>OX244029.2:7437500-13092500 GCA_945859785.2 Tridacna gigas | reverse complement strand
AAAGTAAATACAGGCATTAAAATGCATTTCGATTTAAAACTATGGAAAATATTGTGAAGGTGACAATCTGTTATTGTGTGGTCGGTCAAAGTGCTAGTCCCTGGCATACAAATGTATACTAGGACGAAAAAGAAACGCCGGGTAACCTATTAAGGTAGTTTTAAAGGATATAATGTAATATTACATTATTATATTCATTTTTTGTATAAAATTTCATCTGTATGGAACCAGTTGGTGAAGTTTCAATCGATTGTCTATGTTGTTTAAGCGAAAAATAACCGCCTTTTAACGATGACATTAATAATGTAATATTACATTATATCCTTTAAAACTATTTTAATAGGTTACCCGGCGTTTCTTTTTCGTCCTAGTATATTTTAAAATCAGACAAAAAGTAAACAAAAGGATACAGTGACCTGGCAACTTTTAACCCAGTTTTGAAATTAATTTCCCTGCCAGCGACTAACACCTTGACCAGCCGTACAATAACAGATTGTCATCCTCACGATAACTTCCATACTTTTAAATGGTATGATTTGAATTTGAATGTATTTTAACACCTGCTTTGTTTACCTTTGGCAGCTATTGTTACTTTATTGTAAGTAATGGCAGCCAACCAATTCTGTGGGGTCAAACATAGGATTTATCTTTGACAGAGTAGAAAACATTGTGGAAGAGAAGGAGAAAATGCTGGTAACCAGGATTTTCTCCTTTTTCCATGATGTTTCAAAGGCCTTCTAACCCATGGGCATTAAAACTTGAGATTCTGTAGCGAAAGGTCATGCGCATGCATTTGGACAAAAATATAAAACTAAAACTGCAATTTACATGCTTTACTTTAATAGCAGAAAGGCGAATTGACAGAAGAAAAGATAAAACAACACATACGTCCTTCATTACTGTAAACTAAATTCTAGATATGAGCCATGCTCTGTGAAAAGGGGGCTAAATGCATCTGTTAAAAAAAGAATCGACCCATGTCAGCCTGCGCAGTCCGCGCAGGCTGACATGGGTCGAAACTTTTTGCTATTTGTCAATTTTATGCATTAGGTCAATTGTCAGACTAAATGGATTTTATGGACCTATACTAATGCGATGTCTTGCTGGTGAAATGCATTACGGAGATGCATTAAGGTCCCTTTTGCCAGAGCATGGCTCACATTTATAAAATCTAGAGTTCTTTAGAAAGTCTTAACAAATACTACTTATTTCATTCATGTGCAAAGATGGTATTTAAAATTAGCACAGAGATAGAAATACTAAGTGCATGCAGAGAACAAGAAGAATTACAAAGCCTATTTGTGAACTGTGTAAAATTTCCTATTCCACTAGTCAACAATATATAGCTATTATTCCATAACAAGGGAGATTTACAGGTCAGACTGGAAAAAAATAAGGACAGGCGAAATAGCTCAGTTGGTAAAACCGCCGTGTATATTTTGATGGTCGTGGGTTTGAGTCCCAGTCGAGGCATTTTTTTTTCAACATTGTATTTTTGTTTAGGAATGTTTTAAGTAGTCACGACCATATATTTTTGCCCTAAAAAGTATAAAATCTCTCTACCCCTCCAAATAAGAATTTGGGTCAAAATCTGGTTGAATGCCCCTTTAATGGATTTTTTTTTTTCGACTATGGAATTTCAAGTTGAGCTTGGATAAGCATAGAAGAGTTTCAATTTAACAACGACTCAGATCATTGTGTTCGTGATATGTGCATGTACAGACGGTAAAGATCAGCATCAGGCAGCACAAAACGTGCAATCTGATCACATATCTATACCGTCCGCTTGTTTAGTCAAGCCGGTACAAAAACAGATGAGCCATGTTCGGTGGAAAGGGGGGCTCAATGCATCTGCGAAAAGTATCGACCCATGTCAGCCTGCGCAGTCCGCGCAGGCTGACCTGGGCCGAAACTTTTCGCAATTGGTCAATTTTCTGTATGTCAAAGGACCAGTCTACCTTATGATACAGCTGGTTGTTCTATATAATGGATTTTATGGATCCATAATTATGTGATGACTTCTTTGGTATCATGCATTACGGAGATGCATTAAGCCCCCTTTTTGCCAGAGCATGGCTCAAATATGTCTTGGTTTCAGTGGATTTTACTCTCAGCCGTCGAGAGAGGACGCCGAAGGGTTTAACCCTTTACCAGACAACAAAATTCTAGACTGATTCAATTTGAAAGCATTTGCAGACGACAAAATAAATGTTACTAAAATGATGATTTCTGCCTTTGATAGGGTAGAAAACATTGTGGAAAAAGGAGAAAATGCTTGTTACCAGCATTTTCTCCTTTTCCCACAATGTTTTCAAAGGGCTTTTTTCTCAGGGGTGTCAAAAGGCGGCATTGTGTGGTAAAGGGTTAAATCTATACCAAACGACAAACTTTCAGACTTGTCCAAAATTAAAGCATTTGCAGACAACAACATAAATGTTGCTCAAATGGTAGTATCGGTCGCTGAAAGGGTAGAAAACGTTGATGGAAAAGGCAAGGAGGAAATACTGGTTAACAGCATTTTCTCTTTTTCAGCAGTGTTTTCAGAAGCTTATTTTCTGAGGGTCATTAAAACTCGGGATTGTGTGGTAAAGGGTTACCCCTTTACCGCACAAGCCCGAGTTTTAACGACTCCCGGGAAAAGAACTTTTTAAAGCATTGTGGGAAAGGGAGAAAACGCTGGTAACCAGCATTGTCTCCTTTTCCCACAATATTTTCTGCCCTTCCCAAAAAGAATTTCAGTTCTTAAAGTCAAATTTATTTTGTCGTTTGTAAAATCTTTCAATCTGGACAAGTCCAAGATAGTCTTGTCGGGTAACGGGGTCAACAGGAGAGTTCTTCAACTTTCACGTTCAGGAAATAAAAGAGAAGCTGGTAAGCAAAAAGATATAGGTTTGCGCGGCAAAAGTATTATGCAAGCTGTATACAAAGAGTGATATTTTGGTATTGTCCATTATTCTTGATATCAGGTCCGATGTTCGAGTCTTCAGGGTGTGATGCCATTGTTCGGTGGTAGAAGGACTTGTTCCCCTTGGCAAAGACAGGTTGTTGTGAGTGTCTCATCGCTGAAAAAGGAAATCAGGCATTTTTTCAGTCATCTTTCAAGTTTTCTACTACCCCCCCTCCCAACCCAATGTTCTATGTCATGTTTAGCAGAACCCGGTAGTGTACCGGACTCTAGACCAGGGAGTCGCTGGGGGTTCGAATCCTCAACTCTGCCAATTTCTATCCGAGTATTGATGATATTCATTGCGACAGGATTCATCCCTCTTTCACCGCTGATCGTTATTTTCCAGCATCTGTAACCAGACGTTCCGATAAAAATAGCCAATCAGCGCTCAGTGGTGTGTGTATATCGCATATACAACGCTTTGTCAATCCACGTAGTCTAAGTCGGATAGACAAAGGCTCGTGGGGTTGTCTATCTGATATAGACACTCGCTAACGCTCTTGTCTATATCAGATATACAACCCCACTCGTTGTCTATCCTACACATAGACACAAATATAAAGGAGAGAAAATCTCGCACGTTGTAGGTGAAATATACACGAGCGTTAGAGAGTGTAGGTTTATATTTCTGGATTACAATGGGACTAGAAGTTCTATCCGACATGGACCATATAAGTAATATATACAACTGTTGTAGATGTGTGCAGGATAGACAACGAGTGGGGGTCGTCTATTTGATGCAGACACGAGCGTTAGCGAGTGTCTGTATCAGATTGACAACCTCACGAGCTTTTGTCTATCCGACTTAGATCACGCGGAATGACAAAGCGTTGTATGTGACGTATACAGACCAAATACTGAGCGCTGATTGGCTAATTTATAGGAACGGTGGTCTAACTATATTTACTATGGTTTGTTATATTACTCTTAGACTGCAGTTCCGATAAATTAGCCGATCAGCGTTCAGTATTTAATCTGTACATATCGCTTTGTCAATTCATGTGGTCTAAGTCGGATAGACAAAGGCTCATGGAGTTGTCTATCTGATATAGACAAGCCCAGTCGTTTTCTGTCTGCACCGTGTGGGCTAGGTCGGTTAGAAAATCTCGCGCCGTAGTAAACGAGAGATATACACTGACTCGCTAACACTCGTACATGAGCTGTATTCTGGCAAAAGGGGGCGTAATGCATCTCCGAGATACGTTGTACAAATCAAGCCATCTCATAATTATGGATCCATAATAGCATCTTTTATTAACAACCGATTGAATCTTGAGGTAGACTGGTCCTTTGATATCCAGAAAAATGACCAATAGCGAGAGCCGTGGGCCCAGGTCAGCCTATGCGAAATATGCAAGTTGGCCTGGACCGATACTTTTCGCAGATATAATAAGCCCCCTATTCACAGAGCATGGCTAATATATTTCCTGTATGCAACGGCACTTGCTTTCTATCTTTCACTTTTCCTACAAGTATACTATTCTTAAGCTAAATGAACTTACGCGCACTTCATTTCACATTCATTAGCGAATTTGTTACCATTCGAAGCACAGACTGGTTTAATGATTTGCTGACAGAAACATGGTTTTTTAGGAGTTGTCGCACGAGTTGTCAGAGTCTCATCACTATCATTGCTGTCGTTTTCCCCTTCGTCATCACTATCACGTGCGTAGGCTGAGTGGACTGGTACAATAATAATAATAACAACAACAACAATAATAATAATAACTGGTGTAATAATTATATCAAGAGAATCGCATAAGGGTACCAAAGCTCAGCTGCAGTTGCCAGATTTTCAGTGAAAATTCTGAGTCGAAAAGGGGGCATAACTGTGCCAATAATGCTTTGATGGTTACTGCCCCTGTTGTATGGACTGCCCTTTTGATAGTGAATAGCTTGTCCAAGTTGGAAGTAAATTTTACAGTAATAACAGAGATATTATAAAATGTCAAAATTTTGCACGACGACAACAATGCAGACGCTGACGCATAGGACGACAGGGCTATGACAATAAGTCGACTTTTTCTTCAAAACAGCCTAGATAATAATATAGAGAATAGATGGTTGGTGTCTTGGATGGGTTAAGTTTATCGGGCAAGGCGGAGGAATTTATCTGGTGAGCCGAAGGCGAACCGGATAAATTCCGGAGCCGAGCCCGATAAACTTAAACCATCCAAGACACCAACCATCTATTCTATTTATCCTGTCACACACTATAAAAGAACAAAACAAAACAAACATTGACATAAAGACGGTACCTTTTATTTAATATTTTTATGCTACTGATACCATAAAATTTCGGAGCCGAGCCCGATAAACTTTCCCATTCCAAGACACTAACCATCTATTCTTCAACTTTCCCAACTCAAGACACTATTCTGTTTATCCAGTTTACATTCAAAACCCGACTAGATAGAATATTTCGCTCGAAATTAAGGCACGAATTGACTGACACCTTTCTCGTTGTGACACATGTAAACACACACAAATGGCGAACTGTGTAAAGCGCTCTGAATATGCGGCTGCAATAATGACGTCATGAATGACATTGACTACGTCATAAACGTGGCGTTTACCCACAGAGGAATGTTGTGGCGAAGAATTCTATTAAATTCTAAATAATAAGAAAAATCAACATCGGCGTCGAATTTTAAGCGATAATTCTACGGTAAAATATTAATTTCGTGCACAGGCACCCTGAAAAATTAGTTCCGGCTGGTCACAAGAGCAACTAGCCTAATAAACCTTGATCACGTGACCAACTGACATAATAAACCTAGTCACGTGGTCAGGTGACCGTGTATCACCAAGTTTACATGACCCCGTGTTATACGACGAGATTTATAGGAGGTGACAGGATAAAAATAATAATAATAGTTACAAAGTTACAATTCTCATCGTTATTCTCATAACTATGACAAAAAATATGTAGATTAGTCAGAAAGCAAGAAAACTCTTAAAAGATGCCAACTTTAATTCTATTTTACCGATTCATCTTTTCTTCTGGCGACTAGAACTCTGACAGACAGTACATTAACACATTGTCAATCTCATAATAATATACATACTTTTAAATGGTAAGAATCACCTTTGCTTGCTATTTGCCCCCTGAATCGTTAATTTATTAACTTTTGAACGCTAGTTGGCCTTTAATCCTTATACTGCTAAATAAAAGAAACGAAACTTTCAAGCAGATAGTAAAAAACCCAACTTTTCCTATATCAAAAGGTATTTTTGGAGGAAAGATATCTCTTAATCGGACGGTGTAAATCCAAGATCAGGCTGCACGATCTGTGCAGTCTAATCTTGATCTACACTGTCCGCAAAAGGTTAGTGAGTTGCGCTTAGCAGCCTAAAGGTTAACAAGAAATATCTTTAACCCTTTACCACACGATCCCGAGTTTTGACGTCCCTAAAGTACAGTGCATTTGAAAACATTGTGGGAAAAGGAGAAAATGCTGGTAACCAGCATTTTCTCCTTTTCCCACAATGTTTTCTACCCTATCAAAGACACATTTCATCATTTGAGTCTTATTTTATTTGTCATCTGCAAATGCTTTCAATTTGGACAAGTCTAAATTTTTCTCATGTGGTAAAGAGTTAAAAAAAGATAGACGGCGTAAATAGACGCCGATTTTGACCAATCACAAATGTCAATTTATTCATTTTTTATCAGCACCAAAAAGTAGGTCAAAAGCCAACACGTTCAGCTACGTCGGAAAAGGAGAAGGACGGCGTAAGAGGCACTGGAAAAGTAATGTTGAAACTCCGTTGTAGTTCAATATGAAAACAAGTACTGTACTAAAAAGTAACCACTCGAGCAAGTACATTTTTTGCTGATTGTTTTGCATATGATTAGCTCATAGCCTGCTAAGCGGGGCTCAGTGACCTTTTGCGGACAGTGTAGATCAAGATCAGACTGCACAGAACGTGCAGTCTGATCTTGAATCTACACTGTCCGATGAAGAGATATCTTTCTTCCAAAAATAATTTATAAATAATAGGAAAAGTTGGGTTTTTACTATCGGCTTGAAAGATCTCAAAATAAATAAATAAATAAATAAAATTAAAAAAAAAAACCAAAACATTTCTTGGATTGTTACTATCGCATTAAAAGTTCTATTTAGTTTATTTAGCAGGATAGGAGCTAAGTCGCCAAGTTAAAGGCTGCTTCAGTGTTAAGATTAAAATTTCTGAAAAAAAAAAAAAAAAATCTTTGTCTACTGGTTTGGGGTTATAACAAGTACCAATCAAATATGTCTCAGAATTAACAACAATTTTTTATGTATATCGATTTATTACAATATCCCTAAAGATCAGTTACTCTTGAATTTTACAAGGTCCTTATTCAAATATACAAGAATGCCACATCTCTTTGGTTGGTTCTGTCTTTTCTACACGGTTCGTCAGAAGAGTCAGAAAGACAAAAAAATATAAAGCTGTGTGTCTGTGAAGCAAAGTATGTTAAAATCTAGAAATTCATGTTTCGTAAAATTCATCTTAATTCTTATACTTGTTATATTGCAGTGCAGTATTGATAACAGAAAAGGTTTTATCTGGTGATACCGGACAAGGGTCTGTATTCACCAATCATTCTTATCAACGTTCTTTGTCTTATTCTCCAGGATTTTCTAAATGTGCAAGTAACACAACTTCTGATTGGCTGAACCATTTGGTTTAGCCAATCAGAAGTTGTGTTACTTTCACATTTGGAAAATTTTGGAAAATAAGACTAAGAATGTTACTGAGAATGGTTGGTGAATGTGGACCAAGGATTAACTTTAACATTCCCAGTCAATATGATAAGTAGCCAAATGACAGAGAAATAGTGAATTAAGTATATAATTTCTTTCAAATGGCTTTCTCCTATGGATGAAATCGACTTAATACACAAAAGCAACCTGTAAAAGATATATTAAAGACAATTGACCATTTTCAACCTTATATACTGGTGAAGTTTTTTTTTTTGTTACATGTATAAAAATCTACCATGAAAGAGACCAACAGACGCTCTCCATACAGAAAGTAAAATGACCCGTCCACATTGTGTATCCATCATTGCAAGCTTAAGTCACAGATGCACCATCAGAAACAAAAAGATAAGAAAGATGTAAAAAACATATAACGTACATACAATCATAATTTGGTGTACATTGGCGTAGTGACGTGAAAATTGTGTTCAGTGTGAGATGGATAGATTCGATCCAACTTAAACTAATATCATCTTAAAAAAAAAAAGAAATACACTCGTTTTCACGGAAGAATACGTGGATGTTGGAAGACAAAAATAACAAATCTATTGTGAACGTGAATCTTACCTGAAGCCCAGAACAGGAGTGCAGCCAAAGCGATGACAAAGTACTTCATTCTTGCTCAGTGGAAGAGTCCCAAAATTCTCCGTATTGCTAGCGAGTTGGTCGGGCGGCTTCTTACTAGCGAGGTCTTCGGGATTTTTGTTGGGTCTGCTGATTTTTCCCATTATATACTGTTGCGAGCACTCGACAACGATCGCCAAGTGGGATTGTAAATGCTATTATAATTTCATAGATTTTTGAGGAGTCTACAGACTATTTAATACCATAATGTTATTTTCTTTATCGATAAATAAGAGGTTTGAGCCCACAAAAAATGCGTCAGGGGACTTTTGTTTTTGGCGTTGGATTACTTGCAGATTTTGCATCTAGAAGTAATTTTGTTCTAAGATTCGTAGGTGTTTGAAATTGTACGACAACAACACAATAATAATAACACATTTCGTTCCAATAACTCTTGTCCGTAAAAGTCAATTCTATCTTCAAATGATGATTTCTGTTGGTGGGTTGATAAAAAAATGGAGAGGAAAGTCATTGTCAAAGTCAAAAAATGAAAAGTCAAATTGAAATCGAACTGTAGGAACAGAACAGAACAGACAAGTTATTCAGACGTATACATAGTACATTTTCTTGTCAAAATATAATTTTTTCAATGAATGATGTCACATGTGTATATACATATCAAAAGTGAAGTAACCAAACTGTAGAAAAAAGTGTTAACCTATAGTTACCTATCAGAAGCAGAAATAATAGGAATTATATAAAAACCCAGACAACAAGAAACAATATGTATTTAGAGAAATAATATAAAGAGGGAGAGATGACCAAATAGTCAAACCATGAAGAAAAAGATATAAGACAAGGAAGATGCTTTTTGCCAGAGCTTCGGGAAAACATGGTATCATCTACAATAGGCAGGTCAGCAGGATGCATTCAACCCTTTCACAAACAATCCCAAATTATAACGACCCTGTGGAAGAAGGCTTTTGAAAACATCTTGGGAAAAGGAGAAAATGCTGGTAACCAGCATTTTCTTCTTTTCCCAAAATGTTTTCAACCCTTTCAGCAACAAATCCCAATGTTTTATTCACATTTAATTTGTCGTCTAAAGATGCTGTCAATTTGGACAAGTTTAACATGTTGCCGTTAAAGAGATGAATTAGCTCGGTAGAAATTACAAGGTTATAGCCCAATTTTCACCTGCAGACCACTTCTTTTGACTTGCAGATCAATTGTGAAAACGTGTAGCGAAAAGAGAAAATTGCTCGTGACAAGCAAATTCCGTTTTTGCTACTAAGTTTTCAGCATTATGCAAACCTCAGGTGAACAGTTAATCTAATCCGTCGGCTGTATACGTGATATGCACCTACACGGTTAGTCTGGATTACCTGCCCCCACCACTACGTCATAGGGTCAGGCAAAGCTCAATCATGGCGGAAGTCACAATTTCTCATCGAAATCTTTTTGAAGTAATTTCTGTTTACAAACAGCTCGTAAATTCATTTTTAACGAGGTTTATCAAGTTCATTTGCAGTTTTCAACGATAGATTGACAGATGTGAATAACTTGAATGTTGTTTGTTGTTGTCGTTGGTAATCGAGTTTCATGGGCGCTGCCATGTTTAAGTTCCTTGGAGTGGACGATGTCACTCGTCACAACTCGGCCGATTCCGTAACTACATTTAATCTCGTCCGTATCAAGTAGGTTTCCAGTGTGAAATACTGTCAGTCACATGATCTTACATTAACATAGCGGGGCACGTTTGCCGAGAGGGGTGATGTCATAAAGTTAAGAAATCGGCCGAGCTGTGACGAGTGGAGTGGGGTGATGTCAGACAAAGTTACGAAATCGGCCGAGGTATGGCCATCCTAACTCCGATCTTTGCAATCTCGTTATTTTCCGTCCGATCTCGACATTTTCCGTACCAATTCGTAAGTATTCCGGCAGTATCGGGAGTATAACGGAAGCGGGAGTCTGGTTCCTCTTCAACGTATCGGAAAAACGCAGAACCAGCATTCCAAAATTGCGTCCCGTGACAGTCCCGACCGCTGTGTGTCAGGAATGACAGAAGAATAAAGAGTTTTTGTCAAGAGCATACGTGTAGATCACAGCTATGACGATTTTTCTTGATACTGCATTGGATATTAGTTAATAAGAACCTGAGGAAATTATCTCGCGCAGATTTCACATACAGTAAGCCGTGACAGTTGGAAGGATGGGAGACGAATTGTTGTTCAATGTTGTTGGGAAATGACGAAAGGGACCTGGATGGAATCTGTATTTCAGATGTGAGAACATTTATTGTAAGTCTTTACCACTCACTTTTAACGATGCTGAGCAAAAAGGCTTTTGAAAATATTGCGGTAACCAGCATTTTCTCCTTTTCGCACAATGTTTTCTATCCTTTAAAAGAGAAAATTCAGTTTTTGAGTCACAGTTATTTTGTTGTCAGCAAATGCTTTGAATTTGGTCAAGTCTTAAATTTTGTTGTTTGGTAAAGAGTTAAACCTGATAAACCAGCCCTCTTCTGACTAACAACCTATCTTTAACAACATGATTTGTTTGCTTTGTGCATTTTACTCAAATTGCGTTGTTCTTGAGAAGTTGCACTGTTTTCATAATTTTCGTCTGCAGGCGCTTTCAATACGGAGTCAAGAATTTGTTATTTGGTAAAGGGTTAATAAACAATTTTTATATCAGTTTTAGGGGTTGCATTTCGTATTTGAATACAAAACAGCACCTCTTTTACACCCTTCTTTTTCGGACATTGGAAAAAATGAGCGTTTAATTCTGTGGGTTGCACATGTTAATTTGGCAATATCTTATACATATACTAGCAATGGCTATTTCATTAAATATATTTGTTAGGAAAATCATACTGGCGACAAAAAAAAAAAAAAAAAAAATAAATAAATAAAGATAGACTATTTTTATCGTTCTTTGTAGAGAAAAAAGGTGGTGGCCATATTGGAATTTCAAAAGGGTGGGGTGGGGTAATAGAAAATCAATTTTCTTGAAAACGACACGGTGAAATTCTTTCATATTTCAACTTTTATGTCTAATGCAATACTCTAACACCCTATACCAATTAAACACTTGTAATGAAAGGCTCGAATTAGGATGGTCATACCTTAAATGATGGAAACTGTCCTTGAAAGCCTCTTACCAAACGATAAAATACGTACTCGGCCAATAAGAAAGTGTTTGCAGTGTGGTTTAAATGACGAGATTTGTATTTGAAAAAGAAGAAAACATTGTGGGGAAAACTCGTCCAATTTCAAAGCATTTGCAGATCAGAACAACGTCTGGATTAAATGACTATTTTGTCTATGAAAGGGTAGAAAAAAATTGTAGGAAAACTCGTACAATTTCAAAGCATTTGCAGATGACAAGAAAGTGTGGAAAAAAAATGATGATTTATGTCTTTGAAAGGGTAGAGAACATTTTGGGGAAGGGAGAAAATGCTAATTACCAGCATTTTCTCTTTTTCCCACGATGTTTCCGAAAGCTTTCCTCCTAATTGTCGTTAAAATACGGGATATCATATTGGTAAAGGATAAATAGATGTAATTAAACAACTTACTGTTGACAGGTGCATCCGAATTCTGTCAACGCATATCTGCATGTAGTTTACTTCATTGATTTTTCGAGGACAAAGTCATCTGTCGCCACGATCCGTGATAATCAATGTAGCTTCTAGCAATTTGTTTATTTTTATCTTTGCTACAGGTGTAATTTCTCTGTTACAAATTGACCTAGTGTATCCCAGCGTGCAGCAATAGTTTGGCATACGCTATTTAAATTTCGTTGGCTCATTTTTCGAACGTCGTTGTTCGCCCAGAACGTCGGAATTTTTATGCATGCACCAAACTGTATGCCGAGGAACAACTTCATATGCAAAGGGTTCATTAGATGAACGCGGCAATGCGAACGATTTGTCCGTCCCAAGCCGGACAACGGTTCTTTATTTTTACCGTAGCACTCACCGAACCGAATTCTTCAAAGAATGCTTATGAATTACTAACGAATTATAAGTGTTCTTTCAAAAAGTTTTTCGTACGAATTGACTCAAAACAAAACACACTCAGAGAGCATGCATAACATGTTAGACGTTTTTGGTAAGAGGTCTTCGAACTGCGTCAACCCTTAACCTGCTAGATGATTTAACCCTTTACTACACAATCCCGACTTTTAACGACCCTGAGAAACGGGCCTTTTGGAAACATTGTGGGAAAAGTAGAAAATGCTGGTAACCAGCATTTTCTCCTTTTCCTACAATGTTTTCTACCTTTCCCAAGTCAAATTTCAATTTTAAAGTCGCATTTATTTTGACGTCTGCAAGTGCCTTCAATTTCAACCGATCTAAATTTTTTTCGTTTGGTAAAGCGTTAACCCTTTACCACACGACAAAATTTTAGACTGCTCCATATTAAAAGCATTTGCAGACGACAAATTAAATGCTGCAGCAATGATGGAATTTGTGTCTGAAAGAGTAGAAAACATTGTGGGAAAAGGAGAAAATGCTGGTTACCAGCATTTTCTCCTTTTCCTACAATGTTTTCAAAAGGCTCCTTCCTCAGGGTCGTTAAAACTCGGGATCGTGTGACAAAGACTTATACTTTCCAGCCAATAGTAAAAAACACAAATATCGCAACTTCAAAATTATTCTCTCTCTTTTTTTTTTTTTAAATATCTCCTAATCGGACAGTGTAGATCCAAGATCAGACTGCATTTTCTGTAAGTCACGCTTATCAGCCTAATGGTTAAGTTCACTGGCGACTGAAATAGAGCTGTTTTCGGACTATGCATATATCAAGATAAGACTGCACAGAACGGACACTCTGATCTTGGATCTAAACCGTCACCTACCGTATGCTAAATATTAACCATGCTTAAAAAATCCCATAAAATAGCAGTAGAAATATACTTTTGCGTCCCTGAAAAGTCGCATTCATTGGTTGGCAGTGAGTTAAAATAAAAATGCGGGTTAGCTGGTTAGAGCACACCCTCGTAAAGCCAGGTGTGAAGTATTACCATTCATCACCCCTGGGACATTCAACTGCGAAACCGTCGTTTCTATGAATATTCATAAGATTGCGAATTACACCCAATAGCTGATGACATAATGATACTCTCTTGTAGTGGAGGATAATCACATTTCTTCTGTTGTTATGAATAAGCCGGGTAAAACCCACATCATTATCAACGAATATGGCGGCCGCCGGTGGGCCTTCCTTCTGTGACATTTGCCTTAGGAAAACCCAGGGCAGACATTACAAATCCTTGTATACAAAGGCAAATATTCAGAAATACAGCGTGCTCTTGCAGTCCATCAGGGTATGTAGCAGGGGTGACCTCATCCTCGTTGACCCAGTTCCGATGTAAACCGTAAACTACATTCATCGATTTGATTGGTTGTAGACGAGGTAAAAATAGAAATGATGGCACATGGTTGATAAAAATAGATTAAATTTTCTCACCGAAAAACTGAGATTACCAATCAAAATGCCTCATGAATAATTCATGAGAACGAGAAAACATACGCGAGATAACCCAGGGGCGATGAATGTAGTTTACGGAATACATCGGAACTGGGTCAACGAGGATGGTTAGAGCAGGGATCGTAAAATACAAGATCCCTGGTTAGAGGGACTATGCCGTGCCATGGATTTATTCATAACTGTTCAAACTGTAAAAATATGGTTGACAAGATTTCCAACGGGAAAAATCTTTTAAATATAGATAGGCGGCGTGGGAGTTACTGTAATATGAGTATTGAGATTTGACGTTGAGCGTTGACGTTGCGTAACAAAGTTGACGTCATTTTCTAAAACATTATGATTGGAGTAATACACGCTTAACCCGTATCCTGCTAAATAAGTTACTATTAAACTTTCAAACCGATAGTAAAATCCCGAATAATGCTACTTCAATCTTGTTTTTTTTTTTTTTTTTTTGAGAAAGACATCTCCTTATCAGACGGTGTAGATCCAAGATCAGACTGCACGTTCTGTGCAGTCTGATCTTGATCTACACTGTCTGCAAAAGGTCAGTGAGTCGCGCCTAGTAGCCTAAGGGTTAAAAATAGTTCTGCGGGATACAGCGTTTCGAAACTCTTGAAAAAGGCAATAGCCCAAATATTGAAAAATAGAGGTCTTTTGTTTTCGTAGCGTTAAACAATTGCACAGACAGTGACGTGGAAACTTCGACTCAAGTTGAACTTGATAATCTAACACTTCTAGGCATATTCAACCCCTTGGTTATAATATACTCACAGGAAAAAGTATACACTTGGCTAGAGCGAAAATATTTATACTTTCAGAAGCAAAAGATAGGCAAGCTTGGTATCAAAATGATACAAAAATGTATTGGCAACCTGATGTTCTACTTTTTGGGCCATGCTCTGGCAAAAGGGGGCTTAAAGCATCTCCGTGATACATTCTACCAGGCGAGTCATCACGTAATTATGGATCCATCAAGTCTATTTTGTCTTACAAAAGACTAAGTCATTAGATAGAAAGGTCCTTGGACATGCAAAAAATTCACCAAAAGCAAAAATGTTCGACCCAGGTCAGCCTGCGCAGATTGCAAACAAGTCATTGCACTTTGGTTTTAAGCGTGAGTATGTAATTCATACGATGTACAATTTTTAAGCGTGGTGGGCCCCTATTCCCGCTTTAGTATTGATATTCTCTAGTGCTAATAACATCATTTTTTAATGCCTCAATACTCAATCATTGTTTTGATATTACATTAAATTTCAAGAAATATAAACGTTATTGAGATATTGTTGTTCTGTTATACTGTTATTGACCCCTTTTCAGAATCTATGAAAAAACAAATCTTACAGTGAATGGGGCAAACCCATAAAAAACTTCCCTCTTATAACTGTCAATTTATACGCGTTTCATTGTAGCAATGCATTTCGGTTGAAGACAAGGCACAGAAGGCTATATTCAGACTGAAAAGATTTGGTCAAAGTGTTTACTTTGAAAGCTGCGGGAAAATAGACGAATGTATAACTGTCAGTGTATGTTACATTTCATTGTGGAGATGCATGTCGGTTGACAGCTGAACAGGACCAGTAGCAGGCTACAGTCCGGCCAGAAGTACTTGGTCCACGTGTTGACTAGATTATGCACGCGAAAAGTCGATGAATGTATAAGAGTCTTTAATTTGAACATGCTCTGATAAAAGGGGAGCGGTTAACTCTTTACCACGCCAGACAAATGTACACTTGTGCAAATTGAAAGCATATGCAGACGACAATTAAAATGTTACACAAATGAGGAAATTTGTCTTTGATAGAGTAGCAAAAATTGTTGGGAAAGGAGAAAATGCTGGTTACCAGCATTTTCTCCTTTCTCCACAATGTTTTCAAAAGGCTTCTTCCCCAGGGTCGTTAAAACCCGGGATTTTGTGGTAATGAGTTAACGCATAACCGTAACCCATTATATCAAGCAAGTCACTATATGATAAATCCATATATATTATAGATCCATTTTCTCTAACAACCGACTGAATCATGAGGAAGAATGGTCACTGGAAACGCAGAATATTTACCAATAGCAAAAAGTTTCGACCCAGGTCAGCCTACGCGGACTGCGTAGGCTGACCTGGGTCGATACTTCTTGCAGATGCAGTAAAACCCCTTTTCACACATGTTATCTCATTGTGACCACACAGTCCGTTTCACGGTTTAACACAACACCGACAGCACACCAGATAAACGCGAGCAAGAATATCACAACGGACTTGGTCCAAGTGTTGACGAGGACCATACTCAGCAGCCATTTTTAGTTTCATTCTAAGTCTAATTCTAGATTTAGAAAATAACACAATTTCTAATTGGCTGAATCATTTGGTAGAGAATAAGACTAAAAATGTTCTTAAGAATGACTGGTGGATACGGACCTGGGTTAGAAATTTTCGCTGAATTTGCGCACGTGTTGCCGAACTGCATGTGTCTATCGAGAAAAGAAAATCGGTGACAGGCATTTATATCAATATTAACTCATTACATTGTTGTCTCATTTTTGCCCTACCAAAAGCGATGTTGCAAAATGACACAACGGACATTTTTTTTTTTTAGAAAGGTAACTGCCGTTTCCGGGTCATATGGTGAACGTTGTGGAAAAGGGATAAATACTTGCATGTACGGGCATACAGAGCATACTTCTGTCCCAGCCATGTTTTTAAATATTTTGCACAGAAGGTACATAAGGGAGCAGTAAAGGGCTAACCTTTTCCCACAAGTCACATTTTAGACCCTTCCAAATTCGAAGTATCTGCAGAAAAAAAAAAATGGTACAAAAAACTCAAGTTCTATGGAAGGACAGAAAACATTGAGGGAAAAGGAGAAAATGCTGGTTACCAGCATTTTCTCTTTTTCCCACGATGTTTTAATAAACCTTCGGGCCCGGGGTTGTTAAACTCGAGATTGTGTGGTAAAGGGTTAAATTTGGATGCATATGATGATTTTTTTTTGTGTGTACAAGTGATTGGAAGAAAAAATGTTTTCTTGGTTTATCGCCCTCTTTCCTTGCTAATTAAATGAAATGAAACATTTTAAACCGACAGTAAAAATCTAAATTTCGCTATTTCAAAGGTTTTTTTTTTGGAAAATGGTATCTCCTTATCGGACAGTGTAGATCCAAGATCAGACTGCACGTTCTGTGCAGTCTGATCTTGATCTACACTGTCCGCAAAAGGTCAGTGAGTCGCGCTTAGCAGCGTAAGGGTTAATACATTTCGAGTGGCACTATGTTAGTGTCATAACTTTAAAGTGCACTTACCAATTTCACTTGATGCGTAATATAATGCAAATCAGCAAGTATTATGCTAATCTACAAAATTTACGCCATTCACGTAATGTAATAAAAATAGTGACGAGACAAACTGTTATTTCATCGGTCTGCAAAACTGTCTACCCTTATTTAGTTATTTTGGAAAAGATCACCTAACTGAAAATTCTTCGTCAAACTTAAATCTCTATTTTATCTATATAAGTTAAATCCAAATCGACTGAAAAAAAAAAGATCTTAAGCATGTAAATTCGATTTATCAGCAGCAACTATTTCTAGAGGGTATTCACCGATGTTGTTTAAGTCACGTGCAGTCGTTTGGAATCCTCAATACATTCGGCAACCCTCGGGTGATCCGGTGATCAAGTCCCTCGGCTGTATCACGTAGCTTGATATGCACCTACAAGGTA
Organism: Tridacna gigas; assembly: GCA_945859785.2. Classification (NCBI taxonomy): domain Eukaryota; kingdom Metazoa; phylum Mollusca; class Bivalvia; order Cardiida; family Cardiidae; genus Tridacna; species Tridacna gigas. The sequence goes on along the minus strand of OX244029.2, from coordinate 13,075,027 downwards.
CATTTCTTCGCCGGAAGTACACCGCTTTACTGTAATTAAAATTGTAAGACTCCTCAAAAAAAAAAAAACATGAGTCACAATTTTCCATGGATATGTTTCAAAGAATATTTCCGTCGGCAAACAGTTCGTACATTCAGTTTTAGTTTGGTTTATTAATTCCGTTGGGAGCTTTCATCGACAGATCGATAGATGTGAATAACTTCATTGTGGTTGTTCATGTCGTTGCTAAGCGATTTTCAGGAGCGCCGCCATGTTAAAGATCATGGTAGTTTGCAATGGAAACCTCCTTTATACGGACGAGGTTAGATGTAGGTACAGAATCGGCCGAGTTGTGACGCGTGTCCTCAATGTTTCAGCGAAGTACATGACTTTGAAATACCCGATGTTGTTCGAGTGATGTACATTTGTGTAAAATACCCAATGTTGTTTAAGTCATGTACATTCGTTTGGAGTACTAGTTATTGGTTAAGTCATGTATATTCGTTCAAAGTTTGAGATGTTATTCAACAGTATTCATAGTTTCATTGGTAGATTTAGAAAGTAAAGCACTTTCTGATCGGCCAAACAATTTGGTTTAGCCAATCAGAAATTGCGTCATTTTGGAATTTATAAAAGTATTAAGAATTAGACTAATAATGTTAGAGAGAATTGTCGGTAAATACTTGCCAAGAAGATATCACCCTTGTTGGCCGCGGCTTTGACAAACAAAATAGTGTTGGGAGTGTATGTGCAGAGGGGGAGAATCCTGTCACATATCACAGTGGGCAATCGCCACAACTCGGCTGATTCCGTAACTCTAAGCTCGTCCGTATCAACTAGGTTTCTATTTTGAAATTATGTCAATCACATGATCTCAAACATGGCGACGCTCATGAAAATCGATTAGCGATGACTAAAGGCTTCACATTAAGTTGTCCACATCTATCAATCTGTCGTTGAAAATTCCAGTGAAATGCATAAATCGCGTCAAAAATAATGAATTTACAAACATATAGTCGACGGAAATATATTTCGAAAGATTTCGATGGAAAATTATTCTTTTTTAGGTGGAGTCTTACTATTTAAGAACGGTAAAGCGGTCTATTTCCGGCGAAGAAATGTGAGGTGTTGGTACATATCACTAATCGTAACACAGCCGAGGGATCTGATCAACGGATCATCCGAAGTTTGTTGTGTCACAGTAAGTACAGTAAAGTTTTCATTAACCTAGCACAACCAGAAGCCGTGTACTTAATTTTCTCGCACATTGAAAATTAAAAAAAAAGTTAGTGTACGGGAATTTGGTATTTGATGAAATAGTTATGGTCACTGACTGTATGTGCCTGATTGGGTAGATAATCTGTTGTTTTTTCAAACTTTGAGCTGAGATTTCAACAAGCACTGAACTTTTAACCTAAAGCCATAAGTTATTTTGCATGTGAAAAAAGTGAATAATTTCTTCGTGTTTTAGTCAAATGTTGATTGTGGCAATCGTTTTCGTTTTCTATATTTCCTGATAAATCGTGCAAAAATCCGAAGGTGTACGGAGTATAGCTTTTTTCCCATGAAATTACTGTCCCGGGGATAGCCATTCCTTCTATAGTAAGTGTTGAGCTGGCCCGTATTCACCAACCATTCTTAAGAATAGGCTTTGTATTATTCTAGATTTAGAAAGTAACACGACTTCTGATTGGCTAAACCATTTGGTGCTACTTTCAAACTTAGAAAATTTTGAGAATAAGACTAACACTGTTCTTAAGAATGGTTGGTGAATATGAAACCAGGATACTCTAACCGCTATACAACCACAATCCTATCGCCGCGTTTAACTTTTCTTCGTTTGTCTATCGCTTAAATTTGTAAGGAAGCCCCAACTTTCCGCTTTTAGCACTGTGAATTTTGCCCAACAATGACTTTATGTCTATGCCAACCGGCACACCATTTACGTTAAAAAATAATCGAATCTAGTTCGGAATTAGGGATAAATATATATGACCACGATAGCAATGAAATTACAGAATACATTAAGTTTAACCACCGGAAATATTTAACGGATGTAGTTATTGATGTAAATAAATTAACATATTGGACAGATTGTCGTACTGAAATAACCCACCTGCTGACAATTGACTGAGACATCCGACATTACAAAAAGAACTGTCTGATTTTTTTGTAGTTCAAGAGGCAGAAGAGAAAATAATTTGCTTACTTTACCGCTCCTTCCTTTTTGTTACTGCTTTTTAAGTACTGTTATGTAAATTTTATAACTGATTAAGGGCACTCACTTATTTCACTTGCTGGGTAATAAAATGAAAATCGGCAAGTATTATGCTAATTTCACATTTTCCAGTGCTGACTTCTCTTGTAGTCTTACTGCAGACCACGCTTTAAGACTTTGTGGAAGAAGGAGAATTGCTTGCAATAACTGATTTCTCCTGATGTCACGATGTGTTCACACTTGTTTGCGTTTATATCCTCAGTTTATGGTTACGGTGTGTTAAACAGTGTTAAAAGGAAGGGCACCTATCCATACTTTCCTGGTGTTTCTTTTACCAGTCCTTCGCCCAATATTCTTGCCAAACCGCAGGCTGCTTTCCTACATAACCATCGTCGAAACAATGATCAGCGGTAAGAGAGTAAGGAATCCTGTCGCAATGACTACCATCAGTCCTCGGAAAGAAATTGGTCGATCTTGGGATTCAAAACCAGCGATCACACCCCCCCCCCCCCCGCCCGGGCTCAAGTCCTGTACGCTACCGACTATGCTTCTGGGCGCGACATTTAATTTGTCGTCGGCAAATGCTTTCAAAATGGACAAGTCGAGTATTTGTCGACTGGTCAAGACTTAAGTGTGAAAGATAGCAAGGCGTGTGGCAGGTGTTGGGGTCCTGTTTGACTCGGTGGTAAAGTGTAGGATAGGAACCTGGAGGCCCCCTGAACAAGTCTCACCGGAGGCACTGGGTTTTTCGTGTCCTTGGGCAAGACACTTCAGAGCCCTAGCATGAGAGAATAGCATGAGAGAGAGAGAGAGAGAGAGAGAGAGAGAGAGGAGGAGGAGAAGGAGTAGGGGGAGGAAGACGAAGGCGACAGCGAGGAAGAAGGAGAAGAAGAAGAAGAAGAAGAAGAAAGAGATAATGATGAAGAAGACAAATTTGGAGACAGAGAAAAGCATTGGAAAAGAATCGACGCAGTATTTACATGTAGCTATAGTAGTAAACCATGTAAAAGAAAAAATGCCGTATATCTGAAGGTGTGAGTGACGGATTTATTACGTTATGGCATAATTACCTCCTTTTCATATATGCAAATGAGATAGGCCTTGGGCAAAGCGCTGGAGTGACTGTTTAGGTATATAAGCTGAGGCTGAAGCATTACTATTTCTTCTTTGACGGTGGCTTCAGTCTGTTTGTCTGCATCAAGTACCCCTGCTAGTCACTTCGGCCGTATCAATCTGGCTTGTCTTCCTTGCTATGTGCTTTGACTATGCTGCAGGGACCGTATTCACCAACTATTCTTAAGAATGTTGTTAGCCTTATTCTCCAAGATTTTTTTAATTTTGAAAGTAACACAACTTCTGATTGGCTAAACCAAATGGTTCAGCCAATCAGAAAGTGTTCTTTCAAATTTAGAAAATTCTGGGCTGCGTGTCAATAAACTGCGTAGATTTACGCAAATTATTTGGGATTGTATACGATATACACACACATACGTTCTCTGCTTTACCCAAAGGTATAAGCTAGAGTAAGATACGCAAATATGTTCTCAAATCGTAAAGTTATGCAGTTTAGTGAAACTTGTTTTCAGACTTGATGCTTGTTTACTTAAACTGCGTACGCAAGTTTCGTGGGTACGCAGTTTAGAGAAAAGCAGCCCCGGAGAACAAGACTATGAATTTTCTGAAGAATGGTTGGTGATAACGGACCCTAGTCTCAGCAATTAAGACAGAAATAACGATTTTAGTGAGTGATTTATTTTATTCATATTTCCATAGGTGGTTACGAACGTATTATGCTTCGACAATAAGAAAGCAAGAAATAAACAATCATCAACAATGAAATATTCATAAAACACAAGAAATAAACAATGTTAACTCTTTACCAGACGACAAAAATTTTAGACTTCTCCATTCTGGAAGCATTTTAATGACAAAAATTTTTAATGTGTTTCAAATGATTGGAGTTCTCTTTTAAAGGACATAAAACATTGTGGAAAAGGGAGAAAATGCTGGTTATCAGCATTTTCTCCTTTTCCCACAATGTTTTCAAAAGCCTCTTTCCTCGGGCTCGGAATTGTTCGATAAATGGTAAAGAAAAAAACAGAAGAACATGTATCGAAAAAAAAAAATATATATATATGTGTGTGTGTGTGTGTGTGTGTGTGTGTGAACTGTGTCCTTAGAAAGCGTGGTTCAATGTTTCTTCGTAATGCGTTTTACCCAGCAAGTGGTCGCAAAATATGGAAGAGCTATGCTCTGGCAAAAGGGGGCTTAATGCGTCTCCGTGATGCATGATATCAAGCAAGTCATCACATGATCATGGATCCATATAGAGTCCATGTTGTCTAACAATCGACGGAATAATTCACTAGACTGGTCCTTTGACGAACAGAAAATTGACCAATAGCGAAAAGTTTCGGCCCTGGTCAGCCTGCGCGGATCGCGCAGGCTGACCCGGGTCGATACTTTTCGAAGATGCATTCAGCCCCCTTTTCACAGAGCATAGCTCAATCTGATTCATTTGTCATACAACAGGCTGAATGATGAGGTAGAATAGTCCTTTCACATGTGTGCAGAAAATTTATCCACTGCAAAAAGTTTCGACCCAATTCAGCCGGAGCGGGCTGACCTGAATCGATACCTTTTTTTGCAGATGCATTAAACTACCTTCCTCACAGATCATGACTCAATTAATAAATATATATGAACCATACTCTGACAAAAGGGGGCTTAATGCATCTCCGTGATGCATGATACCAGGCAAGACATCATGTAATTATGGATCCATACTAGTCACTTTTTTTTTTTTTTAACAATCAACTGAATCATGAGATAGAATGGTCCTTGGACACGTAGAAAATTGACCAATAGCGCAGGCTGACCTGAGTCAAAGTTGTTTGCTATTGTTATTATTTTTTTTTTTGCATGTCGAAGATCCATTCTACCACATGACTCAGGCGGTTGCTAGACAAAAATGAATTTATTGTTTGGTACCATTTTTATATGATGACTTGCTTAACCCTTTCCCAAACAAGCCCTGGTTTTCACGTGTCTGCAGCATAAGTCTTTTCAAAACACTGTGGGAAAAGGAGAAATTGCTCGTAACGAGCAATTTCTCCTTTTCCCACAGTGTTTTCTACCCTTTTTGATAACTTTCTGACATTTTCATCAAATTTAAAATTGTTGTCTGCAAACTCTTTCAATTTGGACCAGTCAAAATTTTGTCGTTTGGGAAAGGGTTAAAACGATACATCACGGAGAAAAATCAAACCCCCTTTAACCAGGGCATGGCTGATTTATGATATACAAAATTCAAACTGAACTGACTAGACTAACATCGATACTTTTACGAACTGACATCATTTTTGGTGTCAGAAATAACAGCTTGTTTATGTATTTAGGCATTTCGGTCAGAAACGCAGTGCATACGTATATTAAGCAGACAAAACTCTCTCTCTCTCTCTCTCTCTGTCTCTCTCTAATACCATTGTTAATTAACTTTGTCTATTGATATTGTTTTAGGAAATGAAGGAATCTAAGTTGTAAAGAGTTTGTGGTCAGTCGCTATCTCGCATATGAAAATATGATACACTCAGCAAAACATGTAAACGGCCACTTTTGTTTCTCCTGTAAATTTGACCAAGTAATAGACAGGTAAATAAAAACAATTTTAACATATATCTGGACGTTAGCCATGGTGTTGTAATGAAAAGATTCTCGATTTTCTAACAGACCAGCATTTTCTCCTTTTCCAACAATGTTTTCTACCCTTTAAAGACCGAATCCCCTAATTTGAACCACGCTTGATTTCAAATTCGACATGTCTATAATTTTGTTGTCTGGTAAATACTTTATAGTTTACTCATTACATATCTTGCTACAGCAGAAACCTTTTATACTTTTGTACAAATGTTTGATATCGCCTGTTTGTCCATTAGGTCCGAGAATACCCATTAAAGTTGTAAACAGACCCAACGAATATAACAGAGAAAATCCGATTGTACAGAACATGAAAATTCCAAATCGAATTATGAACTGAATTTGTGCAAACACCATAAACAGTGAAGCGCCGAGCGACGTGCAGGCTCCAGAAAACACGGAAATCCCCATCAGTTCGAGCATGTCTTGAACCCGAGACTTGCGGTCTGTATGTTTGGACAGGTGATAACCCTCGGCAAGATGGACAACATAATCCACGGTCAACCCAACAACCATGCACATGTTTAGTGATTCGAGGATCTGAAATAGATTTCTTGTGTGTTTGTTTGTATGTTGCTAAACGCCGTTTTCAACATTATTTTAGTTATATTGCAACAATCAGAACACCACCTATCGATGATTTTCTGCCGTTTCTTTGGCCTGCTCTTCGCAAAATATTCTTCCCAAGCCACTGGCAGCTTTTCAACATAACTTTTGTCGAAATAATGATCAGCGCCTAGTGCTGTACGCTATCGACTCTGGTAATACTTTGCTCAGCTGAAAAAGATTACGAAACCGACCTGACAATGGTTTATTTTTGTCAAAGTTCTCTAGAGGTCTTGCGCGGCCCACAGGTGAAAATGCAGGATTCACAACCCGAGTCCACATTCAGCAGCCATTCTTGAATAGCACTCTTTGTCAAATTCTCAAGAATGTTCTAAATTTAGAAAGTTACGCAATTTCTGGTTGACTAAGGCATTCGGTTTAGACACGTCTAAAATTTAGAGAGAGAGAGAGAGAGAGAGAGAGAGAGATGAATACCACCTACTCCGAGTTTCCATCCAGCAAGTGGGATAACTCCAATAACACAAACTGTACTACAACACATGCACACAATGGCGAAGAAAGCTATGATGATGTTTTGGGTTGCCACAGTCAGAATCGGAAAGGCAAACAGAATACCAGTTACTATACCCAATATTGCGTTGTCAGCCATTGTCTGGAAAAAAAATAGAGAGCATAGATAATGCAGTCAAAGCTTTATTTTCGTCTATTGAAATCTATTTAGGACAAATACGAGTCTATATATGACATTTAATAGAATCAGCGATGAGCCAAGACCTATCACCTATCGAGAATCTATGTGATGTCGTTGGGAAATGTGTAAGAAGGCACCATTTACCTTCACAGACGTTGGATAAGTTGGGCAAAGCATTATAAGTGGAATGGCAGAGTTCTGCTGCCATTCCACTTGTTATACTGTGCAGAGATCACAGAACACTAAAAGACGTTTCTATCTCTGGGGGCATGAAACATCGCCGTGTTGCACGTTGTAATGATCGTACTGACTTCATGTGAAAATTGACGTTGACATTATTACGGTCTCTTAGATACCGAATGGCTACGGCTCAAATGACTTTGTAATAGATTAAAAAAGAACAGAAGATTTCCACTAAACTATGTTTTAAAATTTAAGCATTCAAAATACAGTAATTTATAATACAAATGATAAATTCCTATTTAAACCTCACAGAGTCTAAACAACTCAAGCTGTCCTAAAATATCACGACTCCGTTGATCCGAAAACCGAGTAAGTCAAGAAGAACAAATAAAATTCCTGGTCTCAATAGATCTCCAAAAGATGAGAATCCAACGATGATAATGACAACATATGTTTCAACGGTGATGCCACGTATTTAATCTTTAAATCCTTCAGTCACAATCAAAATATTCAATTTAGAAAACGCCAATCTCACAACTTTTCTGACCCCATACCTACAGTGTTTGGGCCTTTATATATCGTAATCGAGTGCACCCAAAAACTTCCGGAAGTACATTCGAGGCAAACACAGGGGGGTTCCCAATAAACATATACGATGGATTATGGCAATAATAACATCAGTTTTTCTTTGAGACCAGGATATGGACCTATCATATAAACAGTTAAGTACCTATGTTACTATCGATTAAAATTATTCGCTAATTACAAAGTCATTATGAAAATAAATATTCATTCCAGACTAATCTGCATACATCATGTTTTGTAAACAAAACATCGAAAGTACTAGAAATATCTTGACACTGTTACTAAAATTAGAACACTAAATAAACATTAATGCATTAGTAGATTATTCACGAATATTCCATAACACCTTCCCCTTTAAAGAAAAAGAAAGCTTAAGTGAAGCAAGGTTTCTTTTAACCTCATAAAAAATATAGCATTATAGTACAATATAACAGTACTAAAATATTCTTTAAGCAACATTTACAAATAAAAGTAAATTAACTACTCAGATCTGGAGAGTGCATCTGTTGTAACATTATCTCTAACCTTTATACATGTGCTTTAGGTTGAGGCGATATTCCTGAAGAAAAAGACTCCACCGCATCAACCTCTGGTTTTTATTCTTCATCTTATGAAAAAAGTCAGAAGATTGTGATCGGTGAAGACAGTCAGAGGAAAAGAAGAGGATGAAACATAGACTTCAAAGAATTGAAGAGAAAGAATAAGAGCAAGACATTCTTTTTCAATGGTGGAATACACTTTCTGATGTTTATTAAATTAATGTAAGAAATAACTAACAGGATGATCAACGCCATTTTCATCTTCTTAGAAAAAGCACCCCCCCTGCACCAACATCACTAGCATCTACAGCAAGTTTAAATGGTTTATAGAAATTTGGAGCCAAAAGCACGGGTGCACTTCTTAGCATGGCTTTGATACTCTCGAATGAGTTTTGACAAATCTCAGAAACGAATTTATGATTTTTCTTTAAAATATCAGTTAATGGAGCTGAAATAGTAGAAACAATTATTACAGAACATAACCAGCCATACCAAGAAAGCGCCAACATAAGATTTTAACATGTTAATGTGACATAATTGGGTATTCTTGCGTCTATCAGGTGTGCAGACAACATAATTTACATCACTCACCTTTTCCTGTATAATATAAGGACCACAATACTTTGCTTGCGAAGGCTTACCAGGAACAGGTAAAAGAACTAAAACTTGGTCTCCAGGTTTGAAAAATCTTGAATTAGACTCCTTATCATATCGTTCTTTCATTTTGTTTAGTTTGAATCTAAAGTCAGAAACATAATTCAAAAGATTTAAAGAAGTGTTATAATCAGACAGAAGTTTCTCTTTATAAAGTTTTAAAGGACCTCTGACAAAATGTCCGAAAACTGATTCAAATGGACTGAACTCAAGATATCCCTGGACAGATTCTCTAACAGCAAACAATAAAAGATGAACTCCCTTATCCCAACCTCTGCCTGTTTGATGACAATAAGTCCTCATCAAGCTTTTAAGTGTTTGAAATCTCTCAAGAGCTCCTTGACTCTCTGGATGATAAGCAGATGACATGTATTGATGAATATTTAACTCATACATAACTTGTTGAAAAATACCATACATAAAGTTAGAGCCCTGATCTGATTGGATAGATTTTGGAAGACCAACTAAAGTAAAAAAAAAAACTTAATAAGGGCTTTGATAATTGTTTTGGCTTTAATATTCCTTATAGGTATAGCTTCAGGAAGTCTTGTAGAAGTACACATAATAATTAGCAAATGCTCATTCCCTGATTTAGATTTTGGTAAAGGACCAACACAATCAATAAGAACTCACTAAAAGGCTCTTCTAAAAGGCTCTTCATAAGCTGGAATAGGATGGAGAGGCCCGCGAGGAATTTTCTGATTTAACTTCCCGACAACTTGGCAATTATGACATGACCTGCAAAACTTTGAAACACCCTTTTTCATGCATGGCCAAAAGAAATGATTAAGTACCTTATAGTAAGTCTTAGTAACTCCAAGATGACCAGCTAAAGGATTTTCATGAGCCATTGAAAGTACCTCATTTCTAAAATTTTTGGGTAAAACAATTTGATGTTTAACATCCTAGTCAGCATCTGCTGGCACGTCAGTGGGTCTCCACTTACGCATAAGAAAACATTTCTTGAAATAATACCCAACAGGAACTGAACAAATTTCATTTTCAGGCAAGATCTTATTGAACAGATTTGAAATCTCAGGGTCTTTTTCTTGTTCAATAATTAAACTCTCACAAGAGAAAACTCACCGGTAGAATTAACATCTGGTTTATGAGAATCTAAATCATGTGAAGTAGATGAAATATTCTTTTTATGTAAGTCACCGTGAGGCGTTAAAGTAGTAGGGTCACTACTAGAAGAACTGACATTTGAAGAACGATGAAAACCATGGACTACACAGGAATTATTACCGCCAGTAAGGACCAAATGTTTCAAAGAATCCTTAAAAGGATGAGAAGAAAACTGAGTATTGTCAGAATGAGGCAAAGAAGAGTAAAAAAAAAAAAAAAAAATATCATACCCATCAGAAAAAAATATGAAATAAAAATGTGTTAGCCAGATCGTACTCTGAAGAACTCTTATTACAAGGAGTTTTAGACAAAATGGTTTTTTGGGCCATAGCATGAGTGACAGCACGTGAGTGAAGGATACAAGTCAGGAATTTCTTCCTCAATTGGATCAATGACATCGTCCATCTTTGACTTGTCAGTAATGATTGGATTTGCAATAACCTTTCCACCTGCTAGGTCATTTCCTAGTAACAAATGTACTCCTTCAATGGGTAAAGAAGATCGAATACCAACAGTTACAGGACCAGAAACTAAGCCTGACTGTAAACTAACATAATGGTGAGGAACATTGACTAGGCCACACTCAACACCTTGAAGTAAAACACTTTGACCAGAAGAGGACTTCTCAGAAAAAGGCAGAGTATCTGCTAATAATAAAGATTGAGAAGCACTCGGATCTCTCATAATTTTAATCCTCTTTCCATTGGCTTCGTCATTCAATAAAGAAGTAAAACCCTCCGAAATGAAAGGTTCCGAAGGTGAGAAGTCAAATGAAACACAAATGCCCTTAACTTTAGGTAAATCCTGGGAAACAAAAGATAATAAATCTTCATTACAGAGTACAGAATCCCCAAAATTGGGTACAATATCCTCACCAGACCTAGAGGAATAAGAAAGATCCCTATTAGGAATTGATTGGCTTAATCTATCCTTCACTTGAAGGCAAGGAAAAACCCCAGAGGGCATAAAATCTACTCGACTGAAGTAAAAGCACCCAAAGGTTTCTTCTCTCTCTTGGCTTTAAGAACTTGGCAATCAGTAACTAAGTGTCCTCGTCTTTTGCAATAAATACAAAAGACGTGTCCTGTGAACATGATTCAGAAAGAGAGGTTTTCCGAGAAGAAGAACCAGAATAATTTTGATTGTTTGAAGCATGAACGTTTTTCTTCTCAGCATGTGAAGTAGAAGGATAGAAACAAAGAAGTATTTTTCTCTTGGTAGTAATTATTCTTTCTGAAAGTGGAACTTTGGGAACTCTTCTGAAAAATATGTTTGTAAGAGAGAAAGAACTCATCAGCCATTTCCGATGCCTTAAGTAACGTCTGTGCTCTACGTTCTGTAATGTGGTTTTTAATAGATGGATGAACACAATTTTTAAATTCTTCAAGTAAAATAATTTCTTTCAAATTTTTCAAAATTTCCATCTACCCTTTCGCTCATACACCACCTATCAAACAGATGTTCTTTATCTCTTGCAAACTCAACATGTGTTTTGTCAGCTTCCTTTCTAAAATTTCTAAATTTTTGTCTATAAGGTTCCGAAACTAACTCATAACCCCTAAGAATTGTTTCTTTTACAGTTTTATAATCACTGGCCTGTTCCAGACTCAAAGCTAAATAAACTGCTAAAGCTTTGCCCGTTAAAACACTTTGAAGTAAAATAGTGTATTTGTCTAATGACCAGCTAAGATCTTTAGCTACTTTTTCAAAGAGAAGGAAATACTTGTCTACCTCCTTTTCCTGAAAAGCTGGAACAAAACGAATGTGTTTGGTAACATCAAAATAATTCAATTTTTCCTTTTCAGTTGAAGTGTGAGCTTCTATTTCTCTTTCTCTCATTTCTTTTTCTAGCGTAATTTTTTTCTCTCTCTAACTGTATTTTCTTTTCTTCTATTTCTTTTTTGTAAGACAATTCCATTTCTTTGATTTTAATAGCCTCCGAAACTTTTTTTCTTGAAAAATATGCCATAGCGTCTTCCTCAATCTTTTCATGCTCAACCATGATTATGACATCTAAAATTTGCTGTTTCTTAAAGTATCTTTTGGTTGAAAGTCCTAACTGATCATCTAAATCCAAAAGTTCAATTCGTTTAAATTTCAAAAACTTGTTCTACAGATGGATCTTCTAGGAATTTTTCAACACTTGAAGCCATTTTTTAATTTGAAAGGAAGCGGTGCAATAAAAGAAATAATGAAAAAGAATTCAATGACAAATAAAAATGTAAAAATCCACTTCTTTGACAATAAAATAGCTGTTACAAACTGACTCAAATAGAGTTATACTATAACTATAAAAAAAAACTCTACAATTTATTCGTATCCCGGACGAGCCCCCAACAATCTATTACGGTGTCTTAGAAACCGAATGGCTACGGCTTAAATAATTGTGTAATAGATTCAAATAGAACAGAAGGGTTCCTGTGTTTTAAAATTTAATTATTCAAAACACAGTAATTTATTTTACAAATGATAAATTCCCACTTACACTTCACAGAGTCTAAACAAGTCAAACTGTCCTAAAATATCACGATTCCGTTGATCCGAAAACCGAGTAAGTCAGGAAGAACAAATAAAATTCCTGGTCTCAATAGATCTCCAAAAGCTGAGAATCCAACGATGATAATGACAGCATACATGTATTTTTCAATGGTGATGCCAAGTATTTAATCTTTAAATCCTTCAGTCACAATCACAATATTCGATCTAGAAAACGCCAGTCTCACAAATTTTCTGACCCCATACCTACTGTGTTTGGGCCTTTTATATATCGTAATCGAGTGCACCCAGAAACTTCCGGAACTACATTCGAGACAAACACAGGGGAGTTCCCAATAAACATATACGATGGATTATGGCAATAATAACACCAGTTTTTCTATGAGACCAGGATATGGACCTATCGTAGGAACAGTTAAGTACCTATATTACTATCGATTAAAATCATCCGCTAATTACAAAGTAATTATGAAAATTAATATTCATTCTAGACTATTCTGCATACATCATGTTTTGTAAACAAAACATCGAAAGTACTAGAAATATCTTGACACTGTTACTAAAAATAGAACACTAAATAAACATTAATGCTTTAGTAGATTATTCCATAAATATATAACATATTCGAAATTGGCGATTGAACGTAAAACAACACTTACATGGGATATCGACTTACGTATTTTATTGATTCATTTCAATTGTTACTACAAAATGTAATATAAGCATAAAAGGTCAAAGTAAACCAGTTGAAACGAAATATCCCTTGCTCTTTGTGAACAGTATACACTATAACTGAGCGATGCTCTATGAAAAGGAGGTTAAATAACTCAAAGCTCAAATAGAAAAAAAATCAAGACTTACCTTTTGTACCGATATGCTATGCCAATAATTCCTCGTCAGTTGAAAACCATTTTTCAAACCCTTCGGCATTTCTTTCATCTATAATGTGTTCATAGATGGAACAAAAATTGTTTGATAATAGATGGAACAAAAAATGACTGATAAAATATGATAGTTTGAAATTAGACAAAAAAAAAATATTGGAAATTTTTATAAATTCGCAAAATTGCATTTATTAACCCTTAGGCTGCTAAGCGCGACTCACTGACATTTTACGGACAGTGTAGATCAAGATCAGACTGCACAGAATGTGCAGTCTGATATTGGATCTATACTGTCCCATAAGGAGATATTTTTTCTCCAAAAAATAAGTTTTAAATAACATTTTTCAGATTTCACTGTCGGCTTGAAAGTTTGATTTAACTTTTCTAGCAGGATAAGGGTTAAATAAGTTCATGGGCCGTGTTTACCAACCATTCTAATAAGATAGTAATACTACTATTTAATCTAGAAAGTGAAATACATACGATTTTTTTTTTTTGTAATTTAATTTAAAGTTCTTTAATAAATATTGTTTTCATTGCGTTCTGGTATGGTCTTCAAATTCTATGAAGATTCAAAGTTTTCTTTTTTTTAATTTATTTATTATTTATCTATTTTTTTTTTTTTTTTCGTTCCTTATTTGATAATTAATCATAATCTATTTTGTTCGTTTCTTTTGTTTTATTCAGCACACTGAAAACGAAATAAGTATATTAGTTAAATGAACTAACCTGTGTTTGAACGAAGTTTTCCCATCGGTCCATAGCCGGTTTGCCAAGCGGGTACCCGGAAGTAAATGTTCCCAGGGTCAGGTTGACCTCGGCCCCAATGTAGCGGATTTTGTTGCCCACGAACACACCTACATTGGAGGTATCAGGTTTGATTCTTTGTCTGGTAGCGTTAGCCATTAGAATGCCATTAACAAATTTAGTTACTTTTGCGGACAGTGCACATCAAAGATCAGACTGCACATAAAGTGCAGTCTGATCCTTGATCTTCATTGTCCTATGTTTAGAGAGGAAATCCTGGAAAATCAGTCTCGGATTTGCAATCTCTTTTTCCTGTAAACTTAAAATATCAATTTCTGTCATTTAAAACATCCTAGTGGTTAAGATTATAAAGAAAATAATGCTTTAGAAAACTGTAGATGTGCGACAGAAGGTACGCATTTACAATTATGAATCATGGAAATGGGGATTTTACTGCCACCATAAATGTATTTCATGGGGCTTGTGAAAATTGACATACCATTTATTTCGAGAAAAAGCCTATATCTACCTATAAATTTGTCATAAAAGGTCCATTTTTCTTTTAATTAATGAATATTCTAAGCGTGAGTCTGTTGTAATTATGAAATATGCAAATTTCTGCTAACCATCATGCATATTCATAGTGTCGGTGTGCCATATTCATGGATACTTACTCATATCGGATTTTAGCGGTGTCGAATACTGACTGATACTTTCTCCTATGAGTGAATGGTAGTTGTTAAATACGGACTTGTCCCTGTATTCGTAACCATCGTTTAACCAATAGGAAATGGGGACCTAAAAGTACAGACAGCAAATTTTACATAGGCTAAACAGCTCCGCAGTGAGACATACATATGCGCAGCACTCTGGCAAAAGGGGGTTTAAAGTATCTCGGCATTATTACCTAGCAAGTCATTACATAATGATGGATCCATAAAATCTATTTTGTCTAACAACCAACTGAATCATGGGGTAGACTGGTCCACTGACATGCAGAAAATTGGCTAATATATAGCAAAAAAATTGATCCAGGTTTGTCTGCGCGAACTGCGCAGGCTGACCTAAGTCGATAGGTTTTGTAGATTCATTGATTCCCCTTTTTACAGAGCATGGCTCGTATTATCACTGAAACTGACAATTGTAATTCTATTTTTAGCTTCATTTTTCTGCCAGCGACTGGGGCCATGACAGACCGTGTTATAACACATTTTCAGATACATGTACATGATATCCATGTTTTTAAATGGTATGAATCCAGTAAATGTGTGCATTCTGGCTCCAGAGTTGTTTACTTTTCGCCGTTTGTGGACCATTAATTCTTTCAATGCCAATGTCGCCTTAGGTAGCTTTCGCGGATTGCGTAGATGTTTTGTGCAGTCTGATCTTGATTCTACACCCTGCGCTACCTGATGCCAAAATCTGACCAAAACTGTCTTCAGTTTCAATTAAAAAATGGTTTTAAAAAGTGATCAGAAATGTCAAATCTATTCGAGCCATGCTCTCTGATAAGGCGGCTTAATGCATCTGCAAAAAGTATCGATCCTTGTCAGCCTGCGCAGTCCGCGCAGGCTGACATGGATCGAAACTTTTTGCTATTGTGAAATTTTCTGTATGTCTAAGGACCACTCTTCCTCCAGATGTAGTCAATCGTTAGACTAAACAATTTTAATTGATGCCCAACTGCCAAGCCCCCGTAGCTCAGTCGGTAGCGTACAGGACTTGAGAACAGGAGGTCGCAGGTTCGATCCCCGGCTTAGCCAATTTCTTTCCGAGGATTGATGATAGTCATCGCGACAGGATTCATTCCTCTCTCACCGCTGAGAGACGATGGTTATGTGGGAAAGCAGCCAGTGGCTTGGAAAGAATATTGTGCGGAGTACTGGTAACAGAAACTCCAGGAAAGCATGGATAGGTGCACTGGCCGCCGTGATATAACTGAAATAATGTTGAAAACGGCGTTAAACATCATACTATCAATCAATGATCCCCAATTATATGACGACTTGTTTGGTATAATGCACCACGGAGATGCTTTAAATCCCCTTTGGCCAGAGCATCGCTCATTAATATGACATTGAAAGAGTAACTCGCAAACACCCACCTGTAGGACGTCCGTATAAGTTTTGTCCAGCTTTTCCGTGTTATACAGGCTGGTCCTCGATTGCATAAATTCTGTCATCTTCCTGTAATCCCAGGGCAATGAGAGATTCAAACCTATAACATCTGACTGCTCCTGGCGGATGTAGAAATACACAGAAGATTAGTAAATGTCAAAAAGCTTGGTGTAAGTTTTGCATCTAATCACTTTTATTGAATATCTGATACAGACAAGGTTTGAAGCATTGCTGCAAATTTATTAACTGTCAGTATTTTAATGATGTATATCTGATAAACACTAATTCGGAAAAAGTGCTTATATTGAACTATTTTTTGAGGGAAAGACCAGCAGAAACTTTTTCTTCGTGTTAATGTGAGCAATTTAAACTGCTGTGGAGGTATTTCTAAGAGTAACTGTGAATCACAGGTCTATGACTATGAATTTCAACCCAATGAAAGAATTTCAAAATTTCAATTTATTTCTACTTATTCCACTTTACAATTTGCCTGCTAAGTGCTACTCATCTTACTTTTGCAGATCGTGTAGCTCAAGATTACATTGCACAGAATTTGTAGTTTGGTCTTGGATCCCCTCTGTCAGAGAGTATACGAGTTTTTCGATGAAAAGGCTTTAGAAATGGCTAATTCATTAAGCAGATGACATTTTACCACACACTCCCGTATTTTAACGATCCCGATGAAAAGGGCTTTTGGAAACTTTGTGGGAAAAGAAGAAAATGTTGTACCTATGCTGTTAACTCCCATTTTCTCCTTTTCCATCAATGTTTTCTACTCTTTCAAATACAAATTTCACCATTTGTGCCACGTTAACCCTTAGGTTGCTAAGCGCGACCCACTGACCTTTTGCGGACAGTGTAGATCAAGATCAGACTGTCAGACTGTACAGAACGTGCAGTCTGATCTTGGATCTACACAGTCCGATAAGGAGATAGTTCCCCAACCCCCATAACTTTGAAATGTCAACATTTTGTTTTTTTTACCATTGACTTGAAAGTTTCATTATAGTTATATAGCAGGATAAGGGTTAAATTTGTCGTCTGGAAATGCTTTCAATTTGGACGAGTCTAAATATTTGTCGTCTGGTAAAGAATTAAACGGTAAACTATAGAATTTATAATCAGAATCCTACCTCCAAGAAACCTTCGAGATCATCTGTGAAACATCTGATCTCTGGCATGTTAGACACAAAGTTACGTCTGATGCTGAAGTAATCAATCTCGTCTGCTGTAAAACTGTGAAGTCTGTCACAGAATTTCTGAAATAAACAGATTGAAGCTGTTAACTCTTTACCACATGACAAAGTTTTAGACCAGTACAAATTGAAATCATTCGCAGACGACAAATTAAATGCAACTCAAGAACTGAAATTTCTTTTGGAAAGGGTAGAAAACATTGTGGGAAAAGGAGAAATGCTGGTTACCAGCATTTTCTCCTTTTCCCACAATGTTTTCAAAAGGCTTCTTTCCTAGGGTCGTTAAAAGTCGGGATTGCGCGGTAAAGAGTTAAGTCAACCATTGACAAAACGGTTTCATATTTTGTTGAACATGCATAAAAGGCATTTGAAAACATTGTGGGAAAAGGAGAAAACGCTGAAAACCAGCATTTTCTCTATTTTTGTCATTTAGTAAAGAGTTAATTATCTTTGTTGTAAGTGAAAACGAGTTAGGTATAATATATCGATATGTATTATACCGATGTAATAATTCTACCGATATATATTACTGACTGAATATTTTGTACTAATCATTTCATTTTCATTTATTTTACACTCAATTGATTCATCCTGGAACCTCCAGCTCTGAAGGAAATTGAACCTCAAACTCTTAAGGAAACTGCACCTCAAGCAGGCCCGTCGCCGCATTGTGGAAAGTGATCCGGCGGCGAATAAGGGGAGAGCACGAGAGGGATCTCCCTCCACTCGTACGGGGCTGGTGCTGTGGGAGGGGTCTCTCCCGCCCCTTTTGACTTAGGGGCGCCTCTATTTGTATTTTTAATACATTTTTGGATGCGTTTGGAGCTAGATTTAAGTCGTTTTGGTCACAAAGTTTTGCTAGTTAAAAAAAAAAAAAAAAAAAACCCGTAAGAACCAAGATGATCTTTAACTACGTTTTTAACCACTCTGTGAGTCTCATCAGGCGATGGCTTCGAGCTTAATGTCTAAACCAAAGGAAAAATTGTGCAGTCTCTGTCTCAGCGCTGACTCCTGATGGCACTCTGAAGAGTCATTTTTTCGTGATACAAATGAGTCCTTCCATTTAGAACACCGAATAATGGTGTAACCTTTGTCTAGATTCAGGCTGCGCAATTTCCCTTGTCGATAGGCCATCATACAGAGATGACAAACCGCGAGATCTTTTGCTTCATTTTAATGACCCCACGGCCCACTGTCGAACTACGACGGCTGAAAAAGCTGCCCCGGCATTTTTTCTTTTTTTTTTTACACAAAATATACTTTGTTGGAACCGAAAAGTGTTGGGCCGATCAGGGGTCGTATATTCCTGTGCTGATTTGGAGCAGGCGGCACTCGTATATCCTTACTGGAATACAAACTTTGACATGGAACTTTCGGTGCAGTCTCAGGACTTAAGGTAAAAATATGGGGGGGGGGGGAAATATAACCACCGGCCTTTGAAGCTCCATTAGTCTATCACGAAACACCAAAATTTTCATCGTTACTAAAATTAGCACATTTGCGCATCGCCTCTATATCGTACATAGTTACTATATACATTTGCGCATCGCCTCTATAGCGTATATACTATATACATTATAGAGACGGTGCACAATGTACTATTTTTAGTAACGGTGTCCGATTATCGAGCAATGAAAAATTTTTGTGTTCCGTAATAGACCAATGGAACTTCTGTAGCCTATGATATAACTACACTGCCATACCTTCATTGCCTTTTGAGCCTCGGGGGTATTTGGGTCGAATTCTTCATCGTACTGTTCCCGACCCTCACATCGACCGTCGGAGAAGTGACACACACTCATGTCACGTGGTTTCAGGCCCCATACGATATGAACTTTGACATTCCTGTCGGCCTCATTAGCTATGAAGTAGTGAAAGTCCAAATCAAGCGCACGGCCGTAATTGTGACTTTTCCTGTACAGTTGTACCTGTAGTAGAAAATAAATAAATTAGCCATGCTGTGTGAAAAGGGAGTTGAATGCATCTGCAAAAAGTATCGACCCATGTCAGCCTGCCATTTCTTTTAGCCAATCAGAAAATTGAGTTACTCTCTGAATATAGAATAAAACTAAGAATGCAATTTAGATACGTTGGTGAATACGGGCCCAGACTACATTTTTTTTTTTGCTTGATATTGCATGTTTATGTTATTATCTCTTGCAACAACTGCAGCAGACTCGTCTGAAAAAAAAAAATCCTATTAAAATATGGATAAGTAACATGGATAAATGTTTAATAAATGTGAACATTTAAATGATAACGAAGAAGTTACTTTTTACAAATAATTTCTTATTTTGCTACAAATACGCTGTGTCGGATTTAGATGCTCGACAGGAAACAAATATATCAACCCTTAACGTGCTAAATAAATTCAATGAAATTTTCAAGCCGATTTTTAAAAACCTTGTTGCCATTTTAAAGTTATTGTGCGGAGGAAAATCATCTCCTTACCGGACAGTGTAGATCCAAGATCAGATTGCACAGAACGTGCAGTCTGATCTTCATCTATACTGTCCGCAAAAGGTCTTTGAGTCGCCCTTAGCAGCCCAAGGGTTAATACTTATTAACGCCAGTTCGATGTAGTTATCACTCTTTGAGCACTCTTATGTACACTTGGTTAGCACGATATTATCGGGACATTACCGGTTACCTACAAAGAATACAAAACGTTAAACAACAAATAACGAGAATAGCAAATTGGAAACCAAAGCCTAAATATGCTGGTTGGACACCGCATCGCAGTTACAACTGCCTTCGTTAATGTAGATGTTTGCATTTGATTGTAATTGATCGTATTTGTATTCCCGGTGCCATAGTAGTAAGTCTGAACACGCCTTCTGTTTGAAGAGTTTCATGAATGAAAATACATGTAGAAAGTATTGAAAAAAATTCTGTTACATTACCTGTTCATTTTCGGTTTCTAGTTTCGTGATACAGTAGGCAAAAAATACGACAATGGCCGTCAGGATGATTACAATAATCCAGCAAATCAAGTAATGAGTCACGAATTTATAGTAATAATCACGGAAAAATATCACCAAGGCTTTCTTCTTCTTTTCTTTAGTAGACAAAGAAGATCCTGTATCATTTTCAACAGTACACGTGTTTGCATATACATGATGTTCATCCGGGGATTTAGCTACACTGTCACGTGTATCCGGTGTTTCGTCGTTAAAGTTATTTATAGCACTAAGAACAATACTTGTTTTACTCGATGATGACGACAGCCTTGGTAGCACTTCATTATTTTTCAGGGGAGCAATAGATGCACTTTCACTGTTATTTCTAGACATATTACAGAAACCGTACTCTGCGTCCTTATCCACAGTAAAACCTGAATTTAACTTTCCAACAACGTTGTATAGATGTCCTGTACTACTGCGTGATGTATTATCGTGAAAAAGTGTTTGTTCATTTGATTGTCCTGTCACTATTTCGCCGTTGGATTGTGGTATACCAGATTTCTCTTTCGGATATTTTTTGAAGATTACAAAGTATTTATCATGCAGGAATGAGCAACATGGCCATTTCCATGATTTGAAGTAAATATGATGTATCACTACAACCGTTGGAAAATAAACTATCACAGAAATATAGTTCACAATAACTAGAAGTCCAGCGAAAATTCCAAAAGACTGTGGTGCAAGCAATGGCGAAAAGGCGTTCGCGAAAAACGCCACAGCTGTCGTAAGTGATGTGAAAAACATACTAAGTACGGACTTTCTGTAAGCGTCAGAAAGTCGATGAGCTAAAGAAGGATAGTCGTTATATCCCGTACTTTTCCAAACATCGAGAAAAACAAATAAATCATCAGCACCAATTCCTAGGATTATAAAAAATGCGATCACGTGAAAAAATCCAAAATATTGGTAGTCCATTAAAACTCTGTATAGAATGTTTGTGGCTAAAAAACTTGTTAGAATGCTAAATACTGCAAGAGTTGATATCCAGAGGGACTTTGTGTGATACACAATAAATCCAAATATAAACAACGCACTGCCTACAGCGAACAAGGCGTCATACATAATTTGTATCACAATATCGTATCTAAATAGTAAATAACTCCAATAAATGAGTTTGAAATGTGATGGCTTGTGTTTTATTTCTTCTATCACGGGTTTAAAATGTTTTACGAGAAACCTTTCCATTTTGGTCTCCATTTTCTCACCGTGTTCTCCCACCTGAAGAGGGTGGCCCACTGGAATAACTGTCCTGGTCACGTGAGAGTAGGCAAGTGAAGGGGACATAATTGCACCTTTAGACAAGAAAAATGCAAATTTACTTCGTGTGTACCTATTTGTATTTGCTGTGTGAAGCACTTCAGCAATGTTATTGAAACCTGGATCAAAGAATCTAGTATCCAGGAGAGAAAATGTGCCATCGAACAATCTTAGCACGGAGGTTGGTTTCTGACATTGCATGGCCGTGGTTTGCACGCAATAATTTCTATACTCCGGAATATTGAAAATACGATCTTCTAGCTCTTTCATTTGGAGCAGGTTTTCTTTTTCGAAGATATTTCCGCTTCCGGCATCATAGTACAGCACCATGTTGGCCCTCCCGTAATCCATGGATCTGTACCATTTATGTTGGTCCTGAAATAGACACAGCAGGAATCACTAATGTAAATTATTTAACCAGTTCCCCATCCCCCAACCCCGAACTATTTGAAAGTCTCTGTCTAGGTCTGTAACAGACATCAAAGGGTAAGACCCCTTTATACCGAAAGCCTTCACAGACAAATTGAATTTGGATCGAATTGTTGATTTATTTTTCAAAGGCATTAAACGTGTAGGTAAGAAGAAAATGCTGGTTATCAGCATCTTCTCCGTTTCCCGCAAGGTTTCCAAAAAAAATCTCCCTTCGGGTTGTAAAATTCACGTTTTTTTTTTTATAGGATTAGAAAATTTGATCAAAACCATAACTACGCAAAAAAGAGGAAAAAAAAAAAACCCGTTATATAATGTAGATTACAAATACATCAATTTTACATTATTAGTTATTACTGTCCCTGATATTTTTTTTTCTCAGCTAATCAGATGAATACTTGAACGATTAAAATTTAGGTGCGAATTTAAAAGGATTGGTAACTACGGCTTATGATCTTGATCTACACTTTCCTCAAAAGCTACCTGTAATTACATGTAGTAGTGAATAAAGAGTGTGTTTGATTTCAAAAGCAAAACTTCTTCTTCCTCTGTGAAAGTGCATGGCTTTCATCGAAGCACCATCGCACTGAGGTGCATGACATCTGTGGCTCGAACAAACTACAGAATAATAAGGAAGACAAAAACGTGGTAAGTCCTGGCTGACCACCCCAAACCTGATGGCTTCTATGGTTGAGTCAGCAGCCACACATCAGGCAGCTAGTTTAGAAGTCTAAAAGCAAACTTAGAGAATGAATACCCGAAGATATACGTCCTTCAGTTGGGGATCTTACAAAATGGTGTCACCCGAAAACTCACCTGAATGAACCACTTTCTCACGTATCTATTGTCATAGTCATCCCGATATCTCCAGGCCAGATCTCGCTTTTTCCAAGGAACATTCCAGTCAGACATCGGCAGGGTTTCGAAGTCAGTCGGGAAGAGATCGTAGCCGGACAGTAATAGACCCACGGTTGTCATGGCGATGAGCATATGGCCTGCGAACGTCAGCACTGTTATTGAAATAAAGTGGACCCTGTATTTAACTTTTGACCTTGACTCATTGGGTTTTACTTTACAACAAAATGTTTAAACTTGTCCACTTTGACAGCATTTGCAGACGATAATTCAGATGTGGCCTAAATGATAAGGAGCACCCTGAAAGGTCAGAAACAATTTGAGAGAAGAGGAAAGCGTTTTCCACAGCTTTCTTCCCCAAGATCATTAACCCTTTACCACACAATCCCGACTTTTAACGACTCTGAGAAAGAGGCCTTCTGAAAACAATGTGGGAAAAGGAGAAAATGCTGGTAACCAGCATTTTCTCCTTTTCCCACAATGTTTTCTACCCTTCCCAAAATAAATATCAGTTTTTCAATCACATTTATTTTGTCGTCTGCAAATGCTTTCAATTTGAACCAGTCTAAAATTATGTTGTTTGGTAAAGAGTTAAAAGGAATCGATATATACTCGTACAGTTCATCGTAACAATATATGAAATGGACGGTGTAGTTGCTCTATGGATACAAATTTGGAACATTATGAACTTAACCCTTAGGCTGCTAAGGGCAACTCACTGACCTTTTGCGGACAGTGTAGATCAAGATCAGACTGCACAGAACGTGCAGTCTGATCTTGGATCTACATTGTCCGATAAAGAGAGGGTTAAGAGCGTGGCTGCCCCTCTCAACGCTTTCCAATCGTTCTATCATGGCTAAGGAATTCGCATCGGTTTACTAAGTTGTCTATCTGAGACACCACGTCAAAATACCCATTTTGCTCGAAACTGTTTTTGAAGAGTTGCATTGTCAAAAACGTTCTGACGCTTTTTCCGGATATATTTCGAACAACCCTCAAATACAGATAGACCATCAAAATATATATACTCACAGAAAGATGATTTCGGATACTTTGTTACAATTCTACAGTAGAAGTAAGATCTTGAGGCGGGTTTTCCTGCACCCTCATTACTATGAGACTTCGAATCTTTGGAAGAATCTTTCACTTTTTCCTCAGCTTGTTCCGTTTGACTTTTTGTTCTCTTCTGCCTCGTTACACAACTATGTACCCCTGCCTGGAGCTTCATAGCGTTCTGTGTAACTTCTTTTTCAATTTTAGAGATAAGTTCTTTCGTGGCAACGGTAGATGAATTGATCTCCTTTTGATTATCCAAAGGTTTGTCAATGCCTTGCTTCTTGTGACGATTCTTTCCCTGCGAACACTTGTCGGCCTCTGCACTGTCAGTGACAGTTTTGTTTGCTACTTGTGCGGATTCTGTTTCTGTTGGGACATCATGTTCGAAGGCCGTGTTCTCGTGCTCTGCTTTATTCTGACTGGCTGATTCGTAATCGTCTTCCGGAAGTGGAGAAACGCGTCTCAACGTGACTAATTGGCCCACGGGCTTAAAATTTGAAATAATCGATAAATCTAATTTCGGTCGTGGCTTTAAGTCTTCAGACGGAGGTTTATAATCCTCGACCTCTGTGAACTGGAGCGATTTCGGTGCCCGTCTGTAGGTCGTCCACGGATTAAGTCGAATTTCATCCCGCGTGTTTGGACCTGAATCTAGGTCACGGTCATCCATGCTTCGCCTCTCAGTTCTCTCAACCGTTATATCTTTTGACATGGATCCTGTCGACAAGTAGTCATTCTTCACATCGACCATACTCATTCTTGGGTACTCATCGGCAGAATAGCGCCTCAGAGGTGTTCGAACCAGGGTCCAGCTTAGCCGTTGACTCCCTGGGCTTGGATCCGTGTCTTGCACTATTGTCGGAATATCCATATCAGTAAATTACCACCTCAGGACAAAGTTTAAGTCCTTAACTGTTCCAGGTTCATTTCAGTCATGATCCAAAATTTAAAAATTACTCCCGTGTGATGCAAATCTGCTCTGTTACCTTATTTGCAGTAATATGTGCTCCATTATTTTCTAATCGTTATAAAAACGGTTGCTTTATGAATTAAAAAGTTATTTTCGTCGAATTCCTTTTGGGTCTTCATCTGAAGAAAAAAAAAAGGTCGGAAAATTAGGTAAGATGGATGGAAAGCGCCATGATTATTTCGAGTTTATAACCATTTTAAATATCAAAGGTCGGAAAATTAGATAAGATGGATGGAAAGCGCCATGATTATTTCGAGTTTATAACCATTTTAAATATCAAATGCATATAACCCTTTGCCAGATCACAATGATTTAAGACTTGTCCAAATTGAAAATATTTGCAGACGACAGATTAAATGTATCTTAATCCATTATTACACAATACCGATTTTTAACGACTCTTGAAAATAAAACTTTTGAAAACATTGAGGGAAAAGGAGAAAATGCTGGTAACCAGCATTTTCTCCTTTTCCCTCAATGTTTTCTAACCTTTCATAAACAAATCCGATCATTTGAGCCACATATAGTTTGTCGTCTGCAAATGCTTTCAATTTTTAAAAAATTTGCTTTCTGCAACAAACTTGCAGCGGACAACTTTGAAACCATTCTTGAAAATATGGTCAGTCAGCCTGAACTTAGATCTTCAATATCGGTACATATGAAAAATATTGTGACAAAAAAAAAAGATATTTAAACTTTCTACTATTGTCACAATATTTGCAAACTGAATGGTCGGCTGTAAAATGAAAAAGGTCGTTTGCAGGTAACAAGATAACAAAGTGTTAAAATATTTAAATCACAGCTCAGTCGCTTTGTTCTTAAATAATTAATATCTATTTTGAGAACAGTTATTTTAAACCTTAAATCTAATACGGAATTGCCGGCTAAAAATAACTGTGCGTTAGCGGAGAGAGTAGAACAAGATCAGGCCAAGCAGAGCCCACAGTCTAATCTTCGATCTACATTTTCCGATATTTTCGGGAGATATCCAGGACGAAACAGCCTAAAATTACAATAATTGGCTCTTTGCAGTTCACTAAAGAAATATGTTTCATTTTTAACTTTTTAAACCTTTACCAAACTATTCCGAATTTTTCCGACCCTGAAGATAAAGTATTGGTTGAAAACATTGTGAAAAAAGGAGAAAATGCTGGTCACTAGCATTTTCTCTTTTTCCCACACTGTTTTCTACCAATTCTACCCACAGATGGCGAATCTTTCACCTTCACCCGCAAGTCACGCTAGATCCCCCGCAGAGCACTAGTGCTAGATCAAGACTCTGAAAGGCCCTGCTCAAGGACAAACCCACGAAGGACCCAGTGTCTAGAATGAGGATAAAACCCGGACCCACGGATTGTAAATTCTACACCTTCACTACTGAGGCAGACAGGCACCCTCACATTCACCAGGACTACATTGCCCAAGGACACTCCCGTGAAAGTTCTATTGCCTAGAGTGACGATCGAACCACGGACCTCTGGATTGAGTATCCTGCTCCTTCACCGCTGGGCTACACAGATTTCCTGTCGATCACAATCACAAGAAAAGAACGCCGAAGTTCCTCGCTCAAGGACACACCCACGAAAGACCCAGTGCCTAAAGTGGGGATCAAACCCGAGACCCCTGGATTACGGTCCCTCGCTATCAATATAAAACCTTTCCAAACCAGGGGATACATTAAGGAGAAGCTCTTAGCCATTCAGAGGTCTAGTCTTCGAATTTTGCAGCAAAGCTATACTTAGAATTTACTGTGAAGTAATTCTTTACCAAAATATCCCGAGTTTTAACGACCTTGGGGAAGAAGGCTTTTGAAAACATTGTAAGGCAAGGAGAAAATGCTGGTTACCAGCATTTTCTCCTTTTCCCACAATCTTTTCTACCCTTTCAAACACAAATACTATCATTTAAGACACATGTAATTTGTAGTCTGCAAATGCTTTCAATTTGAACGAGTATAAAATTTTGTCGTTTGGTAACAAATTAAGCCCAAGTTTTTTCAAATGTTGATGAGTGAAATTTGATTTGTACCAAAGCTTCGAAATTGAAAGAAACACAACTTTTAATTGGCTAAACCATTTGGTTGAGCCAATCAGAGGTTGTGTTTCTTTCAAATTTTGGAAAGCTTCGAAAATAAGATAAAGAATGTTCCTAAGAATGGTTGTTAAATACGGACTCCAATCTGTACCAATGCTTCAAATTTGACAATGCGATATTGACTGATTGAAAATCATCAATTATGGTTAACCGCTATAACTGTTTATCAAACGTAAAAATTCAAGCCTCGCCCATATTGAGAGCATTTGCAGACAACAAATGTTATGTGGCTTAAGTAGAGAAATTTCTCTCTAAAAGGTAAAAACATTGAGGGAAACAAAGAAACTAGTGGTCACCAGCATTTCCTTCTTTTTCTCACAATGATTTCAAAAGACTATTTCCAAACAATCGTAAAACCATTGGCGAAAACATGGACTTTTGTGAACCCCATAGATCAAGATCAGACTGCACAGAACGTGCAGTCTGATCTTGGATCTCTATCGTCCTTTTCTTTAGTCAGGCTTATAAAATAAAAATCTTTGTTAGTGTCAGAGAATTGTATTTTCAGTTTTTTGAAAGAGGTCGGGTCTATTTATTTAACACTGGTAGAGTTTACCTATTTACCAAACGACAAAATTTTAGACTTGTCCAAATTGAAAGCATTTGCAGACGACAAAATAAATGTGACTGAAAAATTGAAATTGTTTGGGGAAGGGTAGAAAGCATTGTGGGAAAAGGAGAAAATGCTGGTTACCAGCATTTTCTCCTTTTCCCACAATGTTTTCAAAAGGTTTCTTTCTCAGGGTCGTTAAGACTCGGGGTTGTGTGGTGAAGGGTTTGAAAAAAGACCGGCCGGTATGGTAAAGGGTTAGACAGGTGGCTTGAATGTATATTTTCTTATTTGTGTATTTTTTTCTTATTTTCTTGTTTTTTTTTTCATTGTTCGTGTGGTTTCTTAGCGAATATTTATTGCTTAAGTATGTAAGCACAAACAACTACATGTATTTTCATCTGTGTGTGAACAAAAAACGCGTTCAGTGATGTTTCTGTCAGTAGAGTAGAGTGGAGTGGTGTGGACTGGAGTGGAGTGGATTGGAGAAAAGAAGAGTGGAGTGGAGTGGAGAAAAGAAGAGTGGAGTGGAGTGGAGTAAAGAGGAGTGGAGTAGAGTAGAGTAGAGTAGAGTAGAGCAGAGCAGAGTAGAGTAGAATTGAATTAAACTGAATTGAATTCAATCGAATATTTGTATTTTGTAAAAGAATAGAGTAGAGAAGAACTGGATGCATTTTATCCGTATTTTGCAAACAAAGGCCTCCGGCCAATGAAAACAAAACAAAGAAGATGTTCGAAGGGTGGAGTAGAGTAGAGTAGAGTAGAGTAGAGTAGAGTAGAGCAGAGCAGAGCAGAGTAGAATTAAATTGAATTGAATCGAATATTTGTATTTTGTAAAAGAATAGAGTAGAGAAGAGTTGGATGCATTTTATCTGTATTTTGCAAACAAAGGCCTCCGGCCAATGAAAACAAAATAAAGAAGATGTTCGACAATGCTCGTAAGAGATACCCTTGTCGGCTGTGCACACTAATGTGGCCACAAGCAACATAGAGTTTCCTCAAGAAACAGTTGCCCTCGGTTTCAACCAATACCATCAATTGAAAACCAAGACATACTAGTACATTTCAGACTTCTCTTTCCGACATTTCAAATAAGACAGTGCGAAAGAATTGTTTGATATCAAATTCCTAAATGGGACTACTTTTGACGACAACCTGCTGGGAAGATTGTGGGATGGTGTGACACCAAGCACATCTTATTTTATGCTGTTACTTTTCTGCAATGGGCGGGGGTTAAAATATTTGAGCAACGCTCTGGAAAAATGGGATTTAATGCATCTTTGAAATGCATCATACCAATTAAAACCCTTTACCGTACAATGTTGCCTTTTAACGCCCCTGGGAAAGAAGCCTTTTGAAAACATTGTGGGAAAATGAGAAAAATGCTGGTAACCAGCATTTTCTCCTTTTCCCACAATGTTTTCTACCCTATCAAAGAAAAACTGCACCATTTGAGCCACAATCAAACACTGAAATTGTCGTCTGCAAATGCTTTCAATTTGGACAAGGCTAAAATTTTGTCGTCTGGTAAAGGGTTAAGTCCTCGCATAATAATCATCAACTTAGTCTATAGAACGGCTGAACCATGAGATAGAATGGTCCTTTAAATTATTTACCAACAGCAAAGACAGAGAGAGAGAGAGAGAGAGAGAGAGAGAGAGAGAGAGAGAGAGGAGGAGGAGGAGGTGCGCACAGACAGACAGACAGACAGACAGACAAAGAGAGAGAGAGAGAGAGAGAGAGAGAGAGAGAGAGAGAGAGATCTACCGGTAGAACCCCTATTGCATATTTTGAGGTCATGTATGCGAAGAAATTCGGGAAGCAGGCCAAAACACTTATTACAATTTTTTATGTATTTTTTCTCTCTAATTGATGATGATTAAATATTAATTATTTTATAGATAAATAGGTATTTTTCCGGTACAAAAACATTACTCTTTCCGCCTCCTACAATCAATATCAATTAATGTCTTACCACCTGCAGTCTATTTATTTTTTTTTTCGTCCTGTAAGGGAACACATTTTTTTTTTTAAAAACCCATATCATACTATATAGATGAAATGAAACTTTCAAACCGATAGTAAAAAAAACCGAATAATGTTATTTCAAACTTATTTTTTCGAGAAAAATATCTCCTTATCGGACAGCGTAGATCCAAGATCAGACTGCACGTTCTGTGCAGTCTGATCTTGATCTACACTGTCCGCAAAATGTCAGTGAGTCCCGCTTAGCAGCTTAAGGGTTAAAAAGCTTGACTGGAAAACTCTTGTCAAGAATTGATTGATTGATTGTATGGTGCTTAACGCCGTTTTCAACATTATTTCAGTTATATCACGACGGCCAGTGCACCTATCCATGCTTTCCTGGGGTTTCTGTTTTTTACCAGTACTCCGCACAATATTCTTTCCAAGCCACCTGCTGCTTTCTCACATAACAATCGTCGAAACAATGGTCAGCGGTGAGAGAGGAATGAATCCTGTCGCGATGACTATCATCAATCCTCGGAAAGAAATTGGCCAAGCCGGGGATCGAACCAGCGACCTCCTGTTCTCAAGTCCTGTACGCTACCAACTGAGCTACGGGGGCTTGTCTCTTGTCAAGAAACTTCTTTCTCTGCAACCATGTTCTCACATGTAATCATATATTCGCGCAACTAATATACTTATATATATGTGTCCTTTAACGTTGATTATCTACTCTATGTTTTGTTTGTTTGTATGCCTTTTAACGCCGTATCAACTTTATTTCAGTTTACCGCAAAAGCCAGTGCACGTATGGATATTTTTCCTGGAGTTTCTTTTACCTATACATCGCACAATATTCTTCCAAAGCCAATGGCTGCTCTCTCACATAACCATCGTCGAATTAGTGGTCAGCCGTGAGCGGAAAATGAATCCTGTCCCAATGATTGTCATCAGTTCTTAGAAAGAAATTTGCCGAGCTAGGGATTTGAACCAGCGACCCCCTGGTTCAAGCCCTGTATGCTACTGACTGAGCCACCGGACTTGGCAGTCACAAATTTACAAGGATGTTTTCAACTTCTACTGCGAGGTAAGTAAGGACAAGCTTACCAACTCACACGTACGAACATTATGGATTGATACCAAAGAGGAATTTCACACAGTCAACAGTCTTCATTCATAATAATCAAACATTTACTGGGTTTGTTGACCGATCGTTGTGGGAAATATATGGAAATTAGCGTAATTGTTTATTGTAATTAATTATGTACTGGTTGTATAAGTCAACAAAGTCATAAATCAAATCATTATTAACATTTGATCCATTCTCTGTGAAAATGGGGCTTTATACATCTGAAACAAGTATCGACCCATGCCAGCATGCGCAGTCCGCGCATGCTGGCATGGGTCGAAACTTTTTTGCTATTTGTAAATTTTCTGCCTGTCAAAGGCCCATTCTATCTCAGGATTCTATCGGTTGTTAGACAAAATGGAACCATAATTATATGATGACATGCTTGGTAAGATCATGTATCACGGAGGTGCATTAAGCCCCATTTTGCGAGACCATGACCCTTTTATATCGAGCTGTATATTATCATTATTATTATCGTTATCTATTTTTATTATTATTATCAATAATACTGTTATTATTATCCTTTTTAGTTCTTTATTTGTTCCTTACAGAAATTCACAATAAACATGGCAAGAAGAAAAATTTACATCATTGATAGCATGATTACGGTGGCACTGAGGTGACATATGCATTTTTTTGTATTTATCTCGTTACCACGAGATAATAATTCGTTTTCTCGAGTTTGTTTTTATAAAAAATTATGCAAAAAACAAAATTCGTTTTCTCGAGTTTTTTTTTTTTATAAAAAATTATGCAAAAAACAAAATTCGTTTTTTTTTTTTTATAAAAAATTATGCAAGACACAAAAATTAGTAGGAGGAATCTGATTGGATGATTATGTCGTGAGCACGACTTATTATCTCGTGCGAACGACATAATGGATGACTTTGATAGGCTGATTATCTCGTTCGAACGAGATAGTATTTCTTTTTTTGCATAATTTTTTATATGAAAATAAATCGAGAAAATGAAAGTTGGGTTTTTTTTTTTTGCAAAATTGTTTATATATATATATATATATATATAAAAAAAAAAAAAAACTCTAGAAAACGAATTTTGTTTTTTGCATAATTTTCCATTGGAAAAAAAAAAAAAAAAAAACTCGAGAAAAACGAATTTTGTTTTTTGCATAACTTTTTATAAAAAAAAAAGTCGAGAAAACGAATTATTATCTCGTGGTAACGAGATAAGTACATGTACAAAAAAAAAAAATGCACATGTCACCTCAGTGCCACCGTACATGATACACGGGAAGAAAAGCGCAGCTGTAGGAGAGAGAGAGAGAGAGAGAGAGAGAGAGAGAAGAGAGAGAGAGAGCATATTTGGCGGATATTTCATTTTAATTTTTTCAATACAATTGATAAATGAGCCATGCTCTGACAAAAGGCGTTTCATGCATCTCTGTGATGCACTACTCGGAGCAAGTCTTCGCATAATTATGGATTGATAAAATGCATTTTGTTTTTAAAAAAAAAAACCCGACTAAATCCTGTGGTAGAATGGTCCCGTGACATACAGGAAAATTTACCAAAAGCAAAAAAATTCGACCAGGGTCAACCTGTATGGTTTGTGCAGGGTGGCCTAGGTCGGTGCTTTTTACAGATGCATTAAGCCCTCCGCCCCTTTTTTCTCAAAGCATGGCTTAAATATTTTTCTATGCTTGATAGGTTTAACTAATCCCTTATCTACGTTTTGTGTTCATAACTTTATAACTTTCTTAACCCTTTACCAAACAATCCCGGGTTTTCACGACCCTGGGAAAGAAGCATTTTGAAAACATTGTGGGAAAAGGAGAAAATGCTGGTTACCAGCATTTTCTCCTTTTCCCACAATGTTTACTACTCTTCCCAAAACAAATTTCAATTTTTGAGTCATATTTATTGTCTTGTCTGTATAAGCTTTCAATTTGGACTGGTCTACAATTTTGTTGTTTGGTAAAGGGTTAACTCCTTCGGCGCCAAATAGATATGTATAGGAACCTGATCGCTATCGAAGACTGTAAAAACAGTCCACTGAAAGTCAGATAGAATTTCCTCTTGTTGACTTAATTAAACAAGCGGATGCAATAGATCCAAGATCAGACTGCACGTTCTGTGCGGTCTGATCTTGATCTATGCCGTCAGCAAATGGTCGTCTCTTCGCCTGTGGAGCCGGAAGGGTTAAAATAAAGATTCTAAAGACTTCTACAATGGGAGTGTCGTATACCTACGCATTTTTGTTTATGTAAACATTTTAAAAGATAATGAAATTCATCACCAACCTCATTTAGTTTCATTTACATTTTTTATTTTCTTTCATTTCTGTCAAAACTTTGCAAACGACCCTTCCTGACACAAAATAAAGATGCGTGTTATTAAGTCTACCCTTTACCACACAATCCCGACTTCTAACGACCCTGAGAAAGAAAGCTTTTGAAAACATTGTGGAAAAAGGAGAAAATACTGGTAACCAGCATGTTACCTCCTTTTCCCATGATGGTTTTTACCCTTTCCAAAGCAATTTTGAGTAACATTTATTTTGTCGTCTGCAAATGCTTTCAAACTGGACAAGTCTAATTTTTATTTTCGTTTGGTAGAGTTAACTTCTAAAGGGACTGGAGTGATTCACCATCAGGTTGAAATGTTCCTGAATTCGTCCAGTTTATTCCAAAATCTACAAGTACATTCTACATTCGATTTATATAAGAGAAATCATCATATATAACCTCAAGATACAAATGGGCGATACTCTGGCAAAAGGGGTTTAATGCATCGTACCAAGCAAGTCTTCATATCAGTATGGAACTATAAAATCCAGTTTGTCTAACAACCTTCTGAATTATGAGGTAAAATAGTCCTTTTAAATGTAGAAAATTCAAAGATAGCAAAGTTTCGGTACCTGTCAGCCTGCGTTGGACTGGTCCTGTGACATGCAAGAAAATTCAGATAGCAAAAAGTTTCGGCCCATGTCAGCCTGCGCGAACAGACAGACACATTATATCCCCTTTTCACAGAGCATGTCTCAATTTCACATTTAGTAACATAGCTCGACTCTCCAGTAATCGGAGATAAATGAAGATTACTATCATAAAATGTAAGCTTTTAATTTCTAGGTTCTTAGAAATATAGTTATGACTATTTTTTTTTCACTTTCATTTGTTAATTATGTCGCTTTTTTGCGGACGGCATAGATCAAGATCAGGCTGCTCAGAATGTGCAGCCTGATCTTGGATCTAAGCCGTCCGCTACCTGATGCTTAACATTTATTAAAGCTATCACAGTTGCAGAGTAAATCTGCTATTGGGTTTGTTTGTTTGTATTAGAGTTTAACGCAGTTGTAACAGCTGGGGTTATATCACGGCGGTCAGTGCACCTAAGCATGTGTTTGCTGGCTTTCTCACACCAGTACTGACACAACTTTCTTTCCAAGTCACTGACTACTTTTCTCAAAAGTATCAAAGGTGAGAGGCGAAAAATTGCCGGAAAGAAAGTTTGCCTTAACCGGGTATCGAACTCGCAAATACCAGGTCACGAGTCAGATACACTAACCACTACCCAGCCAGGCTCTACTATTTGATAGCGATGTGTTTTTATTAACCCTTTACCAGACGACAAAATTTTAGCCTTGTCCAAATTGAAAGCATTTGAAGACGACAATTTCAATGTGGCTCAAATGGTGCAATATTTCTTTGATAGGGTAGAAAACATTGTGGGAAAAGAAGAAAATGCTGGTTAACAGCATTTTCTCCTTTTCCCACAATGTTTTCAAAAGACTCCTTTTCCAGGGTCGTTGAAAGGCTGCATTATGCAGTACAGGGTTAAACAACATCTGTTATGATAAGACAATACTGCGCAGATTTATCTTGGACCTATATTTCCTAAAAAGTTGTCAGACATTCAGAAATTCGTATGATAGATGTTTTGCTGAATGGTAAGAATCAAGTAGCGCTCTGGGTCATTATTCATCAACCATTCTTAAGAACAGTCTTCATTTTTACAGCTGAGATTCTGTAAAACAACTTCTGATTGGCTAAACCAAATGGTTTGGCCATTCAGATGTTAATTTCAATTTCTGAAATAAGACTCAGAATGTTTGGTGAAAACAGCCTGATCCTGGGCCATACTGCTCGCATAACCTGCTGAAAACATTTTGGGAAAAGAAGAAAATGCTGGTTACCAGCATTTTCTCCTTTTCCCACAATGTTTTCAAATGCACTCTTTCCTAGGGTCGTTAAAAGGCGGCATTGTGCGGTACAGGGTTAAATTCCGCTTGGCGCTCCAACCGATGGCCTGTAAACCAGATCTAGCACCGGGGCCCGTAGTCACCAATTATTCTATAATGCATTCTTAGTCCAATTCTAAATGTAGAAATTAAAGCAATTTCTGATTGCCTTACTTCCAAATTTAGAAAATTTTGGAGAATTATACAAAGATTTCGTAAAGAATGACTGCTGAGTATGGGGCCTGCTCACAGAGCTTCATGAAATTATTGCAGCAAATGAATAATTTTAGGTGAGTAGCAAATTGCATGGTGGTAATAGAGTTTACATTTTCGCTGTCATCTAATTCAAATCGACTTTTTCGCTAAGTCTGAAAGTAGATTTACACTGCAACTAAAGATAATTTTGCTAATAGTTTAGCATCAGGTTGCAGACGATGTAGATCCAAGATCAGACTGCACAGAACGTGCAGTCTGATCTTTATCTAAGTCATCTACACAAGCTATTTAACTCTTTAACACACCCCAGTTTTAACGACTTCGAGGAAGAGGTCTTCTGAAAACATTGTGGGAAAAGAAAAACGCTGATAACCAGCAATTTCTCCTTTCGCAATAATGTTTTCTACCCTTTCAGAGACAAATCCCGCCATTTGAGCCACATTTCGTTTGTTTTCTGCAAACGCTTTTGATTTGGACTAGTCTAAAACTTTGTTATTTGGAGTTAACTATTTACCACACAATCCCCAGTTTTAACGACCCTCGAAGAGAAGACTTTTGAAAACATCATGGGAAAAGGAGAAAATGCTGCAATATCTCCTTTTCGAGCAATGTTTTCTAACTTATCAAGGGCAGAAATCATCATTCAAGCTTTGTTTAATATATCGTCTGCAAATGCTTTGAATTTGGTCCAGTCCAAAATTTTGTCGTTTGGTAAATAGCTAAATCATTATTGAAAGTGGCAGAGTTAAAATTATATGATGAAAATTTGATTTAAAAAAATACCTTTGTAAAATAATTTATCCTCGTTTGTCAACAATAAAAAAAGAAACCAACTGTCACAATTCATGTAAACACATACAACAGTCGACCAAAAACAAAAAAAAAAAAACACCAACAACCACTCTACATGTTCAGATACGTATCTTTCAGCCGATCTGTGCCTGACCCCCGGGGCATGTGTAAAAGTCTAATATTTAAACTTAGTGTTTCCGCATTACTAATTAATTGGTCACATCAATGAAATTTGTCATTCGATTTTTTTTACCTGACATGTGTAATCGAGTACTTTCGATAACTACTTACAGTGCAAAATTAATTCGATGTTATATCAATTTTATATGATAGAAAAACTTAGATCTACCACAGTTACACACTTTCCCAAATGACAAATTTTCGACCCTTCCAAATTAAGAGCAGATCTGCGCACGACAAATATGAAAGTGGTACAAATAAACTTGAGTTCTTTGAAAAGGTGGAAAACATTGTGGGGAAAGGAGAAAATGCTGGTTACCAGATCTACCACAGTTAAACACTTTCCAAAGTGCAAAATTTTAGACCCTTCCAAATTAAGAGTAGATCTGCACACGACAAATATGAAAGTGGTACAAATGAACTTGATTTTCTTTGTTAAGGTAGAAAAGCATTGTGGGAAAGGAGAAAATGCTGGTTACCAGCGTTTTCTCCTTTTCCCACAATGTTTTCAAAAGGCCTCTTCCCAAGGGGCGTGAAAACTCGGGATTGTTTGGTAAAGGTTTAAGCAGTTATTTTGTGGGACAACTTCAGGTGCAAAAAAAATCTCCCCCGTCTGTTGATTGACGGACGGACGGACGGACGGACAGGCAGGCAGGCAGGCAGACAGACAGACAGACAGATTGCGATTTATTGACTCTCGAAACAAATTCGGAATAGACAACTTTTGATGGAAAAACCCTTTCAAATATCGAAACTCTACACGATCAATAATTTAGTTAATGTGACACAGCGTGGTACAGTATGAAATTGCCATAGTGTTCTCAGTATGCAGTTATCCAGTCAGCTGTCAGCTTGACATGTCATCTGACATCTATATTCATTGTCCAAAGACATATTTTTTAATTTTTTTTTTATACTTTCAGAAACTAAAAATATTACACGGCTTTATAAATACATGTATGTGAACCCTTTGGCTGCTAAGCGCGACTCACCAACCTTTTGCGGACAGTGTAGATCAAGATCAGACTGCACAGAACGTGCAGTCTGATCTTGGATCTACACTGTCCGATAAGGAAATATCCCTGTGAAAAAGCAGAATCGGATTTTTACCGTCGGCTTGAAAGATTTCATGTCACTTATTTAGCAGGATAGAGGGTGAATTGATTCTTTACCACAAAATCCCCAGTTTAGTGACCGTGACTGAGAAGGCTTTTGAAAAATTGGTCGGAAAAGGAGAAAAAAAAAAAAACTTGTAAGCATTATTGTCCGACAATGTTTTCTATCAGACCTCTCCAACAGTGGCGAGTTTAAAAGGCAGACTGCCTCAGAAATTGCTGCCAACTTCCATGCTTTTTTTGCGAAATTGTTCTAATACACAGTCTGTTTCGTCATGGTTTTATAAATAAACCGAAATCAAAAAACTGAAGTAGGAAATAGACGTGGTTGGTTTTTTCTGACGGCTTTCAAAAAGGATTTGTTGTATTGATTTGATTGCAACTGACCTTTCCAGTAGTTGTAATTTTTCATTAAACAAATAAAGCTACACACACACACACACACACACACAAAGAATTTCGTTTAAAAAGAGAACACCGCGGGAAAAGATCACACGACTTAAAAACGTGGGAAAAAGGTCACGTGTCTGTCATGTAATGCATAAGAGGTTTCTTCTTTCTACACAGCGGCAATCATATACATGTACCAAAATATATTGACATTAAAAGCAGTAAACTATTTGAAAACATTGATGCTGACCTCTCCTGGCTTCTTTTTTAAAGAAGCCAACTTGTTTTAGAGATACATGTCATCATTTGAGACACCTTGCATCTGTCATTTGATTGGTTACCTCCCCTGATACAGTAATCTGTATATCTACAAGGGGGACCAGTTAACCTGTCATCTGCCAATACTTTCAGTTACGCAACGTCTAAAATTATGTCGTCCGATTAAACCTTTACCGCCCAATCCCCACTTAACCACCCAGAGGCAGAAGCCTTTTGAAGACATTGTGGGAAAGGGAGAAAATGATAGTAACCAGCATTTTCTTCTTTTCCCTCAATGTTTTCTATTCTATCAGGGAGAAATTTTCTCATTTGGGCCGACTTTAATTTGTCGTCTGCAAATGCTTTCAGTTTGGGCCAGTCTAAAATTTTGTCGTTTGGTAACATGGGTAAAGAGTTAAAGAGTGCACTGTTTACTTGCCGCCAAAAGTTTAGACTTGTCCAAATTTCATTAAGCTAACGGTAGGGCTGTTTTGAAAGGGATAAAAAAAGAGAGAAAAACTGCACGATTCAAAATAATTTTCCCATACAGTAATCGTGTTCTATATAACAGTTGATGGCATCGCTGATTTTTTGTTGGTGCTAAGGCAATGAAAAAAAGGAGGCGTTTAATTCCTTACCAAACAATCTCGTCCTCAAGGTAGTAGGATTTTAAAAACATTGTGTGAAAAGGAGAAAATGCTGGTACTGAAAGACGAAATGCGTCATCTGAAGGTCGCAATGTGTTTATAACTTTGAGAAGAAACGGTTTCTGTGTTATAGAGAGAGAGAGAGAGAGAGAGAGAGAGCGAGAGGGAGAGAGTAAGTACTTCTACTTTATCTAACTATAGCCCGCGGAGCATTGACTAGAAAACCGGCAAACAGTATATAGCTGCCCCTATCTGCACGGCGTGGGTCAGTGATTAGATTCCCTGAGTTGTCCGTTTTTCTAGCCGGAGTTCGACCAGGTTTATGCGACCACAAGTTGTCACTGTCCAATCTATAGAAGTGGAAATCCACCCCGGGCCAGATGACCAGAGCTATATAACATGTCTCCGGTCGTAGAAACGGGACTGGTATGAAACCGTCTCTAATAGTAGCTGACATGACACTGCCAACTGATATTGGTGGCTGGTGTTGTCTTCCTGTTGCTCGACCTGAAACAATTAAACGAAAAGGAAGATAATGGGTTCGTGTGCAGGAAATGCACTGAGTATGACAGGCAACAACAGCATAAGACTAAGGGCGAAACATCTAGCAGTTAGTACAGAAATACGTGGAGATTACCGGGGGTATTTTTCTAACAAATCAACTTTTTTAGGCAAAATATGGGGTCAAAATCTGGTTTAATGCTTCTTTAATGTCATGTTAGTTGTCCGTATTTTACAAAAAAGTGTTAAAAAATGTCTGCCGTAATAGAAGATTTTTTTTATTGTAGAATATAGGAGTAAAGGATTCAAACCTGGCTGTGCAAATGTGTCGGTCCGCCTTTGGGTCGCATAATTATAGCAATTGTTTCTGGACTGTACGGGCGGGAAATTCCAGTTTTCTGGATCAAACCTCGGACGTCTACAGATGGGTGGGGGTGGAAACGGACCTCTGTCGTCGTTATTAAGGAAGCGTGGGGGATGAACGGGGGATGCAATGATCGATGCATGAAAATGAGGCTAAATAAAGATGAGAAAACAGAAAAAAATTCGTGAGAGAGCGAGGACTAAACAGACAAAAACCGGTAATGTAAATGACAATGTTAATAATAAGTAACTACGTCTACGGTCGCCTTAAAGTCTTTATTGCGTAGAACTGACAAGTCTATGAAAAAGAATAGAAATTGTTCAAAAACGTGTGAACCCGTGCTTTACCTGTACATGTACTATTACCGGGCATCACACGTAGGATCGTTTCCTGGATCCTTAACCCTTATCCCGCTAAATAAATGAGCCATGCTCTGGCAAAAGGGGGCTTAATGCATCTCCGTAATGCGTGATACCAAGCAAGTCATCACATAATTATGGTGCCATAAAGTACATGTTGTCTAACAACCGACTGAATCATGAGGTAGCCTGGGCCTTTGACATACAGAAAGTTGACAAATAGCGAAAAGTTTCGGCCCAGGTCATTTTTTTTTTGGGGGGGGGGGGATATCTCCTTATCGGACAGTGTAGATCCAAGATCAGACTGCACGTTCTGTGCAGTCTGATCTTGACCTATACTGTCCACAATTGGTCCTTGAGTCACGCTTAGCAGCCTAAGGGTTAATCCATGGATTGAAAAAAAAAAAAACGTTGATTTGATAAGAATGATCATGGCAGGCCTACTAGAAGTTTATCATGCGTCTATTTCTACAAGGAATGATACACAGAATGTTTAAAAAAAAAAAAATCAATGGCACTTCGTTTTAACGTAAACTTGGTAGTTATTTAGTTAGTGAGTCGTCTAAATCGTTTCTTGTCGGAATTCCTTCTACTAAAAGCTTTTTTCAGTTTCCCTACCCGCCGTCGAAGAACGGAAATGACATGTTGACGAACAGCTGGTTCCATCGGAAGTGGAGATGAATTCAGCAGAATGAGTTCAAGTCTTGGATCGTTCCCGGCTCCGATGGTTTTAAGCATGCGTTGACCGAACATGTTTCTGATCTCAACAGTAAAGCCGCTGTATCCAAGCTTTTCTGAAAGTCTGGAGAAAAAGAAGACCATATAGACCTATGTAAGTAACTTGATGATGATAGATAGTTTGTTTCAGCATTTTTACAAAGTAAAATCAAATACCTTAAGACTTTACCTGGTTACGTAGAGCGCATCTTTGGTTAATTTCATATGTAAATTGAATGGATATGCGGTCTGTGCAGTTTGATATAGGATCACACTGACCGATATTTTTGAGACACCCTGGCAAAATCAAGTACATATGGATACTACTTTGCTCCGGAAGTGTACATGGTGTCACAGGACTGTATTTTTTTCTAAAATATAGCGAAAGTCACCATCTTTGACCTTCTATTGTAATCTATTTGAAAACCCAAAGCTCTGCTGATGGTCTCTATCAAATATACGTCTAATGGTCTACCCAAGAAGCTAAAAATAGCACTTCAGTTGATTTCGCTTTTTGCTATTTTACCTCAAACACAGCTACCCTTGAAAAAACACAATGAAAAAGGCCATTCCGGGTGGGAGATCATGTCCCTTATGTGGTCACAGGCACATAATGGTAATAACAAGAATAACAAGAAATAAGACACTTGCACCCATTTTCCACAGAAATCATTAAATAAAAACCAGAAACACATTTTAGACATGTCCTCCCATTTTCTCTGACCGAACAGTGTAGCAGAAGTGCTTGCTGTCAGATTTTCAAACCGGACTACTTTTGATTACTACGATGCGGGGAAGTTCGCAGTAGTGCGACACCAGATGCACTCTTATGTTTACTAAACGTTAAATGTAAAAGAATAAATGTCATGTCAACATAAAAGACGTCAATGAGACATGATGAACTGGATTCGACATGTTAACTTTTTACCACATAAACACAATTAACGACCCTGGGGAAGAAACCTTTCGAAAACATTATGGGAAAAGGAGAAAATGCTGGCAACCAGCATTTTCTCCTTTTCCAACAATGTTTTCTAACCTTGCAAATATCAGTTCAACTTTCGAGGCACATTTATTTTGTCGTCTGCAAAAGCTTTCAGTTAGGACAATAATAAAATTTTATGTCTGCAAAAGCTTTCAATTTGGACAAGTCTAAAGTTTAGACGTTTGCAAAAGCTTTCAGTTCGGAAAGGCCAAAAATTTGTCGTTTGGTAAAGAGTTGACAGATTATCACCTGCAGACGATTTTTCCCGTCTTTCATCAAACAGGTTTCCCCCTAGCCCGGCAGAGCAGTCAGTAAGGTATTGGGCCGAAAACTAGAGGGTCGCTGGTTCGAGTACCCAGATCGGTCAATTTCTTTCCTATGATTGATTATAATCATAGCGACAGTATACATTCTCTCCTCACCGCCGATCATTGTGTCGACGATGGTTATCTGGGAAAGCAGCCAGCGGCTTTGGAACAATATTGTGCGAAGCACCGATAAAAGAAACTTCAGGAAGGCATGGGTAGGTGCATTGGCCGCATATAATTATTGTAATGTTGACAATGGGTTAAAGCAGAACACAAATACAAATCAGACTATTTTCAAAAACTTCACTTTCTTTGCAGAATGAGAAATTGATCTTAGCTGGCAATTTTTCTCTTTTGCTAAAGCGTTTTTGCAACTAATTCATATTTTAAAATATTTCATGAAAGTTATCCATATTTTCATAATGACGTTTGCAAAATCGTATGCTAAGAATTTGTTACAGCAGAACGTGGCTCAAAGCTTGGATTTTCTTTGAAATGTTTGAAAACATTGTGGAGAAAAGAAGCAAATGCTGTTTACAAGCATTTTCTCCTTTTTTTCCAACAATGTTTTTCATTCAAAATCCCCCCATTACAGGATCGTTAAAACGTTTGATTGTTGTATAAGTTGTTAACCACACAATTTTATCATACAAACACGAACCTGCCCTTCGTCAGGGGTGAAGCAAGACGCGGACGTGGGCGAGAGCACTAAAACATTGTCGAGCAAAGCTGTTTTACATTTAGATGAACATGGACAAAAAGTTGTTTTGACGTTAATTTTTTTTTTAAAGAACCTTTGATCCTTTAGCGTCTTACATGGGCGTTGTATTTATCTTGCAATTGGTGGAATAGTCTCGAATGTTGTAATGTTAAATCTTGTTACTTTTTGAAAAGGGGAGCGGGTCCAAGATCAGATTTCATGTTTTTGGTGTCTGATCTAGCCTACATTGACCGTTACAGGAACTAAATATATTAGCATCCTATTGGTTTAAAGAAAACGACTTGCCTTCCGTTTGTTTAACAAGAAAATTGCTTTGATGTGGTGGGTTTAAAAAAAAAAAGAAACTTTCCCTCGTCATGAAGTAACTAAGAAAACGGGCAAACTTTTACAAAGGACTCTGAATACTTATCAGAGCAGTATATACAAGTAAATTTACTTATCATTCACAAGTCAATTCTGTTTGAGCCATTCTCTGTGAAAAGGGTATTTAATGCATCTCTGTCAGAACCCCAGGCAGAGGGAGTGATTTTGATTTCAAAATGGAAAATATTAATAATTCTCCACGAAACCCTATGTTGTGGGTACTCATTAGAATCGTCTCATGGAGACGATTCTAATGAGTACCCACAACATAGGGTTCGGAAGAGAAATAAATGATTCAGAATACGATCATTCCCTCTTATCTGGAGCTCTGTCTGTGATGCATATTGTAAGTCATCACATAGCTATGGATCCACAAAACTATTTCGTCTAACAACCTACTGAACCCTGAGGTCAAATGGTCCATAGGCATACAGAAAATTTACGGATAACAAATAGTATTGTACCAGGTCAACCTGTGCGGATTGCGGAGGCTGACATGGGTCGATTTTGTTTCGCAGATGCATTAAACCTCCTTTCCACAGGGCATGGCTCATTTGTAAGCTACTCGGAGAACAAGCCAGGACTTTCGTATGTTTGAATGGTGTTGTGCATCGCTTTTCAATGGTGTTTCAATGATTACGGTCAAGATGACAGCCGACACATTCATGTTTTTTTCTTGGACCAACACCAGGGTCTGTATTCACCAACCATTCTTAACAACGTTCTTAGTCTTATTTGCCAGAATTTTCTAAATATGAAAGTAACACAACTTCTGATTGGCTAAACTATTTGGTTTAGACAATCAGAAGTTGTGTTCCTTTCACATTTAGAAAATCTTGGAGAATAAGACAAAGAATGTTCTTAAGAACAATTGATGAATACAGACCCAGTACTACACTAAAGCTTTACAATGCCCTTCCCAAGTATACTTCCCTTTTACTGACACCTTTCAACCCCCTGCCTCCACCCTCCTCCTCACTGCACGCCCGCCCTCACGAGCGAGAGCATTAAATCAGGACTTCCTGATTACGCATCTAACACGATAACCTCTGAGTCACGGTATGACCCATGGCTTTAGAGATAGCCGGTAAAGAAGTCATTTTGTCCCTAAGACAAGTACATGTATACGACAGCCGAAAAGGTCATCGTTTGGTTTTTAACCCGTTATCACACAATCTCGAGTTTCAACGACCCTAAGAAAGAAGGCTTTTGAAAACATTGTGGGAAAAAGAGAAAATGCTTGTAACTAATAATTTCTCTTTTTTTCCAGAGTGTTTTTACGCAGTCAAATAGATCTGTCTTCATTTGAGCTATATTTATTTTGTCGTCTGCAGATGCTTTCAGCTCTGACCAGTCTGGAATTTTGTTGTGTAGTGCAGATTTAAGCATACAACACCTTAAACACTGAGTGACAATCGGAGACATGGCTTTAGAGACAGCCAGTAATACTGTCAATATTTTGTCCCTACAGAGTATTCGA
Source organism: Tridacna gigas (assembly GCA_945859785.2). Taxonomy (NCBI): domain Eukaryota; kingdom Metazoa; phylum Mollusca; class Bivalvia; order Cardiida; family Cardiidae; genus Tridacna; species Tridacna gigas. The sequence goes on along the minus strand of OX244029.2, from coordinate 13,030,480 downwards.
CAAACGAAAAGGTCAGTGTTTGGTCTTTAATTCATTACCAAACGAAATAGAGTTTCTGCAGACGGCAATATGTACGTGACTCAATCAATAGGGTTTTCTATGAGGGATAGAAAACATGCTCAGGTTTTTTTTTTTTCCTTTTCTGATAATGTTTTCAGAAGCCTTTCTCGCCAGGGTCACTACAACACGGGGATTCTTTTGTAAAAACTTAACCTTTTCAGCCCCAAATATATCAACTCGACCGTCTGAAACTCATACAGACTTGTATCTTACAGGCTTGACTAAACAAGCAGACGAAATAGACCCAAGATCAGACCGTCCGCAAAAGCCATCACGGTTTCAAGCCCATGGCACTGAAAGGATATGATATTGGACCTAAAGTATTCATGTCTCACCTGGTAGACCGTGTCCTCTGTAGACCGATGCTCAGTCTGGTATAGGAAGGGTGCGTTCTATCCACGGCCCAAGTTGGGTTTTCTCTCCCCGAAAACACGTTGAGAACTACTCCATAATTCATATAACCTATTTAAGTATGAAAAATAATAATAAGTCAATCAAGGAAAAAAAAAAAAAAAAAAAAAAAAGATGGACAGAAAGCTATGGATTAGGCAGGCGGTGGCCAGCTTGCAACCAGGGTTCCAGTCTGATCACTTTTTAGACTAGCGAAGCTAGTCTACAGGCATCAAGATTGACCTAGAGTCAAAGTAAACAAAAAAACCCACAGTTGCCAAATTTTGCCTCACAGAAAATACTTCTTTCTGGTAGAAATCTTAATTCTGTTATATATGACAATTTTGACAAAAACCATTAAATATCTACCACTCCAATTTGAACATGTCGTCTTACAAAGTAATAAACTGAACAAGATGTCATTTATAAGGTACAACATCTTTGCTTATATGTAAATTAAGTGACCTATGCAAAGCAGAGAATCACTTATTCTTGCACCTCTGTAACATTATGAATGAATCTATTAATAGATACACCTAGGTAACTTGTAGCAAATCCCAGCTATATTAACCCACACTGGATAGGGAACCCTTGTCATTCCTTCAGTCATTCATTATTTAGACCATTGTGTACATTAAATTGTCATGTTAAACTGTTATCCTACGTCTTGAATATTAACTTTTTACCAAACAATCCCACGTTTTAACGACACAGGGGAAGAATACCCTTGAAAACATTTCGGGAAAAAGGAGAAAATCGATCATTTTCTCCTTTTTCCACATTGTTTTCTGTCCTTTGGGAATCAGGTTTCATCAGCTCAGCCACATTTACTTTTGGGTCTGCTACAGGTTTGAATTTGGACAAGTATTTTTTGTTTCGTTTTGTAAAGAGAGTTAAATAGATACCTACATCTTGTGCTATTGGATATTGACTAATTGATTGCATGGTGTTTAATGCCTTTTTCTACATTATTTCAGTGATATTGCAGCGGCCAGACCACCTATCCATGCTTTCCTGGCGTTTCTCTTACCAGCACTACCACGAATCAATGACATTTTGCGGACAGTGTGGATTAAGATCAGACTGCACAGAGCGTGCAGTCTGACTTGAATCTACACTGTCCGATAAGCGGATATATTTTCTCCAAAATGTAACTTTGAAATAGAAATATTCAGGTTTTACCATCTGCTTGAAAGTTTCATTTAACATTTTTTAGCAGGTTAAGGTTTAAAATTAAAGTGCATTACGGTTAGCCATGGCAGCTGAGACAGTAGCATACAGGACCTGAGAACAGGAGGTCGCTGGCTTTATCCCGGACTCGGAAAATTTCTTTCCGAGGATTGATGATAGTCGTTGCGACAGGATTCATTTTTCTTTCAAGTTTCGACGATGGTTATGTGGGAAAGAAGCCAGTGGCTTGTAAAGAATGTTGTGCGGAGTACTGGTAAAGGAAACTCTAGGAAAACATAGATATGTGCACTGGCCACCGCTACATAACTGAAATAATGTTGAAAATAGGGTTAAACACCATACAAACAATCAATCAATCAAAATCGCTAGTCTGTCAGTACTTTCAGTACGTTGATTATTCTAGGCGCAGTAAAAATAGTGTTGCACCTCCTGTGTTTTTACCGGGTTTGATACTCTGGGGCGAATGATATGAAATGGGTTGGATATTAGAATCTGTCTGCTGCATACTACAACAAACCAGTCTGTTGCCTCTGAAATGGACTGAACTGAGGTAACCCTTGACCTCATAGCAGCTGCTACTGATCGAGCTGTTTAACCCTATTGTGAGCGGTATGTGACGAAGACTGCAAGCTGTTCTGCAAGCCCTGGGCGGAAGTACGCATTTATTGACTGATTGTGTGTGCTTGTTCTCTGCAGGTTACTTTTAACCTGTCATAAGTTTATTTCAACTTTCAATTCCCAGTTTTAACCAAACTTAAAAGCTTCTCCTTTTTCTTAAATTTGAAAGCAATATCTGAGCAAAAAATTCCTACTTACCTTTAGGTCAAGGGATACCTCAGTTCATTTCATTTCATTTCATAGTCAAGACTGGTCTGTTGGTGTATGCAGCAGCCGGATTCTAACTCCTACCCCATTTTATATTATTCACGCCAGAAAATCAAAGTCGGTAAAAACACAGGAAATGCATGGTTTTTTGTAATGTGTATATATAATTATTCTTATGTTACTCTTTAAGAAAGAAATACAATTACGGAAGAGATAAACAGTTTATTCCAAGTTTTTCGTCATAGACCGTGAAAGGAGACCGCGATAAGGTGTGAGTAAAGAGATTATTACAGCTTGGACCTAGGCTAGACTTCTAGTAGAACGTTATTCCACCTTACTCTGAAAAGGTTTAAAAGATGGTATAGTTGATATGCTCGTTACCTCTAGAAGTATATTTGTGGGGAACTGCTTCGACCAGATCCTTTTTGAATATAAACAGAGCAGATGGTAAGCATGAAATCAGGTTACCGGTATACCGATATATATGAGCACATATCAAAACATTGTGACAAAAGGGGAAAACGCTCATTTCGGAAAACAAGGAGGGAAGAAGCAGAAGTCGAAAAGGACGACGACGACGCCGAAGAAGAAGAAGAAGAAGGGTGAGAAGGAGAAGGAGGGGGAGGAGGAGAGGAAAAACGAGAAGAAGACTCACGTCTTACCCACATATAAGAAACTGTGGATTCCATGAACAAATAATATCAATAAACAAAACGAATTACGCCAAAGCATCGTGATTTAAGTGAGGCTAACGTTTGAATCAGATACATTAAGTAAACAGTATCGTCTCTGTTGCTTTTAAATGTCAGAACAAACAAAACTACAAGACAGTCAGCGTGTTTTACATGATGACGATACATTTATATGACCTTTGACTCATCAGCAAACGAGGATGTAAACATAACTGAAAGATCCAATCATACAGGGCTGTTGTCGGTGATCCGGCCGCCCAGGCAAGGACAGGAGCCCTTTTCCTTCCGAATACAGCATCGGCTGCCCTTTTCTTTTTTCATTTTTCATTCTTTACCGTTTCGTAGAAGACGACTTTGAAATACTAGTAATGCATGCTAGATATATAAAATCAGACTTGAGTTGGCATTTGAGATAAAATTTTATTGAAAGGGTCTAGAAAAAATGTTATAATGCGGGCCTTTGAAGACCAGTTTAATAAAACCAAGTTCTCGGAAGCCAACGCATTTCAAATTCTTTTTGTCATAAGTCAAAACTCAAGAATTATGGTTGATATTGCATTAGAACATAGGCCTACATGCACCCGCATGGGTAGTGAAGTTTACATGAAACCTATCACGAACGACAATAGTTCTAAAGAAACTTGTATATATAATATATATGAGCCATGATCTGTGAAAAGGGGGCTTACTGCATATGCGAAAAGTATCGTTCTGTGCAGTCTGATCTTGATCTACGCTGTCCGCAAAAGGTCAGTTTTCGTGCTTAGCAGCCTCAGCGTTAACCTTTTACCAAACGACAAAATTTTAGATTTGTCCATATAGAAATCATTTGTCTACGGCAAAATAAGACGAGGCTCTAACGATAGAATTTGCATTTACCAGTAGTTAAATAGTTACCAGCATTTTCTGCATGATTCAAAATGTTTCAAAGAGCCACCTTCCTGAGGCTCAGAAACTCATGATTGTTTGGCAAAGGGTTTCAGCTATATTATTACGCATGAAAACAATGCTCCGGAATCCTGTCGAGACATTGGGCCTTTCCAGCGAAGGTATGATATACTAGTCGGTGCCATCCGGGAAATGTCTGTGGCCGTACATCTACCGAAACTGCGGCAAGTGTTATGTTTCACCGTTTATCTAAAGGGGTACAAAGTGGAACTGCCCCTTGCTCCCGTCTGATGTAGGTTAACTAAAGTATCGCACGGATAAAATTTGATGGGCATTATTCAACGCTTGTTTTAGTGAAATATAGTTAAACTTTCATCTGTTGACACACGGACGGTGACGTGACACACCGATCAAAAGTTTGGTGGGGACGGGCACGTGTGTAGAAAGAAAGTGGAGCCTCACTGGGTTTTTCATTGAGATGTTCTTAGGCAAGACACATCAAAGTCCTAGCCTAGTACTTGTGAAACACGAGACATACATGAAAATGTGAGCTGCCGCTATGATATGGATGAAATGATGTAGAAAGCGGCTTAAAACACCAAACGTGAAATTGAAATGGCTAGATTTTATATAGCCTCCTAGTGCTTTGATCTTCGACTCAAAACAGGGGAGATTACTGCTGCTGATTGATCCAGCTCTATTGAACGCATGAATATAAGAAGTAAGCATCTCGTAACAAGGACACTGTCAAACAAATCTGTAAAAGTTTTCAAAGTTAAAATAAAGTTCGGGAAGATGATAGGAAAAATGTAAAGACAGAATTCAATAATTGATGGAGGATTTTCGTCAGCATTATTATTTTTCTTCAGTTCAATTCGTGCTATCAGGTAGGGCAAGTTGATTTTTTCACCTATGATTATGAACTTGTTAAGTTTTCGGGCAAAACATCCGGATAAACTTTTCATAATGATGAACTTAGGATTGAGTTCCCTACTATCATGGTACTAACGGAATCCACCAGAGTATGAAAATTGATGTCTAGTCTGATATTTTTCTGTTTATCTGATTAACTTAGGAATGAATACCCTATTATCATGGTGCTAACACATGAATTCTACTGTGTGTATGAAAATTGGTTTCTTACCTGATATTTTTCTGTTGCAGAAAACATGCAATGAGTACTAAACATGCACTAGGTAAACAAACTGTACTGAGCAGCTGATTTGGAATGCGTGCCATAAAAAAACTTATCCTCCTTTGTTACGATTTTTTGTCATCCGCCAAGAAAGTTGTCGTCTCGGACGACCAGGCCTCGGCCGAGTGGGCGACTTGGGCAAGAAAGTCGCCTAATTTAAAAAAACTTTGCCCATTTTGCCAGGCAAAGCAAAATCAAAGTCTCCTGAAAAAATCAGGAAGTCGCCTCGCGTATATCGACCATGCATCGGGTACTTGATACACAATCTGCGTGTGTAGATCTGTTACTTATCAGTGCATTATACCCGATTCACAGCTGGTGTCCAATCAGCAAAACTAATTATTTTGAACTGTCTGATTTGACAAGCAGTTGTTAATTAGTTTCTCGGGTACAGAATCCCCCTTCTTGATTGGTAGCTGTCATCTTAACCGACAATATTCACCGCTTTGCCCCGTCAAGTTGCTAAAATTCTTGTTAAGTTTAACCAATAATTATTTTTTGCCAGTCATAACAAACATCGGCGCCATCTAGTGGCTTGTCTGGCCTCTTTTTTCAGTGTAAAACCCTTACTCAGATATCAACGTTTATTTAATGTCCCAGAATTGAATTGAAATCGGCACCTTGCCTTTGAAACACCATTTACCCCATCCTTTATTACTCGCAGTTTTACTAACGAATAGACATGGTGACATGATCTGCTAAAATCATGTGGCAATACTTTTAAATCATGTGACTACAAATTGGCGCCAACTGTGTCATGTTCCAACTGATTTTTGGACAAATTCCAGCAAGTCACATGATTCAATTTCAAAATGGCTGCTGGGTATTGTGACGTTCACATAGCTCAAGGGTGGTTTTCTTTCAGATGTTTAGATGAAATTGTATATTTTTCTTTGAAGCGAACAAAAAGTGAAATTTAAAAAAATATACATACATTGTTATTGATTCTGTACTCTGTCAAAATTTTGACATTTTTCTTGATGGGGCCCTATCTACCATGAATGAATGATCTACGAGGTTAAAACGGGTATTTAAGTTAGAAATGTATGCAATGTTTTCATTAATGATATATCTGTCATCAGCAAAAGACAAACAGTATTCAGACAAACTCATCTTTGATTTCTCTGTCTGAAACTGGGCTTTAATTACCATGACAAAGTTGAAAACATTGTGCCAACAGGAGAAAATACTGGTAGCAAGCTTTCCTTCTTTTGACACAATATTTGCATTACTTTTTAACATTACTTACATCCTTTGAGTAATTATCTATTTGCCAGCTGTAAATGCTTTTGAATTGAGGTTTAGAATTTTTTCTTACCTGGTCAGGGACATGGATTGTAATATACATGATCCCTGGTAAAGATAATGATTTTCAGTAGGGGTGAAACAATACGGTAAAAAGCGTATTGCAAGATATTGCAATACGGCTGACCCGTATTGCAATACGTATTGCAATATGCTGTATATGCTGACATTTAGCATATCTGACCACTTGTAGTCACTGTTAGGGTAGCATATGCTCAAAAGGTGATAAAGAAAACTAGTACATGTGCTTGGAACTCTTCCATTCTTTCAAGATAATGAACTAAAAATCAATTGTTTCGCATGAACAAATAAAAACAAACTAAAATTGACTAGTCTTTAACACTCGCTATCTTGACGATTTTCGTCTGCCATTTTTTTTTCTTCAAGAGCGTACTTGTTTATATAAAAACCAGCGCTACTATACCGAACTTCGGGACATGGCTCAACAGAGTAGACAGTGCGATGCACTAACTTACTCAGTTGCTTACTGCACTAACACTAATACTTTGCAGCTTAACTACTGGAAAACGCAAAAATAAGTGTGAGCAAAGTTATAAGAAATGAATAACATACAAACTCCATTGATCCAAAAGCATTAAAGCTCGACATTTATTTGGAGTTCGTGTCGTGAATTTTATGTGGTCATAGTTTTACCTAAACACCGGTGACACCGCCTGTGGAAAAAAATAAACAACTTTCGCTTTCGGAAATCTTTAGAACTGTAAGTTGAAAAACGATCGATTTCTGACAGAATTTTTGGGAAAACCGGACTTTCTGATGCAATTAAGAGAAGTTGACATATTGCAGAAATACCGATACGGTAAAATTCGAACCGGTTTCGGTTTTTTCTTTGAATAGACCGCGGTTAATCGGTTAATCGGTAAACCGTTTCACCACTAATTTTCAGCAAACATTTTTGCCCAGGATTTTGGAAAAAAAATAGTGCTTCAAAGATTTTGGGGAAAAACAATGTGCTAGGAGAAACCATTGCTTACAACAAGTATTTGTTTTCTCTTTCCATTATGTTTTTCTCCAGAAAGTGTATGAATTGAGCATGGTAAACAATGAATAATTATGTTTTAAGTAGTTTCTAATAGGAATAAGTATATTAATCATTAAAAAGATATACAGTAATAAAATATTTTTATTTAATTTACATGGTTTTCTATCTAATCAAACTGTTACATTGTTAAAATATTGTTATTTACTTCTATAAATTTTCTATCTAATCAAACTGTTAAATTGTTAAAATATTGTTATTTCCTTCTATAAGTCTGACCACGTCCGCATTTTAATGTCCCGTCTAAACTTCTCCTCAAAGTCTGACCACTTCTCCCCATTTTGAAAAACTTCTCCCAATTCTCAGACTAGGCAGAAGTCACTTCTCCCCAGAGTCTGAGAGTTGGCAGAGGCCTGACGACAGTATTGGCATTTCCGAAAGCAGGGTACAGCATTGACCTACTTTCAAAAAGAACTACTTCTGGAATTGTTGTGGTATTGAAAAGAGGTCCAGGAAGATGTACATGCTCATCCAATTTATTTAAAAAAATTTGGCAAATGAAGATTAAATTGTTTTCAAGGTGTTGAACTTGAAATGATTTTATCAAAAATTTTGAACAACAGATATGAATAAATGTTTGCTATCATATTGGATATAAACAGAGTTCCCTGAGTCCACGACACAGGTTTTCTAGACAGTTCCTCAACACTTCTGAAGACAGTTTCTTGACACTTTTTAATACAGGTCCCTGACACTTTTGTTCCATGTCAAATAACCTGTTAATGATGAATTGTTTACTTGAGAAAATGACAATAGTTACTCGGAAATTTCACAATTCATCATATAAATTGTGTCCTAAAAACTACCATGAAACTTTGACAAATTACATGGAAGAGGATTCCCACTGGATGCAGACGAGAAATTTACGGGGTACCTGCTTATCTATTTCTGTGTATGAAACATTGAAAATGGAAATGTGTATAAAAAAATGGATGTTTGTTAAAACTGTAAGTATACTGAGTTCTGTCACTGACTCAGTCTAAAATATTTCTGGTATGTATTGCAGTAAGTTTAAGAACACAGAGCACTCATGGAGACTACAGAGGTATGTGACGATGAAGATTTGTTCCCATTAAAGGACATCACACCAACTCTGTTGTCAGATGGTATAGTATAACAACAACTTCTGCTCTTTAACACCTAAAAAAACAGTCTAAACAATCCTGAGGTAGAAGGATTTTGAAAAGGGAAGAACTGCTGTTGTTAGCATTTTCTTCGTTTTTCCTATGTACAGTACCTTGTCCAAAATTGATAGCATTTTCAGACAACAGATCAAATGTGGCTCAAATTATTCAATATGTCCTTTAGAAGTAAGATAACATTTATGAGAAGAAAGAGAAAATGCTAGTAAACAGTGTTTTCTCCTTTTCCCACAATGCTTTCAAACCTATCTCAGGGTTGTTAAAACACAGGATTGTGTGGTAAAGTTTTAATTTGTTGGCAATTTTTTTTTACTTTGGACAAGTCTAGTAAATTGTTTGGTAATGAGTTAAGCCTTAGGCTGTTAAGCACAACTCTGGGCACTTTTGCAGACGGTGTAGATCAAGATCAGACTGCACAAAACATGCAGTCTGATCTTGGATCTATTCTCTCAGATACATTATTTTTCCCCGGTGAAATCAACTTTGAAATCAGAATAGTTGGACACTGTCAGGTACATCTACTTTGTGATTAGCCATGAAGTGCAATGGTATGGCCTCCTCTTGAGACATTCCAATTTCATTGATGAAGCAGTCATAGTAAAGTACTTGGCCATTCAGTATAAATCCTGCAGACAAACTTACTGTTGCTCGGGTATTGTTTCACATCTATCATTCATATACACATTGATCTGTACTGTAGTGTATTCTGTTTTTTCATCATTAGATCAGTATCCAAATTTTTCATTTTTCTAGTATCATTTTCACCTGCAGTTTTAAATTCCATGACCACCCATCTGATTGGCTGAGATAGATCATCTCAGCTAACCAGATGACTAGACTTAGAATTTAGCATGAATTGAATTTAGACTGGTTGTTGAATGTAACTGCTGTTTTATTTTCAGGCCTTCAGTTGCCTGACTACCAACATGACCTAACAACAGAAATGAAATATGATGACATTTTTCCCCCTGGCTCCATGAATAATTCAATGATCATGCTTATCAGTGGTATAATGGCTGAGGGCAACCAAGTTGGAAACTTTCCCACTAACGTAACAGACATTCATGCCCTTGCTACTGCTAATCTAATAACTCAAACACAAGAAGCCATTATACAAGAATACAACATAGATATGACTAGTCCAGAGTATTATACGGAAAACTACACAGATACAGGGCCAGTTATTCCAACAGAAACAGACACCGAGCATCAGCTAACAACAAACCATGACAGTAGTGCTAGTTTTACATTACTTGAAAATGTTATGAATGATGCACTTCAAGATGGTTCAGTACAGAGTGAAATATTGGAAGAAACAAAGCACTGTGAAGCAGATGGTACAGTTTTGGATATAGACCCAGTCCATGTGGACAGTGATGTAAGCAATGATACACATAGTGTTGCAGATAACCTAAGTATGGATAAGACATCAGCATTTACAGGTACTCTACTTTCATTTTAGCCAGGTTAGGGGGAGAACTTTATAAGCTTAACCCTTTACCAAACGACAAAATTTTAGACTTGATCAAAATGAAAGCAGTTGTAGATGACAAAATAAATGTGACTGAAAAATTGAAATTCATTTTGGGAAGGATAGAAAACATTGTGGGAAAAGGAGAAAATGCTGGTTACCAGCATTTTCTCCTTTTCCCACAATGTTTTCAAAAGGCTTCTTTCTCAGGTTTGTTAATAGTTGGAATTGTGTGGTAAAGGGTAATAGCTTTTCTCTCGGATAGTTTTCATGTATTAGAATTACCTTTTATGTAAACATTATTATGAACAAAATACGTTTGAAAAAATGTTAGACCTATCTAAATTGAAAGCATTTGCAGACAAAATATCAAATGTCATAAAGGAGAAATGACTGTTGGAAAAGGGGAACTTGCTGGTCACCAGCATGTTCTCCTTTTCCCACAATGTTTTCAGAAGTCTTCTCCCTGAAGGTCATTAAACCTGGAGATTGTGTGTTAAAGGATTCACCCAACATTTACAGGTAACGTGAGTGTTGACACGATCAAACCTGTTGGATACCAAAGACAAAAGGGGGCAAAAGTTATACCTAGGAAAAAGTGTGGTAGGCCTTATTCAGCAAGTAAGTATGATCATATAGAGTTTGAAACCAGGGGGTCACTGGTTCGATTCCCCAGTTTGGAAAATTTCTTTCCAAGATTGGTGATAATTTTAATAGGACTCATTCCTCTTTAGTTGCTGAAGATTGCTTAACCCTTTCCCAAATGACAAATTGTGGACTGGTCCAAATTGAAAGAGTTTGCAGAGGACTATTTGAAATTTGATGAAAATGGCAGAAAGGTCTCAAAAAGGGTAGAAAACACTGTGGGAAAAGGAGAAATTGCTCGTTATGAGCAATTTCTCCTTTTCCCACAGTGTTTTCCAAAGACTTGTACTGCAGACACGTGAAAACCAGGGCTTGTTTGGGAAGGTTAAATGAAATTTACGTGGGAAAGCAGCCAGAGGCTTGGGAAGAATATTTTGCAAAGTACTAGCAATAGAAACTCCAGAAAAGTGCTGGTTACTTCAATATAGCCAAAATAATGTTAAGAACAGCATTTATCACCATACCAACAAACAAAAGAAATAGTCTTAAAAAGAGAAAATACTCAAGACAATTTTGTTATTGGCACTATTTTGTTTTGGATCTGTCTGCATACACATACATGTATAAGGTCACGAATAGTAACATTGTGTCTTTCGTTACTCACTTTTCCTTCTCTCATTACCTATTGAAGCACATTTTGCAGCAAATGCTTTGCAAACATGGATTATCAACATAAAATGAAGTTAATACTTAACCCTTTACCAAACAACCCCAGGTTTTCACGACCCTGGAAAAGAAGCCTTTTGAAAATTATTGTGAGAAAAGGAGAAAATGCTGGTAACCAGCATTTTCTCCTTTTCCCACAATGTTTTCCACCATTTCCAAAACAAATTTCAATTTTTGAGTCACATTAATTTTGTTGTATGCAAATGCTTTCGATTTGGACAAGTCTACAATTTTGTTGTTTGGTAAAGGGTTAAATTTATCTAGTTAGCTCCACTGGCCGAAGGCCAGCGAGCTATTGTCATGGCGTTGTGTCCGTCGTGCGTCCGTCCGTCCGTCAGTTCGTCCGTTCGTCCGTGCGTGCGTCCGTAAACTTTTTCTTTAAAAAACTTCTCCTCAGAAACTATTGACTGGATTTTTACCAAATTTCACAGGAATGTTCCTTTGGTGGTCCTCTTTCAAATTCCTTCAAATAATTGTGTTCCATGAAGAATTCTGGTTGCCATGGCAACCAAAGTAAAAAACCTTTAAAAATCTTCTCCTCCCAAACCGCTATTTGGATAGCATTATTATTTTGCAGGAATGTTCCTTAGATACAGGTTTACAGAATTCCTTTAAAAAAAAATGATCTGTCAAAAAACATGGCTTTTATGGGAGACTCATTTTCCTTTTATGGTATAAAGTAAAATCTTTGAAAAATTTCTTCTCTAAAACTATTCATTGGATTTCATTGTTGTTTTGCAGGTAAGTTCCTATGGTGGTTGTCTGCCAGATTGTTTCTATGGTGGTTGTATACCAAATTCCTTTTAAAAAAATGATACACCTAAAAACACATTTTTTTATAGACAAGGCTTATATTTCAAAAAAATGTTCTTCTCCAAAACAATTTATTGTGTTAGTTTTATCGACTAACAAAGAAAAAGGAAGAAAATTGGATTGACTTGACCTAGTCAGGGCTGTCCTATTTAAGCCCACACATTTTCTTTGGTATTAAGATCACAATTTACTCCAATGATATGCTATTAGTTAGTACTAGTAATGAAATATCACTGGCCATAAATAAGATAAAAGCTTGAGCACCTTTCACAACTTGAGCTTTTCAATTTTGCCTTATTACTAAGCCTGAGTAACCATGCCAAGATAAAAAAGAAAAAGTATTTTAATAACAAAACCCCCATGTTGTAGGTACTTTATAGTCCTTTTGATATAGAACAAGAGAACCTCTGCACTTTTATTAGTTCTGGTAAAGGTTTGTTGACCTACTAATGAGTAAATGCAGAGTGGACAGAGAAGGGGTGTAAATCCTGGTGACCTGGTACACAGTGGGACAGGGCTTTACATTTGTGATAAGGCATTAATGTTACCCAGTCAAACTGATCCCACAACTTCAGTACACCAGAATTAATCTGTGCCCTGGAGCAGGATATTTGATTTATGTAAATGCATTTGTAGACCATTTTGTGTTGTTTGCCACAGAAGACATTCTAACTGTGAAAAGTTGATTATTAGGGATTAGGTGTTCATTGTATGCCAGCATATTTCATTCTATCTGGTGTATTGATGTAAGTTGATCTATATTGCTATAACATTCATTCATTTGCCCTCCTAGCTGTTCTTTTAGATTACCCCTTTACCACACAGTCACAACTTTTAACGACCCTGAGAAAGACATATTTTCTATATTTTGATGTTTCCCCACCCAAAATGGTTTGTGAAAGGACCTGTTGCAGACAACATATCTTCAAATTAGTAAGACATATATAAAAAAGGATAGAAATTATTGTGGGAAACTAAGAAAATGCTGGTTACCATTTTTTTCTTCTTTTCTCACAAGTTTTTTCCATACCTTTTTTCTTTAGTGAGCTAAAATGCAGGATTGAATGGTAATTGTTAAAAACTTCTTTTCGCCATTATAGAAATATCAGGCCTGTGGAGCGATACAGGCGCTCAAGCGCCTCTAGTTTTAAGGTGATGTCAGTCTGTTGCTTTATTGTACAGAGATTGCAAGAATAAACGTATCATAGTTAATTGGTCATTAGTATTCTGCATGAATAATTGTTACTTTTATCAAAATTAGATTTAAATATAGTGTAATTTTGGTGATTAAAGCATTAAGTTGGTCCCCTGCAATGGTTAATCTAAAGTATTAGCTTGAACAGACATACCTGTTGAAATTAATGTAGCAGCACTTCTGATTGCTAAAGCAAGTCAGAACTTCTTGTTGCTCTGTTTTCAAAAGTGAAAAAGAATTCCCAATGACTTAAGAAAAAGACATAATGAATAATATGCATATTGACTTATTGCATGTGTTTATGCTTCAGGTTACTTTTGGACAACTTGGATACTTTGGTTAATGAAATTAATTTCATGGGCCTTATCATAATCAAATGATCAGTTGTTGTCATGTACAATAGTTGAATTTCACATTGTATGTTTCAGTTGATGACCAAGGTGAACAGTCAGTTTGTGAACAGTGTGGAAAAATCTTCAAGAATAGGAAAGGTCTCCTCAACCATCAAACCTTCCACAGTCCTCTCAATTGTCCATATCCTGGTTGTGGTCGAACATTTAACTATCCAAGTCACTATAAATATCACATCCTGACCCATAGGTAACTGTAACGCAATTTGAAACCCCAAGATTAGCAAAAACATAAAATAGACAATTTCAGACTGACAAAAGGACTTAACCCTTTACCACACAATCCAAAGTTTTAACAACCCTCTAGAATAAGACTTTTTAAAACATTTTGGAAACCAGCATTTTCTCCTTTTCCCACAATGTGTGTTTTATACTCTTTCAGGCACAAATTCCATCATTTTAGCCACATTTGATCTGTCATCTGCAAATGCTTACAGTTTGAACCACGCTAAAATTCTGTCATTTGGTAAAGACTTAACATGCAAGTTAAGAGCTGTTTTGGGTCAGACTTTCTCATGATAACTGACAGATCTAAGGTCAGGTTGCAGATTTTGTGTAGTCTGATCTTTATCTACACTGGCACCAAAAGCAGCAGTAGTTATAGAAAGGCACTTTTTGGGTAAAGTTTTCACCATATGGCTGTTGAAGACAACTTAAAGTACTTTGATTTACAGTGTAGTAAGATGAGACTGTACAGAGAGTAGATTGCACAGTTGAACATATGATAAGATATTCAGGCTAACTTTTATTTTCAGAAAAGTAACATTAACATAGATAATAAATACACATATTTTTAGGTCATTTTGCATCACATGTATATAATATATTGGTTTGGGGGAAATTAAACTATTTTATCTCTTGCTCTGGCAGGAGACAAGTTATGAAAACACTGTTGAAAAAATAACTGTTGCTATATGCAATGGCTTTTTAGTTTATCATCCTTTCCCTCAAATATTTTCTGCTCTAAAGATAATCTTGATCTATACTGTCAGCAAATGCACATTAAGTACATGTATATTACATGTATATTTACAGACAGGATCGCAGTTTTCCTTGTGAATGTGGTAAAGTTTTCTACACAAACCAACAGTTACAGGTACATGAAAGAACACACAATTTAGACAAACCTTTTAAATGTGACCAATGTAATAAGGCATTTACTACCGCAGGAAATCTCCAAAATCATCAAAGATTGCATTCAGGTAATTATCTAGTCATATCTATCTTTTCCATTTCCAGTGTGGCTAACTTGGCCCTAACTTGACAGGCAAGGGCTAACTTTTGACCAAAGAGTTTTGACTTGTGCAAACTGAAAGCATTCACAGTCAATTAAACCTTTACCACACAACCCTGAGTTTTCACGACCCTGAAGTACAAGGCTTTTGAAAACATTGAAGGAAAAGGAGAAAATGCTGGTAACCAGAATTTCTCCTTTTCCCACAATGTTTTCTATCCTAGCCAAGTCAAAAATCATTATTTGAGCTACGTTTCTTTTGTAATCTGCAAATGCTTTCAATTTGATATAGTGCAAAATTTTGTTGTTTGGTAAAGAGTTAAGTAAACATGGCTCGAATGAAGGAAGCTTCTGCCCACCCAAGCAGTAGAAAACATTTTTAGGAAAGGAGAATGTGCTGTTGACTTCTCTTGCCAGGGTCATTAATTGGGGGAATTGTTTTGTTAAGGGTTAATTTTATGATCTATTCATTTTGTCTGTAGGGGAAAAGCCATTTACCTGTACAGAGAATAACTGTGATAAAAGTTTTGCAGAAATCTCGTCTTTGAAGAAGCACCTCTTGACTCATTCTGGTACGTAATAGTGTTTCCTTACCTCATAATTACATGACAAAATTTTAGATGGATCCAAATTGAAAGTATTTGCAGACAACTAACAAATGAAAAGTGGATCAAATGATGAAGTTTGTCTTTGAAAGGGTAGAAACATTACGGGAAAAAGAGAAAATGCTAGTTACCAGCATTTTCTCCTTTTCCTACAATGTTTTCAAAAGCTCTATTCTTCAGGGTTGTCAAAACTTGGGATTGTGTGGTAAAGTGTTAAGATCTAATTACCTCCAAAGCATGGTATTGATTTTGCATTCACTGCATATGTCAAGCATTATGTTATCAAATAAGGGAAGAATATAACTATTGGAATATCTTAACAAAAAGTATTGGAATGAGTGTTTTGCAAAGTGATGTCACTCACTCTGCTGACTTTTTTTGCTGTTGAAATGCTTCACTAATTGAAATAATGATTTTGATCACATTAATTTCACGTTTTTGGCATTATACGTGCTATCTTCACGGTCTTGGGTGATCTTTTGCATCATACGAAACTTATATCATAATCAATACTTGTTTTAAGCACTTTGTAACTAACAGAGTGTGTAAACTGTGTACAATGTTCTTTTACAATAGCATTGTAGTGTACATGTGTTATTGGTACTGCGTCGCAGTTACTTGAAGGACCCATTTGTTGTGATATGGCCTGTTGGTGATCGGCCAGCTCATTACAATTTGTTACAATTTGCCTGGTGCCTGTGTATAAAAGTCTTGGACTCTGGAAGTAGTGAATGATGGAAGGTGTTGCATAAGTCAGGTGCTGGCTGACCTTTCCAATGTAGGGATGACTTAATAGTAAACAAACAATGCTATATTGATTGATTTTTGTGTATTGTCGCCACCCTTTGCCCATATTAGCAACACTTCCAGGAGGCTGCTAGTTATGTCATGGGGATAAGTGTGCAAGATGCTTGATGAAACTCATCTTAAGTTACGCCTTGTTCTTTAATGTGTTTGATGTATAACACTGCCACACTAGACCTAGGTCTACCATACCATCCGAAAGACTACGGTATTAGTAATTTTAATTGACCAGCTGTGGGAATTGAACCCATTTCCTCAAGGTGGCCCAAGACATGTCGTTCACAAGTCTCATAGTCTACCAGTTTAGCTATTCGGGATGGTCACACTTTAATATACTTGTACTTTTTCTATTTATAGGTCAGAAGCCTTACAAATGTGTGATATGTAACAAAGGATTCACTCAATCCAGTAGCCGTAGTTACCACATGAAGCATAAGCATCCTGACCAATCAAATCTGTCTAAAACTGTGACATCACCTGTGATTTATGATAACAGTGTGACTTGAAATAAACATAAAACTATGTACAATTTATGTGTTGGAACTTACTAAATGAAATAAAAGAGATGTTTTCAGTCAGAAGAAAATAATAATGCATCCTCAATGCTGCTGTTGCCAGAATGAACAGACCATTTTTGTCATATAGATGCTAGGGTTTGTTTGTTAAAACATGTATGTAATATATAATATAGATCCAAGATAAGGCTGCCAGTTTTATGCAATTTGGTGATGATCTATACTGTCTATAAAAATGTGTGTGTTTTCACAAGCCATTCTAAATTGTATGTCTAAAGTCTGAAATTAGCCAATCATTGCTTGAAAAAGAAATTTCAGTCAATCAGATGGTTTGTCACAGAATTTAGAGTTAGAAGTGTTTCAGATTCTTTGCCAAAGAAGTTAAAACCTTATTTGGATGAGGACTAAAAAGGTGTTTTCGCTTCAGTGTACTTAGTGATCATATTGCTCAGAATGCCAAATTTCATGAAAACACATTAACTCTTTACCAAACCTCAAAATATTAGACTTGTCCAAACTGAAAGCAGTCACAGACTACAATTTTAATGTGGCTCAAATGGAGAAAATTGTCTTAGAAAGAGTAGAAAACATTGTGGGAAAAGGAGAAAATGCTGGTTACCAGCATTTTCTCCTTTTCCCACAATGTTTTCAAAAGGTTTCTTCTTCAGGGTCGTTAAAACTGAGGATTGTGTGGTAAAGACTTAAAAAAAAGGATGATCGAGTCTCCAAATGATCCTTTTAAGGTTTTGTAGACACATGTGCTCAGCTAGTTAGAAGTGTTTCAGATTCTTTGCCAAAGAAGTTAAAACCTTATTTGGATGAAGACTAAAAAGGTGTTTTTGCTTCAGTGTACTTAGTGATCATATTGCTCAGAATGCCAAATTTCATGAGAACACATTAACTCTTTACCAAACCTCAAAATATTGGACTGGTCCAAACTGAAAGCAGTTGCAGACTACAATTTTAATGTGGCTCAAATGGAGAAAATTGTCTTAGAAAGAGTAGAAAACATTGTGGGAAAAGGAGAAAATGCTGGTTACCAGCATTTTCTCCTTTTCCCACAATGTTTTCAAAAGGTTTCTTCTTCAGGGTCGTTAAAACTGAGGATTGTGTGGTAAAGACTTAAGAAAAAGGATGATCGAGTCTCCAAATGATCCTTTTAAGGTTTTGTAGACACATGTGCTCAGCTAGTTAGAAGTGTTTCAGATTCTTTGCCAAAGAAGTTAAAACCATATTTGGATGAAGACTAAAAAGGTGTTTTTGCTTCAGTGTACTTAGTGATCATATTGCTCAGAATGCCAAATTTCATGAAAACACATTAACTCTTTACCAAACCTCAAAATATTAGACTGGTCCAAACTGAAAGCAGTTGCAGACTACAATTTTAATGTGGCTCAAATGGAGAAAATTGTCTTAGAAAGAGTAGAAAACATTGTGGGAAAAGGAGAAAATGCTGGTTACCAGCATTTTCTCCTTTTCCCACAATGTTTTCAAAAGGTTTCTTCTTCAGGGTCGTTAAAACTGAGGATTGTGTGGTAAAGACTTAAGAAAAAAGATGATCGAGTCTCCAAATGATCCTTTTAAGGTTTTGTAGACACATGTGCTCAGCTACTCATATTTGGTGTCGAGCCTTATGTTTCAAACAATGGTCATAGAGAGGAAGATTTTCGTAAGTGACTAATGGAATATTCCATTTACTATAACTCTTTACCACACAACAATATTTAAGATGTATCCAAACTGAAAGCATTTTCAGAGGATCTCTGTGATACGTGATACCAAGCAAGTCCTCATATAATTATGGATCCATGAATTCCATTTTGCATAAAACCAGCTGAATTATACGGTACACTGGACCTTTGACACATAGAAAATTGACTGATAGCGAAAAGTTTCAGCCCAGGTCAACCTGTGTGGAGTTGACCTGGATCGATACTTTTCACAGTTGCATTAAGCCCCCCTTTTCATGGAACATAGTTCATATCTTTGTATTTATCAGCGCTTTAAAAGAAATTTGATAACGGGAATAAAAACTGAATAAGCCCCATTAACCCATATAGCCCTAGAAATTGGCTATTTCCATTTTTAACTGTAATAGCGCTAGATAAATGAAATTGCCATTGTTGTGGCATTTGTCAAAGACAATGGCACTATGAGTTCAATGCGGCATCTTGAAAATCATGTATTGTAGTTTGTGCAAAACCGAAGGAAGTAAACCCAAAAAAACTCAATTTTTCTAAGACAAATAAGTGCTTCGATTGCACTCAGATATGAAATTGAAAATGCCGTATTAAAATAAATTGGATTAGGCCATCGATTGTGGAAATACATCTTATCGAAAATAGCGTGATCCACTGTGGCCTTCTGTTGGCGTAATGATACACACAATCTCTGTCTCCTGACCGCCCGTGCTTGTTCGCCCCAAAATTAAACTGCTACCCGTTGTATCTCCCGTAACCGTCCGATAGATACGAAGATCGATAACAGGCTGCCAGTTTACCCCAAAATGAGTTCGTTCTTGGGCTTATTCGTCCCTGGGCTTGTTCGCCCTGACTTGTTCGTCCCACAAGATTGCACACTACTCTAGGGGAGTGTGCATGACTACATAGTAAGTTGTTTTCTAAGCGAATATTATGAAACTATTTCTATTGTTTATTTTTCAAATTACCAATTCCACACAATGGCTCCCTTGACAAATGCCACACCAGTGCTTTCAACACTTTGATTAGTTCTAAGAAAAGCAGACAGAGTAAGGCACTTGCTGCTTTTTGCAAAATGTATTAAATATATATACAGTAAGAAACATAAGTACATTTCTCTTCCTTCATAACTTAGTTGTGTCATTTAGCAGTTTTAGCTAACGCTGAAATATCCTTTAACCCATTATCACATAATCCCGTGTTAAATGACCCTGGTAATTAGACTTTTTAAAATATTGTGGAAAAAGGAGAAAATTCTGGTAACCAGCATTTTCTCCTTTTTCCAACAATGTATTCTAACCTTTTAGAAACAAATCCGATCATTTGAGTCTTTTTAGGTATACCACGAAGATAATGGAATTCATTTTCTGACAACTCTATTTCAACGTGTGTAAACCATCAGTTTCAGTCATTTTCTTTTGCACGAGGTGCAAGACTTTCTGAAGCAGGAAAAAGTCGTTGAAGGAACAAAATCAAAATTTTAGCGAAATCCATGAAGAATCAAATTTTAGTTACTTAGATTCATTCATATTTGAACACTCCTAGTAAGCGCTATAAGGATTAAAAAGTGAAATTGCCACTTTCGATTATCAAGCACTATCATGATTAGAAATCAAAATTGCCAACAAGATGGTTGGTGACACAGACCCAGGGTTCAAAGTACCCAAACGGTAACAATTCGCCTGCTCGGTATCTTGCGTCTGCTGCAAAACATTGTTAACCCTTAACCCTTTCCCAAACGACAAATTTTGGACTGGTCCAAATTGAAAGAGTTTGCAGACGACAATATTAAATTTGATGAAAATGGCAGAAAGGTCTCGAAAAGGGTAGAAAACACTGTGGGAAAAGGAGAAATTGCTCGTTACGAGCAATTTCTCCTTTTCCCACAGTGTTTTCAAAAGACTTGTACTGCAGACACGTGAAAACCAGGGCTTGTTAGGGAAAGGGTTAAGCTGCTGAGCGCGATTCACTAACCTTTTGAGGACAGTGTAGATCAAGATCAGAATGTGCAGTCTGATCTTGATCTACACTGTCTGATAAGGAGATATTTTTCTTGAAAAAAAAAGTTCGAAATAACAATTTTCGGGGTTTTTACTGTCGTCTTCAAAGTTTTATTTATTGTATTTAGCAGGATAGGGTTAAGAGGATGTTTATGGGGTAAAGTAGCTGGTAGCTGGGAAAGAACGTTTTGCAGAACCCTAGCAAAAGAAACTCTAGGAAAGCATGGATAGGTGCGCAAGCCGCCGCGATTTAGCTGAAATAATATTAAAAACAGCGTTATGTACCAAACAAATAAACAGTCTTCAGTCGGTGAAATAACTTTGTGATACAAGAAATTTCGACTTTAAGAACTGAAAGCAGCATACCATTTCCATTTATCAACCTGTCATGAAAGATCAAATATTGATGAGATTTTGTGAATACATGTACATGTAGGTATGAGTGGATTAACCCATTAACACACAGTCCCGAACCTTAACTACCCTGAGGAGTAAAGTTTTTGAAAACGTGGGAAAACGTGTCCTTTTGACACAATGCTTTCTACCCTTTTTGAAAAATCCTATTATTTAAGCAACATTTTGTTTGTCGTCTGTAAATGCTTTGAATTTGAACCAGTCTGAAATTTTATAGTTTGGTAAAGCGTCAAAGAATGGATAGTGCAATGACAGTTATTGTTATAAGGTGCATTTTAGAACTTTCAGTTAGGACATGCCAACACTGGCACTTGTTTTGGACAGCTTCGCCCTTTGTTACCTTATATATATACCTAAGACTATCATACAGTGAAAGGCTAAAGAGGGCGAAAGTTTCTCAAAAACAAGTGCCAGTGCATCCAGTACAAGAGGATACCGACGTCCAAGTAGACTTGAAACTTGAAGATGGTGTCGAAGCACTGAGAACTCCTTCTGGATAGTAGTATCAAAAGTAGACTCTAGTTCCATTTGAAAATTTGACGCAAACACTTCTGTTGCACTTTGTTATCAGAGAAAATGGAAGGACAGGTCTAAAACGTGTTTCTGGTGTTACTTTGATGATTTCTGTGCAAACTGAGAGCAAGTTTGTTTTTTCTTGTGGGACTATTTTGAGTCTGTACCCACATAAAGGGACACGGTCTACGACCCGGAAAGGCGTTTTTCACTGGGATTTTTTTTCAAGGGTAGTTGTGCTTTAGATGGGAAAGCAAAAACGCAATCTTTTGAGGTGCCCATATTCTTTGCATCTTGTGTAGGCCACTGGATATGTAGGCCCTATGGATATTTGATAGAAACAAACAGAAAAGCTGTGGGTTCGACAATGAAAGCGGAGTGAGTGCTAAGAGACTCATAGATGGTGAATTTCACCCTATTTTCATTGTAGCAAAAAAAAGGTGGTGTGACACCACACGAGGGATATCATGCCGAGCCCCGTTAGCTCAGTTGCTGACACGCATACGGAACTTGAAACCAGGCGTTCACTAGTTCCAACGCTTAGCTCGGCCAATTTCTCGCCTAGAATTGTTATTGCTATAGGATGAATTTCTCTAATCATTGTTTCGACGATGTTTGTGTGGGAAAGTAGAGCTCTAGTGGCTTTGGAAGAATTGTGTGTGAACTACCTGTAAAAGAAACTCTAGGAATACGTGGAAAGGAGCACAGACCGCCGCGGTATAACTGAGATAATGTTGAAAACGGCGATAAACACCAACCGGCTTACCAGAGATCGTACGGGGTTTCTATATGTCTCGCCAGTAAACCAATGAAACGATCAAGTTTATAACGTTCAAAATGAAAAAGGCAATTTTCCCTCATTCTAAAAATAGCCCCAATTACCATTCATAAAATAGTACACACGCACTCTGAACACGTGATCAAAACCGTATGGTTCACTCGTGTCCTACATAGTACAAGGGATATACATCTACAAACTCGGTGGTTGTTTCTCGTTATCTGTATTTTTGTCTTTTGTCACAATGATTACTCTGTCAGACGAAACAACGCAGCTTCTTGTCGGATTAGCTGCTGGCACTGTTATCAAATATACGGCCCTTCGTTGGATCGGGGCCAGCAAAAGGAAAGAATATGTGGGAAAAGTATCGAAAGTGTATATTTATCCGGTGAAATCCGTGAGAGAATTACCCGGGCTAAAACAAGCCACAATGACAAAGCATGGGCTTAAATTCCAAGGAGTTGGGGACAGGTATGTATTCATATAGATAGATCTAGATCTATTAAAAAAAAAAACACTATTTACCATGCTGCTAAATACATGTTTAACCCTTACGCTGCTAAATAGATTTTTTCAAACTTTCAAGCCGATAATAAACACCCGAATGTTGCTACTTCAAAATTATTTTTTAGAAAAACATCTCCTTATCGAACAGTGTAGAACCAATATCAGACTGCACGTTCTGTGCAGTCTGATCTTAATCTACACTGTCTGCAAAAGGTCATTGAGTCGCGCAGGGTTAACTCGCACATGTACATAATTTCTTGTTCATGCACACGTTTACAAACCTCTGCATGATCGATAATGGGGAATGATAACAAATTATCAAAGGAAATTTATGAATGTATCTGGGAAAGACTATGATAGAGAGTTGAAGCTACGCCGTTATCAAATCTGGTTGTTGTAATAATACAAATTTCAAGCATACAGTTATGTAGGATATTGACCGTTATGTAAACGGGTTAAGGGTTGAACATGTTTGCTTTTTCGATCATTCGACTTGAGAGATAACACAGATTCCGATATCCTCGTATACAGCCTTCTGGAACACAGACAGATTTTATTCCTGTTATTTTGACTAAATGAGCAGAGCAAACAATATAGATCCTAGATCAGGCTGCACGTTTTCTGATCTTTGTTGTATGCAAAGTCCTTCTCGCATTCGGAGCGGAAAAAGGTTGTGTTCCCATAGGCCATGATGCGCTGATTATCTACTTGGCATGATCATGATCCTAGTCTCATGAGGCGAGCAACTGGAAACACTGACATCGCTATCACTCGCTTGTATTCGAGGTTTTGAAATGATATTTGTCTTACAGAGACTGAAATTTCAATTTGTTTTCTGATTTTAAGATAGATGAGAAAAAAAAAGAAGGTACAATTCTTGAGGTTAAGATAAGCAGCCGGGAAAGCGTGACATACTTGTCGGCTCACAAACCTTAGTTCGAAACGCGGACTCGGCATGCGGTGTGCGGTGCAGGAGTGTGGGGGTGGGAGGTGGAATAGTATCTGGAAAAGTTATATAACTTTTTTTTTTGTTAATTCAACTTTCATACAAGACATCAGGTAGCGTGGAGTGGGGCAAACATTCTCACAAAAGGAAAACCATGTATGCAGAATCGTTTTCTCACAGTCTAATGTCATATATTTCCAAGATATTCCTCTTAGGCCTATGTGTGAGCCATGCTCCGGAAAAGGGGGCTTAATGCATCTCCGTGGTGCATTAAACCGAGCAAGTATAATTTGGCCATGCTGTGTGAAAAGTGGGTCTTAATATGTAGTATCAAAGAGTATCGACTCGGGTCAGCCTGCGCATTCCGCGCAGGCTGACCAGAGTCGAAACTTTTTGTTTTTCATAAAATTTCTGCATATCAAAGGACCAGTGTATCCACTGATTCAGCCAGTTTTGAGACAAAACGGATTTTATGGACCCATAACTGTGTGATGACTATATAATGCATAACGGAGATGAATTTCCAGGGGCTTCTTTCAGGGACAACTTTCCGGGGATATATCTAAGGGACTCCTTTTTCAGAGACAATTTCGGAGACAATTTTCATCTCAGTCTACGTTGGTATAATCTTACAACTATTTTGCTATGTACAGTATACATTATAATTTGCCCAAGATAGTGGTTAACGCGGATTAGTAGTAACATGGCATGATCAACAAAGGGGAGTTAGAAGGATGCATTTAACATTATAGAAATGATTATTTTATGACCACACATGCCAAATGCAGATGATTTCTTTCGTTTTGCAGGCCACTTGTAAAAACATTGTGGCAAAAATAGAATTTGTCCCTTCCGAGCAATTTCATTTTTGCCACTGTTTTCGTGCAGAAAACCTCAATAAGAAGCACAATGTATCCATAGGTTTTCGATTATAACCGATCCCTATGTTTACAAAAAGATATCCTGACTAAATTATAACGATATTAAACGTTTAAGTAAACAACCAAACAGCCTTTTTGTTGGGAAATTTATTGCAGGTCACGTTTTATTGATCGACATAGATTGTACGTATCCCATTAACATACGTGGTTCTTTTTCAGATTTATAAACCTCTGTAACTAGGGCAAGCAACACAAAGTAGAAATATCTGAAGGAAATAATATTTGGCTCACCTCAGCACGAAATGATGAACTTTACTCTTTTCCGAACGACATAATTTTAGATTGGTCCAAACTGTCTTTTTAAAACTCTTTATGAAACGAAAAAATCTTGGTTTGGACCAAGTTGAAGGCATTAGCAGAAGACACATTAAATGTTGCTAAAATTATGATTTCTGTCTTTAACAGGGTAGAAAACATTGTGGGAAAAGGAGAAAATGCTGGTTACTAGCATTTTCTCCTTATTCCACCTTGTTTACAAAGGCCATCTCTTTGAGGGTCGTTAAAAGTAGGGATCGCCAGGTAAAGGGTTGGCTAGATGGCACTGAAGTGTTTGAAATCATCAATATTTGTTCGGTATTTTTTGCTTGTTATTTCATTGGCCAGACATTGGCTTGTTACAAAAAAGGGGGATATGTTCACCATGAAACAGAGTGCAAGACTGACTCTGATAACCACGAAAATAGAGGGCAAAAATCTCCAATTAGATGGACCGGATATGCCGCCATTGCTACTTCCGCTTTACCCAAACATCCAACCAGATTCCATCAAGAGTGTCACGTGAGTATTTAGTATGAGGGTGTTGTTACAGAGTTTGGTTATAGAATAAAGATTCTCTGGTTTGAATGTTCCAGCCACAGGGAAACGTCTATGTAATTATTTATCGTTTAGCTTGACTGTTTTCTTCATCGAATTGTCAACCTATGAGGTTTTATATATAATAATGAAATAAACTGAACTTGCATAAAATAAGTAATTCTTCCTTTTTTAAAGCATGATTCCCTGTTTGTTTCTATTCACATAATTTTGATATTTTTTTTTTTTGTTCGTAAATTTTAGAGTTAGTAGAAATCTAAATTTACAGAGGAACGAAGCTATTTAACCTTTATGCCTAACTAAATCCTTGGTTGCACTGGTGTTCATGAGAATTGTCACGGTGTGCCCAGAGCAAAATGATCTAGTTAAGTAACCCCAAGGCTGCTAAAGGCAACTCCCTGACCTTTTGTGCACAGTGTAGATCAAGGTCAGACTGCACAAAACGTGCAGTCTGATCTTGGATCTACATTGTCCGATAAGGAGATATTCTTCTCCAAAAAAAAACAAAAAAAAACCAAATTTGAAATAGCATGATTTGGGTTTTTACTATCGGCTTGAAAGTTTTATTTAATTTATTTTGCAGAATAAGGGTTAAAATGAAATAGGGGTACATGAAACTTTCGCCCTTTCAGCGCCATTTGTGAAAATATGGGCTTTGCAGATAGCATAGATCAAGAACAGACTGCACCGAACATGCACTCTGATATTGGATCTGTCTACCGCCCGCTTGTCTAGTCAAGCTTGTAAGATAAAAATCTTTCTGAGTAACAGAGGATGGTATTTTCGGTCGTCGAAAGCGGTCGACTCGAGTTAATATATTCGGTTCCGAAAGAGTTAAACATAGTTTTTTTGTACACATTTGTTTACTGATGGTTTATTTTATTTTTTATACAAAATGATTAAATTAAAAACCGCTTTAAGTATTAGTATATCCGAAGCTATAAAGACATGGTTGGAACATTCAAACCACGAGATGGATGTATGATTTGCGCTGCAACTAGGTTTCTAGTTTGTAAACTGCCTGGCAAAAATGCATCAAGCCATTTTTCAATATACTTACTGACTATGCGTATTAATACACGCATACTTTTTGATGAACAAAAAAAAAATTGAAGTGACCATTGGAAAATCCGAAGTTCTTGAGCCTATTTCTTGGTAAATCTGTGTTCGAATGAAGATGAAGATTGTTGGTTATTTCTAACCAAATCTCTTAAACAATATGTACTAACTCTTCTATATATTTGGAACCGGACAAGGAGAGTTAAAAAAGAAAATCTTTGATGAAGCATAAAAATCATACCAGAAGTTACAGCTACTAACGTTGTTCTGTAACGAGTTATTTTGTTACGAGAAAAGCTAGAAATTTTGATGTTGCAGTTCAAAGGTTGCATTTATATGAGCCATGCTCTGGCAAAAGGGGGCTTAATGCATCTTCGTGATCCATCGTACCAAGCAAGACATCACATTGTTGGGGATCCTTAAAATTCATTATGTCTAACAACCAACTGTATCGTAAGGTAGAATGGCCCTTCGGCGCAGAGAAAATTGACCAATAGCGAAAAGTATCGACCCAGGTCAGCCTGCGCGGACTGCGCAGGCAGACCTGGGTCGATACTTTTCGCAGATGCATTAAGCCCCCTTTTAACAGAGCATGGCTCATATTAATTGTCATGCACATTTAACCCATTACTGTACAAATACGATTTCAATCAGTCCTGCAATCGATAGCATTGAAAAAAGTTTTCGGAAAAGCAGATTTTGCATTTCCTACAATGTCCTATGTACTGTTCTTTTTCCTCCAAATTCTTATTTTTGTTTTTAGTTGCCTTTTGGTTTTTTTTTTAACTTGTGAAAGTCAAAAGTAGCACGTACAGTAAGGGGTTAAACGTCAGGTTAAGATTTTCTATTTATATGGACAATTTAGCAGAGAAATTGTCTTGAAATGAAATTCTATACAAGACAATATCTGCTGTAGTTATGCGCATGAAAGTATAGCAAGATTTTTTTTTTTACCAAATATGGTCATTTCCCTCGTTCCAGACACTGGGTCGTTAGCAAAGCAGACGGTAATATAGTTTCATTAACCCTGACCCCGCAAATGTCGAAAATAAGATCGTCCATAATGGGAGACAGGCTGTGCTTATTTTCGGAAGGTCATGGCTCGGTATCTATACCAGTCGATGTCAAGGTCACCGACGAACGTATTAACATGGTGAAGTGGGTTGATAGCTGGTTTTATCATACAACCCTGCTAGATATATTACATACATACTTAGATACCCATGCAAAGAAAGATTTTAACCTAGATACCATTGCAGAGACAGATTTTGCCCTTAGATTTAGATATGTGGCTGTTTCCTTATGCTACGATCATTTCTCAGTCCCTGAAACCTATGTTGTTGGTACTTACTAGATAGTGTCACGTTGAGATTACTATAACAGTTCCATAACAGAATCCATGTAGCAGATTTTGGCAGACTTAATTACACCGTAACCCTTTGCAACTTAATACCAGCATATTCTCCTTTTCCCACTGTTTTCAAAAGGTTTCTTTCTTACGGTTATTAAAACACGGGTTTGAGAGGTAAAGGGTTAATTCATAAGCCTTGTATACGGAAGCTTGTGAGGGTCATTAATTAGCAAAGTTGTTTAAAATACCCGATACTAGCATTGAAGCAGGGCTGGTATATGTACGCTGAACTAACGTTAATGCTTATTGCATTTCATCTTTTTTTATGTTTTCCTCCACGCATTTTATTCATCAACACATTTACTGTGTATTAAATTTTAATTTCGCCAACAGTCAGCGGGTTCTCTGTGAAAGTTGCTTATTAAAAAAAGTAATCAGGAAAAAAAACGAAAACGCGATAACTCAAAATGCATGTCCTGTTTTAGATGTAGAAAAAGGAATTTTTTTTTAATTCATAATTTGTTAGCCTTATTATACCCTCGCTAAAGGGTGTTGTTGGGGTATACCAGGGTCAACTTGCCCGTTCGCTTCTCTGTTGCATGTACATATACATGAGTACACAAAAGAAGAAAGATCTTTTAAAAAGAGATAGGCGACCAGAGCGCTAGATAGAGGGAGTGATTTTGATTTCAAAACTGAAAATATTAATTGTTCTCTACTAAACTCTATGTTATGGGTACTCATTAGAATCGTCTCATCGAGACGATTCTAATGAGTACCCACAACATAGGGTTTGGAAGAAAAATAATGGATTTAGAATACCATCACTCCCACTTATCTGGAGCTGTGGGCGACGTAAGAGTTACTGGATTATGAATGTTGAAACTTCATTTGGTGGTTCATTATGGAGAGATATAATGAAAAGTAGCCATGCAAGCAATTGCCTGGGTCCTCATTGTTTTATATATTGCTGAAATGTGATTCTCACAAGTAGACATATTTTTTACGACTAGAGTTAAATCTAACTTATTGTTTGAAAAGGGAGCAGTTGCTGCTTATAATAGTGTGTCCGAAAATACATGTAGACTGTTGTAATTGGTTATTTGGTAACGCATAGAAAATATTGAAATTACCATTAAGTGCAAGCGAAGGATCGCCGGTATCCCCCATCATATCCTTTCGCTGAGGTGTAAATATTAGCCGCGAGGTATCAATTTACGGTAGCGACCCTTGTATATTAATGTGATAAACAGGCCTGCAAATACCCGCAGAATAAACAGGTCTTCACTTTTGACCAATCACAAAATACTTTTTTATTCATTCGAGACTGATGCCAAGAAGTAGGTCAAATGCCAGCTAATACAAGTGCACTGAAAAAAAGAAAACTGTACATATGACGTGAACTCTTAGTGTTGTAGAAAAAGTGCTCTCCATCCAACTTAAACATACTTATACGTAGCGTAATTAACCCTTTACCACACAGGCCCCTGTTGTAACGACCCTGACGAAGAAGGCTTTTGAAAACATAGTGGGGAAAGCAGAAAAGGCTGGGTAACCAGCATTTTCTCCTTTTCCTACTATCCTTTCCACTCTTTGAACGACAAATTCCTTCATTTGAGCCAGATTTAACCCTTAAGCTGCTAAACGCGACTCACTGACGTTATGCGGACAGCGTAGATCAAGATCAAACTGCACAGAACGTGCAGTCTGATCTTGGATCTACTCTGTCCGATGAGAAGATATCTTTCCTCCAAAGATACCGTTGAAATAGGGAAATTTGGGTTTTCACTACTGGCTGAAAAAAAATCGTTTCTTTTATTTAGCAGGATAAGGGTTAATTTCTCGTCTGCAAATGCTTTCAAATTGGAGACGTCTACGATTTCAGATCGTCTGGTAAAGAACCAAATCACCTGACAGGGCTATCAAGACTCCTGCCATGACAGTTACTAGGGTCTGCTCCCACAACCAAGTTTTTAGCTCCACTGGCCGAAGGCCAGCGGGCTTATGTCATGGCCCGGTGTCCGTCGTGCGTCCGTGCGTCCGTCCGCCCGTCCGTGCGTCCGTCCGCCCGTGCGTTAACTTTTATTTCAAACATCTTCTTCTCTGAAACTACCCATCCAATTTTCATGAAACTTCACAGAAATGATCCTGCCATGGTCCTCTTCGGAATTTCTTGAAAGAATTTGATTCCTTCAAAAACTCTCAACAAAACTGAAAAATATTGGAAATCTTTAAAAATCTTCTTGTCTGAAACCATAAGGCATAGGGCTACCAAATTTGGCATATAGCTTTATGTAGTAGACCTCTATCAAGTTTCTTCAAATTATAGCCCTGGGGTCAAAATTGGCTCTGCCCCAGGGGTCACAAGTTTTACATAGGCTTATATAGAGAAAACTTTAAAAATCTTCCTGTACCTGGCCATAAGGCCTAGAGCTACTAAATTTTGCATGTAGCTATATCTAGTGGGCCTCTACAAAGCGGGCCAAAATTTCAGCCCTGGGGTCAAAATTGGCCCCGCTGCAGGGGTCACAAGTTTGTATAGTGACAACTTAAGAAATCTTCCTGTTTTGATTTTTTTTTAAAATTAGCCTTGCATCACGGGTCTTATGTTTTGCAGAGGCTTCATATGGACAAAACTTGAAATCACCTTATTTATAACCATACAGCATAGACTTGTATTATTTTGGCATGTGGCTTTATCTTGTGGACCTCTACCAGGGTTCAAGTAATTATAGCTCTGGGATCAAAAATAGCTTTGCCCTGCGGGTCTCAACTTTCACATGGGCTTTTACAGAGAAAACTTTGTAAGTCTTCATTTTGAAACCATTTGGCTCAGAATTGACATGTTTAGTATTTATGGTTTATATTTATAAGCCAGTGGAGCGATACAGGGCCATCATGGCCCTCTTGTTTTTTACACGATTCGATGCCGTGGAATAATAGGATCGGAAGTGTTACTTACAACCGTATATGATGCACATATTTGAGTCATGCTCTGGCAAAAGAGGAATAATGCATCTCTGTGATGCATTACACCAAGCAAGTTGTCACATAATTATGGATCCATAAAATCCATTTTGTCTAACACTAACTGAGTTTTGAAGTAGAATGGTCCTTGGACATGCAGAAAAAACACCAAAAGCAAACGGTTTTGACATAGGTCAGCCTACGCGGACTGCCCAGGCTGGCCTTGGTCGATACTTTTTTTTTTTTGCAGATGCATAAAACTCCCTTTTCACAGAGCATTGCTCATTCGGAGACGACATTTCAATTATTCTGCGGCAATGTCATCAAAATCAGACCCAGTTATGTTGATCAAAACAGGCTGTGAAATAGGTCATTAGTGAAAGATAATTGTAGTAAAGTGATTTCTTTTCCCCTTCGAGTTTTCTCAAAATAGTACTCTTTTCATTTACGACCTTGTTATTCTAAGGCATCAGATTCTACGTAATAGATCTAGTTTTAGTTGATATATTCTCAACACATGTGTAGCACCCCATGAATAATTAGATTATTGTCAACGGAAAGAAAATCTGGACATCTTAACACTTAAGCTGCTGAATAAATGAAACACAAATTTCTACTCAATACTAAACGCCCAAACGTTGCGATTTTAAAGTTTGTCTCACCGGAAAGAAAATACCGTAACGGACAGTGTAGATCAAAGATCAGACTGCACGTTCTGTGCAGTCTGATCTTGATCTACACTGTCCGCAAAAGGTCAGTGGGTCGCGATCAGCAGCTTAAGGGTTAAAACTTGGGTATCCTTCTCGGGCCAAAAGTAAACTTCGTTAAGACGTTGGATTTTGAATCAGGGAATAATATACTGTCGGTGTGATATGAGTGAAACAAGTTATGCTCTGGCAAAAGGGGTTTCATGCCTCTCCAGTATGAAGTATACCTAGCAGGTCGTCACATAAGTATGGATACATAAAATCCATTTTATCGAACAACCGGCTGATTGCTGAGGTAGAATGTACTTGGACACGCAGAAAATTTACAAAAGCAAAGAGTTTTGACTAGTACGCGCAGGTTGGCCTGGGTCGATACGTTTTGCAGATGCATTAAACCCCCTTTTTCACAGAGCATGGCTGAATTATCGTGTAAAGCGATGCAAACGTTTGCAAGATGCCTTTCATACTCTTTTGAAGTTTCAACGATTGAGAAAGGCCAAATTTAATCATCAAGGTTTGTCACCAAAAGCGATCAAGTTTTCTCTTGGGTGAAAGGTTTTGATAGTTGAACCATATATTCTCAAAAAAGCCCGCCCATGAAAAATTTTAGAGCTGTAACCCTGTCTGCACCAAGGACGATTTAAACTGCATTGGCTGTCCGTGTAGATCAAGATCGGACTACAAAGAACCCACATTCTTATCTTACTGCCTGATTTTTACAATGTGACAAAAGGATGCACTGAAATTAGAATTTATCTTTCAACTAACCGGATATCCATGCAATAACACCCATGCAATATTTTTTTTGATATACCACGGATATTTATAGATTTTTGATATACCACGGATATTAATAGAACAGTAAGTTCCACTGACTCCGCCCCCTATCACCATTTATGAATGAAATGCATTCCAAAAATAGTAACGATTACTACAGAAAGCCCGCGAAAAAAGAACGATGTCATAGCACGCGCGCTACTTTCCGATGATCTGCCTACGTAATTCCTGCCCGTGACGTCATTTGAATGCTCGTTTACCGCGTCTTCTCAAATAGAATAATCCCAAGCGATCTCAATCGCAATTTTCGGACGTTTAATTACTGCGATAAAGTACTATGTTATGTGGGTAATGCAATTTTAAAATGGGAGTTCCGACATAAATAAACTTTTAAAACTTTTAAAATGTATTTGTCAGCAACATTTTCCACATCTTTTCACAATGAGTACAAATCATAGGTTAAAAGATAAATAGAATACGTACATAGTGTTGTCGTAGATCAAAAATATCTAACTCGGTTGTGAGAATTGATAATTGTCTCGCCAAGGCTCGACAATTATCAATTCTCCCAACATCGTTAGATATTTTTGATCTACGACAACACTATGTACGTATTCTCTATATCTTGTATTATATTGATGATTTTTTTCTGAACCCTTTTTTGAGCTCTAAACTATAAAAATTTAATGTTACAAATTTAACTTTGTCGCTAATATATGAGCCGTGCTTTGGCAAAAGGGGCTTACTGCATCTCCGTGATGCATTATACCAATCAAGCCATCACATAATTAGGGATCTATAATAGCCACTTTTTTCAACAACCGATTGAATCATGAGATAGACTGGTCCTTGGACATACTGAAAATTGACCGATAATGAAAAGTGTCGGCCTAGGTCAGCCTGTGCCGACTGCGGCCCCTTTTCACAGAGCATGGCTCATATTTATATGCCATGCTCTGTAAAAAGGGGGTTTAATTCATCTGCAAAAAGTATCGATCCATGTCAGCCTGCGCAGTCCGCGCAGGCTGACCCGCGTCGAAACGTTTTGCTATTTGTAAATTTTCTGCATGTCCCAAGGCCATTCTACCTCATGATTTAGTTGGTTGTTAGGGCATTTTTTGATTTTATGGATCCCTAATTATGTGATGCCTTGCTTGGTATAATGCATCAAAGAGATGCACTAAAACCCCTTTTGTCAGAGCGCGCGTGGCTATTTTTTTTTTGTGTGTGTGTGTGATCTACAGTTTCAAGGTTACCGGCAATTCATTTTATTCCTAATTAAAATTTTGCAGCAGACGACCGCTGAAACGTCATTTAACTAAAAATTGGAAAAGGTCTTGGTGATTTCTATGTGAAAGGGTAATAAAAACGTGGGAAAAGGAGAAAATATTGGTTACCAGCATTTTCTCCTTTTCGCGCATTTTTTAAAGCCTTCTTTGTCAGGGTTGTTAAAACTCGGGATCAAGTGGTAAAGGATTTAATTTCATCCTACAGGGTGAAAAACACATCATTACCAGCGCTAGATTGCGGTGACGAAGCAGCTGATTGGGTGTGCAAAGTGCTGCAGCAGCCTGGACTGAGGCTTAACTACTCCGCCCCGACCTTCGCCAAAAGATTGTCAAGCAAGGTGAAAAAAGATTGGCCCACAAAGATCCAACCACAGGATGAGGTACAAAATTACATACATGCTTACGTTTTTAGCTCACCTTAGCACAACGTGCTAAAGGTGAGCTATTGTGATCGCCCTATGTCCGGCGTCCGTCGTCCGTCGTCCGTCGTCCGTCGTCTGTCGTCCGTCGTCCGTCGTCCGTCAACAATTTCTTTAAACATCTTCTTCTCCTAAACCACTGGGTGAATCTTGATGAAACTTGGCAGGGATGTTCCTTGGGTGAAGCTCTACCAAAATTATTCAAAGAATTAAATTCCACCCACAACTCTGGTTGCCATGGCAACAAAAAGGAAAAAAAAGCAAAATCTTTGAAAATCTTCTTCTCTGAAACTAGAAGGCGCAGAGCTTTGATATTTGGTATGTAGCATCTCCTAGTGGACCTCTACCAAGTTTGTTCATTTGATGCCCCTGGGGTCAAAACTGGCCCCGCCCCGGGGGTCACAAGTTTGAGCATAGTAACAAAGAAGGAAAACTTTAAAAATCTTCTTCTCTGAAACTTGAAGGCATAGAGCTTTGATATTTGGCATGTAGCATCTCCTAGTAGACCTCTACCAAGTTTGTTCATATGATGCCCCTGGGGTCAAAACTGGCCCTGCCCCGGGGGTCACAAGTTCGAACATAGGAACAAAGAGGGGAAACTTTAAAAATCATCTTCTCTGAAACTGGAAGGCGTAGAGGGTTGATATTTGGTATGTAGCATTGCCTAGTGGACCTCTACCAAGTTTGTTCATATGATGTCCCTGGGCCAAAACTGGCCCCACCCCGGGGGTCACAAGTTTGAGCATAGTAACAAAGAAGGAAAACTTTAAAAATCTTCTTCTCTGAAACTGGAAGGCGTAGAGCTTTGATATTTGGCATGTAGCCTCTCCTAGAGGACCTGTACCAAGTTTGTTCATATGATGCCCCTGGGGTCAAAATTGGCCCCGCCCCGGGGGTCACAATTTCCAACATGGAAACAAAGAAGGAAAACTTTAAAAATCTTCTTCTGTAAAACTAGAAGGCATAGAGCTTTGATATTTGGCATGAAGCATCTCCTAGTAGACCTCTACCAAGTTTGTTCATATGATGCCCTTGGGGTAAAAACTGGCCCCGCCCCGGGGGTCACAAGTTCGAACATAGGAACAAAGGGGGGAAACTTTAAAAATCATCTTCTCTGAAACTGGAAGGCGTAGAGCTTTGATATTTGGTATGTAGCATTGCCTAGTGGACCTCTACCAAGTTTGTTCATATGATGCCCCTGGGGTCAAAACTGGCCCCACCCAGGGGGTCACAAGTTTGAGCATAGTAACAAAGAAAGAAAACTTTAAAAATCTTCTTCTCTGAAACTTGAAGGCGTAGAGCTTTGATATTTGGCATGTAGCATCTCCTAGTGGACCTGTACCAAGTTTGTTCATATGATGCCCCTGGGGTCAAAACTGGCCCCGCCCCGGGGGTCACAATTTCCAACATAGGAACAAAGAAGGAAAACTTTAAAAATCTTCTTCTGTAAAACTAGAAGGCATAGAGCTTTGATATTTGGTATGTAGGATCGCCTAGTAGACCTCTACTAAGTTTGTTCATATGATGCCCTTGGGGTCAAAATTGGCCCTGCCCCGGGGGTCTCAAATTCAAACATAGGAACAAAGAAGGAAAACTTGAATTTTTTTTTCTCTTAAATGGGAAGGCATAGAGCTTTGATATTTGGTATGTAGCATCTCCTAGTGGACTTCTACCAAGTTTGTGCCAAGGATGCTGCTTGGGTCAAAACTGGCCCAGCCCCTGGGGTCACAAGTTCGAACATAGGAACAAAGAAGGAAAACTTTAAAATTCTTCTTTTCTGAAACCGAAAGGTGTGGCGCTTTGATATTTGGTATGTTGCATCTCAGAGTGGACCTCTACCAAGTTTGTTCATATGATGACCCTGGGTCAAAACTGGCCCCGCCCCGGGGGTCACAAGTTCGAAGATAGGAACAGAGAAGGAAAACTTTAAATTTCTTTTTCTCTTAAACGGGAAGGTGTAGAGCTTTGATATTTGGTATGTAGCATTTCCTAGTGGACCTCTACCAAGTTTGTTCATATGATGCCCCTGGGTCAAAACTGGCCCAGCCCCGCGGGTCACAAGTTCAAACATAGGAACAAAGAAGGAAAACTTTAAAATTCTTCTTTAAAACTGGAAGGCATAGAGCTTTGAAATTTGGTATGTAGTGATTCTCTTCTAAGTTTGTTTGCCCATCCAAGCGCAACAAGTTCATTGAGTTCAAAATTGGGTCATCTTGGGTCATAAACTAGGTCACAAGGTCAAATTAAAGAAATACCTTGTTGGCACTCTCGAGGCCACATTATTTGCTCAATTGAAAGTTTGTCTTTATAAAGTCTCACATAAGATTAATTTGGGTCAACCTGGGTCATAAACTAGTTCATTGGGTCAAATTAAAGAAATACCTTGTTTGCACTCTGGAGGCCACATTTATTGCTCAAATGACCTGAAATTTGGCCAGAATGTTTGTCTTTATGAAATACCAGATGAGTTCGGATTTGAGTCACCTGGAACCATAAACTAGGTCACTAGGTCAAAATAAAGAAATACCTTGTGGGCACTCTAGAGGCCACATTCTTTGCTTAATTGCCTTGAAAATTGGTCAGAATGTTTGTCTTTGTAAAATCTCACATGAGTCTGAATTTGGGTCAACTGGGGTCATAAACTAGGTCACTTGGTCAAATTAAAGAAATAGCTAGTGGGCACTCTAGGGGCCACATTTATTATTCATATGATTTGAAAATTGGTTAAAATGTTTCTTTTGATATAGTCAAAGACCAGTTCAAATTTGGGTCACCTGGGGTCATAATCTAGGTCACTAGGTCAAATTAAAGAAATATCTTTAGGGCACTCGAGGCCACATTTTTTGCTCAGTTGACTTGAAAATTGGTCAGAATGTTTGTCTTCATGAAATATGAGTTTGAAATTGGGTCACCTGCGGTCAAAAACTAGGTCACATGGTCAAATTAAAGAAAAACCTTAAAGGCACTCTACTAAGGTGAGCGACCCAGGGCCATCATGGCCCTCTTGTTTTGAACCCTTTTTTCAAAAGTATCGTGTTCTTATGACCCAGAGAAATAAAAGCTTTCGTAAACATTGTAGGAAAAGTAGAAAACGCTGTTAATCCGTATTTTCTTCTTTTCCTACAATGTTCCCTACCATTTCAGAGACAAATATCGTCATTCTAATAACCCTTTTTATCGTATACAGATGCTTTTAAATTGGAATGATAAAAGAAAAAACTTGTCGTCTGGTGATGAGTTTAATGAGTTTACCTTTACCCACTTTCCGTAAATTATCTAAAGTATGGAGCTTTCATGCTTTTCGGTAGTTTATCGGGAAATAATGGTGGATAGTTGTTTGATAATTTCACCGATTCGACTAGTGATTTTACCGATT
This sequence comes from Tridacna gigas, assembly GCA_945859785.2. NCBI lineage: Eukaryota > Metazoa > Mollusca > Bivalvia > Cardiida > Cardiidae > Tridacna > Tridacna gigas. The sequence goes on along the minus strand of OX244029.2, from coordinate 12,992,817 downwards.
GATAAATTCACTGGTACGGAAATACCGAGAGCTCCCATCAAAACCTCTGCAAGTCTAAACGAAAAGGGGTTAGAAGCATGAAATAAATAGAATACTTGTTTTTTTGGTGAAAGATTAAATTTCATTTCATCTAGTGAACATCATATGGTAACGTTTTCACTCATGACTGCACCACTCGTGAAAATATTACCGATGATGTTCACTCGATGAAATAAATCTCGATCTATCACCGGAAAAAAAAATATCCTTTGTATCATTCACTGTTTAACCCTTTCCCAAACAAGCCCTGGTTTTCACGTGTCTGCAGTACAAGTCTTTTGAAAACACTGTGGGAAAAGGAGAAATTGCTCGTAACGAGCAATTTCTCCTTTTCCCACAGTGTTTTCTACCCTTTTTGATAACTTTCTGCCATTTTCATCAAATCTAAAATTGTCGTCTGCAAACTCTTTCAATTTGGACCAGTCCAGAATTTGTCGTTTGGGAAAGGGTTAAGACCTCGCTTGTATACTTTAAATGGCTATAGCAGAGCGTGAGAGGGTGCAGTATAATGAGAATTTGAGATACGCTCGTATCGAGTCTCAAAATATAGCACTGACGATACTTGTCGACGCTGAATTGATTAGACGATGTTTTTGATAATGTATAACAATATCTGACCAATGACAGGTCAAAACTCCCATCACGAGGGACAAATCCGAAACGAAATTTGATTGGTTAACCTAGTGCATGAACTTCGTGTATAAATATAGACTCTTAAAGGGGTGTATTTTCGGGTCATTGGCGCACAAATGCCGAGACCTGTCTTTTTCTTACTCTAGGATGAAGAACTGAGCAACAGTAAATGTCATAGCATTATAATGTTGACAATAATTATGTTGATCCGAAGAATTTAAATAAACATCTCGGCATATGCTTTCGAAAAATTTCGCTTCAGGTGGCGTTCCAAGATTTTGTCCACTGTATGGTAATGACAGAGTCGTCAATGGATGCTCTGAACAAACGTTTAAAGAACCCTGTATCTGTGATAGCCTTCAGACCAAACCTTATGATCGAAGGATGTCCGGCGTTCGACGAGGTAAATTTTTGAGTTTTTGTCGAGAATTGCCTATTTAAGCTTTATAGTTTATTGCTAAGAAACTGGACAAGCACTTGCCAATTCTTCTCACTAACGTTATTATTCAAATGAACAAGATTTTCTAAATTTCAGATTAACCCATTTTCTAATTGGCTTAAACATTTGACCTGGGACGATACTTTCTGCAGAACAAGACTCATTTGATTTGGTACATCTGGGTCCGTATTCACCAACCATTCTTAAGAACATTCTTAGTCTTATTCTTCAGATTTTTCCAAATTTGAAAGGAACACACCTTCTGATTAGCTAAACGAAATGGTTTAGCCAATCAGAAGTTGTGTTACTTTCAAACATGGAAAATCTTGGAGAATAAGACAAAGAACGTGCTTAAGAATGGTTGGTGAATACGGACCCTGTTATTGTTGTTGATTATTGCAGGACACCTGGGAAGAACTCTTTGTCGGAGACAAAGTACATCTGCGATACGTAGACAAATGCACAAGGTATGTGATCTTTAGTATGAGTTTTGCTCTGACAAAGAATTTTAATGCATCTGCAAAAGGTATTGACCCAGGTCAGCCGGCAAAGTCCGCGCAGGCTGACCTAAGTGGAAAAAGTTTTACTTTTTGCAAATTTTCTGCGTGTCCAAGGACCATTTTACCTCAGGATCAAGTGCGTTCTTAGACAAAATGGAATTTATGGATCCATAATTATGGGATGACTTGTCAAGCATAAAGCATCAGCGAAATGCATTACACCCCTTTTTGCTAGAGCATGGCTCATATGTTCGGTTTTAGGGAGTTCTTGTGAGACAGGTGGGTGAAAGGATGGATTTAACCCCTTGCTAAACAATCCAGAGTTTTAATGACCCTTAACACTTAAGCTGCTGAATAAATGAAACACAAATTTCTACTCAATACTAAAAGCCCAAACATTGCGATTTCAAAGTTGATTTCACCGGAAAGAAAATACCGTATCGGACAGTGTAGATCAAAGATCAGAGTGCACGTTCTGTGCAGTCTGATCTTGATCTACACTGTCCGCAAAAGGTCAGCGGGTCGCGATTAGCCGCTTAAGGGTTAAAGGAGGCTTTAGAAGACATTTTCTATTGCTCAAACATTTTTTTTCAACCCTTAAAGCGCTCTTCTTAACTACAGTTGCTGCTGCGGCCGATGTAGATAAAGATTAGACTGCACAAAACGTGCAGACTGATCATTGATCTATACTGTCCGCCTGGATGAAACACTGCAAACAGAATGTAGCAAGAAATCTGTATTCATATTGGTCTTATTCCGAGACTGACAATGTTAGTTGGGTTTATTCGGCACCAAGGGTTAACCCTTAGGCTGCTAAGCGCGACTAAATGATTTTTTGTGGACAGTATACATCAAGACTAGACTGCACAGACTGCAACGTGCAGTCACAGCTTGCTTTTGGATCTACACCGTCCGATCAGAAGATATCTTACCCCCAAAAATACCTTTGAAATAGCAAATTTTGGATTTTTATTATCGGCTTCAAAGTTTCGTTTCACTTATTTATCAGGATGAGGGTTTAAAAAAAAAAAAAAAAAAAACTGACTCCTCCCAGGGCAAACACGCCAAAGCTTGGTAGTTCAGTCGATGTGGTTCAGCTGGTGAAACTTTGGGGTCGTGGGTTCGATTCACAGCTCGGTGATTTTGTTTCCGAGGATGGGTGATTGTCATTGCAACAGGAATTAGTCCAATCCACAGGCGTTCGTTTTGTGACGAACTTTGCCATCTATATAATGTAATATATAAGACTTAAATGTAATATATAAGACTTAAGTCTTATATATCATATTATATAGATGGCAGACGAACGCCTGTGGTCCAACTGTTTCGACGATAGGAGAAAGCAGCCAATGGTTTGAAAAGAATGTTGTGCGGTCCTGAGGAAGAAGCCTTTTGAAAAAAAATGGCGCAAAAAAGGATAAAAGGCTTGAAAGCGGTTTCTCTTTTTCCAAAAATGTTTTCTATTCTTTCTAAAATAAATCCCATCATTTGTGTCACATTTAATTTGTCGTCTGCAAATGCTTTAAATGTGGACCAAGCCATTTTTTTTTCGTTTGATAAAGAGTTCAAACAGTATTAAAAACCAATGACCCCTTTACCACACAATCTAGAGTTTTAACGACCCTGAGGAAGAAGCCTTGCAAAAATATTGTGGGCAAAGAAGAAAATGCTGGGTCGATACTTTTTGCAAATGCATTAAGCCCCCTTTTTACAGAGCATGCCTCATATTTTTTATTCTCATTTTAGATGTGTGATCACGTGTATTGATCCAGAAACGGCGATAAAAGACAAAGACGAGCAACCATTGAAAGAACTACGCACGTAAGCCTTTATAAAACCAAAGTGTTGAAAACAATGGTGTGGCATTTGTCAAGGGAGCCTTGTGTGGAATTAACCATTTGAAAAATAAACAACAGAAATTGTTTCAAAATATTTTTTGAAAGTCAACCTACTATATAGTCATGCAAAATCCGATAGAGAAGGGTTCAATCTTGTGGGACGAACAAGTCCGGGCGAACAAGCCCTGGGACGAATAAGCCCAGGAACGAACTGGTTTCGGAACGAACAAGGACGATATGTACATGTATGTATCATCACGCCACTATAGAAGGCCATATCGGATCAAATTATTTTCGAGAAAAAGGAAGTGTTTCAACGATCGATGGCCTAGTCCATTTTTTTGTAATACGCCATTTACAATTTCATATCTGAGTGCAATCGAAACACTTATTCGTCTCAGAAAAAATTGATTTTAATTGGGTTTACTTCCTTCGGTTTTGCACAAACTACGATACATGATTTTCAAAATGCCGTATTGAACTCATGGTGGCATTTGTCTTCGACAAATGCCACAAAAATCTAAGTCCTGGGCCTGTATTCAACAAAATTTTAACCCTTATCCTGCTGAATAAAATAAATGAAACTTTATAGTAGATAGTATAAGCCCAAAACTTTTCTGTTTCAATGGTGTTTTTGGAGGAAAGATATCCTCTTATCGGACAGCGTAGATCAAAGATCAGACTGCACGTTCTGTGCAGTCTGATCTTGATCTACGCTGTCCGCAAAAGGTCGGTGGGTCGCGATAAGCAGCCTAAGGGTTAAACCAAATGGTTTAAGCAGTCTGAAATTGTGCTACTTTAAACTTTGAAATTTGACCTAAATTTTAAAGTAATCCAATTTCTGTTTAAAAATGAGCCATGCTCTGTGAAAAGGGGGCTTAATGCATCTCCGTGATGCATGATACCAGGCAAGCCATCACATAATTATGGATCCATAATAGCCACTTTTTTTAACAACCAGCTGAATCATGGGGTTGAATGGTCCTTTGATACGTAGAAAATTGACCAATAGCGAAAAGTTTCGGCCCAGGTCAGCCTGACCTGGGTCGATACTTTTAGCAGATGCACTAAGCCCCCTTTTCACAGAGTATGGCTGAAATGGTTTAGCCAGTCAAAAGTTGCGTTACTTTTAAGTTTAGAAAATTATTGAGAATTAGACCAAGAATTATAATTGGCCCGCAACATGCGAAATGAGACCTTCGGACATTTGCGTAAAGTGTTGTCTCTGCGCAGTCCGCGCAGGCTAATCCGAGACGGCACTGTACGACTACATAAGAATTTTTCATACAGTAGACTTTCGGGAAACAGAATATCGCACAAAAACGGGAAGTGTCGTTTCGGATTAGTCACAGACTGCATAGGCTGATCTGGAACGTCACACTCTCACGCGTGTGTCCAAAGGCCCCTTTTCGTGTGTTGCTCTCCATATTTGGGTAGGTTGGTGAAAGCGGGTCCAGTTGATAATGTATTATGGCTTTGTGTGCCTTTTCTTAATTTATAGAGGGCAATGTGTTAAAACTTGCAAAGATTGCTCTTTCATTGTGCAGCCGTGAAACTAGTTTCCCTTCATTTGTTGTGATACTGACTTCACCATACTCAGAATCCTCCCAAGAAAACTTGCCGTAGCATACGCGTGAAGTTAGAGCACATGATTTGAGACAAGCCACCCGGTTAGCTGAGACAAAACATACCAGCCAATCGCGTGGCAGGTACTTAGAACGGTCGGTGAATGCAGCCCCCAAATAAAGAATCTTTGTATGAAACACTTAAAAAGGTGAAATTTTCTTGCTGCAGAACTCTTTCGAAAACATTGTGGCCAGAGATTAATAGCTCCTTTCGAGTAAATTAATACTCCTCTTTCCACACTGTTTTCACATGTATTCATGCATTTAACTTACTTATTTCATGTTTATTACCCATAAGGTGAAGTTATCTGCTTGAAATGTGTTTTAGGAGGTAACGATAGCGGGGGATGGAGAGGGGGCACCTTTTTTACTAACGAAAAGGTGACATTTTTACATCTATATCTAGTAAAAGTTTAGATCTAGTTCTTGAAGAAAATTAAAACAAAGAAAAAAATCATAGATCTACATGGATATGCAAAAATACCCCCCCTCCTTCCCCCAAAAATGAATAAGTAATAAAGGACGGCCCCTTGTTTCCAACCGTTCTTAGTAAAATTCTTATTCTTGAAAGTCTTATTTTGAAGAATGTTCTACATTCGAAGTTACAGAATTTCTGATTGGCTGAATCGTTTGGTTTAGGCAATCAGAAATCGAGTTGGGCCTAGACCTACTTTCTGATTCTAGAATTACGATACAATTTTGACTGGTTGGTTTGGAAAGCCCTAAGCCCTACTGCCCATGGCCCCTACTGCTACGCCTTCAGAAGTTATCAGTTAAACTTTTGTATTCGCAGATTCCGCTGTATGGATCCCTATGGCCCAAAACCTTGTATGGGAGTTCACACATGCGTAGAGGCGGAAGGTGAGGTCAAGGTCGGGGACCCGGTTTACGTCATCAGAAAGTAGATGACGTTGACGTCATCAGAAAAGTTGTTGCTGTGACGGTGAAGCTAAATATTGTGATATCACTCTACTGCAAACTTTACATTGTGCTTACTACATAATCAGAGTTAAATCTCTGTGATGAAAGTTTACATTTGTATGAACAACTACTGAAGCTACATAAAATTAGTTCTGGGCTTTTTGCAAACTGTCCTTTTCTTTCACCCTTTATTGCACAATCCCGAGTTTTAACGAACATGAAGAATAAAACTTTAGAAAACATTGTGGCAAAAGGAGGAAATGCTGGTTAATAGCATTTTCTCCTTTTCCCACGATGTTTTCTACTCTTTCAGATGCAAATGCGACCATTTGAGGCAAATTCAATTTGTCGTCTGCAAATGCTTTTAATTTGGACCAGTCTAAAAAATTTTTGTATGGTAAAAAATTAAGATACCTATATAGTATTACCTCTAGGATGTGACTGTTTAGTTTTAGTTGGCTAGAACAGTGAAACATGCTACAAAAATGTTGTTACGGTAACTTGAACTCAAAAACTTTGAAGTTTGGTTCAGGAGTCTCTGTCAACGGAAACAACTACCTCATGACTTCATACCATATAATTAAAATGAGCCATGCTCTGTGAAAAGGGGGGCTTAATGCATCTGCGAAAAGTATCGACCCAGGTCAGCCTGCGCAGTCCGCGCAGGCTGACCTGGGCCGAAACTTTTCGCTGTGGGTGAATTTTCTGTATGGCCAAGGATCAGTCTACCTCACGATTCAGTCGGCTGTTATACAAAATGGATTTTATGGATCTATAATTATGAGATGACTTGTTTGGTACCATGCATCACGGAGATACATTAAGCCCCCTTTTGCCAGAGCACGGCTCATTTTTTTTTTTTCATAACTTCTAAGGCGATAGCTGGTAGCCGGTTTCCTGTACGCTATAAGAGCTTTCTCAAATGAAGAAATGAACTGAGTGGCACTCTGGCACTCCATGATGCATTGTGCCAAACAAATCATTACATAGTCATGGATCCATAACATCGTGAGAGAGAAAAGTCCTTTGACATGAAAATTGACCAGTAACGGAACATTTCGACTCATATCAGCCTGCACAGACTGCGCCGGTGTAATGCAGAGAAATGACTCCCCTACAAAATGACCCATGGGTCATTTCACTACGTAGAGGAATGACCCGGGTCTTTATTCTACGTGGAGAAATGACCCCAGACTGTAGAGAAAGGACCCCCCTTCTAGCTGTAGTAGAATGAACCCCTCATGAAAAGAAAGGACCCCCGTAGAGAAATTACCCCCCATTTTTTTCCCCTGTAACATTGTTGTTGCTGCTGATACTACTACTACTACTACTACCATTACTACTGCTACTACTACTACTACTCGTACTTCTACTACCCCCTTTTGCCTTAACATTGTTATTGCTGCTGGTGCTGCTGATGTTTCTACTACTACTATTTCTCTACGGTCTGGGGTTATTTCTCTACGTAGAATAAAGACCCGGGTAAAGCCACCTTTTTTTTTTTTTTTTTTAACAACAAACTGAATCATGAGGTAGACTGGTCCTTTGACATACAGAAAACTGACCAATAGCGAAAAGATTCGGTCCAGGTCAGCCTGCGCGGAATGCATATTTTATGATACACGCATCTCTGTCATTACTGAAGATATTTACTTCAAATGCGGACTAATTTGTAACTATCAAAAGGGGAACCAATACAACTATGGCAAGTAAACATCAAAATATTTTGACACAGTTATGCCCCTTCTGCCACTTAGGACTTTCACTGAAAATCAGTCGATTTCTAAAACCAACTGCAGCCGAGCGTTTGCACCGTATGCGGTGCTCTTGTTTTATAACTGAAGTCAATCCCCAGAACAACAGATGACAACAAAGGACACTTTTCAGTATTGGTAAACACAACATGTAATTGCAATTTCTTCTCATTGTTTTGCTGAACGTCTCAACCAAGCGGACTGTGTAGGTCAAATTTTGTGCCGGCTGGTATGAGTCCACACTGGGTTGCAAAAGAAACAATACGGTGATAGGCTCTGTGAAAAGGAGACTTAATGCATCTGCGAAAAGCTATCGATTCAGGTCAGCCTGCGCAGTCCGCGCAGGCTGACCTGGGCCGAAACTTTTCGTTATTGGCAAATTTTCTGTATGTCAAAGAACCAATGCACCTCGTGAATCAGTCCGTTGTTATACTAAATGAATTTTATTGATCCATAAATATGTGATGACTGCTTGGTATTATGGATCACGGAGATGCATTGGGCCCCCTTTTGCCAGAGCACGGCTCTCATTTATTTATTCAGATGCTTTACTTTGATTAAGTGATCAATCAATCGATCGATCGATCAACCAACCAACCAACCAACCAACCAACCAACCAACCAACCAACCAACCAACCAACCAACCAACCAATCAATCAATCGAACAATCGAACAAGCAAGCAAGCAAGCGAGCGAGCGAGCAAGCAGACAGACAGACAGACAGACAGACAGACAGACAGACAGACAAACAAGTATTAGTACAAATTAGAGGCAAAATATAGCCGTTTGATATCATGTAGAAAAAAAAAGATGATTGCACTATACAACGAATAAAAATGATGAAATACCGCTATAAATGTTTGTGATGCTGATGGCTAAAACATGATCGTGACTGAAAAATAGCGCAGGTCTTACTTATCTTTATTCCTTATTTCTTTACCAGACGACATTTTAGACAGGACGAAATTCAAAGCATTTGCAGACCACAAAATAAATGTATCTCAGATGATAATTTCTGCCTTTGAAATGCTGGTTACCAGCATTTTCTCCTTTTCTCACAATGTTTTTAAAAGCTTTCTTCGGGGTCGTTAAATCTCGGAATTGTATGGTAAAGGCTCTTTACCAGACGACAAAATTTTACACTGGTCAAAACTGAAAGCATTTGCAGACGACAAATTAAATGCGGCTTAAATGGTTGGATTTGCTTCTGAAAGGGTTGAAAACATTGTGGGAAAGGCAGAAAATGCTGGTCACCAGCATTTTATCCTTTTTCCTCAATGTTTTCAAAACTTTAATTTCCCAGGATCGTGAAAACTCGGGATAATGTGGTTATGGGGTTAATTCGCTACCAAAAGACAGAATTTTAGACTTTCTCCAAATTGAGGGTTTTTACAGACGACGATTTGAATGTAGCTTAAATTATAGGACTTGTTTTTAACAGAGTAGAAAACATTGTGGGAATAGGGGAAAATACTGGTCAGTAGCATTTTCTTCTTGTCCTGCGATGTTTTTAAAAGGCTTTTCTCTCACGGATGTTAAAAACCGGGTTGTGTGGTAAAGGTTCAATAGAAATTAACACAATAATGAAAGAAAATTACTGAATATACGCTGTCCGCCAGATCTACTCCATTCTAAGCAGTGTAGCGACAAAGGTCCCTTACGTCATTATTTAATGTTTATATGCTGTAAAGTTTTTTTTTTCTTTTTACTTGGCAAGAAGCGCATAAAACATACATTGGACGGTGTCGCATTTCAATGACAAGCTGGGTTGTTGTAGAGGAGAGAAAGAAAATTAATTGATAGCTTAACTACTGAATATCTGTTTAAACTCTTTACAAGATGACAAAATTTTAGACTTGTCCAAATTAAAAGCACCTTAAGACGACAAAGTGAATGGTGCTCAAACGATCAGATTTGTTTCAGAAAAATGGCAAATTGTTGTGGGAAAAGGAGAAAATGCTGTTTACCAGCCGCATGATTATCTCCTTTTCCCACAATGTTTTCAAAACTTTCTTTCCTCAGGGTCGTTAATCCTGTACTACACAATTCTGAGTTTAAACGATCCTGAGGGAAAAGGAGTTTGGAACACTGTGGAAAAAGGAGAAAATGCTGGTAACCAGCATTTTCTCCCTTTTCCGCAATGTTTTCTGTTGTTTTTAAGACAAATTCCATCATTTGATCAACTTCTAATTTGTCGTCTGCAAATGCTTTCAATTTGGACAGGAGTAAAACTTTGTCGTTTGGTATTGAGTTGAAACACGCGACTGTACTGTAACTTTTGGGGTTAAAGATGATTCAGTATGCCGTTTGAAAGTAAATATACACTGATATTCCTATAATCCAGAGCACTGTACCAATCAGACAAGAAGACCAACTCAATTTCGTTGCCGTGGAATCGTATCTCTCAGCGTCCTCCCTATGTCCGGCTTTCAGCGCGTCCTTAGCCTGTAAATAAATAAATAAATAAATAGATAAATAATAATATGCCTTTTTATGCCAGTGTTGAAAAAGAAGCGTTCAATCGCTAATATTGAAACGACATTCGCCATTTACTACATAAAAACTTCCATTGCAATTTTAATCACAACGAACAGCTATTCGTTCGTTCGTTTGTTTCGTTCATTCGTTCGTTCACGCACTCGCTCTCTCGCTCGCTCGCTCACTCACTCACTCACGAAACCACTTGCTAAACCCTTTACCAAGCGATTCCGTCTTTTAACGACCTTACGGATAAAAGCTTTTGAAAATACTGTAGGAAAAGAAAATGCTAGTCATCAGCATTTTCTCCTTTTCCAACAATATTTGCCTCCATTTCAAAGATAAATTTCAGTTTTTGAGCCACATTTTATTTATCGTCTGCAAACGCTTTCAAATTGGTATATTCTAAAATTCTGTCGTTTGGTTAAGATTTAACCAACCCGAAAGCTGTATGCTAGTACTGCACTTGGTTTGAAAAAAAAAAAGTTTATATTTTCGTTCGTATTCCCCAACCATTCTTAATTTCATTCTTAGTCTAATTCTAGATGTAGAAAAGTAACACACCTTCTTACTGGCTAAATCATTTAGTTTAGCCAATCAGAAGTTGTGTTACTTTCAATTTAAGAAAATTCTTAAGAATTAGGCTGAGACTTTTCTTAACTCTTATCCTGCTAAATAAGTTAATAAAACTTTCAAGCCGATAGTAAAAACCCGGATAATGTCATTTCAAACTTATTTTTGGTGAAGAAGTATCTCCTTATCGGACAGTGTAGATCCAAGATCAGACTGCACGTTCTGTGCAGTCTGATCTTGATCTTCACTGTCCGCAAGAGGTCAGTGAGTCGCGCTTAGCAGCTTAACCCTTTACCACACGACAAAATTATAGCCTTGTCCAAATTGAAAGCATTTGCAGACGACAATTTCAGTGTGGCTCAAATGGTACAACTTTTCGTTGACTGGGTAGAAAACATTGTGGGAAAAGGAGAAAATGCTGGTTACAGCATTTTCTCTTTTTCCCACAATGTTTTCAAAAGGCCTCTTTCCCAGGGGCGTCAAAAGGCGTCATTGTGCAGTAAAGGGTTGAGGGGTTAAAAGGGGTTGGTGAATACGGACCTTGATATCATGAACCCACCTTACACGTGTAGACAAGGGCTACTATACTGATTGGCAAAAAACAGGAGCCCAATGTAGCCCAAGCACAATTTGTTGTCTTCTGCAGCTCGACAGCCAAAGGATCCACGGGGACTTCTGCAACACCCGGGGGTGGGGGTTGAACAACAACCTGAAATTAGAAACGGGTCATTGGGTCGAAATACCAAAATCGAAGTATTGGAGACCGTGTCAAATTCTGTTACACTATACATGAAGATGGAACTGCATGTAACGTGCAGTTTGGTCTTTGGTTTACACTGTCTGTTTCTCTTTCACAGGGCCCTTGTGACAACAAAATTAAATTGCAGTAGTTTTAATGTTTTTTCTGATTGCGGAGAATCTTTGATTTTGACCGTCGGGAGGGGGTGGGGGGGTGGTATTTTGTGTTCTCTTTCCACCACCCCCTTTCCTCCCAACCCCCACCATAGCCTGGATTCCGGTCCGTTCATTTTTCCTTTTCCTATCATTATGACATTACTTTCCCAAAATGTTTTCAGAAGGCTTCTTCTGTAGGGTCGTTAAAAGCCGGGACTGTACGGTAAAGGATTAAATCCTACGAAACGAGTGACAATGTCATTTTATTTTCGGATGGAAGTATGATTGTATTTCAGTGTCGTTACCACTGTTTGTAACTGTCCGTCTCCGGCGGGCTCTGCAGAATAGTTGACATGTGCCACTTGCGCCGGGTGATTCTGTACTGGGTTTACAAACTCTGTGTTTTGTGCTGTGGCTGAAGATTAAAAAAAAAAAACAAGGGGTTAACATAAAGGGGTTAACAAAAAAAAAAAAAAAAAAGGGGTAAACACAGAACAAGGGGTTAACATAAATTTAACTCATTACCATACGACGAAAATGTAGACTTGTCCAAAACACAAAGCATTTGTACACGACAAAGTAAATGTGACTCAAAAACCGAATTTTCTCTTCAGAAGTGTAGAAAACATTGTGGAAAAAGGAGAAAATGCTGGTTACCAGCATTTTCTCCTTTTCCCACAATGTTTTCAAGAGCCTTCATCCTTTGGGTAGTTAAAACTACGGATTGTGTGGTAAAGAGTTAAAGCAAAATTAGGAAATGAACAAAAGCAGAAATATGCACCTCTCCATTTCTGTTTATAGATTTAATAAAGATATATGAGCCATGCTTTGTTAAAAGAGGGTTTAATGCATGCGCAAAAAGTATCGCAGTCTACGCGGGTTGACCTTGTTGAAACTCTTTGCTTAATATTGATTAATTTTCTACCTCGGGATTTAACCGGTTGTTAGACAAAATGAATTTTATATGTATTCATTGTTTTGTGATGACTTGCTTGGTACAACGTATCACGGAGATGCATTAAACCCCCTTTTGCCAGAGCGCGACGTATATATTTTTTTCAACACTTTGCTATTAGCATTATCCATGCTTTATGTTTAATGGGGTACGCAGCCTATGAATATAGATCTATATACTGTAGAGCATGAGACGTGCGAACGACGCACTTTGAGCTTCCAAGGGGTGTGGGTTCGATTCCCACGGCTGGCTAACTGGAATCACTGATAGTCGTTCGAATGAGGCTTTAAACCTAAGTTCCGTGTTACGTTTCTGTACACCGAGCATGTTAAAGACCCGGGCGTAACTTGGAAAGGGTTTCGTCCTGTATCTGGCACAATTCTCTCGTAACATTATTATCAGCCTTCTGGGGGCGTCACCCATATGGTCAACCGGTGGCAACAATAAATAAACGAAAATCAACCCAATCAACCAAGGATTTATACATAAAAACATATAAACTGGTCCCCGTTGTAAATATACATATTACAACTGGCACATGCAATTGTGTCGATGCTTTTGATTGGCTACATGAATATCGTTGAATAGCCAATCAGAGCATCTTACACATTTCCATTTCGGCAGTATAGGTAACATGGCGATATTTTTTTCACAATTTGAAATTCGTCATCGAAACTAAAGGAATATTAGCCGAAATTAACTTTAAAAGGTATAACCTTATACAATTCACTTATTTGTGATGTCAAAATTATCGGAAGTTCTACTGCACATAAAGCGAGAGTGACCTCCCCTGAATCTCGCGATATCGCTGTTCTAAAAATAGACGGTCAGTGCTCTGTCCGTTTTCAGTAGCCTGTACCGATCCGTATACACTTGCTGTATCAGGGGAGGTAACCAATCTAACCCCCCCCCCCCCCACCAAAACCATGTAACTATTCTAAATTAACTCTTTACCACACAATGACGAGTTTTAAAGCCTCTTGGAAATTAGACTTTTGAAAACATCGTGGGAAAAGGAGAAAATCCTCGTAACCAGCACTTTCTCCTTTTCCCACGATGTTTTCTAACCTTTCAGAAACAAATCCAATTATTGAGTCACATTAAATTTGTCGTCTGCAGATGCTTTGAATTTGGGCCAGTGTAGAATTTTGTCGTCCGGTAAAGAGTTAAGGAAACCTTACACAGTTTTTTGACGTTCATAACGATCAGTGGCTTACTAAAAACCTAAACAGAAAAAAAAAAAGAAATCAAATTTTAATCAAAGACAAAATCTAATGCAAACGGAGATTTTGACAAAGCTCTTTTAGCTGCAATAGTTTTTCTTGTTTCTGTTATTTTTCTCAATGCACTATTTAGTGCGCGTGACGGAAATCAAAATTCGCTAACCTTTCTTGAAGCAGTTTTTTTTTTGTCTTTAGTGAATAATGGACTTTAAAAGCATATAATGTACCTTTTAAATATTTTCCGGAGAAAAAAAAAAGCCAGCTTCAAAAAAACTGTTTGATCAAATATTGACGCCAAAACATGCAAAGCAGTTTTGACTGCGGTTTTAACAGATCTGAAAGCTTTTTTTTAACCCTTTTCCATATAATTCCGACTTTTAACGACCCTGAGGGAGAGGGCATTTGAAAACATTGTTGGAAAAGGAGAAAATGCTGGTGACCAGCATTTTCTCATTTTCCCACAATGTTTTCTACATAATCAAAGACAGAAGTCATCATTTGAGCTGAAATTCATATGTCATCTGCGAATGCTTTCACTTTGGTCGAGTCCAAAATTTTGTCGTTTGATAAAGTTTTATTCGTTGAAACAAAGGAAATTGATGGAAGAAAAAAATGTGCGCTTTATTATAATTGTACATTGCCATTATTATTATTTTTCTCATATTCTTAAATCTTTTACTATTTTCATACATAAATCGAATGAATTTGATTTTTCCTTCTTTTTCCTAAATGTAGAAATTGAAATAATCAAGGCAAATACCTGCAGAATCCATTTTAGATGTTCAAATTAACGCAACAAACTGATTGGGAGGGTCATGTTGCGACAACAATATCTTATTTATGACGTATCCTTGAACACTTATTTCCTTATCTACTTGATCCTTAACCCTTTCCCAAACGACAAATTTTGGACGGTCCAAATTCAAAGAGTTTGCAGACGACAATTTTAAATTTGATGAAAATGGCAGAAAGGTCTCAAAAAGGGCAGAAAACACTGTGGGAAAAGGAGAAATTGTTCGTTACGAGCAATTTCTTCTTTTCCCACAGTGTTTTCAAAAGACTTGCACTGCAGACACGTGAAAACCAGGGCTTGTTTGGGAAAGGGTCAATTACGGGATAGTAAATGAAGTTTCTTTTTGCAGACACTGTTGACCTAAGATCAGACTTCACTTAGCTTGCTGTCTGGTCTTGGATCAACACTGTCCGATATTTTAGTGAAGAATTTTACCTCAAAAATGCGTTGAAACCGAAATATCTGTGGCCATTTCTATCGTGTTAGAAAATTTATTTGACTTGATTAGCGTTAAAGGTTTAACCCTTTACCGCACAATGCCGTCTTTTGACGCCCCTGGGAAAGAAGCCTTTTGAAAACATTGTTGGAAAAGGAGAAAATGCTGGTAACCAGCATTTTCTCCTTCTCCCACAATGTTTTCAACCCTATCGACAAAAGTTGCGTCACACTGAAATTGTCGTCTGCAAATGCTTTCAATTTGGACAAGGCTGAAATTTAGTCGCCTGGTAAAGGGTTAACCCTTAAGCTGCTGAGCGCGACTCACTCACCTTTTGTGGACAGTGTAGATTAAGATCAGACTGCACAGAACGCGCAGTATGATCTTGGATCTACACTGTCCGATACGGAGATATTCTCCCCCCCCCCCCTCAAAAAAAAAACCTCTATGAAATAGCAAAACTTTGGTTTTCACAATCGACTTGAAAATTTCGTGATATTTATACAGCAGCTTCAGGGTAAATACTCTACAAGGTGACAACATTTTTGGTATGTCCATACCGAAGGTATTTTTAGAGAGAGAAAAAAAGCTCTAATAATGGAATTTGCCTCCGAAAGGACAGAAAACATCTTGCAAGAAAAAAAAAAAGACAACGTTGTTTACCAATTCTTTGCCAATGATGTTTGCAAAAGCCTTTTTCCTTCAGGGTCGAAAAGGCTGAGGACTATTTAGTAAAGGATCAAATTGAAACTTCCATCCGGGTCAATTTAACATCCAAAAATACTTCCTAGTCTGCACTGATTGAGTTTATTTGGTTTGTTTGTTTGTGTGTGATATTTCGCAATGCCTGTGTTATAACACGGCGGTCAGAGTGCTGCCCACCCATGTTTTCCTGGCGAATCCTGTAGCGGTGTTACCCATACACGCCGTTTTCAACAATATCTTAGTTATAATACGGCGGTCATTGCACTTATCAATTCGTTCCTGTCGATTCCGATACCAGTTTTTCGCACAACATTTTTTCAAAACCATTTGCCTTTTTTTTTCTACATTTTTTTCTCACCGACTAACCAAATCCCCCCAAAAGAAAATCCTACCATCGAAAAACTGACAAACTCTTCGTCTTTGATAAAGTTGCTTAGATCCTCACCTCTTTGTGAAATAGTGATAATAGAATAAACGATTAGAACAAATAGAAATACAGTGGCATATGGTAGCAACTGCTTCTTGGGAGCAAATTGTAATTTTTCCCTTTTCAAATATGGTCAGCTGCAAGACGCATGATGTATAAAATGAAATACATTAGCATGTTCCTGCCGAAATTTCTCCTGTAACTACAGGAACAAAAGTACTTCATAAAGTTTATATGGCTTTAATGAAGATGTCAAACGTGAAATCATCGATACAGAAGCAGAGTGTGTGCACAAAGAACAGACTAGATACTTGCAGACTGAATAAGTCTACATTCTACACAAAATACGTTCATTTCCGCCTAATTACACTATACGGATCAGAGTACCAAGACTACTTTTCTCCTCGGAACAAAGTGATAGTAAAGTCAGTTACTTCCTGTATTCGTCAGCTTAATTACAACAGAAAGGGGACGTGGGGGGCTAACTTTATTAACATCTATTAAACGATCACTTGTTTTCACGGCCCTGAAGAGCATGCTTTTACAAATATTGCGAGAAAAGGAGAAAATGCTGGTAACCAGCATTTTCTCCTTTTCTCACAACATTTTCCTGCCGAGCCCTCGTAGCTCGTTCGGTAACGTACAGGACTTAAGAACAGGGGGTCGCTGGTTCGATCCCCGGTTCGGCCAATTTCTCTCCGAGGATTGATGATAGTCATTGCGACAGGATTCATTCCTCTCTCACCGCTGACCATTATTTCGACAATGGTTATGTGGGAAAGCAGCCAGTGGCTTGGAGAGAATATTGTGCGGAGTACTGGTAAAAGAACTTCCGGAAAAGCATGGATAGGTGCACTGGCCGCCGCGATGTAACTAAAATAGTGTTGAAAACGGCGTTAAACACCATACAATCAATCAGTCACTCACAATATTTTCCACCCTTCAAAGTCAAATATCATTTGAGTAACATTTGTTTTTCTTTTGTCATCTGCAAATGCCTTCAGTAAGGACACATTTAAATTTTTGTCGTATGGTAAAGAGTAAAACCGGGGACTGGAAAATAAACAAAATGGCTTTTAGTTTTAACATATTTCATTCAATATACGTTTTCACATGTCTTATATAAGTACAACAGAGCGACACGAAAAGGATTGAAATAAAATCATTAAAACTTACGTAAGCCATGCTCTGTGAAAAGGGGGCTTAATGGATCTGCAAAAAGTGTCGACCCAGGTCGGCCTGCGCAGTCCGCGCAGGCCGACCTGGGCCGAAACTGTTCTGCTTTTTGGTCAATTTTCTGCATCTTCAAGGAGCAGAGTACCTCATGGTTTAGTAGATCGTTAGACAAATGGATTTTATAGATCCGTAGTACTGTGATGACTTTCTTCGTATACTATAATGCATCATGGGGATGCATTAAGCCCCCTTTTCCAGAGCATGGCTCATATAGTTCCCCTCCCTGAAACAGTCACGTGGTAGATCAACACTACATTTAATCAAATCAAATGAGTAACCTTCAAAATTTTAAACTGATAGTAAGAACGTTAGAGAGAGAGATACAGCAAAAACAAAAGTATGAAGATAGGAATGTTGAATCAAAATGTATTTTGTCAATATGGAGCAGAGACATAAACAATTGAGCAATGTTCTGGCAAAAGGGGGCTTAACGCATCATCTGCATGTGATCAATGATACCAAGCAGTTCATCATATAATTGTGGGTCGATTAAATCCATTTTCCCTAACAACCGACTGAAGCACTAGATACACTGGTCCTTTGACATGCAGAAATTTGAACAGAAGCAAAAAGTTTCGGCCAGGTCAGCCTGCGCAGACTGCGCAGGCTGACCATGGTCGATACTCTTTTGCAGATGCATTAAGCTCCCTTTTCACAGAGCATGGCTCAATTGCTCGAGGCTATTTTGTCCAGTACCACCCTGTAAACCTGATTTTATAGATCTAAGATCTGACTACACGTTTTATGCGGTCTTTATTCGGATCTTTAAATGCCACATATGGTTCATTGTCGAAATATACAAGTTTAATTCTCAGAGCGCCGAATAAACCCTACAGATATTTTCAGTCTTAAAAAGACCCAAGTAATTTCATTTTCAGTGTTGCTTTACTTCAGAAGGTCGGAGCAAAAATAAGGCAGTGTGGATCAAAGATTAGGCTGCACGTTTTGTGCAGTCTGATCTTGATCTTATTTGTCCGTAAAAGATACTAAAATTGGAGAGGAGGCTTTACGCTTTGTGAAATACCGTAATCCAGCGTTTCAACGACTCTGAAAAGGAAGGCCTTTGAAAACATTGTGGGAAAAAGAGAAAATGCTGGTAACCAGCATTTTCTCCTTTTTTCCCACAATATTTTCAATCTTTTTTAAGACAGATCTGTTTTTTTTGGGGGCAAAATCTGATATCTCGTCTACAAGTGTTTTCACTTTTGACGACTTGAAAGGTCAGCCTTTTGGTAAAGGATTAACTCTTTCCACACAATCCAGAGTTTAAACAACCCTTTAAAAGAAGTTTTTTGAAAACATTGTGAGTAAAGGAGAAACTGCTGGTAACCAGCGTTTTCTCCTTTTTTTCCCACAATGTTTTGTATCAAATAAAGAAGTCAGCATTTAAGCTACATGTACATTCAATTCGTCGTCTGCAAATTGCTTATGATTTGGTCCAGCCCAAAATTTTGTCGTTTGGTAAGGAGTTAAAAGTTCATGTGTTAGGTGTTGGCTGAAAAATTAATTTTAAAATTCAGATAAAAAGTAAACAAAAGACAGAAAAACGTGGCAACTGTTGGGTTACTTTTAAAATTCATTTTTCTGCCAGCGTCTAACACTTGGACCGACCGTACTGTAACAGATTGTCATCTTCACAAAAATTTCTATACTTTGAAATGGTTTGATTTAACTTTAAATGAGCCATGCTGTGGCAAAAGGGGGCGTAATGCATCTCCGTGATGCATGGGACCAATCAAGCCATCACATAATTATGGATCCATAATAGCCTCCTTTTTTAACTATCGACTTAATTATGAGGTAAAATGGTCCTTGGACATACAGAAAATTGACCCATGGCGAAATGTTTCAGCCCAGGTCAGCCTGCGCAGACTGGTCTGTACTTTTCGCAGATGCATTAAGCCCCCCTTTTTACAGCAAATTGCATTTTAACAATCGCACTGCTAACTTTTCGCTGCTATTGGGGCTTTACCTCTTACACTGCTCTATAGTGGCTAAACTTGAACTTAACGAGGTCTAATGATAGATTTTCTCTGTTGTTGAAGATAATACATTGTATTTGGTTACGGTATAACATCAAGACAGCGGACGTTCTGTGCAGCCTGAGCTTGATCTACACTGTCTGCAAGGAGCATTTTGAGTCACTGTTGGCTATTAAAGAGAGAAAGAGTAAGTAAACACTTACTAGCATCCTGAACAAACATCCGCCCTGTCATGGTTAATCCTTTACCAAACGATTCCAGGTTTTTTTACGACCCTAAGGAATTAGCCTTTAGAAAACATGGTGGGAAAAGGAGAAAATGCTGGGCACCAGCATTTTCTCCTTTTCCCACATTGTTTTAACCCTTTAAAAAAAAAAGGTTTTGAGCAACTTTGAATTTGTTGTCTGTATATGCTTTCAATTTAGATAAACCTGCTGTTTTGTCGTTTGGTGAAGAGTTAAACAATCGCCCAATCCTTTGCCCATGGATTAATATAGTCAAGGCTACTGGATTCACTCCGCTCTCGCCTTTGTATATTGTTTCGTCGAAATTTGATTGGAAAAGAAGCCAGCGGCTTTTAAAAACTGTTGTGCAAAATACTTGAGCCATGCTCTGTAAAAAGGGGACTTAATGCACCTGCGGAAAGTATCGATTCTGCGCAGGCTGACCTGGGCCGAAACTTTTCGCTATCGGTCAATTTTCTGTATGTCCAAGGACCAGTCTACCTCATGATTCAGTCGGTTGTTAGACAAAATGGCCATTATGGATCCATGATCATGTGATGACTTGCTTGGTATCATGAATAACGGAGATGCATTAAGCGCCCTTTTGCCTGACCATGGTTCACTTGTAACGCGTGGATATGTGCACTATCCGCCACGGTATAACTAAAATTAAGTTGAAAACGGCTTTAAACACCATACAAATAACAACATCCCAACAACAAAAAACGCAACAATTTACCCCTACATAAAAAATTGACGTTTTTACGACCGTGATGTGAGACAGCATCCGAAAACATTGTCGGAAAAAAAGAAGAAATGCCAGTAAACGCATTATCTCCTTTTCCAACAATGTATTCCACCCTTACAAATACAAATCCGATTATTTGTGCCGCATCTAGAAGGTTGTCTGCAAATGCTTTCAAAATGGACAAGTCTAAAATTCTTTCGTCTGATAAAGAGTTGAACTTTGGTCAAAGGTTACATGATGCCCGAATGATCATTCGGCTATAAACTTCCTTCTTTAACGCATTACTGCACAATGACGCCTTTTGACGCCCCTGGGAAAGAAGCCTTTTGAAAACATTGTGGGAAAAGGAGAAAATGCTGGTCACCAGCATTTTCTCCTTTTCCCACAATGATTTCTACCCTATCAAAGAAAAGTTGCACCATTTGAGCCACATTGAAATTGTCGTTTGCAAATCGGCTTTCAATTTGGACAAGGCTATAATTTTGTCGTCTGCTAAAGGGTTAACGGATTATTATAATTGAACCATGCTCTGATAAAGAGGGATTTAATGCCTCTCCGTGATGCATGATACCAGGCCAGCCATCATTTAATTATGGATCCATTAAATCTATTTTGTTTAACCCTTTACCAGACGACAAAATTTTAGCCTTGTCCAAATTGAAAGCATTTGCAGACGACAATTTCAATGTGGCTCAAATGGTGCAACTTTTCTTAGACAGGGTAGAAAACATTGTGGGAAAAGGAGAAAATGCTGGTTTCCAGCATTTTCTCCTTTTCCCACAATGTTTTTAAAAGGCTTCTTTCTGGGGGGGGGGGGGGGGGGGCGTCAAAAGGCGGCATTGTACGGTAAAGGTTTAACAGCCGGCTGCGTCCTGAGGTAGAATGCAGAAAATTGACCAAAAGCAAAAAGTTTTGACCCAGGTCAACTTGTGCGGACTTCGCAGGTTGACCTGGGTCAGTAGTTTTTGCAGAAGCATTAAATCCCCTTTTCACAGAGCATGACTCATTTGTATTCTAATGTCAAAAGTCTATGTTATTACCTTTATCTGTAATTGCCAATGGCGACTTAAACGGCTTTTGCGGACGGCGTTGATTAAGATCAGACTGCACACAACGTGCAGTTTGATCTTAAATGTACAGAGTGTCCCAAAATATGTGTCCCAGTTTCAAACTTCAATTTTGCCACTAAATATTCTATATTTTTTATTATATTATTAAAAGACATCTAAAATTTTGTAGAAATAGTAATTTTAAGTACTAGTTTACCTTCATTCCATCATAACACATACTCTACATGTCTACCCAATTCCGGCTGTACGAGTCTGACACGACGTCGAAAATTGTTTATGAAGTTTTGGCAGGTGTCCTCTGTAACCTTCCGTATTTCCCTACGTATAGCAGTTCTGAGTTTGTTAAACATGCTGGTTTATAATCATAACACTTGTCATACACCTCTGCATGGCTAAAAATATCACAGTTTGGGTTGCTTTAAGCAATAAAGACGTCATCAGGCCTTATTTCTTCTAGGAAAATGGAGAGAGTGTCACTGTCACCTCCGATCGCCACATTGGTTTTTTTGTAAAAAAAAAAAAAGTTTGCTCCTGAAGTTTCAAAAACAGATTTCTCATTTAATGATAGTTGGTTTCAACAAAATGGAGCAGCAACTCATACAAGTAGAGCTGCTATTGGCTTTCTGATCGATACTTTTGGAAGCCAGTTGATTACAATGAAGATCAAAGTAGAATAGCCACCTCACTCGTCCGATTTAAACCCGTCAGATCTTTTTATCTATGAGAACTCATCAAAGACACGGGTTGTGATGTAAACCAACATGTTCAACTGAACTCAGAACTGCTTTTCGTAGGGAAATACGGAAGATTACAGGGAGCATCTGCCAAAACTTCATTAACCCCTAAGGTGCTAATCGCGACCCACTGACCTTTTTGCGGACAGTGTAGATCAAGATCAGACTGCACAGAACGTGCAGTTTGATCTTTGATCTACACTGTCCGATGCGGTATTTTCTTTCCGGTGAAATCAACTTTGAAACCGCAATGTTTGGGCTTTTAGTATTGAGTAGAAATTTTTGTTTCATTTATTCAGCAGCTTAAGTGTTAACAGTTTTCGACGTCGTGTCAGACTCGTACAGCAGAACATGGGTGGACATGTAGAGCATGTGTTATGATGGAATGAAGGAACTAGTATTTAAAATTACTGTTTATCCAAAATTTTAGATGTTTCAATAATATTATATAAAGCCGTCTAGTTATGTTGAATATATAACAGCAAAATTGAATTTTGAAACTGGGACATATATTTTGGGACACCCTGCACATCGTCCGTTAGTGCTAAAATGCTATAACAATCAACCTCATCTGCATATGAAATCTATTTATAGAGCTTGAAAAGGAGCGAATTTATCAGAGTAAATAAACATCTTTTTTAGCCCCTAGAGTCGCCAAAATTCTCATTTACAGAATACCTTTTGGATCTTGGATATTTGAGTGTGTCGTCGTCAGCTAGCACCGTTAGCACAGTTAGGATGCTGTTTCGAACAGGAACGGAACGTGAATCAACTGACAGAAATTCAAGGTTTTTTTTTTTTTTTGGAGGGGGGGGGGGTTCAACAATGCGTCCCTGCACAGTTGTTAGAGATGCACAGTAGGAGACAAACGCTAAAAAATTCTGCATCTTTTTTTTCGGATCTAATAATATTATTTTATTCAAGAGATATAAACATAATTAAGTAAATTTGTGCGTAAATCAGAATGATTTAGAAGCCCAAACTGTACGTAGAACGTTTGTGATTCATAGCATTAGAAAATTTGAGTGCAGTGATTTTCTGTTCAGTTAGCTCGCTCTCTTTTCTCTCTTTTCAAAGATGTTTCCGATCTAAAGTTTACATGGAAAGGAGTGATGTGTAAAACATCTTTTAATAAAGTATATTGCAAGAAAGGGTAACTTTAGACCACCATCACCACAAACAACAACAACGACAACAACAACGTTACACGTAAAACATGAAAAGTAATGGGGAATGAGAATAAATTACAAAGGGATGGAGAAGTAGTTATAAGTGTTAGCAGTCAATAAAATAGAATCAAAATAAACTCAAAAATAAATATTCACCCCTAACACTTATAACCACTTCTCCACCGCCTTGTATTTTGTTTTTTTCTCATTCCCCATTACTTTTCATTTACAAGTTTATAACAAATTAACAAATTTGTTTCCTTTCGTTAGTTTTTATCTCTTAAGCGAGAACACCAGAAGTGTGTCAGAGTCGTCAGTGGGTGTGTTCGAAAGCCAGAACCTTTCTCCTGACTCATCGAAGCAGATAGCTTGTGGATAAAAAGGTACTTGTTCTTTGACATGTTGTATTCCGATGCCTGTTGGTGCTAAGACATGGATCGAACGAGTGTAATATGAGCACACATATATGTTTCCTTCCTTGTCCAAACTAACCCCGCGAGGCTCTCTTAGTAGGGAATCTCTGTATTCAAAAACTGGGTCTCCCGAGTAGTGAAAACTGTACACTGCATTCTCTACCTGACAAGGTTGTATAATATGAGACCTAAATTCATCAACAGCAACATACTCGAAGGATCTGAAATTTCTACCCGCCGAATCTTGTGTGTAAGATTTCAATGTTTTGATATACTTTCCACTTAAATCTATAAACTCAAACGATGGGGGCGAGTTAAACGTTGCTCCGAGACATCCATTGTCCAGGCTGAGGATGCTTAGTGGTATTTTGTCTGTTTGGAAAGTGTTAACTATTGTTAAACGATTTTCTTTAGTCGAAATGATGAGTATTTGTTGGTCTCGTGGTAAGGTGACTGCTATGCAAAACGGATCAGACATCAATTCAGCTATTCCAGAAGGCTGATTCAATTTTATATTTATATGTGACCTAGTTTTGATAACATATAAACATACATTGCCGCAACCATCGCTTTCCTCACAGCAATCGGACAACACCAGTTGTTTACCTCCACTTAAAACCGCTATCCTATTGTATGTCGGTGAACGATCGGGCACAAGTCGTAACTTATGTTTGTCTGTTAGAATAACTTTTCTGTTGTGTAATATATTAACGACCTGCTCACATTTAGGTAAATTGACCTGTTCCCGAATAATCTTTATTGCTTCGTCAGCATTTTCTATTAACTTCTCTTGAATCGTGTTCAATTTTGAAAGTAATGGACAACGGCAATGCAAAGTTTCCTCTTTGATATCTTCATTGTAAATTTCTCTTTCCGCCTCTAGGTAGTCAGCAATTACGGTATTCTTCATATCGACTATCAGAACTGGATGATCAGCTTCCGCCATGCTGTCAATTTCTTCTACTCTTACACGACACAGAAGCTTAACTTTGTCTATCTTTTTAATGTTTGACTCTACTGCTTTATCTTGAAAAGAAAGCAGTCGTTTAGATATAAAATTGAAGTTTAATTTCAAATCTTCTGATACTTTTTCAAGTTCAAGCATTTGGTTTTCAAACTGACGTTTAAGAATTTCCATTTTTTTCTTTAAGTCATCATTGCTCTCAGCATTTCTCGTGCGTAATTCTTCCATACGGTTTTCAATCCGCTGATATTTCTGTTTCACAGAAGCAATAGCCTTTTTAGATCCAGATTCCATAGCAGCAATATTGGTTGTTAAAGCGCATTCAGAATGACTGACATCCGCACATGTGACACAGCATAATAAATTATGTATAATGCAAAATGTATTTAAATCCTTTTCCTTGTGCTGCTTACATTTTATACTTCTAAGTTGATAGTTACTTTCAATGTCAATTATTTCATGTCCCATCAACGTCTTATGTGCATCTACACAAGATATACATATATGTTTTGTACAAGATACACAATATTTTACTGTCACCCTTCGTTCTCCAACAGCAAGGCATAGTTCACAGAGCTCTGGAATCCTGCCTATGGCATATTGACCATCGTCAGCGTCTTCAACAATCGCACGGATTTCTCTGTCACATGGATCACACGCTTCTAACTGTTTATGTGTATCTTCACTGGATTTACAAATTTGCTTTATACACGCCATACATATGTTGACAGCCACATTTCGTTCTCCTACAGCAATGCATAGCTCACAGAGCTTTGGAATCTTGCCTATTGTATATTGAGGATCGAAAGCAACAAATTCTCCTCCACGTTGATCACTCAAATCCAAAACATCTGATCTTGAATACTGATCAGTTTCAGCAACTACATCATACACGTTGACTTCGCTGTTGTCATTCTGATTCAACTCTGTTATTGTATGTGCCACTCATCTTGTACCAGAGATGTATCTGCCATTGCAATTGGTGTAATATATTCATCAAATTGATCTGTCATATTTCCAACATACTCTGGACAGGTGAACCTTGCTTGTGTTTCGATTTTTGTTACATAAATAAATAGTCACAGCTACGGCCTAAAAAATGTCAGCTGATGTGTTGGTGTCATTGGTGCTTTGATTTGTTTTTTGGCAATTCAAACGTGACACTAAAACTCACTTTAAACATTAATTTCTGAAGTTGTCCATCTTAAAAAAGGTCATTATTAAATACTCCACAAACTTTCCGCTTTATTCAAATAGATTGTATAGACCTATTCAACGAATTGAATGTTCAAAGGGAAAAACAACATTAGTTGCTTACCTAATATATAAACCATTAGAATTTATGATAAGTGATATGACACATTTTAGTTGGGAAAATGCCCACAATATTCCAGTTTAAAGGTCGTTTTGACCAGAATACATTACAAGCTATCGGACATTGAGCCAAACTCTGACATTGCGTTTTATGCAGTCTTTTTTTCATTCACACTGTCAACACTAGAAACTCGAGTGTGCACATGACACGCTAAGGTTTAACGTCTCCGGTTTCAGTGTGGTGTAGTATAATATTTTCATGACTCTATTATAGTTTCAATATACCTGTAACTTTCATGAGTTTAACTTTTGTTTTCAAATAAATCCGTTTAATAATAATTATAGTATTAGTAGTCCGATATTTAAGCAGCCCCACATCTGACTGTCATTTCGACAAGTTCAAAAATTCTTTACTAGAGCTTGTAATCTTCCAGCATAACCACAGACGTACATTTATTCGTACATGTCATAAATACGATGCATGACCTCTTCTGGTCAATCATGGAGATGGCCTTTATTGTAACTGTTTCACCACAAAGAATAAACAGCCACGCCTAAATGATATTTTGTCACCAATTATCAGCGTCCATCAGAACTGCATTTTCATCTCACTCAAAAAAATTATTTTTTTCCTGAACTGTTATCAGTATCTATGATCATCATTCCTAACAAATCTTTCTTTGCCAAGGGACATGAAAACGAATGGGTTTGTTTCTCAGATGGAGATGTCTTTGCAATGGAATATGTATGGTTCCGGGGATACCAAGAACTTTCCTTGGGCAATCTGGCTTCGAGTAAAGACCAGAACGAAAAAGCATCAAAAGAATTGTCCCTTAGCTATCTGGATTGAAATTAATTTAACATTTAATGACACAGTCCCGACGTTTAACGACTTCGAGAGAGAAAGCTTTGCAAACACTGTGAAAAAAGGAGAAAATGCTGGTAACCAGTATATTTTCCGCCTTCCCAAAAATGTTTTTACCCTTTTAAAAAATCTGAATTATTGACTTACATTTATTTTGTCGTCTGCAAATTCTTATATTTTGGACTTGTCTAAAATTTGTCGTTTGGTAAAGAGTAGAAAAAGGACAGGGCACAATTTTTTGTCTACGGACGGAGAGACGAACAACTTCATTCGTGCTTAAGCTGAAGATTCGCGCTAAAACTTCTGCATCTAAAGGTTTTTTTTCAAAGGTAAGGGTACTGTAATCTGACTCCTGTTTAATGAAATATTTCTTGAAGACACCAGCAATGTCTCGCAACTCTTCAAACCCGTATATAGTTAGACGTTTTAACGAGAATGACACGTGACACCAACATAGATGAATACCCGTAATGCTTCTCGAAGTCTACATCCTTTTCTTTCCGGCGGGGTAGTTGTATAAGCTAGCTTTTGAGCTTCGTCTCGGTATGGACAATCTTGAATGAACAAACCGTAATTTGGGATTGTTGAAAAAAATGTGGACATGAGTAGCATCTTGCAGGTTCCTGTTTGCCTATTTGCGAGCCCATTTATGACACCAATATACAGGCGTTGCTACCGACAATCGAGGCCCCGGAACGCTTATCCACACATTATCAAATGAATATGGTGGGGTATATTATTCTTCTTGTGCTAGTCGGTAATTCAATATTTTTGTGATTTTGAGAAATGTATGAGTTAAGCTCTGTGATAAAGGAGCCTTTAATGCAGGTTTAATGCAGGTGCAAAAAAAGTATCGACCCATGCACAGTCTGTGAAGGATGACTTAGGTCGCAACCTTTTGCTATTGGTCAATTTCTGCATATAACAGAATGGGTCCACATCATGATTCCGTCGGTTGTTAGACAAAATGCATTTTAAGGTTTCATAATTATGTGATGACTTGCTTAGTATAATGTAGCACGGAGATGCATTAAACCTTCTTTTGCCTGAGAGCCACTCATTTCCTTTAAAAGACAAATTTCGGCCATACGTAATGTACTTTTTAAATATAAATGCATAAAGCATATTTTATAAAAACAAAAGCGTCAAAGTAAATTACATGTAAAGATAAAGAATTACAACAATAGGTTAAAAACACCTCACCGAAGCCCAAAGAAATTTTCAGTCGATCATGACATCATATTACATTGTAATAGTTATATTCTATGCACTCCTTTCAAATCGCAATGGTTCTTTGTGGCCTGCTTTGTTTAATAGACGTTCTCAGTTTTCGCCTGTTTAACTTTTTGTCAATTTCATGAGAAACAATCCAGTTATTCAAACCACTTTCCATTTTCTACAAATGCTTTCAATATGAACCAGTCTACAATTTTTTTTCGTTTGGTTATGAGTAAAACATTTTCTAAGTACTTTGAATTTCAGTCTGACAATGAATGAAGATTTTTTGTCATAAAAGGCTATCAGTGGGACTTTAGACAAGGATATCTCGTGTTGGACCACTTACTCTTCTCAAATGTAATTTCCTTGAATACGATGCGGTATTAGTCGAGTTAAATTAATGATATTTGCGGCTTGACCCAAAACAAATTGCAACATAAATGTTTTTATGATTTTTGTGAAGAATAACCATTTCTCAGTAATGTACAAAACAAAAAGTACGACGAAATAGGATGATATAAAGTTTGCTTTTTTCGCTTTGTTCGTCAGAAGCTGCGAATTTGCATGTAAACACTCTGTAATGTTTCGGATCAGTCAAATCAATGATATTGGAAGCTTGACCCAGAACAAATTGCAACACAAGTGCTTTTTGTTGATTTTCGTGAAGGATAATCCTTCCTTAATAACATTAAAAAAAGTAGGACGAAATCGGAGGGTATGAAGTTTGTAATTTTTTCATGTTTTGTTACAAGCCGCGAAT
Organism: Tridacna gigas; assembly: GCA_945859785.2. NCBI lineage: Eukaryota > Metazoa > Mollusca > Bivalvia > Cardiida > Cardiidae > Tridacna > Tridacna gigas. Next base: position 12,963,886 of record OX244029.2, on the reverse strand, counting down.
TTGAATGTAGATACTTACTAATGTGTCAGATTATGCACTTAATAGTATTTTTGAGATTTTGTAATTACTCTGAAATTTAATTGGAACAATTACAAGAATTGTTGATCTACTTTCTTGGTGCGTTTAACCTCAAATAAGGAAGCATCTGGTATCAACTTACCCCTCCCACTACATTCTCTATTAGATCATTAGTTCCAAGTTTGAAAGTGATTGAATAGGTAATTTGCATGATGATTTTCTTTGTTTTTGTCATTGTAGTCTATATGCATTTGAACAATCTAAGTCTTTCTTTTAATGGCTGATATCGCATTAAATCTGGCACGGAGTCTTGTGACAGAATCTTGAGTTGTGGGAACTGGGTCATGAAAATAAATCAGGTAAAACAAAAAAAATAATGGATAAGTTTGGATTATTCGATTAGGTAGTTCATTTTACGGTACTAAGATCATGTTAGTATGGGCTTAACAAGATAAGAGTAATATTCCAACCTCTGATAAGTAACTAAATGGCAATGCTTTTACCAATTTCATATTTAACCCATTGCTTTAAACCTATTTTTTACCTATGCAAAACGTCTACAAATCAGAAGGAATAAGCCTTTGAAGGGAAAATACCTTAAATAAATATTATAGAAAATTTGATGGAAAAGGACCTGTCACTTGTGTCAAGAAATTTCTTCTCTTCAGACAAAGTTCTCCAGACTGCAAAGTCGTAAAAAGTCATATTTAGTTTTAGGTTTGAATATTGCCTACAGGTGTATTCAGCTGAAGCTGTAACAAATGGATAAAAAATTTATAATTCAATTTCAAAACCGTCAGTCTAAGACCCAAATTTAAGCTTTTTTTTTTTTTTTTTTTTAAACCTTGTTTTTTTTTTTTTTTTTTTTTTTCTGCTGACTAATAGTTTCTGAAACAAATTTTGATCCATGTTGTTGCTATCTTTAACCTTGAATGATCACTTGAGTATAAAATACCCCCAATAAAACTACAATAAGGGCTCAAGAAAGGGTTCACTCGGCCCAAAATACGCTCGTAATAAATGCTATATACCGATCATTTTACATCTAAATGATAATTATTTCACTTTTTCTCAGAAAAAAACTCATGACTGAGATTGGTTTTTACTAGTTTTCCAAATTAAATGTCAGAGACTTAACTAGCACCAGAACACAGGGCGTCGTTAGCTGTTGAAAAGTAGTACGGCCATGGGACGCCTCTGAGTGCAAAAGGCACGCGGGGGTTGGGGGGAAGAGAAAAGAGCACGATTAGAGGGTGTCCTTCCTCTTGTAAGGGTGTTGGGGGGACCTTCACCGAGAAATCTTTTGAATTCATAATGTCTCTAGAAATGATTTGAATGCATTTTTATACCATTTTATTTTTTTTTTTTTTGCCCGGGAACTCAATTAATAGAGTAAATGTAAATGCTTAAGCGTTACGGCCAATATACCATATCTGGCAGTTATGGTCCAGACACGCCGGACGGCCGACAACGGCCTTGGTACTGTATCAGATGATTATCATATGCAGTTGAAAGCTATTATGGAAAGATTGCACAATTTTTTTGTGAACTTTACTAAAAATACAGCGTCTTTTTGATCACTGAATGATGTCTATTATGGGTCTCAGTGCTGTAAGTTCTTCTCTGAAAATGCGGCAGTAATGTCGGTTTTTATGCAAGTTTCATGCCAGAGCCGGTTCTGAATCCTTAGGCAAACTCCAACACAGCTTCAAATGATGGTTCGAAGTACCAGAAAATTAACGAGAAATACTGTGGATATTACAAAGAAAACTGAAAAGGGGTCGCAAATCTACCAAGAAGTGATGTGTTGAGATCAAGCTGTATATTGGCAGGAAGTTATTGACATGAAAGGTAAAAGGGGCGTTTGCGTCATGTGGTTCTTTTTACGATAATGTAGTATCAAGGTATTTGTAGATTTGTTGGTGTTAACGCCATTTCAACATTATTTTAGTTACATAGCAGCTGCCAGTGCATCTATCCATGATTTCCTGGAGTTCCTTTTAACCGGTACTTCGCAAAATATTCTTCCCAAGCCACTGACTGCTTTCCCACATAACCATGGTTGAAACAAAGATCAGCACTGAGAAAAGGAATGAATCAAGTCTCAATGACTGCCATCATTCCTGGAAAGAAATCTGTCCAACTGGGGATTTGAATCTACTACCCTGTGGTTCTAACTCCAGGGCATTACCGACTGAGCTATCAGGCTCGGCAGTACATTTGAAATGGACATCTTTACATCAGATAATATGCATGAGAGTAACGTCAGTGCTAGTTTGGATCCTCGACTCCTGTCTAGTGGTAATAAGTATGTACATTATAACCGCAGATGGGAGATTGATATGGAGGTATAATCTTTCAATAAAGGTTTAAAAATCTGTTTTGAAACCAACAAACTTTCACCTTCTGAAGAAGACTAACCCTTGCAAGTCTGACAGAAAACACATTTTTGTCATTTTCTGGTATCGCCATAGCATCTTGCCAGAGGACAGAGGACGGACAGTAATCATACCGAACTTTTACAAGTTATTTATGACCACTCAAGCTGAATATTTATCAAGTAAATAAAATTTGTGTGTAATAGAAAAATGCAATATATCCTCTAGTTTATATTAGCATAATTCTAGGTATAGTGTAAGTAAATACTGGGTAAAGTATCCATAAATAAAATAAAAAGAGAATGCAAAAATTCAGTTTTTTGGCAGAATTTCCTTAACATGATACGTAGCCTCTTAATGTACTTTTAATTCAATTTTTGTGTTAACAGTGCGCAAGGGCCTGTGGGGAATATCACATGGTTATTAGCATGCACTGTTTATATAGAATGGTATTCAAATAGGTACGATGATGTAACGTTTGGTCTCATAACAATAGACGGGGTTGCAATTTGCGAAACTACCGTCTCATTACCTAAACATGATATCTTAGACAAGGTGGGAATTGGGTAATGTCTGATCAAAAAGTAGGTCACTGGACTCGCTCTTCGAAAAATGTCGTGTACACGTAGCGGCCACATTTTCAGCCTGATACTCATGAAAATTTGCCAGAATCTTTGACTTGATGATATCTTGGAAAACTAGGATTTCTTTAGTTTATCAACCGTAGATGCTCTTATTCAGGCGAGCGCTTTAGGACCAATGGCTCTCTTTTTAAACTTCTATCCTGCCGAAAAAAAGGAAGAGTTCAGTTTTTCTTTTATCCGGACACTACCATTTTCCCGAACCTATCTAAAAGCCGGAAAGTATGGACTGGGATGTGTAGGCTGATGGTTGTCTATAGACACTATCCACGCGAAAGGAACGATAAAGGTTAACAAAGCTCAAATTTGATAATGATTATGGCCGTTGTTCATCTTGTTTAATAATATGTGTTGCAGCATGAGCATTGTTGGAAAAGAAAAACAAAATCTGTAAAACAGACTAAAATATTTTCGGTCAAATTACCCCTTTACCACAAAATCCAAAGTTTAGTTTTAACTTTTTTAACTTAGAAGAAGGCTACTGAAAACATTGTGGAAAAACAAGAAAATGCTGGTAACCGGCATTTTGTCCCTTTTCCATAATGTTTTCATTTGAACTACACTTACTTTGTCGTCTGCAAATACTTTCAAAACAAAATCTGTAAAGTATTTTCGGTCAGATCAACCCTTTACCACAAAATCCAAAGTGTGAACGACCCGAAAGAAGAGGGCTATTGAAAACATTGTGGAAAAGCGGGAAAATGCGGATAACAAACAAACAAACAAACAAACAAACAAACAAATAGATGAATAAATAAGTAAAATAAATAAATAAATAAATAAATATTTTCGATGTATCTGGGCAGATAGAGAGAATCTGAACTCTCTCCTATGGATTTGGAATGACCGCACTTGCATAGAATAATAGAATTATTAAACAATCTAGCCTACATGTATATAAAAATAAGGTAATATCAGTTTTAAGAAGTAAGAGACAACGAGAAGAGAATTGTGATCACCAGACTCTAAAACCTTTGCAAAATATGGGATTTTTATAATAGAGTTCTAGATAGAGGGAGTGATTTTAGTAGTGTATGAAGTCTCTATAGGAAAATTTTTGGAGGGAGTTTTACTATATATTCTATATAAATCGCCATTTTGAAGATGGGAGGAGGTAAAAATCGAAATTCCTCCGGTACAACTCTTGATGAGTCATATCTCTCTCTCTCTCTCTCTCTCTGCTCTCTGTCTCTCTAGGGGATTTTTAGTTGCCCCCCCCCCCTTCTGGTATTATAAAGAAAAACAATAGACGCCGATATATTTATAACACTTTATTTTTCAACAATTTATATACAAATCAATAGCCATATGGGTAAGATATATGTCCTTTTCGTACTCTCTTATCAAACACAACCCGATACTCTTTGTCTTGTGTTACTGTCAAAAGTTTTGCTTGGTTCCGATCTCGACATATTTTATGTGTGTCTGTCACTTTTACGGTAGGATGGGTGAATGTGATCATGTCCTTGAGGGTATCAAAATTGACTTTGGTTTGATTTTGAAAATTAAGGGTTATCCCTCTCACTTTGCAATGGGTCTGTTTTCCATTTTCGTCCGGTCTGTCCAGTTGGTATGCATAGTTTTTAGGACCCCCTGTCACAAAAGTCTTAATTTTCTGTCCAGGTACCTCGTCCGTCAAGTCTCCTAAATAGTCCCCTAACTCGGGTTCCCACTCCCCTTGTTTGACCGAAAATATTATTGAATCTGTGTCTGCATAGAGTGTTCTTGGTCCTAAATGTTCCAAGTATGAGTACAGTTTTAGTCGTGCTTGAGCGGTCGTATAGGCTGCAATTATTACATTTGTTTTCCCAGAAGGTTCAACAAAATCATCTTTATATTTCCAACGCATTTCTACCATGTCCTCCGACACAAAGTTTATGGCCGTCACCTCTTCTCTATCACTACTCAGTTTGTCAAAATATATTTCTGGGTCATCTACCAATTCTACTTGATTTTGATTCAATCTCTGTCCAAATTTCCCCCAAAACGAATTGAGCATGAGTTTTGCCAAAGCTCGCATTCCTGGATTTTTTTCAATATTCTTATAGTCTAATTTAATGCCTTCCTTTTTGTAATACTTTTCTATGTATTGATATTTTTGTTCCTCAGTTTGACACCATTTGGGCCATCCTCTCTTCTCTTGTTTCAGTTTTAGAAATGAATTTATATACTCTGTAAAGAGTCCTCCTTCTTTGGTAACAGGGTCATATTGTGACACTTCATCAAAATGCCAAATTTCATACATAGTTTTTATCTCGTATCCTTTTTCAAGTGCTTTTTTGACTTCGTCAGTCACCCAAGTTCCAACAAAAGCCCTTTCCTCGTCTGTATGAGTGTAGGGCGTTTGTTGTTGAGTTTCTGCACATATCCTACACAAAGCAAATACTAGTTTGCCATTCATTTTGCAGGGGAGTACTGGGATATACAGGTTTCTCGGTGGAAGTACTTTGCATTTAATTAGTCCTTCGTATTCTTTCAAATTTTGAAATTGTTCTGTAATCAGTTTAGGGTGACCCATGGGAATTTTACCAGTTTTTAGCTCCACTGGCCGAAGGCCAGCGGGCTTATGTCATGGCCCGGTGTCCGTCGTGCGTCCGTCCGTCCGTCCGTCCGTCCGTCCGGTCGTCCGTCCGTCCGTCCGTGCGTTAACTTTTATTTCAAACATCTTCTTCTCTGAAACTACCCATCCGATTTTCACGAAACTTCACAGAAATGATCCTGACATGGTCCTCTTCAGAATTTCTTGAAAGAATTTGATTCCTTCAAAAACTCTGGTTGCCATGGCAACAAAACTGAAAAATATTGGAAATCTTTAAAAATCTTCTTGTCTGAAACCATAAGGCATAGGGCTACCAAATTTGGCATGTAGCTTTATGTAGTAGACCTCTATCAAGTTTCTTCAAATTACAGCCCTGGGGTCAAAATTGGCTCTGCCCCAGGGGTCACAAGTTTTACATAGGCTTATATAGAGAAAACTTTAAAAATCTTCTTGTCTGAAACCATAAGGCATAGGGCTACCAAATTTGGCATGTAGCTTTATGTAGTAGACCTCTATCATGTTTCTTCAAATTATAGCCCTGGGGTCAAAATTGGCTCTGCCCCAGGGGTCACAAGTTTTACATAGGCTTATATAGAGAAAACTTTAAAAATCTTCTTGTCTGAAACCATAAGGCATAGGGCTACCAAATTTGGCATGTAGCTTTATGTAGTAGACCTCTATCATGTTTCTTGAAATTATAGCCCTGGGGTCAAAATTGGCTCTTCCCCAGGGGTCACAAGTTTTATACATAGGCTTATATAGAGAAAACTTTAAATATCTTCTTGTCTGAAACCATAAGGCCTAGAGCTACCAAATTTGGCATTTAGCTTGATCTAGTTGGAGTCTACCAAAAGTGTCCAAAGTATAGTCCTGGGGTCAATTTGGCCTCATACTTGGAGGGGGGGGGGTTCACAAGATTTACATAGGCTTACATAGGGAAAACTTTTAAATCTTGGTGTACATAGCCATAAGGCTTAGGCTACCAAATTTTGCATATAATTATAGCATTATTTAGTGGACATTTACAAAGAGGGCCCAAGTTACAGCTCTAGGATCAAGTTTGGCCCTGCACCAGGGATCACAAGTTTTACATGGGTTTATGGAGTGAAAAGTTCAGAAACCATCTTGTTACCAGCCATAAGGCCAAGAACTCCCACATTTGGCATGTTATTCTTCTAATACAATATTCCCCATTTAGTCAGACTGTAGCCATGAGGTCAAAGTTTTATAAGGGCTTATATAGTGAAGACTTTTCTTCGTGGTTTATAAGCCAGTGGAGCGATACAGGGCCATCATGGCCCTCTTGTGTTGATGAAGGGGTAAAGTGAGGTAACGTCATAATACTTAATGTGTTCCTTATCTGTTACTTCTTTAAAAAGGGTAAAAGCCTCAGTCCGTCCTCCGAAAAAGGCGTCTCTGGGTTGAAGGGGTGTTACTATGTCTAATCTGTCGGTGAATGCTTTCATGTCTATATTGTCAGTCAGTTGTTGGTCAAAGTCTGATTCCCAAATGCATATGTAAGTATAGCCTTGTTTTTCTAAATATCTTTGTTTTTCAAGTGTGTTTTCATATAATTCTCCCATAGTGAGCTTATTAACTGGATTGACTGTGTTCTTTGAATATTTATTAGGGTTCCCATGCCAAAAATCCCCATGAAATTCGAGTACCACTCGTTCAGTGTCTGTCTCATAATAACCATCCACTTTATATGGACCTATCTCTTTCTCACCCCCATTTCTTGCATGTTGAATCCTAATTGCCATAGTATGTGATAGATACTTGATCCATTTGAAAGCTTTTATCGATTGTGTCTGCTCTGGTTTGTACCCATGTGTTGGAATGATACCTATTGTATTTTCTTTAAGAAAATTTGTTCTGAAGACTCGTTGACAGGCTGAAGCGATAGTGATACACTTTTCATAAGGATCAATATTGGTTATTGCCATAAAATCCTCTCTAAACTTTATAAAACAGCGTCTAAGTATGTCTACATCTGATCGACAATAAGTCAGTATTTCCTTTTGAAAATCAAATGTGTCATGTTTGTGCTCGTCATACCATGTCATGAATGCTTTCCTAGCGTCGGGCTTCATGCTATCAGGGTTATAGTATTTAATCTCCGGTAAGTGGTCTAAGACAACAGTCTGATTTTCTTTAGTATTGAATAAATGTGGAAAATATCCCTTAGCCAATTCTTTAAAGTCAAACATACCTGGTAATTTTGAAAGAGCCATTGGAAGAAAGTTGATACTGTCAATCATTTTGATTTTGCAACCTGGTACCATCAACGACATGATTTTTGCTCCATTAGGAATAATTTTAGGAAGGATGGCATTTTTGTATAGGTAGTGTAAAATGGGATACGAATCGTAACCTTGAAAGTTGTGACAAATGACGGTGGCACCATTGTTGTCTTCTGAAAACAACCATTGACAAAAAGTATTGATTGTGTCTGATCCAGAGAACACCCACTCATTCTGTTCACACAACTCACATTCTTCCATCACCTCATTGTTCATGCAAACTGTGCACACTTTATGAGCCACACACAAGTTCGGAACATGCTCATACGCACCACACTTGGACTTTTGACAATGATTACATGTTCCATTCTCACCTCTCTTATACCCTTTCTCACACTCTACAATACCGTCCTGTCTACACTCCAGATCAAAAAATATATATGTCTTAGCATTTTCTTCTTCATCAGATACTTCATCATAATCTTCCGGTAGCATATGACATTGGTGTCCTTCTTCAAAAAAGTCTTTACACTGTTCACAATACTTTGATCCACACACATGGGGTCTTGAACTCATGTTTTTATTCACAGTTTTCCCACAATCTCTACAACGACTGTAAGTTGTACACGTTGAGTTTCCCTTGGTAGTGGATTTCATATGTAATTCATAACACAGTTGTCCGTGAAAGAACCGTTTACACTTATCACAATGAATCCATGTTTCGTCTGTATCAGGATGTATCTTCTTGCAACAATGACAAGCGTTGTTACATTTATGAGCTTCCTTGTGATCATATCCTTTCTGACATTTCGTACAATAATAGGTTTTGTTCAGGAAAGCTGGCATACTTGTTATGACGTCATAATGATTGTCATGGTAATACAAGTAAATCTTCTTCTCTTCTTCCGGCCCACTATAAATAATACCATTGAAATGGTCTGCCGACACGACATGAAGCTGGTGATCTTGTAATATTTGTTGAAACTTCTTGATTTCGTCGAGCCCACAGGGTCCTTTGGGTACTTCTGCTTTCTGGTGTAGTTCCTCTGCCAACTGTCTTTGGATTTTACACCCCTTCCGGATTGCACCCCATTTTTCATGTTGGTCTATTTTAGCCATGGCTGTGACAATGGCTCTAGCACAACATAATTCATCGTTATTTTGAATCCGGATAATGCACCTTTTTTCAATCGTTTTTTTCTCCAAGTCCACATATTTACACCGTTTTCTGCTCGCTCCTGAGGGCATATCGATATGGAGCACTTCAAATGTCAAGGATTCATCAATCACAAAGTCTTCATTAGATTGTAATACTTTCTCGACAGCATCCATGAACTTTCCAGATGTGAGTGTTGGTATGGGATCCAGGGGTATGATAATAGGGTAGTCCAAGGAAGGGCTCTGAATGACCACACGTATCAGGTCTTCTGGTTTACTGCCTTTAGTCATATCTTCAAAGATTGCACTGAAGAGATGGTTGAGAGTTTTTACTATATTGTCAGTCACATCTAAATCCCGGATGTTTACTTGATAATTTGATGCGGTTGTTCTGAATTTCTTCATGTATTGTTGATTAATTTTCTTGATGGTGTAATATTGTCCAGGATCATCGGTTGCTTTAAGACGTTTTGCCAATGGTTCTTCTCCATTATCTACTTTTCTCTTTTTTCCATGACCATGCTTTATTGCTTTATGTCTCCATAAATTGTCTTTCCTGGTGAACGCTAATCCGCATTCTTCACAATGTAGTTTGTTTTCTTCTAGGTGCTTCTTCATATGCCTGTCCAAATTATCACGTCGACTGAACACTTTAGGACAAGTATCACATGCGAACATCCTTTGATGTTTTTCTGTTCGTCTGTGCTTTAACAGATCACTTAATTTGAGAAAGGTATCTCCACAGGTTTCGCACGAATAAGCCATAACTTGTTTATGTCAGTACCGGATCTAGATTTACACGCTTAAACGTCTTGGCTTTATAAACTTTCAGTCTTGGTTGTCTTCTCTGGTTGCCTTATGATGTTTGATGGGACTCCTTATGTATTTGTCCTTGCCAGTCCTTATATGTTTCCTTTTCTCTGCCAAAGTTCACGTCCGTTCACAACGATGTCTGGAGCAATAATGGCGAGAAATTTGGTTGGTTATTTCCGTTTATTTATCGTCGCTACCGGTTGCCCATCTGAGCGACGCCCCCAGAAGACGGTTAGTTGTTACGGGGGATAGTGCAAGGATACAGGTCGAAACTACTGAGAGCTTCGCCTGGTTCTTTAACGTGCTCGGCGTATAGCACCGTCACACAGGACCTCGGTTTAATGTCTCATCCGAAAGACTATTAGTAATTTTTTAGTTGGCCAGCCGGGGATACGAACCCACAATCAGTAGGACATTGTGTTCACAAGTCCTACGCTCTACCTACTGAGCTATATCGGCTGGCGAGAAATGTAGGCTGTGGTGTTCTTATAGTCTGAGGCTCGATGTACTCACTTCTGATTGGCTAATAAATGAGAGGATTTGATTGGTCAATAAGGATCTGACACAGTTATTTAATTGGTTAATCCAATGTTATGCTGAATGGCACACACTTTTTCATCCTGGCCTTATAAACTTTGAGTCTTCTCTGCCCTTATACACTTTATGTTCACTGTAAGTCAGAACTGAACAGACCCTTATGATGTCACAGTCTTTATTGAATTCACAAGCCTTATAAACTTTGTGTTCACCGTGGCTCTGTATTCTTCTGATCCTTTTGAATTTATAATAATTATTGTCTTCATAGGCCTAATTATAAGTCTTTAACTCTGTACTCAACAGATTCCTTACGATTTCACAACTTTTATCACCAGTCCTTTATATTTCTACACCGTATGACCTTTCTTCTACCAAAATTTGCGTCCGTTCACGACGATGTCCAGATCATTAATGACAAGACATGCAGATAGTAGTCTTCTTATAGTCTTTAGTTTTGTGTGCTCGCATTTGATTGGCTAATAAATGAAACAATCCGATTGGCCAATAAGGATCAAGTGATTAGTCTCTCAAACATTATGTTCATTTGCTAGTAATGTCTACCTTATCATTTCCAAAAAAAAAAATAAATAAATAAATAAATAAACCAGGGTTTGCCTAGGTAAACCTGTGGGCCGCAGGCCTAATTCTCTCTCACCTAAATACGCGCACATCGAGGACCCAGTGCTACAGATCGAGAGAAGGCAAAAACTGGTAATTAATAAGGTTTAATATCTTTGATAATAAAACGAGATTAACAAATCTGTTTCGCCTCACAGATTTGAAGGCTCAAGCCCGCGGTCATAAAGCCAAAACCTTTCGGTTTCAAGCCGACACCATCCCATAAAGAGATCCCATGTGCGAAGGATGCAACACAGATTCCTACTCATGACGGGGACAGGAAGGGTTTAAACGTCACGGGTTGCATTTCGTGACATACCCCCCTCACCCTAGAGTGGTACTCCGTGCACACAGTGGGGCGAACCTCTCAATTATAGTTGGGGAAAATTCGATCTTTTCTTAATTTCAAGTTTATGTGTAGCAAAGAATTTAACATCTATCGGTACTGTTATTCCCATTATAAATAAAGCATGGCCTTCTTTGTTTCAGTACACTGGCTATTTATAACAAAACCTTGTAGTATGATCAAGATATCTATTAGTTTTAGTCACAACTATTGTCAATACACAAATCTATGATTAATACATGCGAGGTAAAACATGACTGTTCTAATGATCTGCACACTGAGGCTGTAAGGAAATGGAACTGGGTAAGTAAATAACATTGTTTATAATTCTACTAAAATATGACTATGTACCTACCCATAGGGCGTATTATGAATAAGATTACCGCTTAACCCTTTCCCAAACGACAAATTTTGGACTGGTCCAAATTGAAAGAGTTTGCAGACGACAATTTTAAATTCGATGAAAATGGCAGAAAGGTCTCAAAAAGGGTAGAAAACACTGTGGGAAAAGGAGAAATTGCTCGTTACGAGCAATTTCTCCTTTTCCCACAGTGTTTTCAAAAGACTTGTATTGCAGACACGTGAAAACCAGGGCTTGTTTGGGAAAGGGTTAAACGATAAAAACAAAACACAATATAATACACTACAACTACACTCATTTAAACTTTATAAACTTTATTTTTTAGCTCTTCCCGGTATTTTCAGTGAACCTTTCCCCTCCGTTGCTGGTAATGAAATGAACGATTTCGCGATACTCCGTTGATTAAAAATATACACCTAGGATAGATTCTATCTATAGAAAAACCACTGGATGTGACCAATCAAATCGCAGGTAATTGACAAGTGTAGGCATACACCTTTTAACTTACAGTTCATATTGATTTTTTCTACCCTACTGTTTGTTAACAGTAGTTTAACAAATGTATTTATAGACAGATTAGACTGAAAGGAAAAACAATAACCATTGAAGCTGGACAATATGTGTATTACTCTATTCAAATTTTTTCAAATAAGAATGAGACACAGGTCTTTGCATGTAGAGATCAGGAGTGTATTATATTTACTGCTATTTATCACTTTGCCTGAATGTCTTGTTTCCCAGTTAGGTACCTCTGGCCAATAAGTATTTTAAAGACAAAGTGCATCCAAGCTGAAGGTCTATATTGTAACCCTTATTCTTAAAACTTAACCTGTAAAACTCAAGGTTTTCTAATAACTTCAAAGTATTCAAGCGATGCTATCGATATTGGGTTACATGTACCATTTACGATTAAACATCTTCTGGTGACAAGATCAAACTCATTTGACAGTGTCATTGCTAAACATCGAGGTCAAACTATATAAAAATGGCTACGACGGCGGACACACTAGTGTTTTAGAAACATAAAGTGATTAATTATTGTTGCCTTTTAAAAATGATCAAACTTTAATTTAAGATGTTTACACTTTTTCAACAAGTGTGCCGTCATCACAATATACGCCGCCACATAACTGCTACTTCAGGCAGCTAGCTATAGCGACTAAAGTGTTGGAATTTCAAGCACCTGCCTGGGTAGCTCAATGGATATATTGTGTTACTTGTGATCGAAAAGGTTAACCCACAAAGTGATGGATGGACAGACAGACGTTCGACGGACTCATTGTTCACTGGCTTTGATCTACCAATAAAAATATGAAGTTTCATAAAATTATGTCCATTAGTTCAAGATACATTGATGGAAAATTAAATTTGACATGAAGCCCCCTTTTTCCATGACACAGAAATAAATTCCGAAACTCTGACAATGTGTGCTAGGTCACATGATCTGTGAAAATCTCATGGAAATCCATTGAGATATGTCCAGTAATTAAAGAGATATTGGTGAAAAATAAAATATAACATGAAGCCCCTTTTTCCATGATGCAGCTACAATTCGCAAAACCATGACAATATGCGATAGGACACCTGATGAGAAACATTCTGTGAAAATTTTATCCAAATCCGTCAAGAAATGTGGGAGGAGTTGTGTTCACAAGAAAAGGAATGAAATATACTTTGAAGCCCCCTTTTACCACGACGCAGCTACAAATCACAAAACCCGTATAATATGCGATAGGTCACAGGATGAGAAACATTCTGTGAAACTTTTATTCAATTCCGTCCAGAAACGTAGGAGGAGTTGCGTTCACATGAAAAGGAATGGAATATAACACGAAGCCCACCTTTTCCATGACGCAGCTACAAATCGGAAAACCTTGTCAATATGCGATAGGTCACAGGATGAGAAACATTCTGTGAAAATTTTATCAATTCCGTCCAGAAACGTGGGAGGAGTTGCGTTCACATGAAAAGGAATGAAATATAACATGAAGCCCCCTTTTTCCATGACGCAGCTACAAATCGGAAAACCCTTACAATATGCGATAGGTCACATGATGAGAAACATTCTGTGAAAATTTCACCCAAATCCGTCAAGAAATGTGGGAGGATTTGCATTCACAAGAAATAGACGTACGTAAGGACGGACGAGGGGGGACGAGGGGACGGACGGACAGACGGAGAAGATGATGCCAATATACGTCGCCTCCGGCGGCGTATAAAAATGGATTACACTTTTTGTAAAATGGTTGACACTTTTTGAAAAATGGTAAACACTTTTGAGAAAATGAATGACACTTTTATGAAAATGAAAGACACTTTTGAAGAAACAGAGAACTACAAGAGTGGTTCATGTGTGTCAAATACTTCAGACGGCAGACAATGTTTACATACTTTAATAACTCAAGTGCTACGAGATTATAATCACTGATATATGGTAAAAAGCATTGAGGGAAAAAGAGAGTTGAGCCATGAAACCCTACGACCCTCCATCTGCCAGACTGCATTTGTCAATGTTACCATGGACTTCTTTTCAAGAAATGTTACTATCAGAAGGATTCAACATTTATAAAGTTTGTCATTAAGCCCCTTTTTTCTATAACACAGCCTAGTATAATAGGAAAGAATGAAATGATGGTCTGGGGCTTTTGATCAGCAACATATATCTTGAATAGTCTTATAGAAACTGGAAAATGTTTAATTTTAGAGTCCAAAAAAAACGTAAAGTTCTAAGACATTAAGCACCTTTTTTCCGTAACATAGTTTTGCATGGATAAAAAACAAGTGCATACGGTGAAACTTTTAATAAACAAAATAACTACGAAGTTTCAAGACAGACAGACGGACGGACAGACGAAGCAGCGACTGTATGCTTGCCCTTCGGCCATGGGTTACGGAGAAATGGCTTCGGACGGACAGACAGACGGGCGGACAGACGAAGCGGCGACCAGACACGTTTGAACGAGTTTGAACATATTGCTCTAATAGGTCGCCGCTTCGTCTGTCCGCCCGTCTGTCTGTCCGTCCGTCCGTCTGTCTGTCCCGTCGAAGCCATTTCTCCGTAACCCATGGCCGAAGGGCAAGCATACAGTCGCTGCTTCGTCTGTCCGTCCGTCTGTCTGTCTTGAAACTTCGTAGTTATTTTGTTTATTAAAAGTTTCACCGTATGCACTTGTTTTTTATCCATGCAAAACTATGTTACGGAAAAAAGGTGCTTAATGTCTTAGAACTTTACGTTTTTTTGGACTCTAAAATTAAACATTTTCCAGTTTCTATAAGACTATTCAAGATATATGTTGCTGATCAAAAGCCCCAGACCATCATTTCATTCTTTCCTATTATACTAGGCTGTGTTATAGAAAAAAGGGGCTTAATGACAAACTTTATAAATGTTGAATCCTTCTGATAGTAACATTTCTTGAAAAGAAGTCCATGGTAACATTGACAAATGCAGTCTGGCAGATGGAGGGTCGTAGGGTTTCATGGCTCAACTCTCTTTTTCCCTCAATGCTTTTTACCATATATCAGTGATTATAATCTCGTAGCACTTGAGTTATTAAAGTATGTAAACATTGTCTGCCGTCTGAAGTATTTGACACACATGAACCACTCTTGTAGTTCTCTGTTTCTTCAAAAGTGTCTTTCATTTTCATAAAAGTGTCATTCATTTTCTCAAAAGTGTTTACCATTTTTCAAAAAGTGTCAACCATTTTACAAAAAGTGTAATCCATTTTTATACGCCGCCGGAGGCGACGTATATTGGCATCATCTTCTCCGTCTGTCCGTCCGTCCCCTCGTCCCCCCTCGTCCGTCCTTACGTACGTCTATTTCTTGTGAATGCAAATCCTCCCACATTTCTTGACGGATTTGGGTGAAATTTTCACAGAATGTTTCTCATCATGTGACCTATCGCATATTGTAAGGGTTTTCCGATTTGTAGCTGCGTCATGGAAAAAGGGGGCTTCATGTTATATTTCATTCCTTTTCATGTGAACGCAACTCCTCCCACGTTTCTGGACGGAATTGATAAAATTTTCACAGAATGTTTCTCATCCTGTGACCTATCGCATATTGACAAGGTTTTCCGATTTGTAGCTGCGTCATGGAAAAGGTGGGCTTCGTGTTATATTCCATTCCTTTTCATGTGAACGCAACTCCTCCTACGTTTCTGGACGGAATTGAATAAAAGTTTCACAGAATGTTTCTCATCCTGTGACCTATCGCATATTATACGGGTTTTGTGATTTGTAGCTGCGTCGTGGTAAAAGGGGGCTTCAAAGTATATTTCATTCCTTTTCTTGTGAACACAACTCCTCCCACATTTCTTGACGGATTTGGATAAAATTTTCACAGAATGTTTCTCATCAGGTGTCCTATCGCATATTGTCATGGTTTTGCGAATTGTAGCTGCATCATGGAAAAAGGGGCTTCATGTTATATTTTATTTTTCACCAATATCTCTTTAATTACTGGACATATCTCAATGGATTTCCATGAGATTTTCACAGATCATGTGACCTAGCACACATTGTCAGAGTTTCGGAATTTATTTCTGTGTCATGGAAAAAGGGGGCTTCATGTCAAATTTAATTTTCCATCAATGTATCTTGAACTAATGGACATAATTTTATGAAACTTCATATTTTTATTGGTAGATCAAAGCCAGTGAACAATGAGTCCGTCGAACGTCTGTCTGTCCATCCATCACTTTGTGGGTTAACCTTTTCGATCACAAGTAACACAATATATCCATTGAGCTACCCAGGCAGGTGCTTGAAATTCCAACACTTTAGTCGCTATAGCTAGCTGCCTGAAGTAGCAGTTATGTGGCGGCGTATATTGTGATGACGGCACACTTGTTGAAAAAGTGTAAACATCTTAAATTAAAGTTTGATCATTTTTAAAAGGCAACAATAATTAATCACTTTATGTTTCTAAAACACTAGTGTGTCCGCCGTCGTAGCCATTTTTATATAGTTTGACCTCGATGTTTAGCAATGACACTGTCAAATGAGTTTGATCTTGTCACCAGAAGATGTTTAATCGTAAATGGTACATGTAACCCAATATCGATAGCATCGCTTTGAATACTTTGAAGTTATTAGAAAACCTTGAGTTTTACAGGTTAAGTTTTAAGAATAAGGGTTACAATATAGACCTTCAGCTTGGATGCACTTTGTCTTTAAAATACTTATTGGCCAGAGGTACCTAACTGGGAAACAAGACATTCAGGCAAAGTGATAAGTAGCAGTAAATATAATACACTCCTGATCTCTACATGCAAAGACCTGTGTCTCATTCTTATTTGAAAAAATTTGAATAGAGTAATACACATATTGTCCAGCTTCAGTGGTTATTGTTTTTCCTTTCAGTCTAATCTGTCTATGAATACATTTGTTAAACTACTGTTAACAAACAGTAGGGTAGAAAAAATCAATATGAACTGTAAGTTAAAAGGTGTATGCCTACACTTGTCAATTACCTGCGATTTGATTGGTCACATCCAGTGGTTTTTCTATAAATAGAATCTATCCTAGGTGTATATTTTTAATCAACGGAGTATCGCGAAATCGTTCATTTCATTACCAGCAACGGAGGGGAAAGGTTCACTGAAAATACCGGGAAGAGCGAAAAAATAAAGTTTATAAAGTTTAAATGAGTGTAGTTGTAGTGTATTATATTGTGTTTTGTTTTTATCGTTTAACCCTTTCCCAAACAAGCCCTGGTTTTCACGTGTCTGCAATACAAGTCTTTTGAAAACACTGTGGGAAAAGGAGAAATTGCTCGTAACGAGCAATTTCTCCTTTTCCCACAGTGTTTTCTACCCTTTTTGAGACCTTTCTGCCATTTTCATCGAATTTAAAATTGTCGTCTGCAAACTCTTTCAATTTGGACCAGTCCAAAATTTGTCGTTTGGGAAAGGGTTAAGCGGTAATCTTATTCATAATACGCCCTATGGGTAGGTACATAGTCATATTTTAGTAGAATTATAAACAATGTTATTTACTTACCCAGTTCCATTTCCTTACAGCCTCAGTGTGCAGATCATTAGAACAGTCATGTTTTACCTCGCATGTATTAATCATAGATTTGTGTATTGACAATAGTTGTGACTAAAACTAATAGATATCTTGATCATACTACAAGGTTTTGTTATAAATAGCCAGTGTACTGAAACAAAGAAGGCCATGCTTTATTTATAATGGGAATAACAGTACCGATAGATGTTAAATTCTTTGCTACACATAAACTTGAAATTAAGAAAAGATCGAATTTTCCCCAACTATAATTGAGAGGTTCGCCCCACTGTGTGCACGGAGTACCACTCTAGGGTGAGGGGGGTATGTCACGAAATGCAACCCGTGACGTTTAAACCCTTCCTGTCCCCGTCATGAGTAGGAATCTGTGTTGCATCCTTCGCACATGGGATCTCTTTATGGGATGGTGTCGGCTTGAAACCGAAAGGTTTTGGCTTTATGACCGCGGGCTTGAGCCTTCAAATCTGTGAGGCGAAACAGATTTGTTAATCTCGTTTTATTATCAAAGATATTAAACCTTATTAATTACCAGTTTTTGCCTTCTCTCGATCTGTAGCACTGGGTCCTCGATGTGCGCGTATTTAGGTGAGAGAGAATTAGGCCTGCGGCCCACAGGTTTACCTAGGCAAACCCTGGTTTATTTATTTATTTATTTATTTATTTATTTTTTTGGAAATGATAAGGTAGACATTACTAGCAAATGAACATAATGTTTGAGAGACTAATCACTTGATCCTTATTGGCCAATCAGATTGTTTCATTTATTAGCCAATCAAATGCGAGCACACAAAACTAAAGACTATAAGAAGACTATTATCTGCATGTCTTGTCATTAATGATCTGGACATCGCCGTGAACGGACGCAAATTTTGGTAGAAGAAAGGTCATACGGTGTAGAAATATAAAGGGCTGGTGATAAAAGTTGTGAAATCGTAAGGAATCTGTTGAGTACAGAGTTAAAGACTTATAATTAGGCCTATGAAGACAATAAATATTATAAATTCAAAAGGATCAGAAGAATACAGAGCCACGGTAAACACAAAGTTTATAAGGCTTGTGAATTCAATAAAGACTGTGACATCATAAGGGTCTGTTCAGTTCTGACTTACAGTGAACATAAAGTGTATAAGGGCAGAGAAGACTCAAAGTTTATAAGGCCAGGATGAAAAAGTGTGTGCCATTCAGCATAACATTGGATTAACCAATTAAATAACTGTGTCAGATCCTTATTGACCAATCAAATCCTCTCATTTATTAGCCAATCAGAAGTGAGTACATCGAGCCTCAGACTATAAGAACACCACAGCCTACATTTCTCGCCATTATTGCTCCAGACATCGTTGTGAACGGACGTGAACTTTGGCAGAGAAAAGGAAACATATAAGGACTGGCAAGGACAAATACATAAGGAGTCCCATCAAACATCATAAGGCAACCAGAGAAGACAACCAAGACTGAAAGTTTATAAAGCCAAGACGTTTAAGCGTGTAAATCTAGATCCGGTACTGACATAAACAAGTTATGGCTTATTCGTGCGAAACCTGTGGAGATACCTTTCTCAAATTAAGTGATCTGTTAAAGCACAGACGAACAGAAAAACATCAAAGGATGTTCGCATGTGATACTTGTCCTAAAGTGTTCAGTCGACGTGATAATTTGGACAGGCATATGAAGAAGCACCTAGAAGAAAACAAACTACATTGTGAAGAATGCGGATTAGCGTTCACCAGGAAAGACAATTTATGGAGACATAAAGCAATAAAGCATGGTCATGGAAAAAAGAGAAAAGTAGATAATGGAGAAGAACCATTGGCAAAACGTCTTAAAGCAACCGATGATCCTGGACAATATTACACCATCAAGAAAATTAATCAACAATACATGAAGAAATTCAGAACAACCGCATCAAATTATCAAGTAAACATCCGGGATTTAGATGTGACTGACAATATAGTAAAAACTCTCAACCATCTCTTCAGTGCAATCTTTGAAGATATGACTAAAGGCAGTAAACCAGAAGACCTGATACGTGTGGTCATTCAGAGCCCTTCCTTGGACTACCCTATTATCATACCCCTGGATCCCATACCAACACTCACATCTGGAAAGTTCATGGATGCTGTCGAGAAAGTATTACAATCTAATGAAGACTTTGTGATTGATGAATCCTTGACATTTGAAGTGCTCCATATCGATATGCCCTCAGGAGCGAGCAGAAAACGGTGTAAATATGTGGACTTGGAGAAAAAAACGATTGAAAAAAGGTGCATTATCCGGATTCAAAATAACGATGAATTATGTTGTGCTAGAGCCATTGTCACAGCCATGGCTAAAATAGACCAACATGAAAAATGGGGTGCAATCCGGAAGGGGTGTAAAATCCAAAGACAGTTGGCAGAGGAACTACACCAGAAAGCAGAAGTACCCAAAGGACCCTGTGGGCTCGACGAAATCAAGAAGTTTCAACAAATATTACAAGATTACCAGCTTCATGTCGTGTCGGCAGACCATTTCAATGGTATTATTTATAGTGGGCCGGAAGAAGAGAAGAAGATTTACTTGTATTACCATGACAATCATTATGACGTCATAACAAGTATGCCAGCTTTCCTGAACAAAACCTATTATTGTACGAAATGTCAGAAAGGATATGATCACAAGGAAGCTCATAAATGTAACAACGCTTGTCATTGTTGCAAGAAGATACATCCTGATACAGACGAAACATGGATTCATTGTGATAAGTGTAAACGGTTCTTTCACGGACAACTGTGTTATGAATTACATATGAAATCCACTACCAAGGGAAACTCAACGTGTACAACTTACAGTCGTTGTAGAGATTGTGGGAAAACTGTGAATAAAAACATGAGTTCAAGACCCCATGTGTGTGGATCAAAGTATTGTGAACAGTGTAAAGACTTTTTTGAAGAAGGACACCAATGTCATATGCTACCGGAAGATTATGATGAAGTATCTGATGAAGAAGAAAATGCTAAGACATATATATTTTTTGATCTGGAGTGTAGACAGGACGGTATTGTAGAGTGTGAGAAAGGGTATAAGAGAGGTGAGAATGGAACATGTAATCATTGTCAAAAGTCCAAGTGTGGTGCGTATGAGCATGTTCCGAACTTGTGTGTGGCTCATAAAGTGTGCACAGTTTGCATGAACAATGAGGTGATGGAAGAATGTGAGTTGTGTGAACAGAATGAGTGGGTGTTCTCTGGATCAGACACAATCAATACTTTTTGTCAATGGTTGTTTTCAGAAGACAACAATGGTGCCACCGTCATTTGTCACAACTTTCAAGGTTACGATTCGTATCCCATTTTACACTACCTATACAAAAATGCCATCCTTCCTAAAATTATTCCTAATGGAGCAAAAATCATGTCGTTGATGGTACCAGGTTGCAAAATCAAAATGATTGACAGTATCAACTTTCTTCCAATGGCTCTTTCAAAATTACCAGGTATGTTTGACTTTAAAGAATTGGCTAAGGGATATTTTCCACATTTATTCAATACTAAAGAAAATCAGACTGTTGTCTTAGACCACTTACCGGAGATTAAATACTATAACCCTGATAGCATGAAGCCCGACGCTAGGAAAGCATTCATGACATGGTATGACGAGCACAAACATGACACATTTGATTTTCAAAAGGAAATACTGACTTATTGTCGATCAGATGTAGACATACTTAGACGCTGTTTTATAAAGTTTAGAGAGGATTTTATGGCAATAACCAATATTGATCCTTATGAAAAGTGTATCACTATCGCTTCAGCCTGTCAACGAGTCTTCAGAACAAATTTTCTTAAAGAAAATACAATAGGTATCATTCCAACACATGGGTACAAACCAGAGCAGACACAATCGATAAAAGCTTTCAAATGGATCAAGTATCTATCACATACTATGGCAATTAGGATTCAACATGCAAGAAATGGGGGTGAGAAAGAGATAGGTCCATATAAAGTGGATGGTTATTATGAGACAGACACTGAACGAGTGGTACTCGAATTTCATAGGGATTTTTGGCATGGGAACCCTAATAAATATTCAAAGAACATAGTCAATCCAGTTAATAAGCTCACTATGGGAGAATTATATGAAAACACACTTGAAAAACAAAGATATTTAGAAAAACAAGGCTATACTTACAAATGCATTTGGGAATCAGACTTTGACCAACAACTGACTGACAATATAGACATGAAAGCATTCACCGACAGATTAGACATAGTAACACCCCTTCAACCCAGAGACGCCTTTTTCGGAGGACGGACTGAGGCTTTTACCCTTTTTAAAGAAGTAACAGATAAGGAACACATTAAGTATTATGACGTTACCTCACTTTACCCCTTCATCAACAAAACTGGTAAAATTCCCATGGGTCACCCTAAACTGATTACAGAACAATTTCAAAATTTGAAAGAATACGAAGGACTAATTAAATGCAAAGTACTTCCACCGAGAAACCTGTATATCCCAGTACTCCCCTGCAAAATGAATGGCAAACTAGTATTTGCTTTGTGTAGGATATGTGCAGAAACTCAACAACAAACGCCCTGCACTCATACAGACGAGGAAAGGGCTTTTGTTGGAACTTGGGTGACTGACGAAGTCAAAAAAGCACTTGAAAAAGGATACGAGATAAAATCTATGTATGAAATTTGGCATTTTGATGAAGTGTCACAATATGACCCTGTTACCAAAGAAGGAGGACTCTTTACAGAGTATATAAATTCATTTCTAAAACTGAAACAAGAGAAGAGTGGATGGCCCAAATGGTGTCAAACTGAGGAACAAAAATATCAATACATAGAAAAGTATTACAAAAAGGAAGGCATTAAATTAGACTATAAGAATATTGAAAAAAATCCAGGAATGCGAGCTTTGGCAAAACTCATGCTTAATTCGTTTTGGGGGAAATTTGGACAGAGATTGAATCAAAATCAAGTAGAATTGGTAGATGACCCAGAAATATATTTTGACTAAACTGAGTAGTGATAGAGAAGAGGTGACGGCCATAAACTTTGTGTCGGAGGACATGGTAGAAATGCGTTGGAAATATAAAGATGATTTTGTTGAACCTTCTGGGAAAACAAATGTAATAATTGCAGCCTATACGACCGCTCAAGCACGACTAAAACTGTACTCATACTTGGAACATTTAGGACCAAGAACACTCTATGCAGACACAGATTCAATAATATTTTCGGTCAAACAAGGGGAGTGGGAACCCGAGTTAGGGGACTATTTAGGAGACTTGACGGACGAGGTACCTGGACAGAAAATTAAGACTTTTGTGACAGGGGGTCCTAAAAACTATGCATACCAACTGGACAGACCGGACGAAAATGGAAAACAGACCCATTGCAAAGTGAGAGGGATAACCCTTAATTTTCAAAATCAAACCAAAGCCAATTTTGATACCCTCAAGGACATGATCACATTCACCCATCCTACTGTAAAAGTGACAGACACACATAAAATATGTCGAGATCGGAACCAAGCAAAACTTTTGACAGTAACACAAGACAAAGAGTATCGGGTTGTGTTTGATAAGAGAGTACGAAAAGGACATATATCTTACCCATATGGCTATTGATTTGTATATAAATTGTTGAAAAATAAAGTGTTATAAATATATCGGCGTCTATTGTTTTTCTTTATAATACCAGAAGGGGGGGGGGCAACTAAAAATCCCCTAGAAAGACAGAGAGCAGAGAGAGAGAGAGAGAGAGAGAGAGAGAGATATGACTCATCAAGAGTTGTACCGGAGGAATTTCGATTTTTACCTCCTCCCATCTTCAAAATGGCGATTTATATAGAATATATGGTAAAACTCCCTCCAAAAATTTCCCTATAGAGACGTCATACACTACTGATTTTGATTTCAAAATTGAAAATATTAGTTATTCTCCACTAAACCCTATGTTATGGGTACTCACTAGAATCGTCTCATCGAGACAGTTCTAATGAGTACCCACAACATAGGGTTTGGAAGAGAAATAATGGATTTAGAATACCATCACTCCCTCTTATCTCGAGCTCTGTTTTTATGACATATTTGTTACTGTTCTCTCGATCTGTCTCCAAGGCTATAATTTTTTATTAGCATCTTCCATCCACGTTTTCTGTTTCTTTACATTTTCTGTAAAGAAATCCATTTGGTTATTCTTACTTTGTCCGAATTTTCTCACTTTGCACTACCCTTTAAATTCTTACTTTGTCCAAGCCTATTCCTACTTTGTGAACAGACCATATAAGACCATAATACGATATCTCCCATACGCAGTTCTAGAATTTTCCGGAATCGGCGGACAGAGCAAGAATTCCTACTTTGCGCAGGACAATTCCGAAATTGTACGTATTCTTAATTTGCGACGATCATAAACGTAATAAATGCATTATATAGTCAGTGCAAATCACTGCTGGGCCAAGTTATTTTTAAGAATTGTTGGTTGCCATTGTGATACTTAACATTACTTAATAGTCTTAACACGTCATGTATGTCGGCCACCGATATAGCTTGAAAGGGAAGTATAGGATCTGGCATGAGTTGGCATTTGAGATAAAAGTTTATTGAACAAAAATAGAAAGCAGTTTTATTAAGCGGGCCTTTGGTGACCCTAATGACATTTTTTTGGGGTGAGGGGGTGGGGGCGAGTTTAATACAATTTTACATCAAAAGCCAAAGAATGTCGGATTCATTTTATCACATAACTGTGTCTCAAGAATTATAGTTCATGATGTGATGAAATATAGGCCTACATGTACATGTGTATAGGACGAAAAATAGTTTCAGAGTTTCAAAGAAACTTGCTTGTAGATCTAATTATATTTTTAGAACCTTAGATAATAAATTCGCAGCTTTGTCATGATCACCAATTTTGACAATTAATTTCACAAAGAAATCTGGGTCAGTAATGTCTTAGAAATGAGGCGTATGATTACGTATAATTACAGTGTTGACCAAATACAGCACTATTTGCCTGTCTCAAACGTACGGTGGCACAAAAGTGACATGGAAGATATATTTTATACTACGTGCGCACGTAATAGTTATTACGTGCGCACGTATTAGTTAATACGAGCGCACGTATTAGCTACTGCGTGCGCACGTACTAGCTACTGCGTGCGCACGTAATAACTAATACGTGCGCACGTACGTAATAGTTATTACGTGCGCACGTATTAGTTAATACGTGCGCACGTATTAGCTACTGCGTGCGCACGTACTAGCTACTGCGTGCGCACGTAATAACTAATACGTGCGCACGTAATACTATTGCGTGCGCACGTATTAGCTAATACGTGCGCACGTATTAACGTATTAACTAATACGTGCGCACGCAATAGTATTACGTGCGCACGCAGTAGCTAATACGTGCGCACGTATTAACTAATACGTGCGCACGTATTAACTAATACGTGCGCACGTATTAACTAATACGTGCGCACGTATTAACTAATACGTGCGCACGTAATAATCGACCAATCAGTTTATAAGGAACAGAAGCCATATTGTTGCGAGGGAAGGGCAAAATTACATTGGTCCAACACGGCAACAGATGTGCATACATCTGACACCCAAGTAAAAAATCAAGTAGAGCTATTATTTCTTAAATCGTTTAGGCATACTGCGATTATTTTAAGTATCTGTACCTTGGTACGGTACAGTAACTATTAATACTCTAGCCTACGGTCCATCGAATTACCCCAAATCACCCCAAAACACCCCAAACCACCCCCAAACATCCCAAACCACCCCGTAACACCTTTTATATGATATAAAATTATTAATACAGTAAGGGTTGGTTGAATTGTTGGGTAAGGATCACTTTTAACAAAAAATATCTATATTACGTCCTGTCACGTTAGCCTAAGGATAAAAGGACTACATGCATTACATGCGCTAGAGACTTTTTGGCCCCACTGAGATCTGGGACCATAATGTCTGACTGTCTGAAAAAGTTCGTTCATGCCTCCAAACTATATGTAATCAGAATGGCAAACATTGTGGACCCGGATCCGACTGCCCCTTGAAAGAGCAGTCTGATCTGGGTCCATTATGTTTGGTCATGTCTGACTGTCTGAAAAAGTTCGTTCATGCCTCTATATGTAGTTAGAATGGCAAGCATTGTTGACCCAGATCCGACTGCCCCTTGAAGGAGCAGTCTGATCTGGGTACATTATGTTTGGTCATGTCTGACTGTCTGAAAAAGTTCGTTCATGCCTCCAACCTATATGTAGTCAGAATGGCAAACATTGTGGAACCAGATCCGACTGCCCCTTGAAGGAGCAGTCTAATCTAGGTACATTATGTTTGGTCATGTCTGATTGTCTGAAAATGTTCGTTCATGCCTCCAACCTATATGTAGTCACAATGGCAAGCATTGTGGACCCAGATCCGACTGCCCCTTGAAGGAGCAGTCTAATCTGGGTACATTATGTTTGGTCATGTCTGTCTGTCTGAAAAAGTTCGTTCATGCCTCCAAACTATATGTAGTCATGCTGTCAGAATGGCAAACTTTGTGGACCCAGATCCGACTGCCCCTTAAAGGAGCAGTCTAAT
Organism: Tridacna gigas; assembly: GCA_945859785.2. NCBI lineage: Eukaryota > Metazoa > Mollusca > Bivalvia > Cardiida > Cardiidae > Tridacna > Tridacna gigas. The sequence continues at coordinate 12,937,609 of OX244029.2, read as the reverse complement.
CTGGGTACATTATGTTTGCTAATGTCTGACTGTCTGAAAAAGTTCGTTCATACCTCCAAACTATATGTAGTCATGCTGTCAGAAAGGGAAACTTTGTGGACCCAGATCATGCGCGGATCCAGATATCTTTCTCAGGGGGGGTCCCACCGCTAACGCACTCTTCTTATTATATGATACTTTGATTTCGGATTTCAGTGGATGTAAGTCAACGTTTCCAGTTCTAACCATGAGGGGGTCTCCACATTTAGAACCGTTTATTTTTTATATTCATGACTGTATTTTACATAAATGCTGTGCAATATCAAACCAGTACCATTTCACGAATCCGATAACCACATTTTTCCAAAATTCCAGGGGGGGTCCGGACCCCCGGTCCCCCCCTCTGGATCCGCCCATGAAGATCCAACTGCCCCTTGAAGGAGCAGTCTGATCTGGGTCCATAATGTTTGGTCATGTCTGACTGCCTGAAAAAGTTCGTTCGTGCCTCCAAACTATATGTAGTCAGAATGGCAACAGATACCGTAATTTATATAAGTTTTAGGGAAGTTAGATATATGCAAACATTGTGCAGCCAGATCATCAGACTGCTACTAAAGTAACAGTCTGATTGGGGTCCACGGTGTTAGGCATTCAAACTACATCTTTTGAACCATAGATATTTCAGTTTAAGGAAAATTAATTATTGTGTATGCCATTTTCAATTTGATTTATACTGTTCCTGCATCTTAAACCGTTGTAAAATGATATCACTTTAAACGCCTTTTTTGTTTTCTTGAGGTGTTTTGGGTAGTTTTCGGTGACAAAACTCCTTGTATAGCTCATCAGTCTTTCGTACCCTACAAATCATTCCACCCCCAACCCCACCACAGTATTAATTTTATATGATAAAAGGTGGTTTGGGGTGTTTTGGGGTGGTTTGGGGTGTTTTGGGGTGGTTTGGGGTAATTCGATGGACCGTAGGCTAGAGTATTAATAGTTACTGTACCGTACCAAGGTACAGATACTTAAAATAATCGCAGTATGCCTAAACGATTTAAGAAATAATAGCTCTACTTGATTTTTTACTTGGGTGTCAGATGTATGCACATCTGTTGCCGTGTTGGACCAATGTAATTTTGCCCTTCCCTCGCAACAATATGGCTTCTGTTCCTTATAAACTGATTGGTCGATTATTACGTGCGCACGTATTAGTTAATACGTGCGCACGTATTAGTTAATACGTGCGCACGTATTAGCTAATACGTGCGCACGCAATAGTATTACGTGCGCACGTATTAGTTATTACGTGCGCACGCAGTAGCTAGTACGTGCGCACGCAGTAGCTAATACGTGCGCACGTATTAACTAATACGTGCGCACGTAATAACTATTACGTGCGCACGTAGTATAAAATATATCTTTCATGTCACTTTTGTGCCACCGTACAAACGTATGTAAGATAAGAAAAATCGTAATGGCTGTATTACACTGAAAACAAGTGTAGGTATGTGATAAGAAACTGAACAGTAATAAGAGACATTCCAGGAAAGCATAAAGATATTCATTGCCCGGTGTGATATGATGGACACATTGTTAAATGGGCATTAAACCAGGTTTCGTTGGGCACGTTTCAGAAAATCTCATCGCCCAAACCATATAAACAACAACAACAACAAACATGATAGTTTGCTAAAACAGTCCGTGTTTTAACAACCCCGAGGTGAGACAATATTTTTAAAAAAATGTGGTAAAATGATTAGATGCCGGTTATCTGCATTTTCTCCTTTTCCCACAATGCTTTCTACTCTTGCAAACACAAATCCGATCATTTAAGCCACATTTGATTTATTGTCTGATGTATTTTGTATTGATGTACATGTATATTGTATGACAGACAGATAGATTTTATTGACTTAAACAAGTACATGTATCTCGACATATACGATAGAAATGATAAACATAAACGACCAACTGTAAACCAAGGGCAATAACTGTTACATGTATACATATGAGCTATGCTCTGTGAAAAGGGGGCTTGATATATCTGCGAAAAGTACCGAAACTTTTCGCTATCGGTCAATTTTCTGCATTTCTAAGGACCAGTCTACCTCATGATACAGTCGGTTATTAAGCACAATGGATTTTTGGGTCCCTAATTATGTGACGACTTGCTTGGTATCATGCATCACGGTGATGCATTAAGCCCTCTTTTGCCAGAGCATAGCTCATATATAAAACGTGAAGAGTGTACTTTGTATCTAAAGTGGTTAATTTATGATCTTGTTTAATATGTACAATATTTCTATATCAATGTTTTCAAATCATCTTTTATAGATATGTTTGTCTTATTTTTTTTCTTTCGCATAACTTTGAACCAACTTTAGAGTGTGAATATAAGTATTGCTATTAACTCCTAAACTGTTAATTAGAAAGACAGGTAATAAAATATATATGCAATTTGGACGAGTCTAAAATTTCGTCGTCTGATAAGAGTTAACCGGCCCATCACTTGGACTTTGGTCGAAGGTAACATGATGATGTCTTAATGATCATTCTGCTATTTAACAAATTACTACAACTGGGCTATGTTCTGGGAGAGAGCGGTTTAATGCATCTCCGTAACGCATTATAGGACTGCACAGGCTGACCTGGGTAAATACTTTTTGCAGATACCTTGAACTCCTTTTTCACAGAGCATGCACAGAGTACGGAGTCTGATCTTAGATCCACACCGTCCGCTGGTGCTAAAATATTACCAAAATCTACTAAGCTGCAGCTGAAAGCTACTTATAGACCTCAAAAAAGGGCGATTTTTTCAGTCGGGACCGACAGAGGTAAATGATTTTTAGCTCCATTAGCCGAAGGCCAGCGAGCTTTTCTCATGGTCCTGTGTCCGCCGTGCGTGTGTCCGTCCGTGCCTGTGTGCGTTAGCTTTTTTTCTTTTTTTTTTTTTTTTTTTTTAAACATCTTCTCTGAAACTACACATCCAATTTAGGCCAGACCGAAATGATCCTGCTTCTGTCCTCTTCTTTCAAAGAATTTTATTCTGGTCAAAATTCTGGTTGCCATGGCAACAAAACTGAAAAATATTGAAAATCTTTAAGTATTTCTTGTCCGAGACCAGAAGGCCTAGGGCTACAAAATTTGGCATGAAGCTCGAAGAAAGCGTCTCTAGGGACCAGAATGAAGAAAATCCAAGAAACAACTTTCAGAATGATATTGGCGTTATGCTATCACCGCTATCGGTACGCAGGCGTCTCCACGATGCTGGTATGAACGACCGACGACCAGGTATTCGCACCGCTTTCATCAGCATCTCTTCCCTATACAGCATGTAGTATCATAGGCCACTGAAACTCCATTGGTCTATTACGGGATAATAGGCTATAACGAAATTTCCCTTATCGACCACCGTTACTATAAATAGCACATTGGCAACTACATCTGTATCGTATATAGAAGAATAATATACAATATAGAGGCAGTCGCCAGTGTGCTATTTATATTAACAGTGAAAAATGAAAATTTGAGTATTTCGTGCACCAATGTTAAAAAGTGTTCGATGATCGACCAAGAAAATTTTACTGTTCCGTGATAGACCAAGGAAGCTTCAAAGATGTGTGGTAGTATATACACGTGACACCTTAGGTCAGCATAGCTGAACATACCATGTCAAGGCGGAAAAGGCTCTAACCCCAAGAGCAAGGATATGCCGCTAGGTGTCGTGCAGGTCACACTCGATATTGACTTGGATTCCATACCTTTTATAAATACGTTTTAGGTAAAATAATCACCTCAAGATTAAATACAAGAGTTCCCTTATTATGAATCTACATATATAGCATGCTGTTGGCCGTTTGAACTCCTAACTCAACTTAACCAACTTACTGTTCACCTAATTTTTCTGAGATACTTGTTCTAGAACAGTTTGTATACCTGGGTAAAGTAAAGGCATGTTCTGCTCTGTTCTGTTCTAAGGCCACAGAATCACCAAACTCTCATTGATAGAATATGTTTTGAATTGGATCTTTGCGCATTTGTCGTCTTGTGCAAGCAGAGGTAGCTCAGTTAGGGCTTTTTTTTTTTTTTGAAAGCGCCCTAACCGTGCTAACCTTGCTTGTTTTTCTGTTTCAATTGAGTCATGCTCTGTGAAAATGGGGTTAAATACAAATTGCAAAAAGTATCGACTCATGTCAGCCTGCGCATTCCGCGCAGGCTGACATGAATAGAAACTTTTTTGCAATTTGTAACTTTTCTGCATGTCCAAGGGTCATACTACCTTTAGAACCAGACGTTTGTTGGACAAAAATGGATCCATAATTATCTGATGATTTGCCTGGCACAATGTATGGAGGAGATGCATTATACCCCCTTTTGCCAGCGCGCTACTGAGGTTCAGGCGCTCAAACTATACAGTAAAGATCTGAGCCATGCTCTGTGAAAAAGGGGCTTAATGAATCTCCGTGACGCATGATACCAAGCAAGTCATCATATAATTATAGATTCATAAAATCCATTTAATCTATCAACTGACTAACTCTGGAGGTAGAATTGTCCCTCGACAGGAAGAAAATTTAAAGATCGCAGAAAGTTTCGGCTCATGTCAGCCTGCGGAGTCTGCGCAGGCTGACATGGATTGCTACTTTTTGCAGATGCATTAAGGCCTCTTTTCACAGAGCACGGCTCATTTGTGTTGAAATGATATTTATAACATCGGAAAATTTGAGTGCGTTGATTTTCTGTTTCACTCGCAGTGTGTGCAAGGATGTTCGCGATCTGAATTTTACATAGGAATGATTTGCAAAGCATGTTTTAATGCAATGTATTATAACAAGGTACGGTAACAAAACCACCACACCACCAACAACAGCATCAATATCAACAATAAACTCAAAATACATGAACCATGCTTTGGCAAAGGGGGTTTTATGTATCTCTGTGATGCATTATATCAATCAAGTCATCAAGTAATTGTGGATCCATATAATCCTTTTTGTCTAACAACTGACTAAATCATGGACATGCAGAAATTTGAACAATAGCAAAAACGTCTCCATAAAGGTCAGAGGTATTAAACCCCTTTTCATAGAGCATGGTTCAAATGCATACTCATAAACATTTATTTCCCAATCCCCAAGCCCTTTGCCTTTTTTTCTCCTTACCCATTGCTTTTCGTTCACACATTTGTGAAAAATAAATCTGTCGTATGTTTTCATCACTTAAGCGAGAACAAATGAAGTGTGTCACACTGGCCAGGCGCTGTGTTAGAAATCCAGAACTTTTCTCCTGACTCATCGAAGCAGATAGAAAGTGAATAAATAGGTACATCGTGGGTGAAATATTTCAGTCTGATGCCTGTCGGTTCTAAGACATGGATCATGTGGTTGTAATATGAACACACATATATGTTTCCTTCCTTATCCAAACCAACACCATGAGGCTCTCTTAGTAATAAATCTCTGTATTCAAAAACTGGCTCTCCCGAGTAGTGAAAACTGTACACAGCGTTATTTTCCTGACAAGGTTGTATAATATGAGATCTAAATTCATCAACAGCAACATACTCGAAGGATCTGAAATTTCTACCCGCCGAATCGTGTGTGTAAGATTTCAGTGTTTTGATATACTTTCCACTTAAATCTATCAAATCAAACGATGGGGGCGAGTGGAACGTTGCTCCTAGACATCCATTGTCAAGGCTGACGAGGCTTAGTGGTATTTTGTTTGTTTGGAAAGCTTTTACTGTTGTCAAACAATTTTCTTTAGTCGAAATGATGAGTATTTGTTGGTGTACTGGTAAGGTGACTGCTATGCAGAACGGATCGGACCTCAACTCAGCTATTCCAAAAGGCCGGCTAAATTTTAGTTTTATTTGTGACCTATTTTTGATGTCATATAAACATACGTTGCCGCAACCATTGCTTTCCTCACAGCAATCGGATAAAGCGAGTTTTTTACCTCCACTTAGAGCCGCTATTCCATGATATGTCGGTGAACAGTCAGGTACAAGTCGTACCTTATGTCTGTCTGTTAGAATAATCTTCCTCTTATGTAGTACATTAACAACATTCTCACATTTGGGTATAACAACCTTTTCTCTGACAATCATTACTTCTTCTTCAGCGTTTTCAATTAACTGCTCTTCAAACTTGGACAATTTTGAAAGCAATGGACAACGGCAATGCATATTTTCCTCTTTGATATCTTCATTGTCAATATCACTCTCTGCGTCTAGGTAGTCGGCAATGACGGTATTCTTCATAGCGATTATCTGAGCTGGGTGGTCAGCTTCCGTTACGTTGTCAATCTTTTCTATTCTTGCACGACAAAGAAGCTTAACTTTGTCTATCTTTTCAATATTTGACTCTACTGCTTTCTCTTGAAAAGCAAGCAGGTTTTCAGATCTAACACTGAAGTTCATCTGTATAGCTTCTAACGTACTCTTAATATCAAGCTTTTTGTTCTCAAGATGACGTTTCAGATGTTCGACTTTTTTCTTAAAGTCAACATTGTTCTTAACATTTCTTGCGCGTAATTCTACCATATAGTTTTCAATTCGCTGATATTTCTGTTTCACTGAAGCAATTGCCTTTCTTGATCCAGATTCCATAGCAGCAATGTTAGTTGTTAAAGCACATTCATTATGATTAATATCCGCACATGTGACACAGCATAATAAATTATGTGTAATGCAAAATGTATCTAAATCCTTTTCCACATGCTGTTCGCATTTCGTACTTCTCAGTTGATGATTACTCTTTCGTGGCTCTGTGTCGACTATTGTATGGCTCGTCAACGCCACGAAACGTCTGTGTGCATCCACACAAAATGTACATATATGCTTCTCACAGGACATACAATATTTTACAGCCGCCTCTCGTTCTCCGACAGCAGCGCATAGCTCACAGAGCTCGGGAATCTTGCCTATTGCATAATTACCATCATAAGCGTCTGCAACAATCGCGACGATTTCTTTGTCACACTGATCACATGCCTCTAAATGTTTATGTGCATCTATACAAGATGTACAAATTTGTTTTGTACAAGTCATACAGCTTTTCACAGCCACATTTTGTTCTCCTTCAGCAACGCATAGCTCACAGAGCTCTGGAATCCTGCCTATTGTATATTTAGATATGTCATCAGCCGGATCGACTTCTCTTTCACGGGAATCACACCAACTGCGTCTAGCAGATCGAACAGCTTCAGCGCTGTTATCAAACGCGTCGACTTGCCTATAACTTGGATCACACATATCGTAGTTATGTTTGTATGTAATTCAAATTTCATTCTACAGAGTAAAACTAACATTTAAAGAACACTTCCGAAAAACAAAGTTTTATGTTTTAATGCAAATCTTATGAATTTAACTGCTCTTTCAAAATTCACAGATAACACTGGAATTCACATATAACTATAAGCTTTATAGTGTACGAATATTAAGTAGTTGTAATGATATAAACTACATTTCTTTTAGTATTTCAAAAACCTTCCGCGTTTATCAATAAAGACACTATAATTTATACTTCAACAAAGCACCCTGCACCCATTTCTTACCCTGTATACTTTAAACCTTTGACAGCTAATTAAATGAAATGAGACACTCACAGTAAGTGGAGAGACCTCAGATTCTCAAATCTAAAGACTGTTTCAAATGGCCAGAACAATGAAAAACATATAAACCATAATCTGGCAAAAGAGGGCATCCCCGTAATCCATCAAACCAAGCAAGTCATCTCATAACTATGGACCCATAAAATTCATTTCGACTAACAACCGACTGAATCCTGAGGTAGACTGGTCATTTTACAAGATGAAAATTTACATAGAGCAAAACATTTAGAAAACATTTTTAGAAAAAGGAGAAAATGCTGGTAACCAGCTACCAGCATTGTTTCTTCTTTTCCCACAATGTTTTCAATCCTGTCAGAGACGAGTTCTATCACTTGAATCACATTTCAATTGTTGCTTGCAAATGCATACAATTTGGACAAGTCTACATTTTTATCGTTTGGCAAAGAGTTAAGTTAAATCGGTGACATGAGACATCTTTTCATGAGAAGTTTATTCTTTTTATACGGTGTACCGTTTCACACATACGCAAAAGTTTTATATTCCCTGTGTTACACGTCATAAGTAAGTGCTCCCTGTGTTTCCTATAAAAATCTAAATTGAATTTAAATTTCCCTCAAACTTACAGTTGTATTGCACAAAATAAATCATACATGTGCAATGCAAAAGTTGCCGCCTTTGTTTAATTACAAGCCATATTCACCTTTACAGTATTAAAATACAAGAAGTAAACTAGGGATCTAGAAGATGAGGAGGATTTACATTAAGGTGCGCCAAAATAAAAAGCCACCAAAAAAGCTGTTTCTAAAGAGCCGCCATTGCAACATTTTGTACTGAAAGTCGATTTCTAGAGGTCATAAGCGTGCAAAATTTGTACTGATTTGACGCTTCATAATATTTTCCAGGTAAGTATTTTTCTTACGCTTGTATATAATGGGCATTCAAAACAAAGTGATACTCATCTTCTAGGTCAAAGCTACAGTAAAAGCAGAAGCTGTCTTCCAACGCTAGGCCAATATGCCATCCTTTTCGACCACTATTGACGAGAGGAAGGCCTATAGCTTACATGACGACGTTGGCTTAAATATATAGGTATTTAAATCGAACAAAAAGTGAGCATTCTCTTTTTCGTGTAACTTTGGCGCCAGTAAAGTAATGTGCGTGAACTTTTCAACACAGTATAATTTCCTTATTACCATTTGTTTGCACCAAGTTTAAGGAATTGTTACATTTTGAAAACTTTTTATAGATGAAAAACGTGTTTTGCTCGTGCCAATTAGGTATTATTAGTATCATTATTTTTTATAGCAAGTTTCATGTTGTATCAGTATTTACAATGTCCGTTGTAATTACAAAAAAAAAAAAAATACATTCCAAAGTTTATCGTGAATAACATTGCCAGGACTTACCAAAAAGCAGAGAATCCAAGCGCCATAACTGTTTGCCTCACGCCTAAACATTCGGTCTAGACAAACTGGAGACATTTCTTACAAGCCCTGATCAGGGTGACGACGGCAAGGCATTTTGCAGTCCTTTAATACTTGTTTTCTTTTCATTTTTGCTAGTTTTGAAATTGACCCCCCCCCCCCCTAAAAATCATCGTTAAAATTCGAATTTTCCTACAAAGCACTTGCAAACATTTATTCCATCAGACTACACATTTATTTTAAATCCAAACCAAATGTTCGTATTTGAATGCTACAGAATGGATTTTCTTCCATGGTTGCCGAAACCCTATACAGACTCTAAATTTATTCGACTTTTTAGTACGTTTGCACGGATCCATTATAGAGTTAATTCACTTTTTTGAGGTCATTAACATTCGCAGAGGCCCGAAAATCGTGTAATGCCCGAGTGCGATGCACGAGGGCGTTGAACCATTTTGAGGGCCTCTGCGAATGTTAACGACCTAAAAGAAAACCTGAATAAACGTTATTATTGCATAAAGTAAATGTATTTTTGCAACAGTTTTAAACGAAAGCTAAAAATATTTCTATAGAAAGGCAAAAGAACGTACTTCAAATGTACTGGGCTTTTACCGGTCAAAACTGGAATTCGGGGAATAAGTTTTTATTAAGCGCACGGAAGGGTCATGGCCCTATGTCACTGTTTTTCAGTTGCTTCTAATGATTTTTAGTACAAAGAGAACTTTTGTGGGATGAATTTGCACAGGTTTTGATCGATTACAACTACGATAAACAAGTGGATATGAATTTCTGTAACTGACGGACGACAAAGATATATAACAAGCCAAGGAAACGTTAAATCAAGACTGATAGTTCTGAGGGTCACCTGGTGTGCAGTGAGTTAGCAGTTTTCATCCTGTTTAAATCTTACATGAAAAATCTATTAACAGCATTCAAGATACAAGATAACCTAAACGCAAGATAGTATTATATGCAAGGATAAGTTCTAAATTGTCATCCTAAAATTACAAAATAAAAAAAATCACAAAAAGAAATATGAGGTTAGAATTGTAAAGTATGCACGAGAAACAGCTCGCTTTTAAGGTAAAATTGAACTAGTCTCTTACCCCGGGTAACTTCATTTTAAAAAAAGCTATCAAATGGTATAATGAAAATAAAATAACTGACAAAGTTCCGTAAATATCTGAAGGTCTTCCCTAGCTTAATAATGCCCTAAAAGAATGTGTGCAAAGATAAGGCCTCTATGTTGACAAAAATGTTTTCTATTATAGAATCTTGGCGACATAACTTACATGTATATCTTAATTATTACACATACTGCCAAAGTAAATATTCTGAATAATTTCAGTAGAATATGACAAACATTTTCTCTCTAGATTAAGAACAGCTTGTTTTTGTACGACATAAACTTTCCAACATTGGACCGTATGGTTCTATTTTGATTAACTTGAAGAATTGTCCTTTCCAAACGCAGGACGCTGGATATGAAATTTGGCTATATTTGCTGAAACAGTTTCTGAAGCGATGAGTTAGACATGTCATTTTTTAAGCTACAGTTAACTTTATAGAAAGAGAGCAGCACCGACTGAACAGTTTTGCAAGAAGACCATTTAAGCAACATTTGTATGAAATTCAATTGGAATTTGGCTTGTGATGTAGGATCAAGTGGCATGCTTTTAGACCAAAAATGCTGTTTTACAATTCACCCCTATCTACTTTAAGCAATCTGAAAAATTTTCGTGAGCGTTGGAATAGATATAAATGGGTTCTACATCACAATCACCATTTTGGCTGATTTGACCAAGTGATCACCTTTTTTTAACCCCAGGTGACCCATGTTCAGTTTTATCAAAAATATTATCGAGACAAATATCTTGACAATTTCATGAACATTGGACTGAAATGTAGCCGCTGGGCGCACACAAATATTTGACTGAACGATCTACGTGTCCTGTGGAAGTGATTCCTTTTTGTTGTTGTCCGAGTTCAAGTTTTGGCCACACTAGACTCTAACAATGTGGCTGCTACATATAAAGCCATTAATATAACCACCAGCCTTTAAACCTTGTTTTATAGCTGGTCTAATAAGCAAGATTTTTACCGAAGGCAGCACATTTCAAAGATGGGCAGTATGTCATCAAAATTAACATTTCCACCAAGTTTGATGTGATTGGAATGAAGATACTCCAATAGAATGCCCAAAACTTCTTTTTTCAACTTTGACTATGTGACTATATTTTGTCCAAAGGTGACTGACTTTTCAGTTTGTCTGACATATTACCGAGACAAGAATTTTGGTATTCTTACCGAGTTTTATAAAAATTGGGCGGAAAATATGGCCTTTAGAGTACATACCGGGTCTTTCTTTAATTTATGAAGAGTACTGCGTAGCTCATTGGTAAGGTGTGGAATTTGAATTTCAAAATTTTGACCCTCTGGTCTCGAATCAAATCAACGCGATAAGTTTTTCATAGAAGTGTCTTTTGGCAAGATACTTGAGCCAAAGCCTAGAACTGTTGAAACCCAGTACACACATGATGATTGAGCTTTCTAAATGATAACTGAAATGATGTTGGAAGGGCCATTCATTTTCAAATCTTTTATTTGACCTACAGACTTAGCTTTTGAAACGAAATTCCCCAGTTTAATTCTACTTGTCGTACAAGATATTATCAAGACAAGCATTCTAACCAAGGTTAATGAGTATTATATTTGTTCGGGTGCCAGAATGCTTGCGTAGTTTCGATAATCCCGAAAACATCTGAGTCCGCTTGATGTCAGTTCAGATTTGTAGATTTTATTTCATTTCGGTAATTTGATACAAGAAAAATCTTATCATATTATACCAGGAAGTTTTAAGTTTATCTAAAGTTACATCTATTCAATTTTCTTGTACCTTTCTGCTGCTTGACATTTTTTGTGGCTGTTTAGGTAAAACTAACACAATACTATATAGAAATTTACTATTTAAAATGAGAAATCAACCAACAGACCTTATTTTAAACATAATGGAATTTGGTTGAAATTGATCACCGAGATAACCGAGACATTTGATTGTCTGCTTTCAATAATAAGAGGAAAATATTCTTGTCGATCTAAAGAGAAACTTCCTGTGGCTTTTCATACATATTTGTGCGCGTGCAAGATCTAGGTTTTCTATACAAGTACACTCAACAAAACTTATAAACCACTAATTTTGTTTCTCCTTCAAATCTGACCAGTAATAGGCATGTAAATGGGAAGAAATTGTAACATACGATATCTTGACGTTAGCCAAGGTATGTAATGGAAAGATCGACGTTTCTGCCAAAAGAAGGCAATCTTTTTCAGAGGGAAACATCATTTGCGCATGCGTGGTGTCTATAAGCCAAAACGGGTTAAAAAGAGAAGCTTGAGTTACTGAAATTTTGTCAGCGATAAGAAAAAACATGAACATCATTTTCTGTACAAGCATATAATCCGAGAAAACAAGTATGACGTCTTCAATTTTTCAATGTTGAGTGAACGGATGTTTTAATAAGCTCTTTTAACAAGAACAAGTCTCACACTATGGGTGAGGTATGTTTTTACACTGATGAATCACTCTCTTCTGGACAGTAATGCAAAAAATAGGTCTATGGGGAATTACAGCTTAAAAGTGGCGGTTTAGAAGTTTTGTTGAGTGTATTTAGAAAATTCAGATGAAATCCGACCCCGCTTAATTTCAGTTCAGAATATTTTCCCAAATTTTTCATTTCGGTTTTGATTCATTTCTCGACAGCTTTAAACACATTTTGATACAGTGTGTGGATGTGAAAAGAGCGATTGCCAAAATGGCAGCCATAACTGAGTTATTTGAGTTATTTAGAAAGAACATGGTTGAAAAAAATTTAACTTGGGGATAATTCGATAAACAAGCATAACTTGTCATTTCTCGACCCTTCTTGTCCCTTCCTAAACGTGTTGATTGAATGGTATTTTACGCCGCTTTCAACATCATTTCAGTCATACCACGGCGACAGCTCACGTATTCAATCATTTCCCTGGGTTTTACCAGTACTGGGCTAGGGCTCTGAAGTCTCTTGTCCACAAACATTCCCACGAAATAAAAACAAGTGGACCAGTGAGGCTCGAGCCCTATGCCTCCAGGTTACGAGTCCTACACTTGTACCAGTACCATTGAGCCACGCCGGACCCTTCCCGAACCTTGGACCGCCACAATCATTGATTAGTAGGATTTAGTACTGCTTCCACACAAATTGTAGATCTATATAGTGCTTTGGTGTAAACTGAATATTCGCAATCCTCAACTACATGCACCCTTTACAACACCAACAATAAAGAAATTAACTTCTTATCTGAGTGGGTTATTATAGATCTATTTTACGGTATTTGATTTACAGTGGAGTAAAGAGTCAAATTCTCAGATTGCTGATTGCTTAAACTGCGCATTATCCCGTCAAATTCCCATCTGAATTCAGATAATTTGTGCACATTTTTGGAAGTTACGAATGCACCTTGCATTCTGACGCCCGCACTATTTCATCGTTGTTTCATAATTTATAGCTTAATCCTCGGGTAGGAAACTTCATATTTGGAGTCAATGGCTCTGACGAAAAAAACAATTGTGTTGGTTTTCCTTTTCCAAAAGTATCAGCTCAAAAACAACTGAAAAACAGGTAAGCTTGTCATTCTTTGTAATTATGTGTTCTTATGTCCTTGATATTGACAAAAAAAAAAGGAGAATGTCGTGCAATGCTCAGGTCTTTCAACGTGTTTTCTACACTACGGAAAACTGTAGAATGTGTTCAGTAGTGTCTGAATCATTTGTGCCGTGGGTTGACCGTGGCCGAGAATATACGCAATGAACCTAAATTCAGTCTGATATTGCCATTAAATTAGGAAATAAGACAGAGTTTTGCTGTTCTCAAAACGTGAATTAATATCTTGAACTATTACATTCGCTGCTGGTAACGAAATAACACAAAAATTATAAAAAATTAAGAATGGCTTCGATTATGTGGACCGGCTCTGAATATGTAAGTCGACACAGATTGATGAGGGCTTCCTTTTAAAATTTTGTTTTCTGTAAGGAATTACTTGAGACATAAGCTCTATTTTACCGTTAATACCCTTCAGTCCAAAATTTAATACATTTGTTCGAGAGAACGTGACCGAATTATGAAAATACAAAGGATATTGCCACAGTTGAAAATGCTGTCTAACATTAGCTTATATAATTTTTTAAAGTACTTTTGTGTAGCTTTTCACGGTTGCTAGGAAAACTAGAAAACACTTAATGAAAGAAAATGCTGAAAAACTCCGGAATGCCGGACAACATCCAAAATATAGCAAAAATACATATCGAAAGGGGGGGGGGGGCGGGGGGTCGAACGGGTAGGGTTATTTGTTAAATATGGGTATTGGCGATTATCAACCTATACTCGCCGAAAACCACTTTAATGCGCCAAAAATATCATCGATGCTACCTCATCCTTTTCCAATTTTATCGCCGAAAGCCATCGCATAACACCAAAAATGCAGAATGAAAACATATCAAATGGTTAGAGTGGTGTCGTTTGGGTTAGTGTTATCTTGGATTTAGGGATATGGGAGTAGAATGTTACCCTTTACTCGCCTAAAACCACCTAAATACAAAACGTATGCCGGAGAAGACCGCTAATTATACTTTATCTGCTCTAGTAATCGTTTCGCGGAAAATCTTTTATCCACCGCAAACAGCGTAAATTCTGTGTGTAGGGATAATATATAGTACTGACATTTTAAATACTACCTAAACTTGTTCTACTGAACTGCCGAAAAACACCTAAGTGTGCCGAAAAAGACTTGAAAGGGCGGTAGATTGGTTTGGGTTTTTGATATCGCTTTATTAATGAAAAACCATAAGGTCATAGACCCATGAGGTATATAAATCATGTATAATACAATATAGTACCAATATGGCGAACTTAATAATATATTATGATATGAGAAGTGTTGTAGTTATCATAATTACCCGTCTTTCCATCAGTGTCCATCTTGTTCGAAACGAAAAAACAAGATAGACAAATGAAATGACGGGGGATGAATCCTACTAAAAAAATCTACATACTATATTGCAAAACTCTCAACATTGTCAATTCAAACACTTTTCGCAACCTTTTAATTTGTGCAATAATTCATCGTCACTCCATCTGTGTCCAACGAAGGAAATAACCAAGAGGACTGACAAAGAATTATCATGCTCAGGTACATCATTTGGGGTTAACCAGATATACTTAATCACTCAAATTTAAAGTAGTGTACAAGATATTTACAGCATTAAAGTAATACTAACAACATTTTGATAAGTTAACGGACCGTTGTGAGAAGTTCGGTCATATTCACAATAAAAAATTGCAATACGCCGTATATTTGTACAGCTTGTAGTGTTAATTAATAATTATCTTATAAAAGCCTAATTGAATCATCATTCCATAATTTTGAACAGATTTCACTGCCCGGACACATAAATTGATATTGTTTGCCCTTCCAGCCAACCCTAAAATAATACCAAATGCTTTTTTTAATGCAAAATTTAGGTGCTTTCCGTTGTTTTCCTGCGTTTTCCGATCTTTAGATGTTTTTCAGTTAACTGAACTCTGCAAGTCACCGCCTCTACATGGATCGGTGAAGTGATAGGTAGGTGTGCCGGGAACAACACAAAACACAGTGACTGATTCATTCATAAATATGTGAATTTATAAAGAATATCTGTGGTACAAATGACCAATCTCCGAGCAGAGTTGTCGTTCGTTACTCTCTTCATACATCTCTGCAACGGGCTAAATGACAAGAATCTTGTCAAACCGAGGAAAACATGTTTTGTTACTGTTTAACTGTTTCATGTGTAACATAATAAAGTAGACAAAGGAAATATGATTCCGGATACATTATAGGTGCATTCAAACTGATGAATTTAACTGTATACAATGGAACTATTTTTTCAAGCTTCTTTACTGATCAGAATCTTACGCCAATTGTAAAAAAAAAAAAAAAAAATGGCTGCCCCCCTGAATAATGACAATTTAAACAAAAAAAAAAAAAAGTTATCGTCATTTAAAAGACATTTAAGCTTTTCAGAAAATCCCTCTTTTTCACATTTCCTACCACTAAGTCTGATTGGCCGTATGCTGTTTGAACAGCACACAAAACAATCGATTGGTCTTTCTTTCACTGGCGTTTGTGTCGCCATTTTGAGTTCTGGTCATGTGACGAAAATATCACGTGATGACGGACTACTTTCTGAGCCAACTACAGAGGTGAATGGGAATGATCCGTCGTGCAAGAGAGTGACAAATGACATCACAAGTCACGTGACTACATTCCACCTAAAAGCACCTGCGGAGTGGTGACTTGGTACAGCCAGAGACCGTTCGCATTACATACGGTATTTAAGATCTCTAGTGCATCTAAAATATGCGAGTGCAGGAAAAATTTATAGAGTAGAGTAAAAAGCTGTGAAGAAGGAACGCGTACGAATGTTGATCTATAAGAAGTCAATGCAAACACTCCCATTCGTTGAAAATTTGTTCGAAACTTTCCCTTTGAAAGCCTCCATGTCACTCGGTATCGCTTTTCTTTTCCTATCACAGACTGAATGTACAAATGAAACAAGACTTGCAGTTAGGGACAGATTGTAAGAATTAGGGTGTACTTCTAACGGTTTTCAATTATCAAACAATTTTCACTGAGAATTCTTCCACAGATAGACGCGTGCTGTAGAGAAGACGCTTGCAGATGAAATGTATTTTTAAGCGTGTAGACATGCAAACTGATTGACGACCGTTATTTATAGGGGTACGGACAAAAGCCCATCGGGTGAAAAGCCCAGTAGGTAAAAAGCCCACCGGACAAAAGCCCACTAGGTAAACAACCCACTAGGTGAAAAGCCCACTCCTACATGAAATGATGTTTTTTTTTATTAAAACATTTCTGAGAAAGAAGAAATCAAACTACAGGACTTTTATTACAAAATATTGTATACACATCTATCGAGATCTGGGAAAAAATCACTCCTGATATTTTCTACACCAACAACATCCCATCCATTTTTGAGTCTCCTGGTTGCTGAGCAATCAGGCTCTCATTGTTATCATCCTGGTCTATGGGGAGACATAAGCATACCTCCGGCCTTATACTGCTTCCGGTTTGTGAGACGAAACATAGTTTTGCTATTATTCGGTAAACAAGCCAATTTGTCTAGTGTAAATAATTTATGACAGTATTTTAGTTACTCGATACCTCAACCGCCCGCCTCTATGTTCTAGAACTTGTAGTTATTCGTTAATGTTTTAAATAATGAAATACCCTTCGATCCTCCACCTCACGCTTTTATACCAAGTACATTGAAGTCATTCAGTGTTCACATGTATTTAACCCATTTACCCTGAAGTAGTGGATCAAAAATGATGTTTTGCTCCGTTCAATACTTCAAATTATGTAAAATATTAGTCATCCGTACTGTGTCGTATGATAATAAACAAATTAATGCAAGAATTTGGCTTTTTAACCTCTTTAATCTATACATCTTTTTCTTTTTTAAATATCGTTTGACAAATGAGCTAGCCTTTATTTTATATTGTTGATTCATGGTTCATACATGAATGTATAACAATAAATCATAGGTCAAGTTTTATTCAGGTGTACATTAGCTGACTTCATTGAGAGTTATAACACTTTTCCTACTTTTTTTTTTCTTCTAGTTTCCATTTCAAACTTTTGAATACGTAAAGGGGTTTAATGCATCTTTGCAGGGTACCATCCGAAACAAGTTGGTGCATAAGATAAGACTCATTTTACATAAAAACCGTCTAAACCACTTGGAAGAATGCAGTTGAATGGACCCATAACATGCAAAATTGAAATTCCAATAGCGAAAAAGTTTTGATCCAGGTCAGCGCTGACTGTGTAAGCTGACATAAGTCGATACTGTTTGCAAATGCACAAAACCCCTTTTCACAGAACATGACTCAAGTGTTTTGACTTGTATTTTATGGTACACTGATTTCCTCCTATAGACTTTACAAATTCGCCTTTATGAACCTACATGTGGATACCCTACAAGATTCAGAACCTGAATCAAGGCACCATCACAAAACTTCTGTTCTAAGACCTTAAACCATGGATTGAAAATGGAACAAATGTGATTGCAAACGATCTTAGTTTTGAAGAGAGAATGCGTAGAGTATCTCAAAGTCATCGAAACTTTTACCATTAATCCAAAACCTCTGTCCTGTCTCATCAAAAGAGATAGCCCGAGGAAAAGATGGCATCCCAGTTTTCACATATTTTACTTTGATGCCTGTCGGTGCTAAAACGTGCAACATATGGTTAAAAAATGAACAAATGTATATGTTTCCATCCTGATCCAAACTAACCCCTTGTGGGCTTCTGAGTTCTGAATCTCTGTATTCAAATACTGGCTGTCCAGAGTAGTCAAAACTGAACACAGCATTCTCTTTCTGACATGATTGAATGACATGAGATCTGAATTCATCAACAGCGACAAACCTGAAAGATTTGAAAATTCTCCCCTTGGAATCTTGTGTGTAAGATTTCAGTGTTTTAATATGTTTTCCACTGACATCTATAAAATCAAACGATGGGGGCGAGTGGAACGTTGCTCCGATACATCCATTGTCCAGACTGACAAGGCCAATAGGCACTTTGTCCGTTTGGAAAGCCTTTACAGTTGTCAAACAGTTCTCCATTGTCGAAACGATGAGTATTTGTTTGTTTATAGGTATGGTTACTGCTACGTTGGATTGATTGAACTTCAATACTGCAATTCCAAACGGCCGGTTTAGTTTTAGTTTTATTTGTGTTCTATCTCTGATGTTATATAAACATACATTGCCACAGTAACTGTTGGCGTCACAGCAATCGGACAACACCAGATGTTTACCTCCAATCATTACTGCTATGCCGGAATACTTCGGTGTACAGTCAGGAACAAGCTGTATCTTATGCTCGTTTTTTCGAATTGCTTTTCTGTTGTGTAATACATGAACGATATCCTCGCATTTTGGTATGCAAACCTTCTCTCTGATAATCTTTATTTCTTCATCAGCTTGCACTAATAAATCTTCATGCAGATGGTGTAATGTCGACAGTAAATTCAAACGACAATGAAAACTTTCCTCTTTGATATCTTTTCTGACAATATCCTTCGCCAACTTTAGGTACTCGTCAACGACAACATTATGCATAGCTACTATTTGAACAGGTCGACCAGCTTCCAGTATGTTGTCAATATTTTCTATTCTTGCGCGACACAGAACCCTAACTTTGTCTATATTTTTAATACTTAATTCCGTTTTCTTCTCTGTAAAAGAAATCAATTTCTTAGATCTAGAATCAATGTTCATTTCTATAACTTCTAACGTATTCTCAATATTCTGTTTTCGATCTTCAAGCAGACGCTTCAGATTTTCGATTTCGTTCCGGAAACCAGCCATGCTTTCGACGTTTCTGGCAAGTACTTTTTCCATGTGAGTTTCAATTTTCTTATATTTCTGTTTCACAGAAGCCATTGCCCTTTTAGATCCATATTCTATAGCAGCAACGTTTGTTGTTAAAGCACATTGAGAATGTTTGACAGCACATATCACACAGCACAATAAATTATGATTAATGCAAAATGTATCTAATTTTTTTTGCGCGTGCTGTTCGCACTCTGTACTTCTCAGTTGATAGTTTTCACGCGATTCTGTGTCAACAATTGCATGACTTATCAAGGCCTTGAAACGTTTATGTGCATCTACACAAGATGCACAGATATGCATCTCACAGGATATACAATATTTTTCTGCCACTTTTTGTACTCCTAAAGCAACACATAGCTCACAGAGCTCAGGAATCTTGCCTATCGCGTATGTACCACTGTCAGCATCTTCAACAATCGCACGGATTTCTCTGTCACATGGATCACCTGCTTCTAAATGTTTATCTGTATCTTCGCAGGATTTACATATTTCCTTTTTACAGGTTGCACATATTTTGACTGCAGCATTTCGTCCTGCTAAAGCACAGCATGACTCACAGAGCTCGGGAATCTTGCCTATAGTATATTTACCATCGTCAGCGTCTTCAACACGGGTTTCTCTGTCACATGGATCACACGCTTCTAAATGTTTATGTGTATCTTCACATGATTTACAAATTTGCTTATTACAAGCCATACGCATCTCGTTCTCCTAAGGCAACACATAGCTCACAGAGCTCGGGAATTTTGCCTACTGTGTAATGAGGGTCAAAAGCGCCACTATCTCCTCTACATGTATCACTCAAATCGAAAATATCAAATCTTAAAGACTGATCAGTTTCAGTAGCTAGATCTAACACGTTGGCTTCGATGTCGTCATTCTGATTCAACCCTATCATTGTATGTGCCACTTCATCGTTTACTAGAGATTTCTCTACAACTGCAATTCGTATATATTCGTCAGGTGGCTCTGTCATATTTTCAACATATACTGGAAAGGTGAAAGGTTTGTGCCTCGTTTCTGTAAATATATATATAATCACACTTACGGCCCAAAAAATCTTAGCTGGTGTGTTGGTGCGTTGTTTTAGACAATTTAATTTTTACACTTAAAATTCACTCTAAACCTTAATTTCTGAAGTTATCCATCTTAAAAAACTCAACGTTAAATATTTCACAAATCTTATTTGAATAGATTGCATTATTCATCGACTGGAAAGGGGAAGAAAATAACACGAATGCCTTACCTTTTACATAAACCTTTAGAGTTTATAATAATTGATATGAGGCATTTTATGAGGGGAAAATGCCCGCAATATTCCAGTTTAAAGTCGTTTTGACCAGAATACCTTACAAAATATCGGACATTAATGAGCCAAAGTGTGAAATAGCGTTTTGTGCAATCTTATGTTCATCTACACTGTGAAACGAGTGTGCATATGACACGTTAGAGTTTAACGTCTCCGATTTCAGTGAAGTACAGTATAATCTTTTCATAACTCGATTATATTTGCAATATATATGTAACGGGGGGGGGGGGGGAAATATCTCCTTATCGGATATTGTAGACCAAGATCAGACCGCACGTTCTGTACAATGTCCGCAAAAGGTCCTTGAGTCGCGCTTAGCAGCCTAAGGGTTCGAAATCATAAACTAACCCTTTACCACACAATCCCGACTTTTAACGACTCTGCAAAACGAGCCCTTTGAAAACATTGGTAACCAGCATTTTCTCCTTTTCCCACAATGTTTTCTATGCTATCAAAGAAGAATTGCACCATTTGAGCCACATTGAAATTGTCGTCTGCAAATTCTTCCAATTTGGACCAGTCTAAAGTTTTGTCGTTTGGTAAAGAGTTAAAAGATAGCTCACAGGAGGCCAACAAAAGGTTTAGAAGATTATATGTTTTCAATGCAGACCTTTCAAATTGCAATGTTTTTTTTTTGTAGCCTGCCACGTTATTACACTTGTGTATAAAGTGTCGTCTGCTCAAGTCTTTTCGAAATAATCACGCGATTTAACAACCTTGAGGGGCAAAGCTTTTGATAATACTGAGGCGAAAGAAGAAATTTAGATTCGACCATATTAAAAGCATTAGCAGACGACAAAAATTTAATTTTGCTCAGACGGCAGGTTTTGCCTTTAAAATTATGAAATATTGTGGAAAAAGGAGAAAATGCTGGTAACAGAAAATGCTGGTTACCAGCATTTTCCCCTTGCCGACAATGTTTTCAATTCCCCCCCCCCCCTTCGAAGTCATTTAAAAAAAAATGGATTGTTTGGCGAAAGCTTGAAAATCGATTGATGGCTCTTTTTTCATTGACTTCGTTTTTTTTTCTTGAGTCATGCTCTTACGGTGGTGATACATCATACCAACCAAGTCATATCATTATTATGTATCCGTCAGATTCATTTTGTCTGACAACTAACTTAATAATGGGGTGGAATGGTCCTTGTTCACGGCAGATAATTTACAAATGGCAAAAAAGTTTTGACCCATATCAGCCTGTGCGGACTGCACAGGCTGATATGGGTCGATACTTTTTGGATGCATGGGACCTCCTTTTCACAGACCATGGCTCGTCTATTTCACGATCAAAGGGTTAATTCTCGTACTTCTTAACCCTCAAAGCGCTGAATTAATTAATTGGACCTCTTAATTAGGAAAAAAAAAAAAAAAAAGCCTGAGATATTGCTATTTCAAGATTGTTTCTGTTAGAACATGTAACATAGTAGCAGACAGTGTAGATCAAAGATCAGACTGCACGTTTCGTGCAGTCTGATCTTGATCTACACTGTCTGCAAAGACAACTTAAGTCGGTTTCTGGGCTTTAAGGGTTAAAACACGCTTTGATTGCTTGTTTTACCGATAAAGTGCTGAATGAATCAATTGTATGGTATTTAAAGCCGTTTTCAACATTATTTCGGCTATACCGCGGCTGCCAGTGCACCTATCCAAGCATTCTTGGCGTTTCTTTTACTTGTACTCCGCACAATATTCTTTCCAAGCCACTGTCGCTTTCCCACATAACCATCGTCGAAGCAATGGTCAGCGGTGAAAGAGGAATGAATCCTGTCGCAATGACTATCATCAATCCTCGGAAAGAAATTGGCCGAGCTGGGGATCGAACCAGCGACCCCCTGTTCTCAAGTCCTGTGCTTTACCGACTGCACTAAGGATATCACCTGTTAGTCTCTGTTATACAACAAATAAAGAAACCAAAATATTGACCCCCCCACCCTGTGCGCTGCCAAGGATCGGCAAAGAAATGAATCGAAAAATGGCACCTAATATTTTTCCCAAGGAATATTTAAACCCTTGAAAGCTATAGGAATAACTAGAGATTTTTGCAGACGGCATAGATCTAAGATCAGACTGCACAGAACGTGCAGTCTGATCTAAGATCTAAACCGTCCGCTTGTTTAGTCAAGTCTACAAGATGAAAGAATATTTCTGTTTCTTAGTGGATTGTACTCTCAGCTGTCGAAAGAGGTCGGAATTATATGAGCCGTGCTCTGGCAAAAGGGGGCTTAATGCGTCCCCGTGATGCATGATACCAAGCAAGACATTGCATAGTCAGGGATCCATAAAATCTATTTTGTCTAACAACCGACTGTATCATAAAGTAGACTGGTCCTTTGACATACAGAAAATTGACCAACAGCGAAAAGTTTCGGCCCAGGTCGATACTTTTGGCAGATGCATTAAGCCCCTTTTCACAGAGCATGGCTCATATATTTGTCGCTGAGAGAGTTTTAAATAAATTAATGGACAGTGTAGATTTAACACCACACTGAAAGTTCTATGCAGTCTGATCTTGGGTCTTTTTAATTAACCGTGAAAATTCTGAGTTTGTGCCTCTGGCGCTAAAGAGAGTACAAAAAAGAGCCATGCTGTATGAAAAGGGGGCTAAACGCATCTGCAAAAAGTATCACCCCGTGTCAGCCTGCACAGTCCGCGCAGGCTGACATAGGTCGATACTTTCTGCTATTGGTCGATTTTCTGCATGTCAGAGGACCATTATTCCTCATAATCCAGTCGGTGGTTAATCAAAATAGATCCAAAGATATAATGCTGACTGGCTTGGCATAATGCATCACGGAGATACATAAAGTCCTCTTTTGCCAGAGCTTGGCTCAGTTGTTTTGTGAGATACATGTATCACAGCCCAAGTTATCTGACAGATAAGTTAGCCAAGGGACGTTATAAATACATTTTTTATTTCCTACTTTACTTGAGTTATATCCCATTATCGTAACTCTGTCTCTGTCCCGTTCCCCATTTTATTTGATTTTATTATCTTGAATAACGCGTGACGCCGATTTCAAGAGTATTTTCATTATATTAATGTTTCCTTGGTATCCACCCAAGTTCTAGAGCTAGGCTCTGCAGTGTCTTGCCCAAGGACACCCGAGGTGCCCAGGGGATCAGACTAAGAACATCTGAATAACAATAATACGATAGTGATATATACGAGATGGATCGTAATAGGTATATATTTACCCTTACGCTGCTAAGCGCGACTCACTGACCTTTTGCGGACACTGTAGATCCAAGATCAGACTGCACAGAACGTGCAGTCTGATCTTGGATCTACACTGTCCGATCAGGACATATCATTTTTTCCCTAAAAATAAGTTTGAAACAGCATTATTCGGGTTTTTTACTATCGGTTTGAAAGTTTCATTTCACTTATTGAGCAGGATAAGGCTTAACGATATAAATACGGCTAAACCTGTCTGGGCGACTCTCTGAATTTAGAGACCCCCTGTCTTATCAGACAATTGGTATATTAAACCATGAAGTATATTTTACCACATGTACTCGTAGTATATAAATAAAACAACAACCTCCCTGACGCGACAAGCGGCCATGATATCACGGTTCCCATACACTGATACGAGGAGTGTACAAATATGAATCCATCTAAGCACATAAAATTTGATTCTTCATAGGTTTCACTGAATCTTTTATTTTGTTCTCTAAAAGTATTCACCTCCAACAGATATACAAAGTTTCAGTCTCCGGATCCAATCTTTGAAGGCATTTTCATAGCTGTCTGTATACGAGGAGTGTTCAAATATGAATGCATCTAAGCACCTAATATTTGATTCTTCATAGGTTTCACTTAAATTTTTATTTTATTCCCTCAAAGTATTCACCTCCAACAGATATACAAAGTTTCAGTCTCCGGATCCAATCTTTGAAGGCATTTTCATAGCCTTTTAGGTATACTGTGAAAACACTGGAATATTGAAGAACCGAGGTTTGTGCCCTGAACAAATGTTCGACCTGAAAGGATTTTTTTCCTTAGATCTGGAAACAAAAATAAGTCACAAGTGGCAAGGTCAGATGAGTACGAAGGGTGGGGAGCACGACGACTTTTCCTGCTTCAGAAAGTCTAGCAGCTTTTACAAAAGACATTGACTGAAACTGATGGTTTACACACGTTGAAATAGAGTTGACAGAAAATGAATTCCAGTGTGTTCATAGTATACCTAAAAAGACTATGAAAATGCCTTCAAAGATTGGATCCGGAGACTGAAACTTTGTATATCTGTTGGAGGTGAATACTTTGAGGGAATAAAATAAAAATGTCAGTGAAACCTATGAAGAATCAAATTTTAGGTGCTTAGATGCATTCATATTTGAACACTCCTCGTAAACAGACAGCTACAAGTGTGTCTCGATTTTGAAACATCTTCAATTTTTTCGATTAATTTTTTCGATGATACTAATAAATTATTTCGGAACTAACGATCAAAATTCTTTCCTAGGATTGCGCTATTTGCTACTGCGTCAAGATTCAGTCTTCTTACACCGCTCAACGTTACGTGGGTAAGCAGCTTACTGCTTAGGAATATGTTGTGCATTGGTAAAAGAACCTCCAGGAAAGCATCGATACTGAGGCGCACTGATCGCGGCTATATAACTGAAATGGTGTTAAAAACAGTCCTAAACGCCAAACAAACGAATAAATGAACCATGCTCTGTAAAAGGGGGGCGACATGCCTCTGCAAAAAGTACGCAGGCTGACATGGGTCGACATTTTTTGCTTTCATCAAACTTTCTTCATGTCGAAGGACGTTTTTACCTCTAGATACAGTAGGTTGTCAAACAAATTGGTTTTATATTTCCATAATTATATGATATTAACTTAGTTGCTATAAAACATCACAGAGATGCATTAAACCTCCTTTTGCCAGAGCATGGCTCAAATTCGTTAGTAGGTGTCCCAACGTCTCCCGGTTCTTAACCCTTTCCCAAACAAGCCCTGGTTTTTACGTGTCTGCAGTACAAGTCTTTTGAAAACATTGTGGGAAAAGGAGAAATTGCTCGTAACGAGCAATTTCTCCTTTTCCCACAGTGTTTTCTACCCGTTTTGAGACCTTTCTGCCATTTTCATCAAATTTAAAATTGTCGTCTGCAAACTCTTTCAATTTGGACTAGTCCAAAATTTGTCGTTTGGGAAAGGGTTAAGTCGTTCGATTTGTAATCAGGTAAACCTGGGTCCGTATTCACCAACCATTCTTAAGAACGTTCTTAGACTTATTCTTCAAATTTTCCAAGTTTGAAAGTAACACAACTTCTGATTGGCTAAACTAAATCGTTTAGCCAACCAGAAGATGTGTTACTTTCAAATTTGGAAAATTTTGTCTAACAACCGACTGAGGTAGAATGATCCTTTGACATGCAGAAAATTTACAAATAGCAAAAAGTTTCGACACGCGTCAGCCTGCGCGGATTGCGCAGGCTGACACGTGTCGATACTTTTTGTATATGTTTTAAGCCCCCTTTTAACAGAGCATGGCTCAATTAAGTATTGTTAACCCTTTCCCAAACAAGCCCTGGTTTTCACGTGTCTGTAGTACAAGTCTTTTGAAAACACTGTGGGAAAAGGAGAAATTGCTCGTAACGAGCAATTTCTCCTTTTCCCACAGTGTTTTCTACCCTTTTTGATAACTTTCTGCCATTTTCATCAAATTTACAATTGTCGTCTGCAAACTCTTTCAATTTGGACCAATCCAAAATTTGTCGTTTGGGAAAGGGTTAAACTTGTGACTGCATATAACACCTTGTTCAGTCTTCGTCTGTCCCTCATGTACTTGGTGTTCTTTACCGAAAGACAAACTTTTCAACTACGTACGTTGAAAGCTTTTACGGACGACAAATTTAATTGTGTTTGAAATTAAAGGAATTATATTTAAAGAGAACACTGTAGGAAAAGGAGAAAATTCTGGTTAATGGGACTTTACTCTTTTTCCATTATGTTTTCAAAATTTATCTTCAATAGGGTAATAGAAACACAGTATATTTCGGTAGAGGGATTTTCATAGAGATTTTACATTATAATTATACTTGTCAATGTTTCTGTTTTTCGGAAAGCAGCCATTGGCTCGGAAAGAATATTGTGCGGAGTTCTGGTTAAAGAAACTTCGGGAAAAGCATAGGAGGTGCACTGGTCGCCCCATGTAACTGAAGAAATAATTAAAAACGACATTAATCAACCAATAAATTAATCAACCAATCAACCGACCGACTGACCAACCAACCAGCCAATCAACCAACAAAGCAATCAACCAACCAACCAATCAACGTACCAACCACCTAACCAACCAATCAGCCACCCAACCACCCAAATAATCAATCTATCAATCAATCAACGAACCAACCAATCAACAAACAGACCAACCAACCAACCAACAACCAACCATCAAACCAACCAACCAACAAGACAAACAAACAAATGTCAGTTCATTTTTCGTGAACAAAACTGTATAAAATAATCCATAATAAGAGGGTCAGATTGAATGATCAAGGGTCAGCTCTGTTACGTAGTACAGTGAATTAAGCCAATACACAGTAAGTCACAGAAAATTTGATTATGTAAGTAAATAGGCTTAACTCTTTACCAGACGACAAAATTTAACATTGTCCAAATTTATAGCATTTGCAGACGACAAATTAGATGTGGTCTAACCGATGGCATATGATTTTTGACAGGATAGAAAAACACAGTGGGAAAAGGAGAAAATGGTGGTATCAACAATTTATCCCTTTTTTACTTTTTATCACAATGTCTCCGCAACGTTTC
The DNA here is from genome assembly GCA_945859785.2 of Tridacna gigas. NCBI lineage: Eukaryota > Metazoa > Mollusca > Bivalvia > Cardiida > Cardiidae > Tridacna > Tridacna gigas. Next base: position 12,910,030 of record OX244029.2, on the reverse strand, counting down.
GAACTAGGATATTTTTTCAGGAACTGTGACTAGTGACTAGTTTACCAAATGAACTTTTTACCAAACGACAAAATTATTGACTTGTCCAAATCTAGAGCATTTGCAGTCGACAGTTTTAAATATGCCTCAAATTGTGTCTTTTTTTTTTTGGAAGGGTAGAAAAAATTGTGGGAAAAGGAGAAAATGCAAATGGTGGATACCAGCATTTTTCTGCTTTTTCCACAATGTTTTCAAAAGGCATCTTCCTCAAAGTCTTTTAAAACCGAAGAATGCGTGATGAAGGGTTAAGAAAATAACACTAACTCTTGATATTGTTTGTGCGTTGTAGAGTTCTTTTGCAGTAACTGTGGGTCAAAGATTAGACGGCAAATTTATTGCAGTCTCATCTTGGTCTACATTGTGCGATAAGTTGGCAGAAAGGGCTAAATTTTTTTTTTAATTGCAATATTCTGGTATTTGCTTCGGAAAGACACTGTTCATTTCGTGAAACCCTATATCAAACAATCCTGTGTTTTAACGACCCTGAGGAAAATGGCTCTTGAAAACATTGAGGAAAAAGGAGAAAAATGCTTATAATCAGCATTTTCTCCTTTTCCCACAATGTTTTTTCACCCTGTCAAAGACAAATTCTATTGTTAGAGTCACACTGATTTTGTCGTCTGCAAATGGCTTTCAATTTGGACCAGAATTTTGTCGTCTGGTAAAGAGTTTAATTTGCGATCTAAGCGTTTAATCGGCCTTGGTTGCGCAAATGTGTTACAATAACATTTTATGACCCAAATATGACCTGGTGAAATTACGCAATATTTCTGGTGTTAGGTCACAGGAGAAAACAGACAAAGAACCTGGTCACTTTATGCCTTAAACTGCTGTTTGTATTATTCATAACCATTTTTTTCCCACCAAAGATTTTACCGACAAAGGGGATTGTGGTAAAATAGATAACCCTCCCATTACCTATGGCGACTGTTGGATCTTAAGCGGACAGCGTAGATCAAGATCAGACTGCACAGAACGTGCAGTCTGATCTTGATCTACCCTGTTCGCTCTCCGGTATTACAATTCAGCCGGATTCATCTTCTGTAGCAGTAGAAATCTTCTTGCAGATTATACTCGGTATAGTGGTGAAACTAATGAAAGCCGAGTGCGTACATACTGTTACAATTTTGATGCAAGAAACGAAGTCCATTTTGTTATTTCATGTGAATTTTTCTAGGACTTGTGATTCCAGACTTTCTGTGAAATTCTGAACAAAATCCATTTACACAGTAATCTCGCTTTGGTAAACTGTGACATGTAAAAAACCATGTTCGCTCACTTACAAAATTATTTGTTCATGCATTCGAGAAGCTGCCAAAATTTCCCGATTCCTAATACTGGAAGACTTTATTGCTTTGTTTGATTTGAGCTATTATCCAAAATGTAAATTAATGTAGTAAATACTTCTTTAAAAGTCACAGAGACGTTTAGGCCGATGAGGGCCGGTGTACCGTTTGTCATTTTAAGGTTGTATTTTTTTATATTATTTTGTACACATGTCACTTGATCTGTCATAAACCACTCACTCTCTCGCCCTCCCGCCCCATACTCACTCACCCTCCCGGCCGCTCACTCGCTCACTCACTCACTCACTCACTGTAGACCTGAAAAAGAGGGAACTTCCGGAGTTGGAAAACAGGGAGTTGATCACCGTTCGGCTCATCGCTGCCCATCTCTGGTTTTCTAACCCGGAGAGAAGAGCGAGCCAGCATCAGCCTGCACGTTCACTGAAACATTCTAGACAAAAGTGATCTTGAAATTAAGATGATTTTCGTCGCATTTCTAGACTGAAAATGTCTGTCAGGTTTAATCGGCACTCCAAGGGTTAATGCCATGATTGCTTATTACAGTAAAAATAAGCCATGCTTTATGAAAGGGGGTCTTAATGCGTCTCCGTGATGCATTATACTAAGCAAGTCATCATCTAATTATGGATCCATTTTGTCGAACATCCATTTGAATCATGAGGTAGACAGGTTCTTTGACATGCAGAAAATTGCCCAATAGCAAAAAGTGTCGACCCAGGTCAGCCTGCGCGAACTGCGCAGGCTGACCTGGGTCGATACTTTTAGCAGATGCAGTAAACCACCTTTTCACATAGCATGGCTCAAATATATATGTTGTCTTGTGATTCTTATTCAGATTCTTTCAATTTCTTTTCCTGAAAGCATCTGACAGTTGGTTTATCTTTAAAATTTGGCGAATGGAATCATTCATGATTAATTCTGTAAATGCGTTCTTTACTTTTTGCAATGGTCATATATTTTCAAATTCATTGTCTATACTGGATTACTATAGAGTCATGTATCTGTGTCCCAAAGCCCGGGAAACCAAAAGTCAGATATGATTCGAATCCAACCACTCCGTAATAATTACTATGAGAAAACGAAACTTGGAGAGCATAATGTCCCGATATATAACCGTAAATCGATCTGTAGATCACGTGACAAGAGGGAAATTTACCATATAAGGTGAAAATAAAGAGATAAAACGAAATAAAACGACCCTGTTATCTAAAGTGTTGACATTAAAATGTTGCGAATACCCAAAACTTCAAACGCACCATGGGTAAGGCATTCTCTCGCGAAAGGCCCTGTCCCAATCTTGACCCCGAAATGTGGGCTTATCGATGGCTGTGTTACGAAATACCAACAGAAATAAAGTCCTACTCTACAAGGGGATTACGCAATAATTTGAGGACCGGGTTTAGGTGAAAAGCCCTTGAAAATAATTTACCAAACGGCAAAATTTTTGGCTTTGTCCAAATTGAAAGCGTTTGCAGATGACGAATTCAGTTTGACTCAATACATGAAATATGTCTTTCACATGGAAGAAAACATCTGCGAAAAAAGGAGAAAATGCTGGTTTTCAGCAATTATCTCCTTTTCCTACAATGCTTTAAAGACGACAAATTCCATTTGACTCAATACATGAAATATGTCTCTCACATTGAAGAAAACATCTGGGAAAAGGAGAAAATGCCAGTTTTCAGCAATTATCTCCTTTTCCCACAATGCTCACATGAATCTTTTTCCTCAGGGTCTTTTCACAGCAAAGCTTAACTATCAAACTCACGAATACTAGTAGGTAGAACAGATTTCTTTGACTGCATTATTGTATGCATTATCGCTTCTCAGAACAACGTTTGCACCATGCTCTGGCAAAAGGGGGTTTAATGCATGTCCGAGATGTAACCCTTTACCACACAATCCCAACTTTTAACGACCCTGAGAAAGAGGCCTTTCGAAAACATTGTGGGAAAAGGAGAAAATGCTGGTAACCAGCATTTTCTCCTTTTCCCACAATGTTTTCTAACCTATCAATGACAAATGTCATCAATTGGGTCACCTTTAATCTGTCGTCTGCAAATGCTTTCAATTTGGACAAGTCTAAATTTTTGTCGTTTGGTAAAGAGTTGAACCAAGCAAGCCATCACATAATCATGGATTCATGACATCCATTTTGTCTAACAACCGACTGGATCATAAGATAAAATGATCCTCTGACATGCGGAAAATTTACAAATAGCAAAAAGTGTCGAGCTATGCCAGCCTCCGCTGACTGCGCAGGCTGACATGGATCGATATTTTTTGCAAATACGTTATTATACTCCATTTTCACAGAGCACGGCTCATAATTTCGTCAATGTTTCATATTAGGAACATTTATTTAGTTTAAACATATTGTATTGCCATAATTTACGCAGAATACATATACAGTTCATAATTACAAACAAGACAGCCGGCAAATGGGTGAAGCTACTGTTAAAACATTTATTTACGGCTCTCCCCGTGAACATTTGTGAAAACAAGGTGGAGAAAGGAAAAATTGCTTGTTACAAGCAACCCATCCTCTAGCTACAACGTTTGCTAGAATGGTCTCCTTCGATATCCAAAGAGTCGCCTGCGTGAGGTACCAGAGCCAATGTAAACTTCAAAGTACTGAAAGTACTGTCATACTAGCTAATGTGGGATAAGCGCCCTTGGTAAAGATAAAACTTGGTTGGTCTACACAAGATTGAAGAAAAATGGTCGAATTTTGTTTTAAAGTCCGACCCGGTTCGATCAGGTGACTTTACCAACCGCTCGTAGTCTTTTTCTTGTCAAGATTTAGGAAATAAAGTCTGTGTTTAGATCTTTAATTGGGAAGGGAAGAAAAAAAGCAAATCAAGACCATATCAATTCGATAATTTGGCGCTTAAATACTTTAGACTTCACTTTTAGGTGAACTTACCATGATTTTTTTTTTTTCATTTCATTTCTTTGGACGAACTCGTGGCTGGACGAGACCCACAACACCAAGAAAAAACGCATGGATGAAAAAGGTTGCGTTGGGAAAAGTATAGATGGGCCTGATTTGAATAGGTCACTGACTTAATCTACATTTAAGCAAACATCTTGTACCATATTGATGGTATCTTGTTCGGTCTATGATTTTGTGAGTAGATATCGTTCAAAATGGAGTGGTACAGATTTTTGTGGTTCATGTCAATACTGTAGTGCGAGTATTTAACAAAATAACGATTTCTAACAAAAAGAATTTATCTTTGTGGGGTAGTATTTTGCGACTGTGTGTTTTTGTTTACATTTTGATCTGGGTCATTCTCGATGGCAATATAGAGTAGATCGTATGATCGCTAGCCTAGAAATGGATATTTTGTGTCAGCTACAATGTGAAGAAATGCTGATAGTAATATTTTGGAGGGTTAGAGGTCTGCAATTTTTTAAAACACTTATTTTTATGCCCGACAAGGGTAACATTTAGTGAGGAAGAAAATGAAGAAATTTCAATTAATGACCGAAACAGCCCCCCCCCCAATCCCCACTCTAAAATGAGGGGGGAAAAACGGGAAAGGGGGATGGGGGTGTCTGGTCCCTCCAAGCCTCTCCTTTGACCGATACGCCTATGCAAAATTAATGTCTTAGTTTTGTTTCAACATATTCAACCCAACGCGACCTCTGTTAAGCACGTATTATGTAAGATTTAACCCTCTTGTATCGACAGTTAGTGATCACGTCCCTCTTAAACCGTTACTCTGCAAACATAAGTAGTCATATAACAGCAATAAAAGTTGGAAATTTATATGTGTACATTTATCCAACAGTTCCTATAAATTTTCATCTCGGGTCTTTTAACTCTTTACCACACTGCTTCGGACTTAGCGGTCCCGAAAAAAAAAAAAAAAAAATCTTTAGAAAACTTTGTGGGAAAAGGAGAAAATGCTGGTAACCAGCATTTTCTCCTTTTCCCACAATGTTTTCTATCATTGCAAAGACAATTCTAATCATGAGAACCGCATTTAATGTGTGGTTTTTAATGCTTTCAATTTGGACAGGTCTTAAACTCTGTCGTTAGGTAAAGAGTATTGATTCAGTAGTTAAGGTGTTGGTATTGATTAAATGGTGTTTAACGCCGTTTTCAACATTATTTCAGTTATATCACGGCGGCCAGTGCACCTATCCATGCTTTCCTGGAGATTCTGTTACCAGTACTCTGCATAATATTCTTTCCAAGCCACTGGCTGCTTTCCCACATAACCATCGTCGAAACAATGGTCAGCGGTGAGAGAGGAATGAATCCTGTCGCGATGACTATCATCAATCCTCGGAAAGAAATTAGCCAAGCCCGGGATGTTAAGGTGTTGGATTTGAAATGAGGAAACCCTGGTACAAGCCCTTCGGCCGCGCTAATGGAGTGTATGTCTTCTTTGTCTAGGTACCACAGAGGCCCATTTCAGTATTAACAACAACTGGCCCATTTCATTACCAATAAGAACCTACAAAGACACGAATACTTGAACTGTCACTGTGGAAAGATTGAAATATCCTTAAAAACAAACAAATAAAAACAAACAAAACAAAACAAATAAAGTATTATACAGAAAAAGTCGTTAGTATTTATTGACCTTGACGTAAACTGCTGCAACAATAAAGGTCAAGGACATTTTCCTGAATGCAGCTGTTGTCATGTTAATTCTTTGCCAAACAAATCTACGTTTTGACGACTCTGGTAATGAATGCTTTTGAAAAGATTGTTTGAAAGGAGAATTGCTGGTAAGCAGCATTTTCTCCTTTTCCCACAATGTTTTCTTCACATTAAAAAACAGGTACCGTTACTTGAGCCACATTTCATTTCCGGTCTGCATATACTTTCAGTTTGGAAAAGACTGGGTCCGTATTCACCAATTCTACATTTGAAAGTAACACAACTTTCGATTGGCTAAACCAAATGGTTTAGCCAATCAGAAGTTGTGTTAGTTTCAAATGCAGAAAATTTTGGAGAATAAGACGAAGAATGTTCTTAAGAATGGTTGGTAAATAAGGACCCTGGAATTTTGTCGTATGGTTTGAGTTACGCTAAACTTAAAGTTCTCAATTTTGCTCACAGTGTATAGCAATTTCAGACAGCCCATAACGTGTAATCTGAATAAATCGATGTTAAGTACGAAATATGTGCCAGACTTTATGTGTGTGTTTGAATTTAGTTTCACTCTGTTTGCAACAGAATTTCAGTTACAGCATGATGACTGCACTTTTCTTTATTTATTTTCAGGGTTTATCGAGCAGTAGGCTCGATGACTTGCCGAAGGACACACCCACATGACCAGGGACGCCAGTTGCAAGCGAGAATTGAATACGACACGGTCATCACCGAAAAGCCGATCTTATTGGAAGCCGGCTCTTGAAACCGGCTTCCAGAAGGAATGCTTTTTTTTAATGCACATGGGGAATTTTGGGATACATCATTGCACAACTTTCCGACATATTCACTCAAATACTTTTAATAGTATGTTGCTATTAAGCTCAAAATTATGCATTTTTTTGTATGTACTGTTGAGATGAATTTCGAGCATAAAAAGTAAAGATTTCGTATTTATAGATATTTATTTAATAAATGATTAATGATTGACCCCCACAGGCAGTGTAACTCTTCTTAAACTAGTATAGACTGGTTACCTCCCCTGATAGATACTACTAAGATTTTAATCGGGATATCTCGCGCAACACTGAAGAATTTCTACTAAATTGCGCGAGATATCCCGATTAAAATCTTACTGAGTGGTCTAAAAATCTCGCTCTTTTCACACAGTGTTTTCTACCCTTTCAAAGGTCTAAAGTAAGGCTCGAAAGGAAATGTAATGGAACTTTTGATGTAGCGTTTAAGGGTATTGCACTTATTTTTGTTTAGGGCTCCAGCCAAGTTATGCACCTAGTTATAAATGACCCTCGACAACTTTTGACTGATATTGTACATCACTGCACTTGAGCCATGCTCTGTGAAAAAGGGTCTTAATGAACCTGGGAAAAGTATCAACCCAAGTCAGCCCGCTTGGACTGTGCAGGCTGACCTGGACTGAAACTTTTCGCTATTGGTAAATTTTCTGTATATTTAAGGACCAGTCTACCAGATGATTAAGTTGATTGTAATAAAAAAGAGGCTACATGTATTGTTGATCCTTAATTATGTGATGGCTTGCTTGGTATCATGGATCACTGAGATGCATTAAACCCCCTTTTGCCAGAGCATGGCTCATTTACATGTTCAACTATTACATTGTAAGGGGGCTATTCAGATTTTCATAGTCAAACCAAACTTGAAAATATTTTATTGCTCAATTTAGTAAGGCAATAGCTGACTAAGAATCAAGAAATAAAGCAAGAAGCAAAGGAAAAACAAATTGATGGTACTTCTTCAATGGACTAGTTAGCCTCTTAACTTTGTACCCTACAACAGAATTTAGAACTTGTCCAAATTCAAAGCAGTTGCAGACGACAAATCCAATTTGGTTATAATGATGAGATTTGTCTCTAAAATGGTCGAAAGCATTGTAGGAAAAGGAAGAAATGCTTGTGATAAGCATTTTATACTTTTATTGCAATGGTTGCAGAAGCTTTTTTCTTCAGGGTCACTAGAACATATAATTGTTTAGTGAAGGATTAAATCTTTACCACATAATCCCGACTTTTAACGACCCTGAGAAAGAAGCCTTTTGAAAACATTGTTGGAAAAGGAGAAAATGCTGGTAACCAGCATTTTCTCCTATTCCCACAATGTTTTCTAACCTTTCAGAACAATTGCAATCATTTTAGCCACACTGAAATTGTCGTCTGCAAATGCTTTCAACTTGGACAGGGCTAAAATTTTGGACAGTATTGTCCAAATTCAAAGCAGTTGCAGACGACAGATTAGATTTGGTTATAATGATGAGATTTGGCTCTGAAATGATAGAAAGCATTGTGGAAAAGGAGAAAATGCTTGTGACAAGCATTTTATACTTTTCTCGCAATGGTTTCAGAAGCCTTTTTCTTCAGGGTCATTAATTAGAACATGTAATTGTTTGGTAAAGATTTTTAGCTTTTGGCTAAAATTTTGTGAAGGCTTGTTGGAATGTCAAGTGATCATGCAATAATATGCATCAGCTACGGCAGAGCTCCAGATAGAGGGAGTGATTTTGATTTCAAAATTGAAAATATTAATCAATCTGCACTAAACCCCATGTTATGGGTACTCATTAGAATCGTCTCATCGAGACGATTCTAATGAGTACCCACAACATAGGGTTTGGAAGGGAAATAATGGATTTAGAATACTATCACTCCCTCTTACCTGGAGGTCTGACTACGGTATGTAGGATCATATTCATGTAAGAATGATAACAGTATTTAGATCTTGTCAAAATAGAGAAAAGACCTAATCCAAAATGTCCATGTTTTTATCTGAAGAGCAAAATTGCACCATTCCTGTTTACTGAATGTAACTGTCCTCTTTCCGAATGCATGCAGGAAAAAACGTGAAGTTTATATTAGTGTTTAACTCTTTACCACACAATTCCGTGTTTTAGCGACCCTGAGAAAGAGGCATTATGAAAACATTGTGGAAAAGGGAGAAAATGCTGGTAGCCAGCATTTTCTCCATTTCCCACAATGTTTTCTATCCTTTCCAAAACAAATTTCAATTTTTGAGTCACATCTGTTTTGTCGTCTGCAAATGCTTTTGATTTGGACTAGACTAAAAGTTTGTCGTTTGGTAAAGAGTAAAACAAAAAATAGGATTCACGGCAAAAAAAAAAAAATCTTAATTAGCCCCCAAATTGTTGCAGTCGGTAAAATTTTCTACCGGGTCTGTATTCACCAACCATTCTTAAGAACATTCTTAGTCTTATTCTCCAGAATTTTTAATTTAAAAGTAACACAACTTCTGATAAGCGAGTTATTCCTAAAGCACCTTCCTCATTGATGGTAACAAAAAAATTGCCGGCTTCTTTGATGCTATGCATCAAAAATTTGTCTTGTAATTCATGTGACAATTATTTACAGGTTACATAGCTGTCAGGGTTTTATCCCCTCACGTTGACACGAGCTCTTGTGCTACCACCTTTAAAAAAATTCTACTATTTTCGAGGCCTTTTTTATAAAAAAAAAAAAATCAATCCCAATTCTGCCATGTGCTAACAAGGATGTATGTGTGCGGAAAATGTAGCTAAAGAACAGTCTGCACGTACGTGCGCATTGTCATCTTGATCTCCTTTCTTCACTTGTCAGTCCATCGGTTTCAATCAGTAAACCATTGGAAATAGTGAGCAACCTAATTCTACTCGGCAGAGAATTGGTTAAAAAAGAACTGAAAAGAATTTCAGAATCTTAAACATTTTATTTCCCTCAGTGTCAAATGTGGGCTTATAGGGGCGGTGTAGATCAAGATCAGAATTCACAGAATATGCAGTCTAATCTTGGATCCACTGCCTGGTAATATACCATAACCAAGATAATTATTATCTAAAGATGTAGTAGACACCTACTTAGACCCCCCGGAAAAGTCAAAATTATTTAGTTGACAGCAAAAGAATAAAAAAATGATAAACTAGAAGGCCAAAGACGTAGGCGCTCGACATGATCGATATTTTTTCAATCAAAAAATATATTTTCTTGATTCCTAACAAATTTTATGCCATCATAAACAAGGAGCGTAAACATATATGCGTTAGGTCAAGTGACCGTTACGCGACGGGGGCATAAAAACGTCAGTTTAACGTATATATAATTGATTTTAATAGAGCAATTGGCAAGGTCTAAACATCGCATTTGGCCACAACTCATGTCATATTTCTAACTCGTTACGTCCTAGCGTTTGATAAGACTAACCTGCAATTTGTTTGTTGTTTATCATTTTTAATAATGATTCACTGTTTACTAGTAGATCGCGCAGGATATGATAACACGTAGGAGCCATGCTACGTCAAAAAGGGGGTTTAATGCATCGCCGTGACGCATGATACCAACCAAGTCACTACATTATTATGGATCCATAAAATCCATAATGTATAACAGCTGACTGAATCATGAGGTAGACTGTTCTGTTTCTTGGACATACAGGACTGCGCAGGCTGACCTGGGTCGATACTTTTTTGTATATGCATTAAGCCGCCTTTTCACAGACCATGGATCAATTATATATATATATATATATATATATATATATATATATATATATATATATATATATATATATATATATATATATATATATATATATATATATATATATATATATATATATATATAACTGACAAAGCCCACGTATAAATAACTCTAAGGCAAGTTTTAACCGGATTTCTGATCTAAAGAACTGGTAACCAGCATTTCCCCAATTTCCAACCATGTTTTCTGTTCTTCCAAAATACAAACCTCCATCAGTGTAGCTAATTTAATGTGTCTTCTGCAAATTCACATAATCTTTGGGAGGTCTAAAATTTAGTCGTCTAGTAAATATGAATTAACTCTTTACCACACAATCCCGACTTTTAACGACCCTAGGAAAGAAGCCTTTTGAAAACATTGTGGGAAAAGGAGAAAATGCTGGTAACCAGCATTTTCTCCTTTTCCCACAATGTTTTCTACCCTTTCCAAAACAAATTTCAATTTATTAGTTGCATTTAATTTTTCGTCTGCAAATGCTTTCAATTTGGACCAGTCTAAAATTTTGTCGTGTGGTAAAGAGTTAAGACATGTGCGGATGAATCCACGCCCGTAAAAAAATTTGAGCCGTGCTCTAGAAAAATCGTGGTTCGATACATCTCCGTGATGCATTGTGCCAGGCAAGTCATCATAATAATTATGGGTCAATACGAACCATTTTGTCTATTGACTGATTGAATGTAGGGTGTTTAACGCCGTTTTCAACATTATTTCAGTTATATCATGGCGGCCAGTGCACCTATCCATGTTTTCCTGGAGTTTCTTTTACCAGTACTCCGCATAATATTCTTTCCAAGCCACTGGCTGCTTTCCCACATAACCATCGTCGAAACAATGGTCAGCGGTGAGAGAGGAATGAATCCTGTCGCAATGACTATCATCAATCCTCGGAAAGAAATTGGCCAAGCCGGGGATCGAACCAGCGACCTCCTGTCCTCAAGTCCTGTACGCTACCGACTGAGCTACGGGGGCTTGGCACCATTTTGTCTAACGATCGACTTAATCATGAGGAAGAATGGTCTTTGGGCATGCATAAATTTTACATATAGCACAAACTTGCGACGCATGTCAGCCTGGATCGATTCTTTTTGTAGATGCATGAAACCCCGCTTTTCACAGAGCATGACTCAATTTTATAACGAAACGAATTTGTATGAATATACATGTGCACTGTGGGGAGAGAGAGAAAGAGAGAGATTTTCCGTCGGTTATAACTGTCATAGCTTGTTAGCAAAGTTAATGTCGGTATCCTATGACAGGGGTGACATAAGTCAACAGTGGCAATCATCAAATGTTAGTTATAGAGGGAATATATGTATATACCACTAAACAGCACGATCCATCATGTAAGAAACATGTATGTCAACTATTTATAAAACCGTTTAGCATGTTTCCGCCTCGCCAAAAATTGCGCCAAAATATTGACAACTGAATTAATGTCAACCCCCGGTGTGTTAAAATTAATGACCTGCACAGTAACTTTAGTTTTGGAAAAATAGAACCGACAAACTGCAAGACCATTCTGGCATTACACCGCTACCTTTTTACTACACTGAAAAAAAAAAGCCCCAGAGAAACTTGCAGATGAGCCATGCTCTGGCAAATGGGGCTAAATGCATCTCCGTGATGCATCATACCAAACAAGTCATTATAGTCATAATTATGGATAAAAAAAAAATCAATTTAGTCTAACAATCACCTGGATTGGGATGTAGAATGGTCCTTTGATATGCAGAAAATTTACACATAGCAAAAAGTTTCGACCCATGTCAGCCTGCGCGGTCCGCGCAGGCTGACGTGGGTCGATACTTTTTGCAGATGCATTAAGCCCCCTTTCGCAGAACATGACTCATATAATTTATAATGATATTGTTTTGGGTGTAAAGATGATAAATTCGCAGTCTTGTCACAATCGCCAGTTCTTGCATTTAATCTCAGAGAAAACTGGGTAAGCAATGTTTTAGAAATGAGGCGTATGATTACAAAGTTTTGACTACGTACAGCACTATTATCTTACCTTAAACATGTGTAAGACAAGAAAATTCGTCAAGGCTGTATTACACTGAATACAAAGGTAGCTATGTGATAAATCATTTTATCACATACAGTAGCTACCCTTGTTTTCAGTGTAACACATCGATTACAAATTTTCTTGTCTGACACACGTTTGGGATAAGAAAATAGTGCTGTATTTGATCAACAGTATGTAATTATACACATCCTTTCTGAAACATTTCTGACCTAGATTCCTATGTAAAACTAACGGTCAAAATTGGTAATCATGATAAAGTTCCGAAATAAATCACTTTTAGATTCTACACAAGATCAATATATGCAAGTTTCTTTGGAACTACTTTTCGTTCGTAATGGACCTGTCAAAAGAAGCGAAAAGGCTTCATGTAAATTTCATTACACATTGTACATGTATGCCTATGTTTTAACACATCATGGACTATAATTATTGTTTTACAGTTATGTGATAAAAAGAATCTGAAATTCGTTGGCTTCTGAACTAAAATTTTATTAAACTCGTCCACAAAATATGTTATTAAGCTCGCTTAATAATGATTTTTGTAGACTCGTCTAGTAAAATTTTATCTCAAACACCAACTCATGCCGGATCCTATGTCTTTGATCCTCCGTTGCTCTTTTACTAGCAACCCTAGAGCTGAGCAGTTCGTTTCTATCAAATTAGCCATGCTCTGGGAAAAGGGCGCTTAATGCACCTCCGTAAGCCATTGTACCGAGCAAGCTATCACATAACTATGGACCCGTAAAATCCGTTTTGTTTAATAACCGACGGAATCATGAGACAGCCTGGTAATTTGATATGCAAGAAAAAGGATGACAAAAATTTCAATAGCAAAGTTTCGACTCGATACTTTTTTACATAGCATGGTTTAACCAAAGCGGTGAAAGCGCTGCTGAGGTTGGGTGCGTCTAATCCTGCTCAAATTGAAATCTAACTGTTGTACCAACTAGTGCTACTAGAAAGAATTGAATAAAACCATGCAGTCATTTAAAGAGCTAAGAGGTATCTCTCCTATAAATCTCTCTCAGAGCAAACTAACAGATTTCTCTTTTTTTGGGTGTGTAAGGGGAGGGGGTGTTCAATAGAATGTCAAAATGAAACGACGTGAGAAGTATTATTAAGCAAGATCTTGACAAATAAAGCAACCCTTTTCAAAGAAATTGCCACAAAAGTTCTCATGATGCTTTCATGCTTTCCATGGCACCTGTTAACGCTTCTTGGCGCTATTTGGTGGAACTGATAGATAAATGCGTATACCTACGCATGTCTCATGGCAGTCTGTTCTAACACTCTTTTTTAAAATTGTGTTATAATAATGGTGTATTTGTTTACATATTTATCGTTCAAGTCGTGTAAATTCCCCTATTGTTATACGTTTTCGTCATGCCTTGATACCAAAGTGAATAAAATGCTTTCTTAATAGTACTATTTTCCAGGTAATAATTTTGCAATGTTAGGTACCCCAGAATCAGATTTTTTAGATTCAATTTCCCACATAGTAAATCTGAGCTGGGATGCTTCGCACCCCACCTCAAATATATGTCTAATCTACACACACGGCTAAAAGACAGGCATCGAAACTATGTTTTTCGCTATTTTCTGTCTCAAACACAACTAGTCTACCCTTTGAAAGTTAGAAAGTTAGAAAAAAAGGCCCCTTCTTGTTAGTAGACCATGCTCCTATAGTTAACCAAGAAACAACAAAAATGCAATAAGGTTTCCTTGAGACCTTAGATTCAACACAAGAAACACTTCTTAGACCTGTCCTTTTCCTCGACAAAACAGCGCAGCAGAGGTTTTCGTGTCATATTTTAAAGTGAGACTACTTTTGGTGTGGTAAGACACTTTCTGGGAAAAAAAATCTTAAAAAATGTCGAATAGTGACAAACCATGTCGTTCGGCAAACATCTGGTGATCCGCTGATCAAATCCCTCCGCTGTATTACCATGGCTGGTGATATGCACCTACACCGTACAATCCTTCGCCGGTGACAAATCGCTTCATCACTCTTGAAATTTTAAGGTTAAACTTAACAGAAAAAGAAAACAAGAGTCACAAGTCTAAATCTTTCTAAATACATCTAAATACATTTTCAGTACATCTCCGTTGACAAAGAGTTTGTACAATTTTTACCGTGGTCTATCATTTCTGCTTGCAAATTTCACCGGCAGGTTTATAGTTATGAATAACTTCTCCGTCTATGTCTTTGCTAATCGACTTACATGGGCGCCGCCATGTTTAAGATCATGTGATTGAGAGTACTTCAAAATGGATACTTTATACCGACGAGATTAGATGTAGATACGGAATCGACCGAGTTGTGACGAGTGGAACTATGCATCAGCCTTCAAATTCTGTTGGGCTTCGAACTAACAATCCCTGGATGACCTGCCAATCCCATTTAATATAGACCACGACTCACTAACGGTGGTTTGTTCACATATAGGAGAAAAATTATATAACATAGACAATGACATTTTCACGGAGAGGGCAACTAATTAATAAGTTTACGAATCAAGAGGTCACTTTGATATGAACAACTAGATGTTGGGCTCATAATTACAACATACAATGACAAGTCTAACACACTATGAGGCTAGCTTACAAAGGGCCACTACATCAATGAACATAATTTATGCCTGGGCCATGTCCTGGCAAAAGGGGGTTTAATGCATCTCCGTGACGTATGATACCAAGAAAATAATCTTATAATTGAGTCCATAAAATCCATTTTGCCTCACAACCGACTGAATCATGCAGTAGAATGACCCTTTGACATGTAGATAACTGACCAATAGCAAAAAGTATCGACTCAGGTCAGCCTGCGCGGAATGCGCAGGCTGACCTGGGTCGATACTGTTTGCAGATGCATTAAACCCCCTTTTCACAGAGCATGGCTCAGTTGTATATACGTGTACATATCGACCACAAACATTTTTTTGTTCTTTCGTCTTGCCGTAGATGGCTTTCGAAAACATTGTGACAAAAGGAGAAAATGCTCGCGACAAGCAAAATCTCCTTTTGTCACATTGTTTTCCTATGTATGCACGTATCAAAATTTAGTTAAAGTTGTTTTATCCACATTCAAAAACTATGTTTTCGAAGTCGTGCGACTGCAAATGGGGTAGAGAGTTGGGCTCCGTCCTTCTGCTCTTGCGTCGACGATCACGCCAATTTGTCTTTATCCTGGGTATATAAAAAACTAACTCCATTGCAAAATGGAACTGAGTCATGCTCTGTCAAAAGGGATCTTAATGCATCTACAAAATATATCGACCAAGGTTAGCCTGCGAAGGGTTCGGCCAAGGTTAGCCTGCCAAGGCTGACCTAGGTCGAAACTTTTTTTCCATTTGTAGATTTTCTGCATGTCAAAGGACCAGTGTACCTCAGGATTGGTTGCTATACAAAATGAGTTCGATGGATCAAAAATTATGTGATGACTTGCTCGGTATAATGCATCACGGAGAACCATTAAACCCCCTTTTGCCAGAGCATGGCTAAAACATTTTGGCCACAGTTCAGAATGAAGGAGCGGGCAGTGCAGAAAGAGATCGAACTGTAAAGACCGTGTGTGCAGTCTTATTTTGTTCTTCAAATGTGATTTTTTTTTTGTTGGCAAAATAGAGAGACCCTGTATGACGGATAAACTTTAATGTTAACACTTAAGCTGCTGAATAAATGAAACGCAATCAATACTAAAAGCCCAAACATTGCGGTTTCAAAGTTGATTTCACCGGAAAGAAAATACCGTATCGGACAGTGTAGATCAACGATCAGACTGCACGTTCTGTGCAGTCTGATCTTGATCTACACTGTCCGCAAAAGGTCAGTGGGTCGCGATTAGCGGCTAAAGGGTTAGTAAGAGATATACCATAAGGTTATTTCCGCTTTGATGTACGGTAATTAACGCCATGTTGTTGTACAAACACTGTATTGGACAGAATATTAGCTGGGAGTCTATGTTCACTGCTTGCCCATAGATGTTCTGTTTTGCCTGACTCAAAGTTTAATAGCATTTATTTCCTTTCGCTTCAGGACGCAATTTTGCTTTGAAGATGACGTATTTACAAACCATCATAAATTCGATTCTGATCATCTGAACTCCATGGCTATTAACCCTTAGAGTGCCGAATAAACCTATCAGACATTTCCATCCTAGAAATACGACCCAAATAATTGCAATTTCATGGTTGCTTTTCTCTCTACATTGATTGAGTAAAGCGGACAGTGTAGATCAAAGTTCAGGCTGCACGTTTTGTGCAACCTGATCTTGATCTTCACTGCCCGGAGAAGCAACTATAGTCGTGAAAGGCACTTTACGGGTTAATCAGTTTTAGTTTTCTAGGTGGCTAGTATTTGAGCTTAGACTTAAAATCGATTCCTATCAACTATAGTCCATAACTAGCCGTCATATTTTTAGTTCATCACAAGAATAACCCTTGAATTTTAAGTTAACACCAATTCATATCACTTAACCTCCATGACTAGTCATCATTTCATTTTAGTATATCACACGGCTAGTTCGTGAATTTTAAATTGAAATCAACTCTTATTTTCTATTTTAAACTCCATGGCTAGTGATCTTTATTTTCTAATTTTTTACATGGCTAGTCGTTGAATTTTACATTGATATCGACTCTTATCATCCAGTCTCCATGACTAGTCATCACATATTCTTAGTTTATCACATGGCTAGTCCTTTCCTCCGTTTTTCTAAACAAATCAAGAAAAGCAAACTTCCCAACCCTCCACAGTGACTGTTTCTCTTTTCTGATTTTTTTCTTGTCTTGGATGCCTGCCTTGCTGGATAGCTCAGTGGTTAGCGTATCTGATTCATGACCTGGTGGTTGCGGGTTCGATACCCGGTTGCGGCACTCTTTCTTTCAAGCGATTTTTCGCCTCTCACCTCTGATGCATGTGAGAAAAGTAGTCGGTGGCTGGGAGCATAACTTCCAAAGTATAAAAGCTGGGAAAGAAAGTTTGTGTCAGTACCGGTGTGAGAAAGCCAGAAAGTACATGCGTAGGTACGCTGACCACCGTTATATGACTTAAGCTGTTAAAACGGCGTTAAACTCCAGCACAACAAAAACTTGGATGTAACTGAAATTGAGCCATGCTCTGGCAAAAGGGGGTTTAATGCACCCTGCGTGATGCATTATACCAAGCAAGTCATCACATAATTATGGATCCATAAAATCCACTTTGTCTAGCAAACGAATGAATCATGAGGTAGACTTGTCCTTTTACAGGCAGAAAATTGACCAATAGCAAAAAGTATCGATCCAGGTCAGCCTGCGCGGACTGCGCAGGCTGACCTGGGTCGAAACTTTTTTGCCTATGCTTTAAGCCCCCTTTTCACAGAGGCATATATATTCTACGTTGCGCAATAGTACTATGTTTACAAAAGCGGTTTGCTCTTTCATATTTGGTCAATATTACGGCTACCAGTGACCCCCGTTGGTCAATACTCACTATTAACACAAGCTGGTCAGCCGTTTGTCCTTGCTGTAATATTATACAGAGTGGTCAGATTTAGGCCATTTATTCCCTTATCAATCACACCCGTGTATATATAACTCTTAGGAACAAGGCCCTTCAAACATTGTGGGAAAAAGAGAAAATGCTGGAAACCAGCATTTTTTCCTTTTCTCACAACGTTTTCTACCCTTTAAATGCTTATCCCGTCTTAATAGCCATATTATATTTGTCTTCCGCACATACTTTCAATACAGGAAAAAAATCTAACATACTGTCATCTTGTAAAGCGTTATTCAATATACAGTTTGATAAAATGTTTACTTTTCCAACAGTCTCGGATAATCTTTCATATCGATATTACCTTCTGGCTTTGATGACGCGAGTCTTAAAGTTGCGTTTATCTAGATGTTCGTCCAAAGGGAAAATTAAAGGAGAAAATTGATATTAACTCTATACCAAACGACAAATTCTTTGTACTGGACCAAACTGAAAGCAATTGCAGACGACAAATGAAATGTAGCTCAAATGATGATTGCTGTCTTTAGTTGGGTAGAAAACATAGTGGGAAAAGGAGAAAACGCTGGTTACCAGCATTTTCTCCTTATCCCACAATGTTTTCAAAAGCCTTCTTTTTTTCAGTGCCGTAAAACCTCGAGACTGTGTGATAAAGAGTTAAGTAAAGAGAAATCACTGGGACGCCACTGTTTGCTGGTTACTTGCATTTTCTCCTTTTCCCAGAATGTTTTCAAAAGCCGCCCTCAGTTGCTCTCAGTTGTCGAAGAAATCATTATACATGGAATCAAAAATAAAGGAACTCTTGCAATTCAACTTGAGGTAATTCTTTATTTTACCTAAAATATATAACTTATATGGAATCCAAGTCAATATCGGGTGTGACCTCATTGTGCAGCAACACCTGTACGACACCTGGTGGGCGCACTTGAGATGATACGTCGTATAGTTGCTCTTGGAACCTGCTGAAATATTGAATGCTGAAGTCCTCCTCTCGTATCATGTCAGAGGAAACAAGTAACTGGGTTCCCTTATTTTTGGGGCTACGTATATTTCGTCACTGGGATTCCAGCCAGCGACCTTCAACACTATCGTCCAACGACTCTACCAGCAATGTCCTGAGTAGCCTGGTTACCCTTCTCCAGGCGACACAATTTTAGACTTGTCCAAATTGAAAGCATTTGCTGACAACAATTTCCATATGGACGGTCATTTTGCCATCGGTAACTGTCTATTTCTATGAGACCGGATATTACGTCATCATGCTTATTTGAACACGACCTCACATCATCGACGTATGCGATTGTTTATGGTATTTATGGATCTCGATATTTCAATGACGACAAAGGCTGTGAGTTTTTTTTCGAATCTTGTGCACTGCGCTTGTCCTCAATTTGATCTATTTGTCGTTCAAGTATAAAATCAGTTGCGTTTATACTGTGGAAGTGATGCTCCGGAAAAAAAAGGTAACTCGAAAGATAGTAAATACAGAGTTATCGATCTTGTGTACTATAATTTTGTCTTCTCTACTTGGTTATATAATCTATCTGTTTTGAATATATGGAGTCAAAAGCTTGTATACTGTAGAAGTTATGCTCTAGAAAAGATTTTTCCGGACACACAAAAAACCGTTCGGACGTGCGCGCAAGTTTACTCAAGTTCATCCAAACTAAACTTTTTCGGGGTTACAAAACCACACTAAAGCTTAATTCTCGTAGATATGGTATTCGGCCAGGGACCGTATTCACCAACCATTCTTAAAAACATTCCCAGTCTTATTCTACAGATTTCTTTTCTTAATTTTAAGATACACAACTTCCGATTGGCTAAACCAATTGGTTTGGCCAATCAGAAGATACACAACTTCCGATTGGCTAAACCAATTGGTTTGGCCAATCAGAAGTTGTGTTAATTTCTCAATCCAGAATTAGACTAAGAATGTTCCTAAGAATACTTGGTGAATACGGACCCAGGCTTCTCTTGATAAATAGTTGCCGGTTACCGAGATAAATATTGACGTGCGTACTCTAAAAAGTCCATGCATTCTGTCAGGAACCTTCATGTTGCTTCGGTAAAGGCCGGATTATATGCATGTTGGTACGAACAACCATCCTCTTTTCAGATTCGTTCATGATTCACATGGTGCGAAAAAAACTAGGTGCGATCCGGTTGTCGCCGGTGTCGCCATTAACGGCGTCTCTTTAACTTATCACGGTTGTGCACCGGCGCACACAGGCATTCCGTTAAATATCAACAGGGAGAGCAGGTTCAAATCAATGCCAAATTATTGCGGTTTATCAATGTTGTCGCTGGCCGAGGGTCCGGACCTGTACGGCAATAAGCCGCCTTTGCCCCCGCATGACCCTGGAATTGCCGGTATTAAGTCGGTGTGGATACACATACCGATTTTGGTCACCTCCAGATGTATTAACAATTTTGAAAGAAGCGAGACTGTGAGCCGGAAAAATTCGTTTGAACAACATTGACCCCGGATCTTCTCATTCAAGGTACCACCAGGGTTGTGCCCCCTTTTTGAGACGATAAGTCCGAGATCAATTGCCACATCGTTTTTACAAGTACTCGTTTACTAAGCCTTAAAGAAACATCTAAACTCATTTTCAGTCAGTTTTAACCCATTTCATCGTTATTGTACCAAACTGTAATCATTCTTGTATCTTCATGCCTTATGTTGCCCCTGAGGGGTGCAAGGTTGCATAGACTGCGCCCAATGGAAAATGCATTTCATTTTCGAGCGGGCCATCAAAGAATTCAATGTTGTGACGTTTCCGGTCTTCAGTCAAAGTTTTCCGAAATTATGTATTTATCCCTTACACAATATATATCCGTGATTTATCTATGTTTACACAGCTAACTAAATTTTGAACCATTCTGCAGTCTTTCAAATTTTTACAGCGTGTTTTTTTTTATGTTTTCTCTCTCGCTGTAAGGATGTATCTTTAACCAAAACTGTACGACAGTTTTACTCTGTAACGGCCTACCCCGTATTTGCAGTTTAATCCTTTCCCAAACGACAAATTTTGGACTGGTCCAAATTGAAAGAGTTTGCAGACGACAATTTTAAGTTTGATGAAAATGGCAGAAAGGTCTCAAAAAGGGTAGAAAACACTGTGGGAAAAGGAGAAATTGCTCGTTACGAGCAATTTCTCCTTTTCCCACAGTGTTTTCAAAAGACTTGTACTGCAGACACGTGAAAACCAGGGCTTGTTTGGGAAAGGGTTAAGCCATGGAGTGCAAAATAAACCCATCTGACATTTTCAATCTGGAAATAAAACTTAAAAAAGTATAATAACATGGTCGATTTTATACCGAATCTTTCAACAAAGCGGATAGTGTAGATTAAAGATCAGACTGCATAGGCAACGCATTAGGTTTAACTAGGAAAGAGAACCCACAACATAAATATCGGTTAGAAATGAGAAGGTTTCAGTGAAAAAAAGAAAGACTTAACTTAGTAACTCTCTCCAAATACCCCACCCCCTTTTGATTGAGCTCAGATTTATCTAATCTGCCCATCTTCTTTTCCTTCTGCTGTCTCTCTGGCGAAAAATACAGCGATGGTATCTGAGATATATTTAACAAGCCTGCGGTCATTCTGACCTAATATACTGACCACAGGATAAAACATGGCCACTGCGCTTGCGTGAGAATGGCGGCTCATTACGCGATAATAGAGTGGTCATTTTCATCAACGTAATAACTTCAAGGTATTGCGTAAAGAATTCCGCAGAGAGAGATTTTTATAAACCGATGGTCAAAGATTTTTACGGGACTGACCAGTGGGCGTAACTGACCAAAACTATCCGGTGCAAGTTTTCATCAACTGTACCACGCTTTATGCAGTCATTGTGCAAGAAGGTCATACAAAGTTCATTCAAACGAGATTTCATATAAGCTATGGTCATTGGCTGACCAGTGCATTAAGTATCGGTCAGTGGGTGGGTCATATTGTACAACACTGTAATAACGGGAATTTTACAAGTTAGACTGGACATTACGGACTTGACCACAACACTGTTTGTATATATACATGTACATGTACATCTATAAATGGACTATCAGATTATTAAGTTTTTGTGGTTGACTGTTAATTGATTGGAAGTTGATTGATTGAGTCATTGATTGATTCATTGATTGATTTTGTTGTGGAGAATTCTTTTTATCAACCTATTGTTTTTCAATGGAAATTTAAATCCAGCCCCTGAACATACAGGCGAGCGCAAAGTAAGTATGACTCACTTAGACTTAACTGAACTTTGTGATAAATGAAGCAGGTTAGAGGTTTTATACATAGCCATCAATTTGTTTTTCACTTGTACTGAGTGTCCAATGGGTGGATATATCATAGAACAAAGATCAAAGAACAAAGATCAAAAACGCTCCGAAGATGCAGTCCGATCTGTCTACAACCTGCCTTTACTACCAGGCGATTGTTTTCTAAAACAATCTTACAAAACTCTGATATTTCACGTATCTATGGAAACTGACACGTCTGTAAATTTTCTTTTTCTTTTTAACACGCACTCTCTCTCTTTCTCTCTCTATGTGTCTCTGTCTCTCGTTCTTCCTGGCATATTACGCAGTTTCATCTTCTTCGATGTTAGGAGAATTAATCATTTACAAGTAAATGTAAGCAGTAAACAACATTACAGGCATTCTCAACGATGGACGTAGAATGATTCACGCAGCCTCAGCAGTGACCAGTCATGTTGCGTCATTTCGGAGCACAGAACGATACCGCCCTGTCACCGGCAATAACACTGCTATTCTAGAGGTTTTAACCATTAGGCTGCTAAGCGCTACTCACTGACCTTTGGCGGACAATGCAGATCAAGATCAGACTGCACAGAACGTGCAGTCTGATCTTAGATCTATACTGTCCGATAAGGAGATATCTTTTTTTCCGAAAATGTCTTTGAAATAGGAAAATTTGGGGTTTTACTATTGGCTTGAAAGTTTAATTTCCTTTACTTAGCAGGATGGGGGTTAATAACCAAGCTTGCGCTGTCCAATTACACGTATTCGTTATTTACCCTGAACGGATTGATTGATTGATTGATTGATTGAGTGGTTGGTTGGTTGGTTGGTTGGTACTGACTTTCCAGTTATTGTACGCGAAACAAGCGCACCATTCTCATGTATTCTTTGTATTCTGCAAACAAAAACGACCTAGAACCTTTGTAATAACTTGCTTTTACTAGCGATTCATTTCTCTGTAAAAGACATGAATAAGTGAAGTGTCGCCTTGATATTTCTGTGATGCTGTTCAAAAACAGTAAAATCAATTCAAATATTCAAACTTAAATATTGACTTGGTTAACATTTACTTATATTTCACTCGCCAGATCTCTGATCTTATTGCATTTATCGTCTTAAATTTCCGAGCAAAAACTATCGTTTTCAGTAAACGTCCGTTTGGTTTGTTTTTCATGCACAAAAGGAGAACTGCATTAATTATTATCTGTGGGAAAATGTTGAATGTTAATTTTGATCGAACTACAAAATTTTACAAAAGTCCATTATTAAACGCAGACAATGGGATTTGTTACTGAAATGACGGTATTTGTCGGTCAAAGACTAAAAGAAAAACACCGTGGGAAAAGGAAAGCGCTGGTTACCAGTTTTTTCTTCTTGATTGCTAATGTCCAACGACGGACTTCCCCCGCAGGGTCAACAGACGGGATTCAATGATAAATGTTCAAATTCCAAAGTTTAGACCAATGTTTTAACTTGATTCATAAACATAGCTTGAGGATACAATATTCCTAAAATCAACTCTCAGGCTGCAAAGCGGGACACTTTTGCGGATAAAAGAGATTGAGATCAGACTGCACAGTACAAGCAGTCTGATCTTGGATCTACATTGTCCGATAGGAGAAAAGGAACTTGAAATAGAATTACATGCATTAACCCTTAGGCTGCTAAGCGCGACTTACTGACCTTTTACGGACAGTGTAGATCAAGCCTTTTTCGCGAAAAAAAAAACTCTTTGGAAGAGTGTCGATCAAAGATCAAATGTGCAGGTTTTTCCTAACTTTTTAACCCTTATCCTGCTAGATAAAAGAAATGAAACTTTCAAGCCGACAGTAAAACCCCAAATTTTCCGATTTCAAAGGTATTGTTGGAGGAGAGACACCTCGTTATTTATCGGACAGTGTAGACCAAGATCAGACTGCACGTTCTGTGCAGTCTGATCTTGATCTACGCTGTCCGCAAAAGGTCAGTGAGTCATGCTTAGCATCCTAAAGATTAGGAAATGATAAAATCTTAGACCTGTCCTAATTGATAGGATTTGCAGACAACAAATTTTATGTGACTGAAATGTTTGAATTTTATAAGGGTAGAACACATTGTGGAAAAGGAGATAATGCTGGTTACCAGCATTTTCTCCTTTGCACAAAATGTTTTCAAAAGCCTTGTTCTTCAGGGTCGTTAAACGTCGGGACTGTTTGTAAAGGAATATATCTATGTACAGTCCTACGCTTACACTGAGTGTAGATCAAAGATCATTTTCTTGTAGTCTGATCTTTATCGACAGCTTCCACAGAAAGCATATCAAAGCATACTCTGTGGCCATTTATAGAGGTCACTAGGTCAGCTTGACACGGCAGGTATAGAATGTTTTCCACCTTTTATACTCACTTACGTAATTCCTGTTAACGCGCGATAACTGCAGCACTTTGATTGTGGTTCTACGACGAGTCATGACTAAATTTAGTTGGGCCAAGCTCATTGAAAAGGGGACTTTAATGCACCTGCTAAAAGTGTTGATTCATGTCAGCCTGCGCAGCGCGCGTAGGCTGACATGGGTCGAAACTTTTTGTTATTTGTACATTTTTTGCCTGTCGAAATGTCCAAGACCCATTCTACCTCACGGTTTTTCTTGGTTGTCAGGCAAAATGGGTTTTAACAGATCCATAATTATGTAATGACTTGCTTAGTATAATGCATCACGGAGATGCATTAAACCCCCTTTTTGCCAGAGCTTGACTCAGTTGTAAGTCAGTAAGTCTCATTCGGTTTACTTTTTGAGGAAAAACCCTTTTCAGTGTGAAAATCCAAGAAACTGCGATTATGATTAACTAATGATTAACAATCATTAGTTATCGCGACCTTCGTTTTAACACTTTACCGCACAATCTCGAGTTTTAACGACCTTCAGAAAGAGGGCTTTTGAAAACATTGTGGGAAAAGGAGAAAATGCTAGTAACCAGCATTTTCTCCTTTTCCCACAATGTTTTCTATCCTTCCAAACACAAATTTTAATTTTTGAGTCACATATATTTTATCGTCTGCAAATGCTTCAAATGTGGTTAAGTTTAACGTGTTGTCGTTTGGTAAACAGTTTCGAGAAAAAGAACTTTTGAAAACATTGTTGGAAAATGAGAGAATGCCGGTTACTGACATTTTCTCTTTTTCTCACAATGTTTTCTCCCCTTTCATAGTCAAAACCTATTAATTCGAGCCATATATCATTAACTTTTGTCGTCTGCGAATGTTTTCAATATGGACCTTTCTAACATTTTGTCGTCTGGTTACCAATGAGAGCCATTCTTCAGTTATTTCCCTTGATTCCTCTCCATTACGACACTGGTCCTGATCAGGGGATTACTTGGGTTTTATCCTTGATTTTCTTGCACTACACAAATATATTCTTGAGGTAATATCTCGGGAAAATTGGGCTAGATTGTTTTACAAGTAGAGATATGTGCATTTCTCTAATAATTGAGAACATGATTTGCTTTGAAATTACATGGGGACCTTACATAATGTCATAAATCAAATTATTTTTATCGCAACATCCCCAAAAGAATCAAGGATAAAAACAAAGGAATACAGGTAAAAGGACCAATCTGTTATTTGGTTACCTTTAGTCTTTATCTAGCAAGGGAGATAATTTTATCTACAAGAATGGCCCTCATTGAGGGGAAAAATGAATTCTGGGTAACAAAAACACCTACCCAAGATCACGGATATTAGATACTAAACACATAAAAAAATCCTCCATTTCGAATTTAACTATCCTCGAAAACTTGTAAATATCCTCGTATAACAATAACTATGACGTAGTGTTTATATGCTCCGGAAACGCTTGTTCTAATCAGCCCTTTACCACACAATCCCGGGTTTTAACGACCCTGGGAAAGACACCTTTTGAAAATATTGTGGAAAATGGAGAAAATGCTGGTTAACCAGCATTTTCTCCTTTTTCCACAATGTTTTCTACCCTATCAAAAATAACATCAGCGACATTTAAATTGTCGTCTGCTAACGCTTTCAATTTGGCAAGTCTACTTTTTTTTGTCGTTTGGTAAAGAGTTAAAATTCCATGACGTAGTGTTTTCTCCTCATCCCGTCATCTTCATACCGATAACTTTTACCTTTACGATAGCTTTAAGCCCCCCGCTGTAAACAAGTTTGAAAAAATTGTGGGGAAAAAGGAGCAATAACATGTTACTAGCTACCGCACCTTCACCCGCAGTTAAGTTCCCATTAGGTGCAAGTATTGTTTTCTTTTCCCTCAATGTTTGTAAATTGTGTAAGTTTTCCTTGCTTTTGCGTAGATTTGAAGGTAGTCATAACAGATACCTTAAAGGCTTAGTGGCGGCCCAAAGTAGGTCGAACGTTGCCAAGTCGCTCTATCTCTTGTTTACTTTTAACCTGGTTTTAAAATTTGAGCCATGCTCTGTGAAAAGGGGGGCTTAATGCATCGGCGAAAAGTATCGACCCAGGTCAGCCTGCGCAGTCCGCGCAGGCTGACCTGGGCCGAAACTTTTCGCTATTGATCAATTTTCTGTATGTCAAAGGACCAGTCCACCTAATGATACAGTCGGTTGTTAGACAAAATGGTTTTACGGATCCCTAATTATGTGATGTCTTGCTCGGTATCATGCATCACGGAGATGCATTAAGCCCCCTTTTGCCAGAGCATGACTCATTTATTTTTTCTGCTGACGACTGGCACGTGGACCGACTATACAATGACAGATTATCATCTTCACAATAAATTCCATACTTTAAAATCATGTGATTTGAATTTATATCCATTTTAAAAAGCCGCATTTTAAGGACGCTTAGAACAGCTGAAAGTGATTTTATACACAATGAGGGTCAAAATGACCTGGAACTTTTGACCTACTTTTAAAATTCCCTTTTTTCTGCCAGCAACTAACACTTTGACCGACCGCACAAGAACAAATAGTCACCTTCACAATAAAATATATGATCTAAATTAGAATGCATTTAACATCCACATTGTTTACTTTTGGTTGCTATTTATCATTTTGAGATTAAAACGACTTAGCAAATCGACCTCTATAGAACTCATGTCAAACATCTCCATTCCCCTAGCTCCCTGACTTAGCCCTGTTTTGGTCTCTTTTGCAATGTCCGTCTGTCTGTATGTCCGTCTGTCCGTCCGTCCGCCCGTCCGCTTGCCCGCCACTCCGTCCGTCCGTCCGTCTATCTGTCTGTCTGTCTGGCTCTCTGTCTGTCTGTCTCTCTGTCTGTTTCTCTGTCTGTATGTGTGTAACTCCCTTTGTCATTCATAAAGCTTTACGTCAAGATTTAATATCCTTCTTCTTTTTCTTTTCAGGAAACAAGATGGCGGACACCGTGTTGGACTTATCCGCGAAGTCCACCTCCGTGTTAAGTAGTGATTATTCGAAAGAGCAGACAAAACCTGAAAACCTATCATCACCATCACCAGTTACCCGCCAAACATCCTCATCAGATGGTAATGATAGCGACTCGTCACTTCCGGGGTCCGCCATTAGACCAGTCGCTGGACCGGTTCCGAGCAGTTTATCTTGCTCACCATTAAAAAGACCTGAGTCGCCTAAAACACCGCCTTCTGCAGGATTAAACCGTCCATTTAAATCATTCACTGCAGATTCATCGGTGCCTTCTGTGTTCTCACCTCCGACATCGCCATTATTGGCTCCCAGTCAAACTTCCGGTTTACCCACAATGCCTGTTGGAGTCGGACTTACATCATTGTATGAAAGTTCATCAGCATTTCCGACTTTTCCACTCACGCCATTAACCTCTCATCTGCTTCAGCGAAAACGACGAGCGGAAAGTAGAACCAGTCAATCTAGTTCGGACTCGGACAGTAAAAAACTAAAACAAGTGCCCGAGGAGAAAAAAGATGAATCATACTGGGAACGAAGAAGAAAAAATAACGAGGCCGCCAAACGGTCACGTGATAGCCGACGACAAAAAGAAGAAGAGATTGCAATGAGAGCAGCATTTCTTGAACAAGAAAATTTAAAACTAAGAGCTCAAGTTGCCTTACTAAAGACGGAAACCTCCAGACTACATTATATGTTATATAATCGCTTGTGATACAACAGTCCTTGGAATATGTTGTGAATAAAAGTGTACATTTAAGACCCAAATGTTGTGATTTCAAGGCTATTTTGACAAATATCCAAAACAAAAGGTTCCTATAAACGTTTTGTGCAGTCTGATCCTGGTCTACACTTGCTGCAGGCATTTAACTCTTTACCAAATGACAAAATTTTAGATTGGTCCAAATTAAAAGCATTTGCAGACGATAAAATAAGTGCCACTGAAAAATTGATTTTTTTTAGGAAGGGTAGAAAACATTGTGGGAAAAGGAGAAAATGCTGATTACCAGCATTTTCTCCTTTTCCCACAATGTTTTCAAAAGCCTTCTTCCTCAGGGTCGTTAAAAGTCGGGATTGTGTGGTAAAGAGTTAATTAAAGGGCATAGTTATGTGTCCCTCTTTACAAAAAGAAAGACGACATTTTAAATATGGCTCATATGATTCAATACGTCTTTGATAGGGTAGAAAACATTGTGGGAACAGGAGAAAATGCTGGTTACAGCATTTTCTCCTTTTCCCCAGAATGTTTTCAAAAGACTTCTTCCTCAAGATCGTAAAAAAACCGAGGTTGTTTGATAAAGGGTTATATTTCCATTACTTCTGCTCTTTTCCACAACATTTTCAAGTAATTATCTTCACAAACATTAATTTTGTCTTTTTCATTAAGCATGCCAGTTTCGTGTAAAAATGTAGCGTGTATATTTATTGTTTGAAAAATTTACATTTATTACTGATTTCGTATTTAAGATTAGGAAGAATGAATAGAAAAGTATGTATTTCTAACACAAATACCCTTGACACAAGGGGGCTATAACAACCTGCGAATACCTCATTTGGGCTTACATTGGTGCAAAGATGTGCTGTTTGAACAATTAGTATAAATGTGTTTATGAGTGCTACAAGTTTTGCGTATGTGTTGTTTATTTTTATGCTTGTAAATTTATATTTCCGGTTACCAGTCTAATTGCCGGAAGTGCTACTATATCTGAGCCATGGTCTGTGAAAGGGGGGCTTAATGCATCTGCAAAAAGTATCGACCCATGTCAGCCTGTGCAATTCGCGCAGGCTGACATGGGTTGAAACTTTTTGCTATTGGTAAATTTTCTGCGTGTCCAAGGACCAATCTACCTCCAGATTGAGTCAATTGTTGGCCAGAATGATTTCTATGGAATCATAATTATATATTGGCTTGCTTCTCGTAATATACCGCGGAGATGCATTAAACCCCCTTTTGCCAGAGCATGGCTCATATCTTTTTGCAGGAACTATGTTTATTTCACAAGTGCAAGAGTCATGTTTATTTCACTTGCGTCACTTTTACTCACGTTTTCGTATTTTCACCAACCAAACTAAATTACATTCTAATTTTGAATTAAAGTGACACACTTTCTGATTGGCTAGACCAGTTGGTTTAGATTATCCGAAATTACATGTCTGTGAATTTTAGAAAATTCTTGAGATAAGAATTAAAATATCCTTAGAATGGTTGGTGAATACGGCCCGAGTGTGTTTTAAATCTTTACCAAACAATCCCGAGTTTTGAAGACCCTGCATTAGAAGGCTATTGAAAACATTGTGGGAAAAGGAGAATATGTTGAAAAGCAGGACTTTCTCCTTGTCACACAAAGTTTTATATCCTTTCAAAGGCAGATTTCGAGACTGGAGCCCCATTCTATTTTCGTCTACAATTTCTTTTAATTTGGACAAGCCTAACATTTTGTTTATTGGTAAAAGGATGAATACATGGTACTTTTTATATTGGTATCTTATGGATGGAATTAGTGCTGAATGTAGAAATACATGAACCATGCTCTAGCAAAAAGGAGGCTTAGTGCATCTGCGCGATGCGTGATACCAAACAAGTCATCACATGATTATGGATCCATAAAATCCATTTTTTTTTATAACAACCACTGAATCATGAGGTGGAATGGTCCTTGGACATACAGAAAATTGACCAAAAGCGAAAAATTTCGGCCCAGGTCAGCCTGCGCGGACTGCGCAGGCTGACCTGGGTCGATACTTTTCGCAGATGCATTAAGCTTCTTTGTCACAGAGCATAGCTAATATTTTAATGATTTTTTTATCTGTTGTTATAATTGGACAGAGAGATGTTATGTTAACTATAGGGCATAGGATGCGTGTTTATACGGAAAGTCGTGTTTGGTTTATTGTCTAATAATCTATGATTTTTGATAGTTATTCATCTGTAAGTTCAATGAAAAGTTTTATACTGCTGACAAAAAGTAATCACATATTTTGGTATCCGAGATACAAAAAAAAAAAAGAATCGTATTTACCGAATTTGTTGAATTTTAACCCTTAGACTGCTAAGCTTGGTGCGACTCAAGGACCTTTTTGCGGACAGTGTGGATCAAGATCAGACGGCACAGAACGTGCAGTCTGATCTTGGAACTACACTGTCCGCTTAGGAGATATCTTCCCCCCCCCCCCCCCCAAAAAAAAAATCCCGTGAAATAGCAAAATTTGAGTTTTTAGTATCCGCTTGAAAGTTTTAGTCCACTTATTTAGCATGATACGGGTTGATGTCTTTTTTCACGTGTATCTAAACTCATGGATAACCCACTGCAGACGACATTGTGTGTTATGCTGCAAAACATCATCAAAACATTGTATTCGATGAATTTTTGCTCATAATAAGCAATTTTTCCTTAACCTCAATGCTTTTACAATTTGAGCCATGCTATGACAAAAGGGGGTTTAATGCATCTCTGTGATGCATCACACCAAGCAAGTCGTCACATAATAATGGATCCATAAAATTCATTTTGTTTTAACAACCGACTGAATCACGAGGAAGACTGGTCCTTTGACATTCAGAAAATTGACCAATAGCAAAAAGTTTCGATTCAGGTCAGCCTGCGCGGACTGCGCAGGCTGACCTGAATCGATACTTTTTGCAAATGCGTTAAACTCCTTATTCACAGAGCATGGCTCAATTTTAATGATGAATCGTGTTTCATGTTTAAAAATCCATATTTTACATGGACCTACTCAAAAATGTCTGCTGAAAAATTGTATTACGAGGTACTGTTGTCGACGTCATTACATGCTCTGTTTAGAAGCACTTTTGTAATAAAATTTCAGTGTTTGGGTGAATAATGAAGGAATACAGTAAGACTGAAATTTTATTACATATCGCCGTTTTATTACAAAAGTGGTTCTAACAATACTCAATTCTGTAGAAATCATGGTGTCTATTTTTAACCAGCTCAGGGATTCCCATACAGTTCATCACGATTCTTTATGAAACTTTGTATAGTATACTGCTTTATTTTAGCAGTGTGAATTATAACCTACCCCCCCTTTTTTTTGTTAAGCCTTTACGGCACAATTACGAGTTTTAGCTACCCTGAGTAAACAGGGCTTTTGAAAACATTGTTGGAACAGGAGAAAATGTTGGTAACCAGCATTTTCTCCTTTCCTTACAATGTTTTCTACCCTTTCACACACAAATTCTATGATTTGCGTCACATTTATTTTTTCGTCTGCAAACTCTTTCAATTTGAATAAGTCTCAGAGTTTTATCGTCTGGTAGAGAGTTTACCTGACCCTCACATTCTTTTTTTTATGAAGCACAAACCATTTTTGTATCCATGACGTATGAAACTTCTATTTTCATTGGTTGGTCATCTTCACATACTCGAAGACACAACAACATTTCTCTCTCTGTTTCAGTTTTATTTAACTGTTTACTAAACACAAAATATTTTAGCCATGCTCTGTGAAAAGGGGGCTTAATGCATCTGCGAAAATTATTGCTACAGGTCAGCCTGCGCAGTCCGGTGTTTCTGTATGTTCAAGGACCAGTCTACTGCATGATTAGGTCGTTGTTTAAAAATAGTGGCTATTATTGATCCATAATGATGAAATGGCTTGCTTGGTATCATGCATTGCGGGGATGCATTAGGCCCCCATTTGCCAGAGCATTACTCATTTAGACCCGTCCATATTGAAAGCACTTGAAGACAACGAAAATCTAATGTAGCTCAAATGATGGAATTTGTCTTTGAACGGGTAGAAAACATGGCGGGAAAATAAGGAAATGCTGGGTACTGTCACTATTAAACAGAAAAAAAATGTACAGTGAAGACTTACATCGGATTGCACGTATGCCATACTGATCTTGGTGTATACTTTTCCTTAAATATCATTCATGACGGCATACAGTAAAATGAGAGAGAAAAGATACACAATAAGTAGAAATGCATTACAAATTCAGACACAACTTAGTGCTACAAAAAAAAAACTTGGCGGAAAAAAAATTATGAATGGATTACATATTGTGTTTTATATTATGATAATAATGTTTATCTTCGAATACACTGATTATTCGAGCAAACTTACCAGCTCTAGGGCCGCACTCACCAACCGTTCTAAATTGGATTCTTGGGCCGGCGGCCGGCAACGGGCAAACTATCCAATTGTATTTCTTTCTCTGAATGAATCTCTAATTGCGTTCCTCATTTGAATATTTGAAATGATGCTTCTTTTTTTATCGTTTTCTATCACTTGTTTTATTTTTTAAGTTTTGTAGAAAGAGTTGAACCAGTGCTATAGACAAAGTGTCAGCGTATTATAATACAGTTACGCCTCACAGCCATCGAAAGGGCTTAGATTTCTTTTTTGGACAGTGTAGATCAAGATCAGACTGTAAAGATTCTGCAGTCTGATCTTGGATCTACACTGCCCTCCACTTTGTTACATATCCTCGCCAATGGTTATGAAAATTCTTCTTATATGGTTTGAAAATTTCATACAGGAAAAAACGAGGCGCCAATTTGGCCATTTCAGAAGTCAATAACTAAATGAATATTGAATGATCGTGAGAGACAGAGAGACAGAGACAGAGAGAGACAGAGACAGAGATGAGTTTGTTCATGATGATGTTATATGATAAATTTTCTCAAGAGTAACTCGTCACGTGCATGTCTATTTGAATGATTTTTCTTTTTGTTCCTATTATTAATCATATGAACAATTTAACATAAAATATAAAAGTGAGCTCTCGATAACATTTTTTTCTTTGTCATTTGTTATTTTTATGCAACTTACTGAATTAAATAAATAAAATCTGAACAAGTAGTTTAATTTTTAGTTTTTCCTTTTTTGCATTGAACAGTCTTCACCAAACGACAAAATTTTAAACTTGTCCGAAGTCAGAGCATTTTGCAAACGGCAAATTACATGTGCCTTAAAATCATGGGACAGAATTTGTCTATTGATACGGTGAAAAACATCGTGGGAAAAGGAGAAAATGCTGGTTACCAGCATTTTTCTTTTTCCTAAAATGTTTTTAAAAGTCTTTCCTTCTGGAATGGTAAAGGTTAAATAAAGTTAGATTCAAGATTATCCGTTATGTAGTGGTATAATCTAATCCGATTTGTTTCTGCACCTGTGATCAGCATGCATTGCTGATCAGTACCGTTCCATGTTTTTTTTTTTTTTTTTTCCACGATGACTTGACCAATTTTTTCTTAAAAGAACAGGTAAACAAAACGGGTGTTAAAATGCATTTAAATTCAAATCGTATTATTTAACTCTTTCCCAAACAAGCCCTGGTTTTCACGTGTCTGCAGTACAAGTCTTTTGAAAACACTGTGGGAAAAGGAGAAATTGCTCCTAACGAACAATTTCTCCTTTCCCCACAGTGTTTTCTACCCTATTGGAGAACTTTCTGCCATTTTCATCAAATCTAAAATTGTCGTCTGCAAACTCTTTCAGTTTGGAAGGGTCTAAAATTTGTCGTTCGGGAAAGGGTTAAATGTAAAGGAATTACTGTGAAAATGACAGTCTGTTATTGTGCGGTCAGTCTAAGTGTTATTCGTTTCCAGAGAAATTAATTTCAAAACTAGGTTAAATGTTGCCTGGTCACTCTATCTTTTGTTTCTTTTTTGCCTGATTTCAAAATTCATTTTACTACCAGCGACTGATACTTGAAACCGACCACACAATTTACAGATCGTCATCTTCACAATATTTTCCATTCTTCTAAGTGGTGTGATTTAAATTTTAATGTATTTTAACACCTGTGTGGAAATTTTTGGTACTCCTAGAAAAATTAATTTATAGGTGTCGATGTGCGTCTGGAGGCATTTTTCGGCCAGTGTTGGTCAAGATCAGACAGGCACTGATCCATGCATTTTAACACCTGCATTGTTTTTTGCCGCTGTTGAGCCTTTAAAATATCAACATCTGTGTGGAATTTTTTGACACTCCTAGAAAAGTTAACCAATAAGTTGCGATAGGTGCCTGGAGGCATTTCTTTCGGAAGGTATCGCTCAAGATCAGACAGTACAAAAAAATGCCAAGCTGACCTTGATCCATCTACTCTGTCTTTCTTGTGAAGTATTTCTGGCGTAAAAATAGTCTTGATGTAGCAATATTGCAGTCGTTATTGCTATCTGAAAACGGTCTTTAACTCTTTACCAAACAACAAAATTTTGGACGTTTCCAAATTGAAAGCATTTGCAGACGACAAAATAAATGAGACTCAAAAACTGAAATTTGTTTTGGGCAAGGTAGAAAACATTGTGGGAAAAGGAGAAAATGTTGGTTACCAGCATTTTCTCCTTTTCCCACAATGTTTTCAAAATGCATCTTCCCCAGGGTCGTTAAAAGTCGGGATTGTGTGGTAAAGGAATGAATTTATTGAACAGTTTGAATTTTTACCACACGACAAAAATTTTGACGCGTCAAATTAGCAAGCAATAGCCAAACAACAAATACACATAATGGCTTATTGAAATGATAAGATTTGTCTCTGAAAGGGGGCAGGAAACATTATGGAAGCAGGAGAAAATGCAGGTCACCATCATTTTCTCCTTTCCTCACAATGTTTTCTAAAGCCTTATTCCTAGGTGGGGGGGGGGGGTAAAAACAGAATTACCTTGTAAAGGGAATAAGGGTGTTGAAGCCCACCGACCGACTAAAACAGGTTGCGATCAAAGATATTACCTTAAATTTCGTCCTCATACCCAACCTTGGCACAGAGTCAGCGGGTCACGACCGGCGTATTTTATATTCTTACGCAAACATTACACAAAACTCTTCGATTAAACCTTTACAAAATCTTGCATAACAGTCCAGTTGAACTCTTGACCAAAGCTTATGTTAATAAATTCAGTGGGATTGAAGCAGTTATGTAATCTAACGTTCGTTGAACAATGAGTCTTTTCGACCACTGGCGAATTATAACTCGAGTGTTAAATAGGTGTTGTGTAATAGTGAAATTTACATGACATTTCTTTAAATAACTCGAGTAAAAATGGTGACCAAGTTCAATGGTTGAACTTGGGTATAATACGAGTGAAAACTCTTTTGCTTTTGTTTGAATAGAATTAATCAAAATCGCTTAGAAAAATACTAGTATATACTGTTATAAATTGAATTTACCATACTCAGTTTTTCCGTGCAAAATCGTTCGAATAATTCGCTCTCACTAATTTACAAGATTGGCAACATTTTTCAAAGAAATAATTAAAAAAAAACATGCTTCAAGCCCATTGCGTAGATATAGGGATGCAAGGGTAGGGCAACCCCTCTGCAGAGGTTCTGGCTCATGATTCTGAACTCATGGTTTTTCATTTCTTTTACTTTCAAAATGTCAGTTTTCGCACACGAGAATAAGCCATTAAAATCCACCTCCATAAACATTGCAACCCTCTTAAGGCGCCAACCTCTCACATCAAATGTTCCCGATTCGAATCCCCGTAATGACAGGGATCACCCTTGGCAACTACCCAACACACGGCCCGAGCACTGGTTTAAGTTTCCAGGAAGCAATTGTCGAGAGTGGTCACTACAAGACAGACAGACAGACAGACATTTATTTTTTGACGTATACAAGTTGTACATTGTCACAGCACATATACATAAAATGAATTTAGTCACGTGAACAAATATAAACCTGAAAATAACAAAGGAAAAGGAAAAGGAAAAAAGGGAAAAGGGAAAAGGGAGAGAAAAAAAGAAAATAGGAAGCACACCCACACACTCACACCCACATCTACACCCACCCACCCATCCACACAACCCCACCCACACAAACGCACGCACACCATGGCGAAGATGTACATGATAGCAGTGTTTCAGATTTGTTTCGAAAATGGATCATTTGACAAAAATATCATAAATCGAGTTCTAAGAACTTGTTTCGCAATTCATGTAAAATAAATATGAACTATGCTCTGGCAAAAAGGGTTTAATTTATCTCCGTGATGCATTACACTAAGAAAGTCATCACATAATCATCTTGTCAACATCCTGTTGAATCAAGAGGTACACTGGTCCTTGGAGATGCAGAAAAAATCAAAGCGTTGAAAGCACTGGTGTGGCATTTGTCAAGGGAGCCATTGTGTGGAATTAATAATTTGAAAAATAAACAAACGATAATGTGGGACGAACAAGCCCGGACAAACATGCCAAAGGACGAACAGGCCAAGGGACGAACTGGTTTTGGGAAGAACACGGTCAGGAGACAAAGACTGTGTGTATCATTGCGCCATAGCGGGTATAGATATTTTCAATAAAAAAAGAAGTATTCCTGTGATCGATGCCCTAATCCAGTTTATTTTAATACTCCGCTGTTGATTATATATCTGAGTGCTATCGAAACACTTATTTGTCTTAGTAAAATTGAATTTAATGAGGTTTACTTCCTTCGGTTTTGCACAAAGTACGATACATGATTTTCAAAATACCGTTTTGAACTCATAGTGGCATTATCTTCGACAAATGCTTCGACAAAGGCCACAAAAATACCACGGACAAAATTTTTCGAGACAGGTCTGCATGCGTGGACTGCAAGGGTAAACAGACTTGTCTCATTTTCCCATAATATGCCGTGCAACACACGAAAAGGGGCCTTCGGACATATGCGTAAAAGTGTGTCGTCCCGGATCAGCCTGTGCAGTCTGTGACAAATCGGAGACGACACATCCGGTTTTTGTGCGATTTTCTGTTTCACCAAAGTCTACTGTATAAAAAAATCTTATGTAGTCGTAAAGTGCTGTCTCGGATTAGCCTGCGCGGACTGCGCAGGCTAATCCGGGACAACACTTTACGCAATTGTCCGAAGGCACATTTTCGTGTGTTGCACGCCATATTGTTTCCTACTCACCCCAAAACGAATTTAAAATTTTTAGTCACGTTTATTTTGTCGTATGCAAATGCTTTGAATTTGGACTGGTCTAAAATTTTGCCGTTGGGTAAAGAGTGAACTTCGTTCTTTACATGGGTGTTGAAATGACTCAAGCTTTATTTGCTGTTATGACAGTAGGATTAGCGATAAAGCCTCAAAGGTAAACGGAGGAGTAGAGTCTTGCTTGTTTTTCTAAGGTACAAACCATTGAACGTTTCATTCTTATTTTAGTCGTAAATCTAGAATGTAAAACAAATTTGTGTTCCTTTGCAGATTAGAAAGTTCTTTGGAATTAAAGTACTAAAGCAAGGAAAATATGCCCTGATTCCTGGTACTTTGTAAGCTTTTGAACCTGGGTAATACGAGTGAAAGCTGGAATGCAAATGCAGTGCTCCGCCGAGTATTTTTCAGTAAGGAGACAACAGTCCCGTAAACTTACAGAAATTATCAGAGGACATTTTTTTTAAAAGTAAGCGAGACAAATGCTCTTCAGACTTATTAACTATAAGTATTTCTGATGAACAATTAAATTTGAAAAAGACAAAGTCAAATTTAAGTGCAAAATCGAAGGACATCTTTCTGACTCAGTGGGACAATGCCTGTAGAATCTGCATTTTTTTTTTTAAATATGAAAAAATGGCCCTGCCCCTTCAAATTTGCTTCGTAAAAAAGGTGAAAAGGCCGCCGGCATAATGTAATTACCGCTATCAGTTTAACAGGTGGAATGCAGTGTACCTCTGTTACGTCATAAAGTCACTAATTATCTTGTACATCATGACGTAACTAATTAGGTCAGCTATTTAGATAGGAGCGGGTGAGCGAGATAGGCGTGACCTACATTTCAGGCGTGTTATGGACATGTGTGTAATCACCTGCTATGTACATGTATCAGCCCTTTACCCTTTACTGCACGACAAAATTTGAGACTCTTCCAAATTTAATGAAGTTCTGGACGAAAGTTTAATCATGGTTCCGATGATGAAATTTGTTTCTGACAGCGTAGAAAACATTTTGGGAAAAGGAGAAAATGCTGGTTACCAGCATTTTTTCCTTTCCCCAAAATGTTTTCAAAATCTGTATCCCCCATGGTCGTTAAAGTCGGGATTGTTTAGTAAAGGGTAAAGCGCCTTTTACAATATAAGTTGCCTTTGCAGCTAATTTACATCAAGATCAGGCGGCACAAAACGTGCACTCTAATCTTTTATGTACACTGCCTGCTTTGCTTAGACCTTCTGCAGTATGAAATCAGCAATGAAATTACACTTACGTTTTATGAAATTGTCCATTATATCTATTCGAACTTCTAAGGGTGAACACTTTACTGCAGGGCAACATACTAAGTTTCTCCATACTGAAAACGTGTGCAATTGACAAGGTAAATGTGACTAAAATGATTGTATATGTCCTTGGGGGGACAGCAAACATAATGGGAAAAGGGAGAAAATGCTGGTTACCAGCGTTTTTTCCTTTTTCACATAATGTTTTCAAAAGCTTTCTTTCGCAGAGTCATAAAATACAGGACTGTTCAGTAAAGGTTTAAGCACGTGTCCAGGAATGGTTGCCCTCACTTGTTGAATAGTATAAAGTTGACGTTACATGGTGAAATAAACATGGCAATAAAGTTTAAATTTAAACACGAATTACGAATTAACACTTGATTCTATCTTTCTTAACAACCCTGGAATGCCAAGAAGAGGTCTACGTACTTCTGTGAACATTGTAAAACCAAGATCAGACGAACATAAAGTACAGTATTTTGTATAAACTACGTTTTATTATATGTCTTTAAAAGCTTCCAGTAAGAACTACTGCTGCAACTACGTTCACGAAATTGCAAAACAAGAATTTCCTTTAATAAAGATGGACGGCGTAAATTTGCCAGCAAATAGGCGGGTACCCTTATAATAAATATGTCTTTATTTTTTACCAATCACAAATTGCTATTTATTCATTTGTTATCAGTACCAAAAAGTAGGTCAAAAGCTGGCACATTCAGCTACGCCGAAAAAAAAAAAAAAAAAAGAATTTACTTCAGTTAACTCAATGAAAATCGAAATAGTCTTTGGATTGGTTATTCTAAATCTTATTCTAGAAAAAGAATGTAATACAACTTCAGGTTGGCTCAACCATTTTGGTTTAACCGCTTAGAAGTTGCCTTACTTTGAAGCCCACTTAAAATTATATGGAGTGAAAGTGCGATAATCCGAGATCCCAGTGGAACAACATTCTCGGATCATTGCAATATTCTAAATATCGAAAAGATACAAGGTTCTGTTCAAAAGCGATGAAAACACTGACTTGTTCGACCAATAAATTATTTTTTTATCAATAATCTTTAAATATGGACTGATAGAGAAATTTTGAATTGCGAATTTTAGTCTTATTCTGTATATTCACAGATAAAAACCTTCATTCTATATTTTCAATTAGATCGGTACTATTGTTTTACATTACTGTATAAAATCAATCCATTTGATTTTGCCTCTAATAAGTGTCACTCCGTGGGGTATATACCTGTATTTTTGTTTGTTTACGTGTTAAAGTGGCAAGTAAGGCTGGAAAGAAGGCTGTGTCTATACGTGTTAAAGTGGCAAGTAAGGCTGGAAAGAAGGCTGTGTGCTGCACCGCTAAATTGTCAAAATGTCTATTATATGGCCCACAACATCTGAAATGAGACCTTCGGACATTTGCGTAAAGTATCGTCCCGGATTAGCCTGCGCAGTCTGCGCGGGCTAATCCGAGACGGCACTTAACGACTACATAAGATTTTTTTCATACAATAGACTTTCGTGAAACAGAAAATCGGACAAAAACGGGAAGTGTCGTCTCAGATTAGTCACAGACTGCATAGGCTGACCTGGGACGACACACTTTTGCGCATATGTCTGAAGACCCCTATTCGTGTGTTGCACGCCATATTATGAAGCGGTTTGGTACATGCAGATGTTTTCAATGAGGGCCATTCTTGTAGATAAAATTATCTCCCTTGCCAGATAAAGACTAAAGGTTTCCAAATAACAGATTGGTCCTTTTACCTGTATTCCTTTGTTTTTATCCTTGATTCTTTTGGGGATGTTGCGATAAAAATAATTTGATTTATGACATTATGTAAGGTCCCCATGTAATTTCAAAGCAAATCATGTTCTCAATTATTAGAGAAATGCATATATCTCTACTTGTAAAACAATCTAGCCCAATTTTCCCGAGATATTACGTCAAGAATATATTTGTGTAGTACAAGAAAATCAAGGATAAAA
The DNA here is from genome assembly GCA_945859785.2 of Tridacna gigas. Taxonomy (NCBI): domain Eukaryota; kingdom Metazoa; phylum Mollusca; class Bivalvia; order Cardiida; family Cardiidae; genus Tridacna; species Tridacna gigas. The sequence goes on along the minus strand of OX244029.2, from coordinate 12,869,204 downwards.
TCCAAGTAATCCTCTGATCAGGACCAATGTAGTACTGGAGAGGAATCAAGGGAAATAACTGAAGAATGGCTCTCATTGAAAAAGCTATCATACCAGCCATTCTTGAACTCTCACTACTTCGATTCTGGTAAGAGAGTGGCTGTACCATTTACCCGCCTTCATGTACCTGAAGGAGATAGCTTTGAGAAAAAAATATATATATGAGCCATGCTCTGTGAAAAGGGGGCTTAATGCATCTGCGAAAAGTATCGACCCAGGTCAGCCTGCGCAGTCGGCGCAGGCTGACCTGGGCCGAAACTTTTCGCTATTTGTCAATTTTCTGTGTATCCGAAGGACCAGTCTTCCTCATGATTACGTCGGTTCTTAAAAAAGAGTGGACATTATGGATCCATAGTTGTATATGATTACTTGCTTGGTATTATGCATCAGGGAGATTCATTAAGCCCCCTTTTGTCACAGCATGGCACAAATATTTTTGGAACGGAGTAATTAATTACTTTCTTTTTTTTGAACAATGTTTTCCATATCGATGACTACAACGATACATTTCTTCAAATAGCTCTTTTTGTGTGTGTGTGTGTGTGTGTGTGTGCCTTGTATACTCGACATCCCGTTCCCTGACGACCAAAACCATTCGGTCATCCAGTAAACTGTGGATCTGCGTATAACCCTTTACCTAACAAATCTGTGTTTTTACTTTCCTGAGGTACAAGACTTTTGAAAACAGCGTGAGAAAAAAAAAGGAGACAATGCTGGTCGAGAGCATTTCCCTTTTTCCCCCACAATGATACCAACTCCTCCTATAACAACCCAGGTCCCATTTGAACTACGTTTGATTTTGACGTCTGTAAAAGCTTCCAGGAGGAACCATTAAGTTATTTTGTCATCTGGAAAAGGATGAGGTACAAGGACGAAAGAGTCGGGCAGTTGCAGGTCAAATTATTCCATTGATTGCGCAAGAACGAGATTACTTTGCCAAGTTCACGTAACCATTAATTGTCACCATTACCGGTTATCTGGCGGCCGGCCATTGATTACAAGTGACTCTTCTCCCTGGCTGGCACTAACGGCTACAGTCTATAGTCTTCGTTGGTGTTACGCCGTTGAGCGGTAAACTTAAATTGATTTACTTTTTCGAACAGTGTAGATCCAAGATAAGACTGCACAGGACGTGCAGTCTGATCTTCGATCAACACTGTCCGATACATCGTAAAATACATGCGTAAAAGAGCCTTTAAATTCAAATAATATATACGATCCATTTTACTAATTTTAAAGCCAACGAGCCAGCCACAGCCAGCCAAACAGCCAAATCAATCAATCAGTCAATCAATCAATCACATATGAGCCGTGCCCTGGCAAAAGTGGGCTTAATGCATTGCCGTGCCTGATACCAGGCAAGCAATCACTTAATTATGAATCCATAATAGTCACTTTTTTCAGCATTTGCCTGAATCATGAGGTAGACTGGTCCTTTGGCATACAGAAAATTGACCATTAGCGAAAAGTTTCGGCCCAAGCCAGCCTGCGCGGACTGCGCAGGCTGACCTGGGTCGATACTTTTCGCAGATGCATTAAGCCCCCTTTTCACAGAGCATGGCTCATATTCATTCATTTCGGAAAACTGTTGAAGATAATTTATGTCGCTAATTATTATCATGAGGTCGAAGAAAAGGATTTCCGTAAGAATTAAAGCTTGGATCTACACCGTCCGCTACCAAATACATGTACTAAACTATGACCAGTGCCATTATTGATTGGTAATCTATGTTAATCTACATTTAGACCTCGAAAAAAGTCCAATTTGAGCAGTGCATCTGCAAAAAGTATCGACCCTAGTCAACCTGCGCAATATGCGCAGGCTGACCTGGGTCGAAGCTGTTTGCTATTGGTCGATTTTCTGCATGTCAAGGGACCAGTGTATCTCATGATTCAGCCGGTTGTTAGACAAAAAAAATGGATTTTATGGACCAAGAATTATATGATGAATTGCTCGGTTGAATGCATCACGGAGATACATTAAGCACCATTTTGCCAGAGCATGGCTCATTTTTTTTAGCTGGTAGCGAAAGAGTTAATTGTGTGGCTTGGCACCAGTACAGAGCTCGTCCGGATTACCTAAATACAAATGACGGTTACGCACGTTATCTCGGTATGAACAAACATGCAACAATAATTACATGTACATGCTTTGTATGTACAGTAGTGCATGTGCTTTTTTGTGTGGGAAAGCAGACGTCAGTGTTTGCATAGGCTGTTGTGTATAGTATCCTGTACAGAAATGCTGTAAGTACATAAATTGATGCCGTGGTAGCCTGAAATGACACATTTGAATTGAAACTTCGTTAAATGCTCAAATCAATCAAGGTTCATGCGATGCTGGTTCAGTATATTCGATAGGGTAGGCAACACACTTCTCTATACTGACACTCATAGTTTGCTGGTTGTCTGTGGCAGATACACCGGGTTTGAAAGATACATCTATACTCTTTTCAGACAATTTTTAACCCATTTCATCATTATTTTATGAAACTATAATCACTCTTGTATCCTTATGCCAAATGTTGCTCCCGACGGTTGCAAGGTTGCACAGTTTACGATGGATAGAAAATGCATTTCATTTTCTGGAGACCTTCAAAGAAATCACTGTTTTCGTTTCCTGTTGTTAATAAGGACAAATCACTTGTGTTTCTCTATCCCTTAATCTGCACCATGTATATTGCTAATTTATCTATGTTTACACAACTGATTAAATTCTGAGCCACTCCACATGGTATTTTGAAAATCATGTATCGTAGTTTGTGCAAAACCTAAGGAAGTAAACCCAATTAAACTCAATTTTTCTAAAACAAATGAGTGTTTCAATAGCACTCGGATATATAATTAACAACGGCGTATTAAAATAAACTGGATTATGCCATCGATCATGGGAATACTTCTTTTTTTTAATTGAAAATACCTATACTCTCTATGGCTTTCTATTGGCGCAATGATACATACAGCCTTTGTCTCCTGACCGTGTTCGTCCCAAACCAGTTCGTCCCTGGGCTTGTTCGTCCGGGCTTGTTCGTCCCACGTTATTGTTTGTCTATTTTTCAAACTATTAATGCCACACAATGGCTTCCGTGACAAATGCCACACCAGTGCTTTGAACGCTTTGATTTATTTTTCTGCCTGTAAGGATGCATCTTTAAATATCCATTGGACAAAGGATTAACAAATTGATAATTTGTTTGTTCAACTCTGTTCAGGGTTCGTCTGCACCAAGCATTCTATGTTGCATTCATAGTCTATTACTAGATTTCGAAAGTAACGCAATTTCTGATTGGCTAAACCAATTGGTAACTTTCAAATTAGGGAATTTCTTGACAATTAGACAAGGATGCTTTCTAGAGTGGTCGGTGAATACGGACCCTGATCAAAAGAAATTTAGAAATTGGATACACTGATAAAACTATCGTAAGATTATTGGGTAATTGAATGCATAAATTTAAGTTGTGCAACACGATTACTAACTATCTGTACCAATTTTATTTATCTTATAAGGAGAGATCACGTGAATTTTTCAGTACCAGTGTAGCGAAGTGCTGGTCCGCGTTGCGGAAGGTTGTGGGTTCGATCCTTGGCATATTATATCCAAGGTTTAAAAAGAAAGCTAGACCCACTCCTTTTGCGACAATGATTATTGTTTGATACTTTACAAAATAATACCCTTTCATGACACTGGGGAGGAAGGCTTTTGGAGACATTGTGGGAAAAGATGAAATGCAACTACTCAAAATTTTCTCTTTTCCCCTCAGTGTTTTCTACCTTTTAACCCTTAAGCTGCTAATCGCGACCCACTGACCTTTTGCGGACAGTGTAGATCAAGATCAGACTGCACAGAACGTGCAGTCTGATCTTTGATCTACTCTGTCCGATATGGTATTTTCTTTCCGGTGAAATCAGCTTTGAAACCGCAATGTTTTGGCTTTTAGTATTGAGTAGAAATTTGCGGTTCATTTATTCAGCAGCTTAAGTGTTAAAGACAGTTTCCATTTTTTAAGCCACGGTTAATTAGTCACAAATAAATACAATGAATCTCTAGTTTTGAAGAGTTTAAACTTTGTGATCTTATTTATACTTTACCCTCAGACTGCTGAGCGCGACTCACTGACCTTTTGCGGACAGTGTAGATCAAGATCAGACTGTGCAGAACCTGCAGTCTGATTTTGGATCTACACTGTCTGACTAGGAGATATTTTTCTTCAAAAATATAAGTATGAAACAGCATTATCTGGGTTTTTACTATCGGATTGAAAGTTTCATTTAAGTTATTTCAGCAGGATAAGGGTTTAGTTATAGAAAATGTTTTTTTCTGTGAAATGTCGGTTTATAAACAAACCCCAACATGCATTGGTGCATCTTATATTGTACATAGGATGTAGTACATGTAACTATTCAAAGGTAAATAAGGCATGAACACTCAGTGATGACAAAAACACGGATAAAGCTGTATAAATAATTGGACATGTTTTTATCGGTAACATCATAAAGCATGGCGTGAGGTAGGCAAGGATGGGTTACATGGAAAATGACCTCCAACACTGACATGAAAATGAAACTTGAATTAATGGTCAGTTCAAGTGACCATGTAACGACACATCACATTGCCCAGTGGCATTCAGAAAGGTTCACTTGTATGATTAAATTTGATAAAATTGTTTTCCAGTCTGTTTGTCTAATGGTCTGTCTGCCATTTCTTTCAATTCCTTCTGGTGTTTCTTTCTTTTCCTTTCCTTCCTTTCCTCCCTGCCTCCCCCCTTCCTTCCGTCCTTTCGTCCGCCCTCCCACCCTATTTCCCTTCTTTCCTTCCTTCATCCCTCCGTCCCTCCCTCCCTTTCTTTCTTTCTTTCTTTCTTTCTGACTGTCTGTCTGTCTGTCCGTCGATCTATCTATCTATCTATCTCCTTTCTTTTCTTGATTTTTCATTCTTTCCATCGCAACTATATATACTGTAAATTGAGTTCTAGATGTATTGTGCCAAGGTACATGTTCTTTCTGTGGAAGACGATCAATTCGGCCCTATTTCCATATTCTGATGGTTGTAAATTATCCCGAAAAATGTACCCTCTTCATTCCTAATTTTAGGTAGTTCTTAGCCAGGTTTTTTTTTTATGACTGTTTAATCGGAAGCGATGAGGAAGAACTTGTGACGCCACCATGTAAAGCAATGTCTAACGCCACGCCTGGAATTCGAAAGTTTTTAATTCTGGTCTTAAAACTACATGGACATAACTGTTTGATAGACTTTTGTCTTACCGTACGTTCTATTTTCACTGAATGGAAGAGGGGGAAAAATGATAGTTACTTGATGTACTTTGATTTTACCAGTCTTCTGTTGGCAAATTGCGAAAACACATCTGTCGGATAAACCACCAGCGGGAAATAGCCTTGCCCAAAAGCAAGAATTTTCCTAAATGAAAACTGGCGTTGTTGTTCCAAAATGTTGGATACATTAGTTGTTATATTAAGAATCATAACAGTGTACATGCAAAGAATAAAAATAAGGGACGCCAAAACGTATAGACACAGACAGACAGACAGACAGACAGGCAGACGCACTGACGGTCGGACGGACGAACAGACAGACAGACAGACAGACTCAGTGAAACAGAGAAGAGCCAGAAACAATGAGAGACAGAGAGCCAGAGAGGACAATTCTATCCCGACTCGAACTGTTTATGGTATGACCTAACCCCAATATGTCATCACATTTTTTAGGTTGTTTTGCAGAGTGAAACTAATGGACACAAATTGCATAAAGAGTGATGACCGCAACGTCGCCCCTTGTTTTACTCCTCGGGTCATGCCTTTAAACAACGTGATATGGTAATTACTGGACAGAAATTTACATTTCTGATTTAAGATATCATCGCCAGAAGATACAAGCATTAAGATGTATAAGCTCAATATGGCACTTTAACCATTTATGCCGTGGTTTAATGACCCTGGTAAGGAAGGCTATTGAAAACAGCATTTCCTTCTTTTCCCACAATGTTTCGAAGACAAGTTGCATTATTTGAGCTATTGAAAACTTTTCGTCTGCATATGCTTTCATTTGGAGGTCCTGGGTGGCTCTGTTGTAAAGTGTAGGACTCGTAACCTGGAGGCCCCTTTTCGAGACTCACTGGAAACACTGAGTTTTTCGTAGGGGTGTCCATTGGCAAGACACTCGAAGGCCCTAGACTAGTTCTGGTGAAACCAAGGACATACATATGACTGAAATGATTTTGAAAACAGCCTAAAACACCATTCAATCAATCAAAGTTTACAATTTGGACAAGTCTAAAATTTTGTCCATTGTTAAAGAAAAAACTTCTTGGACCCCAAGATAAAAATTAGTATGGTGACCACGATAAGACTGCAAAGAACATGCAGTTTGATCTTGAAACTGCACTGTCCAATATTTGATGAGAAAACTTTGTCAAAAGATCTTAGCCACACCCCGGAAAAAGCGAGATTGATGCATCTCCGTGATGCGTGACAATGAGCAAATCATCAAATACTTACGGATCCATAAAAATCTATTTATGTCTAACAACCGAGGGAATCGTGAGTTAAAATAGTTCTTGGACATGCAAAAAAATTACAAAAAGCAAGAAAGTTTCAACCCATGTCAGTTTGCGGCGTAAAAACCTGCTAAAAAAGCGACGTAAAATCCCTATACCAAGGCAACGTAAAACCCCTATGCAAAAGTAATGTAAAACCCATATACAAGGGCGACGAGACCCCCTATACAACAGCGGCGAAAGACTCCTATACAAAAGCGACGTCAAACCATATACATAAGCGACGTAAAACCCTATACAAAAGTAGCGTACAACCACTATACAGAGGCGACACCAAACCCTATTATAAACAAAAACGACGTTAGCGACGTAAAACCCCTATTTTCAGGCGATTTAAAACCCCTATTCAAGAGGACCTGAAACTCCTATGCAGAAGCGATGTAAAACTCTACAAATGCGGCGTAAAACCCCTATACAAAAGCAACATTAAACACCTTTACGAAAACGACGTAAAACTTCTCTATAAAAGCGACGTAAAATCCACATAAAAACGGCATAAAATTCCTCAACGAAAGTTGCATAAAACCCCTTTACAAAAACGACGTAAACCCCCTATACAAGAGCAACCTGAAACCCCTATACAAAAGCAATGTAAAACCTGTGCACAAAAGCGACTTAAAACACTTTTACAAAAGCGTCATTTAACCCCTATGCAATGGCAGCGTAAAACCCCATTTCAAAAGCGACGTAGAACCCTAGTACAGAAGTGGTGTTAAACCCCTATACGAAGAGACGTGAAACTTTCATGTGTAAGCGGCGTCAATATGCTACACAAAGGCGATATAAACCCGATACAAGGAAAGGCGAAAACTTAGCGACGTAAAAACTCTATACAAAAGCGACGTAAAATCCCTATACAGAAGCGCTGTAAAACTCGTTGCAGAATCGGCACAAAATACCGATACAAAAGCGGTGTAAAACTTCTTTACACAAAAGCAACGCAAAACCCCTGTACAAAAGCGACGTAAAACCCCTATACCAAAGCGATGGAAAACTCCTATTCAAAAGCGACATAAAACCCCTATACAAAAGCAACATAAAACCCCTATACAAAAGCAATGTAAAACCCCTATACAAAAGCAACATAAAACCCCTATACAAAAGCAATATAAAACCCCTATACATACAAAAGCAACGTAAAAGCCCTATACAAAAGCAACGTAAAAACCCTATACAAAAGCAACGTAAAACCCCTATACAAAAGCAAAAAACCCTATACAAAAGCAACGTAAAAACCCTATACAAAAGCAACGTAAAACCCCTATACAAAAGCAAAAAAAAACCTATACAAAAGCAACGTAAAAACCCTATACAGAAACAACGTAAAACCCCTATACATACAAAAACGGTGTAAAACCCCTATATAAAAGCAACGTAAAAACCCTATGCAAAAGCAACGTAAAAACCCTATACAAAAGCGACCGGAAACTCGTTACAAATATAAAAGCGGTGTAAAACTCGAATGCAAAAGCGCCGTGAAAATCTCATCTTAAAGCGACGTACGAAGTGATAATATTCAAAACCAAGGATTTGGTCCGGACTAGATAGCTTCGGCATTGTACATTGTACGTTAACATGACGATTTAAAGAAACTTCCAAACGCATTTACATATGATAAGGGATTAGGTTGTTTTGTTTTGTTTTGTTGGTTGTTTTGTTTGGTTTATCCCGCTTGATTATCGTGGCCCTCTGTACTTGTCATTGACAGGGGTTCAACTTACTGGTTTGAAATGTGTTATCCTAAACAATAAAATGGGAATCGATGAGTGAATACTACGATCAAAGTGCAAGAACGTGCAGTCCGGTCGCCTATTGCCTTTTTTTTTCCATAATGGACACAATACGTATGGTATCTGTTTACCCTCTATCAGATAAATTAACCATTTCAATGCCCTAGAGAAGGAGGCTTTCGAAAACATTGTGGGAAAAAGGAGAAAACTGTTGGTAACTAGATTTTTTTCCCTTTTTTCTCTTAAAGTGTCTTTCTTTTAACATTCACACACACACTATTACTCGAGCCAAATTTAATCTGTCGTCTGCAACCGCTTTCAATTTGGACATGTCTAAAATTGTATCGTCTGGTACAGAATTACCCGACAACAAAATGTTAGACTTTTCCAAATCAAAAATAGTTGCAAACGACAAATTGAATGGTGCTTAGTACATGAAATTTTTACCTGATAGGGTAAAAAAAATGTGAGAAAAGAATAAAGTGCTAGTTACCACCATTTTCTTATTTTTTCATAATATTTTTAAAAGCCCCTTTAACTCTTTACCAAACGAGAAAATTTTAGACTGGTCAAAATTGAAAGCATTTGCAGACGACAAATAAAAAGTGGCCCAAATGACAAAATTTGTCCATGATGGGGTAGAAAACATTGTAGGAAAAGGAGAAAATGCTGGTTACCAGCATTTTCTCCTTTTCCCACAATGTTTTCAAAAGCCTTCTTTCCCAGGGTCGTGAAACCGCGGGATTGTTTGGTAAAGGGCTCAAATTGGCACAGGATTTACGGCATTGCTAAATAGAAAACTTCGCAGGTGAATCTGCGTTTCGTCCCAGACGTTTATCGTACCCGGCTAATCAGATAGTAGCTTTATCAGTGAAATGACGATGGTATACACCTGCACAAAAATAATATTCACTTCACTTTAACCCCATCTCTTTTATCAATTAATGCTTTTATAGCTTTTAAGTGGAAAATGGTCATTGAATAGCTAATTTAGTTACAGGGGGGGAAAGCTTTTTAAAGGGGTCGTCTACTTTTTTTTGAAGTGAATCAAAATTTCTTGCAAAACACTAATAAATTCCGCTGAATGCATTTCCTCTGTGCAAAGTTTAAAGGTGCATTACCGCTTTACCAAACGACAACATTTTGGCCATGTCCAAATTCAAAGCATTTGCAGACGAAGTTTTGCTCAAATGTTGCTCAAACGTTGGGATTTGTCATTGAAAGAGTAGAAATAATTTTGGGAAAGAGAAAAAAATACTGATTACCAACATTTTCTCCTTTTCCCAAAATGTTTTCAAAAGGCTTCATCCACAGGGTCGTTAAAACTCAGGACTGTGTGGCAAGGGTTAAACCAGAATTTGCTTGGCAAGTTTTTTTTTTAAATTTAAACTGTTTATTTTCTCTCTCGTGCAAAGTTAGCTTTTTGTGGTTTTACAGGAAAAAATCCTATTTTGTAAATTAACAGTAAAGCCATTATTGCATAAAAAGAAGTAAATACTGTTTTTTAAAACGGAAAACATTAGTTCACCCTATAGCTATTGGTAGAGTCACCGTCTATGGTCTTAAAGGTCAAGGGTTCAAGTTCCACATAAGCATTTTTTTTCTACATTTTTTTTTTCCAGCTAAAGGTAACCAGTCACTGCCTTATTGTTTTTCCTTACAAAATATAACCCCCCTCCCCCGCCCCCCACCTCCAAAAAAAGTGATTTTGGGTCAAACTTTAGTTTCATGTTCAACGACCTAGACATTCATCAAACAGGTGCTCCGTCTATTTTCACGAGACAAGATATGACGTCATTCGACCGATCTGAATACGCTCCCACATAGAGGACATGTTACTCGTCACAACTCGGCCGATTCCGGAACTATATCTAACTTCGTCCGTACCAAGGGGATTCCATTTTGAAATACTGCCAGTTACTAATCTTAAACATGGCGGCGCCCACGTAAATCAATTAGCATCTGCAACAACAGCCACAGTGATAAGTAGCCTGTCGCTGCAAAATGCCTACTGAATTGATAGACCAGGTTAGAAAAGAAAGTACATGTATAAAACTGTTTGTCATCGGAAATGTATATAGAAAAATTCCAAAAGAAAATTGTAACTAGTGTTTTCTTTTTATAAGTGGAGTGTTACGATTTTAAGAGCGGTAAAGCGGTGTATTTCTGGCGAATAAATGTACCGTGTAGGTGCATATCAAGCTACGTGATACAACCGAGAGATTTGGTCAACGGATCACCCGAGGTTTGCCGAATCTGGGCATGTGTGTCATTGATCATGTGACATTCCCATAAGGCTTTGCCAAATTATAGCGGGAAATCTGAAAATAGCTTACGAAATACCGGTTTAGAGCTTTGTTTGAAATAGAATTTCTCTTCATTTGCATAGCCCCCTTTGAATTTTTTGTGCTTACGTATTTTCTTTTCTACTGATGTCGGGTCACTAGTGACAATTTTGACCTTGACCCTTTGGCTTCTAGGCGAGGTTTGGCTCAGTTTAGTGGATTGTGTAGATCAAGATCAGACTGAAAAGACCGTGCAGTGATATCTTGAAAGCATCATGTCCGATGCGGTTACATTTTCTATTTTGTTTTTAACTGGCTGGGAATTTTCATATAAGTCTTTTAGCAGTTTTAAGGGTTAAATTTACCTTAAGTTGTCGCTTTTTCGGAGAGACACTACTAGTTGTATTACAAATAAATGCCTATCAATTTGAAATTTGAAAAAATACATACACGCTGCAAAGGATAAATCAAAGTCCAAAAGAAAAAGAAAACAACCATTGTCATTAGGTGATCTTGTTACTTGCACCTGTGTACTGTCGGGAAAAAGATGGGTCAAAAATACAGGAGATTTGTTAACCCTTAAGCTGCTAATCGCAATCCACTGACCTTTTGCGGACAGTGTAGATCAAGATCAGACTGCACAGAACGTGCAGTCTGATCTTTGATCTACACTGTCCGATACGGTATTTTCTTTCCGGTGAAATCAAGTTTGAAACCGTAATGTTTGGGCTTTTAGTATTGAGTAGAAATTTGTGTTTCATTTATTCAGCAACTTGAGTGTTAAGTCTTTACAAAACGACAAAATTTTAGACTGGTCTAAATTGAAAGCATTTGCAGACGACATATTAAATTTACCAGTTCATAATAATATATTATTTAAAAGGTTATTACGCACATCACGCCACCGGTAGCTTTCGCACTGTGTCTCTTTCACTACTGAATAAATAAGCCTCACTTTTTCAAAGGTCACTTATACACTTACGCTGCAAGATGAAGTACCACTTAGGTCATAATCTGGAATAATGTATTGGACAGTATAGATTAGAGATCAGATTGCAAGTACTGTGCAGTCTAATCTTGATCTACAGTGATATTGATCTGCACTGTCCACAGAAGCTTTCTGTGTCGTGTATAGTAAAGAAGGAGTAAACACGTCAGATTCAAACGACATTTTCAAAGTGACTTTTGCCTCACAGTTTAACGTTGTGTTCAACGATGTTTCTGTTATGTAGCAACGGCCAGTGCACCTCTCTATGCTTTCCTAGGGTTTCTTTTTATCAGTACATCGAACATTATTCTTTCCAAGCCATTACTTCTTTGCCACATTAATGTTGTTGAAACAATGTCCTGAGGTGTGAGAGGAATGAATCCTGTTGCAATGATTTTAACCAATCCTCGAACGCGATTTGGCCGAGCTGGGGTATCGAACCGGCGACATCCGGATTACAACCTCTGTACGTTACCGACTGAGCCACATGGCTCAGCATTTGGACTAGAAAACAAAATATGAGCTATGCTCTGGCAAGGGGAGGGGGGTCACTGCATCTCCGCGATGCATCGAACCGAGCAAGTAATCATTAGTTATGGTTCAATAAAATCTATTTTGTCGAACAATCAGCTAAATCATGAGGTAAATGGTCTTTAGACATGCAGAAAATTTACCTGAAGCAAAAAGTTTCGACGCAGGTCAACCTGCGCGGACTGCGCAGGCTGACATGGTCGATACTTTTTGCAGATGCATTAAACCCCCATTTCACAGTTCATAGCTCATATTCATAAATGACACGGTTATTATTTTTATTATCATTTTAATGATGCACAGATCTAAATACGGATACCTTACGAGTTTTTGAAATCTCCCTTTTTTATTTGATGGCGGTCAGGGCGCACGTGGTACGTACCCTATCAGCTCGTGTCATCTTAACAAAAGAAAGATGTTATCCGACTAATCTGCCCATCCGAGCATAGATACCCATCATAACTACAAATACACGGGCGACATTCGCACCACAAAAGTCTCGATAAATTGAAATGAATTGTCATATTTTATCAGCTTTCACCCTTAGATCCAAACACAAACAGTTTGTGGTTTTTCAGTCGCGAAAAAAGACTAAAACACTTGCCACTGTACAGCTCCTTTCGGCCAAAATTTCTCAGAGAAGCGGACAGTGTAGAGTCAAGATCAGACAGAATGTTTTGTGCGGTCTGATCTTAGGCTATACTGGCCGCAAATGCAGAACCTGTTGTGCTAGGCAGAGTAAGGGTTAATATTTCACTTTGGTATCATCCGTCATTTTTTGCATTATTCACAAAACATTGACCGAGAGAACTCGTTTTTTTAAACCCCAGAACTACCATGGAACTGGTTGATTTTCAAGTCCAAAATTTTGTCGTTTGGTAGAGTTAAGATAAGATTGTGTGGTAAAGGACTAAAGACTGAGCCGAGCAGGACCTCCTATACTTTTAAAACACAATCTATAAAGCTGACAGCGTTCAGTTGGGAACGTTCTTAACCCTTTACCAAACGACAAAATTTTAGACCTGTCCAAATTGAAAGCACTTGCAGACGACAAATTAAAGGCGGCCCAAATGATGAAATGTGTCCTTGATAGAGTAGAAAACATTGAGGGAAACGAGAAAATGCTGGTTACCAGCATTTTCTCCTTTCCCACAGTTTTCAATAGGCTCCGTTTCTCAAGATCGTTAAAAGTCGACTGATCGTGTGGTAAAGGATAACCTCTGGCTCTCTGGCTTTTGTACTTGACTTCAACAGAAATGTTTCTTTTTCGACGAAGCTGAATACGCTGGGTTTCTTGCCTACTTCTAGGTATTGATATACTCGAATGAATAAATAGGAATTTGCGATTGGTTGAAAGTTTACATATATCTCTATTCGGCGGGCCCCTGAAAGCCCATGTCAGTACCTCTTACGGCGTCTATCTCCTTTAAAAATGAGCCATGCTTCGACAAAAGAGAGGTTTAATGCATCTCCGTGATGCAGTATGCCAAGCGAATCATCACATAATTGTGATTCCACAGAATTATGAATCCATAGAAAACAATTTGTCGAACAACCGGCTAAATCCTGAGGTATCATGATCCCTTGACATGCAGAAAATTTACCGAAAGTAAAAAGTTTCGAGCCAGGTCAGCTTGTGAGGACTGCAACTGTAATTAATCAGACTCGTATTCGCATTCTTCAATGATAAAAACAATATTCATCAGAACTGCTTTTGGCCATAGAAATAGGGATTACATTAATGCATAGCATTTTCAGTTTAATTTAAATAACCGAAAGGTAATGGTTTGACACGCGCATGCGTCGGATAAACAATCAACATAAGGGTGTCTTTATCTTATTTGATTTTCGGTGTCACATCACTTGTTTTTTGCAACATTAAAGATAGAGTAAAATTCACCATCTTTGACCCCCTGCTGAACGTTTATTGGCAAACCAATAGCTTTGCTTTTTGTTTCTATCAAATTAATGTCCAGTGGCCTACACAAGAAGCTGAAACATTGGCACCTCAATTGATTGCGATTTTGCTATTCCACCTCAAACACTACTACCCTTGAAAAATCAATGTGAAAAAAGGCCCTCCTAGATGGTTGACGATGTTCCTTTGTGGTGTCGCACAAAAAAGAAACAGTGGTGTGACACCTTATGTGGGCACAAGCACAAAATAGTTCCCAAGAAATAACAAACTTGAGCCTAGTTTCAAAAGAAACCGCCAAATAAACACCAGAGACACATTTCGAATCCCCCTTCTTTTTTCTCTGATAAAAAAATGCAGCAGAATTGCTTGCTGTCAAATTTTCAAATTGGACTTATTTTGAGTCCTACGACCCGGAAGCAGTTTGCAGGCGGAGTTACACCTTTAGTCGGATTAACCGATATTTTCCAGATTGTGTTACGTTAATTTGCAAGAGAGATTAGAGGCAAGCACCGGCGAAAGTAAAATGACAAGAATGGATTGTTGTTTATTTTCAGAATCGACCAGTCATAAACACAAGATAAAATCAGGTCAAAATAACTTCGCTCGTAATTCTTGCACTATACCACAGACACCAGTTGCTCTTTAACCCTTAGGCTGCTAAGCACGACTCACTGACCTTTGGCGGATTGTGTAGATCAAGATCAGACTGCACGAAACGTGCAGTCTGATCTTGGATCTACACTGTCCGATAAGGAGATATCTCTCCTCCAGTAATTCCTTTAAAATAAGAAAATTTGGGTTTAAACTATAGTAGTAGGTATTTTACCAATTTGCAAACAAAAACCCCAAAAAGTAGATCTGACTTATTCTGTTTTCTACGAGCGTAAATGCGTCAATTGATGCAATATCACAATTAAGCGATATTCATTTAACTGTGGTAATGGCTTAACAAGACACATCAGTTAATCATTACATCATCTAACTAACAAACCCATCAGCCAGACAAACCCTTACATCAGTTAATCGCTTAAACAAGACACATCAGTTAATCATTACATCATCTAACCAACAAACCCATCAACCAGACAAACCCTTACATCAGTTAATCGCTTAACCTCCCCATCAACCAACACATCATGCAATGGCTAACCGGTTTATGAGTTAGTGGGTGGCTTAAGATTTTTAATAAAAAAAATTAAAAAAAAAAAAAAAAATAATAATAAAAAAATAAAAAAAAAAATTGAATTTTTTCTTTAAAAACCCAACATATAACACAAGACCAAGAGAAGATATATCATGGCAAACATAGAAGAATCTAATGTTAATCTATATGATGATCCATATGAGGATCCGGACTGGAAGGATGAAATGAAATACAAATACAAAAACTTTAACCCAGAGACAAAGATGTTTAAAATAGAAGTACACGATGGGTTTAAGGATATTTATCCTAATGATTGGGAAGCTCTAGAATGGAGCGGACCAGATGACCCATACGGACCATATGAAACGGAAGAATACAAAGAGGAAAAGAAGAGAAACAATTATCAACCAGTTGATGAAGAAGAAACAGAGTTTCGTGATGAGTATGTAAGGAGTAGAAAATATAGTAATGAATGGAATAGAGAAAATGGTTTTAAAGAACAAGAAAAAAAGGATAGAAATGATCAAATATGGAAGGATGAAGAAGATGTATTAAGTGAATATGATTCATTTTGTGCAAATTTAAAATTCGATATTACACATTGTTTAGATGTATTAATTGAACAAGGAAGAGAAGACCTTCAAAACATACATTTTAGTGATTGTGAAGAAGATGATTTACCTACATGGAAGATTAAGTATGACAAATTTAGATATATAGAAGATTTTATGGAAATAATGGAAGAAGAATATTTAAAACGTCTTAAAAAAGCTAAGTGCACCAATTGGTCAGAACAGTATTGTGAATATTTAGAAAAGTTTAAACATCATTTGTTTTAATAAAAATAAAATAATGTTTATAGATGCTAAACTAAAGTTAAGAAATAAATATGTAAACGAAATACTGCTAATGAGAATAGAAAAGTATTTTATTCAAAATGATTTTCAAGAACTAAAAAGATTTTTACATAAAAACAGAAGCAGAATAAAAATAAGAAGGATAGAAGCAAAAGGAGATATTAGACTTACAGTTAAATATACAGATGATGATGTTATTTTAAACATGTATCCAATGCATGAGTATTTAAATATTATAAAGTCATATTAAAAAAACATGGAAGATAAAGAGATATTTAAAAATAAATTAAACAATTTACTTAAAGAAAGACACACTCCACATCATATTACTAAGAATGAAGTATGGTATACAAACTGTAAATGTCATTCTCCATTTGAAAGAAAAAATTTAATTAGTGATATTTACTATTGTGTAAGTAAAAGGTTATATGAAAATAACAATGATTCATTTAAAGTATCTTACAACATCGGTAATAAATACGATCATGTAAAAATATATTTTTATTTTGATGATATTAAAAATTTTTTATCTACTTTTAAAAAAAGATTTTATGATAAACCAAATCCTTATATGGATCATTTAAAGAAAAATATTAACTATTATGAAGTATGCAGCATTGAATTTATTTTTTGAAGTTGTGAAATACTATACCACATGATCTTGGTGTGTATCGATATATGTAAACCCTTTTTTAAATATCTAACCCTTTTACTGGGTTAAATATTTTATACAAGTCTAACTCTATCAGTATCGTTAAATATGCATTTTTAGCATTTTGATTACTTGTCCTTGTTATAAAGTTTATAACATCACATTGGTCTATTTCTAAAGGTTGTGGAAAAACTACACAACTACAACCTTCTCCTTTCTTTTTTACTATGGAGTAGTCAACCTGTTCAACTCCATTTACAACTAAATTAACTTTTACTTCTTCTTTTAGAATACCGGTTCCTTTAACAACCATTAAAGTCCCTCTTATAATTCTACCAGGAGCAGACATACAATAACCTCCCATCCCATGACTTACTCCGGCGCTTCCATTACCAAAAGAAAACTCATAATAACCATCTGTTAAAGGACCTTGTTCCTCGGCACACACGCTTATAACTGTTTTAACATTAGCATTAGAAACTTGAATCATCGTGTCAACATATTGCTTATTAGCTGCATGGCTATTTTCAATTGGAGAAGCAACAAAATGAATTCGTCGGTTGCCCATAGATATTTCTCCTATTGAAGTATAAAAGTTATCAGCGGAGTTATACAAAAATGGTGAGGATTGACTATCAACATATCCCTTTGTTGCTACATCATCAGGTTCAGCCGGCGACAGAACATTAATTAACCCATAATTTCTCATATCTATATTTCCTGTAGCAACAAATCTTCCATCATTACGTTTAACAATGACACTTTCTCTACTAACCTTATCCACATAACTTCTTGTAGCAGCATCATGTGGTTCTTCAGGATCATGTAGATTATGTATTTTTTTAAAACCCATATTGAATGGAGCAGTAGCAATAAAATTTCCATTTTCTTTTAATAGTGGTGATTCATGGTTTCCCCCTGCTGTATTATCAACATAATCCTTTGTCGCAACGTCTTGTGGATTTACTGGATTACTAACCCTCGTTAATGTGTTGCCATTCATATTTATGGAACCGACAACAGTGGTTGTTCCATCTTTACGTAAAAAGTTGTTAGTAATGTAAGCAAGTGATACACCATCACCACTTGTTTTAACATCATCCATTCTTCCAAATTTATCAACAGGCATCGTTTTTTAATATTACTAAAAAAGTTTATTTAAAACATCTTGAAATTTATTATCATCGCACAACTCTTTAAGAACGAACAAACATAAATGACCGCAAAATACTTCACCTGCATGTTGTAATTGGTCAGTATTGTAGTATATAGGTTGTTTTAAATAATCTATAATTTCATTAGGTGGTTGAATACCATAACTATCAAAATAAATTTTTCTTTTTTCATCTTTAAACCATGCAACCCAATGAGTACCGGGACCGCCTGAGTCATCAAGGTTTAATATACCACATTCATTTTTTTTATTGTTTTTTGGTAGGGTATCTCTTAAAAATGTTCCTCTAAAATTTTTTAATTTTAATTTTTTTGCAGCATCATTTAGTTCAAAATTACTTAAAGGTTTATTTTTTAAAATAACATTATCAATTGTAATATCTTTCATTTTTTATATATTTAAATATTTATAATAGTACTATTGTCAACCCATGAATTAAACTCATCAGAATAACCTTTCCACTTTACAAGAGATTTCTTTTTTCCTTTTTTAATAACCTTTTCTATCCTATACAACTCTTGACTAGTTTTTTTGTAGTTCAGGTTCATAAAAGGTACCTTTTATTTCTTCACCATTTAAATCTTTAATTTTATATGTTATAGGTGATGTATGTTTTACTTCTGAAACTGTAAAAACCTCTTCAGTCCATCTTGTGGTATAACCTTTTTCAAAAGTCTTTTTCTTTTTACTTATCCTTACTTTGTCTCCAACAGAAAACTTTGGTTTGATATCTTCCCTTACTTG
Source organism: Tridacna gigas (assembly GCA_945859785.2). NCBI lineage: Eukaryota > Metazoa > Mollusca > Bivalvia > Cardiida > Cardiidae > Tridacna > Tridacna gigas. The sequence goes on along the minus strand of OX244029.2, from coordinate 12,850,570 downwards.
ATCATAATTAGGATACAATGTTTTCCAAACTTTATTTTCATTCTTCTTTTTACTTGCTTCAATTGGAGTCATCTTAATAGAAGAATGTCTCGTGTTATTATATTCCTTAACAAGATTTTGCAATACATCAATATATACATTTGTTGAGTGAGCAGAGAAATACTTCCACATTTTTTCTTTCATTGTTCTAATCCATCTCTCAACAATGCTTGATTTTTCCTCATTTTCAGTGGAATACAATTCAATCAAATCTTTAACTTCTTTGTTATAAAACTCTTTACCTTTATCCACCCACATTTTCTCAGGCTTTCTTTCCTTAAAAATACTCTTCAGTGCAACAGAAACAGATTTTCCTGTTTTATCCTTTAAGGGGACCAGCCATCCATATTTTGAAAAGATATCAATGACAGCAAGAAGAAATTTTACTCCATGATTAAATTTAGAAAATGCTTGCATATCTACTAAATCTGCAGCCCATATCCTATCAATACCATTTACTCTAACTCTCCTTTTCTTAAATTTTCTTTTTACAGGTTTATGTAATTCTTCTGCTAGTGCTATATTTTCTAAATTCTTTTTTTACTTATTCCCATACCAAATCTTTTTTTTGTACCAATTAATGAAGAAACTAATCCTCTTTCCATTCTTTCCTTAATAGTTGGATTATAGATGTCTTTTAACTCTTTAAGCATATTAGCATCACACACATCATTACGTGTTTTAGTATCATTATGCTTAAGATAACAGATATCATGATGATATGCTGCCTTGTCAACACGATTTACAGGGGTTGACCATTTTTTAGGTGTTAAATCAGGCTTTAATCTTTTCTTTAACTTAGTACCAGGACCAGTAAAATTATGACCAGGTAAGTGCATTTCAACAGGCAAGTTATTGATTGCTTTGTTTAACAACGAACCACCTTCTTTTTGTTTAGTAAATTGTGTTTTAGTTGTGCCACAATTAACACATTTTCCACGTATCATATTTTTACCATTTTTACTTACTACACATTGTATATCAGTAGTATCAGTTTTCTTTTTACACTTAACACAATACATTTTTTATATTAAAATAAAATTTTTAATATAAAATGGATATTGTTAATTTATCATGGAATGAAGTGTTAGCAAAAAGATTTAATCATCCCCTTTTACCTAGGAGCATCAGAGGTTTAATAGTAGGTAAATCAGGATGTGATAAAACTACACTTTTACTTAATCTTTTGTTAAGACCTGATTGGTTAGATTATAACAACTTATACGTTTTTGGTAAAAGTTTGTTTCAACCAGAATATCGTATATTAAAAAAAGCTTTTGAAGAAAAAATACCAAAAGAATACATATTAAGGTTGTTTTCACTTAAAGATGAAGTTCAAAACCGAGATATTTCGCCTACAGCATTAGTTGAAGAGTGGAGTAAAACTATTAAGGAAAAATCTGATATCAATTGTGAATTTTTTGAATATGCTAGTGATGTTCCTGACCCAAGAGATTTAAATGCATCAAATAAAAACTTAATGATATTTGATGACTTACTTTTAGAAAGGCAAAACAAGTGTGAAAACTATTATGTAAGAGGAAGACATAGTAATGCTGATTGTTTTTATCTAGCACAAAATTATTTTAGACTACCCCGTCAAACTATTAGAGAAAATGCTAACTTAATATGCTTGTTTAGACAAGACTTAAAAAATCTTAATCATATTTATAGCGATCATGTTGGGGATGATATGACTAAAACAGAGTTTATCAATTTTTGTAAAAACTGTTGGGAAAGACCACATGGTTTTGTTGTGATTGATTTAACTAAGAACCGAAATGATGGGAAATATAGGTGTGGTTTTGACAACTTCTATATACCACGAGATTACAGAGATTACTATTAAAAATATATTCGTTTTAAAATATATTTTTACTAAATATAAAAAATGGAAGAATTACTTGAAAAGATAGTAAAAAATACTAACCATAAAACATCATTTCAGTTGATTGTAAGCGACAACAAAACAAGTTTTAAAACAAGATTTACCCCACCACTTAAATTAGACCAAGATAAAGAATATGAAGTGGCGTTGGTTAACCTTGAAACTTACTATTCATTTCCTAATATTGATAAACACAATGGCTTTTTTGTTTATTCACCAGACAATGGCGCAACATGGGTAAAACTAAAATTATCAGATGGATCTTATGATTTAGTTGATATTAATGATACAATACAGCAAGAAATGAGGAAAAGGGGACATTATGATCCAGTTAATGAAGAATATTTTATTAATATCTCAGCAAATACTAATACTTTAAAATCTATTCTTTATGTTGAAAATGGATATCAGGTAGATTTTAACCAAAGCAGAAGTATCGGAAAGGTATTAGGATTTAATAAAGCAAAATATCTACAAGGATTTCACGAATCTGAAAATGTAGTAAATATTCTTAGTATTAATAGCTTACTTGTTAATATTGACTTAATTGCAGGTAGTTATGTTAACGGCTCACAAAGAAATACGATTTACAGTTTTTTTCCTAATGTATCACCAGGATATAAAATAATAGAAAACCCGGTAAACCTTGTTTATCTTCCTCTAACATTAAATGAAATACATGATTTAAATGTATCAATTACAGATCAAAATGGAAAATTACTAAATCTTAGAGGTGAAAATTTAACAATCAGATTTCATATTAGAGAGTCAAGATAAATAAAGAATATATTGATATAAAATGACAAACTACATTAACGCTAAAATAAATATATCAGATGGACAAAAAGAAAAAAATTTACGTTCTTTTAGAAACAAAAGCCCAGCAAGTATTCGTTTAAAGCATGAAGATATACATGGTAATGATGTAATAGCATTAACCAAATCACAAGTAAATAAACTTACAAAAGCTTATAAAGGTGGAAAGGGAGCAACGTTTAGTATGTCGCCTAGACAACTTAAACACAACATGAAAGTAGAAGGTGGATTTTTACCTTTGTTGGCTGGTTTAGCTTCATCAGTTTTACCTACATTAGCAAGAACCGTTTTACCTGCAATAGGTGTTGGCGCTCTATCTGGTCTTGCTTCTTCAGGTGTTCAAAAAGCAATGGGTAATGGATTGTATCTTAAGAAAGGTGGTAGTGTCTATCAAGTAGAAACAGATGGTGAAGGTTTATATCTTGGTCCTGCAAAAGGTAATGGATTGAGTTCCGTTGGTGATGGATTGTATTTAAAACAAGGGTCAAAAATTTATGATGGAAAAGGTCTTCTTTTAGGAGCTAATAGTCCATTTGCTAATATTCCTATATTAGGTGCAATATTATAAATTTAAAAAATGAATGTACATAAATTTGGAAATGGAAATAAAAATGGATATCATAAAATAGTTCAACCAAAAACTATTTTTTGGAAACCTGTTGAAGGTAAGTATCCAGCTAAAAAAGTTAATTCTGTTTCATGGGTTATTTTTACTCAACGACCGTTAGTATTAGAAGGAGGACAAACAATGACGATAGCCCTAGGTATGGGTTTTAATATGAGTAAAGGTTTTGTTTTAGTTTCTCTATCTTATAATTTAAAACTTAATCAAATATCTATAACAAATGAAGTTTCATTAGAAGGAGTGGATGACCTGGTTTGTACAATTACAAACAACTCAGATAAGTTAAAAAAAATACAAGAAAACACCTTTTTGTGCCGTCTTTATTATTCTATTTAAAAAATAAGATATAATTAATAAAATGGAGCCAAAAGAAACAATTTATCCAAACTTACCAGAAGCACGAAATATACCAAATGCGCCAACATTACAACCAATACTAACAGTAGGAGATAATGGTCAAAATTTTAGACTACAAAAGATATCAGAAATTCAAACTTTTCTGGAAAATGAAGTTAAGATAAGAGAGCAACTAAGTAAAAAGTATTTAAAGATTAGTAAGACTGTGGACAATGTAGAAGCTGGTTTAACTGCTCTAGCATTAGGTGCAGGAGCAGGAGGAATTGCTTTACTATCAACTGTGGTAGCGATACCTGCAACGATAGCTCTAGAAGGATGTGCTTTAGCTGTTGGGTTAGCAGCATTAGTAGGTAAGTTTTTGGTTAGAAGAACCAGAACAAAATCAGAAAAACATCTTCAGATAAAAATGTTAGCAGATTCAAAGTTAAATACACTACTTACACATATATCAAAAGCAATATCAGACAACAAAATAGAACATGAAGAATTTAGTTTAATTATGGAAGAATTGGAAAAATACAAACAAATGAAGGAAGAAATTAGGAGTAAATCGAAGAAAAAAAGCAAGCTAGAGGAGTTTAATCGAGAAGGGACGAATAGAAGCACGGGAGGAATTCAGGAGACTTGTAGAAAGGCACAATGGAAGCCATTCAAATTAAAACTAAAACCGCCTAAGTTTAAGTGTTCTTGTGCATGTGAGATTGATAGCACAAATTAAAATAATTTTTTACTTTAAAAAAATGTCATTTTTGAAGATTAAAGACCCTTTAAAAAGGGAACAAACAGTAAAAGAATATCTTGCACTGAAGAAAAGAATTCATGATAATCAGCTTGCAGAAAAAACAGGTGAAATTGAATTACAAACAGACCTTTCAAAGTTTTTTAAACCTATTACAGAAACACAAAAAGCTGCAACAAAGGAAATTACAGAAGGGCTTAAACCTATTAAAGAGGGGATTGAACAGTTACCACAGACTATTACGTTTCCAGCCTTTCCTTCTATAAAAGCTCAAGAAAAAAAAGATGATTTATCTGAAGAAGATTATGATAAAATACTTTGGTTTATAGAACATGCGGATGATGAAGAGCCATTGTTACTTATTGGACCACTTGCAGCAAAGCAACTAAGAAGATTTACAAATAAGAATGAAGCTGATACAACTTATGGGTTATATGACAAAAAAGGTAAATTTTATATTGGCAATGCGGAAACTGAAATTTTAGGAGATGATCTTTTAATTGAAAATAAAACCTATGAAGGCACTCCTGGTCTGTGGGAGTTAATTATATCTAAAAAACCGGATAAAGATAAATATGATGATAAGGATTTTGATAATTACAAGGAGATAATGATAAAATCTGGCACTCTTCATCGAGATAATAACCCAAAAAGTAATTTTCCAAAAAGCAGTAAAGGATACAAGTGGAATAACATACTTAGACATATTTGGAATGATTCTGTCCTTGGAAAAGGAATTGTCGTGATCCCATCTGACCCTAATGCACTATTAGAAAGATTAGACCTCTTAATGGCGAGTAAAGGAGCTGGTAATACAGGTGTAAGAAATGAGTTGGTAAGTATTTGTGATGAATTGAAAAGACAGCGTATATTAGATGCAAAAACTTATAAAAGATTAATGTCTATACTATAAAAATGATTACATCACAAAAGAGAGGATTTAAAAGAAATTATGCTTATGGAGGAGCAGGAATATTTGATACTTTAGCCAATTTTCTTACAAAATTCTTTACAAGCAGCGCAGCTAAACAAATTGCATCTTCAGCAGTTGATGTTGGTAAGAGCGTAGCTAAGGAAGGAGCAAAGAAAGCGTTAGAGGTTGGAAAGACGGCAGCAATTGATGCAGGTAAAAAGTTAGTTCAAAAGGCTTTAACACCAAAATCTAAAAAGATTATAGAAAAATATACTCAAAAGCCTACTACAACAACACAACCTGTAATGCAAAATGTTAATACCTTAATAGATGGTAGTGCCATTGCTATTCAAGATTTAGTTAAGAAATTAAATAGTAAGGGTTCCGGAGTTAAAGTATTATGAAATTTAAGTTAAGTAAAAATAAACATTAAATAAATGTCTAATCTAAAATTTAATTTATCAACTTATGAAAAATACAACACAAAAAAGGTTAGCATCCTTTACGCAAACCTAAAACTTGATGATGAATGTGAAGTAATAGATTGCAGTGATACAAATTATGATCATAAAAAGGCTGTTTTAAAATTATCACCTGAAAAAGCTGATATCATTAAGGAATTTGAAGAAGATGTAAATCGATATTTAGAAAAAAATGGTATTCCTAAAGTAAAAATTCTTTATGGAAGTAAGATATATCCTAAGATGAGAAAAAACTCAACAGTAGAAAAACTTAAAAATACTAAACTTAAGGGAGTGTATGTAAATGATGTAAACAAGTCTTTCCCTCAACTATGGATTGAATAATATAAACAATTATAATTTGACTTAAAAATTATAATTGCATATAATAAAATGGATATTTTAAATATTAAAGCACCGATTTTAAAAGATGATAGTATTGATGAATATGAGTATTATGAATATCTGCCTATTACAGGAACCAATCTAAACAACTCTGGAGGAAATATAAGGATTGATATTGAAACTCAAGATATTTTTTATCATCCTTCAGAATCATATTTAGAATTTGTAGGTGAATTAGTAAAAAATGATGGGACTGTTTATGGAGCTGCTGATGAAGTTACCTTAATAAATAATGGAATAATGTATCTGTTTAAAGCTATCAGATATCAACTTAGTGGACAAGAGATAGAATACAATATTTACCCTGGTACGTCTACAACAATGCTTGGATTGTTAAAATACCCAGATGACTTTTCTAAATCACAAGGGTTAAACCAACTGTGGTATAAAGATACTACTGAAACAGCTGTCGCTGCTAATAATAAGGGTTTTAAGATAAGAAGGGATTATATTTTTAGTTCAAATCCGGTTGGAGCATTTAGTTTTAGGATACCATTAAAACATATATTTGGTTTTTGTGAAGATTATAACAAAATTTTATATGGTATGAAACAAACTTTAACCTTAACAAGAGATAATGATGAAGATGCAATTTATAGAGATGGTGGTACAGATGCTGGTAGAGTTAATTTACTGAAGGTATCTTGGTTTATGCCGCATGTAACACCAGAAGATAGTCATAAGATGCAACTTTTTAAATTTATTGAGAAGAAAGAAAAATTCCCTGTTGGATATAGAATGATACAATGTGATAATATAGCTGTCCCACCATCAACCAGTTTTACTTGGAGGTTATCATCTAAATCATCTCCTGAAGTACCACGGTTTTTAATTGTTGGTTTTCAAAATGGAAAAAATGAAGATCAGGAACAAAACCCAGCTATATTTGACAACTTAGGAGTTAATAATATTTATGTAATGCTAGGTTCAAAAAAATATCCTGCTTATGATTATAATATAAATTTTAATACTAATCAAATTAGTAGAGTATATGGTGAAGCTGCTTCATTTAGAAAAAAGTTTTTTAACATGGATGAATTAGTATCAAACCCTAGTATTAATCCTTCAGATTACAAAACCCTTTATCCTTTGTTCGTGTTTGATTTAAGTAAACAAAGTGAAAGACTTAAGTATTCTGTTACTGATATTCACATTAAAGCAACATTTGCTGCAAATGCACCACCAGACGCTGTAGCTTATGCAGTTTTAATTAGTGATAGACTAATTAACTTCCAGAGTGATGGGAATAAGATGAGTGTAGTGTACTAAGTAAATTTTTACTTAAATAAAATAAAAAATGAAAAAGGTTGCTGATTTTAAGAAAATATTAACAGATAACAATATTAAGTGGTATTCCTATTGGAATAAGAAAAAGTATATTGATGTGTTAAAGGAGCATGGACTATATCCTGAAGAGGAAGAAAAAAAAATTTTTAAAAAAATTCCTAATTATGATAGATTAAAGGATATTGCTAAAAACCCAAAGAGGGTTATCTTAAAGGATGTTGAAACTGAAGAGGTGAAAGAGTTTCCATCAATTTACAAGGCTAGTAAGTATATTGATAAATGTCCTCAAACAATTGAAAACTGGAATGGTAGAGTATGGAATGGTAAATATAGAATTGATATTCAATAATTTTATTATTTATGAAAAAATAATAAAATTTGACTTAAGGAGATTTTATTTATTTAAAAATTACAGCGATGAATTCTTTTACACGAAGATTTATCAATAGACTGGTAGATGCTGGTCAATCAATTGCATCTAATTTAAATAGTGGTGCTCAAAGGGCCGTCTCAGCAGCAATTCCTCAGAGTGTTAGAAGAAGAGTAAGTAATTTTACTAATTGGATGACTGGTAATGTTCCAGAAGAGCAGATTCCACAAGTTATAAACGAAGTTTTAGAAAATGTAGAAGAAGACTTACCGAGAAGAGAAATGCCAAACACCGTATTAAGGCAAGAAGCGTCTGCATTAAGAGAATTTGCAACACAGCATGTTATAGATGGAGTGGGGGGATGGGGAGCAAATGATTTTTTAGAAGTATGTAAAGAAAGCATAACTAATTTTTTAAGAAACCATAGAAATATAAAGGTAAAGCTAGAACTAGTATGTTTATTTTCAAGGGAAAAATCTGGTGGTGTTATTGAATATAAAGAAGTTAAACTTTCTTCAAGTCATGAAATTATATCAAGGGAAGGTGATGTAAATGAAATTTATGATGATATGGTAGAACGAATTATGAGAAATTTCGAAACTTTTTTAACACAAGGAACTGGTTGGAGATTTGAGGGGGTTATAGACTTAAAATTACATGTTGTAGAAAATAGACAATCATGGGAGGGGCTCGCAGGTTCATGGATGCCTTTACCAGCAGGATTAAAAAGAGCAAATAACAAAAATGGACTTGTTAATATCAAAAATGAAGATGATCATAACTGTTTTTTATATTGTGTTATGAGAGCAGTTTATCCAAAAAAAGAAAATCTGCAAAGAGTTGATAAAAAATTAAAAGAACAAATCCAAGAATTAAATATGAAAGGAATAGAATGTCCTGTTAAGTTATGTGATATTAATAAATTTGAAAATCAAAATCCGGATTTTTCTATTGTTGTTATAGGTTATGATGAGAAAGATGGGTTATATCCTCTTAGAAGGCAAAGAAAAGAAACTTTTGATAGAAAACATTTAGTGATTCTTTTGTTAATAAAAGATGAAGATGAAAATAGTCATTATGTTTGGGTAAAAAATCCGAGTGCACTATTAACATCAAAAATATCCAAAGATGGACATAAACTTTCTTTTTGTTGGAGCTGTTTAGGCCATTTTACGAGTGAAAGAGTTTTAGAAGATCATAGAGTGTTTTGCTATGAAGAAGATGCTGTAAGAATTAAAATGCCATCAAAAAACCAGTGCACAGTAAAGTTTAAAAACTGGGTTAAAACACAATGGCATCCTTTTGTTGTTTATGGTGATTTTGAAACGATGCTTGTACCAATACAACATGCAAAACCAGACCCAAGTAAAAGTACAACAACAAAAATTCATATGCATGTCCCAACAGGCTATGCTTTCTTTTTAAAAAGTTTTGATGAAAATGTTTTTAAGTCTAGATTGTTGCTATATCGAGGACCAGATGCGGAGGAAAAGTTTGTGGAAGAAATAGAAAGTCTGGCCAAAGAGATTTTTAAATTATCGAAAAAAGATATGATACTTACCGCAGAGGATGCAGAAAAATTTAATAAGGCAGATACTTGTTATCTTTGAAATAAGAAGTTTGGAGAGGAAGAGGAAAGTGATGAAGAAGAGGAAAGCGATGAAGAAGATGGAGTGGAAGAAGAGGAAGAAAAAGAAGGGAAAAAGGAAAAAGATGAAGATATATGGAAAAAAGTAAGAGACCACTGTCATTTTAGTGGTAGATATAGGGGAGCCGCACATAATAAATGTAATCTTAACTTTCGTAAACCAAACTTTCTTCCTGTTTTCTTTCATAATTTGTCTGGATATGATACTCATTTGTTTGTTAAAAATCTTGGTGTTAGTGAGGGGGAAATTAATGTAATTCCAAATAATGAGGAAAAATATATAAGCTTTACAAAAAAGACTTTAGTAGACCAGTATAAAAGTAAAGATATTTATAAGGATATTAGGTTTTTAGATAGTTTTAAATTTATGGGTAGCGGTTTAGCAAAACTAACAGAAAATTTAAAAGATTATCAATTCAAAAACTTAAAAAGTGAATTTCCAAAAGAAGAAGAGTTTAAACTTCTTCGTAGAAAGGGTGTTTATCCATATGAATATATTGATTCATTAGAAAGGCTTAATGAAACACAATTACCACCTATAGAAGCATTTTATTCAAAACTTGCTGGGGAAGGAATTACAGAAGAAGATTATAAACATGCAAAAAAGGTATGGAAAACATTTAAAATTAAAACTCTTGGTGAATATCATGATTTATATTTAAAAACGGATGTTCTTCTTTTAGCTGATGTGTTTGAAAGTTTTAGAGAAGTTTGTTTTAACGTTTATAAATTAGACCCTGCTTGGTATTTTACTGCACCTGGTTTAGCTTGGGATGCTGCATTAAAGTTAACTGGTGTTAAGTTAAAACTGATTAGAGATAAAAATAAAATCCAATTTATTGAAAGGGGGATCCGAGGCGGAATTTCGATGATTGTTAAAAGACATATAAAAGCAAATAATAAATATTTAGGTAAAAAGTATAATTCACAAAAACCTTCAGTATTTTGTAAATATTTAGATGCAAATAACTTGTATGGTTGGGCAATGAGTCAGAAGCTTCCAATTGACGGATTTAAATGGATGGCGGAAAAGGAATTAAACAACTGGGAACGACACCCCTGTTTTTTAGAAGTTGATTTAGATGTTCCTAAAAAACTGCATGATTATTTTAATGAGCTTCCTCTTGCTGTGGAGAGAAAAAAAGTAAATAAAGTTGAAAAGCTAGTACCAAATTTACATGATAAAAAGAAATATATTATACATTATAAAAGTTTAAAACAGTGTTTAAGTCTTGGTTTAAAATTGAAGAAGATACATAGAGGGATTAAGTTTAAAGAGAGTGATTGGTTAAAACAATACATAGATTTAAACACACAACTAAGAACAAAAGCAAAAAATGATTTTGAAAAGGATTTTTATAAGTTAATGAATAATTCAGTATTTGGTAAAACTATGGAAAATATAAGAAAAAGGGTAAATGTTAAGCTTGTCAGAAGTAGGAAAACAGCAAGGAAATTTGTAAACAAACCAAACTTTAAGCATTTAGAAATATTTAATGAAAATTTGATAAGCATTCATATAGGAAAAACACAGATAAAATTTGACAAACCTATTTATTTAGGGTTTTCTATTCTTGAGTTAAGTAAAACTTTGATGTATGATTTTCACTATAACTACATTAAAGCGAAATATGGGGATAGAGCAACTTTAGGACTTACTGATACGGATAGTTTATTGTATGAAATTAAAACAGAAGATTTTTATAAAGATATTTCAGATGATGTTAAAAAAAAGTTTGATACAAGCGACTATCCAAAAGAGGGACATCCTTCAGGCATTCCAGTTGGTATAAATAAAAAGGTGATTGGCATGTTTAAGGATGAAACAAATGGGGATGAAATAGAAGAATGTGTTGGTTTAAAACCAAAAATGTACAGTATTAAAATGGATGATGGGGGAGAAAATAGAAAATGTAAGGGGATTAAGAAAAATATAATTAAGAAAACTATAACACATCAGGATTATCTGAATTGTTTAGAAAAAGATGATATTCATCATAGAACTATGACAAATATAAGAAGTTATAAACACCAAATTTATACAGAAGAAATTAATAAAATAGCATTAAGTGCAAATGATGATAAAAGGTTTATTTTACCTGATGGAATTCATACACTTGCTTGGGGGCATCATAGGATAGACGAATACAAAAAATAAATTTTTATTTGTGATAAAACAAATAAAAATTATAAATTTTTAATTTCACCACATGTTATACATTCTTTAGCACTGTTTTTATAATTGGAGCCTGTTAGATAATTTATTATTTTATAAAATAAACCTTCTTTGTGTATAACTTTAAATACGCCATAGCAGTCATTTTCATGATGAAGGTGGTTGTAGCATTCTTTAAAAAGACCATATTTTTTATTTTCAAAACTTGTATATTCTCTCCAATTTGTTAATTCCTGCATTTTTTTACATAGCTCACTTCTTTTTTCATTATAATCTGATATTAAGTTATTAATGATGACTACTTCTTCATTTATTTTTTCAATTACCTCTAAATCTTCTTTTGTTAAAGTATCTCTATATTTTTCTTTCGTGTTAAGTAAAAGAACATGATTCTTTAATTTTTGTAAAAGTTTAATATAGGTTTCTTTTCTATATTGTATTTTTTTCTTTGTATTATAGTTTATTCCGTTTTTTAATTTTTCATATTTTTCTTTTAAAATAACAGCTTTTTCTAAATCATAATATAAAATCATCAACACTACTTTTTATGTGTGATAATGAATATGGTATAAAATTTCTTGGATAAAATGAAACTGGATATTTTATTGGGGGTAGATACCTTTTTATTTTATCTTCCATTATTATTTTTTAATAAATAAATTTTTTTACTTAATTTATTCATCTTCTTTTTCATTATCACTTTCATCATCAGACCCTAATCCTCCCATAGAAGAAGAAGGTAATGTTTCTTTTTCAACTCTTGTAGGAGGCTTAACATTTTTTTCATTTATAATAACCATTGAAAGACTTGTTCGTACTTTAACTATTGATGAGCTAATAAAAATATCTTCTATATTAAGAAAAGATACAACTTTGCATGGTTCTTCAGTAAAAGAAAGAGGATTTGTTTTTACTAATCCATTTTCATTTATATCTTCTTTTTTATCATCTGGTTTAGGTTTTCTGTAAAAATCAGTAATGATATTAATACTTTTTAACTTATCTCTGTCATATTTTTTAGTGTGTTTCATTTTTGGAAAAAACACAGGACGTGTATCACCATTTAAAAAAATTTCTAAATCATTAAATTTGTTTTTTCTTTTAAAAATTTTGTAATACTTTCTATTGTTTCTTTAAACATTGTTTCTTTTGGTTGTGGATCTTCCTGATTGTAAAAACATAACAAGCTCATAAAATACTCAGTTGTTTTTGATTTAGGTTTAAAGGCTTTAAGTCCATATGAAAACAGTGAAGGTGTACGAATACAAAGGCCGCTGGTACCTCCATTTGGATACTCATATTTAACCTTTACTGTTTTAAACTTATATTTTTTGTTTATTTCAGTTTCACCCAGACTTAGTTTTTTAATATCCAAGTCTTCAGGTTTTATATAATTAAATGTTTGTTCTTGTAAGCTTTCCATTCTTACAAAAATAAATTTTAATTAAAATTTATTTTTTTATTTATTTAATGTTTAAAACAGTTAGGAAAATATTTTTTTAAGTCTTCACTCAAAGTACAATGTCTTTCATTAAACCATTGTAAAAAATTTTCATCTATTAACTCTACAAACCTTTCTAAATACTTTATTTTTTCATACTTAATCTTCCATAGTGGCGCATCCTTTAACAAAAGTCTATTATTATTTATACTTTCTTCCATAATATCTGGTAAATGAACAAACATAAGGTCTTCTTCTGCTTCCTCAAAATACACATCAACAATTTTATTGATGTAGTCTTTTAAACATGCAGCCTTCCTATTGTATATATCTAAAATGTTTTGGTCTTCCTTTTCTATTTGTTCCTCTTCTGTTAGTTCTTCATCCCTTTCATAGCTATCACGAAACTCTGTTTCTTCTTCATCAACTGGTTGATAATTGTTTCTCTTCTTTTCCTCTTTGTATTCTTCCGTTTCATATGGTCCGTATGGGTCATCTGGTCCGCTCCATTCTAGAGCTTCCCAATCATTAGGATAAATATCCTTAAACCCATCGTGTACTTCTATTTTAAACATCTTTGTCTCTGGGTTAAAGTTTTTGTATTTGTATTTCATTTCATCCTTCCAGTCCGGATCCTCATATGGATCATCATATAGATTAACATTAGATTCTTCTATGTTTGCCATGATATATCTTCTCTTGGTCTTGTGTTATATGTTGGGTTTTTAAAGAAAAAATTCAAATTTTTTTTTTATTTTTTTATTTATTTATTTTTTTTTTATTTTTGATTTTTTTAATTTTTTTTATTAAAAATCTTAAGCCACCCACTAACTCATAAACCGGTTAGCCATTGCATGATGTGTTGGTTGATGGGGAGGTTAAGCGATTAACTGATGTAAGGGTTTGTCTGGTTGATGGGTTTGTTGGTTAGATGATGTAATGATTAACTGATGTGTCTTGTTTAAGCGATTAACTGATGTAAGGGTTTGTCTGGCTGATGGGTTTGTTAGTTAGATGATGTAATGATTAACTGATGTGTCTTGTTAAGCCATTACCACAGTTAAATGAATATCGCTTAATTGTGATATTGCATCAATTGACGCATTTACGCTCGTAGAAAACAGAATAAGTCAGATCTACTTTTTGGGGTTTTTGTTTGCAAATTGGTAAAATACCTACTACTAACTATCGGCTTGAAAGTTTCATTTCTTTTATTTAGTAGCATAAGGGTTATTCCTTAACACTGAGCCAAACAATCCAGAATTTCGATGACCATGCAGGAAAAGGCTTTTGAAAACATTGTGGGAAAAGGAGAAAAATGCTGGTAACCAGCATTTTTCTCCTTTTCCCACAATGTTTTCTTAAAGACAAATCCAATCATTAGTTGAATGATACCTTCAAGTCGATAGAAAAAACCCATAGCTTGCTAATTCAAAATTTATTTTTCGGGAGAAATACCTCCTTATCGGACAGTGCAGATCCAAGATCAGACTGCACGTTCTGTGTAGTCTGATCTTGATCTACACTATCCGCAAAAGGTCCTTGAGAAGCGCTCAGAAGCCTAGAGGTTAACACTTTACCAAACAATCCTGAGTTTTAACGACCATGCAGGAAAAGGCTTTTGAAAACATTGTGGAAAAATGAGAAAAATACTGGTAACCAGCATTTTTCTCCTTTTCCCACAATGTTTTCTTCCCCATTAAAGACAAATCCCATAATTCCACCAACTCTCAATTTGCCGTCTGCAAATGCTTTCATTTTGGACCAGTCTTAAATTTTGTCGATAACTCTCTACCAAACGAGAAAATTTTGGACTTGGCAAAGAAAAAGCATTTGCTGGCGACAGATTGAATATTGTTCACATAGAGAAATGATCTTTAAAAGGGTAGAGAATATTGTAGGAAGAAAAGAAGCTGCTGGCTGACAGCATTGATTTCTCCACCTACAACATTTTCCAAAGCATCCAAGATCAGACTTCGCGTTCAGTGCTGTCTGATCCTGATCAATGCCGTCTGCAAAAGCCCTTGTTTTCGCGTTGTAATGCGTAAGTTGGCAACGACAGAGTAAACCCTTAGAACGCTGCATAAAATTAACCCTTAAGCTGATAAACGCGACCCACTGACCTTTTGCGGACAGTGTAGATCAAGATCAGACTGCACAGAACGTGCAATCTGATCTTTGATCTACACTATCCGATGTGGTATTTTTCTTTCCGATGAAATCAAGTTTGAAACCGCAGTGTTTGGGCTTTTCGTATTGAGTAGAAATTTGTGTTTCATTTATTCAGCAGCTTAAGTGTTAACAGAAATGTTCAATCTGAAAATAAGATCCAAGTAAAAGTACTTTTCGTAGAATTTTGTCTAGAATGTCTCAAAAACTAAGCAGAGCAGGGTCCGTATTTACCAAACATTCTATAAGGAATGTTCTTAGTTTCTACTCGACAAGGTCTTCTAAAATTGGAAGCAACACAAGTTGTGATTGGCTATACCAAATGGTGTAGCCAATCAGAAGTTGTGTTACTTTCAAATTTAGAAAATTCTGGAGAGTAAGACTAAGAACGTCCATAAGAATGGTTGGAAAATACGGACCCAGATCAGAGATCAGACTGCACGTTTTGTTTTTCTATCTGAAAAAAAAGATCCTAATAAATAGTAATTTTCGTACGAATTTGTCCAGAATGTCTCAGGAAAAGAAGACAGTGTTGAATAAAGATCACACTGCACACTGCACGTTTTGTGCACGTCTTGGTCTTCACTGGCTGCAAATGCGACCATAGTTGCTACAGGCGCTTTCAGGGTCAAGGGTTGGGGAGAAATCTGTAAATTCACTGACGAGCCTTTTAACAAGGCCGGAATGTTTGATGATGGATATCGCATCTGGCAAGTGACGCAAGGAATTCTCCCCCTGGTGTATGCCGGATGGCGTATGAAAAACTCATTATTGAAAGGGGGTGACGTATGGACAACGCCCATTTATCCGGCATTACGCTGCACGCTACGTCGACCGTAGAAGCGTTATGGCCTGTTATGACCACTGGTGACCGCTTTGATTAGAACCCTGTGAAGCGGTATTGCACATGTCCAAAGCCCTTTACAACTCTTAACAATTAGGCTGCTAAGCAAGACTATGTTGGCTTTTGCGGACAGTGTAGATCAAGATCAGACTGCACAGAAAGTGCAGTCTGATCTTGGATATAATCTGTCCGATAAGGAGATACTTTTTCACCTAAAAATACCTTTGAAGTAGCAAAATTTGGGATTTTACTATCGGTTTGAAAGAGTCATTTCACGTATTTAGCAGGATAAGGATCAAAGCATTTATGAAACTAAATGGATGTTCGGGCGGCAGTCTGGGAAAAGTTAAAGCATCGTCGTAATGAATTATACCATGCAGGTCGTTGCATAATATAAATATAATTATATTTATCGAAAACACAGCTTAACCCTTAGAGGGCCTAATAAACCTATCAGACTGTTTCAAACTAGAAATACAACCCAATTAATTACAATTTCATGGTTGCTTTTGTCTACATTGTTTCAACAAAGCGGACAGTGTAGATCAAAGATCAGGCTGCACATTTTGTGCAGCCTGATCTTGATCTACACTGGCCGCAAAGGCAACTATAGTCGTGAAAGGCGCTTTAAGGGTTAAACATGAGATACAATGGTCCTTTGACAAGCAGAAAATTTAACATTAGTCAAAAGTTTCGACCAAAATCATGGGTCGATACTTTTTTTGAAGATGCGTTGAACTACTTTTTCACAGCGCATGATTTAATTATTTTTTTTTTGGTCAAATCGGCTTCGGTTTTTCCATTTTCAACCACCAGAGCGCGTTTCATAACTTTTGATTGCCGTTGTGAGATCAAAGTCAGACTGCACAGAACGTACAGTCTATGAATACCTCGGACGGTAATTTTGTCAATTTTCTCTCGGAACGATTTCTTCACCGATAATGTTTTGCTTATTTACCTTCTTTTATGCTTCATTTTATCAGGGATGTTGCTTGGGGAGGGAGGGGGCGGGGTCTGTAGGCTATAGATTTGACAGAAAGTGAAAAAACAATCGTGGCCCTAAATTTCCGTGTTGACAGAAATTTGTAGATTTTCAGTTCGGTGTTTAAAGTTGTGGCAAAAATAAATTCAAACCCGGCATATTTCTATGGCCGATCCTAACGGGGAGTAAAGTTAAATCATACCTACAATACCAACCGTTAAATTTGGTACGCTCCCGTTTTCAAACAAAATGTTATCGATAAAACAGAGCTCCAGATAGAGGGAGTGATTTTGATTATAGAATTGAAAATATTAATCATTCTCAACTAAACCCTATCTTATGGGTACTCATTAGAATCGTCTCATCGAGACGATTCTAATGAGTACCCACAACATAGGGTTTGGAAGAGAAACAATGGATTTAGAATACCATCACTCCCTCTTATCTGGAGCTCTGTAAAAACATGTGCAAATATTTCTATTGAAATTTCTGACGTACGGGGTACATGTATCAGATTAAAATGAAACGTGTAAACAGTGCCATTTGTGCGTAACCTGTAAAGTAACGTGCTAGACTTCCTGTCATTGCAACCTTCCCAAATAATTTCGTTTTTATGAAAGAATGTTTCATAACCAACCGTACAATGCTCTTTTAATCCGCAGAGTTCTTACAACTCGTTTATTTTTAAGTTTTTTTTTTCGTTATTTTGAGATAACATTTTGTGAAAACAAAATATGTTGTAAATCGAAATAATATTTCGAAATTACAAAATGTAGTATCATAGAAACGAAACAATTCGGTTTTTGAAAATTTACCTGTCAAATCAGAGGACTTTTATACATTGGATACGCTGCTCCTGATCTATTGACATTGTGAGTTTATTGAGGGCAGTGTCTAACTTCCTACCACCTTTAACCCTTCAGTTGCTAATCGCGACCCACTGACCTTTTGCGGACAGTGTAGATCAAGATCAGACTGCACAGAACGTGCAGTCTGATCTTTGATCTACACTGTCCGATGCGGTATTTTGTTTTCGGTGGAATCAGCTTTGAAACCGCAATGTTTCGGGTTTGAGTATTGAGTAGAAATTTGTGTTTCATTTATTCAGCAACTTAAGAGTTAAAACAGATATACACGTACAAGTATTTGCATATTTGCGGGTTTTCTTCTGTTTTTTTTTTTTCATTGACTTTTACAGCCACTTTGTATATCTCGTGCCTAAGATGTTTAGCCATTCACTGTCAAAAAGGGAATTAATGCATCTGCAAAAAGTATCGACTCAAGTCAGCCTGCGAAGTCCGTGCAGGCTGACCCCAGCCGAAATTCTCACTTTCGGTCAATTTCTGCATGTTCAATGGACCAGTGTATCTCATGATTCATCAGATTGTTATACTAAACGGATTTCGGGAAAGTATAATACTGTGATGATTTCTTTGCTATCACGCATCACGGAGATATATTAAAACCCGTTTTCACAGAGCATGGCTCACTTCGATTTTCAGTTACTCGATACACTCTTAACTCTTTAATACACGACAAAAAAGGAGACTTGTCCAAATTGAAAGCATTTGCAGACGACAATTTGAATGGGGTTCAAATGATGGAATTTGTCTTTGATAGGGTAGAAAACATTGTGGGAAAAGGAGAAAATGCTGGTTACCAGCATTTTCTCCTTTTCCCACAGTGGTTTCAAAAGGCTTCTTTTCCAGGGGCGTCAAAAGGCGGCATTGTGCGGTAAAGGGTTAATTTAAGCATAAAATCAAAACTTGTTTTCGGGACATAAAACGAATATAAGAGAATGGATCTAAACTGTTTTATTTTTAGAGACATTTAAAAAGGGGATAAAAAAGGCAAACTGAAATCTAAACCAACAGTTAGAGTGTTTATTTGTTCATCTTCTATGAAAACCATCTGTGACCTAGACCAGTGCTGGATCTGAACGATCTTGGTAAAAGTTTCTGTAACCCTTAACTCTTAGGCTGCTAAGCGAGACCCGGGCGCTTTTGCGGACAGTGTAGATCAAGATCAGACTGCACTGTCCGATACGATATTTTTTCCTGTGAAATAATCTTTGAAATAGCAATATGTTGGTTTTATTATTGTGCGGAAATTTTCGTTTCATTTATTTAGCACCTTAAGGATTACACTGCTAAATAACTCAGAATTAAAATCTACAGCCAAAAGTAAAAATCCACAATTTTGCTATTTCAAAGATTTTTCTTTTTTGTCGCAAAAAATCCCTTCACACAGGACAATATAGATCCAAGAACAGACTTCATGCTCTGTGCCATCTGAGCTTGATCTGCACTGTCCGCAAAGCAAAAAGCGATGCTTAGCAGCCTAAGGTTTAGCACATTGCCAACTTCAGATTATCTTTCTAGTCTTATTGTAATCACTTTTGAAATCATTGTAGCAAAATGAGACATTGCTCATAACGAGCAATTTCTGCCCTTGCAACAATATTTTCAGTGCATCCCTGTACATGTATCAAACCTGCAAGTGAATTAATGTTTAATATCTCTATTCAAAAAGGATGGTTTCAATTTTATCTTCCGCAAAGTTTGGTCAGGAGGTCAAGGGTAGTATAGGAGAAGGAACCGAATTCTTACCAGCAATTAACGTGAATACACAACATTTCATAAACATACGAAGTTCCCGACATGGATCTGGTTTACGTCACGTGACCATTCGGACCAGGTTTATTTTCCAGTGAACCTGTTCTGGCATGTATTTAATAATTCTTCCATCATGTTACACAGGCCGAGGCGTGGTCATGTGGTACCATTTGGCAGATTTTGTTTTATTTGGTGTTTTTAACTTTTTTCAAAACGACATTTTAGACTTGTCCAAATTGAAAGCGTGTGCAGACGACAAATTCGATGTCGCTCTAAAGATGATTTCTGTTTTTGAAATTGTAGAAAACCTTGTTTGAAAAGGAGAAAATGCTGGTTGCCAGCATTTTCTCCTTTTCCAACAATGTTTTCAAAAGCCTTTTTCCTCAGGGTCTTGAAAGCTCGGGAATGTTTGGTAAAGGGTTAATGACGTTTTCAGCACTACTTCTATTACGTCATAAAGACAAGATCGCCATCTGCACGGTTTGTGCTGTTCTTCAAAAGTATTGTATACAAAACTTCTTTGAAATCGCTGGTTGCTTTCTCACAGAAACAAAGCCAGTTAAAAATATTCAACTGAGTTCGTTCTGAAACTTTTAGCTGTCTAGATATTTAAATACTGACAGGAAAAAAATAAGTCTTTTATTCAATTAGAAGCAAAATGTTACGTCACAAAGAGAAGATTTGCACGTTTCATGTTGTTAAGCACTATTGTAGACAACTCTTTTTGAAACCACTGGCTGCTTTCCCAAGGATGCAAAGCCAGTTCAAAAAATGTTCAGCTGAGTTCGCGCTAAAACTTTTAACTATATAAGATACTTTAAATACCGTGGGGAAAAAAAAAAAGAAATTTAGACTAATTTAATCAGAAGATAAAAAAGGAAAGGTTTCTAATTTAAGAAAATTATTCTATGCGATTTATCATACTGCATCAATATAACCTTGAAAATTTATTGTTCAACGGACTTTAGCACGAAAAAGAAAAGCTGTCAAATGCTAAACACTGACTTGAACGTTTTACAAAGAAAAACTGTAAAAAGAAAAAGAACAGAATAACCGAAAAACAACTGAGGAGCTACTGCTTTAATTGATGATAAAATTGAGCCATGCTCTAGCAAAATGGGGCTTAATGCATCTCAGTGATGCATGCTACCAAACAAGTCATCACATGATCATGGATCCATAACGTCCATTTTGTCCAACAGGCGACTGAATCATGAGGTAAACTGATCTTGGACTTGCAGAAAATTGACTGATAGCAAAAAGCTTCGGCCCAGGTCAGCCTGCGTGGACTGCGCAGGCTGACCT
The DNA here is from genome assembly GCA_945859785.2 of Tridacna gigas. Lineage (NCBI taxonomy): Eukaryota > Metazoa > Mollusca > Bivalvia > Cardiida > Cardiidae > Tridacna > Tridacna gigas. Next base: position 12,829,490 of record OX244029.2, on the reverse strand, counting down.
GGACGATACTTTTTGCAGATGCATTAAGCCCCTTTTTTCACAGGGCATGACTCAATTATATATATATATATATCCCCTCCCCACCCCCCCCCCCCCAAAAAAAAAGTTACTACTTTTTGATCACACTAGGCAACATAAACCGAGTTCTAATTTTTCGATAGTTAAATCCAGACTATCTTTTAGTTTTCATGTATATTAGATTGGAATCTTTCTCACCTATCATATCTTTACAAGAAAAATCGCCCGATAACTAACCTTGGTTCCAGCTGATCCAGTTTTCCTATTATTCTGGTATAACATTGTTGAAAACAAGAATAATGTGATAATTACGAAACAGATTTTCTTTTACCACAGAACTGTAGATACTCCGATAAAGAGATCGCAATAAGCAGTGATTAACCCATTACCAGACGACAAATTTCAGCCGTTTCCAAATCGAAAGCATTTGCAGACGACACTTTCAACGTGGCTCCAATGGTCCAATTTTTCTTTGATAAGGTAGAAAACATTGTGGGAAAAGGAGAAAATGCTGGTTACCAGCATTTTCTCCTTTTCCTACAATGATTTCAAAAGGTTTCTTTCCCAGGGTCGTTAAAAGGCGGCATTGTGCGGTACAAGGATTAAGAAATTATAAGCGCCTGGACTCCGGCTATTGGATACCTTGTGATGTGATGCCACGGTTTATTCCCCGGATATCAAGCGGCCATTTCAACCTGAGTTTTTGTGTAACATAATTAGATTCCAGGCATGTTGGATCAGTATACCATTATATATTACATAGATCAGGTTATGCTATTGCTGATAAAATTTGATGAGATTGCCAAACCTGTCAGTGCATGGATAAATGGACAGGGTAACTGGTGATTTGAGGGAACCTTTTCTCGCGCATTTAGGAGTCCTCTGGGTCCCGATATTTAATTTTTTTCGGAATTCAAAAGTTTGGAATTGATCATTCTGAAAGCACCTGCCGACGACAAATAGAATGATGCTGAAATCACGGAATTCGTCTTTAATAGGACAAAAAACATTGTTAGAGAAGGAGAAAATTCTGGATGTCAGCATTTATTCCCTTTACAACGGAAGTTTTCAAAGGCATTTTTTTATCAGGCTCGTTTAAACCCAGGGCTTTAAAGTAAAGTGTTACGCGGCCACCATAAGTTCCGAATTAAAGTTATCGGCATTAGATATTCTGTATTATACAGTCATCTGTCTTGAGCGGCCATCTTATTTTACCTCTAGGTTGGCTGATAAGCATAGTGCCAATTCAACACATATTTAAAAAAGGACCCCATTTGCCTTTGTACCATGACAACAAAATCTTATTAGACCTGTCCAAACTGAAAGCATTTGCAGACTAAATAATAACTGTAAATCGAAAAAAGAAATTTGTTTGTGAAAGGATAGGAAACATCCTTGGAAAAAGGGGAAAATGCTGGTATCCAGCATTTTTCCTTTTTTGCACAATGTTTTAACAGTCTTCCTCTTTAGGTTCATTAAAACCCGGAATTGTGTGATAAATGGTTAATAAACCCCTCTGAAAAACAAAGTTTAAATCGTTAAATTGTTCAGGATGTTCTTGTGTGAGGCTGAGTAAGGAGAGGGAGACATAAACTGGCAGCCTGTTATCGATTTCGTATCAACGTCTATCGAACGGTTCCGAGAGATACAACGGGTACCAGTTTAACTCTTTACCACACAATCCCGACTTTTAACGACCCTGAACGAGAAGGCTTTTGAAAACATTGTGGGAAAAGGAGAAAATGCTGGTAACCAGCATTTTCTCCTTTTCCCACAATGTTTTCTTCCAAATGGAAGGCAGAAATTGTCATTTTAGCAACATTTAATTTGTCGCCTGAAATGCTTTGAATTTGGTCAAGTCAAAAATTTGTCGTTTAGTAAAGAGTTAAGGGAGACATCGCACATACGTGAGACTGACGCTCATTCCATTATATAAGGTTTGTTAAGTTGTTATTGCAGTGATAAACAATCAAAGATACCGGACAGGTAATGGTTAATTATGATGTATAGTTGTACCGCAATTTGCGTCAGAACCCGCATTCCTAACCGTTTGCACATCATACGCAATTTCTTGGACTGATGCAATCCGAAGGTCTTTAGGCCCCAGACCAGGGTTGTCGGTGAAACGCGTGTCGATTGTCAACACTCCAAACAGAACTTCTTCGACAAAACGTCTATAGAATCAGCCTGAAATGATAAAGAGCACTTAAATGCAACAGCATAACCGCAATTTTTTAGACTTCATCAAGAAATCATGTTAAACTAGTGAAATGGTGAAATTACTGACCGATACAGGCAACTGGCATGGTCGGAAAAAAATTGACAAAATAAGCCATTTTAGCCTTTATTCCAAAATTCACAAAGTGCAAACCCAGGAGGCTAGCCTGAAAATGCAAAGCTAAATTGAAACTCGAAACAATACATAATTTGGGGATAAAATCAAAAATAGCACGTTACCATGTCATTTTTTCGCAATCTTTCATGGCATTACCCCGCCATTGTTTTTACGGCTAAAGCTAGCCACTAACTCCATGATCCCTCAGTTTCGCATTTGGGTCAAAACTAATGGAACAAAGAAGGAAAGGTCATGACCTCCTGTTTCAAAGACAAACTGAATGCTTCTTTTCAATAATCTTACACAATTCATGGGTGTAATAACTGCTCTTCTTATTAAAATTGCATTGAAAACCTATCTTTCTCCATTATATCTAATTTTGACCATGGACAGTTCGAAAAGAAGTCTTCCTTAGGGAAGACGGAGGGGATTACAACATATCAGACTTAAATTTTATTATCATAAAGCTGAGACATTGTGGAAAAAAAAAAGTATTTTTATTCTAGCAGTTTTCTATTTTGCGACAATTCTATCCAAATGTTCCATATCACTTAAAAAGATATCACAATACTTCATTAGGAAGGGGGCTAAATAGCGTCACTAAAATCACAAGTGTTCTAACATATTTCAGCAATCAAATCGTTTCTCAAACAGACGACTGAGACACGTCTGCTTTCTCTGTATCGCTTAAATTTTCTATTCAAAAGCTTTTTCTTTTTTTGGAAAAGGCGAAATAGTTTGCCAGTCATATCGTAAAGGCGACAATATATATGCACCAAATACGTCTATTTCTTACAGTAACAATAGCTGCAAAAAAGTAAACAAAGCGGCTATTGTACAATGCATTCGAATTTAAATCATACCATTCAAAAGCATGGAAACTATTAACTCTTTACCAAACGACAAAATTTTAGACTGGTCCAAATTCAAAGCAATTGCAGACGACAAATTAAATGTGACTCAAAAATTGAAATTTGTTTTGGGAAAGGTAGAAAACGTTGTGGGAAAAGGAGAAAATGCTGGTTACCAGCATTTTCTCCTTTTCCCACAATGTTTTCAAAAGGCTTCTTTCTCAGGGTCGTTAAAAGTCGGGATTGTGTGGTAAAGGGTTAAGATGACAATCTGTTATTGTGTGGTCGGTCCAAGTGTTAGTCGCTGGCAGAAAAATGAATTTTAAAATCAGGCAAAAAGTAAACAAAAGATAGAGTGACCTGGCAACTTTTAACCCAGTTTTGATATTAATTTTGGACGGACCGTACAATAACAAATTGTCATCTTCACAATAATTTCCATACTTTCAAATGATATGATCTAATTTTAAATGCATTTTAACACCTACTATGTTTACTTCTGGCAGTTATTGTTACTTTAAATGAAGTGAAACATTGAATTTACTTTTAGCCTACAACCTATTGTTTTTTTTTTTTATTTCGACTCTGAGGTAGTAGACTTGTGAAAACAAGCATTTTCTTCCTTTCATCAGAATGCTATGTTTACATATACAAATCCTGTGATTGGTGCCTATGTTGATAAAATTTAATCGTCTGCTTTCAATATTGACTAGTCTTACATTTGTGTTACCCGTAACGGCTTTTTCGACTAATTGATAGGATCTAACTTGTCTTCGGCAAAAGCTCATTGCTCATATGAGCAAATAGAAATGTTCATGAACTGTTTTCCAACAGAGATAAACTTGAATATTGCCTGTGAAGATTGGGTACCAAATAATATGAGCATGGACCTTTAAAGGGAACTATTCAGATTTTTATAATCTCACCATACTTAAAAAAAAATGATCCATCGCTGAATTAAGTCAGGCGATAACTGGCAAACCATCAATAAAGAAGAAAAAATGCGCTAGGCTCTGGCAAAAGGGTGCTTAATGCATCTCATTGGTGCAAACAACACAAAACAAAACAACAACACAACGGGAATTATAAATACATGTATATGAATTATTGTATATGAGCAATGCTCTGGCAAAAGGCGGTTTATTGCATCCATAATGCATTGTATCAAGCAAGTCATCATATAATTACGTATCCATAAAATCCACTTTGTCTACCAGCTGACTGAAGCATCAGGCAGACTGGCCCTTTGATATGCAGAAAATTGACTAATATAAAGAAGTTTCGCCCCAAGTCAGCCTTCGCGGACTGCGCAGGCCTTTCGCAGGTGTGTTAAGCCCAATTACACAGAGCATGGTTCAAATGTAAGTAAAAAGTATTTTCAGTGGTATTTCCTTAATGTGAGTTACGTAGCCTACTAAGGTTATTTTTTTTTTTTAAGAATTCGGGCTATAATTTCGCAAAGATTCATGGTAAGGTGAATTTAAGTAATTTCTCCTTTTCCAAGAACATTTTCAAAAGGATTCTTATGTAGACGCTTTAACTGGTGGGAGTGTATGTTAAATGGTTATACTTAACCAAACCACAAAATTCTAGGCTGCGCCAAATTAAAAACTTCTGCAGAGGAAAAATTATATTTAGCTCAAAAATTATTTCCAGTTCTTGAATTGGTAAAAAAGGGTTGTGGAAGAAGGAGAAAATTACGGTTACCAGAATATTGTCCTTTTCCAATAATGTTTTCAAAAGTCTCCTTGCTCAGTGCTTTGAAAGCACAGGGTTGTTTGGAAAGAGGTTAAATCAACCTCAGTGCAGAGCTGCAACCCTGCATAATTAATGCCAGCTACTTCGATCATCACATTTATTTGACCCGAGTTACGCAAACCATTTAATACGAATGGGTAATCTGCTTCCCTCGAGGGCCACTTTCGATCAGTGTGACGATATATCATTTCAACATTGCACACTTGTATTATCTGTCAGCTAATAATTCCATAATGATCGAACCGATATTGGATAATTTCACCACTGATTATGGCGTCGACCTCTGATTTCGAGATTATTGGAAGGTTATGCAAAGTTTAATAGCCATCGTTATTGGCCATGATAAAATATAACGATTTTTAACAATGACTGACAGGGGTTATTCAGTGTGCCTTGGACATATATTAAATCATTTTACAAATATTTCTCCGTTCACACAGACTCCTGTTTTTAAGTTGTTACAAAGGTGTAAAGTCAATAATAATATTTGGTACAACTTCGTCTAAAGTGTTTGACGAATAAATATGGTCAACACATTTTAAAGCGCCATGCCTTCATTTCTTTTCTCTCTCTCTATCACTTTCTCTCTCCTCTTTTCCCATTTTCTTAACCTTTAGGCTGCTGGGCGTGACTGAAGGACCACTTGCGGACAGTGTAGATCAAGATCAAACTGCACAGAACGTGCAGTCTGATATTAGATCTATACTGTCCGAGGAAGGGATATTTTTTCATTAAAAGATAACTCTCAAATGGCAACATTCAGGCTTGAAACTAATTTAGCAGGATAAGGGTTAAAGAGGGTGAAAAAACATCAATATTATTTAAAAAAAATAAAGTCAAAGAAATCGAGGTTGGAAAGAAAGACTGAAGAAAACATCCAAATCGGACTATTATAAAGTATGTAATTTGCCTTTGAATATATCATCAATATAGTGTTAACACTATTTTTTTGAGCTCTCACAAAATCCAGTGTAAGCGCACTGCTATCCCTTGCTTCATAGACATTTTACGTTTCGTCTCTGGCAAAGGTTTTGTTCAAGAATTTGTATCCCACGGTCATTACGGCAGAAAAAGGACGACGGATCTTCGGTCCAGTTTCTTCGCCCTTTTTCCGCTCGTTCACTTCCTGGCCCCAGTTCAGAGAACGGCTTCTGTCGGTATCATTTCTCACAGCCCTGTGCCATCTGTAACACATATAGGAAATTCCGAGTAAAATGTGTATGACAACTGTGGGAGAAAATAAAATCCAAACTTTTACATGTGATTAAAGCCAAGTTTATGGTAATGAGTTAAAGTCGAGCAAAAATAGAGATGACAGGGATAAGTTTAAGAAAAGATAGACACTGCTCTAAATGAAAAATTTCTCCATTCGCCATCTAGTTTTCTGCATTTTAGGCAATAGCAGAGATACAAAAAATATGCCCAAAAATAAAAGGTTTAAAAAGAATACAAATACATTGTAATTACTACCTGTTAATAGTATATTCATTTCTTTAGAGTACTCTATATATGAGTCATGCGGTGTGAAAAGGGGATTCATCTGCAAAATGTATCGACCAAGGTCAGCCTGCGTAGTCCGCAAAGTTTGACCTGTGTGGAAACTTTCTGCTTTTTGATAAATTTTTGGTATATTTTCTGCATGTCAAAGGACCAGTCTACCTCGAGATTCAGTCAGTTGTAAGACAATTGATTTTATGGATCCATAATTATGTGATATCTTGCTTAGTACAATGCATTACGAAGATGCATTAAACCTCCTTTTCCCATAGCATGACTCATATGTCTTTAGTATTGCAATAACAAACAAGGCAATTCTTCAGTTATTTCTCTTGATTCCTCTCCAGTACTACATGGGTCCTGATAAGGGGATTACTTGGTTTTTATGCTTGATTTTCTTGCACTACACAAATATGTTCTCGAGATAATATCTAAGCTAAATCTGGTTGAATTGTTTCACAAATCGAAGTAAATGCATTTCTCTGGTGATTGAGAACATGATTTGCTTAAAATTACATGGGGACCTTGCATATAATCATAGTTCATATTATTTTTACCGCAACATCCCTAAGGGAACCAAGGATAAACGTAAAGGAACAACGGTAAAAGGACCAATCTGTTATTTGGTTAACTTCAGTCTTTATCTGGCAAGGGAGATAAACTGACTTACAGGAATGGCCTTCATTAGACGCAGTCTTCATTCTATGTAGATTTGATAACCAAAGGGTATAACCCCTTCCCTAGACAATCCCCTGCTTTATGGAACCTGACAACAATGCAAAACATTCTAGGAAAAGGAGAAAATATTGGTTACCATCATTTTCTTCTTTTCCCACAGTATTTTCCACACTTTCCAAGACAGGTGTTGTTGTTTGAGTTACATTTGCTGTAAGGTCTGCAGATAGTCTCAATATGGACAAGTCTAAAATATCATTTGGAAAAGAGGTAGGCCTTAACCCTTTTTAGACGACAAAATTTTAGCCTTGTCCAAATTGTAAGCATTTGCAGACGACAATTTCACTGTGACTCAAATGGTGCAATTTTCTCTTGATGATGGGGTAGAAAACACTGTGGGAAAAGGAGAAAATGCTGGTAACCAGCATTTTCTCATTTTTTCACAATGTCTTCAAAGTGCTTCTTTCCCGGGCTTCTTAAAAGGCGGCAGTGTGCGGTAAAGGCTTAAGTTAACATGAGTGCACATACAGAAATTATGTCTAAAGGAAGAAATGCTTGCTACGGAGAATTTTTCCATTTTCTCCTTTGTTTTTAAAAGCGATCTTTTGTAAAATGAAAAACAGAAAGACGATTGTTTAAGAAAGGATCGGAAGAATCGACGCAGTTTTTATAATCAGGAAGAAAAACCTCTGTATTCCAACTTAAGTTTACTTTACAAAGACGTGGAACCTGTCTTATTACTGTAATCCTACTGCTTCTGCTATTACTACTACTACTACATGTACTACTACTACTATAACAGCAACAAGAACTGCAACTACCACTACTGAATACTACTACTATAACAACTACTATTACTGCTGCAACAACAACATTAACAGTGTTGAATAATAATAATAAGCACATTAAGATAATAATTGGTAAACTTTTCCAGACAACATTTCATAATTCTGTCATACAACATCAATTTCACTGTGGTTTATAACTGATTAGATTTGTCAGATTTAAATTTCTTTTTTATTAATAAGAATTGTTTTATACGCATTTGTAACAGTAATAAACAACACGTGAAGATAAGACTGGTGAACTTTTTTAGACAACATTTCATATTTCTATCATGCAACATCAATTTTATTGTGGTTTATAACTGTTCAGATTTATCATTTGATTTTCTTCTGCTCTATATTTGAATGAAGTGCTATCTTATGGCACAATGTTTTCTAAAGTTTTAAACCACATAAGCGTGACACGTGGCACTAATTTTGTAATGGACAAAGAAGTATGCTATTTGTTTGTGTATTTTTATGATAATCATTTAGTTATTACAGAACTAGCTCTAGAATTTTTTTTTTTTTTTTAAATTCAACATAGATTGTAAAGTTGGTTATATAGCGTCACTCTTTGCAAATAAATTGTATGATATGTAATCGTATATGGGCCAGAGGCCTAAGTATTGTATTGTATTGTATTGTATTGTATTGTATTGTATTTATCAGATTTTCTTTTTATTAATTACGATTGTTTTTTACATTTTTCTACCAAAACTGAATTTTGAAGACTTTTACAAATGATTTATCTTTATTATTCATTTCTTTTTTTTTTTGTCCCAGAAAAGATAAAAAAAGAAAAACTTCTATTTTCTCTCTTTTGAAAACAGCTTTTCTTATGCGACAATGCAATTATCACAAACCTTTAAATAAAATACTGCAGAACACGTGGAATGGAAATGGCGCGAAATTATGACCATGGGAAACAGTTTGTGATCAAAATATAATTACGAGCTATCAAAATTCTATTTGAGGCGAAGATCAATCTTTCAAACTTCCTGCTATGAATGAAGAATCACAAAAAAATAAAAAATATAACCCTGCCAATGAAAAGAACCTGGGATTAATTTTCAAAGAATTGTTGGCCAGTTAATTCTTTATCAAACTTTCTTGTGCTTTAGAAAGCTTTTGAAAACAATGTTGGTAAAGTAGAAAATGCTAGTAACCAGCCTTTTCTCCTTTTCCAACAATGTTTTCTTTTCCATTCAAAGGAAAGTTCAGTCCTTTGAGCTACAATCAATAAATTTTGTCGTCTGCAAAGGCTTTCAATTTGGACAAGTCTGAAATCATCCAGTAAGGCGTTAAGCTTTGACCACACAACTCCGTCTTTCAACGACTCTCGCAAAGTATAGAAGGGTCTTGAAAACATTTAGAGAAAAGGCGAAAGTGCTGATGAACAGCGGTTCCTCCATTTCCCACAAAGATTTCCATCCCATTCAATATAAAGTTTCAATAATTAGAACCACAATTACCATGTCTTCTGCAAATGCTTTCAATTTGGACAAGTCAATAATTTTGTAGTGTCGTATGGAGTTAAGTTGACCCTAGTCTGTATTGGTCATTTCTCACGGAGACTGTGTTTTATTGTTACCAAATGTCAAAGCTGAAATGAAATGACGTGAGAATTTGACAGAATTGCACAAAATTTCAGCCTTTTAATATTTTTCCAGATGACAACATTTTACACTGGTTCAAAATGACAGGATTTACTGGCGCAAAAATAAACGTGACTTATGTGATGGGATTTATCTGTGAAAGAATAAAGGACGTTGCGTGAAAACGAGAAAATGTTGTTGTTGTTTTTTTAACCCTTATCCTGATAAATAAGTGAAATGAAACATTCAAGCCGATAGTAAAAACCTAAAGTCTGCTATTTCAAGGGTACTAGTATTTTTTCTGGGAAAGATCTCTCCTTATCGGACAGAGTAGATTCAAGATCAGACTGCACTTTCTGTGCAGTCTGATCTTGATCTACACTGTCCGTAAAAAGTCATTGAGTCGCGCTTAGCAGGCTAAAGGTTGACATACACAGTGCAGTATTTAGTATGGAAGACATTTTTGGGAGATAGGGGAGTGGGGGGACTTGCATGTTACAAGTTCGGGTATGGCAATGTACCGACTAATTACTTCTTAGAAATGTATCACGTGACTAAGTCACAATGTTTCCTTTTTAATAAAATAAAAAAAGAAGAAAAGAAAAACATCTTTGCAGTCAACAAAAAATTAGACTAGTCTTAATAGCATGTCCAAATGGCAAATCAAATGTGTTTCAAATTATGAGAGTTCCTTTAGAATGGATGGGAAAAGTAAGAAATGCAGTTTACCAACATTTTTCCTCTAGCTTCCTTTGATTTCAGATCCCTTTTTCCTCAGGGCTGTAAAGAGGGGATTTTTTTGGTAAAGAGTTAACCCTATACCAACCATTCCTGAGTCTTAACGACCCTGAGAAAGAAAGATTTGAAAACATTATGGGAAAAGGAGATAATACTGATAACCAAATACAATCATATGAAAGCATTTTAATCGTTGTCTGTAAATTCCTTCAAAATGAATGAGTCTAAAATTTTGCAGTGTGATAAAGGGTTAACTATTCACCAAACGACACGTTAGACTTGTCTAATTTGAAAGCATTTGCAGACGACAAAATTTCATGTGGCGCAAAAAATGAAAGTTTCCTTTAAAAGAATTAATAATAATAAATAATAATAGTAAATAAAATAGAGGCATTTTCTCCTTTTCCCACAATGTTTTCAAAAGCCTTTTTCCTCAGGGTTGTACAGAGGGGGGTTTGTGTGTTGAAGGGTTAAACAGCGCGTCATATGATCAGAGTTACAATGGAAGGTAGCGGTTATCGCAACTGTTTTTGTGGCAGGTCATGGCGGGTTACGAACCCCCCAATCGAAAAGTTCATCTCTCAAATTTCAGTCATTCTGATCATAACGAACGCGAATATTACCCAGACGGAAACCCTTCACATAAGATGTACACCTCCATGGAAGTTCTGAAGATTAGCAATTAACGTTAGAGATACTCTCCGTTAACCTTTGGGCTGCTAAGCGTGACTCACTGACCTTTTGCGGACAGTGTAGATCAAGATCAGACTGCACAGAACGTGCAGTCTGATCTTGGATCTACACTGTCCGATAAGGAGATTTTTTTTTTTTGCATAAACATAAGTTTGAAATAGCGTTATTCAGATTTTTAGGAGCAGTTTGCAAATTTCATTTGACTTATTTAGCAGCATAAGGGTTAAAGGTCCAGTGGCGGCCAAAATGAAACAATGGTATTAAAGTGCATTTAAGTTTCAGTCATACCATTTAAAGTATGGAAATTTTTTGAAGATGACAATCTGTTATTGTATGGTCGACCAAGTGTCAGTCGCTGGAAGAAAAATTGATTTTAAAAATAGGTCAAAAGTTGCCAGGTATCTCTATCTTTTGTTTACTTTTCTCTTGACTTTGAAAGTCATTTTTCTGCCAGCGACCAACGCGACTAACAGATTGTCATCTTCACAATAACTTCCGTACCCTCAAAGAGTATGACTGAAATTTAAATGTATTTTAGCAGTGAACAAATGCAGCGTTTACTTTTGGTAGTTACTGTGCCTTTAATTGAGCCTTTCCGATTTTAACCAACATCATGACAAATTTTCTCTACGTTTTTGTAAACTACATGTTTATCTTTTTCCTGTACATTTTTCTCATTCTCAAGGTTTCCCCTTCCAAAAAGATCCCAACAGTAATTCCTTTGTGTGTTTTGGTTTCCAGCTTTTGTGGATTTACTAAAGCATATCGTGACAGATTTATACCAGAGGATATCTTTCTTTATATAACAACTTTATCGAAATTCTAAATTCAGCTCATCTTCGACAATTTTCTTTTAACGCAGAAGAATAAAGTTCCTATGATCGACAATTTTATTCAACATGAAAAAATGCAATTTTTACGCCTCTACAGAGGACACCCTTTGAAAACTTTCGGGAAAAATAAGCATGTATTTGTAACTGTCCTGTCTTAAAGTGCCAGAATTCATGAAAGAATAGATCTAAATTCTCTTGAAGTCATGCTGTTTTTTCCATACTTTTAAAGTAGCAAGCTGTTTTTCATATGCTGTGGGGTTGAAAAAGGAAAGGGTGCTGCTGAGAAATAATGAAAGAATCAAAATATCTGTAAAAACAAAAACACTTATTTCTGCATACTTGAAGGAAAGAAAAAAATATCTTAAGCAAAAGATATGCAAAACACTATCAAAGGAACAGCTTTTTTTTAAATTAGCAACTGGCCTTTTTCCCAAAAATGTTCAAAGGCTTGCAACTAGACTGGCACAAAAAGAATCGTGCTTTAATTTCTAAGAAACAAATCCTGACATTTAACCCTTTCCAAAATGACAAATTTTGGACTGGTCCAAATTCAAAGAGTTTGCAGACGACAATTTTGAATTTGATGAAAATGGCAGAAAGTTGTCAAAAAGGGTAGAAAACACTGTGGGAAAAGGAGAAATTGCTCGTTACGAGCAATTTCTCCTTTTCCCACAGTGTTTTCAAAAGACTCGTACTGCAGACACGTGAAAACCAGGGCTTGTTTGGGAAAGGGTTAAGCCACTTATAATTTGTCGTCTATGAAAGGTTTCAGTTTGGACAAGTCTAAATTCTTTGTCGTCTGGTAAGGAGTTTAGTCTCTGGTGGGCAATAGGGCAATTGATTCAGCCTGAGTGGCATAAGAGATAAGACAGAAAGCAGTAAATAGTTTCAGCATTTGTTCCCCTTATAAAAGAAAAAGAAAAAAGCAAAGTCACAAGTCTGCGGTTCCCTTTTTTTATCGTTCGTCCATTAATTTGATAGGTTTAACCTGAGTTTACCCGACGCTTGAATCATTCCTAATCATCGAAATCTCCAAGCGTCCATGTTTTCGTGACCTCGGTCCGCTAATAATTATAAGTTCGTACGTTGTTCACGTTCAAATTTTCTTGTCAAAAATACCATCTATCTTTGTAATTGACTGCACCGCGTGGCGCATCCATAACGTCCGCGGCGGGATCAACTCTTAACCCTAGGCGGCTAAGTAAATGAAATGAAACTTTCAAGCCGGTATCAAAACCCCAAATTTTCCTATTTCAAAGGAAATTTTGAAGGAAAGATGTCTTCTTATCGGACAGTGTATATCCAAGATCAGACCGCACCGTTCCCTGCAGTCTGAACTTGATCTACGCTGTCCGCAAAAAGCCAGTGAGTCGCGCTTAGCAGCCTTAGGGTTAATTCTTTTCCCAAAAAATCCCACGTTTTAACGACCCTAAAGATAAAGACTTTTGAAAACATTATATGAAAAGGCGAAAATACTGGTAACCAGCATTTTCTCTTTTTCCCACAATGTTTTCCACCCTTCCCGAATCAAATTTTATTTTTTTTAAGGCACATTTACTTGTCGATTGCAAATGCTTTCGATTTGGACAAGTCTATAATTTTGTCGTTCGGTAAGAGTTAAGCGGCTATGACAGAATCGATGCGCTTTTACGGGACAGTTTAGATTCAAGATCAGACTGCACTAACTTGCAGTCTCATCTTGGCTCTACACAGTCCGATACAGTGAGATTTATCCAGACAAACAGAACTTTGAAAGAGAAATAGTTTGGCTTTAACTGCTGACTCGAAACTTTCTTAAATTTGTGTTTGACAGTTTAGGGGTTAACATCGTAAGAGAAATTCTGTCTGGGTCACTTTTGAGCCAGAATCTTCTTAAATAAATACTCGTAAATGAAGGAAGGAAGGGAGGAAGAAAGAAAGAAAGAAAGAAAGAAAGAAAGAAAGAAAGAAAGAAAGAACTAAGAAAGAAAGAAAGAAAGAAAAGGAAAGGAAAGGAAGGAAGGAAGGAAGGAAGGAAGGAAGAATCACGATCTTTCGCATTAATTTTCCCCCAATTAAAGCAACAGCACAGAAATAACAATCCGTCGAAATTGAGGGCACTATGCCTTTTTATAAAATTAAAATAATTATATATAATATACTGATTAAAAAAAAAAACGAATCGAGCTTTTTTTTTTGAAGAGACAATTTACCAGTTTATTTTTGTTAATGCCAGGGTATCTCATAAGTCATCGGACTACAAGAAGGCAAGACCAGACTTTACGTTCTGTGCAGCTCGATCTTGCCTCCACATTGTTTGAATGAAATGAGAAGTGTCAACAATACACCAAGGGTTAAATGAAAGAGTAGTCAGTCCCCTGGCCTTTCTTTTAACAGTTATCTTGTCTGCACTGAAAGAAGTTTTCACCTTTTAAAAAAATCTCTATTACAACAATGGGCGATTTATGTACCTTGGATGTTGGACGGCAAAGATTACCAAACAAACAATCACGTGTTTTCAGGTTCCTGAGGAAGAAGCCTTTTGAAAACATTGTGGGAAAAGGAGAAAATGCTGGTAACCAGCATTTTCTCCTTTCCCCACAATGTTTTCTACCCTGCCAAAAAACCTTACGTTCATTTGTACCACTTTCAAATTTGTCGTCTGCAGATGTTTTCAATTTGGAAGGGGCTAAAATTTGTTGTTTGGGAAAGGGTTAAGATCAGACTGAGAGGAAAACTAGAGGAACTTTCAATCATTTATTTTCTTGACTTCTGATCCATTGTGCGAAAAAGAAAGAGATTTTTTTTGTACATTCTTAAACCTGATTTGTGATCGTACTATAAACAAAAAAGTAGATTTTCAGCATCACAATATTACACATCTTCGTCTCCTTTTCGGACAATGTTTTCCATCCTCTCTAAGACAAACTGAAATAACTAAGCAACATTTAACTTTTCCTCTGCAAATTCTTTCAAATTGGATCAGTCTAAAATTTTGTCGTCTGGTAAAGGTTTAAGCCAAGTTTTCCATTCGCAAAACCGAAGAAACTTCAAAATTTTCATTAGTTCTTTGATTTCTTCGCCGAGAATAACAAATCTCTTATAATTCAAAAAATTAAGTTATCAGTTGTCCTGCCTGAATTGGCTTTACCAAATGGTGCAATATGATAACCCAAGTTAAATGCATGACCCAATAAAATTGTCGAATTAGTTTATCTAATAGGGCAAAATTGACGCGATAAGCCCGCCTCGTTACGTCAGTGAAATGGATTTGAAATGGCAGCCCTGCGTTCCGGAAGTAGATAAGAACGCTGGTGAATTATGGGACCGCGTCGATGGACGCTTATTAGGGTTCCATTGGATCATAATTAGGGATTATGGTCTGATACTGAGTGACAAGTTACAGATTGCAGATTGGGTAAGAAGCATGGGGGGGGGGGGGGGGGGGGAAAGAGAGAGGGGGGAGAGGACGGTGGAATACTTTGGCGCTCGATTTTAACCTCCGATTTCTGAAATATAATTGTGAAAAAAAAAAAGAATCCTGTTTCAAAGGGCAGGTATGCGAGATGTTGAAATCGGGAAGCTAATTGCTCTACGATTATAAAATGTCGAAGCACTGAGGTACATGCTCGACTGCTTACTCTGTGAACCACTTCATGACGAAAAACTATTAGATCCACTTAAGAAAACATTGTGGGAAAAGGAGAAAACGCTGGTAACCAGCATTTTCTCCTTTTCCAACAATGTTTTCTACCCTTCCTAAAACAATTTTCAATTTTTCAGTCGCATTTATTATGTCGTCTGCAACTGTTTTCAATTTGGACCAGTCTAAAATTTTGTCGTTTGGTAAAGAGTTAATTAACCCTTTACCACACGATCCCGACTTTTAACGACCCTGAAAAAGCAAGCTTTTGAAAACATTGTGGAAATAGGAGAAAATGCTGGTAACCAGCATTTTCTCCTTTTCCCACAATGTTTTCTACCCTTCCTAAAACAATTTTCAATTTTTCAGTCGCATTTATTATGTCGTTTGCAAATGCTTTCAATCTGGACCAGTCTAAAATTTTGTCGTTTGGTAAAGAGTTCAAGTGAACGTATTTTCAGATGAAAAATTACACTTACAAGTGGCTCCAATGATATTAGGTTTGTCTTTGAAAGGGTAAAAACATTGTGGGGAAGGGAGAAAATAGATATCTTGGATGAAGGTTATGCTGCCACAGAACATCCAGTTTGATATTAAAGTGTATGTCAGCTACAGGGTCCGTATTCACCAACCATTCTTAAGAACGTTCCTAGACTTATTCTTCAAGATTTTCCAAGTTTGAAAGTAACACAACTTCTGATTGGCTAAACCAAATGGTTTAGCCAATCAGAAGGTGTGTTACTTTCAAATTTGGAAAATTTTGGAGCACAAGACCAAGAATATTCTTAAGAATGGTTGGTGAATATGGACCCAGGATGTACATGGCTTAGACCATGGCCCGAAAATAGCGCTTGGCTCTTCATCGCACAATACCGAGTTTTGGCGACTATGATTAAAAAGGTCCTTTGAAAACATTGTTGAAAAAGAAGAAAATGCTGGTAACCAGCATTTTCTTCTTTTCCAGCAATGCCCTCTACCCTTGCAAGATAAAATCCCACCAATTTGAGCCGCACTTAAAATTTGTAGTCTGCAATAGCTCTCAGTTTGGACGAGCGTGATATTTTGTCGTCTGGTAAAAAGTTAATTAAGAGCCATAGGGGTTCTGCGTGGCTCAGTTGTACAGTGTAGGAGTCGTTACCTGGAGGCCCGGGTTCGAGTCTCAATGAAACCAGTTTCGTGGGTATGTACTCGGGCAAGAAACTTCAGAGCCCTAAACGAGCACTTGTGGAACCCTTAACACACAGGAATAAGCGGGCTATGGCCTTTACCACACAATACCGAGTTTTAACGACCCTATGGAAGAAGCCTTTGGAAAACATTGTGGGAAAAGGAAATGCTGGTAACCAGCATTTTCTCCATTTCCCACAATGTTTTCTACCCCATCAAGGACAAGCTCCATCATTTGAGTTACATTAAACTGTCGTCTGTAAATTCTTTGAATTTGGACAATTCTAAAATTTTATTGTTTGGTAAAGAGTCAAAGCATGTTTAACATCAATCAATCAATCAATCAATCAGTCAGTTAGTCACTTAGGTGGCCGATGGGTCGATCGATCCATCGATCAGTTATGGGCGGTATACGCCAAGTTTCTTGGGATGCATCGTGATTCCCTTCCCTATAGAGCAATGGTACTTCGAAATGTCTTGTGACAGCACATTATGCTCATATTACATTTCTAATAGAATAAAAATGTCAATTTGTTGGCTGACCAACAAGGAATGGTTAGTATTAACCCTCCCATACTTTGATACGTGTTCAGTGGTAGGAACTGACCATTGATTCTAAAATCGTTAGTGTCTCTACAAATCAATAAAACAAAGAAATTTGATAAGGTTTGAGCCCGGCCCTTGATAATGGTTGCCTACCGACCCAGAGAAAGTAAATGATAACAAAGTAATAATAATGACGATTACACTTCTAGCTACGGTTTTGCCGAGCCATGGTGACGCAGTCCATGACGTACAGGGCATCCCACCAGGGCATCGCTCGTCCTAATCCCTAGCTCGGCCAATTTCTTTCCGAGGATTGATGATAGTCATTGCGACTGGATTCGTTCCTCCATCACCGGTGATCATTGTTTCGATGATGGTTGTGTGGGAAAGCAGCCAGTGGCTTGGGAAGAATATTGTGCGAAGTATTGGTAACTGATACTAGAGGAAAGCATAGATAGGTGCACTAGCCACCGCGATATCATTGAAATAATGTTGAAAAAAGCCTTAAAGGCCATACAATCAAGCAATCAATCATACGGTTTTAACTGGATTGGTATATTTTTTTCTCTTTTATTTTTATAATTTATATAATTTTCATATTTTTCAAGCCAATAGCTGCTTATTCACATGGACAAATTTCAACGCAAATTGTAATGTCGATGTCGATGTCGATTTCGATGATGATGATGATGATGATCCCATTAGCCTGTGTAAAACAGTCTGCAACCTCATTTTCCCAACACACTTGTCAGACTTCAAGTCCTTGCGTTCCCTGTGCCTGAGACAAGAAGTTAACAAGCATTTTGCAGATTACAAATTAAATCTTGCTAAACTGATGGGATTTGCTATTGAGACGTCAGAAAATATTGTGAGAGAAGGAGAAAATAATTTTTACAGCATTTTCTCCTTTTCCCACATTCTTTTTCAGAAGCTTTTTCCTTGGGGTCGTTAAAATTCAGGATCGTTTTAGGTAAACGATTAATAAAACAATTAAAATAGTTCTTTTCCCCCAACATGCATTTTTGTTACTGCAACACGTGCGCCGAGCCAGATAGCGCAGTCGAAAGGGTACAAGACTTGAAAGCATAGTCACTGCAACAAGAACCATTCCTCTCTCACCACTGTTCATTGTTTCGAAGATAATTATGTGGGAAAGCAGTCAGTGGCTTGGGGAGAATATTGTGCAAAGTTCTGAAAAAAACAAAAACTCTAGGAAAGCATGGATAGGTGCACTGTCCACCACGATATAACTGAAACGGCGTTAAATACCATGCAAATAAATAGAGCACCACGTGCATGTGGTTGCAAATATCAGCAAAAGTTCCTGTATAGCATTACACGACCGGACCCCCACATTGAGTCATAATTGAAAATATGCAAATGAGATGTTGGGGGTCAGGGGCCGGGCAGAACGCGTTACCCCCTTGCCATAACCAGTATGGGACCCGTCTAGGGTTATGATATGTCATATTTGTGATGAATTTGAAAAGACAGATAGTTATGAAATCTATCGAAACCCTTTACAACACAAACAACATAATCACGGCTTTTAACGACTCCTGAGGAAGAAGACTTATGAAAACATTGTGGGAAAAGGAGAAAATGCAGGTAACCAGCATTTTCTCCTTTTTCCACAATGTTTTTCCCTATGATAAATGAATGGAAATAAATCTATAACAACACGTATAAGTTTCATTGAAAATTCTTTATCAACGTTTCGGCTTATGCCTTCTTCAGGACGTTTTTTTTTTATTATTTCTTTCTTCAGGGTGTTTTTTTTACCTTATGAATGTCAGATTACATACTTTCAGTTACATTTAAGGTGTCGTCTGCAGATGCTTTCAACGTGGATAATTCTACAATTTTGTCGTCTGGTAAAGAGTTAAACCATGGTTAGTAACCCCTCTCAGAACTTTGAGTATGTTTTATGGCAGGGAATCGAGAAATGAAAAAGAAAAAATATTTACCATTTACCATCAATCAAGTGTGTTATCGATTTCGCAGCAGGAGCCTGTTGTGGGAAAACGTTAAAAACATCGTGAGAAAAGGAGGAAATGGTGGTAACCAGCATTTTTCCTTTTCTTACATTTTCTTACCTTTACAGACATATTCCGCTACTAGTCTAAATTCTTGACATGTGGTAAATTGTCAAACCCTAAATGCGAGTGGCATTTTCCTTGTTATCAATTATCAGTCGATGGATTCGATATATGAGTCATGCTCTGTGAAAAGGGGACTTAATGCATCTGCAAAAGGTATGCGCAGTCCGGGCAGGCCGACATGGGCCCAAGGACCATTCTACCTCATTAATCAGTCGGCTGTCAGACAAAATGGATTTTATGGATCTATAATTATGTGATGACTTGCTTTGTGTGATGTATCACGGAAATACATTAAACTCCCTTTTCACATAGCAGGGTTCATGCACGTGTAGACTTGAACTTGGTGCTATGTTAACGACAGTGCGATATCAGTTACACCCTCTTCTCTTGCAACGGATCTCTCTTTTGTTTGTTTGTTTGAAATTTGAAAAGAAATACACAATTTATGCTATATAACGGTGACAGCTTATTTATTCCCAGCTGAAGAACTCTGGTACCTTGCTCAAGGACCCTATCAATATCCCAGCTCCGCAACCGAGAATCGAATCATCAACTTCTGCACTATTTTACTCCAACACTCAGCCATAGAAAACTCTAACACTTTGCTAAATGAATTTGAAAGAACATTTCCAGATAAGAATGGTATCCCAAGAACATTTATTGCCATTTCTTTTGCACCGGAAAAAAATCCACTGTATCAGCATTGTAGGTACAAGATCAGACAGCAGGTTGTATTCAGTCTGATTTTGATCTACACTGTAATCAATTTAAGTGCATTGGTCGTGCTGAACAGAGTTAAGAGCAACAGGCAGTGAGAAACAAAACAAAAAACCAGTAAAACCTAAATTGCATCAAATGCGATTATCAGCCGTCTTTTATCATTCAATCTTTGCAGAATTTCTGGGTTAGAAGGGAAGTTATTGTGAATTAATTTAACCCTTTACCACACAATCCCGACTTTTAACAACCCTGAAAAATACAGGCTTTTGAAAACATTGTTGGAAAAGGAGAAAATGCTGGTAACCAGCATTTTCTCCTTTTCCCACAATGTTTTCTACTCTCTCAGACTCACACTCCATCGTCTGAGCTACATTTAATCTGTCGTCTGCAAATGCTTTCAATTAGGACTTGTCTAAAATTATGTTGTTTGGTAAAGAGTTAAGGAGTAATTTCTTTCCCATACGATCATTCGTTTCTAGGAACTTTTGAAAACATGGTGGGAAAAGGAGAAAATGCTGGTTATCAACATTGTCTTTTATGCCCAAAATGTTTCCTACCTTGTCGGAGACTAAGTTCACTTTTTGCAGGACTTAATTCCTTGCATGCAAATGATTTGAAGACCATAACATCTTAATGCTTGTTTCAGTCTACAAAATTTTAGACTTGTCCATATTGAAATCTTTTGCAGGAAACCAATAAGCAATGCAACTTAACTTTGAAAACGTAGAATACATTGTCGAGGAAAGGAGAAAATGCTGCAAACAAGGATTTTCTCATTTTCCCACAATGTTTTTAAAATATTTCTCAGGGTCGAAAACACCCTGGATTGTTTGGTGAAGGATCAAAACGAATATGAAAGGCCTCACGTTCTTTGATCTTTGAGACTTTGCATATTTGACAAGCGTTAGTTCAAAAGGTCATGACGTAATTCCTCAAGCAAGCGTCTCATATATCACGAACAGATGAGCGTCTGTGATCATATTGCACGCGTTGGCAACCAGTCCGTCGAATAAACATTTGCACATAATCGGTTTACTGAAAATGTATTGCTAGGCGAGAATTGTCTCCGACATTTCTAATCCAAAGAAAAATTACTTTTTTAGAAGAAAGATTTAGATCAGACTTCTAATCCAAAGAAAAATTACTTTTGGAGAAGAAAGATTTAGATCAGACTGCACAAAACGTGCAATCTGACTTATTAAACTGACTGAAACAAGGGTGATGCAGTTCTGACGTTTTGAACTTCAAAAAGTTTTTCTAAAATGGATCCATAAAATCCGTTTTGGCCAATAAATGGCTGAATAATATACACGTACTATAATAATACATAATATTATGGACCGGTGGCTTCTTTACTTTTAAAGGTACATCCTTATAGCCAGAGGGGAAAAAACGCTGTTAAAAATTGATAGACGGTAGAAAGGTTCAGAATTGGTCAGCTGTGTAAACATAGAAAAATTACCGCTTTGTATGGTGTAAGGGATACATATATCTGTAATCTTCGATTTAAAACCGGAAACGTAACAACAGTGATTTCATTGAAGGCTTCCCGAAACTGAAATGCATTTTCTACTTGTCGTAATATATGCAACCTTGCACCCGCCAGGGGCAACATTTTGCATGAAGATACAAGAATGATACTAGTTTGATAAAATTAGTATGCAATGGGTTAAAGACTGGCTGATATCGAGTATAGATGTACACTGTATCTTTAAATAAAAATTTCATACGCGAACACTTGATAAATAAAATAGCTTAAAGATCATTTCAGATAATTATTAGTTAAGACTGCGGAAAGGTAAATGATACTCAATACAAACAGGGAACATGAGCATTGCCTAAACCGTTACGATTTCATTTACAAGAAGACGTTTCATTGGGTTTGCTGCACATCATTTAAAAGGGAAAGATAACAAAGGGGCGGCTAAAAAAGAAAACATCAAAAAGACATTGCAGTACTGTTGACCGGCGCGATTTTACGGTGTCCAGTTTAGATGGTCATCTTTATCCTATAAATAGCCATTAGTGACCAATATTTGAACGGAGCTATTCAATAAGTAGTTTTTTGAAAGTCTATTGGGACACATGACCGAAGCCATTTATAAACAATCTTTCAAAAAAGGGCTTTAAAATACAGAGATGACTGCGTTTATAGAAAATGGTCTGTGTTGTGCTCTTTCGAAAGGGAGATTGATGCATCTGCAAAAAGTATCGATCCAGGTCAGCCTGCGCAGTCCGCGCAGGCTGACCTGTATCAAAACTTTTTGTTGTTTCGCTATTGGTTAATTTTCTGTATGTCAAAGGACCAGTCTACCTCATGATTCAGTTGGTTGTAAGAAAAAAATGGCTTTATGGATCCATGTTCATGTAATGACTTGCTTGGTATTATGCATCACGGAGATGCATTAAGCCCCCTTTTGCCAGAACATGGCTCACATGTATTTGCCGCTGGGATGAGAGTCAACGTAGAAAGATACACGTAACAATGCGGCACATACGAAAATTACGTAAATTACTGTGAAATTCCGGACTGTTATTTCAAATGATGCTCTAAAAAAAATTTTTTCATCTTTGTCCAGAAAGAGGAAGACACTTAGATGAAAAGTATGTTTTTTTACGAAGTCCATTCGCACCTGATGGCTGGCTAAAATTCTTAAAATACTTGTCAACGATAAGGATATCGAGTATAACCTTGATTCAAATTCTTTATCCTTCACCATGCGGAGGGTAACTCTATCTGTTATCGGACCGTGTAGGTTCAAGATTAGACTGCATCTTTTTCCCGCCTGATCTTGGATCAACGTTGTCGGATATTTTGTGTGAGGTACTTGCAAAAAAAAAGAAATGGAAATTTAATATTTGCAGATTTGCTCAGTTACCAAAATTTACATTTTCCAGCCCCAAGGATAAGAGTACATTCACTGCAAGCGGTTAGAAAAGTAAACAAGCCATGCGCTGGCAAAAGAGAGCCTTAATGAATCTCCGTGATGCATCATACCAAAGAAATCATTGCATATTTGTGGATGCATAAAATCCATTTTATATAACAACCGACTGACTCATGAGGTACACTGGTCCTTTGACATGCAGAAAATTGACCAATAGCGAAAAGTCTCGGCCCAGGTCAGCCTGCGCGGACTGCGCAGGCTGACCTGGGTCGACACTTTTCGCAGATGCATTAAACTACCTTTTCACAGAGCACGGCTCAAATTATAATGTAAGAAAGACCCATAATAGCTTAATGTTACTGTCCGGGTATTTGAGTGCAATAAGCCCGGTTTTTATGGGCGGGTGGGGGTTAGTCTAAAGTCATAGATACTGTGTCAGTAAGGTCACCATTCTTACACCCTGCACCTATAACCAGTAACGCTGACCCTAGTTGTAGCAATTCTAACAATGAAATGGCTAACAATTTTTCTGATAAGTTAACAGAAGTTGCTTTTCCTTCAATTAGTAAACATCAAAAACAAACAGGTGCCCGTTTTACTGATAAGGTCCTTAGTCACGATGCCGAATGATTCCACGCACCATGCGCTGAGACCAGAAGAACGTTTATTTCGAAATAGCCAGAAATCATGACCATCATAATAATATGTCAACCCGTAACTCGTTACCAAACGACAAAATTTTGGAATGGACCAAACTGAAAGTATTTGCAGACGACAAATTAAATGTTGCAAAATTGATGATTTCTCTTTTTGACAGGGAAGAAAACATTGTGGGAAAAGGAGAAAATGCTGGTTACCAGCATTTTCTCCTTTTCCCAGAGTGTTTTCAAAAGCCTTTTCTTTCAAGGTCGTTAAACGTCGGGATTGTGCAGTAAAGTGAATTTTTTTTTAGAGTTGTAAACTATGTATAAAAAAGTTTTAAAAAAGATTTTAGTTGGATATACAGTAAAATTACGTCCTAAGACCACCTCAGTAAGGCGATCACCTCGCTATTCAAACCATTTCTTTCAAATAATGTTTTCCCTTCAATCTTTAAAGCCGGCCAGAGAGGAAAAAAAAAACGGCTGTAAAAATTTGATAGACTGTAGAATGGTTCAAAATTTAATTAGTTTATAAAAATAGATAAACTATCGATGTATTTGGTCTCAGGGATAAATACACATACTGAAAATCTTAGATTTAAAACCGGAAACGTCAAAACTGATTTCTTTGATGGCCCCCAAAGAAAATAAAATGCATTTGCTGTCAGTCGTATCGGTCGTAATGTATGCAGCCTTGCAACCGTCAGGGGCAACATTTGGCATGAAGATACAAGATTGATTATAGCTTGATAAAATAAAGATGAAATGAGTTAAAAACTGGCTGAAAACGAGTACAGATGTATCTTTAAATAGGTGTAATTGGACCAAAAAGATACCAAATTTTCCACATCTACAGGGAGATAAGCAGCTTGCAAAGCAATCTTGGGTTTTGAAATAAGGCACACGTTCATGTTATAATCTTTTCCACTTGATGATGAGTTTTAACGACCCCTGAGAAAGAAGCCATTTGAAAACATTGTGGGAAAAGGAGAAAATGCTGGTAACCAGCATTTTCTCCTTTTCCCACAATGTTTTCTACTCTATCAAAGACAAATTTCATCTTTTGAGCCCCATTTGAATTGCTATTTGCAAATGTTTTCAATCTGGACAATTCTAAAATCTTGTGGTCTGGTATAGATTTGAGCCTTGCTTAGAACCATAAGGGTTGAATTAGCTCTTTACCATACGACAAAATTTCAGACTCGTCCAAACTGAAAGGTTTTGCAGCCGACCGATTCAATGTGGCTAAAATGTTGAAATATGGCGTAGAAAGTATAGACAACACCGTAGGAAAGGGACAAAATCCTAGTATCCAGATTAAAGGAACCCAGCATTTTCTCTTTTTCCCACAATGGTTTAAAACTCTTATCTTTCTCAGGTTCGTTAAAATTCGGGGTTGTTTGGTGAAGAATGAAGGCACAATTTTATTTGCTAACATTTCTAGGGTAAAAAGTTGAAACAATCTAAAGAATAATAGAAAGACCTAGACTGCGGTTTGCCCTGACCTGACGGTAGACATTCTTGTTTATGTTTGTTCAATAAGGCATAGATAGTTGATGACGCATCTTCGATACATCTGGCCCCAATCTTCTTGCCAATAAACCATTGTGACAAAGGGGGCATAGAAGTCATGAACTATACACCGTTGATTTAGTTTATATGTTACCTCATCTTCCGAAATATGTTACCTTGTATTTGAGAGGCGCTCTGGTGAAAGGGGTTTCATGTAACTCCGTGATGCATGATATCAAGCAAGCCATCATATAATTATAGATCCATAAAATCCATTTTGTGTAAGAACTGACGGGACTCTGAGGTAGACTGGTTCTCTAACGTGCACAAAACTGTACCATAGCAAAAAGTTTCGATTCATGTCAGCCTGCGCGAACTGCTCAGGCTGCCTTTGGTTGATATTTTGTTATTGCTGTTGTTGTTGTTGTTGTTAATGTTGTTGAGGGTCCTGTTTGGCTCAGTGGTAATGTGTAGGACTCGTAACCTGAAGGTCCCGGGTTCGAGCTTCACTGGATCTACTGGGTTTTTCTCGGGAGTGTCCTCGAGCAAGACACCTAGGAGCCCTAGCATAATACTGGTGAAACCCAAGAAATACAGGAACATGTGAGCTGTCGCCATGATATGAATGAAATAATGTTGAAAGCGGCGTAAATCATCATTCATTCATTCAATTGTTGTTGGTGGTGGTGGTGGTGGCGGTGGTGTTGAAAAAAATGCCTCATACATGTATCTGCAAGTTTATTATCAATTGCCTCCTCTCTGAAAAATCCATGACGAAACGACTACTTTATGTCTAGAGAAACAGCAAACATTTGAAATTGCTCTCTTAGTCTAATTTTACGCCAAGACTGAATTTCTGACTGATCAAACCATTTGAAACAGAATAATAGGTCAAGCAAAACAGTTATGGATTGAGGGTCCGTATTCACCGACCATTCTTAAGGACATTCTACTGAAGTCTTATTCTCAAAGATTTTCTAAATTTGAAAGTAGCACAACTTTTGATTCGCTAAACCAAATGGTTTCGTGGTATACTTTCTTTTCTTATTACATTCCGCCATGCAACGGTCAATAGTTTTTATGGAAAAAGACAGTTTTACAAGTGAAATGGTGTATGAACTGTTGACTTGCTAACTGTTAACGCCCCGTCAGACTTAGCGCATCGTTATCGGGCACATCTTAAGTTATGTAAATGTATTTGATTTATGTAAAGTAGATGTTAGGGACTTCTTACGGTCAATGATAATTAGCACTGACCACTAGCCGAGGGACACAACATTTGGTCAAGTTTGATCATGGAACAGTTCACCGATTATTGTGTAATGTTCAGGTGTTAGTTAGACTGGGAAAAGTATACAAAAAAAATGTTTTTTCCTCCAAAATTTTGTTTCGTCTTTTGCATAGTGTTTCTCCA
This sequence comes from Tridacna gigas, assembly GCA_945859785.2. Lineage (NCBI taxonomy): Eukaryota > Metazoa > Mollusca > Bivalvia > Cardiida > Cardiidae > Tridacna > Tridacna gigas. The sequence continues at coordinate 12,803,058 of OX244029.2, read as the reverse complement.
TGCCAACATAAATTTGAATTCATGTACATTTTATTTTTAAAATCCTTTACCAGAAATTACTGGGTTTTAACGATCCTAAAGAAGAAGCCTTTTGCAAACATACCAGCAATTTCTCCTTTTCCCCAAATGTTTTCTTTCTCGTGAAAGTAAAATCTCACCCTTGAAGCCACATTTGCCAAGTTTAAAACTTCGATCTAAAGAAAAAAAAAAATCTTCCGATCGACCGGCACATGACGTCCAAAAATAATACCGAATCTATAATTATGTCGTATATGACGCAGGACTATATCAGAAACGGGAGCGATGAATCTCTTATTTGATATTTGCTTCCAACGTTGTAACCAACATGATGTAACAAGTTTGCATGTTTTTTTTTCGCCCGAGAAATCCCTATACAATATGACTGTGCTCCCTTTTCAAAGTGATTTAACTTTTGGCAGACGACAAAATTATAGACTTGTCCAAATTGAAAGTCTTTGCAGATGACAAAATAGGTGTGACTAAATAATAGACATTTATCTTTGGAAGGGTAGAAAAAATATGGGAAAAGAAGAAAATTCTGGTTACCAGCATTTTCTCCTCATCCAACAATGTTTTCAACGGCCTTCTCCCCAAGGGCTGTTAAAAGTCGGAAGCGCGTGGTTAAGGATTAACCCTTTCCCAAACGACGAATTTTGGACTGGTCCAAATTGAAAGAGTTTGCAGACGACAATTTTAAATTTGATAAAAATGGCAGACAGGTCTCAAAAAGGGTAGAAAACACTGTGGGAAAAGGAGAAATTGCTCGTTACGAGCAATTTCTCATTTTCCCACAGTGTTTTCAAAAGACTTGTACTGCAGACACGTGAAAACCAGGGCTTGTTTGGGAAAGGGTTAAACAACGAAATACCCGGGGAATAAAAACTTTGAAAGATCTAAAATTACATAACTCCATTCAATAGGTACCAACTACCAAGTTCGGGTAATTTACGTGCTAAAGTTGCATACTAAAATCGAACTAGACCTTTTACCGACCTTTTATTCTATCAGCTCTTATTTTAACACTCCAAGACAGGTCTTGTTTGAGCCTATCAGAGACAAGACGTTTAATTTTGTGCAAGAATCCAGTTTGTGAAGTTGTTTGTGAAGAGGTAGCCGCGATTATTCGTCAACTCGTTGTACATAGGGAACGATTTAACCAATAGGCAGCTGAGGGCGACTCAGGGACCTTTTGCGGACTGTGTAGATTAAGATCAGACTGCACAGAATGTGCAGTCTGATCTTCGATCTACATTGTCCGATACGGAGATATGTTTTCCCCCAAAACAACTTTAAAATAGCAAAAAAAGAAAATATTTTTGCTATCGGCTTCAGAAGTTTCATTTCACCTATTTAGCAGATTAACTCTTTACCACACAATCACGAGTTTTAATGACATTGAAAAAAAAGCCTTTTGAAAACGTTGTGGGAAAAGGAGAAAATGCTGGTAACCAGCATTTTCTCCTTTTCCCACAATGTTTTCTACCCGTACCAATACGAATTTCAATTTTTGAGTAACATTTTTTAGTCGTCTGCAAACGCTTTGAATTTGGACTAGCCTAAAATTTTGTCGTTTGGTAAAGTGTTAAGGGGTAAAAGTCACGCCAAATCAGCACCCGTGATACTACATTGCCCAATAAAGGACACGAAATGAGTCCAGGGCGGAGAAGCAGACGTAATGAAATGGGAAAAAGTCGCTCAATTAACTTGAAAAATGACCAGTGTTATGTACGGTGGTGCGAGGGGTACATTTTCCCACACTCAAACAATGGCGAGAAAGAGTGCTCACTCTAAAGAGGCCTTTTACAAGCATGGACGCTGACCAGTGTCCGAAGAAGAGGTCAGATTGTTTTAGACCCCGCCTTTTGATTTGTTGACCAGTGCTGACCGCATGTGTCAATACAATTACGCGGACATTGGGCAATGTTGAGGCGGAATTGTATCAGCCAACATGTGACCTTACCTGGACCGGTCAACTAAAAGTCTGGACAGTCGAAAGTTGATTGTAAAATTTGAATTTTGCCTGGTCACATCGACACAGTCCTCCGACACGAGAAATAGTTCCAACCAAGATAAATGAAGGGAAGTTTTTCTTTGAGAGTTTATCTTTCACGTGCTGCAAAATCCTAAATGAGCCACGCTCTGGCAAAAGGGGGTTTAATACATCTCCGTAATGCATGATAACATGCTAGTCATCACATAATTATAGGTTCATAAAATTCATTTTGTCCAATAACTGACAAAATATGGAGGTAGAGTGGTCCTTGGACATGCAGAAAATTGAAGAGCAAAATGTTTCGTTTCGCGTACTGCTTAGACTGAAATGGGTCGATAATTTTCGCAGATACATTAAGCCCCTTTTCACAGAACATCGCTCATTTATATGAAGCATATTCTGGCAAAAAGGGGCTTAATGCATTCTGTCATCCATGATACCAAGCAAGTCATCACAGTATCATAAATCCATAACATCAATTTCGTCTAACAACCGACTGAGTCATGAGGTACACGGGTCCTTTGACAAGCAGAAAATTGACTAATAGCGAACAGTTTCGCCGGGCAAGTCAGCCTGCGCGGACTGCGCAGGCTGACCTCGGTTGATACTTTTCGCAGATGCATTTAGCCCCTTTACACAGAGCATAGCTAATGTAGAATATGCAAAAAAGTGATGTAAACAAGAGCAATACCAAATTAGGCATTTTTTTCTTGGTTCGGAAACAAATGAATGATGTTTTGCGGCCCAACGAAAAAAAAAAAAAAAAAAAAGTTATGAGCCGTGCTCTGGCAAAAGGGGGCTTAATGCATCTCCGTGATGCATTATACAATCAAGTCATCACCTAATTATGGATCCATAACAGCCATTTTTCTAACAACTGGCTTAATCATGAGGTAGACTGGTGCTTGGACATACAGAAAATTGACTGATAGCGAAAAGTTTCGGCCCAGTCCAGCCTGCGCGGACTGCGCAGGCTGACCTGGATCGATAGTTTTCGCAGATGCATGAAGCCCCCTTTTCACAGAGCATGGCTCATTTTTTCTCTCATGAAAAGAAAGAGTTCTCGTCAATCAGATATGTCTATGGTTTTATCTGTCCAAAATGTATACATTTACTTGTTGTATTAAATATCACATAATCAAATACTATACATGAGCCATGCTCTGTGAAAAGGGGATTCAATGCATCTGCAAAATGTATCGACCAATGCCAGCCTGCATAGGTTCACCTGGATCGAAACTTTTTGCTATTTGTCAATTTTTCACATCTCAAAGGACCAGTCTACCTCATGATTCAGTTGGTTTTTAAGGAAAATCGATTTTATTGATGCATAATTATGTGATAACTTGCTTAGCATCATGCATAACGGAGATGCATTAGGCCCCCCTTTGTCAGAGAATGGCTCACATTTTTCTTTTTTCGTTTTCAAATAAAATCTATGGCATAAAAAACTTTCATACACAATAGAGACCATTCATAGAGACCAGCGAACTTGGTAAATGTTTTGGAGTTAATGTGAATGAGGTCTCTGTTTCTTTTTGTGTATGTGTTTGTCAACTTATGCTATGTCCTAATCTTGTGTCTGTTTTTATCCCTGCCAAAAGCGAGGAGTTTTAACGTTGTCCGCCCATTAGATTGGTTACCTCCCCTGATACAGCTAGTGTATAGGGATCGGTACTGAAAACGGGCGGAATTCTGCCCGTCTATTTTAGAACAGCCATGACGCAAGACTAACCGAGATTCATGGGAGGTCACTCACACAATATAGCCTGTGCCAGTTGTAATATGTATATCTACAACGGGGACCAGTTCATCCGTCCATCCGGCCGGCCATGGACCTCTGAAACATGCTGGTTCTCTGTAACTTTTCCTCGGATTGTATCCAAGATGGCTGACCGGCTTCAACTTTGAATTGACGCTTTTTGCATTTTCATCTTTTTGGAGTTATTTCTTCATCACCTTAAGCTGAGATATTACGGAACTTTAAGGATGCATGAATTACAGTAACATGTGTATCTTTAAGATAATTACATTCTGTATGTGAAAGCTCAACGTGAAACGCTTAAACATTCATGTTTGCCCGGTCACCCTCCTTGGTACCTCTCGGCGTTTCGCGCCACGGCTAATATCTTCTGGATTAGGTTTGCGTACGCTTTATTTTTGGTTAGCTACGCCTCTGCTATGTAATAAAATACAATACAATCAATTTTACTCTTTCCAAAGCAAAGAGGGTACATAAGGCCAAATTGCAAAATTAAATACAAAATTATCACCATGATTTGCCAAAAAGCGATTAAAACAAGACTCTGTTACAATATAGTTAGACTGTAATGATATTAACTCTTTACCAAAGGACAAAATTTTAGACTACAAGTTTACAAGTTTAATTCATTCAAGTATATAGGCCACCGGCCCATAATACAAAAATATACATACAAATTTCACATTCATACAAGTAACTAATACAGTGTAGCAGAATAACTACGTTGAATATTGAAAGTATGATATATCTCGCAAAGATAGTTAAAACGGAGGTTGGGAGAACATAGCATAATAGAATCTGTAAGTTAATTTGAATTAGTTTTGATTTAATCCATTTCCTCTAGGATTTTGCTTCGAAGATCAAAAGCTTTTAAGAGATATTTTGCAACCTTTATAATTGTATTTTTCCTAGTACATTCTAGAATAGAATAAAAAACACGCTTATTTCTAACTCTTAGCCATGAGGTCTCAAAGTATTTTTCTCTAACTTTTTCAAATGGTTTGCACTCGAAGAAAAAATGATATTCATCCTCTATGGCAAAGATATTTAAGTTTTTACAAATAGGACAAAATCTGAGATCTCTCTCTATAGACAAATGACGACCCTTTTCTATCATTAAATTGTGAGATGAACACCTGAAATTCGACAAAACTCTCTTTTGAATATACGATAAATCTGTGCTTAGATAAAATTCTGGGTTTAATAATGATTTAAAATACTTATAATGTAAAGCTTTTGGACATTCATTAACACGCGTATACCATTTTTGAGTGTAGCAATCCTTTATTCTGTGTGTAAATAGCTTTAAAAATTCATTTGTGTTACCTACATCTTGAAAAATCCATGCATAACCGAAGCCATGGGTAAATAAAAGATCTTTTATGAAAGAAGCCCAAGTGCGTTTTCCAGATTCGTCCAGTTGATAGAGCATATAATAGCATTGTTTGGGATATCGATGGCTTTCCATATGAATAATTTGTAGCCAGTATTTGATGCAGTTACTCATGTAAGTTGTGCAAAGTGGTAATCTACCACATTCACCAAGTGCGAAAAAATCACTTACGTTGGGGGGAAGATAACAAACCTTTTTACAAAAATATACATGCACTTTTTCAATAGTCTCTACGAATTGATACCCACAAATATGGGATCCGTAGCATAATATTGGTTTTACAACGGCGTCAAATATTTTAAATAAGTCATTGAGCTGGAAAAAACCAAATTCTTTTCTTAGTCTAAGGATGTAGTGTATAGACTTTTTAGCTTGTAATGACAACATTTTATGGGTTTTTGACCATGAGAGTTTACTTGTTAAGTAAACTCCTAAGTATTTATAATATGGAACGATGTTAATGATATTTCCGTCGTAAAACCATTTTTCTGATTTTTTAACTTTACCACCATTTCTAAAAACTAATATACCAGTTTTGTCCATATTAATATCAAGACCAACCCCCTTACTGAAATTCTCGATTTTATTTATTTGTCGTTGTAGCTGAATAATTGTGTCTCCAAAACTTGATACGTCATCTGCGTACATTAACATATTCAAACAATTAATTTCATTAGAGACAAATATTCCACGCCCAGAATCATTATTAAGATAAGAGACGAGATCATTGATGAACAGAGAAAAAATTTTTGGACTTGTGATACAGCCTTGTCTTGTTCCTATTGTACAATTGAAATAATCCGTGATGCCCCCATTAACTTTAACACACGACCTTAATTTACTATACATAGATTTATAGATTTCCATAAATTTGCCGGTAATACCTTTTCGTTGCATTGCGTCCCACAATTTATCATGACGAATACTATCAAAAGCTTTAGAGAAATCTATAAAGATACAATAAAATCGCCCTTTTCGTTTACATAGATACTTTTGGACTAAAGACATGAGCACAAAAATATTATCCATAGTGGAATATTTTTTACTGGTCCAAATTGAAAGCATTTGCAGACGATAAAATAAAGGTGACCCAAAAATAGAACTTTGATTTGGGAATGGGAGAAAGCGTTGTGGGAAAAGGAGAAAATGCTGGTTACCAGCATTTTATCCTTTTCCCACAATGTTTTCAAAAGCTTTCTTTTTCAGGGTCGTTAAAAGTCGGGATTGTGTGGTAAAGGGTTAAGAGCATTGTTGCAAAAACAAAGAAAAAAATATAGTATAACTGTAGTTATTAGGGTAAAAAATATCTCATCTAAATTGGTTTCTTGACAACAAATTGTATGCAAGCCCATATTGAAACCCTTTCCAAACAACAAATTGAAGTGGCTGAAAAAAAATGGATTTGTTTTTTTAAGAGAAATAAAAACATTGTTGGAAAGGGAGAAATATTTATTGTCAGCATTTCCTTTTAAAACACTGTTTTGAATGTCGTCGTCAAAACACGGGAATGTTTGGTATCAAGAGTTACTGAGATTCATTTTAAAAAATGTAGAGCGACATCTTCAATAGCATATCAACAACGGGACTCGTAAAACTGATGAAATGAAAAGATTAAAAAGGAACTGACAAAAATAACTTTATTTTGCAGTTTTTACTAGGGCTTCAAAGGAAAAATGGAACAGAGAAAGCAATTCTACAATTTAATCTTCATTGAAAACATAAAATCGCGCGAAATTTCTTTGGAAACCCTCGAATTAATTTGGAAATTGGTTATCAAATGTCAAAATGACTGACATTCTATTTTTGCATAAACTTTGACCCAGTCCAAACGTCAAGAAGATCATATTCGCTGAGACGCTTTGTTCGGGGTTCCGGAAATGCATTCTGCACCTGCGCACTGTTACGAAATCGTTGGTGCAATACCCGGTCACAGGCTTGCACAACAGAATTCTCATTTAGTTTGAGCCTTTAATTACTGAAATTATGAGGTGTCAACATGCAGCTGCTGTTTTCCTCCGTTGTTCAGACGCGGAATCAATGAGGTGGGGGTGTTTGATCATAATTCCTTAACTCCAGACGACAAACTGTGAGTCTAGATTTGTTCCGTCGTGAGAAAAAAAAACATAATATGTCCACATTTGTAAAGTCCATATTAACAAAGTGAAATGCTAAACCTGTTTGCTTGTTCTTGTTGTCCGTTCACCGAAAAGTGCTGTGTGTGTTGATGCATTCTCTCCTTTTCTAAAATTGATTTCTACCACTTAACCCTTTACCGCACAATGCCGCCTTTTAACTAACCTGGGAAAGCAGCATTTTGAGAACATTGGGGGAAAAAAAGAAAATGCTGGTAACCAGCATTTTCTCCTTTTCCCTCAATGTTTTCTACCCTATCAAAGAAAACTTGCATCATTTGAGCCACATTAAAATTGTCGTCTGCAAATGCTTTCAATTTGGACAGGTCTAAAATTTTGTCGACTGGTAAAGGGTTAAAGGACAAAGCCCACGATATGAGCGACATTTATCGTTCTAGAATGAATGAGTCCAAAATCTTATTGTCTATAACAGATAAAGATAAAGTTTTTCTTTTTTTAAATAGCTTGCAAATATAAACTAGGTGTACTTCTCACAAAAGTATGCATTGTGTACAAAAACAGCGAACTAGATCTTTATAGCAAAAGCTGTGTTCGGACCATGCCACACAAACAGTAACCATCAAGAAATGAACATTATCTATTAGTCAGCATAATGTTATCGGTGTACGAAGAGTCCAGAAAACATGATGGTAAGTAGAGAAATGCCTTTTAATCGAAAGTTAAAGAAATAGAAAAAAGACATTCCATATAAAACTATTTTAACCCTTTCCCAAACGACAAATTTTGGACTGGTCCAAATTGAAAGAGTTTGCAGACGACAATTTTAAATTTGATGAAAATGGCAAAAAGGTCTCAAAAAGGGTTGAAAACACTGTGGGAAAAGGAGAAATTGCTCGTTAGCAATTTCTCCTTTTCCCACAGTGTTTTCAAAAGACTTGTATTGCAGACACGTGAAAACCAGGGCTTGTTTGGGAAAGGGTTAAGATCTGTGGGGAGGAACACTTACAAAGCCAAGAAAACCAAAAAAAAATAGTCGAAAACCCATAAAATAGCCCCTTCTAGGGCCTCTCCAGTATTTCAAAGGGTCTCATTTCAATTAGTTTAGACAGAGTGTTGGGTTGTATGATGCGATCTGCTTTGAACAATACCGAGAAATTACGCGCAGTATTGGACAAGGTGACATATGGAAGCGAGTCCATACTCAAGTGGGCACAATCTGTCCGAGGATACCTAAACCCGGGTCTCCTCGTCCTTTCAATGACCTTCCGAAATAATACCAGTCGATCACTTTCCTTTCTTTTCGACCCTTTACTGCACAGATATGTCATTTGATTGGTCCCTTTAGTCTGTACCAAACGATAAAACTTGAGACTTTTCCAAATTGAATGCTTTCGCAAACGACATATTAACTGTAGTGGAAATGATCGGATTTGTGTATAGAAGGGTAGAAAACATTGTTGAAAAAAGGAGAAAATGCTGGTAACCAGCATTTTCTCCTTTTCCCACAATGTTTTCGAAAGCCTTGTTCCTCAGGGTCCTTGAAACTCTGAATTGTGTGGCAAACGCTTTTATTATAAACGTTGCGATAAAAGGAGCACGTGCATGTTACAAACAACTTCGCTGAACGAGGATGTTCCCATCATAAAACCGACACTTATCATTAAAACATTTCTTCTTTGTACAACTTAAACACAAAATTAAAATGGTATTTAGCTATGTTCATTTAGCCTATTTAGCAATGCGTTATTTTTCTTCTTTATAAAATGTTCTCCCACAGTTTACTGTTCCTTTCCGAAATTACATGTAATTGCAAAATTAACCATTTATAATCGATGAAGGTCACCTTGATACGGAGCCGCTAAAAGACAAGTTGCTGTAACTGGAGAGAGATGGTTTGATCTGTGCATTGCCTTTCCTTCCAAGGGAGTTATCTCGAAAACTATATTTGCTAGATGTATCAAACTACTGTTTAGATCATGTCAAGGGTTAACCCTTAATGAAACTTTCAAGCCGTAAATAAAAACCCAAATTTTGCTATGTCAAAGGTATTTTTTGAGGGAAAGATGTCTCGTTATCGAAAAGTGTAGATCCAAGATCAGACTGCACGTTCTGTGCAGTCTGATCTTGATCTACACTGTCCGCAAAAGGTCCTTGAGTCGCGCATAGCATCCTAAGTGTTAAATGCGGCGCAAGAAAAAGCTAATGTTAACGTTTGTACATTAATTGCCTAAACAAGTCAGGGGATAATTCATAAACTATATACTCAAACTGCTCAATACCGAAGATACATAATAATTGCAGAAGTAGTTACTTAATGCTGATGATTATGATTTTGATTAAAGCAGGGAAAATATTGCAGTAGCTGGAAAAAATGCTCATTCTGTACTAGTGTCAAATTTACAGATTTAAAATAAATTGTTTAAACCGGATGGAAGTTTTGTTCCTTTGATTTATTGTAATTAGCGGGATATATATATTTTTAATGATAAGTACATGTAATTTTAGAATAAAGCATTTTTATTATAATTGTAACATTTTCAAGTGACGTGCCCCTCTCTCAACTTTCGGTGGTCGGATATATTTGGACATTTTACGACAATAGACCTATTTAAGGTGGCGCAGTGTGAAAATTAACTCGCTCGTAAGAGGCCATAAAATGGTATTACTCCGCGGTCATCATTTGTTAGGGAACGGGCGAAAGTCGGGGCGTTAATTTTATTTTGTCAGTTTTCTTTAAATGAGTCGCAACGTTCTGAGAAATTAAACAACTGTTTAAGCCGCCATAAATGCTAACAGTCTGTTCTAATTTTAGAAAGTGTCAGTTTGAAATGACCCTTTATAGAACGAACCCTTGGGTATTAGAAGGTTTTTTGAAAACATTGTTGGAAAAGGAGAAAATGCTGGTTACCAGCATTTTCTCTTTTTCCAAAAATGTTTTCCACTCTTTCAAAGACAAACCCTATTATTTGAGCTACATTACGTTTGACGTCTGCAAGTGCTTTCAATTTCGACGTGTCAAAGATTTTGTCGTCTTGAACAGAAATAAACAGCTGCAGTGCAATGAATATGAAATCATATTAGTTTTGTCCATTACCGTAATGGCAGGCATGCACTTGTGCATTTTTCTTTGTCCTGTTTTATTATTATCATAAAGTTCGTGCTTGATATAACTGGACTTCACCTTTCGACCTAACTTTGCAATTTTAACTTTTTTATATTTGCGATAGTTATTAGTACAGTGTATCAGTCGTAAGACAAAACAACATGAATTAAACATGAAATACTCGTAATTGGAAGTACAAGTATTGCCCAGCACGGGCCTTTGGAAAAAGACTTCACTTTTAGACTTTACTTTGCAATTTTACCCATATAATTACAATATTTGAGCCATGCTCTGTGAATAGGGGGCTTGATGCATTTGCAAAAAGTATCAACCCAGGTCAGCCTACAAGCTACAAGTTTACAAGTTTTATTCATTCTCTCGGCACATTTACATTCATGTAATATGAGGTAACGACAAAACACGTAATAATTACCAGGCTGTATGGTATATCAACTACAAGATGTATGAAGAATAGGAAAACAAACATTTCGCACTTTCTATCACTTCTTTCTATACCTAACCAACGATCCTTTTCTATTGGGATGATAATTATTACAAAACCTAAAATTTATAACAGACTGGAGAAGCTTACCATCTAAGGTATTCCAAAAAAGTCTTCAAATTTATGTTCGAACTTGTACATTTTATAAGTACATTTTCGGGAACACATCAAATCCGAGTGCCAGATTTACAAATATTGAGATTTTAGAATATCATCAGCTCTTTTCAGATGCACTGTTTTTGAGCCAGTATCAGACTGGCCATTCCAAACAAAGGTTAAGCCACAACTGTCTAAAGTATTTTTAACAAATTCAAACCATTTCAGTTGCCTATCATGACGATGGTTTAGATTGCAGACATGTTAGATCAAGGTCAGTCTGCTCAAAACGTACCCTCAGATTTTGTATTTACGCTGTCGGTTTGGTCGAGGGATTTTTGTGAAAAGGGTACCTTTATAATTGTAATATTAGGTAGGTTCTGTTTTAAGCCTTAACCTGCTAATCGCAATTCACTGACCTTTTGCGGACAGTGTAGATCAAGATCAGACTGCACAGAACGTGCAGTCTGATCTTTGATCTACACTGTCCGATACGGTTTTTTTCCCCGGTGAAATCAACTTTGAAACTGCAATGTTTGGGCTTTTAGTATTGAGTAGAAATTTGCGTGTCATTAATTCAGCAGCTTAAGTGTTAATTCTTTAAAAAACGACAAAATATGAGACACGCCAAAATTGAAAGCATTTGCAAACGACAAATTAAATATTGCTCAAATGATGGAATTTGTCTTTGATAGAGTAGGAAACCCTCTGGGAAAAGGAAAAAATGCTGCTTACCAGCATTTTCTCCCTTATCCTATAGTGTTTTAGAAAGCCCTCTTTTTCAAAGTCGCTTAAATTCGGGTATTTTTGGGGGAATAGTTCCATCAAGGTCCTTCGGCTATTAACGTCATTTCCTGAATGTTATCTGTCTGCTTGGGTTAGAGATTTCTGTGGAAAGGATGATTTTAATATTGTAATATTAAATTCTATTTTAACTCGACCAAGCAAAAAGAATATTCGAGTGGTCCAAATTGAAAGCATTTGCCAACGAAAAATTAAATGTTCCTTGAATGATGGCAAAAATCTTTGATACGGTAGAAAACGTTCTGGAAAAAGAAGAAAAAGCCGTCCCATAATATTTTCAAAAGCCTTTTCTATCAGAGTCGCTGAAGCACAGGATTAAGTGGTTACATGTCAACAGATAAGAAATCAAGAATAATTTGTAAAAAAGACTTGCCGGGGCCCGCAGAATAAACATGTCCACATTTATCACCAATCGCAAATTTCAATTTATTCATTTGAATATATCAATACCAAGAAATAGATCAAAAGCCAGCGCATTCAGAAACCACAGGCGTTCGTTTTGTGACGAACTTCGCCATCTATATAATGTAACATTATAAATCTTATATATTACATTATATAGATGGCTAAGTTCGTCACAAAACAAACGCCTGTGTCAGAAGCACCGAACATGTTAAAATTAAAGATAATTCGAAACTAAAAGTTTGCCTATATTCAGAGGTCAAATGTTAACCCGTAGGCTGCTAAACGTGACTCACTGGTCCTTTTGCGGACATAACGTGCACTCTGATCTTGGATCTACACTGTCCGATAAGGAGATATCTTTCCTCAAAAAAAAAAACTGAAATAAAAAAGTGTGGATTTACACTTTCGGTTTGAAAGTTTCATTTGTTTTAGCAGGATACGGGTTAACACGTAGGCTGCTAAACCCGACTCGCTGACCTTTCGCGGGCAGCCTAGATCAAGATCAGACTGCTCAGAAGGTGCAGTCTGATCTTGGGCCTACACTGTCCGATAAGGAGATATCTGTCCTAAAAAAAAAAAATTGAAATAAGAAAATGTCGGTTTATACTATAGGTTTGAAAGTTTCATTTCTTTTATTCAGCAAGATAAGGGTCAAAGTAAATAACCACAAATTCCAGAGCCAAGAGTTCAAATGGATGAGTGTATTGGTTATACAAAGTGTTCTCTCCTCAATACACCATAATATTTATATAATAGATCTAGCTGATAAGCAATTTCCGCATTCATGTAGATAACAGATCTTGGTTGCCCTACACGTTAATCTTACACCCGATACGTCGTCAGAAAAGGTTCCATCTAAAATCCTTTAGCGCACAGTTCCGAGTTTTAACGACACTGAGAAAGGGTTCTTTTGCAAACACTTTGGGAAAAGGAGAAAATGAGGCTATTCTCTGTTTCTTTTTTAAAATCTCGCCGAACTCCAAAAATGCTTCATTGCTGAATTAAGTAATTCGATAGCTGGCAAATGATCAGTAAAGAAGAAAGTAAACAAAATGTAAGAAAAAAATAATTTTTAATAGGCTTTTACTTAATGAGCTACGTAGCCTAATACGTTTCTAGTTTTTGCCACATAAATTTCGCAAAGAATATCGGAAAGATCTGTGGAAATAACATTTGATCAAGAACACGCATCAAACATGTCAGATCGTATTCAAATAAGTACGATGACGTCATATTTGATCTCATAAATGTAGACGAGCAACCGATCGCAAAGTGACCAATCGGTTATTTAAACGCCAAATTTGCCCATTCTTTACTAAATCTAAGTGTCAAGCTATTATCAGTGTTTAACAAAAAAAAATCATACGCGGCAAAAAATCAAAAAAAGGCCCATTTATATCTGATAGACGACACAATTTTAGACTTTCCAGGTTGAAATCATGTAACAGACGTCAATTCAAAAGTAAACCAAAAACTGAAATTAGTCTTTTGAAGGGAAGACAACATTATGTGAAAAGGAGAAGATGCTAGTGACCAGCATTTTCGCCTTTCCATTATTTCCTTTTTTCTTTCAAAAGGATTTCTTCTTTTTCAGGGTTGTTTAACCCTTTACCGCACAATGCTGCCTTTTAACGCCACTGGGAAAGAAGCATTTTAAAAACATTGTGGGAAAAGGAGAAAATGCTGGTAACCAGCATTTTCTCCTTTTTCTCACAATGTTTTCTACCCTATCAAAGAAAAACTGCACAATTTCAGCCACATTGAAATTGTCATCTGCAAATGCTTTCAGTTTGGACAAGGCTAAAATTTTGTCGTCTGGTAAAGGGTTAAATTAAACCCAGAATTGTTTGGTGATGAATAAATTAACCATTTTCTGGCAAAAGGGGGTTGAATGCATCTCCATGATGCATTATGCCAAGCGAGTCATCATATAATTATGGATCCATAAAATCCATTTTATTTAACAACCGACTACAGCATGAGGTAGACTGGTGCTTTGACATACAAAAAAGTGGACCAATAGCAAAAAGTGTCGACTCAGATCAGCCTACGGGGACTGTGCAGGCTGACTTTGGTGAATACTATAAGTAGATGCATTAACCCCCATGTTACAGAGCATGGCTCAAACGGTTATTAACCCTTTCCCAAACTACAAATTTTGGACTGGTCCAAATTCAAAGAGTTTGCAGACGACAATTTTGAATTTGATGAAAATGGCAGAAAGGTCTCAAAAAGGGTAGAAAACACTGTGGGAAAAGGAGAAATTGCTCGTTACGAGCAATTTCTCCTTTTCCAACGGTGTTTTCAAAAGACTTGTACTGCAGACACGTGAAAACCAGGGCTTGTTTGGGGAAAGGGTTAAAATGGAATGATATGTCTGAGTGTTGTCTTTTTGACAAGAAATAAAGTTTCACATAAGATTAATACTGAGTCTTTTCCTTTACTGATACATGTACATCTGTACTCGTTTACAGCCAATTTTTAGCCCATGATATCTTTATTTTATTAAACCAAAATGACTCCCGTATCTTCATGCCAAATCATGGTTGCCCCCGACAGTTGCAAGGTTGCATAGATTACGACGTTTCATAAGAAAAATCATTGTTGAGACGTTTCCGGTTTTAAATGGCAGATTTCTGATTTTTGTATTTATCCCTTATATATATCGGTAATATTTCTACGTTTATGCATCTGACCAAATTCTGAACCATTCTACGGCCTATCGAATCTTAACGGCGTTTTTTTTCTCTCTGGCTGTAGGGGATGTTTCTTTAAATGTCAGTCGTTTACGTCACTTACAGCAGTTGTTTGTAGTGTCTAAAAATAGCCTGTACGACGGCATTGGATTTAAAGCAGTAAGCGTAAAAAATTCGAAATTGTTTAGAGGTTCTCTTACAAACACACCTGGCAATAAGAACGTTGGATGGGTCACTGTGACCGCAGCTCCGAGCAGGTAAACATGAATGTTTATGATGCGGTGACCCACGCAATCTGCGGTCAAATCTGATAATTCCACGTCATCTTGAAACTGTCGCGAGGTCATGTGATCATAATTTATGGATACTGTTTCGGGCGAATTCCTAAAGTGTCGACTCTGTTTAAATAAAGACTGTCACGGGTTTTAGTGCGACTATTCTTTCATCACAGTATGGCAGGCGTAACAAAAACAAATACATTTTTCGTATGTGCACTACGTTTTGGCTTAACTCTTTACCAAACGACAAAATTTTAGACTCATCGAAAATGAAATCATTTGCATATGACAAAATAAATGTGACTCAAACATTGAAATTTGTTCTGGGAAGGGTAGAAAACATTGTGGGAAAAGGAGAAAATGCTAGTTACCAGCATTTTCTCCTTTTCCCACAATGTTTTCAAAAGGCTTCTTTCTCAGGGTCGTGAAAACCCGGGATAGTTTGGCAAAGATTTAAAGATCAGACAGCTTCGAAATTATTTGTCGCAAATGATGCAAATGTTTGGATGCAACCAAATAGATATCTTTCTATTTTTCCCCGATAATGTTAAAACTTTATTCGAAGAAATTTTCCTTTTCCCCCAAATAGTTACTAAATTTGTCATTGTACTTGATAGCTTTATGTCTGATAAAAGATATCGCTTAACTCTTTACCAAACGACAATTTTTCAGGCTAGTCCAAATTGAAAGCATTTGCAGACGAGAAAATAAATGTAACTCAAAATTAAAACTTGTTTTGGGACAACTAGAAAACATTGTGGGAAAAGGAGAAAATGCTGGTTAACAGCATTTTCTCCTTTTCCCACAATGTTTTCCAAAGGTCTCTTATCTCAGGGTCGTTAAAAGTTGGGATTGTGTGGTAAAGAGTTAAATCGTTGTTGTTTCTCAATTGTACGGGTACTTACATTTTATTCACAATTTGTGCTTATTGATTTTTTTCCTGTATTGCCTATAATTATGTTGTTGATTTTAATGCCGAATAAAGGTTGTGTTGTGCTGTGTTGCGTTATGTTGTGTTGCGTTATGTTATGTTGTGAGAAATGCAAATCGAATTCATTTTTGCGAATCTAACTCAATTTCATACTTAGGCTGTGGCCGCTTCGAGCATTTTCTATGTTTCTCACGTTTTGTTTCGACTTTCGAAGTCTGTCAGCAGGAATCTGGTCTTCTTTTCTGCGAGAGTCTTCAAATTTGAATTGCTATATTAATGCATATTTAAAAATGGGTTAAATTAAAATTTAGACGAAAACGCCAGGACTTTAAATTTGTGTAAATATGTGGTTAAAATTCATAGGAGTCTGTCTGTCTGTCTGTCTGTCTGTCTGTCTGTCTGTCTGTATATCTGCCTGCCTGCCTGCCTGCATGCCTGTCTGTCTGTCTGTCTGTCTGCCTGTCCGTCCGTCCGTCCGTCCGTTTCTCTCTCTCTCTCTGTCTCTCTCTCTCTCTCTTTCTCTCTCGCTGGAAAAATTACACTTAGCAAAACATAAACCGCCACCACCCAATTTGAAGAATTGCAATAAACCGATGAGCAAAATAAACAAACTTTAATTTATGAGATAGGTTACTCCATTTTATTCCATTACCTGGAAAGAGTTTCAGAAATGAGTATTTTAACAATGTGTGATGTTACATTTGAACCCATAGCCTGCTAAATAAGTTAAATGAAACTTTTCAAGTCGATAGTAAAAGCCCAAATATTGCTATTTCAAAGTCATTGGGCATGGGGGGGGGGGAATATCTCCTCATCGGAGAGGTGTAGATCCAAGATCAGACTGAGGACTGAGGACGATGTCATTTTGTTACTAATTTAACACAGCTTTGGACAAAGTGTCTCTTAAAAATCGGACGGTGTCGACCTGAAGATTAAACTGCATGTTCTGTGAAGTCTGATCTTGATCTATACTTTTCGCATAAGGTACTTGAGCCGCGCATAGCAGCCTAAGTAAGGATTTATGTTGTTCGAGCAAATGCCGTGAAACCGAATTTTCTACAGTGGCGGTTTCATTCAGTGTATCAAAATTAATGTTTACTGCCACAGAATCCCCCCCACACTTTTTTTTCTTCAAAACAGTAAAATACTTTCACGCAGGTGTTAAAATCAGTGTATCCTTCACCACAAATGTTAAGACAGGTGCGTTAATAATTAGCTCAATTAGTGCTTTCTAGATATTAGCATCGTTTGCAAGGCTGATGGGTGTGCATGGAAATTTTCTCAGTGATACAGTTCATATATGAGCTCTGTAAAAAAGGGGGCTTAATGCTTTTGCAAAAAGTATCGGCCCAGGTCAGCCTGCGCAGTCCGCGCAGGCTGACCTGGGCCGAAACTTTTTGCTTTTAGTAAATTTTCTGCATGTCGAAGGACCAATGTACCTCGTGACCCAGGAGGTTGATGGACAAAACGGATTTTAACTCTTTACCACACAATCCCGACTTTTGACGACCCTGAGGAAGAAGCCTTTTGAAAACATTGTGGGAAAAGGAGAAAATGCTGGTAACCAGCATTTTCTCCTTTTCCCACAATGCTTTCTACCCTACCAAAGACAAATTTCATCATTTGAGCCACATTTAAATTCTCGTCTGCAAATGCTTTGAATTTGGACAAGTCTACATTTTTGTCTTGTGGTAAAGAGTTAAGGGTATACTATAACTTGCTTGGTATTATGCATCACAGAGATGCATTAAGCCCCCTTTTCACAGAACATGGCTCATTTATGTATACCTGTAAAACTGATTGTCGTGTAAAGTCAAGATTTTAGAAAGAAAGACAATGAAGAAATTTGCTTGATTACGTACCGGTAAATTTAAAGGGGATAATATTATGTACAATTTGAAATGCAATGTTCTGTTACGTTCACAATGTATATGGATCATGCTCTTTTAACCCTTTACCACACAATGCTGCCTTTTGACGCCCCTGGGAAAGAAGCCTTTTGAAAACATTGTGGGAAATGGAGAAAATGCTGGCAACCAGCATTTTCTCCTTTTCCCACAATGTTTTCTACCCTATATAAGAAAAGTTGCACCATTTGAGCAACATCGAAATTGTCGTCTGCATATGCTTTCAATTTGGACAAGGCTAAAATTTTGTCGTCTGATAAAGGGTTAAAAGGGGGTTTAATGCATTTGCAAGAGGTATCCTTAGTAGTCCGCGCAGGCTAACGTGAATCGAAAACTTTTGCCATTGGTCAATTTTCTGTATGTCCAAGGACCATTCTACATTCAGGATTCAGTCGGTTGTTAGACAAAATGGACTTATAGATCCATAGGTATATGACGACTTGCTTTGTATAATGCAACAAGGAGATTCATTAAATTCCCTTTTGCCAGAGCATGGCTAATTTATTTTAAATCTTTACCGGACAACAAAACTGTAAAACTTGTCCAAATTGAAACCCTTTTGCAGTTGACATATCGCATACATCTCAAACGATAGGATTTGTTTTTGGTAGGGTAGATATCACTATTGGAAAAGAACAAAATGTTGGTTACTTGCATTTTCTCTTTTTGCCCATTAGTTTTTCCAAAAGCTTCATTCTTCGCTGTCATTCAAACAAGTGTTGTTTTTGGTAAAGGGCTAAACACACAATGCAGATCAAGATCAGGCTACACAGAACATGCAATTTAATCTCTAGGTCGACACTGTCTGATTTTTCATGGACACCTTGTCCAAAGCGGTGTTAAATCTGTAACAAAATGGCATCGTCCTCCTTACTTTGTCTTTGTGCGATTTTGGTAAATATCGGTCAGTTTATAACACATTGACTAGATATTTGTAATATTGATAAAAAGTTTCAGAGAAAATAACCTAACACCTCATTAAAACTCTTTACCACACAATCCCATGTTTTAATAACTATGAGAAAAATGGGTTTTGGAAAACATTGTGGGAAAAGGAGAAAATACTGGTAACCAGCATTTTCTCCTTTTCCCGTGCTGTTTTTAACCTTCTAAGAGGGTTATCCTTTCAATTTGGACAAGTCTAAATTTATTTCGTTTGGTAAAGAAGTAAGCTCTTCTTACCTCATTAATCAAATCTGCGCAAGACAGTTTTGGAACCTTCTTTGTAGAAATATCACATTAAACATTTCTTGAATGGTGTTTATCGCCGTTTTCAGCATTATTTCTGTTATATTGCATCGCCAAGTGCACCTATCCATGCTCTCCTGGAGTTACTGTTACGAGTACTTTGCAGAATATTCTTCCCAAGCCATCGGCTCTTTTCCCACTTAACCATTGGCGAAACGATGGTCTGCGGTGAGAGAGGAATGAATCCTGTAGCAATGACTATCAACAGCCCTCGGATGAGGACTTTTTCAACGGTGTTTTCAAGTATGATATACAATAGAACGAAAACAGTCGTCTGTAGGAGATAATGTATTTAATCTTTACCAGACGACAAAATTTAATACTAGTTCAAATTGATGGAATATAGCAGACGACAAATTAAATGTGGCTAAAATAAAGGAATTCTTATTTAGAAGGGAAGACAAAAACATTGTGGGAAAAGAAGGAAATACTGGTCACCGATATTTTCTTCTTTCCCACGTTCTTTCATCGATAAGAGCCGTCAAAATACGCGATTGTTTTGCAAACGGATAAAGCGAGTTGACATAACTTCAGTATCTTTCTATGAATTTTGCCTATGTCTAACCCGCGTTTCTTCATAAAATCATCGTCCTGCACTTTAACCCTTAAGCTGCTAATCGCGACCCACTGACCTTTTGCGGACAGTGTAGATCAAGATCAGACTGCACAGAACGTGCAGTCTTATCTTTGATCTACACTGTCCGATTCGGTATTTTCTTTCCGATGAAATCAACTTAGAAACTGCAGTGCTTGGGCTTTTCGTATTGAGTAGAAATTTGTGTTTCATCTACTCAGCACCTTAAGTGTTAACAGTCTGCTACTTTTGGAAGCAATTTGGTTGATTGATTGATCGATCGATCGATCGATTAATTGAACGGGTCAACATTGTCTTAGTGGACAGCTCGCTTGTTCATGTATGTCCTGGGTTCCACCGACACTAGACTCGGGCACTGAGATGTCTTGCCCGAGAACCCTTCCACGAAAAACCCGGTGTTTCCAGTGAGGCTCGAACCCGAGGCCTCAAGGTTACGATTACACTTTACCATTGAGCCACGAAGGACCGACTCCCGTTTTTGTAGATGCTTAGAATGAGCAATGTCCCCATTCTGACACAATTATTCTTTCACGAAAAGAAAATTATATAACTATAAATTTTAAAGGTGGTTAAAAAAAGGTGTTTGTGTTCATAGAAAATTTTGCGAAAAACAAAGGAATTTCTACGAAACGCTGTTGGCAGATAGGTATTTAAACTTTCTTCGAATGCAAAATCAAGTTTTATTAGTGAAATAGAAACCTTTGCGGAAAAAGGGACAAACTGCTTGCAATGAGCAGTTGGTTTTTTCTGCATAATGTTTATAAATGTTTTTGTACCATAGATGATGGGTAAAAGTTAACCTATAAAATGTTGAATAAGTTTAGGAAAACTACAAGCCAATAGTAATAGAACAAATATTGATATTTCCCAATTCTTACCACCAGAAATAATCTCACCGCATCGGACAGTGTAGATCCAAGATCAGACTGCACGTTCAGTGCAGCCTGATCCTGATCTGCGTTGTCCGCAAAAGCGCCTTGAGCCGCAATAAGCACCCTAACAGTCGAAAAAAGAAAGGATTCTCCGGGTTCATCGGTCAGTCAATGGGTCAAGTGGTTTGGGTAAATTGAAGTATTGTACAATGTGATCATAATGGTATGTAATCTCATACAACAATGTCAACACAACTTTCGTCCCTAAAATTGATCGAACCGCGCCGTGAAAACTGGTTCCTTTTTCACACTCTCCCTCTCTGACTTTGAAAAAATATTGTGCGTAGTACTGGTAAAAGAAGCTCCAGGATAGCATGGATAGGTGCACTGGCCGCCGCGATATAACTGAAATCTGAAATCATGTTGAAAACGGCGTTAAACACCATAACAATCAATCATTCAATCCCCTCTCTCTCTCTCTCTCTGCTTCTTCTTCTCTATCTTCCGCTCTCCGCCCCCCCCCTTTCTCTCTCTCTCTTTGACAAAGCATTATCTTGATTCAGTTATAAAGACACTCATCAGTCTAGTCCAATTAGCAGACTCGACTTTTGAATAAGACCTTAAGGTAACAAATGAATCAGTAAATAATGTTATTGACGATTTTTCTGATTTTTTTTGTCTTACACAAAAATTGATATATTTTCTGAGGTGAATGATCATACCCGGCCGGGTAGCTCCGTGGTTAGTGTATCTGACTCGTAAACCAGTGGTTCTAAGTTCGATACCTGGTGGAGGCAAACGCTCTTTCCGGCGATCTTTCCTCTCTCACCACTGATGCGTGTCAGAAAAGTAGTCAGTGACTTGGAAAGAAAATTGTGTCAGTACTGGTGAGAGAAAGCCAGGAAACACATTCATAGGTGCAATGACCGCCGTGATATGACCTTAGCTGTAAAAACAGCGTTAAACTCCAATTCAGTCAATCAAGCGAATAGCTAAATACCATATTTTCGCAGTCCATAGACATGATAATTGAATCTGAACAAAGGGAATTAACTGTGTTTAGATACTAATATATTCTCGCCCAGGTTACTCTCCCTTGTTTACGCAAGGAGGAAGGGGTTTGTTGTCTTGGATAATACTTTGGTCTCGATTGTCAATTCAGTATGTTACTGTGTCTGTTTTAAGCCTGGTAAAATATTCGTTCAGTTTGAATAACATCGCATATTGTGATGATGACGAAAATACAAAGAAAATACACAGACGGAGAATTACTATACAGCGCTATTTGGAATACTCCTGGGAAAAAAAATATAAACGGCCCGTGCTCTGGCAAAATAGAGTTTATTATATCTCCGCGATGCAAAATACACAGCAAGTCATCACATAATGATGGATCCATGTAATTCAATTTGTCTAAAGATCGGCTGAATTATAAGGTAGAATGGTCCTTGGACATAAAGAAAATTAACGAATAGCAAAAAGTCCAAGGACCATTTTACCTCAGGGTTCAGCCAGTTGTTGGACAAAATGGATTTCATGGATCCATAATAATGTGATGACTTGCTTGATATACTGCATCACAGGGATGCATTAAACTCCCTTTGCCAGAGCAAGGCTCGTGGATAATTTCAGGTTAAAGTCCCGGGCCACACACACTGAAAGCGCCAAGCACAACTCAGGATGTTAAATGCACTGTATTGATAACAATCATATTGTCTTTTGCGAACGCTGCATGATCAAGATGAGACTGCTCAGAACGAACAGCCTGATCTTGGACCAACTCTCCTCGTTTTTTTTTTTTTTTTTTTTTGTTTTTTTTGTTTTTGTTTTTTTTTCTGGAATAACACCTCTGAAAATGCAATCTTTTGTTTTGTTGTGTTTTCTTATTGAGAAAATTCATTGCATTTGAACAATGCTCTGTGAAAAGGGGGCTTTAATGCATCTGCAAAAAGTATCGACCAAAGTCAGCCTGCGCGGTCCGCGCAGGCTGACTTGGATCGAAACTTTTTGCCTTCGATGAATTTTTCTGTATGTTCAAGGACCACTCTACTTCAGCATTCAGCCAGTTATTAGACAAAATGAAAATACATTAAACCCCCTTTTGCCAGGGCATAGCTCCAATGCAGTGAACTTCCTGTATTTTCAGGTATGTTTTCCCTCAATATTTCACAGGAAAAAATAAATACGAACAGACTTGGTACAAGATCAGACTGCATGTTCTGAGCAGTCTGGTCTTAATTGTGCTCTGTTCGCAAAAGGCAGTCTGATATCTGTATAAGTGCATATAACAACTGGAGGTGGAGAAAGAGACACAGAGACAGAGAGACGAGACTGAAGGAAAGAAAATAAGAATAATTCATCTCTTACCAATAGACATTGTAAAGAAAGTAAAAACCCGAATAACGCTATTTCAAACTTATTGTTTAGAGAAAAAATATCTCTATATCGGACAGTATAGTTCCAAAATCAGACTGCACGTTCTGTGCAGTCTGATCTTGATCTACACTGTCCGCAAAAGGTCAGTGAGTCGCGCTTAGCTGCTTAAGAGTTAATTTGAAGAGGATGTTTTCAAAGCCGTCTGCCGCAAAATCGTCATGATACTGGGTTAAAAAGTTTTTAACTCTTTGCAAATTGACACAATTTTAGACCAGTCCAAATTGATTGATTGATTGATTACTTGTATGGTGTTTAACACGTTTTCAACATTATTTCAGTTATATCGCGGCTGCCAGTGCACCTATCCATTCCTTCCTGGAGTTTCTTTTACCACTACTCCGCACAATATTCTCTCCAAGCCACTGGCTGATTTCCCACATAACCATCGTCGAAACAATGGTCAGCGGTGAGAGAGGAATGAATCCTGTCGCAATGACTATCATCAATCCTCGGAAAGAAATTGGCCAAGCCGGGGATCGAACCAGCGACCCCCTGTTCTCAAGTCCAATAACACCTAGGAACTGAGTCAAAGTCACATAAATTTATATAATAATAAACAATTTAATCAATAATATCATTAATAAATACATATAACGGGAAGATAAATGCCAAGCATCCGTAAATACAAAAATCGTTAACAATGAATTATTGTCTACCCTGAAATATTTACATGGCATTATAGTAACGATCTGTAAAAGCACAAATGAGCCATGCCCTGGAAAAAAAGTGATTTAGTGCCACTTCGTGATGCATGATACCATGCAAGCCATCAGATAACTGAGTCGATACTTTTTTTTGTATGCATTAAGCCCCTTTTCACAGAGTATAGTCTATATTTAACCCTTTCCCAAACGACAAATTTTAGACCCTTCCAAACCCAAAGAGTTTGCAGACGACAATCTTAAATTTGATGAAAATGGCTGAAAGTTCTCCAAAAGGGTAGAAAAAAAACTGTGGGAAAAGGAGAAATTGCTCGTTACGAGCAATTTCTCCTTTTCCCACAGTGTTTTCAAAAGACTTGTACTGAAAACACGTGAAAACCAGGGCTTGTTTGGGAAAGGGTTAAAGAACTGGCATTTCATTTTCTTTTAGTATTTTATTCGAGTTATGGTCAACTTTTACGTTTTCCCAATGCACACCGTCATCTTGCTGTCTGAAAATTAACACCATCGGAAAGATAAAGTTCAGTGCCCAGCATTCACCGAACACGGATGTCAGATTACGTTTCCATGGATTCGAGTTCTTTATCGGAATGTTTTTGGCTAATTCTAAAAGGGTTCTTCCCTGCAACGCAAATACCATTTGTGATGGGAAATATGCAACGCCTAGTAATATGTATAGTGCATAGATATAGCAATGGAATATCAATAAAGTATCAAATGTAGGAATATGTCCGAGCACCCATCTGACAACAGTTACAGGTAATACCAGGTTTATCCAAGAAGTTGTGGTTGGCCATAATTCGTGTTTGAAATAAACAACGGTTAAATATTCGCCTAGAAAACCAATAATTAAACAGTACAAGAGCATGACGATAAAATATCGTTGATTTTTAAAACCGACACAGCAGCCCACCACAAAACAATGGTGATCTCTCTTCAACACGCACTTTTTACAAAAATTGCAGTGATAGGTCCGCGGAGGCACAGTCACGTTACATTTCTTACAAAACGACCAATCAAGTTCCCCGTCTTTTGTTGTAACCTTACGCGGTAAACTGCCATTGGATTGGTTGCTTGTCTCTTGTTCCAGTAGTCCACAGAAAGTTTCCGGAAGATGATTCGCCCTCTGATGAATGTTCAAGTAAGGATTGTCTTTGGTTTGAATGTAAAAGGAGCTATAAGCTATTGTACAAATGAAATTGATAAGTACGTTCATCAAAATAAACCACAGAAATACTTTGAAATAGTACTGAGTCCACGGGTGATAGTCTTCGAAAAAATAAGGGACGATGTAATTCAGCATGACGTAGATATATGTTGGAGCATGGAAACAAATCATAATCTTCATGTAAATCTGGAATAAACAAGAAAATATATTTCTTAACCCTTAACCTCCTATATAACTGAGATGAAACTATCCAGTCGATAGTAAAACTCCAAAATATTGCTATTTCACAGTTATTTGTTAGGGGAAAAATATCTCCTTGTCCTTATCGGACAGTGTAGATCCAAGATCAGACTGCACGTTCTGTGCAGTCTGATCTTGATCTACACTGTCCGCAATAGCTCTTTGAGTCCGACTTAGCAGCCTAAGGGTTAAAAAAAAGATAGACGGCTAAAGAGTTACTTTAGAAATGTTGAAAGTCTTGTCTGATTCTATGAAGAAAATTAATGAAATTCAACTCCTCCAGGAAATGTCCCTCTTTCATCTTTCTTTTGCATTTTGTTGAAAAGTTAAACTATAATTAAGACCTGTTTTTCTCAAAAAGAGATGTTAATCTAAATTACTGTTGGAAAAGGAGCAGATGTAGCTAAAATTCATGTGTCTGAAAATACATGTCGACATGCAGTAATTTGGATATAGGGCAACGCTTAAATTTTCCAGCAAAAACGCCCGTGGAGCAAACATGTCCACACCTGTGACTAACCGGAAATTAGATCTACTATTTATTGATTTGAATAATGTATCGATACCAAGAAATAGGTTAATGATTGATTGATTGTGTGGTGTTTAACGCCGTTTTCAACATTTTTTCAGTTATATCACGGTGGCCAGTGCACCTATCCATGCTTTCCTGGAGTTTCTTTTACCAGTACTCCGCACAATATTCTTTCCAAGCCACTGGCTGCTTTCCCACATAACCATCGTCGAAACAATGGCCAGCGGTGAGAGAGGAATGAATCCTGTCGCGATGACTATCATCAATCCTCGGAAAGAAATTGGCCAAGCCGGGGATCGAACCAGCGACCTCCTGTTCTCAAGTCCTGTACGCTACCGACTGAGCTACGGGGGCTTGGCAGAAATAGGTTAAAAACAGGACAACTCAGAAAACCAGCGTTTTCTCTTTTACGACTTTTTCAAGGATCTTTTCTACTCATTTGCTCAGTGACCGTTTTTAAGCCACATTCAATCCGCGCTTGCAAGTGCTTTCGATTTCGAAAAGTCTTATTTTATGTACTCACATGGCCATTCATCTGTGCTTCCCCTTTTTGTAACTTTGCTTTACGCTCCCGCCATTTCTCCATCAGGCCCATGCGACTGTTGGTTTTTGTAATGTCGTTTTGAGTTAAAGGTAAAAGTGGGACCTTGTCGCTGTGAGCGTTGTTTGTTCTGCGTTGTGCCGTCATGTTGAATTCTTTGTCTGAATGAATAAATAAATCAAATAAGTTAATTAATTAATTAATTAAGAAATAAAGAAATGAATAAGAAGCCAAAGTCCATGAGCTGTTATTGTTAAATGATTTAACTACTATTAAAAAAAAAAAAAAAAAAAACTATGGTATTCTAATAGCAGTTCAGTCAGTTATCAAGGCGAGCCGACAGCTCAGTATTTCATATGGTTACTTAAATTGTCAAAGATATTAAATGGGTCTGCCTTGCCCAAGGGAACTCTGCTCCTGATTTATGCAAGAGAGGATCGAACAACAATTTCCTGATAACAAATCCAGTGCCTTAACCATTGGGTCGTGGAGTTCCTCCAGAGCTAGAAAGAAAAAAAAAGTACGTCTTTAAGCTTAATTGAAACTAAAATGTGAGCCTTGCTCTGGCAAAAGGGGGCTTAATGCATCACCGTGATGCACTATATCAAGCAAGACATCACGTAATTAGGGATCCATAAAATCCACTTTGTCAAACAAATGACTGATTCATGAGGTAGAATAATCCCTTGACATGTAAAAAAATTAAAGATAGCGAAAAGTTTTGGCCCAAGTCAGCCTGCGTGTACTGCGCAGGCTGACATGGGTCGATACTTTTCGCAGATGCATTAAGCCCCCTTTTCACAGAGCATGGCTCATATAGTTATTAACACTTTACCACACAGTCCCGAAATTTAATGACCCTGAGGAGGAAGAATTTTGAAAACATTTTGGGAAAAACAGAAAATGCTGGTAATCAGCATTTTCTGTTTTCCCCATAATGTTTTCTATCCTTTCAAACACAGATTCCGTCATTAGAGTCACGTAAAAATTGTCGTCTGCAATGCTTTGAATTTGGATGAGTCTGAAATTTTGTCGTTTGGTAAGATGTTATCCTTTTAACTGCTATATAAATCACATGAAAATTTACTGCAAAAGGTACAAAACGAAAGAGTATGATTTCAAAGAAATTTCGGTGAGAAAAAACTCTTGCGGAAAAAGGAGAAAATGCTGGTAACCACAATGTTTTCTACCGTTCCCAAAACAAATTTCAATTTTTCAGTCACATTTATTTTGTCGTCTGCAACTGCTTTCAATTTGGACTTTTATAAAATTTTGTCGTTTGGTACAGGGTCAAAGTGTGCAGCTTTGTTCTAAACAATGATTGATTGATTGTATGGTGTTTAACGCCGTTTGCAACATTATTTCAGTTATATCACGGCGGCCGGTGCACCTATCCATGCTTTCCTGGAATTTCATTTACCAGTACTCCGCACAGTATTCTTTCCAAGCCACTGGCTGCTTTCCCACATAACCATAGTCGAAACAATGGTCAATGGTGAGAGAGGAATGAATCCTGTCGCGATAACTATCATCAATCCTCGGAAAGAAATTGGCCTAGGCGGGGGTCGAACCAGCGACCTCCTGTTCTCAAGTCCTGTACTGAGCTACGGGGGCTTGGCTGTCCTAAACAAAGGAACTGGGATCCTAATTGATGCATAAAAATAACCAAGTCTACATTGTTAGATCAATATGCAAGTCTTAACCCTTTCCCAAACAAGCCCTGGTTTTTAAGTGACTACAGTACAAGTCTTTTGAAAACACTGTGGGAAAAGTAGAAATTGCTCGTAACGAGCAATTTCTACTTTTCCAACAGTGTTTTCTGCCCTTTTGGAGAACTTTCTGCCATTTTCATCAAATTTAAAATTGTTGTCTGCAAACTCTTTCAATTTGGACCAGTTTTAAATCTGTCGTTTGGCAAAGGGTTAATCAAGAAAAGTCTTATCAAGTATAAGCGCTGCTTTATCTAAAGCCTTTACCACTCAATCCCGAGCTTTGACGACCTTGAGGAAGATTGCTATTGAAAACCCTGTGGTAAAAGGAGAAAATGGTGGTAAACAGCATTTTCACATTTTCCCACACTGTTGTCAACCCTTTCAAGGACAACCTCCACCATTTGAGCTACGTATAATTTGTCATCTGTAAATGCTTTGAATTTGGACCGGTCCAAAATTTTGTTATTATGTAAAGAGTCAACTCTTTACCAGACGACAAAATTCTGGACTCGTCCAAACTGAAAGTATTTGCAGACGACAAAGTAATTGCAAATCAAACGATAACATTTTCTTTTGATAGGATAAAAATCAAGATGGCGAGAGGAGAATATGCCTGGATTATTTTCTCTATTTTCAACAATGATATCAACAAGTTGGCTTCTTTCAAAAAGAAGCCAGGAGAGGTCAGCGTCAGTGTTTTCAAATAGTTTATTGGCCTTTAATTTCAACCTCTTTTGCTTTACATGACGGTGATTTGATCTTCTTTCCGCCTTCTCAAGTCGCATGATCTTGTCCAGCGGTCTTCTTTCTCTTTTTTTGACAAAATTCTTCGTACTTTTTCTTTTGCTTAGATTTATTTGCTTATTGAAGAATTAAAGTTATTTGAGAGGTCATTTGTAATCATGGCAAATTAATGTAACAAATCTTTTCTGAAATTCGTCATATCTAAAAGTGGGTGCAGGACAACTAGCCCCAAAGATAACTCGCCCCAAGGCAACTCGCCCCCAAAAAAACTCGCCACAAGGCAACTCGACTCACCTTCAGAAGACAACTAGCCCCAAGTTATGAGACAACTCGCCCCACATATAAGACAACTCGCCCCGCTCTTATTACTATCACCTGAACGTATTTATAAAACTACACGACGATTTTTTTGTGGGGCGAGTTGTCTTTTGGGCGAGTTGTCTTTGGGGCGAGTTGTCTGTCATTCCTAAAAATAGAACCACGTCTATTTCTTATTTCGGTTGTTTGATTTCGCTTTATTTACAAAACCATGACGAAACAGACTGTGTATCATACCAATTTCGCAAGAAAAATGGATATAGACAGCGAATTCTGTGACAGTCTGCGTTTTAAACTCACCACTGTTGAAGAGGTCTCATGACCTCTCCAATCAAAATCCCTTTTTCTCTGGGTTTTTGAAAAAGACAGGATTATTACGTAAATAGTAACCTTTCCCATTGTTCCCATACTATCGTAGATGCGAATCTAACGATTGTGCAGACGATTCTATAAACAGTTCAAGCTGTTTAACTCTTCACTAAACAACAAAATTTTAGGCCTGTCCAAATTGAAAACGTTATCAGACGACAAAGTAAATGTGACTGGTAGAAATTAATGTTTGTTTTGGGATGGGTAGAAAACATTGTGGAAAAAGGAGAAAATGCTGGTCACCAGTATTTTCTCCTTTTCCTCACAATGTTTTCAAAAGGCTTCTTTCTCAGAGTCGTTAACCCTTTCCCAAACGGTAAATTTAAGACTGGTCCAAATTGAAAGAGTTTACAGACGGCAATTTTAAATTTGATGAAAATGGCGGAAAGTTCTCAAAAAGGGTAGAAAACGGTGTGGGAAAAGGAGAAATTGCTCGTTACGAGCAATTTCTCCTTTTCCCACAGTGTTTTCAAAAGACTTGTACTGCAGACACGTGAAAACCAGGGCTTGTTTGGGAAAGAGTTAAAAGTCGGGATTGTGTGGTAAAGGGTGAAAGACCTATATCAAAACCTTTTACGTATACATTTGACGAAAAGATCTTTTTTTTTTTCATCAGAATGAAAAACATTATGAGGACAGGAAAAAAACCACATGCCACAAAAGTAGAATTTGTTTAGTAATATGTTAATAAAGGTTGAACACAGATACAAATACATTGTCCTTAACCCTTTACCAAACGACAAAATTTTCGACTGGTCCTACTTGAAAGCATGTGCAAACGACAATTTAAATGTGGCTAAATTTAATTTGTTTTTCTGTGAAAGAGTAGAAAACATTGTGGGAAAAGGAGAAAATGTTGGTCAACGTTTTCAAAAGGTTTTTTCCTTGGGGGTCGTTAAAATTCGGGATTGTGTGTTAAAGGGTTAATCCCTTCTTAATCTCCTTTGGGTAAATATAGTGGTTACAGCCTTTCGCCTCCATGCCTGTTTAATTTATAACTGTTTTTAGAAGGAGTATTTTACCCATTTTCATTGCATTGCCCGTCGTGCCCAAATGCTTTTCTGTGATTTTGTGGGCAATTCAGGACACGATCAGATTGCAGAGATTACGCAGTCGGATCTTGATCAAGTCTCTCCAATAGTTTTTCTGGCCCAAACAGCCTTAATCCTTATCCTATTAAATAAAAGAAATGAAACTTTCAAGCCTGTAGTAAAAAAAAACCATTTTTTTCTATTTCAAAGGTACGTTTGGAGGAAAGATTTTTCCTTATCGGACAGTGTAGATCAAAGATCAGACTGCACGTTCTGTGCAGTCTGATCTTGATCTACACTGTCCGCAAAAGGTCAGTGAGTCGGGCTTAGCAGCCTAAGGGTTAAAATTGATTCTACCAAACCGTTTCTACTCACGTTTGTCTATTGCATTTACAATGTATTTATCACAGTAAAGCTTCATGCCGTTTAAACATTATTTCATTTCTATCGCGGCGGTCAGTGCACCTATCCATACTTTCCTTGAGTTTTTTTACCAGTGCTTCGCACAATATTTTTCCCAAGCCATTGGCTGGTTTCCCACAAAACCGTCAAAAAAGTGATCAGCGGTGAGAGAGGATTGAGTACTGTTGCAGTGACTATCATCTATCCTCGGAGAGAAAGTGGCCGAGCTGGGGAGTCAAACCAGCGACCCCCATGAGTTTCCTTCAAAAGTTACTTGTTAACGGTATTTTCCATCGATGTAAATACCGCGTTACTCTTTTACGATTTCATAACCCTTCGCATGCTTAGGGCAACTTAACTCTTTACCAAACGACAA
This sequence comes from Tridacna gigas, assembly GCA_945859785.2. NCBI lineage: Eukaryota > Metazoa > Mollusca > Bivalvia > Cardiida > Cardiidae > Tridacna > Tridacna gigas. The sequence continues at coordinate 12,771,828 of OX244029.2, read as the reverse complement.
AATGTTAGACTTGTCCAAATTGAAAGCGTTTGCAGACGACAAAATAAAAGTAGTTAACATTATAGGATTTGTTACCAGCATTTTCTCTTTTTCCTCCAATGTGTTGAAAAAAAAAATCTTCCACACAATCGTAAAAATACGGAATTGTTTGGTAAAGGAGTAAGATGAATTTAACCCTTTACTGCACATTGACGCCTTTTGACGCCCCTGGGAAAGAAGCATTTTGAAAACATTGAGGGAAAAGGAGAAAATGCTGGTAACCAGCATTTTCTCCTTTTCCCACAATGTTTTCTACCCTATCAAAGAAAAATTGCACCATTTGAGCCACATTGAAATTGTCGTCTGCAAATGCTTTCAATTTGGACAAGGCTATAATTTTGTCGTCTGGTAAAGGGTTAAGAAGGCAGACGCGGATTGCGCAGGCTGACATGGGTCGAAACTTTTTGCAGATACATTAAACCCCTTTTTCACAGAGCATAACTCACGAATTATAACTAGTTTATTTATTTAGTCACCAAAAAAGTAAATACCAGTTTAATTTGCGATAAGATAAGGATCTGTTAGGTTTAGCAAAACGTTTGATTTTGACTTTCAGGCCTCGGTTTTTTTTTTTCAAGAAACTTTGTTATCTGGCGTAACCAAATTTTCTGTAACTATATTTTACGTACATTTCACCTCTGTGTCTCTCAATGAAAACTGAAGTCTGTCTGTCTGTCTGTCTCCCGCTTTCTCTCTCTCCATTCTCTTTCTCATGTGTCGTAAGGTGCAATTTCTCCTTTTATCGCACTGATTGATCTGTTTTCAAGTTCAAGTTTCTACACGTAAATCACTATGCTTGTCCGTTTTCTTTATAAGCATGTATAGTAAAGGGTCGACATTACATTAAATTTCCTCTCAACCAGATTACAGAATTTTAGAATCATAAGAATTGGAAGCATATGCAGATCGACGACAGACAGTTAAATTGGACTCAAATACTTTGAAAAGGTTGAAACCATTGTGGGAACAGAAGAAAAACCTGGTTACCAGCATTTTCTCCTTTTCCTACGAGTCGCCTTTGCCAGGGTCGTTTTGCCCTTTACAACACAATTCAGACTTTTTAAGACCTTGAAGGGAAACAAAAACTTTTGAAAACATTGTTGGAAAAGGAGAGAATGCTGGTAACCAGCATTTTCTCCTTTTCCCACAATGTTTTCTTATTCCTTAGAGACAAATCCCATCATTTTAGCTACATTTAATCTATCTGTAAATGCTTTCAATTTGGACGAGTCTAAGACTTTGTCGTTTGGTAAAGAGTTAAGCACGGGACCGTTTGACAAAGACTTCAGAAATAATTATTATGTTAAGATTTGGAATAGTAAGAAAACAAGCTGAAAAGAAGAAAGAAAATAATAAGTTTGTACGTACGTATGTTTTTTAATCCAATGTCAAGACCATTTTATGCCCAGTCCATTCCAAACTGGACACGATCGAAATATTGCTACACAAACGGTCAACAAACAAAACAAAAAAATCAATAAAAGCAAATCGACACGGGTCGCTAACCCGCTCAAACAGGTAACAATTTTGTGATGTCATCGGTATGATTTAACAGGTTGCAACAAGTGACCAGCCCGAATACCTCAAGTGTAGAGCGTGAGACTTGTATGAAATAAACTGGGAAATCCAAGCTGCATTTCGCCCCCTGTTACAGAGAAGTCCATTTGATTCATTCGGCACATTAATATTCCATTCACATATATACCTATAACATTTCTTTTAACCCTTTCCCAAACGACAAATTTTGGACTGGTCCAAATTCAAAGAGTTTGCAGACGACAATTTTAAACTTGATGAAAATGGCAGAAAGGTCTCAACAAGGGTAGAAAACACTGTGGGAAAAGGAGAAATTGCTCGTTACGAGCAATTTCTCCTTTTCCCACAGTGTTTTCAAAAGACTTGTACTGCAGACACGTGAAAAAAAGGGTTTGTTTGGGAAAGGGTTAATTGATTGATTGAGTGAGTGAGTGAGTGAGTGATTATATGGTGTTTAACGCCTTTTCCAACATTATTTCAGATATATCGCTGTGGCCAGGTGTTCAACGCCGTTTCCAACATTATTTCAATTATATCGCGGCGGCAAGGACACCTACCCATGTTTTCCTGGAGTTTCTTTTACCAGTACTCCGAACAATATTCTTTCCAAGCCACTAGCTGCTTTCCCTCATAATCACCTTGGAAACAATGATCAGAGGTAAGAGTGCAATGAATTCTGTCGCAATGACTACTGTCAATCCTCGGAAAGAAATTGGTCGAGCTGGTGATTGAACCAGCGACTTCCTGTTCTCAAGTTCTGTACGCTACCAAATGAGCTACTAGGGTTCGGCAAGATTATCTTTCAAAAATGAATATTAACTAATGTGGCAGATATAGTGTTTAAAGTAAAACTGATAGCTGTAGGGTTTTTTTTTTTCAAAATTTACAATGTCTACTGGTCATATGTGTCTGTTTGCGTGTGTGCGGCCGAGTTCTCCCCCCTCCCCCCCGCTTTCTTTTTTTTTTCTTTAACTTCACCGTATTTGACTTGTATTTAGTTTTTTGCTATACTTGCCGTTCCATGTTGATACCTTGAAAAAATAAAAGTTCAGATTTAAAGTAAGTAAACATAAATCTTCGGCCGCTTGAGGGTGTGGGTTCGATTCCCACGGCCTGCCAACTAATATTACAAATATATGAACCATGTCCCGACAAAAAGGGGCTTAATGCATCTCCGTGATGCACCATACCAAGCAAGACATCACATAATTATGGATCCATAAAATTCATTATGTCTAACAACCAAGTATATACCATAAGGTAGACTTGTTCTTTGATAAACAGAACATTTACAAATAGCGAAAAGTTTCGGCCGCGGACTGCTCAGGCTGACCTTGGTCGATACTTTTCGCAGATGCATTAAGGCCCCTTTTCACAGAGCATGCCTCACTTATGCAGTCTTTTGGATGGAACGTTAAACCTAAGTTTCGTGTGACCGTGACGGTGCTATTCACCGAGTAGGCTGAACATGGAACAAAAGATGTTGCATAAATTACCCTAAATAAAATACCAAAATTTCAAAGCATTATGGAAAAAAAAAGAAGAGCTTTTTTCTTTGCCACGGGTGTTGTGTAACCTACCATATATGTAGACGTAAGGCCACCATTTAACCTTCATTTAACCCTTTCCCAAACAAGCCCTGGTTTTCACGTGTCTCCAGTACAAGTCTTTTGAAAACACTGTGGGAAAAGGAGAAATTGCTCGTTACGAGCAATTTCTCCTTTTCCCACAGTGTTTTCTACCCTTCTTGATAACTTTCTGCCATTTTCATTAAATTTGAAATTGTCGTATGCAAACTCTTTCAATTTGGACCAGTCCAAAATTTGTTGTTTGGGAAAGGGTTAATATGCAGCCTTCAAATGCATCTGAAATGGACAGTACTAAGATGATGTTGTTCGATAAAATATGAGCCCTTGCAGCATGAAGCGCAACTTGCTTCCGCGTGCAGTGTTTACCAAGATTAGACAGCACAGTACATGTAGTCTGATCTTGGAACCAAAATAGCTGATATACTGTAATATTTTTTGACAACAACAACAACAACAACAACCCACTAAATTGCTTTAACCGGGTTCATTTTTGCTGTCTGAAACGTATTTTGTGTTCTTTGGGCTATGTTTTAAATAACTGATTGCTTTGTTTTATGGTGTTTAACGCCGTTTTCAACATTATTTTAGTTATACTGCAGCGACCAGCGTCCCTACTTAGAGTTTCTTTTCACCAGTATTTCACACAATATTCTTTCCATGCCATTGGTTGTTTTCCCATATAACCATCATCGTAACAATAATCAGCGATTAAAGAGAAATGAATCCTGTCTCAACTGACTATCATCTCGGAAAAAAATTCATCGAGCTAGGGATTCGAACAAGCGACCTCCGGTTTTCAAGTCATGTCAGCTACCGACAGAGCTAACGGCTCGGCAAGCCTTAAACCAGTTTGTTTACTCTTTTACCTAGGAAAATTTTATGAGATGATCTGCCACAGTATTTTCTTTGCGTCTTTTTTTTTTGGGGGGGGGGGAAGGGGGGGGGGGGGTTGGCAGCAACTTAACCATTTACCAAACACTACCATGTCTTAACAACCCTGGGAAAACTGGGAAAGAAGGCTTTTGAAAACATTGTGGGAAAAGGAGAAAATGCTGGTTACTAGCATTAACAACCCTTAGAAAGAGGTCTTTTGAAAACATTGTGGGAAAAGGAAAACAGTGCTGGTTACCAGCATTTTCTCCTTTTTCCACAATGTTTTCTATCCTTTTAGAGATAAATTTTATCACTTAAGCCACATTTCGATTATTGTCTGCAACGGCTTTGAATTTGGACAAGTCTGAATTTTTATCGTTTGGTAAAGAGTTAAAAGGCTGCGATCTCAAAACGAGAATAAATAAAAACATAGTGACAAAAGAAAACATTGCTATTTACGAGCAATTTCTTCTGTCATCACCGTATTACATTATCGGCTCTCGGCAAGACGTAAAGGGTGGTGTGCAGAATGTAAAGTGTCCATATTACGGACTGTCCGGTTTTAATCCTGGGCCCGTATTCACCAAACTTTTCTAAATTCTAGACTAAGAATAAGAATAATTTATCAAGACTAGACTTTCCCAAGACTATTCTTAAGTACGTATTCACCAACGCAATTTAGAACAGTCTCAATTTAGAACGGTTTGTACACGGCGTAAGCGGCCGCGCACTGACGCCGGTTCCCGAGAACTGAGAGAGCGCATACGTAAAACGTTACCATTTTCTGTCGTCTGTCCCTTAACTCGCCAAACATGGAATTCACACCAGTAAAAAAAGCCCGGTGGACCACAGCCGAAGAAACAACATTGATCCAAGCAGTGAACGAGCGGGAATCTAAATTGTTTGGATCAATGTCCGGCTGTGGTGCCATTAAACTCAGAAAAATCAAAGAAGCTGCATGGGATGAAATAGCCGATATATTAAACAGGTAAGTAGATATAGACCATAATGAATCGGAAAAAAAAAAACGATTTCTATGTTTACATGCAATGGTCTATAAATAAACCCCTCGCTTTGATGAATGGGAGAAACGCTCGTCGTTTAAAATTATCATGGAAATGTGAAATGTATTATTTTATTTTGTCCCTTGTGCTTGTTGAAAAAATTTCTTTAAAGCTGTATTGGGTGACGGCGATCTACCGTATGAGTTCCTGTGGAGCCGATGAAATAAAAGTCCTAAAAATGAAGATGCATACTAATCGATACCAAAGTTTATAATGTCATTCCAACCAAGAAAATTAAATACAATGGCCTATAGACTTAGAGTTTATGCATCCATCGTTGAATCTATTTTTAGACCTGTTGATTTGTCTTTACCGTGGACAAGTAGGACAAATATAAAATTAGTATCGAGTGGTTTTTCCCTGGTGACTCGGTGTTAAACTACCCATAATGCTAAGTAAAACATGGCAGCACCCATGCCACTGGCCACACTGCCTTGGAATACATTGACAAATATATACGATTCTCGATTCAGTGATGGTTGTTACTAAGTTCTCACAACTAAACAGGAAATTAGAACCTTGGGCATCAATAATGATACGTCATGGATAAAAAGTTTAATGACTTTAGACAATTGCCATTTGTTAAGTGAAAAGACTGGCTGTTAATCTTAACTAGTCAGACTTTTCATGCAGATACATGGACACTTGTTGCAAACATCAAGGAGGAAGACTTTTTGGAAACATGCACAATAGATATGAAAATCTGGAATTCACGATAGAATATACTTTCAGGTAATGTTCACAATTAAACCTTTGACTAGAATCAGTAATAACTCTCCGTAAAAATATACATACATGTGTAGATACAGCCTACCCAGGGTGTATCAATATGAAACCCGCTCTGTGTGGAGGAGGTACCAAGTTCGAAACCTGCATGATTTTTTTGTAGCCCCATCATTAAATGTAAAAGTATTGCACTTTACTTAAAGCCATTATATAACTCTGTGATAGTATCGCTATACTAGAGGAAAGTCTGGTATCTTCAGCCTTGGAAAGAAGACAATGTAACATTATGACTCTTGAGGTAGACCTAGCTGCCTTTTGATACCAAGCATTTGTTCGTTCCATGATAGACTGTTTTGTCAGCATTTTTTGTTTAATATGTTTTGACAGTAACAGTTAATACTTTGTCTACATACATGTACTTGATTGATTTACATTACAGCCAATTTTTCTCTGAAAAAAGAGACAGCAAGACAGTGAAGAAAAAATACTATAATTTGAAAGGAAAAGGTAAGCTTGCTAATGTAAATTGTCCGTTTGTATTAATTTTCAATAGGAATCAATGCAAATGAATTCATGTACAAAGTAAATGAATGCTAAATCTTTGTAAGTAATAGGTTCATCACCCATGGGTCTATATAAATACCAGTATTAACTGAACCCACTGTAATATGAATACTTTCAAGTGTACATTGACCGGATACTGGAAGATAACACATGCACATATACAAAACTAATCTGCAAGATCCCTATCCAAACAAGTAGTTTGGCGTGGTATATTATATAGTGAACTAGCAAATCGGTAATCACATACGTCATTTGGTTATGTAAAGGGCAATTTATCCATTTTGCTGGCTATTAAAAGTTTGGTATTTTTGGTATGGAGTTTACATCAAGATCAGAATCCACACAGCATGCAACCTTATGTAGTTTTTAGACTGTGATACCTTGTGTCAGACCATATACTATGGTAAACAAAAAGTCTAGAAAGCAGATCCTGTTTGAACTTTTATCAACTATTTACCACATGACAGAATTTCGCACTTGTCCAAATTGAAAGCATTTGCAATCAAAAAAATAAAATTTGCAATGTAAAGGTTGAAAGTTGTTTTCGAAAGGGGTGAAAACATTACGGGAAATGGGAAAAAAATGCTTGTTATCGTCGTTTTCTCCTTTTCCCATGTTTTTAAAAAAAGGCTTATTTCTCAGGGTCGTTAAGAGCGGGCATTGTGTGGGTAATGGGTTAATGATTGATTCATCGAATGGTGTTTTATGCCATTTTCAGTATTACTTCAGTCAAATCACAGCAACAGCCCTTGTTTTACCAGTACTAGGCTGGGGCTCTGAGCTATCATGCCCAATGACACTTCAACGGAAAACAAAGTCCACTGAACATCAGCATTACTAGTCTACACTTTACCACAGAGTCATGCAGGATCGCTTTGAATGACTGTAGAGGTCCCTCCATTTAAAGGCCCAATAGCAGCCAAATGTAATTAGTGCGGGTGTAATTTCAATTCATATCTTTAAGAAGCATGGAAGTTACTTGGAATATGACAATCTTGTTACTGTACAGTCTATCCATGTGTTAGTCGCTGACAAAAAAATGAACTTTAAAAATAGGATAAAAGTTGCCTGGTCACTCTATGTTTTGTTAACACTCTGATTTTGAAATTCAATTTTCTGCCACTGATTAACACTCAGATATAACACACAATAACATATCAATTGTTGTCTTCACAGCATTTTCCATACTTTTAAAAAGTGAATACATTTAAATGCATTTTAATTCAACTGCATTGGTTGCATTTGGCTACTGTTGGACCTTTAATTATATGACAGAGTAACAGTTAAAAACAAATGGGATAAATAGATAAACAGACTATCATATGAATGTCAGAAACAAATTTATTTGTCTCATGTACTCACTGAAATTTTGTACTTACTATTTTCAAGCAAAAGCCAAAAGAGACTCCCAGAACAAAACAGGAGGTGGTCCTGCGGAGACATTCTCCCAGGCAGAAGCCCTATTGCTAGATAACATTGGGGATAGAGCTTCTGTCTGTGGTGTACCAGGCTTCATTGATACTGATGGTATGTACTTCTAAAAGTATATAAATGTTTCTTCTTTAACTCTTTACCATACAACAAAATTTTATACTCGTTCAAATTGAGAAAATTTGTAGATGACCAAATTAATGTGACTCAGAAATTGAAATTTGTTTTGGGAAAGGTAGAAAACAATGTGGGACAAATAGAAAATGTTGGTTACCAGCATTTTCTCTTTTTCCCACAGTGTTTTCAAAAGGCTTCTTTCTCGTTGTCATGAAAAACCGGGATTGTTTGGTAAACGGTTTAAATCAGTCTTTTGCCAACCCTTCACAAAATATCTGCATGATTTTACAACCTATGTAAGGAAGGTTTATAAAACATTCCAGGCAAATGGAGAAATGCTTGTATCCACATTTTTCATTATTTTTTGAGGACTTGTTTTCTACCCTTTCACATACAAATCAAAACGCCTTAGACACATATTTATTGCTTGCTATCTGCCAATGCATTTTACAACGATACAGCAAGTATAAAATTTTGTTGCCTGGTAAACAGTTGCCCGTATGTTTTTGCAGGCAATTTTGAAACCATGACATTAAAGACCCCCCCCCCCCCAAAAAAAAAAGCAACTACTTGGCAGCAAAAATTGTTATTCTTTTAACATGTTGGAAAACATGGTGGAAAATGGTTCCAATGTTTGGTAAAAGCAGTCACTACTTCCATCACAATGTTTTCCAAGACTTAAAGGTACAAACATCTGCTGCTGCTGTACATCTTGCAAATACATTTATAACAAAGTCTTTCATTTCAGCACCATTTGTTGCCTCCTTGCAAGACTCCCCCAACAAGATACTACATGAACCACAACCTGGTAATCATAATTTATTGATTTCAAATTTAGTATGGAATGGTCATATACCTATAATTTTTGCATCAATAACACATTATTGTAAATGCAAGAAGTAATGGTACAGTAGCATCCAAAAGTAAACAATCGTGGTGTTGAATTGAAAATAGAATTCAATCTTACCTTTTCAAACCATGGAAGTTATTGTGAAGAAGACAATCTGTTATTGTATTTTTGGTCCAAGTGTTAGTCGGTGGCAAAAAAATGAAACTTAAAACAATGAAAAAAGTAAACAAAATATGGAGCAACCTGGAAATTTTTAACCTAGTTCAAAATTTATTTCTTGTCAGGAACTAACACTTACATTGATAGTACAAAAACAGACTTTCGTCTTCATACTAATTCCCATACTTTTAAATAGTGTGATTTAAATTTGAATACCTTTTAATACCTGCATTGTTTACTCTTGGCTGCTACTGGACCTTTAAGCAATTTATCAACTGACTAAATATTACATATCAAATGTACAGAATGTGTGAAACAGCTTTCGTTACACCTAGAAATGAGCCATGCTCTAGCAAAAGGGGCTTAATGCATCTCCGCGATCCATGATACCAAGCAAGCCATCACATAATTTTGGATCCATAATAGCCACTTTTTTCAATAACCAACTTAATCATGAGGTAGACTTGTCCTTAGACATACAGAAAATTGACTTACAGCGAACACTTTCGGCCCATGTCAGCCTGCATGGACTGCGCAGGTTTACATGGGTCGATAATTTTCGCAGATGCATTAAGCCCACTTTTCACATAGCACATCTCAAATGCATTGCTGAAATACATTCCACTAAGCTATCTAGATTTGCATTTTGTTGCTGTGGAGAACTTTTACCAAATGATCTCATGCTTGCCCTTTTTTTTTTTACTCCTGTAAAAAAAGGGTTTAGTAAATTAGGGTTATGACATCTTTCATTTGTTCACTTTCTTGTCATGTCCCTATTTTTGATTTAACCATAGAAGCATTGAGGAAGTCCATCACAACATAATTATATTCATTACTTTTAATAGAATTTTCTTTTTAAATTACAGAAATCGAAATCCAAAGTAGCCAAAATACAGAATACTCCAGACAATTCAATGACCAGCAAACTACAGGTTCGGATTTACTTTCTGTAATATGCTACATGTGTATGAATCTACTTGGCTGGTAAAGTCCAATACAGTTCATATCATTTGTTTATAGACACTGATTTTTAGAGCAAAACCTCTAAGAAAGTACATGGCAATATATGGCATTTTTAGAACATTGAAGATCCTATAATTGACACAGTCTGAAATATTTTTTTCAGTGGTCTTTATCCACTAAACATTTTATTTCTAAATCTCTTTCTATTTCCGACTTACACATCACGCCACCTGGTTGTCTGAAACAGAACATATCAGCCTAACACTAATTTCTACATTATGAGTGACATCACCCTGATGACATCATGAAATCTGCTTATCATCCCAATTTTGAGTCCAACAACAACAAAGTGGAAAAATAAACTTCGGAGCAACACCTTTACCAAACCATCATGTGTTTTAACAATCCTGAAGTAAAAGATTTCTGAAAACAATCTGAGAAAAGGAGAAAATGCTGGTAACCAGCATTTTCTTCTTTTCCCACAATATTTTCTACAATTACAGGGATGAATCCCATAATTTTAGCCACATTTCATTTGTTACCTGCATATGCTATCGGTATGGAGGAGTGTAAAATTTTGTTGTGTTGTGAAATGTTATTCCTATAATATGATTTACAAACATGTTTTGATTGAGTATCAAAACCATAAGTTGTTATATATTTCAATAGGCACTCAAGAACATCCAACGAATCCTACCAAGAACAGAAAGGGTAAGTATGATTTTTCCTATTTACATATACATGTATATTGTTCAAGTGGAGGTTCATACCACTTTCTGCACAATTTAAGTTATATCAAACCAACTGCTCACTTTCTTCCCAATAACTGTTGTTTGTTCCTTCATAAATAAATTGTAAACTTTGAGCCACCTCTACTTTTTGATCAGCAAATACTTTAAAAGCCCACAAACTGCCAAATGTAAACAATTCCTGTGTCAAATTGCAGACAAATTTAAGTCATATTATTTAAAAGTGTTACCGTGAGTCTGATATTGTTTTACAGTGGAATTAAAGTTCCAGATGCTGGCAGAAAAATGTATGGTAAAATTAGTTGAAAAAGTTGCCAGTTGTTGTTTTGGTTTTACATTTTTTATGCCAGTGATTAGAACTTTGACAGATTGCACTATAACTCATTAGACTCATAATAATGACATCCATATTTTCAAATAGTATGAATTAAATTTCTCTACCTTTCGAATTCCATTTTGTTTATTTTTGGCAGCTAATGGATCTTTAAAAATGGAAGTCTGTAATTTTGTTATGTGGTAAAGAGTTAACTCTTTACAAGATGAAAGAATTTAAGGCTTGTCCACATTGAACGTGTTTGCAAATGACGAATAAAAGAAAACTCGGAAATTGGAATATTTCTTTGAATGGCTAGGAAACAATGTGGAAAATGGAAAAATATGTCAATATATCACTGAGTGAAATAAATATAATTAAAAACTTTCTTTTCTGCAATTTACCCATCTTGAGAAAAAAATTTTTCATACAGTACCTTAACCTCACAGTTTAATTCAATTTGGTAGTATTCATTATGTGTCACTTGTGAAAGTGTTAAATATTGTTATTCATTTAACCATTCTTTTTTTAACAGGTAAAAAAAGGACATACCAACAATTAGCTGAGGAAACTCTAGAATTAGACAAGGAAAGAATGAACCTAGAAATCCAACTTTTAAAAGAAAAGCTCAATTACAGAAAAAATCAAAATTCTATACTTAAAAAAAATGAAATAAAACTAGACCTTGAAATTGAAACCTTACAACAACAAAAAAAAAAAGAACTACATTCACTGAAGAAAGAACTAATGAGTTTACAATTAAAAGGATTCCTTGACTTTGACTTCTCACTTACATAAAATAAATACACCATATTCAATTTTTGAATATGATAATATGATGTGGTAATGATTCAATTTTTATATGCTATTTGAATGCAATTTGTGGCATTAATGATATAAGCTGCCCATGGGGTCCTAAATCGCTATACTGGCAGTAACTGACTAGTGTACCTTAACCCTTTACCAAACAATCATAGGTTTTAACAGCTTTCGACAACATTGTGGGAAAAGGAGAAAATGCTGGTAACCCCGCATTTTCTCCTTTTCCTAAAATGTCTCCTACATTATTAGGGAACTTTATCTCATTAGTATCAATTTTTCAATGATTGAGCAAATGTTGTTTCATGGTACATCAGCAGCTAAAGTAACTGCAACACATCCACAGTACTTGAAATAATAGTAATTCAAAATGAGATGCATGAGAAAAAAGCAATCAACTTGAGTAACACAAGAATAGATGTAGAGGCTAGCAGAAATATGAATTTTAAGGTATAAAGGTATAAAGTTGCCAGGTTGCTTTATCTTCTTACTTTTTACCTGGTTTTAAAATTCATTTTTCTGCCAGCCACTTACACTTGGACAGACAATACATTAACAGATTGTCATCTTCACAATAATATCCATACTTTTAACAAATTCTTAAAGTAGCAATACCTGCAAAAGTAAACAAAGCAGGGTCCGTATTCACCAACCATTCTTAAGAACGTTCTTTGTCTTGTTCTCCAGAATTTTATACATTTGAAAGTAACACACCTCCTGATTGGCTGAACCATTTGGTTTAGCCAATCAGTAGTTGTGTTACTTTCAAATGTAGAAAATCTTGAAGAATAAGACTAAGAATATTCTTAAGAACGGTTGGTGAATACGGACCCCTATGTTAAAATGTATTTTTTTTGGCCTTTGTCAATTTTCTGTATGTTGAAGGAACAGTCCACCTCATTATTAAGTCGGCCGTTAAAAAAAAAGTAGATCTACCGGTATATCATGCATTTATAAACATGTGGAGGCTTGCTTTGTATTACAAACTATGGAGATACACTAAGCCACCTTTTGCCAGAACATGGCTCGTATAGATTTAAATCATACCATTCAAAAGTATGGAAAAATTATGGTGACTATGACAATCTGTTATTGTATGGTTGGTGCAAGTGTTAGTCAGTGGCAGAAAAACTAATTTCACAACTAGGTTAAAATTTGCCAGACCTGTCACTTTATCTTGTGTTTACTTTTTGCCTGACTTTCAAAATTAATTTCTCTGTCAGTGACTAAAGCTTGGACTGACCACACAATAATATCATTTCACACAATAATATCATCTTCCCATTATTTTCCATACTTTTGAATGGTATTATTTAAATCTAAATGCATTTTAACATCTGCATTGCACTGCTTTCTAAACCACTATTGGGCCTTCAAGAAGTGAGCATCAGTGTCATCACTGCACCTGCATTCCAGATTAAGAACATGTCACTTCACTTCACTTTTGCGGATGATATGTGATCACACATATATATATGGTTAGGGGTTTGACTGCCAAAGGGCAAGAAAGCACACTGTAGCTCTACGGCAGCTGCTTTACGGCATAAGAACACTTTACACAGTTTTTCGTTTTTCTCATAGTGAAAAGTATGTTGATACGTGCATGGTTTCAACATATTTTTCACTGGGAGGAAACACTAAGAACTGTGTGAAGCGTTCATATATCGTAATGCAGCTGTCATAGTGACATCACCGATCATCATGGATAATGCTTTCTAAGACTTACACACCTTAAAAAAACTGATTTGCTATTTGTTCGCGTATATGGTTACCAGCGTTGCGTTCCAAAACTGGATCTTGAAACCCAATGTTATCCGCTATATCATTAACATGTTCAATGATATCACCTTGACCTATGCCAAGGAAGGACAACACAAGAAGTAATCTATTTTATTGCAGTTGCTGGACAAGCTCTAATTCCGATTTGAAGGATGGGAAAGCGTCTTTTCATGATTCCAAATGTCTGTTCTATAATTACTCTTGTTCTACAAAGGCTTGCATTGAATCTTTCTTGTTTTACGTTGACTTGATTCAGAAATGGAGTCATCAAAAAAGGTTTACATGGGTAACCAGAATTTCCCACAAGAAAGCCATTATGTACACCTGAAAAAGATGAAAAAGAAGAAAAAAGACAATTATTGACTCACATTTTTCTCCTTTAAATTTTTGAAACAATGGTCAAAATTTGCAAAACTGTTTTATTTATCATAAATTGTATGGGTTTCATGAAAGGTCATGAACTAGTCATGATGTTAGACATACAGGATCTGACATAAGCTGTCTCTTCAAAGAGATTATATCAACCTTTTAACAAGCAATCCAGTGTTTTAATCACTATGTGGAAGGAGGCTACTAGAAACAGTTTTTTTTTTTTTTTTGTCTGCAAAAGGTATTAATTCCACGAGTGTAAAATTTTGTGGTATGGTACAGTTAAACAAGACTGAAAATAATATAACTAAGCAAGCCTTTGGCAAGTATGGTAACATTATTTTTACAGAAAAGCTAAATACCGTTTTACCTTAACTCTTCAGCAAATGCCACGTTTTTTTACTTTTCCAAATTCAAAGCATTTGCAGACGTCAAAATAAATTTGACTCAAAAATTTAAATTTGTTTTGGGAAGGCTAGAAAACATTGTGGGAAAATGAGAAAATGCTGGTTACCAGCATTTTCTCCTTTTCCAACAACGTTTTCAAAAGGCGTCTTTCCCAGGGTCGTTAAAAGTTGGGATTGAGTGGTAAAGAGTTAAAAGTTACCTTTAACTTGATATCATTTGCATTTATTTAACGTGTCAAAATATATAATACATGAAAATTGGTAGTTTACCATTTGAGTGGTGGACAGTGTACATATAGGATCAGACTGCCTTTTTGTGTGGTCTGATCGTCACCTATCCTGTAAGTGCATTTAGTTGCACTTATGAGCTTAGAGGTTTATTATTACCTTACTTGATATCAGTCAGATTTACTTAATTTGTCTAAATTTATATATATGTAAATTTTTATTTTACAATTTAAGTGTTTGACAATAAAACAAAAACTTACAGGAAAGAGTAAGATTTAAAGTACTGCTGTTTCATATGAATGAAATGCTACCTTATACCAGATTGTGGATCAGTAATCGGATCGCACATTGTGTGCAGTCTGGTTCTGATCCACAATGTCCCTTGTGTGCACTATAGAGGCCATATCTTCAGCTGGTTACGTATGAAACTTGGTCAGAATGTTTGTCTTGATGATATCTTAGGCGTGATTGACATTGGGTCATGACTTGAACACTTCTTTCTCAGGATCATTAAAAGTTGGGACTGTGTGGTAATGGCTTAAATTGGTAATTATGAAACTTATAAAACATGAGTACCGTTTTCAAATTCCTTGCACAAGCTACACTCTCTCCAGATTCTGGAGTCATGCGTGCTTCCTGGCCATTTGGCGGTCAAACTCCTTACCATATATGAATGATCACATATCATCTGTAAAAGATTATTTTGTATTAAAAGAAGTTCACCTATAACTAGGTGTGTATACATGTCTGTATTAAAACTGCTACCTCGAAATTTTTCCAAATTTTTTTCAATAAAGTGCCATAATTGGCCATATTTTGCTCAATTGTTTTACACAACCCAATATACAAAGTATCACTACTGTACAGAACTTATGGCAGGGTGTTCCCAGGATTTTCTTTCTTTTTTTTTTTTTTTTTTTGTATAATGGGATGATTTGAAATCTTTCACACTTTAATGGATGACAAAATTCTAGAACTGTCCAAATTGAAAACATTTGAAGACAAATACAATAATGCTTAAATGATATTTGTATTTGGAACGGAAGAAAATTTTGTAGGACAAGAAGAAAATGCTAGTTACCAGCAATTTCTCTTTCCCTTCCTTGTTTTCAAAGGTATCCATCTTAAAGGTTTAATACTCCAGATTGTTTGGTAAACGGTTATTGTCACAATAACATGTCTGACCCATTACCAAACAACCCAGTGTTTGAACAGACTTTCCAAATGAAATTTAAAACATTGTAACCAGTATATTTTCCTTTCCTCACAATGTATTCCATCCTTTCAACAGCATACAGTTAAATATTTTGCCTACATTCATGTTATACTTTCAATTTTGCCAAGTTCACCACATTTTCATTCTCTTGTAGGGTATTTTTCTAAAAAAAAAAAAAAAAAATGATAGAAATTCATGTAGGAGGTTTTTTTTTTTTTTTTTTTTTTAAATCTTTACCAAACAACAAACATTTGGACTTGACCAAATTGAAAGCATTTGCAGATGACAAATAAGATACCACTCAATAGTTTGGGTTTGTCTTTATGAGGGTGAAAAACATTGTGGGAAATGGAGAAAATGTTGGTTACCAGCATTTTCTCATTTTCTCACAATGTTTTGGAAATGCTTCTTCCACAGGTTCATTAAAAACCAGGATTCTTTTCTAAAGGGTTAAACTGTGTGATGAACATGTATTTGCTCAATACATTTATTGAAATTATACTTGAATATTTCATGGCCCTTTAATATGGATTCATTGCTTTGCAGCAATTTACTGTAGAAGAAAGTGTGTTTAACTCTATAAAACACGACGTAATCTTATACCAGTCCAAATTAAAAGCATTTGCGGACATCAATTTCAGTGTGGCTCAAATGATGGGTTTTTTCTTTCATTGCTTAGAAAACATTCTGGTTACCAGGATTTTCTCCTTTTCCCACAATGTTTTATAAAGACCTCTGCCTCAGGGTTGTCAAATGTCATCAATGTGTGGTAAAGGGTTGAAATCACTTACCCTTGAATGATTATACATGTATTTCAAACATTGTGCCTCTTACCCTTGAATGATTATATTTCAAAACATTGTGGTAAAAGAAGAATCGTTAGTTTTCTACTCTATTGAAGATGTAGATATCATCATTTGTACTACATTTGTCGTCTGCAAATACTTTCAATTTGGTTTAGTCGAAAATTTTGTTTGTTAAAGGGTAAACAAAAAAATAGCCTTCTCTTGCACAGAAAAGAATTAAACAATGAAAATATGTGTGAAATCAGCTTTGTTATCATTTAAGTTTCTTTGTATTAAATGGTGTTCTTTGACTCTTTCAACAATATTTCAGCCAATGACAGTCATCTAATGAACAGTAATTTGCAGTCATGGTTCTAAATGTGTTAGGCTTGCTCTGCAACACTTAGTGAAAGGACACTCCAGTGGGACCAATTACTCCAGCAGAAATCAATCAAAAAATTAAAATCACTTACTTGCATATTCAAGGAATGAAACCCCTTTCTATTTATGTAATCTGCTTCCATTGCAATGGGTCTCTGTATTTTAATTTGACAGCCATCCACACATCCAATTACATTTGGAAAACCTGGTGGAAATATAATACCAATATTTAGGTTACAATCGACAATCGTCTCAGCTACAGATCCTTTTGGCACTTTCCTATGGGATGTGTCATTACATATTTAATGGCACTCCAATTTTTTTCTTTTTACCTTTGTGATCTACCTTTCTCCGCGTATTTAGGCACCTAGACATTTTTGTTGTGACACTGAGGGTATTTATTTTTTAACCCTTTACCACACAACCCCAACTTTTAACGACCATTAGGAGAAAACCTTCTTGAAAACATTGTGGGAAAAGGAGCAAATGCTGGTAACCAGCATTTTCTCCATTCCCCACAATGTTTTCTACTCAACTGAAGGAAATTTTCAACATTTCAGCCACCTTTGATTTGTTGTCTGCAAATGCTTTGAATCTGGACTTGCTAAAATTTTGTCGTGTGGGAAAGAGTTAAACAGTTCAATACCCTGTCATAAAGGTTTCTTACTTGTAGCCACAACACAGGCAGACAGACATAACAAACTTGTGTACAAGTTGAAAACTACAACAAACAAAATCACATGTCTTGTTCACTTGAATTTAACCGTTAATCAGCCTTGAATGTGATGTTTGGTGTTTTCAGAACATTTTCAGCAATTTCAGTGCAAAAAGAGTTGTTAGGGTCACTGCACTCTTTTGCTTGGCTTTTGTCACTAAAGGTGTACAAGGTTGAAAAATAACTTACAGGGCTTCAGATATTTCAGTTTACTATCTAGTATGAAGATGACCATCCAACCAACGGTTGCAACGTTTTTGAAAGCACAGAGATATGCAATATATGACGTCCCAAGGATATAGAACTCTAAACAGAATTTTCCTTTTAAAACATTTCTCCAACCACTAGTTTTTTTTTTTTTTTTTTAATTTGGTCTATTCCATCCTCTTGAAGCTTTCATCAATCAATGGAACAAGTATTTTATGAAACTAAACCAATATTCTACGACCTTATCAGTCCCGCCCTTCATCTGTATTTTGTTAAAAGATATATGGAGCTTTTCTCATTAACGGTGCCCCTGCCTTTGCAGCCATCTTAAGGACACATAACACGGTGTGTGTGCGACTATTTAGAAACTTTCAACAGGTTGTGCCAGCTGTCTTCACAAAGCGTTTGTGGAAAAAATGTTTTATGTATCACTGCATTTAATCCATGAAGTAAATTACAAAACAATCATGCTAATTTTCATCTATTTTTACAGCACACGTTTACGACCTCCGCTTCTCAGATTCATCAGGAGACACTGATCTTTCATCCCAACATCGTTTCGCTACAAAATAGATCAATGACCGTTTCGAAACGGTGAAATTGATTTGAAAAAAAAAAAAAAAAAATATATATATATATTTTTTTTTCATCACAATATACATTCTTGCTTTCGATCAGTCCACGGATTTGACACTTTATCTTTTTTTAAGTGACCTTAGTAATTTATACAAAATTTTCGACAGCTACCATTGTTTTGTGGGAAAAGGAGGGGGGGGGGGGTGACAGACAAAGTTTGTTCCCTTGAACGCTATCCAAAAATAGAAACATTACAAAAAGGTGTACAAGGTGAAATACAAACCACAGGTGAACGGCGACGACAAATGTAAATCCTATATTACACACTAATATACTGAAAGGTAAACAACTCGTAATGTATTTTCAATACTCCAGTCACGAATTCCATGCTGTTTACAAGTTATTTTACTACCAATATTAACATCCATAGTAC
The DNA here is from genome assembly GCA_945859785.2 of Tridacna gigas. Lineage (NCBI taxonomy): Eukaryota > Metazoa > Mollusca > Bivalvia > Cardiida > Cardiidae > Tridacna > Tridacna gigas. The sequence continues at coordinate 12,752,940 of OX244029.2, read as the reverse complement.
CAATGGATAGCGGAAACATTATTCTACAAGAAAATCATGTCACAATTTGAGCCATTTCAAGTTGCTAAGAAATATCTATCTCGAAACTGTCAAACAACCCAACTCGGAAGAGATCTGATTGCATTGAATCGCGAAAACTCTCCGGCAGATCCACGAAACCGACGGCCGGGAGATGTTGAACTACTTCGATGCGGTTCAAACGACGAAGGGCGGCCATTTTCTCGATTTAGAACGATTCTTGAGCATGGTACTTGGCAGACTTGGAATTCTTAAGAACAGTCTAAATATTTAGAACGGTCTAAAGTTTAGAATGGTTTGGTGAATACGCACTTGAGCCTAAGAATGGAAAATTTAGAAAATTCTTGAGAATAAGCCCAAGAATGTTCTTAAGAATGTTTTGGTGAATACGGACCCTGGTCTTTGGCGGTCGCGGACGGAACCAGTAGCTGTATAGCGAGTTACAAGGTTGTGAATGGTTTGGCGAGAACACCAAAAATGCCGTGCAACATCATTTACTCTAGCACCGGCATTCAGCATGCAAATAGCCTGATTTCTCTGATTTTCAGAGACCTGTGGCATTACTAAGAACTATAGAAAATACTGAAACTGTTGTTTTTAGCTCACCTGAGCACGAAGTGCTAAGGTGAGGTATTTTGATCGGTCGTTGTCGGGCGTCCATCTGTCCGTCTGTCCACAATTCCTTTAAACATCTTCTCCTCCTAAACCTCTGGGCCAATCTTGGCAGGGATGTTCCTTGGGTGAAACTCTACCAAACTTGTTCAAGAGATTGAATTCCACCCATAACTCTGGTTGCCATGGAAACAGAAAGGAAAAAAAACAGCAAAATATTTGAAAATCTTCTACTCTGATTCTAGAAGACGTAGAGCTTTGATATTTGGTATGTAGCATCTCCTAGGAGACTTCTACAGAGTTTGTTCATATGATGCCCCTGGGGTCAAAACTGGCCCCGCCCCGGGGGTCACAAGTTCGAACATAGGAACAAAGAAGGAAAAGTTTAAAATTCTTCTTCTCTGAAACTGGAAGGCGTGGCGCTTTGATATTTGGTATGTAGCATCTCCTAGTAGACTTCTACCAAGTTTGTTCATATGATGCCCCTGGGGTCAAAATGGCCCCGCCCCGGGGGTCACAAGTTCGAACATAGGAACAAAGAAGGAAAAGTTTAAAATTCTTCTTCTCTGAAGCTGGAAGGCGTGGCGCTTTGATATTTGGTATGTAGCATCTCCTAGTTGACCTCTACCAAGTTTGTTCATATGATGCCCCTGGGGTCAAAACTGACCCCGCCCCGGGGGATTACAATTTTCGAACATATGAACAAAAAGGAAAACTTTAAAATTCTTCTTCTCTGAAACTGGGAGGCATAGAGGTTTGATATTTGGCATCTAGCATCTCCTAGTGGACTTCTACCAAATTTGTTCATATGATCTCCCCTGGGGTCAAAACTTGCCCTGCCCCGTGGGTCACAATTTCGAACATAGGAACAAAGAAGGAAAATTTTAAAATTCTTCTCCTCTGAAACTGGAAGGCGTAGAGCTTTGATATTTGGTATGTAGCATCTCCTAGTGGACCTCTACCAAGTTTGTTCATACGATGCCCCTGGGATCAAAACTGGCCCTGCCCCGGGGGTCACAAATTCTGACATGGGAACAAAGAAGGAAAACTGTTAAATTCTTCTTTTCTAAAACTAGAAGGTGTAGAGCTTTGATATTTGGTATGTAGCATCTCCTAGTGGACCTCTACCAAATTTGTTCATATGATGCCCCTGGGGTCAAAAATGACCCCGCCTGGGGGGATTACAATTTTCGAACATATGAACAAAAAGGAAAACTTTAAAATTCTTCTTCTCTGAAACTGGGAGGCATAGAGTTTTGATATTTGACATCTAGCATCTCCTAGTAGACTTCTACCAAATTTGTTCATATGATCCCCCCTGGGGTCAAAACTTGCCCTGCCCCGTGGGTCACAAGTTCGAACATAGGAACAAAGAAGGAAAATTTTAAAATTCTTCTCCTCTGAAACTGGAAGGCGTAGAGCTTTGATATTTGGTATGTAGCATCTCCTAGTGGACCTCTACCAAGTTTGTTCATACGATGCCCCTGGGGTCAAAACTGGCCCCGCCCCGGGCGTCACAAATTCTAACATGGGAACAAAGAAGGAAAACTGTTAAATTCTTCTTCTCTAAAAGTGGAAGGTGTAGAGCTTTGATATTTGGTATGTAGCATCTCCTAGTAGACCTCTACCAAGTTTGTTCAAATGATGCCGCTGGGGTCAAAACTGGCCCTGCCTTGGGGGTCACAATTTCGAACAAAGGAACAAAGCAGGAAAACTTTAAAAATTCTTCTATTCTAAACCTGGAAGGCATAGAGCTTTTTTATTTGGTATGTAGTGAACCTGTTCTAACTTTGTTGGCCCACCTGAGTACAACGTGTTCAGTCAGTTGGAAATTAGGTCACCTGGGATCATAAACTAGGTCACTAGGTTAAATTAAAGTATTACCTTGTGGGCACTCTGGAGGCCACATTTATTACTCAAATGACCTGAAATTAGGTCAGAATGTTTGTCTTGATAAAATCTCACATGAGTCCGAATTTGGGTTAACTGGGATCATAAACTAGGTTATTAGGTCAAATTAAAGAAATACCTTGTGGGCATTCTAGAGGCCACATTTTTTTTGCTTAAATGACTTGAAAATTGTTCAGAATGCTTGTCTTGATGAAATCACTTGAAAAAATCTAGGATGAGTTTAAAATTGGGTCACCTGGGTCATAATCTAGGTCACTAGGTCAAATTAAAGAAATACCTTGTGGTCACTCTTGAGGCCACATATCTTGCTCAACTGACTTGAAAATTGGTCAGAATATTTGTCTTGATGAAATATCGGATGAGTTTGAAATTGGATGACCTGGGGTCATAAACTAGGTCACTTGGTCAAAATAAAGAAATACCTTGTGGGCACTCTAGAGGCCACATTTATTTCTCAATTGACTTGAAAATTGGTCAGAATGTTTGTCCTGATAAAACCCTACATGAGTTAGAATTTGGGTCATGTGGGGTCTTAAATTAGGTCACTAGGTCAAATTAAAGAAATACCTTGTGGGTACTCTAGAGGCCACATTTATTTTTCAATTGATTTGAAAATTGGTTAAAATGTTTGTCTTGATCAAATCTAGGATGAGTTCAAAATTGGGTCACCTGAGGTCATAATCTAGGTCACTAGATCGAATTAAAAAAATACCTTTATGGCACTCTAGAGGTCACATTTATTGCTCAATTGACTTGAAAATTGGTCAGAATATTTGTCTTGATCAAATACTGGGTGAGTTTGAAATTGGGTCAGCTGGGGTCATAAACTAGGTTACTGGGTCAAATTTAATAAACACTTTGTGAGCACTCTAGAGGCCACATTTATTGCTCAATTAACTTGAAAACTGTTCAGAATGTTTGCCTTGATAAATTTTTTATGAGTTCTAAATTGGGTCACGTGGGGTTATAAATTAGGTCACTAGGTCAACTTACGGAAATTCCTTGTGGATGCTCTAGAGGCCACATTTTAAGCTCACTTGACCTGACAATTGGTCAGAAATTGAACTATGCATGTTGAGTGAATTTCGCCTATTGACTCAGGTGAGCGATCCAGGGCCATCATGGCCCTCTTGTTTCTTGTTTGTGATGGACACTTAGTGTTTCTCTGTAAGTGACATTACTTGAAAAAGACAGCGATGTTTCAGCACGTGGGTAGTGATGAAAACCTGAAATGGAGGATCGAGCAAAGCGTGCGCGGTACGCCTGAGCGAGATTATCAATTTACTGGAAGTGAATTGACGGGCCAGTCGATAAGCGTAGTGAAGGTTAATCGATGAGAACAATGGCCTGTTCAAAATGGGGTATTTAGTATGTAAAATTTTCATTTTTGCTGAGTATAATTTCAGATATGCATTCCTGTTCAGTGTAGATTCATTACAACTTCTGCTGAATAATCAATATGTGTAAACTAACGCCCAGCTTATCTGGATATTTTTATGTGTTCTCTTGAGGCATTCCAGATTGAAATCAGTCACCAAAGGAAATGATTAATTCATGAAATTGTAAGGTGTTCTTACACTGATAAATATACAAGTACAAGGACGTTCGTTTTTTTTTTTTTTTTTTGCACTCAACATACTTGTAAAATTGTAAATCTAAGCAAAGGAGGAGTCCTGAATACTCAAATGACCCACTATACTTTGTAGTGGACTCTTTATTCTAGATACAGCTGGAACTTTTATCAGGTATAGTAGATCTTCAAGATTTTCATCTTTTATTTAAAAAGTGAAAATGTATGCAATTCAGATTTACTCTTTTAAATTGCACGAGCATTTTAAGAAAAAAAAAAAAAAAAAAAAAAAAAAAACTAGATCTAGATAACGAATTCAAATATTTTGTTAAAACCTCGGGTGCTGCTATATACAGAATGTCTTATTAGCTCAACTGAGCACAACGTGCTCAAGGTGAGCTATTGTGATCGCCCTATGTCCGGCATCCGTCGTCCGTCGTCCGTCAACAATTTCTTTAAATATCTTCTTCTCCTAAACCATCGGGCCAAACTTGATGAAACTTTGCAGGGATGTTTCTTGGGTGAAGGTCTACCAGAGTTGTTCAAAGAATTGAATTCCACCCGTAACTCTGGTTGCCATGGCAACAATAAGGAAAAAATGCAAAATCTTTCAAAATATTCTTCTCTGAAACTAGAAGGCGCAGAGCTTTGATATTTGGTATGTAGCATCTCCTAGTGGACCTCTACCAAGTTTGTTCATATTATGCCCCTGGGGTCAAAACTGGCCCCGCCCCGGGGGTCACAAGTTCGAACATAGGATCAAAGAAGGAAAACTTTAAAAACCTTCTTCTCTAAAACTAGAAGGCATAGAGCTTTGATATTTGGCATGTAGCATCTCCTAGTAGACCTCTACCAAGTTTGTTCATATGATTCCCTTGGGGTCAAAACTGGCCCTGCCCTGGGGGAGGGGGGTCACACGTGCGAACATAGGAACAAAGAGGGAAAACTTTAAAAATCATCTTCTCTGAAACTGGAAGGAGTAGAACTTTGATATTTAAGGTATGACCATCCTAACTCGCTCTTTGCGATCTCGTTACTTTCCGTCCGATCTCGACATTTTCCGTAATAATTCGTAAGTATATCGGCAGTATCGGAAGTATAACGGAAACGAGGATCCGGTTCCTCGCTGTATTCTTCAATGTATTGGTAAAACGCAAAACCAGCATTCCAAAATGGCGTCCCATGACAATTCCGACCGTGTTGTGTCTGGAAAGAAAGAAGAAAAAAAGACGTTTTACCAAAAGCATACGTGTAGATCACAACTATGACGATATTTCTTGATACTGTATTGGATATGAGTTCATAGCAAACCGAGGAAATTAATATCACGCGCACATTCCACAGACAATAAGTCGTGACAGTTGGAAGGATGGGAGATGGTGTTTTACTTCACAATTTGCGATCGTGTTCGTGTTGGATGGTGGACTATATTCGACGTTGTCCAATTTTGTTGGGGAATTACGAATGGGACTTGGATGGAATCTGTATTTGGAATGTGAGAACACTGATTAATTAACTGTTAATTTGCATCCAAAAATAAACTCGCAATGATTGATTCTTTAGAGTAGAAAGAAGACTACAGTGGAGGTCCACATCAGACTTTATTAGGGATCCACAGTTCCCTACAGAAACAGTTAATCGTGTTGCTGTTTACAGGAAAATTCAGAGATTGAAAAAGACTGAAATATTTTGCTGCCAACACTAAAGTCGGGGTATGTATATTTATACAGCTGGCCTCCATGTGGCTTGATTAACCCTTTACCAAATAATCCTGTGCTGTAAAGACCCTGTGCCAGAAGGTCTGGGCAAAAATTGTAGGAATAGGAGAAAATGTTGGTAATCAGCATTTCTTCTTTTTCCACAATGTTTTCTACCATATCAAAGGTGGAAATCATCATTTATCAAGCCACATTTAATTTGTCATCTGAAAATGCTTTGAATTTGAGTCCAAAATATTTTCGTTTGTGCAGGATGGGGCCTTGATAATGGGTTTAAAACTCTGATCTGAATGAATAACTTGAAAACATGTTTACTGTCACATAAATTACATATTCTATTCTACTGATGATTTCATTTACTTTTCATAATTTTTATATTAAATGCCCCTTAGACAAAGTGTAGACTGTCAAAACTTAGTTCATTTGCAGACGACAATTCTTCAGATGTAGAGAGAAAACATTGTGGGAAAATGAGAAATTTCATGCTATAGGCAATTTCTTTTTTTTTCCACAATGTTTCCAGGATTATAGATGATGCGGACACTTAAAAACATATTCTTTTTTAGGTATAGGGCAGAATAAATGAAATTTCTACTTATTAAATGTATTAACTTTACGGGCTGTATAGTGAAAACCTTTGATTATGAAACAAATAGGTTTGGGATAAATTTTGCATATTTTTTTTCTTAATTTTAGTGATGAGAGATAGCATTGGAGATCTGGAAAGACAATAATTCTCCTGAATGTCAAGCACATTTTAAAAGAAAATCTGCAAAGAATGGAATCCAGAGCAGGACAGTTTGTGCTGCAGCATATGTGGTTTTAGACCTTGAAACTACTGATTTAAGTATGTAAATTTCATACACATGTATATACATACAGTTTGATATATTTACTACCTGTCCAGCTAGATGGTAACTTGTGGGATTGATTGATTGATTGAATGGCATTTTACGCTGCTATCAACATTATTACAGTCATATCACGGCGACAGCTCACAAATTCGTGTATTTCCTGGGTTTCACTAGTAATAGGCTTGGACTCTGAAGTGTCTTGCCCAAGGACACTCCCATAAAAAACCAGCCGACCAGGTGTGGCTCGAACCCGGGACCCCCAGGTTACGAATCCCACACTCTACCACTGAGCCAAGCAGGAGCCGATAACTTGTGAAAACACTGTAAATTATGTTAAGCCTGTAAAATTAATATTGATGCTATTGTAAGCCGGTATGAGACAATAAATTTAGAAGTACTGCACAGTAAGGTAGAAAGGCCTTCAACATCGGCAAGATAGCAATGGGTTTCTACTCTTGCCAGGCTGCACAGACTGTAAACTGACCTTGGTCGATGCTTATCAAAGATCCTTGATGGTACCATTTAGAGTGAAGGGTTATATTTGTTTCTTATTCTTCTTTCTGGCCCATTGCCTGTTTACATTATAAAGACAAATATATATCCCAAGCAAAATGAATGTTTTCTATGGTATACTCGATCAGCCTGTCTGTTCATGACTGTCTGTTTAATGTCTATGTACAAAAAAAAAAAAAACAAAAGAAGTATTCTTTTTGCTGTGAAATACCATTTTGTTGCCATTGTATTAAACTTTGTAGATACATTTATTGCAAATTGAAGTTGTGCAGAACTTTTGTGAAATTGCCTGGAACCATGAATTCCACATCATGTAATATTATTATTCCTCCGCTCAGTCATTCGAACTCTGTTCCAGATGTCCAGATCTACACAATTAACCAAACGACAGCTGTCAATAAAAAAAAAAGCCAATCAGCGATCAGCATTTTTCCATTCAGAGCGGAAGCCGTCTTGTCGTTATAAAACCTAGACATTCTGAATCATTAGGAGTTATAACTATATATAAATGTATAGTATATTTATGAGAAAAATACTGATGAATAACTTTAAACTTGATATCCATTATTAATCCTTAGGACTGCAATTTCAAGATGCAGATTTACACCAGGTAAAACTATTGCTGCAGAAGACAAATTCAGATTTAAAAGGAGAAAAATAGATAAATACTTCTTGTTAACATGCTTTTTTATTGTCATAAATTTTCCAGAATTTCAATCTTGGCAACAGATACCCGTTTCTTTACTAAAAGAAATGTATAGATAATATTTTAGACAACTGATTGGATTTTATCATGTTCAGTTATTTATTTCCTTTACCTTTTTTTTCATTTAAATATATACATGTACTCGATAATTCATTTTCTTACCAAATCCAGTTGACATGTTATTTTGAATGCTGGTTATATCTCTTTTGTTGATTTTTTTTCCCTCGCAAATTATCCTTAGATAAAATTTGAATCGACGAAATTCGCGTAAAAATGTTTTCATATAGTGTACATAGAAGTCAAACCTAAACATCGCCCCCCCTCCCGCTTTTAAAATAAAATGCAGTGTAAGCACAGTTTAGACATTTGCTTAAAATAAAAACAAATGCCATCTTCCTCCATCAGTAAACCATTAAAAACGTTGTTCACATTGGTCATTGTATTTTATCATATCTATGAGTGCAAACTTAAAGCCTGTTAAATTAAAGACGATATGCCACCCTCTATATATTACCATCTTTCCCCTCCCTTTATTTTCAATCTTTTAATCTCCTTTAAACTATTATCTGTTTATCGAAAATCAAACAGAAACCAATCAAGCCGTTTTCGTTTGATTTGTTGTACATGTTGCCACTTTTTGCGCAAAACGTGGAGCAAGGGTTTATGCGGTATTCCTTTGATATCGGTATAGCACCCCAAAAGCGTCTGGTACTGTCCTACTTGTAACATTACACGCACGTGTCATATCAGACCTTCTATAACCCCTTTCAACGATTATTAGTGTTTGAAATTTGGATTATACATGTTCAATGTGTAAGTCTGTTTATTTTTCTATTACTCTTACAGCATAGTATTTAGCGGCGAATGCTTAGAAATATATTCACGTTTTTATTCTTTTTATTCTTCACCTCGGGTTTTTCCCTCGAACTTGAAAAAATCAATTTGGTAAATTTATCATTTGATAACGTTTTTTTTTCTAATTTCAATTCAAACACCTGGTAATCATATTACCCTGTTAAAAACATTTGTATTTCATTTGGTAATGTAAAAGTCTTGCAATATGTGGTGAAATTATTGAAGCATATATCTCGACTAAGTAATGTAAAAATCTCTGTAATTGAAGTCTGAACTTTGAAAAAGCTTATTTTTGTACAGGTAAATGATGAATTGCATTTGAAGACCAATGACTTTAAGAAATATTTAGGAAGCACGAGTTACATGTACACGTATTATACCTACATTATCAAATGTAAATGGCTTAAGAGGTGTAAGTCAACTGACATCGAAATAAACAGCCTCTATTTCAATTTTCACCTATAAAACTTCAAAAAACCTTAATCCAAAAGATGTAACAACCTTTTCTCATTTTTTCCCATGCTTATTTTATCTTGAACAATTATTCGTGTTAAAATATCTTCTGGTTACTTGCATATGTCTCCTAGCTAAGCCCTCGTGTCTGGGTAATGTTTGTCTAGGTTTTTAGATCCGCGGGTCACGTGACATCAGTGGGAGGAGCGATCTATCGTCTGTCGTTTGGTTAATTGCAATCTCAAGTTATACTGACCCTGAAAGAAAATTACTGCAAAAGGAGAGAATGCTGGTAACAAGCATGTCTTCTTTTTCCTGGGTTTCTACCCTTCCTAAGGAAAATGTCATTGCTTAATCCTGATTAATCTTGTCTGCAAATGCTCTATATTTGGTCAAGTCTTTAACTTTGTCCCCTGCTAAAGAGTAATAAATTTATATTAATTTTTCAGTCAGAGGACATCAAGTCACTTGTCACAACTCGGCAAATTCTGTACCTACATCTAACCTCGTCCGTATAAAGGAGGCTTCCAATCCATTTTGAACTACCAATGACATGATCTTAAACATGGGTGAGCCCTTGTAAATTGGTTAGCAACGACATGAACAACAACGGTGAAGTTATTCACATCTATAGATCAGTCGATGAAAGTTCCCAAGGGAAATGATGAACCAAGCTAAAAATTGAATGCTGACGGAAATATTCTTAGAAAGATATCGACAGAAAATTGTGACTCGTTTTCTTTTTTAAGAGGAGCCTTACAATTTCAATAATGGTAAAACGGTATACTTCCAGCAATGAAATATATTGACTAGGTGCATATCAAGTTACGTGATACAGCCAAGGGATTTGATCACCAGATCACCCGGGGTATGCTGAATGGACATCAACTGCAACATATAACACAAATAGCAGGACAAGAAGTGTAATACTGAACATGGTGTAAAATGTTTTATATCATTGAGTTACCATTACGTCAAAATTTAGAAAAATGTTTTGTACATCAAAGCTTTCAACCTAAAGAAGGAAAGAAAAAAAAACTTGCCAAGTTTGAATATCCTATGGCCATGAGAAAAAAAGGGTTTTGAGAACATTGTGGAAAAGGGAGGAAATGCTGGTAACCAGCATTTTCTCCTTTTTTCCACAATGTTTTCTAGCCTTTCAAAGAGAAAATTCAATTTTTGAGTCACATTTAATTTGTCGTCTGCAAATGCTTTGAATTTGGACAAGTCTTAAATTTTGTTGTTTGGCAAAGAGTTAAACCTGATAAACTAGCCCCCTTTTGACCAACTAACTCTCTTTAACAATGTGATTTGTTTACTATTGTGCATTTTAACCAAAGGGTGTTATTCTTGAGAAGTTGCTGTGTTTTTATTTTAATTTTCGTCTGCAGTCTCTTTCAATACGCAGTCTAAAATTTGTCATCTGGTAAAGGGTTACAAACCTCCAGATAAGAGGGAGTGATAGAATTCTAAATCCTATTATTTCTCTTCCAAATCCTATGTTGTGGGTACTCATTAGAATCGTCTCGATGAGACGATTCTAATGAGTACCCATAACATAGTTTTTAGTGGAAAATGATTAATATTTTCAATTCTGAAATCAAAATAACTCCCTCTATCTGGAGCTCTGGCTGGTTAAAAGACTGAAAATCTTATTAAAACCTAGTAAAGTAGTTATTATTTTACATTTTCTTGCTAAAGATATTATTTATTATGGTTTGATTATAGTAAAATTTAATGATATTGTTTCATTCATACAGTTTCTGACTCTGACTAGCCAATTATCTGAAAAATCAGATGCACGAAATTTCAGTAGTACTTGTTTTTAAGGTCAAATATTTTTCAATTTGGCTGGTAAAATTTATTTTCTTTCGTCTTATTTTGTCTTAATATTGTCAAGAAAAATTTTTGTATCAGTTTTAGGGGTTGCATTCCTTATTTAAACTCAGAACAGCAGCTCTTTCACACCGTCCTTTTTCGGACATTGGAAAAAAATGAGCGTTTAACCCTGTGGGCTGCACATGTTAATTTTGCAATATCTTACACTTATATTTGCAATGGCTATTTTGTTTCATATATTTGTAAGGACAATCATATTAGTGATAATAAAAACATAAAGATAGACTACTTTTATCATTCTTTGTTGAGAAAAATAATATTGTACAATTTGGGTGGTGGCGGCCATATTGGAATTCCGAAAGGGTGGGGGTGGTGTAACAGAAATTCAATTTTCTTGAAAACGACACAGTGAAATTCTTCAATATTTCACACTTTTATGTCTAATACAATACTCTAATACCCTATACCAATTAAACATTTGTATTGAAAGGTTCGCGTTAGGGTAGTCATACCTTAATATGTAGCATCTCCTAGTAGACCCCTACCAAGTTTATTCATATGATGCCCCTGGGGTCAAAACTGGCCCTGCCCAGGGGGTCACAAGTTCGAACATAGGAACAAAGAAGGAAAATTTTAAAATCTTCTTCTCTGAAACAGGAAGGCGTGGAGCTTTGATATTTGGTATGTAGCATCTTCTAGTGGACCTCTACCAAGGTTGTGCATATTATGCCCTTGGGGTAAAAACTGGCCCCGCCCCGGGGGTCACAAGTTCGAACATAGGAACAGAAAAGGAAAATTTAAAAATCTTCTTCTCTGAAATTGGAAGGCGTAGAGCTTTGATACTTGGTATGTAGCATCTGCTAGTAGACCTCTACCAAGTTTGTTTATATAGTGCCCCTGGGGTCAAAACTGGCCCTGCCGCGGGGGTCACAAGTTCGAACATAGGAACAAAGAAGGAAAACTTTAAATGTCTTTTTCTATTAAACGGGAATGTGTAGAGCTTTGATATTTGGTATTTAGCATCTCCTAGTGGACCTCTACCAAGTTTGTTCCAAGGATGCTGCTTGGGTCAAAACTGGCCCAGCCCTGGAGGGTCACAAGTTCGAACATAGGAACAAAGAAGGAAAACTTTAAAATTCTTCTTTTCTGAAACCGAAAGGCGTGGAGCTTTGATATTTGGTATGCTGCATCTCAGACTGGACCTCAACCAAGTTTGTTTATATGATGCCCCTGGGGTCAAAACTGGCCCCACCCCAGGGGTCACAAGTTCGAGCATAGGAACAAAGAAGGAAAACTTTAAATTTCTTTTTCTCTTAAACCGGAAGGTGTAGAGCTTTGATATTTGGTATGTAGCATCTCCTAGTGGACCTCTACCAAGTTTGTTCCAAGGATGCTGCTTGGGTCAAAACTGGCCCGGCCCCGGGGGTCACAAGTTCGAACATATGAACAAAGAAGGAAAACTTTAAAATTCTTTTTTGAAACTGGAAGGCGTAGAGCTTTGATATTTGGTATGTAGTGATTCTCTTCTAAGTTTGTTTGCCCATCTAAGCACAACGAGTTCATTGAGTTCAAAATTGGGTCATCTTGGGTCATAAACTAGGTCACTAGGTCAAATCAAAGAAATACCTTGTTGGCACTCTCGAGGTCACACTATTTGCTCAGTTGCCTTGAAAATTGGTCAGAAAGTTTATCTTTATAAAATCTCACATAAGTCTGAATTTGGGTCAACTGGGGTCATAAACTAGGTCACTGGGTCAAATTAAAGAAATACCTTGTTTGCACTTTGGAGGCCACATTTATGGCTCAAATGACCTGAAATTTGGCCAGAAAATTTGTCTTGATGAAATATCAGAGGAGTTTGGATTTGGGTCACCTGGAACCATAAACTAGGTCACTAGGTCAAATTAAAGAAATACCTTGTGGGTCCTCTAGAGGCCACATTACTTACTCAATTGCCTTGAAAATTGGTCAGAATGTTTGTCTTTATAAAATCTCACATGAGTCTGAATTTGGGTCAACTGGGATCATAAACTAGGTCACTTGGTCAAATTAAAGAAATACCTAGTGGGCACTCTAGAGGCCACATTTATTATTCAGTTGATTTGAAAATTGATTAAATTGTTTCTGTTGATAAAGTCCAAGACCAGTTCAAATTTGGGTCACCTGGGGTCATAATCTAGGTCACTAGGTCAAATTAAAAAAATAGCTTTAGGGCACTCTAGAGGCCACATTATTTTGCTCAATTGACTTGAAAATTGGTCAGAATGTTTGTCTTCGTGAAATATGATTTTGAAATTGGGTCACCTGGGGTCATAAACTAGGTCACTTGGTCAAATTAAAGAAATACCTTTAAGGCACTCTACTCAGGTGAGCGATCCAGGGCCATTAAGGCCCTCTTGTTATAGCACAAAATGTAAGTTTCCGGGCCGTTATAAGTATGTATTAACGGGGAAAACTCGGGCGTTAACGGGAGAAAACGTGTATCAATAAGTAAAATCACGCGTCGTTAACGCTCGGCTTTGCAATCAGATCAGAGCCTACCTTGTAAATAATGTACGCTGAACGTTTGTTCTTGTCATACATCCCAGACTCCGACCAACTAAGCTGTTGGAACTTGTACCATATTAGATTCTTATTGTGGCTTGTCTTTGATGATTTTAGTACACCACAAACGAAATCTTACCCAGTAGCTCATTTATTTATCGAGATCTGAGAAAAAAATCAATTGTAATGCACTCTACATCCCACCCTCTTTCCTAACGTGGTCGGCAATTCCTTCGCTTGATATATCCCTTTGACGCCTTTCAGTTACAGATATTTCATATCCACTGATTTATCTTAGTTGTAATAGATCCCCCAAAAAATGTGCAAGTTAATCCCACCAAAGTCCGCTATGCATTAAATATCATTAGAAGTGAATCACAGGGAGAGTCCAAAACAGTGGCACAGGATTATAGCCCTTCACTACGCGTAACAAAAAATTCATCGTCGAATTCCGGTTTTGACCGGTACAAGTCCGGTACATTTCAAGTCCGTTTCTTTGCATTTCTATGGAAATATTTTTTGCTTTCGTTGCAAATTATTGCTAAAATACATTTATTTTATGCAATAATAGCGTTAATTCACGTTTTCTCGATCGTTTACATTCTCAGAGGCCCTCAACATGGTTGTCAACTTAAGGAAATACTTGCAAAGGTTGTCCATACGCAAGAGTCCGAGTCTTAACCGAATACTGTGATACTGCGATAGATAATATTGTGTCGGAATAAGTGCCAGGTTCAGACAATGATCACATGTGGTCATAAACTAGGTCATAACAGCATTTGCACAGCTGCCCATATGTTTTTGGTTTGACTAAATAAAATTACAGCGCTCCTCCTTTATCAAGTGTATATTTTAATCAGGCTTGTCATTTAGGAATATCATTATAGAAAAAGACACGTGCTTGGAAAAAGAAAACAACTGATGGATAAACTTAAAGCTTTTCTTGTTCAGCTCGAGCAGTCAAGTCAAAATATTAAAGAGATAGTGAAAACAGAATGTGACCGTATTCAAGTTGAAACGAAACCGACATTAAACAAACTTGGGGCATTCATCACTGATGCTAGTTTCCTACAAACTGTCGTGAATTTTGGTAATCCCATTCAGGTCTACGTGGCAGCTCAAGAGTTAAGTACTTACAAAACAGATGATCTACAGCTAAATGAAAAATATTATTTGTATCATATTGGTGATGAATTAGATGACAATGTCTATAAATTAGTGCAAGAACTTCCAGAGCCTAAGCTCTCGCTTCGTGCTAGAGAAGATAGCCACGACCCTGCAAAGAACATATTTACTAGATACTGATGCTGCTCAAATCGGAATACTAGCTGATAATGACAAAAGAAAGGTACAGAAACCTATTACATGTGCAAATGAGCATGCTTCCATTGTTGCTAACTCACCGATTAAAGCAGAAAATGAAATATCTTTTTTAGTAGATCAACAACTATTGCCTATCCTAACAAAGAAACAAATACCCGATGCATCTTCAGACACCTGTCTTACCACAAGATTGACTAGTGTATCCCTGGAGGGTTTAGCCGACTCCTCCGAAGAGTTGAAAATGGCTGTTAATAACTAAGGTCTCACTGTTGTTCTATTGTGTCATTCGGGAAACCTTCTCGCTTTGGACGAGACCTTTTCTTTGAGAATGCAGATATCGCTGAAAACTAGACCCAGATCTGTTTGCCCTGTAGGTAATGGAGAATTTGCTGTTGCTTTTCAAAACGGATTACTCAAAAGATACTTAGTTGATAAACACTGTATTTCAAGTTTCAATTCTTTTACCTTCAAACACCATTGTGGAAGTATATCTAGTTATAGATACAGTCAATTAGTATGTTTTTGCTTAAACCTACAGCTACCAGTGTCCAATCAAAACCATTTATTTATTGAAATTCGAGATTATCGAGGTGGTAAAGTTCATTATACTTTCCGTTACAAATATCCCGTCAAAACACCAACCACAGCGTTATCTGTGTATTCAAGTCAGTTAGGTGAGATTATTGTATTTTCTGACAGATTCATTGAGTTTTTATCAGAGGTTGGTGAACGGAGACGACTTATAGAATGGTCTGGGTTTGCAACTAGTATAACTGGTGACAGATGTGGAAATCTGTACATTTTTTATGAAACTGTAAATTCCATCTTCTACATTTCAAAGGATATATATGAAGTGTTAAAGGTCACAGAACTGAAAGGATTGTCAGCTGCTGCAATAACATACAATGCCGAAGAGCTAAACCTTGTCATGCTATGTTGTAAAAGTGGCAGCTTATAGAATGCAGGAAAGAATCTTAAACTGTAGCATTTGATTATCTATGAACTGCACAGCCGTAACATTTTGACATATTAAAATCAATCATGATGTAGATTTAGCACCAAAGTGTTTAGAAGGAGTAACCTCTCCATATGCCCACCTATTGTATTTTTTCCCACTAGATCAAAAATGTTTTCGTCATTATGCAAGATTTTCATAATCGCCTTCAATGTACAAAAGTACACCGTTGACGAATAGGGATTGATTGTAGTGATTTATTACTGGTATGTTGAAGTTATCTAAAGTTGTGTTGTCACATGTAAGACAGGACGCTACCTGTGTCAGCTCTTAAGCCATGTTAAAACACAAATATAGATTTTCCACCTCATCCCCTTTGTGGTTTGGTAGTTTGCAGATTTGGTATGAATAGAAATCGATCGGATAAAACTTTCTCCTTGAATTTATTCATGATTAGCCTAAATCTTACTTCATAAAGATTATCCGTCAAGGAAAGTAAAGATAATTCTTGTAAGTCTGACCTATGATATGGACAACATTAAATGCTTTAGATTGAGATGAGGCTACACATATCTTGCAGTCTGGTCTCCTCTAGTTCAGTGTGTGTGTGTGTGATCCTTTCAATCAGATGTAATCTATTTTAGGTGTTAATAGGGTTCATCGTTCGCTGAAACACCTAAATAAAGCTGCCTGTAGAAGTTTACTTACAATCATATCAGGGCAATGAAATGATATTGTTTCCTATGTTCCCATAAAACCATGCATAGTGTAACCTATAGAATTCTACAGTAATCTACC
Source organism: Tridacna gigas (assembly GCA_945859785.2). Classification (NCBI taxonomy): domain Eukaryota; kingdom Metazoa; phylum Mollusca; class Bivalvia; order Cardiida; family Cardiidae; genus Tridacna; species Tridacna gigas. Next base: position 12,736,271 of record OX244029.2, on the reverse strand, counting down.
TTTTTCAGAATTGTAATTTACGTCATTACCACTGAAAGCCAATGTTTTAGTAATACAACTATTTGAACTGACGAGAAATGTATCTGGCCTAGTCTATTATATAATTATACTTACTACCTACTGTGATCGAGGAGTAGGGTACGTCTGGTCACCTGAATCACAATTCGTCATATGTTTATAACTGCTTTTAAGAGAAGTGTGTACACCGTAAATGTTAGGTAATACTGACGGCTCCGTACATTTGTGGAGAAAAAAAAAAAACAGTAATGGCAGTGGAAATGCCGGAGATTCCATAGACAACACCATAATTTGTAACTTTGACAACTTTTTCTCTGAAAATAATGCGAAATCGTCTTATTTTCCTATTTATGCCCCTCCTCTTTTTTTTTTTTTTTTTTTTTTTTCGGGGGCCTATAGTTTTTGTTTAGTCTGTCTGTCTGTAACTTTTTTCCCCATCGTTCAATTTCAACTTCGCACAAATGTTAACCACATCGAGACGATGTGTCATGCGCAAGAGTCGTGTCCGTAGGTTAAAGGTCAAGATCACAACAAGGTCAAGTGCGTTTCTTTTCTGGGGAGAGGGGGGTTAGTATTCGTATCCGCCCTGTAACCTTTTTTATTTATTAATGAATTTCATTATTACTTTGCAGAATTGTTAACCACATAAAGACGATGTGTCATGTGCACGATTCATGTCCATGGATTTAAGTTCAAGGTCCTAGCAAAAATTAAATGTGTTTGGGGCGCGGGTCTTTTTGATGTCCGGGCCATAGCTTTTTTCCCTATTGTCAATTTCAGTATAACTTGGCAGAAATGCTAACCACATCGAGACGACGTGTCATGCGCAAGAGATATGTCCATAGGGTAAAGTTCAAGGTCACAACAAGGTCAAATGTATTTTGGGGGTACTATTCGTGTCCGGCCTGTAACTTTTTTAATTATGAATGAATTTCAGTATTACTTTGCAGAATTTTTAACCGCATAAAGACGATGTGTCAGTCGCAAGAGTCATGTCCGTAGATTAGAGGCCAATGTTCTAGCAAAGTCAAATGTGTTCAGGACGGGGGGGTCGTTTTGGTGTCCGGGCCATGACCTTTTCCCCTTTAACTCTTTCCCAAACAAGCCCTGGTTTTCACGTGTCTGCAGTACAAGTCTTTTGAAAACACTGTGGGAAAAGGAGAAATCGCTCGTAACAAGCAATTTCACCTTTTCCCACAGTGTTTTCTACCCTTTTTGAGACCTTTCTGCCATTTTCATCGAATTTAAAATTGTCGTCTGCAAACTCTTTCAGTTTGGACCAGTCCAAAATTTGTGGTTTGGGAAAAGGTTAACTTAATTTCAAAATAACTTTGCACAAATGCTAACCACGTTGAGAAGATGTGTCATGCGAAAGAGTCAGTCACTCCTCAGTGACACGTCTTGTTTTATTTTGATGAGTAACGTAGATTACACTGTAATTTCACGCTTGTGCATGACAGAGGAAAGGGTCATACTTCAAAGCCACATGGTTTTTGTGAGATTCTTAGGAGAAAAAATCGAGCAAAATGAAAATCTTTTTGACTACTTATTTTGAGAATGAATATTTACGATTTTCTTGAACAATTTTCTTGTCATGTTATAAACTGGATCTTCCATTCGTGTGATGGTATATTAAGTTTATTGAATTCGTTATCTATTTAAAAAAAAATATAAACTCTCGGCAAACCTCCTTTTTTAATCGTGTTTAGATAGCTAGTTTAATAAAATTGAATAAAACACTGACACTCATGTAAATCCTCTTTCCTACATGGTCGGTAGGGTTAAGGTTTAAACAAAAATTGGGACCAAAACGCCCTCAAGCTTTCATTTTCTCGGCATGACCTGTGACAGTATGAGTTCACTGTGACCCCTTAAAGTGTTCGTCAGTCTCCCTTTGTAATTTTCTCTGAAAAAACACAAAATGTCATGTCATTTATAATGATTTTCTGGGGTTTTGACAGCAGCAATCATCTTATCTATCTACATTCGTCTAGTCCTTTGCGTTTATGCTTCAGTTTGTAAAATCTGTAACAAAGTTTGAAGCATCGCTATGAAAATTGGAGTGGTTTGCTTGAACCAAGTTGTACGCCGCATTTGAAAGTTTTTAACCCTTATTCCTCAAGAGAAATTGTCCCCAAATGAAATTTTTGAGAAATCGTCTCAAAAGTCAAATTTCATATAATTATACTGTATTCAAAGATGTCTTAGAAAATTATTTTTTTAAGTTTTTCTTCCTTGTTTTTTACGTGTTATTAATTCAAGTGCTGTTTGATTACAATGCTATTGTTGATACAGCAAATTTCATCCAGCAGGCTGTTGTTCACACCTGTCACCTGTAGCTTACACCTGTAACATTTCTAAGATTTTCCAATCTTTAAATATGTATTAGCCATTCTCTTTGAAAAGGGGGCTTAATGCATCTGCGAAAAGTATCGAACCTGCAATCTGCGCAGGCTGATCTGGGCCGAAACTTTTCGCTATCGGCCAATTTTCTATATGTCAACGGACTAGTCTTCCTCGTGATTCAGTCGGTTGCTAGACAAAATTGACTTTAAAGATCACTGATCATTTGATGACTTGCTTGGTATAATGCATCACGGAGATGCCTTTTGCCAGAGCATGGCTTATTTTCATAATGCTTATGTATCTCTCTTCCTTGTTCTGTCTCTGTCTCTCTCCCTCTCTCCCTCTCTCTCTAATAAAAAATTGCGTATCGGACATGGATCAAAGATCAGACTGCATGTCATATGTCTGTGCAGTCTGATTTTTTCTATACTGAATGAAAGATCGCCTTTGCAGTCCCCAGGATAGGTTTACATGTTCAAGACTTGAAGAGTGTGCACATGTACATCTAGCGTATTATGTGTGACGACTAGATCTCACAATCAACGTGGAGAATCAGCAATCTTTGCCCTATTTATTGTGGGAGGCACGGAATTCCCGAGTCTTCCCAAATTCACCAAAATCTACCAAATCTTTCCCAAATCTATTAAAAAAAAAAAAAAAAAAAACGCAAGATTTGGGAATTTCGTGCTGCCCATGGGGGCGACACGAAATTTTCAAATCTTCCCAAATCTTCCCCCAATCTCCCCTGATGTAACCATAACCATTACAAGATGGGTTAACGTAAATATATTTCGAACGACTATCCGATTAAAAGATGTAAAGTGTTTCCTAGGGTCTTCTTACGTTTTAACATCATTTTGGTGCATATCAGCAGAGATTATACACAAATTTCACGTTAAATAAAGCAGTCGATCAAAGCTTAGATGTTAATTTTGTAAAAAATTAGAGAAAGATTTTGGTGGTGTCTCTAGTCGTAACTCAAAGCGTCGGTCTTGCGATCAAGACTTTCTGTGTTCGATTGCATTGAGCGGCAACCAGCAATTTTCATCGAGCCAAACATTCATCAGTATTACTACATGTAGTGTTAGCATATTTGACGAATTGTTTTGACAGGATGACTATTTTCATCTTCGTAGTAAAACGATTCACCAATTTGCTCTCGTTTGTCTCGGAAGGAAATATCTTGCATAGAGCTGAAACGCGCCAGTTAAACCCTTAGAGGGCTGAATATCAGTCTAGAAATAAAACCTAGATGATTGCAGTTTCAAAGACGTGCTTGAAGGATAGTAAGACCTTGACGAAAAAAGGGAATTGGTCCTTAAGACCAAAGTCATGAAGATCTTTAAGAATTCCTTATTTTCAGATTTTATCATTAGCACTTGATTAATTGATTGAATGGTGTTTTACGCCACTTCAACATTATTTCAGTCATACCATGGCGACAGCTCACATATTCATGTATTTCCTGGGTTCAACCAGTACTAGGCTAGGGCTCTGAAGTATTTTGCCCACGGACACTCCCACAAAAAAACACAGTGGATCCAGTGAAGCTGGAATCTGGGGCCTCCAAGTCACTAGTCCTACACTTTACCACTGAGCTAAGCAGGACCCCTAGCATTTTCAAGGTCATAGAAGACTGACACAACATGTTGCCTCAAGGTAGGAGACGAGTACGGCATTTCCCATGCTGAAAACGCAAGTAAAATTCTGGTTGTAAATGGGGGTGTGCAAATGTTTCTCGCGATATACAATCACGACTTTTCACCATTGCTTACAGTTTCGGCCTGACGCAGTTTCGCTTGACCAAGATTCGTTTCCAACGACAAATCCGAAAATGCATTCTTTTCGGCCATAGATACCACGAATTTATTGATTACTAAAACAAAGATAAGCAAACTATACAAATATGAAAATAGTTGACAGAGACTAAATTCAATAGTCACTTAAATATGACGTCACATCCACTATAAAACTACAGCAACAACGACATTTTTTCCCAAGACTGTTGACAAATGCCGAGTTCCCACCTTTCCCCCCCCCCCCCCCCCCCCCCCCCCCCAGTATTTTCTAGGTACGCCACGTTTTCCTATTAACCCTTTGGTTACTAAGCGCGACTGGAAGGCCTTTTGCGGACAATGTATTTATTTACTTTTTTTTTTTTTTTTTTTCTTATTTTTTATTTTATCGGCTTGAAAAATTCATTTCACTTATTTGGCAGGATAAGCGTTAACGATATATCCAAGAGTAGACTGCTTTTATTTGTTTTTGCCTAATTCAATCACATCGAGGGGGGGAAATTTAAATAGACTGAACATCTGGATACAAAACTGATTGCATGATCAATTTCTGTTGCATACACTATGCGCAAATACTGTGTAGACAAATTGCTGTTGGGATTTCTCTCGAGTCATACTGCATTTTCCTTCTGGTTATCATGTGTTAATAGCCAATAACAATGATGATAACAATAATAGAGTTAGAAAGAAAGATGCATTAGTTATCTACAATCATTTCCTGAGAAATTAGTTTAAATAAATATCTCTCATAAATGTGGCTAAAGCCTGTTTTTGTTACGGCCTTTACCAGGATAAACGGACAGATTTGTCTGGTCATTATTATAAAGATATGTACATTAACTTGACATTGTAGAAAAGGTAGGTGTCAAAAAGCCATTCGTAAAGAGAGATAGACTTTTGCTTAATTGTCATTAATACTTACTTGTAACTTAGTTACATCATTTTAACTGTTTTTCTCGAGGAATTTCGCTTAGAGGACAATAGCTTTCCTCATAACTTTCTTTCGGCTTTCTGGCTGTAAAAAAGAAAATCAAAAATGTGTAAGTGTAGAAATAAAACATATGATTTTTTTTTAAACTATCTCTAACACGGCCCTAAGATAACCTGAACAAACACCAGTAGATATTGGCAACTTGAAAAGAAATCTTTTAGTTGGGACGAAACTGGATTATACAGAATGCTGACAAATACTTACGTTCGCTTGTCTTTATTTGTAACATTTTCTACCGCAGTATTCTTATGGTAATGTATCTCTGCAAATGAATTGGGAAACTATGCGGAAAACCGTCCATAAAATCAAAGAAAGGGACCAAGCTAACAGGAAGGAACAAAAACTTTTGTCAAATTTCACCGCAATGTCAAAGTTGATTGGAGCTGATCGTCTTCCGTTTACTTTGTACCGAAGTTACAGCTTAGAAAACCCTTCTTTGTGTTCCTCAGTGAGCAGCTTATTAATGCTAGTTGCAGTTAAATCTTCGCCCACAAATTTTGACAACCGTAAAATTCTACGCGAAACTTGGATGAATCAAATAGATATGTTTATGTTTGGGAGAGCAAAATTTTTATTCGTCTTAGGAAAGACAGATTCCTCTACACAGAAACAGATAGAAGATGAGTTCAGTAGATATGGCGATATCTTACAAGGAGAGTTTATTGATACTTACAGAAATCTTACTGGAAAGGGAATAACTTTAACGAAATGGGCCAGTGAACGTTGTAGAAATGCAAAAATAATTATGCAAACGGATGACGATGTCGTAGTAAACGTTTTCAATTTATTCAAATACATAGTTTCTTTCATTCAAAAACAGTCCAAAACCATCATGTGCAGTCTAATTTTGTCAGGATTTGTACAGAGACGTGAAAATAAAAAGTGGTTTATTGAGAGTAACCTGTTTCCAGACTCGGAGTTCTACCCATCGTTTTGTCAAGGCTTCTTTGTGTTGTATACAAATGATCTTACGCCATTGTTTTACGAAGCCGCTAAATCTACACCATTTTTCTGGGTAGACGATGTATATCTGTATTGTCTACCTGTAAAGAGAATTCCCGGAGTGGACGTCAGAAAGATGAACAGAAATACCTTAGTACTTGGCAATATGGAATCATGTTCTTACGATGACAAACGGCAATTCAGAACCTGTGATTATTTAATAGCGGCTGGAAACCTTAAAATTGGCAATCTCAGGAACACTTGGAATGAAATTGTCCGAATCAATTTGCAAGATTATCCCTTGATTTGTATGTCTTAAGTTCTTTTGGAAAGTTTAAGATGTAAAAATATACTCGAAGACAAAGGAAACATCTCATCTTAAAGTAACACTAGCTGCCAAAAGTAAACAAAGTAGGTGTTAAAATGCATTTAAATTTAAATCATATCATTTAAAAGTATGGAAATTATTGTGAAGATGTCAATCTGTTATTGTACGGTCGGTCCAAGTGTAAGTGGCTGGTAGAGAAATTTAATTTCAAAACTAGGTTAAAAGTTGCCAGGTCACTCTATCTTTTCTTTACTTTTTGCCAGCGACTAACAGTTGGACCGACTACACAATAGCAGATTGTCATCTTCACAATATGTTCCATACTTTTGAATAGTATGAAATCTAAATCTAAATGCATTTTAACACATTTTACCCTTCTTTAATTGAAAATTAAAATGTATTCAAGTCAGATAGTTCTTTTCTGCCGCACATATTTTTCCAGAAAAAAAAAAAAAAAAAAAAAAGAAGATTCAGTGCCACGTATTAAGTGGCAATCTGAAGTGCAATTCTTTTCAGTAACTATGTTCAGGATATAATGGCAAAATCTTGGTCATGTTTGATAATCGATTACAATAGATGAATAAATAGATCAACAACCTTTCAAAAATACTTGTAAACCTTGGTCATTTTCTGGCGCCCATACTCTCACTGTGACACTGCGGTAATAATGTGTGCCAACTTTGTCAGACAATGACTACAGATGGTCTTAAATTGGGTCACAGTTACAACATTTCAGTGATTCATGACATACTTTTAATTTAGATAAATAAAGTTACTTTGCTCCTCCCTTATTACCTGTATATCTTAAACAGGTATGGCAAATGGCTGACAAGACATGGTTATCAGGTATGAAAACAGCTATTTGCGAAAAAATTCATATGATTGAGCAAATTCTTGGAGATAAATTAGCCCATATCTTTAACAATCCAAAGACAATGTAATATGTTCAGAATGGCACCCAAAAAGACATAAATTTATCCCTATGATAAAATCAGATGTACATGTAGCTCAAGTTCATTTATAGGTAGCTGTATAAATCGGAATGGAGAATCAAAGATCAGCACTGTCTATTCTGCATCAATGTTCTTTTCAGTGCTCCTGTTCATGAATGAATGAATGAATGAATGTTGTTTTATGGCGCATCGACAGCTTTGGTCATTTAGCGCGCATATCTGTGTTAAAAGATAATAAAAGTGTAATTGTTTAAACTGAAAAAAGTTTGAATATATTAATAATGATAAAAGAGTTGAATTAAGAAGTATTATGTGTGACTTTAAATGATGAAAGGTTATGTGTAACTTATTTGCATAAAATATAATATTTATATAATATTGAGTGGCTGGGCATTCCCTGTCTACTCAGAGTTTTAAATGAAAAGGTTAAGACTGTGAATAGTAGCTTAAAGGAAATGAGAGCTTAACATTGTGAAGAGTGTGTAAAGAATGTAAAAACATGGGTAAGAAACTCAAAAAGCAAATATCACAGTTTATTGTAAATGCCAATCTCCTTTATGAAAGCGATAATAGATTCAACGCTGACAGAATCAAACAGATTTTTTAAACTATCGACGCTGAAATATTTTGTACGAACTGGCTGAAAGTCGATGCAATCTAGTAGAATGTGTTTTATAGAGAAGGGTGCATTGCATGGAATACATTCAGGGGCATCATCTCTGGTCAAGAGCCAGGAATGTGTAATGCGTGAATGGCCAATTCGAAGTCGTGCAATTATCACTTCTTCTCGACGAACAGACCTGTAAATGGGGTACCATTCACCAAGGGAAGGTTTAACTGAATGCAATTTATTGAAAACATCAGCATCTCACTGGGATTGCCAAGAAGATTGGATATGCTTTAAAATGGAGGATTTAAAATCAGTGTGTGGAACTTTAAAACCTGAAATGGGAAGGTTAAGCGCAGATTTGGCAGACCTATCGGCATTTTCATTGCCTTTGATGCCTACATGACTTGGAAGCCAGCAGAACACCAATCTGTTCATAGAAGAAATTTGTGAGATCCTTTCAAGAAGACCACAGATTAAGGGATTCTCAAGTCGTTGATTTGAGAGGGCCTGTAATGTTGACAAAGAGTCCGAAAAGATAATGAAACGGTTGGAATTAGAATGTTCAGCTAGATTAAGGGCAAGATCAATAGCTTAAATTTCTGCAGAGAAGATAGAGGAATTGTTTGGAAGGCGGCACTTTAAGCTCCTTTCTCCATAAATAGCGGCAGCTGCTACAGAATTTCCCTCTTTAGATCCATCTGTATAGATTGGTTTGAAGGAAAAATAATGCTCCTTTATCTCGTTGTATCTAGCATGAAACACAGTTCTATCCGTGACTGACTTTTTGTCGGATGCAAGGTCAAATCTGAATTCTGCACTGTTTAGTATCCATGGAGGGATTTCAGAGATTTTATAGTTGGCAATAGACTCAATATCTATGCCAAGGTTATCTACAATGGGCTCCATGCGGATACCAAATGGAGGAATAACATTTGGTTTCCTTTCAAAAAGACGTTTATATTGAGGTTTAAAAACAACTTTATGAGTTGGATTAAAACGATTTGACTTCAGTTTTAAAAAGTATTGAAGTGAGAGTTTTTCCCTCCTGTAAGAAAGAGAAGGTTCATTAGCCTCAACATAGAGACTATTGACGGGAGAAGTTCTGAAAGCTCCAAGTACAAGACGCAGGCCTTCGTGGTGTATAGGATCGAGAATTTTAAGGTAAGATTTACGGGCTGATCCGTATACGATAGATCCATAGTCTAATTTAGAGCGAACTAAAGACCGATAAAGCCGCAAGAGGACTTTACGGTCTGCTCCCCATTCAGAATGGGCCACAACCTTTAGAAGATTAAGAGCCTTCTTGCACTTCTTTTTAAGTGCAGTGATGTGAGGAAGGTAGGAAAGCTTTCTGTCAAAGATGACTCCAAGAAATTTAAACTCAGAAACGACTTCAATTTTAGTTTTGTCCAAATACAGTTCAGGGTCTGGATGAACACCACGTAGATTACATAGGTGCATGCACTTAGTTTTGGACTTTGAAAATTTGAAGCCATTTTCATCAGACCACGTTTGGAGTTTGTTGAGACACTGTTGAAGTTGTCTCTCAATAATATTCATATTTCGAGATCTGAAGCATATAACAAAGTCATCAACATAAAGAGAACAATCTACACCAGAACAGATAGCTTTAACTATACTGTTTATTTTTACACTAAAAAGTGTAACAGAGAGAATACATCCTTGGGGCACACCCATCTCCTGTTCACGGGTTCCCGAGACAGTATTACCAACTCGGACGCGGAAAAGACGTTCATCCAAGAAGGCTGAGATAAAATGGGGAAGACGGCCTCGAAGACCAAAGTCATGTAAGTCTTTAAGAATTCCGTATTTCCAAGTCGTATCATAAGCGCTTTCAAGGTCGAAAAAGACAGATACTACATGTTGTCTATTAATAAAGGCTTCTCTGGCAAAGGTTTCAAAGCGGACAAGATGATCGATGGTGCCACGTTGACTAAATCCACTCTGTACATCAACGATGAGGTTGTTTTTTTTTCTAAAAACCAGACAAGCCTGTCATTGACCATACGTTCTAGGGTCTTGCAGAGACAACTAGTAAGAGCTATTGGACGATAGTTGGCTGGGTCATTAGCATCCTTGCCAGGTTTTGGGATAGGAATGACTAGTGCCTCTCGCCAGGACGAAGGAAAATCACCTGACTGTCAGATATCATTGAAAATATCAAGTAAAACAGAGAGAGAAGTAGAAGGTAAGTGTTTTAAAAACTGGTAATGAACTTTATCTTGGCCGGGAGAAGAATCGTGAGCTTTATTCAGAGCAGATTTTAATTCTTTAAAGGTGAAGAGTTTATTATAATGCTCTGAATTAGAAGAATTGAAATTAAGTTTTTTCCTTTCTTCTCTGGCTTTATTGCTCTGAAACTTTTCAGAATAGTTTTCAGAGCAAGACTTTTTACAAAAGGTGTCGGCAAGAGCATCAGCTATATCCTTGGGTGATTCCAACGACGTATTTTTAACTTCAAGTTGACTAAGAGGGGGTTGGCCTTTGCCATTGATCTTTCTGATCATGTCCCAGGTTTTTTTAGTAGTGGTTCTACTAATTAATTTAGAGACATATTGTCTCCAAGCCTTGCGCTTACTTTCTCTAATGGTACGACGAGCTTTTGCCCTAGAAATACGGAATAAGTCATGATTTTCTTTAGTAGGCCTGAGGTTAAACTTTCTAAGGGCTTGTTTTCTGTCTCTGACAGCCTGTTTACAATTATCATTGTACCAAGGTTTGTCAGGACGTTTTGGATTTGTCGAGGTCTGAGGGACGGACTGTTTAGCTGCATCAATTAATAGGGAAGTGAAAAGTTTTGCGGGATCATCGCAATCTCCAAATTTCTCATGTGTAATGGTCTGCTCACAGAGGGTTTCAAATCTATTCCAATTGGCTTTGGAGAGCTTCCATTGCTGCGGTTTTATGCTGCTGGATGGTTGTGTAGATGAAAAGATAGTAGGTAAGTGATCACTTCCACACAAATCCTCTTTCACTTTCCAAGTGAAATTGGGAAGTAAGACTGGGATGCATAAGGTTAAATCAATAGATGAGTAAGATCCAGTTGCTGGATGTAGGTAGGTTTTGGACTTGTTGTCATTCATGAAAGACAAAGAGTTGTTCGAAATGAAGCTCTCCAACTGTAAACCTCTCTGATTAGTGTCATCGCAACCCCACATAACATTGTGACCATTAAAATCCCCAGCAAGAATATAGGGGGATGGCAATTGGGAAATGAGACCATTAAGATTGGTCTCATTAATAGGTGTGCTCGGGGGGAGATACAAAGAACATAGTGTAACGGCACTGTGTAAAGATAACCTGATGGCAACAGCTTGCAAGTTTGTGTTAAGAGAGATAACTTTATGAGGTATGTTGTTATTAACAATAACAGAAACACCACCTCTAGCTTTCTGGCCTTCGGTAAAGACTTTACTGTAAATGGAATAGTATTTGATAGAGATATCATCCTCCTGTTTAAGGAAGGTTTCTTGAAGACAAACAGCAACTGGTTTGTGATCATTAATTAAAAGGGAAAGTTCGTCAAAGTTTGACTTCAGACCTCGACAATTCCACTGGATTATGGTATCCATTGTGCATGAAGAAAGTATAAAAGCTAAAGTAAAAAAAGAGGCTGTAAACCAATGCATTTTAAAATAGGTTGATTAAGACTTCATTACAGTTGTCTCGGGTTTGGACGAGTGCCAAGTGTCAGTGTCCTTGTTCCAAGTATCTTTAGAAATGGACCAGATAGAGGCTTCTGAATCTGAAGCCTCACCTTCCAGATTTTTGAACAGCATCTGCATCCATGTCCTCTAGCTCCGAAAATCTGTTGGAGGTAGGGACAAGATCATTTACTCTGACTGTGATTTCACAAGATTCATAGGTATCTCTAGATTGTGGTTTGGGTTTGGAAGAAGACCTTTTAGGAGATCGGGGTACATGATTAGATTTATTATCTTTAGATGAAACGTTAGATTTAATTGTAGACTGTGTAGATGGGGGTTGAGGTTTCTTTGGAGGCTGTTGCGAAGGGGGAGATGGCTTTGAAGCTTTTTTCGAAGAGATATCTTGCGAAGGGGTAGATGGCTTTGAAGTGTCTGGTGAAGAAATACTTTGAGAGTTTATGGGTTTTGAGGTTGCAGAAGAGGTTTTGTTTGTTTTAGATGCAGATGGAGAGTCAGGAATTAGTTTGGACAAGGTGGATGGAGGGAGAAGTTCTTTCAGCTCAGTAGCTACATCAGGAAATTTTTGAAGGAGAACTTTCGCAAGAATCTTACAAGTGCTGCAGTCATCCTTTTCAGTTGACGAGCCAACAACACCTGCATAGCTAGGACTAGAAGAGGTTTTCTTTCGTTGTTCAAATATTTTCCTTCCTTCTGGAAAGCTAACATTATTGTTGTATTTAATGGACAGGACTTCTTTTTCTTCTCTCCATACAGGACACTCTCTAGAAAAAGTAGAGTGTGGAGACTTACAATTAATGCAGAGAGGAGGATTGGAACATGTAGTACTGTCATGATCAGGTCCCTGATGAGCACATTTAGAGCATGTTTCTTGGTTTTGACATTTACTGATGTGATGGCCGTGCCGCTGGCATTTAAAACATCACAAGGGATTTGGCACATACACATCTACTTTTACAATTTGGAAACCTATCTTGATAGACGTTGGAAGAACAGGTGAAGAAAATGTTAGAATGTATGTGTTTGTGAGTCTCTGTTCTCCATCTCTGCGTACAGAAATTCGCTGAACATCGAATACACCTTGTTGTTTTAGGTTGTCTTTAATTTCTTGCAAGGAGTTGCAGTAGGAAAGCTCCTTGCATCTAATTACTCCTTTACAAGAATTGAGGGAAGGATGTGCGAAAATTTTAACGTCTATGTCAAAGAATTGTTTGTGTTTTAAAAGATTCAGTGCTTGTTGATTTGTAAGACATTCAACTAAAAGGGTCTGGTCTTTGAGTTTTTTGACAGATTTTGGAGTTCCAAGGATGCTTGTAATTTGTTTTTCTATTATGAAAGGAGAGAGTTTTGTTATAGGTTTTGAAGGATCTTTGGACTGGATAATTATGAAACGTGGAGAATGAAAAGAGGAAGTGGGAAGTGAAGGTTCTGTTTCAGATTCACTATCTGAAAGAGGTCGTTTGCTTTCAGTGAGCTTGGCCTTTTTTTTGGGACGCCATGTTTCTGTTTAAAGTTTCACCACCGATGCTCCCCACCCGCCATGGAGCCCAACAAGGGGACATGGTCTGGGGAAAGCCCATTCGCAGACCATGACAGGGATACATCAGTGGTATACTCGGTATCAAAGGGCTAGACTGGACAGATGTATTCTCACAGAAAGTTCTACCAAGCTTAGACAATCATAGAGAGGTTACAAATGTCAGCCAAATACCAAAGAACTTTCACCCGATTGACCCATGAGCCACCGCCTTCTGGGGCAGAACAAGAAATATGAAATCTGGAAAGAGTGTGGATTAGATATGGAGAGGACAGTAATTTTAATAGAGAGAAGGTATAAGAGAAAGAACATATTAGATGCCCTAGGCAAGGCATGACCAGCCGATTGATCAGGACGGGCCTTCCTGACCTCTCGTTTAGTTCAATTGAAGGCCAAGGTGGTGTGTTGCGAAAACAGAGCTATCAAACGGCCGAGCCCTGAATCCACTCAACCACCAGGATCCCGTCATCGAAGACACGAGTTGCAGCCCACGGCAAACGGGCAGGCACAGTGGGGGGGGGGGGGGTCTTACCCCTTCTGTAGTGCGACAGCTGAGCAATTTCTATCCCCCCACCCAGCTGGGGGCCTGCTCCTGTTCAAAAAACGTTTTGTCCATCAATATCTGGGAACATTAAAATAATTTGCGTTAAGGCCAAATATTTAAACGTTTGCAGAAGTTCAGAATCTATCAATATTTGCAGTTCTGAATCACAGGCATCTGTTTTGCTAATAACACCAATGGAAATACTTGTTGAAATTCAATACAATTGCTTACATAAATTTGCCTTTTGGTGTAGCCTCACTAGTATTTGGTTAAACAGATAAGATTTCCCAGAAACTACGTCAGGATACTATTCAAGCTGGTAGCTCTGTCTCATAAGCTACTTGGGTGAGGTCACTACGGACAAACATTGGCTCTTGAAATGCTTTGAACGCAAGAAAAAATGCCAATTATCTGCTTTTCAAAGCCATACAACTATAACATACAATCTGGTTTTGAAAACATTCTTTGTTTCTTCTTCCCCTTTCCTCAAACGCAGCTTGTTCAATGTTGAAATTTTCATGGTCTTGTTCACTGATTGAACATGTCGTTTTTATCAAGCTAATAGTATTTATAAAGAAGCCAGCCATTGGAAGTAGCAGGGAGACCGTCAGCAAATCACCAAGTATTTATCAGCACTTGTGATTCATGTATGTATACGGGGGAATCTGTTAATTCCCTATCTTTCTGTGTTGACTGCATTGAGTATCTTTGTACGAACTGTCTGAAGCATCGCAAGAAATTTGAAATACCACGTGATCACATAACACTTGAGGGGAATGCAGTTCCATCAAACAAAGAAGCTTTTGAAAGGATGCAATCCATCACTCTGTGCCCCGTCCAGTGGATCAGAAAATTATCTAAAAATGTACTAATCACTCTGAGTATGCGTGTCTGAAATGTGTAAGAAGCAATCATTTGGCATGTAATTACTAGTTGATATCACAAGACTAAAGAAACTGAAAAATCTTCAGATATCGTTCACACATTTTCAGTTTGAAAGAGAAGCAAAATTATATGCACAAAATTGTAGGAAATGCAATGAAAACATACCAAGTGACTCGAAAAGATGTTTTCACTTTCAAATGTTTTTTATTTCTCCTCAAAGCTCTATAGCATATCAATGTAAGATGCCAATCAAGTAGTATGTCTTTGCTTCAACCTACTTCTCGAAGAAGGAAAAAGTATTATGCAAGACTGTGTGACATTTGAAATTCTGGGTAATAAGGATGGCAAAATTCACAAAACTTTCAGTTTCAACCTTGCAGCCAAAGCATCAGCAGAAATGTCTATTTATTCAAGGCAGATGGGTGAGATAGTTGTATGTTCAAACATTCCATCATATTTCTACATATTTCTATCAGAGACTGGCGAAAGGCTACGACTTATTGAAATGTCAGGTGCTACAAGTATAACTGGTGACAGATATGGAACTCTGTACATACTTGACAAAACTAGAGACTCCATTTTATACATTTCAAAGGACACCTATGATATGTTAAATGTTACTAAATCAAAAGAGTTGTCAGCTGCTGCAATAACATACAATGCTAATGAGCTCACTCTCATCGCGGTATGCTCTACAATGGGGGAACACACAACAACCCAGCTTAGCAAATGCATCTTTCTTTGGTCGACTTGAAGTGTTAAGTCAAGATGAAATTAAATAAACTAATGTATGAACTTAAACAACATCATCAGAATTAAGACATATTGCCAACGCACATTCTGGCGCAGTATTTGAAAGAACTTTTACCAGTTATTACACCTACAAGGTTAGTGCGGGGTATTTCCGGATAAATACAAACAAGCTACTGTAAGGCCACTTCTTTTAAAAAAAGCGTGGACTTGAGCTAGAACTCGGTAATTACA
Source organism: Tridacna gigas (assembly GCA_945859785.2). Classification (NCBI taxonomy): domain Eukaryota; kingdom Metazoa; phylum Mollusca; class Bivalvia; order Cardiida; family Cardiidae; genus Tridacna; species Tridacna gigas. Next base: position 12,720,651 of record OX244029.2, on the reverse strand, counting down.
GACCTGTAAGTAACCTTTCAGTTCTATCTAAAGAAAAGAAAGCGGATCTGCACAGACTTTGCGCGCATGCGTACAAAAAATAACTTCTCCCCAAAAAGCAAATTGATCAGCCTGTACACAGCATCATTCTTGTGAATCAGCTCGGTTGCGATCTATCAATGATATTCTTGGTGGAAAGGAGAGAAAATAAGTCTGATTGCTAATGATCTCGGTGCTGCATTCGATACCGTAGATCATGACATCCTGATAAACGTACTTTATGATCAGTTTGGCGTATGTAGCAGTGCATTGAATTGGCTCGAGTCGATCTTACCTCACCCCGTCCACTAGGATACATGTAGCGTTTCCTAAGGTAGCTGTCTGGGCTCTTGGCTGTACTTTACCTACGCTAGTGCACTCCGCCGTCTACTTCCTCGTCTGGGTTCTCCAATGATCATATCGCACACAGATGCTTTTTCCCCTATATCTCCAATGCATAAACAGCTAAATATCCATGAACTAGACACGTGCTATTACAATCAACAATTGGATGAACGTTAACAAGATAAAAATGAATACTTCCAAAACAGAGTTCATTATGTTTGGCAGCAGGCCAGAACTGAACAACCACCTATAAGATATTCGGGCGCCTTCATGAACGAAACTATTTCATTTAAGGAATACGCTAAGCGCAAATGTCGCACTGCAATGTTAAACTTTTTCAGAGTTGAGTCCGTTAGAAAACACTTACTACTGCTGCATCTTAAGGTCGACGGCCCCTAACTCTCATATTTAAGGATCTGTACAAACTTAGTCTCACAGCAATAGCGACTGGTAGAGACACTTTATGGTGGAGTTTAAAAACATTTCACCACACATAACTTCAATTATGAAGAATTTTATCTCATGACCAACGGATGCCTAGGTTGGACAAAAATAATAGAGTACTGCCTCCCATCTTCGCAAGCCAAGGATACTAACTCCACTTTGTTCGTTACGTACCCTTGGCCGCTCGCCTCTTTAAAAATCGAAACTCCCGCTGCCCCACCTATCGAATATCACGAGTTGCGTAACCTTTGCTGATGTTATTTCTGACCAATCAAAATGCTGGTAATAAAATTTGTTAGGCTATGCATCAAATATGGCTGCGCTTTCGGATTCATCACAATTTTCTGAAATTAATCAGACATACGATGATTCGCAATCATTTGGCTGTGGAACCGTCCTAGTATTTCACATAATTGATCATGAACTCTAAAAAACTCATTAAATATCGATCGTCTACTCTTTTTTGGCAAATTTTCGTCACAAACACGACAACTTCCGTTTTTGACGGGCGCCGCCATTATTGTTTTCTGTTTCGCGGAAGATTTCTTGTTACTGATGGTTTGATTGGATGCGATGGGTTTTGATCGCATCCAATGAAATGGTGCAGTGGGAGTTTCGATTTTTATAGAGGCGAGCGGCCAAGGGTACTACCTTAGTATCCTTGGCTTGCGAAGATGACTGCCTCCTTGAAATTCAGTGTTTATCATATTTTTCAACATACAATGACAAAAAAAGGTACCAAACAATAAAGTAGGTACTAGTTATCATAATTAAATGCCAAATTTCCAGAACACAACACTATTTTGACAAAATTCAGATGCAGGTCATCCTGCCCGACTCATTTTCAAGAGAATTTGGACAGTCCGCACTTAATTTTAAAAAAAACATAAAAAATTGAAATAAACTGCAAACCACAACTTCCACAAAAATTTCAAACATCATTAACAAATCCTTGGAAGAAATTTGAAGGAAGTTTACCACACACTTTCAGAGAAAACTGGACCTAGACATAGTAAGGTAGATTCAATAGTCACCAATCATTTAAAAAAAATTCTCTCATGCAAGTGAGTAAATGAGTAAATTGAAATCCAAAGAAGACATTTGTGCGTGTGTGTGTGTGTGTGTGTGTGTTTTTTTTTTTTTTTTTTTTCCTGCAAATTTCAGGTTTACTGTATAGATCTTTTCAAATGTAAAAACAAATGCCGTTTCAAACTAGAGCTGTCTGAGACCAGCACATTTGACTATTTGTATTACTTTGTCACAGAACAAGCAGCACAATTTGCCAAAAAATTCTAAGTTAAAATGGGTAATAATTACATTGTATATTCACCTGCTGTAATAAAAGTTGGCAAAGAAGTAGGTCTGTTTATACAACAGTCTTCTGTGAAGTTGCAATTTAATCCACGATAAAATGATGGAGATACGAACTTACATGTAAGACTTCTTTCAAAATTTCTATTTCGATAAAAGCTAACAATTCAGTCAAAAATCTAAAAAGAGTACCGGTAACATTGACACAAAAGTACAATACTAAAACTGGGAAATTCAAAACTTTTAAAGGCACTTTTTTAGTTTCTATGCATTTAATTTCCAATAGAAAACAATGTGAAAATAAAAAACTATTTGATTGGACCAGTAATTTCTGCTTTTTTCCGCATTTTCTTAATTAAGCTTTTAAACTTGAAATTTACATACATTGTTGTTTCTGTCCCATATAATTTGAATAAATTCACATTTATGGTGCACTCTATTGCCAATTCCATTCAGGTTAAATGCTGCATTCCCTAGTTTCAGTGCCTGTTATGCAGTTATCATTCAATAAAAGGGGTGGTAACAGTTATTGTGGACATAAAAGATCTTTACTAAGTTGCAACAGCAAAACTGATGCCAGGGTATCTGCTACAGCTCTGATAATTTTTGCAAGAGTTAAACTAAAATGGACCAAACATAAAATATTCCTCATGCTCCAAAAAATGAAAAAAAAAAAAAAAAAAAAAAAAAAAAAACATCAAAATGGCTCTGCCTTAATAATAAAGCCGGCTAAGTCTGTGCATTCAGGATCACCAAATCAATGCTATAGGCTATTACAAAAATTCTTGATACAACTAAAGTATAAACTGTAAATTTCAAAGATGGCGATACACCCCTGTGGTCTCTACAGTTCAACTGAGATCCTTTATGTATTGCAATGGCATTGAAATGAGAAAGTATTGTCAATTTTCATTTTCACAAGATGAACAGTACTAAAATTTGTCGGTGCAACATTTTCAGCTGCTCCATCCCAGTTCTGGTGCATTCAGTTTTCTAAAACTAGTATGGAAAACATCATGGAAAGAGAAAGCCATTGCATGTGCAAGTAATGATATCTTTATTCATACTGTTTTCCAAGCTTCATACCTTTAAACATCTTTTGGATTTAAGCTTGCAGCATTTTACGCTGAATTACATGAGGTTGAGGAGTATTCTGGATGCAGTTCCATTCTGTTTCAAAGTTAATTTGCTTTGGCAAATACTTTCAACATGGACAAGTCTAGAATTCTGTGGTCTTGTAGCGTGATAATACAATTCTTCTACTGCTTCTTTGTCCATGTGACTTTGATCCCTGGGTATTTTAGAAATCACAATATGCATGGCCTGGTTTCTGTACAGTAAACAGCTTGAAGACATTCATTTTCATTCAACACTTTTCGAATAGTCTGGCATTACTATGAGGCTTGCCTTCTATGTTTTTCATAATAAATGAAATAAAAGTCCACTGTCAAAAGATGCTTTGGGACTTTTAAAATACACTCTCTCTTGATAAAGTATTTGATAGAAATGGATGTTAGGCTTTCAAATCCGCTGGTCTGCCATGCTGTGTCATTGGGTCATTCCGCTGTGCTCTTTATAAGGAAACTTTATCTACAGCCTTCTCCTTGCCTTGAAACCTTCTAGCGTTCAACAGTCAAGCCAGCACTTTCTTTTCTGAAACATGGATAACACATAAAATGTCACAAAAGAAGCCTGATAAGATGAGTTACAAATTCAAGTGTGGCAGTGTTGTAGGATTAATGTGGTTTTCAACATTCATTCCCTACACAGCCCGGCTGGGTAGCTCAGTGGTTAACATATCCGACTCGTGACCGGGCAGATGTGAGTTTGATACCCGATTGAAGCAAACTTTCTTTCCGGCGGTTTTTCGCCTCTCACCTCTGATGCATGTAAGAAAAGTAGTCAAAGACTTGGAAAGAAAGTTGTGTCAGTACTGGTGTGATAAAGCCAGGAAACACCTGACTAGGTGCACTGACAGCCGTGATATGACCTGAGCTGTTAAAACCGTGCTAAACTCAAGTACAAACAAAACACATTTCCCAGACAGTATGAATGCAACCTTTCCACACCAATGGCTGTATTTTTCAAACAGACATGATCTTTTGATATGCCAAAGTATCAGAACAACTGGGTTGCATTGCCTGTCATCAAATGCAGCAAACAGGAAGCATTTCCAGAAGATTTCCAAGTTTAGAAACTAACAAAATACTGACATTTTCACCCAAGGAAAAATAATCCCCATGGTAATACATGTATATTAACCCTTTACCACACAACCCCAATTTCTAACGACTCTGGGAAACTGGACTTTTGAAAACATTGTGGGAAAAGAAGAAAATGCTAGTGACCAGCTTTTGTGTACTTGGTAGGTTGTGCAGTGGATGAATTTTGGTCAGTTTTGATCGATGAAGTTTAGTAGAACATTCAGAACTAAACACTAAACACGGAGGACACGTGACTGAAATTAAAGATTTAAAAAACAGATTGAATGTCTTCCTTTGAGCTTTTTCCCCAAACTACCACATGGAGGAGAATCTAAATCGACTGCTGGCGACTCGAGGGCTTTTTGCAGACAATGTAGATCAAAGTAATTTGTTTTTTTTTTTTTTTTTAATATCGGCTTGAAAAATTCATTTCACTTATTTGGAAGGATAAGGGTTAACGATATATCCAAGAGTATACTGCTTTTATTTGTTTTTGTCTACTCCAATCACATCAAGGGGGAAGGGGAGATTTGAATAGACTGAACATCTGGATACAAAACTGATTGCATGATCAATTTCTTTTGCATACACTATGCGCAAATACGGTGTAGACAAATTGCTGTTTGGATTTCTTTTGCGCGTGAGTCATACTATATTTTCCTTCTAGTTATCAAGCGTTAATAGCCAATAATAATGATGATAACAATAATAGAGTTAGAAAGAAAGATGAATTAGTTATCTACAATCATTTCCTGAGAAATTAGTTTAAATAAATATCTCCCATAAATGTGGCTAAAGTCTGTTTTTGTTGCGGCTGTTACCCGGATGAACGGACAGATTTGTCTGTTCATCAGGATAAAGATGTGTACATTAACTTGACATACATGTAGTAGAAAAGGTAGGTGTCAAAAAGCCATTCGTGAAGAGAGATAGACTTTGGTTAATTGTCATCAATACTTACTTGTAACTTAGTTACATTATTTTGACTGTTTCTCTCGATGATTTTTGCTATTAGGACAATAGCTTTTCTCATAACTTTCTTTTGGGTTAAAAAAGAAAATCAAAAATGTGTAAGTGTGGAAATAATTATATGATTATTATTTTTTAACTATCTCTAACAGGGCCCTAAGATCACCTGAACAAAAACCAGTAGATATCGGCAACTTTATGAAAAGAAATCTTTTAGTGAGGACGAAACTGGATTATACAGAATGTTGACAAATACTTACATTCGCTTGTCTTTATTTGTAACATTTTCTATCGCAGTATTGTTATGGTATGTATCTCTGCAACTGAATTGGGAAACCATGCGGAAAATAGTCCATAAAATCAAAGAAACGGACCAAGCTAACAGGAAAGAACAAAACCTTTTGTCAAATTTCACCGCAATGTCAAAGTTGATTGGAGCTGATCGTCTTCCGTTTACTTTGTACCGAAGTTACAGCTTAGAAAACCCTTCCTTGTGTTCCTCAGTGAGCAGCTTATTAATGCTAGTTGCAGTTAAATCTTCGCCCAGAAATTTTGACAACCGTAAAATTCTACGCGAAACTTGGATGAACCAAATAGATATGTTTATATTTGGAAGAGCAAAATTTGTATTCGTCTTAGGAAAGACAGATTCCTCTACACAGAAACAGATAGAAGATGAGTTCAGTAGATATGGCGATATCTTACAAGGAGAGTTTATTGATAGTTACAGAAATCTTACTGAAAAGGGAATAACTTTAACGAAATGGGCCAGTGAACGTTGTAGAAATGCAAAAATGATTATGCAAACGGATGACGATGTCGTAGTAAACGTTTTCAATTTATTCAAATACATAGTTCCCTTCATTCAAAAACAGTCCAAAACCATCATATGCAGTCTAGTTTTGTCAGGAATTGTACAGAGACGTGAAAATAACAAGTGGTTTATTGAGAGTAACCTGTTTCCAGACTCGGAGTTCTACCCACCGTTTTGTCAAGGCTTCTTTGTATTGTATACAAATGATCTTACGCCATTGCTTTACGAAGCCGCTAAATCTACACCATTTTTCTGGGTAGACGATGTATATCTGTATGGTCTACTTGTAAAGAGAATTCCCGGGGTGGACGTCGCAAAGATGAAAAGAAATACCTTAGTACTTGGCAATATCAAATCACGTTCTTACGATGGCAAACGGCAATTCAAAACCTGTGATTATTTAATAGCGGCTGGAAACCTTAAAGTTGGCAATCTCAGGAACACTTGGAATGAAATTGTCCGAATCAATTTGCAAGAAATCCACGCTAATATTATCCCTTGATTTGTATGTCTTAAGTTCTTTTGGAAAGTTTAAGATGTAACAATATACTCGAGGACAAAGGAAACATCTCATCTTAAAGTAACAATAGCTGCCAAAAGTAAACAAAGTTAGTGTTAAAATGCATTTAAATTTAAATCATACCATTAGAAAGCATGGAAATTATTGTGGATATGTTAATCTGTTATTGCACGGTCGGTCCAAGTGTAAGTGGCTGGTAGTGAAATTTAATTTCAAAACTAGGTTACAAGTTGCCAGGTCACTCTATCTTTTCTTTACTTTTTGCCAGCGACTAACAGTTGGACCGACTACACAATAGCAGATTGTCATCTTCACAATATTTTCCATACTTTTGAGTAGTATGAAATCTAAATCTAAATGCATTTTAACACAGTTTACCCTTCTTTAATTGAAAATTAAAATGTATTCAAGTCAGATAGTTCTTTTCTGCCGCACATATGTTTCCAGAAAAAATGAAGATTCGGTGCTACGTATTGAGTGACAATCTCAAGTGCAATTCTTTTCAATAACTATGTTCCGGGTATAATGACAAAATCTTGGTCATGTTTGATAATGGATTACAATAGATGAATGAATAGATCGCCAACATTTGAAAAATACATGTAAAGTATTGTAAGTCCGTGTCTTTCTGTGTTGACTGCATTGAGTATCTTTGTACGAACTGTCTGAAACATCGCAAGAAATTTAAAGTAACACGTGATCACATAACACATGAGGGGAATGCAGTACCATCAAACAAAGAAGCTTTTGAAAGGATGCAATCCATCACTCTGTGCCCCGTCCACGTGGATCAGAAAATTATCTACAAATGTACTAATCACTCTGAGTATGCGTGTCTGAAATGTGTAAGGAGCAATCAATTGGCACGTAACTTTCTAGTTGATATCACAACACTACAGAAAACTGAAAAATCTTCAGATATCGTTCACACATTTTCAGTTTGAAAGAGAAGCAAAATTATATGCACAAAATTGTAGGAAACGCAATACTGAAACTGAATAAGGAAAAAGACACGGTATTTGAAAAAAAGTAAAACTAGAGGCCCTTGAGGGCCTGAATCGCTCCACTGGCATGACTGTGCTGTTTTTATAGCATACACTATGAATCCATGATGCAAAAAGGAAAAAAAGCAAACGCACAAAAAAATGGTTGTTGCAGTTGGGCTTGAACTCACTAAGATAGCAAAAGTAGGCATTGTGAATTGAACAAAATTAATAGTGAGGAAAAAAAACCCTGACGCTCAATTTCTCAAAACCAATTGTTTGGAATCCGGTCAACTTTTTGATACGGTTTCAGTACTCACTGTTTTAAATTTGATACAGTTTCAGTACTCACTGTTTTAAACAATCCCTGGAAGTTTCAAAGAATGTGACCAATAATGTGGACTTCGTTGAGTAAACAAAGTCATCACATGGCTGCTTTTCCTAAACCGATAGCTAGATTTTCTTCATTCTTAATAGAGTTCAATCCCTTGATTATACAAATAATTTTTTGCAAGTTTCAAAAGAATAAGTAAAAAATGTGACTTAATTGCATAAACAAGAAAAAAAAATTCAACTTTAAATGGCACCTTTTCCCATACTGTTTTTTAAATTTCTTTTTTTTTTTTTTTTTTTTTTTTTTTTTTTTGTTGTTGTTGTTTTTTTAAATCCGTAGGGTTCAAGCTATTGATAATATAAAGCAACTATGGAAGTTTCATAAAAATTCAACCACAAATACCAACATTATCGCGTAAACTAAACTTGTAAATTTTTAAATTTAAATGGCTACTTTTCCTATACTAATTGTCAAACTTTTTTCAAAATCAATAGGATTCAAGCTGTTGATGATACAAAGCATCTGTGCAAGTTTCATGAAAATCGGACCACAAATATAGACTTTATCGTGTAAACAAGAAAAAGAAATTTTGATCTTTAAATAGCAACTTTTCCCAAACTGATAGTCAGATTTTTTTCAAAATCAATAGGGTACAAGCTATCGATGAGATAAGCAAACTGTGCAAGTTTCACGAAAATCAAACCACAAATACTGACCTTATCACGTAAACAAGAAATTGAAATTTTGAATTTTAAATGGCTACTTTTCTTACACTGTCTTTCAGATTTTTTCCAAAATCAAAAGGATTCAAGCTATTGATGAGATAAACAAACTGTGCAAGTTTCACGAATATCTGACTACAAAAGCAGACTTTATCTTGTAAATAAGAAATTGAAATTTTGAACTTTAAATAGCTACTTTTCCTACACTGTTTGTCAGTTTTTTTCAAAATCAATAGGATTCAAGCTATTGATGAGATAAACAAACTGTGCAAGTTTCAAGAAAATCGGATCAAAATTGCAGACTTTATTGCGTAAACAAGAATGGAAATTTTGAAATTTGAATGGCTACTTTTCCCACACTGATTGTCAGATTGTTTTAAAAATCGATAGGATTCAAGCTTTTGATAAGATAAACAAACTGTACAAGTTTCATGAAAATCCGACCACAAATGCAGACTTTATCGCGTAAACAAGAAACAGAAATTTTGAAATTCAAATGGCTACTTTTCCCACACTGTTTTTCAGATTTTTTTCAAAATCAATAGGATTTAAGTTATTGATGAGATAAACAAATTATGCAAGTTTCAAGAAAATCGGATCAAAATTGCAGACTTTATTGCGTAAACAAGAAATTGAAATTTTGAACTTTAAATAGCTACTTTTCCCACACTGTTTGTCAGATTTTTTTTCAAAATCAATAGGGTACAAGCTATCGATGAAATAAACAAACTGTGCAAGTTTCACGAAAATCAAATCACAAAAACTGACCCTATCACGTAAACAAGAAATTGAAATTTTGAATTTTAAATAGGATTCAAGCTATGGATGTAATAAACAAACTGTGCAAGTTTCAAGAAAATCGGATCAAAATTGCAGATTTTATTGCGTAAACAAGAAATGGAAATTTTGAACTTTAAATGGCTACTTTTCCCACACTGTTTGTCAGATTTTTTTCAAAATCAATAGGGTTCAAGCTATTGATAAGATAAACAAACTGTGCAAGTTTCACGAAAATCTGATCAAAATTGCAGACTTTATCGCGTAAACAAGAAATTGAAATTTTGAACTTTAAATGGCTACTTTTCCCACACTGTTTGTCAGATTTTTTTCAAAATCAATCGGGTTCAAGCTATTGATGAGATAAACAAACTGTGCAAGTTTCACGAAAATCTGACCATAATGCAGAACTTTATCGCGTAAACAAGAAAAACGGACGGACGGACGGACAGACGGACGGACGACGGAAACCACACCATGACATAAGCTCTGCTGGCTTACAGCCAGTAGAGCTAAAAACTGATAGATAAACTTCGAGACTTTCTCGTTCAGCTTGAACAGTCCAGTGAAAACTTTAAAGAGACTGTGAAAGCAGAATTTGTCCGTATCCATGCTGAAACAAGATCAACATTAACGAAGGCCGCGGAATACTCTAATCAAGCCAATTTTCTACAAACTGTTATGGATTTAGGTAATCCGATTTAGGCTTACATTATAGCAGCAAGTCAGTGTGTGTAACTGTGAATGATGATCCCTGTCCCTGCTGTGTTATGAGATGACATATATTATTTTATCTCATATTTGACCTATGGTTTGCCAAGCATGACTCAATAACCTTTTGCCATCAGGGCAGGCCAGGATCAGACTGAAAAGAATGGGCACTTTCTGATAAGCAGATATTTTCTCGCAATAATAAGTTTGAAACAGCAATAAGCGAGCATTTACAATTACCTTGAAAGTTTCAATCAAGCTATTTAGCACGCTAAGGGGTAGTGGTAATTACATGCCTTCATGATTGTCGCATATTGAGGCTGACTTTTTGCCTTCACTGTATCTTGTATTATTCATGTAAATACTTTTTTTTCCCTTTTGTTTTGTTTCCCTTTTACCATGTCTTTAACCCTTTGGCACACAATTGTGAGTTTTAGCAACCCCGAGAAATAGGACTATTGAGGGCATTGTGGGACAGGGAGAAAATGCTGGTAACCTGTATTTTCTCTTATTCCCGCAATGTTTTCCAACCTTCCAGAAACAAATATAACTATTTGTGTTACATCTGATTAGCCGTCTGCACGTGCTTTCAAGTTGGACCATTCTAAAACATTGTTGTGTGTTTAAGTGTCAAGAGTTTAGTTCATGTAAGCTGTATTTAGATTTTTTTATTAATGCTGCATTTTGCAAGCCAGTGTACGTACACAAATTGTTTCCCCGTGTATGTTGTCAATTAGCTTAATAGTAGATCCAAGTTTTTTAATGAATCTCTGTAAATTAACAAGATTTGAAAACGTCCTGGCCTCTGGAGGCAGAGATCAGGTAACACAATTGTGCAGCCTGATCTTGGTCTCTCCAGATATAAACTGTGAAAAGTAGTCTGAATCACATTTTCTTTTTTTTTTTTTTTTTTTGCTTGCTCTTGTACTTTATGTTCCTAACTGATTGTATGAACAGCATGTACTAAGTTTTATTGAAAGCATTCCGAATCCTACAGTTTTGCTGTGAAACTGATGATACTCACAGTGAAGGATTGATTTCGTGCTGGGAAGGGGATAAAAATGCTAGTGGCCAGCATTTGCTCCTTTTACCATTATGATTCCAATAACTTCATTGACCAGGATGGATATAAACAGGGTAGTGTAACTAACGATAGCTGTAGATAGTCCTTGTGTCAAGCCGGTAACCTATTTTTTCTCCATATTTTTGGGCAGTGAGGACGATGGCCAGCCTATGCTTTTGAAAGCGTAGTCTGACCTTCTGCCTACACTGCAAACAATCAAAAGTAAATGTAAACAAACCTTCTACAACTCACTATACAAACGAAAAGAATCCCATTCATATCCATTTGTTTTTACATGCATAACCATGACAAATACATGTGTAATTGATCTGATTGGTCGATTAACTTAACCCTCAAATGACACAGGGACCCACAGCAGGGAAACATACACGAAATAATTAGATTACGATTTGTATCGACATATGCAGTCAATATTCTCACGTCTTTGTGTGTTTTTGTGTGTGTGTGTGTTTTTTTTTTTTTTTTTTTTTTTTTTTTTTAACAGCCCACTGCACGTTATCAACCGATATTCATACGACTAGTCTTAAATTTTCTTTGGAATCCGCCATTTTCTTTGATTGATAGAGAACTAGATTCATGTACAAATATCAAAACAAATTTTAGTCTATTCAAAGCAGACGATGAAAACGGGTCGAGCTGGTCCCATTGTTTACAACCTATAGTGGACAATGTTGCCCGTCTTGCTTGTTTTCATTTTTATGAATAGATAATACAATGAAGAACTTACCTGTAGTTTCACGCGTCGCGGTTTGCACGATCTGTTGTTTTACGCACCGTCACGTGAACAGCACGTGCGCGCAAGCAAATTTGTTCAGGCTCTATCCCTCTACACAGTCTCCTCTGTTCTTGAGATTTTGCACAAAAATTAAATATACTGGAGGTACGGTATTATATGTATATTTCTAAAATTTTTCATTTTTGCATATTGCCTTAATTGTATGTTGTAAATACTCGGGTGAAATAAAAAGTACTGTTCTGTTCTGTTCTGTTCAGCTCAAGAATGCAAACTGCATGAAGTTGATGAACTAAAGATATATATAAAAATTAGCTCATGTCACATTGAGGACATGTCTGCTGGACAATGACTTTTACGTCTTACTCGAAAACCCTCCAGATCCTGTACATAGTAAAACTTGGTTCAAAAAAGAACATCATAGTGTTGCAGAAAGCCTGTTACAAGAGGATTCATACCGCTCAAAAGGAAATAAATGGTAGTAATGATAAAGTCAACACATAGGAAGTGATGAAATATACAACTCAACCTTTGAGAAAATCCCCAAGTCATTGATCAAATCTATACTGACAATATCTTGCTCAGCCGACCAACGCATATTGCCAATTATAATTAATGAACAGGAGCCTTGTACATCCTCCGAAGCAAACCTTCACATCAAAATTTGTTTGCCTGTGATTTCTGGATTACCTGAGTGCAATTACATGTTACAAGTTACGGTTAATAGTCTAGGATATATTGTTGTTCTATGTGTCAGTCAAGACATCTTCTAATTTTGGATAAGAACTTTTGTCTGCAGAATCGAATACTACCAGAAACAGAACCTGTATGCTTCAGCTCTACAGGTACCGAGGACTTCGTCATTGTTTTGCTAACAGAACAATGAAAACATACCAAGTGACTCGAAAAGATGTTTTCACTTTCAAATGTTTTTATTCCCCTCAAAGCTCTATTGCTGTAGCCTATCAATGCATGGTGCCAATCAAGTAATATGTCTTTGCTTCAACCTACTTCTCGATGAAGGAAAAAGTATTATGCAAGACTGTGTGACATTTGAAATTCGGGGTAATAAGGATGGCAAAATTCACAAAAGTAGTAGGTAAAGTGCCGGTTCTATGTCTTTTCTCATTTCCCCCTCTCATTTCTAACACATTTAACCATACCCATGGTTCAAATAACTAACGCACTGCGTCGCTTCCCTATTTACATTGCATTCCCCCATATTCGTGGTTTTAAATGCTCAACTTTCACATTTAAAACCGATTAAGTAAAAATGACTATCCCTAAGAATTTTTTTTATTTTATTATTAAAAAAAAAAATTTTCTTTAGATAAAAAAAATTTTTTTCTTAAAATTTATTTCCTCATTATATCATTATCTCAATATCCCCATCCCCTCCATTCCTCATTCCAAACCCCCACAGAATAAGATACTGATTTCGTTAGAATTTAAAAATCTTATTTTATAAAAAAAAAATATTTATATATATATATTTATGTGTTGCATTGAGTAAACATTTGTTGAATTTTTCTAAATTAAGTTATTATAGATATATGTAAAATGAGCGTGTTGAATAAAATAACCAATAATTTCAGAATGAAGTTAATAAAGACTTTAGAAAATAAAGTCATGTGTTCTTATGAATATGATTCAGATAAAGAACTATTTCAATTTTATATGGGTGATGGGGAAAAAGATTGTTTTTATATATTAGCAAAACTAAAACCTGCTATTTATTATCATTATAGTAAACACAGAGTAGAAGAATCTAATTATGACACAACTGTTTTTTTTAGTCTGGCCAGATCAACAACAAGTAACAGGTTTTGAAAGTCAATTTCGTAGAAGAAGCGAACCTGTTTTTACTGGTATTAGAATACCATTTAACCAAAGCGATAAATTTCTTAGTGTTTCTCATAATGCTTTATTTGAATTACTTGAAAATGATGATAGAGAGCAACAACCTAATTATTATTTATATCCACTGTTAACATTTAAAAATATTTATCCTGCAGAGCATTGTTTTTTTACTTCTTTTATAGAATATTATGATTATTATTTGGGTGGTTTATATGATTATCTTGGAGGTGAAAATAATTTTAAAATAGATTTCGGTATAGGTTATGAGATAGGTCCCCCTGATTCTACTCAACTTGAATATGAAGAACAAATAGATAGACTCACTAATAGACTGATTTATTACAAACAACAACAAAACAAACGAATAAGTATTAATGATAAAGTAACATTTCAAAAAGAAGAATGTGTTATTTGCTATAGTCCAAAACCAAATGTACTTTTTGCAAATTGTGGTCACATACCAATATGTGTTAATTGTGAAGAAATGAACCCATTAGTCCAATATGTACAACTGCTAGTAATATTAAACGAATAATGTAAATATTTAACCCTTTAATGGGTTGAATATTTTATATATTTTAATTTTCAATCCTATGATGTCCCCAAGCCAGTGTATTTATTTTATCCTCCAATATATACCTTTTATCATCCTCTGCACTTAACGCTACTTTATTTACCTCCTCAGTATAAACATTATGTTCATAACTTCTTATAACATTCATCTTTCTATGTTGGTCTTGCTCTGTCATCAAACATTTTAAATAATCTTTATGTTTAATACTTTTATTAATAACATTCTTCCTTATTCCCTTACATTTTTTATTCTCATCACCATCTAACATTTTATAACTGTATAACTTTGCTCTCAGTCCCACAAACTCATCTATAATATCACCACCACATTCATCTTTGAACATACCTAATACTTTTTTATTTTTACCAACTGGTATACCAGAATGATGTCCTTCTTTAGGGTAATTACTTGTATCAAATTTTCTTTCTGCATCGCTAGATATACCTTTATAAAAATCATCAGTCTCAATTTCATACATTAAACTATCAGTGTCAGTAAACAAAAGTTTGGCTTTTTCTTCATATTTTGGTTTAATATAATTATAATGAAAGTCATACATTATAGTTTTACTTAAATCAAGAATACACATTCCCAAGTAAACAGGTTTATTAAATACTAACGTTGTCTTTCCCATATGAATAGCAATTAAATTTTCGTCAAAGATTTTACAATGTTTAAAATTTAGTTTATTAACTAATTTTTGGGCTGCCTTTCTATTGGTAAGCAGTTTAACATTTACACGGCTTCTAATGTTTTCCATAGTTTTTCCAAAAACACCGTTGTTCATTAATTTAAAAAAATATTTTTCAAAGTCATTAGTTGCCTCTGCTCTTAGTCTCGTATTTAAATCGATATAAGTTTTTAACCAATTACTTGCTTTAAATTTAATTCCTCGATGGATCTTTTTCAGTCTTAAACATTGTTTTAAGTTTTCATAATGAATAACATATTTTATTTTATTATTTAAATTTGGGATTAATTTATGTACTTTATTTGCCATAATATTTTCAGGAGCAAGAGGATAATCATTAAAATAATCATGTAACTCTTTAGGCACCTCTAAATCAACCTCTAAAACACAGAAATATTTTTTCCAGTTATCTAATTGTTTTTCAGTCATCCAAGAAAATCCCTCAGTAGGTAGTTCCATACCCATAGCCCCACCATACAAATTATTAGCATCTAAATAGTTAATATACTTATTAGGTTTATTAGGATCATATTTTTTGCCCATATATTTATTATTAGCCTTTGCGTGTCATGTGCTGATCATGGAAACTCCCCCTCTGATACCCTTTTCAAACATTAAAAGCATATCAGGGTCTGTTAATAACTCTAATTTTACATCAGTAAACTTTAAGGCTGCATCCCAAGATAAGCCTGGGGTAGTAAAATACCATGCAGGGTCTAAATTATAATTTTTATAACAAACTTTTCTAAAATTTTCAAAGATATCAGTTAAAAGTAAAACATCAGACTTAACATATAAATTATGATAATCCTTAAAAGGGTTTTCATATTAAAAGTTTGCCATACTTTTAATGCGTGATTATAATCCTCATCACTAATTGACTCACCAGTAAGTCGTGAATAAAATGCTTCTTTAGGTGGTAATTGTTTTTCTTGTAGTTTTTCAGTTGAACTAATATATTCATATGGATATATACCTTTTTACGAAGAAGATTAAAATATTTACCTTGGTAAAATTTTAATAAGTTTTCAAATTGATGATCTTCCAAATTATTCGCTAAACTTTCTAAACTTGAAGACATAAACTTAAAACTATCTAAAAATCGAATACCAAAAGTTTAATTTTTGACTTTATTATCTTTTTTATCAAAATAATTATTTTTTTAGTAAAACTAATATACTTTTCTTCATTATTAGGAATGACGTCAATATCTCCCTGAGTTATACCGAGATTTTTCACAAATAAATGACTATCATATCCACTAAGATTATGAAAAAATACTGGTATAAAGTGTGGTTTACGGTATTTAAGATTACATAAACTATGTGCGGCTCCCCTAAATTTACCTGTATTATGACAATGATCTCTTACCTTTTCAGTTTTTAATTCATCATTAAACTCTTTTTTACAAATATGACATTCTGTAGCCTTATTAAAAATTTCTTGGTCTTTTTCCTCAAATATCATTTTTTTCTGTGGAATATCATAAATTTTTTTAACAACATTTTCTATATCTTGCATAAATTTAATTGAAGCGTCTTTTCCTGTATATTGTATTAACTCTGATTTAAAAACTTTTTCATTAAAACTTTTAACATAAAAAACAAAATCCTGATGGTTCATGTTTCTGGTATTTTTCAGTATAACTTTTTTCTGGATTTGGGTGTACCGTGTGTATTGGCTCAATATAACTTTCAAAATCAGCATAAATAACAAAGGGAAACCATTGTGAATGAATATGATTTTTAAATTCAATAACTGACCCTTTTTCAGGCATTTCTATTTTTACAGATTCATAACCATAACAAGATTCTTGATGATTTTCTAAAATTTTTTTACTCGCAAAATGATTTAAACAATTCCAACAAAAAAAGTTTTTATGTTGATTTTTTGACAATCTAGAGGATAGTAAAGCACTTGGATTTTTAACCAACACGTAATGACTATTTCCCTCTTCATTAGTTAATAATAAAAGAACTATTAAATGTTCCCTATTAAATGTTCGTTGGTTTCTAATAGGATAAACTTCACCATCTTCATAACCTAAAACAACAATACTAATTGTTGGATTTTGCTTTTCAAACTTATCAATATCCTTTATTTTAACAGGATATTCTATTCCATCCATATTTAGTTCTTCTATTTGTTCTTTTAATGTTTTATCAACTCTTTCTGAATTCGCTTTTTTAGGATAAATTGATCTCATAACGCAATAAGAAAAATATTTATTATCATCCATATTTTTTATATTAATAAGTCCATTATTATTATTTTTGCTTTTTTTTCAATTTTTTTTAATCCTTCTGGTAACGGTATCCATGAATCAGCCCATAATGGAGTATATTCTGTAACGTATAGGGTTAACCTTACAACACTAACAAACACCCAACCACTGCCTTCTTGTTGAAAACTTGCTTAGTTTTCTAAAACTCGGTCTACCATAGTGGTGTATAGTTCATTTTCATTAACATCCTCTAAACTGACTTCATGATGAGACCTAAATGGTCTATCTACAGTATTATCTTCAGCGTCCTTTCTCAACAAACATAGTAAATTTAACATAACCTTAGTTTTACGATTATTTCTTAAAAAATTTATTATATTTTCTCTGGCACCCTCTAAAAACTTATGTGGGCCCCAACCCTCTACCCCATCAATAACGTGCTGAGTTGTAAAATTTCTTAATGCAGATGCCTCTCTCCTCATTGTAAAATCAGGTCTTGGGAGATAATGCTCTTCAACATTTTCAGTTATTTGCTCTAACACTTGGGGAATCTGTTCTCTCTCAACATTCCCAGTCAACCAATTAGTAAAATTGTTTACCCTTCTTTGCACACTTTCAGGAATTACCGCAGCGGCGGCTCTTCTTGCACCTGAGTATATATTTGATGCAACCCTGCGGGCTACATCTCTGATTCCTCTAAATATCAGACTCATATTTTTAAAATGATAAAAAATTCCTTAAGTCAATTTTATTATGAATTATATCATAATAAGATTATTGGATGTTAATCCTATATTTATTATTCCAAATCCTACCATTCCAGTTTTCAATCGTTTGAGGGCAACGATCTATAAATTTACCTGCCTTGTAAATTGATGGAAAAGTTTTTATTTCTCCAGTTTCAACATCCTCTAAACTAACTTTTCTTGGATAATACATAATAGTTTTTAATCTATCATAAGTAGGAACTTTTTTACATTTTTTTTTCGAGTGCCTCCTCAGGCAACAAACCATGTTCTTTCACCATCTCATCTTTTTACCCCAGTAAGAGTAAAACTTTATATTATTATCTTTAAGTATTTTTTTAAATCGATAATCTTTATCATTTTATATAATGAACATAATTCCTTAATACACTACACTCATTTTATTCCCATCACTCTGGAAGTTAATTAATCTATCACTAATAATAACAGCATATGCTTCGGTGTTTGCAGGCACATTTGCATTAAAATTTGCCTTAATTTGGATATCAGTAACAGAATATTTTAACCTTTCACTCTGCTTACAAAAATCAAATAAAAACAAAGGATAAAGGGTTTTGTACTCTGAGGGGGTAATGTTAGGGTTTGATACTAACTCATCCATGTTAAAAAACTTATATCTGAACGAAGCGGCATCACCATATGCTCTACTAAATTGATGTGCAGGGAAAGATAAATTATAATCAACCGCGGGATATCTAGTTGAATTTAACATAGCATAAATATTTTTAACGTTTTTGTTGTCCAATATAGATGGATTTTGCGCTTGATCACCCCTTTCACCAGTTTGAAAGCCAACAATGATAAAACGTGGCACTTCGGGAGATGATTTAACGGAAAGTCTCCAAGTAAATGTTGTTGACTGAGGAACCGCAATAGAGTCGCATTGTAGCATTCTATAGCCAACTGGAAATTTTTCTTTTTTCTCGATAGATTTATAAAGTTCCATCTTCTCATTATCCGCAGGCATCACGTGAGGCATAAACCATGATATTTTAATTAAATTAACTTGGCCAGTATCAACACCATTATCTCTAAAAATTGCGTCATTATTATCATTTCTTGTCAAGGTGAGAGTTTGCTTCATTCCATATAGAATTTTATTATAATCTTCACAAAAACCAAATATATGTTTTAAAGGGACTCTAAAACTGAACGTTCCCCGTGGATTTGCACTTAAAATATACTGTCTTCTTACTGCAAAACCAACATTATTGGCACTGTCTGCATCAGTTCCAGTATCCTTATACCATAATTGGTTTAATCCCTGTGATTTAGAAAAATTATCCGGATATTTTAACAAACCAAGCATTGTGGTAGCCTGCCCCGGATATGTTATGCTTTCAATCTCTTGTCCGCTAAGTTGATATCTGATATTTTTAAACAGGTGCAACAAGCCGTTATTTGTTATCGTAATCTCATCAGCAGCACCATAAACTGTTCCATCATTTTTTACTAAATCACCTATAATGAGTAAATAAGACTCAGAGGGATGTGTAAAAAGATCTTGAGTTTCGATGTTAATCCTGATATCTCCTCCAGATTTGTTTAGATTTGTCCCTGTAATTGGTTCATACTCAAAATGTTCATATTCGTCAATACTATCGTCTTTTAAAATTGGGTCTTTAATGTTTAAAATGTTCATTTTTATTAATGCAATTATAATTTTTAAATTAAAATTATAATTGAATAACTTTACTCTAATGCTCTAACCAGAGTTGGGGGAAAGGCTTTTTTTCATCATTAACGAATACACCTTTAAATTTAATGCTTTTTATTTTATCTATTGAATAAAAACTATTCTTTTTAGGGTAAATCCTGTTTCCATACACAGTTGTTATTTTAGGTAAGTCATTATTTTCTAAATAATTATTTACCTCTTCCTCAAAATTTTTCATTATATTTAATTTTTCAGGAGACAACTTTACAGTGGTTTTTTGATAACCATATACTGTATCATTAATTTCTAGAATCTCAGAATCCTCATGTAGTTTAAAACATGCATAAGATATGTTAATGGTAGATGTATTATATTTATCATAATATACACGATTAAATTTTAATTTTGACATTCTTTTTTTAAATTAGACATTAATTACTTAACTTAAATTAATTTTTTTCATAATACTCTAATACCAGAACCACTATTTAATTTTTTAACTAAATCTTGTATAGCAATGGCACTACCATCTATTAATGTATTAATGTTTTGTGTTGTAGGTTTCGGGACATACTTTTGTAAAATTGTTTTAGATTTTGGTGTCAAAGCCTTTTCAACTAACCTCTTTCCTGCATCTACAGCAACACTCTTTCCAACATCTAAGGCTTTTTTTGCTCCTTCCTTAGCAACGCTCTTTCCCACATCAAGGGCAGAAGATGCAATTTGTTTAGCAGCATTACTTGCAAAAAGTCTTGTAAAAAAGTTAGCAATGGTGTCAAAGATTCCAGCACCATCGTATGAATACTTTCTTTTAAATCCTCTCTTTCTTGTTGTAATCATTTTTTATAGTATAGACATTAAATTTTTATAACTGCTTGAATCTAAGATACCTTGCCTTTTTAATACATCACATATGCTGACCAATTCATTTCTAACGCCTGTATTACCTGATTCTTTACTTGCCATCAACAAGTCTAGTCTTTCTATTAATGCGTTAGGGTCACACGGGATAAAAACTCCTTTTCCACTTATCATTTTTTCCTTGTAATATTTACCCAAATACGCCTAAGTATTTTATTCCACTTGGGCCCTCTATAACTTTTAGCATGGGTACTTTTTGGATCGTTATTACGATAAATAGCGTTGGTTTGTTCTATTAATTCTTCATAATTATCAAGATCCCTTTCTGTATAAATTTTTTCATTGGGTTCTTTAGCAACAATTAACTCCCATAAACCAGGTGTTCCTTCATAAAATCTACCATCAACCTCAATATCATCATCATCAAGCCTGGCTAATTTGTTACCAATCTAAAATTTACCATCTTTGTCATATAATCCATATGTTCTATCAACATCACTTTTTTTACCAACAAATTTTGTTAAATGCTCCTTTGCAATTGGCCCAATATAATGCGCGGGTTCATCTTTCCACCATTCTTTCTCTCCCATAGTTTCCATTTGTCCTTCAGAGGTATAGGCTTGTATTGTTGGGTAATTTGGCAAATTAATAGCCTGTGGCAACTGTTCGATACCCTCTTTAATAGGTTTAAGTCCTTCTGTAATCTCCTTTGTTGCTGCTTTTTGCGTTTCTGTAATAGGTTTAAAAAACTTTGAAAGACCAGTTTGTAATTCAATTTCACGTGTTTTCTCTGCTAGTTGAGTATCTCTAATTTTTTTCTTTATCTCAAGATATTCTTTTACAATTTCGTCCCTATTTACAGGATCAGTGATTTTTAAAAATGACATTTTATATTACAAAAAAAATTTTTTTTTATCTCATTTTCAATGCAGTTTTTATTGTGGTTTTTAATGTAGTTTTTATTACAGTTTTTAGCAATAGGTAGTTATATGGTACAAAGGTTTAACCTTCACTTTGGTTATTGCTAATTTCACTGTTCTTCTCCACCAACCTCCGAAAGGACTCGCGCGCTTCTTGCCTCCCCCTTTCAATCAATGATTCTTCATTTTCAGCCGTTATCTTCTTTTTAGTTTTGCTCCTTATCTCATTCTTCATAGTTTTATATTTCTCCAATTCTTCCATAATCAATTTAAACTCATCATCAGATATATGATTATCAATTAAGGCTTTTGATATATGTGTGTTTATTGTGTCAAGTTTGCTATCAGCAATCATTTTTATTTTCTGATGTTTCTCTCCCTTAATCCTAGTTGACCTTACAGCATATTTACCTAAAATACTAAGTAGACCAGTAACTAACGCTGATGCTTCCAATGCAATGACTGCAGGGATGGCTACGACAGTGGACAATAACCCAATCCCCCAGCACCTGAAGCCATGGTTATAGTAATTAAAACTGTGTCAATATTATCTACTATATTAGCAGTTCTAAAATATTTTTTTGCAAGATAATCTCTTTTTTGAATTTCACTTTCAAGAAATTGTTGAACTTCACTAATTTTTTGTAATCTGTATGAGTGCCCGTTATCATTATTTGTTAATGATAGTTCAATAGGTGCGTTTGGGATACATCGTTCGTTTGGTAAACTCGGATAAATCTTTTCGTTTAGTTCCATTTTTTAATAGAATTATATTTCTTTAAATCGAATAATAAACAAGACATAAA
The DNA here is from genome assembly GCA_945859785.2 of Tridacna gigas. Taxonomy (NCBI): domain Eukaryota; kingdom Metazoa; phylum Mollusca; class Bivalvia; order Cardiida; family Cardiidae; genus Tridacna; species Tridacna gigas. The sequence continues at coordinate 12,698,322 of OX244029.2, read as the reverse complement.
AACTCATTCTCCTCAATTTTTAAGGTATCCTTTGAATTGTTTGTAATAGTAATGATAATATCTTTTGTATCCTCAAGGATAACCTCATTTTGTAAACTACACCGCTTAAATTTCAAAGAGTATGCTAATGAGGTTAAAACAACTCCTTTAGTCATCATAATCCAAATCCTAATAGTATTTGTTTTGCTTCATTAGGTTTTAGTATTAGGGGTTGTTGACGAAAACTTTTCCAGGTTGTTGTATTTACTTTTCGAGGTGGATGTTTTACACCTTCCAATGGACGCCAATAAATTGTTTTTGGTTGAGTAATCTTAGGTTTTACACCGAATTTGTAAACGCTCATTTTATTTTTGTTATAAAATTATTTATAATATAGCCCCTAAAATAGGAATATTTGCAAATGGGCTATTAGGCCCTAAAAGAAGGCCATTTCCATCGTAAAACTTTCCTCCTTGTTTTAAATACAAACCATCACCAACAGATTCTAAACCTTTACCTTTAGCAGGTCCTAAATATAGCCCTTTTCCATCAGTTTCTAACTGGCAAACACATCCCCCTTTTTTAAGGTAAAGACCTGATCCCATTGCTTTTTGTACTCCTGATGAGACTAAACCAGATAAAGCACCAACACCTAACGCCGGTAAAACGGTTTTTGCAATCATTGGTAAAGCTGTAGCAGCCAACCCAGCCAACATTCCAAGAAAACCTCCCTCTATTTTCATATTATGTTTAAGTTGTTTTGCACTCATTCTGATCGTGATACCTTTACCATTCTCATAGGCTTTAGCCATTTTCTTTGCTTGTGAATTGGTAATTGCTATAATATCATTACCTTGTAAATCTTCATTGCCTAAATGAATACTTACTGGGCAATTGCCTTTAACAGCAGATTGAAGTTTTTGCTTTTGTCCTTCTGATATATTTACTTTAACAGTAGTGTAACTTGTCATTTTATATATATTTTATTTTTTATTTATCTTGCTTCTCTAATATGAAATCTGATTGTTAAATTCTCACCTCTAAGATTTAGTAATGTTCCATCTTGATCTGTAATTGATACCTCAAGGTTATGTATTTCATCTAATGTTATTGGTAAGTATACTAAATTAACTGGTGACTCAATTATTTTATAACCGGGGGAAACATTTGGGAAAAAAGAGTAAATAGTGTTTTTTGTTGAACCATTAACATAACTTCCTGAAATTATATCTATGTTAACGAGCAAACTATTAATACTAAGAATATTTACTACATTTTCTGATTCATGAAATCCTTGTGTATATTTAGCGTGAGTAAATCCTAATACTTTGGAAATAGAGTTTGGTTGATTAAAATCTACTTGATAACCATTTTCCAGAGTAAGAACAGACTAAAGAGTATTGGTGTTTGCAGAAATGTTAATATAATACTCTTCATTAACTACATCGTAATGACCTTTTTTCCTCATTTCTTGGTGAATGGTATGATTAATATCAACAAGGTCATAACTTCCTTCAGGCATTTTTATTTTAACCCATGTACCACCATTGTCTGGAGAATAAATAAAATTGTTGTTTGTTTCATCAATATTTGAAAAAGAATAGTAAGTTTCAAGATTTACTAATGCTATTTCATATTTTTTATCTTTTTCTAGTTGAATAGGAGGGGTAAACCTTGTTCTAAAACTTGTTTTGTTGTTGCTTACTATAATTTGAAACGATGTTTTATGTTCTGTATTTTTTGCAATCTGTTTTAAAAGATCTTCCATTTTTTATATAAAAATAATAATTTTATACTGACTTTGGTATATAAATGTTATCAAAACCTTTTCTATACTTTCCATTATCTTTTTTACTGGTTAAATCAATGAAAACAAAACCATGAGGACTTATCCAACCCTTTTTACAAAATTCACGAAACTCTTCTATAGGCATATCATCCCCTACGTGATCATTATAGATATGATTAAGGTTTTTAAGATCTTGATGGAATAAACAAATAAAATTTGCATTTTCTCTAATAGTCTGCCTTGGTAATCTAAAATAGTTTTGTGAGAGGTAAAAGCAATCAACATTACTATGTCTTCCACGAATATAGTAGCACTCACACTTATTTTGTTTTTCTAAAAGTAAATCATCAAAAATCATTAAATTTTTGTTTTCTGAGTTTAACTCTCTTGGATGGGCACATCTCCAGCAGTTTCAAAAAAATTACAATTTATATCAGATTTGTTTTTAACAGTTTTAACCCATTCTTCAATCAATGCTGTTGGAGAAACATTTAAATCTTGCACCTCATCTCGAATATTAAACAACCTTAAGATAAGTGATTTTGATAATTTCTCCTCAAAAGCTTTTTTAAGTATACGATATTCCGGTTGAAACAAACTTTTACCAAAAACGCATAGATTATCATAGTCAAGCCATTCAGGTCTTAACAAAAGGTTAAGTAAAAGAGTGGTTTTACCACATCCTGATTTACCCACTATTACCCCTCTAATACTTTTTGGTAGAAGAGGGTTATTAAATCTTTTTGATACTACTTCATTTCATGATAAGTTTACAATGTCCATTTTATATAAGTTTTTATAATATTATAATATAAAAATATGTACTGTGTTAAATGTAAAAAATTTACTGATACAACCAATATAGAATATTCGGTTAGTAAAAATGGTAGCAATATGAAACGTGGAAAATGTGTAGAATGTGGAACAACTTAAACTCAATTTATTAAAAAACAAAAAGGTGGTTCATTACTAAATAAAGTTATAAATAATTTGCCTGTTGAAATGCATTTACCGGGGCATAATTTTACTGGACCTGGCACTAAATTAAAAAAGAAATACTCAACCCTGATTTAACCCCAAAAGAATGGTCAAAACCTGTAAACCGTGTTGATAAAGCAGCATACCATCATGACATTTGTTATCTTAAACATAATGACACGGCTACTAGAAATGCTATTTGTGATAAAAATATGTTAAAAGAGTTAAAAGGAATTTACAATCCTTCTATTAAGGAAAGAATGGAACGAGGGTTAGTTTCCTCATTAATAGGGACCAAGGCTAAATTTGGAATGGGAGTTAAAAAAAATTTGATAAATTTATCGGAAGAATTACATAAACCCGTAAAAAGAAAATTTAAGAAAAGGAGAGTTAGAGTAAACGGTATTGATAGGATATGGGCTGCAGATTTAGTAGACATGCAAGCATTTTCTAAATTTAATCGTGGTGTTAAATATCTTCTTGCTGTCATTGACATCTTTCCAAAATATGGATGGCTGATACCATTAAAAGACAAAACAGGAAAATCTGTTGCTATAGCATTAAAGAGTATTTTTAAGGAAAGAAAACCTGATAAAATGTGGGTGGATAAGGGTAAAGAGTTTTATAACAAAGATGTTAAAGACTTGATTGAATTGTATTCAACTGAAAACGAGGAGAAATCTAGCGTGGTTGAGAGATGGATTAGAACAATGAAAGAAAAAATGTGGAAGTATTTTTCTGCTCACTCAACAAACGTTTACATTAACGTGTTACCAGATCTTGTTAAAGAATATGATAACACGAGGCATTCTTCTATTAAGATGACACCAGTAAATGCTAGTAAAAAGGAAAATGAAACTAAAGTTTGGAGAACTCTTTACCCTGATCATCTTGAAATAAGAGATATAAAACCTAAGTTTTCTGTTGGAGACAAAGTAAGGATAAGTAAAAAGAAAAAGACTTTTGAAAAAGGTTATACTACAAGATGGACCGAAGAGATTTTTACAGTTTCTGAAGTAAAATATAAATTGCCTGTAACATATAAAATTGAAGATCTTAATGGAGAAGAAATAAAAGGTACCTTTTATGAACCTGAACTACAAAAAACTAGTCAAGAGTTGTATAGGATAGAAAAGGTTATTAAAAAAGGAAAAAAGAAATCTCTAGTAAAGTGGAAAGGTTATCCTGATGAGTTTAATTCTTGGGTTGCTAATAAAGACATTATAAATATTTAAATATTAAAAAATGTTAGATATTGCAATTGAAAATGTAATTTTACCAAAGAAACCGTTAAAAAATTTTGAACTGGAAGATACAGCAAAAAAATTAAAATTAAAAAATTTTAGAGGTGTAATTTTACGAAACACTTTACCGAAAGAGTGCAGAAAAAAGGAATGTGGTATATTAAATTTTGATGAAGCAAGCGGGTCTGGTACGCATTGGGTTGCTTGGTATAAAAACGGTGAAAATGAAATTTACTTTGACAGTTATGGTGTACAACCACCTCTTGAAGTTATATATTATTTAAAAAGACCAATACATTACAATAGTGACCAATTACAACATGTTGGGGCAGTATTTTGTGGGCATTTATGTTTATACGTTCTTAAAGAGTTATGCCTGGGTAATAAATTTCAAAATATTTTAAATAAACTTTTTTAGCAATATTAAAAAATGTCTGTTGATAAATTTGGAAGAATGGAAGATGTTAAAACAACCGGTGATGGTGTGTCACTTGCTTACATAAATAATAATTTTTTACGAAAAGATGGAACAACTAGTGTTACCGGTTCAATAAATATGAATGGTAATACATTAACTAGGGTTAGTAATCCAGTAAATCCTCATGACGTTGCAACCAAAGACTATGTTGATAATGTAGCAATTGATCCTTCACTATTAAAAGAAAATGGAAATTTTCTTGCTACTGCTCCAATCAATATGGCTTTTAAAAAAATTCATAATCTTCATGAACCTGAAGAACCAAATGATGTTGTTACCAAAAATTATGTGGATAGGAGTGGTAAAGCAATAGTACAACAACAAGACGGTACTTTTGTTGCCGTTGCAGATATAAATATGCGTGGATATACTTTAACTAACGCTATAGATCCTGCAAACCCACAAGACGTTGCTACTAAAAGGTATGTAGATGTTGCTAATCGTGCCTTTGTTTATGGACCTGGAGGTTATATAGCAAGTGGTGATGTTTCTATGGGTGGTAGGAGAATTTCTAACCTTGGAACTCCCTTAGAAAATGACCAAGCAGTAAATAAATTTTATGTAGACACAGTCGTTAATGTAGCTACTGCGGGTGAAAAATCTTTAACAAAAAACCAAGATGGATCTTTCTCAATAGCTGGAAAAATAGATATGAGCGGTCACCCGATTACCGGTTTACCAAATCCTATAGATCGTGATGCTGCTGCTAATAAAAATTATGTTGATAATGGTGGGGCTATTGTAAAAAATCCGGATGGAAGTTTTACAGCAGTAACAAATGTGGACCTCCAAGGTTTTTCTATAAAAAATGCTGCAACACCGGTAGAAGAAAGAGATTTAGCAACAAAATCCTTCGTGGATAAAAAAGTATCACTTCCTTCTCTCATAGGCCCTAAACCCATTATAAGTGTTCATGTTGAGGAACAAGGACCCTTAGTCAATGGTAATTATGAGTTTTCTTTTGGTAATGGAAGCACTGGAAAAGATCATAGAGTAGGAGGCTATTGTATGGCAGCCCCGGGTAGAATTATAAGGAGTTCTTTAATGGTTGCTAAAGGCAGTAGGTTTTTGAGAGAAGATGTAAAAGTCAACATAGTTGTAAACGGGGTCGAACAGGTTGACTACTCCATAATAAAAAAAAAAGACAAGAAGATTGTAGTTGTGTTTTTTTTCCTCAACCTTTAGAAGTAAATCAATGTGATGCCATAAATTTTATAACTAGATCAAACAATCCTGACGAAAAAAACACGTATTTGGCAATACTGGTAGGGTTGGACTTGTAATAAACAAATATTTAACCTAGTAAAGGGTTAAATATTTATAATGTTCTTTTGTAATCACATTTTGTTTTACATATTGGGCATTTGGTTAATGGGTTTATTTTATCACAATTATCACACATTGGTATATGCCCACAACTTCAAAAAATTTTATTTGGTTTATTTACAGTACAAATTACACATTTTTCTATCTGAAATGTTTTTCCATCATTAATATTTATTGGTGTAACTGGTTCGTCTGGTTCATCATCACTAAAATATTCAATAATTGGGTATCCTAAACTTAAACGACAACTACAAAGTTTATTAATAATTTTAAGTTTATAACTATTTTCCCTAAATACATGTAAATTACTTAAAAAATTTTTTTCACGCCCACAAAAATCTTTTTTATAAAATACTTCTTCTTCTTCATTATCTTTTAATTTAAACCTTATATAAAATGGTGAATCAATTCCAATTTCTTTTAATTCATTGCTAAAAAGATAATATAAAATTGGTTTTATTTTTTCAATTGGTATAAGACTTTCATCTTGGTAAAAATCATCATAATTTAAATAAACTCCTGATAACATATTTTCAGGAAGAGGAGAAATAACAAGTTTGTCTTCAGTTATCCTTTTTAAATTTTTTCTTTGTTTCTTTTTTAACACACTCATTTTACATATATTTATAATTACTTAAGTTAGAAAAATTCAATTTTTTAGTGTTACCATATTGATAAGTTTGAAAAAAAAAAAAAAAAAAAAAAAAAAAGTTCTTTTACGTTTCTCAAAAAATTTTAAAGTCTAATTCATCCCTACCATGACATTCCTCAAAAGCATTAAAGCAACTAACATTATTTTTGGTAACATAAACTATAAATTCTTTACCAACATTATAATGTTTACAAAGTTTATCTCTAATATCCCTAATATTCATTTTTTTTATAGGTATCAATTATTTCCCAAAATTGAGTTAGACATTCTAAACAACGGCTAGTATGAGGAAAATTTTCAAATAATATTTCATTAACAGCATCATCAATATATTTATTAAGTTCTTGTATATTTACAAAGTTTCTAAGATAATATCTAAGGATACTAATTTTTGTTAGATCTTTTTCCATTTTATTCATAATGATAAGTAATTTTTCATATTTTTCTCCTTTATAGCAGTTTCTTAAATAACTTTTTAACAAATCCAATTTTATAATATTTAAAATTATTTAAATTAAGAAAAAGATTTTTTTTTAAATTTTTTAATTTAAAGAAAAATTTTTATATTATCAATTAGCATTTTTTATTAGGTTAGGAACACTCATATTTTCCCTGTTATTTCATTACTTCCATAAGTAATGAAATATTGTATATTTATATGTCTCGAGTTGTTAAAATTGTATTACTTTCATGATGTTTAAATATAAATTTCATAAAATTTATGTTTTCAAAACAGTTATGCACTATATTATGTAATTTATACTCATCAAGAACAGTTTCTAAATCATCATCACAATTAAAATTCATTATATGGTTTTCATGTTTATAATTTCTACCAGTCATCATAAAAAGATCAGGAAATAGAGGATAATGATTTATAGTTTTTTTCTCTACTAATGTGAGAATATATAATGGATTTTAGTGATTTCATTACTTCAGGAAATTTTAAGCCTTTAGGATCATATAAATGAAAATAATGTTTTCCGTTTTTATGTTGTTCTGGAAAAGCAGAAATAACAGGTTTACCTTTTAGGCATTTCTCTAGTTTTTCTCTTTCAGTTCTGGTAAACATTTGCATTTTACCTATTATATTGTAAGATTTAAAAAAAAAAATTCAAAAAAATTTTACTCGGCGCGTCAGATAAAATAAATTTTTTAAAATCCAACGAAATCAGTATCTTATTCTGTGGGGGTTTGGAATGAGGAACGGAGGGGATGGGGATAATGAGATAATGAGGAAATAGATTTTAAGAAAAATTTTTTTTTATCTAAAGAAAAAAATTTTAATAATAAAAAAAAAAAAAAAAAAAAAAAAAAAATTAGGGATAGTCATTTTTACTTAATCGGTTTTAAATGTGAAAGTTGAGCATTTAAACCCCCGAATATGGGGGAATGCAATGTAAACAGGGAAGCGACGCAGTGCGTTAGTTATTTGAACCATGGGTATGGTTAAGTGTGTTAGAAATGAGAGGGGGAAATGAGAAAAGACATAGAACCGGCACTTTACCTACTACTCACAAAACTTTCAGTTTCAACCTTGCAGCCAAAGCATCAGCAGAAATGTCTATTCATTCAAGGCAGATGGGTGAGATAGTTGTATGTTCAAATATTCCATCATCTTTCTACATATATCTATCAGAGACTGTCGAAAGGCTACGACTTATTGAAATATCAGGTGCTACAAGTATAACTGGTGACAGATGTGGAAACCTGTACATATTTGATAAAACTGGAGACTCCATTTTATACATTTCAAAGGACATCTATGATATGTTAAATAATATTAAATCAAAAGAGTTGTCAGCTGCTGCAATAACAGACAATGCTAATGAGCTCACTCGCATCGCGCGGTATGCTCTACAATGGGGGAACAGACTACAGCCCAGCTTAGCAAATGCCTCTTTCTTTGATCAACTTGAAGTGTTAAGTCAAGTTGAAATTAAAGAAACTAATATATGAACTTAAACAACATCATCAGAATTAAGACATATTGCCAACGCACATTCTGACGCAGTACTTGGAAGAACTTTTACCAGTTATTACTCCTATAAGGTTAGTGCGGGGTATTTCCGGATAAATACAAACAAGCTACTGTAAGGCCACTTCTTTTAAAAGAAGCGTGGACTTGAGCTAGAACTTGGTAATTACAGACCTGTAAGTAGCCTTTCAGTTCTATCTAAAGAAGAGAAAGCGGATCTGCACAGACTTTGCGCGCATGCGTACAAAAAATAACTTCTCCCCAAAAGTCAATTGATCAGCCTGTACACAACATCATTCTTGTGAATCAGCTCGGCTGCGACCTATCAATGATATTCTTGGTGGAAAGGAGAGAAAAGAAGTCTGATTGCTAATGATCTCGGTGCTGCATTCGATACCGTAGATCATGACATCCTGATAAAGTACTTTATGATCAGTTTGGCGTATGTGGCAGTGCATTGAATTGGCTCGAGTCGATCTTACCTCACCCCGTCCACTAGGATACACGTAGCGTTCCCTAAGGTAGCTGTTTGGGCTCTTGGCTGTACTTTACCTACGCTAGTGCACTCCGCCGTCCACTTCCTTGTCTGGGTTCTCCAGTGATCATATCGCACACAAATGCTTTCTTCCCCTATGTCTCCAATGCATGAACAGCAAAATATCCATGAACTAGATATATGTGCTATTACAATCAACAACTGGATGAACGTTAACAAGATAAAAATGAATACTTCCAAAGCAGAGTTCATTATGTTTGGCAGCAGGCCTGAACTGAAAAACCACCTATAAGATACTCGGGCGCCTTCTTGAACGAAACTATTTCATTCAAGGAATACGTTCAGCGCACGTGTCGCACTGCAATGTTAAACTTCTTCAGATTTGAGCCTGTTAGAAAATACCTTACTACTGCTGCATCTTAAATCTTAGTACTTCTCTGGTTATTTCTCATCTGGACTATTGCACTGTTATATTGTATGGCATTTCTGATTCAGAGCTGCTTAAAATGCAATGCATTCAAAACATGTGTGCAAAATTAGCTTTAGGCAGAAGCAAATATGACTGCGAAGAAAGCTCTATAATTTGGCCCGCAACATGCGAAATGAGGCCTTCAGACATTTGCGTAAAGTGTCGTGCCGGATTAGCCTGCGTAGTCCGCGCAGGCTAATCCAAGGCAGCACTTTACAACTAGAGAAGATTTTTTCATACAGGAGGCTTTCGTGAGACAGAAAATCGGACAAAAACGGGAAGTGTGATCTCGGATTAGTCACAGACTGCACAGGCTGATCTGGGACGACACACTTTTACGCATATGTCCAAAGGCCCCTTTTTGTGTGCTGCACGCTATATGATCTATCAATCTTGATGTTTGTAGCAAAGTATTGTTCTGGAAATTGTTCTAGCATATTATATTTCCCCAACACATTTAAAATCTGACGAACCTTTCAGGTTTTAATGGTTTTTAATGTTTTAAGCCTTTTACCGTTTAATTCTTACATGCGTCCTAACTATTTCTTAAACATGTATGTTTGTATTGATGTATGTTTGTATTGCCCAGCGCCATTGAATATAACTAGGTTGAAACATACGTTTAACAAATAAAATGCATTTACATTAACATTTACAAATGTATTTGTATGAAAACATTCCGGCCATGAGCATGGATATAACATTTTACTTTAGTTACTCACAAGCATTTTTTTTCCGTGGGTTCAACATATCAGAAGCTGCCACAAGAGAGCCGTGGTGGCCCTGTGTCGCTTCACTGCCCTTTACACTATGTGTAATACATGCAATTGGCATCGACAGAGAAATTCATCTGTTAGATGGCCGTATTCAAATTAAATTTCATTAAAAAAAAAAAAAAACCTAGTCCCCCCCCTCTCCCCCCAAAAAAGTTCTTTCTTTTTCACATGCTAAGATGATCATTTATGCCAAATATCAGGATTCTCCAACAAACATTATTTTGACAATGAGATTTCAAAAAAAATTAGTTGCAGATAAAAAAAAATTTCTATGTCAATTCTGGTAAAATTGGGGGGGGGGGTAAAATAGAAGTATATAAACCTTGTTAATAAATATTCAACAAATCAGGGCATACTAGTAAGCATTAACACCAAAAGAAATCATCAAGAATGAAAAGTTTTTCGATATCCACAAAACTTCGAATGCACAATACCCAGCATGTTACAGTGTGGTAATGGCAATCAAGAAAGATAAATGTAATGTAATGAGGAAGGGAGGCATAATTTCCCTTTAACATTATTAACTCCAAAAATAGTTTTTTGTCACTAATATTCAAACCCAACACAGCTTTGTTCTTTGCTGGGTCAAAATAAAAAACCTGAAAGAGATCGACCAAAGGATCATTTTGGCCCATCTGTAGAAATCCCAAACTGCAATTTTAGAACAGTTTTAGAGATTTTCGATGTACATTTTTTCAGGTCTGTTGCCATGGTAACAAGAGTTTTTCTTTTTATCAATTTATTTTCATTAAATCACGAAGAGGACAATTGTAGTACCATTTCTGTACAGTTTGGTCAAAATTGGATGTGTAGTTTTAGAGATTTTTGAAATGAAATTTAATGTACGCACGGACGCACGCTCGACAGACAAGGGGCCAAAGTATAAGCTCGCTGGCCTCCGGCCAATGGAGCTACACATTCAATATCTCTGGGGCTTTTCTCTTGTTGAAAATCTCCACAAACGACAAAATTTTAGACTGTTCAAATTGAAACATTTGTAAACGACAAATTGTGGCTCAAATTATGGCATTTGTCTCTGAGAGGGTAGAAAACATTTTGGGAAAAGGAGAACATGCTGGTTACCAGCATTTTCTCCTTTTTCCACACGGTTTTCAAAAGCCGTTTCGTTACAATTCGGGATTGTGTGGTAATGGTGTAACATGTACGTGTATTTTTAAACGCTTTAAACCTGTTAGTACTACACAATACTTTGTTTTAACAACACTTAGAAAATAGCTTTGGAAAACATTGTAGGGAAAGAAGAGAATGCTGCCAGTCAGTAATTCCTCCTCCTTTAACAATGTTTTCTATCCTTTCGAAGTTAACACCTTGATTATACCCCCATTTAGGTTATTTTCGGCAAATACTTTCAATTTCGATAACTCAGAAATGTCAAGTGGTAAACAGTTTAGAGTTACAACAGGAAACATCCAATCATTATGTGATTTTGCACAACTGCGATTTATTCTTCATTTATGTAATGGTATAATAAAGATTCTATTGTCTGTAAACAATTCAGCCTTTGTCATTCACGGTTGTATAACTCTCACGCGATATATCCTCCATTATTGTTTGACAAAATTAAACAAATACATTTGTATATTAAACGACCTCTTTCGGCACATTGGTAACTACCCTGTACATTGAATGGGAACCAACCTAATAAAAGGAATGTTTAATATTGCCATATAATCTTACGTAATATTATTGTTTGCGTTTGGGAATACAGGTTTAAAATCACGTACCGTGGCGAGATAATGTACTGAAAACAGAATCAAGATATAACACATACATGTACGTCTACGGCGTACTTACTTACCCATTGGGCTATTGCGAGTTTTGCACTAGTGTCCAGGTTTAATACATATCAATAAAATTAATTATTTAACACCTACAACACGACGTCCAATAAAATCGCTTCAATACTACTAAGTGAGTATAAAATATCTGAATCCGTATTGGACTCTGTAGAGTTTTCAGAACGAGGCCAGAGTCCAATATGGATTTTTCAGAACGAGGCCAGAGTCCAGAATATGGATTTTACAGAACGAGGCTAGCGTCCCGAATATCGATATTTGGACGGCAGAGTAGTTTCCCTTGTATAGGCCATAGGCACAATGATCGTCCGTACGAACCTGACAATATTAAAGCTATGCAAAACATCTTTGATCCTTATCTTTGCTAGAAAGGACACGACGCCAGCCTGTTGATCATGTCTTCAAAGGAAGCCGATTAATTAAGGAAGATATCAATAAGATTGCTCAGATTCATTCTGTTCATTCCCCACCCCACCCCTACAGAAGCGTTTTGAGAAACACCAGTATCCACCTTTTTAAATTGTTTTAAAATGTTAATTAAAAGGAAATAGATCACATATTCTTTTTCCATTAAAGTCAAAACGTGTGAAATAAAGAGGTCATTTAACATGCTTGGGTACAATACTGAAATCAATTGATTCGTACACTGCGGAACCAGTCTATATTTTGGACTCGGCTGTCGCCTTGTCCAAAATATAGACTGGTTCTACAGTGTACTCATCCAATAGAATTCATTATTTCACACCTACAATAAAGCGTCCAATGAAATCGCTTTAATACTACCACGTGTGTATCAAATATCTGAATCCATATTGGACTCTGTAGAGTCCAATACGGATTTTTCAGAACGAGGCCAAAGTCCAGAATATGGATTTATCAGAACGAATCCCGAATATCGATATTTGGAAGGTAGAGTAGTCTCCCATGGAAAGAAGTTATCGTCCGCAATTTTATTCGAAATGCTGTCTGATCAAGAATTTTCGGATCATGCAAAATCTCTTATGCAGAATTCAACCTTCTCCAATTGTACCATCTAATTTTTCAATTAATTACACTCATTAATTAAGGAAGATATCAATAATCCCACATTCATTCTGTTCATTCCCCACCCCGATCCCTACAAAAGCGTTTTAAGAAATACCAATATTTGCTAATTTAAATTATTTTAAAAGGTTGATTTAAAGGGACTAGCTCATACATTTGTTTTAAAACAAAATGTGTGAAATAAAGAGGTCATTTAACATGCTCGGGTACAATACTGAATTCCATTGGATTCGTACACTGTAGAACCAGTCTATATTTTGGACTCGGCTGTCGCCTCGTCCAAAATATAGACTGGTTCTGCAGTGTACTCATCCAATAGAATTCAGTATTGTACCCGAGCATGTTAAATAACCTCATAGTATTGTACCCAAGCATGTTAAAATTTAAACATTATCGAGCGGGGTTTATACGAAGTGAATAGGCTATTAAATTACGCGAAACATACACTCAGCAAAAATGAAAACTTTACATGGACTTTGAATCTGCATATTTTTACTTTTATAAAATGCACCATAAAAATAATGACACCAAGTTTTACTTTGATGAAATATCAGTAAGTTTTGTGAATTTCATTAATTTTCTCTTAAAGATTGATTTTAAATGTGAAGTCAAATAACGTAGGGGTCAATTTCAAAAATATCGAAAGTGGTAAAAATTGGACTCAGCGTAATTTTTGGTATTGAATGTCAGATTAAACAGACAATGTTTACGTGAGCTTCTCAGTAGTGTGTATGGCCACCATTTCTTCTGATGCAAGCCAATATTCTCCTCCTCATGGAGTTGATGTAACGTCTAATGACGTCATTTGAAATAGCCTGCCATTCTAACTGTAAAGCCTGTCTCAGGTCATCGATATTGTTTATTTGGTGATTTGTTCGTACCCTGCGCCCGAGTTCGTCCCAGATGTGCTCAATGGGGTTGAGATCCGGAGAGACTGCAGGCCAGAGTAAGACGTTCACATTATTGTTTGCCAAGAAATTACTGGTTACTCGGGCAGTATGGGGTCTAGCATTATCATGTTAAAAGATTGCCTGAGGGCCATGATTCTGCATAAATGGGAGCAAATGATTGCGCAGAATGATGATGTAACCTTGTGCATTGAGATTTCCCTGAACAATCACAAGTTCTGTCTTTTGGTTGCCCTTGATTCCTACCCAGACCATGACGCTGCCGCCACCGTACCTGTCCGTTTCCCTGATGCAACATCTTTCATTTTTGCGGCGGTAAATTCTCACCCTACCATCTGCAAAGCTGACACAGAAGCGTGACTCGTCTGAGAAAATGACGTTGTTCCATTGGTTTCGCCTCCAAAGGCGGTGACGTCTTGACCATGCCAATCTTGCAGCCCTATGACGTGCCGTTAGAATCGGTCCGGTGTAAGGTCTGCGAGCACGAAGTGGAAAATTTAATCTCCTCAGACTGAGCACTGACCCCTAGCTGCCGAGCAGTTACTGTGGCTGGCATAAAACGATTACGTAAGTGAGCTAACGTAATAGCGCGGTCTTCTCTACGTGACGTCGCACGCTCTCTACCTGGGTCCGTATTCACTAAACCATTCTTAAGAACATTCTTGGGCTTATTCTCAAGAATTTTCTAAATTTTCCATTCTTAGGCACAGGTACGTATTCACCAAACCATTCTAAACTTTAGACCGTTCTAAATATTTAGACTATTCTTAAGAATTCCAAGTCCGCCAAATACCATGCTCAAGAATCGTTCTAAATCGAGAAAATGGCCGCCCTCCGTCGTTTGAACCGCATCGAAGTAGTTCAACATCTCGTATTTGGGCCGGAAAGGAGATTGGTGGACCGGCAGAATCCGCTGGAGGTACTAACGGCTGGCGAGGTATTTACTATATATCGTTGTCGGCCGTGCGCCAAATTATTTTTATGTCAAACCTTGGCAACTTACATTGAGTTCGGTAACGAAAGAAACTCACCGTTACCTGTGCTGTATCAAGTACTCGTAACTTTGAGATTTTTCGCTACCGGCAGTTTTCAGTTAGTGATAGGAGATCTAATAGGTATCTCCCAGCCGTCGGTTTCGCGGATTTGCCGGAGAGTGGCAAGGCCAATCGTATAAATCGAGAAATTTTATAAACTTCCCCAGGGGGCAAGAAGTTTCACTTATTAAACGGAGAGATTTCGAGCAATTGCAGGTTTGTATTTCACTTTGTACACCTTTTTGTCATGTTTCTATTTTTAGATAGCGTTCAAAGACAAACTTTGTCTGTCAACCCCCTCACTCCTTTTCCCACAAAACAATGGTAGCTGTCGAAAGTTTTGTATAAATTACTAAGGTCACTTAAAAAAAGACAAAGTGTCAAATCCGTGGACTGATCGAAAGCAAGAATGTATATTGTGATTTTTTTTTTTTTTTCAAATCAATTTCACCGTTTGGAAACGGTCATTGGTCTATTTTGTAGCGAAACGATGTTGGGATGAAAGATCAGTGTCTCCTGATGAATCTGAGAAGCGGAGGTCGTATACGTGTGCAGTAAAAATAGATGAAAATTAGCATGATTGTTTTGTAATTTACTTCATGGATTAAATGCAGTGATACAGAAATCTAAATAGTCGCACACACACCGTGTTATGTTGAATATACCCGTCATGTGTCCTTAAGATGGCTGCAAAGGCAGGGGCACCGTTAATGAGAAAAGCTCCATATATCTTTTAACAAAATACAGATGAAGGGCGGGACTGATAAGGTTGTAGAATATTGGTATAGTTTCATAAATTAATTGTCCCATTGATTGATGAAAGCTTCAAGAGGATGAAATAGACTAAATGTAAAAAAAATAGTGCTTGGAGAAATGTTTTAAAAGGAAAATTCTGTTTGGAGTTCTATATCCTTGCGACGTCATATATTGCATATCTCTGTGCTTTCAAGAACGTTGCAACCGTTGGTTGGATGGTCATCTTCATTCTAGATAGTAAACTGAAATATCTGAAGCCCTGTAAGTTATTTTTCAACCTTGTACACCTTTAGTGACAAAAGCCAAGCAAAAGAGTGCAGTGACCCTATCAACTATTTCTGCACTGAAATTGCTAAAAATGTTCTGAAAACACCAAATATCACATTCAAGGCTGATTAACGTTTAATTCAAGTGAACAAGCCTTATGTGATTTTGTTTGTTGTAGTTTTCAACTTGTACACAAGTTTGTTGTGTCTGTCTGCCTGTGTTGTGGCTCCATGTAAGAAACCTTTATGACAGGATATTGAACTGTTTAACTCTTTCCCACACGACAAAATTTTAGCAAGTCCAGATTCAAAGTATTTGCAGACAACAAATCAAAGGTGGCTGAAATGTTGAAAATTTCCTTCATTTGAGTAGAAAACATTGTGAGGAATGGAGAAAATGCTGGTTACCAGCATTTGCTCCTTTTCCCACAATGTTTTCAAAAAGGTTTTCTTCTCGTGGTCGTTAAAAGTTGTGTGGTAAAGGGTTAAAAAATAAATACCCTCAGTGTCACAAAAAAAATCTCTTGATTCCTAAATACTCGGAGAAAGGTAGATCACAAAGTTTAAAAAAAAAAAAAAAAAATGGAGTGCCATTAAACATGTAATGACACATCCGATTCCGGGACATTTCGGCCCATAACAATTTCGGCCCATTACAGTTTCGGCCCATAACAATTTCGGCCCATTACAATTTCGGCCCATAGTCTAAATACCAACTGAATGACACTTGAATTTTTCTCTGTTTGTCTGTCAGCTTGCATGCTACGACCTGTCTTGCTACCATTCTTTGTGTTGATTGATTGCTTTTATATGACACTGTTTTAGCCGCTGGTCCTACACCTTCGAAGGTTTGCCAAACAAAACAGCCGCGTTGTGTATTGGGCAAGGGAGGATTGTTGTCATCGTTTGAAATAACACAAATGCATTTCCAGACTTGTAAACTTGCCAATCATAACTAATTTCAAACTCAGTTTTAGCTGAAGAACGTATGTTTTCTAAGGATACTTCATTATGCGGAGCCTTCATTAAGGACTAATGTCTAGGATTTTTGAAATTCCAGATGTCACTTTAAAAATTTTTTTTATGAAAATTTGGGAAGTTATACATACCTCGGCAATACCAAAAATCCATTTCCCCCCCAATTTTACCATGGAACAAATGAAAATGTTAATTTGAGCTTCAGCATGAAAAACGTTATATATATGCAATCCTTCTAAAAACCCCGTGTTGTTTAGAATTATTACATGTAGACAATGAGTTAGTACCCTTGACATCGATAGGGTTAACTGAGGTCAGGAGTAAAATTAAGTGCTAAGCAATTAAATTCTTCTCTGATCTGGATGCCTACAGTGAAATAAACTGAAAAACAGTTACCTTACCATTTCTTTGAACTTTTTACCAAACGACAAAATTATAGACTGATCGAAATTTAAAGTGATTTCAGACGTCGAAGTAAATCATGTTGCACAGATTATGAAATCTGTCTTGAGTGGGTAGAAAACATGGTGGTAAAAGGAGGCAAGGCTGGTTATCAGCATTTTCTCCTTTTCCGACAATGTTTTCAAAAGTCTCTTTCCTTTGGGGGTCGTTATAACTCGGGATTGTGTGGTAAAGGGTTAAAAATATGAATCTTTGGTAAGCAATCCATTATCACGAATAAAAAAAATGCGCCAAACAAGACTTATTGTGCAAATTATTATTGAAAATAATTACTGAAGTTGCATCCATTCAATTATTTTCCCCTGTCTTAAATTACGCAAATTTACAACACCCAAGATAATAAAACGTGACGAAGCATGTACCTAAATTCGACGGATATCTGAGACGATATTATGACATTACGGATATTGGATGGTTTAAACCCTTGACCCAGATTGGAAGACCCAAAAAAGAGAGTATGATCAAATTTGCCTGCAAAAAAGAAGGTAAAAAGATCAATAAACAACGGATTTAACTTGACCATTTCAGTTCCGACGGAGACCTAAGTATCCGTCCCGGAGAGCTTAGATCAAGATCAGATTGTACTTTTAAAGTGATGAAAACTCTACTATTTATAAGGTTCGCTACCTGATGCTAAACTTAGATAATTCAAACTTTAGGAGATGGGAAATTTAGTTTTCAACTCTTCCACCGTCGATGGCAACTTAGTATCTTTTGTGGATGGCGTAGGTCTACACCGGATTACACATGATATTTACAGTCTGATCTTCGATACAAACCAAGATTTAACGTCTGCCGTATGATTATGTTGGTTTTCCTTTGCTCATATTGTACATACCCTTTTACCATGTGTAAACATTCTACCAGGACGTAAAACAAATATCCAGAATGTTTATTGATGCGAAACAAACAATATTCAAAAGCGCAATTTTATCCACCGAACAGTTAGTAAAAGGACTCGTCAGGTCGTGCAATATTTATGATACGCCAACCATAGGCCGAAATTGTATGGGCCGAAATTGTTATGGGCCGAAATGTCCACATTCGACATACCCCGGGTGATCCGGTGACCAAATCCCTCGGCTGTATCACGTAGCTTGATATGCACCTACACGGTACATTTCGCACATCTCCGGAAGCACACCGCTTTACCGTTATTGAAATTGTAAAGCTCCTCTTTAGAAAGAACGCATGAGTAAATTTTCTATCTTTATCTTTCTAAGAGTATTTCAGTCGGCAAACAGTGGTTGTTCATGTCGTTGCTAAGCGATCTACAGGGACGCCGCCATGTTTAAGATCATGTGATTGGTAGTTCAAAATGGAAGCCTCCCTTATACAGACGAGGTTAGATGTAGGTACGGAATCGGCCGAGTTGTGACGAGTGGAAATGTCCAGTCACCACACATCCCATAGGAAAGTGCCAAAAGGATCTGTAGCTGAGAAGATTGTCGATTGTAACCTAAATATTGGTATTATATTATCACCAGGTTTTCCAAATGTAATTTGATGTGTGGATGGCTGTCAAATAAAGATACAGAGACCCGTTGCAATAGAATCAGATTACATAAATAGAAAGGGATTTCATTCCTTGAATGTGCAAGTAAGTGATTTTAATTTTTTGATTGATTTCTGCTGGAGTAATTGGTCCCACTGGAGTGTCCTTTCACTAAGTGTTGCAGAGCAAGCCTAACACATTTAAAACCATGATTGCAAATTACTGTTCATTAGATGACTGTCATTAGCTGAAATATTGTTGAAAGAGTCAAAGAACACCATTTAATACAAAGAAACTTAAATGATAACAAAGCTGATTTCACACATATTTTCATAGTTTAATTCTTTTCTGTGCAAGAGAAGGCTATTTTTTTGTTTACCCTTTAACAAACAAAATGTTTGACTAAACCAAATTGAAAGTACTTGCACACGACAAATGTAGCGCAAATGATGATTTCTAAATCTTCAATGGAGTAGGAAACTAACGATTCTTCTTTTACCACAATGTTTTGAAATATAATCTTTTTTTTTTTTTTTTTTTTTTGTAAACTTTATTAGCCACGTATACTGGATAGGGGAGGTTGTGGCCATCCTCCCTCTATCCTTACAACAATCGTTACTTACATCCAATAACATTTGTTACCCCTACGAACAGTGCAGACCAAGATTCGAGTGTAGATTGATTTTGGAATTCACCGCTCGCAAAGGTGACAAATCGCAGAATAAGAGTTAATAAAAATACATTTACTATTTAGAGATCCAGATAAAGTTATGTGTTTAAACAAACTAGTTGAAATATGATCATAAATTATTGATTTTATGGAAGAACACTGCGGGAAAATGTGAAATCGATCTTTTCGAGCAATTTCACTCCTCTCCACATTGCTCTTAAAATTCTTTTCTCTTAATTGTGTTAAATAGAGCATGAGGGGAAAGTGTCAAACAAACGGCCTATTTAGTTCACCGAATCTGGATCAATGAATAGTTATCAAAGACTAATAAGTTTTACAAAGCTATGCAAAAACAAGAAAAACAACTAATAAGAAAGTGAAGAAAAAAAAAAAAAAAAAAAGAAAAAAAAAAAAAAAGAAAGGGAAAAAAGAGAAATGACTCTTGGATAATAGCAAAGAATAGGAATATATATATATCAATGTATTTTATATCAAGAGTGGTCTCGAATAATAAGTCGTACAATTGACCATCTTTCCAAGGCAGAGTCAGAAGATTTTGTTTCTTTATAAGTAGTCCAAGCCAAATGTAAACTATTTTGAAGGCCATAAATTGTCGGGATTTTCGATTTAGATTTACAAGAAACGATATATCTTTTGAAATAGTGAAAGAGTGTGTATAATTTGTCGTCATTATTGAATGTATCGATTAGAACGTTGACACTATTTATAAGTCTTTGAGTTGATGGGTCTATGTCTATTATTTTTGATTCTAAATGTTGTACGAGGATTTTCACCTTTTCACATTCGTAAAATATAAGGAGCAGACTTTCTTCAGTAGTATTGGAGAAACAGCATAAGTTACTTGGGGTAATGTTCATTTTGTTTAATAGGGAGTTAGTGGGGAAAAATCTATGAACTATTTTTACTTGCATCCATTGGATATACGAATCGTTTGTATTTTTAAAAATATTACTATAATTTTTTTTTTCCAATCAAAATTTTGAGTAGGGAACAAAAATTCCCATTTCTTTTGGCTAGTAGGAATTTCATTGTTATCAATAAGTGTTTTATAAATTGTTTTGTTGGGTTTTTTATTTATCAAAATTTCATTTAAATAGCTATTAATACAGGGATTGGCATAGTCTAAAATCAAGTTTTCATTCTTATCACTATCAACCTTTCTTAAGAAGTTTTGGATAGTGTTTATCAGACCGTAATACCTCAAATAGTTAATTTTTTTACCTAAAATCGTCTCTATAGACTTTAAGCAAGTAAATTTTTTATTCTTATCCATTATGTCTCTGACATTTCTAATCCCTCTACCATATAAATCTTTGATAAAAATGACTTTTGAGTCTATTGTGAAATTTTCGTTGTAGAACAAGGGCATATTTAATATCACGTCCCAAGAGTCAATTTTAATTTTTGTCATATATTCTATGTATAATTTAAGTACGTCTAGCCAGAAATCGTTTTTTATTAGTTTAGAGATAAATTCGGAATTAGCTTTTCCTAAGTTTATTATTTTTCGTACGTCCATCATGTCATATACTAGTTGATAGCATTTATTAGGTTTACGATTTATTAGATTTTTAAGCCATTTTAATTTCATGCTAGTGTTAAAGCTTTTGATATCTATCATTTTCATACCACCTTCTTCATAGCTTTTAATAAAAATAGATTTTTTGATTTTTGCCCTTCCATCCCATACAAAGTTGTATAGTAAATCGTTTAGACGTTTTATGAAATCTGTTTTCAGGGAAGGGAGACTAATAAATAAATGCCATAAAAGTGGAATAAGAAGTGATTTTACAACAGTTACTCTGCCAATAGGTGTAAGTTTCCTTCTTTTCCAGTATGCTATATATTTTGAAATATTTTTAAGTTTTGGTTCATAATTCAAATCTATCATTTTCTGAAGATTGATATCAAAAGTTATTCCAAGTAGCACAAATTGAGTTTCTCCCCAGTTTAATTTCCATTTAGTTTTTATTGAGTAAGCACTATACTTACGTGACCCTATCCAAATCAACTTCGTTTTATCAAAATTGCACTTTAATCCAGATATAAAATAAAACTTGTCAAGTACTTCTAAAACACTATTTAATGATTTTTCCGAGCCGTCTAGTAATAATGTAGTGTTATCAGCAAACTGGCTTATGAGATACTCAGTTTCTTTCACCCTTATACCTTTAATACTTTTGCTTTGTCTAATTTTAAAGCTTAAGATTTCAGAGCATAGGATGAAGATATATGAAGAAATAGGGTCTCCCTTGATAGGAAACCATTTAACTGTACTCTTACTTGTGTATTATACAAAAATAATTTTATCTATTTCTTAAATGTAGGACCAAATCCAAAAAAGTCAAAAGTTTTTAAGATAAAGTCAAACGATAACGAGTCAAAGGCTTTTTCAAAATCTAGTAGCATTAATAAGCCAGGTATGTTATTGTCTTCACAGTATTTCATTATGTCATAGATTAAACGGGTATTTTCTCCTATAAAGCGATCCTTAAGGAAACCTGTTTGGTCACTTGAAATTAATTTGTCTAATACGGTTTTTAGTCGATTTGCTATTGTTCCAGACGCTATTTTGTATAAAACATTCAATAAGGTTATCGGTCTCCAATTTTTTAAGAACTTTTCCGGTTTATTGTCTTTTGGGATGCATGTTATGATTCCTGATTTTATAGAACTAGAAAAAGAGTCGTTCAATAGGGCGTAATTTAGGGATCTAACGACAAAATGCCCAATCTTAGGCCAAAAGACCTTAAAGAAGTTTGCTGAAAAGCCATCAGAACCTGGGCTTTTGTCATTTGACATTTGTTTTAAAGTCAAGCATACCTCTTGATAATTTAAAAAGACCTTCTAGACTTTTTGACTCGACATAATCTAACTTATTTACCGTACAATTAAGTAAAAAATCCGTTATGCTGAAATCATCTGGATTATCTTGTTTTTGAAATAAGTTTTCATAAAATAATTTTGTCTCGTTTTAGATTTCCTCTTGATTACTAGTTGTTTCACCGTTTTGTTTTTCTATAAAACTTATTGACTTTGCTGAATTGTGTTGTTTTTCAGGATTGCAAAAATATTTGGTGACTTTTTCACCTTCATCTATCCATTTTGAGCATGATCTTACAAAATACCCTTTAAGCTTTTCATTTCTTAATTTTTCTAATTTATCCTGAAGTTTAATTAATTTTTCCTTGTTGTTTTCATTTAAAGATTGTTCTAATTGCAAAATTTCGGCCAAAAGTACTTTCTCGCTATTTGATTTTACTTTACTTTTATGACTAGCAAAAGAGATCATTTTTCCACGAATCTCCATTAAAATGGTTTCTAAAAAAAGGCTGATCATTGATAACTAGTTGTACTTGTGATCTATCCATATTTATTACATAATCATGGTCATAAACAGGTAAACAATATTGTAGTAATATCTCATCAATTGTTTTGTTAATACAGTTAATGTAATCACTATCATGCATCAAGGAATTATTAAATTTCCAAAGACCTCTTCCGTGTTTGAGTTCAGTAAATTGTAGATCAATTAAAATAATTGAGTGGTCGGATTTATAACTAATATCAATATCACAATTCCTTAGAAATGGTTTAAGTTCTTGGAAAACAGATAAAAGTCAAGTCTTCCTTTTTGTAAAGGATTAACACGTTTCCAAGTGTACTTTCGTGAATTGCCATGTAGTTCCCTGAAAGGATCCACCAGATTTCTATCATCCGTGTATTTTTGAACAATTTTCCTTGCTTTTTTATTATGGTCACTGTTTCTAATTTTCATAATCTAAAGCTGAATCAATGACAAGGTTAAAATCTCCACATATAATCAAGTTTTCGTTATTTGTAAAGGAATCAATTTCATCGAAGATATTTTTGAAAAAGCTAGGGTTACCACTGTTTGGTGCATACAGAGTTGTAAGGATAAAATCAATATCACAAAAGCTCAATTCCATTATAAGGTAATTTCCATTTCCTTCTTTTTTGAAACTGCGAACTTCAATATCTAAATGCTTTTTAAATAGTATTGCGACACCTTTTGAATTTGAAGTACCATGACTAAAGAAGCAATTTCCATCCCATTCAGAATAAACAGTTTTTTTCAATTTGGTTTGTAAAATGTGTTTCTTGTAAACATAAAATATCGGTATCTTTTTCCTTAAAAAGGTTAAACAGATCTTGTCGCTTCTTGGCATTATTTAGACCACGGCAATTGTAAGAACAAATTTTCAAATTATCCATTTGTTAAAATGTTTAGGCCATATTTTATTGATAGATTAATTACGACAGAAGAAGAAATTTCACTCTTTATATAAATACACTGATGCATATATGTCAAAAATAAAGTAAATGTGCTAACTAAATGTGAAAAAAAGCATTTGATGAGTGAAGAATGCAAATAGTATATTACACAACTGCATGACCGTGCGATAAATTTTCTACATACAGTTACTCGTAGGGGATTTCTTTTACACATATCTAGGCTTTCGCGTTGCAATAGGGGTTTAAATGTGGACGCTTTATGATGTGTACATTATGGAGTATGAAACTAAGCGGACATAATATTATGTGGAAGTCTTAAAGAGAAGAGAAAAAAAATCTGCAAATGACGACTTAGCTGAAGGATGTAAAATATTCATGAGTATAAGGTTGAAAACGCCCATTACGACCCTATCCCAAGAAAGTGCCCATTGCACTCCGGCGAACGCGCGCACCTATAGAAATATATTAACGGTCAGTCGGGCTATTCAAGTCATTAATAAACACCCCTTTGACATAAGCAGAAGGTCAATTGATTGGATTACATATTAAGGGCGTGACTAGGTTTCACAGGACTTTTCGGGAACATGTTAAATAGTCTAGTAGTCGGGAGGTTATAACTAATATACAACCCACTACACTCAGATGCAGGGTATCGCGGATGCAAAGCACTGATTTGGAGTAAAGCATTATGGGTAGAAGAAAAAAGTATCTGTAATGATCAATTCTAACCCCTACCGCAATGATCTCACGGGCTTCAATAATTTATTGTTATATTTACCCTCATATAACCTCCGCCGAGACGCTCATTTTACATTAATGTAACTGATCGAAATATTTAAACACCGTAAGAGGGTTTACATTGAATTAAATTTTGCTAATTTTCTTTATGTACTTATCTCTAGCTAATATGAAAATGTGTGGAAAATCTACGCATAAGTAATCAGATGTTATCTCTCAATATGCACCAGAGGTACCTCTGAAAACATTGTGGCAAAGGGGAAACTCGCTCACGACGAACAGCCTCTCATTCTCCACAATGCCCCTCTAGGTGGGAGGAGTATGATATTGAGTGAAGTATAAGTAGTTTCAAACGATAAGAGCATTCCAAAATGACAAACTCTTAGATCCTTATAAATTTCTATGGATTTATAGTCTAAATACATTTTATAATAACTCAAAAAAATAATCGTAAAAGGCTAATGTTTTTATATAAACATTATGAAATATAATCATTCAAGGGTAAGAGGCACAATGTTTGAAATACATGTATAATCATTCAAGGGTAAGTGATTTTAACCCTTTACCACACATGGATGACCTTTGACAACCCTGAGGCAGAGGCCTTTAGAAAACATTGTGGGAAAAGGAGAAAATCCTGGTAACCAGAATGTTTTCTACGCAATGAAAGAAAAAACCCATCATTTGAAATTGATGTCTGCAAATGCTTTTAATTTGGACTGGTCTAAGATTATGTCGTGTTTTATAGAGTTAAACACACTTCCTTCTACAGAAAATTGCTACAAAGCAATGAAATATATATACCCTTTACTGCACAATGACGCCTTTTGACGCCCCTGGAAAAGAAGTCTTTTGGAAACATTGTGGGAAAAGGAGAAAATGCTGGTAATCAGCATTTCCTCCTTTTCCTGCAATGTTTTCTACCCTATCAAAGAAAAGTTGCACCATTTCAGCCTCTTTGAAATTGTCTTCTGCAAATGCTTTCAATTCGGACAAGGCTGAAACTTTGTCGTCTGATAAAGGGTTAAAGTGCCATGAAATATTCAAGTATAATTTCAATAAATGTATTGAGCAAATACATGTTCATCACACAGTTTAACCCTTTAGCAAAGAATGCTGGCTTTTAATGAACCTGTGGAAGAAGCATTTCCAAAACATTGTGAGAAAATGAGAAAATACTGGTAACCAACATTTTCTCCATTTCCCACAATGTTTTTCACCCTCGCAAAGACAAACCCAAACTATTGAGTGGCATCTTATTTGTCATCTGCAAATGCTTTCAATTTGGTCAAGTCCAAATGTTTGTTGTAAGGTAAAGATTTTAAAAAAAGAGAAAAAAAAAAAAAAAAAAAAAACAACTTCCTACATGAATTTCTATCAACTTTTTTTTTTTTTTTTAGAAAAATACTCTGTAAGAGAATGAAAATGTGGACTTGGCAAAATTGAAAGTATAACATGAATGTAGGCAAAATATTTAACTGTATGCTGTTGAAAGGATGGAATACATTGTGAGGAAAGGAAAATATACTGGTTACAATGTTTTAAATTTCATTTGGAAAGCCTGTTCAAACACTGGATTGTTTGGTAATGGGTCAGACATGTTATTGTGACAATAACCCTTTACCAAACAATCTGGAGTATTAAACCTTTAAGATGGATACCTTCGAAAACAAGGGAGGGAAAGAGAAATTGCTGGTAACTAGCATTTTCTTCCTGTCCTACAAAATTTTCTTCCGTTCTAAATACAAATATCATTTAAGCAATATTGTATTTGTCTTCAAATATTTTCAATTTGGACAGTTCTAGAATTTTGTCATCCATTAAAAAGTGTGAAAGATTTCAAATCATCCCATTATACAAAAAAAAAAAAAAAAAAAAAAAAAAAAATCCTGGGAACACCCTGCCATAAGTTCTGTACAGTAGTGATAGTTTGTATATTGGGTTGTGTAAAACAATTGTCAGAGCAAAATATGGCCATTATGGCACTTTATTGAAAACATTTTGGAAAAATTTCGAGGTAGCAGTTTTAATACATACATGTATACACATCTAGTTATATGTGAATTTTTTTAATACAAAATAATATTTTACAGATAATATGTGATCATTCATATATGGTAAGGAGTTTGACCGCCAAATGGCCAGGAAGCACGCATGGCTCCAGAATCTAGAGAGAGTGTAGCTAGTGCAAGGAATTTGAAAACGGTACTCATGTTTTATAAGTTTCATAATTACCAATTTAAGCCATTACCGCACAATCCCAACTTTTAAGGATCCTGAGAAAGAAGTGTTCAAGTCATGACCCAATTTCAATCGGGCCCAAGATATCATCAAGACAAACATTCTGACCAAGTTTCATACGTAACCAGCTGAAAATGTGGCCTCTAGAGTGCACACAAGGGACATTGTGGATCAGGACCAGACTGCACACAATGTGCGATCCGATCACTGATCCACAATCTGGTATAAGGTAGCATTTCAAACATATGAAATAGCAGTACTTTAAATCCTACTCTTTCCTGTAAGTTTTTGTATTATTGTCAAACACTTAAATTGTAAAATAAAAATTTACATCTATATAAATTTAGACAAATTAAGTAAATCTGACTGATATCAAGTTAAAGTAAGGTAACAATAAACCTCTAAGCTCATAAGTGCAACTAAATGCACTTACAGGATAGGTGAAAATCAGACCACACAAAAAGGCAGTCTGATCCTAAATGTACACTGTCCACCACTCAAATGGTAAACTACCAATTTCCATGTATTATATATTTCGACACATTAAATAAATGCAAATGATATCAAGTTAAAGGTAAGTTTTAACTCTTTACCACTCAATCCCAACTTTTAACGACCCTGGGAAAGACGCCTTTTGAAAACGTTGTTGGAAAAGGAGAAAATGCTGGTAACCAGCATTTTCTCCTTTTGCCACAATGTTTTCTAGCCTTCCCAAAACAAATTTCAATTTTTGAGTCACATTTATTTTGTCGTCTGTAAATGCTTTGAATTTGGAAAAGTTAAAAAACGTGGCATTTGCTGAAGAGTTAAGGTAAAACGGTATTTAGCTTTTCTGTAAAAATAATGTTACCATGCTGGCCAAAGGCTTGCTTAGTTATATGATTTTCAGTCTTGTTTAACTGTACCATACCACAAAATTTTACACTCGTGGAATTAATACTTTTTGCAGACAAAAAATCTTTCTAGTAGCCTCCTTCCCCATAGTGATTAAAACACTGGATTGCTTGTTAAAAGGTTGATATAATCTATTTGAAGAGACAGCTTATGTCAGATCCTGTATGTCTAGCATCATGACTAGTTCATGACCTTTCATGAAAACAGTTTTGCAAATTTTGACCATTGTTTAAAAAATTTAAAGTAGAAAAATGTGAGTCAATAATTGTCTTTTTTTTTTTTTTTTTTTTTTTCTTTTTCAGGTGTACATAATGGCTTTCTTGTGGGAGATTCTGGTTACCCATGTAAACCTTTTTTGATGACTCCATTTCTGAATCAAGTCAACGTAAAACAAGAAAGATTCAATGCCAGCCTTTGTAGAACAAGAGTAATTATAGAACAGACATTTGGAATCATGAAAAGACGCTTTCCCATCCTTCAAATCGGAATTAGAGCTTGTCCAGCAACTGCAATAAAATATATTACTTCTTGTGTCGTCCTTCACAACATTGGCATAGATCAAGGTGATATCATTGAACATGTTAATGATATAGAGGATAACAGTGGATTTCAAGACCCAGTTTTGGAAGGTAACACTGGTAACCATATACGCAAACAAATAGCAAATCAGTCTTTTTTAAGGTGTGTAAGTCTTAGAAAGCATTATCCATGATGATCTGTGATGTCACTATGACAGCTGCATTACGGTATATGAACGTTTCACACAGTTCTTTGTGTTTCCTCCCAGTGAAAAATATGTTGAAACCATGCACGTATCAACATACTTTTCACTACGAGAAAAACGAAAAACTAGGTAAAGTGTTCTTATGCCGTAGAGCTACAGTGTGCTTTCTTGCCCTTTGGCAGTCAAACTCCTAACCATGTATATATATGTGATCACATATCATCAGTAAAAGTGAAGAGAAGTGAAATGTTCTTAATCTGGAATGCAGGTGCAGTGATGACACTGATGCTCACTTCTTGAAGGCCCAATAGTGGCTAGGAAAGCAGTGCAATGCAGATGTTAAAATGCATTTAGATTTAAATAATACCATTCAAAAGTATGGAAAATAATGGGAAGATGACATTATTGTGTGAAATGATATTATTGTGTGGTCAGTCCAAGCTGACAGAGAAATTAATTTTGAAAGTCAGGCAAAAGGTAAACAAAAGATAAAGTGACAGGTCTGGCAAATTTTAACCTAGTTGTGAAATTAGTTTTTCTGCCACTGACTAACACTTGCACCAACCATACAATAACGGATTGTCGTATTCACTATAATTTTTCCATACTTTTGAATGGTATGATTTTAATCTATACGAGCCATGTTCTGGCAAAAGGTGGCTTAGTGTATCTCCATAGTTCGTAATACTAAGCAAGCCTCCACATACTTATAAATGCATGATATAGATCTATTTTTTTTAACAGCCGACTTAATAATGAGGTGGACTGTTCCTTCAACATACAGAAAATTGACCAAGGCAAAATAAAAAAAATACATTTTAACACGTGCTTTGTTTACTTTTGCAGGTATTGCTACTTTAAGAATTTGTTAAAAGTATGGATATTATTGTGAAGATGACAATCTGTTAATGTATTGTCTGTCCAAGTGTAAGTGGCTGGCAGAAAAATGAATTTTAAAACCAGGTAAAAAGTAAGAAGATAAAGCAACCTGGCAACTTTATACCTTTATACCTTAAAATTTATATTTCTGCTAGCCTCTACATCTATTCTTGTGTTACTCAAGTTGATTGCCTTTTTCTCATGCTTCTCATTTTGAATTGCTATTATTTCAAGTACTGTGGATGTGTTGCAGTTACTTTAGCTGCTTATGTACCATGAAACAACATTTGCTCAATCATTGAAAAATTGATACTAATGAGATAAAATTCCGTTATAAGGTAGGAGACATTTTAGGAAAAGGAGAAAATGCTGGTTACCAGCATTTTCTCCTTTTCCCACAATGTTGTCAAAAGCTGTTAAAACCCATGATTGTTTGGTAAAAGGTTAAGGTACACTACTCAGTAATTGCCAGTATAGCGATTTAGGACCCCATGGGCAGCTTATATCATTAATGCCACAAATTGCATTCAAATAGCATATGAAAATTGAATCATTACCATATCATATTATCATATTCAAAAATTGAATATGGTGTATTTATTTTATGTAAGTGAGGAGTCAAATTCAAGGAATCCTTTTAATCCTTTTAATTGCAAACTCATTAGTTCTTTCTTCAGTGAATGTAGTTCTTTTTTTGTTGTAAGGTTTCAATTTCAAGGTCTAGTTTTATTTCATTTTTTTTAAGTATAGAATGTTGATTTTTTCTGTAATTGAGCTTTTCTTTTAAAAGTTGGATTTCTAGGTTCATTCTTTCCTTGTCTAATTCTAGAGTTTCATCAGCTAATTGTTGGTATGTCCTTTTTTTGCCTGTTAAAAAAAGAATGGTTAAATGAATAACAATATTTAACACTTTCACAAGTGACACATAATGAATACTACCGAACTGAATTCAACTGTGAGGTTAAGGTACTGTGTGATTTTTTTTTTTTTTTTTTTTTTTTTCTCTCAAGATAGTTAAATTGCAGAAAAAAAAAATAATTATATTTATTTCACTCAGTGATATATTGACATATTTTTCCATTTTCCACATTGTTTCCTAGCCATTCAAAGAAATATTCCAATTTCTGAGTTTTGTTTTATTCGTCATTTGCAAACACGTTCAATGTGGACAAGCCTGAAATTATTTCATCTTGTAAAGAGTTAACTCTTTACCACATGACAAAATTTCAGACTTCCATTTTTAAAGATCCATTAGCTGCCAAAAATAAACAAACTGGGATTCGAAAGGTAGAGAAATTTAATTCATACTATTTAAAAATATGGATATCATTATAATGAGTCTAATGAGTTATAGTGCAATCTGTCAAAGTTCTAATCACTGGCGTAAAAAATGTAAAACCAAAACAACAACTGGCAACTTTTTCAACTAATTTTACCATACATTTTTCTGCCAGCATCTGGAACTTTAATTCCACTGTAACACAATATCAAATTGATGGTAATACTTTTAAATAATATGACTTAAATTTGTCTGCAATTTGACACAGGAATTGTTTACATTTGGCAGTTTGTGGGCTTTTAAAGTATTTGTTGACCAAAAAGTAGAGGTGGCTCAAAGTTTACAATTTATTTATGAAGGAACAAACAACAGTTATAGGGAAAAAAGTGAGCAGTTGGTTTGATATAACTTAAATTGTGCAGAAAGTGGTATGAACCTCCACTTGAACAATATACATGTATATGTAAATAAGAAAAATCATACTTACCCTTTCTGTTCTTGGTAGGATTCATTGGATGTTCTTGAGTGCCTATTGAAATATATAACAACTTACGGTTTTGATACTCAATCAAAACATGTTTGTAAATCATATTACAGGAATAACATTTCACAACACGACAAAATTTTACACTCCTCCATACCGATAGCATATGCAGGTAATAAATGAAATGTGGCTAAAATTATGGGATTCATCTCTGAAATTGTAGAAAATATTGTGGGAAAAGAAGAAAATGCTGGTTACCATCATTTTCTCCTTTTCCCAGATTGTTTTCAGAAGTCTTTTACTTCAGGATTGTTAAAACACATGATTGTTTGGTAAAGGTGTTGCTCCGAAGTTTATTTTTCCACTTTGTTGTTGTTGGACTCAAAATTGGGATGATAAGCAGATTTCATGATGTCATCAGGGTGATGTCACTCATTATGTAGAAATTAGTGTTAGGCTGATATGTTCTGTTTCAGACAACCAAGTGGTGTGATGTGTAAGTCAGAAATAGAACAAGATTTAGAAATAAAATGGTTAGTGGATAAAGACCACTGAAAAAATATTTCAGACTGTGTCAATTTAGGATCAGTAGATATTTTCTGTAGAATCTTCAAGGTTCTAAAAATGTCATATATTGCCATGTACATTCTTAGAGGTTTTGCTCTAAAAATCAGTGTCTATAAACAAATGATATGAACTGTATTGGACTTTACCAGCCAAGTATATTCTTACACATGTAGCATATTATAAATCCGAACCTGTAGTTTGTTGGTCATTGAATTGTCTGGAGTATTCTGTATTTTGGCTACTTTGGATTTCAATTTCTGTAATTTAAAAAGAAAATTCTATTAAAAGTAATGAATATAATTATGTTGTGATGGACTTCCTCAATGCTTCTATGGTTAAAGCGAAAATAGGGACATGACAAGAAAGTGAACAAATGAAAGATGTCATACAACCCTAATTTACTGAAACTTTTTTTACAGGAGTAAAAAAAAGAAAGGCAAGCATGAGAACATTTGGGAAAAGTTCTCCACAGCAACAAAATGCAAATCTAAATAGCTTAGTGGAATGTATTTCAGCAATACATTTGAGATGTGCTCTGTGAAAAGGGGGCTTAATGCATCTGTGAAAATTATCGACCCAGGTAAACCTGCGCAGTTCGTGCAGGCTGACATGGGCCGAAAGTGTTCGCTGTAAGTCAATTTTCTGTATGTCTAAGGACAAGTCTACATCATGATTAAGTTGGTTATTGAAAAAAGTGGTATTATGGATCCAAAATTATGTGATGGCTTGCTTGGTATCATGGATCGCGGAGATGCATTAAGCCCCTTTTGCCAGAACATGGCTCATTTCTAGGTGTAATGAAAGCTGTTTCACACATTCTGTACATTTGATATGTAATATTTAATCAGTTGATGAATTGCTTCTACAGTAGCTACCAGACGAAAATCTGTTTTTGTACCATCAATCCAAGTGTTAGTTGCTGACAAGAAATGAATTTTAAACTAGGTTAAAAATTTCCAGGTTGCTCCATATTTTGTTTACTTTTTTCATTGTTTTAAGTTTCATTTTTTTGCCACCGACTAACACTTGGACCAAAAATACAATAACAGATTGTCTTCTTCACAATAACTTCCATGGTTTGAAAAGGTAAGTTTGAATTCTATTTTCAATTCAACACCAGGATTGTTTACTTTTGGACGCTACTGTACCATTACTTCTTGCATTTACAATAATGTGTTATTGATGCAAAAATTACAGGTATCTGACCATTCCATACTCAATTTGAAATCAATAAATTATGATTACCAGGTTGTGGTTCATGCAGTATCTTGTTGGGGGAGTCTTGCAAGGAGGCAACAAATGGTGCTGAAATGAAAGACTTTGTTATAAATGTATTTGCCAGATGTACTGCAGCAGATGATGTTTGTACCTTTAAGTCTTGGAAAACATTGTGATGGAAGTAGTGACTGCTTTTACCAAACAGTTGAACCATTTTCCACCATGTTTTCCAACATGTTACAAGAATAACAATTTTTGCCGCCAAGTAGTTGCTTTTTTGGGGGGAGGGGTGGTCTTTAATGTCATGGTTTCAAAATTGCCTGCAAAAACATACGGGCAACTGTTTACCAGGCAACAAAATTTTATACTTGCTGTACCGTTGTAAAAGGCATTGGCAGATAGCAAACAATAAATATGTGTCTAAGGCGTTTTGATTTGTCTGTGAAAGGGTAGAAAACAAGTCCTCAAAACATAATGAAAAATGTGGATACAAGCATTTCTCCATTTGCCTGGAATGTTTTATAAACCTTCCTGACATAGGTTGTAAAATCATGCAGAGATTTTGTGAAGGGTTGGCAAAAGACTGATTTAAACCGTTTACCAAACAATCCCGGTTTTTCATGACAATGAGAAAGAAGCCTTTCGAAAACCTTGTGGGAAAAGGAGAAAATGCTGGTAACCAGCATTTTCTCCTTTTCCCCACATTGTTTTCTACCTTTCCCAAAACAAATTTCAATTTCTGAGTCACATTAAATCGGTCGTCTACAAATTTTCTCAATTTGAATGAGTCTAAAATTTTGTTGTGTGGTAAAGAGTTAAAGAAGAAACATTTATATACTTTTAGAAGTACATACCATCAGTATCAATGAAGCCTGGTACACCACAGACAGAAGCTCTATCCCCAATGTTATCTAGCAATCGGGCTTCTGCCTGGGAGAAAGTCTCCGCAGGACCACCTCCTGTTTTGTTCTGGGAGTCTCTTTTGGCTTTTGCTTGAAAATAGTATGTACAAAATTTCAGTGAGTACATGAGATAAATAAATTTGTTTCTGACATTCATATGATAGTCTGTTTATCTATTTATCCCATTTGTTTTTAACTGTTACTGTCATATAATTAAAGGTCCAACAGTGGCCAAATGCAACCAATGCAGTTGAATTAAAATGCATTTAAATGTAATCACTTTTTAAAAGTATGGTAAATACTGTGAAGACAACAATATGTTATTGTGTGGTATATCTGAGTGTTAATCAGTGGCAAAAAATTGAATTTCGAAATCAGATTGTTAACAAAAGATGGAGTGACCAGGCAACTTTTATCCTATTATTAAAGTTCATTTTTTTGCCAGCGAATAACACATGGATAGACCGTACAATAACAAGATTGTCATATTCCAAGTAACTTCCATGCTTCTTAAAGGTATGAATTGAAATTTCACCCGCACTGATTACATTTGGCTGCTATTGGGCCTCTAAATGTAGGGACATCTACAGTCATTCAAAGCGATCCTGCATGACTCTGTGGTAAAGTGTAGACTTGTAATGCTGAGGTTCAGTGGACTTTGTTTTCCTTTGAAGTGTCATCGGGCATGATAGCTCAGAGCCCCAGCCTAGTACTGTTGAAACAGGGACTGTTGCTGTGATTTGACTGAAGTAATACTGAAAATGGCATAAAACACCATTCGATGAACCAATCATTAACCCATTTCCCCCACAATGCCCGCTCTTAACGACCCTGAGAAATAAGCCTTTTTTAAAAACATGGGAAAAGGAGAAAACGACGATAACAAGCATTTTTTCCCCATTTCCCGTAATGTTTTCAACCCTTTCGAAAACAACTTTCAACCTTTACATTGCAATTATTTTTTTGATTGCAAATGCTTTCAATTTGGACAAGTCCGAAATTCTGTCATGTGGTAAATAGTTGATCAAAGTTCAAACAGGATCTGTTTTCAAGACTTTTCTGTTTATCATAGTAAATGGTATGACACAAGGTATCACAGTCTAAAATCTATATAAGGTTGCATGCTGTGTGGATTCTGATCTTGATGTAAACTCCATACCAAAAAGACCAAACTTTTAATAGCCAACAAAATGGATAAATTGCCCTTTACATAACCAAATGACGTATGTGATTACCGATTTGCTAGTTCACTATATAATATACCAAGCCAAACTACTTGTTTGGATAGGGATCTTGCAGATTAATTTTGTATATGGGCATGTGTTATCTTCCATATCCGGTCAATGTACACTTGAAAGTATTCCTCTTACAGTGGGTTCAGTTAATACTGGTATTTATATAGACCCATGGGTGATGAACCTAGCATTTACAAAGATTTAGCATTCATTTACTTTGTACATGAATTCATTTGCATTGATTCCTATTGAAAATTAATACAAACGGACAATTTACACTAGCAAGCTTACCTTTTCCTTTCAAATTATAGTACTTTTTCTTTACTGTTTTGCTGTCTCTTTTTACACAGAAAGATTGGCTGTAATTTAAATCAATCAAGTACATGTATGTAGACAAAGTATTAACTGTTACTGTCAAAACATATTAAACAAAAAGTGCTAACAAAACAGTACTAGCATGGAAAGAACAATTGCTTGGTATCAAAAGGCAAGTAGGTCTACCTCAAGAGTCATAATGTTACATTGTCTTCTTTCCAAGGCTGAAGATACAAGACTTTCCTTTAGTATAGCGATACTATCACAAAGTTATATAATGGATTTAAGTAAAGTGCAATACTTTTACATTTATTGATGGGTCTTAAAAAAAAATCATGCAGGTTTCGAACTTGGTACCTCCTGCACACAGAGCGGGTTTCATATTGATACACACTGGGTAGGCTGTATCTACACAGTATGTATATTTTTACGGCGAGTTATTACTGAATCTAGTCAAAAGTTCAATTGTGAACATTACCTGAAAGAAAGTATATTCTATCGTGAATTCCCGATTTTCCTACCTATTGTGCATGTTTCAAAAAAGTCTTCCTCCTTGATGTTTGCAACAATTGTCCATGTGTCTGCATGAAAAGGCTGACTAGTTAAGATTAACAGCCAGTCTTTTCATTAAACAAATGGCAATTGTCTAAAGTCATTCAACTTTTTATCCATGACGTATCATTATTGATGCCCAAGGTTCTAATTTCCTGTTTAGTTGTGAGAACTTAGTAAAAACCATCATTGAATCGAGAATCGTATATATTTGTCAATGCATTCCAAAGCAGTGTGGCTAGTGGCAAGGGTGCTGCCATGTTTTACTTTGCATTATGGGTAGTTTAACACCGAGTCAACAGGGAAAAACCACTCGATACTAATTTTATATTTGTCCTACTTGTCCACGGTAAAGACAAATCAGCTGGTCTCTAAAAATAGATTCAACGATGGATGCATAAACTTTAAGTCTAGAGGCCGTTGTATTTTTGTGTTACATTTCTATGTAAAGTTTAATATTCTTGGTTGGAATGACATTATAAACTTTGGTATCGCTTAGTATGCATCTTCATTTTTGGGACTTTTATTCATCGGCTCCACAGGAACTCGTACGATAGATCGCCGTCACCCAAACAGACTATCATATGAATGTCAGAAACAAATTTATTTATCTCATGTACTCACTGAAATTTTGTACTTACTATTTTCAAGCAAAAGCCAAAAGAGACTCCCAGAACAAAACAGGAGGTGGTCCTGCGGAGACATTCTCCCAGGCAGAAGCCCGATTGCTAGATAACATTGGGGATAGAGCTTCTGTCTGTGGTGTACCAGGCTTCATTGATACTGATGGTATGTACTTCTAAAAGTATATAAATGTTTCTTCTTTAACTCTTTACCACACAACAAAATTTTAGACTCATTCAAATTGAGAAAATTTGTAGACAACCAATTTAATGTGACTCAGAAATTGAAATTTGTTTTGGGAAAGGTAGAAAACAATGTGGGAAAAGGAGAAAATGCTGGTTACCAGCATTTTCTCCTTTTCCCACAAGGTTTTCGAAAGGCTTCTTTCTCATTGTCATGAAAAACCGGGATTGTTTGGTAAACGGTTTAAATCAGTCTTTTGCCAACCCTTACAAAATCTCTGCATGATTTTATAACCTATGTAAGGAAGGTTTATAAAACATTCAAGGCAAATGGAGAAATGCTTGTATCCACATTTTTCATTATTTTTTGAGGACTTGTTTTCTACCCTTTCACAGAAAAATCAAAACGCCTTAGACACATATTTATTGTTTGCTATCTGCCAATGCCTTTTACAAAGATACAGCAAGTATAAAATTTTGTTGCCTGGTAAACAGTTGCCCGTATGTTTTTGCAGGCAATTTTGAAACCATGACATTTTGAAACCAAAACCACCCCGCCCCCCCCCCCCCCAAAAAAAAAGCAACTACTTGGCAGCAAAAATTGTTATTCTTGTAACATGTTGAAAAACATGGTGGAAAATGGTTCAACTGTTTGGTAAAAGCAGTCACTACTTCCATCACAATGTTTTCCAAAACTTAAAGGTACAAACATCATAAAACTAGACCTTGAAATTGAAACCTTACAACAAAAAAAAAAAAAAAAAAAAAACTACATTCAGTGAAGAACGAAGTACTGAGTTTACAATTAAAAGGATTCCTTGACTTTGACTTCTCACTTACATAAAATAAATACACCATATTCAATTTTTGAATATGATAACATGATGTAATAATGATTCAATTTTCATATCCTATTTGAATGCAATTTGTGGCATTAATGATATAAGCTGCCCATGGGGTCCTAAATCGCTATACTGGCAGTAACTGACTAGTGTACCTTAACCCTTTACCAAACAATCGTGGGTTTTAACAGCTTTTGACAACATTGTGGGAACCCAGCATTTTCTCCTTTTCCTAAAATGTCTCCTACATTATAAGGGAACTTTATCTCATTAGTATCAATTTTTCAGTGATTGAGCAAATGTTGTTTCATCGTACATCAGCAGCTAAAGAAACTGCAACACATCCACAGAACTTGAAATAATAGTAATTCAAAATGAGAGGCATGAGAAAAAAGCAATCAACTTGAGTAACACAAGAATAGATGTAGAGGCTAGCAGAAATATGAATTTTAAGGTATAAAGGTATAAAGTTGCCAGGTTGCTTTATCTTCTTACTTTTTACCTGGTTTTAAAATTCATTTTTCTGCCAGCCACTTACACTTGGACAGACAATACATTAACAGATTGTCATCTTCACAATAATATCCATACTTTTAACAAATTTTTAAAGTAGCAATACCTGCAAAAGTAAACAAAGCACGTGTTAAAATGTATTTTTTTTTTATTTTGCCTTGGTCAATTTTCTGTATGTTGAAGGAACAGTCCACCTCATTATTAAGTCGGCTGTTAAAAAAAAGTAGATCTATATCATGCATT
This sequence comes from Tridacna gigas, assembly GCA_945859785.2. Lineage (NCBI taxonomy): Eukaryota > Metazoa > Mollusca > Bivalvia > Cardiida > Cardiidae > Tridacna > Tridacna gigas. Next base: position 12,660,017 of record OX244029.2, on the reverse strand, counting down.
TATAAATATGTGGAGGCTTGCTTAGTATTACAAACTATGGAGATGCACTGAGCCACCTTTCGCCAGAACATGGCTGGTATAGATTAAAATCATACCATTCAAAAGTATGGAAAAATTATAGTGAATATGACAATCTGTTATTGTATGGTTGGTGCAAGTGTTAGTCAGTGGCAGAAAAACTAAATTCACAACTAGGTTAAAATTTGCCAGACCTGTCACTTTATCTTGTGTTTACTTTTTGCCTGACTTTCAAAATTAATTTCTCTGTCAGTGACTAAAGCTTGGACTGACCACACAATATTATCATTTCACACAATAATATCATCTTCCCATTATTTTCCATACTTTTGAATGGTATTATTTAAATTTAAATGCATTTTAACATCTGCATTGCACTGCTTTCTTAGCCACTATTGGGCCTTCAAGAAGTGAGCATCAGTGTCATCACTGTACCTGCATTCCAGATTAAGAACATTTCACTTCACTTCACTTTTACGGATGATATGTGATCACACACATATATATGGTTAGGAGTTTGACTGCCAAAGGGCAAGAAAGCACACTGTAGCTCTATGGCAGCTGCTTTACGGCATAAGAACACTTTACCCAACTTTTCGTTTTTCTCATAGTGAAAAGTACGTTGATACGTGCATGGTTTCAACATATTTTTCACTGGGAGGAAACACTAAGAACTGTGTGAAGCGTTCATATACCGTAATGCAACTGTCATGGTGACATCACAGATCATCATGGATAATGCTTTCTAAGACTTACACACCTTAAAAAAAACTGATTTGCTATTTGTTCGCGTATATGGTTACCAGTGTTGCCTTCCAAAACTGGATCTTGAAACCCAATGTTATCCTCTATATCATTTAACATGTTCAATGATATCACCTTGATCTATGCCAATGTTGTGAAGGACAACACAAGAAGTAATATATTTTATTGCAGTTGCTGGACAAGCTCTAATTCCGATTTGAAGGATGGGAAAGCGTCTTTTCATGATTCCAAATGTCTGTTCTATAATTACTCTTGTTCTACAAAGGCTGGCATTTAATCTTTCTTGTTTTACGTTCACTGGATTCAGAAATGGAGTCATCAAAAAAGGTTTACATGGGTAATCAGAATCTCCCACAAGAAAGCCATTATGTACACCTGAAAAAGATGAAAAAGAAAAAAAAAGACAATTATTGACTCACATTTTTCTCTTTTAAATTTTTGAAACAATGGTCAAAATTTGCAAAACTTTTTTATTTATCATAAATTGTATGGCTTTCATGAAAGGTCTTGAACTAGTCATGATGCTAGACATACAGGATCTGACATAAGCTGTCTCTTCAAATAGATTATATCAACCTTTTAACAAGCAATCCAGTGTTTTAATCACTATGTGGAAGGAGGCTACTAGAAACAGGTTTTTTTTGTCTGCAAAAGGTATTAATTCCACGAGTGTAAAATTTTGTGGTATGGTACAGTTAAACAAGACTGAAAATAATATAACTGAGCAAGCCTTTGGCAAGCATGGTAACATTATTTTTACAGAAAAGCTAAATACCGTTTTACCTTAACTCTTCAGCAAATGCCACGTTTTTTAACTTTTCCAAATTCAAAGCATTTGCAGACGACAAAATAAATGTGACTCAAAAATTGAAATTTGTTTTGGGAAGGCTAGAAAACATTGTGGCAAAAGGAGAAAATGCTGGTTACCAGCATTTTCTCCTTTTCCAACAACGTTTTCAAAAAGCGTCTTTCCCAGGGTCGTTAAAAGTTGGGATATGAGTGGTAAAGAGTTAAAACTTACCTTTAACTTGATATCATTTGCATTTATTTAATGTGTCAAAATATATAATACATGGAAATTGGTAGTTTACCATTTGAGTGGTGGACAGTGTACATTTAAGACCAGACTGCCTTTTCGTGTGGTCTGATCTTCACCTATCCTGTAAGTGCATTTAGTTGCACTTATGAGCTTAGAGGTTTATTATTACCTTACTTTAACTTGATATCAGTCAGATTTACTTAATTTGTCTAAATTTATATACATGTACATTTTTATTTTACAATTTAAGTGTTTGACAATAAAACAAAAACTTACAGGAAAGAGTAGAATTTAAAGTACTGCTATTTCATATGTTTGAAATGCTACCTTATACCAGATTGTGGATCAGTGATCGGATCGCATATTGTGTGCAGTCTGGTCCTGATCCACAATGTCCCTTGTGTGCACTCTAGAGGCCACATTTTCAGCTGGTCACGTATGAAACTTGGTCAGAATGTTTGTCTTGATGATATCTTGGGCGTGATTGACATTGGGTCATGACTTGAACACTTCTTTCTCAGGATCATTAAAAGTTGGGATTGTGTGGTAATGGCTTAAATTGGTAATTATGAAACTTATAAAACATGAGTACCGTTTTCAAATTCCTTGCACAAGCTACACTCTCTCCAGATTCTGGAGTCATGAGTGCTTCCTGGCCATTTGGCGGTCAAACTCCTTACCATATATGAATGATCACATATCATCTGTAAAAGATTATTTTGTATTAAAAAAAGTTCACATATAACTAGGTGTGTATACATGTATGTATTAAAACTGCTTCCTTGAAATTTTTCCAAAATTTTTTCAATAAAGTGCCATAATGGGCCATATTTTGCTCAGTTGTTTTACACAACCCAATATACAAACTATCACTACTGTACAGAACTTATGGCAGGGTGTTCCCGGGATTTTTTTTTTTTTTTTTTTTTTTTTTTTTTTTTGTATAATGGGATGATTTGAAATCTTTCACACTTTTTATTGGATGACAAAATTCTAGAACTGTCCAAATTGAAAATATTTGAAGACAAATACAATATTGCTTAAATGATATTTGTATTTGGAACGGAAGAAAATTTTGTAGGACAAGAAGAAAATGCTAGTTACCAGCAATTTCTCTTTCCCTCCCTTGTTTTCAAAGGCATCCATCTTAAAGGTTTAATACTCCAGATTGTTTGGTAAAGGGTTATTGTCACAATAACATGTCTGACCCATTACCAAACAATCCAGTGTTTGAACAGACTTTCCAAATGAAATTTAAAACATTGTAACCAGTATATTTTCCTTTCCTTACAATGTATTCCATCCTTTCAACAGCATACAGTTAAATATTTTGCCTACATTCATGTTATACTTTCAATTTTGCCAAGTCCACATTTTCATTCTCTTACAGAGTATTTTTCTAAAAAAAAAAATTGATAGAAATTCATGTAGGAGGTTGTTTTGTGTGTGTGTGTGGTTTTTTTTTTTTTTTTTTTTAAATCTTTACCAAACAACAAACATTTGGACTTGACGAAATTGAAAGCATCTGCAGATGACAAATAAGATGCCACTCAATAGTTTGGATTTGTCTTTGCGAGGGTGAAAAACATTGTGGAAAATGGAGAAAATGTTGATTACCAGCATTTTCTCATTTTCTCACAATGTTTTGGAAATGCTTTTTCCAAAGGGTCATTAAAAACCAGGATTCTTTGCTTAAGGGTTAAACTGTGTGATGAACATGTATTTGCTCAATACATTTATTGAAATTATACTTGAATGTTTCATGGCCCTTTAATATGGATTCATTGCTTTGCAGCAATTTACTGTAGAAGGAAGTGTGTTTAACTCTATAAAACACGACATAATCTTAGACCAGTCCAAATTAAAAGCATTTGCAGACATCAATTTCAGTGTGGCTCAAATGATGGGTTTTTTCTTTCATTGCGTAGAAAACATTCTGGTTACCAGGATTTTCTCCTTTTCCCACAATGTTTTCTAAAGGCCTCTGCCTCAGGGTTGTCAAAGGTCATCCATGTGTGTAAAGGGTTAAAATCACTTACCCTTGAATGATTATACATGTATTTCAAACATTGTGCCTCTTACTATTGAATGATTATATTTCAAAACATTGTGGTAAAAGAAAAATCGTTAGTTTTTTTACTCTATTGAAGATGTAGAAATCATCATTTGCGCTACATTTGTCGTCTGCAAATACTTTCAATTTGGTTTAGTCAAAAATTTTGTTTGTTAAAGGGTAAACAAAAAAACAGCCTTCTCTTGCACAGAAAAGAATTAAACTATGAAAATATGTGTGAAATCAGCTTTGTTATCATTTAAGTTTCTTTGTATTAAATGGAGTTCTTGGACTCTTTCAACAATATTTCAGCCAATGACAGTCATCTAATGAACAGTAATTTGCAGTCATGGTTTTAAATGTGTTAGGCTTGCCCTGCAACACTTTGTGAAAGGACCCTCCAGTGGGACCAATTACTCCAGCACTGAGGGTATTTATTTTTTAACCCTTTACCACACAATCCCAACTTTTAACGACCATGAGGAGAAAACCTTTTTGAAAACATTGTGGGAAAAGGAGCAAATGCTGGTAACCAGCATTTTCTCCATTCCTCACAATGTTTTCTACTCAACTGAAGGAAATTTCAACATTTCAGCCACCTTTGATTTGTTGTCTGCAAATACTTTGAATCTGGACTTGCTAAAATTTTGTCGTGTGGGAAAGAGTTAAACAGTTCAATATCCTGTCATAAAGGTTTCTTACTTGGAGCCACAACACAGGCAGACAGACACAACAAACTTGTGTACAAGTTGAAAACTACAACAAACAAAATCACATAAGTCTTGTTCACTTGAATTTAACCGTTAATCAGCCTTGAATGTGATGTTTGGTTTTTTCAGAACATTTTCAACAATTTCAGTGCAGAAAGAGTTGTTAGGGTCACTGCACTCTTTTGCTTGACTTTTGTCACTAAAGGTGTACAAGGTTGAAAAATAACTTACAGGGCTTCAGATATTTCAGTTTACTAAATGAAGATGACCATCCAACCAACGGTTGCAACGTTCTTGAAAGCACAGAGATATGCAATATATGACGTCCCAAGGATATAGAACTCCAAACAGAATTTTCCTTTTAAAACATTTCTCCAACCACTATTTTTTTTTTTTTTTTTTTTTTACATTTAGTCTATTTCATCCTCTTGAAGCTTTCATCAATCAATGGAACAATTAATTTATGAAACTATACCAATATTCTACAACCTTATCAGTCCCGCCCTTCAACTGTATTTTGTTAAAAGATATATGGAGCTTTTCTCATTAACGGTGCCCCTGCCTTTGCAGCCATCTTAGGGACACATGACGGGTATATTCAACATAACACGGTGTGTGTGCGACTATTTAGAAACTTTCAACAGGTTGTGCCAGCTGTCTTCACAATGCGTTTGTGGGAAAAAAATGTTTTCTGTATCACTGCATTTAATCCAAGAAGTAAATTACAAAACAATCATGCTAATTTTCAACTATTTTTACAGCACACGACCTCCGCTTCTCAGATTCAGAAGGAGACACTGATCTTTCATCCCAACATCGTTTCGCTACAAAATAGACCAATGACCGTTTCCAAACGGTGAAACTGATTTGAAAAAAAAAATATATATATATTGCATCACAATATACAGTCTTCTTTTTGATCAGTCCACGGATTTGATACTTTGTCTTTTTTTAAGTGACCTTAGTAATTTATACAACATTTTCGACAGCTACCATTGTTTTGTGGGAAAAGGAGGGGGGGTGTTGACAGACAAAGTTTGTTCCCTTGAACGCTATCTAAAAATAGAAACATGACAAAAAGTGAAATACAAACCTGCAATTGCTCGAAATCTCCGTTTAATAAGTAAAACTTCTTGCCCCCTGGGGACGTTTATAAAATTTCTCGATTTATCCGATATTGCCCTTGCCACTCTCCGGCAAATCCGCGAAACCGACGGCTGGGAGATACCTATTAGATCTCCTATCACTAACTGAAAACTACCGGTAGCGAAAAATCTCAAAGTTACGAGTACTTAATACAGCACAGTTAACGGTGAGTTTCTTTCGTTACCGAACTCAATGTAAGTTGCCAAGGTTTGACATAAAAATAATATGGCGCACGGCCAACAACGATATATAGTAAATACCTCGCCAGCTGTTAGTACCTCCAGCGGATTCTGCCGGTCCACCAATCTCCTTTCCGGCCCAAATACGAGATGTTGAACTACTTCGATGCGGTTCAAATGACGAAGGGCGGCCATTTTCTCGATTTAGAACGATTCTTGAGCATGGTACTTGGCAGACTTGGAATTCTTAAGAATAGTCTAAATATTTAGAACGGTCTAAAGTTTAGAATGGTTTGGTGAATACGTATTTGAGCCTAAGAATGGAAAATTTAGAAAATTCTTGAGAATAAGCCCAAGAATGTTCTTAAGAATGGTTTGGTGAATACGGACCCTGTTTATGTAATACATTACAGAAAATCGATAAGATCTGAATAATATGCAAGCGATCAATACTATATGTGTCATGCTCTATGGAAAGGGGGCTTAATGCGTTTGCAAAAAGTATCGATCAAGGTCATGCTGACCTTTGCCGAAACATTTTGCTTTTGGTCAATTTTCTGCATATCAAAGGACCACAACGTACCTCATGATTCAGTAGGTTGTTCTATGGTCCAAGTTAATTGAATGTAGGCTGCATTATGGTCCAAGTTAATTGAATGTGGAGTTAGTTGTAAAATGATTAAGATTTTACAATCTATGTACTCTTCAGTCATATCATGCATAAAATTTAGTTCTGATATGCCATTTCTGATTTTTTTTTTTTTTTTTTTTTTTTTTTTTTTTTTTTTTTTTTTTTTAATTTATTTTATTTTATTATTTTTTTTATTTATTTTTTTTTTTTTATGTTTCTGTATGCCTTAAACAAGGAGAACCTTTATCGCCGTTATTATTCATTTCATTTATAAACGATAGTCAAAATATTATCAATGTCGAATCACTCAATAACAACGACCTTAGAATTTTATCCATATATCTATTACTCTTTGCTGATGATATTGTAATGTTTACTACCAGTCGAGAATCTCTTCAAAGTCAAGTTGATAATATAGTCAATTATTCAAACAAATGGAGATTAAAAATAAATGTACTGAAAACAAAAGTGTGTTTTTCGGAAAAACAAACAACCAATATTGATACATATATCTATTAACGTTGAAATTATTGAAAATGTTGACAATTTTATCTATTTAGGCGTTAATTTTACTAGTGATGGAACTTTGTCCTCAGCAGTTAAACAATTAAATGATCAAGCATTAAAGGCATATCATAGTTTATTAGGAATCTTCGATAGAGTTGCTTTAGATATTCAAATTAAATTATCACTGTTTGATTCACTAATTGTTCCAATCATATTATATGGATCTGAGGTCAAAGTTGTTGATAAAATCCATTTACGTTTCTGTCGATATTTATTAGGAGTAAGCCAACAAACCTCTAACTAAGCTGTTTATGGCGAACTTGGTCGCTTTCCGCTTAATATTATAGCAAAAGAGAGGTCGATTAATTTTTTTCTTAAAATGAAAATAAATCCCCAATGTATTACTCATAGTGCATTTTTAAGTCAACTTCCGGATATTAAAAGTAACTTTTGGGCGTTAAAAATGAAGAAAGTTATTGATTATTAAGGTTTTGGTTTTCTGACGAATAATATTCAAATGAATTTATGTATACCACCTTTCCAGAGTTTGAAAAATCGCATTAGTGATCAATTTATACAAGACTGGCATAGTTATTTGAACAGAACTCCAAAACTCATGTATTACTGCAATTTTAAAACTGATTTTAAATTTGAGAAATACCTTCAGACAATTAATAATGATAACCTACGAACTCATCTCACTCGAATTAGATTAAGTTCTCACCCATTAGAAATTGAAACTGGTTGGAGAAATGGTATTGATAGAAATAATCGCCTTGTAAATCATGTAATATGAAAGTTATTGAGTCTGAATACCATTTCATTTTATGTTGTCCGAAATATTACGATCTACGCAAACAATTTATTGGTATAATTCCATGGCCTTCGTCACAAAAATTTAATCAACTAATGTCACAAACTGATGATAAGAAATTGTACCAATTATCCAAATATATTAAGGAAGCGTTAAGTTTAAGGAAAAATTATCTTGATAGTATTCTCTCTTAGAGAATCCAATTAACTGATTTCGTCCGATATATTGTTGCAAAAAAAAAATTGACATTCTACAATGCTGTAACACTCATTGTAACAACTTAGTTATGGTTACACACACACACACACACACACACACATATATATATATTGTAGTATAGTAGGTTTAATTTGATAGCCTAACAGATGGGAGACTAATCAGGGTGATTAGTTATTATTCTCTTTTGGGTTATTTCACTTGCCAAAAGTTAGATGGGCGCTAGTAGAAAACAGGAAGTTGTGGTTGTTGTTGTATGACCATGCTGTAGAATGAAATGAAAAATAAACATGATGATTAAATTCGTGTGGTTGTTCATTTGTTCGGCCTTGAAACATGACATCTGGCGACGAGGTGAAACTTTGAAGAGTCATAGACGTCTTCGACCAATATTTTTGGTTTTGATAGTTGTTGTGGCGCATCTTATTGACTTGAATGGATTGCCAACCTTCGAAGCCAGGGGCGAACGTCTTGGTCAATCTTGGGAGAGATGGACAAAAGACAGCTTTATTATTACATTGTGCGGGGCAAGAAGTTGAAGACATTTACTTCACATTGCCGGACCGTGAACCGTAGGAGGGACAAAGGGCTTTTGATAAAGCAACAGAAGTCTTGACAACACATTTTAAGGGGAAGGTAAACGTACCCTATGAACGTTATTGTTTCAGAAGCATGACCCATATGGATGAGTCAGTTGAACAGTATGTGATTTGGCTGAAACAACAGGCCAAATTGTGTGAATTTGTCAATGAAGATGAAAAGATACAGGATCAAGTAATTGAAAAATGTAAGTCGCACAAACTTAGAACAAGACTCTTAGAAAGAGGCCGAGATTTGACACTTGACCAATTGAAAAATATAGCTCAAGCTTTGGAAAGCTCTGAAAATCAGGCCAAGAGCATGGAAAACCCAAGGGAACCATTGAAAAGTGCGTCAGAAACTGTTAATGTCGTTTCAAAATCCAAGGTAACTTGCTATCGGTGTGGTAAGTCAGGACACATCAGCACTGATAAGACCTGTCCGGCACGTGACAAAAAAATGTAATGATTGTGGACATGTTGGACATTTTGCATCAAGATGCAGAACCAAGAGTAAGAACTCTGACACACAGAATAAAGGAAAGAAGAAAAATAAAAGGTCAAAGGGTAAGAACATTAATACTGTGGAGGAACATGAAGACGACAAACATGAATATACCTTTCAAGTAAATAATAAGTTGAAAAACAGTATGGGGAAAATAATACTTGACATACTGTCTGTTGATTTTGTGGTAGACAGTGGTGCCTCGGTCAATATCATCGATAAAGATCTTTGGACAAAGTTGAAAAGTTGTAAGATTAAGTGTAAAACTGAGTCGACGTCAAAGAAATTGTATACATACGGTGCAAGTGAGTCACTGAATCTTTTGGGTAAATTTACAACGATGGTTTCAACTACTGGCGGTGTCACTGCACCAGACACTGAAGTGTATGTATTTGACGGTAAAGGTCCAGCCTTATTAGGGAGAAATACTGCTACTAAGTTAGGTCTATTGACAGTACACCCTGAATTAGACACTATTCAAGATATGAGTGACTGTTATGATGGTATTGGGAAACTAAAAGACTGCAAATTGAAGCTTCACATTGATAAAAGTGTACCACCAGTTGCTCAAAGCATGTATCGGGTTCCATACAGTCTTCGGGAAAAAGTCGCTAACAAACTTGAAGAGCTAGAGAGTTTGGACATTATCGAAAAAGTGGATGGCCCAACAGAATGGGTAAGCCCTGTCATCGTAGTACCTAAACCAGATGGTGACATTCGACTCTGTGTTGACATGAGGAGAGCCAGTGAAGCCATAATTCGCAAAAGACAATCTATACCAACAGTGGATGAAGTTCTTCAGAACTTGAATGGTAGATCTCAGTTATGGGTATCATCAGATCGAATTAGAGGAAGATTCTAGATACATTACCACATTTGTGACACATAAAGGTCTGTACCAGTACAAACGTCTGAATTTTGGAATCAGCTGTGAACCAGAACAGTACCAACATGTGATTTCACAGGTGTTCAGTGATTTGCAAGGTGTGGAAAACATTCTCGATGTCATCATCGTTCATGGTACATCGCGGGAAGAACATGACAAACGTTTAAATATGGTTCTTGATAGAATTCGCGAAAAGGGACTGACATTAAATAAGAACAAATGTCAATTTGGGTTGTCTGAAATACAATTTATGGGTCACATGATTTCGGACCAAGATATTGGGCCAACCAAAGAACATGTAAAAGCGCTCATGAATGCCACTCCACCAAAAACTCTCTCAGAAGTTAGAAGTTTTCTAGGACTAGCTAACTTCAGCGCTAGATATATTCCGAATTTGTCTACTTTATGTGAGCCCTTAAGGCGATTGACAAAAAAAGGGAGTAAAATTTGAATGGGGTTCTGAACAAGAACAATGCTTTTCTGAAGTGAAAGCTTGCTTGACACAAAGTAGCACTCTAGGTCATTTTAGGCTAGATGCAAAGAAAACATTGTTGATAACAGATGCATCCAATGTAGGACTAGGTTCAGTCTTCATTCAGCAAGATGATCATGGTAATGCCAAAGTTATTTGCTTTGCCAGTAGGTCATTAACAGACATAGAGAAAAAGTACTCTACTTTGCAAAAAGAAGCCTTAGCAGTAGTTTGGGGTTGTGAAAAGTTTAGATTGTACTTGTTAGGGGTTGAATTTGAGTTAATTAGTGACCACAAACCTTTAGAAGTCATATATGGCCCTAGGTCTAAACCAAATGCTAGAATCGAGCGCTGGGTTACAAGACTTATGCCATATAAATTCAAAGTACACTATAGACCAGACAAGATTAACATTGCAGATGCTGTTTCAAGACTGGTTCCAAGTCAAAATGCTTCTCAGAGTGAACGTGAGAAAATCGCAGAAGATTACATATATTTTATGGCAAAAGAAGCAATTCCAGTTGCTCTAAAACCGAGAGAGGTTGAAGAAGCATCTAGAATTGACAGTGAGTTGATTTCAGTAAGAAATTGCTTAGAATCTTCAAAATGGGATGAACCTTTAGATTGTATGCCATATTATCCTATTAGAAATGAGTTATGTACTTTAGGGTACTTGGTGTTGAAGGGTACTAGAATAGTAATACCAAAAGCATTGAGACAAAAGTATCTAGAGTTAGCCCATCAAGGTCATTTAGGTATTGTAGGCACTACACAACAGTTGCGGTCAAAAGTTTGGTGGCCTCATATGGAAAAGGATGTAGAGAAGTATGTAAAAAGCTGTCATGGTTGCCAGCTAGTTACTCCATCTGTGCATCATGAGCCGTTGCAACCGAGATCATTACCGAATGGACCATGGGAAGACTTAGCAATAGATTTATTAGGTCCTTTGCCGACTGATTAATATGTTTTCGTAATCATTGATTATGAAATTGATGTTATGAGGGATATCGCTAGTACCAGGATTATAGAAAGTTTAGATAATGGACCACAGTTCCGATCAGCTGAGTTTAAGCAATATTTAGATAAAAATGGCATAATTCACCTGCGAACGACTCCGTTACATCCGTCAGCAAAAGATGAGGTGGAGCGTCAGAACCGTTCGTTGTTGAAAAGGATTAAAATTGCACATGCTGAGAGTAAAGATTGGAATAAAGAAATCAGAACTTACCTTCTTGCATATACATGTAGGAGTAAACCACACAGCGTAACGGGTAAATCACCCGCAGAGTTAATTTTTGGTAGGAAACTGAGAACAATATTGCCGCAAATAGCGCAATTAGCACATTCATGCATAGATGAAGAGGTCAGAGATAAGGATTCTTTGGCAAAATATCAGTCAAAGCTGTACACAGATCAAAAGCGTGGAGCTAAAGAGTCTGAATGAGAATTTGGTGATTCTGTATTGTTAAAGCAGAAACAAACTGATAAGTTTTCTACACCATATCGTGAGAAGCCTTTTACTTTGATAGATAAAAGGGATTCTAGTTGTACAGTTATGTCAGATACAGGGGTAGCTTATAAAAGAAACAGTACTTTTATTAAGCCATAAGCTGAACGAGATTCTGAAAACAGTGTGGGGAAAAGCTCCATACCAGAACCAGATCCAGATCAGGCTGCACAGCATATGCAAGAGCCAACAGGAGATTCAGTTCATTTACCTTCAGGGTCTGATCATGACCTTTCTGATAAAATTGTATTACGGTCAAAACGGTCTACAGAATTACCAGAAAGATTAAAGGATTATGAAATGAGTTAGGACAAGAACTAGAATTTTTCAGTGGAGAACAAGAACTGTTCTGTGAGGTTTATAATGTAAGGGGTTAATGTTTGATACTTAAAGCTGTAGGTAACAGTTTTATTATGATAAGCATATTGTTTTGTATATGGGGGTTTTCAGTTATTTCATACAAAGGTATTACTCTTAAAAGAAAGGGGAAGATGTAGTATAGTAGGTTTCATTTGATAGCCTAACAGAAGGAATACTAATCAGGGTGATTAGTTATTATTCTCTTTGGGTTATTTCCCTTGCCAAAAGTTAGTTGGGGCGCTAGTAGAAAACAGGAAGTTGTGGTTGTTGTTGTATGACCATGCTGTAGAATGAAATGAAAAATAAACATGATGATTAAATTCGTGTGGTTGTTCATTTGTTCGACCTTGAAACATGACACACACATATGTATGTGTATTTTAATTATAAAACAACTAAACAAACATGTTTCGGCTATCGCCTCATCAGTGTAACGTTGTTACTGGTGGCAACGTCTAAAATTTTTTCGTCTGGTAATGGGTTGAAAAAAGGGAGGGTAGACATTTTCTGGCAAGTGGTCTTAACAATTTAACCATTTCCCAATTAACCCGGACTTTTAATGCCCCGGGGGTATTTTATCGAAGAAAATATTGTGGGAAAAGAAGAAGCTGCTTGTTAAAAGCAACTTCTTTTCACTAATATTTTCTACCCTATGACATTAAAAGCTGTTGCAGACGACACATTAAATCACGCTCAATCAATAAAATTTGAGTCAGCAAGGTTAGAAAACATTGTGGGAAAAGAAGAAAATGCTGGTTATCAGAATTGTCTTCTTTTTTCCACCATGTTTCCAAACTTATCTGTCTCAGGGGCGTTAAAACTCGTCATTGTGTGGAAATGGGTTAATTTTCAATTCATACTCAATATGAATTTTCGTCTATGTAACCTCTTTCATTTTGAATTGGTCAAAAATTTGCAGCCTGGTAATGAGTTATGATTGGTTGCAACACACTTTCATTTTGAATTTGTAATGAAATAATTGATTATGTTGTGATACTACTTGAACAATAGATCTTTACCTAATCAACAAAAAAAGATTCAAATCAGATATAATGAGGCTGTCTAGTCTGATTTTGCTTTACATACAAAGACATAAGGAGCAATTGATATTACGATAACACAGCCTAACATCATCACATTTGATCTTGAAACAATTGATCTAAGTACGACATATTGTTTTTATCCATACATAAAATAATCCAAATGTCTAGACTTTGAAATATTTTAGAGAAGGAGTATAAAAGTCATTATACCCTCCAAAACACGTTTGTGGGGGTATGTAGGAGTTACCCTCTCAGTCATTCGGTCCATCTGTCTGTTGGTTTGTCTGTTGCTTTTTATTCTGCGTAATTTCGCAACATCCATAGGACATATTTCATTGAAACTTCATAGAAAGCTTCCATATCAATGAAAGCTGATCGTAAAATGGTTACGGTAGAATGATTTTTCATGAGATTATGGCCCTTTTGGTTTTTGATTTCATTGAAACTTCATAGAAAGCTTCCATATCAATGAAAGCTGATCGTAAAATGGTTACGGTAGAATGATTTTTCATGAGATTATGGCCCTTTTGGTTTTTGACAAGGAGCCGTTGGGGGTTGTAATCATCTTTAGTAATAGTCTAGTTACAAGTGATTTTCCAGTATGATTCAGATTATATGTCCACTTTAGTCTGGTCTGAAAGAATATATATATGTTTCATGAATAAACATATTCCTGATGTTCTCTACTTGTTTCCAAAGCGAATTTATGAAATTTGTATGTTCTTGGTATAGTCTTGGATAGAACCCCGAATTCATTATTTGCAAGACCCAAGTCATTATGCAAATTTTATGCAAAAACAAGCCATTCACAGAATAACTCAATGCCTGGACTGGATCCAACCTGTTGGCCACTCAGCCTATCATTTTATATAAAAAAGCATTTTGTGATCTTTTTTCCCAGTTCGTGGAGGAGTCTTGCCACACATAATAAAGATTGCAGCGACCAATGTGCTCTCTGGTGACAAATTTTAATGTGTCTGTAAAACCTGGCTGCACAATAGCTCCGGATGCGCAGAGAATAACCCGCCTTACAGTACAGGGAGACAATATGACAGTAAACGGCCAGTCTGTAGAATCGGTACACATCAAGGCAGCACTGGAAAAATTTTCAACATGGCTTGAAAAACAGCCAAGTGTGTGTTTAGTGGCTCATAATGGTAGGGTGTTTGACTTCCATGTGCAATTGACTGCTTTAAAAGTGAATAGGATGAGAGAGAGGTTCATCGCAAGTGTCCAAAGTTTGGTAGACTCGTTGTACATCTTTAAAAAAGTATACACTAAGAGAAGTCACACACAGGAGAGTTTGGTTACCTCATTACTCAGCATTACATACAACACACATAATGCAATGGCAGACGTAGAAAGCCTCGGAAAACTGCTAAATCACTGTAATCTCTGCAACAAAGACATTTTAAAATTCAGTTTCTCACCTGTTGCCATTATAAATAGAATGGCATTCAATCATCAAAAGAATAGAAACATGCGATCACTTGATTCTCTTGTCAGTAATGGTGTGTGTAAACGTCACACGGCCGAAAACATTGCTGGATCTGGCCTCAACATAGACCACTTGAGAATAATCTACAAGCGTGGTGGCGAAGACGGCCTCAGAGATGTTTTTATGAGTAAAAACTCTGAAGGACAAGCAAGAGTTACTAGTGTTAAAAAAGTTCTTGGTGAAGTTGTTTCCAAACTTGGTGATTTCTTTAGTGCACAGAAATAATGTGATAAATTCGCTTAGAATAATTAGTTTGAAACTTTCAAAGTGGTGATGTTAGTGTAAATTGTAATAGGGTTTTTAGTAGTTGTTACAGTATGTATTCTTCAGAAATATTGCCCTGACTTTGACCAACCAATGAGTGAATATTTACATAATTGAGCACATTTGGACATCATGGAAATTCCATATAAAATACATGACTGGATATCAATGAACAAGACCAAACTGCACAATGCATGCTGTCTGATCATGATCATTGCTATCAGTAGTAGTGTATGTAGAGCACCAGCTGCCCTTCTTGAGTTAAAACTTGAGATTGAGGTGGAATGATCTTGGATGACCTTGACCGCCGCCATTTTGGATGTCCTTCAGGTCATCACGTGATATGATGTTATGACTAAAAATAGAGCTAAAAACAGGTCAAAGCGTGTTTTCGTCGTGTTATTACTAAAATAGGTCTAGATAGAAACAGGACGATGCATGTTTTCGTGGATTCTTTAAATAGATGACCTATTATCTAACCGCGTGACGTTAGAATGGGGTCATAAGTGATAGAGAAATGGGTTGACACGTGTAAGAGGTAAACGTCTTCTCATCTCAAATTTAGCGCTCATTTTGTAGCTTGTGTATAAGCCCATTTCGTGCGTACCATACCATGACACCTACCTACTATCCCTTTACACAGTGTTAAACACTTCTCTTCCATATGAAAACTTGACGCAATCATTTAAGCGCCATCAGGTTAAAACCACCCTGATCTCACTAACCCCGTGAATAAAATTTCTTTTACACACACAGGAATTATACCCTCTTCCAGTTAATGGAATATCTCTCTCTCTCGCTCTCTCTCTCTGTCACTGTCTCTCTCTCTTTTTCTATCTTTTCTCCATCCCTTCATGCATGGCTTAGTGATAAAGAGTGGGATCAGTAACCTGATCTGGTGGGTTTTTCGTGGGAGTGTCCTTGGGCAAGACACTTTTAAGCCCTAGCCTAGAACTGGTGAAGCCCTGGAGATACATGACCATATGAGCTGTCTCCATGATATGATTGAAATAATGTTGAAACGCGGCGTAAAATGGCATTCAATCAACTCATCCTCTCTTTTCTCCCCTTTCTGTCTTTCTGACTCTTCCACCTCCTCTCCCATACGACAAAATGTACCAAATTCATAGCGTCTGCAGACGAGAAATTTAATGTAGATCTACCAAAATGATGGTTTATGTCTTTGAAAGGGTAGAAAACATTTTCTCTTTTTTCCACAGAGTTTTCAAAAGGCCACTTTTTAAAAGTATTATTTCGGCAGCAGCAGTAGAATAAAATACGCCCCACCCCGCCCGGACTCGTGCCCCCCCCTCCCCCCCATTTAGACGGCATCGAGTTGGAACACGTGGGGGTCATGTTGGCTGTAATTTAACGTTTTCTCTGATATATCATTTTGATATTGAAAATGATTTTTTGTAGAAAAAGTAGAAATGAATACAACTTACGTTTTATGACATACATGTACGTATCACAACTGGTTGATCCAAGTCTACCGTGTTCTAAATATATACAAACACAAAGCCTTAACCCATATAAAAAAAAGTATGATTACAGACGAACACTTATGGACACCTGTAGGCATTTTTTATGGCGGATAGGTCGCCGAAAAAGCTCGCGATGTATTTTGGCGCGGTAATTCGCCGGAAAACCCGAGCAGTTGTGATAAACCCGAAAATTAATCTCGGTTTAAAGTACATGTAAGTTCAATGTTGTAATTTACGTAGCCTGTTAAACGTTCTATTTTACACAACGAAACTATTTTCATACCATTTTTATGTGCGTGGCCCACATTAAAACGTTTGTTAGATAAGATCCGGTGTTTACGGTCCTGATGTAGAAGGCTTTTGAGAAAAACATTGTGGGAAAAGGAGAAAATGCTCACTATGTACCCTGTTAAAAGTTGTATTTTACAAGCCCACATGGAAAACATTCTGGGAAGTTGAGAGCATTTTCTCCTTTTTCCCACAGCCAGTCTAGAGGAATTCGCGGTAAGTATAACATATAATATGTTGGCTGTAATTTAACCCTTTCCCTGATATACCATTTTGAGACTGTCACAATGCGAAACATCTTGCAGAGGAGAAATTAAAACCAACAAAAATGGGATTTTAAAATACTGATAGCTTTGAAAACGTTGTGTAAAAAGGTGAAATCGCTCGTTATATGAGCTACAATGTGCTCTGACGTAGGAGGCTTTTGAAAACATTGTGGGGAAAAGGAGACAATGCTCACACATGTAACCACCCAGACTCACGCCGTTAAAATCGGGGATTTCCCGTTTTAGTACTTTTTTAGTCATGTTGGCAAGTGCGTATCCCTTCATGAGCAGACGATATTTTACTGTTTATATCGCAGACGACATTTCTCGTTCAATTCGAACAAAGTTTTTCTTCACTCCTAAACTAAAACTAGGTTAAAAACTAAGTTCTATGTTCTGATTTACATAAACTTTTGAAAGTTCTAGTTACTAGTCTACAACGGAAAGTTCTAACTACTAGTCTACAACGGAAACCATCTCTTCAATAAAAATGTAAATAGGTTCATTTGTGAAAAAAATGTCAGCTCGAGATAAATTAAAAGATTTGACACCGAAAGGAACTAGATTTCTAACTTGGACATCTGAGTTACAGTAATGGAAGTCTTACATCTTCACATTGACAGAGGAAAGCTACTAGCAGAAACCTGTTCCATTGTAGTTGAACAGGAGGTCGCGGGTTCGATCCCCGGCTCTGCCAGTATTCTTTCCGAGGATTGATGATAGTCAATGCGATAGGATTCATTCCTCTCTCACCGCTGTCCATTGTTTCGACAATGGTTATGTGGGAAAGCAGCCAGTGGCTTGGAAAGAATATTGTACGGAGTACTGGTTAAAAGAACTCCAGGAAAGCATGGATAGGTGCACGGGCCGCCGCGATATAACTGAATAATGTTGAAAACGGCGTTAAACACCATGCAATCAATCAATCAATCAATCCATCGTAGCTGATGATTCTCCCCCCCCCCCACCTCCACGCTTTTGTATTCTTAGGTGAGTTATGGTAAAACTTTTTACCTTTTTTTTTTTCTTTTAAATCGGTTAGTTTCCCTCTAACCCATACCCAACAGTCGGTGTTTTTTTTTTTTTTTTTTTTTTTTTTTTTCTTTTTTTTTTAAGGACTTGAGTTACAGCAAAAGGATTAGGTTGTTAATTAAACGGAGAAGAACAACATTGTGAAATGAAACAGTTTAATAATGAAATATAGGTTATCTTAAATCTTTAATTAAAATAAGTGTTATTGTCTTTCTGCAATTCTTTTTTTGTTGTTGATGTCATTTATTTCTCGGGTAAAGAAATCACAGCTAAAGCCAGAGGTAACTGACCTATTAGATGTTTGAAAAAAAAAACCTACATCTTTTCATTTTAAGATTTTCCTTCGTAAGAAGCATCAACTTACGAAGATCGGTGCACCTATCTATTTCAGATATTTAATGGTTATTTGGACAATGTTCTGGAAAAATACATTTTTGAGCAAAAGAAGATAAGAGATTGAAAGATTGAAAGAGAGGAAGTGAAAAGCGAGTTAAATACGATTAGTCGGGATTGCTTATGATTTATTGCCGCTTTCAATATTTTCTCAGTCAATTCGCAGTAGCTGGTGCTCTTATGTATGTTTACCAAAATAAATACAACGTCAAATCCGAACCAGATAGGGCTTGTGCATCTGACCATGT
This sequence comes from Tridacna gigas, assembly GCA_945859785.2. NCBI lineage: Eukaryota > Metazoa > Mollusca > Bivalvia > Cardiida > Cardiidae > Tridacna > Tridacna gigas. Next base: position 12,641,115 of record OX244029.2, on the reverse strand, counting down.
TTACCCTGTGTCAACAATACATCCGATCCGACCCACAAGCTGCTTAACCCGCAAATATTTATTATTCGCCTATGTGCGATAGACAAAGTTGGGTCGTTAAAACCGTTTCAACAAAATTACATTTCTTAAATGTCGGGGTTGGTTATTAGCCGAGTCGCGATTTGAACGCTCGACCCAGAAGTTTGAGCCTATGGGGTTACCGGATGAATTATCCGACCTCGAACTCACCCAGCGGTGACTGCGAAAAAGTGTCGATACAAAAAAGGTTACTGTGTCTGCTAATTATAAAGCGATCGATGGTATTGAAATATTTTCGAACAGTTTGAAATCGCTGTAAAAAATAAATTAGGTGTCAGTTTTTACCGGAGGTGAAAGACCTTATCTCTTCTGTCGCTTCACTAAAGGAATGGAATGTCAGTGTAATTTAAAATCTCACCGATCACGTTATGAAGGATTATTTTGATAATGATAGTAAAATAGATACATTTATTCTACAGCTTTCGACTAACCTATAAAAGTCGGAGTTAGAATAAGCAGTCTCATTTGCAAGGATAACAAGGATAAATTTTCAAAGACTGTTTAAAAGTTGTGCGCATTATACATTAAAATTTCACAAATAATTTACTAGCCGAATATTATGTCTGTAAAACTTCAAACACTGTGGACAGAGCATTGCGGCGTGTGCTACGAAGATAAAGAAATTTACTTTATAAATTTGTGTAAATGTAAGGACTTCTTTGCGAGGATCGTTTTCGAAACGTAGATAAGTGTCCATTTTGTAGATTTGCTTTTACTAAAATGGAAACGCGAAACAGTGATGAAGAATTTCGACAGTATTCGGCAGTACCTGAATCTTTCTCTTCAACTGAAACTGACGACAAACTGTTATATTTGAGACTGAACATGGACATACGTTTTATTTGAGGTGACCACCACAGCTGACGTAGTGTTTTTTTTTTTTTTTTTCAGTGTAAGTAGATTGTTGCTTTACAACAAGTGTTTCATTTGTTATAGCTAGAGGGAAAGAAAAAGATTTAATCTTAATTTGAGCGAGCTGAAAATTATGAGAACTAGTAATAATCGCGTTTATTAAGCAACATTGTTGATTGATTAGGTTGTTTTCAAACCTACTGACCATTATCTTATTTAAATCGCTAGCGTCTACGGAAATGGGTTAAGATAGGCTGAGGAATTTTGAATCTATAGGAATTACGGGTAAATTTATGAATTTATTGGTCGAAACTTTATATTCCTTGTACTTAAATGGGATACTTAAATGTCAATATGGATCACACAATTTATATTTTTAGGTGATTTAACGTTAAAGAAAAGTTTCATTGCTTACGTAGATGCATGACTAAGAGCAAGGTAACATATTTTCCGGACAATAGACCACGGCATATCCGTTAAAGAAAGTAGAAATTTTCAATGGTGATGCGTATAAGACGAAACGGCTTAGTGTTATTGAAAAACAACTTTCCAGTAAAATATACATGAATTTGTGACATATTAAGAAATTCAAAAACCAGTAAGTTTGTCGCTTACGTTTCGTCAGTTTTGAATAGATAGAATAGGTTAAATTGGGTTACAGATATAAAAAAAATTCTTGATGAGTATGGGATGACATACGTCTTAAATGATTATCGCCGTATTGATGCCGCGATGTCTTTACAGGAATTCAAAATGAGGGTTTTAGATTCATTCAAAACTGAGTGGTTTAGTTCGATAAATAAAAGCACAGTTTTAGATATGTATTGTCAATTCAATTTTTCTTTATTGTACATATAGGCCGCTGGCCCAAGATAAATAACAAAATATATAAATGAATATTTACAGTTATCGGATAGATTTAACTCCTTACCAAACCACAAATATATAGCCCTTTCCAAATTTAAAGCATTTGCATTTCAAATTTAAAGCATTTGCAGACTTCCAATCGAGGACAGCTGAAATGGCAGAATTTGTCCTTGATACATTAGAAAAACATTGTGGAAAAAAGAAACCGGCTACCAGGTTTTTCTATTTTTCCCACGACGTTCTCGAAAGGTATTTTTCTAGGGTCGTTGAAACACAGAATTGTTTGGTTAAGAAGAAAATGATCAATGATGTAATTAGATCTTGAAACTAAGTATTAGAGTTTATTTCAGTTTCTTTTATCTACATGACTGCATTAATGTATATTGCTATTTTTCTGAAAGTAGATTCTTTTGAATTTTGCATGTCATTTTAAAAGCACCATTTGTTATGAGAACTTCCTTGACAACATCCCTCGACATTTACGGTTTCATTTCACACGTCTTAGGGCATCGATTCATCCTTTAAGAATACAGACAGGCAGGTACGGCAGAAACAGAGTAATGAGGGAACAACATTGCCAGCACTGTGAAGATTTAGATATCGAAGATGAATATCATTTCATCTGTATCTGTAATGTTTATAGTGAACTAAGAAAAAAATACTAAAGTGCTACTATTTCACACACACATCAGTTTATAAGTATCATCAATTGTTATAGTCTTCGAATAGACAGGACCTCATTAAGTTGTGTATTTTCATTAAAGCGGCTTTAACGTTGAGAAATAGTATAATATTATATACTAATGCCTAGAAAGTTCATGTTGTTCAACCTTTTATTGTAAAATGCCGACTTTCAAAAACCCTTAAAAGAAGGCTTTTAAGTGCGTTTTGGTAAAAGGAGAGAATGCTAGTAACGGGCATTTTCTACTGTTCCCATAATGATATCTCCCCCATAAAAGACAATTTTTATGTTTTGAGTAACATATAATTTGTCGTCTGCATATGCTTGCACTTTGGTGAAGGCAAAAATTGTCATCCGTAAGAGAGTTAAATGAATAAATCTTATATAAAATTTATCTTTTTATATGTATACCTTTAATGAAAGGAGGTTGCCTTTTCTTTCTTTCCGCACTCTCAGCACCCAAAGGATAGGAAAGTGTGGACCTGTGATAGGACCGAACTTTGAGTGCGGCCTGATCTTGTCCTACACTGTCCGCCATACTATAAGAACGCGTGCAGGCGAGTTTCACAACCAGGGGACTTGAAGAATTTACCTTGTCTCTTTTTCTTCATGGTTTGACTAGTTGGTCATCTCTCCCTCTTTATATTATATTATTTCTCTTCATACATATTGTGTCTTGTAGACTAGGTTTTTCTGAATTCCTATTATTTCTGCTTCTGATTGGTAACTACAGGTTAACACTTTTTTCTACAGTTTGGTTACTTCACTTTTGATATGTATATACACATATTGCATCATTCATTGAAAAACTTACGTTCTGACAGGACAATGTACTATGTACATGTATACGTCTAAATAAAATGTCTGTTCTGTTCTGTTAAAAAAATATGGACAACAGTTTCCGCGCACTCGAGGTATTCCATTTAGCAGACCTAACCTATTTCAGATTTAACATAATTGCAAATGAACTTTTCGATGTAGGTCTACTAAAGTCTCAAGCAATGTTTAACCTCCAAACTTATTTGTGAGATGTTAATGTATAAATGAGACTGCTTATTTCTAACTCCGACTTTTATAGGTTAATCGAAAGTTGTAGAATAAATGTATCTATTTTACTATTATTATCAAAATAATCCTTCATAACGTGATCGGTGAGATTTTAAATTACACTGACATTCCATTCCTTTAGTGAAGCGACAGAAGAGATAAGGTCTTTCACCTCCGGTAAAAACTGACACCTATTTTATTTGTTACAGCGATTTCAAACTGTTCCAAAATATTTCAATACCATCGATCGCTTTATAATTAACAGACACAGTAACCTTTTTTGTATCGACACTTTTTCGCCGTCACCGCTGGGTGAGTTCGAGGTCGGATAATTCATCCGGTAATCCCATAGGCTCAAACTTCTGGGTCGAGCGTTCAAATCGCGACTCGGCTAATAACCAACCCCGATATTTAAGAAATGTAATTTTGTTGAAACGGTTTTAACGACCCAACTTTGTCTATCGCACATAGGCGAATAATAAATATTTGCGGGTTAAGCAGCTTGTGGGTCGGATCGGATGTATTGTTGACACAGGGTAAACATGGTCAGATGCACAAGCCCTATTTGGTTCGGATTTGACGTTGTATTTATTTTGGTAAACATGCATAGGAGCACCAGCTACTGCGAATTGACTGAGAAAATGTTGAAAGCGGCAATAAATCACAAGCAATCCCGACTAATCGTATTTAACTCGCTTTTCACTTCCTCTCTTTCAATCTTTCAATCTCTTATCTTCTTTTGCTCAAAAATGTATTTTTCCAGAACATTGTCCAAATAACCATTAAAAATCTGAAATAGATAGGTGCACCGATCTTCGTAAGTTGATGCTTCTTACGAAGGAAAATCTTAAAATGAAAAGATGTAGGGGTTTTTTTTTTTTCAAACATCTAATAGGTCAGTTACCTCTGGCTTTAGCTGTGATTTCTTTACCCGAGAAATACCCAATAATGGCAACAAAAAAAAAAAAAAAAAAAAAAAAATGCAGAAAGACAATAACACTTATTTTAATTAAAGATTTAAGATAACCTATATTTCATTATTAAACTGTTTCATTTCACAATGTTGTTCTTCTCCGTTTAATTAACAACCTTATCCATTTGCTGTAACTCAAGTCCTTTGAAAAAAAGAAGAAAAAAAAAAAACACTGACTCTTGGGTATGGGTTAGAGGGAAACTAACCGATTTAAAAAAAAAAGTAAAAAGTTTTACCATAACTCACCTAAGAATACAAAAGCGTGGGGGTGGGTGGGAGAATCATCAGCTACGATGGATTGATTGATTGATTGATTGATTGATTGTATGGTGTTTAACGCCGTTTCCAACATTATTCAGTTATATCGCGGCGGCCCGTACACCTATCCATGCTTTCCTGGAGTTCTTTTAACCAGTACTCCTCACAATATTCTTTCCAAGCCACTGGCTGCTTTCCCACATAACCATTGCCGAAACAATGGACAGCGGTGAGAGAGGAATGAATCCTATCGCATTGACTATCATCAATCCTCGGAAAGAATACTCGCAGAGCCGGGGATCGAACCCGCGACCTCCTGTTCAACTACGATGGAACAGGTTTCTGCTAGCAGATTTCCTCTGTCAATGTGAAGATGTAAGACTTCCATTACTGTAACTCAGATGTCCAAGTTAGAAATCTAGTTCCTTTCGGTGTCAAATCTTTTAATTTATCTCGAGCTGACATTTTTTTCACAAATGAACCTATTTACATTTTTATTGAAGAGATGGTTTCCGTTGTAGACTAGTAGTTAGAACTTTCCGTTGTAGACTAGTAACTAGAACTTTCAAAAGTTTATGTAAATCAGAACATAGAACTTAGTTTTTAACCTAGTTTTAGTTTAGGAGTGAAGAAAAACTTTGTTCGAATTGAACGAGAAATGTCGTCTGCGATATAAACAGTAAAATATCGTCTGCTCATGAAGGGATACGCACTTGCCAACATGACTAAAAAAGTACTAAAACGGGAAATCCCCGATTTTAACGGCGTGAGTCTGGATGGTTACATGTGTGAGCATTGCCTCCTTTTACCCACAATGTTTTCAAAAGCCTTCTACGTCAGAGCACATTGTAGCTCATATAACTAGCAATTTCACCTTTTTACACAACGTTTTCAAAGCTATCAGTATTTTAAAATCCCATTTTTGTTGGTTTTAATTTCTCCTCTGCAAGATGTTTCGCATTGTGACAGTCTCAAAATGGTTCATCAAGGGTTAAAGGGTTAAATTACAGCCAACATATTATATGTTATACTTACCGCGAATTCCTCTAGACTTGCTGTGGGGAAAAAGGAGAAAATGCTCTCCACTTCCCAGACTGTTTTCCATGTAGGCTTGTAAAATACAACTTTTAACAGGGTACATAGTGAACATTTTCTCCTTTTCCCACAATGTTTTTTTCAAAAGCCTTCTACATCAGGACCGTAAACACCGGATCTTAGCTAATAAACGTTTTAATGTGGGCCACGCACATAAAAATGGTATGAAAATAGTTTCGTTGTGTAAAATAGAACGTTTAACAGGCTACGTAAATTACAACATTGAACTTACTTTTAACCGAGATTAATTGGAAAATTAAATGAGACTTACCTGTAAGTTGAAGTTGGATTTCAATTTCTCCGAAGCACAAGGTCACCGTGATGAGCTCATGTGAGATGTATGTCGTGTCCAGGAGGTCAATTTTCAACTTGTGATGTGAACACTTTTTTCCCACGGAATTGATACACATTTACACTGAACTTTTTTTTTTTTTTTTAACACCGAATAAACATACCGAAATTGCGCCTAACACTTTTCAAAAACTTTGTAACCATGTATTTTTATATAGCCAATTTTCACCCAGGGCGGGTAAAACGGGTGAGCTCATCACGGTGACCTTGTGCTTCGGAGAATTGAAATCCAACTTCAACTTACAGGTAAGTCTCGTCTAATTTTCCAATTCTCCCATCAGCACAAGGTCATGTGATGAGCCCCTGTGAGAGTTTTAAAGATGTTCACGAACAACCAATCTCCAAGTATGCATCTTATCCACTAAATACAGTAGAATGAGTGCAATTCATTAATGTTTTGTTTGAAAACATTGTCACCTAGTACTTTAATTCACTACTTTAAGTCTAGCATTAGTGAAGTGTTGTTCTCATTTTGTGTGGGGTTGTTATAAAACCTTGAGAAAGTCACCTAAGATGTTCAACTCGCAGCTGCCGTGGTATTATGTAATGGGATCCCTGCATTCTTAGCTGCAGAAACATGTCACTATTGTGCAATGCCTTTTCTAGCTAGTAATAACTTGATCTGGTGATATGTTCGAGATCTATCTAGACAGTGTTAACAGACCCAGTCTTATAAAGTTTTAGAAAGACTTTGGGTACTGGTAATTTAAGGCAAGTACCGGATGTATGCACTTTTGTTTTTAAATAGATGTTAAAGGCAACTATTATACACCTACCTTTTTAAATAGATATTTTAGTCAATATTGTATACCTATCTGTCAAACGTAGATTCACCCATGCTGGTTTAGGTTTTCATACTTTTATTTAAGACATTGTTGCTATGTCCTAAAGTCATTAGGAAGGGCTCTTTTACCTGACAAGAGAACAATGAACTTGGTTATTTATGGGTTAAGTAATGTCAATCTATTCTTGTTACTTACTGCCAATGATGGTAGAAATCATAAGGCAATTGTAGTCATAATATGACTACAGTTATAATATATATTATAATTATATTTACCTGTAGGAAAAGAAGGTTTGTAATTTTATTTTATGAAACTGGGATTACTAACTGCATAATTTTGTAACCTATATCAGAGACAGCATGAAAGAATGAATTAATGCATTTTTTGCTGTGATTAAGGCACTATAAGACCCTTTAGCTTAACCCCGCTTGCCAAAGGGCATGTAAGAAGTTCAAGTACTTGATTTTCTGGGACTGAATGGCTATTTTGAGAAAAACTGCCACAGTAGTGGATCCAATTTGTAATATACCTTAGACCCTATTTAGTGCTGCCCCGCTAGGGAATTAGGGAGATAAGCCTGACCACTAATTAAGGTCCCTGACAAGTGACAAGTTATCTCAGCCCTACCAGAGGTAATGGATGGATTCTGCCACCAGGTGCAAGCATGTAAGGTCAGTAAATCTCCAGCAAGTGGTGATCTGACTGGGGTTGATACACATGTTTTTCATTGCATGATGGAACCATTGTTGTCATAGCCAATGCTGCAGTATTTATATCCCCCCCCCCGTTTTGTCAGCCTCAGGCTTTTGAGGCACTTTTATTAGACTTGCAGAACTGCAGCTTTTGGAATCTAAGATATTTAAACCTAAATTATATGAAGAACTTATGGGTCACGCTTGCGAAATACACATATTTCTAATTTCTTATTCTGTTCGAAAGCAATCAACTCTGTCTCTACTTCGAAATAGAAAGGCTTAACACCTTAATTAAAGGATGGCCTGTTTAAGCATCCACTTTGTGGCATCATGAAATACAATTGGACTTTCCATATATCCGCAGTTATCTTTACCATTTTATCATGTGCGCTTGAATTAGCAGTATGTCGCAATGTTTTGCAAAGCTCTGGGGGGTTTCTAACACTTTAAGTACTCTGGCCGACTAATGACCCCCAAAATGATTTATGTAGGGGACTGTTGTGCCTTACTCGATTGAACCCAAGTACTGTTTATTTAACAGTGTCTCAAAACAAGATAACAATCCGAAATAAACGGCTTTCAGATCAAGATAATGAATGTTGTTGTCAACATGTATCTCTGAGACACCTCACTGACCCCATGTGGACTGATTCCCAGCCCATAAAGGAAGAGTCTGTTGTCAGTGTAATTTTAGCAGAGATATACAGTCTGGGGGAATCCTTAGCCCTATTATATTCCTCACTGCATGTCCGAAATAGCTCTAGGCTAGCACTTCATAGTAAATACCATCGTGTCATTTTTGAGCTATTGAAATAGCCCAAGCACTTAAAAAACGTTTCTTCGATGAAATTGCCCTTGGCATGTTTTTAGAGCTAACAAGTTTTCATTCTACAATATTTTTGTGTATACAAAACCAACAGCGTTCTGGAAATGATACAGACAGACACAAATACCATTTACTGGTGCGATACTTTGATCTAATGCCCTGAGAACTGATAGTATTTTCTTGCCATTTCACACTGTAGATATAGCTTAAAGTGCTCCAGCATTGTGACTGACTTTTGCACATAACTTATAGCCGGTTCGTTTGGGCTCTGCTAAGAAGAGAATGCTATTCACAGAAGCGATTAGAATAGAGAGCCAATCGAACGAATTTAGAATCATTCAACATGGCGGCTTTTTACAACAAACTGCTGTTGTTTATAGAAGAATGGCTATTTGATGAGAATGACGCTAGCTTGTTCTGTCTAAACAGGCCTTGAACAATCCCCAAAATAGCAGCTTTGTATTCATCAGTGTAAGTCGAATAAGTGATAAAAATATATATACTTTTTATACCAATTCGAGAGATATTAGAACGTTTCGAACTCAAGACATTTCGCTCCTAAAAATTCTGAGGGCGATTCGAGACATGCGGAGGAATTAATCAGTATTTACCGTATATTTACCACCGCAAATTGGATACTGAGCAAGAGCAATCTTTTCAGCAAGTAAAAACACGAATATTTGCACATGACAACAAAAAAACAAATGTCAAATGAAAAGAGACCATTCTTCAACTCACGTTTCGTTGGCCGCTTCCGCCATTTTGTTTCGAATCTCTGCCGGCTCTTCCAAATATCGAGTGGAAGAGACGGCAGAGCTTCTGAAAGCGGAAGACGCCCAATCGAACGCACCGGAATATCTCCTCCAATTCTGGAGCTCTACCGTTGGCCCAAACGAACCGGCTATTAGAAAACTACTCATTTTAGTGGGAAGGAATGTACTTTGTTGTTGTTGTTATTGCAGCAAACCACATATGAAGCATGATCACTAGTTCATTGTGTATTGCTAAGGCATTCCCCGTGAGGTAAGAACCAGCAATATGACTGACTGACCAAATCCCATTGCTCATAAGTGCCCGAGGACTCCTCCCATATCTTTGTGACTGAACAAGGAATATGCACAATCAGTTATTTAGGCAGCATCTATATTTTAACATCTGTGCATTCTACAGGAATCACAGACTTTTTCTGCACTCCTTATTCCCTGATAATGTTTTATAGACATCCTCTTACTCTATGAAGGCTAATTATACTGTCTGTGCCTCATTAATCTGAGAGATGATTGTGAGCTTAACAACTTAATGCATGTAACCCATTGGCTCGTTCATTCGTTTTAAATCAAAGATAAGGATATACCTCCTTGATCTGTATTTTGCCCTCTCACTTAAACCTCTTCCTGGCATTTTTCAGAATGACTCTATATCTAGCAATAGGAATTATGAATGTAGGTTGACGTAAGCTTTGTGAATATAGTGAGAGGCAAGCAATATCAATTCAGTTTAATGAATTTGCCAAATTCTATCCTTGGTTTTATTTCCCAGCTTTTCAAGAATTTTGCTTGGAAAACAGATTTTTTCCCAGCTCATCTCATTTGAACGTGGCCACCTTGCTGTTCTGTTGTGATTCGTCAGTATGAATTATGTCATATTCACACTTTCCACCCCCTTTTTTTTCGAATTAGTACCGTAGCCTCAACTGAGTGCTTAATTGCCAGCAAGTGCAGTTACCATTCTCTCACCTGTTCACCTATTCAGGTTGGTTTCGGTTCTTGGTCTATGACACTCAAAACAAGTGCACTTGCTCTAAAGAAGTTTGAATGTATTCCCGGTTATTTCGGGTCTTTTGCCTGAGCCTCATATTGAAATACCCACATAATTTCATGGCTAACTTTTGAGTTTTGAGTTGGCTAGTATTTTCCGGTATCTGATACTTTTCTAAAACAGACACTCTCTTACAGTCATCCAATTTAGACAACAAAAATGTTTTGAGAAAGCTTGCCATCTCCTGGCATAGCAGTGGCCCTTTATGCTCTGACAATGCATGCAAAGTTGCATGTAAAACAATGTAACAGTGGGTAGTCTAGCCAGTGACTGAATTTTTCCTAATACCCATTACAGCTGTCCGATTATTCGGATTGGGTTGGGGTGTGGTATAGACCGCTTTACACTAGTATCATGAAACACAAAGTTCTGTTTTATATGTATTAAATATGTTCACTGTTTATTCCACCAGCAGTTCAAGTCTAAATTGGAATTGGTTTTGGGGATTTTGCCTGTCCCCGGATCGATGATAAATGATGAATTCCTTTTCCTCGTAGTTCAGTGTGTAGGACTTAATGTCCTACTGGGGCTTCTTGTAGGGCTTAATAGCCTACATGTAGGGCTTAATGCCTACTGGGGCTTCTTTGCTAGAATCACTTACCTGTTAGAATCACAAGATTCTAGTAGAAATCAGGCGGCTTACAATGCTCCTCGCCCCTTTTGAGAGTCGTATTTTATTAGCATGAATTGTGGAGGCGTGACAGCTCTCCTTGCCCCTTTTGAGAGTCCTATTCCATTACAATGAATTGTGGAGGCTAACAGCTCTCCTTGCCACTTTTGAGAGTCATATTCTATTAGGATGATTTGTGGAGGCTTACAGCTCTCCTTGCCCCTTACTCTTGGTGCTCTCTGCTTCCTTTTCAGTCTGAACTAAATGCAGAAGTCTTAGTGCTTCTGGAAACACATTTTCTGTGGTGCTCCTTAAAAGAGTCGTATGCTCTCTGAATTGTAGCCCGAACTGGAACTGTAACTGTACATTTAATTATCCAGCACTTTATTTCACTTTCAGATATTATATTTTCAAACACTCGAATCACTTTTCAAATAAATCACACTAATAAGAAATACTAAACATTGGATTCAAATAAACACTGGTAATAATATTAAATAGTAGATTTCAATCCAGCTGCACATTAAACAGGGAAAAAACATTAAATAAGACTTTCCTTTAATTGTAACTCGTATTCTCAATAGGTATATTCTAACATGTCTTGACCTTTCTGGACTAACCTGCAATTGACCTCCTGGACACGACATGCATCTCACAGGGGCTCATCACATGACCTTGTGCTGATGGGAGAATTTACGGGTTTATCACAACTGCTCGGGTTTTCCGGCGAATTACCGCGCCAAAATACATCGCGAGCTTTTACGGCGACCTATCCGCATTAAAAAAATGCCTACAGGTGTCCATAAGTGTTCGTCTGTAATCATACTTTTTTTTAAATGGGTTAAGGCTTTGTGTTTGTATATATTTAGAACACGGTAGACTTGGATCAACCAGTTGTGATACGTATGTCATAAAACGTAAGTTGTATTCATTTCTACTTTTTCTACAAAAAATCATTTTCAATATCAAAATGGTATATCAGAGAAAACGTTAAATTACAGCCATGTTATACTGACCTCCTTTCCCCACAATGTTTTCAAAAGCCTTCTACATAAGGTACGTAAAACATCAGAGGTGAAGGGTAAATGGGAATTTGTGAAAGATGTGTCAACTTAATTAATGACCCCCCCACGTGTTCCAGCTCGATGCCGTCTAAATGGGGGGAGGGGCACGAGTCCGAGCAGGGGGGGTATGTTATTCTACTGCTGCTGCCGAAATAATACTTTTAAAAAGTAGCCTTTTGAAAACTTTGTGGAAAAAGGAGAAAATATTTTCTACCCTTTCAAAGACATAAATCATCATTTTGGTAGATCTACATTAAATTTCTCGTCTGCAGACGCTATAAATTTGGTATAGTCCAACGTTTTGTCGTTTGGGAGAGGAGGTGAAAGAGTCAGAAAGACAGAAAGGGGAGAAAAGAGAGGATGAATTGATTGAATGGCGTTTTACGCTGCGTTTCAACATTATTACAATCATATCACGGAGACAGCTCATATGGTCATGTATCTCCAGGGCTTCACCGGTACTAGGCTAGGGCTTAAAAGTGTCTTGCCCAAGGACACTCCCACAAAAAACCAACCAAATCAGGTTACTGATCCCACTCTTTATCACTAAGCCATGCATGAAGGGATGGAGAAAAGATAGAAACAGAAACGCACAAAAAGAGAGCGAGACAGAGAAATTCCATTAACTGGAGGAGGGTTTATTTCTTGTGTGTGTAAAAGAAATTTTATTCACGGGGTTAGCGAGATCAGGGTGGTTTTAACCTGGCGCTTAAATGATTGCGTCAAGTTTTCATATGAAAGAGAAGTGTTTAACACTGTGTAAAGGGATAGTAGATAGGTGTCACGATATGGTACACACGAAATGGGCTTATACACAAGCTACAAAATGAGCGCTAAATTTGAAATGAGAAGACGTTAACCTCTTACACGTGTCAACCCATTTCTCTATCACTTATGACCCCATTCTAATGTCACGCCGTTAGATAATAGGTCATCTGTTTAAAGAATCAACGAAAACATGCATCGTCCTGTTTCTATCTGGACCTATTTTAGTACTGACACGCCGAAAACACACTTTGTCCTGTTTTTAGCTCTATTTTTATTCATGACATCATATCACGTGATGACCTGAAGGACATCCAAAATGGCGGCGGTCAAAGTCATCCAAGATGGCGGCGGTCAAGGTCATTCCACCTCAACCTCAAGTTTTAACTCAAGAAGGGCAGCTGGTGCTCTACATACACTACTGCTATCTGTCAAGAATTGCAACTATACATTGCTTATTTATGAATTGTTTCATTTTATAGTACACATATTTTATCAGGTATACTACCAATAAATAAGTTTGTAGAGCAACGAGTCAAAAGTCGTGCACTGTAAGGTCGTTGTGTCAATGTTTCTACATTATAATTCATTTGATAACCCGAGGAGATAAGTAGCCAGATCAACACCTCATTTACTATGTGATAAAGACATGAGGTCTTGATGTAGAAACTAATCCCTGCGAGAAGTTCAAATAACTCTGGGTATTATATGTCCTTTGTTAGGTGCACTATATAAATGTGTCGCGTCACATAAAAAAGGGCTTATTGAAAGTGCGAAAAGTATTGACCCTGGTCAGCCTGCGCAGTCTGACCAGGGTTGATACCTGTCGTGAATCACTGTAGTTTTAGCGCCGCCGTGCACGTTACGCGGGAAATCGTACGACGTCGGCGACGTCACTTTGTTTTTGTATACATGTAAAGAAACCGTTAGAAAACGGAAGACAAAAATATACAGCAGTGAAGACACAACGCATCTTTGGTTTCATTCTTTTACCCGCTATACGATATCGGTGCCGTGACCAGGATACGAAGATGTCTAAGACGAACCTACAGAAGCTGCAAGCTACGAGAGCTGGCATTAGATCAAATATTTCCATGCTAATTGAAACAGCCGAAAAAGCGAAGATGGAGTTGAACAAAGACGAATTCAGGCTGGTGTTTGAGGAGCTGGAAATTGAGGCGAATACACTGAGCGAACTTAACGGGAAGATATTGCCAGCGACCGATGCCGAACACACGGAAGAAGAAATCGTCACGACAAGAGCCAAAATGTTCCGGATTAAGCTGAAATTAAGTGGACTTAGATCGTTTCTACGGGAGCTAAGTCCTAAAGACTCGAACGTAACACAGAACACACGGAAGAAGAAATCGTCACGACAAGAGCCAAAATGTTCCGGATTAAGCTGAAATTAAGTGGACTTAGATCGTTTCTACGGGAGCTAAGTCCTAAAGACTCGAACGTAAAACTTTTTGGGACTCTTTCGAGCCTACAGTGCATCAGAACTGTAATTTGACAGATGTGCAGAAATTCTCGTACCTAAAGAACCAGTTAGTAGGTGAAGCAGCACGTACCATTGATGGTTTTGCACTGACAAATATTAACTATGCAAGAGCGATTGACTTGTTGAAACAGAGATATGGTCAGAGACATAAAATCGTTCACGCTACTATGCAGACATTGATCCAACTTCCCGCCCCTAGTAACACTCTACACAGTTTGAGAAAGTTCTATGACGATATGGAGACAAAGATCCGTGCGCTCGAATCTCTCGGAAAGCCGCAAGAGGCTTACGGCGACGTGCTCGTGCCGATCGTACTCAACAAATTACCCGGTGATATAAGAGAACATTTAGCGCGTCAGCACGGTGATGATGACTGGTTATTGAGTGACTTACGTCGTGTAATTCTCAAGGAAATAAACATTAAAGAAGCCGGTGCGCCATCAAACGTGTTCCAACCGGAAGTAGAGTCATACGGGTCTGCTGCATCGTTGTTTGCGGGCGCAAAACATGGTAGTGATGGTAAGGCAGAGAGTCCGAGAGACAATGAACAAACATTAAACTGTCTATTATGCGGAGATTCGCATGTTGTGAGTCAGTGTAAGAAATACCCCGATGTACAGTCAAAGTTGAAAGTTGCGAAGGAGAAGAAACTGTGCTTTAACTGTTTTCGAAAACATGCAGTGTTCTCGTGTACAAATAAGAACCGTTGTCAACGTTGTGGCAGAAAGCACCACACAACCATTTGCCAGACGAACACAGGTAATTCTCAGACAACTAGAACGGCTGACCCTCAGCCGCAGACGACAAGAAATCATCAAACGACGAGGGATGCGGTCGTGTTGTATTCATCCGCACGACAATCACACGCAGGCGTTTTACTGAAAACAGCCATTACGGACGTGTGCTATAAACACAATATGAGTTCAGCAGCAATACTCTTTGACGAGGGCGCTCAGAGAAGTTTCATTACAGAAACATTAGCAAACGAGTTACAGCTACCTAGGCAGAGTACAGAAGCCGTCAGTTTATCTGCTTTCGGTGGTAGCAGTGAAAAGTATCAGCACATAGACACTTCGACCGTGTACGTAGTCACAGAGCAGCAGCAGAAGATTCCAATCCGTGTTCTAATTGTGCCGACGATAGCTACGCCAATTGACATTAGTCACAGATCAGACATTACAAAGTTATCTTATTTGAAGGGACTAAAATTAGCCCATCCCATCTCATATGCTCGTGAATTCCCAATTTCGTTGTTAATCGGTGCAGACTTTTATTAGGATTTCATTGAGGACGAAATAATTCGAGGTAACGGTCCAACAGCTGTCAAGTCTAAGCTTGGTTACCTACTCTCCTGGCCATTCAACAGTTCTACACCGGGCCGGGGTAGTGAACACATTCTGAACGTGATGGTGTCGAGAATCCGAGAAGAAGAATCATTGCAAAGGTTTTGGAACTTAGAGAGTCTCGGGATCATAAAGAACGAGCCCGATTGTAAGCTAGAACAAGAACTTGAAGAGTATCAGAAGACATCGGTTGAATACCATGATGGAAGGTACATTGCCAGGTTACCATGGAGACCAAAACGTCCGGACTTACCGACAAACTACAACATAGTGCTGAAGAGAACCGAAAATACCGTGCGTAGACTTGCCAAAGAACCTGCAATGTTGAAAACCTACGGTGAAATCATTGCCGGGCAGGAGCGACGAGGTTTCATTGAAAAGGTACCGGACACAGACCTCGACAGCGACAAGCAGATCCACTATATTCCTCATCACCCTGTGAAGAAAGAGTCGTCGACACGCCCATTAGAATCGTCTACGACTGTAGTTGCAGACAGACTCCAGAGTCAGCGAGTTTGAATGATTGTCTGAAATCAACACCCCCGGTTCTAAATGAACTCACTTCTATTCTATTGAGATTTCGACAGCATAGATTTGCAGTCACTACCGACATAGAGAAAGCGTTTTTAAACGTTAACCTTCACCCTGACGACCGTGACGTCACAAGATTTCTATGGCTACGAGATCCGCGTGACCCTAAAAGTGGATTCGTGACTTACCGTTTCAGAGCGGTGCTGTTTGGTGCTCCATCATCGCCATTTATACTCAATGCCACCATACTTAAGCATCTAGAATCCAATCAAGACGTACCTGCCTCAGAAATTCTACGGCGAGATCTTTACGTCGATAACGTCATTTCGAGTTTCCATGACGAAAACGAGTGCGTCCAGTTCTACAGTGAATCCCGTGCCCTGATGTCGAGCGCTGGTATGAATCTGAGGTCATGGGGCTCGAACAGCGAGAAGTTGCTTCAAATTGCCGAAAGAGACAATGTCATGGACAAAGATGAGATCACGAAGGTTTTGGGTTTACGCTGGGACCCGTCCAAAGACGTGTTGACATTTGCACAGAGAACGATTCCTATTACCTGCCATGTAACCAAAAGATTCGTATTGAAGCATTCATCCCAGATCTACGATCCCCTTGGACTACTAACCCCTGTTTCAGTACGTGCCAAGATCCTGATGCAAGAACTGTGGAAGCAGAAACTTGACTGGGACATACCCCTACCAGAGGATTTACATAAAGTGTGGAACTGTATTGCCAAAGATTTAAATACAGTTACATAGATCACATTTTCGAGACAATATTTAAGCAATCCCACAGAGAGTGGAAAGAGACGTTTACACATATTTGTTGACGCAAGTATGGCGTCATATGGAGCCGCCGCCTTCATTTGTGATAAAGAGGAATCGAGACTAGTTATGGCAAAGAATCGAGTTGCCCCTCTCAAGACTTTGACACTCCCGAAACTAGAATTGATGGCAGCCCTGATTGGCGCACGACTGGCTGATCATTTGCAAACGACATTTCCTGCAACAAATGTGACTATGTGGTCAGACAGCCAGATAGTATTACACTGGATAACTGCCCAGAAAGTACTTCCAAAATTTGTGGCAAACCGTGTGAAAGAGATCCGAGACTTGACAGGGCAGTACAAGTGGAAATATTGCCCTACGAAAGACAACCCAGCAGATTTACTTACAAGGGGCATAACTGCCAACAACTTTATGAAGAATGACCTCTGGATGACAGGACCTGAATGGTTATGTGACAGAAGTCGATGGCCGATGTGGAAATTCTCGGAAAACCAAGTGCAGATCCTTCTGGAAGAACCCGGATGTACACAGATGTTAATCACTGACCAGACAGCTCGTTCCACACCAGAGGGAAATATACAAAATGTGATGAGCGTACAGAAGTACAGCAGACTCTACAAACTCTTACGAGTTACAGGATACATCCTGAGATTCATCAAAAATTGCAAGGCAGGCCGAGCGAATGCGAACCTTGATCCGCTATTTGCGAGTGAACTACAGCAAGCTCAGTTGCTATGGATACGTGGTTGCCAAGCAACATACTACAGAGAAGAACTACAGGAGCTGAAGACCAGCAAGCAACGGGCCTCGTTGATTAGACAACTACGTTTGTTCCTGGATCCGACCGGAGCTATCAGATGTGGCGGCAGGATCCACAACGCAGAAGTTGACGACGTCACAAAATTCCCTTACCTGTTGCCAAAGAAACACATACTTACGACGTTGATGATTCAAGCAGCTCATGAATTGCATGGACATTCTGGCTTGAATTCTACAGTTACAAATATCAGACAGAAGTTTTGGATACCAGCAATGCGGCAGTGTGTCAATGCAGTCATCCGGAAGTGCGTCATATGCCGCAAGGTCCAAGGAAACCCGTACAAGTCGCCAGAAGTACCGCCACTGCCGAAACTTCGTGTCAAAGAAGCCCCTGCCTTTACCGTGACCGGTGTAGATTTCACAGGCGCACTGTACATAAAGAACCCCACCGGAACAGAAACCAAAGCATACGTATGCCTGTTTATATGTGCCGTCACCAGAGCCGTACATCTAGAGGTGGTAACCAGCATGTCCGTCGACTATTTTCTACAAGCCTTCCGGAGATTCGCAAATCGAAAGTCTCTACCTTCTTTGATGGTATCAGACAATGCTAAAACTTTCCAGAAAGCGTCTACCTATTTGAAGTCCATGTTCGAATCCCTGAGAGTTAGAGACCACCTAACAAAGGCTGGAGTAGACTGGCAGTTTATACCCGAGAGAGCGCCGTGGTACGGCGGTTGGTGGGAGAGACTAATAGGCATAACAAAACGAACTCTCAAGAAGATCCTTGGCCTTGCCTTGGTTGACCTGGAGACACTACAGACGGTCGTAACGGAAGTCGAGTCCATCTTGAACGACCGCCCGCTGACGTATGTTTCTTCGAGCCTTGAGGATCCTGAGCCGTTAACCCCAGCACACTTGATATCAGGTCGTAAAATCCGATCGTTGCCTCATGCTAGAGCCAACATTGATCATGGAGCAGTGCTGGTGGATCGTAACGACATCTCGAAGCGAGCGAGGAATCAGTCACGCTTGATTGATCAGTTTTGGACTCGCTGGAAGACGGAATACTTGACAGCACTTCGTGAACGCAGTGACAAACCCGGGTCCAACTCCCAGACCATCCGTGTTGGTGAGGTCGTACAGGTCCATGACGAGTTCACCAGGATCCGTTGGAAACTTGCCGTGGTGGAGAGCCTCGTCTACGGGAACGACAGATTAGTCCGCGCCGCGAAAATTAAATTTGCAAATGGACTTATCGCGACTAGGCCAATTATTAAGTTATATCCGCTTGAAGTGATAGACAATGCCGAAAATAGTGGCTAGTGATAGACACATTCGTGATATTATTCAGTGATAAGTTCGTTAATCTCTCGTGAACATTATGACATTAAAAGAGACTATAATGATTTTTCTTGCACAGACTTGCTTAATGCAAGAATAACCTATCTACTTATAACTTTAATTAACTGCAAACTTTTCTTACATTAAGAAACTTAGACTTAATTGGATTATATTAATGTTTTGAATAATTTGATTCGATTAGTATGATTATATCAAATGTTTTTAATACTAGGATACGTGCACTTTTTTCTCGTTAAAGTAACTTTTTGCGGCCCCCAGTATGTCGTGAATCACTGTAGTTTTAGCGCCGCCGTGCACGTTACGCGGGAAATCGTACGACGTCGGCGACATCACTTTGTTTTTGTATACATGTAAAGAAACCGTCAGAAAACGGAAGACAAAAATATACAGCAGTGAAGACACAACGCATCTTTGGTTTCATTCTTTTACCCGCTATACGATAATACCTTTTGCTTTTGGTCAATTTTCTTACTAAACAGCTTTTTTGAAAACATCGACCCTTATCGACCAGCACTGACTTCTCTCTCCATTTGAACTTTTTCATTTACGGAGTTTCAATAAACGATATTTTTACATGACGCAACACAAATGGCCAAGGGCCTAGAGTAGTAATTTATCACATACAATAACCATACAACACTTAATAAGGTAGAATATACCTGATAGAGAACTTGTCTTGTTAGCTAAAAGTATTGTGGGGAAAGAATTTCAGCAAGACATTGATGTGCATGTCTATAATCACCTGATAAGCTTTATAGAGTTTTACAATTTCATTGATCCATTACCACACAGTCACAAGTTTTAACGCCCCTGAAAAAGATAGCTTTGGAAAACATTATAGAAAAAGAAGAAAATGCTGGCAAAGAGCATTTTCTTCTTTTCCCACATATGTTTTCTAACCTCTTTGATTCAAATTTCACCTACTGAGCCATATTTAAGTTGTCGTCCGCAACAGCTTTCAAGTTGGACCAGTCTAAAAAAAATTTGCCCGGTAATATGTTAATATCCACGAGATCAAGACCTTGTAGGATCAAAACTGACTATTTGTAAGCTATGTTTTAATGTAACAGAGAGTAATTAGTTAGAAGAGTGGTAACTTTGGATAATGTTATGTGTTAGTATTGGGACACATGAATTTAGCTTTTGAGACACAACTCACATGGACTCAAAATATAACTGAATACTGATAACACTAAATATTTATGTTTCTTTGATTTTATTTAAATATTGTGAGATGTTTTATTACAAAGAAATGGTAATAAGATGCTAACAACTCTGTTTGCTTTGAATATTGGGTGAATCTTGATGCAATTATGGTTCTATTTCCGTGGCATCAATTTGGGAGAGGTAATTTGCAAAGACCAAATATGACTAGTTTCTGATTTTTTGTCAAAATATCACTTAGATATCAAATTTAATCAATTTAAGCCCAAGTGTATGCCCCGGATATAGAACACATGTTATTGTTTGAGAAAAGAAGCTTTGCACCGGAAAAAATGTAACTAATCAGCCGCCATATTTTTGAGAGCTGCTATTATCACATTAACTTTTTAATACAAATTATAAAAATCATAATTATTGTTGTTATTTTATTGAATTATATATCATTTTGTATTCTATAAGGGCTTTTTTTTGTAAAAAAAATACAAAAATTGTAAGGGAAAAATTTGTTCTAGAAAACAGAGGCCGTTTGATTTTCCGGTCAAAGTGCCGATGGAGGGTAAGAGATACAAATGTGTCTGTAATTTTCCAATACTTCCTTTAATGCTCAAAAAAAGAGGATCAATAGGTTCATTAGGTGTATACCTTTAGAAAAATATATGGTTTGTTGAAGTTTAAATCTTTGACCATTACGGGTAGACTACCTTAAAATACACGCGTTATAGGCACGTTACGTCTTATTCTTAATTTACCCATCTAATTTACTTGTGTCTGTCCGGTAATAACCGGGTATGTCATTTTTTTCCGTCCGTATATATATATATATACACACACACACACACACACACACACACACACACACACACACACTGTAATTCATAGAGAATGAGAGAGCAGAGACGGAAAAACTAGGGAGAGAGAGAGAGCAGAGACATAAAAATAAGAGGAAGGAAGTTGTACCACATGGGACATATTGATTTTGTTGTTGTTGTTGTTGTTGTTGTTGTGACAGTAATTGACTATATACATTATGTATAAGTCAATTAAGTTATTAATTTTCATTCATATTTAATCATAATCATATATTCAGTTGGTGCCCTGTAATATGCATACTGTCCGGTTAATTTTATTTCCGTCTTTTTTTTGTCCGCTTTGATTCATGTTTGGCTGTTGTTTATTTACTTTAAATGATGTCTGTCATTACTGTATTTGTATTTACTTAAATGGCTAAACACATGTTCATGTCGATTGCTGAATAAAATGTAATGTTCTACAAATCAGATTTAGGGATGTATAATACTGTGAAGACTTGCTTGGTATAATGCATCAGGGAAATGCATTAAGCCCTCTTTTGCCAGAACATGGCTTATATACATGCCACAGATCTAGCCAGTTAAATAGAATACAACGGCTTGTTGTTATTTCATCTCTTGGGTACATGTATAATATGTACATGAAAGCTTAGCAAATGCCTCTTTCTTCGATCAACTTGAAGAGTAAAGTCAAGACGAAAATAAAAAAAAACTAATATGTGAACTTAAAACAACATCATCAGAATTAAGATATATTGCCGACGCACGTTCTGACGCAATATTTGAAAGAACTTTTACGAGTTATTACACCTACAAGGTTAGTGCGGGGTATTTCCGGATAAATACAAACAAGCTGCTGTAAGCCACTTCTTTTAAAAGAAGCGTGGACTTGAACTAGAACTTGGTAATTACAGACCTGTAAGTAACCTTTCATTTCTATCTAAAGTAGAGAAAGCAGGTCTGTACAGACTTTGCACGCTTGCGTACAAAAAATAACTTCTCCGCAAAAGTAAATCAGCCTGTACACATCATCATCCTTGTGAATCAGCTCCGCTGCGACCTATCAATGATATTTTTGGTGGAAAGGAGAGAAAAGAAGTCTGATTGCTAATGATCTCGGTGCTGCATTCGATACCGTAGATCATGGCATCCTGATAATCCTACTTCATGATCAGTTGGCGTATGTGGCAGTGCATTGAATTGGCTCGAGTCGATCTTACCTCACCCCGTCCACTAGGATACATGGAGCGTTGCCTAAGGTAGCTGTTTGGGCTCGTAGCTGTACTTTATCTACGCTAGTGCACTTTTTGACGCCATTCGGCCGTCTACTTCCTTGTCTGGGTTCTCCTTTGATCATATCGCACACAAATGCTTTCTTCCCCTATGTCTCCAATGCATGAACAGCAAAATATCCATTAACTAGACACATGTGCTATTACAATCAACAATTGGATGAACGTTAACAAGATAAAAATGAATATTTCCAAAGCAGACTTCATTACGTTTGGCAGCAGGCCTGAACTGAACAACCACCTATAAGATACTCGGGCGCCTTCTTGGACGAAACTATTTCATTTAAGGAATACGTTAAGCGCAAATGTCGCACTGCAATGTTAAACTTCTTCAGCGTTGAGTCCGTAAGAAAACACCTTACTACTGCTGCAGCTTAAGGTCTAGGGCCCTAACTCTCATATTTAAGGATCTGTACAAACTTAGTCTTACAGCAATAGCGACTCATAGATAAATTTTATGGTGGAGTTTTAAAAAATTTCACCACACGTAATTTCAATTATGAAGAATTTTATCTCATGACCCACGGATGCCTAGGCTGGACAAAAATAATAGAGTACTACCTCCTTGAAATTCAATGTGTTTATCATATTTTTCAACATACAATGACAAAAAAAGGTATCAAACAATAACGTAAGTACTAGTTGACCATAATTAAATGCCAAATTGCAAAATCTTTCCAGAAGACAATACTATTTTGACAAAATTCGGATGCAGGTCATCCTGCCCGACTCATTTACAAGAGAATTTGGACAGTCCGCACTTAATTTTAAAAAAAATCATAACAAATTGAAATAACCTGCAAACCCAGTAGAACTTCCACAAAAATTTCAAACATCATTAAAAAATGCTTGGAAGAAATTTGAAGGAAGTTTACCACACACTTTCAGAGAAAACTGGACCTAAACATGGTAAGGTAGATTCAATAATCACCAATCATTTAAAAAAATTCTCTCATGCAAGTGAGTAAATGAGTAAATTGTAATCCAAAGAAGACATTTGTGCGCGTGTGTGTGTGTGTGTGATTTTTTTTTTTTTTGCAAATTTCAGGTTTACTGTATAGATCTTTTCCAATGTAAAAACAAATGCTGTTTCAAACTAGAGCTGTCTGAGACCAGGACATTTGACTATTTGTAGCACTTTGTCACAGAACAAGTAGCACAATTAGCCAAAAATTTCGAAGTTAAAATGGGTAATAATTACATTGTATATTCACCTACCGTAATGAAACTTGGCAAAGGAGTAGGTCTATTTATACAACAGTCTTCTGTGAAGTTGCAATTTAATCCATGGTAAAATGATGGAGATACAAACTTACACGTAAGACTTCTTTCAAAATTTCTATTTCGATAAAAGCTAATAATTCAGTCAAAAATCTAAAAAGAGTACCGGTAACGTTGACACAAAAGTACAGTACTGAAACTGGGAAATGCAACACTTTTAAAGGCACTATTTTAGTTTCTATTCATTCAATTTCCAATGGAAAACAATGTGGTAAACGAAACTACTTGCAAGGCCGAGCAATTTCTGCTTTTTCCGCATTTTCTTAATTAAGCTTTTAGACTTGAAATTTACATACATTGTTGTTTCTGTCCCATATAATTTGAATAAACTCACATTAACGGTGCACTCTATTGCCAATTTCATTCAGTTTAAATGTTGCATTCCCTAGTTTCAGGGTCTGGTGTGCAGTTATCATTCAATAAAAGGAGTGGTCACAGCTATTGTGGACATATAAGATCTTTACTAAGTTACAACAGCGAAACAGATGCTGAGGTATCTGCTACAGCTCTGATTATTTTAGCAAGAGTCAAACTAAAATGGACCAAACATAATATATTCCTCATGCTAAAAAAAAAAAAAAAAAAAAAATCAAAATGGCTTTGCCTCGATAATAAAGCCGGCTAAGTCTGTGCATTCAGGATCACCAAATCAATGCTATAGGCTATCACAAAAACTCTTGATACAACTACAGTATAAACTGTAAATTTCAAAGATGGCGATACGCCCCTATGGTCTCTACAGTTCAACTGAGATCCTTTATGTATTGCAATGGCATTTAGAATCAGAATCATTCTTATTTTGAAATGAGAAAGTATTGTCAATTTTCAATTTCACAAGATGAACAGTACTAAAATTTGGCAGTGCAACATTTTCAGCTGCTCCATCCCAGTTCTGGTGCATTCAGTTTTCTAAAACTAGTATGGAAAACATCATGGAAAGAGCAAGCCATTGCATGAGAAAGTAATGGCATCTTTTTTCACACTGTTTTCAAAGCTTAATACCTTTAAACATCGTTTGGATTTAAGCTTGCTGCATTTTACGCTAAATCACACGAGGTTGCGGAGCATTCTGGATGCAGTTCCATTCTGTTTCAAATTTAATTTGTCTTTGGCAAATACTTTCAACATGGACAAGTCTATGATTCTGTGGTCTTGTAGAGTGATCATATAATTCTTCTACTGCTTCTATGTTCATGCGACTTTGATCTCTGGATATTTTAGAAATCACAATAAGCATGGCCTGGTTTCTGCACTGTAAACAGCTTGAAGACATTCATTTTCATTCAACACTTTTCGAAACTTTATCAACAGCCTTCTCCTTGCCTTGAAACCTTCTAGCGTTCAACAGCCAAGCCAGCACTTTCTTTTCTGAAACATGGATAATACATAAAATGTGACAAAAGAAACGTGATAAGGTGAGTTACAAATTCAAGTGTAACAGTGTTGCATGATTAATGTGGTTTTCAACATTCATTCCCTACACAGCCCGGCTCGGTAGCTCAGTGGTTAACATATCCGACTCATGACCTGGCAGATGCGAGTTTGATACCTGATTGAAGCAAACTTTCTTTCCGGCGATTTTTCGCCTCTCACCTCTGATACATGTAAGAAAAGTAGTCATAGACCTGGAACGAAAGTCGTGTCAGTACTGGTGTGAGAAAGCCAGGAAACACATGCGAAAGTGCACTGACCGCCGTGATATGACCTGAGCTGTTAAAACGGTGCTAAACTCAAGTACAAACAAAACACATTTCCCAGACAGTATGAATGCAACCTTTCCACACCAATGGCTGTATTTTTCAAACAGACATGATCTTTTGATATGCCAAAGTATCAGAACAATTGGGTTGCATTGCCTGTCATCAAATGCAGCAAACAGGAAGCATTTCCAGAAGATTTCCAAGTTTAGAAACTAACAAAATACTGACATTTTCACCCAAGGAAAAATAATTCCCATGGTAATACATGTATATTAACCCTTTACCACACAACCCCAATTTCTAACGACTCTGGGAAACTGGACTTTTGAAAACATTGCGGGAAAAGGAGAAAATGCTAGTAACCAGCTTTTGTGTACTTGCTAGGTTGTGCAGTGGATGCATTTTGGTCAGTTTTGATGGATGAAGTTTAGTCGAACATTCAGAATATTCTTGCATAATGCAGATCAAGCGGGTGGAAGTAGTATTTGTTTTTGGGATGATAAAAACACGGAGGACACGTGACTGAGATTGAAGATTTGAAAAACAGATTGAATGTCTTCCTTTGAGCTTTCTCCCCAAACTACCACATGGAGGAGAATCTAAATCGACTGTTGGCGACTCGAGGGCTTTTTGCAGACAATATAGATCAATGTAATTTCTTTTTTAATATCGGCTTGAAAAATTCATTTCACTTATTTGGCAGGATAAGGGTTAACGATATATCCAAGAGTATACTGCTTTTATTTGTTTTTGCCTACTTCAATCACATCAAGGGGGAAGGGGGAGATTTGAATAGACTGAACATCCGGATACGAAACTGATTGCATGATCAATTTCTTTTGCATACACTATGCGCAAATACGGTGTAGACAAATTGCTGTTTGGATTTCTTTTGCGCGTGAGTCATACTGTATTTTCCTTCTGGTTATCAAGCGTTAATAGCCAATTATAATGATGATAACAATAATAGAGTTAGAAAGAAAGATGAATTAGTTATCTACAATCATTTCCTGAGAAATTAGTTTAAATAAATATCTCTCATAAGTGTGACTAAAGCCTGTTTTTGTTACGGCCTTTACCCGGATGAACGGACAGATTTGTCTGTTCATCAGGATAAAGATGTGCACATTAACTTGACATACACGTAGTAGAAAAGGTAGGTGTCAAAAAGCCATTCGTGAAGAGAGATAGACTTTGGTTAATTGTCATCAATACTTACTTGTAGCTTAGTTACATCATTTTAACTGTTTTTCTCGAGGATTTTTGCTAATAGGACAATAGCTTTCTTCATAACTTTCTTTTGGGTTAAAAAAGAAAATCAAAAATGTGTAAGTGTGGAAATAATTATTATTTTTTTAAACTATCTCTAACAGGGCCCTAAGATCACCTGAACAAAAACCAGTAGATATTGGCAACTTTATGAAAAGAAATCTTTTAGTGAGGACGAAACTGGATTATACAGAATGTTGACAAATACTTACATTCGCTTGTCTTTATTTGTAACATTTTCTATCGCAGTATTCTTATGGTATGTATCTCTGCAAATGAATTGGGGAACCATGCGGAAAATAGTCCATAAAATCAAAGAAACGGACCAAGCTAACAGGAAAGAAGAAAAACTTTTGTCAAATTTCACCGCAATGTCAAAGTTGATTGGAGCTGATCGTCTTCCGTTTACTTTGTACCGAAGTTACAGCTTAGAAAACCCTTCTTTGTGTTCCTCAGTGAGCAGCTTATTAATGCTAGTTGCAGTTAAATCTTCGCCCACAAATTTTGACAACCGTAAAATTCTACGCGAAACTTGGATGAACCAAATAGATATGTTTATATTTGGAAGAGCAAAATTTGTATTCGTCTTAGGAAAGACAGATTCCTCTACACAGAAACAGATAGAAGATGAGTTCAGTAGATATGGCGATATCTTACAAGGAGAGTTTATTGATACTTACAGAAATCTTACTGAAAAGGGAATAACTTTAACGAAATGGGCCAGTGAACGTTGTAGAAATGCAAAAATGATTATGCAAACGGATGACGATGTCGTAGTAAACGTTTTCAATTTATTCAAATACATAGTTCCCTTCATTCAAAAACAGTCCAAAACCATCATATGCAGTCTAGTTTTGTCAGGAATTGTACAGAGACGTAAAAATAACAAGTGGTTTATTGAGAGTAACCTGTTTCCAGACTCGGAGTTCTACCCACCGTTTTGTCAAGGCTTCTTTGTATTGTATACAAATGATCTTACGCCATTGCTTTACGAAGCCGCTAAATCTACACCATTTTTCTGGGTAGACGATGTATATCTGTATGGTCTACTTGTAAAGAGAATTCCCGGAGTGGACGTCGGAAAGATGAAAAGAAATACCTTAGTACTTGGCAATATCAAATCACGTTCTTACGGTGGCAAACGGGAATTCAAAACCTGTGATTATTTAATAGCGGCTGGAAACCGTAAAGTTGGCAATCTCAGGACCACTTGGAATGAAATTGTTCGAATCAATTTGCAAGAAATCCACGCTAATATTATCCCTTGATTCGTATGTCTTAAGTTCTTTTGGAAAGTTTAAGATGTAACAATATACTCGAGGACAAAGGAAACATCTCATCTTAAAGTAACAATAGCTGCCAAAAGTAAACAAAGTAAGTGTTAAAATGCATTTAAATTTAAATCATACCATTAGAAAGCATGGAAATTATTGTGGAGATGTTAATCTGTTATTGTACGGTCGGTCCAAGTGTAAGTGGCTGGTAGTGAAATTTAATTTCAAAACTAGGTTACAAGTTGCCAGATCACTCTATCTTTTCTTTACTCTTTTCCAGCGACTAACAGTTGGACCGACTACACAATAGCAGATTGTCATCTTCACAATATTTTCCATACTTTTGAGTAGTATGAAATCTAAATCTAAATGCATTTTAACACATTTTACCCTTCTTTAATTGAAAATTAAAATGTATTCAAGTCAGATAGTTCTTTTCTGCCGCACATGTTTCCAGAAAAAATGAAGATTCGGTGCCACGTATTGAGTGACAATCTCAAGTGCAATTCTTTTCAATAACTATGTTCAGGGTATAATGACAAAATCTTGGTCATGTTTGATAATGGATTACAATAGATGAATGAATAGATCGCCAACATTTGAAAAATACTTGTAAAGTATTGTAAGTCCGTGTCTTTCTGTGTTGACTGCATTGCGTATCTTTGTACGAACTGTCTGAAGCATCGCAAGAAATTTAAAGTAACACGTGATCACATAACACTTGAGGGGAATGCAGTACCATCAAACAAAGAAGCTTTTGAAAGGATGTAATCCATCACTCTGTGCCCAGTCCACGTGGATCAGAAAATTATCTACAAATGTACTAATCAGTCTGAGTATGCGTGTCTGAAATGTGTAAGGAGCAATCAATTGGCACATAACTTTCTAGTTGATATCACAACACTAAAGAAAACTGAAAAATCTTCAGATATCGTTCACACATTTTCAGTTTGAAAGAGAAGCAAAATTATATGCACAAAACTGTAGGAAACGCAATACTGAAACTGAATAAGGAAAAAGACACGGTATTTGAAAAAAAAGTAAAACTAGAGGCCCTTGAGGGCCTGAATCCCTCCACTGGCATTACTGTGCTGTTTTTATAGCATACACTATGAATCCATGATGCAAAAAGGAAAAAAAGCAAACGCACAAGAAAAGGGTTGTTGCAGTTGGGCTTGAACTCACTAAGATAGCAAAAGTAGGCATTGTGAATTGAACAAAATTAATAGTGAGAAAAAAAAAAAAAAAAAAAAAAAAAAAAACCTTCAATTTCTCAAAACCAATTGTTTGGAATCCAGTCAACTTTTTGATACGGTTTCAGTACTACTGTTTTAAATTTGATACAGTTTCAGTACTCACTGTTTTAAACAATCCCTGGAAGTTTCAAAGAATGTGACCAATAATGTGGACTTTTCCTAAACTGATTGCTAGATTTTCTTCATTCTTAATAGAGTTCAATCCCTTGATTATACAAATAATTTTTGCAAGTTTCAAAAGAATGAATCAAAAATGTGACTTAATTGCATAAACAAGAAATAGAAAAATTCAACTTTAAATGGCACCTTTTCCCATACTAATTTTCAAATGTCCCTTTTTTTTTTTTTTTTTTTTTTTTTAAATCCGTAGGGTTCAAGCTATTGATAATATAAAGCAACTATGGAAGTTTCATAAAAATTCAACCACAAATGCCAACATTATCGCGTAAACTAAAATTGTAAATTTTAAAATTTAAATGGCTACTTTTCCCATACTAATTGTCAAACTTTTTTCAAAATCAATAGGATTCAAGCTGTTGATGATACAAAGCATCTGTGCAAGTTTCATGAAAATCGGACCACAAATATAGACTTTATCGTGTAAACAAGAAAAAGAAATTTTGATCTTTAAATAGCTACTTTTCCCAAACTGATGGTCAGATTTTTTTCAAAATCAATAGGGTACAAGCTATCGATGAGATAAACAAACTGTGCAAGTTTCACGGAAATCAAACCACAAATACTGACCTTATCACGTAAAGAAGAAATTGAAATTTTGAAATTTCAATGGCTACTTTTCTTACACTGTTTTTCAGATTTTTTTCAAAATCAAAAGGATTCAAGCTATTGATGAGATAAACAAACTGTACAAGTTTCACGAAAATCCGACCACAAATGCAGACTTTATTGCGTAAACAAGAAATTGAAATTTTGAAATTCAAATGGCTACTTTTCCCACACCGTTTTTCAGATTTTTTTTAAAATCAATAGGATTCAAGCTATTGATGAGATAAACAAACTGTGCAAGTTACAAGAAAATCGGGTCAAAATTGCAGACTTTATTGCGTAAACAAGAAATTGAAATTTTGAACTTTAAATAGCTACTTTTCCCACACTGTTTGTCAGATTTTTTTCAAAATCAATAGGGTACAAGCTATCGATGAGATAAACAAACTGTGCAAGTTTCACGAAAATCAAATCACAAATACTGACCTTATCACGTAAACAAGAAATTGAAATTTTGAATTTTAAATAGGATTCAAGCTATGGATGACATAAACAAACTGTGCAAGTTTCAAGAAAATCGGATCAAAATTGCAGACTTTACTGCGTAAACAAGAAATGGAAATTTTGAACTTTAAATGGCTACTTTTCCCACACTGTTTGTCAGATTTTTTTCAAAATCAATAGGGTTCAAGCTATTGATAAGATAAACAAACTGTGCAAGTTTCACGAAAATCTGATCAAAATTGCAGACTTTATCGCGTAAACAAGAAATAGAAATTTTGAACTTTAAATGGCTACTTTTCCCACACTGTTTGTCAGATTTTTTTCAAAATCAATAGGGTTCAAGATATTGATGAGATAAACAAACTGTGCAAGACTTACGAAAATCTGATCAAAATTGCAGACTTTATCGCGTAAACAAGAAATTGAAATTTTGAACTTTAAATGGCTACTTTTCCCACACTGTTTGTCAGATTTTTTTTTCAAAATCAATAGGGTTCAAGCTATTGACGAGATAAACAAACTGTGCAAGTTTCACGAAAATCTGACCATAATGCAGAACTTTATCGCGTAAACAAGAAAAACGGACGGACGGACGGACAGACGGATGGACGACGGAAACCACGCCATGACATAAGCTCTGCTGGCTTACAGCCAGTAGAGCTAAAAACTGATAGATAAACTTCAAGACTTTCTCGTTCAGCTTGAACAGTCCAGTGAAAACTTTAAAGAGACTGTGAAAGCAGAATTTGTCCGTATCCATGCTGAAACAAGATCAACATTAACGAAGGCCGCGGAATACTCTAATCAAGCCAATTTTCTACAAACTGTTATGGATTTAGGTAATCCGATTTAGGCTTACATTATAGCAGCAAGTCAGTGTGTGTGACTGTGAATGCTGATCCCTGCCCCTGCTGTGTTATGAGATGACATATATTATTTTATCTCATATTTGACCTATGGTTTGCCAAGCATGACTCAATAACCTTTTGCCATCAGGGCAGGTCAGGATCAGACTGAAAAGAAATGGCACTTTCTGACAAGCAGATATTTTCTCGTAATAATAAGTTTGAAACAGCAATAAGCGAGCATTTACAATTACCTTGAGAGTTTCAATCAAGCTATTTAGCACACTAAGGGGTAATGGTAATTACATGCCTTCATGATTGTCGCATATTGAGGCTGACTTTTTGCCTTCACTGTATCTTGTATTATTCATGTAAATACTTTTTTTCCCTTTTGTTTTGTTTCTCTTTTACCATGTCTTTAACCCTTTGGCACACAATTGTGAGTTTTAGCAACCCTGAGAAATAGGACTATTGAGGGCATTGTGGGACAGGGAGAAAATGCTGGTAACCTGCATTTTCTCTTATTCCCGCAATGTTTTCCAACCTTCCAGAAACAAATATAACTATTTGTGTTACATCTGATTAGCCGTCTGTAAGTGCTTTCAAGTTGGACCATTCTAAAACATTGTTGTGTGTTTAAGTATCAAGAGTTTAGTTCATGTAAGCTGTATTTAGAATTTTTTATTAATGCTGCATTTTGCAAGCCAGTGTACGTACACAAATTGCTTCCCCGTGTATGTTGTCAATTAGCTTAATAGTAGATCTAAGTTTTTTAATGAATCTCTGTAAATTAACAAGATTTGAAAACTTCCTGGCCTCTGGAGGCAGAGATCAGGTAACACAATTGTGCAGCCTGATCTTGGTCTCTCCAGATATAAACTGTGAAAAGTAGTCTGAATCACATTTTCTTTTTTTTTTTTTTTGTTTGCTCTTGTACTTTATGTTCCTAACTGATTGTATGAACAGCATGTACTAAGTTTTATTGAAAGCATTCCGAATCCTACAGTTTTGCTGTGAAACTGATGATACTCACAGTGAAGGATTGATTTCGTGCTGGGAAGGGGATAAAAATGCTGGTGGCTAGCATTTGCTCCTTTTACCATTGACCAGGATGGATATAAACAGGGTAGTGTAACTGTAACGATAGCTGTACATAGTCCTTGTGTCAAGCCGGTAACCTATTTTCTCTCCATACTTTTGGGCAGTGAGGACGATGGCCAGCTTATGCTTTTGAAAGCGTAGTCTGACCTTCTGCCTACACTGCAAACAATCAAAAGTAAATGTAAACAAACCTTCTACAACTCACTATACAAACGAAATGAATCTCATTCATATCCATTTGTTTTTACATGCATAACCATGACAAGTACATGTGTAATTGATCTGATTGGTCGATTAACTTAACCCTCAAATGACACAGGGGCCCACAGCAGGGAAACATACACGAAATAATTAGATTACGATTTGTATCGACATATGCAGTCAATATTCTCACGTCTTTGTGTGCTTGTGTGTGTGTGTTTTTTTTTTTTTTTTTTTTAACAGCCCACTGCACGTTATCAACCGATATTCATACGACTAGTCTTAAATTTTCTTTGGAATCCGCCATTTTCTTTGATTGATAGAGAACTAGATTTATGTACACATATCAAAACAAATTTTAGTCTATTCAAAGCCGACGATGAAAACGGGTCGAGCTGGTCTCATTGTTTACAACCTATGGTGGACAATGGTGCCCGTCCCTCTTGTTTTCATTTTTATGAATAGATAATACAATGAAGAACTTACCTGTAGTTTCACTCGTCGCGGTTTGCACGATCTGTTGTTTTACGCACCGTCACGCACCGTCAGGTGCGCGCAAGCCAATTTGTTCAGGCTCTATCCCTCTACACAGTCTCCTCTGTTCTTGAGATTTTGCACAAAAAATAAATATATTGGAGGTACGGTATTACATGTATATTTCTAAAATTTTTCGTTTTTGCATATTGCCTTAATTGTATGTTGTAAATACTGGGGTGAAATAAAAAGTGCTGTTCTGTTC
Organism: Tridacna gigas; assembly: GCA_945859785.2. Classification (NCBI taxonomy): domain Eukaryota; kingdom Metazoa; phylum Mollusca; class Bivalvia; order Cardiida; family Cardiidae; genus Tridacna; species Tridacna gigas. The sequence continues at coordinate 12,607,901 of OX244029.2, read as the reverse complement.
TGTTCTGTTCAGCTCAAGAATGCAAACTGCATGAAGTTGATGAACTAAAGATATATATAGAAATTAGCTCATGTCACATTGAGGACATGCTGGACAATGACTTTTACGTCTTACTCGAAAACCCACCAGATCCTGTACATAGTAAAACTTGGTTAAAAAAAGAACATCATAGTGTTGCAGAAAGCCTGTTACAAGAGCATGCATACCGCTCAAAAGGAAATAAATGGTAGTAATGATAAAGTCAAACATAGGAAGTGATGAAATGTACAACTCAACCTATTGAGAAAATCCCCAAGTCATTGATCAAATCTATACTGACAATATCTTGCTCAGCCGACCAACGCATATTGCCAATTATAATTAATGAACAGGAGCCTTGTACATCCTCCGAAACAAACCTTCACATCAAAATTTGTTTGCCTGTGATTTCTGGATTACCTGAGTGCAATTACATGTTACAAGTTACGGTTAATAGTCTAGGATATATTGTTGTTCTATGTGTCAGTCAAGACATCTTCTAATTTTGGATAAGAACTTTTGTCTGCAGAATCGAATACTACCAGAAACAGAATCTGTATGCTTCAGCTCTACAGGTAACGAAGACTTCGTCATTGTTTTGTTAACAGAACAATGAAAACATACCAAGTGACTCGAAAAGATGTTTTCACTTTCAAATGTTTTTATTCCCCTCAAAGCTCTATTGCTGTAGCCTATCAATGCATGGTGCCAATCAAGTAGTATGTCTTTGCTTCAACCTACTTCTCGATGAAGGAAAAAGTATTATGCAAGACTGTGTGACATTTGAAATTCGGGGTAATAAGGATGGCAAAATTCACAAAAGTAGTAGGTAAAGTGCCGGTTCTATGTCTTTTCTCATTTCCCCCTCTCATTTCTAACACATTTAATCATACCCATGGTTCAAATAACTAACGCACTGCGTCTCTTCCCTATTTGCATTGCATTCCCCCATATTCGTGGTTTTAAATGCTCAACTTTCACATTTAAAACCGATTAAGTAAAAATGACTATCCCTAAATTTTTTTTTTTATTTTATTATTAAAAAAGTTTTCTTTAGATAAAAAAAAAAATTTCTTAAAATTTATTTCCTTATTATCTCATTATCTCAATATCCCCATCCCCTCCGATCCTCATTCCAAACCTCCACAGAATAAGATACTGATTTCGTTAGACTTTAGAAATCTTATTTTATGAAAAAAAAAAAAAAAAAAAAAAAAAAAAAAAAAAAAAAATATGTGTTGCATTGAGTAAAAATTTTTTGAATTTTTCTAAATTAAGTTATTATAAATATATGTAAAATGAGCGTGTTGAATAAAATAATTAATAATTTCAGAACGAAGTTAATAAAGACTTTAGAAAATAAAGTCATGTGTTCTTATGAATATGATTCAGATAAAGAACTATTTCAATTTTAAATGGGTGATGGGGAAAAAGATTGTTTTTATATATTAGCAAAACTAAAACCTGCCATTTATTATCATTATAGTAAACACAGAGTAGAAGAATCTAATTATGACACAACTGTACTTTTAGTCTGGCCAGATCAACAACAAGTAACAGGTTTTGAAAGTCAATTTCGTAGAATAGGTAAACCTGTTTTTACTGGTATTAGAATACCATTTAACCAAAGCGATAAATTTCTTAGTGTTTATCATAATGCTTTATTTGAATTACTTTAAAATGATGATAGAGAGCAACAACCTAATTATTATTTATACCCACTGTTAACATTTAAAAATATTTATCCTGCACAGCATTGTTTTTTTACTTCTTTTATAGAATATTATGATTATTATTGGGGTGGTTTATATGATTATCTTGGGGGTGAAAATAATTTTAAAATAGATTTCGGTATAGGTTATGAGATAGGTCCCCCTGATTTTACTCAACTTGAATATGGAGAACAAATAGATAGACTCACTAATAGACTGATTTATTACAAACAACAACAAAACAAACCAATAAGTATTAATGATAAAGTAACATTTCAAAAGGAAGAATGTGTTATTTGCCATAGTCCAAAACCAAATGTACTTTTTGCAAATTGTGGTCACATACCAATATGTGTTAATTGTGAAGAAATGAACCCATTAGTCAATTGTCCAATATGTACAACTGCTAGTAATATTAAACGAATAATGTAAATATTTAACCCTTTACTGGGTTAAATATTTTATATATTTTAATTATCAATCCTATGATGTCCCCAAGTCAGTGTATTTATTTTATCCTCCAATATATACCTTTTATCATCCTCTGCACTTAACGCTACTTTATTTACCTCCTCAGTATAAACATTATGTTCATAACTTCTTATAACATTCATCTTTCTATGTTGGTCTTGCTCTGTCATCAAACATTTTAAATAATCTTTGTGTTTAATACTTTTATTAATAACATTCTTCCTTATTCCCTTACATTTTTTATTCTCATCACCATCTAACATTTTATAACTGTATAACTTTGCTCTCAGTCCCACAAACTCATCTATAATATCACCACCACATTCATCTTTGAACATACCTAATACTTTTTTATTTTTACCAACTGGTATACCAGAATGATGTCCTTCTTTAGGTAATTACTTGTATCAAATTTTCTTTCTACATCCCTAGATATATCTTTATAAAAATCATCAGTCTCAATTTCATACATTAAACTATCAGTGTCAGTAAACAAAAGTTTGGCTTTTTCTTCATATTTTGGTTTAATATAATTATAATGAAAGTCAAACATTATAGTTTTACTTAAATCAAGAATACACATTCCCAAGTAAACAGGTTTATTAAATACTAACGTTGTCTTTCCCATATGAATAGCAATTAAATTTTCGTCAAAGATTTTACAATGTTTAAAATTTGGTTTATTAACTAATTTTTGGGCTGCCTTTCTATTGGTAACCAATTTAACATTTACACGGCTTCTAATGTTTTCCATAGTTTTACGAAAAACACTGTAGTTCATTAACTTAAAAAAATATTTTTCAAAGTCATTAGTTGCCTCTGCTCTTAGTCTCGTATTTAAATCGATATAAGTTTTTAACCAATTACTTGCTTTAAATTTAATTCCTCGATGATCTTTTTCAGTCTTAAACCTAAACTTAAACATTGTTTTAAGTTTTCATAATGAATAACATATTTTATTATTTAAATTTGGGATTAATTTATGTACTTTATTTGCCATAATATTTTCAGGAGCAAGAGGATAATCATTGAAAATAATCATGTAACTCTTTAGGCACCTCTAAATCAACCTCTAAAACACAAGAATATTTTTTCCAGTTATCTAATTGTTTTTCAGTCATCCAAGAAAATCCCCCAGTAGGTAGTTCCATACCCATAGCCCCACCATACAAATTATTAGCATCTAAATAGTTAATATACTTATTAGGTTTATTAGGATCATATTTTTTGCCCATATATTTATTATTAGCCTTTGCGTGTCTGGTGCTAATCATGGAAACTCCCCCTCTGATACCTTTTTCAAACATTAAAAGCATATCAGGGTCTGTTAATAACTCTAATTTTACATCAGTAAACTTTAAGGCTGCATCCCAAGATAAGCCTGGGGTAGTAAAATACCATGCAGGGTCTAAATTATAATTTTTATAACAAGCTTTTCTAAAATTTTCAAAGATATCAGTTAAAAGTAAAACATCAGACTTGACATATAAATTATGATAATCCTTGAGGGTTTTCATATTAAAAGTTTGCCATACTTTTAATGCGTGATTATAATCCTCATCACTAATTGACTCACCAGTAAGTCGTGAATAAAATGCTTCTTTAGGTGGTAATTGTTTTTCTTTTAGTTTTTCAGTTGAACTAATATATTCGTATGGATATATACCTTTTTTACGAAAAAGATTAAAATATTTACCTTGGTAAAATTTTAATAAGTTTTCAAATTGATGATCTTCCAAATTATTCGCTAAACTTTCTAAACTTGAAGACATAGACTTAAAACTATCTAAAAATCTAATACCAAAAGTTTTATTTTTGACTTTATTATCTTTTTTATCAAAATATTGACCAACAATTATTTTTTTAGTAAAACTAATATACTTTTCTTCATTATTAGGAATGACATCAATATCTCCCTGAGTTATACCGAGATTTTTCACAAATAAATGACTATCATATCCACTAAGATTATGAAAAAATACTGGTATAAAGTGTGGTTTACGGTATTTAAGATTACATAAACTATGTGCGGCTCCCATAAATTTACCTGTATTATGACAATGATCTCTTACCTTTTCAGTTTTTAATTCATCAGTAAACTCTTTTTTACAAATATGACATTCTGTAGCCTTATTAAAAATTTCTTGGTCTTTTTCCTCAAATATCATTTTTTTCTGTGGAATATCATAAATCTTTTTAACAACATTTTCTATATCTTGCATAAATTTAATTGAAGCGTCTTTTCCTGTATATTGTATTAACTCTGATTTAAAAACTTTTTCATTAAAACTTTTAACATAAAAACAAAATCCTGATGGTTCATGTTTCTGGTATTTTTTAGTATAACTTTTTTCTGGATTTGGGTCTACCGTGTGTATTGGCTCAATATAACTTTCAAAATCAGCATAAATAACAAAGGGAAACCATTGTGAATGAATATGATTTTTAAATTCAATAACTGACCCTTTTTCAGGCATTTCTATTTTTACAGATTCATAACCATAACAAGATTCTTGATGATTTTCTAAAATTCTTTTACTCGTAAAATGATTTAAACAATTCCAACAAAAAAAGTTTTTATGTTGATTTTTTGACAATCTAGAGGATAGTAAAGCACTTGGATTTTTAACCAACACGTAATGACTATTTCCCTCTTCATTAGTTAATAATAAAAGAACTATTAAATGTTCCCTATTAAATGTTCGTTGGTTTCTAATAGGATAAACTTCACCATCTTCATAACCTAAAACAACAATACTAATTGTTGGATTTTGCTTTTCAAACTTATCAATATCCTTTATTTTAGCAGGATATTCTATTCCATCCATATTTAGTTCTTCTATTTGTTCTTTTAATGTTTTATCAACTCTTTCTGAATTCCCTTTTTTAGGATAAATTGATCTCATAACGCAATAAGAAAAACATTTATTATCATCCATATTTTTTATATTAATAAGTCCATTATTATTATTTTTGCTTTTTCCATTTTTTAATCCTTCTGGTAAAGGTATCCATGAATCAGCCCATAATGGAGTATATTCTGTAACGTATAACCTTAACATTAACAAACACCCACCCACTGCCTTCTTGTTGAAAACTTGCTAAATTTTCTAAAACTCGGTCTACCATAGTGGTGTATAGTTCATTTTCATTAACACCGTCTAAACTAACTTCATGATGAGACCTAAATGGTCTATCTACAGTATTATCTTCAGCATCCTTTCTCAACAAACATTGTAAATTTAACATAACCTTAGTTTTACGATTATTTCTTAAAAAAATTATTATATTTTCTCTGGCACCCTCTAAAAACTTATGTGGGCCCCAACCCTCTACCCCATCAATAACGTGCTGAGTTGTAAAATTTCTTAATGCAGATGCCTCTCTCCTCATTGTAAAATCAGGTCTTGGGAGATAATGTTCTTCAACATTTTCAGTAATTTGCTCTAACACTTGGGGAATCTGTTCTCTCTCAACATTCCCAGTCAACCAATTAGTAAAATTGTTTACCCTTCTTTGCACACTTTCAGGAATTACCGCTGCGGCGGCTCTTCTTGCACCTGAGTATATATTTGATGCAACCCTGCGGGCTACATCTCTGATTCCTCTAAATATCAGACTCATATTTTTAAAATGATAAAAAATTCCTTAAGTCAATTTTATTATGAATTATATCATAATAAGATTATTGGATGTTAATCTTATATTTATTATTCCAAACCCTACCATTCCAGTTTTCAATCGTTTGAGGGCAACGATCTATAAATTTACCTGCCTTGTAAATTGATGGAAAAGTTTTTATTTGTCCAGTTTCAACATCCTCTAAACTAACTTTTCTTGGATTATACATAATAGTTTTTAATCTATCATAATTAGGAACTTTTTTACATTTTTTTTCGAGTGCCTCCTCAGGCAACAAACCATGTTCTTTCACCATCTCAACTAATTTCTTTTTACCCCAGTAAGAGTAAAACTTTATATTATTATCTTTAAGTATTTTTTTTAAATCGATAATCTTTATCATTTTATATAATGAACATAATTCCTTAATACACTACACTCATTTTATTCCCATCACTCTGGAAGTTAATTAATCTATCACTAATAATAACAGCATATGCTTTGGTGTTTGCAGGCACATTTGCATTAAAATTTGCCTTAATTTGGATATCAGTAACAGAATATTTTAACCTTTCACTCTGCTTAGAAACATCAAATAAAAACAAAGGATAAAGGGTTTTGTACTCTGAGGGGGTAATGTTAGGGTTTGATACTAACTCATCCATGTTAAAAAACTTAGATCTGAACGAAGCGGCATCACCATATGCTCTACTAAATTGATGAGCGGGGAAAGATAAATTATAATCACCGCGGGATATCTAGTTGAATTTAACATAACATAAATATTTTTAACGTTTACGTTGTCCAATATAGATGGATTTTGCGCTTGATCACCCCTTTTACCAGTTTCAAAGCCAACAATGATAAAACGTGGCACTTCGGGAGATGATTTAACGGAAAGTCTCCAAGTAAATGTTATTGACTGAGGAACCGCAATAGAGTCGCATTGTAGCATTCTATAGCCAACTGGAAATTTTTCTTTTTTCTCGATAGATTTATAAAGTTCCATCTTCTCATTATCCGCAGTCATCACGTTAGGCATAAACCATGATATTTTAATTAAATTAACTTGGCCAGCATCAACACCATTATCTCTAAAAATTGCGTTATTATTATCATTTCTTGTCAAGGTGTGACTTTGCTTCATTCCATATAGAATTTTATTATAATCTTCACAAAAACCAAATATATGTTTTAAAGGGACTCTAAAACTGAACGTTCCCCGTGGATTTGCACTTAAAATATACTGTCTTCTTACTGCAAAACCAACATTATTGGCACTGTCTGCATCAGTTCCAGTATCCTTATACCATAATTGGTTTAACCCCTGTGATTTAGAAAAATCATCCGGATATTTTAACAAACCAAGCATTGTGGTAGCCTGCCCCGGATATGTTATGCTTTCAATCTCTTGTCCGCTAAGTTGATATCTGATATTTTTAAACAGGTGCAACAAGCCGTTATTTGCTATCGTAATCTCATCAGCAGCACCATAAACTGTTCCATCATTTTTTACTAATTCACCTATAATGAGTAAATAAGACTCAGAGGGATGTGTAAAAAGATCTTGAGTTTCGATGTTAATCCTGATAGCTCCTCCAGAGTTGTTTAGATTTGTCCCTGTAATTGGTTCATACTCAAAATGTTCATATTCGTCAATACTATCGTCTTTTAAAATTGGGTCTTTAATGTTTAAAATGTCCATTTTTATTAATGCAATTATAATTTTTAAATTAAAATTATAATTGAATAACTTTACTCTAATGCTCTAACCAGAGTTGGGGGAAAGGCTTTTTTTCATCATTAACAAATACACCTTTAAATTTAATGCTTTTTATTTTATCTATTGAATAAAAACTATTCTTTTTAGGGTAAATCCTGTTTCCATACACAATTGTTATTTTAGGTAAGTCATTATTTTCTAAATAATTATTTACCTCTTCCTCAAAATTTTTCATTATATTTAATTTTTCAGGAGACAACTTTACAGTGGCTTTTTGATAACCATATACTGTATCATTAATTTCTAGAATCTCACAATCCTCATGTAGTTTAAAATATGCATAAGATATGTTAATGGTAGATGTATTATATTTATCATAATATACACGATTAAATTTTAATTTTGACATTCTTTTTTTAAATTAGGCATTAATTACTTAACTTAAATTAATTTTTTTCATAATACTTTAATACCAGAACCACTATTTAATTTTTTAACTAAATCTTGTACAGCAATGGCACTACCATCTATTAATGTATTAATGTTTTGTGTTGTAGGTTTCGGGACATACTTTTGTAAAATTGTTTTAGATTTTGGTGTCAAAGCCTTTTCAACTAACCTCTTTCCTGCATCTACAGCAACAATCTTTCCAACATCTAAGGCTTTTATTGCTCCTTCCTTAGCAACGCTCTTTCCCACATCAAGGGCAGAAGATGCAATTTGTTTAGCAGCATTACTTGCAAAACGTCTTGTAAAAAAGTTAGCAATGATGTCAAAGATTCCAGCACCACTGTATGAATACTTTCTTTTAAATCCTCTCTTTCTTGTTGTAATCATTTTTTATAGTATAGTATAAATTTTTATAACTGCTTGAATCTAAGATACCTTGCCTTTTTAATTCATCACATATGCTCACCAATTCATTTCTAACGCCTGTATTACCTGCTTCTTTACTTGCCATCAACAAGTCTAGTCTTTCTATTAATGCGTTAGGGTCACACGGGATAAAAACTCCTTTTCCACTTATCATTTTTTTTCCTTGTAATATTTACCCAAATACGCCTAAGTATTTTATTCCACTTGGGCCCTCTATAACTTTTAGCATGGGTACTTTTTGGATCGTTATTACGATAAATAGCGTTGGTTTGTTCTATTAATTCTTCATAATTATCAAGATCCCTTTCTGTATAAATTTTTTCATTGGGTTCTTTAGCAACAATTAACTCCCATAAACCAGGTGTTCCTTCATAAAATCTACCATCAACCTCAATATCATCATCATCAAGCCTGGCTTATTTGTTACCAATATAAAATTTACCATCTTTGTCATATAATCCATATGTTCTATCAACATCACTTTTTTTACCAACAAATTTTGTTAAATACTCCTTTGCAATTGGCCCAATATAATGCGCGGGTTCATCTTTCCACCATTCTTTCTCTCCCATAGTTTCCATTTGTCCTTCAGAGGTATAGGCTTGTATTGTTGGGTAATTTGGCAAATTAATAGCCTGTGGCAACTGTTCGATACCCTCTTTAATAGGTTTAAGTCCTTCTGTAATCTCCTTTGTTGCTGCTTTTTGCGTTTCTGTAATAGGTTTAAAAAACTTTGAAAGACCAGTTTTTAATTCAATTTCACCCGTTTTCTCTGCTAGTTGAGTATCTCTATTTTTTTTCTTTGTCTCAAGATATTCTTTTACAAGTTGGTCCCTTTTTACAGGATCAGTGATTTTTAAAAATGACATTTTATATTACAAAAATATTTTTTTATCTCATTTTCAATGCAGTTTTTATTATAGTTTTTAATGTAGTTTTTATTACAGTTTTTAGCAATATGTAGTTATGTGGTACAAAGGTTTAACCTTCACTTTGGTTATTGCTAATCTCTTCCGAAAAACTACAACTAAACTTAGGGAACTTAATGCGTCTCATTTCTTTCACTGTTCTTTTCCACCAACCTCCGAAAGGACACACGCGCTTCTTGCCTCCCCCTTTCAATCAATGATTCTTCATTTTCAGCCGTTATCTTCTTTTTAGTTTTGCTCCTTATCTCATTCTTCATAGTTTTATATTTCTCCAATTCTTCCATAATCAATTTAAACTCATCATCAGATATATGATTATCAATTAAGGCTTTTGATACATGTGTGTTTATTGTGTCAAGTTTGCTAACAGCAATCATTTTCATTTTCTGATGTTTCTCTCCCTTAATCCTAGTTGACCTTACAGCATATTTACCTAAAATACTAAGTAGACCAGTAACTAACGCTGATGCTTCCAATGCAATGACTGCAGGGATGGCTACGACAGTGGACAATAACCCAATCCCCCCAGCACCTGAAGCCATGGTTATAGTAATTAAAACTGTGTCAATATTATCTACTATATTAGCAGTTCTAAAATATTTTTTTGCAACAGCATCTCTTTTTTTGAATTTCACTTTCAAGAAATTGTTGAACTTCACTAATTTTTTGTAATCTGTATGAGTGCCCGTTATCATTATTTGTTAATGATAGTTCAATAGGTGCGTTTGGGATACATCGTTCGTTTGGTAAACTCGGATAAATCTTTTCGTTTAGTTCCATTTTTAATAGAATTATATTTTTTTTAAATCGAATAATAAACAAGACATAAAAACTCATTCTCCTCAATTTTTAAGGTATTCTTTGAATTGTTTGTAATAGTAATGATAATATCTTTTGTATCCTCAAGGATAACCTCATTTTGTAAACTACACCGCTTAAATTTCAAAGAGTATGCTAATGAGGTTAAAACAACTCCTTTAGTCATCATAAATCCAAATCCTAACAGTATTTGTTTTGCTTCATTAGGTTTTAGTATTGGGGGTTGTTGACTAAAAATGTTCCAGGTTGTTGTATTTACTTTTCGAGGTGGATGTTTTACACCTTGCAATGGACGCCAATAAATTGTTTTTGGTTGAGTAATCTTAGGTTTTACACCGAATTTGTAAACGCTCATTTTATTTTTGTTATAAAACTATTTATAATATAGCCCCTAAAATAGGAATATTTGCAAATGGGCTATTAGGCCCTAAAAGAAGGCCATTTCCATCGTAAAACTTTCCTCCTTGTTTTAAATACAAACCATCAGCAACAGATTCTAAATCTTTACCTTTAGCAGGTCCTAAATATAGCCCTTTTCCATCAGTTTCTAACTGGCAAACGCATCCCCCTTTTTTTAAGGTAAAGACCTGATCCCATTGCTTTTTGTACTCCTGATGAGGCTAAACCAGATAAAGCACCAACACCTAACGCCGGTAAAACGGTTTTTGCAATCATTGGTAAAGCTCTAGCAGCCAACCCAGCCAACATTCCAAGAAAACCTCCCTCTATTTTCATATTATGTTTAAGTTGTTTTGCACTCATTCTGATCGTGATATCTTTACCATTCTCATAGGCTTTAGCCATTTTCTTTGCTTGTGAATTGGTAATTGCTATAATATCATTACCTTGTAAATCTTCATGGCCCAAACGAATACTTACTGGGCAATTGCCTTTCACAGCAGATTGAAGTTTTTGCTTTTGTCCTTCTGATATATTTACTTTAACAGTAGTGTAACTTGTCATTTTATATATATTTTATTTTTTATTTATCTTGCTTCTCTAATATGAAATCTGATTGTTAAATTCTCACCTCTAAGATTTAGTAATGTTCCATCTTGATCTGTAATTGATACCTCAAGGTAATGCATTTCATCTAATGTTATTGGTAAGTATACTAAATTAACTGGTGACTCAATTATTTTATAACCGGAGGAAACATTTGGGAAAAAAGAGTAAATAGTGTTTTTTGTTGAACCATTAACATAACTTCCTGAAATTATATCTATGTTAACGAGCAAACTATTAATACTAAGAATATTTACTACATTTTCTGATTCATGAAATCCTTGTGTATATTTAGCGTGAGTAAATCCTAATACTTTGGAAATAGAGTTTGGTTGATTAAAATCTACTTGATAACCATTTTCCAGAGTAACTACAGACTTTAGGGTATTAGTGTTTGCAGAAATGTTAATATAATACTCTTCATTAATACATCGTAATGACCTTTTTTCCTCATTTCTTGGTGAATGAAATGATTAATATCAACAAGGTCATAACTTCCTTCAGGTATTTTTATTTTAACCCATGTACCACCATTGTCTGGAGAATAAATAAAATTCTTGTTTGTTTCATCAATATTTGAAAAAGAATAGTAAGTTTCAAGATTTACCAACGCTATTTCATATTTTTTATCCTTTTCTAGTTGAATAGGAGGAGTAAACCTTGTTCTAAAACTTGTTTTGTTGTTGCTTACTATAATTTGAACCGATGTTTTATGTTCTGTATTTTTTGCAATCTGTTTTAAAAGATCTTCCATTTTTTATATAAAAATAATAATTTTATACTGACTTTGGTATATAAAAGTTATCAAAACCTTTTCTATACTTTCCATTATCTTTTTTACTGGTTAAATCAATGACAACAAAACCATGAGGACTTACCCAACCCTTTTTACAAAATTCACGAAACTCTTCTATAGACATATCATCCCCTACATGATCATTATAGATATGATTAAGGTTTTTAAGATCTTGATGGAATAAACAAATAAAATTTGCATTTTCTCTAATAGTCTGCCTTGGTAATCTAAAATAGTTTTGTGAGAGGTAAAAGCACTCAACATTACTATGTCTTCCACGAATATAGTAGCACTCACACTTATTTTGTTTTAAAAGTAAATCATCAAAAATCATTAAATTTTTGTTTTCTGAGTTTAACTCTCTTGGATCGGGCACATCTCCAGCAGTTTCAAAAAAATTACAATTTATATCAGATTTGTTTTTAACAGTTTTAACCCATTCTTCAATCAATGCTGTTGGAGAAACATTTAAATCTTGCACCTCATCTCGAATATTAAACAACCTTAAGATAAGTGATTTTGATAATTTCTCCTCAAAAGCTTTTTTAAGTATACGATATTCCGGTTGAAACAAACTTTTACCAAAAACGCATAGATTATCATAGTCAAGCCATTCAGGTCTTAACAAAAGGTTAAGTAAAAGAGTGGTTTTACCACATCCTGATTTACCCACTATTACCCCTCTAATACTTTTTGGTAGAAGAGGGTTATTAAATCCTTTTGATACTACTTCATTCCATGATAAGTTTACAATGTCCATTTTATATTAGTTTTTATAATATTATATATAAAAATATGTACTGTGTTAAATGTAAAAAATTTACTGATACAACCAATATAGAATATTCGGTTAGTAAAAATGGTAGAAATATGAAACGTGGAAAATGTGTAGAATGTGGAACAACTAAAACTCAATTTATTAAAAAACAAAAAGGTGGTTCATTACTAAATAAAGTTATAAATAATTTGCCTGTTGAAATGTATTTACCGGGGCATAATTTTACTGGACCTGGCACTAAATTAAAAAAAAAAAGACTCAACCCTGATTTAACCCCAAAAGAATGGTCAAAACCTGTAAACCGTGTTGATAAAGCAGCATACCATCATGACATTTGTTATCTTAAACATAACACGACACATGACACGGCTACTAGAAATGCTATTTGTGATAAAAAATATGTTAAAAGAGTTAAAAGGAATTTACAATCCTTCTATTAAGGAAAGAATGGAACGAGGGTTAGTTTCCTCATTAATAGGGACCAAGGCTAAATTTGGAATGGGAGTTAAAAAAAAAATTGATAAATTTATCGGAAGAATTACATAAACCCGTAAAAAGAAAACTTAAGAAAAGGAGAGTCAGAGTAAACGGTATTGATAGGATATGGGCTGCAGATTTAGTAGACATGCAAGCATTTTCTAAATTTAATCGTGGTGTTAAATATCTTCTTGCTGTCATTGACATCTTTCCAAAATATGGATGGCTGATACCATTAAAAGACAAAACAGGAAAATCTGTTGCTATAGCATTAAAGAGTATTTTTAAGGAAAGAAAACCTGATAAAATGTGGGTGGATAAGGGTAAAGAGTTTTATAACAAAGACGTTAAAGACTTGATTGAATTGTATTCAACTGAAAACGAGGAGAAATCTAGCGTGGTTGAGAGATGGATTAGAACAATGAAAGAAAAAATGTGGAAGTATTTTTCTGCTCACTCAACAAACGTTTACATTAACGTGATACCAGATCTTGTTAAAGAATATAATAACACGAGGCATTCTTCTATTAAGATGACACCAGTAAATGCTAGTAAAAAAGAAAATGAAACTAAAGTTTGGAGAACTCTTTACCCTGATCATCTTGAAATAAGATATATAAAACCTAAGTTTTCTGTTGGAGACAAAGTAAGGATAAGTAAAAAGAAAAAGACTTTTGAAAAAGGTTATACTACAAGATAGACCGAAGAGATTTTTACAGTTTCTGAAGTAAAATATACATTGCCTGTAACATATAAAATTGAAGATCTTAATGGAAAAGAAATAAAAGGTACCTTTTATGAACCTGAACTACAAAATTCTAGTCAAGAGTTGTATAGGATAGAAAAGGTTATTAAAAAAGGAAAAAAGAAATCTCTAGTAAAGTGGGAAGGTTATCCTGATGAGTTTAATTCTTGGGTTGATAATAAAGACATTATAAATATTTAAATATTAAAAAATGTTAGATATTGCAATTGAAAACGTAATTTTACCAAACAAACCGTTAAACAATTTTGAACTGGAAGATACAGCAAAAAAATTAAAAATAAAAAATTTTAGAGGTGTATTTTTACGAAACACTTTACCGAAAGAGTGTAGAAAAAAGGAATGTGGTATATTAAATTTTGATGAAGCAAGCGGGTCTGGTACGCATTGGGTTGCTTGGTATAAAAACGGTGAAAATGGAATTTACTTTGACAATTATGGTGTACAACCACCTCTTGAAGTTATATATTATTTAAAAAGACCAATACATTACAATAGTGACCAATTACAACATGCTGGGGCAGTATTTTGTGGGCATTTATGTTTATACGTTCTTAAAGAGTTATGCTTGGGTAATAAATTTCAAAATATTTTAAATAAACTTTTTTAGCAATATTAAAAAAATGCCTGTTGGAGCAACTAGTGTTACCGGTTCAATAAATATGAATGGTAATACATTAACTAGGGTTAGTAATCCAGTAAATCCTCATGACGTTGCAACCAAAGACTATGTTGATAATGTAGCAATTGATCCTTCACTATTAAAAGAAAACGGAAATTTTCTTGCTACTGCTCCAATCAATATGGCTTTTAAAAAAATTCATAATCTTCATGAACCTGAAGAACCAAATGATGCTGTTACCAAAAATTATGTGGATAGGAGTGGTAAAGCAATAGTAGAACAACAAGACGGTACTTTTGTTGCCGTTGCAGATATAAAAAATGCTGCAACACCGGTAGAAGAAAGAGATTTAGCAACAAAATCCTTCGTGGATAAAAAAGTATCACTTCCTTCTCTCATAGGCCCTAAACCCGTTATAAGTGTTCATGCTGAGGAACAAGGACCCTTAGTCAATGTTAATTATGAGTTTTCTTTTGGTAATGGAAGCACTGGAAAAGATCATAGAGTATGAGGCTATTGTATGGCAGCCCCGGGTAGAATTATAAGGAGTTCTTTAATGACTGCTAAAGGCAGTAGGTTTTTGAGAGAAGATGTAAAAGTCAACATAGTTGTAAACGGGGTCGAACAGGTTGACTACTCCATAATAAAAAAAAAAAAAAAAGACAAGAAGATTGTAGTTGTGTTGTTTTTCCTCAACCTTTAGAAGTAAATCAATGTGATGTCATAAATTTTATAACTAGACCAAACAATCCTGACGAAAAAAACGCGTATTTGGCAATACTGATAGGGTTGGACTTGTAATAAACAAATATTTAACCTAGTAAACGGTTAAATATTTATAATGTTCGTTTGTTATCACATTTTGTTTTACATATTGGGAATTTGGTTAATGGGTTTATTTTATCACAATTGTCACATATTGGTATATGCCCACAACTACAAAAAATTTTATTTGGTTTATTTTCAGTACAAATTACACATTTTTCTATCTGAAATGTTTTTCCATCATTAATATTTATTGGTGTAACTGGTTCGTCTCGTTCATCATCACTAAAATATTCAATAATTGGGTATCCTAAACTTAAACGACATCTACAAAGTTTATTAATAATTTTAAGTTTATAACTATTTTCCCTAAATAAATGTAAATTACTTAAAAAATTTGTTTCACGCCCACAAAAATCTTTTTTATAAAATACTTCTTCTTCTTCATTCTCTTTTAATTCAAACCTTATATAAAATGGTGAATCAATTCCAATTTCTTTTAATTCATTACTAAAAAGATAATATAAAATTGGTTTTATTTTTTCAATTGGTATAAGACTTTCATCTTGGTAAAAATCATCATAATTTAAATAAGCTCCTGATAACATATTTTCAGGAAGAGGAGAAATAACAAGTTTGTCTTCAGTTATCCTTTTCAAATTTTTTCTTTGTTTCTTTTTTTAACACACTCATTTTACATATATTTATAATTACTTAAGTTAGAAAAATTCAATTTTTTAGTGTTACCATATTGATAAGTTTTGAAAAAAAAAAAAAAAAAAAAAAAAAAAAAACAGTTCTTTTACGTTTCTCAAAAATTTTAAAGTCTAATTCATCCCTACCATGACATTCCTCAAAAGCATTAAAGCAACTAACATTATTTTTGGTAACATAAACTATAAATTCTTTACCAACATTATAATGTTTACAAATTTTATCTCTAATATCCCTAATATTCATTTTTTTTATAGGTATCAATTATTTCCCAAAATTGAGTTTGACATTCTAAACAACGGCTAGTATGAGGAAAATTTTCAAATAATATTTCATTAACAGCATCATCAATATATTTATTAAGTTCTTGTATATTTACAAAGTTTCTAAGATAATATCTAAGGATACTAATTTTTGTTAGATCTTTTTCCATTTTATTCATAATGATAAGTATTTTTTCATATTTTTCTCCTTTATAGTAGTTTCTTAAATAACTTTTTAATAAATCCATTTTTATAATATTTAAAATTATTTAAATTAAGAAAAATATTTTTTTAGAATTTTTTAATTTAAAGAAAATATTTTATATTATAAATTAGCATTTTTTATTAGGTTAGGAACACTCATATTTTCCCTGTTATTTCATTACTTCCATAAGTAATGAAATATTGTATATTTATATGTCTCGAGTTGTTAAAATTGTATTACTTTCATGATGTTTTAAATATAAATTTCATAAAATTTATGTTTTCAAAACAGTTATGCGCTATATTATGTAATTTATACTCATCAAGAACAGTTTCTAAATCATCATCACAATTAAAATTCATTACATGCTTTTCATCTTTATTATTTCTACCAGTCATCATAAAAAAGATCAAGAAATAGAGGAGAATGATTTATAGTTTTTTCTCTACTAATTTGAGAATATATAATGGATTTTAGTGATTTCATTACTTCAGGAACTTTTAAGCCTTTAGGACCATATAAATGAAAATAATGTTTTCCATTTTTACGTTGTTCTGGAAAAGCAGAAATAACAGGTTTACCTTTTAGGCATTTCTCTAGTTTTTCTCTTTCAGTTCTGGTAAACATTTGCATTTTACCTATTATATTGTAAGATTTTAAAAATAAAATTAAAAAAATTTTTACTCGGCGCGTCAGATAAAATAAAATTTTTAAAATCCAACAAAATCAGTATCTTATTCTGTGGGGTTTGGAATGAGGAACGGAGGGGATTGGGATATTGAGATAATGAGATAATGAGGAAATAAATTTTAAGAAAAATTTTTTTTTTTTGTCTAAAGAAAAATTTTTTGATGATAAAATAAAAAAAATTTTTAGGGATAGTCATTTTTACTTAATCGGTTTTAAATGTGAAAGTTGAGCATTTAAAACCACGAATATGGGGGAATGCAATGTAAATAGGGAAGCGACGCAGGGCGTTAGTTATTTGAACCATGGGTATTGTTAAATGTGTTAGAAATGAGAGGGGGAAATGAGAAAAGACATAGAACCGGCACTTTACCTACTACTCACAAAACTTTCAGTTTCAACCTTGCAGCTAAAGCATCAGCAGAAATGTCTATTTATTCAAGACAGATGGGTGAGATAGTTGTATGTTCAAATATTCCATCATCTTGCTACATATTTCTATCAGAGACTATCGAAAGGCTACGACTTATTGAAGTATCAGGTGGTACAAGTATAACTGGTGACAGATATGGAAACCTGTACATATTTGATAAAACTGGAGACTCAATTTTATACATTTCAAAGGACACCTATGACATGTTAAATAATATTAAACCAAAAGAGTTGTCAGCTGCTGCAATAACAGACAATGCTAATGAGCTCACTCGCATCGTGCGGTATGCTCTACAATGGGGGAACAGACAACAGCCCAGCTTAGCAAATGCCTCTTTCTTTGATCAACTTGAAATGTTAAGTCAAGATGAAATTAAAGAAACTAATATATGAACTTAAACAACATCATCAGAATTAAGACATATTGCCAACGCACATTCTGACGCAGTACTTGAAAGAACTTTTACCAGTTATTACACCTATAAGGTTAGTGCGGGGTATTTCCGGATAAATACAAACAAGCTACTGTAAGGCCACTTCTTTTAAAAGAAGCATGGACTTGAGCTAGAACTTGGTAATTACAGACCTGTAAGTAGCCTTTCAGTTCTATCTAAAGAAGAGAAAGCGGATCTGCACAGACTTTGCGCGCATGCGTACAAAAAATAACTTCTCCCCAACAGTCAATTGATCAGCCTGTACACAACATCATTCTTGTGAATCAGCTCGGCTGCGACCTATCAATGATATTCTTGGTGGAGAGAAAAGAAGTCTGATTGCTAATGATCTCGGTGCTGCATTCGATACCGTAGATCATGACATCCTGATAAAGTACTTTATGATCAGTTTGGCGTATGTGGCAGTGCATTGAATTGGCTCGAGTCGATCTTACCTCACCCCGTCCACTAGGATACACGTAGCGTTCCCTAAGGTAGCTGTTTGGGCTCTTGGCTGTACTTTACCTACGCTAGTGCACTCCGCCGTCTACTTCCTTGTCTGGGTTCTCCAATGATCATATCGCAGACAAATGCTTTCTTCCCCTATGTCTCCAATGCATGAACTAGATATATGTGCTATTACAATCAACAATTGGATGAACGTTAACAAGATAAAAATGAATACTTCCAAAGCAGAGTTCATTATGTTTGGCAGCATGCCTGAACTGAACAACCACCTATAAGATACTCGGGCGCCTTCTTGAACGAAACTATTTCATTCAAGGAATACGTTCAGCGCAAATGTCGCACTGCAATGTTAAACTTCTTCAGATTTGAGCCTGTTAGAAAATACCTTACTACTGCTGCATCTTAAATCTTAGTACTTCTCTGGTTATTTCTCATCTGGGCTTTTGCACTGTTATATTGTATGGCATTTCTGATACAGAGCTGCTTAAAATGCAACGCATTCAAAACATGTGTGCAAAATTAGCTTTAGGCAGAAGCAAATATGACTGCGAAGAAAGCTCTATAATTTGGCCCGCAACATGCGAAATGAGACCTTCGGACATTGCGTAAAGTGTCGTCCCCGATTAGCCTGCATAGTCCGCGCAGGCTAATCCAAGGCATCACTTTACGACTAGATAAGATTTTTTCATACAGTAGGCTTTCGTGAGACAGAAAATCGCACAAAAACGGGAAGTGTGATCTCGGATTAGTCACAGACTGCACAGGCTGATCTGGGACGACACACTTTTACGCATATGTCCGAAGGCCCCTTTTTGTGTGCTGCACGCTATATGATCTATCAATCTTGATGTTTGTAGCAAAGTATTGTTCTGGAAATTGTTCTAGCATATTATATTTCCCCATCACATTTAAAATCTGACGAACCTTTCAGGTTTTAATGGTTTTTAATGTTTTAAGCCTTTTACCGTTTAATTCTTACACGCGTCCTAACTATTTCTTAAACATGTATGTTTGTATTGATGTATGTTTGTATTGTCCAGCGCCATTGAATATAACTAGGTTGAAACATGCGTTTAACAAATAAAATGCATTTACATTAACATTTACAAATGTATTTGTATGAAAACATTCCGGCCATGAGCATGGATATAACATTTTACTTTAGTTACTCACAAGCATTTTTTTCCGTGGGTTCAACATATCAGAAGCTGCCACAAGAGAGCCGTGGTGGCCCTGTGTCGCTTCACTGCCCTTTACACTATGTGTAATACATGCAATTGGCATCGACAGAGAAATTCATCTGTTAGATGGCCGTATTCAAATTAAATTTCATTAAAAAAAAAAAACCCTAGCCCCCCTCCCCCCAAAAAAAGTTCTTTCTTTTTCACATGCTAAGATGATCATTTATGCCAAATATCAGGATTCTCCAACAAACATTATTTTGACAATGAGATTTCAAAAAAAATTAGTTGCAGATAAAAAAAAAAATTTCTATGTCATTTCTGGTAAAATTGGGGGGGGGGGGTAAAATAGAAGTATATAAACCTTGTTAATAAATATTCAACAAATCAGGGCATACTAGTAACCATTAACACCAAAAGAAATCATCAAGAATGAAAAGTTTTTCGATATCCACAAAACTTCGAACGCACAATACCCAGCATGTTACAGTGTGGTAATGGCAATCAAGAAAGATAAATGTAATGTAATGAGGAAGGGAGGCATAATTTCCCTTTAACATTATTAACTCCAAAAATAGTTTTTTTGTCACTAATATTCAAACCCAACACAGCTTTGTTCTTTGCTGGGTCAAAATAAAAAAACCTGAAAGAGGTCGACCAAAGGATCATTTTGGCCCATCTGTAGAAATCCCAAACTGCAATTTTAGAACAGTTTTAGAGATTTTCAATATACATTTTTTCAGGTCTGTTGCCATGGTAACAACAGTTTTTCTTTTTATCAATTTATTTTCATTAAATCACGAAGAGGATAATTGTAGTACCATTTCTGTACAGTTTGGTCAAAATTGGATGTGTAGTTTCAGAGATTTTTGAAATGAAATTTAATGTACGCACGGACGCACGCTCGACAGACAAGGGGCCAAAGTATAAGCTCGCTGGCCCCCGGCCAATGGAGCTACACATTCAGTATCTCTGGGGCTTTTCTCTTGTTGAAAATCTCCACAAACGACAAAATTTTAGACTGTTCAAATTGAAAGCTTTTGTAGACGACAAATTGTGGGTCAAATCATGGCATTTGTCTCTGAGAGGGTAGAAAACATTTTGGGAAAAGGAGAACATGCTGGTTACCAGCATTTTCTCCTTTTTCCACACGGTTTTCAAAAGCCGTTTCGTTACAATTCGGGATTGTGTGGTAATGGTGTAACATGTACGTGTATTTTTAAACGCTTTAAACCTGTTAGTACTACACAATACTTTGTTTTAACAACACTTAGAAAATAGCTTTGGAAAACATTGTAGGAAAAGAAGAGAATGCTGCCAGTCAGTAATTCCTCCTCCTTTCACAATGTTTTCTATCCTTTCGAAGTTAACACCTTGATTATACCCCCATTTAGGTTATTTTCTGCAAATACTTTCAATTTCGACAACTCAGAAATGTCAAGTGGTAAACAGTTTAAAGTTACAACAGGAAATATCCAATCATTATGTGATTTTGCACAACTGCGGTTTATTGTTCATTTATGTAATGGTATAATAAAGATTCTATTGTCTGTAAACAATTCAGCCTTTGTCATTCACGGCTGTATAACTCTCACGCGATATACCCTCCATTTTGTTTGACAAAATTAAACAAATACATTTGTATATTAAACGACCTCTTTCGGCACATTGGTAACTACCTTGTACATTGAATGGAAACCAACCTAATAAAAGGAATGTTTAATATTGCCATATAATCTTAGGTAATATTATTGTTTGCGTTTGGGAATACAGGTTTAAAATCACGTACCGTGGCGAGATAATTTACTGAAAACAGAATCAAGATATAACACATACATGTACGTCTACGGCGTACAAACTTACCCATTGGGCTATTGCGAATTTTGCACTAGTGTCCAGATTTAATACATATCAATAAAATTAATTATTTAACACCTACAACACGACGTCCAATAAAATCGCTTCAATACTACTAAGTGAGTGTAAAATATCTGAATCCATATTGGACTCTGTAGAGTTTTCAGAACGAGGCCAGAGTCCAATATGGATTTTTCAGAACGAGGCCAGAGTCCAGAATATGGATTTTTCAGAACGAGGCTAGCGTCCCGAATATCGATATTTGGACGGCAGAGTAGTTTCCCTTGTATAGGCCATAGGCACAACGATCGTCCGTACGAACCTGACAATATTAAAGCTATGCAAAACATCTTTGATCCTTATCTTTGCTAGAAAGGACACGACGCCAGCCTGTTGATCATGTCTTCAAAGGAAGCCGATTAATTAAGGAAGATATCAATAAGATTGCTCAGATTCATTCTGTTCATTCCCCACCCCACCCCTACAGAAGCGTTTTGAGAAACACCAGTATCCACTTTTTTAAATTGTTTTAAAATGTTAATTAAAAGGAAATAGATCACATATTCTTTTTCCTTTAAAGTCACAACGTGTGAAATAAAGAGGTCATTTAACATGCTTGGGTACAATACTGAAATCAATTGATTCGTACACTGCGGAACCAGTCTATATTTTGGACTCGGCTGTCGCCTCGTCCAAAATATAGACTGGTTCTACAGTGTACTCATCCAATAGAATTCATTATTTCGCTTTAATACTACCACGTGTGTATCAAATATCTGAATCCATATTGGACTCTGTAGAGTCCAGTACGGATTTTTTAGAACAAGGCCAGAGTCCAAAATATGGATTTTTCAGAACGAGGCTAGAATCCCGGATATCGATATTTGGAAGGTAGAGTAATCTCCCATGGAAAGAAGTTATCGTCCGCAATTTTATTGGAAATGCTGTCTGATCAAAAATTTTCGGATCATGCAAAATCTCTTATGCAGAATTCAACCTTCTCCAATTGTACCATCTAATTTTTCAATTAATTACACTCATTAATTAAGGAAGATATCAATAATCCACATTCATTCTGTTCATTCCCCACCCCGACCCCTACAAAAGCGTTTTAAGAAATACCAATATTTGCTAATTTAAATTATTTTAAAAGGTTGATTTAAAGGGACTAGCTCATATATTTGTTTAAAAACAAAACGTGTGAAATAAAGAGGTCATTTAACATGCTCGGGTACGATACTGAATTCCATTGGATTCGTACACTGCAGAACCAGTCTATATTTTGGACTCGGCTGTCGCCTCGTCCAAAATATAGACTGGTTCTGCAGTGTACTCATCCAATAGAATTCAGTATTGTACCCGAGCATGTTAAATAACCTCATAGTATTGTACCCAAGCATGCTAAAATTTAAATATTATCGAGCGGGGTTTATACGAAGTGAATAGGCTATTAAATTACGCGAAACATACACTCAGCAAAAATGAAAACTTTACATGGACTTTGAATCTGCATATTTTTACTTTTATAAAATGCACCATAAAAATAATGACACCAAGTTTTACTTTGATGAAATATCAGTAAGTTTTGTGAATTTCATTAATTTTCTCTTAAAGATTGATTTAAATGTGAAATCAAATAACGTAGGGGTCAATTTCAAAAATATCGAAAGTGGTAAAAATTGGACTCAGCGTAATTTTTGGTATTGAATGTCAGATTAAACAGACAATGTTTACGTGAGCTTCTCAGTAGTGTGTATGGCCACCATGTCTTCTGATGCAAGCCAATATTCTCCTCCTCATGGAGTTGATGTAACGTCTAATGACGTCATTTGGAATAGCCTGCCATTCTAACTGTAAAGCCTGTCTCAGGTCATCGATATTGTTTATTTGGTGATTTGTTCGTACCCTGCGCCCGAGTTCGTCCCAGATGTGCTCAATGGGGTTGAGATCCGGAGAGACTGCAGGCCAGAGTAAGACGTTCACATTATTGTTTGCCAAGAAATTACTGGTTACTCGGGCAGTATGGGGTCTAGCATTATCATGTTAAAAGATTGCCTGAGGGCCATGATTCTGCATAAATGGGAGCAAATGATTGCGCAGAATGATGATGTAACCTTGTGCATTGAGATTTCCCTGAACAATCACAAGTTCTGTCTTTTGGTTGCCCTTGATTCCTACCCAGACCATGACGCTGCCGCCACCGTACCTGTCCGTTTCCCTGATGCAACATCTTTCATTTTTGTGGCGGTAAATTCTCACCCTACCATCTGCAAAGCTGACACAGAAGCGTGACTCGTCTGAGAAAATGACGTTGTTCCATTGGTTTCGCCTCCAAAGGCGGTGACGTCTTGACCATGCCAATCTTGCAGCCCTATGACGTGCCGTTAGAATCGGTCCGGTGTAAGGTCTGCGAGCACGAAGTGGAAAATTTAATCTCCTCAGACTGAGCACTGACCCCTAGCTGCCGAGCAGTTACTGTGGCTGGCATAAAACGATTACGTAAGTGAGCTAACGTAATAGCGCGGTCTTCTCTACGTGACGTCGCACGCTCTCTACCTGGGTCCGTATTCACTAAACCATTCTTAAGAACATTCTTGGGCTTATTCTCAAGAATTTTCTAAATTTTCCATTCTTAGGCACAGGTACGTATTCACCAAACCATTCTAAACTTTAGACCGTTCTAAATATTTAGACTATTCTTAAGAATTCCAAGTCCGCCAAATACCATGCTCAAGAATCGTTCTAAATCGAGAAAATGGCCGCCCTCCGTCGTTTGAACCGCATCGAAGTAGTTCAACATCTCGTATTTGGGCCGGAAAGGAGATTGGTGGACCGGCAGAATCCGCTGGAGGTACTAACGGCTGGCGAGGTATTTACTATATATCGTTGTCGGCCGTGCGCCAAATTATTTTTATGTCAAACCTTGGCAACTTACATTGAGTTCGGTAACGAAAGAAACTCACCGTTACCTGTGCTGTATCAAGTACTCGTAACTTTGAGATTTTTCGCTACCGGCAGTTTTCAGTTAGTGATAGGAGATCTAATAGGTATCTCCCAGCCGTCGGTTTCGCGGATTTGCCGGAGAGTGGCAAGGCCAATCGTATAAATCGAGAAATTTTATAAACTTCCCCAGGGGGCAAGAAGTTTCACTTATTAAACGGAGAGATTTCGAGCAATTGCAGGTTTGTATTTCACTTTGTACACCTTTTTGTCATGTTTCTATTTTTAGATAGCGTTCAAAGACAAACTTTGTCTGTCAACCCCCTCACTCCTTTTCCCACAAAACAATGGTAGCTGTCGAAAGTTTTGTATAAATTACTAAGGTAATTTAAAAAAGACAAAGTGTCAAATCCGTGGACTGATCGAAAGCAAGAATGTATATTGTGATTTTTTTTTTTTTTTTTTTTTTTTTTTTTCAAATCAATTTCACCGTTTGGAAACGGTCATTGGTCTATTTTGTAGCGAAACGATGTTGGGATGAAAGATCAGTGTCTCCTGATGAATCTGAGAAGCTGAGGTCGTATACGTGTGCAGTAAAAATAGATGAAAATTAGCATGATTGTTTTGTAATTTACTTCATGGATTAAATGCAGTGATACAGAAATCTAAATAGTCGCACACACACCGTGTTATGTTGAATATACCCGTCATGTGTCCTTAAGATGGCTGCAAAGGCAGGGGCACCGTTAATGAGAAAAGCTCCATCTATCTTTTAACAAAATACAGATGAAGGGCGGGACTGATAAGGTTGTAGAATATTGGTATAGTTTCATAAATTAATTGTCCCATTGATTGATGAAAGCTTCAAGAGGATGAAATAGACTAAATGTAAAAAAAATAGTGCTTGGAGAAATGTTTTAAAAGGAAAATTCTGTTTGGAGTTCTATATCCTTGCGACGTCATATATTGCATATCTCTGTGCTTTCAAGAACGTTGCAACCGTTGGTTGGATGGTCATCTTCATTCTAGATAGTAAACTGAAATATCTGAAGCTCTGTAAGTTATTTTTCAACCTTGTACACCTTTAGTGACAAAAGCCAAGCAAAAGAGTGCAGTGACCCTATCAACTCTTTCTGCACTGAAATTGCTAAAAATGTTCTGAAAACACCAAATATCACATTCAAGGCTGATTAACGTTTAATTCAAGTGAACAAGCCTTATGTGATTTTGTTTGTTGTAGTTTTCAACTTGTACACAAGTTTGTTGTGTCTGTCTGCCTGTGTTGTGGCTCCATGTAAGAAACCTTTATGACAGGATATTGAACTGTTTAACTCTTTCCCACACGACAAAATTTTAGCAAGTCCAGATTCAAAGTATTTGCAGACAACAAATCAAAGGTGGCTGAAATGTTGAAAATTTCCTTCATTTGAGTAGAAAACATTGTGAGGAATGGAGAAAATGCTGGTTACCAGCATTTGCTCCTTTTCCCACAATGTTTTCAAAAAGGTTTTCTTCTCGTGGTCGTTAAAAGTTGTGTGGTAAAGGGTTAAAAAATAAATACCCTCAATGTCACAACAAAAATCTCTTGATTCCTAAATACTAGGAGAAAGGTACATCACAAAGTTTAAAAAAAAAAAAAAAAAAAAAATGGAGTGCCATTAAACATGTAATGACACATCCGATTCCGGGACATTTCGGCCCATAACAATTTCGGCCCATTACAGTTTCGGCCCATAACAATTTCGGCCCATTACAATTTCGGCCCATAGTCTAAATACCAACTGAATGACACTTGAATTTTTCTCTGTTTGTCTGTCAGCTTGCATGCTACGACCTGTCTTGCTACCATTCTTTGTGTTGATTGATTGCTTTTATATGACACTGTTTTAGCCGCTGGTCCTACACCTTCGAAGGTTTGCCAAACAAAACAGCCGCGTTGTGTATTGGGCAAGGGAGGATTGTTGTCATCGTTTGAAGTAACACAAAGGCATTTCCAGACTTGTAAACTTGCCAATCATAACTAATTTCAAACTCAGTTTTAGCTGAAGAACGTATGTTTTCTAAGGATACTTCATTATGCGGAGCCTTCATTAAGGACTAATGTCTAGGTCTTTTGAAATTCCAGATGTCACTTTAAAAATTTTTTTATGAAAATTTGGGAAGTTATACATACCTCGGCAATACCAAAAATCCATTTTTCCCCCAATTTTACCATGGAACAAATGAAAATGTTAATTTGGGCTTCAGCATGAAAAACGTTATATATATGCAATCCTTCTAAAAACCCCGTGTTGTTTAGAATTATTACATGTAGACAATGAGTTAGTACCCACGACATCGATAGGGTTAACTGAGGTCAGGAGTAAAATTAAGTGCTAAGCAATTAAATTTTTCTCTGATCTGGATGCCTACAGTGAAATAAACTGAAAAACAGTTACCTTACCATTTCTTTGAACTTTTTACCAAACGACAAAATTATAGACTGATCGAAATTTAAAGTGATTTCAGACGTCGAAGTAAATCATGTTGCACAGATTATGAAATCTGTCTTGAGTGGGTAGAAAACATGGTGGTAAAAGGAGGCAAGGCTGGTTATCAGCATTTTCTCCTTTTCCGACAATGTTTTCAAAAGTCTCTTTCCTTTGGGGGTCGTTATAACTCGGGATTGTGTGGTAAAGGGTTAAAAATATGAATCTTTGGTAAGCAATCCATTATCACGAATAAAAAAAATGCGCCAAACAAGACTTATTGTGCAAATTATTATTGAAAATAATTACTGAAGTTGCATCCATTCAATTATTTTCCCCTGTCTTAAATTACGCAAATTTACAACACCCAAGATAATAAAACGTGACGAAGCATGTACCTAAATTCGACGGATATCTGAGACGATATTATGACATTACGGATATTGGATGGTTTAAACCCTTGACCCAGATTGGAAGACCCAAAAAAGAGAGTATGATCAAATTTGCCTGCAAAAAAGAAGGTAAAAAGATCAATAAACAACGGATTTAATTTGACCATTTCAGTTCCGACGGAGACCTAAGTATCCGTCCCGGAGAGCTTAGATCAAGATCAGATTGTACTTTTAAAGTGATGAAAACTCTACTATTTATAAGGTTCGCTACCTGATGCTAAACTTAGATAATTCAAACTTTAGGAGATGGGAAATTTAGTTTTCAACTCTTCCACCGTCGATGGCAACTTAGTATCTTTTGTGGATGGCGTAGGTCTACACCGGATTACACATGATATTTACAGTCTGATCTTCGATACAAACCAAGATTTAACGTCTGCCGTATGATTATGTTGGTTTTCCTTTGCTCATATTGTACATACCCTTTTACCATGTGTAAACATTCTACCAGGACGTAAAACAAATATCCAGAATGTTTATTGATGCGAAACAAACAATATTCAAAAGCGCAATTTTATCCACCGAACAGTTAGTAAAAGGACTCGTCAGGTCGTGCAATATTTATGATACGCCAACCATAGGCCGAAATTGTATGGGCCGAAATTGTTATGGGCCGAAATGTCCACATTCGACATACCCCGGGTGATCCGGTGACCAAATCCCTCGGCTGTATCACGTAGCTTGATATGCACCTACACGGTACATTTCGCACATCTCCGGAAGCACACCGCTTTACCGTTATTGAAATTGTAAAGCTCCTCTTTAGAAAGAACGCATGAGTAAATTTTCTATCTTTATCTTTCTAAGAGTATTTCAGTCGGCAAACAGTGGTTGTTCATGTCGTTGCTAAGCGATCTACAGGGACGCCGCCATGTTTAAGATCATGTGATTGGTAGTTCAAAATGGAAGCCTCCCTTATACAGACGAGGTTAGATGTAGGTACGGAATCGGCCGAGTTGTGACCAGTGGAAATGTCCAGTCACCACACATCCCATAGGAAAGTGCCAAAAGGATCTGTAGCTGAGAAGATTGTCGATTGTAACCTAAATATTGGTATTATATTATCACCAGGTTTTCCAAATGTAATTTGATGTGTGGATGGCTGTCAAATAAAGATACAGAGACCCGTTGCAATAGAATCAGATTACATAAATAGAAAGGGGTTTCATTCCTTGAATGTGCAAGTAAGTGATTTTAATTTTTTGATTGATTTCTGCTGGAGTAATTGGTCCCACTGGAGTGTCCTTTCACTAAGTGTTGCAGAGCAAGCCTAACACATTTAAAACCATGATTGCAAATTACTGTTCATTAGATGACTGTCATTAGCTGAAATATTGTTGAAAGAGTCAAAGAACACCATTTAATACAAAGAAACTTAAATGATAACAAAGCTGATTTCACACATATTTTCATAGTTTAATTCTTTTCTGTGCAAGAGAAGGCTATTTTTTTGTTTACCCTTTAACAAACAAAATGTTTGACTAAACCAAATTGAAAGTATTTGCACACGACAAATGTAGCGCAAATGATGATTTCTAAATCTTCAATGGAGTAGGAAACTAACGATTCTTCTTTTACCACAATGTTTTGAAATATAATCTTTTTTTTTTTTTTTTTTTTTTTTTGTAAACTTTATTAGCCACGTATACTGGATATGGGAGGTTGTGGCCATCCTCCCTCTATCCTTACAACAATCGTTACTTACATCCAATAACATTTGTTACCCCTACGAACAGTGCAGACCAAGATTCGAGTGTAGATTGATTTTGGAATTCACCGCTCGCAAAGGTGACAAATCGCAGAATAAGAGTTAATGAAAATACATTTACTATTTAGAGATCCAGATAAAGTTATGTGTTTAAACAAACTAGTTGAAATATGATCATAAATTATTGATTTTATGGAAGAACACTGCGGGAAAATGTGAAATCGATCTTTTCGAGCAATTTCACTCCTCTCCACAATGCTCTTAAAATTCTTTTCTCTTAATTGTGTTAAATAGAGCATGAGGGGAAAGTGTCAAACAAACGGCCTATTTAGTTCACCGAATCTGGATCAATGAATAGTTATCAAAGACTAATAAGTTTTACAAAGCTATGCAAAAACAAGAAAAACAACTAATAAGAAAGTGAAGAAAAAAAAAAAAAAAAAAAAAAAAAAGAAAGGGAAAAAAGAGAAATGACTCTTGGATAATAGCAAAGAATAGGAATATATATATATCAATGTATTTTATATCAAGAGTGGTCTCGAATAATATGTCGTACAATTGACCATCTTTCCAAGGCAGAGTCAGAAGATTTTGTTTCTTTATAAGTAGTCCAAGCCAAATGTAAACTATTTTGAAGGCCATAAATTGTCGGGATTTTCGATTTAGATTTACAAGAAACGATATATCTTTTGAAATAGTGAAAGAGTGTGTATAATTTGTCGTCATTATTGAATGTATCGATTAGAACGTTGACACTATTTATAAGTCTTTGAGTTGATGGGTCTATGTCTATTATTTTTTATTCTAAATGTTGTACGAGGATTTTCACCTTTTCACATTCGTAAAATATAAGGAGCAGACTTTCTTCAGTAGTATTGGAGAAACAGCATAAGTTACTTGGGGTAATGTTCATTTTGTTAAATAGGGAGTTAGTGGGGAAAAATCTATGAACTATTTTTACTTGCATCCATTGGATATACGAATCGTTTGTATTTTTAAAAATATTACTATAATTTTTTTTTCCAATCAAAATTTTGAGTAGGGAACAAAAATTCCCATTTCTTTTGGCTAGTAGGAATTTCATTGTTATCAATAAGTGTTTTATAAATTGTTTTGTTGGGTTTTTTATTTATCAAAATTTCATTTAAATAGCTATTAATACAGGGATTGGCATAGTCTAAAATCAAGTTTTCATTCTTATCACTATCAACCTTTCTTAAGAAGTTTTGGATAGTGTTTATCAGACCGTAATACCTCAAATAGTTAATTTTTTTACCTAAAATCGTCTCTATAGACTTTAAGCAAGTAAATTTTTTATTCTTATCCATTATGTCTCTGACATTTCTAATCCCTCTATCATATAAATCTTTGATAAAAATGACTTTTGAGTCTATTGTGAAATTTTCGTTGTAGAACAAGGGCATATTTAATATCACGTCCCAAGAGTCTATTTTAATTTTTGTCATATATTCTATGTATAATTTAAGTACGTCTAGCCAGAAATCGTTTTTTATTAGTTTAGAGATAAATTCGGAATTAGCTTTTCCTAAGTTTATTATTTTTCGTACGTCCATCATGTCATATACTAGTTGATAGCATTTATTAGGTTTACGATTTATTAGATTTTTAAGCCATTTTAATTTCATGCTAGTGTTAAAGCTTTTGATATCTATCATTTTCATACCACCTTCTTCATAGCTTTTAATAAAAATAGATTTTTTAATTTTTGCCCTTCCATCCCATACAAAGTTGTATAGTAAATCGTTTAGACGTTTTATGAAATCTGTTTTCAGGGAAGGGAGACTAATAAATAAATGCCATAAAAGTGGAATAAGAAGTGATTTTACAACAGTTACTCTGCCAATAGGTGTAAGTTTCCTTCTTTTCCAGTATGCTATATATTTTGAAATATTTTTAAGTTTTGGTTCATAATTCAAATCTATCATTTTCTGAAGATTGATATCAAAAGTTATTCCAAGTAGCACAAATTGAGTTTCTCCCCAGTTTAATTTCCATTTAGTTTTTATTGAGTAAGCACTATACTTACGTGACCCTATCCAAATCAACTTCGTTTTATCAAAATTGCACTTTAATCCAGATATAAAATAAAACTTGTCAAGTACTTCTAAAACACTATTTAATGATTTTTCCGAGCCGTCTAGTAATAATGTAGTGTTATCAGCAAACTGGCTTATGAGATACTCAGTTTCTTTCACCCTTATACCTTTAATACTTTTGCTTTGTCTAATTTTAAAGCTTAAGATTTCAGAGCATAGGATGAAGATATATGAAGAAATAGGGTCTCCCTTGATAGGAAACCATTTAACTGTACTCTTACTTGTGTATTATACAAAAATAATTTTATCTATTTCTTAAATGTAGGACCAAATCCAAAAAAGTCAAAAGTTTTTAAGATAAAGTCAAACGATAACGAGTCAAAGGCTTTTTCAAAATCTAGTAGCATTAATAAGCCAGGTATGTTATTGTCTTCACAGTATTTCATTATGTCATAGAATAAACGGGTATTTTCTCCTATAAAGCGATCCTTAAGGAAACCTGTTTGGTCACTTGAAATTAATTTGTCTAATACGGTTTTTAGTCGATTTGCTATTGTTCCAGACGCTATTTTGTATAAAACATTCAATAAGGTTATCGGTCTCCAATTTTTTAAGAACTTTTCCGGTTTATTGTCTTTTGGGATGCATGTTATGATTCCTGATTTTATAGAACTAGAAAAAGAGTCGTTCAATAGGGCGTAATTTAGGGATCTAACGACAAAATGCCCAATCTTAGGCCAAAAGACCTTAAAGAAGTTTGCTGAAAAGCCATCAGAACCTGGGCTTTTGTCATTTGACATTTGTTTTAAAGTCAAGCATACCTCTTGATAATTTAAAAAGACCTTCTAGACTTTTTGACTCGACATAATCTAACTTATTTACCGTACAATTAAGTAAAAAATCCGTTATGCTGAAATCATCTGGATTATCTTGTTTTTGAAATAAGTTTTCATAAAATAATTTTGTCTCGTTTTAGATTTCCTCTTGATTACTAGTTGTTTCACCGTTTTGTTTTTCTATAAAACTTATTGACTTTGCTGAATTGTGTTGTTTTTCAGGATTGCAAAAATATTTGGTGACTTTTTCGCCTTCATCTATCCATTTTGAGCATGATCTTACAAAATACCCTTTAAGCTTTTCATTTCTTAATTTTTCTAATTTATCCTGAAGTTTAATTAATTTTTCCTTGTTGTTTTCATTTAAAGATTGTTCTAATTGCAAAATTTCGGCCAAAAGTACTTTCTCGCTATTTGATTTTACTTTACTTTTATGACTAGCAAAAGAGATCATTTTTCCACGAATCTCCATTAAAATGGTTTCTAAAAAAAGGCTGATCATTGATAACTAGTTGTACTTGTGATCTATCCATATTTATTACATAATCATGGTCATAAACAGGTAAACAATATTGTAGTAATATCTCATCAATTGTTTTGTTAATACAGTTAATGTAATCACTATCATGCAGCAAGGAATTATTAAATTTCCAAAGACCTCTTCCGTGTTTGAGTTCAGTAAATTGTAGATCAATTAAAATAATTGAGTGGTCGGATTTATAACTAATATCAATATCACAATTCCTTAGAAATGGTTTAAGTTCTTGGAAAACAGATAAAAGTCAAGTCTTCCTTTTTGTAAAGGATTAACACGTTTCCAAGTGTACTTTCGTGAATTGCCATGTAGTTCCCTGAAAGGATCCACCAGATTTCTATCATCCGTGTATTTTTGAACAATTTTCCTTGCTTTTTTATTATGGTCACTGTTTCTAATTTTCATAATCTAAAGCTGAATCAATGACAAGGTTAAAATCTCCACATATAATCAAGTTTTCGTTATTTGTAAAGGAATCAATTTCATCGAAGATATTTACGAAAAAGCTAGGTTTATCACTGTTTGGTGCATACAGAGTTGTAAGGATAAAATCAATATCACAAAAGCTCAATTCCATTATAAGGTAATTTCCATTTCCTTCTTTTTTGAAACTGCGAACTTCAATATCTAAATGCTTTTTAAATAGTATTGCGACACCTTTTGAATTTGAAGTACCATGACTAAAGAAGCAATTTCCATCCCATTCAGAATAAACAGTTTTTTTCAATTTGGTTTGTAAAATGTGTTTCTTGTAAACATAAAATATCGGTATCTTTTTCCTTAAAAAGGTTAAACAGATCTTGTCGCTTCTTGGCATTATTTAGACCACGGCAATTGTAAGAACAAATTTTCAAATTATCCATTTGTTAAAATGTTTAGGCCATATTTTATTGATAGATTAATTACAACAGAAGAAGAAATTTCACTCTTTATATAAACACACTGATGCATATATGTCAAAAATAAAGTAAATGTGCTAACTAAATGTGAAAAAAAGCATTTGATGAGTGAAGAATGCAAATAGTATATTACACAACTGCATGACCGTGCGATAAATTTTCTACATACAGTTACTCGTAGGGGATTTCTTTTACACATCTAGGCTTTCGCGTTGCAATAGGGGTTTAAATGTGGACGCTTTTTTAATGTGTACATTATGGAGTATGAAACTAAGCGGACATAATATTATGTGGAAGTCTTAAAGAGAAGAGAAAAAAAAAATCTGCAAATGACGACTTAGCTGAAGGATGTAAAATATTCATGAGTATAAGGTTGAAAACGCCCATTACGACCATATCCCAAGAAAGTGCCCATTGCACTCCGGCGAACGCGCGCACCTATAGAAATATATTAACGGTCAGTCGGGCTATTCAAGTCATTAATAAACACCCCTTTGACATAAGCAGAAGGTCAATTGATTGGATTACATATTAAGGGCGTGACTAGGTTTCACAGGACTTTTCGGGAACATGTTAAATAGTCTAGTAGTCGGGAGGTTATAACTAATATACAACCCACTACACTCAGATGCAGGGTATCGCGGATGCAAAGCACTGATTTGGAGTAAAGCATTATGGGTAGAAGAAAAAAGTATCTGTAATGATCAATTCTAACCCCTACCGCAATGATCTCACGGGCTTCAATAATTTATTGTTATATTTACCCTCATATAACCTCCGCCGAGACGCTCATTTTACATTAATGTAACTGATCGAAATATTTAAACACCGTAAGAGGGTTTACATTGAATTAAATTTTGCTAATTTTCTTTATGTACTTATCTCTAGCTAATATGAAAATGTGTGGAAAATCTACGCATAAGTAATCAGATGTTATCTCTCAATATGCACCAGAGGTACCTCTGAAAACATTGTGGCAAAGGGGAAACTCGCTCGCGACGAACAGCCTCTCATTCTCCACAATGCCCCTCTAGGTGGGAGGAGTATGATATTGAGTGAAGTATAAGTAGTTTCAAACGATAAGAGCATTCCAAAATGACAAACTCTTACATCCTTATAAATTTCTATGGATTTATAGTCTAAATAAATTTTATAATAACTCAAAAAAATAATCGTAAAAGGCTAATGTTTTTATATAAACATTATGAAATATAATCATTCAAGGGTAAGAGGCACAATGTTTGAAATACATGTATAATCATTCAAGGGTAAGTGATTTTAACCCTTTACCACACATGGATGACCTTTGACAACCCTGAGGCAGAGGCCTTTAGAAAACATTGTGGGAAAAGGAGAAAATCCTGGTAACCAGAATGTTTTCTACGCAATGAAAGAAAAAACCCATCATTTGAAATTGATGTCTGCAAATGCTTTTAATTTGGACTGGTCTAAGATTATGTCGTGTTTTATAGAGTTAAACACACTTCCTTCTACAGAAAATTGCTACAAAGCAATGAAATATATATACCCTTTACTGCACAATGACGCCTTTTGACGCCCCTGGAAAAGAAGTCTTTTGGAAACATTGTGGGAAAAGGAGAAAATGCTGGTAATCAGCATTTCCTCCTTTTCCTGCAATGTTTTCTACCCTATCAAAGAAAAGTTGCACCATTTCAGCCTCTTTGAAATTGTCTTCTGCAAATGCTTTCAATTTGGACAAGGCTGAAACTTTGTCGTCTGATAAAGGGTTAAAGTGCCATGAAATATTCAAGTATAATTTCAATAAATGTATTGAGCAAATACATGTTCATCACACAGTTTAACCCTTTAGCAAAGTATGCTGGCTTTTAATGAACCTGTGGAAGAAGCATTTCCAAAACATTGTGAGAAAATGAGAAAATACTGGTAACCAACATTTTCTCCATTTCCCACAATGTTTTTCACCCTCGCAAAGACAAACCCAAACTATTGAGTGGCATCTTATTTGTCATCTGCAAATGCTTTCAATTTGGTCAAGTCCAAATGTTTGTTGTTGGGTAAAGATTTTAAAAAAAGAGAAAAAAAAAAAAAAAAAAAAAAAAAAAAAACAACATCCTACATGAATTTCTATCAACTTTTTTTTTTTTTTTAGAAAAATACTTTGTAAGAGAATGAAAATGTGGACTTGGCAAAATTGAAAGTATAACATGAATGTAGGCAAAATATTTAACTGTATGCTGTTGAAAGGATGGAATACATTGTGAGGAAAGGAAAATATACTGGTTACAATGTTTTAAATTTCATTTGGAAAGTCTGTTCAAACACTGGATTGTTTGGTAATGGGTCAGACATGTTATTGTGACAATAACCCTTTACCAAACAATCTGGAGTATTAAACCTTTAAGATGGATACCTTCGAAAACAAGGGAGGGAAAGAGAAATTGCTGGTAACTAGCATTTTCTTCCTGTCCTACAAAATTTTCTTCCGTTCTAAATACAAATATCATTTAAGCAATATTGTATTTGTCTTCAAATATTTTCAATTTGGACAGTTCTAGAATTTTGTCATCCATTAAAAAGTGTGAAAGATTTCAAATCATCCCATTATACAAAAAAAAAAAAAAAAAAAAATCCTGGGAACACCCTGCCATAAGTTCTGTACAGTAGTGATAGTTTGTATATTGGGTTGTGTAAAACAATTGTCAGAGCAAAATATGGCCATTATGGCACTTTATTGAAAAAAATTTGGAAAAATTTCGAGGTAGCAGTTTTAATACATACATGTATACACATCTAGTTATATGTGAATTTTTTTAATACAAAATAATCTTTTACAGATAATATGTGATCATTCATATATGGTAAGGAGTTTGACCGCCAAATGGCCAGGAAGCACGCATGACTCCAGAATCTAGAGAGAGTGTAGCTAGTGCAAGGAATTTGAAAACGGTACTCATGTTTTATAAGTTTCATAATTACCAATTTAAGCCATTACCGCACAATCCCAACTTTTAATGATCCTGAGAAAGAAGTGTTCAAGTCATGACCCAATTTCAATCGGGCCCAAGATATCATCAAGACAAACATTCTGACCAAGTTTCATACGTAACCAGCTGAAAATGTGGCCTCTAGAGTGCACACAAGGGACATTGTGGATCAGGACCAGACTGCACACAATGTGCTATCCGATTACTGATCCACAATCTGGTATAAGGTAGCATTTCAAACATATGAAATAGCAGTACTTTAAATCCTACTCTTTCCTGTAAGTTTTTGTATTATTGTCAAACACTTAAATTGTAAAATAAAAATTTACATCTATATAGATTTAGACAAATTAAGTAAATCTGACTGATATCAAGTTAAAGTAAGGTAACAATAAACCTCTAAGCTCATAAGTGCAACTAAATGCACTTACAGGATAGGTGAAAATCAGACCACACAAAAAGGCAGTCTGATCCTAAATGTACACTGTCCACCACTCAAATGGTAAACTACCAATTTCCATGTATTATATATTTCGACACATTAAATAAATGCAAATGATATCAAGTTAAAGGTAAGTTTTAACTCTTTACCACTCAATCCCAACTTTTAACGACCCTGGGAAAGACGCCTTTTGAAAGCGTTGTTGGAAAAGGAGAAAATGCTGGTAACCAGCATTTTCTCCTTTTCCCACAATGTTTTCTAGCCTTCCCAAAACAAATTTCAATTTTTGAGTCACATTTATTTTGTCGTCTGCAAATGCTTTGAATTTGGAAAAGTTAAAAAACGTGGCATTTGCTGAAGAGTTAAGGTAAAACGGTATTTAGCTTTTCTGTAAAAATAATGTTACCATGCTGGCCAAAGGCTTGCTTAGTTATATGATTTTCAGTCTTGTTTAACTGTACCATACCGCAAAATTTTACAGTCGTGGAATTAATACTTTTTGCAGACAAAAAAACTTTCTAGTAGCCTCCTTCCCCATAGTGATTAAAACACTGGATTGCTTGTTAAAAGGTTGATATAATCTATTTGAAGAGACAGCTTATGTCAGATCCTGTATGTCTAGCATCATGACTAGTTCATGACCTTTCATGAAAACAGTTTTGCAAATTTTGACCATTGTTTAAAAAATTTAAAGGAGAAAAATGTGAGTCAATAATTGTCTTTTTTTTTTTTTTTTTTCAGGTGTACATAATGGCTTTCTTGTGGGAGATTCTGGTTACCCATGTAAACCTTTTTTGATGACTCCATTTCTGAATCAAGTCAACGTAAAACAAGAAAGATTCAATGCCAGCCTTTGTAGAACAAGAGTAATTATAGAACAGACATTTGGAATCATGAAAAGACGCTTTCCCATC
Source organism: Tridacna gigas (assembly GCA_945859785.2). Classification (NCBI taxonomy): domain Eukaryota; kingdom Metazoa; phylum Mollusca; class Bivalvia; order Cardiida; family Cardiidae; genus Tridacna; species Tridacna gigas. The sequence continues at coordinate 12,570,068 of OX244029.2, read as the reverse complement.
CTTCAAATCGGAATTAGAGCTTGTCCAGCAACTGCAATAAAATATATTACTTCTTGTGTCGTCCTTCACAACATTGGCATAGATCAAGGTGATATCATTGAACATGTTAATGATATAGAGGATAACAGTGGATTTCAAGATCCAGTTTTGGAAGGCAACACTGGTAACCATATACGCAAACAAATAGCAAATCAGTCTTTTTTAAGGTGTGTAAGTCTTAGAAAGCATCATCCATGATGATCTGTGATGTCACTATGACAGCTGCATTACGGTATATGAACGTTTCACACAGTTCTTTGTGTTTCCTCCCAGTGAAAAATATGTTGAAACCATGCACGTATCAACATACTTTTCACTACGAGAAAAACGAAAAACTAGGTAAAGTGTTCTTATGCCGTAGAGCTACAGTGTGCTTTCTTGCCCTTTGGCAGTCAAACTCCTAACCATGTATATATATGTGATCACATATCATCAGTAAAAGTGAAGTGAAGTGAAATGTTCTTAATCTGGAATGCAGGTGCAGTGATGACACTGATGCTCACTTCTTGAAGGCCCAATAGTGGCTAAGAAAGCAGTGCAATGCAGATGTTAAAATGCATTTAAATTTAAATAATACCATTCAAAAGTATGGAAAATAATGGGAAAATGACATTATTGTGTGAAATGATATTATTGTGTGGTCAGTCCAAGTGTTAGTCACTGACAGAGAAATGAATTTTGAAGGTCAGGCAAAAAGTAAACAAAAGATAAAGTGACAGGTCTGGCAAATTTTAACCTAGTTGTGAAATTAGTTTTTCTGCCACTGACTAACACTTGCACCAACCATACAATAACAGATTGTCATATTCACTATAATTTTTCCATACTTTTGAATGGTATGATTTTAATCTATACGAGCCATGTTCTGGCAAAAAGTGGCTTAGTGTATCTCCATAGGTCGTAATACTAAGCAAGCCTCCACATACTTATAAATGCATGATATAGATCTATTTTTTTTAACAGCCGACTTAATAATGAGGTGGACTGTTCCTTCAACATACAGAAAATTGACCAAGGCAAAGTAAAAAAAATACATTTTAACACCTGCTTTGTTTACTTTTGCAGCTATTGTTACTTTAAAAATTTGTTAAAAGTATGGATAATATTGTGAAGATGACAATCTGTTAATGTATTGTCTGTCCAAGTGTAAGTGGCTGGTAGAAAAATGAATTTTAAAACCAGGTAAAAAGTAAGAAGATAAAGCAACCTGGCAACTTTATACCTTTATACCTTAAATTTCATATTTCTGCTAGCCTCTACATCTATTCTTGTGATACTCAAGTTGATTGCTTTTTTTTTTCATGCTTCTCATTTTGAATTGCTGTTATTTCATGTACTGTGGATGTGTTGCAGTTACTTTAGCAGCTGATGTACCATGAAACAACATTTGCTCAATCATTGAAAAATTGATACTAATGAGATAAAGTTCCCTTATAAGGTAGGAGACATTTTAGGAAAAGGAGAAAATGCTGGTTACCAGCATTTTCTCCTTTTCCCACAATGTTGTCAAAAGCTGTTAAAACCCATGATTGTTTGGTTAAGGGTTAAGGTACACTAGTCAGTAACTGCCAGTATAGCGATTTAGGACCCCATGGGCAGCTTATATCATTAATGCTACAAATTGCATTCAAATAGCATATGAAAATTGAATCATTACCATATTATATTATCATATTCCAAAATTGAATATGGTGTATTTATTTTATGTAAGTGAGAAGTCAAATTCAAGGAATCCTTTTAATTGTAAACTCATTAGTTCTTTCTTCAGTGAATGTAGTTTTTTTTTCTTTTTTTTTTTTTTTTTTTGTTGTTGTTGTTGTTGTTGTTGTAAGGTTTCAATTTCACTGTCTAGTTTTATTTCATTTTTTTTTTTTTTTTAAGTATAGAATTTTGATTTTTTTTCTGTAATTGAGCTTTTCTTTTAGAAGTTGGATTTCTAGGTTCATTCTCTCCTTGTCTAATTCTAGAGTTTCCTCAGCTAATTGTTGGTATGTCCTTTTTTTGCCTGTTAAAAAAAGAATTGTAAAATGAATAACAATATTTAACACTTTCACAAGTGACACATAATGAATACTACCAAACTGAATTCAACTGTGAGGTTAAGGTACTGTGTGAATTTTTTTTCTCAAGATAGTTAAATTGCAGAAAAAAAGTTTTTAATTATATTTATTTCACTCAGTGATATATTGACATATTTTTCCATTTTCCACATTGTTTCCTAGCCATTCAAAGAAATATTCCAATTTCTGAGTTTTGTTTTATTCGTCATTTGCAAACACGTTCAATGTGGAAAAGCCTGAGATTCTTTCATCTTGTAAAGAGTTAACTCTTTACCACATGACAAAATTTCAGACATCCATTTTTAAAGATCCATTAGCTGCCAAAAATAAACAAACTGGGATTCAAAAGGTAGAGAAATTTAATTCATACTATTTGAAAATATGGATGTCATTATTATGAGTCTAATGAGTTATAGTGCAATCTGTCAAAGTTCTAATCACTGGCATAAAAAAAATGTAAAACCAAAACAACAACTGGCAACTTTTTCAACTAATTTTACCATACGTTTTTCTGCCAGCATCTGGAACTTTAATTCCACTATCAGACTCATGGTAATACTTTTAAATAATATGACTTAAATTTGTCTGCAATTTGACATAGGAATTGTTTACATTTGGCAGTTTGTGGGCTTTTGAAGTATTTGTTGACCAAAAAGTAGAGGTGGCTCAAAGTTTACAATTTATTTATGAAGGAACAAACAACAGTTATAGGGAAGAAAGTGAGCAGTTGGTTTGATATAACTTAAATTGTGCAGAAAGTGGTATGAACCTCCACTTGAACAATATACATGTATATGTAAATAAGAAAAATCATACTTACCCTTTCTGTTCGTGGTAGGATTCATTGGATGTTCTTGAGTGCCTATTGAAATATATAACAACTTATGGTTTTGATACTCAATCAAAACATGTTTGTAAATCATATTACAGGAATAACATTTCACAACACGACAAAATTTTACACTCCTCCATACCGATAGCATATGCAGGTAACAAATGAAATATGGCTAAAGTTATGGGATTCATCTCTGAAATTGTAGAAAATATTGTGGGAAAAGAAGAAAATGCTGGTTACCATCATTTTCTCCTTTTCCCAGATTGTTTTCAGAAGTCTTTTACTTCAGGATTGTTAAAACACATGATTGTTTGGTAAAGGTGTTGCTCCGAAGTTTATTTTTCCACTTTGTTGTTGTTGGACTCAAAATTGGGATGATAAGCAGATTTCATGATGTCATCAGGGTGATGTCACTAATTATGTAGAAATTAGTGTTAGGCTGATATGTTCTGTTTCAGACAACCAAGTGGTGTGATGTGTAAGTCAGAAATAGAATGAGATTTAGAAATAAAATGGTTAGTGGATAAAGACCACTCAACAAATATTTCAGACTGTGTCAATTTAGGATCAGTAGATATTTTCTGTAGGATCTTCAAGGTTCTAAAAATGCCATATATTGCCATGTACATTTTTAGAGGTTTTGCTCTAAAAATCAGTGTCTATAAACAAATGATATGAACTGTATTGGACTTTACCAGCCAAGTAGATTCATACACATGTAGCATATTATAGAAAGTAAATCCGAACCTGTAGTTTGTTGGTCATTGAATTGTCTGGAGTATTCTGTATTTTGGCTACTTTTGATTTCAATTTCTGTAATTTAAAAAGAAAATTCTATTAAAAGTAATGAATATAATTATGTTGTGATGGACTTCCTCAATGCTTCTATGGTTAAAGCAAAAATTGGGACATGACAAGAAAGTGAACAAATGAAAGATGTCATACAACCCTAATTTACTAAACCCTTTTTTTACAGGAGTATAAAAAAAGGGCAAGCATGAGATCATTTGGTAAAAGTTCTCCACAGCAACAAAATGCAAATCTAGATAGCTTAGTGGAATGTATTTCAGCAATACATTTGAGATGTGCTCTGTGAAAAGGGGCGTAATGCATCTGCGAAAATTATCGACCCAGGTAAACCTGCACAATCCGTGCAGGCTGACATGGGCCGAAAGTGCTCGCTGTAAGTCAATTTTCTGTATGTCTAAGGACAAGTCTACCTCACGATTAAGTTGGTTATTGAAAAAAGTGGCTATTATGGATCCAAAATTATGTGATGGCTTGTTTGGTATCATGGATCGCGGACATTCATTAAGCCCCTTTTGCCAGAGCATGGCTCATTTCTAGGTGTAATGAAAGCTGTTTCACACATTCTGCACATTTGATATGTAATATTTACTCAGTTGATGAATTGCTTAAAGGTCCAGTAGCAGCCAAGAGTAAAAAATGCAGATATTAAAAGGCATTCAAATTTAAATCATACTATTTAAAAGTATGGGAATTAATATGAAGACGAAAGTCTGTTTTTGTACCATCAATCCAAGTGTTAGTTGCTGACAAGAAATAAATTTTAAATCAGGTTAAAAATTTCCAGGTTGCTCTATATTTTGTGTACTTTTTTCATTGTTTTAAGTTTCATTTTTTTGCCACCGACTAACACTTGGACCAAAAATACAATAACAGATTGTCTTCTTCACAATAACTTCCATGGTTTTATGGAAGGGGATATCAGCCAATTCAATCATTATTCGTGATGAGACTTTCATTATTCCTGATGAAATTTTCAACTATGTTTTACAATTTTAACGTTGACTTGCAATTACGTTTTGCCTATTATATTGTCTATGTTGACATTTAAATTACTTGTTTTGTTACTTCATTTTACAACAAACTATTTTTGATCTAATTCTATCATTTTTAATTCTTCATTTAACCCTTCCTAATATATTTGAGACATTTAATTTCATATCGACATTCTTAACACAACGAAAAAGATCGATGTTTAAATTATAAATTATCAACCAATAGAGTTTTACTAAAAATCATTTCAGAAGTTTCAATTTCCAATTTATAATGACAACAAGGCCAAGTAAAAGACAAACGACGAAACTGAATTCTTCTTTGCGCTGAAATTTGGCCCTTCTAAAATATGGGAGGTAACTCTTAAAAAAACGACTGCTCCCCTGAACGGTGCTATGCTTTATTTTTCCCAAGGAAACAAGTCCGCCAGTAGATATAAAAATACTCGATCTAGGACATACCCATTATGTTCACGCATTCGCTTAACAAAATAATCCATGGTTAAATGTCCCAGCCAATTTAAGTTGCGCATGCAATTATGCATTTATTATCGTTTATCAAAATCACCCACCCCTAAACACGCTGTGTAATTTGTACAATCCCCCATGATTAACCATATGGCTAGCCCTTATCCATTCAACCCATCCTTAAGATTATAGCAAACCATTAAACATATTAACAATTTCATGTAACATTAACATGCTCATAAAATTAAAAACAACAATGGGTTAACAAGTCAATCTGATTAAGGTCAGCAAACAAAATAGCTAACCTTTTTTATAAACATTTTTTACTTAAATCAAATTTTTTAAAAAATAAAAAAAATTTTGATTAAGAAAAAAAACCCAGCCGAGCAGGTAAAATTTCTTATCTAATCGATTTTTACCTAATTACATCCCATCCCATCCCATCCCATTACATTAACCTTACCAAAAAAAAATTTAGTAAGATAACATTTAACAAAACTTTAACAAAATCTTTGAAATATATCTCTTACATTACCTTACCAAAAATTTAGTAAGATAATGGTTAACAAAACTGGAACAGAACACGAGAAGAAAGAACAAGACAAGGAAACAAAAAAGTTCTTGGTTAGCTAGTTAGCTTGGTTAGCTGGGTAGCTTGGTTAAATGGTTAGCCTGGTTAACTTGTTTTAAATAAATTTTTTACAAAATAAACCTGTAACATCTTGGTTTGCTTTCTCTTTAAAAATCGACATAATTTTTTTACATATGTTATATACAAAATATAATATATGTTTTCTCTTAATATCCCCCGTAAATTAAATCTAAAAAAAATTTCTATATTCTTCTCTTTCTAGCACACGTTGTCTTCTTAATTCGTCGCAAATAGCTACCAACTCGTTTCTTACTCCTGTGTTTCCTGCTTCCTTACTAGCCATTAAAAGATCGAACCTTTCTATTAGAGCATTTGGATCGGAAGGGAGAATTATGGTAATTCCTTTTCCTTTTATCCCCATCTTAGTTTTTTCTCTAATTTCTTCTATTACAGGCTTTACAAAAGTTTTATATTTATAGCTAGAACTACTTTTAGGTGGGTTGTTAGGGTTGTTGTCTCTAAAACCTGCATTTGTTAATTTTAACATTTTAGCATAGTTTGCCCTATCTCTATCGTCGTAAATGTTTGCATCCGGATTTTTAGAATATATTAGCTCTTTTAATCCTGGTGTTGCATCGAATTTATTTTCTCTTATCCAATAATTTTCTCTATCGTAATCCAACAAGCTATCCCCCATGTAAAAATTATTTCCCTTTTTATAGACGCCGAATGTTCCATCGTAATCTTTATTGTGTAAAATTTTAGCAGAAGCATAATCGTCGTCGAAAAATGTTCCTAGTTCTGTTAGTTGTTGTAGTGGTTGTTGTAGTGGTTGTTGTGGTACTTGTTCGATGCCTTCTCTTATTGGTTTAAGTTCTTCTGTTACTCTTGCTGCTGTTTCTTTTTGTGTTTCTATTATAGGTTTAAAAAATCTAGAAAGGTCTTGTTGTAATTCTCTTTCTCCTGTTCTTTCGTTAAGAAAGTTATCTCTAATTCTTTTCTTCGTAGCAAGATATTCTTTTACTAATTTTTCTCTTTTCTTTGGTTCTAAACTATAAAACCCCATTTTTTAAAAGCAAAAGTTGTTTAAATTATTGTTGTGTTGTTACCTTTAGTTGTTGCATTGTTAGCTTTAGTTGTTGCATTGTTGGCTTTAGTTGTTAATGTTAATTTAAGTAAAATTTTAGAAATAAAAAATAATCCTATATTCCAACAAGTGGATTAAACATCTCTTTTACCATCTGGAAAGTCTTCCGCTTGTGTTAACATTTTTTTTTGTCTGTTTCCCACTCGTTGTCTATCTATATTATTTTGTTATCGTTTTAACCATAACAAAATAAAATTAATTTTGAAAATATTTTATTTAATACTTAATTTTTAATAAAAAGAAGGAAAAACATGTATATTATAGAAATTATTAAAGAAGTAAAAAATCCACAAGAAGAAGAAGAGAAAGAAAAAGAATTTAACAAGATGTTAGAAAGTAAGATTAAAAAAATAGAAGAAGAAGGAAAAGCCAACAATTTAACAAGAAAAGAAATAGATTACAAAATATATATTAGAAAACAATTCGAAAAATAGTACAAACATGTTTAACATCTTACGCTTCTATTTAATTTTTTTCTAAAAAATTAAATATACTATTCGATTTTAATTTAAGTAATTTATTTTTAGATAAAAAAGAAAAAATGAATTTTACCGATATACAAAATAATATAGATAAAAATAATTTTTTCGATTTAACAGATGTAGGAACCAAACAAGAAGAATATGTTTTAAATAAAATAATATTAGATAACAACCACAACGATAATTTATTTACAGATGTTTCCACTGTAGATTATTTAAAAAATAGTCTTGGAAGTACTACATTAAAAGAAATACCTGAAAGACCTTTATTTTTCGACGATTTGTTTATTTTTGGTTTATTAATAGAACCAGAAGTTACAAAAGGTTACGGAAATAAAATTAAGGTTAAGCAAACTAAAAAAGAAGAAAACTGTCCTATATGTGGCTTTATAAAAGCTGTACTTTAGAAGAATTAAACGAATATTGTAATACAAGATTTACAAGCACAATAAAATATACAAGCGACAACCAAGAAAACGGAAAAATATTAAGAATACTAAAACAGATAGAAGACCAAACAAACGGAAAAGCATTAGAAGGATTTTTAAAATACCATCGAAGCTACTTTAAGAACAACAAAATAGAGAAAGAAAACCGTCTTCCTTATGGAGTTTTTATTAGAAAGGGAGACACAACACAACTAAAAAAAGATGTGGTTTTAAAAGCTTTACCAACTTTAGAAGAAAAACTAAATACTAGAGGTTTCGGACTTTTCCAAATAGATTATACAAAAGACTTTTCCGGAACAATGGAAAGAAATGTACTTTACGAACATCTTGTAGAAAAAGAAAATTTTTATATACCAGAGGAATGGAGAGAAGCAGAAGAAGACTACGATATTCCAATATTACAAGATTTACAAAAAGTGGAAAAATCGTGTGGTAAACATACTTTAAAATACCAACACAACACTAAAGATATATATGTAAAGTACTATAATAAGTTCGTTTCCCAGATACAATGTGGAGATGTAAGAGCAGCAGACGTTTGCCACCTCTCGGGGTGTGTGTATTTAAAAACAAAATCTAAAAACCTTTTGGAAACTTTACACCACGAAGATGTTTTAAAAAGAGGAATTACCAGAATAGAAATCTCTATTTATGGTTTTAACCCTAAAATAGATTACTCTACCTTAATGGATAAAGAATTTTCCAGAGTAAAAGAAGCAGAAATTTTCCACATACAACCTACAACACAACAATGGATAAACCACGCAAATAGTTTAAAAAGTTCTCTTTTAATCTCTAACCGTAGTAAAGGACAAATTAAACACATAAATTATGGTTCTACTCTTACAGAAAGATATTGCGGAATACACGACACGGTTTCTCCAGAAATTACAAATTCGGATAAATACTGGGAAAAAGCGATAGAAACATACCTTAAATATTTTGGTTTTAATAATCTACCTATTTATTATTTAGAGATAGAAACAACCACAATAGAAGAAGAAAACGGCGAAGAAAAGAAAAAAATTAAATACAAACCTTTAAAATGTTATTTAAAACAAGGAAAAACAATTTTAACCACTGGTAGAAATGGAGTAAGAACAGTTTATCCACAAGAAGCAAAAGAACCTAATATTTTTCTTCCAGATACAGAAAATATCCAATGGGAATTTAGAAGAAAAAAACTAAACGATAAGGTTGGGATAGCAAAAGTAAGACAAGACGTGTTTTTAAGAGAAATACCATGTTTAAGAGAACCTACATTTTTAAGCAGACAAAAAAGAGAGCAGTACATTAAAGAGGCTTACCAAAAAGAAAAATTTATAGAATGGAAAAACAACATAGAAATAGAACCACCTATAGATAACAAAGCAAGAATTTTGGAAGAAGAAAAAATTTTAGAAATACAAAAAGAAGAATTTAATACATGTAGAGAAAGAATAAGAAGTATTGTAAGTGTTTTAGGAAGAAAAACAAACCGCAAAGATTACGAGGTGTTAAAAGAAAGTGGTGGAAGCGTAAAATTAATAGCATATAGGGAATATGTTTTAACAAAATGTGCTAGGATTGTGTTTATAAATTCTAATGGGGAATATGGAGCTTTTTTCCCACAAGAAACAATTTTAGATCTTGTTAAAAAATTAATAAGAGTAGGTGCTTTCGAGGAAATACCAAGACAATATGGAGATAAAAAAGAAAATCCAATTTATTTTTTAGCAAACGATTACATAGAATTAAATGGAGATACAAGATGGAATTTAAAAATAAATTATAAATCTGTTTCTTTGCTAGAAAATAAAAACATTAGAAAAATTTTAGAAATTATACAAGAGGTAAAAGAAAAAGAAGAAAAAATTAAAGAACTTTCTTTATGTGGTGTAAGTTTGTTAGAAAAAGTAAAAATAGAAAAATCTAAATGGCCAGAAGCAAAATTAAGTAAAGATATTCCAGAAGGAGAATATATCTGTAAAAAATATTTTGTAGATAATTTTAGAAAAATCCTAAACCATGTAAGATTAGAAATAGAAAAACCAGAAGGAGGAGAAAAAATAATTGTAAAAAGTAAAATATTACAAGAAAAATTAAATGCTTTAAATTTAGAAAAAATCCAATCTCCGCTGTTTGTAAATTTTGGAATATTTAAAACTAATTCTAACAACGAAAAAGATAGAATGGTAGAAGTGGAAGGAAAGGAAGTAGAAGAAAGATTAATTAAATTAATAAAAGAACTGGAAAATGGAAAAAAATCTTAAAAAGATAATTTATAAGATAATTTTATTTAAATCGGCTAACCAACCAACTAGCTAACCAACCAACTAGCTAACTAGCTAACCGGTTAACCAGTAAAACAACCAACTAGCTAACTAGCTAACCAAGAACTTTTTTGTTTCCTTGTCTTGTTCTTTCTTCTCGTGTTCTGTTCCAGTTTTGTTAACCATTATCTTACTAAATTTTTGGTAAGGTAATGTAAGAGATATATTTCAAAGATTTTGTTAAAGTTTTGTTAGTGGATGCTAAGAAAAAAAAATTAAAATTTTTGTTAGTGGATGTTAAGGAAATTTTTTTAGTTTTTTGTTAAAGTTTTGTTAAATGTTATCTTACTAAATTTTTTTTGGTAAGGTTAATGTAATGGGATGGGATGGGATGGGATGTAATTAGGTAAAAATCGATTAGATAAGAAATTTTACCTGCTCGGCTGGGTTTTTTTCTTAATCAAAATTTTTTTTATTTTTTAAAAAATTTGATTTAAGTAAAAAATGTTTATAAAAAAGGTTAGCTATTTTGTTTGCTGACCTTAATCAGATTGACTTGTTAACCCATTGTTGTTTTTAATTTTATGAGCATGTTAATGTTACATGAAATTGTTAATATGTTTAATGGTTTGCTATAATCTTAAGGATGGGTTGAATGGATAAGGGCTAGCCATATGGTTAATCATGGGGGATTGTACAAATTACACAGCGTGTTTAGGGGTGGGTGATTTTGATAAACGATAATAAATGCATAATTGCATGCGCAACTTAAATTGGCTGGGACATTTAACCATGGATTATTTTGTTAAGCGAATGCGTGAACATAATGGGTATGTCCTAGATCGAGTATTTTTATATCTACTTATAAAGGCCCGTGGTGGTATGAATCACTCTGACAGAGAAGTAAAATACCGGCAGGCGTGTAGGTTTTTCGGCCAGCAGGGTCGCAATTTTTTGCGACTTACGCCACTTTCAAGTACTTAAATCTAAGACCATACTTAAGTTAGCCCACTTTCAATTAGTGGGGTTATGATCAGTATAGCTGGAAGTTTGTGTGTGCCAAATTTGAAGCAGTTAAATTTGACAGTTACCTCCCATTAACCGGGTCGCACCTCGGACGTTTGGGTTTGAAAACAGATTTTTTTTTTTTTGGGGGGGGAAGTCGAAACCCATCAAATTGGGTATCAAAATGTTCGTCTTGATCCTCTGAGTCCATCTATGTCAAAGAGGAAGAGATTGGTGCATATATGAGCAGTCTGCACTATCCAGAAGGATTACAAAAGAAAGAAAAATAATTAAAGACAGACTGTCTGTAGGTGCAGTCTGATCTTGGGCTGCACTTTCATTCAGTAAAGAGTGGGGTATAAGGTCCGACTGTATGTATGTGCAGTCTGATCTTTGACTGCACTCTCCACAAACACCATAAGAAAAATGTTGAAAGATATTGAAGGTTCGAGCTTTAGAACAAGACTGCATGTATGTGCAGTCTGATCTTGGACTGCACTTTCATTCAGCAAAGAGTGGAGTGTAAGGTCGGACTGCATGCACGTGCAGTCTGATCTTAGGCTGCACTCTCCACAAACACCATAAGAAAAATGTTGAAAAGATATTGAGGGTTGGAGCTTTAGAACAAGACTACATGTATCTGCAGTCTGATCTTGGGCTGCGCTCCCATTCAGTAAAGTATGGAGTATAAGATCAGACTGCATGTTTTTGCATTTTGCTCTAAGGCTGCAATTTCCAGTGTCATGAAGTGAACAAAATGTTGAAAAAGTTTGTCCTTTGAAAGAGGATGGGTAACCGTAGAAGAGACTAAGATCAGACTGCATATAAGAGCAGTCTGATCTTGACCTGCACTATGTACAAATATCACGATGGAAAGAAAAATAAGTAAAGACAGACTGACTAAGTGGGGCTGCACTTTCATTCAGTAAAGAGTGGAGTATCAGGTCAGAATGCATGAATATGCAGTCTGATCTTAGGCTGCACTCTCCACAAACAGCATCAGAAAAATGTTGTAAAGATATATTGAAGAGTGGAACTTTAGAATAGACTATATGTATGTCCAGTCTGATCTTTGGCTGCATTCTTATTCAGTTAAGAGTGGAGGTTAAGATCAGCCTGCATGTTTGTGCAGTCTGATCTTCAACTTCAGTCTTCAATAACATGAAGGGAACCAAATGTTGAAAAGATTTATCCTTTGAAAGGATATTGTCCTTTGAAAGAAGATGGGAAGATGTAGAAGAGAGTATAGGTTAAGATCAGCATACATGAGCAGTCTGATCTTGGCCCACACTATCTGCCCTCTATTCTTCTAAGTATATTGCTGGAACGGTCTAAAATTTGTCGTTCCAGTCTGATCTTGGGCTGCACTATCAACATTCTCAATCAGTTAGGACTGGAGGTTAAGATCAGCCTTCATTTTTGTGCAGTCTGATCTCAGACTGCACTCTTCAATAACAAAAAGAGAACCAAATTTTGACAAGATTTGTCCTTTCAAAGAAGATGGGTTAGGGTTAGGAGAGACTGCAGATTAAGATCAGACTACATATATGAGCAGTCTGATCTTGGGCTGCACTGTCTACAAAGATAATGAACGAAAGAAAAATAAGTAAAGACAGACTGCTTGTAGGTGCAGTCTGATCTTCGGCTGTATTCTCATACATTAAGGAGAGGAGGTTAAGATCAGCCTGCCTGTTTGTGCAGTCTGATCTTAGGCTGCACTCTACACAAACACCATTAGAAAAATGTTGGAGACATATCAATAAATAAAAGACCAAAGACACAACTTCGTCTTTTTAAGCAATGACTTTACTCTCCAAACGGAAGAAGAAATGTGTTGGCTATGGGTTTATATTGTCCTTTTAAAAAAAGGTATCCGGTAGATTTAAGCCCCGCCCAAAAGGAGGGATTTTGTTCGCTACCCTCTATTCTTCTAAGTATATTGCTGGAATGGTCTAAAATTTGTCGTTCGAGTCTGATCTTGGGCTGCACTGTCTGCATTCTCATTAAGTGAAGAGTGGAGGTTAAGATCAGCCTGCATGTTTGTACAGTCTGATCTTAGACTTCAGTTTTCAATAACATTAAGCAAACCAGTATGTTGAAAAGATTTGTCCTTTGAAAGAAGACGGATTAGGGTCAGGAAGGAGTGCAGATTAAGATCAGACTGCATATATGAGCAGTCTGATCTTGGGCAACACTATCTACCCTCTATTCTTCTGAGTATATTGCTGGAATGGTCTACAATTTGTCGTACCAGTTAGATCTTGGGCTGCACTATCAGCATTCTCATTCAGTTAAGAGTGGAGGTTAAGATCAGCCTGCGTGTTTGTGCAGTCTGATCTTACATTGCAAGAATAAAAAGAAAATAAAAACTATTAAACAGCCTTTATTTGCTGAAAATTAACATTCTCTTCATAACTTTTTACCAGATGAACCCTTTACCACACAGTCACGACTTTTAACGACCCTGAGAGAGAAGCCTTTTGAAAACATTGTGGGAAAAGGAGAAAATGCTGGTAACCAGCTGCTAGTAATGAGCATTTTCTCTTTTTCCCACAATGTTTTGTACCCTTCGTAAAACACATTTTAAATTTTCAGTCACATTTATTTCGTGGTCTACAAAATTCTTTGAATTTGGACCAGTCTAAAATTATGTCGTTTGGTAAAGAGTTAAAAATTAACATTTAAAAATTAGACATTTTACAATTTTTTTTTTCTTTAACATCAGACATATTAGACTTGTTTCTTTCTTTGAAAGCATTGTGGAAAAAGGAGAAAATGCTGTGTTCAACACTTCTCAAACTTTTAACGACCCTGAGAGGGAAGCCTTTTGAAAACATTGAGGGAAAAGGACAAAATGCTGGTAACCAGCTGCTGGTAACAAGCATTTTTTTCCTTTTACCACAATGTTTTCTACCCTTCTCAAACTTTTAATTACCCTGAGAGAGAAGCCTTTTGAAAACATTGTGGGAAAATGAGAAAATGCTGGTAACCAGCTGCCAGTAAAAAGCATTTTCTCCTTTTCCCACAATATTTTGTACCCTTCGTAAAACACATTTTAATTTTTCAGTCAGTTGTGGTCTACAAATGCTTTGAATTTGGACCAGTCTAAAATTATGTTGTTTGGTAATGAGTTAAACATTAACATTTGAAAATCAGACAATTCAGATTTTTAACATCAGACATATTAGACATGTTTCTTTCTTTGAAAGCATTGTGGAAAAAGGAGAAAATGCTGGTAACCAGCATTTTCTCCTTTTCCCACAATGTGTTCTACCCTTCTCATACTTTTAATGACTCTGAGAGAGAAGCCTTTTGAAAACACTGTGGGAAAAGGAGAAAATGCTGGTAACCAGCATTTTCTCCTTTTCCCTAAATGTTTTGTACCCTTCTCAAAACACATTTTAAATTTTCAGTCTTTGACTATCAGACATATTAGACTTGTTAGGGTTTTTCTTTGACTATCAGACATTTTAGATTTTTTTTTTTTTTTTATATAGACTATCAGAAATTTTAGTGTTTTTTCTCAAGCACACATTTTAGAGTCTTGTTTTGACTATCACACATTTTAGAGTCTTGTTTTGACTAGTAGTTTATCACACACTTTAGAGTCTTGTTTTGACTAGTAGTTTATCACACATTTTATAGTCTTGTTTTGACTAGAAGTTTCTTGTGTGTGTGTGTGTGTGTTTTTTTTTTTTTTTTTTTTCTGTCGTTCAGTCATAGGCCACTGTCTTGAGCGTCAGTCTTTTAGTCTGTCTGTGTTGGTCTGTTTGAATATTTTATTAAGTTCCTAATTTTGTCCACAATCTGTTTTGCAGTCAGCTGTCCATAACGCGTCAGTCGTGTAGTCATAAGGTTCTCCATTGTCAGTGGCTCTCCTGTCCTAATGTAAATGTCAAAGTCCTGTCTAATAATGTCAGTCATATCCTGGGTCATAAATTGTAGTTTTCTCTGCCTCATCTGCTCGAGCACCTCATCCTGCTGAGCCTGGACCCTAGCCTGTTCCTGCCACCTGAACTCATACTCATCCATTTCCCTTCTAAACTGAACTTGTTCCTCTGATGGTCTAGGGTCCAGGCTCTGCAGGAGGGGTGAGAGAGATAGGGTCGAGACCGCCAAACCATCACGTTCGTCCGTCGTCAGGGATGCGTCAAACTGGTTTGCAATCAGGGCAAGCACCAGTGTCAGGAAGTCCATCTGCTTGTTGGAGGCCCCCAAGTCAATCAAGTTCGACACCATGCTAACTACGTCCATTCCATATTTCTTTTCAACACCAGTCCTGAGGGCCTCCGACAAGTAGAAGGCTTCTGTCATCATCTTATGTTTTCTGTCAGTCTCGTCTGCCTGGTCCCGTTTATAACTGTCTTATAAAAGTCCGTCCTCTTCTCAGGTAATTCTAGTCTTAAGAGCAACCTTTGCGTCAGTCCGGAATTGTCACTGAAATTAGAACCGTCCGTCACATTCATCTTCGTGGAAGTCTGATTTGGGCCTGGGGTCTCGTACGTCACAGTCCGGTTCGAGGAAGTGTCACTGTGAGACGGGCTCGTCGGGGTCGGGTCAGTCACAGTCAGGCTCCACGGGTTCTTGTCAGTGTTTGTTGCCGTCCTTGAGACCTTCTGTCCGCCCCCGTAGAAGTCCTGTATTTGCGTTACAGTCCGGATGGAGGTCCCAATCTTGTCTATTAGTCTGTAGTGTGCGTCAGCCGTCGTCCGTCTATGGCAGAGTAGTTCTGCCAGGTCATCGGCGATCAGGGGGTTGTGCTGTTGCATGTCGGTCGTCAGTCCTTTCCTGTTGATGGTACAGGAAAACCATCCGTACTTAGAGCATCCGCTAGCAGTCCATGCTCGATTTAGACATCGGTTGACCGATGAACTGCTAGCAAATGATCTCCCCCTGTTCGCAAACAGTCGGTCAGTGTCCGGGTGTAGCTGTGTCTGAAGGTCCTCAAGTCGTCGGTACAAGGCCTCAGACACCGTGACCACCTCAGATCCCGCGGTAGCTGAGGTCTTGTGCATTGTAACCAGGATGCAGAAAAACGTCCTGTCATCTTTCGTCTCTTCCATCGCGTCTTCTAAGGCTGTCAGCGTCATGTTGGTAACGACGGACAGCCTGCATCCGTTGGTCATATTGACCTCCATCACCAGTCAGTCCGTCAGACGGTCAAGGTGGTGATGTCTGTCCTCGTCCGTCATCGTCGTCTAGTCGGCCGAGGTAACGTCATCGTAGTAGTCCGAAGTCCAGTACGTCCGTCTGGCTTCGGGCGACGGAAGTGACGCCAAATCCCTTGCCGCCACTTCTGCCTTCCGTTCCGCTGCCCTTTTCCTGAGGGACCGGCTGAAGACCTGGATGGTGAGGCAGGTCCAGTTCCACCAACCCTGAATGCCTACCACCTCTAAGAAATCCAGAAACTTTAGGAGGGATGTGAGGTGGGACTTCAAAGTTCCCACAACCATCACATCAGTAGAGGAATAATAAGGGTGAAATATCCCCTCGGGGGATAAAATTTGGGGGATATTTCACCCGGGGATAATTTTTCAATGACGTCACTTCCTGCCCGTTTTATCCTTCGTCACTCGGCGCCAAGTCTGCCCTTTTTATCCCTACCCAGTTTATCCTCTCAAAGTCATCACTTCATGCCCGGTTTATCCCTCGACGCCATCTCTGCTTTTTTATCCTTTAGTAACGTCACGAGACTCCAGTTCTGCTCTTCTTTTATCCCTTGATGGTGTTACTTCCGCCATAAAAAAAAACAAAAAAAAACAGTGACATCACTTCGAACCAAGACGTTTTTAGCAGGTTACGAAAACATGGAACGATTTGGAGTGCCGCGGTGATTATTTTCGAGAAAAAAAAAAAACACGAAAGAGATAATATCTGATCTAATAAAGTAAAATCCCATGATTATGAAAAATTCTTCACGGTGATAACCGTCTCACTATCACAGACGTATATCTGTTGATTGATTCATTTATGCATTGAGAAGAAGTTGATTACATGAAAGTATCCCAGGCCTCCTGTACGCTTTTCATAGGTCATTACCAAATTCGACCTGTCTTTAGAGTAATTAATAGAACACGTTTTCTCAAATGGGATACTTAAGGATGGACTAAAATGAATAATAAAGAGTAAGAACGCTTTTGTTAGACACCAAAACATAATTCAGACAGAATAAAGCTACATTTAAACCAGTTTCAATGGGGTTTCAAGGGTGGAAAGGAACCGTTTACGGTGTAAGAATAATTAGGTATGCATGTTATTCTCATTAATTCTACATGTTGTGCTCCAAGTCTGTTTCCCAGACAAATTAATTTAATACATGTGGTTTATGTGTTTGTACCGTTAAACAATCTGTTGAGAGTAATCAACTTTTGACATTAGCAAGGGAGGATAGTTTAACCCAATGACTTTCAATACAGAAATACAGACACGGTTCATCTTTAAACGTGCGGGGCCTTATATCGAATAATAATATACTTGATGAAATACATCGGTTGCTGCGCTGTTAAACGTTTCTGGACAGTTGAAATTTTGTTATCTTGAAAACAAAAATCTAGCCCGATATCGCAGCCGGTAGCACGCAGGTCAAAAAAAACATGGGATCGCTCTCTGTGTGGGTTCGAATCCCCACTTCCACCAATATATTTCCGAGGAATATTGCGTGAGGTAGTGCTATAAGTAAGTTCACGAAAAAGCATAGATAGGTGCACTGGTCGTCATGGTATAAATGAAATAATATTCAAAACGGCGTTTTACACCATACAATCAATCGGTTAATCAATCTTGAACACTGTGTGGTAGCTTGTTTTTTAATGCAGAGGGAAACGCTATTTTTTGATCACTAAAAAAGAAAGGTCCGAGTAAACCTGATGAAAAAAAGAAAACGGTGGGAATTTGTAAGGAAATTAACATACACCTGCTTTCTGGAGGAATTTCAAGGCATGTCTACATAAAAGAAAACCATTTAAGATAATATCGGGACGCAATTAATGATTAAAACATAAATTCACCACCCCATTTCTTTATCATCCGGATTGTGGGAAAACTTAAGCTGTTCCCACGCAGTCGAAGGTCCGAGCTCTATATAAACCGACTTTTTCCAACTCATTGCAACACATAACCAACACTTGCCATGGATAGATACATGAATCGCTTCTTTGACATGTCATATGACATGTTCAACTTTACCAGGGAGACAAGTCAAAGTTTTGTAAGAGCATTACATGACGAGATAGACGCAATGCGCCGAGATTTGACAGACTGTCGTGCTGGTAAGTGAACATTATATTCTAATTATATGATTTAAAAGAGTATATTTAATTGGCAATATGGCAATTTTATTGTTTTTAAAAATAACTCGTTGAACTCCGGGTTATCTATCGAGGAAAAATAAACTTTTATTATGTTAAAAGTATTCAAGTAAAAAAAAGTTATCAATAGTATTCAAAAATGTGTCTGTCACAATTATATATAAACATATAAGACTTTTACACTTTCAAAAAATGAGCTATCATGTGGTGATTCGAGATACGTCTAGGCGCAAGGCAATAGATACCTCATGTTAAATTGATGTGGAATGTCTGGCACGAGCCAGTAATTCAGCACATCGCAATAATTGATAAAACACGCTATGTGAGAGCGACTTCTTTTGGTAAAAGTGAAGTCTGCGTTTGATGAATGGACAAATGTTTGGTTGCGACTAATTTTAAAGCATTTGTAGACGACGAACTATCTCTGGTTTGAATGGTCCGATTTCTCCTTACAAAGATAAAAAAAAACAATGTGAGAAATGGAGTAAATCGTCTCCGTTTTCCATGATGTTTGCAAAAGCAGTCTAGTCACAATCTAGTCAGTCCCGAAAAATCATTTTTTTTTTTTTAAATTAACTAGGGATTTTTTGGTTGTTGTTGAAAAAAAATCAGCGATCGAGATAATTTCCTGGCAATTTTAACAGAAGTAAGATGCTCGTAGGAGGTATTCAGGCGCGTGCCAGTTTAATTGGATAAGTTGTTAAATATGCCGACTTGCTTTTCATATCTTTGAGATTTTTTCTTCGCGGCATGAACTGTGAATCATAGATGAATAAGATTTATTTGTGTGTGTGTGCGCGCGCGCGCGTGTGTGTGTGTGTGTGTGTGTGTGTGTGTGTGTGTGTTTATGTGTGTGTGTGTGTGTGTGTGTGTGTTGGGATTTCTATTTAAAAAAAGGGTAGAAAGCATTGTGGGAAACGGAGAAAAAATGCACGTATGAACATTTCCTCCGTTTCCCATTATGTTTTCAAAAGCAATCTACTTCAGTCCCGCAAAGACCAGGGCTTAACTGGTAATGAGTTATGCATGAACGATTAACAAAAACTGTCGAACAGTCTGTAGCAAACGGAATTAAAGATAAATGAAGCATTGTAGTAAAAAGCAATACAAGAATTTGAGGTCAAAAGAACTTACTGGACATTCTAGGATTCTATGTTTTATTTTCAATGCTTTACTGTCAATGTTTTTTTTTTTTTTTTTTTTTTTTTTTTTCAGATCTCGTGACTGCCTCGTTGGACAGGGACGTGGCGAGGGGAGAGAAAGAAGCTTTAGAACGAGAAATAGCGTTGGAGAGAGATGTGCTGAAGAGACAAAAGGAGGCAATCATGCAAGAAATGTCGCAGATGAGGGAAGAGGTAGATGAAGCACAACGGAGAGCAGAAGTTTTAGAGAATGAAAAATCGCGTTTGATTAGAGAAAAAGCTGAAATTAAAAAAGAGAACGCAAGGTACTGTAACTCAGCTAAAAGGTTAGCTGGAGAAGTGAGCTCTCTAAAGGAAAAAATGGCTAGTTCTCAATTAGACCTAGAGAAAGAGAGACAAGAGACAATTTTATGGAAAAAATCTAGTGACGTTTTTGAAAAGAAGTACTACAACATCCGAAATAGTTTAATAAAAATCCATGAAAGAATGGATGAAAATGATGAGCATTATAGGGCGCAACAAGAAGATGCATTTAAACATGATGGGGCGGAAGATGCAGATGCCTTTGAGGACATATCAGACATGGACAACGACAGCGACAGTGTCATTCTTGTGGCATCTCATATTAACGCTTAAAGTGCTGCGTTCAAAAGATCATTGTTTTCATTTACCTTAAAAGACATAATTTGGTATTCTAATTTTAATTCTGGAGTTTCCTAGGAGATATCAGTATAACAGACAGCATAGATACAATATCAGACTGCATGTTTTGTAAAGTCTGATCTTGATTTACGCTTTCCATAAAATCGAGTAAATACACGATTGACACTTTAAAAGTCTACCTATTAACACTCAAATCTGTTTGTTTCCACTATCCTGAGGGAAAATGTTCTTAAAATACGGCGAGAAAAGGAAATTTGCTTGTAATGAAGAATTTCTCCATCACACACATTTTTTACTTATCCTTTGTCGTTATTGTTACGTCTATTGATGGGTTATTGTATAATATTACTGTATATATTTTCATATGAACAGATGTTGTAAATAAATGTTATATGAATGGTTTAGCTTAGATATTGTCAATGTAGTGTGTTGGTAAGATGTTGGTAAGATGTTTTATAATACGTCATAAACGTAAAAATGTTGTTGTTGTTGTTGTTTGTTATTTAAATCCAAAATAACAAGCCAGACCCCACCCACCCCACTCCACCCGCCCACGGCCGGGTCATACTAAAGACGATAAAATGGTAGTTAATGGCTTTCCTGACTGATCCTTAGTTGAAAAAAGGAAATATGGATCTGTGAACTGCCACCATCAATACTGTTCATACAGCACGAATCGAACTGACGAACATTTGTAGCGAGTGCTTTTTATAAGTACTTCATGTCAAGCAGTCTATAAAATTATTGTAGGAGACTGATTTTTTTTTTTTTTTTTTTTTTTTTTTCCAGAATTCAACTGAAATCATTGTGATAAAAAGTGAAATGAATCGTGTGATAGAAGTTTCATTTTTTATCTCGTGATTGTGAAAAAAAAAAAACTTAGGTATGGCGGATTTCCGCAATTTAATTATCTTAGAACTTAGCAAAAGAAACATGATGTAAAAAGGAAAAATTGGTTTTGCAATTATTTCTCCTTTCTCCATCATCTTTCCATAAGACTTAAACAACAGGTTCGTAAAGCGTAAAAAAAATGATGCTGACCAGTTTACGTACACAATCCCGGCTTTTTAAGACCCTGACAAAAAAAAAAAAAAAAAAAAAACTCCGGTAAACATTGTGGAAAAGAGTAGAAAATGAATTCTTCCTTTTGCACAATGTTTTCTACCCCTTTTGATAAAAAAATAAAATTTGGATCACATCTAATTTGTTGTCTGCAAAAGCTTTCAATTTGAACCACAATAAACTTCTGTTCATAGGTTTATGGGTAACAGCTGACACTTAGCGGTGCAGGTTGTCTTACGATTCCACACCCTTTCGTCGAGATTATGAGTCCAGTAAGACCCCTAAGACTCCTACTGCAGGCACGTATGTTCATGGTTAAAAATTCCTATGGTAGATTTCCGAAGCGTGCTGCTAATTTTCACAGATCATTGACATATTGGAGTAAAATCTCTTTAAGACTTGCAATCTTTTCCATTTATCAAACCCTTATTCCCGATACACATTTTAAGACCATCCAAAACGCAGCAAACCTCTTGTTGACAATTCAAATGGACACAAAACGTGATTCTGGAAAAAAAACCTTAAAACGAATAGTGTGCAAAACATGTCGGAAAAAAAAAGGTGAACTTGTTTGTCCGAATAAATTCGCCTGTTTTCTGTTTTCCTCGACATGTTTTTCAAAGTTGTCTCTTGTGAATGTGTATCTAAGAAAACGCCGATATCATTACACTGCATTCAACCGAATAGCTCACATATCTATGTTAACTCTTTTTGACAGCAATTTACGTCTGCTTTGTGGATTTGCTAACTTTCGATGGCGTTTGAAACATTGTTAGAAAAGGTGAAAATGCTCCTTGCGAGCAATTTTACCTTTTGTCACCACGGTTTTCCAAAGCTTTCTATCTATTCTTGAATATAAGTAAGGGATCAAGAGATTTCTTTATCAAACCTTTACTAGATGAACCCTACTTCGCAGCAGTTGAAAACCTGATGGTAAAGGAGACTTTACATTTCCAACTTTAGTCGTATCATACTCCACCGTACTTCATTAATCTAATGTTTTATGTCGTTCTGAACAA
Source organism: Tridacna gigas (assembly GCA_945859785.2). Lineage (NCBI taxonomy): Eukaryota > Metazoa > Mollusca > Bivalvia > Cardiida > Cardiidae > Tridacna > Tridacna gigas. The sequence continues at coordinate 12,547,747 of OX244029.2, read as the reverse complement.
TACTTTTACATTGCATATGTTCACCGATTTTATTAAAACATGATTTTTTTTTTACACACTTCTCACTCTCTTCGATGACTTATCAAGCGGTCCCGTCCCCTCCTTACCAGCACAACTGAATGCGCTGCTAAAGAAAGATAATGAAAACCAATTCTAGTGTTAAACTGGTTGTTAAAATTTGAAAAAAGAACACGTCTGTTTTGCTGAGATCAGATTCGAATGTAAAAAAATCCGAATTCATTGCTTGCGCTGCGATATGACTTGTTGAAAAAAGGCTTTAAACCCGAGGTAAACACACTGTGAGAAGAAAAAAAAAAAAAAAAAAACTATAAATGAAAAACAAAAAACATTTATTTCATATTCGACTGAGATAATGTTGCGTGAAATGTGTTATACCTTTAAGCTTCACAGAATCAATCATGCTTGAAAATACACCTACAGTCAATTAAAGGGAAGCAATACCAACCCATTCTCACTTCTTACGCACAAGAGTTATGCGTTGTGATGTATGTATGATCACTTTTATGTTCACATAGCAAATAATAAATGGAATTTAAAGAACAAGCACTTTAGAATTCGATACAATGATAGAGTCTTAAAACTTTATTTCTCTCACTTTTTCTGCAGTGGTTGGCTTCATGGTCACGTCTTGCAACTGGTCTAAACAGCTTCGATCACCGACGATCATGGAGGCTGTTAAATTATCATGTATTCCAACGAATGCCTTCGCAAGAAGATGCCGACAATTATCATCACAGTGCTTGACAACATCGTACCAAGAGTAAATTAACCAAAACGATGGGCTTGACATCCCATGTGTATTTTCTTTTAAAGCTTGTATTTGGTACCTAGAAAATCCTAGAAGCACTGCAAAAAACTCCCATCCGTGATTTATTTCTCTCGACAGTTCTATGAGTTCATTTGTAGTGAATGCATCAGTTCTAGATGTTGCCATGTCTTTTTTTTTTTTTTTTTTTCTGAAAAAGAAAACATATTAAATTATTTACACAAAGACAATGATTGAATGCAAAGATGAGGATGAATTACGATTAAAAAATACAAAACAAAAGAACTTACTTTTTTCAATCCAGTTCCCTTCGAAACGTGAATTAAAACACTAGTTCACTACCAACTAAAGTGTCCAACGCTATAAAAATAGTTCACAATACTACAATGTTGATAAATTTAAGTTAAACCACAACTTAATTCAACTCTGGCTACAACTTTTATTTACCGAGTAGTATATAATGAGTTTTTTTTTTTTTTTTGTTTTTGTTTTTCCCTAAGCGTTATTTAAATAAGGCTTGATCATGTCAGAAGCGAAACAGATATATAGGTCATTGCGTCAATTCGTTACAAAAAAAACTTATCTAAAATACATACGTTAAAGTCATTAACTCTAAAGATAGCATCTATGACGGCATGTACAAAGACCAATTGATATAACTCAAATGCTTTCATCTTCTAATGTGCAGCTGTTGTTCATTAAAAACTGCCACGACAGCATGATTCTATCAGTAAAACTAATTTAAAATACACATGGAAAAGTAATTAAGTTTAAAGATAAGATCTTTGTCAGCATGTGAAATGTTCTTTATTCTCTTTATGTAACTCGCATGCTTTCATCTTTTAATCTGCAGCTGTTTTTAATTAGAAACTGCCGCGACAGCATGATGCAATCAGTAAAACTAATCTTACTTGCACTTGTTAAAGTAATTTAGTTTGAAGATAAGATCTTTGTTAGCATGTGACATGTTCTCTATAACATGTTTATGTACTTCAAATGCTTTCATCTTGAAATCTTTACCTGTTTATGTAATTCAAACGCTTTAATCTTTCAATCTTCAGCTGTTTATGTAATTCAAATGTTACAATCTTTCAATCTTCAGCTGTTACATATTAGAAATAGTCGCGACAGCAAGATGCTATCAGTAAAACGAAACTAAACTACATTTGGTAAACACGTAAGATTTAATGATGTCATCGTTTTTTCATGGGAACATGGTTTTATGTGTTTATGTGAACCAATCAGAGGTCTACATACACGTTTGCGTTCGACCAATACGATTACTGCATTCCTGTATAAAGGCAGTTGCCCTTCAAACTTTAACTTAATTTCGATAGATATTCTAAATACACTGTGATGGAGCCATCATACGATACAGAGGGTTTCTTGCTGAAAGTGCAGAGTAAATTCGGATACGGAAGAAAAATTTCACTTACGAAGTGGAATGATAAAATATACCTACATTTAAACGATGATTCGAAATGTTGGGAAAATGGACAGTTTGACAAGACGAAGTCGAAAAGTTTGTCTCTAAAGTGGGCTGATGCAGTGAATTTGAGAGATTGTTTGAAACAGTTACAACCGTTTGCAGAGCAGATACAAACTGAACAGGTATTTACATTTCTTTTTTATTTTATTTATTTATTTATTTATTTATTTTTTTTTTTTTCAACGTTTTCACTTAAACATGTAATTCTAAATAATGTTTAAAACAATGGGATAGGTTACAATGATTGTTGATTGAATTAAAACGATAAAAATAATGTTTATAGCACTTAAAGTATTGTTCAAAATATTTTCATTCATTTAAAAGATTGTCTAAATCATTTTTGCTGCTTTTAAAAAAATTGTCTAAAGTATTTTCGTTAGATTTTAAAAATATATATTTTAAGTAGTTTTAATGCATTGTCTTTTACTTATTTTCAGCATTTGGGAGTTCCAGTAAATCAGACACAGTCATTTCTGGACCAACCGTTTGAAAGTATACCGAAAGACAAGGAAAACGTCCCACCTGCCAAGTGCAGCTTGGGAAACGATTCCGGTCGTCAACAACAGACTGAAGCGGAGAGATTTATACCTATGCACCCGAAATACCGCCGCTATCAGCCATACTAAACCTGATTGACATAATGCATGGATGCTGTTGTTTTTTTTGTAAAAGACTATGGCACAAGCTGCTGTTGACAATATCAAAAAGGAGAGTTCAGCCAAGTACAGTATATACGGAAGAAGAATACTATATTTTGCGAAATTGATCCAACTCTGTCAATCAGTTTAAAAAGAAAACGTAAGGGGATCACTGTGACAATAAAAAAGGCCTCTGAATTCGTATGAATAAGTGAACAGGACTTCAAATTTGTGTGTGGTGCTGAAATAGGACTTTTATTTTTGTGTTCGTTCTTAAAGAAACAGTGACCATGGAAACGCGCACAGACGAATCTCTCTCAAAGAAAAAACGAACAATGAAAAATATATATTGTTCAACATGTAACACGTGGATATCTGAATATTTTCTCAGTTGCCATGTTAACAGCGCTAAGCATACAAAGAGATTTGAATTGCAAACCACAGTTCAAAAGCCGACTCAAATGCGGGAAAAATACAGACTTAAAAAAGCACAGTCGAAATATTCAGTTATAAAAAATGTAATCAATCTAGAAACCCCACCAAAGCAGCAAGAAGATTACGTTCTTCAAGGGAGTACACTAAAAAAACAAGAAACGCGCTGGAGAAATAGATATTCACACGGATCGGCTTCACCCGATATTTTTACTACAGCTAAACAAAAGCTTTTTCACCAGGAAGGAAAAAGTGAGGATTTTTTTTTTTTAACTTTATTGTCCACGTCTTTATGGTACTTGAGGGTCGTGGCCATCCCTCAATGCACCTTACAGATCGTTGTTAGTATTCTGTGTTAGTAATTGAACTTTAAAATACAAACAAAAGTCGTAATTACAGATTCCAGGTTTTTTTACAGCTACTATTGTACTACTACATTGATATGGCTACTAAAATATGTAGATTTTAACAATAATGACTAATAACAGGTTTACTTATCCTACTTGTTACAGTTTTTTTTTTTTTTTTTTTTTCTTTAAATATGTGGACGAAAAAGCTTATTTTTATATATAAATGTGTAAAAAAAAGCAAATTGTGTGAGAGTTGCGTGAGTGTGAAGGTGATTGTGTTGATATAGTGTTACTTTGATCTTGGTTCAATGTACAGTATTGAAACGTCAAACGCAAAGAAGCAAACGTAACATAAGGTAGGTACTCTTTTGAGGCTTCAGCACTGCAGCATTGTTCGTGTGTATAGAAAACGAAAAAAGCTTTTGGTTTATGGGAGGTTTTGACTGATGTATTCTACAATTGTCGTAAGCCTTCGTTCATTTTTATAATTTTTTGAGCTTCTAATGATGCTAAGATTATAGAAGAGACTATTTTTCAGGCCTAATAAAGATGGTTTTATATGTTTGTTTTTACATTTGTAAAAATATTTTTTTTGTTTCAAGAAGTAATCTGTTTAGCTTCAGATTTGTTTCATTTGAACCCAAAAGCACATTTTGTTTGCTTATTGACATCGACTGATCTAAATTATTAACAAGTATTGAAATGCGCTCCCAAATAGGTTTGATATTTTGACATTCATAAAATAAATGTGCTATAGTTTCTTCACAGCTGTTACAGAAAGAACACATATTTGTTTCGACCAAGTTCATTTTAAAAAGAAGCGAGTTTGTCGGAAGAATCCTGTGTTTTATTCTTGTTTGAAACAATTGGGAGTATCTGTCACTTGAATACTTAAGAACATTACTGTGTATAACATTCCAATTGATATTAGAGTTTGGAAAAGTGCTGTTCCACTTACTATGACATGTCGGTTTTTCGTTATTCTTTATCAGAACGTTATATGTGAATTTGTTACTACAAGACTTAATAATTATTTGATAAAAATAGCAGTTTATATTTGGGTTATGGAAACCTTGTAATGACTTATTCTTGTTAGTGATGTTATGTTCTGCAAGCAGCGCTTTTATAGCGCTGATAATGCTATAAAATTCTAAAAAGTTGATTCCGTTATTAATAGTATTTTTCATGTCATTCCACGTTTTAAAGCTACCATCTTCATTTAACATGTCTTTAACACACCTTATTCCATCAATGTACAGAAAGTGATTAAAAAAGTGCTTAGAGCCAATCATTAAGTTTTCATTATAGAATAGAGGCATATTGATTAGTTCTATCCAATTTGTAAAATAATATTTTGACATATATGTCATAAGTGAGTATAAAACGTCTTTCCAGAATTCATTTTTTATCGTTTTGCAGAGTTGTTCACAATACTTTCTTCCGGAATTGAATAATTTATTAATATCGAAAATATTGTTGGTAAATTCGTAACAGTCTTTGTTACCATCGGAAATGAGTCTTTTTATCCATTTAATTTTCATATTCAGGTTGTAATTAAATAAGTCAATCATCTTTAAGCCGCCTTCTTCATAATCTTTAATTAGCACTTTTTGTTTAATTTTATTACACGTTCCGTCCCATACAAAGTTATATAACATGTCACTAATTTTTTTTTAAATAGTTATATGATGGAGACGGAATACTTATGAATAAGTGAGTTAAGATGGGTACTAGAATGCTTTTTACTACCGCTATTTTTCCAAAAGGTGTTAATTTTCTTTTTTCCAATATCGTATACAGTTACTCATGCTTTGTTCTTTTGGTTCAAAGTTTAATTTTACCATTTCTTTTAGATCAACGTGAAATAAAATACCAAGTAACTTGAATTGGGTTTCTCCCCATGATAATTTCCATTTAGTTTTTATTGAGCGAGTACTATACGAGGGACACTTTTTAAGTTCGTAGAGTAAGCCTATAACTTTTTAACGCGATTATGAAGTTGCACGATTTTTTACACAGAACTTGCGTAATCATTCCTCTCTCGAACGGTGTCACGGTATGCGGCGCACGAGGTCCACGTGCGCGCTGCGCTGGGTATTTTCAACACGTGGTTTTATACACTATAGTAAAATATAGCGTTCAATATGGATGGAAAAATCTCTGAACAGAGGGTATGTTGTAAGATTCGAGCACAGCTCGGGTTTCCGCCAACGGAAATTCATGCTGATTTGCAAAAAGTTTATGGGAATGGTGCTTTAAAATATGCTACAGTTTGCAAGTGGGTACGTCGTTTTAATGATGGTCGGGAGTCAATTGAAAATGACCCTCGGGTGGGTAGGCCGGTTTCCGTTTTGACGGAAAAGAACGTTGCTACTGTGAAAACGTTAATTGAGGAAGACGCACGTTATACCGTGCAAGAGATAGAAGAATTAAGTGGCATTCATTCGTCAAGTGTTTTGAAGATCTTACGTGAACGACTTGGGCTACGTAAGATCTGCGCGCGCTGGGTGCCCCATTTGCTCACTGACGAGCAGAAACAAAGTCGGGTTAGACTTGCATCGCAAGTTATAGAAAAATATGATAAATGTGACCCACGTCGTTTGGAAGAGATAGTTACAGGTGATGAAACCTGGATCTATCATTTTCAACCCGATTCTAAGGCTAAAAATAAGGTTTGGGTTTCATCTGAGGGCGACAGACCTGTCATTGCGCGCCGTTGCAAAACATCAAATCCCATGTTGTATGCGATATTCTTTGATTCGAAAGGTCCAGTCCTTCAAATTCCAGTCCCGAAAGGTAGTTCTGTCACTGGAAAGTTTTACAGAGAAGGTGTTCTTACTCAACTTGTTGATTTCTATCAGAAACGCAGACCGCGCACCGGTGTCCGCGGCATCAAATTACTCCATGATAACGCACCGGCCCATAAATCCGCTACGGTACAGGAATATCTGAAAGAATCTGGGCTCGATGTCTTAGATCATCCCCCATACAGCCCTGACCTGTCCCCCTGTGACTTTTGGTTGTTCCCAAGGCTAAAGGAAATGCTGGCAGGGCACCGTTTTGAATCCCGTTGTGGTATAGGCAGTGCGGTCTACCAGTGTCTGCAACATATACCTAAAGAGGACTACCGGGCGGCGTTCCGGAAATGGGTAGATCGGTGTAAAATGTGTGTGGAGGCAGACGGGGCATATTTCGAAGGTCTTAGATAAATAAAATTTTGAGATTTCAAGCGGTTTTAGAAAGACCGCCCTACTCTACGAACTTAAAAAGTGTCCCTCGTACTTCATATTACCAATCCAAATCAGTTTTGTTTTGTCAAAGTTAATTTTAAGGCCTGAAATATGTGAAAAATTTTGTAATAAATCTAAAGTACTGTTCAGCGTCTTTTGTGAGCCCTCTAGGAAGAGTGTCGTGTCGTCAGCGAATTGTGAGATTAAGTATTCTTTATTTTGTATTTGTATACCTTTGGTATTTTTATTATTTTTTAATTTGATATTTAGAATTTCCGTGCATAGAATAAATAGATACACGGAAATTGGATCACCTTGACGACAACCTCTCTTTACGGTGAAATATTCTGACAAAAAGCCATTTAATTGTACACAAACGTCGGTATTGTATGAAAATAATTTAATCCATCTATTAAAAGTTTCGCCGAAGTTAAAAAACTCTAGTGTCTTTTCTATGAACTTGAAAGAAATTGAATCAAAGGCTTTTTCGAAATCTATCAACATTAAAAGACCAGGTTTATTTCTTTCATCACAGTATTGCATAATATCGTACACTAATCTAGTATTCTCGCCTATAAATCTATCTTTTAGAGAGCCAGTTTGTTCTTTTGATATGATTTGATTTAAAACTGACTTTAGTCTATTTGCAATGCTGCCTGAAGCAAGTTTGTATAATAGGTTCAAGAGAGTAATGGGTCTCAAATTTTTTAAAAACTGTTTTGGTTTATTTTCCTTAGGTATACATATGACTGTTCCTAATTTTATATTTTTAGAAAAGTAGTTATTTAAAAAAGCATGATTTAAAGCTCTTACAACAAACTTTCCTATTTTACCCCAAAATACCTTATACAAATTTGTCGTAAAACCATCAATGCCAGGGCTTTTATCATTTTTCATATTTTTCAAAGTATTTGCTACTTCTTGATGTTGTAATAAGCCTTCAATGCTATCTTTTTGGGTTTCGTTTAGTTTAATTGTGTTACAATTCATTAAGTCATTTTGTAGATTAGAATCATTATCACAAGATTGTTCAGAGTATAAATTTTTGTAATTTGCTTTTAATTCATTAAGTATTTCACTTTGGTCAAAAATGTGGGAACCGTCTTCTTTTTCTAAGAAAGGGATTGACTTCGATGCAATGTGTTGTTTTTCTAGGTTGCAAAAATATTTGGTATTTTTTTCACCGTTGTCAACCCAATTTGCTCTAGATCTAATGAAAAAACCTTTCATTTTGTTATTTCGTAAGTCCTCTAGTTCATTTTTTAAATCAATCATTTGAGCCTTATTAGTTTCATTTAAGTTTAATTCTATTTTTTTGATTTCGTTAAGAAGATAATTTTCTCTGGAGTCTTTCAATTTATTCTTATGACTAGAAAAAGATATTGTTTCACCTCGAATTTCCATTAAAAGAGTTTCCAAAAAAAGTTGACCCTCAATTACAAATTGAATCTCGGATCGATTAATCTGAAGCACATTTTCGATATTATAAATAGGCAAACAATATTGTTTAATAACATTATCAATTTTTGAATTTATACAATTTATATATTCTATGTCGTTTAAAAGGGAGTTGTTAAATTTCCAATAACTCTTCCCATGAGTCTGGTGAGAAAGTTTTAGCTCAAGTACTATAATAGAATGGTCAGATTTATAACTTATGTCGATATCACAGAATCTTAAGAATTGTATTAAATTTTGCGTTAGTAAGAAGAAATCTAGTCTCCCCTTTTGTAAGGGATTGAATCTTTTCCATGTATATTTTCTGGAATTTCCATTTAAATGTCTAAAAGGGTCAGTTAAGTTTCTATCACTTATAATTGATGTCAAAAAATGCCTAGATTTTACATTATGATTGGATGATTTGTAATTCTCATAGTCAATGTTCGGGTCAAGAACTAAGTTGAAGTCCCCACAAATGATATACTCATCAATGTTATCGAAAGAATCTATTTGTTGAAAGATATTTTCGAAAAAAAATAGGGTTGTCTGTATTTGGTGCGTATATGTTTGCGATAATAAATGGTGTATTATTGTACAACAAGCTCAGTGCGATAAATTGACCATTGTTGTCTCTTTTGCTTTCAAAAATTTTGATATCAACATTCTTTTTAAGCAAAATTGCTACCCCTCTACAATTATGGGTACCATTACTGAAATAACATTGCCCGTCCCATTCCGAATAAGTTCTGTTTTCTATCATTTCAACGAAATGAGTTTCTTGTAAGCATAATATATCAACATTTTTTTCCTTAAAAAGATTAAATAGGTCAACGCGTTTTTTTGTATTATTTAAACCACGACAATTGTAGGAGCAAATTTTTAGACTATCCGTGAAGACCGGTTAATAAGTAATGCCACTTATCGATATTGGAAAGAACGAGTACTCCCACTCCAAAAGCAAATCGTTTATTAGGTATATGTTGTTGATCATGTTTCAATGTATGGACCTGATTTAAAATAGTTTGTGTATGTTGTGAAAAGAAAAAAATGTGAATTATTGGTGCGGTGTATTATCCTTGTAGAATACAATTATATACACGCCTTATATTTTGTTGTGGATGGTAGGGTTTTATAATATTTGGAAGATTTTATCAGTATTGCGATTTATGTCGATGCTAGTTATACAGACAATTAAAAACAAAATTCCTAAAAAATATAAAGTCAAAGCTTTGGTATTTTCCTATAATTTTACGCATATATGTTAAACCGGGCCTCCACTCAAGGACGAGTTTGACCTTCGGTTTAAGAATTTTAATCAGAAAGACAAAAAATGGACTGGACAAAATTGAAACATTAGCAGACGACAAATCAAGTGTTGCTGAAATATTATTTTTGTCTTTGATAGGGAAGAAAAAGAAAAAACATTGTGTGAAAAGGAGAAACTGCTGAATACCAGCATTTTCTCCCTTCCCCACAAACTCCTCAAAATTTTTCTTCTCAGGGTCGTTAAAAATCAGTATTGTGTGTGAAAGGGTTAATATTAAAATATTTTTCATTTTTTGATTACAATGACACACAAAGTGAGGATCATCATGTTAAAGAAATTCCGCAAGATCAACTAGTTACCTTGAATGACGATGACGAAATTTGGGATTTTCAAAGTGTCGTGCATCATTTGCAAACCGCTCCACCCAATGTGTTTCAAAATGGAACATTTTCAAATATAAATAATCAGACTGGCAATGAAACAGATATGTTCGGGGTCGACCCGTCTTCTCAAACAAAACAGAGGTCGGCTGAAAAAGGACGACGCGATGATAACCCATCAGAGTCTGGAAGTGAGAATGAAAAAGTGAAAGTATGGCCTGAAAATCTTTTGGACAATTCATGCTATAACGGCATGCTTCCTTGGGATTTTAGTGATTCTAACAGTTCGACGAAAACTTTTTCTTTGCTCACCGATAAAAAAATGTGCATTGTGAAAATGCTCAAGACGGATGTCAAAACTTTCCCCTTGACCTTTTAAGTGGACAATTTTCGAATTCATCGTGCAATGAAGATCATTTCAATCAGGTGTCTTTTTTGAAATGTCCCAAATGCAGTCCCGTGAATTATTTAGACTTTGAGGACTGGTGAGGTAGGATAACCATGGAAAACGAGCCAGAAAATTGGACTTTTCTTGGGGCAGCGGTTCCAAAAAATGAAATCGTGTATATGTGCCAGGTCATTATAGTCTATATCATAGTGATAACTTCGATTGTAAACCTGTCTATACAGAATGGCAATACGGAACTCTGGATCAGCTTATTATGCAGTGCTATTGGATATATCTTACCATCTCCTACATTGGACGGTAGGAAAGAGAAACCTAAAAGGTCGACGAGAAACAGAGTTGCTTGAAAGCCGACTCGTATATAAAGCCTGCTAACAGTTCATATCAACATAAGTGAAGTTGTTCCGTTAATCACATTTAAAAAAAGAAAAAACTGGGGAAAAAACATGGACGTGACTGATTGTAGAAAACCAAATGCTTTATTTATCAACTCCAAGTATCTTCTTTTTCAAGACCGATTATGCACGTATCATGACTGGCCAAAACAAATGCGACAGGATAAATGTTCACTGGCAGCTGCTGGATTTTGGTACACAAAACAAAGGCGATATATGTGAATGCTTCGCTTGTGGTGTAAAATTATCACAGTGGGATTTGTGTGACAACGCTTTTGTTGAGCACAAGAAGTGGTCCAGGGATTGCTTATTTCTAAAGATAATCGGATACTGTGAACAGCAAACGGAAGATAACCAAGACGTGTTTGGAATATCATCCTTCTTCGACGACAAGCGGGATTTGAAGTTTCCGTGGTGATGGATACGAAACATGTGACTTTATTGGATACCTATTTTGACTTTGTTTACAGTAGAGAAATGAAAAGGGTGTTGTATGACTTACGTAAAGTAAAACACAACGGCTGTGTGAACGGTTATCTGTCACAACGTGATCACCCGTGTTTAATGCTAACCACACAACAACAACTAGTGCTTTATTGGGACGACATTTTAGAACGAATAACAGAAACTGACATCATAGTGCAATGGCATGAAACTGTACTTTCCCTAGATCATATACCAAGCACACTGATTGACGTGTACAAACTAAAACTGAACTGCCGCGATTGGAGAGAGACAATGAAAACGGAAAAATGGAAAACTCGTTAATTTGCATGATTGTTAACATTGAGAAATTGGAACAAAGACTTTTTCACGAAAATGATTGATAAGTTTTTGTACTCTCATGTTTCTGTATAGCTTCATCTGTTGCATGCACTGTATATTGTTATAATATGTCGTATTCTGGGTATTGTATACACAAAATAAAATGTATCTAAAATGAATAAAATTGTTTGAGTGTCTATCTTTCCCCGTTCCCAATCCAAAAATTTTATTTAAAGCATAAACACGCTGATTGTTCGACATTTTGAAACTGTTTTTCAAGAGACATGGAGAGCCTAGTTAAGCTACAAACCGCTGCAACAGCGCAAATCATCGGTAAGTGAGTTTAAGTTCGCTCTACCAAAAATGTTGTAAACAGCGTGTTCTTGTTTTAATTTTCTCTCTCTCTCTTTCTCTCTCTTTCTTATACAGGGCCAACGAACTCGGGGAAGTCACAATTTCTGTTCGAGATATTAAAACACGCAGATGGCATGTTTATATCACGCATTCAGAAGATTTACTTTTGCTATGGAGTTGACCAACCATTATACCATCAAATGAAAAGGGAGATACCAAGTATAACGTTTCACGGAGGTTTACCATCGAGACACGACCTCGAAACGTGGCATTCCGAGGAACCGGGTCATAAATTGTTGATTTTCGATGATCTCATGATGGAAGCGAGTATCAGTAAAGAGATGGTCAATATTTATTGTAAATATGCGCACCATTATAATTTCTTTTGCATTCTCGTATCCCAAAACGCATTCAGTCCGAGCAAAGAATATCGCACTATAAGTCTAAATACCCATTATTTCATTTTGTTTAAAAATCGGAGAGATGAATCACAAATACAAACACTTGGACGACAAATACTTCCCAGAAATTTGAAATACTTTTTGAGCAGTTATGAGAAAGCGACCGAAAAATCATATGGGTATTTGCTCATCGATTTGTCCCCCCACTCAGATCCTAAATATAAATTGAGAACACAAATATTTCCGGATCAGACCATGATTGTGTACTTACCTGAGAAGGAAGCATGAAAAATTTGAAGGAGAAACAAGGTGACTTTTTACGTCTTTTACTTCTGACCTCTGTACCCCAGAGGAAAGCTATGCTAAAAACGATGCAAAAGTCGCAGTTACAAGCAATCGTTCAAATTGTGTATAATGTATTAATGGGTAACAGAGATCTGCCAGAAAAAGATAAAAAAAACGGTTGAAAAAACACAGGACAATTATTCGACGATTTGTCAGCAAACGACTTTCACAGCGGGAAAGAAAACAAATCCTTATAAAATACACGAAGCAAATTTTGACGTTGTTACGAGTAGTAAAAGGAGAACTCGCATAAATCATGGCGAGGGAAATGGTGCTTATTTCTAAATTGAAATACGAACATTTGCTGAAAAATTCAGCCAACAATGATCAGGAAAAATCGCCCGATGGATTTTTGAACAGTCAGGATAAAACAATAGAGAGCCGGGACAAATTCAGCGACCAAGTGGCGAGTTTAGAAAAAACAGATCTTAAAAAAAACCACCAGAGCATTCTTCATTGATAAAAAAAGGGAGTGGTCCAGATAGCAAAACCGTCACTTTTTGTCGAGAAGCCTCTGTCTGGAATGACAGTTGTGCGTAAGGAAAAACCCACGCGTGATAAAAAATCTTCAAATAACATAAGGAAACAGGCTTTAAAGCGTGGTAAAAAATCAAGGCGGTTTGAGTGGATTGATTATACAGTGTAAACGTAAGTATAAATTGTCTGCAAACTTAAAAAAATGACACGTGGCTTCGCTCCACTAGAAATGAAATCATGATCAGTTCTGTGAGAACTCTTTTTATTTTACTTTCCCACGGTTTGGCTGAAAATAACACCGTTCTCGAACATCTGCTAATATAACTGCGTTATGGTTCATTTTCTTTAATGTGCTCGATAAAAATACTTAAATGTATTTTACATCCGGTCGTTATTTGATTAAAATAGCTCTCTTTCAAATATCCTAGGGATTTATTTATCTTTTGATTATAAACACATGTTGTTAAATGTTTTATCTGATTTTATAATGTATCCTATGAGAATTATGAGTAAGCCTAGACACATTGTCGCCATTGCAGCTGTTCTTATCTGATAATGTCGTCATGGTAGTTCTTTTGGAATTCTTATGACTATGATTTTGATAAGATACGACAATGGCTAATTTAACACTTCTTATCTTTATTACTTTTGGTGCGTTTCCCACGGTATGGAGGAAAGGAGCATGCATAAATAGGGAAACAAACATGCAAATCGTCATAGTACGAGCCATGGCGAGTAATAAACCAACACATTATATTTCACCCTGTGGTAGCATTAGGCATACGCAAGAGTATGAAGACGCATATTTAGAATGGTGGCTAAAACCTATAGTTAGTCGCAGTCCACCACCGAAAGTTATAAAAAACTCTTTATTTAATATGGACATGGCCAAGTTTGGACCAGTACAGAAAGTTGTTACTGAAAATAAAACAAAAGAAGAGATGGACAAAGTGTTTGAAAAATTGGGCAAAATGGAGGAAAAAAAAAATTAGCTTACGTTTGTGGAAAAAAAAAGTTTTGTATGCATGGATTTCATAATACGAAATTTTGTAATTCGAAATTTTGTGTATGTGACAATAATATTACGTTTGTGAAAAAAGGTGTTTTGCATAGATGGATTTTGTAATATAAGATCTGTGTATGTGACATTATTACTACGTTTGTGAATAGGTGTGCTATGGATGGACTTTTTTAATACGATGTTTTTCGCTGAATTAATGATAGTTTTCTGTATATGGATTGTATCCGTAAATGTGAGTACCGATTTTCATACATTGTAGGGAAAGACAACATCAAACCCACTCCGAGACTGATGGAAAAAAAGCAGTGCAAAATTTGTTTCAAAACATTTAAAACCGAAGCGCTTCTCAGACAACACATGCAGATACACCAGCAAAATCAAAATTGTAATCAATGTGGACAGACGTTTAGTTTTGTCTCTAACTTGAAAAGGCATAAAAAAGAAGTTCATAACATATATAAACCAGTTTCATCTCAAGTTCTCGTGTGGCATATGCAACAGGTCATTTGAAAGAAAATACCACCTCTCGCGTCATACTAGAATGGTTCATCGACATGTCTGTCCGGTAAGCTCAACTCATTTGTTCACGTGCCGTCATTGCAATTGTGAATTTCAAACCTACGGCCGACTTGTAGAACATGTGGAAGAAGAAGATCCTTTGAATCAAAAAGGGGGTAGGCAAAAAACAGAGTCTAAAACATTATATGATGATCAGAAAACACCAAAAGATGGACTTGAAGCAGGTGATGTGCAAATGAGGGACGGGTCTCATACAAGGTCACCAGAAAATATCGATGTTCACCCTTATGATGACGAGTCGGCACTTAGGAGCAATGTTGAAAATAGAAATATATATCCAAGACAAAATGAAAGATACGACATACTATCATTTTTTGCAAGTGCTAGGGATGAAATTAGAAACTATCTTACGTCACGAGCTCAGCGACTTGGAGGAATTAAATGGAATCTATGTGTCCAAATTGAAATGCAAAGAAATGATGGGCATGAAATGACAACTGCAATGCCTTATTTTCGGAGTAGAACCTACCAATTTTTACTCCACGAAGACGTGCAAGAGCATGATTTGAATGAAGCTTTTCAAAAGATGTTTGCTGCATTAGAAAAGTATCAAAGAGAGGGGTCAAACTGGTTCGTTAAGAAAATAATAAAGCTTGAGATCCATACAGTGCTGTATAGACCTATATCTGGTGCAACATATATCCCTTTACCAGAAACACTCTGCCGTAGCAAAAGCGTTTTAAATATTCAAAACAGAGACAACAGGTGTTTTCTCTATTGTATATTAGCCTCTCTGTTCCCACAGCAGAATGGTCTCGAACAACCAGAATTATCTGAAGTCTATGAAAATGAAGTAGTGATGAGTGGAATACAGTGCCTAGTGGCAATTACAGACATTTCAAAATTCGAGAAACAGAATGAAAACATTTCCGTCAATGTTTTTGGCTTCGATGAGGGAACAATTTTACCGTTGCGGGTAACAAACTGCAGTGACCGACTTCATCACGTAAATTTACTTTGGTTGAAATCAACAGACACGTCACACTACTGCTTAATTACTGACCTAAATCGCTTTCTTTCCCGTACCAAAACGTGTAAGAATAAGACGTTTTTTTGCCCCTACTGTTTACACAGTTTTATCAGAGAAGACCTATTAGAAAACCATAAAGAATACTGCTCCCTCCATGGGCCACAAAAGGTGATTTTGCCCGAGGACGATGCTATTATCAAATTCAAAGAGTATGAAAAAACGTTAAAAGTTCCTTTCGTCATCTATGCCGATTTTGAAGCACTGAATGTAAAAGTTCAAACGTGTATGCCAAATCCAGAATATGCATCAACCACTCCTACCACAAAATTAGAAGTATGTGGATATGCGTATAAAGTTGTTTCAGAAGATTCACGGTACACAAAACCCAGTCGTCTATCGAGGTCCAAATGCTGCCAGTAAACTCATAGAGAATTTGGTAGAAGAACAAAGACAAATTCAAGACATTTTGTCGCACATTGAACCCATGCCTGAACACAAAGGATTTATTGATAATGCAAAATACTGCTGTCTCTGCAAGAAGACATTTTCTTTGTATGATAGGACTTATAAAAAGATAGTAGTGCACCACAATCATCTTACGGGTGCAATCATAGGCGCCGCGTGTAACAACTGTAATCTTCAGTGCAAACAATCCAAATTCACTTGCATTATGTTTCATAATTTACGCAATTTTGATGCACATATACTTTGTGAACGTTTAGGGGAATTTAAAGATTACAGATTGAATTGCATCCCTCAAACTTCGGAACGATATGTGAGCTTCTCTCTTGGGAACCTCAGGCTTTTGGACAGTTTTCAATTCTTACCAAGTGCACTGGAAACGTTAGTAAATAATCTCAAGCAAGAGGGTATCGACGCCTTCCCACACCTACTCTCAGAATTTGAAGACAGGGAACATGTCGAGCTGCTCATACGTAAAGGTGTCTATCCATATGACTACATGGACTCCTTTCACCGATTCGACGAGAAAGAATTACCCCTGCTAGATGAATTTTTTTCCTTGATTAAGAAAGAATGTATTTCGGATGAAGATTATGCCCATACACAAAGAGTTTTTGAACAATTTAACATGACATCGTTAGCAGATTATCACGATTTATACGTGAAAACGGATGTATTGTTATTGGCTGACGTGTTTGAGTCCTTCAAAAAGGTATGTCTCAGACAGTATGAGTTGGATCCCTGTCACTTTTATACATCCCCAGGTTTATCGTGGGCCAGTTTACTCAAAATGACGGGTGTTGAGCTAGAATTACTTACAGATATTGATAAGATACTGATGATAGAGGCCGGTTCGCGGGGTGGCCTTTCTCAAATTTCAAATCATCTTAAAAAGGCTAACAACCCCTATCTAGAAGATTACGATCCGTCTGAAACAACCCCTTATCTTATGTACATGGATGCAAATAACCTCTATGGATGGGCTATGATGCAACCTCTTCCCGTTGGTGATTTCAATTTTTTAGACGATGTGCAAGGATTCGATGTCATGGGCATCAAAGTACATGGTGAAATCGGGTTTATTCTGGAAGTCTCTCTTCAATATCCCACAGAACTTCACGATTTGCATAGCTGCCTACCTCTCGCGCCAGAACAAAAAGTCATATCGAATGAAGAACTTTCACCTTATGCGGAACAGCGACTACGAAAACTACATGGTGTTGATGTTGATGATCCATTACCCGCACGAGGCAACGTAAAGAAATTGCTTGCCACTCTGGAGGATAAATCTCACTATATTATGCATTACAGAAACTTACAGCTGTACGTAAATCTTGGAATGAAAATCAAAGAAATCCACAGAGTTTTGCAATTTCGACAGGAACCCTGGATGAAACCCTATATTGACTTCAACACCGAGATGAGAAAACGAGCCAAGTGCACTTTTGAAAAGGACTTCTACAAGCTCATGAATGTATCTGTATTTGGAAAGGTAAGTTTGTTTTTCTTGTTTTTCTCTTTAAAAAAAAATCTTTTTTTTTTTTTTTTTTTTTTTTTTTTTTCGATGAATCACCTAAAATATTTCCTTCGAACTGAATATTTTCGTAACATTTAACGATTAGTTATTTCCTTCAAACTGAATATTTCCGTAACATTTAACGATTAGTTTTGTTTTTAGTATAGTTTTGCTTTGATGAAAAAAAAAATTTTTTTTTTCATTTTAACCTTGTGACTAATGACATTGATATTCATTCCAGACCCTTCAAAATGAGCGCAAATACAAAAACATCGAGTTGGTACATCTAGAAGAGAGATTACAAAAACTATCCGCAAAACCCACTTATAAAACCACCACCATATTTAATGAGAATTTAGTAGCAGTGGAACTTCTACGATCCCAAGTGAAGCTTTTTAAACCTAGCTATTGTGGAATGTGTATTCTCGGTAAGTTTTTAATAAACCAAACGTACATGTTTTATTATGGATCATATTTGAGTTTTGTTATAGTTATATTTGACATTATGCATTGTTTGCAGAAATTTTTCCTGTGAAATTTAAAGAACTCCATTTTATATATTTCAGATTTGAGTAAATGTCTCATGTATGACTTCTGGTATGGTTACATAAAACAAAGGTATGGGAAAAAGGCTCAGCTTCAAATGACAGACACAGACAGCTTCCTTTTCCACTGCGAAACGGACGATGTTTACAAGGACATGCTACTTTCTATGGAATTATTTGACACATCAGACTATCCCGTCGACCATATTCTTCATAGTGAACACAATAAAAAATCTCTTAGCAAAATGAAGGACGAAGTTAATGGCAAACCCATTTCAGAGTTTGTTGAACTTAGGTCAAAAATGTACAGTTTTACGTGTAACAATAAAGAAGAAAAACGTGCTAAAGGCATTTCAAAAGTGGTTCTGAAAAAAGACCTCAGACATGAACATTACAAATCTACCTTGATTGAAGAAACCCATAAAATGTCCATGACTTCTCTTAGAAGCCACCGACATGAACTTTATTGTGAAAATATCAATAAAACTGGATTATCCCGCTTTCGATGATAAACGGTTTCTCCTTAACTCAGTTGAACGTTTGGCTTATGGGCATTATAAGATTCAAATTGGCACTATGGAGGAACATAGTCAGGAGCCGTCTGATCAAATGAATGAAGAGACATCAATACAATGGAGTGAAAATCCATTAGATGAACCAATGGATTCTTCTCCAGAAGAAGTCTCACCAATTCAAATGCTAGAATTAACACAAATTCAAGGTGAATCTTTGACATTCGAAAATCAGGTGTTTACCCCCATCGAAGACCAAATTTTCCTCTTGGATAATTTCAAGATAACACGTTGTGAAAAAATTTCTTTAATATATATAAATATCGTTGTAATACGTGCATGTAGTAAAGATGAATAAAAACACAATAAAACGTATTGTTTTTACATTTATTTACACGCTTATATATATATATATGGACATTTTATGGGTTATATATATATATATATATATACAAGAAGAAAGTGGAATACAGGTATGATCATACATGACACCATTTGAAAAGCATTCTGAAAAAACTGATGCCACAATGTTTTCCACATATTCGTCATTCACATCCACACAGGTACTAAATGAACCAACAAACTCGTCCATTGATATTCCATTCAACCTTTGGTGTAAGTACAAAATACAATAAAGTCCACACACGGTTGAATGGTTGCTTTGAAGTTTTTTTTCTGTTCATGTTCAAAGTCATTGCTCTCTGATGTATCCATCGTGAAATATAAACACTATTTTCTTTCGGAATTCTACCATAGCTATCAAAGAATTCCATATGTCCATGCCCGTCGTTGTAAATAGCGCACCAGTGTCGTCCAGGACTGGAAGAATTATCAGTATTTACAATAAGTCCATATTGTTGATTCATTGGTTGGCGTGGTAGAGTATCTGACGCAAAAACACCAACGACATATTGTGACAATACCGGATCACACTTGATACAACACTCTAGCTGCGATGTATTCATGCTTGTAAGATTAAGTCACGTTCTTTTGTAATTTCCAGGTATGCAGGCCCCTCTGAATATACGATACAGGTCATTGGCTCTGGGAGAAAGAAAAAAAATTAAGAATTCTGTATAAAAGCAAAGAATATATTTAGAAGAAGACTCAACCATTTGGATAAAATTTACAAATGAGATAAACATGCAGGGACAGTAAAAAGGGGAGGTCATACACCCCTCAGAAAGTGTAAAAAATACTTTTTTCTTACCTGAAAGTACTTTGCCAAACTGAACAGCTAACTGCGAATTCCCGCTCTTCACCAAGGACAAATACTCGCCGTGATGAGAAAAGTTAGGTTCTGATTGAAATACGAATAAGGTACTGCCACTGATAAAATGATTCTTGTCTATAGCAAGACCTTCATTTCGTCTCCATTTATCCACACTCTGAATGAGATTGGTAAAGGCCCTTGTTACAACACTTCTTTCTTTTGAAAAGTCCGTTTTAATCGGGGTACCACCCACTGGGAGTCCATCGTTGTACACGGTGATTTGCGTGATATTACAATGTTCAAAATTGAACGGATTTGTAGTATAGTCTCCATTTAAAGCTTTACTTTTTACAAATCCAACGATTATCGTTTCTGGCCGCTTTCCTTGAAACATGTTGTCCCAAATAAATGAACTGCTTCCAGGGGCAATAGTCTGGACGCGAACTTCTTTTTTGGTGTATGGATAAAGAGCGTTTTGTTTCTCGAGAATCTGAGAGTGACCATAGATCACAGCGGGGTTGACCTTGATCTTCCTCGCAATGACATAAATGTCCTGTATAACAATTTTAAAATCCGTGGCAGCATCAGCCGCAAGCAATGCAAAACTCGCTGGATTTCTATAAAACTTGATTTTCACATCCACTTGATTTAAAAGGTAACGATCCATATCATACAAGTCGTGAAAAATAGGTCCTTGCAAGTCTAAACTGTTGGATTTAGCGATCCATTTGGCTCTTTCGAATAACCCGTTGTTGGCGCCAGAAGGGTCGGTCACTCCAGGACTATCTGTGTCATCCATCACCCATCCTTGAGTCTGTAGTTGACTCGATGATGCATCCTGTCCGTATTTCAGAAGAGTCGGGATGTAGGCTCTATAGGAATTGTAATTGCAGGTGATTGTTGCTTTGTTTTGTAATGTCACTTCTACCGTAGAAAATAAGCTTTGCAAAAACAAATTGGCAGGATCCACCTTTTCTGCCGTAAGATGTGTTCCATCCGATTTTTCCACATTCAATTTCACGTAAATTTGTGAATTCTTGAGGTCTAGATAGTCCAACGAATTTTGCGCATTGATTCTGAATTCAAAAGGTCCGTCCGATGATACTTGCGATATAGGTCGAATTTCTTCATCCCTGAATTCTTTGACACTGGTCTGTGTACTCGGTAAATCATACAAACTAAGTTCGGATACTAATCCTTCCTTAAACTGTTCCTCGTTAAATGTCGACATTATTTGATTTCAAAAATGTCACGTTTGCTAGTAATCCTCTTCTTAGAATGTCCTTTCTTTTTATGAGAGCGTTTTTTATATGCACGTCCGTTTAATCCTGCACCACGCTGTCGTTTTCCAGCGACACGACGACGTTTAGTTTTGCGTACGGAAGTATATCTCGACTTTCTCTTCCTAGCACGTCCAGAGGTCGACTGAAACATGTTTTCAACTGTCTTAGGATTTATATTCTCTCTCTCTAATTCCGACTTCGCCTGTGCTGTGGTCTGTTCTGAGGGTATGACGGCTTTAATGGACAACTGCTTATCTTCCACTGGTTTTAATTGATCAACCGTAATAACCCGCAGTTTCCTCCCAGCTCCTGACTGGTCTAAAGACGTTTTTCCAGTACTCACACGATCGAAGAAATCAGTCCACTTTTGTGGATTTGTACATAAAGTTTCATTATTACGATAAAAAACGGGTACGGCCTCAAATGTAACGTTAACCGCACTGGATCTCTTAAGTCTAACTTTGTCGATTCGTTTTCTCCTTTTATATAGATAGTGAATTCCCGAACTTCATTTTTAGCAACGTTAACATAAAAAGGAGAGCTCAAAATATAATCCCATGTACTTCTAGTACTTTTTTCTAAACGTCGTAATAACGGACGTTCTTCGCCTCCAGCGATGCTTTCCTTACACAAGTCGGAATAAATATACAACCCATCATCCGCTCTCGATTTCGTTTTCTCAGTTGCATGGAATTCGACCAAAGCCACTTTCCATATTCCGGGCAGTTGCAGGGGATATTTCAACTGCACTTTAAAGTTTGTCACATCGTTATCCGTGAAAAAGATATCACTCTCATTGCTTTGCACATAAATGTAACGGTCCATGTTTACTGCTTTCTGTTTTCTGTTTCTTTAACGTCGCTGGCATCTATCCAACTATTAAATGTATCCGGAAAGCCCTGCCACTTTACAAAATACTGTAACTTTTTGTTTTTTCCTCGTCTGCGCAGTATTTTCTCTATGAACCAAAGCCTGTTCTCGTCCTTATCCACTTTTTGCAACTCGTTCGAATAAAATAACCCTTTTATAGTTTCGTCCTTTAAATCGTTCAGTCTATACATAGGAATCCCTTGCTTGAGCAATCTTCTTGATACTCGAAACACTTCAGAAGTGTATTGTTCCTGATAAGCCCTACGAAATGGCGCTTTTGTAAAACTGATGCGCACAAAATCCCCCACTTTGAACAAGAAAAAAGGTTTGGTTTTTACTCTTGGCTGTTTTTTTAAATAGATGAATGCCCACATATCAGCTTCATTGCCTTTATTGACTTGATTTGGCGCTACGTTGTTTAGACTTCGGTGAGGGGTGTTGTTGTAATTAGCAACGATGTCATCCAAAACGTCGATGTAACGATAGGTACCATTGCGTCTCATGTAAAGATAAAGAGCCGTCTTGATTGTTCTTTGCACTCGTTCCACGTAATTGGCTTTGGGTGTATTTTGTGTGGTGAAAAAATAAATTTCTTCCTCCTTCATCAACTTTTTAAACCACTGATTCACGAATTCGGACCCTTTGTCTGCCCTAATCTTTTGGGGTTTAACATCTTTAATCCTTGTTTTCATACCCTCCAAGACAGACTTTGCCGTCTTGTTTTTAAGAGGCTGCACGCGTAGTTTTCTACTCAAAATGTCAATCGAAAAAAGAAGATACCGCACTGAATCATTTTCGTCGCTCAAATTCAAAACCGACAAAATATCAATATCCCATTGCTCGTTAATGGTCGTTACCCTCACATTAGCTGTCTTAAAACGATGACGAACGGGTTTTTGCAAAGCATATGAGTCTTGATTACCAAACCACTGAGAGATATAACTTCGAGTAAACACTCCCGGGTACTTTTTCTGAAGCACTTTCAACAACTTCTCAGGTCCAGCGTATGCGGCAGGATGTTCCGGTTTGAAATAATATTCCTTTAGTATAGCATTCTTATCCATGTTTTCATCAAAGTGTAATGTAAGGAATTTTGCCTTCAGGCCGTTAAATACCCGTTATTATCTAAACAACTAAAACGAAGAAAGTCAAGTGACTTTATCAAATGATAAAAAATAGTACAATTTGCATCGAGTAACGCCATCAAGGGATAAAAAGAGCAGAATTGGAATCACGTGACGTTATCAAAGGATAAAAAGAAGCAGAGATGGCACCGAGTGACGTCATCGCGGGATAAACCGGGCAGGAAGTGATGGCTTTCAGGGATAAACTGGGTAGGGATAAAAAGGGCAGACTTGGCGCCGAGTGACGTCATCGAGGGATAAACCGGGCAGGAAGTGATGACTTTCAGAGGATAAACTGGGTAGGGATAAAAAGGGCAGACTTGGCGCCGAGTGACGAAGGATAAAACGGGCAGGAAGTGACGTCATTGAAAGATTATCCCCGGGTGAAATATCCCCCAAATTTTATCCCCCGAGGGGATATTTCACCCTTATTATTCCTCTACTCACATCCCTCTGCCTCCCCATCCAGGCCAAGACCGGTCCTTGCAGGAACGCGTCCAGTCCGTCCATGCCCGTTTCTGTCTCGTCTGTCGTATGTGGTCGGCTGCATTTGCAGCTGTAATGGCTAACCCCACGTTAGAGGTTAGCCAATGTCTGAATCTTCATGTATTCTCCTGAAAGGGAAAGAAATAGTAGTTAGCCGATAAAGTCAATGCAACAGGACGCAATCCTGGCTCATGTTAGAAAGCCGGCAGCGGATTGGAATGAATATTGTGCAGAGCACTGGTAAAAAGAAAATCCAGGACAGCATGGATAGTTGCACTGGTCGCCAGGACCTAACTGAAATATTGTTGAAAACAGCAGGTAGGGAAGCTACCAGCGGCTTGGAAAGAAGAATGTGCTGAGTACTGGTAAAAGAAAGTCCCGGAGAGGATGGATAGGTGCACTGGTCGCCAGGACATAGCTGAAATAGTGTTGAATATAGCAGGTGTGCAACCCGGCAGCAGCTTGGAAAGAATATTGAGCGGAGTACTGCTAGAAAGAAAATCCAGAAGAGCATGGATAGTTGCACTGGTCGCTGGGGCATAACTGAAATAGTGTTGAAAACGGCGGGTAGGGAAGCCGCCAGCGGCTTGGAAAGAATAGTGTGCGGAGTACTGCTAAAAGGAAATCCAGGAGAGCATGGATAGGTGCACTAGTGGTCAAAAAGGGAAAAATTAGAGGAGTAGGAGACAGGTTTTCAGGTTGTCAGACTAATAATAACTGCTATATATCTTAATACTTTTTGTACTGGCATTCAACCATTCAACCAAAGGTCCATTTTCTGTAGTCTAAGGTGCAAATCCCTATTTTTGCTTCTCTGAGTATGTGCAGGCTTTGCCCCATTCCTACATGCAATAAACTAGGTGTCGCTACGCCGTGTTTTTTAAGTCTATTCCGTTCTTTTCCGGTTCATTCATGTCTATTCCGGTAATACACCGGTCTATGCTTGATCCGGTGAATTTTACGTACCGGTAAAAAAATGCATTTTTTCAACGGGTTAATTCTGTATACATGTAACGAAATTGTAGAAAATGGAATTCAGCTAAAATTTCTTTTTTCCCCTTTTCTCTTCACACATAAAAAAATAAACAGATGAACAACATTCATGTGATAAATGCGGTCGCCCACGGCGGTAGCTCAGTCAGTGGTACATCGCTCACTCCGTAATACCCGTGTTCGAATCACAAACCTGTCCCACCTCTCCCAAGTTGATTCAACGCTAACTCAATGAGAGATAATGTTATTTATATATACCTGTCCAATGCTTGGTAGGTTACTTGGATAGTTATCATCAGGATCTGCCACATCTAAGGTTCCAGAAGTCTGAGTAAAGTAGCGCAGCACCGTTAGCCTTGAGGGAGAATTTAGTTTCTCAGTGGCGACCCCTGTCGTAATAATGAGATGTGGTTCCCTGCTTCATATTATCCTTATTTGCATTCTGCTTATTTAGATTGTGCTCATTTGTATTACACTTGTTATCTTGTATTGTTGAAGTAACTGTTGTTAAAATAATTACAATGTTGATATGAAATTAAATGTCTCAAATATTATTAGGAAGGTTGAATGAATAATTAAATATGATGGAATTAGATAGAATAGTTGATTGTAAATTGAAGTAACAAAAAAAGTAATTCAAATGTCAACATAAGCAATTAAATAGGCAAGTCGTAATTGTAAGTCAACGTTAAAATTGTAAAACATAGTTGAACATTTCATCAGGAATAATGAAAGTCTCGTCATGAATAATGAGTGAACTGGCGGATATCCCCTTCCATATGGTTTGAAAAGGTAAGATTGAATTTTATTTTCAATTCAACACCAGGATTGTTTACTTTTGGACGCTACTGTACCATTACTTTTTGCATTTACAATAATGTGTTATTGATGCAAAAATTATAGGTATCTGACCATTCCATACTAAATCTGAAATCAATAAATTATGATTACCAGGTTGTGGTTCATGTAGTCTCTTGTTGTAGGAGTCTTGCAGGGAGGCAACAAATGGTGCTGAAATGAAAGACTTTGTTATAAATGTATTTGCCAGATGTACTGCAGCAGATGATGTTTGTGACCTTTAAGTCTTGAAAACATTGTAATGGAAGTAGTGACTGCTTTTACCAAACAGTTGAACCATTTTCCACCATGTTTTCTAACATGTTAAAAGAATAACAATTTTTGCTGCCAAGTAGTTGCTTTTTTTTTTTTGGGGGGGGGGGGGGGCGGGGGTGGTCTTGGTTTCAAAATGTCATGGTTTTAAAATTGCCTGCAAAAACATACGGGCAACTGTTTACCAGGCAACCAAATTTTATACTTGCTGTATCGTTGTAAAAGGCATTGGCAGATAGCAAACAATAAATATGTGTCTAAGGCGTTTTGATTTGTCTGTGAAAGGGTAGAAAACAAGTCCTCAAAAAATAATGAAAAATGTGGATACAAGCATTTCTCCATTTGCCTGGAATATTTTATAAACCTTCCTTACATATCAATACAAATAATTCCGTAGGGAATTCAACACTTAAATAAAATAAACATAGTCACTCAGTTTTTCAATATTTCGGCCAGCGGCCTTTCTCAAGAAAAGAAACGTAAATTTATCTACTTTGTAGATGCACGTCGTATGCCATTGTTGTATACAGGATGCGACGTCATTGTGAAATACACAACGTTTGATCCCGCGCTAATTAAATTAACGTTAATTGATAGCGGGAATCTTTGACGTTACACCCCGCCGGCCGGTGAGTCCGTAATTTCTGCATCCAAGTTGATTCGTACATCAATCTCTCCGTCTTGCAGCCTGATTTTATTTGTTGTAATATAGAAAAAACAGCATCCTCTTCTGAATGGTCAAACTAGAAAGGGGCGAACTATTAAAGAAGCGAAAACGTAGAAAAGAATCAGACAGAGTGCCGATGACTGTAACCTATTCAAACCTCCTCCCAGACTTGAACCATATCATCCGTAAACACACGAGAGTATTATATAAGTCAGAGAGAATGACGAAAGTGTTTCAAGAACCTCCTATGGTTGCATACAGAAGGGACAGAAATCTTGGCGACTCTTTAGTTCATGGAAAGACGAATGAACAGGTTAAAAATTCAAGTAAACCATGCAAATTACATTGCGACAAATGTGCCCGCATTTCCGACAGCGATAAAATTATTAGTACAACAGGAGAAGGGTTCGAAATCCCGAATTACAACAATTGTAGACAGCACAGCGTAGTCTACTCAATAAGCTGTGAGAAATGTGAAACGGTAGTATATGTTGGAGAGACTGAACGACAGCTAAATGAAAGGATGACGGAGAACTTGCGTGACATCAAATTGCAGAGAGACAAGCCGATTAACGGTCATTTTTCAAAGAAAGACCCTTCAGAAGAGGATGCTGTTTTTTCTATATTACAACAAATAAAATCAGGCTGCAAGACGGAGAGACTGATGTACGAATCAACTTGGATGCAGAAATTACGGACTCACCGGCCGGCGGGGTGTAACGTCAAAGATTCCCGCTATCAATTAACGTTAATTTAATTAGCGCGGGATCAAACGTTGTGTATTTCACAATGACGTCACATCCTGTATACAACAATGGCATACGACGTGCATCTACAAAGTAGATAAATTTACGTTTCTTTTCTTGAGAAAGGCCGCTGGCCGAAATATTGAAAAACTGAGTGACTATGTTTACTTCCTTACATAGGTTGTAAAATCATACAGAGATTTTGTGAAGGGTTGGCAAAAGACTGATTTAAACCGTTTACCAAACAATCCCGGTTTTTCATGACAATGAGAAAGAAGCCTTTCGAAAACCTTGTGGGAAAATGAGAAAATGCTGGTAACCAGCATGTTCTCCTTTTCCCACATTGTTTTCTACATTTCCCAAAACAAATTTCAATTTCTGAGTCACATTAAATTGGTCGTCTACAAATTTTCTCAATTTGAACGAGTCTAAAATTTTGTTATGTGGTAAAGAGTTAAAGAAGAAACATTTATATACTTTTAGAAGTACATACCATCAGTATCAATGAAGCCTGGTACATCACAGACAGAAGCTCTATCCCCAATATTATCTAGCAATAGGGCTTCTGCCTGGGAGAATGTCTCCGCAGGACCATCTCCTGTTTTGTTCTGGGAGTCTCTTTTGGCTTTTGCTTAAAAATAGTATGTACAAAATTTCAGTGAGTACATGAGATAAATAAATTTGTTTCTGACATTCATATGATAGTCTGTTTATCTATTTATCCCATTTGTTTTTAACTGTTACTCTGTCATATAATTAAAGGTCCAACAGTGGCCAAATGCAACCAATGCAGTTGAATTAAAATGCATTATGTGCACTATGTGGTAAATAGTTGATCAAAGTTCAAACAGGATCTGTTTTCAAGACTTTTCTGTTTATCATAGTAAATGGTATGACACAAGGTATCACAGTCTAAAATCTATATAAGGTTGCATGCTGTGTGGATTCTGATCTTGATGTAAACTCCATATCAAAAAGACCAAAATTTTTCGCCACTGATTAACACTCAGATATACCAAAGAATAACATATTGTTGTCTTCACAGTATTTTCCATACTTTTAAAAAGTGATTACATTTAAATGCATTTTAATTCAACTGCATTGGTTGCATTTGGCCACTCTGGACCTTTAATTATATGACAGAGTAACAGTTACAAACAAATGGTGTACTGTCCCCTGAGAATTAAGTTTTGACGTTCGGGTAATTCGCAAAACTATCCCTTGTGTTTCGTGAATTTCCTGACCACCATTACCCACATGTCGAGTGAAAGCAAAGAAAAAGTCTTGTCTCCTCGCCATAACACCATGGTCTTTTACCAACAACAACACACACACACGACACAACAGTGTTCTCTGTAAAAGAATCGTAATAAATGGTTAAACTCACTGTAGTTCTTATGCTGATGAAGGACGAGACAGTACAGTAAAAGACCATGGTCATGGCTGACAAAGAAACACAGTCCGAGACATCCTCTCACAGTTCAACAAAAACGAACATTAGTACGGTAATTGCCTTGAAGAAAGCGAAGGCACAAGCAGCTCGTATAAAAGTGCAGTATGCCTTGAAACAATCAGCACTTCTCAAAGACAAAGCTAGGATAGAGGCAAACAGAGCACAGATAGATGCAGACATGCAACTTCTTGCTGTAGAAGCTGAAGCAGAAGCGTTTGAAGCCGAAGTTAGTGTATTGGAAGAATCATTGAATGAAGCAGTACTATCAGTCCCAGAAGAGAAAATGAGTACAGAGCAACGGGTTGCAGAATTTGTGAATGAACATTGTAGCATTCAGACAGAGAAAGACGTTCAACCAGAAGACATTCGCACAGATGAAAAAACAGACCAAGTCCGGTCAAATATTCACACAGAAAAAGACACTCGCTCTGAAGAACAACATATTAACAAAGATGGGATCCAGACACTCGTTCAGACAGAAGAAGACACTCACAGAGAAGAAGATATCCAAGATCAGATCCATACAACAAATCACAGAAATTCTTTGTGTGATAAAACAAATGAGTGTTATTATAACCCTTCAATTAACATAAAAAAAGAAAAATCCCCAATCAAATCCCACAATGCGCTGCAATGTGAGCCTCATTTTTTAATGACTCAGTATCTTTTGAAGAAAGAATTACTGATTAATAGATTGACCTTATTTAATGGGGAAAGACAAGCATATAGCCTATGGCGTAGAACCTTTAAGAGTGTTGTAAAGGAATTTGAGATACAACCTGAGGAAGAAATCGACCTTTTGTTGAAATATGCAGGCGCTCAGTCGAAACGCTTTATTGAGAGCATACGCTTGTCAAATGACAACGATATGCAACGGGGCATAGCACTAATATGGGAGAGATTGAATGAGAGATTTGACTCCCCAGAAATGGTTGAATCTTCTGTCAGGGATAAAATTAAGTTTCTTCCCAGATTAGTAGAAAAAGATAAAGAGAGATGGTACGATTTCTTAGACATATTGCTTGAAATTGAGTCTTTAAAGGAAGATCCCAAGCACTCTCCCTTGTTTGCAAGTTACGATACTTCAGCCGGGTTAGTTTCATTGGTTAGAAAATTGCCCCAGAAAGTTCAAGAAAAATGGGTAAACACAGTAGGGACTTACAAACTTAAGTATAAAGTTACTTACCCTTCATTTTCCCTATTTTATCAGTTTGCAAGAGAAATATGCAAAATTCGAAATGACCCTGGTCTCTGTTTCGAGCTTGATCAGAATGAAAGTTCAAGGCCATCCAACAAAGATAAGCGGCAAAACGTTGTAAGCCAAAAAACAGATGTTGACCAAAATGCAAGCATCAAGTGCCCCCTACATAACACTGACCATTCCTTAAATAGCTGTAGAGCGTTCCGTCAGAAACCGCCGACCGAACGCAAGTGATTTCTTAAGGAAAAGGGTATTTGCTACCATTGTTGTGATTCCTTTGATCATAAAGCAAAAAATTGTAAGAAAAGTATTAGTTGTGAAATTTGTTCGAGTAAGCAACATGCCACTGCCTTACACAAAACAGAGAATCAGTTGCATCAGTCGCATGGTGGGGAGCAATCAAATGGGACTGTAAATAAGTGCACTAGGGTATGTGGTACCACTGGTAGGTCATGTGCCAAGATATTGCCAGTGCTCTTAGTCAATGGTAGTAGACAGAAAAAAGTTTATGCAATACTCGATGAACAGAGTAATAGGTCTCTTATCAAGTCTGATCTTTTTAGGGAGCTACATTTGACCTCACAAGAGATTCAGTTTTCACTTTCAACTTGCTCAGGTACTGAAAGTCATTCTGGTAGGAAAGCCACAAACTTGCTCATTAAATCTTTGGATGAAAATGTACAACTGAAATTGCCATCTGTCATTGAATGTAACAATATCCCAAATTCACGCAATGAAATACCCATACCTGACGTAGTGGATGGTCACAAGCATTTGAGACGCATTAAGAGTTACATTCATCCCTTAGATAATCATGCAGAAATTTCAATTTTGATTGGAAGGGACTGCCCTGAAGCCTTTCACATTCTTGACCAAATAATTGGCCCTCCAGGCAGTCCATATGCTCAGAAAACTAAGTTTGGTTGGGTAATCATTGGTGAAACCTGTCACGGACAATTGCACAAACCTCAGCTTACTGTGAACAGGACTTACTTAATTCAGAATGATAGGCCAAGTCATTTTGAACCATGTACAAGTAGAGTTAATGTTAAAGAAATGGTAGTGCAAGAGTCGCCCCCCTTTGAAGCACATGATATCATAGAGGGTTCTGACAACATAGGCTCGACAATCTTTGTCAGAACTAAAAATGATGACAAACCAGCCCCATCTATTGAAGATAGAAACTTCATTTTACACATGGACGTAAATTTCAAAAGAAGTTCAAATGGAAAATGGTCTTCACCCTTACCTTTCCGTGTACCCCGTCAGAG
The DNA here is from genome assembly GCA_945859785.2 of Tridacna gigas. Taxonomy (NCBI): domain Eukaryota; kingdom Metazoa; phylum Mollusca; class Bivalvia; order Cardiida; family Cardiidae; genus Tridacna; species Tridacna gigas. Next base: position 12,516,569 of record OX244029.2, on the reverse strand, counting down.
ACTTCCGAATAATAGGGAACATGTACTTCGTAGAACCAAAACATTAGTGAGAAATTTGCATAAAAATTCCTCAAAAGCTGTTCACTTTCTTGAGTTCATGCAGGGCCTCATTGACAATGGTCACGCAGAAGTAGCCCCCATGTTGGATAGTGAAGATGAATGCTGGTACCTACCAGTCTTCGGAGTGTATCATCCAAAGAAACCGGGACAGATACGTTGTGTTTTCGATTCCAGTGCCAAATTCAATGGAGTATCCCTGAATGATGTATTGTTGTCGGGTCCAGATATGTTGAATAGTCTTCTGGGTGTTTTGTTGAGATTTCGCGAAGAACAAGTTGCAATCATGGCCGATGTACAACAAATGTTCTATTCTTTTCATGTAGATGAAAAAGACAGAAACTATTTAAGATTCTTCTGGTTTAGAGACAATGATCAAAACAAAGACTTGATAGAGTATCAGATGACTGTACATGTTTTCGGAAATACATCGTCTCCTGGTGTTGCGACATACGGACTTCGTCGAATAGCCGAGGAAATGGGTATCATATATGGGAATGATGTTAAGGAATTCATTTCCAGAAACTTTTATGTTGATGACGGATTGAAATCTGTGCCAAATGAGCGTGATGCTATAGACCTTATGAAGAGAACACAGAGGGCTTTGAAGGATGGTGGAAATTTAGTTCTCCACAAGATTGCTTCTAATAGCCAGAAAGTCATGGAAAGTTTTCCAGCAGATGAACTTTCTAAAGAACTGAAGGTTGTTGACCTATCATCAGAAGTATGGTCCGTACAGAGGAGTCTTGGCCTGGTTTGGTCTATTAGAGAAGATATTTTTACCTTCATAGTAGCCAAAGAAGAGAAACCCTTTACCCAAAGAGCTGTACTTTCCGTAATCAACAGTGTTTATGACCCCCTTGGCTTTGCTTCCCCTGTGTTAATAGAAGGGAGATTACTCCTTCAAGACCTTATTTTAGATGGAAAGGATTGGGATGACCCCCTGGAGCCAACCAAGCATCTTACATGGAAGAGATGGAAAGAATCACTTTCTAAGCTTGAGTCATTAGCCATACCTCGACCAGTTGTCCCTAAATCCCTTGACAAATGTGTAAAGAAGGATTTGCACATCTACTGTGATGCTTCACAAAAGGCAATTGCTGCAGTGGCTTACATGCATGTGAAAATAGATAACCAGTCTCAGTATATGGGTTTCATTTTCGGAAAAACTAGAATTGCCCCTAAGCATGGCAACACCATTCCCCGTCTTGAATTGTGTTCTGCTGTATTGGCTGTAGAAATATTCCAGATATTGATTGATGAATTAGATTTGAATTTCAATAGTGTAACCTTCCATACTGATAGCAAGGTTGTATTGGGGTACATAAACAATGAAACTAAAAGATTTTACACATATGTCAGCAACAGAGTAGAAAAAATAAGAAAAGTCACAAAACCTTATCAGTGGGTGTATGTTAATACCTTAGACAATCCTGCAGATCCTGCGACTCGAGGACTATCAGCTGAAAGTTTGAGCTCTAGCAAATGGCTTTCTGGTCCATCTAAGTTTCCAACATCGTGGAAGGATACTTGGTGTGATAAATATCCACTAGTAGATCCAGATTCAGATAAGGAGATTAAGCTGAAGAATAGCACTACCATATCGACAAAGGGCACTAGCATCACAGAGTCAAATAAACTCAATTCTAGCCATTTCGAAGGGTTTTCTGGATGGGAACGATTAGTGAATGCAGTCGGCATACTTAGGCATATAAGTGAGTCATTTTCAGAGGATAACAAGTGTCATCACAGTTGGCATCTATGTAAGGAACACAAGTCTGTGGCCTCAATTCTTAAGTCTGAGGAAGTTATAATCAGAACTGTACAGTCAGAGTTCTTTAGTAAAGACATAAATGACCTGAGAAGTGGCCATCCACTTCATAAAAGTAGCTCAATTTTGGCTTTGAATCCCTTTTTAGATAAAAATGGTCTATTAAGGGTGGGAGGCAGATTGAGAAACAGTCAAATGCTAAATCAAGAGAAGCACCCAGTAATCATTCCAAGAAAAAGCCACATTGCTTCTTTGTTGGTAAAATACTTTCATGAAAAAGTAAAACATCAAGGGAGGCAAACAACTGAAGGGTCAATTCTTTCTGGGGGCTATTGGATCATTGGCGCAAAAAGATTGATTTCCACTTATATCCAAAAATGTGTGAAATGTAGAAAATTAAGGGGTTGCTTTCAAGAGCAGTTGATGGCTGATCTCCCCCCTGATAGGGTCAAATTTGTTCCACCATTTACATACACTGGCGTTGACGTTTTTGGTCCATGGACAATTGTGTCGAGACGCACTCGTGGGGGTTTAGCAAACAGTAAGCGATGGGCTGTCCTCTTCACCTGTTTAACAATCCGCGCAATACATATAGAAATAGTTGAAGAAATGAGTTCCTCTGCATTCATAAATGCTCTCAAGCGATTTGTATCCATTCGCGGTGAAGTTAAGGAGTTTAGGTCAGATAGGGGGACAAATTTCATAGGAGCTTCAAATGAGCTTGGATTTCATGTAGTTAACGTTGAAGATGATCCCATGCAAGAGTATCTTGGCAAAAGCAAAACTCTCTGGCGTTTCAACCCTCCATATTCTTCAAACATGGGCGGTGCTTGGGAGAGAATGATTCGTACAATTCGCAGTGTTCTAAATTCAATCTTGATAGATCATGGTTGCAGGAATCTTACTCATGATAATTTAGTCACATTTATGGCTGAGGTATGTTTAATTGTAAATAATAGACCAATAGTGCCAGTTACAGTGGACACAGACATTCAATTACTATGTCCAAATACATTGCTAACACAAAGAGTTGTAAATCCATCAGAATTGAGCTTTGACTGTAATGATAAGGTGACTTATAAGTCACAGTGGAAGAATGTACAAGTTTTGGCAGAAATATTTTGGAAACAGTGGAAAGTTCATTACATGACTTCTTTGCAAAATAGGCAAAAATGGCAAAGCGAGAGCCCAAACATTCGGAATGGAGATTTTGTGCTTGTTCGAGACCGAGAGGTCTGTCGAAACGATTGGCCTGTTGGTGTTGTATCGGATGCAATTCCTAGTTCTGATGGCAAGGTTAGGAAGATTCAGGTAGATATCATGAGAAGTGGCAAAAAGGTCAAATATACAAGGTCTGTGAGAGATTTAGTTCTTTTGTTCAGGAGTGAGAAACATTGATTCATTAACATTCCATTTGTTTTGTGAACTTGTATTGTTCATGCAAATCAGAACTTTGCAATAGTGATTACATGTTTTGCATCACACTTGCATTTTGCACATATGCAAAATATTTTGTCATTTTGCAAAATCTTTGCAATTTTGCCAATTTGCATTTTTTTGGAAATTGCAGATTTAGTTGTGTTGCTAGTCTTATCTAGTCATTTGAATGACATTCTGTCTCTATTCAATTGTTAGAGGATTGATATTGGGATTCTCTTTCTTTGGTAGAAATGCTCAATTCAGTATTGGGTAGTTCTGTCTTGGAATTAGATTTTCAAATTGTTGGGTTTGATTAATTATGTTTGAGTCAGTTGGTTTAGAACATAGTGCTATGTTCATAGTGTTCAAACTTTTAATAAGTTTTTATATGGAAAATTACTATCTGATAAATTGTAATAGTGATATTTTGCAATATCAGGTGGGGAGTGTACTGTCCCCTGAGAATTAAGTTTTGACGTTCGGGTAATTCGCAAAACTATCCCTTGTGTTTCGTGAATTTCCTGACCACCATTACCCACATGTCGAGTGAAAGCAAGGAAAAAGTCTTGTCTCCTCGCCATAACACCATGGTCTTTTACCAACAACAACACACACACACGACACAACAGTGTTCTCTGTAAAAGAATCGTAATAAATAGTTAAACTCACTGTAGTTCTTATGCTGATGAAGGACGAGACAGTACAAATGGGATAAATAGATAAACAGACTATCATATGAATGTCAGAAACAAATTTATTTATCTCATGTACTCACTGAAATTTTGTACTTACTATTTTCAAGCAAAAGCCAAAAGAGACTACCAGAACAAAACAGGAGGTGGTCCTGCGGAGACATTCTCCCAGGCAAAAGGCCTATTGCTAGATAACATTGGGGATAGAGCTTCTGTCTATGGTGTACCAGGCTTCATTGATACTGATGGTATGTACTTCTAAAAGTATATAAATGTTTCTTCTTTAACTCTTTACCACATAACAAAATGTTAGACTCGTTCAAATTGAGAAAATTTGTAGACGACCAATTTAATGTGACTCAGAAATTGAAATTTGTTTTGGGAAATGTAGAAAGCATTTTCTCCTTTTCCCACAAGGTTTTCGAAAGGCTTCTTTCTCAATGTCATGAAAAACCGGGATTGTTTGGTAAACGGTTTAAATCAGTCTTTTGCCAACCCTTCACAAAATCTCTGCATCATTTTACAACCTATGTAAGGAAGGTTTATAAAATATTCCAGGCAAATGGAGAAATGCTTGTATCCACATTTTTCATTATTTTTTGAGGACTTGTTTTCTACCCTTTCACAGACAAATCAAAACGCCTTAGACACATATTTATTGTTTGCTATCTGCCTATGCCTTTTAGAACGATACAGCAAGTAAAAAATTTGGTTGCCTGGTAAACAGTTGCCCGTATGTTTTTGCAGGCAATTTTGAAACCATGACATTAAAGACCACCCCCCCCCCAAAAAAAAAGCACCAAAAAGAGCAACTACTTGGCAGCAAAAATTGTTGTTCTTTTAACATGTTAGAAAACATGGTGGAAAATGGTTTAACTGTTTGGTAAAAGCAGTCACTACTTCCATCACAATGTTTTCCAAGACTTAAAAGTACAAACATCATCTGCTGCAGTACATCTGGAAATTACATTTATAACAAAGTCTTTCATTTTAGCACCATTTGTTGCCTCCTTGCAAGACTCCCCCAACAAGATACTGCATGAACTACAACCTGGTAATCATAATTTATTGATTTCAAATTTAGTATGGAATGGTCAGATACCTATAATTTTTGCATCAATAACACATTATTGTAAATGCAAGAAGTAATGGTACAGTAGCGTCCAAAAGTAAACAATCCTGGTGTTGAATTGAAAATAGAATTCAATCTTACCTTTTCAAACCATGGAAGTTATTGTGAAGAAGACAATCTGTTATTGTATTTTTGGTCCAAGTGTTAGTCGGCGGCAAAAAAATGAAACTTAAAACAATGAAAAAAGTAAAAAAAATATAGAGCAACCTGGAAATTTTTAACCTAGTTTAAAATTTATTTCTTGTCAGCAACTAACTCTTGGATTGATGGTACAAACACAGACTTTCGTCTTCATACTAATTCCCATACTTTTAAATAGTATGATTTAAATTTGAATGCCTTTTAATACCTGCATTGTTTACTCTTGGCTGCTACTGGACCTTTAAGCAATTCATCAACTGAGTAAATATTACATATCAAATGTACAGAATGTGTGAAACAGCTTTCATTACACCTAGAAATGAGCCATGTTCTGGCAAAAGGGGCTTAATGCATCTCCGCGATCCATGATACCAAACAAGCCATCACATAGTTTTGGATCCATAATAGCCACTTTTTTCAATAACCAACTTAATCATGAGGTAGACTTGTCCTTAGACATACAGAAAATTGACTGGTTACCAGCATTTTCTCCTTTTCAAACAACGTTTTCAAAAGGCGTCTTTCCCAGCGTCGTTAAAAGTTGGGATTGAGTGGTAAAGAGTTAAAACTTACCTTTAACTTGATATCATTTGCATTTATTTAATGTGTCAAGATATATAATACATGGAAATTGGTAGTTTACCATTTGAGTGGTGGACAGTGTACATTTAGGATCAGACTGCCTTTTTGTGTGGTCTGATCTTTAACTTGATATCAATCAGATTTACTTAATTTGTCTAAATTTATATAGATGTAAATTTTTATTTTACAATTTAAGTGTTTGACAATAAAACAAAAACTTACAGGAAAGAGTAGGATTTAAAGTACTGCTATTTCATATGTTTGAAATGCTACCTTATACCAGATTGGGGATCAGTAATCGGATCGCACATTGTGTGCAGTCTGGTCCTGATCCACAATGTCCCTTGTATGCACTCTTGGGGCCACATTTTCAGCTGGTTACGTATGAAACTTGGTCAGAATGTTTGTCTTGACGATATCTTGGGCGTGATTGACATTGGGTCATGACTTGAACTCTTCTTTCTCAGGATCATTAAAAGTTGGGATTGTGTGGTAAATGGCTTAAATTGGTAATTATGAAACTTTTAAAACATGAGTACCGTTTTCAAATTCCTTGCACAAGCTACACTCTCTCCAGATTCTGGAGTCATGCGTGCTTCCTGGCCATTTGGCGGTCAAACTCCTTACCATATATGAATGATCACATATCATCTGTAAAAAATTATTTTGTATTAAAAAAGTTCACATATAACTAGGTGTGTATACATGTATGTATTAAAACTGCTACCTCGAAATTTTTCCAATTTTCTTTCAATAAAGTGCCATAATGGGCCATATTTTGCTCAATTGTTTTACACAACCCAATATACACACTATCACTACTGTACAGAACTTATGGCAGGGTGTTCCCAGGATTTTTTTTGTATAATGGGATGATTTGAAATCTTTCACACTTTTTAATGGATGACAAAATTCTAGAACTGTCCAAATTGAAAATATTTGAAGACAAATACAATATTGCTTAAACGATATTTGTATTTAGAACGGAAGAAAAGTTTGTAGGACAAGAAGAAAATGCTAGTTACCAGCAATTTCTCTTTCCCTCCCTTGTTTTCAAAGGTATCCATCTTAAAGGTTTAATACTCCAGATTGTTTGGTAAAGGGTTATTGTCACAATAACATGTCTGACCCATTACCAAACAATCCAGTGTTTGAACAGACTTTCCAAATGAAATTTAAAACATTGTAACCAGTATATTTTCTTTTCCTCACAATGTATTCCATCCTTTCAACAGCATACAGTTAAATATTTTGCCTACATTCATGTTATACTTTCAATTTTGCCAAGTCCACACTTTCATTCTCTTACAGAGTATTTTTGTAAAAAAAATTGATAGAAATTCATGTAGGAGGTTGTTTTGTGTGTGTGTGTGTGTGTGTGTGTGGCCCTTTAACCATTTACCAGACGACAAAGTTTTAGCCTTGTCCAAATTGAAAGCATTTGCAGAAGACAATTTCAATGTGGCTCAAATGGTGCAACTTTTCTTTGATAGGGTAGAAAATTTTGCAGGAAAAGGAGAAAATGCTGGTTACCAGCATTTTCTCCTTTTCCCACAATGTTTCCAAAAGACTTCTTTTCCGGGGGCGTCAAAAGGCGTCGTTGTGCAGTAAAAGGTTAATATGGATTCATTGCTTTGCAGCAATTTACTGTAGAAGGAAGTGTGTTTAACTCTATAAAACAAGACATAATCTTAGACCAGTCCAAATTAAAAGCATTTGCAGACATCAATTTCAGTGTGGCTCAAATGATGGGTTTTTTCTTTCATTGCGTAGAAAACATTCTGGTTACCAGGATTTTCTCCTTTTCCCACAATGTTTTCTAAAAGCCTCTGCCTCAGGGTTGTCAAAGGTCATCCATGTGTGGTAAAGGGTTAAAATCACTTACCCTTAAATGATTATACATGTATTTCAAACATTGTGCCTCTTACCCTTGAATGATTATATTTCAAAACATTGTGGTAAAAGAAGAATCGTTAGTTTCCTACTCTATTGAAGATGTAGAAATCATCATTTGCGCTACATTTTTCGTCTGCAAATACTTTCAATTTGATTTAGTCAAAAATTTTGTTTGTTAAAGGGTAAACAAAAAAACAGCCTTCTCTTGCACAGAAAAGAATTAGACTATGAAAATATGTGTGAAATCAGCTTTGTTATCATTTAAGTTTCTTTGTATTAAATGGTGTTCTTTGACTCTTTCAACAATATTTCAGCCAATGACAGTCATCTAATGAACAGTAATTTGCAGTCATGGTTTTAAATGTGTTAGGCTTGCTCTGCAACTCTTAGTGAAAGGACACTCCAGTGGGACCAATTACTCCAGCAGAAATCAATCAAAAAATTAAAATCACTTACTTGCACATTCAAGGAATGAAACCCCTTTCTATTTATGTAATCTGTTTCCATTGCAACGGGTCTCTGCATCTTTATTTCACAGCCATCCACACTTCCAACTAGATTTGGAAAACCTGGTCATAATATAATACCAATATTTAGGTTACAATCGACAATCTTCTCAGCTACAGATCCTTTTGGCACTTTCCTATGGGATGTGTCATTACATGTTTAATGGCACTCCAATTTTTTTTTTTTTTTTTTTTTTTTTTAAACTTTGTGATCTACCTTTCTCCGCGTATTTAGGCATCAAGAGATTTTTGTTGTGACACTGAGGGTATTTAATTTTTAACCCTTTACCACACAATCCCAACTTTTAACGACCATGAGGAGAAAACCTTTTTGAAAACATTGTGGGAAAGGAGCAAATGCTGGTAACCAGCATTTTCTCCATTCCTCACAATGTTTTCTACTCAACTGAAGGAAATTTTCAACATTTCAGCCACCTTTGATTTGTTGTCTGCAAATGCTTTGAATCTGGACTTGCTAAAATTTTGTCGTGTGGGGAAGAGTTAAACAGTTCAATATCCTGTCATAAAGGTTTCTTACTTGGAGCCACAACACAGGCAGACAGACACAACAAACTTGTGTACAAGTTGAAAACTACAACAAACAAAATCACAGAAGTCTTATTCACTTGAATTTAACCGTTAATCAGCCTTGAATGTGATGTTTGGTGTTTTCAGAGCATTTTCAGCAATTTCAGTGCAGAAAGAGTTGTTAGGGTCACTGCACTCTTGGCTTTTGTCACTAAAGGTGTACAAGGTTGAAAAATAACTTACAGGGCTTCAGATATTTCAGTTTACTATCTAGAATGAAGATGACCAATCAACCAACGGTTGCAACGTTCTTAAAAGCACAGAGATATGCAATATATGACGTCCCAAGGATATAGTCTATTTTATCCTCTTGAAGCTTTCATCAATCAATGGAACAATTAATTTATGAAACTATACCAATATTCTACAACCTTATCAGTCCCGTCCTTCATTTGTATTTTGTTAAAAGATATATGGAGCTTTTCTCAATAACGGTGCCCCTGCCTTTGCAGCCATCTTAAGGACACATGACGGGTATATTCAACATAACACGGTGTGTGTGCGACTATTTAGAAACTTTCAACAGGTTGTGCCAGCTGTCTTCACAATGCGTTTGTGGAAAAAAATGTTTTCTGTATCACTGCTTTTAATCCAAGAGGTAAATTACAAAGCAATCATGCTAATTTTCATCTATTTTTACAGCACACGTATACGACCTCCGCTTCTCAGATTCAGAAGGAGACACTGATCTTTCATCCCAACATCGTTTCGCTACAAAATAGACCAATGACCGTTTCCAAACGGTGAAACTGATTTGAAAAAAAAAATATATATATATATATATATATATATATATATATATCGCATCACAATATACAGTCTTGTTTTTGACCAGTCCACGGATTTGACACTTTGTCTTTTTTTAAGTGACCTTAGTAATCTATACAAAATTTTCGACAGCTACCATTGTTTTGTGAGAAAAGGAGGGGGGTGTTGACAGACAGTTTGTTCCCTTGAGCGCTATCTAGAAATAGAAACATGACAAAAAGGTGTACAAAGTGAAATACAAACCTGCAATTGCTCAAAATCTCCGTTTAACAGGTGAAACTTCTTGCCCCCTGGGGAAGTTTATAAAATTTCTCGATTTATCCGATATTGCCCTTGCCACTCTCCGGCAGATCCGCGAAACCGACGGCTGGGAGATACCTATTAGATCTCCTATCACTAACTGAAAACTGCCGGTAGCGAAAAATCTCAAAGTTACGAGTCCTTGATACAGCACAGGTAACGGTGAGTTTCTTTCGTTACCGAACTCAATATAAGTTGCCAAGGTTTGACATAAAAAAAATATGGTGCACGGCCGACAACGATATCTAGTAAATACCTCGCCAGCCGTTAGTACCTCCAGCGGATTCTGCAGGTCCACCAATCTCCTTTCCGGCCCAAATACGAGATGTTGAACTACTTCGATGCGGTTCAAACGACGAAGGGCGGCCATTTTCTCGATTTAGAACGATTCTTGAGCATGGTACTTGGCAGACTTGGAATTCTTAAGAATAGTCTAAATATTTAGAACGGTCTAAAGTTTAGAATGGTTTGGTGAATACGTACTTGAGCCTAAGAATGGAAAATTTAGAAAATTCTTGAGAATAAGCCCAAGAATGTTCTTAAGAATGGTTTGGTGAATACGGACCCTGTTTATGTAATACATTACAGAAAATCGATAAGATCTGAATAATATGCAAGCGATCAATACTATATGTGTCATGCTCTATGGAAAGGGGGCTTAATGCGTTTGCAAAAAGTATCGATCAAGGTCAGGCTGACCTTGGCCGAAACATTTTGCTTTTGGTCAATTTTCTGCATATCAAAGGACCACAACGTACCTCATGATTCAGTAGGTTGTTCTATGGTCCAAGTTAATTGAATGTAGGCTGCATTATGGTCCAAGTTAATTGAATGTGGAGTTAGTTGTAAAATGATTAAGATTTTACAATCTATGTACTCTTCAGTCATGTCATGCATAAAATTTAGTTCTGATATGCCATTTTTTTTTTTTTTTTTTTTTTTTTTTTATGTTTCTGTATGCCTTAAACAAGGAGAACCTTTATCGCCGTTATTATTCATTTCATTTATAAACGATATTCAAAATATTATCGATGTCGAATAACTCAATGACAACGACCTTAGAATTTTATCCATATATCTATTACTTTTTCCTGATGATATTGTAATGTTTACTACCAGTCGAGAATCTCTTCAAAGTCAAGTTGATAATATAGTCAATTATTCAAACAAATGGATATTAAAAATAAATGTACTGAAAACAAAAGTGTGTTTTTGGGAAAAACAAACAACCAATATTGATACATATATCTATTAATGGTGAAATTATTGAAAATGTTGACAATTTTATCTATTTAGGCGTTAATTTTACTAGTGATGGAACTTTGTCCTCAGCAGTTAAACAATTGAATGATCAAGCATTAAAGGCATATCATAGTTTATTAGGAATCTTCGATAGAGTTGCTTTAGATATTCAAATTAAATTATCACTGTTTGATTCACTAATTGACGGTTGACCGTAGCCGAGATAATACGTCAAGAACCTAGATTCAGTCTGTTATTGCCATTAAATTGGCAAATAAGAGAGAGGTTTCCTGTCCTAAAAGCGTGAATTAGTATCTTGAACTATTTTTATCCCTACTGGTAAAGAATTGAAAAGAAATAGCGTAAAAATGATAAAAAACAAAGAAGGGCTCCGATTATGTGAACTGGCTCTGAACATGTAAGTCAGCACCGATTGATGAGGGATTCCTTGTACTTATTTAGTTTAATGTTAGAAATTACCTAATACATAAGCTCTTTTTTCCCGGAAATACCCTTCAGTCCAAAATTTGATACATTTGTTCGATGGAACGTGACCGAATTTATGACCGTACAAATGACTGATATTGTCACAATTGAAAATACCGTCTAACATTATTCTATCTAAATTTTGAAAATACTTTTGTACAGCTTTTGATTAACCGAATTGTCTATAAATATGTGCATTTGTAATGTTTTCTTTGTAAGTGCAGCCAACACATAAACTCATATAATGAAAAATATTTGGCATCTTCAGAACGCTGTGTGGTCTTCAAATAGTCATTCAAAAGCTCAATAGAAAATGTAATGCACGTAATGCACCTATCGTAGCAGAAATATTGAATAAAAAAAATGAGTCTGCAAAGAATATTTGATTTTTTGCCAAACTACACATGCATATTACAGAAGCCCGATTACTATGGCAATACGCAGTGTTCCTTTACCAGTAAGAGAAGACAAGAAAAAGATACACGCAGCAGAAGTTTGATTGGTCTACATACATACATTTCCATTATGCAGTTTATTACGCATTCGTCAACATAACTGTTTACACTCGTTAATGTAACCTGAAAAGAGAGTAAGTATAACAATATGTATCCAACTTAAGTTGTAACTATTAATTTATTCATTCATTCATTCATTCATTCATTCATTCAATCATCCGTGCATTAATTCAGTCATTACTTCTTTGTCCATTTGTATATCTTTTGTCCTCTATGTCTGGCGTTGGCGGACGAGTGAGTGAGTGGGTAGGTGAATGATCACCTTATATACAAGGGGAACAGACTGATATGGTCAAACTGAAACGTAATGTCCTACACATAAACATTTCGGATAACAATTTTTACGTTTTGGTATAAATTACAAAAAAAAAGTCTTCTTCACCATCTGTGGTACGAGCTGTAAAGTTGTAATTTGGACCTCAAAATAATCAATATTCTTTGCTCACGTATCTCACCAAAGAAGCTAAGGGTTAAGGGTCGCGTCTGTGAACGGGAAGTTTAATATTGCAGTGTAATTGATTGTGTGTAAGCAAACAAATGACGTACGCATGGTAAATGTGACACATCATTTTTACAACCATTGCAGATTTGATTGTTTTTTCAAAATTCATATAGCAATGGTTGGGAAAATGGTGTCGTGTAGCATTTACCATGTGTATATCATTAGTTTGCTTGCACGTCTGAGATTGAGTTAGTTGTTCTTTTTTTGCAACTTATGCCCAAACATAAAAAAAAACTGTTACCCGAACTGTTTATTAGTAAGACATTACGTTTCAGGTTTACCACATCAGCCTGTTCCCATTATATAGTAGGTGATCAATCACTCATTCACTCATTCCAGCCCATTTTCAAGGTAGGAGAGATAGAGAACAAAAGATATACAAATGGGCAATGAACTAATGACTGAATGATTACACGGATGCTTGAATGAATGAAATAATTAATTAATTGTGATAACTTATATTTGATACACAATCGTTTCACTTACTCTCTTTTCTTTTTATTTTTTTATGTCGATGAATGCATTATAAATCGTATAATGCAAATTCATGTAGGTATGTAGACCATTCAAACGTGTTGCGTGTATCATTTTCATCTCTTCTCTTACTAATAAAAGAACAGTATTTAATCCCAGAGTAATCGGGCATCTGTAATATGCATGTGCAGTTGGATAAATTTTTTGTTTCGCAAAATAATCAAATATTCTTTGCAGACTCAATGTTTTTATTTATTATCTCTGCTCCGATAGGTACATCCCATTTTCTATTTAGCTTTTGAATGACTATTCGAAGACCATGTAGAGTTCCGAAAATGCCAAATATTTTTCATTATATGACTTTATGTGTTGGCTGCACGTACGATGAAAACATTACAAATGCAACATATTGACCGTTCGGTTAATCAAAAGCTACACAAAAGTAAATTCAAAATTTAGATCGACTAATGTTAGACAGTATTTTTCAATTGTGACAATATCAGTCCTTTGTATTGTCAAAAATTCGATCACGTTTTATCAAACGAATGTATTAAATTTTGGACTAAGGGTATTTCCAGGGAAAAGAGCTTATGGATTGAGTAATTTCTAGCAAAAAAAGCTAAATTAGTAAAAGGAAGCCCTCATCAATCGGTGCCGACATACATATTCAGAGCCGGTTCACATAATCGGAGCCCTTCTTTGTTTTTATATTTTTTACGCTATTTCTGTTAAATTCTTTACCAGCAGCGATTTTAACAGTTCAAGATACTAATTCGTGCTTTTAGGACAGCAAACCTCTCTCTTATTGCCAATTTAATGGCGATAACAGACTGAATCTAGGTTCTTGACGTATTATTTCGGCTACGGTCAGCCTACGGCACAAATGATTCAGACAATATTGTATACATTTCGCGGCTTTCCGTAGTGTAGAAAACACGGTGAAAGACTTAAGCATTGCATGACATTCCCTTTTTGGGGAATTTCAAAGACATAAGAACACATACTTACAAAGAATGACAAGCTTACCTGTTTTTCATTTGTTTTTGAGCCAAAAATTTCGGAACCGGAAGACCAACACAACATTTTCTCATCGGAGCCATTGGCTCCGAATATGAAGTTTCCTACCCGTGATTCTGTCTTAGAGAATCCAATTAACTGATTTCGTCTGGTATGTTGTTGCAAAAAAAAAAAATCTTGACATTCTACAATACAGTAACACTCATTGTAACAACTTAGTTATGGTTACACACACACACAGACACACACATATATATATTTATATATGGGTAAATTAAGAACAAGACGCAACGTGCCTATAGCGCGTGTACATATATTTTAATTATAAAACAACTAAACAACTACGAACTCATCTCACTCGAATTAGGTTAAGTTCTCACCCATTTGAAATTGAAAGTGGTCGGAGAAATGGCAACGTCGTTGCCGCCAGTAACAACGTTACACTCAGGAGGCGATAGCCGAAACATGTTTGTTTAGTTGTTTTATCATTAAAATACACGCGTTATAGGCACGTTACGTCTTGTTCTTAATTTACCCATCTAATTGACTTGTGTCGGTCCGGTAATAACCGGGTTATTTCATTTTTTTACCATCTATCTATCTATCTATGTGTGTGTGTGTGTGTGTGTGTGTGTGTGTGTGTAGAAAGGGGTCTTATGGCCAAAAAATCACTTTTTCAGGTTTTCCCATATTTGGATATATCTACATGTCTAGAACATAATCTGTGAATATGGAATGAAAATTCCTAAAAATAAGGAAGTTATGAGCTTTTTACCAAAGGGAGTCAATGGTAAAAGATCTATGGCGTCGTGCACATGACTTCATTAGTCTACAGGAGATGAACGTTTAGCTTCAATGCTTTAATTCATTGGTAAATGGTTTAAATAATTGACTAAGATGATTCTAGTTCAATGACATCTGTAATTCATCTCATATACCTTTGTCTGCCTTCCACAGACCAATCAAACCTACACTTCAACCCTTTATTTTACCAGCTATTTTTAGACTGACAAAACACCATTACAAATTAGATATAGGACACACAGATTAACTTACACAGAAGAAAATATATTTTTTTCAGCAGCATCAAAAACATGATAAGATGGTATCCAATCAATTTTTACATGCAATTTCTCCTTTTAAAGCTATCAGCTTCAGAGACATAGAAAGTTGTTTAACTCCAGTTAGAGAGGAGTGTCAATATAAGCCTAAATGTGGGACAGTGACAAAAAACAGCTACTATTCTAAGTTCTTTATTTCTGTAATATACCACGACTAATGATCATATACATGTAACATTTGTAATAAACTAAGCAAATATCCAAGTTTGTCAAAAATACATGTACTGAAATATACAAATTGCTTTAACCCCTACCATAAAAATTAACCCTTACCACACAATCCAGAGTTTTATCGCCCCCAACCCAAAAAAGCTTTTGGAAACATTATTGGAATAGGAGAAAATGTTGGTAACCAGCATTTTCTCCTTTATCCCCTAATGTTCTCTACCCCATCAAAAGGAGACATTATCATCATCATTCTATCAACAGTTAATTTGTCATTGCAAATACTTTCAATTTGGTCCAGGCTAGAATTTTGTCATTTGGTAAGGTGTTAAATGGCCTTTTTCCAGACTAAGAAAAAAGGACAACAGTAATATATTTTCAAAGGTGTCTGCCATAATATTTTCAACACACACACACAAAAAAGATATAGATCAAAGATCAGAATGCACACTTTTTGTAGTCTGATCTTGGTCTACACAGTCTGTAAAAGAGGTCTAATCTTGAGCTAATTGTCAGTAAAAAAAAAGGGAATATCTAGCTGACTGGACATTTGCAACTTAAATGGTTCAAATAGCTTTGATTTAGAAGAAAAAGACTGATTGCACAAGTGACATATCCAAGTATCTTTCACCAACTGTGAAACACTGTGGACACTTTTACACAAAAGTTCAACTGATTTAATGTAAATTATGCAACAGCTCTTTCCATTTGAGCCTCTCATAACACCAAAGAACACATCTGGTGAAAAATTGGTATGATTTCCTCCAGGCACCATCATACTGTGCTGAATGTCTTTGTTTTTACCTATTTAATGTAGAAATGCAATCTTTATAGGAGTGAAAATTAATTGTGATAACCCTTACCAATTAATTCTGTTTTAGCAACCATATGGAGGACTTTGTTAACATTGTGAGAGACGGGGAAAATGCTGTTAATCGGCATTTTCTCCATTAACCACAATGTTTTATACCTTTTAAGACTGTTTCACCATTTGAGCCATACTTTAATTTGTTGTCTGCAAATGTTCTAAATTTGAACCAGTCCTTAACTTCTTTATTTGGGTTAGAGTTTGGTGATGGATGTCATCTCTGTATGATAGTTTTAAAGACCTACCCATCTCACTTTTGTAACTATGATGCTATATATCATGGGTGAAGTTTTGCCTTTGTACACCAAAATCATCCTATATACTCATGCAGTCCTGCTACAGCCAAATTTTAGTCTTAACCTTTTACCCCTTCTTTGAGAAATTTATCACAAAAATAAAAGTCTACTGAAAATGATTGAATGAACATGATGTAGTAAACTGTATATATTTGGCAGTTGAGGTTAAGGATGGTGTTCTGAAAGTTCCTTTCAAAGTGTATTATCACTATTATGACTTTCACAGATTTCTGTTTATAACTTGCTACAACTTTTAATGTTTACCAAGTCTAATACCTACTGGAAATGAAAGCAAAAACAACCCTTCTTTTCTGAAAATATACACCTTTATATTTCTACAAAGAAACTATCTTTGACAAGAAAATACACAAACCTGTTAAAACTCACCTCAATGTAGTAGATTTACAACTACATGTATATTTTCTTGATAGTAGATCTGTTTACCAAAGTGGATCTGAAAAAGATTTCACAATATGTTCCTATAACCATTGATATATCACTAGTAATTGCTTCAAAGGCTATGTATTTTTGGAGCTCATAGTCAGCTTCAGTAAGGTAGCACTTTATTTTGTATAACTGAAAAATTGCTTGAAGTCTGTGAATTATAGAACACAAATGTGACAGAAAAAAAAATCATCTTTGCAAGATAAATGTGAGAAAAAAGTTGCCTTTGGATGTATATATTTAATCTACTTTCAGACTTTGAAATAAGCTGAATTTATTTATTTTGGCAGCAAAAGAGTCAAAAGTAACATTCAATAAGCTAGATTGTTGAACAAAACATGCCTGTCATTTTTTATGAATGATGACCTCCAGGTCTTGAAGATCAGAAATGATGCTGTGCCATGCTAACTTCACTGTCTGTTCCTTCACTAACCATTTCACCATCATTCAAATATGTCTGTTTACCTGGGATGAGAATGAAAGTAATGAATTTTTTTGTATTGACAAGAATAAAACTAATATACATACTGAAAACAACTTAAACACATGAAACCTGTGTTGTGGGTACTTAGTGGAATTAAAGCAAGAATATCTGCAATACAGGTTTTAGAATTCCAATCACAATCCGATAATCTGAAATCAATCAATGGTCTGATCCTCTGTCAGATTATTTAAGAATCATTGTTACTTTCTATATGCATGTCTGCCATAGAACTCCCACCCTCAGGTTATTTGTTATTTAATGTTATAATTACAAGCCAAACTGAAGTCAGACAATACATAGTTAAATAATGATAAGTTTCAGAATCTAAAATTTTCATAATGTTTAACTTAACAAGAGATGCAAACACGCAGTCCTACTTCAATGTCTGCCTTCGTACTGATTAATCATAACCTCTCAACGAAAAATAAAGGCCGATACACACAATCATACAGATTCTTAGTTTTCGGTTTCAAATTTAACACTGTTGCCATTGCCTGAATAATCATCGGACTCACAGTAGATCTATATGTCTACATTTACAACACTGGATTCTTGATCATGTTTGTTTTCAAAAGTTGGGTAGTTTTTCACCCGTGATAACCAATATGTTGTTCTCAATCATTCAACAAAAACATTCTCCTGATACACGATTATTTTATGTAGAATCGTACTGACAGTGGGAGAGTGAGTTTCCGGACTTATATTTGTTCAGCTACTTTTCAAATTTTGGCGGACAAAGTACAACAAAGCCGTTGCTATAAACAAAACTTGTTCTAGTTAGTTACCAATGAGACAACTTCCGGGTCATTGAAAGTGCCGAAAATTTGTATTTTCGCCGAGAAATATTGAGATGCAAATTCTTTTTGCAAAATGTAAAATACACAAATCTTACCCAAGACATTTTCTTTTATGTAGTCACACATTAATCTTTAAAACCGATGTTTATGTCGCCGTATCTGAATGATGTTATCGATGTTTTCAGGCAGGAAGTGATACACTCGGTACGGACTAAATCACTTCGGTACACACACATATATATTATATAATATGTCAATAGGCAAAGCCTAAAAACGGGCGAAAAACGTACGTTGTTTCAGGAAAATTAGATATTAAAACACAAATTTATGCAATAAAATCTCTGTTGGGAAATAATTAAGGTCTCGAAAAACATTTACTTAGACCTACCTTGACGGCAACTTTAGGGAGTCCGATTTTTTTCTCGAGACTATTTTCTTAAATTAGTCTTAGGGTTCCACGGTTATGGGAAATCCCGGTCATTACGTCAGAGCATTTTGAGTAAAATCCTTTCTCTCTGTTGTGATACTTATCGTGTTCATGAGGCTCCATTTCTAAATACCTGATGGTCCGTTTATTTATTGCACTCTCTTTAGTTTAAAAAGTGGCCCAGGCCACGAATAACATAAATAGATCAAGCTAGTGAAGTTCGACTATCAAACGGCAGAAACAGGTCCTCGCAGACAACCAATGTCGAATTACAAAATACGCGTACGCAAGTCTGACGTAGTACACAATGTCATACGTCATTGACTTTGTTGAACTCTCTTTTTTTTCTCAAAAGAAATAAAAGATCATTGAGCTAAGCAAAAGATGTATCGTGTTATGAAACTTTCAAAACTATTACGATATTATTTACATGCTTTTAGGTGAGTTTTTGTAAAATTAGAATGGGCGAATTTTTTGGTTGTGAGAACCGCGAAATGTAGCGTCCCGGAAGTTCAGATTGGGATACAGTCCAACTTTTTTTACATAGGAGAAAATTCAAATTGGCGGAAAAAAAGTCTTTCAGGGTTGAGAATGACGTCATACGTGTAACCTATAGGCGGTCTTCAGACCGCTTTGAAGACGCCGTCTTTCGCCCGTATAAACACATTGTAATTCATATATTGCATAGAGAATGAGAGAGCAGAGAAAGAAAAACTAGAAAGAGAGAGAGAGAGAGAGAGAGAGCATAAAAATAAGAGAGAGGGAGTTGTATATTGATTTTGTTCTTGTTGTTGTGACAGTAATTGACTATATACATTATGTATAAGTCAATTAAGTTATTCATTCATATCTATCGTATTCATATATTCAGTTTGTACCCTGTAATACGCAAAATGTCCGGTTTATACTATTTCCGTCTGGTTTTTTTTTTTTTTGTCCGCTTTGATTCATGTTTGGGTGTTGTTTATTTACTTTAAATGATGTCTGTCATTACTGTATTTGTATTTACTTAAATGACTAAAGACATGTTCATGTCGATTGCTGAATAAAATGTAATGTTCTACAAATTAGATTTTAGGGATGTATAATACTGTGAAGACTTGCATGGTATAATGCATCAGGGCGATGCATTAAGCCCTCTTTTGCCAAAGCATGGCTTATATACATGCCACAGATCTAGCCAGTTAAATAGAATACAACAGCTTGTTGTTATTTCATCTCTTGGATACATGTATAATATGTACATGAATGCTTAGCAAATGCCTCTTTCTTTGATCAGCTGGAAGAGTAAAGTCAAGACGAAATTAAACAAGAGGGCCATGATGGCCCTGTATCGCTCCACTCGCTTATAAATATAAACCATAAAGAGAAGTCTTCACTATATAAGCCCTTATAAAACTTTGACCCCAGGGCTACAGTCGGAATAAATGGGGAGTATGTGTATTAGAAGAATAACTTGCCAAATTTGGGAGTTCTTGGCCTTATGGCTAGTAACAAGACGGTTTCTGAAGTTCTCACTCCATAAACCCATCTAAAACTTGTGACCCCTGGTGCAGGGCCAAACTTGATCCTAGGGCTTTAACTTGGGCCCTCTTTGTAGTTGTTCACTAAATAATGCTATAATTATGCAAACTTTGGTAGCCCTAAGCCTTATGGCTATGTACACCAAGATTTAAAAGTTTTCCCTATATAAGCCCATGTAAATCTTGTGAACCTCCCCCCCACCCCCAGCATGAGGCCAAATTGACCCAGGACTGTAATTTTGGGCACTTTTGGTAGACCCTCACTGGATCAAGCTAAATGCAAACTTTGGTAGCTCTAGGCCTTATGGCTAGGTACAGGAAGATTTTTCAAGTTTTCTCTATATAGGCCTGTGTAAAATTTGTCACCCCTGGGGCAGAGCTAATTTTGAGCCCAGGGCTATAATTTGAAGAAACATGATAGAGGTCTACTACATAAAACTACGTGCCAAATTCGGTAGCCCTAAGCCTTATGGTTTCAGACAAGAAGATTTTTAAAGATAATATTTTCAGTTTTGTTGCCATGGCAACCAGAGTTTTTGAAGGAATCAAATTATTTCTTTGTTGCCATGGCAACCAGAGTTTTTGAAGGAATCAAATTATTTCAATAAATTCTAAAGAGGACCATGGCAGGATCATTTCTATGAAAATTGGATGGGTAGTTTCAGAGAAGAAGATGTTTGAAATAATAGTTAACGCACGGACAGACGGACTGACGGAAGGACGCACGGACGCACAACGGACACCGGGCCATGACATAAGCCCGCTGGCCTTTGGCCAGTGGAGCTAAGAAAAAAAAAAAAAAAAAAACTAATATGTGAACTTAAAACAACATCATCAGAATTAAGACATATTGCCAACGCACATTCTGACGCAATATTTGAAAGAACTTTTACCAGTTATTACACCTATAAGGTTAGTGCGGGGTATATCCGGACAAATACAAAAATGCTTCTGTAAGACCACTTCATTTAAAAGAAGCGTGGACTTGAACTAGAACTTGGTAATTACAGAACTGTAAGTAACCTTTCATTTCTATCTAAAGTAGAGAAAGCAGGTCTGCACAGACTTTGCACGCTTGCGTACAAAATATAACTTCTCCCCAAAAGTAAATCAGCCTGTACACATCATCATCCTTGTGAATCAGCTCCGCTGCAACCTATCATTGATATTCTTGATGGAAAGGAGAGACAAGAAGTCTGATTGCTAATGATCTCGGTGCTGCATTCGATACCGTAGATCATGACATCCTGATAAATGTACTTTATGATCAGTTTGGCGTATGTGGCAGTGCATTGAATTGGCTCCAGTCGATCTTACCTCACCCCGTCCACTAGGATACATGTAGCGTTCCCTAGGGTAGCTGTTTGGGCTCTTGGCTGTACTTTACCTACGCTAGTGCACTCTGCCGTCTACGTCCTCGTCTGGGTTCTCAAATGATCATATCGCACACAAATGCTTTCTTCCCCTATGTCTCCAATGCATGAACAGCAAAATATCCATGCACTAGACACATGTGCTTCTATAATCAACAATTGGATGAACGTTAACAAGATAAAAATGAATACTTCCAAAGCAGAAGTCAACATGTTTGGCAGCAGGCCTAAACTGAAGAACCACCTTTAAGATACTCGGGCGCCTTCTTGAACGAAACTATTTCATTTAAGGAATACGTTAAGCGCAAATGTCGCACTGCAATGTTAAACTTCTTCAGCGTTGAGTCCGTTAGAAAACACCTTACTACTGCTGCAACTTAAGGTCTACGGCCCCTAACTCTCATATTTAAGGATCTGTACAAACTTAGTCTCACAGCAATAGCGACTGATAGATACACCTTATGGTGGAGTTTAAAAAGATTTCACCACACGTAACTTCAATTATGAAGAATTTTATCTCATGACCCACGGATGCCTAGGCTGGACAAAAATAATAGAGTACTACCTCCTTGAAATTCAATGTGTTTATCATATCTTTCAAAATACAATGACAAAAAAAGGTATCAAACAATAAAGTAGGTACTAGTTGACCATAATTAAGTGCAAATTGCAAAATCTTTCCAGAAGACAATACTATTTTGACAAAATTCGGATGCAGGTCATCCTGCCCGACTCATTTACAAGAGAATTTGGACAGTCCACACTTAATTTAAAAAAAAAAATCATAACAAATTGAAATAACCTGCAAACCCAGTAGAACTTCCACAAAAATTTCAAACTTTATTGACAAATGCTTGGAGGAAATTTGAAGGAAGTTTACCACACACTTTCAGAGAAAACTGGACCTAAACATGGTAAGGTAGATTCAATAGTCACAAATCATTTAAAAAGAATTCTCTCATGCAAGTGAGTAAATGTGTAAATTGCAATCCAAAGAAGACATTTGTGCGTGTGTTTTTTTTTTTTTTTTTTTTCTGCAAATTTCAGGTTTACTGTATAGATCTTTTCTAATGTAAAAACAAATGCCGTTTCAAACTAGAGCTGTCTGAGACCAGCACATTTGACTATTTGTAGCACTTTGTCACAGAACAAGTAGCAGAATTAGCCAAAAATTTCGAAGTTAAAATGGGTAATAATTACATTGTATATTCACCTACCGTCATGAAACTTGGCAAAGGAGTAGGTCTATTTATACAACAGTCTTCTGTGAAGTTGCAATTTAATCCATGGTAAAATGATGGAGATACAAACTTACATGTAAGACTTCTTTCAAAATTTCTATTTCGATAAAAGCTAACAATTCAGTCAAAAATCTAAAAAGAGTACCGGTAACGTTGACACAAAAGTATGTACTGAAACTGGGAAATGCAACACTTTTAAAGGCACTATTTTAGTTTCTATGCATTCAATTTCCAATGGAAAACAATGTGGTAAAAGAAACTACTTGCAAGGACGAGCAATTTCTGCTTTTTCCACATTTTCTTAATTAAGCTTTTAGACTTGAAATTTACATACATTGTTGTTTCTGTCCCACATAATTTGAATAAATTCACATTAATGGTGCACTCTATTGCCAATTTCATTCAGGTTAAATGTTGCATTCCCTAGTTTCAGGGCCTGGTATGCACTTATCATTCAATAAAAGGAGTGGTCACAGTTATTGTGGACATATAAGATCTTACTAAGTTGCAACAGCAAAACAGATGCTAGGGTATCTGCTACAGCTCTGATTATTTTTGCAAGAGTCAAACTAAAATGGACCAAACATAATATATTCCTCATGCTAAAAAAAAACCAAGAGCGGCAAATTGTCGCAAGATACGCCAGTCCCACCGCCAGTTGTTGAGGGGGATAATAATCGTAAGGGGCAGGTAGAGGAAAATAGTAGTGCAGCAGAAATCATGTAAGTGATTGAAATAGGCATGAATGTCTCCGGCCAGAGCATAACTTTGTCATCTCCAGTCTGAACATCTTGAAATTTGGAATGCATGATTGTTGAAAAATTACGGAGTGCAGTGTACAAGAACCATAACTCTTCCTAGCACGAATTTTGGGTTATTTCCCCTTTGATCTTCATTTTTATAGCATTTCTTGCTTGTCCAGAGCATAACTTACATGACCATTTACCTACAAGAAGTAACAGGAAAATGTTAAGTTCGCAGGTTAAATATTAACTGTCATCTCTGCTGCGCCCATATAATATTTGTGCAAAGCAAGCTACATCCAACGTCACAACAGTACTGTTGTACAGGTTGTAAAAACACTCAGATACATACTTGTATAAAGTTTGACATCCACTGCAAACTTGCACTGCTACAAAACGTGCCTGGAATAAATCTTGCTCAGAATTCTTTACTAAGAAAATAGTGAAATAATTAAAAAACTACAAATAAGATGGTTAAGTTATGGGGTACGAAGATCAAAGGGGGAATAATTCAAAATTCATGCTAGGAAGAGTTATGGGTCTTATGGGTCTAGAGATGACAAAGTTATGCTCCGGACAAGCAGAAAATGCTGTAAAAATAAAGATCAAAGAGGGAAAAACTCAAAATTTGTGCTAGGAAGAGTTATGGTTCTTGTGCACTGCACTCCGTAATTTTTCAACAATCATGCATACCAAATTTGAAGATGTTCAGACTAGAGATGACCAAGTTCTGCTCTGGACAAGCAAGAAATGTTGTAAAAATGAAGATCAAAGGGGGAAAACTCAAAATTTGTGCTAGGAAGAGTTCAGGTTCTTGTGCATTGCACTACATAATTTTTCAACAATCATGCATACCAAATTTGAAAATGTTCCGGCAAGAAATGACAAAGTTATGCTCCGGACAAGCAGAAAATGCTGTAAAATTGACAATCAAAAGGAAATAACTCAAAGACAGCACGAGGTAGAGTTGTGGTTCTTTCGCACTACACTCGGTATTATTGCAACAAACATAAATGCCAAGTTTCAAGTCAATCGGACTGAAGATGACAAACTTATGCTCCGGACAGGCAGAAAATACTGTAAAAATGAAGATCAAAGGGGGAAAACTCAAAATTTGTGCTAGGAAGAGTTAAGGTTCTTGTGCACTGCACTCCGTAATTTTTCAAAAATCATGCATACCAAATTTGTAGATGTTCTGACTAGAGATGACAAAGTTATGCTCCGGACAAGCAGAAAATGCTGTAAAAATGACAATCAAAGGGAAATAACTCAAAGACAGCACGAGGTAGAGTTATGGTTCTTTCGCACTGCACTCGGTATTATTGCAACAAACACAGATGCCAAGTTTCAAGTCAATCGGACTGAAGATGACAAAATTATGCTCCGGACAAAGAACCGGACGCCGCCCGGCCGCCCGTACGCCATGGGTGATCCCGTAATACGTCCCGTCTTCGACGGGCGTATAAAAATCAAAATGGCTTTGCCTTAATAATAAAGCTCGCTAAGTCTGTGCATTCAGGATCACCAGATCAGTGCTATAGGCTATCACAAAAATTCTTGATACAACTAAAGTATAAACTGTAAATTTCAAAGATGGCGATACGCCCCTGTGGTCTCTACAGTTCAACTGAGATCCGTTATGTATTGCAATTGCATTTAGAATCAGAATCATTCTAATTTTGAAATGAGAAAGTATTGCCAATTTTCAATTTCACAAGATGAACAGTACTAAAATTTGACAGTGCAACATTTTCAGCTGCTCCATCCCAGTTCTGGTGCATTCAGTTTTCTAAAACTAGTATGGAAAACATCATGGAAAGAGAAAGCCACTGCATGTGCAATTAATGGTATCTTTATTCATACTGTTTTCCAAGCTTCATACCTTTAAACATCTTTTGGATTTAAACTTGCTGCATTTTACACTAAATTACATGAGGTTGAGGAGTATTCTGGATGCAGTTCCATTCTGTTTCAAATTTAATTTGTCTTTGGCAAATACTTTCAACATGGACTAGTCTATGATTCTGTGATCTTGAAGAGTGATAATATAATTCTGCTACTGCTTCTTTGTCAATGCGACTTTGATCCCTTGATATTTTAGAAATCACAATATGCATGGCCTGGTTTCTGCACTGTAAACAGCTTGAAGACATTCATTTTCATTCAACACTTTTCGAAACTTTATCAACAGCCTTCTCCTTGCCTTGAAACCTTCAAGCGTTCAACAGCCAAGCTAGCACTTTCTTTTCTGAAACATGGATAATACATAAAATGTCACAAAAGAAACGTGATAAGGTGAGTTACAAATTCAAGTGTGACAGTGTTGTAGAATTAATGTGGTTTTCAACATTAATTCCCTACACAGCCCGGCTAGGTAGCTCAGTGGTTAACATATCCGACTCATGACTTGGCAGATGCGAGTTTGATACTTAATTGAAGGAAACTTTCTTTCCGGCGATTTTTCGCCTCTCACCTCTGATTCATGTTAGAAAAGTAGTCATAGACTTGGAAAGAAAGTCGTGTCAGTACTGGTGTGAGAAAGCCAGGAAACACATGCGTACGTGCACTGACCGCCGTGATATGACCTGAGCTGTTAAAACGGTGCTAAACTCAAACAAAACACATTTCCCAAACAGTATGAATGCAACCTTTCCACACCAATGGCTGTATTTTTCAAACAAACTTGATCTTTTGATATGCCAAAGTATCAGAACAATTGGGTTGCGTTGCCTGTCATCATATGCAGCAAACAGGAAGCATTTACAGATTTCCAATTTTAGAAACTAACAAAATACTGACATTTTCACCCGAGGAAAAATAATTCCCATGGTAATACATATATATTAACCCTTTACCACACAACCCCAATTTCTAACTACCCTGGGAAACTGGACTTTTGAAAACATTGTGGGAAAAGGAGAAAATGCTAGTAACCAGCGGTTGTGTACTTGGTAGGTTGTGCAGTGGATGAATTTTGGTCAGTTTTGATCGATGAAGTTTAGTCGAACATTCAGAACTATTCTTGCATAATGCAGATCAAGCGGGTGGGGAAAGTAGTACTTGTTTTTGGGATGATAAAAGCACGGAGGACACGTGACTGAAATTAAAGATCTGAAAAACAGATTGAATGTCTTCCTTTGAGCTTTTTCCCCAAACTACCACATGGTGAAGAATCAAAATCGACTGTTGGCGACTCGAGGGCCTTTTGCAGACAATGTAGATCAATGTAATTTTTTTTTTTTTTTTTTTTTTTTTAATGTCGGCTTGAAAAATTCATTTCACTTATTTGGCAGGATAAGGGTTAACGATATATCCAAGAGTATACTGCTTTTATTTGTTTTTGCCTACTTCAATCACATCAAGGGGGAAGAGGGGGATTTAAATAGACTGAACATCTGGATACAAAACTGATTGCATGATCAATTTCTGTTGCATACACTATGCGCAAATTAGGTGTAGACAAATTGCTGTTTGGATTTCTCTTGCGCGTGAGTCATACTGTATTTTCCTTCTGGTTATCAAGCGTTAATAGCCAATAATAATGATGATAACAATAATAGAGTTAGAAAGAAAGATGAATTAGTTATCTACAATCATTACCTGAGAAATTAGTTTAAATAAATATCTCTCATAAATGTGGCTAAAGCCTGTTTTTGTTACGGCCTTTACCCGGATGAACGGACAGATTCGTCTGTTTATCAGGATAAAGATGTGTACATTAACTTTACATATATGTAGTAGAAAAGGTAGGTGTCAAAAAGGTATTCGTGAAGACAGATAGACTTTGGTTAATTGTCATCAATACTTACTTGTAACTTAGTTACATCATTTTAACTGTTTTTCTTGAGGATTTTTGCTTAGTGGACAATAGCTTGCCCCATAACTTTCTTTTGGATTAAAAAAGAAAATCAAAAGTGTGTAAGTGTGGAAATAATTAAACGATTTTTTTTTTTTTTTTTTTCTTTTTTTTTTTTTTTTTTTTTTTTTTTTTTAACTATCTCTAACAGGGCCCTAAGATCACCTGAACAAAAACCAGTAGGTATTGGCAACTTTATGAAAAGAAATCTTTTAGTGAGGACGAAATTGGATTATACAGAATGTTGACAAATACTTACGTTCGCTTGTCTTTATTTGTAACATTTTCTATCGCAGTATTCTTATGGTATGTATCTCTGCAAATGGATTGGGAAACTATGCGGAAAATAGTCCACAAAATCAAAGAAACGGACCAAGCTAACAGGAAAGAACAAAAACTTTTGTCAAATTTCACCGCAATGTCAAAGTTGATTGGAGCTGATCGTCTTCCGTTTACTTTGTACCGAAGTTACAGCTTAGAAAACCCTTCTTTGTGTTCCTCAGTGAGCAGCTTATTAATGCTAGTTGCAGTAAAATCTTCGCCCACAAATTTTGACAACCGTAAAATTCTACACGAAACTTGGATGAAGCAAATAGATATATTTATATTTGGAAGAGCAAAATTTTTATTCGTCTTAGGAAAGACAGATTCCTCTACACAGAAACAGATAGAAGATGAGTTCAGTAGATATGGCGATATCTTACAAGGAGAGTTTATTGATACTTAGAGAAATCTTACTGAAAAGGGAATAACTTTAACGAAATGGGTCAGTGAACGTTGCAGAAATGCAAAAATGATTATGCAAACGGATGACGATGTCGTAGTAAACGTTTTCAATTTATTCAAATACATAGTTCCCTTCATTCAAAAACAGTCCAAAACCATCATATGCAAACTAGTTTTGTCAGGAATTGTACAGAGACGTGAAAATAACAAGTGGTTTATTGAGAGTAACCTGTTTCCAGACTCGGAGTTCTACCCACCGTTTTGTCAAGGCTTCTTTGTGTTGTATACAAATGATCTTACGCCATTGCTTTACGAAGCCGCTAAATCTACACCATTTTTCTGGGTAGACAAAGTATATCTGTATGGTCTACTTGTAAAGAGAATTCGCGGAGTGGACGTCAGAAAGATGAAAAGAAATACATTAGTACTTGGCAATATCGAATCACGTTCTTACGATGGCAAACGGCAATTCAAAACCTGTGATTATTTAATAGCGGTTGGAAACCTTAAAGTTGGCAATCTCAGGAACACTTGGATTGTCCGAATCAATTTGCGAGAAATCCACGCTAATATTATCCCTTGATTTGTATGTCTTAAGTTCTTTTGGAAAGTTTAAGATGTAACAATATACTCGAGGACAACGGAAACATCTCATCTTAAAGTAACAATAGCTGCCAAAAGTAAACAAAGTAAATGTTAAAATGCATTTAAATTTGAATCATACCATCGGAAAGCATGGAAATTATTGTGGAGATGTCAATCTGTTATTGTACGGTCGGTCCAAGTGTAAGTGGCTGGTAGTGAAATTTAACTTCAAAACTAGGTTACAAGTTGCCATGTCACTCTATCTTTTCTTTACTTTTTTCCAGCGACTAACAGTTGGACCGACTACACAACAGCAGATTGTCATCTTCACAATATTTTCCATACTTTTGAGTAGTATGAAATCTATATCTAAATGCATTTTAACACATTTTACACTTCTTTAATTGAAAATTGAAATGTATTCAAGTCAGATAGTTCTTTTCTGCCGCACATATGTTTCCAGAAAAAATGAAGATTCGGTGCCACGTATTGAGTGACAATCTCAAATGCAATTCTTTTCAATAACTATGTTCAGGATATAATGACAAAATCTTGGTCATGTTTGATAATGGATTACAATAGATGAATACATAGATCGCCAACCTTTGAAAAATACTTGTAAACCTTGGTCATCTTCTGGCACCCATACTCCCACTGTGATACTGCGGTAATAATGTGTGCCAACTTTGTCAGACAATGGCCACAGATGGTCTTAAATTTGGTCACAGTTACAACATTTTAGTGATTCATGACATATTTTTTAATTTAGATAAATAAAGTTACTTTGCTCCTCCCTTATTACCTGTATATCATAAACAGGTAAGGCAAATGGCTGACAAGACATGGTTATCAGGTATGAAAGCAGCTGTTTGCGAACAAATTCATTTGATTGGGCAAATTCTTGGAGATAAATTAGCCCATATCTTTAGCAAACCAAATACAATGTAATATGTTCAGAACGGCACGCAAAAAGACATGAATTTATCCCTATGATAAAATCAGATGTAGCCCAAGTTCATTTATAGGTAGCTGTATAAATCGGAATGGGGAATCAAAGATCAGCACTATCTATTCTGCATCAATGTTCTGTTCAGTGCTCCTGTTTAAAAAACGTTTTGTCCATCAATATTTGGGAACATTAAAATATGTTGCGTTAAGGGCCAAATATTTAAACTTTTGCAGAAGTTCCGAATCTATCAATATTTGCAAATCTGAATCACATGCATCTGTTTTGCCAACAACACCAGTGGAAATACTTGTTGAAATTCAATACAATTTCTGACATAAATTTGCCTTTTGATGTAGCCTCACTAGTATTTGATTAATCAGATAAGATTTCCTAGAAACTACGTCAGGATACTATTCAAGCTGGTAGCTCTGTCTCATAAGCTACTTGGGTTAGGTCACCACGGACAATCATTAGCTCTTGAAATGCTTTGAACGCAAGAAAAAACGCTAATTATCTGCTTTTCAAAGCCATACAACTATAACAAACAATCTGGTTTTAAAAACATTCTTTGTTTCTTCTTCCCCTTTCCTCAAACACAGCTTGTTCAAAGTTGAAATTTTCATGGTCATGTTCACTGATTAAACATGTCTTTTCTTTTTTTTCAAGCTAATATTATTTATAAAGAAGCCAGCCATTGAAAGTAGCAGGGAGACCGTCAGCAAATCACCAAGTATTTATCAGCACTTGTGATTCATGTACATGTTATGTATACGGGGGAATCACTTAAGTCCGTGTCTTTCTGTGTTGACTGCATCGAGTATCTTTGTACGAACTGTCTGAAGCATCGCAAGAAATTTAAAGTAACACATGATCACAAAACACTTGAGGGGAATGCAGTACCATCAAACAAAGAAGCTTTTGAAAGGATGCAATCCATCACTCTGTGCCCGTCCACGTGGATCAGAAAATTATCTACAAATGTACTAATCACTCTGAGTATGCGTGTCTGAAATGTGTAAGGAGCAATCAATTGGCACGTAACTTTCTAGCTGATATCACAACACTAAAGAAAACTGAAAAATCTTCAGATATCGTTCACACATTTTCAGTTTGAAAGAGAAGCAAAATTATATGCACAAAATTGTAGGAAACGCAATACTGAAACTGAATAAGGAAAAAGACACGGTACTTGAAAAAAAAGTAAAACTACAGGCCCTTGAGGGCCTGAATCGCTCCACTGACATGACTGTGCTCTTTTTTATAGCATACACTAGGAATCCATGATGCGAAAAGGAAAAAAAAGCAAACGCACAAAAAAGGGTTGTTGCAGTTCGGCTTGAACTCACTATGCTAGCAAAAGTAGGCATTGTGAATTGAACAAAATTAATAGTGAAAAAAAAAAAAAAAAAAAAAAAAACCCTGACAGTCAATTTCTCAAAACCAATGGTTTGGAATCCAGTCAACTTTTTGATACGGTTTCAGTACTCACTGTTTTAAATTTGATACAGTTTCAGTACTCACTGTTTTAAACAATCCCTGGAAGTTTCAAAGAATGTGACCAATAATGTGGACTTTGTTGAGTAAACAATACTAAGTCATCACATGGCTGCTTTTCCTAAACTGATTGCTAGATTTTCTTTATTCTTAATAGAGTTCAATCCCTTGATTATACAAATAATTTTTGCAAGTTTCAAAAGAATGAATAAAAAATGTGACTTAATTGCATAAACAAGAAATTAAAAAAATTCAACTTTAAATGGCACCTTTTCCCATACTGATTTTCAAATGTCTTTTTTTTTTTTTTTTTTTTTTCAATCCGTAGGGTTCAAGCTATTGATAATATAAAGCAACTATGGAAGTTTCATAAAAATTCAACCACAAATGCCAACATTATCGCGTTAACTAAAATTGTAAATTTTCAAATTTAAATGGCTACTTTTCCCATACTAATTGTCAAACTTTTTTCAAAATCAATAGGATTCAAGCTGTTGATGATACAAAGCATCTGTGCAAATTTCATGAAAATCGGACCACAAATATAGACTTTATTGTGTAAACAAAAAAAGGAAATTTTGATCTTTAAATAGCTACTTTCCCCAAACTGCTTGTCAGATTTTTTTTCAAAATCAATAGGGTACAAGCTATCGATGAGATAAACAAACTGTGCAAGTTTCACGAAAATCCAACCACAAGTACTGACCTTATCACGTAAACAAGAAATTGAAATTTTGAATTTTAAATGGCTACTTTTCTTACACTGTTTTTCAGATTTTTTCAAAATCAATAGGATTCAAGCTATTGATGAGATAAACAAACTGTGCAAGTTTCACGAATATCTGACTACAAAAGCAGACTTGTAAACAAGAAATTGAATTTTTGAACTTTAAATGGCTACTTTCCCAACACTGATTGTCAGATTTTTTTTCAAAATCAATAGGATTCAAACTATTGATGAGATAAACAAACTGTGCAAGGTTCAAGAAAATCGGATCAAAATTGCAGACTTTATTGCGTAAACAAGAAATGGAAATTTTGACCTTTAAATGGCTACCTTTTCCACACTGATTGTCAGATTGTTTTAAAAATCAATAGGATTCAAGCTTTTGATAAGATAAACAAACTGTACAAGTTTCACGAAAATCCGACCACAAATGCAGACTTTATAGCGTAAACAAGAAATTGAAATTTTGAAATTCAAATGGCTACTTTTTCCACATTGTTTTTCAGATTTTTTTCAAAATCAATAGGATTCAAGCTATTGATGAGATAAACAAACTGTACAGTTTTTCAAGAAAATCGGATCAAAATTGCAGACTTTATTGTGTAAACAAGAAATGGAAATTTTGAACTTTAAATGGATACTTTTCCCACACTGTTTGTCAGATTTTTTTCAAAATCAATATTATACAAGCTATCGATGAGATAAACAAACTGTGCAAGTTTCACGAAAATCAAACCACAAATACTGACCTTATCACGTAAACAAGAAATTGAAATTTTGAATTTTAAATAGGATTCAAGCTATGGATGACATAAACAAACTGTGCAAGTTTCAAGAAAATCGGATCAAAATTGCAGACTTTATTGCGTAAACAAGAAATGGAAATTTTGAACTTTAAATAGCTACTTTTCCCACACTGTTTGTCTGATTTTTTTCAACATCAATAGGGTTCAAGCTATTGATAAGATAAACAAACTGTGCAAGTTTCACGAAAATCTGATCAAAATTGCAGACTTTATCGCGTAAACAAGAAATTGAAATTTTGAATTTTAAATGGCTACTTTTCCCACACTGTTTGTCAGATTTTTTTCAAAATCAATAGGGTTCAAGCTATTGATGAGATAAACAAACTGTGCAAGTTTCACGAAAATCTGACCATAAATGCAGACTTTATCGCGTAAACAAGAAAAACGGACGGACGGACGGACAGACGGACGGACGACGGAAACCACGCCATGACATAAGCTCTGCTGGCTTACAGCCAGTAGAGCTAAAAACTGATAGATAAACTTCGAGACTTTCTCATTCAGCTTGAACAGTCCAGTGAAAACTTTAAAGAGACTGTGAAAGCAGAGTGTGTTCGTATCCATGCTGAAACAAGATCAACATTAACGAAGGCCGCGGAATACTTTAATCAAGCGAATTTTCTACACACTGTTATGGATTTAGGTAATCCGATTCAGGCTTACATTCCGTCTTTTCGTAACTGTTTGCCTGTACGAGTTGTAGTTCGTGCGGGACGGTACATGAACTTCCTGTTTGGAAATTTTACATACTGCGAAGTTTAAACATTTAACTTTGGTATTTATTTCGATGCAACAAATACTTCTGTGTTGCCGTTAACCCCTCAAACAACGGTAGAAGATATTTTGAACTATTGCAAATCAGAAATACAAACGTTTCTCAGGCAAAACCGTCTTAAAATTAATGGAAACAAACCTCAACTGGCCCAAAGAGTCGTAGACCTTATACAATCGTCACAGTCTTGCAAAGATCAGACAGATAATCGTGTTAACAACAACAAATGCATTTTCTGTATGTCCAAGGACCAGTTTACCTCTTGATTAAGTCGATTATTTAAAAAGAGAGGCCCTTACTGATCCATGATTGTGTGATGGTTTAATTGGTAGCTGCAACACGGAGATGCATCAAGCTCCCTTTTGCCAGAGCATGGCTCATACAAAGGATGCATAAATCCCTCCTTTTTTCCGCAGTTTTGTCTCTGACATTTATTTTAAGTAAACGTATGCCAATGATTACAAACTAGATTGCCCTATATTTTTTTATTATTCGTCTAATTACAGGTATATGCAATTAAACTAAATACTGGTATCATTTATAAAAATATTCTGAAAATATTAAATGATACTGTAGGTCTAAATGTTAGCAGTAAAAGGTTTTTGAAAACTATAAGGCAAAAGGGCAAATTGCTCATAACCAGCTATTTCTCCTTTTCCCACATTATTTTCTACCTCATTAGTCAAGTTGAAGACAGTTTTGTTAAATCCAAAATTGTTGTCGCCAGACTCTATCAATTTGTGAGTGTTAAAAATGTATTGCTCATTAAAGGGTTAACGTTTTAAGGGCACTATAGAAATAACAATTGTTAGAAATGCAAGATTAAAAGGCACGTTTTGTACAGTCTGATTAGTGATTGGTCAAAGCATCTTGTTTTCCTGTTTGTATTGAAACAGAAAATTGTTTGTCTCGTTTTCTAGGATATCTTTAAAATTTCAAAATGATTTGTAAAAATTGTTCACACATTTATTGTTCCTTAGAACCTTTTGTCCTTTTCATGGGTATTTTCTACTGCTTTAACCATGTTAGCTTTCCCACGTTTGCTATAAACAACTACTTATTTTCCAAGAGCATACATAGAGTAAGTTACCCTATTACCAAACAACAAATGTTAAAGTCTCCTCCATACTGAAAGAGCCTGCAGATGACAAATCAAAAACTGGTATTAATGAACTGCTGATAGGGTAGAAAACATTGTGGGATGAGGAGAAACTGTTCAAAATGAGCAATTTCTTCTTTTTCCACAATGTTTTTAAGGTCGGAAAGGGTTAAGAGATTCAGAAGCAAATGCTAGTAATAACCAGTTGAAATTATAGCCTTTACTCTTTGCCTGACGTGTCATCTTTAGACTATTCTAAAAAAAAAAAAAAAATTTCACTCTGTACCAAACAATCCCTTGTGTTAATGTGTTTCCCATATAGGTCTTTTGAAAACAATGCTCCAAAAGGAGAATTGCTGCTTATAAGCAGTTTCTTCTGGAAAAGTGGAAATTGTGTTTAAAGACAATTTACCGTTTTCCCATAATGTTTTCAAACATCATCTATTGCAAAAGTTGTTGATGTGAGGCAAAGGTTAAGAAATGTCTGATACCATTTTCACAATGAAGGCAACTGCAGAAAATTAAATGGAAACCACTAGAGAATTTCAGATTTGCTTTACCCCTTAACAAACAAATCCTTGATACAGAACAGAACATATATCATTTGTCTTTTGAAAACACTGTGGGAAAAGGGGAACTACTTGTATCAAGTAATCCCTCCTTTTCCTACTATGTTTTCCAGCTTTTTGGAGAACAAAGTTGAAGCAAATCTGGAAAAAGTTAGAAGTGTGTTTAAAACACGTTAACCTTTTCCCGTATTGTTTTAACTCATTATCACGCAACAAAATTTTAGGGCCAACCAAATTGAAAGCGTTCGCAGAAGACAAATGTTTTAAAAATGAGGATTTCTCTGTTTGATAGGGTAGAAAACATTGTGGGTAAAGGAGAAAATGCTGGTTACCAGCATTTTCTCGTTTTCCCACGTTTTCAAAAGCCTTCTTTTGCAGGTTATTAAACGTCGGGATTGTGTGGTAAAGAGTTAAAACATCACATCATCTGTTGCAAAAGTCATTGATTTGAGGCAAAGAATTGTTTCACAGCACAAGCTGTATATATTGTATCTTAAACCATTTCCACAGTGAATTCACTCACAGAAAATCGAATGGAAACCACTCAAGCATTTTGGATTAGTTTTACCCTTTAACAAACAAATCTTTGTTATTATTTGTTTGGATGGAGGTCTTGAAGACACTGTGTGAAAAGGAGCAATTGCTTGTATCAAGAAATAAATGCTTTTCCCACAATCCTTCTAGCTTATTGGAAAGATTTCTCTCATTTTTACCTAATCTTAAATTGTGATCTGCTTGCTCTTTCAGTCTGGAAGAATCTTAAACTTGTGGTTTGATAAAAAGTTAACTCTTTGCCTTATAATAAATTTTAGACTTTCAAATTGAAACAGTTTGCAGACAACAAATTTGGATTTAACATAACTGACTTAACTTTGCTGATAAGGTAAAAAAAAAAAAACAATGCTGGAAAAAGGATAAATTGCTCGATACGAGCTATTTCTTCCTTTACCACAATGTTTTCAAAAGACATTTACTGCATGCACCTAAAATCAATTTTTTCCACTGTGTACAAACTCTTTAATGGCAGATTCTTATTATTGGACATTGTACATGTATAATATGAACTTACTGTAGTTTGCATCAGATTCTAAATGTGGTCAGTGGAATGTGTATCATGTGATTTTAGTATATGACTATGATACCTGGTTTTTAACCAAACACACCTAGCATTTGATCAGAACCTTACCACATGTATTCCGGATTTTCGTAATTCTAGCTAATATTAAGAGCTGCCATTTGTGCGGGATGGTATTCTGACTTCCGGTTTCGATTACAGTTATGGGAAAAGATAACTGTTGTATCGTTGAATATCATAATCACAGTGGTAGAAAAAAAGAAGAAATTACAAATTGCAATGTTTTCTCCCTTTCCTACAGTTACAGCCCACCTAAGCACTGTGCGGTATGCTAGTTTGATCATTTGTCATCATATATTCATCATGTCCTCTGTTCAAAATTTCTTGAAAATAGATTTCCTTAATGTCATGGTATATTGTCATAGAAACCCAATTCCTGCAAACTACCAGGCTTTAAAAATCTTACAATATTATGGACTTACTGAGCAGTGTATTTGTTTAGATTTCAATTACAAATAAACTGCTCAGTAGCTCCATTTGTTGACATTTTTTAATGGTAAATATATATCTATGAACAATGTATGAAATAGAATTCACATGATTATATCTCAAGTTCAAGTCTATGTTATTTTTTATGAATACATGTACATGTATATAAGTAACATCTAACTTGTAATTGTATGTACAGACAATATTAAAGTTTGAAGACACATTTGTTTAGCATTTTCCATAGCAGGTCTACAAGAACACTAACCATTTTACAACAATTCCTTATCTTTAAGGCAGTGAAAGACTTCGAATTAATGTGGAAAAAGAAGAAAAGGCTCAGAACAAAAGATTTCTTCTATTTCTTCAATGATTTCTTTCCAGATAAGAGAACCAGGAGTCTTTGGGAATTTTTCAGTAGGCCTAGTTGTCATCAGCAGAAGCTTGAATTCTAAAGGAGTCTATAATTTGTTACTTCAATAAGATTAACTCTTTACCAAATGACAAAAGTTTGGACTAGACCAAATTGAAAGCATTGGCAGACGACGACTTAGATGGAGCTGAAATAGTGATCGTTGTATATGAGAGGGTAGAAAACATTGTGGGCAAAAGAGAATATGCCAGTTATCAGCATTTTCTACTTTTCCCACAATGTTTTCAAAGGCTTTCTCTGTCTGGGTCCTTAAAACTCGGGATTGTGTGGGAAAGGGTTAAACAAGACATATTGGTATGTGAAGAACATGTACACTGAATTTTCACCGTTACTCTGAAACAAATGGAGGTAGCAAGTTTGTCATTGCTGAACAAAGAAAGAATATATGCTCAGCAAAGTCACTTATAGCTAAAGGCAGGACACCTTGCAGAATTCTGTAATTCTTTATTTGCTCCATTTTTCTCTCAACATGAATGCGTGCTGAGGCAATCCTTCTTGTGGTCTCCACTTCAGTCTTGCTAAACTGAGTTTTTGACTTGAACGGAGGACAGTACAGCTTTACACCTAATTGTTTCAATCTGACTGGATGTGTATGAAACCTTTATCAACCATCACTGCATCTCCTTTGTTGAGTTGCTCAAACAGACAGCTCTTTCTAGTTATTTCAACATCTGAGGTAGATCCCGGCCACAATTTAGACACAAAGACAACTGCTCCAGTCATACTGACTCCAACCAATGCCTTAAAGGTATCATGCAATTTATAACAGGAGTAGGTTAATGACTTATTTTCTAAAAATGATGGACTCTGGATATAAACCTCTGTACAGTCAAGTATGACTCTTGTGTCTGAGAATTTTTCAAAACACTTTGGCACAGATGCTTGTAGAACATCAAGTTTGGGAAGAACGACAAGTGATTGCATGCATTCACACATAAACAAGACCCATGAATTAAATATCTTTGAAACTGCACTTGCAGATATTTTGAAACGAAATTCCAAGTCTTTTACAAGTAAACCAAGTCTAAGCCTCATCATCACCATTAAAAATTCATCAACTTGACGCAACTTTCGTTTTCACCCTAAGCTATTTATAGTCATTTCACCAACAGATTCAGTACTCAATTTATCAGCACCATGTTCCATAAGGATAAGGGAGTCAAACACAGGAATGTCTTGAAATCTGTTAATCCAGTGTAAAACATTATCAAATCATTTGAATGTTTATTTTTTTCTATGCAGATTTCTGGGAGTGATACATCTATACCAACAGATACACTGGGCTGAACGTGGTTGAATGTCTCAGAAAATTCAGTGAAATCAGTTCCTACTATAGAATTTTCCTTATTACACAAAGTCACATTAGTAGTATAGATAACGCTCGATCTAGGCCAAGCCCTCATTAAGCAATGATACATCCCTTAATACGTTAAACATGCCTTAAGTGGCTCAGCCCCCATTAAGAATTATGTCAACCCACGCTTACGACTAACAAACAAGCTTAAAACAAATCAACAAGCTTATGCATAACAAACAAGCTTATCCTTTCCCCTCCCCTCTTAACCAATCCCTCCTCACTTAACACACATGACCGCCATTAACAATTTTATGTAACATTAACATGCTCATAAAATTAACAGTTATTATACTTATGAAAAACCACCTAACTAGCTTCATAAAACAAAATGGTATAACTTCATTATTAATCATTTTTACTTAAGTTCAATTTTTTTATTTTTTTAAAAAAAATTTTAATTTCCCCAAATTTACCAGGCTAACCCCTAAGCAAACAAGTCCTTACATCAGTTTATTGCTTAACCTTTTACCTCCCCCACCAACCAACGCATGACACATTGGCTAACCAGTCACTCACTCACTTAATTAACCAACAAGTCCTTACATCAGTTTATTGCTTAACCTTTTATCCACCCATCAACCAACGCATGACGCATCATGCTATGGCTAACCGGCTTACGCGTGTTTGTGGGCGGCTTAAGATGTTGATAAAAAAATTTAAAAAAAAAAAATTTAAATTTAAAAAAATTAAAATAAAAAAAAAAAAAAAAAAAAAAAATGTAAAAAATTAAAAAAAATTTGTTTTGTTAATGATATTGTAGAATGAATGCTTAAAATGTAAAAAGAAAGAATTTATAAAATTTTAATATACATGTAAAAAATATTTAACCTTTTTATTTGGTTAAATATTTTAATATGTTTTTGGTCTTGCCCCCTGTGCTTCATACATTTTTCTTTCTTCTTCAGTTAATTCTGGAATCCTATGATGCCCCCTTGCTAAAGTATCATAACTTCCATCCAAAAGTATATACCTTTTATCATCTTCAAAACTTAATGCTCTTTTGTTTATCATCACAGTGTTTAATTGATGAAGATAACTTCTTGTTCCACCCATATTTGTATAATAATCTTTTCCTGTATCTAAACAATCCTTATAAGTTTTAAAACTTACTTCATTTTTAATAACAGACTTTTTTACCCCCTTACATCTTTTGATTTCTGTATCTTCATATATAAATTTACCATTTTCATC
Source organism: Tridacna gigas (assembly GCA_945859785.2). Taxonomy (NCBI): domain Eukaryota; kingdom Metazoa; phylum Mollusca; class Bivalvia; order Cardiida; family Cardiidae; genus Tridacna; species Tridacna gigas. The sequence goes on along the minus strand of OX244029.2, from coordinate 12,476,874 downwards.
TAAAATTGCTTTTGGATTAGGATTTTCTTTTGTTTCCTTTTCTCTTTTTAATGATAGTTTTTTACAACAATATGTTTTTGCACCTACACTTACAAATTCAGTCATGTTATCCCCTTTTAATTCATCCTTAAACATACCTAGTACATTTCTATTTTTTTCACTATATAATGGGTGGTTTGGTGGGTATTCGCTAAAATCATACATTGTATCTGCATCTTTTTTCATATCTTCATACAAATCTTCAGTTTCTATTTCTAGTATATAACTATCTGTATAAGTATATAACATTCTTACTTTTTTACCATATATTTTCTTAAAATGTTCATAATAATCTAACAACATTGTTGTTTTACTAATATCTAGTATGCTTACACCTAAATAAATAGGCTTATCATATACTAACTCTAATTTTTTCATATGAACAGCAACTAAATCTGGAGAAAATATAGTATGATTATGATAGTTATGTTTTGCGGTTAGCTTTTTAAAACGTTCGCAATTTTCACCATTAACTAATTCTATATTTACCCTGTTTCTTATGTTTTCCATAGTTTTACCAAAAACAGCGTTCATCATTAACTTAAATAATTGTTCTAAAAAATTATTTTTTTTCTTTTTTTGCTTTTGTTCTTAAATTTACACACTTATAAATATATTTTTTAATATCACTACTTTCTTTAAATTTAATTCCTTCGTGTATTTTTTTAATTTTTAATCCTAAGCGTAAGTAAGTTTTTAAAGCTTCATAATGAAGTGTATATTTTTCTTTATCATTTAAGTTTGGAATTAATTTTTCTACTTTTCCTATTTTTAATCGTTCTGCTGCTAGAGGCATATCACTATGTTCATCATGTAATTCTTCTGGATACTCTAAATCAACCTCTAAAAAGCATGGGTAATTTTCCCAATTATCTAATTCTTCTCTAGTCATCCATTCAAAACCACCTACAGGTAAAGGTTTAGTCATAGCCCATGGATAAAGACTGTTTTTATCAATATAGAACAAATATATAGAAGGTTTTGATGGGTCATACTTATCACCCATATATTTATTGTTAGCCTTTGCATATCTTTTACTACACATGCTTACACCACCCCTTTTAGTGTTTTCAATAAAGTAAAGTTTATTTCGGTCTGTTAGTAGTTCTAGTTTTATCTCACTTTCTTTAAGCATTTCATCATATCCATATCCTGGCAAAGTATAATACCAAGCAGGGTCTAAACCAAAATTTTCAAGACAAGAAAATCTAAAGTTTTCAATAATATCAGCTAAAAGTAAAACATCTACTTCATTGTGTAGCTCTAAATAATCCCTAAATGTTTTCATCTTAAATTCTTTCCAAACTTTTAAAGCATGTTCATAATCTTTAGGTTCTATATGCTCTTTGTTTAAACTTGAATAAAATGCTTCTATAGGTGGTAGTTGTGTTTCTTCTAACTTATCAAAAGAATCTAACCATTCATATTAAAAAAAACCCTTTCTTCTTAGTAATTGTACTTGGTCTTTTGTATAGTTACGTTCTAATAAATTTTTAAAATCTTCATCTTTTAAATGTTTTGAAAGTTTATCTAAACTCTGTGGTAAAAATTTAAAACTATCAAGAAACCTTAATTTAAGGTATTTTTTCTTCCCCACCATAACATACTTACTAAAACTAATGTATTTTTCTTCACTGTTTGGTAAGCAATCAATACGACCATTAGTTTTACCAAGATAGTTAATAAAAATATGCGCATCATAACCACTTAAATTATGAAAAAAAAACAGGGATAAAATTTGGAATTTTTGCTTTAAGATTACATTTATTATGTGCGGCTCCCCTATATTTACCAGTAAAATGGCAATGGTCTTTTACTTTATAATTTTCATCATCAGTAAATTTACCATTGCATATCCAACATGTTTCTTCATTTTTACAATTTCTTTCTTCATCTTCTGTTATTTTAATTTTTACTGGGTTTTTATAATATTCATCATGAAGTTGTTTAACATCCTTAGTTAATTTATCTATAAATTTTTTTTCTGCATCTTTACCTATATACCCTCTTAATACTGGTTTTAAAACATTTCTATCAAAACTACAAATTAAATACTTATAACTAATAGGTATATGCTTTTGTGTTTTAATTGTATTACTTTCTTCTTGACTTATATTTTCTATAGGTTCCAACAAGCATTCAAAATCAGCAACTACAATAAAAGGTACCATTATTTTTCTACAATAATTTTCAAATTCTTTTATGACTTCTTCAGGCTTTTCAGGGTTAGGCATTATTAAATCAACTCCATCATAATCTACACAACGTTTCATATGCTTTTCTAAAAGTTTTTTACTTCCAAAATGACCATTACAAAGCATACAATACTCCACATTATGATTACCAGATACTTGTTCTCTCATTAAAGCTTTTAAATTTTTTATTAAAACATAATGCGATTTTTCACCATCTTCAATATAAAGTAAATTTACATGATTTTCTCTTAAACTTTTTATAACTCTAATTCGTCTGATTTTTTTCTTATCATCATACATATAAACATTAACACTAATTTTTGGATTTTGTCTTTCAAACTTATCTATATCAAGTAAAGAAACAGGATATTTAATTCCTTTCATATTTAAGCTATTTTTCTTAGATTTTAAATCACCATCAACTCTTTCAGGATGACTATTTGTTGGATTTAAATACCTTAAAATACAATCTGTAAAACATTCATCATTTTCACTTTTCATGTTAATACATGCTTTTTTATTAGCAATCCAATCAGGTAAAGGTATCCACCCACCAGCATTTAATGGTTCATAAATAACGGTATGCACTTTTAAATGAACCACACTATGAAATACCCACCCACTACCCTTTTTATAAAAATTAACATAATTTTCTAAAATTCTTTCAATCATATCAAAGTATGAATCTTCTACATTGGTTCCTCTTAAATTAATCTCATTTGCATCAGAAGAAAAATTTGCTTTTACTCTTTCTTCATCTTTACCTTCTCCTCTTTTCATGATACATTGAAGATTTATTTTTACTTTAACCCCACGCTTATTTTTTAAAATTTTAATGATTGATGGTTGTGCCAACTCTAAAAACTCTTGTGGTGTAGCAACTGGTATCCCTTCTATTTTATATTCTTGAGCATAATTTTTTAAAGCAGATTTACTTAATTTTATATTAATTTGCTCTACTTTACTATATATATCTTTTATCTTCTTTTTTAAAGCATTAAGTTCAGGTGATATACTTGGTTGTACCTCTCTAACATTTTCTAAATCTTTCATCAAATCATTAATTGAAATAGTTGGGCTCTGTTTTGGTGATTTTTTGTTGGTAATGGTCGAGCTATTGTTGGTTGTAATATTGGTGTATCAATAGTTTCAATATCTCTATCTAATATAGAAGGTCTCGTATTGATTAAAAGGGTAATTAGTTCATTACGCCTTAGCCTTGAGTATCTTCTTAATCCCCTATTTCTTGCTAAAGCCCTTAATCCATCAACTGTATATCTATCAAATTCTTTATCCATATTTTTTAATGTAAAAAATCTTTTCTTAAGTCAAAAATTTTATTATTTCCTGACAAAAATAATAAAATTAGAGAATGTCAATCTTATATTTACCATTCCATACTATTCCATTCCAGTTTTCTATCGTTTGTGGACAACGATCTATGTATTTACTAGCTTTGTAAATTGATGGAAATTCAATTACTTCATCAGTTTCAACATTTTTTAAGGTAACCCTCTTTGGGTTTTTTGAAATATCCTTTAGCCTATCATAATGAGGAATTTTTTTAATTTTTTTTTTTTTTTTTTTATTTTCTTCTTCTGGATATAAACCATGCTCTTTTAACACATCAATATACTTTTTCTTATTCCAATAGGAATAAAACTTAATATTGTTATCTGTTAATATTTTTTTAAAATCAGCAATCTTTAGCATATTTTTTATTTAAAATAAAAATTACTTAATACACTACACTCATTTTATTTCCATCACTCTGAAAGTTAATTAGCCTATCACTAAGTAAAACCGCAAATGCCCCAGTATTTGCTGGAACAGGTGCACTGAATGTTGCTTTAACGTGGATATCAGTAACAGAATACTTAAGCCTTTCACTTTGTTTAGATAAATCAAACACAAACAAAGGAAAAATAAATTTAAATTCATAAGGACTAATATTAGGGTTTGATACTAATTCATCCATGTTAAAAAACTTTTTTCTAAATGAAGCAGCTTCACTATATATTCTACTAATTTGATTAGCAGTAAAATTTATATCATAATCATATTGTGGATATTTTTTTGAACCTAACATTACATAAATATTTTCAACATTTATGCTGTCAAATGCAGCTGTGTTTTGTGTTTGGTCACCACCTCTACCAGTTTGAAAACCAACAATTAAAAAACGCGGCACCTCAGGAGATGATTTAGATGATAACCTCCAAGTAAAACCTGTTGTCTGTGGAACTGCGATAGAGTCACATTGAATCATTCTATAACCAACTGGGAATTTTTCTTTCTTCTCGATAAATTTGTAAAGTTCCAACTTGTTACCATCTTCCGGTGTTACATGTGGCATAAACCAAGATACCTTCAGTAAATTAACTCTACCAGCATCGGTACCAGCATCTCTATAAATTGCATCATTGTCATCATTTCTTGTTAAGGTTAGTGTTTGTTTCATACCATATAAAATTTTGTTATAATCTTCACAAAAACCAAATATATGTTTTAAGGGTATCCTAAAACTAAATGTTCCAACTGGATTAGAACTAAAAACAAAGGCTTTTCTTATTGAAAAACCATTATTATTAGCACTATTTGCAACGGTTCCGGTATCCTTACACCATAGTTGGTTTAACCCCTGTGATTTAGAAAAGTCATCTGGGTATTTTAACAGACCTAGCATTGTCGTAGCCTGACCAGGATAATTAATTGTTTCTATCTCTTGTCCACTAAGTTGATATCTTACATTTTTTAACAGATACATCAAACCATTATTTTTTACTAATTCACCTATAATTTGTAAATAAGACTCAGAAGGATGATAAAAAATATCTTGAGTTTCGATATCAATCCTAATATTTCCTCCAGAGTTGTTTAGATTGGTTCCTGTAATAGGTAGATATTCATAATATTCATATTCATCAATACTATCATCTTTTAAAATCGGTGCTTTAATATTTAAAATATCCATTTTATTATGTGCAATTATAATTTTTAAGTCAAAATTATAATTGAGTTGAGTTTTTAATATTCTAGCCATAGTTGAGGGAATGATTTGTTTTCATCATTTACAAAAACACCCTTAAGTTTAATATTTTTTAGTTTTTCAGCAGAAAACTTTTTTCTCATTTTAGGATAAATTCTATTTCCGTAAAGAATGGTTACCTTAGGTATATCATTTTCTTCTAAATAATGATTTACATCTTCTTCAAATTCCTTAATGATATCAGCTTTTTCAGGTGACAATTTTAAAACAACCTTTTTATAATCATAACTTGTATTGGTAGTCTCTAAAACTTCACAATCTTCATTAAGTTTAAAATTTGCAAAAAGGATACCAACTCTTTTTGTATTGTATTTTTCATATTCAGTTATTTTAAATTTTAGCTTTGGCATTCTTTTTATTTAATGTATATAATTTGCTTAACTTAAATTTATTTTTTTCATAATACTTTAACTCCGGAACCCTTAATACTATTTAATTTCTTAACTAAATCTTGTATAGCAATGGCACCACCATCCATTAACTTGCTAATATCTTGCATTGCAGGTTGAGTTGTTGTAGTAGGCTTTTGAGTATATTTTTCTAAAATCTTTTTAGATTTTGGTGTCTAAGCCTTTTCAACTAACTTTTTACCAGCATCAACTGCGGCACTCTTTCCAACCTCTAATGCTTTCTTTGCTCCTTCCTTAGCTACACTCTTACCAACATCAACTGCTGAAGATGCAATTTGTTTAGCTGCGCTGCTTGTAAATAGTCTTGTAAGAAAATTAGCTAAAGTATCAAATATCCCTGCTCCTCCATAAGCATAATTTCTTTTAAATCCTCTCTTTTGTGATGTAATCATTTTATAGTATAGACATTAATTTTTTATAAGTTTTTGTATTTAATACACGTTGTCTTTTTAATTCATCACAAATACTTATAAGCTCATTTCTTACACCTGTATTACCAGCTTTTTTACTTGCCATTAAGAGGTCTAATCTTTCTAATAGTGAGTTAGGGTTAGATGGGATAATGGTAATTCCATATCCAGTTTTTCCTGCCCTAATATCTCCCCAAATAGGTCTAAGTATGTTACCACTTATTTGATGAAGAACTTTTTGGCCGAGGGTTATTAGGGTCAGTATTACGATGAAGAGCATTGGTTTTTATCATTATTTCTTTGTAATCAATAAGGTCCTCATCTTTATAAATGTTTTGATTTGGGATTTTAGCAACAATTAACTCCCATAGACCGGGTGTTCCTTTATATTCCTTACCAGCAACTATAATATCATCTTCATCAATTATTACTAATTTGTTACCAATATAGAATTTACCATCTTTATCATATAACCCATATGTTCTATCAACATCACCTTTACCAACAAATTTTGTTAAATACTCCTTTGCGATTGGTCCAATATGATGTGTGTCTTCATAGTTTGTCAATAACTCTTGCTCTTTAGATGGATAAGCTTCTATTGTTGGATAATTTGGTAAGTTAATAGCCTGTGGTAACCGTTCAATCCCCTCTTTAATAGGTTTAAGCCCTTCTGTAATCTCCTTTGTTGTGACTTTTTGTGTTTCTGTAATAGGTTTAAAAAACTTTGAAAGGTCTGTTTGTAATTCAATTTCACCTGTTCTTTCTGCAAGTTGGTTATCACGAATTCTTTTCATTGTTGCGAGATATTCTTTTACCATTTGCTCCCTTTTCACAGGGTCAGTTATCTTTAAAAACGACATATTTTTTTTAAGTAAAAAGATTTTTTATCTTATTATTTTTTAATCAGTATTACCTATCTCACAAGCACAAGAACATTTAAACTTAGGTGGTTTTAGTTTTAGTCTTAATGGGTTCCATTGTTTCTTTCTACTAGTCTGCGGAATTCCTCCCGTGCTTCCTGTTTCCCCTTCTCGATTAAACTCTCCTGTTCCTCCAGCTTGCTTTTTTTCTTTGACTTAACTCGTATCTCTTCCTTCATTTGTTTGTATTTTTCCAATTCATCCATAATTAAAGTAAATTCTGAATGTTCTATTTTGTTGTCAGCGATAGCCTTAGATATATGTGTATGTATCGTATTTAACTTTGAATCTGCCAACATTTTAATCTGAAGATGTTTTTCTGATTTTGTTCTGGTTCTTCTAACCATAAATTTACCAACTAATGCTGTAATACCAATAACCAATGCGCTAACCTCTAATGCTATTGTTGCTGGAATTGCTACAATGGTTGATAGTAAAGCGATACCTCCTCCTCCAGCACCAAGGGCTGCCACTGTTAAGCCTGCCTCTACATTGTCTACTGTCTTACTAATCTTTAAATACTTTTTAGCTAGTTGTTCTCTAACCTTAACTTCATTTTCTAGAAATGTTTGAATTTCTGATATTTTTGGTAGCCTGAAGGATTGACCATTGTCATCACTTGAAATTACTGCTTCTAGTCTTGGAGCATTTGGTATATTTCGTGCTTCTGGTAAGTTTGGATATATCTTTTCATTTAGTTCCATTTTATTAATTAAAACTATTTTTTAAATAGAATAGTAAATACGACACAAAAAGGCGTTTTCCTCAATTTTTACTAGGTTACTAGAGTTGTTTGTAATTGTGGTAACCACATTATCATTATCCTCAAGAATAACTTCATTTGTTAAACTAAATTGTTTAATTTTTAGAGCATAAGATAGAGAAATTAAAATGGCGCCCCTACTCATCATAAAACCAAAATTTAAAACAATTGTTTTAGTTTCACCACCTTTTAATACTAGGGTTTGTTGCGTAAAAACATCCCAAGTAACAGGATTAACTTTTTTAGCTGGATGCTTAACTTCTACAGGTTTCCAAAAAATAGTTTTTGGTTGAACCATTTTAGGTTTGTTGTTTCCAAATTTATGCACATTCATATTTTTAAATTTATAATATTGCACCCAATATAGGAATATTAGCAAATGGGCTATTAGGTCCTAAAAGAAGACCTTTTCCATTATAAATTTTTCCACCTTGTTTTAAATACAATCCATCACCAACGACACCCAGTCCTTTACCTTTGTATGGTTTAAGATATAAACCTTCACCATCTGTTTCAACTTGACAGATACAACCGCCTTTCTTAAGATACAATCCGCTTTTTGAACACCTGAAGAGGCTAAACCAGATAGGGCGCCCACACCTAAAGCAGGTAAAACAGTCCTTGCTAATGTGGGTAGAACTGATGAAGCTAATCCTGCTAACAAAGGTAAAAATCCTCCTTTTACTTTCATGTTATGTTTAAATTGTTCAGTTGACATTTTAAACGTGGTTCCCTTTCCGCCTTTATAAGCTTTTGTAAGTTTATTTACTTGTGATTTAGTTAATGCTATTACATCGTTACCATGCAAATCTTCATACTTTAAACGAATACTTGCTGGGCTTTTGTTTTTAAAAGCATGTAAATTTTTTTCCTTTTGCCCTTCTGATATATTTAATTTAGCGTTAATGTAATTTGGCATTTTATATTTAACGTGATTCTCTTATATGAAATCTAATCGTTAATGTTTCTCCTCTTAAATTTAGTATGTTTCCATCTTGGTCAGTTAGTGTAACGTTTAAATCATGTATTTCATTCAATGTTAAAGGTAAATATACCAGATTAACTGGATTTTCTATTATTTTATAACCTGGAGCAACATTTGGAAAAAAGCTGTAAATTGTGTTTCTTTGAGAACCATTAACATAACTACCTGAGATTAAATCAATATTAACAAGTAAGCTATTAATACTTAAGATATTAACTAAATTTTCTGATTCATGAACCCTCGAACATATTTTGCTCTGCTAAATCCTAATACCTTTCCAATACTGTTTTCATGATTAAAATCTACCTGATATCCATTTTCAAGAATTAAAACTGATTTAAATGTATTAGTGTTTGCTGATAAACAAATATAATATTCTTCATTGAATAAATCATAATGTCCTTTTTTCTTCATTTCTTGTTGTATATAATCATTGATATCAACTAAATCATAGCTACCTGTTGGTATCTTTATCTTTTCCCATGTGTTACCACTATCTTGTGAATAAATAAAAATGTTGTTACTATCAGTAATATTAGGAAATGAATAGTAAGTTTCAAGATTGACTAAAGCTATTTCATATTCTTTATCTTGGTCTAATTTAAGTGGTGGAGTAAATATTGTTTTAAAATTTGATTTGTTATCGCTTACGATAATTTGAAATGATGTTTTATGGTCAGTGTTTTTTACTATTTTTTCAAGTAATTCTTCCATTTTTATATTACTATAAAGGTTGTTTATATGTGTAAAATATATCTTTTTGCTTAAGATATATTTTTAAAATTTAATAATGTTTTTTTTTTTTTTTTTTTTAAATAAGCAGAGTGGTTATCAGAAGATCTATTAAAACTAAAATAAAAAATATAGTTTATTTTTCTTATTTTTTGTACATATAGCATAAAATTTTTTCTATGCTTTCTATGTTTTCTGTTAGCTTTATCTTCCTCTTCAGTTTTAAAAATACTTGACCATCTATTTAAATTAGAAAGTAATTCTGAAATATAGTTTTTCATAAAACAAACACATAATTCTTTTTCATCAATACCAACAAGACTTTTTGCGTAAGAAAGAAAATCCTTTTTCAAATCTAACAAATCAAAAGCTTTTTTAAAATATCTTGGTGTGCAAAGTTCAAATTCTTTTTCTAACCTAATTTCTGTTCCTTTAATAAAACCCATAAGATCATTTACGCTAAAATATTTTAAACTATATTTATCGATACTTTGATCAATTGCTGATTTTGCCATTTTTTATAAAACATACTTAAAATCTCCTTAAATTTTTTCATTTTTTAAAAAAAAAATTTTTTTTTTAAATTTTTTAATAATAGTTTTGGTAGTTTTGTGGTATATAAAAGTTGTCAAATCCATTTCTATATTTACCGTTGTATTTGTTATTGGTTAAATCAATTATAACAAAACCATGAGGTCTTTCCCAACAATTTTTACAAAAATTAACAAACTCAGTTTTTGTCATATCATCCCCTGCATGATCGCTAAAAATATGATTAAGATTTTTTAAGTCTTGCCTAAACAAGCAAATAAAATTTGCATTCTCTCTAATAGTTTGACGGGGTAATCTAAAATAATTTTGTGATAGATAAAAACAATCAGCATTACTATGTCTCCCTCTTACGTAATAGCTTTCGCATTTGTTTTGTCTTTCTAAAAGTAAATCATCAAAAATCATTAAATTTTTGTTTTGTCCATTTAAATCTCTTGGGTCAGGTACATCACTAGCATTTTCAAAAAATTCACAATCAATATCAGATTTTTCTTTAATTGTTTTGCTCCATTCTTCAACTAATGCTGTAGGTGAAATGTCACGGTTTTGAACTTCATTTTTAAGTGAAAACAACCTTAATATGTATTCTTTTGGTATTTTTTCTTCAAAGGCTTTTTTAAGTATACGATATTCTGGTTGAAACAAACTTTTACCATAAACGCATAAGTTGTCATAATCTAACCAATCTGGTCTTAGCAAAAGGTTAAGTAAAAGGGTAGTTTTACCACATCCTGATTTACCTACTATTAACCCCCTAATACTTCTTGGTAAAAGAGGGTGGTTAAATCTTTTTGCTAATGCTTCATTCCATGATAAATTAACAATGTCCATTTTATATTAAAAAAATTTATTTAATATAAAAAATGTATTGTGTTAAGTGTAAAAAACAAACTGATACAACCGATTTTGAATGTGCGGTAAGTAAAAATGGTAGAAATATGAAAAAGGGTAAGTGTGTTGAATGTGGAACAACAAAAACTCAATTTACAAAAATAGAGGGTGGTTCGTTCTTAAACAAGGTTATCAATAACTTACCTGTTGAAATGCACTTACCTGGTCACAACTTTACTGGTCCTGGTACCAAGTTAAAGAAAAGATTAAATCCTGATTTAACACCTAAAAAATGGCCAAAGCCTGTAAATCGTGTTGATAAAGCAGCATATCATCATGATATATGTTATCTTAAACATGATGATACAGCAACAAGAAATTCTGTTTGTGATGTTAATATGCTTAAATAGTTAAAAGGTGTTTATAATCCAACAATTAGGGAAAAAATGGAAAGAGGTTTAGTTTCTTCATTAATTGGTACTAAAAAAAGATTTGGTATGGGAATTAAAAAAAAATGACCAAAATATAACGCTAGCAGAAGAATTACATAAACCTGTAAAAAGAAAATTTAAGAAAAGGAGAGTTAGAGTAAATGGTATTGATAGGATATGGGCTGCAGATTTAGTAGATATGCAAGCATTTTCTAAACTTAATCGTGGTGTAAAATATCTTCTTGCTGTCATTGACATCTTTTCAAAATATGGGTGGCTGATACCATTAAAAGATAAAACAGGAAAATCTGTTTCTGTTGCATTGAAGAGTATTTTTAAGGAAAGAAAACCTGAGAAAATGTGGGTGGATAAAGGTAAAGAGTTTTATAACAAAGATGTTAAAGACTTGATTGAATTATATTCCACTGAAAACGAGGAAAAATCAAGCGTTGTTGAAAGATGGATTAGAACAATGAAAGAAAAAATGTGGAAGTATTTCTCTGCTCACTCAACAAATGTTTATATTAACGTATTACCAAATCTTGTTAAAGAATATAATAACACGAGGCATTCTTCTATTAAGATGACGCCAACTGAAGCAAGTAAGAAGAAGAATGAAAATAAAGTTTGGAAAACATTGTATCCTGATTATAATCAAGTAAGGGAGGATATCAAACCAAAGTTTTCTGTTGGAGACAAAGTAAGGATAAGTAAAAAGAAAAAGACTTTTGAAAAAGGTTATACCACAAGATGGACTGAAGAGGTTTTTACAGTTTCAGAAGTAAAACATACATCACCTGTAACATATAAAATTGAAGATTTAAATGGTGAAGAAATAAAAGGTGCCTTTTATGAACCTGAACTACAAAAAACAAAACAAGAGTTGTATAGGATAGAAAAGGTTATTAAAAAGGGAAAAAAGAAATCTCTCGTAAAGTGGAAAGGTTATTCTGATGAGTTTAATTCATGGATTGATAATAGTTCTATTGTAAATATTTAAATATATAAAAATGCAAAATATTTTAACTGATAATATAACTTTACCAAATAAACCTTTAAGTAATTTTGAACTTGAGGATGCCGCAAAAAAATTAAAAATAAAAAATTTTAGAGGAATATTTTTAAGAGATACCCTACCTAAAAAAGTAAAAAATAAAGAATGTGGTATATTAAATCTTGATGATACCAGCGGTCCAGGTACTCATTGGGTTGCATGGTTTAAAGATGATAAAACTAAAATTTATTTTGATAGTTATGGTATTCAACCACCTATTGAAATTATAGATTATTTAAAAAGGTCAATACACTACAATACTGACCAATTACAACATGCAGGGGAAGTATTTTGTGGTCATTTATGTTTGTACATTCTTAAAGTGTTGGGTTTAGGTAATAAATTTCAAATGTTTTAAATAAACTTTTTTAGTAATATTAAAAAAACGATGCCCGTTGATAAATTTGGAAGAATAGATGATGTTAAAACAAGTGGTGATGGTGTGTCACTCGCTTACATAAGTAATAATTTTTTACGTAAAGATGGAACAACTCCCGTTACCGGTTCTATAAATATGGCTGGTAATACATTAACACAGGTTAGTAATCCAGTAAATCCACAGGATGTTGCCACTAAGAGTTACGTTGATGGAGCTGGAGGGTTGTTAGATGAAAACGGGGGATACCATATGACAGGGTATTTAAACATGGGTTTTAATAAAATAAAAAACATAGCTGACCCTGAGGAGCCAAGTGAAGCAGCTACTAAAAAATATGTAGATGATGCTAATCGTGCTTTTGTTTATGGAGCTGATGGTTATACAGCAGGTGGTGACATTTCTATGGGTGGATGGAGGATTAACAATGTTGGATCACCTATAGAAAGCCAACAAGTTGCAAATAAGTTTTACGTAGATACAGTTGTGGATGTGGCAACCGCTGGTGATAAAGCTTTAACAAAAAACCATGCTGGAGCTTTTTTAGCAGCTGGTAAAATAGATATGAACGGCAACTCAATCACCGGTTTACCAAATCCTACAGACCGTGATGCAGCTGCAAATAAAAATTATGTTGATAATGGTGGAGCTATCGTAAAAAATCCTGATGGAAGTTTTACAGCAATATCTAATGTTGATTTCCAAGGCTTTACTATAAAAAATGCTGCTACACCTGTAGAAGAAAGAGATTTAGCAACAAAATCCTACGTGGATAAAAAAGTATCACTTCCTTCTCTCATAGGTCCTAAATCTATAATTACTGTGTGGGCCGAGGAATAGGGCGAACTTAAGAAGAACAGCTTTCAGTTTGCATTTGGTAATGGAGGCTCCGGAGAAAGCCATAGGATAGCAGGTTATTGTATGTCTGCTTCTGGTAGAATTATAAGAGGAACTTTAATGGTTGTAAAAGGAAATAGATTTTTGAAAGAAGAGGCAAAGGTTAATATGGTGGTAAATGGAGTAGAACAAGCAGACTACTCCATTGTTAAAATGAGAGGGGAGGGATGTAGTTGTATTGTTTTTCCACAACCTTTAGAAATAGACCAATGTGATATAATAAACTTTATAACAAAGACAGATAACCCTAATTCAAAAAGTTCGTATGTGTCGATATTGATAGAATTGGACTTGTAAAAATATTTAATCTAGTAAAAAAAAAAGATTAAATATTTATATTTTCCTTTTAATCTCACTCTTTACCCTACAAACTGGACATTCTTTCTTAGCATATACTTTATCACATTTTTCACATAAGCACAGATGGCCACAACTACAAAACAAAATTGTGGGTGTCCTGTTTTCATCTAAGCATAAAACACAACATTTAGACTTAAATGTTTCATTTGTGTTAATGTGTTGGGGTTGTTGTTCTTCATCTTGACCTTCTTCGCTTTCTTCACTTTCTTCCTGTTGTATTGTAGTTAATTCATCTTCTGCATCACTTTCATTTAAATCGTATGCCTCAAATGCCCCCCATTGTATTAAACTATGGGGGATGGGGTGTATGTCAAATAAGTTGGAAATATGATACATATAAGTTATACATCCATTACTTTCCCTAAAAAGAGAAGAATTACTTTTAGTTATTTCTTCTAAGCTTCCCCAATATTCCCCATAGTATTCCACAAATGAATAAAAAGGAAAATTTAAATATTCACACGGAAAGATGTTTTCAAAAGTTAAAATTAAGCATAAAAATATGTTAATTGGTAAAGGTTCTCTATGTTTGTTACTAATTAAATCTGTTAAAGCTTGGTTGTAAATTAAGAAAAAATTATTAGTTTGATTTTTTGGTATTCTTATCCCGCCAAAAATAGTTTTTTTTTTATAAAATCTTAACCTTCTATCTTCTTCATTTAAGTGTTCGTGACATAAATCAGGCCAACCAGAAAATAAAGTTATATCACATTCATCATTTTCTAATTTAAATTCGCTATATTTGTAATATACAAAGGGTTTTAGTTTAGCAATCATAAAATAAATATCCTTACGCTCATTACAATAACGAATTACGAAAAGTTTTCTTGCTTTAATGTTTGTGTGTTTAAAAGAGGTTTGGTCTTTTATAACATTTTCTAAATTTACTCTCTCCTGATTAGTAAGTTTATCTAACACACCCCTTTTTTATAATATACCTATAAGTACTTAACAAAGAAAAATTCAATTTTTATTTATAGCATTAAGAAATAAAAAAAAATATTTAAAAAATTTTTTTTTTTTTTTTTTTTTTTTTTTTTTTTTAATCATCGATATTTAGTTCTTTCTTTATAGATTGGACAAAATAAAAATATTCCCTATATTATTCCCTTAGCTATCCCCATCGTAACTTTTATTTTTTAAATCCCTTCTTAGCCATCTAACATAAGCATCAACTATATATTTAATGTCTTCTTTATCTGGTAAATTTTCAATTTGTGTAATCATTTCATCGTGAAATTTTTCTTTTAATTTTTTTTATTTTATCTAGTACTTCCCCTTCCAAATCCTCGAGTAAGTCACATAGGTAAACATATGCTGCCTTTGTTCTTTTTTCATTTAATTTTTGCTGTTGTTCAGCGTCAATTGTTTGTTGTGGTTTATCACTTGTAGCCATCTTATATATTTTTATTTACAGAAATTTTTAAGTAAAATTCAAATTTTTTAAATTTAAAATTTTTTTTTTAAATTTTTTTATCAACATCTTAAGCCGCCCACAAACACGCGTAAGCCGGTTAGCCATAGCATGATGCGTCATGCGTTGGTTGATGGGTGGATAAAAGGTTAAGCAATAAACTGATGTAAGGACTTGTTGGTTAATTAAGTGAGTGAGTGACTGGTTAGCCAATGTGTCATGCATTGGTTGGTGGGGGAGGTAAAAGGTTAAGCAATAAACTGATGTAAGGACTTGTTTGCTTAGGGGTTAGCCTGGTTAATTTGGGGAAATTAAAAAAATTTTAAAAAAATAAAAAAATTGAACTTAAGTAAAAATGATTAATAATGAAGTTATACCATTTTGTTTTATGAAGCTAGTTAGGTGGTTTTTCATAAGTATAATAACTGTTAATTTTATGAGCATGTTAATGTTACATAAAATTGTTAATGGCGGTCATGTGTGTTAAGTGAGGAGGGATTGGTTAAGAGGGGAGGGGAAAGGATAAGCTTGTTTGTTATGCATAAGCTTGTTGATTTGTTTTAAGCTTGTTTGTTAGTCGTAAGCGTGGGTTGACATAATTCTTAATGGGGGCTGGGCCACTTAAGGCATGTTTAACGTATTAAGGGATGTATCATTGCTTAATGAGGGCTTGGCCTAGATCGAGCGTTATCTATACTACTCACATTTTCCAAAATTCTAGGCGGTTCATATGTCTGTGTGGCTTGAGTAAAACTGGAATCAGCAACTGGACATTTTGGCTTTATGGTCTTGCTATAGGCTGTCAGAGAATACCTGTGAAGATTCATAAAATATGATTAATTTTATAACCTGTTACCATACATTCCAGTCAGAAGCATCTTTACAACTTAAACCTTTACCACACAATCCCGACTTTTACCAATCCTGAGAAAGAAGCCTTTTGAAAACGTAATAGGAAAAAGAGAAATTGCTGGTAACCACATTTTCTCCATTTCCCACAATGTTTTCTACCCTTCCCATAACAAATTTCTATTTTTTGAGCCCCACTTCTTTTGTCATCTGCATTACTTTCAATTTAGACCATAAAGGTTGTGACATTGACGAAAAACAAAATAACGACAATATATTTCCATACTATCATATATCCCTGAGTAGGGTAATTTTGCCAATTTAGCAACATTTCCTTCAATCCTAAATCATGTAAACTGGAAATTAGTAAAATGTATGTGTATGTAAAATCTGTAACCTTTTACAATCATTTAAATTCACCTCTTTAAAATTATTGACCTATATTCATTTGTCAAGAAATGAAAATTTTATGGCAACCATATAGAGAGGATTTCCTGGTGATGTGCATGTATTTTCACTGGTCATGATATTTTCTTTTCTAAGGTAAACTGCGGATGATGAATGAAAGTCACATGAAAGTCATAAACCTGTGAATTCTCTGATGACAAGCTGTGAACATTTAATAAGTGCGTATTGCCTCACAAAATTAACATTTTGTTTTAATTCTGGATCATATTTCAGGAATAAATGAAAACCGCCAAATTCATGGATATAAACGTTTGCACTCTCTATTTTCTTCACTGGCCGTGGATTTGTATAAACTTAAAAGCTGCTTTCTATAACCATTTACCACACAATGTCGCCTTTTAATGACCATGGGTATGAAGCCTTTTGAAAACATTGTTGGAAAAGGAGCAAATCCTGGTAACCAGCATTTTCTCCTTTTCCCACAATGTTTTCTACCCTATCAAAGGAAAATTGCACGATGTGCACCACACTGAAATTGTCGTCTGCAAATGCTTTCAATTTGCACAGGTCTAAAATTTTGTCGTCTGTTAAAGGGTTAATTCAAAGATCAAAACAAGTTGATATCCTAGAGTCATTAGTTTGGACGCCCTTAAGCACTTTAGCTTCTGTATCATTAGTTTTATGACTTAATTATATAAACAAATGCAATGTATAGCAGATGTATCATGTTATCTATGACTGCATATTTATATCACACTTGATTGTAATTTGAATTTTGAATAAGTCAAATTTTTGCAACTTTTTCAATAGACCACCGGAGCATCCATGTTTGTTCACACTCATACGAAACAACGCCTTTTAATGGTGTGCTCTTTTTTGAGTGATATATCCCTCTACTTTCACATGCACAACCAAATTTGATACTTGGACAAGCAAACCAGAAATTTAACATGTACAATTTTTTCTATCTTTCAGACATATGAGCTATTTCAGATTTTCCAAATCTGATACTCACTGCTGTATTTGAAAAAATTGCATTGCTACAGTTTACAGGGGGTAACCATGTGTTAAAACTCAAGAATGCAAGCTGCATGAAGTTGATGAACTAAAGATATATATAGAAATTAGCTCATGTCACATTGAGGACATGCTGGATAATGACTTTCACGTCTTACTCGAAAACCCTCCAGATCCTGTACATAGTAAAACTTTGTTCAAAAAAGAACATCATAGTGTTGCAGAAAGCCTGTTACAAGAGGATTCATACCGCTCAAAAGGAAATAAATGGTAGTAATGATAAAGTAAACACAAAGGAAGTGAAGAAATGTACAACTCAACCTATTGAGAAAATCCCCAAGTCATTGATCAAATCTATACTGACAATATCTTGCTCAGCCGACCAACGCATATTGCCAATTATAATCAATGAACAGGAGCCTTGTACATCCTCCGAAACAAACCTTCACATCAAAATTTGTTTGCCTGTGATTTCTGGATTACCTGAGTGCAATTACATGTTACAAGTTACGGTTAATAGTCTAGGATATATTGTTGTTCTATGTGTCAGTCAAGACATCTTCTAATTTTGGATAAGAACTTTTGTCTGCAGGATCGAATACTACCAGAAACAGAACCTGTGTGCTTCAGCTCTACAGGTAACGAGGACTTCGTCATTGTTTTGCTAACAGAACAATGAAAACATACCAAGTGACTCGAAAAGATGTTTTCACTTTCAAATGTTTTTATTCCCCTCAAAGCTCTATTGCTGTAGCCTATCAATGCATGGTGCCAATCAAGTGGTATGTCTTTGCTTCAACCTACTTCTCGATGAAGGAAAAAGTATTATGCAAGACTGTGTGACATTTGAAATTCGGGGTAATAAGGATGGCAAAATTCACAAAACTTTCAGTTTTAACCTTGCAGCCAAAGCATCAGCAGAAATGTCTATTTATTCAAGGCAGATGGGTGAGATAGTTGTATGTTCAAATATTCCATCATCTTTCTACATATTTCTATCAGAGACTGTCGAAAGGCTACGACTTATTGAAATATCAGGTGCTACAAGTATAACTGGTGACAGATATGGAAATCTGTACATATTTGACAAAACTGGAGACTCCATTTTATATATTTCAAAGGACACCGATGATATGTTAAATAATATTAAATAATATGATATGATATGTTAAATAATGATATGTTAAATAATATTAAATCAAAAGAGTTGTCAGCTGCTGCAGTAACATACAATGCTAATGAGCTCACTCGCATCGCGGTATGCTCTACAATGGGGGAACAGACAACAGCCCAGCTTAGCAAATGCCTCTTTCTTTGATCAACTTGAAGTGTTAAGTCAAGATGAAATTAAAGAAACTAATATATGAACTTAAACAACATCATCAGAATTAAGACATATTGCCAACGCACATTCTGACGCAGTACTTGAAAGAACTTTTACCAGTTATTACACCTATAAGGTTAGTGCGGGGTATTTCCGGATAAATACAAACAAGCTACTGTAAGGCCACTTCTTTTTAAAGAAGCGTGGACTTGAGCTAGAACTTGGTAATTACAGACCTGTAAGTAGCCTTTCAGTTCTATCTAAAGAAGAGAAAGTGGATCTACTTTGCGCGCATGCGTACAAAAAATAACTTCTCCCCAAAAGTCAATCGATCAGCCTGTACACAACATCATTCTTGTGAATCAGCTCGGCTACGACCTATCAATGATATTCTTGGTGGAAAGGAGAGAAAAGAAGTCTGATTGCTAATGATCTCGGTGCTGCATTCGATACTGTAGATCATGACATCCTGATAAAGTACTTTATGATCAGTTTGGCGTATGTGGCAGTGCATTGAATTGGCTCCAGTCGATCTTACCTCACCCCGTCCACTAGGATACACGTAGCGTTCCCTAAGGTAGCTGTTTGGGCTCTTGGCTGTACTTTACCTACGCTAGTGCACTCCGCCGTCTACTTCCTTGTCTGGGTTCTCCAATGATCATATCGCACACAAATGCTTTCTTCCCCCATGTCTCCAATGCATGAACAGCAAAATATCCATGAACTAGATATATGTGCTATTACAATCAACAATTGGATGAACGTTAACAAGATAAAAATGAATACTTCCAAAGCAGAGTTAATTATGTTTGGCAGCAGGCCTGAACTGAACAACCACCTATAAGATACTCGGGCGCCTTCTTGAACGAAACTATTTCATTCAAGGAATACGTTCAGCGCAAATGTCGCACTGCAATGTTAAACTTCTTCAGATTTGAGCCTGTTAGAAAATACCTTACTACTGCTGCATCTTAAATCTTAGTACTTCTCTGGTTATTTCTCATCTGGACTATTGCACTGTTATATTGTATGGCATTTCTGATTCAGAGCTGCTTAAAATGCAACGCATTCAAAACATGTGTGCAAAATTAGTTTTAGGCAGAAGCAAATATGACTGAGAAGAAAGCTCTATAATTTGGCCCGCAACATGCGAAATGAGGCCTTCAGACATTTGCGTAAAGTGTCATCCCGGATTAGCCTGCGTAGTCCGCGCAGGCTAATCCAAGGCAGCACTTTACGACTAGATAAGATTTTTTCATACAGTAGGCTTTCGTGAGACAGAAAATCGCACAAAAACGGGAAGTGTGATCTCGGATTAGTCACAGACTGCACAGGCTGATCTGGGACGACACACTTTTACGCATATGTCCGAAGGCCCCTTTTTGTGTGCTGCACGCTATATGATCTGTCAATCTTGATGTTTGTAGCAAAGTATTGTTCTGGAAATTGTTCTAGCATATTATATTTCCCCAACACATTTAAAATCTGACGAACCTTTCAGGTTTTAATGGTTTTTAATGTTTTAAGCCTTTTACCGTTTAATTCTTACACGCGTCCTAACTATTTCTTAAACATGTATGTTTGTATTGATGTATGTTTGTATTGTCCAGCGCCATTGAATATAACTAGGTTGAAATATGCGTTTAACAAATAAAATGCATTTACATTAACATTTACAAATGTATTTGTATGAAAACATTCCGGCCATGAGCATGGATATAACATTGTACTTTAGTTACTCACAAGCATTTTTTTCCGTGGGTTCAACATATCAGAAGCTGCCACAAGAGAGCCGTGGTGGCCCTGTGTCGCTTCACTGCCCTTTACACTATGTGTAATACATGCAATTGGCATCGACAGAGAAATTCATCTGTTAGATGGCCGTATTCAAATTAAATTTCATTAAAAAAAAAACCTAGCCCCCCCCCTCTCCCCCCAAAAAGTTCTTTCTTTTTCATATGCTAAGATGATCATTTATGCCAAATATCAGGATTCTCCAACAAACATTATTTTGACAATGAGATTTCAAAAAAAATTAGTTGCAGATAAAAAAAAAAAAAATTCTATGTCAATTCTGGTAAAATTTTGGGGGGGGGGTAAAATAGAAGTATATAAACCTTGTTAATAAATATTCAACAAATCAGGGCATACTAGTAAGCATTAACACCAAAAGAAATCATCAAGAATGAAAAGTTTTTCGATATCCACAAAACTTCGAATGCACAATACCCAGCATGTTACAGTGTGGTAATGGCAATCAAGAAAGATAAATGTAATGTAATGAGGAAGGGAGGCATAATTTCCCTTTAACATTATTAACTCCAAAAATAGTTTTTTGTCACTAATATTCAAACCCAACACAGCTTTGTTCTTTGCTGGGTCAAAATAAAAAACCCGAAAGAGGTCGACCAAAGGATCATTCTGGCCCATCTGTAGAAATCCCAAACTGCAATTTTAGAACATTTTTAGAGATTTTCAATGTACATTTTTTCAGGTCTGTTGCCATGGTAACAAGAGTTTTTCTTTTTATCAATTTATTTTCATTAAATCACGAAGAGGACAATTGTAGTACCATTTCTGTACAGTTTGGTCAAAATTGGATGTGTAGTTTTAGAGATTTTTGAAATGAAATTTAATGTACGCACGGACGCACGCTCGACAGACAAGGGGCCAAAGTATAAGCTTGCTGGGCTCCGGCCAATGGAGCTACACATTCAATATCTCTGGGGCTTTTCTCTTGTTGAAAATCTCCACAAACGACAAAATTTTAGACTGTTCAAATTGAAAGCATTTGTAGACGACAAATTGTGGCTCAAATTATGGCATTTGTCTCTGAGAGGGTAGAAAACATTTTGGGAAAAGGAGAACATGCTGGTTACCAGCATTTTCTCCTTTTTCCACACGGTTTTCAAAAGCCGTTTCGTTACAATTCGGGATTGTGTGGTAATGGTGCAACATGTATGTGTATTTTCAAACGCTTTAAACCTGTTAGTACTACACAATACTTTGTTTTAACAACACTTAGAAAATAGCTTTGGAAAACATTGTAGGGAAAGAAGAGAATGCTGCCAGTCAGTAATTCCTCCTCCTTTCACAATGTTTTCTATCCTTTCGAAGTTAACACCTTGATTATACCCCCATTTAGGTTATTTTCTGCAAATACTTTCAATTTCGATAACTCAGAAATGTCAAGTGGTAAACAGTTGAGAGTTACAACAGGAAACATCCAATCATTATGTGATTTTGCACAACTGCGGTTTATTGTTCATTTATGTAATGGTATAATAAAGATTCTATTGTCTGTAAACAATTCAGCCTTTGTCATTCACGGTTGTATAACTCTCACGCGATATACCCTCCATTATTGTTTGACAAAATTAAACAAATACATTTGTATATTAAACGACCTCTTTCGGCACATTGGTAACTACCCTGTACATTGAATGGGAACCAACCTAATAAAAGGAATGTTTAATATTGCCATATAATCTTAGGTAATATTATTGTTTGCGTTTGGGAATACAGGTTTAAAATCACGTACCGTGGCGAGATAATGTACTGAAAACAGAATCAAGATATAACACATACAGGTACGTCTACGGCGTACTTACTTACCCATTGGGCTATTGCGAATTTTGCACTAGTGTCCAGATTTAATACATATCAATAAAATTAATTATTTAACACCTACAACACGACGTCCAATAAAATCGCTTCAATACTACTAAGTGAGTATAAAATATCTGAATCCGTATTGGACCCTGTAGAGTTTTCAGAACGAAGCCAGAGTCCAATATGGATTTTTCAGAACGAGGCCAGACTCCAGAATATGGATTTTACAGAACGAGGCTAGCGTCCCGAATATCGATAATTGGACGGCAGAGTAGTTTCCCTTGTATAGGCCATAGGCACAATGATCGTCCGTACGAACCTGACAATATTAAAGCTATGCAAAACATCTTTGATCCTTATCTTTGCTAGAAAGGACACGACGCCAGCCTGTTGATCATGTCTTCAAAGGAAGCCGATTAATTAAGGAAGATATCAATAAGATTGCTCAGATTCATTCTGTTCATTCCCCACCCCTACAGAAGCGTTTTGAGAAACACCAGTACCCACCTTTTTAAATTGTTTTAAAATGTTAATTAAAAGGAAATAGATCACATATTCTTTTTCCTTTAAAGTCAAAACGTGTGAAATAAAGAGGTCATTTAACATGCTTGGGTACAATACTGAAATCAATTGATTCGTACACTGCGGAACCAGTCTATATTTTGGACTCGGCTGTCGCCTTGTCCAAAATATAGACTGGTTCTACAGTGTACTCATCCAATAGAATTCATTATTTCACACCTACAATAAAGCGTCCAATGAAATCGCTTTAATACTACCACGTGTGTATCAAATATCTGAATCCATATTGGACTCTGTAGAGTCCAATACGAATTTTTCAGAACGAGGCCAGAGTCCAGAATATGGATTTATCAGAACGAGGCTAGAATCCCGGATATCGATATTTGGAAGGTAGAGTAGTCTCCCATGGAAAGAAGTTATCGTCCGCAATTTTATTCGAAATGCTGTCTGATCAAGAATTTTCGGATTATGCAAAATCTCTTATGCAGAATTCAACTTTCTCCAATTGTACCATCTAATTTTTCAATTAATTTACACTCATTAATTAAGGAAGATATCAATAATCCCACATTCATTCTGTTCATTCCCCACCCCGATCCCTACAAAAGCGTTTTAAGAAATACCAATATTTGCTAATTTAAATTATTTTAAAAGGTTGATTTAAAGGGACTAGCTCATACATTTGTTTTAAAACAAAACGTGTGAAATAAAGAGGTCATTTAACATGCTCGGGAACAATACTGAATTCCATTGGATTCGTACACTGTAGAACCAGTCTATATTTTGGACTCGGCTGTCGCCTCGTCCAAAATATAGACTGGTTCTGCAGTGTACTCATCCAATAGAATTCAGTATTGTACCCGAGCATGTTAAATAACCTCATAGTATTGTACCCAAGCATGTTAAAATTTAAACATTATCGAGCGGGGTTTATACGAAGTGAAGAGGCTATTAAATTACGCAAAACATACACTCAGCAAAAATGAAAACTTTACATGGACTTTGAATCTGCATATTTTTACTTTTATAAAATGCACCATAAAAATAATGACACCAAGTTTTACTTTGATGAAATATCAGTAAGTTTTGTGAATTTCATTAATTTTCTCTTAAAGATTGATTTTAAATGTGAAGTCAAATAACGTAGGGGTCAATTTCAAAAATATCGAAAGTGGTAAAAATTGGACTCAACGTAATTTTTGGTATTGAATGTCAGATTAAACAGACAATGTTTACGTGAGCTTCTCAGTAGCGAGCATTTCTTCTGATGCAAGCCAATATTCTCCTCCTCATGGAGTTGATGTAACGTCTAATGACGTCATTTGGAATAGCCTGCCATTCTAACTGTAAAGCCTGTCTCAGGTCATCGAAATTGTTTATTTGGTGATTTGTTCGTACCCTGCGCCCGAGTTCGTCCC
The DNA here is from genome assembly GCA_945859785.2 of Tridacna gigas. NCBI lineage: Eukaryota > Metazoa > Mollusca > Bivalvia > Cardiida > Cardiidae > Tridacna > Tridacna gigas. Next base: position 12,452,303 of record OX244029.2, on the reverse strand, counting down.
AGATGTGCTCAATGGGGTTAAGATCCGGAGAGACTGCAGGCCAGAGTAAGACGTTCACATTATTGTTTGCCAAGAAATTACTGGTTACTCGGGCAGTATGGGGTCTAGCATTATCATGTTAAAAGATTGCCTGAGGGCCATGATTCTGCATAAATGGGAGCAAATGATTGCGCAGAATGTTGATGTAACCTTGTGCATTGAGATTTCCCTGAACAATCACAAGTTCTGTCTTTTGGTTGCCCTTGATTCCTACCCAGACCATGACGCTGCCGCCACCGTACCTGTCCGTTTCCCTGATGCAACATCTCTCATTTTTGCGGCGGTAAATTCTCACCCTACCATCTGCAAAGCTGACACAGAAGCGTGACTCGTCTGAGAAAATGACGTTGTTCCATTGGTTTCGCCTCCAAAGGCGGTGACGTCTTGACCATGCCAATCTTGCAGCCCTATGACGTGCCGTTAGAATCGGTCCGGTGTAAGGTCTGCGAGCACGAAGTGGAAAATTTAATCTCCTCAGACGGTTTCGGATTGTCTGAGCACTGACCCCTAGCTGCCGAGCAGTTACTGTGGCTGGCATAAAACGATTACGTAAGTGAGCTAACGTAATAGCGCGGTCTTCTCTACGTGAAGTCGCACGCTCTCTACCTGGGTCCGTATTCACCAAACCATTTTTAAGAACATTCTTGGGCTTATTCTCAAGAATTTTCTAAATTTTCCATTCTTAGGCACAGGTACGTATTCACCAAACCATTCTAAACTTTAGACCGTTCTAAATATTTAGACTATTCTTAAAAATTCCAAGTCCGCCAAGTACCATGCTCAAGAATCGTTCTAAATCGAGAAAATGGCCGCCCTCCGTCGTTTGAACCGCATCGAAGTAGTTCAACATCTCGTATTTGGGCCGGAAAGGAGATTGGTGGACCGGCAGAATCCGCTGGAGGTACTAAGGGCTGGCGAGGTATTTACTATATATCGTTGTCGGCCGTGCGCCAAATTATTTTTATGTCAAACCTTGGCAACTTACATTGAGTTCGGTAACGAAAGAAACTCACCGTTACCTGTGCTGTATCAAGTACTCGTAACTTTGAGATTTTTCGCTACCGGCAGTTTTCAGTTAGTGATAGGAGATCTAATAGGTATCTCCCAGCCGTCGGTTTCGCGGATTTGCCGGAGAGTGGCAAGGCCAATATCGTATAAATCGAGAAATTTTATAAACTTCCCCAGGGGGCAAGAAGTTTCACTTATTAAACGGAGAGATTTCGAGCAATTGCAGGTTTGTATTTCACTTTGTACACCTTTTTGTCATGTTTCTATTTTTAGATAGCGTTCAAAGACAAACTTTGTCTGTCAACCCCCCCCCCCCACTCCTTTTCCCACAAAACAATGGTAGCTGTCGAAAGTTTTGTATAAATTACTAAGGTCACTTAAAAAAGACAAAGTGTCAAATCCGTGGACTGATCGAAAGCAAGAATTTTTTTTTTTTTTTTTTTTTTTTTTTCAAATCAATTTCACCGTTTGGAAACGGTCATTGGTCTATTTTGTAGCGAAACGATGTTGGGATGAAAGATCAGTGTCTCCTGATGAATCTGAGAAGCGGAGGTCGTATACGTGTGCAGTAAAAATAGATGAAAATTAGCATGATTGTTTTCTAATTTACTTCATGGATTAAATGCAGTGATACAGAAAACTAAATAGTCGCACACACACCGTGTTATGTTGAATATACCCGTCATGTGTCCTTAAGATGGCTGCAAAGGCAGGGGCACCGTTAATGAGAAAAGCTCCATATATCTTGTAACAAAATACAGATGAAGGGCGGGACTGATAAGGTTGTAGAATATTGGTATAGTTTCATAAATTACGTAATTGTCCCATTGATTGATGAAAGCTCAAGAGGATGAAATAGACTAAATGTAAAAAAAATAGTGCTTGGAGAAATGTTTTAACAGGAAAATTCTGTTTGGAGTTCTATATCCTTGGGACGTCATATATTGCATATCTCTGTGCTTTCAAGAACGTTTCAACCGTTGGTTGGATGGTCATCTTCATTCTAGATAGTAAACTGAAATATCTGAAGCCCTGTAAGTTATTTTTCAACCGTGTACACCTTTAGTGACAAAAGCCAAGCGAAAGAGTGCAGTGACCCTATCAACTCTTTCTGCACTGAAATTGCTAAAAATGTTCTGAAAACACCAAACATCACATTCAAGGCTGATTAACGGTTAAATTCAAGTGAACAAGCCTTATGTGATTTTATTTGTTGTAGTTTTCAGCTTGTACACAAGTTTGTTGTGTCTGTCTGCCTGTGTTGTGGCTCCATGTAAGAAACCTTTATGACAGGATATTGAACTGTTTAACTCTTTCCCACACGACAAAAAAAATTTTAGCAAGTCCAGATTCAAAGTATTTGCAGACAACAAATCAAAGGTGGCTGAAATGTTGAAAATTTCCTTCATTTGAGTAGAAAACATTGTGAGGAATGGAGAAAATGCTGGTTACCAGCATTTGCTGCTTTTCCCACAATGTTTTCAAAAAGGTTTTCTTCTCATGGTCATTAAAAGTTGGGATTGTGTGGTACAGGGTTAAAAAATAAATACCCTCAGTGTCACAACAAAAATCTCTTGATTCCTAAATACTCGGAGAAAGGTAGATCACAAAGTTAAAAAAAAAATTGGAGTGCCATTAAACATGTAATGACACATCCGATTCCGGGACATTTCGGCCCATTACAATTTCGGCCCATAGTCTAAATACCAACTGAATGACACTTGAATTTTTCTCTGTTTGTCTGTCAGCTTGCATGCTAATACCTGTCTTGCTACCATTCTTTGTGTTGATTGATTGCTTTTATATGACACTGTTTTAGCCGCTGGTCCTACACCTTCGAAGGTTTGCCAAACAAAACAGAACGCGTTGTGTGTTGGGCAAGGGAGGATTGGTGTCATCGTTTGAAATAACACAAAGGCATTTCCAGATTTGTAAACTTGCCAATCATAACTAATTTCAAACTCAGTTTTAGCTGAAGAACGTATGTTTTCTAAGGATACTTCATTATGCGGAGCCTTCATTAAGGACTAATTTCTAGGATTTTTGAAATTCCAGATGTCACTTTAAAATTTTTTTTATGAAAATTTGGGAAGTTATACATACCTCGGCAATACCAAAAATCCATTTTTTCCCCCAATTTTACCATGGAACAAATGAAAATGTTAATTTGGGCTTCAGCATGAAAAACGTTATATATATGCAATCCTTCTAAAAACCCAGTGTTGTTTAGAATTATTACATGTAGACAATGAGTTAGTACCCACGACATCGATAGGGTTAACTGAGGTCAGGAGTAAAATTAAGTGCTAAGCAATTAAATTCTTCTCTGATCTGGATGCCTACAGTGAAATAAACTGAAAAACAGTTACCTTACCATTTCTTTGAACTTTTTACCAAACGACAAAATTATAGACTGATCGAAATTGAAAGTAATTTCAGGCGTCGAGGTAAATCATGTTGCACAGATTATGAAATCTGTCTTGAGTGGGTAGAAAACATGGTGGTAAAAGGAGGCAAGGCTGGTTATCAGCATTTTCTCCTTTTCCGACAATATTTTCAAAAGTCTCTTTCCTTTGGGGGTCGTTATAACTCGGGATTGTGTGGTAAAGGGTTAAAAATATGAATCCTTGGTAAGCAATCCATTATCACGAATAAAAAAAATGCGCCAAACAAGACTTATTGTGCAAATTATTATTGAAAATAATTACTGAAGTTGCATCCATTCAATTATTTTCCCCTGTCTTAAATTACGCAAATTCACAACACCCAAGATAATAAAACGTGACGAAGCATGTACCTAAATTCGACGGATATCTGAGACGATATTATGACATTACGGATATTGGATGGTTTAAACCCTTAACCCAGATTGGAAGACCCAAAAAAGAGAGTATGATCAAATTTGCCTGCAAAAAAGAGGGTAAAAAGATCAATAAACAACGGATTTAACTTGACCATTTCAGTTCCGACGGAGACCTAAGTATCCGTCCCGGAGAGCTTAGATCAAGATCAGATTGTACTTTTAAAGTGATGAAAACTCTACTATTTATAAGGTTCGCTACCTGATGCTAAACTTAGATAATTCAAACTTTAGGAGATGGGAAATTTAGTTTTCAACTCTTCCACCGTCGATGGCAACTTAGTATCTTTTGTGGATGGCGTAGGTCTACACCGGATTACACATGATATTTACAGTCTGATCTTCGATACAAACCAAGATTTAACGTCTGCCGTATGATTATGTTGGTTTTCCTTTGCTCATATTGTACATACCCTTTTACCATGTGTAAACATTCTACCAGGACGTAAAACAAATATCCAGAATGTTTATTGATGCGAAACAAACAATATTTTATCCACCGAACAGTTAGTAAAAGGACTCGTCAGGTCGTGCAATATTTATGATACGCCAACCATAGGCCGAAATTGTATGGGCCGAAATTGTTATGGGCCGAAATGTCCACATTCGACATACCTCGGGTGATCCGGTGACCAAATCCCTCGGCTGTATCATGTAGCTTGATATGCACCTACACGGTACATTTCGCACATCTCCGGAAGCACACCGCTTTACCGTTATTGAAATTGTAAAGCTCCTCTTTAGAAAGAACGCATGAGTAAATTTTCTATCTTTATCTTTCTAAGAGTATTTCAGTCGGCAAACAGTGGTTGTTCATGTCGTTGCTAAGCGATCTACAGGGATGCCGCCATGTTTAAGATCATGTGATTGGTAGTTCAAAATGGAAGCCTCCCTTATACAGACGAGGTTAGATGTAGGTACGGAATCGGCCGAGTTGTGACGAGTGGAAATGTCCAGTCACCACACATCCCATAGGAAAGTGCCAAAAGGATCTGTAGCTGAGAAGATTGTCGATTGTAACCTAAATATTGGTATTATATTATCACCAGGTTTTCCAAATGTAATTGGATGTGTGGATGGCTGTCAAATAAAGATACAGAGACCCGTTGCAATAGAATCAGATTACATAAATAGAAAGGGGTTTCATTCCTTGAATGTGCAAGTAAGTGATTTTAATTTTTTGATTGATTTCTGCTGGAGTAATTGGTCCCACTGGAGTGTCCTTGCACTAAGTGTTGCAGAGCAAGCCTAACCCATTTAAAACCATGACTGCAAATTACTGTTCATTAGATGACTGTCATTAGCTGAAATATTGTTGAAAGAGTCAAAGAACACCATTTAATACAAAGAAACTTAAATGATAACAAAGCTGATTTCACACATATTTTCATAGTTTAATTCTTTTCTGTGCAAGAGAAGGCTATTTTTTGTTTACCCTTTAACAAACAAAATTTTTGACTAAACCAAATTGAAAGTATTTGCACACGACAAATGTAGCGCAATGATGATTTCTACATCTTCAATGGAGTAGGAAACTAACGATTCTTCTTTTACCACAATGTTTTGAAATATAATTTTTTTTTTTTTTTTTTGTAAACTTTATTAGCCACGTATACTGGATAGGGGAGGTTGTGGCCATCCTCCCTCTATCCTTACAACAATCGTTACTTACATCCAATAACATTTGTGACCCCTACGAACAGTGCAGACCAAGATTCGAGTGTAGATTGATTTTGGAATTCACCGCTCGCAAAGGTGACAAATCGCAGAATAAGAGTTAATAAAAATACATGTACTATTTAGAGATCCAGATAAAGTTATGTGTTTAAACAAACTAGTTGAAATATGATCATAAATTATTGATTTTATGGAAGAACACTGCGGGAAAATGTGAAATCGATCTTTTCGAGCAATTTCACTCCTCTCCACAATGCTCTTAAAATTCTTTTCTCTTCATTGTGTTAAATAGAGCATGAGGGGAAAGTGTCAAACAAACGGCCTATTTAGTTCACCGAATCTGGATCAATGAATAGTTATCAAAGACTAATAAGTTTTACAAAGCTATGCAAAAACAAGAAAAACAACTAATAAGAAAGTGAAGAAAAAAAAAAAAAAAAAAAGGAAAGAAAGGGAAAAAAGAGAAATGACTCTTGGATAATAGCAAAGAATAGGAATATATATATATCAATGTATTTTATATCAAGAGTGGTCTCGAATAATATGTCGTACAATTGACCATCTTTCCAAGGCAGAGTCAGAAGATTTTGTTTCTTTATAAGTAGTCCAAGCCAAATGTAAACTATTTTGAAGGCCATAAATTGTCGGGATTTTCGATTTAGATTTACTAGAAGCGATATATCTTTTGAAATAGTGAAAGAGTGTGTATAATTTGTCGTCATTATTGAATGTATCGATTAGAACGTTGACACTATTTATAAGTCTTTGAGTTGATGGGTCTATTTCTATTATTTTTGATTCTAAATGTTGTACGAGGATTTTCCCCTTTTCACATTCGTAAAATATAAGGAGCAGACTTTCTTCAGTAGTATTGGAGAAACAGCATAAGTTACTTGGGGTAATGTTCATTTTGTTTAATAGGGAGTTAGTGGGGAAAAATCTATGAACTATTTTTACTTGCATCCATTGGATATACGAATCGTTTGTATTTTTAAAAATATTACTATAAATTTTTTTCCAATCAAAATTTTGAGTAGGGAACAAAAATTCCCATTTCTTTTGGCTAGTAGGAATTTCATTGTTATCAATAAGTGTTTTATAAATTGTTTTGTTGGGTTTTTTATTTACCAAAATTTCATTTAAATAGCTATTAATACAGGGATTGGCATAGTCTAAAATCAAGTTTTCATTCTTATCAATATCAACCTTTCTTAAGAAGTTTTGGATAGTGTTTATCAGACCGTAATACCTCAAATAGTTAATTTTTTTACCTAAAATCGTCTCTATAGACTTTAAGCAAGTAAATTTTTTATTCTTATCCATTATGTCTCTGACATTTCTAATCCCTCTATCATATAAATCTTTGATAAAAATGACTTTTGAGTCTATTGTGAAATTTTCGTTGTAGAACAAGGGCATATTTAATATCAAGTCCCAAGAGTCAATTTTAATTTTTGTCATATATTCTATGTATAATTTAAGTACGTCTCGCCAGAAATCGTTTTTTATTAGTTTAGAGATAAATTCGGAATTAGCTTTTCCTAAGTTTATTATTTTTCGTACGTCCATCATGTCATATACTAGTTGATAGCATTTATTAGGTTTACGATTTATTAGATTTTTAAGCCATTTTAATTTCATGCTAGTGTTAAAGCTTTTGATATCTATCATTTTCATACCACCTTCTTCATAGCTTTTAATAAAAATAGATTTTTTTTATTTTTGCCCTTCCATCCCATACAAAGTGGTATAGTAAATCGTTTAGACGTTTTATGAAATCTGTTTTCTGAGAAGGGAGACTAATAAATAAATGCCATAAAAGTGGAATAAGAAGAGATTTTACAACATTTACTCTGCCAATAGGTGTAAGTTTCCTTCTTTTCCAGTATGCTATATATTTTGAAATATTTTTAAGTTTTGGTTCATAATTCAAATCTATCATTTTCTGAAGATTGATATCAAAAGTTATTCCAAGTAGCACATATTGAGTTTCACTCCAGTTTAATTTCCATTTAGTTTTTATTGAGTAAGCACTATACTTATGTGACCCTATCCAAATCAACTTCGTTTTATCAAAATTGCACTTTAATCCAGATATAAAATAAAACTTGTCAAGTACTTCTAAAAAACTATTTAATGATTTTTCCGAGCCGTCTAGTAATAATGTAGTGTTATCAGCAAACTGGCTTATGAGATACTCAGTTTCTTTCACCCTTATACCTTTAATACTTTTGCTTTGTCTAATTTTAAAGCTTAAGATTTCAGAGCATAGGATGAAGATATATGAAGAAATAGGGCCTCCCTTGATAGGAAACCATTTAACTGTACTCTTACTTGTGTATTATACAAAAATAATTTTATCTATTTCTTAAATGTAGGACCAAATCCAAAAAAGTCAAAAGTTTTTAAGATAAAGTCAAACGATAACGAGTCAAAGGCTTTTCAAAATCTAGTAGCATTAATAAGCCAGGTATGTTATTGTCTTCACAGTATTTCATTATGTCATAGATTAAACGGGTATTTTCTCCTATAAAGCGGTCCTTAAGGAAACCTGTTTGGTCACTTGAAATTAATTTGTCTAATACGGTTTTTAGTCGATTTGCTATTGTTCCAGACGCTATTTTGTATAAAACATTCAATAAGGTTATCGGTCTCCAATTTTTTAAGAACTTTTTCGGTTTATTATCTTTTGGGATGCATGTTATGATTCCTGATTTTATAGAACTAGAAAAAGAGTCGTTCAATAGGGCGTAATTTAGGGATCTAACGACAAAATGCCCAATCTTAGGCCAAAAGACCTTAAAGAAGTTTGCTGAAAAGCCATCAGAACCTGGGCTTTTGTCATTTGACATTTGTTTTAAAGTCAAGCATACCTCTTGATAATTTAAAAGACCTTCTAGACTTTTTGACTCGACATAATCTAACTTATTTACCGTACAATTAAGTAAAAAATCCGTTATGCTGAAATCATCTGGATTATCTTGTTTCTGAAATAAGTTTTCATAAAATAACTTTGTCTCGTTTTAGATTTCCTCTTGATTACTAGTTGTTTCACCGTTTTGTTTTTCTATAAAACTTATTGACTTTGCTGAATTGTGTTGTTTTTCAGGATTGCAAAAATATTTGGTGACTTTGTCGCCTTCATCTATCCATTTTGAGCATGATCTTACAAAATACCCTTTAAGCTTTTCATTTCTTAATTTTTCTAATTTATCCTGAAGTTTAATTAATTTTTCCTTGTTGTTTTCATTTAAAGATTGTTCTAATTGCAAAATTTCGGCCAAAAGTACTTTCTCGCTATTTGATTTTACTTTACTTTTATGACTAGCAAAAGAGATCGTTTTTCCACGAATCTCCATTAAAATGGTTTCTAAAAAAAGACTGATCATTGATAACTAGTTGTACTTGTGATCTATCCATATTTATTACATAATCATGGTCATAAACAGGTAAACAATATTGTAGTAATATCTCATCAATTTTTTTGTTAATACAGTTAATGTAATCAATATCATGCAGCAAGGAATTATTAAATTTCCAAAGACCTCTTCCGTGTTTGAGTTCAGTAAATTGTAGATCAATTAAAATAATTGAGTGGTCGGATTTATAACTAATATCAATATCACAATTCCTTAGAAATGGTTTAAGTTCTTTGGAAAGCAGATAAAAGTCAAGTCTTCCTTTTTGTAAAGGATTAACACGTTTCCAAGTGTACTTTCGTGAATTGCCATGTAGTTCCCTGAAAGGATCCACCAGATTTCTATCATCCATGTATTTTTGAACAATTTTCCTTGCTTTTTTACTACGGTCACTGTTTCTATAATTTTCATAATCTAAAGCTGAATCAATGACAAGGTTAAAATCTCCACATATAATCAAGTTTTCGTTATTTGTAAAGGAATCAATTTCATCGAAGATATTTACGAAAAAGCTAGGGTTATCACTGTTTGGTGCATACAGAGTTGTAAGGATAAAATCAATATCACAAAAGCTCAATTCCATTATTAGGTAATTTCCATTTCCTTCTTTTTTGAAACTGCGAACTTTAATATCTAAATGCTTTTTAAATAGTATTGCGACACCTTTTGAATTTGAAGTATCATGACTAAAGAAGCATCCCATTCAGAATAAACAGTTTTTTCAATTTGGTTTGTAAAATGTGTTTCTTGTAAACATAAAATATCGGTATCTTTTTCCTTAAAAAGGTTAAACAGATCTTGTCGCTTCTTGGCATTATTTAGACCACGGCAATTGTACGAACAAACTTTCAAAATATCCATTTGTTGAAATGTTTAGGCCATATTTTATTGATAGATTAATTACGACAGAAGAAATTTCACTCTTTATATAAACACACTGATGCATATACGTCAAAAAAAAAGTAAATGTGCTAACTAAATGTGAAAAAAGCATTTGATGAGTGAAGAATGCAAATAGTATATTACGCAACTGCATGACCGTGCGATAAATTTTTCTACATACAATTACTCGTAGGGGATTTCTTTTACACATATCTAGGCTTTCGCGTTACAATAGGGGTTTAAATGTGAACGCTTTATGATGTGTACATCATTGAATATGAAACTAAGTGGGCATAATATTATGTGGAAGTCTTAAAGAGAAGAGAAAAAAAATCTGCAAATGACGACTTGGCTGAAGCATTTAAAATAGTCGTGAGTATAAGGTTGAAAACGCCCATTAGGACCCTATCCCAAGAAAGTGCCCATTGCACTCCGGCGCACGCGCGCACCTATAGAAATATATTAACGGTCAGTCGGGCTATTCAAGTCATTAATAAACACCCCTTTGACATAAGCAGAAGGTCAATTGATTGGATTACATATTAAGGGCGTGACTAGGTTTCACAGGACTTTTCGGGAACATGTTAAATAGTCTAGTAGTCGGGAGGTCATAATTAATATACAACCCACTACACTCAAATGCAGGGTATCGCGGATGCAAAGCACTGATTTGGAGTAAAGCATTAAGGGTGGAAGAAAAAAGTATTTTTAATGATCAATTCTAACCCCTACCGCAATGATCTCACGGGCTTCAATAATTTATTGTAATATTTACCCTCATATAATCTCCGCCGAGACGCGCATTTTACATTAATGTAACTGATCGAAATATTTAAACATCGTAAGAGGGTTTACATTGAATTAACTTTTGTTAATTTTCTTTATGTACTTATCTCTAGCTAATATGAAAATGTGTGGAAAATCTATGCATAAGTAATCAGATGTTATCTCTCAATATGCACCAGAGGTACCTCTGAAAACATTGTGGCAAAGGGGAAACTCGCTCGCGACGAACAGCCTCTCATTCTCCCACAATGCCCCTCTAGGTGGGAGGAGTATGATATTGAGTGAAGTATAAGTAGTTTCAAACGATAAGAGCATTCCAAAATGAAAAACTCTTAGATCCTTATAAATGTCTATGGATTTATAGTCTAAATACATTTTATAATAACTCAAAAAAATAATCGTAAAAGGCTAATGTTTTTATATAAACATTATGAAATATAATCATTCCAGGGTAAGAGGCACAATGTTTGAAATACATGTATAATCATTCAAGGGTAAGTGATTTTAACCCTTTACCACACATGGATGACCTTTGACAACCCTGAGGCAGAGGCCTTTAGAAAACATTGTGGGAAAAGGAGAAAATCCTGGTAACCAGAATGTTTTCTACGCAATGAAAGAAAAAACCCATCATTTGAGCCACACTGAAATTGATGTCTGCAAATGCTTTTAATTTGGACTGGTCTAAGATTATGTCGTGTTTTATAGAGTTAAACACACTTCCTTCTACAGTAAATTGCTACAAAGCAATGAATCCATATTAACCCTTTACTGCACAATGACGCCTTTTGACGCCCCTGGAAAAGAAGTCTTTTGGAAACATTGTGGGAAAAGGAGAAAATGCTGGTAACCAGCATTTTCTCCTTTTCCTGCAATGTTTTCTACCCTATCAAAGAAAAGTTGCACCATCTGAGCCACTTTGAAATTGTCTTCCGCAAATGCTTTCAATTTGGACAAGGCTAAAACTTTGTCGTCTGATAAAGGGTTAAAGGGCCATGAAATATTCAAGTATAATTTCAATAAATGTATTGAGAAAATACATGTTCACCACACAGTTTAACCCTTTAGAAAAGAATCCTGGCTTTTAATGACCCTGTGGAAGAAGCATTTCCAAAACATTGTGAGAAAATGAGAAAATGCTGGTAACCAACATTTTCTCCATTTCCCACAATGTCTTTCACCCTCGCAAAGACAAATCCAAACTATTGAGTGGCATCTTATTTGTCATCTTCAAATGCTTTCAATTTGGTCAAGTCCAAATGTTTGTTGTTTGGTAAAGATTTAAAGAAAAAAAAAAAAAAAAAGAAAAAAACACACAAAACAACCTCCTACATGAATTTCTATCAATTTTTTTTTTTTTTTTTTTTTTTTTTAGAAAAATACTCTGTAAGAGAATGAAAATGTGGACTTGGCAAAATTGAAAGTATAACATGAATGTAGGCAAAATATTTCACTGTATGCTGTTGAATGGATTGAATACATTGTGAGGAAAGGAAAATATACTGGTTACAATGTTTTAAATTTCATTTGGAAAGTCTGTTCAAACACTGGATTGTTTGGTAATGGGTCAGACATGTTATTGTGACAATAACCCTTTACCAAACAATCTGGAGTATTCAACCTTGTATATTGGGTTGTGTAAAACAATTGTCAGTGTAAAATATGACCCATTATGGCACTTTATTGAAAAAATTTTGGAAAGCAGTTTTAATACATACATGTATACACACCTAGTTATATGTGAACTTTTTTTAATACAAAATAATCTTTCACAGATGATATGTGATCATTCATATATGGTAAGGAGTTTGACCGCCAAATGGCCAGGAAGCACGCATGGCTCCAGAATCTAGAGAGAGTGTAGCTTGTGCAAGGAATTTGAAAACGGTACTCATGTTTTATAAGTTTCATAATTACCAATTTAAGCAATTACCACACAATCCCAACTTTTAATGATCCTGAGAAAGAAGTGTTCAAGTCATGACCCAATTTCAATCACGCCCAAGATATCATCATGACAAACATTCTGACCAAGTTTCATACGTAACCAGCTGAAAATGTGGCCTCTAGAGTGCACACAAGGGACATTATGGATCAGGACCAGACTGCACACAATGTGCGATCCGATCACTGATCCACAATCTGGTATAAGGTAGCATTTCAAACATATGAAATAGCAGTACTTTAAATCCTACTCTTTCCTGTAAGTTTTTGTTTTATTGTCAAACACTTAAATTGTAAAATAAAAATGTACATGTATATAAATTTAGACAAATTAAGTAAATCTGACTGATATCAAGTTAAAGTAAGGTAATAATAAACCTCTAAGCTCATAAGTGCAACTAATTGCACTTACAGGATAGGTGAAGATCAGACCACACAAAAAGGCAGTCTGATCCTAAATGTACACTGTCCACCACTCAAATGGTAAACTACCAATTTCCATGTATTATATATTTTGACACATTGAATAAATGCAAATGATATCAAGTTAAAGGTAAGTTTTAACTCTTTACCAATCAATCCCAACTTTTAACGACCCTGGGAAAGACGCCTTTTGAAAACGTTGCTGGAAAAGGAGAAAATGCTGGTAACCAGCATTTTCTCCTTTTCCCACAATGTTTTCTAGCCTTCCCAAAACAAATTTCAACTTTTGAGTCACATTTATTTTGTCGTCTGCAAATGCTTTGAATTTGGAAAAGTTAAAAAACGTGGCATTTGCTGAAGAGTTAAGGTAAAACGATATTTAGCTTTTCTGTAAAAATAATGTTACCATGCTTGCCAAAGGCTTGCTTAATTATATTATTTTCAGTCTTGTTTAACTGTACCATACCGCAAAATTTTACACTCCTGGAATTAATACTTTTTGCAGACAAAAAAAATGTTTCTAGTAGCCTCCTTCCCCATAGTGATTAAACACTGGATTGCTTGTTAAAAGGTTGATATAATCTATTTGAAGAGACAGCTTATGTCAGATCCTGTATGTCCAGCATCATGACTAGTTCATGACCTTTCATGAAAACAGTTTTGCAAATTTTGAGCATTGTTCCAAAAATTTAAAGGAGAAAAATGTGAGTCAATAATTTTTTTTTTTTTTTTTTTTTTCAGGTGTACATAATGGCTTTCTTGTGGGAGATTCTGGTTACCCATGTAAACCTTTTTTGATGACTCCATTTCTGAATCCAGTGAACGTAAAACAAGAAAGATTCAAAGCCAGCCTTTGTAGAACAAGAGTAATTACAGAACAGACATTTGGAATCATGAAAAGACGCTTTCCTATCCTTCAAATCGGAATTAGAGCTTGTCCAGCAACTGCAATAAAATATATTACTTCTTGTGTTGTCCTTCACAACACTGGCATAGATCAAGGTGATATCATTGAACATGTTAATGATATAGAGGATAACATTGGGTTTCAAGATCCAGTTTTGGAAGGCAACACTGGTAACCATATACGCGAACAAATAGCAAATCAGGTTTTTTAAGGTGTGTAAGTCTTAGAAAACATTATCCATGATGATCTGTGATGTCAATATGACAGCTGCATTACGGTATATGAACGCTTCACACAGTTCTTTGTGTTTCCTCCCAGTGAAAAATATGTTGAAACCATGCACGTATCAACATACATTTCACTATGAGAAAAACAAAAAAACTGGGTAAAGTGTTCCTATGCCGTAAAGCAGCTGCCATAGAGCTACAGTGTGCTTTCTTGCCCTTTGGCAGTCAAACTCCAAACCATATATATATGTGTGATCACATATCATCAGTAAAAGTGAAGAGAAGTGAAATGTTCTTAATCTGGAATGCAGGTGCAGTGATGACACTGATGCTCACTTCTTGAAGGCCCAATAGTGGCTAAGAAAGCAGTGCAATGCAGATGTTAAAATGCATTTAAATTAAATAATACCATTCAAAAGTATGGAAAATAATGGGAAAATGACATTATTGTGTGAAATGATATTATTGTGTGGTCAGTCCAAGTGTTAGTCACTGACAGAGAAATGAATTTTGAAAATCAGGCAAAAAGTAAACAAAAGATAAAGTGACAGGTCTGGCAAATTTTAACCTAGTTGTGAAATTAGTTTTTCTGCCACTGACTAACACTTGTACCAACCATACAATAACAGATTGTCATATTCACTATAATTTTTCCATACTTTTGAATGGTATGATGTAAATCTATACGAGCCATGTTCTGGCAAAATGTGGCTAAATGTATCTCCATACTTTGTAATACTAAGCAAGCCTCCACATACTTATAAATGCATTGATATAGATCTACTTTTTTTTAACATCCGACTTAATAATGAGGTGGACTGTTCCTTCAACATACAGAAAATTGACCAAGGCAAAAGAAAAAATACATTTCAACACGTGCTTTGTTTACTTTTGCAGCTATTGTTACTTTAAAAATTTGTTAAAAGTATGGATAATATTGTGAAGATGACAATCTGTTAATGTATTGTCTGTCCAAGTGTAAGTGGCTGGCAGAAAAATGAATTTTAAAACCAGGTAAAAAGTAAGAAGATAAAGCAACCTGGCAACTTTATATCTTTATACCTTAAAATTCATATTTCTGCTATCCTCTACATCTATTCTTGTGTTACTCAAGTTGATTGCTTTTTTCTCATGCTTCTCATTTTGAATTGCTATTATTTCAAGTACTGTGGATGTGTTGCAGTTACTTTAGCTGCTGATGTACCATGAAACAACATTTGCTCAATCATTGAAAAATTGATACTAATGAGATAAAGTTCCGTTATAAGGTAGGAGACATTTTAGGAAAAGGAGAAAATGCTGGTTACCAGCATTTTCTCCTTTTCCCACAATGTTGTCAAAAGCTGTTAAAACCCATGATTGTTTGGTAAAAGGTTAAGGTACACTACTCAGTAATTGCCAGTATAGCGATTTAGGACCCCATGGGCAGCTTATATCATTAATGCCACAAATTGCATTTAAATAGCATATGAAAATTGAATCATTACCATATCATATTATCATATTCAAAAATTGAATATGGTGTATTTATTTTATGTAAGTGAGAAGTCAAATTCAAGGAATCCTTTTAATTGCAAACTCATTAGTTCTTTCTTCAGTGAATGTAGTTCTTTTTTTGTTGTAAGGTTTCAATTTCAAGGTCTAGTTTTATTTCATTTTTTTTAAGTATAGAATTTTGATTTTTTCTGTAATTGAGCTTTTCTTTTAAAAGTTGGATTTCTAGGTTCATTCTTTCCTTGTCTAATTCTAGAGTTTCATCAGGTAATTGTTGGTATGTCCTTTATTTGCCTGTTAAAAAAAGAATGGTTAAAAGAATAACAATATTTAACACTTTCACAAGTGACACATAATGAATACTACCAAATTGAATTCAACTGTGAGGTTAAGGTAGTGTGTGAAAATTTTTTTTCTCAAGATAGTTAAATTGCAGAAAAAACAATAATTATATTTATTTCACTCAGTGATATATTGACATATTTTTCCATTTTCCACATTGTTTCCTAGCCATACAAAGAAATATTCCAATTTCTGAGTTTTGTTTTATTCGTCATTTGCAAACACGTTCAATGTGGACAAGCCTGAAATTCTTTCATCTTGTAAAGAGTTAACTCTTTACCACATGACAAAATTTCAGACTTCCATTTTTAAAGATCCATTAGCTGCCAAAAATAAACAAACTGGGATTCGAAAGGTAGAGAAATTTAATTCATACTATTTGAAAATATGGATATCATTATAATGAGTCTAATGAGTTATAGTGCAATCTGTCAAAGTTCTAATCACTGGCATAAAAAATGTAAAACCAAAACAACAACTGGCAACTTTTTCAACTAATTTTACCATACATTTTTCTGCCAGCATCTGGAACTTTAATTCCACTGTAACACAATATCAAATTCATGGTAATACTTTTAAATAATATGACTTAAATTTGTCTGCAATTTGACACAGGAATTGTTTACATTTGGCAGTTTGTGGGCTTTTAAAGTATTTGTTGACCAAAAAGTAGAGGTGGCTCAAAGTTTACAATTTATTTATGAAGGAACAAACAACAGTTATAGGGAAGAAAGTGAGCAGTTGGTTTGATATAACTTAAATTGTGCAGAAAGTGGTATGAACCTCCACTTGAACAATATACATGTATATGTAAATAAGAAAAATCATACTTACCTTTTCTGTTCTTGGTAGGATTCATTGGATGTTCTTGAGTGCCTATTGAAATATATAACAACTTACAGTTTTGATACTTATTCAAAACATGTTTGTAAATCATATTACAGGAATAACATTTCACAACACGACAAAATTTTACACTCCTCCATACCGATAGCATATGCAGGTAACAAATGAAATGTGGCTAAAATTATGGGATTCATCTCTGAAATTGTAGAAAATATTGTGGGAAAAGAAGAAAATGCTGGTTACCATCATTTTCTCCTTTTCCCAGATTGTTTTCAGAAGTCTTTTACTTCAGGATTGTTAAAACACATGATTGTTTGGTAAAGGTGTTGCTCCGAAGTTTATTTTTTCACTTTGTTGTTGTTGGACTCAAAATTGGGATGATAAGCAGATTTCATGATTTCATCAGGGTGATGTCACTCATTATGTAGAAATTAGTGTTAGGCTGATATGTTCTGTTTCAGACAACCAAGTGGTGTGATGTGTAAGTCAGAAATAGAATGAGATTTAGAAATAAAATGGTTAGTGGATAAAGACCACTGAAAAAATATTTCAGACTGTGTCAATTTAGGATCAGTAGATATTTTCTGTAGGATCTTCAAGGTTCTAAAAATGTCATATATTGCCATGTACATTCTTAGAGGTTTTGCTCTAAAAAATAGTGTCTATAAACAAATGATATGAACTGTATTGGACTTTACCAGCCAAGTATATTCTTACACATGTAGCATATTATAAATCCGAACCTGTAGTTTGTTGGTCATTGGATTGTCTGGAGTATTCTGTATTTTGGCTACTTTGGATTTCAATTTCTGTAATTTAAAAAGAAAATTCTATTAAAAGTAATGAATATAATTATGTTGTGATGGACTTCCTCAATGCTTCTATGGTTAAAGCAAAATTTGGGACATAACAAGAAAGTGAACAAATGAAAGATGTCATACAACCCTAATTTACTAAACCCTTTTTTTACAGGAGTATAAAAAGGCAAGCATGAGATCATTTGGTATAAGTTCTCCACAGCAACAAAATGCAAATCTAAATAGCTTAGTGGAATGTATTTCAGCAATACATTTGAGATGTGCTCTGTGAAAAGGGGGCTTAATGCATCTGCGAAAATTATCGACCCAGGTAAACCTGCGCAGTCCGTGCAGGCTGACATGGGCCGAAAGTGTTCGCTGTAAGTCAATTTTCTGTATGTCTAAGGACAAGTCTACCTCATGATTAAATTGGTTATTGAAAAAAGTGGTATTATGGATCCAAAATTATGTGATGGCTTGCTTGGTATCATGGATCGCGGAGATGCATTAAGCCCCTTTTGCCAGAACATGGCTCATTTCTAGGTGTAATGAAAGCTGTTTCACAAATTCTGTACATTTGATATGTAATATTTAATCAGTTGATGAATTGCTTCTACAGTAGCTACGAGACGAAAGTCTCTTTTTGTACCATCAATCCAAGTGTTAGTTGCTGACAAGAAATGAATTTTAAACTAGGTTAAAAATTTCCAGGTTGCTCCATATTTTGTTTACTTTTTTCATTGTTTTAAGTTTCATTTTTTTGCCACCGACTAACACTTGGACCAAAAATACAATAACAGATTGTCTTCTTCACAATAACTTCCATGGTTTGAAAAGGTAAGATTGAATTCTATTTTCAATTCAACACCAGGATTGTTTACTTTTGGACGCTACTGTACCATTACTTCTTGCATTTACAATAATGTGTTATTGATGCAAAAATTATAGGTATCTGACCATTCCATACTAAATTTGAAATCAATAAATTATGATTACCAGGTTGTGGTTCATGTAGTATCTTGTTGGGGGAGTCTTGCAAGGAGGCAACAAATGGTGCTGAAATGAAAGACTTTGTTATAAATGTATTTGCCAGATGTACTGCAGCAGATGATGTCTGTACCTTTAAGTCTTGGAAAACATTGTGATGGAAGTAGTGACTGCTTTTACCAAACAGTTGAACCATTTTCCACCATGTTTTCCAACATATTATAAGAATAACAATTTTTGCCGCCAAGTAGTTGCTTTTTTTGGAGGAGGGGTGGTCTTTAATGTCACGGTTTCAAAATTGCCTGCAAAAACATACGGGCAACTGTTTACCAGGCAACAAAATTTTATACTTGCTGTACGGTTGTAAAAGGCATTGGCAGATAGCAAACAATAAATATGTGTCTAAGGCGTTTTGATTTGTCTGTGAAAGGGTAGAAAACAAGTCCTCAAAAAATAATGAAAAATGTGGATACAAGCATTTCTCCATTTGCCTGGAATGTTTTATAAACCTTCCCGACATAGGTTGTAAAATCATGCAGAGATTTTGTGAAGGGTTGGCAAAAGACTGATTTAAACCGTTTACCAAACAATCCCGGTTTTTCATGACAATGAGAAAGAAGCCTTTCGAAAACCTTGTGGGAAAAGGAGAAAATGCTAGTAACCAGCATTTTCTCCTTTTCCCCACATTGTTTTCTACCTTTCCCAAAACAAATTTCAATTTCTGAGTCACATTAAATTGGTTGTCTACAAATTTTCTCAATTTGAATGAGTCTAAAATTTTGTTGTGTGGTAAAGAGTTAAAGAAGAAACATTTATATACTTTTAGAAGTACATACCATCAGTATCAATGAAGCCTGGTATACCACAGACAGAAGCTCTATCCCCAATGTTATCTAGCAATCGGGCTTCTGCCTGGGAGAATGTCTCCGCAGGACCACCTCCTGTTTTGTTCTGGGAGTCTCTTTTGGCTTTTGCTTGAAAATAGTAAGTACAAAATTTCAGTGAGTACATGAGATAAATAAATTTGTTTCTGACATTCATATGATAGTCTGTTTATCTATTTATCCCATTTGTTTTTAACTGTTACTCTGTCATATAATTAAAGGTCCAACAGTGGCCAAATGCAACCAATGCAGTTGAATTAAAAGACATTTAAATGTAATCACTTTTTAAAAGTATGGTAAATACTGTGAAGACAACAATATGTTATTGTGTGGTATATCTGAGTGTTAATCAGTGGCAAAAAATTGAATTTCAAAATCAGATTGTTAACAAAAGATGGAGTGACCAGGCAACTTTTATCCTATTTTTAAAGTTCATTTTTTTGCCAGCGAATAACACATGGATAGACCGTACAATAACAAGATTGTCATATTCCAAGTAACTTCCATGCTTCTTAAAGGTATGAATTGAAATTTCACCCGCACTGATTACATTTGGCTGCTATTGGGCCTCTAAATGTAGGGACATCTACAGTCATTCAAAGCGATCCTGCATGACTCTGTGGTAAAGTGTAGACTTGTAATGCTGAGGTTCAGTGGACTTTGTTTTCCGTTGAAGTGTCATCGGGCATGATAGCTCAGAGCCCCAGCCTAGTACTGTTGAAACAGGGACTGTTGCTGTGATTTGACTGAAGTAATACTGAAAATGGCATAAAACACCATTCGATGAATCAATCATTAACCCATTTCCCACACAATGCCCGCTCTTAACGACCCTGAGAAATAAGCATTTTTTAAAAACATGGGAAAAGGAGAAAACGACGATAACAAGCATTTTTTCCCGATTTCCCGTAATGTTTTCAACCCTTTCGAAAACAACTTTCAACCTTTACATTGCAATTATTTTTTTGATTGCAAATGCTTTCAATTTGGACAAGTCCGAAATTCTGTCATGTGGTAAATAGTTGATCAAGTTCAAACAGGATCTGTTTTCAAGACTTTTCTGTTTATCATAGTAAATGGTATGACACAAGGTATCACAGTCTAAAATCTATATAAGGTTGCATGCTGTGTGGATTCTGATCATGATGTAAACTCCATACCAAAAAGACCAAACTTTTAATAGCCAACAAAATGGATAAATTGCCCTTTACATAACCAAATGACGTATGTGATTACCGATTTGCTAGTTCACTATATAATATACGAAGCCAAACTACTTGTTTGGATAGGGATCTTGCAGATTAATTTTGTATATGGGCATGTGTTATCTTCCATATCCGGTCATTGTATACTTGAAAGTATTCCTCTTACAGTGGGTTCAGTTAATACTGGTATTTATATAGACCCATGGGTGATGAACCTAGCATTTACAAAGATTTAGCATTCATTTACTTTGTACATGAATTCATTTGCATTGATTCCTATTGAAAATTAATACAAACGGACAATTTACACTAGCAAGCTTACCTTTTCCTTTCAAATTATAGTACATTTTCTTTACTGTTTTGCTGTCTCTTTTTTCACAGAAAGATTGGCTGTAATGTAAATCAATCAAGTACATGTATGTAGACAAAGTATTAACTGTTACTGTCAAAACATATTAAACAAAAAGTGCTAACAAAACAGTACTAGCATGGAAAGAACAATTGCTTGGTATCAAAAGGCAAGTAGGTCTACCTCAAGAGTCATAATGTTACATTGTCTTCTTTCCAAGGCTGAAGATACAAGACTTTCCTTTAGTATAGCGATACTATCACAAAGTTATATAATGGATTTAAGTAAAGTGCAATACTTTTACATTTATTGATGGGTCTTAAAAAAATCATGCAGGTTTCGAACTTGGTACCTCCTGCACACAGAGCGGGTTTCACATTGATACACACTGGGTAGGCTGTATCTACACAGTATGTATATTTTTACGGCGAGTTATTACTGAATCTAGTCAAAGGTTTAATTGTGAACATTACCTGAAAGTATATTCTATCGTGAATTCCCGATTTTCCTACCTATTGTGCATGTTTCAAAAAAGTCTTCCTCCTTGATGTTTGCAACAATTGTCCGTGTGTCTGCATGAAAAGGCTGACTAGTTAAGATTAACAGCCAGTCTTTTCATTAAACAAATGGCAATTGTCTAAAGTCATTCAACTTTTTATCCATGACGTATCATTATTGATGCCCAAGGTTCTAATTTCCTGTTTAGTTGTGAGAACTTAGTAAAAACCATCATTGAATCGAGAATCGTATATATTTGTCAATGCATTCCAAAGCAGTGTGGCTAGTGGCAAGGGTGCTGCCATGTTTTACTTTGCATTATGGGTAGTTTAACACCGAGTCAACAGGGAAAAACCACTCGATACTAATTTTATATTTGTCCTACTTGTCCACGGTAAAGACAAATCAGCTGGTCTCTAAAAATAGATTCAACGATGGATGCATAAACTTTAAGTCTAGAGGCCGTTGTATTTTTGTGTTACATTTCTATGTAAAGTTTAATATTCTTGGTTGGAATGACATTATAAACTTTGGTATCGATTAGTATGCATCTTCATTTTTGGGACTTTTATTCATCGGCTCCACAGGAACTCGTACGGTAGATCGCCGTCACCCAAACAGACTATCATATGAATGTCAGAAACAAATTTATTTATCTCATGTACTCACTGAAATTTTGTACTTACTATTTTCAAGCAAAAGCCAAAAGAGACTCCCAGAACAAAACAGGAGGTGGTCCTGCGGAGACATTCTCCCAGGCAGAAGCCCGATTGCTAGATAACATTGGGGATAGAGCTTCTGTCTGTGGTGTACCAGGCTTCATTGATACTGATGGTATGTACTCTAAAAGTATATAAATGTTTCTTCTTTAACTCTTTACCACACAACAAAATTTTGAGAAAATTTGTAGACAACCAATTTAATGTGACTCAGAAATTGAAATTTGTTTTGGGAAAGGTAGAAAACAATGTGGGGAAAAGGAGAAAATGCTGGTTACTAGCATTTTCTCCTTTTCCCTCAAGGTTTTCGAAAGGCTTCTTTCTCATTGTCATGAAAAACCGGGATTGTTTGGTAAACGGTTTAAATCAGTCTTTTGCCAACCCTTACAAAATCTCTGCATGATTTTACAACCTATGTAAGGAAGGTTTATAAAACATTCCAGGCAAATGGAGAAATGCTTGTATCCACATTTTTCATTATTTTTTGAGGACTTGTTTTCTACCCTTTCACAGACAAATCAAAACGCCTTAGACACATATTTATTGTTTGCTATCTGCCAATGCCTTTTACAACGATACAGCAAGTATAAAATTTTGTTGCCTGGTAAACAGTTGCCCGTATGTTTTTGCAGGCAATTTTGAAACCATGACATTTTGAAACCAAGACCACCCTGCCCCCCCCCCCCCCAAAAAAAAGCAACTACTTGGCAGCAAAAATTGTTATTCTTGTAACATTTGGAAAACATGGTGGAAAATGGTTCAACTGTTTGGTAAAAGCAGTCACTACTTCCATCACAATGTTTTCCAAAACTTAAAGGTACAACATCATCTGCTGCAGTACATCTGGCAAATATATTTAAAGTCTTTCATTTCAGCATCATTTGTTGCCTCCTTGCAAGACTCCCCCAACAAGAAACTGCATGAAGCACAACCTGGTAATCATAATTTATTGATTTCAAATTTAGTATGGAATGGTTAGATACCTGTAATTTTTGCATCAATAACACATTATTGTAAATGCAAGAAGTAATGGTACAGTAGCATCCAAAAGTAAACAATCCTGGTGTTGAATTGAAAATAGAATTCAATCTTACCTTTTCAAACCATGGAAGTTATTGTGAAGAAGACAATCTGTTATTGTATTTTTGGTCCAAGTGTTAGTCGGTGGCAAAAAAATGAAACTTAAAACAATGAAAAAAGTAAACAAAATATGGAGCAACCTGGAAATTTTTAACCTAGTTTAAAATTTATTTTTTGTCAGCAACTAAGACTTGGATTGATGGTACAAAAACAGACTTTTGTCTTCATACTAATTCCCATACTTTTAAATAGTATGATTTAAATTTGAATGCCTTTTAATGCCTGCATTGTTTACTCTTGGTAGCTACTGGACCTTTAAGCAATTCATCAACAGATTAAATATTACATATCAAATGTACAGAATGTGTGAAACGGCTTTCATTACACCTAGAAATGAGCCATGTTCTGGCAAAAGGGGCTTAATGCATCTCCGCGATCCATGATACCAAACAAGCCATCACATAATTTTGGATCCATAATACCACTTTTTCAATAACCAACTTAATCATGAGGTAGACTTGTCCTTAGACATACAGAAAATTGACTTACAGCGAACACTTTCGGCCCATGTCAGCCTGCACGGACTGCGCAGGTTTACCTGGGTCGATAATTCTCGCAGATGCATTAAGCCCCCTTTTCACAGAGCACATCTCAAATGTATTGCTGAAATACATTCCACTAAGCTATCTAGATTTGCATTTTGTTGCTGTGGAGAACTTTTACCAAATGATCTCATGCTTGCCCTTTTTCTTTTTTTTTTTTTTTTTTTTTTTTTCACTCCTGTAAAAAAAGGGTTTAGTAAATTAGGGTTGTATGACATCTTTCATTTGTTCACTTTCTTGTCACGTCCCTATTTTCGCTTTAACCATAGAAGCATTGAGGAAGTCCATCACAACATACTTATATTCATTACTTTTAATAGAATTTTCTTTTTGAATTACAGAAATTGAAATCCAAAGTAGCCAAAATACAGAATACTCCAGACAATTCAATGACCAACAAACTACAGGTTCGGATTTACTTTCTATAATGCTACATGTGTATGAATCTACTTGGCTGGTAAAGTCCAATACAGTACATATCATTCGTTTATAGACACTGATTTTTAGAGCAAAACCTCTAAGAATGTACATGGCAATATATGGCATTTTTAGAACCTTGAAGATCCTACAGAAAATATCTACTGATCCTAAATTGACACAGTCTGAAATATTTTTTCAGTGGTCTTTATCCACTAACCATTTTATTTCTAAATCTCATTCTATTTCTGACTTACACATCACACCATTTGGTTGTCTGAAACAGAACATATGAGCCTAACACTAATTTCTACATAATGAGTGACATCACCCTGATGACATCACGAATCTGCTTATCATCCCAATTTTGAGTCCAACAACAACAAAGTGAAAAAATAAACTTCGGAGCAACACCTTTACCAAACAATCACGTGTTTTAACAATCCTGAAGTAAAAGACTTCTGAAAACAATCTGGGAAAAGGAGAAAATGCTGATAACCAGCATTTTCTTCTTTTCCCACATTATTTTCTACAGTTTCAGGGATGAATCCCATAATTTTAGCCACATTTCATTTGTTACCTGCATATGCTTTCGGTATGGAAGACTGTAAAATTTTGTCGTGTTGTGAAATGTTATTCCTGTAATATGATTTACAAACATGTTTTGATTCAGTATCAAAACCATAAGTTGTTATATATTTCAATAGGCACTCAAGAACATCCAACGAATCCTACCAAGAACAGAAAGGGTAAGTATGATTTTTTTTATTTACATATACATGTATATTGTTCAAGTGGAGGTTCATACCACTTTCTGCACAATTTAAGTTATATCAAACCAACTGCTCACTTTCTTCCCTATAACTGTTGTTTGTTCCTTCATAAATAAATTGTAAACTTTGAGCCACCTCTACTTTTTGGTCAACAAATACTTTAAAAACCCACAAACTGCCAAATGTAAACAATTCCTGTGTCAAATTGCAGACAAATTTAAGTCATATTATTCAAAAGTATTACCATGAATTTGATATTGTGTTACAGTGGAATTAAAGTTCCAGATGCTGGCAGAAAAATGTATGGTAAAATTAGTTGAAAAAGTTGCCAGTTGTTGTTTTGGTTTTACATTTTTTATGCCAGTGATTAGAACTTTGACAGATTGCACTATAACTCATTAGACTCATAATAATGACATCCATATTTTCAAATAGTATGAATTAAATTTCTCTACCTTTCGAACCCCAGTTTGTTTATTTTTGGCAGCTAATGGATCTTTAAAAATGGATGTCTGAAATTTTGTCATGTGGTAAAGAGTTAACTCTTTACAAGATGAAAGAATTTCAGGCTTGTCCACATTGAACGTGTTTGCAAATGACGAATAAAACAAAACTCAGAAATTGGAATATTTCTTTGAATGGCTAGGAAACAATGTGGAAAATGGAAAAATATGTCAATATATCACTGAGTGAAATAAATATAATTAAAAACTTTCTGTTCTGCAATTTACCCATCTTGAGAAAAAAAATTCATACAGTACCTTAACCTCACAGTTGAATTCAATTTGGTAGTATTCATTATGTGTCACTTGTGAAAGTGTTAAATATTGTTATTCTTTTAACCATTCTTTTCTTAACAGGCAAAAAAAGGACATACCAACAATTAGCTGAGGAAACTCTAGAATTAGACAAGGAAAGAATGAACCTAGAAATCCAACTTTTAAAAGAAAAGCTCAATTACAGAAAAAATCAAAATTCTATACTTAAAAAAATGAAGTAAAACTAGACCTTGAAATTGAAACCTTACAACAAAAAAAAAAAAAAAAAAGAACTACATTCAGTGAAAAAAGAAGTACTGAGTTTACAATTAAAAGGATTCCTTGACTTTGACTTCTCACTTACATCAAATAAATACACCATATTCAATTTTTGAATATGATAACATGATGTGGTAATGATTCAATTTTCATATGCTATTTGAATGCAATTTGTGGCATTAATGATATAAGCTGCCCATGGGGTCCTAAATCGCTATACTGGCAGTAACTGACTAGTGTACCTTTACCCTTTACCAAACAATCATAGGTTTTAACAGCTTTTGACATCATTGTGGGAACCCAGCATTTTCTCCTTTTCCTAAAATGTCTCCTACATTGTAAGGGAACTTTATCTCATTAGTATCAATTTTTCAGTGATTGAGCAAATGTTGTTTCATCGTACATCAGCAGCTAAAGTAACTGCAACACATCCACAGAACTTGAAATAATAGTAATTCAAAATGAGAGGCATGAGAAAAAAGCCATCAACTTGAGTAACACAAGAATAGATGTAGAGGCTGCAGAAATATAAATTTTAAGGTATAAAGTTGCCAGGTTGCTTTATCTTCTTACTTTTTACCTGGTTTTAAAATTCATTTTTCTACCAGCCACTTACACTTGGACAGACAATACATTAACAGATTGTCATCTTCACAATATTATCCATACTTTTAACAAATTTTTAAAGTAGCAATACCTGCAAAAGTAAACAAAGCAGGGGTTAAAATGTTTTTTTTTTTTTTTTTTTTTTGCCTTGGTAAATTTTCTGTATGTTGAAGGAACAGTCCACCTCATTATTAAGTCGGCTGTTAAAAAAAAAGTAGATCTATATCATGCATTTATAAATATGTGGAGGCTTGCTTAGTATTACAAACTATGGAGATGCACTGAGCCACCTTTCGCCAGAACATGGCTCGTATAGATTAAAATCATACCATTCAAAAGTATGGAAAAATTATAGTGAATATGACAATCTGTTATTGTATGGTTGGTGCAAGTGTTAGTCAGTGGCAGAAAAACTAATTTCACAACTAGGTTAAAATTTGCCAGACCTGTCACTTTATCTTTTGTTTACTTTTTGCCTGATTTTCAAAATTCATTTCTCTGTCAGTGACTAACACTTGGACTGACCACACAATAATATCATTTCACACAATAATGTCATTTTCCCATTATTTTCCATACTTTTGAATGGTATTATTTAAATCTAAATGCATTTTAACATCTGCATTGCACTGCTTTCTTAGCCACTATTGGGCCTTCAAGAAGTGAGCATCAGTGTCATCACTGCACCTGCATTCCAGATTAAGAACATTTCACTTCACTTCACTTTTACGGATGATATGTGATTACACATATATATATATGGTTAGGAGTTTGACTGCCAAAGGGCAAGAAAGCACACTGTACCTCTATGGCAGCTGCTTTACGGCATAAGAACACTTTACCCAGCTTTTCGTTTTTCTCATAGTGAAAAGTACGTTGATACGTGCATGGTTTCAACATATTTTTCACTGGGAGGAAACACAAAGAACTGTGTGAAGCGTTCATATACCGTAATGCAGCTGTCATGGTGACATCACTGATCATCATGGATACTGCTTTCTAAGACTTACACACCTTAAAAAAACTGATTTGCTATTTGTTCGCGTATATGGTTACCAGTGTTGCCTTCCAAAACTGGATCTTGAAACCCAATGTTATCCTCTATATCATTTAACATGTTCAATGATATCACCTTGATCTATGCCAATGTTGTGAAGGACAACACAAGAAGTAATATATTTTATTGCAGTTGCTGGACAAGCTCTAATTCTGATTTGAAGGATGGGAAAGCGTCTTTTCATGATTCCAAATGTCTGTTCTATAATTACTCTTGTTCTACAAAGGCTGGCATTGAATCTTTCTTGTTTTACGTTCACTGGATTCAGAAATGGAGTCATCAAAAAAGGTTTACATGGGTAATCAGAATCTCCCACAAGAAAGCCATTATGTACACCTGAAAAAGATGAAAAAGAAAAAAAAAGACAATTATTGACTCACATTTTTCTCTTTTAAATTTTTGAAACAATGGTCAAAATTTGCAAAACTTTTTTATTTATCATAAATTGTATGGCTTTCATGAAAGGTCATGAACTAGTCATGATGCTAGACATACAGGATCTGACATAAGCTGTCTCTTCAAATAGATTATATCAACCTTTTAACAAGCAATCCAGTGTTTTAATCACTATGTGGAAGGAGGCTACTAGAAACAGGTTTTTTTTGTCTGCAAAAGGTATTAATTCCACGAGTGTAAAATTTTGTGGTATGGTACAGTTAAACAAGACTGAAAATAATATAACTTAGCAAGCCTTTGGCAAGCATGGTAACATTGTTTTTACAGAAAAGGTAAATACCGTTTTACCTTAACTCTTCAGCAAATGCCACGTTTTTTAACTTTTCCAAATTCAAAGCATTTGCAGACGACAAAATAAATGTGACTCAAAAATTGAAATTTGTTTTGGGAAGGCTAGAAAACATTGTGGGAAAAGGAGAAAATGCTGGTTACCAGCATTTTCTCCTTTTCCAACAACGTTTTCAAAAGGCATCTTTCCCAGGGTCGTTAAAAGTTGGGATTGATTGGTAAAGAGTTAAAACTTACCTTTAACTTGATATCATTTGCATTTATTTAATGTGTCAAAATATATAATACATGGAAATTGGTAGTTTACCATTTGAGTGGTGGACAGTGTACATTTAAGACCAGACTGCCTTTTCGTGTGGTCTGATCTTCACCTATCCTGTAAGTGCATCTAGTTGCACTTATGAGCTTAGAGGTTTATTATTACCTTACTTTAACTTGATATCAGTCAGATTTACTTAATTTGTCTAAATTTATATACATGTACATTTTTATTTTACAATTTAAGTGTTTGACAATAAAACAAAAACTTACAGGAAAGAGTAGGATTTAACGTACTGCTATTTCATATGTTTGAAATGCTACCTTATACCAGATTGTGGATCAGTCATCGGATCGCATATTGTGTGCAGTCTGGTCCTGATCCACAATGTCCCTTGTGTGCACTCTAGAGGCCACATTTTCAGCTGGTCACGTATGAAACTTGGTCAGAATGTTTGTCTTGATGATATCTTGGGCGTGATTGACATTGGGTCATGACTTGAACACTTCTTTCTCAGGATCATTAAAAGTTGGGATTGTGTGGTAATGGCTTAAATTGGTAATTATGAAACTTATAAAACATGAGTACCGTTTTCAAATTCCTTGCACAAGCTACACTCTCTCCAGATTCTGGAGTCATGAGTGCTTCCTGGCCTTTTGGCGGTCAAACTCCTTACCATATATGAATGATCACATATCATCTGTAAAAGATTATTTTGTATTAAAAAAAGTTCACATATAACTAGGAGTGTATACATGTATGTATTTAAAACTGCTACCTTGAAATTTTTCCAAAATTTTTTCAATAAAGTGCCATAATGGGCCATATTTTGCTCAGTTGTTTTACACAACCCAATATACAAACTATCACTACTGTAGAGAATTTATGGCAGGGTGTTCCCGGGATTTTTTTTTTTTTTTTTTTTTTTTTTGTATAATGGGATGATTTGAAATCTTTCACACTTTTTAATGGATGACAAAATTCTAGAACTGTCCTAATTGAAAATATTTGAAGACAAATACAATATTGCTTAAATGATATTTGTATTTGGAACGGAAGAAAATTTTGTAGGACAAGAAGAAAATGCTAGTTACCAGCAATTTCTCTTTCCCTCCCTTGTTTTCAAAGGCATCCATCTTAAAGGTTTAATACTCCAGATTGTTTGGTAAAGGGTTATTGTCACAATAACATGTCTGACCCATTACCAAACAATCCAGTGTTTGAACAGACTTTCCAAATGAAATTTAAAACATTGTAACCAGTATATTTTCCTTTCCTCACAATGTATTCCATCCTTTCAACAGCATACAGTTAAATATTTTGCCTACATTCATGTTATACTTTCAATTTTGCCAAGTCCACATTTTCATTCTCTTACAGAGTATTTTTCTAAAAAAAAAAATTGATAGAAATTCATGTAGGAGGTTGTTTTGTGTGTGTGTGTTTTTTTTTTTTTTTTCTTTAAATCTTTACCAAACAACAAACATTTGGACTTGACCAAATTGAAAGCATCTGCAGATGACAAATAAGATGCCACTCAATAGTTTGGGTTTGTCTTTGCGAGGGTGAAAAACATTGTGGAAAATGGAGAAAATGTTGGTTACTAGCATTTTCTCATTTTCTCACAATGTTTTGGAAATGCTTTTTCCAAAGGGTCATTAAAAACCAGGATTCTTTGCTAAAGGGTTAAACTGTGTGATGAACATGTATTTGCTCAATACATTTATTGAAATTATACTTGAATGTTTCATGGCCCTTTAATATGGATTCATTGCTTTGCAGCAATTTACTGTAGAAGGAAGTGTGTTTAACTCTATAAAACACGACATAATCTTAGACCAGTCCAAATTAAAAGCATTTGCAGACATCAATTTCAGTGTGGCTCAAATGATGGGTTTTTTCTTTCATTGCCTAGAAAACATTCTGGTTACCAGGATTTTCTCCTTTTCCCACAATGTTTTCTAAAGGCCTCTGCCTCATGGTTGTCAAAGGTCATCTATGTGTGTAAAGGGTTAAAATCACTTACCCTTGAATGATTATACATGTATTTCAAACATTGTGCCTCTTACATTGAATGATTATATTTCAAAACATTGTGGTAAAAGAAGAATCGTTAGTTTTTTTACTCTATTGAAGATGTAGAAATCATCATTTGCGCTACATTTGTCGTCTGCAAATACTTTCAATTTGGTTTAGTCAAAAATTTAGTTTGTTAAAGGGTAAACAAAAAAACAGCCTTCTCTTGCACAGAAAAGAATTAAACTATGAAAATATGTGTGAAATCAGCTTTGTTATCATTTAAGTTTCTTTGTATTAAATGGTGTTCTTTGACTCTTTCAACAATATTTCAGCCAATGACAGTCATCTAATGAACAGTAATTTGCAGTCATGGTTTTAAATGTGTTAGGCTTGCTCTGCAACACCTAGTGAAAGGACACTCCAGTGGGACCAATTACTCCAGCACTGAGGGTATTTATTTTTTAACCCTTTACCACACAATCCCAACTTTTAACGACCATGAGGAGAAAACCTTTTTGAAAACATTGTGGGAAAAGGAGCAAATGCTGGTAACCATCATTTTCTCCATTCCTCACAATGTTTTCTACTCAACTGAAGGAAATTTTCAACATTTCAGCCACCTTTGATTTGTTGTCTGCAAATGCTTTGAATCTGGACTTGCTAAAATTTCGTCGTGTGGGAAAGAGTTAAACAGTTCAATATCCTGTCATGAAGGTTTCTTACTTGGAGCCACAACACAGGCAGACAGACACAACAAACTTGTGTACAAGTTGAAAACTACAATAAACAAAATCACATAAGTCTTGTTCACTTGAATTTAACTGTTAGTCAGCCTTGAATGTGATGTTTAGTGTTTTCAGAACATTTTCAACAATTTCAGTGCAGAGAGAGTTGTTAGGGTCACTGCACTCTTTTGCTTGGCTTTTGTCACTAAAGGTGTACAAGGTTGAAAAATAACTTACAGGGCTTCAGATATTTCAGTTTACTATCTAGAATGAAGATGACCATCCAACCAACGGTTGCAACGTTCTTGAAAGCACAGAGATATGCAATATATGACGTCCCAAGGATATAGAACTCCAAACAGAATTTTCCTTTTAAAACATTTCTCCAACCACTATTTTTTTTTTTTTTTTTTCTTTTTTTTTTTTTTTTTTTTACATTTAGTGTATTTCATCCTCTTGAAGCTTTCATCAATCAATGGAACAATTAATTTATGAAACTATACCAATATTCTACAACCTTATCAGTCCCGCCCTTCATCTGTATTTTGTTAAAAGATATATGGAGCTTTTCTCATTAACGGTGCCCCTGCCTTTGCAGCCATCTTAAGGACACATGACGGGTATATTCAACATAACACGGTGTGTGTGCGACTATTTAGAAACTTTCAACAGGTTGTGCCAGCTGTCTTCACAATGCGTTTGTGGGAAAAAAAATGTTTTCTGTATCACTGCATTTAATCCAAGAAGTAAATTACAAAACAATCATGCTAATTTTCATCTATTTTTACAGCACACGACCTCCGCTTCTCAGATTCAGAAGGAGACACTGATCTTTCATCCCAACATCGTTTCGCTACAAAATAGACCAATGACCGTTTCCAAACGGTGAAATGGATTTGAAAAAAAAAATATATATATATTGCATCACAATATACAGTCTTGTTTTTGATCAGTCCACGGATTTGACACTTTGTCTTTTTTTAAGTGACCTTAGTAATTTATACAAAATTTTCGACAGCTACCATTGTTTTGTGGGAAAAGGAGGGGGGTGTTGACAGACACAGTTTGTTCCCTTGAACGCTATCTAAAAATAGAAACATGACAAAAAGTGCAATACAAACCTGCAATTGCTCGAAATCTCCGTTTAATAAGTAAAACTTCTTGCCCCCTGGGGACGTTTATAAAATTTCTCGATTTATCCGATATTGCCCTTGCCACTCTCCGGCAGATCCGCGAAACCGACGGCTGGGAGATACCTATTAGATCTCCTATCACTAACTGAAAACTACCGGTAGCGAAATATCTCAAAGTTACGAGTACTTAATACAGCACAGGTAACGGTGAGTTTCTTTCGTTACCGAACTCAATGTAAGTTGCCAAGGTTTGACATAAAAATAATATGGCGCACGGCTAACAACGATATCTAGTAAATACCTCGCCAGCCGTTAGTACCTTCAGCGGATTCTGCCGGTCCACCAATCTCCTTTCCGGCCCAAATACGAGATGTTGAACTACTTCGATGCGGTTCAAACGACGAAGGGCGGCCATTTTCTCGATTTAGAACGATTCTTGAGCATGGTATTTGGCAGACTTGGAATTCTTAGGAATAGTCTAAATATTTAGAACGGTCTAAAGTTTAGAATGGTTTGGTGAATACGTATTTGAGCCTAAGAATGGAAAATTTAGAAAATTCTTGAGAATAAGCCCAAGAATGTTCTTAAGAATGGTTTGGTGAATACGGACCCTGTTTATGTAATACATTACAGAAAATCGATAAGATCTGAATAATATGCAAGCGATCAATACTATATGTGTCATGCTCTATGGAAAGGGGGCTTAATGCGTTTGCAAAAAGTATCGATCAAGGTCAGGCTGACCTTGGCCGAAACATTTTGCTTTTGGTCAATTTTCTGCATATCAAAGGACCACAACGTACCTCATGATTCAGTAGGTTGTTCTATGGTCCAAGTTAATTGAATGTAGGCTGCATTATGGTCCAAGTTAATTGAATGTGGAGTTAGTTGTAAAATGATTAAGATTTTACAATCTATGTACTCTTCAGTCATATCATGCATAAAATTTAGTTCTGATATGCCATTTCTGATTTTTTTTTTTTTTTTTTTTTTTTTTTTTATGTTTCTGTATGTCTTAAACAAGGAGAACCTTTATCGCCGTTATTATTCATTTCATTTATAAACGATAGTCAAAATATTATCGATGTCGAATCACTCAATAACAACGACCTTAGAATTTTATCCATATATCTATTACTCTTTGCTGATGATATTGTAATGTTTACTACCAGTCGAGAATTTCTTCAAAGTCAAGTTGATAATATAGTCAATTATTCAAACAAATGGAGATTAAAAATAAATGTACTGAAAACAAAAGTGTGTTTTTCGGAAAAACAAACAACCAATATTGATACATATATCTATTAACGTTGAAATTATTGAAAATATTGACAATTTTATCTATTTAG
Organism: Tridacna gigas; assembly: GCA_945859785.2. Taxonomy (NCBI): domain Eukaryota; kingdom Metazoa; phylum Mollusca; class Bivalvia; order Cardiida; family Cardiidae; genus Tridacna; species Tridacna gigas. The sequence continues at coordinate 12,418,209 of OX244029.2, read as the reverse complement.
GCGTTAATTTTACTAGTGATGGAACTTTGTCCTCAGCAGTTAAACAATTAAATGATCAAGCATTAAAGGCATATCATAGTTTATTAGGAATCTTCGATAGAGTTGCTTTAGATATTCAAATTAAATTATCACTGTTTGATTCACTAATTGTTCCAATCATATTATATGGATCTGAGGTCAAAGTTGTTGATAAAATCCATTTACGTTTCTGTCGATATTTATTAGGAGTAAGCCAACAAACCTCTAACTAAGCTGTTTATGGCGAACTTGGTCGCTTTCCGCTTAATATTATAGCAAAAGAGAGGTCGATTAATTTTTTTCTTAAAATGAAAATAAATCCCCAATGTATTACTCATAGCGCATTTTTAAGTCAACTTCCGGATATTAAAAGTAACTTTTGGGCGTCAAAAATGAAGAAAGTTATTGATTATTAAGGTGTTGGTTTTCTGACGAATAATATTCAAATGAATTTATGTATACCACCTTTCCAGAGTTTGAAAAATCGCAATAGTGATCAATTTATACAAGACTGGCATAGTTATTTGAACAGAACTCCAAAACTCATGTATTACTGCAATTTTAAAACTGATTTTAAATTTGAGAAATACCTTCAGACAATTAATAATGATAACCTACGAACTCATCTCACTCGAATTAGATTAAGTTCTCACCCATTAGAAATTGAAACTGGTTGGAGAAATGGTACTGATAGAAATAATCGCCTTGTAAATTATGTAATATGAAAGTTATTGAGTCTGAATACCATTTCATTTTATGTTGTCCGAAATATTACGATCTACGCAAACAATTTATTGGTATAATTCCAAGGCCTTCGTCACAAAAATTTAATCAACTAATGTCACAAACTGATGATAAGAAATTGTACCAATTATCCAAATATATTAAGGAGGCGTTAAGTTTAAGGAAAAATTATCTTGATAGTATTCTGTCTTAGAGAATCCAATTAACTGATTTCGTCCGATATATTGTTGCAAAAAAAAAATTGCCATTCTACAATGCTGTAACACTCATTGTAACAACTTAGTTATGGTTACACACACACACACACACACACACACACACACACACACACATATATATATATATATATATATATATATATATATATATTGTAGTATAGTAGGTTTAATTTGATAGCCTAACAGATGGGAGACTAGTCAGGGTGATTCGTTATTATTCTCTTTGGGTTATTTCACTTGCCAAAAGTTAGATGGGCGCTAGTAGAAAACAGGAAGTTGTGGTTGTTGTTGTATGACCATGCTGTAGAATGAAATGAAAAAAAACATGATGATTAAATTCGTGTGGTTGTTGATTTGTTCGGCCGTGAAACATGACATCTGGCGGCGAGGTGAAACTTTGAAGAGTCATAGACGTCTTCGACCAATATTTTTGGTTTTGATAGTTGTTGTGGCGCATCTTATTGACTTGAATGGATTGCCAACCTTCGAAGCCAGGGGCGAACGTCTTGGTCAATCTTGGGAGAGATGGACAAAAGACAGCTTTATTATTACATTGTGCGGGGCAAGAAGTTGAAGACATTTACTTCACATTGCCGGACCGTGAACCGTAGGAGGGACAAAGGGCTTTTGATAAAGCAACAGAAGTCTTGACAACACATTTTAAGGGGTAGGTAAACGTACCCTATGAACGTTATTGTTTCAGAAGCATGACCCATATGGATGAGTCAGTTGAACAGTATGTGATTTGGCTGAAACAGGCCAAATTGTGTGAATTTGTCAATGAAGATGAACAGATACGGGATCAAGTAATTGAAAAATGTAAGTCGCACAAACTTAGAACAAGACTCTTAGAAAGAGGCCGAGATTTGACACTTGACCAATTGAAAAATATAGCTCAAGCTTTGGAAAGCTCTGAAAATCAGGCCAAGAGCATGGAAAACCCAAGTGAACCATTGAAAAGTGCGTCAGAAACTGTTAATGTCGTTTCAAAATCCAAGGTAACTTGCTATCAGTGTGGTAAGTCAGGACACATCAGCACTGATAAGACCTGTCCGGCACGTGACAAAAAATGTAATGATTGTGGACATGTTGGACATTTTGCATCAAGATGCAGAACCAATAGTAAGAACTCTGACACACAGAATAAAGGAAAGAAGAAAAATAAAAGGTCAAAGGGTAAGAACATTAATACTGTGGAGGAAAATGAAGACGACAAACATGAATATACCTTTCAAGTAAATAATAAGTTGAAAAACAGTATGGGGAAAATAATACTTGACATACTGTCTGTTGATTTTGTGGTAGACAGTGGTGCCTCGGTCAATATCATCGATAAAGATCTTTGGACGAAGTTGAAAAGTTGTAAGATTAAGTGTAAAACTGAGTCGACGTCAAAGAAATTGTATACATACGGTGCAAGTGAGTCACTGAATCTTTTGGGTAAATTTACAACGATGGTTTCAACTACTGGCGGTGTCACTGCACCAGACACTGAAGTGTATGTATTTGACGGTAAAGGTCCAGCCTTATTAGGGAGAGATACTGCTACTAAGTTAGGTCTATTGACAGTACACCCTGAATTAGACACTATTCAAGATATGAGTGACTGTTATGATGGTATTGGGAAACTAAAAGACTGCAAATTGAAGCTTCACATTGATAAAAGTGTACCACCAGTTGCTCAAAGCATGTATCGGGTTCCATACAGTCTTCGGGAAAAAGTCGCTAACAAACTTGAAGAGCTAGAGAGTTTGGACATTATCGAAAAAGTGGATGGCCCAACAGAATGGGTAAGCCCTGTCATCGTAGGACCTAAACCAGATGGTGACATTCGACTCTGTGTTGACATGAGGAGAGCCAGTGAAGCCATAATTCGCAAAAGACAACCTATACCAACAGTGGATGAAGTTCTTCACAACTTGAATGGTAGATCTCAGATATGGGTATCATCAGATCGAATTAGAGGAAGATTCTAGATACATTATCACATTTGTGACACATAAAGGTCTGTACCAGTACAAACGTCTGAATTTTGGAATCAGCTGTGCACCAGAACAGTACCAACATGTGATTTCACAGGTGTTCAGTGATTTGCAAGGTGTGGAAAACATTCTCGATGACATCATCGTTCATGGTACATCGCGGGAAGAACATGACAAACGTTTAAATATGGTTCTTGATAGAATTCGCGAAAAGGGACTGACATTAAACAAGAACAAATGTCAATTTGGGTTGTCTGAAATACAATTTATGGGTCACATGATTTCGGACCAAGGTATTGGACCAACCAATGAACGTGTAAAAGCGCTCATGAATGCCACTCCATAAAAAACTGTCTCAGAAGTTAGAAGTTTTCTAGGACTAGTTAACTTCAGCGCTAGATATATTCCGAATTTGTCTACTTTATGTGAGCCCTTAAGGCGATTGACAAAAAAAGGGAATAAAATTTGAATGGGGTTCTGAACAAGAACAATGCTTTTCTGAATTGAAAGCTTGCTTGACACAAAGTAGCACTCTAGGTCATTTTAGGCTAGATGCAAAGAAAACATTGTTGATAACAGATGCATCCAATGTAGGACTAGGTTCAGTCTTCATTCAGCAAGATGATCATGGTAATGCCAAAGTCATTTGCTTTGCCAGTAGGTCATTAACAGACATAGAGAAAAAGTACTCTACTTTGCAAAAAGAAGCCTTAGCAGTAGTTTGGGGTTGTGAAAAGTTTAGATTGTACTTGTTAGGGGTTGAATTTGAGTTAATTAGTGACCACAAACCTTTAGAAGTCATATATGGCCCTAGGTCTAAACCAAATGCTAGAATCGAGCGCTGGGTTACAAGACTTATGCCATATAAATTCAAAGTACACTATAGACCAGACAAGATTAACATTGCAGATGCTGTTTCAAGACTGGTTCCAAGTCAAAATGCTTCTCAGAGTGAACGTGAGAAAATCGCAGAAGATAACATATATTTTATGGCAAAAGAAGCAATTCCAGTTGCTCTAAAACCGAGAGAGGTTGAAGAAGCATCTAGAATTGACAGTGAGTTGATTTCAGTAAGAAATTGCTTAGAATCTTCAAAATGGGATGAACCTTTAGATTGTATGCCATATTATCCTATTAGAAATGAGTTGTGTACTTTAGGGTACTTGGTGTTGAGGGGTACTAGAATAGTAATACCAAAAGCATTGAGACAAAAGTGTCTAGAGTTAGCCCATCAAGGTCATTTAGGTATTGTAGGCACTAAACAACAGTTGCGGTCAAAAGTTTGGTGGCCTCATATGGACAAGGATGTAGAGAAGTATGTAAAAAGCTGTCATGGTTGCCAGCTAGTTACTCCATCTGTGCATCATGAGCCGTTGCAACCGAGATCATTACCGAATGGACCATGGGAAGACTTAGCAATAGATTATTAGGTCCTTTGCCGACTGATTAATATGTTTTCGTAATCATTGATTATGAAATTGATGTTATGAGGGATATCGCTAGTACCAGGATTATAGAAAGTTTAGATAATTGACCACAGTTCCGATCAGCTGAGTTTAAGCAATATTTAGATGAAAATGGCATAATTCACCTGCGAACGACTCCGTTACATCCGTCAGCAAAAGGTGAGGTGGAGCGTCAGAACCGTTCGTTGTTGAAAAGGATTAAAATTGCACATGCTGAGAGTAAAGATTGGAATAAAGAAATCAGAACTTACCTTCTTGCATATAGGAGTAAACCACACAGCGTAACGGGTAAATCACCCGCAGAGTTAATGTTTGATAGGAAACTGAGAACAATATTGCCGCAAATAGCGCAATTAGCACATTCATGCATAGATGAAGAGGTCAGAGATAAGGATTCTTTGGCAAAATATCAGTCAAAGCTGTACACAGATCAAAAGCGTGGAGCTAAAGAGTCTGAATGAGAATTTGGTGATTCTGTATTGTTAAAGCAGAAACAAACTGATAAGTTTTCTACACCATATCGTGAGAAGCCTTTTACTTTGATAGATAAAAGGGGTTCTAGTTGTACAGTTATGTCAGATACAGGGGTAGCTTATAAAAGAAACAGTACTTTTATTAAGCCATAAGTTGAACGAGATTCTGAAAACAGTGTGGGGAAAAGCTCCATACCAGTACCAGATTCAGATCAGGCTGCACAGCAGATGCAAGAGCCAACAGGAGATTCAGTTCATTTACCTTCAGGGTCTGATCATGACCTTTCTGATAAAATTGTATTACGGTCAAAACGGTCTACAGAATTACGAGAAAGATTAAAGGATTATGAAATGAGTTAAAACAAGAACTAGAATTTTTCAGTGGAGAACAAGAACTGTTCTGCGATGTTTATAATGTAAGGGGTTAATGTTTGATACTCAAAGCTGTAGGTAACAGTTTTATTATGATAAGCATATTGTTTTGTATATGAGGGTTTTCAGTTATTTCATACAAAGGTATTACTCTTAAAAGAAAGGGGAAGATGTAGTATAGTAGGTTTCATTTGATAGCCTAACAGAAGGAATACTAATCAGGGTGATTAGTTATTATTCTCTTTGGGTTATTTCCCTTGCCAAAAGTTAGTTGGGGCGCTAGTAGAAAACAGGAAGTTGTGGTTGTTGTTGTATGACCATGCTGTAGAATGAAATGAAAAATAAACCTGATGATTAAATTCGTGTGGTTGTTCATTTGTTCGACCTTGAAACATGACACACACATATATATGTGTATTTTAATTATAAAACAACTAAACAAACATGTTTCGGCTATCGCCTCATCAGTGTAACGTTGTTACTGGTGGCAACGTCTAAAATTTTTTCGTCTGGTAATGGGTTGAAAAAAGGGAGGGTTGACATTTTCTGGCAAGTGGTCTTAACAATTTAACCATTTCCCAATTAACCCGGACTTTTAATGCCCTGGGGGTATTTTATCGAAGAAAATATTGTGGGAAAAGAAGAAACTGCTTGTTAAAAGCAACTTCTTTTCACTAATGTTTTCTACCCTATGACATTAAAAGCTGTTGCAGACGACAAATTAAATCACGCTCAATCAATAAAATTTGAGTCAGTAAGGTTAGAAAACATTGTGGGAAAAGAAGAAAATGCTGGTTATCAGAATTGTCTTCTTTTTTCCACTATGTTTCCAAACTTATCTGTCTCAGGGGCGTTAAAACTCGTCATTGTGTGGAAATGGGTTAATTTTCAAATCATATTCAATATGAATTTTCGTCTATGTAACCTCTTTCATTTTGAATTGGTCAAAAATTTGCCGCCTGGTAATGAGTTATGATTGGTTGCAATACACTTTCATTTTGAATTTGTAATGAAATAATTGATTATGTTGTGATACTACTTGAACAATAGATCTTTACCTAATCAACAAAAAAAGATTCAAATCAGATATAATGAGGCTGTCTAGTCTGATTTTGCTTTACAAACAAAGACATAAGGAGCAATTGATATTACGATAACACAGTTTAACATCATCACATTTGATCTTGAAACAACTGATCTAAGTACGACATATTGTTTTTATCCATACATAAAATAATCCAAATGTCTAGACTTTGAAATATTTTAGAGAAGGAGTATAAAAGTCATTATACCCTCCAAAACACGTTTGTGGGGGTATATAGGAGTCACCCTCTCAGTCATTCGGTCCATCTGTCTGTTGGTTTGTCTGTTGCTTTTTATTCTGCGTAATTTCGCAACATCCATAGGACAGATTTCATTGAAACTTCATAGAAAGCTTCCATATCAATGAAAGCTGATCGTAAAATGGTTACGGTAGAATGATTTTTCATGAGATTATGGCCCTTTTGGTTTTTGATTTCATTGAAACTTCATAGAAAGCTTCCATATCAATGAAACCTGATCGTAAAATGGTTACGGTAGAATGATTTTTCATGAGATTATGGCCCTTTTGGTTTTTGACAAGGAGCCGTTGGGGGTTGTAATCATCTTTAGTAATAGTCTAGTTACAAGTGATTTTCCAGTATGATTCAGATTATATGTCCACTTTAGTCTGGTCTGAAAGAATATATATATGTAAAATCTGGCTGCACAATAGCTCCGGATGCTCAGAGAATAACCCGCATTACAGTACAGGGAGACAATATGACAGTAAACGGCCAGTCTGTAGAATCGGTACACATCAAGGCAGCACTTGAAAAATTTTCAACATGGCTTGAAAAACAGTCAAGTGTGTGTTTAGTGGCTCATAATGGTAGGGTGTTTGACTTCCCTGTGCCATTGACTACTTTAAAAGTAAATAGGTTGAGAGAGAGGTTCATCGCAAGTGTCCAAAGTTTGGTAGACTCGTTGTACATCTTTAAAAAAGTATACCCTAAGAGAAGTCACACACAGGAGAGTTTGGTTACCTCATTACTCAGCATTACATACAACACACATAATGCAATGGCAGACGTAGAAAGCCTCGGAAAACTGCTAAATCACTGTATTCTCTGCAACAAAGACATTTTAAAATTCAGTTTCTCACCTGTTGCCATTATAAATAGAATGGCATTCAATCATCAAAAGAATATAAACATTCGATCACTTGATTCTCTTGTCAGTAATGGTGTGTGTAAACGTCACACGGCCGAAAACATTGCTGGATCTGGCCTCAACATAGACCACTTGAGAATAATCTACAAGCGTGGTGGCGAAGACGGCCTCAGAGATGTTTTTATGAGTAAAAACTCTGAAGGACAAGCAAGAGTTACTAGTGTTAAAAAAGTTCTTGATGAAGTTGTTTCCAAACTTGGTGATTTCTTTAGTGCACAGAAATAACGTGATAAATTCGCTTAGAATAATTAGTTTGAAACTGTCAAAGTGGTGATGTTAGTGTAAATTGTAATAGGGTTTTTTAGTAGTTGTTACAGTATGTATTCTTCAGAAATATTGCCCTGACTTTGACCAACCAATGAGTGAATATTTACATAATTGAGCACATTGGACATCATGGAAATTCCATATAAAATACATGACTGGATATCAATGAACAAGACCAAACTGCACAAAGCATGCTGTCTGATCATGATCATTGCTATCAGTAGTAGTGTATGTAGAGCACCAGCTGCCCTTCTTGAGTTAAAACTTGAAATTGAGGTGGAATGATCTTGGATGACCTTGACCGCCGCCATTTTGGATGTCCTTCAGGTCATCACGTGATATGATGTTATGACTAAAAATAGAGCTAAAAACAAGTCAAAGCGTGTTTTCGTCGTGTCATTACTAAAATAGGTCTAGATAGAAACAGGACGATGCATGTTTTCGTGGATTCTTTAAATAGATGACCTATTATCTAACCGCGTGACGTTAGAAATGGGTTGACACGTGTAAGAGGTAAACGTCTTCTCATCTCAAATTTAGCGCTCATTTTGTAGCTTGTGTATAAGCCCATTTCGTGCGTACCATACCGTGACACCTACCTACTATCCCTTTACACAGTGTTAAACACTTCTCTTCCATATGAAAACTTGACGCAATCATTTAAGCGCCATCAGGTTAAAACCACCCTGATCTCACTAACCCCGTGAATAAAATTTCTTTTACACACACGGGAATTATACCCTCCTCCAGTTAATGGAATCTCTCTCTCTCTCGCTCTCTGTCTCTGTCACTGTCTCTCTCTCTCTTTTTCTATCTTTTCTCCATCCCTTCATGTATGGCTTAGTGATAAAGAGTGGGATCAGTAACCTGATCTGGTGGGTTTTTCGTGGGAGTGTCCTTGGGCAAGACACTTTTAAGCCCTAGCCTAGAACTCGTGAAGCCCTGGAGATACATGACCATATGAGCTGTCTCCGTGATATGATTGAAATAATGTTGAAACGCGGCGTAAAATGCCATTCAATCAATTCATCCTCTCTTTTCTCCCCTTTCTGTCTTTCTGACTCTTCCACCTCCTCTCCCATACGACAAATCATTGGACTATACCAAATTCATAGCGGCTGCAGACGAGAAATTTAATGTAGATCTACCAAAATGATGATTTATGTCTTTGAAAGGGTAGAAAATATTTTCTCTTTTTTCCACAAAGTTTTCAAAAGGCCACTTTTTAAAAGTATTATTTCGGCAGCAGCAGTAGAATAAAATACCTCACCCCCCCCCCCCCAGCCCGGACTCGTGCCCCCTCCCATTTAGACGGCATCGAGTTGGAACACGTGGGGGTCATGTTGGCTGTAATTTAACGTTTTCTCCGATATACCATTTTGATATTGAAAATGATTTTTTGTAGAAAAAGTAGAAATGAATACAACTTACGTTTTATGACATACGTATCACAACTGGTTGATCCAAGTCTACCGTGTTCTAAATATATACAAACACAAAGCCTTAACCCATTTAAAAAAAGTATAATTACAAACGAACACTTATGGACACCTGAAGGCATTTTTTTAATGCGGATAGGTCGCCGAAAAAGCTTGCGATGTATTTTGGCGCGGTAATTCGCCGGAAAACCCGAGCAGTTGTGATAAACCCGTAAATTAATCTCGGTTAAAAGTAAGTTCAATGTTGTAATTTACGTAGCCTGTTAAACGTTCTATTTTACACAACGAAACTATTTTCATACCATTTTTATGTGCGTAACCCAGATTAAAACGTTTGTTAGATAAGATCCGGTGTTTACGGTCCTGATGTAGAAGGCTTTTGAGAAAAACATTGTGGGAAAAGGAGAAAACGCTCAGTATGTACCCTGTTAAAAGTTGTATTTTACAAGCCCACATGGAAAACATTCTTGGAAGTGGAGAGCATTTTCTCCTTTTTCCCACAGCCAGTCTAGAGGAATTCGTGGTAAGTATAACATATAATATGTTGGCTGTAATTTAACCCTTTCCCTGATATACCATTTTGAGACTGTCACAATGCGAAACATCTTGCAGAGGAGAAATTAAAACCGACAAAAATGGGATTTTAAAATACTGATAACTTTGAAAACGTTGTGTAAAAAGGTAAAATTGCTCGTTATATGAGCTACAATGTGCTCTGACGTAGGAGGCTTTTGAAAACATTGTGGGGAAAAGGAGGCAATGCTCACACATGTAACCACCCAGACTCACGCCGTTAAAATCGGGGATTTCCCGTTTTAGTACTTTTTTAGTCATGTTGGCAAGTGCGTATCCCTTCATGAGCAGACGATATTTTACTGTTTATATAGCAGACGACATTTCTCGTTCAATTCGAACAAAGTTTTTCTTCACTCCTAAACTAAAACTAGGTTAAAAACTAAGTTCTATGTTCTGATTTACATAAACTTTTGAAAGTTCTAGTTACTAGTCTACAACGGAAAATTCTAATTACTAGTCTACAACGGAAACCATCTCTTCAATAAAAATGTAAATAGGTTCATTTGAGGAAAAAAATGTCAGCTCGAGATAAATTAAAAGATTTGCCACCGAAAGGAACTAGATTTCTAACTTGGACATCTGAGTTACAGTAATGGAAGTCTTACATCTTCACAATGACAGAGGAAATCTGCTAGCAGAAATCTGTTCCATTGTAGTTGAACAGGAGGTCGCGGGTTCGATCCCCGGCTCCGCCAGTATTCTTTCCGAGGATTGATGATAGTCAATGCGATAGGATTCATTCCTCTCTCACCGCTGTCCATTGTTTCGGCAATGGTTATGTGGGAAAGCAGCCAGTGGCTTGGAAAGAATATTGTGAGGAGTACTGGTTAAAAGAACTCCAGGAAAGCATGGATAGGTGTACGGGCCGCCGCGATATAGCTGAATAATGTTGAAAACGGCGTTAAACACCATGCAATCAATCAATCAAGCAATCCATCGTAGCTGATGATTCTCCCCCCCCCCCCCCACCTCTACTCTTTTGTATTCTTAGGTGAGTTATGGTAAAACTTTTTACCTTTTTTTTTTTTTTAAATCGGTTAGTTTCCCTCTAACCCATACCCAAGAGTCGGTGTGTTTTTTATTTTTTTTTTAAGGACTTGAGTTACAGCAAAAGGATTAGGTTGTTAATTAAACGGAGAAGAACAACATTGTGAAATGAAACAGTTTGATAATGAAATATAGGTTATCTTAAATCTTTAATTAAAATAAGTGTTATTGTCTTTCTGCAATTCTTTTTTTGTTGTTGATGTCATTTATTTCTCGGGTAAAGAAATCACAGCTAAAGCCAGGGGTAACTGACCTATTAGATGTTTGAAAAAAAAAAAAAAACCTACATCTTTTCATTTTAATATTTTCCTTCGTAAGAAGCATCAACTTACGAAGATCGGTGCACCTATCTTTTTCAGATATTTAATGGTTATTTGGACAATGTTCTGGAAAAATACATTTTTGAGCAAAAGAAGATAAGAGATTGAAAGATTGAAAGAGAGGAAGTGAAAAGCGAGTTAAATACGATTAGTCGGGATTGCTTATGATTTATTGCCGCTTTCAACATTTTCTCAGTCTTATGCATGTTTACCAAAATAAATACAACGTCAAATCCGAACCAAATAGGGCTTGTGCATCTGACCATGTTTACCCTGTATCAACAATACATCCGATCCGACCCACAAGCTGCTTAACCCGCAAATATTTATTATTCGCCTATGTGCGATAGACAAAGGTGGGTCGTTAAAACCGTTTCAACAAAATTACATTTCTTAAATATCGGGGTTGGTTATTAGCCGAGTCACGATTTGAACGCTCGACCCAGAAGTTTGAGCCTATGGGGTTACCGGATGAATTATCCGACCTCGAACTCACCCAGCGGTGACTGCGAAAAAGTGTCGATACAAAAATGGTTACTGTATCTGCTAATTATAAAGCGATCGATGGTATTGAAATATTTTGGAACAGTTTGAAATCGCTGTAACAAATAAATTAGGTGTCAGTTTTTACCGGAGGTGAAAGACCTTATCTCTTCTGTCGCTTCACTAAAGGAATGGAATGTCAGTGTAATTTAAAATCTCACCGATCACGTTATGAAGGATTATTTTGATAATAATAGTAAAATAGATATATTTATTCTACAGCTTTCGACTAACCTATAAAAGTCGGAGTTAGAAATAAGCAGTCTCATTTGCAAGGATAACAAGGATAAATTTTCAAAGACTGCTTAAAAGTTGTGCGCATTATACGAGGGACACTTTTTAAGTTCGTAGAGTAGGGCGGTCTTTTTAAAACCGCTTGAAATATCAAAATTTTATTTATCTAAGACCTTCGAAATATGCCCCGTCTGCCTCCACACACATTTTACACCGATCTACCCATTTCCGGAACGCCGCCCGGTAGTCCTCTTTAGGTATATGTTGCAGACACTGGTAGACCGCACTGCCTATACCACAACGGGATTCAAAACGGTGCCCTGCCAGCATTTCCTTTAGTCTTGGGAACAACCAAAAGTCACAAGGGGACAGGTCAGGGCTGTATGGGGGATGATCTAAGACATCGAGCCCAGATTCTTTCAGATATTCCTGTACCGTAGCGGATTTATGGGCCGGTGCGTTATCATGGAGTAATTTGATGTCGCGGACACCGGTGCGCGGTCTGCGTTTCTGATAGAAATCAACAAGTTGAGTAAGAACACTTTCTCTGTAAAACTTTCCAGTGACAGAACTACCTTTCGGGACTGGAATTTGAAGGACTGGACCTTTCGAATCAAAGAATATCGCATACAACATGCGATTTGATGTTTTGCAACGGCGCGCAATGACAGGTCTGTCGCCCTCAGATGAAACCCAAACCTTATTTCTAGCCTTAGAATCGGGTTGAAAATGATAGATCCAGGTTTCATCACCTGTAACTATCTCTTCCAAACGACGTGGGTCACATTTATCATATTTTTCTATAACTTGCGATGCAAGTCTAACCCGACTTTGTTTCTGCTCGTCAGTGAGCAAATGGGGCACCCAGCGCGCGCAGATCTTACGTAGCCCAAGTCGTTCACGTAAGATCTTCAAAACACTTGACGAATGAATGCCACTTAATTCTTCTATCTCTTGCACGGTATAACGTGCGTCTTCCTCAATTAACGTTTTCACAGTAGCAACGTTCTTTTCCGTCAAAACGGAAACCGGTCTACCCACCCGAGGGTCATTTTCAATTGACTCCCGACCATCATTAAAACGACGTACCCACTTGCAAACTGTAGCATATTTTAAAGCACCATTCCCATAAACTTTTTGCAAATCAGCATGAATTTCTGTTGGCGGAAACCCGAGCTGTGCTCGAATCTTACAATATACCCTCTGTTCAGAGATTTTTCCATCCATATTGAACGCTATATTTTACTATAGTGTATAAAACCACGCGTTGAAAATATCCAGCGCAGCGCGCACGTGGACCTCGTGCGCCGCATACCATGACACCGTTCGAGAGAGGAATGATTACGCAAGTTCTGTGTAAAAAATCGTGCAACTTCATAATCGCGTTAAAAAGTTATAGGCTTACTCTACGAACTTAAAAAGTGTCCCTCGTACGTTAACATCCCACAAATAATTTACTAGCCGAATATTATGTCTGTAAAACTTCAAACACTGTGGACAGAGCATTGCGGCGTGTGCTACGAAGATAAAAAAATTTACTTTATAAATTTGTGTAAATGTAAGGACTTCTTTGCGAGGATTGTTTTCGAAACGTAGATAAGTGTCCATTTTGTAGATTTGCTTTTACTAAAATGGAAACGCGAAACAGTGATGAAGAATTTCAACAGTATTCGGCAGTACCTGAATCTGTCTCTTCAACTTCTCTCTCTCTCTCTCTCTCTCTCTCTCTCTTTTTCCAGGAAACGAAAAGAGCGAGGAGACATTGGAACTTTTGGTTTGATCGGTTTAATGGGCGTGAAATTTTAAGACCTTTTTTACAAATACACTTTTAATAATGATCCATATCATCAGCTTTTAAATACGGGTCCATTCAGTGATCCGAATGGAGCTGGCATGTGTTTAGATAAGAGAGAAGCAGGCCGCTTCTTACAAAGCCAATTATCTTTGCTTTTTTTTTAAGCGAGCTGTTGGTGAAAATACTTATGAAACTGACGACAAACTGTTATATTTGAGACTGAACATGGACATACAACAACTGTCTTAGCCGGCATACGTTTTATTTGAGGTGACCACCACAGCTGACGCAGTGTTTTTTTTTTTAATGTAAGTAGATTGTTGCTTTACAACAAGTGTTTCATTTGTTATAGCTAGAGGGAAAAAAAAAGATTTAATTTTAATCTGAGCGAGTTGAAATTATGAGAACCAGTAATAATCGCGTTTATTAAGCAACATTGTTGATTGATTAGGTTGTTTTCAAACCTACTGACCATTATCTTATTTAAATCGCTAGCGTCTACGGAACTGGGTTAAGATAGGCTGAGGAATTTTGAATCTATAGGAATTACGGGTAAATTTATGAATTAATTGGTCGAAACTTTATATTCCTTGTACTTAAATGGGATACTTAAATGTCAATATGGATCACACAATTTATATTTTTAGGTGATTTAACGTTGAAGAAAAGTTTCATTGCTTACGTAGATGCATGGCTAAGAGCAAGGTAACATATTTTCCAGACAATAGGCCACGGCATATCCGTTAAAGAAAGTAGAAATTTTCAAGGGTGCGGCGTATAAGACGAAACGGCTTAGTGTTATTGAAAAACAACTTTCCAGTAAAATATACATGAATTTGTGACATATTAAGAAATTCAAAAACCAGTAAGTTTGTCGCTTACGTTTCGTCAGTTTTGAATAGATAAGGTTAAATTGGGTAACAGATATAAAAAAAATTCTTGATGAGTATGGGATGACATACGTCTTAAATGATTATCGCCGTATTGATGCCGCGATGTCTTTACAGGAATTCAAAATGAGGGTTTTAGATTCATTCAAAACTGAGTGGTTTAGTTCGATAAATAAAAGCACAGTTTTAGATATGTATTGTCAATTCTTCTTTATTGTACATATAGGCCGCTGGCCCAAGATACATAACAAAATATATAAATGAATATTTACAGTTATCGGATAGATTTAACTCCTTACCAAACCACAAATATATAGCCCTGTCCAAATTTAAAGCATTTGCATTTCAAATTTAAAGCATTTGCAGACTTCCAATTGAGGACAGCTGAAATGGCAGAATTTGTCCTTGATACATTAGAAAAACATTGTGGAAAAAAGAAACCGGCTACCAGGTTTTTCTATTTTTCCCACGATGTTCTCGAAAGGTATTTTTCTAGGGTCGTTAAAACACAGAATTGTTTGGTTAAGAAGAAAATGATCGATGATGTAATTAGATCTTGAAACTAAGTATTAGAGTTTATTTCAGTTTCTTTTATCTTCATGACTGCATTAATGTATATTGCTACTTTTCTGAAAGTAGATTCTTTTGAATTTTGCATGTCATTTTAAAAGCACCATTTGTTAGGAGAACTTCCTTGACAACATCCCTCGACATTTACGGTTTCATTTCACACGTCTTAGGGCATCGATTCATCCTTTAAGAATACAGACAGGCAGGTAGGGCAGAAACAGAGTAATGAGGGAACAACATTGCCAGCACTGTGAAGATTTAGATATCGAAGATGAATATCATTTCATCTGTATCTATAATGTTTATAGTGAACTAAGAAAAAAATACTAAAGCGCTACTATTACACACACACACATCAGTTTATAAGTATCATCAATTGTAATAGTCTTCGAATAGACAGGACCTCATTAAGTTGTATATTTTCATTAAAGCGGCTTTAACGTTGAGAAATAGTATAATATTATATACTAATGCCTAGAAAGTTCATGTTGTTCAACCTTTTATTGTAAAATGCCGACTTTCAAAAACCCTTAAAAGAAGGCTTTTAAGTGCGTTTTGGTAAAAGGAGAGAATGCTAGTAACGGGCATTTTCTACTGTTCCCATAATGATATCTCCCCCATAAAAGACAATTTTTATGTTTTGAGTAACATATAATTTGTCGTCTGCATATGCTTGCACTTTGGTGAAGGCAAAAATTGTCATCCGTAAGAGAGTTAAATGAATAAATCTTATATAAAATTTATCTTTTTATATGTATACCTTTAATGAAAGGAGGATGCCTTTTCTTTCTTTCCGCACTCTCAGCACCCAAAGGATAGGAAAGTGTGGACCTGTGATCGGACCGAACTTTGAGTGCGGCCTGATCTTGTCCTACACTGTCCGCCATACTATAAGAGCGCGTGCAGGCGAGTTTCACAACCAGGGGACTTGAAGAATTTACCTTGTCTCTTTTTCTTCATGGTTTGACTAGATGGTCATCTCTCCCTCTTCATATTATATTATTTCTCTCCATACATATTGTGTATTGTTGACTAGGTTTTTCTGAATTCCTATTATTTCTGCTTCTGATTGGTAACTACAGGTTAACACTTTTTTCCTACAGTTTGGTTACTTCACTTTTGATATGTATATACACATATGGCATCATTCATTGAAAAACTTACATTCTGACAAGACAATGTACTATGTATACGTCTAAATAAAATGTCTGTTCTGTTCTGTTAAAAAAAATGGACAATAGTTTCCGCGCACTCGAAGTATTCCATTTAGCAGACCTTCTAACCTATTTCAGATTTAACATAATTGCAAATGAACTTTTCGATGTAGGTCTACTAAAGTCTCAAGCAATGTTTAACCTCCAAACTTATTTGTGAGATGTTAATGTATAAATGAGACTGCTTATTTCTAACTCCGACTTTTATAAGTTAATCGAAAGCTGTAGAATAAACGTATCTATTTTACTATTATTATCAAAATAATCCTTCATAACGTGATCGGTGAGATTTTAAATTACACTGACATGCCATTCCTTTAGTGAAGCGACAGAAGAGATAAGGTCTTTCACCTCCAGTAAAAACTGACACCTATTTTATTTGTTACAGCGATTTCAAACTGTTCCAAAATATTTCAATACCATCGATCGCTTTATAATTAGCAGACACAGTAACCTTTTTTGTATCGACACTTTTTCGCAGTCACCGCTGGGTGGGTTCGAGGTCGGATAATTCATCCGGTAACCCCATAGGCTCAAACTTCTGGGTCGAGCGTTCAAATCGCGACTCGGCTAATAACCAACCCCGATATTTAAGAAATGTAATTTGGTTGAAACGGTTTTAACGACCCACCTTTGTCTATCGCACATAGGCGAATAATAAATATTTGCGGGTTAAGCAGCTTGTGGGTCGGATCGGATGTATTGGTGACACAGGGTAAACATGGTCAGATGCACAAGCCCTATTTGGTTCGGATTTGACGTTGTATTTATTTTGGTAAACATGCATAGGAGCACCAGCTACTGCGAATTGACTGAGAAAATGTTGAAAGCGGCAATAAATCATAAGCAATCCCGACTAATCGTATTTAACTCGTTTTTCACTTCCTCTCTTTCAATCTTTCAACCTCTTATCTTCTTTTGTTCAAAAATGTATTTTTCCAGAACATTGTCCAAATAACAATTAAAAATCTGAAATAGATAGGTGCACCGATCTTCGTAAGTTGATGCTTCTTACGAAGGAAAATATTAAAACGAAAAGATGTAGGTTTTTTTTTTTCAAACATCTAATAGGTCAGTTACCTCTGGCTTTAGCTCTGATTTCTTTACCCGAGAAATACCCAATAATGGCCACAAAAAAAAAAAAAAAAAAAAATGCAGAAAGACAATAACACTTATTTTAATTAAAGATTTAAGATAACCTATATTTCATTATTAAACTGTTTCATTTCACAATGTTTTTCTTCTCCGTTTAATTAACAACCTTATCCATTTGCTGTAACTCAAGTCCTTTAAAAAGAAGAAGAAGAAGAAGAAAAAAAAAAAAAAAAAAAACACCGGCTCTTGGGTATGGGTTAGAGGGAAACTAACCGATTTAAAAAAAAGTAAAGAGTTTTACCATAACTCACCTAAGAATACAAAAGCGTGGGGGTGGATGGGAGAATCATCAGCTACGATGGATTGATTGACTGATTGTATGGTGTTTAACGCCGTTTCCAACATTATTCAAATAAACACTAATAATAATAATATTAAATAGTAGATTTCAATCGAACTGCACATTAAACAGGGAAAAAAACATTAAATAAGACTTTCCTTTAATTGCAACTCGTATTCTCAATAGGTATATTCTAACATGTCTTGACCTTTCTGGAACTAACCTGCAATTGACCTCCTGGACACGACATGCATCTCACAGGGGCTCATCACATGACCTTGTGCTGATGGGAGAATTTACGGGTTTATCACAACTGCTCGGGTTTTCCGGCGAATTACCGCGCCAAAATACATCGCGAGCTTTTTCGTCGACCTATCCGCATTAAAAAATTGCCTACAGGTGTCCATAAGTGTTCGTCTGTAATCATACTTTTTTAAATGGGTTAAGGCTTTGTGTTTGTATATATTTAGAACACGGTAGACTTGGATCAACCAGTTGTGATACGTATGTCATAAAACGTAAGTTGTATTCATTTCTACTTTTTCTACAAAAAATCATTTTCAATATCAAAATGGTATATCAGAGAAAACGTTAAATTAAGCCATGTTATACTGACCTTCTTTTCCCACAATGTTTTCAAAAGCCTTCTACATAAGGTCCGTAAAACACCAGAGGTGAAGGGTAAATGGGAATTTGTGAAAGATGTGTCAACTTAATTAATGACCCCGCCACGTGTTCCAGCTCGGTGCCGTCTAAATGGGGGGAGGGGCACGAGTCCGAGCAGGGGGGTATGTTATTCTACTGCTGCTGCC
Source organism: Tridacna gigas (assembly GCA_945859785.2). Classification (NCBI taxonomy): domain Eukaryota; kingdom Metazoa; phylum Mollusca; class Bivalvia; order Cardiida; family Cardiidae; genus Tridacna; species Tridacna gigas. Next base: position 12,399,541 of record OX244029.2, on the reverse strand, counting down.
GAAATAACACTTTTAAAAAGTGGCCTTTTGAAAACTTTGTGGAAAAAAGAGAAAATATTTTCTACCCTTTCAAAGACATAAATCATCATTTTGGTAGATCTACATTAAATTTCTCGTCTGCAGACGCTATAAATTTGGTATAGTCCAACGTTTTGTCGTTTGGGAGAGGAGGTGGAAGAGTCAGAAAGACAGAAAGGGGAGAAAAGAGGGGATGAATTGATTGAATGGCGTTTTACGCCGCGTTTCAACATTATTTCAATCATATCACGGAGACAGCTCATATGGTCATGTATCTCCAGGGCTTCACGAGTTCTAGGCTAGGGCTTAAAAGTGTCTTGCCCAAGGACACTCCCACAAAAAACCCACCAGATCAGGTTACTGATCCCACTCTTTATCACTAAGCCATGCATGAAGGGATGGAGAAAAGATAGAAACAGAAACGCGCAAAAAGAGAGAGAGACAGAGAGATTCCGTTAACTGGAGGAGGGTTTATTTCTTGTGTGTGTAAAAGAAATTTTATTCACGGGGTTAGTGAGATCAGGGTGGTTTTAACCTGGCGCTTAAATGATTGCGTCAAGTTTTCATATGAAAGAGAAGTGTTTAACACTGTGTAAAGGGATAGTAGGTAGGTGTCACGGTATGGTACACACGAAATGGGCTTATACACAAGCTACAAAATGAGCGCTAAATTTGAAATGAGAAGACGTTAACCTCTTACACGTGTCAACCCATTTCTCTATCACTTATGACCCCATTCTAACGTCACGCCGTTAGATAATAGGTCATCTATTTAAAGAATTAACGAAAACATGCATCGTCCTGTTTCTATCTGGACCTATTTTAGTAATGACACGCCGAAAACACGCTTTGTCCTGTTTTTAGCTCTATTTTTATTCATGACATCATATCACGTGATGACCTGAAGGACATCCAAAATGGCGGCTGTCAAAGTCATCCAAGATGGCGGCGGTCAAGGTCATTCCACCTCAACCTCAAGTTTTAACTCAAGAAGGGCAGCTGGTGCTCTACATACACTACTGCTATCTGTCAAGAATTGCAACTATACATTGCTTATTTATGAATTGTTTCATTTTATAGTACACATATTTTATCAGGTATACTACCAATAAATAAGTTTGTAGAGCAACGAGTCAAAAGTCGTGCACCGTAAGGTCGTTGTGTCAATGTTTCTACATTATAATTCATTTGATAACCCGAGGAGATAAGTAGCTAGATCAACAACTCATTTACTATGTGATAAAGACATGAGGTCTTGATGTAGAAACTAATCCCTGCGAGAAGTTCAAATAACTCTGGGTATTATATGTCCTTTGTTAGGTGCACTATATAAATGTGTCGCGTCACATAAAAAAGGGCTTATTGAAAGTGCGAAAAGTATTGACCCTGGTCAGCCTGCGCAGTCTGACCAGGGTTGATACCTGTCGTGAATCACTGTAGTTTTAGCGCCGCCGTGCACGTTACGCGGGAAATCGTACGGCGTCGGCGACGTCACTTTGTTTTTGTATACATGTAAAGAAACCGTTAGAAAACGGAAGACAAAAATATACAGCAGTGAAGACACAACGCATCTTTGGTTTCATTCTTTTACCCGCTATACGATATCGGTGCCGTGACCAGGATACGAAGATGTCTAAGACGAACCCACAGAAGCTGCAAGCTACGAGAGCTGGCATTAGATCAAATATTTCCATGCTAATTGAAACAGCCGAAAAAGCGAAGATGGAGTTGAACAAAGACGAATTCAGGCTGGTGTTTGAGGAGCTGGAAATTGAGGCGAATACACTGAGCGAACTTATCGAGAAGATATTGCCAGCGACAGATGCAGAACACACGGAAGAAGAAATCGTCACGACAAGAGCCGAAATGTTCCGGATTAAGCTGAAATTAAGTGGACTTAGATCGTTTCTACGGGAGCTAAGTCCTAAAGACTCGAACGTAAATCGTAACGCTCAGAACGGACATTGTGCAGACGGAGGTGTCGAGACGGAGACGGAACGAGACGAAGCCGACAGAGTGCAAACGGAAGTGACCGGGGTAGACGTGAGTGTAGACGGAGATCCAAGAGGTGGCGTCGCAATCGGGCCGAATACTGATGCCGGAAGCCAAACGTCACAACAGGTGGTAAACTTACAGGGGAGTGGGTCGCAGACCGCTACAGGTAATGTCTCACTTTCTGCTAATTATCACAGATTACCGAAGCTAACTCTCCCGATGTTTGATGGTGATGTCCAAACTTGGCAAACTTTTTGGGACTCTTTCGAGTCTACAGTGCATCAGAACTGTAATTTGACAGATGTGCAGAAATTCTCGTACCTAAAGAAGCAGTTAGTAGGTGAAGCAGCACGTACCATTGATGGTTTTGCACTGACAAATATTAACTATGCAAGAGCGATTGACTTGTTGAAACAGAGATATGGTCAGAGACATAAAATCGTTCACGCTACTATGCAGACATTGATCCAACTTCCCGCCCCTAGTAACACTCTACACAGTTTGAGAAAGTTCTATGACGATATGGAGACAAAGATCCGTGCGCTCGAATCTCTCGGAAAGCCGCAAGAGGCTTACGGCGACGTGCTCGTGCCGATCGTACTCAACAAATTACCCGGTGATATACGAGAACATTTAGCGCGTCAGCACGGTGATGATGACTGGTTATTGAGTGACTTACGTCGTGCAATTTTCAAGGAAATAAACATTAAAGAAGCCGGTGCGCCATCAAACGTGTTCCAACCGCAAGTAGAGTCATACGGGTCTGCTGCATCGTTGTTTGCGGGCGCAAAACATGGTAGTGATGGTAAGGCAGAGAGTCCGAGAGACAATAAACAAACATTAAACTGTCTATTATGCGGAGATTCGCATGTTGTGAGTCAGTGTAAGAAATACCCCGATGTACAGTCAAAGTTGAAAGTTGTGAAGGAGAAGAAACTGTGCTTTAACTGTTTTCGAAAACATGCAGTGTTCTCGTGTAAAAATAAGAACCGTTGTCAACGTTGTGGCAGAAAGCACCACACAACCATTTGCCAGACGAACACAGGTAATTCTCAGACAACTAGAACGGCTGACCCTCAGCCGCAGACGACAAGAAATCATCAAACGACGAGGGATGCGGTCGTGTTGTATACATCCCCACGACAATCACGCGCAGGCGTTTTGCTGAAAACAGCCATTACGGACGTGTGCTATAAACACAATATGAGTTCAGCAGCAATACTCTTTGACGAGGGCGCTCAGAGAAGTTTCATTACAGAAACATTAGCAAACGAGTTACAGCTACCTAGGCAGAGTACAGAATCCGTCAGTTTATCTGCTTTCGGTGGTAGCAGTGAAAAGTATCAGCACATAGACACTTCGACCGTGTACGTAGTCACAGAGCAGCAGCAGAAGATTCCTATCCGTGTTCTAATTGTGCCGACGATAGCTACGCCAATTGACATTAGTCACAGATCAGACATTATAAGTTATAAAGTTATCTTATTTGAAGGGATTAAAATTAGCCCATCCCATCTCATATGCTCGTGAATTCCCAATTTCGTTGTTAATCGGTGCAGACTTTTATTGGGATTTCATTGAGGACGAAATCATTCGAGGTAACGGTCCAACGGCTGTCAAGTCTAAGCTTGGTTACCTACTCTCCGGGCCATTCAACAGTTCTACACCGGGCCGGGGTAGTGAACACATTCTGAACGTGATGGTGTCGAGAATCCGAGAAGAAGAATCATTGCAAAGGTTTTGGAACTTAGAGAGTCTCGGGATCATAAAGAACGAGCCCGATTGTAAGCTAGAACAAGAACTTGAAGAGTATCAGAAGACATCGGATGAATACCATGATGGAAGGTACATTGCCAGGTTACCATGGAGACCAAAACATCCGGTCTTACCGACAAACTAAAACATAGTGCTGAAGAGAACCGAAAATACCGTGCGTAGACTTGCCAAAGAACCTGCAATGTTGAAAACCTACGGTGAAATCATTGCCGGGCAGGAGCGACGAGGTTTCATTGAAAAGGTACCGGACACAGACCTCGACAGCGACAATCAGATCCATTATATTCCTCATCACCCTGTGAAGAAAGAGTCGTCGACCACGCCCATTAGAATCGTCTACGACTGTAGTTGCAGACAGACTCCAGAGTCAGCGAGTTTGAATGATTGTCTAAAATCAACACCCCCGGTTCTAAATGAACTCACTTCTATTCTATTGAGATTTCGACAGCATAGATTTGCAGTCACTACTGACATAGAGAAAGCGTTTTTAAACGTTAACCTTCACCCTGACGACCGTGACGTCACAAGATTTCTATGGCTACGAGATCCGCGTGACCCTAACAGTGGATTCGTGACTTACCGTTTCAGAGCGGTGCTGTTTGGTGCTACATCATCGCCATTTATACTCAATGCCACCATACTTAAGCATCTAGAATCCAATCCAGGCGTACCTGCCTCAGAAATTCTACGGCGAGATCTTTACGTCGATAACGTCATTTCGAGTTTCCATGACGAAAACGAGTGCGTCCAGTTCTACAGTGAATCCCGTGCCCTGATGTCGAGCGCTGGTATGAATCTGAGGTCATGGGGCTAGAACAGCGAGAAGTTGCTTCAAATTGCCGAAAGAGACAATGTCATGGACAAAGATGAGATCACGAAGGTTTTGGGTTTACGCTGGGACCCGTCCAAAGACGTGTTGACATTTGCACAGAGAACGATTCCTATTACCTGCCATGTAACCAAAAGATTCGTATTGAAGCATTCATCCCAGATCTACGATCCCCTTGGACTACTAGGCCCTGTTTCAGTACGTGCCAAGATCCTGCTGCAAGAAATGTGGAAGCAGAAACTTGACTGGGACATACCCCTACCAGAGGATTTACATAAAGTGTGGAACTGTATTGCCAAAGATTTAAACACAGTTACACAGATCACATTTTCGAGACAATATTTAAGCAATCCCACAGAGAGTGGAAAGAGACGTTTACACATATTTGTTGACGCAAGTATGGCGTCATATGGAGCCGCCGCCTTCATTTGTGATAAAGAGGAATCGAGACAAGTTATGGCAAAGAATCGAGTTGCCCCTCTCAAGACTTTGAAACTCCCGAAACTAGAATTGATGGCAGCCCTGATTGGCGCACGACTGGCTGATCATTTGCAAACGACATTTCCTGCAACAAATGTGACTATGTGGTCAGACAGCCAGATAGTATTACACTGGATAGCTACCCAGAAAGTACTTCCAAAATTTGTGGCAAACCGTGTGAAAGAGATCCGAGATTTGACAGGGCAGTACAAGTGGAAATATTGCCCTACGAAAGACAACCCAGCAGATTTACTTACAAGGGGCATAACTGCCAACAACTTTATGAAGAATGACCTCTGGATGACAGGACCTGAATGGTTATGTGACAGAAGTCGATGGCCGATGTGGAAATTCTCGGAAAACCAAGTGCAGATCCTGCTGGAAGAATCCGGATGTACACAGATGTTAATCACTGACCAGACAGCTCGTTCCACACCAGAGGGAAATATACAAAATGTGATGAGCGTACAGAAGTACAGCAGACTCAACAAACTCTTACGAGTTACAGGATACATCCTGAGATTCATAAAAAATTGTACGGCAGGCCGAGCGAATGCGAACCTTGATCCGCTATTTGCGAGTGAACTACAGCAAGCTCAGTTGCTATGGATACGTGGTTGCCAAGCAACATACTACAGAGAAGAACTACAGGAGCTGAAGACCAGCAAGCCACGGGCCTCGTTGATTAGACAACTACGTTTGTTCCTGGATCCGACCGGAGCTATCAGATGTGGCGGCAGGATCCACAACGCAGAAGTTGACGACGTGACAAAATTCCCTTACCTGTTGCCAAAGAAAAACATACTTACGACGTTGATGATTCAAGCAGCTCATGAATTGCATGGACATTCTGGCTTGAATTCTACAGTTACAAATATCAGACAGAAGTTTTGGATACCAGCAATGCGGCAGTGTGTCAATGCAGTCATCCGGAAGTGCGTCATATGCCGCAAGGTCCAAGGAAACCCGTACAAGTCGCCAGAAGTACCGCCACTGCCGAAACTTCGTGTTAAAGAAGCCCCTGCCTTTACCGTGACCGGTGTAGATTTCACAGGCCCATTGTACATAAAGAACCCCACCGGAACAGAAACCAAAGCATACGTATGCCTGTTTACATGTGCCGTCACCAGAGCCGTACATCTAGAGGTGGTAACCAGCATGTCCGTCGACTATTTTCTACAAGCCTTCCGGAGATTCGCCAATCGAAAGTCTCTACCTTCTCTGATGGTATCAGACAATGCTAAAACTTTCCAGAAAGCGTCTACCTATTTGAAGTCCATGTTCGAATCCCTGAGAGTTAGAGACCACCTAACAAAGGCTGGAGTAGACTGGCAGTTTATACCCGAGAGAGCGCCGTGGTACGGCGGTTGGTGGGAGAGACTAATAGGCATAACAAAACGAACTCTCAAGAAGATCCTTGGCCGTGCCTTGGTTGACCTGGAGACACTACAGACGGTCGTAACGGAAGTCGAGTCCATCTTGAACGACCGCCCGCTGACGTATGTTTCTTCGAGCCTTGAGGATCCTGAGCCTTTAACCCCAGCACACTTGATATCAGGTCGTAAAATCCAATCGTTGCCTCATGCTAGAGCCGATATTGATCATGGAGCAGTGCTGGTGGATCGTAACGACATCTCGAAGCGAGCGAGGAATCAGTCACGCTTGATTGATCAGTTTTGGACTCGCTGGAAGACGGAATACTTGACAGCACTTTGTGAACGCAGCGACAAACCTGGGTCCAACTCCCAGACCATCCGTGTTGGTGAGGTCGTACAGGTCCATGATGAGTCCACCAGGATCCGTTGGAAACTTGCCGTGGTGGAGAGCCTCATCTACGGGAACGACAGATTAGTCCGCGCCGCGGAAATTAAATTTGCAAATGGACTTATCGCGACTAGGCCAATTATTAAGTTATATCCGCTTGAAGTGATAGACAATACCGAAAATAGTGATTAGTGATAGACACATTCGTGATATTATTCAGTGATAAGTTCGTTAATCTCTCGTGAACATTATGACATTAAAAGAGACTATAATGATTTTTCTTGCAGAGACTTGATTAATGCAAGAATAACCTATCTACTTATAACTTTAATTAACTGCAAACTTATCTTACATTAAGAAACTTAGACTTAATTGCATTATATTAATGTTTTGATTAATTTGATTCGATTAGTATGGTTATATCAAATGTGTTTAATACTAGGATACGTGCACTTTTTTCTCGTTAAAGTAACTTTTTGCGGCCCCCAGGATGTCGTGGATCACTGTAGTTTTAGCGCCGCCGTGCACGTTACGCGGGAAATCGTACGACGTCGGCGACGTCACTTTGTTTTTGTATACATGTAAAGAAACCGTTAGAAAACGGAAGACAAAAATATACAGCAGTGAAGACACAACGCATCTTTGGTTTCATTCTTTTACCCGCTATACGATAATACCTTTTGCTTTTGGTCAATTTTCTTACTAAACAGCTTTTTTGAAAACATCGACCCTTATCGACCAGCACTGACTTCTCTCTCCTTTTGAACTTTTTCATTTACGGGGTTTCAATAAACGATATTTTTACATGACGCAACACAAATGGCCAAGGGCCTAGAGTAGTAATTTATCACATACAATAACCATACAACACTTAATAAGGTAGAATATACCTGATAGAGAACTCGTCTTGTTAGCTAAAAGTATTGTGGGGAAAGAATTTCAGCAAGACATTGATGTGCATGTCTATAATCACCTGATAAGCTTTATAGTTTTAACGCCCCTGAAAAAGATAGCTTTGGAAAACATTATGGAAAAAGAAGAAAATGCTGGCAAAGAGCATTTTCTTCTTATCCCACATATGTTTTCTAACCCCTTTGATTCAAATTTCACCTACTGGGCCATATTTAAATTGTCGTCCGCAACAGCTTTCAAGCTGGACCAGTCTAAAAAAAATTTGCCCGGTAATATGTTAATATCCACGAGATCAAGACTTTGTAGGATCAAAACTGACTATTTGTAAGCTATGTTTTAATGTAACAGAGAGTAATTAGTTAGAAGAGTGGTAACTTTGGATAATGTTATGTGTTAGTATTGGGACATATGAATTTAGCTTTTGAGACACAACTCACATGGACTCAAAATATAACTAAATACTGATAACACTAAATATTTATGTTTCTTTGATTTTATTTAAATATTGTGAGATGTTTTATTACAAAGAAATGGTAATAAGATGCTAACAACTCTATTTGCTTTGAATATTGGGTGAATCTTGATGCAATTATGGTTCTATTTCCGTGGCATCAATTTGGGAGAGGTAATTTGCAAAGACCAAATATGACTAGTTTCTGATTTTTTGTCAAAATATCACTTAGATATCAAATTTAATCAATTTAAGCCCAAGTGTATGCCCCGGATATAGAACACATGTACTTGTTTGAGAAAAGAAGCTTTGCACCGGAAAAAATGTAACTAATCAGCCGCCATATTTTTGAGAGCTGCTATTATCACATTAATTTTTTAATACAAATTATAAAAATCATAATTATTGTTGTTATTTTTTTTAATTATATATCATTTTGTATTCTATAAGTGCTTTTTTGTAAAAAAAATACGAAAATTGTCAGGGAAAAATTTGTTCTAGAAAACAGAGGCCGTTTGATTTTCCGGTCAAAGTGCCGATGGAGGGTAAGAGATACAAATGTGTCTGTAATTTTCCAATACTTCCTTTAATGCTCAAAAAAAGAGGATCAATAGGTTCATTAGGTGTATACCTTTAGAAAAATATATGGTTTGTTGAAGTTTAAATCTTTGACCATTACGGGTAGACTACCTTAAAATACACGCGTTATAGGCACGTTACGTCTTATTCTTAATGTACCCATCTAATTTACTTGTGTCGGTCCGGTAATAACCGGGTTATGTCATTTTTTCCGTCCGTATATATACACACACACACACACACACACATTGTAATTCATAGAGAATGAGAGAGCAGAGACGGAAAAACTAGGGAGAGAGAGAGCAGCGACATGAAAATAAGAGGAAGGAAGTTGTATCACGTGGGACATATTGATTTTGTTGTTGTTGTTGTTGTGGTGGTGGTGGTGACAGTAATTGACTATATACATTCAGTATAAGTCAATTAAGTTATTAATTTTCATTCATATTTAATCATAATCATATATTCAGTTGGTGCCCTGTAATACGCATACTGTCCGGTTAATTTTATTTCCGTCTTTTTTTTGTCCGCTTTGATTCATGTTTGGGTGTTGTTTGTTTACTTTAAATGATGTCTGTCATTATTGTATTTGTATTTACTTAAATGGCTAAACACATGTTCATGTCGATTGCTGAATAAAATGTAATGTTCTACAAATCAGATTTTAGGGATGTATAATACTGTGAAGACTTGCATGGTATAATGCATCAGGGAAATGCATTAAGCCCTCTTTTGCCAGAACATGGCTTATATACATGCCACAGATCTAGCCAGTTAAATAGAATACAACGGCTTGTTGTTATTTCATCTCTTGGGTACATGTATAATATGTACATGAATGCTTAGCAAATGCCTCTTTCTTTGATCAACTTGAAGAGTAAAGTCAAGACGAAAATAAAAAGAAAACTAATATGTGAACTTAAAACAACATCATCAGAATTAAGATATATTGCCGACGCACGTTCTGACGCAATATTTGAAAGAACTTTTACCAGTTATTACACCTACAAGGTTAGTGCGGGCTATTTCCGGATAAATACAACAAGCTACTGTAAGGCCACATCTTTTAAAAGAAGCATGGACTTGAACTAGAACTTGGTAATTACAGACCTGTAAGTAACCTTTCATTTCTATCTAAAGTAGAGAAAGCAGGTCTGTACAGACTGCACGCTTGCGTACAAAAAATAACTTCTCCGCAAAAGTAAATCAGCCTGTACACATCATCATCCTTGTGAATCAGCTCCGCTGCGACCTATCAATGATATTTTTGGTGGAAAGGAGAGAAAAGAAGTCTGATTGCTAATGATCTCGGTGCTGCATTCGATACCGTAGATCATGGCATCCTGATAATCCTACTTCGTGATCAGTTTGGCGTATGTGGCAGTGCATTGAATTGGCTCGAGTCGATCTTACCTCACCCCGTCCACTAGGATACATGGAGCGTTTCCTAAGGTAGCTGTTTGGGCTCGTAGCTGTACTTTATCTACGCTAGTGCACTTTTTGACGCCATTCGGCCGTCTACTTCCTTGTCTGGGTTCTCCTTTGATCATATCGCACACAAATGCTTTCTTCCCTTATGTCTCCAATGCATGAACAGCAAAATATCCATTAACTAGACACATGTGCTATTACAATCAACAATTGGATGAACGTTAACAAGATAAAAATGAATACTTCCAAAGCAGACTTCATTACGTTTGGCAGCAGGCCTGAACTGAACAACCACCTATAAGATACTCGGGCGCCTTCTTGGACGAAACTATTTCATTTAAGGAATACGTTAAGCGCAAATGTCGCACTGCAATGTTAAACTTCTTCAGCGTTGAGTCCGTTAGAAAACACCTTACTACTGCTGCAGCTTAAGGTCTACGGCCCCTAACTCTCATATTTAAGGATCTGTACAAACTTAGTCTCAGAGCAATAGCGACTCATAGATAAACTTTATGGTGGAGTTTAAAAAAATTTCACCACACGTAATTTCAATTATGAAGAATTTTATCTCATGACCCACGGATGCCTAGGCTGGACAAAAATAATAGAGTACTACCTCCTTGAAATTCGATGTGTTTATCATATTTTTCAACATACAATGACAGAAAAAGGTATCAAACAATAATGTAAGTACTAGTTGACCATAATTAAATGCCAAATTGCAAAATCTTTCCAGAAGACAATACTATTTTGACAAAATTCGGATGCAGGTCATCCTGCCCGACTCATTTACAAGAGAATTTGGACAGTCCGCACTTAATTTTAAAAAAATCATAACAAATTGAAATAACCTGCAAACCCAGTAGAACTTCCACAAAAATTTCAAACATCATTAAAAAATGCTTCGAAGAAATTTGAAGGAAGTTTACCACACACTTTCAGAGAAAACTGGACCTAAACATGGTAAGGTAGATTCAATAATCACCAATCATTTAAAAAAAATTCTCTCATGCAAGTGAGTAAATGAGTAAATTGTAATCCAAAGAAGACATTTGTGCGTGTGTGTGTGTGTGTGTGTGTGTGTGTGTTTGCAAATTTCAGGTTTACTGTATAGATCTTTTCCAATGTAAAAACAAATGCTGTTTCAAACTAGAGCTGTCTGAGACCAGGACATTTGACTATTTGTAGCACTTTGTCACAGAACAAGTAGCACAATTAGCCAAAAATTTCGAAGTTAAATTGGGTAATAATTACATTGTATATTCACCTACCGTAATGAAACTTGGCAAAGGAGTAGGTCTATTTATACAACAGTCTTCTGTGAAGTTGCAATTTAATCCATGGTAAAATGATGGAGATACAAACTTACATGTAACACTTCTTTCAAAATTTCTATTTCGATAAAAGCTAATAATTCAGTCAAAAATCTAAAAAGAGTACCGGTAACGTTGAAACAAAAGTACAGTACTGAAACTGGGAAATGCAACACTTTTAAAGGCACTATTTTAGTTTCTATTCATTCAATTTCCAATGGAAAACAATGTGGTAAACGAAACTACTTGCAAGGCCGAGCAATTTCTGCTTTTTTCTGCATTTTCTTAATTAAGCTTTTAGACTTAAAATTTACATACATTGTTGTTTCTGTCCCATATAATTTGAATACACTCACATTAATAGTACACTCTATTGCCAATTTCATTCAGTTTAAATGTTGCATTCCCTAGTTTCAGGGTCTGGTGTGCAGTTATCATTCAATAAAAGGAGTGGTCACAGCTATTGTGGACATATAAGATCTTTACTAAGTTGCAACAGCAAAACAGATGCTAAGGTATCTGCTACAGCTCTGATTATTTTTGCAAGAGTCAAACTAAAATGGACCAAACACAATATATTCCTCATGCTCAAAAAAAAAAAAAAAAAAAAAAAAAAAAAAAAAAAAAATTTCACAAGATGAACAGTACTAAAATTTGGCAGTGCAACATTTTCAGCTGCTCCATCCCAGTTCTGGTGCATTCAGTTTTCTCAAACTAGTATGGAAAACATCATAGAAAGAGCAAGCCATTGCATGAGAAAGTAATGGCATCTTTTTTCACACTGTTTTCCAAGCTTAATACCTTTAAACATGGTTTGGATTTAAGCTTGCTGCATTTTACGCTAAATCACACGAGGTTGCGGAGCATTCTGGATGCAGTTCCATTCTGTTTCAAATTTAATTTGTCTTTGGCAAATACTTTCAACATGGACAAGTCTATGATTCTGTGGTCTTGTAGAGTGATCATATAATTCTTCTACTGCTTCTATGTTCATGCGACTTTGATCTCTGGATATTTTAGAAATCACAATAAGCATGGCCTGGTTTCTGCACTGTAAACAGCTTGAAGACATTCATTTTCATTCAACACTTTTCGAAACTTTATCAACAGCCTTCTCCTTGCCTTGAAACCTTCTAGCGTTCAACAGTCAAGCCAGCACTTTCTTTTCTGAAACATGGATAACACATAAAATGTCACAAAAGAAACGTGATAAGGTGAGTTACAAATTCAAGTGTGACAGTGTTGCATGATTAATGTGGTTTTCAACATTCATTCCCTACATAGCCCGGCTCCGTAGCTCAGTGGCTAACATATCCGACTCATGACCTGGCAGATGCGAGTTTGATACCTGATTGAAGCAAACTTTCTTTCCGGCGATTTTTCGCCTCTCACCTCTGATACATGTAAGAAAAGTAGTCATAGACCTGGAACAAAAGTCGTGTCAGTACTGGTGTGAGAAAGCCAGGAAACACATGCGAAGGTGCACTGACCGCCGTGATATGACCTGAGCTGTTAAAACGGTGCTAAACTCAAGTACAAAGAAAACACATTTCCCAGACAGTATGAATGCAACCTTTCCACACCAATGGCTGTATTTTTCAAACAGACATGATCTTTTGATATGCCAAAGTATCAGAACAATTGGGTTGCATTGCCTGTCATCAAATGCAGCAAACAGGAAGCATTTCCAGAAGATTTCCAAGTTTAGAAACTAACAAAATACTGACATTTTCACCCAAGGAAAAATAATTCCCATGGTAATACATGTATATTAACCCTTTACCACACAACCCCAATTTCTAACGACTCTGGGAAACTGGACTTTTGAAAACATTGTGGGAAAAGGAGAAAATGCTAGTAACCAGCTTTTGTGTACTAGGTAGGTTGTGCAGTGGATGAATTTTGGTCAGTTTTGATCGATGAAGTTTAGTCGAACATTCAGAATATCCTTGCATAATGCAGATCAAGCGGGTGGGGGAAGTAGTATTTGTTTTTGGGATGATAAAAACACGGGGGACACGTGACTGAAATTGAAGATTTGAAAAACAGATTGAATGTCTTCCTTTGAGCTTTTTCCCCAGACTACCACATGGAGGAGAATCTAAATCGACTGTTGGCGACTCGAGGGCTTTTTGCACACAATGTAGATCAATGTAATTTTTTTTTTTTTTATGAGTCATACTGTATTTTCCTTCTGGTTATCAAGCGTTAATAGCCAATAATAATGATGATAACAACAATAGAATTAGAAAGAAAGATGAATTAGTTATCTACAATCATTTCCTGAGAAATTAGTTTAAATAAATATCTCTCATAAATGTGGCTAAAGCCTGTTTTTGTTGCGGCCTTTACCCGGATGAACGGACAGATTTGTCTGTTCATCAGGATAAAGATGTGTACATTAACTTGACATACATGTAGTAGAAAAGATAGGTGTCAAAAAGCCATTCGTGAAGAGAGATAGACTTCGGTTAATTGTCATCAATACTTACTTGTAACTTAGTTACATCATTTTAACTGTTTTTCTCGAGGATTTTTGCTAATAGGACAATAGCTTTCCTCATAACTTTCTTTTGGGTTAAAAAAGAAAATCAAAAATGTGTAAGTGTGGAAATAATTATATGATTATTATTGTTTTAAACTATCTCTAACAGGGCCCTAAGATCACCTGAACAAAAACCAGTAGACATTGGCAACTTTATGAAAAGATATCTTTTAGTGAGGACGAAACTGGATTATACAGAATGTTGACAAATACTTACATTCGCTTGTCTTTATCTGTAACATTTTCTATCGCAGTATTCTTATGGTATGCATCTCTGCAAATGAATTGGGAAACCATGCGGAAAATAGTCCATAAAATCAAAGAAACGGACCAAGCTAACAGGAAAGAACAAAAACTTTTGTCAAATTTCACCGCAATGTCAAAGTTGATTGGAGCTGATCGCCTTCCGTTTACTTTGTACCGAAGTTACAGCTTAGAAAACCCTTCTTTGTGTTCCTCAGTGAGCAGCTTATTAATGCTAGTTGCAGTTAAATCTTCGCCCAGAAATTTTGACAACCGTAAAATTCTACGCGAAACTTGGATGAACCAAATAGATATGTTTATATTTGGAAGAGCAAAATTTGTATTCGTCTTAGGAAAGACAGATTCCTCTACACAGAAACAGATAGAAGATGAGTTCAGTAGATATGGCGATATCTTACAAGGAGAGTTTATTGATAGTTACAGAAATCTTACTGAAAAGGGAATAACTTTAACGAAATGGGCCAGTGAACGTTGTAGAAATGCAAAAATGATTATGCAAACGGATGACGATGTCGTAGTAAACGTTTTCAATTTATTCAAATACATAGTTCCCTTCATTCAAAAACAGTCCAAAACCATCATATGCAGTCTAGTTTTGTCAGGAATTGTACAGAGACGTGAAAATAACAAGTGGTTTATTGAGAG
This sequence comes from Tridacna gigas, assembly GCA_945859785.2. Lineage (NCBI taxonomy): Eukaryota > Metazoa > Mollusca > Bivalvia > Cardiida > Cardiidae > Tridacna > Tridacna gigas. The sequence goes on along the minus strand of OX244029.2, from coordinate 12,384,539 downwards.
TAACCTGTTTCCAGACTCGGAGTTCTACCCACCGTTTTGTCAAGGCTTCTTTGTATTGTATACAAATGATCTTATACCATTGCTTTACGAAGCCGCTAAATCTACACCATTTTTCTGGGTAGACGATGTATATCTGTATGGTCTACTTGTAAAGAGAATTCCCGGGGTGGACGTCGGAAAGATGAAAAGAAATACCTTAGTACTTGGCAATATCGAATCACGTTCTTACGATGGCAAACGGCAATTCAAAACCTGTGATTATTTAATAGCGGCTGGAAACCTTAAAGTTGGCAATCTCAGGAACACTTGGAATGAAATTGTCCGAATCAATTTGCAAGAAATCCACGCTAATATTATCCCTTGATTTGTATGTCTTAAGTTCTTTTGGAAAGTTTAAGATGTAACAATATACTCGAGGACAAAGGAAACATCTCATCTTAAAGTAACAATAGCTGCCAAAAGTAGACAAAGTTATTGTTAAATGCATTTAAATTTAAATCATACCATTAGAAAGCATGGAAATTATTGTGGAGATGTTAATCTGTTACTGTACAGTCGGTCCAAGTGTAAGTGGCTGGTAGTGAAATTTAATTTCAAAACTAGGTTACAAGTTGCCAGGTCACTCTATCTTTTCTTTACTCTTTTCCAGCGACTAACAGTTGGACCGACTACACAATAGTAGATTGTCATCTTCACAATATTTTCCATACTTTTGAGTAGTATGAAATCTAAATCTAAATGCATCTTAACACATTTTACCCTTCTTTAATTGAAAATTAAAATGTATTCAAGTCAGATAGTTCTTTTCTGCCGCACATATGTTTTCAGAAAAAATGAAGATTCAGTGCCACGTACTGAGTGACAATCTCAAGTGCAATTCTTTTCAATAACTATGTTCAGGGTATAATGACAAAATCTTGGTCATGTTTGATAATGGATTACAATAGATGAATGAATAAATCGCCAACATTTGAAAAATACTTGTAAAGTATTGTAAGTCCGTGTCTTTCTGTGTTGACTGCATTGAGTATCTTTGTACGAACTGTCTGAAACATCGCAAGAAATTTAAAGTAACATGTGATCACATAACACTTGAGGGGAATGCTGTACCATCAAACAAAGAAGCTTTTGAAAGGATGCAATCCATCACTCTGTGCCCCGTCCACGTGGATCAGAAAATTATCTACAAATGTACTAATCACTCTGAGTATGCGTGTCTGAAATGTGTAAGGAGCAATCAGTTGGCACGTAACTTTCTAGTTGATATCACAACACTGAAGAAAACTGAAAAATGTTCAGATATCGTTCACACATTTTCAGGTTGAAAGAGAAGCAAAATTACATGCACAAAATTGTAGGAAACGCAATGCTGAAACTGAATAAGGAAAAAGACACGGTATTTGAAAAAAAAGTAAAACTAGAGGCCCTTGAGGGCCTGAATCGCTCCACTGGCATGACTGTGCTGTTTTTTATAGCATACACTATGAATCCATGATGCAAAAAGGAAAAAAAGCAAACGCTCAAAAAAAGGGTTGTTGCAGTTGGGCTTTAACTCACTATGATAGCAAAAGTAGGCATTGTGAATTGAACAAAATTAATAGTGAGAAAAAAAAAAAAAAAAAAAAAAAAACCCTGACGTTCAATTTCTCAAAACCAATTGTTTGGAATCCAGTCAACTTTTTGATACGGTTTCAGTACTCACTGTTTTAAATTTGATACAGTTTCAGTACTCACTGTTTTAAACAATCCCTGGAAGTTTCAAAGAATGTGACCAATAATGTGGACTTTGTTGAGTAAACAAAGTCATCACATGGCTGCTTTTCCTAAACCGATTGCTAGATTTTCTTCATTCTTAATAGAGTTCAATCCCTTGATTATACAAATAATTTTTGCAAGTTTCAAAAGAATGAATAAAAAATGTGACTTAATTACATAAACAAGAAATAGAAAAATTCAACTTTAAATGGCACCTTTTCCCATACTGATTTTCAAATGTCTTTTTTTTTTTTTTTTTTTTAATCCGTAGGGTTCAAGCTATTGATAATATAAAGCAACTATGGAAGTTTCATAAAAATTCAACCACAAATGCCAACATTATCGCGTAAACTAAAATTGTAAATTTTCAAATTTAAATGGCTACTTTTCCCATACTAATTGTCAAACTTTTTCAAAATCAATAGGATTCAAGCTGTTGATGATACAAAGCATCTGTGCAAGTTTCATGAAAATCGGACCACAAATATAGACTTTATCGTGTAAACAAGAAAAAGAAATTTTGATCTTTAAATAGCTACTTTTCCCAAACTGATAGTCAGATTTTTTTCAAAATCAATAGGGTACAAGCTATCGATGAGATAAACAAACTGTGCAAGGTTCACGAAAATCAAACCACAAATACTGACCTTATCACGTGAACAAGAAATCGAAATTTTGAATTTTAAATGGCTACTTTTCTTACACTGTTTGTCAGATTTTTTTCAAAATCAATAGGATTCAAGCTATTGATGAGATAAACAAACTGTGCAAGTTTCAAGAAAATCGGATCAAAATTGCAGACTTTATTGCGTAAACAAGAAATGGAAATTTTGAACTTTAAATGGCTACTTTTCCCACACTGATTGTCAGATTTTTTTAAAAAAAAAATAGGATTCAAGCTTTTGATAAGATAAACAAACTGTACAAGTTTCACGAAAATCCGACCACAAATGCAGACTTTATCGCGTAAACAAGAAATTGAAATTTTGAAATTCAAATGGCTACTTTTTCCACAGTTTTTCAGATTTTTTTCAAAATCAATAGGATTCAAGCTATTGATGAGATAAACAAACCGTGCAAGTTTCAAGAAAATCGGATCGAAATTGCAGACTTTATTGCGTAAACAAGAAATTAAAATTTTGAACTTTAAATAGCTACTTTTCCCACACTGTTTGTCAGATTTTTTTCAAAATCAATAGGGTACAAGCTATCGATGAGATAAACAAACTGTGCAAGTTTCACGAAAATCAAATCACAAATACTGACCTTATCACGTAAACAAGAAATTGAAATTTTGAATTTTAAATAGGATTCAAGCTATGGATGACATAAACAAACTGTGCAAGTTTCAAGAAAATCGGATCAAAATTGCAGACTTTATTGTGTAAGCAAGAAATGGAAATTTTGAACTTTAAATGGCCACTTTTCCCACACTGTTTGTCAGATTTTTTTTCAAAATCAATAGGGTTCAAGCTATTGATGAGATAAACAAACTGTGCAAGTTTCACGAAAATCTGATCAAAATTGCAGACTTTATCGCGTAAACAAGAAATTGAAATTTTGAACTTTAAATGGCTACTTTTCCCACAGTTTGTCAGATTTTTTTTTTTTTTTTTTCGAAATCAATAGGGTTCAAGCTATTGATGAGATAAACAAACTGTGCAAGTTTCACGAAAATCTGACCATAATGCAGAACTTTATCGCGTAAACAAGAAAAACGGAGGGACGGACGGACAGACGGACGGACGACGGAAACCACGCCATGACATAAGCTCTGCTGGCTTACAGCCAGTAGAGCTAAAAACTGATAGATAAACTTCGAGACTTTCTCGTTCAGCTTGAACAGTCCAGTGAAAACTTTAAAGAGACTGTGAAAGCAGAATTTGTCCGTATCCATGCTGAAACAAGATCAACATTAACGAAGGCCGCGGAATACTCTAATCAAGCCAATTTTCTACAAACTGTTATGAATTTAGGTAATCTGATTTAGGCTTACATTATAGCAGCAAGTCAGTGTGTTTGACTGTGAATGCTGATCCCTGCCCCTGCTGTGTTATGAGATGACATATATTATTTTATCTCATATTTGACCTATGGTTTGCAAAGCATGACTCAATAACCTTTTGCCATCAGGGCAGGTCAGGATCAGACTGAAAAGAATGGGCACTTTCTGACAAGCAGATATTTTCTCGCAATAATAAGTTTGAAACAGCAATAAGCAAGCATTTACAATTACCTCGAAAGTTTCAATCAAGCTATTTAGCACGCTAAGGGGTAATGGTAATTACATGCCTTCATGATTGTCGCATATTGAGGCTGACTTTTTGCCTTCACTGTATCTTGTATTATTCATGTAAATACTTTTTTTTCTCCTTTTGTTTTGTTTCCCTTTTACCATGTCTTTAACCCTTTGGCACACAATTGTGAGTTTTAGCAACCCTGAGAAATAGGACTGTTGAGGGCATTGTGGGACAGCGAGAAAATGCTGGTAACCTGCATTTTCTCTTATTCCCGCAATGTTTTCCAACCTTCCAGAAACAAATATAACTATTTGTGTTACATCTGATTTGCCGTCTGCAAGTGCTTTCAAGTTGGACCATTCTAAAACATTGTTGTGTGTTTAAGTGTCAAGAGTTTAGTTCATGTAAGCTGTATTTAGAAAGTTTTATTAATGCTGCATTTTGCAAGCCAGTGTACGTACACAAATTGTTTCCACGTGTATGTTGTCAATTAGCTTAATAGTAGATCCAAGTTTTTTAATGAATCTCTGTAAATTAACAAGATTTGAAAACTTCCTGGCCTCTGGAGGCAGAGATCAGGTAACACAATTGTGCAGCCTGATCTTGGTCTCTCCAGATATAAACTGTGAAAAGTAGTCTGAATCACATTTTCTGTTTTTTTTTTTTTTTTTTTTGCTTGCTCATGTACTTTATGTTCCTAACTGATTGTATGAACAGCATGTACCAAGTTTTATTGAAAGCATTCCGAATCCTACAGTTTTGCTGTGAAACTGATGATACTCACAGTGAAGGATTGATTTCGTGCTGGGAAGGGGATAAAAATGCTGGTGGCCAGCATTTGCTCCTTTTACCATTATGATTCCAATAACTTCGTTGACCAGGATGGATATAAAAAGGGTAGTGTAACTGTAACGATAGCTGTACATAGTCCTTGTGTCAAGCCGGTAACCTATTTTCTCTCCATATTTTTGGGCAGTGAGGACGATGGCCAGCCTATGCTTTTGAAAGCGTAGTCTGACCTTCTGCCTACACTGCAAACAACCAAAAGTAAATGTAAACAAACCTTCTACAACTCACTATACAAACGAAAAGAATCCCATTCATATCCATTTGTTTTTACATGCATAACCATGACAAATACATGTGTAATTGATCTGATTGGTCGATTAACTTAACCCTCAAATGACACAGGGGCCCACAGCAGGGAACCATACACGAAATAATTAGATTACGATTTGTATCGACATATGCAGTCAGTATTCTCACGTCTTTGTGTGTTTATGTGTGTGTTTTTTTTTAACAGCCCACTGCACGTTATCAACCGATATTCATACGACTAGTCTTAAATTTTCTTTGGAATCCGCCATTTTCTTTGATTGATAGAGAACTAGATTTATGTACAAATATCAAAACAAATTTTAGTCTATTCAAAGCAGACGATGAAAACGGCTCGAGCTGGTCCCATTGTTTACAACCTGTAGTGGACAATGGTGCCCGTCCCACTTGTTTTCATTTTTATGAATAGATAATACAATGGAGAACTTACCTGTAGTTTCACGCGTCGCGGTTTGCACGATCTGTTGTTTTACGCACCGTCACGTGAACAGCAGGTGCGCGCAAGCCAATTTGTTCAGGCTGTATCCCTCTACACAGTCTCCTCTGTTCTTGAGATTTTGCACAAAAATTAAATATATTGGAGGTACGGTATTACATGTATATTTCTAAAATTTTTCATTTTTGCATATTGCCTTAATTGTATGTTGTAAATACTTGGGTGAAATAAAAAGTACTGTTCTGTTCTGTTCAGCTCAAGAATGCAAACTGCATGAAGTTGATGAACTAAAGATATATATAGAAATTAGCTCATGTCACATTGAGGACATGCTGGACAATGATTTTTACGTCTTACTCGAAAAGCCTCCAGATCCTGTACATAGTAAAACTTGGTTCAAAAAAGAACATTATAGTGTTGCAGAAAGCCTGTTACAAGAGGATTCATACCGCTCAAAAGGAAATAAATGGTAGTAATGATAAAGTCAACACATAGGAAGTGATGAAATGTACAACTCAACCTATTGAGAAAATCCCCAAGTCATTGATCAAATCTATACTGACAATATCTTGCTCAGCCGACCAACGCATATTGCCAATTATAATTAATGAACAGGAGCCTTGTACATCCTCAGAAACAAACCTTCACATCAAAATTTGTTTGCCTGTGATTTCTGGATTACCTGAGTGCAATTACATGTTACAAGTTACGCTTAATAGTCTCGGATATATTGTTGTTCTATGTGTCAGTCAAGACATCTTCTAATTTTGGATAAGAACTTTTGTCTGCAGAATCAAATACTACCAGAAACAGAACCTGTATGCTTCAGCTCTACAGGTAACGAGGACTTCGTCATTGTTTTGCTAACAGAACAATGAAAACATACCAAGTGACTCGAAAAGATGTTTTCACTTTCAAATGTTTTTATTCCCCTCAAAGCTCTATTGCTGTAACCTATCAATGCATGCTGCCAATCAAGTAGTATGTCTTTGCTTCAACCTACTTCTCGATGAAGGAAAAAGTATTATGCAAGACTGTGTGACATTTGAAATTCGGAGTAATAAGGATGGCAAAATTCACAAAAGTAGTAGGTAAAGTGCCGGTTCTATGTCTTTTCTCATTTCCCCCTCTCATTTCTAACACATTTAACCATACCCATGGTTCAAATAACTAATGCACTGCGTCGCTTCCCTATTTACATTGCATTCCCCCATATTCGGGGTTTTAAATGCTCAGCTTTCACATTTAAAACCGATTAGGTAAAAATGTCTATCCCTAAGAATTTTTTTTTTTTTTTTTTTTTTTTTTTTTTTTAATTAAAAATTTTTTCTTTAGATAAAAAAATTTTTTTTCTTAAAATTTATTTCCTCATTATCTCAATATCCCCATCCCCTCCGTTCCTCATTCCAAACCCCCACAGAATAAGATACTGATTTCGTTAGATTTTAAAATTCTTATTTTATATTAAAAAAAAAAAAAAAAAAAAAAAAAAAAAAAAAAAAAAAAAAAATATGTGTTGCATTGAGTAAAAAATTTTTGAATTTTTCTAAATTAAGTTATTATAAATATATGTAAAATGAGCGTGTTGAATAAAATAACTAATAATTTCAGAATGAAGTTAATAAAGACTTTAGAAAATAAAGTCATGTGTTCTTATGAATATGATTCAGATAAAGAACTATTTCAATTTTATATGGGTGATGGGGAAAAAGATTGTTTTTATATATTATCAAAACTAAAATCTGCTGTTTATTATCATTATAGTAAACACAGAGTAGAAGAATCTAATTATGACACAACTGTTTTTTTAGTCTGGCCAGATCAACAACAAGTAACAGGTTTTGAAAGTCAATTTCGTAGAATAGGTAAACCTGTTTTTACTGGTATTAGAATACCATTTAACCAAATCGATAAATTTCTTAGTGTTTATCATAATGCTTTATTTGAATTACTTGAAAATAATGATAGAGAGCAACAACCTAATTATTATTTATACCCACTGTTAACATTTAAAGATATTTATCCTGCAGACCATTGTTTTTTTACTTTTTTTATAGAATATTATGATTATTATTGGGGTGGTTTATATGATTATCTTGGGGGTGAAAATAATTTTAAAATAGATTTTGGTATAGGTTATGAGATAGGTTCCCCTGATTCTACTCAACTTGAATATGAAGAACAAATAGATAGACTCACCAATAGACTGATTTATTACAAACAACAACAAAACAACCAATAAGTATTAATGATAAAGTAACATTTCAAAAAGAAGAATGTGTTATTTGCTATAGTCCAAAACCAAATGTACTTTTTGCAAATTGTGGTCACATACCAATATGTGTTAATTGTGAAGAAATGAACCCATTAGTCAATTGTCCAATATGTACAACTGCTAGGAATATTAAACGAATAATGTAAATATTTAACCCTTTACTGGGTTAAATATTTTATATATTTTAATTTTCAATCCTATGATGTCCACAAGCCAGTGTATTTATTTTATCCTCCAACATATACCTTTTATCATCCTCTGCACTTAACTCTACTTTATTTACCTCCTCAGTATAAACATTATGTTCATAACTTCTTATAACATTCATCTTTCTATGTTGGTCTTGCTCTGTCATCAAACATTTTAAATAATCTTTATGTTCAATACTTTTATTAATAACATTCTTCCTTATTCCCTTACATTTTTTATTCTCATCACCATCTAACATTTTATAACTGTATAACTTTGCTCTCAGTCCCACAAACTCATCTATAATATCACCACCACATTCATCTTTGAACATACCTAATACTTTTTTATTTTTACCAACTGGTATACCAGAATGATGTCCTTCTTTAGGGTAATTACTTGTATCAAATTTTCTTTCTACATCGCTAGATATATCTTTATAAAAATCATCAGTCTCAATTTCATACATTAAACTATCAGTGTCAGTAAACAAAAGTTTGGCTTTTTCTTCATATTTTGGTTTAATATAATTATAATGAAAGTCATACATTATAGTTTTACTTAAATCAAGAATACATATTCCCAAGTAAACAGGTTTATTAAATACTAACGTTGTCTTTCCCATATGAATAGCAATTAAATTTTCGTCAAAGATTTTACAATATTTAAAATTTGGTTTATTAACTGATTTTTGGGCTACCTTTCTATTGGTAACCAATTTAACATTTACACGGCTTCTAATGTTTTCCATAGTTTTACCAAAAACACTGTTGTTCATTAACTTAAAAAAATCTTTTTCAAAGTCATTAGTTGCCTCTGCTCTTAGTCTCGTATTTAAATCGATATAAGTTTTTAACCAATTACTTGCTTTAAATTTAATTCCTCGATGGATCTTTTTCAGTCTTAAACCTAAACTTAAACATTGTTTTAAGTTTTCATAATGAATAACATATTTTATTTTATTATTTAAATTTGGGATTAATTTATGTACTTTATTTGCCATAATATTTTCAGGAGCAAGAGGATAATCATTAAAATAATCATGTAACTCTTTAGGCACCTCTAAAACACAAGAATATTTTTTCCAGTTATCTAATTGTTTTTCAGTTATCCAAGAAAATCCCCCAGTAGGTAGTTCCATACCCATAGCCCCACCATACAAATTATTAGCATCTAAATAGTTAATATACTTATTACGTTTATTAGGATCATATTTTTTGCCCATATATTTATTATTAGCCTTTGCGTGTCTGGTGCTAATCATGGAAACTCCCCCTCTGATACCTTTTTCAAACATTAAAAGCATATCAGGGTCTGTTAATAACTCTAATTTTACATCAGTAAACTTTAAGGCTGCATCCCAAGATAAGCCTGGGGTAGCAAAATACCATGCAGGGTCTAAATCATAATTTTTATAACAAACTTTTCTAAAATTTTCAAAGATATCAGTTAAAAGTAAAACATCAGACTTAACATATAAATTATGATAATCCTTGAGGGTTTTCATATTAAAAGTTTGCCATACTTTTAATGCGTGATTATAATCCTCATCACTAATTGACTCACCGGTAAGTCGTGAATAAAATGCTTCTTTAGGTGGTAATTGTTTTTCTTTTAGTTTTTCAGTTGAACTTATATATTCATATGGATATATACCTTTTTTACGAAGAAGATTAAAATATTTACCTTGGTAAAATTTTAATAAGTTTTCAAATTGATGATCTTCCAAATTATTCGCTAAACTTTCTAAACTTGAAGACATAAACTTAAAACTACCTAAAAATCTAATACCAAAAGTTTTATTTTTAACTTTATTATCTTTTTTATCAAAATATTGACCAACAATTATTTTTTTAGTAAAACTAATATACTTTTCTTCATTATTAGGAATGACATCAATATCTCTCTGAGTTATACCGAGATTTTTCACAAATAAATGACTATCATATCCACTAAGATTATGAAAAAATACTGGTATAAAGTGTGGTTTACGGTATTTAAGATTACATAAACTATGTGCGGCTCCCCTAAATTTACCTGTATTATGACAATGATCTCTTACCTTTTCAGTTTTTAATTCATCAGTAAACTCTTTTTTACAAATATGACATTCTGTAGCCTTATTAAAAATTTCTTGGTCTTTTTCCTCAAATATCATTTTCTTCTGTGGAATATCATAACTTTTTTTAACAACATTTTCTATATCTTGCATAAATTTAATTGGAGCGTCTTTTCCTGTGTATTGTATTAACTCTGATTTAAAAACTTTTTCATTAAAACTTTTAACATAAAAACAAAATCCTGATGGTTCATGTTTCTGGTATTTTTTAGTATAACTTTTTTCTGGATTTGGGTGTACCGTGTGTATTGGCTCAATATAACTTTAAAAATCAGCATAAATAACAAAGGGAAACCATTGTGAATGAATATGATTTTTAAATTCAATAACTGACCCTTTTTCAGGCATTTCTATTTTTACAGATTCATAACCATAACAAGATTCTTGATGATTTTCTAAAATTTTTTTACTCGTAAAATGATTTAAACAATTCCAACAAAAAAAGTTTTTATATTGATTTTTTGACAATCTAGAGGATAGTAAAGCACTTGGATTTTTAACCAACACGTAATGACTATTTCCCTCTTCATTAGTTAATAATAGAAGAACTATTAAATGTTCCCGATTAAATGTTCGTTGGTTTCTAATAGGATAAACTTCACCATCTTCATAACCTAAAACAACAATACTAATTGTTGGATTTTGCTTTTCAAACTTATCAATATCCTTTATTTTAACAGGATATTCTATTCCATCCATATTTAGTTCTTCTATTTGTTCTTTTAATGTTATATCAACTCTTTCTGAATTCCCTTTTTTAGGATAAATTGATCTCATAACACAATAAGAAAAACATTTATTATCATCCATATTTTTTATATTAATAAGTCCATTATTAATATTTTTGCTTTTTCCATTTTTTAATCCTTCTGGTAAAGGTATCCATGAATCAGCCCATAATGGAGTATATTCTGTAACGTATAGGGTTAACCTTACAACACTAACACCCACCCACTGCCTTCTTGTTGAAAACTTGCTAAGTTTTCTAAAACTCGGTCTACCATAGTGGTGTATAGTTCATTTTCATTAACACCCTCTAAATTGACTTCATGATGAGACCTAAATGGTCTATCTACAGTCTTATCTTCAGCATCCTTTCTCAACAAACATAGTAAATTTAACATAACCTTAGTTTTACGATTATTTCTCAAAAAATTTATCATATTTTCTCTGGCACCCTCTAAAAACTTATGTGGGCCCCAACCCTCTACCCCATCAATAACGTGCTGAGTTGTAAAATTTCTTAATGCAGATGTCTCTCTCCTCATTGTAAAATCAGGTCTTGGGAGATAATGTTCTTCAACATTTTCAGTAATTTGCTCTAACACTTGGGGAATCTGTTCTCTCTCAACATTCCCAGTTAACCAATTAGTAAAATTGTTTACCCTTCTTTGCACACTTTCAGGAATTACCGCTGCGGCGGCTCTTCTTGCACCTGAGTATATATCTGATGCAACCCTGCGGGCTACATCTCTGATTCCTCTAAATATCAGACTCATATTTTTAAAATGATAAAAAATTCCTTAAGTCAATTTTATTATGAATTATATCATAATAAAATTATTGGATGTTAATCTTATATTTATTATTCCAAACCCTACCATTCCAGTTTTCAATCGTTTGAGGGCAACGATCTATAAATTTACCTGCCTTGTAAATTGATGGAAAAGTTTTTATTTCTCCAGTTTCAACATCCTCTAAACTAACTTTTCTTGGATTATACATAATAGTTTTTAATCTATCATAATTAGGAACTTTTTTACATGTTTTTTCGAGTGCCTCCTTAGGCAACAAACCATGTTCTTTCACCATCTCAACTAATTTCTTTTTACCCCAGTAAGAGTAAAACTTTATATTATTATCTTTAAGTATTTTTTTTAAATCGATAATCTTTATCATTTTATATAATGAACATAATTCCTTAATACACTACACTCATTTTATTCCCATCACTCTGGAAGTTAATTAATCTATCACTAATAATAACAGCATATGCTTCGGTGTTTGCAGGCACATTTGCATTAAAATTTGCCTTAATTTGGATATCAGTAACAGAATATTTTAACCTTTCACTCTGCTTAGAAGCATCAAATAAAAACAAAGGATAAAGGGTTTTGTACTCTGAGGGGGTAATGTTAGGGTTTGATACTAATTAACTCATCCATGTTAAAAAAAAACTTAGATCTGAACGAAGCGGCATCACCATATGCTCTACTAAATTGATGAGCAGGGAAAGATAAATTATAATCAACCGCGGGATATCTAGTTGAATTTAACATAACATAAATATTTTTAACGTTTACGTTGTCGAATATAGATGGATTTTGCGCTTGATCACCCCTTTTACCAGTTTGAAAGCCAACAATGATAAAACGTGGCACTTCGGGAGATGATTTAACGGAAAGTCTCCAAGTAAATGTTGTTGACTGAGGAACCGCAATAGAGTCGCATTGTAGCATTCTATAGCCAACTGGAAATTTTTCTTTTTTCTCGATAGATTTATAAAGTTCCATCTTCTCATTATCCGCAGGCATCACGTGAGGCATAAACCATTATACTTTTAATTGAATTAACTTGGCCAGCATCAACACCATTATCTCTAAAAATTGCGTCATTATTATCATTTCTTTCAAGGTGAGAGTTTGCTTCATTCCATATAGAATTTTATTATAATCTTCACAAAAACCAAATATATGTTTTAAAGGGACTCTAAAACTGAACGTTCCCCGTGGATTTGCACTTAAAATATACTGTCTTCTTACTGCAAAACCAACATTATTGGCACTGTCTGCATCAGTTCCAGTATCCTTATACCATTATTGGTTTAACCCCTGTGATTTAGAAAAATCATCCGGATATTTTAACAAACCAAGCATTGTGGTAGCCTGCCCCGGATATGCTATGCTTTCAATCTCTTGTCCGCTAAGTTGATATCTGATATTTTTAAACAGGTGCAACAAGCCGTTATTTGTTATCGTAATCTCATCAGCAGCACCATAAACTGTTCCATCATTTTTTACTAATTCACCTATAATGAGTAAATAAGACTCAGAGGGATGTGTAAAAAGATCTTGAGTTTCGATGTTAATCTTGATATCTCCTCCAGAGTTGTTTAGATTTGTCCCTGTAATTGGTTCATACTCAAAATGTTCATATTCGTCAATACTATCGTCTTTTAAAATTGGGTCTTTAATGTTTAAAATGTCCATTTTTATTAATGCAATTATAATTTTTAAATTAAAATTATAATTGAATAACTTTACTGTAATGCTCTAACCAGAGTTGGGGGAAAGGCTTTTTTTCATCATTAACAAATACACTTTTGAATTTAATGCTTTTTATTTTATCTATTGAATAAAAACTATTCTTTTTAGGGTAAATCCTGTTTCCATACACAATTGTTATTTTAGGTAAGTCATTATTTTCTAAATAATTATTTACCTCTTCCTCAAAATTTTTCATTATATTTAATTTTTCAGGAGACAACTTTACAGTGGCTTTTTGATAACCATATACTGTATCATTAATTTCTAGAATCTCACAGTCTTCATGTAGTTTAAAATATGCATAAGATATGTTAATGGTAGATGTATTATATTTATCATAATATACACGATTAAATTTTAATTTTGACATTCTTTTTTTAAATTAGGCATTAATTACTTAACTTAAATTATTTTTTTTCATAATACTTTAATACCAGAACCACTATTTAACTTTTTAACCAAATCTTGTATAGCAATGGCACTACCATCTATTAATGTATTAATGTTTTGTGTTGTAGGTTTCGGGACATACTTTTGTAAAATTGTTTTAGATTTTGGTGTCAAAGCCTTTTCAACTAACCTCTTTCCTGCATCTACAGCAACACTCTTTCCAACATCTAAGGCTTTTTTTGCTCTTTCCTTAGCAACGCTCTTTCCCACATCAAGGGCAGAAGATGCTTTTGTTTAGCAGCATTACTTGCAAAAAGTCTTGTAAAAAAGTTAGCAATGGTGTCAAAGATTCCAGCACCACCGTATGAATACTTTCTTTTAAATCCTCTCTTTCTTGTTGTAATCATTTTTTATAGTATAGACATTGAATTTTTATAACTGCTTGAATCTAACATACCTTGCCTTTTTAATTCATCACATATGCTCACCAATTCGTTTCTAACGCCTGTATTACCTGCTTCTTTACTTGCCATCAAAATGTCTAGTCTTTCTATTAATGCGTTAGGGTCACACGGGATAAAAACTCCTTTTCCACTTATCATTTTTTTCCTTGTAATATTTACCCAAATACGCCTAAGTATTTTATTCCACTTGGGCCCTCTATAACTTTTAGCATGGGTACTTTTTGCATCGTTATTACGATAAATAGCGTTGGTTTGTTCTATTAATTCTTCATAATTATCAAGATCCCTTTCTGTATAAATTTTTTCATTGGGTTCTTTAGCAACAATTAACTCCCATAAACCTGTTGTTCCTTCATAAAATCTACCATCAACCTCAATATCATCATCATCAAGCCGGGCTAATTTGTTACCAATATAAAATTTACCATCTTTGTCATATAATCCATATGTTCTATCAACATCACTTTTTTTACCAACAAATTTTGTTAAATACTCCTTTGCAATTGGCCCAATATAATGCGCGGGTTCATCTTTCTACCATTCTTTCTCTCCCATAGTTTCCATTTGTCCTTCAGAGGTATAGGCTTGTATTGTTGGGTAATTTGGCAGATTAATAGCCTGTGGCAACTGTTCGATACCCTCTTTAATAGATTTAAGTCCTTCAGTAATCTCATTTGTTGCTGCTTTTTGCGTTTCTGTAATAGGTTTAAAAAACTTTGAAATAACAGTTTGTAATTCAATTTCACCTGTTTTCTCTGCTAGTTGAGTATCTCTAATTTTTGTCTTTGTCTCAAGATATTCTTTTACAATTTGGTCCCTTTTTACAGGGTCAGTGATTTTTAAAAATGACATTTTATATTACAAAAATATTTTTTTTATCTCATTTTTAATGCAGTTTTTATTATAGTTTTTAATGTAGTTTTTATTACAGTTTTTAGCAATAGGTAGTTATATGGTACAAAGGTTTAACCTTCACTTTGGTTATTGCTAATCTCACACGAAAAACTACAACTAAACTTAGGGAACTTAATGCGTCTCATTTCTTTCACTCTTCTTTTCCACCAACCTCCGAAAGGACTCACGCGCTTCTTGCCTCCCCCTTTCAATCAATGATTCTTCATTTTCAGCCGTTATCTTCTTTTTAGTTTTGCTCCTTATCTCATTCTTCATAGTTTTATATTTCTCCAATTCTTCCATAATCAATTTAAACTCATCATCAGATATATGATTATCAATTAAGGCTTTTGATATATGTGTGTTTATTGTGTCAAGTTTGCTATCAGCAATCATTTTTATTTTCTGGTGTTTCTCTCCCTTAATCCTGGTTGACCTTACAGCATATTTACCTAAAATACTAAGTAGACCAGTAACTAACGCTGATGCTTCCAATGCAATGACTGCAGGGATGGCTACGACAGTGGACAATAACCCAATCCCCCCAGCACCTGAAGCCATGGTTATAGTAATTAAAACTGTGTCAATATTATCTACTATATTAGCAGTTCTAAAATATTTTTTTGCAAGAGCATCTCTTTTTTGAATTTCACTTTCAAGAAATTGTTGAACTTCACTAATTTTTTGTAATCTGTATGAGTGCCCGTTATCATTATTTGTTAATGATAGTTCAATAGGTGCGTTTGGGATACATCGTTCGTTTGGTAAACTCGGATAAATCTTTTCGTTTAGTTCCATTTTTTAATAGAATTATATTTTTTTAAATCGAATAATAAACAAGACATAAAAACTCATTCTCCTCAATTTTTAATGTATCCTTTGAATTGTTTATAATTGTAATGATAATATCTTTTGTATCCTCAAGGATAACCTCATTTTGTAAACTACACTGCTTAAATTTCAAAGAGTATGCTAATGAGGTTAAAACAACTCCGTCACCATAAATCCAAATCCTAATAGTATTTGTTTTGCTTCATTAGGTTTTAGTATTAGGGGTTGTTGACTAAAAATTTTCCAGGTTGTTGTGTTTACTTTTCGAGGTGGATGTTTCACACCTTGCAATGGACGCCAATAAATTGTTTTTGGTTGAGTAATCTTAGGTTTTACACCGAATTTGTAAACGCTCATTTTATTTTTGTTATAAAATTATTTATAATATAGCCCCTAAAATAGGAATATTTGCAAATGGGCTATTAGGCCCTAAAAGAAGGCCATTTCCATCGTAAAACTTTCCTCCTTGTTTTAAATACAAACCATCACCAACAGATTCTAAACCTTTACCTTTAGCAGGTCCTAAATATAGCCCTTTTCCATCAGTTTCTAACTGGCAAACACATCCCCCTTTTTTAAGGTAAAGGCCTGATCCCATTGCTTTTTGTACTCCTGATGAGGCTAAACCAGATAAAGCACCAACACCTAACGCCGGTAAAACGGTTTTTGCAATCATTGGTAAAGCTCTAGCAGCCAACCCAGCCAACATTCCAAGAAAACCTCCCTCTATTTTCATATTATGTTTAAGTTGTTTTGCACTCATTCTGATCGTGATACCTTTACCATTCTCATAGGCTTTAGCCATTTTATTTGCTTGTGAATTGGTAATTGCTATAATAACATTACCTTGTAAATCTTCATGGCCTAAACGAATACTTACTGGGCAATTGCCTTTAACAGCAGATTGAAGTTTTTGCTTTTGTCCTTCTGATATATTTACTTTAACAGTAGTGTAACTTGTCATTTTATATATATTTCATTTTTTATTTATCTTGCTTCTCTAATATGAAATCTGATTGTTAAATTCTCACCTCTAAGATTTAGTAATGTTCCATCTTGATCTGTAATTGATACCTCAAGGTTATGTGTTTCATCTAATGTTATTGGTAAGTATACTAAATTAACTGGTGACTCAATTATTTTATAACCGGGGGAAACATTTGGGAAAAAAGAGTAAATAGTGTTTTTGTTGAACCATTAACATAACTTTCTGAAATTATATCTATGTTAACGAGCAAACTATTAATACTAAGAATATTTACTACATTTTCTGATTCATGAAATCCTTGTGTATATTTAGCGTGAGTAAATCCTAATACTTTGGAAATAGAGTTTGGTTGATTAAAATCTACTTAATAACCATTTTCCAGATTAAGAACAGACTTTAGGGTATTAGTGTTTGCATAAATGTTAATATAATACTCTTCATTAACTACATCGTAATGACCTTTTTTCCTCATTTCTTGGTGAATGGTATGATTAATATCAACAATGTCATAACTTCCTTCAGATATTTTCATTTTAACCCATGTACCACCATTGTCTGGAGAATAAATAAAATTGTTGTTTGTTTCATCAATATTTGAAAAAGAATAGTAAGTTTCAAGATTTACCAATGCTATATTTTTTATCCTTTTCTAGTTGAATAGGAGGGGTAAACCTTGTTCTAAAACTTATTTTGTTGTTGCTTACTATAATTTGAAATGATGTTTTATGTTCTGTATTTTTTGCAAAAAAGATCTTCCATTTTTTATATAAGAATAATAATTTTATACTGACTTTGGTATATAAAAGTTATCAAAACCTTTTCTATACTTTCCACTATCTTTTTTACTGGTTAAATCAATGACAACAAAACCATGAGGACTTACCCAACCCTTTTTACAAAATTCACGAAACTCTTCTATAGGCATATCATCCCCTACATGATCATTATAGATATGATTAAGGTTTTTAAGATCTTGATGGAATAAACAAATAAAATTTGCAATTTCTCTAATAGTCTGCCTTGGTAATCTAAAATAGTTTTGTGAGAGGTAAAAGCAATCAACATTACTATGTCTTCCACGAATATAGTAGCACTCACACTTATTTTGTTTTTCTAAAAGTAAATCATCAAAAATCATTAAATTTTTGTTTTCTGAGTTTAACCCTCTTGGATCGGGCACATCTCCAGCAGTTTCAAAAAAATTACAATTTATATCAGATTTGTTTTTAACAGTTTTAACCCATTCTTCAATCAATGCTGTTGGAGAAACATTTAAATCTTGCACCTCATCTCGAATATTAAACAACCTTAAGATAAGTGATTTTGGTAATTTCTCCTCAAAAGTTTTTTTAAGTATACGATATTCCGGTTGAAACAAACTTTTACCAAAAACGCATAGATTATCATAGTCAAGCCATTCAGGAATTAACAAAAGGTTAAGTAAAAGAGTGGTTTTACCACATCCTGCTTTACCCATTATTACCCCTCTAATACTCTTTGGTAGAAGAGGGTTATTAAATCTTTTTGATACTACTTCATTCCATGATAAGTTTACAATGTCCATTTTATATAAGTTTTTATAATATTATATATAAAAATATGTACTGTGTTAAATGTAAAAAATTTACTGATACAACCAATATAGAATATTCGGTTAGTAAAAATGGTAGAAATAAGAAACGTGGAAAATGTGTAGAATGTGGAACAACTAAAACTCAATTTATTAAAAAACAAAAAGGTGGTTCATTACTAAATAAAGTTATAAATAATTTGCCTGTTGAAATGCATTTACCGGGGCATAATTTTACTGGACCTGGCACTAAATTAAAAAAAAAAAGACTCAACCCTGATTTAACCCCAAAAGAATGGTCAAAACTTGTAAACCGTGTTGATAAAGCAACATACCATCATGACATTTGTTATCTTAAACATAATGACACGGCTACTAGAAATGCTATTTGTGATAAAAATATGTTAAAAGAGTTGAAAGGAATTTACAATCCTTCTATTAAGGAAAGAATGGAACGAGGGTTAGTTTCCTCATTAATAGGGACCAAGGCTAAATTTGGAATGGGAGTTCAAAAAAAAATTGATAAATTTATCGGAAGAATTACATAAACCCGTAAAAAGAAAATTTAAGGAGAGTTAGAGTAAACGGTATTGATAGGATATGGGCTGCAGATTTAGTAGACATGCAAGCATTTTCTAAATTTAATCGTGGTGTTAAATATCTTCTTGCTGTCATTAACATCTTTCCAAAATATGGATGGCTGATACCATTAAAAGACAAAACAGGAAAATCTGTTGCTATAGCATTAAAGAGTATTTTTAAGGAAAGAAAACCTGATAAAATGTGGGTGGATAAGGGTAAAGAGTTTTATAACAAAGATGTTAAAGACTTGTTTGAATTGTATTCAACTGAAAACGAGGAGAAATCTAGCGTGGTTGAGAGATGGATTAGAACAATGAAAGAAAAAATGTGGAAGTATTTTTCTGCTCACTCAACAAACGTTTACATTAACGTGTTACCAGATCTTGTTAAAGAATATAATAACACGAGGCATTCTTCTATTAAGATGACACCAGTAAATGCTAGTAAAAAAGAAAATGAAACTAAAGTTCGGAGAACTCTTTACCCTGATCATCTTGAAATAAGAGATATAAAACCTAAGTTTTCTGTTGGAGACAAAGTAAGGATAAGTAAAAAGAAAAATACTTTTGAAAAAGGTTATACTACAAGATGGACCGAAGAGGTTTTTACAGTTTCTGAAGTAAAATATACATTGCCTGTAACATATAAAATTGAAGATCTTAATGGAGAAGAAATAAAAGGTACCTTTTATGAACCTGAACTACAAAAAACTAGTCAAGAGTTGTATAGGATAGAAAAGGTTATTAAAAAAGGAAAAAAGAAATCTCTAGTAAAGTGGAAAGGTTATCCTGATGAGTTTAATTCTTGGGTTGATAATAAAGACATTATAAATATTTAAATATTAAAAAATGTTAGATATTGCAATTGAAAACGTAATTTTACCAAACAAACCGTTGAACAATTTTGAACTGGAAGATAATTAAAAAATTAAAAATAAAAAAATTTAGAGGTGTATTTTTACGAAAGACTTTACCGAAAGAGTGTAGAAAAAAGGAATGTGGTATATTAAATTTTGATGAAGCAAGCGGGTCTGGTACGCATTGGGTTGCTTGGTATAAAAACGGTGAAAATAAAATTTACTTTGACAGTTATGGTGTACAACCACCTCTTGAAGTTATATATTATTTAAAAAGACCAATACATTACAATATGCTGGGGCAGTATTTTGTGGGCATTTATGTTTATACGTTCTTAAAGAGTTATGCTTGGGTAATAAATTTCAAAATATTTTAAATAAACTTTTTTAGCAATATTGAAAAAATGCCTGTTGATAAATTTGGAAGAATGGAAGATGTTAAAACAACCGGTGATGGTGTGTCACTTGCTTACATAAATAATAATTTTTTACGAAAAGATGGAACAACTAGTGTTACCGGTTCAATAAATATGAATGGTAATACATTAACTAGGGTTAGTAATCCAGTAAATCCTCATGACGTTGCAACCAAAGACTATGTTGATAATGTAGCAATTGATCCTTCACTATTAAAAGAAAATGGAAATTTTCTTGCTACTGCTCCAATCAATATGGCTTTTAAAGAAATTCATAATCTTCATGAACCTGAAGAACCAAATGATGCTGTTACCAAAAGTTATGTGGATAGGAGTGGTAAAGCAATAGTACAACAACAAGACGGTACTTTTGTTGCCGTTGCAGATATAAATATGCGTGGATATACTTTTACTTTAACTAACGCTATAGATCCTGCAAACGCACAAGACGTTGCTATTAAAAGGTATGTAGATGTTGCTAATCGTGCCTTTGTTTATGGACCTGGAGGTTATATAGCAAGTGGTAATGTTTCTATGCGTGGTAGGAGAATTTCTAACCTTGGAACTCCCTTAGAAAATGACCAAGCAGTAAATATACTTTACGTAGACACAGTCGTTAATGTAGCTACTGCGGGTGAAAAATCTTTAACAAAAAACCAAGATGGATCTTTCTCAATAGCTGGTAGAATAGATATGAGCAGTCACCCGATTACCGGTTTACCAAATCCTATAGATCGTGATGCTGCTGCTAATAAAAATTATGTTGATAATGGTGGGGCTATTGTAAAAAATCCGGATGGAAGTTTTACAGCAGTAACAAATGTGGATCTCCAACGTTTTTCTATAAAAAATGCTGCAACACCGGTAGAAGAAAGAGATTTAGCAACAAAATCCTTCGTGGATAAAAAAGTATCACTTCCTTCTCTCAAAGGCCCAAAACCCATTATAAGTGTTCATGCTGAGGAACAAGGACCCTTAGTCAATGGTAATTATGAGTTTTCTTTTGGTAATGGAAGCACTGGAAAAGATCATAGAGTAGAAGGCTATTGTATGGCAGACCCAGGTAGAATTATAAGGAGTTCTTTAATGGTTGCTAAAGGCAGTAGGTTTTTGAGAGAAGATGTAAGTCAACATAGTTGTAAACGGGGTCGAACAGGGTGAATACTCCATAATAAAAAAAAAGACAAGAAGATTGTAGTTGTGTTGTTTTTCCTCAACCTTTAGAAGTAAATCAATGTGATGTCATAAATTTTATAACTAGATCAAACAATCCTGACGCAAAAAACGCGTATTTGTTAATACTGATAGAGTTGGACTTGTAATAAACAAATATTTAACCTAGTAAAGGGTTAAATATTTATAATGTTCGTTTGTTATCACATTTTGTTTTACATATTGGGCATTTGGTTAATGGGTTTATTTTATCACAATTATCACATATTGGTATATGCCCACAACTACAAAAACATTTATTTGGTTTATTTTCAGTACAAATTACACATTTTTCTATCTGAAATGTTTTTCCATCATTAATATTTATTGGTGTAACTGGTTCGTCTGGTTCATCATCACTATAAATATTCAATAATTGGGTATCCTAAACTTAAACGTCAACTACAAAGTTTATTAATAATTTTAAGTTTATAACTATTTTCCCTAAATACATGTAAATTACTTAAAAAATTTGTTTCACGCCCACAAAAATCTTTTTTATAAAATACTTCTTCTTCTTCATTATCTTTTAATTAAACCTTATATAAAATGGTGAATCAATTCCAATTTCTTTCAATTCATTGCTAAAAAGATAATATAAATTTTTTTTTTTTTTTTTTTTTTTTTTTTTCTTTTCAATTGGTATATGACTTTCATCTTGGTAGAATTCATCATAATTTAAATAAACTCCTGATAACATATTTTCAGGAAGAGGAGAAAAAACAAGTTTGTCTTCAGTTATCCTTTTTAAATTTTTTCTTTTTTTCTTTGAAATATTTTTTAACACACTCATTTTACATATATTTATAATTACTTAAGTTAGAAAAATTCAATTTTTTAGTGTTACCATATTGATAAGTTTTGAAAAAAAAACAGTTCTTTTACGTTTCTCAAAAAATTTAAAGTCTAATTCATCCCTACCATGACATTCCTCAAAAGCATTAAAGCAACTAACATTATTTTTGGTAACATAAACTATAAATTCTTTACCAACATTATAATGTTTACAAATTTTATCTCTAATATCCCTAATATTCATCTTTTATAGGTATCAATTATTTCCCAAAATTGAGTTTGACATTCTAAACAACGGCTAGTATGAGGAAAATGTTCAAATAATATTTCATTAACAGCATCATCAATATATTTATTAAGTTCTTGTATATTTACAAATTTTCTAAGATAATATCTAAGGATACTAATTTTTGTTAGATCTTTGTCCATTTTATTCATAATAATAAGTAATTTTTCATATTTTTCCCCTTTATAGTAGTATCTTAAATAACTTTTTAATAAATCCATTTTTATAATATCTAAAATTATTTGAATTAAGAAAAAGATTTTTTTAAATTTTTTTAATTTAAAGAAAAAAATTTATATTATAAATTAGCATTTTTTATTAGGTTAGGAACACTCATATTTTCCCTGTTATTTCATTACTTCCATAAGTAATGAAATATTGTATATTTATATGTCTCGAGTTGTTAAAATTGTATTACTTTCATGATGTTTAAATATAAATTTCATAAAATTTATGTTTTCAAAACAGTTATGCGCTATATTATGTAATTTATACTCATCAAGAACAGTTTCTAAATCATCATCACAATTAAAATTCATTATATGCTTTTCATGTTTATTATTTCTACCAGTCATCATAAAAAGATCAAGAAATAGAGGAGAATGATTTATAGTTTTTTCTCTACTAATTTGAGAATATATAATGGATTTTATTTATTTGTTGAATATTTATTAACAAGGTTTATATACTTCTATTTTAACCCCCCCCCCCGCAATTTTACCAGAAATGACATAGAAAAATTTTTTTATCTGCAACTAATTTTTATTGAAATCTCATTGTCAAAATAATGTTTGTTGGAGAATCCTGATATTTGGCATAAATGATCATCTTAGCATGTGAAAAAGAAAGAACTTTTTTTTGGGGGGGGGCTAGGTTTTTTTTTTTAATGAAATTTAATTTGAATACGGCCATCTAACAGATGAATTTCTCTGTCGATGCCAATTGCATGTATTACACATAGTGTAAAGGGCAGTGAAGCGACACAGGGCCACCACGGCTCTCTTGTGGCAGCTTCTGATATGTTGAACCCACGGAAAAAAATGCTTGTGAGTAACTAAAGTAAAATGTTATATCCATGTTCATGGCCGGAATGTTTTCATACAAATACATTTGTAAATGTTAATGTAAATGCATTTTATTTGTTAAACGCATGTTTCAACCTAGTTATATTCAATGGCGCTGGACAATACAAACATACATCAATACAAACATACATGTTTAAGAAATAGTTAGGACGCGTAGTTAAACGGTAAAAGGCTTAAAACATTAAAAAACCATTAAAACCTGAACGGTTCGTCAGATTTTAAATGTGTTGGGGAAATATAATATGCTAGAACAATTTCCAGAACAATACTTTGCTACAAACATCAAGATTGATAGATCATATAGCGTGCAGCACACAAAAAGGGGCCTTCGGACATATGCGTAAAAGTGTGTCGTCCAAGATCAGCCTGTGCAGTCTGTGACTAATCACACTTCCCGTTTTTGTTCGATTTTCTGTCTCACGAAAGCCTACTGTATGAAAAAATCTTATCTAGTCGTAAAGTGCTGCCTTGGATTAGCCTGCGCGGACTACGCAGGCTAATCCGGGACGACACTTTACGCAAATGTCCGAAGGTCTCATTTCGCATGTTGCGGGCCAAATTATAGAGCTTTCTTCGCAGTCATATTTGCTTCTGCCTAAAGCTAATTTTGCACACATGTTTTGAATGCGTTGCATTTTAAGCAGCTCTGAATCAGAAATGCCATACAATATAACAGTGCAATAGTCCAGATGAGAAATAACCAGAGAAGTACTAAGATTTAAGATGCAGCAGTAGTAAGGTATTTTTTAACACGCTCAAATCTGAAGAAGTTTAACATTGCAGTGCGACATTTGCGCTGAACGTATTCCTTGAATGAAATAGTTTCGTTCAAGAAGGCGCCCGAGTATCTTATAGGTGGTTGTTCAGTTCAGGCATGCTGCCAAACATAATGAACTCTGCTTTGGAAGTATTCATTTTTATCTTGTTAACGTTCATCCAATTGTTGATTGTAATAGCACATATATCTAGTTCATGGATATTTTGCTGTTCATGCATTGGAGACATAGGGGAAGAAAGCATTTGTGTGCGATATGATCATTGGAGAACCCAGACAAGGAAGTAGACGGCGGAGTGCACTAGCGTAGGTAAAGTACAGCCAAGAACCCAAACAGCTACCTTAGGGAACGCTACGTGTATCCTAGTGGACGGGGTGAGGTAAGATCGACTCGAGCCAATTCAGTGCACTGCCACATACGCCAAACTGATCATAAAGTACTTTATCAGAATGTCATGATCTACGGTATCGAATGCAGCACCGAGATCATTAGCAATCAGACTTCTTTTCTCTCCTTTCCACCAAGAATATCATTGATAGGTCGCAGCCGAGCTGATTCACAAGAATGATGTTGTGTACAGGCTGATCAATTGACTTTTGGGGAGAAGTTATTTTTTGTACGCATGCGCGCAAAGTCTGTGCAGATCCACTTTCTCTTCTTTAGATAGAACTGAAAGGCTACTTACAGGTCTGTAATTACCAAGTTCTAGCTCAAGTCCACGCTTCTTTTAAAAGAAGTGGCCTTACAGTAGCTTGTTTGTATTTATCCGGAAATACCCCGCACTAACCTTATAGGTGTAATAACTGGTAAAAGTTCTTTCAAGTACTGCGTCAGAATGTGCGTTGGCAATATGTCTTAATTCTGATGATGTTGTTTAAGTTCATATATTAGTTTCTTTAATTTCATCTTGACTTAACACTTCAAGTTGATCAAAGAAAGAGGCATTTGCTAAGCTGGGCTGTTGTCTGTTCCCCCATTGTAGAGCATACCGCGATGCGAGTGAGCTCATTAGCATTGTCTGTTATTGAAGCAGCTGACAACTCTTTTGATTTAATATTATTTAACATATCATAGGTGTCCTTTGAAATGTATAAAATGGAGTCTCCAGTTTTATCAAATATGTACAGGTTTCCATATCTGTCACCAGTTATACTTGTAGCACCTGATATTTCAATAAGTCGTAGCCTCTCGACAGTCTCTGATAGAAATATGTAGAAAGATGATGAAATATTTGAACATGCAACTGTCTCACCCATCTGCCTTGAATAAATAGACATTTCTGCTGATGCTTTGGCTGCAAGGTTGAAACTGAAAGTTTTGTGAGTAGTAGGTAAAGTGCCGGTTCGATGTCTTTTCTCATTTCCCCCTCTCATTTCTAACACATTTAACCATACCCATGGTTCAAATAACTAATGCACTGCGTCGCTTCCCTATTTACATTGCATTCCCCCATATTCGTGGTTTTAAATGCTCAACTTTCACATTTAAAACCGATTAAGTAAAAATGACTATCCCTAAAATTTTTTTTTATTTTATTATTAAAAAATTTTTCTGTAGATAAAAAAATTTTTTTTTTTCTTAAAATTCATTTCCTCATTATCTCATTATCTCAATATCCCCATCCCCTCCGTTCCTCATTCCAAAGCCCCACAGAATAAGATACTGATTTCGTTGGATTTTAAAAATTTTATTTTATCTGACGCGCCGAGTAAAAATTTTTTGAATTTTATTTTTAAAATCTTACAATATAATAGGTAAAATGCAAATTTTTACCAGAACTGAAAGAGAAAAACTAGAGAAATGCCTAAAAGGTAAACCTGTTATTTCTGCTTTTCCAGAACAACGTAAAAATGGAAAACATTATTTTCATTTATATGATCCTTAAGGCTTAAAAGTTCCTGAAGTAATGTTACAGTGTGGTAATGGCAATCAAGAAAGATAAATGTAATGTAATGAGGAAGGGAGGCATAATTTCCCTTTATTATTATTAACTCCAAAAATAGTTTTTTGTCACTAATATTCAAACCCAACACAGCTTTGTTCTTTGCTGGGTCAAAATAAAAAACCTTAAAGAGGTCGACCAAAGGATCATTTTGGCCCATCTGTAGAAATCCCAAACTGCAATTTTAGAACAGTTTTAGAGATTTTCAATATACATTTTTTCAGGTCTGTTGCCATGGTAACAAGAGTTTTTCTTTTTATCAATTTATTTTCATTAAATCACGAAGCGGACAATTGTAGTACCATTTCTGTACAGTTTGGTCAAAATTGGATGTGTAGTTTCGGAGATTTTTGAAATGAAATTTAATGTACGCACGGACGCACGCTCGACAGACAAGGGGCCAAAGTATAAGCTCGCTGGCCTCCGGCAAATGGAGCTACACATTCAATATCTCGGGGATTTTCTCTTGTTGAAAATCTCCACAAACGACAAAATTTTAGACTGTTCAAATTGAAAGCATTTGTAGACGACAAATTGTGGCTCAAATTATGGCATTTGCCTCTGAGAGGGTAGAAAACATTTTGGGAAAAAGAGAACATGCTGGTTACCAGCATGTTCTCCTTTTTCCACACGGTTTTCAAAAGCCGTTTCGTTACAATTCGGGATTGTGTAGTAATGGTGTAACATGTATGTGTATTTTTAAACGCTTTAAACCTGTTAGTACTACACAATACTTTGTTTTAACAACACTTAGAAAATAGCTTTGGAAAACATTGTAGGGAAAGAAGAGAATGCTGCCAGTCAGTAATTCATCCTCCTTTCACAATGTTTTCTATCCTTTCGAAGTTAACACATTGATTATACCCCCATTTAGGTTATTTTCTGCAAATACTTTCAATTTGGACAACTCAGAAATGTCAAGTGGTAAACAGTTTAAAGTTACAACAGGAAATATCCAATCATTATGTGATTTTGCACAACTGCGGTTTATTGTTCATTTATGTAATGGTATAATAAAGATTCTATTGTCTGTAAACAATTCAGCCTTTGTCATTCACGGTTGTATAACTCTCACGCGATATACCTTTCATTATTGTTTGACAAAATTAAAAAAAATACATTTGTATATTAAACTACCTCTTTCGGCTCATTGGTAACTACCCTGTATATTGAATGGGAGCCAACCTAATAAAAGGAATGTTTAATGTTGCCATATAATCTTAGGTAATATCATTGTTTGCGTTTGGGAATACAGGTTTAAAATCACGTACCGTGGCGAGATAATGTACTGAAAACAGAATCAAGATATAACACATACATGTACGTCTACGGCGTACTTACTTACCCATTGGGCTATTGCGAATTTTGCACTAGTGTGCAGATTTGATACATATCAATAAAATTAATTATTTCACACCTACAACACGACGTCCAATAAAATCGCTTCAACACTACTAAGTGAGTATAAAATATCTGAATCCGTATTGGACTCTGTAGAGTCCAATATGGATTTTTCAGAACGAGGCCAGAGTCCAATATGGATTTTTCAGAACGAGGCCAGAGTCCAGAATATGGATTTTTCAGAACGAGGCTAGCGTCCCGAAAATCGATATTTGGACGGCAGAGTAGTTTCCCTTGTATAGGCCATGGGCACAATGATCGTCCGTACGAACCTGACAATATTAAAGCTATGCAAAACATCTTTGATCCTTATCTTTGCTAGAAAGGACACGACGCCAGCCTGTTGATAATGTCTTCAAAGGAAGCCAATTAATTAAGGAAGATATCAATAAGATTGCTCAGATTCATTCTGTTCATTTCCCACCCCACCCCTACAGAAGCGTTTTGAGAAACACCAGTATCCACTTTTTAAATTGTTTTAAAATGTTAATTAAAAGGAAACAGATCACATATTTTTTTTTTTACTTTAAAGTCAAAACGTGTGAAATAAAGAGGTCATTTAACATGCTTGGGTACAATACTGAAATCCATTGATTCGTACACTGCGGAACCAGTCTATATTTTGGACTCGGCTGTCGCCTCGTCCAAAATATAGACTGGTTCTGCAGTGTACTCATCCAATAGAATTCATTATTTCACACCTACAATAAAGCGTCCGATGAAATCGCTTTAATACTAACACGTGAGTATCAAATATCTGAATCCATATTGGACTCTGTAGAGTCCAATACGGATTTTTCAGAACGAGGCTAGAGTCCAGAATATGGATTTTTCAGAACGAGGCTCGAATCCCGGATATCGATATTTGGAAGGTAGAGTAGTCTCCCATGGAAAGAAGTTATTGTCCGCAATTTTATACGAAATGCTGTCTGATCAAGAATTTTCTGATCATGCATAATCTCCTATGCAGAATTCAACCTTCTCCAATTGTACCATCTAATTTTTCAATTAATTACACTCATTAATTAAGGAAGATATCAATAATCCCACATTCATTCTGTTCATTCCCCACCCCGACCCCTACAAAAGCGTTTTAAGAAATACCAATATTTGCTAATTTAAATTATTTTAAAAGGTTGATTTAAAGGGACTAGCTCATATATTTGTTTTAAAACAAAACGTGTGAAATAAAGAGGTCATTTAACATGCTCGGGTACAATACTGAATTCCATTGGATTCGTACACTGTAGAACCAGTCTATATTTTGGACTCGGCTGTCGCCTCGTCCAAAATATAGACTGGTTCTGCAGTGTACTCATCCAAAGAATTCAGTATTGTACCCGAGCATGTTAAATAACCTCATAGTATTGTACCCAAGCATGTTAAAATTTAAACATTATCGAGCGGGGTTTATACGACGTGAATAGGCTATTAAATTACGCGAAACATACACTCAGCAAAAATGAAAACTTTACATGGACTTTGAATCTGCATATTTTTACTTTTATAAAATGCACCATAAAAATAATGACACCAAGTTTTACTTTGATGAAATATCAGTAAGTTTTGTGAATTTCATTAATTTTCTCTTAAAGATTGATTTTAAATGTGAAGTCAAATAACGTAGGGGTCAATTTCAAAAATATCGAAAGTGGTAAAAATTGGACTCAGCGTAATTTTTGGTATTGAATGTAAGATTAAACAGACAATGTTTACGTGAGCTTCTCAGTAGTGTGTATGGCCACCATTTCTTCTGATGCAAGCCAATATTCTCCTCCTCATGGAGTTGATGTAACGTCTAATGACGTCATTTGGAATAGCCTGCCATTCTAACTGTAAAGCCTGTCTCAGGTCATCGATATTGTTTATTTGGTGATTTGTTCGTACCCTGCGCCCGAGTTCGTCCCAGATGTGCTCAATGGGGTTAAGATCCGGAGAGACTGCAGGCCAGAGTAAGACGTTCACATTATTGTTTGCCAAGAAATTACTGGTTACTCGGGCAGTATGGGGTCTAGCATTATCATGTTAAAAGATTGCCTGAGGGCCATGATTCTGCATAAATGGGAGCAAATGATTGCGCAGAATGTTGATGTAACCTTGTGCATTGAGATTTCCCTGAACAATCACAAGTTCTGTCTTTTGGTTGCCCTTGATTCCTACCCAGACCATGACGCTGCCGCCACCGTACCTGTCCGTTTCCCTGATGCAACATCTTTCATTTTTGCGGCAGTAAATTCTCACCTACCATCTGCAAAGCTGACACAGAAGCGTGACTCGTCTGAGAAAATGACCTTGTTCCATTGGTTTCGCCTCCAAAGGCGGTGACGTCTTGACCATGCCAATCTTGCAGCCCTATGACGTGCCGTTAGAATCGGTCCGGTGTAAGGTCTGCGAGCACGAAGTTGAAAATTTAATCTCCTCAGACGGTTTCGGATTGTCTGAGCACTGACCCCTAGCTGCCGAGCAGTTACTGTGGCTGGCATAAAACGATTACGTAAGTGAGCTAACGTAATAGCCCGGTATTCTCCACGTGACGTCGCACGCTCTCTACCTGGGTCCGTATTCACCAAACCATTCTTAAGAACATTCTTGGGCTTATTCTCAAGAATTTTCTAAATTTTCCATTCTTAGGCACAAGTACGTATTCACCAAACCATTCTAAACTTTAGACCGTTCTAAATATTTAGACTATTCTTAAGAATTCCAAGTCCGCCAAGTACATGCTCAAGAATCGTTCTAAATCGAGAAAATGGCCGCCCTCCGTCGTTTGAACCGCATCGAAGTAGTTCAACATCTCGTATTTGGGCCGGAAAGGAGATTGGTGGACCGGCAGAATCCGCTAGAGGTACTAACGGCTGGCGAGGTATTTACTATATATCGTTGTCGGCCGTGCGCCAAATTATTTTTATGTCAAACCTTGGCAACTTACATTGAGTTCGGTAACGAAAGAAACTCACCGTTACCTGTGCTGTATCAAGTACTCGTAACTTTGAGATTTTTCGCTACCGGCAGTTTTCAGTTAGTGATAGGAGATCTAATAGGTATCACCCAGCCGTCGGTTTCGCGGATTTGCCGGAGAGTGGCAAGGCCAATATCGTATAAATCGAGAAATTTTATAAACTTCCCCAGGGGGCAAGAAGTTTCACTTATTAAACGGAGAGATTTCGAGCAATTGCAGGTTTGTATTTCACTTTGTACACCTTTTTGTCATGTTTCTATTTTTAGATAGCGTTCAAAGAAAAACTTTGTCTGTCAACCCCCCCCCCCACTCCTTTTCCCAAAAAACAATGGTAGCTGTCGAAAGTTTTGTATGAATTACTAAGGTCACTTAAAAAAGACAAAGTGTCAAATCCGTGGACTGATCGAAAGCAAGATTTTTTTTTTTTTTTTTTTTCAATCAATTTCACCGTTTGGAAACGGTCATTGGTCTATTTTGTAGCTAAACGATGTTGGGATGAAAGATCAGTGTCTCCTGATGAATCTGAGAAGCGGAGGTCGTATACGTGTGCAGTAAAAATAGATGAAAATTAGCATGATTGTTTTGTAATTTACTTCATGGATTAAATGCAGTGATACAGAAAACTAAATAGTCGCACACACACCGTGTTATGTTGAATATACCCGTCATGTGTCCTTAAGATGGCTGCAAAGGCAGGGGCACCGTTAATGAGAAAAGCTCCATATATCTTGTAACAAAATACAGATGAGGGGCGGGACTGATAAGGTTGTAGAATATTGGTATAGTTTCATAAATTAATTGTTCCATTGATTGATGAAAGCTTCAAGAGGATGAAATAGACTAAATGTAAAAAAAAAAATAGCGCTTGGAGAAATGTTTTTAAAGGAAAATTCTGTTTGGAGTTCTATATCCTTGGGACGTCATATATTGCATATCTCTGTGCTTTCAAGAACGTTGCAACCGTTGGTTGGATGGTCATCTTCATTCTAGATAGTAAACTGAAATATCTGAAGCCCTGTAAGTTATTTTTCAACCTTGTACACCTTTAGTGACAAAAACCAAGAAAAAAGAGTGCAGTGACCCTATCAACTCTTTCTGCACTGAAATTGTTAAAAATGTTCTGAAAACACCAAACATCACATTCAAGGCTGATTAACGGTTAAATTCAAGTGAACAAGCCTTATGTGATTTTGTTTGTTGTAGTTTTCAACTTGTACACAAGTTTGTTGTGTCTGTCTGCCTGTGTTGTGGCTCCATGTAAGAAACCTTTATGACAGGATATTGAACTGTTTAACTCTTTCCCACACGACAAAGTCCAGATTCAAAGTATTTGCAGACAACAAATCAAAGGTGGCTGAAATGTTGAAAATTTCCTTCATTTGAGTAGAAAACATTGTGAGGAATGGAGAAAATGCTGGTTACCAGCATTTGCTCCTTTTCCCACAATGTTTTCAAAAAGGTTTTCTTCTCATGGTCGTTAAAAGTTGGGATTGTGTGGTAAAGAGTTAAAAAATAAATACCCTCAGTGTCACAACAAAAAATCTCTTGATTCCTAAATACTCGGAGAAAGATAGATCACAAAGTTAAAAAAAAAAATTGGAGTGCCATTAAACATGTAATGACACATCCGATTCCGGGACATTTCGGTCCATAACAATTTCGGCCCATTACAGTTTCGGCCCATAACAATTTCGGCCCATTACAATTTCGGCCCATAGTCTAAATACCAAATGAATGACACTTGAATTTTTCTCTGTTTGTCTGTCAGCTTGCATGCTACGACCTGTCTTGCTACCATTCTTTGTGTTGATTGATTGCTTTTATATGACACTGTTTTAGCCGCTGGTCCTACACCTTCGAAGGTTTGCCAAACAAAACAGCCGCGTTGTGTATTGGGCAAGGGAGGATTGGTGTCATCGTTTGAAATAACACAAAGGCATTTCCAGACTTGTAAACTTGCCAATCATAACTAATTTCAAACTCAGTTTTAGCTGAAGAACGTATGTTTTCTAAGGATAGTTCATTATGCGGAGCCTTCATTAAGGATTAATTTCTAGGATTTTTGAAATTCCAGATGTCACTTTAGAATTTTTTTTTATGAAAATTTGGGAAGTTATACATACCTCGGCAATACCAAAAATCCATTTTTTCCCCCAATTTTACCATGGAACAAATGAAAATGTTAATTTGGGCTTCAGCATGAAAAACGTTATATATATGCAATCCTTCTAAAAACCCCGTGTTGTTTAGAATTATTACATGTAGACAATGAGTTAGTACCCACGACATCGATAGGGTTAACTGAGGTCAGGAGTAAAATTAAGTGCTAAGCAATTAAATTCTTCTCTGATCTGGATGCCTACAGTGAAATAAACTGAAAAACAGTTACCTTACCATTTCTTTGAACTTTTTACCAAACGACAAAATTATAGACTGATCGAAATTGAAAGTGATTACAGACGTCGAGGTAAATCATGTTGCACAGATTATGAAATCTGTCTTGAGTGGGTAGAAAACATGGTGGTAAAAGGAGGCAAGGCTGGTTATCAGCATTTTCTCCTTTTCCGACAATGTTTTCAAAAGTCTCTTTCCTTTGGGGGTCGTTATAACTCGGGATTGTGTGGTAAAGGGTTAAAAATATGAATCCTTGGTAAGCAATCCATTATCACGAATAAAAAAAATGCGCAAACAAGACTTATTGTGCAAATTATTATTGAAAATAATTACTGAAGTTGCATTCATTCAATTATTTTTCCCTGTCTTAAATTACGCAAATTCACAACACCCAAGATAATAAAACGTGACGAAGCATGTACCTAAATTCGACGGATATCTGAGACGATATTATGACATTACGGATATTGGATGGTTTAAACCCTTAACCCAGATTGGAAGACCCAAAAAAGAGAGTATGATCAAATTTGCCTGCAAAAAAGAGGGTAAAAAGATCAATAAACAACGGATTTAACTTGACCATTTCAGTTCCGACGGAGACCTAAGTATCCGTCCCGGAGAGCTTAGATGAAGATCAGATTGTACTTTTAAGGTGATGAAAACTCTACTATTTATAACGTTCGCTACCTGATGCTAAACTTAGATAATTCAAACTTTAGGAGATGGGAAATTTAGTTTTCAACTCTTCAACCGTCGATGGCAACTTAGTATCTTTTGTGGATGGCGTAGGTCTACACCGGATTACACATGATATTTACAGTCTGATCTTCGATACAAACCAAGATTTAACGTCTGCCGTATGATTATGTTGGTTTTCCTTTGCTCATATTGTACATACCCTTTTACCATGTGTAAACATTCTGCCAGGACGTAAAACAAATATCCAGAATGTTTATTGAAGCGAAACAAACAATATTCAAAAGCGCAATTTTATCCACCGAACAGTTAGTAAAAGGACTCGTCAGGTCGTGCAATATTTATGATACGCCAACCATAGGCGGAAATTGTATGGGCCGAAATTGTTATGGGCCGAAATGTCCACATTCGACATACCTCGGGTGATCCGGTGACCAAATCCCTCGGCTGTATCACGTAGCTTGATATGCACCTACTCGGTACATTTCGCACATCTCCGGAAGCACACCGCTTTACCGTTATTGAAATTGTAAAGCTCCTCTTTAGAAAAAACGCATGAGTAAATTTTCTATCTTTATCTTTGTAAGAGTATTTCAGTCGGCAAACAGTGGTTGTTCATGTCGTTGCTAAGCGATCTACAGGGACGCCTCCATGTTTAAGATCATGTGATTGGTAGTTCAAAATGGAAGCCTCCCTTATACAGACGAGGTTAGATGTAGGTACGGAATCGGCCGAGTTGTGACGAGTGGAAATGTCCAGTCACCACACATCCCATAGGAAAGTGCCAAAAGGATCTGTAGCTGAGAAGATTGTCGATTGTAACCTAAATATTGGTATTATATTATCACCAGGTTTTCCAAATGTAATTGGATGTGTGGATGGCTGTCAAATAAAGATACAGAGACCCGTTGCAATAGAATCAGATTACATAAATAGAAAGGGGTTTCATTCCTTGAATGTGCAAGTAAGTGATTTTAATTTTTTGATTGATTTCTGCTGGAGTAATTGGTCCCACTGGAGTGTCCTTTCACTAAGTGTTGCAGAGCAAGCCTAACACATTTAAAACCATGACTGCAAATTACTGTTCATTAGATGACTGTCATTAGCTGAAATATTGTTGAAAGAGTCAAAGAACACCATTTAATACAAAGAAACTTAAATGATAACAAAGCTGATTTCACATATATTTTCATAGTTTAATTCTTTTCTGTGCAAGAGAAGGCTATTTTTTGTTTACCCTTTAACAAACAAAATTTTTGACTAAACCAAATTGAAAGTATTTGCACACGACAAATGTAGCGCAAATGATGATTTCTACATCTTCAATGGAGTAGGAAACTAACGATTCTTCTTTTACCACAATGTTTTGAAATATAATCCTTTTTTTTTTTTTTTTTTGTAAACTTTATTAGCCACGTATACTGGATAGGGGAGGTTGTGGCCATCCTCCCTCTATCCTAACAACAATCGTTACTTACATCCAATAACATTTGTGACCCCTACGAACAGTGCAGACCAAGATTCGAGTGTAGATTGATTTTGGAATTCACCGCTCGCAAAGGTGACAAATCGCAGAATAAGAGTTAATAAAAATACATGTACTATTTAGAGATCCAGATAAAGTTATGTGTTTAAACAAACTAGTTGAAATATGATCATAAATTATTGATTTGATGGAAGAACACTGCGGGAAAATGTGAAATCGATCTTTTCGAGCAATTTCACTCCTCTTCACAATGCTCTTAAAATTCTTCATTGTGTTAAATAGAGCATGAGGGGAAAGTGTCAAACAAACGGCCTATTTAGTTCACCGAATCTGGATCAATAGATAGTTATCAAAGACTAATAAGTTTTACAAAGCTATGCTGAAACAAGATTAACAACTAATAAGAAAGTGAAGAAAAAAAAAAAAAAAAAAAAAAAAGAAAGAAAGGGAAAAAAGAGAAATGACTCTCGGATAATAGCAAAGAATAGGAATATATATATATCAATGTATTTTATATCAAGAGTGGTCTCGAATAATATGTCGTACAATTGACCATCTTTCCAAGGCAGAGTCAGAAGATTTTGTTTCTTTATAAGTAGTCCAAGCCAAATGTAAACTATTTTGAAGGCCATAAATTGTCGGGATTTTCGATTTAGATTTACAAGAAGCGATATATCTTTTGAAATAGTGAAAGAGTGTGTATAATTTGTCGTCATTATTGAATGTATCGATTAGAACGTTGACACTATTTATAAGTCTTTGAGTTGATGGGTCTATTTCTATTATTTTTGATTCTAAATGTTGTACGAGGATTTTCACCTTTTCACATTCGTAAAATATAAGGAGCAGACTTTCTTCAGTAGTATTGGAGAAACAGCATAAGTTACTTGGGGTAATGTTCATTTTGTTTAATAGGGAGTTAGTGGGGAAAAATCTATGAACTATTTTTACTTGCATCCATTGGATATACGAATCGTTTGTATTTTTAAAAATATTACTATAAATTTTTTTCCAATCAAAATTTTGAGTAGGGAACAAAAATTCCCATTTCTTTTGGCTAGTAGGAATTTCATTGTTATCAATAAGTGTTCTATAAATTGTTTTGTTGGGTTTTTTATTTACCAAAATTTCATTTAAATAGCTATTAATCCAGGGATTGGCATAGTCTAAAATCAAGTTTTCATTCTTATCAATATCAACCTTTCTTAAGAAGTTTTGGATAGTGTTTATCAGACCGTAATACCTCAAATAGTTAATTGTTTTTACCTAAAATCGTCTCTATAGACTTTAAGCAAGTAAATTTTTTTATTCTTATCCATTATGTCCCTGACATTTCTAATCCCTCTATCATATAAATCTTTGATAAAAATGACTTTTGAGTCTATTGTGAAATTTTCTTTGTAGAACAAGGGCATATTTAATATCAAGTCCCAAGAGTCAATTTTAATTTTTGTCATATATTCTATGTATAATTTAAGTACGTCTCGCCAGAAATCGTTTTTTATTAGTTTAGAGATAAATTCGGAATTAGCTTTTCCTAAGTTTATTATTTTTCGTACGTCCATCATGTCATATACTAGTTGATAGCATTTATTAGGTTTACGATTTATTAGATTTTTAAGCCATTTTAATTTCATGCTAGTGTTAAAGCTTTTGATATCTATCATTTTCATACCACCTTCTTCATAGCTTTTAATAAAAATAGATTTTTTGATTTTTGCCCTTCCATCCCATACAAAGTTGTATAGTAAATCGTTTAGACGTTTTATGAAATCTGTTTTCGGAGAAGGGAGACTAATAAATAAAGACCATAAAAGTGGAATAAGAAGTGATTTTACAACAGTTACTCTGCCAATAGGTGTAAGTTTCCTTCTTTTCCAGTATGCTATATATTTTGAAATATTTTTAAGTTTTGGTTCATAATTCAAATCTACCATTTTCTGAAGATTGATATCAAAAGTTATTCCAAGTAGCACAAATTGAGTTTCACTCCAGTTTAATTTCCATTTAGTTTTTATTGAGTAAGCACTATACTTACGTGACCCTATCCAAATCAATTTCGTTTTATCAAAATTGCACTTTAATCCAGATATAAAATAAAACTTGTCAAGTACTTCTAAAAAACTATTTAATGATTTTTCCGAGCCGTCTAGTAATAATGTAGTGTTATCAGCAAACTGGCTTATGAGATACTCAGTTTCTTTCACCCTTATACCTTTAATACTTTTGCTTTGTCTAATTTTAAAGCTTAAGATTTCAGAGCATAGGATGAAGATATATGAAGAAATAGGGTCTCCCTTGATAGGAAACCATTTAACTGTACTCTTACTTGTGTATTATATAAAAATAATTTTATCTATTTCTTAAATGTAGGACCAAATCCAAAAATGTCAAAAGTTTTTAAGATAAAGTCAAACGATAACGAGTCAAAGGCTTTTTCAAAATTTAGTAGCATTAATAAGCCAGGTATGTTATTGTCTTCACAGTATTTCATTATGTCATAGAATAAACGGGTATTTTCTCCTATAAAGCGATCCTTAAGGAAACCTGTTTGGTCACTTGAAATTAATTTGTCTAATACGGTTTTTAGTCGATTTGCTATTGTTCCAGACGCTATTTTGTATAAAACATTCAATAAGGTTATCGGTCTCCAATTTTT
The DNA here is from genome assembly GCA_945859785.2 of Tridacna gigas. NCBI lineage: Eukaryota > Metazoa > Mollusca > Bivalvia > Cardiida > Cardiidae > Tridacna > Tridacna gigas. Next base: position 12,346,461 of record OX244029.2, on the reverse strand, counting down.
TAAGAACTTTTTCGGTTTATTATCTTTTGGGATGCATGTTATGATTCCTGATTTTATAGAACTAGAAAAAGAGTCCTTCAATAGGGCGTAATTTAGGGATCTAACGACAAAATGCCCAATCTTAGGCCAAAAGACCTTAAAGAAGTTTGCTGAAAAGCCATCAGAACCTGGGCTTTTGTCATTTGACATTTGTTTTAAAGTCAAGCATACCTCTTGATAATTTAAAAGACCTTCTAGACTTTTTGACTCGACATAATCTAACTTATTTACCGTACAATTAAGTAAAAAATCCGTTATGCTGAAATCATCTGGATTATCTTGTTTTTTAAATAAGTTTTCATAAAATAATTTTGTCTCGTTTTAGATTTCCTCTTGATTACTAGTTGTTTCACCGTTTTGTTTTTCTAAAAAACTTATTGACTTTGCTGAATTGTGTTGTTTTTCAGGATTGCAAAAATATTTGGTGACTTTTTCGCCTTCATCTATCCATTTTGAGCATGATCTTACAAAATACCCTTTAAGCTTTTCATTTCTTAATTTTTCTAATTTATCCTGAAGTTTAATTAATTTTTCCTTGTTGTTTTCATTTAAAGATTGTTCTAATTGCAAAATTTCGGCCAAAAGTACTTTCTCGCTATTTGATTTTACTTTACTTTTATGACTAGCAAAAGAGATCGTTTTTCCACGAATCTCCATTAAAATGGTTTCTAAAAAAAGGCTGATCATTGATAACTAGTTGTACTTGTGATCTATCCATATTTATTACATAATCATGGTCATAAACAGGTAAACAATATTGTAGTAATATCTCATCAATTGTTTTGTTAATACAGTTAATGTAATCAATATCATGCAGCAAGGAATTATTAAATTTCCAAAGACCTCTTCCGTGTTTGAGTTCAGTAAATTGTAGATCAATTAAAATAATTGAGTGGTCGGATTTATAACTAATATCAATATCACAATTCCTTAGAAATGGTTTAAGTTCTTGGAAAACAGATAAAAGTCAAGTCTTCCTTTTTGTAAAGGATTAACACGTTTCCAAGTGTACTTTCGTGAATTGCCATGTAGTTCCCTGAAAGGATCCACCAGATTTCTATCATCCATGTATTTTTGAACAATTTTCCTTGCTTTTTTATTATGGTCACTGTTTCTAATTTTCATAATCTAAAGCTGAATCAATGACAAGGTTAAAATCTCCACATATAATCAAGTTTTCGTTATTTGTAAAGGAATCAGTTTCATCGAAGATATTTACGAAAAAGCTAGGGTTATCACTGTTTGGTACATACAGAGTTGTAAGGATAAAATCAATATCACAAAAACTCAATTCCATTATTAGGTAATTTCCATTTCCTTCTTTTTTGAAACTGCGAACTTCAATATCTAAATGCTTTTTAAATAGTATTGCGACACCTTTTGAATTTGAAGTACCATGACTAAAGAAGCAATTTCCATCCCATTCAGAATAAACAGTTTTTTTCAATTTGGTTTGTAAAATGTGTTTCTTGTAAACATAAAATATCGGTATCTTTTTCCTTAAAAAGGTTAAACAGATCTTGTCGCTTCTTGGCATTATTTAGACCACGGCAATTGTAAGAACAAATTTTCAAATTATCCATTTGTTAAAATGTTTAGGCCATATTTTATTGAAAGATTAATTACGACAGAAGAAGAAATTTCACTCTTTATATAAACACACTGATGCATATATGTCAAAAATAAAGTAAATGTGCTAACTAAATGTGAAAAAAAGCATTTGATGAGTGAAGAATGCAAATAGTATATTACACAACTGCATGACCGTGCGATAAATTTTCTACATACAGTTACTCGTAGGGGATTTCTTTTACACATATCTAGGCTTTCGCGTTGCAATAGGGGTTTAAATGTGAACGCTTTATGATGTGTACATTATGGAATATGAAACTAAGTGGGCATAATATTATGTGGAAGTCTTAAAGAGAAGAGAAAAAAAATCTGCAAATGACGACTTGGCTGAAGCATGTAAAATATTCGTGAGTATAAGGTTGAAAACGCCCATTACGACCCTATCCCAAGAAAGTGCCCATTGCACTCCGGCGCACGCGCGCACCTATAGAAATATATTAACGGTCAGTCGGGCTATTCAAGTCATTAATAAACACCCCTTTGACATAAGCAGAAGGTCAATTGATTGGATTACATATTAAGGGCGTGACTAGGTTTCACAGGACTTTTCGGGAACACGTTAAATAGTCTAGTAGTCGGGAGGTTATAACTAATATACAACCCACTACACTCAAATGCAGGGTATCGCGGATGCAAAGCACTGATTTGGAGTAAAGCATTATGGGTAGAAGAAAAAAGTACCTGTAATGATCAATTCTAACCCCTACCGCAATGATCTCACGGGCTTCAATAATTTATTGTTATATTTACCCTCATATAACCTCCGCCGAGACGCTCATTTTACATTAATGTAACTGATCGAAATATTTAAACACCGTAAGAGGGTTTACATTGAATTAACTTTTGCTAATTTTCTTTTTGTACTTATCTCTAGCTAATATGAAAATGTGTGGAAAATCTACGCATAAGTAATCAGATGTTATCTCTCAATATGCACCAGAGGTACCTCTGAAAACATTGTGGCAAAGGGGAAACTCGCTCGCGACGAACAGCCTCTCATTCTCCACAATGCCCCTCTAGGTGGGAGGAGTATGATATTGAGTGAAGTATAAGTAGTTTCAAACGATAAGAGCATTCCAAAATGAAAAACTCTTAGATCCTTATAAATGTCTATGGATTTATAGTCTAAATAAATTTTATAATAACTCAAAAAAATAATCGTAAAAGGCTAATGTTTTTATATAAACATTATGAAATATAATCATTCAAGGGTAAGAGGCACAATGTTTGAAATACATGTATAATCATTCAAGGGTAAGTGATTTTAACCCTTTACCACACATGGATGACCTTTGACAACCCTGAGGCAGAGGCCTTTAGAAAACATTGTGGGAAAAGGAGAAAATCCTGGTAACCAGAATGTTTTCTACGCAATGAAAGAAAAAACCCATCATTTGAGCCACACTGAAATTGATGTCTGCAATATGCTTTTAATTTGGACTGGTCTAAGATTATGTCGTGTTTTATAGAGTTAAACACACTTCCTTCTACAGAAAATTGCTACAAAGCAATGAAATATATATACCCTTTACTGCACAATGACGCCTTTTGACGCCCCTGGAAAAGAAGTCTTTTGGAAACATTGTGGGAAAAGGAGAAAATGCTGGTAATCAGCATTTCCTCCTTTTTCTGCAATGTTTTCTACCCTATCAAAGAAAAGTTGCACCATTTGAGCCTCTTTGAAATTGTCTTCTGCAAATGCTTTCAATTTGGACAAGGCTGACACTTTGTCGTCTGATAAAGGGTTAAAGGGCCATGAAATATTCAAGTATAATTTCAATAAATGTATTGAGCAAATAAATGTTCATCACACAGTTTAACCCTTTAGCAAAGAATGCTGGCTTTTAATGACCCTGTGGAAGAAGCATTTCCAAAACATTGTGAGAAAATGAGAAAATGCTGGTAACCAACATTTTCTCCATTTCCCACAATGTTTTTCACCCTCGCAAAGACAAACCCAAACTATTGAGTGACATCTTATTTGTCATCTGCAAATGCTTTCAATTTGGTCAAGTCCAAATGTTTGTTGTTAGGTAAAGATTAAAAAAAAAAAAAAAAAAAAAAAAAAAAAGAAAAAAAAAAAAAAAAAAAAAAAAACAACCTCCTACATGAATTTCTATCAACTTTTTTTTTTTTTTTTTTTTTTAGAAAAATACTCTGTAAGAGAATGAAAATGTGGACTTGGCAAAATTGAAAGTATAACATGAATGTAGGCAAAATATTTAACTGTATGCTGTTGAAAGGATGGAATACATTGTGAGGAAAGGAAAATATACTGGTTACAATGTTTTAAATTTCATTTGGAAAGTCTGTTCAAACACTGGATTGTTTGGTAATGGGTCAGACATGTTATTGTGACAATAACCCTTTACCAAACAATCTGGAGTATTAAACCTTTAAGATGGATACCTTCGAAAACAAGGAAGGGAAAGAGAAATTGCTGGTAACTAGCATTTTCTTCTTGTCCTACAAAATTTTCTTCCGTTCTAAATACAAATATCATTTAAGCAATATTGTATTTGTCTTCAAATATTTTCAATTTGGACAGTTCTAGAATTTTGTCATCCATTAAAAAGTGTGAAAGATTTCAAATCATCCCATTATACAAAAAAAAAAAAAAAAAAAAAAATCCTGGGAACACCCTGCCATAAGTTCTGTACAGTAGTGATAGTTTGTATATTGGGTTGTGTAAAACAATTGTCAGAGCAAAATATGGCCGATTATGGCACTTTATTGAAAAAATTTTGGAAAAATTTCGAGGTAGCAGTTTTAATACATACATGTATACACATCTAGTTATATGTGAATTTTTTTAATACAAAATAATCTTTTACAGATAATATGTGATCATTCATATATGGTAAGGATTTTGACCGCCAAATGGCCAGGAAGCACGCATGGCTCCAGAATCTAGAGAGAGTGTAGCTTGTGCAAGGAATTTGAAAACGGTACTCATGTTTTATAAGTTTCATAATTACCAATTTAAGCCATTACCGCACAATCCCAACTTTTAATGATCCTGGGAAAGAAGTCATGACCCAATTTCAATCGGGCCCAAGATATCATCAAGACAAACATTCTGACCAAGTTTCATACGTAACCAGCTGAAAATGTGGCCTCTAGAGTGCACACAAGGGACATTCTGGATCAGGACCAGACTGCACACAATGTGCTATCCGATTACTGATCCACAATCTGGTATAAGGTTGCATTTCAAACATATGAAATAGCAGTACTTTAAATCCTACTCTTTCCTGTACGTTTTTGTATTATTGTCAAACACTTAAATTGTAAAATAAAAATTTACATCTATATAGATTTAGACAAATTAAGTAAATCTGACTGATATCAAGTTAAAGTAAGGTAATAATAAACCTCTAAGCTCGTAAGTGCAACTAAATGCACTTACAGGATAGGTGAAGATCAGACCACACAAAAAGGCAGTCTGATCCTAAATGTACACTGTCCACCACTCAAATGGTAAACTACCAATTTCCATGTATTATATATTTTGACACATTAAATAAATACAAATGATATCAAGTTAAAGGTAAGTTTTAACTCTTTACCACTCAATCCCAACTTTTAACGACCCTGGGAAAGACGCCTTTTGAAAACGTTGCTGGAAAAGGAGAAAATGCTGGTAACCAGCATTCTCTCCTTTTCCCACAATGTTTTCTAGCCTTCCCAAAACAAATTTCAATTTTTGAGTCACATTTATTTTGTCGTCTGCAAATGCTTTGAATTTGGAAAAGTAAAAAAAACGTGGCATTTGCTGAAGAGTTAAGGTAAAACGGTATTTAGCTTTTCTGTAAAAATAATGTTACCATGCTTGCCAAAGGCTTGCTTAGTTATATGATTTTCAGTCTTGTTTAGCTGTACCATACCACAAAATTTTACACTCGTGGAATTAATACTTTTTGCAGACAAAAAACCTTTTTAGTAGCCTCCTTCCCCATAGTGATTAAAACACTGGATTGCTTGTTAAAAGGTTGATATAATCTATTTGAAGAGACAGCTTATGTCAGATCCTGTATGTCTAGCATCATGACTAGTTCATGACCTTTCATGAAAACAGTTTTGCAAATTTTGACCATTGTTTCAAAAATTTAAAGGAGAAAAATGTGAGTCAATAATTGTCTTTTTTTTCTTTTTCAGGTGTACATAATGGCTTTCTTGTGGGAGATTCTGGTTACCCATGTAAACCTTTTTTGATGACTCCATTTCTGAATCCAGTGAACGTAAAACAAGAAAGATTCAATGCCAGCCTTTGTAGAACAAGAGTAATTATAGAACAGACATTTGGAATCATGAAAAGACGCTTTCCCATCCTTCAAATCGGAATTAGAGCTTGTCCAGCAACTGCAATAAAATAAATTACTTCTTGTGTCGTCCTTCACAACACTGGCATAGATCAAGGTGATATCATTGAACATGTTAATGATATAGAGGATAACAGTGGATTTCAAGATCCAGTTTTGGAAGGCAACACTGGTAACCATATACGCAAACAAATAGCAAATCAGTTTTTTTAAGGTGTGTAAGTCTTAGAAAGCATTATCCATGATGATCTGTGATGTCACTATGACAGCTGCATTACGTTATATGAACGTTTCACACAGTTCTTTGTGTTTCCTCCCAGTGAAAAATATGTTGAAACCATGCACGTATCAACATACTTTTCACTACGAGAAAAACGAAAAACTAGGTAAAGTGTTCTTATGCCGTAGAGCTACAGTGTGCTTTCTTGCCCTTTGGCAGTCAAACTCCTAACCATGTATATATATGTGATCACATATCATCAGTAAAAGTGAAGTGAAGTGAAATGTTCTTAATCTGGAATGCAGGTGCAGTGATGACACTGATGCTCACTTCTTGAAGGCCCAATAGTGGCTAAGAAAGCAGTGCAATGCAGATGTTAAAATGCATTTAAATTTAAATAATACCATTCAAAAGTATGGAAAATAATGGGAAAATGACATTATTGTGTGAAATGATATTATTGTGTGGTCAGTCCAAGTGTTAGTCACTGACAGAGAAATGAATTTTGAAGGTCAGGCAAAAAGTAAACAAAAGATAAAGTGACAGGTCTGGCAAATTTTAACCTAGTTGTGAAATTAGTTTTTCTGCCACTGACTAACACTTGCACCAACCATACAATAACAGATTGTCATATTCACTATAATTTTTCCATACTTTTGAATGGTATGATTTAAATCTATACGAGCCATGTTCTGGCAAAAAGTGGCTTAGTGTATCTCCATAGTTTGTAATACTAAGCAAGCCTCCACATACTTATAAATGCATGATATAGATCTAGTTTTTTTTAACAGCCGACTTAATAATGAGGTGGACTGTTCCTTCAACATACAGAAAATTGACCAAGGGAAAGTAAAAAAAATACAGTTTAACACCTGCTACTACCAAACTGAATTGAACTGTGAGGTTAAGGTACTGTGTGAATTTTTTTTTTTTTTTTTTTTTTTTTTTTTTTTCTCTCAAGATAGTTAAATTGCAGAAAAAAAAAAAAGGTTTTAATTATATTTATTTCACTCAGTGATATATTGACATATTTTTCCATTTTCCACATTGTTTCCTAGCCATTCAAAGAAATATTCCAATTTCTGAGTTTTGTTTTATTCGTCATTTGCAAACACGTTCAATGTGGACAAGCCTGAAATTCTTTCATCTTGTAAAGAGTTAACTCTTTACCACATGACAAAATTTCAGACTTCCATTTTTAAAGATCCATTGGCTGCCAAAAATAAACAAACTGGGATTCAAAAGGTAGAGAAATTTAATTCATACTATTTGAAAATATGGATGTCATTATTATGAGTCTAATGAGTTGTAGTGCAATCTGTCAAAGTTCTAATCACTGGCATAAAAAAATGTAAAACCAAAACAACAACTGGCAACTTTTTCAACTAATTTTACCATACATTTTTCTGCCAGCATCTGGAACTTTAATTCCACTATCAGACTCATGGTAATACTTTTAAATAATATGACTTAAATTTGTCTGCATTTTGACACAGGAATTGTTTACATTTGGCAGTTTGTGGGCTTTTAAAGTATTTGTTGACCAAAAAGTAGAGGTGGCTCAAAGTTTACAATTTATTTATGAAGGAACAAACAACAGTTATAGGGAAGAAAGTGAGCAGTTGGTTTGATATAACTTAAATTGTGCAGAAAGTGGTATGAACCTCCACTTGAACAATATACATGTATATGTAAATAAGAAAAATCATACTTACCCTTTCTGTTCCTGGTAGGATTCATTGGATGTTCTTGAGTGCCTATTGAAATATATAACAACTTATGGTTTTGATACTCAATCAAAACATGTTTGTAAATCATATTACAGGAATAACATTTCACAACACGACAAAATTTTACACTCCTCCATACCGATAGCATATGCAGGTAACAAATGAAATGTGGCTAAAGTTATGGGATTCATCTCTGAAATTGTAGAAAATATTGTGGGAAAAGAAGAAAATGCTGGTTACCATCATTTTCTCCTTTTCCCAGATTGTTTTCAGAAGTCTTTTACTTCAGGATTGTTAAAACACATGATTGTTTGGTAAAGGTGTTGCTCCGAAGTTTATTTTTCCACTTTGTTGTTGTTGGACTCAAAATTGGGATGATAAGCAGTTTTCATGATGTCATCAGGGTGATGTCACTAATTATGTAGAAATTAGTGTTAGGCTGATATGTTCTGTTTCAGACAACCAAGTGGTGTGATGTGTAAGTCAGAAATAGAATGAGATTTAGAAATAAAACGGTTAGTGGATAAAGACCACTGAAAGAATATTTCAGACTGTGTCAATTTAGGATCAGTAGATATTTTCTGTAGGATCTTCAAGGTTCTAAAAATGCCATATATTGCCATGTACATTCTTAGAGGTTTTGCTCTAAAAATCAGTGTCTATAAACAAATGATATGAACTGTATTGGACTTTACCAGCCAAGTAGATTCATACACATGTAGCATATTATAGAAAGTAAATCCGAACCTGTAGTTTGTTGGTCATTGAATTGTCTGGAGTATTCTGTATTTTGGCTACTTTGGATTTCAATTTCTGCAATTTAAAAAGAAAATTCTATTAAAAGTAATGAATATAATTATGTTGTGATGGACTTCCTCAATGCTTCTATGGTTAAAGCAAAAATTGGGACATGACAAGAAAGTGAACAAATGAAAGATGTCATACAACCCTAATTTACTAAACCCTTTTTTTACAGGAGTAAAAAAAAGGCAAGCATGAGATCATTTGGTAAAAGTTCTCCGCAGCAACAAAATGCAAATCTAGATAGCTTAGTGGAATGTATTTCAGCAATACATTTGAGATGTGCTCTGTGAAAAGGGGCGTAATGCATCTGCGAAAATTATCGACCCAGGTAAACCTGCACAGTCCGTGCAGGCTGACATGGGCCGAAAGTGCTCGCTGTAAGTCAATTTTCTGTATGTCTAAGGACAAGTCTACCTCACGATTAGGTTGGTTATTGAAAAAAGTGGCTATTATGGATCCAAAATTATGTGATGGCTTGTTTGGTATCATGGATCGCGGACATGCATTAAGCCCCTTTTGCCAGAGCATGGCTCATTTCTAGGTGTAATGAAAGCTGTTTCACACATTCTGCACATTTGATATGTAATATTTACTCAGTTGATGAATTGCTTAAAGGTCCAGTAGCAGCCAAGAGTAAACAATGCAGGTATTAAAAGGCATTCAAATTTAAATCATACTATTTAAAAGTATGGGAATTAATATGAAGACGAAAGTCTGTTTTTGTACCATCAATCCAAGTGTTAGTTGCTGACAAGAAATAAATTTTAAACTAGGTTAAAAATTTCCAGGTTGCTCTATATTTTGTGTACTTTTTTCATTGTTTTAAGTTTCATTTTTTTGCCACCGACTAACACTTGGACCAAAAATACAATAACAGATTGTCTTCTTCACAATAACTTCCATGGTTTTATGGAAGGGGATATCCGCTAATTCAATCATTATTCGTGATGAGATTTTCATTATTCCTGATGAAATTTTCAACTATGTTTTACAATTTTAACGATGACTTGCAATTACGTTTTGCCTATTATATTGTCTATGTTGACATTTAAATTACTTTTTTTGTTACTTCATTTTACAACAAACTATTTTTGATCTAATTCTATCATTTTTAATTCTTCATTTAACCCTTCCTAATATATTTGAGACATTTAATTTCATATCGACATTCTTAACACAACGAAAAAGATCTATGTTTAAATTATAAATTATCAACCAATAGAGTTTTACTAAAAATCATTTCAAAAGTTTCAATTTCCAATTTATAATGACAACAAGGCCAAGTAAAAGACAAACGATGAAACTGAATTCTTCTTTGCGCTGAAATTTGGCCCTTCTAAAATATGGGAGGTAACTCTTAAAAAAACGACTGCTCCCCTGAACGGTGCTATGCTTTATTTTTCCCAAGGAAACAAGTCCGCCTGAAAGCAGATGCGTAGTATAAAGGCCCGTGGTGGTATGAATCACTCTGACAGAGAAGTGAAATACCGGCAGGCGTGTAGGTTTTTCGGCCAGCAGGGTCGCAATTTTTTGCGACTTACGCCACTTTCAAATACTTAAATCTAAAACCATACTTAAGTTAGCCGACTTTCAATTAGTGGGTTATGATCAGTATAGCTGGAAGTTTGTGTGTGCCAAATTTGAAGCAGTTAAATTTGACCGTTACCTCCCATTAACCGGGTCGCACCTCGGACGTTTGGGTTTGAAAACATATTTTTTTGGGGGGGGGAGAAAGTCGAAACCCATCAAATTGGGTATCAAAATGTTCGTCTTGATCCTCTGAGTCCACCTATGTCAAAGAGGAAGATATTGGTGCATATATGAGCAGTCTGCACTATCCAGAAGGATTACAAAAGAAAGAAAAATAATTAAAGACAGACTGTCTGTAGGTGCAGTCTGATCTTGGGCTGCACTTTCATTCAGTAAAGAGTGGAGTATAAGGTCCGACTGTATGTATGTGCAGTCTGATCTTAGACTGCACTCTCCACAAACACCATAAGAAAAATGTTGAAAGATATTGAAGGTTCGAGCTTTAGAACAAGACTGCATGTATGTGCAGTCTGATCTTGGACTGCACTTTCATTCAGTAAAGAGTGGAGTGTAAGGTCGGACTGCATGTACGTGCAGTCTGATCTTAGGCTGCACTCTCCACAAACACCATAAGAAAAATGTTGAAAAGATATTGAGGGTTGGAGCTTTAGAACAAGACTACATGTACCTGCAGTCTGATCTTGGGCTGCACTCCCATTCAGTAAAGAGTGGAGTATAAGATCAGACTGCATGTTTTTGCATTTTGCTCTAAGGCTGCAATTTCCAGTGTCATGAAGTGAACAAAATGTTGAAAAAGTTTGTCCTTTGAAAGAGGATGGGTAACCGTAGAAGAGACTAAGATCAGACTGCATATAAGAGCAGTCTGATCTTGACCTGCACTATGTACAAATATCACGATGGAAAGAAAAATAAGTAAAGACAGACTGACTAAGTGGGGCTGCACTTTCATTCAGTAAAGAGTGGAGTATCAGGTCAGAATGCATGAATATGCAGTCTGATCTTAGGCTGCACTCTCCACAAACAGCATCAGAAAAATGTTGTAAAGATATATTGAAGAGTGGAACTTTAGAATAGACTATATGTATGTCCAGTCTGATCTTTGGCTGCATTCTTATTCAGTTAAGAGTGGAGGTTAAGATCAGCCTGCATGTTTGTGCAGTCTGATCTTCAACTTCAGTCTTCAATAACATGAAGGGAACCAAATGTTGAAAAGATTTATCCTTTGAAAGGATATGGTCCTTTCAAAGAAGATGGGAAGATGTAGAAGAGAGTGTAGGTTAAGATCAGCATATATGAGCAGTCTGATCTTGGCCCACACTGTCTGCCCTCTATTCTTCTAAGTATATTGCTGGAATGGTCTAAAATTTGTCGTTCCAGTCTGATCTTGGGCTGCACTTTCAACATTCTCAATCAGTTAGGACTGGAGGTTAAGATCAGCCTTCATTTTTGTGCAGTCTGATCTCAGACTGCACTCTTCAATAACAAAAAGAGAACCAAATTTTGACAAGATTTGGGTTAGGGTTAGGAGAGACTGCAGATTAAGATCAGACTACATATATGAGCAGTCTGATCTTGGGCTGCACTGTCTACAAAGATAATGAACGAAAGAAAAATAAGTAAAGACAGACTGCTTGTAGGTGCAGTCTGATCTTCGGCTGTATTCTCATACATTAAGGAGAGGAGGTTAAGATCAGCCTGCCTGTTTGTGCAGTCTGATCTTAGGCTGCACTCTACACAAACACCATTAGAAAAATGTTGGAGACATATCAATAAATAAAAGACCAAAGACACAACTTTTAAGCAATGACTTTACTCTCCAAACGGAAGAAGAAATGTGTTGGCTATGGGTTTATATTGTCCTTTTAAAAAAAGGTATCCGGTAGATTTAAGCCCCGCCCAAAAGGAGGGATTTTGTTCGCTACCCTCTATTCTTCTAAGTATATTGCTGGAATGGTCTAAAATTTGTCGTTCGAGTCTGATCTTGGGCTGCACTGTCTGCATTCTCATTAAGTGAAGAGTGGAGGTTAAGATCAGCCTGCATGTTTGTACAGTCTGATCTTAGACTTCAGTCTTCAATAACATTAAGAAAACCAGTATGTTGAAAAGATTTGTCCTTTGAAAGAAGACGGATTAGGGTCAGGAGGGAGTGCAGATTAAGATCAGACTGCATATATGAGCAGTCTGATCTTGGGAAACACTATCTACCCTCTATTCTTCTGAGTATATTGCTGGAATGGTCTACAATTTGTCGTACCAGTTAGATCTTGGGCTGCACTATCAGCATTCTCATTCAGTTAAGAGTGGAGGTTAAGATCAGCCTGCGTGTTTGTGCAGTCTGATCTTACATTGCAAGAATAAAAAGAAAATAAAAACTATTAAACAGCCTTTATTTGCTGAAAATTAACATTCTCTTCATAACTTTTTACCAGATGAACCCTTTACCACACAGTCACGACTTTTAACGACCCTGGGAGAGAAGCCTTTTGAAAACATTGTGGGAAAAGGAGAAAATGCTGGTAACCAGCTGCTAGTAACCAGCATTTTCGTTTTTCCCACAATGTTTTGTACCCTTCGTAAAACACATTTTAAATTTTCAGTCACATTTATTTCGTGGTCTACAAAATTCTTTGAATTTGGACCAGTCTAAAATTATGTCGTTTGGTAAAGAGTTAAACATTAACATTTGAAAATCAGACATTTTAGATTTTTTTTTCTTTAACATCAGACATATTAGACTTGTTTCTTTCTTTAAAAGCATTGTGGAAAAAGGAGAAAATGCTGTGTTCAACCCTTCTCAAACTTTTAACGACCCTGAGAGAGAAGCCTTTTGAAAACATTGAGGGAAAAGGACAAAATGCTTGTAACCAGCTGCTGGTAACAAGCATTTTTTCCTTTTACCACAATGTTTTCTACCCTTCTCAAACTTTTAATTACCCTGAGAGAGAAGCCTTTTGAAAACATTGTGGGAAAATGAGAAAATGCTGGTAACCAGCTGCCGGTAAACAGCATTTTCTCCTTTTCCCACAATATTTTGTACCCTTCGTAAAACACATTTTAATTTTTCAGTCAATTGTGGTCTACAAATGCTTTGAATTTGGACCAGTCTAAAATTATGTTGTTTGGTAATGAGTTAAACATTAACATTTGAAAATCAGACAATTTAGATTTTTAACATCAGACATATTAGACATGTTTCTTTCTTTGAAAGCATTGTGGAAAAAGGAGAAAATGCTGGTAACCAGCATTTTCTCCTTTTCCCACAATGTGTTCTACCCTTCTCATACTTTTAATGAGTCTGAGAGAGAAGCCTTTTGAAAACACTGTGGGAAAAGGAGAAAATGCTGGTAACCAGCATTTTCTCCTTTTCCCTAAATGTTTTGTACCCTTCTCAAAACACACTTTAAATTTTCAGTCTTTGACTATCAGACATATTAGACTTGTTAGGGTTTTTCTTTGACTATCAGACATTTTAGATTTTTTTTTTTTTTTTTTTATACAGACTATCAGAAATTTTAGTGTTTTTTCTCAAGCACACATTTTAGAGTCTTGTTTTGACTATCACACATTTTAGAGTCTTGTTTTGACTAGTAGCTTATCACACACTTTAGAGTCTTGTTTTGACTAGTAGTTTATCACACATTTTATAATCTTGTTTTGACTAGAAGTTTTTTGTGTGTTTTTTTTTTTTTTTTCTGTCGTTCAGTCATAGGCCACTGTCTTGAGCGTCAGTCTTTTAGTCTGTCTGTGTTGGTCTGTTTGAATATTTTATTAAGTTCCTAATTTTGTCCACAATCTGTTTTGCAGTCAGCTGTCCATAACGTGTCGGTCGTTTAGTTATAAGGTTCTCCATTGTCAGTGGCTCTCCTGTCCTAATGTAAATGTCAAAGTCCTGTCTAATAATGTCAGTCATATCCTGGGTCATAAATTGTAGTTTTCTCTGCCTCATCTGCTCGAGCACCTCATCCTGCTGAGCCTGGACCCTAGCCTGTTCCTGCCACCTGAACTCATACTCATCCATTTCCCTTCTAAACTGAACTTGTTCCTCTGATGGTCTAGGGTCCAGGCTCTGCAGGAGGGGTGAGAGAGATAGGGTCGAGACCGTCAAACCATCACGTTCGTCCGTCGTCAGGGATGCCTCAAACTGGTTTGCAATCAGGGCAAGCACCAGTGTCAGGAAGTCCATCTGCTTGTTGGAGGCCCCCAAGTCAATCAAGTTCGACACCATGCTAACTACGTCCATTCCATATTTCTTTTCAACACCAGTCCTGAGGGTCTCCGACAAGTAGAAGGCTTCTGTCATCATCTTATGTTTTCTGTCAGTCTCGTCTGCCTGGGCCCGTTTATAACTGTCTTATAAAAGTCCGTCCTCTTCTCAGGTAATTCTAGTCTTGAGAGCAACCTTTGCGTCAGTCCGGAATTGTCACTGAAATTAGAACCGTCCGTCACATTCATCTTCGTGGAAGTCTGATTTGGGCCTGGGGTCTCGTACGTCACAGTCCGGTTCGAGGAAGTGTCACTGTGAGACGGGCTCGTCGGGGTCGGGTCAGTCACAGTCAGGCTCCACGGGTTCTTGTCAGTGTCTGTTGCCGTCCTTGAGACCTTCTGTCCGCCCCCGTAGAAGTCCTGTATTTTCGTTACAGTCCGGATGGAGGTCCCAATCTTGTCTATTAGTCTGTAGTGTGCGTCAGCCGTCGTCCGTCTATGGCAGAGTAGTTCTGCCAGGTCATCGGCGATCAGGGGGTTGTGCTGTTGCATGTCGGTCGTCAGTCCTTTCCTGTTGATGGTACAGGAAAACCATCCGTACTTAGAGCATCCGCTAGCAGTCCATGCACGATTTAGACATCGGTTGACCAATGAACTGCTAGCAAATGCTCTCCCCCTGTTCGTAAACAGTCGGTCAGTGTCCGGGTGTAGCTGTGTCTGAAGGTCCTCAAGTCATCGGTACAAGGCCTCAGACACCGTGACCACCTCAGATCCCGCGGTAGCTTAGGTCTTGTGCATTGTAACCAGGATGCAGAAGAACGTCCTGTCATCTTTCGTCTCTTCCATCGCGTCTTCTAAGGCTGTCAGCGTCATGTTGGTAACGACGGACAGCCTGCATCCATTGGTCATATTGACCTCCATCACCAGCCAGTCCGTCAGACGGTCAAGGTGGTCATGTCTGTCCTCGTCCGTCATCGTCGTCTAGTCGGCCGAGGTAACGTCATCGTAGTAGTCCGAAGTCCAGTACGTCCGTCTGGCTTCGGGCGACGGAAGTGACGCCAAATCCCTTGCCGCCACTTCTGCCTTCCGTTCCGCTGCCCTTTTCCTGAGGGACCGGCTGAAGACCTGGATGGTGAGGCAGGTCCAGTTCCACCAACCCTGAATGCCTACCACCTCTAAGAAATCCAGAAACTTTAGGAGGGATGTGAGGTGGGACTTCAAAGTTCCCACAACCATCACATCAGTAGAGGAATAATAAGGGTGAAATATCCCCTCGGGGGATAAAATTTGGGGGATATTTCACCCGGGGATAATTTTTCAATGACGTCACTTCCTGCCCGTTTTATCCTTCGTCACTCGGCGCCAAGTCTGCCCTTTTTATCCCTACCCAGTTTATCCTCTGAAAGTCATCACTTCCTGCCCGGTTTATCCCTCGACGCCATCTCTGCTTTTTGATCCTTTAGTAACGTCACGAGACTCCAGTTCTGCTCTTATTTTATCCCTTGATGGTGTTACTTCCGCCATAAAAAAAAAAAAAAAAAAACAGTGACATCACTTCGCACCAAGACGTTTTTAGCAGGTTACGAAAACATGGAACGATTTGGAGTGCCGCGGTGATTATTTCCGAGAAAAAAAAAACACGAACGAGATAATATCTGATCTAATAAAGTAAAATCCCATGATTATAAAAATTCTTCACGGTGATAACCGTCTCACTATCACAGACGTATATCTGTTGATCGAATCATTTATGCATTGAGAAGAAGTTGATTACATGAAAGTATCCCAGGCCTCCTGTACGCTTTTCATAGGTCATTACCAAATTCGACCTGTCTTTAGAGTAATTAATAGAACACGTTTTCTCAAATGGGATACTTAAGGATGGACTAAAATGAATAATAAAGAGTAAGAACGCTTTTGTTAGACACCAAAACATAATTCAGACAGAATAAAGCTACATTTAAACCAGTTTCAATGGGGTTTCAAGGGTGGAAAGGAACCGTTTACGGTGTAAGAATAATTAGGTATGCATGTTATTCTCATTAATTCTACATGTTGTGCTCCAAGTCTGTTTCCCAGACAAATTAATATAATACATGTGGTTTATGTGTTTGTACCGTTAAACAATCTGTTGAGAGTAATCAACTTTTGACATTAGCAAGGGAGGATAGTTTAACCCAATGACTTTCAATACAGAAATACAGACACGGTTCATCTTTAAACGTGCGGGGCCTTATATCGAATAATAATATACTTGATGAAATACATCGGTTGCTGCGCTGTTAAACGTTTCTGGACAGTTGAAATTTTGTTATCTTGAAAACAAAAATCTAGCCCGATATCGCAGCCGGTAGCACGCAGGTCAAAAAAAACATGGGATCGCTCTCTGTGTGGGTTCGAATCCCCACTTCCACCAATATATTTCCGAGGAATATTGCGTGAGGTAGTGCTATAAGTAAGTTCACAAAAAAGAATAGATAGCTGCACTGGTCGTCATGGTATAAATGAAATAATATTCAAAACGGCGTTTTACACCATACAATCAATCGGTTAATCAATCTTGAACACTGTGTGGTAGCTTGTTTTTTAATGCAGAGGGAAACGCTATTTTTTGATCACTAAAAAAGAAAGGTCCGAGTAAACCTGATGAAAAAAAGAAAACGGTGGGAATTTGTAAGGAAATTAACATACACCTGCTTTCTGGAGGAATTTCAAGGCATGTCTACATAAAAGAAAACCATTTAAGATAATATCGGGACGCAATTAATGATTAAAACATAAATTCACCACCCCATTTCTTTATCATCCGGATTGTGGGAAAACTTAAGCTGTTCCCACGCAGTCGAAGGTCCGAGCTCTATATAAACCGACTTTTTCCAACTCATTGCAACACATAACCAACACTTGCCATGGATAGATACATGAATCGCTTCTTTGACATGTCATATGACATGTTCAACTTTACCAGGGAGACAAGTCAAAGTTTTGTAAGAGGATTACATGACGAGATAGACGCAATGCGCCGAGATTTGACAGACTGTCGTGCTGGTAAGTGAACATTATATTCTAATTATATGATTTAAAAGAGTATATTTAATTGGCAATATGGCAATTTTATTGTTTTTAAAAATAACACGTTGAACTCCGGATTATCTATCGAGAAAAAATAACCTTTTATTATGTTAAAAGTATTCAAGTAAAAAAAAGTTATCAATAGTATTCAAAAATGTGTCTGTCACAATTATATATAAACATATAAGACTTTTACACTTTCAAAAAATGAGCTATCATGTGGTGGTTCGAGATACGTCTAGGCGCAAGGCAATAGATACCTCATGTTAAATTGATGTGGAATGTCTGGCACGAGCCAGTAATTCAGCACATCGCAATAATTGATAAAACACGCTATGTGAGAGCGACTTGTTTTGGTAAAAGTGAAGTCTGCGTTTGATGAATGGACAAATGTTTGGTTGCGACTAATTTTAAAGCATTTGTAGACGACGAACTATCTCTGGTTTGAATGGTCCGATTTCTCCTTACAAAGATAAAAAACAATGTGAGAAACGGAGTAAATGTTTGCATTGAGCATTGTCTCCGTTTTCCATGATGTTTTCAAAAGCAGTCTAGTCACAATCTAGTCAGTCCCGAAAAATCAATTTTTTTTTTAATTAAGTAGGGATTTTTTGGTTGTTGTTGAAAAAAAATCAGCGATCGGGATAATTTCCTGGCAATTTTAACAGAAGTAAGATGCTCGTAGGAGGTATTCAGGCGCGTGCCAGTTTAATTGGATAAGTTATTAAATATGCCGACTTGCTTTTCATATCTTTGAGATTTTTTCTTCGCGGCATGAACTGTGAATCATAGATGAATAAGATTTGTTTGTGTGTGTGTGCGCGCGTGTGTGTGTGTGTGTGTGTGTGTGTTGGGATTTCTATTTAAAAAAGGGTAGAAAGCATTGTGGGAAACGGAGAAAAAATGCACGTATGAACATTTCCTCCGTTTCCCATTATGTTTTCAAAAGCAATCTACTTCAGTCCCGCAAAGACCAGGGCTTAACTGGTAATGAGTTATGCATGAACGATTAACAAAAACTGTTGAACAGTCTGTAGCAAACGGAATTAAAGATAAATGAAGCATTGTGGTAAAAAGCAATACAAGAATTTGAGGTCAAAAGAAATTACTGGACATTCTAGGATTCTATGTTTTATTTTCAATGCTTTACTGTCAATGTTTTTTTTTTTTGTTTTTTTTTTAGATCTCGTGACTGCCTCGTTGGACAGGGACGTGGCGAGGGGAGAGAAAGAAGCTTTAAAACGAGAAATAGCGCTGGAGAGAGATGTGCTGAAGAGACAAAAGGAAGCAATCATGCAAGAAATGTCGCAGATGAGGGAAGAGGTAAATGAAGCACAACGGAGAGCAGAAGTTTTAGAGAATGAAAAATCGCGTTTGATTAGAGAAAAAGCTGAAATCAAAAAAGAGAACGCAAGGTACTGTAACTCAGCTAAAAGGTTAGCTGGAGAAGTGAGCTCTCTAAAGGAAAAAATGGCTAGTTCTTAATTAGACCTAGAGAAAGAGAGACAAGAGACAATTTTATGGAAAAATTCTAGTGACGTTTTTGAAAAGAAGTACTACAACATCCGAAATAGTTTAATAAAAATCCATGAAAGAATGGATGAAAATGATGAGCATTATAGGGCTTAAAAAGAAGATGCATTTAAACATGATGGGGCGGAAGATGCAGATGCCTTTGAGGACATATCAGACATGGACAACGACAGCGACCGTGTTATTCTTGTGGCATCTCATATTAACGCTTAAAGTGCTGCGTTCAAAAGATCATTGTTTTCATTTACCTTAAAAGACATAATTTGGTATTCTAATTTTAATTCTGGAGTTTCCTAGGAGATATCAGTATAACAGACAGCATAGATACAATATCAAACTGCATGTTTTGTAAAGTCTGATCTTGATTTACGCTTTCCATAAAATCGAGTAAATACACGATTGACACTTTAAAAGTCTACCTATTAACACTCAAATCTGTTTGTTTCCACTATCCTGAGAGAAAATGTTCTTAAAACACGGCGAGAAAAGGAAATTTGCTTGTAATGAAGAATTTCTCCATCACACACATTTTTTACTTGTCCTTTGTCGTTATTGTTACGTCTATTGATGGGTTATTGTATAATATGACTGTATATATTTTCATATGAACAGATGTTGTAAATAAATGTTATATGAATGGTTTAGCTTAGATATTGTCAATGTAGTGTGTTGGTAAGATGTTGGTAAGATGTTTTATAATACGTCATAAACGTAAAAATGTTGTTGTTGTTGTTGTTTGTTATTTAAATCCAACATAACAAGCCAGACCCCACCCACCCCACTCCACCCGCCCACGGCCGGGTCATACCAATGACGATAAAATGGTAGTTAATGGCTTTCCTGACTGATCCTCAGTTGAAAAAAGGAAATATGGATCTGTGAACTGCCACCATCAATACTGTTCATACAGCACGAATCGAACTGACGAACATTTGTAGCGAGTGCTTTTTATAAGTACTTCACGTCAAGCAGTCTATAAAATTATTGTAGGAGACTGATTTTTTTTTTCCAGAATTCAACTGAAATCATTGTGATAAAAAGTGAAATGAATCGTGTGATAGAAGTTTCATTTTTTATCTCGTGATTGTGAAAAAAAAAAAAAAAAAAAACTTAGGTATGGCGGATTTCCGCAATTTAATTATCTTAGAACTTAGCAAAAGAAACATGATGTAAAAAGGAAAAATTGGTTTTGCAATTATTTCTCCTTTCTCCATCATCTTTCCATAAGACTTAAACAACAGGTTCGTAAAGCGTAAAAAAAAAATGATGCTGACCAGTTTACGTACACAATCCCAGCTTTTTAAGACCCTGACAAAAAAAAAAAAAAAAAAAACTCCGGTAAACATTGTGGAAAAGAGTAGAAAATGAATTCTTCCTTTTGCACAATGTTTTCTACCCCTTTTGATAAAAAAATAAAATTTGGATCACATCTAATTTGTTGTCTGCAAAAGCTTTCAATTTGAACCACAATAAACTTCTGTTCATAGGTTTATGGGTAACAGCTGACACTTAGCGGTGCAGGTTGTCTTACGATTCCACACCCTTTCGTCGAGATTATGAGTCCCGTAAGACCCCTAAGACTCCTACTGCAGGCACGTATGTTCATGGTTAAAAATTCCTATGATAGATTTCCGAAGCGTGCTGCTAATTTTCACAGATCATTGACATATTGGAGTACAATCTCTTCAAGACTTGCAATCTTTTCCATTTATCAAACCCTTATTCCCGATACACATTTTAAGACCATCCAAAACTCAGCAAACCTCTTGTTGACAATTCAAATGGACACAAAACGTGATTCTGGAAAAAAAAACCTTAAAACGAATAGCGTGCAAAACATGTCGGAAAAAAAAAAGGTGAACTTGTTTGTCCAAATAAATTCACCTATTTTCTGTTTTCCTCGACATGTTTTTCAAAGTTGTCTCTTGTGAATGTGTATCTAAGAAAACGCCGGTATCATTACACTGCATTCAACCGAATAGCTCACATATCTATGTTAACTCTTTTTGACAGCAATTTACGTCTGCTTTGTGGATTTGCTAACTTTCGATGGCGTTTGAAACATTATTAGAAAAGGTGAAAATGCTCCTCGCGAGCAATTTTACCTTTTGTCACCACGGTTTTCCAAAGCTTTCTATCTATTCTTGAATATAAGTAAGGGATCAAGAGATTTCTTCATCAAACCTTTACTAGATGAACCCTACTTCGCAGCAGTTGAAAACCTGATGGGAAAGGAGACTTTACATTTCCAACTTTAGTCGTAGCATACTTCACCGTACTTCATTAATCGAATGTTTTATGTCGTTCTGAACAATACTTTTACATTGCATATGTTCACCGGCTTTACTAAAACATGATTTTTTTTTTACACACTTCTCACTCTCTTCGATGACTTATCAAGCGTGTCCCGTCCCCTCCTTACCAGCACAACTGAATGCGCTGCCAAAGAAAGATAATGAAAACCAATTCTAGTGTTAAACTGGTTGTTAAAATTTAAAAAAAGAACACGTCTGTTTTGCTGAGATCAGATTCGAATGTAAAAAAATCCGAATTCATTGCTTGCGCTACGATATGACTTGTTGAAAAAAGGCTTTAAACCCGAGGTAAACACACTGTGAGAAGAAAAAAAACTATAAAAAAAAAAAACCACATTTATTTCATATTCGACTGAGATAATGTTGCGTGAAATGTGTTATACCTTTAAGCTTCACAGAATCAGTCATGCTTGAAAATACACCTACAGTCAATTAAAGGGAAGCAATACCAACCCATTCTCACTTCTTACGCACAAGAGTTATGCATTGTGATGTATGTATGATCACTTTTATGTTCACATAGCAAATAATAAATGGAATTTAAAGAACAAGCACTTTAGAATTCGATACAATGATAGAGTCTTAAAACTTTATTTCTATCACTTTTTCTGCAGTGGTTGGCTTCATGGTCACGTCTTGCAACTGGTCTAAACAGCTTCGATCACCGACGATCATGGAGGCTGTTAAATTATCATGTATTCCAACGAATGCCTTCGCAAGAAGATGCCGACAATTATCATCACAGTGCTTGACAACATCGTACCAAGAGTAAATTAACCAAAACGATGGGCTTGACATCCCATGTGTATTTTCTTTTAAAGCTTGTATTTGGCACCTAGAAAATCCTAGAAGCACTGCAAAAACCTCCCATCCGTGATTTATTTCTCTCGACAGTTCTATGAGTTCAATTGTAGTGAATGCATCAGTTCTAGATGTTGCCATGTCTTTTTTTTTTTTTTTTTTTTCTGAAAAAGAAAACGTATTAAATTATTTACACAAAGACAATCATTGAATGCAAAGATGAGGATGAATTACGATTAAAAAATACAAAACAAAAGAACTTACTTTTTTCAATCCAGTTCCCTTCGAAACGTGAATTAAAACACTAGTTCACTACCAACTAAAGTGTCCAACGCTATAAAAATAGTTCACAATACTACAATGTTGATAAATTTAAGTTAAACCACAACTTAATTCAACTCTGGCTACAACTTTTATTTACCGAGTAGTATATAATGAGTTTTTTTTCTTCCCTAAGCGTTATTTAAATAAGGCTTGATCATGTCAGAAGCGAAACAGATATATAGGTCATTGCGTCAATTCGTTACAAAAAAAAACTTATCTAAAATACATACGTTAAAGTCATTAACTCTAAAGATAGCATCTATGACGGCATGTACAAAGACCAATTGATATAACCCAAATGCTTTCATCTTCTAATGTGCAGCTGTTGTTCATTAAAAACTGCCACGACAGCATGATTCTATCAGTAAAACTAATTTAAAATACACATGGAAAAGTAATTAAGTTTAAAGATAAGATCTTTGTCAGCATGTGAAATGTTCTTTATTCTCTTTATGTAACTCGCATGCTTTCATCTTTTAATCTGCAGCTGTTTTTAATTAGAAACTGCCGCGACAGCATGATGCTATCAGTAAAACTAATCTTACTTGCACTTGTTAAAGTAATTTAGTTTGAAGATAAGATCTTTGTTAGCATGTGACATGTTCTCTATAACATGTTTATGTACTTCAAATGCTTTCATCTTGAAATCTTTACCTGTTTCTGTAATTCAAACGCTTTAATCTTTCAATCTTCAGCTGTTTATGTAATTCAAATGTTACAATCTTTCAATCTTCAGCTGTTACATATTAGAAATAGTCGCGACAGCAAGATGCTATCAGTAAAACGAAACTAAACTACATTTGGTAAACACGTTAGATTTAATGATGTCATCGTTTTTTCATGGGAACATGGTTTTATGTGTTTATGTGAAGCAATCAGAGGTCTACATACACGTTTGCGTTCGACCAATACGATTACTGCATTCCTGTATAAAGGCAGTTGCCCTTCAAACTTTAACTTAATTTCGATAGATATTCTAAATACAGTGTGATGGAGCCATCATACGATACAGAGGGTTTCTTGCTGAAAGTGCAGAGTAAATTCGGATACGGAAGAAAAATTTCAATTACGAAGTGGAATGATAAAATATACCTACATTTAAACGATGATTCGAAATGTTGGGAAAATGGACAGTTTGACAAGACGAAGTCGAAAAGTTTGTCTCTAAAGTGGGCTGATGCAGTGAATTTGAGAGATTGTTTGAAACAGTTACAACCGTTTGCAGAGCAGATACAAACTGAACAGGTATTTACATTTCTTTTTTATTTATTTTTTTTTTTTTTCAACGTTTTCACTTAAACATGTAATTCTAAATAATGTTTAAAACAATGGGATAGGCTACAATGATTGTTGATTGAATTAAAACGATAAAAATAATGTTTATAGCACTTAAAGTATTGTTCAAAATATTTTCATTCATTTAAAAGATTGTCTAAATCATTTTTGCTGCTTTTAAAAAAATTGTCTAAAGTATTTTCGTTAGATTTTAAAAATATATATTTCAAGTAGTTTTAATGCATTGTCTTTTACTTATTTTCAGCATTTGGGAGTTCCAGTAAATCAGACACAGTCATTTCTGGACCAACCGTTTGAAAGTATACCGAAAGACAAGGAAAACGTCCCACCTGCCAAGTGCAGCTTGGGAAACGATTCCGGTCGTCAACAACAGACTGAAGCGGAGAGATTTATACCTATGCACCCGAAATACCGCCGCTATCAGCCATACTAAACCTGATTGACATAATGCATGGATGCTGTTGTTTTTTTGTAAAAGACTATGGCACAAGCTGCTGTTGACAATATCAAAAAGGAGAGTTCAGCCAAGTACAGTATATACGGAAGAAGAAAACTATATTTTGCGAAATTGATCCAACTCTGTCAATCAGTTTAAAAAGAAAACGTAAGGGGATCACTGTGACAATAAAAAAGGCCTCTGAATTCGTATGAATAAGTGAGCAGGACTTCAAATTTGTGTGTGGTGCTGAAATAGGACTTTTATTTTTGTGTTCGTTCTTAAAGAAACAGTGACCATGGAAACGCGCACAGACGAATCTCTCTCAAAGAAAAAACGAACAATGAAAAATATATATTGTTCAACATGTAACACGT
The DNA here is from genome assembly GCA_945859785.2 of Tridacna gigas. Lineage (NCBI taxonomy): Eukaryota > Metazoa > Mollusca > Bivalvia > Cardiida > Cardiidae > Tridacna > Tridacna gigas. The sequence goes on along the minus strand of OX244029.2, from coordinate 12,321,806 downwards.
GGATATCTGAATATTTTCTCAGTTGCCATGTTAACAGCGCTAAGCATACAAAGAGATTTGAATTGCAAACCACAGTTCAAAAGCCGACTCAAATGCGGGAAAAATACAGACTTAAAAAAGCACAGTCGAAATATTCAGTTATAAAAAATGTAATCAATCTAGAAACCCCACCAAAGCAGCAAGAAGATTACGTTCTTCAAGGGAGTACACTAAAAAAACAAGAAACGCGCTGGAGAAATAGATATTCACACGGATCGGCTTCACCCGATATTTTTACTACAGCTAAACAAAAGCTTTTTCACCAGGAAGGAAAAAGTGAGGATTTTTTTTTTTTTTTTTTTTTTTTTTTTTTTTTTTTTTTTTAACTTTATTGTCCACGTCTTTATGGTACTTGAGGGTCGTGGCCATCCCTCAATGCACCTTACAGATCGTTGTTAGTATTCTGTGTTAGTAATTGAACTTTAAAATACAAACAAAAGTCGTAATTACAGATTCCAGATTTTTTTACAGCTACTATTGTACTACTACATTGATATGGCTACTAAAATATGTAGATTTTAACAATAATGACTAATAACAGGTTTACTTATCCTACTTGTTACAGTTTTTGTTCTTTAAATATGTGGACGAAAAAGCTTATTTTTATATATAAATGTGTAAAAAAAAAAAGCAAATTGTGTGAGAGTTGCGTGAGTGTGAAAGTGATTGTGTTGATAAAGTGTTACTTTGATCTTGGTTCAATGTACAGTATTGAAACGTCAAACGCAAAGAAGCAAACGTAACATAAGGTAGGTACTCTTTTGAGGCTTCAGCACTGCAGCATTGTTCGTATGTATAGAAAACGAAAAAAGCTTTTGGTTTATGGGAGGTTTTGACTGATGTATTCTACAATTGTCGTAAGCCTTCGTTCATTTTTATAATTTTTTGAGCTTCTAATGATGCTAAGATTATAGAAGAGACTATTTTTCAGGCCTAATAAAGATGGTTTTATATGTTTGTTTTTACATTTGTAAAAATATTTTTTTGTTTCAAGAAGTAATCTGTTTAGCTTCAGATTTGTTTCATTTGAACCCAAAAGCACATTTTGTTTGCTTATTGACATCGACTGATCTAAATTATTAACAAGTATTGAAATGCGCTCCCAAATAGGTTTGATATTTTGACATTCATAAAATAAATGTGCTATAGTTTCTTCACAGCTGTTACAGAAAGAACACATATTTGTTTCGACCAAGTTCATTTTAAAAAGAAGCGAGTTTGTCGGAAGAATCCTGTGTTTTATTCTTGTTTGAAACCATTGGGAGTATCTGTCACTTGAGTATTTAAGAACATTACTGTGTATAACATTCCAATTGATATTAGAGTTTGGAAAAGTGCTGTTCCACTTACTATGACATGTCGGTTTTTCGTTATTCTTTATCAGAACGTTATATGTGAATTTGTTACTACAAGACTTAATAATTATTTGATAAAAATAGCAGTTTATATTTGGGTTATGGAAACCTTGTAATGACTTATTCTTGTTAGTGATGTTATGTTCTGCAAGCAGCGCTTTTATAGCGCTGATAATGCTATAAAATTCTAAAAAGTTGATTCCGTTATTAATAGTATTTTTCATGTCATTCCACGTTTTAAAGCTACCATCTTCATTTAACATGTCTTTAACATACCTTATTCCACCAATGTACAGAAAGTGATTAAAAAAGTGCTTAGAGCCAATCATTAAGTTTTCATTATAGAATAGAGGCATATTGATTAGTTCTATCCAATTTGTAAAATAACATTTTGACATATATGTCATAAGTGAGTATAAAACGTCTTTCCAGAATTCATTTTTTATCGTTTTGCAGAGTTGTTCACAATACTTTCTTCCGGAATTGAATAGTTTATTAATATCGAAAATATTGTTGGTAAATTCGTAACAGTCTTTGTTACCATCGGAAATGAGTCTTTTTATCCATTTAATTTTCATATTCAGGTTGTAATTAAATAAGTCAATCATCTTTAAGCCGCCTTCTTCATAATCTTTAATTAGCACTTTTTGTTTAATTTTATTACACGTTCCGTCCCATACAAAGTTATATAACATGTCACTAATTTTTTTTTAAATAGTTATATGATGGAGACGGAATACTTATGAATAAGTGAGTTAAGATGGGTACTAGAATGCTTTTTACTACCGCTATTTTTCCAAAAGGTGTTAATTTTCTTTTTTCCAATATCGTATACAGTTACTCATGCTTTGTACTTTTGGTTCAAAGTTTAATTTTACCATTTCTTTTAGATCAACGTGAAATAAAATACCAAGTAACTTGAATTGGGTTTCTCCCCATGATAATTTCCATTTAGTTTTTATTGAGCGAGTACTATACTTCATATTACCAATCCAAATCAGTTTTGTTTTGTCAAAGTTAATTTTAAGGCCTGAAATATGTGAAAAATTTTGTAATAAATCTAAAGTACTGTTCAGCGTCTTTTGTGATCCGTCTAGGAAGAGTGTCGTATCGTCAGCGAATTGTGAGATTAAGTATTCTTTATTTTGCATTTGTATACATTTGGTATTTTTATTATTTTTTAATTTGATATCTAGAATTTCCATGCATAGAATAAATAGATACGCGGAAATTGGATCACCTTGACGACAACCTCTCTTTACGGTGAAATATTCTGACAAAAAGCCATTTAATTGTACACAAACGTCGGTATTGTATAAAAATAATTTAATCCATCTATTAAAAGTTTCGCCGAAGTTAAAAAACTCTAGTGTCTTTTCTATGAACTTGAAAGAAACTGAATCAAAGGCTTTTTCGAAATCTATCAACATTAAAAGACCAGGTTTATTTCTTTCATCACAGTATTGCATAATATCGCACACTAATCTAGTATTCTCGCCTATAAATCTATCTTTTAGAAAACCAGTTTGTTCTTTTGATATGATTTGATTTAAAACTGACTTTAGTCTATTTGCAATGCTGCCTGAAGCAAGTTTGTATAATACGTCAAGAGAGTAATGGGTCTCAAATTTTTTAAAAACTGTTTTGGTTTATTTTCCTTAGGTATACATATGACTGTTCCTAATTTTATATTTTTAGAAAAGGAGTTATTCAAAAAAGCATGATTTAAAGCTGTTACAACAAACTTTCCTATTTTACCCCAAAATACCTTATAAAAATTTGTCGTAAAACCATCAATGCCAGGGCTTTTATCATTTTTCATATTTTTCAAAGTATTTGCTACTTCTTGATGTTGTAATAAGCCTTCAATGCTATCTTTTTGGGTTTCGTTTAGTTTAATTGTGTTACAATTCATTAAGTCATTTTGTAGATTAAAATCATTATCACAAGATTGTTCAGAGTATAAATTTTTTTAATTTGCTTTTAATTCATTAAGTATTTCACTTTGGTCAAAAATGTGGGAACCGTCTTCTTTTTCTAAGAAAGGGATTGACTTGGATGCAATGTGTTGTTTTTCTAGGTTGCAAAAATATTTGGTAATTTTTTCACCGTTGTCAACCCAATTTGCTTTAGATCTAATGAAAAAACCTTTCATTTTGTTATTTCGTAAGTCCTCTAGTTCATTTTTTAAATGAATCATTTGAGCCTTATTAGTTTCATTTAAGTTTAATTCTAGTTTTTTGATTTCGTTAAGAAGATAATTTTCTCTGGAGTCTTTCAATTTATTCTTATGACTAGAAAAAGATATTGTTTCACCTCGAATTTCCATTAAAAGAGTTTCCAAAAAAAGTTGATCCTCAATTACAAATTGAATCTCGGATCGATTAATTTGAAGCAAATTTTCGATATTATAAATAGGCAAACAATATTGTTTAATAACATTATCAATTTTTGAATTTATACAATTTATATATTCTATGTCGTTTAAAAGGGAGTTGTTAAATTTCCAAAAACTCTTCCCATGAGTCTGGTTAGAAAGTTTTAGCTCAAGTACTATAATAGAATGGTCAGATTTATAACTTATGTCGATATCACAGAATCTTAAGAATTGTATTAAATTTTGCGTTAGTAAGAAGAAATCTAGTCTCCCTTTTTGTAAGGGATTGAATCTTTTCCATGTATATTTTCTGGAATTTCCATTTAAATGTCTAAAAGGGTCAGTTAAGTTTCTATCACTTATAATTGATGTCAAAAGTTGCCTAGATTTTACATTATGATTGGATGATTTGTAATTCTCATAGTCAATGTTCGGGTCAAGAACTAAGTTGAAGTCCCCACAAATGATATACTCATCAATGTTATCGAAAGAATCTATTTGTTGAAAGATATTTTCGAAAAAAATAGGGTTGTCTGTATTTGGTGCGTATATGTTTGCGAGAATAAATGGTGTATTATTGCACAACAAGCTCAGTGCGATAAATTGACCATTGTTGTCTCTTTTGCTTTCAAAAATTTTGATATCAACATTCTTTTTAAGCAAAATTGCTACCCCTCTACAATTATGGGTACCATTACTGAAATAACATTGCCCGTCCCATTCCGAATAAGTTCTGTTTTCTATCATTTCAACGAAATGAGTTTCTTGTAAGCATAATATATCAACATTTTTTTCCTTAAAAAGATTAAATAGGTCAACGCGTTTTTTTGTGTTATTTAAACCACGACAATTGTAGGAGCAAATTTTTAGACTATCCGTGAAGACCGGTTAATAAGTAATGCCACTTATCCATAATGGAAAGAACGAGTACTCCCACTCCAAAAGCAAATCGTTTGTTAGGTATATGTTGTTGATCATGTTTCAATGTATGGACCTGATTTAAAATAGTTTGTGTATGTTGTGAAAAGAAAAAATGTGAATTATTGGTGCGGTGTATTATCCTTGTAGAATACAATTATATACACGCCTTATATTTTGTTGTGGATGGTAAGGTTTTATAATATTTGGAAGATTTTATCAGTATTGCGATTTATGTCGATGCTAGTTATACAGACAATTAAAAACAAAATTCCTAAAAAATATAAAGTCAAAGCTTTGGTATTTTCCTATAATTTTACGCATATATTTTAAACCGGGCCTCCACTCAAGGACGAGTTTGACCTTCGGTTTAAGAATTTTAATCAGAAAGACAAAAAATGGACTGGACAAAATTGAAACATTAGCAGACGACAAATCAAGTGTTGCTGAAATATGCTTTTTGTCTTTGATAGGGAAGAAAAAGAAAAAACATTGTGTGAAAAGGAGAAACTGCTGAATACCAGCATTTTCTCCCTTCCCCACAAACTCCTCAAAATTTTTCTTCTCATGGTCGTTAAAAATCAGTATTGTGTGTGAAAGGGTTAATATTAAAATATTTTTCATTTTTTGATTACAATGACACACAAAGTGAGGATCATCATGTTAAAGAAATTCCGCAAGATCAACTAGTTACCTTGAATGACGATGACGAAATTTGGGATTTTCAAAGTGTCGTGCATCATTTGCAAACCACTCCACCCAATGTGTTTCAAAATGGAACATTTTCAAATATAAATAATCAGACTGGCAATGAAACAGATATATTCGGGGTCGACCCGTCTTCTCAAACAAAACAGAGGTCGGCTGAAAAAGGACGACGCGATGATAACCCATCAGAGTCTGGAAGTGAGAATGAAAAAGTGAAAGTATGGCCTGAAAATCTTTTAGACAATTCATGCTATAACGGCATGCTTCCTTGGGATTTTAGTGATTCTAACAGTTCGACGAAAACTTTTTCTTTGCTCACCGATGAAAATGTGCATTGTGAAAATGCTCAAGACGGATGTCAAAACTTTCCCCTTGACCTTTTAAGTGGACAATTTTCGAATTCATCGTGCAATGAAGATCATTTCAATCAGGTGTCTTTTTTGAAATGTCCCAAATGCAGTCCCGTGAATTATTTAGACTTTGAGGACTGGTGAGGTAGGATAACCATGGAAAACGAGCCAGAAAATTGGACTTTTCTTGGGGCAGCGGTTCCAAAAAATGAAATCGTGTATATGTGCCAGGTCATTATAGTCTATATCATAGTGATAACTTCGATTGTAAACCTGTCTATACAGAATGGCAATACGGAACTCTGGATCAGCTTATTATGCAGTGCTATTGGATATATCTTACCATCCCCTACATTGGACGTTAGGAAAGAGAAACCTAAAAGGTCGACGAGAAACAGAGTTGCTTGAAAGCCGACTCGTATATAAAGCCTGCTAACAGTTCATATCAACATAAGTGAAGTTGCTTCCGTTAATCACATTTAAAAAAAGAAAAAGCTGGGGAAAAAACATGGACGTGACTGATTGTAGAAAACCAAATGCTTTATTTATCAACTCCAAGTATCTTCTTTTTCAAGACCGATTATGCACGTATCATGACTGGCCAAAACAAATGCGACAGGATAAATTTTCACTTGCTGCTGCTGGATTTTGGTACACAAAACAAAGGCGATATATGTGAATGCTTCACTTGTGGTGTAAAATTATCACAGTGGGATTTGTGTGATAACGCTTTTGTTGAGCACAAGAAGTGGTCCAGGGATTGCTTATTTCTAAAGATAATCAGATACGGTGAACAGCAAACGGAAGATAACCAAGACGTGTTTGGAATATCATCCTTCTTCGACGACAAGCGGGATTTGAAGTTTCCATGGTGATGGATACGAAACATGTGACTTTATTGGATACCTATTTTGACTTTGTTTACAGTAGAGAAATGAAAAGGGTGTTGTATGACTTACGTAAAGTAAAATACAACGGCTGTGTGAACGGTTATCTGTCACAACGTGATCACTCGTGTTTAATGCTAACCACACAACAACAACTAGTGCTTTATTGGGACGACATTTTAGAACGAATAACAGAAACTGACATCATAGTGCAATGGCATGAAACTGTACTTTTCCTAGATCATATACCAAGCACACTGATTTACGTGTACAAACTAAAACTGAACTGCCGCGATTGGAGAGAGACAATGAAAACAGAAAAATGGAAAACTCATTAATTTGCATGATTGTTAACATTGAGAAATTGGAACAAAGACTTTTTCACGAAAATGATTGATAAGTTTTTGTACTCTCATGTTTCTGTATAGCTTCATCTGTTGCATGCACTGTATATTGTTATAGTATGTCGTATTCTGGGTATTGTATACACAAAATAAAATGTATCTAAAATTAATAAAATTGTTTTAGTGTCTATCTTTCCCCGTTCCCAATCCAAAAATTTTATTTAAAGCATAAACACGCTGATTGTTCGACATTTTGAAACTATTTTTCAAGAGACATGGGGAGCCTAGTTAAGCTACAAACCGCTGCAACAGCGCAAATCATCGGTAAGTGAGTTTAAGTTCGCTCTACCAAAAATGTTGTAAACAGCGTGTTCTTGTTTTAATTTTCTCTCTCTCTCTTTCTCTCTCTTTCTTATATAGGGCCAACGAACTCTGGGAAGTCACAATTTCTGTTCGAGATATTAAAACACGCAGATGGCATGTTTATATCACGCATTCAGAAGATTTACTTTTGCTATGGAGTTGACCAACCATTATACGATCAAATGAAAAGGGAGATACCAGATATAACGTTTCACGGAGGTTTACCATCGAGACACGACCTTGAAACGTGGCATTCCGAGGAACCGGGTCATAAATTGTTGATTTTCGATGATCTCATGATGGAAGCGAGTATCAGTAAAGAGATGGTCAATATTTATTGTAAATATGCGCACCATTATAATTTCTTTTGTATTCTCGTATCCCAAACCGCATTCAGTCCTGGCAAAGAATATCGCACTATAAGTCTAAATACCCATTATTTCATTTTGTTTAAAAATCGGAGAGATGAATCACAAATACAAACACTTGGACGACAAATACTTCCCAGAAATGTGAAATACTTTTTGAGCAGTTATGAGAAAGCGACCGAAAAATCATCGATTTGTCCCCCCACTCAGATCCTAAATATAAATTGAGAACACAAATATTTCCGGATCAGACCATGATTGTGTACTTACCTGAGAAGGAAGCATGAAAAATTTGAAGGAGAAACAAGGTGACTTTTTACGTCTTTTACTTCTGACCTCTGTACCCCAGAGGAAAGCTATGTTAAAAACGATGCAAAAGTCGCATTTACAAGCAATCGTTCAAATTGTGTATAATGTGTTAATGGGTAACAGAGATCTGCCAGAAAAAGATAAAAAACGGTTGAAAAAACACAGGACAATTATTCGACGATTTGTCAGCAAACGACTTTCACAGCGGGAAAGAAAACAAATCCTTATAAAATACACGGAACAAATTTTGACGTTGTTACGAGTAGTAAAAGGAGAACTCGCATAAATCATGGCGAGGGAAATGGTGCTTATTTCTAAATTGAAATACGAACATTTGCTGAAAAATTCAGTCAACAATGATCAGGAAAAATCGCCCGATGGATTTTTGAACAGTCGGGATAAAACAATAGAGAGCCGGGACAAATTCAGCGACCAAGTGGCGAGTTTAGAAAAAACAGATCTTAAAAAAAAAACCACCAGAGCATTCTTCATTGATAAAAAAAGGGAGTGGTCCAGAAACGATAGCAAAACCGTCACTTTTTGTCGAGAAGCCTCTGTCTGGAATGACATTTGTGCGTAAGGAAAAACCCACGCGTGATAAAAAAATCTTCAAATAACATAAGGAAACAGGCTTTAAAGCGTGGTAAAAAATCAAGGAGGTTTGAGTGGATTGATTATACAGTGTAAACGTAAGTATAAATTGTATGCAAACTTAAAAAAATGACACGTGGCATCGCTCCACTAGAAATGAAATCATGATCAGTTCTGTGAGAACTCTTTTTATTTTACTTTCCCACGGTTTGGCTGAAAATAACACCGTTCTCGAACATCTGCTAATATAATTGCGTTATGGTTCATTTTCTTTAATGTGCTCGATAAAAATACTTAAATGTATTTTACATCCGGTCGTTATTTGATTAAAATAGCTCTCTTTCAAATATCCTAGGGATTTATTTATCTTTTGATTATAAACACATGTTGTTAAATGTTTTATCTGATTTTATAATGTATCCTATGAGAATTATGAGTAAGCCTAGACACATTGTCGCCATTGCAGCTGTTCTTATCTGATAATGTCGTCATGGTAGTTATTTTGGAATTCTTATGACTGTGATTTTGATAAGATACGGCAATGGCTAATTTAACACTTCTTATCTTTATTACTTTTGGTGCGTTTCCCACGGTAAGGAGGAAAGGAGCATGCATAAATAGGGAAACAAACATGCAAATCGTCATAGTACGAGCCATGGCGAGTAATAAACCAACACATTATATTTCACCCTGTGGTAGCATTAGGCATACGCAAGAGTATGAAGACGCATATTTAGAATGGTGGCTAAAACCTATAGTTAGTCGCAGTCCACCACCGAAAGTTATAAAAAAGTCTTTATTTAATATGGACATGGCCAAGTTTGGACCAGTACAGAAAGTTGTTACTGAAAATAAAACAAAAAAAGAGATGGACAAAGTGTTTGAAAAATTGGGCAAAATGGAGGAAAAAAAAAAAAAAATTAGTTTACGTTTGTGGAAAAAAAAAAGTTTTGAATGCATGGATTTCATAATACGAAATTTTGTAATTCGAAATTTTGTGTATGTGACAATAATATTACGTTTGTGAAAAAAGGTGTTTTGCATAGATGGATTTTGTAATATAAGATCTGTGTATGTGACATTATTACTACGTTTGTGAATAGGTGTGCTATGGATGGATTTTTTTAATACGATGTTTTTCGCTGAATTAATGATAGTTTTCTGTATATCGATTGTATCCGTAAATGTGAGTATTGATTTTCATACATTGTAGGGAAAGACAACATCAAACCCACTCCGAGACTGATGGAAAAAAAGCAGTGCAAAATTTGTTTCAAAACATTTAAAACCGAAGCGCTTCTTAGACAACACATGCAGATACACCAGCAAAATCAAAAGTGTAATCAATGTGGACAGACGTTTAGTTTTGTCTCTAACTTGAAAAGGCATAAAAAAGAAGTTCATAACATATATAAACCAGTTTCATCTCAAGCGAAGTTCTCGTGTGGCATATGCAACAGGTCATTTGAAAGAAAATACCACCTCTCGCGTCATACTAGAACGGTTCATCGACATGTCTGTCCGGTAAGCTCAACTCATTTGTTCACGTGCCGTCATTGCAATTGTGAATTTCAAACCTACCGCCGACTTGTAGAACATGTGGAAGAAGAACATCCTTTGAATCAAAAAGGGTGTAGGCAAAAAACAGAGTCTAAAACATTATATGATGATCAGAAAACACCAAAAGATGGACTTGAAGCAGGTGATGTTCAAATGAGGGACGGGTCTCATACAAGGTCACCAGAAAATATCGATGTTCACCCTTATGATGACGAGTCGGCACTCAGGAGCAATGTTGAAAATAGAAATATATATCCAAGACAAAATGAAAGATACGACATACTATCATTTTTCGCAAGTGCTAGGGATGAAATTAGAAACTATCTTAGGTCACGAGCTCAGCGACTTGGAGGAATTAAATGGAATCTATGTGTCCAAATTGAAATGCAAAGAAATGATGGGCATGAAATGACAACTGCAATGCCTTATTTTCGGAGTAGAACCTACCAATTTTTACTCCACGAAGACGTGCAAGAGCATGATTTGAATGAAGCTTTTCAAAAGATGTTTGCTGCATTTGAAAAGTATCAAAGAGAGGGGTCAAACTGGTTCGTTAAGAAAATAATAAAGCTTGAGATCCATACAGTGCTGTATAGACCTATATCTGGTGCAACATATATCCCTTTACCAGAAACACTCTGCCGTAGCAAAAGCGTTTTAAATATTCAAAACAGAGACAACAGGTGTTTTCTCTATTGTATATTAGCCTCTCTGTTCCCACAGCAGAATGGTCTCGAACAACCAGAATTATCTGAAGTCTATGAAAATGAAGTAGTAATGAGTGGAATACAGTGCCCAGTGGCAATTACAGACATTTCAAAATTCGAGAAACAGAATGAAAACATTTCCGTCAATGTTTTTGGCTTCGATGAGGGAACAATTTTACCGTTGCGGGTAACAAACTGCAGTGACCGACTTCATCACGTAAATTTACTTTGGTTGAAATCAACAGACACGTCACACTACTGCTTAATTACTGATCTAAATCGCTTTCTTTCCCGAACCAAAACGTGTAAGAATAATACGTTTTTTTGCCCCTACTGTTTACACGGTTTTATCAGAGAAGACCTATTAGAAAACCATAAAGAATACTGCTCCCTCCATGGGCCACAAAAGGTGATTTTGCCCGAGGACGATGCTATTATCAAATTCAAAGAGTATGAAAAGACGTAAAAAGTTCCTTTCGTCATCTATGCAGATTTTGAAGCGCTGAATGTAAAAGTTCAAACGTGTATGCCAAATCCAGAATATGCATCAACCACTCCTACCACAAAATTAGAAGTATGTGGATATGCGTATAAAGTTGTTTCAGAAGATTCACGGTACACAAAACCCAGTCGTCTATCGAGGTCCAAATGCTGCCAGTAAACTCATGGAGAATTTGGTAGAAGAACAAAGACAAATTCAAGACATTTTGTTGCACATTGAACCCATGCCTGAACACAAAGGATTTATTGATAATGCAAAATACTGCTGTCTCTGCAAGAAGAAATTTTCTTTGTATGATAGGACTTATAAAAAGATAGTAGTGCACCACAATCATCTTACGGGTGCAATCATAGGCGCCGCGTGTAACAACTGTAATCTTCAGTGCAAACAATCCAAATCCACTTGCATTATGTTTCATAATTTACGCAATTTTGATGCACATATACTTTGTGAACGTTTAGGGGAATTTAAAGATTACAGATTGAATTGCATCCCTCAAACTTCGGAACGATATGTGAGCTTCTCTCTTGGGAACCTCAGGTTTTTGGACAGTTTTCAATTCTTACCAAGTGCACTGGAAACGTTAGTAAATAATCTCAAGCAAGAGGGTATCGACGCCTTCCCACACCTACTCTCAGAATTTGAAGACAGGGAACATGTCGAGCTGCTCATACGTAAAGGTGTCTATCCATATGACTACATGGACTCCTTTCACCGATTCGACGAGAAAGAATTACCCCCGCTAGATTAATTTTTTTCCTTGATTAAGAAAGAATGTATTTCGGATGAAGATTATGCCCATACACAAAGAGTTTTTGAACAATTTAACATGACATCGTTAGCAGATTATCACGATTTATACGTGAAAACGGATGTATTGTTATTGGCTGACGTGTTTGAGTCCTTCAGAAAGGTATGTCTCAGACAGTATGAGTTGGATCCCTGTCACTTTTATACATCCCCAGGCTTATCGTGGGCCAGTTTACTCAAAATGACGGGTGTTGAGCTAGAATTACTTACAGATATTGATAAGATACTGATGATAGAGGCCGGTTCGCGGGGTTGCCTTTATCAAATTTCAAATCATCATAAAAAGGCTAACAACCCCTATCTAGAAGATTACGATCCGTCTGAAACAACCTCTTATCTTATGTACATGGATGCAAATAACCTCTATGGATGGGCTATGATGCAACCTCTTCCCGTTGGTGATTTCAATTTTTTAGACGATGTGCAAGGATTCGATGTCATGGGCATCAAAGTAAATGGTGAAATCGGGTTTATTCTGGAAGTCTCTCTTCAATATCCCACAGAACTTCACGATTTGCATAGCTGCCTACCTCTCGCGCCAGAACAAAAAGTCATATCGAATGAAGAACTTTCACCTTATGCGCAACAGCTACTACGAAAACTACATGGTGTTGATGTTGATGATCCATTACCCGCACGAGGCAACATAAAGAAATTGCTTGCCACTCTGGAGGATAAATTTCACTATATTCTGCATTACAGAAACTTACAGCTGTACGTAAATCTTGGAATGAAAATCAAAGAAATCCACAGAGTTTTGCAATTTCGACAGGAACCCTGGATGAAACCCTATATTGACTTCAACACCGAGATGAGAAAACGAGCCAAGTGCACTTTTGAAAAGGACTTCTACAAGCTCATGAATGTATCTGTATTTGGAAAGGTAAGTTTGTTTTTCTTGTTTTTCTCTTTAAAAAAAATTTTTTTTTTTTTTTTGATGAATTACCTAAAATATTTCCTTCGAACTGAATATTCTCGGTAAGTTTTTAATAAACCAAACGTACATGTTTTATTATGGATGATATTTGAGTTTTGTTATAGTTATATTTGACATTATGCATTGTTTGCGGAAATTTTTCCTGTGAAATTTAAAGAACTCCATTTTATATATTTCAGATTTGAGTAAATGTCTCATGTATGACTTCTGGTATGGTTACATAAAACAAAGGTATGGGAAAAAGGCTCAGCTTCAAATGACAGACACAGACAGCTTCCTTTTCCACTGCGAAACGGGCGATGTTTACAAGGACATGCTATTTCTATGGAATTATTTGACACATCAGACTATCCCGTCGACCATATTCTTCATAGTGAACACAATAAAAAATCTCTCGGCAAAATGAAGGACGAAGTTAATGGCAAACCCATTTCCGAGTTTGTTGAACTTAGGTCAAAAATGTACAGTTTTACGTGTAACAATAAAGAAGAAAAACGTGCTAAAGGCATTTCAAAAGTGGTTGTGAAAAAAGACCTTAGACATGAACATTACAAATCTACCTTGATTGAAGAAACCCATAAAATGTCGTCCATGACTTCTCTTAGAAGCCACCGACATGAACTTTATTGTGAAAATATCAATAAAACTGGATTATCCGCTTTCGATGATAAACGGTTTCTCCTTAACTCAGTTGAAAGTTTGGCTTATGGGCATTATAAGATTCAAATTGGCACCATGGAGGAACATAGTCAGGAGCCGTCTGATCAAATGAATGAAGAGACATCAATACAATGGAGTGAAAATCCATTAGATGAACCAATGGATTCTTCTCCAGAAGAAGTCTCACCAATTCAAATGCTAGAATTAACACAAATTCAAGGTGAATCTTTGACATTCGAAAATCAGGTGTTTACCCCCATCGAAGACCAAAGTTTCCTCTTGGATAATTTCAAGATAACACGTTGTGAAAAAAATTGTCTTTAATATATATAAATATCGTTGTAATACGTGCATGTAGTAAAGATGAATAAAAACACAATAAAACGTATTGTTTTTACATTTATTTACACGCTTTTATATATATATGTATATATATATATATATATATATATATATATATACAAGAAGAAAGTGGAATACAGGTATGATCATACATGACACCATTTGAAAAGCATTCTGAAAAAACTGATGCCACAATGTTTTCCACATATTCGTCATTCACATCCACACAGGTACTAAATGAACCAACAAACTCGTCCATTGATATTCCATTCAACCTTTGGTGTAAGTACAAAATACAATAAAGTCCACATACGGTTGAATGGTTGCTTTGAAGTTTTTTGCTGTTCATGTTCAAAGTCATTGCTCTCTGATGTATCCATCGTGAAATATAAACACTATTTTCTTTCGGAATTCTACCATAGCTATCAAAGAATTCCATATGTCCATGCCCGTCGTTGTAAATAGCGCACCAGTGTCGTCCAGGACTGGAAGAATTATCAGTATTTACAATAAGTCCATATTGTTGATTCATTGGTTGGCGTGGTAGAGTATCTGACGCAAAAACACCAACGACATATTGTGACAATACCGGATCACACTTGATACAACACTCTAGCTGCGATGTATTCATGCTTGTAAGATTAAGTCACGTTCTTTTGTAATTTCCAGGTATGCAGGCCCCTCTGAATATACGATACAGGTCATTGGCTCTGTGAGAAAGAAAAAAAATTTAGAATTCTGTATAAAAGCAAAGAATATATTTAGAAGAAGACTCAACCATTTGGATAAAATTTACAAATGAGATAAACATGCAGGGACGGTAAAAAGGGGAGGTCATACACCCCTCAGAAAGTGTAAAAAAATACTTTTTTCTTACCTGAAAGTACTTTGCCAAACTGAACAGCTAACTGCCGATTCCCGCTCTTCACCAAGGACAAATACTCGCCGTGATGAGAAAAGTTAGGTTCTGATTGAAATACGAATAAGGTACTGCCACTGATAAAATGATTCTTGTCTATAGCAAGACCTTCATTTCGTCTCCATTTAGCCACACTCTGAATGAGATTGGTAAAGGCCCTTGTTACAACACTTCTTTCTTTTGAAAAGTCCGTTTTAATCGGGGTACCACCCACTGGGAGTCCATCGTTGTACACGGTGATTTGCGTGATATTACAATGTTCAAAATTGAACGGATTTGTAGTATAGTCTCCATTTAAAGCTTTACTTTTTACAAATCCAACGATTATCGTTTCTGGCCGCTTTCCTTGAAACATGTTGTCCCAAATAAATGAACTGCTTCCAGTGGCAATAGTCTGGACGCGAACTTCTTTTTTGGTGTATGGATAAAGAGCGTTTTGTTTCTCGAGAATCTGAGAGTGACCATAGATCACAGCGGGGTTGACCTTGATCTTCCTCGCAATGACGTAAATGTCCTGTATAACAATTTTAAAATCCGTGGCAGCATCAGCCGCAAGCAATGCAAAACTCGCTGGATTTCTATAAAACTTGATTTTCACATCCACTTGATTTAAAAGGTAACGATCCATATCACACAAGTCGTGAAAAATAGGTCCTTGCAAGTCTAAACTGTTGGATTTAGCGATCCATTTGGCTCTTTCGAATAACCCGTTGTTGGCGCCAGAAGGGTCGGTCACTCCAGGACTATCTGTGTCATCCATCACCCATCCTTGAGTCTGTAGTTGACTCGATGATGCATCCTGTCCGTATTTCAGAAGAGTCGGGATGTAGGCTCTATAGGAATTGCAATTGCAGGTGATTGTTGCTTTGTTTTGTAATGTCACTTCTACCGTAGAAAATAAGCTTTGCAAAAACAAATTGGCAGGACCCACCTTTTCTGCCGTAAGATGTGTTCCATCCGATTTTTCCACATTCAATTTCACGTAAATTTGTGAATTCTTGAGGTCTAGATAGTCCAACGAATTTTGCGCATTGATTCTGAATTCAAAAGGTCCATCCGATGATACTTGCGATATAGGTCGAATTTCTTCATCCCGGAATTCTTTGACACTGGTCTGTGTACTCGGTAAATCATACAAACTAAGTTCGGATACTAATCCTTCCTTAAACTGTTCCTCGTTAAATGTCGACATTATTTGATTTTAAAAATGTCACGTTTGCTAGTAATCCTCTTCTTAGAATGTCCTTTCTTTTTATGAGAGCGTTTTTTATATGCACGTCCGTTTAATCCTGCACCACGCTGTCGTTTTCCAGCGACACGACGACGTTTAGTTTTGCGTACGGAATTATATCTCGACTTTCTCTTCCTAGCACGTCCAGAGGTCGACTGAAACATGTTTTCAACTGTCTTAGGATTTATATTCTCTCTCTCTAATTCCGATTTCGCCTGTGCTGTGGTCTGTTCTGAGGGTATGACGGCTTTAATGGACAACTGCTTATCTTCCACTGGTTTTAATTGATCAACCGTAATAACCCGCGGTTTCCTCCCAGCTCCTGACTGGTTTAAAGACGTTTTTCCAGTACTCACACGATCGAAGAAATCAGTCCACTTTTGTGGATTTGGTACATAAAGTTTCATTATTACGACAAAAACGGGTACGGCCTCAAATGTAACGTTAACCGCACTGGATCTCTTAAGTCTAACTTTGTCGATTCGTTTTCTCCTTTTATATAGATAGTGAATTCCCGAACTTCATTTTTAGCAACGTTAACATAAAAAGGAGAGCTCAAAATATAATCCCATGTACTTCTAGTACTTTTTTCTAAACGTCGTAATAACGGACGTTCTTCGCCTCCAGCGATGCTTTCCTTACACAAGTCGGAATAAATATACAACCCATCATCCGCTCTCGATTTCGTTTTCTCAGTTGCATGGAATTCGACCATAGCCACTTTCCATATTCCGGGCAGTTGCAGCGGATATTTCAACTGCACTTTAAAGTTTGTCACCTCGTTATCCGTGAAAAAGATATTACTCTCATTGCTTTGCACATAAATGTAACGGTCCATGTTTACTGCTTTCTGTTTTCTGTTTCTTTAACGTCGCTGGCATCTATCCAACTATTAAATGTATCCGGAAAGCCCTGCCACTTTACAAAATACTGTAACTTTTTGCTTTTTCTTCGTCTGCGCAGTATTTTCTCTATGAACCAAAGCCTGTTCTCGTCCTTATCCACTTTTTGCAACTCGTTCGAATAAAATAACCCTTTTATAGTTTCGTCCTTTAAATCGTTCAGTCTATACATAGGAATCCCTTGCTTGAGCAATCTTTTTGATACTCGAAACACTTCAGAAGTGTATTGTTCCTGATAAGCCCTACGAAATGGCGCTTTTGTAAAACTGATGCGCACAAAATCCCCCACTTTGAACAAGAAAACAGGTTTGGTTTTTACTCTTGGCTGTTTTTTTAAATAGATGAATGCCCACATATCAGCTTCATTGCCTTTATTGACTTGATTTGGCGCTACGTTGTTTAGACTTCGGTGAGGGGTGTTGTTGTAATTAGCAACGATGTCATCCAAAACGTCGATGTAACGATAGGTACCATTGCGTCTCATGTAACGATAAAGAGCCGTCTTGATTGTTCTTTGCACTCGTTCCACGTAATTGGCTTTGGGTGTATTTTGTGTGGTGAAAAAAATAAATTTCTTTCTCCTTCATCAACTTTTTAAACCACTGATTCACGAATTCGGACCCTTTGTCCGCCCTTATCTTTTGGGGTTTAACATCTTTAATCCTTGTTTTCATACCCTCCAAGACAGACTTTGCCGTCTTGTTTTTAAGAGGCTGCACGCGTAGTTTTCTACTCAAAATGTCAATCGAAAAAAGAAGATACCGCACTGAATCATTTTCGTCGCTCAAATTCAAAACCGACAAAAGATCAATATCCCATTGCATGTTAATGGTCGTTACCCTCACATTAGCTGTCTTAAAACGATGACGAACGGGTTTTTGCAAAGCATATGAGTTTTGATTACCCAACCACTGAGAGATATAACTTCGAGTAAACACTCCCGGGTACTTTTTCTGAAGCACTTTCAACAACTTCTCAGGTCCAGCGTATGCGGCAGGATGTTCCGGTTTGAAATAATATTCCTTTAGTATAGCATTCTTATCCATGTTTTCATCAAAGTGTAATGTAAGGAATTTTGCCTTCAGGCCGTTAAATACCCGTTATTATCTAAACAACTAAAACGAAGAAAGTCAAGTGACTTTATCAAATGATAAAAAATAGTACAATTTGCATTGAGTAACGCCATCAAGGAATAAAAAGAGCAGAATTGGAATCACGTGACGTTATCAAAGGATAAAAAGAAGCAGAGATGGCGCCGAGTGACGTCATCGCGGGATAAACCGGGCAGGAAGTGATGGCTTTCAGGGGATAAACTGGGTAGGGATAAAAAGGGCAGACTTGGCGCCGAGTGACGTCATCGAGGGATAAACCGGGCAGGAAGTGATGATTTTCAGAGGATAAACTGGGTAGGGATAAAAAGGGCAGACTTGGCGCCGAGTGACGAAGGATAAAACGGGCAGGAAGTGACGTCATTGAAAGATTATCCCCGGGTGAAATATCCCCCAAATTTTATCCCCCGAGGGGATATTTCACCCTTATTATTCCTCTACTCACATCCCTCTGCCTCCCCATCCAGGCCAAGACCGGTCCTTGCAGGAACGCGTCCAGTCCGTCCATGCCCGTTTCTGTCTCGTCTGTCGTATGTGGTCGGCTGCATTTGCAGCTGTAATGGCTAACCCCACGTTAGAGGTTAGCCAATGTCTGAATCTTCATGTATTCTCCTGAAAGGGAAAGAAATAGTAGTTAGCCGATAAAGTCAATGCAACAGGACGCAATCCTGGCTCATGTTAGAAAGCCGGCAGCGGATTGGAATGAATATTGTGCAGAGCACTGGTAAAAAGAAAATCCAGGACAGCATGGATAGTTGCACTGGTCGCCAGGGCCTAACTGAAATATTGTTGAAAACAGCAGGTAGGGAAGCCACCAGCGGCTTGGAAAGAAGAATGTGCTGAGTACTGGTAAAAGAAAGTCCCGGAGAGGATGGATAGGTGCACTGGTCGCCAGGACATAGCTGAAATAGTGTTGAATATAGCAGGTGTGCAACCCGGCAGCAGCTTGGAAAGAATATTGAGCGGAGTACTGCTAGAAAGAAAATCCAGAAGAGAATGGATAGTTGCACTGGTCGCTGGGGCATAACTGAAATAGTGTTGAAAACGGCGGGTAGGGAAGCCGCCAGCGGCTTGGAAAGAATAGTGTGCGGAGTACTGCTAAAAGGAAATCCAGGAGAGCATGGATAGGTGCACTAGTGGTCAAAAAGGGAAAAATTAGAGGAGTAGGAGACAGGTTTTCAGGTTGTCAGACTAATAATAACTGCTATATATCTTAATACTTTTTGTACTGGCATTCAGCCATTCAACCAAAGGTCCATTTTCTGTAGTCTAAGGTGCAAATCCCTATTTTTGCTTCTCTGAGTATGTGCAGGCTTTGCCCCATTCCTACATGCAATAAACTAGGTGTCGCTACGCCGTGTTTTTTAAGTCTATTCCGGTCTTTTCCGGTTCATTCATGTCTATTCCGGTAATACACCGGTCTATGCTTGATCCGGTGAATTTTACGTACCGGTAAAAAAATGCATTTTTTCAACGGGTTAATTCTGTATACATGTAACGAAATTGTAGAAAATGGAATTCAGCTAAAATTTCTTTTTTCCCCTTTTCTCTTCACACATAAAAAAATAAACAGATGAGTAACATTCATGTGATAAATGCGGTCGCCCACGGCGGTAGCTCAGTCAGTGGTACATCGCTCACTCCGTAATACCCGTGTTCGAATCACAAACCTGTCCCACCTCTCCCAAGTTGATTCAACACTAACTCAATGAGAGATAATGTTATTTATACATACCTGTCCAATGCTTGGTAGGTTACTTGGATAGTTATCATCAGGATCTGCCACATCTAAGGTTCCAGAAGTCTGAGTAAAGTAGCGCAGCACCGTTAGCCTTGAAGGAGAATTTAGTTTCTCAGTGGCGACCCCTGTCGTAATAATGAGATGTGGTTCCCTGCTTCATATTATCCTTATTTGCATTCTGCTTATTTAGATTGTGCTCATTTGTATTACACTTGTTATCTTGTATTGTTGAAGTAACTGTTGTTAAAATAATTACAATGTTGATATGAAATTAAATGTCTCAAATATTATTAGGAAGGTTGAATGAATAATTAAATATGATGGAATTAGATAGAATAATTGATTGTAAATTGAAGTAACAAAAAAAGTAATTCAAATGTCAACATAAGCAAATAAATAGGCAAGTCGTAATTGTAAGTCAACATTAAAATTGTAAAACATAGTTGAAAATTTCATCAGGAATAATGAAAGTCTCGTCATGAATAATGAGTGAACTGGCGGATATCCCCTTCCATATGGTTTGAAAAGGTAAGATTGAATTTTATTTTCAATTCAACACCAGGATTGTTTACTTTTGGACGCTACTGTACCATTACTTTTTGCATTTACAATAATGTGTTATTGATGCAAAAATTATAGGTATCTGACCATTCCATACTAAATTTGAAATCAATAAATTATGATTACCAGGTTGTGGTTCATGTAGTCTCTTGTTGTAGGAGTCTTGCAGGGAGGCAACAAATGGTGCTGAAATGAAAGACTTTGTTATAAATGTATTTGAAAGATGTACTGCAGCAGATGATGTTTGTGACCTTTAAGTCTTGAAAACATTGTAATGGAAGTAGTGACTGCTTTTACCAAACAGTTGAACCATTTTCCACCATGTTTTCTAACATGTTAAAAGAATAACAATTTTTGCTGCAAAGTAGTTGCTTTTTTTGGGGGGGGCGGGGGTGGTCTTGGTTTCAAAATGTCATGGTTTTAAAATTGCCTGCAAAAACATACGGGCAACTGTTTACCAGGCAACCAAATTTTATACTTGCTGTATCGTTGTAAAAGGCATTGGCAGATAGCAAACAATAAATATGTGTCTAAGGCGTTTTGATTTGTCTGTGAAAGGGTAGAAAACAAGTCCTCAAAAAATAATGAAAAATGTGGATACAAGCATTTCTCCATTTGCCTGGAATATTTTATAAACCTTCCTTACATAGGTTGTAAAATCATACAGAGATTTTGTGAAGGGTTGGCAAAAGACTGATTTAAACCGTTTACCAAACAATCCCGGTTTTTCATGACAATGAGAAAGAAGCCTTTCGAAAACCTTGTGGGAAAAGGAGAAAATGCTGGTAACCAGCATTTTCTCCTTTTCCCACATTGTTTTCTACATTTCCCAAAACAAATTTCAATTTCTGAGTCACATTAAATTGGTCGTCTACAAATTTTCTCAATTTGAACGAGTCTAAAATTTTGTTATGTGGTAAAGAGTTAAAGAAGAAACATTTATATACTTTTAGAAGTACATACCATCAGTATCAATGAAGCCTGGTACACCACAGACAGAAGCTCTATCCCCAATATTATCTAGCAATAGGGCTTCTGCCTGGGAGAATGTCTCCGCAGGACCATCTCCTGTTTTGTTCTGGGAGTCTCTTTTGGCTTTTGCTTAAAAATAGTATGTACAAAATTTCAGTGAGTACATGAGATAAATAAATTTGTTTCTGACATTCATATGATAGTCTGTTTATCTATTTATCCCAGTTGTATTTAACTGTTACTCTGTCATATAATTAAAGGTCCAACAGTAGCCAAATGCAACCAATGCAGTTGAATTAAAATGCATTATGTGCACTATGTGGTAAATAGTTGATCAAAGTTCAAACAGGATCTGTTTTCAAGACTTTTCTGTTTATCATAGTAAATGGTATGACACAAGGTATCACAGTCTAAAATCTATATAAGGTTGCATGCTGTGTGGATTCTGATCTTGATGTAAACTCCATATCAAAAAGACCAAAATTTTTTGCCACTGATTAACACTCAGATATACCACAGAATAACATATTGTTGTCTTCACAGTATTTTCCATACTTTTAAAAAGTGATTACATTTAAATGCATTTAACCAACTAATCATGAGGTAGACTTGTCCTTAGACATACAGAAAATTGACTTACAGCGAACACTTTCGGCCCATGTCAGCCTGCACGGACTGTGCAGGTTTTACCTGGGTCGATAATTTTCGCAGATGCATTAAGCCCCCTTTTCACAGAGCACATCTCAAATGTATTGCTGAAGTACATTCCACTAAGCTATCTAGATTTGCATTTTGTTGCTGTGGAGAACTTTTACCAAATGATCTCATGCTTGCCCTTTTTTTATACTCCTGTAAAAAAAGGGTTTAGTAAATTACGGTTGTATGACATCTTTCATTTGTTCACTTTCTTGTCATGTCCCAATTTTTGCTTTAACCGTAGAAGCATTGAGGAAGTCCATCACAACATAATTATATTCATTACTTTTAATAGAATTTTCTTTTCAAATTACAGAAATTGAAATCCAAAGTAGCCAAAATACAGAATACTCTAGACAATTCAAAGACCAACAAACTACAGGCTCGGATTTACTTTCTATAATATGCTACATGTGTATGAATCTACTTGGCTGGTAAAGTCTTATACAGTTCATATCATTTGTTTATAGACACTGATTTTTAGAGCAAAACCTCTAAGAATGTACATGGCAATATATGGCATTTTTAGAACCTTGTAGATCCTACAGAAAATATCTACTGATCCTAAATTGACACAGTCTGAAATATTTTTTCAGTGGTCTTTATCCACTAACCATTTTATTTCTAAATCTCATTCTACTTCTGACTTACACATCGCACCACTTGATTGTCTGAAACAGAACATATCAGCCTGTGACATCGCCCTGATGACATCATGAAATCTGCTTATCATCCCAATTTTGAGTCCAACAACAACAAAGTGGAATAATAAACTTCGGAGCAACACCTTTACCAAACAATCATGTGTTTTAACAATCCTGAAGTAAAAAGACTTCTGAAAACAATCTGGGAAAAGGAGAAAATGATGGTAACCAGCATTTTCTTCTTTTCCCACAATATTTTCTACAATTTCAGAAATGAATCCCAAAATTTTAGCCACATTTCATTTGTTACCTGCATATGCTATCGGTATGGAGGAGTGTAAAACTTTGTCCTGTTGTGAAATGTTATTCCTGTAATATGATTTACAAACATGTTTTGATCGAGTATCAAAACCATAAGTTGTTATATATTTCAATAGGCACTCAAGAGCATCCAATGAATCCTACCAAGAACAGAAAGGGTAAGTATGATTTTTCTTATTTACATATACATGTCTATTGTTCAAGTGGAGGTTCATACCACTTTCGGCACAATTTAAGTTATATCAAACCAACTGCTCACTTTCTTCCCTATAACTGTTGTTTGTTCCTTCATAAATAAATTGTAAACTTTGAGCCACGTCTACTTTTTGGTCAACAAATACTTTAAAAGCCCACAAACTTCCAAATGTAAACAATTCCTGTGTCAAATTGCAGACAAATTTAAGTCATATTATTCAAAAGTATTACCATGAGTCTGATATCGTGTTACAGTGGAATTAAAGTTCCAGATGCTGGCAGAAAAATGTATGGTAAAATTAGTTGAAAAAGTTGCCAGTTGTTGTTTTGGTTTTACATTTTTTATGCCAGTGATTAGAACTTTGACAGATTGCACTATAACTCATTAGACTCATTATAATGACATCCATATTTTCAAATAGTATGAATTAAATTTCTCTACCTTTCGAATCCCAGTTTGTTTATTTTTGGCAGCTAATGGATCTTTAAAAATGGAAGTCTGAAATTTTGTCATGTGGTAAAGAGTTAACTCTTTACAAGATGAAAGAATTTCAGGCTTGTCCACATTGAACGTGTTTGCAAATGACGAATAAAACAAAACTCAGAACTTGGAATATTTCTTTGAATGGCTAGGAAACAATGTGGAAAATGGAAAAATATGTCAATATATCACTGAGTGAAAGAAATATAATTAAGAAATTTTTTTCTGCAATTTAACTATCTTGAGGAAAAAAAAAAAAAAAAAATTCACACAGTACCTTAACCTCACAGTTGAATTCAGTTTGGTAGTATTCATTATGTGTCACTTGTGAAAGTGTTAAATATTGTTATTCATTTAACCATTCTTTTTTTAACAGGCAAAAAAAGGACATACCAACAATTAGCTTTGGAAACTCTAGAATTAGACAAGGAAAGAATGAACCTAGAAATCCAACTTTTAAAAGAAAAGCTCAATTACAGAAAAAATCAAAATTCTATACTTAAAAAATATGAAATAAAACTAGACCTTGAAATCGAAACCTTACAAAAAAAAAAAAAAAAAAAAAGAACTACATTCACTGAAGAAAGAACTAATGAGTTTACAATTAAAAGGATTCCTTGACTTTGACTTCTCACTTACATAAAATAAATACACCATATTCAATTTTTGAATATGATAATATGATATGGTAATGATTCAATTTTCATATGCTATTTGAATGCAATTTGTGGCATTAATGATATAAGCTGCCCATGGGGTCCTAAATCGCTATACTGGCAGTTACTGACTAGTGTACCTTAACCCTTTACCAAACAATCATGGGTTTTAACAGCTTTTGACAACATTGTGGGAAAAGGAGAAAATGCTGGTAACCAGCATTTTCTCCTTTTCCTAAAATGTCCCCTACCTTAAGGGAACTTTATCTCATTAGTATCAATTTTTCAAAGATTGAGCAAATGTTGTTTCATGGTACATAAGCAGCTAAAGTAACTGCAACACATCCACAGTACTTGAAATAATAGCAATTCAAAATGAGAAGCATGAGAAAAAAGCAATCAACTTGAGTATCACAAGAATAGATGTAGAGGCTGCAGAAATATAAATTTTAAGGTAAAGATATAAAGTTGCCAGGTTGCTTTATCTTCTTACTTTTTACCTGGTTTTAAAATTCATTTTTCTACCAGCCACTTACACTTGGACAGACAATACATTAACAGATTGTCATCTTCACAATATTATCCATACTTTTAACAAATTTTTAAAGTAACAATAGCTGCAAAAGTAAACAAAGCAGGGGTTAAAATGTATTTTTTTTATTTTGCCTTGGTCAATTTTCTGTATGTTGAAGGAACAGTCCACCTCATTATTAAGTCGGCTGTTAAAAAAACTAGATGTACATCATGCATTTATAAGTATGTGGAGGCTTGCTTAGTATTACAAACTATGGAGATACACTAAGCCACCTTTTGCCAGAACATGGCTCGTATAGATTTAAATCATACCATTCAAAAGTATGGAAAAATTATAGTGAATATGACAATCTGTTATTGTATGGTTGGTGCAAGTGTTAGTCAGTGGCAGAAAAACTAATTTCACAACTAGGTTAAAATTTGCCAGACCTGTCACTTTATCTTTTGTTTACTTTTTGCCTGACCTTCAAAATTCATTTCTCTGTCAGTGACTAACACTTGGACTGACCACACAATAATATCATTTCACACAATAATGTCATTTTCCCATTATTTTCCATACTTTTGAATGGTATTATTTAAATCTAAATGCATTTTAACATCTGCATTGCACTGCTTTCTTAGCCACTATTGGGCCTTCAAGAAGTGAGCATCAGTGTCATCACTGCACCTGCATTCCAGATTAAGAACATTTCACTTCACTTCACTTTTACTGATGATATGTGATTACACATATATACATGGATAGGAGTTTGACTGCCAAAGGGCAAGAAAGCACACTGTAGCTCTATGGCAGCTGCTTTACGGCATAAGAACATTTTACCTAGTTTTTCGTTTTTCTCATAGTGAAATGTATGTTGATACGTGCATGGTTTCAACATTTTTTTTACTGGGAGGAAACACAAAGAACTGTATGAAGCGTTCATATACCGTAATGCAGCTGTCATAGTGACATCACAGATCATCATTGATAATGCTTTCTAAGACTTACACACCTTAAAAAACCTGATTTGCTATTTGTTCGCGTATATGGTTACCAGTGTTGCCTTCCAAAACTGGATCTCGGAACCCAATGTTATCCTCTTTATCATTAACATGTTCAATGATATCACCTTGATCTATGCCAATGTTGTGAAGGACAACACAAGAAGTAATATATTTTATTGCAGTTGCTGGACAAGCTCTAATACCGATTTGAAGGACGGGAAAGTGTCTTTTCATGATTCCAAATGTCTGTTCTATAATTACTCTTCTTCTACAAAGGCTGGCATTGAATCTTTCTTGTTTTACGTTCACTGGATTCAGAAATGGAGTCATCAAAAAAGGTTTACATGGGTAACCAGAATCTCCCACAAGAAAGCCATTATGTACACCTGAAAAAGAAAAAAAAGACAATTATTGACTCACATTTTTCTCCTTTAAATTTTCGAAACAATGGTCAAAATTTGCAAAACTGTTTTCATGAAAGGTCATGAACTAGTCATGATGCTAGACATACAGGATCTGACATAAGCTGTCTCTTCAAATAGATTATATCAACCTTTTAACAAGCAATCCAGTGTTTAATCACTATGGGGAAGGGGGCTACTAGAAACAGTTTTTTTTTGTCTGCAAAACATATTAATTCCACGAGTGTAAAATTTTGTGGTATGGTACAGTTAAACAAGACTGAAAATCATATAACTAAGCAAGCCTTTGGCAAGCATGGTAACATTATTTTTACAGAAAAGCTAAATACCGTTTTACCTTAACTCTTCAGCAAATGCCACGTTTTTTAACTTTTCCAAATTCAAAGCATTTGCAGACGACAAAATAAATGTGACTCAAAAATTGAAATTTGTTTTGGGAAGGCTAGAAAACATTGTGGGAAAAGGAGAAAATGCTGGTTACCAGCATTTTCTCCTTTTCAAACAACGTTTTCAAAAGGCGTCTTTCCCAGGGTCGTTAAAAGTTGCGATTGAGTGGTAAAGAGTTAAAACTTACCTTTAACTTGATATCATTTGCATTTATTTAATATGTCAAAATATATAATACATGGAAATTGGTAGTTTACCATTTGAGTGGTGGACAGTGTACATTTAGGATCAGACTGCCTTTTTGTGTGGTCTGATCTTCACCTATCCTGTAAGTACATTTAGTTGCACTTATGAGCTTAGAGGTTTATTATTACCTTACTTTAACTTGATATCAGTCAGATTTACTTAATTTGTCTAAATTTATATACATGTACATTTTTATTTTACAATTTAAGTGTTTGACAATAAAAAAAAAAAAAAAACTTACAGGAAAGAGTAGGATTTAAAGTACTGCTATTTCATATGTTTGAAATGCTACCTTATACCAGACTGGGGATCAGTAATCGGATCGCACATTGTGTGCAGTCTGGTCCCTTGTGTGCACTCTAGGGGCCACATTTTCAGCTGGTTACGTATGAAACTTGGTCAGAATGTTTGTCTTGATGATATCTTGGGCGTGATTGACATTGGGTTATGACTTGAACACTTCTTTCTCAGGATCACTAAAAGTTGGGATTGTGTGGTAAATGGCTTAAATTTGTAATTATGAAACTTTTAAAACATGAGTACCGTTTTCAAATTCCTTGCACAAGCTACACTCTCTCCAGATTCTGGAGTCATGCGTGCTTCCTGGCCATTTGGCGGCCAAACTCCTTACCATATATGAATGATCACATATCATCTGTAAAAAATTATTTTGTATTAAAAAAGTTCACATATAACTAGGTATGTATACATGTATGTATTATAACTGCTACCTCGAAATTTGTCCAATTTTCTTTCAATAAAGTGCCATAATGGGCCATATTTTGCTCAATTGTTTTACACAACCCAATATACAAACTATCACTACTGTACAGAACTTATGGCAGGGTGTTCCCAGGATTTTTTCTGTATAATGGGATGATTTGAAATCTTTCACACTTTTTAATGGATGACAAAATTCTAGAACTGTCCAAATTGAAAATATTTGAAGACAAATACAATATTTCTTAAACGATATTTGTATTTAGAACGGAAGAAAATTTTGTAGGACAAGAAGAAAATGCTAGTTTCCAGCAATTTCTCTTTCCCTCCCTTGTTTTCAAAGGTATCCATCTTAAAGGTTTAATACTCCAGATTGTTTGGTAAAGGGTTATTGTCACAATAACATGTCTGACCCATTACCAAACAATCCAGTGTTTGAACAGACTTTCCAAATGAAATTTAAAACATTGTAACCAGTATATTTTCTTTTCCTCACAATGTATTCCATCCTTTCAACAGCATACAGTTAAATATTTTGCCTACATTCATGTTATACTTTCAATTTTGTAAAGTCCACACTTTCATTCTCTTACAGAGTATTTTTGTAAAAAAAAATTGATAGAAATTAATGTAGGAGATTGTTTTGTGTGTGTGTGTGTGTGTGTGTGTGTGTCCCTTTAACCATTTACCAGACGACAAAGTTTAGCCTTGTCCAAATTGAAAGCATTTGCATAAGACAATTTCAATGTGGCTCAAATGGTGCAACTTTTCTTTGATAGGGTAGAAAACTTTGCAGGAAAAGGAGAAAATGATGGTTACCAGCATTTTCTCCTTTTCCCACAATGTTTCCAAAAGACTTCTTTTCCAGGGGCGTCAAAAGGCGTCATTGTGCAGTAAAAGGTTAATATGGATTCATTGCTTTGCAGCAATTTACTGTAGAAAGAAGTGTGTTTAACTCTATAAAACAAGACATAATCTTAGACCAGTCCAAATTAAAAGCATTTGCAGACATCAATTTCAGTGTAGCTCAAATGATGGGTTTTTTCTTTCATTGCGTAGAAAACATTCTGGTTACCAGGATTTTCTCCTTTTCCCACAATATGTTTTCTAACAGCCTCTGCCTCAGGGTTGTCAAAGGTCATCCATGTGTGGTAAAGGGTTAAAATCACTTACCCTTGAATGATTATACATGTATTTCAAACATTGTGCCTCTTACCCTTGAATGATTATATTTCAAAACATTGTGGTAAAAGAAGAATCGTTAGTTTCCTACTCTATTGAAGATGTAGAAATCATCATTTGCGCTACATTTTTCGTCTGCAAATACTTTCAATTTGGTTTAGTCAAAAATTTTGTTTGTTAAAGGGTAAACAAAAAAAATAGCCTTCTCTTGCACAGAAAAGAATTAGACTATGAAAATATGTGTGAAATCAGCTTTGTTATCATTTAAGTTTCTTTGTATTAAATGGTGTTCTTTGACTCTTTCAACAATATTTCAGCCAATGACAGTCATCTAATGAACAGTAATTTGCAGTCATGGTTTTAAATGTGTTAGGCTTGCTCTGCAACTCTTAGTGAAAGGACACTCCAGTGGGACCAATTACTCCAGCAGAAATCAATCAAAAAATTAAAATCACTTACTTGCACATTCAAGGAATGAAACCCCTTTCTATTTATGTAATCTGCTTCCATTGCAACGGGTCTCTGCATCTTTATTTGACAGCCATCCACACTTCCAATTAGATTTGGAAAACCTGGTCATAATATAATACCACTATTTAGGTTACAATCGACAATCTTCTCAGCTACAGATCCTTTTGGCACTTTCCTATGGGATGTGTCATTACATGTTTAATGGCACTCCAATTTTTTTTTTTTTTTTTTTTTTTTTTAACTTTGTGATCTACCTTTCTCCGCGTATTTAGGCATCAAGAGATTTTTGTTGTGACACTGAGGGTATTTAATTTTTAACCCTTTACCACACAATCCCAACTTTTAACGACCATGAGGAGAAAACCTTTTTGAAAACATTGTGGGAAAAGGAGCAAATGCTGGTAACCAGCATTTTCTCCATTCCTCACAATGTTTTCTACTCAACTGAAGGAAATTTTCAATATTTCAGCCACCTTTGATTTGTTGTCTGCAAATGCTTTGAATCTGGACTTGCTAAAATTTTGTCGTGTGGGGAAGAGTTAAACAGTTCAATATCCTGTCATAAAGGTTTCTTACTTGGAGCCACAACACAGGCAGACAGACACAACAAACTTGTGTACAAGTTGAAAACTAAACAAACAAAATCACAGAAGTCTTATTCACTTGAATTTAACCGTTAATCAGCCTTGAATGTGATGTTTGGTGTTTTCAGAGCATTTTCAGCAATTTCAGTGCAGAAAGAGTTGTTAGGGTCACTGCACTCTTTTGCTTGGCTTTTGTCACTAAAGGTGTACAAGGTTGAAAAATAACTTACAGGGCTTCAGATATTTCAGTTTACTATCTAGAATGAAGATGACCATCCAACCAACGGTTGCAACGTTCTTAAAAGCACAGAGATATGCAATATATGACGTCCCAAGGATATAGTCTATTTCATCCTCTTGAAGCTTTCATCAATCAATGGAACAATTAATTTATGAAACTATACCAATATTCTACAACCTTATCAGTCCCGCCCTTCATTTGTATTTTGTTAAAAGATATATGGAGCTTTTCTCTATAACGGTGCCCCTGCCTTTGCAGCCATCTTAAGGACACATGACGGGTATATTCAACATAACACGGTGTGTGTGCGACTATTTAGAAACTTTCAACAGGTTGTGCCAGCTGTCTTCACAATGCGTTTGTGGAAAAAAAAATGTTTTCTGTATCACTGCTTTTAATCCAAGAAGTAAATTACAAAACAATCATGCTAATTTTCATCTATTTTTACAGCACACGTATACGACCTCCGCTTCTCAGATTCATCAGGAGACACTGATCTTTCATCCCAACATCGTTTCGCTTTAAAATAGACCAATGACCGTTTCCAAACGGTGAAACTGATTTAAATATATATATATATATATATATATATATATATATTGCATCACAATATACAGTCTTGTTTTTGATCAGTCCACGGATTTGACACTTTGTCTTTTTTTAAGTGACCTTAGTAATCTATAAAAAATTTTCGACAGCTACCATTGTTTTGTGAGAAAAGGAGGGGGGTGTTGACAGACAGTTTGTTCCCTTGAACGCTATCTAGAAATAGAAACATGACAAAAAGGTGTACAAAGTGAAATACAAACCTGCAATTGCTCGAAATCTCCGTTTAATAGGTGAAACTTCTTGCCCCCTGGGGAAGTTTATAAAATTTCTCGATTTATCCGATATTGCCCTTGCCACTCTCCGGCAGATCCGCGAAACCGACGGCTGGGAGATACCTATTAGATCTCCTATCACTAACTGAAAACTGCTGGTAGCGAAAAATCTCAAAGTTACGAGTACTTGATACAGCACAGGTAACGGTGAGTTTCTTTCGTTACCGAACTCAATATAAGTTACCAAGGTTTGACATAAAAACAATATGGTGCACGGCCGACAACGATATCTACTAAATACCTCACCAGCCGTTAGTACCTCCAGCGGATTCTGCCGGTCCACCAATCTCCTTTCCGGCCCAAATACGAGATGTTGAACTACTTCGATGCGGTTCAAACGACGAAGGGCGGCCATTTTCTCGATTTAGAACGATTCTTGAGCATGGTACTTGGCAGACTTGGAATTCTTAAGAATAGACTAAATATTTAGAACGGTCTAAAGTTTAGAATGGTTTGGTGAATACGTACTTGAGCCTAAGAATGGAAAATTTAGAAAATTCTTGAGAATAAGCCCAAGAATGTTCTTAAGAATGGTTTGGTGAATACGGACCCTGTTTATGTAATACATTACAGAAAATCGATAAGATCTGAATAATATGCAAGCGATCAATACTATATGTGTCATGCTCTATGGAAAGGGGGCTTAATGCGTTTGCAAAAAATATCGATCAAGGTCAGGCTGACCTTGGCCGAAACATTTTGCTTTTGGTCAATTTTCTGCATATCAAAGAACCACAACGTACCTCATGATTCAGTAGGTTGTTCTATGGTCCAAGTTAATTGAATGTAGGCTGCATTATGGTCCAGGTTAATTGAATGTGGAGTTAGTTGTAAAATGATTAAGATTTTACAATCTATGTACTCTTCAGTCATGTCATGCATAAAATTTAGTTCTGATATGCCATTTCTGATTTTTTTTTTTTTTTTTTTTTTTTTTATGTTTCTGTATGCCTTAAACAAGGAGAACCTTTATCGCCGTTATTATTCATTTCATTTATAAACGATATTCAAAATATTATCGATGTCGAATCACTCAATGACAACGAACTTTTATCCATATATCTATTACTTTTTCCTGATGATATTGTAATGTTTACTACCAGTCGAGAATCTCTTCAAAGTCAAGTTGATAATATAGTCAATTATTCAAACAAATGGAGATTAATAATAAATGTACTGAAAACAAAAGTGTATTTTTCGGAAAAACAAACAACCAATATTGATACATATATCTATTAACGTTGAAATTATTGAAAATGTTGACAATTTTATCTATTTAGGCGTTAATTTTACTAGTGATGGAACTTTGTCCTCAGCAGTTAAACAATTAAATGATCAAGCATTAAAGGCATATCATAGTTTATTAGGAATCTTCGATAGAGTTGCTTTAGATATTCAAATTAAATTATCACTGTTTGATTCACTAATTGACGGTTGACCGTAGCCGAGATAATACGTCAAGAACCTAGATTCATTCTGTTATTGCCATTAAATTGGCAAATAAAAGAGAGGTTTGCTGTCCTAAAAGCGTGAATTAGTATCTTGAACTATTTTTATCGCTACTGGTAAAGAATTGAAAAGAAATAGCGTAAAAATGATAAAAAACAAAGAAGGGCTCCGATTATGTGAACCAGCTCTGAATATGTAAGTCAGCACCGATTGATGAGGGATTCCTTGTACTTATTTAGTTTAATGTTAGAAATTACTTAATATATAAGCGCTTTTTTCCCGGAAATACCCTTCAGTCCAAAATTTGATACATTTGTTCGATGGAACGTGACCGAATTTATGACAGTACAAATGACTGATATTGTCACAATTGAAAATACCGTCTAACATTATTCTATCTAAATTTTGAAAATACTTTTGTATAGCTTTTGATTTACGGAATTGTCTATAAATATGTGCATTTGTAATGTTTTCTTTGTAAGTGCAGCCAACACATAAACTCATATAATGAAAAATATTTGGCATCTTCAGAACGCTGTGTGGTCCTCAAATAGTCATTCAAAAGCTCAATAGAAAATGTAATGCACGTAATGCACCTATCGTAGCAGAAATATTGAATAAAAAAAAAAATGAGTCTGCAAAGAATATTTGATTTTTTGCCAAACTACACATGCATATTACAGAAGCCCGATTACTATGGCAATACGCAGTGTTCCTTTACCAGTAAGAGAAGACAAGAAAAAGATACACGCAGCACAAGTTTGATTGGTCTACATACATACATTTGCATTATGCAGTTTATTACGCATTCGTCAACATAACTGTTTACACTCGTTAATGTAACCTGAAAAGAGACTAAGTATAACAATATGTATCCAACTTAAGTTATAACTATTAATTTATTCATTCATTCATTCATTCAATCATCCGTGCATTAATTCAGTCATTACTTCTTTGTCCATTTGTATATCTTTTGTCATCTATGTCTGGCGTTGGCGGACGAGTGAGTGAGTGGGTAGGTGAATGATCACCTTATATACAAGGGGAACAGACTGATATGGTCAAACTGAAACGTAATGTCCTACACATAAACATTTCGGATAACAATTTTTACGTTTAGGTATAAATTACAAAAAAAAAAGTCTTCTTCACCATCTGTGGTACGAGCTGTAAAGTTGTAATTTGGACCTCAAAATAATCAATATTCTTTGCTCACGTATCTCACCAAAGAAGCTAAGGGTTAAGGGTCGCGTCTGTGAACGGGAAGCTTAATATTGCAGTGTAATTGATTGTGTGTAAGCAAACAAATGACGTACGCATGGTAAATGTGACACATCATTTTTACAACCATTGCAGATTTGATTGCTTTTTCAAAATTCATATAGCAATGGTTGGGAAAATGGTGTCGTGTAGCATTTATCATGTGTATATCATTAGTTTGCTTGCACGTCTGAGATTGAGTTAGTTGTTCTTTTTTTGCAACTTATGCCTAAACATAAAAAAAACAACTGTTACCCGAACTGTTTATTAGTAAGACATTACGTTTCAGGTTGACCACATCAGCCTGTTCCCATTATATAGTAGGTGATCAATCACTCATTCACTCACTCCAGCCCATTTTCAAGGTAGGAGAGATAGAGAACAAAAGATATACAAATGGGCAATGAACTAATGACTGAATGATTACACGGATGCTTGAATGAATGAAATAATTAATTAATTGTGATAACTTATATTTGATACACAATCGTTTCACTTACTCTCTTTTCTTTTTTATTTTTTTATGTCGATGAATGCATTATAAATCGTATAATGCAAATTCATGTAGGTATGTAGACCATTCAAATGTGTTGCGTGTATCATTTTCATCTCTTCTCTTACTAATAAAAGAACAGTATTTAATCCCAGAGTAATCGGGCATCTGTAATATGCATGTGCAGTTGGATAAATTTTTTGTTTCGCAAAATAATCAAATATTCTTTGCAGACTCAATGTTTTTATTTATTATCTCTGCTCCGATAGGTACATCCCATTTTCTATTTAGCTTTTGAATGACTATTCGAAGACCATGTAGAGTTCCGAAAATGCCAAATATTTTTCATTATGTGAGTTTATGTGTTGGCTGCACGTACGATGAAAACATTACAAATGCAACATATTGACCGTTCGGTTAATCAAAAGCTACACAAAAGTAAATTCAAAATTTAGATCGACTAATGTTAGACAGTATTTTTCAATTGTGACAATATCAGTCCTTTGTATTGTCAAAAATTCGGTCACGTTTTATCAAACGAATGTATTAAATTTTGGACTAAGGGTATTTCCAGGGAAAAGAGCTTATGAATTGAGTAATTTCTAGCAAAAAAAGCTAAATTAGTAAAAGGAAGCCCTCATCAATCGGTGCCGACATATATATTCAGAGCCGGTTCACATAATCGGAGCCCTTCTTTGTTTTTATAATTTTTACGCTATTTCTGTTAAATTCTTTACCAGCAGCGATTTTAACAGTTCAAGATACTAATTCGTGCTTTTAGGACAGCAAACCTCTCTCTTATTGCCAATTTAATGGCGATAACAGACTGAATCTAGGTTCTTGACGTATTATTTCGGCTACGGTCAGCCTACGGCACAAATGATTCAGACAATATTGTGTACATTTCGCGGCTTTCCGTGGTGTAGAAAACACGGTGAAAGACTTAAGCATTGCATGACATTCCCTTTTTGGGGAATTTCAAAGACATAAGAACACATACTTACAAAGAATGACAAGCTTACCTGTTTTTCATTTGTTTTTGAGCCAAAAATTTCGGAACCGGAAGACCAACACAACATTTTCTCATCGGAGCCATTGGCTCCGAATATGAAGTTTCCTACCCGTGATTCTGTCTTAGAGAATCCAATTAACTGATTTCGTCTGGTATGTTGTTGCAAAAAAAAATCTTGACATTCTACAATACAGTAACACTCATTGTAACAACTTAGTTATGGTTACACACACACAGACACACGCAGACACACACACACAGACACACACATATATATATGTATATATGTGTGTGTGTGTGTGTGTGTGTGTTTGTGTGTGTGTGAATTAAGAACAAGACGTAACGTGCCTATAGCGCGTGTACATGTATTTTAATTATAAAACAACCAAACAACTACGAACTCATCTCACTCGAATTAGGTTAAGTTCTCACCCATTAGAAATTGAAAGTGGTCGGAAAAATGGCAACGTCGTTGCCGCCAGTAACAACGTTACACTGAGGAGGCGATAGCCGAAACATGTGTGTGTGTGTGTGTGTGTGTGTGTAGAAAGGGGTCTCATGGCCAAAAAATCACTTTTTCAGGTTTTCCCATATTTGGATACATCTACATGTCTAGAACATAATCTGTGAATATGGAATGAAAATTCCTAAAAATAAGGAAGTTATGAGCTTTTTACCAAAGGGAGTCAATGTTAAAAGATCTATGGCGTCGTGCACATGACTTCATTAGTCTACAGGAGGTGAACGTTTTGCTTCAATGCTTTAATTCATTGGTAAATGGTTTAAATAATTGACTAAGATGATTCTATTTCAATGACATCTGTAATTCATCTCATATACCGTTGTCTGCCTTCCACAGACCAATCAAACCTACACTTCAACCCTTTATTTTACCAGCTATTTTCAAACTGACAAAACACCATTACAAATTAGATATAGGACACACAGATTAACTTACACAGAAGAAATTTTTTTTTTTTTTTCAGCAGCATCAAAAACACGATAAGATGGTATCCAATCAATTTTTACATGCAATTATCAGCTTCAGAGACACAGAAAGTTGTTTAACTCCAGTCAGAGAGGGGTGTCAATATAAGCCTAAATGTGGGACAGTGACAAAAAACAGTTACTATTCTAAGTTCTTTATTTCTGTAATATACCACGACTAATGATCATATACATGTAACATTTGTAATAAACTAAGCAAATATCCAAGTTTGTCAAAAATACGAGGGACACTTTTTAAGTTCGTAGAGTAAGCCTATAACTTTTTAACGCGATTATGAAGTTGCACGATTTTTTACACAGAACTTGCGTAATCATTCCTCTCTCGAAAGGTGTCACGGTATGCGGCGCACGAGGTCCACGTGCGCGCTGCGCTGGGTATTTTCAACATGTGGTTTTATACACTATAGTAAAATATAGCGTTCAATATGGATGGAAAAATCTCTGAACAGAGGGTATATTGTAAGATTCGAGCACAGCTCGGGTTTCCGCCAACAGAAATTCATGCTGATTTGCAAAAAGGTTATGGGAATGGTGCTTTAAAATATGCTACAGTTTGCAAGTGGGTACGTCGTTTTAATGATGGTCGGGAGTCAATTGAAAATGACCCTCGGGTGGGTAGGCCGGTTTCCGTTCTGACGGAAAAGAACGTTGCTACTGTGAAAACGTTAATTGAGGAAGACGCACGTTATACCGTCCAAGAGATAGAAGAATTAAGTGGCATTCATTCGTCAAGTGTTTTGAAGATCTTACGTGAACGACTTGGGCTACGTAAGATCTGCGCGAGCTGGGTGCCCCATTTGCTCACTGACGAGCAGAAACAAAGTCGGGTTAGACTTGCATCGCAAGTTATAGAAAAATATGATAAATGTGACCCACGTCGTTTGGAAGAGATAGTTACAGGTGATGAAACCTGGATCTATCATTTTCAACCCGATTCTAAGGCTATAAATAAGGTTTGGGTTTCATCTGAGGGCGACGGACCTGTCATTGCGCGCCGTTGCAAAACATCAAATCGCATGTTGTATGCGATATTCTTTGATTCGAAAGGTCCAGTCCTTCAAATTCCAGTCCCGAAAGGTAGTTCTGTCACTGGAAAGTTTTACAGAGAAAGTGTTCTTACTCAACTTGTTGATTTCTATCAGAAACGCAGACCGCGCACCGGTGTCCGCGGCATCAAATTACTC
Organism: Tridacna gigas; assembly: GCA_945859785.2. Taxonomy (NCBI): domain Eukaryota; kingdom Metazoa; phylum Mollusca; class Bivalvia; order Cardiida; family Cardiidae; genus Tridacna; species Tridacna gigas. The sequence continues at coordinate 12,284,190 of OX244029.2, read as the reverse complement.
CATGATAACGCACCGGCCCATAAATCCGCTACGGTACAGGAATATCTGAAAGAATCTAGGCTCGATGTCTTAGATCATACCACATACAGCCCTGACCTGTCCCCCTGTGACTTTTGGTTGTTCCCAAGACTAAAGGAAATGCTGGCAGGGCACCGTTTTGAATCCCGTTGTGGTATAGGCAGTGCGGTCTACCAGTGTCTGCAACATATACCTAAAGAGGACTACCGGGCGGCGTTCCGGAAATGGGTAGATCGGTGTAAAATGTGTGTGGAGGCAGACGGGGCATATTTCGAAGGTCTTAGATAAATAAAATTTTGATATTTCAAGCGGTTTTAAAAAGACCGCCCTACTCTACGAACTTAAAAAGTGTCCCTCGTACATGTACTGAAATATACAAATTGATTTAACCCCTACCATAAAAATTAACCCTTACCACACAATCCAGAGTTTTATCGCCCCCAACCCAAAAAAGCTTTTGGAAACATTATTGGAATAGGAGAAAATGTTGGTAACCAGCATTTTCTCCTTTTTCCCCCAATGTTTTCTACCCCATCAAAAGGAGAAATTATCATCATCATTCTATCAACAGTTAATTTGTCATTGCAAATGCTTTCAATTTGGTCCAGGCTAGAATTTTTTCATTTGGTAAGGTGTTAAATGGCCTTTTTCCAGACTAAGAAAAACGGACAACAGTAATATATTTTCAAAGGTGTCTGCCATAATATTTTCAACACGCACACAAAAAAAATGGTATAGATCAAAGATCAGAATGCACACTTTTTGCAGTCTGATCTTGGTCTACACAGTCTGTAAAAGAGGTCTAATCTTGAATTAATTGTCAGTACAAAAAGGGAATATCTAGCTGACTGGACATTTGCAACTTAAATGGTTCAAATAGCTTTGATTTAGAAGAAAAAGACTGATTGCACAAGTGACATATCCAAGTATCTTTCACAAACTGTGAAACACTGTGGACACTTTTACACAAAAGTTCAACTGATTTAATGTAAAATATGCAACAGCTCTTTCCATTTGAGCCTCTCATAACACCAAAGAACACATCTGGTGAAAAATTGGTATGATTTCCTCCAGGCACCATCATACTGTGCTGAATGTCTTTGTTTTTACCTATTTAATGTAGAAATGCAATCTTTATAGGAGTGAGAATTAATTGTGATAACCCTTACCAATTAATTCTGTTTTAGCAACCATATGGAGGACTTTGTTAACATTGTGAGAGACGGGGAAAATGCTGTTAATCGGCATTTTCTCCATTAACCACAATGTTTTATACCTTTTAAGACTTTTTCACCATTTGAGCCATACTTTAATTTGTTGTCTGCAAATGTTCTAAATATGAACCAGTCCTTAACTTCTTTATTTGGGTTAGAGTTTGGTGATGGATGTCATCTCTGTATGATAGTTTTAAAGACCTACCCAGCTCACTTTTGTAACTATGATGCTATATATCATGGGTGAAGTTTTGCCTTTGTACACCAAAATCATCCTATATACTCATGCAGTCCTGCTACAGCCAAATTTTAGTCTTAACCTTTTACCCCTTCTTTGAGAAATTTATCACAAAAAAAAAAAGTCTACTGAAAATGATTGAATGAACATGATGTAGTAAACTGTATATATTTGGCAGTTGAGGTTAAGGATGATGTTCTGAAAGTTCCTTTCAAAGTGTATTATCACTATTGTGACTTTCACAGATTTCTGTTTATAACTTGCTACAACTTTTAATGTTTACTAAGTCTAATACCTACTGGAAATGAAAGCAAAAACAACCCTTCTTTTCTGAAAATATTCACCTTTATATTTCTACAAAGAAACTATCTTTGACAAGAAAATACACAAACCTGTTAAAACTCCCCTCAATGTAGTAGATTTACAACTACATGTATATTTTCTTGATAGTAGATCTGTTTACCAAAGTGGATCTGAAAAAGATTTCACAATATGTTCCTATAACCATTGATATATCACTAGTAATTGCTTCAAAAGCTATGTATTTTTGGAGCTCATAGTCAGTTTCAGTAAGGTAGCACTTTATTTTGTATAACTGAAAAATTGCTTGAAGTCTGTGAATTATAGAACACAAATGTGACAGAAAAAAAATCATCTTTGCAAGATAAATGTGAGAAAAAAGTTGCCTTTGGATGTAAATATTTAATCTACTTTCAGACTTTGAAATAAGCTGAATTTATTTATTTTGGCAGCAAAAGAGTCAAAAGTAACATTCAATAAGCTAGATTGTTGAACAAGACATGCCTGTCATTTTTTATGAAGGACGACCTCCAGGTCTTGAAGATCAGAAATGATGCTGTGCCATGCTAACTTCACTGTCTGTTCCTTCACTAACCATTTCACCATCATTCAAATATGTCTGTTTACCTGGGATGAGAATGAAAGTAATGAAATTTTTTGTATTGACAAGAATAAAACTAATATACATACTGAAAACAACTTAAACACATGAAACCTGTGTTGTGGGTACTTAGTGGAATTAAGGGAAGAATATCTGCAATACAGGTTTTAGAATTACAATCACAATCCGATAATCTGAAATCAACCAATGGTCTGATCCTCTGTTAGATTATTTAAGAATCATTGTTACTTTCTATATGCATGTCTGCCATAGAACTCCCACCCTCAGGTTATTTGTTATTTAATGTTATAATTACAAGCCAAACTGAAGTCAGACAATACATAGTTAAATAATGATAAGTTTCAGAATCTAAAATTTTCATAATGTTTAACTTAACAAGAGATACAAACACGCAGTCCTACTTCAGTGTCAGCCTTCGTACAGATTAATCATAACCTCTCAACGAAAAATAAAGGCCGATACACACAATCATACAGATTCTTAGTTTTCGGTTTCAAATTTAACACTGTTGCCATTGCCTGAATAATCATCGGACTCACAGTAGATCTGTATGTCTACATTTACAACACTGGATTCTTGATCATGTTTGTTTTCAAAAGTTGGGTAGTTTTTCACCTGTGATAACCAATATGTTGTTCTCAATCATTCAACAAAAACATTCTCCTGATACACGATTATTTTATGTAGAATCGTACTGACAGTGGGAGAGTGAGTTTCCGGACTTATATTTGTTCAGTTACTTTTCAAATTTTGGCGGACAAAGTACAACAAAGCCGTTGCTATAAACAAAACTTGTTCTAGTTAGTTACCAATGAGACAACTTCCGGGTCATTGAAAGTGCCGAAAATTTGTATTTTCGCCGAGAAATATTGAGATGCAAATTCTTTTTGCAAAATGTAAAATACACAAATCTTACCCAAGACATATTCTTTTATGTAGTCACCACATTAATCTTTAAAACCGATGTTTATGTCGCCGTATCTGAATGATGTTATCGATGTTTTCAGGCAGGAAGTGATACACTCGGTACGGACTAAATCACTTCGGTACACACACATATATATTATATAATATGTCAATAGGCAAAGCCTAAAAACGGGCGAAAAACGTACGTTGTTTCAGGAAAATTAGATATTAAAACACAAATTTATGCAATAAAATCTCTGTTGGGAAATAATTAAGGTCTCGAAAAACATTTACTTAGACCTACCTTGACGGTAACTTTAGGGAGTCCGATTTTTTTCTCGAGACTATTTTCTTAAATTAGTCTTAGGGTTCCACGGTTATGGGAAATCCCGGTCATTACGTCAGAGCATTTTGAGTAAAATCCTTTCTCTCTGTTGTGATACTTATCGTGTTCATGCGGCTCCATTTCTAAATACCTGATGGTCCGTTTATGGTCTCTTTAGTTTAAAAAGTGGCCCGGGCCACGAATAACATAAATAGATCAAGCTAGTGAAGTTCGACTATCAAACGGCAGAAACAGGTCCTCGCAGACAACCAAGGTCGAATTACAAAATACGCGTACGCAAGTCTGACGTAGTACACAATGTCATACGTCATTGACTTTGTTGAACTCTCTTTTTTTTCCCAAGAAGAAATAAAAGATCATTGAGCTAAGCAAAAGATGTATCGTGTTATGAAACTTTCAAAACTATTACGATATTATTTACATGCTTTTAGGTGAGTTTTTGTAAAATTAGAATGGGCGAATTTTTTGGTTGTGAGAACCGCGAAATGTAGCGTCCCGGAAGTTCAGATTGGGATACAGTCCAACTTTTTTTACATAGGAGAAAATTCAAAATGGCGGAAAAAAAGTCCTTCAGGGTTGAGAATGACGTCATACGTGTAACCTATAGGCGGTCTTCAGACCGCTTCGAAGACGCGGTCTTTCGCCCGTATAAACACATTGTAATTCATATAATGCATAGAGAATGAGAGAGCAGAGAAAGAAAAACTAGAAAGAGAGAGAGAGAGCATAAAAATAAGAGAGAGGGAGTTGTATATTGATTTTGTTCTTGTTGTTGTGACAGTAATTGACTATATACATTATGTATAAGTCAGTTAAGTTATTCATTCATATCTATCGTATTTATATATTCAGTTTGTGCCCTGTAATACGCAAACTGTCCGGTTTATACTATTTCCGTCTTTTTTTTTTTTTTTTTTTGTCCGCTTTGATTCATGTTTGGGTGTTGTTTATTTACTTTAAATGATGTCTGTCATTACTGTATTTGTATTTACTTAAATGACTAAAGACATGTTCATGTCGACTGCTGAATAAAATGTAATGTTCTACAAATCAGATTTTAGGGATGTATAATACTGTGAAGACTTGCATGGTATAATGCATCAGGGCGATGCATTAAGCCCTCTTTTGCCAAAGCATGGCTTATATACATGCCACAGATCTAGCCAGTTAAATAGAATACAACAGCTTGTTGTTATTTCATCTCTTGGATACATGTATAATATGTACATGAATGCTTAGCAAATGCCTCTTTCTTTGATCAACTGGAAGAGTAAAGTCAAGACGAAATTAAACAAGAGGGCCATGATGGCCCTGTATCGCTCCACTCGCTTATAAATATAAACCATAAAGAGAAGTCTTCACTATATAAGCCCTTATAAAACTTTGACCCCAGGGCTACAGTCGGAATAAATGGGGAGTATGTGTATTAGAAAAATAACTTGCCAAATTTTGGAGTTCTTGGCCTTATGGCTAGTAACAAGACGGTTTCTGAAGTTCTCACTCCATAAACCCATGTAAAACTTGTGACCCCTGGTGCAGGGCCAAACTTGATCCTAGGGCTTTAACTTGGGCCCTCTTTGTAGTTGTTCACTAAATAATGCTATAATTATGCAAACTTTGGTAGCCCTAAGCCTTATGGCTATGTACACCAAGATTTAAAAGTTTTCCCTATATAAGCCCATGTAAATCTTGTGAACCTCCCCCCCATCCCCCAGCATGAGGCCAAATTGACCCAGGACTGTAATTTTGGGCACTTTTGGTAGACCCTCACTGGATCAAGCTAAATGCAAACTTTGGTAGCTCTAGGCCTTATGGCTAGGTACAGGAAGATTGTTCAAGTTTTCTCTATATAGGCCTGTGTAAAATTTGTCACCCCTGGGGCAGAGCTAATTTTGAGCCCAGGGCTATAATTTGAAGAAACATGATAGAGGTCTACTACATAAAACTACATGCCAAATTTGGTAGCCCTTTGCCTTATGGTTTCAGACAAGAAGATTTTTAAAGATAATATTTTCAGTTTTGTTGCCATGGCAACCAGAGTTTTTGAAGGAATCAAATTATTTCTTTGTTGCCATGGCAACCAGAGTTTTTGAAGGAATCAAATTATTTCAATAAATTCTAAAGAGGACCATGGCAGGATCATTTCTTTGAAAACTGGATGGGTAGTTTCAGAGAAGAAGATGTTTGAAATAATAGTTAACGCATGGACGGACGGACTGACGGAAGGACACACGGACGCACAACGGACACCGGGCCATGACATAAGCCCGCTGGCCTTTGGCCAGTGGAGCTAAGAAAAAAAAAACTAATATGTGAACTTAAAACAACATCATCAGAATTAAGACATGTTGCCAACGCACATTCTGACGCAATATTTGAAAGAACTTTTACCAGTTTCTACACCTATAAAGTTAGTGCGGGGTATATCCGGACAAATACAAAAATGCTTCTGTAAGACCACTTCATTTAAAAGAAGCGTGGACTTGAACTAGAACTTGGTAATTACAGACCTGTAAGTAACCTTTCATTTCTATCTAAAGTAGAGAAAGCAGGTCTGCACAGACTTTGCACGCTTGCGTACAAAAAATAACTTCTCCCCAAAAGTAAATCAGCCTGTACACATCATCATCCTTGTGAATCAGCTCCGCTGTGACCTATCATTGATATTCTTGATGGAAAGGAGAGACAAGAAGTCTGATTGCTAATGATCTCGGTGCTGCATTCGATACCGTAGATCATGGCATCCTGATAAATGTACTTTATGATCAGTTTGGCGTATACGGCAGTGCATTGAATTGGCTCGAGTCGATCTTACCTCACCCCGTCCACTAGGATACATGTAGCGTTCCCTAAGGTAGCTGTTTGGGCTCTTGGCTGTACTTTACCTACGCTAGTGCACTCTGCCGTCTACGTCCTCGTCTGGGTTCTCAAATGATCATATCGCACACAAATGCTTTCTTCCCCTATGTCTCCAATGCATGAACAGCAAAATATCCATGCACTAGACACATGTGCTTCTATAATCAACAATTGGATGAACGTTGACAAGATAAAAATGAATACTTCCAAAGCAGAGGTCAACATGTTTGGCAGCAGGCCTAAACTGAAGAACCACCTTTAAGATACTCGGGCGCCTTCTTGAACGAAACTATTTCATTTAAGGAATACGTTAAGCGCAAATGTCGCACTGCAATGTTAAACTTCTTCAGCGTTGAGTCCGTTAGAAAACACCTTACTACTGCTGCAACTTAAGGTCTACGGCCCCTAACTCTCATATTTAAGGATCTGTACAAACTTAGTCTCACAGCAATAGCGACTGATAGATACACTTTATGGTGGAGTTTGAAAACATTTCACCACACGTAACTTCAATTATGAAGAATTTTATCTCATGACCCATGGATGCCTAGGCTGGAAAAAAAAACAATAGAGTACTACCTCCTTGAAATTCAATGTGTTTATCATATCTTTCAAAATACAATGACAAAAAAAAGGTATCAAACAATAAAGTAGGTACTAGTTGACCATAATTAAGTGCAAATTGCAAAATCTTTCCAGAAGACAATACTATTTTGACAAAATTCGGATGCAGGTCATCCTGCCCGACTCATTTACAAGAGAATTTGGACAGTCCACACTTAATTTAAAAAAAAAAAAAAATCATAACAAATTGAAATAACCTGCAAACCCAGTAGAACTTCCACAAAAATTTCAAACTTCATTGACAAATGCTTGGAGGAAATTTGAAGGAAGTTTACCACACTTTCAGAGAAAACTGGACCTAAACATGGTAAGGTAGATTCAATAGTCACAAATCATTTAAAAAGAATTCTCTCATGCAAGTGAGTAAATGTGTAAATTGCAATCCAAAGAAGACATTTGTGCGTGTGTTTTTTTTTTTTTCTGCAAATTTCAGGTTTACTGTATAGATCTTTTCTAATGTAAAAACAAATGCCGTTTCAAACTAGAGCTGTCTGAGACCAGCACATTTGACTATTTGTAGCACTTTGTCACAGAACAAGTAGCAGAATTAGCCAAAAATTTCGAATTTAAAATGGGTAATAATTACACTGTATATTCACCTACCGTAATGAAACTTGGCAAAGGAGTAGGTCTATTTATACAACAGTCTTCTGTGAAGTTGCAATTTAATCCATGGTAAAATGATGGAGATACAAACTTACATGTAAGACTTCTTTCAAAATTTCTATTTCGATAAAAGCTAACAATTCAGTCAAAAATCTAAAAAGAGTACCGGTAACGTTGACACAAAAGTATGTACTGAAACTGGGAAATGCAACACTTTTAAAGGCACTATTTTAGTTTCTATGCATTCAATTTCCAATGGAAAACAATGTGGTAAAAGAAACTACTTGCAAGGACGAGCAATTTCTGCTTTTTCCACATTTTCTTAATTAAGCTTTTAGACTTGAAATTTACATACATTGTTGTTTCTGTCCCACATAATTTGAATAAATTCACATTAATGGTGCACTCTATTGCCAATTTCATTCAGGTTAAATGTTGCATTCCCTAGTTTCAGGGCCTGGTGTGCACTTATCATTCAATAAAAGGAGTGGTCACAGTTATTGTGGACATATAAGATCTTTACTAAGCTGCAACAGCAAAACAGATGCTAGGGTATCTTCTACAGCTCTGATTATTTTTGCAAGAGTCAAACTAAAATGGACCAAACATAATATATTCCTCATGCTAAAAAAAAAACCAAGAGCGGCAAATTGTCGCAAGATACGCCCGTCCCACCGCCAGTTGTTGAGGGGGATAATAATCGTAAGGGGCAGGTAGAGGAAAATAGTAGTGCAGCAGAAATCATGTAAGTGATTGAAATAGGCATGAATGTCTCCGGCCAGAGCATAACTTTGTCATCTCCAGTCTGAACATCTTGAAATTTGGAATGCATGATTGTTGAAAAATTACGGAGTGCAGTGCACAAGAACCATAACTCTTCTTAGCACGAATTTTGGGTTATTTCCCCTTTGATCTTCATTTTTATAGCATTTCTTGCTTGTCCAGAGCATAACTTACATGACCATTTACCTACAAGAAGTAACAGGAAAATGTTAAGTTCGCAGGTTAAATATTAACTGTCATCTCTGCTGCGCCCATATAATATTTGTGCAAAGCAAGCTACATCCAACGTCACAACAGTACTGTTGTACAGGTTGTAAAAACACTCAGATACCTACCTGTATAAAGTTTGACATCCACTGCAAACTTGCACTGCTACAAAACGTGCCTGGAATAAATCTTCCTCAGAATTCTTTACTAAGAAAATAGTGAAATAATTAAAAAACTACAAATAAGATGGTTAAGTTATGCGGTACGAAGATCAAAGGGGGAATAACTCAAAATTCATGCTAGGAAGAGTTATGGGTCTTGTGCACTGCACTCCGTAATTTTTCAACAATCATGCATACCAAATTTGAAGATGTTCAGACTGGAGATGACAAAGTCATGCTCCGGACAAGCAGAAAATGCTGTAAAAATGAAGATCAAAGAGGGAAAAACTCAAAATTTGTGCAAGGAAGAGTTATGGTTCTTGTGCACTGCACTCCGTAATTTTTCAACAATCATGCATACCAAATTTGAAGATGTTCAGACTAGAGATGACCAAGTTCTGCTCTGGACAAGCAAGAAATGTTGTAAAAATGAAGATCAAAGGCGGAAAACTCAAAATTTGTGCTAGGAAGAGTTCAGGTTCTTGTGCATTGCACTACATAATTTTTCAACAATCATGCATACCAAATTTGAAGATGTTCCGGCAAGAGATGACAAAGTTATGCTCCGGACAAGCAGAAAATGCTGTAAAAATGACAATCAAAAGGAAATAACTCAAAGACAGCACGAGGTAGAGTTATGGTTCTTTCGCACTACACTCGGTATTATTGCAACAAACACAAATGCCAAGTTTCAACTCAATCGGACTGAAGATGACAAACTTATGCTCCGGACAAGCAGAAAATGCTGTAAAAATGAAGATCAAAGGGGGAAACTCAAAATTTGTGCCAGGAATAGTTAAGGTTCTTGTGCACTGCACTCCGTAATTTTTCAAAAATCATGCATACCAAATTTGTAGATGTTCTGACTAGAGATGACAAAGTTATGCTCCGGACAAGCAGAAAATGCTGTAAAAATGACAATCAAAGGGAAATAACTCAAAGACAGCACGAGGTAGAGTTATGGTTCTTTCGCACTGCACTCGGTATTATTGCAACAAACACAAATGCCAAGTTTCAAGTCAATCGGACTGAAGATGACAAAATTATGCTCCGGACAAAGAACCGGACGCCGCCCGCCCGCCCGTACGCCATGGGTGATCCCATAATACGCCCCGTCTTCGACGGGCGTATAAAAATCAAAATGGCTTTGCCTTAATAATAAAGCCGGCTAAGTCTGTGCATTCACGATCACCAGATCAGTGCTATAGGCTATCACAAAAATTCTTGATACAACTAAAGTATAAACTGTAAATTTCAAAGATGGCGATACGCCCCTGTAGTCTCTACAGTTCAACTGAGATCCTTTATGTATTGCAATGGCATTTAGAATCAGAATCATTCTAATTTTGAAATAAGAAAGTATTGCCAATTTTCAATTTCACAAGATGAACAGTACTAAAATTTGGCAGTGCAACATTTTCAGCTGCTCCATCCCAGTTCTGGTGCATTCAGTTTTCTAAAACTAGTATGGAAAACATCATGGAAAGAGAAAGCCACTGCATGTTCAATTAATGGTATCTTTATTCATACTGTTTTCCAAGCTTCATACCTTTAAACATCTTTTGGATTTAAACTTGCTGCATTTTACACTAAATTACATGAGGTTGAGGAGTATTCTGGATGCAGTTCCATTCTGTTTCAAATTTAATTTGTCTTTGGCAAATACTTTCAACATGGACTAGTCTATGATTCTGTGATCTTGTAGAGTGATAATATAATTCTGCTACTGCTTCTTTGTCAATGCGACTTTGATCCCTTGATATTTTAGAAATCACAATAAGCATGGCCTGGTTTCTGCACTGTAAACAGCTTGAAGACATTCATTTTCATTCAACACTTTTCGAAACTTTATCAACAGCCTTCTCCTTGCCTTGAAACCTTCAAGCGTTCAACAGCCAAGCTAGCACTTTCTTTTCTGAAACATGGATAACACATAAAATGTCACAAAAGAAACGTGATAAGGTGAGTTACAAATTCAAGTGTGACAGTGTTGTAGAATTAATGTGGTTTTCAACATTAATTCCCTACACAGCCCAGCTAGGTAGCTCAGTGGTTAACATATCCGACTCATGACTTGGCAGATGCGAGTTTGATACTTAATTGAAGGAAACTTTCTTTCCGGCGATTTTTCGCCTCTCACCTCTGATTCATATTAGAAAAGTAGTCATAGACTTGGAAAGAAAGTCGTGTCAGTACTGGTGTGAGAAAGCCAGGAAACACATGCGTACGTGCACTGACCGCCGTGATATGACCTGAGCTGTTAAAACGGTGCTAAACTCAAACACAAACAAAACACATTTCCCAAACAGTATGAATGCAACCTTTCCACACCAATGGCTGTATTTTTCAAACAAACTTGATCTTTTGATATGCCAAAGTATCAGAACAATTGGGTTGCATTGCCTGTCATCAAATGCAGCAAACAGGAAGCATTTACAGAAGATTTCCAATTTTAGAACCTAACAAAATACTGACATTTTCACCCAAGGAAAAATAATTCCCATGGTAATACATATATATTAACCCTTTACCACACAACCCCAATTTCTAACTACCCTGGGAAACTGGACTTTTGAAAACATTGTGGGAAAAGGAGAAAATGCTAGTAACCAGCGGTTGTATACTTGGTAGGTTGTGCAGTGGATGAATTTTGGTCAGTTTTGATCGATGAAGTTTAGTCGAACATTCAGAACTATTCTTGCATAATGCAGATCAAGCGGGTGGGGAAAGTAGTACTTGTTTTTGGGATGATAAAAGCACGGAGGACACGTGACTGAAATTAAAGATCTGAAAAACAGATTGAATGTCTTCCTTTGAGCTTTTTCCCCAAACTACCACATGGTGAAGAATCTAAATCGACTGTTGGCGACTCGAGGGCCTTTTGCAGACAATGTAGATCAATGTAATTCTTTTTTTTTTTTTTTTTTTTTTTTTTTAATGTCGGCTTGAAAAATTCATTTCACTTATTTGGCAGGATAAGGGTTAACGATATATCCAAGAGTATACTGCTTTTATTTGTTTTTGCCTACTTCAATCACATCAAGGGGAAAGAGGGGGATTTAAATAGACTGAACATCTGGATACAAAACTGATTGCATGATCAATTTCTGTTGCATACACTATGCGCAAATTAGGTGTAGTCAAATTGCTGTTTGGATTTCTCTTGCGCGTGAGTCATACTGTATTTTCCTTCTGGTTATCAAGCGTTAGTAGCCAATAATTATGATGATAACAATAATAGAGTTAGAAAGAAAGATGAATTAGTTATCTACAATCATTACCTGAGAAATTAGTTTAAATAAATATCTCTCATAAATGTGGCTAAAGCCTGTTTTTGTTACGGTCTTTACCCGGATGAACGGACAGATTTGTCTGTTTATCAGGATAAAGATGTGTACATTAACTTTACATACATGTAGTAGAAAAGGTAGGTGTCAAAAAGCCATTCGTGAAGAGAGATAGACTTTGGTTAATTGTCATCAATACTTACTTGTAACTTAGTTACATCATTTTAACTGTTTTTCTTGAGGATTTTTGCTTAGTGGACAATAGCTTGCCCCATAACTTTCTTTTGGATTAAAAAAGAAAATCAAAAGTGTGTAAGTGTGGAAATAATTAAACGATTTTTTTTTTTTTTTTTTCTTTTTTTTTTTTTTTTTTTTTTTTTTAACTATCTCTAACAGGGCCCTAAGATCACCTGAACAAAAACCAGTAGGTATTGGCAACTTTATGAAAAGAAATCTTTTAGTGAGGACGAAACTGGATTATACAGAATGTTGACAAATACTTACGTTCGCTTGTCTTTATTTGTAACATTTTCTATCGCAGTATTCTTATGGTATGTATCTCTGCAAATGGATTGGGAAACTATGCGGAAAATAGTCCACAAAATCAAAGAAACGGACCAAGCTAACAGGAAAGAACAAAAACTTTTGTCAAATTTCACCGCAATGTCAAAGTTGATTGGAGCTGATCGTCTTCCGTTTACTTTGTACCGAAGTTACAGCTTAGAAAACCCTTCTTTGTGTTCCTCAGTGAGCAGCTTATTAATGCTAGTTGCAGTAAAATATTCGCCCACAAATTTTGACAACCGTAAAATTCTACGCGAAACTTGGATGAACCAAATAGATATATTTATATTTGGAAGAGCAAAATTTTTATTCGTCTTAGGAAAGACAGATTCCTCTACACAGAAACAGATAGAAGATGAGTTCAGTAGATATGGCGATATCTTACAAGGAGAGTTTATTGATACTTACAGAAATCTTACTGAAAAGGGAATAACTTTAACGAAATGGGCCAGTGAACGTTGTAGAAATACAAAAATGATTATGCAAACGGATGACGATGTCGTAGTAAACGTTTTCAATTTATTCAAGTACATAGTTCCCTTCATTCAAAAACAGTCCAAAACCATCATATGCAAACTAGTTTTGTCAGGAATTGTACAGAGACGTGAAAATAACAAGTGGTTTATTGAGAGTAACCTGTTTCCAGACTCGGAGTTCTACCCACCGTTTTGTCAAGGCTTCTTTGTGTTGTATACAAATGATCTTACGCCATTGCTTTACGAAGCCGCTAAATCTACACCATTTTTCTGGGTAGACAAAGTATATGTGCATGGTCTATTTGTAAAGAGAATTCGCGGAGTGGACGTCAGAAAGATGAAAAGAAATACATTAGTACTTGGCAATATCGAATCACGTTCTTACGATGGCAAACGGCAATTCAAAACCTGTGATTATTTAATAGCGGCTGGAAACCTTAAAGGTGGCATTCTCAGGAACACTTGGATTGTCCGAATCAATTTGCAAGAAATCCACGCTAATATTATCCCTTGATTTGTATGTCTTAAGTTCTTTTGGAAAGTTTAAGATGTAACAATATACTCGAGGACAAAGGAAACATCTCATCTTAAAGTAACAATAGCTGCCAAAAGTAAACAAAGTAAGTGTTAAAATGCATTTAAATTTGAATCATACCATCGGAAAGCATGGAAATTATTGTGGAGATGTCAATCTGTTATTGTACGGTCGGTCCAAGTGTAAGTGGCTGGTAGTGAAATTTAACTTCAAAACTAGGTTACAAGTTGCCAGGTCACTCTATCTTTTCTTTACTTTTTTCCAGCGACTAACAGTTGGACCGACTACACAATAGCAGATTGTCATCTTCACAATATTTTCCATACTTTTGAGTAGTATGAAATCTATGTCTAAATGCATTTTAACACATTTTACACTTCTTTAATTGAAAATTAAAATGTATTCAAGTCAGATAGTTCTTTTCTGCCGCACATATATTTCCAGAAAAAATGAAGATTCGGTGCCACGTATTGAGTGACAATCTCAAATGCATTTCTTTTCAATAACTATGTTCAGGATATAATGACAAAATCTTGGTCATGTTTGATAATGGATTACAATAGATGAATAAATAGATCGCCAACCTTTGAAAAATACTTGTAAACCTTGGTCATCTTCTGGCACCCATACTCCCACTGTGATACTGCGGTAATAATGTGTACCAACTTTGTCAGACAATGGCCACAGATGGTCTTAAATTTGGTCACAGTTACAACATTTTAGTGATTCATGACATATTTTTTAATTTAGATAAATAAAGTTACTTTGCTCCTCCCTTATTACCTATATATCTTAAACAGGTAAGGCAAATGGCTGACAGGACATGGTTGTCAGATATGAAAACAGCTGTTTGCGAACAAATTCATTTGATTGGGCAAATTCTTGGAGATAAATTAGCCCATATCTTTAGCAAACCAAATACAATGTAATATGTTCAGAACGGCACGCAAAAAGACATGAATTTATCCCTATGATAAAATCAGATGTAGCCCAAGTTCATTTATAGGTAGCTGTATAAATCGGAATGGGGAATCAAAGATCAGCACTATCTATTCTGCATCAATGTTCTGTTCAGTGCTCCTGTTTAAAAAACGTTTTGTCCATCAATATTTGGGAACATTAAAATATGTTGCGTTAAGGGCCAAATATTTAAACTTTTGCAGAAGTTCCGAATCTATCAATATTTGCAAATCTGAATCACATGCATCTGTTTTGCCAACAACACCAGTGGAAATACTTGTTGAAATTCAATACAATTTCTGACATAAATTTGCCTTTTGGTGTAGCCTCACTAGTATTTGATTAATCAGATAAGATTTCCTAGAAACTACGTCAGGATACTATTCAAGCTGGTAGCTCTGTCTCATAAGCTACTTGGGTTAGGTCACTACGGACAATCATTAGCTCTTGAAATGCTTTGAACGCAAGAAAAAACGCTAATTATCTGCTTTTCAAAGCCATACAACTATAACAAACAATCTGGTTTTAAAAACATTCTTTGTTTCTTCTTCCCCTTTCCTCAAACACACCTTGTTCAAAGTTGAAATTTTCATGGTCATGTTCACTGATTAAACATGTCTTTTCTTTTTTTCAAGCTAATATTATTTATAAAGAAGCCAGCCATTGAAAGTAGCAGGGAGACCGTCAGCAAATCACCAAGTATTTATCAGCACTTGTGATTCATGTACATGTTATGTATACGGGGGAATCACTTAAGTCCGTGTCTTTCTGTGTTGACTGCATCGAGTATCTTTGTACGAACTGTCTGAAGCATCGCAAGAAATTTAAAGTAACACATGATCACATAACACTTGAGGGGAATGCAGTACCATCAAACAAAGAAGCTTTTGAAAGGATGCAATCCATCACTCTGTGCCCCGTCCACGTGGATCAGAAAATTATCTACAAATGTACTAATCACTCTGAGTATGCGTGTCTGAAATGTGTAAGGAGCAATCAATTGGCACGTAACTTTCTAGCTGATATCACAACACTAGAGAAAACTGAAAAATCTTAAGATATCGTTCACACATTTTCAGTTTGAAAGAGAAGCAAAATTATATGCACAAAATTGTAGGAAACGCAATACTGAAACTGAATAAGGAAAAAGACACGGTACTTGAAAAAAAGTAAAACTAGAGGCCCTTGAGGGCCTGAATCGCTCCACTGACATGACTGTGCTCTTTTTTATAGCATACACTATGAATCCATGATGCAAAAAGGAAAAAAAAGCAAACGCACAAAAAAGGGTTGTTGCAGTTCGGCTTGAACTCACTAAGATAGCAAAAGTAGGCATTGTGAATTGAACAAAATTAATAGTGAAAAAAAAAAAAAAAAAAAAAAAAACCCTGACAGTCAATTTCTCAAAACCAATTGTTTGGAATCCAGTCAACTTTTTGATACGGTTTCAGTACTCACTGTTTTAAATTTGATACAGTTTCAGTACTCACTGTTTTAAACAATCCCTGGAAGTTTCAAAGAATGTGACCAATAATGTGGACTTTGTTGAGTAAACAATACTAAGTCATCACATGGCTGCTTTTCCTAAACTGATTGCTAGATTTTCTTTATTCTTAATAGAGTTCAATCCCTTGATTATACAAATAATTTTTGCAAGTTTCAAAAGAATGAATCAAAAATGTGACTTAATTGCATAAACAAGAAATAAAAAAAAATTCAACTTTAAATGGCACCTTTTCCATACTGATTTTCAAATGTCTTTTTTTTTTTTTTTTTTTTTAATCCGTAGGGTTCAAGCTATTGATAATATAAAGAAACTATGGAAGTTTCATAAAAATTCAACCACAAATGCCAACATTATTGCGTAAACTAAAATTGTAAATTTTCAAATTTAAATGGCTACTTTTCCCATACTAATTGTCAAACTTTTTTTCAAAATCAATAGGATTCAAGCTGTTGATGATACAAAGCATCTGTGCAAGTTTCATGAAAATCGGACAACAAATATAGACTTTATTGTGTAAACAAAAAAAGGATATTTTGATCTTTAAATAGCTACTTTCCCCAAACTGATTGTCAGATTTTTTTTCAAAATCAATAGGGTACAAGCTATCGATGAGATAAACAAACTGTGCAAGTTTCACGAAAATCCAACCACAAGTACTGACCTTATCACGTAAACAAGAAATTGAAATTTTGAATTTTAAATGGCTACTTTTCTTACACTGTTTTTCAGATTTTTTTCAAAATCAATAGGATTCAAGCTATTGATGAGATAAACAAACTGTGCAAGTTTCACGAATATCTGACTACAAAAGCAGACTTGTAAACAAGAAATTGAAATTTTGAACTTTAAATGGCTACTTTCCCAACACTGATTGTCAGATTTTTTTTCAAAATCAAAAGGATTCCAGCTATTGATGAGATAAACAAACTGTGCAAGGTTCAAGAAAATCGGATCAAAATTGCAGACTTTATTTCGTAAACAAGAAATGGAAATTTTGACCTTTAAATGGCTACCTTTTCCACACTGATTGATTGTCAGATTGTTTTAAAAATCAATAGGATTCAAGCTTTTGATAAGATAAACAAACTGTACAAGTTTCACGAAAATCCGACCACAAATGCAGACTTTATAGCGTAAACAAGAAATTGAAATTTTGAAATTCAAATGGCTACTTTTTCCACATTGTTTTTCAGATTTTTTTCAAAATCAATAGGATTCAAGCTATTGATGAGATAAACAAACTGTACAGTTTTTCAAGAAAATCGGATCAAAATTGCAGACTTTATTGTGTAAACAAGAAATGGAAATTTTGAACTTTAAATGGATACTTTTCCCACACTGTTTGTCAGATTTTTTTCAAAATCAATAGGGTAGAAGCTATCGATGAGATAAACAAACTGTGCAAGTTTCACGAAAATCAAACCACAAATACTGACCATATCACGTAAACAAGAAATTGAAATTTTGAATTTTAAATAGGATTCAAGCTATGGATGACATAAACAAACTGTGCAAGTTTCAAGAAAATCGGATCAAAATTGCAGACTATATTGCGTAAACAAGAAATGGAAATTTTGAACTTTAAATGGCTACTTTTCCCACACTGTTTGTCTGATTTTTTTCAACATCAATAGGGTTCAAGCTATTGATAAGATAAACAAACTGTGCAAGTTTCACGAAAATCTGATCAAAATTGCAGACTTTATCGCGTAAACAAGAAATTGAAATTTTGAATTTTAAATGGCTACTTTTCCCACACTGTTTGTCAGATTTTTTTCAAAATCAATAGGGTTCAAGCTATTGATGAGATAAACAAACTGTGCAAGTTTCACGAAAATCTGACCATAAATGCAGACTTTATCGCGTAAACAAGAAAAACGGACGGACGGACGGACAGACGGACGGACGATGGAAACCACGCCATGACATAAGCTCTGCTGGCTTACAGCCAGTAGAGCTAAAAACTGATAGATAAACTTCGAGACTTTCTCATTCAGCTTGAACAGTCCAGTGAAAACTTTAAAGAGACTGTGAAAGCAGAGTGTGTCCGTATCCATGCTGAAACAAGATCAACATTAACGAAGGCCGCGGAATACTTTAATCAAGCGAATTTTCTACAAACTGTTATGGATTTAGGTAATCCGATTCAGGCTTACGTTCCGTCTTTTCGTAACTGTTTGCCTGTACGAGTTGTCGTTCGTGCGGTACGGTACATGAACTTCCGGTTTGGAAATTTTACATACTTCGAAGTTTAAACATTTAACTTTGGTATTTATTTCGATGCAACAAATACTTCTGTGTTGCCGTTAACCTCTCAAACAACGGTAGAAGATATTTTGAACTATCGCAAATCAGAAATACAAACGTTTCTCAGGCAAAACCGTCTTAAAATTAATGGAAACAAACCTCAACTGGCCCAAAGAGTCGTAGACTTTATACAATCGCCACAGTCTTGCAAAGATCAGACAGATAATCGTGTTAACAACAACAAATGCATTTTCTGTATGTCCAAGGACCAGTTTACCTCTTGATTAAGTCGATCATTTAAAAAGAGAGGCCCTTACTGATCCATGATTGTGTGATGGTTTAATTGGTAGCTGCAACACGGAGATGCATCAAGCTCCCTTTTGCCAGAGCATGGCTCATACAAAGGATGCATAAATCCCTCCTTTTTTCCACAGTTTTGTCTCTGACATTTATTTAAAGTAAACGTATGCCAATGATTACAAACTAGATTGCCCTATATTTTTTTATTATTCGTCTAATTACAGGTATATGCAATTAAACTAAATACTGGTATCATTTATAAAAATATTCTGAAAATATTAAATGATACTGTAGGTCTAAATGTTAGCAGTAAAAGGTTTTTGAAAACTATAAGGCAAAAGGGCAAATTGCTCATAACCAGCTATTTCTCCTTTTCCCACATTATTTTCTACCTCATTAGTCAAGTTGAAGACAGTTTTGTTAAATCCAAAATTGTTGTCGCCAGACTCTATCAATTTGTGAGTGTTAAAAATGTATTGCTCATTAAAGGGTTAACGTTTTAAGGGCACTATAGAAATAACAATTGTTAGAAATGCAAGATTAAAAGGCACGTTTTGTACAGTCTGATTAGTGATTGGTCAAAGCATCTTGTTTTCCTGTTTGTATTGAAACAGAAAATTGTTTGTCTCGTTTTCTAGGATATCTTTAAAAAGTCAAAATGATTTGTAAAAATTGTTCACACATTTATTGTTCCTTAGAACCTTTTGTCCTTTTCATGGGTATTTTCTACTGCTTTAACCATATTAGCTTTCCCACGTTTGCTATAAACAACTACTTATTTTCCAAGAGCATACATAGAGTAAGTTACCCTATTACCAAACAACAAATGTTAAAGCCTCCTCCATACTGAAAAAGCCTGCAGATGACAAATCAAAAACTGGTATTAAAGAACTGCTGATAGGGCAGAAAACATTGTGGGATGAGGAGAAACTGTTCAAAATGAGCAATTTCTTCTTTTTCCACAATGTTTTTAAGGTCGGAAAGGGTTAAGAGATTCAGAAGCAAATGCTAGTAATAACCAGTTGAAATTATAGCCTTTACTCTTTGCCTGACGTGTCATCTTTAGACTATTCTAAAGAAAAAAAAAGCATTTCACTCTTTACCAAACAATCCCTTGTGTTAATGTGTTTCCCATATAGGTCTTTTGAAAACAATGCTCCAAAAGGAGAATTGCTGCTAATAAGCAGTTTCTTCTGGAAAAGTGGAAATTGTGTTTAAAGACAATTTACCGTTTTCCCATAATGTTTTCAAACATCATCTATTGCAAAAGTTGCTGATGTGAGGCAAAGGTTAAGAAATGTCTGATACCATTTTCACAATGAAGGCAACTGCAGAAAATTAAATGGAAACCACTAGAGAATTTCAGATTTGCTTTACCCCTTAACAAACAAATCCTTTATACAGAACAGAATATATATCATTTGTCTTTTGAAAACACTGTGGGAAAAGGGGCAACTACTTGTATCAAGTAATCCCTCCTTTTCCTACTATGTTTTCCAGCTTTATGGAGAACAAAGTTGAAGCAAATCTGGAAAAAGTTAGAAGTGTGTTTAAAACACGTTAACCTTTTCCCGTATTGTTTTAACTCATTATCACGCAACAAAATTTTAGGGCCAACCAAATTGAAAGCGTTCGCAGAAGACAAATGTTTTAAAAATGAGGATTTCTCTGTTTGATAGGGTAGAAAACATTGTGGGTAAAGGAGAAAATGCTGGTTACCAGCATTTTCTCGTTTTCCCACGTTTTCAAAAGCCTTCTTTTGCAGGTTATTAAAAGTCGGGATTGTGTGGTAAAGAGTTAAAACATCACATCATCTGTTGCAAAAGTCATTGATTTGAGGCAAAGAATTGTTTCACAGCACAAGCTGTATATATTGTATCTTAAACCATTTCCACAGTGAATTCACTCACAGAAAATCGAATGGAAACCACTTAAGCATTTTGGATTAGTTTTACCCTTTAACAAACAAATCTTTGTTATCATTTGTTTGGATGGAGGTCTTGAAGACACTGTGTGAAAAGGAGCAATTGCTTGTATCAAGAAATAAATGCTTTTCCCACAATCCTTCTAGCTTATTGGAAAGATTTCTCTCATTTTTACCTAATCTTAAATTGTGATCTGCTTGCTCTTTCAGTCTGGAAGAATCTTAAACTTGTGGTTTGATAAAAAGTTAACTCTTTGCCTTATAATAAATTTTAGACTTTCAAATTGAAACAGTTTGCAGACAACAAATTTGGATTTAACATAACTGACTTAACTTTGCTGATAAGGTAAAAAAAAAAAAAAAAAACATTGCTGGAAAAAGGAAAAATTGCTCGATACGAGCTATTTCTTCCTTTACCACAATGTTTTCAAAAGACATTTACTGCATGCACCTAAAATCAATTTTTTCTACTATGTACAAACTCTTTAATGGCAGATTCTTATTATTGGACATTGTACTTGTATAATATGAACTTACTGTAGTTTGCATCAGATTCTAAATGTGGTCAGTGGAATGTGTATCATGTGATTTTAGTATATGACTATAATACCTGGTTTTTAACCAAACACACCTAGCATTTGATCAGAACCTTACCACATGTATTCCGGATTTTCGTAATTCTAGCTAATATTAAGAGCTGCCATTTGTGCGGGATGGTATTCTGACTTCCGGTTTCGATTACAGTTATGGGAAAAGATAACTGTTGTATCGTTGAATATCATAATCACAGTGGTAGAAAAAAAGAAGAAATTACAAATTGCAATGTTTTCTCCCTTTCCTACAGTTACAGCCCACCTAAGCACTGTGCGGTATGCTAGTTTGATCATTTGTCATCATATATTCATCATGTCCTCTGTTCAAAATTTCTTGACAATAGATTTCCTTAATGTCATGGTATATTGTCATAGAAACCCAATTCCTGCAAACTACCAGGCTTTAAAAATCTTACAATATTATGGACTTACTGAGAAGTGTATTTGTTTAGATTTCAATTACAAATAAACTGCTCAGTAGCTCCATTTGTTGACATTTTTTAATGGTAAATATATATCTATGAACAATGTATAAAATAGAATTCACATGATTATATCTCAAGTTCAAGTCTATGTTATTTTTTATGAATACATGTACATGTATATAAGTTACATCTAACTTGTAATTGTATGTACAGACAATATTAAAGTTTGAAGACACATTTGTTTAGCATTTTCCATAGCAGGTCTACAAGAACACTAACCATTTTACAACAATTCCTTATCTTTAAGGCAGTGAAAGACTTCGAATTAATGTGGAAAAAGAAGAAAAGGCTCAGAACAAAAGATTTCTTCTATTTCTTCAATGATTTCTTTCCAGATAAGAGAACCAGGAGTCTTTGGAAATTTTTCAGTAGGCCTAGTTGTCATCAGCAGAAGCTTGAATTCTAAAGGAGTCTATAATTTGTTACTTCAATAAGATTAACTCTTTACCAAATGACAAAATTTTGGACTAGACCAAATTGAAAGCATTGGCAGACGACGACTTAGATGGAGCTGAAATAGTGATCGTTGTATATGAGAGGGTAGAAAACATTGTGGGCAAAGGAGAATATGCCAGTTATCAGCATTTTCTACTTTTCCCACAATGTTTTCAAAGGCTTTCTCTGTCTGGGTCCTTAAAACTCGGGATTGTGTGGGAAAGGATTAAACAAGACATATTGGTATGTGAAGAACATGTACACTGAATTTTCACCCTTACTCTGAAACAAGTGGAGGTAGCAAGTTTGTCATTGCTGAACAAAGAAAGAATATATGCTCAGCAAAGTCACTTATAGCTAAAGGCAGGACACCTTGCAAAATTCTGTAATTCTTTATTTGCTCCATTTTTCTCTCAACATGAATGCGTGCTGAGGCAATCCTTCTTGTGGTCTCCACTTCAGTCTTGCTAAACTGAGTTTTTGACTTGAACGGAGGACAGTACAGCTTTACACCTAATGGTTTCAATCTGACTGGATGTGTATGAAACCTTTATCAACCATCACTGCATCTCCTTTGTTGAGTTGCTCAAACAGACAGCTCTTTCTAGTTATTTCAACATCTGAGTTGACAAATTAGACACAAAGACAACTGCTCCAGTCATACTGACTCCAACCAATGCCTTAAAGGTATCATGCAATTTATAACAGAAGTAGGTTAATGACTTATTTTCTAAAAATGATGGACTCTGGATATAAACCTCTGTACAGTCAAGTATGACTCTTGTGTCTGAGAATTTTTCAAAACACTTTGGCACAGATGCTTGTAGAACATCAAGTTTGGGAAGAACGACAAGTGATCGCATGCATTCACACATAAACAAGACCCATGAATTAAATATCTTTGAAACTGCACTTGCAGATATTTTGAAACGAAATTCCAAGTCTTTTACAAGTAAACCAAGTCTAAGCCTCATCATCACCATTAAAAATTCATCAACGTGACGCAACTTTCGTTTTCACCCTAAGCTATTTATAGTCATTTCACCAACAGATTCAGTACTCAATTTATCAGCACCATGTTCCATAAGGGAGTCAAACACAGGAATGTCTTGAAATCTGTAAATCCAGTGTAAAACATTATCAAATCATTTGAATGTTTATTTTTTCTATGCAGATTTCTGGGAGTGATACATCTATACCAACAGATACACTGGGCTTAACGTGGTTGAATGTCTCAGAAAATTCAGTGAAATCAGTTCCTACTATAGAATTTTCCTTATTACACAAAGTCACATTTTCCAAAATTCTAGGCGGTTCATATGTCTGTGCGGCTTGAGTAAAACTGGAATCAGCAACTGGACATTTTGGCTTTATGGTCTTGCTATAGGCTGTCAGAGAATACCTGTGAAGATTCATAAAATATGATAATTTTATAACCTGTTACCATACATTCCAGTCAGAAGCATCTTTACAACTTAAACCTTTACCACACAATCCCGACTTTTACCAATCCTGAGAAAGAAGCCTTTTAAAAACGTAATAGGAAAAAGAGAAATTGCTGGTAACCACATTTTCTCCATTTCCCACAATGTTTTCTACCCTTCCCATAACAAATTTCTTTTTTTAAGCCCCACTTCTTTTGTCATCTGCATTACTTTCAATTTAGACCATAAAGGTTGTGACATTGACGAAAAACAAAATAACGACAATATATTTCCATACTATCATATATCCCTGAGTAGGGTAATTTTGCCAATTTAGCAACATTTCCTTCAATCCTAAATCATGTAAACTGGAAATTAGTAAAATGTATGTGTATGTAAAATCTGTAACCTTTTACAATCATTTAAATTCACCTCTTTAAAATTATTGACCTATATTCATTTGTCAACAAATGAAAATTTTATGGCAACCATATAGAGAGGATTTCCTGGTGATGTGCATGTATTTTCACTGGTCATGATATTTTCTTTTCTAAGGTAAACTGCGGATGATGAATGAAAGTCACATGAAAGTCATAAACCTGTGAATTCTCTGATGACAAGCTGTGAACATTTAATAAGTGCGTATTGCCTCACAAAATTAACATATTGTTTTAATTCTGGATCATATTTTAGGAATGAATGAAAACCGCCAAATTCATGGATATAAACGTTTGCACTCTCTATTTTCTTCACTGGCCGTGGATTTGTATAAACTTAAAAGCTGCTTTCTGTAACCATTTACCACACAATGTCGCCTTTTAATGACCATGGGTATGAAGCCTTTTGAAAACATTGTTGGAAAAGGAGCAAATCCTGGTAACCAGCATTTTCTCCTTTTCCCACAATGTTTTCTACCCTATCAAAGGAAAATTGCACCATGTGCACCACACTGAAATTGTCGTCTGCAAATGCTTTCAATTTGCACAGGTCTAAAATTTTGTCGTCTGTTAAAGGGTTAATTCAAAGATCAAAACAAGTTGATATCCTAGAGTCATTAGTTTGGACGCCCTTAAGCACTTTAGCTTCTGTATCATTAGTTTTATGACTTAATTATATAAACAAATGCAATGTATAGCAGATGTATCATGTTATCTATGACTGCATATTTATATCACACTTCATTGTAATTTGAATTTTGAATAAGTCAAATTTTTGCAACTTTTTCAATAGACCACCGGAGAATCCATGTTTGTTTACACTCATACGAAACAACGCCTTTTAATGGTCTGCTCTTTTTTGAGTGATATATCCCTCTACTTTCACATGCACAACCAAGTTTGATACTTGGACAAGCAAACCAGAAATTTAACATGTACATTTTTTTTCTATCTTTCAGACATATGAGCTATTTCAGATTTTCCAAATCTGATACTCACTGCTGTATTTAAAAAATTTGCATTGCTACAGTTTACAGGGGGTAACCATGTGTTAAAACTCAAGAATGCAAGCTGCATGAAGTTGATGAACTAAAGATATATATAGAAATTAGCTCATGTCACATTGAGGACATGCAGGACAATGACTTTCACGTCTTACTCGAAAACCCTCCAGATCCTGTACATAGTAAAACTTTGTTCAAAAAAGAACATCATAGTGTTGCAGAAAGCCTGTTACAAGAGGATTCATACCGCTCAAAAGGAAATAAATGGTAGTAATGATAAAGTAAACACAAAGGAAGTGACGAAATGTACAACTCACCCTATTGAGAAAATCCCCAAGTCATTGATCAAATCTATACTGACAATATCTTGCTCAGCCGACCAACGCATATTGCCAATTATAATTAATGAACAAGAGCCTTGTACATCCTCCGAAACAAACCTTCACATCAAAATTTGTTTGCCTGTGATTTCTGGATTACCTGAGTTACAAGTTATGGTTAATAGTCTAGGATATATTGTTTTTCTATGTGTCAGTCAAGACATCTTCTAATTTTGGATAAGAACTTTTGTCTGCAGAATCGAATACTAACAGAAACAGAACCTGTATGCTTCAGCTCTACAGGTACCGAGGACTTCGTCATTGTTTTGCTAACAGAACAATGAAAACATACCAAGTGACTCGAAAAGATGTTTTCACTTTCAAATGTTTTTATTCCCCTCAAAGCTCTATTGCTGTAGCCTATCAATGCATGGTGCCAATCAAGTAGTATGTCTTTGCTTCAACCTACTTCTCGATGAAGGAAAAAGTATTATGCAAGACTGTGTGACATTTGAAATTCGGGGTAATAAGGATGGCAAAATTCACAAAACTTTCAGTTTCAACCTTGCAGCCAAAGCATCAGCAGAAATGTCTATTTATTCAAGGCAGATGGGTGAGATAGTTGTATGTTCAAATATTCCATCATCTTTCTACATATTTCTATCAGAGACTGTCGAAAGGCTACGACTTATTGAAATATCAGGTGCTACAAGTATAACTGGTGACAGATATGGAAATCTGTACATATTTGACAAAACTGGAGACTCCATTTTATACATTTCAAAGGACACCGATGATATGTTAAATAATATTAAATAATATGATATGATATGTTAAATAATGATATGTTAAATAATATTAAATCAAAAGAGTTGTCAGCTGCTGCAGTAACATACAATGCTAATGAGCTCACTCGCATCGCGGTATGCTCTACAATGGGGGAACAGACAACAGCCCAGCTTAGTAAATGCCTCTTTCTTTGATCAACTTGAAGTGTTAAGTCAAGATGAAATTAAAGAACCTAATATGTGAACTTAAAAAACATCATCAGAATTAAGACATATTGCCAACGCACATTCTGACGCAGTACTTGAAAGAACTTTTACCAGTTATTACACCTATAAGGTTAGTGCGGGGTATTTCCGGATAAATACAACAAGCTACTGTAAGGCCACTTCTTTTAAAAGAAGCGTGGACTTGAGCTAGAAATTGGTAATTACAGACCTGTAAGTAGCCTTTCAGTTCTATCTAAAGAAGAGAAAGCGGATCTACTTTGCGCGCATGCGTACAAAAAATAACTTCTCCCCAAAAGTCAATTGATCAGCCTGTACACAACATCATTCTTGTGAATCAGCTCGGCTACGACCTATCAATGATATTCTTGGTGGAAAGGAGAGAAAAGAAGTCTGATTGCTAATGATCTCGGTGCTGCATTCGATACCGTAGATCATGACATCCTGATAAAGTACTTTATGATCAGTTTGGCGTATGTGGCAGTGCATTGAATTGGCTCGAGTCGATCTTACCTCACCCCGTCCACTAGGATACACGTAGCGTTCCCTAAGGTAGCTGTTTGGGCTCTTGGCTGTACTTTACCTACGCTAGTGCACTCCGCCGTCTACTTCCTTGTCTGGGTTCTCCAATGATCATATCGCACACAAATGCTTTCTTCCCCTATGTCTCCAATGCATGAACAGCAAAATATCCATGAACTAGATATATGTGCTATTACAATCAACAATTGGATGAACGTTAACAAGATAAAAATGAATACTTCCAAAGCAGAGTTCATTATGTTTGGCAGCAGGCCTGAACTGAACAACCACCTATAAGATACTCGGGCGCCTTCTTGAACGAAACTATTTCATTCAAGGAATACGTTCAGCGCACGTGTCGCACTGCAATGTTAAACTTCTTCAGATTTGAGCCTGTTAGAAAATACCTTACTACTGCTGCATCTTAAATCTTAGTACTTCTCTGGTTATTTCTCATCTGGACTATTGCACTGTTATATTGTATGGCATTTCTGATTCAGAGCTGCTTAAAATGCAACGCATTCAAAACATGTGTGCAAAATTAGCTTTAGGCAGAAGCAAATATGACTGCGAAGAAAGCTCTATAATTTGGCCCGCAACATGCGAAATGAGGCCTTCAGACATTTGCGTAAAGTGTCGTCCCGGATTAGCCTGCGTAGTCCGCGCAGGCTAATCCAAGGCAGCACTTTACGACTAGATAAGATTTTTTCATACAGTAGGCTTTCGTGAGACAGAAAATCGCACAGAAACGGGAAGTGTGATCTCGGATTAGTCACAGACTGCACAGGCTGATCTGGGACGACACACTTTTACGCATATGTCCGAAGGCCCCTTTTTGTGTGCTGCACGCTATATGATCTATCAATCTTGATATTTGTAGCAAAGTATTGTTCTGGAAATTGTTCTAGCATATTATGTTTCCCCAACACATTTAAAATCTGACGAACCTTTCAGGTTTTAATGGTTTTTAATGTTTTAAGCCTTTTACCGTTTAATTCTTACACGCGTCCTAACTATTTCTTAAACATGTATGTTTGTATTGATGTATGTTTGTATTGTCCAGCGCCATTGAATATAACAAGGTTGAAACATGCGTTTAACAAATAAAATGCATTTACATTAACATTTACAAATGTATTTGTATGAAAACATTCCGGCCATGAGCATGGATATAACATTTTACTTTAGTTACTCACAAGCATTTTTTTCCGTGGGTTCAACATATCAGAAGCTGCCACAAGAGAGCCGTGGTGGCCCTGTGTGGCTTCACTGCCCTTTACACTATGTGTAATACATGCAATTGGCATCGACAGAGAAATTCATCTGTTAGATGGCCGTATTCAAATTAAATTTCATTTAAAAAAAACCTAGCCCCCCCAAAAAAAGTTCTTTCTTTTTCACATGCTAAGATGATCATTTATGCCAAATATCAGGATTCTCCAACAAACATTATTTCGACAATGAGATTTCAAAAAAAATTAGTTGCAGATAAAAAAAAAAAATTCTATGTCAATTCTGGTAAAATTGGGGGGGGGGGTAAAATAGAAGTATATAAACCTTGTTAATAAATATTCAACAAATCAGGGCATACTAGTAAGCATTAACACCAAAAGAAATCATCAAGAATGAAAAGTTTTTCGATATCCACAAAACTTCGAATGCACAATACCCAGCATGTAACAGTGTGGTAATGGCAATCAAGAAAGATAAATGTAATGTAATGAGGAAGGGAGGCATAATTTCCCTTTAACATTATTAACTCCAAAAATAGTTTTTTGTCACTAATATTCAAACCCAACACAGCTTTGTTCTTTGCTGGGTCAAAATAAAAAACCTGAAAGAGGTCGACCAAAGGATCATTTTGGCCCATCTGTAGAAATCCCAAACTGCAATTTTAGAATAGTTTTAGAGATTTTCAATATACATTTTTTCAGGTCTGTTGCCATGGTAACAAGAGTTTTTCTTTTTATCAATTTATTTTCATTAAATCACGAAGAGGACAATTGTAGTACCATTTCTGTACAGTTTGGTCAAAATTGGATGTGTAGTTTTAGAGATTTTTGAAATGAAATTTAATGTACGCACGGACGCACGCTCGACAGACAAGGGGCCAAAGTATAAGCTCGCTGGCCTCCGGCCAATGGAGCTACACATTCAATATCTCTGGGGCTTTTCTCTTGTTGAAAATCTCCACAAACGACAAAATTTTAGACTGTTCAAATTGAAAGCATTTGTAGACGACAAATTGTAGCTCAAATTATGGCATTTGTCTCTGAGAGGGTAGAAAACATTTTGGGAAAAGGAGAACATGCTGGTTACCAGCATTTTCTCTTTTTTCCACACGGTTTTCAAAAGCCGTTTCGTTACAATTCGGGATTGTGTGGTAATGGTGTAACATGTACGTGTATTTTTAAACGCTTTAAACCTGTTAGTACTACACAATACTTTGTTTTAACAACACTTAGAAAATAGCTTTGGAAAACATTGTAGGGAAAGAAGAGAATGCTGCCAGTCAGTAATTCCTCCTCCTTTCACAATGTTTTCTATCCTTTCGAAGTTAACACCTTGATTATACCCCCATTTAGGTTATTTTCTGCAAATACTTTCAATTTCGATAACTCAGAAATGTCAAGTGGGAAACAGTTTAGAGTTACAACAGGAAACATCCAATCATTATGTGATTTTGCACAACTGCGGTTTATTGTTCATTTATGTAATGGTATAATAAAGATTCTATTGTCTGTAAACAATTCAGCCTTTGTCATTCACGGCTGTATAACTCTCACGCGATATACCCTCCATTATTGTTTGACAAAATTAAACAAATACATTTGTATATTAAACGACCTCTTTCGGCACATTGGTAACTACCCTGTACATTGAATGGGAACCAACCTAATAAAAGGAATGTTTAATATTGCCATATAATCTTAGGTAATATTATTGTTTGCGTTTGGGAATACAGGTTTAAAATCACGTACCGTGGCGAGATAATGTACTGAAAACAGAATCAAGATATAACACATACATGTACGTCTACGGCGTACTTACTTACCCATTGGGCTATTGCGAATTTTGCACTAGTGTCCAGATTTAATACATATCAATAAAATTAATTATTTAACACCTACAACACGACGTCCAATAAAATCGCTTCAATACTACTAAGTGAGTATAAAATATCTGAATCCGTATTGGACTGTAGAGATTTCAGAACGAGGCCAGAGTCCGATATGGATTTTTCAGAACGAGGCCAGAGTCCAGAATATGGATTTTACAGAACGAGGCTAGCGTCCCGAATATCGATATTTGGACGGCAGAGTAGTTTCCCTTGTATAGGCCATAGGCACAATGATCGTCCGTACGAACCCGACAATATTAAAGCTATGCAAAACATCTTTGATCCTTATCTTTGCTAGAAAGGACACGACGCCAGCCTGTTGATCATGTCTTCAAAGGAAGCCGATTAATTAAGGAAGATATCAATAAGATTGCTCAGATTCATTCTGTTCATTCCCCACCCCACCCCTACAGAAGCGTTTTGAGAAACACCAGTATCCACCTTTTTAAATTGTTTTAAAATGTTAATTAAAAGGAAATAGATCACATATTCTTTTTCCTTTAAAGTCAAAACGTGTGAAATAAAGAGGTCATTTAACATGCTTGGGTACAATACTGAAATCAATTGATTCGTACACTGCGGAACCAGTCTATATTTTGGACTCGGCTGTCGCCTCGTCCAAAATATAGACTGGTTCTACAGTGTACTCATCCAATAGAATTCATTATTTCACACCTACAATAAAGCGTCCAATGAAATCGCTTTAATACTACCACGTGTGTATCAAATATCTGAATCCATGTTGGACTCTGTAGAGTCCAATACGGATTTTTCA
The DNA here is from genome assembly GCA_945859785.2 of Tridacna gigas. Lineage (NCBI taxonomy): Eukaryota > Metazoa > Mollusca > Bivalvia > Cardiida > Cardiidae > Tridacna > Tridacna gigas. Next base: position 12,253,377 of record OX244029.2, on the reverse strand, counting down.
GAACGAGGCCAGAGTCCAGAATATGGATTTATCAGAACGAGGCTAGAATCCCGGATATCGATATTTGGAAGGTAGAGTAGTCTCCCATGGAAAGAAGTTATCGTCCGCAATTTTATTCGAAATGCTCTCTGATCAAGAATTTTCGGATCATGCAAAATCTCTTATGCAGAATTCAACCTTCTCCAATTGTACCATCTAATTTTTCAATTAATTACACTCATTAATTAAGGAAGATATCAATAATCCCACATTCATTCTGTTCATTCCCCACCCCGATCCCTACAAAAGCGTTTTAAGAAATACCAATATTTGCTAATTTAAATTATTTTAAAAGGTTGATTTAAAGGGACTAGCTCATACATTTGTTTTAAAACAAAACGTGTGAAATAAAGAGGTCATTTAACATGCTCGGGTACAATACTGAATTCCATTGGATTCGTACACTGTAGAACCAGTCTATATTTTGGACTCGGCTGTCGCCTCGTCCAAAATATAGACTGGTTCTGCAGTGTACTCATCCAATAGAATTCAGTATTGTACCCGAGCATGTTAAATAACCTCATAGTATTGTACCCAAGCATGTTAAAATTTAAACATTATCGAGCGGGGTTTATACGAAGTGAATAGGCTATTAAATTACGCGAAACATACACTCAGCAAAAATGAAAACTTTACATGGACTTTGAATCTGCATATTTTTACTTTTATAAAATGCACCATAAAAATAATGACACCAAGTTTTACTTTGATGAAATATCAGTAAGTTTTGTGAATTTCATTAATTTTCTCTTAAAGATTGATTTTAAATGTGAAGTCAAATAACGTAGGGGTCAATTTCAAAAATATCGAAAGTGGTAAAAATTGGACTCAGCGTAATTTTTGGTATTGAATGTCAGATTAAACAGACAATGTTTACGTGAGCTTCTCAGTAGTGTGTATGGCCACCATTTCTTCTGATGCAAGCCAATATTCTCCTCCTCATGGAGTTGATGTAACGTCTAATGACGTCATTTGGAATAGCCTGCCATTCTAACTGTAAAGCCTGTCTCAGGTCATCGATATTGTTTATTTGGTGATTTGTTCGTACCCTGCGCCCGAGTTCGTCCCAGATGTGCTCAATGGGGTTAAGATCCGGAGAGACTGCAGGCCAGAGTAAGACGTTCACATTATTGTTTGCCAAGAAATTACTGGTTACTCGGGCAGTATGGGGTCTAGCATTATCATGTTAAAAGATTGCCTGAGGGCCATGATTCTGCATAAATGGGAGCAAATGATTGCGCAGAATGTTGATGTAACCTTGTGCATTGAGATTTCCCTGAACAATCACAAGTTCTGTCTTTTGGTTGCCCTTGATTCCTACCCAGACCATGACGCTGCCGCCACCGTACCTGTCCGTTTCCCTGATGCAACATCTTTCATTTTTGCGGCGGTAAATTCTCACCTACCATCTGCAAAGCTGACACAGAAGCGTGACTCGTCTGAGAAAATGACGTTGTTCCATTGGTTTCGCCTCCAAAGGCGGTGACGTCTTGACCATGCCAATCTTGCAGCCCTATGACGTGCCGTTAGAATCGGTCCGGTGTAAGGTCTGCGAGCACGAAGTGGAAAATTTAATCTCCTCAGACGGTTTCGGATTGTCTGAGCACTGACCCCTAGCTGCCGAGCAGTTACTGTGGCTGGCATAAAACGATTACGTAAGTGAGCTAACGTAATAGCGCGGTCTTCTCCACGTGACGTCGCACGCTCTCTACCTGGGTCCGTATTCACCAAACCATTCTTAAGAACATTCTTGGGCTTATTCTCAAGAATTTTCTAAATTTTCCATTCTTAGGCACAAGTACGTATTCACCAAACCATTCTAAACTTTAGACCGTTCTAAATATTTAGACTATTCTTAAGAATTCCAAGTCCGCCAAGTACATGCTCAAGAATCGTTCTAAATCGAGAAAATGGCCGCCCTCCGTCGTTTGAACCGCATCGAAGTAGTTCAACATTTCGTATTTGGGCCGGAAAGGAGATTGGTGGACCGGCAGAATCCGCTGGAGGTACTAACGGCTGGCGAGGTATTTACTATATATCGTTGTCGGCCGTGCGCCAAATTATTTTTATGTCAAACCTTGGCAACTTACATTGAGTTCGGTAACGAAAGAAACTCACCGTTACCTGTGCTGTATCAAGTACTCGTAACTTTGAGATTTTTCGCCACCGGCAGTTTTCAGTTAGTGATAGGAGATCTAATAGGTATCACCCAGCCGTCGGTTTCGCGGATTTGCCGGAGAGTGGCAAGGCCAATATCGTATAAATCGAGAAATTTTATAAACTTCCCCAGGGGGCAAGAAGTTTCACTTATTAAACGGAGAGATTTCGAGCAATTGCAGGTTTGTATTTCACTTTGTACACCTTTTTGTCATGTTTCTATGTTTAGATAGCATTCAAAGAGAAACTTTGTCTGTCAACCCCCCCCCCCACTCCTTTTCCCAAAAAACAATGGTAGCTGTCGAAAGTTTTGTATGAATTACTAAGGTCACTTAAAAAAGACAAAGTGTCAAATCCGTGGACTGATCGAAAGCAAGATTTTTTTTTTTTTTTTTTTTCAATCAATTTCACCGTTTGGAAACGGTCATTGGTCTATTTTGTAGCTAAACGATGTTGGGATGAAAGATCAGTGTCTCCTGATGAATCTGAGAAGCGGAGGTCGTATACGTGTGCAGTAAAAATAGATGAAAATTAGCATGATTGTTTTGTAATTTACTTCATGGATTAAATGCAGTGATACAGAAAACTAAATAGTCGCACACACACCGTGTTATGTTGAATATACCCGTCATGTGTCCTTAAGATGGCTGCAAAGGCAGGGGCACCGTTAATGAGAAAAGCTCCATATATCTTTTAACAAAATACAGATGAGGGGCGGGACTGATAAGGTTGTAGAATATTGGTATAGTTTCATAAATTAATTGTTCCATTGATTGATGAAAGCTTCAAGAGGATGAAATAGACTAAATGTAAAAAAAAATAGCGCTTGGAGAAATGTTTTAAAAGGAAAATTCTGTTTGGAGTTCTATATCCTTGGGACGTCATATATTGCATATCTCTGTGCTTTCAAGAACGTTGCAACCGTTGGTTGGATGGTCATCTTCATTCTAGATAGTAAACTGAAATATCTGAAGCCCTGTAAGTTATTTTTCAACCTTGTACACCTTTAGTGACAAAAACCAAGAAAAAAGAGTGCAGTGACCCTATCAACTCTTTCTGCACTGAAATTGTTAAAAATGTTCTGAAAACACCAAACATCACATTCAAGGCTGATTAACGGTTAAATTCAAGTGAACAAGCCTTATGTGATTTTGTTTGTTGTAGTTTTCAGCTTGTACACAAGTTTGTTGTGTCTGTCTGCCTGTGTTGTGGCTCCATGTAAGAAACCTTTATGACAGGATATTGAACTGTTTAACTCTTTCCCACACGACAAAGTCCAGATTCAAAGTATTTGCAGACAACAAATCAAAGGTGGCTGAAATGTTGAAAATTTCCTTCATTTGAGTAGAAAACATTGTGAGGAATGGAGAAAATGCTGGTTACCAGCATTTGCTCCTTTTCCCACAATGTTTTCAAAAAGGTTTTCTTCTCATGGTCGTTAAAAGTTGGGATTGTGTGGTAAAGAGTTAAAAAATAAATACCCTCAGTGTCACAACAAAAAATCTCTTGATTCCTAAATACTCGGAGAAAGATAGATCACAAAGTTAAAAAAAAAAAATTGGAGTGCCATTAAACATGTAATGACACATCCGATTCCGGGACATTTCGGTCCATAACAATTTCGGCCCATTACAGTTTCGGCCCATAACAATTTCGGCCCATTACAATTTCGGCCCATAGTCTAAATACCAAATGAATGACACTTGAATTTTTCTCTGTTTGTCTGTCAGCTTGCATGCTACGACCTGTCTTGCTACCATTCTTTGTGTTGATTGATTGCTTTTATATGACACTGTTTTAGCCGCTGGTCCTACACCTTCGAAGGTTTGCCAAACAAAACAGCCGCGTTCTGTATTGGGCAAGGGAGGATTGGTGTCATCGTTTGAAATAACACAAAGGCATTTCCAGACTTGTAAACTTGCCAATCATAACTAATTTCAAACTCAGTTTTAGCTGAAGAACATATGTTTTCTAAGGATAGTTCATTATGCGGAGCCTTCATTAAGGATTAATTTCTAGGATTTTTGAAATTCCAGATGTCACTTTAGAATTTTTTTTTATGAAAATTTGGGAAGTTATACATACCTCGGCAATACCAAAAATCCATTTTTTCCCCCAATTTTACCATGGAACAAATGAAAATGTTAATTTGGGCTTCAGCATGAAAAACGTTATATATATGCAATCCTTCTAAAAACCCCGTGTTGTTTAGAATTATTACATGTAGACAATGAGTTAGTACCCACGACATCGATAGGGTTAACTGAGGTCAGGAGTAAAATTAAGTGCTAAGCAATTAAATTCTTCTCTGATCTGGATGCCTACAGTGAAATAAACTGAAAAACAGTTACCTTACCATTTCTTTGAACTTTTTACCAAACGACAAAATTATAGACTGATCGAAATTGAAAGTGATTACAGACGTCGAGGTAAATCATGTTGCACAGATTATGAAATCTGTCTTGAGTGGGTAGAAAACATGGTGGTAAAAGGAGGCAAGGCTGGTTATCAGCATTTTCTCCTTTTCCGACAATGTTTTCAAAAGTCTCTTTCCTTTGGGGGGTCGTTATAACTCGGGATTGTGTGGTAAAGGGTTAAAAATATGAATCCTTGGTAAGCAATCCATTATCACGAATAAAAAAAATGCGCAAACAAGACTTATTGTGCAAATTATTATTGAAAATAATTACTGAAGTTGCATCCATTCAATTATTTTTCCCTGTCTTAAATTACGCAAATTCACAACACCCAAGATAATAAAACGTGACGAAGCATGTACCTAAATTCGACGGATATCTGAGACGATATTATGACATTACGGATATTGGATGGTTTAAACCCTTAACCCAGATTGGAAGACCCAAAAAAGAGAGTATGATCAAATTTGCCTGCAAAAAAGAAGGTAAAAAGATCAATAAACAACGGATTTAACTTGACCATTTCAGTTCCGACGGAGACCTAAGTATCCGTCCCGGAGAGCTTAGATGAAGATCAGATTGTACTTTTAAGGTGATGAAAACTCTACTATTTATAACGTTCGCTACCTGATGCTAAACTTAGATAATTCAAACTTTAGGAGATGGGAAATTTAGTTTTCAACTATTCAACCGTCGATGGCAACTTAGTATCTTTTGTGGATGGCGTAGGTCTACACCGGATTACACATGATATTTACAGTCTGATCTTCGATACAAACCAAGATTTAACGTCTGCCGTATGATTATGTTGGTTTTCCTTTGCTCATATTGTACATACCCTTTTACCATGTGTAAACATTCTGCCAGGACGTAAAACAAATATCCAGAATGTTTATTGATGCGAAACAAACAATATTCAAAAGCGCAATTTTATCCACCGAACAGTTAGTAAAAGGACTCGTCAGGTCGTGCAATATTTATGATACGCCAACCATAGGCGGAAATTGTATGGGCCGAAATTGTTATGGGCCGAAATGTCCACATTCGACATACCTCGGGTGATCCGGTGACCAAATCCCTCGGCTGTATCACGTAGCTTGATATGCACCTACACGGTACATTTCGCACATCTCCGGAAGCACACCGCTTTACCGTTATTGAAATTGTAAAGCTCCTCTTTAGAAAAAACGCATGAGTAAATTTTCTATCTTTATCTTTCTAAGAGTATTTCAGTCGGCAAACAGTGGTTGTTCATGTCGTTGCTAAGCGATCTACAGGGACGCCTCCATGTTTAAGATCATGTGATTGGTAGTTCAAAATGGAAGCCACCCTTATACAGACGAGGTTAGATGTAGGTACGGAATCGGCCGAGTTGTGACGAGTGGAAATGTCCAGTCACCACACATCCCATAGGAAAGTGCCAAAAGGATCTGTAGCTGAGAAGATTGTCGATTGTAACCTAAATATTGGTATTATATTATCACCAGGTTTTCCAAATGTAATTGGATGTGTGGATGGCTGTCAAATAAAGATACAGAGACCCGTTGCAATAGAATCAGATCACATAAATAGAAAGGGGTTTCATTCCTTGAATGTGCAAGTAAGTGATTTTAATTTTTTGATTGATTTCTGCTGGAGTAATTGGTCCCACTGGAGTGTCCTTTCACTAAGTGTTGCAGAGCAAGCCTAACACATTTAAAACCATGACTGCAAATTACTGTTCATTAGATGACTGTCATTAGCTGAAATATTGTTGAAAGAGTCAAAGAACACCATTTAATACAAAGAAACTTAAATGATAACAAAGCTGATTTCACATATATTTTCATAGTTTAATTCTTTTCTGTGCAAGAGAAGGCTATTTTTTGTTTACCCTTTAACAAACAAAATTTTTGACTAAACCAAATTGAAAGTATTTGCACACGACAAATGTAGCGCAAATGATGATTTCTACATCTTCAATGGAGTAGGAAACTAACGATTCTTCTTTTACCACAATGTTTTGAAATATAATCCTTTTTTTTTTTTTTTTTTGTAAACTTTATTAGCCACGTATACTGGATAGGGGAGGTTGTGGCCATCCTCCCTCTATCCTAACAACAATCGTTACTTACATCCAATAACATTTGTGACCCCTACGAACAGTGCAGACCAAGATTCGAGTGTAGATTGATTTTGGAATTCACCGCTCGCAAAGGTGACAAATCGCAGAATAAGAGTTAATAAAAATACATGTACTATTTAGAGATCCAGATAAAGTTATGTGTTTAAACAAACTAGTTGAAATATGATCATAAATTATTGATTTTATGGAAGAACACTGCGGGAAAATGTGAAATCGATCTTTTCGAGCAATTTCACTCCTCTCCACAATGCTCTTAAAATTCTTCATTGTGTTAAATAGAGCATGAGGGGAAAGTGTCAAACAAACGGCCTATTTAGTTCACCGAATCTGGATCAATAGATAGCTATCAAAGACTAATAAGTTTTACAAAGCTATGCTAAAACAAGAAAAACAACTAATAAGAAAGTGAAGAAAAAAAAAAAAAAAAAAAAAAAAAAGAAAGAAAGGGAAAAAAGAGAAATGACTCTCGGATAATAGCAAAGAATAGGAATATATATATATCAATGTATTTTATATCAAGAGTGGTCTCGAATAATATGTCGTACAATTGACCATCTTTCCAAGGCAGAGTCAGAAGATTTTGTTTCTTTATAAGTAGTCCAAGCCAAATGTAAACTATTTTGAAGGCCATAAATTGTCGGGATTTTCGATTTAGATTTACAAGAAGCGATATATCTTTTGAAATAGTGAAAGAGTGTGTATAATTTGTCGTCATTATTGAATGTATCGATTAGAACGTTGACACTATTTATAAGTCTTTGAGTTGATGGGTCTATTTCTATTATTTTTTATTCTAAATGTTGTACGAGGATTTTCACCTTTTCACATTCGTAAAATATAAGGAGCAGACTTTCTTCAGTAGTATTGGAGAAACAGCATAAGTTACTTGGGGTAATGTTCATTTTGTTTAATAGGGAGTTAGTGGGGAAAAATCTATGAACTATTTTTACTTGCATCCATTGGATATACGAATCGTTTGTATTTTTAAAAATATTACTATAAATTTTTTTCCAATCAAAATTTTGAGTAGGGAACAAAAATTCCCATTTCTTTTGGCTAGTAGGAATTTCATTGTTATCAATAAGTGTTCTATAAATTGTTTTGTTGGGTTTTTTTATTTACCAAAATTTCATTTAAATAGCTATTAATACAGGGATTGGCATAGTCTAAAATCAAGTTTTCATTCTTATCAATATCAACCTTTCTTAAGAAGTTTTGGATAGTGTTTATCAGACCGTAATACCTCAAATAGTTAATTGTTTTTACCTAAAATCGTCTCTATAGACTTTAAGGAAGTAAATTTTTTATTCTTATCCATTATGTCCCTGACATTTCTAATCCCTCTATCATATAAATCTTTGATAAAAATGACTTTTGAGTCTATTGTGAAATTTTCTTTGTAGAACAAGGGCATATTTAATATCAAGTCCCAAGAGTCAATTTTAATTTTTGTCATATATTCTATGTATAATTTAAGTACGTCTCGCCAGAAATCGTTTTTTATTAGTTTAGAGATAAATTCGGAATTAGCTTTTCCTAAGTTTATTATTTTTCGTACGTCCATCATGTCATATACTAGTTGATAGCATTTATTAGGTTTACGATTTATTAGATTTTTAAGCCATTTTAATTTCATGCTAGTGTTAAAGCTTTTGATATCTATCATTTTCATACCACCTTCTTCATAGCTTTTAATACAAATAGATTTTTTGATTTTTGCCCTTCCATCCCATACAAAGTTGTATAGTAAATCGTTTAGACGTTTTATGAAATCTGTTTTCGGAGAAGGGAGACTAATAAATAAAGGCCATAAAAGTGGAATAAGAAGTGATTTTACAACAGTTACTCTGCCAATAGGTGTAAGTTTCCTTCTTTTCCAGTATGCTATATATTTTGAAATATTTTTAAGTTTTGGTTCATAATTCAAATCTACCATTTTCTGAAGATTGATATCAAAAGTTATTCCAAGTAGCACAAATTGAGTTTCACTCCAGTTTAATTTCCATTTAGTTTTTATTGAGTAAGCACTATACTTACGTGACCCTATCCAAATCAACTTCGTTTTATCAAAATTGCACTTTAATCCAGATATAAAATAAAACTTGTCAAGTACTTCTAAAAAACTATTTAATGATTTTTCCGAGCCGTCTAGTAATAATGTAGTGTTATCAGCAAACTGGCTTATGAGATACTCAGTTTCTTTCACCCTCATACCTTTAATACTTTTGCTTTGTCTAATTTTAAAGCTTAAGATTTCAGAGCATAGGATGAAGATATATGAAGAAATAGGGTCTCCCTTGATAGGAAACCATTTAACTGTACTCTTACTTGTGTATTATACAAAAATAATTTTATCTATTTCTTAAATGTAGGACCAAATCCAAAAATGTCAAAAGTTTTTAAGATAAAGTCAAACGATAACGAGTCAAAGGCTTTTTCAAAATTTAGTAGCATTAATAAGCCAGGTATGTTATTGTCTTCACAGTATTTCATTATGTCATAGAATAAACGGGTATTTTCTCCTATAAAGCGATCCTTAAGGAAACCTGTTTGGTCACTTGAAATTAATTTGTCTAATACGGTTTTTAGTCGATTTGCTATTGTTCCAGACGCTATTTTGTATAAAACATTCAATAAGGTTATCGGTCTCCAATTTTTTAAGAACTTTTTCGGTTTATTATCTTTTGGGATGCATGTTATGATTCCTGATTTTATAGAACTGGAAAAAGAGTCCTTCAATAGGGCGTAATTTAGGGATCTAACGACAAAATGCCCAATCTTAGGCCAAAAGACCTTAAAGAAGTTTGCTGAAAAGCCATCAGAACCTGGGCTTTTGTCATTTGACATTTGTTTTAAAGTCAAGGATACCTCTTGATAATTTAAAAGACCTTCTAGACTTTTTGACTCGACATAATCTAACTTATTTACCGTACAATTAAGTAAAAAATCCGTTATGCTGAAATCATCTGGATTATCTTGTTTTTTAAATAAGTTTTCATAAAATAATTTTGTCTCGTTTTAGATTTCCTCTTGATTACTAGTTGTTTCACCGTTTTGTTTTTCTAAAAAACTTATTGACTTTGCTGAATTGTGTTGTTTTTCAGGATTGCAAAAATATTTGGTGACTTTTTCGCCTTCATCTATCCATTTTGAGCATGATCTTACAAAATACCCTTTAAGCTTTTCATTTCTTAATTTTTCTAATTTATCCTGAAGTTTAATTAATTTTTCCTTGTTGTTTTCATTTAAAGATTGTTCTAATTGCAAAATTTCGGCCAAAAGTACTTTCTCGCTATTTGATTTTACTTTACTTTTATGACTAGCAAAAGAGATCGTTTTTCCACGAATCTCCATTAAAATGGTTTCTAAAAAAAGGCTGATCATTGATAACTAGTTGTACTTGTGATCTATCCATATTTATTACATAATCATGGTCATAAACAGGTAAACAATATTGTAGTAATATCTCATCAATTGTTTTGTTAATACAGTTAATGTAATCAATATCATGCAGCAAGGAATTATTAAATTTCCAAAGACCTCTTCCGTGTTTGAGTTCAGTAAATTGTAGATCAATTAAAATAATTGAGTGGTCGGATTTATAACTAATATCAATATCACAATTCCTTAGAAATGGTTTAAGTTCTTGGAAAACAGATAAAAGTCAAGTCTTCCTTTTTGTAAAGGATTAACACGTTTCCAAGTGTACTTTCGTGAATTGCCATGTAGTTCCCTGAAAGGATCCACCAGATTTCTATCATCCATGTATTTTTGAACAATTTTCCTTGCTTTTTTATTATGGTCACTGTTTCTAATTTTCATAATCTAAAGCTGAATCAATGACAAGGTTAAAATCTCCACATATAATCAAGTTTTCGTTATTTGTAAAGGAATCAGTTTCATCGAAGATATTTACGAAAAAGCTAGGGTTATCACTGTTTGGTACATACAGAGTTGTAAGGATAAAATCAATATCACAAAAGCTCAATTCCATTATTAGGTAATTTCCATTTCCTTCTTTTTTGAAACTGCGAACTTCAATATCTAAATGCTTTTTAAATAGTATTGCGACACCTTTTGAATTTGAAGTACCATGACTAAAGAAGCAATTTCCATCCCATTCAGAATAAACAGTTTTTTTCAATTTGGTTTGTAAAATGTGTTTCTTGTAAACATAAAATATCGGTATCTTTTTCCTTAAAAAGGTTAAACAGATCTTGTCGCTTCTTGGCATTATTTAGACCACGGCAATTGTAAGAACAAATTTTCAAATTATCCATTTGTTAAAATGTTTAGGCCATATTTTATTGAAAGATTAATTACGACAGAAGAAGAAATTTCACTCTTTATATAAACACACTGATGCATATATGTCAAAAATAAAGTAAATGTGCTAACTAAATGTGAAAAAAAGCATTTGATGAGTGAAGAATGCAAATAGTATATTACACAACTGCATGACCGTGCGATAAATTTTCTACATACAGTTACTCGTAGGGGATTTCTTTTACACATATCTAGGCTTTCGCGTTGCAATAGGGGTTTAAATGTGAACGCTTTATGATGTGTACATTATGGAATATGAAACTAAGTGGGCATAATATTATGTGGAAGTCTTAAAGAGAAGAGAAAAAAAATCTGCAAATGACGACTTGGCTGAAGCATGTAAAATATTCGTGAGTATAAGGTTGAAAACGCCCATTACGACCCTATCCCAAGAAAGTGCCCATTGCACTCCGGCGAACGCGCGCACCTATAGAAATATATTAACGGTCAGTCGGGCTATTCAAGTCATTAATAAACACCCCTTTGACATAAGCAGAAGGTCAATTGATTGGATTACATATTAAGGGCGTGACTAGGTTTCACAGGACTTTTCGGGAACACGTTAAATAGTCTAGTAGTCGGGAGGTTATAACTAATATACAACCCACTACACTCAAATGCAGGGTATCGCGGATGCAAAGCACTGATTTGGAGTAAAGCATTATGGGTAGAAGAAAAAAGTACCTGTAATGATCAATTCTAACCCCTACCGCAATGATCTCACGGGCTTCAATAATTTATTGTTATATTTACCCTCATATAACCTCCGCCGAGACGCTCATTTTACATTAATGTAACTGATCGAAATATTTAAACACCGTAAGAGGGTTTACATTGAATTAACTTTTGCTAATTTTCTTTTTGTACTTATCTCTAGCTAATATGAAAATGTGTGGAAAATCTACGCATAAGTAATCAGATGTTATCTCTCAATATGCACCAGAGGTACCTCTGAAAACATTGTGGCAAAGGGGAAACTCGCTCGCGACGAACAGCCTCTCATTCTCCACAATGCCCCTCTAGGTGGGAGGAGTATGATATTGAGTGAAGTATAAGTAGTTTCAAACGATAAGAGCATTCCAAAATGAAAAACTCTTAGATCCTTATAAATGTCTATGGATTTATAGTCTAAATAAATTTTATAATAACTCAAAAAAATAATCGTAAAAGGCTAATGTTTTTATATAAACATTATGAAATATAATCATTCAAGGGTAAGAGGCACAATGTTTGAAATACATGTATAATCATTCAAGGGTAAGTGATTTTAACCCTTTACCACACATGGATGACCTTTGACAACCCTGAGGCAGAGGCCTTTAGAAAACATTGTGGGAAAAGGAGAAAATCCTGGTAACCAGAATGTTTTCTACGCAATGAAAGAAAAAACCCATCATTTGAGCCACACTGAAATTGATGTCTGCAATATGCTTTTAATTTGGACTGGTCTAAGATTATGTCGTGTTTTATAGAGTTAAACACACTTCCTTCTACAGAAAATTGCTACAAAGCAATGAAATATATATACCCTTTACTGCACAATGACGCCTTTTGACGCCCCTGGAAAAGAAGTCTTTTGGAAACATTGTGGGAAAAGGAGAAAATGCTGGTAATCAGCATTTCCTCCTTTTTCTGCAATGTTTTCTACCCTATCAGAGAAAAGTTGCACCATTTGAGCCTCTTTGAAATTGTCTTCTGCAAATGCTTTCGATTTGGACAAGGCTGAAACTTTGTCGTCTGATAAAGGGTTAAAGGGCCATGAAATATTCAAGTATAATTTCAATAAATGTATTGAGCAAATAAATGTTCATCACACAGTTTAACCCTTTAGCAAAGAATGCTGGCTTTTAATGACCCTGTGGAAGAAGCATTTCCAAAACATTGTGAGAAAATGAGAAAATGCTGGTAACCAACATTTTCTCCATTTCCCACAATGTTTTTCACCCTCGCAAAGACAAACCCAAACTATTGAGTGACATCTTATTTGTCATCTGCAAATGCTTTCAATTTGGTCAAGTCCAAATGTTTGTTGTTAGGTAAAGATTTAAAAGAAAAAAAAAAAAAAAAAAAAAAACAACCTCCTACATGAATTTCTATCAACTTTTTTTTTTTTTTTTTTTAGAAAAATACTCTGTAAGAGAATGAAAATGTGGACTTGGCAAAATTGAAAGTATAACATGAATGTAGGCAAAATATTTAACTGTATGCTGTTGAAAGGATGGAATACATTGTGAGGAAAGGAAAATATACTGGTTACAATGTTTTAAATTTCATTTGGAAAGTCTGTTCAAACACTGGATTGTTTGGTAATGGGTCAGACATGTTATTGTGACAATAACCCTTTACCAAACAATCTGGAGTATTAAACCTTTAAGATGGATACCTTCGAAAACAAGGAAGGGAAAGAGAAATTGCTCGTAACTAGCATTTTCTTCTTGTCCTACAAAATTTTCTTCCGTTCTAAATACAAACATCATTTAAGCAATATTGTATTTGTCTTCAAATATTTTCAATTTGGACAGTTCTAGAATTTTGTCATCCATTAAAAAGTGTGAAAGATTTCAAATCATCCCATTATACAAAAAAAAAAAAAAAAAAAAAAAATCCTGGGAACACCCTGCCATAAGTTCTGTACAGTAGTGATAGTTTGTATATTGGGTTGTGTAAAACAATTGTCAGAGCAAAATATGGCCGATTATGGCACTTTATTGAAAAAATTTTGGAAAAATTTCGAGGTAGCAGTTTTAATACATACATGTATACACATCTAGTTATATGTGAATTTTTTTAATACAAAATAATCTTTTACAGATAATATGTGATCATTCATATATGATAAGGATTTTGACCGCCAAATGGCCAGGAAGCACGCATGGCTCCAGAATCTAGAGAGAGTGTAGCTTGTGCAAGGAATTTGAAAACGGTACTCATGTTTTATAAGTTTCATAATTACCAATTTAAGCCATTACCGCACAATCCCAACTTTTAATGATCCTGAGAAAGAAGTCATGACCCAATTTCAATCGGGCCCAAGATATCATCAAGACAAACATTCTGACCAAGTTTCATACGTAACCAGCTGAAAATGTGGCCTCTAGAGTGCACACAAGGGACATTCTGGATCAGGACCAGACTGCACACAATGTGCTATCCGATTACTGATCCACAATCTGGTATAAGGTTGCATTTCAAACATATGAAATAGCAGTACTTTAAATCCTACTCTTTCCTGTACGTTTTTGTATTATTGTCAAACACTTAAATTGTAAAATAAAAATTTACATCTATATAGATTTAGACAAATTAAGTAAATCTGACTGATATCAAGTTAAAGTAAGGTAATAATAAACCTCTAAGCTCATAAGTGCAACTAAATGCACTTACAGGATAGGTGAAGATCAGACCACACAAAAAGGCAGTCTGATCCTAAATGTACACTGTCCACTACTCAAATGGTAAACTACCAATTTCCATGTATTATATATTTTGACACATTAAATAAATACAAATGATATCAAGTTAAAGGTAAGTTTTAACTCTTTACCACTCAATCCCAACTTTTAACGACCCTGGGAAAGACGCCTTTTGAAAACGTTGTTGGAAAAGGAGAAAATGCTGGTAACTAGCATTCTCTCCTTTTCCCACAATGTTTTCTAGCCTTCCCAAAACAAATTTCAATTTTTGAGTCACATTTATTTTGTCGTCTGCAAATGCTTTGAATTTGGAAAAGTAAAAAAAACGTGGCATTTGCTGAAGAGTTAAGGTAAAACGGTATTTAGCTTTTCTGTAAAAATAATGTTACCATGCTTGCCAAAGGCTTGCTTAGTTATATGATTTTCAGTCTTGTTTAGCTGTACCATACCACAAAATTTTACACTCGTGGAATTAATACTTTTTGCAGACAAAAAACCTTTTTAGTAGCCTCCTTCCCCATAGTGATTAAAACACTGGATTGCTTGTTAAAAGGTTGATATAATCTATTTGAAGAGACAGCTTATGTCAGATCCTGTATGTCTAGCATCATGACTAGTTCATGACCTTTCATGAAAACAGTTTTGCAAATTTTGACCATTGTTTCAAAAATTTAAAGGAGAAAAATGTGAGTCAATAATTGCCTTTTTTTTCTTTTTCAGGTGTACATAATGGCTTTCTTGTGGGAGATTCTGGTTACCCATGTAAACCTTTTTTGATGACTCCATTTCTGAATCCAGTGAACGTAAAACAAGAAAGATTCAATGCCAGCCTTTGTAGAACAAGAGTAATTATAGAACAGACATTTGGAATCATGAAAAGACGCTTTCCCATCCTTCAAATCGGAATTAGAGCTTGTCCAGCAACTGCAATAAAATAAATTATTTCTTGTGTCGTCCTTCACAACACTGGCATAGATCAAGGTGATATCATTGAACATGTTAATGATATAGAGGATAACAGTGGATTTCAAGATCCAGTTTTGGAAGGCAACACTGGTAACCATATACGCAAACAAATAGCAAATCAGTTTTTGTAAGGTGTGTAAGTCTTAGAAAGCATTATCCATGATGATCTGTGATGTCACTATGACAGCTGCATTACGGTATATGAACGTTTCACACAGTTCTTTGTGTTTCCTCCCAGTGAAAAATATGTTGAAACCATGCACGTATCAACATACTTTTCACTACGAGAAAAACGAAAAACTAGGTAAAGTGTTCTTATGCCGTAGAGCTACAGTGTGCTTTCTTGCCCTTTGGCAGTCAAACTCCTATCCATGTATATATATGTGATCACATATCATCAGTAAAAGTGAAGTGAAGTGAAATGTTCTTAATCTGGAATGCAGGTGCAGTGATGACACTGATGCTCACTTCTTGAAGGCCCAATAGTGGCTAAGAAAGCAGTGCAATGCAGATGTTAAAATGCATTTAAATTTAAATAATACCATTCAAAAGTATGGAAAATAATGGGAAAATGACATTATTGTGTGAAATGATATTATTGTGTGGTCAGTCCAAGTGTTAGTCACTGACAGAGAAATGAATTTTGAAGGTCAGGCAAAAAGTAAACAAAAGATAAAGTGACAGGTCTGGCAAATTTTAACCTAGTTGTGAAATTAGTTTTTCTGCCACTGACTAACACTTGCACCAACCATACAATAACAGATTGTCATATTCACTATAATTTTTCCATACTTTTGAATGGTATGATTTAAATCTATACGAGCCATGTTCTGGCAAAAGGTGGCTTAGTGTATCTCCATAGTTTGTAATACTAAGCAAGCCTCCACATACTTATAAATGCATGATATAGATCTAGTTTTTTTTAACAGCCGGCTTAATAATGAGGTGGACTGTTCCTTCAACATACAGAAAATTGACCAAGGGAAAGTAAAAAAAATACAGTTTAACACCTGCTACTACCAAACTGAATTCAACTGTGAGGTTAAGGTACTGTGTGAATTTTTTTTTTTTTTTTTTTTTTTTTTTTTCTCAAGATAGTTAAATTGCAGAAAAAAAAAAGGTTTTAATTATATTTTTTTCACTCAGTGATATATTGACATATTTTTTCCATTTTCCACATTGTTTCCTAGCCATTCAAAGAAATATTCCAATTTCTGAGTTTTGTTTTATTCGTCATTTGCAAACACGTTCAATGTGGACAAGCCTGAAATTCTTTCATCTTGTAAAGAGTTAACTCTTTACCACATGACAAAATTTCAGACTTCCATTTTTAAAGATCCATTGGCTGCCAAAAATAAACAAACTGGGATTCAAAAGGTAGAGAAATTTAATTCATACTATTTGAAAATATGGATGTCATTATTATGAGTCTAATGAGTTGTAGTGCAATCTGTCAAAGTTCTAATCACTGGCATAAAAAAAATGTAAAACCAAAACAACAACTGGCAACTTTTTCAACTAATTTTACCATACATTTTTCTGCCAGCATCTGGAACTTTAATTCCACTATCAGACTCATGGTAATACTTTTAAATAATATGACTTAAATTTGTCTGCAATTTGACACAGGAATTGTTTACATTTGGCAGTTTGTGGGCTTTTAAAGTATTTGTTGACCAAAAAGTAGAGGTGGCTCAAAGTTTACAATTTATTTATGAAGGAACAAACAACAGTTATAGGGAAGAAAGTGAGCAGTTGGTTTGATATAACTTAAATTGTGCAGAAAGTGGTATGAACCTCCACTTGAACAATATACATGTATATGTAAATAAGAAAAATCATACTTACCCTTTCTGTTCCTGGTAGGATTCATTGGATGTTCTTGAGTGCCTATTGAAATATATAACAACTTATGGTTTTGATACTCAATCAAAACATGTTTGTAAATCATATTACAGGAATAACATTTCACAACACGACAAAATTTTACACTCCTCCATACCGATAGCATATGCAGGTAACAAATGAAATGTGGCTAAAGTTATGGGATTCATCTCTGAAATTGTAGAAAATATTGTGGGAAAAGAAGAAAATGCTGGTTACCATCATTTTCTCCTTTTCCCAGATTGTTTTCAGAAGTCTTTTACTTCAGGATTGTTAAAACACATGATTGTTTGGTAAAGGTGTTGCTCCGAAGTTTATTATTCCACTTTGTTGTTGTTGGACTCAAAATTGGGATGATAAGCAGTTTTCATGATGTCATCAGGGTGATGTCACTAATTATGTAGAAATTAGTGTTAGGCTGATATGTTCTGTTTCAGACAACCAAGTGGTGTGATGTGTAAGTCAGAAATAGAATGAGATTTAGAAATAAAACGGTTAGTGGATAAAGACCACTGAAAAAATATTTCAGACTGTGTCAATTTAGGATCAGTAGATATTTTCTGTAGGATCTTCAAGGTTCTAAAAATGCCATATATTGCCATGTACATTCTTAGAGGTTTTGCTCTAAAAATCAGTGTCTATAAACAAATGATATGAACTGTATTGGACTTTACCAGCCAAGTAGATTCATACACATGTAGCATATTATAGAAAGTAAATCCGAACCTGTAGTTTGTTGGTCATTGAATTGTCTGGAGTATTCTGTATTTTGGCTACTTTGGATTTCAATTTCTGCAATTTAAAAAGAAAATTCTATTAAAAGTAATGAATATAATTATGTTGTGATGGACTTCCTCAATGCTTCTATGGTTAAAGCAAAAATTGGGACATGACAAGAAAGTGAACAAATGAAAGATGTCATACAACCCTAATTTACTAAACCCTTTTTTTACAGGAGTAAAAAAAAGGCAAGCATGAGATCATTTGGTAAAAGTTCTCCGCAGCAACAAAATGCAAATCTAGATAGCTTAGTGGAATGTATTTCAGCAATACATTTGAGATGTGCTCTGTGAAAAGGGGCGTAATGCATCTGCGAAAATTATCGACCCAGGTAAACCTGCACAGTCCGTGCAGGCTGACATGGGCCTAAAGTGCTCGCTGTAAGTCAATTTTCTGTATGTCTAAGGACAAGTCTACCTCACGATTAGGTTGGTTATTGAAAAAAGTGGCTATTATGGATCCAAAATTATGTGATGGCTTGTTTGGTATCATGGATCGCGGACATGCATTAAGCCCCTTTTGCCAGAGCATGGCTCATTTCTATGTGTAATGAAAGCTGTTTCACACATTCTGCACATTTGATATGTAATATTTACTCAGTTGATGAATTGCTTAAAGGTCCAGTAGCAGCCAAGAGTAAACAATGCAGGTATTAAAAGGCATTCAAATTTAAATCATACTATTTAAAAGTATGGGAATTAATATGAAGACGAAAGTCTGTTTTTGTACCATCAATCCAAGTGTTAGTTGCTGACAAGAAATAAATTTTAAACTAGGTTAAAAATTTCCAGGTTGCTCTATATTTTGTGTACTTTTTTCATTGTTTTAAGTTTCATTTTTTTGCCACCGACTAACACTTGGACCAAAAATACAATAACAGATTGTCTTCTTCACAATAACTTCCATGGTTTTATGGAAGGGGATATCCGCTAATTCAATCATTATTCGTGATGAGATTTTCATTATTCCTGATGAAATTTTCAACTATGTTTTACAATTTTAACGATGACTTGCAATTACGTTTTGCCTATTATATTGTCTATGTTGACATTTAAATTACTTTTTTTGTTACTTCATTTTACAACAAACTATTTTTGATCTAATTCTATCATTTTTAATTCTTCATTTAACCCTTCCTAATATATTTGAGACATTTAATTTCATATCGACATTCTTAACACAACGAAAAAGATCTATGTTTAAATTATAAATTATCAACCAATAGAGTTTTACTAAAAATCATTTCAAAAGTTTCAATTTCCAATTTATAATGACAACAAGGCCAAGTAAAAGACAAACGACGAAACTGAATTCTTCTTTGCGCTGAAATTTGGCCCTTCTAAAATATGGGAGGTAACTCTTAAAAAAACGACTGCTCCCCTGAACGGTGCTATGCTTTATTTTTCCCAAGGAAACAAGTCCGCCTGAAAGCAGATGCGTAGTATAAAGGCCCGTGGTGGTATGAATCACTCTGACAGAGAAGTGAAATACCGGCAGGCGTGTAGGTTTTTCGGCCAGCAGGGTCGCAATTTTTTGCGACTTACGCCACTTTCAAATACTTAAATCTAAAACCATACTTAAGTTAGCCCACTTTCAATTAGTGGGTTATGATCAGTATAGCTGGAAGTTTGTGTGTGCCAAATTTGAAGCAGTTAAATTTGACCGTTACCTCCCATTAACCGGGTCGCACCTCGGACGTTTGGGTTTGAAAACATATTTTTTTTTGGGGGGGAGAAAGTCGAAACCCATCAAATTGGGTATCAAAATGTTCGTCTTGATCCTCTGAGTCCACCTATGTCAAAGAGGAAGATATTGGTGCATATATGAGCAGTCTGCACTATCCAGAAGGATTACAAAAGAAAGAAAAATAATTAAAGACAGACTGTCTGTAGGTGCAGTCTGATCTTGGGCTGCACTTTCATTCAGTAAAGAGTGGAGTATAAGGTCCGACTGTATGTATGTGCAGTCTGATCTTAGACTGCACTCTCCACAAACACCATAAGAAAAATGTTGAAAGATATTGAAGGTTCGAGCTTTAGAACAAGACTGCATGTATGTGCAGTCTGATCTTGGACTGCACTTTCATTCAGTAAAGAGTGGAGTGTAAGGTCGGACTGCATGTACGTGCAGTCTGATCTTAGGCTGCACTCTCCACAAACACCATAAGAAAAATGTTGAAAAGATATTGAGGGTTGGAGCTTTAGAACAAGACTACATGTACCTGCAGTCTGATCTTGGGCTGCACTACCATTCAGTAAAGAGTGGAGTATAAGATCAGACTGCATGTTTTTGCATTTTGCTCTAAGGCTGCAATTTCCAGTGTCATGAAGTGAACAAAATGTTGAAAAAGTTTGTCCTTTGAAAGAGGATGGGTAACCGTAGAAGAGACTAAGATCAGACTGCATATAAGAGCAGTCTGATCTTGACCTGCACTATGTACAAATATCACGATGGAAAGAAAAATAAGTAAAGACAGACTGACTAAGTGGGGCTGCACTTTCATTCAGTAAAGAGTGGAGTATCAGGTCAGAATGCATGAATATGCAGTCTGATCTTAGGCTGCACTCTCCACAAACAGCATCAGAAAAATGTTGTAAAGATATATTGAAGAGTGGAACTTTAGAATAGACTATATGTATGTCCAGTCTGATCTTTGGCTGCATTCTTATTCAGTTAAGAGTGGAGGTTAAGATCAGCCTGCATGTTTGTGCAGTCTGATCTTCAACTTCAGTCTTCAATAACATGAAGGGAACCAAATGTTGAAAAGATCTATCCTTTGAAAGGATATGGTCCTTTCAAAGAAGATGGGAAGATGTAGAAGAGAGTGTAGGTTAAGATCAGCATATATGAGCAGTCTGATCTTGGCCCACACTGTCTGCCCTCTATTCTTCTAAGTATATTGCTGGAATGGTCTAAAATTTGTCGTTCCAGTCTGATCTTGGGCTGCACTTTCAACATTCTCAATCAGTTAGGACTGGAGGTTAAGATCAGCCTTCATTTTTGTGCAGTCTGATCTCAGACTGCACTCTTCAATAACAAAAAGAGAACCAAATTTTGACAAGATTTGGGTTAGGGTTAGGAGAGACTGCAGATTAAGATCAGACTACATATATGAGCAGTCTGATCTTGGGCTGCACTGTCTACAAAGATAATGAGCGAAAGAAAAATAAGTAAAGACAGACTGCTTGTAGGTGCAGTCTGATTTTCGGCTGTATTCTCATACATTAAGGAGAGGAGGTTAAGATCAGCCTGCCTGTTTGTGCAGTCTGATCTTAGGCTGCACTCTACACAAACACCATTAGAAAAATGTTGGAGACATATCAATAAATAAAAGACCAAAGACACAACTTTTAAGCAATGACTTTACTCTCCAAACGGAAGAAGAAATGTGTTGGCTATGGGTTTATATTGTCCTTTTAAAAAAAAGGTATCCGGTAGATTTAAGCCCCGCCCAAAAGGAGGGATTTTGTTCGCTACCCTCTATTCTTCTAAGTATATTGCTGGAATGGTCTAAAATTTGTCGTTCGAGTCTGATCTTGGGCTGCACTGTCTGCATTCTCATTAAGTGAAGAGTGGAGGTTAAGATCAGCCTGCATGTTTGTACAGTCTGATCTTAGACTTCAGTCTTCAATAACATTAAGAAAACCAGTATGTTGAAAAGATTTGTCCTTTGAAAGAAGACGGATTAGGGTCAGGAGGGAGTGCAGATTAAGATCAGACTGCATATATGAGCAGTCTGATCTTGGGAAACACTATCTACCCTCTATTCTTCTGAGTATATTGCTGGAATGGTCTACAATTTGTCGTACCAGTTAGATCTTGGGCTGCACTATCAGCATTCTCATTCAGTTAAGAGTGGAGGTTAAGATCAGCCTGCGTGTTTGTGCAGTCTGATCTTACATTGCAAGAATAAAAAGAAAATAAAAACTATTAAACAGCCTTTATTTGCTGAAAATTAACATTCTCTTCATAACTTTTTACCAGATGAACCCTTTACCACACAGTCACGACTTTTAACGACCCTGGGAGAGAAGCCTTTTGAAAACATTGTGGGAAAAGGAGAAAATGCTGGTAACCAGCTGCTAGTAACCAGCATTTTCGTTTTTCCCACAATGTTTTGTACCCTTCGTAAAACACATTTTAAATTTTCAGTCACATTTATTTCGTGGTCTACAAAATTCTTTGAATTTGGACCAGTCTAAAATTATGTCGTTTGGTAAAGAGTTAAACATTAACATTTGAAAATCAGACATTTTAGATTTTTTTTTCTTTAACATCAGACATATTAGACTTGTTTCTTTCTTTAAAAGCATTGTGGAAAAAGGAGAAAATGCTGTGTTCAACCCTTCTCAAACTTTTAACGACCCTGAGAGAGAAGCCTTTTGAAAACATTGAGGGAAAAGGACAAAATGCTTGTAACCAGCTGCTGGTAACAAGCATTTTTTCCTTTTACCACAATGTTTTCTACCCTTCTCAAACTTTTAATTACCCTGAGAGAGAAGCCTTTTGAAAACATTGTGGGAAAATGAGAAAATGCTGGTAACCAGCTGCCGGTAAACAGCATTTTCTCCTTTTCCCACAATATTTTGTACCCTTCGTAAAACACATTTTAATTTTTCAGTCAATTGTGGTCTACAAATGCTTTGAATTTGGACCAGTCTAAAATTATGTTGTTTGGTAATGAGTTAAACATTAACATTTGAAAATCAGACAATTTAGATTTTTAACATCAGACATATTAGACATGTTTCTTTCTTTGAAAGCATTGTGGAAAAAGGAGAAAATGCTGGTAACCAGCATTTTCTCCTTTTCCCACAATGTGTTCTACCCTTCTCATACTTTTAATGAGTCTGAGAGAGAAGCCTTTTGAAAACACTGTGGGAAAAGGAGAAAATGCTGGTAACCAGCATTTTCTCCTTTTCCCTAAATGTTTTGTACCCTTCTCAAAACACACTTTAAATTTTCAGTCTTTGACTATCAGACATATTAGACTTGTTAGGGTTTTTCTTTGACTATCAGACATTTTAGATTTTTTTTTTTTTTTTTTTTTATACAGACTATCAGAAATTTTAGTGTTTTTTCTCAAGCACACATTTTAGAGTCTTGTTTTGACTATCACACATTTTAGAGTCTTGTTTTGACTAGTAGTTTATCACACACTTTAGAGTCTTGTTTTGACTAGTAGTTTATCACACATTTTATAATCTTGTTTTGACTAGAAGTTTTTTGTGTGTTTTTTTTTTTCTGTCGTTCAGTCATAGGCCACTGTCTTGAGCGTCAGTCTTTTAGTCTGTCTGTGTTGGTCTGTTTGAATATTTTATTAAGTTCCTAATTTTGTCCACAATCTGTTTTGCAGTCAGCTGTCCATAACGTGTCGGTCGTTTAGTTATAAGGTTCTCCATTGTCAGTGGCTCTCCTGTCCTAATGTAAATGTCAAAGTCCTGTCTAATAATGTCAGTCATATCCTGGGTCATAAATTGTAGTTTTCTCTGCCTCATCTGCTCGAGCACCTCATCCTGCTGAGCCTGGACCCTAGCCTGTTCCTGCCACCTGAACTCATACTCATCCATTTCCCTTCTAAACTGAACTTGTTCCTCTGATGGTCTAGGGTCCAGGCTCTGCAGGAGGGGTGAGAGAGATAGGGTCGAGACCGTCAAACCATCACGTTCGTCCGTCGTCAGGGATGCCTCAAACTGGTTTGCAATCAGGGCAAGCACCAGTGTCAGGAAGTCCATCTGCTTGTTGGAGGCCCCCAAGTCAATCAAGTTCGACACCATGCTAACTACGTCCATTCCATATTTCTTTTCAACACCAGTCCTGAGGGTCTCCGACAAGTAGAAGGCTTCTGTCATCATCTTATGTTTTCTGTCAGTCTCGTCTGCCTGGGCCCGTTTATAACTGTCTTATAAAAGTCCGTCCTCTTCTCAGGTAATTCTAGTCTTGAGAGCAACCTTTGCGTCAGTCCGGAATTGTCACTGAAATTAGAACCGTCCGTCACATTCATCTTCGTGGAAGTCTGATTTGGGCCTGGGGTCTCGTACGTCACAGTCCGGTTCGAGGAAGTGTCACTGTGAGACGGGCTCGTCGGGGTCGGGTCAGTCACAGTCAGGCTCCACGGGTTCTTGTCAGTGTCTGTTGCCGTCCTTGAGACCTTCTGTCCGCCCCCGTAGAAGTCCTGTATTTTCGTTACAGTCCGGATGGAGGTCCCAATCTTGTCTATTAGTCTGTAGTGTGCGTCAGCCGTCGTCCGTCTATGGCAGAGTAGTTCTGCCAGGTCATCGGCGATCAGGGGGTTGTGCTGTTGCATGTCGGTCGTCAGTCCTTTCCTGTTGATGGTACAGGAAAACCATCCGTACTTAGAGCATCCGCTAGCAGTCCATGCTCGATTTAGACATCGGTTGACCAATGAACTGCTAGCAAATGCTCTCCCCCTGTTCGTAAACAGTCGGTCAGTGTCCGGGTGTAGCTGTGTCTGAAGGTCCTCAAGTCATCGGTACAAGGCCTCAGACACCGTGACCACCTCAGATCCCGCGGTAGCTTAGGTCTTGTGCATTGTAACCAGGATGCAGAAGAACGTCCTGTCATCTTTCGTCTCTTCCATCGCGTCTTCTAAGGCTGTCAGCGTCATGTTGGTAACGACGGACAGCCTGCATCCATTGGTCATATTGACCTCCATCACCAGCCAGTCCGTCAGACGGTCAAGGTGGTCATGTCTGTCCTCGTCCGTCATCGTCGTCTAGTCGGCCGAGGTAACGTCATCGTAGTAGTCCGAAGTCCAGTACGTCCGTCTGGCTTCGGGCGACGGAAGTGACGCCAAATCCCTTGCCGCCACTTCTGCCTTCCGTTCCGCTGCCCTTTTCCTGAGGGACCGGCTGAAGACCTGGATGGTGAGGCAGGTCCAGTTCCACCAACCCTGAATGCCTACCACCTCTAAGAAATCCAGAAACTTTAGGAGGGATGTGAGGTGGGACTTCAAAGTTCCCACAACCATCACATCAGTAGAGGAATAATAAGGGTGGAATATCCCCTCGGGGGATAAAATTTGGGGGATATTTCACCCGGGGATAATTTTTCAATGACGTCACTTCCTGCCCGTTTTATCCTTCGTCACTCGGCGCCAAGTCTGCCCTTTTTATCCCTACCCAGTTTATCCTCTGAAAGTCATCACTTCCTGCCCGGTTTATCCCTCGACGCCATCTCTGCTTTTTGATCCTTTAGTAACGTCACGAGACTCCAGTTCTGCTCTTATTTTATCCCTTGATGGTGTTACTTCCGCCATAAAAAAAACAAAAAAAAAAACAGTGACATCACTTCGCACCAAGACGTTTTTAGCAGGTTACGAAAACATGGAACGATTTGGAGTGCCGCGGTGATTATTTCCGAGAAAAAAAAAACACGAACGAGATAATATCTGATCTAATAAAGTAAAATCCCATGATTATAAAAATTCTTCACGGTGATAACCGTCTCACTATCACAGACGTATATCTGTTGATCGAATCATTTATGCATTGAGAAGAAGTTGATTACATGAAAGTATCCCAGGCCTCCTGTACGCTTTTCATAGGTCATTACCAAATTCGACCTGTCTTTAGAGTAATTAATAGAACACGTTTTCTCAAATGGGATACTTAAGGATGGACTAAAATGAATAATAAAGAGTAAGAACGCTTTTGTTAGACACCAAAACATAATTCAGACAGAATAAAGCTACATTTAAACCAGTTTCAATGGGGTTTCAAGGGTGGAAAGGAACCGTTTACGGTGTAAGAATAATTAGGTATGCATGTTATTCTCATTAATTCTACATGTTGTGCTCCAAGTCTGTTTCCCAGACAAATTAATATAATACATGTGGTTTATGTGTTTGTACCGTTAAACAATCTGTTGAGAGTAATCAACTTTTGACATTAGCAAGGGAGGATAGTTTAACCCAATGACTTTCAATACAGAAATACAGACACGGTTCATCTTTAAACGTGCGGGGCCTTATATCGAATAATAATATACTTGATGAAATACATCGGTTGCTGCGCTGTTAAACGTTTCTGGACAGTTGAAATTTTGTTATCTTGAAAACAAAAATCTAGCCCGATATCGCAGCCGGTAGCACGCAGGTCAAAAAAAACATGGGATCGCTCTCTGTGTGGGTTCGAATCCCCACTTCCACCAATATATTTCCGAGGAATATTGCGTGAGGTAGTGCTATAAGTAAGTTCACAAAAAAGAATAGATAGCTGCACTGGTCGTCATGGTATAAATGAAATAATATTCAAAACGGCGTTTTACACCATACAATCAATCGGTTAATCAATCTTGAACACTGTGTGGTAGCTTGTTTTTTAATGCAGAGGGAAACGCTATTTTTTGATCACTAAAAAAGAAAGGTCCGAGTAAACCTGATGAAAAAAAGAAAACGGTGGGAATTTTTAAGGAAATTAACATACACCTGCTTTCTGGAGGAATTTCAAGGCATGTCTACATAAAAGAAAACCATTTAAGATAATATCGGGACGCAATTAATGATTAAAACATAAATTCACCACCCCATTTCTTTATCATCCGGATTGTGGGAAAACTTAAGCTGTTCCCACGCAGTCGAAGGTCCGAGCTCTATATAAACCGACTTTTTCCAACTCATTGCAACACATAACCAACACTTGCCATGGATAGATACATGAATCGCTTCTTTGACATGTCATATGACATGTTCAACTTTACCAGGGAGACAAGTCAAAGTTTTGTAAGAGGATTACATGACGAGATAGACGCAATGCGCCGAGATTTGACAGACTGTCGTGCTGGTAAGTGAACATT
The DNA here is from genome assembly GCA_945859785.2 of Tridacna gigas. Classification (NCBI taxonomy): domain Eukaryota; kingdom Metazoa; phylum Mollusca; class Bivalvia; order Cardiida; family Cardiidae; genus Tridacna; species Tridacna gigas. Next base: position 12,226,453 of record OX244029.2, on the reverse strand, counting down.
ATATTCTAATTATATGATTTAAAAGAGTATATTTAATTGGCAATATGGCAATTTTATTGTTTTTAAAAATAACACGTTGAACTCCGGATTATCTATCGAGAAAAAAATAACCTTTTATTATGTTAAAAGTATTCAAGTAAAAAAAAGTTATCAATAGTATTCAAAAATGTGTCTGTCACAATTATATATAAACATATAAGACTTTTACACTTTCAAAAAATGAGCTATCATGTGGTGGTTCGAGATACGTCTAGGCGCAAGGCAATAGATACCTCATGTTAAATTGATGTGGAATGTCTGGCACGAGCCAGTAATTCAGCACATCGCAATAATTGATAAAACACGCTATGTGAGAGCGACTTGTTTTGGTAAAAGTGAAGTCTGCGTTTGATGAATGGACAAATGTTTGGTTGCGACTAATTTTAAAGCATTTGTAGACGACGAACTATCTCTGGTTTGAATGGTCCGATTTCTCCTTACAAAGATAAAAAACAATGTGAGAAACGGAGTAAATGTTTGCATTGAGCATTGTCTCCGTTTTCCATGATGTTTTCAAAAGCAGTCTAGTCACAATCTAGTCAGTCCCGAAAAATCAATTTTTTTTTAATTAACTAGGGATTTTTTGGTTGTTGTTGAAAAAAAATCAGCGATCGAGATAATTTCCTGGCAATTTTAACAGAAGTAAGATGCTCGTAGGAGGTATTCAGGCGCGTGCCAGTTTAATTGGATAAGTTATTAAATATGCCGACTTGCTTTTCATATCTTTGAGATTTTTTCTTCGCGGCATGAACTGTGAATCATAGATGAATAAGATTTGTTTGTGTGTGTGTGCGCGCGTGTGTGTGTGTGTGTGTGTGTGTGTGTGTGTGTTGGGATTTCTATTTAAAAAAGGGTAGAAAGCATTGTGGGAAACGGAGAAAAAATGCACGTATGAACATTTCCTCCGTTTCCCATTATGTTTTCAAAAGCAATCTACTTCAGTCCCGCAAAGACCAGGGCTTAACTGGTAATGAGTTATGCATGAACGATTAACAAAAACTGTTGAACAGTCTGTAGCAAACGGAATTAAAGATAAATGAAGCATTGTGGTAAAAAGCAATACAAGAATTTGAGGTCAAAAGAAATTACTGGACATTCTAGGATTCTATGTTTTATTTTCAATGCTTTACTGTCAATGTTTTTTTTTTTTTCTTTTAGATCTCGTGACTGCCTCGTTGGACAGGGACGTGGCGAGGGGAGAGAAAGAAGCTTTAAAACGAGAAATAGCGCTGGAGAGAGATGTGCTGAAGAGACAAAAGGAAGCAATCATGCAAGAAATGTCGCAGATGAGGGAAGAGGTAAATGAAGCACAACGGAGAGCAGAAGTTTTAGAGAATGAAAAATCGCGTTTGATTAGAGAAAAAGCTGAAATCAAAAAAGAGAACGCAAGGTACTGTAACTCAGCTAAAAGGTTAGCTGGAGAAGTGAGCTCTCTAAAGGAAAAAATGGCTAGTTCTTAATTAGACCTAGAGAAAGAGAGACAAGAGACAATTTTATGGAAAAATTCTAGTGACGTTTTTGAAAAGAAGTACTACAACATCCGAAATAGTTTAATAAAAATCCATGAAAGAATGGATGAAAATGATGAGCATTATAGGGCGTAACAAGAAGATGCATTTAAACATGATGGGGCGGAAGATGCAGATGCCTTTGAGGACATATCAGACATGGACAACGACAGCGACCGTGTTATTCTTGTGGCATCTCATATTAACGCTTAAAGTGCTGCGTTCAAAAGATCATTGTTTTCATTTACCTTAAAAGACATAATTTGGTATTCTAATTTTAATTCTGGAGTTTCCTAGGAGATATCAGTATAACAGACAGCATAGATACAATATCAGACTGCATGTTTTGTAAAGTCTGATCTTGATTTACGCTTTCCATAAAATCGAGTAAATACACGATTGACACTTTAAAAGTCTACCTATTAACACTCAAATCTGTTTGTTTCCACTATCCTGAGGGAAAATGTTCTTAAAACACGGCGAGAAAAGGAAATTTGCTTGTAATGAAGAATTTCTCCATCACACACATTTTTTACTTGTCCTTTGTCGTTATTGTTACGTCTATTGATGGGTTATTGTATAATATGACTGTATATATTTTCATATGAACAGATGTTGTAAATAAATGTTATATGAATGGTTTAGCTTAGATATTGTCAATGTAGTGTGTTGGTAAGATGTTGGTAAGATGTTTTATAATACGTCATAAACGTAAAAATGTTGTTGTTGTTGTTGTTGTTGTTGTTTGTTATTTAAATCCAAAATAACAAGCCAGACCCCACCCACCCCACTCCACCCGCCCACGGCCGGGTCATACCAAAGACGATAAAATGGTAGTTAATGGCTTTCCTGACTGATCCTCAGTTGAAAAAAGGAAATATGGATCTGTGAACTGCCACCATCAATACTGTTCATACAGCACGAATCGAACTGACGAACATTTGTAGCGAGTGCTTTTTATAAGTACTTCACGTCAAGCAGTCTATAAAATTATTGTAGGAGACTGATTTTTTTTTTTTTCCAGAATTCAACTGAAATCATTGTGATAAAAAGTGAAATGAATCGTGTGATAGAAGTTTCATTTTTTATCTCGTGATTGTGAAAAAAAAAAAAAAAACTTAGGTATGGCGGATTTCCGCAATTTAATTATCTTAGAACTTAGCAAAAGAAACATGATGTAAAAAGGTAAAATTGGTTTTGCAATTATTTCTCCTTTCTCCATCATCTTTCCATAAGACTTAAACAACAGGTTCGTAAAGCGTAAAAAAAAAAAAAATGATGCTGACCAGTTTACGTACACAATCCCGGCTTTTTAAGACCCTGACAAAAAAAAAAAAAACTCCGGTAAACATTGTGGAAAAGAGTAGAAAATGAATTCTTCCCTTTGCACAATGTTTTCTACCCCTTTTGATAAAAAAATAAAATTTGGATCACATCTAATTTGTTGTCTGCAAAAGCTTTCAATTTGAACCACAATAAACTTCTGTTCATAGGTTTATGGGTAACAGCTGACACTTAGCGGTGCAGGTTGTCTTACGATTCCACACCCTTTCGTCGAGATTATGAGTCCCGTAAGACCCCTAAGACTCCTACTGCAGGCACGTATGTTCATGGTTAAAAATTCCTATGATAGATTTCCGAAGCGTGCTGCTAATTTTCACAGATCATTGACATATTGGAGTACAATCTCTTCAAGACTTGCAATCTTTTCCATTTATCAAACCCTTATTCCCGATACACATTTTAAGACCATCCAAAACTCAGCAAACCTCTTGTTGACAATTCAAATGGACACAAAACGTGATTCTGGAAAAAAAAACCTTAAAACGAATAGCGTGCAAAACATGTCGGAAAAAAAAAAGGTGAACTTGTTTGTCCAAATAAATTCACCTATTTTCTGTTTTCCTCGACATGTTTTTCAAAGTTGTCTCTTGTGAATGTGTATCTAAGAAAACGCCGGTATCATTACACTGCATTCAACCGAATAGCTCACATATCTATGTTAACTCTTTTTGACAGCAATTTACGTCTGCTTTGTGGATTTGCTAACTTTCGATGGCGTTTGAAACATTATTAGAAAAGGTGAAAATGCTCCTCGCGAGCAATTTTACCTTTTGTCACCACGGTTTTCCAAAGCTTTCTATCTATTCTTGAATATAAGTAAGGGATCAAGAGATTCCTTCATCAAACCTTTACTAGATGAACCCTACTTCGCAGCAGTTGAAAACCTGATGGGAAAGGAGACTTTACATTTCCAACTTTAGTCGTAGCATACTTCACCGTACTTCATTAATCGAATGTTTTATGTCGTTCTGAACAATACTTTTACATTGCATATGTTCACCGGCTTTACTAAAACATGATTTTTTTTTTACACACTTCTCACTCTCTTCGATGACTTATCAAGCGTGTCCCGTCCCCTCCTTACCAGCACAACTGAATGCGCTGCCAAAGAAAGATAATGAAAACCAATTCTAGTGTTAAACTGGTTGTTAAAATTTAAAAAAAGAACACGTCTGTTTTGCTGAGATCAGATTCGAATGTAAAAAAATCCGAATTCATTGCTTGCGCTACGATATGACTTGTTGAAAAAAGGCTTTAAACCCGAGGTAAACACACTGTGAGAAGAAAAAAAACTATTAAAAAAAAAAAAAAAAAACATTTATTTCATATTCGACTGAGATAATGTTGCGTGAAATGTGTTATACCTTTAAGCTTCACAGAATCAGTCATGCTTGAAAATACACCTACAGTCAATTAAAGGGAAGCAATACCAACCCATTCTCACTTCTTACGCACAAGAGTTATGCGTTGTGATGTATGTATGATCACTTTTATGTTCACATAGCAAATAATAAATGGAATTTAAAGAACAAGCACTTTAGAATTCGATACAATGATAGAGTCTTAAAACTTTATTTCTATCACTTTTTCTGCAGTGGTTGGCTTCATGGTCACGTCTTGCAACTGGTCTAAACAGCTTCGATCACCGACGATCATGGAGGCTGTTAAATTATCATGTATTCCAACGAATGCCTTCGCAAGAAGATGCCGACAATTATCATCACAGTGCTTGACAACATCGTACCAAGAGTAAATTAACCAAAACGATGGGCTTGACATCCCATTTGTATTTTCTTTTAAAGCTTGTATTTGGCACCTAGAAAATCCTAGAAGCACTGCAAAAACCTCCCATCCGTGATTTATTTCTCTCGACAGTTCTATGAGTTCAATTGTAGTGAATGCATCAGTTCTAGATGTTGCCATGTCTTTTTTTTTTTTTTTTTTTTTTCTGAAAAAGAAAACGTATTAAATTATTTACACAAAGACAATCATTGAATGCAAAGATGAGGATGAATTACGATTAAAAAATACAAAACAAAAGAACTTACTTTTTTCAATCCAGTTCTCTTCGAAACGTGAATTAAAACACTAGTTCACTACCAGCTAAAGTGTCCAACGCTATAAAAATAGTTCACAATACTACAATGTTGATAAATTTAAGTTAAACCACAACTTAATTCAACTCTGGCTACAACTTTTATTTACCGAGTAGTATATAATGAGTTTTTTTTCTTCCCTAAGCGTTATTTAAATAAGGCTTGATCATGTCAGAAGCGAAACAGATATATAGGTCATTGCGTCAATTCGTTACAAAAAAAAACTTATCTAAAATACATACGTTAAAGTCATTAACTCTAAAGATAGCATCTATGACGGCATGTACAAAGACCAATTGATATAACCCAAATGCTTTCATCTTCTAATGTGCAGCTGTTGTTCATTAAAAACTGCCACGACAGCATGATTCTATCAGTAAAACTAATTTAAAATACACATGGAAAAGTAATTAAGTTTAAAGATAAGATCTTTGTCAGCATGTGAAATGTTCTTTATTCTCTTTATGTAACTCGCATGCTTTCATCTTTTAATCTGCAGCTGTTTTTAATTAGAAACTGCCGCGACAGCATGATGCTATCAGTAAAACTAATCTTACTTGCACTTGTTAAAGTAATTTAGTTTGAAGATAAGATCTTTGTTAGCATGTGACATGTTCTCTATAACATGTTTATGTACTTCAAATGCTTTCATCTTGAAATCTTTACCTGTTTCTGTAATTCAAACGCTTTAATCTTTCAATCTTCAGCTGTTTATGTAATTCAAATGTTACAATCTTTCAATCTTCAGCTGTTACATATTAGAAATAGTCGTGACAGCAAGATGCTATCAGTAAAACGAAACTAAACTACATTTGGTAAACACGTTAGATTTAATGATGTCATCGTTTTTTCATGGGAACATGGTTTTATGTGTTTATGTGAAGCAATCAGAGGTCTACATACACGTTTGCGTTCGACCAATACGATTACTGCATTCCTGTATAAAGGCAGTTGCCCTTCAAACTTTAACTTAATTTCGATAGATATTCTAAATACACTGTGATGGAGCCATCATACGATACAGAGGGTTTCTTGCTGAAAGTGCAGAGTAAATTCGGATACGGAAGAAAAATTTCACTTACGAAGTGGAATGATAAAATATACCTACATTTAAACGATGATTCGAAATGTTGGGAAAATGGACAGTTTGACAAGACGAAGTCGAAAAGTTTGTCTCTAAAGTGGGCTGATGCAGTGAATTTGAGAGATTGTTTGAAACAGTTACAACCGTTTGCAGAGCAGATACAAACTGAACAGGTATTTACATTTCTTTTTTATTTATTTTTTTTTCAACGTTTTCACTTAAACATGTAATTCTAAATAATGTTTAAAACAATGGGATAGGCTACAATGATTGTTGATTGAATTAAAACGATAAAAATAATGTTTATAGCACTTAAAGTATTGTTCAAAATATTTCCATTCATTTAAAAGATTGTCTAAATCATTTTTGCTGCTTTTAAAAAAATTGTCTAAAGTATTTTCGTTAGATTTTAAAAATATATATTTCAAGTAGTTTTAATGCATTGTCTTTTACTTATTTTCAGCATTTGGGAGTTCCAGTAAATCAGACACAGTCATTTCTGGACCAACCGTTTGAAAGTATACCGAAAGACAAGGAAAACGTCCCACCTGCCAAGTGCAGCTTGGGAAACGATTCCGGTCGTCAACAACAGACTGAAGCGGAGAGATTTATACCTATGCACCCGAAATACCGCCGCTATCAGCCATACTAAACCTGATTGACATAATGCATGGATGCTGTTGTTTTTTTGTAAAAGACTATGGCACAAGCTGCTGTTGACAATATCAAAAAGGAGAGTTCAGCCAAGTACAGTATATACGGAAGAAGAAAACTATATTTTGCGAAATTGATCCAACTCTGTCAATCAGTTTAAAAAGAAAACGTAAGGGGATCACTGTGACAATAAAAAAGGCCTCTGAATTCGTATGAATAAGTGAGCAGGACTTCAAATTTGTGTGTGGTGCTGAAATAGGACTTTTATTTTTGTGTTCGTTCTTAAAGAAACAGTGACCATGGAAACGCGCACAGACGAATCTCTCTCAAAGAAAAAACGAACAATGAAAAATATATATTGTTCAACATGTAACACGTGGATATCTGAATATTTTCTCAGTTGCCATGTTAACAGCGCTAAGCATACAAAGAGATTTGAATTGCAAACCACAGTTCAAAAGCCGACTCAAATGCGGGAAAAATACAGACTTAAAAAAGCACAGTCGAAATATTCAGTTATAAAAAATGTAATCAATCTAGAAACCCCACCAAAGCAGCAAGAAGATTACGTTCTTCAAGGGAGTACACTAAAAAAACAAGAAACGCGCTGGAGAAATAGATATTCACACGGATCGGCTTCACCCGATATTTTTACTACAGCTAAACAAAAGCTTTTTCACCAGGAAGGAAAAAGTGAGGATTTTTTTTTTTTTTTTTTTTTTTTTTTTAACTTTATTGTCCACGTCTTTATGGTACTTGAGGGTCGTGGCCATCCCTCAATGCACCTTACAGATCGTTGTTAGTATTCTGTGTTAGTAATTGAACTTTAAAATACAAACAAAAGTCGTAATTACAGATTCCAGATTTTTTTACAGCTACCATTGTACTACTACATTGATATGGCTACTAAAATATGTAGATTTTAACAATAATGACTAATAACAGGTTTACTTATCCTACTTGTTACAGTTTTTGTTCTTTAAATATGTGGACGAAAAAGCTTATTTTTATATATAAATGTGTAAAAAAAAAAAAGCAAATTGTGTGAGAGTTGCGTGAGTGTGAAAGTGATTGTGTTGATAAAGTGTTACTTTGATCTTGGTTCAATGTACAGTATTGAAACGTCAAACGCAAAGAAGCAAACGTAACATAAGGTAGGTACTCTTTTGAGGCTTCAGCACTGCAGCATTGTTCGTGTGTATAGAAAACGAAAAAAGCTTTTGGTTTATGGGAGGTTTTGACTGATGTATTCTACAATTGTCGTAAGCCTTCGTTCATTTTTATAATTTTTTGAGCTTCTAATGATGCTAAGATTATAGAAGAGACTATTTTTCAGGCCTAATAAAGATGGTTTTATATGTTTGTTTTTACATTTGTAAAAATATTTTTTTGTTTCAAGAAGTAATCTGTTTAGCTTCAGATTTGTTTCATTTGAACCCAAAAGCACATTTTGTTTGCTTATTGACATCGACTGATCTAAATTATTAACAAGTATTGAAATGCGCTCCCAAATAGGTTTGATATTTTGACATTCATAAAATAAATGTGCTATAGTTTCTTCACAGCTGTTACAGAAAGAACACATATTTGTTTCGACCAAGTTCATTTTAAAAAGAAGCGAGTTTGTCGGAAGAATCCTGTGTTTTATTCTTGTTTGAAACCATTGGGAGTATCTGTCACTTGAGTATTTAAGAACATTACTGTGTATAACATTCCAATTGATATTAGAGTTTGGAAAAGTGCTGTTCCACTTACTATGACATGTCGGTTTTTCGTTATTCTTTATCAGAACGTTATATGTGAATTTGTTACTACAAGACTTAATAATTATTTGATAAAAATAGCAGTTTATATTTGGGTTATGGAAACCTTGTAATGACTTATTCTTGTTAGTGATGTTATGTTCTGCAAGCAGCGCTTTTATAGCGCTGATAATGCTATAAAATTCTAAAAAGTTGATTCCGTTATTAATAGTATTTTTCATGTCATTCCACGTTTTAAAGCTACCATCTTCATTTAACATGTCTTTAACATACCTTATTCCACCAATGTACAGAAAGTGATTAAAAAAGTGCTTAGAGCCAATCATTAAGTTTTCATTATAGAATAGAGGCATATTGATTAGTTCTATCCAATTTGTAAAATAACATTTTGACATATATGTCATAAGTGAGTATAAAACGTCTTTCCAGAATTCATTTTTTATCGTTTTGCAGAGTTGTTCACAATACTTTCTTCCGGAATTGAATAGTTTATTAATATCGAAAATATTGTTGGTAAATTCGTAACAGTCTTTGTTACCATCGGAAATGAGTCTTTTTATCCATTTAATTTTCATATTCAGGTTGTAATTAAATAAGTCAATCATCTTTAAGCCGCCTTCTTCATAATCTTTAATTAGCACTTTTTGTTTAATTTTATTACACGTTCCGTCCCATACAAAGTTATATAACATGTCACTAATTTTTTTTTAAATAGTTATATGATGGAGACGGAATACTTATGAATAAGTGAGTTAAGATGGGTACTAGAATGCTTTTTACTACCGCTATTTTTCCAAAAGGTGTTAATTTTCTTTTTTCCAATATCTTATACAGTTACTCATGCTTTGTACTTTTGGTTCAAAGTTTAATTTTACCATTTCTTTTAGATCAACGTGAAATAAAATACCAAGTAACTTGAATTGGGTTTCTCCCCATGATAATTTCCATTTAGTTTTTATTGAGCGAGTACTATACTTCATATTACCAATCCAAATCAGTTTTGTTTTGTCAAAGTTAATTTTAAGGCCTGAAATATGTGAAAAATTTTGTAATAAATCTAAAGTACTGTTCAGCGTCTTTTGTGATCCGTCTAGGAAGAGTGTCGTATCGTCAGCGAATTGTGAGATTAAGTATTCTTTATTTTGCATTTGTATACATTTGGTATTTTTATTATTTTTTAATTTGATATTTAGAATTTCCATGCATAGAATAAATAGATACTCGGAAATTGGATCACCTTGACGACAACCTCTCTTTACGGTGAAATATTCTGACAAAAAGCCATTTAATTGTACACAAACGTCGGTATTGTATAAAAATAATTTAATCCATCTATTAAAAGTTTCGCCGAAGTTAAAAAACTCTAGTGTCTTTTCTATGAACTTGAAAGAAACTGAATCAAAGGCTTTTTCGAAATCTATCAACATTAAAAGACCAGGTTTATTTCTTTCATCACAGTATTGCATAATATCGCACACTAATCTAGTATTCTCGCCTATAAATCTATCTTTTAGAAAGCCAGTTTGTTCTTTTGATATGATTTGATTTAAAACTGACTTTAGTCTATTTGCAATGCTGCCTGAAGCAAGTTTGTATAATACGTCAAGAGAGTAATGGGTCTCAAATTTTTTAAAAACTGTTTTGGTTTATTTTCCTTAGGTATACATATGACTGTTCCTAATTTTATATTTTTAGAAAAGGAGTTATTCAAAAAAGCATGATTTAAAGCTGTTACAACAAACTTTCCTATTTTACCCCAAAATACCTTATAAAAATTTGTCGTAAAACCATCAATGCCAGGGCTTTTATCATTTTTCATATTTTTCAAAGTATTTGCTACTTCTTGATGTTGTAATAAGCCTTCAATGCTATCTTTTTGGGTTTCGTTTAGTTTAATTGTGTTACAATTCATTAAGTCATTTTGTAGATTAAAATCATTATCACAAGATTGTTCAGAGTATAAATTTTTGTAATTTGCTTTTAATTCATTAAGTATTTCACTTTGGTCAAAAATGTGGGAACCGTCTTCTTTTTCTAAGAAAGGGATTGACTTGGATGCAATGTGTTGTTTTTCTAGGTTGCAAAAATATTTGGTAATTTTTTCACCGTTGTCAACCCAATTTGCTCTAGATCTAATGAAAAAACCTTTCATTTTGTTATTTCGTAAGTCCTCTAGTTCATTTTTTAAATGAATCATTTGAGCCTTATTAGTTTCATTTAAGTTTAATTCTAGTTTTTTGATTTCGTTAAGAAGATAATTTTCTCTGGAGTCTTTCAATTTATTCTTATGACTAGAAAAAGATATTGTTTCACCTCGAATTTCCATTAAAAGAGTTTCCAAAAAAAGTTGATCCTCAATTACAAATTGAATCTCGGATCGATTAATTTGAAGCAAATTTTCGATATTATAAATAGGCAAACAATATTGTTTAATAACATTATCAATTTTTGAATTTATACAATTTATATATTCTATGTCGTTTAAAAGGGAGTTGTTAAATTTCCAAAAACTCTTCCCATGAGTCTGGTTAGAAAGTTTTAGCTCAAGTACTATAATAGAATGGTCAGATTTATAACTTATGTCGATATCACAGAATCTTAAGAATTGTATTAAATTTTGCGTCAGTAAGAAGAAATCTAGTCTCCCTTTTTGTAAGGGATTGAATCTTTTCCATGTATATTTTCTGGAATTTCCATTTAAATGTCTAAAAGGGTCAGTTAAGTTTCTATCACTTATAATTGATGTCAAAAGTTGCCTAGATTTTACATTATGATTGGATGATTTGTAATTCTCATAGTCAATGTTCGGGTCAAGAACTAAGTTGAAGTCCCCACAAATGATATACTCATCAATGTTATCGAAAGAATCTATTTGTTGAAAGATATTTTCGAAAAAAATAGGGTTGTCTGTATTTGGTGCGTATATGTTTGCGAGAATAAATGGTGTATTATTGCACAACAAGCTCAGTGCGATAAATTGACCATTGTTGTCTCTTTTGCTTTCAAAAATTTTGATATCAACATTCTTTTTAAGCAAAATTGCTACCCCTCTACAATTATGGGTACCATTACTGAAATAACATTGCCCGCCCCATTCCGAATAAGTTCTGTTTTCTATCATTTCAACGAAATGAGTTTCTTGTAAGCATAATATATCAACATTTTTTTCCTTAAAAAGATTAAATAGGTCAACGCGTTTTTTTTATGTTATTTAAACCACGACAATTGTAGGAGCAAATTTTTAGACTATCCGTGAAGACCGGTTAATAAGTAATGCCACTTATCCATAATGGAAAGAACGAGTACTCCCACTCCAAAAGCAAATCGTTTGTTAGGTATATGTTGTTGATCATGTTTCAATGTATGGACCTGATTTAAAATAGTTTGTGTATGTTGTGAAAAGAAAAAATGTGAATTATTGGTGCGGTGTATTATCCTTGTAGAATACAATTATATACACGCCTTATATTTTGTTGTGGATGGTAAGGTTTTATAATATTTGGAAGATTTTATCAGTATTGCGATTTATGTCGATGCTAGTTATACAGACAATTAAAAACAAAATTCCTAAAAAATATAAAGTCAAAGCTTTGGTATTTTCCTATAATTTTACGCATATATTTTAAACCGGGCCTCCACTCAAGGACGAGTTTGACCTTCGGTTTAAGAATTTTAATCAGAAAGACAAAAAATGGACTGGACAAAATTGAAACATTAGCAGACGACAAATCAAGTGTTGCTGAAATATGATTTTTGTCTTTGATAGGGAAGAAAAAGAAAATACTGAATACCAGCATTTTCTCCCTTCCCCACAAACTCCTCAAAATTTTTCTTCTCATGGTCGTTAAAAATCAGTATTGTGTGTGAAAGGGTTAATATTAAAATATTTTTCATTTTTTGATTACAATGACACACAAAGTGAGGATCATCATGTTAAAGAAATTCCGCAAGATCAACTAGTTACCTTGAATGACGATGACGAAATTTGGGATTTTCAAAGTGTCGTGCATCATTTGCAAACCACTCCACCCAATGTGTTTCAAAATGGAACATTTTCAAATATAAATAATCAGACTGGCAATGAAACAGATATATTCGGGGTCGACCCGTCTTCTCAAACAAAACAGAGGTCGGCTGAAAAAGGACGACGCGATGATAACCCATCAGAGTCTGGAAGTGAGAATGAAAAAGTGAAAGTATGGCCTGAAAATCTTTTAGACAATTCATGCTATAACGGCATGCTTCCTTGGGATTTTAGTGATTCTAACAGTTCGACGAAAACTTTTTCTTTGCTCACCGATGAAAATGTGCATTGTGAAAATGCTCAAGACGGATGTCAAAACTTTCCCCTTGACCTTTTAAGTGGACAATTTTCGAATTCATCGTGCAATGAAGATCATTTCAATCAGGTGTCTTTTTTGAAATGTCCCAAATGCAGTCCCGTGAATTATTTAGACTTTGAGGACTGGTGAGGTAGGATAACCATGGAAAACGAGCCAGAAAATTGGACTTTTCTTGGGGCAGCGGTTCCAAAAAATGAAATCGTGTATATGTGCCAGGTCATTATAGTCTATATCATAGTGATAACTTCGATTGTAAACCTGTCTATACAGAATGGCAATACGGAACTCTGGATCAGCTTATTATGCAGTGCTATTGGATATATCTTACCATCCCCTACATTGGACGGTAGGAAAGAGAAACCTAAAAGGTCGACGAGAAACAGAGTTGCTTGAAAGCCGACTCGTATATAAAGCCTGCTAACAGTTCATATCAACATAAGTGAAGTTGCTTCCGTTAATCACATTTAAAAAAAGAAAAAGCTGGGGAAAAAACATGGACGTGACTGATTGTAGAAAACCAAATGCTTTATTTATCAACTCCAAGTATCTTCTTTTTCAAGACCGATTATGCACGTATCATGACTGGCCAAAACAAATGCGACAGGATAAATTTTCACTTGCTGCTGCTGGATTTTGGTACACAAAACAAAGGCGATATATGTGAATGCTTCACTTGTGGTGTAAAATTATCACAGTGGGATTTGTGTGATAACGCTTTTGTTGAGCACAAGAAGTGGTCCAGGGATTGCTTATTTCTAAAGATAATCGGATACGGTGAACAGCAAACGGAAGATAACCAAGACGTGTTTGGAATATCATCCTTCTTCGACGACAAGCGGGATTTGAAGTTTCCATGGTGATGGATACGAAACATGTGACTTTATTGGATACCTATTTTGACTTTGTTTACAGTAGAGAAATGAAAAGGGTGTTGTATGACTTACGTAAAGTAAAATACAACGGCTGTGTGAACGGTTATCTGTCACAACGTGATCACTCGTGTTTAATGCTAACCACACAACAACAACTAGTGCTTTATTGGGACGACATTTTAGAACGAATAACAGAAACTGACATCATAGTGCAATGGCATGAAACTGTACTTTCCCTAGATCATATACCAAGCACACTGATTTACGTGTACAAACTAAAACTGAACTGCCGCGATTGGAGAGAGACAATGAAAACGGAAAAATGGAAAACTCGTTAATTTGCATGATTGTTAACATTGAGAAATTGGAACAAAGACTTTTTCACGAAAATGATTGATAAGTTTTTGTACTCTCATGTTTCTGTATAGCTTCATCTGTTGCATGCACTGTATATTGTTATAGTATGTCGTATTCTGGGTATTGTATACACAAAATAAAATGTATCTAAAATTAATAAAATTGTTTTAGTGTCTATCTTTCCCCGTTCCCAATCCAAAAACTTTATTTAAAGCATAAACACGCTGATTGTTCGACATTTTGAAACTATTTTTCAAGAGACATTGGGAGCCTAGTTAAGCTACAAATCGCTGCAACAGCGCAAATCATCGGTAAGTGAGTTTAAGTTCGCTCTACCAAAAATGTTGTAAACAGCGTGTTCTTGTTTTAATTTTCTCTCTCTCTCTTTCTCTCTCTTTCTTATATAGGGCCAACGAACTCTGGGAAGTCACAATTTCTGTTCGAGATATTAAAACACGCAGATGGCATGTTTATATCACGCATTCGGAAGATTTACTTTTGCTATGGAGTTGACCAACCATTATACGATCAAATGAAAAGGGAGATACCAGATATAACGTTTCACGGAGGTTTACCATCGAGACACGACCTTGAAACGTGGCATTCCGAGGAACCGGGTCATAAATTGTTGATTTTCGATGATCTCATGATGGAAGCGAGTATCAGTAAAGAGATGGTCAATATTTATTGTAAATATGCGCACCATTATAATTTCTTTTGTATTCTCGTATCCCAAACCGCATTCAGTCCTGGCAAAGAATATCGCACTATAAGTCTAAATACCCATTATTTCATTTTGTTTAAAAATCGGAGAGATGAATCACAAATACAAACACTTGGACGACAAATACTTCCCGGAAATTTGAAATACTTTTTGAGCAGTTATGAGAAAGCGACCGAAAAATCATATGGGTATTTGCTCATCGATTTGTCCCCCCACTCAGATCCTAAATATAAATTGAGAACACAAATATTTCCGGATCAGACCATGATTGTGTACTTACCTGAGAAGGAAGCATGAAAAATTTGAAGGAGAAACAAGGTGACTTTTTACGTCTTTTACTTCTGACCTCTGTACCCCAGAGGAAAGCTATGTTAAAAACGATGCAAAAGTCGCATTTACAAGCAATCGTTCAAATTGTGTATAATGTGTTAATGGGTAACAGAGATCTGCCAGAAAAAGATAAAAAACGGTTGAAAAAACACAGGACAATTATTCGACGATTTGTCAGCAAACGACTTTCACAGCGGGAAAGAAAACAAATCCTTATAAAATACACGGAACAAATTTTGACGTTGTTACGAGTAGTAAAAGGAGAACTCGCATAAATCATGGCGAGGGAAATGGTGCTTATTTCTAAATTGAAATACGAACATTTGCTGAAAAATTCAGTCAACAATGATCAGGAAAAATCGCCCGATGGATTTTTGAACAGTCGGGATAAAACAATAGAGAGCCGGGACAAATTCAGCGACCAAGTGGCGAGTTTAGAAAAAACAGATCTTAAAAAAAAACCACCAGAGCATTCTTCATTGATAAAAAAAGGGAGTGGTCCAGAAACGATAGCAAAACCGTCACTTTTTGTCGAGAAGCCTCTGTCTGGAATGACATTTGTGCGTAAGGAAAAACCCACGCGTGATAAAAAAATCTGCAAAATAACATAAGGAAACAGGCTTTAAAGCGTGGTAAAAAATCAAGGAGGTTTGAGTGGATTGATTATACAGTGTAAACGTAAGTATAAATTGTATGCAAACTTAAAAAAATGACACGTGGCATCGCTCCACTAGAAATGAAATCATGATCAGTTCTGTGAGAACTCTTTTTATTTTACTTTCCCACGGTTTGGCTGAAAATAACACCGTTCTCGAACATCTGCTAATATAATTGCGTTATGGTTCATTTTCTTTAATGTGCTCGATAAAAATACTTAAATGTATTTTACATCCGGTCGTTATTTGATTAAAATAGCTCTCTTTCAAATATCCTAGGGATTTATTTATCTTTTGATTATAAACACATGTTGTTAAATGTTTTATCTGATTTTATAATGTATCCTATGAGAATTATGAGTAAGCCTAGACACATTGTCGCCATTGCAGCTGTTCTTATCTGATAATGTCGTCATGGTAGTTATTTTGGAATTCTTATGACTGTGATTTTGATAAGATACGGCAATGGCTAATTTAACACTTCTTATCTTTATTACTTTTGGTGCGTTTCCCACGGTAAGGAGGAAAGGAGCATGCATAAATAGGGAAACAAACATGCAAATCGTCATAGTACGAGCCATGGCGAGTAATAAACCAACACATTATATTTCACCCTGTGGTAGCATTAGGCATACGCAAGAGTATGAAGACGCATATTTAGAATGGTGGCTAAAACCTATAGTTAGTCGCAGTCCACCACCGAAAGTTATAAAAAAGTCTTTATTTAATATGGACATGGCCAAGTTTTGACCAGTACAGAAAGTTGTTACTGAAAATAAAACAAAAAAAGAGATGGACAAAGTGTTTGAAAAATTGGGCAAAATGGAGGAAAAAAAAAAAAATTAGTTTACGTTTGTGGAAAAAAAAAAGTTTTGAATGCATGGATTTCATAATACGAAATTTTGTAATTCGAAATTTTGTGTATGTGACAATAATATTACGTTTGTGAAAAAAGGTGTTTTGCATAGATGGATTTTGTAATATAAGATCTGTGTATGTGACATTATTACTACGTTTGTGAATAGGTGTGCTATGGATGGATTTTTTTAATACGATGTTTTTCGCTGAATTAATGATAGTTTTCTGTATATCGATTGTATCCGTAAATGTGAGTATTGATTTTCATACATTGTAGGGAAAGACAACATCAAACCCACTCCGAGACTGATGGAAAAAAAGCAGTGCAAAATTTGTTTCAAAACATTTAAAACCGAAGCGCTTCTTAGACAACACATGCAGATACACCAGCAAAATCAAAAGTGTAATCAATGTGGACAGACGTTTAGTTTTGTCTCTAACTTGAAAAGGCATAAAAAAGAAGTTCATAACATATATAAACCAGTTTCATCTCAAGCGAAGTTCTCGTGTGGCATATGCAACAGGTCATTTGAAAGAAAATACCACCTCTCGCGTCATACTAGAACGGTTCATCGACATGTCTGTCCGGTAAGCTCAACTCATTTGTTCACGTGCCGTCATTGCAATTGTGAATTTCAAACCTACCGCCGACTTGTAGAACATGTGGAAGAAGAACATCCTTTGAATCAAAAAGGGGGTAGGCAAAAAACAGAGTCTAAAACATTATATGATGATCAGAAAACACCAAAAGATGGACTTGAAGCAGGTGATGTTCAAATGAGGGACGGGTCTCATACAAGGTCACCAGAAAATATCGATGTTCACCCTTATGATGACGAGTCGGCACTCAGGAGCAATGTTGAAAATAGAAATATATATCCAAGACAAAATGAAAGATACGGCATACTATCATTTTTCGCAAGTGCTAGGGATGAAATTAGAAACTATCTTAGGTCACGAGCTCAGCGACTTGGAGGAATTAAATGGAATCTATGTGTCCAAATTGAAATGCAAAGAAATGATGGGCATGAAATGACAACTGCAATGCCTTATTTTCGGAGTACAACCTACCAATTTTTTGTCCACGAAGACGTGCAAGAGCATGATTTGAATGAAGCTTTTCAAAAGATGTTTGCTGCATTTGAAAAGTATCAAAGAGAGGGGTCAAACTGGTTCGTTAAGAAAATAATAAAGCTTGAGATCCATACAGTGCTGTATAGACCTATATCTGGTGCAACATATATCCCTTTACCAGAAACACTCTGCCGTAGCAAAAGCGTTTTAAATATTCAAAACAGAGACAACAGGTGTTTTCTCTATTGTATATTAGCCTCTCTGTTCCCACAGCAGAATGGTCTCGAACAACCAGAATTATCTGAAGTCTATGAAAATGAAGTAGTAATGAGTGGAATACAGTGCCCAGTGGCAATTACAGACATTTCAAAATTCGAGAAACAGAATGAAAACATTTCCGTCAATGTTTTTGGCTTCGATGAGGGAACAATTTTACCGTTGCGGGTAACAAACTGCAGTGACCGACTTCATCACGTAAATTTACTTTGGTTGAAATCAACAGACACGTCACACTACTGCTTAATTACTGATCTAAATCGCTTTCTTTCCCGAACCAAAACGTGTAAGAATAATACGTTTTTTTGCCCCTACTGTTTACACGGTTTTATCAGAGAAGACCTATTAGAAAACCATAAAGAATACTGCTCCCTCCATGGGCCACAAAAGGTGATTTTGCCCGAGGACGATGCTATTATCAAATTCAAAGAGTATGAAAAGACGTAAAAAGTTCCTTTCGTCATCTATGCAGATTTTGAAGCGCTGAATGTAAAAGTTCAAACGTGTATGCCAAATCCAGAATATGCATCAACCACTCCTACCACAAAATTAGAAGTATGTGGATATGCGTATAAAGTTGTTTCAGAAGATTCACGGTACACAAAACCCAGTCGTCTATCGAGGTCCAAATGCTGCCAGTAAACTCATAGAGAATTTGGTAGAAGAACAAAGACAAATTCAAGACATTTTGTTGCACATTGAACCCATGCCTGAACACAAAGGATTTATTGATAATGCAAAATACTGCTGTCTCTGCAAGAAGAAATTTTCTTTGTATGATAGGACTTATAAAAAGATAGTAGTGCACCACAATCATCTTACGGGTGCAATCATAGGCGCCGCGTGTAACAACTGTAATCTTCAGTGCAAACAATCCAAATCCACTTGCATTATGTTTCATAATTTACGCAATTTTGATGCACATATACTTTGTAAACGTTTAGGGGAATTTAAAGATTACAGATTGAATTGCATCCCTCAAACTTCGGAACGATATGTGAGCTTCTCTCTTGGGAACCTCAGGTTTTTGGACAGTTTTCAATTCTTACCAAGTGCACTGGAAACGTTAGTAAATAATCTCAAGCAAGAGGGTATCGACGCCTTCCCACACCTACTCTCAGAATTTGAAGACAGGGAACATGTCGAGCTGCTCATACGTAAAGGTGTCTATCCATATGACTACATGGACTCCTTTCACCGATTCGACGAGAAAGAATTACCCCCGCTAGATTAATTTTTTTCCTTGATTAAGAAAGAGTGTATTTCGGATGAAGATTATGCCCATACACAAAGAGTTTTTGAACAATTTAACATGACATCGTTAGCAGATTATCACGATTTATACGTGAAAACGGATGTATTGTTATTGGCTGACGTGTTTGAGTCCTTCAGAAAGGTATGTCTCAGACAGTATGAGTTGGATCCCTGTCACTTTTATACATCCCCAGGCTTATCGTGGGCCAGTTTACTCAAAATGACGGGTGTTGAGCTAGAATTACTTACAGATATTGATAAGATACTGATGATAGAGGCCGGTTCGCGGGGTTGCCTTTATCAAATTTCAAATCATCATAAAAAGGCTAACAACCCCTATCTAGAAGATTACGATCCGTCTGAAACAACCTCTTATCTTATGTACATGGATGCAAATAACCTCTATGGATGGGCTATGATGCAACCTCTTCCCGTTGGTGATTTCAATTTTTTAGACGATGTGCAAGGATTCGATGTCATGGGCATCAAAGTAAATGGTGAAATCGGGTTTATTCTGGAAGTCTCTCTTCAATATCCCACAGAACTTCACGATTTGCATAGCTGCCTACCTCTCGCGCCAGAACAAAAAGTCATATCGAATGAAGAACTTTCACCTTATGCGCAACAGCTACTACGAAAACTACATGGTGTTGATGTTGATGATCCATTACCCGCACGAGGCAACATAAAGAAATTGCTTGCCACTCTGGAGGATAAATTTCACTATATTCTGCATTACAGAAACTTACAGCTGTACGTAAATCTTGGAATGAAAATCAAAGAAATCCACAGAGTTTTGCAATTTCGACAGGAACCCTGGATGAAACCCTATATTGACTTCAACACCGAGATGAGAAAACGAGCCAAGTGCACTTTTGAAAAGGACTTCTACAAGCTCATGAATGTATCTGTATTTGGAAAGGTAAGTTTGTTTTTCTTGTTTTTCTCTTTAAAAAAAAATTTTTTTTTTTTTTTTTGATGAATTACCTAAAATATTTCCTTCGAACTGAATATTCTCGGTAAGTTTTTAATAAACCAAACGTACATGTTTTATTATGGATGATATTTGAGTTTTGTTATAGTTATATTTGACATTATGCATTGTTTGCGGAAACTTTTCCTGTGAAATTTAAAGAACTCCATTTTATATATTTCAGATTTGAGTAAATGTCTCATGTATGACTTCTGGTATGGTTACATAAAACAAAGGTATGGGAAAAAGGCTCAGCTTCAAATGACAGACACAGACAGCTTCCTTTTCCACTGCGAAACGGGCGATGTTTACAAGGACATGCTATTTCTATGGAATTATTTGACACATCAGACTATCCCGTCGACCATATTCTTCATAGTGAACACAATAAAAAATCTCTCGGCAAAATGAAGGACGAAGTTAATGGCAAACCCATTTCCGAGTTTGTTGAACTTAGGTCAAAAATGTACAGTTTTACGTGTAACAATAAAGAAGAAAAACGTGCTAAAGGCATTTCAAAAGTGGTTGTGAAAAAAGACCTCAGACATGAACATTACAAATCTACCTTGATTGAAGAAACCCATAAAATGTCGTCCATGACTTCTCTTAGAAGCCACCGACATGAACTTTATTGTGAAAATATCAATAAAACTGGATTATCCGCTTTCGATGATAAACGGTTTCTCCTTAACTCAGTTGAAAGTTTGGCTTATGGGCATTATAAGATTCAAATTGGCACCATGGAGGAACATAGTCAGGAGCCGTCTGATCAAATGAATGAAGAGACATCAATACAATGGAGTGAAAATCCATTAGATGAACCAATGGATTCTTCTCCAGAAGAAGTCTCACCAATTCAAATGCTAGAATTAACACAAATTCAAGGTGAATCTTTGACATTCGAAAATCAGGTGTTTACCCCCATCGAAGACCAAAGTTTCCTCTTGGATAATTTCAAGATAACACGTTGTGAAAAAAATTGTCTTTAATATATATAAATATCGTTGTAATACGTGCATGTAGTAAAGATGAATAAAAACACAATAAAACGTATTGTTTTTACATTTATTTACACGCTTTTATATATATATATATATATATATATATATACAAGAAGAAAGTGGAATACAGGTATGATCATACATGACACCATTTGAAAAGCATTCTGAAAAAACTGATGCCACAATGTTTTCCACATATTCGTCATTCACATCCACACAGGTACTAAATGAACCAACAAACTCGTCCATTGATATTCCATTCAACCTTTGGTGTAAGTACAAAATACAATAAAGTCCACATACGGTTGAATGGTTGCTTTGAAGTTTTTTGCTGTTCATGTTCAAAGTCATTGCTCTCTGATGTATCCATCGTGAAATATAAACACTATTTTCTTTCGGAATTCTACCATAGCTATCAAAGAATTCCATATGTCCATGCCCGTCGTTGTAAATAGCGCACCAGTGTCGTCCAGGACTGGAAGAATTATCAGTATTTACAATAAGTCCATATTGTTGATTCATTGGTTGGCGTGGTAGAGTATCTGACGCAAAAACACCATCGACATATTGTGACAATACCGGATCACACTTGATACAACACTCTAGCTGCGATGTATTCATGCTTGTAAGATTAAGTCACGTTCTTTTGTAATTTCCAGGTATGCAGGCCCCTCTGAATATACGATACAGGTCATTGGCTCTGTGAGAAAGAAAAAAAATTTAGAATTCTGTATAAAAGCAAAGAATATATTTAGAAGAAGACTCAACCATTTGGATAAAATTTACAAATGAGATAAACATGCAGGGACGGTAAAAAGGGGAGGTCATACACCCCTCAGAAAGTGTAAAAAAATACTTTTTTCTTACCTGAAAGTACTTTGCCAAACTGAACAGCTAACTGCCGATTCCCGCTCTTCACCAAGGACAAATACTCGCCGTGATGAGAAAAGTTAGGTTCTGATTGAAATACGAATAAGGTACTGCCACTGATAAAATGATTCTTGTCTATAGCAAGACCTTCATTTCGTCTCCATTTATCCACACTCTGAATGAGATTGGTAAAGGCCCTTGTTACAACACTTCTTTCTTTTGAAAAGTCCGTTTTAATCGGGGTACCACCCACTGGGAGTCCATCGTTGTACACGGTGATTTGCGTGATATTACAATGTTCAAAATTGAACGGATTTGTAGTATAGTCTCCATTTAAAGCTTTACTTTTTACAAATCCAACGATTATCGTTTCTGGCCGCTTTCCTTGAAACATGTTGTCCCAAATAAATGAACTGCTTCCAGTGGCAATAGTCTGGACGCGAACTTCTTTTTTGGTGTATGGATAAAGAGCGTTTTGTTTCTCGAGAATCTGAGAGTGACCATAGATCACAGCGGGGTTGACCTTGATCTTCCTCGCAATGACGTAAATGTCCTGTATAACAATTTTAAAATCCGTGGCAGCATCAGCCGCAAGCAATGCAAAACTCGCTGGATTTCTATAAAACTTGATTTTCACATCCACTTGATTTAAAAGGTAACGATCCATATCACACAAGTCGTGAAAAATAGGTCCTTGCAAGTCTAAACTGTTGGATTTAGCGATCCATTTGGCTCTTTCGAATAACCCGTTGTTGGCGCCAGAAGGGTCGGTCACTCCAGGACTATCTGTGTCATCCATCACCCATCCTTGAGTCTGTAGTTGACTCGATGATGCATCCTGTCCGTATTTCAGAAGAGTCGGGATGTAGGCTCTATAGGAATTGTAATTGCAGGTGATTGTTGCTTTGTTTTGTAATGTCACTTCTACCGTAGAAAATAAGCTTTGCAAAAACAAATTGGCAGGACCCACCTTTTCTGCCGTAAGATGTGTTCCATCCGATTTTTCCACATTCAATTTCACGTAAATTTGTGAATTCTTGAGGTCTAGATAGTCCAACGAATTTTGCGCATTGATTCTGAATTCAAAAGGTCCATCCGATGATACTTGCGATATAGGTCGAATTTCTTCATCCCGGAATTCTTTGACACTGGTCTGTCTACTCGGTAAATCATACAAACTAAGTTCGGATACTAATCCTTCCTTAAACTGTTCCTCGTTAAATGTCGACATTATTTGATTTTAAAAATGTCACGTTTGCTAGTAATCCTCTTCTTAGAATGTCCTTTCTTTTTATGAGAGCGTTTTTTATATGCACGTCCGTTTAATCCTGCACCACGCTGTCGTTTTCCAGCGACACGACGACGTTTAGTTTTGCGTACGGAATTATATCTCGACTTTCTCTTCCTAGCACGTCCAGAGGTCGACTGAAACATGTTTTCAACTGTCTTAGGATTTATATTCTCTCTCTCTAATTCCGATTTCGCCTGTGCTGTGGTCTGTTCTGAGGGTATGACGGCTTTAATGGACAACTGCTTATCTTCCACTGGTTTTAATTGATCAACCGTAATAACCCGCGGTTTCCTCCCAGCTCCTGACTGGTTTAAAGACGTTTTTCCAGTACTCACACGATCGAAGAAATCAGTCCACTTTTGTGGATTTGGTACATAAAGTTTCATTATTACGACAAAAACGGGTACGGCCTCAAATGTAACGTTAACCGCACTGGATCTCTTAAGTCTAACTTTGTCGATTCGTTTTCTCCTTTTATATAGATAGTGAATTCCCGAACTTCATTTTTAGCAACGTTAACATAAAAAGGAGAGCTCAAAATATAATCCCATGTACTTCTAGTACTTTTTTCTAAACGTCGTAATAACGGACGTTCTTCGCCTCCAGCGATGCTTTCCTTACACAAGTCGGAATAAATATACAACCCATCATCCGCTCTCGATTTCGTTTTCTCAGTTGCATGGAATTCGACCATAGCCACTTTCCATATTCCGGGCAGTTGCAGCGGATATTTCAACTGCACTTTAAAGTTTGTCACCTCGTTATCCGTGAAAAAGATATTACTCTCATTGCTTTGCACATAAATGTAACGGTCCATGTTTACTGCTTTCTGTTTTCTGTTTCTTTAACGTCGCTGGCATCTATCCAACTATTAAATGTATCCGGAAAGCCCTGCCACTTTACAAAATACTGTAACTTTTTGCTTTTTCTTCGTCTGCGCAGTATTTTCTCTATGAACCAAAGCCTGTTCTCGTCCTTATCCACTTTTTGCAACTCGTTCGAATAAAATAACCCTTTTATAGTTTCGTCCTTTAAATCGTTCAGTCTATACATAGGAATCCCTTGCTTGAGCAATCTTCTTGATACTCGAAACACTTCAGAAGTGTATTGTTCCTGATAAGCCCTACGAAATGGCGCTTTTGTAAAACTGATGCGCACAAAATCCCCCACTTTGAACAAGAAAACAGGTTTGGTTTTTACTCTTGGCTGTTTTTTTAAATAGATGAATGCCCACATATCAGCTTCATTGCCTTTATTGACTTGATTTGGCGCAACGTTGTTTAGACTTCGGTGAGGGGTGTTGTTGTAATTAGCAACGATGTCATCCAAAACGTCGATGTAACGATAGGTACCATTGCGTCTCATGTAACGATAAAGAGCCGTCTTGATTGTTCTTTGCACTCGTTCCACGTAATTGGCTTTGGGTGTATTTTGTGTGGTGAAAAAATAAATTTCTTCCTCCTTCATCAACTTTTTAAACCACTGATTCACGAATTCGGACCCTTTGTCCGCCCTTATCTTTTGGGGTTTAACATCTTTAATCCTTGTTTTCATACCCTCCAAGACAGACTTTGCCGTCTTGTTTTCAAGAGGCTGCACGCGTAGTTTTCTACTCAAAATGTCAATCGAAAAAAGAAGATACCGCACTGAATCATTTTCGTCGCTCAAATTCAAAACCGACAAAAGATCAATATCCCATTGCATGTTAATGGTCGTTACCCTCACATTAGCTGTCTTAAAACGATGACGAACGGGTTTTTGCAAAGCATATGAGTCTTGATTACCCAACCACTGAGAGATATAACTTCGAGTAAACACTCCCGGGTACTTTTTCTGAAGCACTTTCAACAACTTCTCAGGTCCAGCGTATGCGGCAGGATGTTCCGGTTTGAAATAATATTCCTTTAGTATAGCATTCTTATCCATGTTTTCATCAAAGTGTAATGTAAGGAATTTTGCCTTCAGGCCGTTAAATACCCGTTATTATCTAAACAACTAAAACGAAGAAAGTCAAGTGACTTTATCAAATGATAAAAAATAGTACAATTTGCATTGAGTAACGCCATCAAGGAATAAAAAGAGCAGAATTGGAATCACGTGACGTTATCAAAGGATAAAAAGAAGCAGAGATGGCGCCGAGTGACGTCATCGCGGGATAAACCGGGCAGGAAGTGATGGCTTTCAGGGGATGAACTGGGTAGGGATAAAAAGGGCAGACTTGGCGCCGAGTGACGTCATCGAGGGATAAACCGGGCAGGAAGTGATGATTTTCAGAGGATAAACTGGGTAGGGATAAAAAGGGCAGACTTGGCGCCGAGTGACGAAGGATAAAACGGGCAGGAAGTGACTCATTGAGAGATTATCCCCGGGTGAAATATCCCCCAAATTTTATCCCCCGAGGGGATATTTCACCCTTATTATTCCTCTACTCACATCCCTCTGCCTCCCCATCCAGGCCAAGACCGGTCCTTGCAGGAACGCGTCCAGTCCGTCCATGCCCGTTTCTGTCTCGTCTGTCGTATGTGGTCGGCTGCATTTGCAGCTGTAATGGCTAACCCCACGTTAGAGGTTAGCCAATGTCTGAATCTTCATGTATTCTCCTGAAAGGGAAAGAAATAGTAGTTAGCCGATAAAGTCAATGCAACAGGACGCAATCCTGGCTCATGTTAGAAAGCCGGCAGCGGATTGGAATGAATATTGTGCAGAGCACTGGTAAAAAGAAAATCCAGGACAGCATGGATAGTTGCACTGGTCGCCAGGGCCTAACTGAAATATTGTTGAAAACAGCAGGTAGGGAAGCCACCAGCGGCTTGGAAAGAAGAATGTGCTGAGTACTGGTAAAAGAAAGTCCCGGAGAGGATGGATAGGTGCACTGGTCGCCAGGACATAGCTGAAATAGTGTTGAATATAGCAGGTGTGCAACCCGGCAGCAGCTTGGAAAGAATATTGAGCGGAGTACTGCTAGAAAGAAAATCCAGAAGAGAATGGATAGTTGCACTGGTCGCTGGGGCATAACTGAAATAGTGTTGAAAACGGCGGGTAGGGAAGCCGCCAGCGGCTTGGAAAGAATAGTGTGCGGAGTACTGCTAAAAGGAAATCCAGAAGAGCATGGATAGGTGCACTAGTGGTCAAAAAGGGAAAAATTAGAGGAGTAGGAGACAGGTTTTCAGGTTGTCAGACTAAAAATAACTGCTATATATCTTAATACTTTTTGTACTGGCATTCAGCCATTCAACCAAAGGTCCATTTTCTGTAGTCTAAGGTGCAAATCCCTATTTTTGCTTCTCTGAGTATGTGCAGGCTTTGCCCCATTCCTACATGCAATAAACTAGGTGTCGCTACGCCGTGTTTTTTAAGTCTATTCCGGTCTTTTCCGGTTCATTCATGTCTATTCCG
Organism: Tridacna gigas; assembly: GCA_945859785.2. Taxonomy (NCBI): domain Eukaryota; kingdom Metazoa; phylum Mollusca; class Bivalvia; order Cardiida; family Cardiidae; genus Tridacna; species Tridacna gigas. The sequence continues at coordinate 12,199,690 of OX244029.2, read as the reverse complement.
GTAATACACCGGTCTATGCTTGATCCGGTGAATTTTACGTACCGGTAAAAAAATGCATTTTTTCAACGGGTTAATTCTGTATACATGTAACGAAATTGTAGAAAATGGGAATTCAGCTAAAATTTCTTTTTTCCCCTTTTCTCTTCACACATAAAAAAATAAACAGATGAGTAACATTCATGTGATAAATGCGGTCGCCCACGGCGGTAGCTCAGTCAGTGGTACATCGCTCATTCCGTAATACCCGTGTTCGAATCACAAACCTGTCCCACCTCTCCCAAGTTGATTCAACACTAACTCAATGAGAGATAATGTTATTTATACATACCTGTCCAATGCTTGGTGGGTTACTTGGATAGTTATCATCAGGATCTGCCACATCTAAGGTTCCAGAAGTCTGAGTAAAGTAGCGCAGCACCGTTAGCCTTGAAGGAGAATTTAGTTTCTCAGTGGCGACCCCTGTCGTAATAATGAGATGTGGTTCCCTGCTTCATATTATCCTTATTTGCATTCTGCTTATTTAGATTGTGCTCATTTGTATTACACTTGTTATCTTGTATTGTTGAAGTAACTGTTGTTAAAATAATTACAATATTGATATGAAATTGAATGTCTCAAATATTATTAGGAAGGTTGAATGAATAATTAAATATGATGGAATTAGATAGAATAATTGATTGTAAACTGAAGTAACAAAAAAAGTAATTCAAATGTCAACATAAGCAAATAAATAGGCAAGTCGTTATTGTAAGTCAACGTTAAAATTGTAAAACATAGTTGAAAATTTCATCAGGAATAATGAAAGTCTCGTCATGAATAATGAGTGAACTGGCGGATATCCCCTTCCATATGGTTTGAAAAGGTAAGATTGAATTTTATTTTCAATTCAACACCAGGATTGTTTACTTTTGGACGCTACTGTACCATTACTTTTTGCATTTACAATAATGTGTTATTGATGCAAAAATTATAGGTATCTGACCATTCCATACTAAATTTGAAATCAATAAATTATGATTACCAGGTTGTGGTTCATGTAGTCTCTTGTTGTAGGAGTCTTGCAGGGAGGCAACAAATGGTGCTGAAATGAAAGACTTTGTTATAAATGTATTTGCCAGATGTACTGCAGCAGATGATGTTTGTGACCTTTAAGTCTTGAAAACATTGTAATGGAAGTAGTGACTGCTTTTACCAAACAGTTGAAGCATTTTCCACCATGTTTTCTAACATGTTAAAAGAATAACAATTTTTGCTGCAAAGTAGTTGCTTTTTTTTGGGGGGGGGGCGGCGGGGGTGGTCTTGGTTTCAAAATGTCATGGTTTTAAAATTGCCTGCAAAAACATACGGGCAACTGTTTACCAGGCAACCAAATTTTATACTTGCTGTATCGTTGTAAAAGGCATTGGCAGATAGCAAACAATAAATATGTGTCTAAGGCGTTTTGATTTGTCTGTGAAAGGGTAGAAAACAAGTCCTCAAAAAATAATGAAAAATGTGGATACAAGCATTTCTCCATTTGCCTGGAATATTTTATAAACCTTCCTTACATAGGTTGTAAAATCATACAGAGATTTTGTGAAGGGTTGGCAAAAGACTGATTTAAACCGTTTACCAAACAATCCCGGTTTTTCATGACAATGAGAAAGAAGCCTTTCGAAAACCTTGTGGGAAAAGGAGAAAATGCTGGTAACCAGCATTTTCTCCTTTTCCCACATTGTTTTCTACATTTCCCAAAACAAATTTCAATTTCTGAGTCACATTAAATTGGTCGTCTACAAATTTTCTCAATTTGAACGAGTCTAAAATTTTGTTATGTGGTAAAGAGTTAAAGAAGAAACATTTATATACTTTTAGAAGTACATACCATCAGTATCAATGAAGCCTGGTACACCACAGACAGAAGCTCTATCCCCAATATTATCTAGCAATAGGGCTTCTGCCTGGGAGAATGTCTCCGCAGGACCATCTCCTGTTTTGTTCTGGGAGTCTCTTTTGGCTTTTGCTTAAAAATAGTATGTACAAAATTTCAGTGAGTACATGAGATAAATAAATTTGTTTCTGACATTCATATGATAGTCTGTTTATCTATTTATCCCAGTTGTATTTAACTGTTACTCTGTCATATAATTAAAGGTCCAACAGTAGCCAAATGCAACCAATGCAGTTGAATTAAAATGCATTATGTGCACTATGTGGTAAATAGTTGATCAAAGTTCAAACAGGATCTGTTTTCAAGACTTTTCTGTTTATCATAGTAAATGGTATGACACAAGGTATCACAGTCTAAAATCTATATAAGGTTGCATGCTGTGTGGATTCTGATCTTGATGTAAACTCCATATCAAAAAGACCAAAATTTTTTGCCACTGATTAACACTCAGATATACCACAGAATAACATATTGTTGTCTTCACAGTATTTTCCATACTTTTAAAAAGTGATTACATTTAAATGCATTTAACCAACTAATCATGAGGTAGACTTGTCCTTAGACATACAGAAAATTGACTTACAGCGAACACTTTCGGCCCATGTCAGCCTGCACGGACTGTGCAGGTTTACCTGGGTCGATAATTTTCGCAGATGCATTAAGCCCCCTTTTCACAGAGCACATCTCAAATGTATTGCTGAAGTACATTCCACTAAGCTATCTAGATTTGCATTTTGTTGCTGTGGAGAACTTTTACCAAATGATCTCATGCTTGCCCTTTTTTTATACTCCTGTAAAAAAAGGGTTTAGTAAATTACGGTTGTATGACATCTTTCATTTGTTCACTTTCTTGTCATGTCCCAATTTTTGCTTTAACCGTAGAAGCATTGAGGAAGTCCATCACAACATAATTATATTCATTACTTTTAATAGAATTTTCTTTTCAAATTACAGAAATTGAAATCCAAAGTAGCCAAAATACAGAATACTCCAGACAATTCAAAGACCAACAAACTACAGGCTCGGATTTACTTTCTATAATATGCTACATGTGTATGAATCTACTTGGCTGGTAAAGTCTTATACAGTTCATATCATTTGTTTATAGACACTGATTTTTAGAGCAAAACCTCTAAGAATGTACATGGCAATATATGGCATCTTTAGAACCTTGTAGATCCTACAGAAAATATCTACTGATCCTAAATTGACACAGTCTGAAATATTTTTTCAGTGGTCTTTATCCACTAACCATTTTATTTCTAAATCTCATTCTACTTCTGACTTACACATCGCACCACTTGATTGTCTGAAACAGAACATATCAGCCTAACACTAATTTCTACATAATGAGTGACATCACCCTGATGACATCATGAAATCTGCTTATCATCCCAATTTTGAGTCCAACAACAACAAAGTGGAATAATAAACTTCGGAGCAACACCTTTACCAAACAATCATGTGTTTTAACAATCCTGAAGTAAAAAGACCTCTGAAAACAATCTGGGAAAAGGAGAAAATGATGGTAACCAGCATTTTCTTCTTTTCCCACAATATTTTCTACAATTTCAGAAATGAATCCCAAAATTTTAGCCACATTTCATTTGTTACCTGCATATGCTATCGGTATGGAGGAGTGTAAAACTTTGTCCTGTTGTGAAATGTTATTCCTGTAATATGATTTACAAACATGTTTTGATCGAGTATCAAAACCATAAGTTGTTATATATTTCAATAGGCACTCAAGAGCATCCAATGAATCCTACCAAGAACAGAAAGGGTAAGTATGATTTTTCTTATTTACATATACATGTCTATTGTTCAAGTGGAGGTTCATACCACTTTCGGCACAATTTAAGTTATATCAAACCAACTGCTCACTTTCTTCCCTATAACTGTTGTTTGTTCCTTCATAAATAAATTGTAAACTTTGAGCCACGTCTACTTTTTGGTCAACAAATACTTTAAAAGCCCACAAACTTCCAAATGTAAACAATTCCTGTGTCAAATTGCAGACAAATTTAAGTCATATTATTCAAAAGTATTACCATGAGTCTGATATTGTGTTACAGTGGAATTAAAGTTCCAGATGCTGGCAGAAAAATGTATGGTAAAATTAGTTGAAAAAGTTGCCAGTTGTTGTTTTGGTTTTACATTTTTTATGCCAGTGATTAGAACTTTGACAGATTGCACTATAACTCATTAGACTCATTATAATGACATCCATATTTTCAAATAGTATGAATTAAATTTCTCTACCTTTCGAATCCCAGTTTGTTTATTTTTGGCAGCTAATGGATCTTTAAAAATGGAAGTCTGAAATTTTGTCATGTGGTAAAGAGTTAACTCTTTACAAGATGAAAGAATTTCAGGCTTGTCCACATTGAACGTGTTTGCAAATGACGAATAAAACAAAACTCAGAACTTGGAATATTTCTTTGAATGGCTAGGAAACAATGTGGAAAATGGAAAAATATGTCAATATATCACTGAGTGAAAGAAATATAATTAAGAACTTTTTTTCTGCAATTTAACTATCTTGAGGAAAAAAAAAAAATAATTCACACAGTACCTTAACCTCACAGTTGAATTCAGTTTGGTAGTATTCATTATGTGTCACTTGTGAAAGTGTTAAATATTGTTATTCATTTAACCATTCTTTTTTTAACAGGCAAAAAAAGGACATACCAACAATTAGCTTTGGAAACTCTAGAATTAGACAAGGAAAGAATGAACCTAGAAATCCAACTTTTAAAAGAAAAGCTCAATTACAGAAAAAATCAAAATTCTATACTTAAAAAATATGAAATAAAACTAGACCTTGAAATCGAAACCTTACAAAAAAAAAAAAAAAAAAAAAAAGAACTACATTCACTGAAGAAAGAACTAATGAGTTTACAATTAAAAGGATTCCTTGACTTTGACTTCTCACTTACATAAAATAAATACACCATATTCAATTTTTGAATATGATAATATGATATGGTAATGATTCAATTTTCATATGCTATTTGAATGCAATTTGTGGCATTAATGATATAAGCTGCCCATGGGGTCCTAAATCGCTATACTGGCAGTTACTGACTAGTGTACCTTAACCCTTTACCAAACAATCATGGGTTTTAACAGCTTTTGACAACATTGTGGGAAAAGGAGAAAATGCTGGTAACCAGCATTTTCTCCTTTTCCTAAAATGTCCCCTACCTTAAGGGAACTTTATCTCATTAGTATCAATTTTTCAAAGATTGAGCAAATGTTGTTTCATGGTACATAAGCAGCTAAAGTAACTGCAACACATCCACAGTACTTGAAATAATAGCAATTCAAAATGAGAAGCATGAGAAAAAAGCAATCAACTTGAGTAACACAAGAATAGATGTAGAGGCTGCAGAAATATAAATTTTAAGGTATAAAGGTATAAAGTTGCCAGGTTGCTTTATCTTCTTACTTTTTACCTGGTTTTAAAATTCATTTTTCTGCCAGCCACTTACACTTGGACAGACAATACATTAACAGATTGTCATCTTCACAATATTATCCATACTTTTAACAAATTTTTAAAGTAACAATAGCTGCAAAAGTAAACAAAGCACGTGTTGAAATGTATTTTTTCTTTTATTTTGCCTTGGTCAATTTTCTGTATGTTGAAGGAACAGTCCACCTCATTATTAAGTCGGCTGTTAAAAAAAACTAGATGTATATCATGCATTTATAAGTATGTGGAGGCTTGCTTAGTATTACAAACTATGGAGATACACTAAGCCACCTTTTGCCAGAACATGGCTCGTATAGATTTAAATCATACCATTCAAAAGTATGGAAAAATTATAGTGAATATGACAATCTGTTATTGTATGGTTGGTGCAAGTGTTAGTCAGTGGCAGAAAAACTAATTTCACAACTAGGTTAAAATTTGCCAGACCTGTCACTTTATCTTTTGTTTACTTTTTGCCTGACCTTCAAAATTCATTTCTCTGTCAGTGACTAACACTTGGACTGACCACACAATAATATCATTTCACACAATAATGTCATTTTCCCATTATTTTCCATACTTTTGAATGGTATTATTTAAATTTAAATGCATTTTAACATCTGCATTGCACTGCTTTCTTAGCCACTATTGGGCCTTCAAGAAGTGAGCATCAGTGTCATCACTGCACCTGCATTCCAGATTAAGAACATTTCACTTCACTTCACTTTTACTGATGATATGTGATTACACATATATACATGGATAGGAGTTTGACTGCCAAAGGGCAAGAAAGCACACTGTAGCTCTATGGCAGCTGCTTTACGGCATAAGAACACTTTACCTAGTTTTTCGTTTTTCTCATAGTGAAATGTATGTTGATACGTGCATGGTTTCAACATTTTTTTTACTGGGAGGAAACACAAAGAACTGTATGAAGCGTTCATATACCGTAATGCAGCTGTCATAGTGACATCACAGATCATCATTGATAATGCTTTCTAAGACTTACACACCTTAAAAAAACTGATTTGCTATTTGTTCGCGTATATGGTTACCAGTGTTGCCTTCCAAAACTGGATCTCGGAACCCAATGTTATCCTCTTTATCATTAACATGTTCAATGATATCACCTTGATCTATGCCAATGTTGTGAAGGACAACACAAGAAGTAATATATTTTATTGCAGTTGCTGGACAAGCTCTAATACCGATTTGAAGGACGGGAAAGTGTCTTTTCATGATTCCAAATGTCTGTTCTATAATTACTCTTCTTCTACAAAGGCTGGCATTGAATCTTTCTTGTTTTACGTTCACTGGATTCAGAAATGGAGTCATCAAAAAAGGTTTACATGGGTAACCAGAATCTCCCACAAAAAAGCCATTATGTACACCTGAAAAAGAAAAAAAAGACAATTATTGACTCACATTTTTCTCCTTTAAATTTTCGAAACAATGGTCAAAATTTGCAAAACTGTTTTCATGAAAGGTCATGAACTAGTCATGATGCTAGACATACAGGATCTGACATAAGCTGTCTCTTCAAATAGATTATATCAACCTTTTAACAAGCAATCCAGTGTTTAATCACTATGGGGAAGGGGGCTACTAGAAACAGTTTTTTTTTGTCTGCAAAACATATTAATTCCACGAGTGTAAAATTTTGTGGTATGGTACAGTTAAACAAGACTGAAAATCATATAACTAAGCAAGCCTTTGGCAAGCATGGTAACATTATTTTTACAGAAAAGCTAAATACCGTTTTACCTTAACTCTTCAGCAAATGCCACGTTTTTTAACTTTTCCAAATTCAAAGCATTTGCAGACGACAAAATAAATGTGACTCAAAAATTGAAATTTGTTTTGGGAAGGCTAGAAAACATTGTGGGAAAAGGAGAAAATGTTGGTTACCAGCATTTTCTCCTTTTCAAACAACGTTTTCAAAAGGCGTCTTTCCCAGGGTCGTTAAAAGTTGGGATTGAGTGGTAAAGAGTTAAAACTTACCTTTAACTTGATATCATTTGCATTTATTTAATATGTCAAAATATATAATACATGGAAATTGGTAGTTTACCATTTGAGTGGTGGACAGTGTACATTTAGGATCAGACTGCCTTTTTGTGTGGTCTGATCTTCACCTATCCTGTAAGTACATTTAGTTGCACTTATGAGCTTAGAGGTTTATTATTACCTTACTTTAACTTGATATCAGTCAGATTTACTTAATTTGTCTAAATTTATATACATGTACATTTTTATTTTACAATTTAAGTGTTTGACAATAAAAAAAAAAAAACTTACAGGAAAGAGTAGGATTTAAAGTACTGCTATTTCATATGTTTGAAATGCTACCTTATACCAGACTGGGGATCAGTAATCGGATCGCACATTGTGTGCAGTCTGGTCCTGATCCACGACGTCCCTTGTGTGCACTCTAGGGGCCACATTTTCAGCTGGTTACGTATGAAACTTGGTCAGAATGTTTGTCTTGATGATATCTTGGGCGTGATTGACATTGGGTTATGACTTGAACACTTCTTTCTCAGGAACACTAAAAGTTGGGATTGTGTGGTAAATGGCTTAAATTGGTAATTATGAAACTTTTAAAACATGAGTACCGTTTTCAAATTCCTTGCACAAGCTACACTCTCTCCAGATTCTGGAGTCATGCGTGCTTCCTGGCCATTTGGCGGTCAAACTCCTTACCATATATGAATGATCACATATCATCTGTAAAAAATTATTTTGTATTAAAAAAGTTCACATATAACTAGGTATGTATACATGTATGTATTATAACTGCTACCTCGAAATTTGTCCAATTTTCTTTCAATAAAGTGCCATAATGGGCCATATTTTGCTCAATTGTTTTACACAACCCAATATACAAACTATCACTACTGTACAGAACTTATGGCAGGGTGTTCCCAGGATTTTTTCTGTATAATGGGATGATTTGAAATCTTTCACACTTTTTAATGGATGACAAACTTCTAGAACTGTCCAAATTGAAAATATTTGAAGACAAATACAATATTGCTTAAACGATATTTGTATTTAGAACGGAAGAAAATTTTGTAGGACAAGAAGAAAATGCTAGTTTCCAGCAATTTCTCTTTCCCTCCCTTGTTTTCAAAGGTATCCATCTTAAAGGTTTAATACTCCAGATTGTTTGGTAAAGGGTTATTGTCACAATAACATGTCTGACCCATTACCAAACAATCCAGTGTTTGAACAGACTTTCCAAATGAAATTTAAAACATTGTAACCAGTATATTTTCTTTTCCTCACAATGTATTCCATCCTTTCAACAGCATACAGTTAAATATTTTGCCTACATTCATGTTATACTTTCAATTTTGTAAAGTCCACACTTTCATTCTCTTACAGAGTATTTTTGTAAAAAAAAATTGATAGAAATTAATGTAGGAGGTTGTTTTGTGTGTGTGTGTGTGTGTGTGTGTGTGTGTGTGTGTGTGTGTCCCTTTAACCATTTACCAGACGACAAAGTTTAGCCTTGTCCAAATTGAAAGCATTTGCATAAGACAATTTCAATGTGGCTCAAATGGTGCAACTTTTCTTTGATAGGGTAGAAAACTTTGCAGGAAAAGGAGAAAATGATGGTTACCAGCATTTTCTCCTTTTCCCACAATGTTTCCAAAAGACTTCTTTTCCAGGGGCGTCAAAAGGCGTCATTGTGCAGTAAAAGGTTAATATGGATTCATTGCTTTGCAGCAATTTACTGTAGAAGGAAGTGTGTTTAACTCTATAAAACACGACATAATCTTAGACCAGTCCAAATTAAAAGCATTTGCAGACATCAATTTCAGTGTAGCTCAAATGATGGGTTTTTTCTTTCATTGCGTAGAAAACATTCTGGTTACCAGGATTTTCTCCTTTTCCCACAATATGTTTTCTAACAGCCTCTGCCTCAGGGTTGTCAAAGGTCATCCATGTGTGGTAAAGGGTTAAAATCACTTACCCTTGAATGATTATACATGTATTTCAAACATTGTGCCTCTTACCCTTGAATGATTATATTTCAAAACATTGTGGTAAAAGAAGAATCGTTAGTTTCCTACTCTATTGAAGATGTAGAAATCATCATTTGCGCTACATTTTTCGTCTGCAAATACTTTCAATTTGGTTTAGTCAAAAATTTTGTTTGTTAAAGGGTAAACCAAAAAAATAGCCTTCTCTTGCACAGAAAAGAATTAGACTATGAAAATATGTGTGAAATCAGCTTTGTTATCATTTAAGTTTCTTTGTATTAAATGGTGTTCTTTGACTCGTTCAACAATATTTCAGCCAATGACAGTCATCTAATGAACAGTAATTTGCAGTCATGGTTTTAAATGTGTTAGGCTTGCTCTGCAACTCTTAGTGAAAGGACACTCCAGTGGGACCAATTACTCCAGCAGAAATCAATCAAAAAATTAAAATCACTTACTTGCACATTCAAGGAATGAAACCCCTTTCTATTTATGTAATCTGCTTCCATTGCAACGGGTCTCTGCATCTTTATTTGACAGCCATCCACACTTCCAATTAGATTTGGAAAACCTGGTCATAATATAATACCACTATTTAGGTTACAATCGACAATCTTCTCAGCTACAGATCCTTTTGACACTTTCCTATGGGATGTGTCATTACATGTTTAATGGCACTCCAATTTTTTTTTTTTTTTTTTTTTTTTTTTAACTTTGTGATCTACCTTTCTCCGCGTATTTAGGCATCAAGAGATTTTTGTTGTGACACTGAGGGTATTTAATTTTTAACCCTTTACCACACAATCCCAACTTTTAACGACCATGAGGAGAAAACCTTTTTGAAAACATTGTGGGAAAAGGAGCAAATGCTGGTAACCAGCATTTTCTCCATTCCTCACAATGTTTTCTACTCAACTGAAGGAAATTTTCAATATTTCAGCCACCTTTGATTTGTTGTCTGCAAATGCTTTGAATCTGGACTTGCTAAAATTTTGTCGTGTGGGGAAGAGTTAAACAGTTCAATATCCTGTCATAAAGGTTTCTTACTTGGAGCCACAACACAGGCAGACAGACACAACAAACTTGTGTACAAGTTGAAAACTAAACAAACAAAATCACAGAAGTCTTATTCACTTGAATTTAACCGTTAATCAGCCTTGAATGTGATGTTTGGTGTTTTCAGAGCATTTTCAGCAATTTCAGTGCAGAAAGAGTTGTTAGGGTCACTGCACTCTTTTGCTTGGCTTTTGTCACTAAAGGTGTACAAGGTTGAAAAATAACTTACAGGGCTTCAGATATTTCAGTTTACTATCTAGAATGAAGATGACCATCCAACCAACGGTTGCAACGTTCTTAAAAGCACAGAGATATGCAATATATGACGTCCCGAGGATATAGTCTATTTCATCCTCTTGAAGCTTTCATCAATCAATGGAACAATTAATTTATGAAACTATACCAATATTCTACAACCTTATCAGTCCCGCCCTTCATTTGTATTTTGTTAAAAGATATATGGAGCTTTTCTCTATAACGGTGCCCCTGCCTTTGCAGCCATCTTAAGGACACATGACGGGTATATTCAACATAACACGGTGTGTGTGCGACTATTTAGAAACTTTCAACAGGTTGTGCCAGCTGTCTTCACAATGCGTTTGTGGAAAAAAAAATGTTTTCTGTATCACTGCTTTTAATCCAAGAAGTAAATTACAAAACAATCATGCTAATTTTCATCTATTTTTACAGCACACGTATACGACCTCCGCTTCTCAGATTCATCAGGAGACACTGATCTTTCATCCCAACATCGTTTCGCTTTAAAATAGACCAATGACCGTTTCCAAACGGTGAAACTGATTTAAAATATATATATATATATATATATATATATTGCATCACAATATACAGTCTTGTTTTTGATCAGTCCACGGATTTGACACTTTGTCTTTTTTTAAGTGACCTTAGTAATCTATAAAAAATTTTCGACAGCTACCATTGTTTTGTGAGAAAAGGAGGGGGGTGTTGACAGACAGTTTGTTCCCTTGAACGCTATCTAGAAATAGAAACATGACAAAAAGGTGTACAAAGTGAAATACAAACCTGCAATTGCTCGAAATCTCCGTTTAATAGGTGAAACTTCTTGCCCCCTGGGGAAGTTTATAAAATTTCTCGATTTATACGATATTGCCCTTGCCACTCTCCGGCAGATCCGCGAAACCGACGGCTGGGAGATACCTATTAGATCTCCTATCACTAACTGAAAACTGCCGGTAGCGAAAAATCTCAAAGTTACGAGTACTTGATACAGCACAGGTAACGGTGAGTTTCTTTCGTTACCGAACTCAATATAAGTTACCAAGGTTTGATATAAAAACAATATGGTGCACGGCCGACAACGATATCTACTAAATACCTCACCAGCCGTTAGTACCTCCAGCGGATTCTGCCGGTCCACCAATCTCCTTTCCGGCCCAAATACGAGATGTTGAACTACTTCGATGCGGTTCAAACGACGAAGGGCGGCCATTTTCTCGATTTAGAACGATTCTTGAGCATGGTACTTGGCAGACTTGGAATTCTTAAGAATAGTCTAAATATTTAGAACGGTCTAAAGTTTAGAATGGTTTGGTGAATACGTACTTGAGCCTAAGAATGGAAAATTTAGAAAATTCTTGAGAATAAGCCCAAGAATGTTCTTAAGAATGGTTTGGTGAATACGGACCCTGTTTATGTAATACATTACAGAAAATCGATAAGATCTGAATAATATGCAAGCGATCAATACTATATGTGTCATGCTCTATGGAAAGGGGGCTTAATGCGTTTGCAAAAAATATCGACCAAGGTCAGGCTGACCTTGGCCGAAACATTTTGCTTTTGGTCAATTTTCTGCATATCAAAGAACCACAACGTACCTCATGATTCAGTAGGTTGTTCTATGGTCCAAGTTAATTGAATGTAGGCTGCATTATGGTCCAGGTTAATTGAATGTGGAGTTAGTTGTAAAATGATTAAGATTTTACAATCTATGTACTCTTCAGTCATGTCATGCATAAAATTTAGTTCTGATATGCCATTTCTGATTTTTTTTTTTTTTTTTTTTTTTTTTTATGTTTCTGTATGCCTTAAACAAGGAGAACCTTTATCGCCGTTATTATTCATTTCATTTATAAACGATATTCAAAATATTATCGATGTCGAATCACTCAATGACAACGAACTTAGAATTTTATCCATATATCTATTACTTTTTCCTGATGATATTGTAATGTTTACTACCAGTCGAGAATCTCTTCAAAGTCAAGTTGATAATATAGTCAATTATTCAAACAAATGGAGATTAATAATAAATGTACTGAAAACAAAAGTGTGTTTTTCGGAAAAACAAACAACCAATATTGATACATATATCTATTAACGTTGAAATTATTGAAAATGTTGACAATTTTATCTATTTAGGCGTTAATTTTACTAGTGATGGAACTTTGTCCTCAGCAGTTAAACAATTAAATGATCAAGCATTAAAGGCATATCATAGTTTATTAGGAATCTTCGATAGAGTTGCTTTAGATATTCAAATTAAATTATCACTGTTTGATTCACTAATTGACGGTTGACCGTAGCCGAGATAATACGTCAAGAACCTAGATTCAGTCTGTTATTGCCATTAAATTGGCAAATAAAAGAGAGGTTTGCTGTCCTAAAAGCGTGAATTAGTATCTTGAACTATTTTTATCGCTACTGGTAAAGAATTGAAAAGAAATAGCGTAAAAATGATAAAAAACAAAGAAGGGCTCCGATTATGTGAACCAGCTCTGAATATGTAAGTCAGCACCGATTGATGAGGGATTCCTTGTACTTATTTAGTTTAATGTTAGAAATTACTTAATATATAAGCGCTTTTTTCCCGGAAATACCCTTCAGTCCAAAATTTGATACATTTGTTCGATGGAACGTGACCGAATTTATGACAGTACAAATGACTGATATTGTCACAATTGAAAATACCGTCTAACATTATTCTATCTAAATTTTGAAAATACTTTTGTATAGCTTTTGATTTACGGAATTGTCTATAAATATGTGCATTTGTAATGTTTTCTTTGTAAGTGCAGCCAACACATAAACTCATATAATGAAAAATATTTGGCATCTTCAGAACGCTGTGTGGTCCTCAAATAGTCATTCAAAAGCTCAATAGAAAATGTAATGCACGTAATGCACCTATCGTAGCAGAAATATTGAATAAAAAAAAAAAAATGAGTCTGCAAAGAATATTTGATTTTTTGCCAAACTACACATGCATATTACAGAAGCCCGATTACTATGGCAATACGCAGTGTTCCTTTACCAGTAAGAGAAGACAAGAAAAAGATACACGCAGCACAAGTTTGATTGGTCTACATACATACATTTGCATTATGCAGTTTATTACGCATTCGTCAACATAACTGTTTACACTCGTTAATGTAACCTGAAAAGAGAGTAAGTATAACAATATGTATCCAACTTAAGTTATAACTATTAATTTATTCATTCATTCATTCATTCAATCATCCGTGCATTAATTCAGTCATTACTTCTTTGTCCATTTGTATATCTTTTGTCCTCTATGTCTGGCGTTGGCGGACGAGTGAGTGAGTGGGTAGGTGAATGATCACCTTATATACAAGGGGAACAGACTGATATGGTCAAACTGAAACGTAATGTCCTACACATAAACATTTCGGATAACAATTTTTACGTTTTGGTATAAATTACAAAAAAAAAGTCTTCTTCACCATCTGTGGTACGAGCTGTAAAGTTGTAATTTGGACCTCAAAATAATCAATATTCTTTGCTCACGTATCTCACCAAAGAAGCTAAGGGTTAAGGGTCGCGTCTGTGAACGGGAAGCTTAATATTGCAGTGTAATTGATTGTGTGTAAGCAAACAAATGACGTACGCATGGTAAATGTGACACATCATTTTTACAACCATTGCAGATTTGATTGCTTTTTCAAAATTCATATAGCAATGGTTGGGAAAATGGTGTCGTGTAGCATTTATCATGTGTATATCATTAGTTTGCTTGCACGTCTGAGATTGAGTTAGTTGTTCTTTTTTTGCAACTTATGCCTAAACATAAAAAAAACAACTGTTACCCGAACTGTTTATTAGTAAGACATTACGTTTCAGGTTGACCACATCAGCCTGTTCCCATTATATAGTAGGTGATCAATCACTCATTCACTCACTCCAGCCCATTTTCAAGGTAGGAGAGATAGAGAACAAAAGATATACAAATGGGCAATGAACTAATGACTGAATGATTACACGGATGCTTGAATGAATGAAATAATTAATTAATTGTGATAACTTATATTTGATACACAATCGTTTCACTTACTCTCTTTTCTTCTTATTTTTTTATGTCGATGAATGCATTATAAATCGTATAATGCAAATTCATGTAGGTATGTAGACCATTCAAATGTGTTGCGTGTATCATTTTCATCTCTTCTCTTACTAATAAAAGAACAATATTTAATCCCAGAGTAATCGGGCATCTGTAATATGCATGTGCAGTTGGATAAATTTTTTGTTTTGCAAAATAATCAAATATTCTTTGCAGACTCAATGTTTTTATTTATTATCTCTGCTCCGATAGGTACATCCCATTTTCTATTTAGCTTTTGAATGACTATTCGAAGACCATGTAGAGTTCCGAAAATGCCAAATATTTTTCATTATGTGAGTTTATGTGTTGGCTGCACGTACGATGAAAACATTACAAATGCAACATATTGACCGTTCGGTTAATCAAAAGCTACACAAAAGTAAATTCAAAATTTAGATCGACTAATGTTAGACAGTATTTTTCAATTGTGACAATATCAGTCCTTTGTATTGTCAAAAATTCGGTCACGTTTTATCAAACGAATGTATTAAATTTTGGACTAAGGGTATTTCCAGGGAAAAGAGCTTATGAATTGAGTAATTTCTAGCAAAAAAAGCTAAATTAGTAAAAGGAAGCCCTCATCAATCGGTGCCGACATACATATTCAGAGCCGGTTCACATAATCGGAGCCCTTCTTTGTTTTTATAATTTTTACGCTATTTCTGTTAAATTCTTTACCAGCAGCGATTTTAACAGTTCAAGATACTAATTCGTGCTTTTAGGACAGCAAACCTCTCTCTTATTGCCAATTTAATGGCGATAACAGACTGAATCTAGGTTCTTGACGTATTATTTCGGCTACGGTCAGCCTACGGCACAAATGATTCAGACAATATTGTGTACATTTCGCGGCTTTCCGTGGTGTAGAAAACACGGTGAAAGACTTAAGCATTGCATGACATTCCCTTTTTGGGGAATTTCAAAGACATAAGAACACATACTTACAAAGAATGACAAGCTTACCTGTTTTTCATTTGTTTTTGAGCCAAAAATTTCGGAACCGGAAGACCAACACAACATTTTCTCATCGGAGCCATTGGCTCCGAATATGAAGTTTCCTACCCGTGATTCTGTCTTAGAGAATCCAATTAACTGATTTCGTCTGGTATGTTGTTGCAAAAAAAAATCTTGACATTCTACAATACAGTAACACTCATTGTAACAACTTAGTTATGGTTACACACACACAGACACACGCAGACACACACACACAGACACACACATATATATATATATATGTATATATGTGTGTGTGTGTGTGTGTGTGTGTGTGTGTGTGTGTGTGTGAATTAAGAACAAGACGTAACGTGCCTATAGCGCGTGTACATGTATTTTAATTATTAAACAACCAAACAACTACGAACTCATCTCACTCAAATTAGGTTAAGTTCTCACCCATTAGAAATTGAAAGTGGACGGAGAAATGGCAACGTCGTTGCCGCCAGTAACAACGTTACACTGAGGAGGCGATAGCCGAAACATGTGTGTGTGTGTGTGTGTGTGTGTGTGTAGAAAGGGGTCTCATGGCCAAAAAATCACTTTTTCAGGTTTTCCCATATTTGGATACATCTACATGTCTAGAACATAATCTGTGAATATGGAATGAAAATTCCTAAAAATAAGGAAGTTATGAGCTTTTTACCAAAGGGAGTCAATGGTAAAAGATCTATGGCGTCGTGCACATGACTTCATTAGTCTACAGGAGGTGAACGTTTTGCTTCAATGCTTTAATTCATTGGTAAATGGTTTAAATAATTGACTAAGATGATTCTATTTCAATGACATCTGTAATTCATCTCATATACCGTTGTCTGCCTTCCACAGACCAATCAAACCTACACCTCAACCCTTTATTTTACCAGCTATTTTCAAACTGACAAAACACCATTACAAATTAGATATAGGACACACAGATTAACTTACACAGAAGAAAATATATTTTTTTTTCAGCAGCATCAAAAACACGATAAGATGGTATCCAATCAATTTTTACATGCAATTTCTCCTTTTAAAGCTATCAGCTTCAGAGACATAGAAAGTTGTTTAACTCCAGTCAGAGAGGGGTGTCAATATAAGCCTAAATGTGGGACAGTGACAAAAAACAGTTACTATTCTAAGTTCTTTATTTCTGTAATATACCACGACTAATGATCATATACATGTAACATTTGTAATAAACTAAGCAAATATCCAAGTTTGTCAAAAATACATGTACTGAAATATACAAATTGATTTAACCCCTACCATAAAAATTAACCCTTACCACACAATCCAGAGTTTTATCGCCCCCAACCCAAAAAAGCTTTTGGAAACATTATTGGAATAGGAGAAAATGTTGGTAACCAGCATTTTCTCCTTTTTCCCCCAATGTTTTCTACCCCCATCAAAAGGAGAAATTATCATCATCATTCTATCAACAGTTAATTTGTCATTGCAAATGCTTTCAATTTGGTCCAGGCTAGAATTTTTTCATTTGGTAAGGTGTTAAATGGCCTTTTTCCAGACTAAGAAAAACGGACAACAGTAATATATTTTCAAAGGTGTCTGCCATAATATTTTCAACACGCACACAAAAAAAAATGGTATAGATCAAAGATCAGAATGCACACTTTTTGCAGTCTGATCTTGGTCTACACAGTCTGTAAAAGAGGTCTAATCTTGAGCTAATTGTCAGTACAAAAAGGGAATATCTAGCTGACTGGACATTTGCAACTTAAATGGTTCAAATAGCTTTGATTTAGAAGAAAAAGACTGATTGCACAAGTGACATATCCAAGTATCTTTCACAAACTGTGAAACACTGTGGACACTTTTACACAAAAGTTCAACTGATTTAATGTAAATTATGCAACAGCTCTTTCCATTTGAGCCTCTCATAACACCAAAGAACACATCTGGTGAAAAATTGGTATGATTTCCTCCAGGCACCATCATACTGTGCTGAATGTCTTTGTTTTTACCTATTTAATGTAGAAATGCAATCTTTATAGGAGTGAGAATTAATTGTGATAACCCTTACCAATTAATTCTGTTTTAGCAACCATATGGAGGACTTTGTTAACATTGTGAGAGACGGGGAAAATGCTGTTAATCGGCATTTTCTCCATTAACCACAATGTTTTATACCTTTTAAGACTTTTTCACCATTTGAGCCATACTTTAATTTGTTGTCTGCAAATGTTCTAAATATGAACCAGTCCTTAACTTCTTTATTTGGGTTAGAGTTTGGTGATGGATGTCATCTCTGTATGATAGTTTTAAAGACCTACCCAGCTCACTTTTGTAACTATGATGCTATATATCATGGGTGAAGTTTTGCCTTTGTACACCAAAATCATCCTATATACTCATGCAGTTCTGCTACAGCCAAATTTTAGTCTTAACCTTTTATCCTTCTTTGAGAAATTTATCACAAAAAAAAAAGTCTACTGAAAATGATTGAATGAACATGATGTAGTAAACTGTATATATTTGGCAGTTGAGGTTAAGGATGATGTTCTGAAAGTTCCTTTCAAAGTGTATTATCACTATTATGACTTTCACAGATTTCTGTTTATAACTTGCTACAACTTTTAATGTTTACTAAGTCTAATACCTACTGGAAATGAAAGCAAAAACAACCCTTCTTTTCTGAAAATATTCACCTTTATATTTCTACAAAGAAACTATCTTTGACAAGAAAATACACAAACCTGTTAAAACTCCCCTCAATGTAGTAGATTTACAACTACATGTATATTTTCTTGATAGTAGATCTGTTTACCAAAGTGGATCTGAAAAAGATTTCACAATATGTTCCTATAACCATTGATATATCACTAGTAATTGCTTCAAAGGCTATGTATTTTTGGAGCTCATAGTCAGTTTCAGTAAGGTAGCACTTTATTTTGTATAACTGAAAAATTGCTTGAAGTCTGTGAATTATAGAACACAAATGTGACAGAAAAAAAATCATCTTTGCAAGATAAATGTGAGAAAAAAGTTGCCTTTGGATGTAAATATTTAATCTACTTTCAGACTTTGAAATAAGCTGAATTTATTTATTTTGGCAGCAAAAGAGTCAAAAGTAACATTCAATAAGCTAGATTGTTGAACAAGACATGCCTGTCATTTTTTATGAAGGACGACCTCCAGGTCTTGAAGATCAGAAATGATGCTGTGCCATGCTAACTTCACTGTCTGTTCCTTCACTAACCATTTCACCATCATTCAAATATGTCTGTTTACCTGGGATGAGAATGAAAGTAATGAAATTTTTTGTATTGACAAGAATAAAACTAATATACATACTGAAAACAACTTAAACACATGAAACCTGTGTTGTGGGTACTTAGTGGAATTAAGGGAAGAATATCTGCAATACAGGTTTTAGAAATACAATCACAATCCGATAATCTGAAATCAACCAATGGTCTGATCCTCTGTCAGATTATTTAAGAATCATTGTTACTTTCTATATGCATGTCTACCATAGAACTCCCACCCTCAGGTTATTTATTATTTAATGTTATAATTACAAGCCAAACTGAAGTCAGACAATACATAGTTAAATAATGATAAGTTTCAGAATCTAAAATTTTCATAATGTTTAACTTAACAAGAGATGCAAACACGCAGTCCTACTTCAGTGTCAGCCTTCGTACAGATTAATCATAACCTCTCAACGAAAAATAAAGGCCGATACACACAATCATACAGATTCTTAGTTTTCGGTTTCAAATTTAACACTGTTGCCATTGCCTGAATAATCATCGGACTCACAGTAGATCTGTATGTCTACATTTACAACACTGGATTCTTGATCATGTTTGTTTTCAAAAGTTGGGTAGTTTTTCACCCGTGATAACCAATATGTTGTTCTCAATCATTCAACAAAAACATTCTCCTGATACACGATTATTTTATGTAGAATCGTACTGACAGTGGGAGAGTGAGTTTCCGGACTTATATTTGTTCAGTTACTTTTCAAATTTTGGCGGACAAAGTACAACAAAGCCGTTGCTATAAACAAAACTTGTTCTAGTTAGTTACCAATGAGACAACTTCCGGGTCATTGAAAGTGCCGAAAATTTGTATTTTCGCCGAGAAATATTGAGATGCAAATTCTTTTTGCAAAATGTAAAATGCACAAATCTTACCCAAGACATATTCTTTTATGTAGTCACCACATTAATCTTTAAAACCGATGTTTATGTCGCCGTATCTGAATGATGTTATCGATGTTTTCAGGCAGGAAGTGATACACTCGGTACGGACTGAATCACTTCGGTACACACACATATATATTATATAATATGTCAATAGGCAAAGCCTAAAAACGGGCGAAAAACGTACGTTGTTTCAGGAAAATTAGATATTAAAACACAAATTTATGCAATAAAATCTCTGTTGGGAAATAATTAAGGTCTCGAAAAACATTTACTTAGACCTACCTTGACGGTAACTTTAGGGAGTCCGATTTTTTTCTCGAGACTATTTTCTTAAATTAGTCTTAGGGTTCCACGGTTATGGGAAATCCCGGTCATTACGTCAGAGCATTTTGAGTAAAATCCTTTCTCTCTGTTGTGATACTTATCGTGTTCATGCGGCTCCATTTCTAAATACCTGATGGTCCGTTTATGGTCTCTTTAGTTTAAAAAGTGGCCCGGGCCACGAATAACATAAATAGATCAAGCTAGTGAAGTTCGACTATCAAACGGCAGAAACAGGTCCTCGCAGACAACCAAGGTCGAATTACAAAATACGCGTACGCAAGTCTGACGAAGAACACAATGTCATACGTCATTGACTTTGTTGAACTCTCTTTTTTTTCCCAAGAAGAAATAAAAGATCATTGAGCTAAGCAAAAGATGTATCGTGTTATGAAACTTTCAAAACTATTACGATATTATTTACATGCTTTTAGGTGAGTTTTTGTAAAATTAGAATGGGCGAATTTTTTGGTTGTGAGAACCGCGAAATGTAGCGTCCCGGAAGTTCAGATTGGGATACAGTCCAACTTTTTTTACATAGGAGAAAATTCAAAATGGCGGAAAAAAAAGTCCTTCAGGGTTGAGAATGACGTCATACGTGTAACCTATAGGCGGTCTTCAGACCGCTTCGAAGACGCGGTCTTTCGCCCGTATAAACACATTGTAATTCATATAATGCATAGAGAATGAGAGAGCAGAGAAAGAAAAACTAGAAAGAGAGAGAGAGAGCATAAAAATAAGAGAGAGGCAGTTGTATATTGATTTTGTTCTTGTTGTTGTGACAGTAATTGACTATATACATTATGTATAAGTCAATTAAGTTATTCATTCATATCTATCGTATTTATATATTCAGTTTGTGCCCTGTAATACGCAAACTGTCCGGTTTATACTATTTCCGTCTTTTTTTTTTTTTTTTTTTTGTCCGCTTTGATTCATGTTTGGGTGTTGTTTATTTACTTTAAATGATGTCTGTCATTACTGTATTTGTATTTACTTAAATGACTAAAGACATGTTCATGTCGATTGCTGAATAAAATGTAATGTTCTACAAATCAGATTTTAGGGATGTATAATACTGTGAAGACTTGCATGGTATAATGCATCAGGGCGATGCATTAAGCCCTCTTTTGCCAAAGCATGGCTTATATACATGCCACAGATCTAGCCAGTTAAATAGAATACAACAGCTTGTTGTTATTTCATCTCTTGGATACATGTATAATATGTACATGAATGCTTAGCAAATGCCTCTTTCTTTGATCAACTGGAAGAGTAAAGTCAAGACGAAATTAAACAAGAGGGCCATGATGGCCCTGTATCGCTCCACTCGCTTATAAATATAAACCATAAAGAGAAGTCTTCACTATATAAGCCCTTATAAAACTTTGACCCCAGGGCTACAGTCGGAATAAATAGGGAGTATGTGTATTAGAAGAATAACTTGCCAAATTTTGGAGTTCTTGGCCTTATGGCTAGTAACAAGACGGTTTCTGAAGTTCTCACTCCATAAACCCATGTAAAACTTGTGACCCCTGGTGCAGGGCCAAACTTGATCCTAGGGCTTTGACTTGGGCCCTCTTTGTAGTTGTTCACTAAATAATGCTATAATTATGCAAACTTTGGTAGCCCTAAGCCTTATGGCTATGTACACCAAGATTTAAAAGTTTTCCCTATATAAGCCCATGTAAATCTTGTGAACCTCCCCCCCCCCCATCCCCCAGCATGAGGCCAAATTGACCCAGGACTGTAATTTTGGGCACTTTTGGTAGACCCTCACTGGATCAAGCTAAATGCAAACTTTGGTAGCTCTAGGCCTTATGGCTAGGTACAGGAAGATTGTTCAAGTTTTCTCTATATAGGCCTGTGTAAAATTTGTCACCCCTGGGGCAGAGCTAATTTTGAGCCCAGGGCTATAATTTGAAGAAACATGATAGAGGTCTACTACATAAAACTACATGCCAAATTTGGTAGCCCTTTGCCTTATGGTTTCAGACAAGAAGATTTTTAAAGATAATATTTTCAGTTTTGTTGCCATGGCAACCAGAGTTTTTGAAGGAATCAAATTATTTCTTTGTTGCCATGGCAACCAGAGTTTTTGAAGAAATCAAATTATTTCAATAAATTCTAAAGAGGACCATGGCAGGATCATTTCTATGAAAATTGGATGGGTAGTTTCAGAGAAGAAGATGTTTGAAATAATAGTTAACGCACGGACGGACGGACTGACGGAAGGACACACGGACGCACAACGGACACCGGGCCATGACACAAGCCCGCTGGCCTTTGGCCAGTGGAGCTAAGAAAAAAAAACTAATATGTGAACTTAAAACAACATCATCAGAATTAAGACATGTTGCCAACGCACATTCTGACGCAATATTTGAAAGAACTTTTACCAGTTTCTACACCTATAAAGTTAGTGCGGGGTATATCCGGACAAATACAAAAATGCTTCTGTAAGACCACTTCATTTAAAAGAAGCGTGGACTTGAACTAGAACTTGGTAATTACAGACCTGTAAGTAACCTTTCATTTCTATCTAAAGTAGAGAAAGCAGGTCTGCACAGACTTTGCACGCTTGCGTACGAAAAATAACTTCTCCCCAAAAGTAAATCAGCCTGTACACATCATCATCCTTGTGAATCAGCTCCGCTGTGACCTATCATTGATATTCTTGATGGAAAGGAGAGACAAGAAGTCTGATTGCTAATGATCTCGGTGCTGCATTCGATACCGTAGATCATGGCATCCTGATAAATGTACTTTATGATCAGTTTGGCGTATACGGCAGTGCATTGAATTGGCTCGAGTCGATCTTACCTCACCCCGTCCACTAGGATACATGTAGCGTTCCCTAAGGTAGCTGTTTGGGCTCTTGGCTGTACTTTACCTACGCTAGTGCACTCTGCCGTCTACGTCCTCGTCTGTGTTCTCAAATGATCATATCGCACACAAATGCTTTCTTCCCCTATGTCTCCAATGCATGAACAGCAAAATATCCATGCACTAGACACATGTGCTTCTATAATCAACAATTGGATGAACGTTGACAAGATAAAAATGAATACTTCCAAAGCAGAGGTCAACATGTTTGGCAGCAGGCCTAAACTGAAGAACCACCTTTAAGATACTCGGGCGCCTTCTTGAACGAAACTATTTCATTTAAGGAATACGTTAAGCGCAAATGTCGCACTGCAATGTTAAACTTCTTCAGCGTTGAGTCCGTTAGAAAACACCTTACTACTGCTGCAACTTAAGGTCTACGGCCCCTAACTCTCATATTTAAGGATCTGTACAAACTTAGTCTCACAGCAATAGCGACTGATAGATACACTTTATGGTGGAGTTTGAAAACATTTCACCACACGTAACTTCAATTATGAAGAATTTTATCTCATGACCCATGGATGCTTAGGCTGGACAAAAATAATAGAGTACTACCTCCTTGAAATTCAATGTGTTTATCATATCTTTCAAAATACAATGACAAAAAAAAGGTATCAAACAATAAAGTAGGTACTAGTTGACCATAATTAAGTGCAAATTGCAAAATCTTTCCAGAAGACAATACTATTTTGACAAAATTCGGATGCAGGTCATCCTGCCCGACTCATTTACAAGAGAATTTGGACAGTCCACACTTAATTTAAAAAAAAAAAAAAATCATAACAAATTAAAATAACCTGCAAACCCAGTAGAACTTCCACAAAAATTTCAAACTTCATTGACAAATGCTTGGAGGAAATTTGAAGGAAGTTTACCACACTTTCAGAGAAAACTGGACCTAAACATGGTAAGGTAGATTCAATAGTCACAAATCATTTAAAAAGAATTCTCTCATGCAAGTGAGTAAATGTGTAAATTGCAATCCAAAGAAGACATTTGTGCGTGTGGTTTTTTCTTTCTGCAAATTTCAGGTTTACTGTATAGATATTTTCTAATGTAAAAACAAATGCCGTTTCAAACTAGAGCTGTCTGAGACCAGCACATTTGACTATTTGTAGCACTTTGTCACTGAACAAGTAGCAGAATTAGCCAAAAATTTCGAAGTTAAAATGGGTAATAATTACACTGTATATTCACCTACCGTAATGAAACTTGGCAAAGGAGTAGGTCTATTTATACAACAGTCTTCTGTGAAGTTGCAATTTTAATCCATGGTAAAATGATGGAGATACAAACTTACATGTAAGACTTCTTTCAAAATTTCTATTTCGATAAAAGCTAACAATTCAGTCAAAAATCTAAAAAGAGTACCGGTAACGTTGACACAAAAGTATGTACTGAAACTGGGAAATGCAACACTTTTAAAGGCACTATTTTAGTTTCTATGCATTCAATTTCCAATGGAAAACAATGTGGTAAAAGAAACTACTTGCAAGGACGAGCAAAATGTCTGCTTTTTCCACATTTTCTTAATTAAGCTTTTAGACTTGAAATTTACATACATTGTTGTTTCTGTCCCACATAATTTGAATAAATTCACATTAATGGTGCACTCTATTGCCAATTTCATTCAGGTTAAATGTTGCATTCCCTAGTTTCAGGGCCTGGTGTGCACTTATCATTCAATAAAAGGAGTGGTCACAGTTATTGTGGACATATAAGATCTTTACTAAGCTGCAACAGCAAAACAGATGCTAGGGTATCTTCTACAGCTCTGATTATTTTTGCAAGAGTCAAACTAAAATGGACCAAACATAATATATTCCTCATGCTAAAAAAAAAACCAAGAGCGGCAAATTGTCGCAAGATACGCCCGTCCCACCGCCAGTTGTTGAGGGGGATAATAATCGTAAGGGGCAGGTAGAGGAAAATAGTAGTGCAGCAGAAATCATGTAAGTGATTGAAATAGGCATGAATGTCTCCGGCCAGAGCATAACTTTGTCATCTCCAGTCTGAACATCTTGAAATTTGGAATGCATGATTGTTGAAAAATTACGGAGTGCAGTGCACAAGAACCATAACTCTTCTTAGCACGAATTTTGGGTTATTTCCCCTTTGATCTTCATTTTTATAGCATTTCTTGCTTGTCCAGAGCATAACTTACATGACCATTTACCTACAAGAAGTAACAGGAAAATGTTAAGTTCGCAGGTTAAATATTAACTGTCATCTCTGCTGCGCCCATATAATATTTGTGCAAAGCAAGCTACATCCAACGTCACAACAGTACTGTTGTACAGGTTGTAAAAACACTCAGATACCTACCTGTATAAAGTTTGACATCCACTGCAAACTTGCACTGCTACAAAACGTGCCTGGAATAAATCTTCTTCAGAATTCTTTAAATAGTGAAATAATTAAAAAACTACAAATAAGATGGTTAAGTTATGCGGTACGAAGATCAAAGGGGGAATAACTCAAAATTCATGCTAGGAAGAGTTATGGGTCTTGTGCACTGCACTCCGTAATTTTTCAACAATCATGCATACCAAATTTGAAGATGTTCAGACTGGAGATGACAAAGTCATGCTCCGGACAAGCAGAAAATGCTGTAAAAATGAAGATCAAAGAGGGAAAAACTCAAAATTTGTGCTAGGAAGAGTTATGGTTCTTGTGCACTGCACTCCGTAATTTTTCAACAATCATGCATACCAAATTTGAAGATGTTCAGACTCGAGATGACCAAGTTCTGCTCTGGACAAGCAAGAAATGTTGTAAAAATGAAGATCAAAGGGGGAAAACTCAAAATTTGTGCTAGGAAGAGTTCAGGTTCTTGTGCATTGCACTACATAATTTTTCAACAATCATGCATACCAAATTTGAAGATGTTCCGGCAAGAGATGACAAAGTTATGCTCCGGACAAGCAGAAAATGCTGTAAAAATGACAATCAAAAGGAAATAACTCAAAGACAGCACGAGGTAGAGTCATGGTTCTTTCGCACTACACTCGGTATTATTGCAACAAACACAAATGCCAAGTTTCAACTGAATCGGACTGAAGATGACAAACTTATGCTCCGGACAAGCAGAAAATGCTGTAAAAATGAAGATCAAAGGGGGAAACTCAAAATTTGTGCCAGGAATATTTAAGGTTCTTGTGCACTGCACTCCGTAATTTACCAAATTTGTAGATGTTCTGACTAGAGATGACAAAGTTATGCTCCGGACAAGCAGAAAATGCTGTAAAAATGACAATCAAAGGGAAATAACTCAAAGACAGCACGAGGTAGAGTTATGGTTCTTTCGCACTGCACTCGGTATTATTGCAACAAACACAAATGCCAAGTTTCAAGTCAATCGGACTGAAGATGACAAAATTATGCTCCGGACAAAGAACCGGACGCCGCCCGCCCGCCCGTACGCCATGGGTGATCCCATAATACGCCCCGTCTTCGACGGGCGTATAAAAATCAAAATGGCTTTGCCTTAATAATAAAGCCGGCTAAGTCTGTGCATTCACGATCACCAGATCAGTGCTATAGGCTATCACAAAAATTCTTGATACAACTAAAGTATAAACTGTAAATTTTAAAGATGGCGATACGCCCCTGTAGTCTCTACAGTTCAACTGAGATCCTTTATGTATTGCAATGGCATTTAGAATCAGAATCATTCTAATTTTGAAATAAGAAAGTATTGCCAATTTTCAATTTCACAAGATGAACAGTACTAAAATTTGGCAGTGCAACATTTTCAGCTGCTCCATCCCAGTTCTGGTGCATTCAGTTTTCTAAAACTAGTATGGAAAACATCATGGAAAGAGAAAGCCACTGCATGTTCAATTAATGGTATCTTTATTCATACTGTTTTCCAAGCTTCATACCTTTAAACATCTTTTGGATTTAAACTTGCTTCATTTTACACTAAATTACATGAGGTTGAGGAGTATTCTGGATGCAGTTCCATTCTGTTTCAAATTTAATTTGTCTTTGGCAAATACTTTCAACATGGACTAGTCTATGATTCTGTGATCTTGTAGAGTGATAATATAATTCTGCTACCGCTTCTTTGTCAATGCGACTTTGATCCCTTGATATTTTAGAAATCACAATAAGCATGGCCTGGTTTCTGCACTGTAAACAGCTTGAAGACATTCATTTTCATTCAACACTTTTCGAAACTTTATCAACAGCCTTCTCCTTGCCTTGAAACCTTCAAGCGTTCAACAGCCAAGCTAGCACTTTCTTTTCTGAAACATGGATAACACATAAAATGTCACAAAAGAAACGTGATAAGGTGAGTTACAAATTCAAGTGTGACAGTGTTGTAGAATTAATGTGGTTTTCAACATTAATTCCCTACACAGCCCGGCTAGGTAGCTCAGTGGTTAACATATCCGACTCATGACTTGGCAGATGCGAGTTTGATACTTAATTGAAGGAAACTTTCTTTCCGGCGATTTTTCGCCTCTCACCTCTGATTCATATTAGAAAAGTAGTCATAGACTTGGAAAGAAAGTCGTGTCAGTACTGGTGTGAGAAAGCCAGGAAACACATGCGTACGTGCACTGACCGCCGTGATATGACCTGAGCTGTTAAAACGGTGCTAAACTCAAACACAAAGAAAACACATTTCCCAAACAGTATGAATGCAACCTTTCCACACCAATGGCTGTATTTTTCAAACAAACTTGATCTTTTGATATGCCAAAGTATCAGAACAATTGGGTTGCATTGCCTGTCATCAAATGCAGCAAACAGGAAGCATTTACAGAAGATTTCCAATTTTAGAACCTAACAAAATACTGACATTTTCACCCAAGGAAAAATAATTCCCATGGTAATACATATATATCAACCCTTTACCACACAACCCCAATTTCTAACTACCCTGGGAAACTGGACTTTTGAAAACATTGTGGGAAAAGGAGAAAATGCTAGTAACCAGCGGTTGTATACTTGGTAGGTTGTGCAGTGGATGAATTTTGGTCAGTTTTGATCGATGAAGTTTAGTCGAACATTCAGAACTATTCTTGCATAATGCAGATCAAGCGGGTGGGGAAAGTAGTACTTGTTTTTGGGATGATAAAAGCACGGAGGACACGTGACTGAAATTAAAGATCTGAAAAACAGATTGAATGTCTTCCTTTGAGCTTTTTCCCCAAACTACCACATGGTGAAGAATCTAAATCGACTGTTGGCGACTCGAGGGCCTTTTGCAGACAATGTAGATCAATGTAATTTTTTTTTTTTTTTTTTTTTTTTTTTTTTTTTTTTTAATGTCGGCTTGAAAAATTCATTTCACTTATTTGGCAGGATAAGGGTTAACGATATATCCAAGAGTATACTGCTTTTATTTGTTTTTGCCTACTTCAATCACATCAAGGGGAAAGAGGGGGATTTAAATAGACTGAACATCTGGATACAAAACTGATTGCATGATCAATTTCTGTTGCATACACTATGCGCAAATTAGGTGTAGTCAAATTGCTGTTTGGATTTCTCTTGCGCGTGAGTCATACTGTATTTTCCTTCTGGTTATCAAGCGTTAATAGCCAATAATTATGATGATAACAATAATAGAGTTAGAAAGAAAGATGAATTAGTTATCTACAATCATTACCTGAGAAATTAGTTTAAATAAATATCTCTCATAAATGTGGCTAAAGCCTGTTTTTGTTACGATCTTTACCCGGATGAACGGACAGATTTGTCTGTTTATCAGGATAAAGATGTGTACATTAACTTTACATACATGTAGTAGAAAAGGTAGGTGTCAAAAAGCCATTCGTGAAGAGAGATAGACTTTGGTTAATTGTCATCAATACTTACTTGTAACTTAGTTACATCATTTTAACTGTTTTTCTTGAGGATTTTTGCTTAGTGGACAATAGCTTGCCCCATAACTTTCTTTTGGATTAAAAAAGAAAATCAAAAGTGTGTAAGTGTGGAAATAATTAAACGACTTTTTTTTTTTTTTTAACTATCTCTAACAGGGCCCTAAGATCACCTGAACAAAAACCAGTAGGTATTGGCAACTTTATGAAAAGAAATCTTTTAGTGAGGACGAAACTGGATTATACAGAATGTTGACAAATACTTACGTTCGCTTGTCTTTATTTGTAACATTTTCTATCGCAGTATTCTTATGGTATGTATCTCTGCAAATGGATTGGGAAACTATGCGGAAAATAGTCCACAAAATCAAAGAAACGGACCAAGCTAACAGGAAAGAACAAAAACTTTTGTCAGATTTCACCGCAATGTCAAAGTTGATTGGAGCTGATCGTCTTCCGTTTACTTTGTACCGAAGTTACAGCTTAGAAAACCCTTCTTTGTGTTCCTCAGTGAGCAGCTTATTAATGCTAGTTGCAGTAAAATCTTCGCCCACAAATTTTGACAACCGTAAAATTCTACGCGAAACTTGGATGAACCAAATAGATATATTTATATTTGGAAGAGCAAAATTTTTATTCGTCTTAGGAAAGACAGATTCCTCTACACAGAAACAGATAGAAGATGAGTTCAGTAGATATGGCGATATCTTACAAGGAGAGTTTATTGATACTTACAGAAATCTTACTGAAAAGGGAATAACTTTAACGAAATGGGCCAGTGAACGTTGTAGAAATACAAAAATGATTATGCAAACGGATGACGATGTCGTAGTAAACGTTTTCAATTTATTCAAGTACATAGTTCCCTTCATTCAAAAACAGTCCAAAACCATCATATGCAAACTAGTTTTGTCAGGAATTGTACAGAGACGTGAAAATAACAAGTGGTTTATTGAGAGTAACCTGTTTCCAGACTCGGAGTTCTACCCACCGTTTTGTCAAGGCTTCTTTGTGTTGTATACAAATGATCTTACGCCATTGCTTTACGAAGCCGCTAAATCTACACCATTTTTCTGGGTAGACAAAGTATATGTGCATGGTCTACTTGTAAAGAGAATTCGCGGAGTGGACGTCAGAAAGATGAAAAGAAATACATTAGTACTTGGCAATATCGAATCACGTTCTTACGATGGCAAACGGCAATTCAAAACCTGTGATTATTTAATAGCGGCTGGAAACCTTAAAGGTGGCATTCTCAGGAACACTTGGATTGTCCGAATCAATTTGCAAGAAATCCACGCTAATATTATCCCTTGATTTGTATGTCTTAAGTTCTTTTGGAAAGTTTAAGATGTAACAATATACTCGAGGACAAAGGAAACATCTCATCTTAAAGTAACAATAGCTGCCAAAAGTAAACAAAGTAAGTGTTAAAATGCATTTAAATTTGAATCATACCATCGGAAAGCATGGAAATTATTGTGGAGATGTCAATCTGTTATTGTACGGTCGGTCCAAGTGTAAGTGGCTGGTAGTGAAATTTAACTTCAAAACTAGGTTACAAGTTGCCAGGTCACTCTATCTTTTCTTTACTTTTTTCCAGCGACTAACAGTTGGACCGACTACACAATAGCAGATTGTCATCTTCACAATATTTTCCATACTTTTGAGTAGTATGAAATCTATATCTAAATGCATTTTAACACATTTTACACTTCTTTAATTGAAAATTAAAATGTATTCAAGTCAGATAGTTCTTTTCTGCCGCACATATATTTCCAGAAAAAATGAAGATTCGGTGCCACGTATTGAGTGACAATCTCAAATGCAATTCTTTTCAATAACTATGTTCAGGATATAATGACAAAATCTTGGTCATGTTTGATAATGGATTACAATAGATGAATAAATAGATCGCCAACCTTTGAAAAATACTTGTAAACCTTGGTCATCTTCTGGCACCCATACTCCCACTGTGATACTGCGGTAATAATGTGTACCAACTTTGTCAGACAATGGCCACAGATGGTCTTAAATTTGGTCACAGTTACAACATTT
Source organism: Tridacna gigas (assembly GCA_945859785.2). Taxonomy (NCBI): domain Eukaryota; kingdom Metazoa; phylum Mollusca; class Bivalvia; order Cardiida; family Cardiidae; genus Tridacna; species Tridacna gigas. The sequence continues at coordinate 12,168,598 of OX244029.2, read as the reverse complement.
TAGTGATTCATGACATATTTTTTAATTTAGATAAATAAAGTTACTTTGCTCCTCCCTTATTACCTATATATCTTAAACAGGTAAGGCAAATGGCTGACAAGACATGGTTGTCAGGTATGAAAACAGCTGTTTGCGAACAAATTCTTTTGATTGGGCAAATTCTTGGAGATAAATTAGCCCATATCTTTAGCAAACCAAATACAATGTAATATGTTCAGAACGGCACGCAAAAAGACATGAATTTATCCCTATGATTAAATCAGATGTAGCCCAAGTTCATTTATAGGTAGCTGTATAAATCGGAATGGGGAATCAAAGATCAGCACTATCTATTCTGCATCAATGTTCTGTTCAGTGCTCCTGTTTAAAAAACGTTTTGTCCATCAATATTTGGGAACATTAAAATATGTTGCGTTAAGGGCCAAATATTTAAACTTTTGCAGAAGTTCCGAATCTATCAATATTTGCAAATCTGAATCACAGGCATCTGTTTTGCCAACAACACCAGTGGAAATACTTGTTGAAATTCAATACAATTTCTGACATAAATTTGCCTTTTGGTGTAGCCTCACTAGTATTTGATTAATCAGATAAGATTTCCTAGAAACTACGTCAGGATACTATTCAAGCTGGTAGCTCTGTCTCATAAGCTACTTGGGTTAGGTCACTACGGACAATCATTAGCTCTTGAAATGCTTTGAACGCAAGAAAAAACGCTAATTATCTGCTTTTCAAAGCCATACAACTATAACAAACAATCTGGTTTTAAAAACATTCTGTGTTTCTTCTTCCCCTTTCCTCAAACACACCTTGTTCAAAGTTGAAATTTTCATGGTCATGTTCACTGATTAAACATGTCTTTTCTTTTTTTCAAGCTAATATTATTTATAAAGAAGCCAGCCATTGAAAGTAGCAGGGAGACCGTCAGCAAATCACCAAGTATTTATCAGCACTTGTGATTCATGTACATGTTATATATACGGGGGAATCACTTAAGTCCGTGTCTTTCTGTGTTGACTGCATCGAGTATCTTTGTACGAACTGTCTGAAGCATCGCAAGAAATTTAAAGTAACACATGATCACATAACACTTGAGGGGAATGCAGTACCATCAAACAAAGAAGCTTTTGAAAGGATGCAATCCATCACTCTGTGCCCCGTCCACGTGGATCAGAAAATTATCTACAAATGTACTAATCACTCTGAGTATGCGTGTCTGAAATGTGTAAGGAGCAATCAATTGGCACGTAACTTTCTAGCTGATATCACAACACTAGAGAAAACTGAAAAATCTTAAGATATCGTTCACACATTTTCAGTTTGAAAGAGAAGCAAAATTATATGCACAAAATTGTAGGAAACGCAATACTGAAACTGAATAAGGAAAAAGACACGGTACTTGAAAAAAAGTAAAACTAGAGGCCCTTGAGGGCCTGAATCGCTCCACTGACATGACTGTGCTCTTTTTTATAGCATACACTATGAATCCATGATGCAAAAAGGAAAAAAAAGCAAACGCACAAAAAAGGGTTGTTGCAGTTCGGCTTGAACTCACTAAGATAGCAAAAGTAGGCATTGTGAATTGAACAAAATTAATAGTGAAAAAAAAAAAAAAAAAAAACCCTGACAGTCAATTTCTCAAAACCAATTCTTTGGAATCCAGTCAACTTTTTGATACGGTTTCAGTACTCACTGTTTTAAATTTGATACAGTTTCAGTACTCACTGTTTTAAACAATCCCTGGAAGTTTCAAAGAATGTGACCAATAATGTGGACTTTGTTGAGTAAACAATACTAAGTCATCACATGGCTGCTTTTCCTAAACTGATTGCTAGATTTTCTTTATTCTTAATAGAGTTCAATCCCTTGATTATACAAATAATTTTTGCAAGTTTCAAAAGAATGAATCAAAAATGTGACTTAATTGCATAAACAAGAAATAAAAAAAATTCAACTTTAAATGGCACCTTTTCCATACTGATTTTCAAATGTCTTTTTTTTTTTTTTTTTTTTTTTTAATCCGTAGGGTTCAAGCTATTGATAATATAAAGCAACTATGGAAGTTTCATAAAAATTCAACCACAAATGCCAACATTATTGCGTAAACTAAAATTGTAAATTTTCAAATTTAAATGGCTACTTTTCCCATACTAATTGTCAAACTTTTTTTCAAAATCAATAGGATTCAAGCTGTTGATGATACAAAGCATCTGTGCAAGTTTCATGAAAATCGGACCACAAATATAGACTTTATTGTGTAAACAAAAAAAGGAAATTTTGAACTTTAAATAGCTACTTTCCCCAAACTGATTGTCAGATTTTTTTTCAAAATCAATAGGGTACAAGCTATCGATGAGATAAACAAACTGTGCAAGTTTCACGAAAATCCAACCACAAGTACTGACCTTATCACGTAAACAAGAAATTGAAATTTTGAATTTTAAATGGCTACTTTTCTTACACTGTTTTTCAGATTTTTTTCAAAATCAATAGGATTCAAGCTATTGATGAGATAAACAAACTGTGCAAGTTTCACGAATATCTGACTACAAAAGCAGACTTGTAAACAAGAAATTGAAATTTTGAACTTTAAATGGCTACTTTCCCAACACTGATTGTCAGATTTTTTTTTCAAAATCAAAAGGTTTCAAGCTATTGATGAGATAAACAAACTGTGCAAGGTTCAAGAAAATCGGATCAAAATTGCAGACTTTATTTCGTAAACAAGAAATGGAAATTTTGACCTTTAAATGGCTACCTTTTCCACACTGATTGATTGTCAGATTGTTTTAAAAATCAATAGGATTCAAGCTTTTGATAAGATAAACAAACTGTACAAGTTTCACGAAAATCCGACCACAAATGCAGACTTTATAGCGTAAACAAGAAATTGAAATTTTGAAATTCAAATGGCTACTTTTTCCACATTGTTTTTCAGATTTTTTTCAAAATCAATAGGATTCAAGCTATTGATGAGATAAACAAACTGTACAGTTTTTCAAGAAAATCGGATCAAAATTGCAGACTTTATTGTGTAAACAAGAAATGGAAATTTTGAACTTTAAATGGATACTTTTCCCACACTGTTTGTCAGATTTTTTTCAAAATCAATAGGGTAGAAGCTATCGATGAGATAAACAAACTGTGCAAGTTTCACGAAAATCAAACCACAAATACTGACCGTATCACGTAAACAAGAAATTGAAATTTTGAATTTTAAATAGGATTCAAGCTATGGATGACATAAACAAACTGTGCAAGTTTCAAGAAAATCGGATCAAAATTGCAGACTATATTGCGTAAACAAGAAATGGAAATTTTGAACTTTAAATGGCTACTTTTCCCACACTGTTTGTCTGATTTTTTTCAACATCAATAGGGTTAAAGCTATTGATAAGATAAACAAACTGTGCAAGTTTCACGAAAATCTGATCAAAATTGCAGACTTTATCGCGTAAACAAGAAATTGAAATTTTGAATTTTAAATGGCTACTTTTCCCACACTGTTTGTCAGATTTTTTTCAAAATCAATAGGGTTCAAGCTATTGATGAGATAAACAAACTGTGCAAGTTTCACGAAAATCTGACCATAAATGCAGACTTTATCGCGTAAACAAGAAAAACGGACGGACGGACGGACAGACGGACGGACGATGGAAACCACGCCATGACATAAGCTCTGCTGGCTTACAGCCAGTAGAGCTAAAAACTGATAGATAAACTTCGAGACTTTCTCATTCAGCTTGAACAGTCCAGTGAAAACTTTAAAGAGACTGTGAAAGCAGAGTGTGTCCGTATCCATGCTGAAACAAGATCAACATTAACGAAGGCCGCGGAATACTTTAATCAAGCGAATTTTCTACAAACTGTTATGGATTTAGGTAATCCGATTCAGGCTTACGTTCCGTCTTTTCGTAACTGTTTGCCTGTACGAGTTGTCGTTCGTGCGGTACGGTACATGAACTTCCGGTTTGGAAATTTTACATACTTCGAAGTTTAAACATTTAACTTTGGTATTTATTTCGATGCAACAAATACTTCTGTGTTGCCGTTAACCCCTCAAACAACGGTAGAAGATGTTTTGAACTATCGCAAATCAGAAATACAAACGTTTCTCAGGTAAAACCGTCTTAAAATTAATGGAAACAAACCTCAACTGGCCCAAAGAGTCGTAGACCTTATACAATCGTCACAGTCTTGCAAAGATCAGACAGATAATCGTGTTAACGACAACAAATGCATTTTCTGTATGTCCAAGGACCAGTTTACCTCTTGATTAAGTCGATCATTTAAAAAGAGAGGCCCTTACTGATCCATGATTGTGTGATGGTTTAATTGGTAGCTGCAACACGGAGATGCATCAAGCTCCCTTTTGCCAGAGCATGGCTCATACAAAGGATGCATAAATCCCTCCTTTTTTCCACAGTTTTGTCTCTGACATTTATTTTAAGTAAACGTATGCCAATGATTACAAACTAGATTGCCCTATATTTTTTTATTATTCGTCTAATTACAGGTATATGCAATTAAACTAAATACTGGTATCATTTATAAAAATATTCTGAAAATATTAAATGATACTGTAGGTCTAAATGTTAGCAGTAAAAGGTTTTTGAAAACTATAAGGCAAAAGGGCAAATTGCTCATAACCAGCTATTTCTCCTTTTCCCACATTATTTTCTACCTCATTAGTCAAGTTGAAGACAGTTTTGTTAAATCCAAAATTGTTGTCGCCAGACTCTATCAATTTGTGAGTGTTAAAAATGTATTGCTCATTAAAGGGTTAACGTTTTAAGGGCACTATAGAAATAACAATTGTTAGAAATGCAAGATTAAAAGGCACGTTTTGTACAGTCTGATTAGTGATTGGTCAAAGCATCTTGTTTTCCTGTTTGTATTGAAACAGAAAATTGTTTGTCTCGTTTTCTAGGATATCTTTAAAAAGTCAAAATGATTTGTAAAAATTGTTCACACATTTATTGTTCCTTAGAACCTTTTGTCCTTTTCATGGGTATTTTCTACTGCTTTAACCATATTAGCTTTCCCACGTTTGCTATAAACAACTACTTATTTTCCAAGAGCATACATAGAGTAAGTTACCCTATTACCAAACAACAAATGTTAAAGCCTCCTCCATACTGAAAAAGCCTGCAGATGACAAATCAAAAACTGGTATTAATGAACTGCTGATAGGGTAGAAAACATTGTGGGATGAGGAGAAACTGTTCAAAATGAGCAATTTCCTCTTTTTCCACAATGTTTTTAAGGTCGGAAAGGGTTAAGAGATTCAGAAGCAAATGCTAGTAATAACCAGTTGAAATTATAGCCTTTACTCTTTGCCTAACGTGTCATCTTTAGACTATTCTAAAAAAAAAAAAGCATTTCACTCTTTACCAAACAATCCCTTGTGTTAATGTGTTTCCCATATAGGTCTTTTGAAAACAATGCTCCAAAAGGAGAATTGCTGCTAATAAGCAGTTTCTTCTGGAAAAGTGGAAATTGTGTTTAAAGACAATTTACCGTTTTCCCATAATGTTTTCAAACATCATCTATTGCAAAAGTTGCTGATGTGAGGCAAAGGTTAAGAAATGTCTGATACCATTTTCACAATGAAGGCAACTGCAGAAAATTAAATGGAAACCACTAGAGAATTTCAGATTTGCTTTACCCCTTAACAAATAAATCCTTTATACAGAACAGAATATATATCATTTGTCTTTTGAAAACACTGTGGGAAAAGGGGCAACTACTTGTATCAAGTAATCCCTCCTTTTCCTACTATGTTTTCCAGCTTTTTGGAGAACAAAGTTGAAGCAAATCTGGAAAAAGTTAGAAGTGTGTTTAAAACACGTTAACCTTTTCCCGTATTGTTTTAACTCATTATCACGCAACAAAATTCTAGGGCCAACCAAATTGAAAGCGTTCGCAGAAGACAAATGTTTTAAAAATGAGGATTTCTCTGTTTGATAGGGTAGAAAACATTGTGGGTAAAGGAGAAAATGCTGGTTACCAGCATTTTCTCGTTTTCCCACGTTTTCAAAAGCCTTCTTTTGCAGGTTATTAAAAGTCGGGATTGTGTGGTAAAGAGTTAAAACATCACATCATCTGTTGCAAAAGTCATTGATTTGAGGCAAAGAATTGTTTCACAGCACAAGCTGTATATATTGTATCTTAAACCATTTCCACAGTGAATTCACTCACAGAAAATCGAATGGAAACCACTCAAGCATTTTGGATTAGTTTTACCCTTTAACAAACAAATCTTTGTTATCATTTGTTTGGATGGAGGTCTTGAAGACACTGTGTGGAAAGGAGCAATTGCTTGTATCAAGAAATAAATGCTTTTCCCACAATCCTTCTAGCTTATTGGAAAGATTTCTCTCATTTTTACCTAATCTTAAATTGTGATCTGCTTGCTCTTTCAGTCTGGAAGAATCTTAAACTTGTGGTTTGATAAAAAGTTAACTCTTTGCCTTATAATAAATTTTAGACTTTCAAATTGAAACAGTTTGCAGACAACAAATTTGGATTTAACATAACTGACTTAACTTTGCTGATAAGGTAAAAAAAAAAAAAAAAAAAAACATTGCTGGAAAAAGGAAAAATTGCTCGATACGAGCTATTTCTTCCTTTACCACAATGTTTTCAAAAGACATTTACTGCATGCACCTAAAATCAATTTTTTCTACTATGTACAAACTCTTTAATGGCAGATTCTTATTATTGGACATTGTACTTGTATAATATGAACTTACTGTAGTTTGCATCAGATTCTAAATGTGGTCAGTGGAATGTGTATCATGTGATTTTAGTATATGACTATAATACCTGGTTTTTAACCAAACACACCTAGCATTTGATCAGAACCTTACCACATGTATTCCGGATTTTCGTAATTCTAGCTAATATTAAGAGCTGCCATTTGTGCGGGATGGTATTCTGACTTCCGGTTTCGATTACAGTTATGGGAAAAGATAAGTGTTGTATCGTTGAATATCATAATCACAGTGGTAGAAAAAAAGAAGAAATTACAAATTGCAATGTTTTCTCCCTTTCCTACAGTTACAGCCCACCTAAGCACTGTGCGGTATGCTAGTTTGATCATTTGTCATCATATATTCATCATGTCCTCTGTTCAAAATTTCTTGACAATAGATTTCCTTAATGTCATGGTATATTGTCATAGAAACCCAATTCCTGCAAACTACCAGGCTTTAAAAATCTTACAATATTATGGACTTACTGAGAAGTGTATTTGTTTAGATTTCAATTACAAATAAACTGCTCAGTAGCTCCATTTGTTGACATTTTTTAATGGTAAATATATATCTATGAACAATGTATAAAATAGAATTCACATGATTATATCTCAAGTTCAAGTCTATGTTATTTTTTATGAATACATGTACATGTATATAAGTTACATCTAACTTGTAATTGTATGTACAGACAATATTAAAGTTTGAAGACACATTTGTTTAGCATTTTCCATAGCAGGTCTACAAGAACACTAACCATTTTACAACAATTCCTTATCTTTAAGGCAGTGAAAGACTTCGAATTAATGTGGAAAAAGAAGAAAAGGCTCAGAACAAAAGATTTCTTCTATTTCTTCAATGATTTCTTTCCAGATAAGAGAACCAGGAGTCTTTGGGAATTTTTCAGTAGGCCTAGTTGTCATCAGCAGAAGCTTGAATTCTAAAGGAGTCTATAATTTGTTACTTCAATAAGATTAACTCTTTACCAAATGACAAAATTTTGGACTAGACCAAATTGAAAGCATTGGCAGACGACGACTTAGATGGAGCTGAAATAGTGATCGTTGTATATGAGAGGGTAGAAAACATTGTGGGCAAAGGAGAATATGCCAGTTATCAGCATTTTCTACTTTTCCCACAATGTTTTCAAAGGCTTTCTCTGTCTGGGTCCTTAAAACTCGGGATTGTGTGGGAAAGGGTTAAACAAGACATATTGGTATGTGAAGAACATGTACACTGAATTTTCACCCTTACTCTGAAACAAGTGGAGGTAGCAAGTTTGTCATTGCTGAACAAAGAAAGAATATATGCTCAGCAAAGTCACTTATAGCTAAAGGCAGGACACCTTGCAGAATTCTGTAATTCTTTATTTGCTCCATTTTTCTCTCAACATGAATGCGTGCTGAGGCAATCCTTCTTGTGGTCTCCACTTCAGTCTTGCTAAACTGAGTTTTTGACTTGAACGGAGGACAGTACAGCTTTACACCTAATGGTTTCAATCTGACTGGATGTGTATGAAACCTTTATCAACCATCACTGCATCTCCTTTGTTGAGTTGCTCAAACAGACAGCTCTTTCTAGTTATTTCAACATCTGAGTTGACAAATTAGACACAAAGACAACTGCTCCAGTCATACTGACTCCAACCAATGCCTTAAAGGTATCATGCAATTTATAACAGAAGTAGGTTAATGACTTATTTTCTAAAAATGATGGACTCTGGATATAAACCTCTGTACAGTCAAGTATGACTCTTGTGTCTGAGAATTTTTCAAAACACTTTGGCACAGATGCTTGTAGAACATCAAGTTTGGGAAGAACGACAAGTGATCGCATGCATTCACACATAAACAAGACCCATGAATTAAATATCTTTGAAACTGCACTTGCAGATATTTTGAAACGAAATTCCAAGTCTTTTACAAGTAAACCAAGTCTAAGCCTCATCATCACCATTAAAAATTCATCAACGTGACGCAACTTTCGTTTTCACCCTAAGCTATTTATAGTCATTTCACCAACAGATTCAGTACTCAATTTATCAGCACCATGTTCCATAAGGGAGTCAAACACAGGAATGTCTTGAAATCTGTAAATCAAGTGTAAAACATTATCAAATCATTTGAATGTTTATTTTTTCTATGCAGATTTCTGGGAGTGATACATCTATACCAACAGATACACTGGGCTGAACGTGGTTGAATGTCTCAGAAAATTCAGTGAAATCAGTTCCTACTATAGAATTTTCCTTATTACACAAAGTCCCATTTTCCAAAATTCTAGGCGGTTCATATGTCTGTGCGGCTTGAGTAAAACTGGAATCAGCAACTGGACATTTTGGCTTTATGGTCTTGCTATAGGCTGTCAGAGAATACCTGTGAAGATTCATAAAATATGATAATTTTATAACCTGTTACCATACATTCCAGTCAGAAGCATCTTTACAACTTAAACCTTTACCACACAATCCCGACTTTTACCAATCCTGAGAAAGAAGCCTTTTAAAAACGTAATAGGAAAAAGAGAAATTGCTGGTAACCACATTTTCTCCATTTCCCACAATGTTTTCTACCCTTCCCATAACAAATTTCTTTTTTTAAGCCCCACTTCTTTTGTCATCTGCATTACTTTCAATTTAGACCATAAAGGTTGTGACATTGACGAAAAACAAAATAACGACAATATATTTCCATACTATCATATATCCCTGAGTAGGGTTATTTTGCCAATTTAGCAACATTTCCTTCAATCCTAAATCATGTAAACTGGAAATTAGTAAAATGTATGTGTATGTAAAATCTGTAACCTTTTACAATCATTTAAATTCACCTCTTTAAAATTATTGACCTATATTTATTTGTCAACAAATGAAAATTTTATGGCAACCATATAGAGAGGATTTCCTGGTGATGTGCATGTATTTTCACTGGTCATGATATTTTCTTTTCTAAGGTAAACTGCGGATGATGAATGAAAGTCACATGAAAGTCATAAACCTGTGAATTCTCTGATGACAAGCTGTGAACATTTAATAAGTGCGTATTGCCTCACAAAATTAACATATTGTTTTAATTCTGGATCATATTTTAGGAATGAATGAAAACCGCCAAATTCATGGATATAAACGTTTGCACTCTCTATTTTCTTCACTGGCCGTGGATTTGTATAAACTTAAAAGCTGCTTTCTGTAACCATTTACCACACAATGTCGCCTTTTAATGACCATGGGTATGAAGCCTTTTGAAAACATTGTTGGAAAAGGAGCAAATCCTGGTAACCAGCATTTTCTCCTTTTCCCACAATGTTTTCTACCCTATCAAAGGAAAATTGCACCATGTGCACCACACTGAAATTGTCGTCTGCAAATGCTTTCAATTTGCACAGGTCTAAAATTTTGTCGTCTGTTAAAGGGTTAATTCAAAGATCAAAACAAGTTGATATCCTAGAGTCATTAGTTTGGACGCCCTTAAGCACTTTAGCTTCTGTATCATTAGTTTTATGACTTAATTATATAAACAAATGCAATGTATAGCAGATGTATCATGTTATCTATGACTGCATATTTATATCACACTTCATTGTAATTTGAATTTTGAATAAGTCAAATTTTTGCAACTTTTTCAATAGACCACCGGAGAATCCATGTTTGTTTACACTCATACGAAACAACGCCTTTTAATGGTCTGCTCTTTTTTGAGTGATATATCCTTCTACTTTCACATGCACAACCAAGTTTGATACTTGGACAAGCAAACCAGAAATTTAACATGTACAATTTTTTTCTATCTTTCAGACATATAAGCTATTTCAGATTTTCCAAATCTGATACTCACTGCTGTATTTAAAAAATTTGCATTGCTACAGTTTACAGGGGGTAACCATGTGTTAAAACTCAAGAATGCAAGCTGCATGAAGTTGATGAACTAAAGATATATATAGAAATTAGCTCATGTCACATTGAGGACATGCAGGACAATGACTTTCACGTCTTACTCGAAAACCCTCCAGATCCTGTACATAGTAAAACTTTGTTCAAAAAAGAACATCATAGTGTTGCAGAAAGCCTGTTACAAGAGGATTCATACCGCTCAAAAGGAAATAAATGGTAGTAATGATAAAGTAAACACAAAGGAAGTGACGAAATGTACAACTCACCCTATTGAGAAAATCCCCAAGTCATTGATCAAATCTATACTGACAATATCTTGCTCAGCCGACCAACGCATATTGCCAATTATAATTAATGAACAAGAGCCTTGTACATCCTCCGAAACAAACCTTCACATCAACATTTGTTTGCCTGTGATTTCTGGATTACCTGAGTTACAAGTTATGGTTAATAGTCTAGGATATATTGTTTTTCTATGTGTCAGTCAAGACATCTTCTAATTTTGGATAAGAACTTTTGTCTGCAGAATCGAATACTAACAGAAACAGAACCTGTATGCTTCAGCTCTACAGGTACCGAGGACTTCGTCATTGTTTTGCTAACAGAACAATGAAAACATACCAAGTGACTCGAAAAGATGTTTTCACTTTCAAATGTTTTTATTCCCCTCAAAGCTCTATTGCTGTAGCCTATCAATGCATGGTGCCAATCAAGTAGTATGTCTTTGCTTCAACCTACTTCTCGATGAAGGAAAAAGTATTATGCAAGACTGTGTGACATTTGAAATTCGGGGTAATAAGGATGGCAAAATTCACAAAACTTTCAGTTTCAACCTTGCAGCCAAAGCATCAGCAGAAATGTCTATTTATTCAAGGCAGATGGGTGAGATAGTTGTATGTTCAAATATTCCATCATCTTTCTACATATTTCTATCAGAGACTGTCGAAAGGCTACGACTTATTGAAATATCAGGTGCTACAAGTATAACTGGTGACAGATATGGAAATCTGTACATATTTGACAAAACTGGAGACTCCATTTTATACATTTCAAAGGACACCGATGATATGTTAAATAATATTAAATAATATGATATGATATGTTAAATAATGATATGTTAAATAATATTAAATCAAAAGAGTTGTCAGCTGCTGCAGTAACATACAATGCTAATGAGCTCACTCGCATCGCGGTATGCTCTACAATGGGGGAACAGACAACAGCCCAGCTTAGCAAATGCCTCTTTCTTTGATCAACTTGAAGTGTTAAGTCAAGATGAAATTAAAGAACCTAATATATGAACTTAAAAAACATCATCAGAATTAAGACATTTTGCCAACGCACATTCTGACGCAGTACTTGAAAGAACTTTTACCAGTTATTACACCTATAAGGTTAGTGCGGGGTATTTCCGGATAAATACAACAAGCTACTGTAAGGCCACTTCTTTTAAAAGAAGCGTGGACTTGAGCTAGAAATTGGTAATTACAGACCTGTAAGTAGCCTTTCAGTTCTATCTAAAGAAGAGAAAGCGGATCTACTTTGCGCGCATGCGTACAAAAAATAACTTCTCCCCAAAAGTCAATTGATCAGCCTGTACACAACATCATTCTTGTGAATCAGCTCGGCTACGACCTATCAATGATATTCTTGGTGGAAAGGAGAGAAAAGAAGTCTGATTGCTAATGATCTCGGTGCTGCATTCGATACCGTAGATCATGACATCCTGATAAAGTACTTTATGATCAGTTTGGCGTATGTGGCAGTGCATTGAATTGGCTCGAGTCGATCTTACCTCACCCCGTCCACTAGGATACACGTAGCGTTCCCTAAGGTAGCTGTTTGGGCTCTTGGCTGTACTTTACCTATGCTAGTGCACTCCGCCGTCTACTTCCTTGTCTGGGTTCTCCAATGATCATATCGCACACAAATGCTTTCTTCCCCTATGTCTCCAATGCATGAACAGCAAAATATCCATGAACTAGATATATGTGCTATTACAATCAACAATTGGATGAACGTTAACAAGATAAAAATGAATACTTCCAAAGCAGAGTTCATTATGTTTGGCAGCAGGCCTGAACTGAACAACCACCTATAAGATACTCGGGCGCCTTCTTGAACGAAACTATTTCATTCAAGGAATACGTTCAGCGCACGTGTCGCACTGCAATGTTAAACTTCTTCAGATTTGAGCCTGTTAGAAAATACCTTACTACTGCTGCATCTTAAATCTTAGTACTTCTCTGGTTATTTCTCATCTGGACTATTGCACTGTTATATTGTATGGCATTTCTGATTCAGAGCTGCTTAAAATGCAACGCATTCCAAACATGTGTGCAAAATTAGCTTTAGGCAGAAGCAAATATGACTGCGAAGAAAGCTCTATAATTTGGCCCGCAACATGCGAAATGAGGCCTTCAGACATTTGCGTAAAGTGTCGTCCCGGATTAGCCTGCGTAGTCCGCGCAGGCTAATCCAAGGCAGCACTTTACGACTAGATAAGATTTTTTCATACAGTAGGCTTTCGTGAGACAGAAAATCGCACAAAAACGGGAAGTGTGATCTCGGATTAGTCACAGACTGCACAGGCTGATCTGGGACGACACACTTTTACGCATATGTCCGAAGGCCCCTTTTTGTGTGCTGCACGCTATATGATCTATCAATCTTGATATTTGTAGCAAAGTATTGTTCTGGAAATTGTTCTAGCATATTATATTTCCCCAACACATTTAAAATCTGACGAACCTTTCAGGTTTTAATGGTTTTTAATGTTTTAAGCCTTTTACCGTTTAATTCTTACACGCGTCCTAACTATTTCTTAAACATGTATGTTTGTACTGATGTATGTTTGTATTGTCCAGCGCCATTGAATATAACTAGGTTGAAACATGCGTTTAACAAATAAAATGCATTTACATTAACATTTACAAATGTATTTGTATGAAAACATTCCGGCCATGAGCATGGATATAACATTTTACTTTAGTTACTCACAAGCATTTTTTTTCCGTGGGTTCAACATATCAGAAGCTGCCACAAGAGAGCCGTGGTGGCCCTGTGTGGCTTCACTGCCCTTTACACTATGTGTAATACATGCAATTGGCATCGACAGAGAAATTCATCTGTTAGATGGCCATATTCAAATTAAATTTCATTTAAAAAAAACCTAGCCCCCCCCCCAAAAAAAAGTTCTTTCTTTTTCACATGCTAAGATGATCATTTATGCCAAATATCAGGATTCTCCAACAAACATTATTTCGACAATGAGATTTCAAAAAAAATTAGTTGCAGATAAAAAAAAAAAAATTCTATGTCAATTCTGGTAAAATGGGGGGGGGGGGGGTAAAATAGAAGTATATAAACCTTGTTAATAAATATTCAACAAATCAGGGCAAACTAGTAAGCATTAACACCAAAAGAAATCATCAAGAATGAAAAGTTTTTCGATATCCACAAAACTTCGAATGCACAATACCCAGCATGTAACAGTGTGGTAATGGCAATCAAGAAAGATAAATGTAATGTAATGAGGAAGGGAGGCATAATTTCCCTTTAACATTATTAACTCCAAAAATAGTTTTTTGTCACTAATATTCAAACCCAACACAGCTTTGTTCTTTGCTGGGTCAAAATAAAAAACCTGAAAGAGGTCGACCAAAGGATCATTTTGGCCCATCTGTAGAAATCCCAAACTGCAATTTTAGAACAGTTTTAGAGATTTTCAATATACATTTTTTCAGGTCTGTTGCCATGGTAACAAGAGTTTTTCTTTTTATCAATTTATTTTCATTAAATCACGAAGAGGACAATTGTAGTACCATTTCTGTACAGTTTGGTCAAAATTGGATGTGTAGTTTTAGAGATTTTTGAAATGAAATTTAATGTACGAACGGACGCACGCTCGACAGACAAGGGGCCAAAGTATAAGCTCGCTGGCCTCCGGCCAATGGAGCTACACATTCAATATCTCTGGGGCTTTTCTCTTGTTGAAAATCTCCACAAACGACAAAATTTTAGACTGTTCAAATTGAAAGCATTTGTAGACGACAAATTGTAGCTCAAATTATGGCATTTGTCTCTGAGAGGGTAGAAAACATTTTGGGAAAAGGAGAACATGCTGGTTACCAGCATTTTCTCCTTTTTCCACACGGTTTTCAAAAGCCGTTTCGTTACAATTCGGGATTGTGTGGTAATGGTGTAACATGTACGTGTATTTTTAAACGCTTTAAACCTGTTAGTACTACACAATACTTTGTTTTAACAACACTTAGAAAATAGCTTTGGAAAACATTGTAGGGAAAGAAGAGAATGCTGCCAGTCAGTAATTCCTCCTCCTTTCACAATGTTTTCTATCCTTTCGAAGTTAACACCTTGATTATACCCCCATTTAGGTTATTTTCTGCAAATACTTTCAATTTCGATAACTCAGAAATGTCAAGTGGGAAACAGTTTAGAGTTACAACAGGAAACATCCAATCATTATGTGATTTTGCACAACTGCGGTTTATTGTTCATTTATGTAATGGTATAATAAAGATTCTATTGTCTGTAAACAATTCAGCCTTTGTCATTCACGGTTGTATAACTCTCACGCGATATACCCTCCATTATTGTTTGACAAAATTAAACAAATACATTTGTATATTAAACGACCTCTTTCGGCACATTGGTAACTACCCTGTACATTGAATGGGAACCAACCTAATAAAAGGAATGTTTAATATTGCCATATAATCTTAGGTAATATTATTGTTTGCGTTTGGGAATACAGGTTTAAAATCACGTACCGTGGCGAGATAATGTACTGAAAACAGAATCAAGATATAACACATACATGTACGTCTACGGCGTACTTACTTACCCATTGGGCTATTGCGAATTTTGCACTAGTGTCCAGATTTAATACATATCAATAAAATTAATTATTTAACACCTACAACACGACGTCCAATAAAATCGCTTCAATACTACTAAGTGAGTATAAAATATCTGAATCCGTATTGGACTGTAGAGATTTCAGAACGAGGCCAGAGTCCGATATGGATTTTTCAGAACGAGGCCAGAGTCCAGAATATGGATTTTACAGAACGAGGCTAGCGTCCCGAATATCGATATTTGGACGGCAGAGTAGTTTCCCTTGTATAGGCCATAGGCACAATGATCGTCCGTACGAACCCGACAATATTAAAGCTATGCAAAACATCTTTGATCCTTATCTTTGCTAAAAAGGACACGACGCCAGCCTGTTGATCATGTCTTCAAAGGAAGCCGATTAATTAAGGAAGATATCAATAAGATTGCTCAGATTCATTCTGTTCATTCCCCACCCCACCCCTACAGAAGCGTTTTGAGAAACACCAGTATCCACCTTTTTAAATTGTTTTAAAATGTTAATTAAAAGGAAATAGATCACATATTCTTTTTCCTTTAAAGTCAAAACGTGTGAAATAAAGAGGTCATTTAACATGCTTGGGTACAATACTGAAATCATTTGATTCGTACACTGCGGAACCAGTCTATATTTTGGACTCGGCTGTCGCCTCGTCCAAAATATAGACTGGTTCTACAGTGTACTCATCCAATAGAATTCATTATTTCACACCTACAATAAAGCGTCCAATGAAATCGCTTTAATACTACCACGTGTGTATCAAATATCTGAATCCATATTGGACTCTGTAGAGTCCAATACGGATTTTTCAGAACGAGGCCAGAGTCCAGAATATGGATTTATCAGAACGAGGCTAGAATCCCGGATATCGATATTTGGAAGGTAGAGTAGTCTCCCATGGAAAGAAGTTATCGTCCGCAATTTTATTCGAAATGCTCTCTGATCAAGAATTTTCGGATCATGCAAAATCTCTTATGCAGAATTCAACCTTCTCCAATTGTACCATCTAATTTTTCAATTAATTACACTCATTAATTAAGGAAGATATCAATAATCCCACATTCATTCTGTTCATTCCCCACCCCGATCCCTACAAAAGCGTTTTAAGAAATACCAATATTTGCTAATTCAAATTATTTTAAAAGGTTGATTTAAAGGGACTAGCTCATACATTTGTTTTAAAACAAAACGTGTGAAATAAAGAGGCCATTTAACATGCTCGGGTACAATACTGAATTCCATTGGATTCGTACACTGTAGAACCAGTCTATATTTTGGACTCGGCTGTCGCCTTATCGAGCGGGGTTTATACGAAGTGAATAGGCTATTAAATTACGCGAAACATATACTCAGCAAAAATGAAAACTTTACATGGACTTTGAATCTGCATATTTTTACTTTTATAAAATGCACCATAAAAATAATGACACCAAGTTTTACTTTGATGAAATATCAGTAAGTTTTGTGAATTTCATTAATTTTCTCTTAAAGATTGATTTTAAATGTGAAGTCAAATAACGTAGGGGTCAATTTCAAAAATATCGAAAGTGGTAAAAATTGGACTCAGCGTAATTTTTGGTATTGAATGTCAGATTAAACAGACAATGTTTACGTGAGCTTCTCAGTAGTGTGTATGGCCACCATTTCTTCTGATGCAAGCCAATATTCTCCTCCTCATGGAGTTGATGTAACGTCTAATGACGTCATTTGGAATAGCCTGCCATTCTAACTGTAAAGCCTGTCTCAGGTCATCGATATTGTTTATTTGGTGATTTGTTCGTACCCTGCGCCCGAGTTCGTCCCAGATGTGCTCAATGGGGTTAAGATCCGGAGAGACTGCAGGCCAGAGTAAGACGTTCACATTATTGTTTGCCAAGAAATTACTGGTTATTCGGGCAGTATGGGGTCTAGCATTATCATGTTAAAAGATTGCCTGAGGGCCATGATTCTGCATAAATGGGAGCAAATGATTGCGCAGAATGTTGATGTAACCTTGTGTATTGAGATTTCCCTGAACAATCACAAGTTCTGTCTTTTGGTTGCCCTTGATTCCTACCCAGACCATGACGCTGCCGCCACCGTACCTGTCCGTTTCCCTGATGCAACATCTTTCATTTTTGCGGCGGTAAATTCTCACCCTACCATCTGCAAAGCTGACACAGAAGCGTGACTCGTCTGAGAAAATGACGTTGTTCCATTGGTTTCGCCTCCAAAGGCGGTGACGTCTTGACCATGCCAATCTTGCAGCCCTATGACGTGCCGTTAGAATCGGTCCGGTGTAAGGTCTGCGAGCACGAAGTGGAAAATTTAATCTCCTCAGACGGTTTCGGATTGTCTGAGCACTGACCCCTAGCTGCCGAGCAGTTACTGTGGCTGGCATAAAACGATTACGTAAGTGAGCTAACGTAATAGCGCGGTCTTCTCTACGTGACGTCGCACGCTCTTTACCTGGGTCCGTATTCACCAAACCATTCTTAAGAACATTCTTGGGCTTATTCTCAAGAATTTTCTAAATTTTCCATTCTTAGGCACAAGTACGTATTCACCAAACCATTCTAAACTTTAGACCGTTCTAAATATTTAGACTATGCTTAAGAATTCCAAGTCCGCCAAGTACATGCTCAAGAATCGTTCTAAATCGAGAAAATGGCCACCCTCCGTCGTTTGAACCGCAATCGAAGTAGTTCAACATCTCGTATTTGGGCCGGAAAGGAGATTGGTGGACCGGCAGAATCCGCTGGAGGTACTAACGGCTGGCGAGGTATTTACTATATATCGTTGTCGGCCGTGCGCCAAATTATTTTTATGTCAAACCTTGGCAACTTACATTGAGTTCGGTAACGAAAGAAACTCACCGTTACCTGTGCTGTATCAAGTACTCGTAACTTTGAGATTTTTCGCTACCGGCAGTTTTCAGTTAGTGATTGGAGATGTAATAGGTATCTCCCAGCCGTCGGTTTCGCGGATTTGCCGGAGAGTGGCAAGGCCAATATCGTATAAATCGAGAAATTTTATAAACTTCCCCAGGGGGCAAGAAGTTTCACTTATTAAACGGAGAGATTTCGAGCAATTGCAGGTTTGTATTTCACTTTGTACACCTTTTTGTCATGTTTCTATTTTTAGATAGCGTTCAAAGACAAACTTTGTCTGTCAACCCCCCCACTCCTTTTCCCACAAAACAATGGTAGCTGTCGAAAGTTTTGTATAAATTACTAAGGTCACTTAAAAAAGACAAAGTGTCAAATCCGTGGACTGATCGAAAGCAAGAATTTTTTTTTTTTTTTTTTTTTTTTTTTTTTTTTTTCTTTTTTTTTTCAAATCAATTTCACCGTTTGGAAACGGTCATTGGTCTATTTTGTAGCGAAACGATGTTGGGATGAAAGATCAGTGTCTCCTGATGAATCTGAGAAGCGGAGGTCGTATACGTGTGCAGTAAAAATAGATGAAAATTAGCATGATTGTTTTGTAATTTACTTCATGGATTAAATGCAGTGATACAGAAAACTAAATAGTCGCACACACACCGTGTTGTGTTGAATATACCCGTCATGTGTCCTTAAGATGGCTGCAAAGGCAGGGGCACCGTTAATGAGAAAAGCTCCATATATCTTGTAACAAAATACAGATGAAGGGCGGGACTGATAAGGTTGTAGAATATTGGTATAGTTTCATAAATTAATTGTCCCATTGATTGATGAAAGCTTCAAGAGGATGAAATAGACTAAATGTAAAAAAAAAATATTGCTTGGAGAAATGTTTTAAAAGGAAAATTCTGTTTGGAGTTCTATATCCTTGGGACGTCATATACTGGATATCTCTGTGCTTTCAAGAACGTTGCAACCGTTGGTTGGATGGTCATCTTCATTCTAGATAGTAAACTGAAATATCTGAAGCCCTGTAAGTTATTTTTCAACGTTGTACACCTTTAGTGACAAAAGCCAAGCAAAAGAGTGCAGTGACCCTATCAACTCTTTCTGCACTGAAATTGCTAAAAATGTTCTGAAAACACCAAACATCACATTCATGGCTGATTAACGGTTAAATTCAAGTGAACAAGCCTTATGTGATTTTGTTTGTTGTAGTTTTCAACTTGTACACAAGTTTGTTGTGTCTGTCTGCCTGTGTTGTGGCTCCATGTAAGAAACCTTTATGACAGGATATTGAACTGTTTAACTCTTTCCCACACGACAAAATTTTAGCAAGTCCAGATTCAAAGTATTTGCAGACAACAAATCAAAGGTGGCTGAAATGTTGAAAATTTCCTTCATTTGAGTAGAAAACATTGTGAGGAATGGAGAAAATGCTGGTTACCAGCATTTGCTCCTTTTCCCACAATGTTTTCAAAAAGGTTTTCTTCTCATGGTCGTTAAAAGTTGGGATTGTGTGGTACAGGGTTAAAAAATAAATACCCTCAGTGTCACAACAAAAATCTCTTGATTCCTAAATACTCGGAGAAAGGTAGATCACAAAGTTAAAAAAAAAAAAAAATTGGAGTGCCATTAAACATGTAATGACACATCCGATTCCGGGACATTTCGGCCCATAACAATTTCGGCCCATTACAGTTTCGGCCCATAACAATTTCGGCCCATTACAATTTCGGCCCATAGTCTAAATACCAACTGAATGACACTTGAATTTTTCTCTGTTTGTCTGTCAGCTTGCATGCTACGACCTGTCTTGCTACCATTCTTTGTGTTGATTGATTGCTTTTATATGACACTGTTTTAGCCGCTGGTCCTACACCTTCGAAGGTTTGCCAAACAAAACAGCCGCGTTGTGTATTGGGCAAGGGAGGATTGGTGTCATCGTTTGAAATAACACAAAGGCATTTCCAGACTTGTAAACTTGCCAATCATAACTAATTTCAAACTCAGTTTTAGCTGAAGAACGTATGTTTTCTAAGGATAGTTCATTATGCGGAGCCTTCATTAAGGACCAATTTCTAGGATTTTTGAAATTCCAGATGTCACTTTAAATTTTTTTTTATGAAAATTTGGGAAGTTATACATACCTCGGCAATACCAAAAATCCATTTTTTCCCCCAATTTTACCATGGAACAAATGAAAATGTTAATTTGGGCTTCAGCATGAAAAACGTTATATATATGCAATCCTTCTAAAAACCCCGTGTTGTTTAGAATTATTACATGTAGACAATGAGTTAGTACCCACTACATCGATAGGGTTAACTGAGGTCAGGAGTAAAATTAAGTGCTAAGCAATTAAATTCTTCTCTGATCTGGATGCCTACAGTGAAATAAACTGAAAAACAGTTACCTTACCATTTCTTTGAACTTTTTACCAAACGACAAAATTATAGACTGGTTGAAATTGAAAGTGATTTCAGACGTCGAGGTAAATCATGTTGCACAGATTATGAAATCTGTCTTGAGTGGGTAGAAAACATGGTGGTAACAGGAGGCAAAGCTGGTTATTAGCATTTTCTCCTTTTCCGACAATGTTTTCAAAAGTCTCTTTCCTTTGGGGGTCGTTATAACTCGGGATTGTGTGGTAAAGGGTTAAAAATATGAATCCTTGGTAAGCAATCCATTATCACGAATAAAAAAAATGTGCCAAACAAGACTTATTGTGCAAATTATTATTGAAAATAATTACTGAAGTTGTATCCATTCAATTATTTTCCCCTGTCTTAAATTACGCAAATTCACAACACCCAAGATAATAAAACGTGACGAAGCATGTACCTAAATTCGACGGATATCTGAGACGATATTATGACATTACGGATATTGGATGGTTTAAACCCTTAACCCAGATTGGAAGACCCAAAAAAAAGAGTATGATCAAATTTGCCTACAAAAAAGAAGGTAAAAAGATCAATAAACAACGGATTTAACTTGACCATTTCAGTTCCGACGGAGACCTAAGTATCCGTCCCGGAGAGCTTAGATCAAGATCAGATTGTACTTTTAAAGTGATGAAAACTCTACTATTTATAACGTTCGCTACCTGATGCTAAACTTAGATAATTCAAACTTTAGGAGATGGGAAATTTAGTTTTCAACTCTTCCACCGTCGATGGCAACTTAGTATCTTTTGTGGATGGCGTAGGTCTACACCGGATTACACATGATATTTACAGTCTGATCTTCGATACAAACCAAGATTTAACGTCTGCCGTATGATTATGTTGGTTTTACTTTGCTCATATTGTACATACCCTTTTACCATGTGTAAACATTCTACCAGGACGTAAAACAAATATCCAGAATGTTTATTGATGCGAAACAAACAATATTTTATCCACCGAACAGTTAGTAAAAGGACTCGTCAGGTCGTGCAATATTTATGATACGCCAACCATAGGCCGAAATTGTATGGGCCGAAATTGTTATGGGCCGAAATGTCCACATTCGACATACCTCGGGTGATCCGGTGACCAAATCCCTCGGCTGTATCACGTAGCTTGATATGCACCTACACGGTACATTTCGCACATCTCCGGAAGCACACCGCTTTACCGTTATTGAAATTGTAAAGCTCCTCTTTAGAAAGAACGCATGAGTAAATTTTCTATCTTTATCTTTCTAAGAGTATTTCAGTCGGCAAACAGTGGTTGTTCATGTCGTTGCTAAGCGATCTACAGGGACGCCGTCATGTTTAAGATCATGTGATTGGTAGTTCAAAATGGAAGCCTCCCTTATACAGACGAGGTTAGATGTAGGTACGGAATCGGCCGAGTTGTGACGAGTGGAAATGTCCAGTCACCACACATCCCATAGGAAAGTGCCAAAAGGATCTGTAGCTGAGAAGATTGTCGATTGTAACTTAAATATTGGTATTATATTATCACCAGGTTTTCCAAATGTAATTGGATGTGTGGATGGCTGTCAAATAAAGATACAGAGACCCGTTGCAATAGAATTAGATTACATAAATAGAAAGGGGTTTCATTCCTTGAATGTGCAAGTAAGTGATTTTAATTTTTTGATTGATTTCTGCTGGAGTAATTGGTCCCACTGGAGTGTCCTTTCACTAAGTGTTGCAGAGCAAGCCTAACACATTTAAAACCATGATTGCAAATTACTGTTCATTAGATGACTGTCATTAGCTGAAATATTGTTGAAAGAGTCAAAGAACACCATTTAATACAAAGAAACTTAAATGATAACAAAGCTGATTTCACATATATTTTCATAGTTTAATTCTTTTCTGTGCAAGAGAAGGCTATTTTTTTGTTTACCCTTTAACAAATAAAATTTTTGACTAACCAAATTGAAAGTATTTGCAGACAACAAATGTAGCGCAAATGATGATTTCTACATCTTCAATGGAGTAGGAAAATAACGATTCTTCTTTTACCACAATGTTTTGAAATATAATCCTTTTTTTTTTTTTTTTTTTTTGTAAACTTTATTAGCCACGTATACTGGATAGGGGAGGTTGTGGCCATCCTCCCTCTATCCTTACAACAATCGTTACTTACATCCAATAACATTTGTGACCCCTACGAACAGTGCAGACCAAGATTCGAGTGTAGATTGATTTTGGAATTCACCGCTCGCAAAGGTGACAAATCGCAGAATAAGAGTTAATAAAAATACATGTACTATTTAGAGATCCAGATAAAGTTATGTGTTTAAACAAACTAGTTGAAATATGATCATAAATTATTGATTTTATGGAAGAACACTGCGGGAAAATGTGAAATCGATCTTTTCGAGCAATTTCACTCCTCTCCACAATGCTCTTAAAATTCTTCATTGTGTTAAATAGAGCATGAGGGGAAAGTGTCAAACAAACGGCCTATTTAGTTCACCGAATCTGGATCAATAGATAGTTATCAAAGACTAATAAGTTTTACAAAGCTATGCTAAAACAAGAAAAACAACTAATAAGAAAGTGAAGAAAAAAAAAAAAAAAAAGAAAGAAAGGGAAAAAAGAGAAATGACTCTCGGATAATAGCAAAGAATAGGAATATATATATATCAATGTATTTTATATCAAGAGTGGTCTCGAATAATATGTCGTACAATTGACCATCTTTCCAAGGCAGAGTCAGAAGATTTTGTTTCTTTATAAGTAGTCCAAGCCAAATGTAAACTATTTTGAAGGCCATAAATTGTCGGGATTTTCGATTTAGATTTACAAGAAGCGATATATCTTTTGAAATAGTGAAAGAGTGTGTATAATTTGTCGTCATTATTGAATGTATCGATTAGAACGTTGACACTATTTATAAGTCTTTGAGTTGATGGGTCTATTTCTATTATTTTTGATTCTAAATGTTGTACGAGGATTTTCACCTTTTCACATTCGTAAAATATAAGGAGCAGACTTTCTTCAGTAGTATTGGAGAAACAGCATAAGTTACTTGGGGTAATATTCATTTTGTTTAATAGGGAGTTAGTGGGGAAAAATCTATGAACTATTTTTACTTACATCCATTGGATATACGAATCGTTTGTATTTTTAAACATATTACTATAAATTTTTTTCCAATCAAAATTTTGAGTAGGGAACAAAAATTCCCATTTCTTTCGGCTAGTAGGAATTTCATTGTTATCAATAAGTGTTTCATAAATTGTTTTGTTGGGTTTTTTATTTACCAAAATTTCATTTAAATAGCTATTAATACAGGGATTGGCATAGTCTAAAATCAAGTTTTCATTCTTATCAATATCAACCTTTCTTAAGAAGTTTTGGATAGTGTTTATCAGACCGTAATACCTCAAATAGTTAATTTTTTTACCTAAAATCGTCTCTATAGACTTTAAGCAAGTAAATTTTTTATTCTTATCCATTATGTCTCTGACATTTCTAATCCCTCTATCATATAAACCTTTGATAAAAATGACTTTTGAGTCTATTGTGAAATTTTCGTTGTAGAACAAGGGCATATTTAATATCAAGTCCCAAGAGTCAATTTTAATGTATAATTTAAGTACGTCTCGCCAGAAATCGTTTTTTATTAGTTTAGAGATAAATTCGGAATTAGCTTTTCCTAAGTTTATTATTTTTCGTACGTCCATCATGTCATATACTAGTTGATAGCATTTATTAGGTTTACGATTTATTAGATTTTTAAGCCATTTTAATTTCATGCTAGTGTTAAAGCTTTTGATATCTATCATTTTCATACCACCTTCTTCATAGCTTTTAATAAAAATAGATTTTTTGATTTTTGCCCTTCCATCCCATACAAAGTTGTATAGTAAATCGTTTAGACGTTTTATGAAATCTGTTTTCGGAGAAGGGAGACTAATAAATAAATGCGTTAAAAGTGGAATAAGAAGTGATTTTACAACAGTTACTCTGCCAATAGGTGTAAGTTTCCTTCTTTTCCAGTATGCTATATATTTTGAAATATTTTTAAGTTTTGGTTCATAATTCAAATCTATCATTTTCTGAAGATTGATATCAAAAGTTATTCCAAGTAGCACAAATTGTCTTTAATCCAGATATAAAATAAAACTTGTCAAGTACTTCTAAAACACTATTTAATGATTTTTCCGAGCCGTCTAGTAATAATGTAGTGTTATCAGCAAACTGGCTTATGAGATACTCAGTTTCTTTCACCCTTATACCTTTAATACTTTTGCTTTGTCTAATTTTAAAGCTTAAGATTTCAGAGCATAGGATGAAGATATATGAAGAAATAGGGTCTCCCTTGATAGGAAACCATTTAACTGTACTCTTACTTGTGTATTATACAAAAATAATTTTATCTATTTCTTAAATGTAGGACCAAATCCAAAAAAGTCAAAAGTTTTTAAGATAAAGTCAAACGATAACGAGTCAAAGGCTTTTTCAAAATTTAGTAGCATTAATAAGCCAGGTATGTTATTGTCTTCACAGTATTTCATTATGTCATAGATTAAACGGGTATTTTCTCCTATAAAGCGATCCTTAAGGAAACCTGTTTGGTCACTTGAAATTAATTTATCTAATACGGTTTTTATTCGATTTGCTATTGTTCCAGACGCTATTTTGTATAAAACATTCAATAAGGTTATCGGTCTCCAATTTTTTAAGAACTTTTTCGGTTTATTATCTTTTGGGATGCATGTTATGATTCCTGATTTTATAGAACTAGAAAAAGAGTCCTTCAATAGGGCGTAATTTAGGGATCTAACGACAAAATGCTCAATCTTAGGCCAAAAGACCTTAAAGAAGTTTGCTGAAAAGCCATCAGAACCTGGGCTTTTGTCATTTGACATTTGTTTTAAAGTCAAGGATACCTCTTGATAATTTAAAAGACCTTCTAGACTTTTTGACTCGACATAATCTAACTTATTTACCGTACAATTAAGTAAAAAATCCGTTATGCTGAAATCATCTGGATTATCTTGTTTTTGAAATAAGTTTTCATAAAATAATTTTGTCTCGTTTTAGATTTCCTCTTGATTACTAGTTGTTTCACCGTTTTGTTTTTCTATAAAACTTATTGACTTTGCTGAATTGTGTTGTTTTTCAGGATTGCAAAAATATTTGGTGACTTTTTCGCCTTCATCTATCCATTTCGAGCATGATCTTACAAAATACCCTTTAAGCTTTTCATTTCTTAATTTTTCTAATTTATCCTGAAGTTTAATCAATTTTTCCTTGTTGTTTTCATTTAAAGATTGTTCTAATTGCAAAATTTCGGCCAAAAGTACTTTCTCGCTATTTGATTTTACTTTACTTTTATGACTAGCAAAAGAGATCGTTTTTCCGCGAATCTCCATTAAAATGGTTTCTAAAAAAAAGGCTGATCATTGATAACTAGTTGTACTTGTGATCTATCCATATTTATTACATAATCATGGTCATAAACAGGTAAACAATATTGTAGTAATATCTCATCAATTCTTTTGTTAATACAGTTAATGTAATCAATATCATGCAGCAAGGAATTATTAAATTTCCAAAGACCTCTTCCGTGTTTGAGTTCAGTAAATTGTAGATCAATTAAAATAATTGAGTGGTCGGATTTATAACTAATATCAATATCACAATTCCCTAGAAATGGTTTAATTCTTTGGAAAGCAGATAAAAGTCAAGTCTTCCTTTTTGTAAAGGATTAACACGTTTCCAAGTGTACTTTCGTGAATTGCCATGTAGTTCCCTGAAAGGATCCACCAGATTTCTATCATCCATGTATTTTTGAACAATTTTCCTTGCTTTTTTACTATGGTCACTGTTTCTATAATTTTCATAATCTAAAGCTGAATCAATGACAAGGTTAAAATCTCCACATATAATCAAGTTTTCGCTATTTGTAAAGGAATCAATTTCATCGAAGATATTTACGAAAAAGCTAGGGTTATCACTGTTTGGTGCATACAGAGTTGTAAGGATAAAATCAATATCACAAAAGCTCAATTCCATTATTAGGTAATTTCCATTTCCTTCTTTTTTGAAACTGCGAACTTTAATATCTAAATGCTTTTTAAATAGTATTGCGACACCTTTTGAATTTGAAGTATCATGACTAAAGAAGCATCCCATTCAGAATAAACAGTTTTTTCAATTTGGTTTGTAAAATGTGTTTCTTGTAAACATAAAATATCGGTATCTTTTTCCTTAAAAAGGTTAAACAGATCTTGTCGCTTCTTGGCATTATTCAGACCACGGCAATTGTACGAACAAATTTTCAAAATATCTATTTGTTGAAATGTTTAGGCCATATTTTATTGATAGATTAATTACGACAGAAGAAGAAATTTCACTCTTTATATAAACACACTGATGCATATATGTCAAAAATAAAGTAAATGTGCTAACTAAATGTGAAAAAAGCATTTGATGAGTGAAGAATGCAAATAGTATATTACACAACTGCATGACCGTGCGATAAATTTTTCTACATACAATTACTCGTAGGGGATTTCTTTTACACATATCTAGGCTTTTGCGTTACAATAGGGGTTTAAATGTGAACGCTTTATGATGTGTACATCATTGAGTATGAAACTAAGTGGGCATAATATTATGTGGAAGTCTTAAAGAGAAGAGAAAAAAAAATCTGCAAATGACGACTTGGCTGAAGCATTTAAAATAGTCGTGAGTATAAGGTTGAAAACGCCCATTAGGACCCTATCCCAAGAAAGTGCCCATTGCACTCCGGCGCACGCGCGCACCTATAGAAATATATTAACGGTCAGTCGGGCTATTCAAGTCATTAATAAACACCCCTTTGACATAAGCAGAAGGTCAATTGATTGGATTACATATTAAGGGCGTGACTAGGTTTCACAGGACTTTTCGGGAACATGTCAAATAGTCTAGTAGTCGGGAGGTTATAACTAATATACAACCCACTACACTCAAATGCAGGGTATCGCGGATGCAAAGCACTGATTTGGAGTAAAGCATTATGGGTGGAAGAAAAAAGTATCTGTAATGATCAATTCTAACCCCTACCGCAATGATCTCACGGGCTTCAATAATTTATTGTTATATTTACCCTCATATAACCTCCGCCGAGACGCGCATTTTACATTAATGTAACTGATCGAAATATTTAAACATCGTAAGAGGGTTTACATTGAATTAACTTTTGTTAATTTTCTTTATGTACTTATCTCTAGCTAATATGAAAATGTGTGGAAAATCTATGCATAAGTAATCAGATGTTATCTCTCAATATGCACCAGAGGTACCTCTGAAAACATTGTGGCAAAGGGGAAACTCGCTCGCGACGAACAGCCTCTCATTCTCCCACAATGCCCATCTAGGTGGGAGGAGTATGATATTGAGTGAAGTATAAGTAGTTTCAAACGATAAGAGCATTCCAAAATGAAAAGCTCTTAGATCCTTATAAATGTCTATGGATTTATAGTCTAAATACATTTTATAATAACTCAAATAAATAATCGTAATAGGCTAATGTTTTTATATAAACATTATGAAATATAATCATTCCCGGGTAAGAGGCACAATGTTTGAAATACATGTATAATCATTCAAGGGTAAGTGATTTTAACCCTTTACCACACATGGATGACCTTTGACAACCCTGAGGCAGAGGCCTTTAGAAAACATTGTGGGAAAAGGAGAAAATCCTGGTAACCAGAATGTTTTCTACGCAATGAAAGAAAAAACCCATCATTTGAGCCACACTGAAATTGATGTCTGCAAATGCTTTTAATTTGGACTGGTCTAAGATTATGTCGTGTTTTATAGAGTTAAACACACTTCCTTCTACAGTAAATTGCTACAAAGCAATGAATCCATATTAAAGGGCCATGAAATATTCAAGTATAATTTCAATAAATGTATTGAGCAAATACATGTTCATCACACAGTTTAACCCTTTAGCAAAGAATCCTGGCTTTTAATGACCCTGTGGAAGAAGCATTTCCAAAACATTGTGAGAAAATGAGAAAATGCTGGTAACCAACATTTTCTCCATTTCCCACAATGTTTTTCACCCTCGCAAAGACAAATCCAAACTATTGAGTGGCATCTTATTTGTCATCTTCAAATGCTTTCAATTTGGTCAAGTCCAAATGTTTGTTGTTTGGTAAAGATTTAAAGAAAAAAAAACACACAAAACAACTTCCTACATGAATTTCTATCAATTTTTTTTTTTTTTTTTTTTTTTTTTCTTTTTTTTTTTTTTTTTTTTTTTTTTTTTAATACTCTGTAAGAGAATGAAAATGTGGACTTGGCAAAATTGAAAGTATAACATGAATGTAGGCAAAATATTTAACTGTATGCTGTTGAACGGATTGAATACATTGTGAGGAAAGGAAAATATACTGGTTACAATGTTTTAAATTTCATTTGGAAAGTCTGTTCAAACACTGGATTGTTTGGTAATGGGTCAGACATGTTATTGTGACAATAACCCTTTACCAAACAATCTGGAGTATTCAACCTTGTATATCGGGTTGTGTAAAACAATTGTCAGTGTAAAATATGGCCCATTATGGCAATTTATTGAAAAAAATTTGGAAAGCAGTTTTAATACATACATGTATACACACCTAGTTATATGTGAACTTTTTTTAATACAAAATAATCTTTTACAGATGATATGTGATCATTCATATATGGTAAGGAGTTTGACCGCCAAATGGCCAGGAAGCACGCATGGCTCCAGAATCATAGAGAGAGTGTAGCTTGTGCAAGGAATTTGAAAACGGTACTCATGTTTTATAAGTTTCATAATTACCAATTTAAGCCATTACCGCACAATCCCAACTTTTAATGATCCTGAGAAAGAAGTGTTCAAGTCATGACCCAATTTCAATCACGCCCAAGATATCATCAAGACAAACATTCTGACCAAGTTTCATACGTAACCAGCTGAAAATGTGGCCTCTAGAGTGCACACAAGGGACATTGTGGATCAGGACCAGACTGCACACAATGTGCGATCCGATCACTGATCCACAATCTGGTATAAGGTAGCATTTCAAACATATGAAATAGCAGTACTTTAAATCCTACTCTTTCCTGTAAGTTTTTGTTTTATTGTAAACACTTAAATTGTAAAATAAAAATGTACATGTATATAAATTTAGACAAATTAAGTAAATCTGACTGATATCAAGTTAAAGTAAGGTAATAATAAACCTCTAAGCTCATAAGTGCAACTAAATGCACTTACAGGATAGGTGAAGATCAGACCACACAAAAAGGCAGTCTGATCCTAAATGTACACTGTCCACCACTCAAATGGTAAACTACCAATTTCCATGTATTATATATTTTGACACATTGAATAAATGCAAATGATATCAAGTTAAAGGTAAGTTTTAACTCTTTACCAATCAATCCCAACTTTTAACGGCCCTGGGAAAGACGCCTTTTGAAAACGTTGTTTGAAAAGGAGAAAATGCTGGTAACCAGCATTTTCTCCTTTTCCCACAATGTTTTCTAGCCTTCCCAAAACAAATTTCAACTTTTGAGTCACATTTATTTTGTCGTCTGCAAATGCTTTGAATTTGGAAAAGTTAAAAAAACGTGGCATTTGCTGAAGAGTTAAGGTAAAACGATATTTAGCTTTTCTGTAAAAATAATGTTACCATGCTTGCCAAAGGCTTGCTTAGTTATATTATTTTCAGTCTTGTTTAACTGTACCATACCACAAAATTTTACACTCCTGGAATTGATACTTTTTGCAGACAAAAAAACTGTTTCTAGTAGCCTCCTTCCCCATAGTGATTAAACACTGGATTGCTTGTTAAAAGGTTGATATAATCTATTTGAAGAGACAGCTTATGTCAGATCCTGTATGTCTAGCATCATGACTAGTTCATGACCTTTCATGAAAACAGTTTTGCAAATTTTGAACATTGTTTCAAAAATTTAAAGGAGAAAAATGTGAGTCAATAATTGTCTTTTTTTTTTTTTTTTTTTTTTTTTTTTTCAGGTGTACATAATGGCTTTCTTGTGGGAGATTCTGGTTACCCATGTAAACCTTTTTTGATGACTCCATTTCTGAATCCAGTCAACGTAAAACAAGAAAGATTCAAAGCCAGCCTTTGTAGAACAAGAGTAATTATAGAACAGACATTTGGAATCATGAAAAGACGCTTTCCTATCCTTCAAATCGGAATTAGAGCTTGTCCAGCAACTGCAATAAAATATATTACTTCTTGTGTTGTCCTTCACAACACTGGCATAGATCAAGGTGGTATCATTGAACATGTTAATGATATAGAGGATAACATTGGGTTTCAAGATCCAGTTTTGGAAGGCAACACTGGTAACCATATACGCGAACAAATAGCAAATCAGTTTTTTTAAGGTGTGTAAGTCTTAGAAAGCATTATCCATGATGATCTGTGATGTCACTATGACAGCTGCATTACGGTATATGAACGCTTCACACCGTTCTTTGTGTTTCCTCCCAGTGAAAAATATGTTGAAACCATGCACGTATCAACATACATTTCACTATGGGAAAAACGAAAAACTGGGTAAAGTGTTCTTATGCCGTAAAGCAGCTGCCATAGAGCTACAGTGTGCTTTCTTGCCCTTTGGCAGTCAAACTCCTAACCATATATATATGTGTGATCACATATCATCAGTAAAAGTGAAGTGAAGTGAAATGTTCTTAATCTGAAATGCAGGTGCAGTGATGACACTGATGCAGATGTTAAAATGCATTTAGATTTATTTAGTGTTAGTCACTGACAGAGAAATGAATTTTGAAGGTCAGGCAAAAAGTAAACAAAAGATAAAGTGACAGGTCTGGCAAATTTTAACCTAGTTGTGAAATTAGTTTTTCTGCCACTGACTAACACTTGCACCAACCATACAATAACAGATTGTCATATTCACTATAATTTTTCCATACTTTTGAATGGTATGATTTAAATCTATACGAGCCATGTTCTGGCAAAATGTGGCTTAGTGTATCTCCATACTTTGTAATACTAAGCAAGCCTCCACATACTTATAAATGCATTGATATAGATCTACTTTTTTTTAACAGCCGACTTAATAATGAGGTGGACTGTTCCTTCAACATACAGAAAATTGACCGAGGCAAAAGAAAAAAAACATTTTAACACCTGCTTTGTTTACTTTTGCAGTTACTGTTACTTTAAACATTTGTTAAAAGTATGGATAATATTGTGAAGATGACAATCTGTTAATGTATTGTCTGTCCAAGTGTAAGTGGCTGGTAGAAAAATGAATTTTAAAACCAGGTAAAAAGTAAGAAGATAAAGCAACCTGGCAACTTTATACCTTTATACCTTAAAATTCATATTTCTGCTAGCCTCTACATCTATTCCTGTGTTACACAAGTTGATTGCCTTTTTCTCATGCTTCTCATTTTGAATTGCTATTATTTCAAGTTCTGTGGATGTGTTGCAGTTACTTTAGCTGCTGATGTACCATGAAACAACATTTGCTCAATCATTGAAAAATTGATACTAATGAGATAAAGTTCCGTTATAAGGTAGGAGACATTTTAGGAAAAGGAGAAAATGCTGGTTACCAGCATTTTCTCCTTTTCCCACAATGTTGTCAAAAGCTGTTAAAACCCATGATTGTTTGGTAAAAGGTTAAGGTACACTACTCAGTAATTGCCAGAATAGCGATTTAGGACCCCATGGACAGCTTATATCATTAATGCCACAAATTGCATTCAAATAGCATATGGAAATTGAATCATTACCATATCATATTATCATATTCAAAAATTGAACATGGCGTATTTATTTTATGTAAGTGAGAAGTCAAATTCAAGGAATCCTTTTAATCCTTTTAATTGCAAACTCATTACTTCTTTCTTCAGTGAATGTAGTTCTTTTTTTGTTGTAAGGTTTCAATTTCAAGGTCTAGTTTTATTTCATTTTTTTTAAGTATAGAATTTTGATTTTTTCTGTAATTTAGCTTTTCTTTTAAAAGTTGGATTTCTAGGTTCATTCTTTCCTTGTCTAATTCTAGAGTTTCATCAGCTAATTGTTGGTATGTCCTTCTTTTGCCTGTTAAAAAAAGAATGGTTAAATGAATAACAATATTTAACACTTTCACAAGTGACACATAATGATACTACCAAATTGAATTCAACTGTGAGGTTAAGGTAATGTGTGAAAATTTTTTTTCTCAATATAGTTAAATTGCAGAAAAAAAATAATTATATTTATTTCACTCAGTGATATATTGACATATTTTTCCATTTTCCACATTGTTTCCTAGCCATTCAAAGAAATATTCCAATTTCTGAGTTTTGTTTTATTCGTCATTTGCAAACACGTTCAATGTGGACAAGCCTGAAATTCTTTCATCTTGTAAAGAGTTAACTCTTTACCACATGACAAAATTTCAGACTTCCATTTTTAAAGATCCATTAGCTGCCAAAAATAAACAAACTGGGATTCGAAAGGTAGAGAAATTTAATTCATACTATTTGAAAATATGGATATCATTATAATGAGTCTAATGAGTTATAGTGCAATCTGTCAAAGTCCTAATCACTGGCATAAAAAATGTAAAACCAAAACAACAACTGGCAACTTTTTCAACTAATTTTACCATACATTTTTCTGCCAGCATCTGGAACTTTAATTCCACTGTAACACAATATCAAATTCATGGTAATACTTTTAAATAATATGACTTAAATTTGTCTGCAATTTGACACAGGAACTGTTTACATTTGGCAGTTTGTGGGCTTTTAAAGTACTTGTTGACCAAAAAGTAGAGGTGGCTCAAAGTTTACAATTTATTTATGAAGGAACAAACAACAGTTATAGGGAAGAAAGTGAGCAGTTGGTTTGATATAACTTAAATTGTGCAGAAAGTGGTATGAACCTCCACTTGAACAATATACATGTATATGTAAATAAGAAAAATCATACTTACCCTTTCTGTTCTTGGTAGGATTCATTGGATGTTCTTGAGTGCCTATTGAAATATATAACAACTTACGGTTTTGATACTCAATCAAAACATGTTTGTAAATCATATTACAGGAATAACATTTCACAACACGACAAAATTTTACACTCCTCCATACCGATAGCATATGCAGGTAACAAATGAAATGTGGCTAAAATTATGGGATTCATCTCTGAAACTGTAGAAAATATTGTGGGAAAAGAAGAAAATGCTGGTTACCATCATTTTCTCCTTTTCCCAGATTGTTTTCAGAAGTCTTTTACTTCAGGATTGTTAAAACACATGATTGTTTGGTAAAGGTGTTGCTCCGAAGTTTATTTTTCCACTTTGTTGTTGTTGGACTCAAAATTGGGATGATAAGCAGATTTCATGATGTCATCAGGGTGATGTCACTCATTATGTAGAAATTAGTGTTAGGCTGATATGTTCTGTTTCAGACAACCAAGTGGTGTGATGTGTAAGTCAGAAGTAGAATGAGATTTAGAAATAAAATGGTTAGTGGATAAAGACCACTGAAAAAATATTTCAGACTGTGTCAATTTAGGATCAGTAGATATTTTCTGTAGGATCTTCAAGGTTCTAAAAATGTCATATATTGCCATGTACATTCTTAGAGGTTTTGCTCTAAAAATCAGTGTCTATAAACAAATGATATGAATTGTATTGGACTTTACCAGCCAAGTATATTCTTACACATGTAGCATATTATAAATCCGAACCTGTAGTTTGTTGGTCATTGAATTGTCTGGAGTATTCTGTATTTTGGCTACTTTGGATTTCAATTTCTGTAATTTAAAAAGAAAATTCTATTAAAAGTAATGAATATAATTATTTTGTGATGGACTTCCTCAATGCTTCTATGGTTAAAGCAAAAATTGGGACATGACAAGAAAGTGAACAAATGAAAGATGTCATACAACCCTAATTTACAACAACTTTTTTTACTGGAGTAAAAAAAAAAAAGGCAAGCATGAGAACATTTGGGAAAATTTCTCCACAGCAACAAAATGCAAATCTAAATAGCTTAGTGGAATGTATTTCAGCAATACATTTGAGATGTGCTCTGTGAAAAGGGGGCTTAATGCATCTGCGAAAATTATCGACCCAGGTAAACCTGCGCAGTCCGTGCAGGCTGACATGGGCCAAAAGTGTTCGCTGTAAGTCAATTTTCTGTATGTCTAAGGACAAGTCTACATCATGATTAAGTTGGTTATTGAAAAAAGTGGTATTATGGATCCAAAATTATGTGATGGCTTGCTTGGTATCATGGATCGCGGAGATGCATTAAACCCCTTTTGCCAGAACATGGCTCATTTCTAGGTGTAATGAAAGCTGTTTCACACATTCTGTACATTTGATATGTAATATTTAATCAGTTGATGAATTGCTTCTACAGTAGCTACCAGACGAAAGTCTGTTTTTGTACCATCAATCCAAGTGTTAGTTGCTGACAAGAAATGAATTTTAAACTAGGTTAAAAATTTCCAGGTTGCTCCATATTTTGTTTACTTTTTTCATTGTTTTCAGTTTCATTTTTTTGCCACCGACTAACACTTGGACCAAAAATACAATAACAGATTGTCTTCTTCACAATAACTTCCATGGTTTGAAAAGGTAAGTTTGAATTCTATTTTCAATTCAACACCAGGATTGTTTACTTTTGGACGCTACTGTACCATTACTTCTTGCATTTACAATAATGTGTTATT
Source organism: Tridacna gigas (assembly GCA_945859785.2). Taxonomy (NCBI): domain Eukaryota; kingdom Metazoa; phylum Mollusca; class Bivalvia; order Cardiida; family Cardiidae; genus Tridacna; species Tridacna gigas. The sequence goes on along the minus strand of OX244029.2, from coordinate 12,133,033 downwards.
GATGCAAAAATTATAGGTATCTGACCATTCCATACTAAATTTGAATTCAATAAATTATGATTACCAGGTTGTGGTTCATGTAGTATCTTGTTGGGGGAGTCTTGCAAGGAGGCAACAAATGGTGCTGAAATGAAAGACTTTGTTATAAATGTATTTGCCAGATGTACTGCAGCAGATGATGTTTGTACCTTCAAGTCTTGGAAAACATTGTGATGGAAGTAGTGACTGCTTTTACCAAACAGTTGAACCATTTTCCACCATGTTTTCCAACATGTTACAAGAATAACAATTTTTGCCGCCAAGTAATTGCTTTTTTTTTTGGGGGGGTGGTCTTTAATGTCATGGTTTCAAAATTGCCTGCAAAAACATACGGGCAACTGTTTACCAGGCAACAAAATTTTATACTTGCTGTACCGTTGTAAAAGGCATTGGCAGATAGCAAACAATAAATATGTGTCTAAGGCGTTTTGATTTGTCTGTGAAAGGGTAGAAAACAAGTCCTCAAAACATAATGAAAAATGTGGATACAAGCATTTCTCCATTTGCCTGGAATGTTTTATAAACCTTCCTGACATAGGTTGTAAAATCATGCAGAGATTTTGTGAAGGGTTGGCAAAAGACTGATTTAAACCGTTTACCAAACAATCCCGGTTTTTCATGACAATGAGAAAGAAGCCTTTCGAAAACCTTGTGGGAAAAGGAGAAAATGCTGGTAACCAGCATTTTCTCCTTTTCCCCACATTGTTTTCTACCTTTCCCAAAACAAATTTCAATTTCTGAGTCACATTAAATTGGTCGTCTACAAATTTTCTCAATTTGAATGAGTCTAAAATTTTGTTGTGTGGTAAACAGTTAAAGAAGAAACATTTATATACTTTTAGAAGTACATACCATCAGTATCAATGAAGCCTGGTATACCATAGACAGAAGCTCTATCCCCAATGTTATCTAGCAATCGGGCTTCTGCCTGGGAGAATGTCTCCGCAGGACCACCTCCTGTTTTGTTCTGGGAGTCTCTTTTGGCTTTTGCTTGAAAATAGTATGTACAAAATTTCAGTGAGTACATGAGATAAATAAATTTGTTTCTGACATTCATATGATAGTCTGTTTATCTATTTATCCCATTTGTTTTTAACTGTTACTGTCATATAATTAAAGGTCCAACAGTGGCCAAATGCAACCAATGCAGTTGAATTAAAATGCATTTAAATGTAATCACTTTTTAAAAGTATGGTAAATACTGTGAAGACAACAATATGTTATTGTGTGGTATATCTGAGTGTTAATCAGTGGCAAAAAATTGAATTTCGAAATCAGATTGTTAACAAAAGATGGAGTGACCAGGCAACTTTTATCCTATTTTTAAAGTGCATTTTTTTGCCAGCGAATAACACATGGATAGACCGTACAATAACAAGATTGTCATATTCCAAGTAACTTCCATGCTTCTTAAAGGTATGAATTGAAATTTCACCCGCACTGATTACATATGGCTGCTATTGGGCCTCTAAATGTAGGGACATCTACAGTCATTCAAAGCGATCCTGCATGACTCTGTGGTAAAGTGTAGACTTCTAATGCTGAGGTTCAGTGGACTTTGTTTTCCGTTGAAGTGCCATCGGGCATGATAGCTCAGAGCCCCAGCCTAGTACTGTTGAAACAGGGACTGTTGCTGTGATTTGACTGAAGTAATACTGAAAATGGCATAAAACACCATTCGATGAATCAATCATTAACCCATTTCCCACACAATGCCCGCTCTTAACGACCCTGAGAAATAAGCCTTTTTTAAAAACATGGGAAAAGGAGAAAACGACGATAACAAGCATTTTTTCCCCATTTCCCGTAATGTTTTCAACCCTTTCGAAAACAACTTTCAACCTTTACATTGCAATTATTTTTTTGATTGCAAATGCTTTCAATTTGAACAAGTCCGAAATTCTGTCATGTGGTAAATAGTTGATCAAAGTTCAAACAGGATCTGTTTTCAAGACTTTTCTGTTTATCATAGTAAATGGTATGACACAAGGTATCACAGTCTAAAATCTATATAAGGTTGCATGCTGTGTGGATTCTGATCTTGATGTAAACTCCATACCAAAAAGACCAAACTTTTAATAGCCAACAAAATGGATAAATGGCCCTTTACATAACCAAATGACGTATGTGATTACCGATTTGCTAGTTCACAATATAATATACCAAGCCAAACTACTTGTTTGGATAGGGATCTTGCAGATTAATTTTGTATATGGGCATGTGTTATCTTCCATATCCGGTCAATGTACACTTGAAAGTATTCCTCTTACAGTGGGTTCAGTTAATACTGGTATTTATATAGACCCATGGGTGATGAACCTAGCATTTACAAAGATTTAGCATTCATTTACTTTGTACATGAATTCATTTGCATTGATTCCTATTGAAAATTAATACAAACGGACAATTTACACTAGCAAGCTTACCTTTTCCTTTCAAATTATAGTACTTTTTCTTTACTGTTTTGCTGTCTCTTTTTTCACAGAAAGATTGGCTGTAATGTAAATCAATCAAGTACATGTATGTAGACAAAGTATTAACTGTTACTGTCAAAACATATTAAACAAAAAGTGCTAACAAAACAGTGCTAGCATGGAAAGAACAATTGCTTGGTATCAAAAGGCAAGTAGGTCTACCTCAAGAGTCATAATGTTACATTGTCTTCTTTCCAAGGCTGAAGATACAAGACTTTCCTTTAGTATAGCGATACTATCACAAAGTTATATAATGGATTTAAGTAAAGTGCAATACTTTTACATTTATTGATGGGTCTTAAAAAAAATCATGCAGGTTTCGAACTTGGTACCTCCTGCACACAGAGCGGGTTTCATATTTATACACACTGGGTAGGCTGTATCTACACAGTATGTATATTTTTACGGCGAGTTATTACTGAATCTAGTCAAAGGTTTAATTGTGAACATTACCTGAAAGTATATTCTATCGTGAATTCCCGATTTTCCTACCTATTGTGCATGTTTCAAAAAAGTCTTCCTCCTTGATGTTTGCAACAATTGTCCATGTGTCTGCATGAAAAGCCTGACTAGTTAAGATTAACAGCCAGTCTTTTCATTAAACAAATGGCAATTGTCTAAAGTCATTCAACTCTTTATCCATGACGTATCATTATTGATGCCCAAAGTTCTAATTTCCTGTTTAGTTGTGAGAACTTAGTAAAAACCATCATTGAATCGAGAATCGTATATATTTGTCAATGCATTCCAAAGCAGTGTGGCTAGTGGCAAGGGTGCTGCCATGTTTTACTTTGCATTAAGGGTAGTTTAACACCGAGTCAACAGGGAAAAACTACTCGATACTAATTTTATATTTGTCCTACTTGTCCACGGTAAAGACAAATCAGCTGGTCTCTAAAAATAGATTCAACGATGGATGCATAAACTTTAAGTCTAGAGGCCGTTGTATTTTTGTGTTACATTTCTCTGTAAAGTTTAATATTCTTGGTTGGAATGACATTATAAACTTTGGTATCGATTAGTATGCATCTTCATTTTTGGGACTTTTATTCATCGGCTCCACAGGAACTCGTACAGTAGATCGCCGTCACCCAAACAGACTATCATATGAATGTCAGAAACAAATTTATTTATCTCATGTACTCACTGAAATTTTGTACTTACTATTTTCAAGCAAAAGCCTAAAGAGACTCCCAGAACAAAACAGGAGGTGGTCCTGCGGAGACATTCTCCCAGGCAGAAGCCCGATTGCTAGATAACATTGGGGATAGAGCTTCTGTCTGTGGTGTACCAGGCTTCATTGATACTGATGGTATGTACTTCTAAAAGTATATAAATTATTCTTCTTTAACTGTTTACCACACAACAAAATTTTAGACTCATTCAAATTGAGAAAATTTGTAGACGACCAATTTAATGTGACTCAGAAATTGAAATTTGTTTTGGGAAAGGTAGAAAACAATGTGGGAAAAGGGGAAAATGCTGGTTACCAGCATTTTCTCCTTTTCCCACAAGGTTTTCGAAAGGCTTCTTTCTCATTGTCATGAAAAACCGGGATTGTTTGGTAAACGGTTTAAATCAGTCTTTTGCCAACCCTTACAAAATCTCTGCATGATTTTACAACCTATGTAAGGAAGGTTTATAAAACATTCCAGGCAAATGGAGAAATGCTTGTATCCACATTTTTCATTATTTTTTGAGGACTTGTTTTCTACCCTTTCACAGACAAATCAAACGCCTTAGACACATATTTATTGTTTGCTATCTGCCAATGCCTTTTACAAAGATACAGCAAGTATAAAATTTTGTTGCCTGGTAAACAGTTGCCCGTATGTTTTTGCAGGCAATTTTGAAACCATGACATTTTGAAACCAAGACCACCCCGCCCCCCCCCCCCCCAAAAAAGCAACTACTTGGCAGCAAAAATTGTTATTCTTGTAACATGTTGGAAAACATGGTGGAAAATGATTCAACTGTTTGGTAAAAGCAGTCACTACTTCCATCACAATGTTTTCCAAAACTTAAAGGTACAAACATCATCTGCTGCAGTACATCTGGCAAATACATTTAAAGTCTTTCATTTCAGCACCATTTGTTGCCTCCTTGCAAGACTCCCCCAACAAGATTCTGCATGAACCACAACCTGGTAATCATAATTTATTGATTTCAAATTTAGTATGGAATGGTCAGATACCTGTAATTTTTGCATTAATAACACATTATTGTAAATGCAAGAAGTAATGGTACAGTAGCGTCCAAAAGTAAACAATCCTGGTGTTGAATTGAAAATAGAATTCAGTCTTACCTTTTCAAACCATGGAAGTTATTGTGAAGAAGACAATCTGTTATTGTATTTTTGGTCCAAGTGTTAGTCGGTGGCAAAAAACTGAAACTTAAAACAATGAAAAAAGTAAACAAAATATGGAGCAACCTGGAAATTTTTAACCTAGTTTAAAATTTATTTTTTGTCAGCAACTAACACTTGGATTGATGGTACAAAAACAGACTTTTGTCTTCATACTAATTCCCATACTTTTAAATAGTATGATTTAAATTTGAATGCCTTTTAATGCCTGCATTGTTTACCCTTGGTAGCTACTGGACCTTTAAGCAATTCATCAACTGAGTAAATATTACATATCAAATGTACAGAATGTGTGAAGCAGCTTTCATTACACCTAGAAATGAGCCATGTTCTGGCAAAAGGGGCTTAATGCATGTCCGCGATCCATGATACCAAGCAAGCCATCACATAATTTTGGATCCATAATAGCCACTTTTTTCAATAACCAACTTAATCATGAGGTAGACTTGTCCTTAGACATACAGAAAATTGACTTACAGCGAACACTTTCGGCCCATGTCAGCCTGCACGGACTGCGCAGGTTTACCTGGGTCGATAATTCTCGCAGATGCATTAAGCCCCCTTTTCACAGAGCACATTTCAAATGTATTGCTGAAATACATTCCACTAAGCTATCTAGATTTGCATTTTGTTGCTGTGGAGAACATTTACCAAATGATCTTATGCTTGCCTTTTTTTTTTTCTTTTTTTTTCACTCCTGTAAAGAAAGGGTTTAGTAAATTAGGGTTGTATGACATCTTTCATTTGTTCACTTTCTTGTCATGTCCCTATTTTCGCTTTAACCATAGAAGCATTGAGGAAGTCCATCACAACATAATTATATTCATTACTTTTAATAGAATTTTCTTTTTGAATTACAGAAATTGAAATCCAAAGTAGCCAAAATACAGAATACTCCAGACAATTCAATGACCAACAAACTACAGGTTCGGATTTACTTTCTATAATGCTACATATGTATGAATCTACTTGGCTGGCAAAGTCTAATACAGTATATATCATTCGTTTATAGACACTGAATTTTAGAGCAAAACCTCTAAGAATGTACATGGCAATATATGGCATTTTTAGAACCTTGAAGATCCTACAGAAAATATCTACTGATCCTAAATTGACACAGTCTGAAATATTTTTTCAGTGGTCTTTATCCACTAACCATTTTATTTCTAAATCTCGTTCTATTTCTGACTTACACATCGCACCACTTGGTTGTCTGAAACAGAACATATCAGCCTAACACTAATTTCTACATAATGAGTGACATCACCCTGATGACATCACGAATCTGCTTATCATCCCAATTTTGAGTCCAACAATAACAAAGTGGAAAAATAAACTTCGGAGCAACACCTTTACCAAACAATCATGTGTTTTAACAATCCTGAAGTAAAAAACTTCTGAAAAGAATCTGGGATAAGGAGAAAATGCTGATAACCAGCATTTTCTTCTTTTCCCACAATATTTTCTACAATTTCAGGGATGAATCCCATAATTTTAGCCACATTTCATTTGTTACCTGCATATGCTTTCGGTATGGAAGACTGTAAAATTTTGTCGTGTTGTGAAATGTTATTCCTGTAATATGATTTACAAACATGTTTTGATTCAGTATCAAAACCATAAGTTGTTATATATTTCAATAGGCACTCAAGAACATCCAACGAATCCTACCAAGAACAGAAAAGGTAAGTATGATTTTTCTTATTTACATATACATGTATATTGTTCAAGTGGAGGTTCATACCACTTTCTGCACAATTTAAGTTATATCAAACCAACTGCTCACTTTCTTCCCTATAACTGTTGTTTGTTCCTTCATAAATAAATTGTAAACTTTGAGCCACCTCTACTTTTTGGTCAACAAATACTTTAAAAGCCCACAAACTGCCAAATGTAAACAATTCCTGTGTCAAATTGCAGACAAATTTAAGTCATATTATTCAAAAGTATTACCATGAGTCTGATATTGTGTTACAGTGGAATTAAAGTTCCAGATGCTGGCAGAAAAATGTATGGTAAAATTAGTTGAAAAAGTTGCCAGTTGTTGTTTTGGTTTTACATTTTTTATGCCAGTGATTAGAACTTTGACAGATTGCACTATAACTCATTAGACTCATAATAATGACATCCATATTTTCAAATAGTATGAATTAAATTTCTCTACCTTTCGAATCCCAGTTTGTTTATTTTTGGCAGCTAATGGATCTTTAAAAATGGAAGTCTGAAATTTTGTCATGTGGTAAAGAGTTAACTCTTTACAAGATGAAAGAATTTCAGGCTTGTCCACATTGAACGTGTTTGCAAATGACGAATAAAACAAAACTCAGAAATTGGAATATTTCTTTGAATGGCTAGGAAACAATGTGGAAAATGGAAAAATATGTCAATATATCACTGAGTGAAATAAATATAATTAAAAACTTTCTTTTCTGCAATTTACCCATCTTGAGAAAAAAAATTCATACAGTACCTTAACCTCACAGTTGAATTCAATTTGGTAGTATCCATTATGTGTCACTTGTGAAAGTGTTAAATATTGTTATTCATTTAGCCATTCTTTTTTTAACAGGCAAAAGAAGGACATACCAACAATTAGCTGATGAAACTCTAGAATTAGACAAGGAAAGAATGAACCTAGAAATCCAACTTTTAAAAGAAAAGCTAAATTACAGAAAAAATCAAAATTCTATACTTAAAAAAATGAAGTAAAACTAGACCTTGAAATTGAAACCTTACAACAAAAAAAAAAAAAGAACTACATTCAGTGAAGAAAGAAGTACTGAGTTTACAATTAAAAGGATTCCTTGACTTTGACTTCTCACTTACATAAAATAAATACACCATATTCAATTTTTGAATATGATAACATGATGTGGTAATGATTCAATTTTCATATGCTATTTGAATGCAATTTGTGGCATTAATGATATAAGCTGCCCATGGGGTCCTAAATCGCTATACTGGCAGTAATTGACTAGTGTACCTTAACCCTTTACCAAACAATCATAGGTTTTAACAGCTTTTGACAACATTGTGGGAACCCAGCATTTTCTCCTTTTCCTAAAATGTCTCCTACATTATAAGGGAACTTTATCTCATTAGTATCAATTTTTCAGTGATTGAGCAAATGTTGTTTCATCTTACATCAGCAGCTAAAGTAACTGCAACACATCCACAGAACTTGAAATAATAGTAATTCAAAATGAGAGGCATGAGAAAAAAGCCATCAACTTGAGTATCACAAGAATAGATGTAGAGGCTAGCAGAAATATTAATTTAAGGTATAAAGGTATAAAGTTGCCAGGTTGCTTTATCTTCTTACTTTTTACCTGGTTTTAAAATTCATTTTTCTACCAGCCACTTACACTTGGACAGACAATACATTAACAGATTGTCATCTTCACAATAATATCCATACTTTTAACAAATTTTTAAAGTAACAATAGCTGCAAAAGTAAACAAAGCAGGTGTTAAAATGTTTTTTTTTTTGTTTTGTTTTTTTTTTTTTTTTTTTTTCTTTTTTACCTTGGTCAATTTTCTGTATGTTGAAGGAACAGTCCACCTCATTATTAAGTCGGCTGTTAAAAAAAAAGTAGATCTATATCATGCATTTATAAATATGTGGAGGCTTGCTTAGTATTACAAACTATGGAGATACACTAAGCCACCTTTTGCCAGAACATGGCTCGTATAGATTTAAATCATACCATTCAAAAGTATGGAAAAATTATAGTGAATATGACAATCTGTTATTGTATGTTTGGTGCAAGTGTTAGTCAGTGGCAGAAAAACTAATTTCACAACTAGGTTAAAATTTGCCAGACCTGTCACTTTATCTTTTGTTTACTTTTTGCCTGACCTTCAAAATTCATTTCTCTGTCAGTGACTAACACTTGGACTGACCACACAATAATATCATTTCACACAATAATGTCATTTTCCCATTATTTTCCATACTTTTGAATGGTATTATTTAAATTTAAATGCATTTTAACATCTGCATTGCACTGCTTTCTTAGCCACTATTGGGCCTTCAAGAAGTGAGCATCAGTGTCATCACTGCACCTGCATTTCAGATTAAGAACATTTCACTTCACTTCACTTTTACGGATGATATGTGATCACACATACATATATATATGGTTAGGAGTTTGACTGCCAAAGGGCAAGAAAGCACACTGTAGCTCTATGGCAGCTGCTTTACGGCATAAGAACACTTTACCCAGCTTTTCGTTTTTCTCATAGTGAAAAGTACGTTGATACGTGCATGGTTTCAACATATTTTTCACTGGGAGGAAACACTAAGAACTGTGTGAAGCGTTCATATACCGTAATGCAACTGTCATGGTGACATCACCGATCATCATAAATAATGCTTTCTAAGACTTACACACCTTAAAAAAACTGATTTGCTATTTGTTCGCGTATATGGTTACCAGTGTTGCCTTCCAAAACTGGATCTTGAAACCCAATGTTATCCTCTATATCATTTAACATGTTCAATGATATCACCTTGATCTATGCCAATGTTGTGAAGGACAACACAAGAAGTAATATATTTTATTGCAGTTGCTGGACAAGCTCTAATTCCGATTTGAAGGATGGGAAAGCGTCTTTTCATGATTCCAAATGTCTGTTCTATAATTACTCTTGTTCTACAAAGGCTGGCATTGAATCTTTCTTGTTTTACGTTCACTGGATTCAGAAATGGATTCATCAAAAAAGGTTTACATGGGTAACCAGAATCTCCCACAAGAAAGCCATTGGGCCGAATTCATAAAACATAGCCAAAGCTTATAAGCCAAAGCCTTAAGGCCAAGCTTTTGCTTGTCGAGGTGAAGCACAAGCCAAAGATTTTGCTCACAAACATATTCACAATCTTTTGCTTAATCTAATGACCTTTTCTTATCAACCCAAGCAAGATCTTGACTAATACCACAGCGCATAACTATTGTTGGAGGCACTATTGATCAGTTGTTCCTGAAATACCCGTGAGTGCATTTCGTTTTGCTGCATATACCAAGCGTGCTATAGCTTATAGGCCTATGCATCATGGATTCGTTCGACGATTCTTTGGAATCTTCCAACAATTCAGAGGAACTGAATTTAGTAATGGTTTCCTTAATCAAGGATCATCCCGTCCTTATGGAGAAGAGTCAGCTGCCAAGCGCTAAGGAGAGGAAGGCAAGAGCACTCCAGGAAGCCAAATCTGTAATTTTTACAAACACTGGCAAAAAGCTGCATGACAAGCAGATCTTGAAGAAAATTTCGAACATGAAAGTCCAAGTTAAGAAAAAGACAGATAAAAATCAAACTGGGAACCGCAAAATTATTCTGTGTTCTTGGGAGCAGGAACTCTATAATCATCTGCAAGGGGATGAAAACCCTACCATCACGAAGATGCCCTGTGCAATTTCTGCAGGCTTTCAAACGACCAATGCCAGTGCCACACGATCAAGTGGACTGTCAAGCCAGGCAACTAATGATATCCAGCCCCGGTCAAGCTGTGCCAGTTCCGTGGTATGTACCTTCATCTTCAGTTTCAGTTGCCTTTCCAAATGTTTGACATATATCACCATAAAGGAATCAAACATAAAGGTTCAACTTAGACATTAAGCATTTTGTAAATATGACCCACTATCTCTTTAAACCTCAACAGATTTGCATTTTGACTCTTCCATATGATAGGCAAGACCCTTCTGCATGTTTACTGCAAATTTTGTTGAATTCAGACTGCCGCCAATTTCGTTGTATATAAATTGCTCGTAACTAAAATTATGGGTGATATCATAAAGAAATCAAACATAATATTATGTTTGATTCCTTTATGATATCACCCATAATTTTAGTTAGGAGCAATTTATATCCAACGAAATTGGCAGCCATTCGGATGATTTTGTATGAATCCTAAAAGCAATTGTTATTTTTCAGAGTTCCATGGCGCCGAATGAGCCAGGCAGTTCCAAGTCAGACCTGTCTGGACTGATGACACCACCCGCAAGTCGTTCGTCAACACCAATGCCTGGCCGGGTTCCAAACAGGAAACCCCTTTCTGCTGAAACTGAAGAAACCAAGAGTCTCTCAACGCCAGAACTACAGAGACTGGTACTCCTTGAGCAGCTGAGGTACACCAGGGCAAAAATGAGACGTCTTGAGCAGCAAGATCATCAGACCACAGATCAAACCCCCAATCCACCAGTCACTGTGAGTCTCACGAACTTGGATAGCTGGGAAGATCATTTGATGTGAAGCATACTTTGACAGGACCCATGTGTAAAATCGTAAAATCGACTATCAAATAAAAGACGAATTTTTTGCTAGAATATTGCATGTATTCTCCTTTAATTTTTTTTAACATTACACAGGGTTGTTCTCTTTGAGGTGCAGAAATTAAAGTTTTACTTATAAAACTTGGCTGATGTATCCAGCCACAGTGGGTGCTCTTAAAGCACAGGAATTTGACATTCTATAACCAAAAATAAATGATAAAATATGAAAAAAAATCTCCCGTATATCATATAAACGCAAGGAATGCAACGTCTCGATTGCCGGCGCCAGCACAAGACAGCCTTTCCCACCCAGAATCACCCACGAAACAAACCTCGATCATAATTTCCTTTAGCCTATTGATAGACAACACCAAAATGTACCTGCGACATTCGGCGATACCTCAGTAGACACCTTTTAACCGGAGATATCCGTCATGTTTTACATTTTTTTTGACAATTTCGATCCATCGAGGAGGCCATTCGCTGACGTCACGTGATTCCCAGTAAGTGTATCCCGCGATATTTTCGTATTACTTATTACTATTATTTTTTTCGTTTTCAAGATATATTTATGGACATCACATGATACTTAAGATTTTTCTAGAAGTAACTAACAAAAGTATTTGACCGCATTCCTTTTTAAAGAAAAGATATTTGACTCCTGTGAATAGGGAAATCCCCCATCAAGCGAGGTAACTCTATAGACTCAAGCCGTATTGGACCGTTCATGGGAATCAAGTGACGTCAGCGAATGGCTTCCTCGATGGATCACAATTGTCAAAAAAAATGTAAAACATGACGGATATCTCCGGTTAAAAGGTGTCTACTGAGGTATCGCCGAATGTCGCAGGTACACTTTTGAGTTGTCTATCGCTAGGCTAAAGGATCAATGTTTGTTTCTTGGGTGATTTTGGGTGGGAAAGGCTGTCCTGTGCTGGCGCCGGCAATCGAGACGTTGCATTCCTTGTGTTTATATTATATAGGGGAGATTTTTTTTCATATTCTATCATTTATTTTTGGTTACAGAATGTCAAATTCCTGTGCTTAAAGTGATGAACCTCCATGTGGTATTTCAACAATGGAAAGTCTTAAGCAATCCTCTCTCAGTGCCTAACACTTTCCAATTCTGAAAACCACTTAGTAATATACAGCAAGTCAATCTCCAGAATTCACAATATTTCGACCCCAAATGGGGTCTTCGTCAGATGGTCACTTAACGTATGAAATACTAGAGAGAACTCTTAAGTATTTCATACGTTAAGTGACCATCTGACAAAGACCGCATTTTGGGTCGAAATATTGTGAATTCTGGAGATTGACTTGTTGTATATTACTGGTTTGCGTGTCAATTTTGTGCCATTCTTCATCCTGAAAACCACTTAGCATGCTTAGAGAGCAACACCAGCCAAGTGTTGTTTGTAACACTTTAGCGCATAAGGTAAACCATCGCCAGAGAAATGGGTGATTCAGGAGTCACAGACTAAATTACAGTTACTGAACACGCCTGTGGTAAAGGACAGCTGTTATTTCTTGTCGCCGATGCTGTCCCTGTAATCTAAGTCCTGCTTCATTAGCTCCTGCATGGAAGTCAGCATCCTCCTCCATTTCTTCCATTTCACCATCATCAAAGTCATCATCAGGGTCATTTAGAAATTTAGCAACATTATGCAATACAAAACATGCCATGATACATTTCGGAATGTTCTCAAGTTTCAGACGAATGCCGTATCGCAGTATGGGAAAACGTCGTTTTAACTGACCAAATGCCTGTTCGATGACCACACGATTTCGTGCGTGTTCTCGGTTGAAATATCTCTCAGGTGGCGTATTTGGGTCACTGTGCGGTGTCATCATATAAGGGGCTATTCCATATCCTGAATCACCAAGAAGAAACCCTTGTGCATGCCTTGAAACTTTATCATGCAGTTCCGATGTTTGGAAGATTCTCGAATCGTGGACTGACCCTGGCCATCCCACATCAACACTGGTGAACGCATACCTTTCATCACATGTCGCCTGGACATTAAACGATGGAAAGTTCTTTCGATTGATGAAATCATCACCAAAGCGTCCATGTGGCTTATCAATACGTACATGAGTGCAGTTGACTGCTCCCAGGGTAAATGGAAAACCTAGCTTTTCTGCCCACAGTTGCTTTGCACGTGTTATTTCTGCATTGGAAACTGGAAATTTTATCCATTTCGTGTGTTCAGCAGATACAAAATCCAACGTACCTGGAAATATCCAACAAAGAGCACAAAATATGGCACACAAAATTGTAGTAAACATAAGTTGTCTCCAAACCTCGCAATTTTTCGACCCAACCGGGGCCTTGCAGACACATTCTAGTAGAGATCCCAGAAGTGAATGGATCACTTCTGGGATCTGTACTAGAAAGTGCCCAAGAAAGACCCCCGTGTGGATCGAAAATTTGCGAGATTTAGAGACGACTTATGTTTACTATCAAGGTACCTGCAACATGTCTTGATACAGTTGGCTGTGTAACTCCCATCACCTCTGCTACTGTAGTCTGGTAGCCAGGATCAGCTAAATAATGCAAAGTTGTCTCCATGCGTCCAACTTGCGAAAGTCACCCACCACGAGTCTCATCACTTTCCGGCAAAAATGTTTCTGCAAGCCATTCAACATGTTCCTTGTTGAATCAAAATAACTTGCAGTACGTCGCAGGAGCTATCTCATCACGATCTATCCTACTTTTATAAACCTTCTCTTCTCTCACATGCATGAACATAGCGTCCGGATAGGGAAAGGCACTCCTAAGGCAAAGGTCAATCCACTCTGGAGGAGCTTGCACAAATGACAGCAAATGCTTCATGGCATAAGGGAAAGCTCAGTTTTATGTATACAGTCTCAGGCATTTTCTATGTGATCAAGCTAATGCTCGCCAGCCAGAGCTTCTGCTAATTCTTATAAGGAGTTGCTTGTTCTATGAAGCAAAAGCAAAACATTATAAATACCTCTTCAAGGAAAAGCCCAGAAAAAGCAAATGCTAGTTTTTATGAATTTTTGAGATTATGTACACCTGAAAAAGATGAAAAAGAAAAAAAAAGACAATTATTGACTCACATTTTTCTCTTTTAAATTTTTGAAACAATGGTCAAAATTTGCAAAACTTTTTTATTTATCATAAATTGTATGGCTTTCATGAAAGGTCATGAACTAGTCATGATGCTAGATATACAGGATCTGACATAAGCTGTCTCTTCAAATAGATCATATCAACCTTTTAACAAGCAATCCAGTGTTTTAATCACTATGTGGAAGGAGGCTACTAGAAACAGGTTTTTTTTGTCTGCAAAAGGTATTAATTCCACGAGTGTAAAATTTTGTGGTATGGTACAGTTAAACAAGACTGAAAATAATATAACTAAGCAAGCCTTTGGCAAGCATGGTAACATTATTTTTACAGAAAAGCTAAATATCGTTTTACCATAACTCTTCAGCAAATGCCACGTTTTTTAACTTTTCCAAATTCAAAGCATTTGCAGACGACAAAATAAATGTGACTCAAAAGTTGAAATTTGTTTTGGGAAGGCTAGAAAACATTGTGGGAAAAGGAGAAAATGCTGGTTACCAGCATTTTCTCCTTTTCCAGCAACGTTTTCAAAAGGCGTCTTTCCCAGGGTCGTTAAAAGTTGGGATTGATTGGTAAAGAGTTAAAACTTACCTTTAACTTGATATCATTTGCATTTATTCAATGTGTCAAAATATATAATACATAGAAATTGGTAGTTTACCATTTGAGTGGTGGACAGTGTACATTTAGGATCAGACTGCCTTTTTGTGTGGTCTGATCTTCACCTATCCTGTAAGTGCATTTAGTTGCACTTATCAGCTTAGAGGTTTATTCTTATCTTACTTTAACTTGATATCAGTCAGATTTACTTAATTTGTCTAAATTTATATACATGTACATTTTTATTTTACAATCTAAGTGTTTGACAATAAAACAAAAACTTACAGGAAAGAGTAGGATTTAAAGTACTGCTATTTCATATGTTTGAAATGCTACCTTATACCAGATTGTGGATCAGTGATCGGATCGCATATTGTGTGCAGTCTGGTCCTGATCCACAATGTCCCTTGTGTGCACTCTAGAGGCCACATTTTCAGTTGGTCACGTATGAAACTTGGTCAGAATGTTTGTCTTGATAATATCTTGGGCGTGATTGACATTGGGTCATGACTTGAACACTTCTTTCTCAGGATCATTAAAAGTTGGGATTGTGTGGTAATGGCTTAAATTGGTAATTATGAAACTTATAAAACATGAGTACCGTTTTCAAATTCCTTGCACAAGCTACACTCTCTTCAGATTCTGGAGTCATGAGTGCTTCCTGGCCATTTGGCGGTCAAACTCCTTACCATATATGAATGATCACATATCATCTGTAAAAGATCATTTTGTATTAAAAAAAAGTTCACATATAACTAGGTGTGTATACATGTATGTATTAAAACTGCTACCTTGAAATTTTTCCAAAATTTTTTCAATAAAGTGCCATAATGGGCCATATTTTGCTGAGTTGTTTTACACAACCCAATATACAAACTATCACTACTGTACAGAACTTATGGCAGGGTGTTCCCGGGATTTTTTTTTTTTTTTTTTTTTTTTTTTTTTGTATAATGGGATGATTTGAAATCTTTCACACTTTTTAATGGATGACAAAATTCTAGAACTGTCCAAATTCAAAATATTTGAAAACAAATACAATATTGCTTAAATGATAGTTGTATTTAGAACGGAAGAAAATTTTGTAGGACAAGAAGAAAATGCTAGTTACCAGCAATTTCTCTTTCCCTCCCTTGTTTTCAAAGGTATCCATCTTAAAGGTTTAATACTCCAGATTGTTTGGTAAAGGGTTATTGTCACAATAACATGTCTGACCCATTACCAAACGATCCAGTGTTTGAACAGACTTTCCAAATGAAATTTAAAACATTGTAACCAGTATATTTTCCTTTCCTCACAATGTATTCCATCCTTTCAACAGCATACAGTTAAATATTTTGCCTACATTCATGTTATACTTTCAATTTTGCCAAGTCCACATTTTCATTCTCTTACAGAGTATTTTTCTAAAAAAAAAATTGATAGAAATTCATGTAGGAGGTTGTTTTGTGTGTGTGTGTGTGTGTGGTTTTTTTTTTTTTTTTTTTTTTTTTTTTTTTTTTAAATCTTTACCAAACAACAAACATTTGGACTTGACCAAATTGAAAGCATCTGCAGATGACAAATAAGATGCCACTCAATAGTTTGGATTTGTCTTTGCGAGGGTGAAAAACATTGTGGAAAATGGAGAAAATGTTGGTTACCAGCATTTTCTCATTTTCTCACAATGTTTTGGAAATGCTTTTTCCAAAGGGTCATTAAAAACCAGGATTCTTTGCTAAAGGGTTAAACTGTGTGATGAACATGTATTTGCTCAATACATTTATTGAAATTATACTTGAATGTTTCATGGCCCTTTAATATGGATTCATTGCTTTGCAGCAATTTACTGTAGAAGGAAGTGTGTTTAACTCTATAAAACACGACATAATCTTAGACCAGTCCAAATTAAAAGCATTTGCAGACATCAATTTCAGTGTGGCTCAAATGATGGGTTTTTTCTTTCATTGCGTAGAAAACATTCTGGTTACCAGGATTTTCTCCTTTTCCCACAATGTTTTCTAAAGGCCTCTGCCTCAGGGTTGTCAAAGGTCATCCATGTGTGGTAAAGGGTTAAAATCACTTACCCTTGAATGATTATACATGTATTTCAAACATTGTGCCTCTTACCATTGAATGATTATATTTCAAAACATTGTGGTAAAAGAAGAATCGTTAGTTTTTTTACTCTATTGAAGATGTAGAAATCATCATTTGCGCTACATTTGTCGTCTGCAAATACTTTCAATTTGGTTTAGTCAAAAATTTTGTTTGTTAAAGGGTAAACAAAAAAACAGCCTTCTCTTGCACAGAAAAGAATTAGACTATGAAAATATGTGTGAAATCAGCTTTGTTATCATTTAAGTTTCTTTGTATTAAATGGTGTTCTTCGACTCTTTCAACAATATTTCAGCCAATGACAGTCATCTAATGAACAGTAATTTGCAGTCATGGTTTTAAATGTGTTAGGCTTGCTCTGCAACACTTAGTGAAAGGACACTCCAGTGGGACCAATTACTCCAGCACTGAGGGTATTTATTTTTTAACCCTTTACCACACAATCCCAACTTTTAACGACCATGAGGAGAAAACCTTTTTGAAAACATTGTGGGAAAAGGAGCAAATGCTGGTAACCATCATTTTCTCCATTCCTCACAATGTTTTCTACTCAACTGAAGGAAATTTTCAACATTTCAGCCACCTTTGATTTGTTGTCTGCAAATGCTTTGAATCTGGACTTGCTAAAATTTTGTCGTTCGGGAAAGAGTTAAACAGTTCAATATCCTGTCATAAAGGTTTCTTACTTGGAGCCACAACACAGGCAGACAGACACAACAAACTTGTGTACAAGTTGAAAACTACAACAAACAAAATCACATAAGTCTTGTTCACTTGAATTTAACCGTTAATCAGCCTTGAATGTGATGTTTGGTGTTTTCAGAACATTTTCAACAATTTCAGTGCAGAAAGAGTTGTTAGGGTCACTGCACTCTTTTGCTTGGCTTTTGTCACTAAAGGTGTACAAGGTTGAAAAATAACTTACAGGGCTTCAGATATTTCAGTTTACTATCTAGAATGAAGATGACCATCCAACCAACGGTTGCAACGTTCTTGAAAGCACAGAGATATGCAATATATGACGTCCCAAGGATATAGAACTCCAAACAGAATTTTCCTTTTAAAACATTTCTCCAACCACTATTTTTTTTTTTTTTTTTTTACATTTAGTCTATTTCATCCTCTTGAAGCTTTCATCAATCAATGGAACAATTAATTTATGAAACTATATTAATATTCTACAACCTTATCAGTCCCGCCCTTCAACTGTATTTTGTTAAAAGATATATGGAGCTTTTCTCATTAACGGTGCCCCTGCCTTTGCAGCCATCTTAAGGACACATGACGGGTATATTTAACATAACACGGTGTGTGTGCGACTATTTAGAAACTTTCAACAGGTTGTGCCAGCTGTCTTCACAGTGCGTTTGTGGGAAAAAAAATGTTTTCTGTATCACTGCAATTAATCCAAGAAGTAAATTACAAAACAATCATGCTAATTTTCATCTATTTTTACAGCACACGACCTCCGCTTCTAAGATTCAGAAGGAGACACTGATCTTTCATCCCAACATCGTTTCGCTACAAAATAGACCAATGACCGTTTCCAAACGGTGAAATGGATTTGAAAAAAATATATATATATATATTGCATCACAATATACAGTCTTGTTTTTGATCAGTCCACGGATTTGACACTTTGTCTTTTTTTAAGTGACGTTAGTAATTTATACAAAATTTTCGACAGCTACCATTGTTTTGTGGGAAAAGGAGGGGGGGTGTTGACAGACAAAGTTTGTTCCCTTGAACGCTATCTAAAAATAGAAACATGACAAAAAGTGAAATACAAACCTGCAATTGCTCGAAATCTCCGTTTAATAAGTAAAATTTCTTGCCCCCTGGGGACGTTTATAAAATTTCTCGATTTATCCGATATTGCCCTTGCCACTCTCCGGCAAATCCGCGAAACCGACGGCTGGGAGATACCTATTAGATCTCCTATCACTAACTGAAAACTACCGGTAGCGAAAAATCTCAAAGTTACGAGTACTTAATACAGCACAGGTAACGGTGAGTTTCTTTCGTTACCGAACTCAATGTAAGTTGCCAAGGTTTGACATAAAAATAATATGGCGCACGGCCAACAACGATATCTAGTAAATACCTCGCCAGCCGTTAGTACCTCCAGCGGATGCTGCCGGTCCACCAATCTCCTTTCCGGCCCAAATACGAGATGTTGAACTACTTCGATGCGGTTCAAATGACGAAGGGCGGCCATTTTCTCGATTTAGAACGATTCTTGAGCATGGTACTTGGCAGACTTGGAATTCTTAAGAATAGTTTAAATATTTAGAACGGTCTAAAGTTTAGAATGGTTTGGTGAATACGTATTTGAGCCTAAGAATGGAAAATTTAGAAAATTCTTGAGAATAAGCCCAAGAATGTTCTTAAGAATGGTTTGGTGAATACGGACCCTGTTTATGTAATACATTACAGAAAATAGATAAGATCTGAATAATATGCAAGCGATCAATACTATATGTGTCATGCTCTGTGGAAAGGGGGCTTAATGCGTTTGCAAAAAGTTTCGATCAAGGTCATGCTGACCTTGGCCGAAACATTTTGCTTTTGGTCAATTTTCTGCATATCAAAGGACCACAACGTACCTCATGATTCAGTAGGTTGTTCTATGGTCCAAGTTAATTGAATGTAGGCTGCATTATGGTCCAAGTTAAGTGGAGTTAGTTGTAAAATGATTAAGATTTTACAATCTCTGTACTCTTCAGTCATATCATGCATAAAATTTAGTTCTGATATGCCATTTCTGATTTTTTTTTTTTTTTTTTTTTTTTTTTTTTATGTTTCTGTATGCCTTAAACAAGGAGAACCTTTATCGCCGTTATTATTCATTTCATTTATAAATGATAGTCAAAATATTATCGATGTCGAATCACTCAATAACAACGACCTTAGAATTTTATCCATATATCTATTACTCTTTGCTGATGATATTGTAATGTTTACTACCAGTCGAGAATCTTTTCAAAGTCAAGTTGATAATAGAGTCAATTATTCAAACAAATGGAGATTAAAAATAAATGTACTGAAAACAAAAGTGTGTTTTTCGGAAAAACAAACAACCAATATTGATACATATATCTATTAACGTTGAAATTATTGAAAATGTTGACAATTTTATCTATTTAGGCGTTAATTTTACTAGTGATGGAACTTTGTCCTCAGCAGTTAAACAATTAAATGATCAAGCATTAAAAGGCATATCATAGTTTATTAGGAATCTTCGATAGAGTTGCTTTAGATATTCAAATTAAATTATCATTGTTTGATTCACTAATTGTTCCAATCATATTATATGGATCTGAGGTCAAAGTTGTTGATAAAATCCATTTACGTTTCTGTCGATATTTATTAGGAGTAAGCCAACAAACCTCTAACTAAGCTGTTTATGGCGAACTTGGTCGCTTTCCGCTTAATATTATAGCAAAAGAGAGGTCGATTAATTTTTTTTTTAAAATGAAAATAAATTCCCAATGTATTACTCAGTGCATTTTTAAGTCAACTTCCGGATATTAAAAGTAACTTTTGGGCGTCAAAAATGAAGAAAGTTATTGATTATTAAGGTTTTGGTTTTCTGACGAATAATATTCAAATGAATTTATGTATACCACCTTTCCAGAGTTTGAAACCTCGCATTAGTGATCAATTTATACAAGACTGGCATAGTTATTTGAACAGAACTCCAAAACTCATGTATTACTGCAATTTTAAAACTGATTTTAAATTTGAGAAATACCTTCAGACAATTAATAATGATAACCTACGAACTCATCTCACTCGAATTAGATTAAGTTCTCACCCATTAGAAATTGAAACTGGTTGAAGAAATGGTATTGATAGAAATAATCGCCTTGTAAATTATGTAATATGAAAGTTATTGAGTCTGAATACCATTTCATTTTATGTTGTCGGAAATATTACGATCTACGCAAACAATTTATTGGTATAATTCCATGGCCTTCGTCACAAAAATTTAATCAACTAATGTCACAAACTGATGATAAGAAATTGTACCAATTATCCAAATATATTAAGGAAGCGTTAAGTTTAAGGAAAAATTATCTTGATAGTATTCTGTCTTAGAGAATCCAATTAACTGATTTCGTCCGATATATTGTTGCAAAAAAAAAAAATTGACATTCTACAGTGCTGTAACACTCATTGTAACAACTTAGTTATGGTTACACACACACACACACATATATATATTGTAGTATAGTAGGTTTAATTTGATAGCCTAACAGATGGGAGACTAATCAGGGTGATTAGTTATTATTCTCTTTGGGTTATTTCACTTGCCAAAAGTTAGATGGGCGCTAGTAGAAAACAGGAAGTTGTGGTTGTTGTTGTATGACCATGCTGTAGAATGAAATGAAAAATAAACATGATGATTGAATTCGTGTGGTTGTTGATTTGTTCGGCCTTGAAACATGACATCTGGCGACGAGGTGAAACTTTGAAGAGTCATAGACGTCTTCGACCAATATTTTTGGTTTTGATAGTTGTTATGGCGCATCTTATTGACTTGAATGGATTGCCAACCTTCGAAGCCAGGGGCGAACGTCTTTGTCAATCTTGGGAGAGATGGACAAAAGACAGCTTTATTATTACATTGTGCGGGGCAAGAAGTTGAAGACATTTACTTCACATTGCCGGACCGTGAACCGTAGGAGGGACAAAGGGCTTTTGATAAAGCAACAGAAGTCTTGACAACACATTTTAAGGGGAAGGTAAACGTACCCTATGAACGTTATTGTTTCAGAAGCATGACCCATATGGATGAGTCAGTTGAACAGTATGTGATATGGCTGAAACAACAGGCCAAATTGTGTGAATTTGTCAATGAAGATGAACAGATACGGGATCAAGTAATTGAAAAATGTAAGTCGCACAAACTTAGAACAAGACTCTTAGAAAGAGGCCGAGATTTGACACTTGACCAATTGAAAAATATAGCTCAAGCTTTGGAAAGCTCTGAAAATCAGGCCAAGAGCATGGAAAACCCAAGTGAACCATTGCAAAGTGCGTCAGAAACTGTTAATGTCGTTTCAAAATCTAAGGTAACTTGCTATCGGTGTGGTAAGTCAGGACACATCAGCACTGATAAGACCTGTCCGGCACGTGACAAAAAATGAAATGATTGTGGACATGTTGGACATTTTGCATCAAGATGCAGAACCAAGAGTAAGAACTCTGACACACAGAATAAAGGAAAGAAGAAAAATAAAAGGTCAAAAGGTAAGAACATTAATACTGTGGAGGAACATGAAGACGACAAACATGAATATACCTTTCAAGTAAATAATAAGTTGAAAAACAGTATGGGGAAAATAATACTTGACATACTGTCTGTTGATTTTGTGGTAGACAGTGGTGCCTCGGTCAATATCATCGATAAAGATCTTTGGACAAAGTTGAAAAGTTGTAAGATTAAGTGTAAAACTGAGTCGACGTCAAAGAAATTGTATACATACGGTGCAAGTGAGTCACTGAATCTTTTGGGTAAATTTACAACGATGGTTTCAACTACTGGCGGTGTCACTGCACCAGACACTGAAGTGTATGTATTTGACAGTAAAGGTCCAGCCTTATTAGGGAGAGATACTGCTACTAAGTTAGGTCTATTGACAGTACACCCTGAATTAGACACTATTCAAGATATGAGTGACTGTTATGATGGTATTGGGAAACTAAAAGACTGCAAATTGAAGCTTCACATTGATAAAAGTGTACCACCAGTTGCTCAAAGCATGTATCGGGTTCCATACAGTCTTCGGGAAAAAGTCGCTAACAAACTTGAAGAGCTAGAGAGTTTGGACATTATCGAAAAAGTGGATGGCCCAAGAGAATGGGTAAGCCCTGTCATCGTAGTACCTAAACCAGATGGTGACATTCGACTCTGTGTTGACATGAGGAGAGCCAGTGAAGCCATAATTCGCAAAAGACAACCTATACCAACAGTGGATGAAGTTCTTCACAACTTGAATGGTAGATCTGATATGGGTATCATCAGATCGAATTAGAGGAAGATTCTAGATACATTACCACATTTGTGACACATAAAGGTCTGTACCAGTAAAAACGTCTGAATTTTGGAATCAGCTGTGCACCAGAACAGTACCAACATGTGATTTCACAGGTGTTCAGTGATTTGCAAGGTGTGGAAAACATTCTCGATGACATCATCGTTCATGGTACATCGCGGGAAGAACATGACAAACGTTTAAATATGATTCTTGATAGAATTCGCGAAAAGGGACTGACATTAAACAAGAACAAATGTCAATTTGGGTTGTCTGAAATACAATTTATGGGTCACATGATTTCGGACCAAGGTATTGGACCAACCAAAGAACGTGTAAAAGCGCTCATGATTGCCACTCCACCAAAAACTCTCTCAGAAGTTAGAAGTTTTCTAGGACTAGTTAACTTCAGCGCTAGATATATTCCGAATTTGTCTACTTTATGTGAGCCCTTAAGGCGATTGACAAAAAAAGGGAGTAAAATTTGAATGGGGTTCTGAACAAGAACAATGCTTTTCTGAATTGAAAGCTTGCTTGACACAAAGTAGCACTCTGGGTCATTTTAGGCTAGATGCAAAGAAAACATTGTTGATAACAGATGCATCCAATGTAGGACTAGGTTCAGTCTTCATTCAGCAAGATGATCATGGTAATGCCAAAGTCATTTGCTTTGCCAGTAGGTCATTAACAGACATAGAGAAAAAGTACTCTACTTTGCAAAAAGAAGCCTTAGCAGTAGTTTGGGGTTGTGAAAAGTTTAGATTGTACTTGTTAGGGGTTGAATTTGAGTTAATTAGTGACCACAAACCTTTAGAAGTCATATATGGCCCTAGGTCTAAACCAAATGCTAGAATCGAGCGCTGGGTTACAAGACTTATGCCATATAAATTCAAAGTACACTATAGACCAGACAAGATTAACATTGCAGATGCTGTTTCAAGACTGGTTCCAAGTCAAAATGCTTCTCAGAGTGAACGTGAGAAAATCGCAGAAGATTACATATATTTTATGGCAAAAGAAGCAATTCCAGTTGCTCTAAAACCGAGAGAGGTTGAAGAAGCATCTAGAATTGACAGTGAGTTGATTTCAGTAAGAAATTGCTTAGAATCTTCAAAATGGGATGAACCTTTAGATTGTATGCCATATTATCCTATTAGAAATGAGTTATGTACTTTAGGGTACTTGGTGTTGAGGGGTACTAGAATAGTAATACCAAAAGCATTGAGACAAAAGTGTCTAGAGTTAGCCCATCAAGGTCATTTAGGTATTGTAGGCACTAAACAACAGTTGCGGTCAAAAGTTTGGTGGCCTCATATGGACAAGGATGTAGAGAAGTATGTAAAAAGCTGTCATGGTTGCCAGCTAGTTACTCCATCTGTGTATCATGAGCCGTTGCAACCGAGATCATTACCGAATGGACCATGGAAAGACTTAGCAATAGATTTATTAGGTCCTTTGCCGACTGATTAATATGTTTTCGTAATCATTGATTATGAAATTGATGTTATGAGGGATATCGCTAGTACCAGGATTATAGAAAGTTTAGATAATGGACCACAGTTCCGATCAGCTGAGTTTAAGCAATATTTAGATGAAAATGGCATAATTCACCTGCGAACGACTCCGTTACATCCGTCAGCAAAAGGTGAGGTGGAGCGTCAGAACCGTTCGTTGTTGAAAAGGATTAAAATTGCACATGCTGAGAGTAAAGATTGGAATAAAGAAATCAGAACTTACCTTCTTGCATATAGGAGTAAACCACACAGCGTAACGGGTAAATCACCCGCAGAGTTAATGTTTGGTAGGAAACTGAGTACAATATTGCCGCAAATAGCGCCGTTAGCACATTCATGCATAGATGAAGAGGTCAGAGATAAGGATTCTTTGGCAAAATATCAGTCAAAGCTGTACACAGATCAAAAGCGTGGAGCTAAAGAGTCTGAATGAGAATTTGGTGATTCTGTATTGTTAAAGCAGAAACAAACTGATAAGTTTTCTACACCATATCGTGAGAAGCCTTTTACTTTGATAGATAAAAGGGATTCTAGTTGTACAGTTATGTCAGATACAGGGATAGCTTATAAAAGAAACAGTACTTTTATTAAGCCATAAGTTGAACGAGATTCTGAAAACAGTGTGGGGAAAAGCTCCATACCAGAACCAGATCCAGATCAGGCTGCACAGCAGATGCAAGAGCCAACAGGAGATTCAATTCATTTACCTTCAGGGTCTGATCATGACCTTTCTGATAAAATTGTATTACGGTCAAAACGGTCTACAGAATTACCAGAAAGATTAAAGGATTATGAAATGAGTTAGGACAAGAACTAGAATTTTTCAGTGGAGAACAAGAACTGTTCTGTGAGGTTTATAATGTAAGGGGTTAATGTTTGATACTTAAAGCTGTAGGTAACAGTTTTATTATGATAAGCATATTGTTTTGTATATGGGGGTTTTCAGTTATTTCATACAAAGGTATTACTCTTAAAAGAAAGGGGAAGATGTAGTATAGTAGGTTTCATTTGATAGCCTAACAGAAGGAATACTAATCAGGGTGATTAGTTATTATTCTCTTTGGGTTATTTCCCTTGCCAAAAGTTAGTTGGGGCGCTAGTAGAAAACAGGAAGTTGTGGTTGTTGTTGTATGACCATGCTGTAGAATGAAATGAAAAATAAACATGATGATTAAATTCGTGTGGCTGTTCATTTGTTCAACCTTGAAACATGACACACACATATGTATGTGTATTTTAATTATAAAACAACTAAACAAACATGTTTCGGCTGTCGCCTCATCAGTGTAACGTTGTTACTGGTGGCAACGTCTAAAATTTTTTCGTCCGGTGATGGGTTGAAAAAAGGGAGGGTTGACATTTTCTGGCAAGTGGTCTTAACAATTTAACCATTTCCCAATTAACCCGGACTTTTAATGCCCCGGGGGTATTTTATCGAAAATAATATTGTGGGAAAAGAAGAAACTGCTTGTTAAAAGCAACTTCTTTTCACTAATATTTTCTACCCTATGACATTAAAAGCTGTTGCAGACGACAAATTAAATCACGCTCAATCAATAAAATTTGAGTCAGTAAGGTTAGAAAACATTGTGGGAAAAGAAGAAAATGCTGGTTATCAGAATTGTCTTCTTTTTTCCACCATGTTTCCAAACTTATCTGTCTCAGGGGCGTTAAAACTCGTCATTGTGTGGAAATGGGTTAATTTTCAAATCATACTCAATATGAATTTTCGTCTATGTAACCTCTTTCATTTTGAATTGGTCAAAAATTTGCCGCCTGGTAATGAGTTATGATTGGTTGCAACACACTTTCATTTTGAATTTGTAATGAAATAACTGATTATGTTGTGATACTACTTGAACAATAGATCTTTACCTAATCAACAAAAAAAGATTCAAATCAGATATAATGAGGCTGTCTAGTCTGATTTTGCTTTACATACAAAGACATAAGGAGCAATTGATATTACGATAACACAGCCTAACATCATCACATTTGATCTTGAAACAACTGATCTAAGTGCGACATATTGTTTTTATCCATACATAAAATAATCCAAATGTCTAGACTTTGAAATATTTTAGAGAAGGAGTATAAAAGTCATTATACCCTCCAAAACACTTTGTGGGGGTATGTAGGACTCACCCTCTCAGTCATTATACCCTCCAAAACACGTTTGTGGGGGTATGTAGGAGTCACCCTCTCAGTCATTCGGTCCATCTGTCTGTTGGTTTGTCTGTTGCTTTTTATTCTTCGTAATTTCGCAACATCCATAGGACAGATTTCATTGAAACTTCATAGAAAGCTTCCATATCAATGAAAGCTGATCGTAAAATGGTTACGGTAGAATGATTTTTCATGAGATTATGGCCCTTTTGGTTTTTGATTTCATTGAAACTTCATAGAAAGTTTCCATATCAATGAAAGCTGATCGTAAAATGGTTACGGTAGAATGATTTTTCATGAGATTATGGCCCTTTTGGTTTTTGACAAGGAGCCGTTGGGGGTTGTAATCATCTTTAGTAATAGTCTAGTTACAAGGGATTTTCCAGTATGATTCAGATTATATGTCCACTTTAGTCTGGTCTGAAAGAATATATATATGTTTCATGAGTAAACATATTCCTGATGTTCTCTACTTGTTTCCAAAGCGAATTTATAAAATTTGTATGTTCTTGGTATAGTCTTGGATAGAACCCCGAATTCATTATTTGCAAGACCCAAGTCATTATGCAAATTTTATGCAAAAACAGGCCATTCACAGAATAACTCAATGCCTGGACTGGATCCAACCTGTTGGCCACTCAGCCTATCATTTTATATAAAAAAGCATTTTGTGATCTTTTTTCCCAGTTCGTGGAGGAGTCTTGCCACACATAATACAGATTGCGGCGACCAATTTGCTCTCTGGTGACAAATTTTAATGTGTCTGTAAAACCTGGCTGCACAATAGCTCCGGATGCGCAGAGAATAACCCGCATTACAGTACAGGGAGACAATATGACAGTAAACGGCCAGTCTGTAGAATCGGTACACATCAAGGCAGCACTGGAAAAATTTTCAACATGGCTTGAAAAACAGCCAAGTGTGTGTTTAGTGGCTCATAATAGTAGGGTGTTTGACTTCCCTGTGCCATTGACTGCTTTAAAGTAAATAGGTTGAGAGAGAGGTTCATCGCAAGTGTCCAAAGTTTGGTAGACTCGTTGTACATCTTTAAAAAAAGTATACCCTAAGAGAAGTCACACACAGGAGAGTTTGGTTACCTCATTACTCAGCATTACATACAACACACATAATGCAATGGCAGACGTAGAAAGCCTCGGAAAACTGCTAAATCACTGTAATCTCTGCAACAAAGACATTTTAAAATTCATTTTCTCACCTGTTGCCATTATAAATAGAATGGCATTCCATCATCAAAAGAATATAAACATTCGATCACTTGATTCTCTTGTCAGTAATGGTGTGTGTAAACGTCACACGGCCGAAAACATTGCTGGATCTGGCCTCAACATAGACCACTTGAGAATAATCTACAAGCGTGGTGGCGAAGACGGCCTCAGAGATGTTTTTATGAGTAAAAACTCTGAAGGACAAGCAAGAGTTACTAGTGTTAAAAAAGTTCTTGATGAAGTTGTTTCCAAACTTGGTGATTTCTTTAGTGCACAGAAATAACGTGATAAATTCGCTTAGAATAATTAGTTTGAAACTGTCAAAGTGGTGATGTTAGTGTAAATTGTAATAGGGTTTTTTAGTAGTTGTTACAGTATGTATTCTTCAGAAATATTGCCCTGACTTTGACCAACCAATGAGTGAATATTTACATAATTGAGCACATTTGGACATCATGGAAATTCCATATAAAATACATGACTGGATATCAATGAACAAGACCAAACTGCACAAAGCATGCTGTCTGATCATGATCATTGCTATCAGTAGTAGTGTATGTAGAGCACCGGCTGCCCTTCTTGAGTTAAAACTTGAGATTGAGGTGGAATGATCTTGGATGACCTTGACCGCCGCCATTTTGGATGTCCTTCAGGTCATCACGTGATATGATGTTATGACTAAAAATAGAGCTAAAAACAAGTCAAAGCGTGTTTTCGTCGTGTCATTACTAAAATAGGTCTAGATAGAAACAGGACGATGCATGTTTTCGTGGATTCTTTAAATAGATGACCTATTATCTAACCGCGTGACGTTAGAATGGGGTCATAAGTGATAGAAAAATGGGTTGACACGTGTAAGAGGTAAACGTCTTCTCATCTCAAATTTAGCGCTCATTTTGTAGCTTGTGTATAAGCCCATTTCGTGCGTACCAAACCGTGACACCTACCTACTATCCCTTTACACAGTGTTAAACACTTCTCTTCCATATGAAAACTTGACGCAATCATTTAAGCGCCATCAGGGTAAAACCACCCTGATCTCATTAACCCCGTGAATAAGATTTCTTTTACACATACGGGAATTATACCCTCCTCCAGTAAATGGAATCTCTCTCTCTCGCTCTCTGTCACTGTCACTGTCTCTCTCTCTTTTTCTATCTTTTCTCCATCCCTTCATGCATGGCTTAGTGATAAAAAGTGGGATCAGTAACCTGATCTGGTGGGTTTTTCGTGGGAGTGTCCTTGGGCAAGACACTTTTAAGCCCTAGCCTAGAACTGGTGAAGCCCTGGAGATACATGACCATATGAGCTGTCTCCGTGATATGATTGAAATAATGTTGAAACGCGGCGTAAAATGCCATTCAATCAATTCATCCTCTCTTTTCTCCCCTTTCTGTCTTTCTGACTCTTCCACCTCCTCTCCCATACGACAAAACATTGGACTGTACCGAATTCATAGCGGCTGCAGACGAGAAATTTAATGTAGATCTACCAAAATGATGATTTATGTCTTTGAAAGGGTAGAAAACATTTTCTCTTTTTTTCCACAAAGTTTTCAAAAGGCCACTTTTTAAAAGTATTATTTCGGCAGCAGCAGTAGAATAAAATACCTCCCCCCCCCCCCGCCCGGACTCGTGTCCGCCTCCCATTTAGACGGCATCGAGTTGGAACACGTGGGGGTCATGTTGGCTGTAATTTAACGTTTTCTCTGATATACCATTTTGATATTGAAAATGATTTTTTTGTAGAAAAAGTAGAAATGAATACAACTTACGTTTTATGACATACGTATCACAACTGGTTGATCCAAGTCTACTGTGTTCTAAATATGTACAAACACAAAGCCTTAACCCATTTAAAAAAAAGTATAATTACAAACGAACACTTATGGACACCTGTAGGCATTTTTTTAAGGCGGATAGGTCGCCGAAAAAGCTCGCGATGTATTTTGGCACGGTAATTCGCCGGAAAACCCGAGCAGTTGTGATAAACCCGTAAATTAATCTCGGTTAAAAGTAAGTTCAATGTTGTAATTTACGTAGCCTGTTAAACGTTCTATTTTACACAACGAAACTATTTTCATACCATTTTTATGTGCGTAACCCACATTAAAACGTTTGTTAGATAAGATCCGGTGTTTACGGTCCTGATGTAGAAGGCTTTTGAGAAAAACATTGTGGGAAAAGGAGAAAATGCTCACTATGTACCCTGTTAAAAGTTGTATTTTACAAGCCCACATGGAAAACATTCTGGGAAGTGGAGAGCATTTTCTCCTTTTTCCCGCAGCCAGTCTAGAGGAATTCGTGGTAAGTATAACATATAATATGTTGGTTGTAATTTAACCCTTTCCCTGATATACCATTTTGAGACTGTCACAATGCGAAACATCTTGCAGAGGAGAAAGTAAAACCGACAAAAGTGGGATTTTAAAATACTGATAGCTTTGAAAACGTTGTGTAAAAAGGTGTAATTGCTCGTTATATGAGCTACAATGTGCTCTGACGTAGGAGGCTTTTGAAAACATTGTGGGTAAAAGGAGGCAATGCTCACACATGTAACCACCCAGACTCACGCCGTTAAAATCGGGGATTTCCCGTTTTAGTACTTTTTTAGTCATGTTGGCAAGTGCGTATCCCTTCATGAGCAGACGATATTTTACTGTTTATA
The DNA here is from genome assembly GCA_945859785.2 of Tridacna gigas. Lineage (NCBI taxonomy): Eukaryota > Metazoa > Mollusca > Bivalvia > Cardiida > Cardiidae > Tridacna > Tridacna gigas. The sequence goes on along the minus strand of OX244029.2, from coordinate 12,102,478 downwards.
TCGCAGACGACATTTCTCGTTCAATTCGAACAAAGTTTTTCTTCACTCCTAAACTAAAACTAGGTTAAAAACTAAGTTCTATGTTCTGATTTACATAAACTTTTGAAAGTTCTAGTTACTAGTCTACAACGGAAAGTTCTAATTACTAGTCTAGAATGGAAACCATCTCTTCAATAAAAATGTAAATAGGTTCATTTGTGGAAAAAAATGTCAGCTCGAGATAAATTAAAAGATTTGACACCGAAAGGAACTAGATTTCTAACTTGGACATCTGAGTTACAGTAATGGCAGTCTTACATCTTCACATTGACAGAGGAAATCTGCTAGCAGAAACCTGTTCCATCGTAGTTGAACAGGAGGTCACGGGTTCCATCCCCGGCTCCGCCAGTATTCTTTCCGAGGATTGATGATAGTCAATGCGATAGGATTCATTCCTCTCTCACCGCTGTCCATTGTTTCGGCAATGGTTATGTGGGAAAGCAACCAGTGGCTTGGAAAGAATATTGTGAGGAGTACTGGTTAAAAGAACTCCAGGAAAGCATGGATAGGTGTACGGGCCGCCGAGATATAGCTGAATAATGTTGGAAACGGCGTTAAACACCATGCAATCAATCAATCAATCAATCGTTGCTGATGATTCCCCCCCACCTCCACGCTTTTGTATTCTTAGGTGAGTTATGGTAAAACTTTTTACCTTTTTTTTTTTTAAATTGGTTAGTTTCCCTCTAACCCATACCCAACAGTCGGTGTGTGTTTTTTTTTTTTTTTTTTTTTTTTTAAGGACTTGAGTTACAGCAAAAGGATTAGGTTGTTAATTAAACGGAGAAGAACAACATTGTGAAATGAAACAGTTTAATAATGAATTATAGGTTATCTTAAATCTTTAATTAAAATAAGTGTTATTGTCTTTCTGCAATTCTTTTTTTGTTGTTGATGTCATTTATTTCTCGGGTAAAGAAATCACAGCTAAAGCCAGGGGTAACTGACCTATTAGATGTTTGGAAAAAAAAAAAAAAAAAAACCTACATCTTTTCATTTTAATGTTTTCCTTCGTAAGAAGCATCAACTTACGAAGATCGGTGCACCTATCTTTTTCAAATATTTAATGGTTATTTGGACAATGTTCTGGAAAAATACATTTTTGAGCAAAAGAAGATAAGAGATTGAAAGATTGAAAGAGAGGAAGTGAAAAGCGAGTTAAATACGATTAGTCGGGATTGCTTATGATTTATTGCCGCTTTCAACATTTTCTCACTCTTATGCATGTTTACCAAAATAAATACAACGTCAAATCCGAACCAAATAGGGCTTGTGCATCTGACCATGTTTACCCTGTATCAACAATACATCCGATCCGACCCACAAGCTGCTTAACCCGCAAATATTTATTATTCGCCTATGTGCGATAGACAAAGGTGGGTCGTTAAAACCGTTTCAACAAAATTACATTTCTTAAATATCGGGGTTGGTTATTAGCCGAGTCACGATTTGAACGCTCGACCCAGAAGTTTGAGCCTATGGGGTTACCGGATGAATTATCCGACCTCGAACTCACCCAGCGGTGACTGCGAAAAAGTGTCGATACAAAAAGGGTTACTGTATCTGCTAATTATAAAGCGATCGATGGTATTGAAATATTTTGGAACAGTTTGAAATCGCTGTAAAAAATAAATTAGGTTTCAGTTTTTACCGGAGGTGAAAGACCTTATCTCTTCTGTCGCTTCACTAAAAGAATGGAATGTCAGTGTAATTTAAAATCTCACCGATCACGTTATGAAGGATTATTTTGATAATAATAGTAAAATAGATACATTTATTCTACAGCTTTCGACTAACCTATAAAAGTCGGAGTTAGAAATAAGCAGTCTCATTTGCAAGGATAACAAGGATAAATTTTCAAAGACTGTTTAAAAGTTGTGCGCATTATACATTAACATCTCACAAATAATTTACTAGCCGAATATTATGTCTGTAAAACTTCAAACACTGTGGACAGAGCATTGCGGCGTGTGCTACGAAGATAAAGAAATTTACTTTATAAATTTGCGTAAATGTAAGGACTTCTTTGCGAGGATTGTTTTCGAAACGTAGATAAGTGTCCATTTTGTAGATTTGCTTTTACTAAAATGGAAACGCGAAAGAGTGATGAAGAATTTCAACAGTATTCGGCAGTACCTGAATCTGTCTCTTCAACTTCTCTCTCTCTCTCTCTCTCTCTCTCTCTTTCTCTCTCTCCAGGAAACGAAAAGAGCGAGGAGACATTGGAACTTTTGGTTTGATCGGTTTAATGGGCGTGAAATTTTAAGACCTTTTTTACAAATACACTTTTAATAATGATCCATATCATCAGCTTTTAAATACGGGTCCATTCAGTGATCCGAATGGAGCTGGCATGTGTTTAGATAAGAGAGAAGCAGGCCGCTTCTTACAAAGCCAATTATCTTTGCTTTTTTTTTTATCGAGCTGTTGGTGAAAATACTTATGAAACTGACGACAAACTGTTATATTTGAGACTGAACATGGACATACAACAACTGTCTTAGCCGGCATACGTTTTATTTGAGGTGACCACCACAGCTGACGCAGTGTTTTTTTTTTTTTTTTTTTTAAATGTAAGTAGATTGTTGCTTTACAACAAGTGTTTCATTTGTTATAGCTAGAGGGAAAAAAAAGATTTAATTTTAATCTGAGCGAGTTGAAAATTATGAGAACCAGTAATAATCGCGTTTATTAAGCAACATTGTTGATTGATTAGGTTGTTTTCAAACCTACTGACCATTATCTTATTTAAATCGCTAGCGTCTACGGAAATGGGTTAAGATAGGCTGAGGAATTTTGAATCTATAGGAATTACGGGTAAATTTATGAATTAATTGGTCGAAACTTTATATTCCTTGTACTTAAATGGGATACTTAAATGTCAATATGGATCACACAATTTATATTTTTAGGTGATTTAACGTTGAAGGAAAGTTTCATTGCTTACGTAGATGCATGGCTAAGAGCAAGGTAACATATTTTCCGGACAATAGGCCACGGTATATCCGTTAAAGAAAGTAGAAATTTTCAAGGGTGCGGCGTATAAGACGAAACGGCTTAGTGTTATTGAAAAACAACTTTCCAGTAAAATATACATGAATTTGTGACATATTAAGAAATTCAAAAACCAGTAAGTTTGTCGCTTACGTTTCGTCAGTTTTGAATAGATAAGGTTAAATTGGGTAACAGATATAAAAAAAAATTCTTGATGAGTATGGGATGACATACGTCTTAAATGATTATCGCCGTATTGATGCCGCGATGTCTTTACAGGAATTCAAAATGAGGGTTTTAGATTCATTCAAAACTGAGTGGTTTAGTTCGATAAATAAAAGCACAGTTTTAGATATGTATTGTCAATTCTTCTTTATTGTACATATAGGCCGCTGGCCCAAGATACATAACAAAATATATAAATAAATATTTACAGTTATCGGATAGATTTAACTCCTTACCAAACCACAAATATATAGCCCTGTCCAAATTTAAAGCATTTGCATTTCAAATTTAAAGCATTTGCAGACTTCCAATTGAGGACAGCTGAAATGGCAGAATTTGTCCTTGATACATTAGAAAAACATTGTGGAAAAAAGAAAACGGCTACCAGGTTTTTCTATTTTTCCCACGATGTTCTCGAAAGGTATTTTTCTAGGGTCGTTAAAACACAGAATTGTTTGGTCAAGAAGAAAATGATCAATGATGTAATTAGATCTTGAAACTAAGTATTAGAGTTTATTTCAGTTTCTTTTATCTTCATGACTGCATTAATGTATATTGCTACTTTTCTGAAAGTAGATTCTTTTGAATTTTGCACGTCATTTTAAAAGCACCATTTGTTATGAGAAATTCCTTGACAACATCCCTCGACATGTACGGTTTCATTTCACACGTCTTAGGGCATCGATTCATCCTTTAAGAATACAGACATGCAGGTAGGGCAGAAACAGAGTAATGAGGGAACAACATTGCCAGCACTGTGAAGATTTAGATATCGAAGATGAATATCATTTCATCTGTATCTATAATGTTTATAGTGAACTAGGAAAAAAATACTAAAGCGCTACTATTACACACACACATCAGTTTATAAGTATCATCAATTGTTATAGTCTTCGAATGGACAGGACCTCATTAAGTTGTGTATTTTCATTAAAGCGGCTTTAACGTTGAGAAATAGTATAATATTATATACTAATGCCTAGAAAGTTCATGTTGTTCAACCTTTTATTGTAAAATGCTGACTTTCAAAAACCCTTAAAAGAAGGCTTTTAAGTGCGTTTTGGTAAAAGGAGAGAATGCTAGTAACGGGCATTTTCTACTGTTACCATAATGATATCTCCCCCATAGAAGACAATTTTTATGTTTTGAGTTACATATAATTTGTCTTCTGCATATGCTTGCACTTTGGTGAAGGCAAAAATTGTCATCCGTAAGAGAGTTAAATGAATAAATCTTATATAAAATTTATCTTTTTATATGTATACCTTTAATGAAAGGAGGCTGCCTTTTCTTTCTTTCCGCACTCTCAGCACCCAAAGGATAGGAAAGTGTGGACCTGTGATCGGACCGAACTTTGAGTGCGGCCTGATCTTGTCCTACACTGTCCGCCATACTATAAGAGCGCGTGCAGGCGAGTTTCACAACCAGGAGACTTGAAGAATTTACCTTGTCTCTTTTTCTTCATGGTTTGACTAGTTGGTCATCTCTCCCTCTTTATATTATATTATTTCTCTCCATACATATTGTGTCTTGTTGACTAGGTTTTTCTGAATTCCTATTATTTCTGCTTCTGATTGGTAACTACAGGTTAACACTTTTTTTCTACAGTTTGGTTACTTCACTTTGGATATGTATATACACATATGGCATCATTCATTGAAAAACTTACATTCTGACAAGACAATGTACTATGTATACGTCTAAATAAAATGTCTGTTCTGTTCTGTTAAAAAAAATGGACAATAGTTTCCGCGCACTCGAAGTATTTCATTTAGCAGACCTTCTAACCTATTTCAGATTTAACATAATTGCAAATAAACTTTTCGATGTAGGTCTACTAAAGTCTCAAGCAATGTTTAACCTCCAAACTTATTTGTGAGATGTTAATGTATAAATGAGACTGCTTATTTCTAACTCCGACTTTTATAGGTTAATCGAAAGCTGTAGAATAAACGTATCTATTTTACTATTATTATCAAAATAATCCTTCATAACGTGATCGGTGAGATTTTAAATTACACTGACATTCCATTCCTTTAGTGAAGCGACAGAAGAGACAAGGTCTTTCACCTCCGGTAAAAACTGACACCTATTTTATTTGTTACAGCGATTTCAAACTGTTCCAAAATATTTCAATACCATCGATCGCTTTATAATTAGCAGATACAGTAACCTTTTTGTATCGACACTTTTTCGCAGTCACCGCTGGGTGAGTTCGAGGTCGGATAATTCATCCGGTAACCCCATAGGCTCAAACTTCTGGGTCGAGCGTTCAAATCGAGACTCGGCTAATAACCAACCCCGATATTTAAGAAATGTAATTTTGTTGAAACGGTTTTAACGACCCACCTTTGTCTATCGCACATAGGCGAATAATAAATATTTGCGGGTTAAGCAGCTTATGGGTTGAATCGGATGTATTGTTGACACAGGGTAAACATGGTCAGATGCACAAGCCCTATTTGGTTCGGATTTGACGTTGTATTTATTTTGGTAAACATGCATAGGAGCACCAGCTACTGCGAATTGACTGAGAAAATGTTGAAAGCGGCAATAAATCATAAGCAATCCCGACTAATCGTATTTAACTCGCTTTTCACTTCCTCTCTTTCAATCTTTCAATCTCTTATCTTCTTTTGCTCAAAAATGTATTTTTTCAGAACATTGTCCAAATAACCATTAAAAATCTGAAATAGATAGGTGCACCGATCTTCGTAAGTTGATGCTTCTGACGAAGGAAAATATCAAAATGAAAAGATGTAGGGTTTTTTTTTTTTTTTTTTTTTTTTTCAAACATCTAATAGGTCAGTTACCTCTGGCTTTAGCTGTGATTTCTTTACCCGAGAAATACCCAATAATGGCAACAAAAAAAAAAAAAACAAAAAAAATGCAGAAAGACAATAACACTTATTTTAATTAAAGATTTAAGATAACCTATATTTCATTATTAAACTGTTTCATTTCACTATGTTGTTCTTCTCCGTTTAATTAAGAACCTTATCCATTTGCTGTAACTCAAGTCCTTTAAAAAAAAGAAGAAGAAAAAAAAAATAATAATAATAATAATAAAACACCGACTCTTGGGTATGGGTTAGAGGGAAACTAACCGATTTAAAAAAAAAAAGTAAAAAGTTTTACCATAACTCACCTAAGAATACAAAAGCGTGGGGGTGGATGGGAGAATCATCAGCTAGGATGGATTGATTGATTGATTGTATGGTGTTTAACGCCCTTTCCAACATTATTCAGTTATATCGCGGCGGCCAGTACACATATCCATGCTTTCCTGGAGTTCTTTTAACCAGTACTCCTCACAATATTCTTTCCAAGCCACTGGTTGCTTTCCCACATAACCATTGTCGAAACAATGGACAGCGGTGAGAAAGGAATGAATCCTATTGCATTGACTATCATCAATCCTCGGAAAGAATACTGGCGGAGCCGGGGATCGAACCCGCGACCTCCTGTTCAACTACGATGGAACAGGTTTCTGCTAGCAGATTTCCTCTGTCAATGTGAAGATGTAAGACTTCCATTACTGTAACTCAGATGTCCAAGTTAGAAATCTAGTCCCTTTCGGTGTCAAATCTTTTAATTTATCTCGAGCTGACATTTTTTTCCACAAATGAACCTATTTACATTTTTATTGAAGAGATGGTTTCCGTTGTAGACTAGTAGTTAGAACTTTCCGTTGTAGACTAGTAACTAGAACTTTCAAAAGTTTATGTAAATCAGAACATAGAACTTAGTTTTTAACCTAGTTTTAGTTTAGGAGTGAAGAAAAACTTTGTTCGAATTGAACGAGAAATGTCGTCTGCGATATAAACAGTAAAATATCGTCTGCTCATGAAGGGCTACGCACTTGCCAACATGACTAAAAAAGTACTAAAACGGGAAATCCCCGGTTTTAACGGCGTGAGTCTGGATGGTTACATGTGTGAGCATTGCCTCCTTTTACCCAATGTTTTCAAAAGCCTTCTACGTCAGAGCACATTGTAGCTCATATAACTAGCAATTTCACCTTTTTACACAACGTTTTCAAAGCTATCAGTATTTTAAAATCCCATTTTTGTTGGTTTTAATTTCTCCTCTGCAAGATGTTTCGCATTGTGACAGTCTCAAAATGGTATATCAGGGAAAGGGTTAAATTACAACCAACATATTATATGTTATACTTACCGCCAATTCCTCTAGACTGGCTGTGGGGAAAAAGGAGAAAATGCTCTCCACTTCCCAGAATGTTTTCCATGTGGGCTTGTAAAATACAACTTTTAACAGGGTACATAGTGAGCATTTTCTCCTTTTCCCACAATGATTTTTTCAAAAGCCTTCTACATCAGGACCGTAAACACCGGATCTTATATAATAAACGTTTTAATGTGGGCCACGCACATAAAAATGGTATGAAAATAGTTTCGTTGTGTAAAATAGAACGTTTAACAGGCTACGTAAATTTCAACATTGAACTTACTTTTAACCGAGATTAATTGGAAAATTAAACGAGACTTACCTCTAAGTTGAAGTTGGATTTCAATTCTCCGAAGCACAAGGTTACCGTGATGAGCTCATGTGAGATGCATATCGTGTCCAGGAGGTCAATTTTCAACTTGTGATGTGAACACTTTTTTCCCACGGAATTGATTCACATTTACACTGAACTATTTTTTAACACCGAATAAACATACCGAAATTGCGCCTAACACTTTTCAAAAACTTTGTAACCATGTATTTTTATATTGCCAATTTTCACCCAGGGCGGGTAAAACGGGTGGGCACATGAGCTCATCACGGTGACCTTGTGCTTCGAAGAATTGAAATCCATCTTCAACTTACAGGTAAGTCTCGTCTAATTTTCCAGTTCTCCCATCAGCACAAGGTCATGTGATGAGCCCCTGTGAGAGTTTTAAAGATGTTCACGAACAACCAATCTCCAAGTATGCATCTTATCCACTAAATACAGTAGAATGAGTGCAATTCATTAATGTTTTGTTTGAAAACATTGTCACCTAGTACTTTAATTCACTACTTTAAGTCTAGCATTAGTGAAGTGTTGTTCTCATTTTGTGTGGGGTTGTTATAAAACCTTGAGAAAGTCGCCTAAGATGTTCAACTCGCAGCTGCCGTGGTATTATGTAATGGGATCCCTGCATTCTTAGCTGCAGAAACATGTCACTATTGTGCAATGCCTTTTCTAGCTAGTAATAACTTGATCTGGTGATATGTTCGAGATCTATCTAGACAGTGTTAACAGACCCAGTCTTATAAAGTTTTATAAAGACTTTGGGTACTGGTAATTTAAGGCAAATACCGGATGTATGCACTTTTGTTTTTAAATAGATGTTAAAGGCAACTATTATACACCTACCGTTTTAAATAGATATTTTAGTCAATATTGTATACCTATCTGTCAAACGTAGATTCACCCATGCTGGTCTAGGTTTTCATACTTTTATTTAAGACATTGTTGCTATGTCCTAAAGTCATTAGGAAGGGCTCTTTTACCTGACAAGAGAACAATGAACTTGGTTATTTATGGGTTAAGTAATGTCAATCTATTCTTGTTACTTACTGCCAATGATGGTAGAAATCATAAGGCAATTGTAGTCATAATATGACTACAGTTATAATACGGCATATTTAAAGCTTGTCTTGAAATGTGCACTATTATTGGAAAGAAAGATAACTCGTGAGGGCTTGTCTAAGGCTGGTGTACTTTTAAAAAGAGTTACACAACGTGCTGGATCGTCCTATTTGATTTTGCTCAAAGTCGAGAAAGGTTTGTTTGACATTTTTATACACAAAATTCTAATTTTCCGATTATTTTTAGAAAAAGTGTGTTTGCATCGCGTTTATTATTCATGTAGCAATATTTTCCCCTGTCTGTCTATTTAAATGGTCTGTTTTAATTCGATTGCAATTAAAAATCATTAGTTTTCGTGCTTAACACGTGAATATGGTTTTTAGACATAAACGATAGTCTGTACACCCCCTTTTCTCCATTTCATTTCATGAACATATAATACCATGCCACCGAGACGTCAAAATTCAAGGAAAAGATCCTCTACGCCTCATAGTCATGCAGGCAAGAAGAAAACCCGCCCTACCCCCATCCCAGCTGAGGTAGAAGTCCAGACTGTGGCCACGGCGACCTGCACACAATGTTCTTCAGATGTCCCGCCTGTTGTCACGGGGTCAACACCAGCTACTTGTGTCACTGTCGACTCGAACCCAGTGGGTCAGGAGCCAACCCAATCTTTATTGTCTGTGCAGGCTGAATCTTTTGTGCCTTCAGTGGTATAACCTGAGCCAATTAATTTTGCTCCTGATTATCAAAGTAATCTTCAACCAAGCCAAGGTAATAATCTAAATGAAATATCTTGTACTACTATGATTTTACATGTTCTACAAAAAATCAAAGAGCAAATTTGGAGCGGTGAGTTTATAAATTTGGAGCAATTATTAAAAAAGAAAGACAACTCCATCAGTAAATCTACCCAGAATGTAGGGGTAGCTGAGGGGGGTAATTTAATTGTTCGAAATGAAACACCAAAAGCTATCTCTTCTATAGAAATTTGGACAGATGCATTTTTAATTTACACTCAGATTTTGATAATGAAAAGGCCTGACCTTGCATCATCTTTATTGACATATCTTAACACTATACGATTAGCACAAAAGAGAAATGCAGATGGATGGATTGAACATGACAGACTATTCAGGCAAAAACTTGCTCAATCCCAAAACCCGCAATGGTCATCAGTTGATGGGGAACTTTGGCTTCTTACAATGACTCCGCAAAGTAATCAAACAAGTCAAAAATTTTGTTTTTCATATAATGATACAGGATATTGTAATAGGCACAACTGTATATATCAACATTATTGCAAAATTTGTAAAGGTAATCACCCAGCATTAAATTGCTGGCATAATAATCGAAATACAATGATCAATTTCAGACCTATGCCAAGAGGCCCAATTAGACCAATTAGACCAAGGCCAAGATTCACGACTCCAGGACCGTCTTTTAGATTTAGGCCAAACGCCTGTTAAAGTTGATAGATTGGAATTTTGGCTTTCTGGCTATGATCAACATGAAACTGAATTTCTAGTGTCTGGTTTTAAAAATGGCTTTTCTTTACAGTTTTCTGGGCCGCGAATACCATTATATTCAAAAAATTTGAAATCAGCTATTTTACACCCAGATGTTTTAAAGGAAAAACTTAAAAAAGAATGTTCATTAGGGCGCATTTTAGGCCCATTCAAAAATCCACCTTTTTCAAATTTACGCATCAATCCAGTTGGATTAATTCCAAAAAAATCAGGTGGCTGGCGTTTGATAACCAATTTATCTTATCCATTCGGTGAAAGTGTTAATGATTATATTGACCCTACTTTTTGTTCCGTTGAATATTCAAAGCTTGACAATGTTATTGATATGATACAAGAGTTGGGGCAAGGTGCTTTGTTAGGTAAACTCGATATCCAGTCTGCCTTCAATTTATGCCCAATTCAACCTAAAGATTTTGAGCTATTAGGTATTCAATATAATAATGAAATATGGATTCAAAAATGTTTACCACAAGGCGCAGCTCTTAGTTGTGCAATTTTTGAAAGATTTTCAACAGCATTGCAATGGATAATTTCCACTATTTCTAAGTCTACATATTTAGACCACTATTTAGATGATTTCATTTTCCTAGGGCAAGCCTCCACAAACAACTGTAGAATCCTGATGACTCAATTTGAATCTGTTTGCAAAGATATAGGCATTCCTTTAAGCCCTGACAAAACTGAAGGCCCCACAACAAAGCTCATCTATTTAGGTTATGAGCTGGATTCTATTGCTATGGAAATAAGAGTTCCAATTGACAAAATCAATCGAGCTAAAAACTCAATAGAAAATATTATTTCCATGAAAAAGGTTAGACTGTCTGTGTTTCAGTCATTAGTTGGTCTACTTAATTTCTTTACAAAAGCAATTCCTTCAGGCCGTGCTTTTAATTGCGAGCTTTACCGGGCCATGTCTCAGGCCAAAAAGCCTCATCATTTCATACGCATTTCTATTAAGATTAGGGAAAACTTAAAAGTTTGGCTATTGTTTCTACAAAAATTTAATGGTGTGTCTGTTTTTAGTGATTTAGACTGGGTCTCTGATCATGATCTACATTTATATACTGATGCTGCAGGTAACAAAAAATTGGGTTGTGGGGCCTTTTTAGATGGTGAATGGGCTATTCTGAAATGGCCAGAAAACTGGGATGAATCCATTTTTAAGGATATAACCTTTTTGGAACTGGTCCCTATTCTTTAGCATTTCATTTATGGAATGAAAAGTTAAAGGGTAAAAAGATAATACTCCATACAGACAATTTAAGTTTAGTACAAATTTTAAACAAAAAGACATCGCGCAACAATCGGGTTATGTTTTTTGTTAGAAAATTAGTTTTACAGCTCCTGTTTCAAAATATACAGCTTAGAGCTGTGCATATCTCTTCAAAGAAGAATGTAATCTGTGATGCGCTTAGTCGTCTTCAAATACTCCGTTTAATCAGCGTTTTACCTGACAATGCTTCTAAAACACCTCTTTCCATTCCACAGGAATTTGTTCAGCTTTTAGACCAGAGATTATTCGGTTGCTAGAAGGATCTATTTCCGACAGTACTCGTAGAAGCTATCAATCTGGGTTAGATTCCTTTGATGCCTTTAGAAAGGCTACTTATTCTGAAGCCAAATGGCCTCCTCAGGCAGTACAGATAATGGAATATATCTCGCATATGTCAATGCAAGGGTATGCATACAGAACGGTCAATAGTCATATTTATGCTATCAGCTTTTATAACAAACTAAACAGTTTTAAAGACGAAACTAACTTTTTTATTGTTAAAAAGTTGTTGGAAGGTATGCGCAGAACACAATCCAGAAAAGATTCTAGGAAACCAATTGGTGCAAATTTGTTACAAAAAATTAGCAATTTTCTACGTTTTGTATGCAACTCCGGTTATGAACAGGTACTATTTACTGTTGCTTTTCAGCTTGCCTTCTATGGTTTACTTAGGGTGAGTGAAATAACATTTCCAATTTCGGGAGTTAGATGTACAGACTCGAAGTTTACAATACTTCTACCTTTTTCTAAGACCGATCAATTAGGTCAAGGTACATTAATCGAGATCCCTTTGACATGTTTCTTTTCCGGAAATTTGAAAAACAATCTTGACCATTACAGAAAAATTAGGCCAAACTGCGCTGGATAATTCCTTTGTCACGCAAATGGTTTACCGCTCACTCCCTACCAATTTCGTTCAGTGCTAAAGAAAAGCATGGAATTTTTGGACATCAAAGATTCGGTTTTTCACAGTCATTCTTTTAGAATCGGAGGGGCAAGTTACCTTTACAGTAAAGGCTTAGCTGAAAGTGATATTCAGAAATACGGTCGCTGGAAGTCATCTGCTTACAAGACATATATAAGGTCTTTTTAAGGTTGGTAGTTCATATTGATATTAATTTCATTACATTCAATTACAGATTTATTTCAAGTCTGGATTGTAGGGTCATCTATTATCAGAGATCTCTTCCAGTTTTCTTATGATAAGACACTTGGCTTGACTCAACTAGGAGGTAATGTTCAATGGAGGTATCAAGCAGGTATGAGGGTGGAGCATTTAGTGGATACAATTCAAGAAATGCTTCACTATCACCCACCGCCCTACATGATTGTTATTCACTGTGGTGGAAATAATTTAGGCCAAACTTCTTTGTCCGTCACTAACTACCTTTTAAAAGATAGTATTCAGAAGATTTCATCATTAATGCCAAACACTAGAATTGTTTGGTCTCAAATTATCCCTAGGTTACAGTATAGGGGTGAACAAAATCATGCAAAGTTGGACAAGGCCAGAAAGCGGTTAAATTCTACATTAGCCAAATTATGTATTAATCTTGGTGGTGGCTACATTCGATATCCTTTGAATTTGAGGATCCATCCTTATTTAGAGACAAAGTTCATTTGTCAGAGCAAGGTTTATCCATCATGTTAGAGTCAATAGTGAATGGATCGTTTGCTTTTTGTCAAACTGAAACACTGTGTTACCCCCCTTAAATGGCTGACTAATGCGCTATACCGCCATTTCTATTTAAGTTTAGTAATTGGGTTTTCTTGTTATGGCGGTACTTGCCTGTCATCCTTCGTCTGACAGTCAAGTTTTGGCATATAAGCGCAATCCTGTATGGCAAACACTTCGTTATATTTTCAACTAATCAAAAGATTTTAGTTCATATTGCTTTAATTCAAGAACAAGAGCATTTAAATTAACGTACGATATCCGGCGAATTTGCATCTTTTCATGCTTCTTTATGATATGTTGTATAGTCAGTTTAAAAGTATGAATAGTTGGAGTTGTAGCATCCGATTTTCCGGTGAAGTTTAATAGGTCCGATATTCCGGCCGGTCTGATAACTAGTCTTAACATTCGATATTCCGATGTACTTTTAGTGGTCCGATATTCCGGCCTGTCTATATTACTTGATATAATTTGGATTGTTTCCGAATATCCGGAACATAAGATATAATCTCGTCCGATTATCCGGCACTTCTTTAATTTTCAAACTTTGGATTTTGGTCACTGCCATATGGCTCCGACCTTTTGGTCATCTTGGGGGATCAGTGCAGTACCGCTCTAAAACGTGAAATTTTGAATTAGGCTTAATACGTTGTGTTTGCCAATTAGTCAGCCATTTTGACAATAAAATGCCAAACTTTTCATATTTCAATAAATTTGAATCGTATTTGATTGTATTTGTCTTCCTTACTTTTCCAATAATATATATTATAATTATATTTACCTGTAGGAAAAGAAGGTTTGTAATTTTATTTTATGAAACTGGGATTACTAACTGCATAATTTTGTAACCTATATCAGAGACAGCATGAAAGAATGAATTAATGCATTTTTTGCTGTGGCTAAGGCACTATAAGACCCTTTAGCTTAACCCCGCTTGCCAAAGGACATGTAAGAAGTTCAAGTACTTGATTTTCTAGGACTGAATGGCTATTTTGAGAAGAACTGCCGCAGTAATGGATCCAATTTGTAATATACCTTAGACCCTATTTAGTGCTGCCCCGCTAGGGAATTAGGGAGATAAGCCTGACCACTAATTAAGGTCCCTGACAAGTGACAAGTTATCTCAGCCCTACCAGAGGTAATGGATGGATTCTGCCACCAGGTGCATGCATGTAAGGTCAGTAAATCTCCAGCAAGTGGTGATCTGACTGGGGTTGATACACATGTTTTTCATTGCATGATGGAACCATTGTTGTCATAGCCAATGCTGCAGTATTTATATCCCACCCCCCTGTTTTGTCAGCCTCAGGCTTTAGAGGCACTTTTATTAGACTGGCAGAACTGCAGCTTTTGGAATCTAAGATATTTAAACCTAAATTATATGAAGAACTTATGGGTCACGCTTGCGGAATACACATATTTCTAATTTCTTATTCTGTTCGAAAGCAATCAACTCTGTCTCTACTTCGAAACAGAAAGGCTTAACACCTTAATTAAAGGATGGCCTGTTTAAGCATCCACTTTGTGGGATCATGAAATACAATTGGACTTTCCATATATCCGCAGTTATCTTTACCATTCTATCATGTGCGCTTGAATTAGCAGTATGTCGCAATGTTTTGCAAAGCTCTGGGGGGTTTCTAACACTTTAAGTACTCTGGCCGACTAATGACCCCCAAAATGATTTATGTAGGGGACTGTTGTGCCTTACCGGATTGAACCCAAGTACTGTTTATTTAACAGTGTCTCAAAACAAGATAGCAATCCGAAATAAACGGCTTTCAGATCAAGATAATGAATGTTGTTGTCAACATGTATCTCTGAGACACCTCACTGACCCCATGTGGACTGATTCCCAGCCCATAAAGGAAGAGTCTGTTGTCAGTGTAATTCTAGCGGAGATATACAGTCTGGGGGAATCCTTAGCCCTATTATATTCCTCACTGCATGTCCGAAATAGCTCTAGGCTAGCACTTCATAGTAAATACCATCATGTCATTTTTGAGCTATTGAAATAGCCCAAGCACTTAATTCTGTTGTGATTCATCAGTATGAATTATGTCATATTCACACTTTCCATCCCCCCTTTTTTTCTTTCGAATTAGTACCGTAGCCTCAACTGAGTGCTTAATTGCCAGCAAGTGCAGTTACCATTCTCTAACCTGTTCACCTATTCAGGTTGGTTTCGGTTCTTGGTCTATGACACTCAAAACAAGTGCACTTGCTCTAAAGAAGTTTGAATGTATTCCCGGTTATTTCGGGTCTTTTGCCTGAGCCTCATATTGAAATACCCACATAATTTCATGGCTAACTTTTGAGTTTTGAGTTGGCTAGTATTTTCCGGTATCTGATACTTTTCTAAAACAGACACTCTCTTACAGTCATCCAATTTAGACAACAAAAATGTTTTGAGAAAGCTTGCCATCTCCTGGCATAGCAGTGGCCCTTTATGCTCTGACAATGCATGCAAAGTTGCATGTAAAACAATGTAACAGTGGGTAGTCTAGCCAGTGACTGAATTTTTCCTAATACCCATTACAGCTGTCCGATTATTCGGATTGGGTTGGGGTGTGGTATAGACCGCTTTACACTAGTATCATGAAACACAAAGTTCTGTTTTATATGTATTAAATATGTTCACTGTTTATTCCACCAGCAGTTCAAGTCTAAATTGGAAATTGGTTTTGGGGATTTTGCCTGTCCCCGGATCGATGACAAATGATGAATTCCTTTTCCTCGTAGTTCAATGTGTAGGACTTAATGTCCTACTGAGGCTTCTTGTAGGGCTTAATAGCCTACATGTAGGGCTTAATGCCTACTGGGACTTCTTTGCTAGAATCACTTACCTGTTAGAATCACAAGATTCTACTAGAAATCAGGAGGCTTACAATGCTCCTCGCCCCTTTTGAGAGTCGTATTCTATTAGCATGAATTGTGGAGGCGTGACAGCTGTCCTTGCCCCTTTTGAGAGTCCTATTCCATTACAATGAATTGTGGAGGCTAACAGCTCTCCTTGCCACTTTTGAGAGTCATATTCTATTAGCATGATTTGTGGAGGCTTACAGCTTTCCTTGCCCCTTACTCTTGGTGCTCTCTGCTTCCTTTTCAGTCTGAACTAAATGCAGAAGTCTTAGTGCTTCTGGAAACACATTTTCTGTGGTGCTCCTTAAAAGAGTCCTATGCTCTCTGAATTGTAGCCCGAACTGGAACTGTAACTGTACACTTAATTATCCAGCACTTTATTTCACTTTCAGATATTATATTTTCAAACACTCGAATCACTTTTCAAATAAATCACACTAATAAGAAATACTAAACATTGGATTCAAATAAACACTAGTAATAATATTAAATAGCAGATTTCAGTCCAACTGCACATTAAACAGGGAAAAAAACATTAAATAAGACTTTCCTTTAATTGCAACTCGTATCCTCAATAGGTATATTCTAACATGTCTTGACCTTTCTGGAACTAACCTGCAATTGACCTCCTGGACACGACATGCATCTCACAGGGGCTCATCACATGACCTTGTGCTGATGGGAGAATTTACGGGTTTATCACAACTGCTCGGGTTTTCCGGCGAATTACCTCGCCAAAATACATCGCGAGCTTTTTCGTCGACCTATCCGCATTAAAAAAATGCCTACAGGTGTCCATAAGTGTTCGTCTGTAATCATACTTTTTTTAAATGGGTTAAGGCTTTGTGTTTGTATATGTTTAGAACACGGTAGACTTGGATCAACCAGTTGTGATACGTATGTCATAAAACGTAAGTTGTATTCAGTTCTACTTTTTCTACAAAAAATCATTTTCAATATCAAAATGGTATATCAGAGAAAACGTTAAATTACAGCCATGTTATACTGACCTCCTTTTCCCACAATGTTTTCAAAAGCCTTCTACATAAGGTCCGTAAAACACCAGAGGTGAAGGGTAAATGGGAATTTGTGAAAGATGTGTCAACTTAATTAATGACCCCCCCACGTGTTCCAGCTCGATGCCGTCTAAATGGGGGGGAGGGGCACGAGTCCGAGCGGGGGGGGGGTATTTTATTCTACTGCTGCTGCCGAAATAACACTTTTAAAAAGTGGCCTTTTGAAAACTTTGTGGAAAAAAGAGAAAATATTTTCTACCCTTTCAAAGACATAAATCATCATTTTGGTAGATCTACATTAAATTTCTCGTCTGCAGACGCTATAAATTTGGTATAGTCCAACGTTTTGTCGTTTGGGAGAGGAGGTGGAAGAGTCAGAAAGACAGAAAGGGGAGAAAAGAGGGGATGAATTGAATGAATGGCGTTTTACGCCGCGTTTCAACATTATTAAAATCATATCACGGAGACAGCTCATATGGTCATGTATCTCCAGGGCTTCACCAGTACTAGGCTAGGCTTAAAAGTGTCTTGCCCAAGGACACTCCCACAAAAAAACCCACCAGATCAGGTTACTGATTCCACTCTTTATCACTAAGCCATGCATGAAGGGATGGAGAAAAGATAGAAACAGAAACGCACAAAAAGAGAGAGAGACAGAGAGATTCCGTTAACTGGAGGAGGGTTTATTTCTTGTGTGTGTAAAAGAAATTCTATTCACGGGGTTAGTGAGATCAGGGTGGTTTTAACCTGGCGCTTAAATGATTGCGTCAAGTTTTCATATGAAAGAGAAGTGTTTAACACTGTGTAAAGGGATAGTAGGTAGGTGTCACGGTATGGTACACACGAAATGGGCTTATACACAAGCTACAAAATGAGTGCTAAATTTGAAATGAGAAGACGTTAACCTCTTACACGTGTCAACCCATTTCTCTATCACTTATGACCCCATTCTAACGTCACGCCGTTAGATAATGGTCATCTATTTAAAGAATCAACGAAAACATGCATCGTCCTGTTTCTATCTGGACCTATTTTAGTAATGACACGCCGAAAACACGCTTTGACTTGTTTTTAGCTCTATTTTTATTCATGACATCATATCACGTGATGACCTGAAGGACATCCAAAATGGCGGCTGTCAAAGTCATCCAAGATGGCGGCGGTCAAGGTCATTCCACCTCAACCTCAAGTTTTAACTCAAAAAGGGCAGCTGGTGCTCTACATACACTACTGCTATCTGTCAAGAATTGCAACTATACATTGCTTATTTATGAATTGTTTCATTTTATAGTACACATATTTTATCAGGTATACTACCAATAAATAAGTTTGTAGAGCAACGAGTCAAAAGTCGTGCACCGTAAGGTCGTTGTGTCAATGTTTCTACATTATAATTCATTTGATAACCCGAGGAAATAAGTAGCCAGATCAACACCTCATTTACTATGTGATAAAGACATGAGGTCTTGATGTAGAAACTAATCCCTGCGAGAAGTTCAAATAACTCTGGGTATTATATGTCCTTTGTTAGGTGCACTATATAAATGTGTCGCGTCACATAAAAAAGGGCTTATTGAAAGTGCGAAAAGTATTGACCCTGGTCAGCCTGCGCAGTCTGACCAGGGTTGATACCTGTCGTGAATCACTGTAGTTTTAGCGCCGCCGTGCACGTTACGCGGGAAATCGTACGACGTCGGCGACGTCACTTTGTTTTTGTATACATGTAAAGAAACCGTTAGAAAACGGAAGACAAAAATATACAGCAGTGAAGACACAACGCATCTTTGGTTTCATTCTTTTACCCGCTATACGATATCGGTGCCGTGACCAGGATACGAAGATGTCTAAGACGAACCTTCAGAAGCTGCAAGCTACGAGAGCTGGCATTAGATCAGATATTTCCATGCTAATTGAAACAGCCGAAAAAGCGAAGATGGAGTTGAACAAAGACGAATTCAGGCTGGTGTTTGAGGAGCTGGAAATTGAGGCGAATACACTGAGCGAACTTAACGAGAAGATATTGCCAGCGACCGATGCAGAACACACGGAAGAAGAATTAATCCGGATTAAGCTGAAATTAAGTGGACTTAGATCGTTTCTACGGGAGCTAAGTCCTAAAGACTCGAACGTAAATCGTAAAGCTCAGAACGGACATTGTGCAGACGGAGGTGTCGAGACGGAGACGGAACGAGACGAAGCCGACAGAGTGCAAACGGAAGTGACCGGGGTAGACGTGAGTGTAGACGGAGATCCAAGAGGTGGCGTCACAATCGGGCCGAGTACTGATGCCGGAAGCCAAACGTCACAACAGATGGTAAACTTACAGGGGAGTGGGTCGCAGACCGCTACAGGTAATGTCTCACTTTCTGCTAATTATCACAGATTACCGAAGCTAACTCTCCCGATGTTTGATGGTGATGTCCAAACTTGGCAAACTTTTTGGGACTCTTTCGAGTCTACAGTGCATCAGAACTGTAATTTGACAGATGTGCAGAAATTCTCGTACCTAAAGAAGCAGTTAGTAGGTGAAGCAGCACGTACCATTGATGGTTTTGCACTGACAAATATTAACTATGCAAGAGCGATTGACTTGTTGAAACAGATATGGTCAGAGACATAAAATCGTTCACGCTACTATGCAGACATTGATCCAACTTCCCGCCCCTAGTAACACTCTACACAGTTTGAGAAAGTTCTATGACGATATGGAGACAAAGATCCGTGCGCTCGAATCTCTCGGAAAGCCGCAAGAGGCTTACGGCGACGTGCTCGTGCCGATCGTACTCAACAAATTACCCGGTGATATAAGAGAACATTTAGCGCGTCAGCACGGTGATGATGACTGGTTATTGAGTGACTTACGTCGTGCAATTTTCAAGGAAATAAACATTAAAGAAGCCGGTGCGCCATCAAACGTGTTCCAACCGGAAGTAGAGTCATACGGGTCTGCTGCATCGTTGTTTGCGGGCGCAAAACATGGTAGTGATGGTAAGGCAGAGAGTCCGAGAGACAATAAACAAACATTAAACTGTCTATTATGCGGAGATTCGCATGTTGTGAGTCAGTGTAAGAAATACCACGATGTACAGTCAAAGTTGAAAGTTGTGAAGGAGAAGAAACTGTGCTTTAACTGTTTTCGAAAACATGCAGTGTTCTCGTGTAAAAATAAGAACCGTTGTCAACGTTGTGGCAGAAAGCACCACACAACCATTTGCCAGACGAACACAGGTAATTCTCAGACAACTAGAACGGCTGACCCTCAGCCGCAGACGACAAGAAATCATCAAACGACGAGGGATGCGGTCGTGTTGTATACATCCGCACGACAATCACGCGCAGGCGTTTTGCTGAAAACAGCCATTACGGACGTGTGCTATAAACACAATATGGGTTCAGCAGCAATACTCTTTGACGAGGGCGCTCAGAGAAGTTTCATTACAGAAACATTAGCAAAGGAGTTACAGCTACCTAGGCAGAGTACAGAAGCCGTCAGTTTATCTGCTTTCGGTGGTAGCTGAAAAGTATCAGCACATAGACACTTCGACCGTGTACGTAGTCACAGAGCAGCAGCAGAAGATTCCTATCCGTGTTCTAATTGTGCCGACGATAGCTACGCCAATTGACATTAGTCACAGATCAGACATTACAAAGTTATCTTATTTGAAGGGACTAAAATTAGCCCATCCCATCTCATATGCTCGTGAATTCCCAATTTCGTTGTTAATCGGTGCAGACTTTTATTGGGATTTCATTGAGGACGAAATCATTCGAGGTAACGGTCCAACAGCTGTCAAGTCTAAGCTTGGTTACCTACTCTCCGGGCCATTCAACAGTTCTACACCGGGCCGGGTAGTGAACACATTCTGAACGTGATGGTGTCGAGAATCCGAGAAGAAGAATCATTGCAAAGGTTTTGGAACTTAGAGAGTCTCGGGATCATAAAGAACGAGCCCGATTGTAAGCTAGAACAAGAACTTGAAGAGTATCAGAAGACATCGGTTGAATACCATGATGGAAGGTACATTGCCAGGTTACCATGGAGACCAAAACATCCGGTCTTACCGACAAACTACAACATAGTGCTGAAGAGAACCGAAAATACCGTGCGTAGACTTGCCAAAGAACATGCAATGTTGAAAACCTACGGTGAAATCATTGCCGGGCAGGAGCGACGAGGTTTCATTGAAAAGGTACCGGACACAGATCTCGACAGCGACAAGCAGATCCACTATATTCCTCATCACCCTGTGAAGAAAGAGTCGTCGACCACGCCCATTAGAATCGTCTACGACTGTAGTTGCAGACAGACTCCAGAGTCAGCGAGTTTGAATGATTGTCTAAAATCAACACCCCCGGTTCTAAATGAACTCACTTCTTTTCTATTGAGATTTCGACAGCATAGATTTGCAGTCACTACTGACATAGAGAAAGCGTTTTTAAACGTTAACCTTCACCCTGACGACCGTGACGTCACAAGATTTCTATGGCTACGAGATCCGCGTGACCCTAACAGTGGATTCGTGACTTACCGTTTCAGAGCGGTGCTGTTTGGTGCTACATCATCGCCATTTATACTCAATGCCACCATACTTAAGCATCTAGAATCCAATCCAGACGTACCTGCCTCAGAAATTCTACGGCGAGATCTTTACGTCCATAACGTCATTTCGAGTTTCCATGACGAAAACGAGTGCGTCCAGTTCTACAGTGAATCCCGTGCCCTGATGTCGAGCGCTGGTATGAATCTGAGGTCATGGGGCTAGAACAGCGAGAAGTTGCTTCAAATTGCCGAAAGAGACAATGTCATGGACAAAGATGAGATCACGAAGGTTTTGGGTTTACGCTGGGACCCGTCCAAAGACGTGTTGACATTTGCACAGAGAACGATTCCTATTACCTGCCATGTAACCAAAAGATTCGTATTGAAGCATTCATCCCAGATCTACGATCCCCTTGGACTACTAAGCCCTGTTTCAGTACGTGCCAAGATCCTGATGCAAGAAATGTGGAAGCAGAAACTTGACTGGGACATACCCCTACCAGAGGATTTACATAAAGTGTGGAACTGTATTGCCAAAGATTTAAACACAGTTACACAGATCACATTTTAGAGACAATATTTAAGCAATCCCACAGAGAGTGGAAAGAGACGTTTACACATATTTGTTGACGCAAGTATGGCGTCATATGGAGCCGCCGCCTTCATTTGTGATAAAGAGGAATCGAGACAAGTTATGGCAAAGAATCGAGTTGCCCCTCTCAAGACTTTGAAACTCCCGAAACTAGAATTGATGGCAGCCCTGATTGGCGCACGACTGGCTGATCATTTGCAAACGACATTTCCTGCAACAAATGTGACTATGTGGTCAGACAGCCAGATAGTATTACACTGGATAGCTACCCAGAAAGTACTTCCAAAATTTGTGGCAAACCGTGTGAAAGAGATCCGAGATTTGACAGGGCAGTACAAGTGGAAATATTGCCCTACGAAAGACAACCCAGCAGATTTACTTACAAGGGGCATAACTGCCAACAACTTTATGAAGAATGACCTCTGGATGACAGGACCTGAATGGTTATGTGACAGAAGTCGATGGCCGATGTGGAAATTCTCGGAAAACCAAGTGCAGATCCTGCTGGAAGAACCCGGATGTATACAGATGTTAATCACTGACCAGACAGCTCGTTCCACACCAGAGGGAAATATACAAAATGTGATGAGCGTACAGAAGTACAGCAGACTCAACAAACTCTTACGAGTTACAGGATACATCCTGAGATTCATAAAAAATTGTAAGGCAGGCCGAGCGAATGCGAACCTTGATCCGCTATTTGCGAGTGAACTACAGCAAGCTCAGTTGCTATGGATACGTGGTTGCCAAGCAACATACTACAGAGAAGAACTACAGGAGCTGAAGACCAGCAAGCCACGGGCCTCGTTGATTAGACAACTACGTTTGTTCCTGGATCCGACCGGAGCTATCAGATGTGGCGGCAGGATCCACAACGCAGAAGTTGACGACGTCACAAAATTCCCTTACCTGTTGCCAAAGAAACACATACTTACGACGTTGATGATTCAAGCAGCTCATGAATTGCATGGACATTCTGGCTTGAATTCTACAGTTACAAATATCAGACAGAAGTTTTGGATACCAGCAATGCGGCAGTGTGTCAATGCAGTCATCCGGAAGTGCGTCATATCCCGCAAGGTCCAAGGAAACCCGTACAAGTCGCCAGAAGTACCGCCACTGCCGAAACTTCGTGTCAAAGAAGCCCCTGCCTTTACCGTGACCGGTGTAAATTTCACAGGCGCAGTGTACATAAAGAACCCCACCGGAACAGAAACCAAAGCATACGTATGCCTGTTTACATGTGCCGTCACCAGAGCCGTACATCTAGAGGTGGTAACCAGCATGTCCGTCGACTATTTTCTACAAGCCTTCCGGAGATTCGCCAATCGAAAGTCTCTACCTTCTTTGATGGTATCAGACAATGCTAAAACTTTCCAGAAAGCGTCTACCTATTTGAAGTCCATGTTCGAATCCCTGAGAGTTAGAGACCACTTAACAAAGGCTGGAGTAGACTGGCAGTTTATACCCGAGAGAGCGCCGTGGTACGGCGGTTGGTGGGAGAGACTAATAGGCATAACAAAACGAACTCTCAAGAAGATCCTTGGAAGACGGAATACTTGACAGCACTTCGTGAACGCAGCGACAAACCTGGGTCCAACTCCCAGACCATCCGTGTTGGTTAGGTCGTACAGGTCCATGACGAGTCCACCAGGATCCGTTGGAAACTTGCCGTGGTGGAGAGCCTCATCTACGGGAACGACAGATTAGTCCGCGCCGCGAAAATTAAATTTGCAAATGGACTTATCGCGACTAGGCCAATTATTAAGTTACATCCGCTTGAAGTGATAGACAATGCCGAAAATAGTGATTAGTGATAGACACATTCGTGATATTATTCAGTGATAAGTTCGTTAATCTCTCGTGAACATTATGACATTAAAAGAGACTATAATGATTTTTCTTGCAGAGACTTGATTAATGCAAGAATAACCTATCTACTTATAACTTTAATTAACTGCAAATTTTTCTTACATTAAGAAACTTAGACTTAATTGCATTATATTAATGTTTTGATTAATTTGATTCGATTAGTATGGTTATATCAAATGTGTTTAATACTAGGATACGTGCACTTTTTTCTCGTTAAAGTAACTTTTTGCCGCCCCCAGTATGTCGTAAATCACTGTAGTTTTAGCGCCGCCGTGCACGTTACGCGGGAAATCGTACGACGTCAGCGACGTCACTTTGTTTTTGTATACATGCAAAGAAACCGTTAGAAAACGGAAGACAAAAATATACAGCAGTGAAGACACAACGCATTTTGGTTTCATTCTTTTACCCGCTATACGATAATACCTTTTGCTTTTGGTCAATTTTCTTACTAAACAGCTTTTTTGAAAACATCGACTCTTATCGACCAGCACTGACTTCTCTCTCCTTTTGAACTTTTTCATTTACGGGGTTTCAATAAACGATATTTTTACATGACGCAACACAAATGGCCAAGGGCCTAGAGTAGTAATTTATCACATACAATAACCATACAACACTTAATAAGGTAGAATATACCTGATAGAGAACTTGTCTTGTTAGCTAAAGGTATTGTGGGGAAAGAATTTCAGCAAGACATTGATGTGCATGTCTATAATCACCTGATAAGCTTTATAGAGTTTTACAATTTCATTTATCCATTACCACACAGTCACAAGTTTTAACGCCCCTGAAAAAGATAGCTTTGGAAAACATTATGGAAAAAGAAGAAAATGCTGGCAAAGAGCATTTTCTTCTTATCCCACATATGTTTTCTAATCCCTTTGATTCAAATTTCACCTACTGGGCCATGTTTAAGTTGTCGTCCGCAACAGCTTTCAAGTTGGACCAGTCTAAAAAAAATTTGCCCGGTAATATGTTAATATCCACGAGATCAAGACTTTGTAGGATCAAAACTGACTATTTGTAAGCTATGTTTTAATGTAACAGAGAGTAATTAGTTAGAAGAGTGGTAACTTTGGATAATGTTATGTGTTAGTATTGGGACACATGAATTTAGCTTTTGAGACACAACTCACATGGACTCAAAATATAACTAAATACTGATAACACTAAATATTTATGTTTCTTTGATTTTATTTAAATATTGTGAGATGTTTTATTACAAAGAAATGGTAATAAGATGCTAACAACTCTATTTGCTTTGAATATTGGGTGATTCTTGATGCAATTATGGTTCTATTTCCGTGGCATCAATTTGGGAGAGGTAATTTGCAAAGACCAAATATGACTAGTTTCTGATTTTTTGTCAAAATATCACTTAGATATCAAATTTAATCAATTTAAGCCCAAGTGTATGCCCCGGATATAGAACACATGTACTTGTTTGAGAAAAGAAGCTTTGCACCGGAAAAAATGTAACTAATCAGCCGCCATATTTTTGAGAGCTGCTATTATCACATTAATTTTTTAATACAAATTATAAAAATCATAATTATTGTTGTTATTTTATTGAATTATATATCATTTTGTATTCTATAAGGGCTTTTTTTTGTAAAAAAAATACAAAAATTGTCAGGGAAAAATTTGTTCTAGAAAACAGAGGCCGTTTGATTTTCCGGTCAAAGTGCCGATGGAGGGTAAGAGATACAAATGTGTCTGTAATTTTCCAATACTTCCTTTAATGCTCAAAAAAAGAGGATCAATAGGTTCATTAGGTGTATACCTTTAGAAAAATATATGGTTTGTTGAAGTTTAAATCTTTGACCATTACGGGTAGACTACCTTAAAATACACGCGTTATAGGCACGTTACGTCTTATTCTTAATTTACCCATCTAATTTACTTGTGTCGGTCCGGTAATAACCGGGTTATGTCATTTTTTCCGTCCGTCTATCTATATATATATATATATATATATATATATACACACACACACACACACACACATTGTAATTCATAGAGAATGAGAGAGCAGAGACGGAAAAACTAGGGAGAGAGAGAGAGCAGAGACATAAAAATAAGAGGAAGGAAGTTGTATCACGTGGGACATATTGATTTTGTATTTGTTGTTGTTGTTGTGGTGGTGGTGGTGACAGTAATTGACTATATACATTATGTATAAGTCAATTAAGTTATTAATTTTCATTCATATTTAATCATAATCATATATTCAGTTGGTGCCCTGTAATACGCATACTGTCCGGTTAATTTTATTTCCGTCTTTTTTTTGTCCGCTTTGATTCATGTTTGGGTGTTGTTTGTTTACTTTAAATGATGTCTGTCATTATTGTATTTGTATTTACTTAAATGGCTAAACACATGTTCATGTCGATTGCTGAATAAAATGTAATGTTCTACAAATCAGATTTTAGGGATGTATAATACTGTGAAGACTTGCTTGGTATAATGCATCAGGGAAATGCATTGAGCCCTCTTTTGCCAGAACCTGGCTTATATACATGCCACAGATCTAGCCAGTTAAATAGAATACAACGGCTTGTTGTTATTTCATCTCTTGGGTACATGTATAATATGTACATGAAAGCTTAGCAAATGCCTCTTTCTTTGATCAACTTGAAGAGTAAAGTCAAGACGAAAATAAAAAAAAACTAATATGTGAACTTAAAACAACATCATCAGAATTAAGATATATTGCCGACGCACGTTCTGACGCAATATTTGAAAGAACTTTTACCAGTTATTACACCTACAAGGTTAGTGCGGGCTATTTCCGGATAAATACAAACAAGCTACTGTAAGGCCACTTCTTTTAAAAGAAGCGTGGACTTGAACTAGAACTTGGTAATTACAGACCTGTAAGTAACCTTTCATTTCTATCTAAAGTAGAGAAAGCAGGTCTGTACAGACTTTGCACGCTTGCGTACAAAAAATAACTTCTCCGCAAAAGTAAATCAGCCTGTACACATCATCATCCTTGTGAATCAGCTCCGCTGCGACCTATCAATGATATTTTTGGTGGAAAGGAGAGAAAAGAAGTCTGATTGCTAATGATCTCGGTGCTGCATTCGATACCGTAGATCATGGCATCCTGATAATCCTACTTCGTGATCAGTTTGGCGTATGTGGCAGTGCATTGAATTGGCTCGAGTCGATCTTACCTCACCCCGTCCACTAGGATACATGGAGCGTTGCCTAAGGTATCTGTTTGGGCTCGTAGCTGTACTTTATCTACGCTAGTGCACTTTTTGACGCCATTCGGCCGTCTACTTCCTTGTCTGGGTTCTCCTTTGATCATATCGCACACAAATGCTTTCTTCCCCTATGTCTTCAATGCATGAACAGCAAAATATCCATTAACTAGACACATGTGCTATTACAATCAACAATTGGATGAACGTTAACAAGATAAAAATGAATACTTCCAAAGCAGACTTCATTACGTTTGGCAGCAGGCCTGAACTGAACAACCACCTATAAGATACTCGGGCGCCTTCTTGGACGAAACTATTTCATTTAAGGAATACGTTAAGCGCAAATGTCGCACTGCAATGTTAAACTTCTTCAGCGTTGAGTCCGTTAGAAAACACCTTACTACTGCTGCAGATTAAGGTCTACGGCCCCTAACTCTCATATTTAAGGATCTGTACAAACTTAGTCTCACAGCAATAGCGACTCATAGATAAACTTTATGGTGGAGTTTAAAAAAATTTCACCACACGTAATTTCAATTATGAAGAATTTTATCTCATGACCCACGGATGCCTAGGCTGGACAAAAATAATAGAGTACTACCTCCTTGAAATTCAATGTGTTTATCATATTTTTCAACATACAATGACAAAAAAAGGTATCAAACAATAACGTAAGTACTAGTTGACCATAATTAAATGCCAAATTGCAAAATCTTTCCAGAAGACAATACTATTTTGACAAAATTCGGATGCAGGTCATCCTGCCCGACTCATTTACAAGAGAATTTGGACAGTCCGCACTTAATTTTAAAAAAATCATAACAAATTGAAATAACCTGCAAACCCAGTAGAACTTCCACAAAAATTTTAAACATCATTCAAAAATGCTTGGAAGAAATTTGAAGGAAGTTTACCACACACTTTCAGAGAAAACTGGACCTAAACATGGTAAGGTAGATTCAATAATCACCAATCATTTAAAAAAAATTCTCTCATGCAAGTGAGTAAATGAGTAAATTGTAATCCAAAGAAGACATTTGTGCGCGTTTTTTTTTTTTTTTTTTTTTTTTTTTTTTTTTTTAGCAAATTTCAGGTTTACTGTATAGATCTTTTCCAATGTAAAAACAAATGCTGTTTCAAACTATAGCTGTCTGAGACCAGGACATTTGACTATTTGTAGCACTTTGTCACAGAACAAGTAGCACAATTAGCCAAAAATTTCGAAGTTAAAATGGGTAATAATTACATTGTATATTCACCTACCGTAATGAAACTTGGCAAAAGAGTAGGTCTATTTATACAACAGTCTTCTGTGAAGTTGCAATTTAATCCATGGTAAAATGATGGAGATACAAACTTACATGTAAGACTTCTTTCAAAATTTCTATTTCGATAAAAGCTAATAATTCAGTCAAAAATCTAAAAAGAGTACCGGTAACGTTGAAACAAAAGTACAGTACTGAAACTGGGAAATGCAACACTTTTAAAGGCACTATTTTAGTTTCTATTCGTTCAATTTCCAATGGAAAACAATGTGGTAAACGAAACTACTTGCAAGGCCGAGCAATTTCTGCTTTTTTCTGCATTTTCTTAATTAAGCTTTTAGACTTGAAATTTACATACATTGTTGTTTCTGTCCCATATAATTTGAATAAACTCACATTAATGGTACACTCTATTGCCAATTTCATTCAGTTTAAATGTTGCATTCCCTAGTTTCAGGGTCTGGTGTGTAGTTATCATTCAATAAAAGGAGTGGTCACAGCTATTGTGGACATATAAGATCTTTACTAAGTTGCAACAGCAAAACAGATGCTAAGGTATCTGCTACAGCTCTGATTATTTTTGCAAGAGTCAAACTAAAATGGACCAAACACAATATATTCCTCATGCTCAAAAAAAAAAAAAAAAAAAAAAAAAAAAAAAAAATGGCTTTGCCTCGATAATAAAGCCGGCTAAGTGTGTGCATTCAGGATCACCAAATCAATGCTATAGGCTATCACAAAAACTCTTGATACAACTACAGTATAAACTGTAAATTTCAAAGATGGCGATACGCCCCTATGGTCTCTACAGTTCAACTGAGATCCTTTATGTATTGCAATGGCATTTAGAATCAGAATCATTCTTATTTTGAAATGAGAAAGTATTGTCAATTTTCAATTTCACAAGATGAACAGTCTAAAATTTGGCAGTGCAACATTTTCAGCTGCTCCATCCCAGTTCTGGTGCATTCAGTTTTCTCAAACTAGTATGGAAAACATCATAGAAAGAGCAAGCCATTGCATGAGAAAGTAATGGCATCTTTTTTCACACTGTTTTCCAAGCTTAATACCTTTAAACATCGTTTGGATTTAAGCTTGCTGCATTTTACGCTAAATCACACGATGTTGCGGAGCATTCTGGATGCAGTTCCATTCTGTTTCAAATTTAATTTGTCTTTGGCAAATACTTTCAACATGGACAAGTCTATGATTCTGTGGTCTTGTAGAGTGATCATATAATTCTTCTACTGCTTCTATGTTCATGCGACTTTGATCTCTGGATATTTTAGAAATTACAATAAGCATGGCCTGGTTTCTGCACTGTAAACAGCTTGAAGACATTCATTTTCATTCAACACTTTTCGAAACTTTATCAACAGCCTTCTCCTTGCCTTGAAACCTTCTAGCGTTCAACAGTCAAGCCAGCACTTTCTTTTCTGAAACATGGATAACATATAAAATGTCACAAAAGAAATGTGATAAGGTGAGTTACAAATTCAAGTGTAACAGTGTTGCATGATTAATGTGGTTTTCAACATTAATTCCCTACACAGCCCGGCTCCGTAGCTCAGTTGCTAACATATCCGACTCATGACCTGGCAGATGCGAGTTTGATACCTGATTGAAGCAAACTTTCTTTCCGGCGATTTTTCGCCTCTCACCTCTGATACATGTAAGAAAAGTAGTCATAGACCTGGAACAAAAGTCGTGTCAGTACTGGTGTGAGAAAGCCAGGAAACACATGCGAAGGTGCACTGACCGCCGTGATATGACCTGTGCTGTTAAAACGGTGCTAAACTCAAGTACAAAGAAAACACATTTCCCAGACAGTATGAATGCAACCTTTCCACACAAATGGCTGTATTTTTCAAACAGACATGATCTTCTGATATGCCAAAGTATCAGAACAATTGGGTTGCATTGCCTGTCATCAAATGCAGCAAACAGGAAGCATTTCCAGAAGATTTCCAAGTTTAGAAACTAACAAAATACTGACATTTTCACCCAAGGAAAAATAATTCCCATGGTAATACATGTATATTAACCGTTTACCACACAACCCCAATTTCTAACGACTCTGGGAAACTGGACTTTTGAAAACATTGTGGGAAAAGGAGAAAATGCTAGTAACCAGCTTTTGTGTACTTGGTAGGTTGTGCAGTGGATGAATTTTGGTCAGTTTTGATCGATGAAGTTTAGTCGAACATTCAGAATATTCTTGCATAATGCAGATCAAGCGGCTGGGGGAAGTAGTATTTGTTTTTGGGATGATAAAAACACGGGGGACACGTGACTGAAATTGAAGATTTGAAAAACAGATTGAATGTCTTCCTTTGACCTTTTTCCCCAAACTACCACATGGAGGAGAATCTAAATCGACTGTTGGCCACTCGAGGGCTTTTTGCAGACAATGTAGATCAATGTAAATTTTTTTTTTAATATCGGCTTGAAAAATTCATTTCACTTATTTGGCAGGATAAGGGTTAACGATATATCCAAGAGTATTATGCTGGGTTTTTTTTTTTTTTTTTTTTTTCCTACTTCAATCACATCAAGGGGGAAGGGGGAGATTTAAATAGACTGAACATCCGGCTACAAAACTGATTGCATGATCAATTTCTTTTGCATACACTATGCGCAAATACGGTGTAGACAAATTGCTGTTTGGATTTCTTTTGCGCGTGAGTCATACTGTATTTTCCTTCTGGTTATCAAGCGTTAATAGCCAATAATAATGATGATAACAATAATAGAGTTAGAAAGAAAGATGAGTTAGTTATCTACAATCATTTCCTGAGAAATTAGTTTAAATAAATATCTCTCATAAATGTGGCTAAAGCCTGTTTTTGTTGCGGCCGTTACCCGGATGAACGGACAGATTTGTCTGTTCATCAGGATAAAGATGTGTACATTAACTTGACATACATGTAGTAGAAAAGGTAGGTGTCAAAAAGCCATTCGTGAAGAGAGATAGACCTCGGTTAATTGTCATCAATACTTACTTGTAACTTAGTTACATCATTTTAACTGTTTTTCTCGAGGATTTTTGCTAATAGGACAATAGCTTTCCTCATAACTTTCTTTTGGGTTAAAAAAGAAAATCAAAAATGTGTAAGTGTGGAAATAATTATATGATTATTATTGTTTTAAACTATCTCTAACAGGGCCCTAAGATCACCTGAACAAAAGCCAGTAGATATTGGCAACTTTATGAAAAGAAATCTTTTAGTGAGGACGAAACTGGATTATACAGAATGTTGACAAATACTTACATTCGCTTGTCTTTATTTGTAACATTTTCTATCGCAGTATTCTTATGGTATGCATCTCTGCAAATGAATTGGGAAACCATGCGGAAAATAGTCCATAAAATCAAAGAAACGGACCAAGCTAACAGGAAAGAACAAAAACTTTTGTCAAATTTCACCGCAATGTCAAAGTTGATTGGAGCTGATCGCCTTCCGTTTACTTTGTACCGAAGTTACAGCTTAGAAAACCCTTCTTTGTGTTCCTCAGTGAGCAGCTTATTAATGCTAGTTGCAGTTAAATCTTCGCCCAGAAATTTTGACAACCGTAAAATTCTACGCGAAACTTGGATGAACCAAATAGATATGTTTATATTTGGAAGAGCAAAATTTGTATTCGTCTTAGGAAAGACAGATTCCTCTACACAGAAACAGATAGAAGATGAGTTCAGTAGATATGGCGATATCTTACAAGGAGAGTTTATTGATACTTACAGAAATCTTACTGAAAAGGGAATAACTTTAACGAAATGGGCCAGTGAACGTTGTAGAAATGCAAAAATGATTATGCAAACGGATGACGATGTCGTAGTAAACGTTTTCAATTTATTCAAATACATAGTTCCCTTCATTCAAAAACAGTCCAAAACCATCATATGCAGTCTAGTTTTGTCAGGAATTGTACAGAGACGTGAAAATAACAAGTGGTTTATTGAGAGTAACCTGTTTCCAGACTCGGAGTTCTACCCACCGTTTTGTCAAGGCTTCTTTGTATTGTATACAAATGATCTTACGCCATTGCTTTACGAAGCCGCTAAATCTACACCATTTTTCTGGGTAGACGATGTATATCTGTATGGTCTACTTGTAGAGAGAATTCCCGGGGTGGACGTCGGAAAGATGAAAAGAAATACCTTAGTACTTGGCAATATCAAATCACGTTCTTACGATGGCAAACAGCAATTCAAAACCTGTGATTATTTAATAGCGGCTGGAAACCTTAAAGTTGGCAATCTCAGGAACACTTGGAATGAAATTGTCCGAATCAATTTGCAAGAAATCCACGCTAATATTATCCCTTGATTTGTATGTCTTAAGTTCTTTTGGAAAGTTTAAGATGTAACAATATACTCGAGGACAAAGGAAACATCTCATCTTAAAGTAACAATAGCTGCCAAAAGTAAACATAGTTATTGTTAAATGCATTTAAATTTAAATCATACCATTAGAAAGCATGGAAATTATTGTGGAGATGTTAATCTGTTATTGTACGGTCAGTCCAAGTGTAAGTGGCTGGTAGTGAAATTTAATTTCAAAACTAGGTTACAAGTTGCCAGGTCACTCTATCTTTTCTTTACTCTTTTCCAGCGACTAACAGTTGGACCGACTACACAATAGCAGATTGTCATCTTCACAATATTTTCCATACTTTTGAGTAGTATGAAATCTAAATCTAAATGCATTTTAACACATTTTACCCTTCTTTAATTGAAAATTAAAATGTATTCAAGTCAGATAGTTCTTTTCTGCAGCATATATGTTTCCAGAAAAAATGAAGATTCGGTGCCACGTACTGAGTGACAATCTCAAGTGCAATTCTTTTCAATAACTATGTTCAGGGTATAATGACAAAATCTTGGTCATGTTTGATAATGGATTACAATAGATGAATGAATAAATCGCCAACATTTGAAAAATACTTGTAAAGTATTGTAAGTCCGTGTCTCTCTGTGTTGACTGCATTGAGTATCTTTGTACGAACTGTCTGAAACATCGCAAGAAATTTAAAGTAACACGTGATCACATAACACTTGAGGGGAATGCAGTACCATCAAACAAAGAAGCTTTTGAAAGGATGCAATCCATCACTCTGTGCCCCGTCCACG
This sequence comes from Tridacna gigas, assembly GCA_945859785.2. Classification (NCBI taxonomy): domain Eukaryota; kingdom Metazoa; phylum Mollusca; class Bivalvia; order Cardiida; family Cardiidae; genus Tridacna; species Tridacna gigas. The sequence continues at coordinate 12,068,669 of OX244029.2, read as the reverse complement.
TGGATCAGAAAATTATCTACAAATGTACTAATCACTCTGAGTATGCGTGTCTGAAATGTGTAAGGAGCAATCAATTGGCACGTAACTTTCTAGTTGATATCACAACACTAAAGAAAACTGAAAAATCTTCAGATATCGTTCACACATTTTCAGTTTGAAAGAGAAGCAAAATTATATGCACAAAATTGTAGGAAACGCGATACTGAAACTGAATAAGGAAAAAGACACGGTATTTGAAAAAAAAAGTAAAACTAGAGGCCCTTGAGGGCCTGAATCGCTCCACTGGCATGACTGTGCTGTTTTTTATAGCATACACTATGAATCCATGATGCAAAAAGGAAAAAAAGCAAACGCACAAAAAAAGGGTTGTTGCAGTTGGGCTTGAACTCACTATGATAGCAAAAGTAGGCATTGTGAATTGAACAAAATTAATAGTGAGAAAAAAAAAAAAAACCCTGACGTTCAATTTCTCAAAACCAATTGTTTGGAATCCAGTCAACTTTTTGATACAGTTTCAGTACTCACTGTTTTAAATTTGATACAGTTTCAGTACTCACTGTTTTAAACAATCCCTGGAAGTTTCAAAGAATGTGACCAATAATGTGGACTTTGTTGAGTAAATAAAGTCATCACATGGCTGCTTTTCCTAAACCGATTGCTAGATTTTCTTCATTCTTAATAGAGTTCAATCCCTTGATTATACAAATAATTTTTGCAAGTTTAAAAAGAATGAATAAAATACTGTCAGTAAACCACAAATGCTGATCTTATCACGTAAACAAGAAATCGAAATTTTGAATTTTAAATGGCTACTTTTCTTACACTGTTTGTCAGATTTTTTTCAAAATCAATGGGATTCAAGCTATTGATGAGATAAACAAACTGTGCAAGTTTCACGAATATCTGACTACAAAAGCAGACTTTATCTTGTAAATAAGAAATTGAAATTTTGAACTTTATAAGCTACTTTTCCCACACTGTTTATCAGATTTTTTTTTTTTTTTTTTTTTTTCCAAAATCAATAGGATTCAAGCTATTGATGAGATAAACAAACTGTGCAAGTTTCAAGAAAATCGGATCAAAATTGCAGACTTTATTGCGTAAACAAGAAATGGAAACTTTGAACTTTAAATGGCTACTTTTCCCACACTGATTGTCAGATTGTTTTAAAAATCAATAGGATTCAAGCTTTTGTTAAGATAAACAAACTGTACAAGTTTCACGAAAATCCGACCACAAATGCAGACTTTATCACGTAAACAAGAAATTGAAATTTTGAAATTCAAATGGCTACTTTTCCCACCCTGTTTTTCAGATTTTTTTCAAAATCAATAGGATTCAAGCTATTGATGAGATAAACAAACCGTGCAAGTTTCAAGAAAATCGGATCAAAATTGCAGACTTTACTGCGTAAACAAGAAATTGAAATTTTGAACTTTAAATAGCTACTTTTCCCACACTGTTTGTCAGATTTTTTTCAAAATCAATAGGGTACAAGCTATCGATGAGATAAACAAACTGTGCAAGTTTCACGAAAGTCAAATCACAAATACTGACCTTATCACGTAAACAAGAAATTGAAATTTTGAATTTTAAATAGGATTCAAGCTATGGATGACATAAACAAACTGTGCAAGTTTCAAGAAAATCGGATCAAAATTGCAGACTTTATTGCGTAAACAAGAAATGGAAATTTTGAACTTTAAATGGCTACTTTTCCCACACTGTTTGTCAGATTTTTTTCAAAATCAATAGGGTTCAAGCTATTGATGAGATAAACAAACTGTGCAAGTTTCACGAAAATCTGACCATAATGCAGAACTTTATCGCGTAAACAAGAAAAACGAACGGACGGACGGACAGACGGACCGACGACGGAAACCACGCCATGACATAAGCTCTGCTGGCTTACAGCCAGTAGAGCTAAAAACTGATAAACTTCGAGATTTTCTCGTTCAGCTTGAACAGTCCAGTGAAAACTTTAAAGAGACTGTGAAAGCAGAATTTGTCCGTATCCATGCTGAAACAAGATCAACATTAACGAAGGCCGCGGAATACTCTAATCAAGCCAATTTTCTACAAACTGTTATGAATTTAGGTAATCCGATTTAGGCTTACATTATAGCAGCAAGTCAATGTGTGTGACTGTGAATGCTGATCCCTGCCCCTGTTGTGTTATGAGATGACATATATTATTTTATCTCATATTTGACCTATGGTTTGCAAAGCATGACTCAATAACCTTTTGCCATCAGGGCAGGTCAGGATCAGACTGAAAAGAATGGGCACTTTCTGACAAGCAGATATTTTCTCGCAATAATAAGTTTGAAACAGCAATAAGGGAGCATTTACAATTACCTCGAAAGTTTCAATCAAGCTATTTAGCACGCTAAGGGGTAATGGTAATTACATGCCTTCATGATTGTCGTATATTGAGGCTGACTTTTTGCCTTCACTGTATCTTGTATTAGTCATGTAAATACTTTTTTTCCCCTTTTGTTTTGTTTCCCTTTTACCATGTCTTTCACCCTTTGGCACACAATTGTGAGTTTTAGCAACCCTGAGAAATAGGACTATTGAGGGCATTGTGGGACAGCGAGAAAATGCTGGTAACCTGCATTTTCTCTTATTCCCGCAATGTTTTCCAACCTTCCAGAAACAAATATAACTATTTGTGTTACATCTGATTTGCCGTCTGCAAGTGCTTTCAAGTTGGACCATTCTAAAACATTGTTGTGTGTTTAAGTGTCAAGAGTTTAGTTCATGTAAGCTGTATTTAGAAATTTTTATTAATGCTGCATTTTGCAAGCCAGTGTACGTACACAAATTGTTTCCCCATGTATGTTGTCAATTAGCTTAATAGTAGATCCAAGTTTTTTAATGAATCTCTGTAAATTAACAAGATTTGAAAACTTCCTGGCCTCTGGAGGCAGAGATCAAGTAACACAATTGTGCAGCCTGATCTTGGTCTCTCCAGATATAAACTGTGAAAAGTAGTCTGAATCACATTTTCTGTTTTTTTTTTTTTTTTTTTTTGCTTGCTCTTGTACTTTATGTTCCTAACTGATTGTATGAAAAGCATATACTAAGTTTTATTGAAAGCATTCCGAATCCTACAGTTTTGCTGTGAAACTGATGATACTCACAGTGAAGGATTGATTTCGTGCTGGGAAGGGGATAAAAATGCTGGTGGCCAGCATTTGCTCCTTTTACCATTATGATTCCAATAACTTCATTGACCAGGATGGATATAAACAGGGTAGTGTAACTGTAACGATAGCTGTACATAGTCCTTGTGTCAAGCCAGTAACCTATTTTCTCTCCATATTTTTGGGCAGTGAGGACGATGGCCAGCCTATGCTTTTGAAAGCGTAGTCTGACCTTCTGCCTACTCTGCAAACAACCAAAAGTAAATGTAAACAAACCTTCTACAACTCACTATACAAACGAAAAGAATCCCATTCATATCCATTTGTTTTTACATGCATAACCATGACAAATACATGTGTAATTGATCTGATTGGTCGATTAACTTAACCCTCAAATGACACAGGGGCCCACAGCAGGGAAACATACACGAAATAATTAGATTACGATTTGTATCGACATATGCAGTCAATATTCTCACGTCTTTGTGTGTTTGTGTGTGTGTGTGGTTTTTTTTTTTTTTTTTTTTTTTTAACAGCTCACTGCACGTTATCAACCGATATTCATAGGACTAGTCTAAATTTTCTTTGGAATCCGCCATTTTCTTTGATTGATAGAGAACTAGATTTATGTACAAATATCAAAACAAATTTTAGTCTATTCAAAGCAGACGATGAAAACGGGTCGAGCTGGTCCCATTGTTTACAACCTGTAGTGGACAATGGTGCCCGTCCCGCTTGTTTTCATTTTTATGAATAGATAATACAATGAAGAACTTACCTGTAGTTTCACGCGTCGCGGTTTGCACGATCTGTTGTTTTACGCACCGTCACGTGAACAGCAGGTGCGCGCAAGCCAATTTGTTCAGGCTCTATCCCTCTACACAGTCTCCTCTGTTCTTGAGATTTTGCACAAAAATTAAATATATTGGAGGTACGGTATTACATGTATATTTCTAAAATTTTTCATTTTTGCATATTGCCTTAATTGTATGTTGTAAATACTTGGGTGAAATAAAAAGTACTGTTCTGTTCTGTTCAGCTCAAGAATGCAAACTGCATGAAGTTGATGAACTAAAGATATATATAGAAATTAGCTCATGTCACATTGAGGACATGCTGGACAATGACTTTTACGTCTTACTCGAAAACCCTCCAGATCCTGTACATAGTAAATCTTGGTTCAAAAAAGAACATTATAGTGTTGCAGAAAGCCTGTTACAAGAGGATTCATACCGCTCAAAAGGAAATAAATGGTAGTAATGATAAAGTCAACACATAGGAAGTGATGAAATGTACAACTCAACCTATTGAGAAAATCCCCAAGTCATTGATCAAATCTATACTGACAATATCTTGCTCAGCCGACCAACGCATATTGCCAATTATAATTAATGAACAGGAACCTTGCACATCCTCCGAAACAAACCTTCACATCAAAATTTGTTTGCCTGTGATTTCTGGATTACCTGAGTGCAATTACATGTTACAAGTTACGCTTAATAGTCTAGGATATATTGTTGTTCTATGTGTCAGTCAAGACATCTTCTAATTTTGGATAAAAACTTTTATCTGCAGAATCGAATACTATTAGAAACAGAACCTGTATGCTTCAGCTCTACAGGTAACGAGGACTTCGTCATTGTTTTGCTAACAGAACAATGAAAACATACCAAGTGACTCGAAAAGATGTTTTCACTTTCAAATGTTTTTATTCCCCTCAAAGCTCTATTGCTGTAGCCTATCAATGCATGGTGCCAATCAAGTAGTATGTCTTTGCTTCAACCTACTTCTCGATGAAGGAAAAAGTATTATGCAAGACTGTGTGACATTTGAAATTCGGGGTAATAAGGATGGCAAAATTCACAAAACTAGTAGGTAAAGTGCCGGTTCTATGTCTTTTCTCATTTCCCCCTCTCATTTCTAACACATTTAACCATACCCATGGTTCAAATAACTAATGCACTGCGTCGCTTCCCTATTTACATTGCATTCCCCCATATTCGTGGTTTTAAATGCTCAACTTTCACATTTAAAACCGATTAAGTAAAAATGACTATCATTAAATTTTTTTTTTTTTTTTTTTTTTTTTTTTTTTTTTTTTTTATTAAAAAATTTTTCTTTAGATAAAATTTTTTTTTTTCTTAAAATTTATTTCCTCATTATCTCATTATCTCAATATCCCAGTCCCCTCCGTTCCTCATTCCAAACCCCCACAGAATAAGATACTGATTTCGTTAGATTTTAAAAATCTTATTTTATATATATATAAAAAAAAAAAAAAAAAAAAAAAAAAAAAAAATATGTGTTGCATTGAGTAAATTTTTTTTGAATTTTTCTAAATTAAGTTATTATAAATATATGTAAAATGAGCGTGTTGAATAAAATAACTAATAATTTCAGAATGAAGTTAATAAAGACTTTAGAAAATAAAGTCATGTGTTCTTATGAATATGATTCAGATAAAGAACTATTTCAATTTTATATGGGTGATGGGGAAAAAGATTGTTTTTATATATTAGCAAAACTAAAACCTGCTATTTATTGTCATTATAGTAAACACAGAGTAGAAGAATCTAATTATGACACAACTGTTTTTTTAGTCTGGCCAGATCAACAACAAGTAACAGCTTTTGAAAGTCAATTCCGTAGAATAGGTAGACCTGTTGTTACTGGTATTAGAATACCATTTAACCAAAGCGATAAATTTCTTAGTGTTTATCATGATGCTTTATTTGAATTACTTGAAAATAATGATAGAGAGCAACAACCTTATTATTATTTATACCCACTGTTAACATTTAAAGATATTTATCCTGCAGAGCATTGTTTTTTTACTTCTTTTATAGAATATTATGATTATTATTGGGGTGGTTTATATGATTATCTTGGGGGTGAAAATAATTTTAAAATAGATTTTGGTATAGGTTATGAGATAGGTTCCCCTGATTCTACTCAACTTGAATATGAAGAACAAATAGATAGACTCACTAATAGACTGATTTATTACAAACAACAACAAAACAAACCAATAAGTATTAATGATAAAGTAACATTTCAAAAAGAAGAATGTGTTATTTGCTATAGTCCAAAACCAAATGTACTTTTTGCAAATTTTGGTCACATACCAATATGTGTTAATTGTGAAGAAATGAACCCATTAGTCAATTGTCCAATATGTACAACTGCTAGGAATATTAAACGAATAATGTAAATATTTAACCCTTTACTGGGTTAAATATTTTATATATTTTAATTTTCAATCCTATGATGTCCACAAGCCAGTGTATTTATTTTATCCTCCAATATATACCTTTTATCATCCTCTGCACTTAACGCTACTTTATTTACCTCCTCAGTATAAACATTATGTTTATAACTTCTTATAACATTCATCTTTCTATGTTGGTCTTGCTCTGTCATCAAACATTTTAAATAATCTTTATGTTTAATACTTTTATTAATAACATTCTTCCTTATTCCCTTACATTTTTTATTCTCATCACCATCTAACATTTTATAACTGTATAACTTTGCTCTCAGTCCCACAAACTCATCTATAATATCACCACCACATTCATCTTTGAACATACCTAATACTTTTTTATTTTTACCAACTAGTATACCAGAATGATGTCCTTCTTTAGGGTAATTACTTGTGTCAAATTTTCTTTCTACATCGCTAGATATATCTTTATAAAAATCATCAGTCTCAATTTCATACATTAAACTACCAGTGTCAGTAAACAAAAGATTGGCTTTTTCTTCATATTTTGGTTTAATATAATTATAATGAAAGTCATACATTATAGTTTTACTTAAATCAAGAATACATATTCCCAAGTAAACAGGTTTATTAAATACTAACGTTGTCTTTCCCATATGAATAGCAATTAAATTTTCGTCAAAGATTTTACAATATTTAAAATTTGGTTTATTAACTAATTTTTGGGCTACCTTTCTATTGGTAACCAATTTAACATTTACACGGCTTCTAATGTTTTCCATAGTTTTACCAAAAACACTGTTGTTCATTAACTTAAAAAAATCTTTTTCAAAGTCATTAGTTGCCTCTGCTCTTAGTCTCGTATTTAAATCGATATAAGTTTTTAACCAATTACTTGCTTTAAATTTAATTCCTCGATGGATCTTTTTCAGTCTTAAACCTAAACTTAAACATTGTTTTAAGTTTTCATAATGAATAACATATTTTATTTTATTATTTAAATTTGGAATTAATTTATGTACTTTATTTGCCATAATATTTTCAGGAGCAAGAGGATAATCATTGAAATAATCATGTAACTCTTTAGGCACCTCTAAATCAACCTCTAAAACACAAGAATATTTTTTCCAGTTATCTAATTGTTTTTCAGTCATCCAAGAAAATCCCCCAGTAGGTAGTTCCATACCCATAGCCCCACTATACAAATTATTAGCATCTAAATAGTTAATATACTTATTACGTTTATTAGGATTATATTTTTTGCCCATATATTAATTATTAGCCTTTGCGTGTCTGGTGCTAGTCATGGAAACTCCCCCTCTGATACCTTTTTCAAACATTAAAAGCATATCAGGGTCTGTTAATAACTCTAATTTTACATCAGTAAACTTTAAGGCTGCATCCCAAGATAAGCCTGGGGTAGTAAAATACCATGCAGGGTCTAAATTATAATTTTTATAGCAAACTTTTCTAAAATTTTCGAAGATATCAGTTAAAAGTAAAACATCAGACTTAACATATAAATTATGATAATCCTTGAAGGTTTTCATATTAAAAGTTTGCCATACTTTTAATGCGTGATTATAATCCTCATCACTAATTGACTCACCAGTAAGTCGTGAATAAAATGCTTCTTTAGGTGGTAATTGTTTTTCTTTTAGTTTTTCAGTTGAACTTATATATTCATATGGATATATACCTTTTTTACGAAGAAGATTAAAATATTTACCTTGGTAAAATTTTAATAAGTTTTCAAATTGATGATCTTCCAAATTATTCGCTAAACTTTCTAAACTTGAAGACATAAACTTAAAACTATCTAAAAATCTAATACCAAAAGTTTTATTTTTAACTTTATTATCTTTTTTATCAAAATATTGACCAACAATTATTTTTTTAGTAAAACTAATATACTTTTCTTCATTATTAGGAATGACATCAATATCTCCCTGAGTTATACCGAGATTTTTCACAAATAAATGACTATCATATCCACTAAGATTATGAAAAAATACTGGTATAAAGTGTGGTTTACGGTATTTAAGATTACATAAACTATGTGTGGCTCCCCTAAATTTACCTGTATTATGACAATGATCTCTTACCTTTTCAGTTTTTAATTCATCAGTAAACTCTTTTTTACAAATATGACATTCTGTAGCCTTATTAAAAATTTCTTGGTCTTTTTCCTCAAATATCATTTTCTTCTGTGGAATATCATAAATTTTTTTAACAACATTTTCTATATCTTGCATAAATTTAATTGAAGCGTCTTTTCCTGTATATTGTATTAACTCTGATTTAAAATTTTTTTCATTAAAACTTTTAACATAAAAACAAAATCCTGATGGTTCATGTTTCTGGTATTTTTTAGTATAACTTTTTTCTGGATTTGGGTCTACCGTGTGTATTGGCTCAATATAGCTTTCAAAATCAGCATAAGTAACAAAGGGAAACCATTGTGAATGAATATGATTTTTAAATTCAATAACAGACCCTTTTTCAGGCATTTCTATTTTTACAGATTCATAACCATAGCAAGATTCTTGATGATTTTCTAAAACATTTTTACTCGTAAAATGATTTAAACAATTCCAACAAAAAAAGTTTTTATATTGATTTTTTGACAATCTAGAGGATAGTAAAGCACTTGGATTTTTAACCAACACGTAATGACTATTTCCCTCTTCATTTGTTAATAATAAAAGAACTATTAAATGTTCCCTATTAAATGTTCGTTGGTTTCTAATAGGATAAACTTCACCATCTTCATAACCTAAAACAACAATACTAATTGTTGGATTTTGCTTTTCAAACTTATCAATATCCTTTATTTTAACAGGATATTCTATTCCATCCATATTTAGTTCTTCTATTTGTTCTTTTAATGTTTTATCAACTCTTTCTGAATTCCCTTTTTTAGGATAAATTGATCTCATAACGCAATAAGAAAAACATTTATTATCATCCATATTTTTTATATTAATAAGTCCATTATTATTATTTTTGCTTTTTCCATTTTTTAATCCTTCTGGTAAAGGTATCCATGAATCAGCCCATAATGGAGTATATTCTGTAACGTATAGGGTTAACCTTACAACACTAACAAACACCCACCCACTGCCTTCTTGTTGAAAACTTGTTAAGTTTTCTAAAACTCGGTCTACCATAGTGGTGTATAGTTCATTTTCATTAACACCCTCTAAATTGACTTCATGATGAGACCTAAATGGTCTATCTACAGTCTTATCTTCAGCATCCTTTCTCAACAAACATAGTAAATTTAACATAACCTTAGTTTTACGATTATTTCTTAAAAATTTTATCATATTTTCTCTGGCACCCTCTAAAAACTTATGTGGGCCCCAACCCTCTACCCCATCAATAACGTGCTGAGTTGTAAAATTTCTTAATGCAGATGCCTCTCTCCTCATTGTAAAATCAGGTCTTGGGAGATAATGTTCTTCAACATTTTCAGTAATTTGCTCTAACACTTGGGGAATCTGTTCTCTCTCAACATTCCCAGTTAACCAATTAGTAAAATTGTTTACCCTTCTTTGCACACTTTCAGGAATTACCGCTGCGGCGGCTCTTCTTGCACCTGAGTATATATTTGATGCAACCCTGCGGGCTACATCTCTGATTCCTCTAAATATCAGACTCATATTTTTAAAATGATAAAAAATTCCTTAAGTCAATTTTATTATGAATTATATCATAATAAGATTATTGGATGTTAATCTTATATTTATTATTCCAAACCCTACCATTCCAGTTTTCAATCGTTTGAGGGCAACGATCCATAAATTTACCTGCCTTGTAAATTGATGGAAAAGTTTTTATTTCTCCAGTTTCAACATCCTCTAAATTAACTTTTCTTGGATTATACATAATAGTTTTTAATCTATCATAATTAGGAACTTTTTTACATTTTTTTCGAGTGCCTCCTCAGGCAACAAACCATGTTCTTTCACCATCTCAACTAATTTCTTTTTATCCCAGTAAGAGTAAAACTTTATATTATTATCTTTAAGTATTTTTTTTTAAATCGATAATCTTTATCATTTTATATAATGAACATAATTCCTTAATACACTACACTCATTTTATTCCCATCACTCTGGAAGTTAATTAATCTATCACTAATAATAACAGCATATGCTTCGGTGTTTGCAGGCACATTTGCATTAAAATTTGCCTTAATTTGGATATCAGTAACAGAATATTTTAACCTTTCACTCTGCTTAGAAGCATCAAATAAAAACAAAGGATGAAGGGTTTTGTACTCTGAGGGGGTAATGTTAGGGTTTGATACTAATTAACTCATCCATGTTAAAAAACTTAGATCTGAACGAAGCGGCATCACCATATGCTCTACTAAATTGATGAGCAGGGAAAGATAAATTATAATCAACCGCGGGATATCTAGTTGAATTTAACATAACATAAATATTTTTAACGTTTACGTTGTCGAATATAGATGGATTTTGCGCTTGATCACCCCTTTTACCAGTTTGAAAGCCAACAATGATAAAACGTGGCACTTCGGGAGATGATTTAACGGAAAGTCTCCAAGTAAATGTTGTTGACTGAGGAACCGCAATAGAGTAGCATTGTAGCATTCTATAGCCAACTGGAAATTTTTCTTTTTTCTCGATAGATTTATAAAGTTCCATCTTCTCATTATCCGCAGGCATCACGTGAGGCATAAACCATGATATTTTAATTAAATTAACTTGGCCAGCATCAACACCATTATCTCTAAAAATTGCGTCATTATTATCATTTCTTGTCAAGGTGAGAGTTTGCTTCATTCCATATAGAATTTTATTATAATCTTCACAAAAACCAAATATATGTTTTAAAGGGACTCTAAAACTGAACGTTCCCCGTGAATTTGCACTTAAAATATACTGTCTTCTTACTGCAAAACCAACATTATTGGCACTGTCTGCATCAGTTCCAGTATCCTTATACCATAATTGGTTTAACCCCTGTGATTTAGAAAAATCATCGGGATATTTTAACAAACCAAGCATTGTGGTAGCCTGCCCCGGATATGTTATGCTTTCAATCTCTTGTCCGCTAAGTTGATATCTGATATTTTTAAACAGGTGCAACAAGCCGTTATTTGTTATCGTAATCTCATCAGCAGCACCATAAACTGTTCCATCATTTTTTACTAATTCACCTATAATGAGTAAATAAGACTCAGAGGGATGTGTAAAAAGATCTTGAGTTTCGATGTTAATCCTGATATCTCCTCCAGAGTTGTTTAGATTTGTTCCTGTAATTGGTTCATACTCAAAATGTTCATATTCGTCAATACTATCGTCTTTTAAAATTGGGTCTTTAATGTTTAAAATGTCCATTTTTATTAATACAATTATAATTTTTAAATTAAAATTATAATTGAATAACTTTACTCTAATGCTCTAACCAGAGTTGGGGGAAAGGCTTTTTTTCATCATTAACAAAAACACCTTTGAATTTAATGCTTTTTATTTTATCTATTGAATAAAAACTATTCTTTTTAGGGTAAATCCTGTTTCCATACACAATTGTTATTTTAGGTAAGTCATTATTTTCTAAATAATTATTTACCTCTTCCTCAAAATTTATTCATTATATTTAATTTTTCAGGAGACAACTTTACAGTGGCTTTTTGATAACCATATACTGTATCATCAATTTCTAGAATCTCACAATCTTCATGTAGTTTAAAATATGCATAAGATATGTTAATGGTAGATGTATTATATTTATCATAATATACACGATTAAATTTTAATTTTGACATTCTTTTTTTAAATTAGGCATTTATTACTTAACTTAAATTAATTTTTTTCATAATACTTTAATACCAGAACCACTATTTAACTTTTTAACTAAATCTTGTATATCAATGGCACTACCATCTATTAATGTATTAATGTTTTGTGTTGTAGGTTTCGGGACATACTTTTGTAAAATTGCTTCAGATTTTGGTGTCAAAGCCTTTTCAACTAACCTCTTTCCTGCATCTACAGCAACACTCTTTCCAACATCTAAGGCTTTTTTGGCTCTTTCCTTAGCAACGCTCTTTCCCACATCAAGGGCAGAAGATGCTTTTGTTTAGCAGCATTACTTGCAAAAAGTCTTGTAAAAAAGTTAGCAATGGTGTCAAAGATTCCAGCACCACCGTATGAATACTTTCTTTTAAATCCTCTCTTTCTTGTTGTAATCATTTTTTATAGTATAGACATTAAATTTTTATAACTGCTTGAATCTAAGATACCTTGCCTTTTTAATTCATCACATATGCTCACCAATTCGTTTCTAACGCCTGTATTACCTGCTTCTTTACTTGCCATCAAAATGTCTAGTCTTTCTATTAATGCGTTAGGGTCACACGGGATAAAAACTCCTTTTCCACTTATCATTTTTTTCCTTGTAATATTTACCAAATTACGCCTAAGTATTTTATTCCACTTGGGCCCTCTATAACTTTTAGCATGGGTACTTTTTGCATCGTTATTACGATAAATAGCGTTGGTTTGTTCTATTAATTCTTCATAATTATCAAGATCCCGTTCTGTATAAATATTTTCATTGGGTTCTTTAGCAACAATTAACTCCCATAAATCTGTTGTTCCTTCATAAAATCTACCATCAACCTCAATATCATCATCATCAAGCCTGGCTAATTTGTTACCAATATAAAATTTACCATCTTTGTCATATAATCCATATGTTCTATCAACATCACTTTTTTTACCAACAAATTTTGTTAAACACTCCTTTGCAATTGGCCCAATATAATGCGCGGGTTCATCTTTCCACCATTCTTTCTCTCCCATAGTTTCCATTTGTCCTTCAGAGGTATAGGCTTGTATTGTTGGGTAATTTGGCAAATTAATAGCCTGTGGCAACTGTTCGATACCCTCTTTAATAGATTTAAGTCCTTCAGTAATCTCCTTTGTTGCTGCTTTTTGCGTTTCTGTAATAGGTTTAAAAAACTTTGAAAGACCAGTTTGTAATTCAATTTCACCTGTTTTCTCTGCTAGTTGAGTATCTCTAATTTTTTTCTTTGTCTCAAGATATTCTTTTACAATTTGGTCCCTTTTTACAGGATCATGATTTTTAAAAATGACATTTTATATTACAAAAATTTTTTTTTATCTCATTTTTAATGCAGTTTTTATTATAGTTTTTAATGTAGTTTTTATTACAGTTTTTAGCAATAGGTAGTTATATGGTACAAAGGTTTAACCTTCACTTTGGTTATTGCTAATCTCACACGAAAAACTACAACTAAACTTAGGGAACTTAATGCGTCTCATTTCTTTCACTCTTCTTTTCCACCAACCTCTGAAAGGACTCACGCGCTTCTTGCCTCCCCCTTTCAATCAATGATTCTTCATTTTCAGCCGTTATCTTCTTTTGAGTTTTGCACCTTATCTCATTCTTCATAGTTTTATATTTCTCCAATTCTTCCATAATCATTTTAAACTCATCATCAGATATATGATTATCAATTAAGGCTTTTGATATATGTGTGTTTATTGTGTCAAGTTTGCTATCAGCAATCATTTTTATTTTCTGATGTTTCTCTCCCTTAATCCTAGTTGACCTTACAGCATATTTACCTAAAATATTAAGTAGACCAGTAACTAACGCTGATGCTTCCAATGCAATGACTGCAGGGATGGCTACGACAGTGGACAATAACCCAATCCCCCCAGCACCTGAGGCCATGGTTATAGTAATTAAAACTGTGTCAATATTATCTACTATATTAGCAGTTCTAAAATATTTTTTTGTAAGAGCATCTCTTCTTTGAATTTCACTTTCAAGAAATTGTTGAACTTCACTAATTTTTTGTAATCTGTATGAGTGCCCGTTATCATTATTTGTTAATGATAGTTCAATAGATGCGTTTGGGATAAATCTTTTCGTTTAGTTCCATTTTTTAATAGAAATATATTTTTTTAAATCGAATAATAAACAAGACATAAAAACTCATTCTCCTCAATTTTTAAGGTATCCTTTGAATTGTTTATAATAGTAATGATAATATCTTTTGTATCCTCAAGGATAACCTCATTTTGTAAACTACACTGCTTAAATTTCAAAGAGTATGCTAATGAGGTTAAAACAACTCCTTTAGTCACCATAAATCCAAATCCTAATAGTATTTTTTTTTTGCTTCATTAGGTTTTAGTATTAGGGGTTCTTGACTAAAAATTTTCCAGGTTGTTGTATTTACTTTTCGAGGTGGATGTTTCACACCTTGCAATGGACGCCAGTAAATTGTTTTTGGTTGAGTAATCTTAGGTTTTACACCGAATTTGTAAACGCTCATTTTATTTTTGTTATAAAATTATTTATAATATAGCCCCTAAAATAGGAATATTTGCAAATGGGCTATTAGGCCCTAAAAGAAGGCCATTTCCATCGTAAAACTTTCCTCCTTATTTTAAAAACGAACCATCACCAACAGATTCTAAACCTTTACCTTTAGCAGGTCCTAAATATAGCCCTTTTCCATCAGTTTCTAACTGGCAAACACATCCCCCTTTTTTAAGATAAACGCCTGATCCCATTGCTTTTTGTACTCCTGATGAGGCTAAACCAGATAAAGCACCAACACCTAACGCCGGTAAAACGGTTTTTGCAATCATTGGTAAAGCTCTAGCAGCCAACCCAGCCAACATTCCAAGAAAACCTCCCTCTATTTTCATATTATGTTTAAGTTGTTTTGCACTCATTCTGATCGTGATACCTTTACCATTCTCATAGGCTTTAGCTATTTTCTTTGCTTGTGAATTGGTAATTGCTATAATAGCATTACCTTGTAAATCTTCATGGCCTAAACGAATACTTACTGGGCAATTGCCTTTAACAGCAGATTGAAGTTTTTGCTTTTGTCCTTCTGATATGTTTACTTTAACAGTAGTGTAACTTGTCATTTTATATATATTTTATTTTTTATTTATCTTGCTTCTCTAATATGAAATCTGATTGTTAAATTCTCACCTCTAAGATTTAGTAATGTTCCATCTTGATCTGTAATTGATACCTCAAGGTTATGTATTTCATCTAATGTTATTGGTAAGTATACTAAATTAACTGGTGACTCAATTATTTTATAACCGGGGGAAACATTTGGGAAAAAAGAGTAAATAGTGTTTTTGTTGAACCATTAACATAACTTTCTGAAATTATATCTATGTTAACGAGCAAACTATTAATACTAAGAATATTTACTACATTTTCTGATTCATGAAATCCTTGTGTATATTTAGCGTGAGTAAATCCTAATACTTTGGAAATAGAGTTTGGTTGATTAAAATCTACTTAATAACCATTTTCCAGAGTAAGAACAGACTTTAGGGTATTAGTTATTGCAGAAATGTTAATATAATACTCTTCATTAACTACATCGTAATGACCTTTTTTCCTCATTTCTTGGTGAATGGTATGATTAATATCAACAATGTCATAACTTCCTTCAGGTATTTTCATTTTAACCCATGTACCACCATTGTCTGGAGAATAAATAAAATTGTTGTTTGTTTCATCAATATTTGAAAAAAAATAGTAAGTTTCAAGATTTACCAATGCTATATTTTTTATCCCTTTCTAGTTGAATAGGAGGGGTAAACCTTGTTCTAAAACTTATTTTGTTGTTGCTTGCTATAATTTGAAACGATGTTTTATGTTCTGTATTTTTTGCAATCTGTTTTAAAAGATCTTCCATTTTTTATATAAGAATAATAATTTTATACTGACTTTGGTATATAAAAGTTATCAAAACCTTTTCTATACTTTCCATTATCTTTTTTACTGGTTAAATCAATGACAACAAAACCATGAGGACTTACCCAACCCTTTTTACAAAATTCACGAAACTCTTCTATAGGCATATCATCCCCTACATGATCATTATAGATATGATTAAGGTTTTTAAGATCTTGATGGAATAAACAAATAAAATTTGCAATTTCTCTAATAGTCTGCCTTGGTAATCTAAAATAGTTTTGTGAGAGGTAAAAGCAATCAACATTACTATGTCTTCCACGAATATAGTAGCACTCACACTTATTTTGTTTTTCTAAAAGTAAATCATCAAAAATCATTAAATTTTTGTTTTCTGAGTTTAACTCTCTTGGATCGGGCACATCTCCAGCAGTTTCAAAAAAATTACAATTTATATCAGATTTGTTTTTAACAGTTTTAACCCATTCTCCAATCAATGCTGTTGGAGAAACATTTAAATCTTGCACCTCATCTCGAATATTAAACAACCTTAAGATAAGTGATTTTGGTAATTTCTCCTCAAAAGCTTTTTTAAGTATACGATATTCCGGTTGAAACAAACTTTTACCAAAAACGCATAGATTATCATAGTCAAGCCATTCAGGAATTAACAAAAGGTTAAGTAAAAGAGTGGTTTTACCACATCCTGATTTACCCATTATTACCCCTCTAATACTTTTTGGTAGAAGAGGGTTATTAAATCTTTTTGATACTACTTCATTCCATGATAAGTTTACAATGTCCATTTTATATAAGTTTTTATAATATTATATATAAAAATATGTACAGTGTTAAATGTAAAAAAATTTACTGATACAACCGATATAGAATATTCGGTTAGTAAAAATGGTAGAAATATGAAACGTGGAAAATGTGTAGAATGTGGAACAACTAAAACTCAATTTATTAAAAAACAAAAAGGTGGTTCATTACTAAATAAAGTTATAAATAATTTGCCTGTTGAAATGCATTTACCGGGGCATAATTTTACTGGACCTGGCACTAAATTAAAAAAAAAAAAACTCAACCCTGATTTAACCCCAAAAGAATGGTCAAAACTTGTAAACCGTGTTGATAAAGCAACATACCATCATGACATTTGTTATCTTAAACATAATGACACGGCTACTAGAAATGCTATTTGTGATAAAAATATGTTAAAAGAGTTAAAAGGAATTTACAATCCTTCTATTAAGGAAAGAATGGAACGAGGGTTAGTTTCCTCATTAATAGGGACCAAGGCTAAATTTGGAATGGGAGTTCAAAAAAAAAATTGATAAATTTATCGGAAGAATTACATAAACCCGTAAAAAGAAAATTTAAGAAAAGGAGAGTTAGAGTAAACGGTATTGATAGGATATGGGCTGCAGATTTAGTAGACATGCAAGCATTTTCTAAATTTAATCGTGGTGTTAAATATCTTCTTGCTGTCATTGACATCTTTCCAAAATATGGATGGCTGATACCATTAAAAGACAAAACAGGAAAATCTGTTGCTATAGCATTAAAGAGTATTTTTAAGGAAAGAAAACCAGATAAAATGTGGGTGGATAAGGGTAAAGAGTTTTATAACAAAGATGTTAAAGACTTGATTGAATTGTATTCAACTGAAAACGAGGAGAAATCTAGCGTGGTTGAGAGATGGATTAGAACAATGAAAGAAAAAATGTGGAAGTATTTTTCTGCTCACTCAACAAACGTTTACATTAACGTGTTACCAGATCTTGTTAAAGAATATAATAACACGAGGCATTCTTCTATTAAGATGACACCAGTAAATGCTAGTAAAAAAGAAAATGAAACTAAAGTTTGGAGGACTCTTTACCCTGATCATCTTGAAATAAGAGATATAAAACCTAAGTTTTCTGTTGGAGACAAAGTAAGGATAAGTAAAAAGAAAAAGACTTTTGAAAAAGGTTATACTACAAGATGGACCGAAGAAGTTTTTACAGTTTCTGAAGTAAAATATACATTGCCTGTAACATATAAAATTGAAAATCTTAATGGAGAAGAAATAAAAGGTACCTTTTATGAACCTAAACTACAAAAAACTTGTCAAGAGTTGTATAGGATAGAAAAGGTTATTAAAAAAGGAAAAAAGGAATCTCTAGTAAAGTGGAAAGGTTATCCTGATGAGTTTAATTCTTGGGTTGATAATAAAGACATTATAAATATTTAAATATTAAAAAATGTTAGATATTGCAATTGAAAACGTAATTTTACCAAACAAACCGCTAAACAATTTTGAACTGGAAGATAATTAAAAAATTAAAAATAAAAAAATTCAGAGGTGTATTTTTACGAAAGACTTTACCGAAAGAGTGTAGAAAAAAGGAATGTGGTATATTAAATTTTGATGAAGCAAGCGGGTCTAGTACGCATTGGGTTGCTTGGTATAAAAACGGTGAAAATAAAATTTACTTTGACAGTTATGGTGTACAACCACCTCTTGAAGTTATATATTATTTAAAAAGACCAATACATTACAATAGTGACCAATTACAACATGCTGGGGCAGTATTTTGTGGGCATTTATGTTTATACGTTCTTAAAGAGTTATGCTTGGGTAATAAATTTCAAAATATTTTAAATAAACTTTTTTAGCAATATTGAAAAAATGCCTGTTGATAAATTTGGAAGAATGGAAGATGTTAAAACAACCGGGGATGGTGTGTCACTTGCTTACATAAATAATATTTTTTTACGAAAAGATGGAACAACTAGTGTTACCGGTTCAATAAATATGAATGGTAATACATTAACTAGGGTTAGTAATGCAGTAAATGCTCATGACGTTGCAACCAAAGACTATGTTGATAATGTAGCAATTGATCCTTCATTATTAAAAGAAAATGAAAATTTTCTTGCTACTGCTCCAATCAATGTCGCTTTTAAAAAAATTCATAATCTTCATGAACCTGAAGAACCAAATGATGCTGTTACCAAAAATTATGTGGATAGGAGTGGTAAAGCAATAGTACAACAACAAGACGGTACTTTTGTTGCCGTTGCAGATATAAATATGCGTGGATATACTTTAACTAACGCTATAGATCCTGCAAACGCACAAGACGTTGCTACTAAAAGGTATGTAGATGTTGCTAATCGTGCCTTTGTTTATGGACCTGGAGGTTATATAGCAAGTGGTAATGTTCTATGCGTGGTAGGAGAATTTCTAACCTTGGAACTCCCTTAGAAAATGACCAAGCAGTAAATAAACTTTACGTAGACACAGTCGTTAATGTAGCTACTGCGGGTGAAAAATCTTTAACAAAAAACCAAGATGGATCTTTCTCAATAGCTGGTAAAATAGATATGAGCAGTCACCCGATTACCGGTTTAACAAATCCTATAGATCGTGATGCTGCTGCTAATAAAAATTATGTTGATAATGGTGGGGCTATTGTAAAAAATCCGGATGGAAGTTTTACAGCAGTAACAAATGTGGATCTCCAAGGTTTTTCTATAAAAAATGCTGCAACACCGGTAGAAGAAAGAGATTTAGCAACAAAATCCTTCGTGGATAAAAAAGTATCACTTCCTTCTCTCATAGGCCCAAAACCCATTATAAGTGTTCATGCTGAGGAACAAGGACCCTTAGTCAATGGTAATTATGAGTTTTCTTTTGGTAATGGAAGCACTGGAAAAGATCATAGAGTAGAAGGCTATTGTATGGCAGACCCGGGTAGAATTATAAGGAGTTCTTTAATGGTTGCTAAAGGCAGTAGGTTTTTGAGAGAAGATGTAAGTCAACATAGTTGTAAACGGGGTCGAACAGGGTGACTACTCCATAATAAAAAAAAGACAAGAAGATTGTAGTTGTGTTGTTTTTCCTCAACCTTTAGAAGTAAATCAATAAATTTTCATAAATTTTATAACTAGATCAAACAATCCTGACGCAAAAAACGCGTATTTGGCAATACTGATAGAGTTGGACTTGTAATAAACAAATATTTAACCTAGTAAAGGGTTAAATATTTATAATGTTCGTTTGTTATCACATTTTGTTTTACATATTGGGCATTTGGTTAATGGGTTTATTTTATCACAATTATCACATATTGGTATATGCCCACAACTACAAAAAAATTTATTTGGTTTATTTTCAGTACAAATTACACATTTTTCTATCTGAAATGTTTTTCCACCATTAATATTTATTGGTGTAACTGGTTCGTCTGGTTCATCATCACTAAAATATTCAATAATTGGGTATCCTAAACTTAAACGACAACTACAAAGTTTATTAATAATTTTAAGTTTATAACTACTTTCCCTAAATACATGTAAATTACTTAAAAAATTTGTTTTTCACGCCCACAAAAATCTTTTTTATAAAAAACTTCTTCTTCTTCATTATCGTTTAATTAAACCTTATATAAAATGGTGAATCAATTCCAATTTCTTTTAATTCATTGTTAAAAAGATAATATAAAATTGGTTTTATTTTTTCAATTGGTATATGACTTTCATCTTGGTAAAATTCATCATAATTTAAATAAACACCTGATAACATATTTTCAGGAAGAGGAGAAAAAACAAGTTTGTCTTCAGTTATCCTTTTTAAATTTTTTCTTTGTTTCTTTGAAATATTTTTTAACACACTCATTTTACATATATTTATAATTACTTAAGTTAGAAAAATTCAATTTTTTAGTGTTACCATATTGATAAGTTTTGAAAAAAAAAAACAGTTCTTTTACGTTTCTCAAAAAATTTAAAGTCTAATTCATCCCTACCATGACATTCCTCAAAAGCATTAAAGCAACTTACATTATTTTTGGTAACATAAACTATAAATTCTTTACCAACATTATAATGTTTACAAATTTTATCTCTAATATCCCTAATATTCATTTTTTTATAGGTATCAATTATTTCCCAAAATTGAGTTTGACATTCTAAACAACGGCTAGTATGAGGAAAATTTTCAAATAATATTTATTAACAGCATCATCAATATATTTATTAAGTTCTTGTATATTTACAAAGTTTCTAAGATAATATCTAAGGATACTAATTTTTGTTAGATCTTTTTCCATTTTATTCATAATGATAAGTAATTTTTCATATTTTTCTCCTTTATAGTAGTTTCTTAAATAACTTTTTAATAAATCCATTTTTATAATATTTAAAATTATTTAAATTAAAAAAAAAGATTTTTTAATTATTTTTTTAATTTAAAGAAAAAATTTTATATTATAAATTAGCATTTTTCATTAGGTTAGGAACACTCATATTTTCCTTGTTATTTCATTACTTCCCTAAGTAATAAAATATTGTATATTTATATGTCTCGAGTCGTTAAAATTGTATTACTTTCATGATGTTTAAATATAAATTTCATAAAATTTATGTTTTCAAAACAGTTATGCGCTATATTATGTAATTTATACTCATCAAGAACAGTTTCTAAATCATCATCACAATTAAAATTCATTATATGCTTTTCATGTTTATTATTTCTAGCAGTCATCATAAAAAGATCAAGAAATAGAGGAGAATGATTTATAGTTTTTTCTCTACTAATTTGAGAATATATAATGGATTTTATTGATTTCATTACTTCAGGAACTTTTAAGCCTTAAGGATCATATAAATGAAAATAATGTTTTCCATTTTTACGTTGTTCTGGAAAAGCAGAAATAACAGGTTTACCTTTTAGGCATTTCTCTAGTTTTTCTCTTTCAGTTCTGGTAAAAATTTGCATTTTACCTATTATATTGTAAGATTTTAAAAATAAAATTCAAAAAATTTTTACTCGGCGCGTCAGAAAAAATAAAATTTTTAAAATCCAACGAAATCAGTATCTTATTCTATGGGGATTTGGAATGAGGAACGGAGGGGATGGGGATATTGAGATAATGAGATAATGAGGAAATGAATTTTAAGAAAAAAAATTTTTTATCTACAGAAAAATTTTTTAATAAAATAAAAAAAATTTTTAGGGATAGTCATTTTTACTTAATCGGTTTTAAATGTGAAAGTTGAGCATTTAAAACCACGAATATGGGGGAATGCAATGTAAATAGGGAAGCGACGCAGTGCATTAGTTATTTGAACCATGGGTATGGTTAAATGTGTTAGAAATGAGAGGGAGAAATGAGAACATAGACATAGAACCGGCACTTTACCTACTACTCACAAAACTTTCAGTTTCAACCTTGCAGCCAAAGCATCAGCAGAAATGTCTATTTAATCAAGGCAGATAGGTGAGACAGTTGTATGTTCAAACATTCTATCATCCTTCTACATATTTCTATCAGAGACTGTCGAGAGGCTACGACTTATTGAAATATCAGGTGCTACAAGTATAACTGGTGACAGATATGGAAACCTGTACATATTTGATAAAACTGGAGACTCCATTTTATACATTTCAAAGGACACCTATGATATGTTAAATAATATTAAATCAAAAGAGTTGTCAGCTGCTGCAATAACAGACAATGCTAATGAGCTCACTCGCATCGCGGTATGCTCTACAATGGGGGAACAGACAACAGCCCAGCTTAGCAAATGCCTCTTTCTTTGATCAACTTGAAGTGTTAAGTCAAGATGAAATTAAAGAAACTAATATATGAACTTAAACAACATCATCAGAATTAAGACATATTGCCAACGCACATTCTGACGCAGTACTTGAAAGAACTTTTACCAGTTATTACACCTATAAGGTTAGTGCGGGGTATTTCCGGATAAATACAAACAAGCTACTGTAAGGCCACTTCTTTTAAAAGAAGCGTGGACTTGAGCTAGAACTTGGTAATTACAGACCTGTAAGTAGCCTTTCAGTTCTATCTAAAGAAGAGAAAGCGGATCTGCACAGACTTTGCGCGCATGCGTACAAAAAATAACTTCTCCCCAAAAGTCAATTGATCAGCCTGTACACAACATCATTCTTGTGAATCAGCTCGGCTGCGACCTATCAATGATATTCTTGGTGGAAAGGAGAGAAAAGAAGTCTGATTGCTAATGATCTCGGTGCTGCATTCGATACCGTAGATCATGACATTCTGATAAAGTACTTTATGATCAGTTTGGCGTATGTGGCAGTGCATTGAATTGGCTCCAGTCGATCTTACCTCACCCCGTCCACTAGGATACACGTAGCGTTCCCTAAGGTAGCTGTTTGGGTTCTTGGCTGTACTTTACCTACGCTAGTGCACTCCGCCGTCTACTTCCTTGTCTGGGTTCTCCAATGATCATATCGCACACAAATGCTTTCTTCCTCTATGTCTCCAATGCATGAACAGCAAAATATCCATGAACTAGATATATGTGCTATTACAATCAACAATTGGATGAACGTTAACAAGATAAAAATGAATACTTCCAAAGCAGAGTTCATTATGTTTGGCAGCATGCCTGAACTGAACAACCACCTATAAGATACTCGGGCGCCTTCTTGAACGAAACTATTTCATTCAAGGAATACGTTCAGCGCAAATGTCGCACTGCAATGTTAAACTTCTTCAGATTTGAGCCTGTTAGAAAATACCTTACTACTGCTGCATCTTAAATCTTAGTACTTCTCTGGTTATTTCTCATCTGGACTATTGCACTGTTATATTGTATGGCATTTCTGATTCAGAGCTGCTTAAAATGCAACGCATTCAAAACATGTGTGCAAAATTAGCTTTAGGCAGAAGCAAATATGACTGCGAAGAAAGCTCTATAATTTGGCCCACAACATGCGAAATGAGACCTTCGGACATTTGCGTAAAGTGTCGTCCCGGATTAGCCTGCGTAGTCCGCGAAGGCTAATCCAAGGCAGCACTTTACGACTAGATAAGATTTTTTTCATACAGTAGGCTTTCGTGAGACAGAAAATCGAACAAAAACGGGAAGTGTGATTAGTCACAGATTGCACAGGCTGATCTTGGACGACACACTTTTACGCATATGTCCGAAGGCCCCTTTTTGTGTGCTGCACGCTATATGATCTATCAATCTTGATGTTTGTAGCAAAGTATTGTTCTGGAAATTGTTCTAGCATATTATATTTCCCCAACACATTTAAAATCTGACGAACCGTTCAGGTTTTAATGGTTTTTTATGTTTTAAGCCTTTTACCGTTTAACTACGCGTCCTAACTATTTCTTAAACATGTATGTTTGTATTGATGTATGTTTGTATTGTCCAGCGCCATTGAATATAACTAGGTTGAAACATGCGTTTAACAAATAAAATGCATTTACATTAACATTTACAAATGTATTTGTATGAAAACATTCCGGCCATGAGCATGGATATAACATTTTACTTTAGTTACTCACAAACATTTTTTTCCGTGGGTTCAACATATCAGAAGCTGCCACAAGAAAGCCGTGGTGGCCCTGTGTCGCTTCACTGCCCTTTACACTATGTGTAATACATGCAATTGGCATCGACAGAGAAATTCATCTGTTAGATGGCCGTATTCAAATTAAATTTCATTAAAAAAAAAACCCTAGCCCCCCCTCCCCCCAAAAAAGTTCTTTCTTTTTCACATGCTAAGATGATCATTTATGCCAAATATCAGGATTCTCCAACAAACATTATTTTGACAATGAGATTTCGAAAAAAATTAGTTGCAGATAAAAAAAAAATTTCTATGTCATTTCTGGTAAAATTGCGGGGGGGGGGGGGTTAAAATAGAAGTATATAAACCTTGTTAATAAATATTCAACAAATCAGGGCATACTAGTAACCATTAACACCAAAAGAAATCATCAAGAATGAAAAGTTTTTCGATATCCACAAAACTTCGAATGCACAATACCCAACATGTTACAGTGTGGTAATGGCAATCAAGAAAGATAAATGTAATGTAATGAGGAAGGGAGGCATAATTTCCCTTTATTATTATTAACTCCAAAAATAGTTTTTTTGTCACTAATATTCAAACCCAACACAGCTTTGTTCTTTGCTGGGTCAAAATAAAAAACCTGAAAGAGGTCGACCAAAGGATCATTTTGGCCCATCTGTAGAAATCCCAAACTGCAATTTTAGAACAGTTTTAGAGATTTTCAATATACATTTTTTTCAGGTCTGTTGCCATGGTAACAAGAGTTTTTCTTTTTATCAATTTATTTTCATTAAATCACGAAGCGGACAATTGTAGTACCATTTCTGTACAGTTTGGTCAAAATTGGATGTGTAGTTTCAGAGATTTTTGAAATGAAATTTAATGTACGCACGGACGCCCGCTCGACAGACAAGGGGCCAAAGTATAAGCTCGCTGGCCTCTGGCAAATGGAGCTACACATTCAATATCTCTCGGGATTTTCTCTTGTTGAAAATCTCCACAAACGACAAAATTTTAGACTGTTCAAATTGAAAGCATTTGTAGACGACAAATTGTGGCTCAAATTATGGCATTTGTCTCTGAGAGGGTAGAAAACATTTTGGGAAAAGGAGAACATGCTGGTTACCAGCATTTTCTCCTTTTTCCACACGGTTTTCAAAAACCGTTTCGTTACAATTCGGGATTGTGTAGTAATGGTGTAACATGTATGTGTATTTTTAAACGCTTTAAACCTGTTAGTACTACACAATACTTTGTTTTAACAACACTTAGAAAATAGCTTTGGAAAACATTGTAGGGAAAGAAGAGAATGCTGCCAGTCAGTAATTCCTCCTCCTTTCACAATGTTTTCTATCCTTTCGAAGTTAACACCTTGATTATACCCCCATTTAGGTTATTTTCTGCAAATACTTTCAATCTGGACAAATCAGAAATGTCAAGTGATAAACAGTTTAATGTTACAACAGGAAATATCCAATCATTATGTGATTTTGCACAACTGCGGTTTATTGTTCATTTATGTAATGGTATAATAAAGATTCTATTGTCTGTAAACAATTCAGCCTTTGTCATTCACGGTTGTATAACTCTCACGCGATATACCTTTCATTATTGTTTGACAAAATTAAAAAAATACATTTGTATATTAAACTACCTCTTTCGGCTCATTGGTAACTACCCTGTACATTGAATGGGAACCAACCTAATAAAAGGAATGTTTAATATTGCCATATAATCTTAGGTAATATCATTGTTTGCGTTTGGGAATACAGGTTTGAAATCACGTACCGTGGCGACATAATGTACTGAAAACAGAATCAAGATATAACACATACATGTACGTCTACGGCGTACTTACTTACCCATTGGGCTATTGCGAATTTTGCACTAGTGTGCAGATTTGATACATATCAATAAAATTAATTATTTCACACCTACAACACGACGTCCAATAAAATCGCTTCAATACTACTAAGTGAGTATAAAATATCTGAATCCGTATTGGACTCTGTAGACTCCAATATGGATTTTTCAGAACGAGGCCAGAGTCCAATATGGATTTTTCAGAACGAGGCCAGAGTCCAGAATATGGATTTTTCAGAACGAGGCTAGCGTCCCGAAAATCGATATTTGGACGGCAGAGTAGTTTTCCTTTTATAGGCCATGGGCACAATGATCGTCCGTAAGAACCTGACAATATTAAAGCTATGCAAAACATCTTTGATCCTTATCTTTGCTAGAAAGGACACGACGCCAGCCTGTTGATAATGTCTTCAAAGGAAGCCAATTAATTAAGGAAGATATCAATAAGATTGCTCAGATTCATTCTGTTCATTCCCCAACCCATCCCTACAGAAGCGTTTTGAGAAACACCAGTATCCACTTTTTAAATTGTTTTAAAATGTTAATTAAAAGGCAATAGATCACTTCTTTTTTTTTTACTTTAAAGTCAAAACGTGTGAAATAAAGAGGTCATTTAACATGCTTGGGTACAATACTGAAATCAATTGATTCGTACACTGCGGAACCAGTCTATATTTTGGACTCGGCTGTCGCCTCGTCCAAAATATAGACTGGTTCTGCAGTGTACTCATCCAGTAGAATTCATTATTTCACACCTACAATAAAGCGTCCACTGAAATCGCTTTAATACTACCACGTGAGTATCAAATATCTGAATCCATATTGGACTCTGTAGAGTCCAATACGGATTTTTCAGAACAAGGCAAGAGTCCAGAATATGGATTTTTCAGAACGAGGCTAGAATCCCGAATATCGATATTTGGAAGGTAGAGTAGTCTCCCATGGAAAGAAGTTATCGTCCGCAATTTTATTCGAAATGCTGTCTGATCAAGAATTTTCTGATCATGCATAATCTCTTATGCAGAATTCAACCTTCTCCAATTGTACCATCTAATTTTTCAATTAATTACACTCATTAATTAAGGAAGATATCAATAATCCCACATTCATTCTGTTCATTCCCCACCCCGACCCCTACAAAAGCGTTTTAAGAAATACCAATATTTGCTAATTTGAATTATTTTAAAAGGTTGATTTAAAGGGACTAGCTCATATATTTGTTTTAAAACAAAACGTGTGAAATAAAGAGGTCATTTAACATGCTCGGGTACAATACTGAATTCCATTGGATTCGTACACTGCAGAACCAGTCTATATTTTGGACTCGGCTGTCGCCTCATCCAAAATATAAACTGGTTCTGCAGTGTACTAATCCAATAGAATTCAGTATTGAACCCGAGCATGTTAAATAACCTCATAGTATTGTACCCAAGCATGTTAAAATTTAAACATTATCGAGCGGGGTTTATACGAAGTGAATAGGCTATTAAATTACGCGAAACATACACTCAGCAAAAATGAAAACTTTACATGGACTTTGAATCTGCATATTTTTACTTTTATAAAATGCACCATAAAAATAATGACACCAAGTTTTACTTTGATGAAATATCAGTAAGTTTTGTGAATTTCATTAATTTTCTCTTAAAGATTGATTTAAATGTGAAATCAAATAACGTAGGGGTCAATTTCAAAAATATCGAAAGTGGTAAAAATTGGACTCAGCGTAAGTTTTGGTATTGAATGTCAGATTAAACAGACAATGTTTACGTGAGCTTCTCAGTAGCGAGCATTTCTTCTGATGCAAGCCAATATTCTCCTCCTCATGGAGTTGATGTAACGTCTAATGACGTCATTTGGAATAGCCTGCCATTCTAACTGTAAAGCCTGTCTCAGGTCATCGATATTGTTTATTTGGTGATTTGTTCGTACCCTGCGCCCGAGTTCGTCCCAGATGTGCTCAATGGGGTTAAGATCCGGGGAGACTGCAGGCCAGGCTAAGACGTTCACATTATTGTTTGCCAAGAAATTATTGGTTACTCGGGCAGTATGGGGTCTAGCACTATCATGTTGAAAGATTGCCTGAGGGTCATGATTCTGCATAAATGGGAGCAAATGATTGCGCAGAATGTTGATGTAACCTTGTGCATTGAGATTTCCCTGAACAATCACAAGTTCTGTCTTTTGGTTGCCCTTGATTCCTCCCCAGACCATGACGCTGCCGCCACCGAACCTGTCCGTTTCCCTGATGCAACATCTTTCATTTTTGCGGCGGTAAATTCTCACCCTACCATCTGCAAAGCTGACACAGAAGCGTGACTCGTCTGAGAAAATGACGTTGTTCCATTGGTTTCGCCTCCAAAGGCGGTGACGTCTTGACCATGCCAATCTTGCAGCTCTATGACGTGCCGTTAGAATCGGTCCGGTGTAAGGTCTGCGAGCACGAAGTGGAAAATTTAATCTCCTCAGACGGTTTCGGATTGTCTGAGCACTGACCCCTAGCTGCTGAGCAGTTACTGTGGCTGGCATAAAACGATTACGTAAGTGAGCTATCGTAATAGCGCGGTCTTCTCTACGTGACGTCGCACGCTCTCTACCTGGATCCGTATTCACCAAACCATTCTTAAGAACATTCTTGGGCTTATTCTCAAGAATTTTCTAAATTTTCGATTCTTAGGCTTAAGTACGTATTCACCAAACCATTCTAAACTTTAGACCGTTCTAAATATTTAGACTATTCTTAAGAATTCCAAGTCTGCCAAGTACCATGCTCAAGAATCGTTCTAAATCGAGAAAATGGCCGCCCTTCGTCGTTTGAACAGCATCGAAGTAGTTCAACATCTCGTATTTGGACCGGAAAGGAGATTGGTGGACCGGCAGAATCCGCTGGAGGTACTAACGGCTGGCGAGGTATTTACTAGATATCGTTGTCGGCCGTGCACCATATTGTTTTTATGTCAAACCTTGGCAACTTACATTGGGTTCGGTAACGAAAGAAACTCACCGTTACCTGTGCTGTATCAAGTACTCGTAACTTTGAGATATTTCGCTACCGGCAGTTTTCAGTTAGTGATAGGAGATCTAATAGGTATCTCCCAGCCGTCGGTTTCGCGGATCTGCAGGAGAGTGGCTAGGGCAATATCGGATAAATCGAGAAATTTTATAAACTTCCCCAGGGGGCAAGAAGTTTCGCTTATTAAGCGGAGATTTCGAGCAATTGCAGGTTTGTATTTCACTTTGTACACCTTTTTGTCATGTTTCTATTTTTAGATAGCGTTCAAGGACAAACTTTGTCTGTCACCCCCCCTCCTTTTCCCATTTCCTGTCGAAAATTTTGTATAAATTACTAAGGTCACTTAAAAAAAGACAAAGTGTCAAATCCGTGGACTGATCGAAAACAAGACTGTATATTGTGATGCAATATATAATATTTTTTTTTTTTTTTTTTTTTTTTTTTTTCAAATCAATTTCATCGTTTGGAAACGGTCATTGGTCTATTTTGTAGCGAAACGATGTTGGGATGAAAGATCAGTGTCTCCTGATGAATCTGAGAAGTGGAGGTCGTATACGTGTGCAGTAAAAATATATGAAAATTAGCATGATTGTGTTGTAATTTACTTCATGGATTAAATGCAGTGATACAAAAAACTAAATAGTCGCACACACACCGTGTTATGTTGAATATACCCGTCATGTGTCCTTAAGATGGCTTCAAAGGCAGGGGCACCGTTAATGAGAAAAGCTCCATATATCTTTTAACAAAATACAGATGAAGGGCGGGACTGATAAGGTTGTAGAATATTGGCATAGTTTCATAAATTAATTGTTCGATTGATTGATGAAAGCTTCAAGAGGATGAAATAGACTAAATTAAAAAAAAAATAGTGGTTGGAGAAATGTTTTAAAAGGAAAATTCTGTTTGGAGTTCTATATCCTTGGGACGTCATATATTGCATATCTCTGTGCTTTCAAGAACGTTGCAACCGTTGGTTGGATGGTCATCTTCATTCTAGATAGTAAACTGAAATATCTGAAGCCCTGTAAGTTATTTTTCAACCTTGTAACAAAAGCCAGGCAAAAGAGTGCAATGACCCTAACAACTCTTTCTGCACTGAAATTGCTGAAAATGTTCTGAAAACACCAAACATCACATTCAAGGCTGATTAAAGGTTAAATTCAAGTGAACAAGACTTATGTGATTTTGTTTGTTGTAGTTTTCAACTTGTACACACGTTTGTTGTGTCTGTCTGCCTGTGTTGTGGCTCCAAGTAAGAAACCTTTATGACAGGATATTGAACTGTTTAACTCTTTCCCACACGACAAAATTTTAGCAAGTCCAGATTCAAAGCATTTGCAGACAACAAATCAAAGGTGGCTGAAATATTGAAAATTTCCTTCAGTTGAGTAGAAAACATTGTGAGGAATGGAGAAAATGCTGGTTACCAGCATTTGCTCCTTTTCCCACAATGTTTTCAAAAAGGTTTTCTCCTCATGGTCGTTAAAAGTTGGGATTGTGTGGTAAAGGGTTAAAAAATAAATACCCTCAGTGTCACAACAAAAATCTCATGATGCCTAAATACGCGGAGAAAGGTAGATCACAAAGTTAAAAAAAAAAATGGAGTGCCATTAAACATGTAATGACACATCCGATTCCGAGACATTTCGGCCCATAACAATTTCGGGCCATTACAGTTTCGGCCCATTACAATTTCGGTCCATATTCTAAATACCAATTGAATGACACTTGAATGTTTCTCTGTTTGTTTGTCTGTCAGCTTGCATGCTACGACCTGTCTTGCTACCATTCTTTGTGTTGATTGATTGCTTTTATATGACATTGTTTTAGCCGCTGGTCCTACACCTTCGAAGGTTTGCCAAACAAAACAGCCGCGTTGTGTATTGGGCAAGGGAGGATTGGTGTCATCGTTTGAAATAACACAAAGGCATTTACAGACTTGTAAACTTGCCAATCATAATTAATTTCAAACTCAGTTTTAGCTGAAGAACGTATGTTTTCTAAGGATAGTTCATTATGCGGAGCCTTCATTAAGGACTGATTTCTAGGATTTTTGAAATTCCAGATGTCATTTTAAAAAAAAAAAATTATGAAAATTTGGGAAGTTATACATACCTCGGCAATACCAAAAATCCATTTTTTTCTCCCAATTTTACCATGGAACAAATGAAAATGTTAATTTGGGCTTCAGCATGAAAAACGTTATATATATGCAATCCTTCTGAAAACCCCGTGTTGTTTAGAATTATAACATGTAGACAATGAGTTAGTACCCACGACATCGATAGGGTTAATGAGGTCAGGAGTAAAATTAAGTGCTAAGCAACTAAATTCTTCTCTGATCTGGATGCCTATAGTGAAATAAACTGAAAATCAGTTACCTTACCATTTCTTTGAACTTTTTACCAAACGACAAAATTATAGACTGATCGCATTTTAAAGTAATTTCAGACGTCGAGGTAAATCATGTTGCACAAATTATGAAATCTGTCTTGAGTGGGTAGAAAACATGGTGGTAAAAGGAGGCAAGGCTGGTTATCAGCATTTTCTCCTTTTCCGACAATGTTTTCAAAAGTCTCTTTCCTTTGGGGGTCGTTATAACTCGGGATTGTGTGGTAAAGGGTTAAAAACATGAATCCTTCGTAAACAATCCATTATCACGAATTAAAGAAAAAAAAAGGCAACAAACAAAACTTATTGTGCCAATTATTATTGAAAATAATTACTGAAGTTGCATCCATTCAATTATTTTCCCCTGTCTTAAATTACGCAAA
Source organism: Tridacna gigas (assembly GCA_945859785.2). Taxonomy (NCBI): domain Eukaryota; kingdom Metazoa; phylum Mollusca; class Bivalvia; order Cardiida; family Cardiidae; genus Tridacna; species Tridacna gigas. The sequence continues at coordinate 12,036,553 of OX244029.2, read as the reverse complement.
TTCACAACACCTAAGATAATAAAACGTGACGAAGTACCTAAATTCGACGGATATCTGAGACGATATTATGACATTACGGATATTGGATGGTTTAAAGCCTTAACCCAGATTGGAAGACCCAAAAAAGAGAGTATGATTAAATTTGCCTGCAAAAAAAAAGGTAAAAAGATCAATAAACGACGGATTTAACTTGACCATTTCAGTTCCGACGGAGACCTAAGTATCCGTCGTGGAGAGCTTAGATCAAGAACAGATTGTACTTTTAAAGTGATGAAAATTCTGCAATTTATAACGTTCGCTACCTGATGCTAAACTTAGATAATTCAAAATTTAGGAGATGGGAAATTTAGTTTTCAACTCTTCAACCGTCGATGGCAACTTAGTATCTTTTGTGGATGGCGTAGGTCTACACCGGATTACACATGATATTTACAGTCTGATCTTCGATACAAACCAAGATTTAACGTCTGCCGTATGATTATGTTGGTTTTCCTTTGCTCATATTGTACATACTCTTTTACCATGTGTAAACATTCTACCAGGACGTAAAAAAAAATCCAGAATGTTTATTGATGCGAAACAAACAATATTCAAAAGCGCAATTTTATCCACCAAACAGTTAGTAAAAGGACTCGCCAGGTCGTGCAATATTTATGATACGCCAACTATAGGCCGAAATTGTATGGGCCGAAATTGTTATGGGCCGAAATTGTAATGGGCCGAAATTGTTATGGGCCGAAATGTCCACATTCGGCATACCTCGGGTGATCCGGTGACCAAATCCCTCGGCTGTATCACGTAGCTTGATATCCACCTACACGGTACATTTCGCACATCTCCGGAAGCACAACGCTTTACCGTTATTGAAATTGTAAAGCTCCTCTTTAGAAAGAACGCATGAGTAAATTTTCTATCGTTATCTTTCTAAGAGTATTTCAGTCGGCAAACAGTTCATACATTCAATTTTTAGCGTGGTTTATCAATTCCGTTAGGAGATTTCATCGACAGATCGATAGAAGTGAATAACTTCACAGTGGTTGTTCATGTCGTTGCTAAGCGATCTACAGGGACGCCGCCATGTTTAAGATCATGTGATTGGTAGTTCAAAATGGAAGCCTCCCTTATACAGACGAGGTTAGATGTAGGTACGGAATCGGCCGAGTTGTGACGAGTGGAAATGTTTTGCCTACATTCATGTTATACTTTCAATTTTGTCAAGTCCACATGTTCATTCTCTTACAGAGTATTTTTTCTAAAAAAAAAAAAAAAAAAATTATAGAAATTCATGTAGGAGGTTTTTTTTTTTTTTTTTTTTTTTTTTTTTTTTCTTTAAATCTTTACCAAACAACAAACATTTGGACTTGACCAAATTGAAAGCATTTGCAGATGACAAATAAGATGCTACTCAATAGTTTGGGTTTGTCTTTGCGAGGGTGAAAAACGTGGGAAATGGAGAAAATGTTGGTTACCAGCATTTTCTCATTTTCTCACAATATTTTAAAAATGCTTCTTCCACAGGGTCATTAAAAACCAGGATTCTTTGCTAAAGGGTTAAACTGTGTGATAAACATGTATTTGCTCAATACATTTATTGAAATTATACTTGAATATTTCATGGCCCTTTAACCCTTTATCAGACGACAAAGTTTTAGCCTTGTCCAAATTGAAAGCATTTGCAGAAGACAATTTCAAAGTGGCTCAAATGGTGCAACTTTTCTTTGATAGGGTAGAAAACATTGCGGGAAAAGGAGAAAATGGTGGTTACCAGCATTTTCTCCTTTTCCCACAATGTTTCCAAAAGACTTCTTTTCCGGGGGCGTCAAAAGGCATCATTGTGCAGTAAAGGGTTAATATGGATTCATTGCTTTGCAGCAATTTACTGCAGAAGGAAGTGTGTTTAACTCTATAGTTTTTCATCTACATTGGATGAGCAGCTGGTAAATTACAGGCACACATTGTTAGGTGGATCAGCTATCCCACTACAACTGAAAAAATATTGAAAGGGATGTTAATCCTTTCCATCCTAGCATCTACGTAAGAGTCATGCCATATACATGTTTATCAGCTCAGTATTGTTCTGTGAAAAGGGGTGTAATGTATCAAAGAATGCTGTAAATTATGAAAAGAATGAATCATGTAGGCTTACAGTTCACCTGTCTATTACAGGTGGCTAGGATTGTATGTTGTGTTTGTACTGAAAGGTTTGACAGAGACAGACCTATGTGTCCAATATAACTGAAAAAATGTTGAAGCAGTGTTATATCTTATATAACCTTTAGCAGTTAAATGAAACTAAAAATTAAACAAATTTGTACCAAACCCCCTTTTCACAGAGATCTGTCTATGACTTATTTTCAGATTTAGGATGCACCATGTTTGTTTTTCATTTCATTTTCAGATGGAACAATACATTTTTGCAACTGATTCAAGGGGGGCAAACTTTGATAATTTTTTTAAAGATGTACCTTCATTTCATAGGTCAAATACCCACTTGATAATTGTTCCTGGTGCCAAAATATCAACCCTTAAAACTTTAGTTGATAAAAAAAAATTCTCTCTAAAACAATCTTTCCATGATGATCAAACTTTCCATGTTACAATAGCAGCTGGAATTTGTGACCTCACTAAAAAAATGTATCACTCTGGAGGAAGTGAACTTGTATACACTCACAACGAAGATAACATCAATAATGTCAAATCTCTGCTTAAATATCATTATTCATTAAATTCAGGAAAATATAACATAAAGCATGAGCACATTGCTCCTGTAAACATTTCCAAGTACAATGACTTTAACATGACAAGAGGTAGGCTCAACTATATGTGCCATTCATCAAATGTTCAAGACCAACAGCTGCTTCTTGAACAAGACACTTCTTCCTTAACCCTTTCACAAACAAGCCCTGGTTTTCACGTGTCTGCAGTACAAGTCTTTTGAAAACACTGTGTGAAAAGGAGAAATTGCTCCTAACGAGCAATTTCTCCTTTTCCCACAGTGTTTTCTACCTTTTTTGAGAACTTTCTGTCATTTTCATAAAATTTAAAATTGTCGTCTGCAAACTCCTTTAATTTGGACCAGTCCGAAATTTGTTGTTTTTAGGAAAGGGTTAAATACATATATATCTTCTCTTAATGATGAGTATGATAAACATTCTGTACGATGGGATAGGGAGTTGTTGTTATGTAAAACTAAAAAAAGAGGTAGAAATGGATCAAGTAAAATAAAGACAAAAAGAATTTCTTATGACTGTTTGTATGATGGAGTGCAATTACCTTTGTAACTCAATCTTTAAAGACTTAGAAAATGACAGAATAAATACAGAAAGTAATCATAATTTTGATAATTCATTGGACTTTAAAAGACACAATTTCAGCTATGAATAATTTACTCATTGCCAGACGACAAAATTTTACACTGGTTCAAATTGAAAGAAGTTGCAGAGGACAAAATAATTTACATTACTTTTTTTCTTTAACCTATTAGTAAACGACTAAATTCTAGACAGGTTGAAATTGAAAGCTGTTGCAGATGACAACTTAAATATGGCCCAGTCTGTGAAATTTGAGTCAAGAGAGATTAAGAAATATTGTGGGAAAAGAAAAAAATTCTGATTACTAGCATTTGCTTCTTTTTCCACATTGTTTTCCAAAGCTGTCTTTCTCAGGGGTGTTAAAATTAGTGATAGTGTGGTAATGGGTTAATACAGTAGAACAAATTAAAGGAAAAGGATAAAATGCTGGTTACCAGCATATGTTTTACACAGTATCTTATTTATTGTCAAAAAGCATAAACATGATGAATGAATGCAATATAAACCATTAAATTTTCTGTATAAATTATCACTATAATAATTTTAATCAATATTTGTGGGTGACATGTAAGTCACTAACAATACCATGCTTTTGTGGTAACTTTCTGTAAAGTTTAAATTATAATTACTATACACTGTATATAGTTTGTTTGATTTTCTGGTTGTTTTGTATCAATTATCAAAAAAAATGTATAGTTGATTATAATATAAAGACAAATCTGTAAGTAATCAGTTAACTGTGGGTGACATGTAAGTCACTAACAGAATTCTGATCTAAACTTCATTCTGTCTTCACATGTAATTTGTTGGGATTTGTTTAACTCTTTACCAAATGACAAAATTTTAGACTGGTCCAAATTGAAAGCATTGGCAGACGACAAATTAAATGTAGCTCAAATGATAGAATTTGTGTCCGAAAGAGTAGAAAACATTGTGGGAAAAAGAGAAAATGCTGGTCAGCAGCATTTTCTCCTTTTCCCACAATGTTTTCAAAGGCATTCTTTCTACAAGGTCGATAAAAGTGGGGATTGTGTGGTAAAGGGTTAATGCTACTAAATGGTATAATCATAACAGGCTATACATTTGCTAACAAGATTCTTCAGCAATAACCAGTTGACTGTGGGTGACATGTAAGTCACTAACAGAATATCTGAATTCAAGTTCATAAGTTTTTGTCTTCCAATGTAAAATTGTCACAAATAATTCTTAACACTATTTAATGGAATCCTTATCTCTATTTAATGGCATTATTAAGATATAATCATAATTTAATAAAAAGATGATATGGAGAAGGTTCAGCCCCCCCTCCCAAGTGAGAGAATGCTTTGCCTGTGAATAAGGTAATATTAAAGATGAAGTTGGATTTATGTTTTCTTTATTTATCAGTAAAGGAGAAAGATCATTAATTGTCAGTCTCATGGAGTCATTAAATCTTAACTTTTTTTTACTGATGGAATTCATTTATCTGTTAGCCCTAATAGTAACAACAATTTACATTGATAAATTTTTTAAAAAATCTACACTTTTCTGAAAGTCCTCTTTTAGTGGGAGGAAAAGTACTTAATGTCATCATTATGTTTTAATCAAATCATATTTATTGGTTAAATCTCTTGCATCCTTTTACAGAAGTAAACAATCTGATGTATGCCATGCACCAATAGATCTGCTTTGTAAGTTATAGTTGAAATTAGTTTGCTATATTTGTTTGAAGTTATATGAGTTCATTTGTTCTGTTTGTTATTATGTGCATGGTGTAAAACTTTGAGTTAATTTGCATTTTTGTACTAGATCATTAGTATGTAATCTGTCTATAAAGGTCTAAAGAGGTACAAATGATGAATTTTGTCGTCATTTGCCTTTCCGCCCGTATTTAGGCTTTGCCTATTTTCATATTAGACCATTGCATGTAAACATAGAAATCGTTTTTTTTTTTTTTTTTTTTCGGTTCATTATGGTCTATATCTACTGACGTGTTTAATATATCGGCTATTTCATCCCATGCAGCTTCTTTCATTTTGCGGATTTTAATGGTACACAGCCGGACATTGATCCAAACAATCTAGATTCCCACTCGTTCACTGCTTGGATCAATGTCGTTTCTTCGGCTGTGGTCCACCGGGCTTTTTTTACTGGTTTGAACTCCATGTTGGGCGATTTGAGGGACAGACGACAGAAGATGGTAACGTTTTACGTATGCGCTCTCTCAGTTCTCAGGAACCGGCGTCAGTGCGCGGCCGCTTACACCGTGTACAAACCGTTCTAAATTGAGACTGTTCCAAACTGCGTTGGTGAATACGTACTTAAGAATTGTCTTGGGAAAGTCTAGACTTGATAAATTATTCTTATTCTTAGTCTAGAATTTAGAAAAGTTTGGTGAATACGGGCCCCTGTTTCTTTAAATAAACCCCTCACTTTGATGAATGGGAAAAACGCTCGTCGTTTAAAATTATCATGGAAATGTGAAATGTATTATTTTATTTTGTCCCTTGTGCTTGTTGAAAAAATTTTCTTTAAAGCTGTTTTGGGTGACGGCGATCTACCGTACGAGTTCCTGTGGAGCCGATGAATAAAAGTCCCAAAAATGAAGATGCATACTAATCGATACCAAAGTTTATAATGTCATTCCAACCAAGAAAATTAAACTTTACATAGAAATGTAAAACAAAAATACAATGGCCTCTAGACTTAAAGTTTATGCATCCATCGTTGAATCTATTTTTAGAGACCAGCTGATTTGTCTTTACCGTGGACAAGTAGGACAAATATAAAATTAGTATCGAGTGGTTTTTCCCTGATGACTCGGTGTTAAACTACCCATAATGCTAAGTAAAACATGGCAGCACCCTTGCCACTGGCCACACTGCTTTGGAATGCATTGACAAATATATACGATTCTCGATTCAATGATGATTTTTACTAAGTTCTCACAACTAAACAGGAAATTAGAACCTTGGGCATCAATAATGATACGTCATGGATAAAAAGTTGAATGACTTTAGACAATTGCCATTTGTTTAATGAAAAGACTGGCTGTTAATCTTAACTAGTCAGCCTTTTCATGCAGATACATGAACAATTTTTGTTGTAAACATCAAGGAGGAAGATTTTTTGGAAACATGCACAATAGGTAGGAAAATCGGGAATTCACGATAGAATATACTTTCAGGTAATGTTCACAATTAAACTTTTGACTAGATTCAGTAATAACTCGTCGTAAAAATATACATACATGTGTAGATACAGCCTACCCAGGGTGTATCAATATGAAACCCGCTGTGTGTGCAGGAGGTACCAAGTTCGAAACCTGCATGATTTTTTTTAAGCCCCGTCAATAAATGTAAAAGTATTGCACTTTACTTAAATCCATTATATAACTTTGTGATAGTATCGCTATACTAAAGGAAAGTCTGGTATCTTCAGCCTTGGAAAGAATTTAATGTAACATTATGACTCTTGAAGTAGACCTAGTTGCCTTTTGATACCAACCAATTGTTCTTTCCATGATAGACTGTTTTGTCAGCACTTCTTGTTTAATATGTTTTGACAGTAACAGTTAATACTTTGTCTACATACATGTACTTGATTGATTTACATTACAGCCAATTTTTCTCTGAAAAAAGAGACAGCAAGACAGTAAAGAAAAAGTACTATAATTTGAAAGGAAAAGGTAAGCTTGCTAGTGTAAATTGTCCGTTTGTATTAATTTTCAATAGGAATCAATGCAAATTAATTCATGTACAAAGTAAATGAATGCTAAATCTTTGTAAATAATAGGTTTATCACCCATGGGTCTATATAAATACCAGTATTAAGTGAACCCACTGTAAGAGGAATATTTTCAAGTGTACATTGACCGGATATGGAAGATAACACATGCACATATACAAAATTAATCTGCAAGATCCCTATCCAAACAAGTAGTTTGGCTTGGTATATCATATAGTGAACTAGCAAATCGGTAATCACATACGTCATTTGGTTGTGTAAAGGGCAATTTATCCATTTTGTTGGCTATTAAAAGTTTGGTCTTTTTGGTATGGAGTTTACATCAAGATCAGAATCCACACAGCATGCAACCTTATATAGTTTTTAGACTGTGATACCTTGTGTCATACCATATACTATGATAAACAAAAAGTCTAGAAAACAGATCCTGTTTGAACTTTGATCAACTATTTACCACATGACAGAATTTCGGACTTGTCCAAATTGAAAGCATTTGCAATCAAAAAAATAAAATTTGCAATGTAAAGGTTGAAAGTTGTTTTCGAAAGGGTTGAAAACATTACGGAAAATGGGAAAAAAATGCTTGTTATCGTCGTTTTCTCCTTTTCCCATGTTTTTAAAAAAAGGCTTATTTCTCAGGGTCGTTAAGAGCGGGCATTGTGTGGGAAATGGGTTAATGATTGATTCATCGAATGGTGTTTTATGCCATTTTCAGTATTACTTCAGTCAAATCACAGCAACAGCCCCTGTTTTACCAGTACTAGGCTGGGGCTCTGAGCTATCATGCCCAATGACACTTCAACGGAAAACAAAGTTCACTGAACCTCAGCATTACAAGTCTACACTTTACCACAGAGTCATGCAGCATCACAGAGTCATGCAGGATCGCTTTGAATGACTGTAGAGGTCCCTCCATTTAAAGGCCCAATAGCAGCCAAATGTAATCAGTGCGGGTGCAATTTCAATTCATACCTTTAAGAAGCATGGAAGTTACTTGGAATATGACAATCTTGTTATTGTACGGTCTATCCATGTGTTAGTCGCTGGCAAAAAAATGAACTTTAAAAATAGGATAAAAGTTGCCTGGTCACTCCATCTTTTGTTAACACTCTGATTTTGAAATTCAATTTTTTGCCACTGATTAACACTCAGATACACCACACAATAACATATTGTTGTCTTCACAGTGTTTTCCATACTTTTAAAAAGTGATTACATTTAAATGCATTTTAATTCAACTGCATTGGTTGCATTTGGCCACTGTTGGACCTTTAATTATATGACAGAGTAACAGTTAAAAACAAATGGGATAAATAGATAAACAGACTATCATATGAATGTCAGAAACAAATTTATTTATCTCATGTACTCACTGAAATTTTGTACTTACTATTTTCAAGCAAAAGCCAAAAGAGACTCCCAGAACAAAACAGGAGGTGGTCCTGCGGAGACATTCTCCCAGGCAGAAGCCCTATTGCTAGATAACATTGGGGATTAGAGCTTCTGTCTGTGGTGTACCAGGCTTCATTGATACTGATGGTATGTACTTCTAAAAGTATATAAATGTTTCCTCTTTAACTCTTTACCACATAACAAAATTTTAGACTCGTTCAAATTGAGAAAATTTGTAGACGACCAATTTAATGTGACTCAGAAATTGAAATTTGTTTTAGGAAAGGTAGGAAACAATGTGGGAAAAGGAGAAAATGCTGGTTAAAAGCATTTTCTCCTTTTCCCACAAGGTTTTCGAAAGGCTTCTTTCTCATTGTCATGAAAAACCGGGATTGTTTGGTAAACGGTTTAAATCAGTCTTTTGCCAACCCTTCACAAAATCTCTGCATGATTTTACAACCTATGTAAGGAAGGTTTATAAAACATTCCAGGCAAATGGAGAAATGCTTGTATCCACATTTTTCATTATTTTTTGAGGACTTGTTTTCTACCCTTTCACAGACAAATCAAAACGCCTTAGACACATATTTATTGTTTGCTATCTGCCAATGCCTTTTACAACGATACAGCAAGTATAAAATTTTGTTGCCTTGTAAACAGTTGCCCGTATGTTTTTGCAGGCAATTTTAAAACCACGACATTTTGAAACCAAGACCACCCCCGCCCACCCCAAAAAAAAGCAACTACTTGGCAGCAAAAATTGTTATTCTTTTAATATTTTGGAAAACATGGCGGAAAATGGTTCACCTGTTTGGTAAAAGCAGTCACTACTTCCATCACAATGTTTTCCAAGACTTAAAGGTACAAACATCATCTGCTGCAGTACACGTGGCAAATACATTTATAACAAAGTCTTTCATTTTAGCACCATTTGTTGCCTCCCTGCAAGACTCCCACAACAAGAGACTACATGAACCCCAACCTGGTAATCATAATTTATTGATTTCAAATTTAGTATGGAATGGTCAGATACCTATAATTTTTGCATCAATAACACATTATTGCAAATGCAAGAAGTAATGGTGCAGTAGCGTCCAAAAGTAAACAATCCTGGTGTTGAATTGAAAATAGAATTCAATCTTACCTTTTCAAACCATGGAGGTTATTGTGAAGAAGACAATCTGTTATTGTATTTTTGGTCCAAGTGTTAGTCGGTGGCAAAAAAATGAAACTTAAATCAATGAAAAAAGTAAACAAAATATAGAGCAACCTGGAAATTTTTAACCTAGTTTAAAATTTATTTCTTGTCAGCAACTAACACTTGGATTGATGGTACAAAAACAGACTTTCGTCTTCATACTAATTCCCATACTTTTAAATAGTATGATTTAAATTTGAATGCCTTTTAATAACTGCATTGTTTACTCTTGGCTGCTACTGGACCTTTAAGCAATTCATCAACTGAGTAAATATTACATAACAAATGTACAGAATGTGTGAAACAGCTTTCATTACACCTAGAAATGAGCCATGCTCTGGCAAAAGGGGCTTAATGCATGTCCGCGATCCATGATACCAAACAAGCCATCACATAATTTTGGATCCATAATAGCCACTTTTTTCAATAACCAACTTAATCATGAGGTAGACTTGTTCTAAGACATACAGAAAATTGACTTACAGCGAACACTTTCGGCCCATGTCAGCCTGCACGGACCGTGCAGGTCTACCTGGGTCGATAATTTTCGCAGATGCATTAAGCCCCCTTTTCACAGAGTACATCGCAAATGTATTGCTGAAATACATTCCACTAAGCTATCTAGATTTGCATTTTGTTGCTGTGGAGAACTTTTACCAAATGATCTCATGCTTGCCTTTTTTTTTACTCCTGTAAAAAAAGGGTTAATAAATTAGGGTTGTATGACATCTTTCATTTTTTCACTTTCTTGCCATGTCCCAATTTTTGCTTTAACCATAGAAGCATTGAAGAAGTCCATCACAACATAATTATATTCATTACTTTTAATAGAATTTTCTTTTTAAATTACAGAAATTGAAACCCAAAGTAGCCAAAATACAGAATACTCCAGACAATTCAATGACCAACAAACTACAGGTTCGGATTTACTTTCTATAATATGCTACATGTGTATGAATCTACTTGGCTGGTAAAGTCCAATACAGTTCATATCATTTGTTTATAGACACTGATTTTTAGAGCAAAACCTCTAAGAATGTACATGGCAATATATGGCATTTTTAGAACCTTGAAGATCCTACAGAAAATATCTACTGATCCTAAATTGACACAGTCTGAAATATTTTTTCAGTGGTCTTTATCCACTAACCATTTTATTTCTAAATCTCATTCTATTTCTGACTTACACATCACACCACTTGGTTTTCTGAAACAGAACATATCAGCCTAACACTAATTTCTACATAATGAGTGACATCACCCTGATGACATTATGAAATCTGCTTATCATCCCAATTTTGAGTCCAACAACAACAAAGTGAAAAAATAAACTTCGGAGCAACACCTTTACCAAACAATCATGTGTTTTAACAATCCTGAAGTAAAAAGACTTCTGAAAACAATCTGGGAAAAGGAGAAAATGATGGTAACCAGCATTTTCTTCTTTTCCACAATATTTTCTACAATTTCAGAGATGAATCCCATAATTTTAGCCACATTTCATTTGTTACCTGCATATGCTATCGGTATGGAACAGTGTAAAATTCTGTCGTGTTGTGAAATGTTATTCCTGTAATATGATTTACAAACATGTTTTGATCGAGTATCAAAACCATAAGTTGTTATATATTTCAATAGGCACTCAAGAACATCCAATGAATCCTACCAAGAACAGAAAGGGTAAGTATGATTTTTCTTATTTACATATACATGTATATTGTTCAAGTGGAGGTTTATACCACTTTCTGCACAATTTAAGTTATATCAAACCAACTGCTCACTTTCTTCCCTATAACTGTTGTTTGTTCCTTTATAAATAAAGTGTAAACTTTGAGCCATCTCTACTTTTTGGTCAACAAATACTTTAAAAGCCCACAAACTGCCAAATGTAAACAATTCCTGTGACAAATTGCAGACAAATTTAAGCCATATTATTTAAAAGTATTACCATGAGTCTGATATTGTGTTACAGTGGAATTAAAGTTCCAGATGCTGGCAGAAAAATGTATGGTAAAATTAGTTGAAAAAGTTGCTAGTTGTTGTTTTGGTTTTACATTTTTTATGCCAGTGATTAGAACTTTGACAGATTGCACTATAACTCATTAGACTCATAATAATGACATCCATATTTTCAAATAGTATGAATTAAATTTCTCTACCTTTCGAATCCCAGTTTGTTTATTTTTGGCAGCTAATGGATCTTTAAAAATGAAAGTCTGAAATTTTGTCATGTGGTAAAGAGTTAACTCTTTACAAGATGAAAGAATTTCAGGCTTGTCCACATTGAACGTGTTTGCAAATGACGAATAAAACAAAACTCAGAAATTGGAATATTTCTTTGAATGGCTAGGAAACAATGTGGAAAATGGAAAAATATGTCAATATATCACTGAGTAAAATATATAATTAAAAACTTTTTTTTTTCTGCAATTTAAATATCTTGAGAAAAAAAATTTCACACAGTACCTTAACCTCACAGTTGAATTCAGTTTGGTAGTATTCATTATGTGTTACTTGTGAAAGTGTGAAATATTGTTATTCATTCAACCATTCTTTTTTTAACAGGCAAAAAAAGGACATACCAACAATTAGCTGAGGAAACTCTAGAATTAGACAAGGAAAGAATGAACCTAGAAATCCAACTTTTAAAAGAAAAGCTCAATTACAGAAAAAATCAAAATTCTATACTTAAAAAAATGAAATAAAACTAGACCTTGAAATTGAAACCTTACAAGAAAAAAAAAAACTACATTCACTGAAGAAAGAACTAATGAGTTTACAATTAAAAGGATTCCTTGACTTTGACTTCTCACTTACATAAAATAAATACACCATATTCAATTTTTGAATATGATAATATGATATGGTAATGATTCAATTTTCATATGCTATTTGAATGCAATTTGTAGCATTAATGATATCAGCTGCCCATGGGGTCCTAAATTGCTATACTGGCAGTTACTGACTAGGGCACCTTAACCCTTTACCAAACAATCATGGGTTTTAACAGCTTTTGACAACATTGTGGGAAAAGGAGAAAATGCTGGTAACCAGCATTTTCTCCTTTTTCTAAAATGTCTCCTACCTTATAAGGGAACTTTATCTCATTAGTATCAATTTTTCAATGATTGAGCAAATGTTGTTTCATGGTACATCAGCAGCTAAAGTAACTGCAACACATCCACAGTACTTGAAATAATAGCAATTCAAAATGAGAAGCATGAGAAAAAAGCAATCAACTTGAGTAACACAAGAATAGATGTAGAGGCTAGCAGAAATATGAATTTTAAGGTATAAAGGTATAAAGTTGCCAGGTTGCTTTATCTTCTTACTTTTTACCTGGTTTTAAAATTCATTTTTCTGCCAGCCACTTACACTTGGACAAACAATACATTAACAGATTGTCATCTTCACAATAATATCCATACTTTTAACAAATTTTTAAAGTAACAATAGCTGCAAAAGTAAACAAAGCAGGTGTTGAAATGTATTTTTTTTTTTTTTTTTTGGTAAATTTTCTGTATGTTGAAGGAACAGTCCACCTCATTATTAAGTCGGCTGTTAAAAAAAAAGTAGATCTATATCATGCATTTATAAGTATGTGGAGGCTTGCTTAGTATTACAAACTATGGAGATACACTAAGCCACCTTTTACCAGAACATGGCTCGTATAGATTTAAATCATACCATTCAAAAGTATGGAAAAATTATAGTGAATATGACAATCTGTTATTGTATGGTTGGTGCAAGTGTTAGTCAGTGGCAGAAAAACTAATTTCACAACTAGGTTAAAATTTGCCAGACCTGTCACTTAATATTTTGTTTACTCTTTGCCTGACTTTCAAAATTCATTTCTCTGTCAGTGACTAACACTTGGACTGACCACACAATAATATCATTTCACACAATAATGTCATTTTCCCATTATTTTCCATACTTTTGAATGGTATTATTTAAATTTAAATGCATTTTAACATCTGCATTGCACTGCTTTCTTAGCCACTATTGGGCCTTCAAGAAGTGAGCATCAGTGTCATCACTGCACCTGCATTCCAGATTAAGAACATTTCACTTCACTTCACTTTTACTGATGATATGTGATCACACATATATATATGGTTAGGAGTTTGACTGCCAAAGGGCAAGAAAGCACACTGTAGCTCTATGGCAGCTGCTTTACGGCATAAGAACACTTTACCCGGTTTTTCGTTTTTCTCATAGTGAAAAGTATGTTGATATGTGCATAGTTTCAACATATTTTTCACTGGGAGGAAACACAAAGAACTGTGTGAAGCGTTCATATACCGTAATGCAGCTGTCATAGTGACATCACAGATCATTATGGATAATGCTTTCTAAGACTTACACACCTTAAAAAAACTGATTTGCTATTTGTTCGCGTATATGGTTACCAGTGTTACCTTCCAAAACTGAATCTTGAAACCCAATGTTATCCTCTATATCATGAATATGTTCAATGATATCCCCTTGATCTATGCCATTGTTGTGAAGGACAACACAAGAAGTAATATATTTTATTGCAGTTGCTGGACAAGCTCTAATTCCGATTTGAAGGATGGGAAAGCGTCTTTTCATGATGCAAAATGTCTGTTTATAATTACTCGTGTTCTACAAAGGCTGGTATTGAATCTTTCTTGTTTTACGTTGACTGGATTCAGAAATGGAGTCATCAAAAAAGGTTTACATGGGTAACCAGAATCTCCCACACGAAAGCCATTATGTATATATACCTGATAAAAGAAAAAAAAAGACAATTATTGACTCACATTTTTCTCATTTAAATTTTTTAAACAATGGTCAAAATTTGCAAAACTGTTTTCATGAAAGTTCATGAACTAGTCATGGTGTTAGACATACAGGATCTGACATAAGCTGTCTCTTTAAATAGATTATATCAACCTTTTAACAACCAATCCAGTGTTTAATCATTATGGGGAAGGAGGCTACTAGAAACAGTTTGTTTTTTTTTTTGTTTTTTTTGTCTGCAAAAGGTATTAATTCCACGAGTGTAAAATTTTGTGGTATGGTACAGTTAAACAAGACTGAAAATAATATAACTAAGCAAGCCTTTGGCAAGAATAGTAACATTATTTTTACAGAAAAGCTAAATACCGTTTTACCTTAACTCTTCAGCAAATGCCACGTTTTTTAACTTTTCCAAATTCAAAGAATTTGCAGACGACAAAAAAAAATGTGCCTCAAAAATTGAAATTTGTTTTGGGAAGGCTAGAAAACATTGTGGGAAAAGGAGAAAATGCTGGTTACCAGCATTTTGTCCTTTTTCAACAACGTTTTCAAAAGGCGTCTTTCCCAGGGTCGTTAAAAGTTGGGATTGAGTGGTAAAGAGTTAAAACTTACCTTTAACTTGATATCATTTGCATTTATTTAATGTTTCAAAATATAAAATACATGGAAATTGGTAGTTTACCATTTGAGTGGTGGACAGTGTACATTTAGGATCAGACTGCCTTTTTGTGTGGTCTGATCTTCACCTATCCTGTAAGTGCATTTAGTTGCACTTATGAGCTTAGAGGATTATTATTACCTTACTTTAACTTGATATCAGGCAGATTTACTTAATTTGTCTAAATTTATATAGATGTACATTTTTATTTTACAATTTAAGTGTTTGACAATAAAACAAAAACTTACAGGAAAGAGTAAGATTTAAAGTACTGCTATTTCATATGTTTGAAATGCTACCTTATACCAGATTGTGGATCAGTGATCGGATCGCACATTGTGTGCAGTCTGGTCCTGATCCACAATGTCCCTTGTGTGCACTCTAGAGGCCACATTTTCAGCTGGTTACGTATGAAACTTGGTCAGAATGTTTGTCTTGATGATATCTTGGGCGTGATTGACATTGGGTCATGACTTGAACACTTCTTTCTCAGGATCATTAACAGTTGGGATTGTGTGGTAATGGCTTAAATTGGTAATTATGAAACTTATAAAACATGAGTACCATTTCCAAATTCCTTGAACAAGCTACACTCTCTCCAGATTCTGGAGTCATGAGTGCTTCCTGGCCATTTGGCCGTCAAATTCCTTACCATATATGAATGATCACATATCGTCTGTAAAAGATTATTTTGTATTAAAAAAAGTTCACATATAACTAGGTGTGTATACACGTATGTATTAAAACTGCTACCTCGAAATTTTTCCAAAATGTTTTCAATAAAGTGCCATAATAGGCCATATTTTGCTCAATTGTTTTACACAACCCAATATACAAACTATCACTACTGTACAGAACTTATGGCAGGGTGTTCCCAGGATTTTTTTTTTTTTTTTTTTTTTTTTTTTTTTGTATAATGGGATGATTTGAAATCTTTCACACTTTTTAATGGATGACAAAATTCTAGAACTGTCCAAATTGAAAATATTTGAAGACAAATACAATATTGCTTAAATGATATTTGTATTTGGAACGGAAGAAAATTTTGTAGGACAAGAAGAAAATGCTAGTTACCAGCAATTTCTCTTTCCCTCCCTTGTTTTCAAAGGTATCCATCTTAAAGGTTTAATACTCCAGATTCTTTGGTAAAGGGTTATTGTCACAATAACATGTCTGACCCATTACCAAACAATCCAGTGTTTGAACAGACTTTCCAAATGAAATTTAAAACATTGTAACCAGTATATTTTCCTTTCCTCACAATGTATTCCATCCTTTCAACAGCATACAGTTAAATATTTTGCCTACATTCATGTTATACTTTCAATTTTGCCAAGTCCACATTTTCATTCTCTTACAGAGTATTTTTCTTTAAAAAAATGATAGAAATTCATGTAGGAGGTTGTTTTGTGTGTGTGGTTTTTTTTTTTTTTTTTAAATCTTTACCAAACAACAAACATTTGGACTTGACCAAATTGAAAGCATCTGCAGATGACAAATAAGATGCTACTCAATAGTTTGGGTTTGTCTTTGCGAGGGTGAAAAACATTGTGGGAAATGGAGAAAATGTTGGTTACCAGCATTTTCTCATTTTCTCACAATGTTTTGGAAATGCTTCTTCCACAGGGTCATTAAAA
This sequence comes from Tridacna gigas, assembly GCA_945859785.2. Lineage (NCBI taxonomy): Eukaryota > Metazoa > Mollusca > Bivalvia > Cardiida > Cardiidae > Tridacna > Tridacna gigas. Next base: position 12,019,864 of record OX244029.2, on the reverse strand, counting down.
ACCAGGATTCTTTGCTAAAGGGTTAAACTGTGTGATGAACACGTATTTGCTCAATACATTTATTGAAATTATACTTGAATATTTCATGGCCCTTTAATATGGATTCATTGCTTTGCAGCAATTTACTGTAGAAAGAAGTGTGTTTAACTCTATAAAACACGACATAATCTTAGACCAGTCCAAATTAAAAGCATTTGCAGACATCAATTTCAGTGTGGCTCAAATGATGGGTTTTTTCTTTCATTGCCTAGAAAACATTCCGGTTACCAGGATTTTCTCCTTTTCCCACAATGTTTTCTAAAGGCCTCTGCCTCAGGGTTGTCAAAGGTCATCCATGTGTGGTAAAGGGTTAAAATCACTTACCCTTGAATGATTATACATGTATTTCAAACATTGTGCCTCTTACCCTTGAATGATTATATTTCAAAACATTGTGGTAAAAGAAGAATCGTTAGTTTCCCACTCTATTGAAGATGTAGAAATAATCATTTGCGCTACATTTGTCGTCTGTAGATACTTTCAATTTGGTTCAGTCAAAAATTTTGTTTGTTAAAGGGTAAACAAAAAAACAGCCTTCTCTTGCACAGAAAAGAATTAAACTATGAAAATATGTGTGAAATCAGCTTTGTTATCATTTAAGTTTCTTTGTATTAAATGGTGTTCTTTGACTCTTTCAACAATATTTCAGCCAATGACAGTCATCTAATGAACAGTAATTTGCAGTCATGGTTTTAAATGTGTTAGGCTTGCTCTGCAACACTTAGTGAAAGGACACTCCAGTGGGACCAATTACTCCAGCAGAAATCAATCAAAAAATTAAAGTCACTTACTTGCACATTCAAGGAATGAAACCCCTTTCTATTCATGTAATCTGCTTCCATTGCAATGGGTCTCTGTATCTTTATTTGACAGTCATCCACACATCCAATTACATTTGGAAAACCTGGTGATAATATAATACCAATATTTAGGTTACAATCGACAGTCTTCTCAGCTACAGATCCTTTTAGCACTTTCCTATGGGATGTGTCATTACATGTTTAATGGCACTCCAATTTTTTTTTTTTTTTTTTTAACTTTGTGATCTACCTTTCTCCGCGTATTTAGGCATCAAGAGATTTTTGTTGTGACACTGAGGGTATTTATTTTTAACCCTTTACCACACAATCCCAACTTTTAACGACCATGAGGAGAAAACCTTTTTGAAAACATTGTGGGAAAAGGAGCAAATGCTGGTAACCAGCATTTTCTCCATTTCTCACAATGTTTTCTACTCAACTGAAGGGAATTTTCAACAGTTCAGCCACCTTTGATTTGTTTTCTGCAAATGCTTTGAATCTGGACTTGCTAAAATTTTGTCGTGTGGGAAAGAGTTAAACAGTTCAATATCCTGTCATAAAGGTTTCTTACTTGGAGCCACAACACAGGCAGACAGACACAACAAACTTGTGTACAAGTTGAAAACTACAACAAACAAAATCACATAAGTCTTGTTCACTTGAATTTAACCGTTAATCAGCCTTGAATGTAGTGTTTGGTGTTTTCAGAACATTTTCAGCAATTTCAGTGCAGAAAGAGTTGTTAGGGTCACTGCACTCTTTTGCTTGGCTTTTGCCACTAAAGGTGTACAAGGTTGAAAAATAACTTACATGGCTTCAGATATTTCAGTTTACTATCTAGAATGAAGATGACCATCCAAACAACGGTTGCAACGTTCTTGAAAGCACAGAGGTATGCAATATATGACGTCCAAAGGATACAGAACTCCAAACAGAATTTTCCTTTTAAAACATTTCTCCAACCACTATTTTTTTTTTTTTTTTTTTACATTTAGTCTATTTCATCCTCTTGAAGCTTTCATCAATCAATGGAACAATTAATTTATGAAACTATACCAATATTCTACAACCTTATCAGTCCCGCCCTTCACCTGTATTTTGTTAAAAGATATATGGAGCTTTTCTCATTAACGGTGCCCCTGCCTTTGCAGCCACATGACGGGTATATTCAACATAACACGGTGTGTGTGCGACTATTTAGAAACTTTCAACAAGTTGTGCCAGCTGTCTTCACAATGCGTTTGTGGAAAGAAAAATGTTTTCTGTATCACTGCATTTAATCCAAGAAGTAAATTACAAAACAATCATGCTAATTTTCATCTATTTTTACAGCACACGTATACGACCTCCGCTTCTCAGATTCATCAGGAGACACTGATCTTTCATCCCAACATCGTTTCGCTACAAAATAGACCAATGACCGTTTCCAAACGGTGAAATTGATTTGAAAAAAAAATATATATATATATATTGCATCACAATATACAGTCTTGTTTTTGATCAGTCCACGGATTTGACACTTTGTCTTTTTTTAAGTGACCTTAGTAATCTATACAAAATTTTCGACAGCTACCATTGTTTTGTGAGAAAAGGAGGAGGGGTGTTGACAGACAAAGTTTGTTCCCTTGAACGCTATCTAGAAATAGAAACATGACAAAAAGGTGTACAAAGTGAAATACAAACCTGCAATTGCTCGAAATCTCCGTTTAATAAGTGAAACTTCTTGTCCCCTGGGGAACTTTATAAAATTTCTCGATTTATCCGATATTGCCCTTGCCACTCTCCGGCAGATCCGCGAAACCGACGGCTGGAAGATACCTATTAGATCTCCTATCACTAACTGAAAACTGCCGGTAGCGAAAAATCTCAAAGTTACGAGTACTTGATACAGCACAGGTAATGGTGAGTTTCTTTCGTTACCGAACTCAATATAAGTTGCCAAGGTTTGACATAAAAACAATATGGTGCACGGCCGACAACGAAATCTACTAAATACCTCGCCAGCCGTTAGTACCTCCAGCGGATTCTGCCGGTCCACCAATCTCCTTTCCGGCCCAAATACGAGATGTTGAACTACTTCGATGCGGTTCAAACGACGAAGGGCGGCCATTTTCTCGATTTAGAACGATTCTTGAGCATGGTACTTGGCAGACTTGGAATTCTTAAGAATAGTCTAAATATTTAGAACGGTCTAAAGTTTAGAATGGTTTGGTGAATACGTACTTGAGCCTAAGAATGGAAAATTTAGAAAATTCTTGAGAATAAGCCCAAGAATGTTCTTAAGAATGGTTTGGTGAATACGGACCCTGTTTATGTAATACATTACAGAAAATCGATAGGATCTGAATAATATGCAAGCGATCAATACTATATGTGTCATGCTCTATGGAAAGGGGGCTTAATGCGTTTGCCAAAAGTATCGATCAAGGTCAGGCTGACCTTGGCCGAAACATTTTGCTTTTGGTCAATTTTCTGCATATCAAAGGACCACAACGTACCTCATGATTCAGTAGGTTGTTCTATGGTCCAAGTTAATTGAATGTAGGCTGCATTATGGTCCAAGTTAATTGAATGTGGAGTTAGTTGTAAAATGATTAAGATTTTACAATCTATGTACTCTTCAGTCATGTCATGCATAAAATTTAGTTCTGATATGCCATTTTTTTTTTTTTTTTTTTTTTTTTTATGTTTCTGTATGCCTTAAACAAGGAGAACCTTTATCGCCGTTATTATTCATTTCATTTATAAACGATATTCAAAATATTATCGATGTCGAATCACTCAATGACAACGACCTTAGAATTTTATCCATATATCTATTACTTTTTCCTGATGATATTGTAATGTTTACTACCAGTCGAGAATCTCTTCAAAGTCAAGTTGATAATATAGTCAATTATTCAAACAAATGGAGATTAAAAATAAATGTACTGAAAACAAAAGTGTGTTTTTGGGAAAAACAAACAACCAATATTGATACATATATCTATTAATGGTGAAATTATTGAAAATGTTGACAATTTTATCTATTTAGGCGTTAATTTTACTAGTGATGGAACTTTGTCCTCAGCAGTTAAACAATTGAATGATCAAGCATTAAAGGCATATCATAGTTTATTAGGAATCTTCGATAGAGTTGCTTTAGATATTCAAATTAAATTATCACTGTTTGATTCACTAATTGACGGTTGACCGTAGCCGAGATAATACGTCAAGAACCTAGATTCAGTCTGTTATTGCCATTAAATTGGCAAATAAGAGAGAGGTTTGCTGTCCTAAAAGCGTGAATTAGTATCTTGAACTATTTTTATCCCTACTGGTAAAGAATTGAAAAGAAATAGCGTAAAAATGATAAAAAAACAAAGAAGGGCTCCGATTATGTGAACCGGCTCTGAACATGTAAGTCAGCACCGATTGATGAGGGATTCCTTGTACTTATTTAGTTTAATGTTAGAAATTACCTAATACATAAGCTCTTTTTTCCCGGAAATACCCTTCAGTCCAAAATTTGATACATTTGTTCGATGGAACGTGACCGAATTTATGACAGTACAAATGACTGATATTGTCACAATTGAAAATACCGTCTAACATTATTCTATCTAAATTTTGAAAATACTTTTGTACAGCTTTTGATTAACCGAATTGTCTATAAATATGTGCATTTGTAATGTTTTCTTTGTAAGTGCAGCCAACACATAAACTCATATAATGAAAAATATTTGGCATCTTCAGAACGCTGTGTGGTCTTCAAATAGTCATTCAAAAGCTCAATAGAAAATGTAATGCACGTAATGCACCTATCGTAGCAGAAATATTGAATAAAAAAAATGAGTCTGCAAAGAATATTTGATTTTTTGCCAAACTACACATGCATATTACAGAAGCCCGATTACTATGGCAATACGCAGTGTTCCTTTTCCAGTAAGAGAAGACAAGAAAAAGATACACGCAGCAGAAGTTTGATTGGTCTACATACATACATTTCCATTATGCAGTTTATTACGCATTCGTCAACATAACTGTTTACACTCGTTAATGTAACCTGAAAAGAGAGTAAGTATAACAATATGTATCCAACTTAAGTTATAACTATTAATTTATTCATTCATTCATTCATTCATTCAATCATCCGTGCATTAATTCAGTCATTACTTCTTTGTCCATTTGTATATCTTTTGTCCTCTATGTCTGGCGTTGGCGGACGAGTGAGTGAGTGGGTAGGTGAATGATCACCTTATATACAAGGGGAACAGACTGATATGGTCAAACTGAAACGTAATGTCCTACACATAAACATTTCGGATAACAATTTTTACGTTTTGGTATAAATTACAAAAAAAAGTCTTCTTCCCCATCTGTGGTACGAGCTGTAAAGTTGATACATATATCTATTAATGGTGAAATTATTGAAAATGTTGACAATTTTATCTATTTAGGCGTTAATTTTACTAGTGATGGAACTTTGTCCTCAGCAGTTAAACAATTAAATGATCAAGCATTAAAGGCATATCATAGTTTGTTAGGAATCTTCGATAGAGTTGCTTTAGATATTCAAATTAAATTATCACTGTTTGATTCACTAATTGACGGTTGACCGTAGCCGAGATAATACGTCAAGAACCTAGATTCAGTCTGTTATTGCCATTAAATTGGCAAATAAGAGAGAGGTTTGCTGTCCTAAAAGCGTGAATTAGTATCTTGAACGTGACCGAATTTATGACAGTACAAATGACTGATATTGTCACAATTGAAAATACCGTCTAACATTATTCTATCTAAATTTTGAAAATACTTTTGTATAGCTTTAGATTAACCGAATTGTCTATAAATATGTGCATTTGTAATGTTTTCTTTGTAAGTGCAGCCAACACATAAACTCATATAATGAAAAATATTTGGCATCTTCAGAACGCTGTGTGGTCTTCAAATAGTCATTCAAAAGCTCAATAGAAAATGTAATGCACGTAATGCACCTATCGTAGCAGAAATATTGAATAAAAAAAAATGAGTCTGCAAAGAATATTTGATTTTTTGCCAAACTACACATGCATATTACAGAAGCCCGATTACTATGGCAATACGCAGTGTTCTTTTACCAGTAAGAGAAGACAAGAAAAAGATACACGCAACACAAGTTTGAGTGGTCTACATACATACATTTGCATTATGCAGTTTATTACGCATTCGTCAACATAACTGTTTACACTCGTTAATGTAACCTGAAAAGAGAGTAAGTATAACAATATGTATCCAACTTAAGTTATAACTATTAATTTATTCATTCATTCATTCATTCAATCATCCGTGCATTAATTCAGTCATTACTTCTTTGTCCATTTGTATATCTTTTGTCCTCTATGTCTGGCGTTGGCGGACGAGTGAGTGAGTGGGTAGGTGAATGATCACCTTATATACAAGGGGAATAGACTGATATGGTCAAACTGAAACGTAATGTCCTACACATAAACATTTCGGATAACAATTTTTACGTTTTGGTATAAATTACAAAAAAAAAGTCTTCTTCACCATCTGTGGTACGAGCTGTAAAGTTGTAATTTGGACCTCAAAATAATCTATATTCGTTGCTCACGTATCTCACCAAAGAAGCTAAGGGTTAAGGGTCGCGTCTGTGAACGGGAAGTTTAATATTGCAGTGTAATTGATTGTGTGTAAGCAAACAAATGACGTACGCATGGTAAATGTGACACATCATTTTTACAACCATTGCAGATTTGATTGCTTTTTCAAAATTCATATAGCAATGGTTTGGAAAATGGTGTCGTGTAGCATTTACCATGTGTATATCATTAGTTTGCTTACACGTCTGAGATTGAGTTAGTTGTTCTTTTTTGGCAACTTATGCCTAAACATAAAAAAACTGTTACCCGAACTGTTTATTAGTAAGACATTACGTTTCAGGTTTACCACATCAGCCTGTTCCCATTATATAGTGGGTGATCACTCACTCATTCACTCACTCCAGCCCATTTTCAAGGTAGGAGAGATAGAGAACAAAAGATATACAAATGGGCAATGAACTAATGACTGAATGATTACACGGATGCTTGAATGAATGAAATAATCAATTAATTGTGATAACTTATATTTGATACACAATCGTTTCACTTACTCTCTTTTCTTTTTATTTTTTTATGTCGATGAATGCATTATAAATCGTATAATGCAAATTCATGTAGGTATGTAGACCATTCAAACGTGTTGCGTGTATCATTTTCATCTCTTCTCTTACTAATAAAAGAACAGTATTTAATCCCAGAGTAATCGGGAATCTGTAATATGCATGTGCAGTTGGATAATTTTTTTCTTTCGCAAAATAATCAAATATTCTTTGCAGACTCAATGTTTTTATTTATTATCTCTGCTCCGATAGGTACATCCCATTTTCTATTTAGCTTTTGAATGACTATTCGAAGACCATGTAGAGTTCCGAAAATGCCAAATATTTTTCATTATATGAGTTTATGTGTTGGCTGCACGTACGATGAAAACATTACAAATGCAACATATTGACTGTTCGGTTAATCAAAAGCTACACAAAAGTAAATTCAAAATTTAGATCGACTAATGTTAGACAGTATTTTTCAATTGTGACAATATCAGTCCTTTGTATTGTCAAAAATTCGGTCACGTTTTATCGAACAAATGTATTAAATTTTGGACTAAGGGTATTTCCAGGGAAAAGAGCTTATGAATTGAGTAATTTCTAGCAAAAAAAGCTAAATTAGTAAAAGGAAGCCCTCATCAATCGGTGCCGACATACATATTCGGAGCCGGTTCACATAATCGGAGCCCTTCTTTGTTTTTATAATTTTTACGCTATTTCTTTTAAATTCTTTACCAGCAGCAATTTTAACAGTTCAAGATACTAATTCGTGCTTTTAGGACAGAAAACCTCTCTCTTTTTGCCAATTTAATGGCAATAACAGACTGAATCTAGGTTCTTGACGTATTATTTCGGCTTCGGTCAGCCTACGGCACAAATGATTCAGACAATATTGTATACATTTCGCGGCTTTCCGTAGTGTAGAAAACACGGTGAAAGACTTAAGCATTGCATGACATTCCCTTTTTGGGGAATTTCAAAGACATAAGAACACATACTTACAAAGAATGACAAGCTTACCTGTTTTTCATTTGTTTTTGAGCCAAAAATTTCGGAACCGGAAGACCAACACAACATTTTCTCATCGGAGCCATTGGCTCCGAATATGAAGTTTCCTACCCGTGATTCTGTCTTAGAGAATCCAATTCACTGATTTCGTCTGGTATGTTGTTGCAAAAAAAAATCTTGACATTCTACAATACAGTAACACTCATTGTAACAACTTAGTTATGGTTACACACACACAGAGACACACACATATATATATTTATATATGGGTAAATTAAGAACAAGACGTAACGTGCCTATAGCGCGTGTACATGTATTTTAATTATAAAACAACTAAACAACTACGAACTCATCTCACTCGAATTAGGTTAAGTTCTCACCCATTAGAAATTGAAAGTGGTCGGAGAAATGGCAACGTCGTTGCTGCCAGTAACAACGTTACACTGAGGAGGCGATAGCCGAAACATATTTGTTTAGTTGTTTTATCATTAAAATACACGCGTTATAGGCACGTTACGTCTTGTTCTTAATTTACCCATCTAATTTACTTGTGTCGGTCCGGTAATAACCGGGTTATTTCATTTTTTTCCCATCTATCTATCTATCTGTGTGTGTGTGTGTGTGTGTGTGTGTGTGTGTGTGTGTGTGTGTGTGTGTGTGTGTAGAAAGGGGTCTTATGGCCAAAAAATCACTTTTTCAGGTTTTCCCATATTTGGATACATCTACATGTCTAGAACATAATCTGTGAATATGGAATGAAAATTCCTAAAAATGAGGAAGTTATGAGCTTTTTACCAAAGGGAGTCAATGGTAAAAGATCTATGGCGTCGTGCACATGACTTCATTGGTATACAGGGGGTGAACGTTTTGCTTCAATGCTTTAATTCATTGGTAAATGGTTTAAATAATTGACTAAGATGATTCTATTTCAATGACATCTGTAATTCATCTCATATACCTTTGTCTGCCTTCCACAGACCAATCAAACCTACACTTCAACCCTTTATTTTACCAGCTATTTTTAGACTGACAAAACACCATTACAAATTAGATATAGGACACACAGATTAACTTACACAGAAGAAAATATATTTTTTTCAGCAGCATCAAAAACACGATAAGATGGTATCCAATCAATTTTTACATGCAATTTCTCCTTTTAAAGCTATCAGCTTCAGAGACATAGAAAGTTGTTTAACTCCAGTTAGAGAGGGGTGTCAATATAAGCCTAAATGTGGGACAGTGACAAAAAACAGTTACTATTCTAAGTTCTTTATTTCTGTAATATACCACGACTAATGATCATATACATGTAACATTTGTAATAAACTAAGCAAATATCCAAGTTTGTCAAAAATACATGTACTGAAATATACAAATTGATTTAACCCCTACCATAGAAATTAACCCTTACCACACAATCCAGAGTTTTATCGCCCCCAGCCCAAAAAAGCTTTTGAAAACATTATTGGAATAGGAGAAAATGTTGGTAACCAGCATTTCTCCTTTTTCCCCTAATGTTTTCTACCTCATCAAAAGGAGAAATCATCATCATCATTCTATCAACAGTTACTTTGTCATTGCAAATGCTTTCAATTTGGTCCAGGCTAGAATTTGTCATTTGGTGAGGTGTTAAATGGCCTTTTTCCAGACTAAGAAAAAAGGACAACAGTAATATATTTTCAAAGGTGTCTGCCATAATATTTTCAACACACACACAAAAAAAAGATATAGATCAAAGATCAGAATGCACACTTTTTGCAGTCTGATTTTGGTCTACACAGTCTGTAAAAGAGGTCTAATCTTGAGCTAATTGTCAGTAAAAAAAGGGAATATCTAGCTGACTGGACATTTGCAACTTAAATGGTTCAAATAGCTTTGATTTAGAAGAAAAAGACTGATTGCACAAGTGACATATCCAAGTATCTTTCACCAACTGTGAAACACTGTGGACACTTTTACACAAAAGTTCAACTGATTTAATGTAAATTATGCAACAGCTCTTTCCATTTGAGCCTCTCATAACACCAATGCACACATCTGGTGAAAAATTGGTATGATTTCCTCCAGGCACCATCATACTGTGCTGAATGTCTTTGTTTTTACCTATTTAATGTAGAAATGCAATCTTTATAGGAGTGAGAATTAATTGTGATAACCCTTACCAATTAATTCTGTTTTAGCAACCATATGGAAGACTTTGTTAACATTGTGAGAGACGGGGAAAATGCTGTTAATCGGCATTTTCTCCATCAACCACAATGTTTTATACCTTTTAAGACTGTTTCATCATTTGATCCATACTTTAAATTGTTGTCTGCAAATGTTCTAAATTTGAACCAGTCCTTAACTTCTTTATTTGGGTTAGAGTTTGGTGATGGATGTCATCTCTGTATGATAGTTTTAAAGACCTACCCAGCTCACTTTTGTAACTATGATGCTATATATCATGGGTGAAGTTTTGCCTTTGTACACCAAGATCATCCTATATACTCATGCAGTCCTGCTACAGCCAAATTTTAGTCTTAACCTTTTACCCCTTCTTTGAGAAATTTATAAGAAAAACAAAGTCTACTGAAAATGATTGAATGAACATGATGTAGTAAACTGTATATATTTGGCAGTTGAGGTTAAGGATGATGTTCTGAAAGTTCCTTTCAAAGTGTATTATCACTATTATGACTTTCACAGATTTCTGTTTATAACTTGCTACAACTTTAAATGTTTATTAAGTCTAATACCTACTGGAAATGAAAGCAAAAACAACCCTTCTTTTCTGAAAATATTCACCTTTATATTTCTACAAAGAAACTATCTTTGACAAGAAAATACACAAACCTGTTAAAACTCTCCTCAATGTAGTAGATTTACAACTGCATGTATATTTTCTTGATAGTAGATCTGTTTACCAAAGTGGATCTGAAAAAGATTTCACAATATGTTCCTATAACCATTGATATATCACTAGTAATTGCTTCAAAGGCTATGTATTTTTGGAGCTCATAGTCAGCTTCAGTAAGGTAGCACTTTATTTTGTATAACTGAAAAATTGCTTGAAGTCTGTGAATTATAGAACACAAATGTGACAGAAAAAAAAATCATCTTTGCAAGATAAATGTGAGAAAAAAGTTGCCTTTGGATGTATATATTTAATCTACTTTCAGACTTTGAAATAAGCTGAATTTATTTATTTTGGCAGCAAAAGAGTCAAAAGTAACATTCAATAAGCTAGATTGTTGAACAAGACATGCCTGTCATTTTTTATGAATGATGACCTCCAGGTCTTGAAGATCAGAAATGATGCTGTGCCATGCTAACTTCACTGTCTGTTCCTTCACTAACCATTTCACCATCATTCAAATATGTCTGTTTACCTGGGATGAGAATGAAAGTAATGAATTTTTTTGTATTGACAAGAACAAAACTAATATACATACTGAAAACAACTTAAACACATGAAACCTGTGTTGTGGGTACTTAGTGGAATTAAGGGATGAATATCTGCAATACAGGTTTTAGAATTCCAATCACAATCCGATAATCTGAAATCAACCAATGGTCTGATCCTCTGTCAGATTATTTAAGAATCATTGTTACTTTCTCTATGCATGTCTGCCATAGAACTCCCACCCTCAGGTTATTTGTTATTTAATGTTATAATTACAAGCCTAACTGAAGTCAGACAATACATAGGTAAATAATGATAAGTTTCAGAATCTAAAATTTTCATAATGTTACATTTCCATTCAAATTTTAGCCAACTTAAACAAGAGATGCAAACACGCAGTCCTACTTCAATGTCTGCCTTCGTACTGATTAATCATAACCTCTCAACGAAAAATAAAGGCCGATACACACAATCATACAGATTCTTAGTTTTCGGTTTCAAATTTAACACTGTTGCCATTGCCTGAATAATCATAGGACTCACAGTAGATCTATATGTCTACATTTACAACACTGGATTCTTGATCATGTTTGTTTTCAAAAGTTGGGTAGTTTTTCACCCGTGATAACCAATATGTTGTTCTCAATCATTCAACAAAAACATTCTCCTGATACACGATTATTTTATGTAGAATCGTACTGACAGTGGGAGAGTGAGTTTCCGGACTTATATTTGTTCAGTTACTTTTCAAATTTTGGCGGACAAAGTACAACAAAGCCGTTGCTATAAACAAAACTTGTTCTAGTTAGTTACCAATGAGACAACTTCCGGGTCATTGAAAGTGCCGAAAATTTGTATTTTCGCCGAGAAATATTGAGATGCAAATTCTTTTTGCAAAATGTAAAATACACAAATTTTACCCAAGACATATTCTTTTATGTAGTCACCATAGTAATCTTCAAAACCGATGTTTATGTCGCCGTATCTGAATGATGTTATCGATGTTTTCAGGCAGGAAGTGATACACTCGGTACGGACTAAATCACTTCGGTACACACACATATATATTATATAATATGTCAATAGGCAAAGCCTAAAAACGGGCGAAAAACGTACGTTGTTTCAGGAAAATTAGATATTAAAACACAAATTTATGCAATAAAATCTCTGTTGGGAAATAATTAAGGTCTCGAAAAACATTTACTTAGACCTACCTTGACGGCAACTTTAGGGAGTCCGATTTTTTTCTCGAGACTATTTTCTTAAATTAGTCTTAGGGTTCCACGGTTATGGGAAATCCCGGTCATTACGTCAGAGCATTTTGAGTAAAATCCTTTCTCTCTGTTGTGATACTTATCGTGTTCATGCGGCTCCATTTCTAAATACCTGATGGTCCGTTTATTTTTTGCACTCTCTTTAGTTTAAAAAGTGGCCCAGGCCACGAATAACATAAATAGATCAAGCTAGTGAAGTTCGACTATCAAACGGCAGAAACAGGTCCTCGCAGACAACCAAGGTCGAATTACAAAATACGTGTATGCAAGTCTGACGTAGTACACAATGTCATACGTCATTGACTTTGTTGAACTCTCTTTTTTTCCCAAGAAGAAATAAAAGATCATTGAGCTAAGCAAAAGATGTTATGAAACTTTCTAAACTATTACGATAGTAGGTAGATAAACGGGAGTTCTGTAGCATTTCCCCCCTTCGCCTTATACAATACAACAAGCATTAACAATTTTATGTAACATTAACATGCTCATAAAATTATCAAGTTCATCTAACTTACGCAAAAACCAATTGGCTAGCCTTCATAAATAAAATTGGTTAACCTCTTTATTAATCGTTTTGACTTAAATTCAATTTACTAAAAAATTTAAAAAAATTGATTAAGAAAAAAACTAACGCACCAACACATCAGCTAACCAACAAAGCCTTACTTCAGATAATCGCTTAACCTTTTTTCCACCCCCATCAACCAACGCACTAACCAACTAACACACGGCACACACATGCAACCAACGCATCAGCTAACCAACAATCACTTACATCAAACAATCGCTTAACCTTTAATTAAAATTAAAAAAAAATTTAAAAGAAATTTTAAATTTTAAAAAAATTTTAATTTAAATAAAAATTGAAATTAACTTTAAATATCCACAAAATAATATACCATACATGAAAATGATGGCAGATGAAAATAAAACCACAAAAGATAAGGAAACCCAAACTTATCTTTATGAACCAGAAGATGAGGATGAAAAAGATTATCGTGATAAATATGAAGTTCTTAGAAATGCATTACGACCAGAAGGTAAAGGAGAAGAGACAGATAGAGAAAGTGAACTAGAAAGAATGGATGGTCGAATGCATGATAAACTAGATAGAGAACTAAATGGGCTTAAAGATAAAGTGATAAATCTTGTTGTTGGGTTTTTTGATAACTTAGATGAAGATTTAGATGAGCGTTTACATGAACAAATGAAGGAAGAAGAACTAGATGATAAACCTTTATGGAAGGTAGAAATGGAAAAAGAAAGATGCGTCGATGGTTTGGTTGGGTCCGTTGATGACCTTTTACCGGAAATGATGAGAGATAAAATATATCGTGCACTTCTTTATCATTAAATAAAAAAAATTAAAAAACGGTTTAATAAAAAAATTTTTAATAAAATGAGCGAGAAACAAGAAAACAGAGAAACACAAACAGAAGGGGAACCGTCGGAAGTTGACAAATGGGAAGAATGGAAAGATGAAGAAGATGAAGAAGAAGACAAAAAACCTTATTTCATAATATTTAAACATAAAGACAAAGATATAAACGCTGTAAAAATTGAGGGGCTTTATAAGGATGTAGAAAAATATTTTTTTAAAATACTAAAAAAAGAAAAAGAAGAAGAAAATTATTTTTTTAATAAAATTCCTTTTTCAATAACACAAAATACAGGGGATATGTTATATATGGAAGGAACAATAAAAGACATTAAAAACTATTTTAAACGTCCTTTTTTACTTAAAGAAATGAAAAGAGAAAAAGAAGAAGAAGAAGAAAAATTTATATTGCATGGCGACCATGGATGGATGAGGGCGCACACAATAAAAGAAATGTTAACAGAAACTTTAAAAAGTAAAAACGCAGCAATAAGAGAAATGAACGCAAGAAATGAAAGATTTGATGAAATTTATAATAGTTCAATACTTGATAAAATTGCAAAAAATAATACTTTTGTTTTAAATAGTGTCGGTTACACTGTAAAAGCTAAAGTGCAAAAAGATCTTATTGAAGAATGGAAAGAAAAAGTAAAAGAATTTTTTAATGAAGATGAAACAAAAAACTGGTTAAAAAAGACAGAAAAAGGAATAACACGAAAGGCAGAAAGACTTTTAATAGATATGTGTAAAAATAAAAAAAGAGAATATTCAAATAAAATAATAATTTAATAAATAGTTTAAATAATTTTTTTGTATAATGTGCATATATAGAGATATATACACATTTTAATATTTTGCATGTGCACTAAGCCGACTGAGAGAGCGCGAACGCAAAACGCGGGCTTTATCGAGTTCTTTAATTAAATGAATGAAGACACAGCCGCTTTTATATAAACTTGTAAAAAGTTACAAATTTAACAGGAATATCGGGGGACGTATTTATCCAAGGATAAATTCTGTGAACCCCAAACACAGAGAGACTTAAACTTTGATATTCCTGCCTTAGTTAATGTTGAAAAGCGTTAAACTATCTTAAGAATCACCTTTAACTCTGTTTTCTATACCTTAACATAAGAAAAAGTATAGATAAAGTAAGGTGAGTCATGACACTACCATGATATAACCATTTTTACATGCCTCCTCACCGAAAACGAAAGAGGAAGTTATTTAATGCACAACCCTTTAACTTTTGCTTTACACACTAAAATGGAAGTACATTATAATATTAACAAACATTTTTACCCTGTTTTCTAAAAATGATATAATTGTATAAAATACTTAATATTGTTTTTTTAAACAGCAGCCTTACAACATTGTGATATGGTATTAACTTACGGGTTGTTAGACCGCGCCAGAGGTTACCGTGTTATTATTAATAATTTTTTACAACAAGGAAGTAAGACTGCTTTATTATCATTAAATAAAAAATTATATTTTATACAATTACCATATTCAGTTCATTTTTTAGAAAAAACAAAAGCAAAAAAAATTATTAATATCATAACATACTACCATCTCCCTCAAAAGTCCAGTCTAAAGTGATATTATATGCGTAATACACATTTCAAAATAAAAGTTGTGAAATACTATACCACGTGATCTTGGTGTGTGTGTCGATAAACCCATTTTAAATATTTAACCCTTTACTGGGTTAAATATTTTTTTACAAGTCCAACTTTATAAGTATCGACACATGCGCGTTTTTTGCGTTGGAGTTGTTGGACTTTGTTATAAAGTTTATAGTGTCACATTGTTTTACTTCTAAAGGCTGAGGAAAAACTATGCAACTACAACCTTCTCCCTCCTTTTTCACTATGGAGTAGTCAGCCTTTTCAACTCCGTTTAAGACTATGTTAATTTTTGCCTCTTCTTTTAGGTTACCGCCAACTGTAACGACCTTTAGAGACCCCCTTATAATTCTGCCCGAGGCTGCCATGCAATAGCCTCCTAATTCATGATGTATTCCCGTGCTTCCATTACCGAAAGAAAACTATAATTACCATTTTTTAATCCTCCTTGTTGCTCAGCATGAACGCTTATAACAGGTTTAAAGCCTATTTTACCATCCACGTAGGATTTTGTCGCTAAATCTCTCTCTTCTACGGGAGTTGCTGCATTTTTTAGGGAATAACCTTGAAGATTTACGTTAGCTACTGCAGAGAAACTCCAATCAGGATTTTTTATGATAGCCCCACCATTATCAACATAATTTTTATTGGCAGCGGCACCACGGTCAATAGGATTTGGTAATCCGATAATCGAGTGACCCTTCATGTTTATTTCACCAGCCATTGAAAAAGACCCATCTTGGTTTTTTGTTAAAGCCTTTTCACCTGCGGTTGCAATCTCAATAACACTATCTACGTAAAGCTTATTCGCTGCATGACTATTTTCAATTGGAGAAGCAACAAAATGAATTCGCCGGTTACCCATAGATATTTCTCCTATTGCAGTAAAAAAGTTATCAATGGGTTATACAAAAATGGTGAGGATTGACTATCAACATACCCCTTTGTTGCTACATCATCAGGTTCAGCCGGTGACAGGACATTAATTAACCCATAATTCCTCATATCTATATTTCCTGTAGCAACAAATCTTCCATCATTACGTTTAACAATGACACTTTCTCTACTAACCTTATCCACATAACTTCTTGTAGCAGCATCATGCGGTTCTTCAGGGTCATGTAGATTATGTATTTTTTTAAAACCCATATTGAATGGAGCAGTAGCAATAAAATTTCCATTTTCTTTTAATAGTGGTGATTCATGGCTTCCCCCTGCTGTATTATCAACATAATCCTTTGTCGCAACATCTTGTGGATTTACTGGATTACTAACCCTCGTAAATGTGTTGCCATTCATATTTATAGAACCGGTAACAGTAGTTGTTCCATCTTTACGTAAAAAGTTGTTAGTTATGTAAGCAAGTGAAACACCATCACCGCTTGTTTTAACATTATCCGTTCTTCCAAATTTATCAACAGGCATCGTTTTTTAATATTACTAAAAAAGTTTATTTAAAACATCTTGAAATTTATTATCATCACATAACTCTTTACGAATGAACAAACATAAATGACCGCAAAATACTTCAACTGCATGTTGTAATTGGTCAGTATTGTAGTATATAGGTTGTTTTAAATAATCTATAATTTCATTTGGTGGTTGAATACCATAACTATCAAAATAAATTTTTCTTTTTCCATCTTTAAACCATGCAACCCAATGAGTACCAGGGCCGCTGGAGTCATCAAGGTTTAATATACCACATTCATTTTTTTTATTGTTTTTTGGTAGGGTATCTTTTAAAAATGTTCCTCTAAAATTTTTTAATTTTAATTTTTTTGCAGCATCATTTAGTTCAAAATTACTTAAAGGTTTATTTTTTAAAGTTACATTATCAATTGTAATATCTTTCATTTTTTATATATTTAAATATTTACAATAGCACTGTTATCAACCCATGAATTAAACTCATCAGAATAACCTTTCCACTTTACAAGAGATTTCTTTTTTCCCTTTTTAATAACCTTTTCTATCCTATACACCTCTTGGCTTGTTTTTTGTAGTTCAGGTTCATAAAAGCTACCTTTTATTTCTTCACCATTTAAATCTTCAATCTTATATGTTACAGGTGATGTATGTTTTACTTCTGAAACTGTAAAAACCTCTTCAGTCCATCTTGTGGTATAACCTTTTTCAAAAGTCTTTTTCTTTTTACTTATCCTTACTTTGTCTCCAACAGAAAACTTTGGTTTGATATCCTCCCTTACTTGATCATAATCAGGATACAATGTTCTCCAAACTTTATTTTCATTTTTTTTTTTTTTTTTCTTACTTGCTTCAGTTGGTGTCATCTTAATAGTCGAGTGTCTTGTGTTATTATATTCTTTAACAAGATTTGGTAATACATTAAACATTTGTTGAGTGAGCAGAGAAATACTTCCACATTTTTTCTTTCATTGTTCTAATCCATCTCTCAACATCGCTTGATTTTTCCTCATTTTCAGTAGAATACAATTCAATCAAGTCTTTAACATCTTTGTTATAAAACTCTTTACCTTTATCCACCCACATTTTCTCAGGTTTTCTTTCCTTAAAAATACTCTTCAGTGCAACAGAAACAGATTTCCCTGTTTTATCTTTTAAGGGGATCAGCCATCCATATTTTGAAAAGATGTCAATGACAGCAAGAAGAAATTTTACTCCACGATTTAATTTAGAAAATGCTTGCATATCTACTAAATCTGCAGCCCATATTCTATCGATACCCCCTACTCTAACTCTCCTTTTCTTAAATTTTCTTTTTATAGGTTTATGTAATTCTTCTGCTAGTGTTATATTTTCTAAATTTTTTTTTTACTCACACCCATACCAAATCTTTTCTTGGTTCCTATCAATGTGCTAACCAATCCTCTTTCCATTCTTTCCTTAATAGTTGGATTATAGATACCTTTTAACTCTTTAAGCATATTAGCATCACACACATCATTACGTGTTTTAGTATCATTATGCTTAAGATAACATATATCATGATGATATGCTGCTTCATCAACACGATTAATCGGCTTACTCCATTTTTTAGGTGTTAAGTCAGGATTTAATCTTTTATCTAACTTGGTGCCTGGACCAGTAAAGTTATGTCCAGGTAAATGCATTTCAACAGGCAAGTTATTGATTGCTTTGTTTAACAATGAACCACCTTCTTTTTGTTTAACAAATTGTGTTTTAGTTGTACCACAAATAGCGCATTTTCCCCGCACCATTTTTTTACCATTTTTACTTACGTAACACTCTATATCAGTAGTATCAGTTTTCTTTTTACACTTAACGCAATACATTTTTATATTAAAAAAAAAATTTTTAATATAAAATGGATATTTTTAATTTATCTTGGAATGAAGCGTTAGCAAGAAGAAATAATCATGACCTTTTACCTAGGAGTATCAGAGGCTTAATAGTTGGCAAATCAGGATGTGGTAAAACTACACTTTTACTCAATCTTTTATTGAGACCTGGTTGGTTAGATTATGATAACTTATACGTTTTTGGTAAAAGTTTGATTCAACCAGAATATCGTATACTTAAAAAAGCTTTTGAAGAAAAAATACCAAAAGAATACATACTAAGGTTGTTTTCACTTAAAAATGAAGTTCAAAACCGTGATATTTCACCTACAGCATTAGTTGAAGAATGGGCAAAAACAATTGAGGAAAAATCTGATATCAATTGTGAATTTTTTGAATATGCTAGCAATGTTCCTGACCCAAGAGATTTAAATGCATCAAATAAAAACTTAATGATATTTGATGACTTACTTTTAGAAAGACAAAACAAATGTGAAAGCTATTACGTAAGAGGTAGACATAGTAATGCAGATTGTTTTTATTTAGCACAAAATTATTTTAGACTACCACGTCAAACTATTAGAGAAAATGCTAACTTAATATGCTTGTTTAGACAAGACTTAAAAAATCTTAGTCATATTTATAGTGATCATGTGGGGGATGATATGACTAAAACAGAGTTTATCAATTTTTGTAAAAACTGTTGGGAAAAGCCTCATGGTTTTGTCGTGATTGATTTAACTAAGAACTGTTTTGATGGAAAATATAGATGTGGATTTGACAACTTTTATTTTCCACGAGATTACAGAAATTACTATTAAAAAAATATTTTCGTTTTAAAATATATTTTTACTAAATATAAAAATGGAAGAATTACTTGAAAAGATAGTAAAAAATACAGAACATAAAACTTCATTTCAAATTATTGTAAGCGACAACAAAACAAAGTTTAGAACAAGATTTAACCCACCACTTAAATTAGACCAAGATAAAGAATATGAAATAGCGTTGGTTAACCTTGAAACTTACTATTCATTTCCTAATATTGATAAAAACAACAACACATTTGTTTATTCACCTGACAATGGTGCAACATGGGTAAAACTAAAATTACCAGAGGGATCTTATGATTTAGCTGATATTAATGATGCAATACAACAAGAAATGAGGAAAAGGGGACATTATGACCTAGTTAATGAAGAATATTATAGTAATATCTCCGCAAACACTAATACTTTAAAATCAATTCTTTATGTTGAAAATGGTTATCAGGTAGATTTTAACCAAGGTAGAAGTATCGGAAAAGTATTAGGATTTAATAGAGCAAAATATCTACAAGGATTTCATGAATCTGAAAATGTAGTAAATATTCTTAGTATTAATAGCTTGTTAGTTAATATTGACTTAATTTCAGGTAGTTATGTTAACGGCTCACAAAGAAATACGATTTACAGTTTTTTTCCTAATGTATCACCAGGGTATAAAATAATAGAAAACCCAGTAAATTTAGTTTATCTTCCCCTAACATTAAATGAAATACATGATTTAAATGTGTCAATTACTGACCAAGATGGAACATTACTAAATCTAAGAGGTGAAAGTATAACAATCAGATTTTATATAAGAGAGGCAAGATAGATATAAAAATGACAAACTATATTAACGCTAAAATAAATATTTCAGAAGGACAAAAGGAAAAAATTTTACATGCTTTTAAAAACAGAAGTCCAGCAAGTATTCGTTTAAAGCATGAAGACATACATGGTAATTATGTAATAGCATTAACCAAATCACAAGTAAATAAACTTACAAAAGCTTATAAAGGCGGAAAGGGAGCAACGTTTAGAATGTCACCTAGACAACTTAAACACAATATGAAAGTAGAAGGTGGATTTTTACCTTTGTTGGCGGGTTTAGCTTCATCAGTTTTACCAACATTAGCAAGAACCGTTTTACCTGCTATAGGAGTTGGTGCGTTATCCGGTCTAGCTTCTTCAGGTGTTCAAAAAGCAATGGGTAACGGATTATATCTTAAGAAAGGTGGTTGTATCTGTCAAGTTGAAACTGATGGTGAAGGTTTATATCTTAAACCATACAAAGGTAAAGGGTTAAAAAATAAAGGTGAAGGATTGTATTTAAAACAAGGTGGAAAAATTTGCGATGGTAAAGGTCTTCTTTTAGGTCCAAATAGCCCATTTGCTAATATTCCTATATTAGGAGCAATATTATAAATTAAAAATGAATGTACATAAGTTTGGAAATGGAAATAAAAATGGATATCATAAAATAGTTCAACCAAAAACTATTTTTTGGAAACCTGTTGAAGGTAAGTATCCAGCTAAAAAAGTTAATTCTGTTTCATGGGATATTTTTACTCAACAACCGTTAGTATTAGAAGGAGGACAAACAAGAACGATAGCTTTAGGTATGGGTTTTAATATGAGTAAAGGTTTTGTTTTAGTTTCTCTATCTTATGCTCTAAAACTTAATCAAATATCTATTACAAATGAAGTTACATTAGAAGAAGTGGATGACATGGTTACCACAATTACAAACAACTCAAAAAAGTTAGTAAAAATTAATGAAGGTGAATTTTTGTGTCGTCTTTACTATTCAATTTAAAAAAATAGTTGTAATTAATAAAATGGAGCTAAAAGAAAAGATTTATCCAGATTTACCAGAAGCACGAAATATGCCAACTGCACCAACGATAGGAGATGATGGCCAATCATTTAGACTTAAGAAAATATCAGAGATTCAGGATTTTCTTGAAAATGAAGTAAGAATTAGAGAACAGTTAAGTAAAAAGTATTTAAAGACTAGTAAGGTTGTGGATAACATAGAAGCAGCCTTAACAATTGGAGCGCTAGGAGCCGGAGCTGGAGGAATCGCTTTGCTTTCTACTGTGGTAGCGATACCTGCTACGATAGTTTTAGAAAGTTGTGCTTTAGTTGTTGGATTAGCGGCAATAGTTAGTAAGTTTTTTGTTAGAAGAACCAGAACAAAATCTGAAAAACATCTTCAGATTAAAATGCTAGCAGATTCAAAGTTAAATACACTACTTACACATATATCAAAAGCAATATCAGACAACAAAATAGAACATGAAGAATTTAGTTTAATTATGGAAGAATTGGAAAAATACAAACAAATGAAGGAAGAAATTAGAAGTAAGTCGAAGAAAAAAAGCATGCTAGAGGAATCGGAGAGTTTAATAGAGAAGGGGAGAATAGAAGCACGGGAGGAATTCAGGAGACTGGTAGAAAGAAACAATGGAAGCCATTAAGAATAAAACTAAAACCGCCTAAGTTTAAATGTTCTTGCGCATGTGAGATAGATGACACTAATTAAAAAATTTTTTACTTAAAAAAATATGTCATTTTTAAAGATTAAAGACCCTATGAAAAGGGAACAAACAGTAAAAGAATATCTTGCACTGAAGAAAAAAATACGAGATAGTAATATTGCAGAAAAAACCGGAGATATCGAATTACAAACAGACCTTTCAAAGTTTTTTAGACCTATTACAGAAACACAAAAAGCTGCAACAAAGGAGATTACAGAAGGGCTTAAACCTATTAAAGAAGGGATTGAACAATTGCCTAAAGAGTTACCTCAACAACAATTAATTCCTAAAGAGGAAGAGAAAGAAGTAGGATATTCATTATTAGATGAAAAATATAGACAATTAAAAGAAAAATATAAAGAAAATACTGATGAAACATTTGGTATTACAAGGAAAGATATTAATTATTATATAGGTAATAAAATGATTGATTACGATGGTGAATATATTTGGGTTGGTGCAGATAAATATTCACCAACGGATGCATTGTGGGAACTTATTATAGCAAAAAATCCAAGTGGAAATTATAACTTAACTAGTAGTGATTTAAAAAATTATGAAGAAATATTAAGGAATACCAATGTTATTTTTCGTGATAATGACCCAACGAAACCCCCAAAAAGCAGCGGCGGACATAAATACAGAGATTTTATTAAACATATTTACCTTAAAATCAAAGAAGAAAGAGCAAAAGCAAAAGCAGAAGCAGAAAAAGCAGCAACTGGTAAAGGAATTACCATTATCCCATCTGACCCTAATGCACTATTAGAAAGATTAGACCTCTTAATGGCGAGTAAAGGAGCTGGTAATACAGGTGTAAGAAATGAGTTTGTAAGTATTTGCGATGAATTGAAAAGACAGCGTATATTAGATACAAAAACTTATAAAAAATTAATGTCTATACTATAAAAATGATTACATCACAAAAGAGAGGATTTAAAAGAAATTATGCTTATGGAGGAGCAGGAATATTTGATACTTTAGCCAATTTTCTTACAAAATTCTTTACAAGCAGCGCAGCTAAACAAATTGCATCTTCAGCAGTTGATGTTGGTAAGAGCGTAGCTAAGGAAGGAGCAAAGAAAGCGTTAGAGGTTGGAAAGACGGCAGCAATTGATGCAGGTAAAAAGTTAGTTCAAAAGGCTTTAACACCAAAATCTAAAAAGATTATAGAAAAATATACTCAAAAGCCTACTACAACAACACAACCTGCAACGCAAAATATTAACACCTTAATAGATGGTAGTGCAATTGCTATTCAAGATTTAGTTAAGAAATTAAATAGTAAAAAGGGGTCCGGAGTTAAAGTATTATGAAATTTAAGTTAAGTAAAATATTACATTAAATAAAAAGAATGTCAAAGCTTAAATTTAATTTAACACTTTATGAAAAATATAATACAAAAAGGGTTAGTATCCTTTATGCAAATTTTAAACTTGATGAAGATTGTGAAGTATTAGATTGTAGTAATACAAAATATGGCTATGATAAAGCTGTTTTAAAATTGACACCTGAAAAAGCTGATATCATTAAGGAATTTGAAGGAGATGTAAATCAATATTTAGAAAAAAATGGTATACCTAAGGTAACCATTCTTTACGGAAATAGAATTTATCCAAAAATGAAAAAAAAACATTCAATAGAAAAACTTAAAAATATTAAACTTAAGGGTGTGTATGTAAATGATGAAAACAAGGCATTTCCCCAACTATGGGTAGAATAATAAAACAATTATAATTTGACTTAAAAATTATAATTGTATATAATAAAATGGATATTTTAAATATTAAAGCACCGATTTTTAAAGATGATAGTATTGATGAATATGAGTATTATGAATATCTGCCTATTACAGGAACCAATCTAAACAACTCTGGAGGAAATATAAGGATTGATATTGAAACTCAAGATATTTTTTATCATCCTTCAGAATCATATTTAGAAGTTGTAGGTGAATTAGTTAAAAATGATGGGACTGTTTATGGAGCTGCCAATGCAGTTACCTTAATAAATAATGGAATAATGTTTCTGTTTAAAGCTATCAGATATCAGCTTAGTGGACAAGAGATAGAATACAATATTTACCCTGGTACGTCTACAACAATGCTTGGGTTGTTAAAATACCCAGATGACTTTTCTAAATCACAAGGGTTAAACCAACTGTGGTATAAAGATACCACAGGAACAGCTGATGCTGTTAATAATATAGGTTTTAAGATAAGAAGGGATTATATTTTTAGTTCAAATCCAGTTGGAACATTTAGTTTTAGGATACCATTAAAACATATATTTGGTTTTTGTGAAGATTATAACAAAATTTTATATGGTATGAAACAAACTTTAACCTTAACAAGAGATAGTGATGATGATGCAATTTATAGAGCTGGTGGTACAGATGCTGGTAGAGTTAATTTACTGAAGGTATCTTGGTTTATGCCGCATGTAACACCAGAAGATAGTCATAAGATGCAACTTTTTAAATTTATTGAGAAGAAAGAAACATTTCCTGTTGGATATAGAATGATACAATGTGATAATATTGCTGTCCCGCCATCAACCAGTTTTACTTGGAGGTTATCATCTAAATCATCTCCTAAGTTACCACGGTTTTTAATTGTTGGTTTTCAAAATGGAAGAAATGATGACCAGGAACAAAACCCAGCTATATTTGACAACTTAAGAGTTAATAATATTTATGTAATGTTAGGTTCAAAAAAATATCCAATATATGATTATAATATAAATTTTATTGCTAATCAATTTAGTAGAATATATGGTGAAGCTGCTTCATTTAGAAAAAAGTTTTTTAACATGGATGAATTAGTATCAAACCCTAATATTACTCCTTCAGATTACAAAACCCTTTATCCTTTGTTTGTGTTTGATTTAAGTAAACAAAGTGAAAGACTTAAGTATTCTGTTACTGATATTCACGTTAAAGCAACATTTGCTGCAAATGCACCACCAGACGCTGTAGCTTATGCAGTTTTAATTAGTGATAGACTAATTAACTTCCAGAGTGATGGGAATAAGATGAGTGTAGTGTATTAAGTAAATTTTTACTTAAATAAAATAATATGAAAAAGATTGCTGATTTTAAAAAGATATTAACAGATAATAATATTAAGTGGTATTCCTATTGGAACAAGAAAAAGTTTATTGATGTTTTAAAAGAGCATGGTTTGTATCCTGAAGAGGAAGAAAAAAAATTTTTAAAAAAAATTCCTAATTATGATAGATTAAAGGATATTGCTAAAAACCCAAAGAGGGTTACCTTAAAGGATGTTGAAACTGAAGAGGTGACCGAATTTCCATCAATTTACAAGGCAAGTAAGTTTATTGATAAATGTCCACAAACGATTGAAAACTGGGATGGTAGAGTGTGGAATGGTAAATATAGAATTGATATTCTTTAATTTTATTATTTATGAAAAAATAATAAAATTTGACTTAAGGAAATTTTATTTATTTTAAAAATTATAGCGATGAATTCTTTTTCACGAAGATTTATCAATAGATTGGTAGATGCTGGTCAAACGATTGCATCTAATTTATATAGTGGTGCTCAAAGGGTTGTCTCAGCAGCAATTCCACAAAGTGTTAGAAGAAGAGTATCTAATTTTACTAATTGGCTAACTGGTAATGTTGAAGAAGAGCAGATTCCACAAGTTTTAAATGAAGTTATAAGAAATGTAGAAGAAGACTTACCAAGGAGACCTGAAGTTATTAATGTAACAGAAAGTCGTTCTTCATTACAAAATTGGGCAAGACAATATAAAATAGAGGGGTTTCCCGTTGATTCACCTGAGGAGTTTTTAGAGCTAACAATGCAATCTATGACAAATATTTTAAGAAATAAACGTAAAGTTAAAGTAAAAATGGTTCTTAAATGTTTAATGTATAGATTTTATGATTTTGATCATCCAGTTCCAGCTCAGTTTTCTTCTGATGTAAATTTAATTAATTTAAGAGGAACCGATGTAGATGAATTATATGATTTGATGGTTGAAAAAATTTTAGAAAATTATCGCACCTTTTTAAGAAAGGGTAGCGGATGGGTTTTCCATAGTGTGGTTCATTTAAAGCTTCATACTGCTATTTATGATCCATTAAGAGCTTCATCATTTATCCCTCTTCCAAAATGGATAGCAGATAAAAAAGCATGTATTAATATGAAAAATAAAGATAGTCAATGTTTTAAGTGGTCCATCTTAAGAGCATTAAATCCAACAGTTAACCATTCAGAAAGAGTTGGTGATTTAAGATCAAAGGAAGATAGCTTAAATATGAATGGAATAGAATATCCTGTTTCATTGCATGATATTAACAAATTTGAAAAACAAAATCTAGAAATTAGTGTTAATGTTTATAGTTATGAAGAAAAAATTTTTTATCCACTAAGAATTACTGAAAATGAAAAAAATGAACATGTAGATTTACTTTACTTAACAAATGAAGAAAATAGTCACTATGTTTTAATAAAAAATTTTAGCCGTTTAGTGTCTAACCAAATATCAAAACATCATGGTAAAAAGTATTTTTGTAAAAGATGTATAAATGCATTTGGAAGGGAGGACCTTTTAGAAAATCATAAAAAATATTGCGATGAGCATGACCCTGTTAATTTAAATATGCCTAAAAAAGGTAGCGTATTACAATTTATAAATCATGATAGAAAAATTAAAGTACCGGTTGCTGTGTTTGCTGATTTTGAAAGTATATTAGAACCTATAAAAGAACAACAAACAACTAAAAAAAATGAAAAAGAAAGTAATACTGTATAAACTCAAAAGCATATCCCCTGTAGTTTTTACTATATTATAAAATGTTTTGATGATGATGTGTTCCAACCTATAGAAAGAAAATATACCGGAGAAAATGCTGAAAAAGTTTTTGTAGATATGATAACCGAGGATATCATAGAAATTCATCAAAAATATTATCAAAAACCAGTACCACTTAAGATAACTGAAGAGGAAGAAAAAAAATATAAAAGACAAACGCGTTGTTGGATTTGTGATGAAAAATTTAGTCATAAAAATTATAAAGTAAGAGACCATTGCCATTTTACTGGTAAATTTAGGGGAGCCGCTCATACTGAATGTAATCTTAAAGCAAAAATTTCTTACTTTACACCTGTTTATTTTCATAATTTAAGTGGTTATGATAGTCATCTTTTTATAAAAAATCTTGGTAAAACTGAAGGAAACATTGATTGTATCCCTAACAATGAGGAAAAATATATTAGTTTTAGTAAATATGTTAAGGTAGGAAAAAACATAACTCATAAAATTAGGTTTTTAGATAGTTTTAAGTTTATGAGTTCAAGTTTGGATAGTCTTTCAAAAAATTTAAATGAAGATCAGTTAAATATTTTATCAAAATTTTACCCAAAAAAATATTTACCTTTACTAAGAAGAAAAGGAGTTTTTCCTTATGAATATTTAGATTCTTTTGAAAGGTTAAAAGAAACCTGCTTACCACCTAAAGAAAAATTGTATTCAAGTTTAAACAAAGAACATATTAGCGATGAAGATTATGAACATGCAAAAAATGTTTGGAAAACTTTTAACATGAAAACATTTAAAGATTATTTAGAACTTTACAACAAAATAGACGTTTTGCTTTTAGCAGATGTATTTGAAAACTTTAGGGATGTTTGCTTTAAGCATTATGAATTAGATCCTGCATGGTATTATACTATTCCGGGGTTGGCACTAGATGCTATGCTTAAAAAATCAGGAGTAAAACTTGAACTTTTAACAGACCTTGATATGCTTTTAATGGTTGAAAAGGGTATCAGAGGTGGTATATCTATGTGTAGTAAAAGGTATTCTAAGGCTAACAACAAATATATGGGTAAAAATTATGATAAAAATAAACCTTCAATATATCTAATTTATATAGATGCAAACAGTCTTTATCCTTGGGCTATGAGTCAGTTATTGCCTACTTGTGGTTTTGAATGGATGGATAAAAAAGAATTAGAAGAATGGAATCGGACACCTTGTTTTTTAGAGGTTGATTTAGAGTATCCTAAAGAGTTACATGATTTACACAATGATTTTCCACTAGCACCTGAAAAATTAAAAATAGAAAAAGTAGAAAAATTGATGCCAAATTTAAATGACAAAGAAAATTATGTTATACATCATGAAGTTTTAAAAACATACTTAGATCTAGGTTTAAAAATTAAAAAAATACATCGTGGAATTAAGTTTAATGAAACTGATGATATTAAAAAATATATTGATTTGAATATTGAGTTAAGAAAAAATGCAAAAAATAATTTTGAAAAAGATTTTTTTAAGTTAATGATGAATTCTGTTTTTGGTAAGACCATGGAAAACTTAAGAAATAGAGTTGATGTGCAATTGGTTAATGATGCAGTTAGCTATCGTTATAAAAAACTTGTTGCTATGCCAAACTATCATCATACTACAATATTTGATGAAAATTTAGTTGCTGTTCATATGAAGAAAACTAGTATAACATATAACAAACCTGTTTATTTAGGTATGTCTATATTAGATATTAGTAAAACTCTTATGTATAAAACTCTTTATAATCATTTTAAAAAAAAGTATGGAGATCGTGTCCGGTTGTGTTATACTGATACAGATAGTTTTATTCTTGAAATAGAAACTGATGATTTGAATGAAGATATTGTTTGTGATGTTGATATAATGTATGATATGATTGGTTACCCTAAAGAGCATGACTTGTATAGTGCAAAAAACAAAAAGGTATTGGGAATGTTTAAAGATGAATTAAATGGTGGTGTTATGACTGAGATGTGTGGTTTGGGCGCAAAAACATATGCTTATGAAAAAATAGATATAAAAAAAGATGAAAATGAAAAATTGATGTGGGAAGGTAATGGTGAAGATAGAAGATGTAAGGGAGTAAAAAAGTCAGTTGTTAAAAATGAACTAAATTTAGAAAATTATAAAAATTGTTTGTTTAAAGAAAAAGACCATTATAGAACCATGGGTGTGTTAAGAAGTCGAGGTCATGAAATATACACTGAAGTAATAAACAAAAAAGCATTAGGCTATGCTGATGATAAAAGATATATATTAGAGGATAAAATAAACACTTTAGCATGGGGTCATTATAGGATTTCAAAAACATATTAAAATATTTAACCTGGTAAAAAAGTTAAATATTTAAAAAAATTTAATTTTTTTTTTTTAATTTTTTTATTTAGTTATATTTCTCTAATTACAGAATTTTCTGTTTTACACATGGGGCAAGCATTTTTTGTATATAATGCAAAACATGTAGCACAACAACATAGATGACCACAGTTAGCAAATAAAACATTAACCTTTGCTTTTTCATCTAAACATAGCACACATGTTTCTGATTTAAATGTTTTATAGTTATTTATTTTTGTAGTTGTTTGTTCCTCGGTTACCCTTTCTATCTTTTCTATACCTAACCATCCATATGTGATATTATAGGTGCCATCAACAAAATTATTTTTGTTTTCTTCCCAGAATTTGTTAAAGACAAGATCAGTAAATTCAAAAGCTGAATATTGGTTAGTTGCTTCTACTGTTTCTAATGATTGTTGATGTTCTCTTCTAAAACGAGCTACTCTTTCTTCTTCATCTTCACTTTCTTCTTCATCTTCACTTTCTTCTTCACTTGTAATTATAGTTTGAGAAAGATCACATAACTCTAAAAACAAGGGGTAGTTTAATTCTCCTTCTTTTTCAAAGTAGATAAAAAAACTTTCTCTACTTTCAGTACCGAATTGACGATAAATTTTATCTACTTCATTACCTATTAAAGTTAATGTTTCTTGTAACATTGATAAAAAAGATGTTTCATTTTCACTAAAGTCTAAAAATATTTTCGTTAGATTAAGTTTTCGAGAATTAAGAAATTCACCTTCTTGTCCTGGTATTTCTCCTTCATGAAACAATACGTTTAAGTTTAAGTATGTTTTCATGTTAGGGTTTTCATATTTCATTCTACTATATTCATAGTAAATATTAGCATTACTAAACACACCTTCGTATGGTAAGGTATTACCATAGAAAAAATACACTTCTCTTAAACCATCTACATGTTTATCATAGAAGGTATCTATATGTTTTCTTTTTATTGCAAATAAAATATCTTTTACTTTTGTTGTGTAAGCATAAGGATAATCTTTTAAGTCTTTTAAAATCTCCATCACTCACTTATATGTTATAGGAACGTTTTAAGTTAAATTCAATTTTTTATGACAAGTAAGGGTTTTTAAAAAAAAATTTAAATTTTTTTTAATTTTTTTAAAAAATTAAATCATCTATTAACTATTCTTGAAAATAAAACTGATATAAAATCTATCAAGATCATTTATATTTTCTTTTATATGTGTATAAGTGTGAGCCTCATCTAAAAACCTTTTTCGTAATTGAAATAACAAATTTGTTAAATCTTTTACATAAAAAATTTTTTTAATAGTTATATGTTTCCCTCCAGCATAAAATATTACGTTTAATGTTTCATCAAGGGTTTTTTCATATGCTATCTTACTGCAATAATAATAGATAACAGCATACCAACCTTTACCTTCATAAGGTAAGATACCGGCGCCATTTGTGTAAATTATTTTATCATTGCTAATAATGTGCATATTTGCTTTTTCATTAAGTATACGGTTAAGGTTACTTTTAAAATCTGTATCTTGCATTTTATTAAAGAATCAAAAACGTAAATACAATATGTGTATATATGTTACCTTTTGCATAGGTAACATATGTGAGAAAAGATGGAATTACACACAAAATTTACAGAACATGAACATAGTTTACCCACCCGTTTTTATAGTTAAAATTTTTTTTCTTAAATTAATTTACTTCTTCTTTAGTAGTTACAATATGATGTAACCATTCTTCTTGTGCTGCTAAAGTATCTGTTAGGTCTTTCCATTTCTCCCTAGCATCAATAAAAAAATCATCTTTATAGTCTATTATTTTATTTGCTCTATTAAAAAAGTTTTCTACAGCTTCAAACGCATCAACGGTAACCTTTATTTCCACATTTTGGGGGTCATCATTTTTTAATACAATACATGCTCTGTTTATTAGAGGAACATACTCTTTATATATTTGTTGGATTTGCCAGGCAATCCTGTTCATAAAATTTTTTCTTTCAAATTCATTCATCATCTTTACCTATTATGTTGCTGAATTTTTAACTTAAAAATCAATTTTATTTTTTTAAAAAATAATTTTTTTTTTCTTTTTTTTTTTTTTTTTTTTATCAATATCTTAAGCCATCCACTAACTCATAAGCCGGTTAGCTGGTGTGTTGGTTAATGGGGTTATCGCATTGGTTAGCTGATGCGTTGGTTAGCTGGTTAGCTGATGCGTTGGTTAGCTGGTTAGTTGGTTAGCTGGTTAGCTTATGCATTGGTTAGTTGGTTAGCCTGATGCGTTGGCCGTTGCACCTTGTTAGCTGGTTAGCTGATACGTTGGTTGATGGGGGTGGAAAAAAGGTTAAGCGATTGTTTGATGTAAGTGATTGTTGGTTAGCTGATGCGTTGGTTGCATGTGTGTGCCGTGTGTTAGTTGGTTAGTGCGTTGGTTGATGGGGGTGGAAAAAAGGTTAAGCGATTATCTGAAGTAAGGGTTTGTTGGTTAGCTGATGTGTTGGTGCGTTAGTTTTTTTCTTAATCAATTTTTTTAAATTTTTTAGTAAATTGAATTTAAGTCAAAACGATTAATAAAGAGGTTAACCAATTTTATTTATGAAGGCTAGCCAATTGGTTTTTGCGTAAGTTAGATGAACTTGATAATTTTATGAGCATGTTAATGTTACATAAAATTGTTAATGCTTGTTGTATTGTATAAGGCGAAGGGGGGAAATGCTACAGAACTCCCGTTTATCTACCTACTTACGATATTATTTACATGCTTTTAGGTGAGTTTTTGTAAAATTAGAATGGGCGAAATTTTTGGTTGTGAGAACCGCGAAATGTAGCGTCCCGGAAGTTCAGATTGGGATACAGTCCAACTTTTTTTACATAGGAGAAAATTCAAAATGGCGGAAAAAAAAGTCCTTCAGGGTTGAGAATGACGTCATACGTGTAACCTATAGGCGGTCTTCAGACCGCTTCGAAGGCGCGGTCTTTCGCCCGTATAAACACATTGTAATTCATATAATGCATAGAGAACGAGAGAGCAGAGAAAGAAAAACTAGAAAGAGAGAGAGAGAGAGAGCATAAAAATAAGAGAGAGGGAGTTGTATATTGATTTTGTTCTTGTTGTTGTGACAGTAATTGACTATATACATTATGTATAAGTCAATTAAGTTATTCATTCATATCTATCGTATTCATATATTCAGTTTGTGCCCTGTAATACGCAAACTGTCCGGTTTATACTATTTCCGTCTTTTTTTTTTTTTTTTTTTTTGTCCGCTTTGATTCATGTTTGGGTGTTGTTTATTTACTTTAAATGATGTCTGTCATTACTGTATTTGTATTTACTTAAATGACTAAAGACATGTTCATGTCGATTGCTGAATAAAATGTAATGCTCTACAAATCAGATTTTAGGGATGTATAATACTGTGAAGACTTGCATGGTATAATGCATCAGGGCGATGCATTAAGCCCTCTTTTGCCAAAGCATGGCTTATATACATGCCACAGATCTAGCCAGTTAATAGAATACAAGAGCTTGTTGTTATTTCATCTCTTGGATACATGTACAATATGTACATGAATGCTTAGCAAATGCCTCTTTCTTTGATCAACTGGAAGAGTAAAGTCAAGACGAAATTAAACAAGAGGGCCATGATGGCCCTGTATCGCTCCACTCGCTTATAAATATAAACCATAAAGAGAAGTCTTCACTATATAAGCCCTTATAAAACTTTGACCCCAGGGCTACAGTCGGAATAAATGGGGAGTATGTGTATTAGAAGAATAACTTGCCAAATTTGGGAGTTTTTGGCCTTATGGCTAGTAACAAGACGGTTTCTGAAGTTCTCACTCCATAAACCCATCTAAAACTTGTGACCCCTGGTGCAGGTCCAAACTTGATCCTAGGGCTTTAACTTGGGCCCTCTTTGTAGTTGTTCACTAAATAATGCTATAATTATGCAAACTTTGGTAGCCCTAAGCCTTATGGCTATGTACACCAAGATTTAAAAGTTTTCCCTATATAAGCCCATGTAAATCTTGTGAACCTCACCCCCCCCACACCCCCCAGCATGAGGCCAAATTGACCCAGGACTGTAATTTTGGGCACTTTTGGTAGCCCCTCACTGGATCAAGCTAAATGCAAACTTTGGTAGCTCTAGGCCTTATGGCTAGGTACAGGAAGATTTTTCAAGTTTTCTCTATATAGGCCTGTGTAAAATTTGCCACCCCTGGGACAGAGCTAATTTTGAGCCCAGGGCTATAATTTGAAGAAACATGATAGAGGTCTACTACATAAAACTACATGCCAAATTTGGTAGCCCTATGCCTTATGGTTTCTGACAAGAAGATTTGCAATATTTTTCAGTTTTGTTGCCATGGCAACCAGAGTTTTTGAAGGAATCAAATTATTTCAATAAATTCTAAAGAGGACCATAGCAGGATCATTTCTATGAAAATTGGATGGGTAGTTTCAGAGAAGAAGATGTTTGAAATAATAGTTAACGCACGGACGGATGGACTGACGGAAGGACGCACGGACGCACAACGGACACCGGGCCATGACATAAGCCCGCTGGCCTTTGGCCAGTGGAGCTAAAAAAAAATTAAAAAAAACTAATATGTGAACTTAAAACAACATCATCAGAATTAAGATATGTTGCCAACGCACATTCTGACGCAATATTTGAAAGAACTTTTACCAGTTATTACACCTATAACGTTAGTGCGGGGTATTTCCGGACAAATACAAAAATGGTTCTGTAAGGCCACTTCATTTAAAAGAAGCCTGGACTTGAACTAGAACTTGGTAATTACAGACCTGTAAGTAACCTTTCATTTCTATCTAAAGTAGAGAAAGTAGGTCTGCACAGACTTTGCACGCTTGCGTACAAAATATAACTTCTCCCCAAAAGTAAATCAGCCTGTACACATCATCATCCTTGTGAATCAGCTCCGCTGCGACCTATCATTGATATTCTTGATGGAAAGGAGAGACAAGAAGTCTGATTGCTAATGATCTCGGTACTGCATTCGATACCGTAGATCATGGCATCCTGATAAATGTACTTTATGATCAGTTTGGCGTATGTGGCAGTGCATTGAATTGGCTCGAGTCGATCTTACCTCATCCCGTCCACTAGGATACATGCAGCGTTCCCTAAGGTAGCTGTTTGGGCTCTTGGCTGTACTTTACCTACGCTAGTGCACTCTGCCGTCTACGTCCTCGTCTGGGTTCTCAAATGATCATATCGCACACAAATGCTTTCTTCCCCTATGTCTCCAATGCATGAACAGCAAAATATCCATGCACTAGACACATGTGCTTCTATAATCAACGATTGGATGAACGTTAACAAGATAAAAATGAATACTTCCAAAGCAGAGGTCAACATGTTTGGCAGCAGGCCTAAACTGAAGAACCACCTTTAAGATACTCGGGCGCCTTCTTGAACGAAACTATTTCATTTAAGGAATACGTTAAGCGCAAATGTCGCACTGCAATGTTAAACTTCTTCAGCGTTGAGTCCGTTAGAAAACACCTTACTACTGCTGCAACTTAAGGTCTACGGCCCCTAACTCTCATATTTAAGGATCTGTACAAACTTAGTCTCACAGCAATAGCGACTGATAGATACACTTTATGGTGGAGTTTAAAAACATTTCACCACACGTAACTTCAATTATGAAGAATTTTATCTCATGACCCACGGATGCCTAGGCTGGACAAAAATAATAGAGTACTACCTCCTTAAAATTCAATGTGTTTATCATATCTTTCAAAATACAATGACAAAAAAAGGTATCAAACAATAAAGTAGGTACTAGTTGACCATAATTAAGTGCCAAATTGCAAAATCTTTCCAGAAGACAATACTATTTTGACAAAATTCGGATGCAGGTCATCCTGCCCGACTCATTTACAAGAGAATTTGGACAGTTCACACTTAATTTAAAAAAAAAATCATAACAAATTGAAATAACCTGCAAACCCAGTAGAACTTCCACAAAAATTTCAAACTTCATTGACAAATGCTTGGAGGAAATTTGAAGGAAGTTTACCACACACTTTCAGAGAAAACTGGACCTAAACATGGTAAGGTAGATTCAATAGTCACAAATCATTTAATAAGAATTCTCTCATGCAAGTGAGTAAATGTGTAAATTGCCATCCAAAGAAGACATTTGTGCGTGTGGTTTTTTTTCTGCAAATTTCAGGTTTACTGTATAGATCTTTTCTAATGTAAAAACAAATGCCGTTTCAAACTAGAGCTGTCTGAGACCAGCACATTTGACTATTTGTAGCACTTTGTCACAGAACAAGTAGCAGAATTAGCCAAAAATTTCGAAGTTAAAATGGGTAATAATTACATTGTATATTCACCTACCGTCATGAAACTTGGCAAAGGAGTAGGTCTATTTATACAACAGTCTTCTGTGACGTTGCAATTTAATCCATGGTAAAATGATGGAGATACAAACTTACATGTAAGACTTCTTTCAAAATTTCTATTTCGATAAAAGCTAACAATTCAGTCAAAAATCTAAAAAGAGTACCGGTAACGTTGACACAAAAGTATGTACTGAAACTGGGAAATGCAACACTTTTAAAGGCACTATTTTAGTTTCTATGCATTCGATTTCCAATGGAAAACAATGTGGTAAAAGAAACTACTTGCAAGGACGAGCAATTTCTGCTTTTTCCACATTTTCTTAATTAAGCTTTTAGACTTGAAATTTACATACATTGTTGTTTCTGTCCCACATAATTTGAATAAATTCACATTAATGGTGCACTCTATTGCCAATTTCATTCAGGTTAAATGTTGCATTCCCTAGTTTCAGGGCCTGGTGTGCACTTATCATTCAATAAAAGGAGTGGTCACAGTTATTGTGGACATATAAGATCTTTACTAAGTTGCAACAGCATCAGCAAAACAGATGCTAGGGTATCTGCTACAGCTCTGATTATTTTTGCAAGAGTCAAACTAAAATGGACCAAACATAATATATTCCTCATGCTAAAAAAAAAAACCAAGAGCGGCAAATTGTCGCAAGATACGCCTGTCCCACCGCCAGTTGTTGAGGGGGATAATAATCGTAAGGGGCAGGTAGAGGAAAATAGTAGTGCAGCAGAAACCATGTAAGTGATTGAAATAGGCATGAATGTCTCCGGCCAGAGCATAACTTTGTCATCTCCAGTCTGAACATCTTGAAATTTGGAATGCATGATTGTTGAAAAATTACGGAGTGCAGTGCACAAGAACCATAACTCTTCCTAGCACTAATTTTGGGTTATTTCCCCTTTGATCTTCATTTTTATAGCATTTCTTGCTTGTCCAGAGCATAACTTACATGACCATTTACCTACAAGAAGTAACAGGAAAATGTTAAGTTCGCAGGTTAAATATTAACTGTCATCTCTGCTGCGCCCATATAATATTTGTGCAAAGCAAGCTACATCCAACGTCACAACAGTATTGTTGTACAGGTTGTAAAAACACTCAGATACCTACTTGTATAAAGTTTGACATCCACTGCAAACTTGCACTGCTACAAAACGTGCCTGGAATAAATCGTGCTCAGAATTCTTTACTAAGAAAATAGTGAAATAATCAAAAAACTAGAAATAAGATGGTTAAGTTATGCGGTACGAAGATCAAAGGGGAATAACTCAAAATTCATGCTAGGAAGAGTTATGGGTCTTGTGCACTGCACTTCGTAATTTTTCAACAATCATGCATACCAAATTTGAAGATGTTCAGACTAGAGATGACAAAGTTATGTTCCGGACAAGCAGAAAATGCTGTAAAAATGAAGATCAAAGAGGGAAAAACTCAAATTTTGTGCTAGGAAGAGTTATGGTTCTTGTGCACTGCACTCCGTAATTTTTCAACAATCATGCATACCAAATTTGAAGATGTTAAGACTAGAGATGACCAAGTTCTGCTCTGGACAAGCAAGAAATGTTGTAAAAATGAAGATCAAAGGGGGAAAACTCAAAATTTGTGCTAGGAAGAGTTAAGGTTCTTGTGCACTGCACTACATAATTTTTCAACAATCATGCATACCAAATTTGAAGATGTTCCGGCAAGAGATGACAAAGTTATGCTCCGGACAAGCAGAAAATGCTGTAAAAATGACAATCAAAGGGAAATAACTCAAAGACAGCACGAGGTAGAGTTGTGGTTCTTTCGCACTACACTCGGTATTATTGCAACAAACACAAATGCCAAGTTTCAAGTCAATCGGACTGAAGATGACAAACTTATGCTCCGGACAAGCAGAAAATGCTGTAAAAATGAAGATCAAAGGGGGAAAACTCAAAATTTGTGCTAGGAAGAGTTAAGGTTCTTGTGCACTGCACTCCGTAATTTTTAAAAAATCATGCATACCAAATTTGCAGATGTTCTGACTAGAGATGACAAAGTTATGCTCCGGACAAGCAGAAAATGCTGTAAAAATGACAATCAAAGGGAAATAACTCAAAGACAGCACGAGGTAGAGTTATGGTTCTTTCGCACTGCACTCGGTATTATTGCAACAAACACAAATGCCAAGTTTCAAGTCAATCGGACTGAAGATGACAAAATTATGCTCCGGACAAAGAACCGGACGCCGCCCGCCCGCCCGTACGCCATGGGTGATCCCATAATACGTCCCGTCTTCGACGGGCGTATAAAAATCAAAATGGCTTTGCCTTAATAATAAAGGCGGCTAAGTCTGTGCATTCAGGATCACCAGATCAGTGCTATAGGCTATCACAAAAATTCTTGATACAACTAAAGTATAAACTGTAAATTTCAAAGATGGCGATACGCCCCTGTGGTCTCTACAGTTCAACTGAGATCCGTTATGTATTGCAATGGCATTTAGAATCAGAATCATTCTAATTTTGAAATGAGAAAGTATTGCCAATTTTCAATTTCACAAGATGAACAGTACTAAAATTTGGCAGTGCAACATTTTCAGCTGCTCTATCCCAGTTCTGGTGCATTCAGTTTTCTAAAACTAGTATGGAAAACATCATGGAAAGAGAAAGCCACTGCATGTGCAATTAATGGTATCTTTATTCATACTGTTTTCCAAGCTTCATACCTTTAAACATCTTTTGGATTTAAACTTGCTGCATTTTACACTAAATTACATGAGGTTGAGGAGTATTCTGGATGCAGCTCCATTCCGTTTCAAATTTAATTTGTCTTTGGCAAATACTTTCAACATGGACAAGTCTATGATTCTGTGATCTTGTAGAGTGATAATATAATTCTTCTACTGCTTCTTTGTCAATGCGACTTTGATCCCTTGATATTTTAGAAATCACAATATGCATGGCCTGGTTTCTGCACTGTAAACAGCTTGAAGACATTCATTTTCATTCAACACTTTTCGAAACTTTATCAACAGCCTTCTCCTTGCCTTGAAACCTTCAAGCGTTCAACAGCCAAGCTAGCACTTTCTTTTCTGAAACATGGATAACACATAAAATGTCACAAAAGAAACGTGATAAGGTGAGTAACAAATTCAAGTGTGACAGTGTTGTAGAATTAATGTGGTTTTCAACATTCATTCCCTACACAGCCCGGCTAGGTAGCTCAGTGGTTAACATATCCGACTCATGACTTGGCAGATGCGAGTTTGATACTTAATTGAAGGAAACTTTCTTTACGGCGATTTTTCGCCTCTCACCTCTGATTCATGTAAGAAAAGTAGTCATAGACTTGGTAAGAAAGTCGTGTCAGTACTGATGTGAGAAAGCCAGGAAACACATGCGTACGTGCACTGACCGCCGTGATATGACCTGAGCTGTTAAAACGGTGCTAAACTCAAATACAAACAAAACACATTTCCCAAACAGTATGAATGCAACCTTTCCACACCAATGGCTGTATTTTTCAAACAGACTTGATCTTTTGATATGCCAAAGTATCAGAACAATTGGGTTGCATTGCCTGTCATCAAATGCAGCAAACAGGAAGCATTTACAGAAGATTTCCAAGTTTAGAAACTAACAAAATACTGACATTTTCACCCAAGGAAAAATAATTCCCATGGTAATACATATATATTAACCCTTTACCACACAACCCCAATTTCTAACTACCCTGGGAAACTGGACTTTTGAAAACATTGTGGGAAAAGGAGAAAATGCTAGTAACCAGCGGTTGTGTACTTGGTAGGTTGTGCAGTGGATGAATTTTGGTCAGTTTTGATCGATGAAGTTTAGTCGAACATTCAGAACTATTCTTGCATAATGCAGATCAAGCGGGTGGGGGAAGTAGTACTTGTTTTTGGGATGATAAAAGCACGGAGGACAGTGACTGAAATTAAAGATCTGAAAAACAGATTGAATGTCTTCCTTTGAGCTTTTTCCCCAAACTACCACATGGTGAAGAATCTAAATCGACTGTTGGCGACTCGAGGGCCTTTTGCAGACAATGTAGATTAATTTTCTGGCAATTTTAACAGAAGTAAGATGCTCGTAAGGGGTATTCAGGCGCGTGCCAGTTTAATTGGATAAGTTGTTAAATATGCCGACTTGCTTTTCATATCTTTGAGATTTTTTCTTCGCGGCATGAACTGTGAACCATAGATGAATAAGATTTATTTGTGTGTGTGTGTGTGTGTGTGTGTGTGTTGGGATTTCTATTTAAAAAAGGGTAGAAAGCATTGTGGGAAACGGAGAAAGAATGCACGTATGAACATTTCCTCCGTTTCCCATTATGTTTTCAAAAGCAATCTACTTCAGTCCCGCAAAGACCAGGGCTTAACTGGTAATGAGTTATGCATGAACGATTAACAAAAACTGTTGAACAGTCTGTAGCAAACGGAATTAAAGATAAATGAAGCATTGTGGTAAAAAGCAATACAAGAATTTGAGGTCAAAAGAAATAACTGGACATTCTAGGATTCTATGTTTTATTTTCAATGCTTTACTGTCAATGTTTTTTTTTTTTTTTTTTTTTTTTCAGATCTCGTGACTACCTCGTTGGACAGGGACGTGGCGAGGGGAGAGAAAGAAACTTTAGAACGAGAAATAGCGCTGGAGAGAGATGTGCTGAAGAGACAAAAGGAGGCAATCATGCAAGAAATGTTGCAGATGAGGGAAGAGGTAAATGAAGCACAACGGAGAGCAGAAGTTTTAGAGAATGAAAAATCGCGTTTGATTAGAGAAAACGCTGAAATTAAAAAAGAGGACGCAAGGTACTGTAACTCAGCTAAAAGGTTAGCTGGAGAAGTGAGCTCTCTAAAGGAAAAAATGGCTAGTTCTTAATTAGACCTAGAGAAAGAGAGACAAGAGACAATTTTATGGAAAAATTCTAGTGACGTTTTTGAAAAGAAGTACTACAACATCCGAAATAGTTTAATAAAAATCCATAAAAGAATGGATGAAAATGATGAGCATTATAGGGCGCAACAAGAAGATGCATTTAAATATGATGGGGCGGAAGATGCAGATGCCTTTGAGGACATATCAGACATGGACAACGACAACGACAGTGTCATTCTTGTGGCATATCATATTAACGCTTAAAGTGCTGCGTTCAAAAGATCATTGTTTTCATTTACCTTAAAAGACATAATTTGATATTTTAATTTTAATTCTGGAATTTCCTAGAAGATATCAGTATAACAGACAGCAAAGATACAATATCAGACTGCATGTTTTGTAAAGTCTGATCTTGATTTACGCTTTCCATAAAATCGAGTAAATACACGATTGACACTTTAAAAGTCTATCTATTAACACTCAAATCTGTTTGTTTCCACGATCCTGAGGGAAAATGTTCTTAAAACACGGCGAGAAAAGGAAATTTCTTGTAATGAGGAATTTCTACATCACACACATTTTTTACTTGTCCTTTGTCGTTATTGTTACGTCTATTGATGGGTTATTGTATAATGTTACTGTATATATTTTCATATGAACAGATGTTGTAAATAAATGCTATATGAATGTTTTAGCTTAGATATTGTCAATGTAGTGTGTTGGTAAGATGTTGGTAAGATGTTTTATAATACGTCATAAACGTAAAAATGTTGTTGTTGTTTGTTATTTAAATCCAAAATAACTAGCCAGACCCTATCCACCCCACTCCACCCGCCACGGCCGGATCATACCAAAGACGATAAAATGGTAGTTAATGGCTTTCCTGACTGATCCTCAGTTGAAAAAAGGAAACATGGATCTGTGAACTGCCACCATCAATACTGTTCATACAGCACGAATCGAACTGACGAACATTTGTAGCGAGTGCTTTTTATAAGTACTTCACGTCAAGCAGTCTATAAAATTATAGTAGGAGACTGATTTTTTTTTTTTTTTTTTTTTTTTTTTTTTTTTCCAGAATTCAACTGAAATCATTGTGATAAAAAGTGAAATGAATCGTGTGATAGAAGTTTCATTTTTTATCTCGTGATTGTGAAAAAAAAAACTTAGGTATGGCGGATTTCCGCAATTTAATTATCTTAGAACTTAGCAAAAGAAACATAATGTAAAAAGGAAAAATTGGTTTTGCAATTATTTCTCCTTTCTCCATCATCTTTCCATAAGACTTAAACAACAGGTTCGTAAAGCGTAAAAAAAATGATACTGACCAGTTTACATACACAATCCCGGCTTTTTAAGACCCTGACCAAAAAGAAAAGAAAAAAAATCTTCCTTTTGCACAATGTTTTCTAGCCCTTTTGATAAAAAAATAAAATTTGGATCACATCTAATTTGTTGTCTGCAAAAGCTTTCAATTTGAACCACAATAAACTTCTGTTAATAGGTTTATGGGTAACAGCTGACACTTAGCGGTGCAGGTTGTTTTACAATTCCACACCCTTTCGTCGAGATTATGAGCTATTTCTCTTTTGCCCCACTATCTTTTTTTTTTTTTTTTTTTGTCCCGTAAGACCCCTAAGACTCCTACTGCAGGCACGTATATTCATGGTTAAAAATTCCTATGATAGATTTCCGAAGCGTTCTGCTAATTTTCACAGATCATTGACATATTGGAGTAAAATCTCTTCAAGACTTGCAATCTTTTCCATTTATCAAACCCTTATTCCCGATACACATTTTAAGACCATCCAAAACTCAGCAAACCTCTTGTTGACAATTGAAATGGACACAAAACGTGATTCTGGAAAAAAAAAAACCTTAAAACGGATAGCGTGCAAAACATGTCGGAAAAAAAAAGGTGAACTTGTTTGTCCGAATGAATTCACCTATTTTCTGTTTTCCTCGACATGTTTTTCAAAGTTGTCTCTTGTGAATGTTTATCTAAGA
This sequence comes from Tridacna gigas, assembly GCA_945859785.2. Lineage (NCBI taxonomy): Eukaryota > Metazoa > Mollusca > Bivalvia > Cardiida > Cardiidae > Tridacna > Tridacna gigas. The sequence continues at coordinate 11,977,169 of OX244029.2, read as the reverse complement.
AAACGCCGATATCATTACACTGCATTCAACCGAATAGCTCACATTTCTATGTTAACTCTTTTTGACAGCAATTTACGTCTGCTTTGTGGATTTGCTAACTTTCGATGGCGTTTGAAACATTGTTAGAAAAGGTGAAAATGCTCCTCGCGAGCAATTTTACCTTTTGCCACCACGGTTTTCCAAAGCTTTCTATCTATTCTTGAATATAAGTAAGGGGTCAAGAGATTTCTTCATCAAACCTTTACTAGATGAACCCTGGTTTTAACGAGTCCTTACTTCGCAGCAGTTGAAAACCTGATGGGAAAGGAGACTTTACATTTCCAACTTTAGTCGTATCATACTCCACCGTACTTCATTAATCGAATGTTTTATGTCGTTCTGAACAATACTTTTACATTGCATATGTTCACCGGTTTTATTAAAACATGATTTTTTTACACACTTCTCACTCCCTTCGATGACTTATCAAGCGTGTCCCGTCCCCTCCTTACCAGTACAACTGAATGCGCTGCTAAAGAAAGATAATGAAAACCAATTCTAGTGTTAAACTGGTTGGTAAATTTAAAAAAAAGAACAAGTCTGTTTTGCTGAGATCAGATTCGAATGTAAAAATATCCGAATTCATTGCTTGCGAAAAAGACTTTAAACCCGAGGTAAACACACCGTGAGAAGAAAAAAAAAAGAAACTATAAATGAAAAACAAAAAACATTTATTTCATATTCGACTGAGATAATGTTGCGTGAAATGTGTTATACCTTTAAGCTTCACAGAATCAGTCATGCTTGAAAATACACCTACAGTCAATTAAAGGGAAGCAATACCAACCCATTCTCACTTCTTACGCACAAGAGTTATGCATTGTGATGTATGTATGATCACTTTTATGTTCACATAGCAAATAATAAATGGAGTTTAAAGAACAAGCGCTTTAGAATTCGATACAATGATAGAGTCTTAAAACTTTATTTCTCTCACTTTTTCTGCAGTGGTTGGCTTCATGGTCACGTCTTGCAACTGGTCTAAACAGCTTCGATCACCGACGATCATGGAGGCTGTTACATTATCATGTATTCCAACAAATGCCTTCGCAAGAAGATGCCGACAATTATCATCACAATGCTTGACAACATCGTACCAAGAGTAAATTAACCAAAACGATAGGCTTGACATTCCATGTGTATTTTCTTTTAAAGCTTGTATTTGGCACCTAGAAAATCCTAGAAGCACTGCAAAAACCTCCCATCCGTGATTTATTTCTCTCGACAGTTCTATGAGTTCATTTGTAGTGAATGCATCAGTTCTAGATGTTGCCATGTCTTTTTTTTTTTTTTTTTTTTTTTTTTTTTTCTGAAAAAGAAAACGTATTAAATTATTTACACAAAGACAATCATTGAATGCAAAGATGAGGATGAATTACGATTAAAAAAAACAAAACAAAAGAACTTACTTTTTTCAATCCAGTTCCCTTCGAAACGTGAATTAAAACACTGGTTCACTACCAACTAAAGTGTCCAACGCTATAAAAATAGTTCACAATACTATAATGTTGATAAATTAAAGTTAAACCACAACTTTATTCAACTCTAGCTACAACTTTTATTTACCGAGTAGTATATAATGAGTTGTTTTTTTCTTCCCTAAGCGTTATTTAAATAAGGCTTGATCATATCAGAAGCGAAACAGATATATATGTCATTGCGTCAATTCGTTACAAAAAAACTTATCTAAAATACATACGTTAAAGTCATTAACTCTAAAGATAGCATCTATGACGGCATGTACAAAGACCAATTGATATAACTCAAATGCTTTCATCTTCTAATGTGCAGCTGTTGTTCATTAAAAACTGCCACGACAGCATGATTCTATCAGTAAAACTAATTTAAAATACACATGGAAAAGTAATTAAGTTTAAAGATAAGATCTTTGTCAGCATGTGAAATGTTCTTTACTCTCTTTATGTAACTCGCATGCTTTCATCTTTTAATCTGCAGCTGTTTTTAATTAGAAACTGCCGCGACAGCATGATGCTATCAGTAAAACTAATCTTACTTGCACTTGTTAAAGTAATTTAGTTTGAAGATAAGATCTTTGTTAGCATGTGACATGTTCTCTATAACATGTTTATGTACTTCAAATGCTTTCATCTTGAAATCTTTACCTGTTTATGTAATTCACACGCTTTAATCTTTCAATCTTCAGCTGTTTATGTAATTCAAATGTTACAATCTTTCAATCTTCAGCTGTTACATATTAGAAATAGTCGCGACAGCAAGATGCTATCAGTAAAACGAAACTAAGCTACATTTGGTAAACACATTAGATTTAATGATGTCATCGTTTTTTCATGGGAACATGGTTTTATGTGTTTATGTGAACCAATCAGAGGTCTACATACACGTTTGCGTTCGACCAATACGATTACTGCATTCCTGTATAAAGGCAGTTGCCCTTCAAACTTTAACTTAATTTCGATAGATATTCTAAATACACCGTGATGGAGCCATCATACGATACAGAGGGTTTCTTGCTGAAAGTGCAGAGTAAATTCGGATACGGAAGAAAAATTTCACTTACGAAGTGGAATGATAAAATATACCTACATTTAAACGATGATTCGAAATGTTGGGAAAATGGACAGTTTGACAAGACGAAGTCGAAAAGTTTGTCTCTAAAGTGGGCTGATGCAGTGAATTTGAGAGATTGTTTGAAACAGTTACAACCGTTTGCAGAGCAGATACAAACTGAACAGGTATCTTTTTTTTTTTTTTTTTTTTTTTTTTTTTTTTTCAACGTTTTCACTTAAACATGTAACTCTAAATAATGTTTAAAACAATGGGATAGGTTACAATGATTGTCGATTGAATTAAAACGATAAAAATGATGTTTATAGCACTTAAAGTATTGTTCAAAATATTTTCATTCATTTAAAAGATTGTCTAAATCATTTTTGCTGCTTTTAAAAAAAATTGTCTCAATTATTTTCGTTAGATTTTAAAAATATATATTTCAAGTAGTTTTAATGCATTGTCTTTTACTTATTTTCAGCATTTGGGAGTTCCAGTAAATCAGACACAGTCCTTTCTGGACCAACCGTTTGAAAGTATAGCGAAAGACAAGGAAAACGTCCCACCTGCCAAGTGCAGCTTGGGAAACGATTCCGGTCGTCAACAACAGAGTGAAGCGGAGAGATTTTTACCTATGCACCCGAAATACCGCCGCTATCAGCCATACTAAACCTGATTGACATAATGCATGGATGCTGTTGCTTTTTTGTAAAAGACTATGGCACAAGCTGCTGTTGACAATGCCAGATTACAATATCAAAAAGGAGAGTCCAGCCAAGTACAGTAGTAACAGTATATACGGAAGAAGAAAACTATATTTTGCGAAATTGATCCAACTCTGTCAATCAGTTTAAAAAGAAAATGTAAGGGGATCACTGTGACAATAAAAAACGCCTCTAAATTCGTAACAATAAGTGAACAGGACTTCAAATTTGTGTGTGGTGCTGAAATAGGACTTTTATTTTTGTGTTCGTTCTTAAAGAAACAGTGACCATGGAAACGCGCACAGACGAATCTCTCTCAAAGAAAAAACGAACAATGAAAAATATATATTGTTCAACATGTAACACGTGGATATCTAAATATTTTCTCAGTTGCCATGTAAACAGCGCTAAGCATACAAAGAGATTTGAATTGCAAACCACAGTTCAAAAGCCGACTCAAAAGCGGGAAAAATACAGACTTAAAAAAAGCACAGTCGAAATCTTCAGTTATAAAAAATGTAATCAATCTAGAAACCCCACCAAAGCAGCAAGAAGATTACGTTACTTCAAGGGAGTACACTAAAAAAACAAGAAACGCGCTGGAGAAATAGATATTCACACGGATCGGCTTCACCCGATATTTTTACTACAGCTAAACAAACGCTTTTTCACCAGGATGGAAAAAGTGAGGATCATCATGTTAAAGAAATTCCGCAAGATCAACTAGTTACCTTGAATGACGATGACGAAATTTGGGATTTTCAAAGTGTCGTGCATCATTTGCAAACCACTCCACCCAATGTGTTTCAAAATGGAACATTTTCAAATATAAATAATCAGACTGGCAATGAAACAGATATGTTCGGGGTCGACCCGTCTTCTCAAACAAAACAGAGGTCGGCTGAAAAAGGACGACGCTATGATAACCCATCAGAGTCTGGAAGTGAGAATGAAAAAGTGAAAGTATGGCCTGAAAATCTTTTGGACAATTCATGCTATAACGGCATGCTTCCTTGGGATTTTAGTGATTCTAACAGTTCGACGAAAACTTTTTCTTTGCTCACCGATGAAAATGTGCATTGTGAAAATGCTCAAGACGGATGTCAAAACTTTCCCCTTGACCTTTTAAGTGGACTATTTTCGAATTCATCGTGCAATGAAGATCATTTCAATTAGGTGTCTTTTTTGAAATGTCCCAAATGCAATCCCGTGAATTATTTAGACTTTGAAGACTGGTGAGGTAGGATAACCATGGAAAACGAGCCAGAAAATTGGACTTTTCTTGGGGCAGCGGTTCCAAAAAATGAAATCGTGTATATGTGGCAGGTCATTATAGTCTATATCATAGTGATAACTTCGATTGTAAACCTGTCTATACAGAATGGCAATACGGAACTCTGGATCAGCTTATTATGCAGTGCTATTGGATATATCTTACCATCCCCTACATTGGACGTTAGGAAAGAGAAACCTAAAAGGTCGACGAGAAACAGAGTTGCTTGAAAGCCGACTCGTATATAAAGCCTGCTAACAGTTCATATCAACATAAGTGAAGTTGCTTCCGTTAATCACATTTAAAAAAAGAAAAAGCTGGGGAAAAAACATGGACGTGACTGATTGTAGAAAACCAAATGCTTTATTTATCAACTCCAAGTATCTTCTTTTTCAAGACCGATTATGCACGTATCATGACTGGCCTAAACAAATGCGACAGGATAAATTTTCACTGGCTGCTGCTGGATTTTGGTACACAAAACAAAGGCGATATATGTGAATGCTTTGCTTGTGGTGTAAAATTATCACAGTGGGATTTGTGTGATAACGCTTTTGTTGAGCACAAGAAGTGGTCCAGGGATTGCTTATTTCTAAAGATAATCGGATACGGTGAACAGCAAATGGAAGATAACCAAGACGTGTTTGGAATATCATCCTTCTTCGACGACAAGCGGGATTTGAAGTTTCCGTGGTGATGGATACGAAACATGTGACTTTATTGGATACCTATTTTGACTTTGTTTACAGTAGAGAAATGAAAAGGGTGTTGTTTGACTTACGTAAAGTAAAATGCAACGGCTGTGTGAACGGTTATCTGTCACAACGTGATCACTCGTGTTTAATGCTAACCACACAACAACAATTAGTGCTTTATTGGGACGACATTTTAGAACGAATAACAGAAACTAACATCATAGTGCAATGGCATGAAACTGTACTTTCCCTAGATCATATACCAAGCACACTGATTGACATGTACGAACTAAAACTGAACTGCCGCGATTGGAGAGAGACAATGAAAACGGAAAAATGGAAAACTCGTTTAATTTGCATGATTGTTAACATTGAGAAATCGGAACAAAGACTTTTTCACGAAAATGATTGATAAGTTTTTGTACTCTCATGTTTCTGTATAGCTTCATCTGTTGCATGCACTGTATATTGTTATAGTATGTCGTATTCTGGGTATTGTATACACAAAATAAAATGTATCTAAAATGAATAAAATTGTTTGAGTGTCTATCTTTCCCCGTTCCCAATCCAAAGATTTTATTTAAAGCATAAACACGCTGATTGTTCGACATTTTGAAACTGTTTGTCAGGAGACATTGAGAGCCTAGTTAAGCTACAAACCGCTGCAACAGCGCAAATCATCGGTAAGTGAATTTAAGTTCGCTCTACCAAAAATGTTGTAAACAGCGTGTTCTTGTTTTAATTTTCTCTCTCTCTCTTTCTCTCTCTTTCTTATATAGGGCCAACGAACTCGGGGAAGTCACAATTTCTGTTCGAGATATTAAAACACGCAGATGGCATGTTTATATCACGCATTCAGAAGATTTACTTTTGCTATGGAGTTGACCAACCATTATACGATCAAGTGAAAAGGGAGATACCAAATATAACGTTTCACGAAGGTTTACGATCGAGACACGACCTCGAAACGTGGCATTCCGAGGAACCGGGTCATAAATTGTTGATTTTCGATGATCTCATGATGGAAGCGAGTATCAGTAAAGAGATGGTCAATATCTATTGTAAATATGCGAACCATTATAATTTCTTTTGCATTCTCGTATCCCAAAACGCATTCAGTCCGGGCAAAGAATATCGCACTATAAGTCTAAATACCCATTATTTCATTTTGTTTAAAAATCGGAGAGATGAATCACAAATACAAACACTTGGACGACAAATACTTCCCAGAAATTTGAAATACTTTTTGAGCAGTTATGAGAAAGCGACCGAAAAATCATATGGGTATTTGCTCATCGATTTGTCCCCCCACTCAGATCCTAAATATAAATTGAGAACACAAATATTTCCGGATCAGACCATGATTGTGTACTTACCTGAGGAGGAAGCATGAAAAACTTGAAGGAGAAACAAAGTGACTTTTTACGTCTTTTACTACTGACCTATGTACCCCAGAGGAAAGCTATGTTAAAAACGATACAAAAGTCGCAGTTACAAGCAATCGTTCAAATTGTGTATAATGTGTTAATGGGTAACAGAGATCTGCCAGAAAAAGATAAAAAACGGTTGAAAAAACACAGGACAATTATTCGACGATTTGTCAGCAAACGACTTTCACAGCGGGAAAGAAAACAAATCCTTATATAATACACGGAAAAAATTTTGACGTTGTTACGAGTAGTAAAAGGAGAACTCGCATAAATCATGGCGCGGGAAATGGTGCTTATTTCTAAATTGAAATACGAACATTTGCTGAAAAAGTCAGTCAACAATGATCAGGAAAAATCGCCCGATGGATTTTTGAACAGTCAGGATAAAACAGTAGAGAGCCGGGACAAATTCAGCGACCAAGTGGCGAGTTTAGAAAAAACAGATCTTAAAAGAAAACCACCAGAGCATTCTTCATTGATACAAAAAGGGAGTGGTCCAGAAACGATAGCAAAACCGTCACTTTTTGTCGAGAAGCCTCTGTCTGGAATGACAGTTGTGCGTAAGGAAAAACCCACGCGTGATAAAAAATCTTCAAATAATATAAGGAAACAGGCTTTAAAGCGTGGTAAAAAATCAAGGAGGTTTGAGTGGATTGATTATACAGTGTAAACGTAAGTATAAATTGTATGCAAACTTTAAAAAAAATGACACGTGGCATCGCTCCACTAGAAATGAAATCATGATCAGTTCTGTGAGAACTCATTTTATTTTACTTTCCCACGGTTTGGCCGAAAATAACACCGTTCTCGAACATCTGCTAATATAATTGCGTTATGGTTCATTTTCTTTAATGTGTTCGATAAAAATACTTAAATGTATTTTACATCCGGTCGTTATTTGATTAAAATAGCTCTCTTTCAAATATCCTAGGGGTTTATTTATCTTTTGATTACAAACACATGTTGTTAAATGTTTTATCTGATTTTATAATGTATCCTATGAGAATTATGAGTAAGCCTAGACACGTTGTCGCCATTGCAGCTGTTCTTATCTGATAATGTCGTCATGGTAGTTCTTTTGGAATTCTTATGACTGTGATTTTGATAAGATACGGCAATGGCTAATTTAACACTTCTTATCTTTATTACTTTTGGTGCGTTTCCCACGGTAAGGAGGAAAGCAGCATACATAAATAGGGAAACAAATATGCAAATCGTCATAGTACGAGCCATGGCGAGTAATAAACCAACACATTATATTTCACCCTGTGGTAGCATTAGGCATACGCAAGAGTATGAAGACGCATATTTAGAATGGTGGCTAAAACCTATAGTTAGTCGCGGTCCACCACCGAAAGTTATAAAAAAAGTCTTTATTTAATGTGGACATGGCCAAGTTTGGACCAGTAGAGAAAGTTGTTAATGAAAATAAAACAAAAAAAGAGATGGACAAAGTGTTTGAAAAATTGGGCAAAATGGAGGAAAAAAAAATTAGTTTACGTTTGTGGAAAAAAAAAAGTTTTGTATGCATGGATTTCATAATACGAAATTTTGTAATTCGAAATTTTGTGTATGTGACAATAATATTACGTTTGTGAAAAAAGGTGTTTTGCATAGATGGATTTTGTAATATAAGATCTGTGTATGTGACATTATTACTGCGTTTGTGAATAGGTGTGCTATGGATGGATTTTTTTAATACGATGTTTTTCGCTGAATTAATGATAGTTTTCTGTATATGAATTGTATCCGTAAATGTGAGTACTGATTTTCATACATTGTGGGGAAAGACAACATCAAACCCACTCCGAGACTGATGGAAAAAAAGCAGTGCAAAATTTGTTTCAAAACATTTAAAACCGAAGCACTTCTTAGACAACACGCGCAGATACACTAACAAATTCAAAAGTGTAATCAATGTGGACAGACGTTTAGTTTTGTCTCTAACTTCAAAAGGCATAAAAAAGAAGTTCATAACATATATCAACCAGTTTCATCTCAAGCAAAGTTCTCGTGTGGCATATGCAACAGGTCATTTGAAAGAAAATACCACCTCTCGAGTCATACTAGAACGGTTCATCGACATGTCTGTCCGGTAAGCTCAACTCATTTGTTCACGTGCCGTCATTGCAATTGTGAATTTCAAACCTACCGCCAACTTGTAGAACATGTGGAAGAAGAACATCCTTTGAATCAAAAAGGGGGTAGGCAAAAAACAGAGTCTAAAACATTATATGATGATCAGAAAACACCAAAAGATGGACTTGAAGCAGGTGATGTGCAAATGAGGGACGGGTCTCATACAAGGTCACCAGAAAATATTGATGTTCACTCTTATGATGACGAGTCGGCACTTATGAGCAATGTTGAAAATAGAAATATATATCCAAGACAAAATGAAAGATACGACATACTATCATTTTTCGCAAGTGCTAGGGATGAAATTAGAAACTATCTTAGGTCACGAGCTCAGCGACTTGGAGGAATTAAATGGAATCTATGTGTCCAAATTGAAATGCAAAGAAATGATGGGCATGAAATGACAACTGCAATGCCTTATTTTCGGAGTAGAACCTACCAATTTTTACTCCACGAAGACGTGCAATAGCATGATTTGAATGAAGCTTTTCAAAAGATGTTTGCTGCATTAGAAAAGTATCAAAGAGAGGGGTCAAACTGGTTCGTTAAGAAAATAATAAAGCTTGAGATCCATACAGTGCTGTATAGACCTATATCTGGTGCAACATATATCCCTTTACCAGAAACACTCTGCCGTAGCAAAAGCGTTTTAAATATTCAAAACAGAGACAACAGGTGTTTTCTCTATTGTATATTAGCCTCTCTGTTCCCACAGCAGAATGGTCTCGAACAACCAGAATTATATGAAGTCTATGAAAATGAAGTAGTGATGAGTGGAATACAGTGCCTAGTGGCAATTACAGACATTTCAAAATTCTAGAAACAGAATGAAAACATTTCCGTCAATGTTTTTGGCTTCGATGAGGGAACAATTTTACCGTTGCGGGTAACAAACTGCAGTGACCGACTTCATCACGTAAATTTACTTTGGTTGAAATCAACAGACACGTCACACTACTACTTAATTACTGACCTAAATCGCTTTCTTTCCCGAACCAAAACGTGTAAGAATAAGACTTTTTTTTGCCCTTACTGTTTACACGGTTTTATCAGAGAAGACCTATTAGAAAACCATAAAGAATACTGCTCCCTCCATGGGCCACAAAAGGTGATTTTGCCCGAGGACGATGCTATTCTCAAATTCAAAGAGTATGAAAAGACGTTAAAAGTTCCTTTCGTCATCTATGCCGATTTTGAAACACTGAATGTAAAAGTTCAAACGTGTATGCCAAATCCAGAATATGCATCAACCACTCCTACCACAAAATTAGAAGTATGTGGATATGCGTATAAAGTTGTTTCGGAAGATTCACGGTACACAAAACCCACAGTCGTCTATCGAGGTCCAAATGCTGCCAGTAAACTCATAGAGAATTTGGTAGAAGAACAAAGACAAATTCAAGACATTTTGTCGCACATTGAACCCATGCCTGAACACAAAGGATTTATTGATAACGCAAAATACTGCTGTCTCTGCAAGAAGAAATTTTCTTTGTATGATAGGACTTATAAAAAGATAGTAGTGCACCACATTCATCTTACGGGTGCAATCACAGGCGCCGTGTGTAACAACTGTAACCTTCAGTGCAAACAATCCAAATTCACTTGCGTTATGTTTCATAATTTACGCAATTTTGATGCACATATACTTTGTGAAACTTTAGGGGAATTTAAAGATTACAGATTGAATTGCATCCCTCAAACTTCGGAACGGTATGTGAGCTTCTCTCTTGGGAACCTCAGGTTTTTGGACAGTTTTCAATTCTTACCAAGTGCACTGGAAACGTTAGTAAATAATCTCAAGCAAGAGGGTATCGACGCCTTCCCACATCTACTCTCAGAATTTGAAGACAGGGAACATGTCGAGCTGCTCATACGTAAAGGTGTCTATCCATATGACTACATGGACTCCTTTCATCGATTCGACGAGAAAGAATTACCCCCGCTAGATGAATTTTTTCCTCCATTAAGAAAGAATGTATTTCGGATGAAGATTATGCCCATGCACAAAGAGTTTTTGAACAATTTAACATGACCTCGTTAGCAGATTATCACGATTTATACGTGAAAATGGATGTATTGTTATTGGCTGACGTGTTTGAGTCCTTCAGAAAGGTATGTCTCAGACAGTATGAGTTGGATCCCTGTCACTTTTATACATCCCCAGGCTTATCGTGGGCCAGTTTACTCAAAATGACGGGTGTTGAGCTAGAATTACTTACAGATATTGATAAGATACTGATGATAGAGGCCGGTTCGCGGGGTGGCCTTTCTCAAATTTCAAATCGTCATAAAAAGGCTAACAACCCCTATCTAGAAGATTACGATCCAACCTCTTATCTTATGTACTTGGATGCAAATAACCTCTATGGATGGGCTATGACGCAACCTCTTCCCGTTGGTGATTTCAAATTTTTAGTTGGTTGGTTGGTTGGTTGTATTGGGGTTTAACGCCACTTTAACAGCTAAGGTCATATCATGGCGGTCGGTGACGCACATGTGTTTCCTGGCTTTCTCACACCAGTACTGACACAACTTTCTTTCCAAAGCCACCGACTACTTTTCTCACATGCTTCAGCAGAGGTGAGAGGCGAAAATATGCCGGAAAGAAAGTTCGCCTCAACTGGGTATCGAACTCACAACCACCGGGTCATGAGTCCGACACGCTCACCACTGAGCCACCCAGGCGGGCTCAAATTTTTAGACGATGTGCAAGGATTCGATGTCATGGGCATCAAAGTACATGGTGAAATCGGGTTTATTCTGGAAGTCTCTCTTCAATATCCCACAGAACTTCACGATTTGCATAGCTGCCTACCTCTCGCGCCAGAACAAAAAGTCATATCGAATGAAGAACTTTCACCTTATGTGCAACAGCTACTACAAAAACTACATGGTGTTGATGTTGATGATCCATTACCCGCACGAGGCAACGTAAAGAAATTGCTTGCCACTCTGGAGGATAAATCTCACTATGTTCTTCATTACAGAAACTTACAGCTGTACGTAAATCTTGGAATGAAAATCAAAAAAATCCACAGAGTTTTGCAATTTCGACAGGAACCCTGGATGAAACCCTATATTGACTTCAACACCGGGATGAGAAAACGAGCCAAGTGCACTTTTGAAAAGGACTTCTACAAGCTCATGAATGTATCTGTATTTGGAAAGGTAAGTTTGTTTATCTGTATTTGGAAAGGTAAGTTTGTTTTTCTTGTTTTTCTCTTTTAAAAAAATCTTCTTTTTTTTTTTTTTTCGATGAATCACCTAAAATATTTCCTTCGAACTGAATATTTTCGTAACATTTAACGATTAGTTATTTCCTTCAAACTGAATATTTCTGTAACATTTAACGATTAGTTTTGTTTTTAGTTAAGTTTTGCTTTGATGAAAAAAAAAAAAAAAAAAAAAAATTCTTTTAACCTTGTGACTAATGACATTGATATTCATTCCAGACCCTTCAAAATGAGCGCAAATACAAAAACATCGAGTTGGTACATCTAGAAGAGAGATTACAAAAACTATCCGCAAAACCCACTTATAAAACCACCACCATATTCAATGAAAATTTAGTAGCAGTGGAACTTCTACGATCCCAAGTGAAGCTTTCTAAACCTAGCTACTGTGGAATGTGTATTCTCGGTAAGTTTTTAATAAACCAAACGTACATGTTTTATTATGGATCATATTTGAGTTTTGTTATAGTTATATTTGACATTATGCATTGTTTGCGGAAATTTTTCCTGTGAAATTTAAAGAACTCCATTTTATATATTTCAGATTTGAGTAAATGTCTCATGTATGACTTCTGGTATGGTTACATAAAACAAAGGTATGGGAAAAAGGCTCAACTTCAAATGACAGACACAGACAGCTTCCTTTTCCACTGCGAAACGGACGATGTTTACAAGGACATGCTACTGTCTATGGAATTATTTGACACATCAGACTATCCCGTCGACCATATTCTTCATAGTGAACACAATAAAAAATCTCTCGGCAAAATGAAGGACGAAGTTAATGGCAAACCCATTTCCGAGTTTGTTGGACTTAGGTCAAAAATGTACAGTTTTACCTGTAACAATAAAGAAGAAAAACGTGCTAAAGGCATTTCAAAAGTGGTTGTGAAAAAAGACCTCAGACATGAATATTACAAATCTACCTTGATTGAAGAAACCCATAAAATGTCGTCCATGACTTCTCTTAGAAGCCACCGACATGAACTTTTTTGTGAAAATATCAATAAAACTGGATTATCCGCTTTCGATGATAAACGGTTTCTCCTTAACTCAGTTGAAAGTTTGGCTTATGGGCATTATAAGATTCAAATTGGCACCATGGAGGAACATAGTCAGGAGCCGTCTGATCAAATGAATGAAGAGACATCAATACAATGGAGTGAAAATCCATTAGATGAACCAATGGATTCTTCTCCAGAAGAAGTCTCACCAATTCAAATGCTAGAAATAACACAAATTCAAGGTGAATCTTTGACATTCGAAAATCAGGTGTTTACCCCCATCGAAGACCAAAGTTTCCTCTTGGATAATTTCAAGATAACACGTTGTGAAAAAAATTGTCTTTAATATATATAAATATCGTTGTAATACGTGCATGTAGTAAAGATGAATAAAAACACAATAAAACGTGTTGTTTTTACATTTATTTACACGCTTTTATATATATACAAGAAGAAAGTGGAATACAGGTATGATCATACATGACACCATTTGAAAAGCATTCTGAAAAAACTGATGCCACAATGTTTTCCACATATTCGTCATTCACATCCACACAGGTAGTAAATGAACCAACAAACTCGTCCATTGATATTCCATTCAACCTTTGGTGTAAGTACAAAATACAATAAAGTCCACACACGGTTGAATGGTTGCTTTGAAGTTGTTTTCTGTTCATGTTCAAAGTCATTGCTCTCTGATGTATCCATCGTGAAATATAAACACTATTTTCTTTCGGAATTCTACCATAGCTATCAAAGAATTCCATATGTCCATGCCCGTCGTTGTAAATAGCGCACCAGTGTCGTCCAGGACTGGAAGAATTATCAGTATTTACAATAAGTCCATATCGTTGATTCATTGGTTGGCGTGGTAGAGTATCTGACGCAAAAACACCAACGACATATTGTGACAATACCGGATCACACTTGATACAACACTCTAGCTGCGATGTATTCATGCCTGTAAGATTAAGTCACGTTCTTTTGTAATTTCCAGGTACGCAGGCCCCTCTGAATATACGATACAGGTCATTGGCTCTGTGAGAAAGAAAAAATATTTAGAATTCTGTATAAAAGCAAAGAATATATTTAGAAGAAGACTCAACCATTTGGATAAAATTTACAAATGAGATAAACATGCAGGGACGGTAAAAAGGGGAGGTCATACACCCCTCAGAAAGTGTAAAAATACTTTTTTCTTACCTGAAAGTACTTTGCCAAACTGAACAGCTAACTGCGAATTCCCGCTCTTCACCAAGGACAAATACTCGCCGTGATGAGAAAAGTTAGGTTCTGATTGAAATACGAATAAGGTACTGCCACTGATAAAATGATTCTTGTCTATAGCAAGACCTTCATTTAGTCTCCATTTATCCACACTCTGAATGAGATTGGTAAAGGCCCTTGTTACAACACTTCTTTCTTTTGAAAAGTCCGTTTTAATCGGGGTACCACCCACTGGGAGTCCATCGTTGTACACGGTGATTTGCGTGATATTACAATGTTCAAAATTGAACGGATTTGTAGTATAGTCTCCATTTAAAGCTTTACTTTTTACAAATCCAACGATTATCGTTTCTGGCCGCTTTCCTTGAAACATGTTGTCCCAAATAAATGAACTGCTTCCAGTGGCAATAGTCTGGACGCGAACTTCTGTTTTGGTGTATGGATAAAGAGCGTTTTGTTTCTCGAGAATCTGAGAGTGACCATAGATCACAGCGGGGTTGACCTTGATCTTCCTCGCAATGACGTAAATGTCCTGTATAACAATTTTAAAATCCGTGACAGCATCAGCCGCAAGCAATGCAAAACTCGCTGGATTTCTATAAAACTTGATTTTCACATCCACTTGATTTAAAAGGTAACGATCCATATCACACAAGTCGTGAAAAATAGGTCCTTGCAAGTCTAAACTGTTGGATTTAGCGATCCATTTGGCTCTTTCGAATAACCCGTTGTTGGCGCCAGAAGGGTCGGTCACTCCAGGACTATCTGTGTCATCCATCACCCATCCTTGAGTCTGTAGTTGACTCGATGATGCATCCTGTCCGTATTTCAGAAGAGTCGGGATGTAGGCTCTATAGGAATTGTAATTGCAGGTGATTGTTGCTTTGTTTTGTAATGTCACTTCTACCGTAGAAAATAAGCTTTGCAAAAACAAATTGGTAGGACCCACCTTTTCTGCCGTAAGATGTGTTCCATCCGATTTTTCCACATTCAATTTCACTTAAATTTGTGAATTCTTGAGGTCTAGATAGTCCAACGAATTTTGCGCATTGATTCTGAATTCAAAAGGTCCATCCGATGATACTTGCGATATAGGTCGAATTTCTTCATCCCTGAATTCTTTGACACTGGTCTGTGTACTCGGTAAATCATACAAACTAAGTTCGGATACTAATCCTTCCTTAAACTGTTCCTCGTTAAATGTCGACATTATTTGATTTCAAAAATGTCACGTTTGCTAGTAATCCTCTTCTTAGAATGTCCTTTCTTTTTATGAGAACGTTTTTTTATATGCACGTCCGTTTAATCCTGCACCACGCTGTCATTTTCCAGCTACACGACGACGTTTAGTTTTGCGTACGGAAGTATATCTCGACTTTCTCTTCCTAGCACGTCCAGAGGTCGACTGAAACATGTTTTCAACTGTCTTAGGATTTATATTCTCTCTCTCTAATTCGGACTTCGCCTGTGCTGTGGTCTGTTCTGAGGGTATGACGGCTTTAATGGACAACTGCTTATCTTCCACTGGTTTTAATTGATCAACCGTAATAACCCACGGTTTCCTCCCAGCTCCTGACTGGTTTAAAGACGTTTTTCCAGTACTCGCACGATCGAAGAAATCAGTCCACTTTTGTGGGTTTGGTACATAAAGTTTCATTATTACGACAAAAACGGGTACCGCCTCAAATGTAACGTTAACCGCACTGGATCTCTTAAGTCTAAATTTGTCGATTCGTTTTCTCCTTTTATATAGGTAGTGAATTCCCGAACTTCATTTTTAGCAACGTTAACATAAAAAGGAGTGCTCAAAATATAATCCCATGTACTTCTAGTACTTTTTTCTAAACGTCGTAATAACGGACGTTCTTCGCCTCCAGCGATGCTTTCCTTACACAAGTCGGAATAAATATACAACCCATCATCCGCTCTCGATTTCGTTTTCTCAGTTGCATGGAATTCGACCAAAGCCACTTTCCATATTCCGGGCAGTTGCAGCGGATATTTCAACTGCACTTTAAAGTTTGTCACCTCGTTATCCGTGAAAAAGGTATCACTCTCATTGCTTTGCACATAAATGTAACGGTCCATGTTTACTGCTTTCTGTTTTCTGTTTCTTTAACGTCGCTGGCATCTATCCAACTATTAAATGTATCCAGAAAGCCCTGCCACTTTACAAAATACTGTAACTTTTTGTTTTTTCCTCGTCTGCGCAGTATTTTCTCTATGAACCAAAGACTGTTCTCGTCCTTATCCACTTTTTGCAACTCGTTCGAATAAAATAACCCTTTTATAATTTCGTCCTTTAAATCGTTCAGTCTATACATAGGAATCCCTTGCTTGAGCAATCTTCTTGATACTCGAAACACTTCAGAAGTGTATTGTTCCTGATAAGCCCTACGAAATGGCGCTTTTGTAAAATTGATGCGCACAAAATCCCCCACTTTGAACAAGAAAACAGGTTTGGTTTTTACTCTTGGCTGTTTTTTTAAATAGATAAATGCCCACATATCAGCTTCATTGCCTTTATTGACTTGATTTGGCGCTAAGTTGTTTAGACTTCGGTGAGGGGTGTTGTTGTAATTAGCAACGATGTCATCCAAAACGTCGATGTAAC
Source organism: Tridacna gigas (assembly GCA_945859785.2). Lineage (NCBI taxonomy): Eukaryota > Metazoa > Mollusca > Bivalvia > Cardiida > Cardiidae > Tridacna > Tridacna gigas. The sequence continues at coordinate 11,960,279 of OX244029.2, read as the reverse complement.
GATAGGTACCATTGCGTCTCATGTAACAATAAAGAGCCGTCTTGATTGTTCTTTGCAGTCGTTCCACGTAATTGGCTTTGGGTGGATTTTGTGTGGTGAAAAAATAAATATCTTCCTCCTTCATCAACTTTTTAAACCACTGATTCACGAATTCGGACCCTTTGTCTGCCCTAATCTTTTGGGGTTTAACATCTTTAATCATTGTTTTCATACCCTCCAAGACAGACTTTGCCGTCTAGTTTTTAAGAGGCTGCACGCGCAGTTTTCTACTCAAAATGTCAATCGAAAAAAGAAGATACCGCACTGAATCATTTTTGTCGCTCAAATTCAAAACCGACAAAAGATCAATATCCCATTGCTCGTTATTGGTCGTTACCCTCACATTAGCTGTCTTAAAACGATGATGAACGGGTTTTTGCAAAGCATATGAGTCTTGATTACCCAACCACTGAGAGATATAACTTCGAGTAAACACTCCCGGGTACTTTTTCTGAAGCACTTTCAACAACTTCTCAGGTCCAGCGTATGCAGCAGGATGTTCCGGTTTGAAATAATATTCCTTTAGTATAGCATCCTTATCCATGTTTTCATCAAAGTGTAATGTAAGGAATTTTGCCTTCAGGCCGTTAAATACCCGTTATTATCTAAACAACTAAAACGAAAAAAGTCAAGTGACTTTATCAAATGATAAAAAATAGTACAATTTCCGTCGAGTAACGCCATCAAGGGATAAAAAGAGCAGAATTGGAGTCACGTGACGTTATCAAAGGATAAAAAGAAGCAGAGATGGCGCCGAGTGACGTCATCGCGGGATAAACCGGGCAGGAAGTGATGGCTTTCAGGGGATAAACTGGGTAGGGATAAAAAGGGCAGACTTGGCGCCGAGTGACGTCATCGAGGGATAAACCGGGCAGGAAGTGATGACTTTCAGAGGATAAACTGGGTAGGGATAAAAAGGGCAGACTTAGCGCCGAGTGACGAAGGATAAAACGGGCAGGAAGTGATGTCATTGAAAGATTATCCCCGGGTGAAATATCCCCCAAATTTTATCCCCCGAGGGGATATTTCACCCTTATTATTCCTCTACTCACACCCCTCTGCCTCCCCATCCAGGCCAAGACCGGTCCTTGCAGGAACGCGTCCAGTCCGTCCATGCCCGTTTCTGTCTCGTCTGTCGTATGTGGTCGGCTGCATTTGCAGCTGTAATGGCTAACCCCACGTTAGAGGTTAGCCAATGTCTGAATCTTCATGTATTCTCCTGAAAGGGAAAGAAATAGTAGTTAGCCGATAAAGTCAATGCAACAGGACGCAATCCTGGCTCATGTTAGAAAGCCGGCAGCGGCTTGGAATGAATATTGTGCAGAGCACTGGTAAAAAGAAAATCCGGGACAGCATGGATAGTTGCACTGGTCGCCAGGGCCTAACTGAAATATTGTTGAAAACAGCAGGTAGGGAAGCCACCAGTGGCTTGGAAAGAAGAATGTGCTGAGTACTGGTAAAAGAAAGTCCCGGAGAGGATGGATAGGTGCACTGGTCGCCAGGACATAACTGAAATAGTGTTGAAAATAGCAGGTGTGCAACCCGGCAGCAGCTTGGAAAGAATATTGAGCGGAGTACTGCTAGAAAGTAAATCCAGGAGAGCATGGATAGTTGCACTGGTCGCTGGGGCATAACTGAAAGTGTTGAAAACGGCGGGTAGGGAAGCCGCCAGCGGCTTGGAAAGAATAGTGTGCGGAGTACTGCTAAAAGGAAATCCAGGAGAGCATGGATAGGTGCACTAGTGGTCAAAAAGGGAAAAATTAGAGGAGTAGGAGACAGGTTTTCGGGTTGTCAGACTAATAATAACTGCTATATATCTTAATACTTTTTGTACTGGCATTCAACCAGTTCTCGCCAAGTACCAGTTCTCGCCAATTTATGTCTTACATGGCTTTACAAAGGTCCATTTTCTGTAGTCTAAGGTGCAAATCCCTATTTTTGCTTCTCTGAGTGTGTGCAGGCTTTGCCCCATTCCTACATGCAATACACTAGGTGTCGCTACGCCGTGTTTTCTAAGTCTATTCCGGTCTTTTCCGGTTCATTCATGTCTATTCCGGTAATACACCGGTCTATGCTTGATCCGGTGTATTTTACGTACCGGTAAAAAAATGCATTTTTTCAACGGGTTAATTCTGTATACATATAACGAAATTGTAGAAAATGGAATTCAGCTAAAATTTCTTTTTTCCCCTTTTCTCTTCACACATAAAAAATAAACAGATGAGCAACATTCATGTGATAAATGCGGTCGCCTACGGCGGTAGCTCAGTCAGTGGTACATCGCTCACTCCGTAATACCCGTGTTCGAATCACAAACCTGTCCCACCTCTCCCAAGTTGATTCAACACTAAATCAATGAGAGATAATGTTATTTATACATACCTGTCCAATGCTTGGTAGGTATGGATAGTTATCATCAGGACCTGCCACATCTAAGGTTCCAGAAGTCTGAGTAAAGTAGCGCAGCACTGTTAGCCTTGAGGGAGAATTTAGTTTCTCAGTGGCGACCCCTGTCGTAATAATGAGATGTGGTTCCCTGCTTCATATTATCCTTATTTGCATTATGCTTATTTAGATTGTGCTTATTTGTATTACACTTGTTATCTTGTATTGTTGAAGTAACTGTTGTTAAAATAATTACAATGTTGATATGAAATTAAATGTCTCAAATATTATTAGGAAGGTTGAATGAATAATTAAATATGATGGAATTAGATAGACTAGTTGATTGTAAATTGAAGTAACAAAAAAAGTAATTCAAATGTCAAAATAGGCAAGTCGTAATTGTAAGTCAACGTTAAAATTGTAAAACATAGTTGAAAATTTCATTAGGAATAATGAAAGTCTCGTCATGAATAATGAGTAAACTGGCGTATTTCCATACTTTTAAAAAGTGATTACATTTAAATGCATTTTAATTCAACTGCATTGGTTGCATTTGGCCACTGTTGGACCTTTAATTATATGACAGAGTAACAGTTAAAAACAAATGTGATAAATAGATAAACAGAATATCATATGAATGTCAGAAACAAATTTATTTATCTCATGTACTCACTGAAATTTTGTACTTACTATTTTCAAGCAAAAGCCAAAAGAGACTCCCAGAACAAAACAGGAGGTGGTCCTGCGGAGACATTCTCCCAGGCAGAAGCCCTATTGCTAGATAACATTGGGGATAGAGCTTCTGTCTATGGTGTACCAAGCTTCATTGATACTGATGGTATGTACTTCTAAAAGTATATAAATGTTTCTTCTTTAACTCTTTACCACATAACAAAATTTTAGACTCGTTCAAATTGAGAAAATTTGTAGACGACCAATTTAATGTGACTCAGAAATTGAAATTTGTTTTGGGAAAGGTAGAAAACAATGTGGGAAAAGGAGAAAATGCTGGTTACCAGCATTTTCTCCTTTTCCCACAAGGTTTTCGAAAGGCTTCTTTCTCATTGTCATGAAAAACCGGGATTGTTTGGTAAACGGTTTAAATCAGTCTTTTTCCAACCCTTCACAAAATCTCTGCATGATTTTACAACCTATGTAAGGAAGGTTTATAAAACATTCCAGGCAAATGGAGAAATGCTTGTATCCACATTTTTCATTATTTTTTGAGGACTTGTTTTCTACCCTTTCACAGACAAATCAAAACGCCTTAGACACATATTTATTGTTTGCTATCTGCCAATGCCTTTTACAACGATACAGCAAGTTAAAAATTTTGTTGCCTGGTAAACAGTTGCCCGTATGTTTTTGCAGGCAATTTTGAAACCATGACATTAAAGACCACCACCCCCCCAAAAAAAAAGAAAAAAAAAAGCAACTACTTGGCAGCAAAAATTGTTGTTCTTTTAACATGTTGGAAAACATGGTGGAAAATGGTTCAACTGTTTGGTAAAAACAGTCACTACTTCCATCACAATGTTTTCCAAGACTTAAAAGTACAAACATCATCTGCTGCAGTACATCTGGAAATTACATTTATAACAAAGTCTTTCATTTTAGCACCATTTGTTGCCTCCTTGCAAGACTCCCCCAACAAGATACTGCATGAACCACAACCTGGTAATCATAATTTATTGATTTCAAATTTAGTATGGAATGGTCAGATACCTATAATTTTTGCATCAATAACACATTATTGTAAATGCAAGAAGTAATGGTACAGTAGCGTCCAAAAGTAAACAATCCTGGTGTTGAATTGAAAATAGAATTCAATCTTACCTTTTCAAACCATGGAAGTTATTGTGAAGAAGACAATCTGTTATTGTATTTTTGGTCCAAGTGTTAGTCGGTGGCAAAAAAGTGAAACTTAAAACAATGAAAAAAGTAAACAAAATATAGAGCAACCTGGAAATTTTTAACCTAGTTTAAAATTTATTTCTTGTCAGCAACTCACACTTGGATTGATGGTACAAACACAGACTTTCGTCTTCATACTAATTCCCATACTTTTAAATAGTATGATTTAAATTTGAATGCCTTTTAATACCTGCATTGTTTACTCTTGGCTGCTACTGGACCTTTAAGCAATTCATCAACTGAGTAAATATTACATATCAAATGTACAGAATGTGTGAAACAGCTTTCATTACACCAAGAAATGAGCCATGCTCTGGCAAAAGGGGCTTAATGCATGTCCGCGATCCATGATACCAAACAAGCCATCACATAATTTTGGCTCCATAATAGCCCCTTTTTTTCAATAACCAACTTAATCGTGAGGTAGACTTGTCCTTAGACATACAGCGAACACTTTCGGCCCATGTCAGCCTGCACGGACTGTGCAGATTTACCTGGGTCGATAATTTTCGCAGATGCATTAAGCCCCCTTTTCACAGAGCACATCTCAAACGTATTGCTGAAATACATTCCACAAAGCTATCTAGATTTGCATTTTGTTGCTGTGGAGAACTTTTACCAAATGATCTCATGCTTGCCCTTTTTTTTACTCCTGTAAAAAAAGGGTTTAGTAAATTAGGGTTGTATGACATCTTTCATTTGTTCACTTTCTTGCCATGTCCCAGTTTTTGCTTTAACCATAGAAGCATTGAGGAAGTCCATCACAACATAATTATATTCATTACTTTTAATAGAATTTTCTTTTTAAATTACAGAAATTGAAATCCAAAGTAGCCAAAATACAGAATACTCCAGACAATTCAATGACCAACAAACTACAGGTTCGGATTTACTTTCTATAATATGCTACATGTGTATGAATCTACTTGGCTGGTAAAGTCCAATACAGTTCATATCATTTGTTTATAGACACTGATTTTTAGAGCAAAACATCTAAGAATGTACATGGCAATATATGGCATTTTTAGATTCTAAAAATGCCATATATTGCCATGTACATTCTTAGATCCTACAGAAGATCCTACAGAAAATATCTACTGATCCTAAATTGACACAGTCTGAAATATTTTTTCAGTGGTCTTTATCCACTAACCATTTTATTTCTAAATCTCATTCTATTTCTGACTTACACATCACACCACTTGATTGTCTGAAACAGAACATATCAGCCTAACACTAATTTCTACATAATGAGTGACATCACCCTGATGACATCATGAAATCTGCTTATCATCCCAATTTTGAGTCCAACAACAACAAAGTGGAAAAATAAACTTCGGAGCAACACCTTTACCAAACAATCATGTGTTTTAACAATCCTGAAGTAAAAAGACTTCTGAAAACAATCTGGGAAAAGGAGAAAATGATGGTAACCAGCATTTTCTTCTTTTCCCACAATATTTTCTACAATTTCAGAAATGAATCCCATAATTTTAGCCACATTTCATTTGTTACCTGCATATGCTATCGGTATGGAGGAGTGTAAAACTTTGTCGTGTTGTGAAATGTTATTCCTGTAATATGATTTACAAACATGTTTTGATCGAGTTTCAAAACCATAAGTTGTTATATATTTCAACAGGCACTCAAGAACATCCAATGAATCCTACCAAGAACAGAAAGGGTAAGTATGATTTTTCTTATTTACATATACATGTATATTATTCAAGTGGAGGTTCATACCACTTTCTGCACAATTTAAGTTATATCAAACCAACTGCTCACTTTCTTCCCTATAACTGTTGTTTGTTCCTTCATAAATAAATTGTAAACTTTGAGCCACCTCTACTTTTTGGTCAACAAATACTTTAAAAGCCCACAAACTGCCAAATGTAAACAATTCCTGTGTCAAATTGCAGACAAATTTAAGTCATATTATTTAAAAGTATTACCATGAGTCTGATATTGTGTTACAGTGGAATTAAAGTTCCAGATGCTGGCAGAAAAATGTATGGTAAAATTAGTTGAAAAAAGTTGCCAGTTGTTGTTTTGCTTTTACATTTTTTATGCCAGTGATTAGAACTTTGACAGATTGCACTATAACTCATTAGACTCATAATAATGACATCCATATTTTCAAATAGTATGAATTAAATTTCTCTACCTTTCGAATCCCAGTATGTTTATTTTTGGCAGCTAATGGATCTTTAAAACTGGAAGTCTGAAATTTTGTCATGTGGTAAAGAGTTAACTCTTTACAAGATGAAAGAATTTCAGGCTTGTCCACATTGAACGTGTTTGCAAATGACGAATAAAACAAAACTCAGAACTTGGAATATTTCTTTGAATGGCTAGGAAACAATGTGGAAAATGGAAAAATATGTCAATATATCACTGAGTGAAATAAATATAATTAAAAACTTTTTTTTCTGCAATTTAACTATCTTGAGAAAAAAAAATTCACACAGTACCTTAACCTCACAGTTGAATTCAATTTGGTAGTATTCATTATGTGTCACTTGTGAAAGTGTTAAATATTGTTATTCATTTAACCATTCTTTTTTTAACAGGCAAAAAAAGGACATACCAACAATTAGCTGAGGAAACTCTAGAATTAGACAAGGAAAGAATGAACCTAGAAATCCAACTTTTAAAAGAAAAGCTCAATTACAGAAAAAATCAAAATTCTATACTTAAAAAAAATGAAATAAAACTAGACCTTGAAATTGAAACCTTACAACAAAAAAAATTAACTACATTGACTGAAGAAAGAACTAATGAGTTTACAATTAAAAGGATTCCTTGACTTTGACTTCTCACTGACATAAAATAAATACACCATATTCAATTTTTGAATATGATAATATGATATGGTAATGATTCAATTTTCTTATGCTGTTTGAATGCAATTTGTGGCGTTAATGATATAAGCTGCCCATGGGGTCCTAAATCGCTATACTGGCAGTTACTGACTAGTGTACCTTAACCCTTTACCAAACAATCATGGGTTTTAACAGCTTTTGACAACATTGTGGGAAAAGGAGAAAATGCTGGTAACCAGCATTTTCTCCTTTTCCTAAAATGTCTCCTACCTTAAGGGAACTTTATCTCATTAGTATCAATTTTTCAATGATTGAGCAAATGTTGTTTCATGGTACATAAGCAGCTAAAGTAACTGCAACACATTCACAGTACTTAATTTTTATTTTACAATTTAAGTGTTTGACAATAATACAAAAACTTACAGGAAAGAGTAAGATTTAAAGTACTGCATTTTTCTTATGATTGAAATGCTACCCTATACCAGATTGTGGATCAGTGATCGGATCGCACATTGTGTGCAGTCTGGTTCTGATCCACAATGTCCCTTGTGTGCACTCTAGAGGCCACATTTTCAGCTGGTTACGTATGAAATTTGGTCAGAATGTTTGTCTTGATGATATCTTGGGCGTGATTGACATTGGGTCATGACTTGAACACTTCTTTCTCAGGATCATTAAAAGTTGGGATTGTGTGGTAATGGCTTAAATTGGTAATTATGAAACTTATAAAACATGAATACCGTTTTCAAATTCCTTGCACAAGCTACACTCTCTCCAGATTCCGAAGTCATGCGTGCTTCCTGGCCATTAGGCGGTCAAACTCCTTACCATATATGAATGATCACATATCATCTGTAAAAGATTATTTTGTATTAAAAAAAGTTCACATATAACTAGGTGTGTATTCATGTATGTATTAGAATTGCTACCTCGAAATTTTTCCAAATTTTTTTCAATAAAGTGCCATAATTGGCCATATTTTGCTCAATTGTTTTACACAACCCAATATACAAACTATCACTACTGTACAGAACTTATGGCAGGGTGTTTCCAGGATTTTTTTTTTTTTTTTTTTTTTTTTTTTTTTTTGTATAATGGGATGATTTGAAATCTTTCACACTTTAATGGATGACAAAATTCTAGAACTGTCCAAATTGAAAATATTTGAAGACAAATACAATATTGCTTAAATGATATTTGTATTTAGAACGGAAGAAAATTTTGTAGGACAAGAAGAAAATGCTAGTTACCAGCAATTTCTCTTTCCCTCCCTTGTTTTCAAAGGTATCCATCTTAAAGGTTTAATACTCCAGATTGTTTGGTAAAGGGTTATTGTCACAATAACATATCTGACCCATTACCAAACAATCCAGTGTTTGAACAGACTTTCCAAATGAAATTTAAAACATTGTAACCAGTACATTTTCCTTTCCTCACAATGTATTCCATCCTTTCAACAGCATACAGTTAAATATTTTGCCTACATTCATGTTATACTTTCAATTTTGCCAAGTCCACATTTTCATTCCCTTACAGAGTATTTTTCTAAAGATAAATTGATAGAAATTCATATAGGAGGTTGTTTTGTGTGTGTGTGTGTGTTTTTTTTTTTTTTTTTTTAAATCTTTACCAAACAACAAACATTTGGACTTGACCAAATTAAAAGCATTTGCAGATGACAAATAAGATGCCACTCAATAATTTGGGTTTGTCTTTGCGAGGGTGTGGGAAATGGAGACAATGTTGGTTACCAGCATTTTCTCATTTTCTCACAATGTTTTGGAAATGCATCTTCCAAAGGGTTATTAAAAACCAGGATTCTTTGCTAAAGGATTAAACTGTGTGATGAACATGTATTTGCTCAATACATTTATTGAAATTATACTTGAATATTTCATGGCTCTTTAACCATTTACCAGACGACAAAGTTTTAGCCTTGTCCAAATTGAAAGCATTTGCAGAAGACAATTTCAATGTGGCTCAAATGGTGCAACTTTTCTTTGATAGGGTAGAAAACATTGCGGGAAAAGGAGAAAATGCTGGTTACCAGCATTTTCTCCTTTTCCCACAATGTTTCCAAAAGACTTCTTTTCCAGGGGCGTCAAAAGGCGTCATTGCGCAGTAAAAGGTTAATATGGATTCATTGCTTTGCAGCAATTTACTGTAGAAGGAAGTGTGTTTAACTCTATAAAACACGACATAATCTTAGACCAGTCCAAATTAAAAGCATTTGCAGACATCAATTTCAGTGTGGCTCAAATGATGGGTTTTTTCTTTCATTGCGTAGAAAACATTCTGGTTACCAGGATTTTCTCCTTTTCCCACAATGTTTTCTAAAGGCCTCTGCCTCAGGGTTGTCAAAGGTCATCCGTGTGTGGTAAAGGGTTAAAATCACTTACCCTTGAATGATTATACATGTATTTCAAACAATGTGCCTCTTACCCTTGAATGATTATATTTCAAAACATTGTGGTAAAAGAAGAATCGTTAGTTTCCTACTCTTTTGAAGATGTAGAAATCATCATTTGCGCTACATTTGTCGTCTGCAAATACTTTCAATTTGGTTTAGTCAAAAATTTTGTTTGTTAAAGGATAAACAAAAAAACAGCCTTCTCTTGCACAGAAAAGAATTAAACTATGAAAATATGTGTGAAATCAGCTTTGTTATCATTTAAGTTTCTTTGTATTAAATGGTGTTCTTTGACTCTTTCAACAATATTTCAGCCAGTGATAGTCATCTAATGAACAGTAATTTGCAGTCATGGTTTTAAATGTGTTAGGCTTGCTCTGCAACTCTTAGTGAAAGGACACTCCAGTGGGACCAATTACTCCAGCAGAAATCAATCAAAAAATTAAAATCACTTACTTGCACATTCAAGGAATGAAACCCCTTTCTATTTATGTAATCTGCTTCCATTGCAACGAGTCTCTGTATCTTTATTTGACAGCCATCCACACATCCAATTACATTTGGAAAACCTGGTGATAATATAATACCAATATTTAGGTTACAATCGACAATCTTCTCAGCTACAGATCCTTTTGGCACTTTCCTATGGGATGTGTCATTACATGTTTAATGGCACTCCAATTTTTTTTTAACTTTGTGATCTACCTTTCTCCGCGTATTTAGGCATCAAGAGATTTTTGTTGTGACACTGAGGGTTTTTAATTTTTAACCCTTTACCACACAATTCCAACTTTTAACGACCATGAGGAGAAAACCTTTTCGAAAACATTGTGTGAAAAGGAGCAAATGCTGGTAACCAGCATTTTCTCCATTCCTCACAATGTTTTCTACTCAACTGAAGGAAATGTTCAACATTTCTGCCACCTGTGATTTGTTGTCTGCAAATGCTTTGAATCTGGACTTGCTAAAATTTTGTCGTGTGGGAAAGAGTTAAACAGTTCAATATCCTGTCATAAAGGTTTCTTACTTGGAGCCACAACACAGGCAGACAGACACAACAAACTTGTGTACAAGTTGAAAACTACAACAAACAAAATCACATAAGTCTTGTTCACTTGAATTTAACCATTAATCAGCCTTGAATGTGATGTTTGGTGTTTTCAGAGCATTTTCAGCTATTTCAGTGCAGAAAGAGTTGTTAGAGTCACTGCACTCTTTTGCTTGGCTTTTGTCACTAAAGGTGTACAAGGTTGAAAAATAACTTACAGGGCTTCAGATATTTCAGTTTACTATCTAGAATGAAGATGACCATCCAACCAACGGTTGCAACGTTCTTAAAAGCACAGAGATATGCAATATATGACGTCCCTAGGATATAGAACTCCAAACAGAATTTTCCTTTTAAAACATTTCTCCAAGCACTATTTTTCTTTACATTTAGTCTATTTCATCCTCTTGAAGCTTTCATCAATCAATGGAACAATTAATTTATGAAACTATACCAATATTCTACAACCTTATCAGTCCCGCCCTTCATCTATATTTTGTTAAAAGATATATGGAGCTTTTCTCATTAACGGTGCCCCTGCCTTTGCAGCCATCTTAAGGACACATGACGGGTATATTCAACATAACACGGTGTGTGTGTGCGACTATTTAGAAACTTTCAACAGGTTGTGCCAGCTGTCTTCACAATGCGTTTGTGGAAAAAAATGTTTTCTGTATCACTGCATTTAATCCAAGAAGTAAATTACAAAACAGTCATGCTAATTTTCATCTATTTTTACAGCACACGTATACGACTTCCGCTTCTCAGATTCAGAAGGAGACACTGATCTTTCATCCCAACATCGTTTCGCTACAAAATAGACCAATGACCGTTTCCAAACGGTGAAATTGATTTGAAAAATATATATATATATTGCATCACAATATACAGTCTTGTTTTTGATCAGTCCACGGATTTGACACTTTGTCTTTTTTTAAGTGACCTTAGTAATTTATACAAAATTTTCGACAGCTACCATAGGGTATGTCGGCGTGACGTCACTTCCCGTAGCAACAAGCGGACGCTATTTTCGGAGGTGAAAATGTTACATAGCAACCAGCTATTACTATGGGCTGTTCGAGATTTTGATCATGGAATAAGAACTATTTTTTGCGATCACAAACTATTGCGGACCAAGAATTTTGTTACAAATAGATTTAATATTATGTATGTAGAGTTGACTGATATCGGGGTAGAGGTAAAACCACCCAGCCATAGTAGGTATGAGGGATCGGGCGCAAGGTGCGAAGTGTCAGCAGAAATTGCTTGTTACCTTTTCCACCATATTTTCTAAAGCTTTTTTCTTCGCTCAAAGCTGGGATTTTGTGGTAAAGGTATAATTGCTCTAACGTGCTTGATCATTAATAACTAAGAATGAATTTTCATTTCTGTCAGTGGCATTGCACACTGCACTATTGATCTATCCATGGCTGAAAGTCATTTAATCCTTTTAATACACTCAATCCAGTGTTTCAACCACCTCAATGGTTGCCTTCAAAAACATTATGGGGCAAAGAGAAAATGCTAACAGCGGTTCCTAGCAGCCAGCATTGTCATCTTTCTGCACAATGTCGTCTACCACTTCAAAAACAAAATACATGTAAATGTCATCAATTGATCAATATTTAGTTTACATGTGTGCAACTGCTTTTAACTGGCCAAGTGTAAAATACTGACACCTACCCATCCCATTAAAAAAGGAGAATATAAAACCCTTTTATCAACATAGTGAAATGTTCAAATCCAAAAAATGAATTGTGGTAAGATAAAGTAATTTATTTTACCCGTAATGGTTTCACACCTTGCACATCTAATTCCACTACAAGAAATGTGTAACTGATACAAAATGATATTTGTTTTGAAAAAATATATATGCTAACAGTGTACATGTATATCCTTGACTGAATTGGTATTATGGCTCAAAGATAACAGTCAGGGGTCCATAAAACCTTGTGGTTGTAAAAAAAAAAATAACCAGTTAATCCTTTACCATATACAACCCAGTGTTTTGAGGTCCCAGAAAAAAATAAAAATAAAAAAAAGAATAATAATAAAATACAGGCCTTTTAAAACATTGTGGGAAAAGGAAGATGCTTACTATTCTCTTTTAGACAAATCACATTAGTTGAACCATATCATATTTATTATCTGCAAATTGATTAGGGGTAGAGGGTTAAGGAGCCTCTGAAAGTCAAAGGATGTTTCATTGTTTCACTAAATTTATCCAATAAACACCGCATCATCACCCTCCTTTGATCTTTACCAGGGAGGGATATGCTGAGAGTCATAAATTACTCCTTATCACACAAGAAACCTAGAATGGTCCAAATTCAAAGCTTATCTAGACAACATATTAAATAGGGTCTAGAAGATGGTATTGATCTCTAGGAGCAGAAAACACTGAGGGAAAGAAGAAAATGTAGATTTCTAGTAAAATTAATGTTGCATTTGATAGACGATTTTCTCCTTTCCCAAATTTTCTTCTTTACCACACACGGCAATATTCTTGATAGACCTGTATAAACTGAAGGTATTTCGAGATGACGAATTAAGTGCAACACAAATGATGGAATTTGGATTAGGAAGGATAAAACATAGTGGGAAAAGGAGAAAATGCTGGTTATCGGCATTTTCTCTTTTCCCACAATGTTTTCCAAAGTTATTTTCCACAGTCATTGAAATACATGTATGGGATTAATTGGTAAAAAGTTAAAGATTAAAACATTTGATAATACAAGTAATACAGGAAACCAGCATTTTCTCCATTTCCCACTATGTTTTCTCTCTTGTAACACCATCATTTTGAGCCATATTGACCTTGTTATCTGTAAGGGCTTTCGAACTGGACAAGTTAAAGAAAAAAAGCAACTGCTGGTAATCAGTATTTTCTTCATTTCCCAAAGTCTTTCTAACCCCAAACAGGATATTTCATCACTATTTGAGCCATATCTAATTTTTCGTCAGCAAGTGCTTTTGAGTTTTGACAAGTTCGAATTTTATCATTTTGGTCAATGTGAGTAAAAGAGAAAATGCAGAAGACCAGCATTTTCTCCTTTTCCCACACACAATGTTTTTTTTTTTTTTTTTTTTTAACTTTTACATAACTCATACCTTGAGCCAATTTAACCCTTCACCACACAATTACTACTTTTATCGACCCTGATAGAGAAGACTTTAGAACACATTGTGGGAAAAGGAGAAAATGCTGGTAACCAGCATTTTCTCCTTTTTCCCACAATGTTTTCTATCCTATCAAAGACAAATTTAATCATTTGACCAATGTTTAAAGTGTTGTCTACAAACATTTACAGTTTTTGACAATTCGATATTTTTGTTGTGTGGTAACAGGGATCGTAAATTACGTGTAATATACAATCCCTGGTGGTAAGGAGTTAACCCTTTACTCTTTGCACAAATGACAAAATTTTAGACGAAATTTAAAAAGAGAAATGCTGGATAAAAGCATTTTTTTTTCCAAATGGCACTGCAGATTTTCGGCATATCTATCGCTTTTACGACGAATTTCGTGTTAAATATGACTCGTTCACTATCAAACACTACTAAAGATGGCGTCTATTTTCACCTCCGCATCGGTTACTATCACGTGATCAACGAAAGTGCCCGGATGTCCGTCATACCCTATTGTTTTGTGGGAAAAGGAGGGGGGTGTTGACAGACAAAGTTTGTTCCCTTGAACGCTATCTAAAAATAGAAACATGACAAAAAGGTGTACAAAGTGAAATACAAACCTGCAATTGCTCGAAATCTCCGTTTAATAAGTGAAACTTCTTGCCCCCCTAGGGAAGTTTATAAAATTTCTCGATTTATCTGATATTGCCCTTGCCACTCTCCTGCAGATCCGCGAAACCGACGGCTGGGAGATTCCTATTAGATCTCCTATCACTAACTGAAAACTGCCGGTATCGAAAAATCTCAAAGTTACGAGTACTTGATACAGCACAGGTAACGGTGAGTTTCTTTCGTTACCGAACTCAATGTAAGTTGCCAAGGTTTGACATAAAAATAATATGGTGCACGGCCGACAACGATATCTACTAAATACCGCGCCAGCCGTTAGTACCTCCAGCGGATTCTGCCGGTCCACCAATCTCCTTTCCGGCCCAAATACGAGATGTTGAACTACTTCGATGCGGTTCAAACGACGAAGGGCGGCCATTTTCTCGATTTAGAACGATTCTTGAACATGGTACTTGGCAGACTTGGAATTCTTAAGAATAGTCTAAATATTTAGAACGGTCTAAAGTTTAGAATGGTTTGGTGAATACGTACTTGAGCCTAAGAATGGAAAATTTAGAAAATTCTTGAGAATAAGCCCAAGAATGTTCTTAAGAATGGTTTGGTGAATACGGACCCTGTTTATGTAATACATTACAGAAAATCGATAAGATCTGAATAATATGCAAGCGATCAATACTATATGTGTCATGCTCTATGGAAAGGGGGCTTAATGCGTTTGCCAACAGTATCGATCAAGATCAGACTGACCTTGGCCGAAGCATTTTGCTTTATGGTCAATTTTCTGCATATCAAAGGACCACAACGTACCTCATGATTCAGTAGGTTGTTCTATGGTCCAAGTTAATTGAATGTAGGCTGCATTATGGTCCAAGTTAATTGAACGTGGAGTTAGTTGTAAAATGATTAAGATTTTACAATCTCTGTACTCTTCAGCCATGTCATGCGTAAAATTTAGTTCTGATATGCCATTTCTGATTTTTTTTTTTTTTTTTTTTTATTTCTGTATGCCTTAAACAAGGAGAACCTTTATCGCCGTTATTATTCATTTCATTTATAAACGATATTCAAAATATTATCGATGTCGAATCACTCAATGACAACGACCTTAGAATCTTATCCATATATCTATTACTCTTTGCTGATGATATTGTGATGTTTACTACCAGTCGAGAATCTCTTCAAAGTCAAGTTGATAATATAGTCAATCATTCAAACAAATGGAGATTAAAAATAAATGTACTGAAAACAAAAGTATGTGTTTTCCGGAAAAACAAACAACCAATATTGGAGCATATATCTATTAACCCTTTACCGCACAATGCCGCCTTTTAACGCCTCTTAGAAAGAAGCCGTTTGAAAACATTGTGGGAAAAGGAGAAAATGCTGGGCAGCTTTTTCTCCTTTTCCCACAATGTTTTCTACTCTGTCAAAGAAAAATTGCGCCACTTGTGCCATACTGAAATTGTCGTCTGAAAATGCTTTCAATTTGGACAAGCTAAAATTTTGTTGTCTGGTAAACAGTTAATGGTGAAATTATCGAAAATGTTGACAATTTTATCTATTTAGGCGTTAATTTTACTAGTAATGGAACTTTGGCCTCAGCAGTTAAACAATTAAATGATCAAGCATTAAAGGCATATCATAGTTTATTAGGAATCTTCGATAGAGTTGCTTTAGATATTCAAACTAAATTATCACTGTTTGATTCACTAATTGTTCCAATCATATTATATGGATCTGAGGTCTGGGGTATTTATAATTACAAAATTGTTGATAAAATCAATTTACGTTTCTGTCGATATTTTTTAGGAGTAAGCCAACAAACCCCTAACTACGCTGTTTATGGCGAACTTGGTCGCTTTCCGCTTAATATTATAGCAAAAGAGAGGTCGATTAATTTTTTTCTTAAAATGAAACTAAATCCCCAATGTATTACTCATAGTGCATTAAATTAATTTTTTATCTCACCTGAGCACAACGTGCTCAAGGGGAGCTTTTAGGATCACCCGCTGTCCGTCGTTCGTCTTGCGTCGTTCGTCGTGCGTCGTCAACAATTCTTTAAACATCATCTCCTCCTAAACCGCTGGGCCAATTTGGACCAAACCTGGCAGGAATGTTCCTTGGGAGGTTCTCTTTAAAAATTGTAGACAGAATTTGATTCCATCAAAAACTCTGGTTGCCATGGCAACCAAATGAAATTTTCTAAGAAATTCTTTAAAAAATATCCTCCTCTGGAACCACAGGTCAGACTTTGAAATAATTTCACAGGAATGTTCCTTGGGTGACCCTTTTCAAAAATTGTTCGCGAAATTTTGATCCATCAAGAAACATGGCTCTGGTGACTGGGGGGGGGGGGCTACTTGCATTATACGGAAATGAAGAAATTCTTAAAAATTCTTCTTCTCTGAAACGGCTGGTCAGATTTTGAAAAAATTTCAAAGAGATGTTCCTTGGGTGACTCTTTTCAAAAATTGTTGGCAAAATTGTGATCTGTCAAGAAACATGGTTCTGGTGGTGGGGGCTATTTGCACTATAGGGACAAGAAGACAATAAAAAGAATTTCTTAATTCTTCTCTGGGACGGCTGATCAGATTTTGAAATAAATTCACAGAAATGTTCCTACGGTGACCCTTTTCAAAAATTGTCAGGGAATTTTTTATCCGTCAAAAAACAACAGCCAATGTTGGCACCTGCACGTGGTGCTCTTGTTCGACTTATGTTTTTAGTCACTATCGAGCATGTGCTCTTCTTCAAGAAATTGTCCTTGGGTGATCTATCCAAAAATTTATTTGCAGAATTCTGATTCATCAAAATCATTGCTTTGGTGATGATTGTAGGGGTGGTGACAGATTTTGAAATGACTTTTACAGGTGACCTTTTCAAAACTGCTTGGCAAAATAATGATTTTGTTTCCAAGTTTCAATACCTCAAAAAAAAAATGGTTATGGTCCTCTCAAAAATTCAGGTGAGCGATCCAGGGCCATCTGGCCCTCTTGTTTAGTCAACTTCCAGATATTAAAAGTAACTTTTGGGCGTCAAAAATGAAGAAAGTTATTGATTATTTAAGGTTTGGTTTTCTGACGAATAATATTAAAATGAATTTATGCATACCACCTTTTCCAGAGTTTGAAAAATCGCATTAGTGATCACTTTATACAGGAATGGAACAGTTATTTAAATAGAACTCCAAAACTCATGTATTACTGCAATTTTAAAACTGATTTTAAATTTGAGAAATACTTTCAGACAATTAATAATGATCAACTACGAACTCATCTCACTCGAATTAGATTAAGTTCCCACCCATTAGAAGTTGGAACTGGTCGGAGAAATGGTATTGATAGAAATAATCGCCTTTGTAAATTATGTAATATGGAAGTTATTGAGTCTGAATACCATTTCATTTTATGTTGCCCGAAATATTACGATCTACGCAAACAATTTATTGGTATAATGCCATGGCCTTCGTTACAAAAATTTAATCAACTAATGTCACAAACTGATGATAAGAAATTGTACCAATTATCAAAATATATTAAGGAAGCATTAAGTTTAAGGAAAAATTATCCTGATAGTATTCTGTCTTAGAGAATCCAATTAACTGATTTCGTCTGATATGTTGTTGCAAAAAAAAAAATCTTGACATTCTACAATGCAGTAACACTCATTGTCACAACTTAGTTATGGTTACACACACACACACACACACACACACACACATATATATATATATATATATATATATAAAGAACAAGACGTAACGTGCCTACAGCGCGTGTACATGTATTTTAATTATAAAACAACTAAACAACTACGAACTCATCTCACTCGAATTAGATTAAGTTCTCACCCATTTGAAATTGAAACTGGTCGGAGAAATGGCAACGTCGTTGCCGCCAGTAACAACGTTACACTGAGGAGGCGATAGCCGAAACATGTTTGTTTAGTTCTATCTATCTATCTATATGTGTGTGTGTGTGTGTGTGTGTGTGTGTGTGTGTGTGTGTGTGTGTACGTCTATATCCGAGGTACAATGTATGTTTACACACTCACGAACAGAGGTATAAAAATTTAGAGAGGTACATTTTCCCTACACCTCGGTACGTCATACGTCGTTATCTACATGTACAGTTCATTCTGCGTGCCCTCCACTAAAAATCTCATATACCTCGGTTCATCGAGTTAGTGTCATTCTGGGTGGCCACACATGACCCCCACTCAGCACCAATGAACTTGCTCCTTTGCATATGGTATCATGACCTGCGCAGAATATTAATGCGCAACCGGATGCGCAACCGGGTGCGCGTGGTGTCGGCGGTTACAATATAGCGGGAAAATATGGTGAACTGCTGAATGGGGAAATGAGGTACTAGTATGTTATTATGTTTATCTAGCATATTTTCTCGAAAATGTCGGGCTGTGTGTGCTGGAAAGGTAAAAGATTATCCATATTCGTATAAAGACAGAAACATGTTTAAGATTTAGGCTGGTTTTTGAGTGATACACCAACATACTGCATCCACAACTTGCACAAGTACGACATGGTTTGGCTTCAAGCGTAGAAATTTAGACAATGCCGTTTTTGTTTCTCGAAGAAAAAGACATCTTTCGTCGGAGATTTCATTGATGTTTATCAATTTCGAGATTTTAAACTATCCAAGTCATGCAGTTTTGCCACTAACGTAAATTATTGCGTAGATCTAGTTCACGTTATAGAATTGAAATTCACTAGAACAAATTCGGTTACATGCGAGACCTCACCTTAAAAAAAAGAACATTAAAAAGCTTTTGTCCACTTAACCTGTGTGAAATGACGAGATTTGAATTACTTGCTACCCTTCTTGATAAATTACGGCCAAATTCACTTGGAAATACCCGTTCCATAAATGAACACACATGAAAAAATCGGCTCGGTGCAGAAAACACGGAAACCCACGACGCAACAAAATGTTACTTTTTGTTTAATTATAGTTCTGTTTGTTATGAAAAAATAAGTGTCATTTTGCTTGTCGTGCGACTACTTTGTCGCATAAAACTATATACATGTTACATTAAAAAAAAAAAAACACTTTGGAAAAGGTGTAATTTCTTGTTATGAGAAATTAATATTTCTAGAGTATTGATACTCTTGCTGGAGAAATTATACTTATTTTCACGAATGTATAGAAAGGAGAGATACATTACAGTGTTCCAGCTAGTGGGGATGGGCGTTGCGCCCTGTCCCTTCTTTAAGCCATTCTACCCTTTTGCTGGACGCCCTGCCTTTTTTGTAGGACCCTGCCGTATTTAAAGGGCAAATCAACAAGTTTCTGATATGATGATTTTCAAATCTACATTTATCAAATGGTAACCTGGTAATGTTGTAATTAAAAAAAAATAGTAAAAGTGTTGTTTTTTTTTTTTTTTCCAATTCATATTTTTGCTTATTAGTTTTTCTTGCATCGCTTACCTCCCTTACTTATTGTAGCCCACCTTGATTTGTGACGTCATAGGAACGTTTGTTTCAATATGGACCTTGTTTAAGATAGTGAACTGAGCGATATTTAAGACGAAGAAATACACGATTCTAGGCCGGTAAGGCCGTTTATGTACCAACCAATTTTTGATGAAACTTAATAAGTTTCTGATGATGAGGACAAAAGTAATATTTCGCCCACTAATAGCGAAAATGACGATGTTATGCCGGACTTTTGAACAGCGTGTTGAGTATCACGCCTATTAACGTTGGTTACAGAAATATTATTCTATACATGATAAAATTAAGTGTATGGCATAAGCTTTATTTCACGCGAAGCATTTTCAGTAGATTAATGGCCGGAATTAATAATAACAATAAAAAGGACGGTTTGAAGACAGTTCCACGACTAGACAGTTCCCCGAAACTTTTAAAGACATTTCTCCGACACTTTACTTTCATGTCAAACAACCTTTTTGTTGGCTTTTACGATTGATAATCGTGAGATGTTAGTTCTAACTATTTGTTGATGGATCCTATATTTGTACCTTGTAAAGAATTCTGTAAACATTGAGAGGTACAAATTTAAATTGTTCTCTCATGGGTGAAGGGTTACACAATAAATCGCGATTTTCATAAGAATAAGAATAGTTTGAAATGCTGTTAACAAGCGTGAAATTTGATAAAAGAATATGTTCCGAGATTATTAAGACAATTCTCAAAATTATTTTGAAAACTATTTTAGTAGTATTTCTTACCATGATACAGAAATACATGAACATCAGATAGAAGCAGAGGGGATCTACCAGTGTGAAATACTTTTTCGCTGTTTACCTTTTACACATGATCGATTCCATGCAAAAATTTATCATACATATTATTAAATTTTCCATAAAGAGCTTCTCTGTGAAAGTCTTAAACTCTGAATTGTAAGCCGTGGCAAAGGAAGGTGTAAATTTGTTCAGTTCTTGTTTGTCTTCTGCAAATTGTTTCAATTTGGGTAAGTCTCAAATCGGTCTATTAGGGATAGCCTCAGGTATTGTAACATTTAATCTAATCTAAACTTTGCCAAGAGTCTGTCGAAGAAGTCATTAATATCCGCCTTCGAATATAAAATCTAATCCCTCCAAGCAGCGAAGTGTGAAAACATCGATACCGACTGTATAGGCCTACTATATAACAAGTCCGTCAGAATAGACAAGTGATGAGTACTCTAGAGACAATCTATCCATCATTTTCATTGTCTTTTATGCTATATTTAAACGGTTTATGGTATCTTTACAATAGGTGTTTTTTTTTTATTCAACAATATTGGAGGCTGTCTCCGAGGACTGGTTATTTTTTTTAAATATGCTATCAATCGCGATTCATCGTTAATGTCGAAGATCTTGCTAAATTTTCCGTATCAAGTAACATGTTCAGAGTTTAATCTAAGGTCCCTGATTATGTAGTGTTTTCTGTTCATAAACAAATAAGTCTTCTCTTAGATTTACTCTTGGTTTCAGTATTAACTAATAAAGTTATGTTAACAGTCGAGTTAAATCTATCGTAAGTCGGAAAGTGGCGCATTTCTGAAGTGGACCGAGAATAACACCACAGCATATTCTTGACTTACAGTTTGTAGAATATATGTCAAGATGTCCATAAATACCTTCCAAATATCAAAATACATGGAAAATGGACTAGTGCAAAAACGCGGAAACCCATGACAGAACAAATGCCAACTTAAATCAACTTCACATAAACTCAATCATAGACTTCTCAAACTGTCTCTCCAGCTTAAATGATGAATTTCCAAAAGAAATTTGCATATTCATTGCATTAAATATAAAGAAGATGCTAAAGTCTCCCGTTTAGTATTTATGATGGAAAAAATCGGGGGGGTGGGGGGGGGGGGGCAGCGGAGGAAGTCTTGCCTTACCACTCGGGAATGTAGAATTAATTGCAATGATAGCAGGACTGCAATATCTATGTAACATTTAACATTTATCCACGATGTTGAATGGCATGTAAAAATAGGAGTTACTCTATGAACACCCGTTTTTCCTCAATTTAGCAAACTGTACAGATTTGAAACCCTTTCAATTGAATAAATAAGTATCAGAAAAATTAGTGGCATTGCAGTAAAAGAAAGAAAGAACGGGTACAGAGATTTTATTTGTTAGTATTTTGTGGCTTGCTTGTGTTGCATTGAAACACTGTTTAAAATTAGGATATGAATTGTATTGGTATCAGGCCTGGCATGAGGCTTTAGAAAACGTTATGTGCAAAGGAGAAGATGCTGGCAACTCCTTCTGTTCAGCAATGTCTTTTTGATTTACCAAGTCTGTTATCTGATCAAGACTTGATATTTTATGAATTACATCTATTTTTATCACTCCTGGACTTAGCTAAACTACTCATACTGAAAAAGAGTTTTTTCTTTAGGTAGACTGGAAAATCCATATAAGCCAATATAATAGATTTATTTCTGTTGTGAAAAGCCTTAATTTTACATAAGAAATTGCAGAAGAAACTGTAATCTTCCCATTCCCACTTTTATGCCCCCACGGCGCTTTGTAAATGCCTGAAAGTGCCCTTCTCAGCCGCAGCACCCTGCTTTTTTTTACCCTGGCTGGAGCACTGATACAAAGTTGTCAAAATGCAATTAAATGTCCCAGTTATATAGTGAATTAAATTAGAAGATGCAAGTAGACAATAAATGAATTTTGCCACCGTATTTTGTGTGTGTGTGTGTAACTTACAAGACATGATAAATATTTCTGTCCATGCCACAACAAATAATGAATAAACTGTTTTCATCAACTTCAAAACTTTTAAAACTTTACTGAATTATTGTTTAGACAGTTTTCATGAAAAGCAGCTAGTTTAACAGTCCCCATACCGTCTGTGAGTCTGTCTACCTGTCCATCTGTCTGTCATTTCCACAAACCAGTTTTCCAAACATTTTTTCTACATGCTGGAAGATACTGGGTTTGTTTTTTGTTTGTAAGCCAACCACCATGAGTTACAGATCTAGATCGAGTTTTGTTCCAATTCACTGCTTTTTGACAAAACTACTGGTCTTGGACATAGAAATTTTTGCCATAAAAAAAAAAAAAAAAAAAATTCCAGACTGTTTTCCTAAACACTGGAAGTTATGAGCCGATCTTTGTTGTGAAAGTCAACCACTATGAATCACAGTTTGAGTTTCATACCCGTCAACTGATTTTTGAAATTGCAGGCCTTGAACTTAGAATTTTTACTGTAAAAACAGTTTTACTGGCTTTTTTTCTAAATGCTTGTAGATACTGAGCTGGTGAGTAAATCAGCTATCATTAGTTATAGATCAAGTTTGAGATTTGTTTTGGTCCACTATTTTTTGGCAAAATTACAGGCCTTGGGACTTCAAAATTTTCGCCGTAAAACACTTTTCTTTCTTTTTTTTTAAATTTCTGGTAGATAATGAGCTGATTTAAAGGTGTATAAATCAACCATCATTACTTACAGATGAAGTTTGAGTTTCGTTTCTGTCCACTGATTCTTGATGAAATTACCACTGATTCTTAATGAAACTACCTTGGTCCAGTTTGGTCATAGTCAGATATTGGTATGTTTCTTTAGTACCGCGAATTCTTGTTAAACATTAAACCACCATAAGTAATGTTTGTGGCAATTTTTTTTATCACAGTTTTAAAATTATATTTATTTCATATTATCATGCACCCCCTCTCTCTCTCCCCCTCTCTCGTCACCTATGATACAGCTGCTTGCGGATTTCCCGCGAAACAATATTGCTTCCCGCACATTTCTGACCTAAGAGCACGCCAGATTTGGTGAAAAAAAAAAACATTCGGGTCCCAAAAGAATGATATTCTCTTGTAACATGGCCGCTCCAAAGTACGAAAATGTTTTGGTACGAAACTGCAATGGTACAAAAAGTAATGGGACTAACATCGTTGTTTGCTGCAGAATTGTCTAGACGATTACGAGGATCAGCTACATCAAGGCGGTAATTCTCAACATTTCTAACTTAAATTTCGTATCAAGAGAACTTCTTAATTGTCACATTATCCCAGATGTCTTCAAATGTTGTATTAGATGGGAGACAGGGCCTACTGGAAAAGCAGCGTGTCAAATTTTAGGCTGATACAGTATTGGCACACTCGTCACAACTCGGCCGATTCCGTACCTACATCTAACCTCGTCTGTATAAGGGAGGCTTCCATTTTGAACTACCAATCACATGATCTTAAACATGGCGGCGCCCCTGTAGATCGCTTAGCAACGACATGAACAACCACTGTGAAGTTATTCACTTCTATCGATCTGTCGATGAAAGCTCCTAACGGAATTGATAAACCACGCTAAAAATCGAATGTACAAACTGTTTGCCGACTGAAATACTCTTAGAAAGATAACGATAGAAAATATACTCACGCGTTCTTTCTAAAGAGGAGCCTTACAATATCAATTACGGTAAAGCGGTGTGCTTCCGGAGATGTGCGAAATGTACCGTGTAGGTGCATATCAAGCTACGTGATACAGCCGAGGGATTTGATCACCGGATCACCCGAGGTATGCCGAATGAGTATTGGCAGTATTGATAGGCCCGTTTCCCGCCATGATATTCGTATAACCAAGATGGCTGCCAAAAATTAATCAATTGTATAAGAACAGATAATCCTAACAAAATACAGTTTCACTTACCTTTAATACTTTGTTATGTTTCCTTTATTCCTTATTACTCTTAAAATTCTCCTCGGAATGCTGTTATATAATGACTGAATGTAAAAGACAGGTAGATTTGTTCATATATCTCTGAGTCTGATGTTGTTTTCGAGGTCCCGAGTATTATTTATGTTCCCAACACGGTTTTGAAGTTCTTTTTTCAGTTTCCACCAACAATTTTCTATGATATTGAGATCAGGACTTTGTGCAGGCCAATTCATTGATTTTAAGTCATTTTCTCAATGAAAGTCTTGAACAGAACGGGCTCTGTGCACTGGTGCATTGTCATCTTGGAATATATAGTCATTGTTAGGAAAATGGCGAACAATTACAGGCCACTAGTTATATTGTCAAGGATGTGAATATATTTTTCTGCATTTACATTACCTTCAACAACCATTAAAGTTCCGACCCTGTGAAAAGTAATGCATCCCCATATCATTAAACTGATCTTACGCCGAGATGGCTGACATATGCAATCTGTCAACCACTCTTCTCCGACTTTCCTCCAGAGACTAACACGAGAATCTTGGCCAATCACAACCTTACATTCATCACTAAAGATCTCTCTATTCCAATAGGTCCCCACAGTTCTATATAAATTCCGTCGACACCAAACAACACGATTCCTCCTATTCACCTCCCTTATTCTGATCGGCTTCTTCACCAACCGTTTATGAAATCGGAGCAAATGAAGTTTTCTCTCAATAGTCCTCTTTGAGAAAGGTCTTAGACTACCTTCGTTATAAATATGAGTAATCTCAGCTAAAGTTCTCCGACAATGCTGTTTTACACAAAAAGAAAGTCTACGAGAGTTCCGATCTGTAAACCCCGTTCGCCTCCCTGATCTATGTTTGTTTTCCAAGTCTCCCCGTTCTTCATATCTCTTGATAAAACTATATACAATACTTTGTTTCACCCCCGTCAACCTAACGATGTCAATTTTCCTGTATCCTGCATCAAAGAGCACTGCAATCCGACTTTTTTGTTAAAGTGACAACTCTTTTCCCTTTCAATCCATTACATTTCATGTTCTGTCTAGAATATTTACACCCAATAAATGACGTCATATATCTTCCTCACGTGACTACCCTATGTCATAGATGATGTAGTGCCATCGATCTAGGTCACAGGTGGGTTTGTAAATGCTTAAACGGCCACTGCTTACATCTACGTAATTACGGAAGTGATCGCCATCTTGTTTTTACAAATATTTATGGCGGATAACTGTAGAAACTCTGTCACTACTGCCAATAATGTATCAAGATACAGATAGAAAGTCCTGGTATTACAGATAACTGTCCCCAAAGGCGATGTTACTTTTTGACTGGTCCCCTCTGGTGGTGCGGGTGTACAGTAAATGTCCAAATATATGTAAAAGATCACTGGAGCGTCTGATTATTGAGAATAAAAGTCCTGGTAGCCTCGAGTGTCCGTATTCCGTGATGATAAAGAAACACGATGAAATTAAAATATATGTCAAGGATATGTGCTACATTTAGAAATTACTTGCCTTTTTTAAAAAAATAATTTCCGATCATTTTCGCAGTAAAAGAATGATTTACGGGCGTTTTGGTAACGGACCAGTTTGGTACCGAAACATCCTTAAATCACCGTTTCAAGGGCACTCAGGGTAGGGCCTTTTTTTTCCCCAAAAATTGGGAAGGGGCTTTAGCCTCTCATTTTGGGAAATTGGGCGATTTTGGTTAATCCACATGGTAAATACATACAGCATGGAATGCGGTACATAACAAAATATTCTTTAAGAAACATAATGGGAATTACAAATTAAGGTTTTAAATAACAAAGGGTGGAAAACATTGTGGGAAAAGGGAAAATGCTGGTTACCAGCATTTTTCTTCTTTTCCCTCAATGTTTTCAAAAGGCTTCTTTCTCAGGGTCGTCAAAAGTTGGGATTGTGTGTTAATGGGTTAAACAAACCAAATGGCACCAAGAAAACAACATTTTGGCCGTACTGCAGCACAGTCTGCTGAGTCACAACAGGGCTTTATCCATGCATTTTGGGAAAAGGCCCCTGGCCAAATTGGGAAAAAAATCATCGACAAAATGTCAAAATTGGGAAAATAATGTTGACAAAAAATATAAAGTTTGGAACGCATTCAACCCTACAGTAAACTTACTAAGACATTTAATGTACTACTGAATCAATACTGCCTCTTTTTTCCAAAGTTCTTTTTTAATGGATGTGTTCTCTTCTGTCTTTCATGCTCGTTGAAAGTGTCTAAGCTATAAGACTGCCTTCTTTCCCCCCCCCCCCCACCGGATCTGTGTTAGGTAGGATATTCAAGCAAAGATATTGGTTTTTCTGGTGAATTTAAATAAAGACATCATTTCCTGTTTTATTTTCTACATTGTGTGTTTGCAAGTTAGCTGATAGAGGTCATTATAAAGGCTTGATAGGACAGATTGAAGAGCCTGTGATCGGCTGAGGTCTTGTTTGATAATTGTTTCGTCATGGGTTTTCGTGTTTTTTTTCCCATGACGATTAACCTTTGAAAACAATGTTTAGTGTGCTTTGACATGTATAGAAAGATTGGAAAATCGTCAATTTCTGTGATAGACCTAGTACAGTATTGAAAAGAAACTGCTAAAAAGTAACTGGAGAAAGGAAACTTCACACTTGAATTTTGCATTATACGACTTCCGTTGTATCAAGTCCCACAGCCATACAGACACGAGCTCTTTAACCCATTACCAAACGACAACATTTTAGACTGGTCCAAATTGAAAGCATTTGCAAACGACAAAATAAAAGCGACTGAAAATTTGAATTTTGTTTTGTGAAGGGTAGAAAACATTGTGGGAAAAGAAGAAAATACTGGTTACCAGCATTTTCTCCTTTTCCCACAATGTTTTCTAAAGGCTTCTTTCTCGGGGGCGTCAAAAGTAGGGATGGTGTGGCAATGGGTTAATTATCACCTTGAATTTATTGACCTATAACTGATGACTGTTTAAGTCTGAGAATGAATGTAAGGTTATTTTAGATGGTGTGTATCCATTTCGGCCGACGACAAGCTCTTCTCACAAATTATACAGACAATTACTGTGCTAAGACAAAGACAAACTCCTCAAGACAAACGATCGAAATTTGAAAGGGGAAAAAAAAACTTTGTGGTCTAGATTTGTCTGGGTATTTTTCATAACTTGTTCCTGAACAGGACTGTCAATTTAGGAGCTGGGTTCTTTATTTTTGCCTCACGAAACTCTGCTTCGCTGCAATATATGCGTGCATGGCACGCCGCAGTTACTGAGAAGTCGCCTGTATTTTGTAGCTAGGCTTATACGTGTAAACCAAGAACGGTTTACAGTCAGACAGTCAAGCCAATGCACGAATCGGTTGAAAATATACGGACGCAGTCTATAGTTAATTCACCCCCAAATATTTTCATACCTACATTACGACGTCTGTCTATTTCCTGCCTGAACTGCAGTCAATGCTGGCAAATTTGTGTGTCAGGTGAAACCTTGACTGATACATCAGACTATTTTCTTTTTTTAGCGTCTAATTGGGAATTTTATTTTATGGAATTGGGAAAAAAATACACTTTTTGCAATTGGGAATGGGGCCGAAATTCGGCCCAGCAGGAAAGAAAGAAAATGCCCTACACAAATAAAAAAGAAATACCTGCTTTTATTTCAATAACTGCGAAATAACAAGTTTTGCGTCTGGTCATTTGAAATAGCCCTTGAGAAATTGTTATTTTAACTTTTAGGAATTTCAACATCATATTAAAAAAAAATTCCAGCAAAATAAGGCATGTATGAACCCGAAATACTAGCCACAGGCCGAGTATTGTTCCTTCAGTTAATGTGTTTGTTTTTAAAGTAAAGTTAAACACAATGTGCCCATGCCAAATATAAAGAAAAAAAAACCCACAGAAATTATTAATTAAATAATTTTTCATGTGAAAGAGTGATTTAAATCATATCAGAATTCTGCTGCATTTGCGACAATTTACTGATTCATTCATTTGGCCAAAGTCCTTAAGCAGATGCCAGCATATATGCTTTAGGTTAGTGATGTTGTGATTTTTCTCCACCAAATTTGGTAGAGTGAAGTCGCTTTCAAAAATCTCGTTCCAATGTTGAAAAATTGATAACGCAGTTGCGCCTCATATGAGTGACGCGACATCATCTGTTCTCTATAAATCACATGTTAAATGGTTCAGTGTATTGACTTGTCACATTTTCGATCTAGACCTGTTCATATAAAGATCTATCTATGATTGATCAGAAATGTTAAATTTCAGTGATTTTCAATAAGTCATTTCCAAACCATTTGTTTGTGAAATTTCAAAAATGTTCCATGTTTTATGAATTTTAAATACCTTCATATTTTGCGATCCAAATTTGATCACTAGTCCAGCTTTTGAATATTAAAAGTAGTACACATAATGGAATACTGATACTGACTATAGCGATAGGGATACATTTGACACCTTACGTAGAAAGACAGAGTTGCATGGTGGGTGTAGAATTGTGGGAATCCCACAAAAATTGAAGGATTTGTGAAAAAAAAATCACACCTTTGCACCAGGTACGACATAATAGCGTCATGCAATGTTTGCTGTTTGGTGTGCCCAGTCTAAAAAAAAATTAGCAATGTGTTACAATAGGTGAATACCACCATTATCGAGGGCAGTGGTAGGTCATAGAATTGATTTGGTTTGATTTTCAACCACTTACTGACTTTGTGTGTGAAATTGATACCAGTGGTAGTGCAAGGAAAAAAAAAAAGAAGCGCCCATTATTTGACTTTAATTTTCGTAAAGAAACTGATTCTTGTGCCAAAGAAAGGCTGGCAAGTGTGGAAGGAAATAGTGATAGACCTAGTGATGAATTCAGTGTCGCAATGATGAACCAAATATTCGACGAAAAATTATGAAGGACCAAGCTAAAAAAAAGACTGAAAATTTCCTAGAATTGTGGTTGACAAAATGGCTATTTTAGAAATCTTTAACTCTTTACAAAATGTCAAAAGTTTAGACTGGTCCAAATTGAAAGCACTTGCAGAGAACAACATGAGCGAAACTGAAAAATTGAAATTTGTTTCCAGCAGGATAAAAAACATTGTGGCATTTTCTCCTTTTTCCACAATATTTCCAAAAGACTTCTTTTTTTGAGTCGTTAAAAGGTGGGATTGTGTGGTAAAGGGTTAATATTATGCACTTTCTTAATTGACTTTGCCCTAACTTTTATGGAAATTGAAACAAATTAATGTGGAAGTAAAGAAGAAACAATGAAAGAGAATAACCAGTCAGATATATTGATAAGGGGAAATAAAAATACAAGTCTGGTTCAGGTTACTCAAAAAGCAAGTTTTTTTTGTTCATATTGTTGGGAAACTTGCACAGATTGTTGTTGGGTAATGTCTTCGGCTTGAACCCTCCTGAAATTTTGGAAAATGTGTCGGCCATTAAATGGCAAGTAGTAGAGCCTTTCAGGCCCTCATGAGCCTCTTTGTTTCATTATAGAGAATTAAGATCAAGAACAAAATCAACAACAGACTTGACCAGTACAAGTTGTGAGGATGCAGGAGACCTTGAAATCCGGTTTATTGACAGCTATATTGGTGAGAGCACAGTTACATATTGTCACATAAATTGCAGTTATTATGGCACATTAATATGGTTATTTCACTATAGATATCCAGGCCTCTGCAAACTCTCAGAATTTGAGGAGAATTGGTAGAAGTTTTTCAAAATGGGGAGAAGTGGTCAGACTTTTAGAAGTCTTTTCCAGGCAACTGGGGCAAAATTACTAGAAACAAGGCGAATTTTTCGCCCCAGTCGCCCACTCCGCAGAGGCTTGGATATCTAGAATGTAGTCTTTCAGACTGCTAGAGGTCTATTAGTCCTGTAAATATTCAAGATATCAAATGATCTATAGAACTTCAGCTTATATTTAAGATTTTTTCTGGTCTTCAATATACCTACTTATTGTTTCAGGATCTGGTGTTTTTGCCCTTAAAGACATAGAAAAATCCAGGCTTGTTGCAAAATACAAGGGGGAAATTATCTCAAATGAAGAAGGAGAGAAAAGACATGCTAACTACAGCATGTTAGATGGGTCTTTTCTCTTCTTCTTCAAACACAGGAAGAAAAGATTATGGTAAGTAACATCTAGCATCATTTACTGTGTAGAATTTTTAAGGCCAGCAAGCTGATGCTGTGGCCCAGTGTCTGTCGTTCGTCTGTCTGCAAACTTTGTCTTTAAAAGTTGTCTTCTTTAACCCTAGGCCAATTGCCACAAATTAAACTTCACAGAAATGTTCCTGTCATGGCTCTCTTTAAAATTCCTTCAGAGAATTCAGTTCCATACACAACTCTGGCAAAGGAAATGAATTTTAAGAAAAATCTCCTCCTGAACCGCATATTGGATTCCATTGTAATTTGGTTTGAATGTCCCTTGGGTAGACCTCTTTCAGATTCCTTGAAAAAGATTTGATCCAATAAAAACACAGCTGCAATGGATAGGGCATATATAGAATAATGTGTAACTTTAAAAAATCTTCATTGTAGTTCTGCACGAATATTCTGTTGGTGAAACTCTTTTAGATTCTTTGAAAAACTTTTGATCAGACAAAAAACATGGCCACCATGAGTGGGGCTTGATTTCACCATTCATAGCATATAGTGTAACTTCAAAAAATATTCTTCTCCAAAACTGCTCTTTGGATTTCATTGAAATGTTGCATGAATGTTCATTTAGTGAATATCTAAGATTAGTGAAGAAATCTTGATCCAACGAAAAACATGGCTATCATAGGCGGGCTTTTTTTTTTCACTATATGGCTTATAGTGTTACTATAAAATGTCTTCTTCTCCAAAACTGATCATTTGATGTCAGTGTTATTTGGCATTTTCATACAAAAATCATAAAATCTGTTGATTAGATTGCACTTAATTTGGCATAGTTGTTCCTGGGATGCACCTCTTTCGGATTCATGGAAGAAACTTTGATAGGACCAAAAAATGGCTGCTGTTGTTTTTGCAAATGTCCTTACTTAACTCTTTCCCTAACAATCATGTCATGGCGGGGTTTCCGTCGTCCGTCTGTCCGTCCGTTAGTCTTTTTCTTGTTTACGCAATAAATTAATGTCTGCATTTGTCGTCAGATTTTCGTGAAACTTGCACAGATTGTTATCTTATCTATAGCTTCAACCCTATTGATTTTGAGAAAAATCCAACAAACAATATGGGAAAAGTAGCCATTTCAAGTTGAAAATTTCAAATTCTTGTTTACGCGATAAAGTCTGCATTTCTCTTCAGATTTTCATGAAACTTGCACAGTTTATCTATCTGATCAATAGCTACATTCCTATTGATTTTGAGAAATATCCAACAAATAATATGGGAAAAGTAGCCATTTCCTGTTGAAAATTTCCAATTCTTGTTTACACGATTAAGTCTGCTTTTATAGCTAGATTTAAGTGAAACTTGCACAGTTTGTTTATCTCATCAATAGCTTCAACCCTATCGATTCTGAAAAAAATCCAACAAACAGTATTGGAAAAGTAGCCATTTCAAATTGAAAATTTCAAATTCTTGTGTACACGATGAAGTCTGCATTTCATGTCCAATTTTCATGAAAATCACACAGTTTGTTTATCACTTCAGTAGCTTCAACCCTATTGAAAAAAAATCCAATGAACAATATGGGAAAAGTAGCCATCTCAAATTGAAAATTTCAGATTCTTGTTTACCCGATCAAATGTGCATTTGTAATCAGACTTTTGTAAAACTTGCACAGTTTGTTTATCTCATCAATAGATTCAACCCTATGGATTTTGAAAAAAATCCAACTAACAGTATGGGAAAAGTAGCCATTTCAAGTTGACTGCCAGTAGAGCATATTCAGGGCCTTCTAGTTACGGGTCTGGAATTGTAGCCTTTTGAAAACATTGTGGGAAAAAGAGAAAATGCTGCTTACCAGCATTTCTCCTTTTCCTACAATGTTTTCTACCCTATCATAGACAGAAATCATCCTTTCAGCAAGAGTTAAATTGTTGTCTACAAATGCTTTCAATTTGGTCTGGTCCAAAAGTTTGTCGTTTGGGAAGGGTTAAGGAAATACTGCTAAATTTGAGCCAGGTAAGTAATACATCTTGGCCCTCTTGTTAATATTGCTCAATGAAATACAACATTATCTTGTTTGTTTACAGTGTGGATTCTACATATGGCACTGGTTTTGGGAGGAAAATCAATGATAATCACAAACATCCAAACTGTAAAGTGGTGGTGGAAGAGAGGGACAGTATCCCGACTTTGTGCATTTATTCTATAAAGCAAATCATGAAAGGGGACCAAGTTACGTTTGATTATAACGATCCCTCTTCTCCTTGGAGGAAGGTATGTATTGATCTTGTTATACACAATTTAAGTAATTTGATCTATCAACTTGTCTAATGATTGTCTCACAGAAGGACAACATCAACAAAAGAATAATCTGACAGCAATTCTCGCTTTTAATGAAATCCTTACCTTTAGACATGTAATGAATCGGAGTCATTTAGCCCTTTACTGCTCATTCTCTTCTGTTAAATGACCCTGGGTTGAAAACTTATGAAAACATTGTAAGAAAAGGAGAAATTGCTCATAACAAGTAATTTCTCTCTTTATCAGATTGTTTTCAACCTTATCAGAAAACTGAGGTACCTTTGTACTAATTACACATATACCCCCCAACAACAAAGTGGAGCGGGCTATATTGGAATCGCCATAGCTGTCCACCTGTTTGTCCCTCTGTCGGTAAACAAAAATTGGTGAAATACTATGACCGTTTTTCACATACTGTACTCAAATTTGCCCACGGTGTTCTCATGTAGATTTATGTATTATTATGAAGTTTTGCATGTGCAATTTTCATGACCCTTGTATGATTTGTTGTGGAATTATCTCCCCCTGAACTTTTTCAACTTTACCTTTGTACTAAACCATTCTGCTTTCTGTGACAAAGACCTTTTTTGTGACAAGGAGAGGATGGGGGGAGGGGTTGATCATATTTAGTGATAGCTTTAGTTTGAAATTGTAGATCCTTCAGATTGACCCAGTTTAAAATTTGTTTATTGGGAATGAGTTCAAATATGGAATACATGTATATGGTGACTTTAAAAAAAACGTTAAGCTTTTGTGAGTGAGTCGACAATTAACTCTTTACCACACAATCCCGACTTTTAACGACCCTGAGAAAGAAAGCCTTTGAAAACATTGTAGGAAAAGGAGAAAATGCTGGTAACCAGCATTTTCTCCTTTTCCTTCATTGTTTTCTACCCTTTCCAAATCAAAATACAAATTTTGATACTTATTTATTTTGTCTTCTGAAAATGCTTTCAATTTTGACTGGTCCAAAATTTTGTCGTTTGGAAAAGAGTTAATACAACACTACTGTTTATAGCAATATTGACAAACTCATTCATTTATATACTGTGAGGGTCCTGTATGGCTCAGTGGTAAAGTGTAGGACTCGTGACCTGGAGGTCCCTGGTTCGAGCCTCTCTGGCTCCACTGTTTTTTTTTTTTTTTTTTTCACAGGAATGTCCTTGGACAAGACACTTCAGAGCCTAGCCTAGTACTGGTGAAACCCAGGAAACATGAATATGTGAACTGTTGCCGTGATATGACTGAAATACTGTTGAAAGCGGCGTAAAACACCATTCAAATATACTGTGCATAAATATCTTATCTTCAGATATAAATTATCTTTTTGTCCCTTTCTTGGTCTCTCTATAGGACATTCTATTCATTCTGTAAAAACCTGGGAACTTTTTTTTATTTGTTGGCATTTGCTTATCCCAGAATGAATGGGCTATTTTTGTTTATGTAAGATTATTGAATATACATTTAGTACCATTATATCATAACCTTAGTTTCTTTGATACTCTTTATCAAAACAAGCAATGCTTTTCAACTTGTTTTAGAAAAGTAATCCAAGACATGCTATATATACTTGTCCAGGTATGGCTTGAAAAAATAAATATCTGTTGAGTTTAGTCCACAATACAGAAGCACCCCCCCCCCCAAAAAAAATGCCTTTGATTCAGTTAATTATTGCTTTATGACTGTCTGCTGATATACTATAATGCAACTGTTTTGTCCCTTTTAAAGTCACTTGTTATACTTTTAGTTCACCTGAGCACAACATGCTCAAGGTGACCTATTGTGATCATCCAATATCTGGCGTTAGTTAATTTTTTTAAAAAACCTACTTTCTCTTGAACCACTTGGCCAATTTCAACCAAACTTCCCAGTAATGGCCAATTTCAACCAAACTTCCCAGTAATGTATCTTAGTTGGTACCATTACACAATTTGAGAAAGAATTTAATTCCATGAAGAAATGAAATAGTTTTTATTTATTCAAAACCTTCTCCCAAACCAAAAGGCCTAGAGCTTTGATTATTTGTATGTAGCATCATCAAGTGAACTTCTACAAGTTTGTTAAAATTATGCCGGGCCCCAAGGGTAAAAACTGGCCTACCCTTCAAGGGTCGAAGTATATCATAGCCTAATTTTCTGCAAACCTTCTACTGTCAAACTAAAATGCCCTGAGCTTTGTTTGTAGAAATTATTCCACGGAGCTTAAAAATGTCTCTGCCCAGGGGGTCAATTTTGTTATAACCTCTTGTTCCTTTTCATTAGTGCTTTGTATCTTAGGTGAGCGACTTAGACCCAAATTGCCCTCCTGTTTTCTTGAATGTTGTTGAATATAAACCGCTTCCATGTAAAACAGCATACAAGTGATTATCATTAGGATAAAACATTATAAGCCTGCATTCTCAATTACTAATTACTTGTAATTTTGTCAAATTTTGCTTTAGTATGTGGACTAGATTTGTTTTCAGGTTTAGGTCTACTGGCCAAATGCTTATGGGATGGCTGTTAAGTCTGTATTTTTGGACCTTTTTTTTTTAAACTTTTAAGGACTCTTTCTCTAATTTGCAAGGGTATGAACCCTTATGAAAATGTAGGAAAAAATCAAATATTGCATGAAAAAATTGTTCGAAACATTAATTCACTATTCTCCTATACACAGTTGGGTTAATACTATTCGTCTGATTTGTTTTGGAAATTACAGATTGTTTATCATAAGGACTAAACCCTGTCGAAATTGAAACAAAAGTCAATTATTGTAGGAAATAAGCCTCCAACGTGTAATAAACATATCAAACTATCATGTCTTTTAAATGTTTTCAAACATGGATTATGTTATGATGGATAAAGTTGTTAAAATTGCTATTTAATCACGTTACACCTTAATCAGAATCTTCCAAATTGTGCACAATATACATAGAAAGCACTTTATTCAAACGGTGAAAAATTTGCTGTCACAGAAAAAATTGCTAACTGAGGACTGATTAAGAAATTATCCATGAATGCATTCTTTAAATGTTTACATTTATTGACCGATCAATCATTTATAGTCAGGTCTGATAGAAAATTGTAGATTAAAACTAATATATAAAAGAATTATATGCATTGACATTATCTTTGCAAGTTATTTCGAGATGACGTATATTTGGCCAAGTGACTATGCAATATTCTCACTAATGGAATGCTAGGACCTCACCACCACCACCCACCCCCCACCCCACCCCACCGGCTCTTATGTAATGGTCAAAATATACTCTACCCTTGGGTGGGGTGGTGTATCAGCTCTTGGTGAATAACCACTTATTTACAAGAAGTCAGTAGCAGTACCAGTAAAGTCACATGACTGAACTGGACTTCCCTACTCCTGGTCTACTTTCAAACGAGATATTTGTCACATGATACAATCATAATGAATGGGATAATGCAGTTAACATGATTAAGATAATAGTTATCAAGATACTTGTTGAAAGTTTACATTACTTTATGACAAGCATGACCATAAATGATCGATTGATTGATTTATCAATATTGACAGCTTTTTGGGAATGCATACTGGATTTACTGTTCAATCAGGCTTCAGTTATCGACTTAGTCTGTGTTAGCGAAATTGCCACTTTGTATAAGGGTGAGCTCAGGCTCTGATATAAATGGAAAAAGATTTCCATGAGAAAAAACTTGGATTGACAATAATGTTGCACATACTGTGCACACTTTTTCAGTGACCTATATCTTTGCTAGTTTTATCCCAGTTCAGGTCTCCTGCGACTACTTCGTTTAAATGGTCCGAGATTCTGTAAAAGTTTACCGCTCAGAATCGAAAAAGAACATGTGGAACTGTTGGAGCCTTAGCGGGAAAAGTAGTTATAAGTAAAGCCAGACTAAGTTTAATTTGGATGATAAGTCCATGTTTTTTGTCTCATCACAAGGATGAACCTTGTTAGAATGCAAGAAGTTTGTCAAATATTGTTAGGTATAGGGCCAAATTGCTTCCTTCTTTTGATGTCAGGTGCACATTTTGCACACATTTTTTTTTAAAGCTTGCACAGATTGTTTTGAATTATTCCTATTGAAAATGAAAAAAAAGATCATTCCTGGAAAAGGAGCCATTTGAAATTCTATTTTATATTTCC
The DNA here is from genome assembly GCA_945859785.2 of Tridacna gigas. Classification (NCBI taxonomy): domain Eukaryota; kingdom Metazoa; phylum Mollusca; class Bivalvia; order Cardiida; family Cardiidae; genus Tridacna; species Tridacna gigas. The sequence goes on along the minus strand of OX244029.2, from coordinate 11,923,215 downwards.
AAGAGAAATTAGATTCTCTAGAAACTTGCAATGATGATGCTTGTAACATCGAAGACTTGAATCCTACTGAAAAGAAGACATTTTGTCAGACATAATAACGAAGTTGCTATGGGCAGCCAGTAGAGCTATTAAAGCTTGTATGTTTTTTTTTTTTTTTTTGTTTGTCATCTAAAGTTGAAAGTTTCTACTAAATGTTTTTTTATAGTTCAATTTTGTTTCTGATCTTAAGTTGAAAGTTTCTACTAAATGTATTTTGATAGTTCAAGCTTCTAAAGTGACAGATGGAGTAATTTTCGCTCACTTGAGCATAATGTGCTGTTTGGAGCTACCAGGGTTTTCCATGACACACAAATCCTGTGTCATAGATCTATGCAATTTTACTTCAAATGACCCCCAAAATAAATGACAGTGCATCATCAGTATCATCGGTGATGCAACTTTCCAAAATCTAAATCATATGCGAAATTGAATAATGCAACATAAATCCAAATCTGTTCTTGCTTTTTAGAATTTTTATTTTTTAAATTAAGACATTGCTGCCACACATCTGACTGTAGCCGACATCTGGAGGTACTTATTCTCTGCAGACTCGATACAAAATAGTGAGGTACATGTCTAGATGTCGTATGTTGTTTCAAAAACATCACCTGTTATACATCATTTCTATGCATATAATTAGGAATGCTTGCTAAGGCATCAGGTATGTTTGTAATAAGGGGGCCATGCTGGGAATACACATAAGATACAATGTACATTTGTGTTTGCAGTCACCACAGAGATGACAATTTGCTCAGCACAACAATCACCCAATAATGAAAGTTCCATATAGGTTGACACTATGCTTCCTTACCTATTTTCATATCTTGATGAACTGGAGTGTCAAGCTATATAATAATAAGGTTAGGGCTGAAAAATAGTGACAAAAATAGCTGGGTCCGGGACCTTTTGGCCCTTACAACATGAGGGTCCGAACTATACTTGGGCAAGTCCCTGTTTTTTTTTTTTTTTTTTTTTTCATTGTTGTTGTGTGTGTTAGTTGGGAGTTGAATGGTTGCATCCTGGAACAAAACCCACGACCAACTTACATTTCGATATTCAAAGAACCACCCCATTCTTTGTTCTCATACAGAATCTATCTACTTCTAATTATGAAAGCTGCCGGTGTTTTCCGTTTCATATTTGGTTTGAATGTACATTTTTCTGTAAACTTTTAGCGAAAAGCGCCGATGATTTATTCATAGATTTTAACCGGCTTCACCGCATGTAACTATTACTGATGACAGGCAAACCGGAAACCAGGGAGTACTGTTGATATTATAGTGACTTAAAATAAGTTTGTGATAGCGTCCTCTGGTGGTTGGAGTACCAAAAGATCACGAAGTGGTTCACTTTCACATGAAGATGGTCCTAAACACACAGACCTCTATTTTCATCAGAATGAATATTCTAAATTCAACAATTTAAGTCATCCTGAATTTATTTTGGGGCATCAGACTTTTTACTTTGAAGAGTGAACAGGTCCAATGTCCATTTTGACAGGCCTGTCGGACCCTAGCCTTGTTCTTTTCCCCAGGTCCGATCCCTATTTCAGTAGGTTCCAGCGCTGTTTTTCAGCCCTGAAGGTGTTGAGAAAATGGTTGTCTCGTGTGTGGCTGCAAACACAAAATACACTGTATTTTATCTTGACTCCATGCATAGCCCACTAATGATGCCTCAATAGAAATATTCATGGTGATATACAATAAAACCTTGTTATTTCGAGTCTCGGACATTCGACAATCCTACATTTTTTCGAGGAACTCCAAGAGTCCTGGGAAAAACTTTGCTTTATTGTACCAAAGTAGCTTGGTAATTTCGAGTCTCAATAAGTCGATTATTTGAACACAGATGTTGGTTCCTGTAAATGTTTTCTTTCTTTAAATTGATTGTTTATTCAAATACACGGTTTTCGCACCTCTCGGTCGATTGTTTTCCAGCCTTTCCTAGCAAAGGATTTCATTGTGCCAGCCTGTCTACAGTATGGTGTAAATTTTACAAACTATGACAATTGCTACAGGGGATCCATACCACAATATGATATGAGAAGGTATTGACATTAATTTTTGATGATATGCTTATTGTGACAACAACCCTTCAAATTCATTGTTTATCCTAAAGAGACAGTTTAGTAATAGCATTTGTGATCAGACGACATCTAATTTTAATAGCATCAGGTTTTTCCAAGTCACATCGCCACAGATTAAGACCCATTTGGGAACACAAATTTTGTCTGCCTTGTTAAGCTGAAGTCATATTTGTATGAACATCACCTTTTCATTTAGTAGAACTTTACCTTTGACATTTTTCATGGAATGTGTAGATATTCTGGTTTGTTTTCGTGTTGAAGACATTGGTACTGAGAAATGTCTTACTACTCTTTTTATTTCTCATTAGCTCAGCACTATACCTTCAGTAATGTATAATTCTATGAATATGTCATAATCTCATGGAGCCATTTGTGATTCAAAATTTTGTTGTTTTTTTCGCTTGCATTCTTCGATTGCTTTCAACATTTTTTCCTCTATTCTTCAATTGCTTTCAACATTTTTTCCTCTTGTTGCATGGCGCTGTATCAAACGATGTTTCAGTGACAACACTTGTATCCAAACAATTTAAATCCATTTGCATATACATGCAAATTTTCATATCTTTCTATGGAATAGAGCAAGGTAAAACCTGTAACAGTTACTGTTTTCTCACTCAAACAACTAAGTGCATGATGGGCGAAAGTTATCAGGGGCGCATTTAAAAGGGCAGATATTACGATTTTGTAAAAATTACAGTACTCTACTTTGTCAAAAAAACTATCGAAAGAAAGGCCACATTATTTAAAATCCAAAACCCATATGAAATTTACAGAAAATAACCTTTTAGATATGATAGCGTTCAAATTCTATTAATAAATGAATCAATTTGGGACAGATACAAGGTTGTATACTGCTCTGGAAGTAGACTTTGATCGCTGATCTTCAATGCAGTCCATGAACATTTTGTATAATTCGAACACTGCAAAATTTTTTTAGCCTTTTCTTCATTCCCTTTGGACTCAAATTATCGAACGTTTACTGTATACAGACATGATGTATAACAGGTGATGCTTTTGAAACTGCAAACTTCAACTAGAAATGTACTAGAAATGTGTACTAGAAATGTACCTCACTATTTCAGTATTGAATGTGCAGAGAATAAGTACCTCCAGATGTTGGCTACAGTCAGATGTGTGGCAGCAATGTTTAATTTTAAAAAAAAAATTATAATAACGCAGACTGTCACAATGAAACAAGTTTCCTTACCCAATTCCTTTTCTTTACATATTTACAGAAATGACGTATTACAGGCCATTCTACTGAAACCACATGCTTTCATCTAAAAAGTACCTCACTATTTCAGTACTTCATATGTAGAGAAAAAGTACCTCAGGATGCTGAGGCTGTGGCTGCAATATTTCATCTTGAAATATTAAAGCAAGCTGATACAATGAAACAAGCTTCCTTACCAATTTTCATATATTTATGCGCCTGTGTGTCAACCTGTATGGGATCTTCACTATTGGGTGTTTGTTGTGCAGAGCAAATGGTCATCTCTGTGGTGATTGCAACCAAAAAAGTACATTGTATTTTATGTGTATTCCCAGCATGGCCCGTTTACAGCAAGCATTCTTGATGATATTTACAGTAATGATGTATTACAGTCAATTCTACTGAAACCGCATGCTTTCAACTGGAAATGTATCCCATTATTACAGAACTAAATGTGTTGGTAAAAAGTACCTGAAGATGTTGGCTAGAGTTAGATGTGTGGCAGCAGTGTTTCATTTTAAAATATTAAAGAGTCTGTCACAATGAAACAAGCTTCCTTACCTATTTCTGTATCTGTAATTAATCTAAACTATGTCACAGAAAAAGAGGGCTTCATGACAAACTCAACCACAGTGCCATGGACAAAAGAAGGTTTTTTGTAGAATTCCAATTTTTATGATTATCTTTTTTAAATCTTCATCAAAATTTCACATTTATATTGTTTATTATAAGCTTTTTACCATGTGCCTTTGCTTTTTTTCTCTATCCAAAACTATTTTACTCATTTATTAGTATAGATATGAGTGCTAAATGACCATATAGATATGACTGCTAAATGACCATATAGATATGAGCGCTAAATGCCCTAAGCTGTTGATGTGCCATAAAATAACTTTCATTCATTAACGTTTCCATGTTTCTGTTAATAGCATTAGTAAAGCTTGTTGAAGAAAAGGTACTTTAACTGTACATTGGCCATGCTGGCAGTAAAATACTTGTTTTGTGTGTGCAATGTCTTGCATTTCTTCCATACAACTGACTGCAGCCAACATACTGAGGTACTTTTCCACCACACATTTAGTGCTACATTAGTGAGGTACATTTCCAGTAGAAATCATATGGTGTCAACAACATTATCTTGACAATATTTTCATGATAGAATATAAAGTACATTTTACTGTAGCCACAAAGACACACAATTGTGACAGCCACAGTGAGACTCAGGAACTTGATAGTGGTCCACTGTTTTTTGACCTTAGTCCGTGATGATGAGGACTTCGGTAAAGTTGCTTGTTTTGTCTTGACTGTGCAAAAATATCTTTAATATTGCTGCAACAGAGTTCTGCCGAGGACGCGCCATTGCGGGATCGGCGCTAAAAAGTTACAGATGGCCCTAAAAAAATATGTCCGAGGGGCCACCCGGCGCATTAAAGATACGAGCCATGCAACGTAGGTATGAAGATTACTTGGGACAAATTCATCGGAAGTCTGTTTTGTTCGAATCAATTTCACTTCCGTGTCAATCGCCAAGCAGAGTTGTCGTTCGTTACTCTCACCATACATGAATGTGAATGATCCGGAGTGCAAGAGAGTGCTTCTGTGTTTTCCCCAAAGTCGTTTTATGGATCGTAACGGCAATTCTGATTGGCTTAGTACTTAATGAAAGTTAGGTTCCCCGAATTTTGAGCCAACGAGTTACGTTTTCACAAGTAAACAGATAACGGTTTCGTTTTTCGTTCTGCATCAAATGATCGCTGTTGATAAACTCCGATGGCCGAAAAGAAGAATCGTATTTTGGTCAAACAAAGCTAAAAGAGCGTTACGACAAATAGCTAGAAGTGAGATACTACCATTTTCTTTGGCACTTGAAGCGCAGGAAATTCTTTGTAAATAAGAATCAATAAAACAGATAACTCCTAAATTATCATACAAAATGTTTGATTTTTATTGGGTATTCTGTCTCTAGTCTATAATTATATTCAATTTATGTCGGAAATTCAGTCATGGCCCCATGTTGTAAAAAGGTGGCCCCACTTTTTGGGCTTGGATGGGCCATTGGCCCCATAAGGTAAAAAGCTTGGCAGAACTCTGCTGCAACCTTTCAAGCTATCGCATCCAAGTTAAATACTATGATAGAGGGGTAAATGTCTAGCAGAAACAAGAGGTCTAGATAAGGTATGTATTTCAGCATCTGATATCTTTATACCTCCTCAATACACATATTGTGATCACTTAGTATGGTCAAATTAAACTTTAGGCAAGATACCATGTAAAAGTATACACATCCTTATCTAGACCTCTGTTCTCAACTGTATCACCACAATAATTTATTATACTTGTGTCAGCATGGTTGTCTGTTTGTCTATTAAGAACATGTAAGAACATTTTTGTTGTAAACTCCTCTTACAGTTTTGCTGCTATTGTATTGAAACTTTGTACAAATATGGATCGCGCATGAAGTTTTGCATGGCACAGTTTTGAATTTCTAACCCCTTTTTGTTAGCTCACCTGAGCACAACATGCTCAAGGGGAGCTTTTAGATCACCCGGTGTCCGTCGTCAACAATTCTTTAAACATCAACACCTCCTAAACCGCTGAGCCAATTTGGACCAAACTTGCTTGGAATGTTGCTTGGTTCTCTTTAAAAACTGTTTACAGAATTTGATTCCGTCAAAAACTCTGGTTGCCATGGCAACCAAATGGAATTTTCTATGAAATTCTTTAAAAATCTCTCTCTGAAACTGCTGGCCAGATTTTAAACTGATTTCACGGAGATGTTCCTTGGGTGACCCTTTTCAAAAAGTATTTGCGAAATTTTGATCCGTCAAAAAACACGGCTCTGGTGAATGGGGGCTACTTGAACTATACGGCAAAGAAGAAATTCTTAAAAATTCTTCTTCTCTGAAACCGCAGATCAGGCTTTGAAATGATTTGACAGAGATGTTCCTTGGGTGACCCTTTTCAAAAAGTGTTCGCGAAATTTTGATCCGTCAAGAAACATGTCTCTGGTGAATGGGGGCTACTTGCACTTTATTGATATGAAGAAATTCTTAAAAATTCTTCTTCTCTGAAACGGCTGGTCAGATTTTAAAATAATTTCACAGAGATGTTCCTTGGATGACCCTTTATAAAAACTGTTTGGGAAATTTTGATTAGTCAAGAAACACAGCTCCGGTGAAAGGGGACTACTTGCACTATACAGCAAAGAAGAAATTCTAAAAAATTATTCTTCTCTGAAACAGCTGGTCAGATTTTGAAATAATTTCAAAGAGATATTCTTTGGGTGACCCTTTTAAAAAAGTGTTCGCGAAATTTTGATCCGTCAAGAAACATGGCTCTGGTGAATGGGGGCTACTTGCACTATATGGATATGAAGGAATTCTTGAAAACTCTTCTTCTCTGAAACTGCTTGTCAGATTTTGAAATAATTTCACAGCAATGTTCCATGGGTGACCCTTTTCAATTACTGTTCACGAAATTTTGATTTGTCAAGAAACATGGCTCTGGTGAATGGGGTCTACCTGCACTATATGGATATGAAGGAATTCTTGAAAATTCTTCTTCTCTGAAACAGCTGGTCAGATTTTAAAATAATTTCACAGCAATGTTCCTTGAATGACCCTTTCCAAAAATTTTTTGCGAAATTTTGATCCATCTAGAAACATGGCTCTGGTGAATGGGGGCTACTTGCACTTAATGGAAATTAAGAAATTCTTAAAAGTTCTATTTTTTCTGAAACTGATTGTCAGATTTTGAAATTACTTTTACAGGTGACCTTTTGAAAATCGCTTGGCAAAATAATGATTGTGTATCTAATGTTTCATTTCTTAAAAAAAAAAAAGGCTATAATCCTCTCAAAAATTCAGGTGAGCGATCCAGGGCCATCTTAGTCCTCCTGTTGAAGAATTATCTTCCCTTGTACTTATTTTTTCTCAAAAACATGCCTGATTTTTTTTTGTTAAACTCCCTATTTTTTTTCCACAATGTTTTCAGTAGTTTTTTCTTTCTTTTCTCCAAAGGTGTTTAACATCATTGCCATGAGGTTAAAATAGGTATCTTGGTCTGATTCTATTGATTTTTGCAAATAATGTTTGTGTCATTACAAGGATTAATCCAAGAGAAAACAGGGAAAAAAGATCATTAAAATTCTGTTGGAAAAGTAGGCTAGCCATCTGAAAGTTTCATTTATTATAAAGTTCTGGGTTAAATATGCATAAAAGTTTGTATAATTTATTTGATTCTTCTGAAACTTGCTGAGATTGTTTATTCCCTTTATTGGATTATACAGTTTTGAAATTTGTCAAGTATGATTGAAAAAGGAGCCATTTGAAACTGTAATTCATCATTTCTTTTTATACGATGAAGTCTGTATTTTTGGTCTGATTCATTTCAAACTTACAAAGATTGATGATGTAAATGCTTCATCTGATTTTTAGCTCACCTGAGCACAATGTGCTCAAGGTGATCTTTTAGGATCACCCGATGTCCGTCGCCCGTTGTCAACAATTCTTTAAACATCAACTCCTCCTAAACCGCTGGGCCAATTTGGACCAAACCTGGCTGGATTAATTCTTCGGAGGTCTTCTTTAAACACTGGTCACAGAATTTGATTCCGTCAAAAACTCTGGTTGCCATGGCAACCAAATGGAATTTTCTAGGAAATTCTTTAAAAATCTTCGACGACAAAACCGCTGGTAAGATTTTAAAATTATTTCACAAAGATGTTCCTTGAGTGACCCTTTTCAGGAATTGTTCTCGAAAGTTTGATCCGTCAAGAAATGTGGCTCTGGTAAATGGGGGCTACTTGCACTATACAGAAATGAAGGATTTCTTAAAAATTCTTCTTCTCTAAAACCACTGGTCAGATTTTGAAATAGTTTCACACAGATGGTCCTTGGATCACCCTTTTCAAAAATTGTTTGTGAAATTTTGATCGGTCAAGAAATGTTGCTCTGGTGAATGGGGGCTACTTGCACTATAGAGAAATAAAGAAATCATTAAAAATTATTCTTCTCTGCAACCGCTGGTAAGAATTTGAAATAATTTCACAGAGATGTTTCTTGGATGACCCTTTACAAAAAGTGTACGCGAAATTTTGATCCATCAAGAACCATGGCTCTGGTGAATGAGGGCTACTTGCACTATACGGATATGAAGAAATTCTGTAAAACTCTTCTTCATTAAAACTGCTAGTCAGATTTTGAAATAATTTCACAGAAATGTTCCTTGGATGACCCTTTTCAAAAATTGTTCGCGAAATTTTGATAGGTCAAGAAACATGGCTCTGGTGAATAGGGGCTACTGGCACTGTAGGGCAATTAAGAAACTCCTAAAACTTCGTACAAAAAATCTTCTTTTCTGAAACTGCTGGTCAGATTTTGAAAGGACTTTTACTGGTGACCTTTTGAAAATTGCTTGGCATACTACTAGTTATGATTTTGTTTCCAGTGTTTGAATACCTAGAAAAAAATGGCTATGGTCCTCTCAAAAATTCAGGTGAGCGATCCAGGGCTATCAATGCCCTCTTGTATTTAGACAATTTTGCCATTGCTATAATTATAATGTTTGATTTACAAATTGTTCACACTGACAGCAAGTTTAACTCCGCTGTTCTAAGAGATTTGCCCCTACTTTATTTGATTATTTTAACATGTGTTATTTTAGTATTAACTAATGTTAGGCAAAACATAATGATAAAAAATCAAGATCATTCTGGTTGTAATGTTTCTTTAACCCATTACCAAACATCAAAATTTTAGGTTTGTCAAAATTGAAAGGAATTGCAGACAACAAAGTAAAAGTGACTGAAAATTTGAAATTTGTATTGTGAAGGGTAGAGCTGGGGCGATATCATCGATGCATCGGTGCATCGTGATATTTTTGCTGGCGATAGTGTATCGTGATACTAACTCATTGTATCGATACTTGGCGATACATTAACGTCATGTGCACACAGTGTGCGATCACGTATAAATGTACATGAATCATGTATAAAATTGAAAATTACGCACAGATTTTCTCTGCTATACATACAAGAACTTACAAAAAACTCGTCCTAGAAAGAATGACATTCATAAAACTTTGTAATTTGGGGAATAATTTGCAGGAAATGTTTACAGTCACTTACTCTAGCACAGGGTTTTCCCGGTTTTAAATATAGATGCTAATTCGGAACGTTCTAAGCCTTATCATATGATTTTATATTGTTCGTGTCCAAAAAGTTGCGGTTGTGTTTTAATCGGGTTGCCGCCTTAATATTTTTGGGACAAGGACTGATAAATAAAATAAAGCATTCACAAGGTCGTTTGATTTTGCGGACGAATATTAGCTGCAATTTGATTATTTGTTAGCGAAAGATGGCTCAGTTTGAATTGTTTGTTCTTTTTAAATAACAAATGAATGAGCTGCGGAATGGCAACTGTCTTCCGAAGGTGACAATAGAGTGGGTTTTGATGCTGGGAAATTTGAAACGATGTCTGTGACGATGAAAAGTATCTCCCTAATTGTCAATATGACGCATGAAGTTATGGTCTAGAGCTTCATATAACCTAGCTTTCATGCACCCGGCAGAAATATGGGCTAAACACGATCAGTATAAAATGCAAAGGACACGCGCATGATCATGAAGATGGCGAGTCATTTATGACAACGTTATAAAGGTATTAATCCTCTTATCTAGTATAAGTGACAGATTTCAAAGTTACCTGCCATTCAAAATGAGAAACTGATGTCTAATCATGTAGTACTACTTCTCCAAAAATTAATTGTCACAAAAACGTAGATCGCCAAAAAAACGTGAAAACCCATGACACTGCAATGATCAGCGTGGGATCGTCCGATCAGAGGGACTTCAATTTATCTTCTCGTCTTTGATAATGAAGTTAAACGGTGGATTTACACAAATCAATGAATAAAACAATAAGTTGAAGCTAATTTCTGTTCATGAGTGAAAAAAATGTTTTAGGAAATGATGATATGGGGAGGGGGGGGAGTCGTCTGCAAATGCTTGAAATGTGTCTAGTTTTTTTAATTGGCTAGGAAATTAAAATTAGAGGACCAAAATAAATGATATTGAATACAGCAAAAAATCTAAATGGTAGTGCATTTCGGTTGAATTTTGAAGTGCAAAACACAACATCCTTATAAGACAAATTGTAACAGAATTTAACGCAAAAAAGGCACTCTCAGTTAAATGGAGACACCGAATGTACAACTGATAAGTAGTTGATGTGCTCTTTGGATTACAAAACAATAATCATTTGTGATTTTAACCTGATTGCCAAACACTACCAATTTGATAGATTTTGTACAGGAATTGGACAGTTCAATGGTACATGTATCTCGCTTACCTGCTTCATTCTTTTGCCAAAAGTGTTTGCACAGTTTGAAAAAGGGTTCTAAATTGAAGAGCTTATAACTGTGAACATGTAGATCTATCTATAAAAAACTTGTTTGCGCATACCACATGAAAACAGTTTCTCTTATAATAGGCTGTCATTAAGTAAATCTGGACCAACCAAGTATCGTGATATTGTATCGTGATACTGTGTCTGGTATCGCGATAGTATCGCGATACATTTTTCTTGGCGATACCCAGCTCTAGTGAAGGGTAGAAAACATGGTGGGAAAAGGAGAAAATGCTGGTTACCAGCATTTTCTCCTTTTCCCACAATGTTTTCTAAAGGCTTCCTTCTCAAGGGCGTCAAAAGTAGGGTTTGTGTGGTAATGGGTTAAAAGAAGTACCTGGTTACATTAGCAAATGCAGTTTGGCAGACTAGACCAAGCAGAAGATGCCTTTTTCTTGCCAAACCTTGGCTACTGTGAACAACCCTTTTACATTCAGCCTTCACTCATTTTGGGGAGTAAAGTCTGTCTACGTGGGCTCTTGTTGTAGGGTGGTAGAGCTAAGAGTGATGGTAAAATACAAGTGCTTGTTTTTCTTTACAGTCAACATAGATGACAAAGGCCCAGGAAGGAGTACACAATTAGCATTAAATGAACCCCTTGTACAACTAGAGGACCCAAATGACAAAAATGAGGACCTAAAAATGGATGACATTAATGTCAATGACCAAAACTGTACAGTGGTGCTTGAAGATATGGAAATAGGTAAGGAAGCTTATTTCATTGTGACAGACTGCTTTAATATTTTGAAATAAAACATTGCTGCTGTACATCTGGCTGTAGCAAACATCTTTAGGTACTTTTTTTCGACACTTGTTAGGTACATTTCTAGTTGAAATCATATGTTTTCAATAGCACCATCTGTGAATACCTGTACGATGTTCCTGGTAATAGCATTGGTAATGTTTGTTGAAGAAAAGGTACTGTTAACTGTACATTGGACATGCTGGCAGTAAAATGATGTAAAATACTTGTTTTGTGTTTGTAATGTCTTACATTGCTTCCATACAACTGACTGCAGCCAACATACTGAGGTACTTTTCCACCACACATTTAGTGCTACATTAGTGAGGTACATTTCCAATAGAAATCATATGGTGTCAACAACGTTACCTTTACATAATTTTCATGATAGAATATTATGTACATTTTTGTGATTACAGGAGCCACAGAGACACACAATTGTGACAGCCACACTGAGACACAGAAACTTGATAGTGGTCCACTGCTGTTTGCCACCTTAGTCCGTGATGATGAGGACTTTGGTAAAGTTGCTTGTTTTGTCTTGACTGTGCAAAAATATCTTTAATATTGCTGCAACCTTTCAAGCTATCCCATCCGAGTTAAATACTATGATAGAGGGGTAAATGTCTAGTAGAAACAAAAGGTCTAGATAAAGTATGTATTTCAGCATCTGATATCTTTATACCTCCTCTAAACACATTTTGTGATCACTTAGTATGGTCAAATTAAGCTTTAAGCAAGATACCATGTAAAAGTATACCCATCCTTATCTAGACCTCTGTTATCAACTGTATCACCTCAAATGCTTATTATACTGGAATCAGCCTGTCTGTTTGTTTGTCTGTTTGTATGTTAAGAACATGTAAGAAAATTTGTGTTTGCAAACTCCTATAGTTTTGCTGCTTCTGTATTGAAACTTCGTACATATATTAATCACATATCACGTTTTGCATCACACAATGGCCCTCTCGTTGTTGAAGAATTATCTCCCTTTGTACGTAGTTTTTCTCAAAAGTATGCCTGATTTTGTGTCCAACTCCTTTTTGAGCAATTTTTTCATATGTCACAATGTTTTCAGTAGTTTTTTTTTTTTTTTTTTTTTTTCATTCAAAGGTGTTTGACATCATTGCCATGAGGTTTAGATAAGTATCTCGGTCTGATTCTATTGGTTTTTGCAAATAATGTTTGTGTCATTACAAGGATTAATCCAAGAGAAACAAGGGAAAAAAGATCATTAAAATTCTGTTGGAAAAGTAGGCTAGCCATCTGAAAGTTTCATTGATTATTTCTGGGATATGCATAAAACTTTGTATTATTTATGTGATTCTTCTGAAACATGCTGAGATGGTTTATTTCCTGTATTGGATTATAGTTTTGAAATGAAAGAATTTGTCATATATGGTTGAAAGTAGCCATTTGAAACTGTAATTCATCATTTCTCTTTATACGATGAAGTCTGTTTTTTTTTTGTTTTTTTTTTTGGTCTGATTTATTTCAAACTTGCACAGATTGATGATGTAAATGTTTCATCTGATTTTTTTAGACAATTTTGCCGTTGCTATAATTATAATGTTTTATTTACAAATTGTTCACATTAACAGCAAGTTAAACTCCGCTGTTCCAAGAGATTTGCCCATTCTTTACTTGATTATTTTTTAATTTGTGTTATTATGGTATTTACTAATGTTAGGCAAAACATAATGATAAGAAATCAAGATCATTCTGGTTGAAATATTTCTTTAAAAGAAGTCCCTGGTTACATTAGCAAATGCAGTTTGGCAGACTAGACTAGACCAAACAGAAGAGGCCTTTTTTACACCCAACCTCTGCTACTGTGACCAACCATTTTACAGCCTTCACTTACTTTAAAAGAGACCGGTTTTGGGGATTATAGTCCATCTACAAGGGCTCTTCTTGTAGGTTGGTTAGAGCTAAGAGTGATGGTAAAATAGAAGTGTTTGTTTTTCTTTACAGTCAACGTAGATGACAAAGGCCCAGGTAGGAGTACACAATTAGCATTAAATGAACCCCTTGTACAACTAGAGGACCCAAATGATAAAAAAGACGACTTTGAAATGGATGACATTGATGTCAATGACCAAAACTGTACAATGGTGCTTAAAGATATGGAAATAGGTAAGGAAGCTTATGTCATTGTGACAGAATGCTTTAATATTTTGAAATAAAACATTGCTGCTGTACAACTGGCTGTAGCCAACATCTTTAGGTACTTTTTTTTGACATTTGTTAGATACATTTCTAGTTGAAATCATATCTTTTCAATAGCACCATCTGTGGTTACTTTTATGATGTTTCTGTTAATAGCATTGGTAATGCTTGTTGAAGAAAAGGTACTGTTGACTGTACATTGACCATGTTTGCAGTAAAATAATGTAAAATACTTGTTTTGTGTTTGTAATGTCTTACATTGCTTCCATACAACTGACTGCAGCCAACATACTGAGGTACTTTTCCACCACACCTTTAGTGCTAAATTAGTGAGGTACATTTCCAATAGAAATCATATGGTGTCAACAACGTTACCTTTATATAATTTTCATGATAGAATATTATGTACATTTTTGTGATTACAGGAGCCACAGAGACACACAATTGTGACAGCCACACTGAGACACAGAAACTTGATAGTGGTCCACTGCTGTTTGCCACCTTAGTCCGTGATGATGAGGACTTTGGTAAAGTTGCTTGTTTTGTCTTGACTGTGCAAAAATATCTTTAATATTGCTGCAACCTTTCAAGCTATCCCATCCGAGTTAAATACTATGATAGAGGGGTAAATGTCTAGTAGAAACAAAAGGTCTAGATAAGGTATGTATTTCAGCATCTGATATCTTTATACCTCCTCTAAACACATTTTGTGATCACTTAGTATGGTCAAATTAAGCTTTAAGCAAGATACCATGTAAAAGTATACACATCCTTATCTAGACCTCTGTTATCAACTGTATCACCTCAAATTATCATTATACTGGAATCAGCCTGTCTGTTTGTTTGTCTGTTTGTATGTGAAGAACATGTAAGAAAATTTGTGTTTGCAAACTCCTCCAACAGTTTTGCTGCTATTGTATTGAAACTTCGTACATATATTGATTACATATCAAGTTTTGCATCACACAGTTTTGAACTTTTAACCCCTTTATGTTGAAGAATTATCTTCCTTTGTGATATATCTTGAAAAGAAGAACTTGGTTACATTAGCAAATGCAGTTTGGCAGACTAGACCAAACAGAAGAGGCCTTTTTCACGCTCAACCTGGGCTTCTGTGACCAACCATGTTACTGACAGTCTTCACTTTCTAAAAAGGAGACCTGTTTCGGGGATTATAGTCCGTTTACAAGGGCTCTTCTTGTAGGTTGGTAGAGCTAAGAGTGATGGTAAAATACAGGTGCTTGTTTTTCTTTACAGTCAACGTAGATGACAAAGGCCCAGGTGGGAGTACAGAATTAGCATTAAATGAACCCCTTGTACAACTAGAGGACCCAAATGATAAAAATGAGGACCTAAAAATGGATGACATTAATGTCAATGACCAAAACTGTACAGTGGTGCTTAAAGATATGGAAATAGGTAGGGAAGCTTATTTAATTGTGACAGACTGCTTTAATATTTTGAAATGAAACATTGCAGCAGTACATCGGGCTGTAGCCAACATCTTGAGGTACTTTTTCCTCAACATTTGTTAGGTACATTTCCATTTGAAATCATATCTTTTCAATAGCACTATCTCTGATTACCTTTACGATGTTTCTGTTAATAGCATTGGTAAGTTTTGTTGAAGAAAAGGTACTGTTAATTGTACATTGGCCATGCTGACAGTAAAATAATGTAAAATACTTGTTTTGTGTTTGCAATGTCTTACATTGCTTCCATACAACTGACTGCATGCAACATACTGAGGTACTTTTTCACCACACATTTAGTGCTACATTAGTGAGGTACATTTCCAGTAGAAATCATATGGTGTCAACAACGTTACCTTTACATAATTTTCATGATACAGAGTTCTGCCGAGGACGCGCCATTGCGGGATCGGCGCTAAAAAATTATAGATGGTGCTAAAAATATATGTCCGAGGGGCCACCTGGCGCATTAAAAATACGAGCCATGCAACGTAGGTATGAAGATTACTTGGGACAAATTCACGGAAGTCTGTTTTGTTCGAATCAATTTCACTTCCGCGTCAATCTCCGAGCAGAGTTGTCGTTCGTTACTCTCACCATACATGAATGTGAATGATCGGAAGTGCAAGAGAGTTTTTCCGTGTTTTCCCCAAAGTCGTTTTATGGATCGTAACGGCAATTCTGATTGGCTTAGTACTTAATGAAAGTTAGGTTCCCCGAATTTTGAACCAATGAGTTTCGTTTTCACAAGTAAACAGATAACGGTTTCGTTTTTCGTTCTGCATCAAATGATCGCTGTTCTTGATAAACTCCGATGGCCGAAAAGAAGAATTGTAAATGTAAACTAAGCTATTTTGGTCAAACAAAACAAAAAGTGGCTAAGACAAATAGCAAGTCCAAGCCCTCTGGGCAACCCGAAACACCGAAGTGAGATACTTCCAATAAAACAGATAACTGCTAAATTATCATACAAAATGTTTGATTTTTGTTGGGTATTCTGTCTCTAGTCTATAATTATATTCAATTTATGTCCGAACTTCAGTCATGGCCCCATGTTGTAAAAAGGTGGCCCCACTTTTTGGGCTTGGATGGGCCATTGGCCCCATAAGGTAAAAAGCTTGGCAGAACTCTGATGATAGAATATAATGTAAATTTTTGTGATTACAGGAGCCACAGAGACACACAATTGTGACAGCCACACTGAGACACAGAAACTTGATAGTGGTCCACTGCTGTTTGCCACCTTAGTCCGTGATGATGAGGACTTTGGTAAAGTTGCTTGTTTTGTCTTGACTGTGCAAAAATATCTTTAATATTGCTGCAACCTTTCAAGCTATCCCATCCAAGTTAAATACTATGATAGTGGGGTAAATGTCTAGTAGAAACAAAAGGTCTAGATAAGGTATGTATTTCAGCATCTGTTATCTTTATACCTCCTCTAAACACATTTTGTGATCACTTAGTAGGGACAAATTAAGCTTTAAGCAAGATACCATGTAAAAGTATACACATCCTTATCTAGACCTCTGTTCTGATTTTTTTAGGCAATAATATACTACAATTATAATGCATGATTCACAACTTGTTCACATTGACAGGAAGTTTAACTCCAAGTAATATTCCCCTTCTTCATTTAATTATTTGAAAATGTGTTGTTATTATGGTATTAGCCATTTTTGCAAGCCAAGGTTTACGATCCACTACGTTACCCTACTCGTGGCGGATTGAGCTTGATTTGGAAAATCACCCGATACACATTTTCATTGGTTGCAGCTAGCTCTAACTGCATCAAATCAAATCTCTCGTAGCATTTCATCTTTGATAAAAATAGAACAGGGTTGCGATAAAAATAGAAGGTAAACATGAATACCTCTGTGGATGTATGCAGGATCTGTTATGATTTATTACGGAAGAAAACAGACTAACAATATTTACATAAAGTTTCAATGTGACCAATCAATTATCAGATGTTTGAGGCTATATCCCAACACCTGACCATGGAATGTCGAAGTATGTTTATGGTTATTGCTTCATGTTGAATTATTGTATTTGTAAGCAGTTTGTAAAATGACATTTCATTGGCTATAAGAAATATGAAAAGGGAGAAGCAGCATCCAATAGGGAACATGTAGCGGGAATCTCGAAATCAGGCTCAATCCGCCAAGTTAGGATCCACGTAGTGATCATAACCTTGGCTCGCGAAGATGGGTATTAGCTTATCTTAAGCAAAACGTAATGATAAAAGGTCAAGATTGTTCTGATTGTAGTATTTGTTGAAAAGAAGTACCTGGTTACATTAGCAAATGCAGTTCGGCAGACTAGTCCAAACAGAAGTGACCTTTTTCACACCCACCCTCCCCTCCTCTAACCAACCATTTTACTGACAGCCCTCGCTTTCCTAAAAAGAGACCTGTTTCAGGCAGTATACGAGGGCTCTTGTTGTAGGTTGGTAGAGCTAAGTGTGATGGTAAAATACAAGTGCTTGTTTTTCTTTACAGTCAACATAGATGACAAAGGCTCAGGTGGGAATAAACTATCAACATTAAATGAACCCCTTCTAGAACTTCAGGACCTGACATATGAGGATGAGGATTTTGAGATATATGACGATGTTGTCAATGACCCAGACTTTAAAGTTAAAGAGTCTGATTATGTAAATGGGACAAGCTCGTCTGACTCAGAAAACTCGGAAATAATTCCATTTTATCCAATGCTTGGAAAAAAAGGAAAGTCAAATTACCTTCGAACTACTAAGGTAACAAAGAAGAGAAAGAAAAGTAGTGCATTATCTGAAACATCTAGTAACATCAAGTTGCAGCCCTCTAGAAATGAAAAAGGAAAAAGAATTTGGGGTAAGCTACACTACTGTGTTTACTGTGAAAAAAGTTTTACAAATTTACTAAAACACTTTCTTGGCCGACACAAATTAGAAGAGGAAGTGAAGAAAATGACAGACTTGCCCAAGTCATCAAAAGAGAGAAGCAAAGCGATTCTTAAATTGAGGAATGCAGGGGACTACAAACACAATATGGCAGTTCTAAAAAAAGGTAGTGGAACTTTGATAACATGGTCAAGAAAGGGAGATGATTATTCACCGCATGATTACCTACCATGTGAGGATTGTTTGGGTTTTTTTCTGAAAGAATGCTTGTGGCGGCACCGCCAGAACTGTCCATTAAAGAAAGATGGAAATGCCCAAAGAAAAGTTCAAGCTGGAGCTTACTTAATGCTTCCGAGTTCCCCAACAATAACTCAAGGACTCAAGGAAAATGTGCTGAAAATTATGGTAGCTGATGAAATCTCTATCGCAGTAAGAAATGACAGTCTCATTTTAAAAGTAGGAGAAAAACTGTTTCAAAAACATGGTCAACATCAGCACCTTTATACATACATTAGTCAAAAGATGCGTGAACTTGGAAGGTTTCTTGTCTGTGCAAGAAAAGGTGATCTTGAAATAAAATGTCTTAATGATATCATTAGACCTGATAAGTACCCAAAGGCAGTTATGGCAACAAAAGATCTCTGTAAATATGAAGAAAAGACTAATACATTTGGAAATCCATCACTTGCAATGAAACTAGGACACTTGCTAAAAAGGTGTGCACGCATCAAGAAATCGGATGGACTCGTGGAAGGTGAAAGTGAAAAATGTAAACAGGCAGATGATTTTTTGATACTGCTTGAAAATGAATGGTCATTTGAAGTTTCCAGTAGTGCACTTCAAACTGTACATGGAAATAAAAGAAATCAAGGTCAAGTTCTTCCCTTAACGGAAGATATTATGAAACTAAGAAAACATCTGGTATCTTTGAGCAGCACACTTGTAGCATCACTTAAAGAAAACTTCTCAAAAGAGGCTTTTGAACAGTTAAATCAAGTTACTTTGGCTCGCCTGGTACTTTTTAATAGACGGAGAGGAGGCGAGACTCAACGACTTTCATTAAAAGCATACTCATCTAGGAAAACAAAGGCGTCTGCAATGAGGGAAGTGGAAGACAAGGAGAAAGCATTGTGCTCAACATTGACTAGAATAGAGATAAGAGGCAAAAAAGGCTGCACTGTGCCAGTGCTGATCACGCCAGATTTGGAGTCAAGTATTAGTACTCTTTTGGACAATAGAGAGGCTGCAGGAGTTAATCCAGAGAATCCGTACTTGTTTCCCAGACCAAACTATGACTCTTGCCAACCAGTCAGGTCTACTGATGCACTAAGGAGATTTGCTAGGGAAGCAAAATTACTTCGGCCAGAGACGGTCACAAGTACTAAACTAAGAAAGCACATAGCTACTGTTGCCCAAGTCTTGGATTTGACTGAACATGACATTGAAACAATGTCAGGGTTTCTCGGACATGACATACGAGTTCACAGAGACTTTTACCGGCTGCCCCAAGAAACTCTGCAGGTGGTTAAAATGGGACGGTTGCTAAATGCTGTTGATCAAGGAACACTTGGCCAATACAGAGGAATGGCACTGGAAGAAATTCCTTTTGAGGAAGGTAATTTTTTTTTATCTTCACAAACCACATTTACACAAGTGTCAGTTGCATCTGACAGTTGGTCAAAGCTGTTCTTTGCCTACTATTCATATGAAAATTGAAATTGCAACCCCAAAAAAATGTTTCTGTAACAATTCAAGGT
Source organism: Tridacna gigas (assembly GCA_945859785.2). Classification (NCBI taxonomy): domain Eukaryota; kingdom Metazoa; phylum Mollusca; class Bivalvia; order Cardiida; family Cardiidae; genus Tridacna; species Tridacna gigas. The sequence goes on along the minus strand of OX244029.2, from coordinate 11,903,450 downwards.
GTTTACAACCTTGGCGTGTTTAAATACACCTTTCTACAGTCTATTTCTGATTTTGATAGGTGTAGATGATGTCTGTAGAAAAGATTGTGGGAATAGGACAATTTGGTCATGTAATCAAGAATTTCTCCTGTTCCCACATTGTTTTCTACCTATGAGAAAGCTATTATTAATTGATGCCAGGTTTTGATTTTTTTGCTTGTAGAGTCCTTCTAATAGTATTAAAGTGTTCCAAAATTTGTTGATTGTTAATGGGTTAAAACATAAAAGATGAGCTTTTGTGATCGCCATGCATCAATCATGAAGTTAACAATGCCATTAACATTTCCTTAATGACTCCTCTTAAATCAGTTATACTTTACAGGATTGTACCTCAGATGAAATTGATAAAAAGAACCCAATTCCATGCGGAATTGTGGTTGCATTTCACCTGTAGGCTTACTTTTAAAAAATTGAGTCGCAAACCGAAAGCTGTAGAATTCAGATAATTGATAGGTAGCTTCATCTAGTAGACCTTTACTAAGTTAGTTTGGATTATTCCCATCAGGTGAAAAACAATTTTATTACTGGCAACTAAAAACAAGGAAAGTGCCGATATTGGCGATTGCAAAAACGTAATCATATAAAATGGCCGACCATTAAATTCTTATCAGTTTCATATATTGCACACTTCCTAAACTGTAAAATCGGCCTACGCCAACATGTTTATCATATATACCGGGTTAACCCTTGTAACTCCCTTAACTCTGTACCACACGAGAAAATTTTAGACTGGTCCAAATTGAAAGCATTTGCAGATGACAAAATAAAGTTGACTGAATAATAGAAATTTGTTCTGGGAAGGGTAGAAAACACTATGGGAAAAGGAGAAAATGCTGGTTGTGTTGTAATGAGTTAAATATCCGATAGACGAAGATCCGATAACAGTCGTGCTCAGCCAGTTACCAGGTTGATTACACTTTGCATGGGCATTTCAAAACTTAGCCTGTATAAATGTTTTTGAAAGAAAAATGAGCTATATCAAACTCAGGTTACCACAGCAAGTAAAATGACTTACTTTTGAAAATTTAGATGTACATTGTATATTGTTCCATGTGGCTTTTGTGCAAATGAAATCGTCAAAATGAAATACTTCATGTTTTATCCAGATGCTGAATTAAGCAGTGATCAGGAGTCAGATGTAGATGACAGTGACAATGAGGATGAATTGTTTGAGAATGTGATTAATGCTCCAGGTCAGTATTTAATTAGCTTATTTGGAGAATATTTGTTTGGTTTGGCTTAGGATAGAAGTAGAATATTAAAATGTATCTAGAAGTCACATATGGAATAAATTTTCATCAGCTTTCTTTTTAATTTAAATGCTGTTTTTCCAAAAGAGCAATGTAAAATTAGTTTTGAGTGCACTTTTTCCTTGGTATACAAACTCATTTTGAGACTGAGATGTATTAATTTATGAATATAGAAACCAGGATAAAATCCATATTTTATACGCCCATCGAAGACAGGACGTATTACGGGATCACCCGTGGTGGGCAGGCGGGCAGCGTCCAGTTCTTTGTCCGGTGAATATCTCCAAAATTATACTAGCTAGGGTTATGAAATTTCATGGGTGGATAGACCTCATCACGTGGGAGTGCAGTGCCTAGGAATCATAACTCTTGCTTGCTTAATTTTTGAGTTTTTGCCCTTTGTTGATTTTCATACTTGAATTTTGTCCTGAGCATATCTCCAAAACTATATCAGCTTGGGTTATGAAATTTCATGCATGGATACATTCCATCAAGGGGGAGTGCAGTGCACAAGAATCGTAACTCTTGCTCTTGCTTGCTTAATTTATGAGTTATTGCCCTTTGTTATTTTTCATACTTGAATTTTGTACGGTGCATATCTTAAGAACTATACTAGTATGAAATTTCGTGCATAGATACATTCCATCAAGGGGGAGTGCAGTGCTTATAAATTGCAACTCTTGCTTGCTTAATTTTTGAGTTATTGTGGGAGAGTACATCTTATGAAATAGAACTGTAAGGAATTGTTCCTGCTTCCTAAACTTTTGTGTTTTCCCCTGTACTGTTTTTGAGACTTAAATTTTGTTTCGAGGATTCTCCAATGCTATGCTAGCTATGGCTAGGAAATTTCATGACATGATATATCTACTTATTTCTACACAAAAATTTGACCACAGTGTATCTCCAAGAGTATAGGTGTTGTCAATATGAAATTTCATCCTCTTATTTGTAGATTTTTTTTTTTTTTTTTTTTTTTTTTTTTTTTTTTTTTTTTGAAAGATGTGAAATCAACGGCAAAAATTTCTGCACTGTTATTTTTCTCTACCTCCCATTTATGATTATTATGCCCCAGCTTTACAACTTGGGATAAGACGGGCGTATCTTGTGACAATTTGCCACTCTTGTTTTTCTTTGTATTGAATGGGGTATGATTTTGAACCAAGATATGAATTATTTTACTCACATTGTCATTCCCTTTCACTTTCTAAATTTTATTTCTTTATTCAGTTTTTAACAACATTCTGTACCATGCTTCAGGTTTAGCAATGCTTTCATTTTATAATCCTGTCAAGGATGGAATATATCATATCACTGCTGTCCATAAGCATTTTTTTTTTTTTTTTTTTTGTCCACTTTGTAACTATTGAACTCCTCAAAGGATTTCAACAACACTTGCCAAAGATATTCTCCACTTATAGATGAAGTGTAGGGCACAAGTATTAGGGGTAAGAGGTCATATGATTATTGCACATAGTTTATCAAGATACATGTAGTTCAGTTGATAGAGCATCTATCTGACTTGGATCTAGAGGTTGCAGGTTTAATAAACTGCGACAAACTTTCTGCCGATTATTTGTTGCTTATTTGTGTTGCATGTGCGAAAGTAGTCATTGACATGGAAAATGAAATTGTGTAAGTACCAATGTGAGAAAACCAGGAAAAACAGTGTTAAATTCCCCCCAAAAAAAACATACAAAGCTTCCAAAAATGCTCATTAGGGTGTGGGCTGCTGGTAAGTTAACCAGAAGGATTGAAAACATGTAAAATCCAGGCTGAATCAGTCGGAAAGAATGTCTTTGTAGTAATGTCTTTGTAGTAATGTTATGTTTTTATCTTTCTTTATTAGTGAGAAAATCTACAAAAAACCAAAAACAAGGGGTAGTAAGACTTTCAGAGGACCAGAGCTGACTGCTGAAGTCACTCTTTCAATCCAATGTGGATTTGCGACGGGAACTTAGACGTCAGGATTGTGAGAAAGTTTTAATGAAATACCCATTGCTGAAAAATTTAACATGGACAAAAATAAAAAACACTGTTCATAATTGGATAACCCAGGAAAAGAGAAAGTTAAAAAGCACATGTTAACCCCTTCCCAGTCAATCCCATGTCAGCCCCATCAATTAATGGCTATTTAACATTGTATGGCATTACAGCATATTTATACACCCCACAACGAAGTGGAGGGGGGTATACTGGAATCGCCATGGCTTTCCGTCCGTTTGTCCGTCCATCTGTCTGAAGACACAATTTTGTGCGGAGAGTTTTTCCTAGAGTTTTTGAAGAACTGCCCTGAAATTTACAGATAGTGTTTGGGTACATATGAAATTGTGCATGTGCAATTTCACGACCTTGCTGCCATTGGTTGCAGAATAATTTCCTCTTGAACTTTTTGCCCTTTGCAAATTGTAACTTTGGATTTTTGTCCGGAGCATAACTTCCTAAGTATTCAAGCTGTGTACTTCAAACTTCACACACAGCTAGATCACATTAAGGCGAAGTGCAGTGTACAAAACGATAACACTATTCCAACTATTTTCTAGCTCACCTGAGCACGAACTGCTCAAGGTGAGCTATTATGATCGGTCAACGTCCGTCATCAGTCCGTCTGTCCATCCATCCATCCATCCATTCACAATTACAAAAAAACCTTCTCCTCCAAATCTAAATGTCAGATTTCGATCAAATGATCTTTAGGTCATGCTCTTTCAAAATACTTCAAAGAATTGAAATCGGTGAAGAACTCTGGTTGCCATGGCAACCGAGAGAAAAAACTTTAAAAATCTTCCTGTCCCAAACTGTAAGGGCTAAAGCTTTCAAAATTTGGCATGTAGCATCATCTAGTGACCTTCTACCAAAATACTTGAAGTTATGGCGCTGGTGTTGAAATTGGCCCTATGTTGTTGGTTCTCGGATTTCCAATAGAGATAAAGAAGGAAATCTTAAGAAATCTTCCTGTCCCAAACCGTAAGGGCTAGAACTTTCATATTTTGCATTTAGCATCAATTACTGGCCCTCTTCCAAAATATTTCAAATTATGGCCGTCGCATGGAAATTGGCCCTATATTGTTGGTTCTCGGATTTCACATAGAGAAGAAAATCTTTAAAAATCTTCTTGTTTACACTTTAGCATCTACAATTATTAACCTATCAGCACCAGACTTGGTCAAAATATATATGACAATAAGATCTTGGATGGGTTTGATTATTGGTGTTATCAGATAAGAATGACTGGAGTTATTTGCCCTTGAAATTGAAAATTCTTCAAAATATATGTTGATCTTTGTTTGGAGCATAACTTTGTCATCTCCAAACTTTAAACATGGCATTTGTGTATGTTGCAATAATACGAAGTGCATGAATTTTGAGTTATTCCCCCTTTGATCTTCATTTTTATAGCATTTCTTGCTTGTCTGAAGCAAAATTTTGTCATCTTAAGTTGGAATGGCTTGAAATACGGTATGCTTATTTGCTGCAGTGTAACTCTACTTTGTACTGTCTTTGAGTTATTTCCCTTTGATCCTTTTTATTTTTAACAGTATTTAGTACTTGTGTCATCTCAAGTCAGACTGACTCCAAACTTGGAATGCATATTTGTTGCAATATTACACTCAAGAACAATAACTCTACCTAACGCTGATTTCAGTTTGATCTTCATTTATTCAGTATTTCTTGCTTGTCCGGAACAGAACTTTGTCACCCTAAGTCAGATTGACTTGAGACTTTGTACACATATTTGATGCATTACTTGCCCGTTGCATTTGTTATACCTCCTTGACAACTGGCTGTGGGTCGGGTGTATCTAGCGACAATTTGCTTTTGTTTCATTATCATTTGGCCTTGAACTCGATATTTGGTATTTATCTTCATTATTGACCTTTACCACTTAATACTCAGGTGAGCAATATAGGACCCTCATGGTCCTCTTGTTGGGTTATTGCCCTTTGAAAACTTATGCATTTGCAATTTTCATGACCCTGCTGCGATTTGTTATGGAATATATCCCCTTGAAGTTATGCATTTGCATTTTTCATGACCCTGCTGCGATTTGTTATGGAATTATCTCCCCTTGAACTTTTTTCAACTCTTACCATTGTACTAAACCATTTTACATCCTGTAACAAAAACCTGTTTTTGTGACAAGGACCTGGTGGGGGGATATATTCATGTTTAGTGATGTCCCTATTTAGAGTTCGTTGTTAACTCTGTACCACACTAGAAAATTTTAGACTGGCCCAAGTTGAAAGGAATTGCAGACAACAAAATAAAGGTGACTGAAAAATTTAAATTTGGTTTGCGAAAGGTAGAAAACATTGTGGGAAAAGGAGAAAATGCTGGTTACCAGCATTTTCTCCTTTTCTCACAGTGTTTTCAAAAGGCTTCTTTCTCAGGGTCGTTGAAAGTCGGGATCGTGTGGTAAAGAGTTAAATGGTACATGGTGTTTGGGTGGATTTGTAAAAACACATGGTTGGCTGCTAGAAAATGAGCAATTGCCATCTTAACCATCTGTACAATAGCCAGTGGAGTGATAAAGGGCCTTGTGGCCCTAATTTTTTAGCTCAACTAAGCACAAGGTGCTCAACGGGAGCTTTTAGGATCACTGGGTGTCCGTCGTGCGTCATCAACAATTCTTTAAACATCAACTCCTCCTAAACCGCAGGGCCAATTAGGACCAAACTTAGCTGAAATGTTCCTTGGGAGGTCCTCTTTAAAAAGTGTTCAAAGAATTTCATTCTGTCAAAAACTCTGGTTGCCATGGCAACCAAATGGAATTTTATAGGAAACTTGAAAATCTTCTCCTCTGAAACTGCTGGTCAGATTTTAAAATAATTTTACAGAGATGTTCCATGGGTGACCCTTTTCGAAAGTTGTATGCGAAATTTTGATCCGTCAAGAAACATGGCTCTGGTGAATGGGGCTTCTTGCACTATACAGAAATGAAGCAATTTTTAAAAATTCTTCTTCTCTGAAACGGCTGGTCAGATTTTGAAATAATTTCACAGAGATGTTCCTTGGATGACCCTTTTCAAAAATTGGTTGCGAAATTTTGATCCGTCAAGAACCGTGGCTCTGGGGAATGGGGGCTACTTTTACTAAAGGGAAATAAAGAAATTCTTAAAAATTCTTCTCTGAAACCGCTGGTCAGATTTTGAAATAATTTCAGAGATGTTCCTTCGATGACCCTTTCAAAAAATTGTTCACGAAATTTTGATCCGTCAAGAACCATGGCTCTGGTAAATGGGGGCTACTTGCACTATGGGGAAATAAAGAAATTCTCTTAAAAACTCTTTTTCTCTGAAACTGCTGGTAAGAATTTGAAATAATTTCACAGAAATGTTCCTTGGATGACCCTTTTCAAAAATTGGTTGCGAAATTTTGATCCGTCAAGAACCGTGACTCTGGGGAATGGGGGCTACTTGCACTATAGGGAAATGAAGAAATTCTTAAAAACTCTTCTTCTCTGAAACCGCTAGTCAGATTTTGGAATAATTTCACAGAAATGTTCTTTGGGTAACCCTTTTCAAAAGGCGTTCATGAAAGATTGATTTGTCAATAAACATGGCTCTGGTGAATGGGGGCTACTTGCACTATATGGCCATGAAGGAATTTTCTAAAGTTCTTCTCTGAAACGGCAGATCAGATTCTAAAATAATTTCACAGAAATTTTCCTTAGTTGACCCATTTCAAAAATTGCTCGAAATATTTTGATCCATCAAGAAACATGGCTCTGATGGCTGTGGGCTATTTACACAATACAGACATGAAGAAATTCTTAAAAATTCTTCTTCTCTGAAATGGCTGTTTAGATTTTGGAAAAATTGCCTATGGTCCTCTCAAAAATTCAGGTGAGCGATCCAGGGCCATCTTGGCCCTCTTGTTTTTAAGGGTATTGGCTGACAACTTAGGAAAACATTATGGGAAAGGAGAAAATAAAAGGAGAAAATAATGATAACCAGCATTTTCTCCTTTTCCCACAATGTTTTCTACCCTTTCAAGAACAAATTTCAATATTTGAATCCCATATATTTTGCCTGCAAAGTCTTTCAATTTGGACTGGACTAAAATTTTGCCATGTAGTATTGAATACAATATCAAGTTTTGATTCATTATCTGCAGGCTTTCGATTGGTTGACTGGTAATGAATTAATTCACTTAGTGTGTATGACACCTTTTGTGTTTTTCAGATGTGTGGGCAGGTAGTTTTGGCAGGGATGTCTCTGCACATTAGTGCAGTCTGATCTTTTTCTAAACTTCTTGCTTGTTATTTTTCAAAACAAAAGAGGAACTTTTGTTTTCAAAAAATGATAAATATGATGATATGAAAATCAGTAAGGCTCCGTTTTACTAAGGTTGTTACGAATAGTTCTAGTTTTACGTAAGTATAGTATGATGTCATTAATCTGCCACAAGATACATGAAAACTATCATAATTGTTTATTTATTTACTGTGATTGATCAAAGTTTTCAGGAAATTTTATCTAGATAATATGAAAAGATAAAATTTCCAGGAAACTTTGATTTATCGCAAGTTTTCTAAACTGATCATGATACTTATCTTGTATCTCAAAGCTGATTAAAACGGGGCCAAGGTTTTTATCTGGCAGAATACCTTAGTTAAAGGCACAGTATTACCGTGTTCAGATCATTATCTATGCCCCTCCAAAGCGAATATTTTGGGAGTATACTGGAATCAGTCTGTCGGTCTGTGTGTCCATCCGTGTGTCCGTCTGTGTACAAAATACTAGTAATTTTGTACCATGTGCTCCTCCTACAGTTTTCCTTCAATTGTATTGAAACTTTGCACGTGTACTGATCATATATTGAGGATTTGTAAGACGCAGTTTTCAAGTATCAACTCTTCCTGGTTGAGGAATTAGCTCCCCTTGAACTTGACAATTTTTTTCTGTCAAAGCACTGGTAGGGGTATTAAGTCACATTCTGTGACGGCTCTAGTTTGATCAACTCTCATTTGGTCAACAAACTAGGGTTGGATGTACCTACATAGAGTAACATTTGTATCAGGCAAAAGGGAACTATAAACTATGTGTACTTAACCCATTACCACACAATCCCTACTTTTGACGCCCCTGAGAGAGAAGCCTTTAGAAAACATTGTGGTAAAAGGAGAAAATGCTGGTAACCAGCATTTTCTCCTTTTTCCACAATGTTTTCTACCCTTCACAAAACAAATTTCAAATTTTCAGTCACTTATATTTTGTTGTCTGCAAATGCTTTCAATTTGGACGAGTCTAGAATATTGTCGTTTGGTAATGGGTTAAAGAATAGTTTATAGTGTTTTTAGCTCACCTGAGCATGAAGTGCTGAAGATGAGCTATTGTGATCACTTGTTAGTCGTCATCCTCCATCAAACCATTCATTTTTTTTTTTTTTTTTTTTTTGTTTGGCATCTAGCATCCACAAACATTAACCAATCAGCACCAAACTAGACCAGAATGTATGTGAACATAAGATTTCGGATGAGTTTGATTAAGGGCTGAAATCGGACCAGAACAATTGGAGTTATATGTACTTGAATTAAAAAGAGAATGGCTGTATATATAAATTTGTTTAAACTCTAGCATCTACAAATATTACCCAATCAGCACCAAACCTGATTAAGATTTTTATGTACATAAGATCTCAAATGAGTCTGATTATGAGCCAAATTGGGCCATAACAAGTGGAGTTATTAGCCTTTGAATTAGAACAATTGCTTTATTTGACTATGTTTACACTCTAGCATCTACAAATATTTACGTTCATGACAAACTTGGTCAAAATGTGTATTACCATAAGATCTTTTATGACTTCAATTATGGACCCAATTGGACAAGAATAACTGGACTTACCTGCCCTTTAATTAGAGGTATTGCTATAATTGACTTTCCGTATGCTCTAGCATCCATAAATGTTAGGTTATTGCTCCAAACTTGGTCAAAATCTGTATGGCCATAATATCTTGATTGAGTTACATTATCAGCCTTCTTAGAATAGAACAACTGTTTTCTGTCCTTGCAGGAGAAAGTTCATATATTCAATTTGATTTACACTACACCTACACAACTACATATCTTAACCAACCAGGGCAAAATTTGGTTTAGTTGAAGTATAAACCTGTTTACTTTACATCGATTGAGAAACTAGTTCCTACAATTTACACTAATCTCCTGATTTACACATAACGTGGGCCTGGTATCATTACAGGTCCTACCACGGGGATTATATGTTCGTACATAGCCTTATATTGGGCAATTATTAAAAAATTCTATGGGTAACCTAAAAGCTTAGACCTCTATAATAGTTGTGAGATTTCTCTGTTCTCATAATAGTATGGCCTTGAACTTCTATATTTGGTATTTATCTTCTCTCTATTTCTTTACTGCTTAGTACTCAGGTGAACGATATTGGACCATCATGGTCCTCTTGTCATTCATTTCCATAGGTATGCACAAAATAGAAATAAATGTAAATATGTGACCCGTTACACTATGGGGGACTATCTGGGAATTGCAAACTATCTCGACCGTGTTCAAGCTGATTTAACTCATTACGGAACAATACGGGGTTTTTACGACTGTAAGGAAGAAGCCTTTTGAAAGCTTTGAAGGAGAAGGAGAAAATGCTGGTAACCAGCATTTCCTTTTTTTCCCCACAATGTTTTCAACCCTCCTCAGAATAAAATTCAACTTTTAAGTCAGATTTATTTTGTTGTCTGCAAAGTCTGAAATTTTGTTTTTTGGTACTCTTCTGTCTTACGAGTTGTCTACCTTATCAGTTAACCCTTAACCAGATGACAATAGGTCCATAATTGTTAGAAGTTTCAGAAGACAATACAAAGTGAATGTATTTTGAAAAACAAGCATCATTTAGGATAAAAGACATAGTGGGAAAGGAAGAAATTGCTTGTGATAAGTGATTTACCCTTTTTCCACAACATTTTCCTTAACTCTTTACCACACAACAAAATTTTGGACTCGTCCAAATTGAAAGCAATTGCAGACGACTAAATAAATGTGAATAAAAAATTGAAAATGATTTTGAAAGGGTAGAAAACATTGTGGGAAAACATTGTGTAGAAAACATTGTGTAGAAAACATTTTGGGAAAAGGAGAAAATGCTGGTTACCAGCGTTTTCTCCTTTTCCCACAATGTTTTCAATGGCTTTCTTTCTCAGGGTCGTTAAAAGTCGGGATAGTGTTGTAAAGAGTTAATACAAAATAACTGGGACTTGAAAACCATGGTAAATAATTAAACTTTCTAGAAATAATTATTTTATAAATTTTTATTGTATCTTCTTTAATCACTTTTTAATCTCAGTGTATGCATAGTTCCCTGATAGACTCCTTTCCTTCGATAGGTTTGATATATTTGACTTGTATCTTGAGGGGGAACAATCTGGGAACTTGTAACATCGTTGACCCTGAACATACTGCACGAAATGTGCAGGATGACCAGGATTGAGACTTTCTGCATCTGTGAGATTTTCTGGATGTTCACTTTTCATTCTACCTCTCTGTATTAATATTATGAAAAACTGACCCTGGTTGATCAACACTGACCTACACTCCAATCATTTTCTTGGGTATTAGTTTTACAGAATTCCTGTTTGGTCCTTTCTCGTGTGACGGGTTTCATGTATACAGTCATCTCAGGAGCTTATGTGCTGAATTCTGAATGTATAGTTACTACTCAGATTGACATCAACAGAAAAGCCCTAAGAAATGTATTTTCAAATCAAGTTAATGTTTGTTGTTACATTGTTAATGGTTTATCAGGGCTCTGCCAACAAAGGTTAGCAGAAGCCTTATAGTATTCGTTCTGTCTGTCCGTTCCTCTGTCAGTTTCTTTTACAAAGAATAACTTTCTCTGTTCTCAACAGATTTCAAATGTCATGCATGCATCACTCTCATCGATATCTCGGATGAATTTGACGTTGGGCTTCCTGCGACCAACAGTTTCCAAGAAGGCTGGCAAAATGACAGTCATTTGATGAAATTCTTTGACACGCAATAACTTTTTTTGTTCAAGCGATATTGTTCAAATTTCTTGCATGTGTCACTCTCATTGATATCTTTGGGGAGTAAGAAGTTGAGCTTTCTGTGACTCAAGGTTTCCAAAATGGGTGCTTTCAATGAAATTTTTTGACAGGCAATAACTGTGTTCTTTTTCAACATTCAAATTTCGTGCATTATCACTTTTGTGGATATCTTGAATATTTTTCTAAGTTGGGCTTCCTGCAGCTCTTGGTCCTCAAGACAAAATGGCCACCATTTGATGAAATTTTTTGACACGCAATAGCTTGCTTTTTTTCCCAACCGATTTTGTTCAAATGTCATGCATGCACCACTCTCATCGATATTTTGGGCAAGTTTTAAGTTATGTTTTCTGCAAACCCTGGTTTCTCCCAAACTGTAAGGTGAGCTTTTGTATTTGGCATGCCAAATGGCCCTGTAACAAAAAAATTTTAATAATCACTCTACAAAAGCCTGTTTTAGGATTTCGGGTTTACATAGATATAAAGAAGAAAATCTTTACGATTTTTCTTGCTCCAAGCTGTAAGGCCACACTTTCCATATTTGGTATGTAGTTTTTATGGAAAACTACAAATTATGATCATAGGATTAAAATTGCCATGGTCCTATATTGTTGCATCATGGATTTTACATAGAGATATACAAAAGATCATAAATGTAAGTTTCAAAATTTTACATTTGGCATGAAGTATTGTCTAATGGACCTTTACCTAGATTCTTCAAACAATGGTTAAAGGGTCAAAGTTGACCCTTTATTGTGGGGTCTTTGGTTTTACAATGAGGCAAGAAGGAAATGTTGTAAAGTCATCTTTCTCTCCAAATTACATGGCCTAGAGCATTCAAACTTGGTGTGTAGTATTGTCAACTAAACTTTCACCAAAATACCTCAAATTGTAATTGGCCTTCTATTGTAGAATTTAACTTGGGTGAGTGACATAGGACCATCATGGTCCTCTTAATTGTTCTTTACATTGTAGAGTTTATTCAGAAAATTAAAAAAAATACTGTAGACTGATAGGATAAAAAGCATAGATCTTTTAAAGGAAAAATGTTGAGTGCCCTTTTGGATAGTGAGAAAAGAAATCCTAAAGTGTTTTGGAATTGTGTCACTGATTTAACCCTTAGCCCTTTCCCAAACAAGCCCTGGTTTTTACGGGTCTGGAATAGTAGCCTTTTGAAAAAATTGTGGGAAAAGGAGAAAATGCTGGTAACCAGCATTTTCTCCTTTTCCCACAATGTTTTCTACTCTATCATAGACAGAAATCATCTTTTCAGCAAGAGTTGAATTGTCGTCTGCAAATGCTTTCAATTTGGTTTAGTCTAAAAACTGGTTGTTTAGGAAAGGGTTAAAGTGCCCAATAATCCCTATGGATATTTCTATTAGACAAAGAAAATACAAAAAGATTTAGCAATCTTTTGTCAGTAGAGTGCTAACATAACAGACAGTGTAAATCTAAGGTCAGGCTGGTCATTTTGTGCAGCCTGATCTTGATTTACTCTTGCCAGCTATTTTAGCAAAAGGTGCTTTAACCCATTACCGCACAATCCCTACTTTTGATACCCTTGAGAAAGAAGCCTTTAGAAAACATTGTTGGAAAAGGAGAAAATGCTGGTAACCAGCATTTTCTCCTTTTCCCACAAGGTTTTCTACTCTTCACTTTTATTTTGTTGTCTGCAAATGCTGTCAGTTTGGACCAGTCAAAAAAATTGTCGTTTGGTAATGGGTTAAGGCTTAATGGAAAAAACAGAAAGCCAATCCATCTGCTGAAATCCATCTTGCACATGGGTAGAATACTTCGAATCTCTCATGAATATTCACTATGCAAATAGTGTTGATGAGAAATTAAAATCTGAATGCAACATGAACATTGTAACTTGATAATTTTGATATTAACGGGGATAATTCGGCTGATAAGGTTCTTAAAGCAGCTAAACATTTAAGAAATGGCAAGTCTTGTGGTATTGCTGAGATTTCAAGTGAAATGTTGCGCATTTCTCTTCCATTATTTTTGGAACATGATTATTACATTTATATTCAATCGTATATTACAAAAGGGTATACATCCTTTGACCCGGAAAGCCCACTCACACATACATATATAGGTGGTGGAACAGCTAATCCAAGCAGTTATAGACATATTTCCAGTTCTGGCTGTTTCAGTTAACTTTTTAGCAGTTCTATTGAATCTCTTGGATACTTACCTTGAATATAATCATATCATTGGATCAGAATAAATGCAATTTTGTAAAAGTGGTTTTCTAGTGATGATATTTTCACTCTAAAAGCTACAATTGAAAAGGAGTTTAACCCTTTCCCAGATGACAAAATTTTAGACTGGTCCAAATTGAGAGACCTTGCAGACAACATAAAAGTAACTCAACAAGTGAAATTTGTTTCAAGAAAGGTAGAAAACATTGAGGGTTACCTGCGTTTTCTCCTTTTCCCACAGTTTTCAAAAGGCTTTTATCTCAGGGTCGTAAAAACCAGGGATTGTTTGGTAAAGGGTTAAGTCAACTAAATACATGTTTGCTTGCTTTGTAGATCTTTGACAAAGTTGATAGCTGTGCACTTTTTATTATACGCCCGTCGAAGACGGGACGTATTATGGGATCACCCGTGGCGGGCGGGCGGCATCCAGTTCTTTGTCCGGAGCATATCTCCAAAACTATTCAAGCTAGGGTTATGAAACTTCATGGGTGGATAGATCTCATCGAGGGTGAGTGCAGTGCGCAGGAATCATAACTCTTGCTTGCTTAATTTTTGAGTTATTGCCCTTTGTTGTTTTTCATACATGAATTTTGTCCGGAGCACATCTCCAAAACTATACTAGCTAGGGTTATGAAATTTCATGGGTGGATAGATCTCATCGAGGGGGAGTGCAGTGCAAAGGAATCATAACTCTTGCTCGCTTAATTTTTGAGTTATTGCCCTTTGTTGTTTTTCATACTTGAATTTTGTCCGGAGCATATCTCCAAAATTATACTAGCTAGGATTATGAAATTTCATGCATGAATACATCTCATCAAGGGGGAGTGCATTGCACAGGAATCATAACTTTTGCTCGCTTAATTTTTGAGTTATTGCCCTTTGTTGTTTTTCATACTTGAATTTTGTCCGGAGCATATCTCCAAAATTATCCTAGCTAGGATTATGAAATTTCATGCATGGATAGATCTCATCAAGGGGGAGTGCATTGCACAGGAATCATAACTCTTGCTCGCTTAATTCTTGAGTTATTGCCCTTTGTCGTTTTTCATACTTGAATTTTGTCCGGTGAATATCTCCCAAACTATACTACCTAGGGTTATGAAATTTCGTGGGTGGATAGATCTCATCAAGGGGGAGTGCAGTGCACAGGAATCATAACTCTTGCTCGTTTAATTTTTCAGTTAGTGCCCTTTGTCATTTTTCATTCTTGAATTTTGTCCGGTGCATGCCCCAGCTTTACAACTTGGGGTTAGACGGGCGTATCTTGCGACAGTTTGCCGCTCTTGTTCATAAATTGTATAAATTCAATATTAGAGATCCTTTTCCTTTTATGAACATATTGAAGGATATGTATCCCTTCCATAATTTAGATGATATATGTTTTAACATTGAATATCTGCTATTTAACCATTTACATCAATTAAATGCATTCTGTCGCATTGGCAAACGCAGCAGACACAGATCAGGCAGGTCTTGTTGTAGCTGTCTGATCAGGATCTCCTCTTTTTGCTGAGAAAATATGGTAGCTTAGACTGTAAACATTCTTCATGGCAAAGGAAAACCCTTTACTGCCTATAGCAGAGCTGCAGATAAGGAGTGATGGTATTCTAAAGTCATTATTTCTCTTCAAAACCCTATATTGTGCATCTTCAGTAAAATCGTCTTGATGAGACAATTTTAATGAGTGTCCATAAAATTTGGTTAAGTGGTGAATAATTAATATTTTCAAATCAAAGTCACTCCCTCTTTCTGAGCTCTGATATACCATCTAAATTTATGTCAAATTTTCATGTAGTTGTAAATCGGAATATTCATGGGGTAAAGGGTTAAAAATCCTTAATTTCAAAGAAAACTCTCCTTGTTAAAAAAAAGAAATGTGCATTTTACATCCCTTTACTTCATGTAGAAGCATTTTGACGCATTAGTAAGTAAAGCAGAACCAGATCAGACAGTCTACAGGAGCTGTCTGATCAGGGTCTCCTCTGTTTGCCCGTACAAAATTGTAGCTATGAATTTACACACTCTGTGTGGCATAGAGAAAAATCCATGAAATCCATCGCGTCTTGTTCCAACTAAAGTTCAATGCTTTAATGATCACGGTCATAAATTCATACCAATGTTTATGAGGTTAAGGGTTAAAAATGAAATATTGTCTGTGTTCCAGAACTGAAACTTGTTAACTCTTTATCAAACAACAAAATTTTAGACTGATCCAAATTGAAAGCACCTGCAGATGACAAAATAAACGAAACTCAAGAATTGATTTTTTTTTTTTTTTTTTTTTTTTTTGTAGCAGGGTAGAAAACATTGTAGGAAAAGGAGAAAATGTTTGTTACCAGTATTTCTCCTTTTCCCAAGATGTTTTTAAAAGGCCTCTATCACAGGGTCGTAAAAACCAGGGATTGTTTGCTAAAGGGTTAATTAGGCATATGTCAAAGAGTTAGTCCATGTAGAATATCAGTAAGAAATAATTAAAAGGTGTTCACTTTATGATATCTTCTGTGTTGTTGTGGTTACAATATCCCTGGTACCTCTCTATTTCTTTTACCTTATTAATATGCATACCTATGTATGCAGGTATAGACCTCTGTGTGTGTTGTCCATATATGGAAATACCCTCATTAATATGCATACCTCGATATGACTGTGAGAAGTTTAAAGCATTAATTTATAGATTTTTTCCATTTTCAAAGTGATGAACATGAAATACATATGAAATAATAAAGGTATGTGAAATTCCATGTTCGTAGCGCTAATATAAATGGGATACCTCTGTATGGTTGCACCCGATTACATACCTCACTTGGTGATATAGGTAAACCTGTGTGTGTGTGTGTGTGTGTGTGTGTGTGTGCAGAAAGGAGTCTTATGGCCAAAAAATCACTTTTTCAGGTTTTCCCATATTTGGATACATCTACATGTCTAGAACATAATCTGTGAATATGGAATGAAAATTCCTAAAAATGAGGAAGTTATGAGCTTTTTACCAAAGGGAGTCAATGGTAAAAGATCTATGGCGTCGTGCACATGACTTCAGTAGTCTACAAGAGGTGAACGTTTTGCTTCAATGCTTTAATTCATTGGTAAATGGATTAAATAACTGACTAAGATGATTCTATTTCAATGACATCTGTAATTCATCTCATATACCTTTGTCTGTCTTCCCCAGACCAATCAAACCTACACTTCAACCCTTTATTTTACCAGCTATTTTTAGACTGACAAAACACCATTACAAATTAGATATAGGAGACACAGATTAACTTACACAGATGAAAAAAAAAATTTTTTTTTCAGCACCATAAAAAACACGATAAGATGGTATTCAATCAATTTTTACATGCAATTTCTCCTTTTAAAGCTATCAGCTTCAGCGACATAAAAAGTTGTTTAACTCCAGTTAGAGAGGGGTGTCAATATAAGCCTAAATGTGGGACAGTGACAAAAAACAGTTACTATTCTAAGTTCTTTATTTCTGTAACATACCACGACTAATGATCATATACATGTAACATTTGTAATAAACTAAGAAAATATCCAAGTTTGTCAAAAATACATGTACTGAAATACAAATTGATTTAACCCCTACCATAGAAATTAACCCTTACCAAACAATCCAGAGTTTTATCGCCCCCAACCCAAAAAAGATTTTGGAAACATTATTGGAATAGGAGAAAATGTTGGTAACCAGCATTTTCTCCTTTTACCCCTAATGTTTTCTACCCCATCAAAAAGAGAAATCATCATCATCATTCTATCAACAGTTAATTTGTCATTGCAAATGCTTTCAATTTGTTCCAGGCTAGAATTTTGTCATTTGGTAAGGTGTTAAATGGCCCTTTTCCAGACTAAGAAAAAAGGACAACAGTAATATATTTTCAAAAGTGTCTGCCATAATATTTTCAACACAAAAGAAAGATATAGATCAAAGATCAGAATGCACACTTTTTGCAGTCTGATCTTGATCTACACAGTCTGTAAAAGAGGTCTAATCTTGAGCTAATTGTCAGTAAAAAAAAAGGAATATCTAGCTGACTGGACATTTGCAACTTAAATGGTTCAAATAGCTTTGATTTAGAAGAAAAAGATTGATTGCACAAGTGACATATTCAAGTATCTTTCACCAACTGTGAAACACTGTGGACACTTTTACACAACAGTTCAACTGATTTAATGTAACTTACATGTATGCAACAGCTCTTTCCATTTGAGCCTCTCATAACACCAAAGCACACATCTGGTGAAATATTGGTATGATTTCGTCCAGGCACCATCATACTGTGCTGAATGTCTTTGTTTTTATCTATTTAATGTAGAAATGCAATCTTTATAGGAGTGAGAATTAATTGTGATAACCCTTACCAATTAATTCTGTTTTAGCAACCATATGGAGGACTTTGTTAACATTGTGAGAGACGGGGGAAATGCTGTTAATCGGCATTTTCTCCTTTAACCACAATGTTTTATACCTTTTAAGACTGTTTCATCATTTGAGCCATACTTTAATTTGTTGTCTGCAAATGTTCTAAATTTGAACCAGTCCTTAACTTCTTTATTTGGGTTAGAGTTTGGTGATGGATGTCATCTCTGTATGATAGTTGCAAAGACCTACACAGCTCTCTTTTGTAACTTTGATGCTATATATCATGGGTGAAGTTTTGCCTTTGTACACCAAAATCGTCCTATATACTCATGCAGTCCTGCTACAGCCAGATTTTAGTCTCAACCTTTTACCCCTTCTTTGAGAAATTTATCACAAAAAAAAAGTCTACTGAAAATGATTGAATGAACATGATGTAGTAAACTGTATATATTTGGCAGTTGAGGTTAAGGATGATGTTCTGAAAGTTCCTTTCAAAGTGTATTATCACTATTATGACTTTCACAGATTTCTGTTTATAACTTGCTACAACTTTTAATGTTTACTAAGTCTAATACCTACTGGAAATGAAAGCAAAAACAACCCTTCTTTTCTGAAAATATTCACCTTTATATTTCTACAAAGAAACTATCTTTGACAAGAAAATACACAAACCTGTTAAAACTCTCCTCAATGTAGTAGATTTACAACTACATGTATATTTTCTTGATAGTAGATCTGTTTACCAAAGTGGATCTGAAAAAGATTTCACAATATGTTCCTATAACCATTGATATATCATTAGTAATTGCTTCAAAGGCTATGTATTTTTGGAGCTCATAGTCATTTCAGTAAGGTAGCACTTTATTTGTATAACTGAAAAATTGCTTGAAGTCTGTGAATTATAGAACACAAATGTGACAGAAAAAAAATCATCTTTGCACGATAAATATGAGAAAAAAGCTGACTTTGGATGTATATATTTAATCTACTTTCAGACTTTGAAATAAGCTGAATTTATTTATTTTGGCAGCAAAATAATTAAAAGTAACATTCAATACGCTAGATTGTTGAACAAGACATACCTGTCATTTTTTATGAATGCTGACCTCCAGGTCTTGAAGATCAGAAATAATGCTGTGCCATGTTAACTTCACTGTCTGTTCCTTCACTAACCATTTCACCATCATTCAAATATGTCTGTTTACCTGGGATGAGAATGAAAGTAATGAAAGTTTTGTATTGACAAGAATAAAACTAATATACATACTGAAAACAACTTAAACACATGAAACCTGTGTTTTGGGTACTTAGTGGAATTAAGGGATGAATATCTGCAATACAGGTTTTAGAATTCCAATCACAATCCGATAATCTGAAATCAACCAATGGTCTGATCCTCTTACTTAAGAATCATTGTTACTTTCTATATGCATGTCTGCCATAGAACTCCCACCCTCAGGTTATTTGTTATTTAATGTTATAATTACAAGCCAAACTGAAGTCAGACAATACATAGGTAAATAATGATAAGTTTCAGAATCTAAAATTTTCATAATGTTACATTTCCATTCAAATTTTAGTCAACTTAATAAGAGATGCAAACACGCAGTCCTACTTCAATGTCTGCCTTCGCACTGATTAATCATAACCTCTGAACGAAAAATAAAGGCCGATACACACAATCATACAGATTCTTAGTTTTCGGTCTCAAATTTAACACTGTTGCCATTGCCTGAATAATCATCGGACTCACAGTAGATCTATATGTCTACATTTACAACACTGGATTCTTGATCATGTTTGTTTTCAAAAGTTGGGGAGTTTTTCACCCGTGACAACCAGTATGTTGTTCTCAATCATTCAACAAAAACATTCTCCTGATACACGATTATTTTATGTAGTCCTCGTACTGACAATGGGAGAGTGAGTTTCCGGACTTATATTTGCTCAGTTACTTTTCAAATTTTGGCGGACAAAGTACAACAAAGCCGTTGCTATAAACAAAACTTGTTCTAGTTAGTTACCAATGAGACAACTTCCGGATCACTGAAAGTGCCGAAAATTTGTATTTTCGCCGAGAAATATTGAGATGCAAATTCTTTTTGCAAAATGTAAAATACACAAATCTTATCCAAGACATATTCTTTTATGTAGTCACCATAGTAATCTTTAAAACTGAATGATGTTATCGATGTTTTCAGGCAGGAAGTGATACACTCGGTACGGACTAAATCACTTCGGTACACACACATATATATTATATAATATGTAAATAGGCAAAGCCTAAAAACGGGCGAAAGACGTACGTTGTTTCAGGAAAATTAGATATTAAAACACAAATTTATGCAATAAAATCTCTGTTGGGAAATAATTGAGGTCTCGAAAAACATTTACTTAGACCCACCTTGACGGCAACTTTAGGGAGTCCGATTTTTTTCTCGAGACTATTTTCTTAAATTAGTCTTAGGGTTCCACGGTTATGGGAAATCCCGGTCATCTGAGCATTTTAAGTAAAATCCTTTCTCTCCGTTGTGATACTTATCGTGTTCATGCGGCTCCATTTCTAAATAACTGATGGTCCGTTTATTTATTGCACTCTCTTTATTTTAAAAAGTGGCCCAGGCCACGAATAACATAAATAGATCAAGCTAGTGAAGTTCGACTATCAAACGGCAGAAACAGGTCCTCACAGACAACCAAGGTCGAATTACAAAATATGTGCACGCAAGTCTGACGTAGTACACAAGGTCATACGTCATTGACTTTGTTGAACTCTCTTTTTTTTCCCAAGAAGAAATAAAAGATCATTGAGCTAAGCAAAAGATGTATCGTGTTATGAAACTTTCAAAACTATAACGATATTATTTACATGCTTTTAGGTGAGTATTTGTAAAATTAGTCGGAATGGGCGAATTTTTTGGTTGTGAGAACCGCGAAATGTAGCGTCCCGGAAGTTCAGATTGGGATACAGTCCAACTTTTTTTACATAAGAGAAAATTCAAAATGGCGGGAAAAAAGTCCTTCAGGGTTGAGAATGACGTCATACGTGTAACCTATAGGAGGTCTTCAGACCGCGCCGAAGGCGCGGTCTTTCGCCCGTATAAACACATTGTAATTCATATAATGCATAGAGAATGAGAGAGCAGAGAAAGAAAAACTAGAAAGAGAGAGAGAGAGAGAGAGCATAAAAGTAAGAGAGAGGGAGTCGTATATTGATTTTGTTGTTGTTGTTGTGACAGTAATTGACTATATACATTATGTATAAGTAAATTAAGTTATTCATTCATATCTGTCATATTCATATATTCAGTTTGTGCCCTGTAATACGCAAACTGTCCGGTTTATATTATTTCCGTCTTTTTTTTTTTTTTGTCCGCTTTGATTCATGTTTGGGTGTTGTTTATTTACTTTAAATGATGTCTGTCATTACTGTATTTGTATTTACTTAAATGGCTAAAGACATGTTCATGTCGATTGCTGAATAAAATGTAATGTTCTACAAATCAGATTTTAGGGATGTATAATACTGTGAAGACTTGCATGGTATAATGCATCAGGGCGATGCATTAAGCCCTCTTTTGCCAAAGCATGGCTTATATACATGCCATAGATCTAGCCAGTTAAATAGAATACAACAGCTTGTTGTTATTTCATCTCTTGGATACATGTATAATATGTACATGAATGCTTAGCAAATGCCTCTTTATTTGATCAACTGGAAGAGTAAAGTCAAGACGAAATTAAACAAGAGGGCCATGATGGCCCTGTATCGCTCCACTCGCTTATAAATATAAACAATAAAGAGAAGTCTTCACTATATAAGCCCTTATAAAACTTTGACCCCAGGGCTACAGTCGGAATAAATGGGGAGTATGTGTATTAGAAGAATAACTTGCCAAATTTGGGAGTTCTTGGCCTTATGGCTAGTAACAAGACGGTTTCTGAAGTCTTCACTCCATAAACCCATGTAAAACTTGTGACCCCTGGTGCAGGGCCAAACTTGATCCTAGGGCTTTAACTTGGGCCCTCTTTGTAGTTGTTCACTAAATAATGCTATAATTATGCAAACTTTGGTAGCCCTAAGCCTTATGGCTATGTACACCAAGATTAAAAGTTTTCCCTATATAAGCCCATGTAAATCTTGTGAACCTCCCCCCCCCACCCCCCAGCATGAGGCCAAATTGACCCCAGGACTGTAATTTGGGCACTTTTGGTAGACCCCCACTGGATCAAGCTAAATGCAAATTTTGGTAGCTCTAGGCCTTATGGCTAGGTACAGGAAGATTTTTCAAGTTTTCTCTATATAGGCCTGTGTAAAACTTGTCACCCCTGGGGCAGAGCTAATTTTGAGCCCAGGGCTATAATTTGAAGAAACATGATAGAGGTGTACGACATAAAGCTACATGCCAAATTTGGTAGCCCTATGCCTTATGGTTTCAGACAAGAAGATTTTTAAAGATTTGCAATATTTTTCAGTTTTGTTGCCATGGCAACCAGAGTTTTTGAAGGAATCAAATTATTTCAAGCAATTCTAAAGAGGACCATGGCAGGATCATTTCTATGAAGTTTCATGAAAATTGGATGGGTAGTTCCAGAGAAGAAGATGTTTGAAATAAAAGTTAACGCACGGACGGACGGACTGACGGACGGACGCACGGATGCACAACGGACACCGGGCCATGACATAAGCCCGCTGGCCTTTGGCCAGTGGAGCTAAAAAAAAAAAAAAATAAAACTAATATGTGAACTTAAAACAACATCATCAGAATTAAGACATGTTGCCAACGCACATTCTGACGCAATATTTGAAAGAACTTTTACCAGTTATTACACCTACAAGGTTAGTGCGGGGTATTTCCGGACAAATACAAAAATGCTACTGTAAGGCCACTTCTTTTAAAAGAAGCGTGGACTTGAACTAGAACTTGGTAATTACAGACCTGTAAGTAACCTTTCATTTCTATCTAAAGTAGAGAAAGCAGGTCTGCACAGACTTTGCACGCTTGCGTACAAAAAATAACTTCTCCCCAAAAGTAAATCAGCCTGTACACATCATCATCCTTGTGAATCAGCTCCGCTGCGACCTATCAATGATATTCTTGATGGAAAGGAGAGAAAAGAAGTCTGATTGCTAATGATCTCGGTGCTGCATTCGATACCGTAGATCATGGCATCCTGATAAATGTACTTTATGATCAGTTTGGCGTATGTGGCAGTGCACTGAATTGGCTCGAGTCGATCTTACCTCACCCCGTCCACTAGGATACATGTAGCGTTTCCTAAGGTAGCTGTTTGGGCTCTTGGCTGTACTGTACCTACGCTAGTGCACTCTGCCTTCTACGTCCTCGTCTGGGTTCTCAAATGATCATATCGCACACAAATACTTTCTTCCCCTATGTCTCCAATGCATGAACAGCAAAATATCCATGCACTAGACACATGTGCTTCTATAATCAACAATTGGATAAACGTTAACAAGATAAAAATGAATACTTCCAAAGCAGAGGTCATTATGTTTGGCAGCAGGCCTGAACTGAAGAACCACCTTTAAGATACTCGGGCGCCTTCTTGAACGAAACTATGTCATTTAAGGAATACGTTAAGCGCAAATGTCGCACTGCAATGTTAAACTTCTTCAGCGTTGAGTCCGTTAGAAAACACCTTACTACTGCTGCAACTTAAGGTCTACGGCCCCTAACTCTCATATTTAAGGATCTGTACAAACTTAGTCTCAGAGCAATAGCGACTGATAGATACACTTTATGGTGGAGTTTAAAAACATTTCACCACATGTAACTTCAATTATGAAGAATTTTATCTCATGACCCACGAATGCCTAGGCTGGACAAAAATAATAGAGTACTACCTCCTTGAAATTCAATGTGTTTATCATATCTTTCAAAATACAATGACAAAAAAAGGTATCAAACAATAAAGTAGGTACTAGTTGACCATAATTAAGTGCCAAATTGCAAAATCTTTCCAGAAGACAATACTATTTTGACAAAATTCGGATGCAGGTCATCCTGCCCGACTCATTTACAAGAGAATTTGGACAGTCCGCACTTAATTTTAAAAAAATCAAAACAAATTGAAATAACCTGCAAACCCAGTAGAACTTCCACAAAAATTTCAAACATCATTGACAAATGCTTGGAGGAAATTTGAAGGAAGTTTACCACACACTTTCAGAGAAAACTGGACCTAAACATGGTAAGGTAGATTCAATAGTCACAAATCATTGAAAAAATATTCTCTCATGCAAGTGAGTAAATGTGTAAATTGTAATCCAAAGAAGACATTTGTGCGTGTGGTTTTTTTTTTTTTTTTTTTTCTGCAAATTTCAGGTTTACTGTATAGATCTTTTCTAATGTAAAAACAAATGCCGTTTCAAACTAGAGCTGTCTGAGACCAGCACATTTGACTATTTGTAGCACTTTGTCACAGAACAAGTAGCAGAATTAGCCAAAAGTTTCGAAGTTAAAATGGGTAATAATTACATTGTATATTCACCTACCGTCATGAAACTTGGCAAAGGAGTAGGTCTATTTATACAACAGTCTTCTGTGAAGTTGCAATTTAATCCATGGTAAAATGATGGAGATACAAACTTACATGTAAGACTTCTTTCAAAATTTCTATTTCGATAAAAGCTAACAATTCAGTCAAAAATCTAAAAAGAGTACCGGTAACGTTGACACAAAAGTATGTACTGAAACTGGGAAATGCAACACTTTTAAAGGCACTATTTTAGTTTCTATGCATTCAATTTCCAATGGAAAACAATGTGGTAAAAGAAACTACTTGCAAGGACGAGCAATTTCTGCTTTTTCCACATTTTCTTAATTAAGCTTTTAGACTTGAAATTTACATACATTGTTGTTTCTGTCTCACATAATTTGAATAAATTCACATTAATGGTGCACTCTATTGCCAATTTCATTCAGGTTAAATGTTGCATTCCCTAGTTTCAGGGCCTGGTGTGCAGTTATCATTCAATAAAAGGGGTGGTCACAGTTATTGTGGACATATAAGATCTTTACTAAGTTGCAACAGCAAAACAGATGCTTGGGTATCTGCTACAGCTCTGATTACTTTTGCAAGAGTCAAACTAAAATGGACCAAACATAATATATTCCTCATGCTAAAAAAAGAAAACAAGAGCGGCAAATTGTCGCAAGATACGCCCGTCCCACCGCCAGTTGTTGAGGGGGATAATAATCGTAAGGGGCAGGTAGAGGAAAATAGTAGTGCAGCAGAAATCATGTAAGTGATTGAAATAGGCATGAATGTCTCCGGCCAGAGCATAACTTTGTCATCTCCAGTCTGAACATCTTGAAATTTGGAATGCATGATTGTTGAAAAATTACGGAGTGTATAACTCTTCCTAGCATGAATTTTGGGTTATTTCCCCTTTGATCTTCATTTTTATAGCATTTCTTGCTTGTCCAGAGCATAACTTACATAACCATTTCCCTACAAGAAGTAACAGGAAAATGTTAAGTTCGCAGGTTAAATATTAACTGTCATCTCTGCTGCGCCCATATAATATTTGTGCAAAGCAAGCTACATCCAACGTCACAACAGTACTGTTGTACAGGTTGTAAAAACACTCAGATACCTACTTGTATAAAGTTTGACATCCACTGCAAACTTGCACTGCTACAAAACGTACCTGGAATAAATCTTACTGAGAATTCTTTACTAAGAAAATAGTGAAATAATTAAAAAACTACAAATAAGATGGTTAAGTTATGCGGTACGAAGATCAAAGGGGGAATAACTCAAAATTCATGCTAGGAAGAGTTATGGGTCTTGTGCACTGCACTCCGTAATTTTTCAACAATCATGTATACCAAATTTGAAGATGTTCATACTAGAGATGACAAAGTTATGCTCCGGACAAGCAGAAAATGCTGTAAAAATGAAGACCAAAGAGGGAAAAACTCAAAATTT
This sequence comes from Tridacna gigas, assembly GCA_945859785.2. NCBI lineage: Eukaryota > Metazoa > Mollusca > Bivalvia > Cardiida > Cardiidae > Tridacna > Tridacna gigas. The sequence goes on along the minus strand of OX244029.2, from coordinate 11,877,602 downwards.
GTGCTAGGAAGAGTTATGGTTCTTGTGCACTGCACTCCGTAATTTTTCAACAATCATGCATACCAAATTTGAAGATGTTCAGACTAGAGATGACAAAGTTCTGCTCTGGACAAGCAAGAAATGTTGTAAAAATGAAGATCAAAGGGGGAAAACTCAAAATTTGTGCTAGGAAGAGTTAAGGTTCTTGTGCACTGCACTACATAATTTTTCAACAATCATGCATACCAAATTTGAAGATGTTCCGGCAAGAGATGACAAAGTTATGCTCCGGACAAGCAGAAAATGCTGTAAAAATGAAGACCAAAGAGGGAAAAACTCAAAATTTGTGCTAGGAAGAGTTATGGTTCTTGTGCACTGCACTCCGTAATTTTTCAACAATCATGCATACCAAATTTGAAGATGTTCAGACTAGAGATGACAAAGTTCTGCTCTGGACAAGCAAGAAATGTTGTAAAAATGAAGATCAAAGGGGGAAAACTCAAAATTTGTGCTAGGAAGAGTTAAGGTTCTTGTGCACTGCACTACATAATTTTTCAACAATCATGCATACCAAATTTGAAGATGTTCCGGCAAGAGATGACAAAGTTATGCTCCGGACAAGCAGAAAATGCTGTAAAAATGACAATCAAAGGGAAATAACTCAAAGACAGCACGAGGTAGAAGTGTTTGGTTCTTTCGCACTGCACTCGGTATTATTGCAACAAACACAAATGCCAAGTTTCAAGTCACTCGGACTGAAGATGACAAAGTTATGCTCCGGACAAGCAGAAAATGCTGTAAAAATGAAGATCAAAGGGGGAAAAACTCAAAATTTGTGCTAGGAAGAGTTATGGGTCTTGTGCACTGCACTCCGTAATTTTTCAAAAATCATGTATACCAAATTTGAAGATGTTCTGACTAGAGATGACAAAGTTATGCTCCGGACAAGCAGAAAATGCTGTAAAAATGAAGACCAAAGAGGGAAAAACTCAAAATTTGTGCTAGGAAGAGTTAAGGTTCTTGTGCACTGCACTCCGTAATTTTTCAACAATCATGCATACCAAATTTGAAGATGTTCGGACTAAAGATGACAAAGTTCTGCTCTGGACAAGCAAGAAATGTTGTAAAAATGAAGATCAAAGGGGAAAAACTCAAAATTTGTGCTAGGAAGAGTTAAGGTTCTTGTGCACTGCACTACATAATTTTTCAACAATCATGCATACCAAATTTGAAGATGTTCCGGCAAGAGATGACAAAGTTATGCTCCAGACAAGCAGAAAATGCTGTAAAAATGACAATCAAAGGGAAATAACTCAAAGACAGCACGAGGTAGAAGTGTTTGGTTCTTTCGCACTGCACTCGGTATTATTGCAACAAACACAAATGCTAAGTTTCAAGTCACTCGGACTGAAGATGACAAAGTTATGCTCCGGACAAGCAGAAAATGCTGTAAAAATGAAGATCAAAGGGGGAAAAACTCAAAATTTGTGCTAGGAAAAGTTATGGGTCTTGTGCACTGCACTCCGTATTTTTTCAAAAATCATGTATACCAAATTTGAAGATGTTCTGACTAGAGATGACAAAGTTATGCTCCGGACAAGCAGAAAATGCTGTAAAAATGACAATCAACGGGAAATAACTCAAAGACAGCACGAGGTAGAGTTATGGTTCTTTCGCACTGCACTCGGTATTATTGCAACAAACACAAATGCCAAGTTTCAAGTCAATCGGACTGAAGATGACAAAGTTATGCTCCGGACAAAGAACTGGACGCCGCCCGCCCGCCCGTACGCCATGGGTGATCCCATAATACGTCCCGTCTTCGACGGGCGTATAAAAATCAAAATGGCTTTGCCTTAATAATAAAGCCGGCATTCAGGATCACCAGATCAGTGCTATAGGCTATCACAACAATTCTTGATACAACTAAAGTATAAGCTGTAAATTTCAAAGATGGCGATACGCCCCTGTGGTCTCTACAGTTCAACTGAGATCCGTTATGTATTGCAATGGCATTTAGAATCAGAATCATTCTAATTTTGAAATGAGAAAGTATTGCCAATTTTCAATTTCACAAGATGAACAGTACTAAAATTTGGCAGTGCAGCATTTTCAGCTGCTCCATCCCAGTTCTGGTGCATTCAGTTTTCTAAAACTAGTATGGAAAACATCATGGAAAGAGAAAGCCATTGCATGTGCAAGTAATGGTATCTCTATTCATACTGTTTTCCAAGCTTCATACCTTTAAACATCTTTTGGATTTAAGCTTGCTGCATTTTAAACTAAATCACATGAGGTTGAGGAGTATTCTGGATGCAGTTCCATTCTGTTTCAAATTTAATTTGTCTTTGGCAAATACTTTCAACATGGACAAGTCTATGATTCTGTGATCTTGTAGAGTGATAATATAATTCTTCTACTGCTTCTTTGTCAATGCGACTTTGATCCCTTGATATTTTAGAAATCACAATATGCATGGCCTGGTTTCTGCACTGTAAACAGCTTGAAGACATTCATTTTCATTCAACACTTTTTGAAACTTTATCAACAGCCTTCTCCTTGCCTTGAAACCTTCTAGCGTTCAACAGCCAAGCTAGCACTTTCTTTTCTGAAACATGGATAACACATAAAATGTCACAAAAGAAACGTGATTAGGTGAGTTACAAATTCAAGTGTGACAGTGTTGTAGGATTAATGTGGTTTTCAACATTCCTATACAGCCCGGCTAGGTTGGTTGTTGGTTGTATTGGGGTTTAACGCCACTTTAACAGCTAAGGTCATATCATGGCGGTCGGTGACGCACATGTGTTTCCTGGCTTTCTCACACCAGTACTAACACAACTTTCTTTCCAAAGCCACCGACTACTTTTCTCACATGCTTCAGCAGAGGTGAGAGGCGAAAATACGCCGGAAAGAAAGTTCGCCTCAACCGGGTATCGAACTCACAACCACCAGGTCATGAGTCCGACACACTCACCACTGAGCCACCCAGGCGGGCATCCGGCTAGGTAGCTCAGTGGTTAACATGTCCGACTCGTGACCTGGCAGATGCGAGTTTGATACTTAATTGAAGGAAACTTTCTTTCCGGCGATTTTTCGCCTCTCACCTCTGATTCATGTAAGAAAAGTAGTCATAGACTTGGAAAGAAAGTCGTGTCAGTACTGGTGTGAGAAAGCCAGGAAACACATGCGTACGTGCACTGACCGCCGTGATATGACCTGAGCTGTTAAAACGGTGCTAAACTCAAATACAAACAAAACACATTTCCCAAACAGTATGAATGCATCCTTTCCACACCAATGGCTGTATTTTTCAAACAGACTTGATCTTTTGATATGCCAAAGTATCAGAACAATTGGGTTGCATTGCCTGTCATCAAATGCAGCAAACAGGAAGCATTTACAGAAGATTTCCAAGTTTAGAAACTAACAAAATACTGACATTTTCACCCAAGGAAAAATAATTCCCATGGTAATACATATATATTAACCCTTTACCACACAACCCCAATTTCTAACTACCCTGGGAAACTGGACTTTTGAAACCATTGTGGGAAAAGGAGAAAATGCTAGTAACCAGCTGTTGTGTACTTGGTAGGTTGTGCAGTGGATGAATTTTGGTCAGTTTTGATCGATGAAGTTTAGTCGAACATTCAGAACTATTCTTGCATAATGCAGATCAAGCGGATGGGGGAAGTAGTACTTGTTTTTGGGATGATGAAAGCACGGAGGACACGTGACTGAAATTAAAGATCTGAAAAAGAGATTGAATGTCTTCCTTTGAGCTTTTCCCCAAACTACCACATGGTGAAGAATCTAAATCGACTGTTGGCGACTCGAGGGCCTTTTGCAGACAATGTAGATCAATGTTTTTTTTTTTTTTTTTTTTTTTTTTTAATGTCGGCTTGAAAAATTCATTTCACTTATTTGGCAGGATAACGGTTGACGATATATCCAAGAGTATACTGCTTTTATTTGTTTTTGCCTACTTCAATCACATCAAGGGGGAAAAGGGAGATTTAAATAGACTGAACATCTGGATACAAAACTGATTGCATGATCAATTTCTGTTGCATACACTATGCGCAAATTAGGTGTAGACAAATTGCTGTTTGGATTTCTCTTGCGCGTGAGTCATACTGTATTTTCCTTCTGGTTATCAAGCGTTAATAGCCAATAATAATGATGATAACAATAATAGAGTTAGAAAGAAAGATGAATTAGTTATCTACAATCATTTCCTGAGAAATTAGTTTAAATAAATATCTCGCATAAATGTGGCTAAAGCCTATTTTTGTTACGGCCTTTACCCGTTTAAACGGACAGATTTGTCTGTTCATCAGGATAAAGATGTGTACATTAACTTTAAATACATGTAGTAGAAAAGGTAGGTGTCAAAAAGCCATTCATGAAGAGAGATAGACCTTGGTTAATTGTCATCAATACTTACTTGTAACTTAGTTACATCATTTTAACTGTTTTTCTTGAGGATTTTTGCTTAGAGGACAATAGCTTGCCTCATAACTTTCTTTTGGGTTAAAAAAGAAAATCAAACATGTGTAAGTGTGGAAATAATTATATGATTTTTTTTTTTTTTTTTTTTTTTTTTTTTTTTTTTTTATTTTTACTATCTCTAACAGGGCCCTAAGATCACCTGAACAAAAACCAGTAGGTATTGGCAACTTTATGAAAAGAAATCTTTCAGTGAGGACGAAACTGGATTAAACAGAATGTTGACAAATATTTACATTCGCTTGTCTTTATTTGTAACATTTTCTATCGCAGTATTCTTATGGTATGTATCTCTGCAAATGAATTGGGAAACTATGCGGAAAATAGTCCACAAAATCAAGGAAACGGACCAAGCTAACAGGAAAGAACAAAAACTTTTGTCAAATTTCACCGCAATGTCAAAGTTGATTGGAGCTGATCGTCTTCCGTTTACTTTGTACCGAAGTTACAGCTTAGAAAACCCTTCTTTGTGTTCCTCAGTGAGCAGCTTATTAATGCTAGTTGCAGTTAAATCTTCGCCCACAAATTTTGACAACCGTAAAATTCTACGCGAAACTTGGATGAACCAAATAGATATGTTTATATTTGGAAGAGCAAAATTTTTATTCGTCCTAGGAAAGACAGATTCCTCTACACAGAAACAGATAGAAGATGAGTTCAGTAGATATGGCGATATCTTACAAGGAGAGTTTATTGATACTTACAGAAATCTTACTGAAAAGGGAATAACTTTAACGAAATGGGCCAGTGAACGTTGTAGAAATGCAAAAATGATTATGCAAACGGATGACGATGTCGTAGTAAACGTTTTCAATTTATTCAAATACATAGTTCCCGTCATTCAAAAACAGTCCAAAACCATCGTATGCAAACTAGTTTTGTCAGGAATTGTACAGAGACGTGAAAATAACAAGTGGTTTATTGAGAGTAACCTGTTTCCAGACTCGGAGTTCTACCCACCGTTTTGTCAAGGCTTCTTTGTGTTGTATACAAATGATCTTACGCCATTGCTTTACGAAGCCGCTAAATCTACACCATTTTTCTGGGTAGACGATGTATATCTGTATGGTCTACTTGTAAAGAGAATTCCCGGAGTGGACGTCAGAAAGATGAAAAGAAATACCTTAGTACTTGGCAATATCGAATCACGTTCTTACGATGGCAAACGGCAATTCAAAACCTGTGATTATTTAATAGCGGCTGGAAACCTTAAAGTTGGCAATCTCAGGAACACTTGGAATGAAATTGTCCGAATCAATTTGCAAGAAATCCACGCTAATATTATCCCTTGATTTGTATGTCTTAAGTTCTTTTGGAAAGTTTAAGATGTAACAATATACTCGAGGACAAAGGAAACATCTCATCTTAAAGTAACAATAGCTGCCAAAAGTAAACAAAGTAAATGTTAAAATGCAATTTAAATCATACCATTAGAAAGCATGGAAATTATTGTGGAGATGTTAATCTGTTATTGTACGGTCGGTCCAAGTGTAAGTTGCCGGTAGTGAAATTTAATTTCAAAACTAGGTTACAAGTTGCCAGGTCACTCTATCTTTTCTTTACTTTTTTCCAGCGACTAACAGTTGGACCGACTACACAATAGCAGATTGTTATCTTCACAATATTTTCCATACTTTTGAGTAGTATGAAATCTAAATCTAAATGCATTTTAACACATTTTACCCTTCTTTAATTGAAAATTAAAATGTATTCAAGTCAGATAGTTCTTTTCTGCCGCACATATGTTTCCAGAAAAAATGAAGATTCGGTGCCACGTATTGAGTGACAATCTAAAGTGCAATTCTTTTCAATAACTATGTTCAGGATATAATGACAAAATCTTGGTCATGTTTGATAATGGATTACAATAGATGAATAAATAGATCGCCAACCTTTGAAAAATACTTGTAAACCTTGGTCATCTTCTGGCACCCATACTCCCACTGTGATACTGCGATAATAATGTGTGCCAACTTTGTCAGACAATGGCCACAGATGGTCTTAAATTTGGTCACACTTACAACATTTTAGTGATTCATGACATACGTTTGATTTAGATAAATAAAGTTACTTTGCTCCTCCCTTATTACCTGTATATCTTAAACAGGTAAGGCAAATGGCTGACAAGACAAGGTTATCAGGTATGAAAACAGCTGTTTGCGAACAAATTCATTTGATTGGGCAAATTCTTGGAGATAAATTAGCCCATATCTTTAGCAAACCAAATACAATGTAATATGTTCAGAACGGCACGCAAAAAGACATGAATTTATCCCTATGATAAAATCAGATGTAGCCCAAGTTCATTTATAGGTAGCTGTATAAATCGGAATGGGGAATCAAAGATCAGCACTATCTATTCTGCATCAATGTTCTGTTCAGTGCTCCTGTTCAAAAAACGTTTTGTCCATCAATATTTGGGAACATTAGAATAATTTGCGTTAAGGGCCAAATATTTAAACTTTTGCAGAAGTTCCGAATCTATCAATATTTGCAAATCTGAATCACAGGCATCTGTTTTGCCAACAACACCAGTGGAAATACTTGTTGAAATTCAATACAATTTCTGACATAAATTTGCCCTTTGGTGTAGCCTCACTAGTATTTGATTAATCAGATAAGATTTCCTAGAAACTACGTCAGGATACTATTCAAGCTGGTGGCTCTGTCTCATAAGCTACTTGGGTTAGGTCACTACGGACAATCATTAGCTCTTGAAATGCTTTGAACGCAAGAAAAAACGCTAATTATCTGCTTTTCAAAGCCATACAACTATAACAAACAATCTGGTTTTAAAAACATTCTTTGTTTCTTCTTCCCCTTTCCTCAAACACAGCTTGTTCAAAGTTGAAATTTTCATGGTCATGTTCACTGATTAAACATGTCTTTTCTTTTTTTCAAGCTAATATTATTTATAAAGAAGCCAGCCATCGAAAGTAGCAGGGAGACCGTCAGCAAATCACCAAGTATTTATCAGCACTTGTGATTCATGTACATGTTATGTGTACGGGGGAATCTGTTAAGTCCGTGTCTTTCTGTGTTGACTGCATCGAGTATCTTTGTACGAACTGTCTGAAGCATCGCAAGAAATTTAAAGTAACACATGATCACATAACACTTGAGGGGAATGCAGTACCATCAAACAAAGAAGCTTTTGAAAGGATGCAATCCATCACTCTGTGCCCCGTCCACGTGGATCAGAAAAGTATCTACAAATGTACTAATCACTCTGAGTATGCGTGTCTGAAATGTGTAAGGAGCAATCAATTGGCACGTAACTTTCTAGTTGATATCACAACTCTAAAGAAAACTGAAAAATCTTCAGATATCGTTCACACATTTTCAGTTTGAAAGAGAAGCAAAATTATATGCACAAAATTGTAGGAAACGCAATACTGAAACTGAATAAGGAAAAAGACACGGTACTTGAAAAAAAAGTAAAACTAGAGGGCCTTGAGGGCCTGAATCGCTCTACTGACATGACTGTGCTCTTTTTTATAGCATACACTATGAATCCATGATGCAAAAAGGAAAAAAAGCAAACGCACAAAAAAAGGGTTGTTGCAGTTGGGCTTGAACTCACTAAGATAGCAAAAGTAGGCACTGTGAATTGAACAAAATTAATAGTGAAAAAAAAAAACCCTGACGTTCAATTTCTCAAAACCAATTGTTTGGAATCCAGTCAACTTTTTGATACGGCTTCAGTACTCACCGTTTTAAATTTGATACAGTTTCAGTATTTAAACAATCCCTGGAAGTTTCAAAGAATGTGACCAATAATGTGGACTTTGTTGAGTAAACAATACTAAGTCATCACATGGCTGCTTTTCCTAAACTGATTGCTAGATTTTCTTCATTCTTAATAGAGTTCAGTCCCTTGATTATACAAATAATTTTTCCAAGTTTCAAAAGAATGAATCAAAAATGTGACTTAATTGCATAAACAAGAAATAAAAAAAAAAAATCAACTTTAAATAGCACCTTTTCCCATACTGATTTTCAAACGTCTTTTTTTTTTTTTTTTTTTTTTTTTTTAATCCGTAGGGTTCAAGCTATTGATAATATAAAGCAACTATGGAAGTTTCATAAAAATTCAACCACAAATGCCAACATTATCGCATAAACTAAAATTGTAAATTTTCAAATTTAAATGGCTACTTTTCCAATACTAAGTGTCAATTTTTTTTCAAAATCAATAGGATTCAAGCTGTTGATGATACAAAGCATCTGTGCAAGTTTCATGAAAATCGGACCACAAATATAGACTTTATTGTGTAAACAAAAAAAGGAAATTTTGATCTTTAAATAGCTACTTTTTCCAAACTGATTGTCAGATTTTTTTTCAAAATCAATAGGGTACAAGCTATTGATGAGATAAACAAACTGTGCAAGTTTCACGAAAATCAAACCACAAGTACTGACCTTATCACGTAAGCAAGAAATTTAAATTTTGAATTTTAAATGGCTACTTTTTCCACACTGTTTTTCAGATTTTTTTCAAAATCAATAGGATTCAAGCTATTGATGAGATAAACAAACTGTACAAATTTCAAGAAAATCAGATCAAAATTGCAGACTTTATTGCCTAAACAAGAAATGGAAATTTTGAACTTTAAATGGCTACTTTTTCCACACTGTTTTTCAGATTTTTTTCAAAATCAATAGGATTCAGCTATTGATGAGATAAACAAACTGTGCAAGTTTCAAGAAAATCGGATCAAAATTGCAGACTTTATTGCGTAAACAAGAAATGGAAATTTTGAACTTTAAATAGCTACTTTTCCCACACTGTTTGTCAGATTTTTTTCAAAATCAATATTGTACAAGCTATCGATGAGATAAACAAACTGTGCAAGTTTCACGGAAATCAAACCACAAATACTGACCTTATCACGTAAACAAGAAATTGAAATTTTGAATTTTAAATAGGATTCAAGCTATGGATGACATAAACAAACTGTGCAGGTTTCAAGAAAATCGGATCAAAATTGCAGACTTTATTGCGTAAACAAGAAATGGAAATTTTGAACTTTAAATGGCTACTTTTTCCACACTGTTTGTCAGATTTTTTTCAAAATCAAAAGGGTTCAAGCTATTGATAAGATAAACAAACTATGCAAGTTTCACGAAAATCTGATCAAAATTGCAGACTTTATCGCGTAAACAAGAAATTGAAATTTTGAACTTTAAATGTCTACTTTTCCCACACTGTTTGTCAGATTTTTTTTCAAAATCAGTAGGGTTCAAGCTATTGATGAGATAAACAAACTGTGCAAGTTTCACGAAAATCTGACCATAAATGCAGACCTTATCGCGTAAACAAGAAAAACGGACGGACGGACGGACAGACGGACGGACGACGGAAACCACGCCCTGACATAAGCTCTGCTGGCTTACAGCCAGTAAAGCTAAAAACTGATAGATAAACTTCGAGACTTTCTCGTTCAGCTTGAACAGTCCAGTGAAAACTTTAAAGAGACTGTGACAGCAGAATGTGTCCGTATCCATGCTAAAACAAGATCAACATTAACGAAGGCCGCGGAATACTCTAATCAAGCCAATTTTCTACAAACTGTTATGGATTTAGGTAATCCGATTCAGGCTTACATTCCGTCTTTTCGTAACTGTTTGCCTGTACGAGTTGTCGTTCGTGCGGGACAGTACATGAACTTCCGGTTTGGAAATTTTACATACTGCGAAGTTTAAACATTTAACTTGGGTATTTATTTATGGATGCAACAAATACTTCTGTGTTGCCGTTAACCCCTCAAACAACGGTAGAAGATATTTTGAACTATCGCAGATCAGAAATACAAACGTTTCTCAGGCAAAACCGTCTTAAAATTAATGGAAAAAAACCTCAACTTGCCCAAAGAGTCGTAGACCTTATACAATCGTCACAGTCTTGCAAAGATCAGACAGATAATCGTGTTAACAATAACAAATGCATTTTCTGTATGTCCAAGGACCAGCTAATCTTGAAAATGGATTTCCTTAATGTCATGGTATATTGTCATAGAAACCCAATTCCTGCAAACTACCAGGCTTTAAAAATTTTACAATATTATGGACTTACTGAGAAGTGTATTTGTTTAGATTTCAATTACAAATAAACTGCTCAGTAGCTCCATTTGTTGACGTTTTTTAATGGTAAATATATATCTATGAACAATGTATAAAATAGAATTCACATGATTATATCTCAAGTTCAAGTCTATGTTATTTTTTATGAATACATGTACATGTATATAAGTAACATCTAACTTGTAATTGTATGTACAGACAATATTAAAGTTTGAAGACACATTTGTTTAGCATTTTCCATAGCAGGTCTACAAGAACACTAACCATTTTACAAAATTCCTTGTCTTTAAGGCAGTGAAAGACTTCGAATTAATGTGGAAAAAGAAGAAAAGGCTCAGAACAAAAGATTTCTTCTATTTCTTCAATGATTTCTTTCCGGATAAGAGAACCAGGAGTCTTCGGGAATTTTTCAGTAGGCCTAGTTGTCATCAGGAGAAGCTTGAATTCTAAAGGAGTCCATAATTTGTTACTTCAATAAGATTAACTCTTTACCAAATGACAAAATTTTGGACTAGACCAAACTGAAAGCATTGGCAGACGACAACTTAGATGGAGCTGAAATAGTGATCGTTGTATATGAGAGGGTAGAAAACATTGTGGGCAAAGGAGAATATGCCAGTTATCAGCATTTTCTCCTTTTCCCACAATGTTTTCAAAGGCTTTCTCTGTCTGGGTCCTTAAAGCTCGGGATTGTGTGGGAAAGACATATTGGTATGTGAAGAGCATGTACACTGAATTTTCACCCTTACTCTGAAACAAGTGGACAGTACAGCTTTACACCTAATGGTTTCAATCTGACTGGATGTGTATGAAACCTTTATCAACCATCACTGCATCTCCTTTGTTGAGTTGCTCAAACAGACAGCTCTTTCTAGTTATTTCAACATCTGAGGTAGATCCCGGCCACAATTTAGACACAAAGACAACTGCTCCAGTCATACTGACTCCAACCAATGCCTTAAAGGTATCATGCAATTTATAACAGGAGTAGGTTAATGACTTATTTTCTAAAGATGATGGACTCTGGATATAAACCTCTGTACAGTCAAGTATGACTCTTGTGTCTGAGAATTTTTCAAAACACTTTGGCACAGATGCTTGTAGAACATCAAGTTTGGGAAGAACGACAAGTGATTGCATGCATTCACACATAAACAAGACCCATGAATTAAAAATCTTTGAAACTGCACTTGCAGATATTTTGAAACGAAATTCCAAGTCTTTTACAAGTAAACCAAGTCTAAGCCTCATCATCACCATTAAAAATTCATCAACGTGACGCAACTTTCGTTTTCACCCTAAGCTATTTATAATCATTTCACCAACAGATTCAGTACTCAATTTATCAGCACCATGTTCCATAAGGGAGTCAAACACAGGAATGTCTTGAAATCTGTAAATCCAGTGTAAAACATTATCAAATCATTTGAATGTTTAATTTTTTCTATGAAGATTTCTGGGAGTGATACATCTATACCAACAGATACACTGGGCTGAACGTGGTTGAATGTCTCAGAAAATTCAGTGAAATCAGTTCCTACCATAGAATTTTCCTTATTACACAAAGTCACATTTTCCAAAATTCTAGGCGGTTCATATGTCTGTGTGGCTTGAGTACAACTGAAATCAGCAACTGGACATTTTGGCTTTATGGTCTTGCTATAGGCTGTCAGAGAATACCTGTGAAGATTCATAAAATATGATGATTTTATAACCTGTTACCATACATTCCAGTCAGAAGCATCTTTACAACTTAAACCCTTACCACACAATCCCCACTTTTACCAATCCTGAGAAAGAAGCCTTTTGAAAACGTAATAGGAAAAAGAGAAATTGCTGGTAACCACATTTTCTCCGTTTCCCACAATGTTTTCTACCCTTCCCATAACAAATTTCTATTTTTTGAGCCACAATTCTTTTGTCATCTGCATTACTTTTAATTTAGACCATAAAGGCTGTGACATTGACGAAAAACAAAATAACGACAATATATTTCCATACTATCATATATCCCTGAGTAGGGTATTTTTGCCAATTTAGCAACATTTCCTTCAATCCTAAATCATGTAAACTGGAAATTAGTAAAATGTATGTGTATGTAAAATCTGTAACCTTTTACAATCATTTAAATTCACCTCTTTAAAATTATTGACCTATATTCATTTGTCAAGAAATGAAAATTTTATGGCAACCATATAGAGAGGATTTCCTGGTGATGTGCATGTATTTTCACTGGTCATGATATTTTCTTTTCTAAGGTAAACTGCGGATGATGAATGAAAGTCGCATGAAAGTCATAAACCTGTCAATTCTCTGATGACAAGTTGTGAACATTTAATAAGTGCGTATTGCCTCACAAAATTAACATATTCTTTTAATTCTGCATCATATTTCAGGAATAAATGAAAACCGCCAAATTCATGGATATAAACGTTTGCACTCTCTATTTTCTTCACTGCCGTGGATTTGTATAAACTTAAAAGCTGCTTTCTATAACCATTTAATGTCGCCTTTTAATGCCCATGGGTATGAAGCCTTTTGAAAACATTGTTGGAAAAGGAGCAAATCCTGGTAACCAGCATTTTCTCCTTTTCCCACAATGTTTTCTACCTTAACAAAGGAAAATTGCACTATGTGCACCACACTGAAATTGTCGTCTGCAAATGCTTTCAATTTGCACAGGTCTAAAATTTTGTCGTCTGTTAAAGGGTTAATTCAAAGATCAAAACAAGTTGATATCCTAGAGTCATTTGTTTGGACGCCCTTAAGCACTTTAGCTTCTGTATCATTAGTTTAATGACTTAATTATATAAACAAATGCAATGTATAGCAGCTGTAGCATGTTATCTATGACTGCATATTTATATCACACTTGATTGTAATTTGAATTTTGAATAAGTCAAATTTTTGCAACTTTTTCAATAGACCACCGGAGCATCCATGTTTGTTTAAACTCATACGAAACAACGCCTTTTATTGGTCTGCTCTTTTTTGAGTGATATATCCCTCTACTTTCACATGCACAACCAAATTTGATACTTGGACAAGCAAACCAGAAATTTAACAACATGTACAATTTTTTCTATCTTTCAGACATATGAGCTATTTCAGATTTTTCAAATCTGATACTCACTGCTGTATTTGAAAAATTTACATTGCTACAGTTTACAGGGGGTAACCATGCGTTAAAACTCAAGAATGCAAGCTGAACTTGATGAACTAAAGATATATATAGAAATTAGCTCATGTCACATTGAGGACATGCTGTACAATGACTTTTACGTCTTACTCGAAGACCCTCCAGATCCTGTACATAGTAAAACTTGGTTCAAAAAAGAACATCATAGTGTTGCAGAAAGCCTGTTACAAGAGGGTTCATACCGCTCAAAAGGAAATAAATGGTAGTAATGATAAGGTAAACACAAAGGAAGTGACGAAATGTACAACTCAACCTATTGAGAAAATCCCCAAGTCATTGATCAAATCTATACTGACAATATCTTGCTCAGCCGACCAACGCATATTGCCAATTATAATTAATGAACAGGAGCCTTGTACATCCTCCGAAACAAACCTTCCTATCAAAATTTATTTGCCTGTGATTTCTGGATTACCTGAGTGCAATTACATGTTACAAGTTACGGTTAATAGTCTAGGATATATTGCTGTTCTATGTGTCAGTCAAGACATCTTCTAATTTTGGATAAGAACTTTTGTCTGCAGAATCGAATCCTACTAGAAACAGAACCTGTATGCTTCAGCTCTACAGGTAACGAGGACTTCGTCATTGTTTTGCTAACAGAACAATGAAAACATACCAAGTGACTCGAAAAGATGTTTTCACTTTCAAATGTTTTTATTCCCCTCAAAGCTCTATTTCTGTAGCCTATCAATGCATGGTGCCAATCAAGTAGTATGTCTTTGCTTCAACCTACTTCTCGATGAAGGAAAAAGTATTATGCAAGACTGTGTGACATTTGAAATTCGGGGTAATAAGGATGGCAAAATTCACAAAACTTTCAGTTTCAACCTTGCAGCCAAAGCATCAGCGGAAATGTCTATTTATTCAAGGCAGATGGGTGAGATAGTTGTATGTTCAAATATTCCATCATCTTTCTACATATTTCTATCAGAGACTGTCGAAAGGCTACGACTTATTGAAATATCAGGTGCTACAAGTATAGCTGGTGACAGATATGGAAATCTGTACATATTTGACAAAACTGGAGACTCCATTTTATACATTTCAAAGGACACCTATGATATGTTAAATAATATTAAATCAAAGGAGTTGTCAGCTGCTGCAATAACATACAATGCTAATGAGCTCACTCGCATCGCGGTATGCTCTACAATGGAGGAACAGACAACAGCCCAGCTTAGCAAATGCCTCTTTCTTTGATCAACTTGAAGTGTTAAGTCAAGATGAAATTAAAGAAACTAATATATGAACTTAAACAACATCATCAGAATTAAGACATGTTGCCAACGCACATTCTGACGCAGTACTTGAAAGAACTTTTACCAGTTATTACACCTATAAGGTTAGTGCGGGGTATTTCCGGATAAATACAAACAAGCTACTGTAAGGCCACTTCTTTTAAAAGAAGCGTGGACTTGAGCTAGAACTTGGTAATTACAGACCTGTAAGTAGCCTTTCAGTTCTATCTAAAGAAGAGAAAGCGGATCTGCAGAGACTTTGCGCGCATGCGTACAAAAAATAACTTTACCCCAAAAGTCAATTAATCAGCCTGTATACAACATCATTCTTGTGAATCAGCTCGGCTGCGACCTATCAATTATATTCTTGGTGGAAAGGAGAGAAAAGAAGTCTGATTGCTAATGATCTCGGTGCTGCATTCGATACCGTAGATCATGACATCCTGATAAAGTACTTTATGATCAGTTTGGCGTATGTGGCAGTGCATTGAATTGGCTCGAGTCGATCTTACCTCACCCCGTCCACTAGGATACACATAGCGTTCCCTAAGGTAGCTGTTTGGGCTCTTGGCTGTACTTTACCTACGCTAGTGCACTCCGCCGTCTACTTCCTTGTCTGGGTTCTCTATTGATCATATCGCACACAAATGCTTTCTTCCCCTATGTCTCCAATGCATGAACAGCAAAATATCCATGAACTAGATATATGTGCCATTACAATCAACAATTGGATGAACGTTAACAAGATAAAAATGAATACTTCCAAAGCAGAGTTCATTATGTTTGGCAGCAGGCCTGAACTGAACAACCACCTATAAGATACTCGGGCGCCTTCTTGAACGAAACTATTTCATTCAAGAAATACGTTAAGCGCAAATGTCCCACTGCAATGTTAAACTTATTCAGATTTGAGCCTGTTAGAAAATACCTTACTACTGCTGCATCTTAAATCTTAGTACTTCTCTGGTTATTTCTCATATGGACTATTGCACTGTTATATTGTATGGCATTTCTGATTCAGAGCTGCTGAAAATGCAACGCATTCAAAACGTGTGCAAAATTAGCTTTAGGCAGAAGCAAATATGACAGTGCGAAGAAAGCTCTATAATTGGCCCGCAATATTCGAAATGAGACATTCGGACATTTGCGTAAAGTGTCGTCCCGGATTAGCATGCGACTAGATAAGATTTGTTCATACAGTAGGCTTTCGTGAAACAGAAAATCGCATAAAAACGGGAAGTGTCGTCTCGGATTAGTCACAGACTGCACAGGCTGATCTGGGACGACACACTTTTACGCATATGTCCGAAGGCACCTTTTCGTGTGTTGCACGCTATGTGATCTGTCAATCTTGATGTTTGTAGCAAAGTATTGCGATTCTGGAAATTGTTCTAGCATTTTATATTTCCCCAACACATTTAAAATCTGACGAACCTTTCAGGTTTTAATGGTTTTTAATGTCTTAAACATTTTACCGTTTAAATCTTACACGCGTCCTAACTATTTCTTAAACATGTATGTTTGTATTGTCCAGCGCCATTGAATATAACTAGGTTGAAACATGCGTTTAATCAAATAAAATGCATTTACATTAACATTTACAAATGTTACATAAGCATGTCTAACAACATGTTTACTTTAGTTACTCACACGCATTTTTCTCCGTGGGTTCAACATATCAGAAGCTGCCACAAGAGGGCCATGGTGGCCCTATGTCGTTTCACTGCCCTTTACGCAATGTGTAATACATGCGATTGGCATCGACAGAGAAATACATCTGTTAGAAGGCTGTATTCAGATTAAATTTCATTAAAAAAGAAACCCTAGCCCCATCCCCACCCCCCAAAAAAGTTCTTTCTTTTTCACATGGTAAGATGATCATTTATGCCAAATATAAGGGTACTCCAACAAACATTATTTTGACAATGAGATTTTAAAAAATTAGTTGCAGGTAAAATAGAAGTATATAAACCTCGTTAATAAATATTCAACAAATCAGGGCATACTAGTAACCATTAACATCAAAAGAAATCATCAAGAATGAAAAGTTTTTTGATATCCACAAAACTTCGAATGTACAATACCCAGCATGTTACAGTGTGGTAATGGCAATCAAGGAAGATAAATGTAATGTAATGAGGAAAGGAGGCATGATTTCCCTTTAACATTATTAACTTCAAATATAGTTTTTTTTTGTCACTAATATTAAACCCCAACACAGCTATGTTCTTTGCTGGGTCAAAATAAGAAACCTGAAAGAGGTCGACCAAAGGATCATTTTGGCCCATCTGTAGAAATCCCAAACTGCAATTTTAAAACAGTTTTAGAGATTTTCAATGTACATTTTTTCAGGTCTGTTGCCATGGTAACAAGAGTTTTTCTTTTTATCAATTTATTTTCATTAAATCACGAAGAGGACAATTGTAGTACCATTTCTGTAAAGTTTGGTCAAAATTTGATGTGTAGTTTCAGAGATTTTTTAAATGAAATTTAATGCACGCACGGATGCAAGCTCGACAGACAAGGGGCCAAAGTATACGCTCGCTGGCCTCCGGCCAATGGAGCTACACATTCAATATCTCTGGGGCTTTTTTCTTGTTAAAAAATGTCCACACATGAGAAAATTTTAGACTGTTCAAATTTAAAGCATTTGTACACGACAAATACATTGTGGCTCAAATTATGGCATTTGTCTCTGAGAGGGTAGAAAACATTTTGGGAAAAGGAGAACATGCTGGTTACCAGCATTTTCTCCTTTTTCCACACGGTTTTCAAAAGCCGTTTCGTTACAATTCGGGATTGTGTGGTAATGATGTAACATGTACGTGTATTTTTAAACGCTTTAAACCTGTTAGTACTACACAATACTTTGTTTTAACAACCCTTGGAAAAAATAGCTTTGGAAAGCATTATAGGGAAAGAAGAGAATGCTGCCAGTCAGTATTTCCTCTTCTTTTCACAATGTTTTCTATCCTTTCGAAGTTAACACCTTGATTATACCCCCATTTAGGTTATTTTCTGCAAATGCTTTCAATTTCGACAACTCAGAAATGTTAAGTGGTAAAGAGTTCAGAGTTACAATAGGAAATATCGAATCATTATGTGATTTTGCACAACTGCGGTTTATTGTTCATTTATGTATTGATATAATAAAGATTCTATTGTCTGTAAACAATTCAGCATTTGTCATTCACGGTTGTATAACTCTCGCGCGATACACCTTTCATTATTGTTTGACAAAATTAAACAGATACATTTGTATATTCAACGACCTCTTTCGGCACATTGCTAACTACCCTGTACATTGAATGGGAACCAACCTAATAAAAGGAATTTTTAATATTGCCATATAATTTTAGTTAATATTATTGTTTGCGTTTGGGAATACAGGTTTAAAATCACGTACCGTGGCGAGATAATGTACTAAAGACAGAATCAAGATATAACACATACATGAACGTCTACGGCCTACTTACTTACCCATTGGGCTATTGCGAATTTTGCACTAGTGTGCAGATTTGATACATATCAATAGAATTAATTACCGAAATAAATCTATGCATACCTATATTACTATAATGAGATTTTCCCATCGATAATATAAACATTATCGAGCGGGGTTTATACGAAGTGAATAGGCTATTAAATTACGCGGAACATAATTTCAGATATGCATTCTTTTTCAGTGTAGATTCATTACAACTTCTGCTGAATAATCAATATGTGTAAACTAACGCTGGGCTTATCTGGATATTTTTATGTGTTCTCTTTAGGCATTCTAGATTGAAAGCAGTCACCAAAGGAAATGATTAATTCATGAAATCGTATGGTGTTCTTACACTGATAAATATACAAGTACATGGACGTTCGTTTTTTTGCACTCAACATACTTGTAAAATGCAAAGGAGGAGTTCTGAATACTCAAATGACCCACTATACTTTGTAGTGGACTCTTTATTCAAGATAGAGCTGGAGCTTTTATCAGGTATAGTAGATGTTCAAGATTTTCATCTTTTATTTAAAAAGTGAAAATGTATGCAATTCAGATTTACTCTTTTAAACTGCACGAACATTTTAAGAAAAAAAACCTAGATCTAGATAACGAATTCAAATATTTTGTTAAAACCTCGGGTGCTGCTATATACAGAGTGTCTTATTATTGCACAAAATGTAAGTTTCCGGGCCGCTATAAGCATGTATTAACGGGGAAAAACCAGGCGTTAAGGGGAGAAAACGTGTATTAATCAGACTCCGACCAGCTAAGCTGTTGGAACTTGTACCATATTAGATTCTTATTATGGCTTGTCTTTGATGATTTTAGTACACCACAAACGAAATCTTACCCAGTATCTCATTTATTTATCGAGATCTGAGAAAAAAATCAATCGTAATGCACTCTACATCCCATCCACTTTCCTAACGTGATCGGCAATTCCTTCGCTTGATATATCCCTTTGAAGTCTTTCAGTTACAGAAATTCCATATCCACTGATTTATCCTAGTTGTAATAGATCCAAAAAATGTGCAAGTTAATCCCACCAAAGTCCGCTATGCATTAAATATCATTAGAAGTGAATTACAGCGAGAGTCCAAAACAGTGGCCAAGAATTATAGCCCTTCACTACGCGTAACAAAAATTTCATCGTCGAATTCCGGTTTTGACCGGTACAAGTCCGTTTCTTTGCATTTCTATGGAAATATTTTTTGCTTTCGTTGCAAATTATTGCTAAAATACATTTATTTTATACAATAATAGTGTTAATTCACGTTTTTTCGATCGTTTACATTCGCAGAGGCCCTCAACATGGTTGTCAACTTTAGGAAATACTTGTAAAGATTGTCCATACGCAAGAGTCCGAGTCTTAACCGAATACTGTGATACTGTGATAGATAATATTGTGTCGGAATAAGTGCCAAGTTCAGATCACATGTGGTCATAAACTAGGTCATAGAAACAGCATTTGCACAGCTGCCCATATGTTTTTGGTTTGACTAAATAAAATTACAGCGCTACTACAAGTGCTCCTCCCTTATCAATTGTATATTTTAATCAGGCGTGTCATTTAGGATTACCATTGCCTCGAGAAACGTTTTGAACGCGGCATAAGCTTCATGTGCTTTTTTTTTTTTTTTTTTTTCGGTCATACAGCTATAACAGACAGCACTTGTATTGAATCAGTACGAGTAATAATGTTTATTTTCCCTTAATTGCAGTATGTTCAATATTAATTTGCATGGTCGTGTCTCCCGATTAAACATGTCTGATTTAAGCTACAAGCTTGGCTTTCGATCTAATCTATTTCTTTAGTATTATCTTTTTTAACCCTTAGGTTGCTTAGCGCGATTCAAGGACCTTTTGCGAACAGTGTAGATCGCGATCTACACTGTCCAATAAGGTGATATCATTTTGCCCAAAAATGCCTTTGAAATAGAAGAATTTCGGTTTTTACTGTCGGCTTGGAAGCTTCATTTCACTTATTTAGCAGGATAAGTGTTAATTAGTTGTATTGTTTTCTCTGTATATTGTATATCACTGACGAATAAAATATTGTTAAATTTTAACTTGTTTACTTATTTTTCATGGTAATGGTCAACAAGCCAGCCAGCCATGGAAGTAGCAGGGAGACCATCAGAAGATCAAAATGTCTCTATCAGTGCTTGTGACCCATGTATGTATACAGGGGAATCTATGAAGTCAGTGTCTTTCTGTGTTGACTGCATTGAGTATCTTTGTGTGAACTGTCTGAAGTATCACAAGAAAACTAAAACTATACGTGATCACAAAACACTTGAAGGGACTGCAGTGCCATCAAACAAAGAAGCTTTTAAAAGGATGGAATCCATCACTCTGTGCCCCGTCCACGTGGATCAGAAAATTATCTACAGATGCACTGATCACTCTGTGTATGCGTGTCTGAAATGTGTCAGAAGCGATCATTTGACATGTAAAAGTCTGGTTGATATAACGCATCTAACTAAAGTTGAAAATATACAAGAATTCATTAACAGTCACATTTCTAAATTGAAAAAGAAGCAAAATGATTTGCACAAAACCATAGAAAACGCAAAATTACAACTAATTACAGAAAAAGACACGGTGCTTGAAAAAAGAAAAAAATTGATGAATAAACTTCGAGCCTTTCTTGTTCAGCTTGAGCAGTCCAGCGAAGAAATAGAAGAAAAAGTAAGCACAGAATGCGACCGTATAAATGTTGCAGCAAGGCCTACGCTGGAGATGGTGAAGACATATGCTACTCATTCCCATTTTCTACAAACCGCATTGGATTTCGGTAGTCCAGTTCAAGCTTATATGGCAGCTCAAGAGTTTAAAACTTTTAAAACAGATAATCTAAAGCTAGATGAAAAATATTATTTATATCACATTGATGATAGGTTAAATGACAAAGTCTACGACTTATTGAAAAAACTTCCAGAGCCTAGACTCTCACTTCGTGCCAGAGAAGATAGCCACGACCTTGCAAAGAACTTATTGCAGGATAATGCTGCACAGACGGGGATACATGTTGATGATGGTAAAAGAAAGGTACATGAAGAGATTGCAAGTACATCTGAGCCTGCACAAAGTGTTGCAGAGTCACTGATTAAAACAAGACATAAACTATCTTCCTCGGTTGATCAACGAATATTGCCAAGCACATCAAAGAAAGATGTGTCCGGTCCAATCCAAGACACACACTTTATCCAAATGTTGACTATTGTAACACTAGATGGTTTGGGCAGCCAACCTGAGGAGTTAAAAGTTGCAAGTAATAGTCAGGGATACACTATAGTGCTAGCATGTCATTCTGAAAAGCTTCTTATTTTAGACAAGAATTTTAGTTTGTGGAAACAGATATCCCTCGAAACTATCCCAACGTCTATTTGCTGTGTAGGTAATGAGGAATTCGCTGTTGTTCTTGACAACAAAAGGTTCAAAAGATACTTAGTTAATCAAAAAAGTATTTCCAGCTACAATTCTTTTGCGTTTAAACTCTGCTGTGGAAGTATATTTAGGTACGGAGACCATCAAGTAGTATGTCTTTGTTTCAACCAACTGGTATTATCCTACGATCCAACCCACGTAGTTATTGAAACTCGAGATTATAGGAATGGCAAAGTTCATAGTACCTTCCATTACAACTATTCTGGCAAAAACCAGTTTCCTTGTTATCGGTGTATTCAAGGTATTTGGGTGAGATCATTATATATTCAGACACATTTTTTTTGAGTTTCTATCAGAGACTGGTGAAAGGATACGATTTATTGAATGGTCTGGGATTACAACTAGTATAACTGGAGACAGGTCTGGAAATCTGTACTTTTTCGACACAAATAGAGATTCCATTTTCTACATTTCAAAATACACCTTTAAAGTGTTAAAGATTGTTAATATGAAAGGGATGTCAGCTGCTGCATTAACATACATAGCTAAAGAGCTCAATCTTATTATGGTATGCTGTGAAACCGACAGCCAATAGAATGCAGAAAAGAACCTGAAACTCCAATACTTACGCTCGTATTCTGAAAAGGTAGGTTATGCACTGCACAGTCTTTACATGCTTCTCTATATCGATATAAAATCATTTTGATGCGGCACCAAATTTCATGAAAAAGAGTAAAGTTTTTCCCACTTGCTGTTGTTTTTCTTATGTTTCAATCTATCCGAAGAACATTTTAATATGCCAGCTCTTTTAACAATCTTTTTTTACCCTTTACCAAACAATCCATTGCTTCAAGGCCCTCAGAAAACTGGTTTTGAAGACATTTTGAGAAAATGAGAAAATACTCGTAACCAGCATTTTCTCTTCTTCCAACAATATTTCATACATTTCAAGGACCAAATTCCATTATTGATCCATATCTAGTTTTTCGTCTTCAAATACTTACAACTTGGAAAAGTCTAAAATTTTGTCATCTTTTCAAGAGTTAAATGTAAAATATGGTACAGCATAAGAAGGAAGATAACTGCACTAATATATTACTGGTAAGTAAATATTATAAACTAGTTGTTTTGCAACATGAAAGAGAGTGTTAATGCTTGAGACAGCTATTTTGAATCTTTTCTAGACTACTTAACATTTAAATTTGTCCAAACCGAAAGCACTCGAAGATGACAGAATAAATATGACCCAAAAATTAAAATATCTTTCGAAGGGTTGAGAACACTATGGGGTTTAGAGAAAATGCTGGTCTCTCAATTTCTTCTTCAGTAACACTAGTTCAACATGTATTTATGACTAAATCATACTTTATACTGAAATCAATTACAGAAAATAAACTTGATAACTGAATCATAAATCTGAGCAATGATATGGACAAAGTCAAATGCATCTAGACTGAGATCAGGCTAAAGAGAATTTGCTGCCTGATCTCCAATATTTTAGATACACCTGATCTTGATACTCACTATCCGCAACAAGTGCACTTAGCAGCCTTAAGGTTGATAAATAGAGGGGACATTTGTTATTTTTGTGGAATAAAGGACCAACATGCTGCAAAAATTAAATACTCTTACGTAAAATCAGTTTTGCGCTATTATGCGACCATTTTTTAGTTCATAGGAAGAGAGAGGGACAAGTTTCATCCTACTTCCACCCACTTCTATCAGACGACGCAATTTTAGACTCGACCGCGTTGAAAGCATTTCCAGATGCAAAAAATAAGTGTGCCATGCTCTGGCAAAAGTGGGCTTAATGCATCTCCGTGATGCATGATACCAATCAAGCCATCACATAATTATGGACCCATTATAGCCCCCCTTTTTAATAAGCGACTTCATCATGAGGTAGACTGGTCCTTTGACATACAGAAAATTGAACAATAGCGAAAAGTTTCTGGAAAAAATTAGTGATCTTTTAACCCAGATTTTGACCGAAAATTTTTCGGGGATAGTACAAAAAAGTTTATTATGTAGAAGGAAAATATAACGACATGACTGTTCACTCTTTAACAGGGAAACACAAAAATCTGTGCCGCTGGGACTCGAATCCACAGCTTTCGAAACAAGAGTAAGCGATTCTACAACTACCGTTATTAACGGTATAGTAAATTTTACAGTAAAAATACAGAAATCGCGGTAATTCCTGGTGTTTTCTACATGTATTTCTTTCTCTGTTGTAATTTCAAAGCCAGTTTTGTAAGCGAATGAAAAATTGCCTTCTTCTTTAATAGTTTCTCAGGCTTGCGAAACGAACTCTGGTTTAATGCTCCTTTATATTCCATAATGTTTTTTTCTTTTTTTCTTCATGACATTAAATTCACAGAATGACAAGTACAAGATACTCTTTCCCCTTAACATTGTTGCATTTAAAAACTTCTGCCTCTCTGCCCTATTCTTGTTTCTAGGAAATAGAATATCATACATGTCTCTAAACATGCGAGACAAACTTTAACACTTTACCAGACAAAATTTTATAATAATTCAATTTGAAAGCATTTGCAAAGGACGTATTAGCCCTTTACCACAGGACCCCAAACAACCCTGAGGAGAAAGGTTTGAAAACATTGTGGGAAAAGGAGAAAATGCTGGTAATCTGGATTTTCTCCCTTTCCGCAATGTTTTCTTCTACTTTATAGAAAACTCCTTTATTTGAGCCAAGTTTAAAATGTCGCGTGTAAATGATTTGAATTTGGACGGGTCTACAAATTTGTCATCTGTTAAAGATTTAAATGATAGACTTTTGTCTTCGAAAGGGTAGAAAATGTTCTGGGGAAGGAGAAAATGCTGTTTTTTTTTTGTTTTTTTTTCCCAGCAATTTCTCTGGCTCACATGATGTTTTCAGAGGCCTTCTGTCTCAGGGTTGTCAAAACTTGGATTTCTTGGTAAAGGGTTAAACTAACTCCTTGGCAAAAAGTCTAATGCTTTTATGACCCCTATGAAGAAATTTTTGGAAAGCGTCAAAGGAAAATCCTTGTACCAAACATTATCTCCTTTACCCATAATGTATTCTATCTTGTTTACGACAAACCGAATCATTTTGCAATAGCCGTATCCGATTGGCCAACTTTCGTGAAGCACGAAAATGAATATTAAGCTCCGCCTACCTGCAAGGTGCCCGTTTTGTGCTGCATAACCGTCACGACGATTTGAAATCGTAAGGTTTGTAATTCACGCAAGTTTACGAAACCATGACATTTACCAGTCGAATACAAAAAGTGCAACATGAAAAGCTGTATTTCATTACCAGTCGAATACGCCTAATGATTCGTGTTGCCACTTGCAAATATCTCAAATATGGATGAGTAGACACTGTTGTCGTATGTTAAAGAACTGAACACATCTGCTAATCAGTTCACAAATACACACTTAAAATGTATGCGCATCGACACATCGGCCAAAAGGTACGCTTGGTAACATTAGGAATGATGAATAACTCATAAATGAGCAGCACTCTGCCAAAAGGGGGTTTAATGCTTCTGCGCGATGCATTATACCAATCAAGTCATCACATAATTATGGATCCATAAAATCAAAATCCTTTTTGTCTAGCAATGAAATAAATCACGAGGTAAAATTGTCCTCGGACTTTCAAAAAAATTGATGATAGCAAAAGTTTCAACCAAGGTCAGCCTGCACAGGCTGAACTGGGGTGAGACTGCGCAGGCTGACCTGGGTGGATACTTTACAGATGCATTAAACCCCTTTTCATCGAGCATGACTCAAATAATTTTAAAAAAGCTATTATCAACCCTATACCAAACAATCCCGTATTTTTACGACTCCAAGGAAGAAACCTCATGAAAAAATTGTGGGAAAGGAGAAAAATGCTGTCATCAATTTTTTTTTTCATGCAAATGCTCTCAGTCTAGAATTTTGTCGTTTGGTAGACTTAAACTGTTCCGTACAAAAAGCAGATATATACACCGTCAAGAAAAGTCCTTCACCCCCTGTGTTTACCGACTGATTTTCTGGCGTGAAAAATATAAAATGGGACAGGAATTAGAATCCGGCTGCTGCATACACCAACAGACCAGTCTTTTGCCTATGAACTGAACTGACCTATCCCTTTACCTCATGGTAAGTGGGATTTTTTTTTTTTTTTTTTTTGCTTAGACATTGCTTTCAAATTTATGAAAAACGACACGTTTTTACATTTGGTTAAAACTGGGTATTGAATGTCGAAATAAAACTTACGATAGGGTAAAAGTGACCTGCAGAGAATGGGCTCACACAATCAGTCAATATTGCGTACTTCCGCTCAGGGCTAACAAAACAGCTTGCAGTCGTTTTCTCATATCTCTCACAAGACGCTGCCATGTGATCAAGGGATACCTAAGTGCAGCACATTTCAGGTAAACAGACTGGTCTATTGATGTACATGTATGTAGCAGCCAGATTCTAATTTCCACCCAATTTCATATCATTCACGCCAGAGAATCAAACCCGGTAAAATCACAGGGGATGGGGGCGTGGGGTGCAACATTATTTTTACTATGTATAAATCTAAACAAAAGGATTTAAACCAAGACATTTCAAAACCATGAATTTTCCTGCTTAAAAGTTGTACACAGCTTCAAAGCATAGGCAAGAAAAGAGTGGGATGAGTTTGAAACACAGTTATACCAATGAGCAGACAGATTACTGTATACATCATCTGTTTTATGGAATCCATGTTTAATCTCAATGAATTTTAACTCTTTACCAAATGACAAAATTTTTGTTTATCGTTACTTGTTCAAATCCAAAAAACTTGCAGAAGACAAATTAACTATGGCTCAGATGGTGGAAATTGCTTTCAAAAAGGAAAAATGGTATTTTACGCTCCATGAGAAGGGGGCTTACGAGGGCTGATTGGTCAATAAGTTGTGATTGTGTGTGTGTGTTTTATTTTAGTTTTAGTTCGAACATATTGCATTATTTTTCAACATAATTCCCTTCGGTATAGATCTAGATCTATACGCCTTTTCCAGCGATGTTTAACGACCTCAATTCCACTTTTTAAAGAAGTCCTTTTCTTGGCTGTTCTGAAACTGCATGTATGACGTCATCATCTGACCGAAAGCGGGTACCGGAAATGGCATTTTTCAAGTTTGGGAATAGATAAAAGTCTGATGGAGTACGATCAGTGCGTATAAGGCCACTCTTTCACTTAAAAGCCACAATCGTTGATGGCAGCCATGGCAATCGCAAACTTTTGAACAGTGTCATTTTACTGGTGGAACAACACAACTTCACTAAGTTTTCCGCGGCGCTTGAGTTTAATGTTCTCTCTTAACTGCCAAAGATGTGATGCATAATATATGTCATTAGTAGTTTGACCCTTTTGTAGATAATCTACCATCAGCATGCCAGAAAACCAAGGCCATAACCTTTCAAGCTAATGGAACAGTCTTTGCTTTCTTTGGCAGAGATGAACCAGGGTGCTTTCATTGTTTAGACTGTTGTTTAGCCCCTTGGGAAAATGATGGAACCACGTTTTATCTATAGTCACAAACCTCTGCAGAAAGTTAGCAGGATCTACCTCTAAAAGGTTCAGATTAGCACGCAACAAAGTCCGTCTGGTGTGCTTCTGATCATCTGTTAGAAGTCTTGGTACATAACGGACTGAGGCTTTCTTATTGCAAGATCTGCCGTAAGAATGGAATGTAATCTTTCCTGTGAAATCCAAACTGTACAGCCTTTGTATATCTCTGTAATTCGCTTGTCATCCTTAATAACATCATGGACTTCATTGTCCATTTCTAGATTTGCAACAGAGACAGGCCTTCCAGGACGGATGTATATCCTCAAGACACTGCCTGCCACGCTTAAATTCCGCTATCAACTTCTTTTCACTGTAGCATAATCGAGGGGCATCATTGCCTGATATTGCTACTCTACCAGTATGGATATCCTTAGATGCTAGACCTTTCTTATACAAATATTGAATCACTGCACTTTCAGCGAATTTGCCCCTTTTTGCAATGGTCACTTGGCTCGTTTATTTCAGAGTGCTGCTTCCTCAACATAAATTGACCAAATGACACCAGTCTTCGGGTACACAGCCTTTAATAGTCAGGGAAAAGTAGGACTAAAAAAGGACGGTCCTGCTTAAGTACCTCATCACAAGACGCACCACTTACCAATCAGCCCTCGCAACTCTTTACCAAACGATCCCGTGTTGTAAATTATCCCGGGGAAAAGTCTTTTGAAAACCTTATTGCAAACGGTGAAATGATGATAACAAGCATTTTCTGCTATTCCCACTATGTTCTATAATCTTTCGAAATACGAATACAATCAATTGAGTTACATGTTACTTGCTGTCTGCAAATGTTTTCAGTTTGGATAAATCTAAACTTTCCGCGTCCGGTAAGAGATAATTAAATTCTTTACAACACGACAAAACAAGGAAACTTGTCAAAATTGAAAGTATTTCGCAGACGACAATTTAAAAATAGTTCAAATGATTATATTTGTCTTAGATATGATGGAAAACACTGTGAGAAAAGGAGATAATACTGGTCACCAGTATTTTTTCCTTTTCCCACGATATTTTCATAAACCTTCTTCCTCAATTTCGTTGAAATTTTGGATTGTTTGGTAAAGGGTTAAGCGAGATAACGCAGTGATTAGGACATCGGTTTCAGATAAGCACTGCGGGTCAGTGTTTACGAATTCTGCAGAATAATGAACAAGTGTAATTCAAGGTAGAGTTTATTTAGATATTTTTATGTGTTCTCATGAGGAGTTTTGAATGTTTTAAGTCACCAATAAAAATGATAAATACATGAAATTGTGTGGTATTCTTATTCACAAAAATAGACGAATACATGTGCATACCTTTTTTTGCGCTCGAAATAGTTATGAAATTGTAAATCTAAGCAAAGGAACATATCACTCAATTGAACCACTATACTACTACTGTATGTTCAATTTCACCTTGTGGTAGACGCATCGACTTAAAGAGAACTGGAACTTAAAATCATAGGTAGAGCAGATCTTCATGATTTTCATTTTTTTATTTAAAAATTGAAAAAAATATAATCAACTCACGTTGTTACTCTTTTTAATTGCACGAATATTTAAATGTGATCTAGAATATACTGTGAAATATTTGTCAAAAACGTTCAGTGCAGGTTCTTTCAACACGTACATGTATGTGGAGAATGTCTAAATCATATCTTGGTTTGGTCTAATAATCAATGGATCACAATAGATGAATAGATAGACTATTAACCTTTGGAAATACTTGTAAAACTTATTCATATTCTACAGCCCGTATTTTAAAAGATACTGTAATAGTACGATGACACTGTGTCGTAATAACTGCCTAGTTCTGACATTGGTCACAACAGGTCTTAACTCCCTAACAGATATAAAACTTTTACACCAGACCAAATTGAAAGAGTCTGCAGATGAAGAATGAAACGTGGCTCAAATGGTGGCATTAACCCAGATCTGTTTACCCTGTAGGTAATGGAGAATTTGCTGTTGCTTTTCAAAACAGATTACTCAAAAGATACTTAGTTGATAAACACTGTATTTCAAATTTCAATTCTTTTGCCTTCAAACACCATTGTGGAAGATTAGTTAGGATTAATCTTAACTAATCACCATTGTGGAAGTATATCTAGTTATGGATCCAACCAATTGGTATGTCTTTGCTTAGACCTGCAGCTACCAGTGTCTAATCAAAACCATGTATTTATTGAAATTCGAGATTATCGAGGTGGTAAAGTTCATAATACTTTTCGTTACAATTATCCCGCCAGCCACACCAGCCACAGTATTATATGTGTATTCATGTCAGTCCGGTACATTTCAAATCCGTTTCTTTGCATTTCTATGGAAATAGTTTTTGCTTTCATTGCAAATTATTGCTAAAATACATTTATTTTAGGCAATAATAGCGTTAATTCACGCTTTTTCGGTCGTTTACATTCGCAGAGGCCCTCAACATGGTTGTCAACTTTAGGAAATACTTGCAAAGGTTGTCCATACCCAAGAGTCCGAGTCTTAACCGAATGCTGTGATACTGCGATAGATAGTATTGTGTCGGAATAAGTGCCAAGTTCAGACAATGATCACATGTGGTCATAAACTAGGTCATAGTAACAGCATTTGCACAGCTGCCCATATGTTTTTGGTTTGACTAAATAAAATTACAGCGCTCCTCCTTTATCAAGTGTATATTTTAATCAGGCTTGTCATTTAGGATTATCATTGCCTCGTGCAACGTTTCGAACGCGGCATAAGCTTCATGTGCTTTTTTTTTTTTTTTTTTCATACAGCTATAACAGACAGCCCTGGTATTGAATCAATACGAGTAATAATGTTTATTTTCCCTTAATTTGTGACATAACGGGGGAAATATAGTCAAAGTCGGTTGCTTGTCTACATCTTTAATATTTATAACAATTCTCGCCTGTGTGCGTCTAATAACCAAAGTTAAATCTCAATCCAATCTCTCTCTCAATGAAACCCAGCCTCTGCGTCTGCGGGCTTCTGCCTGACCTTATATACGAGATGGAAATAGAATCACTCCAAGGTGGCCTGAACCACCCACGTACTGTCCGTATTCCAGGTATGCTACAGACCTAGATAGTTCAGTGACCTATTTTATGTAAGCCATTTTAAAAGGAGGTATGCGGCAGTCATTCTAAAAGATGTGTGCTGCATTCGTTTATTTTACATACCTATCCCTCTTTCTTTAAGACATTTTGAAATGTCTTAAAACAAAATCAAGTCGAAAGTTTGGATATTGATTGATTACTAAGACACTGAAAGAAAAGGTTTAGAAACATCTACTGAAGTAATTAATTAAAGTGAAATATATTTAAACAACTACAACTAATAGATCCTGAACTATCGATCCACTCATTAATTGAAAACGAATTAAGTTCACTGAAGTTTCTTAAAAGCGTAATTTAAATCCAAGTACGAATCAAATATTTATTGGCTGGTTCGATTGTCCCTTTTTAGAGTCGCCAGGCTGTCACTGGTTCTTGTTGATGGCGCTAGTGGGGTCTACAATAACCCGTCGTCGTGGGTTATGTGTGTAATAGTTGGTCCAGGGCTGTTGACTGCTGGCGGCCTATTGTTGGTCCCTGTTGGTCCGCTCGTAGGAACTGGTGGCCCATTTGCTAGTGTCGGCCCAATGATGTTCATCTGTCTCGTATTTTGTACTGGGTTATACCCCATCGTTTGCCCTGTCAATTGGGCAACTCCTCACACTGAATAAGTCACTTTGTAATTTTCATTGCACAGCAAAGCAGCAATCCTCAAACCCATGTCCGTAGCCAAATGTCCAACATAAGGACTTTCTAGGTATGCAATCTGACCAGTAACATATGTTCCACTAAGTCGGAAACTTCGTGAGAAATGTCACTCAAATTTGGGTTCATGATTATTACGTTCTGTTTGTGAGTTGTTATCGTAACAAAGAGTAAATTATAATGAAACTTTATCCTTTGGTTTCTTCGTAAGTATACACAGGCTTGTGATATGGTTATACTGCGAGATTACACATACAGGAACATCTATCTGACTGATAAAATCGTTTCTGCTATAAAAACTAATTGGTATAATTTTACCACTGGTTATCCGCAGATCTACCTATGACGCGGAGTCCTTCCAGTACAGGTGCGGATAAAACCGCTCTCTGTTGAGGGGAGTTTCAACGGAAGACGCCCCGGCTGGTGGTAGAGTCCCACTCGACTTCATCTCTTGAAGCTCGATCTTGGTCGATACCATAGGTTGTCGCCGCTTCTTTTGCGCTTTACGCAAACAATTTGGCAGACATTTACATTTACATTTTTTATATACATAGCATAATGCAAAAATGATCAATACTACCAGAACAAGCGCAAGACGAACATAAAACCAAGGTGAAAAAGAAGGCTTCGTCGTAAGGTCAATGTCACTGATCGAATCTGAGCTTATTCAAAGACATTCATGAATTTCGGCCAATGCCTTGGGGATCCGGAGTTTTGTTTCATTGGGAAACTTACCATGCAAGGGTTTCCAGATTGCATTTCCGACATGACAAAAGTTCGCAATCATTAAATCCAGCATATTATTTAAAGTAGTCGTTGACTTACCCACGACAAAGGGTGTACTTATAGTGAAGTGTTTGTTTGTAGCTGTACAACCAGGATTAACCTTCATTACGTCACGCGTTGGATTTGTCTGTAATTGTTGAAGTCGTCCGTTACGCACGACAACGAAACTCAATCTATCACGAGACAACGCTACCCATGAAGTACCGAATAAGTGTTTAGCTAAAGGTAACTTTTCTTTTGCCACGGTCGCAATACAGAAGCGATTGTGCATTCCTTGGTCTGAGATGAACATGTTGATCAGGCATGTCCGACTCAGGCTAACGGGGAATACAGGACTTTGAACGGTAAAAAAGTTAACATTATTATAACTGCATGCTTGAAGCTGTTCGCGTGATAGTAACTGGTAAGTAGTCCGAGATTTATCGATTAGAAAACCCGGTGCTTCCAGGCTGTATGTAGCAAGCAAATCTAAGTCAGCATTATTCTCTTGTATATTGAATGAGATTTTTGAAACTACGGGTAAATTCGTCGCTTAATAAACATCATACAACCTATACATCTTTATCAGTGGAATTGAAAGTATTACCATTACTTTACCATCTACGAAGTGTGTAGAGCTTGTAAGATACCAATAAAATGTCCATAAATCTGTTTTCGGATTACTGATTAACGACATATGATCTGGTAGTAATTCCTGAATTTCGAGCAACAAACCTTGTAATTTAATTGGATGAATTATCCGAGTGGATAATTTTCCAAACATCAGATAATCTAACTGTGCTTGAAGGTTCCTTATGTAAAATCTGGCGTCCTTTAGAAGTAGTTTGACTTCATCTAATATTAAGCCTAGCATAGACTTCCATGAAATTTCTATTTTGCAATATGCCTCTCTGAAAATCATGCCTTATTTTGTTAATCTTTCCGTCAATGTCGTGCAGTGTCTCAATGATTTCTACGATGGATTGCCTATTTTCCCTTATTAAAACCCTGGACTCGTTTATGACTGAAATACTTTGCTCGACGACATGTATTATTCGTTTCTGATCTTTTGCAAGAGCGGATACTTGATTTTTAATCTGACCAAGATCTCTTTCACTTACACACCGAATAACTACGATAACCCTTCACCTATGAACGGAAGAAGAGAACGCTTCTTTCTGTTAGAAATTGTGTCGTTGCCTAGATGTTTCACGAGTTGTCCTACTTCTCGACCTTTGTTGTTCTTAAGCTGACTGAGAAATACCGTCTCTTGTTGTAAGCCCATAAAAATATTACGAAATGTCTTTAGCTCCTCATTATCCTTAATATGTTCCGATAAAACGGTCTCTAAAGTAGCTTCGGCACACTTTATGTCAGCGTTGACTAAAGACAAAAAGTGTTTAAAGCTATCGAAGTCAATGACTATGGTTGCAAGCCACTTTGCCCTGGTAGATGATAGTTCATTGGTTTTGTGGAAAATAACACTATCTCTAATAACAAAATCACAAACAATACGCGAGTATAAGCACACAAAAACTGCCAAAAAATTTAGCGTAAAATGCCACATGGTTATCTGAAACGAAAACAAACGTATAATTAACTTCCCGCTCTCTGAATTCGCGAAGCCTTATCAAAACACAAACATGGGTTCCTCTAATTAAAGTACAAACCAGCAAACAAACAAAAAAAACACATCTTAATCTGAGAAGTACGATTCTGTTGAAGCATGATAGTCGACAGTATCCAATTGTTGATTCCTTGCCCTGATTCGTTTTCTTAATTCGGTTAATGGTATGTCGCTTTCGTTCGAGCTCGCATTTTCTCGTTGTCTCCGATTACGCCTAATTACCCGACTTTTCTTATCATTTTCTTGTTCTCTAATTGAATCTGAATCTGATTCTGAAGATACAGGAGGTAGCACATAATCAATTGGCCTCAGTTTTTAGCTCCACTGGCCGAAGGCCAGCGGGCTTATGTCATGGCCTGGTGGCCGTCGTGCGTCCGTCCGTCCGTCCGTCCGTCCGTGCGTGCGTCAAACATCTTCTTCTCTGAAACTACCCATCCGATTTTCACGAAACTTCACAGAAATTATCCTGCCATGGTCCTCTTCAGAATTTCTTGAAAGAATTCGAATCCTTCAAAAACTCTGGTTGCCATGGCAATAAAACTGAAAAATATTGGAAATCTTTAAAAATCTTCTTGTCTGAAACCATAAGGCATAGGGCTACCAAATTTGGCATGTAGCTTTATGTAGTAGACCTCTATCAAGTTTCTTCAAATTATAGCCCTGGGGTCAAAATTGGCTCTGCCCCAGGGGTCACAAGTTTTACATACGCTTATATAGAGAAAACTTTAAAAATCTTACTGTACCTAGTCAGTAGGCCTAGAGCTACCAAATTTTGCATGTTGCTATATCTAGTGGGCCTCTTCCAAGCGGGCCAAAATTTTAGCCCTGGGGTCAAAATTGGCCCCGCCGCAGGGGTCACAAGTTTTACATGGGCTTACATAGTGACAACTTAAGAAATCTTCCTGTTTTGATTTTTTTTTTTGGGGGGTTTTTTTTTTTTTGTTTGTTTTTTGAAATTAGCCTTGCATCAGGGGTCTTATGTTTTACAGAGGCTTCATATGGACAAAACTTGAAAATCACTTTATTTATAAACATACAGCATAGACATGTATTATTTTGGCATGTGGCTTTATCTTGTGGACCTCTACCAGGGTTCAAGTAATTATAGCTCTGGGGTCAAAAATGGCTTTGCCTTGCGGGTCTCAACTTTCACATGGGCTTTTACAGAGAAAACTTTGTAAGTCTTCATTTTGAAACCATTTGGCTCAGAATTGAAATGTTTAGTATTTATGGTTTATATTTATAAGCCAGTGGAGCGATACAGGCCATCATGGCCCTCTTGTTTACCTGTAAGCTATTTTAAAAGGAGGTATGTGGCATTGTTATCTTTAGGAATTTCACACTCATTTAACTGAGCTAATCTTAAATGCTGGGCGTGAGCTTTTGTTGTTTCGCCGGTTAATTGTTTTTTTATTATAAACGTAAGTGGAGAGGTCTGTTCAATTATGCGGTAATAAGGTTGCCATTTTACGTCCAATTTAGATTTTCGGAAGTGATTTCTCTGATAAACAGGATCTCCAACCTTAAGAGTAACGTCTATAGCATTTTTATTGGCTAGCTCATTACGTTTTTTCATCGCTTTACGTCTATTTTGATGAAACAAAAGAAATGCCTTATGTTGTTGTTCCAGAGCAATTTTGTGAGGGTCTTCTCCCTGATATTTCCGTCTAGGTTTCAAGATGGTATCTATCGGCAGTACAGGATCACGATTATAAAGTAGAAAAAATTAAGATCTTTTTGTTGATTCATTTGAACCCAGAAAATAAGTCAATGAAGGAAATAATGTATTTATTGCCAGATAAAGAGGTTGGATAAGGCCCACTCCCATCTACGGCACATTTTGCCCAAGCGTATGGAGGTATATCCATTTCTTGTACAGGTGGTTTAGTTTTCTGACTACTTCTTAACTGACAAGTAAGGCATTTGTTTACATAAGCCGAAACCATTTTGAATAAATTAACCCAATAGTATTTGAGGTGAACGGCTTCATAAGTTTTATCTAGACCCATATGCCCTAACGTGTTGTGATATTCAGCTATGACCTCATTTTGCAAGTGTTGAGGTATGTAGAGTCGCAAAAGTGGGTCAGTATTTACGTGCGAAATATAATATAGTATACCGTCAAGAACGATATGATTCTTGGCAACAGACGGGGATACAGTACCTTGACTCAGGTTTTGTTTTATTTTTAGTATCACCTCATCCTTTTCCTGCTCTTCTGCCATATTAAGACATGATTTCAAAGTCGGCTTGATGACCTTATCTTCGAAATGAGGTTTACATCGAGCATAATTCTTTGGCGTAAACCGGTTAGAATTTAGGGCACTTATCTCGTAGGTTTTAGAATTAATGTCAGGGTCATTTAACGGGGAATCATCTTGTTTGGTATCACTTGGTACTCTCGAAAGAAGGTCAGCGACCGAATTTTCCGAACCAGCAAGATACTGAATGGTACAATTGTACCCGGAAATGGACAACGCCCAAAGGGATATTTTATTTTGGATTAGAGACTCCTGTAAGCACTTGAGAGGTCGATGATCACACTTTATCGTAAAATCAGCGTAGTGTAAATAGTGATCTAGTTTCTAGAGACAATAAAAAATGCTAAACGCCTTTCTCAATTACTGACCATCTTGTTTGGGTATCAGTTAATCTATGCCAAAGATAATAAATAGGTCGTTCAACATCTTGACCTTGTTCCTTAATAGTTTGAGTCAAACAGACTCCAATGCATTTATCACTAGCATCGATTTACAAAGTATATGGCAGATTTATGTCGGGCACAATAATGGTAGCTGTATTAGAATATCTTTTATCTCTTCGAAGGCTCATTGGCACTCATTAGACCACTTAAATTTAGCGTACTTTCTAGTCAAGGCGATAATCGGTTCTGCTATCTGAGAGAAATGGGGTATAAATCTACGATGATAACTACACATATCATATAAAGCTTCTGACTTCTCGTACATTTGTTGGAAGTGAGAGAGACCTAATTACATCAACTTTTTTCTCTTCTGGCTGAATGCCATTGGCATTTATAACAAACCCAAGGTAATTAGTTTCTTTTTTTAGAAAGCTACATTTTTTAAGCTTCAACCGAAGATTGTGCCTACGCAAACGATCAAACACTTGTTGAATATGTGCCAAATGTTCTTCTAAGGTTTGTGAATAAATCAAGATATCATCCAGATAGGCAGAGGTGAAGTCACTTAATCCTTCAAGTACGCGATTCATTAGCTCTTGGAAACTAGCTGGAGCATTTGTAAGGCCAAAGGACATAACAGTGAACTCGAAAAGACCTCTGTGACAGGTGAAAGTCGTCTTCTCCTTGTCACTATCAGCTATCTTGACCTGCCAGTATCTTGATTTTAGATAGAGTGAAGAAAAGTACTTGGCCTTGCCTAATAAGGCTGGTATATCATCTATCACGGGGAGAGGGTATGAATTTGTTTTTGTAATCTTATGTAATTGGCGGAAATTGACACAAAAACGTTTCGAGCCATCTTTGTTATCCACAATAACGATCGGAAATGACCATTCTAACCTACTTCTTTTAATTATTTTGGCATCTAACATTTCGTCAACAGCCCAATTAATTATAGCCCAGTTATTGAGTTGCGCAGGGTAAGGTTTAAGTTTAATTGGAGGGTGGTTACTGTATTAATTTTCATACGAACGGTATCAGTATGACTAAGATCTCTCTCAGTTTTTGCAAACAAATCTGAAATTTTTTGAGAAGATTGGTGATTAAGTGTTTGTGTTCCGGAGGAACTTCCAAGTTATCAAACTCATTATTTTTATCTCCAGATGATAATTGGGATGTTTCCTCGAAATCTTGACAGAAAGAAAATATCTCATTAACACTAATTGGAGAAATCTTGGCGAGGGTGTACCTCGTTTAACGGTTATTGTTTTGTTTGTTGAGTTGATAAGAAGCATTGGCAGTCTACGATTCTCGGAAAGTCTAGAAATACAATTAGTCATTAGTAAGCCTGGCTCATTGCCCAAAGGTCCATTTTCAAACGGGGAAATCTCATAATTGATACCTGTAGCAAACTCAGGGTGTTTCCGAATTTGACACTAACAGATATGAGCTGTTTGGGGAGGAAGTGTTATTTTAGCCTTGACCCTAGCCACTGACGCTATATGTTTATCATCTACTAATGGAATATAGGTCTCATGTACTCTAATGCAGGAAAGATCATGATACACGCGATCGCCACGTGATTTGAGCCAATCTAAGCCCAAAATAACATTTCTGTTCAAATTTCGTACCACATAGAATTTATGACTCATAGACAGTTTACCAAGAGAAAATTTTAGGTCAGCGATGCCATCTACATATAAGGGGGGTGTTTCCTGCTGTTGCTAAATTTTGATAATGCTTTGTATCTTTGGCTTATATTTCAAGGAATAATACAACTTTCTACTGATTAATGACACATCGGCACCTGAATCCAATAATGCCCAAATCTCACTAATAAAGAATTTGGACCACTAACTACAGAATTTAGAAAAACAACGTGTTTGTGCTTTTTCTCTAGCCTTCTCCGACCGACTTCTACATCTGAGAAGGTTTTGTGTTTAAAGGTAACTGATCTCTAGCAATTTCTTTGCAATCCCTCGCAATATGCCCCATTTTTCTGCAACGGTAACATTGCTTATCCCTATGTCTCAGTGTGCTACCTGTTTCCGCGGCATGAACTTCAAATGTGCGTTTTCTCGCCCTACAATCCTTTATATGATGAGCCGGTTTTCTACAAAAATGACAGTTCCCCTTTCGTCGGCTATGATCAATATCCATAGGAACCTGGCCTTCTGACTCATTTGATTCAGGTTTTGAAAGACCAGTTCTCAAGTTAAATCTTTTTTGTAAGTTTTGCTCACGTGTGGCAGTAAAGATAGCTTCATTAAGCGTGTCAGGATTATCTCTCATAATACGCAATTTCATGGAATCGCGATTCAGCCCATCTATAAAATAGCCTACCAGTTGTCTTTCAACCGCGTCATACCGCTGATCTTCAAACGCGTCACTACCCAAAGCAATCAGTCTTTCGGCATAAACTTGAATGGTCTCGTTTGGCCTTTGCTTTACCTTTCGTAATAAAAGTAGAGCATGTTGTGAATCAACAACTTCACCAAAACTGCTCCTTAAATCAGCTTTCATCCGATCCCAGTCTCTTCCGGGATGAAACTCCATATATCGTTTGATGAAATCACTGACCGGCCCTTTACTTTATTGATATGCGACTGAATTAGTCCTACTTGCATCAATACCAGTTAGTGTCGCGAATTTCTCGATACTTTTTACCCACTCTTTAAAGTCTTAGGGTTTGATCCGTCAAATGTTTGAACAACCCTAGCAATGCCTTGCGCTCCCATGGTAGTATTTAAACTGTGCATCTGTTGATCAACAGATTTAAATGACTCT
This sequence comes from Tridacna gigas, assembly GCA_945859785.2. Lineage (NCBI taxonomy): Eukaryota > Metazoa > Mollusca > Bivalvia > Cardiida > Cardiidae > Tridacna > Tridacna gigas. The sequence continues at coordinate 11,838,567 of OX244029.2, read as the reverse complement.
AGAAAAACTTGTTCTGCCATCTTGTCTGAGTGAAATTGCGAAAAGAATTAGCAACTTACGGTTTTCCAATTAATTACTATCCAATATCACACCACGTCTTCACTGGAAACACAGGAACAATATTTCAAATTGTCTATAAAGTCACAATGTCCAAACTGGTATCTCTTCGATTGATCCGCAACAACCCAAGTCCATTTTAACTATTGAAATTAATTAAAATTTCAACAATCCTAGGTCTCGGTACCATGAAAGTCCACCCGCCCTCTGTGTGACATAACGGGGGAAATATAGTCAAAGTCGGTTGCTGGTCTACATATTCAATATTTATAACAATTTTCGCCTGTGTGCGTCTAATAACCAAAGTTAAATCTCAATCTAGTCTCTCTCTCAATCAAACCCAGCCTCTGCGTCTGCGGGCTTCTGCCCGACCTTATATACGAGATGGAAATAGAATCACTCCAAGGTCGCCTGAACCACCCACTTACTGTCCGTATTCCAGGTATGCTACAGACCTAGATAGTTCAGTGACCTATTTTATGTAAGCTATTTTAAAAGGAGGTATGTGGCAGTCATTCTAAAAGAGGTATGCTGCGTTCGTTTATTTTACAAATTGCGGTAAGTTCAAGATTAATTTGCATGGTCGTGTCTCCCGATTAAACATGTCTGATTTAAGCTACAAACTTGGCTTTCGCTCTAATCTTTTTCTTTAGTATTATCTTTTTTAACCCTTAGGTTGGTAAGCGCGATTCAAGGACCTTTTGCGAACAGTGTATATCGAGACCAGACTGCACAGAATGTGCAGTCTGATCATGGATCTACACTGTCCGATGAGGTAATATCATTTCGCCCAAAAATGCCTTTGAAATAGAAGAATTTCGGTTTTTACTGTCGGCTTTATAGTTTCATTTCACTTATTTAGCAGGATAAGTGTTAATTAGTTGTATTGTTTTTTCTGTATATTGTATATCACTGACGAATACAATATTGTTAAATTTTAATTGTTTACTTATTTTTCATGCTAATGGTCAACAAGCCAGCCAGCCATGGAAGTAGCAGGGAGACCATCAGAAGATCAAAATGTCTGTATCAGTGCTTGTGACCCATGTATGTATACAGGGGAATCTGTGAAGTCAGTGTCTTTCTGTGTTAACTGCATCGAGTATCTTTGTATGAACTGTCTGAAGTATCACAAGAAAACTAAAACAACCCGTTATCACAAAACACTTGAAGGGAATTCAGTGCCATCAAACAAAGAGGCTTTTGAAAGGATGCAATCCATCACTTTGTGCCCCGTGCATGTGGATCAGAAAATTATCTACAAATGCACCAATCACTCTGTGTATGCGTGTCTGAAATGTGTAAGGAGCGACCACTTGACATGTAAAAGTCTGGTTGATATCACAACACTAGAGGAAACTGATAGTTCATCAGATATCATTCAAAGTCATATTTTGAAAATTAAAGAGAAGCAAAATGATGCTCACAAAACTGTAGAAAATATAATATTGAGACTGAATATGGAAAAAGACACGGTGCTTGGAAAAAGAAAACAACTGATGGATAAACTCAAAGCTTTTCTTGTTCAGCTGGAGCAGTCAAGTCAAAATATTAAAGAGATAGTGAAAACAGAATGTGGCCGTATTCAAGTTGAAACGAAACCCACATTAAACAAACTTGGGGCATTCATCACTGATGCTAGTTTCCTACAAACTGTTATGAATTTTGGTAATTCCATTCAGGTCTACATGGCAGCTCAAGAGTTAAGTACTTACAAAATAGATGATCTACAGCTAAATGAAAAATATTATTTGTATCACATTGATGATGAATTAGATGACAATGTCTATAAATTAGTGCAAGAACTTCCAGAGCCTAGGCTCTCGCTTCGTGCAAGAGAAGATAGCCACGACCCTGCAAAGAACTTATTACAAGATACTGATGCTGCTCAAACTGGGATACTAGCTGATAATGACAAAAAGGCACAGAAACCTATTACATGTGCAAACGAGCATGCTTCCACTGTTGCTAACTCACCGATTAAAGCAGAAAATGAAATATCTTTTTTAGTAGATCAACAACTATTGCCAATCCTAACAAAGAAACAAATACCCGATGCATCTTCAGACACCTGTCTTACCACAAGATTGACTAGGGTATCCCTGGAGGGTTCAGCCGACTCCTCCGAAGAGATGAAAACGGCTATTAATAACCAAGGACTCACTGTTGTTCTATTGTGTCATTCGGGAAACCTTCTCGCCTTGGACGAGACCTTTTCTTTGAGAATGCAGATATCGCTGAAAACTAGACCCAGATCTATTTGCTCTGTAGGTAATGGAGAATTTGCTGTTGCTTTTCAAAACAGATTGCTCAAAAGATACTTTGTTGATAAACACAGTATTTCAAGTTTCAATTCTTTTGCCTTCAAACACCATTGTGGAAGTATATCTAGTTATAGATCCAACCAATTGGTATGTCTTTGCTTAAACCTGCAGCCACCAGTGTCTAATCAAAACCATGTATTTATTGAAATTCGAGATTATCGAGGTGGAAAAATTCATAATACTTTTCGTTACAATTATCCCGCCAAAACACCAACCACAGTATTATCTGTGTATTCATGTCAGTTAGGTGAGATAATTGTATTTTCTGACAGATTCATTGAGTTTTTATCAGAGGTTGGTGAACGGAGACGACTTCTTGAATGGTCTGGGGTTGCAACTAGTATAACTGGTGACAGATGTGGAAATCTGTACATTTTTGACAAAACTAGAAATTCCATCTCCTACATTTCAAAGGACATATATGAAGTGTTAAAGGTCACAGAATTGAAAGGACTGTCAGCTGCTGCAATAACATACAATGCTGAAAAGCTAAACCTTGTCATGCTATGTTGGAAAAGTGGCAGCCAATAGAATGTAGGAAAGAATCTTAAACTGCAGTATTTGATAATCTATGAACCGCACAGCCATAACAGGTTTCTCTATGTTTCTCTACATGATGTAGATTAAGCACCAAACTGTTAAGAAGGAGTAATTTCTCCAGATGCCGACCTATTGTCTTTTTTCCCACTAGATCAAAAATGTTATCGTCATCAGGCAAGATTTTCATAATCGCCTTCAATGTCATTTATTTCTGGCATGTCGAAGTTATGAAGTTGTTATGTAACATGAAAGACAGGATACTTCCTGTGTCAGCTCTTAAGCTATGTTTGTACATAAATATAGATTTCTCCGCCCCCCTCCCTTTGTGGGTTTGGTGGTTTGCAGACTTTGTATAAATAGAAATCGATGAGATTAAAACTTTCTCCTTGAATTTATTCATGATTAGCCTAAACCTCACTTCATAAAGATTTATCAAGGAAAGTAAACATGATTCTTGTAAGTCTGGGCTATGATACTGACATTAAATGCATTTAGATAGAGATGAGGCTACACAGATCTTGCAGTCTGATCTCCTCTACTTAAGTGTGTGTGATGCTTTCAATCAGATGTGATCTTCTTTGTGTGTTAATAGGGTTCATCGTTCGCTGAGACACCTAAATAAAGCTGCCTGTAAAAGTTTACTTACAATCATATCAGGGCAATGAAATGATGTTGTTTCCTATGTTCCCATAAGACCATGCATAGTGTAACCTATAGAACTCTACAGTAATCTACCTTTTTCAGAATTGTAATTTACGTCATGACCACTGAAAGCCAGTGTTTTAGTAATATAACTATTTGAACTGACAAGAAATGTATCTGACGTAGTCTATTTTATAATTATACTTACTACCTACTGTGATCGAGGAGTAGGGTACGTCTGGTCACCTGAATCACAATTTGTCATTTGTTTAAAACTGCTTTTAAGAGAAGTGTGTACACCGTAAATGATAGGTAATACTGACGGCTCCGTGCATTTGTGGAAAAAAAAAAGAAACAGTAATAGCGGTGGAAATGCCGGAGATTCCATAGACAACACCATAATTTGTAACTTTGACCACTTTTTCTCTGAAATTATTGCGAAATCGTCTTATTTTCCTATTTATGCCCAAGAATTTTTTTTTTTTTTTTTTTTTTTCGGGGGCCTATAGTTTTTGTTTAGTCTGTCCGTCTGTCTGTCCTTCCGTCCACTTTTCGTGTCCGGGCCATAACTTTTTTCCCCATCGTTCAATTTCAACTTCGCACAAATGTTAACCACATCGAGACGATGTTGTCATGCACAAGAGTCATGCCCGTAGGTTAAAGGTCAAGATCACAACAAGGTCAAATGTGTTTCTTTTTTGGGGGAGGGGTGGGGGGTTGGTATTCGTGTCCGGCCTGTAACTTTTTTTATTTATGACTGAATTTCATTTTTACTTTGCAGAATTGTTAACCACATAAAGACGATGTGTCATGCGCAAGAGTCATGCTCGTAGGTTAAAGGTCAAGATCACAACAAGGTCAAATGTGTTTCTTTTTTGGGGAGAGGGTGGTTGGTATTCGTGTCCGGCCTGTAACTTTTTTAATTATGAATGAATTTCATTATTACTTTGCAGAATTGTTAACCACATAAAGACGATGTGTCATGCGTACGATTCATGTCCGTGGATTAAAATTCAAGGTCCTAGCAAAAATTAAATGTGTTTGGGGCGCGGGTATTTTTGGTGTCCGGGCCATATCTTTTTTCCCTATTGTCAATTTCAGTATAACTTGGCAAAAATGTTAACCACATCGAGAGGATGTGTCATGCGCAAGATATATGTCCATGGGGTAAAGTTCAAGGTCACAACAAGGTCAAATGTATTTTGGGGGTAGTATTCGTGTCCGGCCTGTAACTTTTTTAATTATGAATGAATTTCAGTATTACTTTGCAGAATTTTTAGCTGCATAAAGACGATGTTTCAGTCGTAAGAGTCATGTCCGTAGAGTAAAGGCCAATATTCTAGCAAAGTCAAATGTGTTTAGGACGTGGGGGGGTCGTTTCGGTGTCCGGGCCATGACTTTTTTCCCTTTAACTTAATTTCATAATAACTTTGCACAAATGCTAACCACATCGAGAAGATGTGTCATGCGAAAGAGTCATGTCCGTAGGGTAAAGGTCAAGGTCATGTGTATTTTCGGGGGCATCAGTCACTTCTCAGTGACACGTCTTGTTTTATTTTATTTTGATGAGTAATGTAGATTACACTGTATTTTCACGCTTGTGCATGACAGAGGTATACCAGATTAGATTTGTTTCAGGAAAGGGTCATACTACAAAATCACGTGGTTTTTGTGAAATTCTTAGAAGAAAAAAAATCGAGCAAAATGAAAATCATTTTGACCACTTATTTTGAGAATGAATGTTTACGATTTTCTTGGACAATTTTCTTGTCATGTTATAAACTGGATCTTAAACTGGTATATTAAGTTTATTGAATTCGTTATCTATTTAAAAAAAGATATAAACTCTCGGCAAACCTCCTTTTTTAATCGTGTTTGGATAGCTAGTTTAATAAAATTGAATAAAACATTGACACTCATGTAAGATCCTCCTTCCTGTATGGTCGGTAGGTTTAAGGTTTAAAGAAATATTGGGACCAAAACGTCACCAAGCTTTCATTTTCTCAGCATGACCTGTGACAGTATGAGTTCACCCCTTAAAATGTTCGTCAGTCTCCATTTGTGAAAAAAATCACACACAAAATGTCTTGTCATTAGTCGCCGCGCAGAAGCGCGCGACTCATTTTTAATAGTTTTTCAAGTTAGGACATGGGCAATCGGATTTCTTTTTTATAGGGGTGTAAAGGTTAACAAGGAATCTTTCTACTTCGCCTAAAACTGGCTTTTTAATTCATTCTTAAAGTACGAAGTGTACAATACTGATACTATTTTTGTTCTGTTAATACTTACAACATCAAAAAATCCGCCCAATTAATACTTTTATTTTTGCGATTGGTGAAAAATGGACTCATCCAAATAAATGTCTTGTTTCCACTGGTCGAGGCTGTACTTCTAGATTCTCACCGGCCATTCTCTATCACGTGATCATTATGCTCTTGTTCTAATGTTTCATCAATTTGAACCTATACACAAAACGCCCCAACTTTTACCAGTACAACCCTGTGATTGATATCAAAACGGTTTTGGAGGCCTGTGTTGATTGCAATCATTCTTTCCTTATACCCAGAGCTTCCGTAGTTTATTGGTACAGTTTCCTCTTATTCCACTCTTCAGTTATGTTCAAAACTGTAACAGAAGACAAGTTTTGATATAGATTCACAGTCACATCAATTTCATAATGTGTTAAAATCTGCTGATGAGAACTGACATTTACTTACTTGTCCTGGATTTCTTGCAGCATTAAACAAAATTTGTGGTGGCGACTTTGATGCTTTGCATCAACTTTCTTTTGTTTATAATGATTTTCTGGGTATTTGACAGTAGTAATCATCTTATCTATCTACATTCGTATAGTCCTTGAAGTTGATGTTTTAGTTTGTAAAATCTGACACAAAGTTTAAAGAATCGCTATGAAAATTGGAGAGGTTTGCTTGAACAAAGTTTTACGTCGCTCTTAAAAGGTTTTAACTCTTATTCCTCTAGGGAAATCGTCCCCAAATGAAATTTTCGAGAAATCGTCCCAAAAGTCAAATTTCATATAATTATACTGTATTCAAAGATGTCATAGAAAATTATATTTTTAATTTTTCTTCCTTGGTTTTTACGTGTTATTAATTCAAGTGCTGTTTTTCACCTAGCAGGCTGTTGTTCACACCTGTCACCTGTAGCTTACACCTGTAACATTTCTAAGATTTTCCAATTTTTAGATATGTATTAGCCATTCTCTTTGAAAAGAGGGCTTAATCCATCTGCGAAAAGTATCGAACCTGCAATCTGCGCAGGCTGATCTGGGCCGAAACTTTTCGCTATCGGCCAATTTTCTATATGTCCACGGACTAGTCTACCTCGTGATTCAGTCGGTTGCTAGACAAAATTGACTTTAAAGATCACTGATCATTTGATGACTTGCTTGGTATAATGCATCACGGAGATGCCTTTTGCCAGAGCATGGCTTATTTTCATAATGCTTGTGTATCTCTCTTCCCTGCTCTCTCTCTCTCTCTCTCTCTCTCCCTCTCTCTCTAATAAAAATTTGCGTATCGGACATGGATCAAAGATCAGACTGCATGTCATATGTCTGTGCAGTCTGATCTTTTCTATACTGAATGAAAGATCGCCTTTGCACTCCCCAGGATAGGTTTACATGTTCAAGACTTGAAGAGTGTGTACCTGTACATCTAGCGTATTATGTGTGACGACTAGATCTCACAATCAACATGGAGAATCAGCAATCTTTGCCCTATTTATTGTGGGCGGCACGGAGTTCCCGAGTCTTCCCAAATTCACCAAAATCTACCAAATCTTTCCCAAATCTACCCAAATCTTTCCCAAATCTATCAAAAGATTTTGCAATATCATGAAATTTCCAGATCTTCCTATATCTTCCCCCAATCTCCCCTGATGTAACCATAACCATTACAACATGGGTTAACGTAAATAAACTTTCGAATGACTATCTGATTAAAAGATGTAAAGTGTTTCTTAGAGTCTTCTTACTTTTAGAAGTTTTAACATCATTTTGGTGCATATCAGCAGAGATTATACACAAATTTCACGTTAAATAAAGCGGTCGATCAAAGCTTAGATGTTATTTTTGTTAAAAACTGCTGAAAGATTTTGGTGGTGTCTCTGGTCTTAACTCAAAGCGTCGGTCTTGCGATCAAGACTTTCTGTGTTCGAACTGAGCCTCCATCAGCAATTTTCATTGAGCCAAACATTCGTCAAAATTACTAGTGTTAGTATATTTGACAAATTGTTTTGACACGATGACTATTTTCGTCTTCGCAGTAAACCGATTCACCAATTTGCTCTCGTTTGTCTCGGAAGGAAATATCTTGCATAGAGCTGAAACCCGCCAGTTAAACCCTTAGAGGGCTAAATATCAGTCTAGAAATAAAACCTAGATGATTGCAGTTTCAAAGACGTGCTTGAAGGATAGTAAGATTTTTGTGAAAAGAGGGAGTCGGCCCCTGAGACCAAAGTCACGAAGATCTTTTAGAATTCCTTATTTTCAGATTTTATCATTAGCACTTTCAGTTGATTAATTGATTTAATGATGTTTTACGCCAATTCAACATTATGTCAGTCATGTCATGGCGACAGCTCACATATTCGTGTATTTCCTGGGTTCCACCAGTACTAGGCTAGGGCTCTGAAGTATTTTGCCAACGGACACTCCCACAAACAACCCAGTGGATCCAGTGAGTCTAGAATCCGGGGCCTCCAGGTCACTAGTCCTACACTTTACCACTGAGCCACACAGGACCCCTAGCATTTTCAAGGTCATAGAAGACCGACACAACATGTTGCTTCAAGGTAGAAGACGAGCACGGCATTTCCCATGTTGAAAACGCAAGTAAAATTCTGATTGTAGATCGGGATGTGCAAATGTTTCTCGCGATATACAATCACGACTTTTCACCATTGCTTACAGTTTTGGCCTGACGCAGTTTCGCTTGAATAAGATTCGTTTACAAGGACAAATCTGAAACTGGATTCTTTGCGGCCATATTTACCATGCACGAATTTATTGATTTTGATAATATAAATCATCTTTTTAGACTCTCTAACTGAACAGCAGGTATAGATTAACCCTTAACCTGCGAAATAACTCAAATGAAACTTTCAAGCCGGTGGTGAAAACCCAAAGTTATTTCAAAGTTATTTTTAACCCTTTACCAGACGACAAAGTTTCAACCTCGTCCAAATTGAAAGCATTTGCAGACGAAAATTTCATTGTGGCTCAAATGGTGCAATTTTTCTCTGACAGGGTAGAAAACATTGTGCGAGGAGAAAATGCTGGTCACCAGCATTTTCTCCTTTTCCCATAATGTTTTCAAAAGGCTTCTTTCCCAGGGTCGTTTAAAGGCGGCATTGTGCGGTAAAGGGTCAAGGGAAAAATATCTCCCTATCGGACAGTGTAGGTCCAAGATCAGTCTGCACGTTTTGTGCAGTCTGATCTTGATCTACACTGTCCGCAAAAGGTCTGCAAGTCGCGCTTAGCAGCGTAAGGGTTAAGACAATGCTACAGCGAACGTGAAATTTGATCTTGAATCAATGCCGACTCTCAGTGTATTTGGATGTTCTGACCGACATTGAACATAATTCTACATCTTCTGAAAATTTAATCCGTTTCTTTTTTTTTTTAAATCAGCAACGAAAGAAATATGAAGGAGTTTCAGGTGCAAGTAGGTTGATTATGATAAAGAACAGAGAACGATTTTCAATGGATTTAATGAATAAGCTGAATAGGAAAACAACAATGACGGGTAATTACATCGGCCAATAAACTATAGTAATATAAATATTTAAAACAAATAAAACAAATAAAACAGGACAGTTAAAGAATAAGTAATAAAGTAATTCTTGAGTATTGTTGATGTTTGAATGCGAATTTATCTTCTGTTCCAGAGTTTTGCACTCTCTCTCTCTCTCTCTCTCTCTCTCTTGAGAATTCCGGTAATCTTTTTCAAGATCTTTTTTTAAATTTTTTTTATTGATAGTCTAAGAGCCCCTTCACTGCAACATATTCTCAGGAGTTGTCATTTTTTTTCAGAGGTACAATTAACCGTTTAGTGCACGATCGCACTTTTTTACAATATTAACTCTCCACCAAACGACACAATTCTGGACTTGACGAAATGTAGTTCAAGTGATGATTTCTGTCTTTTAGAGTAAAAATAGCTACCATAAGTAAACAAAGCGGATGTTAAAACGCATTTGAATTTAAACCATACCCTTTAATAGGATGGAAATTATTGCGATAACAATCTGTTATCGCACGGTTGGTCCAAGTGTTAGTCACTGGCAGAGAAATTACAGTAATTTCAAAACTACATTTAGGACAAAACTTTCCAGGTGGCTCTATCTTTTGTTTACTTTTTGCCTGATTTTGAAAATCATTTTTTTCTGCCAGCAGCTTACATTTGGACGGACCTCACAATAACAGACTGTCATTTTCACAATATTTTCAATACTTTTAAATAATATGATTTAAATCTAAATGCATTTTAAACCCTGCATTGTGTTTTTGGCCGCTACTGGGCCCTTTAACCCTTTACCACATAATTCCGACTTTTAGCGACCCCGGTAAATAGGACTTCTGAAACCATTGTGGGAAAAGGAGAAAATGCTGGTAACCAGCATTTTCTCCTTTTCCCACAATGTTTTCTACCCATCTAAAAGACAAATTTCGATTGTGAGTCATATTTCTTTCGACGTCTACAAATGCTTTCAATTTGGATGAGTCCAAAATTTTGTCGTTTGGTAAAGAGTAAAGGAGCTTGGCTTGTACTCTTGCTCTTCAAGTAATGCCCTTGTATCCTTATATTTTTGTTCAGTTGTACCTGACTTTGGGTATATGTCCGTATATAATCACGAGAAAAAAAATTTATAAGCAATTGGTAAAGAGGAAACGTAAACAGCATCATAGAAAATTAACTGAAAAAATTGAAAATCTTAAATCAGCAAAACCCAAGGAAGTTTGGTCATTTTTTAAGACGAGAAGGAAATCATTTGCAAATGGATTATGTGCAAATGATTTCTATGATTTTTTTTTCCAGGTCTAGGGGATGATATATTTCAAACAAATAACGTTGACGCAGATAAATTTGTGAACCATCACAATTTTGATGAGGAAAATAATTGTTTTGACGAGTTAGATTGTCCTATCACTATAAATGAGATAAAGAAATCTGTTAAAACATTTAAAAAAGGGTAAATCCTATGGTAACGACTGTCTGTTGTATGAGTGCTTTATTGAAAGCATTGACATTTTAGGTTCTCATATTTGCGATATTTTTAACCATATTTTTGATAGTGGATGTTTCCCACATAGTTGGACAGATGGTATTATTGTACCCTTATTAAAAAAAGGTGATGTTAATAATGTTAAATAATAGAGGAATTACTTTGGGCAGTTGTTTCTCGAAATTATTTACTAGTATACCGATTCAACGTATCGCAAAATTTTGTAGTCATAATAACAATGTGTCAGACGCTCAGTTTGCTTTTGTTAAAGGCAGATCTACGATTGATGCTATGTTTGTTTTGAATTCAATAATTCAGTTATTTCTAAATGAAAATAAACGCCTATACTGTTCATTTGTTGATTTTAGAAAAAGCGTTCGATTGTGTAAATAGAAATGCATTATGGTTAAAAATGTATAAATTGGGTATTGGTGGTAAGTGCTTAAGAATTATAAAGGATATGTATTCGAATGTAAAATCACGTGTAAAGTATGTTGGTAACTTTTCAGATATATTCGAAATTACAGTCGGTCTTATGCAAGGGGAGGTAATTTCGCCTATGTTGGGGGCACTCTTCATTGAAGATCTTGAAATGTGCTTGCAAAACAATGTTGAGTCGGGAATAAATTTGATTGAAATTTTGATAATCCTGCTTTTATTTGCCGATGATATGGTAATTTTTGGAAACTCGCCCGGGGACTTACAAACCACCTTAAATAAGTTATACGATTATTGTCAAAAATGGAGTTTAGAGGTAAATACAGATAAGACAAAAACTATGATATTTAGAAAGAAAGGCAAATCATTACCATATGAAAAAATTTACTATAATGGAATTCAGCTTGAAAATACTGATCATTTTAATTATTTAGGGACTGTTTTTCCTATACAGGTAACTTTCAATACAACCAGGAACAGCTGATTGGAAAATCTCTAAAAGCGTTAAATGTTTTGTTAATGAATTGTCAGAAGTATAGTTTAAAACCAAAGTTATTGTGTGAACTATTTGATTCATTTGTAGGATCTATTCTCAGTTACGGAGCTGAAATTTTTGGATTTTCCAAGTCTAAGGAAATAGAAAGGATACATCTAAAATTTTGTAAGAGTATTTTGAATGTCAGAAAAGGTACATGTAATGTTGTGGTATATGCAGAACTTGGAAATATCCATTATATTGTAAGATATGTAAAAATGTTGAAATATTGGTTTAAACTGACGAACACAGAAAATATTATTCTGAGAAATGTGCATCATTGTGCTTATATACAATGTGTAGAAGGTAGAAAAAATTGGGTTTCTGGTATGAAAAGTATGTTGACAGAAAGCGGGTTTTCCTTTGTTTGGCAAGATCCACTTTCCGTCAACCAAAAAGAATTTGTTTTCATCTTTAAGCAAAGATTGATAGATAATTTCACTCAAGGTCTTTACATTTGTTTGAGCATATGAAAGAAAACTGTGTTTATGAATCATATTTAGATATTTTGCCATCTAGTCTTAGTACGTTAATTTTTAAGTTAAGAACTTAATCTCATTCACTTCGTATACAAACTGGTCGGTTCGGTCCAAACAGAATTCACAGAAATGAACGGATCTGTCTTATCTGTAACTCTGGTGACATAGAGGACGAATTCCATTTTATTCTGAAGTGTCCATTTTATTATTCTTTGAGGAAAAAAATATATAAAAGAATACTATTATAAAAAGCCATGTACCATTAAATTGCTACTACTTATCTGTTCCAATAATAAAAGTGAATTGTTTAACCCCGCGTTTTACGTAAAGGAAGCACTGATAGAAAGAATGTCTTTTTCGCATTTAATTAACCCTTTCCAAAACAAGCCCTGGTTTTCACGTGTCTGCAGTACAAGTCTTTTGAAAACACTCTGGGAAAAGGAGAAATTGCTTGTAACGAGCAATTTCTCCTTTTCCCACAGTGTTTTCAACCCTTTTGGAGAACTTTCCCCCATTTTCATCAAATTTAAAATTGTTGTCTGCAAACTCTTTCAGTTTGGAAAAGTCTAAAATTTGTCGTTTGGGAAAGGGTTAATTGATTCATAAAGTTCATTCACAAGTATTATTGTATATGCAAATTAGTTTAGGTTGACTTAGAAAATTGTTGGTGTTCATCCTTTTTTGTTGTAGATTCTTGAATTATTTTCATTGCAATGTTTTGTGTGTGTATTAGGACTATGTACTTATGTACATGTTTGAATAAAATATCTATCTATCGCATGCCTATGATAAACTTTCAAATAGTTGTTCATTGCAAGAAATAAGTGATGGAAAACTGCAATCGCTTATGATTGATAAACTTATGACGATCGTGTCTATGTTTATCTTAATAACCTTAAGATACTTAATAATGTTTACATTATAAATGTTTGATATAACTAACTCGATAAACCTTTCATTAATAGTTTATATTATTGTTTGTCTCTGGGAATACATCTTTAAAGCCACGAACTATGACGAGATAATACAAACGTTATTGCGTTGGGTTTATAAATTATCTCGTCACGGTACGTGATTTTAAACCTGTTATCCCAAACATAAACAATAATATAAACTGATAATGAAAGGTTTATCGAGTGAGACCTATACTTACTGTTTATATTGATAAACTCAAGATGAGAAAGTTTAACTTAAATGAACATTTTCTTAAAAGAGTTTATCGAAATCCTAAAGAGAGAGAAAGAGATAAACACACACAAACACACACAAATGAGCCATGCTCTGACAAACGGGGCATTAATGAATCTCCGTGATTCGTGATAGCAAACACGCCATCACATAATTATGGATCCATAATAGCCACGTTTTTTAAACAACCAACTGAATTATGAGGTAGAATGGTCCTTTGACACGTAAAAAATTAATCAATAGCGAAAAGTTTCGGCCCAGGTCAGCCTGCGGGGACTGCGCAGGCTGACCTGGGTCGATATTTTTCGCAGATGCGTTAAGCGTCCTTTTCACAGAGCATGGTTCAAATCGGTTTGTTTATGTCCGTGCCACTGACGTCATGTCACGTAATGTAATCAGCCTTCATAATAAACAATGTGTCTCTTGATAAAGGTTTAACATGACGGAAACGAGTCGGCATTAAAATATATTGCTTGGAATAATAAATGGAGTTTGATTTTTTTTTATTCCTTTATAGTAATTAAAATACATTGTACAAAAAGACTGCCTCAGCCCTTTCCAAACGAGACATGTATCTGGGCTTCCAGCTATTATTCTGCATATTGAGGGAATCCTATGACAGATACAATTAAAAATCTGGATGAAAAAAGTAAATGGACATAACTATGTGACGCATATGTTCACAGCTATTTAAAAGAAAAAAAGAATTAAAACAACTGACTTAAAATAAACTTCTGTGGCAATGTTTACCAATGTTTTCAACACAAATCTGTGTCTCGTACTTCGCCTATGTGTCATGGCAAATTGGGTCAACTTTTTACCAGGTGGCAAAATTCTGCACCTTTCCAAACCCAAAGCATTTGCAGACCACAGATCATACGTGGGTCACCCGGTGGAAATTATCTTTGAAAGGGTAGAAAACATTGTCGGAAAAGGAGAAATTGGTGGTTACCAAACTGTTTTGTAAAGTCTTTTTCCGAACGGTCGTTTCAAGTCGGGATCGGGTGGTAAATGGTAAACTCTTTCGGCGGAAAAAAGCAAAATACATGCGAGCCTTGCTCTGTGAAGAGGGGGCTTAATTCTGCAAAATGTATCAACCCAGGTCAGCCTGCGCAGTCCACGCAGGCTGACCTGGGTCGAAACTTTTTGCTTTTCGTCAATTTTCTGCATGTCAAAGGACCAGTGTTCCTCATGACCAAGTCGGTTGTTAGAGAAAATGGATTTTATGGATCTACAATCATATGATGACTTGCTAGATATCATGGATCAAGGAGATGCATTAAGCCCCCTTTTGTCAGAGCATGACTCGTGTAAATTCAGCCCTTTTCGACTGCTAAAAATGGTATCTACTGAGCATTACGTCATATTTTTTTCTCACAGGCTTGACTTAACTTTCTCAGCGCCAAATATGAGTATATGAACTCTCGAAGACTAAATATACAAGCCAGTGAGAGAGGTATTTGTCACACAGGTTTGACTAAACAAGAAGACTATATAGATCTAAGATCATGCCGCACGATTTTTTGCGCTCAGGTCGTAATCTATACTATCTCCAAATATCTTCCGTTGCCGCCAAGGGCGCTGAAAAGAATAAAACGTGGACGGCGTAGATCCTACCGTAGGTAATAGTTAAGCTAACAAGGCGGTAGGATTCAAAACATACAAGGAGGTGAATGTCATAACTGGTATAAGTTGAACCATGTGTTTAACTTTTTGAGAATTAATTCTGTCTTTTGCCGCAACATCTACGGAACAGACTCTTAAGATTCCCAGTGTTCTTTTCGGGACCAATTATACCCATCAGTGTGGTAAACATACACATAGAAAACAGCAAAGAAAACCCGATCGTAGAGAACATGAAGGTTGCAAACTGTTTAAAGAAAGTCAGCATAGTAAAGAACATAAACATCGCAGCTCCCAGGGTGGTAATGGCGCCAAAAAACACGGATGTTGCCATCTCGTCTAACATGTCTTGAACACGTGACAATCTGTCCACGTGGAAAGATGAGCTATAGGCTTGGGCCAAATGGACAACGTAATCTACAGACAGACCTACAACCATGCACATGTTCAGGGACTCCAATGCCTAAAAATAGAAATCATGAAACTTTAGGATACCAAGTACATTGTAAAGTTTTTTTTACAGTCAAGTCAAAATCATACGTCCTTTAATACACAATTTATTCTTATTATTCTACTGGTTCTAACTGCATAAAGAGTAACCATCTGGGTCCGTATTCACTTACCATTCTTAAGAATATTCTAAGTCTCATGCGGCAGAATTTTCTAGATTTGAAAGTAACACAACCTCTGATTGGCTGAACCATTTGGTTTATCCACTCAGATGTTGTGTTACTTTCAAATCTAGAAAATTCTTGAGAATAAGACAAAGAATATTCTTAAGAATGGTTGGAAAATACGGGCCCTGATTGGCTGAGACAAAGTATTACTAATGACATTCTGTTTCAGCAAATCACATGTTTAGTATTGGACTTTAGAATTAAATTTGAGCGGCACTCTGAGGAAATGAGGTTCGATGCATCTCAATAATGAATTACACCGAGCAAGTCATCGTATAGTTATGGATCCATAAAATCCATTTGTCCAACAACCGACTGACTTATTAAGTAAAATCGTCCTTGGACATTAAGAAAATTTGAAGATAGCAAAAAGTTGGCTAGCATGGGTCGAAACTTTTTGCAGATGCACTAAACACCCTTTTCACAAAGCACAACAAAATATGATTAGAACGGTTTGTTAATAGGGCCCCATACTGAACAGAATCTTAGATCTAAGTCGTCAAGGGAATAAATTGAAATCTGACAAAAGAAGACAGAGATATTTGGGTCTTTCTTCAGGGCTGAAAATTTTCATTTCATTTATTTGGCACCCTAAAGGTTTATATTGCAAAGATCAGAGCTCCAGATAGAGGGGGTGATTTTGATTTCAAAATTGAAAATATTAATCACTCTCCACTAAACCCTATGTTTTGGGTACTCCTTAGAATCGTCTCATCGCGACGATTCTAATGAGTACCCACAGCATAGGGTTTGGACGAGAAATAATGGATTTAGAATACTATCACTCCCTCTTATCTAGAGGTCTAAAATATTATAATTTCCGTTGGTGTTAGGCTTCGAAAGAGCTGGAACCGTATCCAATCTACCATTCTAAATAACATTCTTAGTCTTATTCTAGACTTAGAAAGTAACACAATTTCTGATTGACTAAGCCATTTGGTTTAGTCAATCAGAAATTGCACTACCTTGAAAGTAAGACAATTCTTGAAAGTCAACCTAAGAATGCTTACGAATGGTTGGTGAATACGGGCACTGGCTTAACCATTCGACTAGCCTAAAGTTGACGGGTTTTTGCGCTTTCGTATTCCAAAAACAGTTTCGCGGTTTTAACAGATGGAACTATCTCACAAGAAAATGGACGGTGAGACAAAAAAAGAACATCTTGTGTTCTGCATAACTAGATTAGATATTAGAATTTGTTTATGCTCACCCCAAGTTTCCAGCCACCAAGGGGAATCACTCCGATGACGCAAACCGTACAACAGCATAGAGAAAACGTGGCTAATGCTCCAACTATAATATTGCCTGTGGCGATAACCAGAATGGGGAAGGCAAGACATACGCTTATAACGATACCGTATATAGCATTCTGGATCAGCATCTGAAGTATACGAAAACCTAGTTTGATATGTTAGGTAAGTGGGGAACATTATAACTGTTGGTCCGTCTGTCTTTTTGTTTCCGTATGCTTTCATTCTCAACGTTTGTCCCTTTAAAAAGATCCTTCGTCCCTTGCTTCCTTCACCAATGTGTAGTACAGCGTACATCAATTAATTGTGTATCTATGTAAAATGAAAAATCATCCACTGGACATGCTTCGAGATTTTTTAATTTTCTTTCATAAGTCTTTCCCGAATTTAGGTGCCATCTTTACACGGTTTGTTTTTAGGTATCATCAAATTTCAAAGAAATGGATGAATGAATGAATGAATGAATGAATGAATGTTGTATTATCGGGCGTCGACAGCTTAGGTCATCAATTTCAAAAAACATCAGAATTATTTATAATATATGATTGAGGAAACAATTTAAATGAGTAAGTATTATCATTTTGGTTTATCGTTTGTCGGCTCGGTTTATATGGTGGATATCATGTCATATTTAATACCCTAATGGTCAATAATTGTATAATATCATTATAACCTATAGAGAAACCGACTTCTTTTGACTGAAAGCTCATCCTAATGGACATTGGCTTTAGTATTCCCCATTCAATAATAGCTGATAACTTAATCCTTATCCTGCTGAATAAAAGAAATGAAATTTTCAAACCAGTAGTATAAACCCGAATTTTCCTGTTTCATAGGAATGTTTGGAGGATAGATATCTCCTTATCGGACAGTGTAGATCAAAGATCAGACTGCACGTTTTGTGCAGTCTGATCTTGACCTACGCTGTCCGCAAAAGGTCAGTCAGTCGCGATTAGCAGCCTAAGGGTTAATTCTCATCATGCCTACTACACGCCAACAACAACCAGGGTCCGTATTTACCAACCATTCTTCAGAACATTCTTAGTATTATTCTCCAGAATTTTCTAAATTTGAACGTAACGCAACTTCTGATTGGCTAAACTATTTGGTTTAGCCTATCACAAGTTGCCTTATTTTCAAATTTAGAAAATCTTACAGGATAACAATGGTTGGTGATTACGGACAAAGATGGCATTCTGTATATACATTGATAAAAACAAAAGTTGCTTTGAAATTAATCTGAAATTACTTTGTTGTTTTAAACCAAATGACAGCTAGATTGTGTAACGAGTTTGATATAAGATAATGGTTTAAAACAAAGTTAATTTCAAAACCGTCATTTTTTTTAATCAATATGTAAACAAAATATCATTGTCTCTAGTAGGCCTATACAAGGTATTGCTAGTATTCTAGTACACCAAATTCATAACCTCAACAGCAAACTATGGTCCTTAAAATGGTTATACATGTGATGAAAAAGTATGACTAAGTTGAAATGATTCTTTATTTACAGTATAATTATGTCTATAGGGTTAAGAGAAAATGACTTTACCTCTTGTACCGACATCCAATGCCAAGTAAAGCGGCTATCAGTCTGGAAAAAGTTCTTCATTCCATCTGGCATTAGCGCCGTCTATAGGGAAATAAAAACTCATAATTATACTGTGAAATACATAATTATTATGTAGAAAAAAAATGTCAGTTACATTTAACTCGACAATATCGGATAGGTTCACTTTCGCTTGATCTGACGTTTCTCGTGATAAAAAAGAAATAATTGCTCTATTTATTGGTGTGAGTAAACGTTTTCCACAGATTTTTTTTTTACATAACTTCCCTCGTTTTCAATGTAATCTAGCCATAACGAATTTTCTTACACAAGTTTGAGGTAATATTTTATGACGCCATAGGAACATTAGATGACGTTAAACTGAATGATAACAATTGTATTTCCACCTAGGCCTACCATTTCAAAAATACTTCATACACAAATTTTTCTTTCAGTTCAACGACCAGAAATGAAAATCTTGGTAAAGCCAGGTTTCGTTTTACTCTTTTTTTTTTATTCCAAATCAGATAGTTATATGTCGACTTCTTCCATTTTTCCATTTTAACGCGGAATTTACACTCAAAGCAGACAGTAGGTCATATTCATGTAGGTCGCATATTGTACTTCTTGAGATACGGTTAGATCTATGTGATAAAGATTCTGACATTCGCTGGCCTTTAAGATATGATTTTAATAAACTCGTCAGAAGCTTGTTTAATAACTGTTTTCTAGACTTGTTTAATGAAATTTTATCTCAAACGCCAATTAATGTCAGATCCTTTTTATCTTTTTCACATAAATGTAGACCAAATAGCCTGTTAGAATACAACCTAGCTCTTTACCAGGCGATAAAATATTAACCCTTATCCTGCTATATAACTCAAATGAAACTTCCAAGTCGACAGAAAAAAACCGAAGTATTGTTATTTCAAAGTTATTTTTAGGGCAAAATATCTCCCTATCGGACAGAATAGATCCAAGATCAGACTGCACATTCTGCGCAGTCTGATCTTGATCTATACTGTCCGCAAAAGATCAGCTAGTCGCGCTTAGCAGCTAAAGGGTTAAACTCGTCTATAACACATTTGGTTCAAACATTTCCAGAAGACAAGTTTAATGGGGCTCAAAAATCGGATTTATTTTCGAATGCTGGGTACACAATTTTGTGCGATAAGGAGAAAATGGTGGCTACTAGCACTCTCTCCTTTTGACACGATGTTTTCAAAAGCCTTCTTCCTCACAGTCGTAAATACACGGTATCGTTTGATAAAAGAATTGTAAAATATTTATTTGGACACAAAATGGAGTTACTATTGACCTTTTCGACAAGACGTATGAGTATACCGATACATACATACTTCTTTGGTTTCTCTGACATTCAAAGAATCGATAATTAAGAGTTTTGTTCTAATATTCGTTTTGTTCTAATATTCGTTTTGTTCTAATATTCGTTTTGTTTTTGCTCACAGTACATCAACACAAGTCTGTGCCCGCCGTGGTTTAGTGGTTACGTTCTGGGTTTGTACCCCGGGGTATCATCGACGGTTAATTCTTTACCAGAGGACAAAATTTTCAGACTTGTCCAAATTAAAAGCGTTTGCAGACGACACATAAAATGAGACTGCAGTATTGGGATTAGTCCTAAAAATAGAATAGAAGATTGTGAGAAAAAAAGAAAATGCTGGTTACTACTGTTTTCTTCCTCTCCCGTAATTCAGAAGCTTTTTTCGTCAAAGTAATGAAAAAATTAGAATATTTGGAAAAGGGTCAAACTCGATACTTTGTTGAAGTTGCCTAGTTATTGCTAAAACGATTTCATTTCGCAACTACTAGTATCTGCCACAGTTTCAGTCAGAAAGCAGGAATGTTTCTGCTACTTTCGTATGATTGAAACAACTTTATTCTGCATCTACATGTACTAATGTGTAACTCCGTTTTAATTCATTACCAGATGACAGTATTTTAAACTAGTCCAAATTGAAAGCCTTTGCAGTCGACAAAATGAATGTGATTCAAATAATGTAATTTGTTGTTGACAGGGTTGTAAACATTGCGGGAAAAGGAGAAAATGCTGGTTACCAGCATTTTCTTCTTTTCCCACAATGTTTTCAAAAGGTTTTTACTTTCCTCAGGATCGTAAAAACTCAAGATTATTTGGTAAAGGTTTCATCATTAGGCAGAATGATCCCGTTACTTCCACACGAATGTAAAACTACGTCATTCTTCAACACTATGCACTATTATGTGACTTAGTTTCAATCAGAAAGTAGAATGATCCTGTTACTTTCGCATGAATGTAAAACTACGTCATTCTTAAACAATAATTATGCACTAGTATGCGACTTAGTTTCAATCAGAAAGCAGAATGACCTTGTTACTTTCGCATGACTGAAACTACTTCATTCGGCAACAACATGTACTTGTATCTGACTCAGTTTTAAAAAGGTTCTCCGAATTCACCAACCATTTTCTAATCTTATTTACAAGAATTTTCTAAGTTTGAAAGTAACACAACTTCTAATTGATTTAACCATATGGTTTAGCCAATCAGAAGTTGTGTTACTTTCTAAATCTAGAATAAGACCTAGAATGAGACTTAAAACGGTTGGTGACAACAGGCCAAGAAAGCAGGAATGACCGTGTTACTTTCGTCAATCTGCAACAACATGTACTAGTATCAAGTTTCAATAAGTAAGCAGGGACGATGCAGTTACTCTCTTATAAGTTACCTGTTCTGAAATAAACTTTTCCCATTCGTCTCGAATCGGTATGCCTGCTTCATGACCCAAAACGCGGAACTTAATCGTGGTATTCACCTCGACAGCTACGTAGCGTATTTTATTACCGTAAAATTTACCTGTGAAGAAATAGGACATTATTACATATTTCGAAATAGTCAAATGTCAAATATGGTATCCCATTTCGGTGCAACTATACCTACAAGAGCCCTTTACATTTCGACAAAATTTTAGACTCGACCAAAACTGAAAGTGTTTGCATATGACTAATGAAATAACTAGAAATGATGAAATTTATCTGTAAAATAATTGGAAAGCATTGTGTGGTGAAAGAACAAAGTACTGGGTCCGTATTTACCAACCATTCTTAAGAACATTCTTAGTCTTATTCTCCAGAATTTTCTAAATTTGAAAGTAACACAACTCCCTATTGGCTAAACCATTTGGTTTAGCCAATCAGGAGTTGTGTTACTTTCACATTCAGAAAATATTGGAGAACTAGACCAAGAATGTTCTTAAGAATGGTTGGTAAATACGGGCCCTGGTTAGTAGCATTTTCTCGCTCTTCCAGGAAATGTTTTAACCCTTAATCTGCTGAGTAAATTAAAGGAAAATTTCAAGCCGATAGTAAAAACCCAGTGGTGCTATTTCAAAGCTTTCATGCAAAAAAACAAATGAGCCATGCTCTGGCAAAAGGGGGTCTAATGCATCTCCATGATGCAGTATACCTATCAAGCCATCACATAAATATGGATCCATAATAGCCACATTTTAAACAACCGACTGAATCATCAGGTAGGTCGGCCCTTGGACATACAGAAAATTGACCAAAAGCGAAAAGTTTCGGCCCAGGTCAGCCTGCGCGGACTGCGCAGGCTGACCTGGGTCGATACTTTTCGCAGATGCATTAAGCTCCCTTTTCACATGGCACGGCTCAAATATTCATTCTAAAAGAAGAGGCATTTTGATAGTCATTCAGAACACAGTAATGGATGGTGGAAATAAATTTGAACCATCCGCAAAGATAAAACGAAACTTAAAATCAACTGATAGAATTTGTCATTGAAAAGGAATAAAACATTGTGGTAACCAGCATTTTCTCCTTTTCCTGTGGTGAATTTAATTGCCCTATATCATGGGATCGTAAAACCGAGGGACCGTGTGATAAAAGTAGCCATTAAAAAGTATAGAGTTAAAAAATAAGGGTATTTTGTAATAGAAACGCTCTGATTGTTTTATTCCTGCTGGGTTTCAAAAATTAGGACGGTTGGAAGGTAATTTAATATGGCATACGTTTGCATAAAATCATTTGGTTTAGCCTATCAGAAATTGCCTTTCTTTCAAAAACGGAAAATTCTTGAGAATTAGACTAAGAATGTCATTAAGAACGGTTGGTGAATACGGGCCCTAATATGAGACTGTTGCGAGATATCAGACTGCACTTTTCTTTGCAGCCTGATCTTGATCTTCGTCATCTGTCGATGCTATTAGGCCTATACCTACTAATGATGGGGTATTTACATGGTCCATTGCGGTGACAGGGATAATGCACTATGTCATCCAAGGGGTGAAGACACTAATAAAACGGAAACATTTATAATTCACAACAGAACAGAGGACAAAGTTCTCAAACAAACTCCAGGTGAACCAGACAATGGCCTCAAAGCTTTAAGCAACCAACTGCAATAGAATATTATAATGCTTGATGGAGTGCTCGTGTGAATGTTTGCTGTTTAACCGTTAAGCTGCTAAGCTCGTCTCACTGACCTTTTGCGGACAGTGCAGATCAAGATCAGACTGCACAGAACGTGCAGGCTGATCTTAGATCTACACTGTCCGATGAAGAGATATTTTTCTCCAAAAAATAAATTTTAAATAATATTATTCGGGTTATAAATATCTGCCTGAAAGTTCAATTCAGCTTATTTAGCAGAATAACGGTTAACGCTTAGGCTGCTAAGCGCGACTCACTGACCTTTTGCGGACAGTGTAGATCAAGATCAGACTGCACGTTCTGTGCAGTCTGATCTTGGATCTACACTGTCCGATACGGAGGTATTTCTCCCCCAAAAACATTTTTGAAATAGCAACATTTTGGGTTTTTACTATCGACTTGAAAAGTATCATTTAACTTCTTCAGCAGGATGAGGGTAAACGCACATTTTGGACATTGTGTTCCTTTTGTAGCGTTTCTGCATCATTTCTATACACAACACTTCTTCCAGATAAAGTAAGGATGGGACAGGAAAAAGGAGGGTGTAACATCCACGCAACATGTTTTAACCATTATTATCCTGCTAAACTAAGAGAACAGGAGGTCGCTGGTTTGATCCCCGGCTTGGCCAATTTCTTTCCGAGGACTGATGATAGTCATCGCGACAGAATTCATTCCTCTCTCACCGCTGACCATTGTTTCGACTATGGTTATGTGGGAAAGCAGCCAGTGGCTTGGAAAGAATATTGTGCGGAGTAGTGGTAAATGAAACTCCAGGAAAGCATGGATAGGTGCACTGGCCGCCGTGATATAACTGAAATAATGTTGAAAACGGCGTTAAACACCATACAATCAATAAATCAACCTGATAAATAAATGAAATGAAATTTTCAAACCGGTAGTAAAAAACCCGAATACTGCTATTTCAAATTTATTTTTAGGGAAAAAAAATATCTCTTTATCGAACAGTGTAGATCCAACATCAGACTGAAATTGAAAGCATTTGCAGATGACAAAATAAATGTGACTGAAAAATCTGAAATTTGTTTTGGAAAGGGGAGAAAACATTGTGGGAAAAGGAGAAAATGCTGGTAACCAGCATTTCTCCTTTTCCCACATTGTTTATAAAGGCCTTCTTCCACAGGGTCGTTAAAAGTCGGGACTGTGTGGTAAAGAGGTATAGGATTACCACCCTTTGTCTAACGAAAAACACGGGAGTCACTCGCACAAGAGGACTTTTTTTTTAGGTCACAGACAACAATGTGGGAAAAGCGGTAAAGAAGTTATTGCTTCTATATAACTTTATTTTTCCTTTTCTTACAATATTTTTTTAGCCTAAAATAGTTTTATTTTGTAAGGAAATAGTCATTTCTTATAAATCTTATAATATATAAGTGATTTGATTTGGTTAAAAGAAGTACTTACTGTCATCCGAATTAAGAGGGACGCTGTAAGGCCCGATTTCTTCTCCAATCAAAGGATCATAGTTACTGAAGTCGTCCGTTACGTCGTATGTATATCTGTTGGATAGCCAGTAAGAGATGGGCACCTGAAAATACAGACCTTCATTAACCCCGTCTATCAATTAACCCTTTACCACACAATCCCGACCTTTAACGACCCTGAGGAAGAAGCCTTTTGAAAACATTGTGGGAAAAGGAGAAAATGCTGGTAACCAGCATTTTCTCCTTTTCCCACAATGTTTTCTACCTAAAAAGAGAAATCATCATTTTAGCAACATTTTATTTGTCATCTGCAAATGCTTACAATTTAGTCCATTCCAAAAGTTTGTCGTATGGTAAAGCGTTAAATAACTTCAATCTTTTTCATGGTCAGTAAGTCTGTTTTCGGCCGTCAATGAAGACCACACGAAGGAGTGATTGAAAAAAATATTACCACCTGTACTCAGGCAAATGAAACTTTGAACTGGTCCCCGTTGTAGATATACATATTACAACTGGCACAGGCTATTGTGTCGTTGCTTTTCATTGGGCCACATGTATATTACAGAATAGCCAATCAGAGCAGCATGCACATTTCCAGTTTGGCTGTAGAGGTAACATTGCGATTTTTTTGCACAATTTGAAAAAGAATATTAGCAGACGTACACATAAAAGGTGATACCAAAAATACAATTCACTTATTCGTGAGGTCAAAAATATCGAAAAGTCCTCTGCTTTCGATGGGAGAGTGACCTGCCATGAATCTCTATTAGTCTTGCGTCATGGCTGTTCTAAAAATAGACCGGCAGAATTACGCCCGTTTTTGAGTCGCCTGGTTGCGTAGCAACCAGGCTCTCATTGTTATCATCTTGATCTATGGGGTGACGTAAGCATACCTCCGGCCTTGTACTGCTTCCTGTCCCAAGTTCCGGTTTACGAGATAAAACATAGTTTTCTAATTATTCGGTAAACAACCCAATTTTTCTGTAGTAATTCACTTACAATTGTGCCTTTGTGATAATGAATGTGTCTATAAAGACTGAGCTCTTTAACGGTTTAAGCCTTTGAAAAGTCATTTCGTCGACAAGGTACACGATAGCCTATCTCTTACACAGACATCATCTCTTAAAATAGCGCATTATGTATGTATCTAAAAATAGCCGTCGTGAACTGAATAAGTTTGCGAACACACTGCAAAATATTCTTCGACGACAAACATCTTCACTACGACACGCTTCTATTTGTGGACAGTTCTCAGTGAAAAAAGGTTTGATAATTACCCATTAGAAGCACACTCTAAATCTTACAATCTGTCCGTAATTGCAAGTCTTATTTCAATCCAACATTCAACCTATGATCGGAAAGAGAAAGGCGATACCGAATTAACGTGGAAGCTTTCAATGGAGATTTTTCCCAAAAGTAGGCTAATTTTTTTGAACAAATTTATAACGACTTGGAATGGTTGCGTTGCCTTCTTAGACATTCTTAAACGTTGCTTCTTCAGAGCTTTTTATTCTAGATATCAACTACTTTGCACACCCATATTCTAGGTGCACAAGCAGAGATCGTACAATAGCGTATGTAATGCGCACGGTTCAAGACTGCACCAAGTCATCGCTTAGCAGGTGCTTTCTGGAATGTAGCTGTGTGACAAATATAGATCTTATAATCATGTGACGTATAACGTCATGTGCACCACGGAATTCTCTATAAATTTACATATTTATGAATGCATCAGTCGCTGATGCGGCCTTTATTTTCAGAGTACACCGACCTAGCGCCTCACCGACCCATGCAGAGAGAGTGTTTTAAAGTTTACCGTGTTCAATTAATTGTTTTTCGTTTTTAAAGAGGTGAATTTGTCAAAGTCTGCTCTTTTTTTTTCAATGTGCGATTAACCTAGATCTAGTATTTATGAAACAATTTATTAGTGCCGGTGTCAGAACGAAAGGTGCTTTCGTAACTGCCAAAATATGAAGTCGCACGGGAATTCGACTTGAAACTACGCAGTTCTAACTCCCAGCAATCTGAGAACTTGACTTTTACTTCACTATATTTCAAATACAATAGAACAGGTCAATGTTAACCCACTCGAACAACAAGGTCTTTATTGGAGTGGTTGTAATCTTGTAAAGGGTTGTTGTACAGGGTACTAGAGCTAATCGCAAACATACATGTATGTAGTTTACACCAAAGCAATACACATGTAGATCTCTACAACTTTCAATTGGTGTGGAAACAGTACTAATTCCTGGGCCGTTATAACACGCAGACAAAGTTAAAAGGCTGATGATCATGCTTTTGGGTTATATTGTTTTTCTTGAGCTGTAGCAGCCACATATCTAGAGTCCACTGTGGACAAAACTTGAACCCGGACAACAACAAAAACAAATTATTTCCAAAGAACCGTAGATTACTGAGCCAAATATTTGTGTGTGCTCCAGAGGCTACATTTCAGTCCAATGATCATGAAATTGCCCAGCTGTTTGTCTCAATAATAATTTTTGACAAAACTGAGAGTAGGTCACCGGGGTTTAAAAGAAAAAGGTTGTCACTAGGTCAAATCAGACGAAACCGTAATAGATCTAGTGCTGTAGAATCCATTTATGTTCAGTCCAATACTCACGAAACTTTGTCAGACTGCTTAGATTAGATATGGGTGAGTTTCAAAAGGGCTATTTTGGTCTAAAAGTATGTCACTAGATCCTGTACCAAAAGACAAACTTCAGTTGAGTTCCATACTAATGTTGCTTAAATGGCCCTCTTGTAAAATTGTTCAAGTGGTTCTGCTCTGTTTCTATAAACTTTACAGAAGCTTCAGAACTGAGTAGTAACATTTCAAAATCACGGCCTCTGAAACTGTATAAGCAATTACACCCAAATTTCATATCTAGCATCCTGTATTTGGAAAGGACAATTATTTAATTTAACAGATATAATTATGTATAACCACATGGTCCAATTTTAGAAAAATTGTGTCATACAAAAACAGCTTGTTCTAAATCTGGAGAGAAAATGTATGCCCTGTTCTACTGAAATTATTTAGAATGTTTGTTTTAGCAATATGTGTAAGAATTAAGATATACATGTAAGTTAAATCACCCAGTTTCTGCGCTAGAAAAACATTTTTATCAACCTAGAAGCCTGATTTACAGGCATTGTTACGCTGGGAAGGAACTGTAAATATTGATGGAACTTCGACAGTTATTATGCCCCGCTGAATTTCGGGGTGGGGGGATATAGTTTTCATGTTGTCTGTCCGTCTGTCTGTTCATTGGTCTGATCTTCCGTCCATCCAGACAGATATATTCTTAATTCGTTGACGAAGTTAATGAAACTTCAAACATGTGTTCCTCATGATAGTCCGCCGATATACTTTGTTTTTTTAAATGTAATGCCTTTTCATGGAAAGAGGAGGCTTGATGTCCTCCGGTCTGTTTGTTTTGTTTTATTTTGTTTTTGTTTTTAATGCAGTGTCATGGAAAAAGGGGGCTTGATGTATATTTCCATTATAGATCAATATCTCTTTAACTACTGGACAAAATTTTATGAAACTTCATATTTATATTGTTTATCATAAGCCACAGACAATCAGTATTTGTTTTTATTTAATGAAATACCGTGTCATGGAAAAAGGGGGCTTAATGTATATTTTCACCAATGACAAAAAGGCCATTTACATGCAAAACACGATACCTCTTATAATTATGTTTCTATCTAAAAAAATGTTGTTGTTTTTTTCGGCGGTGGATATCATTTTAACGAATGACTTGTTTTGTAATGATTTTACCTTTTGAAAATCATTTGTTAAATGAAGTCACCCGGGGTAAGAGACTTTGAACTTTTTAAACCTGTTCCTGGTGCCTAAATGTTTGCAACTTTAGGATGACAACTAAGAAATATGCTTGCATATAATACTGTCTTATGGTTCAGTTATTTTGTATCTTGAATGCTTTTAACAGATTTGAACAGAAAAAGGTGAACAGTTCTAACCCATTGCCCTCCAGGCGACTCTCAGGACTATCAGTCCTTTGATTAGTAGCCTGTACCGATCCCTATACACTTGCTATATTAGGGGAGGTAACCCATCTAATGAAACTTAGGATACACTTCAGTGAGCATTGTCGTAATTATGACTGAAATTATGTTGAATGTCAATCTAAAGCACCTGCATATGTACCACGCTCTGGGGAAACGATGTTACATATCTGGCATTTTAAAACTAACAATAAGACCCAAATAACTGAAATTTACGGGTTACTTTTGTCTACAATGTTTCAGCAATGCGGACAGTGTAGATCAAAGATCAGACTGCACGTTCTGTGCAGTATGATCTTGATCTACACTGACCGCATTGGCAAAAATAGTTGTGAATAGCGCTTTAAAGGTTAAATGCGTCCCCGCAAGTCATCACATAACCATGGATCTATACAAAAGATGTCTAACGACCGACTGAATCTGGAGGTAGAATGGTCTTTTAGCATGCAGAAAATTTCCAAATAGCAAAAAGTTTCCACTCGGACTGCGTAGGCTGACCTGGTCGACACTTTTTGCAGATGCATTAGTGGTTGTATGGTGTTTAACGCCGTTTTCAACATTATTTCAGTTATATCTCGGCGGCCAGTGCACCTATCCATGCTCTCCTGGAGTTTCTTTTAACAGTACTCCGCACAATATTCTTTCCAAGCCACCGGCTGCTTTCCCACATAACCATCGTCGAAACAATGGTCAGCGGTGAGAGAGGAATGAATCCTGTGGCAATGACTATCATCAATCCTCGGAAAGAAATTTGCCAAGCCGGGGATCGAACCAGCGACCCCCTGTTCTCGAGTCCTACACGCTACCGACTGAGCTACCGGGGCTCGGCTTGCAGATGCATTAAGCCCCTTTTTCACAGAGCATGGCTCTAATAACAAACGGTATAAAATCGAATACTGTATGCAGCATGATATGATCAAGGCAATTAGGGACGTGAATCGATGTCTCCAATATGCTTGTTTTCGGCAACGGATCTAATTAAAAGGCTGCCTATATGACCCATGCTCTGGCAAAGGGGGGTTAATGCATCTGCGGAAAAAGTATCGACCCAGGTCAGCCTGCGCAGTTCGCGCAGGCTGACCGTGGACGAAACTTTTCGCTGTTGGTCAATTTTCTGTATGTCCAAGGACCAGTCTACCTCATGATTCAACCGGTTGTAGAAAAAAGTGGCTACTATGGGCCCATTATCATGTGATGGCTTGATTTGTACAATGCATCACGGAGGTGCATTAAGCCCCCTATTGCCAGAGCATGGCTCCTACAAATTTTTCTATCAAACATTAACATTTACCCAGCAGATCGCTGTCGGGGAGACTGGTTTCCGATTTGTAAAACAACATCAGGTGATAATGAGAAAGAAAATAACCAATAAAATGGGTTACAGCACTGTATCACGCAAAGTCACGATGATTATGGGGGGATCGTTCACATGTTCTATTTTCTTCGTTCTAGATTTAAACCCAAGGTGAGAATTCTATATGGGGGTTAATCATGTGCTTTTATAGACGTAATTTGAGGAATCTCTTGTTTTCTGAAATCAATCTGACAAAGATATTGGTCGAAATCTAGAATTTCTTGACTTGTCAAGGTGTTTCCTTTGTTATTCGAATACCCAACTTTGTTAATCCTTTTCCTGCTAGGTAAGTGAAATGAAACTTTCAAGCCGATAGTAAAAACCCAAATGTTGTTATTTCAAAGGTATGTTTTGGGGAAAATATCTCCGTATCGGACAGTGTAGATCCAAGATCAGACTGCACGTTCTGTGCAGTCTGATCTTGATCTACATTGTCCGCAAGAGGTACTTGAGTCGCGCTTAGCAGTCTAAGGGTTAAAAAACCGTAGATGAACTTTTTTTTTAATCAAGTAAGGAATAGAGTTGCGGGGAAAGGGACATGGATAATATGCAAGAGTCTATTTTAAAAATAGATATACGGTACAGTTGTACCCGAAATGGGATTGTTTTTCATGGTGGATATTTATCTAAGCAGGCAACGGAGAGCTTTACCTGCCTTTGCTGATAGTGAGGATCAAATCAAACTGCACAGTCTGATCTTGGCTTTATACTTGTCTAATTAACCGAGTAAGAAATATAGTTACACATTTCGGTCTTTCAACTCTTTCGGTGCCATAGAGGAAAACTGCGGCTTTTGCGGGCGGCATAAAGCAAGATCAGACTGCACGTAACATACGGGAGGTGGTTCCTGCGTGGCTTAGTGGTAAAGTGTTGGCCTCGTGACCTGGAGACTCTGGATTCGACCCTCACTGGATCCACTGGGTTTTTCGTGAGCGTGTCCTCCTGGTAAGACACTTCAAAGCCCTAGCTTGGGCCGAAACTTTTCGCTATTGGACAATTTTCTGTATGTCAAAGGACCAGTCTACCTCATGATTCAGTCGATTATTAAACAAAATAGACTTTAGGGGGTCCATAATTATGTTATGTCTTGCTTGGTATAATGCATTACGGAGATGCATTAAGCCCCCTTTTGCCAGAGCAAGGCTCATATATTTGGCGCTTTCAGCGC
Organism: Tridacna gigas; assembly: GCA_945859785.2. Taxonomy (NCBI): domain Eukaryota; kingdom Metazoa; phylum Mollusca; class Bivalvia; order Cardiida; family Cardiidae; genus Tridacna; species Tridacna gigas. The sequence continues at coordinate 11,807,563 of OX244029.2, read as the reverse complement.
GAAATATTTTAAACTCGACCGCGATTGACAGCTGAAAAAACTATGCACTAAGACTGAGACTTGTTTCTATCTTACAAGGTTGATATTGAAGATTAAACTGCACGTTCTGTGCCGCCGTCTGATCTTGACCTGTGTTGTCCGCTAAACCCCCTAATTTCCCTCTCGCCTAGGCACTGAAAGAGTAAAAGCAATTGTTTAACCCTTGCATACACGAAAACAGGGTCTATGGCGGACGACATAGATCAAGATCAGACCGGACGTTCTGTGCAGTCTAATCTTAGATCTATACCGCTTATTTAGTCTAGCTTTTAATATGAAAATCATTCCCAGTTTCGGTGGATTGTATTTTCAGCTGTCGAGTATATATGAGCTATGCTCTCCGAAAAGGGGCTTAATGCATCTCTGTGATGCATGATTATGGATCCATAAAATCCAGCTTGCCTAACAACCAAATAAATCATGTGGTACACTGGTTTTTTGACATGTAGAAAATTGACTAATAGCAAAAAGTTTCGACCCAGGTCAGCCTGCGCTGGCCTGGATCGATACCCTTCGCAGATCGATACTCTTCGCAGATGAATTAAGCCCCTTTTCTACAGAGCATGGCTTATATATTTGACGCTGAATTGACGCTGAAAGAGTTAATGGCGCCCTACATAGCCATTGTTGTCGAGAGGCAATAAAAGTCGAATAAATTATTCTTTTAATGCCCGAAAGTTTCGAGTTTCTGAGACCCAATTTTGAACCCTTGGTGTGTTAACTCCTATCCTGTTAACCCTTGTCCTGCTAAATAAATGAAATGAAACGTTCAAGCCGACAATAAAAAATCTAAATTTTGCTATTTCAAAGGTATTTTGGGGGCAAAATGGTATCTCCTTATGGGACAGTGTAGATCAAAGATCAGACTGCACGTTCTGTGCAGTCTGATCTTGATCTACACTGTCCGTAAAAGATCAGTGAGTCGTGCTTAGCAGCCTATGGGTTACACGTGAGCTTAGACTGGCGGTATCTAATCTAGATCGGATTGCACAGAACGTGCCGACTAATCTTGATTCTACATTGGCCGATACGGCGAGACTTTTTCAGGGGCAAATAGGTTAGAAATTGCTGTATTTGGCTTTTTTTGGGGGGGGGGTTGATTTTTTTTTTTTTTTTTTGGTGGGGGGGGGGTTATATTTATAAATAAAGTTTTACCCTTAGGCTGCTACATACATGTATATAAAATGATCATCTGCAGTGATGATTACTTTGTGTGCAGTTTGATCTTGATCTACACTGTCCACAAATCCCTTGCAAGTGGCCCTTAACAGTCAATCTTTTACCACAAAATTCCAAGTTTTAACGACCTTGGGTTTACTTCCTTCGGGTTTGCACAAACTACAATACATGATTTTCAAAACGCCGTATTGAACTCATAGTGGCATTGTCTTCGACAAATGTCACAAAATAACTCTGGATCTACTGCTAATTATTATGATAGTTCTTTTCTCGGGTCATACATGTAGTTCAGATTCAAACTACGGACGGGGCAGATCTAACTTCCGTGAATTCCGGACCCTTAGTAACAAACCCTTCTTCCTCGACCCCCGGCAGTGCAGTCGGTAGCGTACAGGGTCCGTATTCGACAACGATTCTTAATTTCATTCTATGTCTAATTCTACAGCTTCTGATTGGCGAAACCATTTGATTTCGCCAATCAAAGTTAGGTTATTTTCAAATTCAGAAAATTCTTGAGAATATGACTAAGAATGTTCCTTGGAATGGGTGGTTAATAATTATGTACCCTGGACTTGAAATCTTCAGCTCGGCAAATTTCTTTCCGAATCTCTTTCGGAGGTTTGATGATAGTTCTTGCGATAGAATTCATTCCTTTCTCACCGCTGGTCATTGTTTTGACGATGTTTATGTGGTAAAGCAGCCAGTGGCTTGAGAAGAATATTGTGCGTATTACTTGCAAATGAAACTTCAAAAGAGCATCAATATGTGCACTGGCTATCTTGATATAATTGAAATATTGTTGAAAACCGGCGTTGTACCCACAAACAGACAGAGTAGCTTTGTAGCTAAAAATTGGGGAGGATAGTGTAATTTTTGTACAAAAAAAGACGGTTCTATGCTAAAAAATGTTGAATATTACAACTAACCTTCACGCGACATTCGTAAGAATGTTGCATAAGATTAAGGTATAGTCGGTTTTTTTTTTTGTTTTTTTTTTCAAATACCCTCCAAGGACAAAATGAAGGACGAAATAACGTGACTAATGGTTTGCTACCCTTTTTTCAATCTTGGAACAGCGTCCAATCCATTACCACATTGTGTCGAGTTTTAACGACCCTAACAAAAAGGGCTTTTGAAAACATTCTGGGAAAAGGAGAAATTGCTGGTTACCAGCGTTTTTTTTTTTTCTTCTTCTTTTTTTCTTTTCTCTCAATGGTTTTAAAAGCTTTCCTTCTTCGGATCGTTGAAAGAAGGGATTTTATCGTAAAGGGTTAATCACGAACAATATAATGAAAAGACTCTTTCTAACCACTGGCTGCTCAGCCATCTAATGGAGCCAAATCACACGTTCAGCTTTGATTGCATGGTTGATTGTATGGTGTTTACCGCCGTTATCAACATTACTTCAGTTATATCGCGGCGGCCAGTACACATATCCATGCTTTCCTGAGGTATCTTGTACTCCGCACAATATTCTTTCCAAGCCACTGGCTGCTTTCCCACATAACCATCATCGAAACAACGATCAGCGGTGAGAGAGGAATGAATCCTGTCGCAGTGACTATCATCAATCCTCGGAAAGGAATTGGCCGAGCCCGTCCGGGATCGAACCAGCGACTCCATGTTCTCAAGCCCAGTATGCTACCAACCAAGCTACCAGGGCTCGGCAAATGTCCAGCAGTCATAGAGAGGCCATTCCGGGGCAATGACTGTTATCAACCTTCTCCAAGAGATTTTGCCGCGCAGGGATTTGGTTCCACAACGTTCCGGGACTCTGTCAGCTGAACTGACTTTGAAATGTCGGTTACTAATAAGCCACTAAAATAGCACACATTTACATAAAAGAGACATAAATTCTACTTATTACGATAAGTGCTATTTTTAGATTTACCGAATGATCATTTGACTTTAAAAGGGCCTTTTTTTCAGATTTCATTAGTGTTAATTAACAAGCAGTTGCCTTTAGCATATCATGTTTTTCTTAATGATAGTTTCCTTTCCTTTAACCTTAAGACTGCTGAGCGCGACTCACTGACCTTTTGCGGACAGGGTAGATCAAGATCAGACTGCACGTTCTGTGCAGTCTGATCTTCGATCTACACTGTCCGATAAGGAAATATATTTTTTCCGAAAAATAAGTTTGAAATAGCATTACTCGGGCTGTTACTACCGACTTGAAAATTTCATTTCCCTTACTTAGCAGGATAAGGGTTAATTATTTTTCACTTGACTGAATTTGTAAAAGTCATTTTGGTAAATCTAAAAACATATTTCTGGTAATGGATTGACATGCTAGCTTATAATCAACTTCTTCACTGATAAATTTGTTATGCATGAAGTCACGTAACCTTAGTTACCAGGAAAATGCGTTTTTCTTACTTTGAAAGAAAATATCTGTAGCAAGCAGCGAAGATGCAAATCAGCCTGCTATGCGCGATCTAGATTCGTGTTCTTTCAACCCCACCCCACCCCCTTTTTTTTTCATTTTACAATCTAAGTGGATTAAATTTGTATGTTTTTTTTTTGTTAAATTCGGATATCTTCCATCCAAATGAAGACAAAAGGCCTGCTTGAAAATGGTTAGATCTATTTATTGCATGTTATCTTACTTTACATCTTGCCCACTCTCATAAGGCCTGTAATGGATGTGTTTCTGCGGACGTTCTGAACTCTTTACCAGACGACAAAATTTTAGACTGGTCCAATTTGAAAGCATTGGCAGACGACATACCAAATGTGGTTTAACTCTTTACCACACAATCCCGACTTTTAACGACCCTGAGAAAGAAGCCCTTTAAAAACATTGTAGGAAAAAGAGAAAATGCTGGTAACCAGCATTTTCTCCTTTTCCCACAATGTTTTCTACCCTTCCCAAAACAAATTTCAATTTTTCAGTCTTTTTTTTTTTTTGTCGTCTGCTACTGCTTTCAATTTGGAACAGTCTAAAACTTTGTCGTTTGGTAAAGAGTTAAATGACAGAATTTGTCTCTTAAAGGTCGTAGAACAAAGTGGGAAAAGGAGAAAAAGCTGGTTACCAGCATTTTCTACTTTTCGCACAATGTTTTCAAAAGCTTTCCAACTCAGGACAGTTAAACTTCGGGACTGTGTAGTACAGATTGAAACTGCAAAGAACAACTTTTGTCTTGTATTTAGTTTAAACATATTTTATTGCCAAGTATTTTACAAGAATATAATTTACAACATAGAACAATATACACAATCAAAGGACAAGGCAAAAGGGTCTGACCACAAGTTCTCTCAACTTAGATTCGGTCATTCCCTTTATGAAATTACATTTTTTTTTAGAGTCGCCCGTTTTTGCTTTTAGCTTTTTAATATGCATTAAGTTTTCATCTGATTTTTGACGACAATTTTGTTCCAGTTACGCACTAACATCGTAATGGCAATTGATAAATTGATAAATCGAGTTGGAAAAGAAAATAGGACATTTTTATATAAAAGAAAATGAAGGGAAAAAAAAAACACTCTTATTTTAGATTTTAACTAAATGATTACTGTAGATTAATCGTAAGTCAGTGGCGAATTGGTCAAATAAATTATCAATTGCTGCTTCAGGATTACTTGAATCGTCCTGTATCTTTTATATAAGTTTGTACAGTCCTAAATATCAATGAGTTGTCTTCGAAACTGAGATTATCAGATCCATACAATAGAATGTTGATATTTAATGGATGAAATCGACGTAAAGTTTGAAAGAGATTATTTCTCTGTATTGCGTATTGTGTACATCTGAAGAAATAATGTTCAGCATCTTCTTGATCGTATTTTTGTCTTGTATGTAGACAGTGTAGATCAAGATCAAATTGCCATTTTGCAGGCGACATATTGCTGATAGATATCAGACTGAACAGAATGAATCTACACTGTACGATATGTTTTGAAAATAATTCTGAAAAAAAAAAAAACACCATTGAAATTTCATTGTTTCGGTCTCGGTTCTCCAGCATGAGGGAGTCTGCTTCATTCATTTAGGGCTTTATGGGTAACAAAAGAGGTAGGCCGGTTGGTAGGAGCACAGGCCTTTGAACCTTCATTGGTCTATCACTGTACAACGAAATTCGCTTGGGCCGATCGTCAGACACTTTGCTAAAATTAGCGCATTGGTGCATTGCCTCTGTATCATATATTTAGTAACATATACGATTTAAAGGCGATGCGCCAACGTGCTATTTTTAGTAACGGTGATCGACGACCGAGCAATGAAAATTTGAATTCTGTGAGACGGACCGATGGAGCTTCAGTGGCCTGTAGGATATTTTTCCCCTTGAACTGGATCTATTCTCCCCTAAAAATATATTTTGTTTATAACGGGAAGCAGAATCCGGTCAAATGAAAGACTTGTCGCTCTAATGAAAACATGTGTATATTTTAAGCCTAAGCTCAGTTTGTAATCTGGGCAAGTGATTTCAGAGGTTGTTACTTCAAATCTGTGCTGTCCCGAGGGCTTTTCGAGGACAGAAGATGTTTAATCCGATATTCATCCCCCTTTTCCCTTCGAACACTTTTAAAGTTAATTTACGTAAGGAAGCAATTTGTGACTTTGGAAGAGTGCTGTGGGGAAAAAAAAACAGTAAAAGACACAAAAATGGCTGGATAGCAGCACAGTCCGCCTTGCTATGAATCTCTGTCAAAAAAGAATGCGCCACACTCTGGCAAAAAAGGGGCTTAGGCCTAATGCATCTACGTGATGCATTGTACATATCAAGCCATCACATGATTTTGGATCCATAACAGCCACTTTTTTTAACAACCAACTTTATCATGAGGTAGAATGGTCCTTGGACATGACCCATAGCGAAAAGTTTCGGCCCAGGTCAGCCTGCGCGGATTGTGCAGGCTGACCTGGGTCGATACTTTTCGCAGATGCATTAAGCCCCCTTTTTTCAGAGAGCACGGCTCAACTGTAAAACACCAAATAGCCAACATAGGTAAGTATTTAACATTTTGGACTACATGTCGCTATCTTACTAAGCCGGAACAAGAAAATCAAACGTGCTCATTAAAAAAAGGGAAGATTTCAAAATTTTGAAAGTACCTCGAGATGGTCGGTGAAATTTTCATTCAGTCTAGATACGTTGTAAAACTGTGGCCTGTCTTCCATAAACTGTAGAACATCGTCCTTGGTGTAGGGAAATGTGAGGTTTTGTGCATTCGTCTGGTTATCCCTCTGAAAGAACATTTAATACACTCGGTTATTTCATGCTTTTCGGTAGTTTATCGAGAAATAATGGTGGATTATGGTTTGTTATTTCATTGTTACGACCAGTGAAAATACCGATTTCAATCTTTCTAACTCTGCGATTAAAGGCGGAAATAGTAGTTCCCGCGCAATAGTTACCTATAGGTAAACAGCGCGTGTCATTCAAATAGAGAGAAATATGACGTAATTTATGCTGTATTTCTCGCGCTTTACGTAATATTGTAATGCGTGTTGTTGGGGGGGGGGGGGCGTACACCACGGGGAATTACCGAAAACAACTATGCTGGATTTTAATGAAAGTCCCAACAAAAAAGGGGTTAGAAGCATGAAATAAATAGAACATTTGTTTTGTTTTTCTCTGTGAAAGATCGAAATTTATTTCATCTCGTGAACATCATCGGTAATATTTTCACGATCTATAAAATCCATTTTGTCTAACAGCCGACTGAGTCATGAGATATAGTAGCCCTTTGACATGAAAAAAAAAAATTTAGATAGCAAAAAGTTTCGGCCCATGTCAGCCTGCGCGGACTGCGCAGGCTGGCATGGGTCGATACTTTTTGCAGATGCGTTAAGCCTCCTTTTCAAAGAGCATGGCTCAAATTTATTACAGACATTTGTTTTGACTTACTGTCCATGATTAAGGATTTCGATTGAGTTCGTCAGCCTCACAGTTCTTTAAATGCAATAAAAAATCTTGCGCAAAATATCGGATAGTGCGGACCAAAGATCAGACTGCACGTTCTGCACAGTTTGACCTTGATGGACACTGTTTGCAGAAGTACTGTGCAACTTTGACTGCGATTTTCAGTGTTCGCACAGCACAAAGTGTGCGGAATGCTATATATCAGTTTACACTCTCAGTGGCATTATCTTCCGTTAGGTGGCATTTTTCAAATACATAACCTATCTGATATGGGCATTCTGGGTACAGAACCGGACTACTTTTTAAGGCGGCAATCAATACAACGTATTTCAAAATAAAATATACCTTTACTCACTAAACCCTACCTTTTACTCATTAAACCCTACCTATTTTTCATCCAGCCAGCTGGCGTATAACCTGTGCACCAGCCATTTATAAACAGAGTACATATAAGCTTGGGAAAAAGACCCGGTATAAGCCCTGCAAGGTGGGGACGTTATTTTTGTTGTCAGTTTGTTGCACAAATCCCAGTTCTCGCCGTGCCTTTATTTAGAAACTGTCTACAGAGATTTGCAGTAAACAATTGTATTATATAAAATTACTTTCCCCGTTTGAAATCATTATGTTTTTAAGAAATTTGTAGCGAAAAACTAGTTTGATTTTTCCACAGACGTATCATTTATAACTATTTTCCGCTTGCTATTTTAGCGTTAATTTACGCACCGCGTATTAATATTTATCCTGTACAGGATAGTGATGCGTCATTGCAGACAGTTTTAATCTTCGAAGAATATTGACATGCGCAGAAAACGCTCTATGTGGGGTTCCATCAGATCTGCTGACATTCGGCAAACCTCGAGTGATCCGTTGACCAAGACCATCCGGTGTATCACTTAGCTTGATATGCATCAACATGGCACATTTCTTCGCTGGAAATACAGCGCTTTACCGTTCCTTAAACCCGTAATACTCCATTTATAAAAAGAAAACACAAGTAACAATTCTCTGTGGGAATCTTTCTAAATACATTTCCGACGGCAAACAGTTTGTACATTTATTTTCTAACTCGGTCTATCGATTCTGTTGGCATTTTTCATCGACAGGTTGCTTATCACCGTGGTCGTGTTGCCGTTGCAAACCGATTTACATAGGCGCCGCAATGTTTAAGATCATGTGACTGGCAGTTTTTCAAAATGGAACCCCCCCTTGATACGGACGAGGTTAGATGTAGTTACGAAATCAGCCGAGTTGTGACGAGTGATCTGCTGACGGTCAGTACTTTCTATTTAGTTGCCCTTGTGTAAAATACAGATTATATCTTTGACTGCTAAGCACAGTATAGTGCATTTTTTTTCGCACAATGTTGATCAAGATCAGACTGAAATTCAAATAAAATGAAACTATATTCCATGATCTCTACATTCTGATCTCTATCTTCACGGTCCTAAAAATCATTCTTAATTCACCATTAGAAATTCGTCCAAATTCGTCAAGAAGCATTGGATTTCGTATTTTTGGGTCTCCGGGCTCTTTCTTAAATGAAGTAAAGCGGCCCTAGAATCGTCCATGTCCGTCAATGCATCACAGAATTGCTGGAGAAAGAGAAAATAAATGAATCAATATAACGATGATTGCAAAGGAACAAAATAAAATATAAGCAACTTGAAGAGAGAGAGAGATAGAGAGAGTGAGAGAGTGAGAGAGCAGGCACAATAACATACTTGTTCAATCTTATACTGCTAAATAAGTGAAATGAAATGTTCAAGCCGATACTAAATACCCCAAATTTTGCCATTTCAGTGGTATGAGGGGGGGAAAGATATCTCCATATCAGACAGTGTAGATCAAAGATCAGACTGCACGTTCTGGGCAGCTTGATCTTGATCTACACTGTCCACAAAAGGTCCTTGAGTTGCACTTGGCAGCCTAGGATTAATGCGTATAACGTGTACATAATGTTATTAAGTATTTCGAGCATGGTAGGTATCTTCAAACTGGACGGTGTTGTACAACGTTTTCAATAGTATCTCGGTCAAACCATGGCGATAATATACCGGTATTCGAACAGGATGACTGGCACATGTACATGTATACGAATCATTCTCTGTGAGAATGGGTGGGGTGGGGGGGGGTTAATGCATCTGCAAAAAGTCCGCGCAGGCTGACATGGGTTGGAATGTTTGATATTTGTAAATATTCTTCATGTCGAAGGACCAGTCTACCTTATGATTCAACTGGACGTTATACAAAATGGATTTTATGATTCCATATTTATGTAATGACTTGCTTGGTATAATGCATCGCAGCGATGCATTTACCCCCTTTTGTCACAGCGCCCTCATTCTTTTTCTTTACCTTTAACGCATTTTGACTCTCTACTGGATTAGGATCGAACGTGTGGTCTATAACCAGCCTCCCGTCACATTCCGGCTCAGAAAACTGACATACATCCATGTTGTTCTGTTTAAGCCCCCAAATGATGTACAAAACGAGGGTCTCGTCCCCGTAACTGGCCACAAAGGATTTCAGCTTATGTTTTTGTGCAACCTCGTATGGATGGTCGTCAGGTAGGATACCAAACTAGTAGAGGATAGACAAAAGAAATCATATAACTCTTAGCCAACTTAACCAAACGACAAAATTTTCGACTGGTCCAAATTGAAAGCATTTGCAGACGATGTGTTAAATTTGGTTAATTGGTATTTCTGTCTTTGAAAGGATAAAAAACATTGTAAGAAAAGGAGAAAATGCTGGCTAAAAGCATTTTCTCCTTTTCCACTCGATTTTTTAAAAGGCCTCTTCGTGAGGGAGGTTAAAACCTGGGATCGAGTGGTAAAAGACGAAGGTCTTTACCTCTTGCAGACGACATTTTGCAGTAGACCACATTTGAAAGCATTGTGCCAAAATACTCGTAACGCATAACTGCAGACTAATCTTGAGCCTCTACCGTCTGCGTGTTTAGTCATGCATACATGTAGGCCAATCAAACTCCATTGCTCTATCAACGGATACCGACATTTTCATTATCGGTCACCGTTACTAAAAACAGCACATTGGCAACTGCCTCTATAACGTATATAATTACACAATTTTGTTCTACTATATAGAATATAGAGGAAGTTGACTGGTACCCGTTGTATCTCCTGTAACCTTCCCATAGACGGAGATCGATGATAGGCTGCCAGTTCAAAAGAAGCAGTCGGTAATGTGCTATTTTTAGTAACGGTGAAGACAGAAAAATTCAGTATCCCATGATATGCAGGCGATGCATCGATGTGCTATTTAGAGACAGTGTTCGATGATCGACCAAAGAAAATTAGGGTATTCAGTGATAGACCAATGGAGTTTCAAAGGCCTGTTAATCATGCATATAAGATCATAAATATTCCGGAGTTTCAGAGGGTTGTATTTACAGCCGTCGAAAGAGGTCGAGTATATATATTTGGCACTGAAAGAGATAAATTTTCAAATGGTAATGCAGATCTACCGCAATGAATACTCATTATTCAGAGAAATGAACTAGAAAATTAACTAGGGCAGGTGCTTATAAAACTTTTTTCATGCTCAACTCAGATGAGCATGAAATTTCACAGTTGTGCACAGTTGATTTTATGCCTCCCACAGAGTAACATTTTAACTTTTCGATATTTTCATTCCATATTCTTATGTAATGAAAACGAGCTACTAACGGGGCTTAATGCATCTGCAAAAAGTATCAAAACATGTCAGATTGTGCAATCTGCGCAGACTGACACGAGTCAAAACATTTTGCCTTTGGTCAAGTTTCTGCATGTCCAAGGACCATTCTACCCCGGGATTCAGCCTATTGTGAAATAAATAGAGGATATTTTTTTTTTTTTTTTTTTCGCTGAAAGATCGAAATTTATTTCATCGAGTGAACATCATCGGTAATATTTTCACGAGTGAAAATATTACCGATGATGTTCACGAGATGAAATAAATTTCGATCTTTCACCGAAAAAAACAAATATTCTATTTATTTCATGCTTCTAACGCCTTTTTTTGTCGAGACTTCAGGGGAAAAAGTAGTTCCGTCATGAAATCGGTATTCTCAATGGTCATACCCGTGTAATATCGAAAAATATTTTCACCGCTATTTCTCGATATCCTACCGGAAAGCATGAAATAAAAGGAATTTTATAGATACCTTATTATGCAATGAATGATTTGGTATAATGCATCACGGAGGTACATTAAGCCCCCTTATATCAATGAAATAATCAGCTTCGAAATGAATGAACAAAATGGTAGACTTTGATTGGACAATATGGAATCCACGTGATTTAACGCATGACCCGTCTATTTTTTTTTTTTTTTTTTATAATCCATAACTCGGGGTTTCAAGTGTCTGATTTATGATCAGTTCATAAACAGACAGTCATCTTGTTATAGTCTTTAAACTTCACTAGACGGACAACGTTCATGATAAAAATTATGATCAAAATATACACAACTTCAGATTAATCTCTTGCAGAAAAATACGCGTACCCTTTCTCAACCTTGTTGCCTACATAGACACCTAATGAGTCGTAATGACAGGCCTGAAAACACATAGCATCAGCATGGCTATTGAAATAATTAAGAACTTTAATTTTTATCCTCATAAAATAAAGTAAAGGGTTTTGCACTAAGGTTCACTTACTAGGCTCGGATTTCTCAAACGCACCATGTTTACAAAATTATTTCTCTTACAGCCCTTGAAAGTTTTCGCCCTCTACCGAAACGCAGTAAAACCCAGTCCCATAAATGTGACAAAGAGACTTCTTTTTGTATTTGTTGGAAGCACTGATAAATAGAACTGCCAGAAGAACCTCTGGGTCCGTATTCACCAACCATTCTTGAGAACGTTCTCAGACTTATTCTCCAAGATTTTCCAAATTTGAAAGCAACACAACTTTTGATTGGGTAAACCAAATGGCTTAGCCAATCGGAAGTTGTGTTGTTTTCAAATTTGGAAAAATTTGGAGAATAATACTAAGAATTTTCTTGGGAATGGTTGGTAAATACGGACCCTGGACTTCTATTTCGTCTCAGAAAACATTTATTGAGCCTTGCAACCAAAACGATGTTAATGGGACTCTGGTTTGGTTATTGAGACCTTAGATAAAAAAAAAATGGTCATGTGAACAAGGTAGACGCTTTACAACTAGAATCTTTCAGAAGCAAGAAAAGAAACACCTGTGAGATAAGACTTAGTCTAGTATAAGATGGACCCTTGACTGTCTACGTTTCCTTATGTAAAACCCTTTCACTTTCTCTAATACAGTGTTATTGTGGAACCGCCCATACAAGTGGACAAGGCATTAGTGACAAACTTTATTATTAAACTTTAACGCTCGAGGTCAATCTTTGGCTTTCTTTATCAGTCTAGTGATGTTAATTGTTGTAGTACAACTAAACCTTTACTTTGGTATCGAAGAGTATAGACTGAGATCATGCAGCACATACGTGTAGGCTGATCTCGGTCTATCATCTAAAGATACGACACTACAAGACCCGTATTCACCAACCATTCTAAATGGCATTCTTAGTCTTACTCTAGATTTAGAAAGTAACGCAACTTCTTATTAGCTAAACTGTTAAGCCAATCAGAAATTGAGTCACTTTAAAATTATGAAAATTTGTAAGAATTACTCTAAATACGAGTATGTTATTAAGAAAGATTGATGGATATAGGCCAGATCACACTGGAAAGTGAGCAATAGTTGTATAAAACACACGTAAACTAAAGATACTTACCAGCTCGCTGTCTGCTTCAAGAGTACTAGCTTTGTAAATAAAAAAACCAAGGACGCCGGCCAACAGAAGAAGAACGATCCATCGTATGTACTTATGGGTGATGAATCGAAAGTACTTCTCTCTGAAAAATCTCGCCATCAAGGGCTTCTTTTGTCTTTTTTGACCACTGACTCCTCCGTAAATGTCATTGCCATTGGGCACTTTGGTGTCTCCGTTTAGATTTGTAAAACCTCCTGCCCTATCATTTACGTGAGGTGTAGATGATTGTCCTTTCATACTGTGGTTACCATTTATATGTGAAAATCCATTGTCCATTCCGTTTGATTTAGATGCAATTTCTCGTTCTTTATCTGTACTGTAACCGTTATTCAAGTGTACATTGTCGTGTTTACTTTCAACAAAATCATGTTTGATAACGAATACCTCTTTGTTGTCGGCAAACTTTTTATTGACATCAGATTGATAAACCGTGGACGGCTGAACTTTTGCATCGCTACCAACATTTTCAGAGTCCTTGGTACCCACAAAGGGTTCGCTTCCTAAGTTGTGGCCGTAGTTGTCGTAAGTGTATTGAAACTTTTCGTTATTCGAATTCTCGGAAGACGACTTTTGGGCGTAAGACTGGTACCTCTCATCACTTGCGTCCGATTTTTTTCCGCAACAGCCTATACAGCATCGGATACATGGCCACTGAAACTTCTCGAAGTATGTATGGTACATTATAACGACCGTCGGGAAGAAAATAATTACTGAAAGATAGTTAACAATCACAACAAGGCCTGAAAATATTCCAAATGATCGAGTAGCTAGAAGTGGCGAGATTGCATTCGCGAAAAATGCAACAGACGTCGTAAGGGATGTAAATAACATGCTTACAGCTGATTTTCTGTAAGTGTCGGAGAGTCTATGCGCCACGCTGATGTATACTTCACAACCGGTATTTCTCCAGACATCATAGAATACAAAAAAGTTATCTGCACCGATACCAAGTATGATAAACACTGAAAGGATGTGAAAGAATCCGAGGTAGAAGAATCGCAAGACGAGATTGTAGATTAGGTTTGTGGTTATAAAGCTTGCCATTACACTCATCACCGCGAAACAGGTAATCCACAAAGATCGTGTATGAAATAACATCAAACAAAATATGAACCCGATGCTTGCACCTGCCCAAAGAATGTCTTTAAATGCTTGATCCTGTGTAAAATAATCCCATATAAGCTGTGACCTGTAGCTTAATTGAAAATTATCATCTTTATCAGTTAGGTAATCTTTTAGTATTGGCTCCATTTTCAGCGCTGTAAATTCACCACCGACTTTTCGATACTCCATGTCATCATCTATAAATTCTTTCATTGGACTTCCAAAAGGAATAGTTGACCTTGTAATGGGCGAGAAAGCTGTGCTGCCATTTATGTATGAGGATGCACCTAAAAAGAAGGAAAACCGGACCTTTGTATTTGGATTCGTAGCAGCTTCTACAAGAACTTCTTGTACTCGATCAAAGTTTGGATCAAAGAAAGTTGAACTAATTTGTTGGTATGTCCCATCAAAATATCTTATGACTGATATCGGTTTGGAACAATTTCCGGTAACCAGATCCAGTTGACAGTATGTTTGATAACCAGGAACGAGTACTAACTCATTTTCAAGTCGTTCCATCCACTTCAGATTTTCTTTAGTAAATACGTTGGTACCATCTTTCATTTCATAGAATAACTCTATATTTCCCTGTGGCGATGGCTGTGTTCTGAACCCGCCCGAAAGCGTCCTGTCGAAATAGCCCGGATAGTTTGTCTTTTCCAGCCAGGCGTAGACACGACCTTGCCATGGCTCATCGTGAAGGTGTAGAGGGAGGTCATCCATGTAGACCGGAAGTAGGTCATATCCAGCTCCTAGCAGAATAACTGACGCGAACATCATCGTCAAATGACAACCAAGAGTTAGTACTGAAACATATAAAAGGAATACAGTTAGGTAAGTGTATGTGAGAGAGAGAGAGAGAGAGAGAGAGAGAGAGATCTGGCTCAAGTATTTCTAAACAGAAGTTTGTTCAAAGAACATACAATTAAACCTGATGTTATAAACATTAGATTGGCAGATACAACATTTATTGGTGTCGTCTGAAAACAGGGGATATATATTATATAATATAAATTATACAGGAAAATGTCGTTTTGTATGGATCAAACACTTGGACAGTCAAAAAAAAAAGATCAAGTATGAGTTTTGTCTTTGCATGGTATTCCATGCTGGATTTATATGCAAATTTAACGGTTAGCCCTTTACCTTCTAAATATATGAGATGAAACTTTCAAGCCAATAATGCAAACCCAAAATTTGCTATTTCAAAGGTATGGGGAGGGGGGAATATCTCTTTATCGGACAGTGTAGATCAAAGATCAGACTGCACGTTTCTGTGCAGTCTGATCTTGATCTACACTGTCCGCAAAAGGTCCTTTGGTCGCGCTTGGCAGCCTGAGGCTTAATATAGTTAAACAGTTGTTAGACTTTTATAAGTTTTTCTTTTACTGTATTTCCTCTTGGAAAAGCCTTTTAGACAAATGGTCAGAATCACTTTAAAAGCATAAATTCTGACATAATTATATGGTAAAATTGTGTCAGGCGAAAACAGCAAATCTAGTTCAACTTTAAATGACAAAGGCTAAACAAAATACCAATACGTCTTCTTTCCCAAGTCTTAACAGGAATTGATGCCGCTCCGATTTCTTTCTTTATGTAAGAATCAGCAGACGGACATTAGCCCCTTTGGTTTATTATATAATACTTTTTTTTTTTTTATAAAATTTCGAAAAAAAAAATTAAAAAATCTGAGATAACAACTGGTCACAAATTTCAGCAAAAGGTACATGAAACGTTTAAAAGACACGAATTTCAGATTCTACCATATGAAAGACACTTGCAAATGACAAAGCAAATGTGGCTCAAATGATAAAATTTGAGCTGCTATCTGGCAAAAGAGGTTTTGATGCATCTCTTTGATGCATGATACCAAGCAAGTCATCACATAATTACGGGTCCATAAAATCCGGTTTTTTATAATAACCGATTGTATCTTTAGGTAGAATCTCCTTTGACATGAAGAAAATTTTCGAATGGAGATAAAAAATGTATCGACCCAGGTCAGCCTGCGCGGACTGCGCAGGCTGACATGGCTCGACACTTTTTGCAGAAAAATCATACAACATTGTCACAGATCATAGCCCATTAGGTTTTGAAAAGGTTTTGGTTTTTCAGCCAGTAGAGCTAAAAAACAATAGTTTCGTTAAGAAATCTCGGATTTATGTTTGTATGAAGTCCTGCAGGATAATATCGCAGACTCTGCGGCGACGCAAAACAGTAATGACCAAATGGTGACGATTGATTTATGGTAATGGTGTACATTAACTGTTTCTATTACCATGGAAACGTTGGTGTCATAATACTAATCGCTTCATATCATTCTATACAAAAACTCCTTGTTTTAGAACTATTTTATTTCTTGCCTACAGGTACCCGTAAGTTATTATTATTATTATTATAATTATTATTATTATTATTATTATTATTTAATTGATTTTTAAAGTAATTATTGTTAAAAAAATATATTAGTTGTAATAAAAACCATCACAGTCAACTGATCCAGTTTCGAATATCAAAACTCGAAAATATTTGCTGGTGAAAACTCCAAAGTAGCTTAAACTATGAGGATTCGACTCTGAAATGGTCAAAACATTGTGCCAAAAGCAGAAAATGCTGGATACCAGAATTTTTCACGGTCTTCTTCCTTAGGGTATCGTTAAGCAAAGAAACTACCAAAGTATTGCAGTCCCAACTTTCAACGATCCTGAGGGAAAAAAAATACAATTGAAAACATGGTTGGAAAAGGAGAAAATGTTGGTAACCAACATTTTCTCCTTTTCCCACCATGTTTTCTACACTATTAAAGACAAATTCCATGTTTTGAGCAACTATTAATTTGAGGTCTGCAAATGCTTTCAGTTTAGACAAGTCTAAAATTTTGTCGTTTGGTAAAGAGTTACAGTAAAATTGGACAATATATTTTTATATATAGCAAACATCCGAGTCCTATGGCTATCTATGTGGGAAAGCAGCTAGTTACTAAAACTGAATGATGTGCTAGGTTTTAGTAAAAGAAAGTCCAGGAAAGTATGGATAGGTGCACTGGCCGCCGTGACATTACTGAAATAATGTGGATAATGGTGTTCTGCGTCAAACTTACAAAAAATCCCCACATTCATTTAGAGACTAGATAAAAACTCGTAAATTATGGGTAATTTTTGACAGAATAAAATAAGCGGCGCTCTGGCAAAGGGGGGCATAGTGCATTTCCGTGATGCATGAAGCCAGGCAAGTCTTCACATGATCATGAATCCATAAAGTCCATTTTGTCTAACAACCGAGTGAATCATGAGGTAGACTGGTCCTTTGACATACAGAAAAGTGTGCGATAGCGAAAACTTTCGGCTCAGGTCAGCCTGCGAGGACTGCGCAGGCTGACCTGGTTGATACTTTTCGCAGATGAATTGAGCCCCCTTTCCACAGAGCACGACTCAAATGTAATTTGAAGAAAAGGGTATGTTAAATGTTAAAAAATAGACATATATACTTGTATATGTAGATCAGTTTGAATAACGAGTCATTGATTATTTTTACGGATCAATGATATCAAATGAGTATTTGACATGACATATTTTTTGTCAGACACATGACTATTATAATAAAATATGTCACGTGTACACAAATGTGATACTACAAAATACAAATTGCAAGCAAAGTTCGCCATACAAAAAAAAAAAAGTAAGGAAACAGAAAGGAAGAAATTTAAACATATTTTCCTTATAACAGTGTTTTAATAAAGACAGATTTGATGTAGTTATGTCTAATTTTCAACAATATTCCATTCTCAACGTTGTCTTAACACTGCTACGTATATTCATCTTTATTTCATTGGTTTTTGTGGCATTTGTCGAAGACCATGCCACTATGAGTTCAATACGGCATTTTGAAAATCATGCATCGTAGTTTGTTCAAAACCGAAGGAAGTAAACCCAATTAAACCCATTTTTTCTACGACTAATAAGTGTCTCGATTGCATTCAGTTATGAAATTGAAAATGGCGTATTAAAATAAATTGGATTACGCCATCGATCGTGGAAATACTATTTTTATCGAAAATAGCGTCATCCGCTATAGCCTTCTTTTGGCGTAATGATACACACAATCTTTGTCTCCTGACCGCCGTGTTTGTTCGACCCAAACTGAGTTCGTTCCTATGTTTATTTCTGCCCATAGGCTTGTTCGCCCGGACTTGTGCGTCCCACAAGAATGCATGCTACTCTATCTGATTGTGCATGACTTTATAATAATAGTATGTTGACTTTTCACCGAATATTTTGAAACTATTTCTATTGTTTGTTTTTCAGATTACTAATTCCATACAATGGCTCCCTTGACAGACGCCACACCAGTGCTTTCAACGCTTTGATTCTCCCAGGGCTTGTGTATATCTGCTCAGATAGGCATTAGCTCTTAACCCTTTACCAAACAATCCAGTGTGTTAACGATCCTGCAGAAGAAGGCTTTTTAAATCATTGTTGGAAAAGGAGAAAACGCCATAGTACCTTTTTCCACATTATTTTTACCTTTAATTCTTAAAGGTGCTGAGTGCTTCCCAATTAAATTAGCAGATAGTGTAGGTCAAGACAGGCCAAGCCCGCGTAGCTCGGTCGGTAGCGTACAGGACTTGAGAACAGGAGGTCGCTGGTTCGATCCCTGGCTTGGCCAATTTCTTTCCAAGGATTGATGATAGTCATTGCGACAGGAGTCATTCCTCTCTTACGGTTGACCATTGTTTCGACCATGGTTATGTGGGAAAGCAGCCAGTGGCTTGGAAAGAATATTGTGCTGAGCACTGGTAAAAGAAACTCCAGGAAAGCATGGATAGGTGCACTGGCTGCCGCGATATAGCTGAAATAATGTTGAAAACGGCGTTAAACACCATACAGTCAGTCATACGGTCAGATCAAGACAGAACGTTTTGTATTTTGTCGTATAATGTATAAATGAACTTGTAGCCTACTTATGGTAAAACGTGATACAATAAGACAAACATAACAGTTCACTTCAACGTGTGGACACATAAAGAGGAAATTATTCATTATTTTGTAATATAATGTCGCAGCGATATCGCTCCTGTGTCTAAAGTACATGTATAGAACATTTATCTGTTGGCTACCCCTTTCAGCAAAATGGAATGAGCCTTGTCAAATGGCTACTTCGTCATACAACCCGATTCCAGTACGGCCGTCCAACTTAGAAGACTACTAGATGTATGAATCAACTATTTTAAATGAGCTACGCTCTGTGAAAAGGGGGCTTAATGCATCTGCGAAAAGTATCGACCCAGGTCGGCCTGCGCAGTCTGCGCAGGCTGACCTGGACCGAAACTTTTCGCTATTGGTCAATTTTCTGCATGTCCAAGGACGATTCTACCTCATGTTTAAGTCGGTTGTTAAAAAAAGTGGCTATTGTGGATCCCTTATTATGAGATGTCTTGCTTGGTATCATGCATCACGGAGAAGCATTAAGCCCCCTTTTGCCAGAGCGTGGCTCAAATTATTTGTTAATTCAAGAGTAGCAATATAACTAGAAATTCTGTCTGAGTCAATCGGGTGGCTAGTCTTGGAATATAAAATTAGAACAATTTTAAGAATGGTTATCAACACATTTCTATGGTTACAAAGCCCTAAAGCATAATTATCTATCATGGAAACTTTCTCCAAATACTTGGAGACAAAAACATGACGTTATTTCTCGATTTTGACATCCTTGTTGTTGTTATTCTGTAACCCGAAATGGAAAGATCGCAAGGAAATGCAAGCATTTGCTCTCACAATCACTGCGTCCAAGTTTCTTGATATCTTCATAAGAATGGGGCAGTTTTGCTGCCAAGAGCCCGGAAATACAACTCAGGTCATTTAATGGTGGTCAGTGACGCACCGGTGTGTTTCCTGGCTTTCTCACACCATTACTGACACAACTTTCTTTCCAAAGCCACTGACTACTTTTCTCACATGCATCAGAGGTGAGACGCGAAAAATCGCCGGAAAGAAATATTGCCTCAACCGAGTATCGAACTCGCAACCACCAGGTCACGAATCAGATACGCTAACCAACGAGCTACCCGAGCGGGCGCATGTACAAGTGTTGACGTGTAAATACATGTACATATACTTTTTTCAAAGTGGCCCAATTAGTCTAAGCAATTTCGTCTTTCACAGTTTTAGTCTTTATACACAGTAATTATGACTGTCAAAATTCTTTTTTTTTTTTACGTAATAAATCGATAATTATATTCCTCCAAATGCATGTCCGGATAAACAGAATTTTCACTGTAACGATGTAATGCAGAAAACCAGGGTTCGTATTCACCAACCATTCTAAGGAATATTCTTAGTCTTATTCTCCAAGATTTTCTACATTTGAAAGTAACACAACTCCTGATTGGCTAAACCAAATGGTTTAGCCAATCAGGAGTTGTGTTACTTTCAATTGTAGAAAATTCTGGTGAACAAGACAAAGAACGTTCTTAAGAATGGTTGGTGAATACGGACCCAGGCCTACAAAGAGCCTTTCAAGGCCCAAAAGTGACAAAGAGTCGAGGGGCAAAATATATGTAAAATTTCATTAACCCGTAAACTGCTGAATAAATGAAACGAAAATTTCCTCTCGATAGGAAATATTGCTGATTATTATTATTTTTCTTTCTGCAGCTATGTCATTTTAAATATCATTACCATAAACTGTGTACCTGAAATATGGAGAAGAACCATATAAGCTTTTGCTTTCGTTCTGGTCCATTTCATTAGTTATTTTTGTCATTCTATGTGATTGTCTGTAAAACGTTGTATTTAATTGTTGAATAAAATATGTTTAAACTATAGTAAATTATTGCGCTTTCGAAGTTGATTTCACCAGGAAAAAATACCGTATCGGACAGTCTAGATCAAAGATCAGACTGCACGTTCTGTGCAGTCTGATCTTGATCTATACTGTCCGCAAAAGCATCCCGAGTCACGCTTAGCAGCTTAAGGATTAATACCATCTAAAACCTATTGACATCAATATGAGTCAATGTGTTACAGAACCGTCTATCAAAGTTCCAGTCTCTGGCAGACAAACAAATCTCAAAGCTAGAATTAAGGTTGACAGCTTTAGTTCTAGTATAGCAACACTTACAGAAAGACTTCACCGGGTGCCGTGCGACAAGTTTACAGAAGTAAAGCGGCTCTTGGTCGCGCATCTTCTTCTCTTTCTCCAGGGTCTCCAGTTTCGCCCTAGCGTTCGCCTCCTCGTTCGACCAATCATATTCCGTTTTAATCATTTTGTTGCTATTTTTGGTTTCTGTTGTTTTCGGATATAAGTTATGTTTGCTGTAACTGTCGATTGTTTCACCGTCAGAATGGTGGATTTGTTGTCTTGAAAAGGTTGCTCTCTACCCAATTTACAAGACACTCTGAAAGTTACAAAGTTACATATATGAGCCATGCTCTGTGAAAAGGGGGCTCAATGCATCTGCGAAAAGTATCGACCAGGTCAGCCTGCGCAGTCCGCCCAGGCTGACCTGGGCCGAAACTTTTCGCTCATGATTGGTCAATTTTCTGTATGTCAAAGGATCAGTCTACCTTGTGATAAAGTCGGTTGTTAGGCATACTGGATTTTATGGATCCCTAATAGTGTTATGGCTTGCTTGCTATCATGCATTACGAAGATGCATTAAGCCCCCTTTTGCCAAAGCATGTCTCATATGTAAACGTTCCTTCTCCGTAAACCCTTTCAGGCGTAAACAGGGGCTTTTGCGGACAGCATGGATTAATATCTGATTGAACAGAACATTCTGTCTAATCTTGGACCTATACCGTCCGCATGTTTAGTCAAACCTGTATGGCGCGCAACACACGGATATATGCGTATAAGTGTGTCGTCCCAGATCAGCCTCTGCAGTCTGTGACTAATCCGAGACGACACTTCCCGTTTTTTGTGCGATTTTCTATTTCACGTAAGTCTACCGTATGAAAAAAATCTTATGTAGTTGTAAAGTTCCGTCTCGGATTAGCCTGCTCTGTCCACTTTACGCAAATGTTCGAAGGTCTCATTCCGTATGTTGCGGGCCATATGATAACAAATAAAAACTTTCCGGGTGTCATTGGAGTGTATTTTTCAGTCGTCGAAAGATTTCAGGGTTAATGTATTTAGTGCTGAAAGAGTGAAGCTTGTATCGTAGACTACCTCGGTCTATCAACAGGACCTGCTGAAACAACTATTCAGTAAGTCAGTTTGGGAACATCTTTTTTAAAAAATGACACAAAACAATGATTTCGGTTTCATATACAGTATATGAGAAAATGGAAGTTCGGGTTTAGATATTTTGTATCTCAATCTAGTGGTCCACCATCAAAGTTGTTCAAACCGTGTTTTGTTGCCAAAGACGGCCCCTTCCCGAAGGTCATATGTTTTGTACAGCCAAGTGAAGAAATTTAAAAATGTCTTCTTGTCTAAGACCGCATGGCCTACAGATTTTGTATTTCTTAATAAGTAGCACAAAATTGTGGTCCTCCGTCAAAGTTATTCAAATTGTGCTTTTGGGCAAAAGATGGCTCCGTCCCGTGGGTCGTAAGCTTTATGTAGTAAAATAAATAACATTTCTTCTTGTCCTTAACTCTTTACCACACGACAAAATAGAAGACTTGTCCAAATTGAAAGCACTTGCAGTCAGCAACTTAAATGTGGCTCACATGATGAAATTGTCCTTTGACAGGGTAGTAAACATTGTGGGAAAAAGAGAAAATGCTGCTAACCAGCATTTTCTCCTTTCACCACAATGTTTTCAAAAGGCTTCTTCTTCAGGGGTCGTTAAAACTCGGGATTGTGTGGTTAAGTGTTAACCCAAAGGCCTAGGCTCTTGATAATTGGTATGTATCATCATCTGATGTGCTTGTATCAAAATTGTTTAACTTTTTACCAAAATACAAGATTTTAGCCTTGTTCAAACTGAAGGCATCTGCACACGACAAATTAAATGTCACTTAAATCTTTATCATACGACAAAGTTTTGGGCCCGTACAAATTCAAAGCAATCGCAGACGACAAAACAAAAGTGACTAAAAAATTGATATTTCTCATGGGAAGAGTAGAAAACATTGTGGAAAAAGGAGAAAATGCTGGTTACCAGCATTTTTTCTCCTTTTCCCACAATGTCTTCACAAGCTTCTCTTCTCACAGTCGTTTATAGTCGGGATTGTATGATAAAGGCTTAAACATGAAATTTGTCTATCATAGGGTTTTCTCCTTTTTCCCACAATGTTTTCAGAAGTCTTCTTTCTTAAGTTCGTTAAAAGTCGGGATTGTGTGGTAAAGCGTTTAAATTGTGACCCAAGGGTCAAAAGAAAAGCACATCCGATGGATCTCAAGTTTTACATTAAGTGTTATTTTTAAAGGATATAATTATGCCTTATAGAATCGAAAAGCGAACTAAATTGTGTTTCTTTCATAGCGTTTTAAGAATTATGAGTTCTATGGCTCAATTAGCAGCTGAATCTTACTACTCATTTAAAATGTATGGAATGTTTATGCACTGTTTTTAAATTAGTTGTGATAGTCTCTTGTAATTCTGTATTGAATGGTAATGTACATCTATCTTTATGTCTTTCATGCTATTTGTAACTGGTATTGTAAATGAATGAGACTCTAATAAATAAATAAATAAATAAATAATAGCTTACAAGCATTCTGGTTTCTTGGTTGTGAGACGCGTGTTGAAAAGAATGTAACCACAAAGGGTTTTCAGAGGTTGCATTGTACTGTGTGATACGTTAACCCTTAGGCTGCTAAGTGAGACGAAAGGACCTTTTGCGGACGGTGTAGATCAGAACGTGCAGTCTGATCTTGGATCTACACTGTCTGATAAGCAGAAATTTTCCCCAAAAATAACTTTGAAATAGCAATGTTTCGGTTTTTACGATCGACTTGATAGTTTCATCTATTTTACTTAACAGGTTAATGGTTAATAATATAGCTATACATAGCTTTGTGGAAGAAATGGCACCAATGGACTAAGTAGGAAACCGAGCTTACAATAATGAAATATATTCTGTTTATTCGGTCGGGTTGGGCAGTCGGTCCGTCCGTCCGTGTGCCAGCCGGCCAGCCAACCAGTCTTAAAATTCCATACACGTGAATTTGCTTTGGCATCAACATATTACGTCAAAGTTATTATTCTCGAATGAAATCGAGAGTACGTCCACGCGCGTTTCGCCGCCAAAAGTTGTCCCTTTCATGTCATTTACATTTGTTTAAAATATGTATAAACCATGCTCTGGTAAAAGGAAACTTAATGCATGTCCGTGATGCATAGTGCCAATCAAGCCATTACATTATCATGGATCCATAAAAGCCATTTTTTTTTTTTTTTTTAACAAAACCGACTGAGGTAGACTGGTCCTTGGGCATACAGAAAATTGACCAATAGCGAAAAGCTTGGGTTCAGGTCAGCCTGTGCGGACTGTGCTGGTTGAACTCGGACGGTACTTTTCTAGAAAGGAAAACGTTAATTTGAGAAAGTAAGACAAATATGAACCTTTGCAGATTGTGTATTTCTGAAAAGAAAACTAGAAAAAAAAAAATAGTAATGTTAATTTTTACCTTGTACTACATTACAGTACTACATTCCATGATTTGTTCACAGTGAATAGAAGAAGTCCAATATCATCGTTTGACTGACTGTTTCGGTTAAATTGTTAATCCTTACAAAAACACAACAACTGTTACAGATATATCGTTTAGTCAGGAAACGAGAGACACTAAAATTTCAGGGTTTAGGACTAAAAATCTTTTTAAGTACCTGACACCGTTCATCCAAGATCGGACTCTACCCCAATGCAATCTGATATTAACCAAACTGTCAGCGAATGCCACTGAATCTGTTCCAAGCGCCAAAAGGGTGAGGGACATCGATCTATTTCACATGAGCCTCGGTTTGAAATCGGAATAACCCACAAAATCAGTAATACGTAACTAATGGGGCTACCCGATACCCAGCCGTTTGTAAGGTGCTAACGAACCATCTTAAGTACATTCGTCCCCTTTACCGCACGATGCCGATTCTTACCGACCCTGAGAAAGACGCCTTTTGAAAACATTGTGCGAAAAGGAGAAAATGCTGGTAACCAGCATTTTCTCCTTTTCCCACAATGTTTTCTACCCTATCAAAGACAAGTTGCACCATTTGAGCCACATTAAAATTGTCGACTGCAAATGCTTTCAGTTTGGACAGGGCTAACATTTTGTCGTCTGGTAAAGGGTTAACACCTATCCTGCTAAATAAATTGAATGAAACTTTTAATCCGATCTAGTAAAAACCCGAATGATGTTATTTCAAACTTTTTTGCACAAAAAAATCCTTATCGGATAATGTAGATCAAAGATCAGACTTTACGTTCTGTGCAGTCTGATCCTGATCTACTTTGTCTTCAAAAGGTCAGTGAGTCCTTAGCAACTTCAGGGTTAAAAAAGGTATATTTTTATGAGCGGCAATCTAGAAAAAGGGGGTTTTAATGCGTCTACATAATGGATTCTTCCAAGAACGTCGTAGATCGATTTTGACAAAAAATTAGCTCAATCGTGATCCTGGTCCTTTAACATGCAGCATATTTACCTATATCAAAAATTTTCGACCAATGTCAGCCTACGCGGACTGCGCAGCCGTGCGTTCAATAAGGCAAGCGCTCGCCGCAAGCGCTTACAAGCCAGTTTTGTCCCTATTGACCGTCAGCAAGCGCTTGCCAACTATTTCAAAATGGCGACTGAGATCTGCATTAAATCAGCAACATTATGTACTGGTTTCTCGAATGCTAATTTAACCATATTCTGAGCATACGTTGTTAGAATTTTACTCGAAAAAAATGCTTATTCCATGAAAATAGTCGGGAACAGATATACAGTCGCTGTTCAGATTAAAATAGTTGAAAATGTAAATGAAAAGAAGAACTTAAACTCGTTTAAATTCACAAGTTCGTAGAACTAGATCAGGTTGATATATGTCGATACCTTTTTCAGATACATTAAACACCATTTTCACAGAGCATGACTCAATTATGTTCTGCTATTGTAAGTGTTCGTTTGGTTCCATTTTAAACGGTATTTCCAGATTTATCTCGGCATAAACGAGATCGTTTCTACCTACCTATCTTAACAATTAACCCATAAGCGGCTAGGCGCTGTTTAATGCGCTTTTGCGAACAGTGCAGATCAAGATCAGCCCTTATAGATTGTGCAATCTAATCTTAGATAAACACTGTCTGATACATGATTTCTTTTTTCAGGGTCAAACCAAGTTGTGGAGTTTTCTTTTCTAATCGCAATAATTGGGCATTGAATGTCCACCCTACGCAATCCACGCAGGCTGACATGACTCGAAACCTTTTTCGATATTTTGCTATTTGTGAATTTACTGCATATTTAAGGGCCGCTCTGCCGCATGATTTATCATTAGTCTGTTACACAAAACTGATTTTATAGATCGATAATCACGTGATGGTTTGCTCCTATGATGCATCACGGAGATGCATTAAACCTCCTTTTGCCAGAAAGCAAAATCCTTAACTTTTTACCAAACGACAAAATTTTGGACTGGTCCAATTTGAAAGCATTTGGAGACAACAAACTGAAGGGAGCTCAAATGATGATTTCTGTCTTTCATAGGGTAAGAAAACATTGTGGGAAAAGGAGAAAATGCTGGTTACCAGCATTTTCTCCTTTTCCTGCAATGTTTTCAATGGGCCTCTTTGTCAGGGTCGTTAAAACTCGAGATTGTGTGGTAAAGGGTTAATTAATTCCATAACTAGCTATTGGATTGGCTGGGACTTTCTGAATGAGTGGAATTTTGTCGTTCGGTAAAATATATCATCAAGACAACTCTAATGAGTGCCGCAATATATATGAGCCATGCTCTGTGAAAAGGGGGCTTAATGCATCTGCGAAAAGTATCGATCCAGGTCAGCCTGCGCACTCCGCGCAGGCTGACCTGGGCCGAAACTTTTCGCGCTCGGTCAATTTTCTGTATGCCCAAGGGCCAGTCTACCACCAGCTTGGGTCGGTTATTCTAACCCTTTCCCAAACAAGCCCTGGTTTTCACGTGTCTGCAGTACAAGTCTTTTGAAAACACTGTGGGAAAAGGAGAAACTGCTCGTTACGAGCAATTTCTCCTTTTCCCACAGTGTTTTCTACCCTTTTTGATAACTTTCTGCCATTTCCATCAAATTTAAAATTCTCGTCTGCAGACTCTTTCAATTTGGACCAGTCCAAAATTTGTCGTTTGGGAAAGGGTTAAAAAAAAAAGTGGCTACAATGGATCCATAATGATGTGATGGCTTGATTGGTATAATTCATCACGGAGATGCAGTAAGCCCCTTTAGCCAGAGCATGTTTTTTTTAATTTGAGTGATCCCTTTATACCCGGACCAAGTCCATTAGAAATTTCAAACTAGAGGCAAAAACCCAGCATTTCTTAAAATTCATTACACAAGAAAAGAACCCGTCATAATTTATCGGACGGTGTAGATTCAAAATTCGACTCTATGTTCTGTGCAGTCTGATCTTGATCTATTTTGTCCGCAAAAGCGCACGGAGTCATGTTTAGGATGCTTAGCAGCCTAAGGGTTAAATTCATAAACCTATTTTTCAATTTTTCAATTTTTCACCTGAATTACGAAATCTCTATTCTGAACGAAAGAAGATATGGTTCACCTGCTGTCCTGATATTTGAACACCATGTACCGCCATTTTTTATCACATAACCGTCCTTGTTTTCAGTGTAATATACCGATTACGAATTTTATCTCACGAGAAGTGTTCAAATATGAATGCATTCAAGCCCCTAAAATTTGATTTTTCATATGTTTCACTGATTTTTTTTTTTATTTATTTTGTTCCCCCAAAGTGATCACCTCCAACAGATATACAAAGTTTCAAGTAGACTCCGGATCCAATCTTTGAAGGCATTTTCATAGTCCTTTTTAGGTATACTATGAGGACACTAGAATTCATTTTCTGTCAACTCTATTTCAACGTGTGTAGGCCTAAAGCATCAGTTTCAATCACTCTTTTGTACGAGATGCAACACTTTCTGAAGCAGGAAAAAGTCGTTATGCTTCCCCACCGTCCGTATTAACCTGACATTGCCCTTGTGACTTCTTTTTTTGTTTCCAAAGCTAAAAAGAAATACCTTTCTGGCATCTGACGTCTGGCTGTAAAGCAGTGCTAAGCGAAATTCTCTGTCAAAATGCATATTCACAATTTCTGTGGTTCTTTAACCTTAGCATCGTAGCAGCAATTGTTGGAGCTGTCAAGAATCATTTACGTAAATGTGACGTCCGTCTGTAGCCATCCTGAGCACGTGTCGTCAGCGAGAGCTGTCTGAGGGAAGTCAATCAGCAAATTATCCTAGTGCTTTATAGCGTCCGGCTTATCGTGTGACAGTTATACGCGACACATCCAAATGAGCCGTGACGCTAAAATGACGTCGATCAGATTCCGTATTCACCAACCATTCTTAAGAACGTTCTTAGACTTATTCTTCAAGATTTTCCAATTTTGAAAGTAACACACCTTCTGATTGGCTAAACCGTACGGTTTCAAATTTGGAAAATTTTGAAGAACAAGACCAAGAATGTTCTTAAGAATGGTTGGTGAATACGGACCCAGATTCATGGAACTTTTATGCTTATAACCGGCGTCATTTATTTAACTGCGGAATTCCCGCCTCTTTTTTTTTTTTACATATGTGTTTTTCTTTCGTTTGTGTATAGGCCTTGTAAAACACACTAAATATTTTACGTAACATGCAGTCGGTAACGTTCAAACCGGGTTGCACGTCTAAACTTAAATAAATAACGTTGCGCATGGAGAAATGAATCATCCGGATCATTTATGGATAAAAAAAAATCAAGTGCAGCCATGCGAGACGACGTACACAACAATATTTTATCCGACTTAAATCATTTATAAACCCGTTTTGAAAATGAGCCATGCTCTGTGAAAAGGGGACTTAATACATCGGCGAAAAAGTATCGACCCAGGTCAGCCTGTGCAGTCCGCGCAGGCTGACCTGGGCCGATACTTTTCGCTATTGGTCAATTTTCTGCATGTCAAAGGACCAGTCTACCTTATGATACAGTCGGTTGTTAGACACAATGAATTTTATGGATCTTTAATACTGTGTTGACTTGCTTGGTATGATACATCATGGAGATGCATTAAGCCCCCTTTTGGCAGAGCATGACTCAAATGTAAGATGTCAAAGTATGTCAAGGTATGTATCGTTTCTTTTGGAAGTCAGTATATGTTTAGCGTTGAAAGAGTTAACAAACAAACCCGAGTTTCGATGACCCTGAAAAAGAAAGCTTTTGGAAAAAAGAAAAAATGTGGGAAAAGGAGAAAATGTCAGTAATCAGCATTTTTTTCTTCTTCCTTTTTCCACAACATTATCTACCCTTTTCCAGACAAGTATCAACATTTGAATCACGTTTTATTGACTGTCGTCTTACGTGGGAAAGCAGCCAGTGGCTTGGAAAGAATATTGTGCGGAGTACTGGTAAAAGAAACTCCAGGAGGGCATGGATAGGTGCACGGTGGCCGCCGCGTTATTACTGAAATAATGTTGAAAACGGCATTAAACCACCATACAATCAATCAATTGACTGTCGTCTACACATGATTGTTTCTAATCCGGACGAGTCTAAAATTTTGTTATCTGGTTCTGGTAATAAGTTCATAAGAGGCCTCCGGCTAGCCATATAATGATGCCTGCTTGAATTAAGCCCTTACCACACAATCCCGACTTATAAATAACCAGAGAAAAAAAATATTTTGAAAATATTGTGGAAAAAAGGAGAAAATGCTGGTAACCAGCATTTTCTCCTTTTACCACAATGTTTTCCATTCTTTAAAATACAATTGTCGTGATATGTGCAACAGTTAATTTATCGTCTGCAAATGCTTTTCCCATTTGGGACCAGTCTAAAATTTTGTCGTTTGGTTAAAAAGTTAATGTATGCTACACCTTTTTTTTTTCCTCGGAGCCCTCTACGGGTCTCAAGTACCTGAAAATCGACTGATTTTCGACCTGAAAATATCACCTTACGCCACAGGAAACCAAGTTTCACAGCCAGGTTATGTAAATTACGTTTCTTTTCACGAGATTTATAGCTTTAACCCCCTTTTCACATTTTTTATGTGTCGACTTGTCACGAACTTATTGTCCTATACCATAGTTCGAATAAGATCTGTCGCCTAGATTGCTTTCAGCAGTAAGAAAAGTTTGGTTTTTTTTTTTTAAAGAAACTGTACCATTAAATCAACTAGACTGATTGATTGATGGTATAGTGTTTATCGCCGTTTTCAACATTATTTCCGTTATATCGCGGCGGCCAGTGCACCTATCCATGCTTTCCTGGAGTTTCTTTTACCTGTAAACACACAATATTCTTTCCAAGCCACTGGCTACTTTCCCACATAGCCGTCGTCGAAACAATGGTCAGCGCTGAGAGAGGTATGAATCCTATCACCAATCCTCGGAAAGAAATCATTGGCCGAGCCGGGGATCGAACAAGCGACCTACTGTTCTCAAATCCTGTGAGCTACCGACTGAGCTATCGGTGCTTGGCTTTGGCATATTTTCTTCAGACTCTGCACAACATTGAAAGTATAAAACGGGGCAATTTAGTATAAGTATATTTTCTCCAGATTCTGTGCAACCCTGAAACTACAAAATGGAACAATTTAGTTTCAGCGTTTTTTCTTCAGATAATGCACAACCCTGAAATTACAAAATACAAGTGATAAAAGAGAAATGAGCCGCGCTCTGTGAAAAGGGAGCTTAATGCACTTGCGAAAAGTATCGACACAGGTCAGCCTGCGCAGTCCGCGCAGGCTGGCCTGGGCCGAAACTTTTCGCTATTGGTCAATTTTCTGTATGTCAAAGGACCAGTCTACCTCATGAAACAGTTGTTCGTTAGACATACTGGATCTTGTGGATCCCTAACTATGTGATGTTTTCCTGGGTATGATGCATCACGGATATGCATTAAGCCCCCTTTTGCCATAGCACGGCTCAAATAGAACGAAAGCGCTGAAACTCATCTAGTTATTCTCAAAAGTACAGTACAGAGACATTATAAAATGTCTTTATTTCATTTGATACTAAAGATTTTAACCCTAGAAAAAGTGAAGTATATGCTTAATGACAATGAAGTTTTACCCTCTACCAAACAATACCATAGTTTAACGATACTGAGAAAGACGGCTTTTAAAAACATTATGGGGAAGAAGGAAATGCTGGTGACCATTATTTTCTCCCTTTGCAAAATTGTTTTCTAACGTTTTTTTTTTTACATATACGTATGTAGAGAGACAGAAAGACAAATAAGAAGAAAAAAACAACTCTTTCAAAATTGTTGAAATGATCCTACTTGAATTGCTTCCCTTGCTTGAATTCCACCCCCATTTTTTTGTTTCAAGTTATTTTTTTTAATAGAAAACTACTAATCTAAACTCCTTTGCAGTTTTAAAACCTTTTAATCAGTGAAATAACGTGTAAAAATTGAGATCGCACCCTCCCTTAGCGTCTAGATCAATTTAACTCTTTACCAAGCGACAATATGGTCGATCTGTCCAGGGATTGTATATTACAATATACGATCCCTGATCTGTCCAAATTGAAGGTAGGTAGATACATTTGTGGATTAGAGGGGACCAAATGATAGAATCTACCATGGAATGAGTGAAAAAAGAAAAGGAAAACGACAAAATGGAGAAAACCATGCTTACCAGCATTTTCTCCAAATCATGGTCACAAGGTTTTCAAAAACTCTTTCCCTCGGGGTCATTTAAACACGGGATTATTTGGTGTCAAAAGATCTACGTGGCATTTTGAACGCATCGTAGTAAAAGAAGAAAGAAGGTTGTCGGACGCATCATTCCTCGGAGAAAATGCCAGTTACAGCCTTTTTCTCCTTTTCGCACAATGTCTTGCTGAAGGTCTTTTCCTAAGGGCATGGAAATGTTTGGTAATGTGACTGGCTGTCGGCGTGTTTGGCATCATTTTTTTTAAAACCGCTCACTCAAGGGCTTACCTTACCCTTCACTGCAAGAAAAAGAAAGCCCTTGAAAAATTTGTGGGACCGAAAAAGAAGAAAGTGCTGGTAACTATCATTTTCTCCCCTTTTCCCGCATAATATTTTGTAACCTTCCAACTACAAAGCCCATATTTGATCCACATAGAATATGCCGCTTGCTAATGTATCTGTATAGGTCTAAATTATTGTTGCCAGGGGAAAAGTTAAAGTCTACCTTATGATTCGGTCGACTGTCAAAAAGAAGCTATTGTGGATTCATAATTATTTGATGGCTAGCTTGGTATCATGCATGCATCACTGAGATGCATTAAGCCCCCGTTTCATAGACCATGGCTCATATATTCATATGCGCATCAGTGCCTTATAATATCTAACAGATTTTTTTTCCTGTCAGCTGACGATTGTTCGTGCGCCATACTTCGAGCAAAAACATATTTTCACGTGCATAAGCAGACAAAAATATAAACATGTAGATCTATGTATTAATAAGCCTTTACATCACTGGACTGAAATAATTTTAAGTGATAAAGTTCTAGCCTAACTCGGGAACAGAGTTGGGGTGAAAAGCTCCATAATTGAACGATAAAAAGAGGGATAGAACATTTGTTATGCATGGTTATCTCACGCTAAAACGTCATTTTGGAAAAACTGTCCATGGATGCAATTGCATTATTTATGGGTTAGACGAACTCGTAGTTAGACGAAACCACCAATACCCCAAATAATCACCACTTCTCTGGCGGGACGCTTTAAAAACGTAGGTTTGTGCCGTTTTATCAATTAAAGACCTTCTTATTAGTTTATTTTTGAACATGTTATGAAGATTGAGACCCAATACCAGTTTATGTATTTTATCCTACGTATCTGTCAGTCTTACAGAATTCAGAAATAATTGATAGCTAATTCGTACCTAAGATGTTTCGTACCTACCAGCTTACTTTGAGGAGCTAGTTATTTTTTTATGTCTCAAATCAAAATTTCCAGTAAACTCCCGATATATATAACCAGACATGCTGTTCTGTGAGGTCTTATACTCTGTTCGGTTGTATATAATAAAGTAAGTGCAATTTTTGTGTTTATTCTATAAGACCAATAAATAATTTTAGACAGGTCCAAATCCAAAGAGTCTGCAGACAAAAAATCTGACTAGGAAACTGAAATCCGTCTTTGAAAGGGAAAAAACATTTTTGAAAACATTTTTGGAAAAAATTGTGGGAAAAGCAGAAAAATTCTTATTGTCAGCATTTTCTCCTTTTTCCACAATGATTTCAGAAGCCTTCTCCATCAGGGTCTTTAAAATTCAGGACTGTTTGGTAAAGGGTTAACCCTTTACCACACAATCCAGACTCTTTATGACCCTCATAAAGAAGCCTTTTGGAAACATTGTGGAATAGGGGAAAATGTAGCCTGGTCACCAGCATTTTCACCTTTTCCAACATTTTCTGCCCTACCAAAAACAAATTTCAATTTTTCAATGACATTAAATTTGTAGTCTCTGAATGCTTTCAATTTGGACTAGAGTCTGAAATTTTGTTGTTTGGTACAGAGTTAACGCTTTACCAAACGACAAAATTTTAGTCTGGTCCAAATTGAAAGCATTTGCAGACGACAAAATAAATGTGACTGAAAAATTGAAATTTGTTTTGGAAAGGGTAGAAAACATTGTGGGAAAAGGAGAAAATGCTGGTTACCAGCATTAAAAAATCATATTCAAATGTGTGTTATTCCGCAAAGTCAGCTTGAAAGCTGAAAATTACGAAAGCCTACAAGGGTCAAAATGAAGGTAAAATGGTTTTCAAAAACACGTAATAATGTGAATTCAGAACAGGTAATAACGTCTAGGACTTGAGAACAGGCGATTGCTGGTTTGATCCCTGGCTCGGCCAATTTCTTTCCAAGGACTGATGATAGTCATTGTCATTGTGACAGGATTCATTCCTCTCTCACCGCTGACCATTGTTTTGATGATGATTATGTGGGAAAGCAGCCAGTGACTTGGAAAGAATATTGTGCATAGTACTGGTATAAGAAACTCCAGGAAAGCATGGATAGGTGGACTATCCGTCGCGATATAACTGAAATAAAGCATTATGCAATCAATCAACCATACAATCAATCCATCCTTGGTGGTGGTACTAGCAGAGCTCCAGATAAGAGGGAGTGATGGTATTCTAAATCCATTATTTCCCTTCCAAACCCTATGGTTTGGGTACTCATTAGAATCGTCTCAATGAGACGATTCTAATGAGTACCCATAACATAGGGTTTAGTGGAGAATGATTGATATTTTCAATTTTGAATTCAAAATCACTCCCTCTATCTGGAGCTCTGGGTACTAGTCACATGATCGTGTTTTAGTAAAAGGTCTTTGCCCACATATAGCTCTGGACTGACTCAGTTAACGCTTTACCAGACGACAATATTTCAGACTAGTCCAAATTGAAAGCATTTGCAGACGACAAATTAAATGTGGCTAAAATGATTGCATTTTGTTTCTGAAAGGTTAGAAAACATTGTGGGAAAAGGAGAAAATGCTGGTTACACCAGCATTTTCCCCCTTTCCCACAGTGTTTTAAAAAGGCTTCTTTCTCAGGGTCATGAAAAGTCGGGATTGTGTGGTAAAGGATTAAGACATAAGTAGGTGAGCTACAGATGTGATAAGACTGCAATACTGTTGAAACTAGTTCAAAGGTCAAACATTTACCAAACAGAAATCCTTTTGTATGTGACTGATTGATTGATGTTGTGATTGATTTTGTGATTGATTTTGTGATTGATTGATTGATCAATCGATCAATTTATTTATCTGTTTATTTATTTATTTATTGTTGCTACTAGTTGCCCATTTGGGCAACACTCACAGAAGCCTGTTAGTAATATTGCGGTGGATAGGACAAGATACAGTCACAACCCATTCTTATTTATGTACATGGGACCTATTTTAAAGTCCCATCTGAAAGACTAATTAATAGTAATTTTAGATGGCCAGCTGTGGGAATTGAAACCACATCTTCAAGTGGCCAGAGATTTGCCATTTATAGGTCTGGTGCTCTACCACTAGAGCTGTTTGACCGGTCTGTGTATTTTATACAGGTACGATACATGTACAGTACCATATGTAAATTACCAGTATATAGATGACAAATTTTAACTCTTTACCACACAAACCTCTATTTTGATGACCCTGACGAAGAAAGCTTTCGAAAACCTTATGGAGAAAGGAGAAAATGCTGGTAACCAGCATTTTCTTCTTTTTCCACAATGTTTTTCTACTGTTTCAAAAGCAAATCCCATGATTTGTGCCACATTTGGTTTGTCATCTGCAAATGCTTAGAGTTCAGACGAGTCTAAATGTTGTCGTTTGGTAAAGAGTTTTACGGAAAGTGTTGGCAGACCACTAATAAAATGGGGCTGAGATGACTACATTGATTTGTCTTTGAAAGAGTAGAAAACTTTGTGAGAAAGTGAAAAAATGCTGGTTACCACCATGTTCTCCTTTCCTTCAATATTTTCAAATGCCTCTTTTTCTTAGGGTTGTCAAACTCAGGATTGTTTGGTGAAGGATAAACTGTAATAAATTTTGTATGCAAGCCTTTGGCTGATGAAGATCCATAGTCATTGATTTCTTTTGTAGTGTTTTTTATAGAATTTCACCATTGACTGATCAATACAGTATGACTAGATATTTGTCATAGAAGGATTGGCAGGGATTACGGTATTTTATAGTGCTTTTAACTCTTTACCAAATAACAAAATTTTATACCAGTCCAAATTGAAAGCAGTTGCAGACGACAAGATAAATGTGACTGAAAAATTGAAATTTGTTTTGGGAAGAGCTGAAAACATTGTGGGAAAAGGAGAAAATGCTGGTTACCAGCATTTTCTCCTTTTCCCACAATGTTTTCAAAAGGCTTCTTTCTCAGGGGTCGTTAAAAGTTGGGATTGTGTGGTAAAGAGTTAAAGAAATCATTCGCTCTAGGATTTTCATGCGGTTGCGTGCAATTGAAAGAGGTATATTTAGTTTTGTCTTTGATTTATTTGTGAACCCTGTACCAAATGACAAAATTTTAGACTTGTCCAAATTGAAAGCATTTGCAGACAACAATTTCAACATGGCTCAGATGATTAAATTTTTCTTTCATAAGGTAGGAAACATTATGGGAAAAGGAGAAAATGCTGGTTTTCACACAATGTTTTCAAAAGGTTTCTTTCCAAGGGTTGTTGAAAGTTGGCATTGTGCAGTAAAGGGTCAAATAATATGCTTAATTTATGTATTTCCTGGTGAAAAATATCCATGATCTGTAGTAACAGATAACAAATATGAAATTAGACTACACATTTTGTGCAGCCTGATCCTTAGTTAGATTGTTCAGTTTGGAGGTTGCTGAAATTATTTTCCTTAAATTTTTAGGTGTTTCCATCAAAGAAATTTTTCTTTTTCACTGTATCAAATTTCTAGCACATTATCTAAATATTAACTCTGTAAAATAGACAAAATTTCGGCCTGGTCCAAATTGAAAGTACTTGCAGACGGCAAAATAAATATTGTACATGTGATGGGATTTGTACCAGAAAGAGTAGAAAACTTTGTGGGAAAAGAAGAAAATGCTGGTTACCAGCATTTTCTCCTTTTTCCACAATGTTTTTAGAAGACCTCTTCCTAGACGTTGTTAAAACTTGGGATCGTGTGGTAATGGGAGAAAATAGTCTCACATTTGTTGCTTTGAATTGTTTACCTGTGCTAAGCCTTCAGTTGTAATTTCTGTTGGCTGTCACCATAACAAAATTGTTTTGACTTCGTCCATGTGGTAAAGCAGCCAGCAGCTTGATACTGTGTGTAGTGCTGATGAAGTAAAACCAGGAACACTTTGGTTAGGTGCACACACTGCTAAGATATAAATGAATGGTTGCAGAAAATGTTCTTTTCGCTTTACTCCCTTTCCACACATTCCCTGGTTTTAATAACCTGCAGAAAAAAAGCTCTTGAAAACAATTTGGAAAAAGAAGACAGTGCTGATAACCAGCATTTTTTCCTTTTCCGGCAATGTTTAATACCTTTCCAAAGGCAAATCACATCATTTATAATAAAATTAAATTTGCCGTCTCCATTGCTTTCAGTTTGGACAAGTCTGAAATTGTGTAGTTTGGTAAAGAGCTAAAGAGCTGAACCTGGCTTCATTTTCTTATATGGACAGTGTAGCTCAAGGTCAGACTACACAGAGCATGCTGTGACAATGGGCAAATTTATAGACCTAGAATTGTACTGTTAAGCCAGCCTTTATGTCATTTTTGCGCAGCTGAAAAAGTCACAATGAAAGATTGTGCAATAGAAAGCTTTTGGAAACAATTTGACAAATATACTTAAACGGCGGTCCTGTGTCACTTGTCGAAAAAGTCGAAAGCAAAAGGAATAGGTAACTCGGGTATATTTATGTCATCATTTGCAACTGCTTAACTTTTTACCAAACGAAAAGAATTTAGACTGGTCCAAATTGAAAGCATTTGCAGACAGTAAATCAAATGTCTGTCATATGACAAAATTTATCTCAGAATGGGTAGAAAACATTGTGGGAAAAGGAGAAAATGCTGGGTAACCAGCATTTTCTCTTTTTCCCACAGTGTTTTCAAAAGCATTCTTCTTCAGGGCCGTTACAGCTCGGGACTGTGTGGTAACGGGCAAACCAACTGCGTCATTGTATAGAGATAAACTACTATTGAAGCATGGTTTATACCTGCTCTACCTAAGTTCTAATGGTTTAACTTTAACGAGGTGACACTCTATCGACGATTAACTATACAATCATAATTATTGCTCTGTTTTGTTTTTGATATCCTACAGATTGTGACATGATAATGATTTGGAGGAGTTGAACAGGGGTTACCACACCTGAAGTCAATCTCCGAGCAGAGTTGTCGTTCGTTACTCTCACCGTACATCTCTGCAACGGGCTAAATGACAAGAATCTTGTCAAACCAAGAAAAAACATGTTTTGTTACTGTTTACTGTTTCATGTGTAACATAATAAAGTAGACAAAGGAAATATGATTCCAGATACATTATAGGTGCATTCAAACTTATGAATTTACCTCTATACAATGGAACTATTTTTTCAAGCTTCTTTACTGATCAGAATCTTACGCCAATTGTAAAAAAAATGGCTGCGCCCATGAATGATGACAATTTAAACAAAATTAAAAAACAAGTTATCGTCCTTTAAAAGACATTTAAGCTTTTCAGAAAATCCCTCTTTTTCACATTTCCTACCACTAAGTCTGATTGGCCGTATGCTGTTTGAATAGCACACAAAACAATCGATTGGTCTTTCTTTCACCGGCGTTTGTGTCGCCATTTTGAGTTACGGTCATGTGACGAAAATATCACGTGATGACGGACTACTTTCTGTGCCAACTACAGAGGTGAATGCAAATGATCCGTAGTGCGAGAGAGTGACCTGAAGTAAAAGGTTGTGAAATACCCTATGTATTGATTATTCAGCTGAACTAGAAAAAACAGAACATCTGTTTGAATGAATCAATGTACATACATTTGAGTCATACTCTGTGAAAAGAGAGCTTAATAGCGAAATGTATCGCCCCCAGGTCAGCCTGAGCAGTTGGCGCAGGCTGATCTGGGCCGAAACTTTTCGCTATTGGTCAATTTTCTGTATGCCCAAGGACCAGTCTACCTTGTGATTCAGTTGGTTGTTAGACAGAATTGACTTTAAAGATCCATAATCATCTGATGACTTGCATGGTATAATGCATCACGGAGATACATTAAGCCCCTTTTTGTGAGAGCATGGCTCATTTATATAGTCCCTTTACCAAGCAGTCTTACGTTTTCATGATCTCTTTGAAACATTGTGGAATATAATGCATTCCAGGGGTTTCTTTAACCAGTACTTGACACAATATTCTTCCCAAGCCACTGACTGCTTTCCAACATAACCATCATCAAAAAAACTGATCAGCAGCCAAAAAGAAATTAATCCTGTCAGTGTCTCATTGACTATCATCATGTAATCCTTGGAAAGAAATTGGCTGAGCTGGGGATTCAAACCAGTGACCCCCTGGTCTCAAGTCCTGTATGTTTCCGACTGCCCTACTTGGGCTCAGCTCTTGAAAATAAGAGAAAATGCCAAAACCTATAATCTTTTTCCGTATTCTTCAATGTCTTCAAACCTTTCTTAAAGACAAATTGACAAATTCCATCATGTGAACCATATTAACCTATCTGCCTATGTTTTCTGTGTGGAATGCAAAAAGGTTGAAAATTTTGTGCTTTGGTAAAGGGTTAACTTTATACCAAAGGATAGTATTTTACTTTAGACTCGTCCAAATATAAAGCATTTGCTGAAAATGTGACAAATATGGCTCATGTCACGAGATTGGCCCTTGAAAGGGTGGAAGAAAACTTTGTGGGAAAAGGAAATGCTGGTTACCAGCATTTTCTCCTTTTCTGGCTATGTTTTTAAGAGTCTTCTTCCCTTGGGTTGTTAAAACTCCTAATTGTTTGGTAAAGAGTTTACATATTGATCTTCTGGAAGCATGGATTTCCAATACAAAAAATACAAGCTGTTTCATTAGATTGGAATGCATACCACATGCAAAGGATTGTCTGTGGCTGAAGACAATTCATGCAAAGAGTGATCAGTCATCTATATACTTTGTTTTAGGCTTTTTATCAACTCATCATCTCTCTAGGCACCAAATATATGAGCCATGCTCTGTGAAAAGAGGGTATAATACATCTCCAGAAAGTATTGACCCATGCCAGCCTGCGCAGTCTGTGCAGGCTGACATGGGTCAAAACTTTTAGCTATTGATAATTTTTATATATGTCCAAGGACCATTTTACCTCATGATTCAGTCGGTTGTTAGACAAACTGGATTTTATGAATCTTTTTAAATCTGACCTTTTCCGAGGGTTGAAAATACAATGCACTGAAATTTAGAAAACACAAACAAAATTTTGACTAAACAAGTGGATGGTATTGATCCGATATTAAGCTGCGGTGCACGACATTTCGTCAAAAGGGTGTTTCGTCGAAATCCATGTATCACCATTTGCCAAATTCCTAGATTTATTTCATGGAAAGCTCTGTCTGGGAGGAAGATTTGAGCCACATTCGTCTTGGTTAGGGTAAAAGTCAGGGCTAGAAATTGTTTTCGACAAACATGGTTTTCAACGAAATGTCGCACACCCATAAAGCTGCACACTCTGTACGGTCCAATCTTGATCTTACATTATGTCACCCTCAAAAACCCATGTTTTGGCATATTTGTAACCTTGAAAGTGTAAATCCAATACCATATTAGGAACAGTTTTAATACCTGAACCGATGATCCAACAGCTTTGCAAGACATTGTGATAAAAAGAGCATTTGCTTGTGATAAATGATGACTTAATTACCTCATGCAGAAGAATGCTGCACAATATTCAGACATTAATTTATATCATTTTCATAATATTTCAGCATTTCATTAACTCTTTATCAAACAACAAATTCTAGACTAGTCAAAATTGAAAGCATTTGCAGACAACAAATCTGATGTGACTCAAATGAAGGCATAGGTCTACCAAAGGTTAGAAAATGTGAAAAAAGGAGAAAATGCTGGGTACCAGCATTTTTTCTCCTTTTCCTACAATCTTTTCATATGGTCTCTTTCTCAGGGTCGTTAAAACTTGGGGTTATGTGGTAAAGAGTTCATGTGTTATTGTACAACATTTTACATCTTACTGTGGATAGCTTATGAGGACATTGTGAGAAGAGGCACAATAGCTTGTGACACTGCAGTGTGTTGTGTAATAACTGACATTCAGAGGATTGTCAGATCAGGATATTAATTATTAGTTATATAACCCTTTACCACACAATCCCTACTTTTAACGACCCTGAGAAAGGAGCCTTTTGAAAATGGGGGAAAAGGAGAAAATGCTGGTAACCAGCATTGTCTCCTATTCACACAATGTTTTCTACCCTTCCCAAAACAAATTTCAGTTTTAAAATGACATTTATTTTGTCGTCTGCACGCGCTTTTGATTTCAACCAGTCTAAAATTTTGCTGTTTGGTAAAGTGTTAATCATTTTCCAAACAGTCCCTTATTTTAGCGACCCACAAGTGCTTTTGACCCAGCATTTTCTCCTTTTCCCACAATGGTTCCTCCCCTTTCAAAAACAAACTTCAGTTTTTGAGTCACATTTAGTGCTTTCACTTTGCACAAGTTTAGAATTTTTGATGTTTGGTAAAGAGTTAAGAGTCTCCCAAACAATCCCATGGTTATTGACTTGGAACAATTGCTTTGAAAAATTGTGGGAAAGAGAGAAAAAGCCGTAAACCAGTATTTTTTCCATGGCCAATTGTGTACCCCAGACTTCCAAAGCCAAAACCTCAGTTTGGACATAAGTGATTTGTTTTCTGCAAGTGCTTTCAATTTGAACCAGTGTAAAATGTTGTCCTTTGGTAAAGAGTTAACCCTTTCCCAAACAAGCCCTGGTTTTCACGTGTCTGCAGTACAGGTCTTTTGAAAACACTGTGGGAAAAGGAGAAATTGCTTGTTACTTTTCCCACAGTGTTTTCTACTCTTTTTGAGAACTTTCTGCCATTTTCATCAAATTTAAAATTGTCGTTTGCAAACTCTTTCAATTTGGACCAGTCCAAACTTTGTCGTTAGGGAAAGCGTTAACTCCTTAACGGTAAAGAGTTAACTCTTTACCAAATGGCAAACTTTTAGATTTGTCCAAATCAAAAGCACTCACGGACAAAAAATTAAATATGGCTCAAATAGACTTTTTTTTTATTGAAATGGTAGAAAACCTAGTGGAAAAAGGAGAAGATAGTGGTAACCAGAATGTCAGCTAGGGAACTCAGATGAGTTTCTCAAAGACAACCAGGAGACAGTATGAAGGGATAATTAATATTTCATAAGTAATCAGATATGAATATCAGCTAATGTTAAGATCTATGTGCAGTCATATATTCATAACCTTTTAACTCTCTACCACACTTGAAAAATGTAGGCTTGTCCAAATTCAAAGCATTTGCAGACAACAGTTTGAATGTGGCTGAAATTATGGAATTTGTCCTTTATGTGTGTGCTAAAAGGAGAAAATGGGGGTTACAAGAATTTTTTACTCTTCCTACATTGTTTTCAAAAAAGGCTCTTCCTCAGGGTCGTTTCCCCCAGCTAGGCGGGGGGATAGAAATTGCCCAGCTGTCGCACTACAGAAGGGGTAAGACCCCCCCCACTGTGCCTGCCCGTTTGCCGTGGGCTGCAACTCATGTCGTTTGATGACAGGATCCTGGTGGTTGAGTGGATTCGGGGCTCGGCCTTTTGACAGCTCTGTTTTCGCAACACACCACTTTGGCCCTGAACTGAACTAAACGAGAGGTCAGGAAGGCCCCCCTCCCTGATCAGTTGGCTGGTCATGCCTTGCCCTAGGGCATCTAATATGTTCTTTCTATTGCAGCCTTCTCTCAGTTAAAATTACTGTCTTCTCCATATTTAGTCCACACTCTTTTCAGATTTCTTGTTCTGCCCTAGAAGGCGGTGGCTCATGGGTCAATCGGGTGAAAGTTTTTTTGTGTTTGGCTGACATTTGTAACCTCTTAATGATCATCTAAGCTTGGTAGGACTTTCTGCAAGAATGCATCTCTGTCCAGTCTAGCTCTTTCATACCGAGTATACCACTGATGTATCCCTGTCATGGTCTGCGAATGGGCTTTCCCCAGACCATGACCCCTTGTTGGGCTCCGTGGCGGGTGGGGAGCATCAGTGGTGAAATTTTATACACAAACATGGCGTCCCAAAAAAAGGCCAAGCTCACTGAAAGCAAACGCCTTCTTTCAGATAGTGAATCTGAAACGGAAGCCTCAATTTCTACTTCATCTTTTCGCTCTCCGTGTTTTATCGTTATCCAGTCCCAAGATCCTTCAAAACCCATGACAAAACTATCTCCTTTCATAATAGAAAAACAAATTACCAGCATCCTTGGAACTCCAAAATCTGTCAAAAAACTCAAAGACCAGACCCTTTTAGTTGAATGTCTTAAAAATCAACAAGCACTGAATCTTTTAAAACACACAAAAACCTTTGACACAGACGTTAAAATTTTCCCACATCCTTCACTCAATTCTTGTAAAGGAGTAATTAGATGCAAGGAGCTTTCCTACTGCAACTCCTTGCAAGAAATTAAAGACAACCTAAAACAACAAGGTGTATCCGATGTTCAGCGAATTTCTGTATGCAGAGATGGAGAACAGAGACTCACAAACACATACATTTTAACATTTTCTTCTCCTGTTCTTCCAACATCTATCAAGATAGGCTTCCAAACTGTAAAAGTAGATGTGTATGTGCCAAACCCCTTGCGATGTTTTAAATGCCAGCGGTATGGCCATCACATCAGTAAATGTCAAAACCAAGAAACATGCTCTAAATGTGATCATCAAGGACCTGACCATGACAGTACTACATGTTCAAATCCTCCTCTCTGCATTAATTGTAGGTCTCCACACTCTACTTTTTCAAGAGAGTGTCCTGTATGGAGAGAAGAAAAAGAAGTCCTGTCCATTAAATACAACAATAATGTT
Source organism: Tridacna gigas (assembly GCA_945859785.2). Lineage (NCBI taxonomy): Eukaryota > Metazoa > Mollusca > Bivalvia > Cardiida > Cardiidae > Tridacna > Tridacna gigas. Next base: position 11,763,909 of record OX244029.2, on the reverse strand, counting down.
AGCTTTCCAGAAGCAAGGAAAATATTTGAACAATGAAAGAAAACCTCTTCTAGTCCTAGCTATGCAGGTGTTGTTGGCTTGTCAACTGAAAAGGATGACTGCAGCACTTGTAAGATTCTTGCAAAAGTTCTCCTTCAAAAATTTCCTGATATAGCTGCTGAGCTGAAAGAACTTCTCCCTCCATCCACCTTGTCCAAACTAATTCCTGACTCTCCATCTGCATCTAAAACAAGCAAAACCTCTTCTGCAACCTCAAAATCCACAAACTCTCAAAGTATTTCTTCACCAGAAACTTCAAAGCCATCTACCCCTTCGCAAAATATCTCTTCGAAAAAAGCATTAAAGCCATCTCCCCCTTCACAACAGCCTCCAAAGAAACCCCAACCCCCATCTACACAGTCTACAATTAAATCTAACATTTCATCTAAAGATAACAAATCTAATCATGCACCCCGATCTCCTAAAAGGTCTTCTTCCAAACCTAAACCACAATCTAGAGCTGCCTATGAATCTTGTGAAATCACAATCAGAGTAAATGATCCTGTCCCTACTTCCAACAGATTTTCGGAGCTAGAGGACATGGATGCAGATGCTGAAAATCTGGAAGGTGAGGCTTCAGATTAAGAAGCCTATATCTGGTCCATTTCTAAAGATACTTGGAACAAGGACACTGACACTTGGCACTCGTCCAAACCCGAGACAACTGTAATGAAGTCTTAATCAACCTATTTTAAAATGCATTGGTTTACAGCCTCTTTTTTTACTTTAGCTTTTATACTTTCTTCATGCACAATGGATACCATAATCCAGTGGAATTGTCGAGGTCTGAAGTCAAACTTTGACGAACTTTCCCTTTTAATTAGTGATCACAAACCAGTTGCTGTTTGTCTTCAAGAAACCTTCCTTAAACGGGAGGATATCTCTATCAAATACCATACCATTTACAATAAAGTCTTTACAGAAGGCGAGAAAGCTAGAGGTGGTGTTTCTGTTATTGTTAATAACAACATACTTCATAAAGTTATCTCTCTTAACACAAACTTGCAAGCTGTTGCCATCAGGTTATCTTTACACAGTGCCGTTACACTATGTTCTTTATATCTCCCCCCAAGCACACCTATTAATGAGACCAATCTGAATGATCTCATCACCCAATTGCCATCCCCCTGTATTCTTGCTGGGGACTTTAATGGTCACAATGTTATGTGGGGTTGCGATGACACTAACCAGAGAGGTTTACAGTTGGAGAGCTTCATTTCGAACAACTCTTTGTCTTTCATGAATGATAACAAGTCCAAAACCTACCTACATCCAGCAACTGGATCTTACTCATCTATTGATTTAACCTTATGCAGCCCAGTCTTACTTCCCAATTTCACTTGGAAAGTGAAATTGGATTTGTGTGGAAGTGATCACTTCCCTATTATCTTTTCATCTACACAACCATCCAGCAGCATAAAACTGCAGAAATGGAAGCTCTCCAAAGCCAATTGGAATAGATTTGAAACCCTCTGTGAACAGACCATTACACATGACAAATTTGGAGATTGCGATGATCCCACAAAACTTTTCACTTCCTTATTAATTGATGCAGCTAAACAGTCTGTCCCTCAGACCTTGACAAATCCAAAACGTCCTGACAAGCCTTGGTACAATGATGATAGTAAACAGGCTGTCAGAGACAGAAAACAAGCCCTTAGAAAGTTTAACCTCAGGCCTACCAAAGAAAATCATGACTTATTCCGTATTTCTAGGGCAAAGGCTCATCGTACCATTAGAGAAAGTAAGCGCAAGGCTTGGAGACAATATGTCTCTAAATTAAATAGTAGAACCACTACAAAAAAAACCTGGGACATGATTAGAAAGATCAATGGCAAAGGCCAACCCCCTCTTAGTCACCTTGAAGTTAACAATACATCATTGGAATCACCCAAGGATATAGCTGATGCTCTTGCCGACACCTTTTGCAAAAAGTCTTCCTCTGAAAACTATTCTGAAAAGTTTCAGAGGAATAAAGCCAGAGAAGAAAGGAAAAAACTTAATGTCAATTCTTCTAATTCAGAGCATTATAATAAACTCTTTACCTTTAAAGAATTTAAATCTGCTCTGAATAAAGCTCACGATTCTTCTCCTGGCCAAGATAAAGTTCATTACCAGTTTTTAAAACACTTAGCTTTTACTTCTCTCTCCGTTTTACTTGATATTTTCAATGATATCTGGCAGTCAGGTGATTTTCCTTCGTCCTGGCGAGAGGCACTAGTCATTCCTATCCCAAAACCTGGCAAGGATGCTAGTGACCCAGCCAACTATCGTCCAATAGCTCTTACTAGTCTTTGCAAGACCCTAGAACGTATGGTCAATGACAGGCTTGTCTGGTTTTTAGAGAAAAACAACCTTATCGTTGATGTACAGAGTGGATTTTGTCGCCAGCGTGGTACCATCGATCATCTTGTCCGCTTTGAAACCTTTGTCAGAGAAGCCTTTATTAATAGACAGCACGTAGTATCTGTCTTTTTCGACCTTGAAAGCGCTTACGATACGACTTGGAAATATGGAATTCTTAAAGACTTACATGACTTTGGTCTTCGAGGCCGTCTTCCACTTTTTATTTCAGCCTTCATGGATGAACAGCTTTTCCGCGTCCGAGTTGGTAATACTCTCTCGGGAACCTGTGAACAGGGGATGGGTGTACCCCAAGGATGTATTCTCTCTGTTACACTTTTTAGTGTAAAAATAAACAATATAGTTAAAGCTATCCGTCCTGGTGTAGACTGTTCTCTTTATGTTGATGACTTTGTTATATGCTTCAGATCTAGAAATACGAATATTGTTGAGAGACAACTTCAACAGTGTCTCAACAAACTCCAAATGTGGTCTGATGAAAATGGCTTCAAATTTTCAAAGTCCAAAACAAAATGCATGCACCTTTGTAATTTACGTGGTGTTCATCCAGACCCTGAACTGTATTTGGACAAAACTAAAATCGAAGTCGTTTCTGAGTTTAAATTTCTTGGAGTCATCTTTGACAGAAAGCTTTCCTTCCTTCCTCACATCACTGCAAGAAGGCTCTTAATCTTCTAAAGGTTGTGGCCCATTCTGAATAGGGAGCAGACTGTAAAGTCCTCTTGTGGCTTTATCGGTCTTTAGTTCGCTCTAAATTAGACTATGGATATATTGTATACGGATCAGCCCGTAAATCTTACCTTAAAATTCTCGATCCTATACACCACGAAGGCCTGCGTCTTGTACTTGGAGCTTTCAGAACTTCTCCCGTCAATAGTCTCTATGTTGAGGCTAACGAACCTTCGCTTTCTTACAGGAGGGAAAAACTCTCACTTCAATATCTTTTAAAACTGAAGTCAAATCGTTTTAATCCAACTCATAAAGTTGTTTTTAAACCTCAATATAAACGTCTTTTTGAAAGGAAACCAATTGTTATTCCTCCATTTGGTATCCGCATGGAGCCCATTGTAGATAACCTTGGCATAGACACTGAGTCTATTGCCGACTATAAAATCTCTGAAATCCCTCCATGGACACTAAACAGTGCAGAATTCAGATTTGACCTTGCATCTGACAAAAAGTCTGTCACGGATAGAACTGTGTTTCATGCTAGATACAACGAGATAAAGGAGCATTATTTTTCCTTCAAACCAATCTATACAGATGGATCTAAAGAGGGAAATTCTGTAGCAGCTACCGCTGTTTATGGAGAAAGGAGCTTAAAGTGCCGCCTTCCAAACAACTCCTCCATCTTCTCTGCTGAAATTAAAGCAACTGATCTTGCCCTTAATCTAGCTGAACATTCAAATTCCAACCGTTTCATTATCTTTTCGGATTCATTGTCAACATTACAGGCCCTTTCAAATCAACGACTTGAGAATCCCTTAATCTGTAGTTTACTTGAAAGGATCTCACAAATTTCGTCTATGAATAGATTGGTGTTCTGCTGGCTTCCAAGTCATGTAGGCATCAAAGGCAATGAAAATGCCAATAGGTCTGCCAAATCTGCACTTACCTTCCCATTTCAGATTTTAAAGTTCCACACACTGATTTTAAATCCTCTATTTTAACACATATCCAATCTTCTTGGCAATCCCAGTGGAATGCTGATGTTTTCAATAAACTGCATTCAGTTAAACCTTCCCTTGGTGAATGGTACCCCCGTTTACAGGTCTGTTCGTCGAGAAGAAGTGATAATTGCACGACTTCGAATTGGCCATTCACGCATTACACATTCCTGGCTCTTGACCAGAGATGATGCCCCTGAATGTATTCCATGCAGTGCATCCTTTTCTGTAAAACATATCCTACTAGATTGCATTGACTTTCGGCCAATTCGTTCAAAATATTTCAGCGTTGATAGTTCAAAAACTCTTTTTGACTCTGTTGACGTTGAATCTATTATCGCTTTCATAAAGGAGATTGGCATTTACAATAAACTGCGATATTTGCTCTTTAGTTTCTTACCCATCTTTTTACATTCTTTACACACTTTTATCAGTGTTAAGCTCTCATTTCCCCTAAGCTACTATTCACAGTCTTAACCTTTTCATTTAAAACTTTGAGTAGGCAGGGAATGCCCAGCCACTCAATATTATATAAATATTATATTTTATGCAATTTAAAAGTTACACGTAACCTTTCATCATTTAAAAAGTCACACATAATACTTCTTAATTCAACTCTTTTATCATTATTAATGTATTCAGACTTTTTCAGTTTAAACAATTCCACTTTTATTATCTTTTAACACAGATATGCGCACTAAATGACCAAAGCTGTCGATGCGCCATAAAACAACATTTATTCATTTATCCATTCATTCCTCAGGGTCGTTAAAAGTCGAGATGTGGTAAGGGTTAAAGGTATTAGAACTAGTGCAAAGTTGCATTGAATAAGAGCATTTAACTCTATCACACAACAAAATTTTAGACCATCCCAAATTTAAGGAATTTGCAGACAACAATTTAACTTTGGCTCAGATGAAAGAATTTGTTATTTTTTGGGTAGAAAACATAGTTGGAAAAGGAGAAAATGCTAGTTTCCAGCATTTTCTCCTTTTCCCATTATGTTTTCAAAAGCCTTCTTTGTTAGGGTCATTAAAACTCAGGACTGTGTGGTAAAGGGTTAAAGCAAAAGAAGTTGCCTGTTTAGGCAACACCGTGGAAAAGATTGCTGGTCTGATCCCAGGCTCGGTCAATTTCTTTCCAAGGATTGAGATAGTCATTAAGACAGGATTGATTCCTCTCTCACCGCTGACCATTGTTTCGACCATGCTTATTTTGGAAAGCAGCCAGTGGCTTGGAAAGACTATTGTGTTTTGTACTGGTAAAAGAAACTCCAAGAAAGCATGGATAGGTGAACTGGCTGCCACAATATACATGCAACTGAAATAATGTTGAAAACGGTGTTAACTCTTTACCACACAGTCCTACTTTTAACGACCCTGAGAAAGAAACCTTTTGAAAACAATGTTTTCTGCCCTTCCCAAAACAAACTTCCGTTTTTGGGTAACATTTATTGTGTTGTCTGCAAATGCTTTCAATTTGGACCTGTCTAAAATTTTGTCTTTTGGTAAAGAGTTAACCCTTTCCCAAATGACAAATTTTGGACTGGTCCAATTTGAAAGAGTTTGCAGACGACAATTTTAAATTTGATGAAAATGGCAGAAAGTTCTCAAAAAGGGTAGAAAACAATGTGGGAAAAGGAGAAATTGCTCATTATGAGCAATTTCTCCTTTTCCCACGGTGTTTTCAAAAGACTTGTACTGCAGACACGTGAAAACCAGGGCTTGTTTGGGAAAGGGTTAACCACATACAATCAATGAATCAATCAGCACTGTGTAACAGCATAATTATCCCCCTTTAAACAAATGTTAATTAGATTGGCTTAGCAAAGTGTTTGGCTGCTTGTGTTGGTATATTACCTGAGGGTGAAGCATTTCAAGTAAAAGACCAGCCCACATAGCCCAAGTGGTAAAGCTTAGGAGTTGTAAACATCCAGTCTTAGGTCACTTGAAGGTGTGGGTTTGAGCCCACAGCTGGCCATCTAAAATTACTAATAGTCTTTCGGAAGAGATGTTAAACCAAGGTCCCTCATAGCAGTGCTATACACTGAGCATGTTAAAGAACCCGGCGTAACTTAGGATGGGTTTCATCCTGTATCTTGCACTATCCCCAGTAACAAAACTAAGAGTCTTCAGTGGGTGTTGCCCATATGGGCAGCCGGCGGTGACGATAAATAAAGGCAAATTCAATCATTTTCAAGTAAAACTCATTTTGCTACAGTCTATTGGCAATAGGTGCCTCAGCCAGGTGCTTTTACATTATTCGTCTGGCTTGACTCACCATTCTGCTCTCAAACTAATGATTAAACCCCATACCACACAACCCCCAGGAAAAAGGCTTTGGACAACAATGTGGGAAAAGGAGAAAATGATGGTACCAACATTTTTTTCTATTGGCACAAAGTTTTCTACCCTTACAGTGACAAGTCTCATCATTTGAACTTACTTTGGTCTTCTGCAAAATTTCAGTGCTTTGAAATTGGACCAGTCTAGACTATTGTTTTTTGGTAAAGATTAGCTATGTACTGAATTACTTTGGACTTAGGAAAAACTAGTGGAAACTAGCAGTTTCTTCTTTTCCCTTACTGAATGCTCACTTTTCACTATTTACCAAATGTTGAAACTTTAGACCTGTCCAAATTTAAAGCATTTGCAGACAAAAAATATGAGTAGTGTGACTCGGAAATTGATACCTGTTTTTGGTTTAGAGCTATTAAACTCAGAATCGACTTATTGAAGCCAGTTGACAGAAAAAATCTATGCTGTAGAACTCAGGTCATCGCTAAAACTTTGCTCTAATTTAGTAGAGGTAAATCTTGCTGATTGTGTTAATTATAGTGAAATGTCCTTGAAGTAGCCAAGAAGTACAGATATAGGGAAAAATGTGAGAATCAAAAATTATTGGAAAGTATTCAGTTGCCATGGTTAACTCAGAAGCTAGTATGTTGGCTTAAATCGATACACAAATGGATTTTGTGACTGCACATTTAGACAGGTAAGCATAACTCTTTACCAAACAAGCAATTGTTGTCTCGCCTAGATTGAAAGCATTTGCAGATGACAAAGGAGTACAAGCATTTTCTCCCTTTTTAGCAATGTTTTCAAAAGCCTTTACCTCAAGGGTTGTTAAAACTTGGAATTGTTTGGTAAAGAGTCAATTAAATAACCTTTAAAGCACTATATAAATCACAAATTTCCAGACCATAGAAAAAACTGAAATTATGGAATTTTACCATTCTTTTTGCCAGGTAAAATCTCACTACATATATTTTCTGTGTAGTCCGATCTTGATCAGTACTGTGTGCTTGAGTGCCTTGTGTGGTGTGCAGCAGCCTAAAGGTGTAAGTTTCTAAAGCAGACATTGTAGATCAAGAACACACTCTGCACTGATCGCATTCTTGTTTCTCGTTGACCATGTTTTGTGTGGTATCAAGAGTTGATCCTTGATGAAACAATCTCGGGTTTTAAGGACACATTTTTCTCTTCTATTTCAAAGACAGATCCCATTTGAGTCACATTTACTGTAATTTGTTGTCTGCAAGACTTGGTACTTTCAATTTGGACAAGTCAAAAATTTTATCTGGTTAAGAGTTAATTAGCTGATATTTTCTGTTTCTAGAAAATAACTACTGTTTTAGTTGGAAAGGAAGTTTAGATAGACCTACTTTGTTACTGCTTGACCCTTTACCAGACAACAAAAGTTTTGACATGACATTGTCCAAATTGAAAGCATTTGCAGACGACAAATTAGATGCCAAATAAATGATGGAATTTGCTCTTAGATATGGAGAAAGCATGGTTAACATGCTGGTAACCAGCATTTTCTCCTTGTCGTACAATGTTTCAAAAAGGTCTGTATCTCAAGAGTTGCTAAGACTTTGGAATGTGTGATAAAGGGTTAACCCTTTACCACACAATCCCAACTTTTAACGACCCCGAGGAAGAAGCGTTTTGAAAACATTGTGGGAAAAGGAGAAAATGCTGGTAACCAGCATTTTCTCCTTTTTCCACAATGTTTTCTACCCTATCAAAGAGAAATTCCATCAATTGAACCACATTTAAATTGTCGTCTGCAAATGCTTTCAATTTGGACTAGTCTACAATTTTGCCATGTGGTAAAGAGTTAAAGTTTAATTTATAATGGAACCTTTTGAGAAAGAAGTGGTTAGTATTGTGAACTTCGGGTTTTAATAGCATGGTTTTATAGAGTATAGATTTGTATTTATTTGTTTTATAGACCTATTGATTTAACCCTTTCCCAAACTACAAATTTTGGACTAGTCCAAATTGAAAGAGTTTGCAGACGACAGTTTTACATTTGATGAAAATGGCAGAAAGGTCTCAAAACGGGTAGAAAACACTGTGGGAAAAGGAGAAATTGCTCGTTACAAGCAATTTCTCCTTTTCCCACAGTGTTTTCAAAAGACTTGTACTGCAGACACGTGAAAACCAGGGCTTGTTTGGGAAACGGTTAAGTACTAATTCCATTTGAAATGTCATAAGAAAACAGTTTAGCAGCAGTTTCAGTTGCTCATGCCAGTAAGCAGAAGTGCTGCTGCACTGATCTCCAAGAAAAATTGTCAATTATTTTTGTTTTGCTTAGCATCTAGACATACAAAGAAATTTGTATTGACTTCCCCATTATCAGACTGCTGTTTCCTTTTTATCTAGGCTGTTTTCAAAGAATACATCAAGATATTGTCATAGCCCTGTCGTCGCAGTCATCTGTGTCTTGCAAAAACTTTGACATTTTATAATATCTCTGTCATAACTGAAGATATTTACTGCAAAGCTGCAAAAGAGGAAATGCTGGTGACCAGCAGCGTCTTTTTTTACCACATTGTTTTCAAAAGCCGATGGGTCTTTAAGGAATCTGACATGTTTTTATCAGATTTGTATAGCAAATCTGCTTATTGTGATCGAACTGGCTGGAACCAAATACATCATGCATAGTGACACATGCGCACTCACTTTCAATTTTGAATAGCTGGTCAGTACTTTGTTATCGGTTTGACCTGAACCATATACTGTCATACAGCCTGTGCTCTACTCATTCTACTTTCAGATGTAGCTAGTATACCCTGACCTCGGTTTTGTCACTATGGTACATACAGTCCTACAAGTGTACATACAGTCCGAAATCTTATACCAGAAGAAAACCACATGAGATTGGTAATAGAATAACAGTTGTTTGGCATCCGACTTGGCAGAATAACTTTGACACTGACTTTCTTTGCCCTTGGTGACTCCACAAACTTATTACATATACATGTACATGCATTATATGTACTGGAAATTTTTATTTTTCATTACACCATCATAGCTTAATGATGCTCCACGAATCCACTTTTCAGGACTTTGAGTTCTTTGATTACACCCCCCCTCCACCCCATATATATACAGTATATATATATCTACATGTATATAATTTCCCCTTACAGAACTGTGTATAAATGGTAGTTAGTGGACTATGATTGGTGAAGAGAAGACAGTACATGACCCAATCAAAAGTTGAACACAAATGTGACAATAGCCTCATAGGATATTCAAAATAGTAAAACAGTGTACTGCAAGTAAGTTAGGTTTCTGTAATTTCTATCAACCTTATAGCACTTCACAGCTATATTTGCCTTTGCAGCCATTGTGGATTAAGATCAGGCTGCACGAAACATGCAGTCTGATCTTTGATGTACACTGTCCACTTTGCTTAACACTTTACCAAAGACAAGATTTTAGACTTATTCAAATTGAAAGCACTTGCAGATGATAAATGTGACTCAAAAATTAAAACTTGTTTTGAGAAGAGTAGAAAACATTGTGGGAAAAGGAGAAAATGCTGGTTAGCAGCATTTTCTCCTTTTCCCACACTATTTTCAAAAGCTTTCTTTCTCAGGTCATTAAAAGTCAAGATTGTGTGGTAAAAGAGTTAAACACTATAGAGTCCAGAGCTCCAGATAAGAGGGAGTGACGGCATTCTAAATCCATTATTTCTCTTCCAAACTCTATGTTGTGGGTACTCATTAGAATTGCCTCGATGAGACGATTCTAATGAGTACCCATAACCTGGGTTTTAGTGGAGAGTTAGTAATATTTTCAATTTTGAAATCGAAATCACTCCCTCTATTTGGAGCTCTGCTCTAGACAAAAGCAACCTTGAAATTGCACTTACATCAGCTATCTTAGTCTTATTGCTAGTCTGAAAACATTAATTGGCTTTATTTGGCACATTAACACTTTACCGCACAATCCTGACTTTTAACGACCCCCCCCACAAAGAGAAAGCTTTAGAAAACATAGTGGGAAAAGGATAAAATGCTGGTCACCAGCATTTTCTCCTTTTCCCACAATGTTTTATATCCTAACGAGCAAATTTCATCATTTGAGCAACTTATAATTTGTCGTCTGCAAATCCTTTCAATTTGGACAAGTCTAAAATTTCATTGTGTGGTAAAGAGTTAAGAATATTAGCAGCATTAAAATGCTGGATTGTTTGGTAATGGGTCTTTACCAAACGACAAAATTTTGCACTAGTCCAAATTGAAAGCATTGACAGATGACAAAATAAATGTGACTTAAAAATTGAAATATGCTTTTGAAAGGGTAGAAAACATTGTGGAAAAAGGAGAAAATGCTGGTTACCAGCATTTTCTCCTTTTCCCACAATGTTTTCAAAAGGTTTCTTCCTTAGGATCGTTAAAACTCAGGATTGTGTGGTAAAGTGTTAATGTTTTTCTTTTTTAAGTCTTTACCAAACAACAGAATTTAAGACTTGTCTGAATTCAAAACTGTTGCAGACGACAAATTAGATTTGGCTCAATTGATAAAATTTGTCTTTGAAAGGAAAGAAAAGATTGTTGGAAAAGGAGAAAATGCTGGTTAACAGAATTTGCTCCTTTTCCTACATTGTTTTCAAAAGCTCTCTTTTTCAGGGTTGTTAAAGGTTAGGATTGTGTGGTAAAGGGTTAAGCCTTTATCACACAATCCCGAATTTTAATGACCCTAAGGAAGAGGCCTTTTGAAAACATTGTAGGAAAACGAGAAAATGCTGGGGACCAGCATTTTCTCCTTTTCCCACAAGGTTTTCTATCCTATCAAAAAACTTTTCTGCATTTGGATCACATTCAAATTTGTGGTCTGCAGAATGCTTTCGTTTTGGAAGAGTCTGAATTTGTTGTTTGGTAAAGAAACAGCTTGTCAAGATGTAGAAAAGGATAAAGGGAAATAAATAGATAACAAAAGCATCTTCTTGTCTAGTGCACGCAGGGACAGACAATATAGCACTCGGTGGTGCTCAGAGGTTGATTTCCTGTGTACATAAACCTAAATACTTATATAAACCCTTTACAAGATGTCAAAATTTTTAGACTAGTCTGTACTTAAAGTTGGAGTCCTGAGTGGGTCAGTGGTACAGTGTTGGGCTTGCGTCCTGGAGGCAGTGTCTATTCTAGGATGGGGATTGTGGGATTCACACTGATTTTTTTTTTTTTAGATCCAGCATAAATTCAGACCCAGTGTATGACAGTTGCATGTAAAAAATAAACAATGAAAAAGTCCCAAAACAAAGAATTTACTTTTGTCTCACAGAAAATACTGCTGTTTTCAATAAAGTGGCATCATTGCCAAAGCTGTTTTCCAACATGTAATGTCAAGTAGAGTAACCTTAGTCAAAAAGCTAAAATTCTGAACCATTCTACACACCATCAACTTTTAAATGTGTTTTCTCACTGACTGTAAGAATGCATATTTAAGGTATTTTTTGTCAGTTATTGAAAATTATCTTTGGCTTGTATTGCAGTCCAAAGGTCAGTCCAGTCCGTGCAAGTAACCTCACTTCACCTGGAGATTTTGGACAACTTCAATGTTAAAGATATTTGAAAATGGAGCAAAGTAAGTATAATAGACAAAGCTTCACTCTTAGAAATCAAATAACATGTTAATCCTTTCCCAAACAGCAAGTTTTGGACTGGTCCAAATTGAAACAGTTTGCAGACGACAATTTTAAATTCGATGAAAATGGCAGAAAGGTCTCAAAAAGGGTAGAAAACACTGTGGGAAAAGGAGAAATTGCTCATTACGAGCAATTTCTTCTTTTCCCACAGTGTTTTCAAAAGACTTGTACTGCAGACACATGAAAACCAGGGCTTGTTTGGGAAAGGGTTAACCTAAATAAGATTGATCAAGTTTTTGAATCTTCAGGGCTGTTTTGATAATAATATCTGGATGGTTTTGACAGAGCAGGGCCTTATACAGAAATTTGGGAAAAAGGCCCTTAGCCAATTTGAGAAAAATTCCATCGACAAAATGGCAAAATTGGGAGTAAAACACATGACAAAACATACCTGTATAAAGATATGAACACATTTAACCATATAGTAAACTAATAAATAAGGCATTCCTGCTATTACTAAATCAGTGTCACTTCTTTTTTCAGCCATCTTTCTTCGTACGAATGTCCTACTCATTTGTCTTTTAGCGTGCCCCCCCCCCCCCCCTTTCTAAGTTATGTAGGTTGTAGATAATTTTTTTTTCCTCACAAAGATCATCAAACTATTTTTCTGGTAACTGAATAATAGTTTTAGTTCCTGCACTAATTTCTGTGAGGTGTGTATGTAAGTCAGCTGTTTTAAGACTAAATTAGACAGTTTGAAGGGCTATGAGGTCAATTTGACATTTGTTTTGTCATGAGTTTTCGTGTGTTTTTTTCCATGATGATTAATCTTAATTTGAACAAGATTTTCTATGTGTTTTGACAAATGTGGAAAGACAGGAAAATCATCATATTCTATCCTAAAACTAATACAGTATTGAAAAAAAAAGTTAAAAAAGTAATTTTTATAGGGAGGAAACTTAGCTGTAGATTTTTATGTCATACGAGTTAGAAAAAAATCAATTGTTTTTTATATTGGTGCAAACTTAACTTCATAGCAGAGTCCTTTTTAACCACTTTTCTGTCATTGTCATTGGTTGTCAAGGAGATAGAATTTACTGTACCTGATAAGGTATGGTGACGAAGGTTGTCTTAAACTGTCGGGTATTGGAGTCGATAGTTATAGCCATACTAATACCGGATGTTAAAATCCTTGATTTTGTGACTCAAAGCTTGAAAAATTCAGGACATATGAAAAATGCCCAGTCTCATTTCTTCGGGCATTTTTTTTTATTTTTCAGGATGTTTATTACGTCATATCTGCTTAATGAAAGCACGGACCGATAGGCCTACATGAGACGTCTGGGGCGGTTTTTTAGGAGTCTAATTGGGGAAAAAAGTTGCAGAATTGGGAATGGGGCTGAAATTTGGCTCTGCAGGAATGGCAGAAAATACCCTGCAGAGTTGCTGTGTAGATCCAAGATCAGACTCCATTTATGTTGATTATCCATGTTCTACAAGGTTGTTTTCAAAATTGTCTGTCGCAAACTTCTTTCAGGAGTTAAGGCTTAAAAAAAAGGAGGGATATATTGTTAGCAGAATGACTCTGCCTCAAGCCCCCAAAATTTGCTATTTTTAGCTCCAATGGCCAAAGGACAGTGAGCCTATTTCATGGCCTGAACTGGTCCCCATTAGAGATATATACATATTACAACTGGAATAGGCTATTGTGTCGTTGCTTTTCATTGGGCTACATGTATATCACAGAAGAGCCAATCAGAGCAGCATACAGATTTCCAATTTGGCTGTAGAGGAAACATTGCGATTTTTTGCACATTTTGAAATAGGTAATCGAAACTAAAAAGAATATTAGCAGATGTAAACATAAAAGGTGATACCAAAAATACAATTCACTTATTTGTGAGGTCAGAAATATCGGAAAATCCTCTGCTTTGGATGTGAGAGTGACCTCCCATGAATCTCTATTAGTCTTGTGTCATGGCTGTTCTAAAAATAGATGGGCAGAATTCTGCCTGTTTTTAGTAGCATGTACTGATCCCTATACACTTTCTATATCAGGGGAGGTAACCAATCTATTTCATGGTCCTGTGTCAAAAGTGTGTAGAAACTAAGTGTTAACTTCTATTTCGAACATCTATCAAGTTGTATCTACCAGATTTTGACCAAACTTTACAGAAATTATCCTGTGATGGTCTTTTCAACTTGGACAAGTTGTTCACTATCGAAAGGGGGAACCCATACAACAAGGGCAGATGGTTTTCAAAGTATTTTTTACAAATGTATGCCCCTTTTTCGACTTCACTGAAAATCAAGCAACTGCAGATGAGCGTTGGCACCTGCGTGTGCTGTTTTTTATGTTTTAGGTTAACTGTTTTGTTTGTCAGAGTTTATTAGTTATGGATAATCCTTTAGCAGACATGCTTCAAATCTTGATATGTGAAAAAAAATAAGAAAAAAAAAAAGAATTTTCTGGTCTCTTATCCATTGAATATCACATTGTTGACTTCTTACACATGTTCATTACGGATCACTTATCATACTGTTCACTTATCGATATGGAAGTGGAGCATTACAGGGCCTTCATGGCCCTCTTGTTTTTATAACAAAGAGAAATACAGTGCATCTTCTTGTATACTTTGTCAAACACAATATTAACCCTTACAGCACTGAATAAACTCAGCAGATATTTTCAGTTAAGAACTAAGACCTAAATACCGGTAATAGCTTTATTATGATGGTTATAGTTTATAATTTATTGTTTCAGCAAAGCAGACAGAGTATATCAAAGATCAGATTGCAAGTTTTCTGCAGTCTTATCTTGATCTACACTGCCAGCAAAAGCACTTAGAGCTCTGAAAGGCACCTAAAAGGTTAACATTAAATGGATTCTGTATGGGGGGAGGCTTTTCTACCTACAAATCTATGGTACTTGTTAATTCAGAGCTATTTTTGAGGTCTTAGTAAAGGTTCATGCTGAGTTTTGAACTTTTGGCTTTTGTACCAGACACTATACATGTTACACATAGTAAAACATGAGCCATGCTCTGGCAAAAGGGGTTTTAATGTATCTCTGTGATGTGTTATACCAGGCAAGCCTTGGACTTGCCGAAAATTGAAGGATAGCGAAAAGTTTTGGCCCAGGTCAGCCTGCGCTGACTGTGCATGCTAACCCGAGTCGATACTTTTGGCAGATGCATTAAGCCCCATTTTCACAAAGCTCATACATATAGACCAATCCCGATTTCTACTGACCCGTAAGAAGAGAGCTTTTGAAAACATTCAATGTGTGGGAAAAACCATCATTGTCCCCTTTTTCCACAGTGTTTGCTCTCCTTCCAAAGACATTATCATCATTTGAGTAACATTTGATTTGTTGTCTGCCAACGCTTTCAATTTGGATAAGCATAAAATTGCGTTGTTTGGTAAAGAGTTAAAGTTGTAATAATTATGTATTATTGGATATGACAGAATGTCTCATTCCTTTAAATTAGTGTACTATACCACAGAAATCAATATTAACACTTACACTGCTAAATAAATGAAACGAAAATTTCCACGCAATAGTACAAAACCAAATATTGTGATTTAATCCTTTACCAGACAATCCCGTGTTTTCACGTCCCTGAGGAAGAAGCCTTTTGAAAACATTGTGGGAAAAGGAGAAAATGCTGGTAACCGGCATTTTCTCCTTTTCCCACAATGTTTTCTACCCTGTCAAAAAACCTTAAATTCATCTGTACCACTTTCAAATTTGTCGTCTGCAGATGCTTTCAATTTGGAAGGGGCTAAAATTTGTTGTTTGGGAAAGGGTTAAAAGTTGATTTCAACGGAAAGAAAACACCGTATCAGACAGTGTAGATCAAAGATTAGACTGAACATTCTAAACAGTCTGATCTTAATCTACATTGTCAGCAAATGGGCAGTGAGTCGTGCTTAGCAGCTTAACTCTTAACCATACAATCTCGAGTCTTAACGACCCTGGGAAAGAAGCCTTTTGAAAACATATGGAAAAAGGAGAAAATGCTGGTGACCAGCATTTTCTCCTTTTCCCACAATGTTTTCTACCCTTCCCAAAACAAATTTCAATTTTGCAGTCATGTTTATTTTGTCTTCTGCAACTGCTTTCAATTTGAACTGGTATAAAATTTTGTCGTTTGGTAAAGGGTTAAAGGTTAATTTTGTGGCATGTAAGCAACTTAAATTAACCCTTTACCACAAAATCCGGACTTTTAACGACCCTGGGAAAGAAGCCTTTTGAAAACATTGTGTGAAAAGGAGAAAATGCTGGTAACCAGCATTTTCTTCTTTTCCCACAATGTTTTCTACCCCCATCAAAGAAAAACTGCACCATTTGAGCCACATTGAAATTGTCGTCTGCAAATGCTTTCAATTTGGACAAGGCTAAAATTTTGTCGTTTGGTAAAAGGTTAATCCTCAGAGTGCCTGTCACAACTAAAGTTACTTTTGTATCGAGAGAAGATCAGGATCAGGCTGTACAAGATCTGCTCTCTGATCCGAGGTTTCTTTGATACAGACATTTTGAGCTAAGGCTGCCTTTACTTTCTAGACAGAAACTTTCTGTTTTAATTGCTTCTTCGGTGTTCTTGGGATAAAATTGTTAACCGACAGCAAAATTTTAGACTCCATGAAACTGACAGCATTTTGCAGACAATGATTTTAATGTATCTAGAATAAATGGATTTGTCTGTGAAAAGGTAGAAAACATTGTGGGAAAAAGAGAAAATGCCGGTTACCAGCATTTTCCACTTTTTCCACATAGTTTTCTACCCTTCCAAGAACAAATTTCAAGTTGTAAGTCATGTTCATTTTGTAGCCTGCAGATGCATTTCATTTGGACAAGTCTAAAGTGATCAGATTTCATAAATACTTCTGTGCAGCGTTATCTTGATCTACATTGTGAGAGTTTTTTTACAACATCTTTAGGGTTAAGAATACCTCTGTTGTCTAGACCATTACACCAAAAGAAAGTGCCAGTCAGATATATTCTACTTTTGCTCTGATTTTGTTCTACTAAAAACAACAACTTGCAAACTATTTAACCCTTTACCACACAATTCCGACTTTTAACGACCCTGAGAAAGAAGCCTTTTGAAAACATTGTGGGAAAAGGAGAAAATGCTGGTAACCAGCATTTTCTCCTTTTCCCACAATGTTTTCTACCCTTCCCAAAACAAACTTCAATTTTTTGTTAACATTTATTTTGTCTGCATTTATTTTTCTTTCAGTTTGGGACAGTCTAAAACTTTGCTGTTTGGTAAAGGGTTAATTTGGAAGCATTTGCAGCTGACAAACTAGATATGTTTCAAAAGAAATGGCTTGTCTTTAAAAGGGTAAAAAAAAATGTAGATACAGGAGAAAATGCTGATTAACAGCATTTTCTCCTTTTCCTACAATGCTTTAACCCTTTACCACACAATGACGACTTTTTACGACCCTTAGGAAGGAGGCTTTCGAAAGCATTGTGGGAAAAGGAGAAAATGCTGGTAACCAGCATTTTCTCCTTTTCCTACAATGTTTTCTATCCTTTCAAAGAACAACTGCATCATTTGAGCCACATTTAAATAGTTGTCTACAAATGCTTTGAATTTGGACAGGTTTAAAATTTTCTCGTGTGGTAAGGGGTTGCATAGCGTTTTCGTTGGGGGTTGTTAGAACATAGGAGTGTTTGATTGAGGGTTAATCAACATGAAGGGTGTGTACTATTTGTCTACAGATTTCAACTTTAAATGAACCCAAAAAGCCACATAAAATTTGAAGCCCATTGTACCCTTAAGTTGATTTAATTGTTGCTTTGTTTTCATGATGGTGTTGTTAAGTGATGGAGAGTACTTAATATTCATGAAAAGGAGAAATGGAAACCCTGTATTCTCATTCAGCAAAACTCGAGTGATCTGTTGATCAAGTCCTTCGACTGTATCACATAGCTTGATATTTACGTACACAGTATGAGATATCATTATTATGTCTTTGCCGTAAAACCACCGCTTTACCGTTCCTAGAATCGTAACACTTCACAAAGAAAGAGAAAATAGTAGTTACGATTTTCTTTGAGAATCTTTCTAAATACATTTCCATAGACAAAGAGTTCATACATTTATTTTCTAACTCTGTCTATCAATTCCATTGGCATATTTCAGCGACAGGTTGCGTATCAGCCTGGCTGTTGTTGCCACTGCTAATTGATTTACATGGGCACTGCCATGTTTAAGATCATGTCACTGGCAGTATTTCAAAATGGAAATTCCCGTGATACCTACAAGGTTTGATGTAGTTACGGGATTGGCCGAGTTGTGACAAGGGCCTTTATTCTCTGCCGTTGTACAAGAATCAAAGTACGTTACATTGTATATGAATAGAAAGTTCAAAGACTGTCTTCTGAATATGTCAGCATAAGGATGTAGATTCAAGATCAGGCTTCTCAGGTTGATTATCCATTATTTCACAAGATTGCTTTGGCAGAAGATGGCAGAAAGTTATCAAAAAGGGTAGAAAACACTGTGGAAAAAGGAGAAATTGCTCGTTACGAGCAATTTCTCCTTTTCCCACACTGTTTTCAAAAGACTTGTACTGCAGACACGTGAAAACCAGGGCTTGTTTGGGAAAGGGTTAATTTGTCATCTTCAAATGCCCTTTGTATGGACATAGTCTAAAATTGTGTCATTTTGTTAAGAGTTAACGACCCAATAACAGCCAAAAAGACAATGCAGGTGTTAAAATGCGTTTCCATTTAACCCTTTCCCAAACGGCAAATTTTGGACTGGTCCAAATTGAAAGAGTTTGCAGACAACAATTTTAAATTTGATGAAAATGGCAGAAAGTTATCAAAAAGGGTAGAAAACACTGTGGGAAAAGGAGAAATTCCTCGTTACGAGCAATTTCTCCTTTTCCCACAGTGTTTTCAAAAGACTTGTACTGCAGACACATGAAAACCAGGGCTTGTTTGGGAAAGGGTTAAATCATACCATTCAAAAGTATGGAAAATATTGTCAAGATGACAATCTGATAAATCTGTTATTATGATTGTGGTCAGTCGAAGTGTTAGTCACTGGCAGGAAAGTGAATTTTAAAATCAGGCAAAAAGTAAACAAAGGACAGAGTGACCTGGCAATTTCATAACCTAGTTTTGAAATTAATTTCCCTGCCAGCAACTAACTCTCGGACCCACTGTACAATAAGAGATCGTCATCTTCACAATAATTTCCATACTTTTAAATAATATGATTTGAATTTAAATGCATTTTTAACACCTGCTTTGTTTACTTTTGGCAGCTATTGTTACTTTAACATGCAGCAAGTTTGCTATATGAGGATAATAAATCACCTTACTAGATGAAAACATGAGAAAAGCAGAAAATCAAGGGATGATAAGCAGTTTGTTTCATTGCTGCCTTGTTTTCTGAAATGTCTTTCTGTAGCAATCAAATATGTATCAAATCAGATTTTCTTTAACAACCAGGGTCCATTATTCTTAAGAACATTCTTAGTCTTATTCTCATAAATTTTCTAACTTTGAAAGTAACACAACTTCTGATTGGCTAAACTAAATGGTTTAGCCAATCAAAAGTTGTGTTGCTTTCTATATGTAGAATAAGACTAAGAACGAATCTACGAATACGGACCCAGGAGTAAACTAAAGCTGTGCATAGAGTGATGGTTGAGATTATTGGATTTTAGAAGTTGATTAACTATTGATTGTATTGCTATGTACAGGAACTTTCAGGTTATTAAAGAGGTCAGTCATGTAAACCACAGGGTACAAAATGAAGTGTTAATGTGGTATCAGAAAATTAACAGACTTCTGTGTTAAGTTTTTGCAGACAACAAATAAAAAGTGGCTCTAATGACAGGATTTACCGGTAATTTTGAAAGGGTAGAAAACATTGTCAGAAATAGAGAAAATGCAAGATATCAGCATGCCACAATGTTTTCAAAAACCTTTTTACTCAGGGGTGTCATTTAAAAAGAGGATTATTTGGTAAAGGGTTAAACCACCTGGAACAGATTGTAGTTAATTACCATTTTAATTAATTTGCGTGAAAACAGAAAGTACGTTTTTGACAGAGATAGATCTATGAGGCCTCAGTGCTGATCTTTTTTGATCAGAAGTTTTTTTTTTTACATGGGAAAATAAGATGAGCATGTGACTTGGTTCTGTTCCGTCAATTCCTAACAAGATTTTAGACAGTGAGTGGAGCATTTTTGCAGACTTGCGGATGATACATTAACCCTTTACCAAACGACAAATTTTGGACTGGTTCAAATTGAAAGAGTTTGCAGACGACAATTTTAAATTTGATGAAAATGGCAGAAAGTTCTCAAAAAGGGTAGAAAACACTGTGGGAAAAGGAGAAATTGCTTGTTACGAGCAATTTCTCCTTTTCCCACAGTGTTTTCAAAAGACTTGTACTGCAGACACATGAAAACCAGGGCTTGTTTGGGAAAGGGTTAAAGATAAATTACCGATATATATTTTGTAAGGGATAAATACATGTATCAGAAATCTTGGATTTAAAACCAAAAACATCACAACAGTGATTTCTTTGATGGTCCCCCAAGAAAATGAAATGCATTTTCTATCAGTCGCAATCTAGACTATGCAAGCTTGCAGCAGTCAGGGGCAACATTTGGCATGAAGATACAAGAATGATTATAGTTTGATAAAATAAATATGAAATGGGTTAAAAGCTGGCTGAAAACAAGTCTAGATGTATCTTTAAATATGGAGTAGCCCAAATAACAAGCTTCGTCTATGAAAGGCTATAAAACATTACTGGAAAGTGGGGGATAAAGTGAGGGAATGAGACAATATTGGAGACCCCTTTCCTCTCAGTATTTTCAAAGACTTAGAATCATTAAACAGCATAGGCTTGTCTGGTAAAGTGGTGAAACTGTTTTCACTTTTCAGGGTTTTACTTGCCTATTTTTGTGCTGTCTGATCTTGATCTGCTAAGGAAACAAAAACTGGCCACAAATTTAACGTGGTTTGCTCTGCATAGATGAATGGTGAAGTGAACAGTAAGTGTGACTTCATTCTATAAGGAAGTTTTACATTTTTTCCTTGAATGTTTCACATTGCTTAACCCACACGAGCCTGACCTTTAAATACCCTGAAGAACAAGGTGTTTGAAAACATTGCAGGAAAAAAAAGAGAAAAATGTTGGAATCCAGCATTTTCTCTTTTTCCCACATTATTTTCTACCCTTTCAAAGACAAAGTTCAATTTGATCTACATTTCTTCTATTGTCTGCAAATGCTTTCAATTTGAACTGGTGGAAAATTTTGTTTTGTGATAAAGGATTTACTCCCTACCAGATTACAACATTTTTAGACTTGTCCAAATTCAAAACACTTGCAGACGATAAATTGATATGGCCCAAAATAATGTTATTTGTCTTTGAAGAGCAAAGAAACGTTGTGGGAAATGAAGAAAATGCTAGTTACTAGCATTTTCTCCTTTTCCCAAAATGTTTTTAAAAGCCTTCTTCCTCAGGGTCGTTAAAACATGGGATTGTTTGGTAATGGGTTAACCCTTTATCGAGTGATCCTGCTTTTGTTTACAACAGTAAACAAAGCTTCTGAAAACACTGAGGGTAAACAGAGCTCCAGGCAGAGGTAGTGATTTTGATTTCAAAATTGAAAATATTTATCACTCTCCACTAAACCCTATGTTATGGGTACTCATTAGAATCGTCTCATCGAGACGATTCTAATGAGTACCCACAATATAGGGTTTGAAAGAGAAATAATGGATTTAGAATACAATCACTCCCTCTTATCTGGAGGTTAAAGGAGAAAATGCCAGCAACCATATTAAATTCTACATTTTCCAGGAAAAATGCCATCATTCTAGCCACTTAAGTGGTATTTTGCCGCGTGCAAATGTTTACATTATGGAAGCGTAAAATTTTTTTGACTTGTTAACAGTTAACCCTTCTTTACACAATCCAGAGCTTTAATTGCCCTGCCCCCCCCCCCCCCCCCCCCCCCCCCCCCCCCAAGGGAGAAGGCTTCCGTAAACATTGTTGTAAAAGGAGAAAATCATGGTTACCAACATTTTCTCCCTTTTCCTCTTTTTTTTTCCTACCCTTTCTAAGAAATATCCATACATTTAAGAATATTGAAAATAAGGTCTGCAAAAGCTTTTAACTTTGACAACTCGAAAAACCGGTGTTAACCCTATACCACACAGTCCTAGGTTTTAACGACCCTGAGGAAGAATCTGTTTGAAAACATTGTGGGAAAAGGAGAAAATGCTGGTAACCAGCATTTTCTCCTTTTTCCCACAATGTTTACTACTCTTTAGAAGAGATATTTCAGGTTTTGAGTAACTTTTAACTGTTTACCACACGTGAATCCTGAGTTTTAACGACCCTGAGAAAGAGGCCTTTTGAAAATATTGTGGGAAAAGGAGAAAATGCTGGTAACCAGCATTTTCTCCTTTTCCCACAATGTTTTCTACCTTTCCCAAATAAAATTTCAATTCTTTATTCACATCTCTTTTGACGTCTGCAAATGCTTTCAATTTGGACCAGTCAAAAAATTTGGCAAGTGGTAAAGAGTTAATTTGCCTTCTGCAAATGCTTTCAATTAGGGCAAGTCTACAATTTTGTCATTTGGTAGAGAGTTAAGGGTTTATGAGTCATAGTTTGTCCTCTATGCAACTTGCAACTTCCTCTAAGATATTACCCATTACAAAGCCTGTCATTAGTTACTAGTAGCTTTTGCAGGCTGTTTAGGTTAAAGATCAGACTGCATATTTTGTGAGGTCTGATCTTCGATCTTCACTGCCCTCTTCGTTGAAAAACTTTGCGTACAAAAGTGCTTTGATATGGCAGTTACTGGGGTATTCTTTTTCTTCACAGATAATTATGCGTTTTGTTTGTTTGGTCGTCCTTACATGTTTCAACTTACTGTAAGATGTTGCCCCATACAAGGCCTGTCGGTATTTTATTTGCTTTTGAAAGCTGTTCAGATCAAAGATCAGACTGCACATTTGTTGCTGTCTGATCTCTGATCTACATTGCTGGTTACCAGCATTTTCTCTTTTTCCCACATTGTTTTCATAAGGCCTCTTCCTCAGGGTCGTTAAAACATGGGATTGTTTGGTAAAGGGTTAAGAGTATTTTCAGACAAAGAATTTAAGGTGACTCAAATGCTATGAGTTGTCTGTGAAAGGGTGGAAGCTAGACATTTTAGGAAAGAAGAAATTGCTGGTTACCAGCCTTTTAGTACAGTATTTTTAAGTCCTTAAAATTTGATAGTGAAACGATTGGAACTGGTTGGTAAAGGATTAACTGTTTACCAAGAGACTGAATTTTAGACCTGTATACAAATCAAAAGCATTCACGGAATGGCAAATGAAATGTGACTCAAAGAATGAGAATTGTCTTCAAAATGGTGGAAAACATTGTGGGAAAAGGAGAAAATGATGGTTACCAGCATTTCTGCCTTTCTCACAGTGTTTTCAAAAGCTTTATCTTTTCAAAAGCCATATCTTTCCAGGGTTGTTAAAATATATGATCATATGATGAAGGGCTAACAATAAATTGTCTTCAAACTGGTGGAAAACATTGTGGGAAACGGAGAAAATGATGGTTACCAGCATTTCTCACTTTCTCACAGTGTTTTCAAAAGCTTTATCTTTTCAAAAGCCATATCTTTCCAGGGTTACTGCCAATCATGATTCATTTGGACATAAAATAGCATTTACAATTAATATGGGACATAGGTCTTCGATACTTCACGTTCTTAAAGTTTTTCCGAGTTAGTTGCAAATTTTATGATACTGGAAGTTTATAATGTTATTGGAAGTGTATGTATATTCGGGTAGTCAGGTGTTAATGACATGAATTTGTGAAGTAATTCGGGTTATGTCGATGCTGTACAGATAAGTTTAGTTTTAAAATATTGGTCATCAGCAATTTTCGTCAGTTTGCATTTGAAAAGTTTTGAAATTATCTTGCATTTGGAAGTTTATCACCCCAGTCGGCGATTTTAAGCAAAGGTCAGGTGTGGGTTGGGGTTGTCCAGAGGCTTCTGGAGTTAGTAATTAAGGGGGGGGGGCGCGACTTTTAGGGAAGGAGCCTTAGATAATTCAGGTAATGATGCTGAAAAGAGACAAATAGAGGATCTTACATAAGTGTTTATGTATTATCATTTTTATCAAGTTGATTATAGTTATATGGCGGGAGCTTTGGCAACAAGTTTGGTAAAATTGATAATACATAAACACGAATGTGAGATTCTATTTACTACATAAAATGACTGACAGATTTGAAGATGTGTACAAGAACATAAATCTCTGACATTTATTTCGAAAGCAAAATGATACAGTTTATAGAGGGAGCAAACTGAAAGATTTCCGCAATTTTGATGATTTTGAATAGCTTTCATTTCTTAATTTATTTAAAATCATTAAACTTTCCACACATGTATGCCTTAGCAGCAATGACGTCTTTTTCCCGCAAAATGACGAAGTGGTACAAATTCTGGCAGATGCTGCGGTTGATTTCACTGGCTTCACATGCTCATAACTATAACTTAACCATAAACAGGTACCAAAAAACAAGAATACTCTAGTGTATTACCAAAAAAAAAATCATGGGTTTTATACAATGCCAGAGGAGGTTTCATGTCACAAAAACAATTCAGTAATACTTTCTTTGTGGAAATATGCTTTCACTTTCTACTTTCTTTCTTCACATGACTATTTTGTCCTTTGTTGTACTGAAATAATTCTGACTCTCATTTAAACCTTTTACCAGCCGACAAGTTCTTGAAGTGGTTCAAATTGGAAGCATTTACAGACAACAAATCAAACTTGACTTTAATGGTGGGATTTGTCTGCGAAAGGGCAGAAAAGATTGTGGGGAAAAAGGAAAAAATGCTGGTTATAACCAGCATTTTATCCTTTTCCCACAATCTTTTCAAAAGGCTTTATCCTCAGGGTCGTTAAAACTTGGGATTGTGTGCAAAAGACTTATGATAATTTGGTTTGCACTCCAAATTGAGCCTGTTACAACAGGATGGTGTGTTTTAACCTAATTTGGAGTGCCAATAAACAAAACAGCTGTTACAGGTCTGGAAATAAGACCAAAATAATTAAGCCATGCTCTGGTAAAAGGGGACTTAATGATGCATGATCCCAAGCAAGTCATCACATAATTAGGGACCCATAAAATCCATGATGTCTCACAGCCGACTGTATCATAAGGTACACTAATCCTTGATATACAGAAAATTGACCAATAGTGAAAACTTCCGGCCCGTATCAGCCTGCGCGGACTGCACAGGCTGACTTGGGTCAATACTTTTTGCAGATGCATTAAGCCCCCTTTTCACAGAATATTGCTCAATTGTTAATTTTGATTTGTCATTCTACTGATGCTTTCTGTTTGGACCTGTCTAAAATTTTGTTGTATGGGAAAGAGTCCTGTAACACACAATCACGAGTTTAACCCTTTACCACATGGCAGAATTTTAGACTGGCCAAAAGTCAAACCATTTGCAGATGACAAATTAGATCTGGTTCAAATGAATGGATTTGTTTCTGAAAGGTTAGAAAACATTGTGGGAAAAGGAGAAAATGCTGGTTACCAGCATTTTCTCCTTTTCCCACGATGTTATCAAACATCTTATTTCCCAGAGGTGTTAAAACTCGTCATTGTGTGGTAAAGGGTTAAACAATCTTGAGGAAGATGCCTTTTTTAAAACACTGTGGAAAAAAGAGAAAATGCTGGTAACCAGCATTCCCCATTTTCTGACAATGTTTTCTACTGTTTCAGTGATAAATATCGATCATTATTTGAGCTATATTTAACTTGTTCTATGCAAAAGCTTTAACTCTTTACCAGACGATAAAATTTTAGACTTGTCAACACTGAAATTACTTGCAGACGACAAATTAAATGTAACTAAAATGATGGTTATTGTCTCTGAAAGAATAGAAAACCTTGTGAGAAAAGGAAAAAATGCTGGCAATTTCTCCTTTTCCCACAAGGTTTTCAATTGATTGATTGATTGTATGGTGTTTTAACACCGTTTTCAACATTATTTCAGCCATATCACGGCGGCCAGTGCACCTATCCATGCTTTCCTGGAGTTTCTGTTACCAGTACTCCGCACAATATTCTTTCCAAGCCACTGGCTGCTTTCCCACATAACCATCGTCGAAACAATGGTCAGCGGTGAGAGAGGAATGAATCCTGTCGCAATGACTATCATCAATCCTCGGAAAGAAATTGGCAAGGCCGGGGATCGAACCAGCGACCTCCTGTTCTCAAGTCCTGTACGCTACCGACTGAGCTACGGGGGCTTGGCCACAAGGTTTTCAAAAGGTTATTTCCTGAGGGTCATCAAAACTCGAGATTGTGTTTTAAGGAGTTAAAATTGGGCATGTCTCAGCTTTTGTTGATCTTTGTGGTAAAGAGTTAATATATTTTTAGTGCATTACCAAGCAATTCACAGTTTTAATGACCTCCAGGAAGAAGGCCTTTGAAAAAATCTGAAAAGGAGAAAATGCCAGTGATCAGCATTGTGCCCTTTTCCCGCAATGTTTTGTACCTATATAAAGGCAGATTCCGAAATTTGAACGACATTGTACACAATAAAAGTCATATTTGATTCCATACATTTCTCTTCTTTTTCCAAAACGTTTAGTATCCATTCAAAGGCAGATTCAACTATTTGAATCACATTTAATATGCCATCTACAAATGCTTTGAATTTGGACAAATCCAAAATGTTATATGGTAAAGGATCAAGTATGTTGCAAGAAAGTGTGATATTTACAAATATACCATAAACATAATATTATAGTCTAGGATGTACATGTAATACTATGTGAAGTTACAGGATATAATGACTATGTAACCCTCTACCAGATGACAACATTTAGGATCTACCCAAATTCAAAGCATTTGCAGACGACAAATTAAATTGGGCTAAAATTATAGAATTTTGTCTTTGAAATGATAGAAAACATTTTGGGAAAAGGAGAAAATGCTGTTTAGCAGCATTTTCTCCTTTTTTTCATAATGTTTTCAAAAGTCTTTTTTAATACGGTCGTCAAAGCACGGAAATTATTGGTCAAGGGATGATGTACGTAATTAATGATGTGAAAGCTTCAATACTGTATTGTAATGATCAGGTTATTCAGTTTGTTCATGCACATGATTATTAGGTATTTGTTTGACTTATTCTGTATGTATATTTTTTTCTTTTTCTTCAAAAATTATGTTGCAGCAGCTCTGATTGCTCACATATGCTCACAAGTTTTGTCAGGTTCATTTTTTTCAACGGTATGGTGTTCCAGCCATTTTTTATCAAATTAACCCTTTCCCAAACGACAAATTTTGGACTGGTCCAAATTGAAAGAGTTTGAATACGACAATTTTAAATTTGATGAAAATGGCAGGAAGTTCTCAAAAAGGGTAGAAAACACTGTCGGAAAAGGAGAAATTGCTCGTTACGAGCAATTTCTCCTTTTCCCACAGTGTTTTCAAAAGATTTGTACTGCAGACACGTGAAAACGAGGGCTTGTTTGGGAAAGGGTTAACTTTTTCCCAAACGACAAAATTTTAGCATTGTCCAACTTTACAAACGTCAAAATAAATGTGACTCAAAAATTGAAATTAGCTTTTGGAAGAGTAGAAAACATTTTAGGGAAAGGAGTAAATGCTTGCCACCAGTATTTTCTCCTTTTCTCGTAATGTTTTCAAAAGCTTTCTTCCATAACGTTGCCACACAATCCAAAGTTTTAACAACTCTGAAGAAGAAGGATTTTGAAGACATTGTGGGAAAGGCATTTTATTCTTTTCCAACAATGTTTTCTACTCTACCATTGACAGAAATTATCATTTGAGCTACATTTATTCTGTCATCTGCAAATGGTTCAGCTGAATTTGTTAGAGTCCAAACTTTTATCAACTGGTAAAGAGTTCACTCTTTACCAGACGACAAAATTTCAGGCTGGTCTAAATTGAAAGCATTTGCAGACAACATATTAACTGTTGGTCAAATGGTAAGATTTGTCTGTGACAGGAAAGAAAACATTGTGGGAAAAGGAGAAAATGCTGGTTACCTGCATTTTCTCCTTTTTCCACAGTGTTTTCAAAAGCCTTTTCTTCAGGGTCGTTAAAATTTGGGATTGTGTGGTAAAGGGTTAACTGATAATATTATCCTGGAATGTACACTTGTACAGTGTTTCACTCTTCCTGGATGTATTCAGAATGATGAAAACATTCTAGCAAGTGGAAGAAAGTGATTGTTTTTGATAAATGAAATCACTGATTGATTATATGGAGTTTAATGCCGTTTTCGACGTTATTTCAGCTATATCGTGGTGGTTTGGTGCACTTATCCATGCTTTCCTGGAGTTTCTTTTATTTACCTGTCCTACGCACAATATTCTTTCCAAGCCACTACCTGCTCTCCCACAAAACCATTGTCAAAACAATGGTCAGCAGTGAGAAAGGAATATATCCTGTCACAATAACCATCATCAATCCTCAGAAAGAAATTGACTGAGCTGAGGATCAAACCAGTGACCCCCTGTTCTCAAGTCCTGTACGCTACTGACTGAGCCACCAGGGCTTGGCATATGAAATCAAACATGAAACCTCCTTCTTTTCTTTGAATCTCTTAGGTTTCATGTTTTGGTTGATCGTTATAAACTCTATTGCTGTAATGGGTTGTATATAGTTAGTATTTTTTAGGAGAAGATAGATCAAGATCAGACTGCACCTAATATGCAATCTGATCTTGGATCTGCACTTGCCAATACTTGGTTCTGAGCTATTGCAAGATAACGGTCTTCTCATTCTCAGCAAAAAGTATTTTTTAGTCTGTGACATAAGATAACTAATGGGATTAATAATTAGTAAACTTGACTACAAAGTATCTGTAGGTACATGTAAGATGATCTTTTTATCTTGCAGGATTTGAGATAAAATGTGTGGGATGAACTCTGGATGCTGATTTCTATGTGGGTTCACAACTGCCTGTGGCCTGTTTGCTTTTTTTCATGTGGACTTTGAGAGGAAAGGAAGAAGAATTGGAATTATGGTATACTTTTTTTTGTTTGATCTTTTTACTTCAAATAAAGTCCTTGCCATTTTACTTTTTCTGTTGATCTTTAACCATTTACCACAATTAATGCCGCCTTTTGGCAACCCTGGGAAAGAAGCCTTTTGAAAACAATGTGGTAACCAGCATTTTCTCCTTTTCCCACAATGTTTTCTACCATCTCAAAGAAAAATTGCGCCATTTGAGCCACACTAAAATAGTTGTCTGCAAATGCTTTCAATTTGGACAAGGCTAAAATTTTGTCATCTGGTAAATGGTTAACCAAAAATAGGTTTAACCTTTTTCCGAACAATCCCAAGTTTTGATTATCCTGCAGAAAGATACCTTTGAAAACTGTAATTGAAAAGGAGAAACCAGCTCTGGGTCAGTAGTCACCAACCATTTTTAAGAATATTTTCTGTCTTATTCTTGATTTAGAAAGTAACCCAACTCCTGATTTGCTAAACCAAATGGTTTAGGCAATCAGAAATTGTGTCATTTTCAAATTAAGAAAAAGACAAAGAATGTTCTTAAGAATGGTTGGTGATTATGAACTCTTTACCAAACGACAACATTTTAGATTCATCCATTTTGAAAGCGTTTGCAGACGACAATTTAAACGAGAAACAAGTAAGATTTGTCTTTGAAAGGATAGTAAACATTTTGGGAAAAAGAAGAAAATGCTGGTTACCAGCATTTTCTCCTTTTCCCAAAATGTTTTCAAAAGGCTTTTTCCTAGGGGTCTGTAAAACTCAGGATTGTGTGGTAAAGAGTTAATACACATGTTGCAGATTTTTTGTTACATATTTACCTTGTGAACTGCAAAAGCTCTCAATTTACACCAATTTAACATTTAGTCATCTAGTGAAGAGTTATTAGCCCTGAGAATAAAAGCAATTGAAAACATTGTGGGAAAAGGACAAAACTTTCAGAGACAAATCAAGCAGTTTTAGCCACATTTGAATTGCAGATGCTTTCAATAGGAATGAGTCTAGAAATTTGTTGTCTGGTATAGAATTGATGTAGAAATATTCATACAAACCAGCTCTCTTCATTCCTTAACAAACAATAATATGTTGGACTTGCCCAATTTGAAAGCATTTGCAGACAGCAAATGACCTAACAATTCTGTGTTTTAATGAAAACAGCTTTCGAAAACATCGTTGACAATTGGGTAGTACAGATAACTGTCCGCAAAGGTGATTTTAGTTTTTGATCGGTCGCCTTCGGGTACAGAGACAATTGTGAAAAAGACAGGGAGTTGAAATATGTGCACAGATTTTGTGCGCGCTTTGAAACTCTCTTATTTTCACAAATAGAGGACAAAACTGGAATTTGAACATACCTGTTGCTTAAGTATTCAACAATCCTTCATTTGAAATACAGATATTTTCAGTTAAACTTTTAATGTATGAAAAAAAGTTTATCTGTTACTCAAGGTGTTTACATTCCCTACACGAAATGTCCCCCAACATTATAAATTTCATTTGTTCTTTTCAAGATTTACGTGTTATAATAGACTTAGACTACGAGCGCTTTAGGTAATGAAACATTTCATAATTTGTCCTTTGTCATGTGTGTCACTAAAACTCAATAGTATTTCTCTGCAATACAGATTAAACCGATGAAACAGAAAGTCAGTTCAGTGCTGTAGCTTTGTGACTGAAAAATTCACAATGGACTTAAGACAGTACGGTGCGCAATAAATGTCCAAATAAGAAAAGAAGCACCATAAACGTCTCATTGTTGAGACTAACAGTTGGTTTACTAAATAATTATACTGTACCTAAACTGCTAGTTTTTCGTGCCAGCAATTTTCTTCCTTATATGGTCTTTTAGTAAAATGATAAGTATTACCCTAACAATCCCAAATTTCAGAACCTTTTGGGAAAAGGCTTCTAAAAACAATTTTTGAGAAAAGGAAAATTGCTGGTAACCAGCATTCATTACTTGCTATTGACAAATTGTCAAAATTTTAGACTCACACATTTTGGAAGTAATTACAGACGAAAGATTAGAACTCTTTACCACACAATCACAGGTTTTAACGACCTTGAAGA
Source organism: Tridacna gigas (assembly GCA_945859785.2). Lineage (NCBI taxonomy): Eukaryota > Metazoa > Mollusca > Bivalvia > Cardiida > Cardiidae > Tridacna > Tridacna gigas. The sequence goes on along the minus strand of OX244029.2, from coordinate 11,732,807 downwards.
AGAAGCCTTTTGAAAACATTGTGGGAAAAGGAAAAGGTTTGCTGGTAACCAGCATTTTCTCCTTTTCCCGCAATGTTTTGTAAATTTTAGACCTGTCCATATTGAAAGCATTAAATTTTGCAGACAACAAATTGAATGTGGCTCAAATGATGCAATTTTCTTTTGAAAAGATAGACAACATTATTGGAAAAGGAGAAAATGCTGGTTACCAGCATTTTATGCTTTTCCCACAATGCCTTCAAAAGCTTTCTTTTTTAAGGTTGTTAAAATTCAGGATTTCATGGAAAATGCTTAAAGAAGTTCATTTTTTCAATTACAGGCAGAGAGCCGTGACTGGTGTCAAGCTTGGCAGCCGCCACCACTTCCTCCGCAGGGTTCAGAACTGTTTCACAGATCATTTTCCTACATAAGGAATAATGCAACACACTGGGAAAACTATAAGACTTTTTTTTGTATGTACATCTTTAATTTGTCTTTTTATTTTTGAGAAAGCCAAAGGCATTATCATATTTCTGTTGTCACCTGCATTTTGGACAGCATCATAGTCATGCGAAGCTTTTCACAGTTTCTCATACCTCTGTTATTATATACTGTTATCAAAGGGGGAGCAGTACATTTAGGGCAATCAGCCCTGAAAACATTTTTGACATAGCTATGTCCTTTTTTTTTTTTGACTTGGAATTTTCATTGAAAAAGCAAGTGCAGCCAAGCATTGGCAGAAGCATGTGGTGCTCTTGTTAGCTCATCTGAGCACATATCTGAGCACAAAGTGCTCAAGGTGAACTTTTGAGATTGTGCTGTGTCTGTCGTCCATCTTGCGTTGGCCATCATGCGGGCACTGATAATTACCATGTGTGCACTCTAGAGGCCGCATTTGCTGTCAGACACTCATTGGCAGAATGTATGCCTTGATAAAGACTTTGACATATTCGAAATTGGGTCACATGGGGTCAAAAAAGTAAGTCGCCAGGACACATCTTAGAAAAACCTTGTGCGCACTCTAGAGGCCATATTTTCTGGCCGATACTTATGAAAATTGGTCAGAATATTTGTCTTGATAATGTCTTAGACAGTTTAGAAATTGGGTCATGTAGGGTCAAAAAGTAAGTCACCAGGACACATCTTAGAAAACCTAGGTAACCAATGCTTTCTTTTTAGCTCACCTGAGCAAGAAGTGCTCGAGGTGAGCTATTGTGATTGGTCAATGTCCGTCGTCCGTCTGTCCGTCTGTCCGTCAGTTCACAATTACAAAAAAAAATCTTCTCCTTCTAAACTAACAATCAGATTTCAATCAAACTTCACAGAAATAATCCTTAGGTCATGCTCTTTCAAAACACTTCAAAGAATTGAATTCCATGAAGAACTCTGGTTGCCATGGCAACCGAAAGAAAAAACTTTAAAAATCTTCTTGTCCCAAACTGTAAGGGCTAGAGCTTTCATATATGGCATGTAGCATCATCTAGTGGCCCTCTACCAAAATACTTCAAATAATGGCCCTAGTGTGGAAATTGGCCCTATGTTGTGGGTTCTCGGATTTCACAGAAAGATAAAGAAGGAAATCTTTAAAAATCTTCTTGTCCCAAACCATAAGGGCTAGAGCTTTCATATATGGCATGTAGCATCATCTAGTGGCCCTCTACCAAAATACTTCAAATTATGGCCGTAGTGTTGAAAATGGCCCTATGTTGTGGGTTCTCGGATTTCACAGAAAGATAAAGAAGGAAATCTTTAAAAATCTTCTTGTCCCAAACCGTAAGGGCTAGAGCTCTCATATATGGCATGTAGTATCATCTAGTGGCCCTCTACCAAAATACTTCAAATAATGGCCCTAGCATGGAAATTGGCCCTATGTTGTGGGTTCTCGGATTTCACATAGAGATAAAGAAGGAAATCTTTAAAAATCTTCTTGTCCTAAACCATAAGGGCTAGAGCTTTCGTATATGGCATGTAGCATCATCTAGTGACCCTCTACCAAAATACTTCAAATTATGGCCCCGGTGTTAAAAATTGGCCCTGTGTTGTGGGTTCTCGGATTTCACATAGAGATAAAGAAGGAAATCTTTAAAAATCTTCTTGTCCCAAACCGTAAGGGCTAGAGCTTTCGTATTTGGCATGTAGCATCATATAGTGGCCCTCTACCAAAATACTTCAAATTATGGCCCTAGTATTGAAAATGGCCCTATGTTGTGGGTTCTCGGATTTCACAGAAAGATAAAGAAGGAAATCTTTAAAAATCTTCTTGTCCCAAACCGTAAGGGCTAGAGCTCTCATATATGGCATGTAGTATCATCTAGTGGCCCTCTACCAAAATACTTCAAATAATGGCCCTAGTGTGGAAATTGGCCCTATGTTGTGGGTTCTCGGATTTCACATAAAGATAAAGAAGGAAATCTTTAAAAATCTTCTTGTCCCAAACCGTAAGGGCAAGAGCTTTCATATATGGCATGTAGCATCATCTAGTGGTCCTCTACCAAAATACTTCAAATTATGGCCGTAGTGTTGAAAATGGCCCTATGTTGTGGGTTCTCGGATTTCACAGAAAGATAAAGAAGGAAATCTTTAAAAATCTTCTTGTCCCAAACCGTAAGGGCTAGAGCTCTCATATATGGCATGTAGTATCATCTAGTGGCCCTCTACCAAAATACTTCAAATAATGGCCCTAGCGTGGAAATTGGCCCTATGTTGTGGGTTCTCAGATTTCACATAAAGATAAAGAAGGAAATCTTTAAAAATCTTCTTGTCCTAAACCATAAGGGCTAGAGCTTTCATATATGGCATGTAGTATCATCTAGTGGTCCCCTACCAAAATACTTCAAATTATGGCCCCGGTGTTAAAAATTGGCCCTGTGTTGTGGGTTCTCGGATTTCACATAGAGATAAAGAAGGAAATCTTTAAAAATCTTCTTGTCCCAAACTGTAAGGGCTAGAGCTTTCGTATTTGGCATGTAGCATCATACAGTGGCCCTCTACCAAAATACTTCAAATTATGGCCCTAGAGTTGAAAATGGCCCTATGTTGTGGGTTCTCAGATTTCACATAGAGATAAAGAAGGAAATCTTTAAAAATCTTCTTGTCCCAAACCGTAAGGGCTAGAGCTTTCATATATGGCATGTAGTATCATCTAGTGGCCCTCTACCAAAATACTTCAAATAATGGCCCTAGTGTGGAAATTGGCCCTATGTTGTGGGTTCTCGGATTTCACATAAAGATAAAGAAGGAAATCTTTAAAAATCTTCTTGTCCCAAACCGTAAGGGCTAGAGCTTAGGTATATGGCATGTAGCATCATCTAGTGACCCTCTACCAAAATACTTCAAATTATGGCCCTGATGTTAAAAATTGGCCCTATGTTGTGGGTTCTCGGATTTCACATAGAGATAAAGAAGGAAATCTTTAAAAATCTTCTTGTCCCAAACTGTAAGGGCTAGAGCTTTCATATTTGGCATGTAGCATAATCTAGTGGCCTTCTACCAAAACACTTAAAATTATGGTCCTGGTTTGAAAATTAGCCATATTTTGTTGGTCTCGGATTTCACATAGAGATAAAGGGGGAAATCTTTAAAAATCTTCTTGTCCCAAACTGTAAGGGCTAGAGCTTTCATATTTGACATGTAGCATTATGGTGTTGAGTCTTCTTGCAAGTGGTTGTGGGAAAGAGGTTGATCACCATTATATCTTGAAAAGAGTCAACTCAATACTGATCTGCTAAAATATTAATTAATTTCTTGAGCATCTCTGCAACAATTACAGTAAACTTTGCTTATTACTATATTGCTGAATACAATATATTGCTTATAATGACGTTAATCCCTTGGTCCCAACAGGGTCTCTTTTTATAAGAATATACATCAGTTAAAACAGTATTCAGATAAAACGATATGATTTCTTCGGTCCCCTGAGTATCATTATAAGTGGAACCCTATTTTGGGCTGTCGCAGATGTTAACCCTTACCAGGTATGTGCCACTATTTGGAAACACTGAGTCTTTCAACTGCTTTCTGCGATTATTGTCTAATTGTTGTCAACTTTTCATTTGCCTGTCTATCAAAAGGTCATTGCATATCTAATTTATTTTTGGGCCTACTCATAGAAAAGGTATAATCACAATATTAAGACTGAATATGAAGGCCATATCTGTGAACGATGGCTTATATGCAGAGCAAAAAACAAGAGGCAAGTGGCCATAACAATTACAGATGAGTTGCATTTCAGGTGAGTGATTTAGGACCATCATGGTCCTCTTGTTATTCACAATGTTTTCTACTTTTTAAAAGACACATTCCATTGTTTAATCCTATTTAATTCATTGTCTGCAATTGCTTTCAATCTGGACAAGTCAAAGATTTTGTTGTTTGATAAAGAATTTAATCTTTGCCAGATGACATTTTGGACATGGTCTGTAATCGAAAGCATTTGCTAATGAAAAATTAAATGTGGCTCAAATTATTGGTTTGCCAATGAAAGGGCTGAAAATATTATGAGAAAAGTAGAAAATGCTGATTAACAGCATTTTTTCCTATACCACAATGTTGTCAAAAGCCTTCTTCCTCACAGTTGTTAACCAGGATTATTTGGTAAAGGGTTAAGTTCATTATCATGACTGGTTCTAGACATAAAACCCTTTTAGTTCAATATCATGACTGGTTCTAGACATAAAACCCTTTATTACGAGGGACACTTTTTAAGTTCGTAGAGTAGGGCGGTCTTTTTAAAACCGCTTAATATATCAAAATTTTATTTATCTAAGACCTTCGAAATATGCCCCGTCTGCCTCCACACACATTTTACACCGATCTACCCATTTCCGGAACGCCGCCCGGTAGTCCTCTTTAGGTATATGTTGCAGACACTGGTAGACCGCACTGCCTATACCACAACGGGATTCAAAACGGTGCCCTGCCAGCATTTCCTTTAGTCTTGGGAACAACCAAGTCACAGGGGGACAGGTCAGGGCTGTATGGGAGATGATCTAAGACATCGAGCCCAGATTCTTTCAGATATTCCTGTACCGTAGCGGATTTATGGGCCGGTGCGTTATCATGGAGTAATTTGATGCCGCGGACAACGGTGCGTGGTCTGCGTTTCTGATAGAAATCAACAAGTTGAGTAAGAACACTTTCTCTGTAAAACTTTCCAGTGACAGAACTACCTTTCGGGACTGGAATTTGAAGGACTGGACCTTTCGAATCAAAGAATATCGCATACAACATGCGATTTGATGTTTTGCAACGGCGCGCAATGACAAGTCTGTCGCCCTCAGATGAAACCCAAACCTTATTTTTAGCCTTAGAATCGGGTTGAAAATGATAGATCCAGGTTTCATCACCTGTAACTATCTCTTCCAAACGACGTGGGTCACATTTATCATATTTTTCTATAACTTGCGATGCAAGTCTAACCCAACTTTGTTTCTGCTCGTCAGTGAGCAAATGGGGCACCCAGCGCGCGCAGATCTTACGTAGCCCAAGTCGTTCACATAAGATCTTCAAAACACTTGACGAATGAATGCCACTTAATTCTTCTATCTCTTGCACGGTATAACGTGCGTCTTCCTCAATTAACGTTTTCACAGTAGCAACGTTCTTTTCCGTCAAAACGGAAACCGGCCTACCCACCCGAGGGTCATTTTCAATTGACTCCCGACCATCATTAAAATGACGTACCCACTTGCAAACTGTAGCATATTTTAAAGCACCATTCCCATAAACTTTTTGCAAATCAGCATGAATTTCTGTTGGCGGAAACCCGAGCTGTGCTCGAATCTTACCATATACCCTCTGTTCAGAGATTTTTCCATCCATATTGAACGCTATATTTTACTATAGTGTATAAAACCACGTGTTGAAAATACCCAGCGCAGCGCGCACGTGGACCTCGTGCGCCGCATACCGTGACAAAGTTCGAGAGAGGAATGATTACGCAAGTTCTGTGTAAAAAATCGTGGAACTTCATAATCACGTTAAAAAGTTATAGGCTTACTCTACGAACTTAAAAAGTGTCCCTCGTATATATCTGAAAATTTTCTGACATATATACATGCGTTGCACGTGGATTAAATAGCATACAACAGAAAAAAAAATCTGTATCTACACACTGAAATATGGTTCCAAATATGGTATGATGATGTACCTCACACATGGAATACATAATTATGTATTGATTCCCAATCTGATTGGTCAAAATGTTACTCTGTAACAATCATCCACCATTCGTAAAAACGAAGTTACTGGCGACTTTACCAATATTTCTTTTATTCCATTTACCATTATCAAATAAAATTTTGTCTTTGGAAGTGGTAGGTATATGTGATATCAAATTTTCACGCTGCTTTAATTAAATACGAGCACCAGGAAAGTCACTTCAGCATGAAATTCCATATTTACTTGACGACAGATTTTTAAGACTTGTCTAAATTGCAAGCATTTGCAGATGGTAAATCAAATGTGGCTAAAATGACAGTTTTTTACCTTGAAATGCTAGAAAATAATGCAGGATATGGAGAAAGTGCTGGTTACCAACATTTCTCCTTTTCCCACAATGTTTTCAAAAGCCTTTCATTTTTATGGTCATAAAAATTTACGATTGTGTGGTAAGAGTTATATCTCCAGATTCCTGTTCCTTCTTACCTTTATTTGAAATAATTGATATATGGGTAATGCCTATCTCCTACATATCAAATGAAATTTTATAATATCTGCAAAAGGATGGTAACTTTAACCCTTTACCACACAATCCCGACTTTTAACGACCCTGAGAAAGAAGGGTTTTAAACATTGTGGGAAAAGGAGAAAATGCTGGTAACCAGCATTTTCTCCTTTTCCCACAATGTTTTCTACCCTTCCCGAAACAAGTTTTAATTTTTCATACACATTTATTTTGTCGTCTGCAAAGGCTTTCAATTTGGACCAGTCTAAAAATTTTGTTGTTTGGTAAAGAGTTAAGGTTTTCAGACCTCCAGATAAAAGGGAGTGATAGTTTTCTAAATCCATTATTTCTCATCCAAACCCTATATTGTGGGTAATCATTAGAATCGTCTCGATGAGACACTTCTAATGGGTACCCATAACATAGGGTTTAAGGGAGAGTGATTAATATTTTCAATTTCGAAATCAAATTTACTTCCTCTATCTGGAGCTCTGGTTTTTAAATTGAAATGAGTAGAAAATTTTAACACTAAGAATAAGGACAGGTAAGGATGAAACTCCCTGTATCTTATATGGGATGATGTAATATTAGATAATGAATATCTAATCTTTTAGAATGATGAATACTTATCATCGCCAGTCCAATAGAGTTATCTCTCTTTAGCTTTCTTTTGCATATGGCCTGCAACATGCAAAATGAGACCTTCAGATATTTGCGTAATGTGTCGTCCTGAATTAGCCTGAGCAGTCCGTGCAGGCTAATCCGAGACGGCACTTTACGACTACATAAGATTTTTTCATACAGTTGACTTTCGTGAAACAGAAAATCGCACAAAAACAGGAAGTGTCATCTCAGACTAGCCACAGACTGCCCAGGCTGATCTAGGATGACACACTTTTACGCATATGTCCAAAGGCCCGTTTTTGTGTGTTGCATGCCATATATGGTAAGAAAATGAACAAGTCTTCCAAGATTATCTTGACATAAATGGTGCCCATGGAAAAATTCTACCCATTATATGAATAACAAATGAGACATGGGCTGATTGATTGCTCGATTGATTGATTGGTGTTTTAGGCCGCTTTCAGCATTGTTTCACTTTTATCCAGCAACAGCTCACATATTCATGTATTTCCTGGGTTCCACCAGTACTAGGCTAGGGCTCTGAAGTGTCTTGCCCATGGACATTCCCATGAAAAACCCAGTGGATCCAGTGAGGCTCAAAACTGGGGCCTCCAGGTCACAAGCCCTACACTTTACCACTGAGCTACGCAGGACCCTGATGAGGAAAGGAAGCCTATGTATACTGTATAAGTTGAAATGTTTGCCACATGGAAACTTTTGCGATTTTGCGAGTTTGAAAATTCACAAACATTTCAGTTTGCCTATTAAATCACAAATATACAAACAAGTATTAAGTGTCTTGAATCTGCAAACATTACAATACATGAAATGTCCGTAATTGGTTTGGTTTGGTTTGTATTGGAATTTTAACGCCATTTTAACAGCTCAGATCATATCATGGCGGTTGGTGATGCATCCATGTTTTTCTGGCTTTCTCACACCAGTACTGACACAACTTTCTTTCCAAAGCCAACAACTACTTTTCTCACATGCATCAGAGGTGAGAGGTGAGAAATCGCCGGAAAGACAGCTTGCCTGAACCGGGTATTGAACTCACAAACACCAGGTCTGTTTCGATGATTGTTATATGGGAAAGCAGCCAGTGAGTTTGGAAGAATATTGTACAAAGTACTGGTAAACTGAGAAACTCATGGAAAGCATAGATAGTTGCACTGGCAGCTGCAATGAAACTAAAAATAAACTGTGAAAATGGCACTAAACACAGGGTGACCATACAAACAAACAAGTATGTTATCATAAAGAGGAATGTTAGATATTTGTCCTTTCACAGTTGAAGATACCAAACATAAAATATGCTTTGCAATATATTGAAATCATGTACATAAGATTTAAGGGCGATTGAGATAATACTGTGACAAGTGAAAAAAATCATACTTATGACAGCCAATGTCTCAGTTTGTCATGAAGTTTGAATAAGCTACAGAAGCATATCAGAATTTTGTCAGTATGCATGTTGACGCTTTACCAAACGTCAAAATTTTAGACTTGACCACATTGAAAGAGTTTGCAGATGACAAAATTAATGTGACCCAAAACCTGAAATTTGTTTCTGGAAGGGGAGAAAACATTGTGGGAAAAGGAGAAAATGCTGGTCACCAGCATTTTCTCCTTTTCCAACAATGTTTTCAAAAGACCTCTTTCTCAGGGTCGTAAAATGTCGGGATTGTGTGGTAAAGAGTTAACCCATAGAATGCTGAATTAATCATTTACCACACAATCCGGAGTTTCAACAAACCTGAGAAAAAAAGCTTTTGAAAACATTGTGGAAAAAGGAAAAAATGCTGGTAACCACAGTGTTTTCCACCCCATCAAACACAAATGTAATCATTTAGCTCCATTTCACTTGTCATCTGCAAATGCTTTCAATTTGGACAAGTCTAAATTTTTGTCAAATGGTAATGGTAAGAATTAAGGAAATTGACCTTTATAATTAGCAAGAAGATATTGCTTTTTCCAAGTTTGTTGGTAAGAATATGTCACAAATTAGCAGACAGTGTAGATACAAGATCAGACAGCATATTTTGTGCAGTCTGATCTTGACCTACACTGTAAAAGCAAGCTGGTTCAAGTGCTGTAAGCGTTAGATATAATGGTAAAATAATTATACTGGGATCCTCATCAGATTTCATAGGGTGAACAGTACGAAATTGGCGTGGTTTTTGATAAGTTCAGGCTGTGATAGGTGTATTTTTCATCCTCAAACAAATTTTAATCTCTTGTCTTTTAAAGTTTTATCTTGATTTTTTTTTCCTTGACTATCTCGGGCTATTGTCATTGCCCCAATTTCATTATTGTGCAAAAAAACTTTGACATTTTTGTCATATCTGAACCATTTTGTCAATGAACTAACTGAATCATGGGATAGAATGGTCCTTTGACACGCAGAAAATTGAGTAGTCATAAAAAGTTTAGCCACAGACTCCGTGCAGGCAGACCTGTCTTGATATTGTTTGCAAATGCATTAAGCCCCCTTTTCACAGAGAATGGCTCATTTCTAAAAGCAACAACAGCCAAGCTTTGACACCCACACATGGTGACACAAGGAGAAATTGCTCTCATTGAGCAGTGTCTCCTTTTGACTCACTGTTTCAAAAACGGCTGCAAGATATTGAAAGTCATCTGCACCAGGCAATGACTGAGTGAGTGAACCCTTTACCATACAATCTTGAGTTTATGCAACTGGAGGAAAATTGCTTTTGAAAATATGTTTAAAAAAGGAGAATATGCTGGAAACCAACTTTTTCTCCTTTTTCCCATAATATTTTCTACCCTTCACAGACAAGTCTTGTTAATTGGGACTTATTTGATATGACATCTGCCAATGGTTCCAATTGGGACATGTCTAAAATTTGCTTTGTTAAAGAATTAACCCTTTACCAAACAATTCCGGGTTTTCAGGACCCAGGGAAAGAAGGCTCTTGAAAACATTGTGGGAAAAGGAGAAAATGCAGGTAACCAGCATTTTCTCCTTTTCCTACATTGTTTTCTGTTTGATTATCAGAGGGCTTAAGCTCATTTGTACCAAAGCTGATTTGTTGTCTGCACATGCCTTGGATTAGGAAGTCTAAAATTTCTGGTGTGGTAGAGAGTTAAAGTACATGTGAATATCATGTATAGAGCATGTTGTGTGGATTGGTGTCCTCATGCCAAAAAGATTACTCTTTGATTTTTGATGTCATTTCAGGTTTATGTAATCTAACACTGCCGATTCTGGAAGGACCGACTACTGCTGGTATGTATAGACATGCCTTGTTTATAACTCTTTACAATACCTCTAGTTCAATGGATTTAACCTTTTACCACACAATCTGGAGTTTTAACAACCCTTAAGAATAAGACTTTTAAAATAATTTTGAAAAAAAGGAGAAAATGCTAGTAACCAGCATTTTCTCCTTTTCCCACAATGTTTTCTATGCTTCCAGAAACAACTTTCCATTTTTGAATCAGATTAGTTTTGTTGTCTGCAAATGGTTTCAATTTAGGCAGTTTAAAATTTGGTCGTTTGGTAAAGAGTTAAGGCAAAAGTTGATATCTGCATAATTGTGTGTAAAGAGGGCAGATCTGTATGAGCCACACTCTGAAAAGGGAGCTTAATGCATCTGCGAAAAATATCAACCCAGGTCAGCCTGCGCAGTCCGTGCAGGCTGAAGTGGGCTGAAACCTTTCGCTTTTAGTCAATTTTATGTATGTCAATGTATTTATGTCATGATTCTATTGGTTTTTACACAAAATGGACCTGAGATGGATCAATGATTATATGATGACTTGCTTGGTATCATTATGGAGATGCATTAAGCCCCCTTTTGCCAGAGGATGGCCCATATCCCTTTTTGTCTGTATTCCATGTCCAGAAATAGGGAACAACTTTCAAATTTTAACCACATAATCCGGAGTTTTATCAACTTGACGAACAGAACATCTAAAAACATTGTACCAAAAGGAGAAAATGCTGGTAACTAGTATTTTCTCCTTTTCCGACAATGTTTTCTACCCTTCAAAAGACAGTTACCTCAGTTTTAGCCACATTTGTTTTGTCATCTGCTACAGTTTTGGATTCGAACAAGTCCAATTTGTTTTTCACTTTATAAAGATTTACTTCTTTACCACACAATCCCGAGTTTGATCAACCTTGAAGAAAAGGTCTTTTGAAAACCATGTTGGAAAAGGAGGAAATGCTGGTAACCAGCATTTTCTCCTTTTCCCATAATGTTTTCCACCCCATTCCCAAAACAAATTTCAATTTTTGAGTCACATTTATTTTGTAGTCTGCAAATGTTTTGTATTTGGACTAGTCTAAGATTTTGTCATTTGGTAAAAGAGTTAAAGGAATCTTGTTGAAGGCTCTAGCAGCATTGTTATGGACAATCAGCAAGACCTAAGAATGTGGATGTTTTGCTTGAATTTAGATTTATTACACATTATGCAATATCGGGGTGAGAAAATCACATGATTTTGTTGTTGATGTACTGCATGGAAACAAAAAAAGGAACTTTAACGAAATGCTGGGGTATATGGCATTTTTTGACTATTGTGCTTTGTTTCATCGATCATTCGATCTCTGCATCATATTCCGGCAAACTTGTATCCGAACATAATGATTCCTTTATCACACTGTTTATAAACACCTTATCATGAAATTTTAAGTGATGAAATTTTATGAGAGAGTGTTGGTAACCAGCATTATCTCTGTTTTCCACTATGGTTTGTTTTCTAGCTTTTCAAAAACAATTCCAAGCATTTAACCCATAGGCTGCTAAGCACAACTCACTGGCCTTTTGCAGACAGTGTAGATCATGATCAGACTGCACAGAATGTGCAGTCTGATCTTGGATCTACACTGTCCAATAAGGAGACATTTTTCTCCACAAAGTATGTTTGAAATAACTTTATTCAGATTTTTACTATTGGCTTGAAAGTTTCATTTAACTTCTTTAGCAAGATAAGATTTAAGGCAATTTTGGTTTGTTTTCTTTAAATGTTTTCAGCATGTCCAAAATTTTGTTCACTGATAAAGAGTTCACCCTTTTTGTGCATTTCACAACTACAGTCGCCTTTGCACTGTAGATCAAGATCAGACAGCACAAAACATGCAGTCTGATATTTGATCTACACCGTTGGCTGTGCTAAGATATTCGGGACAAGAGCTGTCTTGAAATTGTAATAAGTTTGGTTTTATTTTTAGATTGATAATGACGTCTGGTTTTATTCAGCACTCTAAGTGCTAGCCCTGCATCACACAGTACTAAGTTTTAACGACCCTGAAAGACAAGGCTTTTGAAAACATTGTGGGTAAAGGAGAAAATGCTGGTTACCAGCATTTCTCCTTTTCCCACAACATTTTCTACCCTGTCAAAGACAGAAATTGTCATTTTTGCAACATATAATTTGGTGTCTGCAAATACGTTCAGTTTGGTCCAGTCCGAAATTTTGTTGTTTGAGATGGAGTTGAGATATACTCCAGTTACACTCAGATGTTTCAAATACTAATCAGATCACAGAAAAATCACATAAAACTGAGCTGTACTCAGGCAAAAGAGGGCTTAATGTATCTCTGTGATGTATGATACCAAGCAAGTCATTACATTATTATAGATCCATAAAATCCATTTCGTCTAACAACAGACTGAATCATGAGGTAGAATGGTCCTTTGACATGCAGAAAATTGACCGATGGTAAAAAGTTTCGTCCCAGGTCAGCCTGCGCGGACAGCTCAGGCTGACCTGGGTCGATACTTTTTGCAGATGCATTAAGCCCCCTTTTCACAGAGCATGGTTCAAATTTAATGTACAGCCGCATGTTTTTACTGAACCTGCAAATATTGTAAAAGTAAAAGTAAGATTGTAAAAGTTTGTCTTTTTTATGGTTCACAAGCTGAAAGATCTACGAGTACTTTTACACCAATGACTTCTACTGTCAGTCAGACCACAGGAATAGCCGTAGAAGGTACATGTATTGCAATGTGTTTGAACTAAATTGTTACGCACGATCTTCTAACCATGCATAATGCAACCAACATCTGACAGACTTTTAAATCCTTGTTGGAAAGGGAGCAATTACTAGTTAGCTAAGCAGTTTTGAAACATTTTGTCATAGCCCTGTCTTGATCTATGTTGTCGTTAAGTGACACCCTTCACATACTGTGATATACGTGTCATTCTGAAGATCTGTACTTCAAAGTTAGGCTAGTTCTTAGATCAAAAGGCAAACCCTTACCCACAGGGCAGATAGCCCTCAAAATATTTTTGTAACAGTTATGTATATTTGATTAACTCTTTACCAAACGACAAAATTTTGGACTGGACCAACTTGAAAGCATTTGCAGACGACAAATTAAGTGTTGCTAAACTGATGATTTCTCCTTTTGATAGGGTTAAAAAAAAAACATTGTGGGAAAAGGAGAAAATGCTGGTTACCACAATGTTTTCAAAAGCCTTTTCTTTTTAGGGTCGTTAAAAGTCGGGATTGTGTCGTAAAGAGTTTAAACAGTAATATTGCTAGAAATCAAACATACCAAATAGATTTCTCGTAAAAGTAACTTCAGCCAAGTGTTGAGTCACTGTTGACACCTGTATGCTGTACTCTTGTTATGGTTCAAAATAAAGCCAAAAGATCTATGGTACTTTTAAAACAAGGGCTACTACTGTCAGTCAGACCACACAAATAGCTGTACAAAGTGTTGAAATGTGTTTGAACTAAATTGTTATGCACCTTGTTCTAACCATACAAAATATAACCTTCATCTGACAGACTTTAAAATCCTTGTTTGGAAAAGGAGCAAGTACTTGTTAGCAAATTGAAAATATGTCATAGCCCTGTCTGGTCTATGTTTTCATCAGATGAAAATCACATGAGAAGGGATCCATAATACATTTTGTGTAGCAACTAAATCTTTATGTTGAATGGTCGTTGAACATGTTGAAAATTAATTAAAAGCAAAAAGTATTGACCTAGGTCAACCTGCGTTGACAGTGCAGGCTGCCTTGGTCTATTCATTTTGCATATGCATAAGATGCTCCTTTTCACAGAGCATAGCTCATTTTCTAAAAACAACTTCAGCCAAGTGTAAACCCCTTACCACTTGACAAAATTTTACACTGGTCTAAATTGAAAGCATTTGCAGATGAAAAATTAGATATGGCTTATATAATGAAATTTGTCTGTAAAAGGACAGAAAACATTGTGGTAAAAGGAGAAAATGCTGGTTACCAGCATTTTCTCCTTTTCTCACAATGTTTACAAAAGGCCTCTTTCTCAGCGGAGCCCCCGTAGCTCGGTCGGTAGCCTGCAGGACTTGAGAACAGGAGGTTGCTAGTTCGATCCCTGGCTCGGCCAATTTCTTTCCGAGGATTGATGATTGTCATTGCGACAGGATTCATTCCTCTCTCACCATTGACCATTATTTCGACGATGGTTATGTGGGAAAGCAGTCAGTGGCTTGGAAAGAATATAGTGCATAGTACTGGTAAAAGAAACTCCAGGAAAGCATGGATAGATGCACTAGCTGCCGCGATATAACTGAAATAATGTTGAAAACGGTGTTAAACAGCATACAATCAATCAATCAAAGCCTCTTTCTCAGGGTCGTTAAAACTCAGGATTGTGTGGTAAAGGGTTAACACCTGTATGCTGCGCTCTTGTTATAATTCACATGCTGAAAGACCTACTTTTATAACAGGGACAACTACAGTCAGTCAGACCACGCAAATAACTGCACAAGGTATTGAAATGTGTTTGAACTAAATTGTTATGCACAGTCTTTTAGCCATACCAATTAACTCTTATACACCCCTACATCAGACTGCAAAATCCTTGTTGGAAAGGGAGTGATTACTCGTTATAGCAAGTGATTGCTCTAATGTCAAAAAATGTTTTCCATACTATTTAAAGAATACAGTTTCCTTTCCCTCAAATATTCTCCCTTTTTGTCATTTGTACTTGTGCCTCTTTAACCCTTTACCACACAATCCTGAGTTTGTAGGACTGAGAAATAAAGCCATTGAAAACATTGTAGGAAAAGGAGAAAATGCTGGGAACCAGCATTTTCTCCTTTTCCCACAATGTTTTCTGCCTTTTTAGAAGCAAATTCCGTCATTTTAGCTAGCTTCAATGTGGTATCTGCAGAAAGTTTTCAATAAGGAAAAGTCTCAGGGTTCATTTAAGCTGGGGTCCTGCTTGGCTCAGTGGTAAAGTGTGGGACTTGTAACCTTGAGGCCCCAGGTTTGAGCCCCACCTGATCCGCTGGTTTTTTGTTGGTGTGTCCTTGGGCAAGACACTTCAGAGCCCTAGCCTAGTACTGGTAAAACCCAGGAAATACATGAATATGTCAGCTGTCACAGTGATACGACTGAAATAATGTTGAAATGGGTGTAAAACGCCATTCAGTCAATCATTTCAGCTTTTGTCTGAGGTTGGCCCCTGGTCCTTTAATAAATTCTAAGTGTGCCAACCATATCACACAAGGATGTCAATTTTTTTAACATAAGGTCCCGAGATGTTACAGGAAAAAAAACACTGTGAAAGTCTGTTTTAAAATGTCATCTGTAGGCCCACTTGATATTTGACTAGCTGATTACGTGACTTTCTTATTATCAGCCAAACGGCCAAAAAATTGAGAAGATCTTAACTGGCAAGATTCTAAATTTAAATGTTTTTCTTCTCTTTAACTAGCTGTACGATCATGAAAAGAAAAGACAACTGGGTCAAGATCAACTATTCAACAATAAGTCAATAATTTAGGCAAGGAAAACATTTGCGTGCAAATTAGATATTCTTGGTTATTTTTGTCAACCACAAACTGCAAATAGTTTGTTTTTCAGTCTAGAACTGATGAGACGGGTTAATCCAACTGCACCAGATTGAGTTTTTTGGCATTCTCCTGGCTCGCCTGGCATTTCATTTTGGGCCAAAAGAAAAAAAAGAAAAATGTGTTTTTAGTGTGACAACGTGGTCTAAAATGAATATGAAAGTCAAACATTTTATGTCTGGTAAAGGGTGAAGTTCTGTGTGTAGAAATACTCTGCCTGCTCATGGCTTAACTTGTGATCTTGTGAGCATGTTTGGCTCACCTGAGCACAAAGTGCTCAAGGTGTGCTTTTGTGATTGTGCTGTGGCCGTTGTCTGTCTTGCATAGTGTGTCATTTGTCATGCCAGCATCAACAATCACCTTGTTTGCGTTTTATAGGCCACATTTTCAGTCTCATGAAAACTGGTCAGAATGCCTGTCACATAATATGTTGGATGAGTTTGAGAGTGGGTCTTATCAAGTAAAAAAGTAGGTCACTGGGACAAATCTAGAAAAACCACATTTTTTGCCCAATACTCATGAAAATTGGTCAGAATATTTGTCTTGTTAATGTCCCAGACAAAATTGAAATTGGTAACATTAGGTAAAAAAAAAGGTCATTGAGACAAATCTTACAAAAATCTTGTGTGTGCTCTAGAGGCCATATATTCTGTCCAATACTCAATGAAAATTGGCCCGATTATTTGTCTTGATGAAATTTCAAAGCAGTCAGAACTTGGGTCATATCAGATCAAAAAGAAGGTCACTGGGATAAATCTTAGAAAAACTTTATAGGCCACATTTTCCGTCCTATACTAATGAAAGTTGGCCAGAAGTTTGCTCATGGTGATATCTCTGACAAGTTTAACCCTTTACCAGACGACAAAATTTTACCCTTGTCCAAATTGAAAGCATTTGCAGACGACAATTTCAGTGTGGCTCAATTTGTGCAACTTTTCTTTGATAGGGTAGAAAACATTGTGGGAAAAGGAGAAAATGCTGGTTACCAGCATTTTCTCCTTTTCCCACAATGTTTTCAAAAGGCTTCTTTCCCTGGGTGCATCAGAAGGCGTCATTGTGCAGTAAAGGGTTAAAATTTGGTCAAGTCATTTCAAAAATTAGGGCACTGGGACAAATCTTAGAAAACCTTGTGTGCACTCTAGAGGTCACATTTTATGCCTGATTCTCATTAAAGACAACCAGAATGATGGTCTTTTTGATATCTTGGAAGAGTTGGAAACTTCACCATGTTTGGTCAAAAAGTAGGTCACTGGGATAAATCTCAGTTGAACCTTGTGTGCACTGCAGAGGCCACACTTTCATTTTAATACTCATGTCAACTTTGTGAAATAATACGTCACTGGCACAAATCTTAGAAAACTTTCATGCACTCTCTTGAGACCAAATTTTCTGTTGGTCAGAATGTTTGTCTTTACAATATGAAAATGGTTCACATTGGGTCAAAAAGTAGGTCAGTTGGACAAATCTTAGAAGTTTGAGGCCTCATTTTCAGTCAAATTCTCATGAATGTTGGGGCACACTCATGTCAACTTATGTAGTACATGCAAGACTTGCAGTAAAAAAAATCTTTATTTCCATCATGCAAGCTAAACAGTCTGTCTGTATTTTATGTCACCGCCTGGATCTCTTCAACTTAATGAATCCAGATCTCTTTACTCAGGTGAGCGCTTTGACCCTCTTGTTTAGTAAAGATTTCCTAACAAAGGATCTCAGAGAAAACAAGTGAAATGTTTGGGAAAACAAAACTTGCCTGAAAAAACTGACTTGAAAGCAATGTAATTAGTTTGAGAAATAGTATACATATTAAAAATAGTGTTGCACCCCTATTTTTAGTGGGTTTGACTTTCTTGTGTGAATGATATGAAATGGATTGGAAATTAGAATGTGGCTGCTGCATACACCAAACCAGTCTGCTGCCTCTAAAATGGACTGAACTGAGGTATCCCTTGACCTCATGGCAGTGGCTATGATCGAGCTGTTTCACCCTCTTGTGAGACAAGACTGAAGCTGTTCTGCAAGCCCAGGGTGGAAGTACGCAATATTGATTGTGTGTGCCCATTCTCTGCAAGTCACTATTAAACTGTTGTAAGTTTTATTTCAACATTTAGTTCCCAGTTTTAACCAAACTTAAAAGCTTCTCATTTTTTATGCCCCCGCCATGAAATGGGGGGGGGGGGGCATATAGAGTTACCTGTGTCCGTCTGTGTGTGTGTGTGTGTGTGTGTGTGCGTGTGCGTGCGCGCGTTAGTGTGTGTGTCCCATTCTTGTCCGGAGCATAACTTCTACATTTATCAATGGATTTCAAAATAATTTTGCACAATTGTTCTCCTTAACAAGTACTAGTGTCATGCGATAAGTTTGTTTTAATACGCTCAAGGTCAAGGTCATGGTTGAAGGTCAAATGTTAAATTGACCTTGTCCAGAGCGTAACTTCTACATTTATCAATGGATTTCAAAAAAACTTTGCACACTTGTTCTCCTTGACAAGTAATAGTGTCATGCCAAAAGTTTGTTTCGATATGCCCAAGGTCAAGGTCACAGTTGAAGGTCAAATGTTTAAATTGACCTTGTCCAGAGCATAACTTCTACATTTATCAATGGATTTCAAAAAAACTTTGCACACTTGTTCTCCTTAACAAGTACTGGTGTCATGCGAAAAGTTTGTTTCGATACAGCCAAGGTCAAGGTCACAGTTCAAAGTCAAATGATAAAATTGACCTTGTCCGGAGCACCACTTCTACATTTATCAATGAATTTCAAAATAACGTGGCAAACTTGTTCTCCATTTTGAGTACTAGTGTCATATGACATACCTGTGACCAATACCATTTAGCGGGGGCATCCGTGTCTCTGACACACCTATTTCTAGTCTTAAAAGCAATATCGAAGCAAAATATTCCTACTTACCATGAGGTCAAGGGATACCTCAGTTCATTTCATAGGCAAAAGACTGGTGTGTTGGTGTTTGCAGCATCTGGAATCTAATTCCTACTCAATTTTATATTATTCATACCAGAAAATCAAAGTCAATAACAAACACGGGGGTGCAGGACTTTTTTTACTGTGTACAGTTGGTTTTTAGTTCCCTCAGTTTCCTATACCACATTGTCTTCAAGAAATGATATTAAAATGTATCTTCTTGAGGAAAAATGATAAATTTGTCTGCCAAATTATTGCTTGACTTTGATAATGGCTTCAAATTTATATTCTATTTCTTGAATGTCTCCAATCCAGTGTTAACTCTTTTCCACACAATCCCGACTTTTAACGACCCTGAGAAAGAAAGCTTTTGAAAATATTGTAGGAAAAGGAGAAAATGCTGGTAACAGCATTTTCTCCTTTTCCCATAATGTTTTCTACCTTTCCTAAAGAAAATTTCAATTTTTGAGTAACATTTATTTCGTCGTCTGCAAATGCTTTCAATTTCGACTAGTCTGAAATTTTTTTTTTTGGTAAAGAGTTAACTGTATTTGTTCCAGTAACAGAGATATTCGTTTGCAGCATGCATTGGACGTATTGGCAGCAAATGAAAGCTTATTTTCCCAGTAATGGTATGAAGACCTGCCTGATATTAGATATATTGTTTGTATTTCTATAGGCAGAAATAGAGGTTCCCATGAAAGGAATACTTTCAGATAGCCGGAAGAGAACTTTGTTGTTTCAAGTTCAAACCTTTTTCCCAGAACAGCTTGCAGAAATATCTTACTTACAGTAACTCTTTACCACACAGTGACGAGTTTTAAAGCCTCTTGGAAAGTAGAATTTTGAAAACATTGTGGGAGAAGGAGAAAATGCTGGTTACCAGAATTTTCTCCTTATCCCATGATGTTTTCTAACCTTTCAGAAAACAAACCCTATCATTTGAGCCATATTTAATTTGTTGTCTGCGAATGTTTTGAATTTGGGCCAGTCTAAAATTTTGTCGTCTGCAGGTAAAGAGTTCAGAGCATTTGGTGAAGATGAGTCCAACTCTGAATTTGTGGAAAGTTGTTACTTTCTAACCCTTTTCCACACAATCTCGAATTTTGATAACCCTAACTTGAGATACCTTTTTGAAAATACTGTGGAAAAGGGAAAAAATGCTAGTAACCAGCATTTGTTCCATTTCCCTCAATGTTTTCTACCCCTTTACAGCCAAATTCCGTGATTTGAATCTCATTCAATTTTTCATAGTAAAGACAAGTCTAAAATTGTGTTTTGTGGTAAAGAGTAAAAGAGCTGATCACAACTGTAGTTACTTTTACGGCCAGTGTAAATCAAGATCAGACTGCCGAGTCATTCTGGCCAAAACCTAGCCTTGACATGGCAATTTTTGTGGCCTGTTGTCCTATGCTTTAAGGATTAGAATGCAAATGTAACTGATTTTCACTGTCTGACAAACCGCATCATCTTTTCAGCTTCCTTGCAGTTTTCTGTATTTTATTATGAAGACCATTAACTCTTTACTACATGACAAAGATGTGGACTTGTCCAGATTGAAAGCATTTGTAGATGACATTTTAATGTGGCTCAGATGATGAAATTTGCCTTTGATAGGGAAGAAAACATTGTGGGAAAAGGAGAAAATGCTGGTTAACAGCATTTTCTCCTTTTCCCACACTGTTTTCAAAAGGCTTCGCTCACAAGGTTGTTAAAACTTGGGATTGTGTGGTAAACGGTTAATTTTTACAGTGCCAAATATATACTATTAACCTCTGTCGACGGCTTAGAATACAATCCACTGAAATAGTCTTTGAAATTCTAGATTTACAAAGTAACGCAATTTCTGATTTGCTAATCAGTTTGGTTTAGCCAATCAGAAATTATGTTACTTTGAAATTTAGAAAATTCGTGAGAATTAGACTGTATAAGCATGGTTGGCCTGACCTTGATCTGTGCTGTCTGCTAAAGCTCCTGTTTATATATATAGCCTATGGGACTGAAAGGGTGAAACATACAGCTAGCCATTGTACTTTGCAAGTGCTTGATGTCATTTTTGCTTCCAGTCTGCAGGTGTTCACTGAAGGATCAATGTTCGGTTCACTCATATTAAAATCTTTTGTAGATGACAAACCAAATGTGGTTCAAATCATGAAATATCTCTTAAAATTGATTGAAAACATTGGTGGGGAAAAAATGCTGGTAACCAGTGTATACATTTTTTCCTATTTCCAAAGTATTTCAGGGTCCTTAAATTCGGGTTTTTTTTTTGGTAAAGGCCTGAAGGTAAACAGTTACTTTCGATTGATCACCAATCAATTGATGACTCATAACCCTTTGCCAAATAATTCTGTGTTTTTTAGGATCCTGTTGAAGGAAGCTTTTAAAAATGTTTTGGGAAAAGGAGAAAATGTTTGTAACTTCATTGGTGAAAGTTTTCAGGATTTTTCCTGATTTCATTCTGTTTAGCCTCTCAGAGGTTGTGTTACTTTCAAATATAAACAATTCTGGAGAACAAGATTAAGAACATTCTTAAGAATGGTTGGTGAATACAGGCCCTGGAGCAAATTTTATTCATATTTCCTTTATCAGACTTTTGAAACTTGCAAAGTCCATGATGTGCATTATAAAGGATTTAACTTCCTTTGAAAGTGAAAGTAGCCCATGAAACTAGTATAGAATGAGGAGCCATTAAGAACTGTGCACATGTATAAAGTTTAGTGTAACTTATGTGTTAATCCCCCCCTCTTCCAAAATAAAAAGTCTACAATTTCTGTGTTATTCTTTTAGAATTTGTGTGTATGGTAAAATACTTGTAATATTCCATCAAAAAACTTAAAGGCACCAGAGAATCAAGAATACCAAAAAGTATGTAGACACAATCATGTATCTGTGTTCAAAAATCAAATATTCTTTTATTGTTTTGAGTTTTTTTTTGTTTGTTTTGTTCCATTTAACCCTTTACCAGATGACAAAATTTTAGCCTTGTCCAAATCAAAAGCATTTGCAGATGACAATTTAAAGGTGGCTCAACTGGCGCAATTTTTCTTTAATAGGGTAGAAAATATTGTGGGAAAAGAAGAAAATGCTGGTTACCAGCATTTTCTCATTTTCTCACAATGTTTTCAAAAGGCTTCTTTCCCAGGGTCATCAAAAGGCGGCATTGTGCGGTGAAGGGTTAAAAGTATTTCAAATTTATTATATATTTTTATCATATTTTTTTTTAATTGTACCCTTTGCAGTGCTGTACCCTCATTTAATTGCCTTATAATGTGGACATTGTCGATCAAGATCTGACTGCAAAGAACATGCAGTCTGATCTTGGATCTACACTGCCAACTGCTTTGCCAGATATTCTGACAGTAAAAACTTGGAACTCTTAATATCTGCATCATTACTACCAGCCAAGTCTGAGAATGTCCATTGCATTTGAGCCATGCTCTGGCAAAAGGGGGCTTAATGCATCTCTGCAATGCGTGATACCAGTCAAGCCATCACATAATTATGGATCCATAAAAGCCAATTTTTAGCTCCACTGGCCGAAGGCCAGCGGGCTTATGTCATGGCCCGGTGTCCGTCGTGCGTCCGTCCGTTTGTGCGTCCGTCCGTCCGTGCGTTAACTTTTATTTCAAACATCTTCTTCTCTGAAACTACCCATCCAATTTTCATGAAACTTCACAGAAATGATCCTGCCATGGTCCTCTTCAGAATTTCTTGAAAGAATTTGATTCCTTCAAAAGCTCTGGTTGCCATGGCAACAAAACTGAAAAATATTGGAAATCTTTAAAAATCTTCTTGTCTGAAACCATAAGGCATAGAGCTACCAAATTTGGCATGTAGCTTTATGTAGTGGACCTCTATCAAGTTTCTTCAAATTATAGCCCTGGGGTCAAAATTGGCTCTGCCCCAGGGGTCACAAGTTTTACATAGGGTTATATAGAGAAAACTTTAAAAAATTTCCTGTACCTAGCCATAAGGCCTAGAGCTACCAAATTTTGCATGTTGCTATATCTAGTGGGCCTCTACCAAGCAGTCCAAAATTTTAGCCCTAGGGTCAAAATTGGCCCTGCCGCAGGGGTCACAAGTTTTACATGGGCTTACATAGTGACAACTTAAGAAATCTTCCTGTTTTGATTTTTTTTTTGAAATTAGCCTTGCATCAGGGTCTTATGTTTTACAGAGGCTTCATATGGACAAAACTTGAAAATCACCTTATTTATAACCATACAGCTAGACTTGTATTGTTTTGGCGTGTGGCTTTATCTTGTGGACCTCTACCAGGGTTCAAGTAATTATAGCTCTGGGATCAAAAATGGCTTCGCCTTGCGGGTCTCAACTTTCACATGGGCTTTTACAGAGAAAACTTTGTAAGTCTTCATTTTGAAACCATTTGGCTCAGAATTGAAATGTTTAGTATTTATGGTTTATATTTATAAGCCAGTGGAGCGATACAGGGCCATCATGGCCCTCTTGTTTTAAGAACTGGCTGAATCATGAGGTGGAGACCAATAGCGAAAAGGTTCAGCTCAGGTCAGTTCAGCTTAGGTCAGCCTGCACGGACTGCAGGCTGACCTGGGTTGATACTTTTCGCAGATGCATTAAGCCCCATTTTCACAGAGCATGGGTCATTTAGTTAGCACTGCAATAGTTTACAGGTACTCTTTCCTTGTTTTTTTATTTTGATAACTTAACCCACTGCCGAACAAATTAAGTATTTTACGCCCCTACAACTGACAGCTTTTGAAGTCACCGTAGGAAAAGGAGCACATGCATGTAACAATACTTGCTCCTTTTCCTACAGTGTTTTCCATACTGTTGAAAAATTAAATGTTACTTTTCTTTCAGTTATGTTTATCCTTTGCTTAACACTTTACCACACAGTCCCGACTTTTAACGACCCTGGGAAGGAAGCCTTTTGAAAACATTGCGGGAAAAGGAGAAAATGCTGGTAACCTGCATTTTCTCCTTTTCCCACAATGTTTTCTACTCTTCCCAAAATAAATTTCAATTTTTGAAGCACATTTATATTGTTGTCTGCAAGGCTTTCAATGAGGACCAGTCTAAACTTTTGTTGTTTGATAAAGGGTTAATTGCTGACAGTTTTGCTTAATCTAAAACAACGTGCACAGTAATAAGTTAACCCTTTCCCAAACGACAGATTTTGGACTGGTCCAAATTGAAAGAGTTTGCAGACGACAATTGCAAATTTGATGAAAATGGCAGAAAGTTATCAAAAAGGGTAGAAAACTTGGTGGGAAAAGGAGGAATTGCTCATTACGAGCAATTTCCCCTTTTCCCACAGTGTTTTCAAAAGACTTTTACTGCAGACACGTGAAAACCAGGGCTTGTTTGGGAAAGGGTTAAACAATGTTGACGACAATAATATAGCTTTTGCAGATGGCATAGATCAGGATCAGACTGCTTAGAATGTTTGGTCAGATCTTGGATATATTCTATCTGCTTGTTTTGTCATAGCTTTCTCATAAAAATCTTTCTGATCCTGAATGGGTTGTGTTTTTTGGCATTCAAAGGAGGATAAGTTTATAATATGAGCCATGCTCTGGCAAAAGGGGGCTTAATGCATCTCCATGGCACATTATACCGAGCAAGTCATCACCCAGTTTTGGATCCATAAAATCCATTGCTTTATGATTGACTTGATCTAGAGGTAGAATGGTCCTTTGACATGCGGAAAATTGACCAGTGGCAAAAAGTTTTGACCCTTGTCAGCCTGCGCAGACTGCGCAGGCTGGATTGGTTTAATACTTTTTGCAGATGCATTCATAAAGCCCCCTTTTCACAGAGCATTACTCAATATATTTGTTGCTGAAAGATTTAACAGTTCTTTTGATAGCAGGAATGCATGTTTTTTTTGGTGTGTTTGATACTTTTTTTGAAATTTCCTTTTTGGGACATAATTTTGTTTGTCTTTTCTGTTTTGTTTGGGATTTTATTGCTTAGAAACCACAGATGGGCCACAGACAACAACTTCTACTGAAACACATCTGATAAATGGTATGATTTAACCCTTTACCAAACAATCCTATGTTTCAATGACCCTTTGAAGAAGACTTCTAAAAACTTTGTGGGAAAAGTAAGAAGTGCCGATAACAGGCATTTTCTCCTTTTCCCACATTGTTTTAGCCCTTTCAAAGACAAATATTGTTATTAGAACCACATGTTATTTGGTATCAGCAAAATGCTTTTAAGTTGGATGGTTTCAAGTTTGACAAGTTCAGAATTTGGGTTGTCTGGTAAAGGGTTACATTGTGGTTGTGCCTTTATGATAAATTTTATTGTTTTGAAAGCATGCCACAGGACAGAAATTTGATATAGTTTGCGCATGAGAAGTGCATTATTGTAATAATTACAATGTCTGCTAAAACATGTTTGAGTTGAAAACCTATTGTTCTGCTTGCTCCCATAGGGAAAGAGCTGCTGGCAATACTCTTTGCTGGAATCTTAGCTATGCCAAATTCTAAACTGCAGCAAAGTGAGGAAAGCCACTGCAAAAGAATTCTCTCCACACTTTTTGCAAAACAATTAACGTGATCTTGTTTACATTACAAAGCTGTGGTTTTGAAAGAAGGATCATGTATGTAGTAACATCAGAAAAGCATGGATATCATAACATGTGGCATCAAACGTTAACCACTCTAAAACATTTAGTAAAAAAGTAACCCTTTACCAGACGACAAAATTTCAACCTTGCCCAAACTGAAAGCATTTGCAGACGGCAATTTCAGTGTGGCTCAAATGGCGCAATTTTTCTTTCATAGGGTAGAAAACATTCTGGAAAAAGGAGAAAATGCTGGTTACCAGCATTTTCTCCTTTTCCCACAATGTTATTTAACCCTTTCCCAAACAAGCCCTGGTTTTCACGTGTCTGCAGTACAAGTCTTTTGAAAACATTGTGGGAAAAGGAGAAATTGCTCGTGACGAGCAATTTCTCCTTTTCCCACAGTGTTTTCTCCCCTTTTTGATAACTTTCTGCCATTTTCATCAAATTTGAAATTGTCGTCTGCAAACTCTTCCAATTTGGACCAGTCCAAAATTTGTCATTTGGGAAAGGGTTAAAAGGCCTGTTTCCCAGGCTCGTTCAAAAGGTGGCATTGTGCAGTAAAGGATTAAAAAAAAAATTAATCCGAAAAATATAAACTTTGAGTGCTTCATGTTTTTCCATCATGATCATTCTGGTCATATGAAGGTAATTTTGTATCACACCTGCAGCATACATATTTGTACCTTCATAATGCCCCTAGCACAACAGGGATTGTAAAGTAGGAGCTAAGGCTCTCTTCATTGATTTACCTTGTATGATTGTCATTGCATCAGAGTTCATTTCTCTCTTTGATGAGCATAAATGCTTTAAAAATGTTTATTGTATTCCCTAAAAGATTTTTAGCAGAGCATTTTGTATGTTTTAGAACTATTTCTCGGCAATCACTTGGGGCAGTCCAACAAAACCTCATGATGTTGCATAGTTGTGATCATATGGTGTTTTAATTGAATCCAATAACTCAATTCAATCAAAATTAATTAGTTACGTGTCAGTTTAATTTATAATAAAATTTTATCTCCACATTTGGAAGCTCAAGATTTTATCAAAGTCGACACCTACTTAAGTGCTAAATAATTTTGTGTTCAGTTCTATGTTTTACATATTTAACAAGTTTTTCTATCTGATATTAAGTTCACTTCTAACTGGTCAAAGACATGAGAGAACAACCCAAAGAGACTGAAAAAACCCGAAAGAATCTAAAGAATCAGATACCAAAAGACACAGTTCCTCCTCTTTCCACACTAATTAAACAATTTGCTTTGTGGGTTGAACAGTCAGTTCCATTCTAAGAAGAGCCCAATCTCAACCAATCAAAATACAGAAAAACAACAATGTGATTGACAAGTACCCTATGTATTATAATAAAGCCCACTCTACTAAATAAATATGACCAAGCACGTCTTTGCATATAAGACTTCATTAAAAGTTGATAAGAGTCCTGATTTGGTCTTTTCAAATTAGAACATTAACTCCATTGAAAAGTTAACATACTTAGAATGATGTCGACCCTTAAGGTATATGTATTGTCTCTAGAATACAACTATGTAATACAATGAAAGAGCTTCCCTACCAAGAGGAGGTGTGCATAATATGGGTCTATGTTTCTTGCAGTTATGGCCCTTTGTCCATGATTTTGTTCCCATGTTACTTCTCAGCAATCATTTTGTGGAATGCAAGGAAACTTCGGGAGCTCCCCAACCAAGAAGAGATGCAAATACTATCAGCACGTGTTTTGTCAGTGATATTTCTATGCTAGAGTGGACATCAGATCAGACTTGACATTCTGCACAGTCTGAATTTGTTTTGCTTTGGCTGCAAAAGTAAACAAAGTTGTGCTTGCCCTGTACTTTGTAGGTTAACCATTTACCACACAATAACAGGTTTTAACGACCCTCCTAAAAGCAAATTTCTATTTGTGATTCACAATTATTTTGTTGTCTGCAAAAGTTTTAATTGGACATTATCAAAAATTTTGTTGTTTGGTAAAGGGCCAAGCGAGAATATTTCTGGTCAGGGCTGTATTTACCATCATTTTAAAAGACATACTTATTCATACTTTAAGAATTTCTAAATTTCAAAGGAACTCAACTTCTGATTAGCTTAACCAAATGGTTTTTCTGATCAGAAATTTTGTTGCTTCCTTAAAATTTATGTAAATCTACGTATGAGAATGGTATCAAAAAAGGGATGTGATTATTTTGGACAATATTGGCATCAAAGTTTTCAAATATGTTTGCATTGTATGTGGATTTGCGTGGCTTGTTTTTCATCGTTGAAAATAACATCTGGGTCTGTATTCACTTACCATTCTGAAGAACAGTCATGGTCTTATTTTCCAGAATTTTCTAAATTTGAAAGTAACACAACTTCTGATTGGCTAAACCATTTGCTTTAGCCTCTGATTGGCTAAACCAAATCACCATTGGTTTAGCCAATCAGAATTTAGAAAATTCTTCAGAATAAGCCAAGGAATATTCTTAAGAATGGTTGGTGAAAACAGACCTAGATAGGGCATTGCATTAAGTAAATGTACAGCATGTTTGAAAAAGAGTCAAATTTTAGCTGATTTAAATGTAACTGAGGATTTTTTTTTGTATGCATGGTTTTGTATTTAACTTATAACATATAGAAAACCTGTGTTTATTCATGCTGTTTAAATATTCTTAACCGCAAAAGAAACGTCGCAAAAGATTACAGAATGGCAGACATTTATTGTGAAATACAATGAAGTTCAAGTAAATTTGTTATACATCATGTGACCTGCACATTTATTGTCTTAAGTTCTATTGTTTTTTCTGAATGTCTGAACAAACCAAAATCACTCCATTAAGAAGGAATAAATCCACTTCCTTTAATAACAAGAGTGTCCACCACCAGTGTTTATCACAGCAACACATCTTCTATGCATGAAGTTGACAAGACAGTTGATGAATGCCATGGGAATATATGCCCAAATGCTCTGAAACGCCAATGAAAGTTCTGCGGCAGTTGTCGGCCTTGGCTGCTCCTCATTCAACTATCTCTGAATCTCGTCCAAAAGATGCTCGATAGGTTTTAAGTCTGGACTTACAGCTGACCATTTCATCATATTGACATTATTCTCCTGTAAGAAGTTTAATGTCGCCCTGGCTGTATGCGCATGCGCATTATCCTGCTGGAATGTCTTGTTTTGATGACATGCAAAATGTGGCATGACATGTGGTGTCAGAACCTGATCAATGTAAAGGCAGCTGTTACACCACTTCCTCTCCCTGGACAAAACATTCTGGAAGATGACCGGACTAAGTTTAACGTAGTGGCCGATGCCACCCCATACCATGATGCTTGGACCACCTTTAGTTTTTCCTTTCCAATTTGTCATCATATCGTTGGCCTTGTCTTCTCCACAATCTTGTTCTGCCATCTGCTGTTGAAATACTGTAACAAATTTTGTCAGAGAATATGACACTGCGCCACTGCTTGTTATGCCAGTTTTGCCGCAGCAAAGCCCATTGAAGACGTTCTTGTCGGTGTCAAGGTGTAAGGACGGTGACATCTGATGTTGCTGGAAACTAATCGACGGCAAACTGTGTCATCACTTAACTCTTTACCACACAATCGCAACTTTTAACAACCCTGGGAAAGAAGCCTTTTGAAAACATTGTGGGAAAAGGAGAAAATGATGGTAACCATCATTTTCTCCTTTTCGCACAATGTTTTCTACCCTTTCCAAAACAAATTTCAGTTCTTGAGTTGCATTTCATTTGTTGTCTGAAAATGCTTCCAATTTGGATTGGTCTAAAATTTTGTTGTGTGGTAAAGAGTTAATTGGTCAGTGATGTGTTTCTATAGTCCGTCTTGCAGTTTTAGTTGCCGTTGTGAACCAATTACGCAAATGTTGACGAACCATAAGTCTCATCTGGCGAGGGGTAGTAACCGGTGGTGCAAAGCTACGTGGCTAGTCATTTGTGGTATTAGTGGCGTTGTAATGTTCCCTGAGATGCTCAGTTGCCCTGACACTACAGTTGAAGTCATTGGCATTGACTCCAGCAGGTCGTGCAGCATCCAGTCTACTGATGGCTTGTCTTTGTTATGGACTGAAATGTGGCATAGCTTTGATGTCGTAATTAATACTGACAATCACTAAATTTTTTAAGCCTTTCATTCCAATACTGAAGCAAGAATATAATGAGCATTTACCATGCAAGTTTTTTTAATCGCAAAGTGTGTCCCATTAGGAGAAGGAGATTCCAGTGTTCTTCAATGCCAGGCTGAAAACATCTAAGTGGAAATTCCATTTAAATGTGCCTGAAGTTTAATTTCTGTGTTAATAAGCACACATAATATAAAATCTAAGACTTTTCACTTTTATTTCATTATTAAAAACAAGTTTTGGAATGCAATGTTTCTTTTGCGGTTCAGTATAGTTTATGTCCCTGCACAGTTACATAATGTCAACAGATTTTTAAAGCTGGTGGAAAAAGCTAAATTGCTTTCCAGTGTCTGTTTTAGAAACTGAAATTGAGGGGGTATTTCCCCCCCTCCATCTAAAAAGTAGGAGGGATTTTCAAAAAATAGGTGGGACAATTTTAACAGGTAGAAAACATAAAAGCTAATATAACAGACATTTATCCCAGTCCAATCTTATACATTTTTACATGTCACAAGACATTTTCTATAGTATCCTTCTCTAGAAATTAAATTATTTTTTCAAGAATAGATAGAGTAAGACAGTTATAAACTTCATTCTAATAAAACTCAATGCAAGAACAGTTGTCTAAGACTAGGTAAAGTGGGCTGTTTTGGACCAAGTCCTTTAGGAAGTGGGGCGTTTGTACTCACTTCGTGTCAAGGGAGGTTACTTTAATTGACATATTATGTTGCAAGACAGTTTGGCAATGATGCCACATTATTCAAAAAAGAGGTATTTTCTGCAAGGCAAGAGTAAATTCTTTGTTTTGGGACTTTTTCATTGTTTATTATTTATGCAGGTCTATCATGTATTGAAATAAGCATAAATCCTGCAACCACACATCCTAGAATAGACAAAAGCAAGTGCTCTTTTTAGTGGATTTGTATATCAATTTAGCAATCTGTTTACTGTGATGTAACTGGCCAGAACCAAATACATCATGCGCACTTACTTTCAGTTTTGAATAGCTGGTCTGTATGATGTTATCAGTTTGACCAGAACCAAATACTGTCATGCGCTCTTGCGCTCTACTGATTCTACTTTCAGTTTCAGCTGGTACACACGGACCTCATTTTTGTTACTACTGTATTATATAGTCCTACACATTTACATACAGTCCTGAATCTTATACAACATAAAAACATGTCATAATGATTGATCAAATTGATACTCCTTAATAAGAAATAAAATAACAGCTACTGTGTGTCCCACTTGGCAGAACAACTTAGACTTTCCTTGCCCTTGCTAACCCCACTAACCAATGTACATGCATTACATTTGATGGAAATTTTTCATTATACCATATCATAGCTTATTACTATTCCACAAATCCGCTTTTCAGGACTTTGAGTCCTTTGATTTAACACATGTCAATGGTTTTTGTGCAGTTCAAAAAAAATTGTTTTCTTTTCCCTTAACCCTTAAAGCGCTGGAACTAACTTAACTTGTTTTTGCTGACAATGTAGATCAAGATCAGACTGCACAGAACGTGCAGTCTGATCTTTGATCTACAGTGTCAGCTACTTCAATACACCTTCTGGCTAAAACAACCTTGAAATGACAATATTTCGGATGCTTTTCTTCACTGAAAAGGTTTATTTCATAAATTCAGTGCTCTAAGGGTTAAATAAATACCAGTTCCTTTGCACTATTTATCATAAAATTTGGAAGGTCTTATGTTGGCATGTAAAGTATTAATGTGTCAAACCCATAAGATGATAGAAATTTAAACTGGTCCTTGTGAAAACATTTGCAGATCACAAGTTGCATGAAGCTCATATAATGAAATTTTGTCTTCAAAAGGGTAGAAAACATGGAGGAAAAGGGAGAATTTGCTGGTTACGGGCGTTTCTCCTTTTCCAACAATGTTTTCGATTGCATTCCTTCTAAGGTTCGTGAAAACATGGGATTGTTTTTGTAAACGGTTGAAGTGAAGCAAACAGAAATGTCTAATAATGCAAGCATGTTTTTTAGAAATATCTTAGAAAATTTGAATATTTATTGATTTTTAATCAGCATACATTATCATTCATACAGCATTTTGCTTGCCTATTTGCATGCAGTTTGATTGGATGGTATTTAACACATTTTTTCAAAGTATTTCAGTCATTTTGAAGCAACATTGTTCTAATCCATTCAGGTTCCACCAGGACTAGCTTTAGTTTATTGTATTCATGCACCCAAATTACATAATCATCCCATGTGTGTAGACTTATAATATTAGAAGACTTTCCAAGAAAGCAGCAAGGTTTTGTCACCACTCCGTAGTCGTTGCCTGATTCTTCATGCAGAAACCTTAACAGTCTACCATGTCTCTGTCACCTGAGCGCTGGCATCTGCTTAAAAATCCTTGTTTAACCCTTTACCCCACAATCCTGAGTTTTAACGACCCTTAGAGAAAACGCTTTTGAAAACATAGTGGGAAAAGAAGAAAAAGCTGGTAACCAGCATTTTCCCCTTTTCCTACAATATTTTTTTACCCATCCTAAAATATTCAGTTTTTGAGTCACATTTCTTTTGTTGTCTGCAAATGCTTTCAACGTGGGGCAGTATGAAATTTTGACATTTGGTAAAGCATTAAAGTATATATTGTAGCAGATTTACTTCTATTTATGTATCTTTTGAAAAATTCTAAACAAATGCTGTTTGACTGCACCAAAATTGCATTAACGCTTTACCACACAATACCGACTTTAAACGACCAGACAAAGAGGGTTTATGAAAATATTGTTGGAAAAGGAGAAAATACTGGTAACCGGCATTTTCTCCTTTTCCTACAATGTTTTCTACCCTTCCCAAAACAAATTAGTTTTTCATTCTCATTTAGTTTTCTGTCTGTGATTGGTTTTAATTTGGACTAATCCAAAATTTTTTCGTTTGGGAAAGAGTTAAATTCTGCTCCTCTCAACAAGATGACCACAGGAGCTAGAAACAGGAAAACCTTTCAAGTACATGTACTTCAGCTGACGAATATTAAAATGTAGAAATTAATTCAATATGGTATTATTCCTTCTGTGACTCTGCAGCAAAATTGCTCTAACAGTATCTATTCTGCTCCTCTGAGCAAATTGGCCATTTCAACTAAAAGTAGAAAAACCTTACAAACAGACTTCTTTTCCTTATATTTCTTTGATTATCCAGCTATGCGCACTAAATGACCAAAGCTGTCGATGCGCCATAAAACAACATACATTCATTTGATTATCCTGCACCAATCTTGCTCAAATTGTTCTGTCCCACTGAAAAATACAGCTGCCAGAGCTAAAAATAGAAAAAAATTAAATAGCTTCTAAATGATTTTATCAGTGATTTCAGGTGTACATGTTTGATTAGTTGAGTGAGCCAGGGCAACATCAACCCTTATAATTATGTTGTCTATCAGTCAACAGTTTAATGAAAACATTGTGGCAAGGAGAAAATTGCTTATCACAAGCAATTTCTCCTTTTAAGAAAATCTTGTTACCATTATTAAAACTTCATTCATTTTGATTGTCCTTCTTTTACAAGGATCTTTTAAAGAAGTTTGTTTTAGGATTTAACTGTTTTCCACACAATTCCAAGATTTGACAACCCTGAGAAAGAGCTCTTTTGAAAACAATGTGGAGAAAATAATGGTAACAAGCATTTTCTTCCTTTTCCACAATGTTTTCTCTATTTTCAACAGCAAACTTCACAATTTGAGTAACATTTAATTTGTCGTCTGCTGTTAACTTTCAGTTTGGATCAGTCTCAAAATTTTTTTCATGTAGTAAAGAGGTAAATGACTTAATCTTTCTGTATTGCAGTGAAAAATGACCATGTTGCTGTGTACATAATCATCGCCATAGTAACAGTTGCCGTGGTAACTTGTGTTGCCTTGTACATATGGTTCAAAGTGAAAAAGAGGAGGGCCAGGTATAATGTATGTTGTATTGCATCTCTCATATATCATCAGTATCTGTAGTCTAGTACATCTTTTGCTCATTGTTTCAACTATTTACCAAACAATACAATTGTGAGAATTGCCCAATTTGAAAGCATTTCCAGACAACATCATGAGATGTGCTTTGAATGAGCAAATTTTTCTTTTAACTCTTTCCCAAATGGTAGCATTTTAGACTTGTTCAAATTAAAAGTATTTGCAGACGACATATTAAATGTAGCTGAAATGATAGTATTTGTCTGTAAAAGTGTAAAAAACATTGTGGGAAAAGGAGAAAATGCTAGTTACTAGCATTTTCTCCTTTTCCCACAAGGTTTTCAAAAGGCTGTTTCCTCAGGGTTGTTGGAACTCGGGAGTGTTTGGCAAAGAGTTAAAGTACAAAAAGCAAATTGGGAAAAGGAGAAAATATAAGTTACCAGCATTGCCTATTTTTCCGAAATTGTTTTCAAAAGCCTTCTCCCTCAAGGTTGTTAAAAACTGGGATTGTTTGATAAAGGGTTATACTGTCCCCTGAAGACTTGAATGAATTTGCATGAAGTATGTGCGTTTTTTTTTTAAAAATCGATCCCTTTTTTTGCTTTGGAATAAATGCCACTGTGACAAGAATCAAAACTGAAAACCTTGATCTATTAAGGCATAGATAGAAAAAGATGGGATTAACTTTTATGACATACAGTAGGCTAAAGTATTAGCTTTTGAAGCTACTTTGGAATGAGAAAACTGAAAAAAAAAACAGAAATTTGGAAAATGGAACAAAGAAGATAATTACAGTGTAGGAGATGTTATGATTATCTATTTTTTTAAAGCTGTTGGCTATAGTGATTTGCTGTGGGGCAGTGTTCTGGGCCATAATTGATAAATATTAATTAAAAATGCCTCTTAAAAATATGTTTTCATTTGTCACATTTTGAAAAATTTGAGTACAAATATATATATGGTACTGATTTTTCTGTGACAAGAGTCACCGAATTGAAACTTTATTAATCACAATAGACTACTCTCCATGGGGTAAGAGCTATTAGATAGACAAATTCTTGTCACAGGGTAATTTGTTTCAAACCAAAACCATACAAAAATGTTATCTCCCAGCATGCCACTGAATGTCAGACTTCAGGGTCCGTATTCACCAACTGTTCTTAAAAATGTTCCTAGTCTTATGATGAAGAATTTTCTAGATTTGAAATTAAAACAACTTCTGATTGGCTAAACCAAATAATCAGAAGTTGTGTTACTTTCAAATCAAGAAAATTCTAGAGAATTAGACAAAGAATATTCTGAAGAATGGTTGGTGAATACAGACCCAGGTCATTCTTAAGCTTTCATAGTTTAGAAATCTCCCATTTTACCACTACCAGTATGTACTACAGAATCATTGCAGAAGTGAAACAGTGGAGGTCATGAGAGCTAATGCATTATCACCCAAAACAAAGAGACAACTTTGGAAGCAACCTTGTAAAATATTACTTCTCAACATATTAAGTTTATCTTACTTTCCTGAATAAATGTTAAACATTTTGGCAAAAGAAAAATGTTCCTTGAGTTTTTCCTTTTTTTAAAATTGTTTTAGGACTTGGGTTCTATTTAAGTTAATGTCTGCTGGTGGTAATGGCATGTGTCAACATTGATATGAGGGCCAATTGATAAGTTGTGAACCTTGCATTGAAGGAGTTAACCCTTTCCCAAACAAGCCCTGGTTTGCATGTGTCTGCAATACAAGTCTTTTGAAAACACTGTGGGAAAAGGAGAAATTGCTCGTAACGAGCAATTTCTCCTTTTCCCACAGTGTTTTCTACCCTTTTGGAGAACCTCCTGTCATTTTCATCAAATTTTAAATTGTCGTCTGCAAACTCTTTCAATTTGGACCAGTCTAAAAGTTGTCATTTGGGAAAGGGTTAAGCAGGGGTATCCTTTTGCAGCCCTACTATCGTTTGACTATAATTTAACCCTTTCCCAAACGACAAATTTTGAATTGGTCCAAATTGAAAGAGTTAGCAGACGACAATTTTAAATTTGATGAAAATGGCAGAAAGTTCTCAAAAAGGGTAGAAAACACTGTGGGAAAAGGAGAAATTGCTCGTTACGAGCAATTTCTCCTTTTCCCACAGTGTTTTCAAAAGACTTGTACTGCAGACACGTGAAAACCAGGGCTTGTTTGGGAAAGGGTTAAGGCTGTGTTTTTGATGACTGGTGTTATGTTGTCAGTTTATGTCAAAGGGGTAGCACTCCAAAGTAAACAAGGCAAGTAACTTTTGCAAAGTGGACAAATTCATTGAAAGAGCAAGTCTGTCATTGCCATGGCTGCCATGAACGACTGTGACTTTTAGTTGAGTATTTTGCCTGATCTTGCTCAATCAGAGTTTCATCTTTTTCCAAAATTGATAAAGGTCATTTCGGGTACTTTCTCTCAGTCAGATGATGATGTCATACATGCACTGGAGGGCTATCTGTATGTTCAAGAAAAGGACTTTTTAAACGTGGCATTGAGGCCCTTAACCCTTTCCCAAACGACAAATTTTGGACTGGTCCAAATTGAAAGAGTTTGCAGACGACAATTTTAAATTTGATGAAAATGGCAGAATGGTCCAAAAAGGGTACAAAACACTGTGGGAAAAGGAGAAATTGCTCGTTACGAGCAGTTTCTCCTTTTCCCACAGTGTTTTCAAAAGACTTATACTGCAGACACTTGAAAACCAGGGCTTGTTTTGGAAAGGGTTAAACATTGCTGGCAAAAGTGTATTGATATTGAAGGGGATTATGTTGAACAGTAATGCAACATGTCTGCCAAAAGCCAAACCCTTGCATATGAGGCTCACAATTTATCAACCAGCCCCCATATATAGCATTATTCTGTCTCGCTATCTAGGGCTTCAGATGCTTCCATGCTGTGTGAAAAGGGGGCTTAATGCATCTCCCTGATGCATGATACCAAGCAAGCAATCACATAATTATGGAACCATAATAGCTACTTTTTTTAACAACCAGCTGAATCATGAGGTAGAATAGTCCTTTGACAAGTAGAAAATTGACCAATAGCGAAAAGTTTCGGCCCAGGTCAGCCTGCGCAGGCTGACCTTGGTTGATACTTTTCGCAGATGCATTAAGGCCCCTTTTCACAGAGCATGCCTCAGTTACACAGTCTTTCGAATGGAACGTTAAACCTAAGTTTCATGTGACCGTGACGGTGCTATTCACCGAGTAGGCTGAACATGGAACGAAAGATGTTGCATAAACTACCCAAAACAAAATACCAACATTTCAAAGCATTATGGAAAAAAAGAAGACCTGGCTTGCAGTCAGCTCTTTTTTCTGTGCTGTCTTCAAGAAAAAACCCTACAAATTGTGCAATATCAATGTAGAATGTGTCCAGCAAAGGAGACGGTGTAGATCGCAGATCAGTCTGTTTCTGAAAGCAACTGCCTAGCATTGGCACCAACATGCAGTGCTCTTGTTCTGTCGACAATAAAAACCCTACAATGAACAATATCAAGGTAGAATTTATCCAGCAAAGGGGACAGGGTAGATCAAAGATCAAAATGCAAATTTTGTGCAGTCTGATCTTAATCTACACTGGCCACACAGACAACAAAATTTGTGAAACGTGCTTTAACCCTTTACCACACAATCCCGAGTTTTAATGACCCTGAAAAAGCAGCCTTTTGAAAACATTGTGGGAAAAGGAGAAAATGCTGGTAACCAGCATTTTCTCCTTTTCCCACAATGTTTTCTACCCATCCCAAAACAAATTTCAACTTTCAAGACACATTTATTTTGTTGTCTGCAAATGCTTTCAATTTGGGCCAGTCTAAAATTTTGTTGTTTGGTAAAGAGTTAAGGATAACTGCACTGACATGCAAATTATGAATATCTATTATTCTTGTAAACAAGTTTAGGGAGAAAAGTGCCTTAGGTACCATGCATGTATGTTTTTGTGTATGTTTTGGTGAAATTTTACTTTGTCATGTTTGTTCATTGTTACCATAGCGAACATAGGCTGCTTTCCATCATAAACATCGTCAAACAGTGTTTGGTTGATTGATTGATTGTATTGGAGTTTAACGCTGTTTTAACAGCTTAGGTCATATCACGGCAGTCAGTGCACCTACGCATGTGTTTCCTGGCTGTCTTACACCACACCAGTACTAACACAACTTTCTTTCCAAGTCATTGACTACTTTTCTCACATGCCTCAGAGGCAAAAAATCACTGGAAAGAAAGTTTGCCTCAACCGGGTATCAAACTCGCAACCACAAGGTCACAAGTTAGATACGCTAACCACTGAGCTATGGGATCGGGCAATAGAGTGTTTGATGGTGAGAAAGACCATTCAGTCCTGTCGCATTGACAATTGTCCTTCCTTACCCTTTACCAAATGATGAAAATTTGGTTTCATCCAAACTGAAAGCATTTGCAGATGACGGATGTGGCTGAAACTTTGAAATTTGTCTGTGAAATATTAGAAAACATTATGGGGAAAGGAGAAAATGCTGGTTACCAGCATTTTCTTGTTTTCCCTAAATTTTTTCAAAAGTTTTTTTTTTTTAGGTTTGTGAATACTTGGCATTACTTGGTGAAAGGTTAAAAAGACTTTTGACAAGCTTGGGTTCCAACCTCTTACCCCTGAATCACAAGCTCTCTCTATGTTACAAGCACTGTCACTACTATAGTTGTTTTTTTGGCCACTGTAGATCAAGACCAAACTGCACAAAACATGCAGTCTGATCAAAGTTGATCTACACTGTCCACTTTGCTGAGACATTCTGTACAAGAGCAACCTTAACCCTTTACTGCACAATGCTGCTTTTTGACGCCCCTTGGAAAGAAGCCTTGTGAAAACATTGTAGGAAAAGGAGAAAATGCTGGTAACCAGCATTTTCTCCTTTGCCCACAATGTTTTCTACCCTATCAAAGAAAATTGGCACCATTTGAGCCACACTGAAATTGTCGTCTGCAAATGCTTTCATTCTGGACAAGGCTAAAATTTTGTCGTGCGGTAAAGGGTTAAAATTGCAATTTTTTAGGTCTTATTCATAGACTGAGAGTGTTCAGCAGGGTTTTTGGCTCTTTGTTGGTTAACCCTTTACCACACAATCTCGAGTTTTAACAACCCAAGGAAGAAGCCTTTTGAAAACATTGTGAGAAAAGGAAAAATGCTGGTAACCAGCATTTTCTCCTTTTCCCACAATGTTTTCAACCCTATCAAAGACAGAAATCATCATTGGAACTGCATTTATTTTGTCATCTGCAAATGCTTTTAGTTTGGTCAAGTAGAAAAAATTGTCGTTTGGTAAAGAGTTAAAACAATAAATGTCATAATTTCTTTGGTTATATCAATTTCAAAATCTATCGTATTACAATCATACTCCAAACATATGATAGTATCGATCTTTTGAGTTGAGAAACAAAGTTCTGAGAGTAAAAGACAAGTTCCGAGTGTAAACGGCCATTTTTTCCAGAGTTGATTGTTATTTTGAAATTAATTTAGGGTTAACATGGAATTGTAAGTAAATTGTGTGAATGTGAAAGCAACTGATTTTTATTTTTGCTTTGCTTATTTTTGTTTTAAGTGATTTTTTTTTTTTCAACACAAAGAAATTATGTAATGTAAAGGCAGTTGTACTTCATTTATTTCAACAATGCAATTATATTACTCACGGCATCAGTATTATTAATATGACATGTTAGACCCATCTTGTTTCAGAAAGAATGCAGTTTGAGTTTGATTTCCCAACATTGCTTGCTGTATAATAGTCTGAAAAAGCATATTAACTCTTTACCAAATGACAAAATTTAGACACATCCAAATTAGAAGTATTTGCAGATGACAGATTAGACTTTATTTAAATGATGTGATTTGCCTTTTGAAGGGTAGAAAACATTGTGGGAAAAGGAGAAAATGACGGTTATCAGCATCTTTTTCCTTTTCCCACATTTTTTTCAGGAGCTTTCTTTCTAAGGGTGGTTAAAACTCGGGATTGTGAGGTAAAGGGTTAATGACATGTTAAATTAATGTGCCCAAGAATAAACGTAAAAGAGGTAAATCTGTTGAAAAAAAAAAAATCTAATACTAAATCCAGATTAATGATTTCAGTCTCTTAAAAAGCCTCTTACCTAAAATGTCTTTTTTCATTTTTATGGCG
Source organism: Tridacna gigas (assembly GCA_945859785.2). Classification (NCBI taxonomy): domain Eukaryota; kingdom Metazoa; phylum Mollusca; class Bivalvia; order Cardiida; family Cardiidae; genus Tridacna; species Tridacna gigas. The sequence continues at coordinate 11,693,004 of OX244029.2, read as the reverse complement.
CTCAAGGTATCAATGAATAACTTTGTTGTTATATGTTGTGAATATTTGTACATGTATCCTCATATCCCATTTTAAGATACGGTCTAATGTGAAGAACAGAAAGACTAGCGTAAGTACAGTGTCGTGTATTGTGTATATGCAGTTTAGTGTCAAACCGCCTCCTAATCCATTCTTGTGGAGTGACACCCATGCTTACTGTAGTGTGTTTTGTGCTGTTTTAATTGGTTACCTCCTGCATACACATTTTCAGCTCGACTGTTTCGGAAGAAAATGTCGAGGTATTGTCGTAGCCATGGCGTCGATGTCTACATTGTCTTTGTTCCCTGCCACGTCGTACAAAAACTTTGACATTTTATCTTCTGTCTTTACTGAAGATATTAACTTCAAAACTCAGACTAGTTATTAACTGTCAAAAGGGGAACCCATAAAACAGGGGCAGGTAACCATCAAAATATTTTTTTACACAGTTATGCCTTGCTATTTTTAGACATAGAATTTTCAAAAACATAGACATTTTATAGTATCTCTGTCATTACTGAAAATATTTATACCCCCCACTTATAAAGTAGAGGTGGGGAGGCATACTGGTTTCACTATGTCTGTCTGTCCATTCATCAGTTCGTCCATCCTTCTATCCGTCATCCTTTTTGTTTCAGTGCTTTAACTCAAAAGCCATTCGACCCAGGACTCTGAAATTGTATACAAGTGTTACTCATGACCGAGTGAAGTGCCCTATTGTTTTTGGATTGCATAGGTCAAAGGACAAAGTCACAGGTGAACTTTGTTTGAAAATCGTTTCCATGCTCTAACTCAAAAGCCCTTTGACATAGGACCCTGAAACTTTATACAAGTGTTGCTTATGACCAAAGGAGGTGCCATATCGTTTTGGGTCTCGTTGTTCAAAGGTCAAGGTCACAGGTGAACTTTGTTTAAAAATCATTTCTGTGCTCTAACTCAAAAGCCGTATGACTCGGGACCCTGAAATTTTATACAAGTGTTGCTCAATTGACACAAGGAGGTGCTCAATTGATTTTAGGTTTCATGGGTCAAAGGTCAAGGTTATTATAAGGGGGATGCATACAACAAGGGCAGGTAACCATCAAAATATTTTTTCTCGTAGTTATACCTCTTTTTCATCTTAAAATTTTCACTGAAAATCTATCTATTTCTATAAGCAACTGCAGCCTAGCATTGGTACCCGCATGCAGTGCTCTTTTTTTAAAACAAGTTATTTACTATGAGCAATTTCTGCTTTTACCACAATAATTTGAAATTTAAGTTTTGACAGTTCTAGTATGCAAGAGAGCTTTCACAAGTTGTTGTGTCAGGAAGTAAAGATATAGCCCTTGCTGGTGTTTTTTCTGTAGAAATACTTGAAAATACTGATCAGTGTTCGGCTTGTACTAATTTTTTCCCTCTTCAAATTTTCAGCATGTAGCTTGAACCTAATTTTGACAAAAATGTTTGTTATTTTCTCTTCTTTGGCCAATCACTTACCCAGATAGAAACTTTTACAGCATTTCAATCAACCACTTTTTTGGAAAACATGCATTCATTTTGTTTGTTAGAATCACTTATATTTTTTACCCCAACACTTATCCCATATAAGCTCTTTACCCAACCACAAAGTTTTAAACTGGCCCAAATTGAAAGTATTTGCAGTAGACAAATTTAATGTGACTCAAAAACAGAAATTAGCATGTATCTGGAAGGGTAGCAAACAATGTAGGACAAGGTGAAAATGCAGGCTTTCAAGCGGGCCTTACTTTTCCTACTTTTCCCTACTTTTTTTTTCTATCCCCCTAATTTTCCCTTCTTTTTTCTGAAAATGCTGTACTATGCCTACTTTTTATAGGAAAATGAAAAATATTTATAAAAAAGGTAAAAAATGTGAAAAGTCATGAGTGAAAGCTTCTGTATTATGATGGAATTCTGTATTTTCATGGTCCTACTAGGTCATTTTTCCAAATCATCTGAATAAATCTTGTATCTACAGCATATTGCAAGTCAGCTGTTCTCCAGGTGTTGTATCAATAAAGTTTATTTCCTATCAGCATTTGCTTTGAGGCTATTCTAGGTCATTTATGGTTCTCATGGAACATCTGTTACGGAATCATATGAGTTTAACTCTTTACCAAACGACAAATTTTTAGACCAGTCCAAATTGAAAGCATTTGCAGATGACCAAATAAATGTAACTCAAAAATTGAAATTTGTTTTGGGGAGGCTAGAAAACACTGTGGGAAAAGGAGAAAATGCTGGTTACCAGCATTTTCTCCTTTTCCCATAATGTTTTCATAAGGCTTCTTTCTCAGGGTCGTTAAAAGTCAGGATTGTGTGGTAAAGGGTTAATGGCTGAGTATATTTGGAATATTTATAGGAGCATTTCATGCTACCTACTTTAAAAACATCTTATGATTGGACAAAAACATATCGGTCAACCCATAGATAATATTGAATGGAGAAATTTCGTCCTGCAACATAACATGGCTGCCAAGTTAAAATGGAAGATTGTCAGTGTTGAAACCTCCCTGTTTTAATTCAAAAGAAATTGAAAAGGACAAAAGACATGCAAAATAAAGGGGATGGGAATGGCTAAATGAAAGATATTTAGGTGACAAGGATAACTGGTTAACTCTTTACCAAACGACAAAATCTTAGACTGGTCCAAATTGAAAGCAGTTGCAGACGACAAATTAAAGGTGACCCAAATGATAAAATTTGTCATTGATAGGTTAGAAAACATTGTGGGAAAAGGAGAAAATGCTGGTTACCAGCATTTTATCCTTTTCCCACAATGTTTTCAAAAGGCCTCTTTCTCAGGGTTGTTAAAAGTCGTGATTGTGTGGTAAAGGGTTAATGCTCCATGTAAAAGAACCATGTTCTCGAAAGTATCAATCTCGCTGTTAGTCGGCTTAGGTATGGCAACAGTTTATCGACAAAAACTAAGGCTGTATGTAACTTAAAAATTGAGAGGGAAAATACATAAAGCCTTTTGAAATGAGGGTGTCAGGAAAAGTGTTTAACATGAATAAAAGAGCACTGTTTCCAGATCTTCCAGGGGCTGCTGGCCCCCAACCCCAGCCAGGACATTGCTCTGGACCCACCGGGGGCCCTTAGTGGCCCCCTGGCCCCCAGCGAAAAAAGTTAAGTATTTTCAGTTTTTGAATTTTAACCCATGGATAAGTGTTTGTTATTCTGGTGTATAGTTATATTTCGGAAAGTCTGTACGAAAGACACATTTGGGGGGGGCAGGTGGAATTCATGGTGATATGGAGCTAACCGTTGTCAAGCCTCACTGGTGCTGCGCTATGAATTCTATCTGAACACAGATGATGCCGGATGTATAGAGCTAGCATATTTACATAAAGAAGTCTAATATGTAACTAGATTGTAAAATCTTTTTCATCATTGATGAAAAATATGAGAAGTTCTCTGTAAATATGCCCAATTATCCCTACTTTTTCTTCCTTATAAACCCTACTTTTTCAAAAAGTTTATCCCTACATTTTCACTACTTTTTTGCAGAAGGGCACTTGAAAGCCAGAAAATGCTGGTTTTCCCTCCTTATCCCACAATGTCTCCAAGGCCTGAGTTTCCTGAAGGTCGTGAAATCTAGGGATTGTGTGGTAAAGGGTTAAAAGAAAGAAATATTTCCTGGAAGTGTTTGTTCCTTGTTCCATTTTTAGCAGATTTGTATAGCAAATATGCTTACTGTGATCATTCTGACCAGAACCAAATACATCATGCGTAATGACGCATGCATGCTCACACTGTACTATGATATCGGCTCGACCTGGACCAAATAGGCAAATATACTGTCATTCACACTTGCGCCCATTCTACTCTCGGTTTTTAACTAATACACTCAACCTCGATTTTTTCACTACCGTATATATTGTCCTAAGCATGTATACATATTTATAATAACTGCATCAGATTGACGGATCAAATTACCACTACTTAACAAGAATAACAGTTACTGCGCGGCCCGCTCGGCAAGACAATTTTGATTTTCTGAGGGATTGTCCATTTGAGTACTTTTCTACCAAATTCTAAGGATTCCAGCCTAAATAAGTACATCTAAGTAGGCAAGTAAGCACTAAATTTCCTTTACACTGTGTTTCAAGAGGCGGTTAACAACGTAAGTATAAAACTGGAAATGTGATGTTTTTCAAGTGAACTCTTTACCCCATAACAAAATTACGGCTCATCCAAATCAAAAATGCAGACAATAAATAAAATGTTGTTCTAATGATGCTATTCGTCTTGGAAAGAACAGAAAACACTGTGGAAAAAGGAGAAAATGCTGGTAACTAGCATTTTCTCTCCTTTTCCCACAGTATTTTCGAATGCCTTCTTTCCCAGGGTCATTGAAAGTGGAGATTGTGTGGTAAGAGTTTACTCTTTCATGTAAGTTGCCACATAACATAACTTTCGCAAACAGCGTAGTTCACGATCAGACTTCAAAGAACATGCAGTCTCGTCTTGGAACTGAATCTCAGGCTAACTGATGTTACATATGACCCGCAAAATAGCCTTCAGCTGCAACAGAAATCAGATTTTTGAGCTCGAAAAGAGTCGAAATATTAAGTTGACAGCTAAAAGAGAAAGTTAAAATCCTGTAGTCAGCTTGGCCAGCTTCTACATATATTTGAGTCATACTCGTGTAAAAAGGGGGTTTAATGTATCTCTGTGATGCATTATAACAAGCAAGTCATCACACAATTGTAGATCCATAAAATCCATCTTGTCTAAGAATTGATTGAATCCTGAGGTACAAATAAGGGTCCATAGACATGCAGAAAGTTTACCAAAAGCAAAAAGTATCGACCAGGTCAGCCTGCGCAGGCTGACCTGGGTCGATACTTTTTAACATGCATTAAATCTCCATTTCACAGAGCATGGCTCATTTATTTGCTATGTGAATACTGTTCTGCCTAACCCCGTAGCTAAGTCGGTAATATACAGGTGGTCGCTGGTTCGAATATCCAGCTCGGTGGATCTCGTTACAAGGATTGATAGTCCTTTGCAAAGGGGCCTAGTAGGGTTAAGGCTATGTAATGCCATTGAAAACTATTTGAACCATGCTCTGTGCAAAGGGGGCCTAATGCATCTGCAAAAAGTCACGCAGTCTGCTCTGGCTGACCTGGGCCGAAACTTTTCTTTATTGGTCAATTTTCTGTTAGTTTAAGGACCAGTCTACCTCATGATTGAGTTGGTTGTTAAAAACATGTGGCTATCATTGATCCATAATAATGTGATGACTTGTTTGGTATAATGTATCACAGAGATGCATTAAGCCCCCTTCTGCTAGAGCATGGCTCATTTTTTCATATATTTGTCGTTTTCCTTTATTGATGTTTTGCCATTCATGATAAAAAGGTGAAAAGCCCACTTAATATGACAGTGGCATAGAAATATGTTTATATTGGAGTATAATGCCTTTTTAACAGGTTAGGTCATATCGCGGCGGTCAGTGCACCTACGCATGTTACCTGGCTTTCTCACACCAGTACTGACACAACTTTCTTTCCATGTCACTGACTAGTTTTCCCACATGAATCAGAGGTTAGGGGCGAAAAATTGCCAGAAAGAAAGTTGGCCTCATCCAGGTATCAAACTCACAACTACCAGGTCACGAGTCAGATACGCTAACCACTGAGCTACCCTGGCGGGCTCTTGATTGGCAGAACAACTTTTACTTTCCTTGCCTTTGCTAACTCAAAAAAAATAATTACATAATACATGTACATGCATTTCATGCAATGGGATTTTTTTTTTTTTTCATTACACAATATCATAATACTGTTCCACAAATCCGCTTTTCAGGACTTTGAGTCCTTTGATTTGTTTGTTTGTTTGCTTGAAAATAGTCTGTATTATGCTTTTTTTTGTCCCTCCAAAATTGATAACAAACAAACCTGAAGTTTTGGTCCTTATTCTGAGCTTTGCCCACCTCAGAATTGAGATATAGATCAGAATCTGATTTATAATGTGATAGGTTAACTGTGCATTACTAATGATCATCCACATCAAATCCAGACTTTTACATGACATGACTATTTAACCCTTTCCCAAATGACAAATTTTGGACTTGTCCAAATTCAAAGAGTTTGCAGACGACAATTTTAAATAGTCATGTTTGTCCTTATTTTACAAATTTTAAGAGATTTCTAACTTTACATATTTGTTTCAAATGTTGATTGATACAATTTTCTTTTTGTTTGATTCCTTAGCGCAACTCAAAAGGTATTGTTGAAAATTGCACCTTTTAGACATGAAACATATACATGGTATCAGTATTTTTTCAGTAGACATGTTAACCCAAAAGCGCCTTTCACAACTATAGTTGCCTTTGCGGCCAGTGTAGATCACAAAACGTGCAGCCTGATCTTTGATCTACACTGTCCGCTTTGCTGATACACTGTAGACAAAAGCAACCATGAAATTGCAGTTATTTGGGTCGTATTTCCATAATGAAAATGTCTGATAGGTTTATTCGGCGCTTTAAGGGTTAATACAGTTTACACTTTGCGTTCATAGTTCATCTCTCTATACTGCAGGATCTATTTATTGTAAAAAGCCACCTTGCCATTTCCCTAACATCAAAGTTTAGAATCTTTCAAATTCAGAACGTTTGTAGACAACAATTTTGAATTAATTCGAATTTCATACAAATTGAGCTAAAGTTCTCTGATGTAGGAAAATGAGAAAATGTTGGTTACAAGCATTTCCTCCTTATCCCACAGTGTTTGCAAGAGTCATCTTCTTCAGGATTGTTGAAATGCAGAATTGCCTAGTGAAGGAGTGAAGTAGATATTCAGCACATTAATGTTGATTTGCATGATAAGTTATTACACAAAAGGTGCAGCCTGATCTTTGATCTACACTGTCCGCTTTGCTGAAACAAAGTAGACAAAAGCAACCATGAAATTGCAATTATTTGGGTCGTATTTCTAGGATGAAAATGTCTGGTAGGTTTATTCGGCGCTTTAAAGGTTAATAAAATGAAATTTACATGTTTGATATCATCAAGAGGTTTGATCTAATAAAAACCACATTTGATGAATAAGTTTGGAAAATTACATTGAAATTGGGCAAGCCAATTAATCACTACAAGCACATGAACATGCAATGGTAACTCAACATGGAGCAGTTTGACGACATCAGCGTAGTTAAGTGCAACATCAAATAAAAGTTTCTTCAAATACTCTCCGCCTGCATCCACACATTTCTTGTGCCTTGCAACCCAACTGTAAGAGTATGTTTCTAAACCATTATTTTCGTTAGGCTCCAATTTCTAATCTTTGAAGCCATCTGAAGTTCTTGTGCAGTATTGTAGTTGATTCCTCTCAGATCTTGCTTTAGACAGGGAAACAGTGCAAAATCAAATGGTGGTGTTTGCCCATTATGCCGTCATCCCCATCTGTAAATCTCAGTGAATCAGCAGTCAGAGCCTACCCTAAATAATGGTATAGTGACACACTCTTACAGTGGATTACAAGGCACAAAAAATGTGTGGATACTGGAGGAGAGTGCTCAGAGAAACTTTAATCTGATGTTGCACTAAAGGATGTTGACATCGTCAAACTGCTCCGTTTTGAGTTACTATCGTATGTTCACATGCTTGTAGTGATTAATTTGCTATTCTGATTTTAATGAAATTTTCCAAACATATTCATCAAATGTGATTTTTATTAGATCAAAAACTGTGAATATAATCAGATGTTTAGATTTCATTTTTAGCTCCACAAGCTGAAGGCCAGCAAGCTTATGTCATGGTACAGTGTCCGTCGTGCATGCATCCATGCACACGTGATGCATGCAAGCATGCATTAACTTTTTTTTTCAAACATCTTCTCTGAAACTACCCATCCAATTTTGACCAAACTTCACAGAAATGATCCAGCCATGGTTCTCTTCAGAATTTTTTTTAAAGAATTTGATTCCTGTGAAAACTCTGGTTGCCATGGCTACAAGACTAAAAAAATATTGGAAATCTTTGAAAATCTTCTTGTCTGAAACCATAAGGCCTATGGTTACCAAATTTGGCATGTAGCTTCATCTTATGGACCTGCACTGAATTTATTTCTTCAAATTATAGCCCTGGGGCAAAAAAATTGGTCCCACCACGCGGGTCACAAGTTTTTCATGGGCTAACATAGTGAAAACTTTAAAAATCTTCAAAATTTCTAACCATATATCATAGGGTTACCGAATTGGCATGTAGCTTTATGTAGGGAACCCCTACTAAGATTATTCGAATTACAGCCCGGGGGTCAAAATTGGTCAAGGCCCAGGGTCACAAGTTTTACATGGGTTTATATTGTAAAAACTTTAAAAATCTCCATGTTCCTAACTGTAAGGCCTAGGCCTACAAAATTTGGCATACAGCTTGTTTCTAACCATAAGGCCTGGGCCTACAAAATATGACATGCAGCTTTACCTTAGATGATCTAGTATAGCTATACCAAGATTGTCCCAATTTCAGTCCTGGGTCAAAATTTGTCCCACTCCAGGGATCTCAAGTTTTACATGGGTTTACAACTGTGAAAACTACAAAGAATCTTCTGGTTCCTGACCCTAAGGTCTAAGTTTGACAAATTTTGTATGTAGGTTCATCTAGTGGACCTATAACAAAATTGTTAAAACTATAGCCCCGGGATCAGCCCTGGGGGTAACATATTTTACAAAAGCTTATCTCGTGAAAACTAGAAAAATTATCTTGTAGCACATGAAGTCATTGTGATTTAAGCCTATAAACTGATCAAGGGAAATAACTCCTTATCATTCATCTGTTCCCTACATAGTTTGTTATCATTTACCTCTTTTGATTATCAAACCATACTATTATATGATTAATGTTGGATATTTAAGTTTTGGGTTAAAAAGTGTTCAGTTTTCTGTGAGAGTGATTTATTTTGATGTTATTTGTTATACTCAGATGAGCTGAATATCTACCATGAAGAAAGGTTTGTACCATGCCATATTTGTTCAAGAAGTTTACCCTTCATGCCATTTAAAAAAAATGTTTCCTGCTACTAAGTTTTGGAAATCCTGTTGTCCTGCACTATTTGTTATAGCTCACTGATATTTGTTATGAAGGATACTTTATTACACCTGCTGGTAGTCACTGACAACATCTTTTCATTTGAAAAAAGAAGGGGGGGGGGGGGGGGGGGGCTAGGCTATTTTCTGTATGAAAGTTTATTGCTATTCAAACTTATGATTTTATGTCTGTCGATGCCAATTATGCACATAATACATTCATTTAAAAGGCAGTGGAGCGATACAGAGCCATCATGGCCCTCTTGCTTGTTGTAAAGTATTCATGAAGTGATTTTGGTCCAAATTTTAAATAAGTTTAGAACACATTATGAGGTAACTGTTGCTGCTATTTCAGAAATTTTCAACCACCACCCTCACTCTTTTTAATATCATTTAGAATAACTTAATCTCTTGAAAAAAGGACTCAAATACTGCTTTTCACTTGAGTGAAATATTCTTGTAAACTATATTCTTCTTTCTGTTGTGTGTTTTGTTACAAAATCCAGATGTTTTATTTTAATTCTTCAGTGATAGAGCACATATTGCTCCAAAGTGAGTGACTGTGGTAGTTTTGTATTCAACTTTTCCTTGTTACATGCAAGTGGCCACATTCACATTTTGGCGGAATTTTAATGACACTGGGTCAGAACGGCTTTCACAGTACTTCACTCTTTACAAAACAACAAAATTTTAGACCTGTCCAAATTGAAAGGATTTGCAGACCACAAATTAAAGGTGGCTCAAAATCGCAGAATTTGTCCTTGAAAGAGTAGAAACATTGTGGGAAAAGGAGAAAATGCTGGTTACCAGCATTTTCTTTTTTTTCCCACAATTTTTTTCAAAAAGCTTCTTTCCAAGGGTCGTTAAATCCCGGGATTGTGCGGTAAAGCGTTAAAAAGAACATTGAATACCTGTCACCCATGACCAAAAACTAGATGAACCATGCTCTGGCAAAAGGGGGGTTTAATGCATCAAGCAAGTCATCACAATAATTATTATTGTGGATCCATAAAATCCATTTTGACCTACAATTGGCTGAATCCCTAGGTAGAGTGATCCTTTGACATACAGAAATTTTACCAAAAGCAAACAGTTTTGACTCGGGTCAGCCTAAGCAGACTGTGCAAGTAAGTCTGGGTTAATACTTTTTGTAGATGCATTAAACTCCTTTTCATGGAGCATGGTTCAAATGCATGCTTCTCAAAGGGTGGTTGCTTAACCCTTTCCCAAACGATAAAATTTAGACTGGTCCAAATTGAAAGAGTTTGCAGATGACAATTTTAAATTTGATGAAAATGACAAAGGTCTCCAAAAGGGTAGAAAACACTGTGGGAAAAGGAGAAATTGCTCGTTACGAGCAATTTCTCCTTTTCCCACAGTGTTTTCAAAAGACTTGTACTGCAGATACGTGAAAACCAGGGCTTGTTTGGGAAAGGGTTAAAAAGAGATTGCCACTAGGACAGATTTTACTGTAATTTAGACTGTGTTCTTAAGTTTCTTCAGAAAATAGAAAAAAAAGTAGTCCTTATAACATATACATGCACCTGTACCTGTATTTAGATTAACTCTTTACCAAACAACAAAAATTTAGACTGGTCCAAATTGAAAGCATTTGCAGACGACAAAAGAAATGTAATTGAAAAATTGAAAATTGTTTTGGGTAGGATAGAAAACATTGTGGGAAAAGGAGAAAATGCTGGTTTCCAGCATTTTCTCTTTTTCCCACAAGGTTTTCAAAGGACTTCTTTCACAGGGTCATTAAAAGTCGGGATTGTGTGGTAAAGAGTTAATGAGTAAAAGAATCACTTGAAACTTCTTTTTGGATATAAGGGACATTAGTGCTATATGTATTCTACTGGTTATTTAATTTTTATGCAAATGTGAATGACACTTTTTCTCCAGATATTATAAGTGCTGCAGTTCTGATTACTCGTAATTGTAAGCAAAGAGAATTGGTCTGACCTTGTTTTCGTCAGGCATGACCATGTCAGTAGGCCATAACTTTAACATTGATATTAAAACTAGTAAATTGTAAGTCACAATTTTGCTCCTTGTATTTTTTATGTTCATTAGTATTTCTTTTTTGGAATCTTTATCATGCATGTATAGTTACAAATTCAAACTAGTGAATTCTAAGTCAAAATTTTGTTGGTTTTTTTTGTGTATGTGTGTGTGTTTATAAATATTTCTTGTTATGTTTGGGGTCTTTTTCTTGCACGTATAATCACACATGAATATGAAAGAAATAAGAAAATTAATCAATTATCTTTTTTATCTGTAAAGACCATTACAGATAATTGAGCAGCTCTCTGTGGAAAAAGGGTTCAGTGCAACTTTGTAATGCACTTTAACTCTTTACCAAATGGCAATATTGTACACTTGTCCAAATTGGAAGCATTTGCAGACGACAAGATAAATGCGACTCAAAAATTGAAATTTGCATTGGGTGGGGTAGAAAACATTGTGGGAAAAGGAGAAAATGGTGGTTACCAGTATTTTCTCCTTTTCCCACAATGTTTTCAAAAGGCCTCTTTTCCATGGTCTTTAAAACTCCAGATTGTGTGGTAATGGGTTAACCCATATCCTGCTAAATAAGTGAAATGAAACTTTCACACCTATAGTAAAAACCAAAATAATACTATTTCAAAATCTTTTTTTTTTTTTTTTATCTCCAGTGTAGATCAAAGATCAGACTGCACATTCTGTGCAGTATGCAGTCTGATCTTGATCTACAATGTCCGTGAAAAGTAAGTGAGTCGCGCTTAGCAGTCAAAGGGTTAAAAAGCAAGCCATGGCAATATGAATTACAAATATACAAGTCAATTTTGTCAAAAAGAAAATGGTCTAGAATGGGATGGAAAGGTCCTTTGACACAGAGAAAATTTACCCATAGCAAGACAGTTTCATTCAAGGTCAGGCTGTGCGGACTGCACAGGCTGACATGGGTTGATACTCTTTGCAGATGCACTAAACCACCTTTTCACAGACCATGCACGGCTCATTCATATTTCCAAGATTCAGGAACGAAATTTTAGGAGGAATCGGTTTTTTTTTTTTTCAAATTTTAGAGTTAATACTTTACCAGACAACAAAGTTATGATTTATTTTAACCTTTTAGCACCCTATCCCGACTTTTAATGACCCTGAGAAAGACAGCATTTGAAAACATTGTGGGAAAAGAAGAAAATGCTGGTAACCAGCGTTTTCTCCTTTTCCCACAATATTTTCTACCCGTCCTAGAACAAATTTCGATTTTTCAGATATATTTCTTTTGTTGTCTGCAGATCCTTCCAATTTTGACTAGTCTAAAATTTTGTCGTATGGCATAGAGTTAATTGGAAGCATTTGCAGATGACTAAGTACTGGTATGGCGCAAATAATGGTATTTTGTCTTTAAAAGGGTAGAAAACATTATGTGAAAACAAAAAAAATGTTGGTTACCAGCATTTTCTCCTTGTCCTACGATTTGGGGGGGGGGGGGTGGTTAAAACTCAGGATTAGTTGGCATAGTGTTAAGGAAAAACAACATTTCTTAGTGTTTTATTTCTTGTAATTCCAGGGCCAATATAGCCTCACTACCTTTGAAAGAATACGAGTCCACAAATTATCTCGACAACAAAGCGCGCAACAACCAATGCTGGAACAATCAGATGCAGGAACCATGTCAAAGCACAGACAATGACAAAGGCCAAGGTTCTCATAAAATATTGGTGCAGGTGGAACCAATTTCAGGCACTATCATTCAAGAAAGGCTGATGAATCAGAAAAATAATTCGCAGACCATATTGGTTGAAGCAGGATACCAAAATATTTGTTTCAGTAATGTCAGTGAGGGTAAGGAGAATGAATCTGCGAAAAGTCCCGACGTTGATAGCACATCGCCATTATTTGACAATGTTGACAGAGGTTTATTACCAAATGTTCCACAAAATGATGATTCTGTTCCGAGTGAGAAAAAGGGAAATGAATATGAGTCTTTTTCTGTGGTGATTAAATCAGGACAACTATCTCCTATCCATGGAAGGAGTGGGAATCGTGATTCCGTAGGATCGTCTCCAAAGAAAAGAAGGAATAGGAAAACCAGTTTGATTAAGAGAACTTCCGAGCCAGTAACAAATGTGAATCAAATTTGTGAGGATCTTGTTGAAAACAGGAAAAGCGTGTAATTTGTGTGTCATAACTCGTTACAACACATGTATTTTTGTCTGATGTACAGTGAACTCTGTCTTACTGGCTACACTTATAATTTACCCTTTACCATACAATCCAGAGACCCTGAAGAGTAGAAATATTGAAAACATTGTGGAAAAAGGGGAAAATGCTGGTAACCAACATTTTCTCCTTTCCCACAAAGTTTTCTACTCTATCAAAGACAGAAATCATCAGTTGAGCTACATTTGTCGTCTGCAAATGCCATCAGTTTGGTCTGGTCCCAAATATTTTGTCGTTTGGTAAAGAATTAGGGAACACAGAAGACATATTTTATTAAAAGAGACTTGTGTGTGAAAGGATTACCTTTTTCCTGAATTGTACAGGAAAAATTGAGTTAAAAGGAGCAGTTTCTTGTGATAAGCAGTTGTTCCTTTCCCCTCAATGATTTCACGTGCTGCCAAGTTCGAGGGTGTTTAAAAAATGTATTTATGTGGTAGTGGGTTATACTGTAGTGGAGAAATCCAGTCTTAACCCTTTCCCAAACGACAAATTTTGGACTGGTCCAAATTGAAAGAGTTTGCAGACAACAATTTTAAATTTGATGAAAATGACAGAAAGTTCTCCAAAAGGGTAGAAAACACTGGGGGGAAAAGGAGAAATTGCTCATTATGAGCAATTTCTCCTTTTCCCACAGTGTTTTCAAAAGACTTGTACTGCAGACACGTGAAAACCAGGGCTTGTTTGGGAAAGGGTTAATTACCCGGTAAAATTTTTGACATGATTGTCATTGCTTTTAACCCTTTCCCAAACAAGCCCTGGTTTTCACGTGTCCGCAGTACAAGTCTTATGAAAACACTGTGGGAAAAGGAGAAATTGCTCGTAACGAGCAATTTCTCCTTTTTCCACAGCGTTTTCTATCCTTTTTGAGACCTTTCTGCCATTTTCATCAAATTTAAAATTGTCGTTTACAAACTCTTTCGATTTGGACCAGTCCAAAATTTGTCGTTTGGGAAAGGGTTAAGCACTAGCACATCAACATCAGTGGATAACCTCTTACATCTTGCAGATACTTTTGGAAACATTTTGGTAAAAGGCAAAATTTCTCTTTAAGAGAATGCTACTGAATCGTTTTTAGCTCACTAGAGCACAAAGTGCTCCAGTTGAGCTTTTGTGATCATTTTGTTTCGAGCTTTCATTGTGCTGCGTCCCTCGTACAGGCATCAACAATCACTACAGGCCACACTTTTAGTCCAACACTCACACTCACAAGTGTTGGTCAGATTTTTTTGTCTTGACAATATCTTGGATCACATCAGGTCAAATAGTATGTCATTCCAGCCACTCAATATCATATTTTATGCACATTGTCAATTACACGTAACCTTTCTTCATTTAAAGACTCCTTTATTATCAATTTAAGACTGTTCAAATCTTTTTATCGCAGTCTTAACATCATTATTCAAAACCTTTTTGAGTTAATAGGGAAGCCCTGTTGCTCAATTATATCTTTTATACATACTTAGATCACACATGATCCTTCTTAATTTAACTCTTTTACTGTCAGCATGTCTCAAATCTTTTTAGAAAAAAATCCGCCTTAATCGTTCCTTCAACACAGATATGCGCGCTAAATGACCAAAGCTGTCGATGCGCCATAAAACAACATTCATTCATTCATTCATTAGTATGTCATTCAGACAGATTTTAGAAAAACCTTTTGTGTGCTCTTAAGGTCACACTGTCAGGCCAATACTTATGAACGGTCGTAGAAATGTTTGTCTTGATAAGGTCATGTCGGTTCAAAAAGTAGGTCACTGGGACAATTCTCAAAAAAAAAATTTTTGCGCTCTAAATGCCACAATATCAGTCCAACACTCATGAAGTGTGGTCAGAATGTGTGTCTTGATGAAATCTTAAATGAGTTTAAAAAATGGGTCATGTCGGGTCAAACAGCGGGTAACTGGAACATATCTTAGAACAATTTTGTTTGCACTCCAGAAGCAACATTTTTCATGGGACACTCATGAAAATTGGCCAGAATGTTTATCGTGACGATATCTGGGTGGGCGTGGGTCAAAAAGAGGGACACTAGGCAAATCTCAGAAAAACCTTGTGTGCATTCTTTAGGCCACATTTTCAGTCCCTTACTCATTAACCCTTTCCCAAACGACAAATTTTGGACTGGTCCAAATTGAAAGAGTTTGCAGACAACAATTTTAAATTTGATGAAAATGGCAGAAAGGTGTCAAAAAGGGTAGAAAACACTGTGGGAAAAGGAGAAATTGCTCGTTATGAGCAATTTCTCCTTTTCCCGCAGTGTTTTCAAAAGACTTGTACTGCAGACACGTGAAAACCAGGGCTTGTTTGGGAAAGGGTTAAAGGCTCCATAGCTGCCACATGTAAATAATCGGGTGGTAAAATGCATTTATTCCTTTCCCAAATGACAAATTTTAGAACCTTTCAAATTCAATGCGTGTGCAGACGACAAACTTAAAAGTGGTACCAATAAACTCAAGTTTTTTTTTTTTTTTTTTGATAAGGTAGAAAACAATGTGGGAAAAGGAGAAAATGCTGGTTACCAGCATTTTCTCCTTTTCCCACAATGTTTTCAAAAAGCCTCTTCCTCAGGGTCAGGAAAATACGGGATTGTTTGGTAAAGTGTTAAATGTAAATCATACCTTTTAAAAGTATGGAATATATTATGAAGATGGCAATCTGTTATTGTGTTAGCCACTGGCAGAAAAATGGATTATAAAATCAGGCAAAAAGTAAACAAAAGATATAGTGACCTGACAGGTTTTAACCTAGTTTTGAAATCAATTTCTCTGCCAGCAACTAACATTTGGACGGACCATACAATTACAGATTGTCATCTTTACAATAATTTCCATACTTTTAAATGGTATGATTTAAATTTAAATGCATTCTAACAACTGCTTTGTTCTCTTTTGGCAGCTGTTGTTACTTTAAAAGTGGGCCAGAATGTGTGTTTGATCACATCTGGGACTAGAACAAAATTTGTTCATATAGGGTCAAAAGTAGGTCATCTGGACAAATCTCTGAAAAAAAAACTTGTGTGCACTCTACAGGCCATATTTTCAGTCCAGTACTCATAAAAATTGTAAGATTCTGGATAATATTTTGAATTACGTTGGGTCAAAAGGTAGATCACTGGGACAAATTTTAGAAAAACCTTCTGTCCACTCTTAAGGTCACATTTTCAGTCCAGTACTCATGAACTGTGGTGAGAATATTTGTCTTGATAAGGTCATGTTGGTTCAAAAAGTAGATCACTGGGACAAATCTCAGAAAAAGCTTGATTGCACTCTAAAGGCCACAATTTCAGTCCAATGCTCATAAAGTGTGCTCAGGCTGTGTCACTCTGGCAAATCATAGAAAAACCTTTTAAGTGCTCTTAAGGCCTCATTTTCAGCCAAATTCTCATAGAGGTTGGGCTTGCACATGTGTCAACTAATGTAACAGGCACAAAAATTGTATAGAGTAAAAATGTGGTCGCTTTATGCACACTGGGTATATTTTCTGTAAATTTATCATCACCACAAGGATCTCTTCAACTTAATGAATCCCAGATCAGTTTACTCAGGTGAGCGCTGTAGGGCCATAGGCTCTCTTGTTATTATTAATTCATGCCAGTCAAGGTACAGCATTGCTGCATAAGTATTTTGAGATTTGCAAATGGTGGATGTCAAAACAAGTGGCTTCCCGTATAAAACTCAGAGTATAGTGCACAGGCATGCATGATATATTCCATACTTTTTCCTTGAAATCCAGAGTGGAGGGGACTTAGGTATATACTGGGCATCAAAAGTTAGCTTTTTGTCAAGTATACACTGAGATAGACTTCCTTTCAAAAATGAACATAGATATGTAAATAGGATTTGACATGTCTGACATAAATTGGCATTTGAGATAAAATTTTATTGTACGATTGTAGAAAAATGATATTAAGCAAACCCCTGAAAAGCTTAATTTGTAACATTTTGATACAAGTTTAACTCTTTACCACACAATCTCGACTGTTAACGACGCTATGAAAGAATCCTTTTGAAAACATTGTGGGAAAAGGAGAAAATGCTGATAACCAGCATTTTCTCCTTTTCCCACAATGTTTTTTACACTTTCAAAGAGAAATTTCAGTTTCTGAATCAAGTTTATTTTGTCATCTGCAAATATTTTCAATTTGGACAAGTGTAATATTTTGTCGTTTGGTAAAGAATTAATCAAATTCAATCTCAAAAGCCAATGAACCTGGCTTCCAGGCTAATCACATTTTCCCACAATGTTTTTAAAACCCTCGTGGCGGGGGGGGGGGGGTGGGGGGGAAGGAGAGGGAGGAAGGTAAAGTCTTTACCACACAGTAATGATTTAGACATTTCCAAATTGAAAGCATTTGCAGACAACAAAATAAATATGACTCAAAAATTAACAATTTTTTTTGGAAGGGCAGAAAACATTGTGGGAAATGGAGAAAATGCTAGTTACCAGCATTTTCTCCTTTTCCTACAGTGTTTTCAAAAGCCTTCTTCATCAGAGTCGTTAAAAGGCGGCATTGTGTGGTAAAGGGTTAAAACACAGGATTGTTTGGTAATGGGTTAACCCTTTATCACATAATCCCAAGTTTTAACAACCCTGAAAAAGAAGGCTTTTGGAAACATTATGGGAAAAGGAGAAAATGTCAGTAACCAGTATTTTCTCCGTTTCCCACAATGTTTTCTACCACTCCTAGGACAAATCTGATCATTTGAGCCGCATTGAATTTCTCATCTGCAAAATTAATGTTTTCAATATTGACAAGTCTAAAATTATGTTGTTTTGTAAAGAGTAAAATGGTTATCAAACCATCCTGTGTGTCCACAACAGGAAAAATGCCTTTTGAAAATAGTTATTTTATTGTCAGTTCCTATGCAGCAATGATGTTCTGGGCATAATGCTTACACATGTTGGTTCTTGTTTTTTATCCAGGACCAAAATTTTATGTATATAGTCGATATTTTTACCTTATTTGTAACTCTGCAGACAAAGTTTGGGACATACAGGGATCATCCAGGCAGTTGGTCTCTCTCTGTCCGTTAGTCTGTATTTCAACTCCAGGCATGTGGTGGGCAGCCTAAGGTGCTTTTTTAATTGGCTGATGTAGATTAAGATCAGGTCTGCACAGATCATGAAGTCTGAATAATTATATAGCCTGGACTGGCCAAATATTCATAATTATAGCGTGGACCAGCCAGTTTTAGAGGGACTTAATTCACAATTTTATTTTACACATTTAAATGAAGTACTGATTACCAAAAACATTTTATAACCAAAAAGTTTATTCTAAATGCCTCTATAACCACATATTCTGCTTGAATGATTATTAAGGGTATAGCCATACATGTACTTCTGCATTCAATCTTGTGCCAGAAAATGAATTGGTATATGGGAAAAGCTAACCTCACTTCAAGGCTTTCAATGTCGATAATTCATAAATAAAGAACAGAAAAACATCTTGTATACCAACACTCAACCAAAATGTTTACTGCCACAGGAAGGAATTTTCTTGAATAGTATAAATCAACAGTTCAAAGTAAATTCTCTTCCATTTTTGAAGTGGAATGAAAAGGAGGGATGAATGTCATAACGGCTAATGGCCCTCTTGTGACAGCAGCCCCAGAATACCAGAACAAAAACAAGAGCACCCCATGCTGGTGCCAACACTCTGCTGCAGTTGCTTGATTTACAGTAAAAATTCAGAGTCAAAAGTGGGGCATGACTGTGTCAAAAATACTTTAATGTTTACCTGCCCCCTTGTTATATGGGTTTCCCTTTTGATAGTGAACAACTTGTCCAAGTTTGATGTAAATATTACTAGTAATGACAGAGATATAATGTCAAAGTTTTTGCACGAGGATGCCAGGGCTACAACAAACCTGCCAGGCCCCAGTAGCTCAGTCGGTAGCATACAGAACTTGAGAACAGGGGATTGCTGGTTTGATCTCTGGCTCAGCCAATTTCTTTCCAAGGATTGATTATAGTCATTGTGACAGGATTCATTCCTCTGTCTCTGCTAACCATTGTTTTGACAATGGTTTTTGCTAACCATTGTCATTGTTTTGACAATGGTTATGTGGGAAAGCAGCCAGTGGCTTTGAAAGAATATTGTGCATAGCACTGGTGAAAGAATCTCCAGGAACACATGGATAGGTGCACTGGCAGCTGCAATATAACTGAAATGATGTTGAAAACGGCGTTAAACACCATACAATCAATCAAGGACAATACCTCGCCATTTTCTTCGAAAACAGCCGAGCTAAAACTTAAGGCATTTTGGTCCCTTCTATCAATTGAATGCACCTATGAGGTTAGATTAAGTGTTTTCACACAATTTTATAGTAAAACACCTGAATTGAGTGTCTTAACAAAAGGGTTGGAAACATTTACTCTCAGAAGCAGCAGACTGTTCTGGAAAATTGTTTTCATAAGTGATTGAAAAAATACATGTAGGTCACGAAATTCTTTGATCCTAATTTTAGATCTGAATCTTGTCCATTACTCATGTTTTCTACCCCATCAAAGATGGAAATCATTATGTGGGCTGCAGTTGTTTTGTCTTCTTCATATGCTTTCAATTTGGGCGAGTCCAAAATTGTGTTGTTTGGTAGAGTTAACCCTTTACCAGACAACAAAATTTTGGCCTTGTCCAAATTGAAAGCATTTGCAGACGACAATTTCTATGTGGCTCAAATGGTGCAATTTTTCTTTGATAGGGTAGAAAACATTGTGGGAAAAGGAAAAAATGCTGGTTACCAGCATTTTCTCCTTTTCCCACAATGTTTTCAAAAGGTTTCTTTCCCAGGGGCGTCAAAAGGCAGCATCCTGCGTTAAAGGGTTAATCCACATTAACCCTTTATCACGCAATCCTGAGTTTCAACGACTTGGAGAAAAAAGGCCTTTGAAAACATTGTGAGTAAAGAAGAAAGCGCTGGTAACCAGCATTGTCTCCTTTCCACACTGTTTTCTGCCTTTCCGAAGACAAGTTTAGTATTTGGGTCATGTTGAGTTGTTATCTGCAAAGGCTTTCAATTTGGACAAGTCTAAACCTTGTCATTAGGTAAAGAATTAACCCTTTACCACACAATCCCAACTTTTAACCACCCTGTGGAAAAAGCCTGTAGAAAACATTGTCGGAAAAGGAGAAAATGCTGGTAACCAGCATTTTCTCCTTTTCCCACAATGTTTTCTACCCTATTGGAGACAGAAATTGTCACTTGAGCTACACTGACTTTGTCGTCTGCAAGTGCTTTCAGTTTGGTGGAGTACAAAAAATTGTCATTTGGTAAAGAGTTAATAAGTTTTCTGTAAATACTTTCCATTTGTAATACATGTATAAGTTATCTACATGATAGGGACTTAGGATTGTGTGGTGTTTATTTTATGTTGATTTTATTAAAGCCTTACCACACAATCCCGACTTTTGACGACCCAGAGAAAGAGGCCTTTTGAAAACATTTTTGTAAAAGGAGAAAATGCTGGTAACCAGCATTTTCTCCTTTTTCCACAATCTTTTCTACCCTTCCCAAAACAAATTTCAATTTTTGAGTCACATTTATTTTGTCGTCTGCATATGCTTTCAGTTTGGACTAGTCTAAAATTTTGTCATTTGGTAAAGAGTTACGTTCTAGTCGGTGCTTGACCTATTCTTCTTAGCTCCTTCATAACATTCCAATATACATTGTACTTTTATGATATTATAGTCCATGATATCCATCACACTCAGTGAAGGGGGGCTTTAACTCTTTACCACACAGTCCCGAGTTTTAACGACCCCGATAGAGAAGGCTTTTGAAAACATTGTGGGAAAAGGAGAAAATGCTGGTAACCAGGCAAGATTGTTTGGTAAAGGGATGACATAAAGGAACAGAAGGAACAGGGATACCAAAGTACAGTCTTAACCTTTAGAGCTCCTAACCCAATGGATATTTTCTGTCAGGAAATTATAAAGACCCCAAGTTTCACAATTTCAAGACTGCTTTTGTCTAAAGTGCTTCGGTCAAGGGGACAGATCAAAGACCAACCTTATTCTTCCAAGATTTTCTAACTTTGAAAGGAACATAACTTCTGATTGGCTAAACCAAACAGTTTAGCCAATCAGAAGTTGTGTTACTTTCAAATTTAGAAAATTCTGGAGAATAAGACTTTCGGAATGTTCTTAAGAATGGTTGGTGAATACAGGCCCAGATTGCATGTTTTATGCAGTGTGATTTTGATCTGCACTGGCCAAAAAGATAACTTTCATTGTGAAAGGTGCTCTAAGGCTTAATACTTTTAACTTAGGTAGAAGAAAAACAGTTCTGCAGTCCCCGTCATCAGTATGGTTATCCTTGTCTTACTGTTGTTTTTGTTATCCCTTTACCGTGCAATCCTGAGTTTTAACGTCCCTAGTAATGATGCCTTCTGAAAACATTGTTGGACAAGGAGAAAATGCTGGTAACCAGCATTTTCTCCTTTTCCCCCAATGTTTTTCCTCTATTTTTATGAGCAAATTCCATCCTTCCATTGGTATTTGTCGTCTGCAAATGCCTTCAAATTATCCAGGTCTAAAATTTTTTCATTTGATGAAGAGTTCAGAACCAGTGCTTGTAAAATCAATCATAATGGAAAGAAATAGAAATTATTTTCCTTTTAGGAGTCATGCTTTGGCAAAAGGGGGTTTAATGCATCTCTGTAAAGCGTTATACCAAGCAAAATATCACATAATTATGGATCAATAAAACATGTTTATTTTGTTGTCTGCGAATGCTTTAAATTTGGACAAGTCTTAAATTTTGTCGTTTTGTAAAGATTTAAATATCCATGAGAAGAAGGCTTTCTAAAACATTGTGGGAAAAGGAAAGGATGCTGGCTCACAGCGTTTTCTCCTTTTCACACAGTTTTTTTACTAAGTCTCATCACTTGAGCTTTGTTCGTTGTCTGTGGTCTGGATATCAGCATTTTCTCCTTTTCCAGAAATGTTTTCTACCCTTTTAAGGACAAATCTCATCATTTGAACTCTTTTTTAGTTTTTCTTCTGCAACTGCTTTCAATATAGCAGAATTTAAAATTTTGTCATTTGGTAAAGCGTTGACCCTATACCACACATTCCCGACTTTTAACGACCCTAGGTAAGAGGCCTTTTGAAAACATTGTGGGAAAAGGAGAAAATGCTGGTAACCAGCATTTTCTCCTTTTTCCACAATGTTTTCTTACCTATCATAAAAATGTCCCACCATCTAAGTCACATTTGATTTGTCGTCTGCAAATGCTTTCATTTTGGACAAGTCGAAAATTTTGTTGTTTGGTAAAGGGTTAATTACCTGAAACATCATTGTGTGTTGTGCTCTTGAGAAAGGGTGTTTATCGGTAATAATCTCTGATGGATTTTACTAAGAAAGTCATCACATAATTAAGGATCCATAAAATCACTTCTGTTTAACAATCAACTGAATCATGAGGTAGAATGTCCTTGGACATGCAGAAAATTTACAATTGGCTAATAGCAAAAAGTTTCGACCCATGTTAGACTGCACAGGCTTACATGGGTCAATACTTTTTGCAGATGCCTGAAACCTCTTTTCACATAGCATGGCTCATATTCAGTTATTCATAAAATCTTCAATACATTGTACTTTGATATATTTACGTACAAGAATCCATATTGTTCACTTTATAATTGGCATGTGTTACATGTTGAAATATAATGTTTATTTTCTGTATAAAAAATTCCTTTTGTTGTTTTCCACACCGGAAGTCCTCTCTCCGACAGTATTGGCTCTCAGCAGAAAATTAGCATGTATGCCGTTCACTTGTCACAACTCGGCTGATCATGTGACTTTCATCTTTGTCCTTATCAAGGAGGTTTCCATTTTGAAATACAGTACATGATCTTAACCCATCATGGACTTTACTTTATCACAGCAGACATGAATTCTTTGAATGAAACAATTTTTGTAAAGCTCGAGGTGATTGGATTCGAAATTCAGCCTTTTTTCTTTTTTACATTTGAATTCAGAAAACAAACACAAGTTTCTATCAAAATTATTTAATAATCATATCACAAGTGAAAATAACAAGCACAAAAGGTTTACACATGTACTTTCGTGAATTCAAACACTGCAGAAACAGAAGTAATTCTTTATCAGAAAAAAAAAACTTTACCAAACAACAAAATTTTGGACTGATTACCAGCATTTTCTCCTTTTCCCACAATGTTTTCAAAAGGCTCCCCTTTCAAGGTTGTTAAAAGTCGCGATTGTGCGATAGAGGGTTAACCCTTTCCCAAACAAGCCCTGGTTTTCACGTGTCTGCAGTGTCTTTTGAAAACACTGGGAAAAGGAGAAATTGCTCATAATGAGCAATTTCTCCTATTCCCTCAGTGTTTTCTACCGTTTTTGATAACTTTCTACCATTTTCATCAAATTTAAAATTGTCGTCTGCAAACTCTTTCAATTTGGACCAGTCCAAAATTTGTCGTTTGGGAAAGGGTTAAACTGGTCCAAATTAGAAGCATTTGCAAACAACACATAACAATGTGGCACAAAAAATGGGATTTTTCTGTGAAAGGTAGGTCATTTTACGGCACTATTTTCAAAAGCCTTCTTCCCTAGGGTCGTAAAAACTTGGAATTGTGTGATACATAGAGTTAAAAGAAAATCTGTATCTCTTACTCCCAATCTCAAAGCACAAAAATCAGTATTTGCTTTTTACAAACATTTTGTAGATCAAGATAAGAAAACATAGAACATGCAGTCTAACCATGGATCAACACTGTCAGCTAGTTTCTGAGATAGCCAGACTAAAACAGCCCAAATATTGAGAAAATATCTTGACTTATCTCTGAAGGAAAATATCTATCTTATTAATTCAGGGGTTTCACCTTTTACAGAACTATCCCATATTCCAACAGCCAAAAGGAAAAAGGTACTTGAAAACATTGTGCAAAATGGAGAAAATGTTGGTAGCAAGCATTTTCCCCTTTTCCCACAACTCTTTCTACCCTTCCAAAGAACTAAATCCATCATTTGCACCAACCTTGACATTTCATGTACAAATATTTGTAACAAGGACAAGTCTAAAATTTCGTCTTTTAGTAAAGAGTTAATCTTTCACCAAACAAGTCTGAGTTTTGACAAACCTTTAGAAGAGGGTTTTTGTAAACAATGTGGAGAAAGGAGAACATGCTGGTAACCAGCATTTTCTCCCTTTCCACAATGTTTTCTGCCATTTCAACCAAAAATTGCAACATCTGCACATTTAATTTGTTGTCTGCAAATGCTTTTTATTTGGACAGTTCTAAAACTTTTTTGTTTGGTAAAGAGTCAATTGGTTATGGGGGAAGGATGTATGTGTGTGTAAGGGGGGGGGAATAAGATTATATTTTTCACAAGCTATGAGAAAAAAATTACCATAGATTAAAATATAATCATTACATTGACAGAAAATAAATTCAAAACACACCCAATATGTGCATAGCCTGGTTGGCCCAAGTAGTAGAAATGCCCACTGTAAATTTTAATAGTTGCGAGTTTGAATCTGGTAAAGGGTTAATGTGTGTCCATAGACCCAGGTATAGACCCACAGACCCACTGGCAGATTCGGCTTGACCCTTAACCAAATCACAAAATTTTGGACTCAACAAAATTGCATTTGCAAATGACAAAAAAAAATATAGCTCAAGACGTGATGATTTCTGTCCTTGATACGGTTGAAAACATTGTGGGAAAAGAAGAAAATGCTGGTTACCTGGATTTTCTTCTTTTCCCAAACTGTTTTTAACAGCCTTCTTCTGCAGGGTCATTGAAACTCTGGATTGTAAGGTAAAGGCTTAACCCTTTAACAAATAACAAAATTTTAGACTTGTTCAAAGGGACGCTTTAAAGACAACAAGCTAAATGTGAACCAAGTGATGAGAACCGGATTGTAACCAACACAAAAACACAGTGGGAAAATTAAGAAATGATGGAAACCAGCATTTTCTCCATTTCCCACAATGCTTTCAAAAGTCCCTTTCCTCAAGGTAGTTAAAACACGGGATTGTTTGGTAAATGGTTAACCCCCTAAAACAATCATTTTGCCAGGGTATTATGAAAATTTGAACAAGGATAGAATAAAGACAATATTGCACATCAGACTAATACAGGGCACACAATGATCTACATTTTACTCACGTAATGACTTCATGATTATTATTTAATGTGTAGTTTAATTCTTTACCACACAACAAACTATAAGCCTTGCCAAAACTGAAAGCATTTGCAAACAGCAAATTTCTTGTGTTGAAATAATGAGATCTGCATATGGAAGGGCAGAAAACATTGTGGACAAAGGAGAAAATGCTTGTTACAAGCATTTTCTCCTTTTCTAACAATGTTTTCAATGTGTTAAAGGGTCAATTCTTTACCACAAAACAAAATGAGCCATGCTCTATGAAAATGGGGCTTAATGCATTTGCAAACAGTATTGACCCAGGTCAGCCTGTGCAGGCTGACCTGGGCCAAAACTTTTCGCTACAGGTCAATTTTCTGTATGTCCAAGGTACAGTCTACCTCATGATTAAGGTCGGTTGTTAAAAAGAGCGGCTATTATGCATACATAAGTAACTGATGACTACCTTGGCACCATGCATCACGAAGATGCACTAAGCCCCCTTTTGCCAGAGCTTGGCTCAAATATAAGACTATTTCAAGTTCAAAGCAATTGCAGATAGCAAACTGAATACAGTTCAAGTAATGATACCTTTCCACAAAAATGGTGAAAAAACACTGTGGGAAAAGGAGAAAATGCTGGCTGCCAGCATTTTCTCCTTCTCCCACAATGTTTTCAAGAGCTTTCTTCCTCAAAGCCCTTAAAACAGCATTGTTTGGTACAGGGTTAAACACAGATCAAATTAAAAATTTAATTAATTCCATGATTTGCATTTTCAGATTTAACTGATCTTTTCTTTTTTTCTCGTCAAGATTCATATTAGAAATTCACTTTAAACCTGAAGGCCATATTTGTTTTTGTTCAATCTTTTTCCCCACTCAAACAATTGCAACTCAAATATTTCACATAAAAAACAAAAACCGTGAAATTTTCTGTTTCATTAGTCAAGAACACTACACACCATGACTCAACCCTTTACCAAGCAATCCTGTTTACTAATCATCCTGAAGAACAAAAGCATTTAAAAACATTGTAGGAAAAGGAGAAAAATGCTGGGAACCAGCATTTTCTCTGTTTCTCAATTTTTCTTATCCTTTCAAAGACATATCCAACACTGGACACATTTGTTTTCTGCAGATGCTTTCAATATGGTAGAGTCCAAATTTTGTTGTCTGGTAAAGACTTAACACATATTTCATTTTACAGGCTATTTTCAAATTATGGTTTAAAAAAATGTAAATTTGCAGTTTCCAATACATGAAAGTATTCCAAGCTTTATAAAAGCTAACAGAAAATCTCTATCATCTGCTCAGGCAGCAAGATATGGAGTCCTTTGAGCTACAGTTTAGAATGAAATATAGGCAGAACAAGTATGATTAATTATATACACCAAAGCTAGAGAGGCTTTTATCAATCTTCCTCTTAATACAAAGCAAAATTTGTAATTAACCCTTTACCAAACAACAAAATGCTAGACTGGTCCAAAATGAAAGCATTTGCAGATGACAATTTTAATGTGGCTCAAATGAAGAAAATTGTCTATGAAAGGGTAGAAAACAATGTGGGAAATGGAGAAAATGCTGGTTACCAGCATTTTCTCCTTTTCCCACAATGTTTTCAAAAGGCTTTCTTCTCCAGGGTCGTTAAAACTCGGGATTGTGTGGTAAAGAGTTAATTGAAATAGCAAAATGCTCACACAAACTTAAGGTCCACACATCTAACACTGACAAGAGATTTAACCCTTAAAGATTCTTTAACCACGTAAGTTGCCTTTATGACTAGTGTAAATCAAGATCTGACTGAACACAAAGTGCAGTCTGAACATTGAACTACACTGTCCATTTTTCCAAGACATTCTTGACAAAATAACCTTGGAACTGTACTTATATGGGTCATAGTTCTAAACCAAAAAATATCTATTGGTTTCTTCAGGCACTCTAAGGGTTAAAACAGATTTATGTTCATGATCATTGATAAGTCATTTACTGTTTACCAGACGACAAGAATTTATACTTGGCTAAACTGAAAGAATCTACAGAGGACAAATAAAATACGACTCAAATGATGAGATGTGTCTTTGGTAGGGTAGAAAACATTGTGTGAAAAGGAGAAAATGTGTCTTTGGAAGGGTAAAAAAAAGAGGAAATGCTGGTTATTGGCATTGATAAAGAGTAAAATGATACAGAGGTCACTTCTTATTGTACTGCACCACAGCCAATCAGAAGGCTTGAAATTAAAATTAACGAAAATATTAACAATGTTAGGTGTATACAAATTCAAATTGACAGTATTTCCTCTGATTTTCCTTAGATTTTTTTTTTCTTATAATGCCTTAACTCTTTACCAAACGACAAAATTTTAAACTTGTTCAAATTCAAAGCATCTGCAGATGACAAATGTGACTCAAAAATTGAAACTGGTTTTGGGAAAGGTAGAAAGCATTGTGGGGAAAGGAGAAAATGCTGGTTACCAGCATTTTCTCCTTTTCCCACAATGTTTTCAATCGCTTTCTTTATCGGGTCGTTAAAACTTGGGATTGTGTAGTAAAGGGTTAACATGGAAAAAAAAAAAATCACGTAAACTTTTCCAAATTCATCATCTCCTGTTCCACAGAAAAACAATTTTTGAAAGAAAGAGAAAAAACACACAATTTTGTTCTTACTCTCCATTGCCACTACTTCCTGTCTTTTTTGCATCATAAGAACTATTACAGCAAGCACTGAATCATCAACACACAATTACTATTATTATCATGTCTGTTCATATAAGTCCACTATGTACAGGAGTTTGCACACACTTTCAACTACATAATTGTAACAATATGAACTAACTATAAATCAAGACTTGACTTCATCATAGAAGAGTAAAAAAGAAACTAATCAAAACCTTGGTTAATTAAGATGAAAGCCTTTTTCTCTTGTAGCAGCCAAAAGTCTCTCTCGTAAAATTTCCTCGGATGAATACTCTGGCAGTTTCAAGTAATGAACACAAGTGTTCACTGACGGGAAACTGTTATCATCACCGTCCACTTTTCGTACAACAGTCAGTCTAGGATGAAGATTGGCTAGTCCACCAGGAGGTAAGGAGGAACAGCCCGTGGTAAATTGCAAGAACGCTTTACACTCATCAGGACTTAATTCAGCCAAAACATTCACGAAGTGCTGAAACGACTCGCTGCAATGAAAAAAAAAAAGGGGATATAAAGGATTTACTATGGTAAACCTGCAGATCTCATTCTACTCTCACATATATCCAGCAAAAAGTTTTAGGCTTTCTTACATATATTAACCCTTATCCTGCTAAATAAGTGAAATGAAACTTTCAAATCGATAATAAAAACCCAAATATTGCTATTTAAAGGTATTTTTTTTGAAGAAGATCTCCTTATCCAGTGTGCATCCATGATCAGACTATATATTCTGTGTAGTCTGATCTTGATCTACACTGCAAAAGATCCTTCAGTCACGCTTAGCAGCATAAGGGTTAAAGTATTTTAATCAAAATTTCAAACAAATATGTTCTGATTTCTTCCGTTACTATTTCATGTATTCAGTCAAATGACAAATTCTATCACCTGCCCTCTTCTCTGGATAAAACTTATGTACTTTCATAGTTCAATGAAGTTTTAAAGAAAACTTTCAGAGACAGCAATACAAAGACTTTTAATATTTTCTTGTAATAAACAACACGTAAACAAAGTGTGCAACTAAATACTAATTTTACAAACATTTATGAAAATTGTAACTGTGGTTTTAACATGTTTAACATTGGAAAGCAGGATGTCTGTATTTTGTCAAAAAATATTCACATCTCCCCATCAAAATCATTTTAGCCATACTCTGTGAAAGGGGGCTTAATGCATTTGCAAAAAGTATCGACCCAGGTTAGCCTGCGCAGTCCGCACAAGCTGACCTGGGCTGAAACTTTTCGCTAGTGGTCAATTTTCTGCATGTCCAAGAACCAGGGTCCATATTCACCAACCATTCTTAAGAGCGTTCTTAGACTTATTCTTCAAGATTTTCCAAGTTTGAAAGTAACACAACTTCTGATTGGCTAAACCAAATAGTTTAGCCAATCATCAGGTGTGTTACTTTCAAATTTGGAAAATTTTTGAGAACAAGACCAAGAATATTCTTAAGAATGGTTGGTGAATACGGACCCAGGTTACCTCATCGGTTGTTAGACAAAAGACTTTATGGATCCAGAATTGGGTGATGACTTACTTGGTATCATGCATCACTGTGATACATTAAGCCCCCTTTTGCCAGAACATGACTCACTTAGAAGATTATAATTCTATTGCACTAATATCTTTACAAAATGAACAACTAAAAGTTATGTCTATAAATCATTTTAACATATTGTTGAATGTTTTGAAAATTGAAATACATGACACAGAGTGTTTCCAACAAAAAGGTAAAGGTCTACTTTAACAACATCTCTTCTTACCTTTCTTTTGCCGAGCCCCGTAGCTCAGTTGGTAGCGTACAGGACTTGAGAACAGGAGGCCGCTGGTTTGATCCCCAGCTTGGCCAATTTCTTTCCAAGGATTGATGATAGTCATTGCGACAGGATTCATTCCTCTCCCACCGCTGACCACTGTTTTGACAATGGCTATGTGGGAAAGCAGCCAGTGGCTTGGAAAGAATATTGTGCGGAGTAATGGTAAAAGAAGTTCCAGGAAAGTATGGATAGGTGCACTGGCCGCTGCAATATAACTAAAATAATGTTGAAAACGGCGTTAAACACCATACAATCAATCAATCAATCAATCTTACCTTTCTTTAGTGTATCCTAGCTTTGGTTCTGTATAGTTCAGAATGTCTTCTCGAGTCCATTGTGGAAACTGTTCACCACACAGCACAGTCAGGAGTTCTGTTGGTGAGAATGAGTGGAGTTTCTCCATGGGGAAAACTTGATCAAAACCAGCTGAAAAGACAGAGTTATGACACAAGACATCAAATGGGCCTCTTTAGATTGTTTGGCTGTGAATCAAATCCTTTTGTCCAACACTGATAAATACTAGAAAATATCCTTTCGTTGCAAACAAAGAAACTGGATGTTTACGTGCAGTACCAAGGTGCAAATTTGGCATGCAAGTAACAGGTTGGTCCCTTTGCAATCAGTAACTCCCTGTGTCTTAATGAGATCAAATATGACATCCCTATACTCATTTGACCCTTTACTGCACAATGCCACCTTTTAACAACACTAGGAAAGAAGCCCTTTAAAAACATTGAGGGAAAAGGAGAAAATGCTGGTAACCAGCATTTTCTCCTTTTCCCAAAATGTTTTCTCCCCTATCAAAGAAAATTTGCACCATATCAGCCACACTGAAATTGTTGTCTGCAAATGCTTTCAATTTGGACGAGGCTACAATTTTGTTGTCTGGCAAAGGGTTAAATACAATCCAACATTCTGAATATTGTTATTGCAAAAGTATTCTTACTGATCACATGATGTTGCCACATACCTTTGCTATATTCTGGCACAAAATCTAAATATACCAGAAGAGGTAATGTTGCCTATTAAGGAAATGCCAATGGGCTTAAAATGCAATTTACACACAAGTTAGCTACAACAAAAGCCAAGCATAATTAACAAGTGATACCTTTAAAAGCATTCATCTGCCTCCTTATACCCAGGTTGAGATATAAATCATACACCAACTCAACATACTCTTCTACATTCTGTAGTGTGACCTCCTGTAAGACAGAAAAATTCATTGATTTATAGAAAGATTGATTTATTGACTTACTGATGGACTGATCAATTGATTGATTGGTGTTTTACCCTGCATTCAACATAATTTCAGTCATTTCATATCATTTTAGCTCAAATATTAATGTTCATCCTGGGTTTCACAAGTACTTGGCTAGGACTCTGAAGTGTCTTGCCAAATGACATTCCCACATAAAACCCAAGTGCAAAAACCTAGTACCTCAAGAGAAGATCAAACCTGGGGCCTCAAGGTTACGGGTCCTACACTCTACCACTGAGCCACACAAGACCCTTGTAAGAAAAAGACTGTCACTAAACCCTTCATCAGGCAATACCGTGTTTCAACAACCATAAGAAAGACAGCTTTCAAAGACATTGTAGGAAAATGACGCAGTGCTGGCCACAGCATTTCTTCCCTTTCCATTAACGTTTTCTACCCTTTCAAAAGTCACATTGTCTGAGCCGTATTTTTCATCTGCAAATACTTTCAATATTGACAAGTCTTAATCTTTGTCCAGTGGTAATAAGTATTTATTAAACAGAATGAACATATTTGTAAAGCTGGCAAAGAGTCAAATGTTGCAAAGTGATTAAAAAAAAAAATACAAATGAGCCATGCTCTGGCAATAAGGGGTTTACTCAATCTCTGTGATGCCTTGTACCAAGCAAGTCATCACATAATTATGAATCCATAAAATCCATTTTGTCTGACAATCAACTAGATCTGGAGGAAGAATGGTCCTATTACATGCAGAAAATTTACAACAGCAAAAAGTTTTGACCCACTGTGGCCATGTCTGCCTGTGAAGACTGTACAGGCTGACCTGAGTTGATACTTTTTGCAGATGCATTAAACCCCCTTTTCACCAAGCAGGGCTCAAATATATTGCGATTTCAAAAGTTGTGTTCAATACAAGTTTTAATATCAATATAACATTATTGCACCAGCAATTTCAAATGCTCTTAACTATGAACTATCAGAATTACTACTTCACTATTTTGCTAAGGCATGTCATTCCTGGCTGCCATTTCTCCTAACTAACTGATAAATTCAATTCAGTTCCATATTTGTTTGGGTTGCCATTTTCAATGGTATCTCAGGTACAACACGGAAGCCAATGCACCTATCCATGCACTCACTCACTTTCTTTAGCAATACTACACATCACACTCCTAGCCACTGGCTGCTTTCCCACTATACATGATACACTCTTAAAGCCACTTGCCACTTTCCCACAAAACAAAACCCTCAAAAATCTAGTTTATTGATATCTTCTAAACATCAATGTGTTATTTCATTTCATACTCTTTGGTAGTTTATCGAGAAATAACGGTGGATTATGGTTTGATATTTCATGGTTACCACCAGTGAAAAATACTGATTTCATATTTTCCAACTCTTCAACTGAAGGCAGAAGCAGTAGTTCCCGCACACTAGTTACCTAGATAAACAGCGTAGGCCATTCAAATAGACGGAAATTTGACATAATTTATGTGCATTACCCTGTATTTCTGATTCCATATTTTCTAACTCTTCAACTGAAGGCAGAAACAGTAGTTCCCATGCACTAGTTAACTAGATAAACAGCGTGTGCCATTCAAATAGAGGGAAATATGATGTAATTTACACACATTTACCCTGTATTTCTCGTGCTTTACGTAATATTGTAATGTGTTGTTATGTGAGGAGGGTATGCCACGGGGAATTACCAAAAACAACTGTACTGGATTTTGATGAAAGTCCCAACAAAAAAGGGGTTAGAAGCATGAAATAAATAGAATATTTGTTTTTTTCAGTGTAAGACTGAAATTTATTTCACTGAGTGAACATCATCTGTAATATTTTCATGAGTGGCAGTGCCACTTGTG
Source organism: Tridacna gigas (assembly GCA_945859785.2). Classification (NCBI taxonomy): domain Eukaryota; kingdom Metazoa; phylum Mollusca; class Bivalvia; order Cardiida; family Cardiidae; genus Tridacna; species Tridacna gigas. Next base: position 11,660,031 of record OX244029.2, on the reverse strand, counting down.
AAAATATTACCAATGATGTTCACTTGATGAAATGAATTTTGATCTTTCACCGAAAAAAGCACATATCCTCTATGTACATAATTACATATTACCTCATCCTCTCCATCAGGTTTGAGGTCAATTGCAGTGAATCCGTAGACTCTAGAAGATGGATTGAATTGGAATGTCAACCTGAACAAACAAAAAACAGTAAAGGTATTATGTTCTACAGACAAATATTGTTTACTAACTGATTTTAAAGAAAAGCTACATACGTAATTGAAAATTAAATTTTCATCATTTCAAAAAGACAAATAAATGCAGGAAAACTACTTGAAATCTCTGATGCCAATGTTATTTCTTTTTTTCATAAATGAAAACGAAAGTGCTGTGTTTACTGAAATTCCCTAAAATTCTGAGACTGTCTGTAACTTTCTCATGGTCTTGGGTAACTGAAATTGAGTAACACTGTCAGGAACCTATATATTGTGTCTTTAACCCTGTACCAGACAATCACAATTTTTAATGACCCTGAACGAGAAAATTTTGGAAAAACATTGTGGGGAAAGGAGAAAATGCTGATAGCCACCATTTTCTCCCTTTCCCACAATATTTTCTACCCTAACAAAGATCAAAATAATCAGTTTAGCAACAATTAATTTGCAGTTTACAAATGTTTTGAATTTCATCCAGTCCAAGAAATTTGTCATCTGGTAAAGAGTTAAAAGGATTAACCCTTTACCACACAATCCGGACTTTTAATGACCCTGAGGAAGAAGCCTTTTAAAAACATTGTCGGAAAAGGAGAAAATGCTGGTAACCAGCATTTTCTCCTTTTCCCACAATGTTTCCTACCTGTTCCACAACAAATTTTAATTTTTAAGTCGCATTTAATTTGTTGTCTGCAAATGCTTTCAATTTTGACAAGTCTAAAATTTTATCGTTTGGTAACAAGTTAAAACTACATTGGGGCAATAACCTCAAATAAAAATGAGTGGTACTCTGGCAAAAGGGGTTTTAATGCATCCCCACGATATAATTACACCAAGCAAGTCATTAAATAAATATGGATCCATGAAATCTGTTCAGTCTAACAACTGACTGAATCTTGATGGAAACTGGGCCTTTGAGCTATAGAAAATTGACCAATAGCAAAAATTTTGGACCCAGGTCACCCTGTGTGGACTGCGCAGGCTGACCTGGGTCGATTCCGTTTTCAAATACATTAAACCCCCTTTTCACACAGCATAGCTTAAAACCATGTCTCTGCCCAATAAATGTCTAAATTACACTCACCCTAAATCCTCTAAGAAAACACCAGCTGAGGGTATTTTAGGATCAGGCAATGCAAGTTCTTGTAACTTAGTATTCTTCTGATCTTCAGAGAGTGCCTTATCCTTTAAAATTCTCTGTTTCTTGGCTGAAAGTTCTCGTAACTGTTTCAGAAAACCCGCCTTGTGTGAATCAATGATATCCATATCCTCTTCGGAGAGTATCCCATCATACCACGGTGGTGTCACAGGGGCTTTTGCTTTTGGAGGATCTAGAATGAGCTCCTTATCGATTTCTTCCCCGCTGAAAATCTCGCTACCTTCACTGGTAATAGATTCCGTCATGTTACTGGATGTTTTCTGCAGAGACTGTGTGTAATGCTGTGTAATGCTGTGTCCCACCTCGCCCATACACATTAACTTCAAGAAGGGAACTGAGAGAGGAATGTCTATCAGGCGGCTGTCCTGGATACACTTAGCAAACAGCGTACCCATGAAGAAGAAGATTTTCTCGATTTTATCCAGTTCTGCACTGTCTTGGGGCCACGGGGCTGGGAAGAGCCCACTTGATCTCTGGATGTAGTAACCTCTGGGTTTAACACCATGACCAATATCCACCTGGCAGTAAAATGACATAAAAGATTATCCACACTATTAATGGTGATTATTTCATACTTGATTTGTATTCATCAATTGTTAATTGTTAATCTTGTTTATGTTTCGAAGTCCAATTTTAGGCACCTGCTTGGCTGAAGCATAATGTCTTAGCCAATCAGATGACTAGCCTTGGATCATAGAATGATGACTTGTAATATGACTGTTGAAGGGCTAGACATCCATCTGCCATTCTGTCTAGTGTTTAGTTCAACCTTTTACCACACAATCCTGGGTTTTAATGACCCTGAGAAGGCCATTCGAAAACATGGTGGGAAAAAGAGAAAATGCTGGTAACCAGCATTTTCTCCTTTCCCCACAATGTTTTCAACCATACTGCAGACAAATTTCATTTTTGAGTCAAATTTTCCTTGTCATCTGCAACTGCTTTCAATTTGGACGAGTCCAAAACTTAGTCATTTGGTAAAGGGTTAAGGACTTCTGCATGACTCATCTTTCTTACCAATATAGACCTTTTCAACTTTTTCCACAATACTTTGTCTTGAGTACCAAATAACTATGATGACTTTTCCAGTGACTAAAATATACCAAAATATACTGACATTTCAAGGCTGTTTTGTACACAATATTGCACAAAATATCATTTAGTGTTGATCAAAGATTAGACTGCAAGTTTTATGCATTTTAATCTTGGATCCACACTTTCTGCAAAAGTGTTTAAAGAAGGGAAGCTATTTGCAGCATGTGTAAGTACAGGGACAGAAATACTGGCTGCCATGACAGAAAAAAAAAAAATAAGTTACACCACAAGATCATCTTTGAACATGGCTAATCCTGGGGTGATACTTCACTGTGAGTGGATACAAATATTACATTTAATTAAATACATGAGCAGTGCTCTGGGAAAAGGGCAGTTAAATGCGTCTTTGTAATACACTATACCGACCAATTTGACACGTGTATGGATCCGTCTTATCTAACTACCGATCATGTGGTAGAATGCAGAAAAAAATTTACCAATAGCAAAAGGTTTCAAGCCAGGGTCCGTATTCACCAACCATTCTTAAGAATATTCTTGGTCTTGTTCTCCAAAATTTTCCAAATTTGAAAGTAACACACCTTCTGATTGGCTAAACCACTTGGTTCAGCCAATCAGAAGTTGTGTTACTTTCAAACTTGGAAAATCTTGAGGAATAAGTCTAAGAACATTCTAAAGAATGGTTGGTGAATACGAACCCAGATCAGCCAGTGAAGACTGTGCAGCCAACCTGGGTTGATACTTTTTCCAAATGCATTTGACAACTTTTTCACAGAGAATGACCTGTATATATACCTACCTCTCGTTCTATTACATCATGGAAGTCATCATCACAGATCCACAATCCCATGGATTTTTTCTGAAGCTCTGCTGAGACCAAAGCATAGAATTCCAGTGTTGGCCCCAGTCCAGTCCCTTCTTCCCCTTCAAACTCGATCTCAAGAACAGACTTTCTTTGGGCATGGTATTTCAACATCTGAAACAAGGAGAGACATTCAAACCCCTTATCAACTGATCCTGTATTCCAAGTGCCAAAGGAGGCTGGTTTTTGAAAACACTGTGGGAATATAAGAAAAAAGATGGCACACAAACCTTTTCTTTTCCTACAACGGTTTTCACTCCTTCATCATCTGAGCTATAAAATGGCAAGTCTACAATATTCCTGTCTGGTAACATTTAATTAATTGTGCTGTAGCCCTGCTGGTTGAAAATTAACAACTCTGTAAGAAGTTTTTGCCACTTTAGTTCTCCTAAACTTGCTCAAAATTTATTTGCTTCTCATGTTAAATTTTTGGGGCTGTGCGGTCTAATTGTGCCCTTCGCTGTCTCAAAATGCAGGCAAACCCTTTTACCAAATAATCTGGTGTTTAACTTTTTACCAGAGAAAAAAATTTTAGACTGGCCCAAATTCAAAGAATTTGCAGACGACAAATTAAATGTGGCTCAAATAATAGGACTTGTATCTGAAAGGTTAGAAAACATCGCTAGAAAAGGAAAAACTTGTGGTTACCAGCATTTTCTCCTTTTCCTAGGATGTTTTCGAAAGTCTAATTTCCCACAGGTGTTAAAATTCATCAATGCGTGGTAAACAGTTAAATACAGTCAAACCTGGTGATCCGTCCACCTCCATTCAGCGTGAACCTCCACTTAACGGCCAGTTCAATGTCCCCCCAACTACTTTTACTCTATATGAACCTTTATTCAACACGCACCCTTAAAACGCACGCAACGGCCACTGAAATCGTGTCCCATTTTTCAAAACAACCTGATATGTAGCGGCCAGTAACCAACGTAAGTAGGAGTGCTAACTTATACTTCACACTTAGTGTACTTCTCACATCCGACTGTTTTCGGATTAACAACTAGAGTGTCAAAATCGAACAATCATATACATACGTCGCCAATCAACAGGTGTATGCATATAACCTGATATCCTCTAGAACGGGTTATTTTGATGCAATTGATGATTTCGTAAGCTATTATTCCCGATTTGTCAAAAATTTTGAAGTTAGAAATCAAATGTAAATTACCCGAGTCAGACTACCAAAAATGTTTTTCTGCTTTCGATTTAATCTGAAATTACGTAACGTACATGTAGCTGCCTCGACATCTTGTTTGTCTGCTTACTTCTAAAAGGTGAGAAAAGATTAAAGAAAACTGTCCTAACAACTGATTGCACCCAAATTAGTATAGGTTATTACCTATGCTGGTGTGTTTAAGAAATTGTCTTTGATGACATTAATTTTAATTGACGATTACACCTGTGTTACATTTTAATTGACCAGTAAACCTACGACTGTTTGATCTTTATGCCCAATCATCTTTCGACCATTCCATTGTTTTGATTGGTGATTATACCAAAGATGCAGATTTCTTATGTTTTGACCGTACGATTTGTCTATTGTATTTTTGACTCGAGACTGTTTTTGAGTCACATTTATAATGTTGCCTGCAAATCCTTTCAATTTTGACCAGTCTAAAATTTTGCCATACACATGGTAAAGCGGTAACAAACTTCAATTCAATGACTGTTTCATAGTTTCCCTGTTTTCATGTACAGTAATTCTAATTAAAAAAAAGTATAGTTTGAATTAGATCCAACTGTTTCTTTGTTTTTCCCTGGCAAATGTGCAAATGTGTCTTGGGTATGTATGCACATGTACATGTATATGGACATGTACCCCAGCCCTTTATAAATGTTTAGGAAAAGATAACTACGAGAACATCTTGCGTGATCGACCTCTTTTAAGCAAGCACCTGTCTTAAGCAAGCGATTTTGGAAGGGCCCTTGACCGCTTGCTTAAGACAGGTTTGACTGTAACTCTACGGAAAACAGGTTTCGAAAACATGGTCGAAAGAGAAAAAAAATGCTGGTATCCAGCATTTTCACCTTTTTCCCACAATGTTCCGGTCTATGAAACATAAACTCCATCATAGGTGCCACACGTAATTTTTCATCTGCAAAAGCTTTCAATATGGACTGGTCTAGAAATAAGCAGACAGGTAAAAAATTAAATTGTGCTTAGAGCACCAAGGGTATAGAAGATGGAATCTAATCAAATCTTTACCTGCATAGCCCAGTCCATTAATCCTTCACCTCTGGGAATCTTGACACGCTCATGTTTAAGTCTCCCTACCCGATATTCTCCACCATCATCTCTACGAGACATAGGACCTCTCTGTCTCTCCAGGTGGGCATCACGCTTACTTTGTAACCACACTATGGCCCTGTTTGTAAATAACCAAAACATTTTTAACGCTGAATGGTTACCTCTAACAGGGAGCTATTTCGTCTAGCAGTATTCCAATTCTTTAATCCCTCACCACTAAATCCTGAGTTTTAATGACCATGATGGAGGAGGCTTTTGAAAACATTGCAGGAAAAGGAGAAAATGCTGGTAACCAGGAGAAGTTGCTTCTCTTTTTGGTACTTCTTTACATGTATTCATATAATAAATGAGAAATTATGCCGATAATCTTTAATTCATGAAGGTATTTTCTAAGGTGCAATTTACTACACAATTCCCAGTTTTAAAAACTTTGGGGAACAGGGCTGTGGAGAATGCCAGGGCTATGACAATACTTTGACGTTTTCTTTGAAAACAGCCAAGCTAAAAATTATCTCCTTTTCTCCTTTTCGCACTGTGTTTTTTTTAAAAACTCTCCTCTTAAGGATCATGAAAACATGGAATTGTGTGGTAAAGAGTAAAACAAACAGAAAATGAAAGGGAGGAAACTATATGGGCTTAGTAATTACTATACTGACTGACTGATCGATCTTTATATAAAGGGAGTCAAAATACATTGGTAAGGGCAGGCATTAAATTCTAAAATCATTATAAACCCACAAGATGGGTTTCAGTGCAGCAATAAAGAGAAATTGCCTTTTAGAACCTCATTACACTGTCTTCATCTGCGACTATGCATGCATAAAATCTAGTTTACAGACAAAAAAAAAAAGGTCCCATCTACATAAACAAGAAAAGTAGTCTAGACTATATATATCTTTACCTAGATGTGCCAAAAGCTGTACAGGTGAAATAAAGCTGCCTGGTATCAAACTGGAACAGCATGGGACACCACTTGGTCATGTTCTCACACCAGTCTGGTAAGGCATTACTTGCTAATACTAAGGGATCCTAGAAATACAGATGAGATAACATAAGTTTTAACTCTTTACCAAATGACGAAATTTTGGACCTAACCAAATTAAAAGCATTTGCAGATGACAAATTAAAGGCTGTTTAATTTACTATTTCCATCTTTGATAAGGTAGAAAACATTGTGGGAAAAGGAGAAAATGCTGGTCACCAGCATTTTCTCCTTTTCCTACAATGTTTCAAAAGGCCTCTTCCTCAGGGTTGTTAAAACTAACGATTGTGTGGTAAAGGGTTAAGCAACAAGAGAATTGCAGACACAGCTGTTACAACTCCATGCAAAAGCATCCATTTCTTTGATATTATTTCAGTAGTTGCAAAACTAAATCCGTTATGTCCACTAAACGCTTTACCATACAATCCCAATTTTAAATGACCCTGAGGAATAAAGCTTTTGAAAATATTAATGGGAAAAGGAGAAAATGCTGGTAACCAGCATTTTTTCTGTTTCCCACAATGTTTTCTATATGTTTAAAGATAAATTGAATCATATGAACTACATTTAATCTGTTTTTCTGCATATCCTTTCAAATTGGACTGGTCTAAATTTGTCGTATATAGTAAATAGCTAACTTGGTAGCAAACTGTATTTGTAAGGCTAAAGCAGATGCATTACAGTCAGAGAATTCTAGAAACAGAAAATACCTAGGCTATTCGAAAAGCTTTTAAGTACAGGAACATAAGAGGGTATTTTTATTTCAGTAATTGGTAAACATTTCATTTCCATTCTACACTGAATAAAAATATGAGGGCTTCAGAAAATGCCTGGTCACAGAAGTAATTACACCTGTATCTAATAGACAACTTGAATCAGAATTAACACTGGATGAAATTGTATACCTTCGTTTGCTGTACTAGCTTGTTTGTAACTTTCTTGCTGACGAAGTCATCTGCACTGATATTCAGTGATAAATCTATATTATCTACAGAAAGAAACAGAAATTCAATGAGAGAATGTTGAACAAAAATCTTAGAACTTTTTCAAATGCATATGTAACTCTTTACCAAACAACAAAATTTTGGACCTGACCAAACTGAAAGCATTTGCAGACAAAGAATTGAATGCAGCTCAAAAGATGAGGTCTGTTTCTGATAGGGAAGAAAACATTGTGGGAAAAGGAGAAAATGCTGGCTACCAGCATTTTCTCCTTTTCCAACAATGTTTTCAAAAGCCTTTTTCTTCAGGGTTGTGAAAACTCGGGGTTGTGTCACAGGTGAACGGCGACGACAATGTAAATCCTATATTACACACTAATATACTGTATATTAGTGCGTAATACAGGATTTACACTGTCCCTCGCCGTTCAACTGTGGGTTGTGTGGCAAGGGTTAATTTAACAATACATATGAGCTGGGCTCTGGGGAAAGGTTTAATGCATCTCATTAATGCATTAATTCAAGCAAGTTGTCACATACCATGGATCCATTTCGTCTGACAACCAGCTGGCCCATCAGATAAAACAGTCCTTTGGCATGCAGAAAATTGACCAATAGCAGAAAGTTTTGCCAAGGTCAGCCTGGGCAGACTGGAGAGGTGGACTTGAGTGTATACTTTCTGAAGATGCATCAACACTTTACCAAACGACAAATTAAATCTGTCCAAATTGAAAGCATTTACAGATGACAATTTCAGTGTGGCTCAAATGATGCAGTTTTTCTTTGGTAGGGAAGAAAACATTGTGGGAAAAGGAGAAAATGCTGGCTACCAGCATTTTCTCCTTTTCCCACAATGTTTTCAAAAGGCTTCTTCCTCAGGGTAATTAAAAGTCGACATTGTGTGGTAAAGAGTTAAACTATGTTTTCACACGGCATGACTCGATGCACATTCTGATTGCCAGCAAATTAAAACTGGTTTTTTATAGAAAGTTATGTCTCTGATGTTGAAAGAAGATTTCATAATTTTATTTTTTTTTGAGTTTTACTTTCTATGCAGTGTCCATTTAAGCACATAAGGAACTTGAGTTACGGTTTTTGCAAGTCTGTTTTGTGTTAACACTGTTTTCAAAAATATTTCAGTTTAAGAACCCTCAGTTGTGATACACAATACTACAGTGATAATATTGTATCAATGTTAAACCTACAAACTCATAAAAATGACTATTATCTAATTCTATGTTTCCTTAGACAAAATGACAAGAAAAATATTACATAAAAATACTTATAGAATTCAAGCATAAAAGACAAATTTCTTACCAAACTTATTACTGTTGGTGTTTTGATCCATTGCTAAAGCATACAGTCTCTGTAAAAGCTGTAACACATTGTCTACTGTGCATGCAGTTAAATCACTATTCCTTGGTGTCTCCCAATCACTGAACAGCTGCCCACTGAGGGTACTTGTTGAGTCTTTCATCGATAAGTCAGCCTTTGTTTCACCATCTTTCAATTCTCTATACATTATACTGTAATATAAAGAAGGTAAAAGGTACAGCAGTAAGAACACATCTTGCTGAATGTGAATCTTCAACTCTTTAACAGACAACAAAATGTTAGACTAGTCCATGTTAAAACTATTGACAAACAACAAAACTTAAATATGGCTAAAAGATCAGATTTCTGTTTATGGGGTAAAAACAGTGTTGGAAAAGGAGAAAATGCTGGTTACCAGCATTTTCTTCTTTTCCCACAATGCTTTTAAAAGCCATTTTCATTAGGGTATTTAAAACTTGGGATAGTTTGGTAAAGGATTAATCTTCAACAAAATATCTTTTCTCCTTTTTCCTGTCTCCTACAGACGTAGCTTGACCTGTCATGGAAGGGGACTCTTTACCAGACATCAAAATCTTCCACTTGTCCATTTTGAAAGTATTTGCAAGCGGCTAAACTTAAATGTAGCTCTAACGATGTAATTTACTTTAACAGGTTACAAAGCATTCTTGGGAAAGGAGAAAATACTGATTACCAACATTTTTCTCTTTTTCCAATGATGTTTTCAAAAGCTTTCTTTCACAGCATTCTTTCACACAAATGTCAAAAACCTGGATGGTTTGATAAAGGGCTAATACTGCTGCCATGTGCCTTGACAGGGAAGAGAGGAACGCATAATATACAAAAATAGGTCAGGCAGAGATAACTCTCTAACACTTCTGAAGCAGACATCTGGAATTTGTGTTTTACATTTCCTGTTTGCTGCTGTACATAATTTCACAGAAAAAAATCAAAGGACTGATAGTCCTGAGAGTCGCCTGGAGGGTAAGGGGTTAGAACTTTTCACTCTTTTCTCTTCAAATCTATTAAAAGCATTCAAGATACAAAATAATTTAACCATAAGACAGTATCATATGCAAGAATGTTTCTTAGTTGTCATCCTAAAGTTGAAAACATTTAGGCACCAGGAACAGGTTTAAAAAGTTCAAAGTCTCTTATCCCGGGTGACTTCATTTAAAAAATGGTTTTCAAAAGGTAAAATCATTACAAAACAAGTCATTTCTTTGAAATGATATCCACCGCCGAAAAAAAAATTTTTTTTTTTAGACAGAAACATAATTATAAGAGGTATTGTGTTTTGCATGTAAATGGCCTTTTTGTTATTGGTGAAAATATACATTAAGCCCCCTTTTTCCATGACACGGCATTTCATTAAATAAAAACAAATACTGATTGTCTGTGGCTTATGATAAACAATATAAATATGAAGTTTTATAAAATTTTGTCCAGTAGTTAAAGAGATATTGATCCAAAATGGAAATATACATCAAGCCCCCTTTTTCCATGACACTGCATTAAAAACAAAAACTAAATAAAACAAAACAAGCAGACCGGAGGACATCAACCTTCTTTTTTCATTAAAAGGCATTACATTAAAAAAAAAAGCACATCGGCGGATTATCATGAGGAACACATGTTTGAAGTTTCATTAACTTTCGTCAACGATTTTAGAATATATCTGTCTGGATGGACAGAAGATCGGACCGATAAACGGACAGACGGACAGACAACATGAAAACTATATCCCCCACCCCGAAATTCAGCGGGGCATAATAACCGTCGAAGTTCCATCAATATTTACAGTTCCTTCCCAGCGTAATAATGCCTGTAAAGAATGTGGACAAAAATCAGGCTTCTAGGTTGATCAGAATGTTTTTCGAGCGCAGAAACTGGGTGACTTAACTTACATGTATATCTTAATTCTTACACATATTGCTAAAACACACATTCTAAATATTTTCAGTAGAATAGGGCATACATTTTCTCTCCAGATTTAGAAGTTGTTTTTGTATGACACAAATTTTCTAAAATTGGACCATGTAGTTATACATATATCTGTTAAACTGAATAACTGTCCTTTCCAAATACAGGATGCTAGATATGAAATTTGTGTATAATTGCTTATACAGTTTCAGAGGCCATGATTTTGAAATGTTACTTTGCAGTTCTGAAGCTTCTGTACAGTTTATAGAAACAGACCAGAACCACTTGAACAATTTTACAAGAGGACCATTTAGGCAACATTAGTATGGAACTCGAATGAAGTTTGCCTTTGGTACAGGATCTAGTGACATACTTTTAGACCAAAATTGCCCTTTTGAAGCTCACCCATATCTAATCTAAGCAGTCTGACAAAGTTTCGTGAGTATTGGACTGAACATAAATGGATTCTACACTACTAGATCTATTACATGATTTGACCTAGTGACAACCTTTTTCTTTTAACCCCCGGTAACCTACATTCACTTTTGTCAAAAATATTACTGAGACAAACAGCCGGGAAATTCCATGATCATTGGATTGAAATGTAGCCTCTGGAGCACACACAAATATTTGACTCAGTTATCTACCTGTCCTTTGGAAATCATTTGTTTTTGTTGTTGTCCGGGTTCAAGTTTTGTCCACAGTGGACTTTAGAAATATGGCTGCTACAGCACAAGAAAACAATATAACCCAAAAGCATGATCATCAGCCTTTTAACTTTGTCTGTGTGTTATAACGGCCCAGGAATTAGTACTACTTCCTCACCAAATTGAAAATTGTAGAGATCTACATGTGTATTGCTTTGTTGTAAACTACATATGTTTGCGATTAGCTCTAGTACCCAGTACAACAACCCTTTATAAGATTACAAACACTCCAATAATGACCTTGTTGTTCGAGTGGGTTAACATTGATCTGTTCTATTATATTTGAAATATAGTGAAGTAAAAGTCAAGTTCTCAGATTGCTGGATGTTAGAACTGCGTAGTTTGAAGTCGAATTCCCGCGTGACTTCAGATTTTGGCAGTTACGAAAGCACCTTGCGTTCTGACACCCGCACTAATAAATTGTTTCATAATCACACCGTGATTGAAAAAAAAAGCAAGAGCAGACTTTGACAAATTCACCTCTTTAAAAAAACGAAAAACAAATAATTGAACACAATAAACTTTAAAACACTCTCTCTGCATGGATCGGTGAGGCGCTAGGTCGGTGTACTCTGAAAATAAAGGCCGCTTCAGCGACTGATTCATTCATAAATATGTAAATTTATAGAGAATTCCGTGGTGCAAATGACGTTATACGTCACGTGATTAAAAGATTTGTTGCACAGCTACATTCCAGAAAACACCTGCTAAGCGATGACTTGGTGCAGTCTAGAACCGTGCGCATTACATACGCTATTGTACGATCTCTGCTTGTGCACCTAGAATATGGGTGTGCAAAGTAGTTGATGTCTAGAATAAAAAGCTCTGAAGAAGCTACGTTTAAGCATGTCTAAGAAGGCAGCGCAACCATTCCAAGTCGTTACAAATTTAAAAATTTGCCTACTTTTGGGAAAAATCTCTATTGAAAGCTTCCACGTTAACTCGGTATCGCCTTTCTCTTTCCGATCATAGGTTGAATGTTGGATTGAAATAAGACTTACAATTACGGACAGATTGTAAGATTTAGAGTGTGCTTCTAATGGGTAATTGTCAAACCTTTTTCACTGAGAACTGTCCACAAATAGCAGCATGTCGTAGTGAAGACGTTTGTCGTCGAAGAGTATTTTGCAGTGTGTTCGCAAACGTGTTCAGTTCACGACGGCTATTTTTAGATAAATACATAATGCGCTATTTTAAGAGATGATGTCTGTGTAAGCGATAGGCTATCGTGTACCCTTGTGGACGAAATGATTTTTCAAAGGTTTATACCGTTAAAGAGCTCAGTTTTTAAAGACACATTCATTATCACAAAGGCACAATTGTTGGTGAATTACAACAGAAAAATTGGGTTGTTTACCGAATAATTAGAATACTATGTTTTATCTCGTAAACCGGAACTTGGGACAGGAAGCAGTACAAGGCCGGGGGTATGCTTACATCACCCCATAGATCAAGATGATAACAATGAGAGCCTGGTTGCTACGCAACCAGGCGACTCAAAAATGCCAGAGATGTGTAGTCCTGCAAAAAATATCAGAGACAGATGCACTTACAGGTTGATTCCAGTTGTACACGTACAACATATGTGGAATTATTTACCACGCCAGCTTATTTCAAGACCTGGCAATTACAAGCAAAACCAAGAAAGAAGAAATAACAGAAAGAGAAGAACAATGTAAATGATATCCGAAGTATTCACTACATCTTTTAACCCTTTCCCAAACGACAGATTTTGGACTGGTCCAAATTGAAAGAGCTTGCAGATGACAATTCTAAATTTGATGGAAATGGCAGAAAGGTCTCAAAACGGGTAGAAAACACTGTGGGAAAAGGAGAAATTGCTCATTACAAGCAATTTCTCCTTTTCCCCCAGTGTTTTCAAAAGACTTGTACTGCAGACACATGAAAACCAGGGCTTGTTTGGGAAAGGGTTAAAGTATCAGACATATCAGATCTGAATCAGAATGATCACTTCTTGGTATGATCTTGATCTACATTTCCAGCAAACACAAATTAAATTGTGCTTCAGTGTGTAATTGTTAACCCAGAGCCTGTTTTGTTTAATTACATACGTGTAAGTTGGCTCCCAGATGCGTTTCAGACGTTCAGTTCTGTTGGTAGTGTGTCCTTTCAGTAGAAGTTGCTGCATGTACTTGAAAATACATGCATTCTCATCTGTTAAACAGATTTCATCATCGCACACCTGGAAATAATGAAACAAAATACATTTTTCCTATGTCATGAATAAAAATGTTTAGGAAAAGAAAACTGAATTTTAAAGTAGGGACATCATACAGAGCAGTTTTATTGAGTTAAAATGCATATAAACTCACATCTAAAAAAAAAAAACATAAAGAACTTGATGGGCTTTGAGTCAGACAACTTTAAAATATATGATAAACACTTGCTGAAAAGCAATTATCAACCCTCTTTGCAGGAATCCATAGACAAGAAGAAAGAATTAAAACTGTCAGCGAGAAGATGAACTCATAATTGGATAAGCTAAAGTGGAACAACCTGTAATTTCTGTCTGAATAATTAATAGTAATTTTTTTTTGCCCTTAAGTTGTTAAACAAATAAAATGGACATTATCACTCGATACAGCAGACCAAGATATGAAGATTTCTTTCAAGTTATTAAGTCAGATTAACTCACAAAACATCCAAGATCAGACAACAAAAATGGGCGCTCTGATCTTGACCTGCATGTACTATAAAACAATTTAAGTTTACCCTACAATGCTAAGGGTTTATTTCAAACTGTGACTAAAAGGGGTGAGAGCTTCTGTAGAATAAAGTCATATTTAGCCCTTTGCATAATGCCCTTGCGCTTTTATAACACAGGGAAAAAAAACTTTTACAAAAAGTGTTGGAAAAGGGGAAAATGCTGGTCACCCCATTTTTTACTTTTCCCGCTGTTTTCTACACTTTCCAAGGACAAATTCCACCCTTTCAGACACATTTTTGTAGTTTGCAAATGATTTCAGTCTGAAATTGTGCCATTTAGCATACATTTAAAAGGTTCTTTTACTCACCCCTAGTAATAATGGTGGTTTTAGAAATAGTACAATTCTAGGCTAAGCCTGATTTTCCTCTAGTTGTTTACTAGACCCATCTTCATCAAAGTAAATATGCGGTGACCAGCATTTTCTCCTTTTCCTGCTATGTTTTCTACACTTTCAAGGACAAATTCCATCCTTTCAGACACATTCAATGTGTAGTTTGCGAATGATTTCAGTCTGAAATTGTGCCATTTAGGGTACATTTAAAAGGTTCTTTTACTCACCCCTGGCAACGATGGTGGTTTTAGAAATAGTACAATTCTAGGCTGTGCTTGACTTTCCTCTTGTTGTTTACTGGACCCATCTTCATCAGTACCTACCATAAAAGAGTTCCAATAGAAATTCTCTTCTAATTTTTTTCTGAGCTTTTTTTTTTGCAAATGATAAGTATAATTTAGAATTTGAAGTGAATTCAAGACCTTCAAGCTACAACGTATATGTGTATCTAAAGGTCCTTAAATTGTGAAAGTTTTAGTTGACTTACACAAATATACCAGTATTTAAGTCATTTCAAAAAGCATCAAGTTAAAATATACTGATTAATTCAAAATTTTGCCTTTAGAACAAAGAGCAGCAGCAGTTCAGATTGCTCTTAAAAAATCAGAACTACTACTACACTATGATCCAGTCGAATTATCAGTCATAGAACTCATTGAGTTTGGTATCAAAATCTTGTAGTCTAAATAATGATCTACTCATAGATTAAATATTAAGAATTCAAATAAGTAGAATGTCAGTTATAACCATTTACTACACAATCCCGTTTTAACGACCCTAACAAAAAAGGCTTTAGAAAACATGCTGGGAAAAGAAGAAAATGCTGGTAACCAGCATTTTCTCCTTTTCCCACAATGTTTTCTACCCTATCAAAGACAAAAACCATTATTTCAGGCACATCAAATTTGTCGTATGCTAATGCTTTCATTTTGGACAAGTCCAAAATTTTGTGGTCTGATATAGAGTTAAAAAATTACACATACTAGCTATTACCTCCGTGTACCTGAAAGCTTTTTCAAAACAATACTGCAGCAAAGGGAGCAACTGTTTGTGAAAAGCAATTATGCCATCTAGCAATAAAGTTGTTTTTCATTACAATTCAAAAACACAATTTCCTTTGCCTTCAATGTCCTTTCCACTGAATATCTTGTTCAAATGTCTGATCAATTTAAAAGTATGGGACTGTGCAAGTATGTAATAGACTATTCACTTTTTACCACACAGCAAAAATGTAGACTTGTCCAAACTGAGAGCATTTACAAATGGCATTTTATATGTCAATCTAACAATGAAATTTGTCTTTGATAGGGTTGAAAACATTGTGGGTAAAGGAGAAAATGCTCGTTACCAGCATTTTCGCCTTTCCCCACAATGTTTTCAATAGTATTCTTCCCCTGGGTAATTAAAACTCATGATTGTGTAGTAAAGGGTTAATGAATCTGCATATATATTTACCAGGTGCAGGAATTTCAAAATCCTGGGTCTGGTTGACATTGGTTCTGCCAGGTCTTGGATCAAAGGCAGGTATGAGCGCAGAAAATTGTCTCTTCAATACAAACTCGTCATCCCAGGTCTTCCTCCTTTCCCCTCTGACATCTAGTTCATCCCCCTATGACAATACAAATAAATCATAGAAACAGCTTGGTACCAGCAAAAGCTAGAACTATTGCAAAGCAGACAAACATCCCCCCATCAACACCTTGTCACTGAAGCAGCACAATCAGAGAAAACAAAGTTCACCTGTGACCTTGACCTTTGACCAGTGTGACCCAAAAGTGATAGGGCACCTCCCTGGGTCACGACGAACAGTTGTATAAAGTTTCAGGGTCTTAGGTCAAACAGCTTTTGAGTTAGGGCACAGAAACGAAAACAAGATTGACGGATTGACAGACAGACAGATAGACAGATGGATGGACAGACAGACAGACAAATAGGGTGACACCAGTATATCCCCCTCTTCTTTGTAGGTAGAAGTATAAAAAACACATTCTTGGGAAGGGCACTGTCTGGTACAAGTGGAACCCAGGATAATGTGACTGGGGTTTTACACTACTTTCAACATTATTTCAATCCCATCACCATGACAGTTCCCTTTTAAATCTCTTTCCCAAGTTTCACCAGTACTATACACAGCCTTGCCTATAGACACTCCCATGTGACTACCTCTGCAAGTAGGAAATAAACTAGAACAATCGCAAAGCTGACAAATAGTCTCCCACACACACACACACCAGCACTTTGTCACTGAAGCAGCACAATCAGAGAATGGAAATAATGTTCAAAACAAAGATCACCAGTGACCTTGACCTTTGACCCATGTGACCCAAAAACAAAAGGGCACCTCCTTGGGTCATGAGCAACACTTGTATTGTAAAGTTTAAGGGTCCTAGGTCAAACTGCCTTTGAGTTAGAGCGTGGAAATGACAAGACGGATGGATTGACAGATGGACGGATGGACAGACAGATGGATGGACTGACAGACAGACATGGGGAAACCAGTATACCCCCTCTACTTTGTAGGTGGGGGGGAGGGGTTTATAACAAGGATGTCCTAATAACAAAATGGAGTTTGAACATTTTACCAAACAACCCAAGTTTTTTTAACGCTGAGAAAAAGGCTTTTGAACAGATTACAGGAGGAGAAGTGCTGGTTAGAAGCACTTTCTCCATTAGTCTGCGGTGTTTTGTACCCTTTCAAAGCGCCACATATAATTTTGCTGCACACACCGTTTTCTATCTTTTCAAAGAGCCACATATAATTTTGCTGCACACACCGTTTTCTATCTTTTCAAAAGAGCCACATTTAGCTTTGCTGCAATTGCTCTAAGTAAAAGTCTAAAAGGTTTGTTGTCTGGTATATGTTTATTTTTTTTTATTTACAGCCTACAGGTTTTACTATCTGATCACAGTTATGTTAACTAACAGACCAGCTCATTTATATACTTACCACCAAAACATCATCATAAACATCATCATCTTCATTCTCATCTTCATTTTCATCATCATCATCATCTGGTTCCGGTAAATCATCATCATCTTCTAGATCAGCTAACAGTGAGGTTGGTCGACAACTATCCATAAATTCATTGTCACTCTCACTAGACGTGGAGGTCAAACTACGAGTCAACACCTGAAAGAAGAACAGTTCATCCTGATCAAGTATTAGCTATGGTGTCTAAAAATAGCAATGTTTACCCTTTCCCAAGTGACAAATTTTAGTCTCAGTGTTTTTAGAGGCTTTTTTTCTTAGGGTAGTTAAAAGTCGGGATTGTGTGGTAAAGAATTAAGTCATAAAACAGTGAAAATACATCTTTGCCCACCAGGTTTTTGTCTCATGCTAGCGTCATCCTTTCCCTAGTTACACATCAAGCGAGTCACTTAAATATGAGTCATGCTCTGGCAAAAAGGGGCTTACTGCATCTCTGTGATGCATTAAACAAAGCAAGATATCACATAATTAGGGATCCAAAAAAATCCTCTTTGTCTAACAACCGACTGAATCATGCAGTAGACTGGTCCCTTGGCGTGCAGAAAATTGAACAAGAGGGCCATGATGGCCCTGGGTCGCTCACCTTAGTAGAGTGCCTTAAAGGTTTTTCTTTAATTTGACCATGTGACCTAGTTTTTGACAGCAGGTGACCCAATTTCAAACTCATATTTCACGAAGACAAACATTCTGACCAATTTTCAAGTCAATTGAGCAAAAAATGTGGCCTCGAGTGCCCTAAAGATATTTCTTTAATTTGGCCTAGTGACCTAGATTATGACCCCAGGTGACCCAAATTTGAACTGGTCATTGACTATATCAAAAGAAACATTTCAACCAATTTTCAAATCAAATGAATAATAAATGTGGCCTCTAGAGTGCCCACTAGCTATTTCTTTAATTTGACCAAGTGACCTAGTTTTTGACAGCAGGTGACCCAATTTCAAACTCATATTTCACGAAGACAAACATTCTGACCAATTTTCAAGTCAATTGAGCAAAAAATGTGGCCTCGAGTGCCCTAAAGATATTTCTTTAATTTGGCCTAGTGACCTAGATTATGACCCCAGGTGACCCAAATTTGAACTGGTCATTGACTATATCAAAAGAAACATTTTAACCAATTTTCAAATCAAATGAATAATAAATGTGGCCTCTAGAGTGCCCACTAGCTATTTCTTTAATTTGACCAAGTGACCTAGTTTATGAGCCCAGTTGCCCCAAATTCAGACTCATGTGAGATTTGACAAAGACAAACATTCTGACCAATTTTCAAGGCAATTAAGCAAAGAATGTGGCCTCTAGAGTGCCCACAAGGTATTTCTTTATTTTGACCTAGTGACCTAGTTTATGGTTCCAGGTGACCCAAATCCAAACTCATCTGGTATTTCATCAAGACAAACATTCTGGCCAAATTTCAGGTCATTTGAGCAATAAATGTGGCCTCCAGAGTGCAAACAAGGTATTTCTTTAATTTGACCCAGTGAACTAGTTTATGACCCAAGTTGACCCAAATTAATCTTATGTCAGACTTTATAAAGACAAACTTTCTAACTAATTTTCAAGGCAATTGAGCAAATAATGTGGCCTCGAGAGTGCCAACAAGGTATTTCTTTAATTTGACCTAGTGACCTAGTTTATGACCCAAGATGACCCAATTTTGAACTCGATGAACTTGTTGCGCTTCGATGGGCAAACAAACTTAGAAGAGAATCACTACATACCAAATATCAAAGCTCTACGCCTTCCAGTTTTAAAGAAGAATTTTAAAGTTTTCCTTCTTTGTTCCTATGTTCGAACTTGTGACCCCCGGGGCTGGGCCAGTTTTGACCCAGGGGCATCATATGAACAAACTTGGTAGAGGTCCACTAGGAAATGCTACATACCAAATATCAAAGCTCTACACCTTCCCGTTTAAGAGAATAAGAAATTTAAAGTTTTCCTTCTTTGTTCCTATCTTCGAACTTGTGACCCCCGAGGCGGGGCCAGTTTTGACCCAGGGGCATCATATGAACAAACTTGGTAGAGGTCCACTAGGAGATGCAACAGACCAAATATCAAAGCTCCACACCTTTCAGTTTTAGAAAAGAAGAATTTTAAAGTTTTCCTTCTTTGTTCCTATGTTCGAACTTGTGACCCCAGGGGCTGGGCCAGTTTTGACCCAAGCAGCCTTGGAACAAACTTGGTAGAAGTCCACTGGGAGATGCTACATACCACATATCAAAGCTCTATGCCTTCCCATTTAAAAGAAAAAAAAATTAAAGTTTTCCTTCTTTATTCCTATGTTTGAACTTGTGACCCACGGGGCAGGGCCAATTTTGACCCCAAGGGCATCATATGAACAAACTTAGTAGAGGTCTACTAGGCGATGCTACATACCAAATATCAAAACTCTAAGCCTTCCAGTTTCAGAGAAGATGATTCTTAAGTTTTCCTTCTCTGTTCCTATGTTCGAACTTGTGACCCCTGGGGCGGGGCCAACTTTTGCCCCAAGGGCATCATATGCACAAACTTGGTAGAGATCCACTAGAAGATGCTACATACCAAATATCAAAGCTCCATGCCTTGCTGTTTCAGAGAAGAAGATTTTTAAAGTTTTCATTCTTTGTTCCTATGTTGGAAATTGTGACCCCCCGGGGCTGGGCCAGTTTTGACCCCAGGGGCATCATATGAACAAACTTGGTAGAGGTCCACTAGGCAATGCTTCATACCAAATATCAAAGCTCTAAGCCTTCAAGTTTCAGAGAAGAAGATTTTTAAAGTTTTCATTCTTTGTTACTATGCTCAAACTTGTGACCCCCAGTGTGGGGCCAGTTTTGACCTCAGGGGCATCATATGAACAAACTTGGTAGAGGTCCACTAGGCAATGCTACATACCAAATATCAAAGCTCTACGCCTTCCAGTTTCAGAGAAGATGATTTTTAAAGTTTCCCCTCTTTGTTCCTATGTTCGAACTTGTGACCCACGGGGCAGGGCCAGTTTTGACCCCAAGGGCATCATATGAACAAACTTGGTAGAGGTCCACTAGGAGATGCTTCATGCCAAATATCAAAGCTCTATGCCTTCTAGTTTTACAGAAGAAGAATTTTAAAGTTTTCCTTCTTTGTTCCTATGTTGGAAATTGTGACCCCCCGGGGCGGGGCCAGTTTTGACCCCAGGGGCATTATATGAACAAACTTGGTAGAGGTCCACTAGGACTTGCTACATGCCAAATATCAAAGCTCTAGGCCTTCAAGTTTCAGAGAAGAAGATTTTTAAAGTTTTCATTCTTTGTTACTATGCTCAAACTTGTGACCCCCGGGGTGGGGCCAGTTTTGACCCCAGGGGCATCATATGAACAAACTTGGTAGAGGTCCACTAGGCAATGCTACATACCAAATATCAAAGCTCTACGCCTTCCAGTTTCAGAGAAGATGATTTTTAAAGTTTCCCCTCTTTGTTCCTGTGTTCGAACTTGTGACCCACGGGGCAGGGCCAGTTTTGACCCCAAGGGCATCATATGAACAAACTTGGTAGAGGTCCACTAGGAGATGCTTTATGCCAAATATCAAAGCTCTATGCCTTCTAGTTTTACAGAAGATGATTTTTAAAGTTTTCCTTCTTTATTCCTATGTTGGAAATTGTGACCCCTGGGGCGGGGCCAGTTTTGACCCCAGGGGCATTATATGAACAAATTTGGTAGAGGTCCACTAGGAGATGCTACATGCCAAATATCAAAGCTCTACGCCTTCAAGTTTTAGAGAAGAAGATTTTTAAAATTTTCCTTCTTTGTTACTATGCTCAAACTTGTGACCCCTGGGGCGGGGCCAGTTTTGACCCCAGGGGCATCAAATGAACAAACTTGGTAGAGGTCCACTAGGAGATGCTACATACCAAATATCAAAGCTCTGTGCCTTCTAGTTTCAGAGAAGAAGATTTTCAAAGATTTTGCCTTTTTTTCCTTTTTGTTGCCATGGCAACCAGAGTTGTGGGTGGAATTCAATTCTTTGAACAATTTTGGTAGAGCTTCACCCAAGGAACATCCCTGCCAAGTTTCATCAAGATTGGCCCAGTGGTTTAGGAGAAGAAGATGTTTAAAGAAATTGTTGACGGACGCCGGACGACGGACGCCGGACATAGAGCGATCACAATAGCTCACCTTTAGCACGTTGTGCTAAGGTGAGCTAACAAAAGCAAAGGGTTTCGGCCCAGGACAGCCTGAACAGTTTCACTTAATTTGTACCTTTTACAGGTGGTGAAGGCTTCTGAAAACATTGTGGGAAAAGGAAAAAATGCTTGTGAACAGCATTTTCTCCTTTTTCCAACAATGTTTTCCACCCTATTCTATTCATTGAACCAATTCTGAGTTTGTTGTTTGCAGATTTTTTTAATTTGGAGCCCGCCCGGGTACCTCAGTGGTTAGCATATCTGACTTGTGACTTGATGGTTGCTAGTTTGATACTTGGTTGAGGCAAACTTCCTTTCTGGTGATTTTTCGCCTCTCACCTCTGATGCATGTGAGAAAACTAGTCAATGACTTGGAGTCAATCAATCATTGAATTCTCAAACCAATATTATAAATACAACACTCTCTCCCTGCCCTAAATTACTTTCCAACATAAATACAGTTTAACTCTACCGGATGACAAAAATTTACACTGGTTCAAACTGAAGGCATTCCCAGATGACAAAATGAACATATTGATTATAATTTCTGTTTGAATGTGCAGAAAACTTCACAGGAAGTAAAGCAAATGCTGGTTACCAGCATATTCTCCCTTTTCCCCACACAGTTTTCAAAATCCTTGTTAGAAGAATGGGATTGTTTGGTAAAGAGTTAACAATGTTCAACAATGACAAAGGAATACAACTTAACACAACAATTTTCACCAATCCTAAGAGAGAATTTTGGAAGAGCAGATATTTGAACTTAAAACCTCAAGATTTCTATCCCCACATATAATCTTTATTGCTCAATGCCAGTATTTGCTCTTGGGTCCTGCATGGCTCAATGGTAGGTATAAGATTCATAACATGGAGGTCCAGGGTACAATCCTCACTCAAAACACTAGACTTTTCATGAGTGTGTGCTCAGGCAAGACACTTCAGAGCCACAGCCTAGAACTGATGAAAACAAGGACATACATGAATATATGAATGTGTGCTGTCTCTGTGATATAACTAAAATAATTTTTGAAAGTGATGTAAAAACAGCATTCAATCAATTCAGTTTGTACTTTATTCAAACTGGCATCAAAATCTTGTAACTGTCAGAAGGAACAAAAGAACATTCCAATGTAAAACTAACCTGGCTTAGTGATGTTACATTTGCCATTGTTTGAGTAGTTGTTAAAGTATTGGATGTGTTGGTTATAGACGTTGTCAAGTTGGGAAAACTCTGGGCTGCTGACAACAGTGTATCTAAAAATAGAAATCCATACGAAACGCTTGATTTGATCTTTCCAACAGACTAGTTATAAACATTATTCATCAGTGTACGAGACAGTCTGCAGTGTCAACAGCTTATCTTGTAGTATATATTAGGATTTGTTTCATGTCATTACCTTATTTTTCATGTCAGTACCTTAATTTTAAGTAAAATTCAGCTTTTTTATTTTTTCTTCGGTACAATTATATATTTGTGAACCAAGCTTAACCCTTTACCGTACAATGCCGCCTTTTGACGCCCCTGGGAAAGAAGCCTTTTGAAAACATTGTGGGAAAAGGAGAAAATGCTGGTAACCAGCATTTTCTCCTTTTCCCACAATGTTTTCTACCCTATCTAAGAAAAGTTGCACCATTTGAGCCACATTGAAATTGTCGTCTGCAAATACTTGAAATTTGGACAAGGCTAAAATTTTGTTGTCTGGTAAAGGGTTAAGTAAATGTTTTCCAAACTACATAAAAAATCAGGCAATTCACAAAAGCCTTTAATGAGTATGCACAGGACAACTTTGTTTATTTCAGAAGACAATGTGAATCAAGATCAGACTACGCAAAACATGCAGTCTCTACACTGTCCAATATTTTCGGAGGCAGTCTAGCCAGAACAGCCATAAATTCATACTATCTGGGTATGTTTAACAAAATAACAATATCCATTCACCAGGCTTTACCATCACTGCATATACACTCGTTACCATACAACAAAATTTTGCACTTGTCCAAACTGAAAGCATTTGCAGATGACAATTTAAATGCTGCTCAAATGATAAAATTTGACGTTAAAAGGATTGAAAACATTGTGGGAAAAGGAGAAAATGCTGCATTTTCTTCTTTTCCTACAATGTTTTCAAAAGCCATATTTCTTAGTGTCATTTAAACTAGGGGTTGTGTGGTTAAGGGTTACAGGGCATAATATTAAGACATAAAAGGTACCAATGAATGAAGTTTATGTGGATAAAAATGAGTTACAATTCTCAAATACCTGTCCAGTCGCTGCTTGGTGAGTTTGGAGGCAGAAGACGGGCCAGACTTGCATTGTTACTACGTAACATGTTGTTTCCTGCATTGCGCCTAGCTACAGCTGCAAATGTCTCTAGGAGACTGAGAGATTGTTCCATACATGGCAAGTTTGGCACGCTGACAGACATTGGATTTGTCGGGGAAGTTCTTGTCTGTGAATCTGTCTTATTCTGCTGGCTGGGCTTATCAGCTCCTTTCACCTCTTTACCTCCAGTTGCTCCTGTCATATTCAAGGGAAAAAATGAATAACTTACTGTCTACTTCTTCTTTGCATAACCTGAACTTGAATTTGATTGGTCTAAAGTTAATCTGTACAGTAACCAGTTAAAATTGCATATAACAGTCACTAATACAGATATTTGAGACAAGGGGCAAAACAGTAGCATCCACACTGTGATAGCCTCCATCTTGAAATCTTGAATGTGCCAATTTTATAGAGCTAGTTTAAACCTACCTATTTTAACTCTTTACCACACAATCCCAACTTTTAACGACCCTGTAGAAAGAAGGCTTTTGAAAACGTGGGAAAAGGAGAAATGCTGGTACCCAGCATTTTCTCCATTTCCCACAATGTTTTCTACTCTTTCGCACACCAATTCTATCATTTGAGCCACATCTAATTTGTCTCCTGCAAATGCTTTCAATTTGGACCAGTCTAAAATTATGTCGTTCGGTAAAGAGTTACATCAACTGTAAAACAAGTTCTAACAACTCATTTTAATCACACTCAAGGATTGTTTCCTGGAAACCTTAACCCGTACTCTCACCATGATACAGCAAGTTCCTGGGGTTGATCCCACTCATCATGGGATTCCAACTGGAACCTTTGAGAGAAGCAGATCCTCTACCCCTACACTACTGTCACTCATATCCAGCTACCATATATGGCTGATTTCAGCATACAATATTACATACCCATATGGGATATTCCTACACTACAGTCACTCATATCCAGCTACCATATATGGCTGATTTCAGCATACAATATTACATACCTATATGGGATATTCTTACACTACTGTCACTCATATCCAGCTACTATATATGGCTGATTTCAGCATACAATATTACATACCCATATGGGATATTCCTACACTACTGTCACTCATATCCAGCTACTATATATGGTTGGATTTCAGCATACAATATTACATACCCATATGGGATATTCTGTGCGCTGACAATTGAACAAATAGCTTATAATTAGCACTTGGTAAATTTGTGTCATACATCTTCTTTTCGACCATCACTTAGGTCAAAGTGCATTTAACTCTTTACCGAATGACAATATTTTAGACTGGTCCAAGTTGAAAGTATTTGCAGACGATAAATTAAATGTTGCTTAAATTATGATTCCTCTGTTGGATAGGATAGAAAACATTGTGGGAAAAGGAGCAAATGCTGGTTACCAGCATTTTCTCCATTTCCCACAATGTCTTCAAAAGGCTTTCTTCTCAGGGTCGTTAAAAGTCGGGATTGTGTGGTAGACGGTTAAACATATCTTTTTTCCCTTTTTATTTCTTCAAATGTCTTAAATTTGTGAGTCAAAAATGCATATCAGGAAATGCACAGATAGTTTTTATTTTGTTTCAAAAACTAGTGAAGACATCCATTCTCTTTTGTTGATATTGTGAATATATGGAATTACAGTCAAGAGTATTAAGACCTCCAAGTCTTTATACCAACCTTTCACTTCAGCCTTTGCAGACTCTGGTTGGGCCCGGGGTGTGTCCAGTGGACTTTGACTGACAGCTGTGTCTTCTGAATGTACTTGCACAAGAACAGTTGGCTCCGTCAGGGTGTTGTTATCAATATCTGGCTCCTCCTCCAATGTAACTGCTACACCAGAATCTGATGTTGCAAGGTTTCTTATACCTTCTGCTAGGTTTTCTGCAACCTGAGTTGTAAAGAATTTGAACAAGACAGTCAGCTTACTTTTTTCATAGTTTCAAATTTAGATACATACTTATTTGAACTAAACATCTTTAATTATAGATATCTACCATCACAAAGACAAGTCGCCTTTATCCTGTACAGAACTTGTTCCAAGAACTGTTTAAATGATTTTCTTGTTTACCTTGAATTCTTATTATAGCCATTTGGTATTAAAAACCACTTATATCACAGCAACCATTAAATCAGTACTTTTGGCATTTCTTATAAGCTTTATATGCAAATGTCAACTTTTCTTTACTGCTTTCTACAACAAGCTTTGCTGGTACAGTGCTCTGTCCAATAATGGCTGAAGAATTTTGGCAAAAAGAGCAGCAAGGAAAAGATATAACACAGGCACTCAAATCCGAAACCCAACTTTCCGAAACAGGCAAGTTGATTTTCAGGTTATACTAGTCAGAGGAGGTGAACCAGGAACAAAAGGACTGAAACAAACACACTTTTTTCTCAGCATCACAAGAGTCAAATCAAGCACTTCCTTCCCAGCTGCATAGTATCACATTACCACACCATGGTAGTACAAGTTTATGAACGATCTTAAATGAACAGCTTAATTGTGGATCTAATCATGATTTGAGTCTTTGAAAGAGTAGGAAACAATGTGGGAAAAGGAGAAATGCTGGTAACCAGCATTTTCTCCTTTTCACACAATGTTTTCAAAAGGTTTCTTCCTCAGTTTTATCAAAACTCTTTATGGTTTGATAAAGGGCTAATGACCAATCAAGCGCGAATTCATGTCTAGCTGGTCCTGGATAAAATGATATCAACTGACAATTCATGCACAAACCTTATCTACACTGTGCTTATAAATCTATACTCACAGATTTGACTGTCTGTGTGATGTTATCTGCTGATGCTGCCTGTTCTGTGGCTGCCACTGATGGTTTGTTATCATTGACTTCATTCAGGCTTGGTGTTGAACTGCTCTTTCTACTTGTTAATACACTCATCTGTAATAAAATACATACTGGAGACTACATACACCTTCAGATGCTTTTATGGACTGCCAAAATCAGACTGCATGATGGGTGCAGTTGATCTTGGATGTGCATGATTTTCTTGACAGACATAAAAAGTGTCAATGTTTCAATCTAGGCCTGTTTCATGAAAAAACTTATCTCTCTTATTTTTCTCAAATCTGCTAACAGATTCATTTTCTGACTTAAGTTGAGTTCATTATTTGAGACAGATTTTAGTAACATTCTCAAATCCCAAGTTGACACAACATATCAGACTCAACTCAGCAAAATAAACGGACTTAACTCAGTTCACTGATATAAGGCCATTATTTTGCTGAGTTGAGTCTGAAAATTTGTGTCAACTCCGGATTCACGAACGTTACTAATGTCTGATAATCAATTAAGTCAGAAAATGAGGATGTTAGCAGACTTGAGAACAATAAGAAACTTAAGTTTTTTCATGAAACAAGCCTAGATTGAAACACTGACACTCTATTTATGTCTGACAAGAAAATCATGCAACAAAAACCACATGGTATCTTTATATGCCATTTCAATTACTAGCTTTGAAAAAATGTTTAGATATTGAACTTTAATACTCATATACGTAACTTATTCTATATTTCTTCCATTATATGGCGTGCAACACATGAAAAGGGACCTTCGGACATTTGCATATAGTGTTGTCCCGGACTACCCTGCGCAGTCTGCGCAGGCTAATCCGAGACAACACTTTACGACTACCTAAGATTTTTTCATACAGTAGACTTTTGTGACACAGAAAATCGCACAAAAACAGGAAGTGTCGTCTTGGATTAGTCACAAACTGCACGGGCCGATCTAAGACGACACACTTTTACGCGTATGTCCGAAGGCCCCTTTTCGTGTGTTGCACGCCATATTGTAGTAATCTGCAACAGCCCCTGACATAAAATCTTAACCCTTTACCACACAATCCCAAGTTTTAAAGAACTTGAGGAGAAGGCCTTTGAAAACAGTGGGGATATGGAGAAAATGCTGGTAACCAGCATTTTCTCCTTTTCCCACACAGTTTTCTACCCTTTCAAATTTGAAAGACAAAAATCACTATCTTAGCTACAATCAGTTTGTCGTCGGCAAATATTTTCAATTTGGTCGAGTCTAATATTTTGCCGTTTGGTAAAAAGTCAAAGCAGATCAATTTCCAAAACTCAATCAGATGACTAACCTGTAATTTACGAGCTACAAAAGAAGTTACAAAAAACAGGTTACCTTGGGTTTATCTGACATAGCTTGTACAGTTTTCACAGAAACTCTGCCCATGGCTTCTTCCTCGTGAGATGGGGCTAGGGCAAGATCATATTTTCCTTCTGCACCCATCCTGTAGGAGTTAGATCCTCCAGCATCCCATGTTACATCTATCCAACCTGAAACATTTATAAGAATTTAATGTAACAGTGTCTTAGTATGTATGTATAATACATGTAATTGTTTTTTTCTATAATAATTAAACTACACTGACAGAATGGAAGAGCTGTGTTTCTGCAACTCATGAATTTTGGGGGTCATATACAACTCCCTGTTTGGAAGTTTGGGGGTCATTCAGTAATTTTAAGGGTCATCATCTATAACCTTTTATAATTTTTTTACATGTTGCACCCCTTTGTAGATGTCATATAAAGGTGTGTTGTCTGTCATTCAGATTACTACAAAGAGTTGGTAACCGTGACCGAGCAGGCTCTTAAACCCAGAAAAAAAGTTCACAGTAATATGGGCATGACGATAGCAATGTCACACTGCTGAGAAAAATGTCGAATTTTAGACTGATACAGTGAAAGCCGGAAACAATACTTCAGCGGTAGAAAGTGGATTCCATATAATTCTGCAGTTATAAACTTGACGATTTTGTAAAATATATTAATTGAATCAATCTTTTATGTTACTTTTTAGTTCTGCTTTATGTTTTGTCACGGAAGAAGTGATGTATTAATTCAGTTGCTTCAGCCTTTCATTTTATGCATCAAAAATGCAGAAACGGAGACTTTCTGAAATGCTGGAAATAGAATAAGTATACCAGTTTGTCTGGTGTAAGGGTTGTTTTTCTGTTCTGCATGTAACTAAAAAATTCTATGCTGTAATATATTTCCTCCTGCAGAAAACTTTTGACCCTACTGCAAGGAAATAAAAAGCCACATATGTATGTTATTCCTCTGAACTTTAAGTTAAGACTACAAATATATGAGAAATACTTTGGCAAAAAGAGGTTTCATGTATCTCCCTGATGCTTTATACCAAGCAAGCTATCATGTAATTATGGATCCATGAAAGCTATTTAGTCTAACAATCCACTGAATCAAGAGGTGGCATGGTCCTTGGACATGCAAACAGTTTACAAAAAGCAAAATGTTCTGACACAGGTCAGCCTATGCAGACTGCACAGGCTGACCTTGGTAGGTACTTTTTGCAGATGTTTTAAACCCCCTTTTCACTAAGCATGGTTCATTTCTTGAGCAATAATTCAGTACCATTGTGTAATTCTCCAGACACAGTTCCTTCCCCTGGTGGGTTCCCATCCTGATCTCTCCACTTCCAGTCCATACCTCTGACAACACGGGCACCTGGGGACATTTGTCGAAGTACATGTGTCCTGATATGTTTTCTTTGTTTTCGTAATACAGCCTCCTGTTCTTTGGCTGCTTTTCCTGTGAAGAATAACTTATTTTTATTCCTGCCACAAATTGTCTCTTGCATTACAACCGTTGTTTTCTTATAATATGACTAATTATTTCAAAATGTTATGTCACAAAGGTAACAAAGTAAATTTAAATTAAACCCTCCACAGGCCAAGGATAACATATTTTTTTGTGGACTGTGTAGATCAGTATCAGAGCATTTTTGTCTAATCACTGATATGCACTGTCAAAGTTTTTCAGGGATACTCTAGTCCAGCTATAAAATCGCTACATATGAGTTTTATGCACTGACTAACAATGTATGTTCAGTAACTTTTGACCCTTTACCAAACAATTCCTTGTTTTAAAGATTCTGTTAGAGAGGTTTTAAAAGAAAACTGTGAGAAATGGAAAAATCTAGATAATAGCATTTTCCCCTTTTCTCACATGTTTTCAAAGGCCTCTTTTCTATGGGTCATTAAAACTCAGGACTGTGTGGTAATGGGTTAATATAAGGTGAAGCAGTTATTTTGCAATGAGATAAATGCATCTATGTTAACCCCATTTGATGCTGAATTTATTGCTTTGGACTCATTAAAACAGTTTATGAAAGTACAAGTAATAGTATTGACATTCCATACAGACTATTCAACGAAACAATCATTCAAGAAGAGGAGAGTGTTGACAAAGGTCCAGAGCTCCAGATAAGAGAGAGTGATAGTATTCTAAATCCATTATTTCTCTTCCAAACCCTATGTTGTGGGTGCTCATTAGAATCGTCTCGATGAGATGAATCTAATGAGCACCCATAACATAGGGTTCAGTGGAGAGTGATTAATATTTTCAATTTTGAAATCAAAATCACTTCCTCTATCTGGAGCTCTGAAGGTCAGACTGCATGTATGTGCAGTCTCATCCTAGACTACATTCTCCACTAAACATATCTATGATTGTGTATTGCAGTACAAAGGTTAATATAATTCTTACCTAAATCATCACAAACACCTGTAACGGTCCCATATATTTCAAAGCCAGAGAGAGAGAGATAATGGGTCTGACCACTGGCATTCTTTCCATTTTGCTGTAAGCGAATATGTCTCCATCCCTGTACTTCATCCTTCACATCTAGACTCCAAGATGCTGTAGATCTATATAAAAAAAAAAAGCCACCTTTAAGGCATGGGCTTTTAAAATATGAGCCATGCTCTGGCAAAAGGGAGCTTAACCCATTACCACACGTCAAAATCTTACACTGGTCCAAATTGATACCATTTGCAGACGACAAACCAGATGTGGCTAAAAGGAGAGATGTTGTCTGTTATAAGACAGAAAACATTGTGGGAAAAGGTGAAAATGCTGGTTACCAGCATTTTCTCCTTTTCCCACAATGTTTTCAAAAGCCTTTTTTCTTTGGGTCGTTAGAACTCAAGATTGTTTGGTAGAGTTGATGCATCTCTGTGATGCATTATACCAAGCAAGTCACCATATAGATATGGATCCATAAAAACCATTTTGTTTGACAACTGACTGAATCATTAGGTAGACTGGTCCTTTGACATGCAGAAAATTGACTAATAGCAAAAACTCCCGTCCCACGTCAGCCTGTGCTGACTGCCCAGGCTGACATGAGTCAATAATTTTTGCAGATGCATTAAACTCCCTTTTCACACAGCATGGCTCAAATAAATATCTACATCAGCTTAATTATAATCAATAAAAATTGCAGAGAGGAATGAAAGAGGAAACATTGTATGAATTTCAAACATGAACACCTACATGCATGTAAGCTAAAGACTTGCTCAATTGACTCATCAACTTCAAAAAAAACAGCTTTACAAGAGAGGAATTTGGAAATCTTCTTTTCCACATGAACTAAAGTAACTCTTTACCAACCAGCAAAATTTTATTTTAGACTAAAACTGACAGCATTAGTAGAGGAGAAATTAAATGTGGCTCATAGGACAGCATTTGACTTTGGAAGAGGAGAAAACATTGTGGGCCAAGGAGAAAATGCTGGAAACCAGCATTTTCTCCTTTTCACAATGTTTTCAAAAGCCTTCTGTTAGGGTTGTAAAAGCTCAGAATGTTTTTTTAAAGATTAATTATCATTTCCAGAAAGACAGTTTACAAGATAGAAGCCAAATACTCACCCTGGTTCATTCAGCTTGTGGTCATCTTTGTGACTGAGCAGCGTGACCCACATCTGACCATCTTTAGACACTTGGAACAACCAGTTACGTAACGCAGACCTGCATTCAAACATTAAGTCATAATGTTATTAGGAAGAAAACAAATTACCCTATAACATTTCAACTATACATCTAAAAATAATGATGGGGTAATAAATAAATGAATAGCCACTTAATGCTTTACCAAACAACCCTGAGATGTAAGTCTTTTGAAAACCTTGTAGGAAAAGAAGAAAATGATGGTAGTGACATTTTCTCTTTTTCCTACAATGTTTTCTACAAATTCACAGATATGAGCCATGTTTGAATTTTCATCTACAAATGCTTTCAATATGGACAATATAATTTCATAGCCTGATAATGTTCATACTGAATAGTAGATAATTACATACTCAACAAAATGAAACAAACCAAGGTAAACAAAACTTCTATCTTTTTAAAGGCAAATAATTTGAGAAACATTAATATGAATTTCGGGCAAGTCTACAATTCTTTCATCTGGTAAAAAGAGTAAAGTTCACATACCTGCCATAACCTCGCGCATGTCTCAATGTGTACATTGTAGGTAGAATCCAAACCCCCAGATCTATCGAAAACCAAGCTTTTCTGTTAAAAGTAAATAAAGTTTCAATACATTCAGAGCCATTGCTTGTGAGTGTAAGCCAATGAATATATCAAATGTGTAGCCAGTATAAATGTTTTCTACCTTATCAAAGACAAGCATCACCATTTCAGCTACAACTAGAACTGTCGCAAAGCGGACAAATAACCCCCACCACTGAATCAGCACAATCAGAGAACGGAAATGACTTTCAAAACAAAGTTAACCTGTGACCTCCACCTTTGAACCATGTGACCCAAAAACAATAGGGCACCTCCTTGGAGCAACACTTGTATAAAGTTTAAGGGCCCTAGGTCAAATGGCTTTTGAGTTAGATCATGGAAATGAAAGTCTACCTTATTTACACCTTTGAATAGTTGTTCGCATAAAGAATGCATTAAAATTTAATCGCTACTGAATACATACAGAACTAAATAATATATTCAATTGTTTTGTCTTCATTTCTATTACTGTAATTCCAGCAATGGAGGCATAAATAGCACTGTATAAAATGCATCTGAATGCATATGAATAATATCTGTTCCCATGTCGAAATTGAATTTTACCCTATTATAATGTATTACTTTGACAATCAGACACAATTTAAACATTCCTTATGGAAATTTTTGGAAATGAAATCTTGCTGTAATGGCATTTTTTTTCCAAACAACTTTCTCTTACAACAGTGGTAAGCACTCTTGTTTTCATAAGCATCTGTTTGACCAGGAAAGGGAAGGGAAATAACTCTAAATGATTTGTATGAGCACACCTCAAAGGTAAGTGCAGTTTTATAGGCGAATATAAAAGCATCACTGCAACTTTTACAGCTGAAAATTTTGACGGCAAACCATGACTACAGGGTTTCAAGCATAACTGTGTAGCTTGCAAATAATTACGCATATCCTTATTGATGGACTCAATACTGTCAATCAGATTATCAGATATGTGTCACAACTTCAGACCCCTTGCACTCAGTATATCTGTGTACATGTCAATAATTGACTCTCATCCTATTAAGAGTCTTTCCTCTTTTTTTTCTTCATGCAGTTCGGTAATAAAATCGAGTCTGATTTATTTTTTACCCCAGAACCTACCGCTTTGAAATGGAAAATCAACAAATTTATGGTCTAATGATGTCAATGAATTTAAAAAATTGATGAAATTTCATACCGACGATATAAGGAGAAATGACAGTATAAAGTATTTCTTGTCATAATTTGTATAATGATTCAAAGCAGCCCTTTCCTAATTAAAATATTTTCACTGACAATTAGTTGTAAATTTATATGATTATCATCCTTACCAATTGATACAATTACGATAAGCTGTGCTCTGTGAAAAGGGGGCTTAATGCATCAGTGAAAAGTAATGACCCAGGTCAACCTGCTCAGTCCGCGTAGGCTGACCTGGTCCGAAACTTTTCATTATTGGTCAATTTTCTGTATGTCAAAGGACTATTCTACATCGTGATTAAGTCGGTTGTTAAAACAAAGTGGCTACTATGGATCCATAATTATGTGATGGCTTGATAGGTATCATGCATCATGAAGATGTTTTAGTCCCCTTTTGCCAGAGCATGGCTCAGATATATACATACTTGTCATCGTTTGTATGACAATTCAGGGCAGCGTTTTCTCTGCTTAAGATATCTTCAAGTTTTCCATATGGCAGATTTCTTCCCTCTGAAGATGTCACCACCACTAAGTTATACTGAGCTGGGTTGATCCATTCTGGTGTTGTTCTGTAGGTAACCACACAATGATAACTAAGCACTGTGCACATATTAAATTGCTTTTGCAGACAGTGAATGTCAAGATAAGGCTGCACAAAATGTGTAGTTTTATCTTGAATCCGCGCTATCAGCCTTGAAATTCCAGACTGAAAACGTCTTAATTCAGTTCAAGCTTTCCCAGACCAGTAAATGTTGGACCTGTCCAAACTGAACAAGCAGATGACAAATAAAACATGGCTCAAATAATTAAATTTGACATAGATCAGATAGAAAACATAGTGGGAAAAAGAGAAAAATGCTGTTTACCAGCATTTTATCTTTTTCCCATGGTTTCTGAAAGGCTTTCCTCAGGGTTGTTAAAACACAGAATTGTTTGATAAAGGGTTTAACCCTTTCCCAAACAAGCCCTGGTTTTCACCTGTCTGCAGTACAAGTCTTTTGAAAACACTGGGGGAAAAGGAGAAATTGCTCGTAACAAGCAATTTCTCCTTTTCCCACAGTGTTTTCTACCCTTTTTGAGACCTTTCTGCCATTTTCATCCAATTTCAAATTGTCGTCTGCAAACTCTTTCAATTTGGACCAGTCCAAAATTTGTCGTCTGGGAAAGGGTTAACAAGCTCACTAAGGTTTAAGTTCTGTATCAAATTTTTTATCAAGAAAAATGTGAAAAAATCTATTTTTGCTCTTGGAATTATAAGAAGGGACTGATTGATTGTATCATGTTTAATGCCGTTTTCAACATTATTTCAGTTATATCGCAGCGGACAGTTCACCTATCCTGGAGTTTCTTTTACCAGTATTACGCACGATATTCTTTCCAAGCCACTGGCTGCTTTCTCACATAACCATTCTCAAAGCATTGGTGAGTGGTGAGAGAGGAATGAATCATGGCAATGACTATCATCATTCCTCGAAAGAAATTGGCCAAGCTGGATATTGAACCAGCAACCCCTGTTCTCAAGTCCAGCATGCTACCAACTGAACTATCGGGGCTTAGCTATAAGAAGGGAAAAGATTACTGTTTTAAATTGTTATTAAAAGCAACTCACTTTCCATTTGTTCCAATCCAGTACAAAAGTCCATGTTCATCAAAATCAAACTGATGAGTAAAGGTGATTGTCTTTTCTTCTTTCAACTTTTTCACAAAATTGAAAGTACCTCTCTCATAGTCATACCACTGTTTTGCAACCTGTGAGAGAAAATAGACTACTAGTAGCAGATGTCTTCAAGATATTTTCAGATTTCAGTTCTATATCTTATACTTACAGACAAGGCAAAAAACTGTGACAAAAAGAAGAAAGTAGAAACATTTTTAAGTCAGGAGGTTACAAGCAATTGCTACTTCTCCACCAATGTTTTCAAGAAGCAGTCTGTGACAGGTGACTTAAAAATATTACTTCCAGGATAAAAAGTAATTCAAAATCAACAAAAACAAAAATCTTATTAACATTTCCTGGGCAACTCATCTAGTTTCAGAATAGTAGAGCCCATGACAAGAGAGCAAGATTATGCAACTATAGTACCAAATAATATAGAATATGACCAAGCATTTTTTTTTCCATAATTCAACTTGCGTAGTTTACTGTAAAGCCTCAAAACTATTCCCAACAGAAGTCACAAGGCTATCATACTGTATTAATACCTTAAAAGATACAAGGAAACATCGATACAAAACAATTTGAGCCGTGCTCTGGCAAAAGTGGGCTTTATGAATCACCGAAATGCAATGTACCAAGCAAGCCATCACTTAATTATGAATCCATAAAATCCATTTTGTATAAAAACTAATGGTATCATGACATACACTGATCCTTTGAGCTGCAGAAAATTGACCTGTAGCCATAATTTTCGGCCCAGGTCAGCCTGAGCGGACTGCACAGGCTGGCCTGGGTTGATACTGTTTACAGATGTATTAAGCCCCCTTTTCACAGAAAGTGGCTCATTTATATGTAACAGATGCCACTACCTATGTTTTGCCAGCTTACCATTTTTAGAAGATATCTTTCCAATGTATTAACTGTAGTAAGTGGCTCCATTTTCAAATTTCGACCAGATCTGTCAATAAGGCTAGTTTCATCACGAGCTCTCTCCAACTGGAACCTGATTTTTCTAGTGAATATCTGAAATACATGAAGCAGGCGATGAAAAAAGATAAAACTGCACTATATCCTGTCTAAAACTGGGACTGATAAAAGAAATAACATTATCGCAAAAATAAATTTAATTTCCACCCTCATTTCTACCTTTGAAACATCATCAATTAAAGGACAAAGTCACCACAACCTTTGACCCACTGACCTAATACAGATCATCTGCATATCAAGTTGAATATTTAACTCTTTACCAAACAACAAAATTTTGGACTGGTCCAAACTGAAAGCATTTGCAGACGACAAATTAAAGGTGGCTCAGATGACGCAATTTGTCCTTGATCGAGTAGAAAACATCGTGGGAAAAGGAGAAAATGCTCGTTACCAGCATTTTCTCCTTTTACCACATTGTTTTCAAAATGCTTCATTGTCAGGATTGTTAAAGTCGGGATTGTGTGGTAATGGGTTAAACCGAGTTATTTGAAGAACCAATGTCTACCGTTTGTCTGGCCAAGGTTTTGTATACTAAAAGACCAGCCAACTGACTGACTAACATGTGCAAAACAATAAAGGAAGACAAGTGCATGACATGACATGAACAGAGAAATTGTTTAATCATCATCGCGGTCATCTTCCCAAAAATACAGAACCTCTACGAACATGAAAATTTCCTTCTGGTTTGTTGTTGCTCAAAATAACCTGTAATGTGCTGTAGTGAGAGATTTCCCTACTTTTTTGAAGATAGAAAAAAAACTCTGTGGGAAAAGGGGCTAGTGCATGTAACAAT
Organism: Tridacna gigas; assembly: GCA_945859785.2. NCBI lineage: Eukaryota > Metazoa > Mollusca > Bivalvia > Cardiida > Cardiidae > Tridacna > Tridacna gigas. The sequence continues at coordinate 11,623,181 of OX244029.2, read as the reverse complement.
GACTAATTCCGTTTCTCCTTGATTTTGTACATAATCTGGAAGAGATACTTTCCTCTTCTTTGACCCATGCACAATCCAGACTTTTAATGACCCTGAGAATGAAAGCTTTTGAAAACATTGTAGGAAAAGGAGAAAATGCTGGTAATCAGCATTTTGTCCTTTTCCCACAATGTTTTCTAATCATTCAGAGACAAACCAATAATTTGATCCATATTTAATTTGTTGTCTAAAGATGTTTTCAGCTTGGGCAAGTCTAAAATTCTGCTGTGTAGTAAGGGGGTTCAATGTCTTTCCTTTGTGTAACTTGTATCAAGTACGTCTAAAAAGCAGCCTTTACAGTATAAAGGCAATGGAAGATTTCAATGTAAATTACCAGATTTTTTTCAGAAATCTGACAAAATTTAAATGTTATTTTCTACCATACAAATTATAAGAATTGTTTTTCAGTAATCTAACAGAATTTAAAAATGATTTACTACTATACCTGTAGCCCATAACCAGAACCATTGAGATCATAGCCAAACACCTGTAGTTTTTCAATAGATTCAAACACAGCCACTAATTTCCTTACAAGAGCTGATGCTGGGGACAATCTGAAATGAAAGAAGAGAGAGAAGTTTTCATGCGTTTAAAATTTCACGCTGTGCCTTTTTTACACAACATCAGGTGCTTTTGCAGAGAGTAAACATCAAGATGAGACTGGAATCTGATTGCTGATCTACACTAACATTTTAAAGGATATTTTGATCAAAACAAACCTAAAGCTGTTGAAAGTGAGTTTTGTACTCTGATTTAAAATATGTGAAAGGTGCTCTAAGAAGAGTCAGTTTAACCCTTTACCACACAATCCTGAGTTTTAACAACGTTAATGAAGAAGGCTTTTGAAACACTGTGGGAAAAGGAAAAAATGCTGGCAACCAGCATTTTCTCCTTTACCAATAATGTTTTCTCCACTTCAAAGACAGAAATCATCTTTTGAGCTACATTAAATGTGTCATCTGCATATACTTTCAATTTGGACAAGTGTTCAATTTTGTAGTGTGGAAGAAAGTTAATGAATCTTCACCCTTTCACCCATTTTTTTTCTTCTGTATCCAAGACATATACCTTGCTTTGAGTCACAACTATTATGTTGTCTACAAACACTTTCAATTTGGACAAGTCTGAAATCTGTTCATCTGGTAAAGGGTTAAACCAATTGCACAAACTTTGTATTTCTGTCTATAGTGAAAAAGGAGTGTCTTATCCTGGCAAAGGTGATCTGGAACTGAATTCCCTTCTCGACATAACAAATTATATATATGCACAAAAACATTGGCCTATGTAGATGCGTCATGCTCTGGCAAAAGGGGGCTTAATGCATCTCCATGATCCATGATATCTATCATAATAATTGTGGATCCATAAAATCCATTTTCTGGAGCAACCAACTGAATGTTGAGGTAGAATAGTCCTTTGACAAGCAGAATATTGACCATAAGCAAAAAGTTTCAGCCCAGGTCAGCCTACGCGGACTGCATAGGCTGACCTGGGTCGATACTTTTTGCAGATGCATTAAGCCCCCTTTTCACAGAGCTTGGCTCATATGGTAAGGATAGAAGTTGATATGATACCTTTCGAGGTATAATGCACTCTGCTTAGAGCATATCAACATAAATGTACATTATTTAGTGTAAGCAACACTCACCCATCTCTGTCTCTGAATACATATCTAAATACATTGACTCTTTCTTTGGTTCTTTTTTGGCTTCCCTTGGTATTTGGTTCTTCAATGTTCTACAGAAATGATAAAACATGAAATCAAGTGTTAACCAAGTATCTTCCCCATTTTTATCCTATAAATCATTCTTACAATCAAGTAAGTAATAATTCAATAACAATAAGTTGATTAAGCCTTTACCACACAATCCAAGCTTTCAACAAACCCAAGGAAGAAAGCTTTTGAAAACATTGTGGAAAAAGGAGAAAATGCTGGTAATCAGCATTTTCTCCTTTTCACACATTTTCTATGCTTCAGAAACAATTTTTCATATTTGAGTCACATTTTTTGAGGGGTTGTCTGCAAATGCTTTTTATTTGGATGAATCTAAAATTTTGCTGTGTGATAAAGGTTTATGCTGTGTGGTAATGGTTTAATTGATTTAGTAGTGGTTTATGCCAATTTCCACAATAATTTATCATTGTGACTTATTTATTTGTGTCCTGGGTTTCAACAGTACTAGGGTAGTACTAGGTAATGTCTTACCCAAGGAAACTCTTACAAGGAACCTAGGCCCTTGGATGAGAATCGACCACAGGACCTCCAGGTTGCAAAACCTGCATCTTCACCACTGAGCCATGCAGGACCCCATGCAGGCAGAATGACCCAAATTATACAGCTGTTATATAGAGACATACTCAAACACTGCAGTAACTGCTAGATACAGCCACTGGAATTCATACAAGATGATATCAGTTACTGCTGAAACTAATATCAATGAGAAACCTAAAACCTTCATTTTTTTTTCAACAATTAATAAAAATACTCCTTGAAAATTCTAAACCATTTATGTTACAGAACTTCCTCCCTTTATAAGTAGAGTTGGTTGCTTTTGGCATAATCTCACAAATAGTACAAATTGACAGAAATGACAATGACAAAATTTATCCAAAGCAGTAAGGCCACCGGCCAAATACAGAAATACTGAAACATTACATGAAGTTTAAATTGTTTTATGCAGAGGCTGCATTTTTTGGTGTCAAACCTTTATCACACAATGCCGCCTTTTAACGACCCTGGGAAAGAAGCCTTTTGAAAACATTGTGGGAAAAGGAGAAAATGCTGGTAACCAGCATTTTCTCCTTTTCCCACAATGTTTTCTACCCTATCAAAGAAAAGTTGCACCACTTCAGCCACATTGAAAATTGTAGTCTGCAAATGCTTTCAATTTGGATACAGCTAAAATTCTGTCGTCTGGTAATGGGTTAAGGTGAAACAACCCTGAAGAATGTCCCCTCAAAAATATCTCTGCTATCATCACACAAATTTATTTCGTGTGCATTAGGCACATTACCAAATTGTTATGCTTAAGTACACAAAAATATCTCTTGGCAGAATAAAAAATCTTCAAATACACTCACATTACTCAATAGATTCAACAAAGTCTGAACTAGGCCACTTGAATACAGTTCGAAGGCAGACACAGTATGGTCATCCATTAACAAGTTGACCATGTCATCTAGAGCATTCCGCATTTCATCCCTCCAACTTGGGTTACCATCACTAGCCTAAAATATAAAATATCCAGTTTTTTTTCTTCTTGAAAAAAGTACTGTGACCATGACACTCGTGACACATGCTCAAAAATAGAATTTTCAATACCTTTATTAACTCATTTCCAAACAACAAAATTTCGCACTCAACCAATCTGAGTGCTTTGCAGATGACAAATTCAAAGTTACTCAAAAGCTGAAAATTGTCTTTCGTAGGGTAGAAAACATTGTGGGAACAGAAGAAAATGATGGTTACCCCCATTTTCTCCTTTACCCACAGTGTTTTCAAAGGCTTTTTTCTCAGCGTCATTAAAAGTCTGGATTGTGTGGTAGAGTTTACTCTTGAACACACAAACAGCAGTTTTAATCACCCTGATGGAAACAGCTTTGGAAAACAATGAAGGATAAAGGACAAAATGATGGTAACCATCATCTCCTTTATCCCGATGTTTTCTACCCTTTCACAAACTGAAACTTTTATTTGATTTACACTTAGTTTGTTGTCTGAAAATGCTTTCAATTTGGACCAGTCTAAAATTTTACTGTGTGGAAAAGAGGTAATCCTCATGTCACCATATAGGACTAAGAATATATTTTGAAGTCTGTTTGTAAAGAGTGTGGAAAAATATAATTATCTTGTATTTTAATAACAATTTTAGTCATGTAAACTTAACCACGGGCCTTTGAAGCTCCAGTAGTCTATTACAAAACACTGAAACTTTCATTGCTCGATCATCAGACACCTTTTCTAAAAATAGCATACATGCACATCTCTAACTCTTTTATAGATATTATATATGATATAGGTGATATCCCAGTGTGCTATTTTTAGTATAAGTGTCCGATGATCCAGCAACAAATATTTTGGTTTTTGGTGATAGACCAATGGAACGTTAATTGCCTTTGCCCGAATTAACTCTTTACTAAATGACAAAAATTTTAGACTCATCCACAGTCAAAGCATTTGCAGAGAACAAATTAACTTGGAATCAAATAATGGGATTTGTCTGTGAAAGGATAGAAAACATTGTGGGAAAAGTAGAAAATGCTGGTTACCAGCATTTTCTACTTTTCCCACATTGTTTTCAAAGGCCTTCTTCATCAGTCATTAAAACTTGGATTAAGTGGTAAAGTACTAAATGCCTGAAAGTTGTGGAAAAGTAGAAAATACTGCTAACCATCATTTTCTCCTTTGCCCAAAATAGTTTCTTCCCTCTCGAAAACATTGACTGAATGATGTTTTACTCTGCTTTTAGCATAATTTCAGTCATATAACAGAGACAGCTTGCTTATTTATCTGTGTCCTGGGTTTTTCTTGGACTCTGAAATGTTTGGTTTGTTTGTATTGGAGTTTAACACCATTTTAACAGCTCAGGTCATATCATGGCGGTCAGTGACGTACCCATGTGTTTCCTGGCTTTCTCACACCAGTACTAAAACAACTTTCTTTCCAAAGCCAGCGACTACTTTTCTCACATGCATCAGAGTGAGACGCAAAAAAATCGCCGGAAAGAAAGTTTGCCTCAACCGGTAATCAAACCTGCAACCACCAGGTCACGAATCAGATACACTAACCACTAAGCTACCCTGCTAAGGACTCTGAAGTGTCCTGTCCACAAAAACCCAGTGTTTTAAGTGAGAAGTGGACCATGGGCCTCTAGGTTGCAGATCAAAACCCTTAACCACTGAGCCTTGTAGGACCCCTTCAAAGATAAATCTCATCCTTTTAGGTCGTATTTTATTTGTCATCTCAAATGCTTTTTGTTCAGTCAGGTAAGTCCAAGACTAACATTATGTTCCACACCTAAGCACCTTCAGCACTCACAGATAGTGTATTCAACACATTTTTTCCACTGAATCAATTACAGTCAAGGATGTTACCTTTACATGTGTAATTTGTTTAGCGCATGCTGCTTCTAACTGTTTGACAATTGTCTTCATCTTGTGTACAACACTACGGGGCATTGATTCTGCCGATTTGAAATATTCATCATAAAGCTCCCGGGCTTGACTCTTTACCTGTCATAGAATAAAACGTAATTCCAATGAATATGAGCCATGCTCTGGCAAAAGGGGGCTTAATGCATCTAAGGGATGCATTGTACCAAGCAAGACATCATGTAATTATGGATTCATAAAATCTATTTTATCTAACAACCAGCTGAATCATGGGCGGTAACGGTTGTATTCATACAGAAAGACAAAAACGTTTATAATTCAAATTCATGCAAGAAGTAAATTTCATCACGATGAAAAGTTTAAACAGAGAAATATTAGTGGCCATGTAAGTGTGTGTAAGAGTGGGGTTTCAAAGAGTAAAATCCTTTGTTCTATCCTTCACCAGAACCTGCATTATTAGTTCTCATTACGACTGCCTCATCCAGAAAATTCTAATAAGAATCCAACACATGTTTTATTGGAAGAATGTCTGTAACATCAAATGAAAACTACTTATCTGGACTGCTGGAACACATTTCTGCTGTCTAAGCCACTATGCAAACAAAACATCAGAGAGAGAAAAAAATCCATCTGCATTAGACAGCTCTTCAACTTACCTTCAATCTCAAGGCATCAACCTTGGATCTGAATTTTTTGCTCTTCTTTCCACCCCAGCCTGCAGAAAATTCTGGACCAAGAGATGTCTCTGCAGTGAAGGAATGTTTTGTTCCACGATTTGATTCAAACACAAAACCTGCCAGTTCCTCTCGTAGAATTGTCGCTTGCTGGAATGGAATGAGTATAATGAATTACTGTAGACAGATATCAAAAACGAAATTCATTGCATTAATAAGATTATTAAGCTATAATTTGTTACACAACTTCTTTGTTATTAAAAATCTCTTGTAATTTCTTGAAAGTACTCAAGACGGACCAAGTAAAATATGACTGTGATATTATAAAACCCCAACAATCAACTTAATCTTTTAAGAGACATACACAAATTTAAATATCACTGTTTCCCTAATATATAAAGCCTAAATCCTCACAAATAAATACTATTACAACTCTTGTGGGCTTTATTCACCAACCATTCTTAATTCTTTTCTTGATCAAAAATCCAAGACCATTAGTCAGATTGAACCAGATTTGTAGTTGATAAAATTTCCATTACATTAGCCCTTATCCTGCTGAATAAGTAAAATGATGCCTTCAAGTTGATAGTAAAAATCCAAATGTTGCTATATCTAAGTTATTTTTGGGGGGTAAATATCTCTGCATTGAGCAGTGTAGATCAAAGATCAGACTGCATATTCTGATCTTGCTCTACACTGTCTGCAAAATGTCCTAGACTTGTGCTAAGCAGCCTCAGTGTGAAAATAACTCTTTACAAAACAACAGAATTTTAGACAAGCCCAAATTGAAAAAAAAGTGCAGACCACAGACCAAGCGTTACTCAAAACATGAAACTGGTCCTTCAAAGAGTAGAAAACATTGTGGAAAAAAGAGAAAATGCTAGTTACCAGCCTTTTCTCCTTTTCCTAGTATGTTTTAAAAGTCTTTGTTTCTCGAGGGTCATTTTAAAGTTGTGATTGTTAGGTTCAGAGTCAAGAATAGTTGGTAATTCTGTCCACAGCAATTAGATGGTGAGTCTTACAATTTAGAATTAGAAACAAATTCAAAACGTGCAGTGAGAAACCCCCTTTGTGATGTTTATCTTACATGTTGTCCATCAGAATTCTGTATTTGCAGCTCTCCTTCTTTTTTACAACTAATTGTCCAGTTTCCGACAACAATTCGAGTATTGGTTACATGTGACATGATCGGCTGACTGACAGTACCAGGTTTGATCTGACTCTTGGCTCGCTGTAACTTCTCCAAAAATTCTCCTCGGTTCTCTGAACTATCTGACCCTCCCTCAGGACTGCCGCTGGAGTACATTGTGGCTAGTTTACTGTCTAGAATGAACCTAAACCATCCATTACTACCATTGGACAGTTCCAGGGCAGCAGCATCGCTCCATAAATACAGGCAATCTCTTCCCCTTACCAGACACCAATCTCGCCAGTGGTACGGCTTACCATGGGCAATGTCTGTGGCATCTTCTACACTTGACGATTCTTCCTCCTATTAAAAAAAAAAGCAGATTACTGTATTTTGGTGTTTAACTCTTTATTGAACAACAAAATTTTAGACTTGTGCAAACAACAAATTCAATGTTGCTAAAAAGATGAATAGCTGAAAACATTGAGGAAGAAGGAGAAAATGCTGGTTACCAGTTTGTGGTTTGATTCCAGCCAAAGGTGTTGATCATGTAGAATTTCTTTGGAATCCTCCTCCCTGTAGTGCCAAAGCACAGAAATGGTGAATCCCCAAAAGGGCATGAGTAAACCAGCTCTTGCCATGATGTTTTTAAAATACTGTTGAAAGCAGTCATTTCCATATTATTTCAAACAAATTGGTTTGGTTCGTATTGGAGTTTAACACCATTTTAACAGCTCAGGTCATATCATGGTGGCCAGTGACACACCCATGTGTTTCCTGGCTTTCTCACACCAGTACCAACAGAACTTTCTTTCCAAAGCCACTGACTACTTTTCCCGTATGCATCAGAGGCGAGAGGCAAAAAATCGTGGGAAAGAAAGTTAGCCTCAACCGGGTATCCAACTCGCAACCACCAGGTCACAAGTAAGATACGCTAACCACTGAGCTACCCAGGCAGGCTACTCTGGCTGCTCTGGCAAAAGGGGGTTTAATGAATCACCCTGATGCATGATACCAAGCATGTCTTCATATAATTAGGGGTCCATGAAATCCATTTTATCTCACAACCAGTTAAGTCATGACATAGAATGGTCCTTTGACATCCAGAAAATTGACCATTAGAACAAAGTTTTGTCCCAGGTAAATTTGCGCATGCTCTCCTGGGTCGATAGTTTCCACAGATGCACTAAACCCTGTTTTTACAGAGCATGGCTCAAATTATTCTAAATTACCTTTTCACTGTTCCCTACAGCCCCTTCTTCCTCTGGAGGCCCTGCCAGAGAGAGAACTTTTCCAAACAATCCCAATCTTGCAAAATGATCGAGAAAAAGTTCTCCACCCTTTTTCATAACTTCTTCCACAATTTGCAGCACTGTTAGATGTCCATCATCATCATCCTAGATAACAAGATTAAAAGAAAAGTCAATAGGAATAAAACACAGAAATAAGCCCAAACATACATTAATTCTGTTTATTGTTTAGCCAATTAACTCTACCGAACGACAACATTTTAGGACTAGACAAAATTGATAGCATTTGCAGATGACAAATCAAATCCTGCTAAAATGATGAGTTCTCTCTTTGATTGGGCAGACATGGTGGGAAAAGGAGACCAGCATTTTCTTCTTTTTCCACAATGTTTTCAAGTCTTCTTTCTCAAAGTTGTTCACAGTCTGCATTGTGTGGTAAAGGGTTAATATACTCTACTGACTTTTACATCTATGGAAAGCTTTCAAAATCATTGTGGGAAAATATGGGCAATTGCTTGTTGCAAGCAAAGTTTCCTGTGGGGTTCAAGTGAAACAATTTCCTCTCTTTCATATGTATATATTTATTTTTAGTGCCATTGTTTGTCCAAAAATAGGCTGTACAGTAATTGGTTAGAGCTTTTAGGAAAGTTATGTCACAGAAACTCCTATCCATGAGCCATGCTCTGTGAAAAGGGAGCTTAATGCATCTGCTAAAAAAAGTATTGGCCCAGGTCAGCCTGCCCGGTACGCAGTTCGCGCAAGCTGCCCTGGGTTGAAATTTTTTGCTTTTGGTAAATTTTCAGCATATCAAAGGACCAGTGTACCTCAGGATTCAGTTTGTTGTTATAAAAATTGAATTAGATGGATCCATAATAATGAGATGACTTACTTGGTATCATGCATCGCGGAGATGCATTAAACCCCATTTTGCCAAGGCATGGCCCATATGTTTTTGGCCTTTCTTTGCCAGCAAGATATTCTTCCCAAGCCAGTGGCTGCCTTGCCTCATCGACAGGATCAAAATAATACCAGAGGAGGGAAATACATATTGTTAAGATGATCTCATCAGTGTCAGAAATCAATTCTGGTACAAAAGGCTAATTCTTGAGAAATAATCAAAATTTTCTATAAAAGGGAATAACAAATTATAAAACTTACCTCATGATCTAGAACAGTGGCTAACACTTCAGTCAGAGACCCGGCAAATGTTATCCCAGAGTTCACTCCCTCTTGATTACAAATTTCTGCCAACAGAGGGCTCTCTATATAGTGAATCATCTTCTTCAAAAGGGATAAACTAGATTTTCTGAAAAGTGATTTTTCAAAATTATGGGATGACTCTCTAAGCAGAAGCTGTTAAAACTCTATTCAAACTTATTGATCATCAAGCGCTTGTTTTTCTGACTTTGAAAGACTATTGATGTGTCTTCATGGCTTTAACTATTTATAACACTGTAGTTAAAAGCTTATTTCATAGAAAAGAAAACTTAATTAAAGATCTTATTAATTCATAAATGTGCCATGCTATGTGAAAAGGGGGTTTAATGCATCTCCAAAAAATATTGACCCATCAGCCTGCACAGTCCGCTGACATGAGTTGAACTTTTTTGCTATTTGTTACTGTAAATTTTCTGCATGTCCAAAGACCATTTTAGTCATGCTTCAGTTGGTTATTAGACAAAATTGGTTTTATGATCCAAAATTATGTAACAGTTCCTTGGTATACTGCTTAATGGAGATGCATTTTCCCTGAGCCATCCTTGAAATAGCTTTAAACTGCCAGGTATGATAGAGAGATTTACTTGCTAGACTTACCTAATTGACTGAATCATTGAACTTTGAAACACTTGGGTGAATACTGGTAAAAGTTGTTCTATATACTGAGGGGCCACCTCGGGGTCACCTTTTGGTTCCAGAGGATCATCTACTTCCATGGGTGTTTCCTCTTTCTTCTCTTTCTCTGGTTCCATAGAGACTGGGGTACTCTCTCTGTTCACAGGAACCATCCACTCACCTAAATATTCAATTTAGTTAAGACTTATTTCTCAAAGATCGGTGGAGTGTATGGTGTTTAACGCCGTTTTCAGCATTATTTCAGTTATATCGCGGTGGCCAGTGCACCTATCCATGCTTTCCTGGAGTTTCTTTTACCAGTACTCCTCACAATAATCTTTCCAAGCCACTGGCTGCTCTTCCACAAAGCCATCATCATAACAATGGTCAGCGATGAGAGAGGAATGAATCCTGTCGCAATGATTATCATCAGTCCAAGGAAAGAAATTGGCTGAGTTATGGATCGAACCAGGGACCCCCGTTCTCAAATCCTGTACGCTACCAACTGAGCTACTAGGGCTCGGCTTATTTCTCAAAGCTCACAACTCTAAAGCCAATTAACTATTTACTCGACAACAAAGTTTTAGACTTGTCAAAATTAAAAAGCATTTGCAGATGACAAAGTAAATGAGACATATGATAGGATTTGCCGTTGAAATGGAAGAAAACACTGTGGGGAAAAAGAGAAAGATAATTAGATTACCAGCATTTTTTTTTTTGCTTCTAACAATGTTTTCAAATACCTTATTTCTCAGGGTTGATAAAACTCTGGATGTTTGGTAAAAGGTAAACTAACTGAAATACAAAGCCAGGGTGTAAACCTTTGCAGAGTTGAATCTAGGATTGAAAAATAATGGGCGAAGTCCCCCATCCCTTCGAAAAAAGTAGGCAAAATTGAAATTTGCAGTGGGCCATTTAAAACAAAATGTCTTAACTCATGAATAGCAAAGAAAAGCACTGATGTTGTAGATACTATTACTAACTAGATTTGCCAAAGTAAGGATTCTAACAAGTACAAACAACAAAGGAATAACCCTAGTCCGCAGAGAAACTTATCAAAATACCCATCTCATCTGGAATGTTGGTGACAATAGGCAGGGCCACAAGTAAAACTGTGTGTGAGATGTGACCCACTCAAGTTTTTTATTTGCGCTAATTGCTTTTCAGGAGTGTAATTTTACCAATCCTGCACCCTAGATTCAACTCTGCTTTTATGTCAGAGGTATACCTTATGGTAAGTTTCAAAGAAATAACTGTTGTAAGTGAGAGCTGCAAAATGACCTGGACCATAAATTGTTTAATGGACCCCATAACATAAACCTGAGGGTAGCATAGGCTGTGTTGACCCTTTCCCAAATTGCATATTTTAGACTCTTCCAAATTGAGAACATCTGCAGGCAACAAATCAGAAACTGATACAACTGAACTAAGTTCTTTGACAGGGTAGAAAACATTGTGGGAAAAGGATAAAATACTGGTTACCAGCATTTTTTCCATTTCCCACAATGTTTTTAAAAAGCCTCTTCCTCCAGGTTGTGAAGACACAGGATTGTTTCGTTAAGGCTTATACAATATTTCTGTAAAACAAGACATACCTGGTGATTGCAATATCTGGATAACCTCTCTGTGACCTTCATCTCCCCTCTCTCTAGCTTTATCTAGTGGGGTTTTTCCATCTTCATCCCTCAGATCTGGGTTAGCACCATATCTTAGTAAAGTTTTCACTATCTGAGGTCTCCCAAAACATGCTGCATAGTGAAGTGACGAGGACCTTAGTCCCCTGTTGACATCAGCACCCCTCTCACAGAGAAACTCCACCTGGAAAAAATTTGCAATGATTTACATCTCTTATTGTTAAACATCAACCTAGATTTGTGAGATGATAACATCACTTATAGACATGTGAAACCTCTACACTGAAACTTCAGTATTTTTGATCCCATGCCTGTAATTTGAACAATCTTGGTCAGTGTCTATTCTAGGGCGCTCAATTGCGGGATTCATGCTATTTTTTTATTTTTATTTTTTTTCAGATCCCACATAAATTCAAGACCTAAGGTGTGATAGTCCCCTGTAAAAAATGAACGATGATAAAGTCCCAAAAAAAAGAATTTACTCTTGCCTTGCCCAAAATTTGACTGTTTTAATAAAACGACATTGCTGAAGCTGTTCTGCAACATATAATGTCCATTAGAGTAATCTCCCTTCACAGGAAGTGGGTCAAAATGGCCCATTTCCAAATAGACCTTTATTGCAATGAATTTTATCAGAATTGATTTTATAGCTGTCTTACACTTATTTATTTTTGAAAAAAGAATTTAATTTCTAGAGAAGGATATGCCTGACACTGTCTTTTGACATGTAAACAGGTCAGTAAGTCTACTGTATAGTCTTTGACAGGAATAAATGTCTGTCACATGAGCTACATGTTTTCTACCTGTTTGAAAATTGTCTTGCCTACTTTTTGAAAATTCCCCCTATTTTTTTTAGGGGGTGGGAATCCCCCCCTCATTTTCAGTTTACCAGACGACAAAATTTTAGCCTAAGTGAAAGCATTTGCAATTGACAATTTCAGTGTGGCTCAAATGGTGCAATTTTTCTTTCATAGGGTAGAAAACATCGTGGGAAAAGGAAAAAATGCTGTTTACCAGCATTTTCCCCTTTTCCCACAATGTTTTCAAAAGGCTTCTTTCCCAGGGTCGTTAAAAGGTGGCATTGAGCAGTAAAGGGTTAAGCCTTTGATGGCTTAACTGTTGATGACACATGACGGACACTGCAACAGGACTTAAAGTTCTTTACATGTAGCCCTAGCATGTAGTGCTCAGGCCAGACAGATGGACATCCAATAATAGTACTACAGCAAAATTGTGACACTATATTTACCATTTCCTGTGTTCCAAATGCTGAGGCCCAGTTCAATAATGTTTGTCCTACATCATCCATGAAATTTACCTCAAATCCTTTAAGAAAAGAAAAGTGTTAATTTACATTACAGCTCTATTTTGCTCTTACCGAGCTACAAAATTGCATTCTCAATCAAACTGAAAGCATTTTCTGACAACAAACATATTGTAACTCAGACAATGGGTTCTGTGTTTGAAATGTTAAACAAACAATGTGAGAAAAGAAGAAAATTCTTGTAACCAGCATATTCTACTTTTCCAACATTTTTAAAAGCCTTACTCTGCAGGGTCACCTTTTGATTGATTGATTGTATGGTGTTTAAAACTTTTTTCAACATTATTTCTTTTATACTGCGACAACCAGTGCACCTGTCCATGCTTTCCTGGAGTTGCTTTTTACAACTTCAAACAATATTCTTCTCAAGCCAATGGCTGGTTTCTCAAATAACCATTATCCAAAAAATGATCAGCATTGAGATTGGAATGAATCCTGTTACATTGATCATGTTCTCTGTGCAGTCTGATCTTGATCTACACTGTCCGCAAAATGTCATTGAGTCACACTTAGCAGTTTTAAGGTTAAGACTTTCCCATTATGTAGGGATTGCAACAAGTGACTAATAGTGGGAACTGTCTTCAACCTAGCATGAAATGTTGTGGGAAAAGTAGAAAATTCTGACAACCAGCAAGTTCTCCTTTACCCCCCATTTTCTTCAAAAGCTTTATTCTTCCAGGTTGTAAAAACTGGATCCTTTTGTAAAGGGTAAAAAAGTTAAAAGTTTGAACAAATATATCAAATTGTCTAAGTGCTATGCAACATTTTCCCATACTATTTAAATGAGTGTTTTCCTTCCTTTCAAATATTTGTCCATTGTGTAATTTTTTTTTCAAAACTTGTTTAACCATGTTTAACCCATTTCATCCTTATTTCATCTAACTATATTCATTCTTGTATCTTCATGACAAATCTTGCCCAAGGTTGTATAGATTTCAACCACTAGAAAATGCATTTCATTTTCTGGAGGCCATCAAAGAAATCACTGTTACGAGGTTTCCGGTTTCAAAATGAAGAACTCTGATATGTGTATTTATCCCTTACACCAAAACACCAAATATATCGGTAGTTTATCTGTTTACACAGCTAAAATTCTGAACCATTCTACAGTCTATCAAATTCTAACAGGGTTTTTTTTTTTTTTGTTTCTCTGGCTGTAAGAATGTATCTCTGAGGTTTAAAAATGGCACAGTGCTGCGATAATACAATTATAGTTTACTGCTTTACCAAATGACAAAAATGTAGACTTGTCCAAATTGAAAGCATTTGCAGACAATTTACATGTAACTCAAATGATAGAACTTGCCTTTGATAGGGTAAAAGACATCGTGAAAAAAGGACAAAATGCTGGTTACTAGCATTTTCTCCTTTTCCCACAATGTTTTTAAAGAGCCATTAAAACGCTGGATGTATCTGAAAAAGTTTTAAAAAACTTCCCGTAATCCCCAAGCTCACCATTATCTACAGCATCAATCAGAGCATCTGTATCTTTACTCCGTATACAATCAATAAGTTGTCTATGGGACCTCTCCCCGCTACTGTCCATTCTCCGTAACCCTGGTAGCCGGCCTGATATACATGACACACCTATCTTTGGCAGAGCTTTTCTACCTTCAAACAGGAGTACTAGCAACAGATCTACAAGTCTCATTGTATCGAGGCAACACCTGGAAATAACAATTTAGGTTTGTCAGATCATACTACATCTAAAACTGTATACAGTCAAATATCTGTATCTCGAAGTTCATGGGACCTACGAAAAAACTTCGAGTTATAGAATGTTCGAATAACAGAGATTCGGATCTTTCAAGCATGTGGACGAATCAAGTCGGTGGCGAACGACCGGAAGTAAACAAGGCAACGTTTCATTAGTATCCTACAGACCAATCGAACACAAATATAACAAAATGTTAAATATTTTATTTTTTAATACTGATATGCATTTGATACATGAACTTCATACAATATACATGTAAAAAAATATTTACGAACATGAAATCAATATCTAGTTGAATTGTCTGTAATATTGTAGGTGTACTTAAAACTTGTAACTGCAGTTATAAGTTCTAGATGAACGTACGATATAATGTTTCATGACATGAACAGTATGTATCTAGCATTTTCTTCTTCTTTGCAGCTTAAAGATCTCGCTTTTCGAGTAAAATCATATCTGGTAGGGATTTTTGTACAAACATTTTCCTAGACAGAGGATTTCTTGTTCTCTACTGCCATTATTGCTTCGTATTTAGTGTCAATTGTGTGATGTGTTGATTTTCTTTTCTTTACTGCCGTACCACGTTTGACAGCCGACCCAAGTATCCCCCCGGATTGGTTACCGGGTCCTTCCTTAGGCACGTCATGTTGGGCGGAGTTGCTGGCTATCCCCCCGGGTTGACCAGGTCCTTCACCAAACAAGTCCTGCGTGGAATTAGCATTCGATGATTCTGTTGTCATTGTAAATTACAAATGTAACACTAACCCCACTTTTCCGATCATTTTTATTTCAAAACAAGTAATCACTCAAAATGTGACATTCTCATCTCGGAGACAAACAATCAAGCGAAATTGGACAAACAATGAAAAACCAATACTGCAAAACGGTTGTTAATTACCCGAGTAGACAACTCGAAACGTGTGAAAAACTGGATTGATTGCAAACACCATGCTTTAAAATTTCACCTCGAGTTAAAGAGGTGTGAATGTGTTCAAACAATGGTGAGCGGACTTGAAAATTACCTCGAGTTATAGATAAGTTTCGAGTTATAGATTACGACTTAGGGAGGGTGAAATATATAAAAATAAAGAGCATTGAGATCGGGACTTGAAAAATACTTTGAATAAGAGAGAGTTTCGAGTTATGGATGTTCGAGATATAGATATTTGACTGTATTATTTTTTTGTTTGTATGGTGTTTAACACAGATTTCAATCTTAATTCATTCATATCTCAAGACATATCATTAAAAGCAAATTTTTCCTTCCACAATAATTATTTCAAAACTGGTTTGCTGTCAGACTAAACAAAAGCATCACACCAGGTGCTACAGCTTAGCTGTGGGTGCTTTTTCAGAAAAAAATCCAAGGTCAAAATGGGGCATAACTGTGTCAAAAATATGTTGAGTGTTACCTGCCCTTATGATATGGGTTCGTCATTTGATAGTAAACAAATGGCCCAAATTTGAGGTAAATGTCTTTAGTAATAAAACTGAGATAAGAGAAAATTTCAATCCATGACAACAATCCATAAAATCTGTATTATCTAATAACCAACTAAATCATGAGGATCTGGTCCTTGGACATGCGGAAAATTTACCCATAGCATAAAGATTTGACCATGTTAGCTGGCACAGACTGCGCAGGCTGACATGGGTTGATACTTTTTTGCAGATGCATTAAACACCCTTTTCACAGAACATGGTTCACATAGCCCAGCTAGTGTAATTCATCTGCAGATGGTAATGTGTTTTCTGGACCACTGATAGAGGTGTCTACATTTCATACCTTTCATCTCCTTTCAATCCCATCTGTATGGCATCTGGTAGTTGTGACCGCAGTAGATCATGGGTGATACTTGGCGACCCTCTACACAAAGTCGACAACAGACTAATCACCGTGGAAACGCTTGGACTAGATTTTACATCTGGAGTGACATTCATTTTACCCGGAGTGCTGGACAGAGATGTGTTAGGACCTGAAACAGAAACTTTGTTTATATCTCTCATGTCCTAGGCAAGGTTTAGACTCTTATAAATTAATCCTTTACTAAATGACAAAATTTAAGACTTGACCAATTAAAAAACACTTGCAGACAGCAAACTAAATGTAGCTCAAATGTTTAAATTTGACTCTCAGAGGGATGAAAACATTGTGGAAAAAGGAGAAAATGCTACTTACCATCATTTTTCCCACAATGTTTTCAAAAGCCTTCCACGTCAGAGGTGTGAAAGCACAGGTTTGTGTAGTAAAGCTTGAAAAGTTTTAGCATATATAAATGTGAAAGATCTTACGATTGATCGGCGCTATGAAACCTTTTTAGAGCTTAATGCGGGTCATGAAATTTCAAAATCAAATAATCGAAATCTGATGTATTTCTTTCTTTTTTTTTTTTAAAGTAACATCAAAACATGAAAAGTTTTCTTTCCTTCTTCTGGTTGATTAAAGTCATTGTTTGGCATTGCCTTACTATTTGGACCACTTACCCTTTACCATGGATTCCTGCCTTTTAACGACCCTGGGAGAGAAAGCTTTTGAAACCATCATTTTCTCCTCTTCCCACAGCGTTTTCTACCTTTTCTAAAGAGAAACTTTTGAGTCACATTTATTTTGTTGTCTGCTAATGCTTTCAATTTGGACCAGTCTAAAAAGTTTGTCATTTTGTAAGGAGTTAACTCTTTATCACACAATCCCGACTTTTAACGACCCTGTGAAAGAAGCCTTTTGAAAACATTCTGGGAAAAGGAGAAAATGCTGGTAACCAGGATTTTCTCCTTTTTCCCACAATGTTTTCTACCCTTCCCAAAGCAAATTTCATTTTTTCAATCACATTTATATTGTCATCTGCAAATGCTTTGAATTTGGACAAGTCTAAAAATTTTGTCATTTGGTAAGGAGTTAATGAAGTTTAGTTGAGCATGAACACAAGTTTCATAAGCCTGAGCCTTTGAATGGTACCTTCTTACAATACAGTGAAAAACAAAGCGGACATGATACAGTTATCTAATAGGCATTATTACATACCTTCTAGAAATCCCTTCTAATGAAGAAAACATACTTTATTTTCAACTGATCCTATTGTTTATCTTTATCTTACTACTACTGATAATACCGAATTGTTCAATTTATTATCCCTCTCGAATGACTCCTATAAAATTCTTAAATGACTTCTACGACAACACCTAAACATCCATGGTTTCATCTTCCTAGATCTTACCAGGTTCTCCAGCTTGTTTCAACCTTTGTAGAAGCACATCAATGAGGCCATGTTGAGCAAGAGGGGCTGGATCTACACCTCGTCTTGTAAACCTATCAGCTAGAGATGCAAAACATCGAAGAGCTCCATCTGCCACCTGTCAATATCAGCAGATACATCATGTTTATTCCCAGTACTAAATGATCTTAATGTTTCTCACTACCTTAAGGATACAGGCTTTTGTAAACAACATGGGAAAAAGGAGAAACTGTTGACAACCACAATGTTGTCTATTCTTTTAAGAACAATTCTGATCATTTCAGCAGCATTGAACTTGCTCTTACCAAACAACAAAATTTTAGACTAGCTAATTGAAAGCTTTTGCAGAAGAATAAGCTAAGTCAATGTAAAAGTGAAATTTATCTTCGAAAGGTTCCCAGCATTTTCTCCTTTTCCCACCATGTTTTCAAAAACTTCTTCTTCGGGGTATTTAAAACTTGGGATTAAGTGGTACAGAGTTCAAGAATCTGACCAAGAATCCTGGGAAAAGGATCAGTTACATGTATTTGTTTCTTTTCTGACAAGGTTCTTATAGAAGAAGGGGTAGGAAGGTGTATTTGTACTGGAATGGGATTTTAGCATAATTAAAAGGGTACGAAAGAAATCTCGACATATTCACTATGGAAATAAAGAAATACAAGTATGAAAAACACAGAAATACTGAACTGCAATTATGGAAGAGAGGTGTTTGTTTTTCTTTTTCAATACAGGCAAATCCAACGCTACACTTTTTGCATTAAAAAAATTATACATGGCCAGTGATAATGCAGATATGCTGTATCTTGATAAACAAGTAAACTTTGTAACAAGTAAACTTTGTTCAATTCCTTTTTTTTTCCATCCTCTTTTTAAACGACACTTTCTTCAAATCAAATGGATGAAAGATAAAAAATCATGGCTGTTTAAAAGATTGAAAAAAGCCCAGCATTCCACTTACAAATGTATCATTATGATTCAATAGAGTCGACAAGGACACAACACAGTCTTGAAGTGAATTATCCTGGGGTTCCATCTTTCCACAGAGACGTGATACAACAGACATACACGAGTGTAGCGTATCTTTGTGGACGAGAGATCCATGATCACAGATAAAGGTCAGTACACTTGTCAGACCCCCGGCTTCAAATACAGCACCTGACTCTCTTGTACAGACCAGCTCTAGCACCTGTAGAAGAAAACAATGATGATACTACTGACAGCTTCATAAAATGTAAAAAAATACTTGCTGTGTATACTACCTAAAATCTTAATTACTGTTTTAACCCTTTCCAAAACAACAAATTTTAGACCCTTCCAAACTGAAAGCATCTGCAGACAACAAATTTAAAAGTGGTACAAATAAACTGAAGTTTTTTGACACGGTAGAAAACATTGTGGGAAAAGGAGAAAATGCTGGTTACCTATAATTCTCAACTTTTATTATTTTGTCACAATGTTCTCAGGTGTCTATCTGGTAGTTGCAGGCAAGAGTCAACCTTTAGAATTCCTTTCACATGTTTGGTTACTCTTGTGGACACTGTTAAGATTTTTGATAATGATCCCCTCTATTGACATACACAAGCAAAAAAGCACCTTGATATTTCACTTCATCAGACTTTTGTATTAACCCTTTTCCACAAAATTCAGTGACAGAGAAGCTTTTGAAAATATTCTGGGAATAAAAGAAAATGCTGGTAACTAGCATTTTCTCCTTTTCCAACAATGTTTTATACTGTTTCAGTGACAAATCCCATCATTTGAGCTACATCTAATTTGTTGTCTGCTAAGGTTTTCAATTTAGACAAGTTTGAAGTTTTAATGTCTGGTTAAGAGTAAGTGTTTGAACATAATATTATTCATTTTACATCGATTGAGAAGCAAGTTCTTGCAACTTAGAATCTCTCTCAATTCTGCTTCCTGGAAACTATGTGCACCAGTACTCGTGCTGAATGTAGGGGCTAATGATCAGTCCAAAAGTTGACATCCACTCCTGGGTATCAAACTCAGGACCTTATGGTTACGAGGCCAATGCTCTACCGCACAAACACGGACAACACACGTATGAGTAACTGTAAATGATTGTTTAGGCCTTCTAAAGGTAAAATAAGCAGACTTACCTTAATACATTGTTCTGCCAGATCTTTACTTGTCCTTGAGGACATATCAACCAAGATAAGCCTGTTACAAAGTGCTTTCACTGCCCCTTCTACAGCAACAATGCGCCTTGTACATTCTGCAGACACATCTAGATAGTATGTTATGGCTCTTGCTGTAACTTCTAGTACATTGTCAGGTGCACTGTCATCCAAAAATATGCGACAAAGGGCTGGCAAAAAGGTTCTTGGTGGGCAGCTGTAAGGTATGAAGATTAAATGTTTAACCTAAAGGTTTAACCCTTCACCACACAAATTGTCACAATCCAAACTTTCAACCACCCTTAGGAAGAAGGCTTTGGAAAATATTGTGGGAAAATGGGAAAATGCTGGTAACCTGCATTTTGTTCTTTTCCCACAATGTTTTCTACCCTATCAAAGACAATTTCCACCGTTTCAGCTGAGTTTAATTTGCCATCTGCAATTGCTTTGGATTCGGAAATGTCCAAAATTTGTTAGGTAATGGATAAAAAAGGGTTGGTCCAAGTGTTAGTCAATGGCAGAAAAATGTATTGTAAAACTAGAACAAAAGTTGCCAAGTCCCTCTTTTGTTTACTTTTTACCTGGTTTTAGAGTTCATTTTTTCTGCCTTTGACTTACACTTAAACCGACTATACAATAACAGATTGTCATCTTCACAATAATTTCAATACTTTTAAATGGCACGATTTAAATCTAAATGCATTTTAACGTCTGCATTGTTTACTTTTGGCCACTACTTTTCCATGTTTTCTACCCTTTCACTGACAAATTCCATCATTTGATACACGCTTTAAATGTCATCTTTGGATGCTTTCCATTTGGACAAGTCTAAAATTTTGTTGTCTGGTAATCTGAGAGTAAAATGGATGAACTTTCCCCTTGATGTAAATTATTAACCATAAAAAGACCATAATTACCTTTCAAACACCCTGTCCACATTGTCTGACATCAGAAGAAGCATACAAAGCTGTTCTAATGCTATCAACTGCATGTCTCTCTCCTCCCCTTGACCCATCTGGAGCCATTCCAGCAAGGTTTCTGGGTCTACATCAGCCATTCTTTTGCTTTACAAACTTTCCCTTTGGTCTTTTCTGCAATGAATATTCACCTCATGATGAATATGATGGTCTACAGTTATAATAAGGGTTTGTTTAGCTTAGTTTAATGGTGTGTTGAGCTCAATAGTGTTGAAGACATTTATAAAGCTGAATGAATCATCTCTACTATGCTTTGCTCACGGAAACCCTACTGACAAATTCCAATGCCTCAAAAACTGAGCTGGTTAGGCCCCTAGAGAGTGTTTGTGACAGTAATTCTGTTTGTTAAGGGTGACAGATGTTTCTGTAACAGACATGTTCCAAGTCCAGGACTTATATGGTAAACCAACTGGAAAGTTTGGAAAACAAGGTGAGTATTCACTATTCATGTACCTTGACAAAGTTTACACCCAAGTACCTGGCTTTGTTTTGTTTCTTGATTTGAAAGTATGATAGCTGCAGTTTTACTTTTGTGATTGTTTCTCCAAAGACATACTCTATTACTCACGAAAATAATCTCAGAGTTAGCCTCCAAATTGGGGGCGGAATAAAATCAAGCCTTAAAAGGTGGAATCCAGTTTTACAGACACATGTACGACTTTTTATGCACAGAAAGTTGAATTAACCCTTTACCACACAATCCCGACTTTTAACGACCCTGACAAAGAAGCCTTTTGAAAACATTGTGGGAAAAGGAGAAAATGCTGGTAACCAGCATTTTCTCCTTTTCCCACAATGTTTTCTAACCTGTCAAACAAAAATCATATTATTTGAGCCCCATTAGAATTGTCGTCTGCAATGCTTTCAATTTGGACAGGTATAAATTTTTGTCGTAAAGAGTTAAGTATTAAACAAATCAAAGCCAAGTATTAGGAGTGAAAACCATCCCCATGCAAATAACTATTACATTGTTACCACTCCAATTGATTTTACTTAATGCATAAGTCCAATTTGGTTTTTTTGGTGGACCGACCAGTTTTTAGAGGGACGTAATTGACAATATTTTAGTTTGCCCATATTTAAATGAAGAACTTATTACCAAAAATATTTTGTAAGCAAACTAGAGGCGCTTGAGCGCCTGTATCGCTCCACAGGCCTGATATTTCTATAATGGCGAAAAGAAGTTTTTAACAATTACCATTCAATCCTGCATTTTAGCTCACTGAAGAAAAAAGGTATGGAAAAAACTTGTGAGAAAAGAAGAAAAAAATGGTAACCAGCATTTTCTTAGTTTCCCACAATAATTTCTATCCTTTTTTATATATGTCTTACGAATTTGAAAATATTTGTTGTCTGCAACAGGTCCTTTCACAAACCATTTTGGGTGGGGAAACATCAAAATATAGAAAATATGTCTTTCTCAGGGTCGTTAAAAGTTGTGATTGTGTGGTAAAGGGGTAATCTAAAAGAACAGCTAGGAGGGCAAATGAATGAATGTTATAGCAAGATAGATCAACTTACATCAATACACCAGATAGAATGAAATATGCTGGCATACAATGAACACCTAATCCCTAATAATCAACTTTTCACAGTTAGAATGTCTTCTGTGGCAAACAACACAAAATGGTCTACAAATGCATTTACATAAATCAAATATCCTGCTCCAGGGCACAGATTAATTCTGGTGTACTGAAGTTGCGGGATCAGTTTGACTGGGTAACATTAATGCCTTATCACAAATGTAAAGCCCTGTCCCACTGTGTACCAGGTCACCAGGATTTACACCCCTTCTCTGTCCACTCTGCATTTACTCATTAGTAGGTCAACAAACCTTTACCAGAACTAATAAAAGTGCAGAGGTTCTCTTGTTCTATATCAAAAGGACTATAAAGTACCTACAACATGGGGGTTTTGTTATTAAAATACTTTTTCTTTTTTATCTTGGCATGGTTACTCAGGCTTAGTAATAAGGCAAAATTGAAAAGCTCAAGTTGTGAAAGGTGCTCAAGCTTTTATCTTATTTATGGCCAGTGATATTTCATTACTAGTACTAACTAATAGCATATCATTGGAGTAAATTGTGATCTTAATACCAAGGAAAATGTGTGGGCTTAAATAGGACAGCCCTGACTAGGTCAAGTCAATCCAATTTTCTTCCTTTTTCTTTGTTAGTCGATAAAACTAACACAATAAATAGTTTTGGAGAAGAACATTTTTTTGAAATATAAGCCTTGTCTATAAAAAAATGTGTTTTTAGGTGTATCATTTTTTTAAAAGGAATTTGGTATACAACCACCATAGAAACAATTTGGCAGACCATAGGAACTTACCTGCAAAACAACAATGAAATCCAATGAATAGTTTTAGAGAAGAAATTTTTCAAAGATTTTACTTTATACCATAAAAGGAAAATGAGTCTCCCATAAAAGCCATGTTTTTTGACAGATCGTTTTTTTTTAAAGGAATTCTGTAAACCTGTATCTAAGGAACATTCCTGCAAAATAATAATGCTATCCAAATAGCGGTTTGGGAGGAGAAGATTTTTAAAGGTTTTTTACTTTGGTTGCCATGGCAACCAGAATTCTTCATGGAACACAATTATTTGAAGGAATTTGAAAGAGGACCACCAAAGGAACATTCCTGTGAAATTTGGTAAAAATCCAGTCAATAGTTTCTGAGGAGAAGTTTTTTAAAGAAAAAGTTTACGGACGCACGCACGGACGAACGGACGGACGGACGGACGCACGCACGACGGACACAACGCCATGACAATAGCTCGCTGGCCTTCGGCCAGTGGAGCTAAAAATCAATTTTAAGAGTCTCTTTAACTGTATATTCTGATAATATCGTGCATATTCAACAATAATGCCATATTCCACCCTTCAATCCTGTGCCGAAAAATGATATCGGTGCTTTGGAAAACCCAACCTCATTTCAGGGCTTCCAATATCTATAGAACAGTTAATGAATAGAGAAATATAAAAAACATCATACACACCAACACCCAACTGAAATGTGAACTAACACAACAAAGACCTGTCTTGAACAATATAAATGAACAGTTCTTAGTAAAATCTATTCTTGTCAGTTTTTGAAGTGGCATGAAAGAGAAAGATGAGTGTAATGGCTGCTAATGAATGGCCCTCTTGTGACAGCAACACCACAATACTAGAACAGAAAAAATTAACTCTTTACCACTCAAGTGCGACTTTTAACGACCCTGAAAAAGAAGGCTTTGAAAATGATGTGGGTAAGGGAGGAAATGCTGGTAACCAGCAGTGTTCTCAATAGGATTTTGAAAGTTGGATTCCAGGAATCCAACTCAGGAAAAAGTTGGATTCCAAGCTGAAAAGTTGGATTCCAGTCGGAAGAAGTCCTGTACAGTCAGGATGAATTTCCATGATGCAAGAAATAAACATATAAAAACTGTAAACTTTAGATTGGTGCATTATGGAGACAATGTCTATGTTTACATTAGAAATTAGTAGCTAGGGCTTTCTTTGTAATTGCGCAAAGGGTTAAACAAGTTTAATAATTCTTCAGTAAATATCTTTTATTTAGACTAGAGCTGTAAGTAATTCAACATGATAATGCATACCTTATATATTCATAATAATAATGGCAACATTTATGGACCCATCTTCACAAACATAATCTTTTTTTTTAAATTCATTTCTATCTCTATTTTAACCCTTCCCAAACGACAAATTCTGGACTGGTCCAAATTGAAAGAGTTTGCAGACGACAATTTTAAATATGATGAAAATGGCAGAAAGGTCTCAAAAAGGGTAGAAAACACTGTGGTAAAAGGAGGAATTGCTTGTTACGAGCAATTTCTCCTTTTCCCACATTGTTTTCAAAAGACTTGTACTGCAGACACGTGAAAACCAGGGCTTGTTTGGGAAAGGGTTAATTGGTAACTGGAAAAGAATTTAGAATTGTTTGTCCATATGGACCATGATGTCAATTAAATCCTTTCAGTGGTGGAAAACTTTGTGGGATAAGAAAAAAAAAATGCTTCTATACCCACAATGTTGTATCAAGCTTTCCTTCTTAAGGTTGTTGAATTCTGTAAAATGGATTGTTTGGTAAAAGGCTAATTAGCAGAGAGCAGCTATTGACAATGATGGAGGAACCAGTTGCATTAAGTTAAGACTTGTAGTAAAAACAAAGTATTAGAAATTTTCTCTTGCCAGTTTTCAACTTATAATTAACTAGAGTCTACTGAATACAAATCAAATGATACATTTTATCTCTTTTCATTTTTTCCTTTTATGATCAATATGGAAGCTAAATTTTCATGGAAAATTTTTCTTCATTAGGTGTTTTCTTTAATCGGGCATTGATCCATTATCCGTGTAAATTAGTCTTTAATTCATGCTTTTCGGTAGTTTATCAGGATATAATGGTGGATTATGGTTGGATAATTTCACCATTTGGACCAGTGTATTTACCGATTGATAAACACTGAGAACTCCCAAGTAATTCGCAAACTCCAACAAAAAAGGGAATATTAAGAAGCATTAAATAGATTTTTTTTTTTCGGTTAAAGATCGAAATTTCTTTCACCCTTTACCAGACGACAAGTTTTTAGACTGATCTAGATTGAAAGCACTTGCAGACGACAAAATGAATGCCATTTAAAAAGCGAAAATTGTTTTAGGAAAGATAGAAAACATTGTGTGGGAAAAGGAGAAAATTCTGTTTACCAGCGTTTTCCCACAATGTTTTCAAAAGGTTTTGTTCTCAGCGTCCTGAAAAGTCGGGAATCCCCGGGATAGTGTGTCTGGTAAAGAGTTACCGGTAATCTCTTGAATATCATACAGTAATATGATATCGGAGCCACCCGTAAATATATTACCGATCATGTGCACTGGATGTAATAAATTTCGATCATTCACCTTTAAAAAGAAATATCCTGTTATGTAATTCATTGATCGATGCATAATTTGCAAATATGTCAAACAACATGCCGGGCAGTTAGGGTATTAGCTATTTCTCATCCACAGTTTAATGGGTACTGGGCAAGTGATAGAGAATAATGCATTCCGTTATTAGTGGTTGTTAGTCTCCCAGAAGGCCATGCCTACCCCTTCGACTACCCGACTTAAGAGATTACCTATGTATCGGATTTTTCGCCTCGTTTAACATTTCGTAAACAATCACTTGATGAACAAATCAAGCTGAGCAGCTGATTAGGGGCTGATTAGGGACGCATGCCCTGAAAAAACTTGTCGTCTCAGACGACAGTATTGGCGTTTCCGAGAACTCTGAACCAGCATTTTCTCCTTTTTCCACAATGTTTTCTACCTTATCCAAAACAAATTTCTATTTTTGAGTCACAAAAATGGGTAATAAGGAATTGGGTCAGTGAAACCAATCTTTCCTTAAGAAACATGCACACTTCCTTTTTTATTGCAGTTCGTAAATTAACAGCAGTGACGCCATTCTTTACATTCAAATAAATAGTGTGTACAAAATGGTGACGTCTTTCACTGCATAGTTGACAAGAAACTCAAATATCATGTCAAGTTTAAACACAGGTTTCCCTACAAGTAAAAAATACGTTGGTCGACATCTATTATTATTTATGGGAATCAATGTGTTTTTGCAGAGAGTGAAGATTCAGTTCAGGTTGTACAGAACAATTAGTCTTAAATGTACACTGTCAAATAATGTTGAATTTTTTTTTCCATAGAAGAGCTTTTAGAGTCATTTTTTGTATTGTCTGGAATTTCGAAATCTTCGTGATTTTTTTAGCAGTATAAGCGGGAAAAACCAACAGAGACCAGACAGTGCACTTTATTTGAATAAAGTTTATGGGCACCAATCACTGGCGTTTAGGTTGATGTGATAAGTACTTAGGATGTAGAGGAAAAAGTCTTGATAATTAGTGGTGTTTTGCGTCCTTCTGTTGTGATCCTTTAGAGGTAGAAAGCGAAAGCGTAAAAATCAATGAGGTCAATATGAGATATTGTGTGTCTGAATCGATTAAAATATCTTTATTCAAATAATTACCCTTCAGAAAATCATGTCCGTGAAAGTGTGAGGTTATCTCATATATATCATCTAATATAAAGTACTTTTCGGTCGTTGAAATACAGCCAATGACCTGTTCTTGAAAAAATTTCCAACGACGAAAATAGAAATAGCCTCGTTATTTTCTCATTTAAAAGAGGAAGAAAGCCGACAAATTCCGAATGCTACTAAGAAGGGAGGCTACTCTCTTTTTATATTGTAACAAATGAATTACCGTTCTTAAGTTGGGTGACTGACCGAGAGTTCAGTGTTTTTCCTCCAAATCAATACAGATCTAGACGTATTAATACAAAAAAAAAAATTGTTTAAAGAAAAGAAACGTGTTTGATGACCAAAAAATAGAAAGAAGACCAAACCTCTAGGTTTTAGATAGACTAGAACTAGATCTAGATCGAATTCTAGATCTAGAAAGGGCCACCAGATCTAAATTTATGTCATGGGCATGATTTCAGCAAGGTTTAGATCTATACGGGCTAGGATTATTATTTTTTTCGCCCTGCGAATCAAGCCAAAACTTTCGGTCAGATTATAAGCACATCTAATCGTCAGCATCGCCGAAAGCTCTCCATCGTTGTTGCCTGTGATGTAGGTGGTTACGTCATGACGTTACTTAAATATTGACGTACATGTACGTTGCTAGGAGAGAGTCAATCAATCCAAGAAGAAACTTTGCAACCAAGGGGAGATCTATGTTGGATCTGAGGGTAACTTCCATGTCTCAGCCGTTGTATTCAAAGTGGAAAATAAGTAAGTCGTGCCTTGCCAAATTACCATAGGAACTATATAGAAAATTTACACCATTTAGATCTAGATCTAGAATCTAAATCTGTCTGCCTACATCTATAGATCTAAATCTAGATATACTCTAACTTGTTGATTTCTTTTAATCAAGGTTAATTGAATAACTTTATTACGTGAATAGAATAAAATCTGTAACAGTAAGTACGAGTTTCACTGAACAACTCAACTCTTTACCAAACGACAAAATTTAACTAGTCCAAATTCAAAGCATTTGCAGACGACAAATGTGACATAAAAATTGAAATTTGTTATAGTTACCAGCATTTTCTCTTTTTTTCCCACAATGTTTTCGATAGCCCTCTTTCTCTGGGTCGTTAAAACTCGGATTGTGTGGTAAAGGGTTAATCAACGTTTCGGCTTACCGCGGCCCTCTTCGGGAGTGTACAGAATTTAAAGATACAGTGAATTAACAACAAGTCTGATGTCATGACATAGATGTGCGTTGCACAATAACTTTATTTAGCGTTTAAATCTAATTCGCGAGACTTTCAAAAAAAATAAAAGGAATTGCTATGAAATGCATGCATACGAGATACATATAGTTAAACATATCAGAGAAAAGAGAAAGTGCGGGTTATGAAAATGAATTACAACTTTCCAAGAACATGTTCGAAAATGTAGACCAAGGTCAAGCTACACTGACGCGCAAATGGATCCCAGTATATACTGAACTAAGGATACTTGTTGTGGTATGTAATGACAACTGCTGATCGGAGTTGCCTTACATTCTTATATTCCCCTGGTTTATTTGTAAAAAAAATTGTGGCGGGGTCGAGCCATCTGAAAGGGAAACGTAATGTGGCAGAGAGAGGTTAGATGTATAATGCCTAGGTCACACATTCAGGGAATTGACGCCGGATTAGCTACGTACGCGATCTGGCATTAGTCATGGCAATTCGTAGCTTTCCGTATTGTAGCCGTAGTCATACGTAGTAGTACTTGTACATCCGTGACAAATTTTTGAACATGTTAAAAATTTGACCACGGATCAAACAACCGTAGTAGATCTACATCCTTACTCAACCGTATTTGAAAGTATTATTCCGTATAAGTCCGTATTAAAACCGTATTAATCCGTATTATTCGTAGTCCAAAGTCTTCAAAGGATTTTTACGGTTAGTTACGTTGAGTTACTGGTACAGTTACACCACGTATTGGCAAAGGATACTATGGTGGCATATTTCTGCCACGAGATACGAGATAGCTATCATGATAATTTCAGAGAACTATCGCGATAAAACAAACTTTCCTGGAAATATTATCTAGATAACAAAAAGTTCCACGATAGAAATATCGCGAAATTTCTAACTGTTATCACGATTTCTTTTACGCTCGTGCCCACAACTGACATTCACGATATCTATAATTAGATATGGTTTCGGATCATCTTTGTCTCCTGTACAGTCAAAAACTTTCGAGTTCATCCAAATAGTGATTTTTCTATTTATAGATATCGAGAAACGGGTAGAACTACCGCGATAATTTTACCTCGATGTTAGCTTCGTGCACGAATGAGAAATAATCAATATAAAATTTTCAAGATAACAAAGTTTGTCGTGATATTTTTTTCAGAAAACTTTTCACTATCTTGATAAAATTTCCAGGAAACTTCGAATTATCTTGAAAGTTTTCTAGAATTATCACGATAGCTATCTCGTATCTCGCGGCAGAAATATGCCACCATAGGATACAGTACGGTTTGTTACGAATTTGTCACGGAACGGCACGATCTAGTTACGTTGCATTACGGATAGGTAGGGATCAGCCAGAGTTTTCACGATTACAAAATGGTACCAAACTGACGCCTGGCTTCTTTATAAATTCTCCCTGCTTATAGGGCCCAACGTAGTCTGTGTCTTGACGTAGAGGTATACATAACACTATCCAACATACACAATCAACAACTGAAGCTTGCAATTAATTGGCTAGAACTGGATATTGATATGGCACAAAATACCAGGGCAGTAGTCAAGCTACTAGAGGACAGACGTAGAGATGACCGGAGGCAGAGGAGAACCAGAATGGCCAGTATAAGGCCCTCATATTCTCTTTCTTGATGGCATGTTGAATGTGAACTGAGTACGCGAGCGCGAGAGTTTGTATGTATGTACGGATTGTGTATCGTAATAGGTCCGTGTCGCTCCGAGGCGGGTCGTACCATTCCGTATCAAACCGTTCTTATTCGTACTAACCCTTACTTGTACCGTAGCAAACCGTCGTTCATCCGCAGTTCACATGCCGTGACAGGTGTCGTTCCGTATTTTTTTTTTTTTTTTTCGTATTAAAAGGTGTTATGCCGTGACAATCTGTATCAGTTATGTCGCCAAATGACCTCGTTTCTACATTATCCTTGGTAGGTACGTCAGAATCGGTATTCATACCGTTGTGCATCTGTATCGTACCAGTAACGGACTACGAAAATTGGCATTACCGGGGTCATCCGTAAGATTTAGACCGTTGTGGAACCGGTGAGGAGATCTGTGAATGTGTGACCTGGGCATAAGCATTAAAAACCTACGTTTAGACACTAGCTTTGTCAGCCATGCCGTTGGTGTATATGCCTCCGTGATTATTTAGCAACGTGCATTATACCCGGTTACACATTTACGGATCACCGGTTCAACTACGGCTTAAATATCACGCATGTCACCGGAAATGCCAATTTCCGTAGTCCGGTACGTTTCAGATACGGATGCACAACGGCGTGACTACGGGTTTTGACGTATCAACCAAGGCCAATGTAGGAAATGGGTCATTTGTTGACATCAGTGACACAGATTGTTAAGGTATGGCACGTGTGCACTGTGGATAAACGACGGTTTGCTACAGTATAAGTAAGGGTTAGTACGAATAAGAACGGTCTGATACGGAATAGTACTATAGTAAATAAAAGGAGCAAAGCGTGCCCGACATGGGACTTGAACCTACGACCCCCTGAATACTAATACAGCAGCTCTACCAACTGAGCTAGCCGGGCAACTGGTCATGAGTCTACCCGACGTCAACTACGAGCAACACCTCCGCCTAAATGTCTGGGAGTTACCACCACCACCCCCTCCACCAGATTTCCACGGACTACCGTGGCTGCCTACCCGCGCTCACCAATGACCATTATAGCAAATCAATGTAGAAAAGTGTGCCCGACGTGGGACTCGGACCCACGACCCCCGGAACACTAGTACCGCAACTCTACCAAGTGAGCTTGCCGGGCAACTGGTCGTGTGTCTATCCAACGTCACCTACAACAATTGCAACTGCCACGAAGCGAACCCATCACAAAAAACAATCTACGCATACATAAAAACGCTCGCGCACATGTACTCAGTTCACATTCAAAAGGCCGCCGAGAAAGAGAACATCTGTTAATCGTCCAGCCACTGAAACCAGGGCCATGACAAACCAAAATATGTCTGATGAAGCGAGTACTAGTATTGAAGCCAGGGCCTAGATAAACCCAATTAATGCCTGATGAAATGAGTTCTAGTATTGAAAGGGAATCATCTCGTACCCCTTCTGAACGAGAGGCAGCCAGGAAGAAAGATCAGCGTGTAATATAACAGTCGTATTCCTTGTCATTTCGTATGTTGTCGTGATGTAGTAGTACCCCGTTAAACGACCTTGAGAAACCTGAATGATCTCAACCAGTTCCTAATGCACTGTCATGGGATCGTGTCGTTCCGTGACAACTTCGCAACAAACCGCACTGTATCCTTAGCCAGTACGTGGTATAACTGGACTAAAGTGCTAGAACGTAGTTCACCGTACTAACCTTAGAAATCCTTGACGACTTCGGGATTACGAATAACTACGGATTAATTGATACTGGTTTAATTTATACGGACTAATACGGATCAGTACGTCAAATACAATTAGTAAGGATGTACTACGGTTTGATCCGTGGTCAAATTTCGAACATGTTCAAAAATTGTCACAAATATACAAGTACTAAGTATATGTATCACTACGGCTACAATACGGAAAGCTACGTACCAATACACACAATTGATGTAAAATAAATATGAGTCATGCTCCGTGAAAAGGGGGTTTAAAGTATCTGCAAAAAGTATCGATACAGGTCAATCTGCGCAGCCCTCGCAGGCTGCACTGGATCAGACCATTCTACCTCCGGATTCAGCCGCCATTCGGCATACCTCGGGTGATCCGGTGATCAAATCCCTCGGCTGTATCACGTAGCTTGATATGCACCTACACGGTACATTTCGCACGTTTCCGGAAGCACACCGTTTTACCGCTATTGAAATTGTAAGGCTCCTCTTAAAAAAAGAAAACATAAGTCAATTTTCTATCGTTATCTTTTTAAGAATATTTCTGTCGGCATACAGTTGGTACATTCAATTTTTAGTGTGGTTTATCAATTCCGTTGGGAGTTTTCATCGACAGATCGATACATGTGAATAACTTCATCGTGGTTGTTCATGTCGTTGCTAAGCGATTTACTGGGGCGCCGTCATATTTAAGATCATGTGATTGGTAATTCAAAATGGAAGCCGCCTTTATACAGACGAGGTTAGATGTAGGTACGGAATCGGCCGAGTTGTGACGAGTGATTCAGCCGCATGTCAGACAAAATGGAGTTTATGGATCTATGCTTAAGTAATGACTTGCTTGGTATAATGCACCACGTGGATACATTAATCCCACTTTTGCCAGAGCAGGGTCCATATGTTAAAACTTAAACGGAGAAGTCTTGGATCTCACATAGCAGCCCAAGGATTAAATCCCCAAGATGTGTATTCGAAATAAATTGTAGAGAGAGTTTAAATTCAAAACTTAGATGAACCGTGCTATGTGAAAAGGGGGCTTAATGCATTTGGGGGGGAAAAAAAGTATCGACCCAGGTCAGCCTGCGCAGTCCGCGCAGGCTGACCTGGGCCGAAACTTTTTGCTATCAGTAAATTTTCTGCATGTCAAAGGACCAGTCCACTGTATGATTCAGTCGGTGGTCAAAAAAATGTGACTATTATGAATCCATAGTTATCTGATGACTTGCTTGGTATAATGCATCACGGAGATGCATTAAGCCCCCTTTTGCCAGAGCATGGCTCAAGTTTAATGTTCATATTTGTGCATAGCTGCACAGCGTGAACGGAATTATTTTTCGAAAGCTTTCCATAAACGGCTGAATTATTCTTTAACCAAACAACCAGTCGTTTTAACGACCCTGAAGAAGAAGAAGAAGAAAAAGCCTTTTGAAATCATCGTGGAAAAAGGGGAAAAAAAAATGCTGAAAACCAGCATTTTCTCCTGTTACCACAATACTTTCTACCCATACAAAGTCAAATCTTAGCATTCGGGCCTCATTGGGCTTGTCGTCTGCTAATTCTTTCAATATGGACGAGTCCAAATTTTTGTCGTCTGGTAAAGAGATAATATCATGAGAGAATAGAATCCTTGGTTTTGTATTAAGGATACCTGCTGAGAGCTAGTGTATAGTCCGCTGTCGCTTGTTGTTCTCAACTTAACTATTCACCAGCCGACAAAATTTTAGATCTGCCCAATCTGAAAGCATTGGCAGACTACAAAATGAATGTGACTCAAAAATTGAAATTTGTTTTGGGAAGGTTAGAAAACATTGAGGGGAAAGGAGAAAATGTTGGTTATGAGCATTTTCTCCTTTTCCAACCATGGTTTCAAGAGGCTTTTTCTTCAAACCCCATGATTGTGTGGTAATGAGTTAAACCCTTCACAAGCAGACGAAATTTAGACCTGTCCAAGCTGAAAGCATTTGCAGACGACAAATTAAATGTACTAAAATGATCTAATGTCCGTGAATGACGAGAAAACGTCGTGGAAAAAGGACAAAATGATGGTTGTTATCATTTTCTCCTTTTCCCGCGATGTTTTCAAACGCCTTCTTCTTTAGGATCGTTTAAAAAAGGAATTAAGAATTGGGTCTTTTGGACGCTTTTAGGTTCGTTTCCAGACTTGGCATACTGTCTGATCATGGAGCTACCGTCCGGCCTTCTGTTTCAACTCGTGACTAGATGCCAAAATTTCAGACTTGTCTAAACTGAAAGCGTGTGCAGACAACATGTAAACTATTGCTAAAATGATGGAATTTGTCATTGAAAGTATAGAAAACATTGCGGAAAATGTTACCAGCATTTTCTCCTTTTTCCACAGTGTTTTCAAAATCTTTCTTCTTCATCGTCGTGAAAACAACGAGACTGCTTGATGAAGAATTTACTGCACTATCGGGGTCTTGGTTTGCCTTCTTCATTTATACTTAATACAGTCTGCATCAAACGATCTTCTCGAAAACAATGTCCATTTTTTACATTGTTTTATTGTCATTTTTGGAATCAAAAGTGAAAGCGTCACTCCCACATTTCTGGTGTATCATTCTTCATTCTAAAGACGTGTGCATATGGGAAAATGATTAGGCCTAACATTGTCTGCACAAGACGATTCTCTCGAAAACAACGTAAAAAATCGAGGGATTTATCGGTCAAGATACGAATTTCTTTTTGTCATATTGTCCTATCGTCTGTTTTGAAATCCATATTAGAGCAGCACATGACTTTCTTTTTTCATGCACCATTCTTATTCGTTTTTTTACCATGGAATGATGACAAAAGAAAACAGAAATATCTTCAGAAAAAGATAAACGGCATATGAAGGTATATATGAGTGTTGAAACTCTTTTGCAAGTAAACATGAGAAGAAATGTTGAAAATTAACTTCGTCACCAACTGCTTCTTTTTCCTCATTGTTTTGCATGTTTTTGATGAGTAAAATTTTCGAATGGATATATTTTTCAAGATTACTTGCGGTATTAAAGTTTGTACTCGTATGTTCATGATAAATGTTCCCGCAAATAGGCCAACAGGGACCCGCAGAATAAACATGTCCACATTTTTACCAATCGCAAATTACTATTTATTCATTCGAGTACATCACTTCCAAGAAGTAGGTCAAAAGCCAGCGGATTCAGTCAACAGCGCCGAAATATTGCTCCAGTGGCAAGATGATATATTTAGAGCATAATATACTTGTATAAGACAGGTAAGAGCAAAGTTCGCTTGCATTATCTGTAGTCTTACGACCAACAAGCCGCAACAAAGCGCGGATGTGATAAAACAGACAAATACAGCGATAGCACCTAGTTGGGGAACTTTCTGCGGCAAAACGCCATCCGACATTTCAATAGAACTGCTTCGATCCCAGCTAATATATCTACACAAAAACTCCAAGACTTTGTATAGCTAGTCTCATCAGAATTTGTTTAACGAGGTAATTATGTCAGTCATAACCCTGCCCCCCTCCTTTTCGAAGAAGTGAACATTTTGATTACTTAAAGTCCTCTGTATACTTACATTAAGAAGTTCTTTTTACAACACGAACTCATTTGGGCATGAAGTATTCACAAATCTTTTTTTTAAGACGTTCGTGAAATGATTCCATTCTGGAGCAGGCCCATCTTACGAATAGCAAGTCACAAAAGAGCGTAAGTTAGACAAACCTGGGTCCGTATTCACCAACCGTTTTTAAGAGCATTTTCAGTCTTATTCTCAAGAATTTTCTAAATTTGAAAGGAGCACAACTTTTGACTGGCTAAACAAATGGCTTATCCAACCAGAAGTTGTGCTACTTCATGTGTAAATCTAGAACAAGGCTCACAACAAAATTGAGAATGGGTGGTGAATACGGACCCTGGCAAATACAACGAAAGCGTCTAGCTGTGGCTCTTTCTGCAAAAAAAAAACAAAACAGACTCGGGCATCTTTCATTTTTCAATACAAATGCTTCAGCATATTTACATAAATAATCAACACTGTCACTTGCTTATCTTATTTGCATTACACAAAGTGACAGAAGATAACGTTTTTTCGGAGGGAGAATGAGGTGGACAGTTGGGGATGGTGAAGCAAAGTGCTACCATTCGCGATGTTGGACCTTGATGAGCACCATACTGTTATCTCCAGAGCTTGAGCGGGTTTTCAAAAGTGCTTATATGGCACACATGTCAGACGGCATGGTTGTGGCAACGAAGTGGGAACCTCTGCTACTGAAGACCGATTTTTGATCACAGAGGCTCGCGAAAACTTTTTTGCGACAACATACCAGTTTCGCACCGACCTTCAGAATAAATCCCAGGTCAGTTGTCTTCGCGAGCTATTCACAAAAAGGTTCAGAAAAGTGGTATTTGGAGAAAACCTTGCACATATGTATTCCACCTTTTTTGGAGTCATTGGTGGCTGGGGTATAGGTATCCCAGGACCATCTTTAATTAAAACGAAATAGATGGACGACCTATCCTCTTTATATAATAATGAGTCTAGAGAGATCAAATGTATCCACCATTGCTGAATGTGACCGTTTTGGAGACGGCTTCATCATGGTCCTCAAATGTATTGCACGACTGGACTCTTCTGATTCAATCCAATGGAGTATATGTGGAATGAGTTACTTGTACAGGTTCGAATTTCAGCTGGCCAGGTCCAACCAAGAAGTATATCTAAGAGGTTGGTGCTAGGGCCCTTGGTGCTATGCTTGTCACAGAATGGAACAACACTCGACGAAAGATAATCAGGACCTTAGTATGAAACTTGGAAGGGTGATATCAAGCCGCAATAAACTGCAACAGGTCACATACTAAGCATTTGTCCTATACCGACCTGAATCCCAGCTATCTGCGAGACATTTTGAAAATTACGAAATTTGGGCAGAGTCAGTCTACATGTATTTCAAATGGCAACGCATCTTAAGTTCGACAAATCGTGTATAGCATAATAATAAACGTAAATACTTGTCCGCTTTGCGGGAAAAAAATGTGTTATTTAAATGTACTTTTTTCTTAAAAAAAAAGATAGCAAGCTCATCGCAATATTCACACACAACGTCAACTGTGTACGAGCTATTCTTGATGCTTGGCACGAGTAGTATTTGTTAAAGGGCAAAGGGACACTTGACTGTGAAAATATATGCACACATTGACAATGCTGTCAACGACAATGAACGACGTTTACCTTTAGGCTGCAAAGCGCGACTGTAGGACCTTTTGCAGACAGTGTAGATCAAGATCAGACTGCACAGAACGTGCTGTCTGATCTTGGATCTACACTGTCCGATAAGGAGATATTTCTCCTCCCAAAAATGCCTTTGAAATGGCAAAATTTTGGTTTTTACTATTGGCTTGAAAGTTGCGTCTCACCTTTGGGCTGCTACGCGCGAGTCAAGGACCTTTTGCGTGCAGAGCGTGCAGTCTGATCTTGGATCTACACCGTTTGAGAAGGTGATATTTCACCTCCTAAATATACCTTTGAAACAACAAAATTTTGGTTTTTACTACTGGCTTGAAAGCTCACTTATTTAGCGGGTTAAGATTCAACTCTTAAACTGCTAAATAAATGAAACGAATTTTTTAATCCATACTAAAAACCCAAATATTGCGGTTTCAAAGACACCGTATCGGACAGTGTAGATAAAAGATCAGACTGCACGTTTTGTGCAGTCTGATCTTGATCTACACTGTCCGCAAAAGACAGTGAGTTGCGCTTAGCAGGTAAAGAATTAAAATGATTCAAGGATTATGGTTGTTGGCACCGAGACAATTCCTTTCCAAATACAAGCGTTTTTTTTTTGACATCTACGCAGACGCAGACGCGTTTTTGGGACATAGTTTGAAAGATATCGTTTATTCTCATCCGCTGCTGCTATAGTCTACGAACATTTTGCTGTATTTGATTTTGTCCTATGAGTAAGTCATTTATTGGTCGAACTTACCTATTTATTTTATCGTTCTTTGAATGTGCTTTCTTTTTTTGTTATTCTTAATTTCAGTTTTTCTGTTACTTTAATCGTTTGTTTTGCCTTGTAATGTGTTTTGCCATTTGTGTCACATTTTTTTTTCAGTCGGTGCCACTGATAGTTCGATATTTTGTTACTCGTACTTACTTTTCTCTTTACGCCTTTTGTTGTCAAAGTTTATGAGGATCTGGCAGGCGATCTATGTAAAATTATGTTGGTCTACTCATCTATCCCTCTGGGACTACTATATTCCCAAACAGTTTTAGATTCAGTCCCCACTCTAAATTATAAGATAAGCAATCTGATTGGCTGAAATATTCTGTCACAGCCAATCAGATGCCTAGCTTTCGAAATTAAAAATAGGGTTCGATTAAGAATGCCTGGTGAATGTAGCCCTTTTCAGTCTGTTTGTGCCTTTATCGCTAATGTAAGTATATGTATGTTTTTTTTTTCCTTATCTGTGCCGAGCCCCGGTAGCTAAGTCGGTACCGCCCAGGACTTGAGAGCAGGAGGTCGCTTATTTGATCCCCGGCTCGGCCAATTTCTTCCCGAGGACTGATGATAGTACTCGCGACAGGATTCATTCCTCTCTCACCGCTGACCACTGTTTCGACGATGGATATGTGGGAAAGCAGCCAGTGGCTGGGAAAGAATATTGTGCGGAGTACTGGTAAAAGAAACTCTAGGAAAGCATGGATAGGTGCAATGGCGGCCACGACATAACTGAAATAATGTTGAAAACGGCGTTAAACACTATACAATCAATACAATCAATCAGTTTCTCATCTGTCTGTCAGGTTTTTATTCCTATTGTGTTGTCGATCTGCCAATAGATCTACGTGTTTGTCTGTCTATCTGGGTGTCTGTCGTTTCATTTAGGGTTTGTTTGTTTGTTTGTCTACTTATCTATTTGTCTATCTGTCTGTCAGTGCCACACTCTTTTTTATTATTTGACAGAATTCCGAGCCTCAGAAGATGAGGACCTGCTCTCCGCAATGGCAGCCCTCGACAACTTACATGACACTGATAGATCAGGACAGGTATGTATCATGAGAACATATAAGCCATGCTCTGTGAAAAATGGGCTTAATGCATCTGCGAAAAGTATCGACCCAGGTCAGCCTGCGCAATCTGCGCAGGCTGACCTGGGCCGAAACTTTTCGCTACTGGTCAATTTTCTGTATGTCAAAGGCCCATTCTACCTTATGATACAGCCGGTTCTTAGACAAAATGGATTTTATGGATCCCTAATCAAGTAATGATCTGCTGGGTATTAAGCATCACGGAGATGCATTAAGCCCCCTTTTTGCCAGAGTACAGCTCATAATTATATACATAGAGTTATCTTCCACTCTACTAGTTACTAGCTATATAAATATTTGCTTACTTTATATATCATTTCTTTGGAATGAATCTGCATGATACTTTTAAACTCTTTCTCCGACGACAACATTTTAGCCTGGTTCAAATCTAAATCTACGTAGCCCATTAAGAAAAAATCCTCTGACAAAAAAAAAATGTTTCTTACATTTAGCAGACGACAAATTCATGTTACTCAGGCTATAACTATGTCTTTCGGCCCAAGTGCTAGTCAGACCTGGCAGAAAATTGAAATTTAAAACCAGGTAAAAAGTAATCAAAAGATATAGCGACCTGGAAACTTTTGACCTACTTTTAAAATTCATTTTTTCTGCCGGCGACTTACACCTGGACCGATTGTACCATAACAGACTGTCCTCTTTGCAATAATTTCCATATTTTAAATGGTGTGATGTAAATTTAAACTTTGCATTTTAACAGCCCCCTATGTTTACTGTTGGCAGCTATTGTTACTTTAAGAGAGCCTGTTATAAAACGAACGCTGGATTAAATGGATTGATATATCAAAGATCAACCCTTAGAGCCACAGGCACAAGGTTTTGGGTTTTTTTTTTACAAACAACGCCCTCAGTAGTCTAATATATACAACTTAACCCTTAAGCTGCTAAGAGCGACTCACTGACCTTTTTCGGACAATGAAGATCAAGATCAGACTGCACAGAACGTGCAGTCTGATCTTAGATCTACATTGTCCGATAAGGAGATATTTTTTTCTCCAAAAATAAGCTTGAAATAACGTAATTCGGGCTTTTACTATGGGATTGAAAGTTTTATTCAATTTATTTAGGCAGGATAAGGGTTGATAACAATGTAGTCCATGCACTGACAAAGGGGGATGTTATGCATCCCCGTAATGCATTAACTCTTTTCCACACGACAAAATTTTAGACCAATCCAAATTCAAAGCATTTTCAGACAACAAATCGGCAATGCAACTCAAGAATTGAAATTTGTTTTGGAAAGGGTAGAAAACATTGTGGGAAAAGGAGAAAATGCTGGTTACCAGCATTTTCTCCTTTTCCCACAATGTTTTCAAAGGCTTCTTTCCCAGGGTCGTTAAAAGTCGGGATTGTGTGGTAAAGAGTTAAATCAAGCAAGTCATGACATAGTTATAGATCCACAAAATCCACTTTGTCTAACAATCGACTGAATCATGTGTTAGAATGTTCCTTTAACATACAGAAAGCTGACCAATAGCAAAACGTTTCGACCCAAGTCAGCCTGCGCGGACTGCGCAGGCTGACATGAGTCGATACTTTTTGCAGATGCATTAAATTAAACCCCTTTTCTTAGAGCTTGGCTCTTATATATTACGCCATTGAGGGGCGAAGTTAGAGAGAAACAGTGTCTTATAATAACGATCTACCGATTTTCTCTGAGGAATAGTTTAATACATGTAATATGGTGGTGTGTTGTTTCCTCTATTACGTGCAGAAAAAGAAACCAGCGACAAAGAGAGTAAGGCGGAATAAAGGCAAAAAATCAAGCGGTAACACGTGGGAAGATTTCGAATACGATTGGCCAAAGTGTGTTTGCGGGATGAATCACCCTCCAGTACCATTCTTCAAACGACCGGATGGGAAGAAATGCTCCTATTACTGGGTATTCTGACTTGTTATCTGGTCATTTTTGTGCTTAATTCCTAAACTAGCCATCTAATTGGCTGAACAATTTCGTCTGAACCAATCGGATGACAAACGTCTTGAAACTTATAATTAAAATCGATTTGAAAACAGAGAATTCCTCATCTTTGATCGTATTCGCCACTTACCTTTTCCATTCTGTAGGTAACTTCCCTCACTTTTTTTGTTACCTTTGCACTAATCGTTGACTCAGGAAGCATAGATAGGTGTACTGCCACAGCGATATTACTTCATTTATGTTGAAATAATAATTGATTGTCATCTCATTGTATTCTCATTTTGCTTTCAGCAAGTCGCCGATATGTTCCCATTTATGACCATACACCGAGTCCTGACATCGGAGATAAAGTTTATTGAAGCGGACAAAGATCAGAGTGGGGTAGTTCTTCATCTTCTTCTTCTTCTTCTTCTTCTGCTGCTGCTGCTTCCTCCTCTTCTTCTTCTTCTTTTTCTTCTTCTCCTCCTCCTACTCCTTCTCCTCCTCCGTCTTCTTCTTCTTCCTCTGCTGCTACTGCTGCTTCCTCCTCTTCTTCTTCTCCTCCTTCTTCTCCATCTTCTTCTGCTGCTGTTGTTGCTGCCGCAACTAAGTCCACATAGTAGACCCAGTCGGTAACGCACAGGGCTTATATTTCAAGGGTCATCATGAATTCGTGAGATCGTATCCCAGCTCTGCAAAACCCTTTAATACCCCAATGCCGCCTTTTAACGCCTCTGGAAAAGAAG
This sequence comes from Tridacna gigas, assembly GCA_945859785.2. Lineage (NCBI taxonomy): Eukaryota > Metazoa > Mollusca > Bivalvia > Cardiida > Cardiidae > Tridacna > Tridacna gigas. Next base: position 11,581,767 of record OX244029.2, on the reverse strand, counting down.
CCTTTTAAAACATTGTGGAAAATGGAGAAAATGCTGGTAACCAGCACTTTCTCCTTTTCCCACAATGTTTTCTACGCTATCAAAGAAAAACTGCACCATTTGAGCGACACTGAAATAGTCGTCTGCAAATGCTTTCAATTTGGACAAGGCTAAGATTTTGTCGTCTGGTAAAGAGTTAAGGGTATTGATGATTGCGACAGGATTCACATTTGTCGTCTTGGAAGGAGTTATAGTTTTTTATTACATAAATTACTATATTGATTGATAGATTGTATGGTGTTTAACGCCGTTTTCAGCATTATTTCAGTTATATCGCGGCGGCCAGTGCACCTACCCATGCTTTCCTGGAGTCTCTGTTACCAGTACTCCGCACAATATTCTTTCCAAGCCACTGGCTGCTTTCCTACATAACCATCGTCGAAACAATGATCAGCGGTGAGAGAGGAATGAATCCTGTCGCAATGACTATCATCAATCCTCGGAAAGAAATTGGCCGAGCCTGGGATCGAACCCGTGACCTCCTGTTCTCAAGTCTTGTACGCTACCGACTGAGCTACGGGGAAATTACTATATACCTTAATCCTCATATTAGCGCAAGGTACATGAACGAATGAGCTTTCGCCGTGATATGAATGAAATCAAATTAAAAGCAGCGTTAAACGCCGTTCATTCAACCAACCAATCACTTAAATTACAGGTGATAGAAATGGAAGAAATGCAAGATTTGCTGCATAAAGTGATAGGGGAAGAGGTGGATGAAAAAGTGGTTTCTAGGGCATTTAAACAGATTGACACAGATAGCAGTGGTACGTTGGATTTCACCGAAGTTTTAACGGTACGTTCACTGTTTCGCATTCACTTCCTAAAATATTCAAACGAACACGCCAGCTGTTTAAAAGCCCATTGCCGTATAGTCCCGTATCTTGACGACCTTTAGGAAAGGTGCTTTTGAAAACTTCGTTGGGAAAAGAAAAAAATGCTAGTAACCAGCATTTTCTCCTTTACCAACTCAGTTTTGTAGCATATCTCGTCATTTGAATCATATTTAAAAACCTATCATATCCTACAGAACTGCCTATATTGCTGAAAAAAAAATCATCGATATATCGATTACTGTTACGAAAAGTGAAAAAGACTACATAGTTTGAGAAGCGGCTTTCTACTTTTGCGCCAAATTTTGAATCCGCCACATCAATATGTATTTCTTATTTTCATTAGTTCCAGTTAAAGGTGCCAAGCCCCGTAGCTCAGTCGGTAGCGTACAGGACTTGAGAACAGGAGCTCGCTGGTTGAAACCCCGGCTTGGCCAATTTCTTTCCGAGGATTGATGATAGTCATTGCGACAGGATTCATTCCTCTCTCACCACTGACCATTGTTTCGACAATGGTTATGTGGGAAAGCAGCCAGTGGCTTGGAAAGAATATTGTGTGGAGTACTGGTAAAAAGAAACTCAAGGAAAGCATGGATAGGTGCACTGGCCGCCGCGGTATAACTGAAATAACGTTGAAAGCGGCGGTGCGTTTAGACTTAGGCCTACAACCGGGACTATGTATGAACAAAGATCAGTGGCATCATATTTGAAGTTCAATAAATGGACCCATAGACACTAATGTGGGCACATTTCATTGCGATGCAGTGTCTAATAAGTATATTTAGGCTTTCATTTCTTATTTGTTATTCTCGTTAAGGGTTAGTTAATGTTTTGGCTACCTAATGGGTACCGTGTATGTCCTCATAATATCGCACTGTCTCGCGAGACTTTTTTTTTTATTTACCAAATAAACCGAAGAGTTCTTGAAGAGAGATAACTCTATCACAATGGCGATGATGAGTATTATACATGTACATAGATTCAAACTAATACATTGGGAACAAAAATGCTCTGACAAAAGAGGGCCTAATGCATCTCCGTAATGTATTATCATAAGCAAGGTATCAATCACATAGCTATGGTGCCATAAAATTCACTCTGTCCAACAACCGACTAAATCATGAGGTAGACTGGTCCTTTGGCATGCAGAAAACTTACCAGTAACGAAAAGTTTCGGACTGCGCAGGCTGACCTGGTCGATACTTTTCGCAGATGACTCAAGCCCCCTTTTCATGGTTCAAATGTATTATTCTCGAACTTGTCTAAAGAAAATGACCCTTTTCTACATTTTACCTTTCGCAAATTCTGTGTATTGTGTGAAATGTGCGTCACAAGTTAACCCTTGCATTGCTAAATAAATGAAGCGGGCATTCTCAGTCAGATGCAGATATTGAAAATTCAAAGCTGATTTTCCTGCAGAATATATGGACGGTGTAGATCCAAGATCAGACTGCACGTTCTATTCAGTCTTATCTTGATCTACATTGTCCGCATAAGCAATTGAATCATAGGTAAGCGACACACGGGTAAAGAATGAATTACCGTTCTTGTGTTCTACTGTTAATTTCAGGTGATAGACGGCCTTGTTCAGCGCAGAAACGTGAATCTGCCCGTTGTCGTGAAGGATGAATTCTCCAAAATTTGTTCTATCCAGTAACAAAAATATCGAATATACGTTTTCAAATATTTCTGTAATTGTTCTAGACTAATATGTATCGTTAGTTTTTTTTTTAATAAAATGAGAGGTTTTAGAATTGTTTCAATCATAAACTCAATACATCCTGAGGCAAATATACAGCCGGCAGCATTAAAATCGTGATCAGGTGTACAATAACAATACATGTACTCCACTGTAGACACCATTGGGTCAGACTTAACCTTTTACAAGACGACAGAATTTTTCACTTCTCCAAATTATTGCATATGCAGACGACAAATTAAATGTGGCTCCAAATTGTGGAATTTATCTTAAAAAAGCGTATAGAACATTGTTTGAAAAGGAGAAAATGCTGAATAGCAGCATCTTCCCTTTTTCCAACAGGTTTTTTTTTTAAGGTTTTCCCCAGTATGGGCGTTAAAACTCGAGAAGGGTAAAATGATATAGCGGACGATACGGATCCATGAACAGACAACATGTTCAGGGTAGTTCAACCCCTCCGCACCTCCCTGTCCAATGAAAAAACTCAAGAGACTATTTCCACTCTACAAACCTACGGGTGTATGAAATAGGGGATGTTTTTTTTTCGGTGAAAGATCGAAATTTATTTCTTCGAGTGAACATCATCGGTAATATTTTCACTCGTGGCTATTTCATCGAGTGAACATCATCGGTAATAATTTCACGAGTGGCACAGCCACGAGTGAAAATATTACCGATGATGTTCACTCGATGAAATAAATTTCGATCTTTCACCGAAAAAAAAAAAACCAAATATTCTATTTATTTCATGCTTCTAACCCCTATTTTGTTGGAACTTTCATCAAAATCCAGTACAGTTGTTTTCGGTAATTCCCCGTGGCGTGCCCCCCCTCCCCTCACATAACAAGGCAACAATATTACGTAAAGCGCGAGAAATATAGCATAAATTGCGTCAATTTGAATGGCATGCACTGATTACATAGGTAACTAGTGCGCGGGAACTACTGTTTCCGCCTTCAATTAAAGAGTTTGAAAATACCGGTCTAAAATCGGTATTTTCACTGGTCGTAACCATGAAATATCAAACCATAATCCACCTTATTTCTCGATAAACTACCGAAAAGCATGAAACACGCTAGAATATTGTTTAAAATTGAGTATTAGATACTACTTATAATAATGATGATAATAGTTATTATAAAGGGTAAGAAAACAAATATCCAGAACGAGACTACACTTTCTTCTGAAGGTGACTAAGTAAAGTATGGTGACACACCACCGGTGTTTTGCCACATTGAAAATTGTGAAATTCACCATCTTTGACCCGCCTCAGAACTCTTTTGGTATTCAACCTAAAAAATCTGGAAAAATCCCAGTGAAATCAAAGTGCTGTAAGCACTGTAATCGGTCGACACTGAATAATTATAGTGGTTTGAAATCACAAATCAGATGGTAGATGTTTGAACTATGTATTGGACAAAATATCCTACACCGTTACAAATGAGCTACGTAGGATCCCACTTTTTTAAACTGTCTTTTACAAATTAGTAGTTTAACGATTGGTTAAAATATAAGTTATGTTTGCCAGCCGACAGCAATAGAACGTAAAAGATATGTGACAATTCTGATCAGCAATACCCATTATCAAGTTTTAGATATCACTCATCATGAACAGCAGTGCCTACCAACCCTTTAAAAGAGTCAAAAAATACATACATGTATATTCTTTTCTGTAACTTTGGCAACTTTGGTAACTGTATTGTAACATATAAAAGCCGTATAACATATGTCTGCATTATAACTTTGGAATTGTTTACTTTTGGCTGCTTGTAGGCCTTTCATTTTTCCATTTTGAACAAGACATCGTATTCATCTTGACAAACTGTCCTACTAATTTTTTAGCGGGCCAAATCGCCCAGTCCAAACGTCTGCTGGCAAATTTCTCCTACATTATACTTTCAAAGAATGTAGATACCCAATAGCTCCCTAACCGTCAACTCTTTACCAAATGATAAAATTTTAGACTTGTCCAAATCAAAAGCATCTGCACATGACGATTAAACGTAGACCAATGATGATCTGAATCGTTGAAAGGGTAGAAAAAACATGGGAAAAGGAGAAAATGGTGACCTGCATTTTCCCCTTTTCTCACAGTGTTTTCAACTTCTTTCTCATGGGCATTAACAAAGGGTAGTTTGGTTAAGAGTTAAAACACTCAGTTAATCGACTAGCCTTTTACAGTCAGGAAAACAATATCAAACATTAGGCTTCAATTTCATGGTCGTTTTTTCCCCCCATATACATCCCAAATAAACAGACAATTAGATCTAAGATATGAACGTCTGTGATATTAAACTGCATTGCGTTCAAAGGACAGTCTGATCTTTATCTTTTATTGTCTTCAAAAGCGACTTTACTTGTCCATAGCCAACACAAGTAATTGTATTTGAGTCATTCTAATCAGTAAGAACATAACTGCGGTAGCCTTGATCTCTTTATCTGAAATGTGGAAAGGATGAGAATCGACCAATGTGGAATAGCTGATGAGACAAACATGTTGCTGACATTTGCACGCTTAGAGCGCTAAATTGTTAAAATAGACATGTTAAGCTTAGAAAAGCAGCCTAAATCTTGCAGGATCATTGCTGTCTTGAGTAGAATAACTCGGAAAACTAGCATGACAGATCCAAGATCTGACTGCATGTCCTGAGCAGTCTGGTCTGAATCTGCACTCTCTACAAAGACTTTTTCCCTGGTCTGTTTATTCAGATATGGAGAATATAACAGAAAGTGAGCTTATGTGTGTGACCGTTTCAGGGTTTTTTTATCCTCGATGAAAATGTTCTATTTGACAAAATTTCGAAAATCTTTTAAATGGGTGAAAAACGCTGTGGAAAAAAGAGAACATGCTGTATACATACAGTTTTTCCAATTATATTTTCAAAGCCACACAGGATTGTTTGGTCAAGGGTTTACAGACTGATTCCAGTCTGTAGAAACTTACCAAGAAGAAACATGTAAGTGAGTGTAAAATGGTAGCGCCATGGCTGGAAGGAGAGAAAAGGGACTGTGAAAACAATTCAACCCTTATCCTGCTAAAACATTGAAATGAAATTTCAAACCGGTGGTAAAACCCGAATAATTCTATGTCAAACTTTGTTGGAAAAAGAAATATCTCCTTATCGGACAGTATACATCCAAGATCAGACTGCACGTTCTGTGCAGTCTGATCTTGATCTATACAATCCGCAAAATAGGTCAGTGAGTCGCACTTAGCAGCCTAGGGGTTAATACATCATACGCTGAAAGATGCGTAATCAGTCAGTATTGCGAATGGACAGCCTGGGTACTAAGGTTGCAAGAGATGAATCGCCACTCCATTCTGAAAATGTTTACGTAATGGCCTCTCCGCAAGGGCCATAACCTTTACACAACTCTATACCCTTTGTCCCCACAGCTTCACACGCTTCGCCTCGCTAACATTAAACGACCAGCCGGTTACTATTTTAAACTTACGGCTGTTACGAGTTGCATTTACATCAGTTTTCTCTTAGGCAGAGCAATCTAAATTTTCAAATTCTTTTCAAGCAATGTTTCCCGTTGCGATTTTATTCCTCTCACGACCAAAATGACCTATTATCTTTTCAACACCTGCTACATATACGGAGAGCACTCGTCACAACTCGGCCGATCCTGTAACTACGTATAACTATCAACGGATCACTCGAAATTTGCCGAATGACATGGACAGCAGACGACTACAAGATGTGTTCACATCACCCAATACACTTGATTTTGCACTCGTTTCATTCATAAAGTCGCTGCTAATTACTGACCATATTTCTTATAATCGTGTTGAAAGTAAACTGCTCCAGTTTTTGCTGGCCAGAGATTTTGATAATACTGCAATTATGACATACTTCAATACTAAACAAATTGTAACCGCTGTTTATTACATAATTGAAAAGTTATTATGGGATTACTTGACATTACTTAACGCCTGTTTACCGCTAATTACTATTCCTGCGCTTATCTGGGTCAAAAGTGCGGTTATCTGGGTCAAAAGTGGTTTTTGTAATAAGGTCATCACAGCAGGTATAAGCGTTAAAACGCTGTAAGTAAAAGCTGTTCCAAGTTGCAGTTACACCAGTTTGCCCTGAGTAGACGGGTTTCCGAAGTTTTCCATCTCTCTAATCGGTCTACCGCCCGATTAAAAAAGGCTCTCCCGGGTGGTAGACCATGTTCCTTTATGTGGACAAAGGCACAAAGTAGTTCTCCAAGAAATGACAAAGTTGCACTGATATTCCACCGAAATCATCAAATCAATGCCAGATGCACATTTTAGACCTGTACTTCCATTTTCTCTATAAAACGGTGTAGCAGAAGTGCTTGCTTTCAAATTTTCAAACGGGAGCACTTTTTCGCGGTGGTGCGCTACTACGACCCGAAAGCATCTCGCAGTGGTGCGACACCAAATGTCACAATTGACCAGTATTGGTTCGCCAAGTCCGGCTTTTGAAAGTAGTATAGGCGTCGGTTTAAATGCAAACAAAGATGACGTAATCGGTGGCTATCTTGACCTACTTTCGGCCATGGTGTGACTATTTTTAGTAACTCATTTGCATATAAGGAGTTGTCGGTGTGTCATGGGTATTCGCGGCGGGTATGGGGAGTCCGCCATTTTGGATTACCTAATTTTTATTTTTAGACCAGCAGTCATTTTGGATGACCTGTTTTTTTTTTTTTTTTAGACGACCATTTATTTAAATGTGCTTTTTGGCACTAATATTGATTTTTTTTTTGGTTATAAATTTGGAGAGAAATAGCTTTAAAAATGAATCGTATAAGCAAGTACCCTAACAGCATACAGAGCTGACGTGTATATCTCGTGCTGGTAAGTACTCGCGGGCATTGAGGGTCAGGCCCTTTCCTTACCAGACGATAAATAAATAAATAAATAAATAAATTTACCTCTCTCCGATGTGCACTCCTCAAGGTCCTACTCTCAAATGAGACCTTAACTTCAGAACAGAGTCTAAGGTAGAAGGATGCGCATGCGTGAAGCTATATTTAGATATGTGATCATCAACTATATTTAGAGTCATTACATCAACTTAGTCTATAATAGGGGTCAGAAGATCTGAACAATGGTCTTTTGTTAATGTAGCCATACTGTCTGGGTTCTATTGATATAAGACCGGATATCAGAACAATGGTCTATTCAACTGTCAAACTTAATCCCTTTTCAAGTCGTCAGCGTGTCTGGCTTCTGTTGACATAGGACCGGAACGTCAGACAATAGCCTATTCAACAAAAAGACTTCGCGCTTATACCTCTAAAACGGATTGAAATTCAGCCAATCCAAAGCCAGGATTCTTAGCCAATCAGATTACAGGACGCATAGACCAATCAGAATACAGGAAAATGACGTGATGTTCTAAAAATAGATCCTGCTTGCTGTAGGAGAGTATATAAGAAGGCGCACAGCTCTAGTTCTTCATTCTGACTTAAGAATTACAACTGACAACATGGAACACACACTGGAAATGATGGTGAATGCTTTCACCGAAGCGGAAGACCTGATGGCCTTTGCAGCAACATGGGATATACAAGAATCCCTAGTAGTCAGGTTCCGGCTTTATCAGTTGAGGAACCGAGAGAATGTAAACCAGGCGGTCTACACAGAGTTAACAGACGAGATGGAAGACAACTTGGAGTTGGTCCTGGAGTACGTAAGAGAGCAAGAGGAGATAGAGGGGGCCGTCAAAGCCCTGCTCTTTGACGACGAAATGGAGGCCCTTGCCCAAACCTGCACAGACGATGGAGAGTGGGATCCCCTGAGCCCAGTACAAGAAGGTAGGGGAGATGAACCTCAACCCGGACCATCGCATCAACTACAGTATACTATGAAGAAAACCACACAACGCACTTATGCGAAAAATGCGGCTATAGACCGAACTTACAAGGTGAAAATAGACGAAAAGTACAATGGACAGCAACTCAAAGACGTGAGAGAGGGTCTCCATGATATGATGCGGGACGTATTGAACCAGGCCCGGGGAAATTTAGCGGGAAACGATTTAGGGCGTGTGGTGGTACACCATGACGGATTGCACGTCCCTGTCGTCGTACCCCTCCAGGCCTGGGAGCAACTGGACGCAACCAAAGTGATGGAGACATTGCAAAAAGTATTAAACAGTAACGAGAAACTCTCCATCAATGAAAGTTTCTCCATTACTATAGGCACCATTGACTTACCCAAAGGAAGTGGAGGCCCTAGGCGACGAATCACCAACCTGGAAGGAGAGAAGAAGAACTCACTACAGCTCAAAACCTCGATCGTGACCATAGACAATAACGACCACTTATGTATGGCGAGAGCGATTGGCGTGAGCTGGGCCAAGTATAATAGATGTACCATCGAAGAATGGAAAGAGTTGACCAAACAGAGACACGGCAAAAGCAACCTACAATTGGCATTAGAACACCAAAAGGTCCCCTTGACCTACTATCAGGACCTATGCAACAAAAACCGAAAACAACAGAAACATTTAGCAGAAGCATTATGTCAGTACGCCGGAGTCTCCACAGACAGACCAGCGAGTCTCAACGATGTAGAGGCGTTTGAAGAACTCCTGGGGGTGCGCGTGATGGTGGTCAGTGCACGATGAGGGAATAAGTTCATCACCAGTCCTAGTAGTGACGAACGTCCCTGCATTTACGTGTACCTGGTGGACGACGACCACTTTCACGCCATCACCAGCATCACGGGGTTCTTCAGTGCAGTGTACTTCTGCGAGAAATGCCTGTATCACTACGATCATCGGGAAAAACATCAGTGTGACATCAGTTGCATCGTGTGCAAGAGGGACCATTGCCCAAGGACAGATCAGACCCGAACCTGTACGGACTGCAACATGACGTGTCGATCGGACGACTGTTACCAAAAACACAAAGAAGTACCCCTACACAAGAAGGGCAAGAAGAAGGGCCAACCTAGCGGACCTTCCCAGTGCCAAAAGTATTGGAAATGCCCCACCTGTTATAAAGTTGTGAGACTGGACCAGAGAAAGAAAGAAGACCATGAATGTGGAGAATATTGGTGCTCCACATGTACTAAATATGTAATGGACGATCACCAATGTTACTTAAGAGCGAATGACTGTAAACAAGATTTTATACCTAAATTCATATTTTTTTTATTTTGAATGTTCCCAAGATAAAATTACCTATTGTGATGAAGGATATGTACCCAATTCTAAATTAAATTGTAAGGACTGTCAAGCACCTGAGGTATGTAAATCTTGCTCGAAATGTCAAAATTGTAAAACGTCATGGTGCGGTAAAGCGACCCACCGTCCAAACTTTGTCGTGGCTCATTCCGTATGCCCGAAATGCATTGACAAAGAACTGAAACCTGACTCTGTTTGTAAAGGTTGCGGTACCCGTTGCGACGAATGTGACAACACTGATCTGTACGAGAATGAGGACGAAGGTCCTTGTCCCGGTAAATGCGGATTCAGAGAATTCATATTCGAGGGAGCGGATACCGCAGAAAAGTTTGGACAGTGGCTCTTTATGGACCAGCACGAATATTTCAAAGTCGTTGCCCATAACATGAAAGGCTACGACGGCTATTTTCTTTTGGAATATTTAATCGATCAATCCATAAGACCGGACAAAATAATTTATAATGGTTCAAAAATTATGTATATGACAGTGGAGAAAGATTTACATATGAGGGTGATTGACAGTTTGAACTTTTTACCTATGAAATTATCGCAATTACCTAAAGCATTTGGTTTACACGAATTGAAAAAAGGGTGGTTCCCGCATTATTTTAATACTAGAGAGAATCAAAATTATGTTGGAACCTACCCTGATGCTAAAGATTATGGTTACGATTTTATGAGTGAGAAAGAAAGAAGCGAGTTTGTAGCGTGGTTGAGTGAGAGAGAGAATGAAATATTTGATTTTAGAAAAGAAATGTTAGAATACTGTAGAAGTGATGTAGATATTTTAAGGCAAGCTTGTATGAAATTTAGACATTTATTAATGAGTGCTACGGGGGAAGAGATAGAGGTTGTCAATGAGAAAGGGAAGGTAGAAAGGAAATGGGTGGGGGCTGTGGATCCCTTCGACTCGGTCACCATCGCTTCTGTATGCATGAATGTCTTCTGAACGAAATTCTTGGAAGAAGAATGGCGAGTACAGTTGCATGGTAGCGGAGACAAATGGATCCAGGCCAGAATGAGAGACGGTACATTGTACGTGAGTGTGGAGGGTGAATGGGTGAGTGAGGAACAGTTGAAAATTACAGCGAGTGAATTTATTAGGTCACCGATAGCAAAAATACCTCCCAGTGGATATACGGATCAATATAGTCAAGCGTCAATTCAGTGGTTAGAGTGGAGGGCACGTTTAGACAAAGTACACATTCAACATGCATTGAATGAAGGGGAAAAGACGATCCCTGGAACTCGATACAAGTTGGATGGGTACTGCGCAGAAACACACACGGCATATGAATATCACGGCTGCGTGTTTCACGGTTGCCCTGTGTGTTTCTCAGATAATCGAGAAGAAACGTGTCATCCCCTAACCCACCAGTCACTGGATGAATTGTATGCCCTGACTGTGAAAAAGAAAGCATATTTAGAACAATTAGGCATGAACTACGTGTGCATTTGGGACCATGAATTTCAAAAGGAACGAAATCAAAATTCAGAATTGAGAATCTTCATCAAACAGTTAGACATGACAGAGAGATTGGACCCTAGAGAGAGCTTCTTCGGCGGGCGTACCAATGCGAGTCAACTCTATCGTAAAACGGAAGAACAGGAAAGGATCATGTACCTGGATTTCACGAGCTTGTATCCTTGGGTGAATAAGTATTGTCGATATCCCGTAGGTCACCCTAAAATCTTGACCAAAGATTTTGGGAACATAGAGGAGTATTTTGGTATTGCTAAAGTCAAGGTCTTACCCCCGAGAGGACTGTATCATCCAGTCCTCCCGTACAGATCAAATGGCAAACTGAAATTCCCTTTATGTAGGACCTGCGCGGATACTGAGAATCCTGACCCCTGCACCTGTTCGGACGAAGAGAGAGTATTGACTGGTACGTGGTGCACCCCGGAGATACACACGGCTCTTAGACTAGGGTACCAACTTATAACCATATACGAAATATACCACTGGGAGGAAACAACACAATATGACCCTGAATCTGGAGAAGGAGGACTGTTTGCCAAGTACATCAATACCTTTTTGAAGTACAAACAAGAGGCGAGCGGTCCTCCGGACTGGATTCGAGATGCACAAGACATGTACACTTACATACAAGACTATGCACAAAAAGAGGGGATTTCATTGGAACGAGAGAATATTGTGAAGAACCCAGGTTTGAGAGCCCTAGCCAAACTATGTCTCAACAGCTTTTGGGGCAAGTTTGGACAGAGGCTTAATATGCGCCAGACAGAAATCTTTACGGATAGTCAGGTCAACCTGTTTTTTCAATTATTCTCAGATCCCTTAAAACAACCTCTCAACTTTCACATATTAACGGATGACATGATACAAATTGAATGGCTATACAAACAGGACTGCCAACCCGAAGACAACAACACAAACATATATTTGGCGACCTTTACCACGTGCTGGGCCAGGCTCAAATTGTACAGTGTGCTCGAACAATTAGACAGACGAGTACTGTATTACGATACAGATAGTGTCATTTACCTGAGTAGACCTGGAGAGGTAGACCCACCCTTAGGGGACTACTTGGGTGAATTGACCGATGAATTAGATAAGGGAGAGCACATTGTAGAATTTGTGTCTGGCGGTCCCAAGAACTACGCATACAAAACAAACACCAACAAAGAAACGTGTAAAGTCAGAGGCTTTACACTGAACTACACCAACTCACAACTCATCAATTTTGAAAGCGTCAAACACATCGTCACAGACACACACGGCACCTCACACATCACTGTCACAAACCCAAGCAAAATATGTAGAGACAAAGATAAACGAAAATTATACAACAGAGCAGAAGAAAAAAGATATCAAATGGTATACACCAAACGTAGAAGAATAGAGAATTATGACACAGTACCTTACGGATATTAGAATGGGGAGAATGGTGTGAGAATGAATGTGATTGAAATATTGATGTTAGTGGAAGCAAATTTTGATGTTATTGGAAGCAAATTTTGATGTTACTGGATGTAAAAATCAATGTTATTGGAAGCAAATTTGCATGTTACTGGATGTAAAATTCAGTGTTATTGGAAGCAAATTTGCATGTTACTGGAACCTGTTTTTGCAATTTTACATTGAAATATATAGGGAAAACTGGATTCAATTTTTGATGTTACTGGAAGCAAATTTTGATGTTACTGGATGTAAAAATCAATGTTATTGGAAGCAAATTTGCATGTTACTGGATGTAAAAATCAATGTTATTGGATTCAAATTTTGATGTTACTGGAAGTAAATTTTGATGTTATTGGAAGTAAATTTTGATGTTATTTGAAGTCAATTTTGATGTTAGATCTGTTGTATATTATTTGTTGATGTGTTGTATATTGTTTCATGTATAACTGAAATGAATAAAAGAATGTAAGAATGACAATGTCTGCTGTACTTTGTCCGTTACCCTTATACGTAAGAATCATGAATGATCTGGAATCCCCTACCCTTGAACGGGGTAGTTTTATTCCTATTCCTAAACCAGAGGACTGTAATCAATCCGATCAATGGCATTTATTGGGTACACGAGTTCCTAAAACAGAAATCGTGTACTTTTGTCAAATGATCATTGTCTATATTATTATCATCACTTCCGTAATCAATTTGTCTATACAAAACGGTTCTACTGAATTGTGGATCAGTTTACTCAGCAGTTGTATCGGTTACGCCTTGCCTAATCCGAAGCTCAAGAAATAATGGTAGTCCTCCCCTTCGAACCTTGTTCCAGTATTTGGATTAGCGGTCAAACGGGATCAGGGAAAACGCGGTGGGTCTATCGATTCCTCAAACACATCAAACACATGTACAGTAGAGATCCTCCTGTTCATATCCTCTACTGCTACGGCATTCACCAACCTTTATTTGATGAAATGGAACAACACATACCTCAGTTTACGACGAAACATGGCCTTCCAACCCCAGAAGAATTGGACGAGTATACAAAAGATCGTCGTCACAAATTGATCATTCTGGATGACTTGATGCACGAAGTGGTGGAGCATAAAGACATGGAACTTTTGTTTACCCAAGGAACCCATCATCGATGTTGCAGCGTTATTTTTCTGACACAAAACCTATTTCCAAAGGGAAAACACGCCCGTACCATCGCCTTAAATACATGGTATATGGTCTAAATGAAAAACGTAAGAGACGTCTCACAGGTTGGAATTTTAGGACGTCAACTTTACCCGGGAAAAACGAAAGGTTTTATGAAGACATACCAAGATGCCTTGATGCACGGATACCTGATCGTGGATATGAGCCCGCATGGAGAGGATCGCTATCGACTAAGGACACGCATTTTCCCAGGAGAAGACCCTATCATTTACCGATTAACGTAAGAAGCAGACGAGATAGCCTTTAGCAATCATGAGTGACCTCATCCGACAGCAACGTCATTTCCTGCAACTCTTCGTACAAACCAACCCTACCCAAAGAAACGCCTTGCTGAAAACCATCACCAAAGATCAAGTGAAAGCCTTGAGTCAGATTGCTCATAACATCATCCAAGGCAATATTCCTTTGAGCACCGAGGATAAAAATCGCTTGACAGGACAAAAACGCCTCCTACATTTACTGGGAACTATCAAGTTGGGATATAAACATAAACAAAGGCTAGTGCGCAATAAACAAAGAGTGCTGACCATTTTGGTGACGCTCGCCTTGGCCTACTTACAACCCATATTACAGTAATGGAAAAGTTTGTGTTAATCCCCTATGATACCTATCAACGATGGTCGGGAGAAAAGAAACGACCTCCAGGAAAAAGGGACCTGTCCCCCGAAGACAAAAACAAAGCCACAAAGAAGATACTCAATGAATCAAAAGCACCCGTTCAAATGAATGCACAGAAGCCACTGCAATGGATTTCATTTTGAAGCGTAAGAATCATCCTAGAGACGATGAGTTTCAAGTATGACAGACTGGAACCAGTATCTCACATCGATTTATTTTAACCCGAATCATCCTGCCAGTTATGCAGGTCCCGACAAACTCTATCAGATTGTTAAACGAGAGGGTCAATTTAAGATCAGTCGACGACGTATTCAGCAATGGCTGCAGAATCAGGAAGTCTACTCCCTGACACGAAAAGTGAGACGAAAGTTCCCCAGATCCAGAGTGGTAGTGAAGGGCATAGACAGTCAGTGGGACATGGATCTCATGGACATGACTTCACTGAGTAAGGACAATGACGGATTCCAATATGTGTTAGTGGCTATTGACATATTTTCAAGATTCGCATTCTGTCAACCTGTCCGAAGTAAACGTGGTGATGATATGGTGAAGGCAATGCAACAGCTCCTGTCAAGAAAGAGACAACCTCGCATGGTTCGAACGGATCGAGGCATGGAATTTCGAGCTAAAAGCGTCAATGCTTATCTGCAAAAACGGAGTATTCATCACTTTTATGCCCTCAATACTGAAACGAAAGCCAATTATGCGGAACGGTTGATCAAGACGCTAAAACACAAACTGTTTCGGTATCTATTGAAGCAGAACACCAAACGCTATATAGACATTCTTCAGAAGACCGTGGAAAGTTACAATCATACGCCACATCGCAGCTTAGGGACCACCCCAATCTCTGTTACCTTGGACAATGAAGGCGAGAGTCGATTACAGCAGTACTTGCTGAGAAGAAAACCGTCGGTGAAAGAAAAACGATACAAGTACAAAATAGGTCAGACAGTCAGAATCTCTCATATTCGAAATGTGTTTGACCGTGAATATTCTCAAAAGTGGACGGGTGAACTCTTTACCATTCACGAGAGATTTAAACGGCAGGGTCTACCTGTCTATCGGTTGCAAGACTGGGTTGGAGAAAAGATTGAAGGAAGTTTTCAAGAGCAAGAGCTTCAGGTCGTTCAGGTGGATGAAGACATGAAGACACAGAATATCGCATAGAAAAAGTGTTACGACGTCGATCTCGAAATGGACAGAAAGAAGTGTTGGTGCAGTGGTTACATTGGCCATCCAAATACGATTCGTGGATTCCCGAGCAAGATTTAAAGAATTACTCATAAAACCAAAGCGCTCAACACTGAAACATCATTGTGAGTTGAAACGTCAAGGAGAGCACATCATGTACCTGACCAATGTTGTATGTGGAGGTAGTGTGAATTGTACCTTGAATCTTAGGCGCTTGTGTGATCAGCTTCATACTACCCGATATAACCCTGGGAGGTTTCCCGGCTTGATATGGCGACACGGGAGCATCGGAGGCAACTGTTTGGTGTTTTCCAATGGTAAGATACAATGTCAAGGCAAGGCCAGGACTCTGGATGAAGGCGTGGTACGACTGAGACGATATGCTGAAGTGTTACACCGCATAGGCTACCCGTCATCCCTGCAAGAGGTGAAAATCGTGACTGTTTCGGCTTTTCATATCCTCAGTGGTCCTTTGAACCTACCCACCTTGGCGCAAGATCGGCGAATCATCTACGAACCGGAACTGTTCCCCACAGCCAACTTTCAACTCGAAGGACTCACATTCTGTTGTTTTCAGAATGGAAAGATTATCGTCACGGGAATTAAAACGACATCAGATATAGATAACATTGTGGAGCCAACCCTCATTGAATTGGAACTCTATACAATGTAAGAAGAATCCTCTACACAAAGTTTAACAATCATGGAACACTCCAAAGTTTACCTACGTATACATTATTTCTTGACCCTCAAAGAGGCCTCTATCTCGGACAGGCTACTGATAATAAGCAACATGACTCCTGGACAAATGGAAGCCTTTATGGAAGTGGTGACCCGATTTCTCAGTGGAGTGGTCTCCCTCTTACGTCACGACGCGGCGCTGGTGCGACGTAAACGCACCTTACTCAGAACTTTGAGCTCGTCGCGTGTGTCTTTGATTCTAAAGAAAGCCCTTCTTCGACGTCATCATTCCATCCTCCCTCGGCTGCTTAGAACGTCATATGTGATCCAAGTCATTTTGGACGAAATGAGACAACATGAAGACTGAAAGACGTAAGAAGAAGACAAGGCGATGCCAAAAGATGTAAGAATGAAAGAACTGGTTTTGTACGTCCACAGCGGTGATTCCGTTCACCTGTATAAGCAGAACTCCCCTTCAGAGTGTTGGATTCAACTACCCAGATCGTACCTCTTGGAAGGATCTTGGACATGCGCCTTGATTGAGGTGTCTTTGGATTGCGATTTCAGCCCTCAAACTTCCAGACTTTATTTGTGCAGCAATATAGTGCAAGAATCCTACGTGAGAGGGACCTTATTGCTGGTCCTGAGAAATATCGAAGTCAACGACAGCTACAGAAACGTCAAGCAGGAGCAATTTCCTTTACCTGTCTACGTTCCCGTAAGAACGGGGCAGCTACATACCTTAAAGCTACAGCCTTTCGACGAAGATTTGAAGCCTGTGTTGTTTCATACCAACGACCTCTACTGTGTTCTACATCTAAAGCAAACATGAGTTCCATAGCAAAAATGGGTGCCATATGTCTCTACATATGTCTGAAGCCGAGCGTTACTTTCAAAAAGTGAAGACTCAATTAGATGGAAAAGGTTCCTCTGAAGCCATGGCCAATAAAATGAGAAAAATGGAAGAACAGCTGAAAGAAACAAAACAAAAACTGGAAGTGGCTGAAGTCCGATTGAAACAGAAAACACCTCAAGTGACTCAGGTCACACCAGTAGCCCAAGCCATCCAAATTGCCGAAGCGGAAATAAAGCGAGAACGTAAGAAGGGTAAAGGTACCAAAGCATGTAAGAAGACAAGCCTACCGAACCACGCAAAGCGATTGTCTTACTCCAAATCATGGAACCACTAAACCTGTTTGAATCTGTGGACACTGATACCTCTTTACAATCGACAGAATGGATCGAATACCGCCCTTTCAATCAGATCACAGATAACTCTGCCGTGGAATTCAACATACCCACCCAAACTTCGGCCTATATGGACTTGAAACGAAGCGTACTCAATGTCAAGATAAAGCTGGTGAATGCAGATAATACTCCAGTGGACGAGAACCAGGTCCTCGGTCCTGTCAATGTGCCCTTACACGCCCTCTTCAGTCAAATAGATGTGGCCTTTCAGCAGACGCATATGACGCATTGGGGCGCAAACTACCCGTACAAAGCCTACATCGATACGATTCTCAAGACCAGTAGAAGCGTCCAAGAAAACATTCTCACCAGTCAACTCTTTTATAAAGACACTCCAGATTTAAGCTCGTACCACGCAAAGACCGGGTCGAACAACGGTTTGTTCCAGAGGTATCATGTCACATTAGGGGGGAAAAACGGTCGAATTGGAGGGGCCTCTACTTTTGGACGTATTACAACGACCCAAGCTGTTGATCAATGGGGTCCATCTAGGATTGAAGCTGTATCCGAGTAACAATTCATTTCGACTGATGTCAGATTCCCTTGAACCTTCAGAAAAAATACAGATTGTCGATGCTCGCTTTAAGCTCTGCGTCCAACGTCTATATAACAATGTGCTATTGGCTCATCAGAGACTCATTCAACGACAACCCGCTATCTACCCTTATCTTCGCACAGAGATTAAATCCATCGCTCTGGCTTTGGGACAATACAGCTACAGCGTCGAAGACTTATTTCAAGGCTTAGTTCCCAGTAGACTGGTTGTGGGTATGGTATCCAGCGAGGCATTTAGCGGTAGTTACAAAAAGAACCCGTTCAATTTTCAACATTATGACTGCAGCTCTGTGGGATTTTATGTGGACGGTCAGTCTTACCCAGCTCACCCTCTTCAACCGAATTACGAAGCGGGTCAATATACCGATTGTTACAGAACACTGACTCATTTTAGAGAAGATGTCAATATTACCTTGGACGAGTATAAGAAAGGTTACTGTCTGTATCTTCTGGACATTGACCCTTACTTTTCCTTTAATACGAAACGACGAGGACATTGTCGTTTAGTCATCAAGTTTGCCAAGTCCTTACCCGAAAGTGTCACCTTACTGGTGTATGCTACCTTCCCGGAAGTGTTGAGTATTGACCAATCAAGATCGGTGGTGGTCCGCTAGACACTGAGACACTGATCGGACAAACGATTGACGTCAAGTAGTGTTTATAAAAAAAGAAGCCTGTTGTAGAAGAGAAACAGTATGTGTATACTTCGTGGACGATATGAGGCATTATTGGACCTTACACAGGTTCAGACGAGAAGCGAGAGAGGCAGCAGATCATTTCGTAGTCTGTTACGAACAAAACCAAGGACAACATTGACGTCATCCCACTACTACCATTGGATTGGCAGATAAGGAATACATAAGAAGACTTGATAAGAACACTATGTTAGGGTTGATCCTGACGAGTGTCTCATTGGTGGACGAGGTCTTGTGGTGGTGGACCCGATGTAAGATAGATCGAACCGCCAGAGAAGCGATAGAACGAGTCACACAGTGGTATAAAAGGTGTTTATGCCAACAAGAGAATCAAGGAGGATGAACACGTTAGCATTACGACAACTATTGGACAAGGAACCAAAGACTCAGTCAGGGCGAGTCTGCGCTCTGAACCAGTTGCCCAGAGTGATACGACGCCGACCTCAGCTGTATATCGTTAACACCCAGGAAAGTAATAAACCTGGCAAACACTGGCTAGCGCTGTATTTCCCACGAGTGGGACCCGCCGAATATTTTGACTCTTTAGGACATGGACCAAAATACTACAGTTGGCGACTGGAACGTTACTTGAAGAAGCAGGGAGGCTATTATATTCGTAACCGAAGACGTGTTCAGCAAGTGGGAACCAAAACCTGTGGACACTTTTGCTACTATTACGCGTATCAGCGATGTATGGGGCGATCTATGAAGCACATCCTACGTGAATTTAACCACAACCGCTTGAATATCAATGAACACCTTGTTACTGACTTTGTGAATGAGAACGACAGGAGTGATCTTACGGATCTAATGCAAGACATGAGTCTAGATTAATTATGTGTAAAAAACATATATATATATATATATATAGAGAGAGAGAGAGAGAGAGAGAGAGAGAGAGAGAGAGATGGGAGGGATGTTCTGGGGTATGACACCACCTTCCCGCGGTCCAGAACGTGAGTAACTTCGCCCTTAATGTTTGCAATAAAAGATTAAAGGAAGAAGCGAAACTAAATGTGTCATATTTTGAAGGCAAAAGTAATATCTTTCAGTATGCATAAGTCATTGTGGTTCAATGGGTAGTGGAAAGCTTTCTAGACCTTTCTAACCAGTCTAAATTCACTCAAATCGGTCCAGTCATAAGGGAGTTAGTAGCGATTTTACGCATGAGTGAGTTTCGTTCCGGTTGGTTGATGTCATCGTGTAGGTCTCGGTGAGACCTTTCCAACGGTACAACAATGATCAAAATCGGACCAGACATAAGGGAGTTAGAGCAATTTAAAGATTTTGGATTCCTTTAAGGGGCAGATAATAAAGGGGAGATCACTCGAATCATATACGACAAACTTTAAACCGATGTATTTCGAGAACTAATAGAGCTAGACCCCTATATGTATATATTTTCTGAATCAGCGTGATCAGACCTTTCCAACGGTACTCCTGGGGTACCGATCAGACTTGAACTAAAGAGATATAGTATTTTATAAGGACAATGACGTCATTTCCGGCCGCCATCTTAAATCGAAGGTGTCTGAAACTCTCACCATTGACGAGAAAGAGTGATGCTATTTAGACACCAAGATTGTCCAAATCGGTCAAACACTAACGGAGTTAGGGCAATTTAAAGATTTTGGATTCCTTTAAGGGGCAGATAATAAGGGGGAGATCACTCGAATCATATACGACAAACTTTAAACCGATGTATCTCGAGAACTAATGGAGCTAGATCCCTATATGTATATATTTTCTGACTCAGCGTGATGGGACCTTTCCAACGGTACCAGTGTTATTTGAATCGGAGTATGTTGAATTTTGAGGGTTTAAATCCGCTCTACTGATCTAGTTCCACACTGGTTAAAAATCGAACCGTGAACCTAGGGTTCAAATGATAGCTGAGGATCTGTTCTCACGTTTGAGATGGTTTATGGAAAAGGTGTTAGTGTAAACAGTTGTCCTAGAAGCTAAAAACGGTTGCGTGGTTTAACAGTTTTATTTGGTTTTCAAAGGCCTTTAATATTTAAGAAAAGTAGCCTGAATACAGTGTGTCCCCAGATGATCCACCCAGACTGGACCCAGACAACTTCTGAGATGGAATCGTCGAAAGAAACAAGAACTAAAACTTCTGTAGATCCCTCAAAATGCTCCCTACCATCGAGCTATAAGTTGCAGTAATTTAGGGGATTTTTTCCGATATTTTAAAGATCTTGTAAAAACATTGGCCCACGTTCTTTTCAAAATGAAATTAAGCCTAATCCAAGTACACCAATATTGACGTATAAAGAGCAACAGCCCTGAAAGACCCCTTTTCATGTAAAGACTTGATAAAACTTATTCATTCTTGCTTTTAGCTTTTGACAAGAACAGATCTATTTCAAATTTTTTCTCAAAATGGATTTCAAGACCATATTTACCGGAATTAGCGCTCTATATTTCTATATTCAAGTGTGTATTGGGGAATTAATTGCCTTTTTGAAGGTTGGATTTGGAAGTTATCGATTTGGTAAATATTTTTATTATTTAATTATTTCCATAAAATTCAGAGGCTGTGATTTTGTCATTTAAATGTATGCAGAATAAGAAACAAGAGAGTCACGATGGCCCTGTATCGTTCCACTAGCTTTTTAACCCTTTACCACATAAATCAAAGAGTTAATGACCCTGAAAATTTATAGGCTGTGATTTTGTCATTTAAATGTATGCAGAACAAGAAACAAGCGGGTCACGATGGCCCTGTATCGTTCCACTAGCTTTTTAACCCTTTACCACATAAATCAAAGAGTTAATGACCCTGAAAGAGAAGGCTTTCAAAAAACAAAAACAAAAACTATAGCGGGGATATCTATGGAAAAATGATTTAGAAATAAATCTGACCATCACCGCCTGATGAGACTCAAAAGAGGAGTCGAAATAGTTTTAAAAAAAAAAACTTACTTTTTTTTTTTTTTTCTATTACATTCAGATAGGGTAAGCCGTAACTACCATCCATGTGTTTTTCAGCTTTTTGCACACTACTTTTACTCTGAAACTTTCAGCACCATATCCCGTCCATCCTATCATCTTATCAAATTGTTTTTTAAAATAATGTCTTCCTTTTTCGGTCTTATTTCCGGTAGGGTTTTGAATGCAATATTTGACACTTGACATCATAATCTGTTTATTAATAAATACAGATGTATGCTGAAAATATTCTGGATGATACAAATGCTTCTCCAATGTATGGTATGATAAGGTAAACTTCATCTTGAAGAATGATCCCATACTTACGTCTGGACCCTATTTTGGATTGAATCAACTCTCTAATTGGTCGAAAATCCCTGCTTCTGATTGGCTGAATTTCAATCCGTTTTAGGGGTATAAGCTCGAGGTCCTTTTGTTGAATAGGCTATTGTCTGACCTTCTGTCAACAGAAGCCAGACACGCTGACAACTTGAAAAGGGATTAAGTTTGACAGTTGAATAGGCCATTGTCCGTACTTCCGTCCCTAAATAAACAAAACCAGACAGTATGGCTACATTAACAAAAGACCATTGTTCAGATCTTCTGACCCCTATTATAGACTAAGTTGATGTAATGACTCTAAATATAGTTGATGATCACATATCTAAATATAGCTTCACGCATGCGCATCCTTCTACCTTAGACTCTGTTCTGAAGTTAAGGTCTCATTTGAGAGTAGGACCTTGAGGAGTTCACATCGGAGAGAGGTAAATTTATTTATTTATTTATTTATTTATCGTCTGGTAAGGAAAGAGCCTGACCCTCAATGCCCGCGAGTACTTACCAGCACGAGGTATACACGTCAGCTCTGTATACTGTTAGGGTACTTGCTTATACGATTCATTTTTAAAGCTATTTCTCTCCAAATTTATAACCAAAAAAAAAAAATCAATATTAGTGCCAAAAAGCACATTTAAATAAATGGTCGTCTGAAAAAAAAAACAGGTCATCCAAAATGACTGCTGGTCTAAAAATAAAAATTAGGTCATCCAAAATGGCGGACTCCCCATACCCGCCGCGAATACCCATGACACACCGACAACTCCTTATATGCAAATGAGTTACTAAAAATAGTCACACCATGGCCGAAAGTAGGTCAAGATAGCCACCGATTACGTCATCTTTGTTTGCATTTAAACCGACGCCTATACTACTTTTGAAGTACCTTTGATTTAAAAAATAATGCCATATTCAAATACTAGCCATCTGATTGAATGAGGTAAGGGTTTTAACCATGCAGATGGCGTGTCTTGAAATTCCGGAATTAAATCAATATTTAAAATGCTTGATGAAATCTCATCCTGCTAATAAATTAAACAAGAAGTTCTTGTCAATTGTAAAAACCGAAATACTTCGTTTCAAAATAATTTTTGCTGGAGAAAAATCACTGCATCGAACAAAATAGATCCAAGATCAGACTGCATGTTCTATGCAGTCGGATCTTGATCTATATTGTCTGCATAAGCCATTTGAGGCGTGCTTTTCAGCCTGAGGGTAATACGGCGTAGTTTCACAACACGCAAGAAGAAATAAAAAGCCAAGTAGACAGCATTTAAAAAACAACTGTGCACGTGATTGATAACCATCCGATCAATCTATTATTCAGTACTCAACCAAAGTCGAGACAGTAAAACCTTACGCATTTGTACTTTTAACATCCAAGGCCATATTTACCATCTATTCTAAATATTGTTCTAATTCTAAAATCACGGGAAACCATCTGATTGGGAGGTGCTAAACTTCGAATGTATCGTGAATATGGTGCCCTGACTACGGCTCCAGCACACAAGCGTTCGTTTTATGACGAACTTTGCCATCTATATAACGTAATAATAAGACAAGGTGTCCAATTCTATTCCATACCGAACACCACCAGTCGTTATTTATCGGTAACTTTCACATTTTCTGCCACCGGAATGAAAATGTTGATGTTTTCCTTAATCGTGTTCTGTGATGATTTTTCTATCAACTGATACGTAAGACAATAGAAATAGTGAAGTATTAGGAGGTATTCGTTACAAAAGTCGGAACTTTTGAAACCGACATTATTTTGCTTCTGCCACCGTGGGATGGAAAGTTTCATCGGGCTGAATACGAATCTCGATCTTGATTGGCCATTTGGGCCTAGGAGCAGCGTTGACGCGTTCTTAAATCAATTCTTCACCATGTTAAGGACCAACATGTATCTTTGGGTCGTATTGTTTGCTACTTTCTGTACCCAATTTCTGTTGCGAATTATTTCTAGGAGAGGAATACTTCCTCGAGTTCAGACTAAGCTCCATTTGAGTCATTTTATGCGAGTCATGCTCTGTGGATAGGGTTACTTGCATTGGCAAAAGTTATCATCCCAGGTCATCCTGCGTAGTCCGCACAGGCTGACCTGGGCCAAAACCTTTAGCTAGTGGTCAATTTTCTGCTTGTCAACGGACCACTCTACCCCATGATTCAGTCAATTGTTAGACAAAATGGATTTTATGGATTCACGATGATATGGTGACTTGCTTTGAACGATGCATCACAAAGATGCATCAATCCCCCTTTTGCCAGAACATGACGTATTTTTTTGCATACAGAATATGCCAAGAGAAGTCGGCAATGTCGGTTACGCCTTGAGCAGGGTAAGTAGGAACAAAGGCCCCAGCAGACGAAGAATGACTGATTTCGTCTATTCCACCGTACGTTTGCTAGTGATCTATATTTATTTTACTCTTTACCATACCACCAAATTTTAGACCGAAACCGAAAGCATTTGCACACAATAAATTAAATGTTAAGCAATACATGTATTTTGTCTTTTATATGGTAGAAAACATTATAGGAAAAGGAGGAGAGAATGCTGGTTACCCGCATTTCTCCTTTTTCCACGATATTTTCAAAAGTCGTTTTCCCTGGGCTTTTTGAAACTAGGGGATGTGTTGAAAAGTATTAATTTTTACACATGATGTTTTCCCTGGGCTTTTTGAAACTAGGGGATGTGTTGAAAAGTATTAATTTTTACACATGATGTTTTACTACGTTGGAAATAGAAGAAAAAAGCCAGTATTTACAAGTGATTAAATATGTAAATGTATCTGCGTACACTTGAGAAAAGTAGCTACATGCACATGAACAGGTTAATTGGCTGCCGTTATGTTACCGTATATTTAAAAAAGCATGGATATCGATTTGATAGTCATTAAAGACCTTGCTTTACGGAAATGGAGTCAAATTCTACGATAAAACCAGCCGTGTTGGCAAGATAACCATCTCCCAGAAGTTAACGCTTTACCTCTAGAAAGAAAGTGGCAGCAGACGAATGCCCAGACACTCACGTGAAATACAGATAATCCACATGACGCAAGGCTTCATAAAAAGAATACCTGTGAAAATATCGTGACAACAAGAGAAATTGCTTCCAAGGAGCAATTTCTCGCTGTGTCACATTTTTTTTCCGAAAAACAAGTGGTCTGTACAGGTAATGTGTTAATTAGATCACGGTTACCTGTAAAGTCTACCACATTATTTCCGGATAATTCGACCCTGGTTTCAAAATAGCAGGAAATAAATCACAGCTATGTTAGGATGAAATATAGTGAAATGCATACTGAGCTAGACTTATCTTAGGATAAATTTTATTGAAATGCACTCTGGGTTAGATGATATTCAGGATACGA
The DNA here is from genome assembly GCA_945859785.2 of Tridacna gigas. NCBI lineage: Eukaryota > Metazoa > Mollusca > Bivalvia > Cardiida > Cardiidae > Tridacna > Tridacna gigas. The sequence continues at coordinate 11,556,245 of OX244029.2, read as the reverse complement.
TAAAAAATGGTGAAAGGAACCAAGAAAATAGAGTCGCAGCAGTTCTGAGTGTTCGCATGAGCTATTGTGCCTGCCACTACATTACTTTACACAGCTATGTTTATTATAGCCACTACCTCAAGTATACGTCAATATAGTAGAACTATTGCATGAAAAAAAATCGTGAATTCACTCGACAGAAAAAAAGGACTGAAAAATTCTTGAAAAAAAAAAGGGTGTTTGTGTAGAATAATGAATGGGGTTTCATTACCCGTTCTGCACAAATTGTTGTTGACAGTTCTTTAAATAACAAATGGTGACTTTAGAGAAGTGCATGAACATTATGAAGAAAGGAGTTCGAACAGCTCAGCGGAAAAACAAGACGGTTGCCAATCCTTCTACCTCTGGCACCGATATAGCAGAGTCGGTTTTCACGAGAAAGACAATGGTCGAACGTGCGAAAGGTGGTTCCAGCAAGTAAGTGCCTTATAATCTGTTTGTTTGTTTGTAGAGTATTTAGCGTTTTCTGAAGACAATAAAGCAGAGATAGAGTGGCAGTCTCTAACATAGGACTCAGTCGGTAGCGTAGAGGATTTGAGAACAGGAGGTCGCTGGTTCCATCCCCGGCTTGGCCAATTTCTTTTCGAGGATTGATGATAGTCATTGCGACAGGATTCATTCCTCTCTCATCGCTGACCATCGGAAAGCATGGATAGGTCAACTGGCCGCCGCGATATAACTGGAATAATGTTGAAAACGGCGTTAAACACCATACAATCAATCTACTAACATAGGAGGTTCCGGTCTCAGATCAAGAGGAGGAAGGAATTATCATCCTCTAGGACTGTCAAACCTGTCTTGACAGCTTCCTGTATTTACTAACCCTTAGGTTGCTGAACGCGACTCGTGCGCTGTTGCGGACGGAGCAGATCGAGGTGAGGGTCCGTATTCACCAACAATTCTTAAGAATATTCTTGGTCTTGTTCTCCAAAATTTTCCAAGTTTGAAAGTAACACACCTTCTGATTGGCTAAACCATTTGGTTTAGCCAATCAGAAGTTGTGTTACTTTTAAACTTGGAAAATCTTGAAGAATAAGTCTAAGAACGTTCTTAAGAATGGTAGGTGAATAGGGACCCAGACCACACAGTCCGATACAGTATTTTTGTCCGTTTGAAATCAACTTTGAAAACGCAATATTTTGGATTGTTTACTACTGAGCGGAAATTCTTGTTTCATTTATTTAGCAGATTAAGGGTTAAGCAATCCGCTGCTTCAACAGACCATTTTTTTTTTTTGCATTCTACGCTCTTCATTACTTCAAGTGAACTGAACTTGTATCAAAAGACCACCAGTTGTAACAGACCACTTTTCTTACTCCTCTCGTGCGTTCTATGAATACAGATCGAATAAATTTTAAGTCATATCAAGGCGATAACTGTCTTAGTCATATATTTACAAGATTTCACAAGTATAAAGCTTGGGCTCTGCAGCATATTGCCCACAGAAATTCTTACATGCTCGGCGCTGCCAGCTCTGGCCCCGAAAGAGTGTTGTTTGCATGAACAGGTATTACCGGTACATGGAAACAATGAATGCATGGATAGGTGCCCTTGTCGCAGTGTTATAACCGATGTTCCGTCGGAAACGTCTCAAAAGACCAAATAAGTAAATAAAAATATTATATATGGCAGGGAAAATGAAATCCGTACAATTTCAAACACGTCTTATTTTTAATTAAGCCGATGCATGCGAGCGTGTTAACAGTTATTTCTAAACATCGAACTCTGAATTCCAAAACTAGCCATCTGGTTGGCTGAGGTGCTCTTTCTTATCCAATCACGTGACTAGTCTTGGACTTTAGAATTAGAACAGCATTTGGTATTGTTGGTGAAATACGGCCGAGGTCTGCAAAGCTCGAGTCCACCAAACCAATAACAAACTCGTTTCTAATTCGATAGTAATATCGATGTATACTGAAAAAGCTTGATAGGGCGTGTGTGAACCCATACAGATCCCAAGAAAATTCATTTTCAAATGTAAAAAGACATTGAGGAGTGGAAATGACGCTAAAATAGTGTTTTGAATTAAAAAATAATAGAAAAACATGATTTCGCAACAAAGAACAAATAGATCTGCTAGGGTCCGTATCCACCAACCATTCTTAAGAATATTCTTAGTCTTGTTCTCCAAGAATTTCTGCATTTGAAAGTAACACAATTTCTGATTGGCTAAACCATTTGGTTTAGCCAATCAGAAGTTGTGTTACTTTCAAATGTAGAAAATTTTGGAGAACAAAAATAAGAATGTTCTTAAGAATGGTTGGTGAATATGGACCTAGGTCTTATTTAGCGCGGACTGTGCAGGCTGAGGGGTCCTGCGTGGCTCAGTGGTAAAGTGTGGGACTCGCAACCTGGAGGCCCTGGGTTCGAGCCCTACCTGATCCACTGCGTTTTTCGTGGGTGTGTCCTTGGGCAAGACACTTCAGAGCCCCAGCCTAGTACTGGGAAAACCCAGGAAATCACATGAATATGTGAGCTGTTGCCGTAATATGACTGAAATAATGTTGAAAGCGGCGTAAAACACCATTCAATCAATCAGTCAGTCAATCTGTGCAGGCTGACATGGATCAATACCTTTATCAGATGCATATATTTTTTCTAGTTTTCACTATTTTACGCAAACTACAAATATCCCAGTGACGCTAGTATACAAAAGATAGAAATACATGTAAGACATACTGTTAATTCTTATCCTGCTAAATAAGTGAAATGAAACTTTCAAGCCGATCGTAAATTCCCAAATTTTGCTCTCCTTATGGTACTTTTTTTTCCTTATCGGACAGTGTAGATTCAAGATCAGACTGCACGTTCTGTGCAGTCTGATCTTGATCTGCACTGTCCGCAAAAGGTCCTTGGGTCGCTGTTAGCAACCTATGGATGCACGTTTTAGATCTACTAGACGGCAGCTCAAATGGTGTAATTTGTCTTTGATGGGTGGAATACATTGTTGAAAAAAGGAGAAAACGCTGTTTACAAGCATGTTTTCCTTTTCCATCATTGTTTTCAAAAATATTTTACCAGGGTCGTTAAAACTTTTTTTCATGTGTATATGTGTGTGTGTGTGGGGGGGGGGGGGGTCAGGGCTAAGGGGTATCTATTTTGATAGTTTCTTCATTGATCTAGAGATCTAGTACAAGCCACTGTACAAATATTTTAACGTGGAATGAGCGATTCTTAAGTATTTCCCCAAATCCCCTCTTTACTCCTCCACCCCTGGAATAAAAAAAAGAAAATGTATCCTATCACGACGGACTTTGGTGAAATAATTGTGAAATATCAATAACCAACATAATTTGATGTTTAATCTATGAATACAAGTGAAAACATTGCGACCAAAGGAGAAATTGCTCGTTACGAGCAATTTCTCCTTTGGTCACAATGTTTTCAAAAAGTGGTCGTTTTTAAGACATAAAAAAAAAAAATCAGCGGCAGAGGGTAATGAGGTACACTTATATAAAAATAATATTGACGTCTCGAAGTGACTGTATTTGATTTGTGGACTAGCAGGATATAATTTAGCCATGCTCTGTGAAAAGGGGTCTAAATGCATCTCCGTGATCCAATATACCAAGTAAGTCATCACACAATCATGGATTCATAAAATCCATTTTTTTTTAACATTCGGCCAAATCCTGATGGTCCTTTCACATGCAGAAAATTTACTAAAAGCAAAAATTTTCGATTCAGATCAGCCTACGCAGACTGCGCAGGCTGACCTGAATCGATACTTTTTGCAGATGCATTAGATCTCCTTTTTCACAGAGCATGATTTAAGTTTTATATGTTATAACCTATTCAGTAAATACCTAGGGTGTCGTAATTTCTGGACCCGTCTCCACCGACCAATCTAATCATATTCTTAGTTTAATTCTACAAAGTTTTCTAAACTTAAAAGTAGTGCAGCTTCTGATTGGCTAAACCAAATTGTTTAGCCATTCAGAAGTTGTGTTACTTTGTAAATCTAGATGGTTAGACTAAGAATGCAATTTAGAATGGTTGGTGAGTACGGCCCCAGTTGTCTTTGGCGGAAATTGTGAACTAAGAACAGATCACGTGGTTGTACGAGACACGCGGCTATTCGATAAGTACGCAGACAACAAATATTTTCGTCTGGAACACTTCGCTTTTCGAGTTAAAGTTTGTATCACAATCTGCTGTAAGTGATGTTGCTTTCACTTTGTCAAGAAAAAGAATTATAAAATTATTTAAAATACTCGTTATTCGTGAGATCGTTTTGTTAGCAACATCGTATAGGGCTGTACACCACGTTAAAATTTGAGATTTCGAACTGTGTCTTAGATGATTTATGTGAGGAACCAACATAGCATGTTTATTGTGTGGTGTTTTTCGTATGAATATGCCAATGGGTGTTCACAAATATTTCACAAACTTTCCAGACAACCCTCGACTCTTACATTCTGTATTACTGAGCTGAAACAAAACTAATTGAAATAATGAACAGTATTTTATCTGTCTGTCTGTCTGCCTGCCTGCCTACCTACCTACTTACCTATCTAATGATGCCAAAAGAATCTTGTGGCAAGGGAGTGTATTGCTTGAGACAGGTAATGGCTTATTTTCCTAAAATATAATTATTCTATTCAAATTGTGTTTTGCGTCGCTTTTGCGCTTTTCAGCAGTATGTCATGGCAACAGTTTCTTTAATCACACCCTTTCTGGTGTAATAGGCTGGGACTCTGTGAAGTCTTGCTTACAGACACTTTCCGGGGAACTATGCCGGTGTAATGCAGAGAAATGACCCTGCCCTACAAAATGACCCATGGGTCATTTCACTACGTAGAGGAATGACCCGGGGCATTATTCTACGTAGTGAAATGACCCCAGACGACGGCGGTCTGGGGTCATTTCTCTACTTAGAATAATGCCCCGGGTCATTCCTCTACGTAGTGAAATGACCCATGGGTCATTTTGTAGGGGAGGGTCATTTCTCTGCATTACATAAACTGGCGGTTACGGGAGATACAACGGGTACCAGTTTATGCATTACACCGGCGGCAGAGATCAAAGTACGGTCAGTATTCACCAATCTTTCTAAAAAGCTGCTCTTAGTCTAATTATAACCAGTCTCAAGAATTTTCCAGATTTCAAAGAAACGCAACTCCTGATTGGATGAATTGAAATGGTTTAGCCAGTAAGAAATTGCGCTAAAATCTAAATCTAGAATAAAGACTAAAAATATAGCTTAGAATGGTTGGTGAAAACGGACCCAGGGCTCCAAATCCTTGAGTCACAGAGCAACACCCTTCACACCTTTTCCATATCGTCCCTACTATTGGACTTGGCATAGAAAGAAAATGAGTTACTCTCAAAGTTCGCAAAATCCTTTTGACCCTGAAAATAATCAATCTAATGATCAATCTAACTGGCAGCAGACGAAGGAGAAAAACAAAAAAATCATAAAATTGGATGCTCAGGATTAATTAAGAATATGAATACAGTTGAAAATATTGTGGCTAAGAAAGAAATTGCTTACAGCGAGCAATCTCTCCCTCTGCCAGTGTCAGTAAGAGTACTCTTCTGCAAGATTGATTAACCCTTTCAGCGCCATAGGCGAAAAAGAAGGACTTTTGCGGACAGCATAGATCAAGATCAGACTGCACAGAACATGCAGTCTGATCTTTGATCTATGCCATCCACTTGTTTGGCCAAGCCTATATGATAAAAATCTCCCGGAGACTTAGTGGATTCTATTTACAGTAATCAAAAGAGGCGGAGTTTGTTTATTTGGCGCCGAAAAAGTTAAAAAGTCGTCTGTGCGGGGCAATATGATGACTTGATATTCATGAAATAAATTGATTTTTATCGGGCACATCATTACGGGTATTTAACGTTTACAACTCATATCTTTCATTCATTCACGACTTAGTTGATTACGGTTGTTCAAAAGAAATGAAATATAAAGTAACAGTCAGCCTTAACTCTTCCAGCGCCATAGAGACTTTTGCGGACGGCATAGATCAAGGTCAGACTGCACGGAATGTGCAGTCTGATCTTTGATCTATGCCGTCCGCTTGTTTAGTCAAGCATGTAAGATAAAAGTCTTTCAAAGATTCAGGGAATTCTATTTTCAGCCGTCGAAAGAGGTTGAGTGTACATAATTATTTGGCGTGCAAAGAGTTAATGAATACCCTGGTCATGTGATGGCTGAAATCAATGAGCAATATACGTCGGTTCCTAACGCTCAGAGCTCGCCTTTAGCCGTGCTAAATATTTGCAGACAAGGTATAAGAGGGTCGAATTATTCCCATTCCTAGGTTATTTCAACGAACTTCTCCTCACAAGTTATTCGACGGACATTGAAGATATACTGTAATCTTGAGAATTCCCTGTTTTGGCCAGAATGTTCCCCCAGTTATGGATACCGAAAGTTCAAGATCTGTGTCATCCGAGCATCTGCAAAAGATTTCGACCCTGGTCAGCCTGCGTAGTGCGCGCACCGTGCAGGCTGACCTGGGTCGAAACCTTTTGCAACTGGTCAGTTTTCTACATTCCAAAGGACTCTACCTCATGATTTATTCGGTTGTTAGACAAAATGCATGATTTTATGGATCCATAATTACATGATGACTTGCTTAGTATAATGCTTCATGGAGATGCATTAAACCCCCTTTTGCCAGAGCATGGGTCATGTTCGTCTTATAGGCTTGTATAAATAAGCGGACAGTATGGATTCAAGATCAGACTGCATGTTCTATGAAATCTGGTTTCTGACCTATGCCGTCCACAAAAGACCCTGTTTTTCGCCTATGGCAATGAAAGGGTGATAGACGGGCTCTTCCTGCATGCAAAAGATTGCAAGGCGGACCGGAGAGATATGTAGTGATCTTACACACAAACAATCGTCGGGCTATCAAGAAGGATAGACTACGATCAGACGTCACAACGAGACTTTGAAGGCAGGGATTCTAGATGCATGCACAAGGATTAAAATGACAAAGAGTATGATCGAACATGAGTGTAAACATAGCATTGCTTCCTCTGCTTTTTGATTTAACCATGCATGTTGTAATTGTCTCCATTTTTTCTCTGTGTCACGAGCGACATAGCCACTTGAATCAAATACAAATATAAAACCCGTATTGACAACGCTATTGAAATAATATTGACGGAAATATTTAACTGACTATTTAGTCGCCCTTCACCCTTTACCAAACGACAAATTTTAGGCTCGTCCTGCTCGAAACATGTGCAGACAACAAATTCAAAATTAGTACAAATGAGCTTAAGTTCTATGATACGGTAGACAACCTTGTGGGAAAAAGGAGAAAATGCTGGTTACCTGCAGCATTTTCTCCTTTTCCCACAATGTTTTCAAAAGCCTACCTTCTCAGGTTCGTAAAAATACGGGTTAGTGTGGTAAAGGATTAAGTCAATACATTCAGTAACAAATTTGCTGCAAATGTCTCTGAAAAGAATCACTCAGGACATCTTCATAAAACATAACAACATAAATTAACGTTTAAAATAAAGGAATGGATGTGCAAAAATTGTGGCAAAAGGAGAAATGTTCCAAGCAATTTCTCCTTTTGACACAATGTTTGAATGTGGTCTGCTGCTAGATGAAAATACATTTGTCTGCAGGTGGTACTTCGTTAGCGCAGTATCTGCCTTGCATTACCGATTCCTTACCACCTTGGTTTCAGTATGGGCCATGTTAGTTCAGGTGGTGACGCTCATGGCATTTCCAAGGCGACCAGCCCGATAAGCACAAGTGGTAAAGCGGAGGACTCGTAAATGTCAGTTCTCGGGCCACTTGAGAGTGTGGGTTCGAGCCCACGGCTGGCTATCTAAAAGTACTGATAGTGTTTCGGATGAGACGTTAAACCGAGGTCCCGTGTGACGGTGCTATACACCGAGCACGTTAAAGAACCAGGCGTAACTTAGGATGGGTTTCGTTCTGTATCTTGCATTATCCCCTGTAACAAAACTAACAGCCTTCTGGGTCTGTCGCCCATATGGGCAACCCGTGGCGACGATAAATAAACGCAAACATTCAACCAACCACTTCCAAGGCCCCGCTCTTTCTGGGGAACATGTACTGTTTTGCGCAGAGAGACAAATGGATCCCTTGTATAGAGGCACTGGACAAAATACTGTTTCTTCTTTTCCAACAGTTGTTTTCTTTCTTTTCTTTTTTTTCAAAGATATATTCCATCGTTGGAAAAGAGAGCAGAGTTTAATTTATCGTCTGCAAATGCCTTTCATTTGGGCAAGTCTAACATTTTGTCGTGTCTTAACTCTTTACCATACGACAGAATGTTAGACTTGGCCAAATTCAAAGCATTTGCAGACGACAAAACGGATGTGACTCAACAACTGAAATTTGATTTGTTATGGTAAAATACGTTGTGGGAAAGGGAAAAATTGCAGATAACCAGCATTTTCTCCTTTTCCCACAAGGCTTTCTATCCTATCAAAGACAATTTCCATCATTTGAGCCATATCTAAATTGCCGTCTGCAAATGCTTTCAATTTGGATAAGTCTACATTTTTGTCGTCTTGTAAAGAGTTAAGTGTTCTCTGAAAACATAATTAACCCTTTCCCAAATGACAAATTTTGGACTGGGTTCAAATTGAAAGAGTTTGCAGATGACAATTTTAAATTTGATGAAAATGGCAGAAAGGTCTCAAAAAGGGTAGAAAACACTGTGGGAAAAGGAGAAATTGCTCGTCACGAGCAATTTCTCCTTTTCCCACAGTGTTTTCAAAAGACTTGTACTGCAGACAAGTGAAAACCAGGGCTTGTTTGGGAAAGGGTTAACGGTCAAAGTCTGTGACGGACGTTCGAACAATAGCCGGACAAGACCGTGCCTTTCTTTTCCGAAACGGAGAAACTTTACGCCGAATTCTTCCAAATTAACCCTTATCCTACTAAGTAAGTGAAATGAAATTTTCAAACCGATAGTAAAAACCGATGAACGCTATTTCAAACTTAGTTTTTGGAAAAAATATCTCCATATCGGACAGTGTAGATTCATGATCAGACTGCAAGTTCTGTGCAGTCTGATCTTGATCTACACTATCCGCATAAGGTCAGTGAGTCGCGCTTAGCAGCCTAAGGGTTAAACGTTATCTGCAAACTAGTGTGTAGGATGATTAATTTCAAATGAAGCCTTTACCAACTGGCAAAATTTTGGTCTCGTCCAAAGCCAAAGCACTAGCAGACGACAAATTAATTATGGCTAAAATGCAAGAAATTGTCTTAAATAGGGTAGAAAACATTGTGGAAAAAGGAGACAAGGCTGGTGACCAGTATTTTCTCCTTTTCCCATGATGCTTTCAAAAGCCGTTCTCATAGGGTCGCTAAAACTCGGGATTGTGTAGTAAGGCGCCAATAGAAAACATTTCTACAAATGCAGATTGTACTAGGATGAGCGCAGAAAAAATTTTCGCCCATCGAAAAAGCAATTTCTTCATTCTCAAAACTTTCTCATAATATCATTTATTGTTTCCCCCTGCCCAGATTTGTCAAGATTTCTTGGATTATATCTCGTATGTCATTCCACTTGCGAAGTGACTATATATACCTATAGCACAGTAAAAACGAATTCAGTGAAGTGTAAATACGTACATCTTATTTTAGGAGATTCTACACATGCACGTTTTTCATTCACCAAAACTCTTTCCCCCCCCCCCCCCAAAAAAAAATTCTGCTTATTAACTGACAAATTCTGGTCATATGAGGGACACAGATTAATAAAATGATATATTTAACCCTTGACCAAACAGTCCCGATTAACGACCATGACGAGGAATCATTTTGAAAACATGGTGTGAAAAGGAGAAAATGCTGGTAACCAGCATTTTCTCCTTTTCCCACAATGTTTTCTACTCTATTACCTTATCCATACTGGATCTGTCGTCTGCCAGCGCTTTGGATTTGGACTCGTCTAAAATTTTGTAGGTTGGCAAAGAGTTACTTTACAAGGGGAATATAGAGCCATAGTGCAATAAAATTACTAATTTAGTTAAGGGTTACAAGGCCATATCTGATTTTACAAGAGTTTACATATACACACTTGTTTCCAATATTTTGTTTGCCCAGAGATCTATCCCTGGTTGCCACATCAAAGGTGATATTTTGTTACTGTTTATCGGAGGGGAAATAGGGAATAACTTTTACTGTGGAGTGACCGATTCTTGTAAAATTCGATATCCTAGAAATTTGGAAGAGGTTACGGATATAACTTATATTTTGTGTAAGTAACATGTATCGTCCTTTTTATTTTGGTACAATAGGTCCACGATTTTATTATAATAATAATAATAATATTATTATTATTATTATTATTGTTGTTGTTGTTGTTGTTGTTGTCGTTGTTGTTGTTGCCAGGTAAAACATACAAAAAAAAACAAACTTTCAAGTAACAATATACTTGAAAATTAATAAGTCTTTTTTATAGTGTTGCCTTCCAATGTAAAGTGAAATGTGAAATCAGGATATTAATGATGATTGTAATGATAAAAAGAGGACTTCGTGTAGATAAAATATATAAAGTGATAGGTGATTGATAATAATAAAACAACAAGACATATTTGAAAGAAAGGAGCCGAAGATCATTTTTTCGGGAGAAACATGCAAATATAAATCAAAACTCTTTTCATTAGAAAATACCGTTTAAAATTTATAGTGATCGAGAGAATTATAATTCTTGAAATCTTAATTATATATATTTATTCAAATTTACCTTTTGAAATCTGCAATAATCGATATTGAGGGAAAAAAAACTGAGTTTTTGCTTTCTTCTTAAATATACTGAGATAACTAATTGTAGAAGGCAATTCCGCTCCTGAAACAAATTTGCTGCATACGGTTTTTAAAACACCACTGAAAAATAAAAATAATCCACAATCAAAATTAAATCAGCCAAGCTCTGCGAAAAGGGCTTAATGCATCTGCAAAAAGTATCGACCCATGTCAGCCTGCGCAGTCCGCGCAGGCTGACATGAGTCGAAACTTCTTGCCTTTGTAAATTTTCTGCATGTCTAAGGATCATACTACCTCATGAATCAGCCGGTTGTCAGACAAAATGGTCTTTATGGATCCATAATCATGAGATGACTTGCTTGGTACAATGCATCACGGAAATCCGTAAGCGCCCTTTTTCCAGAGCACGGCTTAAATGTAATGACAGTGTGACAACTGGAGAAAGCTATCTTTGTGATTAACTTTTCCCCGTGCCACAACGTCCTTACTTCTATCAAATTACAGTTGAACTTGTACTAAGCAAACACCTACGGGACACCGAAAATGTCCTTGATTAAGGCAAGTGCTTGCTTAACACAAGAGAGCCATACTCTGGCAAAAGGGGGTTTAATGCATCTCCGTGATGCATTATGGCAAACAATTCATAACATAATTATGGATCCATAAAATCCATGTTGCCTTACAAGTGAGTAAAGCATGAGGTAGAATGGTCCTTGTAAACGCAGAAAATTTGCCAATAGCAAACAGTTTCGAGTCAGATCAGCCTGCGCGGATTGCGCAGGCTGACCTGAATTGACACTTTTGCAAATGCCTAAAATTGCTTTTTCACAGAGCCTGTCTGGGACCTCAGTAAGTGCTCGCTCAATACAGATGGCTTGCTTTATAGGGGTGGTCACTGAGACAAATGTTACTGTATATAAACACAAATAATTTTGATTATCTATATTTTGCAATAATGTTTCAGGTCATCTTTGGCAAATGCTGATGTGAACAGCGTATAAACAGAATTAAAACAAATTCTAGCTATGTTAAAACCACTTTTGTAATAAAACAGTTCTTAGTAATAAGATTTTCAACTTCGGTATATTCCCACAATATTAACCCAAATAGTTTAAAACGGATATATATGGATGATTTTTATTAAAAGTCGTTTTATTACAAAAGTGGTTCTAACGTAGCTACCTTTGTATCTTTGACGACATTGATCGAAAGGCTAAACTTTATTGACGACAAACCAACGCTCTGACCGTTAAACTCCTTAGCTTCCATGTTAGTAAATTCGACTTTTTACGAGATCTACAAAAAAAAAAAAAATTCAACGCAATACTGAAGATCGATTTTGGTCACAGATTAGAATCAGACAGCGGATGGTGTAGGCCCAAGATCAGATTGCATGTGCGATCTAGTATGATCTCATGTACCGACCACAGATATTTCTAGTGGCCACTGGTGGTGAAAAGTAAACGCAAACAAAATGACTTTTATTGCAGTTTTGAATAGTCGTACAAACAAGAATGTTCACACGTATGTGGCAAGCAAGTTTTTTTTTTTAACTGTCATTTTTCTACCCTGTTTCAAATCATTTATTTGTGTTTTAAAACTTAAATATTTTACTATTTCAAATCCATATCCATATTCTGTCTTGAATTAACCCGTAATCTGCTACATCAGTGAAATGAAACTTTCAAGCTGATATTAAACCCATGATTCTGCTATTTCCAAGATAATTTTTGGGGAAGTATTATCTCCTTATCGGACAGTGTAGATCCAAGATCAGGGTCTGTATTCACCAACCATTCTTAAGAATATTTTTAGTCTTATTCTCCAAGATTTTCTACATTTGAAAGTAACACGACTCCTGATTGGCTAAACCAAAATGGTTTAGCCAATCAGGAGTTGTGTTACTTTCAAATGCAGAAAATTCTGGAGAACAAGACAAAGAACTTTCTTAAGAATGGTTGGTGAATACGGACTCAGGCTACACGTTCTGTGCCGTCTGACCTTGATCTACTCTGTCCGCAAACTTGATGTCATTGAGTCGCGCTTAGCAGCCTAAAGGTTAACTTACATTAACTTAAATGAACTTATTTTCTGCTTTAGGAGACTTTTTTTTCTTTTTAGTGGTCTCTTCCCTTTCCCAAACAAGCCCTGGTTTTCACGTGTCTGCAGTACAAGTCTTTTGAAAACACTATGGGAAAAGGAGAAATTGCTCGTAACGAGAAATTTCTCCTTTTTTTCACAGTGTTTTCTACCCTTTTTTGATAACTTTCTGCCATTTTCATCAAATTTAAAATTGTCGTCTGCAAACTCTTTCAATTTGTCGTTTGGGAAAGGGTTAATAAAGGTCTGACTGTAATTACATGCACATTCTTTTTGATGTACTGTATCTTGTCCTCTCGACACTAGGCACTATCTGCTAACTTCTCTGGATAAATGTTGCATACACTCCAGAGTTGTCTGGAGTGTATGAGAAACCTTAATGTGATACGTAGCCTACAAATATTTCTCTGAAAAAATCCATACATGGATACTCAAAACTGTGTGTAGATACACACTGACTTACAATACTACTAACAGATGTTTGCTGTCGTTTACGCATATCAAGAGCTTGCACTTTCAGAGTTGTGTCGAGTGTATGAGACAGAGGAACCTTAATGTGATACGTAGCCTTTAAATATTTTTGTACAAATTTCAATACATGAATACAAAGAGCTGGGTGTAGGCACATACTGACTTACAATACTACTAACAAATTTTCGCTGTCATTTATGCATATCAAGAGCTTCCAAAAGACACGGAGAAACCGAAAAAATATACCCTTGACCAACCCCTAAAAAAGACTATCTCTCTATAACCATTTACCTCACAATCCTCACAGTCGAGTTTTAACGACATTTCGGAGGAAGTCTTTTAAAAACATTGTGGGAAAAGGATTAAATGTTAGTAACCAGCATTTTCTCCTTTTCCCATAATGTTTTCTACCATATCAAAGACAGAAATTATCATTTGAGCTACTTTCAACATGTAGTCTGCAAATGTTATGAATTTGGACCAGTTTAAAATTTTGTCGTATAGTACAGGGTTAAATTGGAATGTTATGACCGAAACTCCTCAAAAAGTGGTCGAGCAAGATCAGACTGCACGTATGTGCAGGCTGATCTTGGTCTAGACTCTCCTCAGAAAAAAAATCAATGGTCTTAAACGGCCGGCCAACGATAAGTGTTAATAAGTATGTATTATTGGAAGAATCGTAGCAATTATCATTATACACGGTCTATATTGGAAAAATTTAATGTCGTTTTGCTCTTTTCATTTTTGAATTATAATGATATGTCAGCCTTATTCACAAAGATAACAATCTTTTTCAAGGTCCTCTTTTTTTAAACTCTTTAACAGGGACAAAATTATGGACGCCCCTAGTTTGAGAGCACCGTTGTAGTCGACAAATTAAATATGGCCTGTATGATTTGTATTTGTCTTTGAAAGGATAGAAAACATTGTGGAAAAAGGAGAAAATGCTGGTAACCAGCATTTTTTTCCTTTTCCTACAATGTTTTACGAAGGGTTCCATATGGTCGTCAAAAGTCCAGATTGTGTGGTAAAAGGTTAACCCATATTTAAATGTATTTCAAAATATATATAATAGCGAAATTATCAACTCGACTTAAAGTGTGTATGTAGGAAAAAAGGAGCTTTGAGAGATTTTTTTTTTTAACAATAAGGAGTTGAAAAAGTTATGAATTGAGTCTATTTGAATTTATATTGATTCACTTATTTTCCATAGTTTCATGGAGAATATCTGAATAATTCTTGAGCACTTTTCCTGCCAAATATATTTCGGTAAACTAGACCAAATATATATTTTATTGGACTTACTGGTATTTAATTGGAAATCCTGTAGACATGAATGAGATAGCAAACAGCAAAGTGGGGAGTGTTAACTTTTTACCAAACGGCAAAATTTTGGACAGGACCAAATTGTAAGCATTTGCAGACGACAAATTCAATGTTGCTAAGATGATGGTATCTCTCTTTGATATGCTAGAAAACATGATGGAAAAGGGAGAAAATGCTGATCACCAGCATTTTCTCCTTTTCCCACAATGTTTTCGAAAGCCTTCTTCCTTCAGGTTGTTAAAAGTCGGGATTGTGTGGTAAAGGGTTAAGTCAGAGTGCATGCTTGTTTCGGCATAATCCTACCATAGGCGCTTTCGGAGGTTACACAGATTTTGTTTCGACATGTACTCTTTCAGCCGTTTGTTTTGCGTTTATTTATTGTCGCTACCGGTTTGCCCATATGGGCGACTTCACCAGAAGGTTGTTGGTTATGTTACGGCCAAAAGTGCAAAATACCGGCTGAAACGTGATCGGTGTATAGCACTGTCACATGGGACTTTGATTTAAAGTCTCGTACGAAAGACAGTTAGTGATTCTGGTTGGCCAGTCGTGGGTACCGAACCCACAATCTCTTATTCAGTCGTCGAAAGAGGTCGAATTATATACATTGGGCGCTGAAAGATATAACCGTTCGGCTATACTGGGACTGTCAGGCTCGGCGAAGAGAAATACTTGTAACAGCGTCTTGTAACCTTTCCTGGGTACATTGTCCTGAAATGAACTATTCCTACCGTTAATGAATCTTTCGCTGCTACTGGAAACGTAAATAAGTTTTACAGATGGGATAGATCAAGGTCAGACTGCACAGGACGTGCAGTCTGACCTTTGACCTACACCGTCAAGCTACTTAATTCTAGATAACGATTAACATATCTCTTCATTCGGAATCGAATTGTATTTCAAGCCGTCGAAAAGGTCGAATCAGTTTATTTGGCAGCGTAAGTGGTAATACATTTTCCTCCTGCAGACGATTATCTCCGTCTTACAACGGATAACGTTTGGAAACATTGAGAGAAAAGGAGAAATTGGTCTTTCAGAGCATTCTCTCCTTTTACTGCTAGTTCATAGGTGTAGTAACGTGTCAGGCGTCAAAACAATTTTAGTCTCCGTATTTTTACAAAGGATGTTTTTCAAAAGCTTTTGAAAACATTGTGGAAAAAGGTGAAAATGCTGGTAACCTAATGCCGACCGCAACAGCCTCATGTTTTCACCTATGCCGCTGAACGGGTTAAGGGAGAATTTAGTTTGTGTGTTTCTCCCGTGGGAAACTAAGGTGCCTACTTCTTGGCTATTGACTCTTTACCCGAACGTTGCATTCTCTGTTAACCAATAAAGCGTCTTTTTACAACTTAACTCTTTGCCAAACGACAAAATTTTAGACTTGTCCAAATTGAAAGCATGTGCAGACGACAAAATAAATGCGACTCAAAAATTGGAACTGAATTTGGAAAGGGTAGAAAACATTGTGGGAAAAGGAGAAAATGCTGGTCACCAGCATTTTCTCTTTTTCCCTCAATGTTTTCAAAAGGCTTCTTTTATAGTGTCGTTAAAAGTCGTAATTGTGTGGTAAAGAGTTAAGTTGCCTTTGTGCTTTGCTGAAACGTTCTGGACAATCTTGACACTGCGATAATTTGGGTCTTATTTCAAGACGGAAATTCTTCATTGAGTTTACTCGCCGCTCTTGTGGTTAAACAAGGTGACATGTTCATATGAACATATGATCTCATATGCCGACCACAGATATTTCCTGGTGACCACTGGCGGTGAAAAAGCGCATCCACATTCCTGCAAATGATTTTTATTATATCAGCGATTTCGTAATCGCTGTTTAAAGTATATCGACCTATAGCCTGACGTAAAGTTTACGGTCTGTGTCGATCAAGATCAGACCATACAGAATGAGCAATCTGGTCATGGCCTGGATATACACCGTTATGTCAAACGGTCTAGCCTAAACAAGCTTCAAAATTCTTGTAACTAGATCTACTGCATTTTACCTAAGAAATGAAATTTATCAACGCATTTTTGTCAGTAGTAGGATTTTTCTTTTCTTGAACTCTTAACCCACAGAACATAATTTTCGGGTTTTTTTTTTTTTTTCTTTAAAAAAATCAAAGAAAACATTTACAAATGACAAATTCAGTGTTGCTCAAAAGACGATTTCTGATTTTGAAATGGTAGAAAACACTGTGGGAAAAGGAGAAACTGCTGATCACCAGTATTTTCTCCTTTTTCTTCCATTTCAAACACCTCTTCTTTATGGTTGTTAAATCATGGTATTGTTTGGTAGAGGATTAATTTGAAATGCAACAAAAAATGATTTATTTATGTACGGAAGGGTTAAGTTTTTCACAGAAACGCTGCTTTAACCCTTTCCCAAACAAGCCCTGGTTTTCACGTGTCTGCAGTACAAGTCTTTTGAAAACACAGTGGGAAAAGGAGAAATTGCTCGTAACGAGCAATTTCTCCTTTTCCCACAGTGTTTTCTACCCTTTTTGATAACTTTCTGCCATGTTCATCAAATTTAAAATTGTCGTCTGCAAACTCTTTCAATTTGGACCAGTCCAACATTTGTCGTTTGGGAAAGGGTTAATACATCGGTATGAAACTTTTTCCCCCGCTTAGTAGCGTTCTAGTCCTAAACAAATTTTAACTCTTTACCAAACGACAAAAATGTAGACTTGTCCAAATTGAAAGCATTTGCTGACGACTATTAAAATGTGGTTCAAGTGATGGAAGTTGTCTTTGATAGGGTAGAAAACATTTTGGGAAAAGGAGAAAATGCTGGTTACCAGCATTTTCTCCTTTTCCCATAATGTTTTCAAAAGGCCTCTTATTAGGGTCGTTAAAACTCGGGATTGCGTCGTAAAGGGTTAATCCAGCATGGTGATTGATTATACAAGCTGGAATCATTATGCTCTACGATTTTCCATGTCCAAAAGTAACAACAGTTTACTTGCATATCTAACTCTTGTTACTAGCATTTCTAACTCTTTATCGAACAATCCCGAGTTTAAACAACCCGAAATAGGAAAGGTTTTGAAAGTATTGTGGGATAAGGGAAAACAATGGTGGTAACTTTCTCCCGCAATGCTTTCTACCCATCTTAAAGACATCATTTTAAAACCGACACTAAATGTGAAAATGCTTTCAGTTTGAATAAGTCTAAAGTTGTTTACGCCTTTCTCTCTTGAATCATTCAAGATGATGGTAATTTTTTTACACTATATAGCCATTGATATGTAAATAGGACTGTTTCCCTTGATTTTAAATTTGAATATCAGCTTCTAAATAATGGCGTAGTGCTAAAAATAAATATGATCAATCAGATTCGTCCACATGCCATATTGGATTATTTTGATAGCTAAAAAAAGTTTTTAGAATAACGCTATTTTTTCGGCGTATCTGAATGCGCTGGCTTTTGACCTACTTCTTGATAACGATATATTCGAACGAATAAGTTGAAATTTGCGATTGGTCAAAAATGTGAACATGTTTATTCTGCGGACCCCGCAGACATATTTCCTTGCAAATTTATGCCGTTCATCTTTTTGAAAGATATTTCTTGTTATAGCTCAAATCCAAATTTATCGACTTATCAGATTTGTTCAAGATATTCACTGTGATATTGAAATTTCTGTCTCACGGTGGAAAGAGAAAAACTTGTCTATCGCCACAGTTTCGACTTTAAATAATTCCTCCCTTAATATATATCAGATGAAAAATAAATTACCGTATAACACGATCGATAGAATTAATGATCTTATCCATCCCAGTTTAGAAATGCGTGAACAATAAATTTGATAAATGATAGGGATGTGTGTGTGTGTGTGGGGGGGGGGGGGGGGAAGGGGGTCATGAAAGTGCGGGTTATACAATTGGACACCTTGTCTAATATATTAGGTTATAGATCGCGAAGTTTGTCAAAATCAAAGGGCATCTGAGTGCTGGGAAAAGGAATATCCGGGGCTTTCACGGGTTCAACGGGTTGTGCGAATTTTGCAAAGAAATGTCAAGAGAATTGTTAAAGAAAAGTCAGTCAGAGATGGAGAATACTCCACTAAGGGGAAATAACTTTGTTTTCCAACACTTTCTTAGCATACGCTGTTCAAAATATAAGCCTACACGATCAAGGGGTTTAAAGCTGCGGATAACTTATGAAAACGAAACAAGTTTGTAAAATGTTTGTGACAAGATCTACAACAGCCCGGTTACCTCTTTACCAGATAATGTTTTAAAGACCCTGATGCAGAAAGCTTACGAAAACACTGTGGAAAAGAGGAGAAAATACTGGTAACAAGCTTTTTTCTCAATTTACAACAATGTTTTCTACTCTGAGAAAAAATTCAATCATGCTAGGTACATCTTAATTTTCGTCTGCAAATCCCTTTAATTTTGACAAATCTAATAATGCCATCTGGTGAAGATTTAACGCTGTACCAAACAATCAGAAAATTTAGCATAGAAGACTTTTGAGAACATTGTGGGAAAAGGAGAAAAATGGTATTCAGCATTTTCCCTTTTTCCTACAATGTTTTCTACTTATCCAAATACAAATATCAATTTTGTAGTTATCTTTATTGTGTCTTTGGCAAATGTTTTTATTTGGACCAGTCTAAAGTTTTGTCGTTTAGTAAAGATTAAAGTCCTTATTCATTGAAATCGCATGGTTTTTTTTCGGAAGAGGAGGGTCGTTTTGTAGCTGACCGCTTTTGAAAACATTGCAGGAAAAGAAGAAATTGCTAGTGACGAGCGATTCTGTCGTTTCCTACAATGCTGTCCTTTACTTTAAAAAATAAAAAAAGGAAAATTTACGTTCATTCAGAGATTAACTCTTTGGCCGGCGGTAAAACTGACATACATATGTATACTGTAAAGGGTTACTTTGGATACCACTAGTATTTGGCAGTTTCGATAGATTCATGATTGTTTCCTTAATGACTTCTGTACAGCTATAGCAAGTTAACCTCGGTTTTGTAGATTTGTATTGTGTGGAGTGTGTTTCGAGGATGGCAGAGAAGTAATTCTTATATAATAATTGTCTCATTACAGTTTATTTTCATTAGTTTCTGACACCTGGCCTGCAGTCTTTATACGTTAACGTTAATACTAGTATGCGGCTTTCTTTGGTGCAATGATGATTCCTTTTTTACTCGTACGTCTCTCATTTCTGCTAGACCCAAATAAAATTCAACGTACATGTATTTCAACAAGTACACAACTTTTTATCGTCTTGGAGCTGACAGGTTTCTGTAACATTGTTGCAAAAGGCGGTATTAAAACACTGCGTCAGTGATGTACATTAATACTGTAATAACTTTTTTTTTTTGTAGGTCGGGAAGCATTCGTTTCCCATTTAAATTTATAAACATATAAATACATGTACCATGCAATGTTTATTAAAAAAATAAACATTTGTTGCTTGACAAGACAATTTCTTAACCCTGTACCAGATGACAACATTTTAGAGTTGTCCATATCAAAAAGCATTTGCAGCCCACAAATTAAAAAGTACGTAAATTAATGACAATTGTGTTTGAAAAGGTAGTAAACATTGTGGGAAAAGGAGAAAATGCTGGTTACCAGCATTTTCTCCTTTTTCCACAATGTTTCCAACCCTTCTCACAACAATTTTCAATTTCTGAGTCGCAATTAGTTTGTCGTCTGCGGATGCTTTCAATAGACCAGTCTAAATTTTTGTCGTTTGGTGAAGAGTTTAATGAATGTATACAGTATACCCCACTTATAACGATATCGGATGTAACGAAACACCGCTTTGTACAGAGTCGGTTTGACTGTTCCTGTCGAGTGCTTCTAAATGTTACTGTAATAAACATCGGTTCTAACTGAGCAAGTGAAAACATCATTGATAATGTGATCAGATTTCTCTTTTGTCGCAATGTCTGGCGATGTTTCAAATGAAATGTCTCTCTTCTTCTTTGCTGCACGGATACTATGACCACGTCACTGTTATTTCCGTGAAACTCTGAGATTCACTATTTGTCAGATTCCAAAATCTACCAGAAATTAAACCCTTTACCAAACAGTCCCGACCTTAAACGACCTTAATGTAAAAGGCTTTTTAAAAACTTTGTGGGGGAAAAGCTTTTACCGCAATTTTGAAAAACCCTTTTAGACCTATTCACATCATGTCCACTACTTTTAATTTGTGCTTTGCTCACGCTCACAATTTGGATTATTATAATATTTTGTCGTTTGGTAGAAACTAAAAAGCTCCAGGAAATTCTCATTTTTATTTACAGCACCCCTTTCGGTAGACAGTCCCTCCAGCGTCGACGGTCCAGCAGGCGTCTCACAGCAGACGATAGAATTCGGGAGTATCTTTTGGGTCTTCCAGAGGAAAGAGAGCCTGTCTCACCAACATCTGCGCATGCGTCCCTGTCGGAGCTACGGACTAACAACCAATCTTACGTCAGAAACGATAACGAAGAATGCTTGAAGAATAAAGATGAATGCTTAGTGAGACATAAATCTGCAACAAGCAGAGATGTGTCTTATTCCAGCTCAGCGACATTAAAGGAGAATAAATTTGGACATAATTTTAGTAACCAAGCTGTATCGACCAGATACGGGGGCAAAACTAACAGTCGGTCTGAATCTTTCAAAGGTAACGTTGATGCTAGACAGATAAAGCATGCTAGTGGTGTTAAACAATTGCAACGTGGCCGTAAAGACAACGACGCCGAAGGTTTTGTTAAAGAAAGTGATGTAGAATTTGAATATAAAAAAGAGGTAGACAAAGTGATTGAGCGAATAAACTTGATTCAAATAGAACCATTTTTCTCCAAATGGAAAGTATCCGGATTTAACCAAGACAAGGTAAGGTAATGGCCAATCTTTACGTTGAACAGTTTGATCGCCTCTTTCTCTCTTTGATCGGGTTATTGTGTGTGTGTAGGTCTGACATTTTTCCTTTCATGTGGTTCTGTTTCAGTTTTTAACCGTTTTCAACAGTAGTTTAGTGATTTCGCTGCGACCAGTGCATCTATCCATGCATTCTTAGAGTTGATTTAAAATTACTATACACAACAATCTTTAAAACGACCAGTTTCTTTTCCACATAAGCAATGACGACACTGTTCAACAGTGAGAGAGGAAGAAATTCAATGAATAAAGTTCAACGTGTTGTGGTCAAGCCGGAATTCAAGCTCGCAACCCTGCGTGTTACAGCTGTTCTACCATAGCACGGCCTCCTTGATTTGAAAAATAACTTTAACCGTCAGTCGTAATTTGTTTACTTGTAATACGGTGAAAAGTTGGAAGCAATTAGTACATAAAAAAGTCTTATCTGACAAACAATGAATGTCAAGAGTTTTTGGCTACTACTACTGAAATTAGGCAATGCTAGCCCCTGCATGCTCGAGAGTGTGGTTGTCAAAACAAGTAAATAAATAAAATAAAAAGATCGGAACTTTTTTTATTCCATTGTTTACTGATTTATTAATCGCCTAGTTTCATTGAACGGACAGATCCCTGCAACACGGATGATCGAAGCAGGCCCAATGTTTGCAACAAGATTTATTTTGGTATATCAGTAACTTCAGTCCTTTGATTTCTGCATCCGAATCAAAGGACTAAAATGACTGAAATGCTTTTTTTTTTTAAAGAATATTCCCGAGAGAAAATGAACCGAATTGATGCAAGATTAGAAACCATATTTCGTGCAGTTTGATACTGATGTACACTTTTTGTGATTTCCTTTTTATTTCTCGTTCTCTTGATAGTTTCACTTCATCATTTAACCCTTTCCCAAACGACAAATTTTGGACTGGTCCAAATTGAAAGAGCTGGCAGACGACAATTTTAAATTTGATGAAAATGGCAGAAAGATCTCAAAAAGGGTAGAAAACAGTGTGGGAAAAGGAGAAATTGCTCGTTACGAGCAATTTCTCCTTTTCCCACAGTGTTTTCAAAAGACTTGTACTGCAGACACCTGAAAACCAGGGCTTGTTTGGGAAAGGGTTAAGGTGCATATCTCTATTTTACTGAAATGCGAACTGGAGTCTCAGATTTGTCGTTACGAAATTCTTTACTCACTGCCTATTACTGACGTGATTTTTCGTGTGGCAACATATCACTTTAAGACATTGTGTCAAAAGGTGAAATTGCTCGTTAAAATTCCCATTTTGCACCATGATTTCATGCATATTCATATATCAAATCTTAATTCACATGCTTAGCCGTATCTTAAAAAGTTGTTTTCATAGACACCTGCTGCAAAATAGTTTCAGGGAGTAATCATTATTTGCTTTCTGTGTTGCTCTAGGTATTGATAAGCGGTGAGTGTAGTATGGAAAACCAAACAGAAATCAAAGCAGTAACACCGGAGTTTGTACAGTACATAAAGGAAAGAGACGCGGCTCGGGAAGAGGCGAAGAACGCTCTGGAAGAACTAAGAGAAACACAATGTAGACTTTACGATGCTGTTCAGGAGATAGAACGACTAGAAAAAGTATTTATTCAATAAAGCTTTGTTAAATTCCAGAATAGGCGATTCCTCTATGGCTGGTTGGTTGTCATAGTGGGTTGCTGTTGCAGACAATTTTGATTACGATCAGACTGCATAGGACGCACGGGCTAGTCTTTGATTTAATCATTCAACACAAGTTGAGATGTACAAGTAAAATAAAGCAGTGAAAATCAGTGTCATTTAGTTCTGTACATATATGCATACTTTTGTATATAACCATGTGTTCTCAACGATAAAAAAAGCGTGATCTCGAGTCTAAAAAAGAGTAAAATACATAATTACTCAGAGCTCCACACAGAGGTAGTGATTTCGATTTCAAAAATGAAAATATTGATCACTCTTCAGTAAACCCTATGTTATGGATACTCATTAGAATCGCCTCATCGAGGCGATTCTAATGAATACCCACAACGTAGGGTTTGGAAGAGAAATAATGGATTTAGAATACCATCACTCCCTCTTATCTGGAACTCTGGTACTTATAATCCAATACATGGATCTCATTTTCTTCACAGAAAAATAAAGGTACAAAGAAAACGACTGCTCCAAAGAAGAAGCCACCACCTGCTCAATCGAAAAACCTAAAGGTGCCGAGTGCAACCAGCGAGTCCAGCAGTGGTGTAAGCTCGGCTCGAACCAGTACAGTTAATTCTGTACGTACAGGAATAGATGGTGTTTATCACCCACCTGTTGAAGGGATAGATCCCGATGTAGATACATGTGAATATTATTGGGTAAGTACGAAGAATACAATATAATAGATTAAAGCAGAATACATACGGAATATTATGTTGTAGTAACTTTCCTGGTGCTTGTATTTGCTTCGAGCAGCATCAGAAAATTTGATATCGCAGGAGATAATATTTCTCTTTCTGTCAAAGCCATGTTTGTCATCAGTGTTATTTGCGCAGGTTGAGAATTAGTCTGTGCAGTAACGAACGTTACACTCAATACAAAGACTTGGAACCAGAGGTTTACTGGTGCGAATTCTTTCCGAGGATTGATGATACTAGTAGCCATCGCGATAGGATTCAGTCCTCTCTCACTGCTGATCATTGTTTCGACGATCGTTATTTTGGGAAAGCAGCCTTGGTGGCTTGGGAGAACAATCTTCTCAATGAGCTACATTTAGTTAGTAATCTGCAAATGCTTTCAATATGGATGATTCCTAACGTTTCTTTCTTTTTTTTTTTTTTGTAAAGAGTTAACCCTTTTTTTCACACAATCCTGAGTTCTAACAAACCTGCCAAAGGAGGCTTTTGAAAGCATTGTGGGAAAATGAGAAAAAGCTGGTGACCAGCATTTTCTCCTTTTCCAACTGTCTTTTCTTCCTCTTTGAAGAAAGATACTATAACTTCAGCCGCATGTTGGAATTGCTCGTAACGTTGTCAAGAACTTTGTGCCTTTCTCTATCGAGATCGAATGAACAAGGGTTGTACATCGTTTTACATCCATCAGACGACATTTTGCGTTTAGCAGCATACAATTCTAAACGTTATTGCTCCTTAGCCCTTTCCCATACAATTCCGAGTTGTAAATGTAGAACGAAATCGGGGAACATGTACTTACAGATTAGCATAATAATCCATATTATCCAAAACTCGCTGAATCATTTGAAAACGAGTTTTCTTAACCCTTTCCCAAACGACAAATTTTGGACTGGTCCAAATTGAAAGAGTTTACAGACGACAATTTTAAATTTGATGAAAATGACAAAGAGTTCTCCAATAGGGTAGAAAACACTGTGGGAAAAGGAGAAATTGCTCGTTACGAGCAATTTCTCCTTTTCCCACAGTGTTTTCAAAAGACTTGTACTGTAGACACGTGAAAACCAGGGCTTGTTTGGGAAAGGGTTAAAAAGACTTAAAGAATTTAAATATAACAATCACAGTGTCTTCCACGAAAGGAAGAAAAAATGTCATTCACGTGCTTTTTGTTTATTTACCGAACTTGATCAATGAAACTATGCCACTGTGTTTAAAATAAATTGACTAATCAAAAAAGGCCCATTTACTATAACTTTTTCAAGACCTATAGTCTATTTCATATTCTGATCAAGGTTACGGCCCCCCAAAATATTCCAACCCATTTTACTCCGTCACTATTTGTAAATCTTTTGTATGTTAGTTGTATTATATCTCCTTGTTCGTATATCATATATATGTATGATTTGAACAATAAACTTGATTGATTGATTGATTGATTGATTGACTGATTGTAACTGCCCTGATGGAGAAGGCCTTTGAAAATATTGAAAGAAAAGGAGAAACTGCTGGTTATCAGCATTTTCTCCTTTTCTCACAAGGTTATATACCTTTTTACAGGCAAATCCCATAATATGAAAATATATGTAGTTTGATTCGTCGTCTGCAAATGCAATTTCTCTTTTTTTCACAATGTTTTCTACCTCTTTCACAGACAAATCCCGTAATTTGGTGATACATGTGGTTAGATTTGTCGTCTGCAAATGTCTTAAATGTGGATTAGTTTTTATTAGTTTTTTTTTTTCGTTTGGTACACAGTTAATAGCTATTCATCGTTTTGTCCCAAGAAATCCCAGCATTAACTTTCAACCAAAGGACAAAATTTTGGCCTGGACCAAATCGCAAGTATTTGCAGACGACAAATTAAATGTTGCTCAAATGATATTTCTGTCTTTGATAGAGTAGAAAACATTGTGGGAAACGGGGAAAATGCTGGTTACAAAACTTTTCTCCTTTTTCCCACAATGTTTTCAAAAGCCTTCTGTTTCATGGTCTTCAAAAGTCGGAATTTTGTGGTAGAGGGTTAGACCATAAGTCGTGCTGATAATCTTTATTCTCCATTTTCAAAGACGTCTGCTGAAAGCTGATATAAAGAAGTGAGATGCAAGTAACACGGGTCCGTATTCAACAACCATTCTTAAGAACGATTTTAATGTTATTTTCAAGAATTTTCTAAATTAGAAAGTAATACAACTTCTGATTGCCTAAACCGATTGGTTTAGCCAATCAGAAGTTGTGTTACTTTCTAAATCTAGAATTGGACTTTGATCGGCTAAATAAATAGAATTAAGATTTCCAGCCAAAAGCATATACCGAAACATTGAAATTACAAAGTGCTGGAAAAAGCCCGTATCGGGCAGTGTAGATCCAAGATCAGACTGCAGTCTTATCTTGGTCTACAATAGCCGCAAAAAGTTTGTAAGTCACGCTTAGCAGCTTAAGGGTTAAGGATGGGTGGTGAATACGGACCACAACAGTTTTTTTACGCTTTATTCCAGAAAATAGGAGAGATGTTTCCCACGCTGCCAATGTTTTACATCCTGGATGCAGAAAAGAAGTTTGTGAAAGCCGATTTAGACTTCAGTGGGGTAAAGTTGCACTCGTTAATAATTGATAATCAGACTGGGTTTATTTAACTAATTTCCTGGGGTAATTTCTTCGAATTTCAAATGTCAATCGATATCAATGAATGATTTTTATTTCCATTGCGTCACCCTTTCACTAACTGTCCAGCCATATCACTGCTGTTAGTGCGCCTATGTAATGACGAATTTGTACTCCCATAGAATTTGTAGTGCCCGGTCCATATTCCTCGTAGGAAATGTACTCCCCAATCCATTTTCTACGTAGAATAGTCACTGGGAAGTACGTTTTCTACGGGATTACATATTTGTCAACACGTTACTTCATTTGTTTCTTGTGTTTTCCCCCAAATCACTGACTGCTTTCGCATAAGAATAATGTTAAGCAAGCAGAGTAAGCTGAATCCTATACAAATTTAGACCTTGGAAAATCCTGGTCGAATTTGTATTCGAGCTAACAAACCATGGATCAGGGGCCTGGTGCGATGGTCCTGACCTGTTATCGTCGCGATGAGGTTATAGGAGGAGTCAAAAGTTCAAGCACTCAAACTAGAATTAGAACATTAATTTTTACCGTCGGAACAAATAGTGTACGTCCAGATCGATGCCTTTATTTCAATCAGTCTTGTATCAATTTCAAATTTATTTTGTAGGTCTGCATCCATACAATGTAATAATCGTTGGCCCATTGTTCAAAAGACCACGGGCGATCTCAATTTAATTGAACCCCCGCTGTGAAGCGGGGAGGGTTACAGAAATAGCCTTCGTCTGTCCGTCCGTGACACTTATTCGTTCGCGTCATATCTCTAAAACACATTAACAGATTTTATTGCTATTTTACGTCTTTGTTCACCTTGATGAGATGATGTGCAGAGCAGAGCTTTCAGATGCCAGAGTCCAAGGTCGGCACGGGATCGAAAATCACATGAACATAAACCGTGTCTGATCCATAACTTTCGAACCCCAGGCCTGATTTTTATAAAAAATTCACACATGTATGCAGCTTGATGAGACGGTGTGCACAACAAAGGCTTCAGATGCCAGGCTCAAAGGTTAAGGTCACAACAGGGTCCACTAAAACTCTTACCTTCTGGCCTTCTTTTTCACACATGTGTACGCCTTGATGAGACGACGTGCAGAATCAAAGTTTCAGACGCCAGGCCTATCGGTCAATGTCACAGCAGGTTGTCAAAAGTTACATGCTTATGAATCGTGTCTGCTTCATAACTCTTGAACCCCTGTTTTTTTTTTTGATATTTTACAGCTGTGTCCACCTTGGTGAGACATCGTGCAGAGCCAAGATTTCAACCTTTTTAAAGACAAAATCCCATCATTTGCGCCAAATTGAAATTTCGTCTACAAATGCCTTCAGTTTGGACTAGTCTAAACTTTATCGTCTGCTATATAAGGCTCAATCATCATATTAATTACTTTTACTTCAGAGTATCGACAAAGAAGAGTTAGACAAAGTCCTGACGGACACGGTCGGTATGTTCACACCCAACCAGGTAGACAGTATTTTCAAAGAGGTAGATTCTAACAACAGCGAACATCTAGACTTCTATGAAGTTCTTGTGGTAAGTATACGAGTTCGTTGTAAAGTTATCGATCACGTTCTTTTACTTTTCTTCACCAGCGAAACAGGAAAGTTTGCTCTGCTTCTCAATCAGAACTATAGTGAAATGCAAGTGAAACATTGTGGCACAAGGAGAAGTTTCTCGTTTTGAGGAATGTCTTCTTTTGTCACAGTATTTTAGACAGTAATTCATAGCTAAACTTTATATCTTGTGAAGTTTTATCCTGGATCCCAAGCAAGTAATCTTTCCCTTTTTACGAAACTAAAGGGACCTGGAAGAGTGCTTTAAAAACTGAGCCATTGTGAAAAGGGGCTTAATGCATCTGTGAAAATTATCGACCCAGGTCAGCCTGGCTGACCTGGGCCGAAACCTTTTGGCTATTAGTCAATTTTCTGTATGTCCAAGAACCAGTCTACCTCATGATTAAGTCGTTTGTCAAAAAAAAAATGGCTATTATGAATCCATAATATTGTGATGGCTTGTTTGGTATAATACATCACTGAGATGCACTAAGTCCCCTTTTGCCGGAGCTCAGTTATATTGCATCGTCGATCT
This sequence comes from Tridacna gigas, assembly GCA_945859785.2. NCBI lineage: Eukaryota > Metazoa > Mollusca > Bivalvia > Cardiida > Cardiidae > Tridacna > Tridacna gigas. The sequence continues at coordinate 11,527,611 of OX244029.2, read as the reverse complement.
TTCGGAGGTAAAATTATCAGAAGAGATGGGCCCATCACAGCTGCTCCTCATTATCATTTTCATCCTTTTATAGCTATGTTTTCCCAACTTATCTGCTGCAAAAGGAAACAAGTCAACTGTAAGTGGTTATGTATTAATTTAAAGGCCCAGTAGCGGTCAAAAGTGAACAATGAGTGTGGTACAATGCATTTGAATTTAAATCATATCATTTAAAAGTATGGAGATTATTGTGGAGACGACAAACTGTTTGTACGGTCGGTCCAAGTGTAAGTCGCTGGAAAAAAAAAAATGAATTTTAAAACTAGGTCAAAAGTTGCCAGGTTGCTCTATCTTTTGTTTACTTTTTACCTGGTTTTGAAATGCATTTTTCTGCACACGACTACCACTTGGACCAAATAGACAGTAACAGATTGTCATCCTCACAATACAGTATTTCTAACTTTTAAATGGTATGAACTATTTTTAAATGCATTTTTAACACCCCGCTGTTTACTTTTGGCAGCTATTGCGACTTTAACGGGGTAATGTTCATATACATGCAACTGAAAAGCTATTACATGACCACGCCCCCACGACAAAGTCCTTCCCTCACCTTCTTCTTAGTTAATGTTCAATGTATATTTCCTGTATATTTCAGGTACTTAACAAACTGTATTCTCGGAGAAGAACCAACTTACCACAGAGTTTACAACAGAACTATTCGAGAACTTGTAGCTTACAGTGATGTGGACTCGACAGTTCTTGACCAAACCATTCCATGTTTTAATTGCCCTTGAGGAAAAGTGCATCTGAAAACAGTGTGGAAAAAGGAGAAAATGCTGGTAGCCAGCATTTTCTCCTTTTCCCACTATGTTTTCTACCAACTCAGGAACAAAATTCAATCATTTAGGTCATATTTGATTTGTCGTCTGCAAATGCTTTCAATAGACAAGTCTAAAATTTTATCACCAGCTTAACCTGCCAAATAAGTTTAAATAAAACTTTCAAGCCGATGGTTGAAATATTATTATTATTATGAGAAAAATACCTCCTTATCGGACAGTGTAGATCTAAGATCAGACTGCACGTTCTGTGCAGTCTGATCTTGATCTACACTGTCCGCAAAAGGTCAGTGGGTCGCGCTTAGCAGCTTAAGCGTTAACAGTTGCTGGAAGTGCCAAGTACATGTACATGAAATATATGTAGATATTTTCAGTCAGTTTCAAAGTTCGATATGGTACAAATAGAAGGCTGGTTCGGTCAGAATGCCTGTCACAAAACATAGGACGGCGTAGATTCGGGATCAGACAACACACCTGTGCAGTCTGATCTTGACCTAAGCTATCCACAAAATTCATTATAGTATAATTAGCATCTTGGGATCTAAAGGATTCGTTGATATTCATATTTTAGATACATCCTTACAGACAGAGAGAAAAAACGCTGTTACAACTTGAAAGTGTGTAGACTGGCTCAGAATTTGGTCAGCTATGTAAACATAGATAAGTTACCAATATATATGGTTTAAGGGATAGAGAATCTTGAGGGATTTGTCCTCATTTAAAACCGGAAACGACAACAAATATTTCTTTGAAGGCTGCCACAAAATAAAATGCATTTTCTATCCGTCGTAACCTGTGCATTCTTGCAGCCGTCAGGGGCAACATTTGGCGTGAAGATACAAGAATCATTATAGTTTCGAGAACTTGTAGCTTAAAATAAAGATGAAATGGATTAAAAACTAGCTGAAAATAAAAATGAAATGGGTTAAAAACTGGCTGAGATCGGGTATAAATGTACATTTAATGTTTTAAAGTAATCTATTTGTATATAGAATTCAACAAGTAGAATTAAAAGATTTTCTTACAGACAACAGTAGTCCGTTACTTTTTGTCTTTGCTTTCAGGTACTCTATGGCACTTTTAAGCCATATCCTACCGAATAAACCACATTGACTATTACTAAATGAGGCATGCTTTGTGCAAAAGGTAAAGGGCTAAACAGAATAAGTGATCAATGAAATGACCATATCCTGATCATCAGGGACAAATCTCATACTAAATTTGATTGGCCAACCTAGTCACATGACTTTGATGTCAAAATACGATTTTGGCGATTTTTGCAAAATAATTTGTCGAAATAGTTTGTTTTGTAATTACAGATCATGTATGACTTCGTTTTCTTTAATTCTTTCTGTTCTAAATACATGTATATGAATTCAACCTCTTTCGGCGGCTGTCAATACAATTTATTTACACTCAAAATGACTTAAACTGATGGGCTTGACCACACAAGCCGCATTTCAGTAGAGGGTTAAACACAAGAAATTAGATTTTAAAATCTGTCAGATTTCACCAGTTGTTTTGTTGTTGTTGTTGTTGTTGTTTTTTTTTTCAGCCTAGCTGAACGGGTATAACTTTGAACTCTTTGTCAAACGACAAAATTTTGGACTAAGTCTTGCCAAAATTCAAAGCATTTGCAGACAACAAAAAAAATGCGACTCAAAAAATGAAATTTGTTTTGAGAAGGATAGAAAACATTGTTGGAAGGGAGAAAATGCTGGATACCAGACGAAGAGGGACCAGATTGTAAACGTAATTATTATTTTACATAGACTGAGAAAAGTTCTTGCAACTTGTACCAATCTCTTTCGATTCTACTTCCTGGGAACTACACCAGTACACGCGCCGAATGTCTGGGCCAATGGACAGAGGGCCCGGATTCACTAACCATCCTAAATCACATTCTTACTTAAATTCTCAGGAGTTTTCTACATTTCAAAGTATCGCAATTTCTGATTGGAGAACCAAGTGGTTTAGCCAGTCAGGGACTGTGATATTTTCTAAAATCAGAAATGAGACTAAGAATGTCATTTAGAGAGATAAGTGAATTGTCCAGGGTCCGTAATCACCAACCATTCATAAGAACATTCTTTGTCTCGAGAAATTTCTAAATTTGAAAGTAACACAACTTCTGATTGGCTAAACCAAGTGGTTTAGCCAATCAGAAGTTGTGTTACTTTCTAAATATAGAATTAGACTTAGGATGAAATTAAGAATGGTTGGTGAACACAGACCCGGAAGTCGTCTACGGATGGTATACTGTCACTATTAAAATAGTCTTTGTTTAGTCTGCCCCAAGGCTAATTTAGCACCGACCAAATGATTGATATCGCTTTTGCCTTCACCTTCAGTTATATCGAGGCGACCAGTGCACCTATCCATGTTTCATTGGAGTTTCTTTTAATTATACTTCGCACAATATTCTTCACAAGCCACTAGATGCTTTCCCATATACCCATCGTCGAATCAAGGATCAGCGACGAGAGAGGAATGAATCCTATTGCAATAGTGATCATCAGTCCCGAGAAATAATTCAAGCGAGTATATTTACCGGTAAGCTCTTTACAAAAGCAAACTTTAGTCTTTGTATAGAGCTTAAATAAGTGACAATTTCTTCTACTCTTCTAAAGAAAAGTATCATCAATTTCAACACATTTAATTTGTCGTCTGCACATGCTTTAAATTTCGACAAGTCTAAAATTTATGGGTTACAAACATTGCAACATCCAACTGAGCCCCGAATTTCGTCTCAACAAAGCACAAAAATGATTGATTGATTGATTGATTGATTGATTGATTGATTGTATGGTGTTTAACGCCGTTTTCAACATTATTTCAGTTATATCGTGGCGGCCAGTGCACCTATCCATGCTTTCCTGGAGTTTCTTTTACCAGTACTTCGCACAATATTCTTTCCAAGCCACCGGCTGCTTTCCCACATAGCCATTGTCGAAACAATGGTCAGCGGTGAGAGAGGAATGAATCCTGTCGCAATGACTATCATCAATCCTCGGAAAGAAATTGCACAAAAATAAAAAAACGCACAGATACATGTAGCTGCGCATTCGTCCGGTCCAAAGTCCTGGATGCGAATATGCGCTTCGTTTTGTTTAACTTTATACCAAACGGCAAAATTTTAGAATGGTCCAAACCGAAAGCACTTGCAGACGGCAAATTAAAGGTGACTCAAAGAACAAGATATGTCCTTGACAGGGTAGAAAACATTGTGGGAAAAGGAGACAATGCTGGTTATCAGCATTGTCTCCTTTTCCCACAATGTTTTCAAAAGGCTCCTTTCCTCAGGGTCGTTAAACTCGGGATTGTGTGGTAAAGAGTTAAACATATTTTATTGCCAAGTAAGTTTATGGCAAAATTCACGAAACTTCACAATACACATAATAATCAAATAACTAGGCAATGAGGTCTGACCACAAGTTCTCTCAACCTAGATTTTGTCATTCCCTTTCCGAAAGTACAATTTTTAGAGTCGTTGAAAAAAAAACAGTGGTGGGTAGGGAGGGGATGGGGGCCATTTTAAATGACCAAAATGAATGAAAATTCGCGGGAGGGGGTCTGTTTCACAGCGTCAAGTTTTAGCCAATAGTATTCTTCAGGATTAGTAAATTAAATCTATTTTACATGGACTAAATTGATCATTGTAATATCATTTTAAAATACCTTTTTGTTCTCTTTCGATGTCCTAAATGCTTTTTAGTTCTTCTAAGTGCCTCTGAGTAGTCCTTAGTGCTTCTAACTAGACAGACGTGCGTTGAACACTTTACCACATAATCCTGAGTTTTAACGGCCCTGAAGGAGAAAGCTTTTGAAAACATTGTGCAAAAGGGAGAGAATGCTGCAAACCAGCATTTTCTGCATTTCCCACAAAGATTTCCTTTCAAAGATTTTTTTTTTCCTCCAACATTTGAGCAGGATTTCATTTATCGACTGTATATGCTTTGAATTTGGACAAGTCTAAAACTTTGTGATCTGGTAAAGGTTAATTAGCCTAGACATTATACTAGTAATAAGTGCATTTAAGTAGTCACTAGTTCTTCTTAGAAATCATGTATGCTTTGTAGATGTCATTATTACCTTTTACTGGTCATTAGTGCTTATAGAAGTCATTATTGGAATTTACATTTATGGAGTGTCTAGTTTTTGTCATCAGTACTTTTAAGAAGTCATTAGTGCTTAATGCTTTTCAGTCGTTCTCAGCCTGTAAAGTCCTTCTAAATTTATTTATTTATTTATTTATTTATTTATTTATTTATTTATTTTGATAATCCATAGAACTTCATAATAGTTAGTTATTCTTGGTAGTTCTTAACTTTTACAAATACGCAATTCTTAGTGCTTTTTAGTAGGACTCCTCGGTATTTCCCCAGCAAAGCAGAGCTGAAAGAGAGACTGTGTGTGCACTGATCCACTATCATAAATGGTTTTTCTTTTCTTGTGTAAATGAATTGTCATGGAGATAGCTGTTAAATACATAAGCACTTAAAAAAAAAACTGTCTTGCTGTTCAGTTATCTTTTACAGCGATGCGGTTTGGTGCGTCAGTTCCCTCCGTGCAACCATGTTATGCAGCCAATGATTAGAGTCTGGATGGGTGATTAGGCCGCTGCAAGTTGCATTTGGTTGCAGCATTGGGATTATGACAACTGCCGGACTAGAGTTACCATACCGTCCTATGTTCTCCTGGTTTATTTGTAAGACTCGGGATCGAGACTTCTCGACTATGATTGAGAAAGTAATGTCACGGAGAGCGGCTAGATATATAACTTATAAGCACTTAAAACCTGCCTTGCAGTTGGGCAAGCTTGTACGGCGATACGGTCTGGTGTATATATCTCCATGAAAGTCAAGCAGCGTGAGTTCGGGTTAGTAATTGGATGTGTGACCAGGTCACTGCACGATATAAAAAATTACAATAGATAGATCTAGATTTCTGTTTTCAGAAAAGCTTGAGAAAGACCAGAAGTATTTATGTACATCTTTTTTGGGGGAAACATCACAAGTGCATGTTATGAAAAGATAAAAAGAGACGATTTCTCCGAACTCAAATTATGAACAAGTGGCGAAACATCCCATTACAGTTGCGAAACTTCTTAGGGCAAACTTGCAAAGAGGCGAATCCCTGGCGACAGTGGGGAACCAGTCACAGGTAGTGTGTCATCCATTTGCCTTCAAAACGCAAGCGGAAAGAAGACGAGCAAAAATGGTATAAACATTTATCATTTGCCTGTCAGAATGTCAATTTTTATACCGTATGTTACAGTGCTCTCCTCACTACATAGCAGTCTCATTTTAATTGAATCTTTTTGGCGATGAACCACATACTAAAGTGCTCCAACTTAGAATCGTGGGCCTACCTGTTTTCGGGTGGAAGAGGTTGCGGACCATGAAGATTTGGACCAATGCAAAAAGTGCATAAGATTCGGACCCAAGAAGATTTGGCTCTTATAGGAGAAGATACGGCCCAATTAAGAAGAAGAATCGTCCCCAATTTTAGATCATGTTCATTGTGTTCACATTGTGTTTTTTTTTTTTACCCCGCTAGGAATGGAACTTTATCTATCTAAAGCTGAAGACATTGCAGTGACTGCACATGCAAATTTTTAACTGCTCCATGAAATTTGTGAGGTCATAAAAGTTGGTGCCAACTAAGAGAGTCACACATTACTTAACTCCTTACCACAAAATTCCGATTTTTAATGACCCTGAGAAAGAAACCTTTTGAAAACAGTGGGAAAAGGAAAAAATGTTGGTAACTAGCATTTTCTCCTTTTCCCACAATGTTTTCAAACCTTCCCCCCCAAAAATTAATTTTTCATCACATTTACTTTGTCGTCTGCAACTGCTTTCAATTTGGACTGGTCTAAAATTTTGTCGTATAGTAAAGAGTTAAGACATTTTAGTTTGTTGGCTGATGTTTTCACTACAAAGTCCATTGCACAGTTATTGGTTGCAAAGGTTGATGGGAACCTTTGCATGTCAGGGATCATTAGAGAAAACATAATCCCTTGCTGTAGTACACAAGATGGTACTTTTTATTTCAGTTATTAATTTTAATTTCAAAAGAAACAAGGCAGGGGGGCAAAATTTTCACCAAATTCTTTGCACACCTTGTGTTAACCCTTTCCCAAATGACAAATTTTGGACTGGTCCAAATTGAAAGAGTTTGCAGACGACAATTTTAAATTTGATGAAAATGGCAGAAAATTATCAAAAAGGGTAGAAAACACTGTGGGCAAAGGAGAAATTGCTCGTTACGCGCAATTTCTCCTTTTCCCACAGTGTTTTCAAAATACTTGTACTGCAGACACATGAAAACCAGGGCTTGTTTGGGAAAGGGTTAAACGATATAGAGGTGAAATTATGCTTTTCTTGTTGTTACGGTATTTATAGCAACAGATTTTGACTACTGAAAATAAATATGTCTACATGGGAAAATTTTAAAAGCAGTTTGGACAAAGGAGAAATTTCTTGCAGTAACAAGTTATAATTCCTTTTCCAAAATGATCTATATGGTACCACAGAGAGCTCAAGTTAATTCCAAATATGTGTGCAGATGCTTTCATGGGAGAAAAGTAAAAAATATTTTCTGTGGAAAAAGCTTAACCCTTTCCCAAACAACAAATTTTGGACTGGTCTAAATTGAAAGAGTTTGCAGAAGACAATTTTAAATCTAATGAAAATGGTAGAAAGGTCTCAAAACGGGTAGATAACACTGTGGGAAAAGGAGAAATTGCTCGTTACGAACTATTTCTCCTTTTCCCACAGTGTATCAAAAGACTTGTACTGCAGACACGTGAAAACCAGGGCTTGTTTGGGAAAGGGTTAACTCATTACCACACAATCCCGACTTTTACGACCCCAAGGAAAAACCTTTAGCAAACATTGTCGGAAAATGAGAAAATGCTGGTAACCAGCATTTTCTCCTTTTCCCACAATGTTTCCTACTCTTCCAAAAACAAATTTCAATTTTTGATTCACATTTATTTTGTCATCTGCAGAAGCTTTCAATTTGGGCTGGTCTAAAATTTTGTTGTTTGATAAAGGGTTAAAACTAAAATTTTTGTTACTTTGCAGAGTCATACAATCCTCCTGGTACAGCCAACCAACCGCCCTGACACAAGAACATACAGTGATTATGAGTCGCTAAATGAGTGTCTAGAAGGTATCGTGTTTTAACTCATTACCAAATGACAAAATTTTAGACTGGTCCAAATTCAAACCATTTGCAGACAACAGCATAGATGTGACTGAAAAAAGGAAATTTGTTTTGGAAAGGGTTGAAAACATTGTGTGAAAAGGAGAAAATGCTGGTTACCAGCGTTTTCTCCTTTTCCCACATTGTTTTCAAAAGGCTTCTTTCACAAGGTCGTTAAAAGTCAGGATTGTGCGGGAAAGGGTTAAATGTATAATCATTTAAACTTTCACCACATAATCCAGATTTTTAATGACCCTGAGTGGGGAGCCTTTGGAAACAATGTGGGAAAAGGAGAAAATCTTGGTAACTAGCATTTTCTCCTTTTCTCCCTAGGTTTGTTACCCCTTCGAAGACAAATTTCATTATTTCAGCCACGTCAGATTTGTCTGCAAAACAATTCAATATGGACAAATATTGAATAAATTATGGTATGTGGTAAAGGCCTTACCCTTTACCATACAATTTCGGCTTTTTACCCGCTAAGGAAGATAGCTTTTGAAAACATTTTGGGTAAAGGAGAAAATGTTGGAAACCAGCATTTTCTCCTTTTCCAACAATGTTTTCTACCATATCGAAGGGAGAAATCAACTTTTTAGAAACTTTTAAGTTGTCCATTGCAAATGCTTTCAATTTGGTCCTGTCCAAAATTTTGTTGTTTGGTAAAGAGTCAAGGATAACTGGCTCTTACTCTTTTAGACCTGTTTACCTGTAGTTTAAACCCTTGGCTAATTATTTTGTAGAATGAAGTGAGGAAGAAAATCTAAACAAGGCTTTTTGTCATAAATGTCTGGCTTATCCACACTTTTCATTTCTTTGCTGTTGCATACAAACAATATCTCTCTCTGCATCAGTAGCTTGCAAGTTTAGTCATAATGTGTCTAGAAACATGTGGATGGCATATAAGTTCAGATGTTCTCCCAAAATATCGCTTTGCCAGTGTAATCAGTGTCACTACTCACCTTATATTTGTTGTAATTTAACATTGAAATAGTTATAGTGGTATTTCTTATTACAGGTATTCATTTCAGTCAAAGGAGAGAGGTTCATTCATCGAGTTTTCCATACAATTATACTTAAACATAAAGACATATTTTTTTTATTATCATGATTTATACTTTAACATTATCATGATTTACCATGTTCAGTACTTCAGATACAGTAATCTGATAATAAGAATCAGAAATTTTTAACCTCAGTCCTGTTTCTACACATTCTGGAGTTTAAACAAGAAGACTTGAAAACATTGTAGAAAAAGGAGAAAATGATGGTTACCATTTTCGTTTTTCCACATTGTTTTCTACTCTTTCCAAAGAGACATCTCATCATTTGAGTCACTTTCAACCGATTTGGACCTCAAAATTTTGCTGTCACACATGTTAACTCTTTACCACACAATCCCGACTTAACAACCCTGAGAAAGAAGCCTTTTAAAAACATTGTCGGAAAGGGAGAAAATGCTGGTTACCGGCATTTTCTCCTTTTCCCACAATGTTTTCTACCCTATCAAGGACAAATTTCATTATTTGAGCCATATTTAAATTGTTGTCTGCAAAATGTTTTCAGTTTGGACAGGTCTAAAATGTTGTCGTTTGGGAAAGAGTTAAATAAAATCTTACTCAACATGACTGGAAAAAAAATATCACAAAGCTTGCCAAAGGCTACATGTAATCATGGTCTAACATTTTTTCCAGATTTGTTCAATAAAGTTTCATCTAAAAAGTTATTTTCTATCAGATCTTATACATGTATGTAAATGTGTGTATGTAACAGAACTCTTATCTTGCTTTTGCAGGGATATGCAAGATATACGAAGAACACTTGAAAAGACTAAATCCAGATCGCCCAAGTATTACATATGATATCAGTCAGCTGTTTGACTTTATTGACCAACTAAAGGATCTGAGTTGCTTGGTGTAAGTGTATTTTTCATTTCATGTTGCCCAATGAGGCTCTAAGTCCAGTGCCCAGTGGATGCATGTGTGCATCTGTCTGTGCATTAGCATCTTTTTCTCTGAAACTACAGGCCCAACATGAACAGAGTTTCATACAAATACTCCATAGCCTTTTTCATAAATTTCTGAAAGTAATTTCTGTAACTCATATGATATTGCTGTGACATTGTTGTGCTTTAGCATTTTTTTTTTTTTCCCTGAAACTACAGGTTCATCATGAACCACATTTCATACAAATCCTATCATAGCCCTTTTTTCATAATTTTTTCAGAACTAAAGTTCTACACAATTGTACCGAATGACCAAATTTTGGACTCAACCAAATTGAAGCCATATGCAGAAAAAATAAATGTAGCTCGAATGATGACTTTTGTCTTTGATAGAATAGAAAAAATTGTTGAAAAAGGAGAAAATGCAGGTTACAAGCATTTTCTCCTGTTTCCAACAATGTTTTCAAAAGCCTCCTTTCTTCAGGGTCGTTAAAACTCGGGATTTTTGGGTAAAGGGTTAAAGAACTCTAGTTCTTCATCTTCAAAACAGCATATATTTGATTTCTTTGCAGCTTGGCATAGATTTTATTTGGGTAGACCTCTTTGACATATTTCTTGAATCTTGCTCAAAAACCATGGCCCATTGGCATGTTCTTAGATTGCTCTCTCTCTCTCTCTCTTTTTCTTTCATTAGTGCAGTCTTTGCCTTTTAACTCTTTACCATACAATCCCAAATTTTAACGACCCCGACAAAGACGGCCTTTGAAAACAATGTGGGAAAAGGAGAAAATGCTGGTAACCAGTATTTTCTCCTTTTCCCACAATGTTTTCTTGCCTTTGAAAAAGAAATTTTATGTTTTGAATGACAATTAATATGTCGTCTGCAAATGCTGTTCAATTAGACAAAGCTGCGATTTTGTCGTTTGGCAAAGGGTTAAAAAACTATTAGTTGGTATTTGTTAATTTTTAGTACAGTTTGTCGTAGGATTGACTTCTTTCAGATTTCAATTACAAGAATCTCCTCAGAAGCCACACTCAGTATATTTAAAAACGCAGCACTAGTTGAAAGTTGACAATCTGACAAAAGATGAAAAAAATTGATCTCATTTACCTTTAATGTAATTCATTATTATCTTGTTGAATGATGCACAAAAATTTCTTTAGATAAATAAAAATTTTCAAACAGAAAATGATACAAAAAGTTCCTTACCACTAATCAAAAAGTTACATGAATACTATTGAATATGGCCACCCCTCGCATTTAACAAAACTTTCTAGCTTTGCTGCATTGACAAGAATAGTGAAGTTATTTCATGCTGCAGGATGTCCCATTCGTCTAGATGGGCTCTGCAAAGTTCGGAAGTACAGTAGTGTTGGGGTTAATTCATGTGTATGGATTTATCAGTTACTTTTTCAATTGACATAAAGGAGAAATACTTTTAACTCTTTACTACACAGCAAAATTTTAGACTTTTACAAATTGAAAGCATTTGCAGATGACAAATTTACAGATGGCTTAGATAATGGGAAATACAGTTGAAAGGGTTGAAAAAACTGTGGAAAAAGGGGAAAATGCTGGTTACCAGCATTTTCTCCTTTTCTCACAATATTTTCAATGGTCTTCTCTTGTAGATTGTTTGGTAAAGGGTTTAGGGAAGAGAAATATCTTCTTTGAGTGATATGATAAGAATATTGTAACATTACCTAGTAACAAGTAATTGATCGTTTTTTTCCCACTATTCTTTGAATTTTTTCGAACAGTCTGATCATAATTTGCTCTGGCTTCACATAAAGGTTTAAAACTTGTAACCTAGTCTAGTTTCCATTTACTTTGAAAAAATAGTATACTGAAACAACAAATTAATGTTGAATCACATGGTAATGTTTTTCCATTTGCTTTGTTTGTTTTACAGGTTACAGAAAACCCAAGCAACATATACGCCACATAATAAAGATTGGTTGAAGGAAAAAATATACATAATGCTTAGAAAGCAAGCTGGGCAAGCATGAAATGTTGGACTGAAATGACAAACATTTGCGAGCGCAGACTGCCTTGGTGGTGGAGGATACTTTACGCCTGACCAAGATATTCTAAATGGAGATTTAGAAATGCAGTTCTTCAAAGAAACTCTGAATTTCCTAAACATTATGATTATTTTTAGCCTATTTTCATGTTTTGGTTACAAATGTAAAGAGAATTACATGTAGCTGTTATATTAATATTCAGTTTAACAATCGATCAGTAAATCCAGTCATGTAGTAATTAATACTGTACTAAGATATAAGTGTAAGGATTTTTTTTCATTATCTCAAGGTTTCACCCCATTTTAACTCTTTGCCAAACGACAAAAGTCTAGACTGGTCCAAATTGAAAGCATTTGCAGACGACTAAATAAATTTAACTAAAAACTTGAAATTTGTTTTGGGAAGGGTAGAAAACAATGTGGGAAAAGGAGACCAGCATTTTCTCCTTTTCCCACAGTGTTTTCAAAAGGCTTATTTTGCAGGGTCATTAAAAGTCGGGATTGTGTGGCAAAGGGTTAAAAAAGAGATCGTAAACAAGAGGAGTTGTGACATACTGACACAGAACACATGAGCAATGCTTTGGGAAAAGGGGGTTTAATGTATCTTCATAATGCATCATACCAAACAAGCTGTTGCCTGATATGATCCATTTTGTCTCAAACCTAGCTGAACCATGAATTAGAAAGATATTTACAAAATTTACCAATAGCAAAAGGTATGAGCAAGGTCAGTCTGCACAGTCTTGACATTTGTGGGTACTTTCGCAGATGCCCCATTTTGCACAGAGCATGACTTGTATAGATAGCACAAATTGATCCATAACCAAACAAGTACATGTTTATATTTGCAAATGCTTCTATTTCCACAATGTTGTATACATGAATAAAAGAAGGTGTTTTCACATCCGACGAATGATTTTTTTTCTTTGTTTCTCTTGCTCTAACGATTAGTTTTGCCTAGATATCGACCTGTGTGGCAATAGCTAAAGGAGAAAATGAACACTAAAAGCAATTTCTGCAGGTAGCTTCATTATTCTGATCAAATTTTACGACAGATTCCATTAGATCTAGTTATGTAACAAGATTTCTTTGTAAATAAAAACCTTTTCTTTGGACGCAACTTAAAATTATAAGAGATGAGAACCATTTTACATGTTACAGATACCTAAAGGATATTTTTTTTTTCAGCAAAAGATTGAAATTTATTTCATTGAGTGAACTTTAATTGAAGAGTTAGAAAATATGAAATCAGTATTTTTCACTGGTCGTAACCCTGAAATATCAAACCATGCACCATTATTTCTCAATAAACTACAGATTAGCATGAAATAAATGTAGCTCTATAATTAGTGCTTTTCATTTAAAAAAAAAAGCACTACAGTAAAACTGAGGTTTCTGTGCAAAGAGTATTTTATAAAATTCTGATACAGGACAGCCTCTTGTTCTACTTCAAATCTATATGAGCCAGTGTGTGAAAAGTGGTTTAACCCTTTCCCAAACAAGCCCTGGTTTTCACGTGTCTGCAGTACAAGTCTTTTGAAAACACTGTGGGAAAAGGAGAAATTGCTCATAACGAGCAATTTCTCCTTTTCCCACAGTGTTTTCTACCCTTTTTGATAACTTTCTGCCATTTTCATCAAATCTAAAATTGTTGTCTGCAAACTCTTTCAGTTTGGACCAGTCCAAAATCTGTCGTTTGGGAAAGGGTTAATGCATTGGCAAAAAGTTTCCGTTCTGGTCAGCCTGAGCAAACCATGCAGGCTGAACTGTGTCAAAACCTTTTTGCTTATGGTAAACTTTCTGCATGTCTAGGGACCATTATTCCTCAGGATTTAGCAGGTTGCTGGACAAAATAGATTTTACATGTTTAATAGATCATATATATGTGATAACTAGCTTGGTATAATGGAGCATGGAGATGCATGAAACCCTCTTTTGCAAAAGCATTGTGCAATACATGTAGCTGTTTCTTAACCCTTTCCCAAACAAGCCCTGGTTTTCATGTGTCTGCAGTACAAGTCTTTTAAAAAAAAACACTGTGGGAAATGGAGAAATTGCTCATAACAAGCAATTTCTCCTTTTCCGACAGTGTTTTCTACCCTTTTTGAGACCTTTCTGCCATTTTCATCAAATTTAAAATTGTCGTCTGCAAACTCTTTCAATTTGGACCAGTCCAAGGTTTGTCATTTGGGAAAGAGATAATCCATTTTTTGTCATCTACTACTATATGTTAGATATGATAGTAATTATTATGATACATGTACATGTATTTAGGTGTTGATAAGGAAATTTGTATTTTGCTTTTCAAATGTATTGGCTGTAACACATTACCTCCAAGACATAACTGGAGGCCCTGAGTGGCTCCTTGGTAAAGTGTAGGATTCGTAATCTGGAGGCCCCGGTTTATTCCCCACTGGATTCACTGAGGTTTTTGTGAGAGTTTCCTTCGGCAAGACACTTCAGAACCCTAGCCTAGCACTGGAGATACCAGAATATGTGAGCTGTTGCTGTGATATGACTTAAGTAATGTTGAAAGAGGCGTAAAACACCATTCAATCAATCAATCAACCAACAGACAACTTTTTATGTCAAGCAGCAGACCACTTTTGAAATATTGCCACAAATGGAGATTTGCTTTTAGTGTTCATTTTCTCCTTCAGCTATAATTTTTATTGTATATAATATATTCAACCTTTATTTATATAAGCCATGCTCTGTGAAAAGGGGGCTTAATGCATCTGCAAAAAGTATCGACCCAGGTCAGCCTGCGCAGTCCACGCAGGCTGACCTGGGCCGAAACCTTTTGCTTTTGGAAAGTTATCTGCATGTCAAAGCACCAATGCACCTTAGGATTCAGTCGGTTGTCGGACTAAATGAATTTTATGGATTCATAATTATGTGATGACTTCATTGGTGTCATGGATCACGGAGATGCATTAAGCCCCCTTTTGCCAGAGCATGGCTCATATCTATTGCACGACGTCAGACAGTTTTCACAGCTGTCTGCTTCAAACTTGTTTCAGAGATATTTGGTTACTGAGCAAACTTGATTTAGGTCATCTTTGTAAATGTATATAAAACCAATCCTGAGTTTTAACAACCTGAAGGAAGAAGCCTTTTAAAAACCATCATGGGAAAAGGAGAAGATGCCATTAACCTGCCTTTTCTCCTTCTCCAATAATGTTTTCTACCCTCAAAAATACAAACACTCCCTTGTTTTAAAAATCCCGAGGAAAAACTCTTTTGAAAACATAATGGGAAAAGAAGGAAATAGCTTGTAACAAGTAAATTTTTTTTTACCTCAGTGCTTTCTGCCCTATCAAAGAACTTCAGCTTATCTGTATTGAGAATTTGTCTGTAGGCTCTTTCAGTTTGCAGTGCTTTAGAATTTGTCATTTTGGGAAAGGGTTATATAAATTTGTGTGACATTAGTAGTCAGTGAAAAAGTTAACAGTGCAGGAATGTGAGCCCTGTTTTTCCAAGACTGTCTCGGAGAGGAGATTTAATAGCAGACTGCACATTCTTATCTAAGTTTTACCCCGTTATTAAAATGGTCAATTAAGTAAACTGTAATGGCAATGCTGTTTTCGTGAAACGTCCAAACAGGTTTGCAAGATCATGCCATGCCAACCAGCTTCAAAATTACTGTTGACCCATAAAGCTCCTTTCACAACTTTAGTTCGCTTTGAGGCCTGTTTAGATCAAGATCAGACTGCACAAAATGTGCAGTCTGATCTTTAATCTACTCTGTCCGTTTTGTTTGGATACGCTGGACAAATGCAACCTTCAAACTGAAGTTGTTTAGAACTTGTATATAAACTGAAAATGTCTATTTAGTGTGCTCTTTAACCCTTTACCGCACAGTCCCGAGTTTTAACGACCCTAATGAAGAAGCCTTTTGAAAACATTGTGGGAAATGGAGAAAAAGCTGGTAACCAGCATTTTCTCCTTTTCCCACAATGTTTTCTTCTCTTTCAAAGATGATTTCTTCACTTTGACCTACATCTAAATTGTCATCTGCAAATGCTTTGGCATTGGACAAGTCCACAATTTTGTTGTGTGGTAAAAGGTTAAGGGTTAAAATTAGAACAAAAAATGGAGTCTCC
Source organism: Tridacna gigas (assembly GCA_945859785.2). NCBI lineage: Eukaryota > Metazoa > Mollusca > Bivalvia > Cardiida > Cardiidae > Tridacna > Tridacna gigas. The sequence continues at coordinate 11,511,506 of OX244029.2, read as the reverse complement.
TTTCCTTATTTGAAAAAAAAAATAAGATGATTCTGGACTTTTAACTATACATGTATGTATTTCAAAAATTCTAAATTTTCATCCCTGCAGAGGGTCTTTTTTTTTTTTTTTTCTGAAATCTAAATCTAAGATGAATATCATATCCACTGTCTTTTGTCTTCATATTTAGATACAAAGTCATCATTCATAATAACGTTTTTAGCTCACTTGAGCAGGAAGTGTTCAAGGGGAGCATCTGTGATCAAGCTATGTCTGCCGTCTACCATACGGGTGTCAACAATCACCTTGTGTGCACTCTAGAGGCCAAATTTTCAGTCCAATACTCATGACAATTGGTTAGAATGTTTGTCTTCATAATATCTTTGATATCATATGCATAGGAATGGAAATGGGTCATGTCAGGTGACATAGTAGGTGACTGGGACAAATCTTTGAAAAATCTTGTGTGCACCCAAGAGGCAACGTTTCAGGCAATATCAACAGTCCACAGCTTTATGAATCCCACATCACTTTACTCAGATGAGCACTCTTGTTCATTGTAAATCTTGTACAAATTGTAATAAAAGTGACTTTTCTGATAATAGATGTTCAGAGAAAATTAACCTTGCTTTTATGTGTTCTTTTTTCTTGCCCACAAGAGTTTTTTCAGCTCACCTGAGCACTTCATGCTCAAGGTGAGCTATTGTGATCATGCTTTGTCTGGCATGCACATGTGGTGTGCAGTCATCAACATTTACCTTGTGTGCACTCTAGAGGCCACATTTTCTGTCAGATACTCATGAAACTTGGTCAGAATGTTTGTACTGATAAAATCTTGGACTGTTCGAAATTGGGTCTTGTCGGGACAAAAAGTAGGTCACTGGAACAAATCTTAGAAAAACCCTTGTGTTCACTCTAGAGGCTACATTTTCAGCCTGATACTCATGAAACTTGGTCAGAATGTTTGTCTTGATAATATCTTGGACAAGTTTGAATTTGGGACACAGTGGGTCAAAAAGTAGGTCACTAGACCAAATCTGGAAAAACTTGTGTGCACTCTAGGGGCCACATTTTCAGACAGATACTCATGAAACTTGGTCAGAGTGTTTGTCTTGATGATGTCTTGGACAAGTTCGAAATTGGGTAATGTCGGGTCAAAAAGTAGGTCACTGGGCCAAATCTTCGAAAAACCTTGTGTGCACTCTAGAGGCTACATTTTCAGCCTGATACTCATTAAACTTGGTCAGAATGTTTGTCTTGATGATGTCTTGGACAAGTTTGAAATTGGATCATGTCAGGTCAAAAAGTAGGTCACTGGGCCAAATCTTTGAAAAACCTTTTAATGTCCTAATGTCAGCCTTGTTTAAATAGTTGTCTTCACACGCTTACAATTTAGACAAGTTTAAAATTTTGTCATCTGGTAAAAATACCTGCCATCTGATTGGTAGAGATGTTCTGTCTTAGTTGGACAACTAGTTAGCTCCACTGGCCAAAGGCCAGCGGGCTAATGTCATGGCCCGGTGTGCGTCCGTGCGTTAACTTTTATTTCAAACATCTTCTTCTCTGAAACTACCCATCCAATTTTCATGAAACTTCACAGAAATGATCCTGCCATGGTCCTCTTCAGAATTTCTTGAAAGAATTTGATTCCTTCAAAAACTCTGGTTGCCATGGCAACAAAACAGAAAAATATTGGAAATCTTTAAAAATCTTCTTGTCGGAAACCATAAGGCATAGGGCTACCAAATTTGGCATGTAGCTTTATGTAGTAGACCTCTATCAAGTTTCTTCAAATTATAGCCCTGGGGTCAAAATTGGCTCTGCCCCGGGGGTCACAAGTTTTACATAGGCTTATGTAGAGAAAACTTTAAAAATCTTCCTGTACCTAGCCATAAGGCCTAGAGCTACCAAATTTTGCATGTAGCTATATCTAGTGGGCCTCTACCAAGTGGGCCAAAATTTTAGCCCTGGGGTCAAAATTGGCCCCGCCGCAGGGGTCACAAGTTTTACATGGGCTTACATAGTGACAACTTAAGAAATCTTCCTGTTTTGATTTTTTTTTTAAATTAGCCTTGCATCAGGGGTCTTATGTTTTACAGAGGCTTCATATGGACAAAACTTGAAAATCACCTTATTTTTATGGCTTTATCTTGTGGACCTCTACCGGGGTTCAAGTAATTATAGCTCTAGGATCAAAAATGGCTTTGCCCTGCGGGTCTCAACTTTCATATGGGCTTTTACAGAGAAAACTTTGTAAGTCTTCATTTTGAAACCATTTGGCTCGGCATTGAAATGTTTATTATTTATGGTTTATATTTATAAGCCAGTGGAGCGATACAGGGCCATCATGGCCCTCTTGTTTTATGCCCCCCACCATGAAAGGGGGGGAGGCATATAGTGCTACCCAGTGTATGTATGCATGTACCAGTATGTATGTATGACAAAAGTCAGACTTGCTCTTTAAGAGTTATTTTCTTTGCAGGCAACTGCCATTATTATGCCTCTGCCATAAAATGTTACCTCTGTCTCTGTGTGTATTCTTGAAAAAGGTGATGTTCATGTCTGGTCCTTAACTTTGATGTGCAGTGTTGGATTTCAAAATAACTTGGCACAAATGATTGCCATGAACAGTCAACATGTTGCAAGCAAAACCACATTGCCAGCTCAAAGGTCAAGGTCGTGGTGCCTGGCAAAGATTTTTGCTTATACAGTCTCTCTCTCTCTCTCTCTCTCTCTCTCTGTATATATCTGTGTGTGTGTATGTGTGTGTGTGTGTGTGTGTGTGTGTCTTAAAATGTTTTTGTCAATTAATATGGCTATAAGTCTTTGATTGAGTTTGGAACTGTACCATGACTGTGACCTTTGTCATGTTGCGGGGCATCAGTGTCGCTGACACATTTCTAGTTACGAATTAAGAATTAGAATGAATAGAGAATGGTTGGTGAATATGTCCCACTTTCTCCAAAACTAAGTTGCATTCTAGTTTTGAATTGATAACAAGCAAAACTATGAAAATATAGTTTTTGGCCTGGGCTTGGCAAGCCAAGCCCAAGGCCATAGGAGTCATATACCAAAATTTCAACCCCATCCAAGCTTTTACGGAAAAAATCAAGTAAAAGTGAAAAGTACCGCCTTTAATCCATCTCGCTACACTGAAAGAAACCACCCCTCAAAATAATAAAAAATATTTTGATTTGAACACCCAAGTAACGTTTAATTTCACAACAAACTTTGATAGATGTGCCATGTTAATCATACAAGAGTGTTGATTGAAAATTTTGGGCCCTGGTGAGATTATTCGTAACTGCAAATTTGTGCGCTTAACATGGAAAGAAACAAATGGCAAACCTTGGGTGATTGTTGATCAAATGTTTAGATGTATGTACGCAATCGACTAAGTTGTGATGAGTGCTGTTGCCGAGCACTAATTAGGATCGTTTGTTTGTCCTTTTTCTAGACACCATGTGAATGACAAATAATGATAACATAGTTTACGCAGACAGTGTGCTCTGTCTATGAAAAAAGGTTTCTCAAAAGCTCGGTAAGATTTTAATTTTCGTAAAATTACTGTGCAATTACATTACTGTGTAAAATTACTCCTGTCTGAAGTTTTAACTATGTATTTGATTAGTATATATGCCTGATTTCTTCCTATCAGAGTTGTCCAGATATGACATCTCGGCCCATAACCATTTCGACCCACAGCAAACTTGGCGTATAGAATATCAAATATGTATTAAAGTTTGTAACATGAGCCATTGAAAATCAGTTAATTTGTAAAAAAACAATGAAATTTTAGACGTGTCTAAATTGAAAATATTTTCAGAGAGCAAGTTAGTTTTGGCTGAAATGTTGCTTATTGGCTGTGAAAGTGCAGAAAACCTTGTAGGAAAAAAGAGAGCATTTTCTTGTTTTTCTAAAGATTTTCATGAGGCTGTATCCTTAGAGTCCTTAAAACTCGGGATTGTGTGGTAAAGAGTTAAGTACATGTAACTGGTGGGCATTTTATATCAAAGATCAGACCTGACATTCAGTGCAATCTGATCTTGATCTAACTACAACCTATTTAGGCTGACCTGGGTCGAAACTTTTTGCTTTTGGCAAATTTTCTGCATGTCAAAGGGCCAGTGTGCCTCATGATTCAGTCGGTTGTTCGACAAAATTGATTTTGTGGATCCAAAAATTTATGACGGCTTGTTTGGAATGATGGATTACGGAGATGCATTAAACCCCCTTTTGCCAGAGCATGGCTCTTGTGTTTTCCATCATCACAACCAGGAGATCTTCAAATTTATCAATCCTAGATGACTGTGAAAATTGAAATGTGGCATTTACGGCAGATATTTTGACAAAACTTTAAAAGAAATGTTCCGTGACCTGTCTCAGTATCATCCATATGATTTTATTTAACTGGTAGTCTTCAGCTCAGCTGTTTACGAAGAGAACGTCAAGCTATTGTTAAAGCCTCTGCGTCACCGTCATTGTGCAAAAACTTCGACATTTTATAATATCTCTGTTATTCCTGAAGATACATGTTTTTACTTCAAACTTGGGACAAATTATTTACTGTCAAAAGGAGTTTCCATATAACAGGGCAGGTAACCATCAAAATATTTTTGACCCAATTACGCCCTTTTTTATTACTTCGAATTTTCAGAACCTTTGACATTTTATCATATCTGTCATTAATGCAGATACTTTCTCCAAACTTGGACATTTTGTTTACTATTCAAAGGAGATATATATCAGTACAACAGAGGCAGGTAACCATCAAAATATTTTTGGCAAAGTAATTAGTTATGCCCCGTTTTCAGTTAGAATTTTTAGCTCAGCTGTTTTTAGAGGCATGGTCATGGTATTTTCATAGCCCTAGTGTCATCATCTTAGTCGTTTGTGTCTCAGTCGGTAGCGTACAGGACTTGAGAACAGGACGTCGCTGGTTCGATCCCCGGCTCGGCCAATTTCTTTCCGAAGATTGATGATAGTCATTGCCACAAGATTCATTCCTCTCCCACCGCTGACCATTGTTTCTACAATGGTTATGTGGGAAAGCAGCCAGTGGCTTGGAAAGAATATTGTGCGGAGTACTGGTAAATAAAAACTCCAGGAAGGCTTGGATAGGTGCACTGGCCGCCATGATATAAGTGAAATAATGTTGAAAACGGCGTTCAACACCATACAATCAATCAATCATCGTTTGTGTCGTCATCATGCGAAATCTTTGACATTTTACAATAGCTTTGTTATTACTGAAGATGTTTACTTCAAACTTGGACAAGTAGTTAACTATAAAAAAGGAAACATAAACAATAAGGGTAAATAACTATCAAGTTATGCCCCTTTTTCTACTTTGTGCTTTCACTGACAATCAACCGAGCATTGGCGCCCGATGCGGACATCTTTTTATTTGTTGCCATAGAAACCAAAATGCAAAAATAAAAAATACCTAAAAAATTGTCTTCTCAGACACCAAATCATGCTCTGTGATATCAGCCTTAAAAGCTTTTTTGTTTTTTCCTTGTCATTGCTCAAAGGACATGGTTACTATTTGAACTTATGGACTGAGTATGGTAAAATGAAAGAAAAATATGATTCATTGGCCACTGTGGATATTTTGCACTTTCCAGAAATGCTCCCTGGATTGTCCTCTGTCAGCAATTTTTTGCTCGCTGCTCATTTCGTTTTGTAACCATTTTGATTTGTTACCAAAGCAAAGTAAAGGAAGAAAATAGGAATCAGAAATCTTTTGAAAATTATCTCCTTTCAATCCATAAAGACCATGAGGCCTAGGCCGTACAAAAATACTCATCATATTGGCCCTTACAAATTTATGTTTTTTCCATTCTGTTGTCAACTCCACAGACTGCCAGTGTGAGACATGTAGATATTTTTTATTAGTCTGTAAGAATGTGACAGCACGTTTGAGATTCTGGGCCTCATCTTCCTACCTCTTCACCCGTTCTGATGCCCAGGCCTTCAGCGCTTTGATTATTCATAGCAATTAGTCTGGACCCTTTACCAAACAATTCGTAGTTTTAACGACCCTGACAGGTAAGGTTTTCGAAAACATTTGGGGAAAAGGAGAAAATGCTGTACCAGCAAGTCAATTCCAATTTAACACAAGCTATCATCAACTTAGGCTTCTGTGAGTTGCATGAGTTTTAGACCCCATTCTGTGAAGTGATACATGTATAAGTGTAGCCTTTCAACATGTATGTTCTGTGACAATGTGTAAAAGTGAAAATCGAGCTCTAAAATTGTGTTTTGTATATTTTTAATACAGGTAAGGGGCTAAATAAAAGCATTAAAAAACAATTGTTTTTCACGCCCCCCCCCCCTCCAAAAAAAAGAAAAAGATATTTCACTTAAAAACTTTGAAAGAAATCAAACCAAGGTGGCTCATTACTGTTGTAAATTACGGGTTTTATGACATGTGATGCATTGATTAACGTCAGGTCGTATAAGGGAGTAGCAGTCCACCCGTCCACATTCTCCAACAAATTGGACGAATTGTATTAGAACGAATTTCCGATGGAACGAGTTTATCTCTGCAGTAGATTCGGGGTACCAGCTCGAAAGTTAGTTTCCTGTGTAAGTCGACGCAAAAACCCAGCAAAAAGCGTGAAACTACGTGTTGTTCTGTAAAAAAGCCAAGAAATGGTATGAATTAGTCAATAATGACCATGTAATTTTGTACAGGCGTAGTTGCTAGCATTGACATGTGAATTAAAAGGCCGATATACTTTCGGGTTTGATCGCTTAATTTACGTTACGAAATGAAACTGGATAATAAGAAACACCAGAAATTACACAGGTGTAAATATTGATGAAGAATATTACAGATGTCTGTGTCATCAAGGATTCCTACAGATATGCCATGATAAGTTTAGGACTGCGTTTGATTTATCATTGGCATTTCTACACTTATGACGAAAATATTAGAGGGAAGAGGAGCAAGTGCTTGTTATCAGCATTTTCTCCTTTTCCCACAATGTTTTCATAACCCTTCTTTGTTATGGTCATTAAAACAATTTACGGATGTTTCGGTAACATACAAGTTCAGTAAATTGGACATGCAGAGTCAATCGATTGGATGTTTCGGAAACAAGGCAGTAATATATTGCCGTGAGGTTTTTCACACCCAATACATGTCTTCCGTTTGTGCAAACGTTTTTTTTTAATTTGCGGTTGCCACTCGTTTTCTGACAGTTATATTTGTTATGTTGTTCCTTCCATGCTGTATACATAAATACCTGAAATTAATAAATTTTGATCACCATATCTTATTTTCGGTTTTCACCCATAGTTGATGTAATGAATAATACCCAGTCCTCAGCTTGTACCCATAGTAGTCGTCCGACAGATAACAGGCTCCAACTTTATGCCAATCCTCAAGTTTTATTAAAAAAAAAAAGTTTTATCAAAAGTGACTATATTCTTGTTAACGCTCTCTCTCTGAAAATCATTTCTTTCGGAAACAAATTGGCTGACTTCCAAACCAGCCATTTACTCTTAGAGAACCTTTCACTCTTGTTGGCCTTGCAGTTGATTCAGATCATGATCAAACTGCACAAAACACAGAGTCTGATCGTTGATTTACACTGCCAGCTTTTCTAGGACATAATGAACAAGTACAACCCTGAAATAGTTAATAGTAGATGTTCTGTTTCTAAAACGGTAAATGTTCTGTTTCTTTGGTTTATTCTATGAAGAGAGGGAGTGAGAGATAGAGAGGCCTTGACAATGCTTTGGTGCATACCTCTTGTGATTTTGACTATGTACATTTGTGCTTGTCTGAAAAAAATAGATATCTGTTGTGTTTTGTTCCTCTCCTTTTTCTACAATGTTTTCAAATCTGGTCTAGTGCACACAAATTGTCGTCTGCTGGTTTTAAAGTGTGTTCATCAATACAACATGGCATAAAAAAATATCATGTACATACTATGTGAGAGCGAAGGGAGTACTATATACATATATAAATGTGTTTAGGTCCTGTTTTTACACCTCCCATTTCCAACAAGATAGAGAAGTTTCCCATAGATCTAAAAGATTAACCTCAGTTTATGAAAAACCTGAAATACTTTAATGGACAAGATGAAACTCACAGATCAGACTGCACAAATAAGGGGATAGGACACGTTCAGATCACATGCTGCTCTTACAGTTTGAAAAAAAAGTATTTGTTAAAAAAAAAAAAGTATTTGTTACTGTCTATCTCTCAGGCTCACTCTATTTGCCACAATATTTTTACCTGTATTACCAGTGCTTCTGAACTCAATTTAATTATCCGTTATTTTAAATCTAAGAGCGTCAGATAAACCCAACCGCCATTTTCATTCTAGAAATAAACCCTAATTTTAGCAATGCTATGGTTTTTCTTGTTCAGAATGTCTTAAAAAAAGTGACAAGTGAAGATCAAAGATCAGATTCCCTGTTTGACCTTGATCTCACTGGCCGCAATGGCAACAAAAGTAATGACAGATGCTCTAAGGGTAAATGGCAGGTTTGGAAGTCTTTCAGTAAGTAAATATTTTCACAATGAAATGTTCATAGAACATTGATTTAAAAGGAGATGCAAGGGGTTTCAAGTTTAGGAATGGGTATATTATTCATTACCTCAATTATGGTTGAAATGATCGAAAATAAAACAAAGTGATTTTAGGTATTATTTTACGTACAACATGACAGTAGCAACATAATAAAAAATATTATGTCAGAAAGTGTGTGGGAAAAAAAAAAACCATTGAAGGAATAAGAATCAAGCCTTTATTATTTGGTGTGAAAATGTCCCGGTGCATTACCATTACATAATTTACCTTGTTACCGAAACATCCAATCGATTTACTCTATAAGTCCAATTTACCGAACTTGTCTGTTACCGAAACATCTGTCATCCGTTAAAACTCAGGATTGTGTGGTAAAGAGTTAAATGGACATTAATGCTGTGGAAATTACATCAGTTAAATGAAATTTTCAGCTTTGTCCGTGTTTAGTGTATAAGACAATCAAACATTTTTTGTTTTGTTGTAAGATCAGGATTACCAGTTGTCTTATCATGAAACACCAACACTAAGTTTTTTTAACCCTTTACCAGACGACAAAATTTTAGCCTTCTCCAAATTGAAAGCATTTGCAGACGACAATTTCAGTTTGGCTAAAATGGTGCAATCTTTCTTTGATAGGGTAGAAAACATTGTGGGAAAAGGAGAAAATGCTGGTTACCAGCATTTTCTCCTTTTCCCACAATGTTTTCAAAAGGCTTCTTTCCCAGGGGCGTCAAACAGCGTCATTGTGCAGTAAAGGGTTAAATGAGTCATAAATCTTTATCACACAACCCAGAGTTACAATGACCTTGAGCTAAAAAGCCGTAGGAAACATTGTTGGAGAAAATGCTGGTAAATGGATTTTTCTCAATTTCCAATAATGTTTTCTACCCATTCAAAGACAGTCCATCTTTTCACAAACATGGAAGTTCACGACAAATGCATAGCTCAAATATAAACTGCTCCGGCTGGGATTCGAACCCGTGCAGCAAAGTTCCTCATTTATCGAGGTTTAAAAGACCAATACACTAACCACTGAGCTAAAGAGAATTCTCCTTAATGTAGCTGTAAGGTATTGATTTTATATGGGAAGAAACTATGCTGTAAGGAAGGAGTGATCTCCCGTAACAGTCTTTTGAGTTATACTCTGTCGTCGGCAAATGCTTTGAGTTTGGAAGAGTATACAATTTTATTGTATAGTAAAGAGTTTAACCCTTTACCATATGACAAAATTTAGATGTCCAAATCCAAAACATATTCAGGCGGAAAATTAAATGTGGCTGGAATTGTGGAAGTTGTCTTTGATAGGGTTGAAAACATTGTGGGAAAAGGAGAAAATGATGGTTACCAGCATTTTCTCCTTTTCCCACAATGTTTTTGAAAGTCTTTTTTCTTAAAGTCATTAAAAGTCTGCATAGTATGGTAAAGGGTTAATGAAAGTACATACCAGTGATCTTACAACATACAGAAAGTTAATTATAATCTTCTATTTGTCCGTTTGCTACAATGTTTTCAAAAGTGATGTGCTGCAAGACAAAAGGTGTTATCTGCCTGAGGTAATAGCACCAAGTGAGAAAGTTTTATTCGCATAACTGCTTATTTCAGAGTCACACAATTCTCCTCATTCAGCCAAACAATCGTCCAGACTCAAGAACCTACAGTGATTACGAGTCACTTAATGAGTGTTTGGAAGGTAAGCGTTTTAATTAAGTCTTAAACACAACAAATTATGTGTGGATCAAATTGTAGAATATGTCTCTGAAAGAGAAGAAGACATAGCTGGCAAAGGAGAAAACAGTCACCATTTTTTAAAAGGGGTTCTTTCTTAAGGTTGTTAAAATTTGGGATTGTGTGATAAAGGGTCAAACCTTTACAAAACAATCCTGTGTTTTTAGGGACTCATAGAAAAAAAAGCGATTGAAAACAATATTGGTGAAGGAGAAAATGCTATTAACTCTTTACCACACAACAAATGTTTAGACCAGTCCAAATTGAAAGCATTTGCAGACAACAATTAAAATTTTGCTTAAATGATGGAAGTTTTCTTTGACAGTGTGGAAAACATTGTGAGAAAAGGAGAAAATGCTGGTTACCAGCATTTTCTTCTTTTCCCACAATGTTTTCAAAAGGATTCTTCCTCAGGGTTGTTAAAAGTCTGGAATGTGTAGTAAAGGGTTAACTCTTTACCACACAACAAATGTTAAGACCTTTCCAAATTGACAGCATGTTCAGATGCCAATTTATATATGGCTTAACTAATAGAATTCTTTTATAAAAAGGGTAGAAAAACATTGTGGGAAAAGGAGCAAGTGCTGGTTACCAGGATTTTCTCCTTTACTTACAGTGTTTCCCAAAGCGTTCTTTTTCAAGATCATTAAAACTCAGGATTGTGTGGTACAGATTTTAACTCTTTACCACACAATCCTGACTTTTAATGACCCCAAGTGAGAAAACTTTTGAAAACATTGAGGGAAAAGGAGAAAATGCTGGGAACCAGCATTTTCTCTTTTTCCCACAATGTTCTCTACCCTTCCTAACACAAGTTTTAGTTTTTGAGTCACATTCATTTTGTCTTCTGAAAATGCTTTCAATTTGGAAAAGTCTAGAATTTTGTCATTTAACCTGCATTTTCTGTTTTCCCTCAATGTTTTCTATCCTTGCAAAGACATTTTACCATAATTTTAGCCATGTTCAGTTTGTTGTCTGCAAAATTCATGCTGCTGATTTGGACAAATCTCAAGTTTTGTTGTTTGGTGCAGGGTTAACTCTTTACCAAACAACAAAATGTAAGACTTGCCCAAATTGAAACTATTTTGCAGATGACAAATGTTGAACAAATTATGAAGTTTGTCAATGAAAGGGTAAAAAACATTTAGGAAAAGGAAAAGATGCTAGTTAACAGGATTTTCTCCCTTTCCCATAAGTTTTCAAAAAGTCAGATTCTTTGGAGTCGTTAAAACTCGGGATTGTGCAGTACAGGGTTAAGTGATGGGTTCTTAACCTTTTTGAAACAGATAAACTTGTCAGTGTTCATTCACCATTTCATAACCCTTTACCAGATGACAAAATTTTGGACTCGACCCAATTCAAAGCGTTGCAGGAGACAAGATAAATGTGGTTCAAATGATGATTTCTGTCTGTGATAGGGTAGAAAACATTGTGGGAAAAGGAGAAAATGCTTTTTACCAGCATTTTCTCATTTTCCCATAATGTTTTCAAAAGCCCTCTAACTCAGGGTCACTGTGTGGTAAGTGGATAAAGTAGCCAGAGGTTCTGTGTAGCTTGGTGTTGTGGGTACTGGATTTGTAATTAGTCTTTTTATTCTGTTCACCCTTGAGTGTCCTTTGGCAAGGCACTACATAGGGAATAGCCTACTCTAGAACGAAGATACTTTGCAAGGGATGACTTAAGTAAACTGTTACTGGGATGTGATAAAATCACTGCTAAAAGTCACCTAGAACAATTAGTCAAATCAACCCTTAACCCTTTCCAAAAAGACACATTTTGGACTGGTCCAAATTCAAAGAGTTTGCAGACAACAATTTTAAATTTGATGAAAATGACAGAAAGTTGTCAAAAAGGGTAGAAAACACTGTGGGAAAAGGAGAAATTGCTCGCTATGAGCAATTTCTCCTTTTCCCACAGTGTTTTCAAAAGACTTGTACTGCAGACACGTGAAAACCAGGGCTTGTTTGGGAAAGGGTTAAAGTGCCTATCACAACTATTGTGCTTTTATTGCCAGTCTGATCTTTAATCTACTTTGTCTGGTTTGTCGAGACATTCTTGACATCGATCTTGATATTACATTTATTTGGGTCTTATTTAGAATGTCTGTTGGGTTTATTCGGCACTCTTAGAGTTGAAAATAGACTCAGTGGTGAATTGGGTGAAGGGACCAAAATGGTCAAATGATTGAGATCAGTTACCTCTTCCATACATAATTATTTATTTTTACTTTCATGCAACAAACTTCCATATCAGAGAAATTTTTCAAACTGCCAGCTTTATCTGTTCCTGTATTCGAATAAGTATTTATGTTTCTCTTTTTAACCTAGGTATTTGCAAGATTTATGAAGAGCACCTGAAAAGACAGAATCCAGATTGCCCAAGTATTACCTATGATATCAGTCAACTGTTTGAATTCATTGAGCAATTAACTGATCTTTGTTGTCTTGTGTAAGTACCGTTGTAATTATCATCCCATTAACATCTGCTAAATTCAGACAGAGCTCCAGATAAGAGGGAGTGATGATATTCTAAATCCATTATTTCTCTTCCAAATCCTATGTTGTGGGTACTCATTAGAATCATGTCGATGATACAATTCTAATGAGTACCCACAACATAGGGTTTAGTGGAGCATAATCAATATTTTCAATTTTGAAATCAAAGTTACTCCCTCTATCTGGAGCTCTGTTCAGACCAAGCAAAAGCTTGTACAATTAACCCTTTACCAAACAAGCAGGGAGAATCTGTAGCCATTAGCTCACATTGATTATCTGTACTTTGCAAGGATGATTTCATGAAGTCATCAGGTGGAGATTTGAATTAGGACAGTACCAGTAATGAGTCAAGATATTTGTTTAACAGTGGCATTTATATAAACGTAAACATCAGTTGGTTGCTGCATACAATAAATTGCTATATCTTTCTGTCCAGATTTCAGAAGAACTTGGGAACATACATACCTCACAACAAAGACTGGATGAAGGAAAAAATTTACATCATGCTCAGAAAACAGGCGAGCCAGGCGTGAATGTAAAATGAAGACATATTGGTGTGATGATTTTTTGGAGTTTGCAAACGAAAAGTGATGGCTGACCATAAAAAACATACTAAAATCTTAATTATTCAACTGTGGAATAGTTAAGTTATAACTATGTTAATTTGAAGAAATGTGTAGAAAAGATATGAGTTTGTAAACATGGTGCAGCAGCAGTTCTAACTTCCTCATCTAATCCGTACCATAACAACAAGATTTTAGACTTGTCCAAATTGAAAGCATTTGCAACAGACAAATTAAAAGTGGCAGTGCAAATGAAAGGATTTGTATTTGAAAAGATAGAAACCATTGTGGAAAAAAGAGGAAATGCTGGTTCCCAGCAGTTTCTCCTTTGCCCACATTATTTTCTAAAGTTTTCTTACTCAGGGTCATTAAAAGGGGGGGATGTTTTGTAAAGGTTTAATTGACTCTTTACCATACGACAAAATTTTAGACTGGTCCAAATTGGAAGCATTTGCAGACGACAAAATAAATGTAACTTAAAAATCGAAATTTGTTTCGGAAAGGGAAGAAAACATTGTGGGAAAAGGAGAAAATGCTTGTTACCAGCATTTTCTCCTTTTTCCACAATGTTTTCAAAAGCTTCCTTTTTCAGGGTCGTTAAAAGTTGGGATTGTGTGGTAAAGAGTTAACTCAAAATGCTGCTGCACTATTTTGAATGGAACAGGTCATTTACATACAAGGTAGTTTGATAACTTGCATCGTCATAATTGTGTGGTCTGATCATCTCCTCAAAGATACATTTAGTTTTGTGTAATTAATAATGATCTTAACATACTCATAAAAATGAAATTACATGTATTCCTCTGTTTTTGGTTTTGGTTGAAATTCCAAAGTTTCACTGCATATATAGACAAAAAAAACCCAATGTTTTTAGACGCCATTTAAGCCATTGAAAAAAACACTGTTACAGAATGATTTGGTCCTTACGTCATTGCTGTCTAAAGAATTGAAATCCTTAACTCTGTACCAGACGACAAAATTCTGTAGTCTTTCACAATGAACGTGCTTGCAGAGGACAAATGAAATCTGTTTCAAATAATGAGATTTGTGTCTTAACCTGTTAAAGCCTGGAACCGACTTTATTTGTTTTGGCAGACAGTGTAGATCAAGATCAGACTGCACAGAATATGCAGTCTCATCTTTGATCTACACTGTCTGTTACTGTGTTATATATTCTAAAAGAAACAAACTTGAAATAGCAACATTTCGGGCTGTTTTTCCAACTTAAATAAAAAGATCCAAGTTGTTCAAATTGTTAATTCAGCGCTTTGAGGGTTAAAGAGTATTGAACATTGTTGAGCCAAGGGGTTCTGAGTTCAATCTGCACTTGAGGCAGAGGTTTTTTTGTCTGTGTGTGAATATCATTGATAAAGCACTTCAGAGTCCCAGCCTTTTTCTGGTGAAACCAAGGAAACACATGAATAATTATTAATCTATAGTTACGATCTAGCTGAAATAATATTTAAAGGTTGTTAAATCTGATCACTCTTTAATCAGTCAATCAAATCATGGTATACAACATTGTTCTTGTTTATATTGATCATGTAATGGCTTAAATTGTGCCATGGTTTCACTTCTAACAGAAGTTTGTACAAATCATTCATTATGCAAAAGAAATCTCATTCAAACCAATACTATACAGGAATATAATGCTCCTTCCATGGACTGCTTCTTTAAAACATTGTTGGAAAAGGAGAATTGCTTGGAACAAACCGTTGCTCCTTTTTCAAACAATGTTTTTCCATATCATTAAGATATTTTACTTTCCTTTAACTATTTCTCCTTTGTTGCCTTTGTATTTGGTTTAGTGTGTCTTTCAAATGATCCCCTGGTTTTACAACCTTAACTCTTTACCAAAAGACAAAATTTTAGAACAGTCTGAATTGAAAGCTTTAGCAGACGACAAAATAAATTTCTCTTAAAAATTGAAAATTGTTTTGGGAAGAGTAGAAAACGTTGTGGGAAAAGGAGAAAATGCTGGTTACCAGCATTTTTTCCATTTCCCACAATGTTTTCAAAAAGCTTTTTCCTCAGGGTCCGAGGAATTTGAAAAAAATGTTTGGTTGGTAACCAGCTTTTTCTCTTTTTCCCACAAATTTTTTGTCATTTCAAGGACTAATCTTCTTATCCTGGCCATCATGTAATCTGTCACCATGCAAGTTCTTTCAAAACAGTCATGTCTTAAACTTCTACATGTGTGTCTGATAAAGTGTTCAGTGTGCCTGTACAATAATGGTTTTAACCCTTTACCATATAACAAAATTTTAGACACCTCCAGATTGAAAGCTTTTGCAAACAACAAATTAACCCTTTCCCAAACGACAAATTTTGGACTGGTCCAAATTGAAAGAGTTTGCAGACGAAAATTTTAAATTTGATGAAAATGGCAGAAAATTATTAAAAAGGGTAGAAAACACTGTGGGAAAAGGAGAAATTGCTCGTTATGAGCAATTTCTCCTTTTACCACAGTGTTTTCAAAAGACTTGTTCCGCAGACACGTGAAAACCAGGGCTTGTTTGGGAAAGGGTTAAATGTGACTCAAAAATTGAAATTTATCTTGGGAAGAGTAGAAAAAATTGTTAGAAAAGGAGAAAGTGCTGGTAACCAGCATTTTCTCCTTTTACCACAATGTTTTCAAAAGGCTTCTTCCTCCAGTTTGTTAAAAGTCAGGATTGTGTGGTAAAGGATTAACTCTTCACCAGATGGTCCAGTTTGAAAGCATTTGCAGATGACGGAGTAAAATATGACGTAAAAAAATGAAGGGTAGAAAACATTGTTCGAAAAGGAGAAAATGCTGGTTACCAGTATTTTTCTTCTTTTACCAGTATTCAAAAGCATTCATCTTCAAGGTTGTTAAAACTTGGGATTGTGTGGTGATGGGTTAAAACTTGAAAGGTGCTGATCTTATTTCCATCTTAAAGTCTACCTGTGCTATCTTGCTTATACTGATTTATTCTTCTGCAGTGCAAAGGCTTTTGTAAACAGTATGATAAATGAAGAAAGTGTTCCTAAGTGAGCAATTTCTTCATTTAGCATTATTAATTTTGTATTCCCTCATTTTACGACAGACTTTGAATTATTTTGTGAAGTGACATTTGTGTGGACATAATATATATACATGTAGGTAATTTCACAATCATTTTGTCACTATTTTCATGATGTCTTTTTCATTTCAGAAGGTCATTGAATAAAGTAACATGTTCTTTATTTGTCTTTTGTTGTTACAGACTATTAAATCTTAATCAGACAAAATTTTCAACTTGTTCAAATTTAAAGTATAAATTAAGTGGCAAATGAGGTATGTTTTAAATGATTAGATTTTCTTTGAAAGGATAAATAACGTGAAAAAAGCTGAAAATGATATTTAGCTTTTTCCACAATGTTCTCAAAAGCTCTTTTTCCTCAGGGTCTTTAACTCTTTACCACACAACAAAATTTTACTCTGATCCAATTTGTAAGTTTTTGCAGCCTACAATTTGAATTTGACTCAAATGATGAAATCTGTCTTCGATAAGGTAGAAAACATTGTGGCAAAAAGAAGAAAATGCTGGTTACCAGCATTTTCTCCTTTTCCCCACAATATTTTCAAAAGGCTTCTTACTCATAGTCGTTAAAACTCCTGATTGTGTGGTGAAGGGTTAAAACAGAATTTGTTGTAAAAGGTTAACTAGGAATTAGCATTTGCTGTGTCCTGTGATCCCAAGGAGACCTTAATTTTAGAATGGACTTGTTAGACTTTGTACATGTATATTATACATTGCACTGGTATTTTAAACAGCAAACATTGCTAAAACTGACCTTAGGACATTTGCCATTGGTGTCTAGACCAGAAGCAACTCTATCACAAAAGAAACATTAATTTCCTTTGCAGGGATTCAAAGAGTTACTCAAGGGTTTAATGAACTCTTGACCAGATCATATACTTGCCCCAATGGAAACCTTTAGCAGACGACAAATTAAATGTGGCTCAAGTAATGGCACCCTTTACCACACAATGCCACCTTTTATCAACTCTTGGAAAGAAGCCTTTTGAAAACATTAAAGGAAAAGGAGAAAATGCTGGTAACCAGCATTTTCTCCTTTTCCCACATTGTTTTCTACCCAATCAAAGAAAAATGCCCCATTTGAGCCACATTGAAATTGTCTGCAAATACTTTCAATTTGGGCAAGGCTAAAATTTTGTTGTCTGGTAAAGGGTTAAAGGTTAGAAGGTTAGAAAGCATTGTGGAAAAAGAAGAAAATGTTGGTTACCATCATTCTCTCATTTTCCCTCAATGTTTTCAAAGGTCTTCTTCCACAGGGTCGTTAAAACACAGGATTGTGTGATAAAGGGTTGAATGACACATGATTGCCTATGACAAATTTTTCATGAATTGGCTGACATGACAGTTTCACTGTTTCTTAACCCTTTACCTAACGATCTTGAAGTTTGATGACCCTCAGGAATAAAGCTTCTGATAACCAGCATTTTCTCCTTTTCCCACAATGTTTTCTACCTCATCATACACAAATTCCATCATTTAAGCCACATAGAATGTTTCCCAATGGACAAACCTTAAATATTTATATTGTCAAGAGTTTTTGGACTTTGAATTTTCAAGTTTAACACTTTTGCAGACATATTAAATGTGGCTCAAATGATGGAATCGGTCTTTGAAGGCTTACAAAAAGAGTTTAAAAAAAAGGAGAAAAGTGATGGATACTAGCATTACTCGATTTTCTCCTTTTCCTTCAAAGTTTCTAAAAAACAGGAATTTTCTGTAAATGGCTAGTCATTACCTTACAAAGAAGTTTTTCTTCTTGTTTTCAAAAATTGTTAATTGCAATTAACAGTTTTTGAAAACACCGCAGGGAAAGGCACAGTCTTTCGATGGAAACTTGCTCCTTTCTTCTACTTTGTAACAGTAAACTATAGCCTGACTATCTCTTTCCCATACAAACCTGTGTTTTAACCCTTTACCACACAATCCCATGTTTAAATGTACCTGTAGAAGCCTGTTGAAAGCAATGTTGGAATGAGAAAATGCTCATAAAACAACATTTTCTCCTTTTTCCACAATGTTTTCTACCTTTTCAGAGACAAATCCAAACATTTGAGCCATATTCAGTATGTTGTCTGCAATTGTTTTCAGTTTGGACGGGTCTAAAATGTTTTCATTTGATTCAGTTACGGACTCTGAGGAAGAAAGGCTTTTAAAAACATTCCTCGGAAAAGACATGTTTCCCTGAACACTATAATTATGCCAGTAGCAAGCCAAAGCCAGACCTGATACTTTCCCAACCTCTCTTCCCAAAATATCCTGTCATTCAAGAATCCTGAGGAAGAAGGCTTTTGAAAACATTGTTACAACAAAGTTTTCTATCCGTTCCAAGACCAATCCTATCATTTGAGCCACATTTAATTTGTCTGCTGCGAATCTGAGAACTCTACATTTACAAACCTCTTTCCCAAATGACATTTAGACTCTTTCTCCAAAGTTATAAGCATCTGAAGACAGCAAATTTGGTGGGTCCCAAAGAACGACCTATGTCTTTGTACGGGTAGAAAACATTTTGAGAAAAGGAGACAAATCTGTCACATTAATTCTTACCACTGCAAAAAGTATGAGATAATTCCAAACTGAAAGTATCCGCAGAAGACAAAATAGTTTATTTCACGTAATAGGATTTGTCAATGAAGATAGAAAAAACTTTTTTGGGAAATGGAGAAATTGCTAGAAATTTACTACCATTTTTTCTCCATACCTCATTTTTTTTTTTTTTTTTTTAGGGGGGAGACGGATGAAGGGGAGTAGGGGATCTCCTTCTTCAGGGATGTCATACAACCTATTTGATGGTAAAGGGTCAGTACGTTGATTTATACATAAAGTCGTTCATCTTTTGATTCGTCAATATACCCATTATCACTGAGACCTAAGAAAGGAAGAAGGATGATAAAATGAGGCCGAAGAGAATGCGTTTTACCCCTAACCGACAGGAGCTGTGAGAGTTACGTCCCTTGCAAAGGTCAGATTCCAGTCAATAACCTGGCATCAAGAGAAAAACAAGGATGGCAAAGATACTTAGCGGAAAGGATATATCTCAGTAATTCATCAGTCATGATCTTCTGTTTTCACTTTTTCCATGTGTGTATATGTTGTTGAATGACAGTCTCTCATACATGATTCTGTTCAAGGCAATCGAAAGAGTCGTAAGCTAAATATAGTAACAACGTGTAGAGCTATTTTCGCTTCAGTTCAGGGAAATGTAATCAAGTTTTTAACATCTGTATTATGCGAACAATTGTAAATTTAAATTGGTTGAATTCACGTTAATTTTACACTAATATACATATGTTTTGGAGAAATAATAATGAAATAATATGCATATCAATTCTATGTCGGGGCACTGGACTCTGGAAAGACTGCCTTTGGTCAACATTGAGTGCTGTTTAGAAAGCAGGGGTCAATAATTGGGATGAGTTGTCTATGTTGGTAAACAGTGAACCAGTTAGTGGCTCTAGAGAATTTTACAATTGACTGACAGCTTTTACTAATCACAAAGCCATGTACCCCTGTTCTTGGCATCATGCTTGCCATCATTTAACTTTTCACCAAACAATATTTTAGACTGATCCAAATTGAAGCATTTGCAGACGACAAAATAAACATGACTCAAAAATGGAAATTTGTTTTGGGGAGGGTAGGAAACATTGTGGGAAAAGGAGAAAATGCCAGCATTTTCTCCTTTTCCCATAATGTTGTCAAATGTCCAATTTCGCAGGGTTGTTAATACTCGGGATTGCATGGTAAAGGGTTAGTTGTGTGTGCGACTCGAAAAAGCTTCATGTGGCCATGTATGAACAGATGTTGTCATTATAAGAAGATCTTGTGTAAAATTTATAATAGTTGCCATTGATATTGAGAAAGCAAAAATGACACAAAATGAATTTTACTCCAGTATATTTAAGGTCGTCATAAAAGTGTTTAGATTTACTTTAATTAGATTTCAACATCACTTTAAATATTTTTACGGATAAAATAAATAGACTCGGCTTAAACTTTCAATTGAAAGAATTATATTAACTCTTTACCACACAATCCCGACTTTTAACGGCCCTAGGAAAGGGGCCTTTTGAAAACATTGTGGGAAAAGGAGAAAATGCTGGTAACCAGCATTTTCTCCTTTTCCCACAATGTTTTCTACATTTTCCAAAACCAATTTCAATTTTTGAGTCACATTTATTTTGTCGTCTGCAACTGCTTTCAATTTGGAGTAGTCTTTAATTTTGTCGTTGGGTAAAGAGTTAATTCCAAGGGTTATACCGGAAGTATGTAGACTCACTGAACTATTTATAAGCATTTTAATATCCAAATTTGGTGACTCATCATAGGATGTATCATTGACATATGCAACAAATTTCATCAGAATTAAAAAATTTACTCTTTACCAAACAACAAAATTTTGGACTTGACCAAATCGAAAGCATTTGCAGACATCATATTAAATGTAATTCAGATGGTGATTTCTGATTTTGATAGGATAGAAAACATGGTTGGAAAAGGAGAAAATGCTGATTACCAGCATTTTCTCCTTTTTCCCACAATATTTTCAAAAGCCTTTTCTTTCAGAGTAGTTTAAACTCGGGATTGTGTGGTTATGGGTTAAAAGTTACAAAGGATTAAATAAAACCACAAACTGCAATGGATGTCCGACACACACACACACCATAAAATTTGGATGACAATTATACCCTCGATTGATAGAGACACTTAGATCGGTATTTTGGTGATTGAGACACTTAGGGGTCTGTTTCAAAATACTGATATTTATGTTCAAATGACTGTATATTTGGATGGTTTCATTTGGTATTTTTACTTTAGAACACAAAGTTTGTAATTTTAGGGCATTGTATAGCACAAGCCGAATACAGGTGAAAGCCAGACACTATGATATTACTCAAATACTTCTCACAGTAAATTTTAAACACTGTTAGAAATAACAAATAGATATTAGAAGCAATCAATATAATTTATGTTGGTTTACTAGAGAACAAACAAACAGATATTAGAAGCAATCAATATAATTTATGTTGGTTTGCTGGAGAACAAACAAATAGATGTTAGAAGCAATCAGTATAATTTATGTTGGTTTACTGGTATGTCTTCATCAGGATATTGCATCTCTCCAGATCTAGGTTATTTCACTTCAATGTTACAAGTATTTGTTATGCTTCAGAGAAATACGAGACCAAATAAAACAAGATATTGATGGCATCAGAGAGAAGGATCCAGATTTCTGCCCAGGTCTAGCAATTGTTCAAGTGAGTTAAGCAATATACTTAATGGTATTGACAGTGTGGGCAAAATTATGAAGTACCTATTACATCATATTTTTGTCAAATACAAGATCATGCTTGTTTAACCCTTTACCACACAATCCCAAGTTTTAACGACCTCAAGAAAGAAGCCTTTTGAAAACATTGTGGAAAAATGAGAAAATGCTGGTAACAAGCATTTTCTCCATTTCACATAATGTTTTCTACCTTGTCAGAGAGATTGAGCTCAGTTACACCAATTTTGAATTTTTTGTCTGCAGATATTTTGAATTTGGAAGAGTCTGAACCTTGCTGTATGGGAAAGGGTTAACAGTGAAATTGAGCAGTAAGAATATTCTACTTTTCAATTTTGTGACTTTTTGGTCCAAAAATACCAGTACAAACTATGGTGTTATCACTTAACTATTTGGTGGACAACTTTTTCATGAAAAAGAAAATTCAAACTGTTCCTTTGCAAAACAAAATATAGTCATCTGCATTTGATAATGTGGCACAAATAATTCAAAACCTGTACCATGGTTGAAAATTTTAAACCACTGGTAGTTGTCAGACAAATCATTGAAGTCAGCTTTGTAGTTAAAGGAGAATGATTCTTATTGTGGTGACTTTCGTCAAAGATAATAATTAACCCTTTACCACACAATCCCGACTTTTAATGACCCTGTGAAAGAAGCCTTTTGAAAACATTGTGGGAAAAGGAGAAAATGCTGGTAACCATAATTTTCTTCTTTTCCCACAATGTTTTCTACTCTTCCAAGAACAAATTTCAATTTTTGATTCACATTTATTTTGTCCTCTGCAAACACTTGCAAATTGGAATGGTCTAAAATTTTGTCATGTGGTAAAGAATTAACTGTCCTAGGGACTGAAGCAGGCAACTCCAGTGGTACAGTTGCTAGATGTTTATAATGTTGATTAATGACTCTGAAACAGCAAACTACATGTACATAAATTTTGTTTTTCAAATTTTGCGCCAATGTTTATGTATGTAACTGTTTAGCACAGTGTAGATCTATATATCTTGAATTTACACTGTTGCATGATTTCCTAGAAATTTTAATCAGTACAGTCTTGAGATTATTGTAGTCATGTCTTTTACTTATTAAAAATGTTACTTTCATTTGTTTAACATTATTAGAGTTACCATTTTTCAAGGACCATTAATATGTAATGGCATATTCTCCTATGGCTTTATCTGACATTATTGTAGGTTGGCAACAGGGAAGATTCCAATGTTTACATTGGTCAGAAGGTGAAGAATGCAGGACTTGTTGGGATTGATGCTCGACATGTTAAACTTTCAAATGCTTCTAGTCAAGAGGAGGTAAGCAATACATTATCCATATTTCAACATATCGAAAAGTTTTACAAATTATACTATGGACATACATTTGAAAGCAAGTTAACTGTAGGTCTTCAACAGTGTAGGCATTATTAGCATTTTCTTCTTTTCCTGCAGTGTTTTCAGTCTTCTTCTTTAAGGTCATTAAAACTAGGGATTGTGTGGTAAAGGGTTAAATCTTGATTTATTTTGGTTGTTACTATATAGTAAGGACCCTTCCGAAGTTGTCTGCTGCTTAAAAAAAAGATTGTCTGCAGGAGGTAACATATTCTATCTTTCAACTTACTGAATATCCATGCAGTAACACCAATGCAATACTTATTTCTGATATACATGTACCATGGATATTTATAGAATATGAATGAATTTTCTTTGGGTAATTGTCACATTTTAATGATGCAGTCTATATCATTCAAGATGTCATTATTACAGCTAATCCATATCAGACTATAATGAATGGAAATATTTTCCTTGCAATAACACATATTTTTCACATCGTTTTCACGATTAGTTAGAATTAGACGTTAAAAGATAAAAAGAATACATACAAAGTGTTGCCGTATATTGAAAATATCTAAGTCAGTTGTGAGAATTGATAATTAACTCGCCAAGGCTCAACAATTATCAATTCTCCCAACCTTGTTAGATTTGATATACAGCAACACTATGTACATATTCTTTATATCTAAATTAATTCGAGGGGTGAATGCGAAACTATTCCATCTGCATTTTGGAAAATATTACAGGAGAGGGGAAAAAACTCAATTCTGTGAAAACCGTTGTTAGGTCATCTTGTTTCATTATGTTGTGCTGAATTCATGCACTCAGTTCAGCACAACATATCTAAACAAGATGATCTAACTACATACTCTTTTGACAGAAATCAGAAGCGTTTTTCCCTCTCTTGTGAAAATTTTCGAAACGCAGATGGAACAGTTTCGTATTCACCCCTTGAATTGTGCTGTAAAAAGATAGCTTTTTTTTGTAGTTTCATACTAATTTGACTTTACTTTTGTTTTCTTTTGCAGATTTTAAAGGCAGTAGACAATCTTAATAATGATCCAACAGTGCATGGTATAATTGTGCAAGTAAGTGGAAATTCTGTCAATGATAGGTTGTACACATAGCATCAAACAAACATTCAGATAAATGGGGTTTTGATATTATAGAATAATTTTTTTATTTTTTAAATGTGTATTAAGTTTGATTATTGAAACTGACTGAATAATTTCTGTGAGTACCCACAACATTATTTGTAATAAGCGATTTTCAGATATGGTCTTTTTACTCATGAAATACTGGCAGAGCCTAGTAGCCCAGTCGATAATATACAAGAGTTGAAACCATGGGCTGGTTGGTTTGAATTTCAGCTCAGCCTATTTCGATCAGAGGATTGATGATGGCCATTGCAACAGGATTCATACCTGTCTCATCGCTGATTGTTGTTTTGATGATAGTTATGGTAAAGCAGCCAGTGGCTTGGGAAGAAAATTGTACAAAGAACCATTAAAAAGAAACTCAAAGCATGGATAGGTGCACTGGTTTCTGCAACAATACTGAAATGCTGTTGAAAATGGCATTAAACACCATACAGTCAATCCCCAAATCCTAAAAATATCCCCAACATATCTGTGGCTCTGTGTGTAGTTGTTTCAGTAATTGATATCTTTTATTGAACCCTTTACCGCACAATGCCGCCTTTTAATGACCCTGGGAAAGAGGCCTTTTGAAAACATTGTGGAAAAAGGAGAAAATGCTGGTAACCAGCATTTTCTCCTTCTCCCACAATGTTTTCTACCCTATCAAAGAAAAATTGCACACATTTGAGCCACATTGAAATTGTCGTCTGCAAATGCTTTCAATTTGGACAAGAATGAAATTTTGTCATCTGGTAAAGGGTTAAGATCTTTTCTGTCATACTCCTGTTGGTTGTGCCAATGTATTTTCAGTTTCGTTTGATTAGAATAAAGCTTTTTGTGGTGTACACTATAAGATTATCGTATTTTTAAACTGTCATTCACAGAAAAGCAATAGACATTTTCTTCTTTTCCCTTCCCCCCCCCAATAAAATCTGAAAGCAGTTTTCAATGACTGCTCAAAAAAGGTCTTCCACTCATTTCCTCCTACAATAAAAGTTATTGAAGATAACTGTGTGAAACATCTTTGTCAACTGTTTATCAAACAACAGACTTTTCCAAACTGAGAGCATTTTGCAGAATGACAAATGTGGCTTAAATAGAAGTTTTGTCTTACATAGAGTAGAAAACATTGTGGGTGAAGAGAAAAATGCTGGTTACCAACACTTTCTCCTTTTTCCACAGGGATTTCAAGTGGCATTTTCCCCTGGGTTGTTAAAACTCGGGGTTGTGTCATAAAGGGATAAACGTGGAATGTCTACATGAATTAAAGTTTAAAACATGGAAATGGGGAGAAGATTGTGTCAAAAGGAGAAATTTCATGTTGCAAGCAATTTCTCTTCTTGCCTCTATTTTTCAAAAGTCTGTTGCAAGACAAAGTCATTTGTATGAGATAGTGATCGAGTTAACTCTTTACCAAACAACAAAATTTTAGACTGGTCCAAATAGAAAGCATTTGCAGACGACAAATCAACTGTGGCTCAAAAATGGAAATTTGATCAGGGAAGGATAGAAAACATTGTGGGAAAAGGAGAAAATGCTGGTTACCAGCATTTTCTCCTTTTCCCACAATGTTTTCAGTAGTCTTTTTATTCAAGGTCGTTAAAAGCTGGGATTGTGTGGTAAAGGGTTAAACATAATACAGAGAAGAACTTTCCTGAACCCCTATAACATTGCTTTAAAATTGAGACAGTTGCTTTTTCAGGCATTCATTGTCAAGATCATACAGCACAGAACACAAAGTTTGTTCTTGATGATACACTGTAGAATATTTTCACATACATTTATCAAACAACTGCAATATGACAATATTTAGATGTACTTAGACTGAATGTAAATACCCATTTCACAGCAGTCTAAACATCAAAGCATCAACCTATCTGTCTGTGTAGGTATCAGCAAATGATTTCTTGCAATGTGTTGTATAAATGATTGTTTTTATCCATTGATTGTACCATAATTATGTGTAATGTAACTCAGTAGTTTAGCTATCAGCCATGAATTTCTAATGATATGTTACAGTTGCCGCTAGACACAACAGCCACTGTTGACTCTCATCTTGTGACCAACTCTATCATTCCAGAGAAAGATGTGGATGGGTGAGTGTTGTTTAACTCTTTACCACACAATCCGGACTTGTAACGACCCTGTGAAAGAAACCTTTTGAAAACATTGTGGGAAAAGGAGAAAATGCTGGTAACCAGCATTTTCTCCTTTTCCCCACAATGTTTTCTACCCATCCCAAAACAAATTTCAATGTTTAAATTGCATTTATGTTGTCGTCTGCAAATGCTTTCAATTTAGACCAGTCTAAACTTTTGTCGTTTGCTAACAAGTTATGATCTGTTCTTTGGTGACTGTAATTGAGCCATGCTCAAGGTTTGATGCATCTCTGTGGTGCATGGTACCAAGCAAGTCTCCTTCTCCTTTTCTCCTTTTCCAACAATGCCTTCTTTTGACAGAAATCAACAATTGAGCTATTTTAAATTTCTTATCTGCAAATGCTTTCAATTTGGTAATATTCAAAATTTTGTCATGTGGTAAAGAGTTAAAAATGTACTGTTGATGGAGGAAAGCAGCCAGTCAATTAGAAAGAAGGTTATGGTTAGTACTGGTAAATAGGACCAGGAAAGTATGATAGACTCTAGGGCTGCAAGCACTTTGTCTGACAAATTGTTGATAAAGACAAAAAAAAAACTCCTAAAAGATCAACTCTTTACCACACAGTCATGGGTTTAAACGACCCTAAAGAAAAAGTCTTTTGAAAACATTATGGGAAAAGGAGAAAATGCTGGTAACCAGCATTTTCTCCTTTTCCCAGAATGTTTTCTGTCCTTCCCAAAACAAATTTCAATTTTTGGGTCGCATTTATTTTGTCGTCTGCAAATGCTTTCAGTTTGGACTAGTCTAAAATTTTGTCGTTTGGTAAAGCATTTAAGGACTGCAATCACTTTATCTGAAAAATTGTTGATAAAGACAAGAAAACAACAAAATAAAAGAAATCTAAAGACTTAACTCTTTATCAAAGGAAAAAAAATAGACTTGTCTTAGTTCAAAGCTGTTGCAGACGACAAATTAATTGTGGCTAATTTGATGAAAACGTTATCTGAGAGAGTAGAAAACATTGTGGGAAAAGGAGAAAATGCTGGTTGCCAGCATGTTCTCCTTTTCCCACAATGTTTTCAAAAGCCTTCTTCCTCAGGGTCATTAAAACACAGGATTGTTTGGTAAAGGGTTAAAAAATCAAACACTGCTTATGTTTGTGTTAACAGATTACATTCAGAGAACGCAGGACGGCTTGCCCGTGGTGATTTGGCCTCTTGTATTATGCCCTGTACTCCAAGAGGATGTTTAGAACTTATAACCAGATCAGGTAGACTGCTACAGTTTTGTACATGATACATAGGGTGTGCAGCCCTACTTCTTAACCCTTTACCAAAGGACAAAATTTTAGACTGGTCCAAATTCAAGGCATTTGTAGACAACAAAATAAATCTAGGTCAAGTGATGATTTCTATCTGTGATAGAGAAGAAAACATTGTGGGAAAAGGAGAAAATGCTGGTCACCAGCATTTTCTCCTTTTCCCACAATGTTTTCAAAAGGCTTCTTCCTCAGGGTTGTTAAAAGTCGGGATTGTGTGGTAAAGGGTTAACCCTTAACCCTGTACCACACAATCCCAAGTTTTAATGACACAGAGGAAGAGGCCTTTTGAAAATATTGTGAGAAAAGGAGAAAATGCTGGTAACCAGCATTTTCTCCTTTATTCACAATGTTTTCTACCCTATTAAAGACAAAGTCCATCATTTGAGCCACATTTAAATTGTTGTCTGCAAATGCTTTCGATTTAGACAAGTCTTAAATTTCGTTGTATGGTAAAGTGTTAAAGCACTTTTCACTAATGCAGTTGCCTTTGAGGCCAGTGTAGATCAAGAGCAGATGGCACAAAATGTGCAGTCTGATCTTTGATCTACACTGTCTGTTTTTCTGAGACACCGCAGACAAAAACCAACAACAAAATTGCAATTATCTTTGTCTTATTCTACTTTGTTAATGTCCATTGGGTTTACTGGTATTCGGCACTTAAACCATTTGCCAGACAATCTGTACTTTAAATGACCCTAAGGAAGAAGCTTTTTGAAACTATCATGGGAAAAGGAGAAAATGCTGGTAACCAGCATTTTATCCTTTTCCCACAATGTTTTCTATCCTTTCAAAGACAAATTCAGTCATTTGAGAGACATTTCATTTGTCGTCTGCACATGCTTTCAATTTGTACAAGTCTAATATTTTTTCATTTGGTAAAGAGTTAACTTTTTACCTAACAACAAAATTTCAGACTGGTCCAAAGGAGAAAATCCTGGTTTCCAGGATTTTCTGTTTTTCCCAGAATGTTCTGAGAAGTTTTCTTCTTTAGGGTTGTTAAGATTCTGGATTGTGGGGTAAAGATTTAATGGTTAACTCATTGCCTCTTGTAGACAACTTTCTTGCTGAAAATTTGGTTCATAAGGTTATAAGATCAGATGTACGGCTCATATCCAGCAATGGCGAAAACTATAGAGTGCCACTGATTTACTGCAAAAATGCAATTGACATTAAATACGTCTATATAATACGAGGATTGGACTGAAACAAGTATCTGTTGATATTAATATTTATATAAGCCATGCTTGGGCAAAAGGGGGTTTAACCCTTTACCAAACAACAAAATTTCAGACTGGTTCAAATTGAAAGCATTTGCAGACGACATATTAAAGGTGTACCAAAAGATGAGATTTGTCATTGATAGGTTAGAAAACATTGTGGGAAAAGGAGAAAATGCTGGTTACCAGCATTTTCTCCTTTTCCCACAATGTTTTCAAAAGGCCTTTTTCTCAGGGTCGTTAAAAGTTGGGATTGTGTGGTAAAGGGTTAATGCAACTCTGTGATGCATTATACCACGCAAGTCATCACATACTTATGGATGCGTAAAATCCATTTGGTATAACAACCAACTGAACCATGAGGGAAACTGGTCTTTTCAAATGCAGAAAATTGACCCATAGCAAGTATGGACTTTGGTCAGCCTGCACGGACTTTCCAGGCTGACCTGGCTTGATAACACAGAGCATGGCTCGTATGTACATGTAAGTGAATCAGCCTAAATCAAGTTACCAGGGTCCATATTCACCAACCATTCTTAAGAATATTCTTGGTCTTGTTCTCCAAAATTTTCCAAATTAGAAAGTAACACACCTTCTGATTGGCTAAACCATTTTGTTTAGCCAATCAGAAGTTGTGTAACTTTCAACCTTGGAAAATCTTGAAGAATAAGAACGTTCTTAAGAATGGTTGGTGAATATGGACCCTGATTACAAGAGTGATAGAAACAGTCATTGGTTGAATAGAGGAAAGGTATTGCCTTGTGATTTTTTTTTTCGAATTAGAAAGAAATATTTACCCCATTTTGTGCATAAAAACGCTTGGTTCATTGAAACAAAATTTCACAAAAGAAAGGTACTTTTTAATTTAACAATAACTGAACAGAAACTATGTGTATAAAGTTTTAGATCATATGATCTTATGATGGATTGATTTCTACATTTTTCTTTTTGTAGAAATTGTGTTATTTTTAACCCTATACCTTACAACCTCATGTCTTATGATCCCATAGAGTCTTTTTATTTTCTCCCTTTCCACAATATTTCTTACTATTCAGAAGAAGGATCTCATATTTATCTGCAAATGCTTTCGAATGGGACTAATTCTTAAAATAAAACTTAAAAAGAGAATGACTTTACTAGTGGTTGTATTTCATACTTGAACAGGTATCGATATTGCCGGTAAAACAGCAGTGGTACTTGGGAGAAGTAAGATTGTGGGTTCACCTATGTCGGATTTACTGACTTGGAACCATGCCACAGTGACAGTTTGTCACTCAAAAACAGTGAATTTGCAAGACGTTGTAAGTACAAATGTACTGTCTCCACTAACTCAAAAAATCTTCAGGTATCTTACTTAACCCGTTTCCAAACAATCTCGAGTTTTAACACCCCAGAAGAAGAAAGCTTTTGAAAACAAGCTGGTGACTAGCTTTTTCTCCATTTCTCAAAATGTTTTCCAACCTTCCAAAGACAGCTTTTAATCTTCTCAGCAAGATTTAATTTGTTGTCTGCAAATGCTTTCAGTGTGGACAGGTCTAACTTTGTTGTTTGATAAAGAGTTGACCCTTTACCACACAATCCAGGCTTTTAATGACCCTGAGAAAGGAACCTTTTGAAAACATTGTGGGAAAAGGAGAAAATGCTGGTAACCAGCATTTTCTCCTTTTCCCACAATGTTTTCTACCCTATCCAATACATAAATCACCACTTAATTTGTCATCTGCATATGCTTTCAGTTTAGTCCAGTCTATAATTTTGACGTTTGGTAAAGGGTTAAATCATTGCCACTTGACAAAATTGTAGGATGATCCATATTAAAAGCACTTTTTAACTTTTTGAACAACAAATTTAATATTCCTTGAATAATGGGTTATGTCTTGAATAGGATAGAAAACATTGTGAAAAGAAAGGAAATGCTGGTTACCATAATTTTTCACCCTTTTGGGTAATGTTTTCAAAAGCAATATTTTTTAGGGTCTAAAATCACAGGATCAGTTTGTGAAGGGTGAACTAATTATCTCGTTATGCAAATATGCAGCAGATGAAAAGGAAAGTATTTTTGTAAAGTATTTGATAATGAACATGAATTAAGGTTGTTATGGGTAATTTTTCTGGTGGTACAGAGATAAAAAAAAAGTGAAGTCATTGGTACAGGAGGCAATTCAGCTCTTTTCTAGAGATGTAAAAAAAAAGATACTGTTTGTGTAATAATTGTTCCAGTTTTTAAAAAAGAAATAAATGAGAATTTTACAACTCTGGTCTTGATTTTCACTCTTCATGTAGCAGACAAAGTTTTCTGTGGCATTGAAAACCTTAACCCTATACCACACAAGGAGTTTTAACGACACTCAGGAAGAAAGCTTTTAAAAGTATTCTGGGAAGTAAATAGAATTTTTGTCTTTGATATTGTAGAAAACATTGTGGGAAAAGGAGAAAATGCTGGTAACCAACACTTTCCCCATTTCCCACAATCTTTTATACCGTAGCAGAGAATTTAAGCTCATTCGTATCAGTTTCAAAATTGTTGTCAGCAAATGCATTCAATTTAGCAAAACCTAATATTTGTTCTTTGGTAAAGGGTTAAGTTATGAATTACGTTATCGTGGACTTAATTGCATGTAGAAATAAATCTCTGTCTTTTGCAGGTCAAAACAGCAGATATTTTGGTTGTGGCAATAGGAAGACCTCAAATGGTAAAGAAAGACTGGGTGAAACCTGGAGCTGTGGTGATAGACTGTGGCATCAACTCTATTCCAGGTTCAGTAAAACCTCCTTTGTTCAAAAGTGTGATAGTTTGATTATAGTTAGTTTATACATCTAAAACGCCGAGGATATAGATTAGGCATTGTACATCCATTCTTTCCATATTGTCTTTTCATCTATCTGTCCCATCCTTCCATCCAATTTGTAGCTCTATTGGCCAAAGTCCAGCAGAGCTTATGTCATGGTGTGGTTTCCATCGTCTGCCCATCATCAGGTGTCTGTCTGCTAGACTTTTTCTTGCTTACATAAGTTCGTGAAAATTGTCATAGATAATTCAAATTTTCTGTAGTTTTGTTGAAAAATCAAATGTTTCTTCTCCTTTTAAAGTCTGCCAAAATAAAAGGGGGTTCTAAACTTTTATTGTGTATTATACTTTTATGCACATGGAATTCTTAAATTTGACATGAGGGTTAGCTGTTTGACCTGTCATAGAAAGGTCTCTTGGATTAAAGCTAATGGTACATAGGAAAATCTCCTCTCTTTTTCTTACTTTAACTTTGTGATTAGTTTTAATTGATTCCTTCAAAGTCAGAAACTGCATGTAAAGCAATTCAGGACCTCATGTTATTTTCAGAGATGTAATCCCCCAAGCCAGCAATATCTGTAAAATGCAGTGACTTGTTTCCTTCTTAATGAGAATGATTTTGAAAACCCTGTAGTAATTTTTATCATTGCTAATGGGAGCAATCAGACCTTACTACGCTGTTTTCTTTGAAAATTATGTATGAAGACTGATGACATTGTAAATACATGATCTTTTTTTAATGCTTAAGTTTTATGTTGTGTTGAGGCAATGGGTTGTAAAATAATTCCGTGACAGATTCACAAAAAAAGGACAAGAAAAGTTCAAGGCTAACATGTTTAACTTGTATGTTAACAGCAGTATCAAGTGTTTTTGTGAGCTGAAGATGAAGATCAGATTTTTGAACTACAGGACCCAATATGTTTTAGTTATTCTGGATTTCCAATGAACTTTGTCTGTAGAAGGGTAGAAAACATCATGTGAAAAGGAGAAAATGCTGGTTTCCAGCATTTTCTCCTTTTCCCAGAATGTTTTCAAAAGTATTATTCCTTAAAAATTGGGATGGATTCTTAAAACTTGGGATTGTGTTGTAAAGGGTTAAAACTATATTAGAACATCATGTTGGTTTGAAACTCAGTGAGATCTCAGACACTTAGCTGCAATGAAGTGAAATTTTGTTCACGCTATAAATGTGTTTTAGACGCCAGCAGAAAGTCAGGCAAACGGCTGGTTGGTGATGTAGACTATGAAGGTGTGAAAGAGGTCGCCTCCTGGATCACACCTGTACCTGGTGGTGTGGGACCAATGACTGTGGCCATGCTGCTGAAAAATACATTTGACCAGGCCAAAAGATCAATGGGAGCAGTGAGTTGTACTATGTTGTATGTATCTAGAGACCGAGGGTCAGATTGGTGGAGCCCAGCCAAGTAGCTCAGTGGATAGTGTATCTGACTCAGGACCTGGTGGTTGTGAGTTCTGTACCTGGTTGAGGCAACCTTTCTTTCTGATGAGTGTTTGCCTCCCACCTCTGATCCATGTGGTCAGTGGCTTAGAAAGAAAGTTGTGTCAGTACTGGGGTGAGAAAGCCAGGAAACACATGCCAAGGTTCACTGACAATTTGTAGTTTGTAGCTTAGTTTGTTGTACATTTTATTTAATTTTCTGGTTTTAAGTGATTTGTAGGCTGTATGACAAAACCTCTATATCTTTAATGTTAATGTATTACAGTCAAGTAAGGACTGGACACTGAAGCCGATGGCTCTAACACTGAAGACTCCTGTCCCGTCAGACATCGACATAGCACAAGCACAGCAGCCAAAGAGGATAGATATCCTTGCAAGAGAAGTCAATTTACTTCCTGATGAGGTGGATTATTTTGGAAAAGTGAAAGCCAAAGTTTCGTTACGAGTCTTAAACAGGCTGAGAAGCCAAACTAATGGAAAATATGTGGTTGTGACAGGGTGAGTGTTGCCCCCAAATCTTTCTTTGTGGCATGGGCTTTTTGATGACTTTGCAGTACAATGCATTGGACAGCAGTTTTACAAATGTGGAAAACACATACAAATGTGACAAAAAAGAAAGTAAAGATTCAGATGAGATAGCATATTCTCTGAAGTCTGGTCTAAGTCTACCTTTTTCTTCGAGACATCTGCTCTCAGTTTTAGCATTCCAAGGGCTTAAACGTGAATCAGCATCATTTTGTAGGAAATGTCCTATTAAAAAATTCTATGTTGATATCTCATCTATATCCAATGAGAAAAATAGATAGGTATACAGCATTCATGATTTACTTAACCAAAACAGTTCCAAATAAATCCTGGAGATACTTTCAGGCCAGAAATAATAATTAAGTTTTTGCAATTTTAAGGTTACAATTGTCTACAAAGTCCCAGCAAAGCCAAAGGTGTAAAGATAAGACTGCACATTTTGTGAAGTCTGATCTTGATCTACACTGGCCACAGAAGCAACTAAAGCTGTGAAAGGCGCTTTAACTCTTTCACTACTAACTCTGGAAATTCCGCTGTTTTCCGAGTTCTGAAAATAAAGACTTCCACTGCAATTGAAGACAACTTTTGTCATAGTTTGAAAACAGAGTACCGGATGGTGTAGATCCAAGATCAGACTGCACAGAATGTGCCGTCTGATCTTGATCTACGCCATCCACAAAAGCTACTTAAGTCGTCATAAAGTGTTCAGTATCAGAACAACACATCACAGACTCTACCTGACCTTTTCTTTCGCAGTATTACCCCAACACCTTTAGGTGAAGGAAAGAGCACTACTACCATAGGTTTGTCACAAGCCATAGGGGCTCATCTGCACAAGAATGTATTTGCCTGTGTTAGACAACCCTCTCAAGGACCCACCTTTGGAATAAAAGGTTAGATCGATATAAAAAGAAGCAAAAAGATTCATCTTTTTGATAGTGTGTCTGATAAAATACTGTCTTTTTGTTACATTTAACCATGTTTCATGAATCAACATTTGTTTAACTCTTTACTACCCAATCCCGACTTTTAACGACCCTGAAAAAGAAGCCTTTTGAAAACATTGTGGGAAAAGGAGAAAATGCTGGTAACCAGCATTTCTCCTTTTCCCACGATGTTTTCTAGTCTCCCCGAAACAAATTTCAGTTTTTAAGTTACATTTATTTTGTCGTCTGCAAATGCTTTCAATTTGGACTAGTCTAAAAATTTGTCGATTGGTAAAGAGTTAACTATCGCAGAAAAAAAAGAAGTGTCCCAAGATTTATTTTTTAGAAGGTATTAAGGATGACAAAAGAGATTTCGATTAACACACAACCTCATGCGGGCATGTTTTTAAATTGCAAAACAGGCATTCTGAACAGCAAGATGGTCTTTGAACTATGCTGGTTAAACCCTTTACCAGACAACAAAATTTTAGCCTTGTCCAAATTAAAAGCATTTGCAGACAACAATTTCAGTGTGGCTCAAATGTTGCAATTTTTCTTTGATAGGGTAGGAAACATTGTGGGTAAAGGAGAAAATGATGGTTACCAGCATTTTCTCCTTTTCCCACAATGTTTTTAAAAGGCATCTTTCCCAGGAGCATTAAAAGGTGGCATTGTGCATTAAAGGGTTAACTGATAACCTTAAACACACATGTCCATGTTGAAAGTATTTGCCGACAACAAATCAAATGTGGCTCAATTAATGATGGTTTCTTGTCCTTTAGATGTAAGAAAACATTATGGGAAAAGGAGAAATGTTAGTAACCAGCATGGTCTCCTTTTTCTGCAAATTTTTCAATAGCATCTTGTCCTAGGGTTGTGAAAACAGAACTGCTTGACAAAGGGATAACCCTTTAACACACAATCCCTACTTTTATTGACCCTGAGTAATAACCCTTTAAAGAAAAAACAGGAAAAGGGAGAAAATGCTGGTAACTGGTTTTGCGAAGACAAAAGCTCGGTCATTTGAGCAATACTTGATTTGTGGTCTGCAAACATATTAACTCTTTACCAAACAACAAAAATTTAGACTGGTCCAAATTCAAAGCATTTGCAGATGACAAAATAAACGTGACTGAAAAATTGAAATTTGCTTTTGAAAGGATGGAAAACATTGTGGGAAAAGGAGAAAATGCTGTTTACCAGCATTTCTCCTTTTCCCACAATGTTTTCAAAAGGCTTCTTTCACAGGGTCGTTAAAAGTCGGGATTGTGTGGTAAAGGGTTAAGTTTCAATATTGTTGTGCAGTACAGAGTTAAGGTGGTATTTTAACATAATGTATCATGGATGGATTGCCTTAACTTTCCAGGTGGTGCAGCAGGAGGTGGATACTCCCAAGTCATTCCAATGGAAGAGTTTAACCTTCACTTAACAGGTGATATTCATGCCATCACAGCAGCCAATAATTTATTGGCTGCTCAGCTGGATGCCAGGATGTTCCACGAGTCTACCCAATCAGATGAGGCCTTGTATAAGAGACTGGTACCGGATTCCAAAGGAAAGAGAGCATTTTCTAAAATACAGCTTATGAGACTTAAGGTAATTACAAGTGTTTCTGCTAGTTTTACAGTGTCTGGAATGTTTGGTTAACCCTTTACCACACAATCCCAACTTTTAACGATCCTGAAGAAAGAAGCCTTTTCTCCTTTTCCCACAATGTTTTCTACCCTTCCCAAAACGAATTTCAGTTTTTTCAGTCACATATGTTTATTGTCTGCAAATGCTTTGGATTTGGACAAGTCTAAAATTTTGTCGTTTGATAAAGAGTTTAAAACTCAGTTTCGTTTATGTTCGACTTTAATCAATCATCACACAAAGACAATATTTGTGTCTTTAAAATAGGCAGCATTATGAAGTGATTGTTACAAGCTTTCACTCCTTTTTTCCTCAGTGTCTTCCATACAATAGAAGAAAAGAGTATTTCTTTCCGTGAACTGGCTCTCCTTTCTACCCTTAAACCATTTCCAGATTGGTCTTAAGTTTACATCTGCATTTATAAAAACTGATTAAAACTTTTTTTATCTAGCAAGACAGAAGTGAAACTAGCTTTATATAGACAAGATAATTAGTCTGGTCCAGTGTTGATTGCAGGCAGCAACAAATTTGTATTAACCCTTTACCACACAATCCCGAGTTTTAACAACCTTGAGAAATAGGTCTTTTGAAAACATTGTGGGAAAAGGAGAAAATGGTGGTAAACAGCATTTTCTCCTTTTCCCACAATGTTTCCTATCCTATCAAGGACAAACTTAGTCATTTGGGCAACCTTTGATTTGTCGTCTGCAAATGCTTTCAATTTGAACCAGTCTGAGATTTTGTCATTTGGTACAGACTTAATGAGCAGTACATTTCAGATACTGATTACCCAGTTGTAGAATGAAACTTTCCCAAAGTCAAGGGGAATGAGTTAGTTCTTTTTAATTTGACGCATTAAGTGTGCATGAAAAGTTTTAGGACACTTTCATAATTGTATTCTCCTTTTTTGATCTTAAACCTTAACCACGCAATCCCCAGTTTTAACGACTCTGAAATAGAAGGCTCTTGAAAAAATTGTGCGAAAAGGAGAAATGCTGGTAACCAGCATTCTCTCCTTTCTCACAATGTTTTCTACCAAATCAAAGACTGAGATCATTATTTGAGCTACATTTATTTTGTCCTCTGCAGATCATGCTCTCAATCTGGTTGAATCTGTCGTGTGGTAAGAGTTATGAGAGAGTCTGCAATGGCATCATAGGACATTATAGGATCATTACTGTGATTTTAAAGTACTGACAGCTGGAATATCTTAATTAATCAATCTTTATGAATCTTTTTTTTTCATCTGAATTCTTTTATTGCTGACTTTCCTGTGTAATTCAAATGACGCCTCATCATACCTGCTCATGTCTTGACCACTTATCATCGGCAGTAGGCTGGGGCTATGCACTGCCTTGCTCCTGGACACGCCCATCTGAATATTACCTCTCCTGGTAATCAAAGCAGGATTCGGGATTATAGATTCACTTAGCTACAGAAGATCCAAGTTGACCATGTGATTTTAGTTTCTGCATGTACTTTGATATGTGTTAACCCTTTTCCAGATGACAAAATTTTAGCCTTGTCCATTTTGCAGACGACAATTTCAATGTTGCTCAAATGGTGGAATTTTTCTTTGATAGAGTAGAAAACATTGTGGGAAAAGGAGAAAATGCTGGTTACCAGCATTTTCTCCATTTCCCACAATGTTTTATAGAGGCCTCTTTCCAAGGACCATTAAAAGGTGGCATTTTGTGGTGAAGGGTTAAGGTACAACAAGCAACCTTTTTTTTTGTCGCATAGAAATTGGGCATTGAGAAGACCAACCCGAATGAGTTGACCCCTGAAGAGGTGAAGGAATTTGTCAGACTGGACATAGATCCTGCAACGATTACCTGGCAGAGAGGTAATTTCATATGTTTCATGTTGGCAACTCACTTCACAGTCTAACTGATTGTGCCTCTGCCAATCTTTATGTCATTACTTGAATATCTATTGTATAGGGTTGTCATTTTCTTCAAATTAGATTCTTCTCCATGAACATTATCTATCATAGTGGTTGCTATAAAAACACTGGATAGTTTGGTTAACCCTTTACCACGCAATCCCGACTTTTAACGACCCTGAAATAGAAGGCTTTTGAAACCATTGTGGGAAAAGGAGAAAATGCTGGTAACCAGCATTTTCTCCTTTTCCCACAATGTTTTCTACCCTTCCCAAATCAAATTTTAATTTTTGAGTCACCTTTAGTTTGTCGTCTGCAAATGCTTTCAATTTGGACCAGTGTAAAATTTTGTCGTTTGGTAAAGAGTTAAAAGGATATACATGAAATGACCTGAAAAGAACACGACATGGCGATTGGAGTTTGTCAGTAGCATAAAGAACCTGAAACCTTTTCCCACAATTTGTCGACTGCAAATGCCTTGAATTTGGTCCATTCCAAAATTTTGTTGTTTGGTAAAGAGTTACGGATAAACATTGATTTTGTATTTTTCCTACCCTATCAAAGCCATGTATTGTTTCAGAGTCATGAATTTTCTCCTTAGGAATAAATTCATTTGATATTTTATAGTGATCGACACAAATGACAGATTTTTGAGAAGCATCACCATAGGACAAGGACCACAAGAGAAAGGCAAAACAAGACAGGTTGCTTTGAATTCAGTACTAAATATTTATTTTAACCCTTAGAGCACCAAATAAATCTAAGATGCATTTTCATTGTAGAAATAACATGCTATTAAGAGCAACGTCAAGGTTGCCCTTTTTCAGAATGTCTTCGCAAAGTGGACTGTGTAGATCAAAAATCAGACTGTAGGTTTCATGCAGTCTGATATTTAATCTACACTGGCTGCAAACGCAACTAAATTAGTGAAATGTGCTTTACCAGTTGAATGGAGATTGTGAGAGAAATGGCAGGTAAATCCGTAGATTGCTGGGTAAATGTACCAGACTTAACATTCACTCCAAAGGACTGATAACTTTTTAAAGCTTTGGTAAAATTGTGCAGTTCTAAATCAGTATATATTTGATGTAGGAAATTTTACAAAAATGTGTTTGCCATTCTTCAGACTGGTTACTGAGAATTAGGTATATTTTTATCCATCTCTAGAAAGCTGTTAGCATGTTTATACATTGTGTGAATTAAGTTTTGTCAAGTGCTGGGAAAGGTTGTAAGTAAGATGATACGAGCATTGTCAGGATTTCTGAAATAGGCAAATTTCACATCATTATATAGTGCATAATTTTTTGTACACCAGTTCTTAGGTTTTTGAAAATACTAACTTTTTGTTGCTGCCTGATTATAGTTTCATTTTCCCGTTCATTTCCATTCTTATAACAAAGACACAGAGAAGATGATAGGATGCTTTAATTTCTGTAGTGACTAAATTTTTCACTGTATGTTGTGTTTAACTCTTTACCACACAATCCCGAGTTTTAACGACCCTGAAGAAAGAAGTCTTTCAAAAACATTGTGGGAAAAGGAGAAAATGCTGGTAGCCAGCATTTTCTCCTTTTCCCACAATGTTTTCTACCCTTCCCAAATTAAATTTTAATTTTTGAGTCACCTTTATTTTGTCGTCTGCAAATGCTTTCAATTTGGACCAGTGTAAAATTTTGTCGTTTGGTAAAGAGTTAAAAGGGTATACATGAAATGACCTGAAAAGAACATGACATGATGATTGGAGTTTGTTTGTAGCATAAAGAACCTGAAACCAGTAAGGTCAAACAATGGCTGTCCTGAACACTTTACCAAACAATCCCTGGTTTTCACGACCCTGGGAAAGAAGACTTTTGAAAACATTCTGGGAAAAGGAGAAAATGCTGGTAACCAGCATTTTCTCCTTTTCCCATAATGTTTTTTACCCTATCGGAGGGCTTAAGCTCATTTGTACGAATTTTGAATTTGTCGTCTGCAGAAGTTTTGAATTTGAAAGGGTCTAAAATTTGCCGTTTGGGAAAGGGTTAATTTCTATGACTTTTTTCCTCGTTGTGTAGAGCTTCATTGGCCAAAGGCTAGTGAGTTTATGTCATGGCCCTGTCTCCATCAGTCCATCAGTCCATGCATCTGTGTTTTAACCCTTTACCAAACAATCCCGGGTTTTCACGACCCTAGGAAAGAAGGCTTTTGAAAACATTGTGGGAAAATGTTTTCTGCTCTATCAGAGAGCTTAAGCCCATTTGTTCCAAAGCTGAATTTTGCATCTGTAAATGCTTTGAAACTGGACTAGTCTAAAATGTTGCTGTGTGGTAAAGAGTTAATAAAAAACATCTTCTCTGAAACTGCCGACCCAATTTTGGCCAAACTTCGCAAAATGATCCTGACATGACCCTCTTCAGAATTTTGTCAAAAAAAAAATTAAGAAAAAACCATGGTAACAAAACTGAAAAATATCAAAAATCTGTAAAAATCTTCTAGTCCAAAACCATAAGGCCTATAGCATGCAGCTATACCTTGCCCTGCTTGAAACAAAATCATTCCAACCACTTAGTGATCTGAGTGTTAAACAGTTTAGTCTATTGTTTCAGTGCCAGTTTGACATCACTGTGGCTAGTGAGATTATGGCCATTTTAGCCTTGACTACCAGCTTACAGGACATGAGAGAGAGACTGGGTAATATGGTAGTGGCCAGCAGTAAAGATGGAATACCAGTCACTGCAGATGATCTGGTGAGTGATGTCTACTTGAGACTATATTTTTAACACTTTCGAATCCGACCATCTACAGAAGACCTTTTTATACATGTATTACATCAGATGGTTTCAAAGTGTATATACATTGAAAGCGTTCCCAGTGGCTACCTCTTTCAAGCAAGCAACTTGCATTAAGCAAGCTTATTAATTGTTCCCAGAAAACATAAATATGTTGAAATGAACCTGTACTAGGCAAGCACCTGTCATAAGCAACCATATTTTGAGCTTCTCTTTGACGCTTGCGGAACAGTTTACCATTCAAAGAAATTTGGAGTCGACCAAAAAAAAAACATCTTGCAGACTACAATTTACATGTGGCTTAAATGATGCTGGTCATCAGCCGTTTCTTCTTTTCCGACAATGTTTTCTATAGCCCTTTTCTGTGGGGCAGTTCAAAAACGGTGTAGTAAATGGTTAATACAAGTTGGACTATGTTACATTTCAGGGTGTTAGTGGTGCATTGACAGTTTTAATGAAGGATGCAATAAGACCAAACCTTATGCAGACACTAGAGGTGAGATTATAGTTTGTTACACACACAGTTCATGACAGAGTTAGAAACAAAAAAGCTAAAAATTATGGTCTGAAAATTGCATCAACCATATTGTATGAAAGGGGATGTTCCATCGTATATCAGAGCTGAAAGGCAGAGTTGACAGACTTAGATAACTCTTGGCTAAGTATATGTGATGTAAGTAGCTTGTGTCAAAATTCTGTCTTTTTTCTTAATTTTTACCAAGCAAGTCATATGTGTATCGGAAGGGGTTGAAAACATAGCTGAAAAAGGAGGAAATGCTGGTTACCAGTTTTTTCTCCATTTCCCACTATGTTTTCAAAAGTCTTTTTCATCATGGTCATTCAGATATTGGATGTTTTGTACAAGGTTAATCATAACAGTCTTGATAGTCATGGAAACTCTTTGAATGAAGAAAATTTGGAAAAAAATGCAATCTGTACAAGTATCAGGATCATTCAGTTCATTTACAGGAA
This sequence comes from Tridacna gigas, assembly GCA_945859785.2. Classification (NCBI taxonomy): domain Eukaryota; kingdom Metazoa; phylum Mollusca; class Bivalvia; order Cardiida; family Cardiidae; genus Tridacna; species Tridacna gigas. Next base: position 11,469,807 of record OX244029.2, on the reverse strand, counting down.
AAATTCAAAAATTCTAATTTGAGGAAGATCAGGGTCCGTATTCACCAACCATTCTTAAGAACGTTCTTTGTTTTGTTCTACAGAATTTTCCACAGTTGAAAGTAACACAACTCCTGATTGGCTAAACCATTTGGTTTAGCCAATCAGGAGTTGTATTACTTTCAACTGTAGAAAATCTTGGAGAGTAAGACCAAGAATATTTTTAAGAATGGTTGGTGAATACGGACCCAGGAAACAAAGTTTTAACCCTTGAGCTGCTAAATAAATAAACTGAAACTTTTAAGCTGATATTATTAATTCAAATTTTGCTAATTCAAAGGGGTTTTTTTTACGGGGAAAAATATTTCCTCATCAGACAGTGTAGATACAAGATCAGACTGCACTTTCTGTGTGGTGTGATCTTAAATCTATGTTGTCTGCAAAAGGTCATCTAGTCCTGCTTAGCAGCCTAAGGGTTAACTCTTTACCACACAAGGAAAATTTAGACTGGTCTAAATTGAAAGATTTGCAGATGGCAAGTTAAATGTGACTAAAATAATGGAATTTGTCTCAGATAGGGTAGAAAACATTGTGGGAAAAGGAGAAAATGCTGGTTACCAGCATTTTCTCCTTTTTCCACAATGTTTTCAAAAAGGCTTATTCCTCAGGGTCGTTAAAAGTCGGATTTTGTGGTAAAATGTTAATTACTGTTATGCTGTTTTCTTAAGATATGTAAGTTCCAGCCATTTATTTCAATCAGCCCATCTATATTCAAGTTCTTGCATGCTAGTAAAATTGAGGTGTTTGAAACTGTGTTTTATTTCAGGGTACCCCAGTATTTGTCCATGCAGGACCATTTGCAAACATTGCTCATGGTAACTCCTCCATCATAGCAGATAAAATTGCACTGAAGTTAGTGGGAGAAGATGGCATTGTTGGTTAGTAACATTGACTTCATTAAATTAGCATATTGCATTAAGTTTCAAAAGTGTATGTTTTACGTATTTATCTTGCATGATTTTTATACAAAAATCACACTTCCCATTCTTTTACTGGGTGAATGAAAATAAAAAGATTCAAGAACCAAATATTGCCAAAGAGATCATTACCTTTTTTTTTTTTTTTTCTTTTTTTTCATAAAAATGCAGATCTGTCATTTTTGGCTTGATTTATAAATCATACTATGTAGTTACATATCTTGCTTCAATTTGGGGATATGATAACAAAAATGGTGCAGTTGCAAAGTGTCAGCAGTTTCTGTATTTTGCAAATCTATGTGGTGAAGCTGCATCAAAGCAGATGAGCCATGCTCTGGCAAAAGGAGACTTAATCCATCTCCTTGACCCATGATAACCAAGCAAGTCATCATATCATTATGGATTCATAAAATCCATTTTGTCTAACAACCAACTGAATCATGAGGTACACTGGTCTTTTGGCATGTAGAAAATTTACCTAAAGCAAAAAGTTTCAGCCAAGGTCAGCCTGCGCAAACTGCGCAGGCAGACCTGGGTCGATACTTATTGTATACACATGTATTAAGCCCCCTTTTCACAGCCCAGATGGTTTTATGCTTACATATTCCTGTCAATTTCAGTGACAGAAGCTGGGTTTGGAGCAGACATTGGTATGGAGAAGTTCTTTGACATCAAGTGTAGGTACTCTGGTTTGATCCCCAATGCTGTGGTGCTGGTGGCCACTGTGCGTGCCCTGAAGATGCATGGAGGTGGTCCTACTGTAGTAGCTGGTGTACCATTACCAAAAGAATATACGGAAGAGGTAAACTTTGAACCTAGAATTTTATTGTTTGGGCATATAGTTTTTGTTTAGTCTGTCCGTCAGTCCACTTTTTATGTCCGGGCCATAACCTTTTTTTCTATTGTTCAATTTCAGTATAATTCGGCAAAAATGTTTAACACATCAAGATGATGTGTCATTCGCAAAAGATATGTCTGTAGGATAAAGGTCAAGGTCACAGCAAGGTCATCTTTTTTTCGAGGGCATCAGTCACTTCTCAATTACACATCTTGTTTCTTCAAAGAGTGACAAGTTTCATACAAGAGTAACAAGGAATGTTCTGTAGATGTCCTTTTCCCATTATTCTAGTTTGCCATTTAAGTCATTTTTTAAATTCTATTTTAAGTTTATTTTCTAAGCAATCAGATTTTCTCAGCTGGTCAGAAAAATAATGCAGATAGATAGCTGTAGCATAAGTCTAAAATCCTGTTTTTAATCCTTCACCATCAATTCTGTCTTTTAACAAACATGAGAAAAAAAAAAGACTTTTAAAAGGAACCAGTATTTTCTCCTTTTTTCATAATGTTTTCTATCCTTCCAAAGACAAAATTGAGTTATGATTGCTTTGTCATCTGCAAATGCTTTCAATGCTTTCAAGTCTAGGATTTTGCTCTTTGGTTAATAGTTAATTTAAAAGTATTATTAAAATGAATTAGTCTTGTCATCGATGAATTAGTAGTTGGAAAAATGTGCTTAACTCTTTACCAAACGACAAAATTTAAGACTATTCCACAATGAAAGCAGTTGCAGACGACAAAATAAATGTGACTGAAAAATTAAAATTTGTTTTAGGAAGGGTAGAAAACATTGTGGGAAAAGGAGAAAATGCTGGTTACCAGCATTTTCTCCTTTTCCCACAATGTTTTCAAAAGACTTCTTTCTTGGGGTCGTTAAAAGTCGGGATTGTGTGGTAAAGAGTTAACTTACTCATGACATTATGTATTGTTCGTTTCATATTTTTTTTCAGAATTTAGAGCTACTTGAGAAAGGGTGTTCCAATCTTCAGAAACAAATTGAAAATGCAAACAGATTCGGGGTGCCAGTGGTTGTTGCAATAAATGGATTTGTGTATGTATGATCTTGCTCTTCACTAACCCTTTACCAAACAATCACATGTTTTAATGACCTAGAGGAAGAAGTCTTTTGAAAACATTGTGAGAAGAGGAGAAATGCTTGAATAGAGCAAAAAAACTGGTATTCAGCATTTTTTCCCTTTTTTCACAATAGTTTTTAACCTCTTTGAAGACATACCTTTATTTGAGCCACAATTAATTTGTTGTCTGCAAATGCTTTCAGATTGGACCAGTCTAAAATTTTGTTCTTTGGTAATGAGTTATAATAATAAATCTGACCCTTCAACTTGCTTTGATAGAAATATTTCAAGTACGAAAGGTACAACTTGCTAGCAGAGAATCATTAAGAAGAATTTTTAACTCTTTACTGCACAATCCCAAGTTTTAATGACCCTGAGGAAGAGGCCTTTTGAAAACGTTGTGGGAAAAGGAGAAAATGCTGGTAAATAGAATTTTCTCCTTTTCCCACAATGTTTTCTACCCTATCAAAGACAAAAAGCATTACTAGAGCTACATTTGATTTTGTCGTCTACAAATGCTTTCAATTTGGTCGAGTACAAAAATTGTCATTTGGTAAAGAGTTAAAGTAATGATCTTATTGTAGTTTGATCATTATACTTCAGAGATAACTTAAGTATTGACGACAGGCCTTTGAAGCTCCATTGGTTTATCACGGATCACTAAAATTTTCCTTGGTCGGGCATCGAACACTTATATAGGGACATTGATAAATCGCCTGTATACATGACAGAATACTGAAATTGTTACTAACACTTACTATAAATAGCACATTGAGGACTGCCTCTATGTTGTATGTAATAAGTCTTACTATATAGGATATAGAGGCAGTAGCCAATGTGCTATTTATAGTAATGGTGTTTGATAATGAAAATTTTCGTATCCCATGATAGACCAATAGAGTTTCAGTGGCTTATGGTATTGAAATATCACACCATCATGTTACTTTTACATACAAATTCTGATGCAACCTGGGTGGGTTTGCTTGGACCTATTATCTCTAGGTGTAAAAGGATTTTTATTGTCAAGACACTATCTTGAAGACTTCAGAGGGCTTTAACCCTTTACCACACGACATTATTTTAGACTGTTCCAAATTGAAAGCATTTGCAGATGACAAATGTGATTCAAATGATTTAAAAGGTTAGAAAACATTGTGGGAAAAGGATAAAATCCTGGTTACCAGCATTTTTCTCCTTTTCCCACAGTGTTTTCAAAAGTCCAATTTCCCAGGGTTGTTAAAACTTGGGATTGTGTGGTAAAAAGTTCATCCTTTATTAAACAGTCCAGTATTTTTACAACCCTTGGGATACAGCTTTTGAAAATATTGTCAGAAAAGGAGAAAATACTGCTAACCAGTGTTTTCTCCTATTCCCATAATGTCTTCTATCCTATCAGAGAATGGTATCCCATTTGTCCAAATTTTGAATTTGGTGTCTGCAGATTTTTTTGAATTTGGAGGAGTCTAAAATCTGTCTGTTGGGAAAGGTTTAAAATGTAGAGTGAACCAAAAAATGCTTCAATTCTTTACCACACAACAAAATTTGGACTAGTCCAAATTAAAAGCATTTGCAGACGACAAAGTAAATTTGACTCAGAAAGTGGATTCTAATTTGGGAAGGACAGAAAACATTGTGGGAAAAGGAGAAAATGCTGGTAACCAGCATTTTCTCCGTTTCCCCACAATGTTTTCAAAAGGCTTCTTTCTCAGGGTCGTTAAAAGTCGGGAAAGGATGATAGAGGTTTAAAAGAGATTTGTCAATATTTTAGGACAGACACAGAAGCTGAGCTCCAGCTTGTTCGAAAACTAGCCAAAGAAAGAGGAGCCTATGATGCAGTAATCTGTAACCTCTGGGCAGAGGGTGGTAAAGGTGCTGTAGGATTGGCAAGTGCTGTGTATGAGGCTTGTCAGCAACCTAGTAACTTTAAGTTCCTTTATGAAGTGTCTGTGAGTTTCTATTTTGTCTTATAGTAGTCTTTGACTGTCTAATTTTATCAACAACTATTTGCTCTGTTTTACCTAATAGTGTTTCATAAAGAATAAAACATGTCACAGTACAGGCACTGCATGGGAACTAAATCCTTGAGGTAGTTTGCCAGAGCTCTTTGCCATACAACAAATTTTAAAATTTTCAAATTAAAAAATCTTGCACACAAGGAATGTGATAGTGTTACCATGCAGAGTAGGAAATATTTTTGAGAAAAGGAGAAAATGCTGGTTATCATCATTTTCAACCCTTTCCCACAATGTGTTCAAAATGGTTTGTCTTCGAGGTCATTGAAACACAGGATTAGGTTTGTTTGGTATACTGTTATGAATAAATCAGCATAATATTGAGAAGTACTGGTGAATATTGCCACAATAATTGATCTTCCCACCCCATGAGAGGACCTATCATAAGTACCGGAAGTGTTCTAAAGAGCTGGTAATTTGGTTTAGTACTTCTTCAAAAGGAAGACCTTTCGTCATTCTTTCATGAACTCTTATCCCTGTTTTAACCATTCACCACATAATCCCAACTTTTAAAGAACATGAAAGAGAAGGCTTTTATTTTGTTGTCTGCAAATGCTTTCAATTTGGTACTTTCATAATTTTCATTTGTGGTGCAAAGCCAAAATTCCTGTGCATAATATTTGTAATGTTAATAAAAATCTGTTTGTTCATTTGGCAGCATGTAGGCTTTAATTGACTTAATTCTTTACCAAATGACAAAATTTTGGACTAGGCCAAAAGGAAAGCACTTGCAGACATCAAATTAAATGTAGCTTAAATGATAATTTTTGTATCTGATGGGGTAGAAAACATTGTGGGAAAATGAGAAAATGCTGGTTACCAGCATTGGTTACCAATGTTTTCAAAAGCCTTTGCTTTTATGGGTTGTTAAAACTGGGGATTGTGTGGTAAAAGCTTAAAGTGGAGATTTATTTAGCAGTGAAAGGTTGATACAAAGTGTTATCATAACTTTACAGTTGCCCATAGAGAAGAAGATAGAAACAATTGCCAAAGAGATTTATGGAGCAGATGGAATAGACGTCACACCTCTTGCTCAAGAGCAGATTGATAGGTACAAAAAACAGGTAGGGACTTATTTATAATAATGCTCTGGGAAAAGGGGACTTAGAAAAATCATCAACCTATGTCAGCACAATTGCTGACCCATGGTAACTCAGTGGTTACTGGCATGTCCTATTGTCTAGGGCTTTGCTTGTTGGAATCCCTAACTTTGCTAAAATTCTCTCTGTTGATTGACAAAGGTCATTGCCACAGGATTTGTTCCTCTTTCACTGCTTAAAACTTAAGCAGACTACAAAAATGTTCATTTGTCCTAATTGAAAGCATTAGCAGACGACAATTTAAATGTGGCTCAAATGATGGGATTTGTTTTTCATTGGGTATAAAACATTGAGGAAAAATGAGAAAATACTGGTTACCACAATGTTTTTGAAAGGCTTCTTTCTCAGGGTCGTTAGAACTAGGGCTTAATAAGTGGTAAAGGGTTAACCGTTAAGCAGACAATCTTGAGTTTTAACAATCTTGAGGAAAAAGACTTGAAATCATTGTTGGAAAAGGAGAAAAATCTGTTAACCAACATTATTTCTCTTTTCCGCAGTATTTTCTGCCCATTTAACCCTTTCCCAAACGACAAATTTTGGACTGGTCCAAATTGAAAGAGTTTGAATTTGATGAAAATGGCAGAAAGTTCTCAAAAAGGATAGAAAACACTGTGGGAAAAGGAGAAATTGCTCGTTACGAGCAATTTCTCCTTTTCCCACAGTGTTTTCAAAAGACTTGTACTGCAGATACGTGAAAACCAGGGCTTGTTTGGGAAAGGGTTAAAAGCAAATCCATTTGCTGGAGCGACATATTATTTGTTGTCTTCAAAATCTTTTAACCTTTATCATGCTGTATTTAAATTCTTGACAATTATAGAAATAGATTTCATTAAGTTATCCCTTTACCACCAGTAAAGTGGTAACCAGCATTTTATCCATTTCCCATAATGTTTTCAACTGTTTCCAAAACAAATTTTGATTTTTTTAGTCACATCTGATTTGTTGTCTGCAATTGCTTTCATTTTAGACCAGTCTAGAATTTTGTCGTTTTGTAAAGAGTTAATTTGCATTGCACTGGATTTATATAATCAAAACTACTGATAGAGCAAAAGAGAGTGTAGCACAAGATCAGACTGCATGTATATATACAAAATACATATATAGTCCTGAATGGCACAATAAGGGCTACGTTGGACAAGTCTGAAGTTTGTTGTCTGGGTAACCTTGGACCAAGCAATCCTGCCCTTTAATGACCCTGAAGAAGATGCCTTTTGAAAGCATCGTGGGAAGAGGAGAAAATACTGTTAACTGGCATATTCTCCCTGACCCACAAGATTTTCTGCCCTTTCAAAAGCAGATCCAATTGTTGGACTGACATATTTATTGGAGTATTTGTTGTCTTCAAATGCTTTTTATTTAGACAAGTCTGAAATTTGTTGTTCTGGTAAAAGGCTAACATTGAGTCAACTTTATTCACTATAGAAAGAACCCTTGTGTGTTCTGCTGGTGAAGTAATGGACAGGTGCATAGGCCTTTATGATGTAACTGGAATACTGTTGTAAATATTAAATTAATCAAACCAAAGGAGTCTTTCTCAATTTCAGGGTTTCAATGACTTGCCCATTTGTATGGCAAAGACTCACCTGTCACTTTCCCATGACCCGACATTGAAAGGAAGGCCTACAGGTTTTACAGTACCAATCAGGGAAGTTAGAGCCAGTATCGGAGCAGGCTTTATCTACCCACTCCTTGGAACGGTAACTATCTTGCTGAACCTTTTACCACACAATTCTGAGTTTTAGCAACCTTGAGGAAGAAGGCTTTGGAAAACATTGTGGGAAAAGGAGAAAATGCTGAAAATCAGATCAAGAACATTTGCAGACGACTATCTACGTGTTGCTCAAATAATGGCATGGTCTTGAATGGGTAGAAAGCATTTGCAGAGAAAGGAGAAGATGCTGGTACAAGCATTTTCTTTATTTCCCACAGTGTTTTGGAAAGCCTTCATTATTAGGTGTCTTTGCATCGTTTGATACAGGTTTCAGTTTTGAAAGAATTTCAATATATGAACACACTGACCTTTCAGTCTGTTTTATTGTTGAAGATTTATCGTAAAATATCATTGTCAATCTTTTGCAGATGAGTACAATGCCCGGATTACCCACAAGGCCTTGTTTCTATGACATCGACATTGACCCTGAGACAGAGGAGATTGTTGGGCTGTCATGAAGAAATTTTCTGTGGCAATTTTTTTTTTTTAAAGTGGCTTTTGTATGAGTCTAATTCAAAATCTTATTGAATAGTTATTTGATAGTAGTTTTGTTATTTTTTCAATTATGAATTATGTTAGTTTACTTAGCCATTGAGTGAATGTAGATATAATTAAGTGTATCAGAAATCATATGGGAATTGGACTGTCATGAAGAAATTTTTCACAACATTTTTTTCGCTGTTTGGAAGTAAATTCAAAATTAGATTGAATTGTTAATTGAATAGTAGTTTTGTTGTTTTTGTTTCAATAATGAATTATATTTAGCCATTGAGTAAATGTACATATCATTAACTCTTTACCACATGACAAAGATGTAGACCAGTCCAAACTGAAAGCATCTGCAGACGACATTCTAAATGTACATCAAAACATAACATTTGTCTCTTATAGGGTAGAAAACATTGTAGGAAAAGAAGAAAATGCTGGTTACCAGCATTTTGTTCTTTTCCCACAATTTTTTCAAAAGGCTTCTTTCTTGAAGTCATTAAAAGTCGGATTGTGTGGTAAAGGGTTAAGTGTATCAGATATCATATGGCATGCAACACACCAAAAGGGGCCTTCAGACATATGCATAAAAGTGTGTCGTCCAAGATCAGCCTGTGCAGTCTGTGACTAATCTGAGACGACACTTCCCATTTTTGTGCGATTTTCTGTTTCACGAAAGTCTACTGTATGAAAAAGTCTTATGTAGTCTTAAAGTGCCGTCTCGGATTAGGCTGCGTGGACTGCGCAGGCTAATCCAGGACAACACTTTATGCAAATGTCCGAAGGTCTCATTTCACATGCTGCAGGCCATGTGGGAGTTGGACTGTTTATGAAGAAATCTTCTGCAGCATTTTAGCTTGCCTGGAAAAGGGCCAGCAAGAGCTATTGCACTTTCCCTGGTGTCAGTGTCATAATTGGAGATAGCATCCGCATTTACATCAAAGTTTTTAACCCTTTACCAAATGACAAAAAGGTAGACTTGTCCAAATTGAAAGCATTTGCAGACAACAATTTAAATGTGGCTCAACAGATGGAATTTCTCTTTGATGGGGTAGAAAATACTGTGGGAAAAGGAGAAAATGCTGGTTGCCAGCATTTTCTCCTTTTCCCACAATATTTTCAAAAGACTTCCCACAATATTTTCAAAAGACTTCTTCCTCAGGGTCGTTAAAAGTCGGGATTGTGTTGTAAAGAGTTAATACCTCACATTTCCAAACCATATAATGGATATTTTGTTCATATTAACCCTTAGAGTGCCAAGTAAACCCAAAAGATATTTTCAGTCCAAAAAATAACCCAATTTTCCACAATTTCAAGGTCGCTCTTGTCTGAAGTGCGTCGGCACAGCAGACACTGCAGATCAAAGATCAGAACGTGCTGCCTGATCTTGATCTACACAGGCCACAAAGGCAACTTTAGTTGTGAAAGGTGCTTTAAGGGTTAATAGTTCATATTTTCCAAATGAAATGATGGATTTTGTTCACATCTTACTTGACAGATACAGGTCCAGAGTTTCATTGAGCAATACCCTTGCCAAGCCCATTATCTTGAGGTCATGGTCACAAATTTTTAAATTTTATATTAAACTTTTTTTAGAGCTCCTATTTTCCAGATTGATTGATTGATTTTTTTTCTTATTTAGTGTGATATAGGTCCACAGTTTCATGCAGCGATACCCCTGCCTATTTTCTTGGCCAAAAGGTCAAGGTCAGAGACAGTTTCCTTGAAAAAGAAGAGCTATTGCACTAACCCAGGTATCAGATTTGGTTTTTGGTGTTCTGTCCCAGGCTGGAACTGTTGCTGTTTCCAGGCACTGCCTACCCCATCTATTAACCCTTTACCACACAATCCCGACTTTTAACGACCCTGAAGGAAAAGCCTTTTGAAAACATTGTGGGAAAAGGAGAAAATGCTGGTAACCAGCATTTTCTCCTTTTCCCACAATTTTTCTAGCCTTCCCAAATCATATTTCAATTTTTGAGCCACTATTGATTTATCGTATGCAAATGCTTTCAATTTGGACAAGTCTAAAATTTTGTCGTTTGGTAAAGGGTTAACTTTTCCAGGCGAGCAGTGCTGTCTGATGACAGTACTTGTTTTTTCTTTGTATAGAGTCGAACTCAAAGTTGCATTAAGTGTTAAATGAATAGCAGTTTTAGTTTGTTTTGTTTTGTCGTTTCAATAATGAATTATGTAATTTATGTAATTTTATTTAGCCCTTGGGTAAAGGTACATGTGATTTTTGTATCAGAAATTACCAATATATGGGAACTTGTATCATAGTAATCCAGTATTGACACTAAATGTTGCTTTCACAGAGAGAAAAAACTAATTGGAGCTTAACCCTTTAAGCACCTTTCACAACTATAGTTGTCTTTGCGGCCAGTGTAAATCAAGATCAGGCTGCACAAAATGTGCAGCCTGATCTTTGATTTACACTATCTGCTTTGTTGAAACACTGTAGACATAGGAAACTATGAAATTGCAGTTATTTGAGTCATATTTCTGGGATAAAAATGTGTGATAGGTTTGTTTGGCACTCTAAGGGTTAACATTGATCATGACGAAGCAGAATCAAATTTTGCTGATATGCATTTCAGCTTCATACAAGTACATTTGTATCCTAGTATATATTACAAACTCTAAGTATTCCGTTCTGATATAGTTGGCCTAACTAGAGCTTAATCTGTAGTACAGCTTTCTTTTGCAGAGTGCAGATCAAAGTAATGCAACATCTAGACATGAAGTCTGATCTTTGATCTGCTCTGTCTTATTTGTAAAAATATTCTGGCTAAAACAGCTTTAAAATTGCAATGTTTAACCCTTTACCGCACAATGACGCCTTTTGACGCCCCTGGGAAAGAGGTCTTTTGAAAAGATTGTGGGAAAAGGAGAAAATGCTGGTAACCAGCATTTTCTCCTTTTCCCACAATGTTTTCTATCCTATCAAATAAAATTTGCACCATTTGAGCCACACTGAAATTGTCGTCTGCAAATGCTTTCAATTTGGACAAGGCTAAAATTTTGTCGTCTGGTAAAGGGTTAAATCTTTTATTCCATAACTGAAAATATCAATCTATTTTACTTTGTGCCAACAAAAATTTATATTTAGCATGACCAAGCAGTTTTAGGTTTGTGTGTATTGTGGACATATTGAGCAATCGAAAGGCTCAGAGATTTGTTTCAGAATGGCATGCACTTGCCTGTACATTTTACTGTCTTCACAACCTACATTTGGATTGTAATGATATCATACAATGTTATATACATGGTAGATTATGCAAAAGAATCACAACACCATGCAATTTCTGTCTAAATACTTTTAGTTTGTTTACACCCTTTCACCAAACATTTCAGGATTGTAATGACCCTGAGGAGGAGGGCTTTTGAAAACATTGTGGGAAAAGGAGAAAATGCTGGTGCCCAGCATTTTCTCCTTTTTCCACCATGTTTTATACCCTTTCAAAAACATATTATGTAAGCATCTAAGCCTCATTTTATTTGTCATCTGCAAATGCTTCAATTAGGAAAAGCTTTTGTTTTTGTTATCTGGTAAAGACTTAATCCTTTACCAAACGACAAAAATTTAGACTCTTTCAAATTGAAAGCATTTGCAGACGACAATATTAATGTGTTTCCGAAATTGAAATTTGTTTTGGGAAAGGTAGAAAACATTGTGGGACAAAGAGAAGATGCTGGTTACCAGCATTTTCTCCTTTTCCCACAATGTTTTCAAAAGGCTTCTTTCTCAAGGTCGTGAAAACCTGGGATTGTTTGGTAAAGGGTTACCTCCTGTTTCTTTTACATCATATTATTAGACAGTTTGTTCAACTTTAACTAGTCACTCAGAATAAATGCTTCTTTGAAACTAAACTTACAATGGTGCTTGCTGTATGTTTTACATCAATCAGCACTCACGATCACATCAACTATGCAATCTCTATGTACGGGTTTTATTCTTTTTATCCAATTTGTGTTACATCAATTGAAAGATGTGTTCTACAACTTATGCCTGCCACTCTGAACAGATGTTAAAACCTAACTAACAGTTGTGCTTGCTCCAAGACATTCCAAAGGTTGACAATGCTTCATCCACTGCAAATCAAGTGTGAAACATTATGTTAAAATTCATGCATCACTGCAGGGACAATGGACAATGTTGTTTTCTGTGACTGAACAGAACAGAACAGAACATATATTTATTTATGACTTGTACGCAAAATACATCGTCAATTATACAAATTTGACATTCCAAATATACGGTTTCACATAAGTCATAGCAAGCAAAGGACTATAATAGCAGTGAAAACAGGAATGAAAGAATCTAAGTCTGAAATAATGTTTTGGAGAGTAAGTCAAAAAGGAAAATTTTACGATACAATGCAAATTAATTGAGTCGGTTATTAATTCTTAATTCTAATTGCAATTTATTTCGCAAAAAGAACGCTTCCTTAAGGAAGTGAGCAATGCTACACAATGTTTTCTTATTAGATTGAAATAGCTGGCATAGTTTATACATAGAAGGTTTTCTGATAAGGATGCTGGTACGAATTTTTTTCTAATTTCAACAAAACTTGGACATACACATATAAAATGATACATATCTTCTAATTCATTTGAATTACAAAGCATACAAAACCTCTCATGTCTTGGTATTCTATTTTGTCCATATCTACCAGTTTGTATACGTAAAGAATGAGCAGACAGTCTGATTCTGGTTATATAAAATCTAATGTCATAAGGAACAACATCCAAATAATATTCGTACGTAAAAGAATGTTTAAAGTGTCTATATTCTTCTAAAACTACACTCTGGTCTAGTGACCCATACCATTCTTGCACAAAACAATCCAACACACGTTTAAAAATACATTGAAATGATTTAACTGAAGAATGTTTAAGATTATAGAATAAATCGGAATAGCCGAAATGGTCAAGAAGACATTTCACACGAGATACCCAGTTTTTCTTGGCCATTGTTGAAATCATTCAAAGCCAGACTATATAATTTATTCAAAATTATATTATCTGTGTGAATAACCTTACACCAATACTGTATAATTCTGTGACTATTCATAATGCATATAAAATTATTTCAATTGTTTCAAGTTGAAAGTTATGTCAGTATGTTTTAATACCTGGCCAATTTAACTATTGTTGCAATATTTTAGTAGTTATCATTAATAATATTTTGCCATCTTGGAATTATTGGAATTGTTGGAACAATCTCAAGGAATACTTTGCAGAAATCCTTCAGTTCTTTTTTCCACAGTATTCTGATGTTCTCAGGAAAAAGCTACATTTTTTAACCCTTTACCAAAAAATCCCATGTTTCGACAATCCTTATGGAGTAGGCTTTTAAAATTTAAAGGGAAAAGGAGAAAATGCTGGTAACAAGCATTTTCTGCTATTCTGGCAATGTTTTCTGTCCATTCAACGGCAACTTCCATTATTTGAGCCTGTATTATGTATTTGTCTGTAAATGCTTTCATGATAGACAAGTCTAACATTTTCTTTTTGGGTTAAAAAGTTTCAGGTAGAAATTGTAGCATGTGCCACTCAGATGCTTTCCTAACATTTGAGCCATGCTCTGGCAAAAGGGGCTTAATGCATCTCCGTGATCCCTGGTACCAAGAAAGACATCATATACTTGTGGATCCAAAATAGTGACTTTTTTTTTTAACCCTTTCCCAAACAAGCCCTGGTTTTCACGTGTCTGCAGTACAAATCTTTTGAAAACACTGTGGGAAAAGGAGAAATTGCTCGTGACGAGCAATTTCTCCTTTTCCCACAGTGTTTTCTACCCCTAATGAGACCTTTCTGCCATTTTCATCAAATTTAAAAGTGTCTTCTGCAAACTCTTTCAATTTGGACCAGTCCAAAATTTGTCGTTTGGGAAAGGGTTAACAAGTGACTTAATCATGAGGTATACTGGTCCTTTGACATGCATAAAATTAAACATTAGCCAAAAGTTTTGGCCCAGGTCAGCCTGCACATATTGTGCAGGCTGACCTTGGTCGATACTTTTCTTAGATGCACTAAGCCCTCTTTTCACAGAGCATGGTTCATTTATTTGTGGGAACTCAGAGAAGAAAACAAAAAGATATAAATATATCCTCCTAGAATTGTTCTAAGTTAGTATAGCTTTTATTATCTTCTGATTTTTGTTCATTTGGATACATGTTTCTGTATCTCTTGTTCAGATTTTGGATTTTTTTATTTTATGCAATAAAATATCTATCACAAGTATTAGGTTGAAGTTGGGTCTATAATATTGGGTTTAGCTTGTGAAGTCATTAATAACTCAGAAAAGGTATGTTCAATTCTTTTTTTAGAAATCATATGTTGCATTAGCTCTGAAAGTGTTTCATGCTTTACCAGGTATGAAATTTTAGAGATTTTCAAAATTGAAAGCATTTGTAGACAAAACATTTAAATGTAGCTCAAGTGATATGATTTGTCTTTGAAAGGATAGAAAACTTAGTTTGAAACAGAGAAAATGCTGGTTAGCAGCATTTTCTTCTTTTCCCACAAAGTTTTCAAAAGTCTTTTTCATTTGGGGCCTTAAAACGCTGTATTTTTCAATAAAACAATTCAAACTTAACTACTGCAAGGTATCATGAAGACTATATTTGAGAGATGGAAAATTTTAACCCTTAACTTTCAAATGACAAAATTTTAGACTGGTCCAAATTCAAAGCATTGGCAGACGACAAAACAAATCTTACTCAAAAATTGAAACTTGCTTTGGGAAGGAGAGAAAACATTGTGGGAAAAGGAGAAAATGCTGGTTACCAGCATTTTCTCCTTTTCCCACAATGTTTTCAAAAGGTGTCTTTCTCAGGCTCGTTAAAACTCGGGATTGTGTGTAAAGGGTTAAAATGAAAAAAAAAAAAAAAGGCTTAAAATGCCAAAAATATCAATTTTATTCATTTTGCACTTTTTGAAAAGATTCACCCCTAAGTCTGTGCCACTTAATCTGAAGTTTTAACTACCAAAGTTTTAAGGATAGAAAGAAAGAAAACTTTTGAAAACATTGTGGTAAATGGAGAAAATGATAGTAACCATCATTTTCTCACAATGATTTCTACCGTTTCAAGGACAAATTCCATTGTTTTAGTCATATTAAATCTTTCATCTGCAGATGCTTTCAGTTTTGACAAGTCTAAAATTATAGCATGTGGTAAAGATTAAAAGATGAAGTGTTTGTGTTGTGATCATACTGAAAAAGAAGGATAAAAATGCTCATAAAAGAAAAAGGCAGGGCTATGTCATATTTCATTGTGCAAATGAACCTTTTGTTTTCCTGATAGCCAAAAAAGACTTTTCATGGCCAAATAGGTTGTTTCAACGACTTACCATACATTTTTTTCAACCAGAAAAGGTTATAGAAAACATTGTAGGAAAAGGAGCACCTGTAATGCTCGTTTTCTCTCTAACTTTTTCAAATATACAAGTACATTGTACGTTAGATTTGGAAAATATGGTTCAGATGGATTGTGTGAAATCGAGAATATGCTTGTTTTATTGCGGTTGTTAGCTGCTTTCAAAACTTTTATGTTAGATCAGGGATCATATTATACACTCTACGTAAGTTACCAGGCAAAACACAATTTTGTTTTTGATTATGTTGATCCTTATACTGCTAAATACATGTAACTTAACCCTTTACCACACAATCCTGACTTTTAAGGACCCCGAGGAAAAAGCCTTTTGAAAACATTGTGGGAAAAGGAGAAAATGCTGGTAACCAGTATTTTCTCCTTTTCCCACAATGTTTTCTACTCTTCCCAAAACAAATTTCAATTTTTGAGTAACGTTTATTTTGTCGTCTGCTAAAGCTTTCAATTTGGACTGGTCTAAAATTTTGTTGTTTGGTAAAGAGTTAAGATGAAACTTACAAGCTGATAGTAAAAACCCAAATGCTGCTATTTCAAACTTATTTTTGGAGAAAAAACATCTTCTTATCGGACAATGTGGATCCAAGATCGGACTGCTCATTTTGTGCAGTCTGATCTTGATCTAAACTATCCGCCAAAGGTCACTGAGTAGCGTTTAGCAGCTTGAGCGTTAAAAATAGGCTACCTTTTTTTTTCCGGTTGCTTAAAGAATGGTCAGTCCAGGTTGTTTTTGATTTTGTTAAAGTCTTGTAGAAAAGGCCAGTGCTGATAAGCAGTGCAATGGGTCTACACCCAAGTTTGCATATGGAACTCCTATAGTTTTCCAAAGGAAAGATGTTCATGCCTTAATTATCATAATGATTCATTAAAGCATTTGTAGTGCAGATTTGTTTTCGTATGATTTCTACTTCCAACCAATTTTCTGTTGGAGCTAATTGTTACATTGTTGCTACAGCATTACCTCAGAACGGTAACCCTTCACCAAACAATCTCAAGTTTTATCAACTCTGAGAAAGAATGTTTTTTAAAACATTGTTGGAAAAAAAGAAAATGCTGGTTGCCATGGCTGCCATTGATTGTGGCTTTGAATTGATTGAGCATCCGCCTTATTCGCCTGATCTCGCTCCATCAGACTTTCGTCCTTTTCCAAAATTCAGAAAGGCCATTTTCGGTACCTACATTCCGTCAGATGACGTCATATATGCAGTTGAGGACTTTCGGAACAGTCAAGAAAAGGACTGCTTGAAAAAGTGTATAGATACTGAAGGGTTTATGTTGAAAATTAATGCACTAAGTCCGCCAAAAGTCGGATCTTTACACATGAGGCTCACAACACAGGCCTATCAATCAGCCCTCGTATTTAAGCCTTTCCCACACAATCCCGACTTTTAATGACCCAGAGAAAGAAGCCTTTTGAAAACATGGTGGAAAAAGGAGAAAATGGCGGTAACCAGCATTTTCTCCTTTTCCCACAAAGTTTTCTACCCTTCCCAAGACAAGACAATTTCAAGTCTTCAGTCAAATCTATTTTGTCGTCTGCAAATGCTTTCAATTTGGACTAGTCTGAAATTTTGTCGTTTGGTAAAGAGTTAAGCCGTAAATTTTGCCTTGTTGATCTAAGTTGAACCTTGATGGTCTCCGAAGCTGCAAAGCACAGTGCTTTTGTTTTCCGTTTGATGCAACAAGTTTAAACTGACACCTTTACTTTATCTCTTGTTAATGTGCAGCGCAACCTCCATGTACCCCTTGTGTATTCACATTAGCATTTCCCTGGCACCGTGTTCCTTTAAATTGGACAATATAGTTTTTAAATGACCCATACATGTTAGCCTTATCCTAATAATTAGAAGGGGGTCAATGACCACCATTTGAGAAAGTCAAGGGAAAACGCTTGATTAACCCTTTCCCAAACGACAAATTTTGGACTGTTTCAAATTGAAAGAGTTTGCAGACGACAATTTTAAAGTTGATGAAGATGGCAGAAAGGTCTCATAAAGGGTAGAAAACATTGTGGGAAAAGGAGAAATTGCTCGTTACGAGCAATTTCTCCTTTTCCCACAGTGTTTTTAAAAGACTTGTATTGCAGACACGTGAAAACCAGGGCTTGTTTGGGAAAGGGTTAACTCTACAAGACGACAATATTTTTGACTTGTCCTACCTTCAAAGGATTTGCAGACGACAATGTAAAGTACATATAGCTGAATCGACTGAATTCGTTTAATAACCAGTATTTTCTCCTTTTCCCACAATGTTTTCTACCATTTCAAAGACAGAAATTATCAGTTGAGCTAGATTTATTTTGTCGTCCGCAAGTGCTTTGAATTTCGTTTGGTCCACAATTTTGTCTTACGGTAAAGATTTAACAAAGTTGTTCAAGATGCTCCAGTCCTGGTTAATCACATTTACATAGCTTCATCTAGTAGTGCTCTTCAAAACTTTTTCAAATGTTGCCACTGATTATTATGACTTTATTTCTGAAGTAAGCGACATAGATCATGCAGTCTGATCTTGGACGTGTACCGTTACGTTGTTTAGTCAAGGCTCTAAGATAAAAACCTCTGAGTTGCAGGGATTTTATTTTCAACTGTCGAAAGAGGGCGGATTTGCACATTGAGCATTGAAAATGCACATAACAAGAGACTTGTGATTCGTGTGATGGAATAAGTATGTGGCTAAAGCATTTGACCGAGATTAACCCATCACCACACGACCCCGACATTTAACGACCTTGAGGAAGAGGCCTTTCGAAAGCATTGTGGAAAAAGAAGAAAATGCTGGTAACCAGCATTTTCTCCTTTTCCCACGATGTTTTGTACCCTATCAAAGACAAATTCCATAATTTGAGCTACATTTAAATTGTCGTCTGCAAAGGCTTTCAATGTAGACCAGTCTAAAATTTGTCGTTTGGTAAAGGCAGCCAGACGGACCTCAAATAGGAAGGTTTGATTGTACGGTGTTTAACACTGTTACCAGTATTATTGCAGTTATATCGCAATGGCCAGTGCACCAACCTATGCTTTTCAGAGGTTTTTTTCTACTAGTGCTTCGCACAAAATTCATCCCAAGCCACTGGCTGCTTTCTCGAATGACGATCGTCGAAACAATGATCAGTGATGAGAGAGAAATGAATCCCCTTTCGCAGTTACGATCATAAACCCTCGGAGAGGAATTTGACGAGCGTGGGGTTCGAGCCAGCGACCCCTGTTCTCAAGCCTACCTGTATGCTGCTGACTGTGACACAGGGGCTCGGCTCAAATAGAAAGAATTCCAACATTTTTTGCCCGGCTGTTTTCAAAGAAAAGGTCAATGAAACTATAGTGACAGCCCTGTTATAATCTGCGTCGTAGTTATCGTGCAAAAACACATTTTTTCATATCGCCGTTATTACTCAAGATACATTACTTCAAACTTGAGCTGCTTGTTAATCCTTAGGGTGCTAAGCGCGACTCACTGAGGCTTTTGCGGACAGTGTAGATCAAAATGCACAGAACGTGTCTGATGTTGGATCTACACAGCCTGATACGGAGACATTTTTCTCCAAAGAAATAGTATTATTCCGGTTTTTTTTACTGTAGGCTTGAAAGTTGCATTTAAGTTATTTAGCAGGATAGGGGTTAACTATCAAAAGGGGAAGCTACTAGAAGTGAAGGTAACCTTCAAAGTATTTTGACAGTCATGCCTCTTTTCTATGTTTTCACAGAAATTCACCTTCATTTCATCTACACTTTTATTTGTCCTCAGCAAATGCTTTCAATTTGGACAAGTCCAGAATTTTTATCTTTTGGTAAAGACTTAAAAAAGTATCAACTCATGCCATGTAGGCAGTCTACTTTCTGACATGCTGTTATCTTGTTCAACAAGCACGATTCAGAAATGGTTGGTTGGTCGGGGAAAACCACTTTTAACAAGATGAAAAACATTGTGGTAAAAAGGAACAAATGCTAGTAACAAGTGATTGTTCTTATTCCCACAAGGCTAGAACATGAATGAAAAAAAAACGCTTTAATGAAATAGATATTGGGAAATAAGTATTGGTTTCCCTTTGTTACAAAAGATCCAACAAACAATGTACCTCAACTTTATTCTTTAAACTGCCAAAATTAACTGAAGATTTCAAAGTTCTTTTGCTGTTTCGACCGGAGTAAATCAAAGGATATATGTGAACCATGCTCCATGAAAAGCGGGGTTAATGCAACTGCAAAAAGGATCGATTCAGGTCAGCCTCCGCGGACTGCGCAGGCTGACAGGGGTCGAAACCAGTTGCTTTTTGTAAATTTTCTACATGGCAAAGGACGATTCTACCCCAGTCGATTTTTATACTGAATGGATTTTTGGGATCCACACTCATGTGATGACGTGCTTAAATAATGCATGACGGAGATGTATTAAACACCCAAACCATGGCTCATAAAGATATACACTGTGGCCATACTCTACTTTCGGAGAAGTCCGATCTTGAACTTCACTGTTCGCAAAATTGCCTATGGTCCTAATCCACATATACAAGGAAGCTATGTGGTATGTCCACTTACAAAAGGCATAAATTGACTGTACACATAACATGATAAAGTGCAAGAAAAAGGGATGGTAAAGAAAAAACACTATATAGAGAAATTATTGGATTAGTGGTACGAGGTAACAGATGGTGACGGATTATTGCGAAACATATAAGGATTATTTTTCCCTTCTCTCTTTACCCCTCAAACGCTAAAATAAATAAAATGAAAATCAGCAATGAAAAAGAAAACATTAATAATGATTAAAAAATACAAATTCACTGTTGTTTGTCAAGCAATTGTAACGAAGTCGTGGGTTAATAGATTCAAGATTGGACGCGGCACGTTCTGTGCGGTCTGATCTGGAGCTTCACTGTCAGCAAAGCAACATAGGTTGTGCTTAGAGCTCTAAGGGTTCATTGATGTACCTATGCATGGACAAGTTTGACGAAGTCCTAGCGACCCAGGATTGATTTTATGTTGGGTTGTCGGTGGGTCTTTTTGTCATGATGCATGCAATGCATAATGTTATGTTCTCTGTTCCTCTCTTTTTAACTCTTTACCAAACGACAAATTTTTAGAGTAGTCCAAATTGAAAGCATTTTACAGATGACAAATGTAACTAAAAAAGTGAAATTTGTTTTGGGATGGCTAGAAAACAGTCTGGGAAATGGAGAAAATGCTGGTTACCAGCGTTTTCTCCTTTTCCCACAATGTTTTCAAAAGGCTTCTTTCTCAGGGTCGTTAAAGGTCGGGATTGTGTGGTAAAGAGTTCACCCAATACCAGATGAAACAAAACATTGAAACTTGCTCAATTTGAAAGCTTCTACAGAAGTACAAATTCAATGGGTCTAAAATATGGAATTTGATTTTGGCAAATTTTGAAAAACATTCTGGGAAAAGGAGAAAATGCTGATTACCAGCATTTTCTCCTTTTTCAATAGTCTTTGAAGAGCTAAATATTTCCCCTAGAGGGGAACTGTGTTGAAAAGGTTTGACTAATTACCTCCTGAATTAAATTCTCAGCTGACTTCTTTGTAAACATCTTTGTAAAATACGGATAATCCACAGCGTCAAATAAAGATATGAATTTTCCAAACAACCCCATTTTGAATAACGAGTCCGAGAAAACACTACAGAAAAGAGAAAATATTGGTAGCAAGCATTTTTTTTCCAGGTCCCTGTTGTTTCATAATAAAATTCCGTCGTTTCAGCCACATTTTGGCATCTGTATTATAGTTCGAATTTTGTGATGGTAGGAGATCAAATCAGGATTTCCAGATTGCAAATAGAAATACGACATACATGTAATTAGAGCGCTACGGAAGACAAAGATCAACTCTACGCTGGAACTTTAATAAAAGGAAGTAACTTTAACCCACTCTCCCTTCTTCATTAACATTTATCAGTTAAACCCCACTTCACACTCATAATTCCTTTTTATCCCTGTACTATCCAAATACTTCCTTTCCCTTCCTCCCATACCAATCCGGCAGTGTTTGACTGTGTACATGTACAAGAATAAGCCCGACTTTGAGTCCTTCCACAACCGTTATTCTCGTAGCGTTTTAGCCTCTACCGACGGAAATTTCGTCTGCAGCGGAACTTCCATAACGCGGCAAACGGAAAACGGGAAGATGATGAAGATATATTTTGACCCTTTTTTAGTTTATTTTGTAAGGTTTTTTTTTTTTGTCATTTCTTACTATCTAATCAAAAATGGATCTAGATCTATAGAATTTTAATGACGGGGTATTTTTTACTCAAGGGAACATTGTCGCCAGCAGTTTCGTACAGTACACTAGCCCTGATCCGATTGCAATTGATTGTTCCGCTTACCTGTTTATTTATTGATCTTTTGCACCTATTATTTTATTTGCAGGACAGATTCATCAATATTTGTACACCCGCTACCTTGAAGATGCCCGAAAGAAAGTAGCAATTGATTTAATAAGCAGTGATTGTATCGTTCGACATAGCATTCTTCATCCCAGTTCAATAACCGTGCACAGAAAGATGGAAAACATTTTTTCTCAATAATAGGAAAGTACAGTGGTTAACATAGAGCCGATAATATACTTACTGGACAATAGGTTTTTGTTATTTTGCTTAAATCTGGCACAATACTTTTGTTGAAGAAAAGCAGATTTTACATTTAATCATTTTGTAACTTTGTGTGGATAAACTGTGTTGTATCATTTTGGGAATGTAAGCTGGTGTAGACTGATATTAATATATTGATAAATTCAAGTAATTTATGATGGAAAGTTAAAGAAGAAATGACCAAAAATGTATGCGAAAAAGTACACTATCATGTGTTCAGATAGATCTGTTGTAGTTACAGACAAATTACTGGTGATAAATATGCATAGAAAACATGGAAACAACAGAAAATGGTGGGGACTTCATCATCTTTTTTCATGCAGATTTCTACAAACTATTTCAATCATTTCTTATTTACTTTTACATTTGCTGGTTCCAGTTTGCGGGCAAACTGTTAACCAAGATATTCGCCCGTTTCCACCATTGTTCAATGCAGCTCAAAACCGTCCAATTTTGACAGAACCATCTCAGGGCACATGCGGTGTTCAAGAAAGATCAGCATACTGTAAGAGTTCCGTGTTTCCAATCTCTGTCGATCAGTGCAATCAGGATTTCTGTGTTCAACAATGCCCAGGTCGTGAAGAAATGCCAGTGTCTGTTGACATGCTTTATCAGTCAGCAGGTTTTAGTGATTGCGTATTTTTGGACACAATTAACACTCGTCCAGGAAGTGCTTTCCTCTCTGCATCAACTTCCTTCATTGGCACTGGTCCTACTTGTTTTGTAACACCAACTGTTACTCCATATCTGTCCCCATCACAAGAATTCACCATAACAGTATGGATTTGGCAGAAGGAAAATAATGATGGGTAAGTGTTTACAAGTACAGTGCAGTTGTGAACATGTCTTTGTTTTGTATACAGTACTTGTTTTACTCTTAACACTTTACCAAATGACAGAATTCTAGACTGGTCCATATTGAAAGCATTTGCAGACGACAAAATAAATTTAATTAAAGATTTGAAATTTGTTTTTGGAAGGGTAGAAAACATTGTGGGAAAAGAAGAAAATGCTGGTTTCTCCTTTTCCCACAGCGTCTTCAAAAGGCTTCTTTCGCAGGGTCGTTAAAAGTTGGAATTGTGTGGTAAAGGGTTAATCTAACAGCGCCAGATTTTAACAACCCTGGAAAACCTAGTGTGAAAAGGAGAAAGTGCAGGTAACCACCATTTTCTCCTTTTTATACGCCCGTCGAAGACGGGACGTATTATGGGATCACCCGTGGGGGGCGGGCGGGCGGCGTCCAGTTCTTTGTCTGGAGCATATCTCCAAAACTATACTACCTACGGTTATGAAATTTCATGTGTGGATAGATCTCATCAAGGGGGAGTGCAGTGTACAGGAATCATAACTCTTGCTTCCTTAATTTTTGAGTTATTGCCCTTTCTTGTTTTTCATACTTGAATTTTGTCCAGTGAATATCTCCAATACTATACTACCTAGGGTTATGGAATTTCATGAGTGGATAGATCTCATCAAGGGGGAGTGTAGTGCACAGGAATCATATCTCTTGCTTCCTTAATTTTTGAGTTATTGCCCTTTCTTGTTTTTCATACTTGAATTTTGTCCGGTGAATATCTCCAATACTATACTACCTAGGGTTATGAAATTTCATGAGTGGATAGATCTCATCAAGGGGGAGTGCAGTGCACAGGAATCATAACTCTTGCTTCCTTAATTTTTGAGTTATTGCCCTTTCTTGTTTTTCATACTTGAATTTTGTCCGGTGAATATCTCCAATACTATACTACCTAGGGTTATGAAATTTCATGAGTGGATAGATCTCATCAAGAGGGAGTGCAGTGCACAGGAATCATAACTCTTGCTTCCTTAATTTTTGAGTTATTGCCCTTTCTTGTTTTTCATACTTGAATTTTGTCCGGTGAATATCTCCAATACTATACTACCTAGGGTTATGAAATTTCATGAGTGGATAGATCTCATCAAGGGGGAGTGCAGTGCACAGGAATCATAACTCTTGCTTCCTTAATTTTTGAGTTATTGCCCTTTGTTGTTTTTCATACTTGAATTTTGTCCGGAGCATATCTCCAAAACTATACTACCTACGGTTATGAAATTTCATGCATGGATAGATCTCATCAAGGGGGAGTGCAGTGCACAGGAATCATAACTCTTGCTTCCCTAATTTTTCAGTTATTGCCCTTTCTTGTTTTTCATACTTGAATTTTGTCCGGTGAATATCTCCAATACTATACTACCTACGGTTATGAAATTTCATGTCTGCATACATCTCATTAAGGGGGAGTGCAGTGCACAGGAATCATAACTCTTGCTTCCTCAATTTTTCAGTTATTGCCCTTTCTTCTTTTTCATACTTGCATTTTCTCCGGTGAATATCTCCAAAACTATACTACCTAGGGTTATGAAATTTCATGCCTGCATACATCTCATTAAGGGGGAGTGCAGTGCACAGGAATCATAACTCTTCCTTCCTTAATTTTTGACTTATTTTCATACTTGAATTTTGTCTCGAGCATATCTCCAAAACTATACTACCTATGGCTATGAAATTTCATGCGTAGATAGATCTCATCAACTGGGAGTGCAGTGCACATGAACCATAACTCTTGCTTAATTTTTGACTTATTGCTCTTTCTTTATTTTGAAACTTTAATTTTGTCCAGTGCATATCTTCAGAACTATACTAGCTAAGGATATGAAATTTCATGCGTGGATACATTCCATCAATGGGAAGTGCTGTGCATATAAATTTCAACTCTTGCTTGCTTAATTTTTCAGTTATTGCCCTTTCTTGTTTTTTTTTCGAACTTGAATTTTGTATGATGCATATCTCTCAAACTATACTACCTCGGGTTATGAAATTTTAGGGCTGGATACATCTCATCAAGGGGTAGTGCAGTGCACATGAAATATAAATTGCTTATTTTTTATGCACCAGCATTTTCTCCTTTTCCCACAATGTTTTCTACCCTTTCCAAACCAAATTTCAATTTTTGAGTTACATTTAGTTTGTAAACTGCAAATGATTTCAATTTGGACTAGTCCAAACTTTTGCTGTGTGGTAAAGAGTTAATAGTAATACAATAATAAACAAGAGTTCCGTCAACACAAATACACTGCCATTATCTTCAATCAACAGTAAAAAAAATATTCTGCACTACTATTTTTCTATACCTCCCCTTTATCATTATTATGCCCCAACTTTACAACTTGGGGTAAGACGGGCGTATCTTGCGACAATTTGCCGCTCTTGTTCAACAATGTTTTCTGCCTATTCAAAGTCAAATCCCATCGTGTGAGCTATATCTAAAATGCAGTCTGCAAATGATTTGACTTTGAATGAGTCTAAAATTTTGTTGTTGCTGAAGTTAACCTTTTACTAAACAATTCCATGTTTTGAAGACCCTGTGGAGGAGACTTTTTAAAACATTACAAGTGGAAAAACAAGAAAATGCTTGAAACTATATTTTGTACAGTATCAAAGATAAATTTGATCATTTGAGCCATATTGAATTTGTCACCTGCAAATGCTGTCAGTTAGGACAAGTCTAAAATTTTGTTATCTGGTAAAGAGTTACTGATGTGCCTTAGTCAACATTACTGTATTTCAATCAGTCACGTGAGGGTATCATTTCACATGAAAACTTTTTTGTGACTATCTTGAACTTGCCATAGTTCTTTTTAACCCTTGACTGCACAATTCCACCTTATGATGCCCCTGGGAAAGAAACCTTTAGAAAACATTGTGGGAAAAGGAGAAAATGCTGGTAACCAGCATTTTCTCCTTTTCCCACAATTTTTTCTACCTTATCAAAGAAAAATTGCACCATTTGAGCCACATAAAATTGTCGTCTGCAAATGCTTTCAATTTGGACCTACCTCAAATTTTGTCGTTTGGTAAAGGGTTAACTCAGTACAAAACAGGAAAGTTCTAGACTAATTGGAGGGATTTGCAGATGAAAAATTAGATGTGACTCAAATGATAAGAATTTTCTTGGGAAGGATAGAAAGCATGGTGGGAAATGAAGAATATGCTGATAACCAGTATAATCTTCTTTACCCACTATGCTTTTTTAAAAGTCCTCCAAAAGAGATTGTTTTGTAAAGGGTTCACTAAGGATATTCAATTACTAAAAAATTCATTGTAGTGACAGGTGAAATTATGGACAGTGTAAGTTAACCTTTTACCAAATGACAAAATTTTAGACTGGTTCAAACTGAAAGCATTTGCAGACAAATTAAATGTGGCTCAAATGAATTGTCTTGTTTCTGAAAGGTTAGAAAACATTATGGAAAAAGGAGAAAACATTATGGAAAAAGGAGAAAATGCTGGTTACCAGCATTTTCTCCTTTTCCCACAATGTTTTCAAAAGTCTTATTCAATTAACAGGGTCGTTAAAATTTGGGATTGTGTGGTAAAGGGTTAAAGATTAGATCAGACTGCTCTTTCTTATGAGTCTAACCTTTTTGAAAACATTGTGGGAAAAGGAGAAAATGCTGGTTAGCAGCATTTTCTCCTTTTCCCACAATGTTTTCAAAAGGCTTCATTTCCAGAGGCGTTAAAGGCGTCATTGTGCAGTAAAGGGTTAAACGATAGCAGTGAACCTGTCCATATAATCCTGGGTCCATATTCACCAGCCGTTCTTAAGAACATCCTTAGTCTTATTCTCAAGAATTTACTAAATTTGACAGTAATGCAACTTCTGATTTGCTAAACTAAATGGTTCAGCCAATCAGCTGTTGCATTACTTTCTAAATCTAGAATTAGACTCAGAATTAAACTAAGAATGGTTGGTGAATACTGACTCTGGAGTTTCTTTAACTGTACAGCTTGAAATACATTTTTTTTGAAGACAGTGGCTAGGCAAGCTGATTTATTTGGGTCTGTAGAATTACTTGTTTTGAATACAGCCTCATACAGGAAGAAAAATATTCACAAAGTTAGCTAATGTGCCCATTGATTATTGATGTAAACATGTATCATATTGAATATTTCCTTGAAATGCCATACTTGTTATGTTATGCACACATAAAAATTCAGCAGCACAAAATATCAACCCTTAACTACACAAGCACGAGTTTTGATGACCTTGAGGAAGCAAGCTTTTGGAAACATTGCAGAAACCGGAGAAAATGCTGGTAACTTGCATATTCTCCTTTTACCACAATGTTATCTACTCTTTCAAAGAAAAATATCCTCAACTGATCCACATTTAATTTGTCCTCTGTACATGCTTTCAATTCAGACAAGTCTAAAATTTTGTTGTTTGGTAAAAAGTTATGTGCCTTCTGTCATTAGAAGAAGTAAACAAAGAAAATCTTGTTTTCCAACATACTACCATATTTGTTGTTGACTGTGTCCAGTGGAAAAAGGGAAAGGTGACTTCTTATGACAGGTGGCTGTTTCACACAGACTGATATCCTATGCAGAACTAAGATTTGGTAACTGCATGTGATGGCTGTTTAATCGATAGAGATGTTTGATAAATTTAGATAGCCATTTAACCCTTTACCAGACAATCCCGACTTTTAACGACCATGAGAAAGAAGCCTTTTGAAAGCATTGTGGGAAAAGGAGAAAATGCTGGTAATCAGCATTTTCTCCTTTTCCCACAATGTTTTCTACCCTTCCCAAATTGAATTTCAATTTTTCAGTCACATTTATTTTGTCTTCTGCTACTGCTCTCAATTTGGACTAGTCTAAACTTTTGTCGTTTGGTAAAGAGTTAATGCAGGTTAGTTTGTAGTTTATCCCTTTCCCAAACGACAAATTTTGGACTGGTCCAAATTGAAAGTGTTTGCAGACGACAATTTTAAATTTTATGAAAATGGCAGAAAGGTCTCAAAAAGGGTAGAAAACACTGTGGGAAAAGGAGAAATTGCTCGTTACGAGCAATTTCTCCTTTTCCCACAGTGTTTTCAAAAGGCTTGTACTGCAGACACGTGAAAACCAGGGCTTGTTTGGGAAAGGGTTAAACATAAACACTCTTTGTAAGATGCGTTATACTGCAGCTTAACACTTGACAGTTTCATCTGATGCTTCAAGTCTGTTGATACTAATTAGAGTTACAGGACTTTGAAATCATAAAAATTGGAAATTTTTTGGTTTCTATCAAAATTAATAAATTGATT
This sequence comes from Tridacna gigas, assembly GCA_945859785.2. Classification (NCBI taxonomy): domain Eukaryota; kingdom Metazoa; phylum Mollusca; class Bivalvia; order Cardiida; family Cardiidae; genus Tridacna; species Tridacna gigas. The sequence goes on along the minus strand of OX244029.2, from coordinate 11,441,519 downwards.
ACATGAACAATCTGACAATAACATTGGTATATCACTTTAAATCAAAGGATTGAAAAAATATATTAACTCTTTAACAAATGACAAAATTTTGGCTGGTCCAAATTGAAAGCATTTGCAGAATGACAAAATTAAATGATACTTAAATGTTCGGATTTGTCTATGATAGGCTAGAAAACATTGTGGGAAAAGGAGAAAATGCTAGTTTCCAGCATTTTCTCTTTTTCCCTCAAAGTTTTCAAAAGGCTTCTTTCACATGGTCAATTAAAACCCGAGATTGTTTGGTAAAGGATTAAACATTTTAGACAGTCATATTTTGCGAAGCTTTCATGATTGGCTATCATTTGGAAGCACAATGTTTCTCAAACATGCATCATGTATCTTGTTTCACTTTTGAAAAGTGGCCCCTATTGTAGTTAAGAATCACTTATGTGTGTATGAAACTCTTTACTAAATGATGAAAGTTTAACTTAACCAAACTGAAAGCAATTCCAGAAAAAATATAAACGTGACTCAAATAGTGAGTCTTTTTATAAGGTCAAAAACATTGCAGGAAAAGGAGAAAAAGCTGTTTACCAGCATCATCTCCTATTCCCACAATGTTTTCTAGAGCCTCTCTGCCTTAAATTTTTAAAACGCAGGATCATGTGATAATGGATCAACACACCTTTTTCAAATTTATTGATTCTTTTGAATAGTCATGGTAGAATTAGAAGGCCCCCCTCCCAGATTTATGTTTCAGGGACAAAACTATACAACTTCTGGACAAAACTATACAACTTTCGGGTATGACAACTTTTAAACCTTTAACCTCTAACATAACAAAATGTAATCCTAGTACAAATTGAAAACACTCATGCAGACAAAAGAATAAATGTAGATCAAATGATGAACTTTGTCTTTATAAGAAAAAAAAAGGAAACTTGGGGAAATAGAGAAAATGCTGGTTACACGCATTTCCTCCTTTTCCCGAAATGTTTTCAAAAGCCCTCTCCCTCAGGGTGGTTAAAACTCGGGATTTTGAGGTAAAGGGTTAACACCCTGAACCTGGCTTTAGTTGCTTTTGAGACAGTGTGTGCATTCTTGATTTTGGACCTACAATGCCTCCTACAGTAATTCATAACATATCCTGGCAAAAATAATCCGGAAATAGAAATATCTTTGCTATTTTGTCCTGATGAAAAGTCTATCAATTAACTCTTTACCAAATGATAGAATATTACACGTGTCCAAATTGAAAGCATTTGCAGACGACAAATCAAATATGGCTGATATGATTGAAATTGTTAGTGAAAGTGTACAAATTTTGTGGAAAAAAGAGAAAATGCTGGTTACCAGCATTTTCTCCTTTTCTCACAATGTTTTCAAAAGGCTTCTCCTTTAATCCTTTACCATGTAAAGCCAACTTTTAACAACCCAGAGGAAGAATCCTTTTGAAAACATTATGGGAAAAGGAGAAAATGCTGGTAACCAGCATTTTCTCCTTTTCCCTCAATGTTTTCTACCCTATGAAACAAAAATCACATCATTTGAGCCACATTGAAATTGTTGTCTGCAAATGCATTCAATTTAGATGGGTATAAATTTTTGTCATGTGGTAAAAGCATAATGTTTTAAAAGTCAGAATTTGTGTGGTAAAGGGTTAATTCAGCTATGTATGGTTAAAACTCTGCCTAATCACTTAAATCGGCTGTTCCTCATGGCAGATACCATGATTACAGGGGGTGGGGACAGCTTGAGGACCTTTCTTATGTTTTCAAGTCAAATTATGGTACCTAAAGATCTAAAATTATTGACGGGGACCATATGTATATTTTGCACTGCCAAAATTTACTCCTAGTACTAAGTGGAAATGTTTCCTTCTATTAAACTGATTGGTCCATGAAACCCAGGTGTCAGCTTTTGAAATAACAGTGAGCTGCAATAGTTCTAACGAACCTGACTTGTTCAAAATATTCATCATTGGATTGAGATTTCCATTTTACAGTAGGAAGAGAAAAAAAAATTGTCCCTCTCCAAAGTTTCTTTTTTAACTCTTTACCTTATGACAAAATTTTGGACCAGACCAAATTGAAAACATTTGCTGACAACAAATTAAATGTAGCTAAATTAACCCCTTACCACACAATGACAACTTTTAATGACACTAAGGAAGGAGGCTTTTGAAAATATTGTGGGAAAAGGAGAAAATGCTGGTAACCAGCATTTTCTCCTTTTGTCACAATGTTTTCTACCCTATCAGAGAACTTAAGTCCATTTGTACCAATTTTGAGATAGTTGTCTGCACATGCTTTGAATTTCGATGACTCCAACATTTTTTATGTGGGAAAGGGTTAATACCTATCAATTCTGTTCTCTGTACCTGATCAAAGCTAATTTTCTGCAAAACAAAAGAGATCACTTTCTCCATTCCAATTTTAAAATTTGAGATAGGTATTGGCAAATTATTAAGGTCGACCTGTTTGGAACAGTATACTATTGGACACCTTGTTTTATATATTTTGCATGGTGCATGATATTTCATCGAAAGTGTGTTTCATCGATATCCATGTATGTTTTGAAATATCGATTGCTAAATTCCTAGATTTATTTCATGAAAAGCTCTGTCTGGGAGGACGATTTGAACCACAATTCGTCTGGGTTAGGGTAAGGGTTAGGGCTAGGCATCATTTTCGACGAAACTGGTTTTTGACAAAATGTTGCACATCCATTTTGTAGCAGAGGCAAAAAGCTCTAAAAATAAACTAAGCGCCTTTGATGGGTTGTTTTCTATATTATCTTTTAAAAAAGCTACATTTACCTTTCATTCAGACTTTAGTGCTTAAGGGAAAGAATAATTTTGATAGGTTGAAGAGAAAAATTGATAAAATAGCCTAAATAGGAATGGGTTAACATGTGATTCATCAAATACTTTTGAGATCAGGTGGGTAGGTTTCCAGGTAAACAGGATGGTATGTTTATATAACCACTAAGAAATCCCCAAATCAATAGAGAAAGCTTGACTTACTGAATATTTTATGAGATATCATGACTAAAAGTCCTTGTTTTCTTGATCTAATTAACTTAATTCTGCAAGTTCTTGGTCTGGCTTGCATATCTAATTACCTTACCTGTTATTTAGTGCTTGTCAAGAGCTTCAAAGATGGCTCACTGTTCTGATATATAACCTTATTTTGTTTCACAACAAGTTGACTCAGAATTTGGCTGTGCATCATGATAATTCTTTAACACACAATCCTGAGTTTTAATAACCCTGAGAAAGAAGAGTTTTGAAAACATTGTGGGAAATGGAGAAAATGCTGGTCACCAGCATTTTCTCCTCTTCCCACATTATTTTCTACCCACTGAAGAAAGATAGTGTTACTTCACCCACAATTGATGTATTGCTTGCAAATGCTTTCAATTTGTACAAGTCTAAAAGAAATTTATGTGGTAAAGACTTAAATTCACGTAAGTACAATAAAACTTGTCATGGTGGCCACCTTTATTGGCAAGCAACCTGCATCAACCTTTTAATAGATGACAAAATTCAAGACTAGACTACATTGTTAGCAATTGAAGATGACAAATGAAATGTGTACTAAAAAATGGGATTCATCTTTGGAATGGAGGAAACATTATGGAAAAAGGAGAAAAATGCTGGTTGCCAGCATTTTTTCTTTTTGCCACAATGTTTTCAAAAGCCGCCTTCAGGGTTGTGAAAATATAGTCCTGTATGTTGTTTGGTGACAGTTAAACCTGGCAATGTCAAGTTCCCAGACCAGGCAGATATACCTGTAGCAAGGGAGCACCTGTCTCAAGCAAGCACATTTAAAGTATCCCTTAGGTGTTATATAATTGCTTGATACAGGCTGGCATAAAGATGTGACTGAATGAATACAACAAATTTTCTTATGATCATCTTCCCCAAAGATTTTCTGTCTTTTACCAAAGCTGTTTTTGCAGTCAGACCTGTACTTGAACCCTTTCCCAGACAAGCCCTGGTTTTCACGTGTCTGCAGTACAACTCTTTTAAAAACACTGTAGGAAAAGGAGAAATTGCTCGTAACGAGCAATTTCTCCTTTTCCGACAGATTTTTCTACCCTTTTTGAGAACTTCCTGCCATTTTCATCAGATTTCAAATTGTCGTCTGCAAACTCTTTCAATTTGGACCAGTCCAAAATTTGTCGTTTGGGAAAGGGTTAAGCCTTTAACACACAATTCAGAGTTTTAATGACACATGGAAGAAGGCTTTTGAAAACATTGCGGGTAAAGGAGAAAATGCTCCTTTTCCAACAATGGTTTTAACCCTTTCAAAGATAATTTACACCATTTTAGTTTCATTTGATTTGTCATTTGCACATGCTTTGAATTTGTCCAAATTTTCTAGTTTGGTAAAAGCACAAAGCACACTTCAGTTGTTTGTGCAGAAAGTTTAGATCATAACTTGACTGCACAGACTGTAGGCGGGTTATCTATTCCTCAAATAGATTAAAACCAATAATGTGGCAATACATGGCCTCATTGCCCACTTTATACTAGAACTCACTGGTGACTCACAAGTTTGTCATCTGGTAAACAAAAAATGTTTGTTTGTAGGTGAAAATGTTTGTCCACAGTAAATTTTTTTTTTACAAATCTGTAATCACTGATTAGGACCTTATACTATTAAATGTCACCTAAACCTTTACCACACAAGCCAGAGTTTCAGTGACCTCCAATGAAAAGGACTTTTGAAAACAATGTGGGAAAAGGAGAAATTGCTGGTAAACTTTTCCAGCAATGTTTTCTACTCTTTGAAAGACCCTGATTGAGAGAGCTTTTGAAAACTTTGTGAGAAAAGGTAACCAGCATTCTCCTTTTCCCACAAAATTTTTTACTCTTCCTAAGACAAATCCCATCATTTAGGCCTGAGTTTTATTTTGTTGTCTGAAAATGCCATCAATTCTAGTCTCGAATTTTGTCATATGGTAGAGGATTAAGGCAAAGCATAATATAAATGTTTTCTTTTCAGAACACTTATACAGAAAGTATCCAAGGAGACTGGAGAAATCATATTTGAAATCAATATCAGGGAAACTTTCCTAAGTTTTGTTTACAAGAGTACTATTGGGCTTCTTACTGTCACATTCCCAGACCCGATCCCACCAGAAACTTGGACATATGTAGCCATTCAGGTAGGTTCAGTCTTGTCAAGAGCAGAAAGCAAATTCACAAAATTTTTATAGACTGAGCAAATGATAAAATCTGAGACTCTTCCCTATTAACTCTTTACCACACAATCCCGACTTTTAACGACCCTGAGGAAGAAACCTTTTGAAAACATTGTGGGAAAAGGAGAAAATGCTGGTAACCAGCATTTTCTCCTTTTCCCACAATGTTTTCTATCCTATCAAAGGCAAAATTCCTCCTTCGAGTCACATTTAAAATGTCGTCTGCAAATGCTCTCAATTTGGACTGGTCTACATTTTTCTGTGTGGTAAAGAGTTAAAAGCATTGGCAGATGAAATATTTAATGTGGCTCAAGTGATGATATTTGTTTCTGAAAGTGTAGACAACATTGCTGGTTACCAGTATTTTCTCCTTTTCCAAAAGTATTTTTAAAAGCCTTTTTCCTCAAGGTTGTCAAAACATGGAACTGTTTGATTAAGGGTAAATTCCATATTTCTTAAAAAAAAAAAAAAATCAAAAGACTCAAAAGTCCTGAAAAGCAGATTTGTGGAGTAGCATAAAGCTGTAATATGTTGTAATAAAAACATAATATCACATGCAACACATGTGCAATCATTTTAAAATGGAGTTAGCAAGGGCAGAGAAAGTCAAGTCTGCTGAGCAGTCCGTCAATCTTGCACAGTTTTTTGCTAGTATTAGATTTCGGACTAGAGGTATACATGTGTAGGATAGTACAGTCTATACGGTAGTGACAAAAGCGAGGTAGAGGTGTATTATCTAAAACTGAAAGTAGAATGGGCGCAAGAGTGAATGACAATGTATTTGATTCATGTCAAACCGATATCACAGTACAATGTGAGCGCGCATGTGTCGTTACGCATGATATATTTGGTTCTGGTCAGAACGATCACAATAAGCGGATATATTATACAAATCTGCTAAAAATTGCAACAGAAGATGATGAAAACATTCACCTGATCTTTGGTTGACTTTTGCGCTACTTATTGGTATTGATATATTCGAATGAATAAATAGATATTTGCAAATGGTAAAAAATGTAGACAAGTTTATTCTGAGGGCACCTGCTGGCCTACTTGCAGGCAAATTTATGCTGTCTATCTTTTTTCAAAAATATTTCTTGTTTTAAGTGCTTTATACCTTACTGCTCTCTATGACATTCTGTAAGTCTTGATTTTAAGTTTTATGCCTATCCAAACCATTGAGAAACTGTAAAGTTTGAGCACAAAGTCAGTCTACCATTTATTTGAGCATTACAAGCACAGACCCAGTGGTTATTGATGAAACAAGATTGATTGATTGTTGGCGTTTAATGCCGTTTTTAACATTATTTCAGTTATATAGCAGCAGCCATTGCACCTATCCATGCTTTCCTGGAGTTTTTTTAACAGCATTCCACATGATATTCTTTCCACTGGCTGCTTTCCCACATAACCATCGTTGAAACAATGATCAGCGATGAGAGAGGAATGAATCCTCTCGCAATGACTATCATCAATACTCGGAAAGAAATTGGCTGAGCCAAGGATTGAACCAGCGACCCTGTGATCTCAAGTCTTGTATGCTACTGCCTGCACTATCAGGGCTTGGCGATGCAACAAGAAACATTAGTCATATTTGGTGATGTAACTCATGGTTAATTTACTAATTTGTTAACATGTAAAAAGATATCTGGGAAGATATTTTCAAGTTAGTCTGTATTTACAACTATTCAGATCAAGTTCAACCCTTAAAGAGCTTTTCTCAGCAACCCTTAAAGCGCCTTTCACAACTTAGTTGTCTTTGCATGGGGCAAGTGTAGATCAAGATTAGTCAGCACAAAACATGCATTCTTATCTTTGATCTACAATGTCTGCTTTGCTGAGACATTATGGACAAGAGCAGCTCTGAAAATGCAGTTATTTTAGTTCTTATTTCTACATTGAAAGTGTCCAGTAGGTTTATTCAGCCCTCTAAGGGTTAGCCCTTTACCACACAATCTCGAGTTTTCATGACCCTGAAAAGGAAGGCTTTTGAGACATTGTCGGAAAAGGAGAAAATGCTGGTAACCAGCATTTTCTCCTTTTCCCACAATGTTTTCTACCCTAAAAAGGACAGAAACCATCATTTGAGCTACATTCAGTTTGTTGTCTGCAAATGCTTTCAGTTTGGACCAGTCTAAAATTTTGTCGTTTGGTAATTAGTTAAACAATCAAGGCTTATTTATATATTTTCTGTATAATTTAGGTATATGGAACCAGTGTGAGTTTTTTCCTAGATGGGGTTGGTCCTGCATTTTCAGCCACACACACTGTTACTCTGGTCAGTCGGGTACAGGAAGATGGTGATTCCTGGGTTAGAGTAGGGCTTACTCTCAGTGGTAGGTATATCTTTCACCAACAGTTTTTATGTTGACATAAAACTCAACTAGTTATCTTCTGAAACAAGTTTGCTACCGATGAGTTTAAAGCATTCTTGTTGCATATGCATAGTCAAGATGAACTGAGCTGAATACATGGACAAGTTCAAATGAAAACATTGTGGCAAAAGAAGAAATTACAGTTTAAGAACAATACCACATCTGCTTAAATTGACAGTATGTTTTAACTCTTTACCACACAATCCCGACTTTTAACGACCTTCAGAAAAATGGCTTTTGAAAACATTTTGGGAAAAGGAGAAAATGCTGGTAACCAGCATTTTCTCCTTTTCCCTCAGTGTTTTCCACCCTTCCCAAAACAAATTTCAATTTTTCTGTTACATTTATTTTGTCGTCTGCAAATGTTTTCAAATTGGATTAGTCTAAAATTTTGTTGTTTGGTAAAGAGTTAAACAGCATCTGATGAAGAATTGAAAATGTCATCAATATCAGATAAGTTACTCAACAATAGAAGCTCACCCAAGTAGCTCAGTCCATAATGTACAGGGCTTGTGATCCAATTACTGCAGTTTTTATTCAAAGCTCAGCCAAATTTCTGATATTGTTTCAATAATGTTTATATGGGAAAGCAGCCAGTGGCTTGGACAGAATGTTTTACAAAGTACTGGGAGAGAAACTCCAGATAAATACAGATAGGTACAACGACCGTCACCATACAAACTGGATTCCCTGATAGAAATTTGAACAAGATCAAACTGACAACATTTTTGTAAAATATTGATAGTCAACATGAAATAAAGTTAATGCATGTATTCATATGAAAACATTGTGGCAAATGGAGTTGCTTGTAAAGGCACTGTTTTGAAAGAGCATCTGAAGAAGGATGTAACAAGTTATCTACAGGAAGTGGTCTGTTAAGGAAAAATAGAATATTTATATCCTATAATCCCAGAAATTCCAATGACTTCTGGGGAAAACAAGATTTCACTTTATCTTGTAGTGAAACAACCCTTTACCAAATAATCCAATTTTTAATGACAATCAGGGTGAAGGCTTTGAAATTATTGTAGAAAAAGGAGAAAATGCTGGTAATTAGCAGTTTTTCTTTTCCCTACAACTTTTTTACCCCTACAAATACACATTCTATCATTTGAGTCACATTTGAAAATCTTCAGGTTTGATAAATTCTTTTCTAGAAGACAAGATATAGACTTGTTCACATTGAAAGGATTTGCAAACAAGAAATTTAACACTGCTTAAATGATGGTTTTTGTCCTTGACGGGATACAAAATATTGAGGAAAAGGAGAAATTACTGTTTGCCAGCAATTTCTTCTTTTCCCACAATGTTTCTGAACACTTTCTTCATCAGGATCATTAAAACTAGGATTGTTTGGTAGTTACATATGAAACTGATATTTTCAGTCATAGAAAAGTTCAAGGTTATTTCCCTCTGTTCCATTGCTCTGAGTGTGTCACTTGTATGTAACAATTGCATGTCAAAAGCTTAACTCTTTACCAAACGACAAAATTTAAGACTTGTCCAAATTGAAAGCATTTGCAGACGACAAAATAAATGTGACTGAAAAATTAAAATTCGTTTTGGGAAGGGTAGAAAACATTGTGGGAAAAGGAGAAAATGCTGGTTACCAGCATTTTCTCCTTTTCCCACAATGTTTTCAAAAGGCTTCTTTCTCAGGGTCATTAAAAGTCGGGATTGTGTTGTAAAGAGTTAAGCCTGTCTAGTAAGAGGTGTAATTATTATATATATATTATTTACCAGGCACTTACCAGTATCAGGGTCGCCTCCAGGACTTTAAATTCTATCCTTTGACCCTGACCAACAGAGAAATAGTATTTGACTATTCTGGAGTATTTCCACCATTACGTGTACATTCTGATTGCCGTTGTCCAGCCTCACACCCAAGAGTCAAACCTTTGCAGGTGTGTACTTTATTTCTGGTCAGCCTTCTCACTGATTCATGGGATCACACTCATGTTTCACTCTGTTTATTGACATCAGGATTTTTCCATATTGGCAATGTCTATAAATTATATCATTAATGTGATCAAATGATGAAAGTTGTCTTTTAAATGATAGAAAAGTTTTGCAGACAACAAATTAGTCTTTGCAAAGAGGAAAATGCTGGTACCACCATTTTCTCCTTTACCCACATTTTCTATTCTATCACAGACAAATCTAACCATTTGAGCAATATTTAATTAAAATTTTGTTGTCTGCAAATGCTTTCAATTTGGATCAGTAAAATTTTGTTTTTGGGTAAAGAGTTAACACTGATTATTTCAGGTCCACTACTGCATAAAGAATGGTGTACCAGACAACACAAATGACGTTATCCTAAGACTTAACTCCGAGTCCCACCCACTAGAATATGTCAATGATGGGGATGCAAACAGTATATGGATATCAGATTTTATGCAACAAGTCAATCTTGTTGTAGATCTCGGAGATGACTTTCAGGTAATTTTGGCTCTTAATTACATTATTTTACCGTCACAAAACATTGTCTGTCTGTCCATCCATCTATTGATGGACTTGGACATTTGTGTTTCAAACTTTCTCTTTATTATACCCCGCCTACAAGGTTCACAGGGGTATATGGTTTTGCCATATCTGTCTGTCCGTCCATCCGTCTGTCAATCTGTCTGTTTGTAGAAGTTTTTCTGTTTTCATGCTCTAACTCAAAAGCTGTGTGACCTAGGACCCTGAAACTTTATACAAGTGTTGATCATGACCCAAGGAGGTGCCCTTTTGTTTTTGGGTCACATGGGTCAAAGGTCAAGGTCACAGGTGAGCTTTGTTTGAAAATCATTTCCATGCTCTGATTTTGTTCTAGTTTTTTTCTGTCATTGTGTTAAAAAACAAACTATAGCTGTTATCCAGGATTAATTGTGATTTTCAATGTATTTTTAATTGTTGAAGAATTATCCCTCTTTAAACGCACATTCTTTTCAAAGACATTTTTTTTTTCTGCCAAGGTCTATGCAGCAGTATTATAGAATTAAATTTGTGGCTGTTGTAGCTTTGCTTGCATTCCTTTCATTTTACAGTCAACTACCAAGTAACTCTTTACCACACAACAAAATTTTAGACCCATCCAAATTGAAAGCATTTGCAGACGACAATTTCAATGTGACTCAAGTGATGGATTTGTCTTTAATAGGGTAGAAAACATTGTGGGAAAAGGAGAAAACCAGCATTTTCTCCTTTTCCTACAATGTTTTCAAAAGGCTTCTTCCTCAGGGTCGTTAAAAGTCGGGATTGTGTGGTAAAGGGGTAATGAATTGACTCTTAGACTTTTATTTATTAATTTCACATATTTTTATGCAGTGCTGCTTTTCAACTGTCATTTACCAGAAAAAGAAAGTGGTCTACACTTATATTTAGTACTGCACCTGTTACTTTATTTTCATTACCTTTGTTCTTATGCTTTAACTCTTTACCAAACCACAAAATTTTGGATCGGACCAAATTGGAAGCATTTGCAGATGACAAATTTAATGTAGCTAAAATGATGATTTCTCTTTTCGATAAGGTAGAAAACATTGTGGGAAGAGGAGCATTTTCTCCTTTTCCCACACTGTTTTCAAAAGGTTTCTTTCTCAGGGTTGTTAAAAGTTGGATTCTGTGATAAAGGGTTAACCCTTTACTACACAATGACGCCTTTTGACGCCCCATGGAAAGAAGCCTTTTAAAAACATTGTGGGAAAAGGAGAAAATGCTGGTAACCATTTTTTTTCCTTTTCTCACAATGTTTTCTACCCTATCAAAGAAAAGTTGCACCAATTTAGCCACACTAAAATTGTCGTCTGCAAATGCTTTCAATTTGGACAAGGCTAAAATTTTGTCGTCTGGTAAAGGGTTAAGCCTTTGGTTGGTTACCAACAAGCATTTTTTATGGAGAGGAGAAAGGCTTTTTAACCCTTTCCCAAACGACAAATTTTAGATTGGTCCAAATTGAAAGAGTTTGCAGACGACAATTTTAAATTTGATGAAAATGGCAGAAAATTCTCAAAAAGGGTAGAAAACACTGTAGGAAAAGGCGAAATTGCTCGTTATGAGCAATTTCTCCTTTTCCCACAGTGTTTTCAAATGACTTGTACTGCAGACACGTGAAAACCAGGGCTTGTTTGGGAAAGGGTTAAAATATTAGTGGAGAGAGGAAAAAATGCTATTAAACAGAATTTCCTCCTGTTCCTATGATGTTTTATACCCTTTCTAATACAAATTGCATCATTTGAGTAGCATTTGAATAGACATTTGTAAATGCTTTCAAGTTGGACAGGTTAATTATTTTCTTGTCTGGTAAAGATTTAACCCTTTCCCAAACGACAAATTTTGGACTGGTCCAATTTGAAAGAGTTTGCAGACGACAATTTTAGATTTGATAAAAATGGCAGAAAGTTATCAAAAAGGGTAGAAAACATTGTGGGAAAAGGAGAAACTGCTCGTTACGAGCAATTTCTCCTTTTCCCACAGTGTTTTCAAAAAACTTGTACTGCAGACACGTGAAAACCAGGGCTTGTTTGGGAAAGGGTTAATTCAAACATAATCTATTAATTCCAGGTGTTTTATGTTGTATTGCTGTTCTACAGTCCTCTACCAATGGCTGTAGAGATACAGAAGAAGACAATGAACAGTACACTGCAGTGGGAGACATGGCAACAGTTTGCGAGTGATTGTCAACTCTATTATAACAGAGATAACAATGGACCCCTGCCTAATCCAACATCCACTAATTGTCTACAGATTCTTGAGAAGTGAGAGTTTTATAAATCCTTTACCACACAACAAAATTTAGACTTTTCCAAACTGAAAGCACTTACAGACGACAATTTAAATGTGACTAAAATGAATGAATTTTTCTTTGATAGGGTAGAAAACATTGTGGGGAAAGGAGAAAATGCTGGTTACCAGCACTCTTTCCTTTCCCCACAATGTTTTTAAAAGGCTTCTTCCTGAGGGTTGTTAAAACTCGGGATTTTATGGTAAGGAGTAAATCCTTAGAGGGCAATACTAACTCATTAACCGTTTCCCATACAATCCTGGGTTTTAACGACCCTAAGAAAGAAGCCTTTTGAAAACATTGTGGGAAGAGGAGAAAATGATGGTAACTAGCATTTTCTCCTTTTCTCACAATGTTTTCTACCCTATCAACGACCAAAATCATCATTTCAGCTACATATAAATTGTCGTCTGCAACTGCTTTCAATATGAGCCAGTCTGAAATTTTGTTGTTTGGTAAAGAGTTAATTGGCCCATGTAGAAATTTCATGTCATGCAGCAGGCCACTTTAGAAAACATTGTGGTCAACTCTTTACCAAACGACAAAATTTTAGATTTCTCTGAATTGAAAGTATTAGCAGATGACAGAATAAATGCGACTCAAAATCTAAAACTTGTTTCTGGAAGGGTAGAAAACATGGTGGAAAATGGAGAAAATGCTGGTTACCAGCATTTCCTTCTTTTACCACAATGTTGTCAAAGGCCTTCTTCTTCAGGACCCTTAAAATTTTAGATTGAAATTGCTTGGAGCATGAGATTAATTCTTCTGTCGCAATATTTAATTCGTTCACACAGATTTGTTTGAAGTCATACTCTTAAAACTTGTTTCAAGAGGAACTGAGTCAACCTTTTACCACACAATCCCGACTTTTACCGACCCTAAAAAAGAAGCATTTTGAAAACATTGTGGGAAAAGAAGAAAATGCTGGTAACCAGCATTTTCTCCTTTTCCCATAATGTTTTCTACCCTTCCCAAAACAAATTTCAATTTTTCAATCACATATATTTTGTTGTCTGCAAATGCTTTCAATTTGGACCGGTCTAAAATTTTGTCGTTTGATAAGGAGTTAACCATTTACCAAACAAGCCTCTGGTTTGATTACCCTGAGGAAAAATTTGATTACCCTGAAGAAAAAGGCTGGTAACAAGCACTTTCTCCTTTTTCCACTGTGTTTTCTACCATGTCAAAGACAAATCTCATCATTGGAGACGCATTTTAAACTTGTCCAAATTTGAAAGCATATGCAGACAGTCAATTAGATAAAGTTCAAATGAAGAATTGTTCGATTGGGTAGAAAACAGTTTGGGAATAAGAGGAAATGCTGGTCACCATTATTTTCTCTTTTTCCAACCATGTTTTCAAAAGCCTTCTTCTTAACCCTTTCCCAAACAAGCCCAGGTTTTCACATGTCTGCAGTACAAGTCTTTTGAAAACACTGTTGGAAAAGGAGAAATTGCTCGTAATGAGCAATTTCTCCTTTTCCAACAGTGTTTTCTACCCTTTATGAGAACTTTCTGCCATTTTCATCAAATTTAAAACTGTTGTCTGCAAACTCTTTCACTTTGGACCAGTCCAAAATCTGTCGTTTGGGAAAGGGTTAAGGGTCATTAAAACTCAGGATTGTGTGGTAAAGGGTTAAGTAAGCATAACTTTCAGATTTCATAAATTTCAAACAGTATAGATTCAGTGTAAGACTGCATGTTCTGCACTGTCTGATCTGATTTTTTTTTATTTCAGAGATGTGGAGTATTCTAAAGGAAACATCACTTTCAACATTTTAAACCCGGAACCTGTACCTAGACCTGGATACAATGACTTTTATCACACCCCAGAGCTGTTTGGGTTTGTGTCTGCCAGTCAGGTCAGAGTGAGGCTACAAGATCACTTCCATGTTACCAATGAAAGGCATAAATACTATGGGCTGTATGAGTACAGTGTAATTGCCAGGTAGGATTGCTCATTTTGCTATTAACCCTTTACCAGATGACAAAATTTTAGCGTTGTCCAAATTGAAAGCATTTGCAGACGACAATTTCAGTGTGGCTCAAATGGTTCAATTTTTCTTTGATAGGGTAGAAAACATTGTGGGAAAAGGAGAAAATGCTGGTTACCAGCATTTTCTCCTTTTCCCACAATGTTTTCAAAAGGCTTCTTTCCCAGGGGCGTCAAAAGGCGGCATTATGCAGTATAGGGTTAATTACATTATCTTTTTTCAGCCATGCTCTTTGGAAAGGGGGTTTAATGCATCTGCAAAAAGTATCAACCAAGGTCGGCCTGCACAGTTTGAACAGGCTGACCTTGGCTGAAACTATTTGCTTTTGGTCAATTTCTTACAAGTCTAAAGACTCAGCTGGTGGTTAGACACAATGGATTTTATGGATCCATAATTATAATTATCCATAATTATATAATGATTTGGTTGGTATTATGCATCATGGAGTTGCAACAAACCCCCTTTTGCTAGAGCATAGCTCATTCATACATGTTCCAATCAAACTTTTTCGTGGGAGTGTGCTTGGGCAAGACACTTCAGAGCCTTAGCCTAGTACTGGTGAAACCCAGGAAATACATGAATATGTGAGCTGTCGCCGTGATATGACTGAAAGCGGCGTAAAACACCATTCAGTCAATCAACCAATCCAATCAAACATGGAAGTTAGTTATTTCCATGATCATGGAAAAGTTCTGTCTTAACTCTTTACCAAACAACAATATTTTAGACTTGTCCAAATTGAAAGCATATGCAGACGACAAAATAAATGTGACTGAAAAATTGAAATTTGTTTTGGGAAGGGTAGAAAACATAGTGGGAAAAGGAGAAAATGCTAGTTACCAGCATTTTTTCCTTTTCCCACAATGTTTTCAAAAGGCTTCTTTCGCTGTGTTGTTAAAACTCGGGATTGTGTGGTAAAGGGTTGAGTCAGCTCAGTTAAAATATGTCAAGTCAGCTAAACAAAGATCTCTGACTGTTTGACTGTTGATTTCTCAGGGTCGTGAAAACCTGGGATTGTGTGGTAAAGGGTTAATCATTATTATTTCATGTGTCAAGAAATATGCCCAGTGCTTAGTATCTTACAGTATGTGTTCTACCTGTAATTTCTGTTTCAATTTTGTTGGATAACTCTTTACCACTTAATCCTTACTTTTAACGACCCTGAGAAAGAAGCCTTTTGAAAACATTGTGGGAAAAGGAGAAAATGCTGGTAACAGCATTTTCTGCTTTTCCCACAATGTTTTCTGCCTTTCCCAAAACAAACTTCAATTTTTCGTTGACATTTATTCTGCCATCTTCAAATGCTTTCAATTCGGACCAGTCTGAAATTTTGTCATTTTGTAAAGAGATAAACAAGTAACAAAACCTCATGGTAATCTTTATATCTAGTTCCTTTGTTAACCAGTGACTTTGCCTGAACCTGTGCAAATTGTCTCAGAGGTAGTTTTTAAGTCAGGGATTTTCTGTTAGAATAGGTTATGCAAATAAAGATATAACAAAGATATGAACCATGCTCTGGCAAAAGGTGGTTTAATGAAACTTGGTGATGCATTGTACCAAGCAAGTCATCATATAATTATGGATCTGTAAAATCTATTTTGTTTGACAACTGGCTGAATTATGAGGTAGAATGGTCCTTGGACATGCAGAAAATTTACAAAAAGCAAAAAGTTTCGACTCGGGTCAGCCTGCGCTGACTGTGCTAGCTGACATAGGTCAATACTTTTTACAGGTGCATCAAACCCCCTTTCATGGAGTATGTTTCATATGGATGTGACACTCATGGTTTGTTTCAGGTGTGAGTGTTACGGTCATGCCAGTACCTGTGATCATTCTAGTCTGCCTTATACCTGTGACTGTTTGTCAGAGAGCAACACTCAAGGTCGACAGGTAAACTGTTTATGAACTTTTCTACTTAAACACATTAACTACCACAGACGACTCTTTCTTGTTTTGATATTTCATATTGTTTAAGTCTGCTGCAGATTTTATTCAAGAGGTATTGAGTTAATTTTGTGTAATTGGTTTGGACAGTCAAATGTAGACACGGTGGCTAGATTTCTGATATATACTTGTGATTTAGTACTTAACCCTTAAAGCACCTTTCACGACTATAGTTGCTTTTGCGGTCAATGTAGATCAAGATCAGGCTGCACAAAACATGCAGCCTGATCTTTGATCTACACTGTCCGCTTTGCTGAATCACTGTAGACAAAAGCAACCATGAAATTGCAGTCATTGGGTTGTATTTCTAGGATGAGAATGCCCCATAGGTTTATTCGGCACTCTAAGGGTTAAGAATTCTAATTCATCAAATGATGACTTCTATATTTGACTTACTTGAATTAACCTTTTACCAAACAATCCTGTGTTTACTAACCAGGAGGAATAATGCCTTGAAACAAATGTTGGTAACCAGCACTTTCTCCTTCTCCCACAATGTTTTCTACTCTTTCAAAGACAATTCTTATCATTTAAGCCATATTTATCACCTTCAAATGCTGTTAATTTGGACCAGCGTAAAATTTTGTAGCTTGGTAAAGAGTTAATGAGTAGATTTCCTACAGTTCGCTTTGACTTTCTGTGGACACAAGACAATTGCCAACTTTGTTTACACATATCTTCATCATTAAACAGGAAAGACCAAGTGAAATTAATCCTATAGTAATTTAAGTTGTGAAAGAATGACTTCTAAGTTTGATTCCTTTTCATTAACACTTTCTGTTTCTTCTTAGAACCAAATTATCCAATGAAAATCTATCTAACTGAAATCCATGTACAAATTTCAGTGTAACCAGTGTAAACCTTTGTACAATGATAAACCATTTCGCAGAGGGGACCAAGTTGAGGCATTTAATTGTCGACCCTGTGAGTGTTACGGTCACGCTACTGAATGTATGTACAATCAAACTCTGGACCAGTTTCCCAATGACCATTTTTCTGGTGGTGGAGGTGTTTGCATTAACTGCCAGGATAACACAGAAGGGAGATTCTGTGAAACCTGTATTTCTGAGTATTATAGACCAACTGGGAAGAGTCGATACGACCAGGATGTTTGTCAGCCCTGTAACTGTTTCCAGCTTGGAGTCAAGGATATGAGAGCAGACTGTGAAAAGGTTTGTATCTTTACAAATACAGATTCTGTCCCTGTAAGGCAAGCAAAATTTTAAAAAAGTACAAATAGAAGAAAAAGTAGAAGAAAAACATGAAGCATTGTATTGCATCATTTAATGTTATTTTATCACTAGCAGTAATGATCTCTGATTTCTGGGGTGAATAATATGCTGACCGGCCTTTGAAAAACTCTATCACTGTATAGTTATTAAAAAAGTTTTAAATGGTGATTATGCTCATGAAAGACCTTTACCCATAAATAGTGAATCCTCGTTAAGCTACTTTGGCAGGCAGTGTAGAACAAGATCAGATTGCACAAAACATGCAGTCTGATCAGACTACACAAAACATGCAGTTTAACTTTGATCACCACTGTTGGCTACTTGGCTAGAATTCTGTCAAAAAAAGTCTTGAAATTGCAATATCTGCCTCTGTTTGTTCCATTTACATAGCACTGTAAGGGTTAAAACTTAAATCAGAATTCTTGATTAACACCCTACCACACATTTAATGACCTTGAAGAAAGAGGCTTTAAAAACACTGTGGGAAAAGGAGAAAATGCTCTTTTCACAAAATGCTTTCTACCCTTCCTAAAACAAACTTTAGTTTTTCAGTCATAATTGTTTTGTCGTCTGCAAATGCTTTCATTTTGGACTAGTCCAAGATTTTGTCATTAACAAAGAGTTAACCCTCTACCAGATGACAAAATTTTAGCCTTGTCCAAAATGAAAGCATTTGCAGATGACAATTTCATTGTGGCTTAAATGGTGCAATTTTTCTTTGATAGGGAGGCTTACCAGCATTTTCTCCTTTTCCCACAATGTTTTCAAAAGGCTTCTTTCCCAGGGTTGTTAAAATGCAGCATTGTGTGGTTAAGGGTTAAACCTTATCATACCAATCACAACAGTGTAGTTGCTGTTGTGGGCCGAGTCCATCAAGGTAAAGCTTTACAAAATTTTCAGGCTGATCTTGGATCTACACTTATATTCATATACATGTACTTCTAGATGTTATTGGGAATAAAGCTAGCTGAACTTGCATTATTTAGGTGTAATTAGTGTAAGATTTAAATATTTATTGCTAGAATTTCCTTTATTAGGCACTCTTGGAGTTAAATTTGAGCCAGTTTCAATCTGGGTGTATGGGTTTTCCTTAACATTTCAAAGTTGTGCATATTTATCTTAAATTAGTTATACATGAGTTATGCTCTGTGAGAAGGTGGTTTAATGCATCTGCAAAAAGTATCAACCCATTTAGTTAGCCTGTGCAGTCTGAGCTGGGTGATATGGGTCTAAATTATTTGTTATTGGTAACTTTTCTGCATTTCAGTGGACCATTCTACCTCAAGGTTCAGTAGGATTTTAGACTAAAGGGTTAAATAACTACAACAACACCTATTAAAATTTTGAAGTTTATGTACTGTACTACGACTTTTCGGCATTTGCTTTCTTCAGGAGTACATAATAAAATAATTCTTTTTTTATAGGATTTTAGACAAAATTGATCCATGTTATGTCATGACTTTCTATAATGCATTGCTAAGGTGCATTAACCGTGTACCACACAATGCCGACTTTTAACCAGCATGAGGAAGAAGCTTTTTAAAAACATTGTTGGAAGAGGAGAAAATGCTAGTAACCAGCATTTTCTCCTTTTGCCACAATGTTTTCTACCCTATCAAAGAAAAATCATATCATTTGAGCCACATTGAAATTGTCGTTTGCAAACGTTTTAAATTTGGACGGGTCTAAATTTTTGTCATGTGGTAAAGGCTTAAACCCCTTTTCCCGGAATGCTGCTCATAATTTTCCAGGAAGGTGGGCAGTGTTTTTGCAAAGAAAATGTAGAGGCAAGACAGTGTGATGTTTGTGTAGCTGGTTTTTACAACCTTACCGATGTAAACCCTGTGGGCTGTGACCCCTGTGACTGTGATATTAAGGGCACTACTCTTGGGGACATCACTTGCCAGTCAAACACAGGAGCATGCAACTGCAAAGATAATGTGAAAGGTAATTGAGTTCAGTTCTGAGGCTTAAGTCACTCACTCCCAAAAGAAGTTTGTGTTGTTACAAGCAATGTCTCCTCTTGTCAATGCTATCAAAAGTTGACTGCTGTTAGAAAAATTTCAGCTCCTGGTAGGTAATTAATCTTGTGGTTTATTGTAGATGCAACATGGCAGACATGTAGCAAAAGATTCAAAAGACTGGATTAACCCTTTACCACATGGTCCCTACTTTTAACAAGCTTGAACAAGAATCTTTCTTGAAACATTGTTGGAAAAGGAGAAAATGCTGGTAACCAGCATTTTCTCTTTTTCCCACTAGGTTTCCTATCCTATCAAAGACAAATTCCGTCATTTTAGCATCATTTAAAATATTGTCTGCAAATTCTTTCAATGTAGACAAGTCTATATATCTGTTGTGTGGTAAAGAGTTAATATAGAATTTTTTGTCAAGAGCAACTTCTGGAATGTTGTTGTAATTTTTACTAGCAGTCTCCACCATGAGATCACTATCAAACTAGAAAGAATTTTTATTCTGTTCTTGTATCAGCAGTTTGATATTTTGACAGATACACAGGCAAAATCACACAATATATTGAACAACCCAGGGTTGGTATTCACCAACAATTCTCAAGAAAATTCTTAGTCTTATTCTCTAGGTTTTTCCAAATTTGAAAACAATACAACTTCTAAGCGGCTAAACCATTTGGTTTAGCCAATCAGAAGTTGTGTTGCTTTCATATTTGGAAAATCTTGGAGAATAAGTCTGAGAACGTTCTCAAGAATGGTTGGTGAATACAGACCCAGGTCTTTATACTCTCTGAAAATACCATTTACTTTTTTGTTTCATTATGGATAAAAACTTCTAAGAATGATAAATTATAAAGAAAAAGCATTGTATAAGGGTAAGCTTGCTATGATATTCATCACTGTGTACTCTTTACCTGGTTTTTTACAGGACTGAAGTGTGACTCATGCCAGTATGGGTTTTACAACCTTAATGCCTCAAACCCAATGGGATGTGACCCATGCAACTGTAACCCCTCTGGTTCTACCAACCAGTTCTGTGATCCAGATTCTGGACAATGTATTTGCAAGCAAAACATTGTTGGTAGACAGTGTGACCAATGTGCCGATGGTTTCTGGGCTTTTGAGGACGGTTGTCTACCTTGTAACTGTAGTGTAACGGGGTCCATACCCCCAGGAAAATGTAGCAAGGACACTGGTCAGTGTGAATGTAAGCCGAATACACAGGGCTTGAAATGTGAGGTGTGCAGAGACGAGACCTATGGTTTTGGTTTGTCTGAGGATTTAGGATGTGTTGCATGCACATGTGATACTGCTGGTACTGTAAATGGATCCATGCTTTGTGATAAGGTATCTTACTGCAGTATATGTAACACACTTGCTTTAACCCTTTACCACACAATCCTGAGTTTTAACGACCCTGAAGGAGAAGACTTTTAAAAACATTGTAGGAAAAGGAGAAAATGCTGGTTACAGAAAATGCTGGTAACCAGCATTTTCTCCTTTTTCCACAATGCCTTCTACCTTTTCAAAGACAGCATCATCTTTTGAGCTGCAAGTAATTTACTATCTTCAAATGCTTTTAATTATGGAAAATGTAAAATTTTGTTGTGTGGTAAAGGGTTAATAGAAGGGTTTTTACTTTATTTGGAGTTTTAAAGCTATTCTAATTTAAAGACCTGTGAGGAAAAGAGGGTCAAAATAATGAAGATATACGTGTATATTGATCAAACATAAGTTGGTGTTTGAGATGCAATTTTATTAAACAAGCCTAGGAAATTTTGTTACATTAGCTTTGGCAGACATAAAAACATTTTTACTATGCATGTTTAATAAAATTTCATCTCAGAATGTGTGTAAGATTAGAACATTACTTTGTTATGGCTATATTATACTGAAACAAGGAGGGTTACATGATAAATGTAAAGATAGTCATGAATGCTTTGTGATAGAATAAGGAACTGGTAGTTTTGAGCAATTTGTATTTGAAAGGATAGAAGTTATTGTAGATAAAGGTTTTCTCCTTCCCACAATTTTTTTGAGAGCCATTGTTTTCAAGTTTTACAAACACAGGGTCAGTTTTATGATCAAGGATGAGTTTTGAATTTCTTATCTTGATGTGTATTTCCAGATGACAGGTAACTGTGTTTGCAAGGCAAATGTACAGGGAGCCAGCTGCAACCAATGCAAAGGCAATACATGGGGTCTCAGTGAAGTGTATGAGGATGGCTGTATACCATGTGAATGTGACCCTACTGGTACCCAGCTTGGTGATACACTCATGCCCGAGGATTTGTCCTGTCACCAGAATACAGGCCAGTGCACCTGTTTGGCCAACAGAAATGGCAGACAGTGTGATGACTGTGACAGTGGTAAGCAGAATTGTTTATAGAAAAAAAAAATGGAAAAAGGTGAAAATATTCTGACATTTCAACCATTCCTATAATGTTTCGAGCAGTCCTCTTCCAGAGGGTTATTTAAACATGGCATTGCCTGTTAAAGGATTAAATGCGTATGGAAGTTTAATCCTTAACACACAACCCAGAGTTTTAACGACCCTGAGGAAAAAGCTTTTTGAAAACATTGTTGGAAAAGGAGAAAATGCTGGTAACAAGCATTTTCTCCTTTTCCCACAATGTTTTCAACCCTTTCACAGCCAAAAAGCATAATTCCAGACACATTTGAATTGTCATCTGCAAATGCTTTCAGTTTGGATGACTCCAAATTTTTGCTCTTGGTAAAGAGTTAAAGCAATTTTCTTCTTTCCTTAAATTACCTTAACACTGATAACCTAACTTGATTTCTGGATGTCTTCATATTGAGCCCTTTACACAACGATCCCTTGTTTTGATGAAGAAAACATAATAAGTTTTGAAAACATAATGGGATATGGAGAAAATGCTGGCCACCACTATCCTTTATATTTTTCCACAATGTTTTCTACCCTTTAAAATGCTTATCCCATTAGTTGAGCTGTATTTAATCCTTCATCTAAAGTTTGCTTTAGCATGGACAAATCAACTTTGTAGCCTTGTAAAGAATTAAGTTATTGAGGTTTTACCTTTAGATTGCTAAGTAAATCAAATGGTCTTTTTCCAGTCTCAAAAGCAGACCAAAACACTATAACTTAGATGTTTTTTGCCAGAATGTTCCACAAACATAGGGAACAGTGTAGATCAAACATTGGAATGCATGTTCTCTGCAGCCTGACATTGATCTACATGCTCTGCAAAAGGCAACCTGAACTTGGTCCATGTTGTCTTCAAAAACAACTTAAGTTGTGCTTATTGGTTTAACCGTTTACAAAATAGTTCCAAAATAATCCCATGTTTCAATGACCCTGAGTAATAAAGCATTTGAAAATGTTGTTGGAAAAGCAGAAAATGCAGGTAACCATTATTTTCTCAATTTCCCAAAGCGTTTTCTATCCTTTCAATGACAAATCCAATTATTTGAACCATAGCTTATTTATCTTCTATGAATACTTACAATTTGATAAGTCTAACTTTTTATTGTCTACTAATAAAAAGTCAGTATAATGATTGGTAAAAATGTACATTTTGGTTCTGTTTATAGGATACTTTGTGAGCCTTGCCCTGGGAGGAGGCTGTTTACCCTGTGCTTGTCACTCTAAAGGGACACTGCCTCTCACTAACTGTGATTCTCAGACAGGGCAATGTGAATGTAGAGGGGGTGATGCTGGAGTAACTGGTATATCATGTGATGAATGTTTGCCTGGTTTCTATGGTTTTGATGGATCTGATGGAAGGTATACTGAAATAGTAATTGCTAATTTTTCTCTCTCCAAAAGATTATTGATTGCTGACAGTCATAAGAAGAGTTGAAAATGCATATTCCTATATATTTTCTTGTATTAAATCTTTTTACTAATTTATGCCAGTTGAAAGGCTGGGGGATTTTGTTTTCAGGTTTCGAGGTCAAGGTCACACTTCAGGTTCAAAGGTCAAATGTTCTTTAATTTTTCTCCTAACTATATCTCTTGACAGCCTGGTCCTATTTTAAAAAATATTTTACACATGTGTCTACCTTGACTAGACAGTGTACATAGCAGAGGGTTTAGGCACTGTTTAGTTCAAATCCTTTGAAACTGGTCTATACATATCTATTGAATGCCTTATTGTACATTTCGCACATGTGTCAACTTTGATGACGTGACATATGGAACAATAGTGTCAGACAACAGGCCTCAAGGTCAAGGTCACATGCCAACATCACATTTTTTGTTTCAGATGTTCTAGCTGTGATTGTTTAGAGGCAGGCAGTGTCAACACCACATGTAATCAACTTGATGGACAGTGCTATTGTAAAGAGTTCACAGAGAGACGGCGCTGTGATAGATGTGTGAAGGGATCCAGCATTCTTGATGAAGATAACCCTTATGGATGCAGCAAAGGTACAGTTACCGTAAATGACTAGAGTGTCATTCTTCACCTTTCGTCCTTCATATAAGTTACATGCTCAATTCAAGGGTCAGAGTTTGTGTATATGAACAATGATTTTTATCCTGGAAGGAAGTTTTCTCTTAACTCTTTACCAAAGGACAATATTTCGGAATGGCCCAAATTGAAAGCATTTGCAGACGACAAATTAGATGTGGCTAAAATGATCGCATTTGTTACTGAAAGGTTAGAAAACATTGTGGGAAAAGGGGAAAATGCTGGTTACCAGCATTTTCTCCTTTTCCCTCAATGTTTTCTAAAGACTTCTTTCTCAGGGTCATATAAAGTTGGGATTGTGTGGTAAAAGGTTAACCAGATAACAAAATTCAAAGCATTTACAGACAACAAATAGAATATGGCTCAAATAATAGATTTTGTCTTTCAAAGGGTAGAAAACTTTGTTGAAAAGGGAGATAATGCTAGTTACCAGAATTTTCTCTGTTTTCAACAATGTTTTTAAAATATGTCTTCCTCATGGTAGTTGAAATACAGATTGTCTGGTAAAGGGTCGATGGAGTTTTCAGTGTTTTACTATTTCAAAAAATCAGATTGATTGTAAGTTTACAAACAATGGTTATTGAGTAAAGTTTTTTTGTTATCAGCCATTTCTGACATTACTTTACCAGCTTTCTGTTGGAGTTATGTTTCTGACTTTTGCAGATAAAAAACTTGCGAGATCTGTCGGTTTAATTATGTAAACAGTACTTTCAGAGTTTTTTACTATGATCATTTTAGAATACATCTGGAAACAAAGACCCACTCCAACTGTTAGATTCTTTGTTGTACATTTCTTTTTCCTCAATCCCTTCAGCTCCTGCTCAGCAGCCCCCACCCACTTATGAGCCTATTAATTCTACAACACTGAGGTTGACGTGGACACCTCCAGATAACCCCAATGGTGTCATAGAACAGTACAAAATCTTCAGGAATGATACACTGATATTTACCCTGGCTGGTGATGGTAAGTCTATAACATCAAATCATTTAAAGGTTGAAGTGTTTGCAGTTTGCTTCTAGGTGGTTTCAAAGTGTTTCAACCCTTTACCACACAATGCCGCCTTTTGACGCCCCTGGGGAAGAAGCCTTCTGAAAACATTGTGGGAAAAGGAGAAAATGCTGGTAACCAGCATTTTCTCCTTTTCCCACAATGTTTTCTACCCTATCAAAGAAGAATTGCACAATTTGAGCCACAATGAAGTTGTTGTCTGCAAATGTTTTCAATTTGGACAAGGCTTAAATTTTGTCGTCTGGTAAAGGGTTAAGCCAACATCATACAAATATGACTTTTTCAATTGCTGCAATAGACAACGTTTGAAAAGAAGAGAAAGAGTATGTGCTTGTGCAAGACATTGCTCCTTTCCCACTATGTTTTTCATAAGATTTGAAACAGACAGTTTTTGATTTCTTTGGTTGGATTAGTAGAAGGAGGTTTACATGGAATTTATTTGCTTTTCAGATTTGTTGAATTCATTCTTAAACTTGCAAATATACAAACAGTCAGACATAATCAGTAAGAGAAAATATTACATGTAATATAAAATAATCAATAATGCTTAAATAAAATTATGTCAGTATAAATTTATAATCCATTTAAGCTTTCAGATTTTTTTGTTGTTGTTCATTACTGTATTTGGTTTGCTGTGTATTACAATGCGACTTTATTTTCATGCATTGTTAGGTAATGGATTTGTTTATGACATTGCTTAATCTGTAAAAACTTTGTCATCACTACACTTATTCTCAAGACTCATATATGATTAGAGTCTGTGTTAGATACTGATGTTACCAGCACAAAATGTAGTCTTAATCTTTGACCTACACTGTAAGTAAAATAGCCTTGAATTTGTTAAGTATCTGGGTGTTTTGACTTCTGATGGAAATTTAAAACAATAAGTGAGAATGAACACTTATGTTACATTGCTTTGTGAAAATCATTGCTGAAATATGATGATTATATCTGTTGTAGAAGAGGGTGTCTCTGGTAAACCTTTTTCTTTGCCAAAGTGTAAAAATGTTTCTTGTTTTCCATGGAGTCTGTATACTGTTGTAAATTTCATTGTAACTACCAAGAAATATGTGTCAAGTCATTGCATGACCCATCCTGCCATGCACAATTCTTTACCAGAAAACAAAAATTTAGACACATCCAAATAGAAAGCATTTTTGCAGACGACAAATTAAGTGTGGCTCAAATGATGGTATTTGTATTCAGATGTGAATAAACATTGTGGGAAATCTAGAAAATGCTGTTTACAAGCATTTTCTCCCTTTCCTATGTATAATATTTTCAACAGCCTCTATTTTCCAAGGGTTTTTGAAACATTGGAATGTGTGGTAAAGGGTATACCTAATAAGGTGCCACAATCATGAAAATCAATGTCTGATTAGAAGACAGCTTTGACAAAACTATGAGGAAAAGAGCAACCATTAATTAAAGTAAAACAAGACCTTGGTTTCTTTCTGAATGTTTTTTCTTTTTATCATTTGTGTTCAGTTAGTTATATGTCTGAAAAAAGTCTGCTTAGTTGTAGGCTAACATTGTAAACCTTGAGCACAACTTAACCCTTTACCATGTGACTTATAAGGTTCCCCTCCCCCCCCCCCCAAAAAAAAAAAAAAAATCTTGAAATGCATATGTTAGGGTTTTTTAATGAAAAAAGATGTTCCAAGAAATTTGTTTGTTCAACACCTTGAGGCACAATTGGCATTGGTTCCCGTTCATGTTTATTTTATACAGAACAGAACAGAACAGAAGTTTATTACAAGACAAGTACACAGTTGTACATAGTCACAAAAAGTATCATTTATAAACATAAAATAAAACGAGATCTAGAGAGTATGACAGACGGTAAAAGGACCTGCATTATACAATATATGTGTGTAGCACTTTCATAGTATTGCTTTTTTATTTCACCATTGATTTTGGATTGTATACATGAATCGTGTAATATGCTAAGTTTATATGAACATGAGGGACAATTAACCCCTTACCCCACAATCCTGAGTTTTAACGACGCTGAGAAAGAGGCCTTTTGAAAACACTGTAGGTAGAGGAGAAAATACTGGTAACCAGCATTTTCTCCTTTTCCCAAAACAAATTTTAACTTTTAAGTCACATTTATTTTGTCGTCTGCAAATGCTTTCAATTTGGACCAATCTAAAATTTTGTTGTTTGATAATGAGTTAAAAGTTGTTCTTACAAATTAATGCATGGAACTGCATTAACTCTTTACCACACAATAGAATATTGGACTCATTAAAATTGAAAACAACAACTTAAATATGGCTTAATTAATGAGATTGTTTAATGAAAGGATAAAAGACATTGCGAGTATAGGAGAAAATGCTACTTACCAGTATTTTATCACAATGTTTTCCAAAGTCTTCTTCCTAAAGGTCATAACAACTTGGGATTGTGTGGAAAAGGGTTAAATATGCAGTTGCTGATATGTAAAAAAATAGAATATTCATTAACTTATTACAACCACTCTTACATTCCAGAGCCGTCAGGTATTGTACAATTAAAAGATTTTCTTTGTCTTTCTCATCTATAGTTCTGATCTTTTTTTTATTATGCAGATGTGAATGAATTTATATGCCAGTGAAGTTAGAATGTGTAGTAGTAGTAGTGGTAGTAGAAACTCTTTCAGTGCTATGACATTGTTACCATTTTTGTTAGATTCATCTTAACTACACATCTGTATTGTGGTCATGTATACAATTTGCTCATTATTGTCATTCAATAATGTTCTTTCTTCCATTAAAAAACTTGTCTCAGAAGAAATTGGAACAGAGAGAGATATTTTTATTTTGAAAACTCTCAATTATTGTGAATTGAAAGTTTTATAGTTAGTATGTTATAGTAACCTGCTTTTAGTCTTTCACACTTTTTACTTAATGCCCGTTTCGTTATCTAACATTCTGAAGTTTAATTAACTCTTTACCACACAATCTTGACTTTTAACGACCCTAAAAAGGAAGCTTTTTGAAAACATTGTGGGAAAAGGAGAAAATGCTGGTAACCAGCATTTTCTCCTTTTCCCACAATGTTTTCTCCCTATCCCATAACAAATTTCAATTTTTAAGTCACATTTAATTTGGTGTTTGCAGATGCTTTCAATCTAGACTGGTCTAGAATTTTGTCATTTGGTAAAGAGTTAATATGTCTTGGTTGTTGGCAATAAGGTTTAGCAGGTCTATCTGTAAAGTGTCAATTGAAATTTTCATGTATGAAATGAATGTAAAATTTTGTACTTCTATATTATAATTACTTATGTCGTAGTAATCTTTATTTTTTCTGCCTTGTTACATTTAGTAGCTCGTTGTAATAGCAGCACCTGCTTGCAACTAAAGACTGTTTAATTGTGCATGGTAGATTTTAACTCTTTACCATATGACAAAATTTACAGAATGTCCAAATTGAAAGCACATGCAGATGGCAAAATAAATGTGACTCAAAAATTGAAATTTCTCATTGGTAGGGTCAAAAACATTGTGGGAAATGGAGAAAATGCTGGTTACCAGCATTTTCTCCTTTTCCCACAATGTTTTCAAAAGCTTTCTTTCTCAGGGTCATTAAAAGTCAGGATTGTGTGGTAAAGGGTTGAAATAGCATGTGAAATTCAGTCTCAATTTTCCTATGCAATGTAGTTCTTGTCTTGCTACTGGTACTAAGCATGCATACATTCCTTTTAACTCTTTACCAGATTACAGAGTTTTAGAATTGCCAGTCATGACAGCATTGCAGACTACAAAATAGATGTGGTTCAAAAGATAGGATTTGTCTTTGAAATGGCAGAACACATTGTTTGAAAAGGAGAAGATGCTGGTTACCAGCATTTTCTCCTTTCCCACCTTGTTTTCAAAAGCCTTCCTAAGTGGTCATTATGACATAGGAACTGCTTGGTAAAGACTTACCTAACTCTTTACCACACAATAAAAATTAAGACCGGTCCAAATTGAAAGCATTTGCAGATGGTATTTTAAATATAGTTCAAAAGATGGAATTTGTCTTTAATAGGGTAGAAAACATTGTGGTAAAAGGAGAAAATGCTGGTTACCAGCATTTTCTCCTTTACCACAATGTTTTCAAAAGGCCTCTTCCTCAGGGTCATTAAAACTCATGATTGTGTGGTAAAGGGTTAAAATAACAGATGACAAATTTCATCAAGAAAGATTACGTAATTGAAGTATGCTGTAGATTGTATTGCTCTTAATTTAGTTTTGATTCTTCCCATTGTTTTTTTTTTTTGACTGCTCAAGGCAAATTGAGGTGCTTTTGCAAAACAAATTTCATGAAAGATCAGACTGCCTACAACATGCCATCTGACCACAGATATTTTGATCATGGGTTACTGAGCAATACTTTGTGAGATATTCTAGTCAAATGCTGTTGAAGTGTGCTGCATTCTGGACATTCATTATGGACAGAAACAGTTACTGTCCTTTTCATTTACTAGTATCCAGAATTCATAAGGTTCTTATCACTTTGGAGTTTCCATGCTGATATATGGAGTTCCCATGCTGATATATGGAGTTTCCATGCTGATGTATGGAGTTTCCATGCTGATATATGGAGTTCCCATGCTGATATATGGAGTTTCCATGCTGATATATGGAGTTTCCATGCTGATATATGGAGTTCCCATGCTGATGTATGGAGTTTCCATGCTGATATATGGAGTTTCCATGCTGATATAACCTTTATTAATCCTTTGCCAAGCAATTCCAGGTTTTCACGGCCCTGGGAAAGGCTTCTGAAAACATTGTAAACCAGCATTTTCTCCTTTTCCCACAGTGTTTTCTACCCTGTCAGAGAGCTTAAACTCATGAGATCCAATTTTGAATTTGTCATCTGTAGATGTTTTGAATTTGAAAGAGTCTAAAATTTGTCATTTTGGAAAGGGTTAACTCTTTACCAGACAATAAAAAGAAAAAATTGACTGTGTTGAAAGCATTTTGTAGATGACAAATGTGACTGTTTCATTGAACAAGGCATTACATGCAATTTCAATATAAAGATGAATTAACTCTTTACCAAAGGTTATAATTTAGTACTTATCCATGCTTACCTGCACTTTGTACTTTTCCCTCAACATTTTCAGAATCCCTCTTTGCCAGGGCCATCGAAACATGGGATTGTTTGTTAACTCTTTACCACACAAGCAAAATCTAGACTTGTCCTAATTGAAAGCTTCTGCAGACGACAATTTAAATGTGACTCAAATGGTGGATGATAGGGTTGAAAAGATTGTGGGAAAAGGTGAAAATGCTGGTTTCCAGCAATGTTTCCTTTTCACACACTGTTTTTTAAAGGCTTCTTTAGGGTCGTCAAAAGTCAGCAGAGTGTCATAAAGGATTCAAGGGTTAATGATGGACAAGTAAAAAAATTTTTGTCTGGTAAAGAGTTATTTAAAACTATATTTTTCTTTCCTTAAAATTCATATCTTTTGTGCCAATTGCACAATAATATGGTACAGGTATTTCCTAAAAATTAATGGCCTAGAGAGAAACAGTTTCATAATTAAAAATACAGTTAAAGCTGTACATGTACTTAGGATGACCTGTGTGAAACAACCCACTGCTTTAGAGAACCAGGTTTTTATTCTACATCTACATCCCCTCATAAGTTGACTTAATTGAACTTACATGCAAAGAGCACTTGCTGTAAGAGACCACTTTTCTCACTGCCCTAGGTGGCCTCTGAATTCAGGTCTTGTGCTGTACAAAATTAATGTCTTTTTCAGAGAGGACAGTTGTTGATGCAGGACTACAGCCTTATACACTGTACTCCTATGTTGTTGAAGCTACAAATGCCTATGGAAGTGAGAGAAGTGCCCCCATATCCTTTAAAACACCAGCAGGTGCTCCATACGGTGTCGTAATCCTTCATGCCTCAAATATACGAGCCAAGAGTGCCCAATTTTCATGGAATGAACCACAAATAATGAATGGTCCCCTGCTGAAATATGTGCTGTACTCATACACAGAGTTCAATGATTCCAGAATGGTTTTCTGGGAAGGACAATTAATTCAGGTATCCTTGACAACACTGGTTCCCTTCACCAATTATACATTCTATGTGGACTCTTGTACTTCCGGAGGATGTTTAACTAGCGAACCATTCATGTTTGCAACAATGTCCGCAGTTCCTGAGGGAATGTATCCACCTGTAGTAATGGCCATCAACAATTCAGCTCTACATATAAGCTGGCAACCACCAGAGTTCCCCAATGGTTTGTATATTTGGCTACATTTAATTTCAGTAAATTTTATACACGTACCTATGTTACTTTGTGTTCACAGTATCAGAATTTGATAAAAAAAATAATGTACATAAAAAAGTATTTTTTTAATGGAAATTTGAGTGGTCTATAAATTTAAATTGAATAATGTTAATCTTCTGAAAATTTATTTCTACTTTTATTTATGCTCCATTGCTTTTATTTTCTGCAAGAGCTTTAGACCAGTTGTTCTATACTAGCACTATATCAAATAAACCTTTACACGATGTTCACAAAATATTGATGCTTGAGCATTCAATAATTTCAACCTTTTTGACTATGTAGAATGCTTGGCAATTAAAATTTCTCATACCAGTGTTTTATCTCAAATTCATTTAGGAAAATAGAGGCTTTTCCGAGTTTCAGCATTGTTTTCATGTACTCCTACTGTCCTTGCATCTGGACTTAACTTTTCTTTTTTCCAATTTGTGCCTCTCTTCAATTGTCTTGAAATTTAGATTTTAAGTCCTTTTTCAGAATGACAAAACTTTATCCCCATCCCAGGTGGAAGGCTTATAGACAAGAAACTGAGTGTGACTTAGATAGATTTATCTTTTGAAGGGTAGAAAATGTCAGAAAAGGATAAAATGTGGGTTAGTAATGTAAAATTCCAAAAGCCTTCCTTACTAGGGTTGTTAAAACTTGCAATTGTTTACAAGGTAATGCACCTGATTAGACATTTTATATACTTTAAGGTATTATAATTTTTTATGAACTGTGGATGAGAGGAGCCCTGAGACCAGACAATACAAGGCAGCCACCAGAAACGAGGATATATCATCCAAGTGGACAGTATAACCCCAGACCAACCACAATGCCACAGGAAAATGCCCTCCCACCTCCTGACACAGATTACACCCTGACTGGGCTTGTACCATTCACACTGTATGAGTTTCAGGTGAGATCTATATGTATCAACATAATGCTGAACTTTGCCCTTGCAGATGTTGGCACTAACATTGTCTTATGCTCTTCTGCAAATTTTTGGCAGCGATACCCAAGATGCTGCACTCTAAAGTCAGGTGAACACCATTCCTGTCCTAAAAGTTAGTGTTGAATCCTGCTATTTAAGTGGATTGTCTATAGCCCTTTACCACACAATCTTGACTTTTAATGACTCTGAGATAAAAAGCTTTTGCATTGTCTGAAAAGGAGAAAATCCTAGCAACCGGCTTTTCCCACAATATTTTTCACCCACCTCAAAACAAATTTCAGTCTTTGAGTCATATTTATTTCATCATCTGCAAATGATTTCAATTCAGACTAGTCTAAAATGTTGTCATTTGGTAAAGAGCTGTACCATTTTAAGAATGGAAGTTTATGATTTTCTTGATGATTTGATCTTTATCATAAGGTTGTCTGTTCAAAGCCAGTGATAAGCAGATCAACTGCTACATGAGTTCTTAGTTAAGGTTTTTAGGTAAAGATCAGCAAAGTGCTTGATAGAAGTAGTATAAACCTGTTTCACAAT
Organism: Tridacna gigas; assembly: GCA_945859785.2. NCBI lineage: Eukaryota > Metazoa > Mollusca > Bivalvia > Cardiida > Cardiidae > Tridacna > Tridacna gigas. The sequence goes on along the minus strand of OX244029.2, from coordinate 11,408,836 downwards.
CGATGTAAAATAAATATGTTTAAACTTCAGCTCTTAAACAATTTCTTGTTGTATACAAGGTTTATCAAGTGTAGTATATATTTACTTTGCATCTTTCATAGGATGGCTTGAGGAAAGAGAATTTACAGTATTTTTGTTTTTGTGAGGGGTATATTATATTAGCTTTCTGATAATTATTTCAGAAATTAGCATACTTAATGTACTTTTTATTTCTACATTTTGAACAGGTCCTTGCTGAGAACAGTGCAGGGAAAGCTGCTAGTCCTTGGGTGTCTGGTCGCACTGGGGCCACAACCCCAGTGGCAATGCCTGCTCCTATTATCTTAAGTTTGAGCCCATTCTCTTTAAATATTACGTGGCAGTCTCCCTCTGATGATGAATCAAGGGGGATAATCATCCTATATAGGCTCTACTATTACATGAAAACAGACCTTACAGAGAACCCATTCGGTCCACCCTATCTGTGGACAGAGGTGCATGAAGGAGGGCCAGAGATCCAACACTTTGTTCTTGGAGGATTGAGCCCATACTCACAGCATACAGTTTTGGTAGAAGCTTGCAATACAGTTGGTTGTGTTAATAGTTCATCAGTTGCTGGTAGAACTCAACAGGATAGTAAGTCCTTATGTGAACACATGGAGGATATTAGCTTTCTTCGATGAAAGATCGAAATTTATTTCATCTCATGAACATCATCAGTAATATTTTCATGAGTGGCTGTGCCACTCATGAAAATATTACCAATGATATTCATGAGATCAAATGAAATAAATTAAGATCTTTCACCAAAAAAAAACCCACAAATATTCTATTTATTTCATGCTTCTAACCCCTTTTTTGTTGGGACTTTCATCGAAATCCAGTACTCTTGTTTTCGGTAATTCCTCGTGGCATGCCCACCTTACATAAGAACACATTACAATATTACCTGAAGCGAGAAAAATATAGGGTAAATTAAATCATATTTCTCTCTGGTTGAATGGCATGCACTGTTTACCTAGGTAACTAGTGCGAAGGAACTAGTGTTTTCACCATCAATTGAAGAGTTAGGAAATATGAAATTGGTATTTTCAGTGGTCGTAACCATGAAATATCAAACCATAATCCACCATTATTTCTCAATAAACTACCGAAAAGCATGAAATATTAGTTTTCTAACATGTAACCCCAGAGACATGGAAAGCTTCCCGTGACATTAGGTAACCACTTTGCAATTTTTATTTTTGTAAAATTTCTTAAATGAAGAGATTTCTTCAAGTAGGCTATTGTTGTGTTTTCCTCAACACTTCCTTGACTTTATTGATAGTAAGACACCAAATGGGGTTTTTATTTTAAAGTTGTAAAATGTCTCAACTCCTTATGAGAGCATTTGCAGACAAAAAATTATGTTTCTGTATTTAATATTTTCAAATACTCTATTTCTTACATTTAGTTCCGGAAGGACTTGAGAAACCTGAAATTATCAGTTTAAACTCCTCTGCTATGCAAGTTTTGTGGGTGGAGCCAACCTTTCCTAATGGACCAGATCCCTACTACACTTTACAGAAGACAACCCCAGCTCTTAGTTATCCGCCACAAGTGATTGGTGGAACTAGATTTCCAGGGGGAGGATACTATCTGTTTCCTCCGAACACCATACCTCCAAATGTGGATTTTACTGGTTTGTATTTACTATTGTATATATCTTGAGGGCTTGTTTAATCTCTTACATGCAATTAAAACAGTACATCTTGCAGATATTTTTTTTTGTTGAAAATATTGTAGGTAACAGATAAATTCATCCTTTTGATACAATAGCTTATTTGTGTTTAATATGTTTTAGACATTTTTGATGTTTTTTGTTCCTATTTTTCAATGATGTTTTCAAAGTTGTATACTTTGAGTTTTTGTAAAGAAAAATTGTGTTTAGTTTATCTCATTTTTATTGTCTAACAAACTTTAGATGAATTCTCTTCTTTTGTATCATTTCACTGTATCATTTTTTTTTACTGTGTTTAAAAAAATCTTAAGGCAATCACACACTCAATTAGATGTCCAATTATCCAATTGCAGATTTACTGCTGTATTGAACCTATAAAGTGTCTCTTACAGCTTCAATTGATTCTATGGACAAAGAAGATCGAAATCAGATAGTGCAGAATGTACAGTGTGATCTTACATCTGCACTGTCAGATTAGGTTTATGGGATATCTGGCAAGAAAGACATGCAGTAATAACAATATGGTTGTTTCTGCTAACTGATGAATGAATGTCTTTTTCCTCTTTCTAGCATTTAAAGAATTTGCTCTTTACCGACAACAAAATCTTAGACTTGTCGAATTTCAAAACATTTGCAGACAATAAATATGTGATTTAAGTGATAGAATTTGCCCTTAGAAAGGGCAGAAAACATTGTGGAAAAAGAGAAAATGCTGGTTACAAGCATTTTAATTTTTTCCCACAGTGTTTCGAATGCTTCTTTTCTCAGGGTCATTAACCCTTTCCCAAACGACAAATTTTGGACTGGTCCAAATTGAAAGAGTTTGCAGATGACAATTTTAAATTTGATGAAAATGGCAGAAAGGTCTCAAAAAGGGTAGAAAATACTGGGAAAAGGAGAAATTGCTCGTTACGAGCAATTTCTCCTTTTCCAACAGTGTTTTCAAAAGACTTGTACTGCAGACACGTGAAAACCAGGGCTTGTTTGGGAAAGGGTTAAAAAGGATTGTTTGGTAAAGGGATAACATAGTTTGGAACAGTTACTTAGATAATGCTGTCCGAAGACAATTTCTGCTATCTTTTTTCTATGTAACAGGTGTAAGATTCTGGTTTCGAATAGTTACTTAGATAATGCTGTCCGAAGACAATTTCTGCTATCTTTTTTCTATGTAACAGGTGTAAGATTCTGGTTTCGAACCAGAAAGAGAGATGGTTTGTTACTATTTGCTGCTTCAGAAGATCAGAGAGAATTTGTTACGCTTCAGTTTAAAGCTGGACGACCTTGGTTTTTGTATGATCCTCAAGGTGAGAGATATTTTTCATAATAAGACAAGAAATGAAATGGTTGTCATTCTGAATTTGATACTGAAAATATGATAATGTATGATTCTGATTTATTGTTGCTGTAGATGAAATTTGATGTATGATTATTAACTCTTTACCACACAATCCCAACTCTCAACGACCCTGAGAAAGAAGCCTTTTGAAAACATTGCGGGAAAAGGAGAAAGTGCTGGTAACCAGCATTTTCTCCTTTTCCCACAATGTTTTCTACCCTTCCAAAAGCATATTCCAATTCTTAAGTCACGTTTATTTTGTTGTCTGCAAATGCTTTCAATTTGGACTAGTCTTAAATTTTGTCGTTTGGTAAAGAGTTAATACAAACACAGTATTCAAGTATTCGATGAGAAAAGAGTGAATTGCATGTAATATGTACTATATGAGTTCAAGTTTTTAATGTACAGGTCTCTGACTTTTAGCAAGTTAACAAAAACCATGGCTTCTTTTCTGGATAATATCTGTTTCATGATAAGACACAAAAGTTCATGCAGGATGATCTTGAACCTACACTGTTAAGTACTCCTCTGCCATGCAAGTTTTGTGGGTGGAGCCAACCTTTCCTAATGGACCAGTGTATTTCCACTTGAAAACTTCAAGTATAGAGAATATAATGCAGTTTTACATTTACAAAGTCAAATCTATTTATTTAATTGTTTTAGGGCTACCATAAATTATTGGAACAGAATCATATTTAGCTTTAAACTGTGAGGTTACATTTGAAGGAGCAATTCTACACCTGATTCAATGGTTTATCAGTTTTGGCTACTGTCATAAATTGCCTGTCACTTCTGAAGTCAATGGTACAGAATGATTCTAGTGTTCTTAGGCCATTTAGCTTAAGCACTTTGTCTATATGTTTTTTTCATTGATTATATTAACCCTTTACCAGACGACAAATTTTTAGCCTTGTTCAAATTGAAAGCATTTGCAGACAACAATTTCATTGTGGCTTAAATGGTGCAATTTTTCTTTGATAGAGTAGAAAACATTGTGGGAAAAGGAGAAAATGCTGGTAACCAGCATTTTCTCCTTTTCCCATAATGTTTTCAAAAGGCTTCTTTCCCATGGGCGTTAAAAGGTGGCATTGTACGGTAAAGGGTTAAAATGAGACTTATTTTGACTGACAGACTGTGCTACTTGGGTGACCCTTGATTCGGACCCAAATGAAGACGTGTATGTCACATTAAATGATGGAGAGTGGCATTACATTGAGGCTAAACGCTACAATCTTACTGGGATTATAAGTGTAGATTATGGTCGATATGGAGGTAGATTGATGAAATGATTGGAGTGTGCCCTGTAGAATTTTTATTGCTTCATTAACCCCCGGAATGCTGATGACAACTTTGAGTGACTTTGTAGACAGGTTACAGTTTTGTAGATCATAATCAGACTGCACAAAACATGTAGCTTCATCTTTGATCTGCACTGTACAGTATAAATTTTCTTGGATATTTTGGCCAAAAGTGTCTTGATATTGCTTTCATTTTAGGCTGCCTAAAAAAATGTTCATCCATTAGCATTCACAGGATACATTTATGGTCTTGTTGTAGAATACTAAATAGCTATTGGTGTGGTGGAATTTTGTATCATATTCATAATCTAGTGGAAAACTGCTTTGATTCGACAAAATTTTAAATTTCCCATTGCAGAACAACTGTTAACCTACCACTAATTTTGTTCATAATGCAATATAGTCACAAGCTGACAGCATTTTGTTACTGCTAGACAAGAATCTTTTGATAGATTAGTAGCAGCTTTGATATCTTGATAAAAATTTTAAGCTGCATTTTTTGATGCATGTTATTGAAGTAAGTTTTTTTTTTTAAACCTACATGTATTTATTTTACATTGATTGAGAAACAATTACAACTGATATCATTCATTCTTTCTTGATTCTGCTTCCTGGAAACTACACCAGTACTCGCGCCAAACATGTGGGCCAATGAACAGTCCCAAAGTTAACACCCACTCAAGGGAATCAAACTCTGGACCTTATGGTTACGAGGTTGATGCACAGTCTCACAACTGAAGACACCACAAGATTTTGTAGAAATTAGTTTCTGACAGTGAAGTAAATCACATGCAAAATTTGCTAATTCCACTCTGTCAGGTTTATGAAGAATAAACTGCGAGTACACGAGACTCATTATTTTGACAAGTTTTCCAGTAGTTTTTGACAAACATTCTTTAACTTTTTTTCATAGAAGTGTTGGTTGGTGATAGACCCAGCTTTAGAAACCCTGTTGCTAAATATACCCAAGGCAACAGACAAGGGGGTATTAATTGATTAAAAAGGGCAACAGCATTTCCAGTCACCCATAAAACCTATGTTGTGGGTAATCATGTGAGTGGTCTCATGAAGACAGTTCATACAATTACCCAAAATATAGCATTTGGTGTAAAACTGAAAAAAAATATAGTAAGAATTCCTCCCTTCTCTGATTCTCTTTTAGGAGATAGCCTTTTATAGATGTGACTTATTCTAACATATTTTTAGCTCACAAAGTGTTCAGTGTGAGTGTTTGTGATCGTGCTGTGTCAGTTGTACATCATGTGTCATTAGGTCATCTTGTGTGCACTCTAGAGGCCACATTTTCAGTCAGATAGTCATGAAACTTGGTCAGAATGTTTGTCCTGATAAAATGTTGGACAAGTTTGAAATTGGGTCACATTGGGTTAAAAAGTAGTTTGCTTGCCTAAATCTTAAAAAAAACCTTGTGTGCACTCTAGAGGCCACATTTTCAGTCAGATATTTGTCTCGATGATATATCAGACAGTTGAAAATTTGGTCATATCCGGTCAAAAGTAAGTCACTGGGCCAAATCTTAGAAAAAACTTGTGCGCCATCTAGAGGTCACTTTTTCTGCCTGATTTTCATGAAGATTGGTCAGAATGTTTGTCTTGATGATATCTCAAACAAGTTTGAAATTGGGCCATGTTGGGTCAAAAAGTAGGTCACAGGGTCAAATCTCAGAAAAACCTTGTGTGTACTCTAGAGACCACATTTTCAGCTGGTTACTTATGAAACTTGTGGAGAATGTTTGTCTTGATGACATAATGAATAGTATTGAAATTGGGTCATGTCAGGTCAAAACTTTGGTCACTGGGCCAAATCCTAGAAAAACCTTGTGTTTATTTTGAAGACCACATTTTCAGCATGATAGTCATGAAACTCAGTCAGATTGTTTGTCTAGATGATGTCTTGATTACTTTTGATATTGGGTCACATTAGAACAAAAAGTAGGTCACTGGGCCAAACCTTAGGAAAACCTTGTGTGCACTTTATAGGCCTGATTTTCAGCCTGATACTCATGAAACTTGCTCAGAATTTTTGTCTTAATATCTTGGACGAGTTCTGAATTTTGCCATGTCAGGTCTGAAAATAGGTCACTTACATGCATGTGTTTTACATCATTAAAATAAGGATCTATTCAGCTTTATCAGCTGTAGATGACTTTACTCAGGTGAGTGCTTTGGGGCCGACGGCCCTCTTGTTATAGTTACCCTTTACAACTCAGAACAGATATATATGGCATCTGCTGGTAATATTTTCATTGGAAAAAATAATTACTTTACCACAGAGCTGAAACTGTAATATTATTACTGTTTTCAAATTTACATGTCGAATGCATTCAGACAAATTGGAAGAGAGAGTTAAATTTGAACAAGTTGTTCAATTATTAAACTGTTTTCTAGATTTGTATTAACTGCGATTTAGTATATATGCTCTATGAATGGTGTTCTTGTAAATGGGGCTAAATTTTACAAAACTGCTTGTAACTAATTACCACATTGGCAAATTTAGAACAAACCTGAAGGGAAAATAAGAAAAGTAAGAAAATAAATAGGGAGTAAATCTTTAGTAAAGGATAGGAAATTATCAGAGGGTAATGAAAAAGAGCAATGGATAACACTGAATAAGTTACCCTTTTTCCCAGATGGCTGTCAAAATTTGTTTATTGTTCAGGCAGACGATTTTAAGAATGTTTTTCCAAGGTAAGTGCCACAGAGAAATGATCTAGCCATTATTGTGTTAATCTTTATCTACAAATCCATTCTACAAACTACAAACACAGGGTGTGCATCTTTTGTTACTCCAACCAATGATGAAGGTCTACCATACAATGACAATCGCTGGCACCAGATGGTTGCCTGGAGGGATGCCAATGTGGCATATATATCTATTGACAGCACATGGACAGGTTGATGCTATTATCGTTTATCACTAGTTACCCCGATACTTTCACTTAACCCGTTACCACACAATGACACCTTGTTACCCCGCCAGGGTAGCTCAGTGGTTAGCATATCTGACTTGTGACCTGGTGGTCGCGAGTTCGATACCCAGGTGAAGCAAACTTTCTTTCTGGTGATTCTTTGCCTCTCACCACTGATGCAAGTGAGAAAATTAGTCAGTGGCTTTGGAATGAAAGTTTTGTCAGTACCGGTGTGAGAAAGCCAGGAAAAACATGAGTGGATCACTGACCGACATGATATGACCTGAGCTGTTAAAATGGCGTTAAACTCCAATACAAACCAAACAAACCAGACGCCTTTTAAACGATCCTTGGAAAGAAAACTTTTGAAAACATTCTGGGAAAAGGAGAAAATGCTGGTAACCAACATTTTCTCCTTTTTCCACAATGTTTTCTACTGTATCAAAGAAAACTGCACCATTTGAGCCACATTGAAATTGTCGTCTGCAAATGCTTTCAGTTTGGACAAGGTATAATTTTGTAATCTAGTAAGGGGTTAAGGATGCAGAAGCCTTTTATTCTTACACTGATTGTTGTATTATTTTCCCTTTTTTTTTTATTCATCTCTTAAATGCATAGTAGCAAATCCTTTTATCATTATGTTTTTGTGACTAATATTTTTTGGTGGTGCTGTCATATACATGTAATGTGATTTATTTTGGGAGGTGGTGTTATATATTGTAAAAGCCTATACTCTTATATGAGTCTGTTTGAAATTCCTTTGAGAATTCCTTTAACCCTTTCCCAAACGACAAATTTTGGACTGGTCCAAATTGAAAGAGTTTGCAGACGACAATTCTAAATTTGATGAAAATGGCAGAAAGGTCTCAAAAAGGGTAGAAAACACTGTGGGAAAAGGAGAAATTGCTCGTTACGAGCAATTTCTCCTTTTCCCACAGTGTTTTCAAAAGACTTGTACTGCAGACACGTGAAAACCAGGGCTTGTTTGGGAAAGGGTTAAAGATCCCAAACAGTTGCACTATCGAGCTTCTGCGTATGTGTAACAGCAATAGCACATAATTTTTCCAAACTACTGACATTACATTAAGGTCTCACACTATGGAATAGATAACAATTAATCATTTATTATTCTGTAGCAATACAGTTTCCCAAAAGCATTGAGCTGTCTTTTAACCCTTATCCTGCTAAATAACTTAAATGAAACTTTCAGTCCAATGGTAAAAGCCAATATGCTGGTATTTCAAAGGTATGGAGGTTGGGGGAAATATCTCCTTACCGGACAGTGTAGATCCAAGATCAGACTGCACATTCTGTGCAGTCTGATCTTGATCTACACTGTCCGCAAAAGGTCTGTGGGTCACGATTAGCAGCCTAAGGGTTAATATGATGCAGGAACCTTGGCTGCTATGACGAACAGGGTGCACTAGCCCTGTTCTGAATTTGTTAGTGTTTTTAAAAGTCAAAATCTCAGTACTCTTTTCTTTATAAGTTATGCAAGTCAAAGAGTGGATTATGTTGAATTGGAACTATAACTAAAATAAAAGATGCTTTTTTTGGCCTTTGTTTTGATAAGGGTTATACTAATACCATGGTAATGGGTTAAATGAAGTTGTATTTTTGAACATCAAATTGAAAAATGTTTCTCTAATCATTAATGTTAATTATTACTTGTTTGTTGTACTAGAATTGTTGCTCCTATAAAATTTTTGTGAGACACTTGATCTTTGAAATACACAATACTCCTATACCACAAAAAAGTTTCTCTTAGTGTATCTTTAAAGAGAATTGCTGCTTGTTTGCCTTACTGTTAAATTATGTTGAAGCAATAAATTTTGATCTATTAGCTAACATTTTTTAAAAAAAAATTTCTTGGAATGTGAAAATAGTTTCTTGAAAGATTTCTTTAATGTCAAAGATAATTGTTAAATGTTTGCCTTGCTGCAGATCTTGTAAGTATGAAATTATGTAGCATTGCATGATCTTTTGATTAAACAACTGTCTCAGAAAATAATTAAGATGAAATTTATATCTTCAAGAAATTTTAGTAACCTGAAAATGTTACTGCACCACTCGATCCTTTTTAACTTTTTACCAGATGACAGAATTTTCAACAAATCTATTTTGAAAGCATTTGCAGACAACAAGAATGTGGATCAAATGATGGAACTTGTTCTTGCGTGGTTGGAAAACATTGCTAGAAATGGAGAAAATGCCGATTACCAGCATTTTTTCCTTTTCCCTCAATGTTTTCAAAAGCTTTCTTTTCAGGGTCATAGAAAAGAAGAGAATATTTACTAGAGGATTCACAAACTAATTTAATCGAAACAGAGGCTGACTTAACTTAACACATATTTGCCAAATTCTTGTTTATTTATACTAAGGTCTGTATTCACCAAACATTCTTAAGAATATTCTTTGTCTAATTCTCAAAATTCTCAAGAGTTCTCTTAATTTGAAAATAACACGATTTCTGATTAGCTATAGAAGCAAATGGTTTAGCTAATCAGAAGTTGTGTTACCTTCAAATTTAGAAAATTCTGCAGCATATGACTGAGAATATTCTTGAGAATGGTTGGTGAATACAAGCCCAGATTCTCATGGAGCATTACTGATTTTCAGGAACCAGAGAAGCAAGATGTGCAAAGGGAACTATAATAGGACCAAATACAGGGGTATATGTTGGTGGTCTACCCATAGACTTTGATATCAGAAGAAACAGCAATGACCCAAGGTTACAGGTACCCAATATTAGCCCATTACCATATAAACTTTTTCTAGTATTAGAACACTTCTAGGAAACGTTTGACTTGTTACAGGCATTTGCTAAAGATTTTTTATACATTATGAAAATACTTATTCCTTTCTTTAAATGTTTTTCCCTCATCAAATTTATAACATTTTCTATAGGTCTAAAATCAGTCGGTACCATTAATGCTTTGCCACATGAGACAAATTTTGACTTGACTAACTTCATAGCATCTGCAGATGACAATTAAACTGTGGCTCAGATGATGGAATTCTCTAAAAATTACTGATCACATCCTATTTTAGGACATAAATAAGACATCTTAAACTTCATTCTGATATAAATACATTGGAAAGATATGAAAGTATTGGAAAGTTATGAAAGTTTTACTGTGTTATTATAAAGGCTTCCTTGTTGGTTGATAACCCTTTACCACACAATCCCGACTTTTAACGACCCTGGGTAAGAGGCCTTTTGAAAAAAATTGTGGGAAAAGTAGAAAATGCTGGTAGCCAGCATTTTCTCCTTTTCCAACAAGGTTTTCTAACCTATCATGGGCATATCCCGAAATCTAAATCACACTTGATTTGTTGTCTGCAAATGCTTTCATTTTGGACAAGTCAAAAATTTTGTCGTTTGGCAAAGGGTTAGATGTGATTTTCTTGTTGATGTTCATTTCTTTTTTTGTATTACAATAACACTCATCTTTGTATAAAAACTGGAAATATTTCTGTAACGTTCCTCCTATCTGTATTAAATTAAAATTTTCCTGTTATAGATGATAGATCATAGTTTTCAAGGCTGTATCCGAGACATTGAGATAATGCAACAACGGTTCCCTACAGAAGTTTGGAAGACCTTGGATTGGGAGGATGCGATACACAATGAACTTGCCTTTCTGAACTGGGAGGGCTGCCCTATCAACTTGGATAAAGGAGTTCATTATATGGGGCAAGGTGGGATCTTCATATGCTATCTCTTTACCACACTACAAAATTTTAGACTTGTCTTAACCCCTTACCAGACGACAAAATTTTAGCCTTGTCCATATTGAAAGCATTTGCAGACGACAATTTCAGTGTGGCTCAAATGGTGCAATTTTTCTTTGATAGGGTAGAAAACGTTGTGGGAAAAGGAGAAAATGCTGGTTACCAGCATTTTCTCCTTTTCCCACAATGTTTTCAAAAGGCTTCTTTTCCAGGGGCGTCAAAAGGCGGCATTGTACGGTAAAGGGTTAACAGAAAGCATATGCTGATGACAACTTAGATGTGGCCAGCATGATGGAAATTGTCCTTGGAAGGGTAGAGAACATGCTGAGAAAAAGGGGATGTTGTTTATCAGCATTTTGTCCTTTTCCCACTATGTTTCCAAAAATCTTTCCTCAAAGTTGATAAATCAAGGGGTCGTGTGGTATAGGATTACCACACACTCTTGTGGTTTAATGAGAAAGAAGTCGTTTAAAAACACTTTGGGATAAAAGGAAAAAAAATGCTGGTTACCATTATTTTTTCCTTTTCCCACAATGTTTTCTGCCCTATTGGAGAAAAAATGCACCATTTGTGTTATATGTAACTTATTATCTGCAAATGCTTTTAATTTGGACAAGTCTAAAATTTTGTAGTTTGGTAAAGGGCTAAAAACAAATCACCTTTACAGCCAAGATGTTTCACCATATGTTTGTAGAAAATTTCTTGTTTGACAAAATATTGTGAAATAGAAACATTGGTTGATTCTTATGACTTCTGGGTCCGTATTCACCAACCATTCTTAAAGAACATTCTTGGTCTTGTTCTTCAAAATTTTCCAAATTTGAAAGTAGCACACCTTCTGATTGGCTAAACCATATGGTTTAGCCAATCAGAAGTTGTGTTACTTTCAAACTTGGAAAATCTTGAAGAATAAGTCCAAGAACATTCTTAAGAATGGTTGGTGAATATGGACCCTGTTCTGTGTTTTCTTAGAAAGATCTGAATGCCTGATTTATTTCTCAATGGATATCTACAACTGCACCTAGGTATTCTTCAGTATTCATTTTTTTATAGATGCATGAGAACATTATTTTTTTTAAAACCTTGCTATTTTGTGCCTTATTTTTCAGGTTATGCAAGATTTCCCTATGAATTATTTCAACTTGGAAATAGCAAAAAGATAGAGTTTGGTTTCAGAACCCAGATGCACACTGGGATTGTTTTCTTTGCCTATGGTGGTACAGGCATATACACATACTGTGCCCTGATAGATGGTGCCTTGCATTTTGAGTTTGCAAATGGTATTTCTGTGGGATCTGTGACTTTTAACAGGCCAGAAATCAATTTCTGTGACAGTCGCTGGTACGATATCATCCTAGAGAAAAATGGACAAGAAGCTAAACTGACTGTTGTTGGCCTGGGTGTAGAAACATCAGGTGATCCCAACATTGCTATGAATGTACTGACATCATCAGACTTTTGGGTGGGTGGAATTCAAAGTGGGAGTGAAGCCCATGAATTTGTGATGAGAAACAAACTCACCATCCCAATGGCTGGTAAGTATGTATGAAGAAAATTCATCCTGAGTAACTTCAAGCAAAAGAGAATGTTTTAAGTAATCATGGAATTCAGATTTTGAAAAAAAATGTAATATTCATGTTTCTTTTGAAGATTAACTCTTTACCAAACAACAAAATTTCATACTAGTCCAAATTGAAAGCAGTTGCAGATGACAAAATAAAGGTGACTGAAAAATTGGAATTCATTTTGGGAAGGGTAGAAAACATTGTGGGAAAAGGAGAAAATGCTTGTTACCAGCATTTTCTCCTTTTCCCACAAAGTTTTCAAAAGGCTTCTTTCTCAGGGTCATTAAAAGTCGGGATTGTGTGGTAAAGGGTTAAAGATTAAGTGATTTCAACCCTTTCACAGGCAACAGAATTGTAGCCAAGTCCATTTTGACTGCATTTGCAAGAGCAGCAAATTAACCCTCTCCCAAACAGGCCCTGGTTTTCACGTGTCTGCAGTACAAGTCTTTTGAAAGCACTGTGGGAAAAGGAGAAATTGCTCGTAATGAGCAATTTCTCCTTTTCCCACAGTGTTTTCAACCCTTTTTGATAACTTTCTGACATTTTGATCAAATTTAAAATTGTTGTCTGCAAACTCTTTCAATTTGGACCGGTCCAAAATTTGTTGTTTGGGAAAGAGTTAAATGTAGGTTAAACTTTGAGATTTGTGTTTAAAAGGTTAAAAAAACATTATTGGAAAAGGAGATAGTGCTTGTTACCAGCATTTTCTCCTTTTCCCACAATGTCTTCAAAATTTTTTCTATCAGGATTGTTGAAACTCTGGATTGTATGGTAAAGAAAAAATTTTAGATTTGTCCAAACTGAAAGCATTTGCAGACTAAAAATTACGTAATTACATAATTTGTCTCTAATATGATAGAAAACAATTCACCTTTTCCTACAATGTTTTCAAAAGGTCTCTTTCTCAGGGTTGTTAAACTTGGGATTGTGTGGTAAAAAACTTTGAGTGATGTCCATGTCCTTTAACCCTTTTCCACACACTCCTGACTTTTAACGACCCTGTAAAAGAAGAAGCCTTTTGAAAACCTTGTGGGAAAAGGAGAAAATGCTGGTAAGCAGCATTTTCTCCTTTTCCCACAATGTTTTCTACCCTTCCCAATAAAAATTTCAATTTTTTAGTCACATTTATTTTGTCGTCTGCAAATGCTTTCAATTTAGAGCAGTCTAAAATTTTGTCATTTGGTAAAGAGTTAAACAAGATTTTCAAGATTTACCTTTCCTGTCAATAGAGTCCTGTGTACATGATTGTACAGTATACTATACAAGCATTAAATAGAACATACCAAGAAAATTACTCTTTGACGTGTCTTTTGGAATCGTCTCCTACTCAATGGTAGAACATTCTAACCTGTACTTACAGCTTTTGGTGGCTGTATTAGAGAGATGACCTTTGATGACTTTTCAACACTGGAATATTTGGAGGAATCATTGGAAGTGGTCAATGTAAACATGGATGGATGTACACCATATCACCTGTTTGATGAAACATGCCGGGATGACTTGATCACTGAGGTTTATAATGGTAGTGCTATGAGTGCCTATGATATCAATTTGAACCCATACACAGGTTTGTACTACATTATCTGTCACATGCAAATTTGATTCCTTACCTTTCATTCATAGAACAACAATACATCTGAAAAATAAGACAAGGAATATGGTGTACCAGTACTTGTAATTTCAGGAGCTGAGATTGACTTTTGGTCATGTTCATAATACCTTAGCTCTCTACCAAACAACAAAAATGAAGACTTGTCAAAATTGAGAGCATTTGCAGACGGCAATTTAAATGTGGCTCCAATGATGGAATTGTTCTTTGACAGGGTAGAAAACATTCTGGGAAAAGGAGAAAATGCTGGTTACTAGCATTTCCTCCTATTCCCACAATGTTTTTAAAAGTCTTCCCTGTAAGATTTGTTAAAACTCGGGGTTGTGTGGTAAATGGTGAACTGATACTGTCACCAGATTTATACAGCTTGTATGAAGGAACCCTTTGATGTTTCAGGCCAAGTTAGAAATCCAGTTTGTTTCAAGAGTAAATATAATTATGATGACATAAATCCAATTTGTATAGACGGAATTCGTTAAATTTCCTTAACCCTTTACTACACAATCCTGACTTTTAACGACCCTAAAAGAGAGGGCTATTGAAAAACATTGTGTGAAAAGGAGAAAATGCTGATAAACAGCATTTTCTCCTTTTCCCACAATGTTTTCTACCCTTTCCAAATCAAATTTCAACTTTTGAGCCACGTTTAAAATGTCATCTGCAAGTGCTTTGAATTTAGACCAGTCTAAAATTTTGTCGTTGTTATTTTCAGACTATTTATACAGAGTGCTGGCAACAAATGGCGCAGGAGCGGGTGTGGGACCTTGGGGTTATGGAAGAACAAAGGAAGGATGTATGTGGTTTAACCCTTTACCAGACGACAAAATTTCTGACCTGTCCAAATTGAATGCATCTGCAGACAACAAATAAAAGTGACTCAAATGATGGGATTTGTCTGTAAAAGTTTAGAAAACAATGTGGAGAAAAAATGAGGAATATGCTGGTTACCAGTGTTTTCTCCTTTTCCGACAATGTTTTCAAAGGCCTTTTTCCTCTGGGTCACGAAAACACAGGATTGTTTGGTAAAGGATTAATTCATTCATTTTTTCTGAATCTTTGATGCTGAAGCCCCCATAAATTTGGCTTGATTACAGAAATCAGTTTTGAAAAATTCCTCTTTGTTTTCCTGTTTATTTCAACATGCATGCTTATTAAGCTATCTTATGATGTCATCTTGAATGATGTGAGTTGAAACCAAGTTTAAACAAAAAGGAATTTAAAGTTTGTTTTATTTGATTGCTTTTTTTCCAATGATAATTTCATGTTATGTGCAAGAAAATAGTCATAATTTCCTGAAATTTTTATTTCTAACTTTTTCATGATGAAACTTTACTGGTTTCTATTATAGTAAAATATACTGATCAGTAAGTGCAAGTAGAGTTCCTGTTCCTGTTTATCATATATATGTAGATGACACATTTTCTCAAACTGCTGTTGCAGATTGTATAATTTTAAATCTTATTTCAGCACCTCTTGGTGTTACCCCACCGTATGAAGCATATCATTGGACTGGTTACTTGGTGCTGTTTAAATGGCTTGCACCAGTCAGTACAGCAGGACTGTTAACACAATTTGTGTTGAAGGCTTACAACATAGAAAATCCTGACATTCCACCTGTGGAAGCAGTGTTTACAAATATCACAATGAGAGAGGGTATATATTACTTACAGAGATATAGTAAAAAATAAAACATTTTCTAGGAAAAATTGAGAACATAACAATATAAACCTTAGTTGTTTTTCATTCTATATGTCTGTGTAGCTTTTTCATTGTAGTTTAATAAAATGTGCAAGATAGTCATTTCAGGGGCTTGTAAATGTAATATAACTTCTATCCAAGAGCCTGTCATTTTGACAACAGTGAAATGTTTATGTCAACAGAAAACAAACATATTTTGATATACTGAGAAAAATTTGATGTGAAATAGACTTTTGGGGTAATGGATGATTTTTAATTTCATATAATGTACATAGTTATTTGTTCCAAGTAAAAAAAGTTCAAATCCTGGAATTCCCAAATAGGGAAAATATCATTCCTGGCAGTAGAAAGTACATGAATGTTGCAGTGTCAAGGTCATTGTTGTTAACCCATAAACTTAAATAAATAAAGTGAAAATTTCCACTCAAGAGTAAAAACCTAAAATATTGCGATTTCAAAGTTTATTTTACTGGAAAGAAAACACCATGTTTTGTGCAGTCTGATCGTGATCTACACTGTCTGCAAAAGCACCCCAAGTCCCGCTTAGCAGCCTAAGGTAAGAAAGTATGAGCTAATGTATGTATAAGGTCAAAATGTACATTTTGAAAAGTCCACAAAAACAACTAAAGTTTTCCTTTGGATTCCAAGAATAATGCCAAGCCCCGTAGCTCAGTCGGTAGCGTACAGGACTTGAGAATAGGAGGTCGCTGGTTCGATCCCCGGCTTGGCCAATTTCTTTCCGAGGATTGATGATAGTCATTGCGACAAGATTCATTCCTCTCTCACAGCTGACCATTGTTTTGACTATGGTTACGTAGGAAAGCAGCCGATGGCTTGGAAAGAATATAATGCGGAGTACTGGTAAAAAGAAACTCCATGAAAGCATGGATAGGTGAACTGGCCGCTGCGATATAATTGAAATAATGTTGAAAACGGCGTTAAACACCATGCATTCAATCAATTAATTAACCAAGAATTAAATTAGAAGATGTTTTGATAGGAACTATGGTGAGCCCTTTTAACGGTCAGTTGATGCTCATTTTAACTTCAGGCAATATGACAGACACTATACCCTATACAAGGTACAATGTCAAAATGTTAGCCTGTACATCAGGTGGGTGCTCTGAGAGCCCAGATGGTCTGGAAACAAGGACCAAGGAAGAAGGTAACATTGCTTTCATTATAATGGGGCATGTGTTCATCTTTTAATTACATAAATTTACTGTACAAGCTATTTTTGTACCTACTGAAAGCTAGCCATTACAAGTGAGGAAAAGGATGAACATTTGAAAGAAAGGAAAAAAATTTAAAAAAAAAAGGAAACATTTCTTGCAACAATGAAATTCTACTTTTTCCAAAATGTTATCCCAAACTGTCTGCTTCAGGAGCATAAAAAGTCATTGTTGCACAGTAATCAGTTTTGATTGAGAAAGTTTAGAAATAAAGTATAATTATGAAACTTCCCTGGTTATGGTCTAGAAATAATGCACATGAATAACCCTTTACCACACAGCAAAATTTTAGACTCATGCAAATTGAAGAACAATTCCATTTTTTTTTCAGATGATACTATTTGTCCATGAGTAGGTAGAAAACACTTTTGGAAAATGAGAAAATGCTGGTTACCAGCATTTTCCCCTTTTCCTACAATGTTTTCAAAAGCTTTCTTTCTCAGGGTTGTTAAAACTGGGAATTGTGTGGTAAAGGGTTAAATTACTGGAAGTTCTTGTGACTAAGATAGATCATGAGATTTGACTTAAAAAGGTAGATGATAGTGTGTAAAAAGGAAGACACTGCTACCAACATTTTCTCCATATACAAAATATTTTCAAAAGCCTCTTTTATCAGGGTGATTAAAACATAGAACTGTGTGGTAAAGGATTAATTTGTTAAGTTTAGTTCAGAGAAATTTTATGGACAAATCTTTTTTTTTAATAACTTCAGTTTTAATGCATAAATTCAATGAAACATCATAGCAAAAGGAGATATTCCTGTTACAGGCAGTTTCTCCCTTTTCCATGATGTTTAACCCTTTACCATTCTATCCCGACTTTTAACGACCCTAAAAGGAAGCATTTGAAAACACTGTGGGAAAAGGAGAAAATGCTGGTAACCAGCATTTTCTCCTTTTCCCCCAATGTTTTCTACTAGTCCCATAACAAATTTCAATTTTAGAATTGCATCTATTTTGTCATCTGCAAATTCCTGCTATTTGGAATAGTCTGAAATTTTGTTATTTGGTAAAGAATTAAAGGGTAGTCTCCTTCAGTATGAAAAATAGCAGGAGTTTTTGAGTTGGATTTTCGTTTCCTTCAAGAACAGTAAAAAGGATCATTCGTATTTGTAAACCAGTATCATGTTTTGTCTTTCTAGCTCCAAAAGAGGTTCCTATGCCAAGAGGTATATCTGGCCCACAATACATCTATGTAAATTGGGACCCACCTGGAGCCCCTAATGGGCTCCTCACAGGCTATTTTCTGTACATGGATGGGGAGCTTATATACACTGGTGCAGGAAGGGCGTTTAATGTTACTAATGATCTCCAGGTACTTTGATACAGATATTATTTTCACCCTAACGACAAAGTCATGAGCATACTGGAATCAGGTTGAGCATTTGTCTCTGCGATATTGGCACTTTTGTATCCTCTATTCTTCTTAATTGAAGCTTTGCTGCTCTGTAATCTTCTATTCCAGTAATTTATATCATGATTAGTCAAATGTTACAGGAGTTAAGGCCCTTGGTCAATAGTATAGGAGTTAAGGCCCTTAAGTCTTCCAGATTCAGAGCATTTGCAGAGGACAAATCAAAGGTGGCTCTATTTATGAATATTGCCATGTAAAGGATAAAAAATACTGTGGAAAGAGGAGAAAAAGCTGATTTTTCAGCACTTTCTCTTTTTCCCCACTATGTTTTTAAAGGTCTATTTTCTCAGGGTCGTTAAGACTTGGGATTGCTTGGTAAGGTTTTAAAAATTTTCTTGTGACAAGACAGCTTGTTGGGGTATATTGGTTGGCCTGTGACAATTCTATTTCTAGATCTAATAATGATTAAAGATCTCTTTCTAATTTTCTTTCTGTTTATTCAATTTCATTACATCATTATATCAAATAGGTCATGATTGTAAGTGTTTGCAAATAAAACATTATGTACATTAGATTTTGCTGAGATAGGCCTAGATCTATGTATTTTTAACATTTTTTCCTCTGTAGAGGAATTTGATAGGCATTTTTTTTTATTCATTTGCAGATCCACCTTCATTTAACTCTTTACCAAATGACAAAATTTTAGACTGGTCCAAATTCAAAGCATTTGCAGACAACAAAATAAATGTGATTGAAAAATTTAAATTTGTTTTGAAAAGGGTAGAAAACATTGTGGGAAAAGGAGAAAATGCTCTTTACCAGCATTTTCTCCTTTTTCCACAAGGTTTTCAAAAGGCTTCTTCCTCAGGGTCGTTAAAAGTCAGGATTGTGTGGTAAAGGGTTAACTCATTACTGAACGAAAGGAAATTAGACTGGTCCAAATTAAAGGTGGCCTAATTGACATAATTTGTCCTTGATAGGGTAGAAAACATCGTGGGAAAAGGAGAAAATGCTGGTGACCAGCATTTTCTCCTTTTCCCACAATGCTTTCAAAAGCCCTCTTGCTCAGGGTTATTTACTTTTTCTTTTATTTCAATTGTCCTTCTTCAAAATATGTATATTTTTTTTTCTGCCTTGTTCATTCCAAGAATTGTTGGAAAGATTTTGCTTTTCACATTGATATTATAAAATAAAGGCAGTGAAAGCACTTGTTAAATCCTTACCAAATGACATAATTTTAGAACAATCCAAATTGAAAGCATTTGCAGACAACAAATCAAATATGGCTCATAAATTGAAATTCATTTTGGGAAGGTTAGAAAATTGTGGGAAAAAGAGAAAATCCTGTTCACAAGCATTTTCTCCTTTTCCCACAATATTTTCAAAAGGCTTTTTTTTTTTTCAGGGTTGTTAGAATTCAGGACTGTGTGGTAAAGTGTTAATCCATTAGCAAACAATCACGGGTTTTAACGACCTTGAAGAAAAAGCCTTTTGAAAACATTGTGGTAACCAGCATTTTCTCCTTTTCCCACAATGTTTTCTAACCTTCCCAAAACAAATTTCAATTTTTGAGTCACATTTATTTTGTCACTGCAAATGCTTTCAGTATGGACAAGTCTAAAATTTTGTTGTTTTGTAAAGGGTTAAATGAAAAATGATGATTGACAATATTTCCACAGGTCTACACATCCTACGTATTCTTTCTAAAAGCTTGTACACAAGTCGGCTGCACAGAGGGTCCGTCTACTGTCCTGAGTTCAGCCCAGCTGGCCCCTGCATTTGTCAAACCTCCGGTATTGGTAGCCTTGGGTAAGATTTACATATTTTTGTCATTTTGATGATTAGCATTTATATGATATGAATTACCTATGATGCCAGTGAAACTTAATCATAGATTTTATTGATCTACTTGTGTACATCTAAAATTATTAACATTTCCTTCCATATAGATCTATGTCATATCTGAACTAAACAATACCTTGGTTAAATTCAGCAGTTTGTCTTTGAAAGGGTAAAAAACATTTTGGGAAAAGGAGAAAATTTTGGTTACCAGCATTTTTTCCTTTTCCCTCAATGTTTTCAAATGCCTTTTTTGTCAGGTTTGTTAGGATTGTTTGCTAATGGATTAAGTGACTTTTCAATATACCATATAATATACCATATTCACAGATATTGTTTACTTTGTCTCACTCTGATTTATGAATCCCTCCCATGATGAGGTTTTACTGTCCATGTATGTTCATGAGGTGGTGACTTACCTTGAAAGAGCTTGTGTGCTACTAACTGGGTTAGCTCACAGTTGCTTACTTATTTTCTAGGGATAGCAGAATTTTTGTGAAAAAAACATACATCTTTGGAAGCAATTGATTTGTTAACTTTTGACAATGTACCAACCACTACTCTTTATAAGAAACACCATTTTTTATTCCTCTTTTGGTAAACTTTGGAGTGTGACATAAGGGATGACTGACTGAAATGTCAGAGATAGGACTGGGTTTTATCGTTAATAATGAGTTTTTTTTAAAACTATTATATTTCTTGGTTTCTACATTTTCAAATTACTTCAGCATATCCTCAACACTCTTGAAAAGCGTAGATGAAACCAAAGCTTTAACATGTAGCATCTAATTTGGCCACCCAAAATTTTTTACATTTTAAATTGAGCCATGCTCTATGAAAAGGGAGTTTATTGCATCTGCAAAAGTAGCAACCCAGGTCAGCCTGAACAGTTGGCACAGGCTGACCTGTGTCAAAACTTTATGCTTTTGGTAAAGTTTCTGCATGTTCAAGGACCAATCTACCTTTTGATTCAGGCTGTTGTCAGACAAAAAGGATTTTATGGATCCATCATTAGGTGATAACAAGCTTGGTATAATGCATCAGGGAGATGCATCAATCCCCTTTTGCCAGAGGATGGCTCGATAATTTTGAAGATTTTTATGTCCAGGAAAGGCAACAAACCCAAGTTTGGTTTCTCTCAAAGTATTTAATTCATCAATATGGCTATCTTTTGAAGATTAACACATACCATTACTAGGTGTACTGAAGTATTTGTTCTTCAACCTGTTTACCATGGTACACCAAATTAAACATGCTTGTTTGTTCAACTTTTATGATTTCAGCTCCTGATGCAGCTTCTGATATGGGTACTCTTGAGTCTTTTTTTACATAGATATCTATGAATGTATATTTATCTGTTTCTCCTGCTGAAAACAGCTAGCTTTATGCACTTGCATTTTATTGTCGGCTTTACTTATTTAAGATCATCTGTTTGATTGCTATCAGAATGTTCATTTAAAAATTTACAAACATTGAACTTTGGATAGCTGTATAGACAAAATTTCATACAAGTTCTATTTCTCTGCAGGAACTTCTGAAGGTAGGTTAGGTTGTGGTTTGCAGTGATTACATTTTCAGCGTGTAGACTATTTTATTTTACTGAACCTCATGACTGATTGTCAGTATCCTTGAATGAAAAATCTTGACTTTCAGTTTGATTGATCTTTTGCTGGGATGATGTAACTTGCATTTTATTTTAATGAACCTCATGACTGGTTTCAGTATGTTTGATTGAAAAATCCTGGCCTTTAGTTTGACTGATCATTATCTGGGGTGATGTGACTTGTATTTTATTTTACTGAACCTCATGACTGATTGTCACACTTTATGTTTGATTGAAAAATCTTGACTTTTAGTTTGATTGATCATTCTCTGGGATGATGTGACTTGTATTTTATTTTACCAAAACTCATGACTGATTGCCAGTATGCTTGAATGAAAAATCCTGATGTTTAGCTTGATTGATCTTTTTCTGGGATGATGTGACTTGTATTTTATTTTACTGTACCTCATGACTGATGTCAATATGTTTGATTGAAAAACCCTTTTAGTTAGATTGATCATTCTCTGGGGTGATTTGACTTTTATTTTATTTTACCAAATCTCATGACTGATGTCTGTTTGATTGAAAAATCCTGACTTTTAGTTTAATTGATCATTCTCTGGGGTGATGTGACTTGAAGCCAGTCTGTTTTCTTCTCTGTTAGAAATATGCAACATGAAATGTCCATGAACTCTTCACCAGAAAACAAAACTTGAGACTCCAAAAAATTCAAAGCATTTGCAGACAACATGTCAAATGTGACTTAAAATGATGCCATTTGTCTTTAAAAAGCTAGAAGATAATGGAGGGAAGTGGAGAAAATACTGGTAACCTGCATTTTCTTTTTCCCTTTACTTGTTTTCAAAAGCCTCCTACTGCAGGGTTGTCAAAGCAATGGATTGTGTGGTGAAAGGTTAAAAGTATGGTGCATATTTTTTTTTATATAGCTTTCACATTGCTTTGATTCATGATCCATATATACTTTTGCTTTGTTGCTTTGAACTATATAAATGGTGTGCTTTTCTTCACAGATTAGCATGTGATTGACCCATCATAATAGACCTATAGCCAATGTGATCTGATCAAAACTTTCAGTGATAAAATTTATGAGCAGTAGTAATACTTATAAAATAATTGGTGTGTTTTCTGAAATAAATTATTGATGAATGTTTTTCATTGTTAAAAAATTTATTACATTTATTCGCAATTGTATTCTGGGTGAATGCAATTATTTTTACGCTATTCCTCTGTCTCTGCACATGCTTTTTTCTGCTTCCTTTTTCATCCTGCTTTTTTCTGCTGCCTTACATAAATCTTGCTGTCACAGGTAAATAATCAGCTATGCTTATTTTTGCAATATTAGTATTGAAGAACAGAAAAGGAAATCAACTGTTCAAAGATTTTTTCTCCCATTTATTTCCTGATGCTAAAAGTGACCCCTCCACTGGGTTTGTTTTGAGAAAGTTAATGTTTGAGTTGACAGATTTAATAGGTTAGTTCATTGAGAGAATATTGAGATATATTTACAGAAAATGTACAATGTTGTAGTGTTATCTAGAGATATATTTATGGAAAATATACAGTGTTGTAGTGTTGTCTTGCCAACTTTGGGCTAGTTTTTCTCAAAGTAATTGCAAAGACAAATTGTTAGGAAATAAACTTTCTTTTGTTTACTTGAATGCCAAATAAGTGAAAGAGGTATACAAAATGAGTAAGAAAAAAAATCAGAAATTGCATTTTCAGGCTTTTTGTGGGTTGGAATATCTCACAAAATATTAAACAGTGTAGATTCAAGGGTGGACTGCATTTTCTAAGTACATGTAGTCTGATCTTGATCTGTGTGGTTTAAAAAAGCATCTAAAGCACCCAGTAATATTTTACTTAAAATGCAAATGTTGAACTTTGACCTATTGCTCTTGAAGGCAATACGCAGAAAGGCTGCAAAAGGATTATATACGCAACCTAGCCATTTTGACAGTGAGGAAGACAGTGTGACAAATAGATAAGTTTCTTACTTTAGGCAGATTGTTTATTTCACTTCATGTTCCCAAGAGCATTTATTATATATCCATTCCAACAGGTGGCACTCTTTGGCCATCAACCACTCTTAGAGAGCACTTTAGATCCTTTAAAGGTGGAGAGATCAAGACATAGATCCAATTATGATGAGAGAACATTGCTGTAGTACTTGTGTATCAATATCCTAGAACAATTTGGCCTTGAATGCCACCTTAACTTTTCAAAAGGGCAACTTTTATGGACATTCCTCTAACAAGCCAAGGCCATTGAGATGGGATTTGATGACATGCTTTATGTGCTTAGATGGCAGTCTTTGGGACTTGTGGAATTATATCCAAATCTAAAATGGATGAAGATAACTGAGGAAAATCCATTATGGGCTGAGTCAGTAATTTTAGCAATCATAAGGTGACTCAATTTCCAAATCTTTGTATCAGTCCAAAAATACCTGTAGAGTTCACTAATCCTCCTCAGTTCTACATGTGGCAGCAGATGTGTAAGTGTTGGTGCTTCCACCTTAAGCTCTAGCCTAGACTCCAATCTGATCATTTGTTCCCTTTTAGCTTGGCTGTTTTCCGAAAAAATATCGAGGTATTGCCATAGCCGTTGTTGTTGTCTGTGTCGTCTCTGGCATTATGCAAGAACTTTGATATTTTTTAATATCTCTGTTATTACTGAAGACATTTACTTCAAACTTGGACTAGTAGTTAACCATCAAAAGCGGAACCCATACAACAGGAGCAGGTAACCATCAAAGTATTTTTGACACAATTATAACCCTTTTCAGACTTTGAATTTTCAATGCAAATCAAGTAACTGCAGCCAAGCACTGGCACCAGCATGCGGTGCTCTTGTCTATATTCTGATGCTGTCTTGTCAAAAATGACAACCTTGAAACATTAGAAAATCATCTGAACCAACATCTATCACACTCCATTTGTCAGTGTGATAAATTAAAGAATACTAACTCCTGAAGGCAACACTTTAGGATTACAAATTAATCATTAGAAATAGAAACAGAAGTTCCAATAGCCTTACTTTGAATTGGCAATATATATAAAATGGCTTCTTTATATTATGGATGATTGGTGTGAGAAAAGGCATTAACATGACATGTTAACCTTTTTAACTCACTAATGAAAATTATTAGTACCTTGACCTAGGTCACATAAACTATAGAGATGCAGCTATATTTCAGATTCTTTTCAATCCCACAGATTTTGCTCCTGGAAGACAAAATTTGCACCATGCTGTGGCAAAAGGGGGTTTAATACATGTTTTTGATGCATCATACCAAGCAAGAAATCACAAGATTAGGGATCCATAAAATCTATCATGTCTAACAACCAACTGTATCATAAGGTAGACTGGTCTTTTGACATACAGAAAAATGACCAATAGTGAAAAGTTTCAGCCCAGGTCAGCCTGTGCAGAATGCACAGGATGACCTGGGTTGATACTTTTCGCAAATGCATTACTGTTAAGTCTTCTTTCATAGAGCATGGCTCATTTTTTTTTTTATTGCAAAGTAATCTTTGGGAAGAAGGAGAAGACAGAAGAAGGCTGTTTTGTTAAGAGCCTTGCTAACCTCTGATGAAAGACTGCAATCTGGCAACTGTGTCAGACTTATTGAACTACTGAGAGTACATGACACTGGTTATTTTTTTCAGCAACTTCATCTAAATGGAAATCGATTTGTGTGATGAGCTGTTTCAAAGGGTGTCCTCAAAATTCAAAATGGATAATATCAAGATGAGGAGGGCTGTAGACCCTAAGATCTTAATTACGCTGTAACCTTCAGATACTTTCAATCTGGTGATAAGCATGCCAGCTTCCTGTACTCAGAGTCTGAAGGATCAACATCACTAAGTTTTACTCTGAGTTGATGCCGAGGCATTGTCCAGGAGTCTTCTGATGAAGTAATCAATGTTTAACTCGTTACCAAACGACAAAATTTTAGACTGGTCCAAATTGAAAGCATTTGCAGACGACAATTTCATTGTGGCTCAAATGGTGCTATTTTTCTTTGATAGGGTAGAAAACATTGTGGGGAAAGGAGAAAATGCTGGTTACCAGCATTTTCTCCTTTTCCCACAATGTTTTCAAAAGGCTTCTTTCCCAGGGGCGTTAAAAGGCAGCATTGTACGGGAAAGGGTTAAGCAGATGGCTGGAAAAGACAGGCAGATAGGTTCATGAAAAGGAATGGAATCTGCAGCATGCTGTTTGTGGTATGAATGGGCAGTACTTTACAATGAGAAAACCTTTCAATCCTGTACAAGAAATATAGGAGTTTTGCCTCATCATTCTACAGGCATTGCTATATACATGCGTATCTCCATTTTTAGCAGTGTAAGGAGACCTATACTACTGAAGGTGTGAGACAAAATTACCTCAATAAACCATCCTCCACAAGATGATCTGCCTAATGATGACTGAAATTTTTAGTATTCTATTCTTTTTGAAGACTCCTTTGCCTTAAGGACTTATCTGATTACGGAATTTTCCCACAGAGTCACGATGATGTATCAGCAGATAGCCAAATGAAGAACCTGTATCAGGATCCATGTTGCTGAAAATGCATTTGGTATCTTGGCCAAAAGGGAACAGTGTTTATGTACAATGTGGCAGGTTCCTGCTTTGTTTTGAGAGGTTGTCAAGGCTTCCATCTGTCTGCACAATGACATGAGATTCAGATATTCTACTTTTCAAACCTAGCTTGAAAAAATGTGCAGTCTAACCTGATGCCTGATGACCGGAGGCACTACATCTACATGAACCATACTGTAGTGCCTAATGGGACATTATGTAAGGCAAATAGATGTAAGAGTTCTTCAAACTATACTTCAACACTGATGCTAGCTGGATACCATGGCAGGACAGGAAAGTAGCACTTGAGCAGCAAATTAGCTGTCTCAGAATGGAAACTTTCAAGCACTGTGTTGACCACATACATTGCATTCATGTGTAGTTTGAAAACAATGAAAAATGTCTGATTTGAGTAATTATTTTAACAAAAACATTTGGTCGGGAGTTTTTGAAACTGCTTCTGAAAACTTTGCAGAATTTTGTTTGTGTTATGCCTAACTTGTAGAAAATGTGGCATACCATGCTTCCTCCATGTCCAATTTCAAAGATACAAAATATAATGGCAGGCCATATACTGGTAAGTGTTCTTCACAGATCACAGCATATATTTGTGTAGTTAGAGAGTTGATTGACAGTAACCATGGAGATCATTTTAAAGATAAGGTAGCAATAAGTGTACAGTTTTGGAGATCTTGGCACTCTGAAGTGCATTCTACAGCACTCACAGTGAGAGCCGGAGAATGCCACCTAGTTTGGATGGGAGTTAAAAAAACCCTACAGACCACTTTTTTTTTCATCTTGTTGCAGATCACATGTTTATAATTACTGAATGTCATGTTTTACGATTTCTCAAAAGGTTTTTCTTTGCCTTAACCCTTTGCCACATAATTCCAAGTTTTAATGACCCTAAGAAGGAAGGTTTCTGAGAACATTGTTGGAAAAGGAGAAAATGCTGGTTATGTTTTCCACCCTATCAAAGACAGGAATTATCATTTGAGTTACATTTCATTTGTTGCCTCCAAATGCTTTCAGTCTGGACTTTTTCTAAAATTTTGTTGTTTGGTAAAGGGTTAAATTTGGTATATTAGCCATATTTTCCAAAGATTTTCTGGACGTTGTTTGCTGCAAATTTGTTTTAGTAGATAATGAAATCAAAAGATGCCTCAGATCTACAGAACACGATTAGGTTAACTTTTTACGGAGCGAAAAAACATTTGGTCTTGTCGATGTATGAAACATTTGCATACTACATACCAAATGTGAATCAAATGATGGAAATTGTCTTTGAAAGGGTTGAAAATATAGTAGGTAAAGGAGAAAATGCTTGTTACTAGCATTTTCTCTTTTTTCCATGTTTACAAAAGCCATTTTCCTCTAGGCCATTGAAAACTTGGGATAATGTGGTAAAGGGTTCTGCAATTATTTGTACTTAACTCTTTACCAAACGACAAAATTTTAGACCAGTCCAAATTGAAAGCTTTTGCAGACGACAAAATAAATGTGAATCGAAAATTGACATTTGTTTTTGGAAGAGTAGAAAACACTGTGGGAAAAAGAGAAAGTGCTGGTTACCAGCATTTTCTCCTTTTCCCACCATGTTTTCAAAAGGCTTCTTCTTCAGGGGCGTTAAACGTTGGGATTGTGTGATAAAGGGTTAAAGAAGGAGAATAGGAACTAATTTTCCATAATTTATATGCATATGGTATATAATCTAACAGATTTTCTTTTCTAATGCATAGGAACAACCCAAGTTGAAGCTCGATGGGAAACACCTGAGATGTTGAATGGTGTTCTAGAACGATATCTTCTCTATGTGTCCAGAGTGGAAAATGACTATGGCAACCTGGTCTACAACAACAGTGATTTCTTTCTTGACTATGTGATAGGTGGTCTTATCCCAGGATCAACCTACTTCATTAGACTGAGTGTGAGTTAATTCTTTACCAAGCAATTCCGTGGTTAAATACCCCTTGTGAAAAAAGCTTCTAAAAACATTTTGGGAAAAGGAGAAAATGCTGGTAACAAGCAATTTTCCCCTTTTCTCGCAAAGTTTTTCCTATATTACAGACAAATTGGATCATTAAATATGATATCATGTGAGCGGAATCTATTTCAACATCTCAGTTTAGGTTTGTGACTCTGTGTTCTAACTTATTTTTTAACCCTTTAGCATACAACAAATTTCGGCCTTGTCGAAAGTGAAAGCATTTGTAGACGACAATTTCATTGTGGCTGAAATGGTGCAATTTCCTCTTGATAGGGTAGAAAACATTGTGGGAAAAGGAGAAAATGCTGGTTACCAGCATTTTCTCCTTTTCCCACAATGTTTTCAAAAGGCTGCTTTCCCAGGGGCGTTAAAAGGCGGCATTGTGCGGTTAAGGGTTAAAATGCTTAGGATATAATGAAGTGCTTTTAGTGCAAGGTTAGACTGCAAAGATTGCTTTACCCCAGTAACTTGTGAACTGAACTTAAACTGTACTTTTTAACCCTTTACCAAACAACAAAATTATAGACTTGACCAAATTGAAAGCATTTGCAGACAACAAATTAAGTGTAGCTTAATTAGTGATATATGTATTGGATAGGGTAGAAGACATTGTGGGAAAAGGAGAAAATGCTGGTAACCAGCATTTTCTCCTTTTCCCACGATGTTTTCAAAAGGCTTCTTTCTCAGGGTCATTAAAAGTCGGGATTGTGTGGTAATGTGTTGAGATAAGATTATCAAATTTTTCACTGTGAAACTTTGGCTGTAGACACATGCAAGAAGACATAGTGACAGACAGAGAAATGAAGACAGTGCTTATTATTAGCAATTTCTTTATATACCACAATTTTGGTTGCGGGTGTGAAACAGGTTTTTATCCCAGTTTAGTTACATGTACATACCTGGATGAAGTGTTTCCAACTCTTTTTCTTGTTTTTTCAGGCATGCACTGGTGGAGGTTGTACAATAAGTGAACCAGCAAATATTACCACCCAAGAAAGCGCCCCTGGGAAAGTCAAGGAGCCCATTGTGACCTCCCCCTCTCCATCACAGCTCCATGTGGAATGGGAAGAACCAGGCTCACCAAATGGTAGTCACCACTTAACTGTTTACCACACAATCCTGACTTTGTCAGACACCGAGGAAGAAGCTTTTTGAAATTATTGTGGGAAAAGGAGAAAATGCTGGAAAGAAGCATTTTCTCCTTTTCCCACAATGTTTTCTACTCTATAAAAGGCAAATTTGCTCTTTTGAGTCACATTTAGGTTGCCGTCTGCAAATGCTTTCAATTTGGACAAGTCTATTTTTTTCTTGTGTGGTAAAGAGTTAACCCCTTACACCAGATGACAAAATTTTACACCTCTTTATATTAAAATTGTTTGTAGATGAAAAATTCAATGTTGCTTGGATGAAGGGCTTTTAAAAGCTAGAAAAACATTGTGGGAAAACATGAAAATGATTGTTATCAGCATTTTCTCCTTGTCCTATGATGGTTTCAAAAGTCTGCTTTTTCATGGTTGTTAAAACACTGAATTGTGTGATAAAGGGTAAATCTCACACCCTGCTTTAAGTTCAAAGTACATCTTACAACAAAGTTAGGGAGGGTATTCTGGAATCAGATTGTCTGTCAGTCAGTCTGTCTGTCCTTCCCTCTGTTGATGCATTTTTTCGTCTTGTTCCTTTCTACAGTTTTCATCCAATTTGACTAAAATTTTCCTATCTTTGGAACTTATGCACCAGCAATTTTTAGTAAGAATTTGTTGACAATCACAGGATAATGCCTTTTAAATTTTTTCTCTGATTTATTAAGTGAACCGATGTGGGCAGTATTTTATTAACCTGGGACAGCTCTAAGTTTGTGGACAATATGGATCAGCAGCAGAGTTCAGAGGAAAGAAAATCTGATCTTGGATTTATTGTCAACTTACCTATTGTCAGGCACCTTTTATTTCCAAACCCAAGAGGATGTCTGAATTTGTTGTGTACTTTCCTGTTGATGACATCATTTGTTTGTGTGCACAGGTGTTCTACATGATAAACAACAGTCTCTCTGTGGTCAGGTTACCAACTTGATCCTATACCTAACAACTTTTTTTTTATCAGCCATGAGTAAAAAGGCTTTTGAAAACATTGTGGGAAAAGGGCAAAATGCTGATAACCAGCATTTTCTACTTTTGCACAAGTTTTCCCCTCTTTCATAGAGAAATCCAATTGTTTGACTCTATTTGATTTGTCCTTTGCAAATGCTTTCAATATAGACAAGTCTTTAGTTTTGTTGTCTGGTTAAGAATTAGTACATGGTAAAGAAAAGAAACAAAACAGAAAACCAGGATATTGCATGTCAAAGATTTAGCAAAAATATACAGGAAAGGCAAATACAATGTGCCAGTATTGTTCTTCAATTTCATGGAAAACATTTGAGCATTTTTCCCACAATCTTTTCATATGCTTCTGGCTCCAAGGTTGTATTTGTACAATGAAATTAATGGTTAATTTGGAGATATTTTCTTGCAGGTGAAATCATCAGGTATGACTTGTTTCATAATGAAGTACCAGTCTACAGTGGCATGAGAATGTATTATGATATTGGAGGTCTTCTGCCCTACAGCTTGCACGCATTTAGGGTCGTGGCCTGTACCAGAGAGGGCTGTGGGTCTAGTACCCTTGTCAAGGCTCGAACTCAGGAGGCCAAACCTGAAGGTTTTGTAATCATGGACCTTAGGGTTGAGGATCCAAGGACAGTCAGTGTGAAATGGACAGTGCCAGAGCAACCAAATGGAAATATGATGTTTGATGTCTACTTTGAGGGATTGTTTTACACAGATATTGGTAAATATTTATAAATATCTCTTATCTTACAGTTACAGTATAAATATGATTTTGTAGGCCCTTGTATTATATAGCATCTTAAAACTTCTAAAGTGACTACTGGTAGTTACTTTGTGTAATTGAATGATTGTTTGTGAGCAATAAAAGCTGCTTCTGTACTTGTTTCCCTGCGAAAAAAAAAATGATGTACTTAGCCAAAAGAAAAATTGATATTTGCGTTATCCTTTCACCACATATTGAAATTTACTTGGCATAATCAATTATTGGTATGCATCCATCATTCAAACAATTTCTTTTTTATGTATTTATTGTTTATTTGTAGATTTTAATATTTAGATTACTTTGGTTTAAATGTTGTGAGAAAAAAACTTTTGTACATTAATTTACAGAAAACTGGGATTTTTCGACTGCATTTGGACGACAAAGTTTACACCAGTCTCAGTTACATGATGAATGGGTAACCATAACCCCAGTGATACCCATGTCTTCGTACAATGTCCAAGTTAATGCCTCCAATACTGTTGGATTTATTCTCAGTAATACCATTCCGGCTGATATGCCCCCTGGATGTGAGTGATGCTTCTTGTTATTGTTTGATTATACTATATTATTATATGCTGGAAATCCTTGATGTTGTACAAAATTTTAGACACATAAATTTACAGAACTTATGAATCTTTGTTTATCAGAGCATTTCATGTTTTTATGACCCTGAGAAAGATGAACTTTGAATACAGTTTGGGGGAAAGGAGAAAATGTTGGCAATCAGTGGTTTCTGCTTTCCTAACAATTTTCCCCAAGCTTTCTTCTTAACTCTTTACCAAATGACAATATCTAGACTCTTCCAATTTGAAAGCATTGGTGGATGAAAAAATTCAAAAGTGATACAAATGAACCAAAGTTCTTTGACAGGGTTGAAAACATTGTGGGAAAAGGAGAAAATGCTGGTTACCAGCATTTTCTCATTTTCCCACAATGTTTTCAAAAGCCTTCCCCTTAAGGGTCATTAAAACTTGGGATTGTGTGGTAAAGGGTTAAGGAATGATGATATCAGGGATTATATGTATAGAGTTAATTCTATGGTAGGTATGCTGCCACAAGGTAGGTGATATTGTTTTTGTCAGTTTTGACATAAGAGATAAAGGAAAACTGTTTGTTTTGGTATAAGATCAAGATAATTTTTTTTTTATTTGTAAACATCAACATTTCATATTTTGACTTCTGGCTTAACAACTGGTGAATAGATCAATATTGACATTCATGTTGTGAAATTGAATTTCGATTAGACATTGAAACAATAAATTATCATCTATTTCATGTCATTACAAATTTTTTAACTTTTTTTAAAGCCCCTGATGGTGTAAAGCCACCAGAACTGATATCTCAAACACCAACAACTATAACCGCTACATGGGTACCTGTGGGCAGAGAGAATTCTGTAGATAAAGCTCAATATATACTTCAGTTCAGGGAAAAGACACCAGGGGCTCTGGTTGAAGAGTAAGTTAATGTTTTATCTCTGAATCAGTTTTCACAACTACATCTGAATATTGTTACATTTCTTTATTCATAGACAAGGTGTGTGAGACATTCTGTCCCAGCTAAACCTATCTTTCTTTTTGGAATATAGAACTATTATGGTCACTAAATTAAGAGTACATGTAGTTTGTAGATAGTTAGTTTAGTTTCTTGTGTACATAGGCCTCTGGCCCAGCGTACAATTATATATTTTATATAATACAATTCCCTCGAATAAAATGAAACCAAAAGACAATCAGTGAACATGAAACCTTTGAAATAACATGGAGAAAAAAATGTATTGGTCAAAGAACTGTATGCGAGGGATAAATTCTAGATAATATGCTAGATTCTCCCTCCCACACAGTTCTTTAATTCTTTACCACACAATCCCAACTTTTACCGATCCTGAAGAGGAAGAATTTTGAAAACATTGTGAGGAAAAGGAGAAAATGCTGGTAACCAGCATTTTCTCCTTTTCCCGCAATGTTAACTACTTTGTTAAAGGCAAATTTCATGTTTTGAGTTACATTTAATCTGTTGTTTGCAAATCTTTTCAAGTTGGATGAGTCTAAAATTTTGTTGTGGGATAAAGAATGTATGGACAATTTTATATCTACTTTCAGTGCCTTTGGACCAACAACATCTTTTACCTTTACAAAAGAAAACTTACTGGCATTCAGACAATATGAATTCAGACTTGTGGCTGAAAACTCAAATGGAGCAACTCGCTCATCCTGGGACACGGCTACAACTAGGCAAGACAGTAAGTTTTAGCTACAAGTGACATACATGTATGTTCACCTACAGTATTTTCAGCTTGGCTGTTTTCAAAGAAAATGTCAATGAATGGTCAAAGCCTATTGTCTGCATTGTCATGCAATAACTTTCATATTTTAATATCTCTGTCATTACTGAAGATATTTACTTCAAACTGGGACTAGTTATTAAAAGGGGAACCCATACAACAAGGGCAGGTAAACATCAAAATGTTTTATTTTTGACACAGTTATGCACTTTTTTCGACTTACAGTTTCCAATGAAAATCTATCTATTTCTAAAAGCAATTGCAGCTAAGCATTGCTCCCCCCCCCCACATGCAGTGCTTTTGTTTGTCTGGTGGTAAACCAATTTTGAAAACTTAATTTCAAATGAAGATATTGCCAAGAATGATCAGTTTCTCCTTTAGCCACAATATTTTCACATCTACATGTATTTATCAATCGGATCTTAATTCATGCTGATTATCAATGTTTAACCCTATACCAGACGACAGAATTTTAGCCTTCTCGAAATTAAAAGCATTTGCAGACGACAATTTCAGAGTGGCTCAAATGGTGCAATTTTTCTTTGATAGGGTAGCAAACATTGTGGGAAAAGGAGAAAATGCTGGTTACCACCATTTTCTCCTTTTCCCACAATGCTTTCAAAAGGCTTCTTTCCCAGGGTCGTTAAAGGCAGCATTGTGTGGTGAAGGGTTAATGAGAATGTTTTCAAAGTCATCTAGTGCAAGTTTGTTTTCCACGGTAATGAGTTAACTCTTTATCAGGTTATTCCAAGGTTTAACGACCCTGAGGAAGACCCCTTTTTTTTTTTGGAAAAACAATCCAGCATTAACGATTCTCCCTTTCCCACAATGTTTACTACCCTTCCCCCCCAAAAAATTCTTTTTTTGAGTCATATTTATTTTTTCGTCTGCAAATGTTTTTAATTTGGATTGGTGTAAAATTTTGTGGTTTGGTAAAGAATTAAGGCTTTACCAACAATCCCTGCTTTTCCCGACAAGGAAGGCTTTCAAAGACATTGTGGGAAAAGGAGAAAATGCTGGTAACTAGTATATTCTGATTTTTCCACAATGTTTTCTACCCTATCAGAGAGCTAAAGCTCATTTATACCAATTTTGAATGTATTGTCAGCAGATGTTTTGAAATTGTAAGAGTTTAAAATTTGTTGTTTGGGAACAGGTTAAAGGGTCTTACAGAGAATGTTTATGTTCATGCTCTGATTACACATAGGAACCAATAACCGAACATGCCATTTTTAGACACTTCTGTGGTCAGAACATGTTCTGAAAAGAATTGATAAGTTTTGCAAATATGGCTAGTTTGCCAATTATTCTGAAACCAAGTAGTTTGAGTAACCAATGTTGTAAAAAATTGTGCTGCTGTCTTCCTGTCATAAAGATTGTAAAAGCCTGTATTTGTAAAATGCAGCAGTATGTATAAGTGGCCCAAATTGAAGAAACACCATAAAGAATTAACCAACCAGTTGTCTCTCACTTTTAACTCTTTACTGAACAACAAAAGTTTGGACTCATCGGAATCCATAGAATATGCAGACAAATTATATTTAGCTTCAAAAACAAATTTCCCTCTTTACCCACCATATTTTTGAAAGCCATCTTCTTCGAGGATGTTAAAACTTTGGATCAGGCAGTTAACAGTTAACCCTTTCCCAAACGACGAATTTTGGAACTGGTCCAAATTGAAAGAGTTTGCAGATGACAATTTTAGATTTGATGAAAATGAGAAAGAGTTCTCCAATAGGGTAGAAAACACTGTGGGAAAAGGAGAAATTGCTCGTTACGAGCAATTTCTCCTTTTCCCACAGTGTTTTCAAAAGACTTGTACTGCAGACATGTGAAAACCAGGGCTTGTTTGGGAAAGGGTTAAAACATTTTAGATGCCCTTATTTTCATGTTTACCAGAATATGTTGGGGTGTCCATGATGTTTGTATTTCAGAACCTGTGGGAATTAGTGCCCCAACAGTGGTAGACAGAGGGGCTAGGTACATTGATATCAAATGGTCCCCACCCATCACACCCAATGGAATTCTTCTGCAGTATAAGATCTATCAGAATGGACAATACAGAGAATCAGTAAGTGTGCACTGACACTGTGAATTTTACCTGTTACTGTCCACATTACCATCATATTAGTGTTGAAAGGATTAGTACTGGTATGTTACATGTATGTACCTGTGGAATTAGATAAAGAGTAAGATTCGGTCCAGGTAAAGTAGTTGGCAATAAAAAACTAGACTGTAAAAATGGCTTATTATCTCAGAGCAATTTCTGCATTTGTTGCACCTGTCTAAAACATTAGTTACAGACATGTGAGCCATGCTCTGTGAAAAGGGGATTTAATGCATCTGCAAAAAGTATCAACCGATACCAAACTGCACAGTCTGAGCAGACTGACATGGGCTGAAACTTTTTGCTGTTTGTGTATTTTCTGCATGTCCAAGGACCATTCTACCTCGTGAGTCAGTCATTCGTTTGACAAAATGGATTTTTTCGATTCATCGTTGTATGATTACTTACATGGTACATGTATAATGCATCACAGAGATGCATGAAACCCATTTTGCCAGAGCATGGCTGTTTCAAATCAGGTCTGTACTCCATACAGCTTTCTAGCTTAGAAATTATACCCCTCAAAATAAAGCTGGAGGTATACAGGAATCAGGTTGCCGTGTCCGTACATGCAACTTTCTGCTCTCTTCTCCTACAGTTTGGATTGATTCGGTTGAAATTTTGATGGAAGCCATCCTTATTGTCCACCTACAAGTTTCATTATCTTTGGTTGATTACAAGTGAAGTTATGGCCATTTTAATTCTTTTTTGATGCATTGACAAGGCAACTCTGGGGAAAGTTGGGGGTAGGGGGTATTTGCCTGTGATAGTTCTGTTTACATGTACTTTTATTGCATTAGATTTCATTACGGTACTCACTGCAGCATGAAGCACAGTTTTTGCTCTGGCAGACCATGTAGAGCAAAATCACACTACATGCTTTCCTATCTTATGATCTTATGGGTTGGAGGCGTGTGGGGGGCATGGATTTGCCTGTGACAGTTTGTTAATGCATCAAATTTCACTACTAATTCTCTGATTCTGTGGAGTACAGAGTACAATTTTGTTCTTGAAGACCATATAGAGCGAAAACACATTACATGCTTTCTTACTTTGGATCTGTGATACCCAAAACTTTTTGAAATAATTAAAAAGAAATGAACAGCCTTGAAATTACAATATCAGGGCCCAAATGTCCATAGTATGTTTTTTTTACCATTTTGATGTTATTCTTTTAGACTCCAGGTAACATCACACAGTTGCGTGCTGAAGGTTTAAAACCCTATACATTTTATACATTTGTTGTGGAAGTTTGCACCAAAGGGGGATGTACAAGAAGCTCACCGTCAACAGCAGCCAGGACTCTTGAAGATTGTGAGTAGAGTTTATCTTTAACCCTTTACCACACAATCTTGAGTTTTAACGACCCAGAGGCAGAAGGCCTTTGAAAACATTGTGGGAAAAGAAGAAAATGCTGGTAACCAGCATTTTTCTTTTTTTCCCACAATGTTTTCTACTCTTTCAAACACAACTTTCAATTTTTTAATAACATTTAT
The DNA here is from genome assembly GCA_945859785.2 of Tridacna gigas. Taxonomy (NCBI): domain Eukaryota; kingdom Metazoa; phylum Mollusca; class Bivalvia; order Cardiida; family Cardiidae; genus Tridacna; species Tridacna gigas. The sequence continues at coordinate 11,371,656 of OX244029.2, read as the reverse complement.
TTTGTCGTGTGCAAATGCTTTCAATTTGGACTAGTCCAAAATTTTATTGTTTGGTAAAGAGTTAAATCAATATCTCTTGGCAGACAATCTGTCTTCAAACTGCCACAGACCAGTTTTGAAAACATGAAGGCAAAAGGAGATTTTTTCTCATAAACATTTTCTCCATTGTGCCGCAATGTATTAACCTTTTACCACATAATCCCAACTTTTAACGACCCTTTCGAGAAAGCTTTTGAAAAGATTGTGGGGAAAGGAGGAAATGCTGGTAACCAGCATTTTCTCCTTTTCCCAAAATCTTTCTTACCCTTTCCAAAACAGATTTAAATTTTTGAGATATTTATTTTATTATCTGCATATACTTTCAGTTTAGATGAGTCGAAAGTTTTGTTGTTCAGTAAAGAGTTAACATCTATTCTTGTAGTAAACCTTTAACCCTTTACTACACAACCCCAACTTTAAACGACCCTGATTAATTAGGAGGCTTTTGAAAACATTGTGGGAAAACGAGAAAATGCTGGTAACCAGCATTTTCTCCTTTTCCCACAGTGTTTTCTACCCTTTTAATGTCATATCTCATAATTTTTTAAACATTTTATTTGTCATCTGCAAATGCTTTCAAATTGGACCAGAACAGCCTAAAGTTTTGTTGTCTGGTAAAGATTTAATTTATGTAATCATGTATTTATCCTTGCTTCATCTTGATCACCCATTTGTCTGCTGCACATCTGTTTTAGAAGGAAATGAGTTATCCCATTACTACATAGGCTTATTCCAGGCCCACAGAGAGCTAATAAAAGGTTTTCAGGAGTACTAATGAAATTTACAGAAAGAGTAATTACTTGTCACAAGCTCCTTTTGTCACGGTATTTCCAAGGTTATACTAAGATGCTAAACATGTGGCATTTGTTGAACAATTGGTTGCTTATGTCACGGAGAGAGGTTAGATATATAAGCACTTCAAACCTGCCTTGCTGTTGAGCTAGCTTTTACAGCGATGCGGTTTGGTGCATTTCTCTCCGTGATAGTTAAGCAACTTGCATTAGGTTAGTGCCTGGATGGGTGACCAGGTCGTTGCACGTTACACTTATATCTTCAATAAATGATTTTGAAAGTCAGAAATTATAAGTTTGGTTTTTACTGCTGTTAAACATACCACTTTATTACTATAATTGAGGAAGAAAATGTCTTATAAATTATAGCTAAAACTTAGAAAGTACTGGTATTACTATTGTATCAGGCTTTTTTCAGGATTGTTTTGAGAATTCACCTTATTTCCTCTTGCAAAAAAGTGTTGTTTTTGTCTTTTTCAAATTACAGTTCTGATTTTGATTTGAGTTTGATGGTAACTTACCTGCGACTTCACCTCTGTTTACAGATCCAGACACTGTAGAGCCACCAGTTGCTATTTCCCTCACGCCAGCATCAGTTGAAATTATTTGGTCAACACCCTCTGCTCCCAATGGAATTATATCATTGTTCACCCTTCAAAGACGGGAACCAGGCACTGATGACATCATCACAGTCGTAACATTGGGACCAAATGATCCTTTGCAATATGTAGATGAGGACAGCAGTTTGTCTCCACATACAAAATATGAATACCGCATCCTGGTCACAAATGGGGCAGGGGAGGGTGCCAGCCCTTGGACTTTGGTAGAGACAATGTCTTCAAGTAAGATTTTGAGTTCTTTCTTTTTATGTTCAAGTTTAAATTTCTAACAGACAACAAATTTAAGACTCATCCAAATTGAAAGCATTTGCAGATGACAAATAAAATGCAGATGACAAATAAAGGTTTACTACAACCAGCATTTTCTCTTTTTCCCAATTATTCCCACCATACAAGCTACATAAGATCTTTGTCAGCAAATGCATTTAATTTTAAAAAGTCTAAATTTTTGTTGGGTAGCGTTTAAGGAAAAAAATGTTTGTGGCTGAAAGTATCTGATAGTGGACAGTTTTCATATAAACTTGGCACTGCAGTAATTCTTTCCAGACTAGATCTACTTGAAATTAGTGATATGTTTGATTTAAATGTTCTGCTGGTGATTTTGGTATAGATGAGGACAGGTGTACAAGTTCAACATTTTCCAGAAATTAAAAGAAAGAAAGAAAACCTGAAAAACTAGGACATATTGTATTCAACCCTTATCCCTACAAATCTGTATTTTAACAAACCTGAAGATGAAAGTTAGAAGAAATGCTGGATACGAGTATTTTCTCAGTTTCACACATTTATGTTTTATTGCTCTTGAGGACAGATTCCATTGTTTGAATTAGATCCACATTAGATTCCAATTTGTGGTTTGCAAATGCTTTCAGTATGGACATGTTTTTGCAAGTCTAAAATTTTGTCATCTAGTGAAGACTTAATTGTGTTCTTGTGATGTTCCAGGACCAGCAGGCGTCAAAGCTCCTGTAATCACCATACTAAGCCCAACTGTTATGAATGTTAGTTGGGAGGCACCACTACAGCCCAATGGTGTCTTAGAGTTTTATACAGTCCAGCTGCCAGAGCCCAGGATGGAAGTTAGAAATACATCTATCATGTCTGTTAGGTTTGATGATCTCATTCCGTATACAGAGTATGAAGTTACTGTGACAGCATGCACAAGTATGTACAATATACTGTATATTTCTTTCGAGAAACATGACTTAGTATTGTGTTAGCTGTGGCTAGTTTCTGTGGCATTGTGTTCTTTGCAGACTTAATCTTAATTTTTAATTCCTGTGAGATATACGAGTACCTGCGGGCTGCAAAAAGATTTAGATAAATGATAGACACACCCTTATTGATAAAAATTATACATTGTTTTCCCCGCATAAAACTTCTGGTGCTTCTTTGACCAGCATAGATCTATATCAGAATGCACATCAAACTGCAGAACAATATGTGATCTTGGATCTTGACTTTCTAGTATTTCTCAGATATTCAGGAAAAAATACCCTGGAAAGTGAAATATCTGGATCCTTTTTCCTGACTGAAAATTTCCTATTGAATGCAGTTTGTATTTAATCCTGCACTAAACTATCCTGCTTTTTAGCAACCCTGAGGAAAAAGGCTTTTGAACACATTGTGGGAAAAAGGAGAAAATGCTGGTAACCAGCATTTTCTCCTTTTCCCACAATGTTTTCAAAAGACAAACTCCATTCTGTTAGCCACATTTGATTTGTTGTCTGCAAAATTTAATGCTTCCGATATTGACGAGTGTAAAAGTTTATCCCTTGGTGAATTGCTAACTTCTGATGAGATATCATTAGATTGTGATGATCATAAATATACTCCTACAATATTACAGATGGTGCATGCAAATTAAATCTGTTACATCACTGACCTCTGTTCACAGGTGGAGGCTGCACAGAGAGTCCACCAGTGAATGTAAGGACACATGCAATGGCCCCTGAACAACAACAACCACCAATAGCAACCCCTGTCTCCCAGACGATGATATCCCTAATTTGGCAAGGACCTGAACGCCCTAATGGGCCCAATATCAGATTTGAGTTGTCTAAAATACTCATCAGGCAACCCTTAAGTCGTAAGTCATCTTTTTCATGCATATTAGATGTTTATCCCTTTTTGATACTAAAATTACTTTTTTCATATTTTTGTAGATAGCGTTTTCATAAAAAAATTTATTCCTTCATATATCTCACTGCTGTCACTTTTTTAAATAATTGTATTTCTGAAATAACTTGTAACAAAATAGTTTCAAGCCAGTATCAAAGAAAACAAAATGCAAAAAGTTGAAATACATGTAAGCTTCTGATTACTTTAATTTCTTTACTGCTAATCTTTCTTTCTTAAAGATTATGAGATTATGACAGTCATATTTCTGTAATGATTATTTTCCACTCTCTGGATTGTTATTGGTGTCCCATTTTGGTAGAAAGTCAAGAACTAAATGTATACCAGGAAAGAACATGAGTCCTATTTAAATATGTAAATTATGTATTGTTAGAACCAATCCTGGGAGTTCTGTGACTAGCACATATAAACATAGATGTGATACTGTCATATAGTTGTAATATCAATGGTGTTTCAGTTCATCAAACTTTGTTGTTTCAGCTGAAGTTGATCCAAGTAATGCATTGTGGACTCGTATTTACAATGGGACAGGGTTTTTCTTTGAAGATCGGGGCCTGCCTATGTACTCCACTCACAGGTACAGACTGACAGTATTCAATGATATTGGCCAAATGACAAGTGAGCCTACTGGTGAGGTGACCACCTTTGGAGGGTTTCCGAGAAGAGCTGCCAAGGTCACTGCTCTTGCTCTGAGTCATAGAGCTGTAGGTGTGTCATGGGAGACTCCAGGTTAGTATTTACCCAGGTCAATTAGTATATCCCGACTTTTAACGACCCTGAGAAAGAAGCCTTTAGAAACATTGTGGGAAGAGGAGAAAATGCTGGTAACCAGCATTTTCTCCTTTTCCCACAATGTTTTCTACCCTATCAAAGACAGAAACCAAAACTTGAGCTATTTTCATTTTGTCTTCAGTAAATGCTTTCAATTTGATAGAGTCCAAAATTTTGTCGTTTGGTAAAGAGTTAATTGTGCAGTCAATAGTAACTAACAGAAATAAACATATGTCTGTGTTTTGTCAAAATGTACCACATGACGTATGCCATGACCCCCTGAAGATACTTGCAACAAAAAACTTCATTAAATTATGGATAAGCAAATTAACCCTTTACAAAATGACAAAACTTTAGACATGTCCAAAATGAAAGCATTTGCAGATAACGAAGCTTTGTGGGAAAAGGAGAAAAAGCTCGTTACTAGCATGGTCTCATTTTCTCACCATGTGTTTAAAAGGCCTTTTTTTTCTCAGAGTCATTAAAAGTCTGGATTGTTTGGCAGAGGACAAAGATATTATTTCATGTGCAAAATGGTGGAAGGAAAGATTGCTTGTTCTTCCACAATGTTTTAAAAAATGGCATGCTGCAGGACAAAAAGGGCCATCTCTAGGAGCTAACAGGTTAACACTTTACCACACAATGCCGACTTTTACCAACTCTGGGAAAGAAGCCTTTCGAAAGCATTGTGGAAAAAGGAGAAAATGCTGGTAACCATCATTTTCTCCTTTTCCCACAGTGTTTTCTACCCTATCAAAGAAAAATTACACTGTTTGAGCCACATTGAATTTATCGTCTGCAAATGCTTTCAATTTGGAAAAGGTTAAAATTTTATCATCTGGTAAAGGGTGAAACAATACAATCCGGTGAACAAATAGTTTGGTCAGTTTCTGTACCTTCTTAGTCATACTCTAAATGGAGTATGCTTATTTCACCTCTATGATTTTGTGAATCAAGTTAAAATGTATATGAGTGGCACTGTAACAAAAGGGGGTTTGACACGTCTTTGTGATACATTATACCAAATAAGTGATCATAATAATTATGGATCCATAAAATCCACTTTGTCAAACAACTGACTGAGTCATGTCAATTTTTGATATGCAGGAAATTGACCAATAGCAAAAAGTGTTGACCCAGGTCAGTTTGCATGGATTTTGAAATACTTGTTGCAGATGTATTAAACCAACTTTTCATAAAGCATGGCTCATTTGTTTGTTAATAGAAATTTATCTCCGCTTCATTCCAATTCTATCTCAGATGAAGTTTCCTTGCAAGGACGAGCGGAGAGTTTTACAGTAAGACTGTTGAGTAATTTGAGAAACTATACCCAAGAACTGGAAGCTGACAGATCCAGTACAACATTTGTTGACCTACAGCCAAATACGCAATATTTTACCACAGTTACAGTTACTATCAATGGTGGGGCATATATAACCAGTGATCCAGTATATGTTACAACAATGGATGGCGGTAAGAATGTTAACACTTAACCCTTTCCCAGACGACAAATTTTGTACTGGTCCAAACTGAAAGAGTTTGCAGACGACAATTTTAAATTTGATGAGAATGACAGAAAGTTCTCAAAAAGGGTAGAAAACACTGTGGGAAAAGGAGAAATTACTCGTTACGACTCGTACGAGCAATTTCTCCTTTTCCCACAGTGTTTTCAAAAGACTTGCACTGCAGACACGTGAAAACCAGGGCTTTTTTGGGAAAGGGTTAAAGCAGCCTTTCCCAGCTATAATTGTTGTTGTGGCAAGTGTAGATCAAGATCAGACTGCACAAAATGTGCAGTCTGATCTTTGATCTACACTTTCCACTTAGCTTTAATGCTATAGACAAGAGCAACAATCAAATTGCAATTATTTGGGTCTTATTTCTAGATCAAAATATGTCAGTTTGGTTTATTCTGCCCTCTAAGGGCTTAGTACATGAGGAAGCTTAACTCCTTACCAGATATAAGATTTTAAGCTTGTCGAGATTCAAAGTAGTTGCAGACAACAAAGCAAATGTGGCTAAAATGGTGAAACTTTGCCTCAAAAAGGGCAAAAACATTGTGAGGAAAAGGAGATTATGGTGGTTAAAAGAATCTTCTCTTTTTCCCACAATGTTTTCAAAAGCAGTCTTCCTAAAGTTTGTAAAAACTCAAAACTGCGTGGGAAAGACTTTAACCCTTTACCACACAGTCCCGAGTTTTAATGACCCAGAAATAAAAGGCTTTTGAAAACATTGTTGGAAAAGGAGAAAATGCTGGCAACAATGTTTTCTAAGCAATCAGAGATAGAAATAATCAATTGAACAACATTTATTTTGTCATCTTCAAATGCTTTCAATTTGGTCGAGTCCAAAATTTTGGTAAAGAGTTAAAGAATTACTTGAAATGTTCCAATCACTTATGTCAAACGTCAAGCTTTACTGTGCAAGATGTCTTTTACTCTTTTTTCTCTCTGTCAACAATTCTAATGCTTTAAATGTTTCCGGACTATTTTATGAATGAGTGTTCAACAGTCTTTCATACCTTTTTTATTAATGCTTTTTTGGGCTTACTGATCTTTTTTATTAATGCTTTCTTCTGCTTACTTTTAAAAAATATTTATCTTCAGTGAATTTGATTTCTGTTTGATTTTGCTGTTTTGTGCATATTAGCTAACTCCATTTGTGAGTGATGAAATTTTACTATGATCTGATATAATTGTTTAAAAAAAAATAAGCATATCTCCACTTTACATAATTTTCATTAATGTGTAGAGAACAGATTTATGTATTTAGGGATACAACATGTCTAAAATTAAATATTATAGAAGTGTGAGGCATTATGATTGTCTCTTTATCAGGATAATTTTAGTATTCATTAATGGAAAATTAAATGTTTTAACCCTTTACCACACAATCCCGACTTTTAACGACCCTGAGAAAGAAGCCTTTTGAAAACATTGTGGGAAAAGGAGAAAATGCTTGTAACCAGCATTTTCTCCTTTTCCCACAATGTTTTCTATCCTTCCCAAACTGAATTTCGATTTTTCAGTCACATTTATTTTGTCATCTGCAAATGCTTTCAATTTGGACTTGTCTAAAATTATGTTGTTTGGTAAAGAGTTAAATGGCTGGATTTGTCTCCCAAAGAGCAGAAAACATTGTGGAGTTAGTAAAAGGAGCTGTTTACCAGTATTTTCTGCTTTTAATACGTGGTTTTCACAGTTTTTTCCTCAAGGTCATAATAATAATTTGGTAAGGGTTTAACCTTATACAAGATGATCCCAAGTTGTAATGATCTTGGAGAATGATGCTCTTGCAAACACTGGGAAAAAAGAGGAAATGCTGGTTACCAGCATTTTCTCCTTTTCTCACATTTTCTATTCCTGGAAAGACGAATTCTGTCATTTGAGCAACATTTAATTTGTTGTCATCAAATGATGTCAAAATGGAGAAATCTAAAACTTTGTCCTTTGGCAAAGCATTTTGTTATCTGGTAAAGGAATTACAGTCATATCGATTGATCATATCTTTTTTTTTTCTCTCAATAGCTCCAGAAGGTGTTGATAAGCCTACACTCAGTATAGTCAGTGAGACAGCCATCAGAGTGTCCTGGATGGCCCCAGAAAAACCCAATGGGGACATAATAGGGTACAATGTCTACAAAAATGATGAAAGGATTGAGACAGGTCTGACCCTGCCAGGATCCTATGTGCTGACTGGTTTATTGCCATATACTGTATACCAAATACAGGTGAATGTCTGCCTTTGCAGTGCTTGTTAAATGAAATCAAGCAACAGAGAGCTAAATAAAAAAAAATCCCAAACATTTAAATTTTAAGTACAGGGTGTCTGGAAAGTTACAGGTAACACTTGTGTACATTTATAATATGGCTTTAAATTCCGGATGAAGAGATGAAAATATATAAACATATTATACACAAAATCTAAGTTTTTTGTGTGATAATTTCATTCAGTTTTCATTACATTTCATACTTTTATACAAATTTCAAATCAGAAGTACCTTTCTGTCATTGGTGTCATTTTAGTAGTTAATGACATTCTCTCACTTCTTGTTGTCTTGACATGTTTGTAAACAAAGTAGTAATCATGCAGTTTTGTGCACGTGAACAACCACACTGTTTCACAGAGACCGCTGTTGAGTGAAAAACTAATTGTATGGTGTGCAATGTCATATCATAGTGTTATGGGGCTATCAGTCTTTAATGACACGATTGATCCCCAGCACTATCTATCGCTTTTGAAAAACAAGTCTGTTCCCATGCTTGAAAAGAAGTCTCCTACATTGCAAAACTCACGGTTTATGCAGGATGGTGCTAAGGCACACATGTCTACTGTGATAGTAGATACGATATGTTCGGTGATAGGGTAATATTCAGACGGTATCCAGATTCTCTAGATTTTAGCGCAGGAAACTTCATTAATGTTTTAGTTTAAAGAAAAAAAAAAAGAGAATGTCATGGTATTAATACCAATGTCTATTTCCTTGATTGTATTTAAGGTTGAGGTTTGTACAGTATTTGACTGTGTGAAGAGTGAGACTGTGCTAGGTTCTACATTAGAGACATTACCATCTGGAATGGAAGCACCAAGAGTTATTCCCCTTAGTCCTTATCAGATCAACATTATGTGGGAGGCACCTGTACAACCCAATGGAATAATTTTACGATATGACTTGTGGAGAAAAACCATCACTCAGTGCTCTGAGATGTAAGTTATGTTCTGTTGCATATAACAATGATCTGGGTCCATATTTACCAACCGTTCTTGAGAACGTTCTCAGTCTTATTCTCCAAGATTTTCCAAATTTGAAAATAACACACCTTCTGATTGGCTAAACCAAATGGTTTAGCCAATCAGAAGGTGTGTTACTTTCAAATTTGGAAAATTCTGAAGAATGAGACAAAGAACGTTCTTAAGAATGGTTGGTGAATATGGACCCTGGTAAAAGGGGGTTTAATGCATCTCTGTGATGCAATATACCAAGCAAGTCAACATTATAATCGTGGATCGGATCCATGAAATCCATTTTGTCTCACAATCAACTAAACCCTGGGGTAGGAATAGTACTTGGACATACAGAAAATTTAACAGAAGCAAAAAGTTTAAACCCAGGTCAGCCTGCATAGACTGCGCAGGCTAACCTGGGTTGATACTTTTTGCAGATGCAGCAAACCCCCTTTTCAGAGCATGGCTTATATGAATTAGGTGATACAATATTTACCGGCAATTTATTTTGTTCTCTAGCCTTCCTGGTAAAAAAAAAAAAAGTCATGAGAAATAATGTGCTGTGGGAGTAAATAAAAAGCAGCAAGCTGATTCGAGAAATTATATTAGAAATTAGTCATTGCTTCATGCATCATTAATTTCAACAACCCCCCCCCCCCCCCTCCCCGCTCACATTACAAAGACAAGGGGGTATATTGGAGTCAAGTTGTCCATTTGTCGGCACAATTTTGTGTCTTTCTTCTTCCCCTAAAATTGTCAATATAGATTTGGCTGAAATTTAATGGAAGCCTGTCTACCATAAGAACCATAAGCAGTTTTCATCATGATTTATTAGGTCTTACAGAAGTTATTGCCCCGTAATTTTCTTCCTAATCAAGTGACTAGGCAACTGACTGGGAACTATCTGTCAGCCTGCAACAATTCTAATTTCTTTTACATGATTCAGTGATGAACATGCAATAATGTACTCTTTTCTTTTTTCTCATAGCCCAAAAGTCACTGTTAGTCCAGAACTAGAGAAGTGCACATACATACAATGTGGAATTCTGCAAAACCTCTGTGGATCTACTTGTTACTCAGGCGCAAAGGTGATTACATTAATCATGTTGATGATTTTCCCTCTGAAACAGGTTTTTTTTTTTTTCAATTTAACTTGTTTCCACACACCCAGAGTTTTAGACCGGTCAAAATTTAAAGTGTTTGCAAACTTCAAACTGAATGAGACTCAATGATTTGTAACAGAAATGGTAGAAACATTGTGGGAAAAGGAGAAAATGCTGGTTCACAGCATTTTCTCTTTTCCCACAATGTTTTCAAAGGGGTTCTCTTTCAGGATCATTAAAACTCAGGATTGTGTGGTAACGGGTTAAATAAGATGTATTAAGCATTTACCAACCATGTAGGACAATGGTGAAAATGTGGGTTAACAGCATTTTCTTCTTTTCCCTCAGTGTTTTCTACACCAGAAACAATTCATCTTTCTGCAAATGCTATCTATATGGATATGTCTAGAATTTTGTTGTCATATAGAAAATGAAGAGAATCTATAGGATCTGATGTAAATTAGCATTTGAGATAAAATTTCATTACACAAGTCTAGAAAAATGTTATTAAGCAAGCCTCTGGTTAGCTTTATAGCGTTTTTAGACGAGTAATAAAATTTCACCCCAGAAGCTGACGAATGTCAGATTCTTTTTATCACATAACGATATTTTCACAATAGATCAGAAGATGCAAAACCATCACACATGATAGTTTCCTGTTCTTTGAAATATGTACAAATTGAAGTCACAAATGACGTCACATGATTATGATATCAAAGGTGTATAAGATAAGATATTTGTAATGGGTATATTACACTGGAAACAGGCTTTCTTCCTTGGGCTTATTAAAAACATGGGATTGTATGGTAAAGGATTATGACAGTACTATGTGTTAAATACATACAGAATATTATGTTGTAGTAACTTTCCTGGTCCTTGTATTTGATTGAGAACATTTAAGATCATGAGAGACCAAAGGTCGAGTGAGATGTCAAAATTTTCTTATGCAACAAGAAGTAAATACAAGCACCAGGAAAGTTAGTATAACATAATATTCCTTTTATTATAATGACCTACAACTTTCAAAGACAAAATTTGCAATTATTGACATTTTATTCGATAATGGTGAACAGAATAAAAGAAATAATGGTAAAGTGGCCAGTTTCTTCATTTTTATGAATGGTTGATGAATATTTTAGAGAAACTTTTTGACCAGTCAAATCGCATATCATTACTCTTGTTTTCTGTGCATGAGTATGTCATCATACGATATTTGGAACCATATTTTACAGTGTGTACTTAATTTTTTTCTGTCGTTTGTGTTATTTTATCCATGTGCGATGATTCATGTATTTGAGCTGGAAAATGTTCAGGTACATAAAAAATAAAGAATATTTTGGGGTTTTTTTTGGTGAAAGACTGAAATTCATTTCATTGAGTGGGCTCTATTGGTAATATTTTCACAAGTGGCACAGCCACAAGTGAAAATATTACTTATGATGTTCACGAGATGAAATAAATTTCGATCTTTCACTGAAAAGAACAAATATTCTATTTATTTCATACTGCTAACCCCTTTTTTGTTGGGACTTTTATCAAAATCCAGTACAGTTGTTTTTGGTGATTCCCCATGGCGTACCCCCCTCACAAACCAGCGCATTACAATTTTATGTAAAGCACGAGAAATATAGCGTAAATTACGTCATAATGCCCTCCATTTGAATGGCACGCGCTGTTTACCTAGGTAAGTAGTGCATGGGAACTGCTGTTTCCGCCTTCAATTGAAGGGTTAGAACATCTAAAATCAGTATTTTCACTGGTCGTAACCATGAAATATCAAACGATAATCCACCATTATTTTTCAATAAACTACCAAAAAGCATGCAATAAAGACAGATATTATGATCCAAAAGACCATAACATTTTACAAGTACAAATGAAATTCCCTAATGTCTGTTTAGGTGTGTTGTAATGGAGTGCTGTATGACAGCAAGGATGGCTATGAGTGTTGTGGAACAAACTATGCTTCAATGAGGGAGACATCTGATGTATGCTGTGGTGGAACCTTTCAGGCTTACAAAGAGAATCATGAGTGTTGCAATGGACGGTGAGTGATTGTATAACCCTTTACCGAACAATCCAAATGTTTTGATAACCCTTGAGAAAGAATTAATGTGAAAACATTGTAGGGAAAAAGGAGAAAATGCTGGTTACCATCATATTCTCCTTTTTCCCCACAATTTTTTTTACCCTTTTCAAATTCATATGAAAACATTGTGGGGAAAAAGGAGAAAATGCTGGTTTCCATCATATTCTCCTTTTTCTCTCAATTTTTTTTCTACCCTTTTCAACGGAAGTTATTTCATTTCAGCCATGTGTAATTTGTCATCTGCAAATGCATTCAATTTGGACGAGTTTGAAATTTTGTTGTCTGGTAAAGAGAGATTATCAAATGTGATACATAAGTTTTGTAATTATAGCTGGCTTTGCATTCACTCTTAGATGATGATGAAGAAATGGACTTTTCCAAATACATAGATAACAAGCATTATGTCCTTTTCCCACAATATTTCCAGATGTATTCATGTGTTACATTTTGATTCAAGTTGGTTAGCAGTATTGTACAAGGATGTTTTCAAAGTCATCTATTCCACATGAATGTGTTCCTGATGGTTAATCTTTTATCAAACAACATAAAGTTGTCCTAATTGAAAGAATTTGCAGATGACAAATTAGTTGTGTCATCAATGATTGTACTTGTCATTTGGTTGGTAGAAAACATTGTTGCATACAGGGAAAATGCTGGTTAACTGTATTTTCTACTTTTCCTACAATGTTTCCTGAAGTCCCTTTCCCCAGGGTCATTAAAACTGGGGATTGTGTGGTAAAGGGTTAAATTACTGTAACCATAGAGTACTGATGAATGTTTTTCTCAGTGACGGAAAAAAAAAACCAAAATAATTTTAATTCTGAAGCTGTTTTTTAGCCAAAATAACTTGCCAGAGTAGAAAATGTAGACCCAAGATCAGATGCTCTGTGCAATCTGATCACATTGTATACTGTTCATACCGTACTGTCAGATAATTGTAGTTGCAAAAAGGGATGTAGAGATTAACTCTTTACCACATGACAAAAATGTAGACTAGTCCAAATTCAAAGCATTTGCAAACAACATTTTAAATGTAGCTCAAAACATAACATTTGTCTCTTAAAGGGTAGAAAACATTGTGGGAAAAGAAGAAAATGCTGGTTACCAGCATTTTCTTCTTTTCCTACCTTGTTTTCACAAGGCCTCTTTTTACTGGGGTCATTAAAAAGCAGGATTGTGTGGTAAAGGGTTAACTTTGTACTGGGTGACAAAATTTTAGAAGTCTCAATATCAAAAGTATTTGCAGTCCACAAATTCAATGTGGCTCAAATTTATTTGTCTTTGAAGGGGTAAGACACATTGTGGAAAAAGGAGAGAATGCTTATTACTAGCATTTTATCCTAGTCTGACAATTCTTTTTCAAAAGTCTGCTTTCTCAGAGTCATTAAAACTCCAGATTATATGGTAACGAGTTAGGACAATTAATAAACTTTAATGTTTAAACAATTAATAAACTTTAATGTTTAACATCAATACAACAAAAACTACCAAAAATACAAACATAGAAACATACTTTGTTTCATAAATGATAGGTATGAGAGAGTGTTACCTGGTGAAATATGCTGTCCCGACTTCACAGAAGATCGTGTATCAATTGGTAAAGGTGATAGCTGCTGCGGAAGTGTGCCATACACAGAGTCTGGAGCTCAAGTCTGCTGCTCAGGTCAGTCTTTGTTCATTCATAATGTAACTTGTTCCAACAATTCTTATAAGGTGAACATGTAATGCAACCTTTTTAACTCTTAACCAATAGATAAATTTTATAATCATCCCGAAAACATTTGCAGACAACAAATTAAATGTTGTCCAAATCATAAAATTTGTCTCTCAGAGTAGAAAACATTGTGGCCAAAGGAGAAGATGCTGGCTTCTGTTCCTATGATGTCTTCAAATCTGTTCTTCATCATGGTTGTTAAATCTCAGGACTGCTTGGAAAAGGACTGAGGAACTGTCTAGCAAAGCAGAATATTATGGAAATGTGTTGAAATTATTTTACCAGTGTACCTGAAAGATCAGTGCTTCATAAAGTCAGGTACATAAACCTGGATATTGTGGATACATGTTTCTTTGCTGCTGTATGAATTTTAGATTCAAAGAATGGCTCAAAACTAAATTGAACCAATATTATTCATGACTTGTTACCTCAGTTACATTTGTTTTCTAGCCAGTGAACGCCTTTATGAAAATGCTAATTTTTAAATTAAAGGGCTGTTGTATGAACGGCATGGCCAGCAGTGTTGTGGTGGAGGTATGGTCGGTGATGATCTTGTCTGCTGTGGAAACTCATCACACGGTCAAGCTTTTGCACCAATAAATGACATGTCTTGCTGTGGACATCATTATGTACTGATTGATACAACATTGTGTTGTCATAGTGACACCAACCATTATAAGGTCAGTTATGAGAGACTTTGTCTGTTATGTTTTTAACTCTTTACCAAATGACAAAATTTCTGAAAGCATTTGCAGACAACAAATTAAATTTGGCTAAAAAAACGGGGTTTCTCTATGAAATGTTAGAAAACATTGTGTGAAAAGGAGAATATGCTGGTTACCAGCATTTTCTCCTTTTCCCACTATATTTTCAAAAGGCCTTTTCTTTGGGGTCGTTAAAACCTGGGATTGTTTGGTTAAAGGGTTAAAGTTAATTCAAGAAATCTACATGCTGAAACAAATTTGCGTCAGATGCTTTCAAAAATAAAATTATCAACATTGTCGTCTGTTCCCTCAAAGTTTTCTACACTCTCAGACACAAACCCCATTACAATTTTTCTGCTAGCTGGTAAAGTTTGGGGGTCATCAGCGACTTGCTGTTTGGAATTTGGGGGTCATTTAGAATTTTTACATGTGATGGTCTTAACTTTTCTTTCCACATGTTGTTTGCCTTTGCCCCATTTGTAGATACATGTCGCATAACGCTAAAAGTTTTATATGACAGTGTGGTATTAGAGGTAAAAGT
Source organism: Tridacna gigas (assembly GCA_945859785.2). NCBI lineage: Eukaryota > Metazoa > Mollusca > Bivalvia > Cardiida > Cardiidae > Tridacna > Tridacna gigas. Next base: position 11,356,420 of record OX244029.2, on the reverse strand, counting down.
TGAAAATAGTGACCTCATAGAAACTGTTGTCTGTCATCCTGATTACTCCAGCACGTTGACGACCATGACAGAGCAGGGTCTAAAACGCAGACAAAAAGTTTAATACGGATTCCACACAGTAATACAGGTGAGACGAGAGTGATGTCACACAGATTAATGTCGTGTTTTAGACCGATTCAGTGTATACTGTAAACTGGCAGCCTGTTATCGATCTTTGTATCAACATTTATCGGACAGTTACGGGAGATACATCGGGCACAAGTTTATGTACACCAGAAACAATTCATTCAGTGTTAGAAAGCAGGTTCAATATGATTCTGCAGTTATAAACTTGACAATTTTGTAAGATATATTAATTGAATCAATCTTCTGTATTACTTTGTAGTTCTGACTTATTTTGCATGAAGGGAGACACGATGTATTAATTTTGTTGCGTCAGGCTTTCATTTTGCTCGTAAAAAACACTAATTCATGGACTTTCTGAAATGCTGCCATTATTTGAGACACATTTGAAAAGTTATCTGCATATGCTTTAAATTTGGTTGTTAAATTTTGTGATTTTGTAAACAGTTTTAACTCTGTACCACAAAGTTTTAATGACCCTGAGAAAGAAGGCCTTTGAAAACATTGTGGGAAAAGGAGAAAATGCTGGTTACCAGCATTTTCTCCTTTTCCCACAATGTTTTCTATCCCATTAAAGACAAATTCCATCTTTTGAGCCACATTCAATTTGTCGTCTGCAAATGCTTTCAATTTTGATAAGTCTACAGTTTTGTCATTTAGTAAAGAGTTAAGATGTTATGGCTAGCATGAAGCCTCCCTGGAATTAATACAAATGAGATAGGCATTAGGCAAAATGTAAGGATGTTTTTCTAAGATACATGTATATCAACTGAGGCTAAAGTATTACTGTTGAAATGACAGATGCCCCAGTCTGTTTATCTGCATTAACCCTTTATCACACAATCTTGACTTTCAAAAATCCTGAGGAAGATGCCTTTAGAAAACCCAGTGAGACAAGGAGAAAATACTGGTAACCAGCATTTTCTCCTTTCCCACAATGTTTTCTGCCCTAAAAAAAAAAAAAATTCCTCGTTTGAGTCATATTTAAATGCTCGTCTGAAAATCCTTTCAATTTTGGACAAGTCGACATTTTTCTAGTGTTGTAAAGAGTTAAATATCCCAGCCAGACACTTTTGCCATATTTGTCTGGTTTGACTTATTTGCTCTTTGTTGCAACTTGCTGGCTTTAACAAAGCGTACACGTCAATTTTGTACCACAGTGTATGAGTGGGTGTGCTGGCAGAAGGAGGTTTAACCCTTTACCACACAGTCACGACTTTTAACGACCCTGAGAAAGAGGCCTTTTGAAAACATGGTGGGAAAAGGAGAAAATGCTGGTAACCAGCATTTTCTCCTTTTCCCACAATGTTTTCTAACCTTTCAATGACCAATTTCATCATTTGGGCCACCTTTAAGATGTCGTCTGTAAATGCTTTCATTTTGGACCAGTGTAAAATTTTATCGTGTGGTAAAGAGTAAATGCATCTCCATGATGCATTTTACCAAGCACGTCATCACAAAGTTCTGCAACCATAACATCCATTCTGTCTAACAACCAACCAAATCATGAGGTAGACTGGTCCTTTGACATGCAGGTAATTGACAAATAGCAAAAAGTGTCGGCCCACGTCAGCCTGCGCAATCCACGCAGGCTCACATGGGCCGATACTTTTTGCACATGTATTGATCCTCCCTTTCACAGAGCATGGCTTATATGTTTTTAGGTTCATGAGTACAGTAGCCCAGAAGAGAAGATCAATGCCAATGAGGAATGTTGTGGAATTGAAACTATGTCCAAAGGATTGGCTTGTTGTAACTTTGTGGGATACAATCCAGCATTGTATTTCTGTGCAGACATCTCGCATCATCATTCAGGTATCACATGTAATGTGTGAAAAAGTAAATTTATAAATCTTTAACCATAAAATTCTGTATTTTTACAACCCTGGGGAGGTATGTTTTTCATCATGGAAAAAAGAGTAAATGCTAGTAGCTGGCATTTCTCCCTTTTCCCTCTGTGCTGTCTACCCTTTCAAAGATAAATTCCATAATTTTATCCACATTATATTCATTGTCTTCTGCAAAATTTCAATAAGGACAGGTCTAAAATTGTGTCGTCTGGTAAAGGGTGTCAGAAACAGGTTAAATAAGTTTGTTATCAGTTTAGTCACAAAACTTCAGCTCTCAACTTTATGAAGACATTTTTTGATATTCTGAGGAACCATTGTAATCTGGAGGTTGACACAGAAGTGTTAACTCTGTACCAAGCAATACCAAGTTTAAAGAACCTTGACAAAGAAGGCTTTTGAAAACATTGAGGGAAAAAGGGAATATACTGGTAACCACAAAGAAGGGCAGTCTGATCTTGGATCTATACTGTCTGCTTGTTTAGTCAACCCTCTTTATGACTTTCAGTAGATTAATTTTTTAGCTATTGAAAGAGATTGAGTTTATATATTTTGTGCTGAAAGAATTAGAAGAATATTGAAGTTATGTTCAAGCACTTAATACTGCTATAACCTGAGACATGCTCTGGCAAAAGGGGATTTGATGCAATGCATAATACATGTACATATACCAGGCAAGTCATCACGTCATTATGGATCCATAAAACCCATTTTGTATAACAACCAACTGAATCATGAGGTACACTGGTCCTTTGTCATGCAGAAAACCTGTGCAGACTGCACAGGCTGAACTGGGTTGACACTTTTTTGTAGATGCATTAAGCCCCCTTTTAACAGAGCATGGCTCAAATATAAATATTTTTCAGGGTGTGGATCAGGCACTGTTTGTCCAAGGAGTCAGAAAGCCACAGCTTTTTGTGATAGATGTGACTTTGACCCCTTTACTTACATGTGTGGGTCTGTGTCAGGGCGTTTTACTGAGGATCCCGTGATGCCAACACCCAGTCCATCAGATAACTGTGTGCAATCAGAGGATAGAATCTACTCTGGATTAAACACTGATTTCTTTGGTAAGCTTCATCAGACTAGTAGATATGATTTAAGATTTTTTAGCCATCTTGAGTGTAACATGATTCTAGACTTCTGGGCTGTTAAGTGACTGAAAAACATCACTCTGAGAAATAAGTTTGAAGTACATAGTTTTCAGTCTTAAGTATCAACAGTGTTTCAGTTGACCCTTTACTGAAAGAAAATATTTTAAATTTGTCTAAATTAAAAGCATTTGCAGATGATAAATTAAATGCCACTACGGTGATTAAATTTGCTTTTGAAAATGGAGGAAACACGGTCGGAAAAGGAGAAAATGCTGGTGAGTAGCATTTTCTCCTTTCATGCTTTGTTTTCAAAACAGAGAAAACTTTGCAAAAAAGTTTTTAATAAGCCTCCAAGTGAAACTGAGATAAATCTAATAAAGTAGTGTTATTCTGAATATAAATTTTGTGAAAAATGGCTTTTAAATAATGTTTCTAGATTACTGAAATTTCATAATTTTATAAGACTGGTACTTTGTATACAATGTATACTCTATTATTATTCTTTTGAATTTCTAATTAAATTCCACCCTATTTTTTAGGCTAACAGCTGAGTGAGATATATGTAATAGATATTACTGGAAATAGGCAGATGAAAATAAATGTACAAACTGCTGGTAGTGTTTAACCCTTTACCAGACGACAAAATTTCAGATTGGTCCAAATTGAAAGCACTTGCAGACAATGAATTGAAGGTGGCCCTAATGATGAAATCTGTCCTTGACGGGGCAGAAAACATTGTGGAAAAAAGAAGAAAATGCTGGTTACCAATATTTTCTCCATTTCCCACAATGTCTTCAAAAGCTGTTTTTGTCAGGGTCATTAAAAATCGGCATTTTGTAGTGGATGTTCACCAAAGTAATAATTAAATGAATAGAGCAAAGTGTTTGATGTTTATTTCTAAACATCTATGCATTCTTGTTTTATTTTCAGACAATGAACTGAGACCATATTCTCTGTATGAATATGCAGTAACAGTGGTCAACAGTGCAGGAGCAGTGAAAAGTAATTTTACAACAATTAAAACACTGCAGGCTCGTCCCGAGGGTCTGGAATCACCAGAGGCAATCCTGGATCCAAAACAGTTATATCTGATATTTCTAAGATGGAAACCACCTGCACAACCAAATGGTAGGTTTCAAAATATTGTAGAAATGGTCAGACCTATTAGTGCTATCCCTTAACCCTTTACCACACAATCCCAAGTTTTAACGACTCTGAGAATGAAAGCTTTTGAAAACATTGCGGGAAAAGGAGAAAGTGCTGGTAACCAGCATTTTCTCCTTTTCCCACAATGTTTTGTACTCTTTCAAAGGCAAGTTTCATCATTTGAGACACCCTTGATTTGTCATCTGCATATGCTTTGAATTTGGACAAATCTAAATTTTGTCACGTGGTAAAGAGTTAAATCAAGTTGCAAGTAACAAGAAAATGCTCTTTTCCCATAAAACATTTTGAAACCTGTCCACCACAGGGGCAATAATTCTTTACCACACAACAAAATTTTTAGACATGTCCATAGTAAAAGCAATTGCCCAAATAGACTTATTAATCCTTTACCAGATGACAAAATTTTAGCCTTGTCCAAATTGAAAGCATTTGCAGATGACAATTTCAGTATGGCTCAAATGGTGTAATTTTCTCTAGATAGGGTAGAAAACATTGTGGGAAAAGGAGAAAATGCTGGTTACCAGCATTTTCTCCTTTTCCCACAATGTTTTAGATAGGCTTCTTTTCTAGGGTCGTTAAAAGGCGTCATTGTGCGATAAAGAGTTAAAAGTGTCAGGTGATGAGAATTACCAGCATTTTTCCCTATTCCAACAATGTTTTCATCAGCCTTCTTCATCAGAGTCTTTAAATAAGACATGATGGTTTTAGTAAGGAGTTCTCAGAAGCTTTGTATTTCAGTTGAGATGAATTTCATAGTTGTTTGATAATTTGTGTTTAACCGTTTACCGCACAATCCTGACTTTTAACGACCCTGAAGAAGAAGGCTTTTGAAAACATTGTGGGAAAAGGAGAAAATGCTGGTAACCAGCATTTTCTCCTTTTCCCACAATGTTTTCTACCCTTTCAAAGACAAATATTCAATGACCCAAATTTTATTTGTCATTTGCTGTTGCTTTCAAACTGGACTGTTGTAAGATTTTGTCATTTGGTAAAGAGATAAATGTTTAGCATACAGTGTTTCATAGATAGACTTTTTTTCCTGTATATTAAAGGATTTTTTAACACACTTTTTAGCATTTTTGACGGGCAAATTGTTGAAGTTTATATTAATTCTTTACCACAAAAAAAGGTTTTCATCTTGCCCAAATTGAAAGCATTTGCAGACAATAAAATAGTGCCAAAAAATGATGGCATTTGCTTCTGAAAATAGAGAAAACTTGTGGGAGAGGGAGAAATAGCAGATTACCGGCATTTTCTCCTTTTCCCACAATGTTTTCAAAAGGGTTCTCTCAGGGTATTTTGAATTCTGGACTGTATTGTAAAGGGTTAACCAGAGATAGGATATAGAGTTCTATTGAGGTTTAGATATTTATGAACAGAGTTTTTGACCACACTTTGAACCGTTTATTACAGGTGAAATATTAAGGTTTATTTTAACCAGAGATGGAATCGAGCTATATCGAGGTTTAGATCTAAAGTACACAGATGACACTACGATTCTACCATATAGATCCTACACCTATATTCTAACAGCATGCACAGTTGCTGGATGTATTGGTAGTCCATCTGTGAGTCAAAACTTTATTTGCTGCCCCATGTCTTTTATCAAAAACATCAAATGACATTTTTACCCCTAATCTGCTAAATAAATCAAATGAAAAACTCAAATATTGTATTTTTTTTTTGGAAAAATATCTCCTTATTGGACAGTGTAGATCCAAGATCAGACTGCACATTCTGATTGCAGTCTGATCTTGACCTAAACTGGCAGCAAATGTGCCATGAGTCTTGCCTAGCAGCCTAAGGGTTTGTCTAATCCCATCTACTTTTGTTCATTTCATACATAACCATCATTCATTTAACTGTTTTTCAAGCAATTGTGAGTTTTAACAACCCCAAGCAGTAAGACTTTTGAAAAAATTGTGATAAAAAGCAAAAAATGATAATAACCGACATTTTCTTTTTTTGCCACAATGTTATCTACTCATTCAAGGGTAAATCTTATCATTGAGCCACATTTGATTTGTGATCTGCAGATGCATTCGAAATAGGCAAGTCCAAAACTTTTTCGGCTGGCAAAGAGTTTATGAAAATAGTCTTCCGTTCTTTATGCATTACAACACAAACCTGTATCATAAAAACCCTGTGGAAAAAGACCCTGTGGAAAACAATGTGGGAACTGGAGGAAAAAACAAGCATTTTTTCCTATCACCACTTTCATTGGCAAGTCCTTTCATTTCAGTAACATTTGATAGGTCATCACGAAATGATATCAGTTTTGATAATTCTTCAGTTTTGTCATCTGGTAAAGAGGTACTGGTATTCTTTGATATACTTGGTCACATGATATGTACATGTAGATGTGAGTCATTATAAATGAGCTGTGCTCTGTGAAAAGGGGGCTTAATGCATCTACGAAACGTATCGACCCAGGTCAGCCTTGGCAGTCGGCATAGGCTGACCTGGGCCAAAACTTTTCGCTATTGGCCAATTTTCTGCAAGTTTAAGGTCCAGTTTACCTAATGATTCACTCAGTTGTTAGACAAAATTGGCTTTTTGGATCCATAATAATGCCATGACTTATACCACAGAGATGCATTAAGCCCCCTTTGCCAGAGCATGGCTCAAATATTAACGCTCGTTGTTGCTTTTGACATCATTAATTGATATGTTTGAATGTATTTATGTATACATACAGATAACAGTTGCCACTGCACAGGCAGCACCAGAGGGCATTAACCCACCACAGTTCGAGGTTCTGAATGCAACAGCGTTGATGATAAGTTGGTTCCCCCCAGATATACCCAATGGAATTATATCAGAGTACATAATCTATTTCAATGGCGGGAACCATAATCATACAGAACATAACACCACTCAACTTTCTATCATCATCACAGGTACCGTCATTTTCACATTTCTTTATTTACATATGGTTACAAAATCCAGTAATTTTGCTTTACTCCGTAGCAGGTACCGTACTTGACCTAATTAACGCTCCCTCCCTAATAGTAGCGCCCCCACCACTATATTTCTTACTCCAAAGGCCTCCAGACGACCCCAACCCACATTGACCTTACCTCAAAATTGACAACTGGAGTGACAAACTTCCAAACGCAAGATAATGTCACGAAAACTTTTCAAACACTAATGACTGATATTTTATAAATAGATTTACCAGTACGATGTCGACATAATCCAAATTACTTCACACATCAATGTCATTAACACCTGACTATCTGAATATACATACAGTTCCAATGACATTATAATCTTCTACTAATAAAAAAATTTGTCAACTAACTTTGAAACACTTTAAGAATGTGAAGTATTGAATACTAGTGTCCCTTATACTAATCATGAATGATATTTAATGTCCAAATATATTATGATCGGCGGTAAAATTGATATCTGCATTACTGCACAATACATCAAGTCTTTCAAAATGGCAGCTTCTTTGCACTCGGCACTAACTAAAACCTGGATCAAAGTACCATACTTACTCTAAGTGATGGCACTTAAATTTCGGGAAATTAGCTATGAAATAAGAGCGCCCTGAGGGTATTTTGCATGGCACCTGGGTGCGTTAATTAGGTTATACACGGTATATCGGTAATTTATCTATGTCTACACAGCTGAGTAAATTTTGAACCATTCTAGAGTCTATCAAATTTTAATAGCTTTTTAGCTCACCTTAGCACAACGTGCTAAAGGTGAGCTATTGTGATCGCCCTATGTCCGGCGTCCGGCGTCCGTCGTCCGTCGTCCGTCAACAATTTCTTTAAACATCTTCTTCTCTTAAACCACTTGGCCAATCTTGATGAAACTTGGCAGGGATGTTCCTTGGGTGAAGCTCTACCAAAATTGTTCAAAGAATTAAATTCCACCCACAACTCTGGTTGCCATGGCAACAAAAAGGAAAAAAAAAGCAAAATCTTTGAAAATCATCTTCTCTGAAACTAGAAGGCGCAGAGCTTTGATATTTAGTATGAAGCATCTCCTAGTGGACCTCTTCCAAGTTTGTTCATTTGATGCCCCTGGGGTCAAAACTGGCCCCGCCCCGGGGGTCACAAGTTTGAGCATAGTAACAAAGAAGGAAAACTTTAAAAATCTTCTTCTCTGAAACTTGAAGGCATAGAGCTTTGATATTTGGCATGTAGCATCTCCTAGTGGACCTCTACCAAGTTTGTTCTTATTATGGCCCTGGGGTCAAAACTGGCCCTGCCCCGGGGGTCACAATTTCCAACATAGGAACAAAGAAGGAAAACTTCAAAAATCTTCTTCTGTAAAACTAAAAGGCATAGAGCTTTGATATTTGGCATGAAGCATCTCCTAGTGGACCTCTACAAAGTTTGTTCATATGATGCCCTTGGGGTCAAAACTGGCCCTGCCCCGGGGGTCACAAGTTCGAACATAGGAACAAAGAGGGGAAACTTTAAAAATCATCTTCTCTGAAACTGGAAGGCGTAGAGCTTTGATATTTGGTATGTAGCATCTCCTAGTGGACCTCTACCAAGTTTGTTCATATGATGTCCCTGGGGTCAAAACTGGCCCCACCTGGGGGTCACAAGTTTGAGCATAGTAACAAAGAAGAAAAACTTTAAAAATCTTCTTCTCTGAAACTTGAAGGCATAGAGCTTTGATATTTGGCATGAAGCATCTCCTAGTGGACCTCTACCAAGTTTGTTCATATGATGCCCTTGGGGTCAAAACTGGCCCTGCCCTGGGGGTCACAAGTTTGAACATAGGAACAAAGAGGGGAAACTTTAAAAATCATCTTCTCTGAAACTGGAAGGCGTAGAGCTTTGATATTTGGTATGTAGCATTGCCTAGTGGACCTCTACCAAGTTTGTTCATATGATGCCCCTAGGGTCAAAACTGGTCCCACCCCGGGGGTCACAAGTTTGAGCATAGTAACAAAGAAGGAAAACTTTAAAATTCTTCTTAAAAATTGGAAGGCGTAGAGCTTTGATATTTTGTATGTAGTGATTCTCTTCTAAGTTTGTTTGCCCATCTAAGCGCAACAAGTTCATTGAGTTCAAAATTGGGTCATTGCCTAGTGGACCTCTACCAAGTTTGTTCATATGATGCCCCTGAGGTCAAAACTGGCCCCACACTGGGGGTCACAAGTTTGAGCATAGTAACAAAGAAGGAAAACTTTAAAAATCTTCTTCTTTGAAACTTGAAGGCATAGAGCTTTGATATTTAGCCTGAAGCATCTCCTAGTGGACCTCTACCAAGTTTGTTCATATGATGCCCCTGGGGTCAAAACTGGCCCCGCCCCGGGGGTCACAATTTCCAACATAGGAACAAAGAAGGAAAACTTAAAAAAAAATCTTCTTCTGTAAAACTAGAAGGCATAGAGCTTTGATATTTGGTATGTAGCATTGCCTAGTAGACCCCTACTAAGTTTGTTCATATGATGCCCTTGGGGTCAAAATTGACCCTGCCCCGGGGGGTCACAATTTCAAACATAGGAACAAAGATGGAAAACTTTAATTTTTTTTTTCGCTTAAATGGGAAGGCATAGAGCTTTGATATTTGGTATGTAGCATCTCCTAGTGGACTTCTACCAAGTTTGTTCCAAGGATGCTGCTTGGGTCAAAACTGGCCCAGCCCCTGGGGTCACAAGTTTGAACATAGGAACAAAGAAGGAAAACTTTAAAATTCTTCTTTTCTGAAACCGAAAGGTGTGGTGCTTTGATATTTGGTATGTTGCATCTCAGAGTGGACCTCTACCAAGTTTGTTCATATGATGCCCCTGGGTCAAAACTGGCACCGCCCCGGGGGTCACAAGTTCGAACATAGGAACAAAGAAGGAAAACTTTAAATTTCTTTTTCTCTTAAACGGGAAGGTGTAGAGCTTTGATATTTGGTATGTAGCATTTCCTAGTGGACCTCTACCAAGTTTGTTCATATGATGCCCCTGGGTCAAAACTGGCCCAGCCCCGGGGGTCACAAGTTCGAACATAGGAACAAACAAGGAAAACTTTAAAATTCTTCTTAAAAATTGGAAGGCGTAGAGCTTTGATATTTTGTATGTAGTGATTCTCTTCTAAGTTTGTTTGCCCATCTAAGCGCAACAAGTTCATTGAGTTCAAAATTGGGTCATCTTGGGTCATAAACTAGGTCACTAGGTCAAATTAAAGAAATACCTTGTTGGCACTCTCAAGGCCACATTATTTGCTCAATTGCCTTGAAAATTAGTTAGAAAGTTTGTCTTTATAAAGTCTCACATAAGATTAATTTGGGTCAACTTGGGTCATAAACTAGTTCACTGGGTCAAATTAAAGAAATACCTTGTTTGCACTCTGGAGACCACATTTATTGCTCAAATGACCTGAAATTTGGCCAGAATGTTTGTCTTGATGAAATACCAGATGAGTTTGGATTTGGGTCACCTGGAACCATAAACTAGGTCACTAGGTCAAAATAAAGAAATACCTTGTGGGCACTCTAGAGGCCACATTCTTTGCTTAATTGCCTTGAAAATTGGTCAGAATGTTTGTCTTTGTAAAATCTCACATTAGTCTGAATTTGGGTCAACTGGGGTCATAAACTAGGTCACTTGGTCAAATTAAAGAAATAGCTAGTGGGCACTCTAGAGGCCACATTTATTATTCATATGATTTGAAAATTGGTTAAAATGTTTCTTTTGATATAGTCAATGACCAGTTCAAATTTGGGTCACCGGGGGTCATAATCTAGGTCACTAGGTCAAATTAAAGAAATATCTTGAGGGCACTCGAGGCCACATTTTTTGCTCAATTGACTTGAAAATTGGTAAGAATGTTTCTCTTCATGAAATATGAGTTTGAAATTGGGTCACCTGCGGTCAAAAACTAGGTCACATGGTCAAATTAAAGAAAAACCTTAAAGGCACTCTACTAAGGTGAGCAACCCAGGGCCATCATGGCCCTCTTGTTTTTTTTTCTCTCTGGCTGTAAGGATGTATCTTTAACCCTTTACTACACAAGGCCACCTTTTTACACCCCTGGGAAAGAAGCCTTTTGAAAACATTGTGGGAAAAGGAGAAAATGCTGGTAACTAGCATTTTCTTCTTTTCCCACAATGTTTTCTACCGTATCAAAGATAAATTGCATTATTTGAGAGCCACACTAAAATTATTGTCTGCAAATACTTACAATTTGGGCAAGGCTAAAATTTTGTTGTCTGGTAAAAGATTAAAATTAATACTGATCAATGTGATGTAAACCATCTCTCTGAGTGATGGATTTTCAGTAGATTGCATACTGCAGGAAAGCTGCCACTGGTTTTGAAAGAATATGTTGTCAATAGGTTTGGAATGTGTGGTATAGGCATACTGGTTGCTATGTAGTGGTTGACATACTAGTGAAAATATCATTTGAAATGCAACAAGCAAATTTAAGGAATCTAAAGTTGCACCAGTATTCATTTTCAGCCAGTCATTGCCCATTTTTCTTTTATCAAGTTTTAGTCATCCTTGTAATTTCATGCCAAGTTTTTACCCCTTGTTGAGACATTCCAAGTGACAGAAAGTTCAGAAGAGCAGGTACACTTTGGCTGCAACTGTGATTAAGAAACATCTGTATACCTTCTAACTACTAAACGAATTAGCCCTTTACCACACTACAAGATTTTAGACCTGTCCCAACTCGAAGCATCTGCAGACAACAAATTGAAAGTGGCTGAAATTGTTGAAATTGTCTTTGATGGGTAGAAAACATTGTGGGAAAAGGATAAAATGCTGGTTACCAGTGTTTTGTCCTTTTTCCACAATGTTTTCAAAAGGCTCTTTCCTCAGGGTTGTAAAAACAGGGAATTGTGTGGTAAAGTGCTAATTATTATATACCTTTGAACTTGTAAATAAATAAAAATTTTGTGCCGATGGTAAAATCCCAAATATCGCAGTTTCTAAGTTCTTTATACACAAAAAAATCTCATCTAAGTGTAGATCAAGATCAGACTGCATATTCTGTGCATTCTGGTCTTGATATTACTGTCTGCAGAAGTACACAAATCAGCCTAAGTGTCACCTCTCACCTGAAAAGAAAGTTGTAGACTTGATGTTTTCAAAAGAATGCTTCTTAAGGGGTTTGAAACTATAGAGTAAAGGTAAACAAAATAGCTTAACCCTTAGGCTGCTAAGTGCAACTCGCTGACCTTTTGCAGACAGTGTAAATAAAGATCAGACTGCACAGAATGTACAGTCTGATTTTGGATCTACACTTTTCAATTAGGAAATATCTTTCCCCCAAAAATACCTTTGAAATAGCAAAATTTGGGTTTTTACTATCAGCTTGAAAATTTCATTTCATTTATTTAACAGGATAAGGGTTAATATATTTTCACAATTTTCAGGTCTGCTACCTTTCACACCTTACAATGCCAGCCTTGGAGTATGTACTGAAGTAGCATGTACAAACAGTAGTCAAGTTTCCATTTTGATGCCAGAATCTGCCCCAGAAGGTAGGCAATATACCCTTAATCATGCATTTCCAAGTTTTAACAACCCTGATAAAGAGAGCTTTTGAAAACATTGTGGGAAAAGGGAAAAAGATGAACATTTCCCCTCTTTTCCAAGGAAAAAGAAATTAGGACTTTACCACTGTCTCATTTTTTAACAACCCTGGAGAAAAATGCATTTAAGAACATAGTAGGTAAAGCACAAAATGCTGGTAACATGCATTTCATCCTTTACTTGCAAAATTTTCTAACATATTAAATACAAATGCATTTGAACAATATTTCAATTTGTCAAATGCAAATGTTTTCAATTTGGACTAGTCCAAAATTTTGTTTTGTGGTATAGAGCTACGAAGTAAAATCTGCAAGTCATACGGTAAATGTCATTTCTATTGTTTTTATTCTTGAACTCCTTTTGATGTGCTTTATTTTTTCACAGGTGTCTTGCCTCCAAAGATTACAGTGCGCAGTGCTACCTCAGTTGATGTGTACTGGACACCACCTACACAACCAAATGGCATTGTTGTTTTCTATGCTTTGATGAGATCTGAGAAAAGCAATCAAATGAGGGTATTTCTTGGTGAAGACTTCCACGCAACAGACTACAGTCTGGTACCAGGAAGAACTTATAATTACTTTGTTATTATTGGGACAAAAGCTGGAAATACAAGCAGTGATTCTACCTTAGTTACCATGCCTGACAACACCCCCACAAACATCCCTGAGCCCCTTAATGTTACTGTCATGAGTGCTGTACAGATATATGTGGAGTGGGAACCAATCCCACCAGAGTTTGGAGTTATTGACCAGTACAGAGTATTACTGAATGCAGGGCGCCAATCAGCTGTTGATAGAGGTGTAGGACTAGATACATTTGTAATCATATCTAATTTGTTACCCTATACACAATATGAAGTCAGGATACAAGCCTGTTTAGAGGGAGTGCCAAATGGTTGTGGAACAGGGCCAGGAGTTATTGTGCAAACCTTTGAAGCAGCTCCAACATTTTTAGAGAAACCAATATTAGAAACAAAAGGGCCAAACATTGTGGATGTCAGTTGGTCTCCTCCCCGACACCCGAATGGAGTTATCACCCATTATCTGGTTTACTATAGGAACTATGGCTCAGATATTGAATTACTCATCAACCGGCTTGGAAATAATACTTTTAACATTAGACATGCAGGAACTGAGCTCAGTGCATTTCAGCAATATGAATATAAGGTAGTTGCAGGCAATTCACAGGGGGATGTGTCTAGTCCCTGGAGTTTGATCAGAACAATGGCAGCTCCACCTACTGGCTTACCACAGCCAATAATAACTGTAACTGGCGGATATTCGATTGACCTTCAGTGGTCACATCCAGCTAAACCTAATGGAATCATTCATAAATATGAAATCATGTACAAAATGCTTGGAGGTGATCCTACTATCCTAAACAACACAGAGAGTATAACTGTAAATGGTTCCCTCACAAAGACTTCTATAAGTGGTTTAAAGCCCTATTCAGATTACCAGCTTCTGTTACAAGCTTTTAATTCAGTCGGAGATGTTTCAAGTCCATGGACAACATTTAAGACAGGTGAATCTTCCCCTTCAGGACTTGGGCTCTTCGATATAGAAACAATTGCCACTGGAACTGCTGTTATCCTCAGATGGAGACCTCCTGTCAGTCCCAATGGAATAATTACCACTTACAAAATATATGAAGCAGATTCCTCAGTTGCTGCTTTTCAAGGTCTCAATCGTGAGTTTGAGCTACGAAGGTTAGAACCCTATAAAGAATACTCAGTGCAGTTAGAAGCTTGCACTTCAGCAGGGTGCACTAGAAGCTTTATGCAAACTTTCTACACAGCTGAGACAGCACCAACAGGTCAGCCAAATCCTGGAATTGGTAATATAACTTCAACAAGTGTAACATTGACATGGCAGGCACCATCTGATCCCAACGGAAGAATTCAGATGTATGAGATCTACAGACGAGCCAATACAAGGATACAGAAAAGATCTGTCACAAGTCCTGTCATTGTGTACAGGACAACTGACACAGATAGGGAAGTGTTGTCATACACAGATACTAATTTGCAACCTTTTACAGAATACCAGTATAGCATCAGTGCTAGTAATTCTAAAGGAACTACCACCAGTGATTGGCAGTCTGCCTTTACTACTCAAGCACCACCTTCTGGTGTACAACCACCTTTTGTTTCTCATCTAGAGGATCAGGTAAATGCATTGCAGATAGCCTGGGCTACACCAGATAGACCCAATGGAATTCTACAGAGTTATCGCCTGCAGAGGAACGACTCGGTTCCCCTAAGTTTTTCCATCGTAGATGCTAAAGAGTATATTGACATTGGGTTGAATGCCTATACCTACTACTCTTACACTGTAACAGCATGTTCTGGTGGAGGATGTACAACAAGTGAACCAACAATTATTCAAACCAAGGAAACAGCTCCACTGAATGTAGCTCCACCAACTGTGATTGCAGTGAACTCTACTGCAATGAGAGTGACCTGGACAAAACCACAGATTACAACTGGTCAAATATCAGCTTATCAGCTCTACATGAATGATTTAGTGGTGTATGAAGGAATGAGCATGGAGTATATGGCAACAAATCTTATACCTTTCACAGATTATACCTTTAGACTTTCGGCTTGCACTACTGGTGGTTGTAGGACAAGTGGAGAGGTCACAGGAAGATCTGATGATGCAGAACCACAGAATATGTTACCTCCAATTTTAAGGGTTATGAGTTCAAGGTCAATTGAAGTGTCATGGCAACAACCCCAATACCCAAATGGTTTCATCACATCATATGATGTAAGAAGAAGTGGGAAGCTGATTTTTACTGAAAGTATAAGTGTGTCAGGAGCATTGAGAACAACCTATACAGATTACAATCTGGAGCCTGGCACTGAGTATGCTTATGTCGTCATTGCAAGGAACCAGAAAGGGAGCGCTGAGAGCCCTAGTTCAGTTGCAAGAACATTTGCATCTTCACCAAGTGGATTGGACCCACCTGCTGTGTCAGCTCTATCTTCAACATCACTACAAGTCACATGGGATATGCCAGCCAATCCAAATGGGGACATAAAGAATTTCACTGTATATAGAGATGGAGAAATTGTTTACTCAGGAGGTCCCACCCAACTGAGTTATATTGTGCCAGGTCTCCAGACATGGACAGAGTACACATTTAGAGTACAGGCATGTACAGAAAGGGGCTGTACTTTGAGTAATGGCAAAAAGGGTAGAACTCTTGGAAGTAAGCCAGAGGAACAAGGTCCACCTACTTTACTTGCATTAGCCAATCAGGACGGAGCTCATGCTGGTGTGCTTATTGAATGGGATCCACCTCAAAAACCAAATGGTGTTATACAAGTATATGAAGTTTACAGAAGGGAAGTTATTGAATTACCAACAGGTATGTATCAGAATAGAGCTACTCTTAACCCTTCACCACACAATCCCAAGTTTTAACGACCCTGAGGATGAAGCCTTTTGAAAACATTGTGGGAAAAGGAGAAAATGCTGGTAACCAGCATTTTCTCCTTTTCCCACAATGCTTTCTACCCCCATCAAAGAAATACCATATTATTTGAGCCACATTGAAATTGTTGTCTGCAAATGGTTTCAATTTGGACGAGTCTAACATTTTTACATATGGTAAAGGATTAAACTACTGAAACAAATTTTCCAAAAATGTCTTGAAAAAGTATCCATTTGAAATTTCTTAATTAACCTGTTCAGCACCATAGACGAAACCAGGGGCATTTGCATACAGCATAGATCAAGATCAGACTGCACAGAACATGCAGTCTGATCTTGGATCTATACCATTGGCTTGTACTGTCAGATTTTAAGTGGATGGTATTTTCATCTATGGAAAAAGGTTGAGTTTATATATTTGGTGCTGAAAGAGTTAATAGAAGTAAAATGCACTCAAATATTTGAAAACTTTATTGTAAATCATTATGATTTTTATTGTGAATCATTGTTATTTTATGATTGCAAGTTTACCACTATAAATCTTGTTCATGGATTGCACATTAACCATTATGTGAGCTGGAGAACCTGGAAAAAAAACCAGGCTATAATTACATTTTAACTCTATACCGAATGACAGAATTTTAGACTTGTCCAAATTGAAAGCGTTTGCAGACAACAAAGTAAATGTGACTGAAAAATCAAAATTTGTTTTGGAAAGGGTAGAAAACATTGTGGGAAAAGGAGAAAATGTTGGTTACCAGCATTTTCTCCTTTTCCCACTATGTTTTCAAAAGACTTTTTTCACAGGGTCGTTAAAAGTCGGGATTGTGTAGTAAAGAGTTTTTAACCCTTTACCGCACAGTGACGCCTTTTAACGCCCCTGGGAAAGAAGCCTTTTGAAAACATTGTGGGAAAAGGAGAAAATGCTGGTAACCAACATTTTCTCCTTTTCCCACAATGTTTTCTTTCCTATCAAAGAAAAATTGTGCCATTTGAGCCACATTGAAATTGTCGTCTGCAAATGCTTTCAGTTTGGGCAAGGCTAAAATTCTGTCATCTGGTAATGGGTTAAGCAGTCTGAGCCTGATTTCCATTATTCATTGAAAAGTACCAAATGTCATTCATAGCATATTTACAATTCTTTTTTGTGTTGATGTATGATATGTATATAATACAAAATCTAAACATTTTCTTCCCAGGAACAATTTATGGACCTTCAAAACTTGTATACAATGGGTCCTTGCAGTCCTATACTGATAAAGATTTGAACTTGGAACCATTCAAAAAGTATGAGTACTCAGTCACTGCACTGAACATGTATGGGAAAGGTGGCAGTCTATGGACACAAGTGACCACCAAGGAAGCGCCACCAGAAAGTGTTTCCCCACCAACAGTAAATGTAAGTTAACTCTTTACCACTCGACAAAATTTTAGACAGGTCCAGTTTCAAACCATTTGCAGACAACAAAATAAATGTGACTAAAAAATTGAAATTTTGTTTTGGAAAGGGTAGAAAACATTGTGGGAAAAGGAGAAAATGCTGGGTTACCAGCATTTTCTCCTTTTCCCACAATGTTCTCAAAAGGCTTCTTTCTTATGGTCGTTGAAATTTGGGATTGTGTGGTAGAGGGCTAATTGTCTGTTTCTTTGATCATTCAGCACTTTTTATTGTTTTGGTAATAATAATTACTCATTAATGGAATTTTAAGTTATTAACCCTTAAGCTGCTAAGGCTGCTAGACACACTGACCTTTTGTGGACAGGGTAGATCAAGATCAGACTGCACAGAATGTGCAGTCTGATCATGGATCTACACTGTCCGATAAGGAGATGATTTTTCTCCAAAAATAAATTTGAAATAACATCATTCAGGTTTTTAATATCGGCTTGAAAGTTTTACTTAAGCTATTTAGCAGGATAAGGGTTAACATATGAATAGAAGTGGTAAAGGGTTAAACCCCCATGAGCCAAAGTAACATTTTTGAAATTAAAAAAGACCAATGTTATTGAATTTTCAAAGTTAGTTTTTGGCAAGAATATCTCTATGTTGCTGAAAAAAGTTAATCAAATGTCAGACTGAAGATTATCTTGTATGTTTGGTCTGACCTACATGTATTTTTATACTTTGCACTCTAAAGATTTATTTTACATACCTTCTGACCTTACAGGGAACAACACCATCTACAATCTCAGTTATCATAACTCCACCCAGTGTCCCAAATGGAGTGGTCAGATACTACAATGTTCTTGTAAACGACACAGTGGTAAGATATTCTACATTGTACATTGATCATCCTTGAACAGTTTGACAGACAAGAATCAGAACTATGAATATGAGTTAATTTCTTGAAATTGTCACATCTGGCAGCCACATTAATATCTTTTTTTTTTCCCACTAGCTCTGTTTAGTGGGACATAAATTGCATAAAGTCTTTACCAGATGACAAAATTTTAAACTTGTCCAAATTCAAAACATTTGGAAGGATAGAAAACATTTTGGAAAAGTAGAAAATACTGGTTACCACCATTCTATCCTTTTTCGATGATGTTTTCAAAAGCCTTCTTTTTCAGGGTCATTAAAACTCAGGGTTGTGTGGTAAAGGGTTAAAGATATTTTAAATATCTTAACCCTTTACCAGACGACAAAATTTTAGCCTTGTCCAAATTGAAAGCATTTGCAGACGACAGTTTCTATGTGGCTCAAATGGTGCGATTTTTCTTTGATAGGGTAGAAAACATTGTGGGAAAAGGAGAAAATGCTGGTTACCAGCATTTTCTCCTTTTCCCACAAGGTTTTCAAAAGGCCTCTTTCTCAGGGTAATTAAAAGTCGGGATTGTGTGGTAAAGAGTTGAGATAATTTGAAAGTGTCTGCTAACTTAAAAAAAAAAGTTTGGCACAATGGTGTCATTGTACATTCACTTTTACTCTATGTTACCCTTTACCACACAATTCCAGGTTTGAAGGACCCTTAGGAAAAAGCAACATTGTGGGCAAAGGAGATTGTTTGTCACCAGCATTCTCTCCTTTTCCCACAATGTTTTCTGGTTCTTTAAAGACAGATTATATTGTTTTAGTTGCGTTTGATTCATCATCTGCAAAAGCTTTCACTTTGGACATACATGTCTAAAATTTTATCCTGCAGTCAAGAGTTAAATGGTGTTCTGAAGTCTGATTCTTTTTTTTCTTTATTTCAGGCTTCAAGCAGTGTGGATTTGTTTCAAATTGTCGGACAGATTGTGCCTCTGCTTCCATTTAAATATTATGCAATAACAGTTCAAGCATGTACGGCTGGTGGATGTACGACCAGTCCAGCAGTTGTGGTACAGACTGGCACTGCTAAACCATCAGGACAAGAACCAGTCAGGATTCTTAGTATTAACAGCACTGCTGTGAAACTGGCTTGGAACCATCCCTCCAACCCAAATGGAGAAATTATAAGGTAATCATTTCAAAGTACATTATCTGTTATGCAGGAGCATAGCAAGGGATCTTTCAAAGATGAAGTCCATGACTTGAGCATAAGTAGAGTTACCACATATTTAGCCTCTGCCTGGCCATGTGCCTATGTCATGTCTAGAGGCATGGTTATTGAGAAGTGAATTAACCGTTTACCAAACAACAAAATTTTAGACTGGTCCAAATTGAAAGCATTTGCAGACGACAAAATAAATGTGACTGAAAAATTGAAATTTGTTTTGGGAAAGCTAGAAAACATTGTGGGAAAAGGAGAAAATGCTGGTTACCAGCATTTTCTCCTTTTCCCACAATGTTTTCAAAAGGCTTTTTCTTCAGGGTCGTTAAAAGTCGGGATTGTGTGGTAAAGGGTTAAGTGTGATAAAAAGTTCAAATACAGTAAGATAATGATATTTCTTAATTGAAATTGAAGGGAAACTTTAAGAAAAGATAGAAGATTAACTTTGCATGAATTGCAACTTTTGATGTAAGTAAGGGAATTATCAAAAGACAATGTTGTGTTCTTAGTTTTTCTGGAATTTTGATTTGATTGAAAACAACTGAATCCAAAGTATGATTGCCTCCTTGTGTTGCATGGATATAGCTTGTACACAGTGGGGATGCTGCTAGTAACAAAAGCTCACATCAAATGTAATTTTCTAATTGTTGTCTGCACATGTCAATATTCTTGGAAGATTTGACCTGTCTGCTATGATGCATCACTGTCCTGTACAGGACAAATCTTAATATGCGGTGTGTAAATTGCCGCTTAAAGAGTGCAGGCGGAAAATGGCAATAAATAATACATCTGTGGAAAAATCAAGCCAGTTTTTTGCTACAAATTTCTTAAAAAAACAAAATGGTTTCAAATGGGGACAATATTGTTTAAAATATCAATTGTTTACTGCAAATCTCTCTAGACAGTTTCTAAATACAGACATGGGGGAAAACTGGGATTTTTTCAATATACTGATAACAAAAATAAAGTCCCCACCTTGCTGGGCTTATATCAGGGTTTTTTCCCAAGCTTATAATTATGGACTATGTTTATAAATGGCTGATGCATAGGTTATATGCTAGCTAACCATGGCTCGATGAATAGTACAAGGTAAGTTTTAGTGAGTAAACATATATTTCATTTTGAAATTCGTTGCATTCATCGGCACCTTGAAAAGTAGTCCGGTTCTGTACCCAGAATGCCCCTATCAGATGGGTTATGTATTTGAAAAATGCCACCTAGCAGAAGATAATATGTTTCTAGTATATTTGTACTTGACTTGTTCAATCAAGTTTGAAATATTTTCCTTGCTTTAATTTTGCATTTCATATAAGCTACTAATTTGACCATTGTGCAGCTGGAGGAATACACTTTTTTTTTCCCTCAAAGAATAGAAAACGTTAAACCCTTTACCAAATATCCGTTGTTTTAACAACCCTGAAAATTAAAGCTTGTGAAAACATTGTGGAAAAGGAGAAAATGTGGGTAACCAGCATTTTCTCCTTTTCCCTACACTCTTTTCTAACCATCCAAAGACAAATGTAATTTTTTGAGCCACATTTGATTTGTTGCCTGGGAATGCTTCAAATTTAAAGAGTCAAAATTGTCATCTGATAGAGTTAAAGGGTAAAATAAACTAAATTGACTGGTTTATTTTTGCCAGGTTTGAATTGTATCAGAGAACAGCATGTCCGCCAACCATACAACCATTTGACCAAAGCTGTGCCCCAGGAGAACCACAGAAAATGTATGAAGGAATGTTTATAGAATATGTGGTGTCGGCACTCTCCCCGTACAAAGCGTATGATTTCCAAATAACATCTGTGAACAGAGCTGGACCCATTGACTTTCCAGTTTGGGTTAGAGCTGAAACTACCCCCACATGTAAGTAATTTTACTGGTTCTGTCTTTCTTTTTATTCCAGCAGACCACTTTAAAACACTTTGTGGCAAAAGCAGAAATTGCTGTTAATGAATTATTTCTCCTTCTGCCACAATATTTTCACTTGTATTTATGTATTAACCCTTTACCACACAATCCCTAGGTTTAACGGCCCTGGGGAAGACGGCTTTTGAAAATATTGTAGGAAAAGGAGAAAATGCTGGTAATATCATTTTCTACTTTTCCCACAAGGTTTTCTACTCTATCAAAGACATAAATCATCATTTGAGCTACATTTATTTTGTCATCTGCAAAATTAATGTTTTCACTTTTGTTCAGCCCAAGCTTTTGGCATTTGCTAAAGAATTAAAGTATGGTTCTTGTGTATCACCCAGTTCTTATTAGGATGTATGCAAAATCATTGGCTGCAAATTTGCATTAGGGCCACTGGTCATGCATGTTACAGACCTTGCTACAGCAGATGACTCGTAACTCTTTACCAGACGACAAAATTCTAGACTGGTCCAAATTTGAAGCTTTTGCCGACGACAAAATAAATGTAACTAAAAAATTGAAATTTGTTTTGGGAAGGGTAGAAAACATCGTAGGAAAAGGGGAAAATGCTGGTAACCAGCATTTTCTCCTTTTCCCACAATGTTTTCAAAAGGCTTCTTTTGCAGGGTCATTAAAATTTGGGATTGTGTGGTAAAAGGTTAAAGCATCCAAATAGAACTGTTGGGCATACATATTCCAGATGGTGCGCTTTAACTCTTTACCACAGGACGAAATTTTAGATGTGCCCAAATTCGAAACAGACGATGGAAGGGTAGCTGAAATTATTAAACTTGCCTTTAATTGAAAACACTGTGGGAAATGGAGGAAATGCTGGTTACCATCATTTTTTCCTTTTCCTACAATGTTTTCAAAAACTGTCTTTCTCAAGGTGGTTAAAACTTGGGATTGTGTGGTAAAGGGTTAAAGGACTTGTATCCACTCTCTTACTGGTATACCTTAGGCAGCTGTTTGCATTTGCTATTCAAGTTAGGCCTTCTTGAAACACTGAATCGATAGATGTCTTCAGCTCTTGATTTGTTGTGCCAATCCATTGTGAGGCAAAGGTTTGTCCATGTTGGAATTTTGATAAGTACAAAAATGGTTGTAGAAATTCTAATTCAGACCTTAAGCTCTAGCTCTTTACCAGACAACAAAATTTAAGACAGGCCTGAAATGAAAGCATTTGCAGACGACAAATTAAATGTGGCTCAAATGATGGAATTTGTGTCTGAAAGAGTTTAAAATGTTGTGGCGAAAGGAGAAATGCTTTTTACCAGCGTTTTCTCCATTTCCTACAGTGTTTAGAAAAGTTTTATTCTTCAGGGTCATTAAAACTTAGGATTTTGTGGTAAAGGGTCATTGTCATTATAGGAGATGACGTTAACCCTTTACCACACACTCTGGAGTTTCACCGACCCTGAAGAAGTAGGCTTTAAAAAACATTGTGGGAAAAGAAGAAAATGCTGGTGACCATCATTTTCTTCTTTCCACAAAGTTTTCAGCTGTTTTTCTAGAACAAATCTTAAGTGGGGTTGCTGTATTTAAGAGATTGATGTACATTTATTCAGCTTTTAAATCCATTTTTTCTTCGACCCTTTCTTTCATAATGATCATAAAGAATTGCAAATAATTTCAGCTTGTAGTTATTGGACTTTAATTTTTTCTATGCTAACCCAGTAGCTCAGTCAGTAATAGGACTGAAACCAAGGGGTTGCTTATTTGATTTCCCAGCTCAGCACACTTCTTTCTGAGGATTGGTCATAGTCATGGGGACAGGGTTCATCCCTCTCTCATCGCTGAAGATTGCTTTGACAATGTTCATGTTGCAAAAGCAGCCAGTTGTTTGGATGGAATATTGCTCAAAGTACTGATGAAAGAAACTCCTGGAAATTTAAGCTAGGATAGATGTACTGGCTACCGCTGTATGATTGAAGTGATGTTGACAACAGTATTTAACTCTAAACAGAGTCTATTATTTCTTCCTATTTCAGTACCACAGTATGTCAAGTTCCCCTTGTTGTTGAAGAATGATACACTTGCAGTTGTGGACTGGAGCTCCTCATTTGTCCTAAATAGCCGTCTGCGGGAATTTCAAGTGACTTTGGATGGTACTATTGTCTACAGTGGAGTAGCATTTAGACATGGGTTTCAAAGGTCATCACCCAGAGAAAGTATGTATTGATATGTTTGTTTAACACTTAAAATGATACAAGCACTGTATTTTTATAATTCTGACAGGTTAGAAAGGAAGTGGAGAGAATATTGATAACCAACATAAAGTCAGTATTAAGTCACATTTTGTGTCAGTTTAGAAGAAGTCATTCCATACATAAACTTGTGATAAACTTTATACTTTTGACAGTAGTCATAACACATGTCTCCAAGCAATTTTAGAGTATGACATTTCTATTTCAAAATATATATGATTTAATTAGAGATTGATCTTCACAGGAGGGCATTGAGAAGACCATGTTCAAAACACAGTTTTCATTTTGTTCATCAAGATACATGTCAAATACTGAATTACATGCTATACATCTTGTTTCCCTTGCCTTGATTTTTGTATGTTTATGGTTGATTCTTTGTTTGACATTGTCTTATTTACCTTAACTGCAGATCTATTATTCAAGATAAAAGCAGTGACAGACACAGGGGAAGTGGAGTCTCCACTTGTGGTATTTGATCCAACCTCAGTGGATAACATTGGTAAGCAATAATAAAAATATTTCTTGAACTTTTATAAAACTTTAGTCTTAACAACCCTGAGACAGAAGACTTTTGAAAACATGGTTGAGCAAGGAAAAAATGCTGGTTATCAGTATTTTCTCTTTTCACATAATGTTTCCAACCCTTCCAAAAATAGATGCCTTGATTTCAGTCACATTGTATTTTCACCTCTGCAAATGTAAACCACATCAAGATGAGGTGTCATGCGCAAGAGTCGAGTCCGTAGGTTAAAGGTCAAGGTCAAAGCAGTGTCAAATGTGTTTTGTTGGTGGATAATATTCATGTCCGGCCTGTAAGTTCTTGAATGAATTACAGCATAAATTTGCAGAATTGTTGACCACATAAAGACGATATGTCGCACCGAAGAACCATGTCAGCAGGTCAAGGTCATGGCATGGTCAAATAAGTTTGAAAAGAGAAGATTTAGACTGTTATGTTCATGTCCAGGCCATAACTTTTTTCTCTATGACTTAATTTCAAATAACTTTGCATAATATTAAGGCTAACCACATCGAGACAATATGTCATGCCCACAAGTAGTGTCCTTAACCCTTTCCCAAACGATGAATTTTAGACTGGTCCAAATTGAAAGAGTTTGCAGAGGACAATTTTAAATTTGATGAAAATGACAGAAAGCTCTCCAAAAGGGTAGAAAACACTGTGGGAAAAGGAGAAATTGCTCGTTACGAGCAATTTCTCCTTTTCCCACAGTGTTTTCAAAAGACTTGTACTGCAGACACATGAAAACCAGGGCTTGTTTGGGAAAGGCTTAAGTCAAAGGTCAAGGTCACAACAAAGTCATAATAGTATAAGTGACTTAATTTCAAAATAGCTTTGCACATATCTTAGCCTCATTGAGACAAGGTATCATACACAAGAGTCATATCCATAGGTTAAAGTTCAAGATCAAATGTGTTTTGGAGGGGTAGTATTCATTTCTGGCCTGTAACTTTTTCAATTATGAATGAATTTCATTATCACTTTGCAGAATTGTTAACCACATAAAGACAATGAGTTGGGCCTAAGAACCATGTCAGTAGGTCAAAGATCAAGGTCATGGCAAGGTCAAATATTTTTCAAAAGAGAAATTTTGAACAGTTGTGTTTATGTACAACCAGTAATTTTTTTAAATTATGAATGAATTTCAATATGGCTGTCTAGAATTAACCACCTAAAGATGATGTGTTGCATGCAAAAATCATGCAAAGGTCAAGGCCATGGCAAGGTCAAATATTGGTTTTGGTGTCTTGGCCATAACTTTTTTCCCTATGACCTAATTTTAGAATGACTTTGCACAAATGTTAATCACATCAAAATTATGTGTTATGCATAGGAGTCAAGTCTGTAGGTTAAGGTTCAAGGTCACAGGAAGGTCAAATGTGTTTTTTGGGGGTAGTGTTTGTGTCCAGCTTGTAACTTTTTTAATTATGAATGAATTTCAGTTTAACTTAGTAGAACTGTCAACTACAAAAAGACAATGAATTTTGCCTAAAAACCATGTCAGTAGGTCAAAGGTCAAGGCCACAACAAGGTCAAATATCATGAAAAAGAGAAAATCTAGGGGATTATGTATGTGTCCAGTCTGTTACCTTTTCAATTATAAATGAATTTCAATATAGCTTTGTAGAATTGTCTGCCACTTACTAATGATGTATCACATGTAAGGACTTTATCTGTAGGTCAAGGTCAAGGCAAGGTCAGAAGTGTTGTATCCATATTCAATGTTCATGTTCATTGCTCACAGAAAAAGGTTACTAATTTTGGGGCCATCAGTCACTTCTTAGTGACATGTCTTGTTCATTTGCAAATCCTTTTAATCTGGAAAAAAAAACCTAAAATTTTGTTGTCAGGTATAGATTAAAAATTTTACAAATGAGCATACATGCTTGCCGTATATGCTTGACTATAAGACACATTTTTTCCCTAGAATTTTGAGCCTGAAGTAGGGGCAGTGTCTTATGAGCACATAATCAAAGGACTTTTCGAAATTCCACCTGGAGAACTTGCTTACCTGCCGATTATCGCGAAGGGAAACTACCACCTCCCGATCTAGTCACTCTGATGTAAAGCTTCAAGTGACTCAGTAGCAGGGCTACAGAAATCCGAAAAATTGCCCTATCAGACCGATTCCTAGCACTAAAAACCGATTTATTTTCAAAAACTTCCGAAAAAAATGGTCCGAAAAATCACGATATGGCCAGTCAGAAACAAACCTTTAATCATTGCTGCAGGCATTTTTGAACGTTAGGTAAAGCAGTGATCGTATATAAGATCCCTTGGTAGAGTGTCAAACTGTTAATTGGTTCATTATCTAATTATTGCCATTTCACTGTGACAGAAATCACAGCTTACAGAGATCTCGTCATGCATCGTGGCCTCGTGTATGATTAATCCCTTTTTGCAATCAGTTTTGTCTAGTTACATACCATACATGCAAACACACCATATAATGCTAATCAATCAGTCAGTTTCGCCACACCCAATCTGCATCAGAATTTACACACAATACCTACTACAAACCAATCAGAAATCACGTCCGGTAGTTTCAACTGTCTTGCTCAGGTTAATTAACTCTTTTCCACACAATTCTGACTAATAACAACCCTGGGAGAAGGCTTTTAAAAATATTTAGGGAAAAGGAGAAAATGCAGGTAACCAGCTATTTTTCCTTTTCCCACAATGTATTCTATCCTTTCAAAGCCAGAAATTGTCATTTAACCTTTTACCTAATAATTCTGAGATTTAACAATCCTGTGAAAAAAACCATTTGAAATAATTGTGGAAAAAGGGGAAATGCCGGTAACCAGCATCTTCTCCTTTTCCCACAATGTTTTCTGTCCTCAGAACAAATAATGATTTTGGAGTCAAGTTTGTTTTGTCTTCTGCAAATTCTTTGAATTTGGACCATTTTAAATTTTTGTTTTGTGGTAAAGACTTAATTTGTCATCTACAAATCTTTTAATTTGGTCCAGTCCAGAATTTTGTCGTTTGGTAAAGAGTTGAAGGAGAGGTATTCGGGGGAAAAAAGGAAAATGTCTGTTTAAAGATAATGCAAGGAATGGGCGATCTGTCAAATTTGCCTTTTATTTCAATTCTTTACGAGAACACTGATAATGGGTTTTACTTTGAAACAGCTTGCACTCTTTGCAAATGTTTCTTAGCATTATCATGTGCTACCATCAGGCAAAAATGGTTGACAGAAATTTAAATTTAATTTTGGGACTTGCTAGTATGTTATTGAGAGTCATTTTTCTTTCCTGGTGTTGAAATGACTTTCTTTACCAAGAATGAATGAAATGAAATAAAATGAGCCATGCTCTGTGAAAAGCCTGCGCAGGCTGACGTGGCCGAAACTTGTTGCTATTGGTCAACTTTCTGTGTGTCCAAGGACCATTCTACCTCATGATTAAGTTGATTGTTAAAAAAAGTGGCTATTACGGATCCATAATAATGTGGTGGCTATGTGATTGGTTACGGAGATGCATTAAGCCCCCTTTTGCCTGTGCATGGCTCAAATTTATGTTCTAGCCATACAATAAAAAGTGAATATGGACAAGAACAATCATGTGCAACGCAATGCACTGCTCTTGTATGAAATACAGATACTATATGTACTTCAAAGACTAAATGATTGTCATTGAGCCCTTAGAAAATCAGGGTATTCAAGCTTCAGGTAACAGTTGCCCTTCATGCTAATTTTGAGATTTTTGCTGTGATTTATCAGTCAAACCTTAGAATGACCAAACAGGTCTTGAAGATATGAATAAAGAAGATGTGTACAGAGCTCCAGATAAGAGGGAGTGATAGTATTCTAAATCCATTATTTCTATTCCAAACCCTATGTTGTGGGCACTCATTAGAATTGTCTCAATGAGACAATTCTAATGAGTGCCCACAACATAGGGTTTAGTGGAGAATAATTAATATTTTCAGTTTTGAGATCAAAATCACTCCCTTGTCTGGAGCGCTGTGTGTAGCCCTTTACCATACAATTCTGTTGTTTTAGCAATTTTGAGGAAGAAAGGAAAAAATGCTGGTTACAATTCCAATGGCCACTCTCACCATTTGAGCCCCAGTTACTCTGTAGCTGCAAATGGTTTCAATTTGGACAAGTCTAAGAATCTGTCCGACGGCAAAGAATTATAGTGAGGTCTAGGTAGTCAGACGCTGCTGCAGCTCTCAAATAATAATATACATTTGACTGATGCTTGCATTTTGGAATTTTTAGGCCCATATTTACGTGATAGTCAGACGCCGTGAAGAAAAAATTAAACAATTTAAACAGCTAAAAGGAGGGAGCATA
Organism: Tridacna gigas; assembly: GCA_945859785.2. NCBI lineage: Eukaryota > Metazoa > Mollusca > Bivalvia > Cardiida > Cardiidae > Tridacna > Tridacna gigas. The sequence goes on along the minus strand of OX244029.2, from coordinate 11,327,826 downwards.
GCGACTGACTGTGGCTGTTTAAATCGTTTAATTTTTTCTTCACAGCGTCTAACTGACTTAGTCGTTGTCTGCCCTAATTACATCATCGCTAAAACATTGGTGCCATATATGGAGTTTCCCGCTTCATCATTTGCAAATACACGCCTTAATTGCATCATTGCTAAAACAATGCTAAATCTAACATATGGACTTTCCCGCTTCATTCATTCATTCCCAAATTATTGTAAAGGGCGGAAAAAAAAATGCTATAGACATATAGAATATGAGCCATGCCCTGGCAAAAGGGGGCTTGATGCACCTCCATGATGCATGGTACCAAGCACGACATCATGTGATTATGGATCCATAAAATCCATTTTCTCTGAAAACCAACAAAATAAGCAGGTAAAATGGTCCTTTGAAATGCAGAAAATTGGCCGAAAGCAAAAAGTTGGGGCCTTTTAAGGTTGCGTGGTCTGCGCAGGCTGACCTGGTTCGATACTCTGTTGCAGATGCATTAAGCCTTCTTTTCACAGAGCATGGCTCAGATATTTTATGTTAAATGCCTGTATCGATATGACAGCGCAATAAACTAATTTACTACAATATGGATTTTCTGTATATTTCAAAATATAGATTGACTGACTTACATGTATGTTTAACTCTTTCGCTGCCAACTAAACGGAGCTGACTTTTCACATGGTCTCTAAGTATCCTTCGTGTTTGAATTAAATCTGTTTTTGGTTGAAGACTAACACAAGATAGCAGACGGTGTAGATGAGAGATCAGACTGCACATTTTGTGCAGTCTGATCTTGAATACCCCATCCGCAAAGTCTTTCCAATGCGACATTGGCAGTGGAAGAGTGTTAAAAAGCATTGTTGTGTTTTCCCATTTTCTTCTTACCACAGCGCTTGTCGAGTTATCAGTACTTATATGTGTCGATTTAAATGGCAGATGAATATTAATGAGGGAGGCAGGTTTTATGCGCGCAGCATGGGAAACCCAGATAAACGCGACGTTTAACTGATTAAATGGTCAAAATAAACCCTGCTTGAGACAGTGTAAAGGAAATAGACAGTCAAAATTTTTCAAATATACGCCTTCTGATTGGACGAAAAAGTAGGACAAAGACTAAAAACCATTTTTAATTGAGCTATGCTCTGTGAAAGTGGGGTTTGATGCATCTACAAAAAGTATTGACCCAGGTCGGCTTGTGCAGTCGGCGTAGGCTGCCCTTGGCCAAAACGTTTTGCTTTTGGTACATTTTCTTCATGTCAAAGGACAAGTGTACCTCAGGATTCAGTCGGTTGTTACACAAAATGGATTTTATTGATGCATGCCAGTGTGATGACTTGCTTGGTATCATGAATCAGGGAGTTGCATTAAGCCCCCTTTTGCCAGAGCATGTCTCAATTGTATTATTAGTCTTATTCAAGGCTTAGAAGATAACACATTTTCTTGTTGACTAAAACCAATGGTTTAGCCTTTGGTTTTGCCAGTCCTTGCCAGAATTGCATAAAGCCCCCTTTTGCCAGAGGATGTCTCAATTGCATTACTAGTCTTATTCAAGGTATAGAAGATAACACATTTTCTTGTTGACTAAAACCAATGGTTTAGCCTTTGGTTTTGCCAGTCCTTGCCAGAATTGATTTGCATTCCTTTCAATTGTAGAAAATTCTTGAGAATTAGACTAAGAATGATATTAACCCTTCACCACAATCTTTAATTTAAACGGCCCTGAAGAAGAAAGCTTTCAAAAACATGGTGGGTAAAGGAGAAAATGCTGGTAAACAGCATTTTCTTCTTTTCCCACAATGTTTTTTTTCCCCCTATCAAAGTGAGAAATCATCATTTGAACTAAATTCAAATCATCATCTGTAAAATTTAATGCTTAGTTGGACCAGTCTAAAATTCTGTTGTTTGGTAAGGAGTTAAGATTAGTTGGTGAATATGAGCCCTGTATTATATTTACAGGTACCACTCCTCCAGCTGTTGGATCCACAGAATCTATATCCTCTGAACTGGAGTTCTACCAACAGATTTGGTTCATTGTGCTCATGATAGTTGTAGGGGTGCTCTTGTTACTGGTTTGTTTGGGATGTTGTATAAGGATGTGCAGTAAAAGTAGTCCCTACATTCGTGAACGCATGCCTCTACAGTCGCGACATAAACAACCTTTCACCTTTATGGTGGATAGCAGTGATGGTAGTTTGGTTGCTATGGTGAGAATCTTTTTGTAATGTTCAGCCGAAACTAATGTTTTTGCAGAATGTGCTGACAATGTTAAATTAAACAGCCAAGATGGACTTATAAAAATTTAGCCTACAATGATGTTTTGAGGAACTGTAGAAAGATGGCTTATAAATACATTATAGAAAATGGGACAAAAAAGCTGGTAGCCTGCATATGTTTCCTTTTTCTGCAAGCTTTTGTTACCATTTCACAACAAAATCCATTGTTTTAGCCACATTTAACCTGTCATCTGCTAGTGCTTTGAAAACAGACATTTCTACAATGGCAAACAGTGTAGTTCCAATATCAGTCTCCATAGTCTGATTTCATACTTTTAGGATTCCACATACTACATTAACCCTTTACCAAACAATCCCAAGTTTTCATGAGTCTGAGGAAAAGGGCTTTTGAAAACACTGTGGAAAAAGGAGTAAATGCTGGTAACCAGCATTTTCTCCTTTTCCCACAATGTTTTCTACTCTATCTTAGAAAAATCTCATTATTGACCATATCTCAATTCTTGTCCACAGATGCTTTCGATATGGACAAGTCTAAATATTTTGTCATTTGGTAGAGTTAAGAAAAATGAAAACATTGAATTTTAGGTAGTATACTCTTAACCCTTTACCAAATAATCCCGGGTTTTCACGACCCTGGAAAAGAAGCCTTTTGAAAACATTGTGGGAAATGGAGAAAACGCTGGTAACCAGAATTTTCTCCTTTTCCCACAATGTTTTCTACCATTCCCAACACAAATTTCAATTTTTGAGTCACATTAATTTTGTCGTCTACAAATGCTTTCGATTTGGACAAGTCTAAAATTTTGTTGTTTGGTAACGGGTCAATGTAGAGGAAAAAACATAGTGGCAAATGAAATTGTAAATATCTCATTCTGAATAAATGTACCAGAAAACTCAAAATTTAAAATTCATTTGATGTATGTAACCCTTTACCACACAATCCTGGCATTTACTGACCCAGAAGAAGAAGGCTTTTGAAAACATTGTAGAAAAAGGAGAAAATGCTGGAAACCTTCATTTTTTCCCTTTACCACTAAGTTTTCTGCCATTCCAAAGACAATAAACATCATTTTAGCAACACATGATTTGTCACCTGCAAATGCTTTGAATTTGGTTGAGTCAAAAATTTCGTTGATTGGTAAAGAGTTAATTCTTCTTCCAACTCTAGGATGTTCCACCTCCAAACACAGACAGGTCTGGGTACTACTCTGGTTCGGTCTCAAACGGCGTTGTTAATCCAGCTTATGCCTCACAAAACTTTGCCAAGAAGGGGATAAACCTTGACAGAAATTCAGATTCGCTGTTTGAAGATGACTATATTGATGAAAATGATGAAGACTTCATATGGGACAAAAACTTAGACAGTGGTCTCGTCAGTAATGTAAGCACATGTACATAATAATTGTATAATTTAAACCCTTTACCACACAATGCTTACTTTTAACGACCCTGAGAAAGAAACCTTTTGAAAACATTGTTTTCTAGCCTTCCCAAAACAAATTTAGAATTTTTAGTCACATTTATTTTGTGGTCTGCAAATGCTTTCAATTTGAACAAGTCTTAAGTTCTGCTGTGTTGTAAAAAAGCCGCATGAATAACCTGCAGACTCTTTCAAACAGACCAATTTCAAAAATGTTGTGGTAGAAGGAGAAATTTTTCATAAGGAGCCTTTGTCACAGTGTTTATATGTGCATTCATATAAACAATCTCAATTCATACTGACGACTATCGGTCTATCCATCATTGAAAGGGTAGAAAACATTGTGGGAAAAGGAGGAAATGCTGGTCACCAGCATTTTCTTCTTTTCCCACAATGCCTTTAAAAGGCTTTTTCTCTCAGAATCATTACAACTCGGCACTGTGTGGTAAAGACTTAAAAAAGGTGAGACACCCAACACCATATTTATCGTCAAGCCCGACAAGCTCAAATGGTAAAGCATGAGATTTGTAAGCAACAAATTTTGGGCCACTTGAGGGTGTGGATTCAATACCCACGGGTGGCCAATAAAATTACAAGTAGTCTTTTGGATGAGACTTCAGACCTAGGTCCTGTGTGACAGTGCAATACACCGAGGGTGTTAAAGACCAGGCATAACATAGGATAGGTTTTGTCCTTTATTTTGCACTATCCCCGGTAACATAACTAACTACCCTTCTAACAGCCTTCTGGGTGCATCGCCCATGTGGGCAACTGGTAGCAACGATGAATAAATAAAAATCACTCATTCAGTACCATATTAAGTGGAACAATGCCAAGTCACTGGCTGAACCACTGCCTTTGTCCTTTAACCCTTTCCCAAACAAGCCCTGGTTTTCACGTGTCTGCAGTACAAGTCTTTTGAAAACACTGTGGGAAAAGGAGAAATTGCTCGTTACGAGCAATTTCTCCTTTTCCCACAGTGTTTTCTACCCTTTTGGAGAACTTTCTGTCATTTTCATCAAATTTAAAATTGTCGTCTGCAAACTCTTTCAATTTGGACCAGTCTAAAATTTATTGTTTGGGAAAGGGTTAAATGGTTCTGTTCATTTGATATTTGTTGTTTTATTGCCAATTACTACTCAAATATGTAATTGTTTACCACACAATCATGAGTTTTAATGACCTAGACTAACACAGATTTTGAAAACATTGTGGGGAAAGGAGAAAATGCTGGTAACTAGTATTTTCTCCTTTCCCACGACGTTTTCTACCCTTCTAAGGGCACACTTCAGTTTTTTTGAGTCACATTCAATTTCTTGTCTGCAAATATATGTACTTTCAATTCTGACCAATCTAGAATTTTGTCATTTGGTAAAGGGTTATATAACATTAATGTTTATCCTGTTAATTATCCTGTATATTTTTACCATTACAGTATGACAGTGAGAGTCTAGATGCCCCAAGCTATAGCATCACAAAGGAACAGACAATATTTACAGATACCCACTTGTAGCATACAAGAATTCACAGTTGTAGGGCATCAAGACCTTATATTCACCTACCATTCTTAAGACAAAAATGTTTTGAATTTGAAAGTAACACAACTTCCGATTGGCTAAACCAGATGGTTTAGCCAATCAGAAGTTGTGTTACTTCCTTAATCTAGAATAATACCAAGAATGTTCTTAAGAATGGTTGGTGAATGTGGACCCAGATGATAGGTAACCCTTAGGTTGCCATAAGCAAAACGGGGGCCATGGCTGACTACATAGATTCAGATCAGGCTACACTGAACCTGGTTTGATCTTTGATCCATATTTTCTGCTTGTTTTGTCAAACCATAATCATTCTGAGTTACAGCGGATTTTATTTCCAGCTGAGGAAAGAAGTCAGGTTCATATTAATGAGCTATGCTCAGGAAAATGGGGGCTTATGCATCTCCATGCTGCATTACACCAAGCAATTCATTACATAATCATGGATTCATGAAATGCATTTCATCTAACAGTCAACTGAATCATGAGATACGCTGGTTCTTTGACTAAAAGCAAAGTGTTTGGGCTTAGGTCAGCCTGTGTGGAGTGCGCAGGCTGACCCGAGTTGATACTTTTTGCAGATTCATGAAGCTCCCTTTTCACAGAGCATGGCCCATTTTATTTGGCGCTGAAAGAGTAAATACAGATCAGATAATAAAAGCATGAACCAGTGTGATTATTCATAGTGCGGTTTGTAAACTGAATGTTTTTGGTGGAGTAATCATTGTCACGGCAAAATATGGACCCTTTTTTAGAAAGGGTATAAGGATTTTGTTGCTTACATGGGTCCTTGTGACGAGTTTTACGGCTTCTCAAATAATAGTTCTGTAAAGGACATATCTCTCATCTCCATCCCTCTCCCTTGGTATGGTTTAACCCTTAGGCTGCTAAGGGCGACTTTGTGGGCTTTTGCGGACAGTGTAGATCAAGATCAGATTGCACAGAACTTGCAGTTTGATCTTGGATCTACACTTTCCGATACTGTGAGAGTTTTCCGACGAGCAAAATTTTTAATTTGTAAACTATTGCTGGAAATTCTTAATTTTATTTATTTAGCAGCTTAACCCTTTACCGCACAATGACGCCTTTTGACGCCCCAGGGAAAGAGGCCTTTTGAAAACAATGTGGGAAAAGGAGAAAATGCTGGTAACCAGCATTTTCTCCTTTTCCCAAAATGTTTTCTACCCTATCAAAGAAAAATTGCACCATTTGAGCCACACTGAAATTGTCGTCTGCAAATCCTTTCAATTTGGATGAGGCTAAAATTTTGTCGTATGGTAAAGGGTTAAGGGTTAATATTTTTTGCGAAATCAAAATTTTACTCTGTATATATGTAGATATTCATTCACTTTGTACCACAGCCTTTTTCACATCCTTTGAAAGTTTTGGTATGATATGTGATTGTATAGAGAGCTTTGGAACTGCAGTCAGTTTTTTTTAAACTTTTACCTAACTATCCTGTGTTTTGTTATACCCTCTAGAAGTGGTCTTTTGAAAACATTGTGGTAAAAGTAAAACATGGTAACCAGCATTTTCTCCTTTTCTCTCAAGGTTTTCTCAATGTTGGTGAGTCTAAGATTTTGTTAATATCTGATGGAGGTTTAACTCTTTTACCATACAACAAAATGTTAGACTGGTCCGAAATTCAAAGCATTTTCAGACGACAATCTAAATATCACTGACAAATTGAAATTTGTTATGGGAAGGGTTAAAAACATAGTGGGAAAAGGAGAAAATGCTGGTTACCAGCATTTTCTCCTTTTCAAAAGGCTTATTTCTTTGGGTCGATAAAGGTTGGGATTGTCTCGTGTAGGGTTAAGTTGATAAAAATCATCATCTTGCAACATCAAGTCTGTTTGGCCTGAATGTTATTTTTCTGCAAAACATTGGACAATGTAGATTCAAGATCAGATATTACCTCATATTCAGTCAGATCTGTATCTGTTTTAAAATGTCGACAAGAGTAACCAAGGTCTTGTTTGGGCTTCAAGCGTATAGACTTTCATTTGTATGACTGATCATGTATCTGAGAATTGTGAAATGATTTTCTGAGTGTTTTTGTGCAATAGAACGTTTAACATGTGTGTTCCATTTTTAGTGTGGCTTTTTTTAAAGAAAACTTTGAGGTATTGTCATAGCCTGGCATCGTCGTCTGCGTCTTCATGCAAAAACTTAGACATTTATGATACTTCTGAAGACATTTGCTTCAAACTTCAAGACTCAGAATGGCTGAACAGTCACCATATTGGAATCCATGATTTTAAAACATGACGTTTTACCAGATGACAAAATTTTAGACTCATGAAAGTTGAAAGCACTTGCAGACAACACATCAAATGTGATTGATGATTTTTGTCTCTGAAATGTTAAAAACATTGGACAAAAAGTTTGGACCCATGTCAGTCTGCATGAACTGCGCATGCTGACTTTGGTCAATACTTTTTCGCAGATGCATCAAACCCCCTTTTCTCAGGACAAATTCAGATTTGTCCGAATTGAAAGCATTTGTTCAGGGCACATTTTTAAATAGCCTTTTCGTACATGCTTAATACCGGTTGGGCTGTAGTTGATGATTTGAAGGTTTAAAAAAAAAAAACGATGACTTTAAATCTATCGTTTGCATTTTTAACTCTACCAGACGACAAAACTTGAGAGTTACCCAAATTGAAAACATTTACACAAGACAAATTAGCTGTAACTAAATGATGGGATTTGTATCTAGAGTTAAAAAAAAAAGATTGTGAGAGGAGAAAATGTTGGTTACCACCTTAAGAAAGGAATTGTTTGGTAATGGGTACACCCTTTACCAGGCAATAGTGTAAGATTGTTGAAAGGAAACATGTAGTTTGTCTTTCAGTTTTTAGGTCATGACCTTTCCTTGTTTGTTTTATAGTTTTGGACCAAAAATACGAAACTGGGAATTGCGGAGCTAGCCCGCTAAAATTTGGTTCGAATAAAAAGAGAAACCATTTATCGGATAAAGTCAGTAATTTCACTATTTAATAAGATGAACATGATTTATTGATACATACTTAAAATTTTAGACTAGATTTTTGCATTTATACTGTTAAAGATCAGGGTGCATGGAGTGTGCAGTCTGATCTTGGATCTACACTGTCTCTTTCTCCCCCAGATGCTCTGACCAAAACAGGTATGAAATTTCATACTTTTTAGAACCGACTAAGTATGTCCATTTAATTCATTCTACAAGGGTTAACTCTTTCTAAAACCAATTGAGAGCAAATTGTGAACAAGCTGAGAGCATTTGTACACAACAAAATAAATGTGGCTCAAAAATTGAAATTTGTTTTGGGATGGGTGGAAAACACTGGGACATGGAGAAAATGCTGGTTACCAGCATTTTCTCCTTTTCCCACAGTGTTTTCAATGGCTTCTCTCCTTGGGTTGTTAAAGGTCGGAATTATGTGGTAAAGGTTTAAGGGTTATTGAAATGCTATTAGTGAAAACGAAGAACAGTTTCAAATATCTTTATTTTATGATTAACACCTAGGTAATTGATATAATCTAGTGCCACGACGTCACAACATTTACAATAAGTGTAAAAAGGGAAAGGGTAAAAATCATTTTTATGGTATCAAGACTGGATTATTATACATTTTTTCTGCCATCAGGTGGCTTTCTTTTGGCTTACACAGACCACAATTTAAAACATTGCGGCAAAATCAGAAACTGTTTGTAATGAGCAACATTACCTTTAACTACGAAGCCTTCACATGTATTCGTGTGTTTATTATATTTTACAAAATTGTACTTAAAGCCTATCGTTGTACATTGGTTTAACAAGAGGGCCATTGGCCCTAAAGCGCTCACCTGAGTAAAGTCATCAAGGGTTGATAAGGCTGAAGACATCCTGGTTGTAATGAAGTAAAAAAAAAAGGTTGTGACCTACTTGTCAACCTGCTTGACCTATTTTTGAACTTGACAGAGATATCAAGACAAACATTCTGACAATGTTTCATCAGTATTGGGCAGAAAATGTGGCCTCTAGATTGCACATAAGAATTTTCTAAGATTTGTCCCAGTGACTTACTTTTTGACCCGACATAACCCAGTTTTGACCTTGTCCGGTATATCATCAAGAAAAAGATTTTGACAAATTTTCATTAGAACTGTTCTAAAAACATTGCATCTAGAATGCTCACGGGTTTTTTTTTTTTTTTTTTTTTCTAAGATTTGGCCCAATGACCTTCTTTTTGACCTGACATGACCCATTGTTGAAACTGCTACATTTCATCAAGACAAACATCCTAACCAAGTTTCATGGGCTTCGGCATAAAAACTTTGCCTCTGGAGTGCACACAAGGTTTTTCTAAATTTGTTCCAGTGACCTACTTTTTGATCCGACGTAACCCGATTTCAAAGTTTACAGAGATATCACGAAGACAAACATTCGGAAATATTTCATCAGTATTGAGCGGAAAATGTGGCCTCAAGAGTGTGCAAAAGGTTTTTCTAAGATTAAGCCCAGTGACCTACTTTTTGACCCAACATGACCCAGTTTAAAACTTGTCTGAGACATCATCAGCAGAAAGAATATGACCAAGTTTCATGAGTATTTAATGAAAAATGTGGCATCTAGAGTGCAGAAAAGGTTTTTCCTAAAATTTGACTTTGTGACCTACTTTTCAACCCCACGTGACCCAATTTCGAACTTGTCCGAGATCTCACCAAGTTTCAGAAGTATCCGACTAAAAATGTGGCCTCTAGAGTGCACACAAGGTTTTTCTAAAATTTGACCTGGTGACCTAATTTTTGACCCGATATAACCCAATTTCGAACCTGTCCGAGATTTTATCAAGACAAACATTCTGACAAAGGTTCATAAGTATTTTACTGAAAAATGTGGCCTCTAGAGTTCACTCTAGGTAACTGTTGTCGCCTGGACGACGCACGCCGGACACCGCACTGTCACAAAAGCTCACCTTGAGCACTTCGTGCTCAGGCGAGCTAAAAAGACATAGTCTTTCGGAGTGACGGAGAAATTTGTATGACAGAGTTTACTGATTTGTAGACGTCGTAGCAAGACTGACAGCGGGCACCTGTCAATTCACAAGTGAAGTTGTGCTAGACAAAATGTGCTAATAATGTTAAAGTAAGTATATCAGCCTACTAGCCATAGGTTGAGTTTAGTTCAGATTAAATTCTTGGAAAATCATACACGGAATGTGTATCAAAAATCAAACATCACAGTCGACTTGTTTGGTCCCTCCTATAGCCTTGATATCAATCCATCATTCAAATCAGGATCTCAGTCATGTTGGAATAAGTAGCTCGACGAGTACTTACATGTGCAATGATTTTGGGAACAAAGGAGATAAAAAGTGTAATCTGTTAATCCTGATCCTGCTAAATATGTGAAATGACACTTTAAAGCCGACAGTAAAAACCCAAATTTTACTATTTCAAAGATATTTTGGGGGGGAAAATGTCCTTATTGGACAATGAAGACCCAAGATCAGACGGCACTTTCTGTGCAGTCTCATTTTGATGTACACCGTCCTCAAAAGGTCCAAGAGTCGCACATAGCAGCCTACAGGTTAATAAGATATCCGCATTCGCTCTTTTGCTCGCCACTTAGGCCGAATTTAAGTACTTAGCGCCTTACCAGGCCACCACATTTAAGACTTGTCCAAATTTGAAGGATTTTAAGACGATAAGTTAATGGCTTTTAAACTAAGGAAATTTGTGATAGGTTTTAAAAAAAAAACAGAGATAATCCTGCATTTTCTCTTTTTCCCTCCATGTTTTCAAACGCCTTTCTTTGCCGATGTTGTTAAACTCGGGATTTTGTGAGAAAGGGTTAAACAGTTCTGAAAGTTTCGAGGTTAAAGTAAATATCATCACATTCAATTGCATTAGTAATAGCCACTCAATAGACATGTGTATTGAGCATTCAAGGACGACCAGCAATGTGCACATGGCGCTGACTGACCTTGACCGACACTGTCCGACATGTTGCGTGATATTCTTGACAAGAGCATTCTTTAGATCGCAATATTTCTGTCTTTCCTACCCCCAAAAAAAGTTTTCGCATTCGATGGGTAAACAAATGGGCAAAAAAAAATATACCGCCATCTTTGAAGCTAAACCGGTGACTACATTGAAGAGTACTCGAACAAATAGGTCACTTAATTTCACAACCTTTCTGATTATTCAAAAATTTACCCTTTCAGCGCCACAGGCGAAAACAGCGGCGTTTGTGGACTGGGCATAGATCAAGATCAGACTGCACAGAACGTGCAGTCTGATCTTGGATCTATACCGTCCACTTGTTTCGTCGTGCATAGGGAAAACAGTTTCTTATTTTCAGTGGATTGTATTCAGTTCAGTCGTCGAAAGACGTCGAGTTTATAAATTTGGCTCTGAAAGAGTTAAAAACCTAGCTTACGACATTCACTTCATAAAATCATAAAATATAGTTCAAACATTTTAGTGTTGAACATAACTTAACACTAAAACAGCGTCACTGGGACGCACCACCGTCGGTAGATTGGTAACTAAGCTGTTGGCGCGGGAAGCTTGGTATCCCTTGGTAATCCGATGTTGCAGTAGCCGACTGGTTCTCATCATCAACTTGTTTCGAATATTTCTGTCCGGAAGCCGTGGCAGACGAATGTAGACGCATCCTTTCGTTTTCTTCTTCGTCACTTTTGAGATAGAAGTGAAACCCAATGTTTAGTTCTGGAATCTCGTAGAATACCGCGAGAATCAACATCATCATGATGAGACCCAGGAACAGATAAACTGAAAAGGAATTTCAAAACTAGTCGTTGCAGTAAGACTTAGTAGCGTAAGGATATTGTTCACGTGTCACACAATGAAGCGTTTGACAAATAGTTCACTTATCCATTGACTGTCTGCAACTGCAGCCAAAGTGATTCTGAAGGTGTTAATTTGGAGACTTGGATGAAAGTTGATACATGGTGCTTCATTGAACATGGTGATCTTTGGGACGGATACGGATACCCAAAAGGAAGAATTTGGACTATTAACGCCATATAAATACAAGAGTCAGTCATTCTCTGTGAAAAGGGGTTTAATGCATCTGCAAAAAGTAGCTACCCAGCCTCCTCCGCAGTCCGCACAGGCTGACATGGGTCAAAACTTCTTGCTGTTGGTAAATTTTCTGCATGCCCAAGCACCATTCTACTTTCAGATTCAGTTGGTTATAAAACAAAATGTATTTTATGGATAAATAGTTATGTAATGACTAACTTTGTATATGCATCAAGGAGATGCAATTAACCCTCTTTGGCTAAAACGGGCTGACAAAGATATCTGGAGCTTTGTCTTGCCGATAAAAAGGTTTTGACTTAAAATATTTTTGGCAATTTTACCTTGAAACATGAGTTAACTAGAAATAGGTGTCAGAGACACGGATGCCCCCGCTAAATGGTATTGGTCACAGGTATGTTATATGAGAGAATCAGTAGGTATTACAGAAAATTGTTGTTTTGGATAACAGCTTAGACAGGGTTAACATTGGTGGTATATCACATCTTGTTGACATAGCAGCCATTACATAAAGATGAAAAAGAGGTTCATGACAAATTCATTTAAAATTTCAATGATGCCATAAGTCATGGAATTTTTAAAGAGAAGTTTATATTGATTTTAGAATGGATCAAATACAATATTGTTGTTGTAATGGTACAAACTTGAGCCAAATGTTCTATGATAATTGATGAATCTATTCTTAAATGCACCAGTTACGCTGCATGCAAGGTCAAGTTTGTCATTAGACCTTCAACTGTGACCTTGAACTTGGGCATATCAGAACAAACTTTTTGCATGGCTCGAAAACTCTTAAAGCACAACAGCTATACAAATTTACTTGAAGTCTGTCTGTTAATTTAGTAGATATGCTCTGGACAATATCAATTTTGTCTTTTGACCTTTAATGTTGATCTTGACCTTGAACCTATCAGAAGAAAATTCTTGCATGACACTAGTACTCAAACTGGAGAACAAGTTTGCCAAGTTATTTTGAAATTCATTGATAAATGTAGAAATGGTGCTCCGGACAAGGTCAATTTTATCATTTGACCTTCAACTGTGACCTTGACCTTGGGCGTATCGGAACAAATTTTTCGCATGACACTAGTACTTGATAAGGAGAACAAGTGTACAAAGTTTTGTTGAAATCCATTGATAAATGTAGAAGTTATGCTCCGGACAAGGTCAATTTAAACATTTGACCTTCAACCGTGACCTTGACCTTGGGCGTATCGAAACAAACTTTTCGCATGACACTAGTACTTGTTAAGGAAAACAAGTGTGCGAATTTTTTTTAAAATCCATTGATAAATGTAGAAGTTATGCTCCGGACAAGAATGGGACACACACACTAACGCACGCGCACACACACACGCGCGCACACACGCGCACACACAGACGGACACAGGTAACTCTATATGCCCCCACCCCATTTCATGGCGGGGGCATAAAAAGGCACTACTTTCTGACCACAAGACGTTTAGTCCGGGACGCGCGTACAGGTAGCAGTGCACGCGTTGCTTATATCAGACCCAGTAGTTGTCGGTATAATAGTGTAACTTTTTCGACTTGAATATTAGTAAAGTTGAATTTTGTATCATTACATAGATTAGAAACATCAACATGTTCAGAGCTGCTCGAACAAGACCTAACTTTGATTTTGGCCGTATTCACCAACCATTCTGAAATCAGTTCTTTTAATTGCTAGGAATTACCAGCCGATTGGCTGAAAACGAACCTCACTGCCAATCAGACTGTCACTGTCTTAATTTAGTACTCGAAGCAGTTCTTAGAATTGTTTTTAAATACAAACCTTGGTTAAATTCGACTTATAGTAGCGCCGACAGCCCCAGAATTATTTTTTCCACTTTATCATACATTTCGGTTTAATTAACCGGTAGTCGAAGAAATTAAAGTCAATAAGATAAATTGATCTCTGTGATTCTTTCCTTAACATTGCATCTTGCAATCAGTTCATTTTATAGTCTGAGGTTATTTACACGAAAAATGTAAAAGATCTTAATTGAAACAAAGAATCATTTTTGTTCTAAACAATTATGCCGTTTTTTTCTTCTGAAAATCGTCAAAATGAGGTTGAAGATAGATAAGTACTTACAAGTTGTAGCTACTTTGTAGAGAGGGCGCAATTGTTGATCTGGGTTGTCTCCCGGGATGTAATCTCCGAGCCCAATAGTTGTCAAGGAGATAAAACAGTAGTAAAACGCATCCAGATAGTTCCACTTGGGTTCCAAAGAACAATAAATAGCAGCTGGTATTAGATAAAAGAATACTATAACGAAAAAAATGATAAAACTTAGATGCATTAACTGTATATGAAACACTTTGTACAGATGCCCAAGGTGTTTGAACATGAACTGGAGTAAACATGACGTCACAAGCATCAGTCGCTCTACAATGGCGGTAAATAATATCAGGGTCAGCGGTATACCAATAATGGCGTAGAGAACACTAAACGCTTTTCCTGCCTCTGACAGTGGAGTTACCCGCCCATAACCTGAAAATATAGCATTGCAACAACATTAGTATCCTCTTTCCAAAGTATCAGCCGATCACATTGCTTGTCTCGAGATGTAATCCTTTATTGAACAATGCCGTGGTTTAACGACCAAGCGGTAATAAGCCTTTGAAACATATTTTAAAAGGAGAAAATGCTGTTCCCATAATGTTTTTTACCCTTCAAAAATTTCAGTCTTTCAGTCACATTTATTTTATCGTCTGCGAATGCTTTCAATTTGGTAAAATCAGAATCTATGTTGTTTGGTAAGAGTTATGGTTAGAACATAATCATTATTAAGAATTGCTGGCGAACAAGAAGTCTGGTATGACAAGGTTTAATCTTTTGTCTGGCTATATAACTGTAGCAGGCTGTCTGTAAATTTAAAACTTAAAACGATTTAGGCGGAAACAAGGGGCAATTTAAGCGTCCCCAGACGTGTTGTTATCGTCATCATAGTCTGAAAAGCTAGACTTCTTGGAAATACGACATTCTTTTTGGAAGGTTAGATGTGTCGGTCTTTCGATCTCTTAACTTTGTCAAACGACAAAAATACAGACGTGTACACACTGAAAGTGTAAGCAGACGACAAATTAAATGTGGCTCAAATAGTGGAATTTGTCGTTGATAGGGTAGAACACAGTGAGGGAAAAGGAGAAAATGCTGGTTACCAACATGTTCTCTTTAATGTTCTAAAAGGCTTCTTCCTCACGATCGTGTGTGTAAAGGGTTAACCTCCTCGGGCTAATTCCGAGCAGACGATTTTTGAAGCATTCTTGTGACACAGGGATAATAATCCATGCGCGCTTATGTTTGGTCCATGAAAAAAATGTGGATCATTGTGACTGAAGGGGAAATATCTCGTCACGAGCGTTTTTTTTTTTCCTCTTTTTCACTACATTTTCAAAAGACGCTTGATGCAAGACCAAAAAAGTCCGCTGCAAATGGTATTATGTTAACATGTAGATTCTATGGATGAGAATGACTTTATCTTGAAAGTAACATTCAGACACAATCTGTATTTTTGAGCCATGCTCTGGCAAAAGGGGTTTTAGTGCATCTCCTTGACGCATTATACCAAGCAGGTCGGACTGCGTGGGCTAATATTGGCCGATACCTTTTTGCAGATGCACTAGACCCCTTTTTCACAGAGCATAGCCCATATGAATATAGAAAGTGGAAACTCCAAATTTGTGCACCTGTTACCAGTCCAATATGCCTTATTATACCTCGGGTACGCAAAGCGGCTGTCTTAACCCTTAGGCTGCTTATCGCGACCCACGGACCTTTTGCGGACAGCGTAGATCAAGATCAGACTGCACAAAACGTGCAGTCTGATCTTTGATCTACACTGTCCGATAAAGAGATATCTTTCCTCCAGGAATACCCTTGAAACAGGAAAATTTAGGCTTATACTATCGGCTTGAAAGTTTCTTTTCTTTTATTCAGCAGGATAAGGGTTAAAAATGGATATAGGAAAGGGGTACAGACCTTGAGTAGACAGTGGGTACTGTGCGTTAGCGTTGGTAAACTACATTAATTTACGTGGTGAAGCAATCTTTTTTTAAAACCTGATTCATCTATTTTTTAAATAAATACAGATTTAAACGTGCCGTTTATAAAACCAGCCATTAATTAATCAGACCATTGTTTACTGTGTGAATCGAAGTTTCGGGTAACTAATGCTCTCGCCAATGGATCTTTGTTGGAAGCAGGATAAGCCATTCAAAACGGGTTGCATTTCGAGTCTGCACGTCAATTCTATACCTAAACTGGTCGATACCGGAAGAGCTGTTTACACGGATGACTACTTGAATCCTTCGTTAACACTCTACCAGATGACAAAATTCAAGTCATGTCCAAATTTGAATCTAAAATAATAGTATTTGTATCTAACCCTTAACCACAGAATTCCGAGTTTTAGCGACCTTAGAGAGGAAGGCTTTGGGAAACATTATCGAAAAAGAAGAAAAAGCTGGTAGCTGCAAATATTTTTTTCTATCTTATTAAAGACAGAAATCACCTTTTGAGTCACAATCAATTTGTTGAAGCCAGCACTTTCAATTTGGATTAAGTTAAATTTTATCGTTTGTTAAAGAGTTAAAAGGGTAGTAGACGTTGTGGAAAAAGTAGAAAATGCTGGATACCAGCATTTTCTCCTTTTCCCACAATGTCTTCAAAAGCCGTCTTCCTACGAATCGTTAATACTTGGGATTGTTTTTTTGGTTAATACTTGGGTTAAACATTCCAAGGTCACACGTAGAGTTCGAGTCACAGTCTGCTGCTGCCACACATATTTGGCGCACAGATGCTCAAGGTTTGCTGGGTTGCAGGGTCGCTAGTCTATTTTTGCAGCCGACGCCAAGATACAATGTACATGTGTTTTTCTGTAGATTCAAATCAAGGTTAAAAGTTGGCCAGAGTAATGTTTCAATAACATACTGCTAGAGAAAGGCCTCAACTACACTGGAACGTAATGATCTAGTCTTGTCTTTCATATACACAGGCCCCTGTGACAAGTGTTTGATTCTCAAAAATAGGCACACCTACAGTCTCGAGGACATGATTGGATGATAGGAACGTTCACCTATAAGAGTTCCCTACATAGTCACCAATACTATGTTGACGTCAGGCGATACGCAATCCAGATCATTTAAAAACTTCCGTACAGGGTGCGATTGTTTTCATCGGATAAGCTAGATTAGCTGGATTAGCCAATCGGAGTGGCTGTTATATATCACCTCTGGCCACAGTAGATGGATTATCGCTTTTGATGCAGGTAATCGATTGAACTGGTCCCCGTTGTAAACATACATATTACAACTGGCAAAGGCTATTGCGTTGTTTCTTTTCATTGGCTACATGAATATCATTGAATAGCCAATCGGAGCATCTTACACATTTCCAGTTCGGTAGTATAGCTAACATAGCGATTTTTTGCACAGTTTGAAATTCTTAATCGAAACTAAATGAATATTAGCAGAAATTCACTTTAAAAGGTGATACCATACATACAATCACTTATTTGTGAGGTCAAGATTATCGGATATTCTACTGCACAAGAAGCGAGAGTGACCTCCCCTGAATCTCGCGATATCGCTGTTCTAAAAATAGACGGGCTGTATTCTGCCCGTTTTCAGTAGCCTGTACCGATCTCTATACGCATGCTGTATCAGGGGAGGTAACCAATCTAGTAATCGATTATTATGCGTGTACAAGGGGGACCAGCTAAAGTCTCCGTTGGTGAAAGATAATGCGGTTTTTAGGTATTTCTCTCCGTGCAATTAAGGAAGGCAGCGTGCATTATGGTTAGTGCTTGCATGAGTGACTAAGTCGTAGTACGTTACGCAAATGAATGTAGCAATTAAGGGGGATAACCCCGTAAAGCAATTGAGATGTTTTGCAATGGTTATTCCTCTTTAATAGGAAAAATCAACCTGGTTACACATGTACCTTACAAATTATTAAAATCTGCAAATGAGTTAACAAAAAATCACTTCAATTTGCTTTTTTATCCGCGTACGAAACCACAAGAAACGAGAGTGACCTCCCCTGAGGGTAGAGTAAGCAAGAGCGGCATCTCATTGTTCTAAAAGTAGACGGGCAGAATTCTGTCCGTTTTCAGTAGCATGTACCGACCCCTATGCACATTTGCTGTATCAGGGGTGGGTAAAAAATCTAGGTATAGCAGTGGACGCCCATCCAATGAGACGCATCCCGACAATTTACGGCTATGACAATCGTCTTTTCGCGGCATTAGGGTGTTACAGTAGTACATTCACGCAAAATGAGCGGAATTTCCAACAATATATTTTTACCCTAAACCTATCAATTGAGTAACATTTATTTCTTTCGTCTGTAAAATCTGTCAATATGGACTAGTCTGGAATTTTGTTGTAAAGAAATAGCTATATAACAGATGTCGGATAATTTTGGGTAAGTCAGATCAATTTATCAACCATACCTTACTCTTTTTCATTTCAAAGGAGGAAATAACTTGGGGGGGGGGGGGGGGGGGGGGGTATCGAAACACAGGCTTAGATGTAATTAAACAGACAATGGACAATGAAATTCTCACGGCATTGACCAAAAAAATAAAAAAAAAGAAATGAACATTCATCCTGTTGTAGAATGTTGATTGATTGAATGGTGTTTTACGCCGCTTTCAACAATATTTCAGTCATATTACGGCGACAGCTCACATATTCATGTATTTCCTGGATTCCACCAGTACTAGGCTAGGGCTCTGAAGTGTCTTGCCCAAGGACACTCCCACGAAAACCCAAAGGATCCAGTGAGGCTCGAACCCGGGGCCTCCAGGTCACGAGTCCTACACCTTACCAATAGGCCACGCGGGACCCCTGTTGTAGAATGCATGAACCTTTGACCCACTAAATTTAAACCATGACCGGTACAAATCACTAGTTATAATCAATCTATTGATCTGAAATGATATACGTCTTTACCAAACAATAAAATTTTGGGTTTGTCCAAATCCAAAGCTTTTGCGAAAGACAAATTGGTGCCGTGAACAGTTTAAATTGTCTTTGAAAGGATAGAAAACATTGTAGGAAAGGAAGAAAATGCTGGTTACCAGCATTTTCTCCTTCTCCTACGATGTTTTGAAAAGCCATCTTCCCCAGGGTCGCTAAAATTTGAGAATAACTAGCGAATGAAATTAGTAAAACTTACGCAAAAAAGGTTGTAAACGGAATTAGATTATAAACAAAGAGTCTAGAACAACATCAGACTGCCGGGATGTGCTTAACCTCTGTTTGAGTAGTCAGTTAGCGGCCACTGTCCGTGTAAAGGTATGTCGCGGTCACTGTTCGTGTCAGGTTATGTCGTGGCCACTGCTTATGCCTGAGAATATCGCGACCACTGTTCGTGTCGTGTTATGCCGTGGCCACTGTTTTTGTCGGGGTGTGTCGCAGCCACTGTATGTGCAAGGGTATACCTGGGCCGTGGAAAGGTATTTCGGAGCCTATGTGGGTAAAAGGGTTTGTCACAGCCACTGTCCACATAAGGGTATGTCGCAGCCACGGCACGTGTAAGGGTATGTCGCAGTCACTGTATGTGTAATGGAATGTCGGAACCACTGTACGTGTAAAAGTAGGTTGCAGTCAGTGTACATGTAAAGGAATGTCGTAGTCACTGTCCATGCTAGGGTATGTCGCGGCCACTGTGCGTGTAAGTCTTATGTCGCTATCACTGTCTGCGTCAGGTTATGTCGGGGTCATTGCCCGTGTAAGGATTGTGGATCAAGTCTTCCTGATCTTTCACCAACAAAGCCAAGTTCTACAGTACGATCTCAAATCGGTCGAAGATCCCGAAGTTCGAATAGATTTTGTACAATTCGAATTAAATGGTTTGAGTAACCATGTGTATGTATCAGAGTAAGAAATTGTTTGATTTGCAATGTATTTAAAACCGTTTCCAACAGTACTGTAGTGGTGTCAAGGCAACTAGTGTGTACCTACCTTTCTATGTGTTCCTATTAGTTTCTAACCGTAATTACCAACATATACTTTTCAAGAGACTGGCTGCTTTCAAAAGAATAAACAAAATCAAAATCAGTTTTTAATGGTGAGAGCTAAATATGTTTTGTTGCAATCTTGTCAGCCGTGTTACCATCAACGTAAAATGTCTTAATGCCTTTTCATTTTCTCCTAAAGGGAGATTCTTAACCGTTCCTTGAGAGACGAAAAACATACGAGTCATACTTTGTGAAAAGGGGGTTTAATGCATCTGCAAAAAGTATCAACCTAGGTCAATATGCGCAGTCTGCGCAGGCTGATCCGTGTCGAAACTTTTTGCTATTGGTAAATTTTATGTAGATCCATGGACCAGTCTACCGCATGATTCAGTCGGTTGTAAGAAAAAATTGATCTTATGGATCAAGAATTATGTGATAACTTGTTTGTTATAATGGATTACGGAGGTGCACTAAACCCTATGCCACCAAAGCATTGCTCATTATCAAATACCTAAATACCTACCTATAGTTGTAATAACGGTTCCAGCGAAGAATAGTGACTGTCCAAAGCTCCAATTTGGGTTCGAACTCGTGACATTCCGCACAGCTGATATACCCCTATTGGTGGCCTCGACAATTTTTACTATGAATTCTTCCAGCTCTGCATCTGAAAGTAAAAATATGGTAGCAATTAAATAGTGATTCTACAGACCATTGTCTTCTGTACTCATGTCGTATTTCTCGCCACAATATCTCAATGCTATAGTTATGACTACATGCAATATGACAGCGTGCAGAATTTCTTTCAATAAATTTCAAACAATGCGGTTTTAACGACCCTGAAGGAGAAAGCTGTAAAAGCATGATGGGAAAAGGAGAAAATGCTGGTGACCAGCATTTTGTCCTGTTCCCACAATGTTTCCTACCCCATCAAAGAACTGCTGTTCATTTGTATCACTTTCGAATTTCTCATCTGCAGAAGTTTCAAATATGAAAGAGCCTAGGATCTGTCGTTTGGTAAAGAGTTAAGTCAATGATCCTGATTCCAGATTCAGTTCTAATTCAAAATCTATGGACAAGCCAAAGACCTCTTTTTTCGCAATCATTTCTTTGAGACAGCTTATCAATGGCAACGTTTTCTAGGTTAAGCAGATAGACTGAAAGTCTGGCCTTCACCCTACTGTATAAACAGGAATCGTCAGAGGTAACTATGCAACTATCGCATAAAATGTACTTGAGTCATGCTCTTATCAAAAGGGGGTTAAAATAATCTCCGTATGCATTATACCAAGCAAGTCATTCTATAATTATGGATCCATAGAATAAGTTTTGTCCGACAATCGACTAGATCTGGAGACAGAATGGTCCTTTGACATGCAGAAAATTTAAAAAATAGCAAAAAGTTTCGATCCAGGTCAGCCTGCGCGGATTGCGCAGGCTGGCTTGGGTCGATACTTTTTGTGCAGATGCATTAAACCCCTTTTCAGAGAGCATGGCTCACATATTGTCTTGTTTAAACACGTACAATTACAGCGTATCGTGCAATGTACAAAAGAGCACACGGCGGGTCGTCTTGGTCTACACTTTCACAAGTAAGAGAGGTTCCAATACGTAAGGTTTGGGTTAACAAATTTTAACCCCAATGATCGACCATGTCTAATTCCAATATCATACAAACAAGTATGACCTAGATGAATCGCAGAAAAAAGCAGAGTCTGGTGCAACAGACGATATAACAAAATCTGGTGCTACAAACAAGATCCGTGGTCCGGCGCCTAAAACGACGCAACGCCTTCTGGTGTCATAAATGTCCTTTAAAAGTCTGGTGCCACAAACAACGCAAAGCATTCTGGTGCCTTCAACAAGGCAACGCAATTAGGTGTCTCAAATTGGACAACGAAGTCTTGTACCTCTGACAAGGCAACACAGTCATGTATCACCAACATGGAAACGCTTCCTAGTTTCATCAACAAGGCAACGCTGTCTAATTCAACCAACAAGGCAACGCTGTCTGGTGCCACGTACAAGACAACGCAGTTTGGTGCCATGAACAAAGCTATTTGCTGTCTGGTTCCCGAACAGGGCAACGTTCTCTAGTACCACCAACAAGACAACGCTGTCTGGTGCCACCAACAAGGTAACGCAGTTTGGTGCCAGAATAAAAAGTAACACTGCTCGGTTCCACCGACAAGGCAACACAGTATTGTACCACCAGCATGACTACGCAGTCTAGTGCCTCCAACAAGGTAACGCCGTCTAGTGCCACGATTAAGACAACGCTGTCTGGTGCCGCATACAAGGCAACGCAGTTCTGTGCCACAAACAAAGCAACGCTGTCTGCTTTTTGGTGCTATCAACATGGCAACTCGGTCTTGTACCAAAGAAAAGGTACAACTGTTAAGTGCCACAAACAAGGGCAACGCTGTGTGGCGCCACCAACAAGGCAAGGCAGCCTGGTGCTACTAACAAGGTAACACAGTCGGGTGCCAGAAAAAAGGCAACGCAATATGCTTCCACCAACAGGGCATCACAGTTTGGTGCCACAAACAAAGTAACGCTGTTTGCTTTTTGGTGCCACCAACAAGGCAACTCAGTTTGGTGTCACAAACAAGGCAACGCTGTCTGGTACCATTACAAGGCAACTCAGTCTGGTGGCACAAACAAGGCAACGGTTGATTAGTGCCAAAAGCCAGGTTTCGCTGTTTGTTGCCACAAACAAGGTACTGCTGTTTGGTGCCGACAAAAAGGCAACGCAGTCCGGTACCAAAACAAGGTACAAATGTCTGGTGCTACAAACAAGGCAACGCTTTTCAGTACAACAAAGCAACGCTGTCTGGCGCCAGTAACAAGGCAAGGCAGTCTGGTGCTACAAACAAGGCGACACAATCAGGTGCCAGAAAAAAGGCAACACAGTCTGGTGCCACCAACAGGGCATCATAGTCCGGTACCACCAACAAGACAACGAAGTCTGGTACCACATACAAGATCACTTAGTCTGGTGCCACCAAGACGGCAACACAATGCGCGATGCTACAAACAAGGCATCGCACATTGGTGCCACAAACAATGTACCAAAGTCTTTTACCACTAACAAAGCAACGCAGTCTTGTACCACCAATAAGGCAAAGCATACTGGTGCCACCAACAAGTCAACGAAGTCTGGTGCCGCAAAGAAGGTAACGCAGTCTGGTGCTACAAACAAGACAACGAGGTCTGGTGCCACAAACAAGGTACTGTTGCCTAGCACAACGATCAAGGTTACGATATCTGATACCACAAACTTTGTGACAAATCCTGGTGCTATAAACGACGTAAAAAAATCTTGTTACCACAAACCAGGTAACTAAGTATAATAAGAGTATAATGAAGTTTGATGCCTCAAATGACAAGCCGAAATATGGTGAAACAAATGACTTAACAAGGTCTTGTGCTACCTACAACGTAACAAAGTTTAATGCCTAAACGCCATATAGCAAAGTTGGTGTTACAACGATGTAACAAATGCTCGTACTGCGCACTCTGTAACAACTTCTGGCATAATCGATTACAACATTTGACCCTTAGAATACCACGATAATGGGGGGGGGGGGGGGGGGGGGGGTATGTTCACAGCCCAGATAAAAATCAGACTACATGAAAGTTACAATTCATTTATAGGAAAAATATTTGTGTTACCTCTGAGGATTCTAAATGTCAAAACTAGCTTAAACTTTAGACTACCGCCATATACAAGACTATTAAACATTTACTCGATATGATGTTCAGATTCGAGTTGGATCGTAAGCGTGAATATTTATGAACTTGTCCTCTGTCCCATGAGACCAAAACCGGAGAATGATGAATATTCATGAAGTTTAATTAACCGGAAGATTTAATCGACGATCATATACATTCAAACAATTTATTGATTACACAACACGTTTGTAGAGTGGATAAACAAGCCGGGCTTGAAATTATCTTAACTCTATAGAGACCGGAATGGCGGGAAGCGTGGGCATGTAATAAAAATACAAAATACTTTCGTTTGTTTTACTCTCGAGTGCTTATCACTTCATCAAATACTTTTGCGGAGTGTGTAGATCAAGATCAAACTTCACAGAAAGTGTAGCTTGATCTTTGACCTAGACTGTCTGTTGTAATATGAATCACTGTAGCAAATTCAGCCTTTAAATCACGAAATTTGGAACCTTTACCTATTAAAGAAGTCCACTAGGTTTATTCGGCGGTCCAAAGTTTTTATCCTTTACCAAACAATCTCGGGGTTCAATGACCCTGAAGAAGAAGCCATTAGCACACAATGTGGAAAAAGGAGAAAATGCTGGTGACCAGCATTTTTATTTTTTGTCTTCTTCCTAAAATGTTTTCTTACCTTTCAAAGACATATCACATCATTTGAGCCACATTTGATTTGTGTTCTGCAAATGCTTACAGTATTGATAATTCTAAAACTTTGTTTTTTGGTAAAGGGTTAAAAGATTAAAAGCCCACCAAGAATAATTATGACTACGTTATAATTGACCCGCAACATGCGAAATGAAACCTTCGGACATTTGCGTAAAGTGTCGCCCCGGATTAGCCTGCGCAGTCCGCGCAGGCTAATCCAAGACGGCACTTTACGACTTTATGAGATTTTTTTTCATACAGTAGACTTTCGTGAAACAGAAAATCGCTCAAAAATGGTTAGTGTCGTCTCGGATTAGTCACAGACTGCACAGGCTGATCTGGGACGACAAACTTAACGCATATGTCCGAAGGCCCCTTTTCGTGTGTTGCACGCCAGTTATA
This sequence comes from Tridacna gigas, assembly GCA_945859785.2. Lineage (NCBI taxonomy): Eukaryota > Metazoa > Mollusca > Bivalvia > Cardiida > Cardiidae > Tridacna > Tridacna gigas. The sequence goes on along the minus strand of OX244029.2, from coordinate 11,302,844 downwards.
GCCTGATAATACGAGTACTTTTCAAAACAGATAAAAAAAACAAAAAAAAAAAGTGTAAATAGCGGCAATTTGATTAATCGTAGCTTATTTGTACAGTAATTAGTTGATATTTCGCAGACAAAAGTTTTAGAGGATCAAAAAGAACCCGCTTTTGATTATGGAAATATTCCCAGATCGATAAGCTTGAGGAATTGATTTCTTCACAGTTCCTTTTCAAAAATACAAATGGGCAATTATTCAGGGATTAAACGGATAGCTTAAAGCTGGAATTTCTGAAAATATGTTAATATGAGAACAGGTCTGATATCTTCCAGGGCCTGTATTCACCAACCATTCATTCTCAAGAACGTCATTCTTAGTCTTATTCTCGAGAATGCCCTAAATGCCCTAACAAAACTTCTGGTTGGCTAAACCATTTGGTTTAGCCAATCAGAAGTTGTGTTACTTTCAAATTTAGAAAATCTCAGATATAAAGACTAAGAATGTCATTAACCCATCGACAGCTAAATGGGTTAAACGTAGATTTTCATTCCACAGGACAAAACCAAATGGTGCTGCATTGGAACAGGGCGCTCCAAAAGAGAAGACAATTTGAAAAATTAATATCTAGCACTCTGATACACTTTTTGTTTAAAAAGATGGAAGAATAGATCTTTACATGTGCTTGTGCCTTTGATTTGATTGTGTCTTTAGAGAAAAATGCATTTGCTGGTATTTCTATTTGGTATAATTATTTGTTGCCTGTGAACGCATTGTGAAACATGGTTTGTTGCCAGAGGGCATTGACGCATTTTACATTCCAGGCGTAAATGCGGGTTAAAGATGAACAGCAAAAAAAAAATCAACGCTCATGTTGTGATGTTTTGAACCTGCTTGTTGAGGCCGTTAGATGTCTATTCCATCATAAATAAGCATAGCTCCCGCTTCCAGCAGATGGTCAGTGAAAGAAAAGAATATACTTCATTAATTCGAGTAGAATTTTCATGATACAAGTTTTAAATGAAAATAGAAACATTCAAGGAGTGAAAAGAATGTGTAATGGCACACCGTTTTTATTTCAAGGTACCCAACCATTCTAAAATCCTTCCTTACTTGCAATTTCAATAACAAACTGACGTCGCCAGGTCACCGTGGCAATTTTTGGTATCATGCGTCTACAAAATAGGCGCCCTCTCTCACGAATTATAATGGTTTAAAAAGAAAAAAATCCTGTGGGATCACATGAAACAATTTGAAAATAGCTGCGGGATAGTGATAAGGGTCAAGGTTGGGTTTCTTTGAAATACCTAAATAAAATGGAATGATACTTTCTCTGACACTAACTTAGAAGTAAAGCTATGAAATAAATGAATTATTACTCAGTGTTGATTCATTTTTGTTTTCCTGTATCAGACAAAAACTGCCGCGAAAGTACGTGTCACCATTCTACTAAGAATTTATCATCGATATCAAATGAACAGTTGAAACGTTTACTGACGATTTCCCAGAATGCACTAATTGTTTTGTATAACCTTGAGGGCTAACCAAACAATTTGTCAGATATCCGATAACAACGGTTATCCATCGTACAACCCTTTCAGAGCCATAGACAGAAACATGAACTTTTGCGGACGGCACAGATCAAGATCAGACTGCACAGAACGTGCAGTCTGATCTTTGATCTGTACCATCTGCTTGTTAAGCCAAACCTATAAGATAAAAATATTGCCTAGTTACAGTGAAGAGGCCGTGGGTGGTCATATATTTTGTGCTAAAAGAGCTTACTTGATTGATTGATTGATTGATTGATCGGTCTGTCGGTCGGTCGGTTGGTTGATTTATTGTGCCACTATCAACACTATTTCATTCATATCACGGCGACAGCTCACATATTCAAATATGTCCCAGTTTTCACCAGTACTGGGCTGGGGCTCTGAAGTGTCTTGCCCAAGGACTCTCTCTCTGAAAAACCTCGGTGCATTAAGAAAGGATGGACCTGGGACCTCCAGATCACGAGTCCAAATCTTTACCACTGAGCTACGCAGGACCCTAGCTAAGTTAATACCAGACCTGTTCAAATTGAAAGCATTTGCAGACGGCAAGTAACACAATAGGTCAATGAAAGGGAAGAAAACATTGTGGGAAAGGAAGAAATTGGTGGTTACCAGCATTTTGTCCTTTACCCACAATATTTTCAAAAGTCATTTTCCTCAGGGTCCATAAAACTCGGAATCGTTTGAAATACGAGTGTTTTTTCATTATCCCTTGAAAATAAATCAGAAGGCACCTTTTGGAAAAATAAAACCACTCTTGTGAAATGAAAAATCAACAAGAGTAAGTTTATGTTTTTTTTAAAATTATTTACTTTGTGGAAAATATTGTCACCAGGTACAAAAAGATGTCGCTGGTAACGAGCAACTGTTCCTTTTGCCATATTGTTCTTAAAAATCTTCTGCTATACTCGTAAGAGAAAGTTTCCAGTATTTAATACCCAAGCATTCCTTTGAAATAGACAGCTTACCAAAACGTTGAAAGAAAAAAGCAACTAATCGACTGAATTCAGACGGCAATACCTCATGATTTTACAAACCTTTCTGCGTCGAATCTTTTTGCTACTGGTCATTTTTCTGCATGCCAGAGGACCAGTGTACCTCATGATGCAGTTGGTTGTTTGACAAAATGGATATTACAGATCTATAATCATGTGATGGTTTGCTTGATATCACGCACCACGGTAATGCATCACTCCTCCGTTTGCCAAAGCACAGTTCACACCTTTTCATTTCTAAACATCAGACCGTCACCAAAAGTTTCTTTTTTTTTCAACTCTTTACCAAACAGCAAAATTTTAGACCAGTCCAAATTGAAAGCATTTGCAGACGAAAAAATAAATATGACTCAAAAATTGAATTTTTTTTTGAGAAGGGTAGAAAACATTGTTGGAAAAGGAGAAAATGCTGGTTACCAGCATTTTCTCCTTTTCCAACAATGTTTTCAAAAGCTTTCTTTCTCAGGGTCGTTAAAGGTCAGGATTGTGTGGTAAAGGGTTACGCAAGAACTATGCACAACAATCTTTCTAAGCAGCTGGCTGCTTTCCTACGCGAATGAAGTACAGGCAGTGAGAAAGAAATTTATCTTGCCTAAATTCCTGCTTTGTATTAAATTTTGCCTATGGCAGGGTTTGAACTTGTAATACTTGGATTGCAAGCTTTGGACTGTACCACTAAAAAGCCGGGACTCGGCCAAAGAGGTTTTGGACAATGCGGTCAAGAAATCAAAGCGTTGAAAGCACCGGTGCAGCATTTGTCAAGGGAGCCATTGTGTGGAATTAATAATTTGAAAAAAATCGAAACATAATCCAATATCTGCTTGAAAGTCAATTATTTCGATCTGTAAATATTCATGCACAATCCAATTCAGAGTAGCGTGCAATCATGTGGGACGAACAAGCCCAATTACGAACTGGCGAACTGGTTTCGGGACGAACAAGCCAAGGAGACAAATGTTGTGTGTATCATTGCGCCAATAGAAGGCTATGAGCGGGTAAAGCTATTTTCAATAAAAAAGAAAAATTTCCAACATCGATGGCCTACTCCACTTATTTTAATACACCATTTTCAATTTTATATCTCAGTACTATCGAAGCATCTATTTGTCTGAGAAAATTTGAGTTTAATTGGATTTACTTCCTTCGGTTTTGCACAAACTGCGACACATGGTTTTCAAAATGAGCTATTGCACTCATAGTGGCATTGTCTCTGACAAATGCCACAAAAAAATCAGATGAGAAAGACCGATGTTTATCTTATTTCGCAACAACATCTTGGGCTCATTTATTCTCTCTTCCTCCCATCCGGTTGGCGAACATCAGTCTGTATATGCTAGAGAAACAAGGGAAAAAATCAACAATAACTCACTGCAATATTAATTCCAAGAAATCAATCACCCAGCACAACGCAATTTTAACCCTTAGGCTGCTAAGCGTGACTCAACGACCTTTTGCGGACAGTGTAGATCAAGATCAGACTGCACCTTCTGTGCAGTCTGATCTTGTATCTACACTATCCTAAAAGGAGATATTTTTCCCCCCAAAAAAATCTTAGAAATTGCAAAACTTAGGATTTTTACTATTGGCTTCAAAGTTTCATTTCAGTTATTTAGTAACTTAGAGTTAAACGTATTTGTTGTCACAGAAATTATCGGATTCTGTAACTTGGTAATGAAATTGTGCCTTCAGAATAGTTTCAGCTTGTATTTCAACGTTTATTTGTCCAATTCGATTTTTTTGTCCGAGTTAAACTTTTGATATCTTTTACTCTTGGCCAAACAACAGAGTTTTAGACTTGTCCATATTGAGAAAATTTGCAGACGACTTTTTGAATAAGGCTCAGTTGGTTGCAATGTTCTTTGAAAGGGTAAAAATCCTTGTGAGAAAAGGGGAAAAATGCTCTCCGTTCCTAACGATGCTTTAAACGCCTTCCTCCGCATGGTCGTTTAACTCTTTACCAGACGACAAATGTTAGACTGGCCCAAATTCAAAGCATTTGCAGACGACAGATTAAATGTGGCTCAAATGTTGTTTATGGAAGGTTAGAAAACGTCGTAGGAAAAGGAGAAAATGCTGGTCACCAGCATTTTCTCCTTTTCCCACGATGTTTTCAAAAGTCTAATTTTTCCAGAGGCGTTAAAAATCGTCATTGTGTGGTACATGAGTTAAACACGAGACTGTTCGGCAAAGGGTTAACTTTGCGATGATGGGAGAAAAACTACAGATGCTTTTGTGGTTGGCTTAGATCAAGAACAGACTGTTAAAAAAAAACATGGTTAGGTTGACTGGACAACGTAGAGTAATAACTGACTGAGTGATGGTGTAGTCTGGTCTTATTTCTACACTATCTATTTTGAGGGGAAAAATCTGGCAAAAACAGCAATCAAGGAAAGTACAGTTTCTGTAGATTTTTGCCTTGACTTATTTGTTCAAAATTAGCTAGTATGTAGTCTTCTGCCGATTTGGGGGGGGGGGGGGGGGGAAGCTTCTGAGACATTATCCCAATGAACTGGAAAAAATGTCCATTGTATTACACAAATGTGGGATTTTGTCCCTTTCAAGGTCAACGAAAATCAGTCCTAATTCTTTCAGTGCTAAATATATACACTCGACCCTTTTCGACGGATAAAAATACATTACACTAAAACTCAGATTCTTATCCTATAGGCTTGGCTAAACAAGCTGATGGTATATATCCCAGGTCATACAGTACAGTCTGATCTTGATCTACACCGTCCGCAAAATCTCCTGTTTTTGCTTATAATGCTGACAGGGTTAAATACATTTTTCACACTAATTTTTCTTTTGTCCTCTTTTTCTGCAAGATTACGAGAAAGTTGTATCCTATCTGAATCATGTAACATTGTAAGGCAATCGGTTGAAATCAACTTACTGTTTGTTGATAGGTGTGGGCAGGACTGATATCCTACCACGATCATATAGAAGGCACCTTTTGCAGTCTGATCTTGGTCCACTGTCATTGACAAGGTCATCAGAGGACATGGTATAGCCCGACTTTTTCATTATAATTTTACATGACTGATAAAACTTTAACCATTATGTACAGCACCCCAGGCGAAACATAAGCTTGCACGGACGGCACAGATCAAGATCAGACTGCACAGAAAAGGCAATCTGATCTTGCAACCATACTGTTTGCTTGTTTAGTTTTACCTGTACGATCTAAATTTTCACGATTTTTCAAGAGATTGTATTTTAACCATTAAGCTGCTAAACGCGACTCAACGACCTTTTGCGGACAGTGTAGATCAAGATCAGACTGCACAGAACGTGCAGTCTGATCTTTGATCTACACTGTCCGATAAGGAGATATCTCTCATCAAAAAAAAAAACGTTTGAAGAAGGAAAATTTGTCTTTCTACTGTCGGCTTGAAAGTTTCATTTCTATTGTTTAGCGGGATAAGAGTTAAGCCGTTCAAAGGGGTCGATTTCACATATTTGGTGCTGAAAAAGTTAAAGCGACGAAACCAGTTTAACGTGATGTTGCAAACCAGGCTGATCTTGTGTAGACCAAGATTAGACTACAAACAACGTGCAGTCAGGTCTTAGATCTGTACCTTTTTCAGGTACTTTGTTTTATGTTCCGACTGAAACAAGCTTAAAATAGCAATATCGGTTGGGTTTTTTTTCCCAGTATGAGAGAGTCGTTTCATCACTATAACAGTTAATTCTTTGCCAGGCGAAAATATTTGAGCCATGCTCTGTGAAAAGGGGGCTTAATGCATCTGCGAAAAGTATCGACCCAGGTCAGCCTGCGCATTAAGCCCCTTTAGCCAGAGCATGGCTCATTTTAGTCTAGATTACCTGCCCCTACCACTATGTTATAGGGTCAGGCAAAGCGCAATAATGGCGGTCTCCATTGCGACTTCAAGCTTAGCACTAAAAGCTTTCCTGTTTTTCTTAATTTCATGTGATCCAGTTTGATCAGTGAATAAAATGAGATCAATTTTGTACAAAATATACATTACCGAATCTAAAATGTGCTTTTGGGATATGGTTTAAATATAAATTTGACTATGAATCATTTTTAAAGTAGCCCTGTTTTCGGATGTTATATCTGTCCATTGAAATTTCGGATACTTTAAGCATTTCTGATACGTAGTTCTTCTCGCTAAATAAGAAAGACAATTAAAAAAACTAACTGTCATTACTTTTTTGCAACCGATCTGTTTTCAATTCAGACTCTAGTAGGATTTGATAAAGTGAAATAACAATAATCCGTTACTTCTGCATGTAACAAATGGGGGCCGCCATTATTGCGCTTTGCCTGACGTACTTTTGAAGTACGGCGGGGAACCAGACTAGGATCATTTTAAAGACTCGTCCGTCTTGAAAGCATTTGCAGACGACAAATCGAGTATGACTCAAATGATGTGATTTGTCGTTGAACATGTAGAAAACATGGTGGAAAAAGGAGAAAATGCTGGTTACCAGCATTTTCTCCTTTTCCCACAATGTTTCCAGAAGCCTTTTTCCCTCTATGGTCGTTGAATCAAGGGTTTGTTGGGTACATAGTGTAACTGTATATACATGTACGTTATTGAGACGCACAAGACCTCCTTTTCCATTTAATTAAAAAGCACTTAAAGATTATAATGGTAAGAAAGATAAACTAGGATACGTAACTCTTATCCTGCTAAATAAGTGAAATGAGATTTTCAAGCCTATTGTAAAAACCCAGACTTTGCCATTTCAGGGGCAGTTTTAGAGGAAAGATATCTCCTTATCGGACAGTATATATCAAAGATCAGACTGCACGTTCTGTGTAAAAACCCAAACTTTGCCATTTCAGAGGCAGTTTTAGAGGAAAGATATCTCCTTATCGGACAGTGTATATCAAAGATCAGACTGCACGTTCTGTGCAGTCTGATCTTGATCTACACTGTCCGAAAATGGTCGGTGAGTAGCGCTTATCAGCCTATTGGTTCAGTATTTGACCTCGTACATTACCAGGGCGACTTTTGTATCTTTTTCAGACATATTAAGTCAAAACCGTGAGTCACAGAAAAAGTGGCCTGATCTTGAATTTGCCTGTCTGTTTGTCTGTCTGTCTGTCTGCCTGCCTCTCTCTCTCTACTGTCTCGCCCACACGGCCTACTGAGGCCAGATCGCTCACGTCCCAAGCCCCAACTGGTTATACCAAATACAATGCGCCGATTGCATGAAGTCTTTCACTGCCAATGGCAAATTAATTCTTTACCAAATGACAGAATTTTAGACTTGTACAAATTCAAAACATTTGCAGACGAAAAAAATAAATATACATTACTCAAAATGGAATTTGTTGCAGGGAGGGTAAAAAAAATGTTGTAAAATGAGAAAATGCTGGCTACCAGCATTTTCTCCTTTCTCCACCATGTTTTCAGAAGCATTTCTTCTCCGTCACGTTAAAAGTCGGGACTGTGTTATAAAGGCTCAACTCTACCATACGACAAAAATTTAGGTTTGTCAAAATTCAAAGCATTTGCAGATGACAACTTATCCTGCTAAATAAAAAAAAAAATTAAATTTTCAAGCCAGTAATAAAAACACAGAATTTCCTATTTCAGAGGTCTTTTTGGAGGAGAGATATCTCCTTAACGGACAGTGTAGATCCAAGATCAGACTGCACATTCTGTGCAGTCTGATCTTGATCTACACTGTCCGCAAAAGGTCAGTGAGTCGCGCTTAGCAGCCTAAGAGTTAAATTAGGCTCAAATGGTGAAATTTGCCTAAGAAAAATTGGAAAACACTGTGGAAAAAGGAGAAAATGCTTGTTACCAGCATTTTTTTTTTTTTGCCTTTTTCCACTATGTTTTCAGACGCATTTCTTCCCAGGGTTCTTAAAAGTCGGTATTGTGTGGCGATTACTAAAACAGCTTAAGCGGACAGCGTAGTTGAAGATCAGACTGCACAAAACCTACACAGTCCGCTAGCTGATGACATTAACAAAAAGCCTTGGAATTTTGAATTATGACTGAATTTGGAATAGAAGATTTATTGCATGTATTTACTTTTCATGGCGGAATGACATTTTCATGACAGTAATGCGAACGGTATTTCCGGCAGAATACATTTACAAAAGACGGCCTCACACTTTATTTAATAAACAAATTGAACAGACATGATGAGTCGATAATGAAGATCTATGTGAGCCATACTCTTGCAAAAAGGGGTTTAATGCATCTCCGTGCCGCATGATACCAAGCAAGTCATCACATAATTATGGGTCCATAAAATCCGTTCTGTATAACCGTCTGAATCACGAGGTACGCTGGTCTTTTGATATGCAGAAAATGGACCCATAGCAAAAAGTTTTGACCCAGGTCAGCCTGGGCGGACTGCGCAGGCTGACATGGGTCGATACTTTTTGCAGATGCATCAAGCCCCCTTTTCACATAGTATGGTTCAAACACATTGAATGTGCACCCAAAGTCCTTCTCCAACCCCCTCTCCCCCCCCAAAAAAAACACACTTGACCATAATGTACAGTGTAGATTCACATTACGATTACATGTTATGTGCAGTCTGATCTTGATCTATACTGTCTGCAAGAGTGCAATAAAGCGCGCTTAGCAAGCGATTGGCTGGCTCGTTTCTAGATGCCAAAATTAAAAACTTGTTCAAATTTGTAGATGACAAATAAACTGTGGCTCACGTGACTGGACTAGTCATTCAAAGAATAGAAACCATTTTTTTAAAAAGAGAAAATACTGGTAGAAAATGCTCGTAACTGGCATTTTCTCTTTTTCCCACAATGTTTTCAAAAGCCTACTCCGTCAAAGTTGTAAAATCATTGGGTCTTTCAATAAGGGTTACAATTTTTAAAAAAGGGCTGTTATTTCCGGGTTGGGGTGGGGGCGGGGGTGTTAAGGGATACAGCCCTTTTCTTAAGTTTAAACTATCACAGAAAGATTTGTAACAAACGAGTGGGACTTTTCTCATAATGTTTTTTTTTTTCTAAGCTATATTCACCAAGGGAGTAAAGAATCGTCCTTTCACGGTAAAGGGTTTGCAAATCTTACATAAAAGAAATTTTACCTGTGATACATGTAGCATTTTCAAGAAATGCTCTCCTTACTTCCAAGATATCCTCTCTCTTCTGTTGTTCTATAGGGGACTCAATGGCGTCAAACACACACGCCCCGATAATAAGATACACAATATAAGTCAGACACAAACCGAAAAATTTTAGTTTAGCGATAGGACGATCCTTCCATCGTCTTTCATCCATTTTTTGTCTGTCCTTTCCTGTGAATAACTTCACATAACTCTTAAGTCCATCAGAGTATCATCGAATTACCCGGCATTCATTGTCTACGGTAGTTTCCGTTTGTTTAAGTCAGAACGCTATACACAATCCTCTGTACCGTTGCTATTGTACAATACATCCAATCAAAAGGCAGAGGAGAAAAAAAACAGATTCCTACATAGAACAGAAGAATATTTACCCTTTACCAAACAATTCTGAGTTTTATCGACCTTGAATAACCTTGAAAAAGACTTACGAAAACGTTGTTGGAAAAGGAAGAAATGCTTTTGTTTCCTTTTCCCACAAAGTTTTCTGCCCCTTCAAAGACCACAACTAGCCTTTGGACCACATATATTTTGTCGACTGTATCACTGAAAACATTTCAGGAAAAGGAGAAAATGCTTAAAACTAGCATTTTCTCCTCTTCCAACAATATTTTCTGTCCTTTCAAAGCCCACTTCTATCCTTTAAACCATATATATATTTTGTCGTCTGCATTTTCTTTTTCAAAGTGAAAACGTCTAAAGTTTTGTCGTCTGGTAAAGAGTGTAACTTTGATCCAATTATTTTATTTTATTTATTGTCCCTTTCAATATCAGCTACAAAATTTGCTCGTCAGAAATTTTAAGCTCCATCAGGCTGTTACCTCGTAGACATACAATTCCGTTATAAGCGTTCCCAAGTACCAATATACACAGCTTCCTTAATTCAGTATTGAGTACCCGTCCAATCATATCTTATACAAGCAGACGATATTTGAATTTTTTTTGTGGTAAACCCACAACAATAAACAAATCAGCCATGCTCTATGACAAGGAGGTTCAATGCATCTGCAAAAAGTATCGACCCATGTCAGCCTGCGCAGTCCGCGCAGGCTGACATGGGTCGAAACTTTTCGCTATTGGTCAATTTTCTGCACGTCAAAGGACCAGTCCACCTGATGATTCAGTCGGTTGATAAGATAAATTGATTTTATTTATCCATAATTATGGGATGACTTGCTTGGTATAATGCATCACAGAGATGCATTAAACCTCCTTTTACCAGAGCGTGACTCACATGTCTTTGTGTCCCTGCAGTGATCCAGTCTCACAAAAAAAAAACCACACAGGTAAAAAGTATTAAACCCAAAATATTGAATGAATTAGACTTGAAAAAAAAAATCCAGCCATTTTTAGAAAACAAAAGCACGCATATACGCTTTCAAAGTTCTTATCGCTAGAAAGAATCTCACCATATCGAAAAATGTAGGTCCATGATTAGACTGCGCTGTCCGCTAAAGCGCACTGAATCGAGCTTGGCAGCTAAAGGATGAACTCTTTACCAAACGACAAAATTTCACAGACCACAAATAAACTGTTGCCCAAAGCACGAAATTTGTCTTTCTTTGGGTAGAAAAAAAATGTGAGAAAAGAAGAAAATGCTGGTTACCAGCATTTCCTCCTTTCTCCACAATGTTTTCAAAATCCATCTCACTTAGAGTCGTTAAAACTCGGGATTATATGGTAAAGGGTTAATTTATCATTACAGAGTAATCGCACTCTTTTCTTCTGAACGCTGTCCTTAGCAAAATTTCAACCGAACACTTGATTTAACCCTTTACCAAACAATCCAGACTTTTAACGACCCTGAAAAAGAAGCCCTTTGAAAACATTGTGGGAAAAGGAGAAAATGCTGGTAACCAGCATTTCCTCCTTTTCCCACAATGTTTTCTACCCTTTCCAAAACAAAATTTAATGTTTTAGTCACATTTATTTTGTCGTCTGCAAATGCTTACAATTTGGGTCTGCCTAAAATTTTGTCGTGTGGTAAAGAGTTAAAAAGCTTTCCATTCTGTTATATAACTACATGTAGCCACGACTCAGTTGCTTTTGTATCCCAAAACATGGCTTGATTCACAAGCAGGTAAAATAAGATTTATATAGTCTACAAAAAGAGTGGTGGTAAATAATGAGGCATTACATAACGATAACACCATTTCCATCTGTACCAATCGCAATTTCCGAGTATGGATGAGAAAGAATTGATCAAATTCCTCGGCTGTATATCGATGGGCTATATGCACCTAGACGGTTCATTTCTTCACCGGAAATACACCGCTTTACTGTTTTTCAAAATGTAAGGCTCCACTTTAAAAATAAGCACGTGTCACAATTTCTAACAAAATCTTTCTAAATACATTTCCGTTGACAAGCAGTTTGTACATTCAATTTTCGACGTGGTCTATCCGTTCGGTTGACATTTTTCACCGACAGATTGGCAGAAAATTGAAATCTAAAACTAGGTTGAAAGTTGCCAGGTCGGTCTATCTTTTGTTTACTTTTCACCTGATTTTAAAATTAATTTTTCTGCCAGAGACTAACACTTGGTCTGACTGCATGATAACAAATTGTCATTTTCACAATAATTTCCAAACTTTTAAAAGGTATTACTGAAATTTGAACGCATTCAACACCTGCATTTTTATTTTAGTTTTGGCCGCTACTGGGGCTTTAAAGAATATTTCCACTACTGTACTACCTCCAAACACGGCTACACAACAATGAAACATCTATCATCAGTTATCTCTTTACCAAATGAAAACATTTTTGATTATACCGACTTGAAAGCGTTTGCAGACGACATCTTAAAAGAAGGTCAAATTATGATTTCTGTCTTTGAAAGGGTAGAAAACATAGTGGGAATAGGAGAAAATGCTGGATACCAGCATTTTCTCCTTTTCCAACAATTTTTTCACACGCCTTGTACGCCAGGGTCGTTAAAAGTCAGGGTTGTGTGGTAAATGGATTTATACAGTAGATGAAAAGCGATAATTCTCTTTTTGTTACTCCCTCGTCAACCACTATGACGTAATACATTACACTTCCGTTTCATGGAGTCGAGAACGCCATGCTTCTTACCTGGGTTAACGAAGCTATTATGGTTTCCGAACCTCCTAAAACAAACTTGCAGCAGCGAATGATTAAAAAGATCTTTGAATAATGGAATAAAAACAATCAACAAGAACTATTGTTAAATAAACAAATGCTAATAAACCGTGCTCTAGAAAAGGGGGGTTTAATCCATCTCCGCGGTACATTATACCAAGCAAGTCATAATAATATAATCATGGATCCTTACAATCCATTTTGTCTAACAACAGACTAAATTATAAGCTAGAATGGTCCTTTCACATGCAGAAAGTAAATTTATCAAAAGCAAAAGGTTTCGACCCATGTCAGCCTGCGCAGTCCCACGGGTCGATACCTTTTGCAGATGTATTAAACCCCCTTTTTACAGGCTCATATACAAACATCGTGGCAAAAGGAGAAATTACCAATACAGAACAATTTCTCCTGTATCTGAAATATTTTTAATAGTCGTCTGCTGCAAGCGGAAGAAAGTCGTCTGTAGAAGGTAACGAGTTATACAGGGTACTTGAACGATGGCCTAATCAGCTGCTAGACAGATCCTTCATCATTGACTGTCACGTGATGGTACCTAATGACAAGAGACACTATTTAACTTTTTTTTTGTTTTGTCCAGACGACAAACTTTCAGACTTTTCCATAGTGAAAGCATTTGCAGACGATAAATCAAATGTGGTGCAAAGGATGGGGTTTATCTGTGAGAGGGTAAAAAAACATTGTGTAAAAAATGAGAAAAATGCTGGTTACCATTATTTTCTCTTTTTTTCCACAATGTTTAACAGCATTCTCTGCCAGGGTCTTTAAAACTCGGAATTGTATGCTTAGGGATTGATTCCCACAGTGCGTAACATTTTCAAACAGTCATCAAAGTACTAACAGTACTGAAAAATGCCAGCTTGCAGTAATTTTTATTGAAATAACAACTTGAACGATGGATGGCGGGAGTTAGCCGATGTTGCAAAATGAACAAGGGTTGCCTTTATTGCCGCCTTCCTTTGTTAAAATGGTTTCTTTACCGAAAATGGTCTTGCTTAAAGCACTTGCTCCCATTCTCAAAGTATTTCCATATTATTCAATAAAGACGCTACTGTTTTTTCTAAACTGTATCAACTTTCTTGCACATGCAATATTTGGGCTGCTAGGTAAGAATGACAGTCATTTTGCAGTCTTATTTATTAACTCCGGGGACCATACGAATTAACACAGATGGGCAAGTGGGAAGCGGTGGGGGTTGCTGACACAAGAACAAGTACAGGGGATACCATCCCTTTTCGTGATATGGGTGGGCGTTGATTCTAAATTACCACGAGAAGTAGATGCGCTGTAAAACTGTCCTAGATGTAGGATAGATTCGGACTGAAATTCCATTATCATCGCAAAAGCACGTAAGAATTCCAAATCCGAAGGCTAAGTTAGGATAATATGACTTGGGATAATAAGGTGGGTCCATATATTACAAAATACAGATACGTTACAGTATCAAGCAAAAGAAGGGCATAAGTAAACTAATTTTTGATACGCATTCACTAAAACAATTAACAAAGCAGGATGGCTGAGGAAATGGAGGAGGTGTCGAAAAATAACGTAACAAATAAAACAAGTCCAGGACGTAACAGTACCGGAAAAGAAGAAGATAAATTGTCAGATCAGGGATTGAATCGGCAGCTTTGTCCTTTGTTTAATCACCTATGAAGAATGAGACTTTATCATTAAACTGGTAAGATGGATAAGGGGGGGGGGGGGGGCGTATGCAACAAACTACATGTATTGACAACAAAAGTACAAATCTAGGGTGCAACATTACCGGAAGTGGGGGCACTACATGCCACAAGGAGGATGAAATCGAAGCGTTACATTATTTCTCTTAAAACTAATTATTGCGATGAATGTAAGGCACTTTTCAAATCTATCAGGGCTGTTTTGAAAGAAAATAGAAGAGAAGAGAGCAAATATTGCCAAAATTAAAACGCCGAGCTCCGGTAGCTCAGTCGGTAGAGTACAGGACTTGAAGTCGCTGGTTCGATCCTCGGCTCGGCCAATTTCTTTCCAAGGACTGATGATAGTCATTGCGACAGGATTCATTCCGCTCTCACCGCTGACCATTGTTTCGACGATGGTTATGTGGGAAAGCAGCCAGTCTCTTGGAAAGAATATTGTGCTGAGTACTGGTAAAAGAAACTCCAGGAAAGCATGGATAGGTGCACTGGCCGCCGCAATATAACTGAAAGACTGTTGAAAACGGCGTTAAACACCAAACAACCAATCAACCAAAACTAAAACAAATCGGTACTGTAATGTTACGTGAGAGTGGGTGGCATATGGCCACGAGCAGGATGGATTCCGGGAAGGGAAGGCGCTACATTGGCTTTTAACACTTAAGCTGCTGAATAAATGAAACGCAAATTTCTACTCAATACTAAAAGTCCACACATTGCGGGTTCAAAGTTGATTTCACCGGATAGAAAATACCGTATCGGACAGTGTAGATCAAAGATCAGACTGCACGTTCTGTGCAGTCTGATCTTGATCTACACTGTCCGCAAAACGTCAGTGGGTCGCGATTAGCAGCTTAAGGGTTAAGTGGGACAGATGTAGATGTTTCTCTAAAGTATCATTGATTGCGCGGGAGGATGCCGTCATTATTAAATTATCACGGACGGTGAAGGGGACTTGCCACTACAAAAGGGATGGAGAATATTGGTCTGCAGAGTCATACTTACGAATCGAATATTTGGAAGACTGAAAAAATATTGCAAACATGGGGGAAATAGCACAAAATGAGAAATGTCTACAAACGCAACACAATTTTCGAGGTTTTTTTTTTTTACACATGTTCCGGTATCTGAAATCTATTGTTCAAGTTTTCTCTTGTCAAATGTTCCATTAAAAAGAAACTCTTAGAACTGAATATGAATCATTTATCAATGGGATGCCGAGAACATTTCCGGTGTTCTAGCGGCCAATGTAGATAGATATCAGACAGGACAGAATGTGAACCGGGTTTTGAATCGGCACAGACCGATATTTTTCATAGGCTTTCGCTAGAATGGATTAATGTGTCAATTGAAAAAAAGGAGGTTTCCTGGGATCTGTATTCACCAAACAATTTCAGCCAATCAGGCAACTTGTTTTGGAACTTATCATTAGGCCATGCTCTGACAAAAGGGAGTTTAATGCATCTCCGTGATGCATTGTACCAAGCATATCATCACATAATGATAGGTCCGCAAAATCCATTTTATCAAACAACCAACTGAATCATGAGGTAAACTTTTCTTTGAGCAGCAAGAAAACTGACCAAATACAAAACGTTTCGAACCAGATCAGCTTGTGCAGACTGCGTAGGCTGACATGGGTCGATACAAAAGACAGCAAGGCTCAGTTATAATTTGATTTAGAGTACAGCACAAGAGTACCATTCAAATGTCTGGACATGTGTTGAAATTGTAACAATATTCAAACGTAATATCTGTGCATCATCAATTCAGTCATTGAGGATGAGCCATTTTATGACAAATTGATATGTATATGATCCAGTTTCAGACAAATTTCTGACTCATTGTCATCAAGTACAGTATAACCCCTCCCCCTCCTTCCTACTTTCACAATCTTTTACGCATTGCCAACAATACGTGTTTAACACCAGAGCAGCTGATAGCTTTGCAAACCAACATAAAGGAAAACAAAAATGCTTGCAACAAACAATCACTCCTTTCCTTTTTCCAGCACAATAATTCTAATACTATTACGTACGATTCCTTACCGTCAGATATTTGTTCTGTGTATCATTTTTTATGGTTTTGGTAGGTCTCAATAGCTTGTACTGTAGTGGGCTTATCAGTACTTCACTACACTCGTATATCAGAAGAGAAACTTTTAGGCTTTATCAAACTGAAAGAAGTTGCAGACAACAAATTAAATGCAGCTCGAATCAAAGGAATTGTCTTTGAACGAGTAGAAGATACTCTGGGAAATGAGGTATTTTTTTCCTTTTGCCACAGTGTGGACGACAGTGGTTGATAGTATAAGATACAAAATTCTAATCTGAAGTTCCTTTGAGAGAAAACAACGTGTCCCCTTTTCAAAGTTTAATTTTGCAGCAGCAGTCTTTTATTCTTTACCAAACGACATAATTTTAAAACTGTCTAATTCGAAGGCATCTGCAGGCGACAAATTAAACATTGCTGAAATGATGGGATTTTTGTTTATGAAATGGCAGAAAACATTGTGGAAAAGGAGAAAATGCTGCTTACCAGCATTTTCCCCTTTTCCACAATGTTTTCAAAAGCCTTCTTCCACGTGGTAATTAAGACGCGGAATTATGTGGAAAAAGACTTATTTAAATATCCTTGGGAATTAGGGACCAAGTCAGCATGAAAAGGTTTGGCACATAAATCCATGTATAATATGTTGACAAAAGGAGAAATTGCTCGTAATCAGCAAATCCCCTTTTGTCACAACGTTTTCAAAAGTTGTTTCTGTAAGAAAAACTCCGCCATCCAGAGTAAGAAACGAACTACTTTCAATCCTTTTTTCTTTTCTCAACACAATTATAACCCACCAGAAGTGTCACACTGAATGTTAGTAACTAACAACTTTTTTTCCCAAATTTACTTACTAAAACCACTTCAGTATAACCAAAAGAAATCATTCACAGTTCATCAGTCATGTAACTTATAACTGTTTTATGTAAGGACAAAAAAAAAATACACAATTAAAGACATCAAAAAAACAATCCGACAAACCACCAAATGACCAGACAGAACTATGTTACAGTTGCTACAAAAAAAAATCTGGAATTTGTCTGAGTGCTGCTTAACCCTTTCCCAAACAAGCCCTGGTTTTCACGTGTCTGCAGTACAAGTCTTTTGAAAACATTGTGGGAAAAGGAGAAATTGCTCGTAACGAGCAATTTCTCCTTTTCCCACAGTGTTTTCTACCGTTTTTGAGACCTTTCTGCCATTTTCATCAAATTTGAAATTGTCGTCTGCAAACTCTTTCAGTTTGGACCAGTCCAAGATTTGTCGTTTGGAAAAGGGTTAACTCTTCAACAGACAACAAAATCGGACTGATCCAATTTGAAAGAATTTGCACACGACAATATAAATGTGGCCCAAATGTTGAAGTTTTTTCTCTAGAAAGAATAGAAAACATCGTGGGGGAAAAGGTGAAAATGTTGGTTACCAGCATTTTCACCGTTTTCCCCACAATGTTTTCAAAAGCTCTTCTCCTGAGGGTCGTTAAAAATAGGGATTGTCTGAGTGCAGCTTAACGGTACAACCGTCTCGTGTAGATAATAAAAAACCCTTCTTTTTTAATAAACCTGGGTCCGTATTCAGCAACTCTTCTGAAGGGCATTCTTAGTCTTGTTCTCCACAATTTTCTAAATTTGAAAGTAACACTACTTCTGATTGGCTAAACCGTTTGGTTTAGCCAATCAGAAGTGGTGTTACTTTCAAATTTACAAAATCTTTAAGAATAAGACTAAGAATGTTCTTGAGAATGGTTGGTGAATACGGACCCTGGTTGTGCAGTTGTTGAACTCATTCATGTCCAAATCATATGGGCACTAAAGACACAAAATAGGTACATTAAGCAAAGTTCGAAATTCAAAATATGTAAAATAGGACCTAAGCAGATACTACTCAAACAAATAAGCAATTTCTCCCTCTGTAATAAATTCCCGCTAATTTGGGTTACGCCACAAGGGAATCACAAAATGACATAAGGGTGCCATGTGCAAATGCATAAACGAATACGAGTCATGCTCTGTGAAAAGGGGGCTAAATGCATCTGCAAAAAGTATCGACCCAGGTCAGCCTGCGCAGTCCGCGCAGGCTGACCTGGGCCGAAACTTTTTGCTATTGGTCAATGTTTGCACATCCAAGGACCAGTGTACTTCATCAGTCGGTTGCTAGACAAAGTGGACTTTATGGATACCTAATTATGTGATGTCTTGCTTAGTTCAGTGCATCACGAAGATGCATTAAGCCCCCTCTTCACAGAGCATGGCTCATTTTGTTTCAGTAACAAGGAATAAAATTATATGACAATGCATGGAGGCTACATTCGTACTTAGGTACTTTATCTCAGTCCATTTGTGAAAGTGCAGACATCATAACGAACCTTTTTTCCGCATTAACTCCCCCTCCTCCCCGACTGCAGACGCCTTTTTGTGTCTCGAAACAAACAACAAACGAGTAATTTCTAGACTGCGCAGGCTGACTTGGATCGATACTTTACACAGATGCATTAGGCCCCCCTTTCAAAGAGCATGGCTCATTTTTTTTTTTTTTTGTAATGATTGTCAATAGATAAACTTTCCGTCAAAGCGTCACACTAGAATCGATTTTGCTTGTCTGTATCAGTAATAGGAATCAGATTGCCTTATTGATAGATAAAAGTGCATTTTTCTTATTTATTCCAAGCTCATCGCTGAAATGTTTCGACGATTTAACGAATGTGGGAAACCAGCCACTGACTGGATACTGTGCGAAGTACTGTCAAATAAATTCCAGGAAAGCATTGATATGTGCGGTGGCCGCCGCGATATAACTGATATAATGATAACACTGGCTTGAGAGCGGGTTTTGTTGCCTGGACAGGATAATTCACAAATCATAATCCAGTGTTTCAGTAGCAGGAAATTCAAGCCTTGGTTAAGTGATGACAAGATCCTAAGACACTCAAAGAAGGTCTTCAGAGAGTAACCATTCATTTTAAGGTGTAGCAAACAAAGGTTTTACATGAAAGCTACGATAAAATGTATTTGAATTTTAGAAAATAAGAATTTATTGAGTTCAATGAATGACGTTAAATATTTACTATTCATCGCGGTAAAACTTCTTACTGACGTCAATGCGCCTGGTACTTCCGGTTGACCTTTCCATCCCGTTTTTACGACACTGAGGAAGATGACTATTGAAGACATTGTGCAAAAAAGTGAACATGCTGTTAAACAGCACTTTCATTGTTTTCCACAATGTTTTCCAACTTTTTAAAGACAAATCCAATTATTTAATTCGCAATTAATTATTTGTTGTCTGCAATCGCTTTGGAATTTGGACAAGCCTTAATTTTGTCGCCTGGCAAAGAGCACACAAAGCACAGTAACAATGTTACAATCTAGCTTCACAATAAAACGTATGAGCCATGCTCTGGCAAAAGGGAGTTTAATGCATCTCCGTGATACATTATACCTATCAAGCCATCACATAATTATGGAATCACAATGACTACTTTTTTTAAATAACCGACTTAATCATAAGGCAGAGTGGTCCTTTGGGTATACAGAAAATTGACCAATAGCGAAAAGTTTCGGCCCAGGTCAGCCTGCGCGGACTGCGCAGGCTGACCTGGGTCGATACTTTTCGCAGATGCATTAAGCCCCCTTTTCACAGAGCATGGCTGGTATCTAGAGTTCACCCATAACCTGAATATCAGATAGAAGGTACAGGAAAGCTTTGGAAATTGCCTGAATTTTTTTTCGATTTCAAATCTGAATTACACAATCTTCTAGGAGCAGCTCGGCTGTGTTTATTTCCATGCAATTTCACTCGAAATCAACGAAGTAAATTATTTTCTGACAGTTTGAGAGATATAAATGAAACAATGCCATGAATTTGAAGAATACATCAAATTCGAATGATGAACGTTTTGTTTCCATTTTTATGTTCGATGTATTGTTTGCGTCACGTAAAACCTTTTTAAGCTATTTTTGTAATTAGCGGATAAAACGTTATTACCATGGCAACCGTATTTAGCACGTGTCACTCATATAGCCTGAAAAAAAAACTATCAGCCATAAATTAAAACAAATATTAACCAAATGGACTGATAAGGTATTCCAATCACCTTTCCCCCCCCCCCCCCCCCCCACCTTTCTAGCAACAGATATTGACGGCGAGACATGAGTTTTAGAACACGGTATCATGGGAAGCTTCAAGAAATTAAGTACAACATTTTAATTGGTTGACTCGACCAACGGACAAAGCTTAAGACTAGTCCAAATTGGAAGCATTTGCAGACGACAACTGAAATATGAATCAAATAAAGGAATATGACTTTCAAGAGGAAGAAAACAAAGTGGTGAAAGGGGAGAATGCCGCTAACAAGCATTTTTCCCTTTCCCACTATGTATTTCACCCTAAGACGGAACTCATTGTTTAAGTCACTTATGATTTATTATTTCCAAATGCTTTCAATCTGGACTAATATAAAATTGTATTACACTATGACTGCAAAATCTGTTTGGTTTGTGTCCAAGAGAAATACGAACTTTGAAGCAAGTCTTTGTTGTTGTTGTTGTTGTTTGGTTGAAATACACCCCAAATATTCTCAAGGTCACAGTTATGTGAATGATACATATTGAAAACACCCCAGGCGTTCTATGTGAAACTCACAGTGACTGTTGCAGAAGTTTGAAGTCCCTTTGATGTACAAGCACGTACGTGATGCGCTTTAAAAAAAAAAAAAGCTCAGATAAGTGGGCCATGCTCTGTTAAAAGGAAACTTAATGAATCTGCAAAAAGTTTCGACTCAGGTCTGCCTGCGCAGTTCGCGCAGGCTGACCTGAGTCGACACTTTTTGCTATCAGTCAATTTTCTGCACATCAAGGACCAACCTACCTCATCATTCAGCCGGTTTTGTGGATCCATGATCACATGATAACTTATTTGGTATAATGTATCACGGAGATGCATTAAATCCCTTTTTGTCAGAGCGCCCTTCAAATGCATTTGTTTTTCTTGATCTGTTTGCTTTGATAAAGCATACTATTTATGACACAATATACCAATTGAATTTAGTAAGTGACGTCATCGAAAATAGCTAATTCCCTCGTGTTGATACATTGTGAAGGCAAGTGCAGCGAAGGGCGCTGGTGAAAATATGGCGATAAATGGAGAAATTGTACATGGCGATAAAATTCTTCGTTTGTGTCGGTGTTTTCTGAGCTCCTCTAAGATGTTTCGTAACATTTTTGTATATTTTCCCGATCTTTTTCTCTAATAGCGTATTAATCCTTAGGCTGCTAAGCGCGACTCAATGACCTTTTTGCGGACAGTGTAGATCAAGATCAGGCTGCACAGAACGTGCAGTCTGATCTTGGATCCACACTGTCCGATCAGGAGATATTTTTCTTTAAAAAAAAAAATGACTTTGAAATAGCAACATCAGGGTTTTTACAATCGGCTTGAAAGTTTCATATCACTTATATAGCAGGTTCAGGGTTTAACACCCGCGGTAATCTAGGTGCGGTGTTTCATTCTGATCTAGGCGCTTTACTGCTTGGTGTTTCCAGAGGTATTTTGATAAAAGCAATCTGTTATATCTAGTTTTGGCTCAAAGTGTAGATCGCGACTAGACTGCACGGACTACGCAGAACTTGCAGTCTGATCTTTTATCGGTAGCTCAGTCGGTAGCGTACAGGACTTGAGAACAGGAGGTCGCTGGTTCGATCCCCGGCTCGGCCAATTTCTTTCTGAGGATTGATGATAGTCATTGCGACAGGATTCATTCCTCTCCCATCGCTGACCACTGTTTCGACAATTGCTATGTGGGAAAGCAGCCAGGTGGCTTCGAAAGAATATTGTGCGGAGTACTGGCAAAAGAAATTCCAGGAAAGCATGGATAGGTGCACTGGCCGCCGCGATATAACTGAAATAATGTTGAAAACGGCGTTAAACACCATACAATCAATCAATCAATCAACTGATCTTTGATCACAATATCTTTGTCGCCTTACCGACTAAGTATATCTGCTTTTCTCTTTCTGAGCTCACAAGCAATTCACGTTGGCTTTTGCAGACCATGTAGATCAAGCGCAAAAATGTTGCAAAATCTGATCTTGCCTGTTCGATATTTTGAAAGATGCTCTAATTTCAAAAATCGTTTAAAACCGCAATATCTCGGTCATTTCTCCGACATGATATTATCATTCGGCATACTCGGGTGATCCGGTGATCAAATTAGATGTAGGTACGGAATCGGCCGAGTTGTGACGAGTGATGATATTATGTGGCGCTATGAAAGATATGTGGTATTCAAATGCTTAACTATTCAAAGTACCAGAAAGCACCTAGATATTTTTTCTAAGCACAACGCAAAACTGGCATGTATAAGTAAAGAGTAATAATACTTTTTTTTTTCTATTTATAAACCACTAGTCGAATTCCTACTGAAACAAATTCAACACAATATCTGGTGAATACGAACCCATACAGAAGTTATACATCATAAATTTGGTTGATTGTTTTTGTCACATTCAGCACGCAGCTTGTGTGGTTTCCAATTAATTTTCTCAGAACTCACAGGACCTAGAAGTCGCTATAGGTCTATAATTACTACCCCCAAGTCGACATCTTTATAGCAATAAAGTATTATCTATTCAGTTCAGTTCACATTGTCCATGATTGAACTTACGTTCATTTCTACATATGGGTTTTGCTAGCACATAAAATGATATACTGGTATTGACTGTTTTCTAGATAATGCAAAGTTTTAACAACCCCGGTGAAGACGAATTTTCGGAAACATTCTGGGAAAAGAAGAAAATGCTAGTAAGCTGCATTTTCTCCCTTTTACCGCAAAGTTTTCAAAAGTTGATTTCCTGCATGTCAAAGGACCAGCTCTTAACCATTAAAACCCGAGTTTTAACGACCTTGAGAAAGAAAGCTTTTAAAAGCATTGTTGAAAAATGTGAAAATGTAGGTAACCAGCGTTTTCTCCTTTTCCAACTATGTTTACTTACCGCGCAGAGACAAAGCATTATTTGATTCATATTAGATTGGTCGTCTGCAAATGCTTTCAATTTGAACGAGTCTAAAACTCTGCGTTTGGTAAAGGGTTAAAAGACTAATTATTCTCATCATTTGAGCCACATTTAACTTGTCGTCTGCAGACGCATTCAATATTGACGAGTCCATAATTTTGTCGTTTGGTGTAGAGTCCAGCATTTGTCTCTCCACCATGACTTTGACACGAAACAGAATATATCAAGCTTTTACCAAAACAATCCCAAGTTTGCACGTCACTGAGAAGGAAGGCTTTAGAAAACATTGTAGGAAAAGGAGAAAATGCTGGTTACCAGCTAACCCTGGTTACCAGCATTTTCTCCTTTTCCTTCAATGTTTTATACCACTTTAAGGACTAAATCAGTTTTTGAACTACATTTGTACATTGAAAGTGTCGTCTGCAGATGCTTTCAATTTGGACAAGTCTAACATTATGTCGTTGTGTGGCAAGGATCCAACTCGTTGCCTTCTTAAACAACTTTGCAGCAGACGACTTTGAAACATGAATGATCAGAATGAGATGAGATTAGGTTAATAACATGTGAAAATATCGTGGAAAAATAAAGAAATTGGTCATAACGAGCAAGGTTTTCAAAAGTCGTTCGCTACATGGCCGAAAACAAAGTCGTCTGCCCACGTAACAGTTTACGATTTGAAAAAGTTTATCAACCCTACAGGCACAATTTAATATCTATCCAAACTGATAGCATTTGCAGACGAAAACTTCAATACGGTTAAAATAGTTTGATTTGTATGAGTAAGGGTAGAAAATATTGTAGGAAACGTTTGAACAGATGCATTGGCTTCACAAAACGTGCTAAAAGTTAATGTTCTAGTCTATATAATGATTATGAAAACATAATTCTCTTGAGGAAAAAACAAAACAATTGTCTTCTTTTCATGCACACCCATTACACAAACTGCAGTAGACTATATCGCTCTGAACGGCAATGAAATGATTCTATCCATCATATTTTTATGTTTGCTACGTTGTCATTAGGGAACGTGATGGATGTACGATATCGCCTGGGGCCGAAATAGCTTCATCAAACATGCATTAGTAAATTATCCCTTGTAGAGACAAGTGAATAAAATAGACATTTAAATTCTGTTAAAGCACATCCAAAATATTACGTTTTTGAAAGGCTCTTTGGTCAGGATGTCCCACAAACTAAGAGGCTATTCATTTTAAACAACAGAATGCATGTTTTATGCAGTCTGATATTGATCTTCATTATGCATAGAAGAATCTACAGCTATTAAGAGCTTTCTATGGGTGAAGGAGAAGTTTATGACGAAACATTATACATGTAGATAGAGAGTTGATCAGTCTAAACATATATCGAAAACCTTGACGAATATTTTGTTCGATGCCAATTAAATATATGAAATAATTTACCTTCCCTCTTACAGATACATGTACATGAAAACACTGTGGCAAAAGGCGAAGTTGCCTGTGACATGCAAATTTCTCCTCTTCCCACAGTGTGTTTAAAGCGTACTGTCTTAAAAATCTTTTTTTTTTTAATGTTAACTTGTGTTTTTCCCCGCTCAAATAGCTGTGATAACGCAAAAGGGGCCAGTAATCAAAGGGTTGTAAGTTCGGAATCCAGCTGGACCAATAAATTGTCCAATTATTAATGCCATCACGACAGATTTTATCTCTGTCTGTCTGTCTGTCTGTCTCTGAAGGATTGGACATTGTCTAGACTATGTTGATACGAGAAAGCAGCCAGTGGCTAGAAGAAAGGTTGTAGTGCTAATGGCAAATAAAACGCCTAAATGATATTTTACGTCATTTTCAACAAAATTTTTACGACAACAGCTTACTTCGTCATGGGTTTCATCAAAGCAGGGCTGGGGATCTTCAGTGCCTTACCGTCAGTTATTCCCTGGCCACCAAAACCGTCATCGGGGTTTATAACTTGGGCTTTTGTGATTCATATCCATATGTCTTCAACATTAGGTTTGTTTTTACACTTACAGAAGACAAACAAATACATGTATGGCCCAAATGATGGAGTTTACGTATCTCAAGTTGAAAGTCTTAGAAAACGTAGTGGGAAAAGAAGAAAACTGGTTCCCCAGCATTTTCAAAAGCCTTTTTTCCTCAGGGTCGGAAAACCACGTGATCTTCTGATAAAGGTTTAATACATCAGTGTGTATGAGCCGAGTTTCGAACCAGTTTTCACAAATTTCTATTTATTCATTTTCATCAGTACCAAAAAGTAGGTCAAAAGCAAGCACATTCAACTACGCCGTAAAGAAAATGCAAAGCAATGGTCAGATGAGCAACGCCTACATTTTTACGTCATCACAAAGCAGCCAATAAAAATCTATTTCAGACATCAAGCAACCTCTTGCTCCATCATCAACAGACATTAGTGTATTTTAAGCTAAATGGACATTTTAAGTCAATTAATCCTTAGGCTGCTAAGCTCGACTCAAGGACCTTTTGTGGAAAGTGCACAGAACATGCAGTCTGATCTTGGATCTACACTGTCCGATAAAGATATATCCCCCCCATGAAAAAATACCGTTGAAATAGCAAACTTTTGGTTTTACTACTGGCTTAAAAGTTTCATCTATAAAAAGATATCTTTCCTACAAAAATACCTTTGAAATAGCAAATTTGGGTTTTTACTATCGACTTGAAAGTTTTATCGATAAAGAGATATCTTTCCTCCAAAAACTACCTTTGAAATAGCATGAAAAATTGGGGTTTTACTATCGCCTTGAAAGTTTCAATCAACTTACTTAGCAGGATAATGATTGAAAAAATAGGTAGATCTATACAGCTCTCTTCTAATTGGTAAACAACTTGTATTAACCCTTTACAGACGACAAAATTTTAGCCTTGTCCAAATTGAAAGCATTTGCAGACGACAATTTCAATGTGGCTTAAATGGTGCAATTTTTCTTTGATAGGGTAAAAAACATTGTGAGAAAAGGATAAAATGCTGGTTACCAGCATTTTCTCCTTTTCCCACAATGTTTTCAAAAGGCTTCTTTCCCAGAGGCGTCAAAAGGCTGCATTGCGCGGTAAAGGGCTAAAAGATGACAAAATTTTAGACCAGTCAGCATTGAAAGTATTTGCAGACGACAAATAAAATGTCGCTCGAATCATTAATTTTCGGATAGTATATTTTATGAAAGGATAGAAAACATTGTATGAAAGGGGGAAAATGCTGGTTACCAGCATTTTCTCCTTTTCCCACAATGTTTTCAAAAGCCTTTTCCGCTTAAAATTAGAGATTGTGTGTTAAAGGGTTATGCAAGCATATATCGAGACCTCAAAGAAAGTAAATGATATTCTGTTCAAATTTGCATTTACTAAGCAGGCACCTGTCTTCAGCAAGCACATTTTGAGTGTCCCTCAGGTGCTCGCTTATTACAGGTTTGACTTTACTTTAATTTCAGCAATTTTTAGTCCGCCCTCGTTAGCCCAGGTGTGAAGTATTACCATTCATCACGATGAATGTAGTTTACGGAATACATCGGAACTGGGTCAACGAGGCTGGTTTTAGTCAGAACGTTCAAAACTAGAAAATCTGAAAGAGGAGATCAACAATCAAATTGCATCTTGTGTGCAGTCTGACCTTGGTCTATATAGTCCCTTAAAATACCAAATACTCTATTTTTAATCTGTAGACACGGTATCAATATTATCGATCAACAGACACCAAACCGTATTTCGTTCACCCACGTAAAATCCAAATTGAATATTTGTCCAGCGTACACATTTACTGAATATATGTTTTGTATAAATATAATGTCAGTTTAAACCACACTTTAATACCTAGTAGCCACGATGTATGTATGTAAATGTATAAGTTGGTTTTTAGATGAGAAATAACTCTAATTAGCCCTCTTCCTCACCCTTTACTAGAAGGTACGGTGTATTTACGACCCTGATAAAGAAGCCCTTTGAAAACATTGTGGGAAAAGGAGAAAATGCTGGTTCCCAGCATTTTCTCCTTTTCCCACAATATTTTCTTCTCTTTCAAAGATAAGTCCCCTAAATTGAGCTGCTTTTGACTTTTAACCAGACGACAAATTAAAAAAGTGGCTTGTCCTAATTGAAAGGTTTTCCAGACGACAAATAAAATGTGCCTCAAGTGATGAAATATATTTGAGAAAAGGTAGAAACTGTTGTGGGAAAAAGAGAAAATTATGGTATCTGCGGGATCGTTAAAACTCAAGACTGTTTGGTAAATGGGTTTATTTGTCGTCTGCAATTGCTTTCAATATAGGCGAGTCTAAAATTTTGTCGTCTGGTACAGAGTTAAAGCATAGGTTTTTTTTTCCCTCCATCAATAGGTTTTCATGCAACGACAGTTACGGAGAATAAATACACTGTATAGATCATGGCGACAGACGCGGTGCCTTTTGTAACTTCTGTGCTGATATATGATGCGTTTGGCTAGAAGTTTAATGCAAATTTCAACACTAATTCAGGTTATTTACGGAAGTCAGTACACCTGGCGTTTCTGATCTACAAATTACCAGACGACAGAATTTTAGATATGTCCGAATTGAAAGGATAATTATGCAGGCGAAAATTCAAATCAGAATCAAATTCTAGGCTCTGTTTGTTCAAAGGTAGAAAATGTCTGGTTATTAGCTTTTTCTCCTTTTCCCACATTTTTTTTTTTCAGAAGCTTTCCTGCAATGACCGTTTGAATTCACGATGGTCTAGCTTCATAAACACTGTGCAAGAACAGCTGACGGACCGAAAAGGAAACGGGATTTGTGTGCGAAAGAGTAGAAAACATTGTGAAAATGGGAGAAAATGCTGTTTACCAGCACTGTCTCCTTTTCCCACAATGTTTTTAAAAGAATGTTTCCGTCAGGATCGTTAAAACTCGGAAATGTATGGTACAGGGTTAAACCAGTCTTATGTACAACATTCTCCCCAGGCCACTGCATAAACAGGCTCGGGATTTGCACGTAGAACCTCTGAATAATGCGGAAAGAACAATCTGGCGATGGCTCAATTTTGCCAGTGTTCTCCACTTACCACAATGTCTTAAAAATGCCGTCCACCGATATGTAAGGGTGTGTTTATGTGATAAACAAGCTCTATTTCGTTGAAATGATTGATTGATTGAATGATGTTTAACGCCGTTTTCAACATTATTTCAGTTATACCGCGGTGGCCGGTGCACCTATCCATGCTTTCCTGGAGTTTCTTTTAGCAGTACTACGCACAATATTCTTTCCAAGCCACTGGCTGCTTTCCCACATATTCGTTGAAATGACATCTCCTGCCGAAAAAAGTTCCCTTTTTCTATGATATGGCATTTAAAAAATGTATATCGACGGAGTATCATAAGGAACACCATATATGAAGTTTCATCAACTTTCGTCCAGGATTTTAGAAGATATCTGTCCGGACGGACGGACAAACGGAGGGACGAACGGACAACGCAAAAACTTCGGCGGTAGATAATAATTATGGATTAAAAATATTCTGTATACATGCGGTATTCGATGTTTTGTGCAAACTTGTTCGCAGGTTATAGAAAATCCGCAGCAGGGAAGCTAGTTTCAGGTGACGCAATACACAGGCTTTTGCTTAGTTTGAAAACGAGATAACCGCTGAACAAAATTTATGAGCCATTCCCTGGCAAAAGGGGGCTTAATTCATCTCGGTGGTACATGATATCAAGCAAGCCATTACATGATCATGGATCCATAAAATTCATTTTGTCTAACAACCGACTGATATCATGAGGTAGACTGGTCCTTGAATATGCAGAAAATTGACCAATAGCAAAAAGTTTCGGCCCAGGTCAGCCTGCGCGGACTGCACAGGCTGACCGGAGTCGATACTTTTTGCAGATGGATTAAGCCCCCTTTTCACAGAGCATGGCTCATATATATCTAAACAGGGGAAAAGCTTGTAAGAATTCAGCCATGACGAGTGTATTTATTCTTTTCTTTTTTTTATGGCAAGGCCGATAGTCTTAACATACTTTTCTCATTAACCCATAAGCTGCTAAGCGCGACTCACTGACCTTGTGCGGACAGTGTAGATCATGATCAGACTGCTCAGAACCTGCAGTCTGATCTTGGATCTACTCTGTCCGATAAGGAGATATTTTTATCAAAAAAAATAAATAAATAATAATAACTTAAAAAAAAGAAAAAACATTATTCGGCTTTTTACTAACGGCTTGAAAGTTTTACTTAACTTATCTAGCAGGATAAGGGTTAAAGGTTTGTGCCCTTCGGCTGAACAGGTATATTAGAAGTGGATAACCCTGTAAATTATGAGTATATGTTTTTTTTATTACAATGACAAGTGTAAAAACAAGAAAATAATAAGTCATATAATAATCATATGAATATAATACTACTATCTGACAAAGGCATCATTATGACATGAACTCATTACAGTACATACATATGAGCCATGCTCTGGCAAAAAGGGGGCTTAATGCATCCCCGTAATACATTGTATCAATCAAGCCATCACATAATTTATTGATCCATGATGGCCACTTCTTTATTAACCGCATGAATCCTGGGGTAGACTGGTCCTTGAGCATACAGAAAATTGAGCAGTAGCGAAAAGTTTCGGCCCAGGTCAGCCTGCGCAGAATGCGCAGGCTGACCTGGGTCGATACTTTTGGCAGATGCAGTGAGCCCCCTTTTCACAGAGCATGGCTCATATACATGTACTGTTTTGCATACATGCAGACAACATTAAGGTGAAATATGTCGTGCAAAGAGAAAAACGTTCTTTTGCGACGATGATGATGCGGAAAACATTGCTTGAAAAGGAACAATTGCTTGCAACAAGTAATTGCTCATTTTCCTATAATGTTTTCGACAGCAGGCTACATAAGAGTCCCAAATATAGTATTTGTGCATATCCTAAATTAAGATAAGAATAATTTCTGTGTATGCAATTTGTAAACACCTTGAATGATAGATTGAATGATGTTTTACGCCTCTTTCAACTTTATTTCAGTCATATCACGGCGACAGATCACATATTAATGCATGTCCTGGGTTTCACCATTGCTAATCTAGGACTCTGAAGCATCTTGCCCAGGGACACTCCTACGAGAAAACCAGTGCTTCCAGTAAGGCTCGAACCCGGGGCCTCAAGGTTACGAGTCCTACACACCACCACTGAGCCTGGCAGGATCCCTAAACCCCTTAAACCTTAAGTTTAGATCAAAGCGGTCATTAAAGTTATCTTTTCTCTGCCTCAGTAAAAAAAAAAAAACATGAATTATTTCAATTCATGCTTTCTACGTTGAAATATGTTTCAAATTTCGGATAGTTTAAACCCAAGATCATGCAAAAAAAGGTTTGCACCGACTATGTAGGGATCAAAGTAAGAAAATGACTAGAATAAAAATCGTCTGTAGAACCCAAAAGTACTATTTTTATGTAATAATATATTATTTTTTTTTGCATTACGCTTACTGCACCGTAGACTGGGTCACGAAGGGTCTGTTTGAGTCTCTACGAGAAGACACCGTTTTAGCCTCGCGAATACTTAGAGCAGTAGCAGATCTCAAGTTCAGTGTGGCCCAAATAATGGGATGTTTCTTTGAAGGGTGGAAAACGTTGTGTGAAAAGGTGAAAAACTTTTCAAATGTTTTTTTTTTTTTTAACCTTAGGCTGCTAAGCGCGACTCGAGGGCCTTTTGCGGACAGTGTAGATCGAGATCAGACTGCACGGAACGTGCAGTCTGATCTTGGATCTACACTGTCCGATTAGGAGACATTTTCCCCCCAAAAATACTCTGAAGTAGCAAAATTATGGGTTTTACTAAGGCCTTGAAAGTTTCGTTTTACTTATTTAGCGGGATAGGGATAAAATGCTAGTTCTGTACATCTCTTTAAATCACAAGATAGTACGTTAAAGGGTTCAAAAGAATTGGCCACCAAAGCTTCAAACCCTGCTACGCCTATTATTACCCAAGAAATGTCGAGAAAGTTTACTGTCACCGCACTTTGACTGAAACGCTGCTACTGCCATGCACCAAACTTAGTACCAGAGAAGACCAAAGGCCAGTTACCCAGTATCAATCCGCACAGTCCAGGCGATTTTTCCTTCACAGTGATCTCCCTTGCTAAGTTTTGTACGTTATCAAAATATACAACTCAAACTTTGCTAGGGATCACCACCTTAGACTAAGCCGATATAAAATTATTATGTGTTGCATGTACCAGGTATGGTCTTTCAATGTGTTACATTGCCACACTGATGAAATAAACAACCTTGTCGAGGCGGCATAACTTTATGTTTCTTCACTGTTATGTCCATGTTTTAAGTATCAAGATTCGTTGACTTGCCATGTTTGAACGAGAAATTTTACAGGTGTTTGAATATCCATATCATCTACCCACATCCTGCATAATTATGAGAGTAGACCTGAATCAACCTGCATATTTATTCAGTCTCATCACGTGTATCGTGCAACACAATGCGTTACCCAGCCCGGCAAGGAACACACGAAGCGGAGGAATAAGCACCAAACTGCATTCAGGCACGTTGGTGTAAAATATAATCTAGACTGCATAAGTGAGCAGATCTAGATCGACTAGTGTATTTGTCCAGTCTGATCATGGTATGCTCATATAACACATAACACGGTTGGTCACAAATCCAACCACGAAATGCAGAGCCACTGCAGAGATATGCGCCAAGCTTTAACTCTTAAAACCACAAGACAATATCTAAGACTGACCCAAATTCAAAGCATTTGCAGAGAGACGACAAATAAAATGTGGCTCAAATGATTAGATTTGTTTCTGAAATATTAGAAAACATTGTTGGAAAAGGAGAACATGCTGGTTACCAGCATTTTACCCTTTTACAACAATGTTTTTAAAATTCTACAAGTGGTCGTTGAACAAGTGGTTAAGCCATTCAGGAATAACGTTACTTTCTAAATCTTGAATAAGACTAAGACTGCGATTTAACGCGTTACCAAACGTCAAAATTTGGCCTGGACCAAATTGAAAGCATTTGCAGACGATAAATTAGATATTGCTAAAATGATGACTTCTGTCTTTGATACGGTAGAAAACATTGTGCGAAAAGGAGAAAATGCTGGTTACCAGCATTTTCTCCTTTTCCCATAATGTTTTCAAACACATTTTTTCGGGAATGTGTGGTAAAGGGCTGAATGACTGTTATATACGGATTCGGATAAAAAATACTACAGTGTATTATTGAGCACAGAAACTGATTGATTTAGTAATGGTACTGCTGTGCTGGATCTCAGTCCAGAGTGAAAATTGTTCTTCCATAATGCATTTGTGCTGAACTTGATGGGGAATCGATTACCCTAGTCATTTTGTTATTGTCACCGGCCCCAATCAATTCTAAATGAATCTGTCTAGCCTATTCTCGTTTGTTTGTGCTTTATAGAGTTGGTAAATAATTTCTTGGTCTTCGGGAATTTGAGGGTCATCCTTATATATTTGAAATCAATACACTTGTTATGTGTCTGGAACACGAACCATCGAGATCAAAGTTTTGATAATGCTTTAAACAGAAATACATTTTCACTACAAATATACAAATATTAATTTTGATAGACAGCATTTTCCCAATAACAGAAAAGATTTACTCATATTAAACAAATTATAGTCTGGTGTCAATAATGTTAATTTCTAGTGTTAATTACCAAGTTAAACCGGAAGTGCAGGACGCAGCACATATGAAACTGTGGTCCTGCGTAAAGAAATATTCTCTAATACCATTCGGAAACATAAATAACTTTCGTCTACAACAGCATTACTTCAGGCATTTTTTTTTTTTTTTTCTCATGGACAAAGATTCATATTCTACTGGCAGAGGTTTGATGCTATTTCTTTTTATGGTGTCGGGGCAGGAAGGAAATGTCCCTATCATTTGTCTGCTTCAAAGTAATGGATAAATAAGTCTCTTGGGCCCATGTTCAACGTTTCAACTTCCTCGCTCATTACCAGTACTCTGTCCTTTTTCCATGATGTTATCAAAAGCACAGTCGTTAAACAAGAAATAGTTTGGTAAAGGATAAAGGAAACATTTTGGTTGATTTTGCAGACATTGCTTATCGAAGCCGGACTGCACAAACTCCCCTATCGGATCCGCTCTGTGAAGTTCCACTCAAAAAAAAAACACTAAAATCGCAATATCTCGGTCATTTGTGCAGACTGAAATATCCCTAACACCTCGGTCATTTTCAGACTTAAATAATCCATTCCGTGTGTTTGACACTCAAGAGGTTTAGCATAGTAAATGACTTTGCTCACATCAGCACATTGCCTCGCCACACTGAATAAAACATGATATCGATTGACCATACCACTAATACTTATTTTTCTCCCCTCTCTCTCTCTCTCTCTCTCTCTCTTTCCCTCTCTCTAATTTCAGAACAAAACAAATGGTTACAGTAGTTTTACATAATTCGCAGAATGCGCTTTGTATTTGTTTCCATGTGTTGTATTATCGGCCGGAGGCCTGAAATACTTAATGGAAATAAACTGTTCAAAATTCTCTCTCTCTCTCTCTCTCTCTCTCTCTCTCTCATTTATTGATACGTTTGATAAAACAAAATTTTCCCAACACCTTTTAAGGATGGTCTGTGTTCTTTTTTTCAACCGCCAAGCCCTCGTAGCTCAGTCGGTAGCGTACAGGACTTGAGAACAGGAGGTCGCAGGTTCGATCCCCGGCTTGGCCAATTTCTTTCCGAGGATTGATGATAGTCATCGCGACAGGATTCATTCCTCTCTCACCGCTGACATTTTTTCGACGATGGTTATGTGGGAAAGCAGCCAGTGGCTTGGAAAGAATATTGTGCGGAGTACTGGTAACAGAAACTCCAGGAAAGCATGGATAGGTGCACTGGCCGCCGTGATATAACTGAAATAATGTTGAAAACGGCGTTAAACACCGTACAATCAATCAATCAATCTTTTTTCAACCCTTATCCTGCTGAGTTAAAGTGTTTGTTTGATTTATCGACAATATGTTTTGAATTCTCGTCTGCAGGGTGTAAAGTGTGTTGCCAATTCCAGACGCATTTCCCTCGGCGCCTACAAAACTATCTACGGGCATAGTTAATGTTTAGTTATTGCTGCCACCAACATGAATTCGCCATTAACCCTTTACCACACGACAAAGTACGACTGGTCCAAATTGAAAGCATTTGCAGACGACAATCACAATGTGGCTCAAATGGTGCGAATTTTTCTTTGATAGAGTAGAAAACATTGTGGGAAAAGGAGAAAATGCTGGTTACCAGCATTTTCTCCTTTTCCCACGATGTTTTCAGAAGGCTTCTTTCCCAAGGCGGCCTTGTGCGGTAAATGGTTAAACACGACAGCGGTAAGAGTATATATTCACAGTTTCGGTTATTTGTCCGAATAAACCGTCTTTTGCGGACAGTGTAGCTCAAGATCATACTGCACAGAAGGCAATCACAATGTGGCTCAAATGGTGCGAATTTTTCTTTGATAGAGTAGAAAACATTGTGGGAAAAGGAGAAAATGCTGGTTACCAGCATTTTCTCCTTTTCCCACGATGTTTTCAGAAGGCTTCTTTCCCAAGGCGGCCTTGTGCGGTAAATGGTTAAACACGACAGCGGTAAGAGTATATATTCACAGTTTCGGTTATTTGTCCGAATAAACCGTCTTTTGCGGACAGTGTAGCTCAAGATCATACTGCACAGAACGTGCAGTCTGATCTTGATTCTACACTGTCCGCTATTTTGTATAACATCCTTGCAAAAACAGTTTAGAAATTGCAACTTTTTTCGTCCGTTTTCCGTATTGAGAAAGTCGATTTAATTCTTTGCCAGACTAACTTTTATACTCGTTCAAGTTGCAAGAGTTTGCAGACGTGTACAAATTAAATGTAGTTCAAATAATAGGAATAGTCTTTGAAAAGGCATAAAACGTTGTGAGAAAAGGAGAAAAAGCCTGTCACCAGCATTTTCTCCTTTTCTCACAATGTTTCCTAAAGTACCGATTCCAAGGTTCGGCAAATCTTGGGACTGTGTAGGGTAAAGAGTTGATTCATTCAGGTTTTAACCCTTTACCACACGACAAAATTTTAGCCTTGTCCAAATTGAAAGCATTTGCAGACGACAATTTCAGTGTGGCTCAAATGGTGCAATTTTCTCGTGATAGGGTAGAAAACATTGTGGGAAAAGGAGAAAATGCTGGTTACCAGCATTTTCTCCTTTTCCCACAATGTTTTCAAAAGACTTCTTTCCAAGAGTCGTTAAAAGGCGTCATTGTGCGGTAAAGGGTTAACCCTTATCCGGTTAAATAAGTGAAATGAAATTTTCAAGCCGATAGGAAAACCCCAAATTTTCCATTTTCAATGGTATTTTTGGAGGAAGGATATCTCCTTGTCGGAAAGGGTAGATCCAAGATCAGACTGCACGCTCTGTGCAGTCTGATCTTGATCTACGTTGTCCGCAAAAGGTCAGTAAGTCGCGCTTAGCAGCCTAAGGGTTAAGGGTTGAACCCAAGAGCGATAAATAAATAAATAAAATGGACATTTACTGTCTGTAAAAACAAAGCAGATACTGCAATTTTGGGACTGTTTTGGCCGGAACGTCTCACAAAATTCAGACAGTTGATTTAAGATAACACTAGATAACCTGTGTGCAATCTGCAGACATTTTAACCTTTTACAGGACAATCCCGAGTTTTAAAGCCTCGAGTGAGAATGCTTTTGAAGACATAGCGGGGAAAAGGGGAAAATGTTGCCAACCATTTTCCCCTTTTCCCACTATGCTTTCTACCCTTTCAGAGACATAACTAATGAATTTCAGGCATCTTATCTGTCGTATGCAAATTATTTCAAATTTGGACCGAGGTAAACTTTTCATCGTTTGGCAAAGACTTAAATTTAAGTGAAACTTACCTATTTTTGGTTTTAAAATAAACTGTTTTACGCGTAGTCTCACGAGATCTATAATTCTTTTTATCTAAAATTTGCTTCCGTATATGTAACCCTTTAAAATGCTCCATAGGCTCATTGGGAAAAACAGCCAATAATAAAACACAAAAATTGGAATTTCGAGATACTTTCCGCTAGTGAAAAAAAAACGCATCGGGCAGTGTAGATTAAAAATCACACTTCATGTCACAGTACGTGCTGTCTGATCTTAGTCTACACTGCCTGCAAAAACGCGTTCAGCAGCCCAAAGTTGCTTATAAAAAGAAGAACCTCACTATTTTTTCTCGTCTGCCTAACCCTTAACCTGCTAAATAAGTGAGATGAAACCTTTAACCCTTAGGCTGCTAAGCGCGACTCACTGACCTTTTGCGGACAGCGTAGATCAAGATCAGACTGCACAGAACGTGCAGTCTCATCTTGGATCTACACTGTCTGATAAGGAGATATCTTTCCTCCCAAAATACATTTGAAATAGGAAAATTTGGGTTTATACTATCGGTTTGAAAACTTCATTTCTTTTATTAACCCTTAACCACACGACAAAATTTTAGACCTGTCCAAATTGAAACCATTTGCAGACGACAAAATAAACGTGGCTCAAAAACTGAAACTTGTTTTGGGAAGTGTCGAAGACATTGTGGGAAAAGGAGAAAATGCTGGTTACCAGCATTTTCTCATTTTCCCACAATGTTTTCAAAAGGCTTCTTTCTCAGGGTCGTTAAAGTCGGGATTGTGTGATAAAGGGTTAAGCAGGATAAAGGTTATGCCAACTGTAAAAAAAAAAAATTTGCAATTTCAAAGATATGGGGGTATCTCCTCATCAGGCAGTGTAGATACAAGATCAGAATGCAGGGTCTGTGCAGTCTGATATTGATCTACACAGTCTGCAAAAGGTCCTTGAGTCACGCTTAATATTTGGTTGTGTGGTAAAGAGTTAATCCATAATAAACTTGCAGAATATACTTTTCTACGAAAACGCACAGACAAGCCTCGGAAAAAAAACATTACAAAGTAAAACATTCTGTCGCCCCATAAGACATCCTTTGGAGACATGTGTATAATAAAAAATATATATTATGGCAGATTAGCGTGTCTTGGAAACTTGTGGAATCCAGTGGCTTTCCCCCATGTGGCCGGGAAACAAAACAAGGTTCTATTTACGGTCTTCTGTGCACTATACCGCCATCATCCAATGGAAAAATCATGGATGTTAACGGCCAAAAGTACTGCCGGCTGTCATGGCATTGACGCTTAATTCTTTACCAGATTAATCTTTTACCGCACAATCCCGAGTTTTAACGACCCTGAGAAAGAGGCCTTTTGAAAACATTGTAGGAAAAGGAGAAAATGCTGGTAACCAGCATTTTCTCTTTTTCCCTCAATGTTTTCTATCCTTTCCAAAACAAATATCATTTTTTTGGGTCACATTTATTTTGTCGTCTGTAAATGCTTTCAATTTGGACTAGTCTAAAATTGTCGTGTTTGATAAAGAGTTAACAAAATAATAGACTTGTCTACACTGAAGCATCCAGTGGATACAGTGAGACGCACGAGTCCTACACTTTACCACTGAGCCACGCAGGACCCCTGGAATCGAAAGTAGGTAGTTTAATTGTGCCGCGCTCTGTGAAAAGGGGGCTTAATGCATCTGCGAAAAGTATCCACCCAGGTCAACCTGCGCAGTCCACGCAGGCTGACCTGGTCCGAAACTTTTCGCGGTAGTCAATTTTCTGTATGCCCAAGGCCCAGTATAGCTTATGATTAAGTCGGTTGTTGGCCATTATGGATCCATAATTATGTGACAGCTTGATTGACACCATGGATCTCGGAGATGCATGAGGGCGCCTTTTGCCAGAGCGTGACTTTTATATAGCCTATTTGGCGCTGAAAGAGTCAAGCACTTTGTCAAACGTTTAGATTAAGATCCGAGGATTCTTTAACCCTTTCCCAAACAAACCCTGGTTTTCACGTGTCTGCAGTACAAGTCTTTTGAAAACACTATGGGGGGAAAAGGAGAAATTGCTCGTAACGAGCAATTTCTCCTTTTCCCACAGTGTTTTCTACCCTTTTTGAGAACTTTCTGCCATTTTCATCAAAGTTAAAATTGTCGTCTGCAAACTCTTTCAATTTGGACCAGTCCAAAATTTGTCGTTTGGGAAAGGGTTAAAATAAGTGATGAAATTGCAATAATTGAAAATCTATTTCTTTTATTTGGCACTCATAAGACTCTTTGTCTGACAACATACTACATGTACTTGTAAATAAAACAATATACTAAACCCCAGTCATGCTGTGCGAAACGCGAATTGCTTGTTATGATCTTTGATCTACGCTGTCCGCTTTGCTTAGATAATTCTGGCAAGAACCAGCCATGAATCTGCAGGTATTTGCTGTTTTCCAAACTTTAAAGGCCCAATAGCGGTCAAAAAAGTAATGCAAGTGTTAAAATGCATCTAAATTAAAATACTGTGAGGATGACAATCTGTTATTGTGTGGTCGGTCCAGGTGTTAGCCACTGGTAGAAAAATTGAATTTTATGCAAAAAGTAAACAGAAATAGAGTGACCTGGCAACTGTTAAGCTAGTTTTGAAATTAACTTCTCTGCCAGCGACTAACACTTGGACCACAGGCCTTTGAAACTCCATTGGTTTATCGGTGAACACTAAACTTTTCCTTGATCGATCATCGAACACTTTTGCACATTGGTGCATCTCCTGTATATCATGGAATACTCAATTTTATTTACACCGTTACTATAAATAGCACATTGGCGATTGATTGAATTTGTGTTTATTTATCGTTGCACCGGTTGCCCATATGGGCGACACCCCCTGAAGACAGATAGTTTTGTTACGGGGGATAGTGCAAGATACAGGACGAAACCCATCCGAAGTTACGCCTGGTTCTTTAACGTGTTAAGTCTATAGCACCGTCACACGGGACCTCGGTTTAACGTCTCATCCGAAAGACTATCAGTAATTTTAGGTGGCCAGTCGCGAGGCTCGAACCCACACCCTCAAGTGGCCCAAGACTTGAAGTTTACAAGTCCTACGTTATACCACCTGAGCTATGCGGGCTGGTCGCATATTGGCGACTATCTCTATATTGTATATGATAAGTCTCACTATATACGATGTAGAGGACCAATGATCTACTTACAGTCACGGTGTCCGCAAAGGAAAATTTCGTTATCCTGTGATAGACCAATGGAATTTCAGTGGCCTATGCGTAGATCGATTGTACACAATGACAGATTGTCGTCTTCACAATAATTTCACCGTACTTTTAAATGGTATGATTTAAATGCATTTTAACACTCGTTTTGTTTACTTTTGGCAGCTAGTATTACTTTGATGTCCTTTTATGATTATTTGGCACTCTGAGGGTTACGTCGATATATTTGGATGGGAAAAAAATTCAGATTATACTATTCAAGGCTGTGTTGACCAAAGCATCTCAAAATATCCAGAAAATGTAGATCTAATATCTGACTGGATGTCTTTTTCAGCTTGTTTAGTACCCTGCAAGAGGTCTTCAACCCCACACCCTTTCTTTTACTTAAAATTTTCCGTGGTCCATATTCAAGAACCATTCCTAAGAACATTCTTGGTCATATTCGCCAGGAAATTTCTAAATTTGAATGTAATACAACTTCTAATTGGCTAAACCATTTGGTTTAGCCAGTCAGAAGGTGTGATATGTTTCAAATTTAGAAAATTTTAGATAATAGGACTACGAATGTTCTTAAGAATGGTCGGTGAATGCAGACCCTGTTTTGTGTCACTTGCACTCTTCAGCATTAAAGGTACAAATGTGTTTGTTTGATAGATTCTAGTGCTTGAACCGTGTACCCAACAATCACGTGTTTTCACGACCCTCAAGACAAAAAGCTTCTGAAGACATTGTAGGTAAAGGAGAAAATGCTGGTAACCAGCATTTTCTCCTTTTTCCCACAATGTCTTTTACCGTTCCGAAGAAGAATCCTATCCTTTAAGTCATAATGATTTTATTTATCGTCTGCAAATTTGTCGTTTGTTTTCTGCAAATGCTTTCAATTTGGATAAGTCTGAAAAGTTTGTCGCCTGGTACAGGGGTTGAACAAATAAACTCGACAGCTGACAGCAGCTCACGGTTAATGCGACACGTACAGAGGCGCTAATGGCCCCAGTGACGCATTCAGCTTTCCTGAATTAGTACCCAATATATCACCCTGTTTTATATCAAAAGAGCACTAAACTTGTATACAGGACACACGTTACATGACTATAGCCCATGCTTGTTTCGATACGTAATTCATATAGAAAAAAAAATTTTTTTTTCGGTGAAAGATCGAAATTTATTTCATCCTAACAATCGACTGGGTCCTTAGGTAGAGCAGTCCTTTAACCCTTAAGCTGCTGATCGCGACCCACTGACCTTTTGCGGACAGTGTAGATCAAGATCAGACTGCACAGAACGTGCTGTCTGATCTTTTGTCTACACTGTCCGATACGGTATTTTCTTTCCGGTGAAATCAACTTTGAAACCGCAATGTTTGGGCTTTTAGTATTGAATGAAAATTTGCGTTTCATTTATTCAGCAGCTTAAGTGTTAACGTGCAGAAAACTGACCAATAGCCAAAAGTTTCGATCCATGTCAGCCTGCGCGGACTGCGCAGGCTGACATGAGTCGATACTTTTTGCAGACGCATAAAGCCCCCTTTTCACAGAGCATGGACGAAATATATTCTTAAAGGGAAAAAAGCGAAATACACAGTTTAGAAATCTGAAATTAC
Organism: Tridacna gigas; assembly: GCA_945859785.2. Lineage (NCBI taxonomy): Eukaryota > Metazoa > Mollusca > Bivalvia > Cardiida > Cardiidae > Tridacna > Tridacna gigas. Next base: position 11,261,662 of record OX244029.2, on the reverse strand, counting down.
ACGTATAATTTAGTGGGAGTGTTACTGTAAAATAAGAAAATCTTTTACAAAAATAAAGAGAAAACTGATTGGATTTGCAAAAATAAATGGCAGCAATTCATCAAGATTTGGACGAGAAAAAAGCTGTCTTTCAGAGGAATTGATCTAAAAGTAATATCAAGTTGAAATTCAGCTCTCTAAAATATCTCGTCTGTAGGATTATACATTTGCCCTTGGCCTATGCTTGGCGTGACAAAAAACTGTTTAGTCCTCAAGAGCAGGCTTAAGTGATTTTTGCGGATTGATAGATCAAGATGAGATTGCAGAAAAAAGGAAGTCTGATCAAGGATCAGACTCCGGGAAATTTCTTTAGACATCTTGGCAAAAACGAAGTCAACCCTTTTCCACACAAAGTTCAACGACCCTGGCGGAAAAAGGCTTTTGAAAAAAAATGTGGCGAAAGGAGAAAATGATGGTTACCAGTATTTTCTCCTTTTCCTACAATGTTTTCTGCCCTTTCATAGAGAAAAAACCTATCATCTTAGCCACATTTTATTTGTCGTCTGTAAATGCTTTCAATTTGGACGGTTGTCGTCTGTAAATGCTTTCAATTTGGACAGGTCTAAAAAAATTGTCATCTGGTAAAGGATTTTTAAGTTCATCATTTCACTGAGAGGGAACTACATAAAATGTCGCTTTATTTAGCCATTCACCATCTGCAGACGACTTTTTTTTTTGTTTTGCAGCAGACATTATTTTAAAACGTTGTGGCTTCGTTTGGATGCATTTCTCCTTTCCTCAAACGCGGTCTGGTTAAAAACGTGAGAAAAGGTCATGTATAGGAAGTAATGTGCTTTGGGCATTGCTTGTGAAACAATTTCATCCACCAAATTTTGCTTTCTCTCGACAATTTCCTTAATGTCTTAGGCTCGACCACTTCGAATGTCAAAGTCACTCCCTATGTTGTGATTCGAACCTGAAACCTTTGCAGGGGTGGGGTGGGGGAGGAGAGACTGATTCCCTACCCACCATTCAAATTCTCTTGCCACGTGATCCTGACTTGAATCACCCATAAAAGAAGATGCCTTCTATATCAGCACTGTTGCTTAGTTATTATCAGACTCGCATCGAAAAGCTGGGTTTAAGAGATTTATCTTTAACAGTAGGCTGTATCGAACAATTTGCTGCGTTTGCAGAAAGAGGGAATCGAGATCAGATTGATCAGAATGTGAAGTCTGATCTTGGATCTACAGTAACAGTTCTTCAAGAAAAAAATTGTCCCGCAAAAACGACAAAACGACACTATAATTATAATTGCAAGTTTTTTCTTTCTTTCTTTCTTTCTTTCTTTCTTCCTGAAATTGTAAAGAATCTTTTTCTTTCTTTCTTTCTTTCTTTCTTTCTTTCTTTCTCAACTCAAAATAAGCGTTTAATTCATTTAGCAGCCTTTGGGTTAATCAAATTTGCTAGGAAAGAAGTTCAGGTAAAATCAATATCTTTGCATGATTTTCTTCAAAACCGTCTCCTCTCCGAGCAGAATTTTATAGAGGCATTAACCCTTAGGCAGCAAATCACGACTCGAAAACCCTTTTGCGGACAGTGTAAATCAAGATCAGACTGCACAGAACGTGCAGTCTGATCTCGTATCCACACTGTCCGATAAGGTGATGAATTCCCCCCCCCCCCAAAAAAAAAAAAAAAAGAAATACCTTTTAAATAGGAACATTTGGAACATTTGCGTTTTGACTATCGGCTTAAAAGTTTTTATTGCACTTATTCAGCAGATTAATTAAGGGTTCAACTGGATTAGATTTAGCCTGGCATTCAGGCCCTGTATTTGAGTCATTCTAATAAACAAGGTACACAACTACTGTAAACCCTCAGGAATATGTGTTGTTACTTGCTCTTTATCTGAAATACAGGCGTTAAATCAGACCATGAGAACAATCTATGAGTGTATTTGCTTGGCAGTCTTATTTTGTGTTTTATTTTATGAAAATTCTCAATTTAACGGACTGATACCAGTCTAGATTAAGTTTTCATCCGGGGTGAAAGGATGGCTTTAACCCTTATCTTGCTAAATAAAAGAAATGAAACTTTCAAACCGATAGTATAAACCCACATTTTCCTATTTCAAAGGTATTTTTGCAGGAAAAATATCTCCTTACCGGACAGTGTAGATCAAAGATCAGACTGCACGTTTTGTGCCGTCTGATCTTGATCTATTCTGTCCGCAAAAGGTCAGTGAGTCGCGATTAGCATTCTAAGGGTTAAAATTGAAACATAGATAAAATACATGTGGAAAACACGAAGAATTATCTACTTTTCTTTATCACTTTTCCTATAAAATTTCCTATTCCGTTAGTAACGGTATAACCCATTATTTCATGGTACAGGATTAACACTTAAGCTGCTGAATAAATTAAACGCAAAATTCTACTCAATACTGAAAAGCCAAACATTGCGATTTCGAAGTTGATTTCACAGGAAAAAAAATACCGTAACGGACAGTGTAGATCAAAGATCAGACTGCATGTTCTGTGCAGTCTGATCTTGATCTACACTGTCCGCAAAAGGTCAGTGGGTCGCGATTAGCAGCTTAAGGGTTAATACATGGTTAAGTTGATAATATATCGAGTGGAACCATAGTTAAGTTGATAGAGTCGCCGGATATACTTTTGATGGTCATTGGTATGAGTTGCAATGAAGGCAATTTTTTTTCGGCATTTTTCCCCAAACCAAGAGTAAGATGTCAAGTTTTTATGATTTTCCTTACAAAATATCAACTTTCTCACTCCATATAAACTGTTGGTCAAAATCTTTATGACATGTTGACATCTTTAAGCATTCATTGATGTACGTGTGTTTGTACAGATGTACACCTGTCGCTGCCTGTTGGTCTGTATCTTTGAAAGCATGTCCCTGACTATGCCTGTCAGTTTCTCCTAGTCTCTTTCTGTCTGTCTGTCTGTCTGTCTGTCTGTCTGTCTCTCTCTCTCTCTCTCTCTCTCTCTCTCTCTCTCTTTTACCAACTCTGAGGGAGATTACCAAGACGAAAAGCCTAAACCCATATTCCAGAATTATTGATCCTAGCTTCAAGGCAGACCATAACGAAGACATTCATCTGATGAATTCTATGAAGCAGACGCTTCAATTTGTGTCAAATATTCCACCAGTTAGCTTCTTCGAAAAATGGCCAATTTAATTTCGGTTTCTTTTTATAGGCTGAAAATGGGAGAAAAGGATTTTTACCGCACAAATTTTTGAGCTTTAACTTTCCCAAACGACAAATTTTGGACTGGTCCAAATTGAAAGAGTTTGCAGACGACAATTTTAAATTTGATGAAAATGGCAGAAAGGTCTCAAAAAGGGTAGAAAACACTGTGGGAAAAGGAGAAATTGCTCGTTACGAGCAATTACTCCTTTTCCCACAGTGTTTTCAAAAGACTTGTACTGCAGACACGTGAAAACCAGGGCTTGTTTGGGAAAGGGTTAACGACCTTGAGGGTGGAAAAAGGTTCTTGAAAACAAGAAATTAACTCTATTGAAATGCTTTCTAATAATACTTCGAAATGTGTTTGTCCTCGATGCTTAGAGCTAAAGTTAACGCAAAATCGTTACCCCTGTCGTCAAGAGACTTGATACAGACTGAAAAATCACCTAATTTCTAGCTTGGTAGGAAAATTCAAAACTGCATGACTCTGAAATATATATGAGCCATGCTCTGTGAAAATGGGGGTTCAATGCATCTGCAAAAAGTATAGACCCAAGTCAGACTGCGCATTCTGCGCAGACTGACCTGAATCGAATCCCTTTGCTATTTGTAAATTTACTGCATTTCCAAGGACCATACTACGTCATGATATTGTCCGTTGTTATATAAAATGGTTTCAATGGATCCATAATTATGTGATGACTTGCTTGGTATAATGCATCATGGGAGATACATTAACCCTTTCCAAACGACAAATTTTGGACTGGTCCAAATTGAAAGAGTTTGCAGACGACAATTTTAAATTTGATGAAAATGGTAGAAAGTTATCAAAAAGGGTAGAAAACACTGTGGGAAAAGGAGAAATTGCTCGTTACGAGCAATTTCTCCTTTTCCCCCAGCGTTTTCAAAAGACTTGTACTGCAGACACGTGAAAACCAGGGCTTGTTTGGGAAAGGGTTAAAGCCCTTTTGCAAGAGCACATTTTATATATTTCTTTCTTAATGTTGACAGTTTACGATAAGTCAGACACTGACCTTTTTTTTTTAATGAGCCACGTTCTGGCAAAAAAGGGGCTTAGTGCATGGTTCGTGATCCACGATACCGATCAAGCCATCACATAATTATGGATCCATGATAGCCACTTTTTCTTTAACAACCGACTTGACCACGAGGTAGGCTGGTCCTTGGACATACAGAAAATTGACCGATAGCGAAAAGTTTCGGCCCAGGTCAGCCTGCGCGGACTGCGCAGGCTGACCTGGGTCGATACTTTTCGCAGATGCATTAAGCCCCCTTTTCGCCCCCTTTTCGAAAATGCATTATGCCCCCTCTTCACAGATCATGGCTCAAATATTAGGGAAATAAAGAAATAGCTCATTACCAGTGATCACTCCGTCTGTCACGATGTTATCTGATCAGTTTGGCCAAGTTTTGAAAAAAAAAAATGTCCACCATCCACCCGCCGACCACGTTGGCCTATCGGTGCTTTTATCCATGTTTGACTAGTATAATCGCAAAATATAGAGTAGAAGAGAATAGAACAAGAGTTTTATCTTACATTACGACCTGAGATGTAAATCATCAATCAGACAGACGGACGAACGCATTATCAGTTTAACAGTTGACCAAACAGATAGAGGTTTGGCGCATAAGATGTTGTTGATTCTATGCCATTAAATTTTACACAAATTTCTTTTTTTTTCTTCTCTTTCTTTCTTTCTTTCTTTCAATTGAATAATAATAATTATCATCATCATCATCATCGCCGGAGTATGAGTTTTGTCAATTATCCATAAATTTTGAACCCTAGTTTTACATTTTTACACGGATGGATGTATATTTCTCTTTCTCTCTTTCCCCCTTTCTCTCTTCCCCCCCCCCCCACCCCACCCCCCCGCACACACACCAAATCTGTCAACAAGTAGGTAATATGCTAGAAATAAACAGGGTCCGTATTCACTAACCATTCTTAAGAACGTTCTCAGTCTTATTCCCTAAGAAGATTTTCTAAATTTGAAAGTAACACAACTTCTGATTGGTTAAACCAAATGGTTTAGCCAATCAGAAGTCGTGTTGCTTTCAAATTTGGAAAATTCTGGAGATTTAGACTAAGAACGTTCTGGAGAATGGTTGGTGAATACGGACCCAAAAATCAATATCTCAAAAGAGAGTTTGGGAGAACCTTCCTCTGCTTTGGTGAGAAAGCTGTTGCATGACAAACGTTATTAGGGCCTTGATAGAACTTTGTAAGATTTATGGAAAAAACTGTGACACTCTGTCCATATCGGAATCGTCATCACCGAGCACTGGATAAAACCTGGAAAATTAAATCTAATTAACTCTTTCTCCTTTAATTTTGGACGGCTTGCATAGATTCTGCGGACGGCTTGGATCAAGATCAGACTGCTCAGGATGTGCATTGCGATCTTGAATCTACACCCGCTGTTACTACAAAGAATGGACAATTTGTAGATCCGTGTGTGCATTTATAATTTAAGAAAATATTCAGTACATTATTGATTCGCACAGAAATTATACTGTAAGCTGGTGAATGTCAAGAATTGATATTGAAGATAACAAGAGAAATATAAAACGTTGACGGCTTAACCACCCCTAGCCCGTTACCGCTCATTTTTCCCCTCTGCGGGGGGTGGGGGGGCGAGGGTTGAAAGCACCGTTGGAAGTATAACAAAGTACAGTACATGTATACAAACAAACAATTTTTTTAAGATTTGAAGGGCTAAAAATAATCATTTTTCGAAGGTATGAAAATAACTGTGGGAAAAGAAGCAATTGCTCGTTCAAAGCAGTAGCTCTTGTACCAAAATGTTTGTATAGGTCTGTAGGTTGCATGTTTGTAAAATATCATATATAGTCTAGTAGCCAAGACCCGAAATTTTCGGTTAGGGAGGACGGCGTGTTCAAGGCAGGCAACAGTGCTTATTAGAGTCAGTAGGGGTATCCAAACACAAAAATGCTTGTTGCCATGCCGGATGACCTTTAGTGGTCAGTTGGTCAGAGGTCAAAGGTCACTGAGTGCAAAAATTTAAGATTAGAACCCTGCAACAAAATAGAACTGAAACATAGCAAAATAAATGCCAGAAATCTTTAAAATCATTACTTGTTATCAATATAGATGGGTCTTCAAGGATTTCAAACAATTTTGATTAATTGCAACCCTTATAATAGAAATATTCTTAATTGAAATAGAACTATTTGCAATAAACCATTATGGACTGTTCATTTTTCAGTTTTTGCACTGCCAGTGCTTAATAATACAAATGTTTCCTAACAAATAAATGTAGCAAATGAAAGGAATTCAATGTGTATTCAAAAGGCTGTTCAGTTAACCCTTTACCAAGTGAAGAAATGGTCTTATGCAGACTGTAGAGACTTAATGAATATCAGATGAACCGTGTTACCAGTGACGGGATTCACCTTGGAAATTGTAAGGAGCAATCTGGAAAAGGTGAAATGCTTGTAATAAGCATTTCCCCTTTCCCAAAAACGTTTCATGCAGCCTTCCCCTCAAGACTGTATAAACCATGACTTATCTGGATAGGGTTAAAAATCAAAGACATTGTCAGTTCATTTCATGAATGTTATAGATTGTAACCCTAATTATGCTATTTTCTATTAGAAAATGTCATCTTTAAATTTTGTTTTTATATTGGAAGGTAGTTTACGTCATTTATTGGAAATAAAGCATTTTTGGACAGTAGGCATCATATAAACTTTTTGTTAAAGTGCATATATCTAAAAATCAAAGTTCTGAAAGTACTGAAAACACATTGTGCTGACAATCACTTGAAATACAATTTTTGATATTGTGAATTTCACAAAGTCGCTATCTATATCTAATTCAATGTTGAGGGGATTACAACATGCCATGGCTCCATTACAACATCAGTCATTTCAGTGAATTTCTCCGACAAGTGCACTTGGATGAGGTACAATTTTTGCAGTTGTAGGTAGGAATCTATGAGCATGCTTTTGGTACAGGATCTTTTCTAATTAAGAGAGGCTGCAAGTGTCCATCATTTTCATACCATCCATTTTGCCAAGGAGAACACAGTTCAGGGACAGCTTCAGCGGCGGACAACCAAATAGCAGTCTGATAGTGGGCTTGTCTAATATGTAGTTCCAAGGCGTCAGATGTTGGAGGAAGAATTTCGATGTTTCGCTTACCCGACAAGACAAGAGCCGTCAGAGACGGGTTGTGCTCCCCGAACAAGTGCTTGTCATAAAATGTATGAAATTGGAAAAAATAATCCAAAGGCAAATGTTACGATGATAATAATTGATGATATATGTACCAGGAGAAAAATGTGCGAACACAAACTGAAATATAGCTGGACAAACAAATGGACAGACTGACAGCAAAATTCTTTTGGGGAGGATAGTAAGTGAAATGTGAAATTTTGGCCAGCAAGACAACGGAGAGAAACTGACTCTAACTCTACCATGAAGCCACCTTTTCCCCTAAAACATCTTGAAACATGGAAAAATTACATTTTCTATTTATCAGTAAGATCTATCTGTTTATAAATTTTGTCATTAATAGGTGTAATACTTTTAGAGTAATAGCCATCGCAAACTTGAAAAGGTCACTAAGCCTCCTTTAAGCCCCCTTTTCCCTTAAGACAATATTGCGTAATTGGAATAAATACAAAGGGTGTGTGGTTTGTGGCATTTTTTAATAATAATTCAAATTCGAAATTTCATGAAATTTTGAGCAGTAATGTAGGAGATATTACATAAAATGAGTTTTTATATGAAGCCCCCTTTTTCCGTGATGCAGCCTGAAATTGAGAAACAAGTTCAGATTTTAAATTTCATGAACTTTTGAGCACTAATGTAGGAGATATTAGAGAAAAACAATTTTTTAAATCAAGCCTCCTTTTTCCGCAACGCAGCCTGTAATTGAGAAACCGGGAAAGAAGTTTCATAAAACATTTTTTTACATAAAGCCCCCCTTTTCTGTGATGCAGCCTGAAATTGAGAAACCAGAGAAGAGTATCTGGGCAATGTTCCAACGAGTTCAGATTTGAAATTTCATGAACTTTTGAGCATTAATGTTGGAGATATTAGTGAAAAACATTTTTTTACATGAAGCCCCCTTTTTCCGTGACGCAGACTCAAATTGACAAACCGGGAAAGAAGTATCTGGGCAACGTTCCAACGAGTTCAGATGTGAAATTTCACAAAGTTTTGAGCACCGATACAGGAGATATTAGTGAAAAACAATTTTTTACATGAAGCCCCTTTTTTCCGTGACGCATCCTCAAACTGAGAAACCGGGAAAGAGGTATATGCGCATTGTTCCGAGGAGTTCAGACACCATCAGGTGGTGGTAAAGCATCATTGCACACACCATCTTCAAGAATATGCTGTAGAACAGATATGTCACCAGCTGAAGTCAGTGCTCCAGATGTATCAGCCAATGATAATGGCACTGGAAATAATTCATGTTTCGATAATTCAGCAATGTTAATCTGCCTACCTGATAGCTGAGCTCTAAACAGTCGTTGTAGAAGTGACATGTCTGTTTTGAGAACCTTAGTTTGTGATGAAGCTGTGCTTGTCTTGTACAGCGTCTTAAATGACCCTGAAGCATAAGACTTATTAGAAAATGTGGGAAAAGGAGACAATACTTCTAACAAGCAATTTCTTCTTTCCCCACAATGATTCCTACATTATAAATGGATTTCAAGTTTTTCATTCTTTAAACTTGGTAGGGTAAAAATGTGTCGTTTAGGAAGGACTTAGTTACATACAAGAAACCTACTATCGATTTTGTTCCAAATTGAAAGAAACTGTAGAAAACGCTCAAAAGTGTCTTGCAAAGGAGTTTAAATACTGATAGAGTAGAAATCATAGAAGGAAAAGGTAAAATGGCTCTTCACAAGCAATTCAACCTTTTTCCACAATGTTTTCCCAAGCCTATTTTTTAAAATGAATTAAGACAATTACATATGGAGAAACCATAGAACCACTTAAAGACAATAAGAAAGCAAAGCCAGTTGTACAAGTCCATTGATAGAACACAAAATCAGGCTTGTTTCACCACTTTAATGTATAGGAATAACTTACCTTACATCAGTACTTCTGGTACTTTGATTTTGCACAAAATGCATATATAGGGAAATAATGAAATATTAATGTGCAACAATTTGGAGAACAGCAATAATGCCTAACTTTACATAAATTTTTCCTGATTAAATAAGAAATTGGGATCTCTATAAGGTAATATATATGTAAAACAGTCTTCTGTACCTATTGACCTTTGATTATTTGACCCAGATGGAAATGCAAGGCATGGATTTGCTACAAAATGCTCATTTCTTGATAATATGATCACATTCTACATAAACAGATATTTTCAGGCACATAAAATAATGTTTTTGTAAGAACTGCGAAGAAACATACAGGTTGATATTTTTATTAGAAAATGCACTCCATTGACCTTTTGACCTATATCTTGGCTTATCAGTAAAATTGAGCTTGGCAACCAGGCATTTCTAGACAAGCAAACCCTAATGAAGCTTCCTGAAGTTGTTGCCAGCCTTGAACACGCCGTCCTCCCTAAGTCGATTTCTAGCCACCTTTTAGATTTTAGCTACTAGACTAATAGGGACAGTAGACGGTACCCCAAAACCAAAGAGGCATATATGCATGAGGTTTTTTATGTCCCTGCATCGCATTGTTTTAAAGCATTGTGGTATGAAATAAAATTACCAGCAACTGCTCCTTTGTCAATGATATTTCTAATTTCGATTTTTTTAGAAAAGGAAAAAAAAAAAGGTTTCCTTCAAGTATTTACCTCCCTTTTTTATTTGCACTACACATTGTTTGTGTATCTGAAAATTGATTGTATGGTAATGACAGTTGATTAACTCTTTACCAAATGACAAAAATTTAGACCGGTCCAAATTGAATGTATTTGCAGACGACAAATTGAATTTATCTCAATGTTTTTTTTTTTTTAGCTTTGCAAGGGTAGAAAAACATTGTTGGAAAAGGGGAAAATGCTGTTACCAGCATTTTCTCCTTTTCCAACACTGTTTTTAAATGCTTTCTTCATTGGGATCGTTAAACATGGACCGACTGTCTCACAATTTACGTTTTTACTGCCAATCTGATAGCGTCGGTCTTTTGTAGCAGGCTAAAAGTACATTTCTAATGCATTTGAAAATAATATTGGTCATCGTTTATCAGGTAGCGGAAGGTGTAGATCTAAGATTAGACTACGCTCTGTGAAGTCCGACCTTGATCTACGCCATCAGCCATTGGCCGTGAAAAAGTTAAACGCATCCGTAAACAAGATAAAAAACGATTTCGTCGAATTTAAACGCTTTGGGTCTCGAATGATGTGTCTTATTTTAGATTCAAAACGTAACGCAATTTCTGATTGGCTAAACCGTTTTCTTGCACCATTCAGAAAATCCAGGACATTTTTGAGAATTTTGACTAAGAATGTTCTCAAGAATGGTGAATACGGGCCGGAGTTCGAACACGCTACTCTCGGTTTGCTAGCTCTGCAGGTACTAATGCCCCATTGAAGCTTGGCAAGAAACTACGAAAACTTAGCTGAAGTCGATAAGGGTTATCGATTGCTTGAATTACGACGCCCTGTCGTCAGTTTTTATCTGTCCATTAACTCTTTCGGCGCCAAATAAATAAACTCGACTTCTTTCGGTGGCTGTAAATGCAATCCACAGAGACCCAGAAAGATTTTTATCGTAGGGACTTGACTAATTAAGCGGACGGTACAGATCAAAGATCAGATTGCACGTTCTGTGCAGTCTGATCTTGATCTTTGCCGTCCGCAAAAGTCCCTGTTTTCGCCTATGGCGCTGACAGGGTTAAATCTTTACCATAGGACAAAAAGTAGACTAGTCCAAATTGAAAGCATTTGCAGACGACATTTTGAATGTACCGCAAAACATGACATTGGTCTCTTCAAGGGTAGAAAACATTGTGGAAAAAGAAGAAAATGCTGGTTACCAGCATTTTATTCATTTCCCACAATGTTTTAAAGAGGCTTCTTTCTTCGGGTCGTTAAAAGTCGGGATTGTGCGGTAAAGGATTAAATCTGATTTTGTTATGCCACTACAAGTGCTATCCCATACAAAATCAATTTGATCCTTTGGATGACGAATACAAAATTTAGGCTCATCGGAAGATACTACAGACAGATCAGACTGCTTATTACTTGCAATCTGATCTTGGATATACGCTGTCCGATATTCTTCAAAATATTGTGGTTAAAACCATGTTGATATTGTAATAATCTTCGTCTTCATTTAACTTTTACAGACTGTATTTTGTCCTTTTAGTTTGTTTAGCTTTCTAAGGATGATGGTATTCAAACTATCGGTTTTCCTAACGTAATTAACCCTTTCCCAAACAAGCCCTGCTTTTCACTTGTCTGCAGTACAAGTCTTTTGAAAACACTGTGGGAAAAGGAGAAATAGCTCGTAACGAGCAATTTCTCCTTTTCCCACAGTGTTTTCTACCCTTATTGAGAACTTTCTGTCATTTTCATCAACTTTAATATTGTTGTCTGCAAACTCTTTCAATTTGGACCAGTCCAAAATTTGTTGTTTGGGAAAGGGTTAATGAAACTGTTGAATTTCTCCTTGTTGTATTACTTTTATGTCCATGTTATCATAATGGAGTGGAAAATCAGGATTATGATTTCTATACAAGGTTCACACGTTATTTTTTTTTTGGGGGGGGGGGGGATCTCGTTAGGGCTACAGATAAACAGACTTTTGCGAATGTAACCGTTGAGCTGTGAAATAACCCTTTACCACACAATTCCGTGATTTTCTGATCCCCAGGAAGCAGGCTTTAGAAAACATTTTGGGGAAAGGAGAAAATGCTGGTAAACAGTATTTTCTCATTTTCCCACAATTTTTTCTACTCATTCAAAGATAGAAAGTAGCATTTCAGCCACCTTTAATTTAACGTCTGCAAACGCTTTCAATTTGAACCGGTCTAAAATTTTGTCGTTTGGTAAAGGAATGAACCGAAAGAACTTTTTCAGCAACTAATTAAAGTGCAATTCTAATGCGAATTCAAAGGCCTTTATGCCGGGAAAAAAATCCCCTTATTATAGAACACTGTCGCTCCAAGATCAGACCGCTTATTCTGTGCAATCTGATCTTGATCTACAATGCCTGTAATGATGCCATGAGTTAGGCTGAGCAACTAAAGGGTTGAACAGATAAGAAATACGTTTTTGTGGCACATGTCGAAGACAATGCTACTATGAGTTCAATACGGCATTTTGAAAATCATGTATCGTAGTTTGTACAAAACCGAAGGAAGTAAACCCAATTAAATTCAATTCTTCTGAGACAAATAAGTGTTTCGATTGCACTCAGAAATGAAATTAAAAAAGGCGTATTCCAATGAATTGAATTAGGCTATCGATCGTGATATACTTAATTTTTATCGAAAATTGCTTGATCTGTTATGGCCTTCTACGTATACTAGCGTAATGATACAAACATACCGTGCTTGTTAGTCCCAAAACCAGTTCGTTCCTGGGCTTATTCGTCCCAGGGCTTGTTTGCCCGGACTTGTTCGTCCCACAAGATTGCACCCTTCTCTATCGGATTTTGTATGACTATATAGTAGGTTGACTTTCAAGCGAATATTTTGAAACTTTTTCCGTTGTTTACTTTTCAAATTACTAATTCCACACAATGGCTCCCTTGACAAATGCCACACCAGAGTTTTCAACGCTTTGATTAAAAGTGGTAATTTTAATACTTCACAGTTTCGCAATAAAATACGAGTATAGAAGCTTTGGGTTCTCATATGAGTTGTCCCATAATTTAATCATGTGAGTCCATATTCTACAGGAATTCAATTCATCATAAATGTATTTCCTGAAATATACATATGAGTCATGCTCTGACAAAAGGGGCTTAATGTATCTCCGTGACGCTTGATACCGAGCACGTCATCACATTATTATGGATCCACAAAATCTATTGTGTTTAAAAACCGACTGATTCATGACGTAGACTGGTATGCAGAAAACTGACCAAGAGCAAAAAGTTTCGGCCCAGGTCAGCCTGCGCGGACTGCGCAGGCTGACCTGGGTCGATACTTTTTGCAGACGCATTAACCCTCCTTTTCACAGAGCATGGCCCATTTGTAATACTATAAATCAATGCCATCAGACAATTACGAAAGGCTGTAGCCATTTGGATTTTAACCAGTCTAGATATGAACTACGTAATAGACTACTTCAGTGCTACATGTACCTCGAAGCATAACAAGCCTTCACAGCAAAATGTGAGATGTCCCAAATGTTGTTAAATTGCACATCACGTGACTTGAAACAGGAACTTCCGGTATAAGAGGATTGTGTAGCACCCATATATTTTTATATCCCGAAGCCAAGTGGTGTAACAAAAGGATAATGGGAATTTGCATTATTAAACGTCTCTAGTAACATGTATATTCTATGTTATTCTATGCTTATCGTACTGTGAATGCTGCTTTGATACAAGTTCTATTTATATACAATAGTGGTTTTATGTGTCATAGTAAATCCAGTTCGTTCCTGAGATTATTCGTCCCTGGGCTTGTTCGCCCGGACTTGTTCGTCCCACAAAATTGCAGACCACTCTATTGGATTGTTGGATTGTTCATGACTGTACAGTAGGTTGACTTTCAAGCGAATATTTTGAAACTATTTCTATTGTTTATTTTTCAAATTATTAATTCCTTACAATGGCTCTCTTGACCAATTTTTTTACACGAGTGCTTTCAACGCTTTCATTTATATACAGTGGCGTTCAGACTGAATTGTATCCTATAATCATAGAAGTGCATGTACATCTAGAAGTTATTTGATTAAGTATTCTCATTTGTTCTATATGTACTTATTCATCGTAGCTATTTAGGTTGATTTTTTACCAACTTCTTGGTATTAGTCCCGAATGAATAAATAGTAATTTATGACTGGTCAACAACGCGGGGCCATGTTTATTCTGCAGATCTATGGGGGCTTGGTTGCTGGCCAATTTATGACACAGATTAAAAGAATTACTAGCATTAATCGTTACCCGCGGCGCTTATTCACACCTTTGCAAATCGTTTTTTGTACTGGCCCCCCTTTTTTTGAGGGGGGGGGGGGTACTATTTAACTACACGCACTTCCAGGCACTAAACTTTTAGCGACAACTGTTTCTCTACAAACATTGAATTGGGTTAACATCTAATCATGAAAAATGAATTTTTGGTTGTAACTTGATTGCACTGAAAATTTGCTGGTTTGTCAGGCCTTTTATTCGTTGTTGTTTCCGTTTGTCATAACAGCATGAAACGATTCAGTAGGATTTTCTTTGCAACACTTTAATAGCTCTTTGATGTGATGGCCTATTCTGCACTAATTAGCCCTCGACCCACGTCAATGTATCCAAAATAATAGCAATTTTTGCCCTTTGAATGCCTCGTACACATGGACATGCGTTTTTGATGACAATGCAGATCAAAAGCAACCTGTGCAGAAGGCATAGTCAGATATTGAATCACTTTGTCTGATGTTTTGTGACTTTTGCTTGCCAGAACAACTTTAATCCTCTACCAAACGAGTCCATGTTTTAAATACCTTAAGAAAAAAAACTTTTTGAAAACATTGTGGGGAAAAGGAGAAAATGCTGTTTACCAGCATTTTCTCCTTTTCCAACAATGTTTTCTAACCTGTAGCCTGCAAATGTTTCCAATATGGCCGAGCGTAAAATTTTGTCGGTTGGCCAGGGTTCAAAGAATTCGTTCCGCACACACTGATAGATCTAGTCCGTGTGCGACTTTATGAGACAACGTATATTATTGGTATTCATTTTCGGGTATTTTTGCCAGGAGTCTGAAATAGTCCCCACCATTGAATCAATTTCAAATTTTTTTCCAATAAAATTCCCTACAAATCATCCGAGAATTTAGAAGTAAATCGATAGATCCTGCACTCATCGACCAGAGCAAGGGTGTTCCGAACAGTTCCTCATCAATACAAGCGGCAATCAACGATAATTACACCAAGGACGAGGATAAAACGGGAGAAAATTACAGCGTAACGACATAACGTTAGTGTACACTTGTTCATTTACAAGTCGCACTGTTGAGCCCACTTACAAGTCGCTTTACTTAAACCAGACTGTAAAGACGGAATTTTCAACCCTTAAAGCTGCTAAGCTCAATTTACTGACCTTTTGCGGACAGTGTAGATTAAGATCAGACTGCACAGAACGTGCAGTCTGATCTTTGATCTACACTGTCCAGTAAGGAGATATTTTTCTCAAATAAAGTTTTAATTAACTTTATTCGGGCTTTTACCATTGATTTGAAGGTTTTATTTACTTTATTTAATGACTTACAGTTGATATCAATGAAAAAAGGGTCAATAACTTGTAACAAGCAAGGGCTTTTTTCCACAATCGTTTTTCATTCGGTTAAAAATGTACTCCATTCCTTTCAAACATTACTAAGCCATTACTGGCAAAAGGGGTCTTAATATATCTCTCTGATGCGTAATACCAAGCAAGTCGTGGCGTAACTATGGATACATAAAATCCATTTTGTCTAGCAACCGACTGAATCATGGGGTAGACTGGCACCCTTGACATGCAGAAAATTCTCCCAGAGCAAAAAGTTCCGACCCACGTCAGCCTGCGCGGACTGCGCAGATGCATTAACCCTTAGAGCGCCGAATAAACCTGTCAGACATTTTCAATCTAGAAATATGACCCAAGTATTAGCTCTTCCATGGTCGCTTTTGTCTACAATGTTTTATCAAAGCGGACAGTGTAGATCAATGATCAGGCTGCACGTTTTGTGCAGCCTGATCTTGATCTACACTGACCGCAAAGGCAACTATAGTTGTGAAAGGCGCTTTAAGGGTTAAAACCCCTTTTTTTCACTGAGCATGGCTCGTTTATTTCACGTGAATTTAAAATTGCATTCGCCAGGTAAAAAAAAAATAGCATTAATATGTTGACTTTTCGCATACCGGAGGCAACTTAAACGGGCTATGCTGGTGATAATCCTAAACGTCAAAAATGTTTTATCGCTTACTTCAGTATGGTAATAACTTCAGATCACCAATATGTTATAGAGAGGAGAGTAAGAAGTACGTTTGAAATTCCTGAAGGTGATACGTAGCCGCTTGGGGTATGCCTAGTTTCATACAGAGATTTATCTTAAATTTTCAAATACTTGGTTAACTGTTAGGCTTAGCGCGAGTCAAGACGCTTTTGTGGACCGCGTATCAGACTGCACAAGGCGTGTAGATCTAGCCTGATTTTGAATTTACACTGTTTGCTGTGGTGAGATTTTTTTTTATCAGAAAGTGCTTTGAAATCTCAACAGAAGTGCGTTTTCAACTACCTGTATTGCCTAGAAACGTTTATTTATAAATTGCAGCAGTTTAAGAGGTTACGTTACAAGTCTGAACCCTTATCCTGCCATGTGCAATTCTGGGTAGTCTGGGTTCGAGTCCGATTTTTTTTTTAATTCGGACTTCACTTTATCAAAACTGAAGTTATAAAACTTCGAATCATTTGACAGATTTGCCACAGATCTATAGAGACCGTGACATGAGACCGAGATAAGGAGTGATTAAAAAATCATTACCGGCTGGACCTAGGCTAGATCTTGGGAGTGATAGTAGACCAGGGTCCGTATTAACCAACCATTCTTAAGAAGATTCTTAGTCTTATTCGCCAAGATTTTCTACATTTGAAAGTAACACGACTCCTGATTGGCTAAACCAAATGGTTTAGCCAATCAGGAGTTGTGTTACTTTCAAATGTAGAAAATTCTGGAGAACAAGACAAAGAACATTCTTAAGAATGGTTGGTGAATACGGATCCAGATCAGTCTGCATTCTCGTGAACATCGTATCTTGGTATACACTGTCCGTTAAAGCAACCAAAGATTTTATGGGCTCAACAAGGTTCACCCTTTACCAAACAATCCCAAGTTTTAAAAACACCTAGAAAATATCAAGGCTTTTGAAACACTGTGGGAAAAGGAAAAAAATGCTGATAACCAGCTGATAAACGCATTGTCTTTGTTCCTTCAAAGTCGAACCCTTTCATATCAGCAACGTCCAGTGAAGTGAGTCGTCTGCAAATGCTTTCATTTCGGCTAAGTGTCAAACTTTATAGTTTGGTGAAGAGTGAAAGTCCGAGACAGAGTAAGCAACGTTTTATCCAGAAAAATGTGAGTAACAGTCGTCTCTATTGTTTAACCATTGAATTGAGGATCGCAAAATGTATCTTCAGATTAGACTGCGCAGATCTGCAGCTTTATCTTTGTCTGATAGATCTCTTCGCAAACGACATCAACATTTGAAATCTTAATCTTGGCTTAAGCCATAGAGAGCACTCAATTAAATAAAATGTATTAATTCAATTGGGGGAAAAGCAGCCAAAATATTGCAATTTCAAGTTTGCTTTGGCCAGAATAAGTTTCAAAGAAGCGGACAATGTAAATTCAAGACCAGACTGCACGTTTTGTGGTTCTGATCTTGATCTACACTGCAACTCAAGTTGTTCCTATCGTTTTAAGGGTTCATTAAACACTGCCAACACTACATTGGAAAGTACCAAATTCAACACTGAGATTTTTCTCTCGGAAAGGAAATGAACAGTTTGCGCTGAGCGGCCGGAATTTTTTCCATGAATTATTTATAACTACAGCAATTAAGAGTTCCAGTTCTGAGACCGTTTGTCTAGAATAAATTTGCATGGTATCACAACTAGTTCTATTCTTGTGCAGTAAATGGCTACTTGGAAAATAAATGAATGTGATTCAACATAGAAGCTTTTCAGTACCGTTTTTGATCGATATTTCAATCATATTAAGGTGGTCAGTACACCAGTCAGTGCGTTATTAACCCTAATCCTGCTATATAACTAACGTGAAACTTTCAAGCCGATGGTAAAAAAAACCATCATGTTAATATTTCAAAGTTATGAGGGTTTGGGAAACATCTCTCTATCGGACAGTGTAGATCCAAGATCAGACTGCAGGTTCTGTGCAGTCTGATCTTGATCTACACTGTCCGCTAAAGGTCCGTGAGTTGTGCTTACCAGCCTAAGGGTTAAAGTTCCTTTTCTATCCAGGTTTGATTTAACTCTTCAGCAAACGACAAAAATTTCTAGACTTGTCCAAAGTCAAAGGATTTGCAGGCGACAGAATAAATGCGACTAAAAAAATGAATCTTGTTTTTGGAAGGATAGAAAACATTGTTGGAAAAGGAGAAAATGCTGGTTACCAGCATTTTCTCCTTTTCCAACAATGTTTTCAAAGCTTTCCTCCACAGGGTCCTTTAAACTCGGAATTGTGTGGTAGAGAGTTAATGGTATTCAACGCACTTTTCAACAATATTTCAGACATTTCTCTGGGACAGTATAACGTTTTCCACGGTTACTGAATCACCTGCTAACCTAGGGCTAGGCAATACGTCTTGCCCGGGGTACCTTCTGCCACGGTCTTCTTTAGCTGGAATCGAACTGTTAAACTCCCACCTCTCATCCATCCAACTATTGAGGACTCCTTAGCCAGTACAGCTTAGGGCTGATAAGAATAAAGGAATGTTGAGGGGTTTATACTCACAATGCATTTAGTCGTATGTATATGTAGTTGTGTACACAATGCATTAACTTAAACATAAGCCATGCTCTGTGAAAAAAAATGGGTTGAATGCATTTGCAAAACGTGTCGATTCAGGTCAGCCTGCGCAGTCCGCGCAGGCTGACATGAGTCGACACTTTTTGCTGTATGTATATTTTCTGCGCGTCAAAGGACCATTCTATCTCATGGTGCAATCGGTTGTTGGACAAAATGGGTTTTATGTTTCGACAATATTGTGATGTCTTGATTGGTATTATGTATCGCAGAGATGCATATTTCATTCTAACACAGCGGCGCTTATATGGCCCGCAACATGCGATATGAGACCTTCAGACATTTGCGTAAAGTGTCGTCCCGGATTAGCCTACGCAGTCCGCGCAGGCTAATCCGAGACGGCACTTTACGACTACATAAGATTTTTTCATACAGTAGACTTTCGTGAAACAGAAAATCGCACAAAAACGGGAAGTGTCGTCCCGGATTAGTCATAGACTGCACAGGCTGATCTGGGACAACACACTTTTACGCATATGTTCGAAGGCCCCTGTTTGTGTGTTGCACGCCATATATGAGTGCTCTAGCAAAAGAAAGTGAAATGCATCTGTGTGATGCATTATACCAAGGAGGTCATCACATAATTATACCAACGAGGTCATCACATAATTATGGATCCATGAAATCTATTTTGTCTTCCAACCACATGATTCATGAGGTAGAATGTCCTTTGACATACAGAAAAATGACTGATAGCAAACAGCTGGACTGTGCAGGCTGACCCGACCCAATACTTTTTGCAGATGCATTAGACCCCCATTTCAGAGAGTATCGCTCGATTAGACATATAGCATTTTTGCGACTCATAGACTGACCTTCTGACATTTCTCTTAGTCAGCTGAAGGAAACAGTCTCGGAGTCCATACTTAAACGTGTTTCTGCTTTGCCCCATTTTGAAATTACTTTCCAGAGAGTGTGGAGACTGTAGACAAAGATCACCCTGCATATACGTGCATTCTGATCTTTGTCTACAACAACTGCTTCGCATTCAGTCAGTACTAACTGGTTTTTTTTTAAATTCAAGATAAACACCTACCTGTTATACAGTTATGACGTGCCTTCAGAAACTCCTTTCTTTGGTCCTGCAGAGTTTTCACAAGGGCTTTCTCCTGGGGTCCCTCTATCGCAGAGAATATGGAGCCTCCTATTACCAGGTATAACATATAGAAAACTCCGAACACAATCAGACGAACATTGCTCTTTCTTAGGGGCATCTTGATAGCAGCTATACAGCGTCCATAACGTTCACAGCACTAGAAATATACAGTGAAATTCCTGTCAATCTAAAGATATCGCAGAAATTAACATCGTGTCATTCAATATCCGTTGACAGACATGTCCAAGAGTATTGGAATGTCAGTTTTCAATTCCTTTATATTGCTTTATTTAAAAAAAAAAAAGTCGATAAAATTCCACGCTTCTAACGTTATAGATCTATACCATAATCCACTGAGCAAATCGGAAAGCACAACAGTTTGCAGTATCACAAATCCATCAGCAGTTTTTGTTGCTGAAAGCCGGAATAATCGATACGGAAGGAAAACAACCTTGTTCGCTGTCCCTATAAACAGGCGATGACTGGAGGGAATTATGATCACCTCTCGAGTTACAGGGTTTTCTTGCAAATAGAAAAGTAGATTCCACGCTTTGTCCTTTCCCTTGGGTACGCGCTTTAGATACCGATACCCAATTGTGGCAAAAAAACAATGCAAGTGTTAAAATGCATTTAAATTCCAATCATACCATTTGAAGGTATGGAAAATATTGTGAAGGTGATAATCTGTCGTTGTATGGTCGGTCAAAGTATTAGTCGCTGGCAGAAAAATGAAATTTAAATCAGGCAAAAAATAAACAAAAGATAGAGTGACCTGGCAAGTTTTTACTTCGTTTTGAAATTAGAATGCATTTTGACACCCGCTTTGTTTACTTTTGTCAGCTAATGTTACTTTACGGTATTCGAAACCATTGTGACAAAACGAAGAAACTGGTTAAACGAGCAACTTTCCCCTTTTTGTCGGAATGTTATCTGTATGTTTTATGACCATCCAAGAGTTTTTTTTTTTTTTTATTCCGCTTTTCTCTCTGAAGAACCGCTAATCCTGCCCCCAAATAATTTAGACAATTCTCGAGCATTAAATGGGAAAGTTACTAGAATGATTGGTAAATGGGATTTCTTGGTGGTAAGTCCAACGCCATTCATATTGAGCAAAGAAGGACGCACAGGTCGGTTTAACTAGCGGATAACTATGCACAAAACTACGTCCATTTGCAAACGCTGTAGATCAAGATCAGATTGCACAGAACTTGCGGTCTGATCTTAGATCTACACTGTCCTACACGGCGAGATTTTTCATGGCGAAAACAGCTTCGAAATTGCATTACATTTTGTCTTAAAATATTAAATAAACATTTAACCCTCAAACTGCAAAGCGCGACTCAATGACATTTTCAATGACAGTGTAGATCAAGATCAGACTGCACAGGCGGACAGTGTAGATCAAGATCAGACTGCACAGAATGTGCAGTCTAATCCTGGATCCACACTGCCCAATACGGACATAAATAAGAAATAGCAACAACAGGGTTTTTTTTACCACCGGCTTGAATGTTTCATAGAACTTATTTAGCATGTTATCCCTTTACCACACAATCCCGACTTTTAACGACCCTGGGAAAGAAGCCTTTTGAAAACATTGTTGGAAAAGGAGAAAATGCTGGTAACCAGCATTTTCTCCTTTTCCCACAATGTTTTCTACCCTTCCGAAAATAAAATTCAATTACCACACAATCCCGACTTTTAACGACCCTGGGAAAGAAGCCTTTAGAAAACATTGTTGGAAAAGGAGAAAATGCTGGTAACCAGCATTTTCTCCTTTTCCCACAATGTTTTCTACCCTTCCGAAAACAAAATTCAATTTTCAGCTACATTTATTTTGTCGTCTGCAAATGCTTTGAATTTGTACTGGTCTAAAATTTTTGTCGTTTGGTAAAGAGTTAAGGGTTAACTCTTTTGAGCCGTGCTCTGGTAAAAGGGGGCTTAATGCTTCTCCGTGATGCATTATACCGAGCAAAACATCAGTTATTCATGGATCCACTCACAATGGCCACTCCTTTTAACAACTAACTTCATCAGAAGGTAGAATGGCCCTTGGACGTACAGAAAAATGACCAAAAGCGAGAAGTTTCGGCCCAGGTCAGCCTGCGCTGAATGCGCAGGCTGACCTGGGTCGATACTTTTCGCAGATGCATTAAGACCCTCTTCACAGAGCAAGGTTCAAATGGATTTGACATTTCTCGAGGTCTAAAGGTATATTTCCTCCTCTTTTGACGCTGATACTGATCGAAGATTAGTGTCAGGTAGCGGATGGTGTAGATCAAGATCAGACTGCACTTTTTGTGCAGTCTGATCTTGATCTACACCATCCGCAAAAGATGCCAAAGGCGACATCTGCAATGAAAGTGTTAATTTACTCTTTTCCAAACGACGAACTTTAAGACTTGTCCAAACTGGCAGCAATTGCAAACGACAAAATAAGTGGTCCTTAAAACCTGAAATTTGTTTTGGAAAGGGTAGAAAACATTGTGGGGAAAAAGGAGAAAATGCTGGTTACCGGCATTTTCTTCTTTTTCCATGATGTTTTCAAATGCTTTCTCTCTACGGGTCGTTAAAAGTTGGGATTGTGTGGTAAAGGGCTAAGAGTAACAGTTTAAGCCTTTCAGCGACATTCATGAGCGAAAACAGGGGCTTTTGCGTACGGCACAGATCAAGATCAGACTGCACAGTACGTGTAGTCTGATCTTGGATCTCTTCTGTCTGCTTGTTTGGTCAAGCTTATGGGATAAAAATCCTTTTAACAGTCACTAAAGAATAGTAATTTCAGCACCGAAAAATGTTGAGTTTATAGAACAGAACAGAAACTTTATTCATAATTTCGACTCGAACACATTTATAAATGAGCCATGCTCTGGCAAAATGGGGTTTAATGAATTTCCGTGATGCATGATACCAAGTAAGATATCACATCATGATGGATCCATAAAATCCATTTTGTGTAACAACCGACAGAATCAGGAGGTAGGCTGGTCAATTGACACGCACAAAATTTACCAAAAGCTAAAAAGGATCGACCCAGGTAAGCCTACGTACGCTGACTTGGGTCGATACGTTTTGCAGATGCATTAAGCCCTCTTTTTATAGAGTGTTGCTCAAATATTTTTGGCTCCGACAGGATAAAGGATTTAAAACATGCTTAAACGATATCACTTTTTATATGCACTATGCATAAGAGTTCGTGCCCTTTTTCGAACGAACATGACCAAGATATGCATTCTCATTCGTGAAAGTTGCACAATGAATACATTAAGGCTTACTTATCTGTCGATCAGTTAAAGATTAACCCTTAACCAGACGACAAAATTGTAGCCTGGCCCGAATCGAAAGCATTTGCAGACGACAAATTAAATGTTACTCAAAACACAAAATTTGTCTTTCATAGGGTAGAAAACATTGTGGGAAAAGGAGAAAATGCTGGTTACCAGCATTTTCTCCTTTTCCCACAATGTTTTCAAAAGCCTTCTTTCTCAGGGGTGTTAAAAGTCGGGATTGTGCTGTACAGGGTTCACTGAACTAGATTTTGGCCTTTCCATTTGAGTCAAACTCTGTGAAAAAGGGGAGGTTAAAGCATCTTCAAAATGTATCGACCCAGGTCAGCCTGCGCAGAACGCCCAGACTGACCTGGGTCGAAACTTTTAGCTATTGGTCAATTTTCTACATATCAAAGGACCACCCTACCACAGCATTCAGCCGGTTGTTAGACAAATGGTGTTTTTTTAAATGAATCAATAATTATGTGATGACTTGCTTGGTAAAATGTATCACTGACATGCATGAAATCCCCTTTTGCCGGAGCATGGCTTTTTTTGTCAGAATATAGGTGATATTTGGTAATGACTAATAATGACTAATTAGGTGACTGTTTCCTCTCTGTCGGAGAAAAAGCACAAAAAGGCCACCCAAAAAAATGTTTGCCATTGCTGGGATTCAAACTTGCACCCTTCTAAACCATTGTCCGGAGTCTCTAAACGACAAAAATTTTGGACTCGATCAACTTGAAAGCATTTGCAGATGACAAATTTAATGCAACACAAATGATGATTTCTGTCTTTGACATGACGGTTGAAAACATTGTGCGAAAAGGAGAAAATGCTGGTTACCAGCATTTTCTCATTTTCCCTCAATGGTTTCAAAAGTCCTCTCTTTCAGAGTCGTCAAAACTTGAGCTAGTTTGGTAAAAGGCTAACTCTTCACCGATCTACACAATGTTATCCTTTGTTGCGCAATAACGGCAAGAGCCATGACGAACAGGATGAGAAATTTTACAGGAAAAAAATATATTACAAGAAAAAAAAAAAAATGGGACATTCCTGCACAGAATGTGCAGTCTGATCATGGATCTACACTATCCACTCTTTGATGCTAAGTGACGTTAGGACGGAAAAGTGAGGGGGGTGTTTAACCTTTAACTTGCTAAATAAGTTAATTGAAACTTAAACATGTCGATAGTAAAAACCCAAACGTAGCTATATCAATGTTATTTTTTATGGGAAAATATCTCTTTATCGGACAGTGTAGATCCAAGATCAGACTGCACGTTCTGTGCAGTCTGATCTTGATCTATACTGTCCGCAAAAGGTCAGTGACTCAACCTAAGAGTTAACGAACCTTCGTCATGCATCATACCCAGCAAGTCATTCCATGATATTGATCTATTTTGTGCAAAAACGGCTGAATTATGGATTGGAATGGTCCCCTGACGTGCAGAAAATTTACCAATTGCAAAAAGTTTCAACCCGGGTCAGACTAAACGGCTGAATTATGGGTTGTAATGGTCCCCTAACGTTCAGATAATTTACCAATTGCAAAACGTTTCGACCTGGGTCAGACTAAGCGGCTGAATTATGGGGTGGAATGGCCCCCTAACGTGCAGAAAACTTACAAACTGCAAAAAGTTTCAACCCGGGTCAGACTAAGCGCGTGAATTATGGGTTGGAATGGTCCCCTGACTTGCAGAAAATTTACCAACTGAAAAGAATTTCAACCCGGGTCAGACTAAGTGGCTGAATTATGGGTTGGAATGGCCCCCCTGGCGTGCAGATAATTTACCAATTGCAAAAAGTTTCGACCTGGGTCAGACTAAACGGCTGAATTATGGGTTGGAATGGTCCCCTGACATGCAGATAATTTACTAATTGCAAAAAGTTTCGACCTGGGTCAGACTAAACGGCTGAATTATGGGTTGGAATGGTCCCCTAACATGCAGATAATTTACCAATTGCAAAAAGTTTCGACCCGGGTAAGACTAAGCGGCTGGATCATGGGTTGGAATGGCCCCCTAACGTGCAGAAAACTTACAAACTGCAAAAAGTTTCAACCCGGGTCAGTCTAAGTGGCTGGGTTATGGGTTGGAAAGGTCCCCTAACGTTCAGATAATTTACCAATTGCAAAAAGTTTCGACCTGGGTCAGACTAAACGGCTGAATTATGGGTTGGAATGGTCCACTGACGTGCAGATAATTTACCAATTGCAAAACGTTTCGACCTGGGTCAGACTAAACGGCTAAATTATGGGTTGGAATGGCCCCCTGACGTGCAGATAATTTACCAATTGCAAAAAGTTTCGACCTGGGTCAGACTAAACAGCTGAATTATGTGTTGGAATGGCCCCCTGACATGCAGATAATTTAACAATTGCAAAAAGTTTCGACCTGGGTCCAACTAAACGGCTGAATTATGGGTTGGAATGGTCCACTGACATGCAGATAATTTACCAATTGCAAAACGTTTCGATCCGGGTCAGACTAAACGGCTGAATTATGGGTTGGAATGACGCCCTGACGTGCAGATAATTTACCAATTGCAAAACGTTTCAACCTGGATCAGATTAAACGGCTGAATTATGGGTTGGAATGTCCCCTGACATGCAGATAATTTACCAACTGCAAAAAGTTTCAACCCGGGTCAGACTAAGCGGCTGAATTATTGGTTGGAATGGCCCCCTGAAGTGCAGAAAACTTACAAACTGCAAAAAGTTTCAACCCGGGTCAGACTAAGCAGCTGGATTATGGGTTGGAATGTCCCCTAACGTGCAGAAAATTTACCAACTGAAAAAAAGTTTCAACCCGGGTCAGACTAAGTGGCTGGATTATGGGTTGGAAAGGTCCCCTAACGTTCAGATAATTTACCAGTTGCAAAACGTTTCGACCTGGGTCAGACTAAACGGCTGAATTATGGGGTGGAATGGCCCCCTAACGTGCAGAAAACTTACAAACTGCAAAAAGTTTCAACCCGGGTCAGACTAAGCGCGTGAATTATGGGTTGGAATGGTCCCCTGACTTGCAGAAAATTTACCAACTGAAAAGAGTTTCAACCCGGGTCAGACTAAGCGGCTGAATTATGGGTTGGAATGGCCCCCCTGACGTGCAGATAATTTACCAATTGCAAAAAGTTTCGACCTGGGTCAGACTAAACGGCTAAATTATGGGTTGGAATGGCCCCCTGACGTGCAGATAATTTACCAATTGCAAAAAGTTTCGACCTGGGTCAGACTAAACAGCTGAATTATGTGTTGGAATGGCCCCCTGACATGCAGATAATTTAACAATTGCAAAAAGTTTCGACCTGGGTCCAACTAAACGGCTGAATTATGGGTTGGAATGGTCCACTGACATGCAGATAATTTACCAATTGCAAAACGTTTCGATCCGGGTCAGACTAAACGGCTGAATTATGGGTTGGAATGACCCCCTGACGTGCAGATAATTTACCAATTGCAAAACGTTTCAACCTGGATCAGATTAAACGGCTGAATTATGGGTTGGAATGGCCCCCTGACATGCAGATAATTTAACAATTGCAAAAAGTTTCGACCTGGGTCCAACTAAACGGCTAAATTATGGGTTGGAATGTCCACTGACATGCAGATAATTAACCAACTGCAAAAAGTTTCAACCCGGCTCAGACTAAGCGGCTGAATTATTGGTTGGAATGTCCACTGACATGCAGAAAACTTACAAACTGCAAAAAGTTTCAACCCGGGTCAGACTAAGCAGCCGGATTATGGGTTGGAATGTCCCCTAACGTGCAGAAAATTTACCAACTGAAAAAAAGTTTCAACCCGGGTCAGACTAAGTGGCTGGATTATGGGTTGGAAAGGTCCCCTAACGTTCAGATAATTTACCAATTGCAAAAAGTTTCGACCGGGGTCAGACTAAACGGCTGAATTATGGTTTGGAATGGTCCCCTGACGTGCAAATAATTTACCAGTTGCAAAAAATTTTCAACCCGGGTCAGAGTAAACGGCTGAATTATGGGTTGTATTGGTCCCTTAACGTTCAGATATTTTACCAATTGCAAAAAGTTTCAACCCGCGTCAACCTAAACGGCTGAATTATGGGTTGGAATGGTCCCCTAAAGTGCAGATAATTTACCAATTGCAAAAAGTTTCGACCGGGGTCAGACTAAACGGCTGAATTATTGGGTGGAATGGTCCCCTGACGTGCAAATAATTTACCCATTGCAAAAAGTTTCAGCCCGGGTCAGACTAAACGGCTGAATTATGGGTTGTATTGGTCCCTTGACGTGCAGATATTTTACCAATTGCAAAAAGTTTCAACCCGGGTCAACCTAAACGGCTGAATTATGGCTTGGAATGGTCCCCTAAAGTGCAGATAATTTACCAATTGCAAAAAGTTTCGACCTGGGTCAGACTAAACGGCTGAATTATGTGTTGGAATGGTCCCCTGACGTGCAAATAATTTACCCATTGCAAAAAGTTTCAACCCGGATCAGACTAAACGGTTGAATTATGGGTTGTATTGGTCCCCTAACGTTCAGATAATTTACCAATTGCAAAAAGTTTCGACCTGGGTCAGACTAAGCGGCTGAATTATGGGTTGGAATGGTCCCCTGACATGGAGATATTTTACCAATTGCAAAAAGTTTCGACCTGGGTCAAACTAAACGGCTGAATTATGGGTTGGAATGGTCCCCTAACGTGCAGATAATTTACCAATTTCAAAAAGTTTCAACCCGGGTCAGACTAACCGGCTTAATTATGGGTTGGAATGGTCCCCTAACCTGCAGATAATTTACCTACTGCAAAAGGTTTCAACCCGGGTCAACCTAAACGGGTGAATTATGGCTTGGAATGGTCCCCTAACGTGCAAATAATTTACCAGCTGCAAAAGGTTTCAACCCGGGTCAACCAAAAACGGCTGAATTATGGGGTGGAATGGTCCCCTAACGTGCAGATAATTTACCAATTGCAAAAAGTTTCGACCTGGGTCAGACTAAACGGCTGAATAATGGGTTGGAATGGTCCCCTAACGTGCAGATGATTTACCAGTTGCAAAAAGTTTCAACCCGGGTCAGCTTAAACGGCTGAATTATGGGTTGGAATGGTCCCCTAACCTGCAGATAATTTACCAATTGCAAAGAATTTCCACCCAGGTCAACCTAAACGGCTGAATTATGGCTTGGAATGGTCCCCTAACGTGCAGATAATTTACCAGCTGCAAAAGGTTTCAACCCGGGTCAACCAAAAACGGCTGAATTATGGGGTGGAATGGTCCCCTAACGTGCAGATGATTTACCAATTGCAAAAAGTTTCAACCCGGGTCAGACTAAACGGCTGAATTATGGGTTGGAATGGTCCCCTAACGTGCAGATAATTTACTAACTGCAAAAAGTTTCAACCCGGGTCAGACTAAACGGCTGAATTATGGATTGGAATGGTCCCCTGACGTGCAGATAATATACCAATTGGCAAAAGTTTCCAGCACTTGTAAAAATGCGAAAACTGTCAAAATTGAAGAAACATGCGTTCAAGGGGAAGTAAAGCTCCGGAGTGTGGCTGTTCTCTTTTGGTTTAACCCTTATCCTGCTAAATAAAGGAATAGAAACTTTCAGGCCGATAGTAAAAACCCAAATTTTCCTGTTTCAAAAGTATTTTTGGAGGAGAGATATCTCCTTATCGGACAGTGTAGATCCCAGATCAGACTGCACGTTTTGTGCAGTCTGATCTTAATCTACACTGTACGCAAAAGGCCAGTGAATGGCGCCTAGTAGCCTAAGGGTTGAGACATTTTAAAAGCCCTTCATTTTCCTAGTCAACGGTCCCAAAACGGTCAAATCAAACAAATACAAAACTGAATTAGCAAAGCCATCCGCGTTACATCTGGCAATGCTCATTGACTTGAAATGTTTATGTCATATATTTGAGTCGTGGCCTGGGAAAAGGGGGTTTAATGCATCACCTTGATGCATTATACCAAGCAATCGACACATAATTATGGATCCATAAAAAAATTACATGTATGTCTAACAACCGAATGGATCATGGGGTACGCTGGTCCTTTGACATGCAGGAAATTGACAAATAGCAAAAAGTTCGACCCATGTCAGCCTGCGCGGACTGCGGAGGGTGACATTGGTCGATATTGTTTGCAAATACATTAAACCTCTTTTCACAGAGCAGGGCTCTTTTACAGTGTAAGCATTCGTGGAATAAATATTTTACTGGTATCCGTTACTATAAATAACACATTGGCGACTACCTCTTCATCGTATATCACGGTGGGTAACCTACAAAACGTAGCCGCTGGCTCCGCAGCTAAAATGTTGTGTTGGTATTCCGGGACACCTGTGGCTCCGAAGCTGTAGCTCGTAGACAGCCCGCCTGTCAAGTAGGTGCTCGGTATTTTCATTTATTTCTCTTCTTTGAATGGTATTAATAAGAAAAAATGGAATGCTATTCGACCGTTAATATATTTTACCGAATGGAGACACAAGACAGTTGGTGTTTCTCTTAAAGAGATTGCTTATTGAAACTGTTTGGCTGAGCGTTGCTGTTTTAATTGTGTCTAGGTGATAGATAACCAATGTCCCCCGACGTGTCACTGAGTAAAATAACAGAAAGTTTACTCAAAACACGTCTGGCTACGTTTATGTAGTGTGGCTCCGTTTATGTAGTATGGCTCTGAAGTTGTAGACAAGTATTTAGTTCAGTAAGCTTCGACATTGTTATATTACTAGGCCTTCTTGGCAACTTTTTGCAAAGGTTTTACGTATCATAGGTTTGTGGAAAATATATTTGAAACAACGTTGTCCTAGGCGTGCTTATACGGGTTATATATCATTTATATTTTTCAGCATTACGGAGCGTTGTCTGCACATGTCAATATTCTTTAAAGATTTGACCAGTCTGCGATGACGCATCACAATCCTGTACAGGACAAATATTTATACGCGGTGCGTAAATTCCGCTCAAAAAGAGCAGGCGGAAAATGGCAATAAATAATAAGTATATGGAAACATCAAGCCTGTTTTTCGCTACAAATTTCTCAAAAAACAAAATGATTTCAAACGGGGAAAATACTTTTTTTTTTAAAAAATAAACGCCAATTGTTTACTGCAAATTTCTGTAGACAGTTTATAAATATAGATTTGGGGAAAACAGGGATTTGTGCAACAGACTAACAACAAAAATAGCGTCCCCACCTTGCTGGGCTTAAACCGGGGCTTTTTTCCCAAGCTTATAGGGGCTGTGTTTATAAACGGCTGGTGCATAGGTTATATACTAGCTAATCATGGCTGGATGAATCGTCCATGGTAGGTTTTAGTGAGTAAACATATATTTCATTTTGAAATTCGTTGCATTGATTGCCACCTCGGAAAGAAGTCCCGTTTTGTACCCAGAATGCCCATATTATATAGGTTATGTATTTGAAAAATGCCACCTAGCGGAAGATAATGCGTTTCGGAGGACCTTCCCTGACATTGCATTATCTTCCGCTAGGTGCAATCTGATCTTGATTTGCACTGTCAGTAGCTTTACGCGGAATGACTCGCGCTTAAAAACCTAAGAACTAAACAGCACTCCCGATCTGGAGTATGTCATGATCCCAAACCTCTTGTTACGCTCCTGCGAATGTAAAACATTTTGTCCAACAAATTATTCTTTTGCCACAGTGTTTTCGAAAGTTGTCTGATGCAAGATGAAGAATTATGTCTATACGAAGTAATTTATGTCATGAGTCCTCGGCAAGAGCTTTTTCTAAGCAGGATAATCTAACCTGCTACCTCCGGATTGCTATTACTAGGCAATTATAGTTACAAAGCTACTGGGCCTCTGCTGTGGGGATCGTCTGCCATTCGCTTAACCGGCGGTGTTATTTCGTATAGAATATATCAAGATCAGTCTACAGAGAATTTGCAGTCTGATCTAAAATCTGACTGATATTTAGATAAAATATTCTGGGATATGCAGCATTTTTGCCGTCTATTTATTAACACTTAGGCTGCTAAGCGCGACTTTGTGGGCTTTTGCGGACAGTTTAGTTTAAATCGTAAACTATGGGTTTTCACTATTGGCTGGGAATCTTTAATTTATTTAGCAGCTTAAGGGTTATGACTGAGCATGTCTGTTTTATGTTTTATTTGTTTAACCCCTAAGCTGCCAAGCGCGACTCAAGGACCTTTTACAGACAGTGTAGATCAAGATCAGACTACACAGGACGTGCAGTCTGACCTTGGATCTACACTCTGCCAATAGGAAGGTTTTTGCCTCCAAAAATAACTTTGAAATATGCATCATTTGGCTATTTGGCTATTTACAAGTGGTTTGAAAGTTTCATTTAACTTACATGTATTTAGCAGGCTTAGGGTAAATATCTTCATCTTTCCACTGTAGCTTTAACTGACGGATGGTATGGATCGGTATCAGACTGCAGAGAATACATGACCCCCATCTTTGATGTTCAGCTATCGCAAGTAGATGCTTCAATACAAGCCAATCGCATCTGCAGTTTGCAGCAAAAAAAAAGTAAAATTTGTATTTGAGCCATGCTCTGTGGAAAGGGGGCTTAATGGCTTAATGTATCTGCGAAAAGTATCGCCCCAGGTCATTTTTCTGGATGTCAAAGGACCAGTATCCCTCATAAGTCAGTCGGTTGTTAGACAAAATGATTTTATTGATCCATATATATGTGATGACTTCCATCACGGATATGCCTTAAGACCCCTTTCGCCAGAGCATGACCCATGTATTTGATATTGGCAAAGGTAAAAACAAGAGTAAAACTTTTGACGAGGTAAGAAGTAAAGGTTGAAGAAAAAATACGTCAATCAATGCTTGAACGGTTTAAGTGATTAAAAAGTTATTCATACCTGAGGCGAAAAGGTTCCTTTATATCTATACATCAACATTACTTTCGTGAATACTTTTCACCGTTTGAGTGAACATAACCGTCTTGCATTTTGAGAATACTTTTTATCGTTTGAATGAACAATACACACCGGATTTCGTGAATACTTCTCACCGGTTAAGTGAACATTACTCAGTGCGTTTTGTGAATACTACTCATCGTTTGAGTGAACATTGCTCACATGATTTCATGAACACTTCTCAACGAAGTGAATATTACTCACGGGATTTCGTGAATACTTCTCATCGTTTGACTGAACATTACTCACAGGATTTTTTAATACTTCTCATCGTTTGAGTGAATATTAATAATAGATTTCATGATGACTTTTCATCGTTGTAATGGGCATCAGTCACTGACACAGTGAAAACTTCTTGCGGTACACAGATCACTTATTACGCAATCACTTCTCACCTTTATTGTTACCACTTGACCTTTACCAATTACCAGACAATCTCAATTTTAAATGACCGTTAGGAAAATACTTTTGAAAAACATTGTGGGAGAAGGAGAAAAACATTTTCTCCTTATCCCATAATGTTTTCTGATCCACCATAAAGACAAACACCGTACTTTGAGCAGCAACGTCGTCTGCATTTGCTCTCAGTGTGGACAAATCTCAATTTTGTCAGCCCAGCCGCAGTAGCTCTGCCGGTAGCGTACAGGACTTGAGAACAGGGGGTTGTTGGTTCGATCCCCGGCTCGGCCAATTCTTGTACTTTTTGAGTAAATCTCAGATCAAAGTTGCTTATTCCAAACTGCATGTACATGTATTTGAGCCATGCTCTGTGAAAAGGAGCTCAATGCATCCGCGCAGGCTGACATGGGCCGAAACTTTCTGCTAGTGGTCAATTTTCTCTATGTCAAAGGACCACCATACCCCATGATTCGATCGGTTGTGGAAAAAAAAAAAAAGAATTTTATGGATCCATAATTATGTGATAACTTGCTTGGTATAATGCATCACTGAGATGTATTTAGCCCCCTTTTGCAAAACAGTTTAACCAATCAGAAGTTCTGTTACCTTGAAATTTAGAAAATTCCGGGGTGCTTTTAGAATGCTTGAGCTTATACTACAGAAAAAAACCTATTAAAGCAGGTTTGGGGAATAATGTCATTATTTCTCAACCGATTTTAAAGCGATATAACTTTGCATTTTTATTTTATTTATTGATATTTTGGTTTTCATTTGTTTTCTTTGTTTTTTCTCGTTTGGGGCTGCATCGAATAGCTAAGTTCTATTGCAGCTGTGTTGTCTGTCGTCTATTCTTGTCAGAATGACAAATTTTTGCCCAGTAAATAGCAACTGGTGGGGACCAAGGCCGGGTTGAGCGGGTATGCTGGCAGGTCTGGCTCTTTGCTTTTCAATACTGTTCGGTGTTTTCCATTACGTTAACATACTCATGCACTCAGGGCCCCTGTAGACCCACTTTACATTGCGTGAGGTAGGGTTTTCAGGGATAAAAGTTTATCTTCTTATGTATAAATCGGGTATACATAAGTTTCAGTTTTTGCTCGTTAGTGCCACCTCATTGAGGCGGTTCTGTCGGGCCCCGGTAAAATGTGTTTCGAAACTGGATGGATGTAATAACCCAAATTTTCATCAGAAAATTGTCATTTTACAACCCATAAAGAGGGTCATTTTGCATGGTCCTGTTGAAAAGGACTTCTTTTTTATGGGAAGCAAAGGACACATGTTCAATAATGGCAAATGTACTGTGTAAGTATAGGGTGGATATACTTGAGATCTTGACTAATATCGAGGCGGGTTACCCGTGTAATAATTTGTTGAGATTGCTCCGCCGAGGCAGTTTCTTTAAGTACAAGGGCTGCTTTTCACTAAACTGCGTACGCACGAAATTTACGTACGCAGTTTAGGTAAGCAAGCATCAAGTCTGAAATCAAGTTTCATTAAACTTCATAACTTTACAATTTGAGTAAATATTTGCATAACTTTACGCCAGCTCATACCTTTGGGTAAAGCAGGGATCGTATGTGTGTATATAGAATCATGAAAAAAAAATGCGTAAATCTACGCAGTTTAGTGAAAGGCAACCCAGGTCATTAAATAAGACATGAGAGGAAGCGGACTTTCAGTAACAGTTTTTGCAAGTCATTGCCGGTATTTGTTGTACGCCCCGTCGAAGCATTTTAATGCATACAGTTCTCACGTTTAGTTAAGAAACTGATTCAAAGCTTTGGTCAGAGAACCACGGAATACTTAATCTGTGAATAATTTGATATCAATTGTTTTCATGAATATTGGTGAGTTCTGATTGGCTGAAAAAAAATTTCATAGCTCCATGAAAAAAAAATCACATTGTGCCGGAACTACTTTAGCTGTCAAACTAATGTAAACAAACATGTATACAAATATGAGTGGAAGGGGCTTTAGAAACTCCAACGTTATATTTAAAAATAAAGAAAATGAATGCAGTTTGAATGATTTCCGTGGGTGTATGTTGTCTGTAATATTAAATTATAAGGAATGAAGAGATTTTTTTTTTCATGGAGGTATGGAAAAAAAAAAGCCTAATCACACTTTTGTATGAAACCGCTTCGCCGTTTCATACAGTGTGATTAGGTTTTTTTTTTCATACCTCCATGAAAAAAAAAAATCTCTTCATTCCTTAAATAAATGCTAAGTTGTAGACAAGAACTGCATCTCGGTTTTCATTTACGAGGGTAAATCCGCCTATGAACAGTTTCATCGACGTAAAAATGATTTTATAGATATGTCCCATTGCTTTTTTTTAATTGGAGTTTTACGCCGTTTTACAGAGCTTATGTCATATACGGCGGTCAGTGCACCTACGCATGTATTCCTGGCTCTCTCACACCAGTACCGACACAACTTTCTTTCCAAGCCTCAGGCTATTTTTCTCACTTTTCCTCAGAGGTGAGAGGCAAAAGATCGCCGACATGAAAGCTTGCCGCAACCGGGTGTCGAACCCGCAACCACCAGGATACGAGTCAGTTACGCTGACCACAGAGTTATCCGGTTTAATGGTGCAAGGGTAATTTGGATGTCATCCAGACATACGTTTAATGCATATTTCAAATGTTCAAACCGAGCCTCTTGAAAATTAATTTCTCTGTAGTATCATATTCAACCTACTAAGCGCACTGTGCGCTCAAATCTTACGACAATGACCGACATTTAGGGGACAAATTTCCTTACAGTTAAATGAACTTCATAATTTACCCACCCTGTATAATGCTTGTATCATGGCAAAAGACACAATTTTCAAGGATGCACCATGCACTAAATTACGTCATAAATCAGCTAATTAAAAGTTTATTAAAAATTAGCAGTGTAGATGAAATATCATCAATTCCATGTGCCCATATTAGGACGATTTTCGATATTCTAAAAAAAGTAGGATGTGCTTATTACGGCATTTGCGCTTATTAGGTTTAATGTAGTACTGTATCAGAAATTGTCTGAAGTTTATGCTTAAACCAGCCAAACTCTTCTCGTTTTGAAGTAACGAAGCCACAATAAAGTGTGGGGATCTACATGTATATCAGCAGGGTACAAGAGCTCACCTTACGGCATTAGTCACTTAAAGAGCTTGAAATTTACGTGTAGTGTTGCCTTGAAATACAACCTTACTGGGACTTTCAGTATCTAATAAAGTATTCGAATTATAGCAACTAAAATCAGTATCTGAGGGAGCATTTCTCAAACCCATCTTCTTACAATTTAGTCAAACAAGTCAAAGTCTCATAGCCCTTCAAATAAGCAACCCTGTGTCAACTTTCCATTTTCATTCATCGAAATAAAAGAGGCTTTTAAAGTCACTGTACAAAACAAAATATCAAAGATCTCAGGCGACTGTACAAATGTGGGTTTTTTTTTTTCAACCAGTCATTTTAAACGAGGGATAAGGAAAACTGTAATTACCAAACCTTGACATGTTTTCGCAAAAATATGAATAAAGAAACAGTTCATACACTTTCCGCTCAGAAAACAGGTTTTAATGCTGAGTAATCCAATAAAAACAGCATTGTTTTGGGACAAAATCATCTGATTAAGGCATCCCCATTGCTCTATGGAAGGTTCACTGCGCACATACGTGTTCCTGATATGGTCTATACATAACAGACAAATAACTGGATATGAAAATTTTATAATAACTATCAAAACAAATGAAAAATCACCAGCTTGACTTGCCAAGTGAACAAAAATTTTCACATCCAAGTGACATACCGCCACCGTACAGAATCCCAAGGCACATACAATCCCAAACACCGCACACTTCCGGTCCTACACTGTGGTATCGATCCACGTTTAGCTATATAGATATTTTTTTGTATCTTATTCATTCAGGACCTCATTTGACACAACTGTTTGTATCTTATTCATACAGGACCTTATTTGACACACATGTAGACACGTGTCAAAGAAATATATGGGTGGTTTGAAAACTTGTCTGCCTGTCTGTCTGTCTCCCTCTCTCTCTGATTAAATACCATTTTGATTCAGTTTAATGGGGATTTTGAAATGTGAAAAATGTCGTTGCTCGGTCGTTGTTTTATGTTAATGAAGCCTTTGACAAATATTGGATCGAAGTTTCTGCAAGATAAAAGCAACATTCAGTGGCTTAAAATTGCGCCATTTTAAAATTCAAGATAATGCTGCACACCGATGTCAAAAGATATAACGTGTACATGCTAATGGGCGCGGGAACCAGTATACTCTATTTATAGATATAATGGGAATTTTTGAGATTTTGAAATACCTATTTCTTGCTTTGGCACTTAAATTACTCTTACTTGTACACTATAGATCGGTTATACAAGTGTATTAAACAGCGATCCTTGCCCTCTCTCTGTACTCCTTTAAAGTGCAAATATTTCTTACTTCTTTTTTATTACAGGCATTGCAGATAAAGGACACTCTACATAGAACACGCATTCTGATCTTTGATCTAGATCTATTTTGTTCGTTTTTTAGAGATATTTTGATGAGAGAAAATAGTAAAATTAATATAGCTATATGTATCTTTTTACTGAGCTTTTCCCAAACTGTTAAACTGTAGGGAGGATATAACAAATGATTGGCATTTGTCGAACGAGCATAATCAGTTTAAATATTGACATACTAATATTCTACTTGTACGTTTGTACTAATGTATTTTGGTTTGACAGGCTTAAAACATCCATAGCACAGGCATCTGCCGTAGAGCTAGAGGGACTCAGAACTAAGGACTCATCTATAGCCGTTTCACAACAACGAGGAAGAAAAAAACTCTTTAACAAATGATTTTTCTAAATCCCAATCATTCGCTGACGACAAATAACATGTTGCTCAACATAAGGGATATTTCTTCGAAAGGGTAGAAAACATTGTGAGAAAAGGAGAAAATGCTGGTAACCAGCATTTTCTCCTTTTCCCACAATGTTTTCAGCAGATTTCCTCCTCAAGTACGACAATACTCGTGATTGAGAGGCAAAGGGATAACACTTACTTAGTCATACACAAACGATCGCGATGCAGTTTCATATTTTGGTGAAGTTTGATCGATTGAGACGAAAATGGAGGACGTTCAGCGCGAATATCGACGTGTCGAATTTTATTTATTGAAGAAGATTTTAACAGATCCTGCCAAGCAGTTAGAGTGGGACGATAACACTGAGATTGTCGACATTAAAGATGGCAGAACTCTCTCGAGTTTAATGACAGTGGAACGACAGACACTGCAGACAGAACTTGCTTGTAACTCAGGTTGGTCGGTTTACATAATTTATAGACATAATGTAAAGCGTCTCTCTCTCTCTTTTCCCCCTCCTACTCTCCCTCTCCCTCCCGCTTTCCCTCCTACTCTCTGTCTGTCTGTCTGTCTGTCTGTCTACTCTTCCTTTCCCTCACTCTTACTCTCCCACTCGCTTTCCCTCCTACTTTCTCCCTCTCTCTCTCCCTCTCTCATATTCCCATTCTCTTCCCTTCCCTTCTCTCTCTCCCTCCCCTCCTACCCTCTCTCTCCCTCTCGCTTTCCTTCCTACTCTGTGTCTGTCTGTCTGTCTGTCTGTCTGTCTGTCTCCTACTCTTGCTTTCCCTCTCTCTCCCTCCCTTCCTCCCTCCCTCCCTTTCTCCCTCTCTCTGTCTGTTAGTCTTACTTTCCTTCTTTTCTGTCTGTCTAACTGTCGGTCTGTCTCTTTCACTGAATGTATATTCATTCCGCCCTTGCGTCTTTCTGTGTGTCTTTATACTTGAATTCGGAAGCATTAACCTTTTACATGCTTGCTGCTTGATACAAATTAAGCCACTGTTACTATCAATGTAGTTCAAGATCAGATTATGCGCCTTCATTGTCGTTTATTTCTTTTAACCCTTAGGCTGCTAAGCACGACTCGGGATGATTTTGCGGACTGTGTAGATCAAGATCAGACTGCACAAAATGTGCAGTCTGATCTTTGATCTACACTGTCCGATACGATATTTTCTTTCCGATGAAATTCAACTTTATTTAATAAGGCTCAAATGATTTGACTTGTCTTGGAAATGGTAGAAAACATTGTGGGAAATGAAAAAAAATGCTGGTTACAAGCATTTTCTTCTTTTCCCCACAATGTTTCAAATGCCGTTTTCATCAGGTTTATTCAAACACGGGATTTCAAGGTATAGGGTTTGAATACAACCTAAATTGAAGCCATGCTATGTGAAAAGAGGGTTTAATGAATCTCCGTGATGCAGTATACCAAGCAAGTCATCACAAACTTATGGATCAATAGAAACCATTTTGTCTAACAACCGATTGCATCATTGGGTAGAATAGTCCTGTGACATGCAGAAAATTGACCAATCGCAAAAAGTTTCGACCCATGTCAGCCTGCGCGGATTGCGCAGGCTGACATGGGTCGATACTTTTTGTAGATGCACTGAGCCCCCCTTTTCACAGAGTATGGCTCATTTATTTATTTATTTATTTATTTCTTCAACTGACAGAAAATTGACCAATAGCAAAAAGCTGACATGGTCGATACTTTTTGCAGATGTACTGAACCCCCTTCTCACAGAGTATATTTATTTATTTATTTATTTATTTATTTCCCCGATTGACAATTACTTGTTCGTTTTTTTTTTTCAAGACTTTTTAACAACAAAGTATATCGATAAAAACGACATAACTGAATTTCATCTCGACGGAGTCTTGAACAGCCATGAACGCTGGCCTTTACTAAAAGAGGTACGTATGTCTCTGTTTGTCTCTACTCAACATTGAAGCCCCAACAGCGGCCAAAAGTAAAAAATGCGGGTATTACAATGCTCTTAAATTAAAATCGTAGCATTGTAAAGTATGGAACTTAATGTAAACTGTGACAATCTGTTATTACACAGTCGGTCAAAGTCTTAGTCATTGGTAGAAAAATAAAGTTTAGATGTAGGTCAAAAGTTGCCAGGTCGCTGTATCTTTTGTTTACATTTTACTAGCGATTGTTAGACGGACCGTACAATAATAGATTGACATCCTCGCAATAATTTCTATACTTTTAAATGATTTAAATTCAGATGCATTATAACACCCGCTTTGTTTACTTTTGGCCGCTTTTGGGACTTCAACACTTACTGAACAACCCCGTGTATATCTACTCAGATGAAAAATAGGCTTTTGAAAACATTGTGGAATAAGTTGTAAATGCATGTAACCAGCATTATCTCCTTTTCAACCTACAATGTTTACTACGGCAGCCGACTTTTTTTTGTCTTGCACCAGACCAGCGTTGTTGTTGTTGTTGTATGGTGTTTAACGCCGTTTTCAACATTATTTCAGTTATATTGCGGCGGCCAGTGCACCTATCCATGCTGTCCTGGAGTTTCTTTTACCTGTACAGCGTACAATATTCTTTCCAAGCCACTGGCTGCTGTCCCACATAACTATCATCGAAACAATGGTCAGCGGCAAGAGACGAATGAATCCTGTCGCAATGACTATCATCAGTCCTACGAAAGAAATTGGCCAAGCTGGGGATCAAACCTTTCTCAAGTCCTGTGCGCGACCGACTGAACTACGGGGACCAGATGAGCGTACGAAAACAATGTTTCAAAGTAGAAAATGCCTGTGACGAGAAACTTTGTTTGACACTTTTCAAATACGTCTCTCTCTCTCTCTCTCTCTCTCTCTCTTTAACTGCTCTGTTGCACGTCATCTGCTGCAATGCTGCAAATTTGTTAACGGGGGCATGGGGAGGTGTGTGTGTGGGGGGGGGGGGGGGGGCGGGGGAAAGGCTGTTGTTGTGTTTTATACATGTGCAGTTCTCTGGGAAGAGATGGGTTGAATGCATCTTCGTGGTGCATAACACGGAGCAAGTCATCTCATATTTATGTATCGATAAAATTCATTTAGTCTGACTATCGACTAAACGTGGGGGTGGACTGGTCCTACGACATCTAGAAATTTGACCAATAACAAAAAGTTTCGATCTATTTTCTTTACCAACCGGCCGAATCCTGAGGTAGAGTGATACTTGGAAATGCAAGAAACTTTACCAAGACCAAAAAGTATCAACCATGCCAGCCTGCGCAGTCTGCACAGGCTGGCCTGTGTCGATACTTTTTGTAGATGGCTTAGATCTCCTTTTCACAGAGCATGGCTCACATTAAATTGCTTGTTAGTAACAGTAAAAGTTTTGTTGGTGGCAACCCGCCTCTTTAAAGCAAGCATATTTTACATAGCAAGCATAATGTTAAATTCCCAGAGACGACAAATGTATTGATAAGTTTATGTCCTCACAAGCACCTGCAAAACACATATTGAATGTCTCTTGGGCGCTTGCTTAATACATGTTGAACTATATGGTCCGCAACTTGCAAAATGAGACCTTCGGACATTTGCGTAAAGTGTCGTCCCGGATTTTTTCATACAGTAGACTTTCATGAAACACATAATCGCACAAAAACGGGAAGTGTCGTCTCGGTTTAGTCTCAGACTGCACAGGCTGATCCGGGACGACACACTTTTAGGCATATGTCCGAAGGCCCTTTTCGCGTGTTACACGCCATATACTGTGATATGCAACACGCATTCGGTATAGCTCGGGTGACCATGTTTGTCATGCAAATAGAAACATTCCGGTAGTTTTCAATTCTTTCTAACTTTTTCAGATTTTCAAGTGTACCAACTTGGTGGTTCTTTCACTGAAACAAAATTCCCTGGAGTCTCTTCCGCCCGATGTGGGTCGTTTACACAAACTGGAGTATTTAGCACTGACCAACAATCATTTGCGCGTGGAGACAATACCTTTCACGCTTACATTTTGTGCCAGTCTTAAAACACTGCTTGTTGATCGAAACAAACTTGATGCCCTTCCAGGATTTATTTTAGATATGAAAAGTTTAGAAACAGTCCGAAGATACAATCAGTACTCTGACGGTAGAAATGCTTACCAAACAACCACAATGAGACACCAAGAGGGCGGCCACAACAAAATAACATCCGTTGCTGGTGATAGTGCGTGCTTGAAGAATTCTACAAAACCTCAATCGCTAGCGTTCTGGGCTTCCAAAGCGCTGATAGCACAGAAACATAACTTTGCTGCTGATAAAAATGTTCCAATCATCCTGAAAAACTTTTTATGTAATATTTATGAAAACTTTCTCGTCTGCCATAACTGTCCATCGGCTTATCTTAAAGATAAACCAGGTAAGAAAATGAAAATTTGAATTCGTTTCAAAGGCAAAATTACTGCCAAGGAAAGATTAAATAAAACATTAAAGGCATTCTAGCGGTCAAAAGTAAACCATTCGGGAGGCAGAATACAGACGGATTTAATCCAAACCATTTAGCCCTTTACCACACAATCCCGACTTTTAATGACCCTCAGGAAAAAGTCCTCTGAAAATATTGTGGGAAAAGGAGAAAATGCTGGTAACCAGCATTTTCTCCTTTTCCCCCACAATGTTTTCTACCCTTCCCACACCAAAAATAAATGTTTGTGTCGGGTTTATTTTGTCGCATGCAAATGCTTGGAATTTGGACCAGTCTAAAATTTTGTTGTTTGGTAAAGAGTTAAAAGTATACATTTATTGTAGATATTATTATGACTGTAGATATGTTACAGTGGAATCTGTCAAAGTTTCAGTTGCTGGCAGAATAGTGTACTGTAACAATAGAACAAAAGTTGCCAACTTTTGTTCTAGTTTTACAATAATCTTTTCTGTCAACAACTGGAACTTTGATTATCATCAATATCAGTTCTTCTTCTTCTTCTTTGAACTTGTTTCCCTTTTAATTTCGAGACTTGCACCAATATTTTTCCAAACATTCTCAACAATATCATCATTCTGAATTCAGAAAGTAACACAACTATTTTTTGTAGCCAGTCATAAATTCATAAATTCTGTTCCTTCGAAATTTAGAAAAAATCCAGAGAATTAGACAGAGAATTAGAATGCTTGGTGAATACGGTCTTCTTGACTGACAGAATTCTTGTTTGCTGTAATGAAGGAGAATACAAGTGTGTCACGATCTCTAGGTCGCCATACATATTGTTTGTGAATGGAAAACAATGAACGCGAAATCATTGTTTGAATCCAAATTTCAAAGTGCAATTGAATCATGCTCGATTATTAACACC
Organism: Tridacna gigas; assembly: GCA_945859785.2. Lineage (NCBI taxonomy): Eukaryota > Metazoa > Mollusca > Bivalvia > Cardiida > Cardiidae > Tridacna > Tridacna gigas. The sequence continues at coordinate 11,218,912 of OX244029.2, read as the reverse complement.
CCAACCCACTAACATGTATAATGAGTCATGCTCTGGCAAAAGGGGGCTTAATGCGTCTCTGCGATCCATAGTACCAAGCAAGTCATCACGGTATTATGGATCCATAATAGCCACTTTTTTTATGACAACCGTCAGCATCGTGAGGTAGACTGGTCCTTGGACATGCAGAAAATTGACGAATAGCGAAAAGTTTCGGCCCAGGTCAGCCTGCGCGGACTGCGCAGGCTGACCTGGGTCGATACTTTTCGCAGATGCATTATGCCGCCTTTTCACAGAGCATGGCTTATATATTTGATGAAAATTTCTAGCCAAGTGGTCATAAACTCAAATATAGCGAGTTCAAAGTTTCGGTTGCCGGAAAATTGTCACCATATCAGGCAATGTAGATACAAGATTAGACTGCAAATTCCGTGTAGTCTGATCTTTAATCTACACTGTTTACAAAGGCGATTTGAGTCAGGCTTAGCAGCATAAGACATAGCCATGTCATTATCTTCCGCTAGGTGGCATTTTTCAAATACAGTCAGAATATGACATGCGCAGACAACGATAATCATGTAGAACTAGACTGTTCTGCACATATGAACGACACTTATGTCCATTTCGTTAACGGAATTTGAAGCAACTCGTGTAGACAAAATCGACAATATTGTGAAAAATGGAACATTCACTAATTGCTCAAAGAGTCTTTGGTCAGAATATAACGTAAAAGATCGGGCGGTGTAGATTCAAGATCAGACTAGACATTCTACTCAGTGGATAATTAATGCTGGCCGTAAACCGTCGTTTGTGCCAAAAGCGTTAGCCCTTTATCAAACAATCCCGACTTTGAACGACCCTGGGAAAAATGCTTTTGAAAACATTGTGGGAAAACTTTAAAATGCTGGGAGCCAGCATTTTCACCTTTGCCACAATGTGTTGTATCCTATCACAGACAAATCTGATAATTTGAGCAATACTTAATCTGTCGTCTGCAAATGCTTTGAATTTGGCCCTGTCTAAAATTGTGTCGTTTGGTCAAGAATTAAATTTCATCTGTCTGACAAATCTTGTTTGTTTCAGGTTTCAAAGTTATAACACTGAAGAATTCTCATTTAGGTAACACTTGTGTTCCGTTCGAGCACTGGGCCTGCTCGTTTGAGTGCGCAAGAACGTTAGAATTGTCTGCAAGATCAGATCAAGTCAGGGAAACACACCGTGAATTCCTGTATGACGGTAATCACGTGATAGAGCGGAGGGATACATTCGGAGAACGGTTTATAGTCCAGGCTGGTTTAAACGAGTCCAAAGGAAGCAAGGGGTGTATTGTGATGTAGATGCCATGGGAAGCCAAAGGAGCTGTGTAGCGGATGGCGTAGATTAAAATCAGACTACACATAACATGCCGTCTGATCTTGGATCCAAACCTTCCTCTACATAATTATGTACTCGTATCGACCATCCATTCTTAAAAGCATTCTTTGTCTAATTTTCAAGATTTTTCTTGATTTCAAAGTAACGCAATTTCTGATTGGCTAAACCAAATGGTTTAGCCATTCAGAAATTGTTTTACTCTCTAAATATAGGACTTAGATTGCAATTTAGAATGGTTGGTGAACTATGATAAGGAGGACCTGCATTTACAGTAGAACTTATCGTATGATCACGGAAATAAAGTCGATTTTTTATGGCAGCTAAAGTTCAGGCATACAGTTTGACTTTTGTACTTTATTGTTAACCCTTAAGCTGCTTATCGCGACCCACTGACCTTTTGCGGACAGTGTAGATCAAGATCAGACTGCACAGAACGTGCAGTCTGATCTTTGATCTACACTGTCCGATACGGTATTTTATTTCCGGTGAAATCAACTTTGAAACCGCAATGTTTGGCCTTTTAGTATTGAGTAGAAATTTGCGTTTCATTTATTCAGCAGCTTAAGTGTTAAACCGGAGACTTACTTGGGTAACCTACATTGACAGACTATCAACTGAAAAATGGCAAGGATGAGTAACATTGTGTATCATGTTCCTATTCCGGAAATCCTTATCTCTCTACCAGACTATTAAATATTAGAATGGCTCATATAAGTACTTGTAGACCACAAGTTATATGTGGCTGTAGTGATGATTTTCTCCATAAAAGGAAGTACATGTACTTGTAGACGACGAATTATATGTGGCTTTAGTGTTGAGCTTTGTCTATGAAAGGGTAGAAGACATTGTGGGAACAGGTGATAATGAAGGTTACTCCACACAGTTTTCGAACGCCCTCTTCTGCGGGTTCTTAAAATGACGATGTCATTTTGGTGAAGGTTAAAGAGCGGAAGTGAAAATACTTAGGTCCCCCCCCTCGAAATAAAATGCATTCAGAAACTTTCGTCGTCTCCTTTACCCACAATGTTTTCTCTACTCTTTCAGAGGCAAATTCCATCGTTTGATCCACGTTTAACCCTTATCCTGCTAAATAAATTAAATGAAACTTTCAAGCCGATTGTAAAAAAACAGGAATAATGCTATTTCAAACTTTTTTTTTTAGAAAAATATCACCTTATCGGACAGTGTAGATCCAAGATCAGACTGCACCTTCTGTGCAGTCTGATCTTGATCTACAATGTCCGCAAAAGGTCGGTGAGTCGCGCTTAGCAGCCTGAGGGTTAATTGTTCAACTGCAGATACTTTCAAAATGAACGAGTCTAAAGCTTTGTTATTTGGTAAAGAATCAAGAGTGGCCGGGAGTTCCGATGCAAAAATATGGAAATAAAGATATTGGAGAACAAGCAGTCTCAAATGTTTTTTTTTTTAATCTTACAGTATCGGCTGTTGTGTCTGCTACAATCGGTGCAGACTAATCTTGATCTAAAATGTCCGCAGAAACCTGCTCTACTAGCCCATTGTCGACAATCCATTTGAACAACTTTGTAATTTAAAATAAAAGATCGCCTGTTAACCCTTTAACCCAAAATCTTGAATTTTTACGATCTTGATAAAAAGGCCTTTGAAAATATTGTGGAAAAAGGAGAAAATGCTGGTAACCAGCATTTCCCCCTGTTGCCCCAACATTTTCTAACCTTAGCTCACAGACAATTTCTGCCATCTGAATCACATTTAACTCTTTACCAAACGAAAAACTTCCAGGCATTTCCAAATTGAAAGTATTTACATAACTAAATTAAAAGATTAATATGACTCAAAAAAAAATAATAAATAAATAAATTTCTTTTGGGAATAGAAGAAAACATTGTTGGAAAAGGAGAAATGCTAGTACCAAGCATTTTCTCCTTTGTCGAACAAGGTTTTCAAAGGCAATCTATTTTTTTTTTTTTTTTTTTGTGTGGGGGGGGGTTCGTTAAAAGTTGGGACTGTTCGATAAAAGGTTATTTAGTTGTAAGCAAATGCCTTGGGTTTGGCAAAATCTAAATTTGAAATAATATATACTCTCGCAAAATGAATGGTGTAGGGGTATACTGGAATGAGCTGTTTGTCTGTCTGTCTGTCCGTAAGTGAATCTGCACATAGGAGCACGTACTATACATTTGAGCCATGCTCTGTGAAAAGGGGGCTTAATGCATCTGCGAAAAGTATCGACCCAGGTCAGCCTGCGCAGTCCGCGCAGGCTGACCTAGGCCGAAACTTTTCGCTATTGGTCGATTTTCTGTTTGTCCAGGGACCAGTCTAACTCATGATTAAGTCGGTTGTTAGACAAAATGGATTTTATGGATCCATAAGTGGGTGATGGCATCACGGAGATGCATTAAGCCCCCTTTTGTCAGAGCGTGGCTCATTCGTATTTGTACCGCCAACTCCGCCCTCACTCATGTTGGATGTCATTGTATTTTGCGTTTTCAAAGGTAGTTTTTGGGGAAAGGCAACTCCTTATCGGACAGTGTAGATCCAAAATCAGGCTGCACGTTCTGTGCAATCTGATCTTGATCTACACCATCCGAAAAAGGTCATTGAGTCGAGCTTAGCAGTCTAAGGTCAATTTTTTTTTTTACGAAATTGCGGGCTAGAAGATCTCTGTGCCAACTTTTGTTCAAACCCCCAGCAACCATCAAATCATTTTTTAAAAATCTGTTTTTTTTTATTATTATTATTATTATTATTATTATTATTTATACTATTATCATCATGATCTCATCATCGTCTGAACGATAGTTTACGCCGGTGTCAACAGTAGTACAAGTCATATCACGGTGACAGCTTACTTGCAAATTTGTTTCCTAGATCTTCCCCATGTTTCACAAATAGGCTGCACTAGGCTGCCGCTCTGCAGTGCCTTGTTAAAGGCAAAGGTGACCAGTACTACCAGCAAGAGATCATATATACACTATATATGAGTCATGCTCTGGCAAAAGGGGGCTTAATGCATCCATGATGCCAAGCAAGTCATCACATGACCATGCATCCGTAAAAAATCCATTTTGTCTTACAACAGACTCATGAGGTAAACCGATCCTTGGGCATGCAGAAAATTGACCAATAGCTAAACATTTCGGCCCAGTTCAGCCTGCACGGATTGCTAGTCACTAGCATTTTCTCCTTTTTCCTCAACGTCTCTAAGGGTTTCTTCCGCAGGTACTTTAAAACACGGGGTTTTCAGGTAAAGGTTTAAGGCTAAGTGCGACTCAAGGACCTTTTGTGGACAGTGTAAAATGTAGAATGTGCAGTCAGATCTTGGATCTATACTGTCCAATAAGGAAATGATTTTCACTTAACCCTTTCCCAAACAAGCCCTGGTTTTCACGTGTCTGCAGTGCAAGTCTTTTGAAAACACTATGGGAATAGGATAAATTGCTCATAACGAGCAATTTCTCCTTTTCCCACAGTGTTTTCTACCCTTTTTGACAACTTTCTGCCATTTTCATCAAATTTAAAATTGTCGTCTGCAAACTCTTTCAAACTGGACCAGTCCAAAATTTGTCGTTTGGGAAAGGGTTAAGGGTAACTTTGAAATAGCATCATATGGATTTTTTATCATCGACTTGAAAGTTTCATTTAACTTATGAAGCGTGTGAATGTGTATGCTAGTTTTTAAACCATTTCATCTTTATATTATCGAACTACAGTTTAATCATTCTTTTATTTTGATGCCAAATGTTGCCCCTGAGGCTTGCAAGGTTGGACAGATTACGACCGATATGAAAATGCATTTCATTTTCTTGGGGCCATCAAAGAAATCACTTATGTGACGTTTCCGGTTTTGAATCGAAGATTTCCGATATGTTTTTATCCTTTACACACCATATATACACCATATATATATCGGTAATTTATCTATCTTTACACAGCTGACTAACTTTTGACCCATCCTACAGTCCATAAAATATTTACGGCGTTTTGTCTCTCTTACTGTAAGATCTGTAGCCTATCTTTAAGGTTAAGTCGCTGCTAACTGCAGACCACTTTTTTGTCTTACAGCAGACTGCATTTATCCATAGAAATCTTTTTTAAGTTGTTGCCTGTAGACACTTGAAGTTTAGATGGAATTAACTTGCCCATGTTTTTCAGAGACCAAAATATGCTGATACAGAGCGGGTTTGTAACTCAAACGTCAAGCTGCACATCCTGTACGATCTGATCTTGATCTACATAAAGGAAGACTGATTTTCAACTTTTCACGGAACGAAAATTTTTTAGACTCGTCCCTATAAGAACTCGATCTAGACTCATAGAGCATTTTTGCAGAGACAACTAAAAGGTACTTTCATTACCTAGTCTAGGAGTAGATTTTATGATAGATTATTTTCTAACGAGACGCCGTTTAGAGAATATTCAAGAAACTGCGATTTGATACGAAAAGGAAACAAACATCAGGAAGGCAGGAAAATAACAGCTGTAAGTCATCAAAACGTCTAGAAAAAAATTAGACAACAGATGGCTTTTCCTTTGAGACAGCCAGCCATATATTCTTAAAATGTGCAACGTTTTCAATGGCTACGAGCTTCTTCTTTTTAAATGGTTCGAATCCCACCCGACAGAATGGAAGCAATGGAGGGAGCGACTGAAAGAGCGAGAAGAAAAAGGAACAGACAGTTTCGGGGTTCGTATACTTTAGTTAATCCTTTACCAAACAAAAAAAATATGCAAATCTCACATCTCATCTGTACTTACTGGTTTGAAAATAATTTTTGCTTAAGTTTAATTGAAGAATAATTCTGAACAAAGGGCCAAGGCTCTGAATTTGCAGGGTTGTAAAATTCCACACACCTGCTCGCATTGGCAAGTAATCTTTGACTTTGGGCTGGTATAAAAAAAATATCTGACTCCTCTGACCGAGATAGTGCAATTCATCACCTAAACCTACACTTGAGGCATTTCAAATTTGGAAAAATTTTAGATCAAGATCTGCTTATTGTGCAGAAGTTTACATCTGATATTCATTGATGTGCATGATTTTTAAATTGGGGCATCTTGGAATGTATATAAGGCTGTCTATGCTTTGGTCTTCTTTCCTATATGCTTATGAGAATAGTCAAGGGAATGCCCAACTGGTTTGTATCAATTTAGGTTTTTCTGAACTTACTGAGGAATGTCATAGCTATTTTGCAGTAAACTGACTGAATCACCACACATGCATAATAAATTAGGTTATAAATGCATGTAAGAAGATAATTACATAAACAAATCGGTTGATTTTGTGTCAAAAAAGTAAGTCATTTGATCAGAAAATGTGACGGTGAAGCCAATCTATTTTTGGTAGTGTGTACATGAACAACATCTGTTTGTTTACAGTTACACTGTTTGTAGTTTGTAAAACTTAATAATATCTGAGCAGCTCGACATACACTCCCTCTTTTGCAAGGCAAGTGGGTCCCAGGTCTAGGCCTTGGTGAGATGACGAGAAGTTGTAATTCACCAACCAATAACAGATTAGTTAATTAAATTGCTTTCAGTCACAACATGAGGTTTATCATCTAAAATTGAATGTTGATTATATCAGAGAAATATTTCACAAAAAAGAATGGTGAGTAAGAAACTCTGCAGGGCAAATGGAAATAAGGCAGAGACCTAATAGATACATACAAATTGTTTCATGCAAAATGAAGTGGTTTAACCCTTTACCTCACAATGACGCCTTTTGACGCCCCTGGGAAAGAAGCCTTTTGAAAACATTGTGGGAAAAGGAGAAAATGCTGGTAACCAGCATTTTCTCCTTTTCCCACAATGTTTTCTACCCTATCAAAGAAAAATTACACCATTTGAGCTACACTGAAATTGTCCTCTGCAAATGCTTTCAATTTGGACAAGGCTAAAATTTTGTCGTCTGGTAAAGGGTTAATGAAGTGCTCTAAAAGGTGATGATAATGATGTTGAAATCTATTGCAAGTGATATCTGCTTTTGTCAGAGAGTTATGAAAGCAAAATGTTTATATAATAACATACATGTACTACTATGCAGTGACCTTAATTAGTGAAAATTGTCAGGTAGGCAAGATTGAGTGCTTTGTAGACCTTTTTGATTGTTTGACTGTAAACTTGAAAGCAGAGTTGCCAAAATCTAATTCAGAAATGCTCACTAGATGCATATCTGTTTATATTCAGGATATTCCTCAAGAATTATGGTTTCTCTCAGTGACCCTACATCAAAGACCACGGTACCTTTTACAGTTGGTTAGGTTGGACATAGAAAGGGACAAAAAACATCAAATTGGTAGAGCAGGTAAGACTTAATTTTCTTTTACGTTTAACCCTTTCCCAAACGACAAATTTTGGACTGGTCCGAATTCAAAGAGTTTGCAGACGACAATTTTAAATTTTATTAAAATGGCAGAAAGTTGTCAAAAAGGGTAGAAAACACTGTGGGAAAAGGAGAAATTGCTCGTTACGAGCAATTTCTCCTTTTCCCACTGTGTTTTCAAAAGACTTGTAATGCAGACAGGTGAAAACCAGGGCTTGTTTGGGAAAGGGTTAACCCTTAGGTTGCTGAATGAGATTCAAGGACATTTTTCGGACGGTATAGATCATAATCAGACTGCACAGAATGTGCAGTCTAATCTTAGATCTACACTGTCCGATAAAAAGATATTTTCCCCTCAAAAATAGCTTTGAAATAGCAAAATTTTACTTTAAACTAAAGGCTTGAAAGTTTCATTTAACTTATTTATCAAGTTAAGGCTTAATGTATGAATAGGTAACTCTTTACCAAACAAGAAAAAAATTGAGCCATCCAGATTGAAAGCATTTGCAGATGACAATTTAAATGAGGCTCAAATTATGCTTTTTGACTGTGAAAGAGAAGAAAACAAGGTGGGAAAAGGAGAAAATGCTGGTTACATGCATTTTCTCCTTTTCCCACAATGTTTGCCATCTAATAAAAAAATAATCTGCTTTTTGGGATGAAAGCAAAGCAAATGTGTGTAGATGAATTTTATTCCAAAGTTCCATTTTTTTCATTTTACCCTTTACCAAACGACAAAATTTAGCCTTGTCCATATTGAAAGCATTTGCAGATGACAAAATAAATATGACTTTAAAATTGAAATTTGTTTTGGAAAGGGTAGAAAACATTATGGGAAAAGGAGAAAATGCTGGTTACCAGCATTTTCTCCTTTTCCCACAATGTTTTCAAAAGGCCCCTTTCTTAGAGTCATTAAAAGTCGGGATTGTGTGTTAAAGAGTTAAATCTTTCTGTCTTAATCAAGCAATCGTAACAAATGCAAAAATGATGTGTTCCTACATTTTCAGAGACCCTGCTAACAAGGTACATTTGTATGAACCATTTTACCGAGTTTCACCTTGACAGTATTTTTCAGTATGGGGAAGATAACTCATTATCAAAGGAGGTTAGTTTTGTTACACACATAATGTGAAATCTGATTTTGATCAACACTCCTCAAGCACTTAATCCTTTTCCAAACATTTTTTTTTCTCTCTTCAAAATTGAGAACATCTGCGGGTGACCTTATCAAAGTTGGTACGAATTAGCCAAAGATCTCTCAAAGGTAGAAAACATTGTGGGACAAGGAGAAAATGCTGATCACAGGATTTCCTTCTTTCCCACAATGTATTCGAAAGCTTCCATTGGAGTCGTTAAATGACTGGATCATGTGGTAAGAGGTAAATGTTACACGTAGCATGCAAAGTTTTACTTTCAGTTTTCATTGACAGATGAAAAGGCTTGGACTTTTTTATCTATATTGTACTGAGGTCTGATTTATTGGCGAGTTAATTTCCTGAAATGAATTTGAAATATTCTTTACTTTAACCCTTTAACACACTATCCCACGTTTTAACGACCTGAAAAAGAAAAAAAGGCTTTAGAAAACATTGTGGGGAAAGGAGAAAATGCTGGTAACTAGCATTTTTTCCTTTGCCCACAATGTTTTCCACCCTATCAAAGACAGAAATCATCATTTGTGCCACATTTTTCGTCTGCTATTGCTTTCAGTTTAGTCTAGTCGAAAATTTTGCCATTTGGTAAAGGGCTAAAAGAGTTTGTCTGTGATGTTTAGTTGTTTGAAATTCAGTGTTTGAAATCTGTTGCATTACGTACTTTAATAAATTTTTTGAAAATATTGTAGTTCCTATACTTTGATGCACTTGTCATTTTCAATTTGCCACTCCACTTCTAAGTGTCTCCATTTTCCTGGTGTTAACCATTAACCCTTTACCACACAATGCTGACTTTTAACGACCCCGAGGAAGAAGCCTTTTGAAAACATTGGGGGAAAAGGAGAAAATGTTGGTAATCAGCATTTTCTCGTTTTCCCAAAATGTTTTCTACCCCGTCAGAGAAAAATTGCATCATTTGAGCAATACTGAAATTGTTGTCTGCAAATGCTTTCAGTTTGTACTGGTCAAAAATTTTGTCATGTGGTAAAGGGTTAATGCTCCTTTCACAACTGTAGTTGCTTTTGTGGTCAGTGTAGATCAGGATCAGACTGCACAAAAAGTGCAGTTCTGATCTTTGATCTACTCTGTCTGCTTTGCTGAGAAATTATTGAAAAGAATTCTTGAAATAGTAGATATTTTAGTCCTATTGCCAGACTGAAAATGTTTGCTGAATATATGTGGGGCTCTAAGGGTAAACAACTTTTTTGGCCATAGAATTTGTTAGGAGGTAGAGAATTACAAAAATTCCAAACCCTGAACTCTCTACCACACAATCCCTAGCTTTAACAACCCAGGATAAGAAGCCTTTTGAAAACATTGTGAGAAAAGGAGAAAATGCTGGTAATCAGCATTTTCTCCTTTTCCTACAATGTTTTATTTACTATCAAAAACAGAAATCATCATTAAAGCTACATTTAATTTGTCATCTGCAAATGCTTTTAATTTGGATGAGGACAAAATTTTGTTGTTTGGCAAAGAGACTACTGTTTACAAATAACAAAGTTTTGGACTAGTTCAAAAGGAGAGCATTTGTAGCAGGAAAAAAAAAATTAATGTGATTTTGAATGATTGGATTTGGCTCTAAAGTGGTTAGAAAACATTTCAGAAATAGGAGGAAATGCTTGTAACCGACATTTTCTCCTTTTTCCCATTTGTTTTTATCCTTTTTAAAAAAAAAAAAAAAAAAAAAGGCCCATCAATTCAGCCCCCATTTGATTTGTCATCTGCAAGTAGACTGAGAAACTGAAATTCCTCTTTTGAAGGGTAGAAAACATTGTAGGGAAGGAAGAAAATGCTGGTTACTAGCATTTTCTCCTTTTCCCACAGTATTTGCAAAGACCCTTTCTGTAAGGGTCGTTAAACTCATGCAACTAGGGCCCATATTTGCCAACTATCTTTAAGAACATTCTTAATGTAATTTTCAAGACATCTCTAAATTTGAAAGTAACACAACTACTGATTAGCTAAACCATTTAAACCAAATGTTTTAGCCAATTAGAAGTTGTGTTACTTTCTAAATCTAGATGTAGACTTAGAATGAAATTAAGAAAAGCTGATGAATACAGATTCCGGTGTCCTATATTGTTCATTGTTATTATCAAATTGCTAATCAGGTATTGTTGCAGCACAAATTAGTACATGTATTTTATGTTCACTCCATCGTAGGCCAGTAAATTTCCCCTTTTATTTTGCAGATATTCAAATGCAGGAACCTACGATATCTTTCCTTGAAGTATAACTTTTTGTATGAAATTCCACCAGATGTTGGACGGTTGCAGAAGTTGGAGTATTTAGCATTAACAAACAACCGATTACATGTGCAATCTATACCTTACACCTTAATTTTCTGTGTCAATCTGAAAACTTTATTATTGGACAATAACCTTCTGGATGCCTTACCAGGCTTTCTCCTTGAAATGCCAAGTTTAGAGACAGTGCATCGCCATGGCAACCATAATTATTTCAAGTCGACATTCATGTGGTACCACACAGATGTACATCACAGAATCATACCAGTGTATGGAATCAGCGATTATAGTCCAGAGAAACCAGCATCTCTAGCGTTCTGGGCAGCCAAAGCGTTCATAGCCTCCAAAAAGAATTTCTTCTGTGATGAAGATGTGCCGTCCATTTTGAAAGATTATATTTGTAATATTTATGAACAGTTCAATGTGTGCCAAAACTGTCCTACTTCCTTTCTCATTAATAAACCAGGTAAGTTATGGTTTTTTTTTTTCATATAAAATTATATGAATAAAGAAGTGTAGCTTCTTATCTGTAATAAATAAACCAAGGAAGCTTATTTTTTATACAGGTAACCACTAACTTTTCCAATATCCTCATGTCTTTATGACCCTTGAGAAGAAGACTTTTGAAAACATTGTGGGAAAGGAGGAAATACTGGTAACCAGCATTTTCACCTTTTCCAACAATTTTTTTCTTAACCTTTGAGAAACAAATCCCATCATTTGAGCCACATTTAATTTGTGGTCTGCAAAGCTTGCAATTTGGACAGGTCTGAATTTGTTGTTTGGTAAAGAGTTACACCAGGGCTTTATAGCAAGACAAACATTTAAAATCTCAGACCCATATGCTATGTGCTTCATGTAATTTATTTTGGAGATCTTTGTATTCTATTATATAGATTACTTTTTTTTTTCAATTATTTCTAGCATAATATTTGCTAGAATATTTGTCAAAGTATTTGACAATGTGGATTAAGATCAGACTGCATGCTATATGCAGTCTGATCATCATCTAAATTGTCCATGTAAGCAAGTTACCTTTTTCTTTAGCATTCTAAGGTTGAAATAGACTGCTCAACTTCATTTTCAGGTTTCAAAGTGATCACCTTCAAAAACCCATACTTGGGTAATACCTGTGTACCATTCCAACACTGGGTGTGCTCCATGGATTGTGCAAGGTCATTGGAGGTCCCTGCACGGCTGGAACAGATTGCAAAGGCTCAGGAATTAGACTGTAGATATGAAGAGTATATCTCAGAGTGTATGAAGACTTTTGGCTATAGGTCCCGAAACCCCAAGATTTTCTCCTGTTTGGCTTCGAGCACTGCAGGAGAAGTAAGCAGTGAAGTGGACTCAGTTACTGATTGCAAAGCAAGGTCAGAAACTTGTAGTTCCACAAGTACAGAGATAAGCCTGAGTTCAAAATCAAGCTCTGACTCCAAGAAGTGTATTCTGATGTGAGATCCTGTTTACTTTGCTTTATTAAGCCTTTACCATACAATACCAGACAATTAGGTTTGAAAGCCTTGAAAACTTTGCTGGGGAAAAGCAGGTAACCAGTATTTTCTCCTGCTCTCAAACATTTGATCCTGTCCTCTGCAGATGTTTTCATTATAGAGCAGTTAAAAACTTTGACTTCTGCTTAAGGATTAAAATGGTGTAGCAAATGAGGATTTCAAGTCAAGAGAAAACAAAGTAACAAACAGAGAATATTTCATTATAAGGAATACCAGTATTCCCGTATGTCTCAGTACTTTTGTACACATGTAAATGTCTCATTACCAAAGTTTTACTTATCTGTATTGTCTACTTGAAATAATCTGACTCATTTCTTCCTCCATTAATTTGAAGCAGACAAGTTGAAAACCATCCTTGTTAAATCTTTATCAGACCACAAAATTGTAGACTTAAATAATATCAAGAGCATTTGCAGACCATGAATCAAAAGTGGCCTGATGGGATTTTGGCTTTGACAGAGGTTGAAAGTCAGTGGTAAAAGGGAAAAATACTAGTTACTAATAATTTGGCCTTTTCCTACCATGTTTTCAAAAGCCATCTTCTTCTTTGTTGTAGAAACATGTGATTTTTTGGTAAAGAGTTAACCCTTTGTTACATAATCCTGACTTTAATGACCCTGAGAAAGAAAGCTTTTGAAAACAATGTGGGAAAAGAAAATGTTGGGTACCAGCATTTTCTTTTTTTTTCCACAATGTCTTCTACCCTTCCAAAAACAAATTTCCAATTTTGAGTCACATTTGTCATGTTTGCAAAGGCTTTCAATCTGGACCAATGTAAAATTTTGTCATTTGGTAAAGAGTTAACCCTTTACCACACAATCCCAACTTTTAATGACCTTGAGAAAGAAGCCTTTTGAAAACATTGTGGGAAAAGGAGAAAATGCTGGTAACCAGCATTTTCTCCTTTTCCCACAATGTTTTCTACCCTAACTAAGGCAGAAATCACCATTTTAGCAACATTTAATTTGTCGTCTGCAAATGCTTTCAATTTGAACATGTGTAAAATTTTTGTCATTTGGTAACGAGTTAACTCATTTCCCTCTGACCCTGTTTAGCAGCAGACGATTTTAGAACCTTCCTTGTTTAGTATGGATAATCAACAAGAGCCAGGCTTTTGTGTTTGAATACATGCGGATCAAATGTGGCCAAGAAATGAATATTAATTTACAGGACTTTCTTTTATTGCCGAAATGTTTCTCAAATGCTATAGGATGAAAAATGTTATCTGCAGGATAGTTTTGCATTACTATATTGTGTCAAAGAGCCATTTTTCCGCAAGACACTTTAGTGGTGTTTTTAATGACCCCGAAGGAGAAAGCATCTAAAGACATAATGAGAAAAGAAGAAAATGCTGATAACGAGAATATCCCCCTTTTCCTACCATGTTTTCTGTCATTTCAAAGAAAAATACAAGACAATTGTAATCTGTAGTCTGCAAATGCTTTCATTTTGGACCTATTTAAAATTGTGTTGTTTAGTACAGATTGAAAGTTGCATCAAGGGTAGACCCTACGAATTTCAGTTACTGTGTGTGGCAGTGGTGTAGGGGTAGTGCATGGGCCTCTCATTTCAGAGGTTTCATGTTTGAATCCTGTGAGGAGTTAGATTAATTGTTGAAGCTACTTATATCACAGCATGAGTCCTGTTCTAGGAAGCAATCATCAAGGAAGCAATTAACCTTTTACCACATGGCAAAATATTAGACTTGTCTATATTGAAGGAATTCACAGAAGACAAGTCAAATGTTTTTTAAATGGTAGTATTTGTCCTCGGATAGATAGAAAACATTATGGAAAGAGGAAAAAATGCTGTTTTCAAGAGGCTTCTTTTTCAGGGTCGTTAAAACTTTGGACTGTGTGGTCAGGGACATATATGAGCCATTCTCTGTGAAAAGAGGGTTAAATGTATCTGCAAAAAGTACTGACTCGGGTCGGTCTGTGCAGGCAAATCTGGGTCAAAACTTTTTGAAATTGGCCAATTTTCTGCATGTCAAAGGACCAGTCTACCTTACGATTTGGTTGGTTGTTAGACAAGAACTTGTTTCAAAACTGATGTGAAAATAAAAAGTTAAAACTAGATTAAAGTCCAAATAGCTGCCAAAAGTAAACAAAGGCAGTGGTAAAATGCATTCACATTTAGACCATACCATTTGAAAGTATGGACATTTTTGTGAAGAGTACAATCTTTTTGCATGGTCAGTCCAAGTGTTGGTCACTGGTAGGAAAATGAATTTCAAAAGTAGGTCGACAGTTGCCAGGTCACTCTACCTCTTGTTTACTTTTTACCTGGTTTTAAAATTTATTTTCCTGCCAGTGATTAACCCTTTCCCAAACAAGCCCTGGTTTTCACGTGTCTGCAGTACAAGTCTTTTGAAAACACTGTGGAAAAAGGAGAAATTGCTTGTAACGAGCAATTTCTCCTTTTCCCACAGTGTTTTCTACCCTTTTTGACAACTTTCTGCCATTTTCATGAAATTTAAAATTGTCGTCTGCAAACCCTTTCAATTTGGACCAGTCCAAAATTTGTCATTTGGGAAAGGGTTAACACTTGGACAGACCATATAATAACAGATTGTCATCTTTACAATAAATTCCTCACTTTTAAATGGTATAATTTAGATTTAAATGCATTTCAACAACCAATTGTTTACCTTTGGTTGCTACTGGGCCTTTAATACTTGTAATTGAATTTGGTAAATTCCATTCAGATTGGCTGTCCTCTCCTATAAATTACGATAACCGTTTAGATCTACCTCCTAGTTCTGTAGTCCCATTTTCTTACATTTCTGTCTTGTGTTATTATAAAAAAATCAAACCTTGCTGAAGTATGCTTTTATTGTATGAAATGAAGAAGCTGCCTTTTTAGAAGTAATCTAAGTTTTGTATGGTATACTTGCTTACCATACAGTATCATTTTCTATAACCCCAAAGAAATATGTGATTGAAAACATTGAGAGAAAAGGAGAAAATGCTAGTTACCAGTATTTTTTCCCATTATCTTCAACCATTTAACCCTTTACCACACAATGCTGCCTATTAACGCTCCTGGCAAAGAAGCCTTTTGAAAACATTGCGGGAAAAGGAGAAAATGCTGGAAACCAGCATTTTCTCCTTTTCCCACAATGTTTTCTACCCTATCAAAGAAAAATTACACTATTTGACCCACATTGAAATTGCCGTCTGCAAATGCTTTCAATTTGGACAAGGCTAAACTTTTGTTGTTGGTAAAGGGTTACGAGACAAGTTCCTTCATTCGAGAGACATGTTACTGTTTACCAAATGACAAAATCTTAGACTTGTCCATATTGGGAAGATTTGCAGGCAACAAATTAGAGGTTGCTGAATTGATAGAATTTGTCTTTGATAGGGTAGAAAACATTGTGGGAAAAGAAAGTGCTCCATACCAGCATTTTCTCCTTTTCCGACAATGTTTTCAAAAGGCTTTTTTATCATCTAGTAAAAGGGATACTATTAATTCATTACTTTAAGATGCAACTCGCATCAGGCGACATTGAAAACATAGTGCATAAATAGTATTCATCAGCATGACTAATGATTAAAAACCAAGAATTCCTTTAAAAATATTGCAGCAACCAGAGAAATTGCTTGGTAAGAGCCACAAGGCCTCTTTTGTCACATTGTTTTCAAAATTTGCGTGCTTACAGAAGAAAGTGGTAATTTTGGCTTCCTAGAGAAACGACTTTGTGCATATTGCTGCAGACCCACTTTCGAAAACATCGTAGCAAAAGGAGGAAATACTTGTAGTAAGAAGCAATTCTTCCAGTTGTCACAATGTTTTCACATATATTCAAATTTAACCCTTTAGCACACAGTCTTGACATTTAATGACCCTGAGAAAGAAAGCTTTTGAAAACATTGTTGGAAAAGGAGAAAATGCTGGTTACCACCATTTTCTCCTTTTCCCATGTTTTCCACCCTTCCCAAAGCAATTTTCAGTTTTTGAGTCACACTTACTTTGATGTCTGCAAATGCTTTCATTTTAACCCTTTACCACACAATCCCGACTTTTAACGACCCTGAGAAAGGAGCCTATTGAAAACATTGTGGGAAAAGGAGAAAATGCTGGTTACCAGCATTTTCTCCTTTTCCCACAATGTTTTCTACCCTTCCCAAAACGAATTTCAATTTTAAAGTCACTTTTATTATGTCGTCTGCAAATGCTTTCAATTTCAGCCAGTCTCAAAGTTTGTCGTTTGGTAAAGAGGTAGATGAGACTGAATTTTTGTTGTTTGGTAAAGATGTTCAACAAATGATTTTTTTTTTTATTCATCTTTGGAAGTTTCAAGAGTTTACAAGTACAGTATAACATTATACCCAACTACAAAATTTCATACTTGTTCAAATTTAAGTCTTTACCAAACGACAAAATTGTAGACTAGACCAGATTGAAAACATTTGCAGACAACAAAATAAATGTCACTCAAAAACTGAAACAGGCTTTTAACTTGGGGTCATTTGATCAACACTCCTCAGGATTGTGTGGTTAAAGAGTTAAAGGATTGCAGACGACAAATTTGATGTGTCTAAAATCATGGAATTTGACTGAAAGTTTAGAAAACATTGAGAGAAATGGAAAAAATGCTGGTAACCAGCTTTTTCTCATTTTGCCACAATGTTTTCAAAAGCTTTCTTCTTCACGGTAGTAAAAATATGGGATTGTTTGGTTAAGTATTAAAGGTCACTTCATAAGACTGAAAAATTGCATTCTTCTTTCATTCAACCTTTCATTTTCATTTTGTCTTTTAAATATTTGCTTGATGATGGTTTGTCAGAGATATTGCTTATATTGGACATTTTAAGCTATTACAATTTAGCCGCAATCTGGCTAAAGGGGGTTTAGTGCATTTCCCGTGATTCATTGTTCAAAGCAAGCCATCACATTATCACAAATTCATGAAATCTAGTTGGTGTTACAACAAACTAGATAATGAGGTAGAAAGGTCCTTAAAAAATTAAAACATAGCAAAACGTTTCGACCCATGTCAGCCTATGCAGTCCTTGTTGATACTTTCTGCAGATGCTTTAACTCTTTACCACACAATCCCGACTTTTAACGACCCTAAAACATTGTGGGAAAAGCCTCTTGAAAACATTGTGGGAAAAGGAGAAAATGCTGGTAACCAGCATTTTCTCCTTTTCCCACAATGTTTTCTACCCTTCCCAAAACAAATTTCAATTTTTTCAATTGCATTTATTTTGTCGTCTGCAAATGCTTTCAATTTGGACCAGTCTAAAATTTTGTCGTTTGGTAAAGAGTTAAACCCCCTTTTCTCAGAGCATTGCTCAATTAAAACCAACATTTTATGTTGGTAAGGAAAAAAATCAGGTTTCAGTTTTTATGCTGCTTTTGCCAGAGTGACTCACTGGATATATGCATGAATTGGTTAGATCCAAGATCAGACTGCACATAATGTGAAATCTGATTTTGATCAACACTCCTCAAGCACTTAATCCTTTTCCAAACATTTTTTTTTCTCTCTTCAAAATTGAGAACAACTGCAGGTGACCTATCAAAGTTGGTACGAATTAGCCAAAGATCTCTCAAAGGTAGAAAACATTGTGGGACAAGGAGAAAATGCTGATTACAGGATTTCCTCCTTTCCCACAATGTATTTGAAAGCTTCCATTGGAGTCGTTAAATGACTGGATCATGTGATAAGGGGTAAATGTTACACGTAGCAAAGTTTTACTTTCAGTTTTCATTGACAGATGAAAAGGCTTGGACTTTTTTATCTATATTGTACCGAGGTCTGATTTATTGGCAAGTTAATTTCCTGAAATGAATTTGAAATATTCTTTACTTTAACCCTTTACCACACTATCCCACGTTTTAACTACCTTGAAAAAAAAAAGGCTTTAGAAAACATTGTGGGCAAAGGAGAAAATGCTGGTAACCAGCATTTTCTCCTTTGCCCACAATGTTTTCCACCCTATCAAAGACAGAAATCATCATTTGTGCCACATTTTTCGTCTGCTATTGCTTTCAATTTAGTCTAGTCCAAAATTTGGCCATTTGGTAAAGGGCTAAAAGAGTTTGTCTGTGATGTTTAGTTGTTTGAAATTCATTGTTTGAAATCTGTTGCATTACATACTTTAATAAATTTTTTGAAAATATTGTTGTTCCTATACTTTGATGCACTTGTCATTTTCAATTTGCCACTCCACTTCTAAGTGTCTCCATATTCAACTTGTCAACCTGTTCCTTCACCACAACTTCAAAAGATTCCGAGGGAGGAGACCTTTGAAAACATAGAGGGAATAGGAGAAAAATGCTGGTAATTAGCATTTTCTTCTTTTTCCACTGTTTTTTCATCTTTCAAAGGTGAATCCTACCATTTCAGCTATGTTCAAATTGTTGTCTGCAAATGTTTTGAAATTGGACAAGTCTAAAATTGTGTCGTCTGGTACAGAGTTCATAGATTCTGTAAGCCGTGATGTGGTCAAAATTACTCATGTGAAATGACTTCTCAACCCTTAAAGTGCTGAATTAATGAAATGGACCTTTTGGATCAGGAAAAATATCTGAAATATTGTTATTTTAAGGCTGTTTTGGGCAGAATATTCAACCAAGTAGCGGACAGTGTAGATCAAAGATCAGACTGCACATTTTGTGCAGTCTGATCTTGATCTACACTGTCCGCGAAAACAATGTAAATGGATTCAAGCACTTTATGGGTTAATCCTTTACCACACAATTCCAAGTTAATTGATCTTGTAGTAAAGACTTAACCCTTTACCAAACAATCCCAAGTTTTAACGACCCTGAATAAGAAAACATTGTGGGAAAAGGGGGAAAAGCTGGTTACCAGCATTTCTCTCCTTTTCCCACCATGTTTTCTACCCTTTCACGGACAGATGCCATGTTTAAATCAACATTCATTTTGTCATCTGCAAACTCTTTCAATTTGGGCAAATCTGCCTTTTTGTTGTGTGGTATAGAGTTAACAAAATATAGTGGAAGGAGAAAATGCTTGTAGCCAGCATTTTCTTCTTTACCAACATTTCATACCATTTCACTGATAAATCTAATGATTTGTGCAATCAGTAGTCAGCAAAAGTTTTCAGTATGGTTGACTCTAAAATCTTGTTTGATAAAAAGTGAAACTGAGATACATGCATAGCATATCTTTTTATCACAAGAGGGCCATGATGGCCTTGTATCACTCCACTGGACCGGTTTTGACACTGGGGCTATAACTGGTATAAGACCATATGGTTTAGGACAAGAAGACTAAAGTTTTCATTATATAAGCTTATGTAAAACTTGTGACCTGCAGGTTAGGGCCAATTTTGACCAGTTTTTTGTAGAGGTCCATTAGTTGAAGCTACATGCAGAATTTAGTAGCCCTAGGCCATATGGTTTACGACAAGAAGATACAAAAAATTTTCACTGTATAAACCTACATGTATATAAAACTTGTGACCTCTGGGGGGGTGGGGAAAATTCTGGCCTCCAGGCTATAATTTGAAGAGTTTTTGTAGAGAACTATTAGACAAAGCTACATGCCAAATTTGGTAGCTTTAGGTCAAATGGTTTAGGACAAGAAGATATTTAAAGCTTTCACTATATAAACCTATGTAAAACTTGTGATCCCTCTGGCTGAGCCAATTTTTAGAAGTCCATTAGATGAAGCTACATGCACATTTTAATAGCCCTAGGCCATATGGTTTTAGGACAAGGAGATATTTTAAAGTTTTCACTATAGAAATCTATGTAAAATTTGTGATCCCCGGGGCAGGGCAAATTTTGACCACGGGGCTATAATTTGAATGGTTTTTGTAAAGGTCTATTAGGTGAAGCTACATGCCAAATTTGGTATCCCTAGGCCTTATGATTTCAGACAAGAAGAATTTTAAAAATTTTCATTATTTTTCAGTCTTTGACCCACGGGGCGAGGCCAGTTTTGACCCTGAAGCTATAATATGAAGGATTTTTGTTAAAGTCCATTAAATGAAGCTACATGCTAAATTTGGTAGCTCTGGGCCATATGGTTTAGAACAAGAAGATATTTAAAATTTTCACTATATAAACCGATGTAAAACTTGTGACCCCTGGGGCAGGGCCAATTTTGACCTGGGGGCTATAATTTGGAGAGTTTTGGTAGAGGTCAATTAGATGATGGTACATGCCAAATTTGGTAACCTTAGGCCTTATGGTTTTGGACAAGAAGATTTTTAAAGATTTCCAATATTTTTCAGTTTTGTTGCCATGGCAACCACAGTTTTGATAGGAATCAAATTCTTTGAAGAGTTTCTGAAGAGGGCTATGCCAGGATCATTTCTGTGAAGTTTCGTTAAAATCCGACGGGTAGTTCCAGAGAAGAAGATGTTTGAAATAAAAGTTAACGCACACATGCACGCTTGGATGGATGAACAGTCGGACGCATTACTGACTCTAGGCCATAACACAAGCCCGCTGGCCTTCAGCCAGTGGAGCTAAAAATGTAAATTTCCTGTTTTCAATGTTTTTAACTGGCATTTAATCTGTGTAAACCACACTGATAATTTCTTAACAGTATTCAAGTCAGCAGTTCTATCGCACACATTCTTATGTACAGCAAAGTTTTCCTTCTATTTTATCCAAATCTTTCCACTGTTTCTCCAATTCCATGCTGGGGCTCCGCAGTGCCTTGCCCAGGGACTTTTCCACCAGTCTCCATAACAGTATCTAAAAATTGAACCTTATTGGTTATAGGTTGAAATGCACTTGCATAAGAACCTTAAATCTCTTCAAGACAGTTTTAGACTAGTCTACATTGGGAGTATTAGCAGACTATTAGCACTAAATGTTGCTTAGCCACACAATCCCGACTTTTAACGACCTGTAAAAGAAGCCTTTGAAAACATTGTTGGAAAAGGAGAAAATGCAGGTAACCAGCATTTTCTCCTTTTCCAACAATGTTTTTTACTCTTCCAAAAAACAAATTTCAATTTTTCAGTCACATGTATTTTGTCATCTGCAAATACTTTCAACTTAGACTAGTCTAGAATTTTGTCGTTTGGTAAGAGTTAACTTTTCAACAAATGACAAGATTTTGGCCTGGACCAAAATGAATGCATTTGTAGGCATTAAACTAAGTGTGGCTTTAATGATGGCAGAAAACATGGTGGGAAAAGGAGAAAATGCTGGTTACCAGCATCTTCTCCATTGCCCACAATGTTTTCAAATGCCTCTTTCTTGGGCGTTAAAATTTATGATTTTGTGGTAAAGGGTTAAGTGTTGACAAATTAAATTTTGGCCTGGACCAAAATGAAAGCATTTGCAGACAACAAATTTTGCTGAAACGATGATTTCTGTCTTTGATAGGATAGAAAATATTGTGGGAAAAGGAGAAAATGCTGGTTACCAGCATTTTCTCCTTTTCCAACGTTTTCAAACGGCTTCTCCCTCTGGGTTGCTTTAACATGAAATTGTTTGGTCAAGGGTTAAACGATATGATTTTCCTTTGAAAGGGGAGGAAATATGGGATAAGGAGAAAAATGCTGGATACTTGCATTTTCTCACAAGGTTTATAACAACTGTCATTTTCTCACAATGTTTTTACAAGCTGTCTTGTTCAAAGCAAAAAAAAAAAAACCAAAGATGGTTTTGTAAATAGGTTAACAAGGAAACAGTTCAAGAGAGAATGTGATGAATAGTGAAACAGTTGGTCATGAGAAACTAACTTCCTGTGTGTCTCATGAGCTTGTCACATGCTGTCTTCTCTTGATGGGAATAACTTGTAACAGTATAAAACCAATTTTGCCCATCCCCCCATCCCCCTGCAGTTGATAAACTTCTGAAAACATTTTGGGGAAAGGATCCATTGCTTGTCATAAGCCATAGCTTCTTTACCCATTCTCTTGATAAGAAATACTTCCCCCATCCTTCAAGTGTTTGGCTTTCCTGTCATTATATATTCCTCAAGTGAAGTTTGGATGGATGAATGGATGGATGGATTGGTTGATTGATTGACTGATTGATTGGTGTTTTACACTACTTTCAACATTATTTTAGTCATATCAAGGCGACAGCTCTCATATTCACGTATGTCCTGGATTTCACCAACATTAAGCAGGGGCTCTGAAGTGTCTTGCCCAAGGACACTCCCATGGAAACCCCCAATGCTTCCAGTCAGGCACACACCTGGGGCCTCAAGGTTACGATTCCCACACAGAGTCATGCAGGAACTAAAGTGAAGTCTGGAGGGGATATACTGGAATCAAGTTGTCTATCTGTCCATAGAAGCTATTTTGTGCCTTCTCCTTCTATAGTTTTCAACCAATTTGGCAGAAATTGTAATGTAAGCCTGCCTACCATGGCAACTTCAGCATCTGTAATTTTCATTATAGTTGGTCAACTATTACCCAAGTTATGGCCCTTTGAATTTTGTCTTGATCCAGGGACTATGCAACTGGTGGATATTCCATCTGTCAAAGTTCCTATTAGAAATGAGCCATGCTCTGGCAAAAGGGGGCTTAATGTATATGTGAAAGTACCAACCAAGGTCAGCCTGCACAGTTGGTGCAGGATGACCCGGGCCAAAACTTTTTTTTGCTATTGGTCCATTTTCTGTATGTCCAAGGACCAGTCTACTTCATGATCCAGTTGGTTGTTAAAAAAAAAAAGTGGCTATTATGGATCCATAACTATGTGATGGCTTAATTGGTACATTGCAACATGGCAATGCATTAAGCCCCCTTTTGCCAGAGCATGCCACAAACAATTGTAGTAATGAATAAAGAGGTATTGGCTTTCAAGCTTTTTCAAACAACCCAGTCACTGTTACAGGTGAAACTAAAATCTTTTGAGGTCTGCATAGATCAAGATCACCAAGTCTCACAATGTTTCAACGCCATCCACATTGCTTACCTCTATCTCTTTATAAGACTGGCTCTATTGATAAGATTTGTCCTGTGAGAGTAGAAAAGATTGTAGGAAAAGAAAAAAATGCTGGCTTTTCACTTTTTCCTGCAATGTTTTCAGGAGTCTTTTCCACAGGGCTGCTTACACACAGGACCATTTAATACATGGTTAACTACTGCTAATTTGCAGCGCACCTGTATCCTAAGACTATGAAAAACATAAAAAAATTTTATTTGGCAGCAAATGGGTTGAACCCTTTAACAATACATGTTTTATCTGTTTTTGACCTGTACGATTTACAATGGAAGTTTGTGGTGAACTGTTATGTGATTAGAGGCCAGGCAAATTTAAAACAGAATGACTGATTTGTTAATTTTCATTTTATTATCATTTTTTTTTTGTATTTTAATCCTCATAATCCAACCAACATTATTAAGCAAGTCTACAATCTCAAGAAGATAAACATAATTTATATTTTTACATATCACTAATAAATATATAACACTGGTCGCATTTGACCGACACAAATTTACCTACAGTTTGCTTCAGTCTGTCATTTTACTGATTTCTCCTTACTACCATACAAACATGTGAGCCATGCTCTGTGAAAAGGGGTTTAATGTATTTGTTAAATAAAGTAATGACCAATGACTGACATGTGTCAAAACTTTGCTACATGTATTTGTAAATTTTCTGCATGCCTTAGGACCATACCATCTCATGGTTCAGTGGGTTGTTAGACAATATGGATTTTATGGATCCTTAGTTATGTGAAAATTTCTTGGTATAATGCATCACAGAGCTCACCTCATGTTTTTTTCTATGCCTGCAGTTGGCAGCCTTTGTAAGCTTAGTGGGAAAAGCAGCTATGGCTTTTTATAAACCACTGCTCCTTTTTCCTTGAAGGTTTTATCGTGTTCAAACACAACTACTTTCCGTATCTTCATACATGTAATGTCTGTATAACTTGAGGTGATAAGTGGTTTGTCGCAAGTAATTGATAACTGGAGGAAAGAACACCCCTCCAATGTTCCTTGATTTTGTCAACCAAAATTTTACAGAAAACTCTTGATCAAAAATCATGTTTTAATCAGCAATTAACCAGCTGACAAAATTCTAGATGATTTTTTTTTTTACTTTTATTTGCTTCAATGTGAACAATGCACATTACACAAAATATTAACTATATACAAAGTAGATGACATGATTTTTTTTTTAATTTTCTAAATTAAAAGAGACCCAAATGATAAGAGTTGTAGCTTAAAAAGTAGAAAATATTGTGGGAAAAGGAGGAAAAGCTGGTTCTAGCATTTTGTCCTTTTCACAAATTTTTTTCCTGAACATTCTTCTTCAGAGCAAAAAAGTTATGGGTTTTCAGGTAAAGGTCTAAATCATATAATAAATGAGCTTCCCTCTGGCAAAAGGGGCTTCATTGCATCTCTGTGATGCATTATACTAAGCATGCCATCACATAATTATGGATCCATATAGACAAATACTAAGCATGCCATCACATAATTATGGATCCACATAGACCATTATGTCTAGCAAGTGACTAGATCATGAGATAAACTGGTCATCTTACATGCAGAAAACTGACCAACAGAAAAAAAAAGTTAACAATACTTTTTTGCAGATGCATCAAGCCCCTTTTTCATAGAGCATGGCTCAAATGTTAATTTCCAGTTATGAATTTACAATACTACATTTCTTTCATTCAATAGTGACTAACTGAATCTTATCAACTTCTACACCATGGCTAGGTCTCAGATATTTTAGAAACTAAATATGTTGATGACTAAGACCATAAAAAAATCACACTATTTCTGAAAAATATTGCAGGAAAAGTATCAGTAAATATAAATTAAGGCTTTTCTAAATGCATGGTAATTACTATGGCAGTTTTTCATATGAATTCTACGGTGAGTCTTTACCAAACAACCAAATTTTAGACTCATCCAAATTCAAAGTATTTGCAGAGGACAAAATCAAAAGTGGCACTGGTGATGGCGCTTGCCTTAAAATAGAGTAGAGAGCATTCTGGAAAAAGGAGAAAATACTGGATACCAGCATTTTCTCCTTTTTCCACAATGCTTTCAAAAGCAATCCACTTCAGAGTTGTTAAAACTCGAGATTGTGAGGTAAAGGGCTAAAGAGCCTAACATAGGGTCAAATAACTCTGTACCTCTTTCACACAAACCTTTTGTCTTGGGAGTAGACCATTCTGAAAACACTCTGGCAAAGGATAAATTGCCCATTTTACACAATGCCATATATAAAGCCTTAATTTGGATTCCAAATAGTTGACGGGGACCTTTTCAAGTCACCTGATGCAAAGTTATTCCATGCAGTAATAAGTTAACCCATGCAATCCTGAGTTTTAATAACTCTGAGAAAGAAGCCTTTTGAAAACAATGTGGGAAAAGGAGAAAATGCTGGTAATCATTGCTGATTACCAGCATTTTCTCCTTTTCCCACACTGTTTTCTACCACTTTAAGGAGAAAGAATATTATTTGAAAAATATTTGACTTGTTGTCCGTAAATTCCCTTCTTCTGGATGAGTCTTAAAATTTTGTCATATGGTTGAGGATTCAAAACCCTATACTATAACAACTGTTAACTCTACCAGATGACAAAATTTTAGACTCCTCCAAGAGGAGAACATTTAAAGAAGACATATGGGGTTCAAATAAGCTCCGGCATTTTCTTCTTTTGCAGAAATGTTTTCAAGTCTTTTTCCTCAGGGGTTGTTAAAACCTGGGATTGTTTGGTAAATGGTTAAAGATTATTCCATAGAAAATTTAAACATAACACGAGGATCCAATCACTCTTTTTTGATATTTCGGCTAAGGACCTTTACCAGCGTAACACATAACTTTTTAAAACTACACATGTGTGAATGTCATGTTAGCCCATATATACCAACCATTCTATTTCAAATTTCTCAGTCTGGTTCTCAAATTTTTTTTTTTTAAGACTGTGAAGTACCCAATTCATGATAGGCTAGACTTTCCAGTCTGAAATCGTGTTACTTTTTAAATCTGCAATAAGGCTAAAAATTCAATTTAGAATGGTTGGTGAATATGTGCCCTGCAGTTTGGACAAGTTCCATTTTCTTTCCTGATAATGACTAGTGGCCAAATTATGAAAAGAGGGTGATTTAACTCTACCACACAATCCCAACTTTTAACGACCCTGAGGAAGAAGCCTTTAGAAAACACTGTCGGAAAAGGAGAAAATGCTGGTAACCAGCATTTTCTCCTTTTCCCACATTGTTTTCAACTCTTCCAAAGACAAATTTCAAATTTTTATTTACATTTATTTTGTCGTCTGCAAATGCTTTCAATTTGGAAACGTCCAAAATGTTCTTGTTTGGTAAAGTGTTAACCACACTCCAAAATTTTAGACTTGTCCATATTGAAGGGATTCGCAGATGACAATTCAAGTGTAAAATGATAGTATTTGTCCTGGAATATACAGAAAACATTGTGGGGAAAAGGGGAAAAATGCTGGCTACCAGCATTTTCTCCCTTTTCCTACAATTTTTTCAAAAGCTTTCTTTCTCAGGGTCATTAAAACCTCGGTGTTGTGTGGTAAACTGTTGATCTATTTCATATTTTCGAAGTCCTGTAATGGTATGTAACATGTCAACTGGAATGTCTCTATGGTTCTATAACTACTTGCTGAACACATAATGGCTCTGCCAGATAACCATAGTGCTATCTATTTAGAACATCTTTTAAAATTGCCCCTGATGTTGTAGAAGCCGGTGTATTTCTACCAGAACCGGGAGGGGTAGATGAGCTCTGTGACGGAGCGGCAAATGTTGTTAAAGAATATGATGACGGAACAGTTGAACCCATCAGAATATGATCTGAACTTGGCATATTAGCTGTTGACGTCTGCAAAGGAACAGCAACATGACGTGGGGCTGTGAATGGATTATATGCAGGTTTCTGAGTCTCTTTTTGTTTCTGGACATCTCGGACCATTTCCTCTGCAGGTAGTCGGACTGTGGGAGGAGGTGGGGATGACTCTCTCTCTAAGAATCTTACAAACATCTCAGAGAATGACTGAAAGAAAATTTAATATTGTTAAGAAGTCAGTCTTTACTAAATGAGTAGATTAGTAAAACGATAAAGTTTTTACAATGTAATCCACACTATATGTGATGCATCCACAAAGGCAAATTTGTTTAACTCTTTACCAGACAACAAAATTTTAGCCATGTCCAAGTTGAAAGCATTAAATTTTGCAAATTTGTCTTTCAAAAGGTAGAAAGCATA
Source organism: Tridacna gigas (assembly GCA_945859785.2). Taxonomy (NCBI): domain Eukaryota; kingdom Metazoa; phylum Mollusca; class Bivalvia; order Cardiida; family Cardiidae; genus Tridacna; species Tridacna gigas. Next base: position 11,191,185 of record OX244029.2, on the reverse strand, counting down.
GTGGGAAAAGTACAAAATGCTAGTAATCAGCATTATATCCTTTTCCCACAATGTTTTCAAAAGCCCTTGTCCTCAGATTCAATATATCAGGACAGTTTGTTGTTAAAAGCAAATCAACTTTATCCCCATATCTAAAAATTGTCAATATGCATTTTCTATGTACTTATCTGACAGATATTTATTTCATGCTTCTTATTCCTTTTTTGTTAAGGCTTTCTTCAAAAGGTGGTACAGTTGTTTTCAGTAATTCCCCGTGGCATACACCCCCTCACATAACAATGCATTACCATATTACATAAAGCGCGAGAAATACAGAGTAAATGCATGTAAATTACGTCTTATTTCCCTCTGGTTGAATGGCACACACTGTTTACCTAGGTAACTAGTGCGCAGGAACTACTGTTTCTGCCTTCAATTGAAGAGTTAGAAAATACGAAATCAGTATTTTTCACCGGTCGTAACCATGAAATATCAAACCATAATTCAGCATTATTTCTCAATAAACTAACCAAAAAGCATGAAGTAAATAGAGGATAGTAATTACTGCCACAGCATTCATTTCACCATTTCCATATTTTGCCTTACTAATTTCAAACTTTTTCCTGTCCTTTTATTTAAAATACATTAAGATCTATCTGAAACCAGATGTCAAAACTCTCCTAATATTCTATAAAAGTTTGAATCAAAATAACACTTTTTATCCTTACTGAATTTCCCCTTGAAACAGGTGTTCCAATAGTTGACCTCCTGGTGGGTGTGGTGGGTGGGGTCGGAGTTGAACCACCAAACTTCAGTAATCCAGACATCCATCCCCCTGAATTCACACTATCAATCTAAAATGAAAAACCAAGCAATCATAATTACATGACAATTTGTTATTTTCAAATAAATTTAACCCTTAAAGTGCCTTTCACAACTAAAGTTGCCATTGTGTCCAATTGAGATCAAGATAAAACTGCACAAAACATACAGTCTGACCACTGAACTTCATTGTCCACTTTGCTAAGACAGGCTGGAAAAGAGTTTCCTTGAAATTGCAATTATAAGGTTCTTACTTGTAGATTGCAAATGACCACAGGGTGTATTCCACACTCTAAAGGTTAACTCTTTACCACAAAATCCCGAATTTTAACGACCCTGAAAAGGAAGCCTTTTGAAAACATTGTGGGAAAAGGAGAAAATGCTGGTAATCAGCATTTTCTCCTTTACCCACAATGTTTTCTAATCTACCAAGGGCAGATTTCATCATTTGGGCTACCTTTCATTTGTTGTCTGCAAATGCTTTCAATTTGGACCAGTCTAAAATTTTGTCGTTTGGTAAAGGGTTAAAGCACTTATGAGTCATGCTCTGGCAAAAAGTGGTTGAATGCATCTCTATGACACATTGTGCCAAGCAAGGCATCGCATAGTTATGGATCCAGGAAACCCATTTTCTCTGACAACTGACTGAATCCTAAGATGGACTGGTCCCTTGACATGCTTAAAATTGACCAATAGCAAAAAATTTGGACACAAGTCAGCCTGTGTGGATTGCGCAGGCTTACATACTTTTTGCAGATGCATTAACTCTTTACCACATAATCCCGACTTTTAACGACCCTGAGGAAGAAGCCTTTTGAAAACATTGTGGGAAAAGGAGAAAATGCTGGTTACTAGCATTTTCTCCTTTTCCCACAATGTTTTCTACCCTTCCCAAAACAAATTCCAATTTTCCAGTCACTTTTATCTTGTCGTCTGCAAATGCTTTGAATTTGGACCAGTCTAGAATTTGACGTTTGGTACAGAGTTAAACCCACTTTCACTGAGAATGGATCTTGTATTCGCACAATTTGTGAAGGTAGCAAAAGAGTGTTTTATTTAGTATTTAGGCATTATACCGACAATTTTACAATTTTCTTAAATGAACAGAAGAAGAAAAAAGATATCAGTCAAAACATAACCTTTGAAATGGTATAAAAAGGAAATTTGTGTTGGTTGAAGCATTGTATGTGAAGAAGTTCCACACAACAGGCTAGATTCTTCCTCTAACAGAATATCATTTTAATCTGTACACAAGTTACATTCAGTTTCATTTAACCCAAAATAACTAGCATTTTCTCCCTTTCCCACAATGTTTTCTACCTATCCAAAGATAAATCCCATTCTTTCATGCTGTCTGCAAATGTTTGCAATTTGGATAAGTCTAAATTTTGTCGTCTGATAAAGAGTTTTGGCAGGAATATCACATAGATCATAAATTGCGGGCAACTAGAATGGAATGATTCATTTCCCCTGATACAAAGCCAATGACTATGAAAATATCCTTGTAAAATATGCTTATGAACAGTTTCTCCTTTGGCCACAATGTTTTTACAAGTTGTTTACTGCAAGAAATGGGCTGCATGTGGTAGTATGTTCATGAAGATAGATATAAAATACATGTTTACCTTACTGAAGTCATCCTGATTGAACAGTAATACACCACCAATAGCTCTCAACACTTCATTTCTTTTGTTGGTTGGAGTCGTAAAATAGCCCAGGAACAGGTTCTTTATAACCAGTCTGAAAGATAAAAAATTCAGTTTGCCTTATTTGCATATCCCATGGTGCACTTTGCCATTACCAATAAAAATGGAAACCGTTGCATCATCCACATTACTTCAAGAAGTCAAGAATTTTGGATATGATATTTGCTATATTCCTAAATGTTCCGACATTTAAAGAAAATGTAAATATAACTAGAAACCGAGGAAAGGCTCAAGTAAGTGGGCTATTGCCGTAAAATTGATGAAATACTGTTGGAAGTTGAATAAAACCCCTGCAAACAAATCCTTTCCTTGCTTAGCTATGGCATGTTGTTAGCTTTTGTTGTTGCTCAGTTGTTTGTTCTTGTCTGAAAGCAAGTATTCAGTGCATAAAACAAACACTTTTTTTCCCTTTGCTAAGTCTGTTGTTACTGTTAAGTGATCTGTGTTTAAAATGAAACTAAATATTCGTTGCATGACATATTTAGTTTAACATTCTACCAAACAACAAAAATTTAAACTTGTCTAAACTGAAAGCATTTGCAGACAACAAAATATATGCAGCTCAAAAATTAAAATTTGGTTCTGGAAAAATAGAAAATATTGTGGAAAAAGGAGAAAATGCTGGTTACCAGCATTTTCTCCCTTTTCCACAATGTTTTCAAAACCTTTCTTTCTCATGGTAGTTAAAGCTCCAGATTGTTTGGTACAGGGTAAAATGAATTTCACTACTTCTGTAGCAAATACAAATTCCTTGCCATCGTTAGTTTTTCAGTATGACACAAGCTTGAAAAGTAGGTTTTTACTTACTTGTCCACTTTATCATCATTACGACTTTTCAAGCTCTTCAGTTCCTCCTCTGCCGCTTTCAAGCTTGACTCTCGAATCTGGACTGAAATTTGAAGTTAAATTTGAATTAGATAAATTGTAATGTAGCCCCTGCTCTACTATAAAGGTGAGTAAATGACTTGTGTACATATCAGGTTGTTAACTTGCATACAGGCACAGATGTAATCTTGTTGGTACATGTATTTACAGTGCATTTGGACATGCAATACAGTAATTTGAATGTACATGTAGTGTAATGTCTTGGTCCTTTATCTTAATTTTACAAGCCATAGATAAAAAGCTTGTTAAAACAAAGAAAAGGAAAAAATGCAGATAGCCAGCATTTTCTCCTTTTCCCTTAATATTTTCTACACTTTCAGATACAAATCCCATCATTTAAGCCACATCCAATTTGTTGTCTGCATATGCAAATGCTTTTAACCCTTAGGCTTCTTTTGCAAACAATGTAGATCAAGATCAGACCGCACAGAACACAGGGTCTGATCTTGGAACTAAACTGTCCAATATGGAGATATTTTACCCCAAAAGAATAACACTCAATAGCAATACATGTATTTGTGTTTTTATATGGACTTGAAAATTTCATTTTAGTACATGTAATAAAGCAGGTTAACCCTATCCCACACAACAAAGTTTTAGACTCAAAAGTGAAAGTATTTGTAGATGACAAATAAAAACAAATAATGAAGATTTTCTGGAAAAGGGCAGAAAACATTGTGGGAAAAGGAGAAAATGCTGGTAACCAGCATTTTCTCCTTTTCCCACAAAATTTTCAAAAGCTTTCTTCCGCTGGGTCGTATTATTTGGTAAAGGGTTAAGGGTTAAGAAGCACAAGTCTAACTTTTGTCTTCTGTCTGGTACAGAGTTTGTTGAATAGGTTTGTGTACATGTTACACATATGTCATGTCGTTTGCTCATATGTAGGCATAGGTGCAATCTTATTGGTTAATTCACGAACAATGCATTGAAACATGCAGTGACTGGAGCAGAGGTCTAATACAGATCAATTTGCTGACAAGGAAAAAAAGGTTATTTTCTATCATAGAAATTCATCATGAATGAAGATACAGTCAATGAGTATAGTGTTACTCAAGGCATTATGCTAATGACAAAAAACATTTTTTTTCTATGAAAATAAAAAAAAAATCAGTGAAGCAAAAGGTTACATACAAACATCATAACACAAAAATAATACAAATATTAAACTATGTTAGCAGCCATGCAAACCTGTACCACAGCACTAAAAAGCAACAATGGAGGAAAGCAGATTATGCACCAGCAACAATCTAACATGCGCAGCAAGCAATGCATAGACATGTAAGTACATGTAATACATAAAAGCTTTTATCAAGCTTAACCAGTGCTATAGCACTGACAAAAAGCAACAAAGATTTAAGTGAAAATATATATAGTAAGATGTGAGAATTTTTCTCAAAGCTATGGTATGTGGTCACTATTTCCTTTTTATACTCCCCTAGAAAGGAGCTGTTACTGTTGGACCTCCATACGATAGTAAAATTCTGATGACTGTAATGAGCAGCAACCATGCTTGAGCCAGTATTACAAATTTTGTCTAATACACCACTGTCTACTGCATCAGCTGTCAACATCTCAACTACCTATCCATTTGTCCATCAATGATTGTTCAATCTATTTTCTTCCTTGATTCATATCTTTTTCAACAGCTTCTTGTTACTGCCCTTGTTGTCTGAATATCTGATCCATTTTTTGTTTCCTTCAACATCCCAATTTCAAATTTCTTGTAACTCTTGTTCAAATTCCATGCCTTTCTCATTCAAATAATTAATAGTCATTGTATTCTGTGCCCTCTTGTCCATACCAAGCCCTAAATTCCAATCTCTTATAAAGTCAGTCCATTTCCATCTGTATGTATCCAAGTGCTTTTAAATTCCCTGCTGTTTTTCCCAAACTATTCCTGCTTTGAATTAGTTTTCCTCTTTTTCCACATGTTTCCAGCACTCCAATATATCAATTGCCTTCTGGTTCAAAGTTGTCCAATTCACTGATGGTCTAAGAACATCACATAAGGTACTGATTCCTGGAAACAGTCAGTACCTGATGTAATACTCACAGACAACCAGTCAGTTTCTTTCTTAATACAGATTCCTTCCTCCAAACAAATCTTAACTTTTTATGCATTACTAATACAAGTTTCTTAAATGTCCTTCATAAAATCAATTTTTTAGAATAAATTTCATGAAGTTCTTGCATAAAAAACATCCTTTCTTCAAAGCCAACTTACCATGTTCAGGATGGATCATGAAAAACCAGAGTACATGTAGTACAGGGTAAGGCATTTTTGTAAAAGTATCTCACAAAATATATGAGCCATGCTCTGTGAAAATGGGGGCTTGATGCATCTGCGAAAAGTATCCACTCTAGTCAGCCTGGGCAGTCTGTGCATGCTGACCTGGGCTGAAACTTTTCGATACTGGTCAATTTTCTGTATGTCCAAGGACCAGTTTACCTTATGATTAAGTCGATTGTTAAAGAAAGTAGCTTTTATGGATCTAAAGTTATGTGATGACTTGCTTGGTATAATGTATTATGGCGATGCATTAAGCCCCCTTTTGCCAGAGCTTGGCTCATATCAGTGTCACTCCAAGTTTTGACTACAATTTCTTTCTTTTATAACATGACCTTGATCTGCACTGCCACTGCAAAACTGCTATAGACGAGAAAAGTACTTTATTGCGTAAAAGACACATACTGCAGAAATACATGAAAAGATGCATTTTAATTAAAAGTGTTCATGATATATATACTGCAGAAATACATGAAAAGATATGCGTTTTAATCAAAAGAGTTTATGATATACATACTGCAGAAATACATGAAAAGAGATGTGTTTTAATTAAACTGTTCATGATATACAAATATGGGATGAGTGTTTAACTTTTTACCACACAATCCCAACCTTTAACAACCCTAAAAGAGAAGGCTTTTGAAAACAATGTGGAAAAAGGAGAAAATGCTGGTAACCAGCATTTTCTCCTTTTCCTACAAAGTTTTCTACCCAATCAAGTACAGAAATTACCATCTAGACTGTATCTAATTTGTTGTCTGCAAATGCTTTTGATTTGGTCCAATCAAATTTTTTTTTGGTGTGGTAAAGTGTTAATTCTAAAGGCTTTACCACATAATGCTGGGTGAAGAAGATGGCTTCTGAAAAATGTTGTGGGAAAAGGAGAAAATGCTGGTACCCCCCAAATGTTTTCCATCCCTTCAATTACAAATCCCATCGTACTGCAAACACATGAAAACCTGGGCTTGTTTGGGAAAGGGTTAAAGATAAAAAGCATAATAGTGAAGTACAAAATCAATATCAAAAGAAAAGTACAAGACAATTGTCAATATTGGCTGATATATGCCCAACCCAAAATATAGCATTCTCTCCTGCCTCATCTAGAAACTGTAACTTCTAATCTTTGGAATGTAGGCCCTTAACCTGTTACCAAACAACAAAATTTTTGACTTGACCAAGTTAAACGCATCTGCAGACAACAAATCAAATGAAGCTTAACTCTTTACCAAACGACAAAATTTTAGACTGGTCCAAATTAAAAGCATTTGCAGACGACAAAATAAATGTGACTGAATAATTGAAATTTGTTTTGGGAAGGGTAGAAAACATTGTGGGAAAAGGAGAAAATGCTGGTTTCCAGCATTTTCTCCTTTTCCCACAATGTTTTCAAGAGGCTTCTTTTTTAGGGTCGTTAAAAGTCGGGATTATGTGGTAAAGGGTTTAATGATCAATTTTGTCTTTGATAGGATAGAAAACATGGTGGAGAAAAAAGAAAATGCTGGTTACCAGCATTTTCTTCTTTTCAAACAATGTTTTCTAAAATGCCTTTCTCCTAAGGGTCATCAAAAGTCAAGATTGTTTGGGTAGAGGGTTAAATGCCTAAAAGAATGGAAAAGCTATTTTCTGCATATTGGGTGACCAGCATTTTCTTCTGCATGTACAATATTTCATATTTGTTCAAAGACAAATCAGTACATTTGAAATGTAAATGGAAATGCTATAGATAGAAAATAATTCAACACAATATAGGGAAAGTGTTGCTTCCTTATTTCTGATAAGAGCACTGCAAGCAGGTACAAATACTCAGCAGTTGCTTATTTTCAGTGAAAATTCTAAGATGAAAAAGGGTCCTAACTGTGTCACAAATATTTTGATGGTTACCTGCCCTTGTTGTTCTCCTTTTGATACTTAGCAACTGGTCCAAGTTTGACGCAGTAATAACAGAGACATTATAAAATGTCAAAAGTTTTTGCACGATGGTGCCAGGGCTATCTGTCAAAGTACCTGTAATTTGTGATTGGCATTCCAAAGTTTGGAAATCAAATTGTTGAACAACAAAATCAAAGTGCCAAAAGTATGGATGCATTCCAGGGAAAAAATATATGGAAATACAAGTTACAGTGCTGACTGGCATGCCAAGAAATTTTTGTGTGAGCTTAAGATCTCCATCAAGACACATACATGAAAGGAATATAAATTTTGTTAAGAAATCTAAGTGACATGCATTAAACTTTACTTAGAATTTGGTCTTATTCCTATACCAAACAATCCTGACTTTTAATGACCCTGAGTAACAAACCTGTTTGAAAACATTGTGGAAAAAGGAGAAAATGCTGGTAACCAGCATTTTCTCCTTTTCACACAATGTTTTCTAACATATCAAAGACAAATCCCAACATTCAAGTCACATTAAATTTGTTGTCTGCAAATGCCTTCAATTTGAACAAGTCAAAGATTTTGTCATTTGGTAAAGGACTAATCCTGTACCAAACAATCTTGTGTTTCAATGCCCTGAGGAAGAAGGCTTTTGAAAACACTGTGGGAAAAGGAGAAAATGCTCCAAGACAAGACAGGATACGGTACTTTATTTGTACCACATTTTATAAAGTTGTCTGTAAATGCTTACAATTTGGGCAAGTCTAAAATTTGTCATCTGGTAAGAAGTTAAACATGATATTGTGCATTTGCAACGTGGTTAGATCATCTTTTCCCACAATGTTTTCCACTTTGCAAAGACTGTTTCCACAGTTTAAGTCACATTTAATTTGTCATCTGTAGATATTTTCAATCTGGACAAGTCTTAAAATATGCCATTTGGTGAAGAGTTAAAAAGTCCATATTTGTATACCTATATTTGAACCTAGACATTCAAAGGGTTTTCCCACATTGTTTTCCACCTCTCAAAAGAGAATTTATCTCGTTATTTGAGGAAAATTTGATTTGTCACCTGTAAATGCTTTCAATATGGGCAAGTCTACATTTTTTCATTTGTAAAGGGTTAAAAAATCATATTAACTCTTCATCAAACAATAACATTCTAGACTCTACCAAATTGACAGCATTTGCAGATGACAAATTACATGTAGTTCAAAGGATGAGCTCCTGCTTTGAAATGAAAGAAAACACTGTGGGAAAAGGAGAAAATGCAGGGAACCAGCATTTTCTCCTTTTCCAACAATGTTTTCAAAAGATTCTCAACTCCTAGTTCTTAAAATTGGGGATTAAGAGGTAAAGGGTTAATTGTCATTATATGCAACTTCTTATAACTGCACCTCAAACGAACGAAAACAACACTATTAAAGTATTCTTTTCTAACTTTAGTATACAACATACTAAACAACAGAGAATTTAGTCATAATGTTGAAAAATGTAAAACTAGGTGTTACACATAATGATTACTACCTTATTAGGAAGTTGCCTCCCTTTGACAACACTACCATTTAAATAATTACCTCCCTTGGTTATCTTTTAACTAGGTTACAGGTGTATTAGATGTTAGTGATCAAGCTTGTTTCATCTCGGCAGGTAACTTGAGGAAATTAAAATGCAACTCAGAATTACCAGCTGAGATTACACAAACTAGAACATTATTCATGCTCAAAAAGTGTAGAAAAAACCAGAACAGAACTCATGCTAAAAATGAATAAGAACTGATCAAAACACACGCACATAAATAAAAAGAATATGACCATCAAAAACGTATCCGAGATTTGAAGTGTAAATGCAGAAACATATCAAATATGCATCAACAAACAAATAAAATAAAAAGTACATATTATCGACACGTAAGGGATGGTTAACTCTTTACCAAACAACAAAATTTTAGACTAGTCCAAATTGAAAGCTTTTGCCAACGACAAAATAAATGTGACTGAAAAATTGAAATTTGTTTTGGGAATGGTTGTAAACATTGTGGGAAAAGGAGAAAATGCTGGTTACCAGCATTTTCTCCTTTTCCCACAATGATTTCAAAAGGCTTCATTCTTAGGGTCGTTAAAATTCAGGATTATGTGGAAAAGGGTTAACCCTTGAAACGCTGATCACCTAACAACATGCCTTTTGGGACATTGTAGATGTAGATCTAACTACACAGGTGCAGTCTGATCTGAGATTTAAAAAAATCTTGTGATATATATCTGTTAAAATGGCCAAAAAATTGCACTTTTTTTGTTCTTGGTCTTTAACTCTTAATCAAAAAGCAATTTATTTTACTTGTCAAATTTTGAAAGCATTAATTTTGCAGACATCATGTTAAACTGGCACACATGAAGGCGATCTGTTTTTGAAACAGTAGAAAACTTTGTAGGAAAAGGAGAAAATGCTGGTAACCAGCATTTTCTCCTTTTCCCACAATGTTATTAGAAGCTCTCTTTCCAAGGGTTGCTAAAACATAGGATTATTGGGTAAATATTCAAAAAGAAGTATTTTTCATTCATTTGCAACATTCTAAGGATTACCCACATGTTATCACACTGTGAAAGTCTCATCCCTAAATGTAATTTTAATGAGACCAATCTACAGGGGTTGCAGAAACACACTTAAATGATTCTAAACATGAGCCATGCTCTTTGAAAAGGGGGCTTTATGCAGCTGCAAAAAGTATCGACCCCTGTCAGCCTGTGCAGTCCGTGCAGGTTGTTATGGTCTGAAACTTTTTGCCACTGGTAAATTTTCTGCATGTCGAAGGACCATTCTACGTAAGGATACACTCATCTGTAAGAAAAAACAGACTTTATGGATCTGAAATTGTGTGATGACTTGCTTGACATGCTGCATCTCGGAGATGCATTAAGCCCCCTTTTGCCAGATCATGACTCATATCCATTTTCCTGCTGTTAACATTTTTTTATAATGCAGCAAAATCTTTTTCAAAATACTATGGCAAAAGCCAAAGTTGCCCTTCACGAGCCAACTTCTCCTTTGGCCTTAGATTTACAAACATTCATAATTACATCAAATAATTCATTATGACAATTATCCATATTTAATTAACTCTCTACCAAATGACAAGAAATGTAGGCTTTTCCAAATAAAAAGCAATTACAGAGGACAATCTAAATGGTGGAATTTGTCTTGGATATGGTTGAAAACATTGTGGGAAAAGAAGAAAATGCTGGTTATTGGCATTTTCACATTTTCCCACCAGGTTTTCAAAAGACTGTCTCCGCAGGGCCGTTAAAACTCAGGAATGTGTGGTACTGAGTTAGATCTTTCAACATCAGTAACTTTGTTTCAGGGGGTTATGGGTAATTTTTACAGATTGTTAGATTATATGAAATAAAAAATTTTCTATTCGGGGGAAAAGTACTGCATATTCAATGCTGCAGTTGGCTAAAATATTGCTCTAATTGGCTGTGAAGATTCAGTGTTAGACGGAAGCATCTAGACAAATACTGTTTTGTTGCTCTAAGCATAGGTTTAACAAGTTCATCAACCTGTGAAAACATAACAATCTATCTTAAATAAATCGCTTTCTATTTTTTCTTTTTGAATAGGCTTAAAAATAAAACAACATTTTTACTCCTTTCCATTCAACAAATTTCAGCATCTTCCTAATTCAAAGCATCTGCAGATGACTATCAAAAGTGTTACAAATCTAGGGAAGTTCTCTGATTGTGTAGAAAACATTGTGGAAAAAGAAGAAAATGCTGGTAACCAGCATTTTTTCCTTTTTCAACAATGTTTTCCAAATCCTTCTTTCTCATGATCCTGAAGAACACAGCTTTTGAAAAAAATATAGGAAAAGGAGGAAATGTTAGTAAATAGCATTTTCTCCTTTCCTCTCAATGTGTTCTCCTCTTAAAAAGACAAATCTCATAACATCAGCCACAACCCATTTTGTCATCTTTGAATGATAAACTCTTAAAATTTTGACAAGTCTACAATTTTGTTGCCTGGTCAAGATACTACCTACCATGTTTCACTGCAGGACATCAATACAAGGATATTGAACTGGGTACTGCACAAAACAATCTTTTTCCTGACTCTTTACCATACAACATAACTTTAGTCTCTTCCACCTTGAAAAAATTTGCAGATGACAAATCAAATGTGACTCAAATGATGGGATTTGTCTTTGAAAGGGTATAAACATTGTGGGCAAAGGAGAAATGCTGGTTACAAGCATATTCTCATTTTCCCCTAATGTTTTCAAAAGGTCACTTCCTTAGGGTCATTAAAACCAATGATAGGTTGGTAAAAGGGAACCAAATACAGTATAGATATTATTAACTATTGATCTGATTGGCCAAACAATATAGCCAATCAGATGTCTTGTCTTACAATCAACTAATCACTTCTAGGCATAGATGTACCACAGACCACACACAAAAATCTTTTCAAAATGGGCATCACCAACATGAAGGAAGAGTTAACACTTCATCAGACGACAAAATCTTAGACTTGTCCAAATTCAAAGCATTTGCAGACAACAAATAAGGTGTGGCTCCAATCATGAGATTTGCCTTTGAGAGGGTAAAAACATTGAGGGAAAAGAAGAAAATGCCAGCATTTTCTCCTTTTCCTACAAAGTTTTCAAAAACTTAATTTCTCAATCAGAGTCGCTGGTTACCAACATATTCTCCCTTTCGCAAATGTTTTCAAAAGGTTTCTTTCTCAGTTTTGTATCTGCAGACAACAAATTAGAATGCGACTCAAATAATTGTATGTACCTTTGAACAAGGTAGAGTTTTAATGACCCTGAAGGAAAGACTTTTTGGAAAAAATTGTGGGAAAAGAAGAAAATGCTGGTAACCAGCATTTTCTCCTTTTCCCACAATGTTTTCTACACTTTTATAGACAAATCTCATCATTTGAACCACACTTATTTTGTCCTCTGCAAATGCTTCCAATTTGGACAAGTCAGAAAGTTTTCTTGTTTGGTAAAGAGTTAACCCTTTCCCAAACAAGCCCTGGTTTTCACGTGTCTGCAGTACAAGTCTTTTGAAAACACTGTGGGAAAAGGAGAAATTGCTCGTAATGAGCAATTTCTCCTTTTACCACAGTGTTTTCTACCCTTTTTGAGTCCTTTCTGCCATTTTCATCAAATTTAAAATTGTCGTCTGCAAGCTCTTTCAATTTGGACCAGTCCAAAATTTGTCGTTTGGGAAAGGGTTAATAACTTTTTTTTCCCTAAAATCCTGGATTACAAAATAGGGGAGAGTAAATAAGCATTTAAATTCACAAAGATTTTAACCATATCCTGGTCAAACCCATCATATATCCTATTTCAAAATCTATCAAGGGACTTTTCTTAGGGTGGGGTACAATGTTACTCAACTAACCTTTCCTTTTTTCAGATATTACATTAAATTTTTTTTAAAATGTGGTGAAATGGGGAAAAATTAGCTTAGAAAATGAAACAATGTAACTGTGTATTCATATCATGGGACTTTTCTTAGGGCGGGGCACAATGTTACTCAACTAACCTTCCCTTTTTCTATACATTATATTAAAAACTTTTTAAATGTGGTGAAAGAAAAAAGAAAAAAAAAATAGCTTCGAAAATGAAACGATTTGACTGTGAATACATGCAGTATTTGAAGCCTTGGTCTAAACTATTGCTGACTACAAAAAGCAGAAGCAAAGACTTTGAGAAGAGAAAGAAAAAGCTGTAGGAGAAATAGAGTAGACAAATAACAAAGTACTAAAACTGCCCTTTTGTTGTCGACCTGTGAGAGTTTGTTCAATATCAACCGGTACTCTGAGTTCCGATTATACCTCAGGATTACCAGCTGATATTAGACAACCAATCTCACATACAGGAAGTAAATGAATTCATAAAAGATTATGCAGAGAAAACTTTGAGACAAATTGCGGAAAAAAAGCGAAAAGATTTTTGTTGCTGAGCTTGTAAGCTTTGCTCTAAGGATGAAAGAATATTGACAGTAACTGCTGTCAATGTAAAAAAGCACTCTTTCAAGCGAAAAATCAAAACCAAGCAGCAACCAAACTGAGAATTTGAAGCGAAAAATCTTTGCCAAAACTGGAAAAAGTCTACTTAAAGGCAAATGGGCAGTAATAGCGTAGGAGTTGGAAACTATAAAAGCACAAAAAACATTGGAATGAAAGCAAGGATTTGACATATAAGGAAAGGAAAAAGAATATAATGATCAATGTAGACAAATGTAAAAAAATACATGTACATAATAAAACATGAATATGAGCCAGACTTTGGCAAAAGAGAGCTTAACTCTTTACCAAACGACAAAATTTTAGACCGGTCCAAATTGAAAGCATTTGCAGACGACAAATTAAGTGTACCTAAAATGATGATTTCTGTCTTTGAAAGCATAGAAAACATTGTGGGAAAAGGAGAAAATGCTGGTTACCAGCATTTTCTCCTTTTCCCACAATGTTTTCAAAAGCCTTCTTCCTCAGGGTCGTTAAAAGTCGGGATTGTTTGGTAAAGGGTTAACTCTTTACAAAAAGACAAAATTATAGACTAGTTTAAATTGAAAGCATATGCAGACGACAAATCAATCATGGCTCTAAAACTGAAATTTGCCTCTGGAAGGGTAGAAAATATTGCGTAAAAAGGAGAAAATGCTGGTTACCAGCATTTTCTCCTTTCCCTGCAATATTTTCCAAAGTCTTCATTAGAAAGGTTGTTAAAACTCAGGATTTTGTAATAAAGGGTTAAAGCATCCTCCCTGACATATTATACCAAGGAAGTCATCATATAATTATGGATCCATAAAATCCATTTTGTCATACAACTGGCAGAATCCTGAGGTACACTGGTCCTTTGTCATGCATAAAATTGACCAAAAGCAAAATAGTTTCAACTCCTGTCAGTCTGCACGGACTGCACAGGCCGACATGGGTCGATTCTTTGTGCAGATGCATTAAGCCCCCTTTTCACATAGCATGGCTCATGTATCACTGCAATTCCTGACAAGAAGTACCATTGAAGGATAACAAAGTAGAAAACGAAGCTTGAGATCATCACTATTTTTTTAGCGGAAGTTACGTCAAAATTGGTAATCTCAGAACTTCTTGAAAAGAAATTGTAAAAACTTTGAAAACATTCTTGCAAAATATGCATGACTAATCAACATGATTCAGTGTTTAACCCTTTACCAAACAACAAAATTTTTAAGACTGGACCAAATTGAAAGCATTTGCAAATGAAAAATCAAATGTAACTCGGCATTTTCTCCTTGTTTCCAAAATGATTTCTACCCTTTCAAAGACAAATCCCATCTTTTGGATATTTTACTTGTAATCTACGTAACATGCATTCAAGTTGGACATGCATAAAACTTTGCCATCTGGTAAACATTTAAATTTTACCACACAACAAAATTTTAGACCAGTCCAAATTGAAAGGATTTGCAGACAACAAAACAAATGTGACTAAAAAATTGAAATTTGTCTTGGGAAGGATAGAAAACATTGTGGGAAAAGGAGAAAATGCTGGTTACCAGCATTTTCTCCTTTTTCCACAATGTTTTCAAAAGGCTTCTTTCTCAGGGTTGTCAAAAGTCGGGATTGTGTGGCAAAGGGTTAAGAAAACAGAAAGAAATGTCCTAACAGTTTAGAAATTCGATGTACTCTGCGAGGTATATCAACATTTAACCCTTTCCCAAACAAGTCCTGGTTTTCACGTGTCTGCAGTACAAGTCTTTTGAAAACACTGTGGGAAAAGGAGAAATTGCTCATAACAAGCAATTTCTCCTTTTCCCACAGTGTTTTCTAACCTTTTTGAGAACTTTCTGCCATTTTCATCCAATTTAAAATTGTTGTCTGCAAACTCTTTCAATTTGGACCAACCCAAAATTTGTCATTTGGTAAAGGGTTAAAGAACTTTAAAAAGTTCATTCACAGCTCAGTATTAAGCACTAAAAGAGTTACAGTTCCTTATTTGGCCACTTTCCCTGATCCTTCCTACTATTTACCATTTGGTAGCAACTAAATTCCATCCACATGTATATGCAAGAAAACAATAAAACATTTGTCGCATTCATACAAAAAATACATGTGGATCATTAATTTTGCTGATTTACACGATGTCATTTGAATTACATATACATAAAATGCCCTCAAGGCTTTTATATAATATGCCTCAATAAATGTGGGATAAAGTGCATGTTCATCACTCTCAAAGGGGCCTTTTCAGATTTTTCTAACACGAATCATTATCTCTTTCTTAAATGCTGATAAGTACTAAGAAATCATTTCTTCTCTGCAAATGTCAAAAACTGAACAGTTACATTGGGTAAATAGATGCAAATTTGGCATTCAAACAATGGGTTGGTTGCTTTGAAAACAATAACTCACACTATTTCTATATAAGGTCAAATATTACACCATCATATTTATGTGAATATGATTCTACATAATCAACTCATGTTGTTGATCACATGACATTCCTACAAACCTTTGTGAACTTCTGGTGCAAAGTCTTTAAAGAGGCTATGTAGCCCATTATAAGGAAATACCACTGCATTTTCCTGCTCTACATTTGTCTTTCTGTTTTTACTGATAGTTTGCCACCTTTTGCCTTACTTATTCCAGTTATAGATCACTTTTTTAAAATTTGGTGGGACCACAAAAATAGGAATAGCTCCCTTTAACTTGTACTACCCTTCATCTAAGTATAAACCTGAAAACTCCATGCAGAGAAGTCACTCATACTTCATAATAACAGATGATTTGTCTGATTTAGCTCTTTATCAAATAACAAAATTTTAGACTTGTCCAAATTGAAAGCATTTGCTGACAACAAATCAAATATTGCTTAAATGGTGATTTCTGTATTTAATAGGGTAGAAAACACTGTGGGAAAAGGAGAAAATGCTGGTTACCAGCATTTTCTCCTTTTCCAACAATGTTTTCAAAAGGCCTCTCCCTCAGGGTCATTAAAACTTGTGATTGTGTGGTAAAGGGTTAAAAGTTATTTCCTACCGTTTTCAACAGTAAGTTCTGTCATATCACAGCAACAGCCCACCTTTTCAAGTCTTTCTACATTATCACTTGTGTGGGTGCCTTGCTTAAGGACACCCCCGAAACCCCAAAAACTGGGATCAAACCAAGGTTTTTCTAGTAATTAAATTTTTATCTTAATTATCATAACAGAGATCCTTCAAAGAAGAATATGAAAACAGACATATACTTCAAAGAGAAATTAGATTTTCTTTATTTGAAAAGTAGTTTGTGTCACACTCTCCAGTATTTAAGGCAGGTCACTACGACCGCTGACTTATTCTTGTGTTTTGAAACAGCATTTTCTCCTTTTCCCACAATGTTTTCCACCCTTTCAGAGACAAACCCTGTCATCTGAAAAACATTCGAATTGTGGCACTCAATGGTTTTTAATTTGGACATGTCTAAAATATTGCCATGTGGTAAAGGGTTAAGTCTCTTTTTAAATGGCAGAGCAATGTCACTGCTATTGGCGCAGAACATCTCCAAAAATAGCTGGAGAGTTTAAATCTTATATCTTACTGCACATTTTTCTGATAGGTCTGATTCTGGTCTAGACTGTCCCCAAAAGCAACAAAACCTGTACTTTGCAATTTAACCCTTTACCACACGATCCCAAGTTTTAACGACCCTGAGGAACAGGCCTTTTTGAAAACATTGTGGGAAAAGGAGAAATGCTGGTAACCAGCATTTTCTCCTTTTCCCACAATGTTTTCTAGCATTTCAGAAACAAATCCAATCATTTCAGCAACATTTAATTTGTCATCTGCAAATGCTTTCAATTCGGAGCAGTCTAAAATTTTGCTGTGTGGTAAAGAGTTAACTCTACCAAACATCAAAATTTTTGACTTGTCCAAATTGAGAGCATTTGCAGACAACAGATAAAATGTGGATCAAATTATGAAATTTTCCTTTAAAAAGGTAGAAAACATAGTGGTAAAAAGAGAAAATGCTGGCTACCACCATTTTCTCCTTTACCTAAGATGTTTTCCAAAGTCTTTTCTGTCAAGGTCGTTAAAATTTGGGATTGTATGGTAAAGGGTTAACCCTCTATGAGACGACAGAATTGTTGACTTGCCAAAATTGAAAGCATTAATTTTGCAGACAACAAATTAAATATGTTTCAAATGATTGTGGTTATATTTGAGAGGCTAGAAAAGACTGTTGGAAAAGGAGAAAATGCTGGTTACAAACATTTTCTCCTTGTCCAACTATGTTTTAAAAAGCCTTCTTCCCTAAGGGTCATTAAAAGTCGGGATTCTTTGGTAAAGAGAAACAGACTAGTGCAAGACAGATAGAGATCATCTTTTGATCGAAAGAACTGTAGATAATTAAAATAAATTTAGTGACATTTTTTTTGTTTGTTGAAACCTCAGATCATGACCTTCGATGTTACTCTTAACTCTTTACCAAAAGACAAAATTTTAGGTTGGTCCAAATTGAAATCATTTGCAGACAACAAATTTAATGTTACTCAAAACATGAAATTTGTCTTTCATAGGGTAAGGAAACACTGTGGGAAAAGGAGAAAATGCTGGTTACCAGCATCTTCTCCTTTTCCCACAATGTTTTCAAAAGTTCTCTTCTTTTGGGTCGTTAACACTCAGGATTATGTGGTAAAGAGTAAAGCCCCTTTCACCCTTGCAGCCAGTATAGATTGAGATCAGTCTGCATCATTGCAGTCTGATCTTGATCTCTACTGTCTACTTTGGTTAGACATTCTAGACCAAAGCAACCTTGAAATTAGCATTATTTCGCTATCATTTAACTCATTACCACACAAAAATATTTCAGACTAGTTCACATTGTAAACTTTTACAGACAATAAATTAAACAGGCTCAATTAAATAATTGGATTTGTTTCTGACAGGTAAGAAAAAATTGAGACAAAAGGCGAAAATGCTGGTTGCCAGCATTTTCTCCTATTCCCTCAATGTTTTCAAAACTCTTATTTTCAAAGGTTGGTATTACTCCGGATTGTGTGGTAACAGGTTAAAGGCTGAAAAACGTATATCGGGTTGTTTCGGCACTATAAGGGTGATTGAAAAGATTTCCTGTCACGCTTTCAAACTTTTCTTTTTTGCCATCGAAAAGCTGCACTTGCTTCACTCCCTCTAGTTGAATAGAAACTTTCCTTTACCCCTAAACATCTGTTTACATTGACAAAACTTTAACTCTTTACCAAACAACCAAAATTTGGATAGGCCAAAATTGAAAAGCATTTGCAGACAACAAACTGAAGATGCTCCAAATGATGAAATATGTTCTTAATATGGTAGAAAACATTGTGGGAAATGGAGAAAATGCTGGTTCCATCAAATGGCTTTTTTCTTGAAAGGGTAGAAAACATTGCAGGAAAAGGAGGAAGTATCAGCATTTTCTCCTTTTCCAACAATGTTTTTGACAGCATCCAGGTCATAAAAACTTGTGATCATCTGCATCCAAAGGCAAAACACTACTGATGAATTATGTGTTTGTTCAGCCTTTAGAAAAGAGTGCAAACATTTGCAGTGATGCACAAAATTGTATGAATTTTGCTATATGAATGCAAATACATAAACATTCATAATACTAAAATCTGTGATGCGAAAGACAGAAAGAGAAGCAAAAAAAAACCCTGTGAAAATTTTATGAATGGACAACCTGCAAAGCATTTTATTGAAAACTGTCCGTAATGGGAGAGTAAAAAGTACTGAGTAAGTGACTTTCTGTTTCACTGCTATAACTGCGTCCTCACACAATTTTTGGGGGTACACAATTAATTCGAAAGATATACCAAATAAGAACCTAAAGAAAATATGCCTTTGCAAGTCACAGATAAGAAGACATTATGACAATAGGGGAAAACTGCTTATCATTTGTAACAGCTCCTTTTGTCAAATTGCTTTCAAACAGTTAACCGACTTTATCACACAATCAAGGGTTTTAACGAAGCTGAAGAAGAAGCCTTTTGAAAACATTGTGGGAAAAAGAGAAAATGCTGGTAACCAGCATTTTCTCCTTTTTCCACAATGTTTTTTAACCTTCCCAGAACAAATTTTAATTTTTGAGTCAGTCATTTTGTTGTCTGCAAATGCTTTCGATTTGGACAAGTCTAAAATTTTGTCGTTCGGTAAAGGGTTAATTCTATGAAGGAGAATCAGAGTGCATGTATGACAGAATGAATACATATCTTCAAAATTTAATGATTAATCTGACCTCTTTTCTTCATAAACTAAATGAAGATTTGAATAATCAAAACATATAAAAGCATTCTGGCAAAAGAGGAAATTGCTTATTATGAGCAAATTTCTCCTTTTGCCACATTGTTTTCAAAAGTGGACAGCTGCAAGATGAAAAAAAAAAATTGAAAAAGACTTGTAATAAATGTTAAAGTATCTGAACACTAGGAATAACAACAGCAACCTTAGATGCCTTTTATGAACTATGGATTATCAGAAATAAATGCAAACTTTAGGGCAAGAGTGAGACAAAAAATAATTTAAAACACTGTAAGCCTTTGACATATGAAAACTTTAACGAGAAAACGGAATAAATAAAGACAGACAAAAAGACAGATAGGTGGACAGACTAACAGAAAGAACATGCAGTTACATGTGGTCAAAATTCTTCAAATATCTTTCAGTGTTTGAGGTAACAAGCATAATACCAAGGCAATTTCAAAGAGAAAATTTTTTCTTTCTCAGAATTATGCAGCATGCCTCTGTCTTTTCAACAGATGGTTCATTTTGCCAATGCATTACATATTATCCTTAACTCTTTACCACACAACGAAAATGTCGACTTATCCAAATTGAAAGCAATTGCACGCAATAAATTTACATGTGGCTCAAACTATGGAATTTGTCTTTGATAGGAAAGAAAACATTGTGGGAAAAGGAGAAAATGCTGGTTACCAGCATTTTCTCCTTTTCCCTCAGTGTTTTCAAAAGGCTTCTTTCTCAGGGTCGTTAAAACCCGGGATTGTGTGGTAAAGGATTAAAACTAAAGCAAACCAATTCAATTCTAATGATAAAGGAGGTACAACCAATGATTCAATCATGTGTTTTTCCTACTATATATTCCAAACCATGGTAAGTGTCTACCTAGTCCGAGAAATAAATGTACAACAAAATCTTAGTAATGCGCAAGGAACTGGTTAGAAATAATACTGGTAGTAATCAACAGTTTAATTCAAAAAGATAGGTACACCTTCAAATACCATACAAAGCAAAAAGAACATTGTCAGTAAGAAGGTACTTTGGTCTTCCTACAAACATGAACCAGATTTTTTTCTAAGAAGACAGCACAACTACATGTAGTGGCAGTTTGGATTGCCCGCATCAGCAAACAAACTAATCTCTATATTTTTCTCCAAAAGAAATTTCTGTTCCAACAGTAACTTGAAATTAACCATTATGTTTCAATACATGCAAATTAAAATACAGCTAAATTAAATGTTTCTGTAGTACTAAGATTTTGCTGCATAATGAAGGAAAGATTTAACCCCTAAGCTGCCAGGCGCAACTCACTGACCTTTTGTGGATAGTGTAGATCAAGATAAGACTGCACAGAATGTGCAGTCTGATCTTGGATCTACACTTTCCGATAAGGAGATATTTTTCTAAAAAATATATTAGTTTAAAGTACCATGATTCGGGTGTTTACTATCGGTTTGAAAGTTTTACATCACTTTTTTAGCAGGACAAAGGTTTAAAATTCCCATACCTTCCTCTTTCAGTGCATCAATAGCTTCTTCCTTCTTGTCCAACTGTTCACTGAGTCTGGATGCTGCTTCCAGGCCATCTGATGCTTCTTCAAGTTGCTCCTGAAAAAAGAATGGTTGAAATTACTGGCTTTAACTCTTTAACAAAAGAAAAAAATTTGCAACGGACCAAATTGAAAGCATTTGCAGACGACATATGAAATGTCGCTAAAATGATGATTTCTGTCTTTGATCGGTAGAAAAGATTGTTGGAAAAGGAGAAAATACTGGTTACCAGCATTTTCCCCTTTTCCCACAATGTTTTCAACAGGCTTCTTTCTCAGGGTCGTTAAAAGTCAGGATTGTGTGGTAAAGGGTTAACTCTTTACCAAATGACAAAATTTGAGACTGGTCCAGATCGAAAACATTTACAGACAATAAAATTAATCTCACTCAAATGATGTGATTTGCCAAGAAAAGGGTAGAAAACATTGTGGGAACAGGAGAAAATGCTGGTAACAATATTTCAATAGTTTTCTTTTTAAGGGTCATTTAAACTCGGAATTGCATGCTAAAGAGATAGGAGTAATGTTTTATCGAACAATTCTGTAGTTCAACCATCTTAAAGAAGAGGGCTTTTGAAAACATTGTGGAAAAAAGGAGAAAATGCTTGTAACCATGTTTTCTACCCTTTGAAGACATATCTCATCATTTGTGCCACTTATTTTTGTGTGTGCAAATGTGGGATGATCCCATTATTTCAACCATTTTCTATTTGTTTTCTGTCTGCGCTCTGTTTAGACACACATGAAATTCTGTCTGGTTTAGGGTTAACCCTTTACCACACAATCCTGAGTTTTAACAACCCCGAAAAGAAGCCTTTTGAAAACATTGTTGGAAAAGGATAAAATGAAGGTAACCAGCATTTTCTCCTTTTCCAACAATGTTTTCTATCCTACCAAAAACAAATTTGATCACTTGAGCCACGTTTTTATCATGTGGTAAAGAGTTCAAGAACTTTAGCAAGACAGTTTAGATCCAATACCAGATGGCATGGATGGTTGATCATGCAGTCTGATAAAGAATCAGCCATTATTTGTAAGATATGCATGTAACAAAAACTGCTTGAAAAATGCTTGGTTGGGTCTTTTTCTCTAACTTTATTTAATCTATTTAGCAAGTCCTGTTTGGCTATGTCAAAGATTCGGCAAGCTTGGGTGTTTCGGTTATCAAGTCCCTCAGCTGTATCACGTAGCTTGATATACACCTACACAGCACATTTCTTCGCCAAAAGTACATCGTTTTACCGTTATTAAACTTGTAAGGCTCCTCTTAAAAAAGAAAACATGAGTCACAAATTTCTATTGATATCTTTCTAAGAATACATATTTCCATCGGCAAACAGTTTGCACAATCAACTTTTAGCGTCATGTATAAATTGATCTGGGAGCTTTCATCTACAAATAGATAGATGAGAATAACTTCACCGTGGTTGGTCATGTTGTTGCTAAGCGATTTACATAGGTAGGTGCCGCCATGTTTAAGATCATGTGATTGGTAGTTCAAAATGGAAACCTCCTTTACATGGACGAGGTTATATGTAGGGACAGAATCGGCCGAGCTGTGAAGAGTGCCATGTCACAATGACATAAAGCATCCGTCTGGTATGTATGAGGTGTACACAAACATGCTGGCATAAGGTGCAAGCCTTTACCATACATTTTTAAGTTTTTTACAACCCTGAGCAGAAAGACTTTTGAAAGCACTGTAGGAAAAGGAGAAAATGCATATTACCAGCAATTTCTCTTTTTCCCACAATGTTTCAAAACCCTACTACCTCATGGTTGTTATAACTCATGCAGGGTTGTTTAATAAAGGGTTAAATGTGGTAATGACTGGGTCATTTCTGACAGAGTAAGATGACACTGCATGTTCTATGAATTCTGATCTTTATCTACGCCATCACCAAATGCATCTTAAGTTTTGATAGTGTTCAAAATGTTTAGCTCTTTACCACACGACAAAAATTTAAGACCCGCCCAAATTGTAAGCATTTGCAGACAACAATTTCAATGAGGCTCAAATGATGGGGGTTTTCTTTGATAGGGTAGAAAACATTGCGGAAAAAGGTGAGAATGCGGGTTACCAGCATTTTCTCTTTTTCCTCCAATGTTTTCAAAAGCCTTCTTCCTCAGGGTCGTTAAAAGTTGGGTTTGAGTGGTACAGGGTAAAAACCACTTTATATCCTATTCCACTAATGCATTGGACCACTTCCTTGTTTGTTTATCACACCTCATCTGAAGATTTTCCTTAGTCCTTCGATTAAACACTTTACCAAACAACAAAATTTTACCATCAACCAAATTAAAACCATTTGCAGGTGACAAATTAAATGTTATGGTGGCATATTTCTGCCACGAGATACGAGATAACTGTTGCAATAATTTATCAAAGCTACTGTGATAAAACAAACTTTCCTGGAAATATTATCTTGATACTAACAAATTTCACAATAAAACTATCGCGATAATCTCTCAAGTACATCGAGAGAAAAGCTACAGCACTGTACTGACTTTCTGTTTCATCGGTTTATAATCTGTATTGCAGCAAAATGCAATTAATTTTAGTGACACACATGACCAAAGACACATTCAAGGTTTCATTACTTTGGCAGCCATTTTGTGTCTATTTTGGGAAATGTAAATATCTCAAGAAAAAGATGAATTAACTTTTTACCAAATGACAAAATTTAAGACTAGTCCTAATTGAGAGCATTTGCAGACAAAATAAATGTCACTGAAAAATTGAAATTTGTTGTGGGAAGGGTAGAAAACATAGTGGGAAAAGGAGAAAATATGGGCTACCATCTTTTTCTCCTTTTCCCCGTATCTTTACAAAACACGTCTTTCTCAGAGTTTTAAAAGTCGAGATTATGTGGTATAGGGTTTAACTTTTTTTTTCCTTTTTTTCAGCGCTTAAATTCAAAACATTTGTATTTTAAGAAATGGGATTGCTGAATATGTAACATGTATATTCAAATTCTGGTTTTGTCATCAATTTGTGAAAATATGAGAGTTTCAACACATGCAGAAAATCTGTGCGGAGATTTCTCTCATTTTTTAAGTGATCGTCTCTGTACCCGGATGCGACCTGACAAAAACTAAAGTCACGTTCAGGGACAGTTATTTACCGGTATTCTATAACCCTCTACAATGTAACAAGTTTGAGACTTGCCCAAATTCAAAACATCTGTAGAAAAAAAAAAAAAACGGAAATTTATATAAAATTAGCCAAAGCTCTGTGACAAGAAACATGTTTCAATAAGATAAGGGTTTGTGAACATAAAATGAATGATTGTTTAGGCCAGCTTTATCACTAAATGTCTATTTATTATGCATGGGATTTCGGCCTTCTAATTATCTGTAATATAATGCATATGAAACCAGCATTGTTGTATAGATGTAAAGTATCTTTAACTCTTTACCAAACGAAAAAATTTTTAGCCGTGTCTGAACTGGCAAGATAAATGTTGATCAAAATATGAATTTGACCCTGAAAGGGTAGAAAAGCTTGTGGAAAAAAGAAATGCTGGTTACCAGTGTATTTTTCTTTTCCAATAAGGTTTTCAAAACCCTTCGTCCTCAGGGTTGTCAAAACTCAGGTATTACAATGACGACTTTTAACGACCCTGAGGAAGAAGGCTTTTGAAAACATTGTAAGAAAAGGAGAAAATGCTGGTAACCAGCATTTTCTGCTTTTCCCACAATGTTTTCTAAGCTTTCAGAAACAAATGCAATCATTTAAGCCACATCTAATTTGTCGTCTGCAAATGCTTTCAATTTGGACCAGTCGGAAATATTGTCGTTTGGTACAGAGTTAACTTAAATTTAACTAACATGCAAAGTTCAAAGTTCATATTCAGTACATGTAAAGTTCCGGCAGTTTGTTGAATCTTCCCAAAATTTGTGTGTTACTTTTACCATTATTATTTAGCTGTTGTTCCTTTGAGAAAATTTTCCACAGTATCCACTGAAAAACTTTGCAAATGATACAAATAATACAATAATTGACCTATGCTCTGTGAAAATGTGGCTTAATGCAAGGGGTGGGGGGAGTATCAAACCAGGTCAGCTTGCTCAGTCTGTGCAGGCTGACCTGGACCAACACTTTTTGCTACTGATCAATTTTCTGCTTGTCAAAGGACCATTTTACCTCATGATTTAGTCGGTTCTTAGACAAAATGGATTTTATGGATCCATAATTATGTGATGACTTGCTTGTTATAATTAATCATGGAGATACATTAAGCCCCCTTTGGCCAGAGTATGAGTCATTTCATTTGATACAAAGACAGGATAGTAGTAAACCTTTGAGGGCTGAATAACCCTATGGACATTTTCATTCTAGAAATAACACCCTTTTAAAAGCAATTTCAAGCTTGCTTTAGTCAAAATTGTCTTAACAAGGTGGACACTGTAGATCAAAGAGCAGACTGCACCTTTTGCGCAGTCTGATCTTGACCTCCACTAGCCACTAGAGCAACCAAAGTAGTGAAAGGTGCTGTAAAGGTTAAAGGTTGACACTGATGGACATACTCTCCATTTGAAGACTCTAAGCTCCGATGTTACTTTTGTGAAAATAACATTTGAGCAAGCCCTCAGATTGAAGATATGATAGACAAGGGGACACAGAGAGACTAGTAAACTAATTGGTGACTGTCAGAAAGCAACCCATTGGAGGATAATGACAAAAAAAAAGAACCTATAAAAAGCTGCTTTTGGCATCTAAAATTTTCATTTCATGTGGCAAGATACTGGTGAAGTTACATACATTATCTATTATTTAACTCATTAATACCAAACAATAAAATTTTAGACCTGTTTAAGTTGAAAGTATTTCCCCACGACACATTAAATGTCACTGAAATGATGGTAACTGTCACTGAAAGTGTACAAACCCTTGTGGGAAAAAGGAGAAAATGCTGGTTACCAGCATTTTCTCCTTTTCCCACAAGGTTTTCAAAGGGCCATTTCCTCAGGGTCACTGAAACTCTGGATTGTAGGGAAAAGAGTTAAGTAGAAGAAAATGTTTTTGAACTGTCTATAATGGGGTTTTTTTAGAAAAACTATACATGAAGTTTTTCTTTGTTAAACACTATAAATTGGAAATGTGACTCACAGTAGAAGGGACAGAGTAACTGCAAAATGACAAAAATCTATCTAGATCCAAGTAAAACAATTTCACTACAGACTATCATCTCTGACATTACAAGTATAAACTCTTTTCCACACAATGTCGACTTTTCACAGCCCTGGAAAAGGTAGTTTTTGAAAACAGTTTGGGAAAAGGAGAAAATGCTGGTAACCAGCGTTTTCTCCTTTTCCCAAAATGTTTTCTACCATATCAAAGACAAATTTCGTCATTTGGGCCACCTTCAATTTATCGTCTGCAAATGCTTTCAAATTGGGCCAGTCTGAAATTTTGTTGTCTGGTAAAGGGTTAACAAGAGCCATAAACCCATTACCACAAAATCACAACTTTCAACGACTCTGGAAAAAACAGCTTTTCGAAACTAGTTTACAACTTTGTAATTTGATAAAAACTTTAAGCTACATGTATATTATAACAGACAAATAAAAAGATACATATTTTTTTATATGAACAGTACAACCATCAATATATTTATTTAAAACATTTAAGACATGTGATACAAAAATATCGAACTCATAAAACACCTCTCATAAAATCCATTATTTCTTTAAAAGTTTATAAATACATATATATGTCCCATAGCAAAAAGGACTTCACTAACACATAATTTTGACAAGCATAATGAATCCCATCATCAACAATCAACATGTCACATTAATTTTCAAGTTAAACAGTGCACACCAGTGTAAATTTACCTAACACTTTACCACCAACAAAACTTTAGACATGTCCAAATCAAAAGCATTTGCAGATGACAAATGTGACTCTAAAATGGAAATTTGATTTTGGAAGGAAAGAAAAGGTAGTGGTGAAAGGAGCATATGCTACTTACCAGCATTTTTGTCCTTTTCCTATAATATTTTTAAAAGTCTTTTTCCTCTGAGTCATTAAAAGTGGGATTGTATAGTAAAGGGTTTCTCTTTGCCAGTTGACAAAATTTTAGCCTTATTAAAATTCAAAGCATTTACAGATGAGAAATTAAATGTGGCTCAAATGATGAAATTTGTGAAAGGATAGGAAATATAGTGGGAAAAGGAAAAAAAGCTGATTACCAGCACTTTCTCCTTTTCCCACTAAGTTTTCGAAAGTCTTCTTTGTCATGGATGTCAACTTGGGATTGTGTGGTAAAGGGTTAAGTCACGCAACATTTCATCTTACACATCACCGCAAGCAGACTTTTTTTCATCTTGCAGCAGACAGCTTTTGAATATATTGTTGCATGGGAGAAATTGCTTTAAAACAAGTAATTTCTTCATTTGCTACAATATTTTCAAAAGTATTCATGGGTAAAACATCAATTCAAGTTAACTGTTCCAATTTTACAAGAATGTTTCCAATGTCGTCTGCTGCAAGTTTATTTCAGGAGGTAACAAGTTAACTCTTTACCATACAATCCCGAGTTTTAACAACCCTAGAGAAGTTGAACAAAAAGGAGAAAATGCTGGTAACTAGTATCTTCTACTTTTTTCCACAATGTGTTCTACCCTTCCAAATACAAAATTAAATTTCTGAGTCAATTTTTTTTCTCTTCTGTAAATGTTTTTAATTTGGACAATTCTAAATTTTTCTCGTTTGGTAAAGAGTAAACCAAAGCTCTACCTGGTCCCAATTGTGTGCTCAAAAGATTTTTTTTATCTCAATTTTCGTTTGTATATACTTGAATAAAGGAAGTGATTACATCAAGCGCAGATTTTTTTTCAGATTTTTTTGATGAATTTCAAAATTGTATGAGTCAGTCCAGACAGGGCTGTCATTCACATGCAAAGAACTTTAACCTACATGGCAACTCTTTACCACACTACAAAATTTTAAACTAGTCCCTCTTGGTATTTTGCAGATAACAAAATGTGGCTAAGATAAAAGGCATCTTGTGTTGGAAAGGGTAGAAAACGTTGTGGGAAAAGAAGAAAATGCTGGTTACCAGCATTTTCTTCTTTTCCCACAATGATTGCAGAAACTTTTTCATTGGCTTCCATCAGGCGTTATTGTCCATACTAGCAATTTCTCCTATTGCCAATACAATTTTACATGCATATGTGTGTTCAATCATAATTCACTCATTTTGAATATTTATATTCTAGAAGAACGTTTTGACAATCTTCTGCAGCAAGCTGTTTCATTTTTCAAGTTTGTTTCAACTTTGATTTTACTGCTTGTTTCCTTTTGTATATGTATTTCAGTTTTTGAAAGCTGCAGTGATTGGAATAATTAGCTTTGTTTCAAGTGTTTGCATTTTTAAAACACAGTATGTTGGGGAAAACAAGAGGGAAATTGGCCCTAAAGCGCTCACCTGAGTAAAGTCATCTT
Organism: Tridacna gigas; assembly: GCA_945859785.2. Classification (NCBI taxonomy): domain Eukaryota; kingdom Metazoa; phylum Mollusca; class Bivalvia; order Cardiida; family Cardiidae; genus Tridacna; species Tridacna gigas. The sequence continues at coordinate 11,162,378 of OX244029.2, read as the reverse complement.
GGAATGATAAAGCTGAAGAGCTCTTGATTGTGGTGATGTAAAACACCAGAGTATTTTGACCAATTCTGACAAGTATCACACTGAGAAGTTTTTTCTAAGATTTCTCACAGTGACCTACTTTTTGACCCTACATGACCAAATATCAAACTTGTTAAAGATATCATCTACACAAACATTCTGACCAAATTTCCTGAGTACCCAACCAAAAAATGAGGCTTGTAGAGTGCACACAAGGCTTTTCCACGATATGTTCCTGTGACCTACTTTTGGACTAAATGTGAACCAATTTCACTCATGTCCAAGATACCTATAAACAACAGTAGCATTCTGACCAAGTTTCATGAGTGCCAGACTGAAAATGTGGCTTCTAGTGCAAACAAGGTTTATCTCAAATTTGACCCTGTAACCTACTCTTAGACCTGATATGACCAAATTTCAAATGAGATATTATAATGACAAACATTCTGACCAGCTTCCATAAGTATCAGATGAAAAATGTGGCCTCTAGAGTGCCCATAAGGATTTTTTTAGATTTGTCCAATTGACTGACTTACAAGTAATTTTTACCCCAGGTGGTCAAGTTTCAAATTTGTACGAGATATTATCAAGACAAACATTTTGACCAACTTTCATGAATATCAGACTGAAAATATGGGTTCTAGGGTGCAGATAAGGTTTTTCTAAGGTTTGTTTCATAGACCTACCTTTTAATCCAGCGTGGCCCAATTTCAAACTTGTCTGAGATATCATCAAGACAAATGCTCTGACCAATTTGCTTCAGTATCAAACTGAAAATGCGACCTCTAGAGTGCACACAAGGTTAATCTAAGATTTGTCCTAAAGACCTACTTTTTGACCTGACTTAACCAAATTTCAATCTTTTCCCAGATATTATTGAGTGAGTCTCCAACTTAAATTTTGCCAAAAGAATACACATAAGGGTTTTTCTAAGATTTTACCAAGTGACCTATTTTTTTACCTGACATGACCAAATTTCGATCTTGGCTGAGATATTATTAAGACAAACATTCTGACTGACTTTCATGCATATCGGACTAAAAGTGTTGCTTCTAGAGTGCACACAAGGTTTTTCTGAGATTTGGTCCACTGACCTACTTTTCAACTAGACATGACCCAATTGGACATTTGTCCAAGATACTATCAATACAAACATTCTGACCAATTTTCGTAAGTATCTATGGAAAATGTTGCCTCTGTAGCCCACACAAGGTTTTTCTAAGATTTGACCCAGTGACCTACTGTTTGACCCAAGGTGACCCAATTTCAAATTTGTCTGAGATACTATCAACAGAAATATTCTGACCAATTTTCATGAGTAAACAACTAAAAATGTGGCCCAGTCTAGAATGCGCACACCGTAATTGTTGATGACAGCATGCCACACAATGGACAATACACGATCACAAAAGCTCACCTTGAGCACCTTGTGCTCAGGTACAGTAAGCTAAAAAGTGTAGCACAAAATTCTGATTGATCATGCTAACAATCAAAATTCCTCCTGTTTGTTCTTTTAGAACTTTATTTATATGAAAATTGTCATAAAGGTTCCAATGCACAGATTTTATTGGAGTATGATGGATGTAAAATCCAGGAAAGCATGAATAGGTAATCTGGCTGCTGCAATATATTGAATAATGTTGAAAATGACCTTAAACACCTACAAATAAACAAAAACGGATATAAAGCCTGTCTATCTTTAATCTTCCAAGGTGATTTCCCTTTTACAAAGTTTATAAGGTTTGTTTCACATAACCTAGGTCCACATTTTGATCTGTATGTCTGCCCTTGGTGTACAATTCATAAAAGCAAAACTGCAGCAAGTCAAAAAGAATAAAAGAATGAGATAGGTTTGTTCTGCAGTGATCCTACCAGTATACAATTTATGGTACCAGGTTGGTTTATTGACAATCCATGGTTTCTGCGTACTGAATAAATATTGTACCCGATTGTTCAAACATAAAAACTTCAATAACTTCAACATGTATAATATTTAAAACTTTCTTAACTCTTTACCACAAAATCCCGACTCCTCTGAAAAAAGAAAGCTTTTGAAAACATTGTAGGAAAAGGAGAAAATGCTGGTAACCAGCATTTTCTCCTTTTCCAACAATGTTTTCTACCCTATCCAAAACAAATTTCTATTTTTGAGTCACATTTACTTTATCGTCTGCAAATGCTTTTATTTTGGACTAGTCTAAAATTTTGTCCTTTGGTAAAGGGTTAACACATAGACTGTGCTGAAAACAATGTTTATGTCTTGACGCAGACCAATTTTGAAACATAATGGTAAAAGTAGAAATTGCTCATCTTTTGTACATCAACTCTTCCCCTGACAACAAGACAAGTCCATACTGACAGTGTTTGTAGATCGCAAATTAAATGTTGCTCAATGATGGGATGTGTCACTGCAAGGGTGGGAAACATTGTGGGAAAAGAAGAAAATGCTGGTAACCTTTTCCTGCAAACTTTTCAAAAGCCTTGCTTCCTCAGGGCCATTAATACATGGGTATGTTCGGTATAGGGCTAAACTGTAACTCATGTTGATTTATCCCTAATGTCACAATGAACTTTCAATGTTGTCTGCTGCAAATTTGTACCAAAAGGTAATGAGATAACTGTAGGAACACCACTCTTTTGCAGAGAGTGTGCATCAAGATCAGACTGCACAAAATGGCCAATGTGAGAAATTAAGACAAAAAGAGCCTGGGCAATGCACTATTTGGTTCTTCTGTATTAACCCTTTACCAGACTACAAAATGTGAGACTAGTCCAACTTGAAAGCAGTTAAAGATGACAAAATAAATGTGAATGAAAAATTGAAAGTCATTTTGGAAAGTTGTGGAAAAAGGAGAAAATGCTGGTTACCAGCATTTTTTCCTTTTTCCACAATGTTTTCTAATGGCTTCTTTCTCAGGGTCATTAAAAGTTGGGATTGTGTGGTAAAGGGTTAACACTCAGAGAGCATTTTCAATCTAGAAAAAAGACCAAAGAAGTACAATTTCACGGTTCTCATGTCCAAAATGACTCAGCACAGTGGACGGTACAGATTTTGTGCAGTCTCAGGTTTATCTACCTGCCACTAAGGCAACTAGGGTTGTGAAAAGTACTTTAAGGGTTAACTAAAAAAAATTGATATCTACAGAGTTTAATGGTTAAGTTTTAGGCTAAATGAACAAACTCAACATTAAAGAATTATTTAATTCAATGAAAAAGACCAAATTATTGAAAACTATGTGTATTGCTTTTTCTGACAAGGAACACATCGACCAGGAGCAGGGGGGAACATGTTGAGCCAACCAAAACAGTCAACAAAAACTCAATACATATCTCATTCAGAATCCCTTGGTTTTCAAATTCACATGAGGATTGATGTATTCCCAATTCATGAATGAGCAGAGGCTCAATTCATGACCAACAACTATGACTTTGACCTGGAACCTACTGAAGTGGATAATTTAAAGACTCCCCTACGCTAAAGCAGAAAAATTGCCAAAAAAATTTATCATTTGACCTGCAAGTGTGTACTTGACATTGGATCTATGTATATACTGTTTCAAAGGGCACTTCTAGTACAGAATTGGGCCAAATCATTTTGAATTTCATCCTGAAAGACAGAAATTATGGCTGGAACTCAATTCTATTTATGACAACTTTATCATTTGACCTTCAAATGTGACCTTGACCTTGGATGTATTAAACCAATGTTCAAATCTGACATCTTATAAAGGAGACCAATTATGCCAAATCATTTTGGAAATTCATCCATAAATGTAGAAGATAGGGCACAGATGGGCTCTTTTATGACATTTTTTTCATTTGACTTTCATGTGTGACCTTGACCTTGAACCTTTGTAAACAAATGTTTCAAATGGCACTTCTATAATGGTGAAAGAGGACAACTTTGCCAGACTGGCACTTCCACTGGTGGAGGAGACCAGCTGTGAAAAATTAATTTAAAATCCATTGTTAAACATAGAGATTACTGCTCAGACAAATCAAGACAGACACAAGCACACACTCACACAAATATCAAACTGAATGTAGCTTGAAAGAGTAGATTATAATCAGACCGCACAAAACATTGGGTCCGACTTGGATCTATGGTGATTCTGCAGGTGAATAGTAACATTTAGGTTTTTACTATTGTTGGAAATTTTTATCTAATTGATTTACCAATTTAACCTTTTACCATACAATCCTCAGTTTTAACAAGCCTGAAGAAAATGGCTTTTTGAAAACATTGTGAGAAAAGGAGAAAATGCTGGTAGCCTGCATTTTCTCCTTTTCCACAATGTTTACTGCTCTTTCAAAGAAGTATTTCCTTATGTGTGCAACATTAAGTTTGTTGTCTGCAATTTTAACTTTGGACCAGTCTAAAAATGTTTGTCGTTTGGTAAGGAGTTAAGGGTTAACCCTTAGGCTGCTAAGCCTGACTCACTGCGGACAATGTGGATCAAGATCAGACTGCACAGTCTGATCTTGGATCTACAATGTCCAAAAAGGAGATTTTTTTCTCCAAAAGGTAAGTTTGAAAAAGCATTATTTGGGTTTATGCTATCAGCTTGAAAGTTTTATTTAACTCTTTACCACACAATCCCGACTTTTAACACCCTTAAGAAAGAAGTCTTTTGAAAACATTGTGGGAAAAGGAGAAAATGCTGGTAACCAGCATTTTCTCCTTTTCCCACAATGTTTTGTACCCTATCAAACAAAAATCACATCATTTGAACCACACTGAAATTGTCGTCTGCAAATGCTTTCAATTTGGATTGGTATAAATTTCTGTCATGTGGTAAAGGGTTAATTTATTTAGGAGACAAAGGGTTAATGTGGTATGCAAAGCTGCTACTACATCAACTATGAATAATTACATTTCACACTCATACACAGGTTTTTTGATTCATGAGCACAGTTTTATAGACAAACTTTCATATATTACATTCTGTAATGTTTATCAAAAAATATTTTCTCTAAATGTCACATTATATTATCGTCTTTCGCTAGTTATGAACACATCTACAGCTAGCAAGAAACCTTGTCATTGAGCCCCAGGACTTAGTTTCATGAAAAAACTTCTGTCTCTTATTTTGCTCAAATTCACTAATGGACTCAGTTTCCGACTTAAGTTGGGTTCGTTTTTGCCATGCATTTTGCTAATATAAGTAGACTTTAGTAACATTCTTAAATGTTCAGCTGACACAATGTTACAGACTCAACTCAGAAAAATAATGGACTTGAGTCTGTTTAATGAGTTAAGTCTGTTTCTTTTGCTAAGCTGAGTCTGAAACATTGTGTCATCTCAGGATTTGAGAATGTGACTTCTGTCTATTAATGTTAGTGAAATGCATCTCGAATAACAAACTCAACTAAAATCAGTAACTGAATCTGTAAGTAGACAGTTTGTCAGTAAACCTTCACCAAAAGACAAGATTTTTGCATCCTCAAAATCCAAGGCATTTGCAGATAACAAATTCAATGAAACTCAAAGGGTAGGACTTGCCTTTGAAGTCATAGAAAACATTGTGGGTAAAGAAGAAAAAAGGTGGCATTTTCTCCTATTCCCAACAAAATTTTCCATGGCCTCCTTGCTCACGGTCATTAAAACTTGGCATTTTGTCGTAAAAGGTTAATCCTTTACCACACAATCCCGACTAACGACCCTGTGAAAGAAGCCTCTTGAAAGCATTGCGGTAAAAGGAGAAAATGCTGGTAACCAAATGCTTTCAATTTGGGTCAGTCTAAAATTTTGTCATTTGGTAAAGATTTAAACCCCATAAGGTCAATATATCAGGGGGGAGGGGGACAACATAAATCATGCATGCATGCACAAATTATGTAAATAAATGTAATAAGTTCATTTTTAAGAGTACATCAAACCAGCGCCATCCATTAATTCTTTACTAGATGACAAACTTTCGGACTACACCAAACTGAAAGCATTTCCAGACAACAAAACAAATGTAGCTCAAACGATGATCTCTGTCTTTGATTGGGTAGAAAAGATACGGAAAATGGAGAAAATGCTGGTTTCCAGTATCTTCTCCTTTTCCTGCTATGTTTTCAAAGCCATCTTCCTCAGGATTGTGAAAACTCAGGATTGTGTGGTAAATGGTTTATAATTATAAAAAATTCTTCTTAACCCTTAAAGTGCCTTTCATGACTATAGTTTCATTTGCGGCCAGTGTAGATCAAGATCAGGCTGCACAAAACGTGCAACCTTATCTTTGATCTACACTGTCTGCTTTGCTGAATCACTATAGACAAAAGCAACAATGAAATTGCAATTATTTGGGTCATATTTCTAGGATGAAAATGTCTGGCAGGTTTATTCGGGTTAAATATGCATTTCAGATTCATAATTTTGATTATGTAATCAAAGACTTATTTGTTTATTTCAATTGCCTTCTTTGATACGTACACATTTCTGTGCAGTCAATATTATTTACAGATGATTTTTTTTCGTCTTGAAGCCAACTAATTTTGAGATCATGATAGCAAAAGCAGAAACTGCTGGTACTGTTCTGATATATTAGATCTTAATTTACATTGATTACTTAGATTTTACAGCAAAATATTCAAAATCATCTGCAGCCAGTTTTTGGAGGTAGAAGTTAACCACTAAAGCAACTGTCATATCAAAATTTGCCTTTGAGGCCCATGTAGATCAAGATCAAGACTGCATAGAATGTACTTTGTTCACTATGCTGAAAGACTACAGACAAAAGCAACTATGAAATTTAAATCAAATCGAGGATATTTGTTTTTTCCGGCAAAAGATCAAAATTTATCTCATCGCGTGAACATCACTTGTAATAATTCAAGAATGGCACAGCCACAAGGGAAAATATTACCGTAAGATGATCAAGAGATGAAATAAATTTCGATCTTTCAGTGAAAAAAAAAAAACATATACTCTACTATTGGTAATATTTTCAAAAGTTGCACAGCCACAAGTGACAATATTCCCATATGATGTTCACTCGATGAAATAAATTTCGATCTTTTGCCCCCCCCCAAAAAAACTAAAAATATTCAATTTATTTCATGCTTCTAACCCCTTTTTTGTTGGGACTTACGAACTACAGGGCAGCTCTCGGTATTTCTGTACCAGTGTGTTTATAAATCAGTAAACTATCCCTTTACCACACAATCCTGACTTTTAACAACTCAAAGAAAGAAACCTTTTGAAAACATTGTGGGAAAAGAAGAAAATGCTGGTAACCAGCATTTTCTTCTTTTCCCACAATGTTTTCTACCCTCTAAGAGACAAATGTTATGTTTTGATATACATTTAAAATGTCATCTGCAAATGCTTTCAATTTGGACTGGTCTACATTTTTGTCGTGTGGTAAAGAGCTATTTCCTGACAAACTAACGAAAAGCATGAAATAAATGGGTCCAATTTTCTGGACTGAAAATATCTGTTAGGCTTACTCACTTCACTTCAGAGACTATTATCAAACATACAGGAAATTTAACTCTTTACTAGAAAACAAAATTTCAGAATTGTCCCAATGAAAACATTTGCAGACAACTAAACAGTATTTGAATAATATAATCTGTTTCAGAAATGTACACAGCATTGTGGAAAAAGAAGAAAATGCTGGTTACAAGAATTTTCTCCTTTTTTATAAATATTTACAACAGCCTTTTTCCTTGGGGATGCTAAAGGACTGTTAAAAATTAACCCTTTACCACGCAATCCCTAGTTTTAACCATCTTATGCAAGAGCGCTTTTGAAAACATTGTGGGAAAAGCAGAAAATGCTAGTAACCACAATATTATCTACTCTGTTACATGCAAACTCCATTATTTAGGCCGCCTTTGATTTTTTTTGTCGTCTGCAAATTGGAGGAGTCTAAAATTATGTTGTGTGGTAAAGATTTACCACTCCTGTCATGGGTGCCTTTATTAAAAACACTTTGGTAAAATAAATATGTGCTTATCCCAAGCTGTTACTCCGTTTCCCTCATTGTTTTCCATATGTTTAACTCTGTACCAGATGACATTTTAGACTTGTCAAGTTTGAAAAGGATTCGCAGAGGACAAATTAATATAGTTCAATGTTGAAATTTGTCTTCCTGTGAGTAGAAAACATTGTGGGAAATGGAGAAAATGCTGGTTACCAGCATTTTCTCCATTTCTCACATTGTTTTCAAGAGCCTCCCTCCCTGGGTTGTTAAAACTTGAAATTGCTTATTTCTCTTGTCTCGCTGCAACCAAAAACAGTGAACCTGGTACAGGATTAACTTTTTACCAAACAACAAAATTTAAGACTTGTCCAAATAAAAGGTTTTGCTAATGACAAAATAAACATGACTCTAATTTTGAAATCTATATTTGAAAAGTTAGAAAACATTGCAAGAAAAAGGAGAAAATGCTGGTTAACAGCATTTTCTCCTTTTCCCACCACGTTTTCAAAGGTTTTCTTCCTAAGGAGCTTTAAAAGTCAGGATTGTATGGGAAAGGGTTGCACATTTTCACTGCCTGACAAATCAAAGTCTTTAAAGTCACATTTCACGAAACTTGAAACACTCTGAGTGGATTTAAATTGAAAACATTTGTAGAAGAAAGTTGTTAGCAAAACAACAATATGTCTACTTTATCCAATAAAAATGGTAATGACAATTCAAGGCCCTTATTCACCATTCTAAATTGCACTCATAGTCTTATTCCAGATTCGCAAAGAAACATAATTTGTGATTGGCTACACCAAATGGTTTCATTACTTTGAATGGTAGAAAATTCTTGAGAATAAATATCAAAGGATATTATTAAGAATAATTGGTGAATAACTGCCCTGATTATGATGACAGACTTGGCAAAATGAAATCATTGCAGACGACAAATTAAATGTGATTCAATCTGTAAGACTTGTATTTGAAAGGGTAAAAGAAAACACAGTAGGAAAAAGGAGAAAATGCTGGTTACCAGCATTATCTCCTTTTCCAAAATGTTTTCAAAAGCCATTTTCTCAGGGTCGTTAAAACATGGGCTTGGAATGTTGTTGTCTGTTAAAAGATTTCAAATAATCTATTGTCCTTTTCCCCATAATGTTTTTAACAGCTTTCTTACTTAGGACTATTCAAATATGAGATTGTTTGGCTGGCACAACGTCAAATGGCAAAACAACACTTAAAATTTCAAAGTAAAATGTGACAAAGTATGTGTAGATTGATCAGAATGCATATTCTGCATCCTGTGCTTTAAATGCAATAGGCACAATAGGTCTGTATGAAAAATTCAATACATTACATTTCCCTGCCATATATTATTACAGTTCATGTCCTAAACCCTTTACCACACAATCCCGACTTTTTAACGACCCTAAGAAAGAAGCCTTTTGAAAACATTGTGGGAAAAGGAGAAAATGCTGGTAACCAGCATTTTCTCCTTTTCCCACAATGTTTTCTAACCTTCCCAAAACAAGTTTTAGTTGATCAGTCAAATTTATTTTGCCATCTCCAAATGCTTTACATTTGGACTAGTCTGAAATTTTGTTGTTTGGTAAAAAAAATCAGGCAGTGTAGATTAAAGATCAGACTGCACAGAATGTGGTCTTGTTCTATACTGCAAAAGCATCTTACACCACCTCTAGCATGTTCAAGAGTTTCTTGTTCTGTATTATGTTTTTTTTTTTAAACTTTGAATACCCCAAAAAACCAAAGATTTCAGAATGATGTAATGAATTGTCATGCCTCATAATTACATCCCTTTAGGGCATAGACAGAGTGGAAGATATCCAGTGTTAGAAAACATGTCAATTTACTTGAAAAACAAATGCTGTTGCAAACACAACTAACCCTAACTTTCAGTATCTATCTAAAAAGGTCTAAAAAAGTTAAAAGTCCGAGAAATATGAGTAAGTAGTGCTCTGGCAAAAGGGAGTTTAACCCTTTCCCAAACAAGCCCTGGTTTTCACGCGTCTGCAGTACAAGTCTTTTGAAAACACTGTGGGAAAAGGAGAAATTGCTCATAACGAGCAATTTCTCCTTTTCCCAGAGTGTTTTCTACCCTTTTTGATAACTTTCTGCCATTTTCTTCAAATGTGAAATTGTCGTCTGCAAACTCTTTCAATTTGTACCAGTCCAAAATTTGTTGTTTGGGAAAGGGTTAATGCATCCCTGTTGTGCATTATACCAAGGAACTAATCACATAATCACGAATTCATAAAATAGACATTCAGAAAATTTATAATTAGCAAACAGTTTTGACCCTTGTCAGCCTGCGTGAACTACAGAGCATGGCTCAAGTGCAGAATTTGCATTCCTTTACTCTCTTTTAGGCTCCTCCACATTGAAGCATCAATGAGTGGATCTGTCGGGGAAAGGGTAGAAAACAGTGGGAACAGGAGATATTTTTTTTCCCCCTTTCCCACAGTGTTTTTAAGAGTGTTCTTCCTAAGAATTGTAAAACCTCAGATTGTTTTGTAAAGGGATGAAGTTTGCAGACATAAACTGTTTGTTAATCTTGTACCACACAATCCAGAGTTTTCACGACACTGATGGTAAAGTCTTTTGAAAACATTTTCAGAATAGGAAAACATGCTGTTAACCAGCATTTCCCCTTTTTTAGAATGTCTTCCACCCTTTCAAAGACAAACCCTAACATGTAACTCTTTACTGCACAATGCTGCCTTTCAATGCCCCTGAGAAAGAAGCCTTTTGAAAACATTGTGGGAAAAGGAGAAAATGCTGGAAACCAGCATTTTCTCCTTTTCCCACAATGTTTTCTGCCCTATCAAAGAAAAATTGCACCATTTGATCCACATTGAAATTGTCGTCTGCAAATGCTTTCAATTTGGACAAGGCTAAAATTTTGTCGTCTGGTAAAGGGTTAAGCCACATGCACATCTGCAAATTCTTTCAATTTGGATAAATCTAAAATTTTGTCCTCTGGTAATGAGTTAAGGTCTAATATGTCAGAATACGTCTAATATGTCAGCACACACTTTCAGTTCAGACAAGCTTTTAGTTTGTTTTTTTTAGTAAAAGGTTAATATATTTTGATTAATTATCTCATGAAACAAGTTTGCAGCAACAGACTTATGATAACTACTATTCTGAATCAACAGGAGTTCTTGTTACAAGCAATCTCTGCTTTTACCACTATGTTTTCAAAAGTCTTTTGCTGAAAGACACACAGATGCAGTCTGCAAGTGGTTATGTGTTACAGTGGTATCTCTACAGCTGAAGAACTTACTCACCTTTGTGTAGTTCAGGTTTTCGTCCAATGTTTTAACTTGCGATTTCAAAGCTGTTATCTCTTTGACATATTTCTCTGTCTCATCAGCCACCATCTGATCTTTTTCTGTAGTGAACAAACAGAAATAGAAAATCATGTAACATTTGTAATTCTTCATCTCCAGAAACAAATTTGCACAAGACTTTGTCAAGTATTAGACATATTCTAACAAAAAGAATCCTTAAAACAAGGGCACCACATGAGTATGCCAACGCTTGGCTGCGAATGCTTGATTTTCAGTGAAAATTCTTAGTTGAAAAAAGGGCATTACTCTATAAAAAATACTTTAATGGTTACCTGCCCTTTTGATAATTAAAATGTCCAAGTTTAAAGCAAATGTCTTCAGTAATAACAGAGATACTATAAAATGTCTAAGTTTTGGCACGATGACGCAGACGGCAATACCTTGGCCATTTCTTCGTAAACGGCCAAGCTAACAAGCATTTTTTAGAACTTTCACATGCCCACAAATACCCCAAAAATTAAAATTGCCGTAACTCCTTGGAAGTGACCACCAACAATGAAAGTTGCAGGTACTCAAGTTTCTGTCGTAGAAGTACTCCATTTAACCCTTTACCAAAATATCCCAAGTTTTAACGACCCTGAACTAGAGGACATGAAAACATTGTGGAAAAAGGAGAAAATACTGGGTAATCAGCATTTTCTCCTTTTCCTACAATGTTTTCTACTCATTCAAAACCAAATTCCATTGTTTGAGCCATATCTTATTTCTCCTCTGCAAATTCTCTCAATCTGAATGTGTCTGAAATCTTGTCGTCTGGTATAGGGTTAAATATCAGCCACACCATATGAAAACTGCAGGATGAGAAGAAGAGACGAAATTGCGTCTATAGATTGACAGATTTGGACTTGTCCAAAATGAAAGCATTTGCAGAAGACACATAACCCTTTACCACACAAGAAAAATTTCGACTGGTCCAAACTGAAAGCATTTGCAGATGACAATTCCAATGTGGCTCAAATGGTGCAATTTTCCTTTGATAGGGTAGTAAAACATTGTGGGAAAAGGAGAATATGCTGGTCACCAGTATTTTCTCCTTTTCCCACAATGTTTTCAAAAGGCTTCTTTCACGGGGGCATTAAAAAGCGGCATTTGCGGTAAAGGGATAAACATGACTCAAAATTTGAATTTTGTTTTAGGACAGGTAGAAAAATTTGTGGGATAAGGAGAAAATGCTGGTTACCAGCATTTTCTCCTTTTACCACAATATTTTCTAAACCTTTCCATCTCAAGGTCATTAAACCTCGGGATTGTGTGGACAAGGGCTAATTATGTATATCAATCTGTGCATCATATTCCAGCAAAAAATATGTCTAGATTTAGTGATGATATACTGTTGGTTTCACAACAATTCTTACTCTTTGCAATCACCTTGTCATGAAATTATAAGCAATGAGTAAGGAAACTAAATGAGTCATACTCTGTGAAAAGGGGCCTTACTGCATCTGTGAAAAGTATCGACTCAGGTCAGTCTGCGCAATCCACGCAGGCTGACCTGGGCCGAAGTTTTCCGCTGTTGGTAAATTTTTTTGTATATCCAAGGACCAGTCTACCTCATGATGCAGTCCATTGTTAAAAAAGTGGCTATTGTAGATCCATAATTATGCGATGGCTTGACTAGTATGATGCATCACAGTGATGCACTAAGCTCCCTTTTCTCAGAGCATGGCTCAAATGTGGCTAAAATATTTTAATACCCATCGCTTAACCCTTTCCCAAACAAGCCCTGGTTTTCACCACGTGTCTGCAGTACAAGTCTTTTGAAAACACTGTGGGAAAAGGAGAAATTGCTCGTAATGAGCAATTTCTCCTTTTCCCACAGTGTTTTCTACCCTTTTTGAGACCTTTCTGCTATTTTCATCAAATTTAAAATTGTCATCTGCAAACTCTTTCAATTTGTACCAGTCCAAAATTTGTCGTTTGGGAAAGGGTTAAATTTCATGATTTTTTGTCTTCTGGTACATAGTAATACTTAACAACGATTCCCACTATGCGCTTAGAAAGTAAGTCTGTAATGACAAACCACAAGAACTTGCTCCGCCAGCCTGAAAATGATCAAACAAGGTGAATGAACTTGACTAAAGGTCAAAATGTTTTGGTGTTTGGGCAGAGCTTCAACATCAGCTCTAACTGATAACTGCTCTAATTGTTGTGAACCTTTAGGAAATGCTTAGGATATCGACTGACTGACAATACATATGAGCCATGCTCTGGCAAAAGGGGGCTTAATGCATCTCCCGGGATGCACCATACCAAGAAAATAATTACATAGCTATGGATCCATAATAGCCACTGTTTCTAACAACTGACTTAATCACTGGGTAGACTGGTTCTTGGATATACAGAAAATTGACCAATAGCAAAAAGTTTTGGCCCAGGCCAAGGTCAGCCTGCGCAGATTGCGCAGGCTGACATGGATCGATACTTTTCGCAGATGCATTAAGCTCCCTTTTCACAGAGCATGGCTCGTATATAAGTCATGTACCTTGCTGAAATTGTTCCAGCACCATTTGTAAGTTTGCTAGCGACACAGAGAAAGTTTGGTTCTGTTCCTGCAATGTTGATATCTGGAGATAGGCCTGGTCCCTCTGTTGCGATACAAACTCTAGTTGTTGTTGAAGGCTGTCCATCTTCTGACTAGCTTGTTGGCTGTAAGTATAGTCATCAGAAATTGGATCTATAGTATCACATGTTCTGTATACTGCTCGTAGTCTAAATTTCCAAGCCTGGCTGTCTGATTGGTTGAGACGTTTTGTCTCAGCCAATCAGATTTCCAGTCTTAAAGTTGAGAATCAAAAGTCAGTTTAGAATGTATGTGCAATGTATGATATGTGTATTGTCACATCGTTCAACTTTCAAAATCATTTAAATTAAGTTCTATGTAGTTCTATCTGGATCTACAATGTCTGCAAGTTACCAAAAAGTGCTAAATGTTGTACTTGGCTTTCTATTAGTAATCATACTGTTTTATATAAAACTCTTAACTCTTTCCTACACAATCCAGACTTTTAACAACCCTGAAAAAGAAGCCTTTTGAAAACACTGAGGGAAAAGGAGAAAATGCTGGTAAACAGCATTTTCTCCTTTTCCCACAACGTTTTCTACCCTTCCCAAAACAAATTCCAATTTTTCAATCACATTTATTTTGTCATCTGCAAATGCTTTCAATTTGGACTAGTTTGAAATTTTGTCGTTTGGTAAAGAGTTAATCATTTAAGTGTAAAGAAGACAAAATGGAGACACAACCAATAACTCTACCATAACAACATATTTAAGTACAACAGAAACTTTTGTCCAAGTCTAGATCACCAATTGTAGAAGTATTTCAGTTTTTCATGTCTGCCAGTGCCCCAATTGGTGCATTCTGGAAGTTTCTTCATCCAGCACTACACACAACATTCATTCTAGCCAATGACTGCTTTCGCACATTTACAAAGTCAAGACAATGTTCAGCGAGGAGAGAGGAAGGAATCCTATCAAAATCGTTTTCATTAATCCTCATACAGAATGTTGTCTGACCCAGGTCTGTATTCACCAACCATTCTTAAGAATATTCTTAGTCTTATGTTGAAGAATTTTCTAGACTTGAAATTAACACAACTTCTGATTGGCTGAACCATTCATTTTCAAATTGTCTAAACCAAATTGGCTAAACGAAATGACTTTGCCAATCAGAAAATGGTTTAGCCAATCAGAAGTTGTGTTACTTTCAAATCTAGAAAATTCTTGAGAATTTGACAGAGAATATTCTTAGGAATGGTTGGTGAATACAGACCCTGGTACATGTATTCAAACTCAAAACAAATGGATTACTAGCTCTTCATGAAACCACTGACCAGACCAGGGCCAAGTCTGATTGATTGATTGATTGTATGGTGTTTAATGCCGTTTTCAACATTATTTCAGTTATATCGCGCTGGCCAGTGCACCTATCCATGCTTTCCTGGAGTTTCTTTTACCATTACTCTGCACAATATTCCTTCCAAGCCACTGGCTGCTTTCCCACATAACCATCGTCGAAACAATGGTCAGCGGTGAGAAAGGAATGAATCTAGTCGCAATGACTATCATCAATACTCGGAAAGAAATTGGCAAAGCTGGGGATTGAACCAGCGACCTCCTGTTCTCAAGTCCTGTCTGCTGCCGACTGAGCTACGGGGCTTGGCAGGACCAAGTCTGAGCCATTCTGTATCACCACAAAGAGGCATGTAGGACCTACCACAGAAATCTACAACAACAACAAAAAAATCTCTAATGTACCACTAACCTTGTAGTTTCCATGGCAGATGATGATGTGAAAACTCTCTCTTCAGCCTCAGTAAGACGTGTACGTAACTCTTTTTCTCTTTCTTCAGCAGCAAGAGCTTCTCTGGTGTATCCATCTTCAACCTGTAAGTCATGTGATCATTGAACATAATATCTGCTGCTGACAACTTCTGTGCCTTGTATCAGACAACTTTAGTAAATATCGTAGTACAATGAAAAATTCCTCCACATGAGCAATTTCTCTCTTTGCCAGAATGTTTCCTTATGTATCCAACCTTCAAACCTTAGTTATCTATATTGCCTTTAGGTAGTTAGAATTTAATATCAAGTGCATCATCTAAAATGTTTTTTTTTTTTTTTTTTTTTCTGTTTTTGTAAATTTGGATAAAATGTTTTAAACAACTAAAATGGTCTCCTGTTTAGTTTTAACTTTGCCCAAGGCATAAACTACCAGAAGCTTTTTGGACAAAACATTAAGCTGAAGAATCTCATAGAAGAAACACTTCATCTATCTATACAACAATCTCAAGCAGTAAACTGGGTCCGTATTCACCAACCATTCTTAAGAACATTCTTTGTCTTGATCTCCAGAATTTATCTACATTTGAAAGTAACACACCTCCTGAATGGCTAAACCAAATTTGGTTTAGCCAATCAGGAGTTGTGTTACTTTCAAATGTAGAAAATCTTGGAGAACAAGACCAAGAACATTCTTAAGAATGGTTGGTGAATACGGACCCTGATCTAACTTTGCGAGATCTTTGTATTCCCATAGGCAGACGTCTCTGTAAGAAAACACAGGCAATTTGAATAGAAAATAGAAGACTTTCTTTTTTTGAAATTCCTTTGTATTAACTCTTGCAGGCCTTCAGCTGAAAACATGAGCTTTTGCAGACGGCACAGAATCAAGATCAGACTGTACAGAAAATGCAAATACCTGCAAGTTTTCATAACAAAATATTGCAATTATTGACAATATGTCATATGAAAACGATAGGAAATCAAAACAAACATTGGTTTAGTAGGTAATAACTTCTTTTCATGAATGGCAGATGAAAACTGTAGAATAAAATTTTTACTGATCAAATCAGAAACCATATCTGACACTGTTTAGATGTCAACTTTTTTTTTTCCGTCGTGTCTGATTTTATTCCCAAGTGATGTAAGTATTTGAGCTGTAAAATTTGCATGTATATTATAACTGGATAAACTGGTCAACCTACCTGAATGAGATGTTGTCTCAGTCTGTCCAGCTCTCTATTCAGTTTACTTTCTTTCTCTCTTAAAGTTTGAATCTATCAAGTGAAAAAAAAAGTAACAATTCATCAAAACCTATTTAAAAACATTCCTCTATAATAGCAACAATTCAGGAAACATATGGAAACTTGTGACATTGTATAAAAAGGCAAAATCTCTTGTTACCAGCAATTTTTTACAAGGGAATTTCTTCTTTTCTTTTAATGATTTCAAAAGTAGTCCATTGCATGAGAAAAACAGTTGACTGAGAGTAGTAAAGATTTCTGTTTATAAAATGAACAATAATGTGGGAAATAGGCACAATTACTTGTTATGACCAAATGCTTCTTTTCACATGATGTTTTCAAAGCTGTCATATCAAAATCAAAATTGAATGAGCCATTTCTTAATCTTCTGCAATGTTTTCAAAGCAATCGAAAGCAGGGAAACTAAAAATACTTTTATAAATGTGGTAATTGGTTGGCTATTTCTTTTGAATACTGTTCTTTTGAAAGCGGTTTTGCAAGTTATTATGTCTGTTAAAGTAACCTCCCCTGATCAGTAAAAAGGATGCGAAAATTGTAACCTTAAGGCAAGACTGGTAGCACACTAGATACTATTAACCCTTTACCACACAATCTCAAGTTTTAACGACCCTGAGGAAGAAGTCTTTTGAAAACATTGAGGGAAAAGGAGAAAATGCTGGTAACCAGCATTTTCTCCTTTTCCCCCAATGTTTTTTTATACCCTATCAAAGACAGAAATCATCACTTGAACTACATTTATTTTGTCGTCTGCAAATGCTTTCAATTTGGTCAGGTCCAAAATTTTCTCGTTTGGTAATGAGTTAAGACAGTATCATAGAGGATGCTAGTGACAATACTACTGACCTCTTGTTGTAGCTGCTGATTTTGCTGCTGACTCTGTTGTAATGCCATTGCTGCTTGGTCTCTCTCTTGCTGTAGTTGTCGGATTCGAGTTTGGGTCACTTCATTTTCTTGTGCCAACTGATCGACCCTTACTTTTTCACCTTTTTCTTCCTGAATGATAGCAGTCAATGATGTGGTCTTCTCCTTCAGACTTTTCACTTCAAATTCACTATCCTGCAACTGAAGTGTCAATTTTTTGTTCATTTCTGTCAGACTCTGACATTCCGATATCACACTCTGTTTCTGATCCCGAAGTTGAGCAATCTCGGCCTTCAAATCTGCCGATTCAGATTGTAGACCATGAAGCTGAAACATAAAATTGTCTACTTGTTTTTTATAACCCACTCTTTCATTATCAACAGTTCTAAAATTCTGTTCAAGGTCTGACAGTGACTGATGTAATACTTGAAATTTGTTTTCTTTCTCTCTTATATGTTCCATTAGCTCATCAGTTCTAGCCTGTAGAGTCTCTATCTCTTTAACTTTACTTTCAAACAAGGCTTTATCTACACTTTCACCTGAGTCTGACTGCTGTATTAACTGACCATACTTGACTTCTAAATCTGTATATTTCTGTTTATAATTTATCAATTCACTTTGACATTTTAACAACAACTGTTTCTTTTCTTCAAACTGTGGGACAAGACTTTCATACTCCAGTGTCATTTTCTGATGGTTTTCTGTTTCTTTATTAACAAAGGCAGTTAAACGTTGAACCTCATTATGATAGGCAAGACTTTCTTGATGTTTCTGGTTCAAATATGTAATCATTTGTTCTCTCTCTCCCTGGAGGGTTGCCAACTGTTTGGTGAGATTTTCTTTGTCTTGTAGCAAAGACTTTATTTCAGAGTCTTCATTTGATGACTCCTGAAGCACTGATAGAAGTGTCTGATTTTTTTGCGTAAGAGATTCGATTTCAAGGTCTTTGTCTCGAATCATTCTTGATAAATTCTGAACCACTTCTTTCTGCATATCATCTAGTCTCTGGCCATCTTTCTCTGGTGAACTACGAGTAAGTTCTTGATTGTCTTTCTGTAATTTCTCAAGAGCTGACTTTTCAGCAGCTACCACGTTCATAAGTCTCTGTACTTCTGCCTTCAAGTTACTGTTTTCTCTAGACTTCTCATTCAATACATCCATCATCTGCTCTTTTTCAACCCTCATTGCCCTCATTTCGTTTTCCATTTTGTGCATTTCAACTAATGAAGAATCACTAGAAGATGACCTAGAGTCTAACATTTTCAGCAAGGAAGAGTTAGTTCTCTGCATCTCTGATATAACTTTATCTTTCTCTTTTAGCTGATCTTGTAACTTCTCAATTTCAATAACAATATCATGCTTGTCTTCCTCCTCGTCTTGAAGACTAGATAAGCGTTCCATACCAAGTGCTTTTACATTTTCTACACTCTGTATGGTCTCTTCTACCTCAATAAGTCCTACTCTGTCATTTACATGATCATCTTTTGTAAGAACAATCTTATTTCCAGCTTCATTATCTAGTAAGTTGAGTTGGTCTTCATTTAAGTATGATTTGGCTTGATTTAATTTCTGTATCAAATTAGATATTTCATTATCTTTCTGAGCAAAGTTTTGATGAAGTAGTTCCAGTTTTGCATCCTTGGAATTAGATTTTTCACTAAGTTGTTGGATTGTTGTTAGTAAAGAAGTCTTTTCATTGTTCAGATCACTTAACTCACCTTCATACCCAATCACTGTTTGCCTCTGCTGTTCTACTTCTACTTCTAGTTTCTGTACTTGTTCTTGCAGTTTTTCTCGTTCACCTTTCAAAGTATTACACTCATTTACTTTATTATGCTCTTCTACTTTCATTGATTTTAGTGTCATTTCTAACTCCTGTATCTTTGCATTCAAGGCATCTTTCTCATGCTTAAAGTCCTCTGTAGTTTTCTCTTTCTCTCCTTTGATAACCTGAATTTCATTTTCGAAAACCATTTTCTCCTGTTGTAAATGGCTAATAGTTGTTTGTGCAGTTGCCAACTGCACCATTATTGTTTCATTCTCTTTCAGAAACTGTTGTGAGTCCTCTTTTACTTTCTTTATTGAGGCTTGTAGGTTTTCATTTTCAACTTTATACTCTGCTATTTGCTTTTCAAGTATCTGTCTATTTTCAACCAAGGAATCCATCTGACGTTTAGATTCCTCAAGTTGCTGATTCACCAAGTCTATTTTAATATTTGTATCATAACACTGTTCACTTTTATCAGATCCAGCCTCAGTTTGACTTTGTTGTGATTTATCCAATTCTTTCTCATAGATTTCAATTTTCAACTTCAGAGAAATAATCTCCTCATCTTTTGCATAGATGTCTTTGTACATTCTTTCCCATTCTTCAGTTTTATTGGCTAGCTCTTCTTTTACAAGAACTAACTCTCCAGTTGCAGACAAGATTTCAGCATTTACATGATTGGCCTGCTCTTCCTTGATTTCTGTAATTTTCTTTCTAAGTGTGTCTACTTCCTGTGACAGCTGGTTACATTCTTCACTTTTTATCTGTAGCTTATCAGTTACTTCCTCTAATAAGTCTTTCATTCTTTTCATTTCTTTTGCTAAAATTTCGAATTCTTCCGATGTTTTACCCATATTTTGTTTAGATATTGTTAGTTCAGTTTTAAGAGTCTCTACCTGAGATTTAAAAGAAGAATTTTCCGATTCACAGTCTTTCAGTGTTGACTTGGTCGCTTGAAGTTCATGTTCAAGGGCATGAAGCTGTCTACTGAAACTTTCACATTCTTCATGTTTTCTCTTGCATTCTTCACTTAATTTATCACAGTCAGTTTTAGCTGATGAGAACTCATTTTCTAATACTTTTAGAGCCGAGTCTTTCTCTGCAATTACTTTGCCTAGTTTTTCAACATCTTTTTCTTTATCAGACAGACTACTCTTTGCCTGTTCTAAATCACTTTCTTTCGCCTGTATATTTGTGCTTATTTCAAGTAACTGTGCCTTTTGTTTATCTATCATTTCTGACATCTCGTAACATTTTCCAGAAAGTTCCTCATTTTCAATTTGTAATTTCTCAATATATTCAGAGTTCTTTACTTCAGAAATGGCAGTATTGTCATTTTCTGTTTTATTTAATTCACTTTCTTTCTCTCTACATATCTTTAGTTTCTCTGAAAGGACACTTTTTTCATCCTTAAGTTTTTTCACCTTGTCTGTAAGTTCTTGCTTATCCATGTGCAAGTCATTCAATGCTTCAGCGCTGGATACAAGTTTTACATTCAGTTCTGTTAAGTTACTGTCCTTTGACTCCAAAGCATTCTGAAGCTGTGTTACTTGCTCAGAATATTTCTGAATTTCTTCCTGCAGTTGTTGATTATCTTCTTTCAACTCTGCAATTTGATGATTCAGTTCATTTGAATCAGCACTTTCATCTGTTTGATTCACCATATGCTGACTTCTTAAAGAATCAATTGAAGATTTAAGGTTTTGCACCTCACTATCACTGACCTTTAACTTCTCTTTAAGCTCTTCATTAACCTTGTTGAGTTGATCCTTGATCTTAATGATATGTGCCATTTCATCCTGATGCTGATTATCAAGCTCTTCCAAGCTGGACATCATGTCTTCCTTTTCTAAAGACAAGTTAACAATTTCCTCATTTTTACCTCTTAATTTCTTTTTGAGTTCCTCAATTTCTTTCTCGTAAGAGACAATTTGCTCCGACTTTTGAGCTAACTGTGACTCAAGAAGTGATTCAAACTCTTTGTCTTTCTGTTCCAGTTTAAGCCTCAGTTCAGGAACTTCTTTCAGATTATTCTCAAGGTCTTCTTTCTCACTCATGATGGCTTTCAGCTCTTCTTCCTTTTCCTTCAGCAGTTTATTCCAGTGCAGTGTGACAGGGTCTAAAAATAGTACCAACTCTCAGTATGCTAAAGGCAACCTTTTAACCAGACAACAATTTTTGACTCATCCAAATTGAAAGCGTTTACAGATGGCAAATGTGACTTAACTCTTTACCACACAATCCCGACTTTTAACCACCCTGAGAAAGAAGCCTTTTGAAAACATTGTCGGAAGAGGAGAAAATGCTGGTAACCAGCATTTTCTCCTTTTCCCACAATGTTTTCAACCCTTCCCAAAACAAACTTAATTTTTTCGGTAACATTTATTTTGTCCGCAACTGCTTTCAACTTGGACGAGTCTAAAATTTTGTCATGTGGTAAAGAGTTAAATGATGGAATTTGTCTTCAAAAGAACAGAAAAGATTAAGGGAAAAGGAGAAAACAATAGTTATCAGCATTTTCTCCTTTACCCACAATGTTTTCAAAAGGCTTTTTCAAAGGGTTTCTTACTCAGGCTCATAAAATTACAGGATTCTTCGGTTAAGAGGTAACAGATTTTGCATATGGTATAGATCAACATCAGACAGTTCAAAGGACACTTTCTGATCTTTGATCTTCCCTGTCTAGTATTCCGTGATATTCTGACCAATAGTCAAAAAAGTTTATTATCAAAAGACTGTTTAACTCTTTACCACACAGTCCCGACTTTTAATGACCCTGACAAAGAAGGCTTTTGAAAACATTGTGGGAAAAGGAGAAAATGTTGGTAACCAGCATTTTCTCCTTTGCCCACAGTGTTTTCTAATCTATCAAGGGCAGATTTCATCATTTGGGCTACCTTTAATTAGTCGTCTGCAAATGCTTTCAATTTGGACCAGTCTAAAATTTTGTCTTTTGGTAAAGGGTTAAGCCTTTACCACACATTACAGGGTTTGAGGGTTGAGGAAGAAGCCTTTTGAAAGCATTGTGAGAAAACGAGAAAATGCTGGTAACTACCATTTTCTTTTTTCCCTTCAATGTTTTCTACTCTTTCTAAAACAAAAATATTCAATTTAGCTACATTCAATTTGTCATCTGCACATGGTTTCAATTTGGACAAGTCTAAAATTTTGTCATATGGTAAAGAGTTAAGGATGATCACTCCACTATACAAACATGTTTAAAAGTTTTTTTTCCTCCATGGTTTTTCATAAGTTAAAACATACTTTGGTTATCCAAGGGCTAAATTTGTCCTATAAAATTACATTTGCGCATAAAACAAGCTAATGCAAAATGGAAAATGGAAAATGGAAAATCCATGTTGCAATGATGAAATATCAATTATGTTTTTTGTAAATCTCTTTTTTAACTCTTTACCAATCGACAGAATTTTAGACTTGTCCAAACTGAAAATATTTGCAGATACAAAATAAATGACACTCAAAAATTGCAGTTTGGTTTTGAAAGGGTAGAAAACATGGTGGGAAAAGGAGAAAATGCTGGTGACCAGCATTTACTCCTTTTCCCACATGTTGCCAAAAGGAAACTCTCAGGGTCTTTATATTGGTTAATTGTATAATGTTTAACACTGTTATACTGTGGCAGCCAGTGCACCTATCCATGATTTCCTTGACTTTCTTATATTATGCACCATATGCTTCCCAAACCACTGGCTGCTTTCCCACATAGACATCATCAAAACAATGATGAGGGGTGAGAGGGGATTAAATTCCATTGCAATGACTATCATCAATCATTGGAAAGAAATTGGCAGAGCTGGGGCTTGGTACCAGTAAACTCTAGTTCTGTTTTCAAGTCCTGTACACCACCGACAGTCCTACCGGACCTCTGCAAAGTCATTAAAAGGATTTTACAGTCAATCAATGAAGACAGTATTTACCAGTATCTTGATCTGTGTCATCTTGCTTTCTTCCCATTTTTAAATCTAGAATCTCTCTTTCTAACTGCTCCTATCAACAGGAAAAGAATAAATGATTCATGCTCTGGAAAAAGGAGGTTTTATGCACTAACACAATTAATGCAGGTTGACTTGTGTAAAAACATTTTAATATTGTTCAATTTTCTGCAAGTCACAATAGTACAACAGGCATAAAAGGAACACCATCAGTTATGAGGGCCTTCAGCCATGAGAACAACCAAAAGTCAGGACTATATGAAGGATGTTCTAAAACATCAAGCCCAGATTCTTTCAAAAACTTGTGTTCTGAGGCAGATTTATGTACCAGTGTGTTATCATGCAGTAATTTTATTCTGCAGACTCCAGTGCATGGTCTGTGTTCCTGATGGAAATCAACCACTTTTCTACCAAAAATAAACATTTAGACTCATGCTAAACAACACAGACTTCATCTAACTCTTTACCAAATGACAAAAATATAGACTTGTCCAATCTGAAAGCATTTGCACACATTTTAAGTGTGACTTGAATGATGGAACTTGCATTTGATAGGGTCGAAAACATTGCTGGGAAAGGAGAAAATGCTGGTTACCAGCATTTTCTTCTTTTCCCAAAATGTTTTAAAAAGGCTTCTTCCTCAGGGTTGTTAAACT
The DNA here is from genome assembly GCA_945859785.2 of Tridacna gigas. Taxonomy (NCBI): domain Eukaryota; kingdom Metazoa; phylum Mollusca; class Bivalvia; order Cardiida; family Cardiidae; genus Tridacna; species Tridacna gigas. The sequence goes on along the minus strand of OX244029.2, from coordinate 11,138,304 downwards.
CAGGATCATGTGCTAAAGGGTTAAAGCCAATTCCAACCTTTTCTAGCACAAGCTGATCTCTTTCCCTTTCCAAGTGTGCATTAGCATCTGCTAGAAGTTCTATTTTCTGATCCAGTTTGATCATGTCTTCAGCAATACCATCCACCCTATCATTAGAGCTATAATCCACCAAGTCAGGAAGAGTAGTACTGTTAGTTTCATGCTTCTCTACAGCAAGCAGCCCCTAGTGTTAGTGAACAATAGCAGTGAACATGCAGTAAGTAAACGAGATACAGTAACTAATATTAGAGAGACACAAAGATTTAGCCATGCAACAAAATTTTAATTTTGTACCTCCTACAGATATTTTCTTTTACCTAACAGCCAATCACTTTTGAAAATGCTGCAGATTGATTGTATTGGAGTTTAACGCCGTTTTAACAGCTTAAGTCATATCATGGCATGTGTTTCCTGGCTTTCTCACACAAGTACTGACACAACTTTCTTTCCAAGTCACTGACTATTTTTCTCACTTGCATTCAGAGGTGAGAGTCAAAAAATTGCCAGTAAGAAAGTTTGCCTAAACCGGGTATCAAACTCACAACCACCAGGTCAGGAGTCAGATAGGCTAACCACTGAGCTACCTGTGTGGGCGAAATGTTGTAGAAAAGGGAGACATGGCTTATCATATGCCATTTCTCCTTTTGTCATAATGTGCTTATGTGTATTAACATATTAAGCTTTGCTCTTTTTTTGATTATCCAACAAGATGTTTGTAACCCTTGCTGCACAATAGGCAAATTTTCCAGAAACAGGTTTTTGCAGACAGGATAGATCAAGATCAGACTGCACAAAACATGCAGTCTGCTTTTAGGTCTATACTGTCCAATTGGCCAGTCATGCCTATCAGATAAAATTTTAGCCGATTGTATCATAAGCCGTCAAAAAGGGTCATGTTTGTATATATGTCGCTCAAACGGTTACAGTCAACTGCTTGACTTTATTTCAGGAGGTATGATTGGTTGACTGTATGGTGTTTAACGCCATTTTAAACATTATTTCAGCTATATCACGGCAGCCAGTGCACCTATCCATGCATTCCTCAAGTTTCTTTTACCAGTACTCCGCACAATATTCTTTCCAAGCCACTGGCTGCTTTCCCACATAACCATTGTCAAAACAATGGTCAGCGGTGAGAGAGGAATGAATCCTGTCATGATGACTATCATCAATCCTCAGAAAAAAATTGGCCAAGCCCAGGATCGAAACAGCGACCTCCTGCTCTCAAGTCCTGTACGCTACCGACTGAGCTACCAGGGCTTTGCATCAGGAGGTAATAACTCAATGTTTTACTTCACTGAAATGCCGAGAGTACAGCTAACAGACAATAAGAATCATGATCAGACTCCATAAAACCTAATCTTGGATCTAATGTCTAACAGCTGATAATTACATTCTGCCCAAAACTGCCCTTGAAACTGAACAATCTGCATCAGGGCCAAGGTCTTTCCATATCCATTTCTCGTTTAACCCTTTAACAAAAAATCCCATGTTGAAATACACTCATGACAGCTCTCGAAAACACTGTTAAAAAAGGAGAAAATGCTGTTAATCAGAATTTTCCCCTTTCCCTATAATGTTTTCTACCATATCTATGATCTATAACAAATTCAACCTTTTGAGTAACATTTGGCTTGTCTGCAAATGTATTTATTCTGGGCAAGTCTAAACATTAGTTGCGTGGTAAAAGAGTTAAAAGCAAAAATGAGAGATATTCTTTGATTTATAAGGCTTATTGTACACATGCTCAACCTGTGCTTTATATGAAATTTATCTACTACAAAGCATGCAAATCTACACAGCTGATAAATTCAGAGAGCTTGTTTGTTGTTTTCTTTCAAAATCAAACATTGTGTTTTTGTACAAAATCATGAAAATATGCAAAATCTTATGAATCAAGCCTTCAGACCTACACACAAATATGTTTTGTTCTCATTGTGAAACAAATCCAATTTTTGCATTTTTTGTAATAGTAGTAGCAAAATATCTTGAACATTTCAGAATGCTGCTGCATGTTTTGTGGATCTTGTAGGTAACATCTTTCGGCACAATGTTTTCAACAAGAGCACACTGGCAGATGCAGAAGTTCAGCTGCAGCCGCTTTTCCAGTGAAAATTTTTGTTCCGAAAAAGGGGGCATAACTGTGTCAAAACTGTTTTGAGGGTTACCTGCTCTTCTGGTATGCATTACCCTTTCATAGTTAAAACAACTAGCCCAAGTTTAATTCTTTACAACAAGGCAAAATTTCAGACGTCTCTAAATTAAAAGCATGCAGACCACGAAATGAATGTGGTCTATATTGGAAAAGTTGTGTGAGAGGGGGTAGAAAACATTGTGGGAAAAGGAGGAAAACGCTTGTTACCAGCATTTTCTCCTTTTCCAACAGTGTTTTCAAAAGCCTTGTAAGTCAGGGTCGTTAAAATTCAGAATTGTGAGATAAAGGGTTAAGTAAATATTTTCAATAATGATATAGAAATGAGAAAATGTAAGTTTTCATTGAAAGAGAAACAAATGACCCTGAGAACACAAGTAACGACAACAGGGTCCGTATTCACCAACCATTCTTAGGAAGGTTCTTTGTCTTGTTCTCCAAGATTTTCTACATTTGAAAGTAACACAACTCCTGACTGGCTAAACCATTTGGTTTAGCCCATCAGGAGTTGTGTTACTTTCAAATGTAGAAAATCTTGGAGAATAAGACTAAGAATATTCTTAGGAATGGTTGGTGAATACGGACCCAGGGCTATGACAGCCGTGCTAAAACTGGTCTGCTGCAAAGAACATAAGTCTTAATAAGGTCATACGATAAAAAATTTTCATCCAATGTTCTATAACAAGCTTCCTGCATTTCAAATTGCAGGTATACTATGACTACAATTTATAATAATCCACTGTAAAGAAAATACATGCCACATTTTAAACATTACCACCAGTGGATGGTATTTTCATTCTTGCGCATAACAACTTGGAAACAAGAGCAATGCATGCAGGTGCCAACACTTGGCTACGGATGCTTGATTTTCACTGCTAACGCTTGGCTGCGGATGCTTGATTTTCATTGCTAACCCTTGGCTGCGGATGCTTGATTTTCAGTGAAAGTTCTAAGTCGAAAAAGGAGCATCACTGTGTCAAAAATATCTTGGTGGTTATCTTCCCTTGTTGTATAGGTTCCCCTTTTGATAATAACAACTTATCTAAGCTGAAGCAAATATCTTCGGTAATAACAGAGATATTATAAAATGTCAAAGTTTTTGCTAGACAATGCAGAAGAATACCAGGGCTACAGCAACACTTTGATATTATCTTCAAAAACAGCCAAGCTAAAATTCATGACTAAAAAAAAATAGCTACTTTACCTACAATGTCTTTATCAACTTATACCTTTGCCAAACAATCCCATTTTAACCCTTTCCCAAACAAACCCTTGTTTTCACGTGTCTGCAGTACAAGTCTTTTGAAAACACTGGGAAAAGGAGAAATTGCTCGTAATGAGCAATTTCTCCTTTTCCGACAGTATTTTCTACCCTTTTTGATAACTTTCTGCCATTTTCATCACATTTAAAATTGTCATCTGCAAACTCTTTCAATTTGGACTAGTCCAAAATTTGTCGTTTGGGAAAGGGTTAAGTCAAATCTAAAATTCTGTTATAAGTACTCTCCAATCAAATGCTATGATAAACTACCTTTTGAGCCTCTGCAACGTTCAGGGAGGTCTCCTTTTCTTTCATTTGACTTCTTAACTGCATGAGGACTTGTTCAAGGGCCTCTTTCTGATTTTGCCAGTCAGTCTGTAGCAGCTCAAACTGTTCAATTTCTGTTTCATACCTCTGGATTTGTTCTCGTAAAGAGCAAACCTGTTCATCCAGCTCGATATTTCTCCTTGACAACTCGGATAGGTCAGAGGTAAAGGACACTGTATCACTTGTAGATTCTATCTCTTCGTCTTGTTTTCCGGAACCCTCTACAATTGAAAGAACAGAAAATAAACCCTTGGTTTGCAACCACTTCCGTCAATTCATGGAGAGTGTAGATTAAGCTTTACCTGATCAGAACAATACTGTTTGGTCTTACATAAGCTACTGCCCATAGCTGGATGTCAAACAAACAACTTCTTCACTTCAAGCACTGCAGATAGCTATCTAGCCAAGCATTTATTTCAGATGTTCTGCCAAAAATGGCCTATGAATGGCTTCATTTGCAACAATTCATTCCTCATAATGTCATTTTAAGTACAAAAAATATACTTTCATTTTTTTTCCCCTTTAGCTAACTAGTTTTGAGATATTCGATGCATGAATATTACTTTCCCTTTCAAATTAAAACAGAGACATTTCACATTGTAGCCTAGTACATGGACAATGCTGAATATATAGTTGCATACCTGAAGGAAGTTCCTGAGCTCTTAAAGTTCTCTCCCTTGTTGCATTTTGCACAGCTTTCTCTAACAGAGTTACCTGTTCCTGTAGACTCACATTTCTCTTCTTCAACAGCAGGTTCTCTTTCTCAAGGCCATCAACTATATCTTAAAATAGAAGGGGAAAAAAATGCCTTTTAGTTACCATCTACTGACAACTTCCTTCAACTTGTAACTGACCACTTTAACTCCTTCGCAGAAAACAAAATTCTGATTGGTCCAAATTGAAAGCATTTGCAGACAACATAGAAAACGTGGCAAAAATAAAGGGTAGAAAACATTGTGGAAAAAGATGAAAATGCTAGTTACCAGCATTTTCTTGTTTTCCAACAATGTTTCCAAAGGCTTTATTTGTCAGCGCCATTGAAACAAGGAATAGTGTGGAAAAGATAAAAAAAAAAAAAAAATTGGCAAAAAAAAAAAAAAAGAACTCATCAACAGGGTCCCTATTAACCAACCATTCTTAGAACATTCTTAGTTTCATTCTCCAGAATTTTTTAAATTTGAAAGTAACACAACTCCTGATACGCTAAATCTAATGGTTTAGCCAATGAGGAGTTGTGTTACTTTTTCAAATTTAGAAAATCTTGGAGAATAAGACTAGGACCATTCTTAAGAATGGCTGGTGAATGCAGACCCCAGAATTTCTACTTATGCCACTCATGTATTCATGAGTTAGACCTTAGTTGAAGTTGATAATCCACGACTAGGAAATTTACAGGACTGACCAGGGCAAGTATGTTTTAGAAGGCAATTAACTCTTTACCACACGGTGAAAATGTAGACTGGTACGTATTAAAAGAATTTGCAAATGAAAATTCAAATGTAGCTCACATGCTGGAGTTTATCTTTGATAGGTTAAAAAACATTGGGGAAAAAGGAGAAAAATGCTGGTCACCAGCATTTTCTCTTTTTTCCACAATGTTTTCAAAAGGCCTTTTTCTCTGGGTCTTTAAAACTCCAGATTGTGTGATAAAGAGTTCATTAGCCTTTCACTAAACAATTGCAGATTTTAATGACCTTGATGGAGAAAGCCTTTGGAAACATTGAGGGAAAAGGAGAAATTGCCGGTTACCTGCTAAATCTCCTTTTTTCCCACAATGTTTGCTTACCTTTTAAACATTCCACATTAGAGCTGTGTTTCATGTGGTCTAAAATTTTTTCCTTCTTTATTACTAAGCCTTTTTACAAAAGCTGCATCAGTCACATATCATCAAGAAGCCGGCAATTTTACAGAATGTTATATAAAGTACTTGTAATGAAAATCATGGAATGCTTCGACAGATACAATGGCTGTTGTGATATAACTGAAATATTGTTGAAAATGGCATAAAATACTAAACCAAATAAGATTCAGGAGGTGTTAGTCCTTGACAAAAAAAATGCTGACTTTAAATGTGAAAGATGACTTTTGAAAACATTGTGGGAAAAGGAGAAAATGCTGGTAACCAGCATTTTCTCCTTTTCCCACAATGTTTTCCGCCTTATCTAAGACAACTTCCACTATTTTAACCACATTTAATTTGGTGTCTACATACACTTTGGGTTTGGACAGGTCTAAAATTTTGTTATGTATTAAAGGGTTAAGTATAAAGAAATGAATAAAGTATACCCCCAGTAAGTTTCTGGTTTTGTTTGTCACCGAGGTCTGTAAGCATTTTCTCTGCATCTTCATTCAGCTTTTCTCTCTCTTCTTCCAACATGTCAATTTCTGTTGACAGTTCTCTACCCTGTTAATGGAAATATGACCCTATACAAAAAGTCCGGAGTTTTTATCACTGAAATAGAAGGCTGTTTGGCTCTTGAAAACAATGAGGAAAACAAAGAGAAAATGCTCACAACCAGCATTTCTACTTTGCTCCTAACATGTTTCCCACCCTTTCAAAGATGAATCCATTTCTAATTTGTTATTTGCCAATCTCTCAAAATGAATTTGTCAATAATGTTGTAAAGGAAAGAGTTAATAAGCATAAGTAAATCAACTGTTGCAGAATAGAATTCATATGAAACAAAATGGAGAAAGTTTTAAAAACCAACGTAACTAATGGTTATGAGCATTTTCTCTTTTTCCCACAATTTTTTCAAAAGCCTTCTTTCTCAGGCTCGTTGAAGCTCGGAATTGTGTGGTAAAGGGTTAAGGAGAAATTGCACACAACAAGTATTTTTCTCACTTCGTCACAGTGGACTGGCATGTGTTCATGTATTAAATTTTACATCATTTTGCATATACATCTTTTTCAGAGGTAAAGTGATGCTCCAAGGAGGGACCACATATCAGACCAAACAAGAAAATAAGAAACTACTTAACCCTTTACCACTCAATCCCAAGTTTTAATGACCTACAAATGAAAGGCTTTAGAAAACATTGTGAAAAATGAAGAAAATAATGGTCACCAGCATTTTCTTCTTTGCCCACAATGTTTTCTAACCTTTCAAAAACAAATTTCATCATCTGCGCCACATTAAAAAGTCGCAGGCAAATACTTTCAATTTGGATTGGTCTAGAATTTTGTTGTTTAGTAAAGATTTAATTCTTGTAAGAACAGCAAATTCTTCATTAACCCTTTAACGAACAACACTGCTGCAAACAACGAATTCAATTTTGGCACAAATAAGCCAAAGATCTCTTACAGGTTAGAAAATATAATGGAAAAAGAAGAAAATGCTGGTCACCAGCATTTTCTTCTTTTCCTCTTATGTTTTCAAATGCTTTCAGCCTAAGGGTCATTAAAACATTGTGATTATTTGGTAAAGGGTTTAATATGGTGATGAATCTTGCCTGTTTTCCTGACGCTATTAGCTCATTCACTAACATATCCTTTTCTACCACTAACTTGTGTCGTCTGTCTATGGCACTGGTATCCAGGTGCTGCCTTATCTGACGTAAGTCACTCAACACTTCCAGGGTATCAGCCTGTAAGGGAGACAATCCATCATGTTTTACACATTACAGACAAAGTATGTTGATTATATTCCGTAACTCTTTCGGGAAAAATTACAAAAGCACATCACTAACACACTAATATTAATCAGTAGCTTACCATTACCAAATTTATAATCACAAGAAAAGTCTATTTCATCAAAACTATTTCCAAAGTATGGAAGTAGTCACATGTATTTGCATTTCTGACTGTTCAATATTTTTCAGGAAAAAGATACCGACAGACAGCCCTGACACCTCTGGATAGAAACAAAAGGTCTTATAAGAAAATGCTAAGCCTGAGGTTGACATAAATTGCTGATTAATTGATTGATCAAATTGTGTTTTATACTCTTTCAACATTACTTAAGATAAATCACAGTGACAGCTCAGTTCTTCATGGGTGTTCTGGGTTTCACCAGTCCTAGGCCAGGTCTCTGAAGTGTCTTGCCCACGGAGGGACTATGTGTCTCACACCTATATCACTGAGCTATGCAGGACCCCTAAATTGTTGAAGACAAACAATGCACATAAAGATGTACACATGGATGGATTGACAAGCTGAATTCAAGACACCTGTGTAGCACCTCGAAGTTTTGACAAAAAGCAAAAGTTTCTGGATAAAAGGGAAACTAGCATAGCTGTGTCTGGTTCTTTACAAAGGATATCAGAGATCTTGATACAAGGTATATGTGTAAACTGCTGCTTTTTTTTTATTAAGGCCAATTTTTTTTCCCAAGTTATATATGAGTTATGCTCTTGCAAAAGGGGGTTTAGTGCATCTCCATCATGCATTGTACCAAGCAAGACATCACATAATCATTGATCCATAAAACTCATTTTGTCTAACAACCAACTGAATCATGAGGTAGGCTGGTCCTTTGACATGCAAACATATGACCAGTTGCAAAAGAGCTGACATGGGTCAATACTTTGCCAAGGACTGCACGGCTGACATTAATCAATACTTTTTGCCGATACATTAAGCCCCCTTTTCACAGAGCATGGCTCACATAAATGTTACAGTGGGTGTCTAAAAAGGTTGTTGCATGAGGCAGGCTTCTTCTACAAGAACTAAGTTGCTCCCTGACAACCTATGTCTATGCACTCTATGCAACCACTCAATAAACAAAAAGTACCCTATGCTACTGCCAGTGTTTGGCTGCATGAGCATTTCTAATGCAAAGTCACCTGTCAAAAAAGGGGCATAACTGTGTCAAAACTATTTTGAGGGTTTGCTGCCCATCTGGTATGATTTCCTTTTTTTTAATGTCTATAACTAGCTTGAGTTTGAGTAAATTTCTTCAGTAATGATGTAATCAGAAAAATATCAATTTTTGCACTAAGAAAGGTCTAGGACGATACCTAGGGTATATGTTTGCTTCTTGCTCAGAATATCAAGAAAATTATTTAGTTAAAACTCGAAGAATGAAACTGCTCCAAGTCATAAATGTCTGCCTTGATCCCTGTCTCTGAACGGACAATGAATGTTTTTCCCTACAGCTTCTGCTTTCATTTTATAGAGACACTTCAATGTCCTTTCAAAGAATTGTTGACAGCTTACTTCATCAAAATATTAGAATCAATCCTTTGCTCTACAAAATTGATTGAGTGTATCGTGTTTAAAGCTGTTTTCAACATTATTTCAGTTATATCATGGTGGCCTGTGCACCTATCCATGCTTTCCTGGAGTTTCTTTTACCAGTACTCAGCACAATATTCTTTCCAAGCAACTGGCTGCTTTCCCACATAACCATCATCGAAACAATGGTCAGCGGTGAGAGCGGAATGAATCCTGTGGCGATGACTATCATCAATCCTCGGAAAGAAATTGGCCAAGCCGGGGATCTAACCAGCGACCTCCTGTTCTCAAGTCCTGTACGCTACCCACTGAGCTACGGGGGCTTGGCTAGCTCTACAAAAGGTGCAACACTAATACAGAAAATAAAGTGAAGAAAAAAGAATAGAGAAATCATGCAAAGGGAGGCAACTACTGCATCAACTGTATGACAAATATGTAAAACAAAATCAAAACATGCAACTGTCCCAGAAATAAACATGCAAGGCTGACAAAACTTCTAAAAGCATTAATGTATGCAGTGCTATTACAGAAAAGTGATATCTTACTTGAGAACTGGAATTATTAATTAACAAGTAAATACATGTATTTGAACATACAACATAAATATTTCCTTTGCAGGAAACTTTCTTTTTACACAAATTACAATCTTCTGGCATTTTTCACATCTTGAATTTTGCACATCAAGAAACATGAAAAGGGAGAAACTGCTTTCTCCTTGGGCCTCTATGTTTTTCCATATGTTCATACAGAATACCTAAATCAATGACACATTTACTGACCTAGGGGTGAAAGATCTTTTTCATAGAATAGCCCAAATTTTTTGAAAACATGGTGAAAAATTAACTCTTTACCACACAATCCCGACTTTTTATGACCCTTAGCGAGAAGCCTTTTGAAAACATTGTGGTAAAAGGAGAAAATGCTGGTAACTAGCATTTTCTCCTTTTCCCACAATGTTTTCTACCCCATCCAATAAATAAATCACCATTTAAGCTACATTTAATTTGTTGTCTGCAAATGCTTTCAGTTTGGTCCAGTCCAAAATTTTGTCATTTAGTAAAGAGCTATATATCATTTCATCATTTGCTTTATGGACATCAAGGCCAAAAGTATCCATGGATAAACATAACCCTACTGTCATCCGAAAAGTATGATCCATAATCTGCAAAAAGGGGGCTTAATGCATCTGCAAAAAGTATCTATTCGCTATTGGTCAATTTCCTGTATTTCCAAGGACCAGAGATGTATTAAGACCCCTTTTACCAGAGCATGGCTCACATACAAAACATCCTACTCTTCTAAGCCACGTGAAAAGCAAACAACATCTACATGCGTGCCAACATAGAGACAGAATACGAAAAAAAATTAAGCTTGGGAACTTGTTGCAATGTTTTACATGATTTGCATCCAGCTGATCAAGCAGTCGTTGCTTGGTATCAAACAAATCTCGCCCAACCTGATCGTGGTCCTCCAGCAGCCCATCGATCTTCTCTCTCGCAACTGAAAAATCAGATATTTATTTGAACCAGTGTAACATTGGGATATAACTTCATGGTGTGATCAACAAAATTTTGGCATTCATGAATGAAATATACCTTGATATTAGATCAAAAATACAGTTTGTTTTTTCCTTAACCCTTTCCCAAACAACAAATTTTGGACTGGTCCAAATTGAAAGAGTTTGCAGACGACAATTTTAAATTTGATGAAAATGGCAGAAAGGTCTCAAAAAGGGTAGGAAACACTGTGGGAAAAGGAGAAATTGCTCGTTATGAGCAATTTCTCCTTTTCCCACAGTGTTTTCAAAAGACTTGTACTGCAGACACGTGAAAACCAGGGCTTGTTTGGGAAAGGGTTAAACCACAAAAAAATGAAGCTTTCCATGGTTATGCTAGGTCTAAAGACATTTCTAAAGATGATGTCAAGTTTATTAGGTAAACTGAGATATTGTACATTCACTGCTAGAAAGGTGCAACTTTTACCATAAGTAATTGTCCCTCAATGTTTTCATAAGCAGTCATAACTTACAGACTTTACAATTCAAAAAAAGTCTTAACCCTTTACCAGACGACAAAATTTTATCCTTGTCCAAACTGAAAGCATTTGCAAACGTCAATTTCAATGTGGTTCAAATGGTGCAACTTTTCTGTGATAGGGTAGAAATCATTGTGGGAAAAGGAGAAAAAGCTGGTTACCAGCATTTTCTCCTTTTCCCACAATGTTTTCAAAAGGCTTCTTTTCCTGGGGCGTCAAAAGGCAGCATTGTGCAGTAATGGGTACTTAAGAGAAAAAGACATTACTGAAAAAGCAGCTTTTCTCCTGACATAAGATAGCCGCTTCCTTTTGATCTATTCCAAAAAATCCTTTCTGAAGGTCTAACCATTTACTAGATGACAAAAATTTAGAGTGGACCAAACCGAAAACATTTGTAGATAACAAATTAACTCTTTACCATACTACAAAATTTTAGACCAGTCCAAATTGAAAGCATTTGCAGATGACAAAATAAAGATAACTCAAAAATTGAAATTTGTTTTGGGAAGGTTAGAAAACACTGTGGAAAAGGGAGAAAATGCTGGTTACCAGCATTTTCTCCTTTTCCCACAATGTTTTCAAAAGGCACTTTGTTCAGGGTCATTAAAACTCGTGATTGTGTGGTAAAGAGTTAAATGTAGCTCAAAAGATGATTTGATGATGTCTTTGAATTGGCAGAAAACATTGTGGAAAAGGGAGAAAACACTGGTTACTGGCAATTTCTTCTTTTCCTACAATTTTTTTAAAAACCTCCTACTTTACTGTCCTCGAAACACACGGTTCTTTGGATTAACTCTTTACCAAAAAACCAAATTTTAGACTTGTCCAAAATGAAAGCATTGCAAACAATAAAAGAAATGTGACTCAAAAATTAAAATTCCTTTTCTGTAGGGTAGAAAAGATTGTGGGAAAAGGAGAAAATGCTTGTTACCAGCATTTTCTCCTTTTCCCACAATCTTTTCAAAAGCTGTCTTTCTCAGGGTTGTCAGGATTTTGTGGTAACTGGTTAAAATATTTCAGTTGACAAAATTTAATGAAAAGATCAAGTTCAGAGAAGTACAAAATAAAATCATCTACCTTTCAACTGATTGTCAAGATGTAAGTTTTGTGCATGTTTGACTGATAGAGCAGATTTCTGTTCCTCTATTGTTTCATTCAGTTTAGCAATGGTCTGTAGATGCTCATCTCTCTCTGCTTTAAGGGCAGTAATTTCTTCTCGTAGACTGCCAATCTGTAGCTTTAGAGCTGGTGTGTCCGATGACTGAAAGAAACAGAGAAAAGCTATGATTGGTGAGAAGCGATACTTATATTGGACAAAAGACAAGTTTATAGACGACTGAAGAAATCAAATTTTAAGATGTGAAAGTAAAGTTTAGGTGTTTCTGCATACATTTTAAAAAGAAAAAGATCAGACAACAAATAACATGCAGTCTAATCTTGGATTTACACTGTGCGATATTTTGCTAGATATTCTGTGAAACAGGCCATAAAATTGAAAAAAAAAGGCCTTTCCCACAAACAAAGTCTCGGGGGGTAAATCCCTTACTGTACGGCTAATTTTCAACCAATCAATGACCAATAAATGTAACTAATCCTTTCCTAGACGTAAAAATTTTGGACTTGTTCCATTTGAAGCATTTGCAGACAACAAATTAAAACATGGCTCAAATGATGGGATTTCTCTTTAAACAGGTAAAGAACTGTGTGGCAAAAGGCATTTTTTTCTGTTCCTGCAAAGTTTTCAAAAACCGTCTTTACAATGTTTTCCACCCTTTCATAGACAAATCTTATCATTGTTTTAACCACATTTATTTGTCATCTGGACATGCTTTCAATTTTGACAAGTCTTCAATTTTGATGTCTAGTTGAATAATTTCATGCTGATTATCCAACTCTCTCAGGATGGTTTCAACATATCCTGTTGTTAATTTGTTTCAGGAGCTAATGAATGAAATTATTCCTAAACCATAGAATTTTACACTTGTCCAAACAGAAAGCATTTGCAAATGACATATTAACCCTTTTCTACACAATGCTGCCTTTTAAGGACCCTATGAATGAAGCCTGCTGAAAACATTTTGTCATCTGGTAAAGGGTTAAATGGCTCAGGTAATTATAGTAAATTTTGTCTTGAATAAGTAGAAAACATTTTGGAAAAAGGATAAAATGCTGGTCACCAGCATTTTCCCTTTTTCCCACAATTGTTTACAAAAGCTGTCATCTTCAGGGTCATCAAAGCATGGGACCTTTTGATAATGATTAACCCTTTACCAGACGACAAAATTTTAGCCTTGTCGAAATTGAAAGCATTTGCAGACAACAATTTCAATGTGGCTCAAATAGTGCAGTTTTTCTTTGACAGGGTAGAAAAAATTGTGGAAAAAGGAGAAAATGCTGGTTACCAGCATTTTCTCCTTTTCCCACAATGTTTTCAAAAGGCTTCTTTCCCAGGGTCGTGTGATAAAGGGTTAAAAAAGACACAATATTTATCATGACAAATACCTCCTGTGTATCCCAGCCTTCAGAGTTCCATTCCAACTCGTGCAGTTTCTGTTTAAGTTCCGTTATTTCTTCTTTGTGCTTTTTGCGTATCGTCGAGACCTTATGGTTATGAGCATCCTGTAAGGATGAGATCTCAAACTGTCGCTGATCTTTCTCGTAATCAAGCTGCTGTTGCAGATTCTGCGAAAAAAACAGAAGAGCACTGCATGCAGGTGCCAATACTCGTATGCATCGCTTGGTTTTCAGTAAAAATTCTACGTCAAAAAAGGGGCATAACTACTACAAAAAACTTTGATGGTTACCTGCTCTTGTTGTATGGATTTTTCTTTTGATAGTGAACAACTAGTCCAAGTTTGAAGAAAATATCTTCAGTAAGGACCAAGATATTATAAAATATCAAAGTTTTTGCATAGTGACAAAGATGCAGGCGACAGGGCTATGATAACACCTTGACTTTTTGTTTGAAAACAGCAGATCTAAAAATATGTGTTTCAACAATATTTCAGATACCAGTGCATCATAATGACAGCTCTCCTATTCAAGTCTTTCATCAGTTTCAATGGTACTGGGCTTGGGATCTGCAGTGCCAGTAAATGTTAACTTGACCAAACAGCATTTTCTCCTTCTCCCAGAATGTTTATACAACAGACGAATCTCATCATTTCAGCCTCATGTGCACATGTTTTCAGTTTGGACAAGTGTAAAAATTTTTTTGTAAAGTGTTACAAATCAGCATTTTCTCCTTTTTCAAGAGTTTGCAAAAGCCCCCTTCACAAGAATTTTGGTACATGAAGGTCTGTAAAAATGGAAACCATTGAGCAAATCTTACCTTGAGTTGCTGCAGTAATGCCTCATTTGATCCCAATGCTTGACTTTCATTGGCAGCCTGCAAGACAGTAACTTATGCCATTATTTTCTATTTACAATACATATCACCTTCATCCTATTTTATTCAAAGCTTTTATGCTAGTAGTGCAATTTGTTTCTCAAAAAATCCCTCACTGCACGTGAAGGCTTTTGAAAATGTGGGAAAAGAAGAAAATGCTGGTAACCAGCATTTTCTTCTTTTCCCTCAATGTTTTCTATCCTTTCAGCAACAATCTCCACCATTTAACCCTTTATCACACAATCCCAAGTTTCAACAACGCTGAGGTATAGGCCTTTTGAAAACAATATGGGAAAAGTAGAAAATGCTGGTCACCAGCATTTTCTACTTTTTCAGCAGTGTTTTCTACCCTGTCAAAGAACTTATGGGAAGTTCATTCTACCACTTTCAGTTCTGTTGTCTGCAGATGCTTTCAATCTGGAAGAGTCTTAAATTTGTCATGTGGGAAAGGGTTAAGCCACATTTAATTTGTCTTCTGGAAATCTTTTGGATTTGGGTAAGTCCAAAATTTTGTTTTTTGGTAATGAGTAAATTAACTATCTCTTTATGGTATATATTGATAGCAGTGCAAATAAACAGAACTGATATTTTAATCCTCAATATTAAATCAGTCATGCTCACAACAGTATTAGTCTATTTTTGTGATAAAACAGGATATAACATCATGGGACTTTTGTCCATTTTTCTATTGACTCTTAATCCTTTACTAAACAACAAAATTTTCGCCTTATCCAAATTGAAAGCATTTGCAGATGACAATTTCAATGTGGCTCAAATGGTACAATTTTTCTTTGATAGGGTGGAAAACATCGTGGGAAAAGGAGAAAATGCTGTTTACCAACATTTTCTCCTTTTCCCATAATGTTTTCATAAGGCTTCTTTCCCAAGGTAGTTAAATGGCAGCATTGTGCGGTAAACAGTTAACCCTTTACTAAACAACAAAATTTTAGACCCAAATGCAAAGCATTTGCAGACAACAATTAAAATGTGACGCAAGCAATGAAATTTGAGGAAATTCTTTCGAAAGGGTGGAAAACATGGTGTGAAAAGGAGAAAATGCTACTTATCAGCATTTTTCTTTTCTCACAGTTTGTCTTTTCTATCTACCTCAGGGTCGTTAAAAATTAGAATTATGGTGTAGAGGGTTAAAGCCCCTTTCCATACAACAGTTGTCATACAGTCTGATCTTTGATCTACACCGTCCTCCTTTCTGGAACATTACAGACAAAAAGCAATTTTGAAATTACAATTAATTCTGTCATATTCAAAGACTAAAATGTCTGTTGGGTATATTCTGAGGTATCAGTGTTTATCCTTTACCAAACAATCTTGAGTTTTAACCATCCTGAGGAAGAGGGGACCCAGGGTTTTCTATGACGCACAAATCCTGCGTCAATGACGCAATTTTATTTCAAATGAACCCCAAAATAAGTAAGAGTGTGCTATCAGTGACGCAACTTCCCTAAATCTTAATCATCTAGGAAATTAAATAAATCGTCATTAATTCAAGTCTGTTCTAGCTACACGCTATGTCAATATCAGTCGAACACCATTCTTTTTCTTCACTACATGGTTTATTTTAGATAAAAGTGATTTCCAGTAATTTATTTATAGAATAAGAATGATTCATGCATTATTAGGATAAATCACTGGGAACAGTTGTCAAATGCTGGTTATCAGTATTTTCTCCTTTTCCCACTATGTTTCTTCTTTTCTCACTATGATTCCAAAAGCCTTCCTCCTCAGTGATGTTTAAACTTGAGATTGTGCGGTAAAGGGTTAAATGTCTTTCAAATGCTCAGAATTATGAGTTTTCTGACAACTTTGTACACAAAAAGAAAGAAATTGAGTATTCACTGAAGCACTTATTGAATAGTATTTCTTATAAATAGTAATAAGAGCACCACAATGCAGGTACCAATACTGGGCAGCAGATGCTTGATTTTCTGTAAAAATACAGTCAAACCAGGGGCATAAGTCTGTCAAAAATACTTTGATGGTTACCTGCCCTTTTTGTATAGGTTCCCCTTTTAACAATTAACAACTTGTCCAAGTTTGAAGCAAATATCTCCCGTAATAACAGAGATATTATAAAATGTCAAAGTTTTTGCAAAAAGACAAAGAAGATGATAATATCTCAATGTTTTCTTTGAAAGCAGACAAGCAGACACTGACTTATATTAATCCTTTATCACACAATCCCAACTTTTAACAACCCTGAATAAAGAAACCTTTTGAAAACATTGTGGGAAAAGGAGAAAATGCTGGTAACCAGCATTTTCTCCTTTTCCCACAATGTTTTCTACATTTCCCAAAACAAATTTTAATCTATTAGTCACATTTATTCTGTCATTGGCATATGCTTTCAATTTAGACTAGTCTAAAAATTTGTCCTTTGGTAAGGAGTTAAAAATTTTGAAAGGCCATGTGTATCTTACTGCACCTGGCTTTTCGATAATGTTACCAACCTATTTATCACCTTATATCAAATTGTCTCCAAAGCAAGAAATATGCAAACAATATATTCCTCCATTTGTGTCTCTGTATGAAGAAAATGTCATTGATACCCCAGTTAACTCTTTACCAAGCGACAAAATGTTAGCCTGGTCCAAATTGAAAGCATTTGCAGACAACAAATTAAATGTGACTAATAATGCGGAATTTGTCCTTGATTGATCTAGATCTACACCATCCTATATTTAGTGAGACGTTCTTACCAAGCACAAGCCTTGATGTAGATATATCTGCATCTTTTTATTCATCCATTTACAAAACACTGAGTTTTAAATGACTCTAAAGAAGAAGACATCCAGAAAAATTGTGGGAAAAGGAGAAAATGCTGGTTACCAGCATTTTCTCCATTTCCCACATTGTTTTTCTACCTTTAAAAAGACACATTTAATTTGTCGTCTGCAAATGCTTTCAGGAAATGTCTAAACTTTGTGCAATGGTAAAGAGATATCAAGAAAACACTCATCCCTACAGGCTATCTATCTTTCAAGCATTATGCTATCAGTCTAAAGTATTTATGACTAATGACTTCTGAAAATTAAAGAAATCTTACATTAATTGAACTTGGACTTTGGCCAAACCAGCCAAACATTGTGACAAATTCAGAAATGACTTATCCCTATCAAAGAATAAATATCTTTAACCCTTTACCACACAATGATTACTTTTAATGATCCCCCAGGAAAAGGCTTTTGAAAACATGGTGGGAAAAGGGGAAAATGCTGGTAACCAGACAGTAACAAGACAGAAAAGGTTCAAGAACCAAAGGAAAAGGTACTTGTTGTAAACCATCTTTTTCCATGTCTTACTATCTTATTAGCTCCATTCTATGACAGTTATAGAACAGCATTGAAAATCATGGATTGATTGGTGTTCTACGCCGGCTTCAACATTATTTCAGCCATATCACAGCTACAGATCACATATTCATGTATGTAATTGGTTTAACCAGTACTAGGCTAGGGCTCCGAAGTGTCCTGCCCAGGGACACTCCCAGGGAAAAAACCAGTGCTTCCAGTGCAGCTCGAACCCGGGGCCTCCAGCTTATGAGTCTAACACTTTGCCAGAGCAAACAAGGAATCCACATTGAAAATCAAGCCATTGCAAACATATCATTCACATATAAATTGACATCAAAAAAAAGTTTTTAATCCTATTTTATTGGCTTTTCTTTCTTGTCTAAATTACTTAACCCTTTGCCACATAATCCCGAGTTTTAACGACCCTGAGGAAGAAGGATTTTGAAAACATTGTGGGAAAAGGAGAAAATGCTAGTAACGGGCATTTTCCCCTTTCCCCACGTTTTCAACTACCAAGACAAAATGTCAGATTTTGAGTCATATTAATTTTATTTTGTCCTCTGCAAATGCTTTCAATTTGGCTAAGTCTAACATTTTTCCGTTTGGTAAAGAGTTAAATTACTTAAGATCAAAGGGATGCTCTAACTGGAATGATGTAAACTAAACAAAAACCTTCTAATCCTGAAGGGATTGCATCCACAAATCAACTGATAACAGATAATAATAAGTAATTTATGATGTCTTACACAAACAATCAACAATTGTATAAACACTTCTAGGATCTTAGTTATATTTCATCTTACACTTGGATCTTCGATAAAGTAGACTTTTTCTCTAAATCAAGTCCAATCTTGTTTCTAGCTTTCTAAATAAATAGTGCAGTTGATTTATTTTCAACAATTATTTCTCTTCTAATACCTGGGTCTGCATTTACAATACCTCTTTACCACAAACTTTACCACAAGCCTTAACTACTCTGAGGAAGAAAGCTTTTGAATATGCTGAAAAGCAGCATTTTCTCTTTATTCCATAATGTTTTCTATCTTATTACAGAACTTAACCTCATTTGTAAAAATTTAGAATTTGTCGTCTGCAGATGTTTGAATTTGGAAGAGTCTAAAAATTTTTGTTTCGAAAAGGGTTAACCCTTTCCCAAACAAGCCCTGGTTTTCACGTGTCTGCAGTACAAGTCTTTTGAAAACACTGTGGGAAAAGGAGACATTGCTCGTAACGAGCAATTTCTCCTTTTCCCACAGTGTTTTCTACCCTTTTTGAGAACGTTCTGCCATTTTCATCAAATTTAAAATTGTCGTCTGCAAACTCTTTCAATTTGGACCAGTCCAAAATTTGCCGTTTGGGAAAGGGTTAAGTCTCGATAATTCTAATATATGCTGAACCAGGTAGAATTGTTCCAATAATCAGTGGAATCCAAGGCTTATTGAAAATTTGGTATGTGTCAGAAGAGTAAATGAGAAAATTTGATAAGCCCCTATTTTTTATAAGTAACAGGTCTAAGATCATATAGGAACAATAAAAAATGTCAATTCATTATTTCCATATGGCATGCCCATAACAATCCATCAAAATGCATCTCCATGACGCCTTATAACATGCAAGACATCTCATAATTATGGATCCATAAAATCCATTCTAACAACCGACTGAATCATGTGGTAGACTGGTCCATAGCAGAAAATTGACCAATAGCAAAAAGTTTCCACCCAGGTCAGCCTGTGCTAACTGCACAGGCTGACCTGGGCCGAAATTTTTTTGCAGATGCAATAAACCCCCTTTTCACAGAGCATGGCTCAAATGTTAAGACTTGTCTTTGGGAGAATCTTTTCAAATACACGATTAACCCATCGCATACAAAAGACAGCTCATATTACTTTTGTAAAGAGTAAAGATTAGGATCAAACTAAACAGAACATGCAGTCTGATCTTGAATCAAAACTGTCTTGAATCAAAACTGTCTAACATGCTTTGATAATTCTAGCAGTCCAGGAACAAACATTTATCAGTCTTTCTTTAGGCCTACTGGATCATAATTTCTACTTCACTTACATAGCAGTCAAAGGGTTAGTGGCTAAAATGTTCAAAAATGCCAACTTTACTGAGGAAGTCGACCCCCGTCAAACAGATAACCTAGTGACCTTCGGCTTATCTAAGTGAATTTCAACATTTACATTATTTTGCAAAAGAGAACCTCGACCATTAAATACACTAGGTGTATAGAAAAAAGGGCGGCAAAATTTTAACCGATTCATTTTTCGAACCCTTCTCGAGATAAGAAACACGTTTGTTAGGGATGAGCAAGATAGAGAGCTAGAGAATTTTTCCATTTTAGAAAAGCAATCACTGCATCATGTACAGAAAAGACTAGGTTTTCAAAATTTCTGTAAATAAAAACATTTCACAGATTCATGATAATGACATGACTTGGTACCATATAAAATCTTAGCATGCTAAAGACAATTTTTGGTGCTTTTTTAAACCTTGGCTTTGGAAAACATTGTGGGAAAAGAAGAAAATGTATTTTACCTGTATTTTCTCCTCTTCCAACAATTTTTCTATCTACCCTTTTATAAAAGAATTCCATCAGTTCAGCCATATTTAAGTATTAAGTATTAAGACATATTTAAGTTAACATCTGCCAATGTGTTTAATTTGGTCAAGAGTAAAATTTTGTTGCATAGTAAAGAGTTAACAAATCTTGAATTCATACTTTTCAGTATTTTCAGATAATCTTGGTAAAAGAAGCTTGACACTGCAACACAAAGGCTTTTTGTACGATCTAAAAATGTTCATGTAACATATTAAGTCTTTACCACACAATCCTGACTTTTAACGACCCTTACAAAGAAGCCTTTTGAAAAAATTGTGGGAAAAGGAGAAAATGCTGGTAACCAGCATTTTCTCCTTTTCCCACAATGTTTTCTACCCTATCCAATACATAAATCACCATTTAAGCTACACTTAATTTGTTGTCTGCAAATGTTTTCAATTGGTCCAGTCTAAAATTTTTGCTGTTCGGTAAAGAGTTAAGCTAATATCAGGGTTACAAAAGAGTCCAATGCTCTAACAACCATGAGAAATGGGCTTTTGAAAACATGGTGTGAAAAGGAGGAAACTCAGGTAACCAGCATTACTTCCGTGATGTTATGTTTTCTTTCACAGACAAATCGCATCAATTGACCTGTTTGAACCCGTAAAGTGCTTTTCAATACTACAGTTGCCTTTGTGGCCAGTGAAGTCTGATCTTTGATCAAAACTGTATGCTTTGCTAAAACAAAACAGCCAAAAGCCACCCACTAAATGGCTATCATCTGGGACATATCCTAGAATGAAAATGTCTGTTGGGGTTTTTTTTGTGTGCTTTATGGGTTAAAACTGTAATCTGCAAATGCTACCAACATGAACCAGTCTAAAATTTTGTCCCCAGATAGAGAGTTAAAAAGAAATCTGATCAAATATTTAGATTAGCTTTTGACAACATTGAGGGAAAAGAAAATGCTGGTAGCAAGGATTTCTCCTTTATCCACATTTTTTTTTTTATTTACAGTTTTGAAGCATATCTAATCACATGAGGAAATTCTTTCAATTTGGACAAGTCTAACAGTTTGTTGTCTGGTGAAGGATTAAGATTACACAGGAGGTCCGTGAACAGGACAAACAGTGATGATGAGATGATTAGACAACAGATATATTTTGTGGAAAACAGTCGGACGATGACGATTAAATATCCCATCCTGGAGAGCAAACATGTCAAAATGATTTGCACCAACATTTTGCGGTAATATGAATATCCCCCATGATGGTTTTGACATAAGATGGTCTACTCTGTAATTTTACATTGCACTTGACGCTGCCAAGGTCAAATTATCTAGTGTTCAGCCAAGGGGGAGTGATTCTGTGACATTATCCCATGGAATAAGAAAAATGTATGACCCTGTTGCACACAAGTGGGGCTCTGTCTTTGATATCTATTTGAATATTAGTTTTGAGTGTATTTGTCCCTCAAACTTTGAAATTGTCCCCTATTTCTGCAAGTTAACCCTCTACCACATAATCCCAACTTTTAACGAGCCTAAGGTAAAGGGCTGTTGAAAACATTCTGGGAAAAGGAGAAAATGCTTGTAACCAGCATTTTCTCCTTTTCCCAAAATGTTTTCTACTCTGTCAAAAAGAGAAATCATCATTTTAGCAATGTTTAATTTGTCGTCTGTAAATGCTTTCAATTTGGTCAATTCCAAAATTTTGTCGTTTACCAAACGACAAAATTTTAGATTGGTCCAAATTGAAAGCATTTGCAGATGACAAAATAAATATGACTCAAATATTAAAATTTGTTTTGGGTAGGGTAGAAAACATTGCGGGAAAAGGAGAAAATGCTGGTTACCAGCATTTTCTCCTTTTCCCACAATGTTTTCAAAAGACTTCTTTCCCAGGGTCGTTAAAAGTCGGGATTGTGTGGTAAAGGGTTAATAGGAAAGCTGTCCTTTCTCTGAATTATCCTTGCTAGAACAATGTATCTGGCAATCAGAACGATCAATATATCTGGTGTCTGAGCTGAGATGATAGTAGTAGGCGTGAGGGCCATCTAAAAAGCATTAATAGTTAAAAATCTCGGAAAAAATGTCCCAACAATGAATTTCAAAACATGGTTTCAACTAGCTCCGGTTTGAATTGAAAGCATGTGCAGATGATAACTTACCTGTATATATGGCTCAAATAACTGGATGTCTTTAACCTTTTGCCACACAATCCCGACTTTTAACGACCCTGAAGAAAATGCCTTTTGAAAACATTGTAGGAAAAGGAGAAAATGCGGGTAACCAGCATTTTCTCCTTTTCCCACAATGTTTTCTACCCTTCCCAAATCAAATTTCAATTTTTGAGCAACATTTCATTTGTTGTCTGCAAATCCTTTCAATTTGGATCAGTCTAAAATTTTGTCGTTTGGTAAAGAGTTAAAAGGGTTGAAAATATTGTGAGAAAAAGAGAAAGTGCTTGTTACAAGCATTTTCTCCTCTTCCCACAATGTAATCAACAGCTTCTTTCCCCATGGTCATTAAAACTTGGTCTGTGTGGTTTAACTCTTAACCACACAACCAAGTTTTAATGACCCTAAAAGAGAGGGCTTTTGAAAACATTGTAAGAAAAAGAGAAAATGCTGGTAACCAGCATTTTCTCTTTTTTCCAACAATGTCTTCTACCCCTCCCAAAGCATATTTCAAGTTTTGAGTCATATCTGATTTATCACCTGCAAAATGCTTTCAATTTTGACGAGCCTAAAATTTTGTTGTGTGGTAGAGAGTTAACATTACAGAAAAACTTCTGAAATTGGTTCCAACTAGCTCTGGTTTAGCTCTATACCTTGTGACAAAAACTTGAAGCAGATGACATTGAAAACATCCTCAGGACACCATTTTTTCCCCTTACAACAGACTACTTTGACAGTATAGAGGGAAAACAGAAATTGCTTGAAGAACATAATTCTTACTACAATGTCTTCATATGATTGTATTAACCCTTTACCACACAATGCCGCCTTTTAACGCCCCTGGGAAAGAAGCCTTTTGAAAACATTGTGGGAAAAGGAGAAAACGCTGGTAACCAGCATTTTCTCCATTTCCCACAATGTTTTCTACCCTATCAAGAGAAAATTGCACCATTTGAGCCACACTGAAATTGTTGTCTGCAAATGCTTTCAATTTTGCCAAGGCTAAAATTTTGTCGTCTGGTAAAGGGTTAATATACTATGTCTTGATTCATGTCAATTATCCCTATTTTACAATGTTTTGAAGATGTGAGGAAGAATACATTGTACTTTTGAAAAAATTGTGGGAAATGGAGAAAATGCTGGTAACCAGCTTTTCTTCTTTTCTCACAATGTTTTCTAAATTTTATGGAAAAATCTTATCATTATAACTGCATTCAATTTGTCGTTTGAAAATGTTTTCACAATTGACAAGTTTATCTCTTTACCACACAATCCCCAGGTTTAAGGACCCTGAAAGAGAGGGCTTTTGAAACAATTGTGGCAAATGGAGAAAATGCTGGTAACCAGCATTTTCTCCTTTTCCCACAATGTTTTCTTTCCTATCAAAGATAGAAATCATCATTTGAGCCACATTTAAGCTGTCATCTGCAGATGCTTTCAATTTGGTGGAGTCCAAAATTTAGTCATTTGGTAAAGAGTTAAAAAGTTTGTCATCATTCTGTTAAAAAGTTAAGCTCCCAGTATCATGGCCTGACAGAAAGTAAACTCACAGAATTTTGTTCTGCAATCTTTTTCCAATGTTGACATTCTGTCTGTAGTTTCTGTAAGTTTCCACGGAGACGGTTGATGTCATGTTGCATGGCAATGTTATCTCCAAAGTCATGTTCATCCCCAGTCAGTCCTATACTTTCAAAACCTTAAAGGAAAAAATTCAACCTTGACATACTTGTCATGTAAACGAAACACACTGACTACCAATCTAAATCATTACCCAACAAAATTACCCATAACATTCATGCAGGAGACTGCTTTTCAAAACAAGAGCACTGCATGCGGGTGGCAACACTAGGCTGCGGTTGCTTTCAGAAATAGATTGATTGTCAGTGAAAATTTTAATTTGAAAAAGGGGCATAACTTGAAGTCAAAAATACTTTGATATTTACCTGCCCTTGTCATATAGGTTCTCCTTTTGATAGTTAACAACCTGTCCACATCAGTAATAACAGAGACATTATAAAATGTCAAAGTTTTTGCATGAAGACGACACCAGAGCTATGACAATACTTCAGCATTTTCTCAGAAAACAGATGAGATGATGATGAGGAAAAGGGAGAAATGGCTTGCCAATGCTACTTTTCTTTCTATCTTTCACAGGCTGGGAAATAAATGGTTTTTGTTTTGATACATTGCACGGAACAAGAGGACCATGATGGCCCTGGGTCGCTCACCTGAGTCAATAGGCGAAATTCACTCAACGTGCATAATCCAATTTCTGACCAATTGTCAGGTCAATTGATGAACAAACTTGGTAGAGGTCCACTAGGAGATGCTACATGCCAAGTATCAAAGCTCCACGCCTTCCAGTTTCAGAGAAGAAGAACTTTAAAGTTTTCCTTCTTTGTTCCTATGTTCGAAATTTGTGACCCCCGGGGCGGGGCCAGTTTTCACCCCAGGGACATCATATGAACAAACTTGGTAGAGTTCCACTAGGAGATGCTACATGCCAAATACCAAAGCTCTATGCCTTCCAGTTTCGGAGAAGAAGAATTTTAAAGTTTTCAATCTTTGTTCCTATGTTTGAAACTTGTGACCCCCGGGGCGGGGCCAGTTTTCACCCCAGGGGCGTTATATGAACAAACTTGGTAGAAGTCCACTAGGAGATGCTGCATGCCAAATATCAAAGCTCCACGCCTTCCAGTTTCAGAGAAGAAGAATTTTAAAGTTTTCCTTCTTTGTTCCTATGTTCGAAACTTGTGACCCCCGGGGCGGGGCCAGTTTTGACCCCAGGGGCGTCATATGAATAAACTTGGTAGAGGTCCACTAGGAGATGCTACATGCCATATATCAAAGCTCCATGCCTTCCAGTTTCAGAGAAGAAGAATTTTAAAGTTTTCCTTCTTTGTTCCTATGTTCAAAACTTGTGACCCCCGGGGCGGGGCCAGTTTTGACCCCAGGGACATCATATGAACAAACTTGGTAGAGGTCCACTAGGAGATGCTACATGCCAAATATCAAAGCTCCACACCTTCCAGTTTCAGAGAAGAAGAATTTTAAAGTTTTCCTTCTTTGTTCCTATGTTTGAACTTGTGACCCCCGGGGCGGGGCCAGTTTTGAGTCCAGGGACATCATATGAACAAACTTGGTAGAGGTCCACTAGGAGATGCTACATACTAAATATCAAAGCTCTACGCCTTCCAGTTTCAGAGAAGAAGAATTTTAAAGTTTTCCTTCTTTGTTCCTATGTTTGAAACTTGTGACCCCCGGGGCGGGGCCAGTTTTGACCCCAGGGACGTCATATGAAGAAACTTGGTAGAAGTCCACTAGGAGATGCTACATGCCAAATATCAAAGCTCCACGCCTTCCAGTTTCAGAGAAGAAGAATTTTAAAGTTTTCCTTCTTTGTTCCTATGTTCAAAACTTGTGACCCCCGGGGCGAGGCCAGTTTTGACCCCTGGGGCGTCATATGAACAAACTTGGTAGAGGTCCACTAGGAGATGCTACATGCCAAATATCAAAGCTCCACGCCTTCCAGTTTCAGAGAAGAAGAATTTTAAATTTTCCTTCTTTGTTCCTGTGTTTGAAACTTGTGACCCCCGGGGCGGGGCCAGTTTTCACCCCAGGGACATCATATGAACAAACTTGGTAGAGGTCCACTGGGAGATGCTACATGCCAAATATCAAAGCTCCACGCCTTCCAGTTTCAGAGAAGAAGAATTTTAAAGTTTTCCTTCTTTGTTCCTATGTTCGAAACTTGTGACCCCCAGGGCGAGGCCAGTTTTGACCCCAGGGATATCATATGAACAAACTTGGTAGAGGTCCACTAGGAGATGCTACATACCAAATATCAAAGCTCCACGCCTTCCAGTTTCAGAGAAGAAGAATTTTAAAGTTTTCCTTCTTTGTTCCTATGTTTGAACTTGTGACCCCCGGGGCGGGGCCAGTTTTGACCCCAGGGACATCATATGAACAAACTTGATAGAGGTCCACTAGAAGATGCTACATACCAAATATAAAAGCTCTACGCCTTCTAGTTTCAGAGAAGAAGATTTTTAAAGATTTTGCTATTTTTTTCGTTTTGGTTGCCATGGCAACCAGAGTTATGCGTGGAATTCAATCTCTTGAACAACTTTGGTAGAGCTTCACCTGAGGAACATCCCTGCCAAGTTTCATCAAGGTTGGCCCAGTGGTTTAGGAGGAGAAGATGTTTAAAGAAATTGTGGACGACGGATGATGGACGATGGACATTGGGCGATCACAAAAGCTCACCTTGAGCACTTTGTGCTCAGGTGAGCTAAAAATGGAGAAATTTTGGCAAATAGCAAGGCTAAATGATTTGTCAGTCTGTTACACTTTATACAGATCCAGGTCTTCATCTGAACTGACCAAAAAATGTAGATCATGTTGCCCTCAGCAACCTATCAGTTATGAAGGTTATATTTCCCAAAACAAGCAACTGTAGGCAAATACGAATGACCTTGTGTTTTCTATAACTTGTTTCATTTTTATGATATTAGACTGAAGATTTTCCTCACAAGGTATAACCATATCGGAATTCCTACCCATTCTTGCAGAACACTTAATTCACACATCCCTACAGCCAGAGAAAAACACAGTGTTAACCCTTTCCCAAACAAGCCCTGGTTTTCACGTGTCTGCAGTACAAGTCTTTTGAAAACACTGTGCTCGTTACGAGCAATTTCTCCTTTTCCCACAGTGTTTTCTACCCTTTTTGAGACCTTTCTGCCATTTTCATCAAATTTAAAATTGTCGTCTACAAACTCTTTCAATTTGGACTAGTCCAAAATTTGTTGTTTGGGAAAGGGTCAAAACTTGAAAGTTTGTAGAATGACTCAGAACTGAGTCAGCTGTGTAAAGATAGATACTTTACCAATATATATGGTGTAAGGGATACAGAAACTCAAGGGATTTGTCCTCATTTAAAACCAGAAACAACAGCAGTGATTTCTTTGAAGGCCTCCAAAAAATGAAATGCATTTTCTATCTGTTGTAATCTGCACAACCTTTCAACCTTCAAGGGAAACATTTGGCACGCAGATACAAGAATGATTATAGTTTCATAAAATAAAAATGAAATGGATTAAAAACTGGATGAAAATGAGTACAGATGTATTTTAAACCTTGATAAGTCATTTCTAATATGGACATTTTCAAGTTACATTCTGTATATCTATTTACTGAGATAATGAGAAAAAAAGAATTCCCCCCCCCCCCCCAAAAAAAAATAAACCACAGTGGGGGGACCACATATGACCTTGTGTCACACAGAACTTGTTCAGACATATCTTTCTCAATTTTATAAATATCCCCTTGTGACTATAAATATACCAGCATATTAAGCTTTCCGATAAACAATGTTGCAGAAAGATTTGTCTTACTAGTATATAAAACTTGGTTGTTTTGCTTACGACATAAACGGCCTATTAACTACTTTTTTTTAACATTCAAATGAAAAGAACTACTTTTCTAATATTCTTAATGGTGAAAGGGCGTTGGTAGATTATGATATGGCAACTGTGTGCAAGGGGAAACTGGCCAACGTGACTAATATTGTAAGAATACTGCTGACATTACACGATATCCTAGCAACTATCAGCTATGTTTGATTCCCTTAGCATTCAGTGGATCAACAACGCTTTTAATGTTCCAGATAAAACATTGTAATTCAAATTCCCTCCTAAATCTCCCCTAACAATGATAAGATAATGGTGAACTCAAATCCCCTTTTACAGCGGTCTACCTATGCTTTCCAATGAAATATCTATATCTAGCATATACCTTGACAATACACTGCATAGCCCATGTCTGACAAGAAATAGTCCCATTTTAGAATTGGAAAAGAGTTGGAAATTATCAACCCTTCTCCCCATGTTGACTTAGTACGACAGCTAATCTAAAACTTTTTTTACTCCATTTGATCATGTTTTTGTCCCTCAGAGAGATGAATAAAGAAAATATAGAGTGTAAGTTGGATGGAACTATGGCCACAATATCTCACAAAATACCAAACAGACTACAGTGTATATTCAAGATAAGACACTGTGTGTCCTGTGTACTTGTCCCCCCCAAAAAAAAAGAAATGTGCAAAGCATTTCAAGGTATAATCACTATTTGCCAGACAACAAATTTTTTGACGTGTCCAAACTGAAAGGATTTGCAGACAAGAAATTACATAAACTATGGATCAACTCAACGACAAAATTTAACCCTTTCCCAAACAAGCCCTGGTTTTAACGTTTCTGCAGTACAAGTCTTTTGAAAACACTGTGGGAAAAGGAGAAATTGCTCATAACGAGCAATTTCTCCTTTTCCCACAGTGTTTTCTACCCTCTTTGAGACCTTTCTGCCATTTTCATCAAATTTTAAAATTGTTGTCTGCAAACTCTTTCAATTTGGACCAGTCCAAAATTTGTCGTTTGGGAAAGGGTTAATGACTAATCCATATTGAAAGCAGTTGCAGATGGCAAAATAAATGTGACTGAAAAATTGAAATTTGTTTTAGGAAGGATAGAAAACATTGTGGGAAAAGGAGAACATTTTTTCAAAAGGCTTCTTTCTCAGGGTCGTTAAAAAGTCGGGATTGTGTGGTATAGAGTTAAAATGCTTTTGATAGCTTATATATAGGACTTCGAAAAGGAACTTTGATCAAACTTTGATTTTTTATATAAAAAGAAAAGACACTTGTTGTTACCTTTAAAGGGGCTATTCAGATTTTTATATTCACACCAAACTTCAAAAATATTTGATCAATGATGTTTAGACAGACCATCCCAGTGAAAGAAGAGAATCATATTATTTCAACTCAAAAATTGCATTTTTTTACAGAATATAACAGTGTAGTTTTGTTACACTTGCAGAGAAAAAGATATGAGCTATGATCTGGCAAAAGGGGGGTTTAATGCATCTCCATTTGGTCATTAATTAGAAGGAGGTAATGGAAATTATTGATTCAAGATCAGACTGCAAATGCTAAGCCAGGTGACATATGTGGCAGTGTAAGAGTTATCGCTTCACCACATGCTCCCAAGTTTTAAAAACTTTGAGGAGGAAAGCTTTCAAAAACATGGTAGAAAAATGATAAAATGCTCTGAACCAGCATTTCCTCCTTTTCAAACAATGTTTGCTACCCTTCCAAAGACAATTTCCACGCTTTAAGCAACATTTAACTTGTTGTCTGCAAATGCTTTGGATTTAGACAAGTCCAAAATTTTGGTGTTTGGTAGGGAGTTGATGACAAAATCTTAAACTCGTCCAAATGGAAAGCATTTGCAGACAACAATTTCGATATGGCTCATATGATGCAATATTTCTTTAGCAGGGTAGAAAACATTGTGGGGGAAAAAGTGAAAATGCTGGTTACCAATTTACTCTCATTCATCTTCAAAGAAAACCCTTGGTATTTTCACAAGGCCTGTGTGCAGCATTGATACATGGAAGCTAACTCTGCTGCACCTCTTTGGGTAGAAAAGATTGCATCCCATTCCCAGGCCAAGATTCATACCTGGGATCTCTGAACCAATAGTCAAGTACTTTATCAACCCAAACATAGAGATCATTGGCCATAAATCTTGAAAGACATTTTCAAAAAATTTCACTAATTCACACGCTGATAAGAAATGTTAAAAAAAAAGAATATCTTGAAACACAAAAAAAAAAACACTTGGACTTTGAAACCAACTCACTCAAATTTGCAAAGCCACGCCGGATACGGGTTGTCAAGCGTCTACTGATAACGCCCAAGAAACCCGTCTTTTCGATAAAAAAAAAAGACTGATAATAGGGCTGTAAATATTCCCTCCCTGGGTTTACATAGACATTTCCCTCATATATGTTTTGACATACCTGTACATTGTAGTTACTAAATGTTCAAATTTTGTCATTATGTTGTCTTGCCTTTTTAACCTTTAACCACACAATCAAGAGTTTTAACAACCACAAACCCCAAGAAAAATGACTTTATAAAACATTGTGGGAAAATGAAAAAATGCTGGTAACCAGCATTTTCTTCTTTTCCCACTATATTTTCTATCCTTTGAAAGACAAATTTTCTGCTTTGTGTAATTTTTTTTTTTTTTGTTGTTGTCTGCAAATGCTTTCAATTTGGACCAGTTTAAAATTTTGTCACTTGGTAAAGCGTTAAGGAAGAACGCGAAATAAATGAAACGGATATATTCTGGCAATGTAAACTTTGTAACAAAAATCCAATGCTTTTATAACCGAAAAAGAATACTTTTAAAACATTGTGGGAAAAACAGAAAATGCTGGTAGCCAGCATTATCTTCTTTCCCAAAGCTGTTTTCTATTTCAAAGACCAATCCTATCATGTAAGCCTCAATTTTAAACCTTCACCAAACAATATCGAGTCTTAACAACCTTGAGCGGAAAAAAAAAAAACGCTTTTGAAAACACTGGGGGGAAGAGGAGAAAATGCTGGAAACCAGTATTTTCTGTTTTCCCCACAATGTTTATAAGACAAATTCCAACATTTGAGCCACATTTAACCCCTTACCATACAATCTCAAGTTTTAACGACCCTGGAAAAGAGGCCTTTTGAAAACATTGTGGGAAAAGGAGAAAATGCTGGTAACCAGCATTTTCTCCATTTCCAACAATGTTTTCTACGCCACCCAATGCAAATTTAAATTTTTGAGTCCCATTTATCTTGTCGTCTGCGAATGCTTTCAATTTGGACAAGTCTAAAATATTGCCGTTTGGTAAAGAGTTAACTTGTTGTTTGCAAATGCTTTGAATTTGGATGAGTTTAACATTTTGGCGAGTGATGAAGAGCTTGTTATGTTGTCTGCCAATGATTTCAATATGGACAAGTCTGACATTTTGTTATCCACTGACCCTTTACTAGATGGAAAAAAAATATTAAGACTTCTCCAAATTGAAAGCAATGGCAGTGCAAAAATCAAATGTTGATCAAATTATGGCATTTGCCCTGAAAAGGGTAGAAACCATAGCTGGTTACCAGCATTTTCTCCTTCTCCCACTATGTTTCCAAAAGCTTTCTTCACGATTGTTAAAACTCAGGATTGTTTGGTATTGGGAAAAAATCTATGCAAACCAAACTATATTTTGACCTCTTGCATAAAAGTGTTTTATTCTAGCAGCAGACAGCTTTGTAATTTACTGTATTTGTAAAACAAATGCATTTTGTTGGCAGGGATAACAGTTGAATTTAGGATCCTCACAGTGACCCATCAAACAAAATCAAGACGACATAGAATGGATGCACACATTCCGATATCTGGACCATTTACTTGAAGAAAATAAAGAATAAATCTGACAAGATTTCGTAGCATTTAACACTGTAAGATGTAAAGATAAGGGACGATATCCTTAGCTGTTGCTAGATCCCGCCACAGGCAAACAAACATATATTGATTTTGTATGTTGTAATCAGACCCTCTGATAAAAAGTAAATATGCTCACTTCCTGCATTAACATATGCTGTTGATTACTTGATTTGTCTAAAACAATCTTAGACAGTATGTGTCAGTCAAACTAACTCTTCACCAAATGACAAAGTTTTAGACATATCAAAATTGAATTTGCAAACAACAAAGTAAATATGAATCAAATAAATTGGTAACCTTTTGAAAGAGGAAAAAACATTGTTAAAAAAGAAGAAAATGCTTGTTAGCAGCATTTTCTTCTTTTCCCACAATGTTTTTAAAAAGGTGTCTTCCACAGGACTGGTATAATAGTTATGCATATTTGTTCCCCTTTTTAACTCATTTTACAAGATACAAACATGTAATTGAAAACTTTAAAAATATCTGTCAAAATGTTTTAACATACTTTTTTAGTATATGGTCATCAAACGGTATCCGTGTGGTAAAAGGCTGAGGGGGAAAAATTCTTAACTGTTTTAAACATATTTATTTTACATCGATTGAGAAACAAGTTCTTTCAATTTATACTAATCTCTCTCAATTCTGCTTCCTGGGAACTACACCAGTACTTGCACTGAATCTGTGGGCCAATAAATAATCCCAAAGTTGACATCCACTCCCAGATATCAAACTCAAGACCTTATCGTTACGGCGCCAACGCTCTACCTCACAACCATGGACACCTTAACCCTTTACCACACAATCCCGACTTTTAACACCCTTGAGAAAGAAGCCTTTTGAAAACATTGTGGGAAAAGGAGAAAATGCTGGTAACCAGCATTTTCTCCTTTTCCCACAATGTTTTGTACCCTATCAAACAAAAATCACATCATTTGAACCACATTGAAATTGCT
This sequence comes from Tridacna gigas, assembly GCA_945859785.2. Classification (NCBI taxonomy): domain Eukaryota; kingdom Metazoa; phylum Mollusca; class Bivalvia; order Cardiida; family Cardiidae; genus Tridacna; species Tridacna gigas. The sequence continues at coordinate 11,105,620 of OX244029.2, read as the reverse complement.
GTCTGCAAATGCTTTCAGTTTGGACTGGTATCAATTTTTGTCGTGTGGTAAAGGGTTAACTGTTTCCCTTCACTGAATAAAAATCCTCCATTGAAAAGTAACCAAAATTTCAAACTGAAACCTATACACGGGGTCAAGCAGCTTAACTCTTTACCAAACGACAAAATTTTAGACTGGTCCAAATTGAGTGTTTGCAGACAACAAAATAAATGTGACTGAAAAATTGAAATTTGTTTTGGGAAGGCTAGAAAACACTGTGGGAAAAGGAGAAAATGCTAGTTATCAGCATTTTCTCCTTTTCCCACAATGTTTTGTGACTGAAAAATTGAAATTTGTTTTGGGAAGGCTAGAAAACATTGTGGGAAAAGGAGAAAATGCTGGTTATCAGCATTTTCCCCTTTTCCACAATGTTTTCAAATGCCTTCTTCTTCAAGGTCATTAAAAGTCAAATTTGTGTAGTAAAGAGTTAAATTCAGAAAAGTTCTTGAAATACAAACTTCCAACTCTACAAATAACTGAAAATCCAAGGAAATTTACATACAAAAGAATATGAAAATACGAAAAATAACATTTAGACAATAGGGAAAAATTTCCAAGAAATTTCCCCAATTTTTCATACCAATGTTTGGAAATCAAGTCAGATGTTTCTTTCACTCTTTACCACACAATCCAGTGTTTTAATGACCTTGACTAAATGACCTTCTGAAAACATTATGGGGAAAAAGGAGAAAATGTTGGTAACCTGCGTTCTCCACCACATCAAATACAAATTCCATCATTTGAGCCACATTTAAATTGTTGTCTCCATGAAAAGTTCAATTTGGCCAAGTCTACATTTTTGTTGTGTGGTAAAGAGTTAACAGTAAAAAGAATTCAGACAAAGGTATACAGACAACCTACCATCATTGGTAAATCCTACTGATGACCAGCCCTGGTCCTCGGATGCCAAATATGAAGTTTTCAGCTCCTGATGTTCATGTTGTTGTTGCTTCAAAGCCTGTATCTCTCGCTGAAACAAAACCAAACAGAATCGTAAGTTTGTATGATTATAAAAGTTAAACATTTTTTTTTTTTAAACCTGAAAAACCCTTTGGATAACCTTCTTTTTCAAAATCATAGATCAAGATAAAAGTCCATATTCACAAACCATTCTTAAAAACATTCTTAGTCTTATTCTCATGAATTTTCTAGATTTGAAAGTAACTCAACTTCTGATTGGCTAAACCAAATATTTGGTTTACCCAATCAGAAGTTGTGTTACTTTCTAAATCTAGAACAAGATTAAGAATGCAATTAGGAATGGTTAATGAATACAGACCCAAAACTTCACAGTATCTGGCTTTGCAAATGCCATATTAAGATATTTTCATAAAAAATCAGTAATATGGACAATGCTTCAATGTGTAAGTAAAGTAGTTTCCTATAGAATAGTTTTCCTTGCAAAGAAAAAAAAGCAACCCAATCAATTTTAGACATTGTGCAAAACTCTTACATGTACTTTTCTCAGATCAAAATGCATATTTTATACATCATTGTAACCCTTACTTTTCATTGATTGATAGGGTAGAAAACATTGTGGAAAAAGGAGAAAATGCTGGTTACCAGCATTTTCTCCTTTTCCCACAATGTTTTTAAAAGGCTTCTTTCTCAGGGGCGTCCAAAGGCGGCATTGTGGTAAAGGGTTAAGCCACTGTCAACATTACATGTATTTCAATCATAATCACAGGAACAGCATACATAGTCATGTATTTCCTGGGTTTCACCAGTGACCTGTACTAGTCCAGGGCTCCGAAGTATCGTGCCTATGGACACTCCCATGCATAACCTAGTGCCTCCAGTAAAGCTCAAACTAGGGGTCTCAAGGTTGTGAGTACTACAATGTACCCATGAGCCATGCTGGACCCTTTACTTTTTAACCAATAGCTCTCTCTCTCTTTCTCTTGAATACATGCATACACTTTTTTCTTATTTCTTTTCAAATTTCATTTCAGTATATTTATCTTTTTCAATGTTTTTTGCTGCCTTTTTTAGCGCAAGAATCAATTTTATCCACAAATTCATCAAACAGAAAATAGATCAAAAACTTGCTGAGTCCTGTAGCACTGTCAGCAGCATACAGAACTTAACCAAAGGGGTCACTGGTTTAAATAACCAGCACGGCAAATTTCTTTCTGTGGATTGATGACAGTCATTATGAACCATCACCACTGGTCATTGTTTCTGGGATGTTTTTGTGGGAACGCAGACATTGTCTTGGAAAGAATTTTGTGCCAAGCACTGGTAGAAGACGCCAAACAAAATTATGGATAGGCACACCAGCTGCCAATTGAAATAATTGAAATAATGTTAAAAATGGTATTAAAAATCATTCAAACAAATGATCAAAAACACAGATGTATATCAAAATGATAATACTGTCTGTTTCCCTGTCTCAATGAGCTCCCAAAACAATGCATTATCTGCTACAGATAATGACTTAATGTTTAGACATGTAGCAGAGATAGCTCTTGAAAACCTTGTGGCAAAGGTAAAATTTTCTCCTCCAATTTTTTTTCTCTTGCAACAAGGTTTACACATATACTCATAACTCTTTGCTAAACAAAAAAATTTTAGACTTGTCCAAAACATATGCAGACAACAAATCAAGGGTGGTTCAAATGATAAATCTTGTCTTTAACTGAGTATAAAACATTGTGGGGAAAAAGGAGGAAATGCTGGTTACCAGCATTCTCTCCTTTTCCCACAATCTTTTCGAAAGCTTTCTTTCTCAAGGTCCTAAAAACTCGAGATTGTTTGAAAAACTCGAGATTATGTGAAAAACTCGAGACTGTGTGGTAACAGGTTAAACAATCACAAATGTCAACAAACTCTTTTATATGCTGATATTTGGCGAGCAACACACGAAATGAGACCTTTGGATATTTGCATAAAGTGTTGTCCCGGATTAGCCTGTGCAGTCCGCGCAGGCTAATCTGAGACAGCACTTTACGACTATGTAGATTTTTTCATACAGTAGACTTCCGTGGAACAGAAAATCACACAAAAACGGGAAGTCTCAGATTAGTCACAGACTGCACAGGCTGATCTGGGACAACACACTTTTACGCATATGTCCGAAGGTCCCTTTTCGCGTGTTGCACGCCATTTGATAAAGATCAACACATTTAGGTGCCAATGCTTAGCTGATGAAGCTTTTGCATGGCCACGCTTGGCTGTGGGAGTTTTTGCATGGAAATTTTATGTTGAAAAACTTGTTTCCCCTTTTGGTAGTAAACAGCCATCCCAAATTTATGAAGTAAATATCTTCAGTATCACAGAGACAATAGAAAATGTCATAGGTTTCCAACAATGATGACATAGATGATGACAAGCTTTTGACAATATCTGAATGTTTCCCTCGAAAACAGCCAAACAAAGCATGAAATGCTGAAACTTGTTTCAGGCAATTGCGACATAAATGGGTTCATTTGAGAAAAAAAAACATGGCAGAACAGACAGTTTTGTTACTGAACTAAAGCAAACCCACTTCTTTTTCCTCTAGCAAAGTTCTGTATTCCCTGGATATGCTGTTGATCTGTAGTTCCGAGCTCTCTGCTTTTTCTTCCCATTCTCGAACAAGTAACTTTAATCTATCAATCTGAAAAATATATAATCAATTTAATTTTTACTTCAACCCTGTATTAAACAATTCCTTGTTTTCACAACCATGTGGGAAAGTTTGTATTTGAAAGGCTAAAAAACATTGTAGGCAAAGGAGAATATGCTGGTGACCAGCATTGTCTCCTTTTTCTCACCATATGCTCTCAAAGGCTTACTTCCTCATATAAAGTCTGATCTTGGTATACACCATTTAGTACCTTATGACCAGATATGGCCAAACTAAACTTTTAATAGTGATGAAACTATTTCAAAACCAAGCAAAGAGCGAAATATATTTAGTTGGCAGCTAAAAGATTTAACCCTCATAGTACCAGATAAACCAACCTGGCATTTTCAGTTTAGAAGTTAGATGCAAAAAAGGGCAATTTCCAGGTTACTTATGTCAAGGCTTTCTCAGCAAAGCAGACAGTTTGAATTAAAGATCAGTCCATTTTGTGTGTTCTGATCTTGGCCACAGAGGCAAGTAAAATGGTGAAAGGTTCTAAAACAGATTGTATTATCATGTTGTTGGTGAAGAGCATGTCCAGGTTGCTCCGTTTGGTTATCACGGATCAATTCCACAGGGAGGGCTATTTTTTTACTTCTCTAAGGCCCACTTGCTGCCTAATGTTTGCAACTTTTGTTCTAGTTATACAATAAATTTCCTAGCAGAAAATTTATCTGCACTTTGACACCAGAATTGTTTACTTTTGGCTGCTAGTATGCCTTTAACCCTTTACCACACAATCCCAACTTTTAACAACCCTGTGAAAGAAGCCTTTTGAAAACATTGTGGGAAAAGGAGAAAATGCTGGTTACCACCATTTGCTCCATTTCCCAACAATGTTTTCTACCCTTCCCAAATCAAATTCCAATTGTTGAGTCACATGTGATTTGACGTCTGCAAATGCTTTCAATTTGGACCAGTCTAAACTTTTGTTGTTTGGTAAAGAGTTAAAGTACACTGATATCATTTACAAAAGCCATGAATAGAGGCTGAGGAGCACTGTTTGGGCAAAGGTTGATATTCAACCATCAGTGAGATTATAGCCAGTCTCTGCTTGAGGACTGCACACTAGGAAGCCAGCCAGCATAACTGATAACTATTCACCACACAATGCCGACTTTTAACAACCCTGAGGAAGAAGCCTTTTGAAAACATTGTGGGAAAAGGAGAAAATGCTGGTAACCAGCATTTTCTCCTTTTCCAACAATGTTTTCTACGTTATCAAAGAACACCCGCATCATTTGAGCCACACTAAAATTGTAGTCTGAAAATGTTTTCAATTTAGATGGGTCCAAAATTTTGTCATGTGGAAAAGGGACAATTGATTTCTTTGATGGGATTGTACATCCTATTTATTCTTAACCCTTTACCAAACAATCACAACTTCCAATGACCCTGAGCAAGAAGGCTTTTGAAAACCTTTCGGGAAAAGGAAAGCAATGCTGGGGACCAGCATTTTATTCTTTTCCCACAATGTTCTACCCTTTGGAGACAAATTCCATCATTTGAGGTATACTGAATGTGACGTCTGCTAATGCTTTGAAATTGGACATGTCACAAATCTGTGGTCTGGTAAAGAGTTCAAGGACCCTTCACAATTATTGTTGCCTTTGCCACCAAAGTAAATCAAGATCAGACTGCATTAAGGCATACACTGTTCTTCAATCTACAGTCAGCTCGGCAGAAGCAGCTTTAATTGATGGATTGAATGATTGAATGGTGTTATACGCTGCTTTCAACATTATTTCAGTCATTTCACAGCGACATCTCACATATTCAAGTTATTTCCTGGGTTTTACCAGTACTGGGCTGGGGCTCTGATGTGTCTTGCCCAAGGACCCCCCCCCCCCCATGAAAAAACCCAGCGGATCAGGTGGGGCTCAAACCCGGGGCCTCCAGGTTAAGAGTTCCACACTCTACCACTAAGCCACCCAGGACCCCTTGAAAGCAGCTTTGAAACAGCAATTATTAGGATCTTACTTCAAGACTGACAATGTTTGTTCAGTTTATTTGGCACTTCAGATTACATGTATAAGGCGGGCATCATGATAACGGCATAAAATTTATAGAAGGAAACAAGAGGGAAATAGAAGAATCCAGCAAAGTAGAATGAGACTATAGTATTGTAAATTTTATTGACAAAATTTATTACTTTGTTTACATTCTCTACAACCATAACTGCATGAGGAAGAGTCTTTACGACCTTTCAAGAAGACTAGCTATTGACAATGTGGAAAATGGAGGCTTCGGTCTATAACAAGCAAATGCTTTTAACTCTTTACCAAACAATCCCGACTTTTAACGACCCTGAGAAAAAAGCCTTTGGAAAACATTATAGGAAAAGGAGAAAATGCTGGTAACCAGCATTTTCTCCTTTTCCCACAATGTTTTCTAGCCTTCCCAAAACAAATTTCAATTTTTGAGTTACATTTATTTTGTCGTCTGCAAATGCTTTGAATTTGGACAAGTCTAAAATTCTGTTGTTTGGTAAGAGTTTAACTCTTTACCAAATGAAAAAATGTTAGACTGGTCTAAATTGAAAACAGTGTAGATCAAAATCAGACTGAATCTAGCATGCAGTCTGATCTTAGATCTACACTGTCTGTTACTATGTTACATTATTCTTATAGAAACAACCTTGAAACAGCAATATTTCAGGCTGTTTTTCCTAATTAAAAAAGGTCCAAAACATTAATTCACTGCTGGGTTAATTATGGGTTGATGGTCTGCAAACTATTGCCTTATGAAATTTAGAGGTAAAACATTTTTTCAAGTTTGGTACGGTTATGAAAATCTGAATAGCTCTCTTTAACATATGAATAACTGCTACTAAGCAAAAAGAAAATTTGCTCATTCTAAGCAACTTTTCCTTCTGTCATCATATTTCTAAAGTGGTCCGCGACAGAACAAAACATCTCTCTGCAGGCGGTAATTTAAAATGCAAAATCTAAAGACATGTAGTCAGTTTTATCACAAGTTATGCAGAGTCACTGAGCTTTGTAAATGAGCTATGCTCTGTGAAACGGGGGTTTAGTGCATCTGAGAAAAAAAAAGTATTGATCCATGTCAGCCTGCGCAGACTGACATGGGTAAAAACATGTTGCTATTTGTAAATTTTCTGCCAGTCAAATGACCACCAGGATTCAGTCGGCTGTAAGTCAAAATGGATTTTTTGGATGCCTAATTATTCAATGAAGTTCTTGGTATGATGCATCATTGAAATGCATTAACCCTTTACCGCACATTGCCGCTTTTTGACGCCCCTGGGAAAGAAGCCTTCGGAAAACATTGTGGGAAAAGGAGAAAATGCTGGTTACCAGCATTTTCTCCTTTTCCCACAATGTTTTCAAAAGGCCTCTTCCTCTGGGACATGAAAACAAGGGATTGTTTGGTAAAGGGTTAACTCTTTACCAAACAAAAAAATTTTAGCCTGGTCCAAATTGAAAGCATTTGCTGACAACAAAATAAAAGTGATTGAAAAATTGAAATTTGTTTTGGGCAGGGTAGAAAACATTGTGGGAAATGGAGAAAATGCTGGTTACCAGCATTTTCTCCTTTTCCCACATTGTTTTCAAAAGGCTTCTTTTTCAGGGTCGTTAAAAGTCGGGATTGTGTGGTAAAGAGTTAAACCTCTTTTTGCCAGAGCATGGCTCATTAATGTATCTCAACAAACCTCCACCAGAGTTAATCATTTCTTTCACATGTATAAACAGAAAAAAAATGCACAAGTCATTAACAAAATAAAATTCAAATGTCGTTTAACGGTTTTCTATTTTGTTTCTGGGTCATTCCTGTGGTAAAAATTGAAGTATGCCCTAGGACTCGTTTGGATTGAGGGGAAAGAGCCCCTTGACAGGAGAGAAACTGATTTTAGAATATTTTTCTTAACATGTAGAAAAAACTAATTTATTTAACCCTTTCTCACATAATCCCATGGTTTTACACCCTTGATAAAAGTGTTTTGAAAACATTGTGAGAAAAGAAGAAAATGCTGGTAGCTAGCACTTTCTCCTTTTCCCACAATGTGTTCCACCTTTCCAAAAACATATTCCATCATTTGAGACAAATCTGTTTTGTTGTTTACAAGTGGTCTGTCAATTTTGATGTGGCTAAAAATATATCGTTTGGTAAAGTGTCAACTCTTTACAACACAATCCTGAGTTTTAACAAAGCCAGCCCCTCCCCCACCCCCGGGAACAGGGCTTTTTGAAAACATGGGGAAAAGAAGAAAATGCAGGTTATAATTTTTTCTCCTTTTCCAACACTGTTTTCTACCCTTCCAAAGACAAATCTCACTATTTAAATAAAATTCAGTTAGTCCTCCATAAATGCTTTCAATTTGGACACATTTAAAAGATTGCTGTATAGTACACAGTCAACTCTTTACCACAAAGAAATGTTTAAACTTGTCCATACTGAAAGCATTTGCACACAACAAACTAAACATGGCACCAAAAATGGTATGATCTGTCTTGGATAAGGTAGAAAACTTTGTGGGAAAAGGAGAAAATGCTGGTTACCAGCATTTCCCCTTTTCCCACAATGTTTTCAAAAGCCTTCCTCCACAGGGTTCTAAAACACAGGATTGCTTAGTATAGGGTATATAGACCTATTTTTTTCTGTATTATCTTGAGACTGGTGTATGTCTCTGTACACCCTTGCATGTAATGCAAGATCAAAGGACAGGCTGACATTACTAACATGCAATTTTGGACACTTTTAACTTGTTGAATAACTTTTTCTCTTTACCAAACGACCAAAATTTTGGACCATTTCAATTTGAAAGCATTTGCAGACAACAATATAACTGGGGCTTAAATGATTGGATTTGAAGGGGTAAAAAAACAAGGATTTTCTCCTTTTCCCACACTGCTTTCAAAAGCCTTGTTACACGGGGTCTTTGACACTAATGATTATTAGGTAAAGGCTTACTATACATCAGTAAAAATTTGTGTGATTTTTTATTTTTTTTTTTACTTTGGTAGAAATCTGTTCAAAAGCTGTCAAAAGATTTTAAAGAAAATGAAAATAAGTAAACCAATTTGTTTTTTTATGAAGAGCGTTTTATGAAACTATGAACACCTCCACAGCAACAGTTCATTAAAACAACAGTTATTTGAGTTCCACAAAAAACTGGGTTTGGTTGCTGCAGTGCCTTGTCTACAGAAACTCCAAGATCCGTCAGGGAGAGTACCTGATTCAATACTGGCATGCAGGCGACCCCATATGCAGGCTACGCCTTACTAGATAAAATACATTCAAAACCAGCTGTTATAATGGCAAAGTCATTCTAAACATTGATCTTATTTCAAACTGAAAGACTGGCCACCTCACTGGCTGAGATGTTTTGTCTCAGCCTTTCAGCTTATTAGGAAGTTAACCACACAATCCCGACTTTCAACAACCCTGTGAAAGAAAGTTTTTTTTATAACATTGCGGTTACCAGCATTTTCTCCTTTACCCCACAATGTAATCTACTCTAACAAGGACAGAAATCACTATTTGAGTCACACTGAAATTATTGTGTGCAAATGCTTTCCATTTGGTCTAGTCCAAAATTTTGTCTTTTGGTAAAGAGTTAAGAAAGAATATTTCACTTTTTGAAACCACCATGTCTTCAGTATACTCAATTAAATACGGAGACTGTATCAAACCCCTAACATTAGAAGGGTAAAGTAAGGTATGAGCCATGCTCTGCAAAAAGGGGGCTTAATGCATCTGCAAAAGGCACTGACCCATGTCAGCCTACATAGTCTGCACAGGCTGACCTGGGTTGAAACTTCTTTCTATTGGCAAATTTTCTGCATGTCCAAGGACCATCCTAGATTCAGTTGGTTGTTAGACAAAAATGATTTTATGGACCCATAAATAAAATTATGTGATGACTTGCTTGGTATAATGAATCATGGAGATGAATTAACCCCCTTATGCCAGAGCATGGCACATACAGAAAGAACACAATTTAAACAAAAGAAGAAAAGCATCTTCTATCTACATCATATTTCACTTTTTGAAACCAGTGTTTCTTGAGGAAAATGAATTCAATATGGAGACTGTTGCAGTCCCTACCATAAGACAGGTAACGATTAGGAGATATAAAGTTTCAAGGAAATGGGTACATACCTCCACTTTCTGGCTTACACACACAGTATCCAACTCCTTCAGCCTTTCCTGTGCCAGTCGTAATTCTGTCACATGATCTGAAAGACAAACATACTTCGCTACATTGATATGGTGCTCAAAGTCACCTGGACTCTATACGCCATATATGGAAATACTGATAAGACAGAACTGCTCTTTGATTGGTTGGGTTGAGAAAACCTTCAAGAACCCTTCAAAATTTGATAATATCCTTGGTTTTATAGGACTTTACCTGTTTAATTCAAAACTGAATTAATTCTTATCCATAAGTTCATAAGGATACTGTTCTATTCCATTAAAGGAAAGATATTCTTATCTATGACACTGGCTATGTTTGCCTTTACAGACATCTGAAATACTGAAAAAAAGGTACAACCCTGTCAACTCCGAGAAAAAGCAATTTATCAACCTTCTTTTTGACAAAATCCTGCCTCTACATGTACAAAGCAATTTCTTTATATACCCACTTCTTTGGGAAAAAAATTAATAGGAAAAAACAAAGCTAAATCTACAACTGTTTCCAGTTTTATACTCATGAAAGCAAGAAAACAGTGTTCTTGTGTGTGTTTGTCAAGGGTTTTTTTTTGTAGAAAATAGTCCACGTACTACCTATTACGCAAAATATGACAGAGAGATTTTAATGAATGTACAACGAATAAAGTAGATTTTTCTTTCAGCCCATTGAGAGGACAATTTTTTTATGAAACAAACTCCAAATTCACCCCTGACTTGGAGGGTCATGAATGTAATTACCAGTAGTGCATATGTACTGAGGACAAAGGATGGCCTGCTACATTACAGGGTGAAAAACCTGATTCTGTATAAAATAAAATTGCTTTCCTCTTGGTATGATTTGCTTAGTCATGCCAGTAAAACCACAAATGAGCTGAAAGGCTCACATACTGAATCTCAGCTGGCTTTAATGCAAATACGGTATTCCTGGCAATCAACGGTAAGTTACATTACAAAGACTTCTTTAACTCTTTACCACACAAGAAAAATTTTGACTTGTCCAAATTGAAAGTATTTGCAGACAACAATGTGAATGTGGCTCAAATAATATGATATTTCTTTGATAGGATAGAAAACATTGTGGAAAAAGGAGAAAATGCTGGTTACCAGCATTTTCTCCTTTTCCCACGATGTTTTCAAAGGGCTTCATCCTCACAGTCATTAAAACTCAGGATTGGGTGGTAAAGGGTTAAATGAAAATACAGTATTCCTGGCAATCAAAGGTAAGTTACAAAGTAAGACTTCTTTAAATTATGTAAAGTTTTCACTGATGATGGTTTTGACCTACAGTGATTTTACAACTAAAAGCAGTCTTAACACTAAAGTGCCTTTCACAACTATTGTTGCCTTTGTGGCCAGTGTAGAACAAGATCTGAATGCTCAAAACGTGCAGTCTGATCTCTGATTTACACTGTCCACTTTGTTGAAACTGAACAGACAAAAACCACCATGATATTCCAATTATTCGGGTCTTAATCCTTAACCCATTACCACACGAGAAAAATTTACTGGTCCAAATTGAAAACATTTGCAGACGACAATTAAAATGTGACTCAAATGATGGAATTTGTCTTAGATTAGGCAGAAAACATTGTGGGAAAAGGAGAAAATGCTGGTTACCAGCATTTTCTCCTTTTCCCACGATGTTTTCAAAAGGCTTCTTTGTCAGGGTCATTAAAAGTCGGGATTGTATGATGTAGAGTTAAAGTGCCTCACACAACTACAGTTGTCTTTGCGGCCAGTGTAGATCAAGATCAGATTACACTGTCTGCTTTGCTGAAACATTGCAGTCAAAAGCAACCTCGAAATTGCACATAATTGGGTTTTATTCCTTGACTGAGTCAGTTTGGTTTATTTGGCACCTTAGGGGTTAATTCTGAATTAAAAATATCTGTTGGGTTTATTTGGCGCTCTACGCCAAAATTGCAATATTCATGTTTTTTTCCTTCACTCGAGGTGAAACCAGGTTTTTTTCAAATTAGATCTATTAACCAATTGAATTCAGCTCATAATTAATGATGAAAATGACAGTCATTATTCTCTATCATGACAAAAAATATGTTCGAATGACTTTCCGTATTTTTTCATCATGAATTTGTTTTACACAATGCTCTTTTTTGCCTTCTGATGTAAAAATAGTGATTTTTGTTTATTTCTCGCTCTAAAAGACAGATCATACGTGGGTTGTAATATGCAGTGGAGTTGTATGTTACATGCATTACAAGGTCAAAATATAAACCCTGTCCGAATAGCACGGAGAGATTGCAAAAATCTTCCCGCCTAAATTCTCTACCATGTTGCAGTTTGAGTCATTACCTTGACCCTTTCCTATACAATCCTGTCTTAGAGTGATCCTCTAGAAGAAGGCTTTTGAGAACAGTTTGAGAAAAGAAGAAAATGCTGGAGACCAGCATTTTCTCCTATTCTCACGATGTTTTCTGTCCTTTCAAAAGACAAATAATTACGAACTCAGCAAATATTGTCCGTTTAACCCTTTACCGCACAATGCAGCCTTTTGACGCCCCGAGAAAGAAGCCTATTGAAAACATTGTGGGAAAAGGAGAAAATGCTGGTAACCAGCATTTTCTCCTTTTCCCACAATGTTTTCTACCCTATCAAAGGCAGAAATCATCATTTTAGTAACATTTATTTTGTCGTCTGCAAATGCTTTCAAATTGGATCAGTCTAGAAAATTGTCGTATAGTAATGGGTTCACTCTTTACTACACAATCCAAAGATTTAACAACCCTGGTGGTAAAGGCTTTTGAAAACATTGTGGAAAAAGGAGAAAATGCTGGTAACCAGCATTTTCTCCTTTTTCCACAATGTTTTCTACCCTTTCACAGAGAAAACCCTTTTATTTGATTAATATTAATTTGTTGTCTGTGCATGCTTTCAATTTGGACCAGTCTAAAATTTTGTCATGTGGTAAAGTGTTAATCAAGTACAAAATTTTGTCACTAGGGAAAGGATTAATCTAATCCTAGGTCATCTTAAACTCTGGTATCTTTTGCATAGAGTGTATATCAAGATCAGCCTTCTATATTCAGTCTTCAGTCTAAAAATGGGCTATAAAGCTATTATAAAACCATCTATTAACTCTTTACCAAACGACAAAATTTTGGACTGGTCCAAATTGAAAGCATTTTGCAGACAACAAATAATTTGTATAGTAAAATGATGATTTCTGTCTTACAAAGGGTAGAAAACATTGTGGGAAAAGGAGAAAATGCTGGTTACCAGCATTTTCTCCTTTTCCCACAATGTTTTCTAAAGACTTCTTTCTCAGGGTAGTCAAATCTCTGGATTGTGTGGTAAAGGATTAAAGAAGACTCGTTCAAATGTTACAATATGGTACTGTCAACTCTTCGCATTCTAAAAGGTCAATGAACATTTTTTTTTCTCACAAATTTGACAGAGATCAGACAGCACAGAACATGCATTCTGATCTCCAATCTATCTAATCTTCATATAATTTGTCTTGGCTTTGCTTACATTGTGGCCTTTTCCATTTACTGAAAATGAAATGCCAAATTTATTTTGTTTGCAATCAAACTTAAGGATCACACTGAAGATGGGGGAGGGAGAGAATCCACAAAATTTGAATTGTTGTCTAGCATATACCGTGTAAGCTGACTCATCCAAAATTCAAATATTTGATTTTTTTTTTCTAAAATCAAAAACCCAGCACAGGTAAAACGACAAGCATTGCCATAGTGGCCATTTTATTTTTATCTTTAACCCTTAACCCTTTACCAGATGACAAAATTTTAGCCTTGTCCAAACTGAAAGCATTTATAGACAACAATTTAAATGTGGCTTAAATCGTGCAATTTTTCTTTGACAGGGAAGAAAACATTTTGGGAAAAGGAGAAAATGCAGGTTACTAGCATTTTCTCCTTTTCCCACAATGTTTTCAAAAGGCTTCTTTCCCAGGGTTGTTAAAAGGCGGCATTGTGCGGTAAAGGGTTAAGCAGAACAATCATGTTGTTTTAGTAACCATCTTGAAGAAGGACTTTGAAAAACATTGTGGGAAAATGAGAAATGTCGGTAACTAGATTTTCTCTTTTCCCCATTATAGGGTTTCTGCCCTTCTAAAGACAGATCCTGCCATTTCAGGAATGCATAATGTCATCTGCACATGCTTTAGATTTAAACAAGTACAGGGTTTAACTCTATACCACACAATCCCGAGTTTAAACGACCCTGAAAAGCCTTTTGAAAACATTGTGGGAAAAGGAGAAAATGCTGGTAACCAGCATTTCCTCCTTTTCCCACAATGTTTTCTACCCTATCCAAAACAGAAATCGTCATTTACGCTACATTTAATTTGTCATCTGCAAATCCTTTCAATTTGGACCAGTCTAAAATTTTGTCGTTTGGTAAAGAGTTAACACACCTTGAGCAAGTCAAAGTGAGGCAAGAGAGAAATACTTGTCCAAATTGAAAGTGCTTGCAAACAACAAATTTTATAAGGCTAAAATGATGGGAATTGTTTTGGGAGAGCAAGAATCTGCTGGATACCAGTATTTTCTCCTTTTCCCACAAAGTTTTCAAAAGGGGTCCTTAAAACTAGTTCTAAAAAAAGTCACATATACATGGTAATGGGTTAAAAACAAGACAGGAAGATATGATAAAAGATCCTTTCAAAGACCCTATTGATACCCCTGAAGCTAATTTCAGGTAAATTTCATATCTTTGTATTGGCTTAATGTCTGGCCCAATATTTGGCATGTTCAAATACTTGCACAAGATTACATAACCTTTTGTTTGCTCCAATATTCATGTGCATCTTTGTTGCCTGGGATAGAGCTCCAGGTACGCCATTACATTTCAAACATTCCTTGAAAAAGCACATCAGTACAGAGCTCCAGCTGGGCCATTACATCTAAAACATTCCTTAGTACAGTACATCAGTACAGAGTTCCAGCTGTACCATTACATCTAAAACATTCCTTTAAACAGTGCATCAGTACAGAGCTCCAGCTAAGCCATTACATTTTAAACATTCATTGAAACAGTATATCAGTAAAAAGCTCCAGCTGGGCCATTACATCTAAAACATTCCATGAAACAATACATAAATACAGGGTGCCGCATGGGCCATTACATCTAAAACATTCCTTGAAACAGTACAGAGCTCCAGCTGGGTCATTACATCCAAAACATTCCTTGAAACAGTTCATTAGTATAGAGCTCCAGCTGAGTCAAATACATCCAAAACATTCCTTGAAACATACATCAGTTCTACCATGGTGGACAGAGCATGTACACATACTGCCCTGGTGTTAACTCTTTACAAACAAAAAAAATATTTAAGACTTTTACATATGAGACAATAAATCTAATTTTATACAAATGATTGGAAGAGTGGTTACCAGCATTTTCTCCTTTTCCCAGAATGATTTTAAAAGCTTTCTTTCTTAGGGTCATTAAAACTCTGGATTATGTGGTAAAGGGTTATAGGGGTCTAGTCAGATTGTACTAATCACACAACAAGAGGGCCATGATGGCCCTGGATCGCTGACCCGAGTCAATAGGCGAAATTTCACTCCAGGGTCATAATGACCCAATTCAAAACTCATCTGAAATATTATTAAGACAAACATTCTGACCAATTCTCAGGTCATCTGAGCTGAAAATGTGGCCTCCGGAGTGTCCAAAATGTATTTCTTCAATTCCACCTAGTGACCTAGTTTATGACCCTATGTGACCATATTTCAAACTCATCCGAGATATTATCAAGACAAACACGCTGACCAATTTTCAGGGCAATTGAGCAAGAATTGTGGCCACTAGAGCACCCACAAGATATTTCTTTAAATCTGACCTGGTGACCTAGTTTATGACCCTATGTGACCTCATTTTGAATTCATCCAAGATTTTATCAAGACAAACATGCTGATCAATTTTCAGGTCAATTGAGTAAGAATTGTAGCCTCTAGAGTGCCCACAAAAAATTTCTTTTAGTTGACCTAGTGACCTAGTTTATGACCCAAGGTGACCAAAATTCAAATTCATCTGAAATTTCATCAAGAAAAACATTCTGACCAATTTTTAAGTCAATTCAGCAATAAATGTGGCCTCTAAAGTGCCCACAAGGTATTTCTTGAATTTGACCTTGTGACCTAGTTTATGACCCAAGCTATCCCAAATTCAAACTCATCCGAGATTTTATTAAGACAAAGATTCTGACCGATTTTCGGGCCAATTCAGCAATAAATGTGGCCTCTTGAGTGCCCACAAGGTATTTCTTTACTTTGACCTAGTGACCTAGTTTATGACCCCAACTTGTCTTAGATTTAATTAAGACAAACATTCTGACCAATTTTCAAGTCAATTGAGCAAACAATGTGGCCTCTAGAATGTCCACATGGTATTTCTTTGATTTGGCCTAGTGACCTAGTTTATGACCCCAGCAGCATGCCCTCTGGATTTTCAATTTGGGGGTACATGCACCCTCCAGGTTTTGAATTGGGGGTACAAAGAAAAAATTAAGGGTACACTGTACCCCCTAGGTTTTGAATTGGGGGTACAAAGAAAAATTAGGGGGTACAGAGTAATTCTGGGCTGTTTCAGTTTTATTAATGAATTTTAATACCCTAGCTCCTTTACCATTATGAATGGGATCTTAATTGAATTGTGGAATTGTGCATTTGATGATTATATAGATGCATGCACATACTTAGATATAATCGCAACGGCGGTCAGGGTTTAAAAGCCGAACACGGCCATGAGTTTTGATAATCAAACGCCTTTATGGGAGATTTTTCACCTTTATTCCTTTCTCAGAGTTGTGAAGTACATTAGAACTGTTTTAAAAAGGAAGCATAGACAGATTGATGCTTGTTGTCCAAGATGGTGTTCTGGCTATTTTAAAATCACAGAGGAGTAGGCCGATTGGTACATTATAAGCTCAAACTCTGTCAAATAAAGGCCATGCCATGTTAGTACAAAATAAAATGTGTAATGGTAGAATCACTTGTGTAAACCTACCTTTCTCAAATCTTCATGCTGTAAAATATTTTAACAGCTTTTGTTGTGATGACATTTTTTTTCCGCAGCAGACGCCATACCTACAAAAATTACACGTTTAATTTGCGGCTTGATTTTTCAGCTTTCATATGTCAAAAAATGTGTTTTTAACAATAATTGCGCATCATGATATAATTAAATGATTTTAATTTCTCATTGAAAACTAATTACCAGGTTTCCAGCACACATGGTAAATTTTGACACCTTAAAAAATCGTAGCGAAAATTATTCAGACGGATGAGGGAGCCGCAAAATATATATACTGAAAATATTTGGTACCCCGCTCTATCTTGAGGACAAAGCGTGGTACCCACTTACGAGGAAAACTACTTTCGTTTTGTTTATTTGGCATGTAATACTAAAATGGTATTTAATTTGTACGTGCAGTTTACATATTTACTTTCCTTTTTGTATGTGCATACTTTTGACAGTGCGTGCATGCACGTAAGCACAAAAAATTTGTATGCGCAGAGTAGAATTTATACGTGAATTACGTACTGCAGTACATGATTGGGCACCCTGCCCAGGTGACCCAATTTCAAACTCATCCGAGATTTAATTAAGACAAACATTCAGATTAATTTTCAAAACAATTGAGCAAAAAATGTGGCCTCTAGAGTGCCCTCAAGGTATTTCTTTAATTTGACCTAGTGACCTACTTTATGACCCCAGATGACCCAATTTCAAAGTCATCTGAGATTTAATTAAGACAAACATTCTGACCAATTTTCAAGTCAATTGAGCGAAAAATGTGGCTTCTACAGTGCCCACAAGGTATTTCTTTAATTTGACCTAGTGGCCTAGTTTTTGACCCCGCATGACCCAATTTCGAACTCATCTGAGTTTTTATCAGGACAAACATTCTGACCACGTTTCATGAGTATCGCACTGAAAATGTATCCTCTAGAGCACACACAAGGTTTTCCTAAGATTTGACCTGGTGACCTAGTTTTTGAACTGAGGTGACCCAGTTTCAAACTCTTACAAGATATCATCAAGACAAAGATTCTGACTTAGTTTCATTAGTATGGGACAGAAAATGTGTCCTATAGAGTGCACACAAGGTTTTTCTAAGATTTGACCTAGTGACCTACTTTCTGACCCCACATGACCCAATTTCAAACTCATCCAACAATTTATCAAGACAAACATTCCGACCAAGTTTCACAAGTATCTGACTGAAAATGTGGCCTGTAGAGCGCACATAAGGTTTTTCTAAGATTTGACCTAGTGACCTAGTTTTTGACCCCACATGACCCAAATTCGAACTTGTCTGAGAATTTATAAAGACAAACATTCTGACAAAGTTTTACAAGTATCTGACTGAAAATGTGGCCTCTTGAGTTGACACAAGGTTTTTCTAAGATTTGACCTAGTGACCTAGTTTTTCACCCCATATGACCCAATTTCGAAGTAGTGCGAGATTTTATCAAGACAAACATTCTGACCAAGTTTCACAAGTATCTGACTGAAAATGTGGTCTCTAGAGCGCACACAAGGTTTTTCTAAGATTTGACCTAAAGACCTAGTTTTTGACCCCACATGACCCAATTTCGATCTTGTCCGAGATTCTGACCAATTTTCACAAAGATCGGACCAAAAATTTGGCCTCTAGAGCGTACACAAGGTTTTTCTAAGATTTGACCTAGTGACCTAGTTTCTGATCCCACATGACCCAATTTCAAACTCGTCCGAGATTTTATCAAACATTCTGACCAAGTTTCATGAGGATCAGACTGAAATTTTGGTCTCTAGAGCATACACAAAGTTTTTCTAAGATTTGACCTAGTGACCTAGTTTTTGACCCCACATGACCCAATTTCGAACTCGTCCGAGATTTTATCAAGACAAATATTCTGACCAAGTTTCATGAGGATCGGACTGAAAATGTGGCCTCTAGAGCATACACAAGGTAAAAAGTTGACGACGGACGACGCACAATTCACGCTGCACGACAGACGCCGGACACAGCACGATCACAATAGCTCACCATGAGCACTTTGTGCTCAGGTGAGCTAAAAATTCAAAAATGATTCATTACTGAATTAATTAAAGTATAACTTGCAAACCACCATTGAGTAGGAAAGAAATATGCCAAAAAAAAAAAATCAGCAGTGTTTCCTTAATGGGCTATGTAGCCTCTTAAGTATTTTTAGGATTTGCACCAGGATTTCATGTAAGTTTTTGGTAATGTTAGGCAATCAGTAACATGCCTTCATTAACTGGGATCATTTTTAAATACCGTATTTCACCTAATTAACGTGCTGGGGCCCAATGCATGAAACCCACAGGGCGCTCTTATTTCAAAGCCAATTTCCTGAAATTTAAGCACCATCACTGAAAGTAAGTACAGTACTTTGATCATGGTTTTTAAAGTTAGCACCAAGTTGCACTCGCAATCGCCATTATGAGAGACTTGCTGTAATGCATCTATTGTATTGTATGGTGTTTAACGCTGTTTCCAACATTGTTTCAGTTATATCACGGCGGGCAGTGCACCTATCCATGCTTTCCTGGAGTTTCTTTTACCAGTACTCTGCACAATATTCTTTCCAAGCCACTGGCTGCTTTCCCACATAACCATCGTCTAAACCATGGTCAGCGGTGAGAGAGGAATGAATCCTGTCGCGATGACTATCATCAATCCTTGGAAAGAAATTGGCCAAGCTGGGGATCGAACCAGCGACCTCCTAATCTCAAGTCCTGTATGCTACTGAGCTACGGGGGCTTGGCTGCTGTAATGCAGAATATCAATTTTACTGCCGATCATGATTTATTTGGACGCTAAATATCACATACAGTAAGTATGGGACACTAGTATTCAATACTTCAGTTTCTTAAAGTTTTGCTAAGTTATTTGACTAATTTTGTGATACCGGAAATTTACAATGGTATTGGAAGTGTATGTGTATTCGGATAGTCAGGTGTTAATGATAATAATTTGTGAAGTAATAAGGATTATGTCAACATTATACCGGTAAAATTGTTTGTAAAATATTGGTCATTAGTGATTTTCATAAGTCTGTGTTTGAAAAGTTTTAGAGAAGTTATCTTGCGTTTGGAATTTTGTCACGCCAGTCGTCGATTTTAGGGTAAGGTCGGCTGCAGGTGGCAGCAGAATTGAAAACGTTTGTAAACGACACATGTGACTCAAAAATCGACATTTTTTGCAAAGGGTAGAAAACATTGTGGGAAAAGGAGAAAATGCTGGTTACCAGCATTTTCTCCTTTCCCCACAATGTTTTCAAAGGGCTCCCCCCTAGGGTCGTTAAAAGTCGGGATTGTGTGGTAAAGGGTTAAAGCTCCTTTCACAACTATTGTTGCCTTTGCAGCAAGTCTAGATCAAGATCAAACACAATACATGCAGTCTATTCTTTGATCTAACTGGTCAGATTTGCCAAGATGGCCTGAAAAAGGGCGACATTCAAGGTACATCTGAGCCATGCTATGTGAAAAGGGGCTTAATGCATCTCTGTGATCCCTGATACCAAACTAGTTATCATATACATGTAATTATGGATCCATAAAATTCAGTTTGACTAACAATCAACTGAATCACATGGTAGAGTGATCCTTTGACATACAAAAAATTGATCAATAGCGAAAAGTTTTGGATCAGGTCAGCCTGCATGGACTGCGCATGGGACATCAGTCAATACGGTTCGCAGATTCATTAAGCCCCCTTTTCACAGAACATGGCTCATTTATTTAGGTCTTATTTTCTTGGATGAAAATGTGCATTGGGTGTATTCTGTGTCCTAGAGGTTATTATAACCTTTACAGAACACATTTTTATGGACCCTTTTAGCACTAAACAAATGAAATGGGCATTTTTGGTCAGTACTAATAGATGTACATATTGCATTCTCAAAGATTTTATGGCAGAATATCTGATCAGGTAGCAGAGGGTGAAGATCCAAGACATTTTGAAAATGTGGGTATTAACCCTATACCACACAATCCCGACTTTTAACGACCCTGAAGAAAAAGCCTTTTGAAAACATTGTGGGAAAAGGAGAAAATACTGGTAACCAGCATTTTCTCCTTTTCCCACAATGTTTTCTACTCTGTCAAGGAGCATTTGAGCCAAACTGAGTTTGTCGTTTGCAAATGGTTTCAGTTTGGACCAGTCTGCAAATTTTTCGTGTGGTAAAGAGTTAAAAGGAGATAAGGCCGATTACAAGCATTTTTTTTTTCCTTTTCCCCACAATGTCTTCGACCCTTTCTGAATCAAATCCATCATTTGTGTCACAGTTCAATTTTTGTTGTCTGCA
Organism: Tridacna gigas; assembly: GCA_945859785.2. NCBI lineage: Eukaryota > Metazoa > Mollusca > Bivalvia > Cardiida > Cardiidae > Tridacna > Tridacna gigas. The sequence goes on along the minus strand of OX244029.2, from coordinate 11,084,512 downwards.
AATACTTTGAATTCGGACAAGTCTCCACATTTGTCGTTGGATAAAAAAAATAATTCATAAAAATAAATCATTCAAAGCTCAGGTGGACATCTAAGCCGTTTTTATCATTCAAAAACCTCTTTTGTTCAGTTGGATTGTCAATTAACTCTTTACCAAACGACAAAATTTTAGACTAGTCCACATTGAAAGCTTTTGCAGACAAGAAAATAAATGTGACTCAAAAATTGAAATTTGTTTGGGAAGAGTAGAAAGCATTGTGGGAAAAGTAGAAAATGCTGGTTACCAGCATTTTCTCCTTTTCCCACAATGTTTTCAAAAGGCTTCTTCCCCAGGGTCGTTAAAGTAGGCATTGTGTGGTAAAGGGTTAAACTTTGAAAATATTGGAAAAAATTGTAAAATATAGCTTGTACTTTTTTTAAACCCTTTACCAAATAATCCCATCTCTTAACCCTTTACCACACAATCCCGACTTTTAACTACCCCGAAGAAAGAGCCTTAAGGAAAAATTGTGTAAAAGGAGAAAATGCTAGTACCCAGCATTTTCTAACTTTTCCCACAATGTTTTGTACCCTTCCCAAATCAAATTTCTATTTTTGAGCCACAGTTGATTTATCGTCTGCAAAGGCTTTCAATTTGGACCACTTTAAAATTTTGTCATTTGGTAAAGAGTTAACAACCCTAAGGTAGTGGGCTTTAGAAAACATTGTGGGAAAAGGAGGATTTTCTAGTTACCAGCATTTTCTACTTTTCCAATGCATGTATCCTACCCTGTCAAAGACAAATTTCACCATTTTAGCTACAATGAAATGTTTTGTCTGCAAATGCTTTCATCATAGGCAAACCTAAAATTTTGTCATCCAATAAAGAGTTACAACATCAAATAATTCTAGTTTGTCATCAATCAGAAATTACAGATGTACCGGGTATATTAACTCTTCACCAAATGACAAAATTTAAGACTCGCGCAAATTGAAAGCATTTGCAGACCACAAATTGAATGTGACACAAATCATGAAAACTGGCTTTGATAAGGTAGAAAACATCATGGAAAAAAGGAGAAAATGTTGACTACCAGCAATGTTTTCCAAAGTCCTTTTCCTTGGGGGTCGTTAAAAGTAGGGATTTTGTGGTGAAGGGTTAAAAAGAAAACCCTGTGGACATCAGGTTTGCTTGAATATAGAGTTTAACCCTTTCCCAAACAAGCCCTGGTTTTCACGTGTCTGCAGTACAAGTCTTTTGAAAACACTGTGGGAAAAGGAGATATTGCTCGTAACGAGCAATTTCTCCTTTTCCCACAGTGTTTTCTACCCTTTTTGAGACCTTTCTGCCATTTTCATCAAATTTAAAATTGTCGTCTGCAAACTCTTTCAATTTGGACCAGTCCAAAATTTGTCGTTTGGGAAAGAGTTAATCCCAGTTTCATCAGTATTTCAGTTGCATCATGGATCCCCAACCTGAACCACTGAGCCAAAAGACTTAGAATCTGAACTGCTAAATCAGTGAGAGTAACAAGCAACAGTGCTCCTTTCCCTCAATGTTTTAAAGAGCTGTCAACTGCATGCAGAAAAAAAGTTGTGTTTCTGTGGGAATAGGTTAGGACAGCTTATCTGCACGTGTATTACATGCATTTATCATTTTTGATCATGAACAACTACTACAAGTGGAATAAAGGGGAAACGTTCGTAGGAAAAGTAAGCACCCTTCAAAACATACAGGGACAAGGAGTAATTGTGGTAAAGCTAAACCAAAGGATCACATGGTTTTAATACCCCATACCATAGAAGGCTTTAGAACACTGTGTAAAATGGAGAAAATGCAGGCAAACAGCATTTTGTTCTTTTCACACAATGCATTCTATCCTTTCAAAAACAAAAGTCCACCATTGATGCCACATTTAACTTAATGTCAAATACTTTTACACATGGCTAATTATGAAAAAATTCATCAACTCATAAAGGGTTACTTTACTTGTTTTTACATGCATCCTGCATTGCACATTTCTTATCATGCTCAGACCCACCCAGAAAGCTGCCAAACATAATGCAACATGTACCCGGTACCTGGCCTTCCCGACAAAAACCCTATAACAAATTACTTCATATCTTGGTAGCTAGGGACACCATATTACTTGCTCTGCGTTATTTACAATGGTGAATACCCCTTCATAACAACTGTCTTAAGAAACTGATAAGAGAATAAGATTTTGTGTACACGTGCCCAAAACCGACACTTTATCAAACTTTCTTCCAAGTCTTTAGAAGTCTGTTGATCCATTACAGATTCATGACTCAAGAGTGACTTTTTATGCTAATACATTGTACTGTAGACACTCTTCTTCATTTCCACCCTTTACCAAATGACAATATTTGATACTAGTCCAAATTGAAAGCATTTGCAGACGACAAATCAAATGTGGCTCAAAATTTGAAATTTGCTTTGGGAAGGGTAGAAAACATTTTGGGGAAAAGGAGAAAATGCTGTTTACCAGCATTTTCTCCTTTTCCCAAAATGTTTCCAAAAGACTTCTTTCTCAGGGTTGTTAAAAGTCGGGATAGTGTGGTAAAGGGTTAAAAAAGTTTCAACAAGTACCAATACCTGTAGTTCCATTTCCCTTCATTTTCTTTCTGTATCATTCAACAAGGACCTTTTTTTTTTTCTCATTTTAAAGTGTGGAAAACCTTGTGGGAAAAGGGGGAAATGCTGGCTGCCAGCATTTTCTCCTTTTCCCACAAGTTTTTCAAAAGGTTATGTCCTCAGGGTCATTAAAACTCAGGATAGTGTGGTAAAGGATTGAATTATGACTGTAATTGTGCAGTATTTTCTTCTAACCAATCATCAAGAATTTCTTTGCCTCTCCTGCAAGAAAGCAAAGATTCTATTTCTTAACCTTTTACCACACAATCCTGAGTTTTAATGACTCTGGTAGAGAGGGCTTTTGAAAACATTATGGGAAAAGGAGAAAATGCTGGTAACCAGCATTTTCTCATTTTCCTTCTGTGTTTTCAAAGGCTTCTTTCTCAGGGTCATTAAAAATCAGGACGGTGTGGTAAATGGTTAACTCAATACCAAAGGACAAAATTGTAGACTTGTCCAATTCAGAGCTTTTTCTCCTTTACTCAGAATGTTTTCTACCCTTTCTATGACCAATTCCATCTCATGAGTCACACTGAATTTGTTGTTTGGAAGTGCTGTCAATACCAATGAGTCTAAAATTTTGTCATGTGGCAAAGAGTTAGCTTTATACTTTTACCTCAATGTTATCAAAGTCTGTCTCAAGCAGGGGCTGAAAAATGCATTGTGTAATGCAACAAGTTCAGTCAGACTTAGATCTGCACATAGGGATAGCAGTTTTACAGAATGAAGGTTGAGTTGATAAAAATATTAAAAGTCTTTCAAAATTGGTTTCCCACTATTGCTTGACCAAACAACAAAATTTTGGACTACAAAAAAATTGAAAGCATTTGCAGACAACAAATTATGCGTATAATTATAACCTTTTTTCTTTGAAAGGGCAAAAGACATTGTGGGCAATGGCAACCAGCATTTTTTTCCTTTTTCCACAATGTTATCAAAAGCTTTCTTCTTCATCTGCAGACAAAACATAAATACATGTAAAGCTCAAGTGACGATTTCTGTCTTTGAAAGGGTAGAAAGCATTGTGGTCAGCAGTATTTTCTCCTTTTCCCACAATGTTTACAAAAGCCTTCTTCATGGTCATTAAAACTTGGGATTGTGCCTTTAAAAAAGCTGATGCATCATATTCAAGAAATAAAAAACTTTTAAAATTTCCCACATTTGAGGTTCCATTTACTTTTTTTTCATGATACTGATGGGGTTCATGGAGACACTTAATAACATTATCCAAGAGACACAACTCTTCCTGGACCAATCAATGAGCAGAAACCCAAATGACTGTAACATTGATTTATTGTGTTTAATCACAGACACCAGAAATCTTGTGATCTGCACAGAAAAACCATGCAAATGTTCAGCTTAACTTTCTGTCTTACTCCTAAACCAATATGTTAAATTTCTTTTATCAAATTACACTGTACATACTTTATACCAGCTTCCAAAATGAAAGACAATTTCAAAAGTTTCTTCTTGTTCACTACAACACCAGCTTATATGGCAAAAATTACTGTAAAGTAGTGCCCGTCATTTTTAAATAACTTTACCCTTTGAGCGCTGAATAAATAAAATGGATCTTTCCAATTAGGAAAAACATCCAAAATATTGTCATTTCAAAGTTGTTTTGGCCAGATTATGTAACAAAGTAGCGGATAGTGTAGATCAAAGATCAGACTGCACATTCTGTGCAGTCTGATCTTGATCTACACTGTCCGCAAAAACAACTTCAGTTGGTTCCAGCACTTTATGGGTTAAAAATTTATTTGTAATCACTGACAAATCTACATCTTGGGCATTTGAAGCTTACATACCTATATTTGGTAAAATAGTGACAATGGGGGGCTTCTCATACCATGTAACCACAATGCAATAAGACAGTCAATTATAAAATTTTGACTTTTATCCACAGTCGATGCCTGAAGATGAAAGTCTGTGCCATCAAAGAGTAGGTTATACAAGAACCTGTTTATGAAAAGTTTGGGGAATGCCTCTGGAAGTATGGATCAGGCTGGTATGGATACAGGTAAGTAACAAAGTGTGACTATACCCTTTCACAGCTGATAAATACCACTGTGCTACCAAGACTACAGTAACAGATATACATAAACTTTTTTTTTTTTCAATGTACCTAAATACAAGGCGAGAAAACAGGTACCTGTGAAAGCTTACAAGATACAATGAAAGATTTTCCCTGGATTTTCTTCTTTGGGGATCATTGGACTCCCTTCAAATGAATAAAAGACGGCAAACTTTTGAATTTTGGGGGTTATTTAGAAAATTTGGGGGTCCAAATTCAAAGAACTAGGGCATCAGGGAAAACCCTGATTACTGTCAATGGCAGTGGAAATGTTCCTTATCACTTTCCCTCACAAACCCAAATTTTAATAAGTTAACAACAGTGACCCTGAAGAAAAAAACCCAGCGTTTTCCTCGATGCATGTTTTTGTGCATTTTGATGCATTTTTAAGTATAACGACCCACACTTTTTTTTAATAATGTGTTATTGAAAGTCACTTATTGTGGACGCACAAATACAGTAAGTCTTACTTACTTTGGTCTTTACTATCAAAATGTTACAATCGCAAGTCAATACAAAAATGAAGTATGAAAAAAAAATGGGATTAAACACTAGACTGTATATTGATTTTACTAGAATACCATACCTGCTAATGAAAACAGTCAACTGAGTCAAAATTGATATCATTCTTGCTGTCTGCAGGGAAAAGTGACCTTGAACAACAACAAAACCCTGGATCTGAGCATGGAAAAAAAATTTAAGGCCCTAAGGATTTACTGAGTATTCGCTAAAGAAATAAAATGGTTATGTGTTGAGAACAGCACCATGAAATGTGACCTGTGCATCAAAACAATTTAACCTTTTTACAAAAGAGAGTTGCGCCCTGCACAAATTTCCGTAATTCAACCCTCGTGAGTCATCAAACACTAGCGGTCAGGTTGATGCCTATGAAAGATTAATAATGCCCGAAAGATTAATGATGCCCTTGAAAGATTGAGTACCCTGGTATTACTTTGTTCATTTTGAAGTTTAATGCCATTTTAACAGCTTAGATCATATCATGGCATGTGTTTCCTGGCTTTCTCAAACTAGTACTGACAGAACTTTCTTTCCCAGTCACTGACTACATTCCAACATGAATCAGAGGTGACAGGCAAAAAATTGCCAGAAAGAGAGCTCTGATATTACAATGTATCTATCATCATGCAAAAATACTAAGTACAGGGTTTTCCCTCGGTATTAAAAAATGGGAGTCATTGTGACCCCTTGTCTTGTAAGTTCAGGGTCAATTCTTTAATTTTGGGGATCAAAATAAATGGTTTATATGCACTACATTCTATGGAGGACAAGCGAATGTTCGTATAACCACTAGAATAGGGGTTCAATTTCTTCATCTTTAAGCACAGACTACATTACAATTCATGTCACCTTCTTGTAAGCAACTTCTGAGAGAAAGCTCAACTTCGTTTTTTGGCAGACGGTACATTCTCATCTGAGTTGCTGCCTGATGTTGCATGAGAATCAACAAACATTGGAAAGACCACCCAAGCAAATTCACCCCGAGCTGCTATACTCCAACAAACAACACAAAAGAATTAAGAAACAGGAGGATCCCCAGAAGCAATACGCTTACCATCGGTCCGGATACAGTAAGTTAAACAGTAAGTTAAATGATCAGCAGTGACATTTTTTCCGCAAACAGAATAGAATGGCAATGTGTAACTTTATCTACCGAAGTCGCTTTCAATAGCAGTGATCATTTTGGAATTTTTGGATGGTGGGCCATTGGCCCACCATCCAAAAAATCCTGGGCCATAGGCCGGGGGTATGGGGGCCTCCTGAAAATGGTTTTTATTGCTTTTGCAACACCCTAGAAAGCATTTCCTGGGACCACATTTACAGTTTTCTAGAAAAATACTTTCATCAATTTGATATTCAGAAGATGAACTTAAAGGTGCCTTATATCAGACTTTCATAAAAAATTCATAAAATGTAATTATCTCTTTTTGACACAGTCCATGTTTGGCCTTTCACTAGAAATGCATGCTTGATGCATTTTCAATTTTGTGAACTAGAAATGTCTTTTAATTACAACCAAAGACTTAATTTAGAATCAAAATACGGCTAATGTGTATTGGTATCTCTTATTCTCTGCCCTTCCACAGCAAATCTTTCATCATCCCAAAAGTTTTTTTTCAATACAAACCTATGTCATTCTTCTAATTTTAGTAACTTTCAGTGAAACAAATTGACAATTTAAGAATTGAAGATCAACTTTTGTCCAAAATCTGATGTAAGGCACCTTTAAAGGTACTATGTAGCATAATAACCAATTATAAATGTCGTAACTTCAAATATTTAATTGTTCAGACCATTATGATTACTACACCGTTTAGGCTGGAAGTTGCGGACTTCCTTACTGCTAGCCACTGTCTTCTCTGGCTCATCCGCAGTTTTGTTAGCCCCAGGCTGTTCGGGACCATTACCCTCGGTTTGTTGCTGCTGAAAATTGAAGCGAGTTAAAGTCTTCTGCTTTTTCAGCGGGGGTAAACCTGACATTCTGCTATAAATATCGAATTCAGGCGGAGAACTGTAAACTAATCACTGTCACTCGACGCTTTATGAGGGGGAATACTTGATTTGCGTAGTTCGGTCATTATAGAATACAACAATAACATCGGTCTACTCACCCTAGAATAAGGTTCGTGCACATCAATAAGTTGTGGAATAAGACAAAGAGATCTATATTTCGCATTCATATTATTCCAAAGTGTTTCTCATCCATCTAAAATAATCTAAATGAGCGGCGCAGATGCTCGGTGAAAAACGGGATACCAAAAAACAAGTCCATCCAAGAAAGCACCTGATCGACCCGTTTCCGAAATGGGCCGAGTGGGTTCGGGTTGACCTCGATTGTCACCTAACCGTGCATATATGACAGGTCGAATCTTTGAAGAACATGCGCGCAGACAACGCCTAACCGTGCTGGTATAGAATTTTTACCGGATTAAACACCCTACGACGCCTTCGGTGTTTTTCATCGTTATTTTAAGCAGATAACGAAAATTACCGATTTTTTTTTTTTTAAGCTGCGCAGAGAGGCAAATACTGTGCGCTAACGAGAATTTTTACGGGCCGTTTTGGCACTTTGGTCTATTTTTTCTGCGCCGTCAAAGACAAAAATGCGCCAATGGCGCAATGGCGCGGCCCAAAATGATCACTGAATAGGCTGTAAAATACAGAGAATCCTGTTAAATAAATAGTAGCTTTATTATCTAACCTAATTACATTTTGTTGTAAATCCGACAATTGGATTCAAAAAGTTAGTTTTGTCGTTTGATGAAGTGTCAAGATTAAAGACAGAGAAAATAAGAGATTGCGAGGACCAACGAGAGAAACAGACACGATTCATTTGTCGGTTATCTACTTCGGTTAACTGATTTCTTACCACTGATGGGTGACATTACTTACCGCTCACTTCCTCAGTTCCTTCTGTCAAAATATCTTTGGTAAGATTGGACAGCTGACCTGTCAAAGATGACAGACTGCCCCCCAACCACGACATTCTGGGCCTAGCAAACCTGCAATCGCTTAAAGAGTTCACAGATGATTAGAACATCATGCATTCGATAGGAACTGTCAATAAAATCTGTGTAAGACGGCTTAAATATCTACAGAAATCGCAATGTTTTTATTTATTTCTAACTTGCCAACACGGCGGCCGCCATGTTTAATTTCCGATTACGCATGCGCTGTACGATTTAGGGGAGACAACCGTCCAAAACGAGGCCTCTCCGGAGGTCTTTATATCCTCAGCACCAGGATGACACTAGTTTCTGGAGGATTCGTCTTCGATGACAGTTTTAACCCTTAACCTGTTCAACAGGTGATATACCACTGTTATGCTTACAGTAAAAATCCCAATTTTGGCCATTTCAAAGGTAGTTTTGGAGGATAAATATCTCCTTATCGGACGTGTAGATCAGGGATCTTATATACTGTACACATATAAGATCCCTGTGTAGATCAAAGACCAGACTGCACGTTCTGTGCAGTCTGATCTTGATATGCACTGTCCGCAATAGGCCCTTGAGTCGCGCTTAGCAGCTGAAGGGATAAGTTTCTCGTTTGACCTTCGTCACAGAAATGATATACATGAAAATGTTAGTGATGACGTCGAAAGAGACCAAAGGGCTACTGAAGTTGCAGACGAAATCAAATGGTCAAGTAGCTGAAAATGTAGACCAAAATCAGACTGAACTAAAGATGTTGCCAGACCTTGTACCTATTATGTCCAATTTTTATAGTTCTATGATATTGTGGCCGAAACTGCCATGGAAATATGAATAGATCTATCTTGGTCTTATTGGATCGATTTCTTCACCAGACAAGAAGATTTTTGAATTGTCCATATTAACCCCTTTACCAAACGACAAAATTTTAGACCCATCCAATTTTAAAGCATTTGCAGACGACAATTTCATTGTGGCTCAAATGATATGATTTTTCTCTGATAGGGTAGAAAACATTGTGGGAAAAGACCAGCATTTTCTCCTTTTCCCACAATGTTTTCCAAAGGCTTCTTCCACAGGGTCGTTAAAAGTCAGGATTGTGTGGTAAAGGGTAAAAGCAATTGCATATGCAGACAACAAATTTAAATTTGCTTCTAACAGAGTCGTAAACATGAGAAAAGGAAAAAATGCTGGCGACCAGCATTTTCTCCTTTTTTCATAATGTTTTCAAAAGCCTGCATGGTTTGAAAACAAGGTTTTTTTTTTTTTAGAACTGACTTACTATGTTTAACTCTTCACCAAACGACGAAATTTTAGACTAGTCCATTTGCAGACGACAAAATAAATATGTCTGAAAAACTGAAATTTGTTTTAGGAATGGTAGAAAACATTGTGGAGAAAGGAGAAAATGCTGGTTACCAGCATTTTCTCCTTTTCCCACAATGTTTTCAAAAGGCTTCTTTCTCAGGGTCGGTAAAAGTCGGGATTGTGTGGTAAAGTGTTACACAAGGCAACAACAGACTGTATCCTGCCTCACTCACAAACTATGAAACAGTATTTGAATATTTTGTTTATTAGTATGGTATTCAATGTCAAATCCAACTTTTTTCTGGTTATGTCAGGGGCCCAGAGCAACTATCCATGCTTTCCTACATTTTCTTATTACCGGTAAGCGCATAATATTCTTCCAAAGCCACTGGCTGCCTTCCAACATAAGCATTGTCAAAACAATGATCAGCAGTAATAGAGGAGTGAATCCTGTAACTGCTACAACTATCATAAACCCAGGGAAAGAAACTGGTCATGCTAGGAATTCGAACTAGTGACATCCCAGGTTTAACTCTTTACCACACAACAAAATTTTAGACCAGTCCAAATTGAAAGCTTTCGCAGACAACAAAATAAATGTGACTCAAATATTGAAGCTTGTTTTTGGAAGAGTAGAAAACTTTTTGGGAAAAGGAGAAAATGCTGGTCACCAACATTTTCTCTTTTTCCCACAATGTTTTCAAAAGGTTCTTTCTCAGGGTCGTTAAAAGTCGGGATTGTGTGGTAAAGGTTTAAAGCACTGCACATTACTGACTGAGCTACCAATATGCTTGGCCAATATTCAAATAGATATCATAACAAAAAGAATGGTATTTCATGTTTTATTAATAAATATGATGACATCACATGAATTTTTATCTAATTCCACTACTTTTCTATACCGGCATTCAATTGTCAAACACTTCAAGTTTGACTCTTAACTCTTCGAAATGACAAAATTTTGGACTTGTCTAAATTGAAAGAATTTGCAGACAAGAAATTATTTGTAGCTTAAAAGAGTAGGATTTTTCTTTCAAATGGTAGCAAAAATTGTCGGTAAAAGAATTCAAATCCACACCATGCACAATATTTCAATGATGCTATGGAAGAAAAAATTTGTTTCTGTTGATACAAATCGCTAATTTTCCCATGTCCCACTGTCCTTTTTAAACCTAATTCCATACATGCTTTTTTTAAACCTTCAAAAAACAGGTTACACCAAAGACAGATATCGGACAAAATGTGGAAGCCATTTCTGAGGTTGAGAAGCAATACAATTCCATCAAAAACCAGTCATAAATAAGTTATTTACCTACACCTAACAAACCCATGTTTTACAGTCTTGAGAAAGAAGACTTATGAAAACACTGTTCGACAAAAATAACTGGTTATCAGCATTCTCACCCTTTTCAACACTTGTAACAACCCTTTCAAAAAAAAAAAAAAAAAAATGCCATCAATTCAATTACACTTAATCTGTCATTTGCAGGTACTTTCAATATGGACTGGTCGAAAACTTTCTCATCTGGTAAAGGGTAAAGGCTTAAAATTAGAATGCATACTGAGAAATACAAAAGGAGTGGTTTAATTTTTTGAAAGATCTATCAACAATAATATACATGTATTATCAAAAAATACAAGTAAAGGATTAGACTTAAGGAAGCAGAAATAAGAACCATAAATAAAGACAAAGGCACATATCGAATAGATTTCTTAAACCTGTACCAAATGACAAAATTTTAGACTTGTCTAAATTGAAAGCAGTTGCAGACGACTTAATTTACATGACTCAAACATGTAAATTTGTCTATAAAAGTGTAGAATACATTGTGGGAAAAGGAGAAAATTCTGGTTACCAGCAGTTTCTCCTTTGCCAACAGTTTTCAAAAGCTCTTTCCCTCAGGGTCGTTTCAACTCTGGATTGTGTGGTAAAGGGTTAACTCTTTTACCAAATGACAAAATTCAAGAAAGATTCAAACTGAAAGCATTTGCAGACAACAAACTGAAATTGGCTAGTGTGATATTTGCTGCAGAAAGAGTTGAAAATGTGGTTAGAACAAAGAAAATGTTGGTTACCAGTTTTTTTCTCATTTTACCACAATGTTTTCAAAGACCTTTTCCTTGGGTCATTTAAACATGGGACTACATGGTGAAAGGTTAACCCTTTACCACACAATCCCGACTTTTTACGACCCTGGGAAAGAAGCCTTTTCAAAACATTGTGGAAAAAGGAGAAAATGCTGGTTACCAGCATTTTCTCCTTTTCCCACAATGTTTTCTACCCTTCCAAAAACAAATTTTAATTTTTCAGTCGCGTTTACTTTCAATTTGGACAGGTCTAGAATTTTGTTGTTTGGTAAAGAGTTAAATGTTATTTGTACAAAACTCAGAGATAAAATCATTAGTACAAAGACTATACACAAATTGACACTGCATTTATATTGCATTAATACTAAATTTCTGTGTTCAGAACCAAATTCAATAATTTGCACACACCCTAATGTCAAACAATATTTCAAAACTGGCTACAGATCTTACCGTTTACCAAACAATCCTGTTGTTGAATGTCTCTGAGGAAAACTGCTTGATGAATACGGTTTGGGAAAAGGAGAAAATGCTGGTTATCAGCATTTTCTCCTTTACCAACAATGTTTTCTACCCTTCTGGAGCCAAACTCCATCATCTGAGGTTTTCATTGGTCCTCTGCAAATGCTTTCAATTTGGAAAAGACTAAAATTTTTTGCATATGGTAAAGATATTTCATCAATAAAGTTTTATCAGTTCTTCTGAAACCAGTATCATAAAAGGACACATTTTAGCCTGAAAGTTAGAATGTACATACAAGCCATGCTCTGTGAAATGGGAGCTTAATGCATCTGCAAAAATGCAACTCTGCAAAAAGTATTGACCCAGGTCAACCTGCAGAATCTGTGCAGGTTGAACTTGGGCTGAAACTTTTCACTACTGGTCAATTTTCTGTATTTCAAAGGACTATTTGACCTCATGTTTAAGCAGCTTGTTAAAAAAAGTGGCTATTATGGATCCATAATTATGTGATGGCTTGATAGGTATAAAACATCACAGAGATTCATTAACGCTTTACCACACAATCCCGAATAACAACCCTGGAGAAGAAGCCTTTGAAAACATTGTGGGAAAAGGAGAAAATGCTGGTGACCAGCATTTTCTCCTTTTCCCACAATGTTTTCTACCCAGTCAATGACAAGTTCCATCATTTCAGCTACATTTAAATAGTCGTCTGCAAAACCTTTTTATTTGGCAGAGTTTACTTTCTGTCATGTGGTAAAGAGTTAAGCCCCCTTTTGCCAGTGCATGGCTCATATATATATGGAGAAGATTAACTTAAGTGGTAGATCTGTTTATTAAACGAAAATTGTACAAGAAAATACTAGCAAAGCCTCGTTTTAAAGAGTGCAGGAAACAAGAACCATGGGGGGAAAAAAGGCACATTCTAAATAGACTTAACATACATACAAAACAGAAATGTAAAATCATTTGTACAAACACATATATGTCAATTCTTAAACTCCTTTGTTCAGAACAAAACTCAGTACCAGTAATTTGCACATACCCTAATGTCCATAATAATAGGAAAAAAAAAAGAAAACAAAACCTTTCAACATGGGTTTCTCTCATATACAACATGCTCTTACTTGACTGAGCATACAAACAAAAGTTTTTCTTACAAGGAATAATTTTTAGCTTAACTCTTTACCAAATGGCAAAATTTTAGACTCAATGAAATTCAAAGCATTTGCTGACAACAACAGGAATGTGGCTTAAACAGTGGAGATTGTCTTTGAAAGGGTAAAAAACATTGTGGGAAAAGGAAACAATGCTGGTTACTTTTCCAGCATTTTGTCCTTTTCCCACAATGTTCTTCTATCCTAGGGTCTTGAAAACATGTGACCTTGTGGTAAAGGGTTGACCAATTTTCACCTGAAACAAATTTCCAGCAGATCCCTCTGAAACATAAACAGTCAACAAAGTTAAGTTTGAACATGTTATTACAACACTATGTTGTCAGACCTCCAGATAAAAGAGAGAATGATAGTATTCTAAATCCATTATTTCTCTTCCAAACCCTATGTTGTGGGTGCTCATTAGAATCGTCTCATCGAGACGATTCTAATGAGTACCCATAACATAGGATTAGTGGCAAGTGATTAATACATTCAATTTTCAAATCAAAATCACTCCCTCTACCTGGATTATTATAATGTACTCATTGTTACAAAAAGAAGACACTGTTGAGAGCAATTTCTCCTCTGGTGCAAGACAAAGTACATAAAAAGCAGTTTACTCTTTAGCCACTATGTTTTTTCATGTATAACAGTATTTAAGTATGATTATTCTTTATTCAAAATATCTTTTGTATGTTATTTTTCTCCTAAATTATATGTGCCATGCTCTGTGAAAAGGGGGCTTAATGCATCTCCCTAATGCATGATACCAAGCAAGTCACCACATAATTATACACCCCTAAATTGATTTTGTGTGACAATTGAGTGAACCATGAGGTAGACTGGTCCTTTGACATGCAGAAAATTAACCAGAGGCAAAAAGTTTTGGCCCAGGTCAGCCTGCGCGAATGCGCAGGCTGACCTGGGTCGATACTTTTTGCAGATGCATTAAGCCCCCTTTTCACAAAGCTTGGCTCATATGTTTATCTTTCACAAGGATTGTCATTACTCTACAAAGTTTTCTGCTACAAACTGGATCAAGGAGGCCATGATTTATTTGATTCTTTAACAATCAACTAAATTTTGGACAAGACTAAACTGAAAGCATTTGCATTCAAAATTCAATGCAGCTCGAGACATGATTTCTTACTTTGAAATGGTAGAAAACATTGTGAGAAAAAGCTTTTTTTTTTTTTTTTTTTTTTTTTCATTTTCTCACAATGTTTTCAAAAACCTTTTTCTTCAAGGTCATTAAAAAGCAGGATTGTATGGCAAGTGCTTTAATTTAGGTATTTACATTTCATTTCGTAGTTGACATAATTTTAACAAAATGACCATAAACAACTCATTCAATATTTCATCATATAAGTTCATAATCCGACATTGCTGTAATCACTTAAATTTCATCCAATGATTAAGTTTTCTTTGAAGTACTCTGACCTTGTCAAGTACTTTTTTACGTAGAAAAGACTTACTGTCAACTTGAAATTTTCTGAAGCTTTCATTTGTGAAAATGGCATATCATTTGTGAAAATTTTGTCCTTCATTTGCAGAACAAAACAGTTTTCCTTTGCGGAAATATTTTATGTATCGTTTGTCGAAATTTTGGAAACATGATCACCTAAGTTTAAATTGACTGCACTTTCACATATGTCGCTGCCTGTACTTTTTTCAAAGTATCCAGGAAAATGAAAATAGTGGGATATGCACTATAAAACTGTTCACTGAAGTGTGCAAGACATGGTTCTTTGCTATTGTTTGTTGATATCACGTCTTCTGGTAATCTAGCCCACGTAGCTGGGGGAAAAGTATAAAATACTGCTATATACGATTGAGTACAATTCACATATATAAAATATCAAGTATGGTTGACCACACTTGGACCAGTGCTGTGATAAGATTTTAACAAGGTACTAATTGATTTGCAATATTGTGCTTTTGAATACTGAATGATTAACTTCATGTGTGCTTATGAAGGGGTATTTTTTTCTGCTTTTGATATGCAATTAATTTTTCATCTCTATGCAAATGAAATTCGACCTGTATGGGGCCAAGTAAAATGGCAATCTTCACAGACTTTTTGTGTTTGAGGACCCCATGATTTCTTACAAGTATATATAAGCCACTGTGGAGGTTGGCGTAAAATTCTAGTTTTTTTAAATTAAGGATTGTTTGGTACGAAATTAAGGTAACCAGCATTTCCTCCTTTTCCCAAAATGTTCTCTACCCCCATCAGAGAGCTTAAGCTCATTTGACCAAATTTGAAATTTGTTGTCTGCAGATGTTTTGATTACAAAAGATTCTAAAATTTGTCCTGCAGGAAAGGTTTAACTCTGTACCACACAATCCCAGGTTTTACAACCCTGAAAAAGAAGCCTTTTGAAAACATTGTGGGAAAAGGAGAAAATGCTGGTAACCAGCATTTTCTCCTTGTCCCACAGTGTTTTCTAACCTTCCAAAAACAGATTTTAATTTTTGAGTCACATTTATTTTGTCGTCTGCAAATGCTTTCAACTTGGACAAGTCTAATAAAATTTTGTCGTTTGGCAAAGGTTTAAGGAAATCTTGACCTAATACCAAATATTTATTTCAAACTGAACTACTGTTATGTCCCATGGAAAACTTCACTCTGTACCAAGTAATTAAATGTAAGACTTGTTGATAATGGCAGTTACAGCTGACAATAAATCAATTGTGGTTCAAGTGATGAGAGTTTTCTTTGGAAACAGAGAAAACACTGTGAAAAAGGATGAAATGTTAGTTACTAGCATTTTCTCATTTTTCCAACACTGTTTTTGAAAGCTTTTAATTCTCAGGGTGAATAAAAACATGGGATGATTTAGTAAAGGGATGTCGCTGGAAATTATTAATATTCTAGATTTTGGACCCTAAAACCATCTCTGAGCAAAAATACACATTATAATTATACGTAAAGATGACTACATGACTATTGAATATATCTGTATTCTGCTGGTAACAGAAGATCTTATCTAACTTCAGATAAAAAAGCTGCTTCTGCCTCACTATTGAAACAAATGCAAAGATAACAAGATCCCTGTACTGTAAAAAGAAGTTTCATCACAAATCTACATCATGGTCACTCCAGACTCAACTGGACAACAAAACTGAGACAAAAATTTACATTACATCCAGCACATTGCTCATTTTTCTTCAGAATCATTTCAATGTACACATCGCATTCTCTTCTTTTAGAAACAAATTCAGTTTAACCCTTTACCACACAATCCCAACTTTTAAAGACCCTGAAAAAGGAGCCTTTTGAAAACATTGTGGGAAAAGGAGAAAATGCTGGTAACCTGCATTTTCTCCTTTTCCCACAAAGTTTTCTACCCTTCCCAAAAATAATTTCAATTTTAAAGTCACTTTTATTTTGTCATCTGCAAATGCTTTCAATTTCAACCAGTCTAAAATTTTTTCGTTTGGTAAAGAGTTAATCCTTTACCACACAGTTCCAAGATTTAACGAACCTGCGAAAGAGGCCTTTAGAAAACATTTTGGGAAAAGGAGAAAATGTTGGTAACTAGCATTTTCTCCTTTTTCAAAAATGTTTTCTCCTTTTTCAAAAGCAAATCCCACCATTTCAGCCACATTTAATTTGCAGTCTGCAAATTTTGCAATTTAGAACAGTCTAAAATTTTGTTGTGTTGTAAAGGGTTAACTCTTTACCAAAAAAACAAAGTTTTAGACTTTTCCAAATACAGCCATTTGCAGACAACCATTTAAGCGTTGAGGAAATGATGGTACATGTATTTGTGGTGACACAATTGAAAACACTAAAAGAAAATGAAGAAAATGTTGGTTACTAGCATTTTCTCCTTTTCCCAAGATGTTTTCGATGGTTTCGAAGGTTGTTGAAACGCAAGATTATTTTGTAAAGGGTTAATCCTGATATCAAATTTCAAAAACTTAGGTGCTTTTGAAACACTGTAGAAAAAATGCATTTTGAGTTGGTTTAATCATTTTTAAATCACATGGTAAAAACAAGCAACATCTTCCCAAAATCAATGACATATTAGCTAAAAGTTTTTGTCAAAGCTCATTTCAATCAGGTACAGACAAAAAGGGACACTATCTGTAGAAAATAATTTCATGAAATCATAGACAAAAAAAAGCATGGTCACTAGAGACTACAAAGAATGAGACAGACATGAAAATATGATTGCATTGTTAAAACCACTAAGCTTGACTGGAATTGGAAATACTTATAGAAACTGACTATAATTACAATGGAGAGTGTTATCAGAAACACAGACAAAATAAAACAAGTCATGCTCTGTGAAAAAAGGTGGTGTTCTGCATCTGCAGAAGGCATCAACCCAGGTCAGCCTGCACAATCCACGCATGCTGACCTGAGTTGAAACTTTTTGTTATTGGTAAATTTTCTGTACATAATGGGCCCACTCTACCTCACGATTCAGCTGCTCTTTAGACAAATGGATTCACATTACCTCATTAATTGCTTGGTATAATGTGAAGATTCATGAAACCCCCTTTTTCCAGAGCACTGCTCAAATGTAAAATATGGTGATGTAGCCTAACACATGTATGCCCTTGTTCATGGCTTATCTGTTGTTAAAATAAAGCAATTATGATGTGAAGTATTAGAGTAAGCATATTATTTTTATTTTTTCCATCCCTGTACAGATGTAATGATAAAAAATGTTGAAAAACAGCAAAAGCCACTGCACAGTAACAAGACTATCGCAACTACGAAACAAAAACATACATTTCATTTAACATTACAGTACATGACAATCAACTAGATCATGGTACCAATCCTGGGCCCCTATTCACCAACCTTTCTTGAAATTGTCTAAATTTCAAAGTAACACAATTTCTGACTGGCTAAACCATTTGGCTAAACCTAATGGTTTAGCCAATCAGAATCTGGTTTAGCCAATCAGAAATGGTTATACTGTCTACATCTTGAATAAGACTAAGAATACAGTTTAGAATGATTGATGAATACGGTCCCAGAAAACATATTCACAAGCCATTCATAAACCAGGGCCCGTATTCACCAACCATTCTTAAGAACATTCTTAGTCTAAATCTCCAAGATTTTCTAAATTTGAAAGTAACACAACTTTGGTTTAGCCAATCAGAAGTTGTGTTACTTTCAAATTTAGAAAATTCTGGAGAAAATGACCAAAAACGTTCTTAAGAATAGTTGGTGAATATGGGCCCTGTTCTTGTTCCAAATAATAAGACAAGCCATCTAGTCTGGCAAGGCATGGAATATAAAAATGAAACAATAATATCATACAGGATTCATAAATACAGTCCCAGACATAAAACATACTGGCTCTCACTCCACCCTTAAATCCTCTGAACACTAAACAAAAGAAATGGGCATTTCCCTCACCCCAACCGAATCCCAGTGAAAAAAAAGTCCAAATCAGGCAATCATCTTCACTGCTATTTCACTCTTTACCAAAGGACAAAATTTTAGACTGACCCAAATTGAAAGGATTTGCAGACCACAAAATAAATGTGGCTAAAAAAATGAAATTTGTTTTGGAAAGGGTATAAAACATTGTGGGAAAAGGAGAAAAATGCTGGTTACCAACATTTTCTCCTTTTCCCACAATGTTTCCGAAAGGCTTCTTTCTCAGGGTCGTTAAAAGTCAGGATTGTGTGGTAAAGGGTAGAAGGTTAAATATATCTTCTATATCTGGCAGTACCAATAAAAAAACAGACTGATTGTTTTGTGCTATCTGATCTTAACCTATGCTGTCCACAGACGCTGTGACTCAAGTTGCTCATGACATTTTAAAAACATTTAACCCTTAGGTTGCTAAGCTCAACTCACGGACCTTTTGTGGACAGTGCAGATCATGATCAGACTGCAGAGAATGTGCAGTCTGATCTTGGATCCACACTGTCCGATAAGGAGATATTTCCACAATCCCCATAACTTTGAAATACCAACAATTTTACCATCGGCTTGAAAGTTTCATTTAAGTTATTTAGCAGGATAAGGATTAATAAAAATCAAGACGGGGGTATATACAGTTATTCTTTTCTATGCTTAACTTTAAGAAATTCATGTGTAATGATAGACAAAAATTATATATGACACCATTTTTGATCAAACAAAAACAAATCAGATGTCAAAGAATTTCTTAAGTTGTAATATCATCAAAAGTCTACAGACTTCCTTGTCAAAACCCTTTATACCAACACTAGTCTAATGAGGTCATTCAGAGTAATAATTATAATTGAGCCATGCTCTGTGAAAAGGGGGCTTAATGCATCTGCAAAAAGTATTGACCCAGGTCAGTCTGTGAAGTCCGCACAAGCTGACCTGGGCCGAAACCATTGCCACTGGTCAGTTTTCTGCATGTCAAAGGACCAGTCGACCTCATGATCTAGTCAGTTGTTCGACAAAATCTTTATGGATACACAATTATGTAATGGCTTGCTCAGTATCATGCATCAAGGATATATATTAAGCCCCCTTTTACCAGAGTGCACCTCAATTATATCAATGGTAACATAAAACAAAAAAAATAACAAAATGAGAAGTACATGTATGTATACATGTAATTCTTTGTAACATAATCCTGTTCAAGTGACCCTAATGAAGAAAGCTTTTGAAAACATTGTGGGAAAAGGAAAAAAAATGCTGGTATCCAGCATTTTTTCCTTTTCTCACAATGTTTCTTACCTTATCAGAGACAAATACCTTGATCTGAGCCATATCTAGTATGTCCACTGAAAATGCTTATATTTTAGGAAAGTCTAAAATTTTGTTGTCTGGTAAACATAAGAATACAATAAAATCATAACAACCATCTTTCTAAATACGGATAAATGTACCAAACTTATTCATTAACTTCTTACAAAATGACAAAATTAGACTCCACAAAACTGAAAAGGATTTTTTGCGGTAGCAAAATTACGTGTGGCTCAAATGATTTGATTGGTCAGATCATGGGAAACATTGTAGAAAATAAGAAAATGCTGGGTACCATTTTCTCCCTTTTCCACAGTGTTTTCAAAAGCCATTTAACAGGGTGAAGAAAACACAGGACTGTTTGACCAACTGTTAATGTCAGTGGTAACTCTTAACCAAATGACAAAATTCCAGACCAGTCCAAATTCAAAGTACACACAAACGACAAAATAAATGCAACTTAAAAATTGAAATTTGTTTTGGAAAGGGTAGAAAACATTGTGGGAAAAGTAGAAAATGCTGGTTACAAGCATTTTCTCCCTTTCTCACAATGTATTTAAACTCCTTCCTACTCAGGATCGTTAAAACTGGGAATTGTGTGGTAAAAGGTTAAACAAAGTAATATATTTGTACTATTATACCATTAAAAAAAGCACAAATAAAGTAACTATTTCAGGGTCCTAGGAGAAATATTTCTATGGTTCCTCACTAAAAGCTATGTTATGCCCAACCCTTAATAAGTATTCCTGTGTTTTAATGACCCTACAGCGGAAGGCTTTTAAAAAACACAGGGAAAAGGAGAGAATGCTGGTGACCGGTATTTTTCTCCTTTTCCTATAATTTTTGCTACCCTTCAAGAGACAAAACCCTTCAACTGAACCACGCTGATTCTCTTGTATGTGACTGCATGAGTCTAAAATTTGGTCCAATGGTAAAGAGTTAACCTTTAACCACACAGTACTGAGTTTCAACGACCCTAAGGAAGAACCCTTTTGAAAACATTCTGTTACCTGCATTTTCTCCTTTACCCACAATGTTTTCTACCCTATTAAAGACAAGTGCTGTCATTTGAGTCACAGCTAAATTGTTGTCTACAAATACTTATAATTTGGACAAGTCTAGTGTTTTGTTGTTTGGTAAAGAATTAATTTGTACCATTAAAAAAAATGTAATTGGTAAGTAAACAAAACAGACTTTGGTGAAAAAAAAAATGATTTGTACAACATCAAGACCCCAACTTTTCTTTTTCCTCTACTTCGCTATTCATTTTACATTGTAATGAACTAAATTTGCTAATTTCAATACATACAAAATCAGTATCAAAAGAATTCAATAAAAATTAATTTATTCTTGTTTTTGCAATATGCAGGATTGAATTTTTTGACAATTTTCAGCAATCTGTCTGTTATGACTGAAATCTGTTCTGTTTAACCCTTTCCCAAACAAGCTCTGGTTTTCACGTGTCTGCAGTACAAGTCTTTTGAAAACACTGTGGGAAAAGGAGAAATTGCTCCTAACGAGCAATTTCTCCTTTTCCCACAGTGTTTTCTACCCTTTTTGATAATTTTCTGCCATTTTCATCAAATTTAAAATTGTCGTCTGCAAACTCTTTCAATTTGGACCAGTCCAAAATTTGTCATTTGGGAAAGGGTTAATCATGCACATGTATTGTTCTTTATTTTAATTGGAAAACTTGAGGAAAAAAATGAGTTATTTGTAAGAGAAACATATTATATTGAAACAAACATGCATATAAATGAAGATGGAAATACAACTAAACTAGACTACAATATTTTGTTTCAATTTCTGCTACACAATGTCTTATCATTACAAAAGTTTGGAATGTGATATAATTTTATCAATCAAAATAATTATCACTCAATCTACTGAATACACTACAAGGAAAAATATATTTGAGCAAAAAGGGGGTTTAATGTATCTAACTAAGCAAGTTGTCATGCTGTCCCTTTACCACACAATCCCAACTTTTAACGACCCTGTGGAAGAAGCCTTTTGAAAACATTGTGGGAAAAGGAGAAAATGCTGGTAACCAGCATTTTCTCCTTTTCACACAACATATTCTACCCTAAGACAACTTCCTTTACTTGAGTTACATTCAAATTGTCGTCTGCAAATGCTTTGAATTTGGACCAGTCTAAATTTTCTCATGTAGTAAAAAGCTAAAGGGATTCTCTGTCTACAAATGGACTGAATCATGGTGAGGGATGGTTCTTTGACATACAGGAAATTTTACCCATAGCAAAAAGTTTTTACGTATGTCAGCCAGCTTGAACAGTTCAGGGTGACAAAGGTCGATACTTTTCACAGATGCACTAAACCACTGTTTCACAAAGAATGGCTCATTTGAGCCATGCTCTGGCAAAAGGGGCTTAGTGCATTTCCGTGATGCATGCTACGAAGCAAGTCATTACATAATCATGGATCCATTATAGCCACTTTATTTAACAACCGACTGAAACATAAATTAGACCGGTCCTTTAGCATACAGAAAATTGACCACTTGCGTAAAGTTTTGGCCCAGGTCAGCCTGTGCAGACTGCGCAGGCTGACATGGATCAATACTTTTCGCAGATGCATTAAGCTCCCTTTTCACAAAGCATGGGTCATCTACTATTGAGATTTTTTTTTCTGGTCAAATAATCATAACAAAATTTAGGTAATAAAAAAAAATAATGTTACGCCATTATTAAGGCTGGTAATAACCAACCATTCTACATTACATTTAAATTATTATTTTCAAAGGTAAGTCATCTGATTGGCAAAGACAGAATATCACAGCCAAAGATATGGCTAGAATTTAGAATGAAGACAAGATACACAAATATTGGTAAATATCAACTGCAGACAGCATTGAACATACATAATCTGGGTCCATATTCATCAACATTTTTGGTCTAATTATAGATTTAGAAAGTAACACAACTTCTGATTGCCTAGCAAATCAGAAGTTGTGTTACTTTCCACTTGAGAAAATTCTTAAGAATAAGACTAAGAAAGTTCTCAAGAATGGTTGGTGAATATGAACCCAGAACAAGGTGTTTGATCTAGCACTTTACCAGAAAACCGAATGTTTATACAACCCTGAAAAAGAAGGCTTTTGAAAATACTACAGGAACAGGAGAAATGCTGGTAACCAGCATTTTCTCCCTTTCTCACATTGTTTCCTACTCTTCAACAAACAACTTCCATCATTTAAGCCACATCTCATTTATTGTCTGCAAAATTATCAAAATGGATAAGTCCAAAATTTGTAGTTTGGTACAGAGTCAAACCATTTAACACAACAACAAAATTTTGGACAAGTCCAAATTCGAAGCATTTGCAAATGACAATTCAAAAGTGTCTCAAATGATGGAATTAATTTCTTTTTGGCAGCGTAAAAAACATAAGTGTAGAAAGAAATAGAGAGAATGCTGGTTACCAGCATTTTCTTCTTTTTCCCACAATGTTTTCAAAAGCCTTCTTTGTTAAAGTCATTGAAACTCAGGATTGTGCAGTAAAGACTTACCGGTAATAAGTTAATAATTTTCAACATTAACTGGCCAAAATTTGAATGAAAATGCCATAATTTGACTAATTCCACTTGTGAAAATATTAAATTCAATTATCTAGCAGTTTAACTCTTTACCAAAATACAAAATTGTAGACTTTATCCAAATTGAGAGCATCTAACAACATAACAAATGTGACTCAAAATTTGATTTTTATTTTTCTGATTGGTAGAAAACATTGTGGAAAAAGGAGAAAATGCTGGTTACCAGCATTTTCTCCTTTTTCCACAATGTTTTCAAAAGCCGTCTTCCTCAGGGTCTTTTAAACTCGGGATGATGTGGTAAAAAGGTTTTCAGTACAACACACCAGCAGAACAAAAATAACATGTTGGGATGCTTACATAACACATTTCACAAGAAGTGGATGCCAGGTAAAAGTAGGTGTGTGGCAAGATTATTTATCATTGGCTGTTATAAATCTGTACAAACTAATAGCAAGGAATCACAGCATCAAAAACATATCAAGCTTCTCTAACGCTGGACAGAATCGGCGGAGCCATATTCTCAAATCAGTTCATATCAAACCATATTCACTAAATTCAAATTCTACAAACCTCATTGCCCCAGACACAACATGTTAGCCAATTACGTGTGTAGGCTTTGAATTTGGAATATAACATAATATTTATGATGATTAGAGAATATTATAACTATATTAACCCTTACCACATGACAAAAAAGTAGACTTGTCCAAAATGAAAGCATTTGCAGACGACAATTTATATGTGGCTCAAATAATGAAGTCTGTCTTTGATAGGGAAGAAAACATCGACGGCAAAGGAAAAAACGCTGTTTACCAGCATTTTCTCCCTGTCCCACAATGTTCTCGAAAGGCTTCTTCTTTAGGGTTGTTACAACTCATGTGGTAAGGGTTTAACTCTTTACCATACAATCCCGACTTTTAACGACCCTGGTAAAGAAGCATTTTGAAAACATTATGGGAAAAGGAGAAAATGCTGGTAACCAGCATTTTCTCCATTTCCCACAATGTTTTCTACCCTTTCCAAAACAAATTTCAATTCTTGAGTTGCATTTAATTTGTCGTCTGCAAATACTTTCAATTTGGACTGGTCTAAAATTCTGTCGTGTGGTAAAGAGTTAAGTAGGTAACAATAAAATACTTAGCCTCAGACACATTTCTGTATAAGGAATTGATACAACTGTTTTAACTCAGTCTGTATAATCTTGGAATATCAGTTTTACAAAGCATGGGTCTTCATCCAACGGCGTGGCACAGAACGGACAAATAGCATGAAAGCCTTGACAACCATGTGGAACTGCTACCTGAGACCAATACCTGCAATGTACATACAAATGAGCCATGCCCTAGCAAAAGGGGGCTTAATGCATCTCTGTGATGCATTGTACCATTCAAGCCGTCACATAATCATGGATCCATATTAGCCATTGTTTTTGACAACCCACTGAATCATGAGGTAGACTTGTCCTTTCAAACACAGAAAATTGACCAATAGCGAAAAGTTTCGACCCAGGTCAGCCTGCGTGGACGACGCAGATGTGTTAAGTCCCCTTTTCACAGAGCATGGCTCAAATATAAATATACTGGGTAATTATGTCTGTACAATGCTCTGTGAAAAGGGACTTTAGTGCATCTGCTAAAAGTATCAACCCAGGGTAGTCTGTGCCGTCTAATCTGGGTCAAAACTTTTTTAATCTCTCAATTTTCTACATGTCAAAGGACCAGTCTACCTCATGAATCATATGTATCCATAATTACCTGATGACTTGGTTGATATAATGGTTCATGAGATGCATTAACTCTTTACCAAATGACAACATTCCAGACTAGTCCAAATTGAAAGCATTTGCAGACGACAAAATAGATTTAACTGAAAACTTGAAATTTGTCTTGGGAAGGGTAGTAAACATTGTGGGAAAAGGAGAAAATGCTGGTTACCAGCATTTTCTACTTTTCCCTCAATCTTTTCAAAAGGCTTCTTTCTTAGGGTCATTAAAAGTCGGGATTGTGTGGTAAAGAGTTAACCCTTTCCCAAACAAGCCCTGGTTTGCACGTGTCTGCAGTACAAGTCTTTTGAAAACACTGTGAGAAAGTAGAAATTGCTCGTAACGAGCAATTTCTCCTTTTCCCACAGTGTTTTCTACCCTTTTGGAGAACTTTCTGTCATTTTCATCGAATTTAAAATTGTCGTCTGCAAACTCTTTCAATTTGGACCAGTCTAAATTTTATCGTTTGGGAAAGGGTTAAACCTCCTTCTGCCAGACTATGACTCTATTGTTATGTTCTGTTCTAGGCCAAATTGTGAGTGAGACAAAAGGTTATAAGAAAACTTTAGATTGTTCCAATTTTTGTTCAAAATGTGTTTCATCTGAGGTTGACAATAAATTAACCCTCTCCCAAACAAGCCCTGGTTTTTACGTGTCTGCAATACAAGTCTTTTGAAAACACTGTGGGAAAA
The DNA here is from genome assembly GCA_945859785.2 of Tridacna gigas. Classification (NCBI taxonomy): domain Eukaryota; kingdom Metazoa; phylum Mollusca; class Bivalvia; order Cardiida; family Cardiidae; genus Tridacna; species Tridacna gigas. The sequence goes on along the minus strand of OX244029.2, from coordinate 11,058,630 downwards.
GGAGAAATTGCTCATAACGAGCAATTTCTCCTTTTCCCAGTGTTTTCTACCCTTTTAGAGACCTTTCTGCCATTTTCATCAAATTTAAAATTGTCGTCTGCAAACTCTTTCAATTTGGACCAGTCTAAATTTTATCGTTTGGGAAAGGGTTAAACCTACTTCTGCCAGACTATGACTCTATTGTTATGTTCTGTTTTTAGGCCAAATTGTGAGTGAGGCAAAAGGTTATAAGAAAACTTTAGATTGTTCCAAACTGTGCCCTGACAGGCAGGGTAAAAGAGGATCTTTAACTCCTTACCACACGACAACATTCTAGACTTGCCCAAATTGAAAGCTTTTGCAGATGACAATTTAAATGTTGCTCAAATGATGAAATCTGTTTTTGTAGGGATAGAATAAAACTCTGGAAAAAGGAGAAAATGCCTTCTACCAGTATTTACTCCTTTTTCCCCACAATGTTTTCAAAGGCCTCATTTCTTAGGGTCGTTAAAAAATGGAATTGTTTGGTAAAAGGATAAAGTAATGTCTGATTCTTTTCCTTACGATCATTATTTTACTTTGCAATATCATAAGCAACTGCTAAACCCTTTCCCTAACGACAAATTTTTAGACCCTTTCAAATTCAAAACGTCTGCAGACGACAAATTCAGAATTGGTACAAATGGGCTTAAGGTCTCTGCTGGGATAGAAAACACTGTGGGAAATGGAGAAAATGCTGGTCACCAGCATTTTCTCCTTTTCCCACGATGTTTTGAAATGCTTTCATCCTAGGGTCAAAGGGTTAAAACACTTTGCCACTTTAGAAAACTGAAATGAATAAATCAACACAATACATATGCGCTATGCTCTGGCAAAAGAGGAATAATGCATCTCTGTGATGCATTATACCAAGCAAGTCATCATATAATTATGGATCCATAAAGTCCATTTTGTCTACAAGCCACCTGAATCCTGAGGTTGACTGGTCCTTGGACAAGCAGAAAATATACCAAGCTAAGCGTTTCTACCAGTTGATACTTTTGGCTGATGCATTTTCACACAGCATGGTTCATAATATTTAAAATTTTTACTTCAAACAGGTAAATCCTGCTTGAATTCTGAATATGAAAAGATCACGATTTTAAAACTATTATTACATGAAAAAGGTACAAAGTTAACCCTTTACTGCATAATGCCACCTTTTAACGAACCAGGGAAAGAAGCCTTTTGAGAACATTGTGGGAAAAGGAGAAAATGCTGGTTACCAGCATTTTCTCCTTTTCCCACAATGTTTTCTACCCTGCCAAAAGAAAATTGCACCATTTGAGCCACACTGAAATTGTCGTCTGCAAATGCTTTCAATTTGGACAAGGCTAAAATTTTGTCGTCTGGTAAAGGGTTAAAACATCACTGGTCCAACATTTGTGTCAATCATGATAGAAGAAACTGGCAAAACTACTGAGTCTAAAATGACAGTGTCCTCTTGGATTAGGAAAACATGGTAATAAAAATCTTGGTCCTATTTATAACATTGATAAAGGAACTCAAACTTACTTGACTGTTTTCTCTGATGCCATATGACCACAGGGACTAAAACAATGCGTAGGGTGTTCATTATCAACATACAAACTTAATTCTCCTCCCATTTTTAACTTCACAAATGGGCTTACCTGAAAATAAACAAAGTATATATATCTTCAACTGTATATCACTGTTTCTGAATGAAAATATATAGTATACAAGAATTTGAAGTCATTTTCTTTACTAGCCAAGAAAAGCTCAGAGATTTAAAAATCTGATATAAGCATTGTGCATAAATTTTCTCAAAGGCTTCTGATGTTCTGTGTTTTCTTCTTTATAGTAATAGTCAGGGAATGAACACACTATATACCTAATATAACTATATTCATTCAACAAGAGGGCCATTGGCCCTAAAGCGCTCACCTGAGTAAGGTCATCTGAAGAGATCCTAGTTGTAAAGATGTAAAACACATGAGCATTTGTGACCGTCTTTTTGACCTACTTGACCTATTTCTGAACATTCTGATGACATTTCATGAGTATTGAACGGAGAATGTGGCCTCCAGATTGCACACAAGATTTTCCTGAGATTTATCCCAGTGACCTGCGACATGACACAATTTTGAACCTGTATGATATATCATCAAGACATACATTCCAATCAATTTTCATTAGACCTGGTCTGAAAACATTGCCTCTTGAGTGTTCACTAGCTTTTTTTAAGATTTGGCCCAATCACCTACTTTTTAACCTGACATGACCCTATGTTGAACTTGTGCTAGATTTCATCAAGACAAACATTCTGACCAAAATTCAGGATTATTTGACTGAAAATGTGGCCTCTAGAGTGCACACAAGGTTTTTCTAAAATTTGGCAGAATGACCTACTTTTTTTACCCGACATGACCCATTTCAAACTTTTCAGAATATGCATGTACCATCAAGATAAACATTCTAACGAAGTTTCATGAGTTTCCAGCTGAAAGAGTGGACTCCAGAAAGCACACAAGGTTTTTTAAGATCTGTCCCAGTGGCCCACTTTTTGACCTGACATTACCCAGTTTCCAATTTGTCCGAGATATTATCAAGATAAACAATCTGACCAAGTTTCATAAGTATTAGATAAAAAATGTGGCCTCTACAGTGCACCCAAGGTTTTTCCTAAAATTTAACCTGGTGACTTCCTTTTTGATCCAACATGACCCAATTTCAAACTTGTCTGAGATTTTATCAAAGCAAACGATTTGACCAAGTTTCATAAGTATTAGACTAAAACTGTGGCCTCAAAAGCACACGCAAGCTTTTTCTACAATTTAGCCAAATGACCTACTTTTTGACCCAACATGATCCAATTTTAATCTCGTTTGAAATATTATCAAAACAAACATTCTGACTGAGTTTCATGACTATTTGACTCAAAATGTGGCCTCTAGAGTTCACACAAGGTTTTTTCAAATTTGGCAGAGTGACCTAATTTTTGACCCAACATGACCCAATTTCAAATTTGTCAGAGCCATCAAGACAAACTTTTTAAGTTTCATGAGTTTCTTGCTGAAAGTGTGGGCCCTAGAGTGCACACAAGATTTTTCTAAGATTTGTCCCAGTGACCTACTTTTGAACTACATAACCCAGTTTCAAACTTGTCCAAGACATCATAAAGACAAACAATTTGACCAAGATTTTAAGTATTAGACTAAATATGAGGCCTCTATAGTGCAAACAAGGTTTTTCTAAAATTTGACCTGGTGACCTACTTTTTGACCCAACATGACCCTATTTCCCAATTTCATCGAGACAAATATTCTTATTAAGTTTCAAGAGTATTGGACTAAAAAATGTAGCCTCTAGAGTGCACACAAGGTTTCTCTAAAATTTGACCTACTAACCTACTGTTTGACCCAACACAACCCAATTTCTAATTAGTCCGAGATTTCATCAAGACAAATATTTTTACTAAGTTTCATGAGTATCAGACTAAAAATGTGGCCTCTAGAGGGCACACAAGGCAACTGTTGACACCTGGACAACAGACGACGGACACAGCACAACCACAAAAGCTCATCTTGAGCACCTCGTGCTCATGTGAGCTAAAAATCAGAAAGAACCTTACTGTAAGACAGAGAGGACAAGTTCTTCCATCATTTTCATTGGCTTGTCCCCACTGATGTTGCCCATGCACATGTCCACATTTGGTATATACAAAGGGCTGTTTATCATTGATCCCTAATGTCCCTTTTCTGGGTAATACAAGGGTCATCAGACCCACTGGACATTGTGGTCTTCCTGCATTCAAATCATCTACCATAGTTTCAAATTCTCTCTCACTCTGGAATATACATAAATAGGGTTAACCCCGGAGTATATAAATAGCATTAGCCCTTAACAACAACAATAAATTTTTTTACCTATCCATATTGAAGGCATTGTAGGCGACAAAATTAATGAACTGTGGCTAAAATAATGGTATCTGTCTCTGAAACAGTAGAATATTTTGTTGAAAAAGGAGAAAATGCTGGTTAAACCAGCATTTTCTCCTTTTTCAACAACATTTTCTACTTTTTCACAGGTTACAGCAGTTTTCGTATTTCTTTTGTGTAACTGATCCATATGAAAGAGAGGTGTTACAGTTTTCACAGCTGTCTGCTGCAAATTAGTTCCAGGAGGACATGAGTAAAGTCTTCATTGGAGAATAAACCAGGAGGCTAGTTCATATTGAATAAATCTGCATAGGTCAAATTAACTCTTTATAAAATGAAAAAAAAAAATTCAGACCTGTCCAGATTAAGAGCATTTGCTAATAACAAATTAAATGTGGCTAAAAGGATGCAATTTTCATTTGAAAGGGCAGAAAGCACTTTGGGAAAAGGAAAAACTCGGGATTGTGTAGTATGGGGTTAAATCTGGCTAAAATAATGAGATTTGAATTGTTACAAACAAGAGGGCCATGATGGCCCTGGGTTGCTCACCTTAGTAGAGTGCTTTATGGTTTTTCTTTAATTTGACCATGTGACCTAGTTTTTGACCGCAGGCGACCCAATTTCAAACTCATATTTCATGAAGACAAACATTCTGACCAATTTTCAAGTCAATTGAGCAAAAAATGTGGCCTTGAGTGCCCTAAAGATATTTCTTTAATTTGACCTAGTGACCTAGATTATGATCCCAGGTGACCCAAATTTGAACTGGTCATTGACTATATCAAAAGAAACATTTTAACCAATTTTCAAATCAAATGAATAATAAATGTGGCCTCTAGAGTGCCCACTAGCTATTTCTTTAATTTGACAAAGTGACCTAGTTTATGACCCCAGTTGACCCAAATTCAGATTCATGTGAGACTTTACGAAGACAAACATTCTGACCAACTTTCAAGGCAATTAAACAAAGAATGTGGCCTCTAGAGTGCCCACAAGGTATTTCTTTATTTTGACCAACTGACCTAGTTTATGGTTCCAGGTGACCCAAATCCAAACTCATCTGGTATTTCATCAAGACAAACATTCTGGCCAAATTTCAGGTCATTTGAGCAATAAATGTGGCCTCCAGAGTGCAAACAAGGTATTTCTTTAATTTGACCCTGTGAACTAGTTTATGACCCAAGTTGACCCAAATTAATCTTATGTGAGACTTTATAAAGACAAACTTTCTAACTAATTTTCAAGGCAATTGAGCAAATAATGTGGCCTCGAGAGTGCCAACAAGGTATTTCTTTAATTTGACCTAGTGACCTAGTTTATGACCCAAGATGACCCAATTTTGAACTCAATGAACTTGTTGCGCTTAGATGGGCAAACAAACTTGAAAGAGAATCACTACATACCAAATATCAAAGCTCTACGCCTTCCAGTTTTAAAGAAGAATTTTAAAGTTTTCCTTCTTTGTTCCTATGTTCGAACTTGTGACCCCCGGGGCGGGGCCAGTTTTGACCCTGGGGCATCATATGAACAAACTTGGTAGAGGTCCACTAGGAAATGCTACATACCAAATATCAAAGCTCTACACCTTCCCGTTTAAGAGAAAAAGACATTTAAAGTTTTCCTTCTTTGTTCCTATCTTCGAACTTGTGACTCCCGTGCGGGGCCAGTTTTGATCCAGGGGCATCATATGAACAAACTTGGTAGAGGTCCACTAGGAGATGCAACATACCAAATATCAAAGCTCCACACCTTTCGGGTTCAGAAAGGAAGAATTTTAAAGTTTTCCTTCTTTGTTTCTATGTTCGAACTTGTGACCCCAGGGGCTGGGCCAGTTTTGACCCAAGCAGCATCCTTGGAACAAACTTGGTAGAAGTCCACTAGGAGATGCTCCATACCAAATATCAAAGCTCTATGCCTTCCCATTTAAGAGAAAAAAAAATTAAAGTTTTCCTTCTTTGTTCCTATGTTTGAAATTGGGACCCCCGGGGCAGGGCCAATTTTGACCCCAATGGCATCATATGAGCAAACTTAGTAGAGGTCTACTAGGCGATGCTAAATACCAAATATCAAAGCTCTAAGCCTTCCAGTTTCAGAGAAGATGATTCTTAAAGTTTTCCTTCTCTGTTCCTATGTTCGAACTTGTGACCCCCGGGGCAGGGCCAACTTTTGCCCCATGGGCATCATATGCACAAACTTGGTAGAGATCCACTAGAAGATGCTACATACCAAATATCAAAGCTCTATGCCTTCCTGTTTCAGAGAAGAAGATTTTTAAAGTTTTCCTCCTTTGTTCCTATGTTGGAAATTGTGACCCCCGGGGCGGGGCCAGTTTTGACCCCAGGGGCATCATATGAACAAACTTGGTAGAGGTCCACTAGGCGATGCTACATACCAAATATCAAAGCTCTACGCCTTCCAGTTTCAGAGAAGAAGATTTTTAAAGTTTTCCTTCTTTGTTACTATGCTCAAACTTGTGACCCCTGGGGCGGGGCCAGTTTTGACCCCAGGGGCATCATATAAACAAACTTGGTAGAGGTCCACTAGGCAATGCTACATACCAAATATCAAAGCTCTACGCCTTCCAGTTTCAGAGAAGATGGTTTTTAAAGTTTCCCCCCTTTGTTCCTATGTTTGAACTTGTGACCCCCGGGGCAGGGCCAGTTTTGACCCCAAGGGCATCATATGAACAAACTTGGTAGAGGTCCACTAGGAGATGCTTCATGCCAAATATCAAAGCTCTATGCCTTATAGTTTTACAGAAGAAGATTTTTAATGTTTTCCTTCTTTGTTCCTATGTTGGAAATTGTGACCCCCGGGGCGGGGCCAGTTTTGACCCCAGGGGCATCATATGAACAAACTTGGTAGAGGTCCACTAGGAGATGCTACATGCCAAATATCAAAGCTCTACGCCTTCAAGTTTCAGAGAAGAAGATTTTTAAAGTTTTCCTTCTTTGTTACTATGCTCAAACTTGTGACCCCCGGGGTGGGGCCAGTTTTGACCCCAGGGGCATCATATGAACAAACTTGGTAGAAGTCCACTAGGCAATGCTACATACCAAATATCAAAGCTCTACACCTTCCAGTTTCAGAGAAGATGATTTTTAAAGTTTCCCCTCTTTGTTCCTATGTTCGAACTTGTGACCCCCGGGGCGGGGCCAGTTTTGACCCCAGGGGCATCATATGAACAAACTTGGTAGAAGTCCACTAGGCAATGCCACATACCAAATATCAAAGCTCTACGCCTTCCAGTTTCAGAGAAGATGATTTTTAAATTTTCCCCTCTTTGTTCCTATGTTGGAAATTGTGACCCCCGGGGCGGGGCCAGTTTTGACCCCAGGGGCATCATATGAATAAACTTGGTAGAGGTCCACTAGGAGATGCTACATGCCAAATATCAAAGCTCTACACCTTCAAGTTTTAGAGAAGAAGATTTTTAAAGTTTTCCTTCTTTGTGACTATGCTCAAACTTGTGACCCCTGGGGTGGGGCCAGTTTTGACCCCAGGGACATCAAATGAACAAACTTGGTAGAGGTCCACTAGGAGATGCTACATACCAAATATCAAAGTTCTGCGCCTTCTAGTTTCAGAGAAGAAGATTTTCAAAGATTTTGCCTTTTTTTCCTTTTTGTTGCCATGGCAACCAGAGTTGTGGGTGGAATTCAATTCTTTGAACAATTTGGGTAGAGCTTCACCCAAGGAACATCCCTGCCAAGTTTCATCAAGATTGGCCCAGTGGTTTAGGAGAAGAAGATGTTTAAAGAAATTGTTGACGGACGACGGACATAGGGCAATCACAATAGCTCACCTTTAGCACGTTGTGCTAAGGTGAGCTAAAAATGGTGGGGATAGCAAATACTTGTTACCAGCATTTCTATCAGCAATTCTATTTCTTCTGCAATGCAATCATTCAAAAGCCATCTTTCTACAGGTCCTAGATGGAATTGTTTAGTAAAGGATCCAGTCTTAACAAAACAATCCCCGCTTTTAACAATCCTGGCTGAGAAGACTTTTGAAAACATAGTGAGCGAAGGCAAAAATCCTGGTTACTTTTCTCACTATTTCCTAATCTATATTTCATTACCAAAAGATGAAATTTTGGACTCAACCAAATTGAAAGCATTTGCAACTGACAAATTAAATGTAGCTCAAAAGATGAACTAGAAAACCTTGAAGGACCATTGTATTTGATAAACTAGAAAACAAACTGGGAAATGGAAAAAATGCTGGTTACTAGCATTTTTTTCCTTTTCCAACAGTGTTACCAAAAGCATTCTCGTTCAGGGTTGTTAAAACTTGGGACTGTGTTGTAAAGGATTAAAAGAAAAATTTCATCATTTGAGTCCTTTTTAAATTTTGTAACATGTATCTGCAAGTGTTTTCAATTTGCACAGGTTTGGGAATTTGTCATTACGTATGGAGATAGACCTTTCCCAAACAACAAATTTTAGACTCCAATTATAACCCTTAGGCTGCTAAGCACAACTCAACGACCTTTTACAGACATTGTAAATTAAGATCAGACTGCACAAATGTACAGTCTGATCTTGGATCTACAATGTCCGATAAGGAGATATTTTTCCAAAAAGAAATGTTTGAAATAGCAATATCTGGGGTTTTTAAAAACTATCTGCTTGAAATCTTCAATTAACTATTAGCAGGGTAATAGTTAAAGCATTTGCAAGATAACAAATTTGAACTTGGTGCAAATGAGCTTAACTTCCCTATTAGGGTAGAAAACATTAAGGGAAAAGGAAAATACGCTGGCTACCAGCATTTTCTCCTTTTTCGACAATGTTTTCAAAAGCCTTCTTCCTCAGAGTTCTTGAAAGTCTATATTATGTGGAAAAGGGTTGAGGAAACATATTACCTCCTTACCAAATGACATAATTTTAGATTGGTCGAAATTAGAAGCATTTGCAGACGACAAAATAAATGTGGCTCAGGCATTAAAATTTGTTTCAGAAGGGTAGAAAATGTTGTGGGAAAAGGAGGAAATGCTGGTTACCAGCATTTTCTCCTTGTCCAACGATGTTTTCCAAAGCTTTCTTTCTCAGGGTCGTTAAAAATCAGGACTGTGTGGTAAAGAGTGATGTAAAGGTTACATACAGGTGATGCACTGAGTCCTGCAGCTGATCTCCATAGTAGTGTGGCACCACACAGATCTATCAATGTTCCATCTTGTAATATATTTGTCTCATCAATAATCTGAAAGTAGGGAAAAGAAGCACATGGTAAGTTCATTGCTATACACTGTTTTTAATCGAAAATACAGCAGGCTCTGCTATATTCAATGTTGAATTATTGCATCGCTTAACTCTTTACCAGAAAACAAAAATGTAGAATTGCCCAAATTCAAAGTATTTGCAGACGATGATTAACCCTTTCCCAAACGGCAAATTTTAGCCCCTCTCAAACTGAAAGCACCTGCAGACAACAAATTTGAAAGTGGTACAAATGAACTTAAGGTTTTTTTTGACAGGATAGAAAACATTGTGGGAAAAGGAGAAAATGCTGGTTACCAGCATTTTCTCCTTTTCCCACAATGTTTTCAAAAGGCCTCTTCCTCAGGGACGTGAAAACACATGATAGTTTGGTAAAGGGTGAAACTCTAGCTTGAATGATGGAATTAGTCCTTGATAGGGTAGAAAACATTGTGAGAAAATGCTGGTTACTAGCATTTTTCTCCTTTTCCCAGAATGCTTTCAAAAGGCTTCTTTCTAAGGGTCGTTAAAAGTTGGGATTGTGTGGTAAGTGGTAAAAGAGTGACTTTGTTGGTCTGTATCGAGTTAAACACTGTGTTTAATGAGCCTAAGAAAGATAGCCTTTGGAAACATTATGGGAAAACGGAGAAAATGCTGCAAACCTGCATTTTTTCCTTTTCCAACAATGTTTTCTACCCATCTAAAGACAAATTTTGATTTATGAGTCACATTTATTTTGTAGTCTGCAAATGCTTTAAATTCGGTCTGGTCCAAATTTTCGTCACTTGGTAAAGAGTTGAAACAATATTTCAGGTGTTGAAACAATGTTTAGGTGCACCTATCCATGCTTTCCTGGACCTGTATTCACCTATCATTCTTAACCCTTAAGCTGCTAAGTGTGACTTACCGACCTTTTAACAGACAGTGTAGATCAAGATCAGACTGCACAGAATGCGCAGTCTGATCTTGGATCTACACTGTCCGATATGAAGAATTTTTAACCTCAAAAATACCTTTGAAATAGTAAAAAAGGTTTTTACAGTGGGCCTGAAATATTCATTTCATTTATTCAGCAGGTTTAGGTTTAACCCATTACCGCACAATGGCACCTTTTGATGCCCCTGGGAAAGAAGCCTTTTGAAAACATTGTGGGAAAAGGAGAAAATGCCGGTAACTAGCATTTTCTCTTTTTCCCACATTGTTTTCTACCTGATCAAAGAAAAATTGCACCATCTGAGCCACATTGAAATTGTCGTCTGCAAATGCTTTCAATTTGGACAAGGCTATAATTTTGCCGTCTGGTAAAGGGTTAATAACATTCCTAGTCTGATTCTTAAGAGTTTTCTGAATGTGAAGGTAAAAAAAATTCTGATTGGTTGAACAGAAGGCTTTTAAAATGGTATAAAATCAGGATAACTGTAAGACTACGGAAATGATTTAGAATGGCTGGTGAATAAGGGCCCTGGTCTTTCTTTAACCAGTAGCTTGAAAAACATTTCTTCAAAGCCATTGGCTACTTTCCCACTTGACCATCATCAAAACAGGGATAAGCAGTGAGAGAGAAATAAATCCTGTTGTAGTGACTATCATCAACCCTCAGAGAGAAAATAGCCAAGCTGGGAATTCAAATCAGAAAACCCTAGCTAGAGGTCAGAATCCTTTACGTCACCAATAGCTCACTGTGAGCATTCTGTGCTGAGGTAAACGAAATAAATCAAATACATATCAGGAAAACTTAACTCTTTAACAAAAGCAAAATCTTAAACATTCCCAAATTAAAAGAATTTACAGATGACACAAACACACACAAAAAAAAAGACACAAAAATTGAAATTTGCTTTAAGAGGATATAGAAAACATTGTGGGAAAAGGAGAAAATGCTAGTTACCAGCATTTTCTCCTTTTCCAACCATGTTTTCAAGAGCTTTCTTTCTGGGGGCTCTTAAAACTCACAACTGTGTGGTTCAGGGTTAACATACAGCATCTCTTTTCAGTTTTGCTTTTCTTTGAAGGACTGCTGACAGTCACTGCAAAAGGATCCATTCCTCTCTCTCTGCTGAACATTGTTTTGGTGATGTTTGTCTTGGAAAGTAGCCAGTTGCTTGGAAAGAATATTGTGTGTAGTACTGGTATAAGAAACTCCAGGAAAACATGGATAGGTGCACTGGCCGCCGCAATTTAACTGAAATAATGTTGAAAACGGCATTAAACACAATACAATCAATCTTTTCACTTTTGCCTTTTGTCCAAGGATTGCTGATGGTCATTAAACAGGATCTATTCCTCTCTCTATACTGAACACTGTTCTGATGATGTTTGTCTGGGAAAGTAGCCTTCGGCTTGGGAAGAATACTGTGCAAAGTACTGGTAAGAGGAACTCCAGGAAAGCATGGATAGGTGAGCTCATTGCCATAGCATACATGGCACTATAAGCCCATGTTCAAATAGCAAGAGTATATGCCAATTTTAAAACAATAAACAATAGCAATTATGTATGACCTCTTGTTGACCTTGCACTTAAAACAAGGAAATCATGACATCAACTCTTTACCTGACAACGAAATTAGACTCGTCTAAATTGAAAGCCCTTGCAGACGGCAAATGTGGCTCAAATTATGGAAAGTGTCTATGAAAGTGTAGAACACCTTGTGGGAAAAGGAGAAAATGCTCGTTACCAGTATTTTGTCCTTTTCCAACAATCTTTTCAAAGGGCCTTCTCTGTCACGGTCATTTAAACTCGGGATTGTGTGGTAAAGTTAACAAATTAGCACTTGCAGATGTCATTTTTCTTTTGAAGAGGAACACTTTTAAAAACATTATATTAACCTTTTTAACCACATAATCAAGAATACTGACCCTGGGAAAGGAGCATTTTTGAAAACATTGTGGGTATAGGAGAAAATGCTGGTAACCAGCATTTTCTCCTATACCCACAATGTTTTCTACCCTTTCAGAGACAAGTTTTACAAACTGAGCCACATTTGTTGTCTGCAACAGCTTTGAATTTGTTGTTTGGTAAAGTGTTAACCTTTTACCGCACAATGCCGCCTTTTGACGCCCCTGGGAAAGAAGTCTTTTGAAAACATTGTGGGAAAAGGAGAAAATGCTGGTAACCAGCATTTTCTCCTTTTCCCACAATGTTTTCTACGCTATCAAAGAAAAGTTGCACCATTTGAGCCACACTGAAATTGACGTCTGCAAATGCTTTCAATTTGGACAAGGCTAGAATTTTGTCATCTGGTAAAGGGTTAAAAGGAGAAAATGCACATAACAGTCAATTTCTCCTATTTTCACAGAAAATGGTGTGTTTACTTATATTACACCATTGAATCCTACTTCATGTTAATTATCTTTTTTTTTTCTTTATAAAAGTTCACTGCAGTAAATTCTTTTTTGGAGGTAATGAGTAACCAACAAGCAGAAATATCTTACCCTTTCCACTTAACCCTTTTCCACATAGTGCTGACTTTTAACGACCCTGAAGGAGGAGCTTTTTGAAACATTGTGGGAAAAAGAGATATTTTGGTACATGTAACTAGCATTTTCTCCTTTTCCCACAATGTTTTCTACCCTATCAAAGAAAAATCACAATATTTGAGCCACATTGAAATTATCGTCTGCAAATGCTTTCAATTTGGAAGGGGTCTAAAATTTTTTGGTGTGGTAAAGAGTTAAACCAAGGCTACACAATCCAGAGTTTTAACAACCCTGGGGAAAAAGGCTTTTGAAAATACTGTATCCATCATTTAAGCCACATTTAAATTGTCTTCTATAAATGCTTTCAATTTGGGCCAGTCTACATTGTTTTCGAAGTGGTAACGAGATAAATCCTTGTGGTTCGTAATAATTATCTCAAAACCTGCATGATCAAGTGCAGAAATAAGCCATCATATTTAACTTTTTAAAAAAAACAAAAAAATTGGGACTTGTCCAAATTGAAAGCATTTGCAGATGACAAGATTAATGTGAATCATAAATTAAAATTTATTTCTGAAAAGGTAGAAAACATTGTGGGAAAATGAGAACATGCTGGTTACCAGCATTTTTTCCTTTTCCAACAGTGTTTTCAAGTCTTCTTCAGCGCGATTAAAAATCAGTACTGTGAAGTTAAGAATTAACTCTTTACGAAACATAAAATTTTTAGACTGGTCCAAGTTGAAAGCATTTGCAGACAACAAATCAGGGGTGACTCAGAACTGAACTTTGCCTTTGGAAGGGTAGAAAACATTGTGGGAAAGGAGAAAACCATTGTTACAAGCATTTTCTCCTTTTTCAACAACGTTTTAGTAAGTCTTCTTCTTAAGGGTTGTTAAAAGTCTGTATTGTGTGGTAAAGAGTTAAGGTACATCTTGTAACTTGTTATCACAACCATTAACCTTTTACCAAACAATTCCACATTTTAATGACTTTACAGAAAAGGCTTTTGAAAACATTGTGGCAAAATATTTCCTACAACGACATTTTTTACCTCTTCAGAGTCAAGTTCCACTCTGGGAATGTTTTCAATTTGGACAAGTCTAAAATTATGTTAGATTGTAAAAGGAAAGTACCATTTCATCATACCAAATCAGAAAGAGAAAGCATGCATGCATGTACTTATCGAAAACTTCCATTGCCAAATACATGAGTCATGCTCTGTGAAAAAGGGCTTTAATGCATCTGCAATACAGGATCAACCCAAGTCAGCATGTGCAGTCCATGCAAACTAACCTAGGTCAGATTTTTTGCTATTGGTTAATTTTCTGCATGCCCAAGGACCAATCTACCTCGGGATTAAGTCGCTTGTTAGACAAAATGGATTTTATGGATCCATAATGATATGATGACTTCCTTGGTGTACTGCATCATGGAGATATATTAAACCCCTTTTGCCACAGCGCCAGACATCAATGACTATTTGATCTAGCACGCATTTTTACATTTTTTTTTCTTTACCTTAAGCACACTGTTTTTGTTTTTTCATTTTTTTTTAGACGGGGAAAACACGACCTCGTAAACCTGAACAGCAACTAAATATGACTTGTACATGTATTTCACTTTTTACCACACAACAAAAATCGTCGACGTGTCCAAATTGGAGGCATTTGCAGACGAAAAAATCAATTCTTGCTTAAATTATGGAGTTTATTTCACAAATAGTTGAAAACATTGTGGGAAAAGGAGAAAATGCTGGTTACCAGCATTTTCTCCTTTTCCCACAATGTTTTCAAAAACATTCTTTGTTAGGATCGTTTAAACATGGTACTATGGATCCATAATGACTTGCTTGGTAAAAATGCATCATGGAGATGCACTAAACCCCCTTGTGCCAGAGCATGGCTCATATGTAATAACATGCAAAAGTGAAATGAGATCTCGGTAATTAGAATCAAATTGATAATTCAAGGTGTTCTTTTTCACGAGTATCTCTAACAGAATATCAGGTACAGCATACAAAGATCAGACTGTATGTTGTTCAATGCAGTTTGATCTCGTTCTTCACTGTCTAATGCAACTACACATACAGTTGTGTAACATCTAATCAAAAGGTTTATAAAGCATTACACAAATGGCCATCTTAACACCGCTATAAAATGAGGAACCTTGCTACTGGGCCTCTACAAAACACTGTACCAGCCAACAAATTTCTGAATGAGTTCCAGACAAGCACAACCTTTAACCCTGTACCACACAATCCCGAGTTCTAATGACCCCCAAGAAAAAGGACTCTTGAAAACATTGTGGGAAAAGGAGAAAATGCTGATAACCAGCATTTTCTCCTTTTCCCACAATGTTTTCTACCCTTTCAAAGACAAATTTCATCATTTGTGCTACATTAAATTTGTCATCTGCAAATGCTTTCAATTCTGACCAGTCTGAAAATTTTGTCATATGGTACAGAGTTAAACCTTTACCACACAATCCCTAGTTTTAACAAGCCTAAAATGGAAAGCTTTCTGAAAACATTATGGAAAAAGGAGAAAATGTGCGTAACCAGCATTTTCTCCTTTTCCCACAATGTTTTCTACTCAAAGCCAACTCCCCACCATCTAAGCCACCCAGGATTTGTCGTCTGCAAATGCTTTCAATTTAGACAGGGCTAAAATTTTGCAGTTTGGTAAAAAGTTAAAGTTTTCTAAGTACATATCGAGGACACATGATTAACAAAAAATTTGACAAACCCATCAGCTTAACACTTATCAAAACAATCCCTTGTTTTAATGACCATGACCATGACCAAAGGGCTTTTGAAAACATACTAAGACAAGGAGAAAATGACAACCAGCATTTTCTCCTTTTCTCACAATCTTTTCTACTCTATCAAAGAAAACAACAACCTTGATTTGAGCTGCATTTCATAGATCATTTCATAGATCATCTGCAAATGCTTTCAATTTTGGCAAGTCTACTTAGCATTTGCAGACAATATTTTAACCCTTAACCACACAATCCGAAGTTTTAACAACCCTGAGGAAGAAGACTTTTGAAAACACTGGTAACCAGCATTTTCTCCTTTTCCCACAATGTTTTCTGTCCTGCCACATACAAATCTTACCATCCAATCATTTTTAAGCAAGACATACAAATCTTACCATCCAATCATTTTTTAATTTGTCATCTGCAAATGCTTTCAATTTGGACCAGTCTGAGATTTTGTTGTCTAGTAAAGAGTTAAGTGATGCTAAAAATGTGGGATTTGTCTTCAAAAGGGTAGAAAATATTGTGAAAATGCAGGTTACCAGTATTTTCTCCTTTTTCCACAATAGATCTAGTTTCAAAAGCCTTGCAGCCTAGCATCTTTAACCCTTTACTGCACAATGACGTCTTTTAACGCCCCTGGGAAAGAGGTCTTTTGAAAACATTGTGGGAAAAGGAGAAAATGCTGGTAACCAGCATTTTCTCCCTTTCCCACAATGTTTTCCATCCTATCAGAGACAAATTTCATTATTTGAGCCACGTTTAAAATGTCGTCTGCAAATGCTTTCAATTTCGACAAGTCTATATTTTTGTTGTGTGGTAAAGAGTTAAAACATGTGATTTTGTGATGAAGGGATGAGGAGTACAATGTAGTCAATGAGTGTCAAAGTTCTTTGTATTACATTGTCAAGGAGCGTTTAAGTGCTGCATGGTTTGGGTTAGCCAAACTGCACGAAACAGGAAACTCTTTCTCAACAAATAATTAATTAATTTTCCCAGGCTTAATATTTTCATATCTGTTCCTGTATCTTCAGACTGAGTTTTGATGAACTGCGATCTTTTGCAAAGATTTCTTTGAGTTTGCTCTGTCTACAAATTAGCCTGGATATGCTAAAGGTCTGCTGCATGAGGTGAAGCATGCGAAAAAATTCTGATCCCTTCTGTCCTTCGGTTGCTATCATCTGACAAGTTATACTAGTAAAGCCATTTAAGCCTTTACCAAAAAAGTCCTGAGGAACCCTGAGGAACAAGACATCTGAAAACATTGTGGAAAAAGGAGAAAACAATATTTCTTTATCAAATGATATAGGCAAAATTTTAGATTGTCAATGTAGCAAGTATCTGCAAATGACTACATTAATGTGGCTCAAAAAATGCAATTTGTCTTTGAAAGGATAGAAAACATTGTGGGGAAAGGTGAAAATGCTAACTATGAGCATTTTCACCTTTTTACAAAATTTTCGAAAGCCTCCTTCCTCTGGACCCTAATGGGACTGTTTGGTAACCAGCATTTCATCCTTTTCCAACAATGTTTTCTACCTTTTCTAAGACAATTTTCTCCATTTGAGCCACACTGAAATTGTTGTCTGCAAATGATTTTAATTTGCAACAGTCTATCATTTTGTTGTTTGGGACAGGTGTAAAGTCTTTTCAGAGGAAGGCAATATAATATGTACTGGAATGATAAAATTATAAGTAAAAATAAGAAGAAAGTGTACTTGATTGCTTTTATGTGGCGTTGATCTGGATTCCCTTAATGCATAGACTGTGCCCCCAACAGACACCTCGCGCCACATCCCAGCTTGAGCACTTCCATTAAAACTACCCTGGGGCTGCATAATGAACACACCATTGGTTGTTAAACCATCAATCTCCTCCCCAGAGTACCACTTCACAGCTTTCTCCTACGAATAAGGGATAATCTATTAACCCTTTACTAAACAATCCCTAGTTTTAACGACCCTGGGAAAAAGGCCTTTTGAAAACATTGTGGGAAAAGGAGAAAATGCTGTAACCAGCATTTTCTCCTTTTCCCACAATGTTTTCTAGCATTTCAGAAACAAATCCAATCATTTTAGCAACATTTAATTTGTCGTCTGTAAATGCTTTCAATTTGGGCCAGTCTAAAATATTGCCATGTGGTAAAGAGTTGAAGTAACTGGCAACTAGGTAACCCTTTGGCAATTTTTAACCCTCAAAGAGGTGAATAAACTCAACAGATATTTTCAGTCTAATAATAAAACCTAAATATTTTGCAATTTCAAGGCTGCTTTCGACTAAAGTGCTTCACCAAAGCAGACAGTGTAAATCAAAGATCAGACTGCACATTTGTGCAGTCTGATCTTTATCTACACTGACTACAATGGCAACTATAGTTGTGGAAGGCACTTAACATAAGGCAACCACTTTCCAACATTTTTATTTAGTTTTCATGAAATTGCTCACCATGTTAACTCTTTACCAAATGACCAAATTTTAGACTTGGCCAAACTGAAAGCATTTGCAGACGACAAAATAAATGCGACTCAAAAGTTCAAATTTAGAAGGTTGGAAAACATTGCGGGAAAAGGAGAAAATGCTAGTTACCAGCATTTTCTCCTTCTCCCATAATGTTTTCAAAAGGCTTCTGCTTCAAGGTCGTTAAAACTCGTGATTGTATGGTAAAGTGTTAACTCTTTACCAAAACCAAAATTCCAGACTTGTCCAAATTAAACACTTTTTGCAGACGACAAATTGAATGTTATTCAAATGATGTGATTTGCCTTTGAAAGGGTAGAAAACATTGTGGGAAAAGGAGAAAATGCCAGTTACCAGCATTAATTTTTCTCCTTTTCCCACAATGTTTTCAAAATCGTTCTTTCTAAGAGCTGTTTAAACTCAGGATTGGTTGCTAAAGGGTAAATCACGTGAGTGTTTCTTGTCACATGCCAAGATGTATATAAGATCTGACATAAGTTGGTGTTTGTCTTTGAGCTAAAATTTTATTAAACAAGTCTAGGAAACTGTTCTTCAGCAAGCCTTTGGCAAGCTTTGTGACAATTTCAGATGAGTTTAATAAAATCTTACCTCAAAAGCCAACAAATGTCAAATTCTTTTTATCATATAGTGATATTTCACAAATTAGACTAGAAGATGCCAAAGCATCCATGCACACCTACTAATTTCCATAACAATAACAAGAGGGCCATGATGGCCCTGGATCGCTCACCAGAGTCAATAGGCGAAATTTCACTCCAGAGTCATAATGACCCAATTTAAAACTCATCCGAGATATTATTAACCCTTTACCACACAATCATGGGTTTTAACGACCCTGTAGAAGAAGCCTTTAGAAAAATTGTGGGAAAAGGAGAAAATGCTGGTAACCAGCATTTTCTCCTTTTCCCAAATGTCTTTTTCCCTATCCATAATAAATTTCAAATTTTCAGTCCCATTTATTTTGTCTTCTGCAAATGCTTTCAATTTGGACCAGTCTAAAAGTATGTCGTTTGGTAAAGAGTTAAGACAAACATTCTGACCATTTGTCAGATCAATTGAGCTGAAAATGTGGCCCCTGGAGTGTCCAAAATGTATTTCTTCAATTTGACCTAGTGACCTAGTTTATGGTCATCCGAGATTTAATTAAGGCAAACATTACGACCAATTATCAAGTCAATTGAGGAAAAAATGTGGCCTCTAGAATGCCCACAGGATATTTCTTTAATTTGACCTAGTGACATAGTTTATGACCCTAGGTGACCCAAATTTGAACTCATCTGAGATTTCATCAAGACAAACATTCTGACCAGGGTCCAAAGAATCCACTCATCCACTCCTATTTACCAGTACGAAATGGGCGAGGACAAGTGATTTTTCGGACACGGTCGTCCAGCAGGGCGAGTGATTAATTGTGGTTACTAAGCAAATAAAATTTCAGCTGAAGAAAAACGATCAAGATTAGATTCTAAATACATGAATGAAAAGCCAGTATCGAAACCGGATTTCAAATGTGCTGTTCTCTGTTTGTAATATAGACCGGTTTCAAGTCAGGTGAATGATATAACCCGGTAACTTCCATCGAAATTTAAAAATAAGAAATTGTATATTTTCGATTAAAAAATAAAGCAAATCTTGACTATATTTAAACAAATAGCATTAACTCTAGTACTCTACAGAAACTGGAGGGAAGAAGTTTCTGTTTTGAGACTCTTTCAGTCTGTATTGATCGGAAAGTGGATAACAGGTACTTTTATCTCGTATTTATGATCTGACGAGTGGAAATCAAAGCAGGACTAGTACTTTTTGAAAGGCACTCATCCTACAGGACAAGTGCCTTTTCTGGAAATCTTTGGACCCTGCTGACCAATTTTCAGGTAAATTTAATAAGAAATGTGGCCTCTAGAGTGTCCACAAAGTATTTCTTTTGTTTGACCTAGTGACTTAGTTTATGACCCCAAGTGACCCAATTTCAAACTCATGCGAGATTTAATTAAGGCAAACATTCTGACCAATTTTCCAGTCAATTGAACAAAAAATGTGGCCTCTAGATTGCCGACAAGGTATATCTTTAATTTGACCTAGTAACCTAGTTTATGACCCTAGGTGACCCAAATTCAAACTCATCCAAGATTTTATGAAGACAAACATTCTGACCAATTTTCAGGTCACTTGAGTAAGAAATGTGGCCTCTAGTTAGCCCACAAGGTATTTTTTTAAATTTGACCTAATTTATGACCCCAGGTGATCCAAATTCAAACTCATCCGTGACTTAATCAAGACAAACATTCTGACCAATTTTCAGGTCAACTGAGTAAGAAATGTGGCCTATAGAGTGCCCACATTGTATTTCTTTAATTTGACCTAGTGACCTAGTTTATGACCCCAGGTGACCCACATTCCAACTCATCCGAGATTTCATCAAGACAAACATTCTGACCAATTTCCAGGTCAACTGAGTAAGAGATGTGGCTTCTGAAGTGTCCACAAGGTATTTCTTTAATTTGATCTAGTGACCTAGTTTAGACCCCAGGTGACCCAATTTCCAACTTATGCGAGATTTAATTAAGAAAAACATTCTGACCAATTTTCATGTCAACTGAGTAAGAAATGTTGCCTCTAGAGTGCCCACAAGGTATTTCTCTAATTTGACCTTGTGACCTACTTTATGACCCCAGGTGACCCAATTTTAGACTCATCTGAGATTTAATTAAGACATACATTCTGACCACTTTTCAGGTCAATTGAGTAAGAAATGTGGCCTCTTAGAGCACCCACAAGGTATTTCTTTAATTTGACCTATTGGCCTAGTTTATGAACCTAGGTGACCTAATTTCAAACTCATCTGAGATTTTATAAAGACAAACATTCTGACCAATTTTCAGGTCAATTGAGTAAGAAATGTGGCCTCTAGAGTTTCCACAAGGTATTTCTTTAATTTGACCTAGTGACCTAGTTTATCACCCCAGTTGACCCAATTTTAAGCTCATGCGAGATTTCACCAAGACAAACATTCTGACCTACTTTATGACCCCAGATGACCCAATTTCAATCTCATCCGAGATTTAATTAAGACAAATATTCTGACCAATTTTCAAGTCAATTGAGCAAACAAGAGGGCCATGAGGCCCTGGATCACTCACCTGAGTCAATAGGCAAAACGAACTCAGGTGACCAAATTTCAAACTCATCTAAGATTTAATTAAGACAAGCATTTTGACCAATTTTCAAGTCAATTGAGCGAAAAATGTGGCCTCTAGAGTGTCAACAAGGTATTTCTTTAATTTGACCTAGTGACCTACTTTATGACCCCAGGTGACCCAATTTCAAAGTTATCTGCCATTTAATTAAGAAAAACATTCTGACCAATTTTCAAGTCAACTGAACGAAAAAATGTGGCCTCTAGAGTACCCACATGGTATTTCTTTAATCTAACCTAGTGACCTAGTTTTTGCCCCCACATGATCCAATTTCAAACTTGTCTGAATTTTATCAAGACAAACATTCTGACCAAGTTTCACATTTATCTGACTGAAAATGTGGCTTCTGAAGCGCACATAAGGTTTTTCTAAAATTTGACCTAGTGACCTAGTTTTGACCCCACATGACCCAATTTCGAACCTGTCCAAGATTTTATCAAGACAAACATTCTGACCAAGTTTCACAGGTATCTGAATGAAAATGTGGCCCCTGGAGCGTACACAGTTTTTCTAAGGTTTTATCTAGTGACCCAGTTTTTGAACCCACATGACCCAATTTCGTACACATCCAGGGTTTTATCAAGACAAACATTCTGACCAAGTTCCACAAGTATCTGACTGAAAATGTGGCCTCTAGAGCGCACACAAGGTTTTTCTAAGATTTGACCTAGTGACCTAGTTTTTGACCCCACATGACCCAATTTCACACTCATCTGAGATTTTATCAAGACAAACATTCTGACCAAGTTTCAAAAGTATCTGACTGAAAATGTGGCCTCTAGAGCGTACACAAAGTTTATCTAAGATTTGACCTGGTGACCTAGTTTTTGACCCCAGATGACCCAATTTCAAATTCGTGCGAGATTTTATCAAGACAAACATTCTGACCATGGTTCACAAGTATCTGACTGAAAATATGGCCTCTAGAGCGCACAGAAGGTTTTTCTAAGATTTGACCTAGTGACCTAGTTTTTGACTCCACATGACCCAATTTTGAACTCGTCTGAGATTTTATCAAGACAAACATTCTGACTAAGTTTCACAAGTATCTGACTGAAAATTTGGCTGCTAGAGTGTACACAAGGTTTTACTAACATTTGACCTAGTGACCTAGTTTTTGACCCCACATGATCCAATTTCAAACTCATCTGAGATTTTATCAAGACAAACATTCTGACTTAATTTCACAAGTATCTGACTGAAAATGTGGCCTCTAGAGCATACACAAGGTTTTTCGAAGATTTGATCTAGTGAACTAGTTTTTGATCCCACATGACCCAATTTCGAACTCATTCGAGATTTTATCAAGACAAACATTCTTACCAAGTTTCATGAGGATCAGACTGAAAATGTGGCCTCTAGAGCATACACAAGGTTTTTCTAAGATTTGACCTAGTGACCTAGTTTTTGACCCCACATGACGCAATTTAGAACTTGTCCGAGATTTTATAAAGACAAACATTCTGACCAGGTTTCATGAGGATCGGACTGAAAATGTGGCCTCCGGAGCGTACACAAGGTTTTTCTAAAATTTGACCTAGTGACCTAGTTTTTGATCCTACACGACCCAATTTAGAACGCGTCCGAGATTTTAAAAATACAACAATTCTGACCAGGTTTCATGAGGATCGGACTGAAAATGTGGCCTCTAGAGTGTACACAAGGTTTTTCTAAGATTTGACCTAGTGACCTAGTTTTTGATCCCACATGACCAAATTTCAAACTCGTCTGAGATTTTATCAAGACAAACATTCTGACCAAGTTTCATGAGGATTGGACTGAAAATTTGGCCTCTTGGGTGTAAACAAGGTTTTTCAAAGATTTGACCTGGTGACCTAGTTTTTGACCCCACATGACCCAATTTCGAACTCATCCAAGATTTTATCAAGGCAAACATTCTGCCTAAGTTTCACAAGTATCTGACTGAAAATGTGGCCTTTAGAGTGTACACAAGGTTTTTCTAAGATTTGATCTCGTGACCTAGTTTTTGACCCCAGATGACCCAATTTCAAACTCGTCCGAGATTTTATCAAGACAAACATTCTGACCTAATTTCACAAGTATCTGACTGAAAATGTGGCCTCTAGAGCGTACACAAGGTTTTTCTAACATTTGACCTAGTGACCTAGTTTTTGACCCCACATGACCCAATTTCAAGCTCGTCTGAGATTTTATCAAGACAAACATTCTGACCAAGTTTCATGAGGATCAGACTGAAAATGTGGCCTCTAGAGCGTACACAAGGCAAAAAGTTGAAGACGCACGACGGACACAGCACGATCACAATAGCTCACCATGAGCACTTTCTGCTCAGGTGAGCCAAAAATGTGGCCTCTGGAATGCCCACAAGGTATTTCTTTAATTTGACGTTGTGACCTAACTTATGACCCCAGGTGACCAAAATTCAAACTCATCTGAGATTTCATCAGACAAACATTCTGACCAATTTTCAGGTCAATTGAGCTAGAAATGTGGCCTTTAGAGTGTCCACAAGGTATTTCTTTAATTTGACCTAGTGACCTAGTTTATGACCCTAGGTGACCCAAATTCAAACTCATCTGAGATTTCATCAAGACAAACATTCTGACCAATTTTCAGGTCAACTGAGTAAGAAATGTGGCCTCTAGACTGTCCACAAGGTAAATGTTGACGATGGACTACACACAACAGACATCGGACAACCACAAAAGCTCACCTTGAGCACGTTGTGCTCAGGTGAGCTAAAAGACACACAACATTTACTTCTCTGAAATCGTACAAAATGACTTCACAAATGACGTCATACAATTCTGATATCAAATGTGTATTAGACAAGGAAATTTGTAATGGGTATATTACACAGAAAACAAGGGAGGTCATGAAATAAAGATTCATACTTAACACCTGTACAACATTTGTGTCTCTCATAACAAAGACGTTCAGTTTGCTACGGCTCCGACCCATAACTCTGAGGTCATGGGTTGTATTTCCCAGTGGCAGTAAGATTGGCAAATCCATATGGACGAAAGTCTGACAAGCCACTTCTCCTGTTGCAGTATTGCTTATTATATGTATTCATTGCGTATTGCTTCTACCAAATAACAAAATTTTAGACTTGTCCAAATTTAAAGCAATTGTAGACCTTTTAACTCTTTACCGAACAACAAAATTTTGGCTGGTCCAAATGGAGAGCATTTGCAGACGACATATTGAATTTAGCTGAAATGATAGTAATTGTTTCTGAAAGTGTAGAAAACCTTGTGGGAAAAGGAGAAAATGCTGGTTACCAGCATTTTCTCCTTTTCCCACAAGGTTTTCACAAGTTTATATAACTCAAGATTGTTAAAACTTCGGATTATGAAGCAAAATCTGTTTCCAGATGTAACATGCTACTGGAGTACTTACCCCAAGAAATATATTTCTACCAGAATCAAAACCTGCTGCGTAAATTCTGGCTGCATACGGAAAGTTCCTGTCAACCAAAATCCTACAAGCGAACCTTGATATGGTGGATTGTGCAACGGTCTCATTTTCATTTCGTTGGTGCCCGGGTATTGTATCTGTTACAACAAAGTCTATTGGATCTTCTGAGGATCTACCAATCTGTAATGGGAGAAGACATTGAGTTAATTATTTATAATGTGCATGTGGAAATGTTCAATGATATCTTTTAGACTTGTCCATGGGGAAATTTACTGCAGACAGGTTTCACTGGTACTATGCTAGGGCTTTGAAATGTCTAGCCCAAGAACATGCAAATAAGAACCCCAATGCTTGAACCTGGGGCCTCCAGGTTAGGAACCCTAAGCTTTACTACTAAGCCATGGAGAAACTTCAGGTTAAATAATGCCATTAGTCCTTAAAAGGTTGGAAAGCATTGTGGCAACCAGCAATTTCTCCATTTCACACAATGTCTTCAAAAGCCAAATACCTTATCATTCTAATTTCAGATCATAATAAGTGTGGAACAATGACTCTTCAAATAAACGGTACTTAAAGTTTATTTTAATCTGTCTCTTCCAATACCTTTGACAAGATAACAAAGTGCAGGATATTTCCTTAGTTATCTGTCAGTTAGTCATGTTGACTGTAGAACAGCACACCTGCCTACTGGGACTACTTTTAAGCATGCAGCAATGCATCTCAATGATAGACTGGAAGTATTGGCAGCAAAAACTGTCATTTTCTTTTTCAATATTAAATATAGTTTCAACATGAAACCCCCCTTCTCTTTTTCTTAGAAGTTGAAATAAAAAAAAAAATTCGTTCCTTCGCAAAATGTTTTTTTTTTTTGCAGGAAAAAAGTCACATTCCTTTGGTAAGTAACACTTAAACTTCTCATTAACCTTCTGCGGACAGTGCAGATCAAGATCAGACTGCACAGAATGTGCAGTCTGATCTTTTATCTACACTGTCCGATAGGGAGATATTTTTCGCCTTGCCCAATAAACTTTCCCAATCCAAGCCACCAAACATCTATTCATTATTTCCTCTCAACATTTGTTCAATTCACTTGTTGCATGGCAATGGTAAGAACACACAAAGATGCTACATCATTTAACCTTTTACCAGATGACAAAATTATAGCCTTGTCCAAAATGAAAGCATTTGCAGACGACAATTTCAGTGTGGCTCAAGTGGTGCAACTTTTCTTTGAAAGGGTAGAAAACAATGTGGGAAAAGGAGAAAATACTGGTTACCGGCATCTTCTCCTTTTTCCCAAGTTTTCAAAAGGCTTCTTTCCCAGGATCGCAAAAGGCAGCATTACGCAGTAAAGTTTAAAGATAGACCTAACCCTTAGAGCATCGAACAAAACCAACAGAAATGTTCATCCTAGAAATACGCACCAAATAACTGCAATCCATGGTTGCTTTTGTCTAGTGTTTCAGCAAAGCAGACAGTGTAGATCATAGATCAGGCTGCACATTCTGTGCTGCCTGATCTTGATCTACAATGGCTGAAAAGGCAACTATACTTGTGAATTTGAGGTACTTTAACTCTTTACCACACAATACCGACTTTTAACAACCCTGAGAGAGAAGACTTTTGAGAACATGGTGAGAAAATGCTGGTAACCAGTATTTTCTCCTTTTCCCACAATGTTTTCCACCCTATCAAGATGAAATTCCATCATTTGAGCCACATTTAAATTGTCTGAAAATGCTTTCAATTTGGACAAGTCCATTTTTTTGCTGATTTACTGGTCTTTGAATCAGTTCTTTTGTTTTTACCAATGTCCAGAAGAAGGCTTTTGGAAACATTTAGGCATGGGAGAAAATGTTGGTAACCAGGGTTCCTTTACCATTAATGTTTCCCAGAGTTCCTTTCTCAACAATGTTTCCTACCCTTTTAAAGGCAAATCCCATCATTGCAGCCCAGCCAGGTAGCTCAGTTGTTAGCATATCTGACTCATGAACTAGTGGTTGCAAGTTCAATACCAGGCTGAGGCAAACTTTCTTTCCGCCGATTTGTCTCCTCTCTCCTCTGTTGCATGTGAGAAAATTAGTCAAAGACTTAGAGAGAAAGCTGTGTCAGCACTGATGTGAGAAAGCCAGGAAACACATGCATAGGTGCACTGACTGCCATGATATGACCTAAGCTTTTAAAATGGCAATAAACTCCAATAAGAACAAAAACCATCATTGCAGCCACATTTCAGTACTTGTCTGCAAATGCTTCAAATTTGATAAATCTAAAAATTTATCATCTGGTAAAGATTAAACTGTAATGATAATGGCAGCCAGTGATATAATCTGTTTACTGGGAAAACATTAGGGTTAGACATAGAATCAATGCAAACAGCATTATCCTGCACATCATTACGTACAGATGGATTGCCTTCACTTTGTTTTACAAACAAATTCCCTCATATCTGTAAAAAGTCAAGAATCAACATTGTAACTGAAGTTTTCTCCTTGATTGCAAATGACACAGCAATCTAATGTGAACCTTAAGTCTTAACCAAATGACGAAATTTTAGACTAATCCAAATTGAAAGAATTTGCAGACAAGAAAATGAATGTGTATCAAGAACTGAAATTTGTTTTGGGAAGGGTAGAAAATATAGTGGAAAAAGGAAAAAATGCTGGTTACCAGTATTTTCTCCTTTTCCCACTATATTTTTAAAAGACTTCTTTGTTAGGGTTATTAAAACTCAGGATTATAATATTATGGTCAATAATTAAAGATATATCTATACTCTTTTTCAGCCAATTTTTAACCTATTTCATCTTTATTTTATCAAACTATAATCATGCTGGTTACCAGCATTTTCTCCATTTCCCACAATGTTTTCAAAAGCCTTCTCTTTCAGGGTCATTAAAAAATGGGTATGTTCTGGTACAGAGTTAAAATTCAAAGTTTGTAATGTAACAAGAACTGTCACAGAAAATGACTGAAAACCTGTTAAAGTACTTCGATAAAGAAGTCGAATGTTCAAACTTAACCCTTTCCCAAACGACAAATTTTGGACTAGTCCAAATTGAAAGAGTTTGCAGACGACAATTTTAAATTTGATGAAAATGGCAGAAAGGTCTCAAAACGGGTAGAAAACACTGTGGGAAAAGGAGAAATTGCTCGTTACGAGCAATTTCTCCTTTTCCCACAGTGTTTTCAAAAGACTTGTACTGCAGACACGTGAAAACCTGGGCTTGTTTGGGAAAGGGTTAATGTACATTACACACTCAAACATCCAAGTTCAAGGGAAGATGATTTTTTCTGAGCCTAACTCTGCAAAACAGCAAAGTTTTATATTCATCCAAATTAAAAGCGTTTACAGATGGCAGACTATATAATAATTATATGACCAAAATAATGAGATTTCATTTTGAAAAGGTAGACAGCATTGTGGAAAAAGGTGAAAATGCTGATTAACAGCATTTTCTCCTTTTTACCACAATACTTTCATAGTATGCTTAAGGTCATTTAAACATGGGATAATGTGGTATGAGGTTAACAGGATGACATCTGTACTCTCAGGTCATTTGAAGTGCATCGATGTATTTTTATACTCTTGCAAATAAAGTCTTTTAACAACATTGTGTGAAAGGAGCCATACCAGCCATTGCTACCTTTCTGATCTCTATAGCATTTCAGTGTTTTTTCTTGTGCGTGTTTCTTGCCTTGAAATATTCTTACATTTTGTCAAAT
The DNA here is from genome assembly GCA_945859785.2 of Tridacna gigas. NCBI lineage: Eukaryota > Metazoa > Mollusca > Bivalvia > Cardiida > Cardiidae > Tridacna > Tridacna gigas. The sequence goes on along the minus strand of OX244029.2, from coordinate 11,030,532 downwards.
TTTCTTAATGGAAGAAGGCATAGTCCATTGTGTTATTTAACCCTTTACCCCACAATTCCAAGTTTTAACAACCCAGAGAGAGAAGTCTTTTGAAAACATTGTGGAAAAAGGAAAAAATGCTGGTAACCAGCATTTTCTCCTTTTCCCACAATGTTTTCTACTCTAATGAAGACAAATTCCATCATTTGAGCCACACTGAAATTGTCGTCTGCAAATGCTTTCAACTTGGACAGGTCTACATAATTGTCACTGGGTAAAGAGTTAAAGAATGACACAGGTCTTTACCTAAGAATCCTGTGTTTAAATGACCCTGAGGAAAGGGATATTGAAAACATTGTGGGAAAAGGAGAAAATGCTGGAATCTAGCATTTCCTCCTTTTTTCATAATGTTTTCTACCCTTTAAAGAACACATCTCTTCAATTAAGTTACATTTAATTTGTTGTCTGCAAAATGAATGCTTCCAATTTGGACAAGTCAAAGATTTTGCTGCTGTTAGGCAGAGTCAACAATCAATTACAACTGTTAACCACCCTAAGGATGAAGGCTTGTAAAAACATTCTGGAAAAGGGAGATAGTGCTGGTAACCAGCATTTTCTTCTTTTCCCACAATGCTTTCTACCCTATCAAAGAGAGAAATCATCATTCAGGCAACATTCGATATGTCGTCTGCAAATGCTTTCAATTTTGACAAGTCCAAAACTGACATTCAGTACAGAGTTAAAAGGGTAAATACCGCTGACTGCTCAAGTGTGTGTTTTTCAAACAGAACAAACACAAAAATCCAGATATCCTTCTTTTGGAAAACAAAAAGGTTTAACCTTTACGACACAATTCCAACTTTTAACAACCCTGAGAGAGAAGCCTTCAGAAAACATTGTAGGAAAAGGAGAAAATGCTGGTAACCAGCATTTTCTCCTTTTCGCACAATGTTTTCTATCCTTCCCAAAACAAATTTCAATTTTTGAGTCACATTTATTTTGTCGTCTGCAAATGCCTTCAAACTGGACAAGTCTAAAATTTTGTCGTTTGGTAAAGAGTTAACCTTGTAGCAATGTACCAGTCCTGAATCTAATTGCTTATGTCCACAGTTTAGGTCAAGATCAGACTGCACAGAGCATGCCAGATATTCTGACAAAAACAGCTTTCTTGCGAGAATGTCTGTTTCATGTACTTAGCACTGCAAGGGATAGCTATTTACCCCACAGCAAAACTTTAAACCCTTCGAAAGTGAAAGCCTTTGCAGACGACAACTTAAATGTTGCTCAAAGCATGACAAGTGTCTTTCAAAGGGCAGAAAACATAGTGGTAAAAAGCTTAAATGCTGGTTTCCCCTGAGAGGTGGGTTTCAAAAAATGAGGAAAAGGGAGAAAATGCTGGTAACCAGCATTTTCTTCAGTACCACATTGTTTTCTACTTTATGAAGAACAGAATCATCATTAATTTTGAGCTAAAGTTAATTTGTTGTATGCAATATGCAATTTGGTTCAGTCTAAAACTTAACTGTTTGGCAAAGAGTTAAAAGACCTTCTCTAGATGTAGTACAAATTCTGATCATTAATTTTGAGCTAAAGTTAATTTGTTGTATGCAATATGCAATTTGGTTCAGTCTGAAATTTAACTGTTTGGCAAAGAGTTAAAAGACCTTTTCTAAATGTAGTATAAATTCTGATAATGGAGATAAAAACTTAGACTGTATATTCAAAGCAGTCTGATCTAAACCGTTTGCAACACTGGCAACAATGTCCAATCAAAGCTTCAGCACAGGAAATGTCAGAACACTTTCAATATGGACAAGGTAAAAGTTTACCTGTCTCCTATAGCTTGGTATCCTAAGGTTAAACCTACGGAGTCAATGTAATGACTCAGATTTCTGAGAGATATAATACTAGTTAGTCTATTTTGAGCTTAACTCTTTCATTACTGACTCAAGAAACTCCACTTTTTTTCGAGGCTTTAAAGAAGATTCCTACTGCTACTGAATATGAAGTGCGTCATAGCCTAGCATCGGGTAGCGGATGGTGTAGATCAAATATCAGACTGCACGTTCTGTGCAGTCTGATCTTGATCTACACCATCCGCAAAAGCTACTGATGTCGTCATCAGTAGAGAAAGAGTTAACCCAGTTAAATTTTAACATGACTTTGCCTTTTACCATATAGCAAAATTTTAGACTAGTCCAAACTGAAAGCATTTGAGGACAACAAAAAAAAGTGACTCACAAATTAAAATTGTTTTGCATTTTCTCTTTTCCCACAATGTTTTCAAAAGCTATCTTTCTCAGGGCTGTTAAAAGTCAGAATTGTGTGGTAAAGAGTTACCCTTTTACCAAACAGCAACATTTAAGACTCGTCTGAATTAAAATCCAAAGCATTTGCAGACAGGGTATTCATGGACCATTTCCAATGGCTGCAAATACAATTAACCCTTTACCACACAATCCCGAGTTTTAACGACCCTGAGAAAGACAGCTTTTGAAAACATTGTAGGAAAAGGAGAAAATGCTGGTAACCAGCATTTTCTCCTTTTCCTATAATGTTTTCTACACAAGTTAAGGCAAGTTTCATCATTTTGGCCACCTTTGATTTGTCATCTGCAAATGCTTTGAATTTGGACAAGTCTAAAACTGAAAGTCAGAGAGGTTTCATCCTATAGGCTTGCCTAAACAAATGAATTGTACAGAACCAAGACCAGACTGCACTTTCTATGCACAGAGGGAAAGGGATGTGTTATTTATACGTAACAGACATTTTGTCCAAAATATTCTTGTTTGTCACTTTTTGCTATATTTTAGGTAGTAAAATGTTTATCAATAATAGTAATTATGGGTGTAAAAACTTCTACATAGTTTGGAAAAATAGAAAAGCAAAAGAATCTTTTTAAATTTATAATATGCCTTATAAAACCTGTAGTACTGAAAACACCTACATCCACTACTAGGTCTCTAAAATAAAAGGACAATTATTTACACTAGTAGACTCTATACGATAGGGAAAGGTTGTCATAAAACATAAATACAGCAATGAAAATCACAGATTTATAACAATTTCCATCAAAAGAGAGAACACATACATGTATGTTTGTTTGCATTTAATTGTAACATCATCCTCCTTTCTTAGAGAAAGTCCTTGCTTAAAATGTTAACTCTTTACAAGGCGACAAAATTTTATGGTTAGCCAATTTGAGAGCATTTGCAAATCACAAATTGAATGTTGATCAAAGGATTGGGTGTTTTTAAAAAGGTAGAAAACCTTGTGAGAAAAGGAGAAAATGCTGGTAACCAGCATTTTCCAAAAAGAGTTTTCTACCCTGTCAAAGAACTTCAGTTCACCTGCGTCACTTTCAAATCTGTCGTCTGCTGATGCTTTCAACAATTTGTCCTTTGGTGAAGACTTAAGGCATGGACACAGATATAAAGTAAATACTTAATGAACATATTTCAAGAGCTGGATGATTGTTGTCAACTTGTATAAATTCACTTGGGGAGTTTGTCTACTTTGAAAATCGAAATTGAAAATTGATTTTTCAAAATGATGAGAAGAGTTTCATTCCGGTTTTAAAAGTGGGAGTTTTTGTAATTTGGGAGAAGTACTGTCTAGGATTTCATTTTCACACAATGGCACATGGCTGACTTGTTATTCATTTAACCCTTGACAACATGACAAAATCTTAAACCAGTCCGAACTTAAACCAGTCATTTGCTGATGACAATTTCAATGTGGCTCAAATGATGGGATTTTTCTTTGATAGGGTAGAAAACATTGTGGGAAAAGGAGAAAATGCTGGTTACCAGCATTTCCTCTTTTTCCTATAATGTTTTCAAAAGGTTTCTGCCTCAGGCTCATTAAAAGTCCGCACTGTGTGGTAAAGGATAAAGACCTGTTCATTCTGTCCCAACTTTTTACCTTATTTTTGAGTTACTTGCCATATTTTGTAATACAGGACAGTTTTGAATACCAGAATGAGAGAATAACCATGATAGCATCTTTCCTTTGATTATAATATAAGCATGGTTATTCTGTTTGGTGTTTAAGTACACATATGCATGCATTTCCAGTATTTCTTTACCAATATCTTAACCCTTTACTGAACAAGGCAGCCTTTTGACACCCCTGGGAAACAAGCCTTTTGAAAACATTGTGGGAAAAGGAGAAAATGCTGGTAACCAGCATTTTCTCCTTTTCCCACAATGTTTTCTACTCTATCTAAGAAAAGTTGCACCATTTGAGCCACACTGAAATTGTCGTCTGCAAATCCTTTCAGTTTGGACAAGGCTAAAATTTTGTCGTCTGGTAAAGGGTTAATACTTCATGTATGAGAAATGATCTAGGCCCAGTAGCTCAGTCCATAACAAACAGGGCTTGAAACCTAGGAACCATTAAAACCTTGGGATAGTGTGGGAGAGGGCTGATTCCCTAAGGCAGTAGGACATTTACAAATAGTTATAAGCACCATTTATAAGAGCCATATAATCAAAACTTTAGAATATAAACTTCCTGAAAACTCAACCCTTTACTGCACAATGTTGACTTTTCACGACCCTGGGAAAGAAGCCTTTTGAAAACATTGTGGAAAAAGGAGAAAATGCTGGTAACCTTTTTCCACAATGTTTTCTACCCTATCAAAGACAGAAATCATCATTTTAGCAACATTAAATGTGTCGTCTGCAAATGCTTCCAATTTGGTCCAGTCCAAAATTTTGTCATTTGATAAAGAGTTAAGGGTAGAAATATTGAGAGAAAAGAAGAAAATACATGTACTTGTAACAAGCGTTTTCTTGTTTTTACAAAGTGTTTTAATTAAAAGGATTACTTTCCAAAGGAGGAGACTAAAACAGGGTATTGTAAGGTAAGGGGATATCCTGTTCTTTATCATGAGCACCCTACAAATCTGTAAGACACCCTACTTAGTCGATTTTGTGTACATCTTCTCATTTTATGTATGTAATGCAATGACTCATTTCTTCAACTATCAGATCCAGCACTGTACAAATACAACTTTTTGCCTCCCTGCATTTAACCCTTTACCACACAATCCCGAGTCATAATGATCCTGAGAAAGAAGACTTTTGAAAATATTGTGGGAAAAGGAGAAAATGCATTTTCTCCTCTTCGCACAATGTTTTCTACACTGTCAGAGACATATTCCATCATTTTCACACAATTAGATTGTTGTCTGCAAATGCATTCAATTTGGAAAAGTCTAAGTTATGTCATCTGGTAAAGAGTAAACACCTGTCACAACAATGTAGACAAAGTTTTTACCCTTTCAAAGAAAAATCCCATAGTTTGAGCCATTTGCAATTTCTTGTCTTCAACTGCTTTCAATATGGACCAGTCTAAAATGTTATCAACAAGTAAGATAACTCTTTACTATGCGACAACATTTATGGCTCATCAAAATTAAAAGCATTTGCACATGACAAAATTACTGACTCAATACTAGAAATTTGCTTATAGAAGGGTAGAAAACAATGGGGGAAAATTTCCCACAATGTTTTCCAAAGCCTTCTTTGTCAGGGTTGTTTAACCCTTTACTGCACAATGATGCCTTCTTACGCCCCTGGGAAAGAAGCCTTTTGAAAAAATTGTGCGAAAAGGAGAAAATGCTGGTCACCAGCATTTTCTCCTTTTCCCACCATGTTTTCTATCCTATCAAAGACAAATTGCACCATTTGAGCCACATAGAAATTGTCGTCTGCAAATGCTTTCAATTTGGACAAGGCTAAAGTTTTGTCGTCTGGTAAAGGGTTAAACCTTAGGATTGTGTGGCAAGGAGTTAAATAATGTGTAGAGTCAAAATAAAGATTCTCTTCTGTTTAACATAACATATGAATAACAATCACTTAACCCTTTCCCAAACAAGCCCTGGTTTTCATGTGTCTGCAGTACAAGTCTTTTGAAAACACTGTGGGAAAAGGAGAAATTGCTCGTAATGAGCAATTTCTCCTTTTCTCACAGTGTTTTCTACCCTTTTTGAGACCTTTCTGCCATTTTCATCAAATTTAAAATTGTCGTCTGCAATCTCTTTCAATTTGGACCAGTCCAAAATATGTCGTTTGGGAACGGGTTAAATATGAGTAGTTTGTAAACAACTGTGTATCTTCTGTTCAAAGGTCAAAAAAAAAAAGGAAAACTGTTAATTTTCTATCGTATTATCCATTGCCAACACAATAAATTAAGTTTTTGGCTCTTTCAAACTGAAAGCATTCTGCAGGTGACAACTTCGAAAGTGGTACAAATGAATATAAATTTTTTTGACAAAATAGAAAGTACACTGGGAAAAGGACAAAATGCAGGATACCAGCAATTTTCTCCTTTTCTGACAATATTTCTATCTCATGGTTGTTAAAACTTGTAACTGGTAAAAGATTAAGCTATGATAACTGTCCTACTCAAGAAAACTAACGCAAAAGCTTACTCGGCCAAACAGACCTCTTTTAGGGTAAAATTGTTTCATACCGTATACTGGTTATTTTCATTGCTGTGAAATTTTACGGATTTGGGGAAAAAGCATAATATTCCATTTTTTTAATGAGTTTTATTTTTAGCTGTTCAAAATGTCAGTAAAAATTTAGCTCATTAAAATTTCGCAGCAGTAAAATCTAAGATCATGGTGTTTGACTCGAGGGGTTCTGCCACAAATGGTTGGGAAAACTGTTCAAAGCATCAAAACAAGAGGGCCATGATGGCCCTGTATCGCTCCACTGGCTTATAAATATAAACCACGAAGAAAAGTCTTCACTATATAAGCCCTTATAAAACTATGACCTCATGGCTACAGTCTGACTAAATGGGGAATATTGTATTAGAAGAATAACATGCCAAATGTGGGAGTTCTTGGCCTTATGGCTGGTAACAAGATGGTTTCTGAACTTTTCACTCCATAAACCCATGTAAAACTTGTGATCCCTGGTGCAGGGCCAAACTTGATCCTAGAGCTGTAACTTGGGCCCTCTTTGTAACTGTCCACTAAATAATGCTATAATTATATGCAAAATTTGGTAGCCTAAGCCTTATGGCTATGTACACCAAGATTTAAAAGTTTTCCCTATGTAAGCCTATGTAAATCTTGTGAACCCCCCCCCCCTCCAAGTATGAGGCCAAATTGACCCCAGGACTATACTTTGGGCACTTTTGGTAGACTCCAACTAGATCAAGCTAAATGCCAAATTTGGTAGCTCTAGGCCTTATGGTTTCAGACAAGAAGATATTTAAAGTTTTCTCTATATAAGCCTACGTATAAAACTTGTGACCCCTGGGGAAGAGCCAATTTTGACCCCAGGGCTATAATTTCAAGAAAAATGATAGAAGTCTACTACATAAAGCTACATGCCAAATTTGGTAGCCCTATGCCTTATGGTTTCAGACAAGAAGATTTTTAAAGTTTTCTCTATATAAGCCTATGTAAAACTTGTGACCCCTGGGGAAGAGCCAATTTTGACCCCAGGGCTATAATTTCAGGAAACATGATAGAGGTCTACTACATAAAGCTACATGCCAAATTTGGTAGCCCTATGCCTTATGGTTTCAGACAAGAAGATTTTTAAAGTTTTCTCTATATAAGCCTATGTAAAACTTGTGACCCCTGGGGCAGAGCCAATTTTGACCCCAGGGCTATAATTTGAAGAAACTTGATAGAGGTCTACTACATAAAGCTACATGCCAAATTTGGTAGCCCTATGCCTTATGGTTTCAGACAAGAAGATTTTTAAAGATTTCCAATATTTTTCAGTTTTGTTGCCATGGCAACCAGAGTTTTTTAAGGAATCAAATTCTTTCAAGAAATTCTGAAGAGGACCATGTCAGGATCATTTCTGTGAAGTTTCGTGAAAATCGGATGGGTAGTTTCAGAGAAGAAGATGTTTGAAATAAAAGTTAACGCACGGACGGACGGACGGACGACCGGACGCAAGGACGGACGGACGCACGGACGGACGCACGACGGACACCGGGCCATGACATAAGCCCGCTGGCCTTCGGCCAGTGGAGCTAAAAAGACATTGCTTTTTGACAACACGAACTAAGAAGTCATTTTGACCATTCATCCATTAATTGGAATAATTGTCAGTCTGAAAATGGCTATAGCCACTTCTTTAAATAAAAATTTCATAATTTTAACAAATGGATCCATATTTGCTCACTACCAGTGGTACTTTGTCAAAAAAAAAAAAGCAACAGATTTCTATAAAATTTTAATGTTAACCCGTAAACCGATAACACTATGTCGTTTGCAAATATAAATCAAATGCCAGTAAATTGTGTAACACCTTATGTGTTTGATTTTCTTTAATTAACAGGGTAATCATCAGATATACCTGTATCATACAAGAAAAGAGCTAATAATCACCTGTGCAAATCAACATAATAACATCTAATCAGTGTCAACCTACAGACTTTACAGGGTATAGTTTAAGTCATTAATCATACGAAGCAAAAACTGGGAACCACCATTATAACGTCTGGCTTCCCTATAGGGTAGGGCAGGAGCCATCCACTTCCGTCAACAAATATTTTTTTGTGCGAAATTAAAATTTCTTTTGCACATGGCACCAAATGCAAAACTCAACAGAAACCCTGAATGAGACCGACGTAAACAGTCCCGAAAAGAAGCAAAAATAACTTCATTTATGACCGATTGCTGCTGACTCCACGTCTGGTCAATTAGTTTTCAATTATTGCCGACATGCTGCATAACACTAGTTTATGTGCGGTCAATTTACAGGAGGGGCTATTTTTATGAATTGTGTCTGGGTCGTTAAAAAAAAGTAAAAATTGGCAGTGATTAAAAAAAAAACAAGAGGGCCATGATGGCCCTGTATCGCTCCACTGGCTTATAAATATAAACCACGAAGAAAAGTCTTCACTATATAAGCCCTTATAAAACTTTGACCTCAGGGCTACAGTCTGACTAAATGGGGAATATTGTATTAGAAGAATAACATGCCAAATGTGGGAGTTCTTGGCCTTATGGCTGGTAACAAGATGGTTTCTGAACTTTTCACTCCATAAACCCATGTAAAACTTGTGATCCCTGGTGCAGGGCCAAACTTGATCCTAGAGCTGTAACTTGGGCCCTCTTTGTAACTGTCCACTAAATAATGCTATAATTATATGCAAAATTTGGTAGCCTAAGCCTTATGGCTATGTACACCAAGATTTAAAAGTTTTCCCTATGTAAGCCTATGTAAATCTTGTGAACCCCCCCCCCTCCAAGTATGAGGCCAAATTGACCCCAGGACTATACTTTGGGCACTTTTGGTAGACTCCAACTAGATCAAGCTAAATGCCAAATTTGGTAGCTCTAGGCCTTATGGTTTCAGACAAGAAGATATTTAAAGTTTTCTCTATATAAGCCTATGTATAAAACTTGTGACCCCTGGGGAAGAGCCAATTTTGACCCCAGGGCTATAATTTCAAGAAACATGATAGAGGTCTACTACATAAAGCTACATGCCAGATTTGGTAGCCCTATGCCTTATGGTTTCAGACAAGAAGATTTTTAAAGTTTTCTCTATATAAGCCTATGTAAAACTTGTGACCCCTGGGGAAGAGCCAATTTTGACCCCAGGGCTATAATTTCAAGAAACATGATAGAGGTCTACTACATAAAGCTACATGCCAAATTTGGTAGCCCTATGCCTTATGGTTTCAGACAAGAAGATTTTTAAAGTTTTCTCTATATAAGCCTATGTAAAACTTGTGACCCCTGGGGCAGAGCCAATTTTGACCCCAGGGCTATAATTTGAAGAAACTTGATAGAGGTCTACTACATAAAGCTACATGCCAAATTTGGTAGCCCTATGCCTTATGGTTTCAGACAAGAAGATTTTTAAAGATTTCCAATATTTTTCAGTTTTGTTGCCATGGCAACCAGAGTTTTTGAAGGAATCAAATTCTTTCAAGAAATTCTGAAGAGGACCATGTCAGGATCATTTCTGTGAAGTTTCGTGAAAATCGGATGGGTAGTTTCAGAGAAGAAGATGTTTGAAATAAAAGTTAACGCACGGACGGACGGACAGACGGACGGACGACCGGACGGACGGACGCACGACGGACACCGGGCCATGACATAAGCCCGCTGGCCTTCAGCCAGTGGAGCTAAAAATTACATCCTATAGTCCATTTGACAAATAGTACAATAGAAAACACATACGGTAAGCCAAGCAAGGCAATGGATCATTACAGGCAATGACCCTCAGATAACAAGAGGGCCAAAATGGCCCTGAAGCGCTCACATGAATAGGTTTTACTTTTTCCTTCTGATCACCAGAGCCATGTTTCTTGACGGATCGAAATATCACGAACAATTTTTGAAAAGGGTCAACCAAAGAACATCCCTGTGAAATTATTTCAAAATCTGACCAGCGGTTTCAGAGAAGAAGAATTTTTAAGAATTTCTTCATTTCTGTATAGTGCAAGTAGCCCCCATTCACCAGAGCCATGTTTCTTGACGGATCAAAATTTCGCGAACAATTTTTGAAAAGGGTCACCCAAGGAACATCTCTGTGAAATTATTCTAAAATCTGGCCAGCGGTTTCAGAGAAGAAGAATTTTTAAGAATTTCTTCATTTCTGTATAGTGCAAGAAGCCCCCATTCACCAGAGCCATGTTTCTTGACGGATCAAAATTTCGCGAACAATTTTTAAAAAGGGTCACCCAAGGAACATCTCTGTGAAATTATTTTAAAATCTGGCCAGCGGTTTCAGAGAAGAAGAATTTTTAAGAATTCCTTCATTTCTGTATAGTGCAAGAAGCCCCCATTCACCAGAGCCATGTTTCTTGACGGATCAAAATTTCGCGAACAATTTTTGAAAAGGGTCACCCAAGGAACATCTCTGTGAAATTATTTTAAAATCTGGCCAGCGGTTTCAGAGAAGAAGATTTTTAAAGAATTTCCTAAAAAATTCCATTTTGTTGCCATGGCAACCAGAGTTTTTGACAGAATCAAATTCTGCGAACAATTTTTAAAAAGGACCTCCCAAGGAACATTCCAGCCAAGTTTGGTCCAAATTGGCCCAGCGGTTTAGGAGGAGTTGATGTTTAAAGAATTGTTGACGACGCACGACACACGACGACCGACGGACGACGGACACTGGGTGACCCTAAAAGCTCCCCTTGAGCACGTTGTGCTCAGGTGAGCTAAAAAGCTTTCAAAACATTTTCCAACTTTTTTTTCTCTTCCTGCAATGTTTTCTATTCTTTTCAAGGCAAATGCCATCATTCAAGTAACACTTAACTCTTTTACCACACAATCCCGACTTTTAACGACCCTGGGAAAGAAGCCTTTTGAAAACATTGTGGGAAAAGGAGAAAATGCTGGTTACCAGCATTTTCTCCTTTTCCCACAATGTTTTCTATACCTTCCAAGACAAATTTCAATTCTTAAGTTGCATTTAATTTGTCGTTTGCAAATCCTTTCAATTTGGACTGGTCTAAAATTTTGTCATGTGGTAAAGAGTTAATTTGTTTTCTGTCATGGCTTTTACCTTAGACATTTCTTGTTTGGTAAAGAGCTAATCAGTATTCTAAGGCAAACAGAAAATGGTAACTGTGGGCTAATTTGTTATTTGTCGCATTGTTCAGAAGCACATACCACAGAAGTGTTAGGATGTATCTGCATGACAGAAGGTTATAGTATGATTTCATACTTCTAATTTTTTCACCATGATACAAAATCTCACCTGGAACATGTCTGTATCCCCATCTTCCTTATATTCTACTATCACAGCTTGGTTACGAGATAAAGTATAGGAAACTGAATGTTGGTGACTGTCTTGGACAGCCTGTTAGAAAAGAAACAACATCAGTCAGTTATACTGATTGATATAAATATGTTCCCTTTTAACCCTTTACTATGCAAGCATTTTTTTTTTGACCAACCTAACATTTAATGACTTAACTCTTTACCAAACGACAAAATTTTAGACTAGTCCAAATTGAAAGCATTTGCAGACGACAACTTAAATGTGACTTAAAAATTAAAATTTGTTACGGGACGGGTAGAAAACATTGTGGGAAAAGGAGAAAATGCTGGTTACCAGCATTTTCTCCTTTCCTCACAATGTTTTCAAAAGGCTTCATTTTCGGGGTCGTTAAAAGTCGGAATTGTGCGGTAAAGAGTTAACTCTTCACCACATGACAAAAACGTAGACCTGTCCAAATTGAAAGTGTTAGCAGACAATAATTTTCATTTAACTCAAATCATGGAATTTGCCTTTGATATGGTAGAAAACACTGGGGAAAAGGAGAAAATGCTGATTACCAGCATTCCCTCCTTTTCCCACAATATTTTCAAACGGCTCCTTTCTCAGGGTCGTTAAAACTCGGTCTTGTTTGATAAAGGCTTAAAAAAAAAATACTGCATTTTCTACATAATGGACAACAAGGTTGGAAAAGGAGTAATGGCTTGTAACAGGCAATTTCTCAATTTCCCATAATAATTTCCAAATCGCCTTTTAGCTCTGAAAGTTTAAGGAGATTCTGCATTCATTTGACTTGTTATCTTTGATCCCTTTAACCCTTTCCCAAACAAGCCCTGGTTTTCACGTGTCTGCAGTACAAGTCTTTTGAAAACACTGTGGGAAAAGGAGAAATTGTTCGTAACGAGCAATTTCTCCTTTTCCCACAGTGTTTTCTACCCTTTTTGATAACTTTCTGCCATTTTCATCAAATTTAAAATTGTCGTCTGCAAACTCTTTCAATTTGGACCTGTCCAAAATTTGTCGTTTAGGAAAGGGTTAAACAAACCCCTTATCTGGAAGATATGTTAAATTGACTGGCCACATGAGAGAGCTGTAATCTCTTGAGTGTTTATGTTTTTTATGTATCTGACTAATTGGCTAATTATTTTTTTACATGTCCCCCCAAAATATAAAGTATCATCCAGGTAGCTTTGAGACAGACACACTGACAAAGTTTCATTGAAATCTTAGGAAAACAGGCACTTTGCAAATTGTTAAAACAAAATCAGGAAGCCCTGCGAAAGGCAATAAGAAAGGCTACCTTTTGGCAACTGTTGTTGCTCTAAAATCAAAGACTAAACTAGCACTTACTTTTGAAGAGTGTGGATTTTTGACAATGTGTTTTCTGTGAGGTTTTACCCCATTGGCTTTCGGACGTCTATGAAGGCAGTATTTACTTTTCCTTCTTCCCTTGTTCCCTTGAGGTAAATGTCCATTATAACTGCAAAGATACAATACAATAAGAAATATTGAAGATAACTTCTATTGACCCTTTACCACACGATCCCAAATTCTAATGACCCTGAAGAAAAGGCTTTTGAAAGCATTGTGTGAAAAGGAGTAACCAACATTTCCTCCTTTACCTATAATGTTTTCTATTCCATCAAAAACACATCCCATTTGAGCCACATCTATTCTGTATTCTGCACATGCTTTCAATTTGGACCAGTCTAAGTTTTATCATTTGGTAAAGGGTAAACTCTTTACAAAACCAAATACATGTGAATTTTCGCTAGTCCATATTCTTACTTCTTTACCACACGACAAAAAGTAGACTTGTCCACCGTGAAATCACATGCAGACGACAACTTAAATGTGGCTCACATGATGAAATTTGTCCTTGACTGGGAGGAAAACATTGCAGGAAAATGCTGTAACCAGCATTTTCCCCTTTTCCCACAATGTTTTCTATCCTATCAAAGACAAATCTCGCCATTTGAGCAGTATTCAATTTGTCTTCTGCAAATGCTTTCAATTTGGACGAGTCTAAAATTTTGTTGTTCGGTAAAGAGTTAAAAATACCACAAGATCTAAATAATGTACATGTATATTCAAGGTTGTAATGGCTGGGTACAGGTAGCACTGTCAGCTAACAACACACAGGTCACAAAGAGAGACATACATGTAAATCAGAATGTGTTGTCTTAATTTCTTGAGAGAAAAAAAAAATGAAGCAGTGCACTTCAACAGCATCTTAGCAAAATATGAATAATTAAAAAGAATGAAAGTTCAATGCACAAAAACATGTGAAGACATTGTAGTAGATTGAAAACTGTTTTTCAGAAGCAATTTCTCCCTTTACCACAATGTTTTCAAAAAGTGATTTGCTGAAAGATGAAAAAAAAGGTCATCAGCAAGCAGTACATGCAATACATCAAAACCAAACTTACCCCAAAACCACAAGCTCTCCATATTTCACTACCTGCTGATCGTCCAGTTGTTGTGAAGTCATTTGGCGATGATAGTCTGAAAGTCCATGTTTAGATGTTTCTGGTTTATTCAAAATCTCTTCAGGGGGCCTGCAAAATATCAACATTTACTGTAGGACAACCTTCTTTAACTGTTTACCACACAATCTGGAGATGGCTTTTGAAATCATTGTGGGAAAAGGAGAAAATGCTGGTGTCCAGCATTCCAGTCAAATTTTACTTCTGGGGTCATTTTCTTGCAAATGCTTTTAACCCTTTACCACACAATCCCGAATTTTAACCCTTTCCCAAACAAGCCCTGGTTTTCACGTGTCTGCAGTACATATCTTTTGAAAACACTGTGGGAAAAGGAGAAATTACTCGTAACGAGCAATTTCTCCTTTTCCCACAGTGTTTTCTACCCTTTTTGAGAACTTTCTGCCATTTTCATCAAATCTAAAATTGTCGTCTGCAAACTCTTTGAATTTGGACCAGTCCAAAATTTGTTGTTTGGGAAGGGGTTAACAACCCTAAAGATGGCTTTTGAAAACATTGTAGGAAGGGAGGAAATGCTGGTAACCAGCATTTTCTACTTTTTCCACAATGTTTTTTAACCTATCATACACAGAAATCACTAATTAAGTTAAATTTGATTTGTCATCTGCACATGCTTCCAATGTGGTTCTGTCCAAAAAATTTTTGTTTGGTAAAGGGTTAAATTTGGACCAGTCTAGAATTTTGTCGTTTGGTAAAAAGTAAACTCTTTATCACTCAACTGTTGGAACTGTCTTTGAAATAGTGAAAAAGATTTTGGGAAATGGAGAAAATGATTGTTAATAGCATTTCCTGCTTTTCCCACAATAGTTTTGAAAACTTTCTTTCCCTGGATCATTAAAACCTGAGGCTGTATAGCAAAGGGTTAATAACTCTAAAGAATACAAAAAAAGATATTATGAATAATCAGCATTTTTCTGTTTTTCCCCCAGTTTTTCTTCAAAAGCCTTCTTCTTCAGAAATGCTAAAATATTGGATTGTGCAGGTGGAAAAGGGTTAAAAACAACCTATTTATCAGAAAACAAAAATATATTGACCTCTCTGTGGTCAAGGCACTTGTAGATGATAGCTTACAGGAAGTTAAACCCTTTACCAAACAGTCCCTGGTTTTAACAGATCCTGGGGAAGAAGCCTTGTGAAAACATTGTAGGAAAAGGAGAAAATGCTGGTAACCAGCATTTTCTCCTTTTCTCATAATGTTTTCTACTCTATCAAAGATAAATTCTGCCATTTGCGCCACCTTTAATTTGTTGTCTGCAAATGCTTTCAGTTTGGACAAGTCTAAGATTTTGTCATTTGGTAGAGTTAAAAGATAGGATTCCTTTATAAAACATTATCAAACATCATGTGGAAAAAGGAAAACATGCTAACAATCAGCATTAATTTTTCTCTCTTCCCTGGGTTTTCAAAAACCTTCCTGGTTTTAAAACACAGAATTACTTGGAAAAGGGCTGAAGCAGCTTTCAGCTACAAATTTGACTAAAACCTCTGCCAGAACAAGTTCTTAACCCTTTACCACACAATCCCGAGTTTTAACGACTCTGAGAAAGAAAGCTTTTGAAAACAATGTGTGAAAAGGAGAAAATGCTGGTAACCAGCATTTTCTCCTTGTCACACAATGTTTTCTGGCCTCCAATGAAAAAATCTAACGTTTTGAACAACATCTGTCTTGTCGTCTGCAAATGCTTTGAATTTGGACAAGTCAAGCATTCTGTCATGTGGTAAAGAGTTAACTTGTCCAGAGTAATGCAAAGACTGGTGGGAATGTCAAATGATCATTAACATGTGTTGATTAACCCTTTCCCACACAATCCCAACTTTTAATGACCCTGAGAAAGAGGCCTTTTGAAAACATTGTGGGAAAAGGAGAAATTGATGGTAACCAGCATTTTCTCCTTTTCCCACAATTTTTTTCTACCCTTCCCTGCAAAAAATTTGATTTTTTTAGCCACATTTACTTTGTCGTCTGCAAATGCTTTCAATTTGGACCAGACACCAAAATTTTGGTAACATTCAAATTGAAAGCATTAACAGACGGCAAACTAAATGTGGCTAAGATGATTAGATTTGTCTCTGAAACAGAGGAAAACATTGTGGAAAGAGGAGAAAATGCTGGTTACCAGCACTCTCCTTTCCCTGCATTGTTTTCAAAAGCCATCTTTCTCAGGGTTGTTAAAACTCAGGATAGTGTGGTAAAGGATTAACCCTTTCCCAAACAAGCCCTGGTTTTCACATGTCTGCAGTACAAGTCTTTTGAAAACACCGTGGGAAAAGGAGAAATTGCTCACAACAAGCAATTTTTCCTTTTCCCACGGTGTTTTCTACCCTTTTGACAGTCACCACTGCCAGAATAAAACTATGATATGGTTATTTAACCCTACACGAAACAATCCCGACTTTTAACAACCTGGGAATGAAAGCTTTTGAAAATATTGTGCGAAAAGTAGAAAATGCTGGTAACCAGCATTTTCTCCTTTTCCCACAAAGTTTTCTACTCTACCAACAACAAATTTCAATTTTTGAGTCACACTTATTTTGTTGTCTGCAAATGCTTTCAATTTGGACAAGTCTTAAATTTTCTTGTTTGGTAAAGAATTAAACGCCACAAAATTTCACTTATTTATTGAATATAACCATACAGTTTGAACAACTGCAAAAAGAATTATATCTTGTTGTATTTATATAAGTATTTACAAGAAATTTTGATTTATAACATGAAGATTAAATAGCCCACTTTAACCCTTTTCAACACAATCCTAACTTTTAACCACCCTGTGAAAGAAAGCTTTGGTAAACATTTTCTCCTTTTCCCACAATGTTTTCTACCCTTCCTCAAAAAAAAATTCAGTTCTTCGGTAACATATATTTTGTTGTCTGGAAATGCTTTCAAATTTGGACTAGTCTAAAATTTTGTGGTTTGGTAAAGAGTTAACCTCTTAGCAGGTGAAAAATTTTGAACTCGTCCATATTACAGTCATGTACTAACATTTACAGAGCAAAAATTCAATGTGGCTCAAATGGTGCTATATTTTTGTTTAACCCTTTACCACACAATCCTTTACCACACAATCCCTACTTTTAACGACCCTGAAAGAGTAGGCTTTTGAAAACATTGTGGGAAAGGAGAAAATGCTGGTAACCAGCATTTTCTCCTTTTCTTACAATGTTTTCTACCCTGTCAAAGACAGAGATCATCAATTCAGTAACGTTTAATTTGTCGTCTGCAAATGCTTTAAATTTGGTCCAGTCGAAAATTTTGTTGTTAGGTAAAGAGTTAAAGACAAAAAAATTGAGGGAAATAGGAGAAAGTGCTAGTTTCCAGCACTTTCTCCTCTTCCCGGACTGTTTTCAAGTCTTCATCCTCAGGGTTGTTAACTCTTTACCACACAATCCCAAGTTTTAACGACCCTGAAGAAGAAGGCTTTTAAAAACATTTTTGGAAAAGATGACAGCATTTTCTGCTTTTCCCATGTTTTCCACCCTGTCAAACATATAAATCATCATTTGAGCTACGTTTGATTTGTCGTCTGCAAGCGCTTTCAATTTGGCAGAGTCCAAAATGTTGTTGTTCGGTAAAGAATTTAACCATGAGATTTTTTCATAAAGGGTTAATTCATTCAGTTTCTAGATATTACATCTTTTTGAGCTTGTTAACATCCACTCCTGTCCATAAAATAGGTTCGTTCAAAGGCACTAACTCTTTACCAAACATCAAAATTTAAAACTTGTCCAAATTCGAAGCATTTGCAGAGAACAAAGTAAATGTAACTCAAAAACTGATTTTTTTTAAATGGTAGGATAATAAACGTTGTGAGAAAAGGAGAAAATGCTGGTTACCAGTATTTTCTCCTTTTCCCACCATGTTTTCAAAAGCCTTCTTTCCCAGGGTCGTTAAAACCCAGGATTGTTTCATAAAAAGGTTAAAAAATAAAGGATCAACAGGAGAGTATAACTACCGGTAATATCTACACAGGTAATTGTCAGCTATTGTGCCAGTTTAATCCTTTAACTCTTTCCCAAACGACAAAGTTTTAGACTAGTCCAATTTCAAAGCATTTACAGACGACAAAATAAATGTGACACAAAAATTGAAATTTGTTTTGGGAAGGGTAGAAAACATTGTTAGAAAAGGAGAAAATGCTGGTCACCAGCATTTTCTCCTTTTCCCACAATTTTTTCAAAAGGCTTTTTCCAGAGGGTCGTTAAAAGTCAGGATTGTGTGGAAAAGAGTTAACGAACAAACCTGATTTGAATGACGCTGAGAAAGAAACATTTTAAAAAATTGTGGGGAAAAAGGAGAAATTATTGATAACCAGCATTTTCTTCTTTTTACACGTTTTCTAACTTCTCACAGACAAATCTGATCGTTGATTTTGAGCCACAGTGAATTACTTATCTGCAATTTCTTTGAATTTAGACAAGTCTAAAATTTTATAGTCTTGTAAAGAGTTAAAATAACCAATTAATTAACCCTGTACTGCTCAGTCCTGACTTTTAATGACCCTAAGAAAGAAGGCTTTTCCCACAATGTTTTCTACACTTCCAAAGAGAAATTTCTGTTTTTTAGTCACATTTCTTTTGTCACCTGCAAATGCTTTGAATTTAGACAGGTCTAAAATTTTGTCGTTTGGTAAAGAGTTAAGCCCTGATTTTGGCAACTCTGAGGAAAAAAGCTTTTTAAAACCCTGTGGGAAAAGGGGTAAATGTTGGTGACCAGCATTTTTTAAGTTTTTCTCTTTTTCTCTAAATGTTTAACCCTTTACCACACAATCCCGACTTTTCACGACCCTGGGAAAGAAGCCTTTTGAAAACATTTGGGAAAAGGGGAAAATGCTGGTGACCAGCATTTTCTCCTTTTCAAACAAGGTTTTCTACACTTTCAGAGACAATTATCATCATTTCAGTAACATTTAATTTGCCATCTGCAAATGCTTTCAATTTCAATAAGTCTAAATTTTATCGTTTGGTAAAGAGTTAACCTTTCAAAGAAGACTCCAATCTTTGAGCCACAATGAATTTATCATCTGCAAATTACTTTAAATTTGGAAAACTCTGCAATTCTATAACTGTTTGTTAACCCTTTACCACACAATCTCAACTTTTGACTCGGTAACAAGCAATTCATCCTTTACCCACAGTATTTTCTATCCTCCCCAAAACAAATTTCAGTTTTTCAGTCACATTTATTTTGTCGTCTGCAAATGCTCTTAATTTTGACTAGTCTATAATTTTGTTGTTTGGTAAAGAGTTAGAGATGAAAGGCTTGACCTCCTGTGGGATACACAGATCTGTTCAACAAATCTCCATTTACATCATATCATTATTCATATTCACTGTTAGAACATACCGGTACATCTATAGTAAAACATAAACAATGTCCGGCACAAGCACTTGTCAGTTCATGTACTTAAACATGAAGTAGCCTGTCATGAGAGAGTGATCAACAACCCCA
Source organism: Tridacna gigas (assembly GCA_945859785.2). Taxonomy (NCBI): domain Eukaryota; kingdom Metazoa; phylum Mollusca; class Bivalvia; order Cardiida; family Cardiidae; genus Tridacna; species Tridacna gigas. Next base: position 11,010,877 of record OX244029.2, on the reverse strand, counting down.
TTAACCCATTAATAGACATCAAAATCATGTCAATGTTACATAACATAAAAGCTATGCACTGTACATGTATATATAATTTTTATACATTCCCATACATGTACTAGTACATCATGAAACAGTAGAAGAATTATTTGTAGAATTTAAACTGTATGATATTATTTATTGTAAAAATCTAAGACAAAATGTAGACTTTTCTGTATTATATCTCATTAAAAGCAGCTTTTACCATAATTCATTATTCCTGAGACAAAGTTGGAGTAAATGACTTTGAAAACATCTGTGAAATATATCACAAATACCTCCCCCCCAAAAAAAAATCATACTAAAAGCTACATTAAACACTGAGAAATCACAAAACTTATAATTTAACTCTTTAAGCCCCTGTATTAAACAGCATTTCGCTGCTTTGGCACTATTCGGCATTCCGCTGCTTTGGCACGGCATTGCTTAGTTTCCCAGAGCACCATGAGATCACAGGAAAAATCAGATATTTTTCGCGACAATAGAGATGAAATGACATTCTCACCGCAATCAAGCCATTGCTACTGAGTTCATATGGCATATTACTGCATTCCTACAGAGTTCCTCTTGGCAATTCTCTGTCCTCTCACAAAGCTTCCAATGCTTGCATTCATGATGCATTCATGATGCGCCTTCATGATGCTTACACTGCATGCACTGCACTTTCACAGCATTTTCAAGTACATGTATCTATAATTTAGCACATTTTTTCGTCTCTTGTTTCTTTGCTTCACTCTCGAAAAGTTAATAAAGTTAATAAAGAATGCTTCACTCTCGAAAAGTTAATAAAGAATGAAACTATGCCTGTAAAAGTAAAGGGGGAAAAAGCTGCAGCCCTGCTTGCGGGCCTACATCAGTCATAATGAAATGCATATTTATTTGCATACTTCTTTAATACATGTCTGTTTATATTGTGATGTTTAAACTGATGGACACAGTAGAAGCACCATGGAAGAGCATGGATCACTGGCAGTTCTGAACACTCATTGATGAGTGCAGTAAAATAACATTCCATGTAAGAGCCGCTGATGCGCCTTATAAGCACAGTAGAGATGCGGTGACATCTCAGAGAACACAGTTCAATCTATGTGCAATCTCCGTGCAAGTGCAACCAACAACCATAGCGTTCGCACTACGACCTCTGTGTGCGCTCCTGTGGCATTGTAGGAGACCTTATCAAGCTGTCTTACAATGATCTTACCATGATTCCATGATTCCATCATGCTCCTATCAGAACACTGAGAAACAACATTTGTTTTGTGTATGTTCAAAGTGCACACCATTGCTCGGCATTCTAGAGGATCCCAGAGGATCTACTGGCGATGCCACTGCCTTGCTGTGGCAATGCTTGTGATTATACTGCATGCGCCTCAGCATTCTGCATTCTCTCTTGGACGCCATGGGATTGCAACCCTAGTGCAGTGATTGGGAAAGGATTTTTTGCAATGGGACAATGTCCCTTTGATCAGGAAATTCAATGTGACATTTTGAAAACCAATGTGACAATTTCAACATGAACAACACAAAAATTTTCATTGCCTTCATTTATTTATTTTGAAACACTGTACTATGCAAATACAAGTCATGTATGTAGCTAATGCCTTGGTAGCTTATGTTTGTTTCTTGGTAACATTAATTATCAAACATAGTCAAATTGTCAATAGACCATCAGCTTTCATACAGTGTATATAATTCTGATTAAGAATGCTTTCTTAACTATACTTATCTTAAGGCAGTTAAGTAGTATTCTCATTCAGCATGATCGTCGTCTATTTGAGTCTGTTGAACTTGAGGAACGTTTGTTTTGGGAAAGAAACTACTTATTGAGCCCTGGCCTTCAGGCAACTTTAATTTCTTTTTCGGGGGCATTTTAGACGTTGAAAATTAAATTTTACTATTCAATTCAAGCAGCTAAACAGACAAATTCACGACGACTACATAGGTACAAATTTTCAATAAGCGTTTCATGATTTACAAGTTGATAACGTCTATCATCTTCATGATAGACGGCACAACTAGTTGAGGAATAATTTGAGTTATTTGCTTTAACTCTTTACCACACAATTCCGAGTTTTTAACGACACTAAGGAAGGGGCCAGAATTTTCTCCTTTTCCCACAATGTTTTCTACCCTATCAAAAACAAATTTCATCATCTGAGCCACATTTAAATTGTCGTCTGCTAGCGTTTCAATTTAGACAAGACTACATTTTTGTTGTGTGGTAAAGAGTTAACTGCACTGGCCACAATTCATTGATTCAGCAGCCATATAGTAGCATAACTATTGGAAACCCCATTTTCAACCTCAATTCTCAAAAAGATCCAGATGATTCTTAATTCGAAGGATTCTTCCACGTATTGCTAGGAAAACCGTTGTCCAAGGCATCAACAATCAAACGGAATTGTCATAAGATTAAATGGACTACATCATTTTAGTTAATTGTTTAAAATGAAGAATCGATCAGTCTTACATCTGCTAAACCATTTATTAATAATTTGAATCATATTTTATTGTTCAATAAACCAATGCATAATTATTCTCTATGTTGTATTTCAAAAAAAAATTGTGACTAACTTCTTTAAATGTCCAGGCAAAAACTGATATCACTATCTTGGTTACCAGTAAAAACCCCATTGCAGTACATTGTGTGATATCTTCAGTGTTTGATCATCTATAATTAAGAGTGTAAATATCAGACAACAGGCTCGGCAAACGACTGGAAAATTTTACTGGACTGTCGGTCTGACAAGCATTAAAGTTTTGCCAGACCAAATCAAAATCTATCGGACCAAAAAACACCCCACCAAAATAAGTATTACAGCTAATGCAGCTTGGATATGTGGCTTGAACAGTGAAAATTGTGATGGACAAACAACACCAAACAAGTTATCTCCTTTCCAAACCATTTGGTTGGGAGATAAGGTTTTGCAGAAAAATAAAGATTATTTGGATAAAATCTTCCTTTGCTCGTCAAACAGTCAATCTTTATGTGTTCAGTATACTGAAAGAAATCAAAGAACATTCGAGAATTTGTCCGAACTGGGAGTGTGTCATCGCTAAATACACACCACTAGTGATAGATTCAGTGACAAGATACACACCATATGACACAGAATCTGGGCTTGGTTTTAGAAATCATTGACCATGTCTAAATTCTCCTGCATTTCCAGACTAGTTTCTCAGTAGATATCGTATGCTTGATTGATTAGCATTATATGGTGTGAATGAATGTTTGGTATGTAAACAGACAAAACAAACCGGTGCACAGCAAATATATGTAAATTCTTCTTTTTTTGTACAGAATAATCTAAAATGTCTAAAATGGTGTGACAGTAATTTTTTACCTTCAGGGTAAAGCCGGACAGTCGGGTTGATGGTACAGATATTTAGTCTGTCTTCCTATCATTTTAACAGTCATGCCTGACCGTATTCACCATGACAGAGATAACGCATATCATACAAGCTAAGTGTTAATTACATGAATCACCTACGACAATCAACACTTGAGTTCTCATCAATTTCAAACTAGAGACTGATTATCAGTTTTCACCATAGATCTTTAGATATATGCAGCAAAACAGGAAATAAGTATCAAATTGTCTGCCACACCTGAATAATAGGACCAGTGCCATACACTTTCGCCAGCTTGCTTTTTTCCTGCACTAAATTTAAGTTTCTTTCACCAATGGGGCCGATTGCCAAGCCCAACAGGCAGGTAACCAGCATTAATCTCCTTTTCCTGCAATGTTTTTTACCTTACCAAAGACACCTTCCACAATTTTAGCCACATTTAATATGGTGTCTGCATATGCTTTGGGTTCGGACAAGTCTAAAATTTTGTCATGTGGTAAAAGGTTATTGGGCTAAGGTGCACTTGGTCCATTACCCCACCTAGAAGCCCAATAACTTGGGATAAGGTGGATTTCAGTCAAAATTTTAAGGGGTCTAAATGGTCAGGGGTCTACATGTCTCACTCCCCCATAAGGTCACAGATTTTTCGGTAACAACTTAGATAGATTAGACTTACACAGAAAACCAATTTGAGATTTCAGAAATAAGGTAATTGTATAGTAGTAATGTATCATTATGATTCTACAATTAGTCGTACAAAAGACTAATTGATTTAATTAATATGTTATTTGGCTCAAAGAAATTATCCGGACACTACTCTCTGACGAATTTGTCGTCCGTGTACAGCATTTACTAAAATTGAGCCATAAACGCAGAATCTTACCTATCCTTTGTGTTTGGCATGGCATCAGGCAAATATAGCTAACATAACTGTCTAAATAAAAGCAATTTAAAGTCACGGTTAACTGGTATAAGCAAAAACTTTTCACTTCGTCAGATACAGCCGCATCAACAAAGAACCGGAAGTAAAACTGAGTCAAGTGGGTCAAAATTTGCTCGGAGTCTTTCAGACGTTTGTTGTCCATATAATATAGAGAAACGTGCTTCTGGAACACATTGATCCGGAAGTTTACAGATTTGATAAGGCCCAGCGGCGACCGTACCATACTGGTCAATTTAAATCTAGAGTTCTTATGTGCTCATGATTAAATAAATGCTTGTATACTTCTTAAATACATGGATAAAAAAGGATCGATCAATATATATGCAAAGCAAGAGCAAAGGAGCGAATATCGAAAAGTAGATATAGATAGACATTTAGCGGGAATTTCAAAATGGCTTCCAGTCAAATACAACCAGCAGGAAATACTCCATCAGTTTATAGATGTAAGCTCGACAGAATCTTGCAGAGTTCTTTACGAGGAACACCTTATACGAGATCGAATCGCAGGAGATTTGGAAAGCTAGGAAGCACTGTCGTGCCCCAGAATAGCTTGGTAAATGTAGGTGTAACTTCAAGAAGGAGATACTCTGGAGAAACACCTGTTACTCATAGACTTAGAAGGTCAGAGGCCTTCACTGAGAGAACTGAAGAAGAGGAGAACAATGTTAAGGAACTGAAAGGAAAGTCATGGAAATTGTTTCGCGTAACTCCACTTTACAACTACCAAACCAAGAAGTCTGATTTTCAATACTACTCTAGATGTCTGTCTGCCCACATTGCTGCAGAGGCCAAAAGAGGCACATTCATAGATACTACAACACCAGATGATGCAGTTGTTGGTCATTTTTCAGGTCTCAATGTAGGTGACAATGATCCAAAAGCGTTGTTGATTGATGTAAAGGGAAGAGCAAGGAATGGAAATGTGCAAGTGGTTAGCCAAGCTGTTCTTTTCAGCACAGATCTTGAATTTAATCCATTAAAGCCATTACTGCAAGATGAATTTACTTACTTTGCATGCATGATTGCTCATGGCCCAGTTGTACATACTGAAACAATCCAAAACTGGGTGGAAGTTCAATTTGATTGTCGAGTAATACCCCAATCATTTACATCATTGGAGCTTGGATTTATGACTGCTATGTTTACAGGTCTGGCAGAAGAGGAAAAGCCCTTAGAGCTTGTATATAGCATACCAAAAGAAGTGGAAGGTTTGAGTTCAATAACATACTCAACAAGAGCCGAAGATTGTAAAAGACTTTGGAATGCAATTAAATCTTCAGATGCAGTTGGATTCACTGATGAAGAAGCTTCAAAGTTTATGGAAGGACTTGAGAGTCATTTTTATGAGTGCTTTGGTGTAAAGCTTAGTGCTTTATCATTAGTGACTATTCAAACAGCTGTTGCTTTTGTCAGTACGCAAGGGCAAGTAAAGTTCAGTGCCAAGTCACCAGATAATATTCTGAAGGTGCTACGTCATTTAACTGATTTAGCATTAGACCACTTAAAGACAGTTTAGCATGGAACCAAATGATACTATGTTTAAATAAACCTGGGGAAAAATCCTTTCCAAAACATAGTGAGAAATGAAGGAAATACCTGTAATTAGCATTTTTCCTTTTCTCACATTTTTCTACTCTTTCAAACTTTCAAAGACAAGTCCTATAATTTTAGCCACATTTAATTTGTCATCTGCAAATGCTTTCTACATGTACAAGTCAAAAACCTCTGTCAGCATTATTTCTAAAGTTGTTTGGTTAGATAATTATTCTGTAAGATGATTACACAAAAATTCTGAGACAAATTTCAGAAGTGTACTGGAGTGGTAAAACCCTGGAAAGAGTATGTTAGCTGTCACTTTAATATGACTGAAATACAAAGACATTATGTAATGTTAACACCCTTAACCCTTTACCACACAATCCTGAGTTAATAAGGACCCTAAGGAAGAAGGCAAAACATTCTAGGAAAAGGATAAAATGCTGGTAACCAGCAGTTTTTCTTTTCCCACAATGTTTTTCACACTACCCAAGAGAAATTTTAGTTTTTGAGTCACATTTTATTTGTTGTCTGCAAATGCTTTTAATTTGGACAAGTCTTAAATTTTGTTGTTTGGTAAAGAGTTAAATCAAGCAAAAGCCCATAGAAAAAAATAATGCACATCACAATGTAAAATTACATGTATGAGTTGTTTTATTCAGTTCTATACAACACACACATAGTACGAATTTTTAGATTTGAAGTTATTACATGTATGCCACCATATTGGAATTTAAAACAAATGCTCTGTTAAGTGGATTAAAATCTTGCATATAAAGACTTAACAGGTTTCTATTGCAATAATATCATTTTTTGTGGTACTGCAAAGATATTCCTCGCGATCTGATTGGATTATGCTCCAAATATATATTGCTGTACACTGGCAGCTCCCAGGGTACAGCACAGCAAAGTCCAAGATGGCAGTGTCAAATCATCATGAAAACTGTGAAGTGCTAAAGGTCAAGCATAGTAATGTTTTAAAAAAAAAAAAAGATAAACTAATGGTCGTTTGAAACAACTAAGTAATGGTCATTTACTTTTGCCAACAAATCATAAAATGAATAGTTACTTGCCTTAGAGTTGTTTAAATCCATATTTAAATAAAAATACATCGAAAGTCTATTGCAGTGACTTCGTGCACCAAACTGCAACTTTTACCTAGGTTTGAAATGTTTCAGTGACATCAGTTTTCAGTGACATCATTTTTCAGTGCGTTTTGGGCACTCAGAAAGGAAATTCATTTTCGTAAGCATACTCAATTAGTGAGACCCTCAGATTGGAAAATATTCGCTTATATACAAGTTGGAATGGTAAAACTTTGCAGTATAATTAATTCATTGTCCTGGTCAGGTGGTAATGCAGTTGGAAACATGTTCACGGCTGATGGCGAATCATGTTGCCACCTCGTCTTCAGCTCAGGGCAACATGATTCGCAACAGCTGCGAACAGGTTTTCAAGTGCCCTGCCACCTGACAGGACAACTAGTAATGTAACATATTTTAGAATACCACTGTTCATAATATAATGATATTTACTACTCTGCATGTAAATTACCATTGATGACCTAAAATCGTACAGCAGACGATTTTTAAAAAAAACATTTTACAATTTTAGCCACTTTTGTCTCTTTGCAAATTCTTTCAAATTAGACTAGTCTGAAATTTTATCCTTTGATAAAGAGTTAACTCTTTACCAAACGGCAAAATTTTCGACATGTACAAATTGAAAGCATTTGCAGAAGACAAAATAAATGTTACTAAAAAATTGAAAACTGTTTTTAGAAGGACAAAAACATTGTTGGAAAAGGAGAAAATGCTGGTTACCACAATGTTTTCAAAAGCTTTTTTCGTCAGGGTCAGTAAACGTCGGGATTGTGTGGTAAAGGGTAAAACTCACTGTCTTCTAAAGACAATCCTTTGCATCATGCAGCAGATAAATTTTATTAAATAATAGCCTTGGGACTGTTGTCCTAGAGGTTTGTTTCTAGAATAGCCTTGGGACCGTTGTCGTAGAGGTTTGTTCCTAGTCCTGCTTTTTAAATCAGTGTGACTTATGGAGAAATTATTAGTAGGACATCCGACCATTTTCTCCTTTTGTCACAATGTCTTCAAAAGTATCATGTATTAGTTTTAAACACAACCCTTTCCTGCTATCAATAGTTCACAAGGATGTTTATAGGCATTTGCTGCAAGTTTGTGTCAGAAGGTATCTAGTTAACCCGTTACCATGTACTAACCATGTAACAACACTGGGAAAAGAGCCATTGTAAAATATTGTGAGAAAAGGAGAAAATGCTGACAACCAGCATTTTCTCCTTTCCTACGTTTTCTGTCCTATCATAGAACTTAAGCTTATATGTACCAATTTTTAAGTTTGTGTCTGCAAATGTTTTGAATTTGGAATAGTCTAAAATTTGTTGTTTGTAAAAGGGTTAAACCTGAAGTTAACTCTTTACCACATAACAAAAATTTAGACTCTTTGAAATTCAAAGCATTTTGCAGACGGCAAATTAAACTTGGCTGAAATCATTTGATTTGTTACTGAAAGGTTGGAAAACATTGTGGGAAAAGGAGTTACTGCTGGTTACCAGCATTTTCTTGTTTTCCCACGATGTTTTCAAAAGGTTTCTTTCTCAGGGTTGTTAAAATTGGGATTGTGCGGTAATGGGTTAAGGAGGAAAGCATCATTGTCTCTGCACTCTCTGGCATGAATCTTCTGGTGCATAACCCTTTACCACATGATCCAAACTTTTAACGACCCTGAGAAAGAAGCCATTTGAAAACATTGTTGGAAAAGGAGAAAATGCTGGTAACCAGCATCTTTTCCTTTTCCCACAATGTTTTCTACTCTACCCAAAACAAATTTCAATTTATGAGCCACATTTGATTTGTCGTCTGCAAATGCTTTCAACTTGGACTAGTCTGAAGTTTTGTCATTTTGTAAAGAGTTAAACTGGCTACTTCCAGCTCTCCAGATGTGCACTCTTTACACTGAGTTGAACAATACCAGTACATGTGCATGTATTAACTTTTTCCTTGACAATAAAATTTTAGACTTGCCTGTTTTGAAAGCCTTAACAGACGAGAAAGTAAATATGATTTAACCCTTTCCCAAACAAGCCCTGGTTTTCATGTGTCTGCAGTACAAGTCTTTTGAAAACACTGTGGGAAAAGGAGAAATTGCTCGTAACGAGCAATTTCTCCTTTTTTTCCACAGTGTTTTCTATCCTTTTTGAGACCTTTTTGCCATTTTCATCAAATTAAAAAAATTGTCGTCTGCAAACTCTTTCAATTTGGACCAGTCCAAAATTTGTCGTTTGGGAAAAGGTTTAAAAAAAACTTAAATGTGTATTTGGAAGGGTAGAAAATATTGTGGGAAAGGAGAAAGTGCTGGTAACCAGCATTTTCTTCTTTTTCTACAATGTTTTCAAAAGCCTTCTTTCTTGGAGGTTGTTAAATCATGGGATTGTACTGTAAGAGTTAATCCTTTGTTTTGTAAGCTGTGAGCTTTTTTCACTCTGCATGAGCCTGTCGTTGAAGGTTGACTACTGCTTTTTTGACTCCCTCACAGAACATCTCTTTAATAATCTTATGCTGTAAGGTTATCTATTCCTGAAACAGATTGAACCCTGTACACACAATCCCGACTTTTAAAGACCTTGAGAAAGAAAGCTTTGGAAAACATAGTGGGGAAAGCAAAAAAAAATCTTTTCCCACAATGCCTTCTACCCTTTCCAAGACAAATTTCAATATTTGAGTTGCATTTGTCTTCTTCAAATGCTTTCAATTTGGACTTGTCTAGAATTTTGTTGTCTGGTAAAGTGAAACCTCTCCCATACAACAATTTTTGGCTGGTTCTGTTTTCAAACCATCTGCAATTGACAAATTAGAGATTGTGATGGCAAGTGAGTGCAAGTTCTTTGATAAGGTAGAAACATAGTGGGAAAAGGAGAAAATGTTGTTTACCAGCATTTTCGCCTTTTCCCACAATTTTTTCAGAAGTTTTTTCCCACAGGGCCTTTGAATCTTGGGATTGTTTGGTAAAGGATAAAAGTGACAGTGGGACCAGACATGGCCCAAAAGTTTGAGTGTGAGAGCAAGGGGTGCAAGATTTAAGTGAAGGTCAGACAGCAGTAATTTTCTACTTGGGTTTTCTTTAGGTATACGGATAATCTGTGTGAAGAAAGTGGCCGGAGTCCTTTTTCCCAACCATTCTTAAGAACATTCTTTGCCTTATTTTCCAAGATATTCTAAATTTGAAAGCAACGAAACTTCAGATTGGCTAGACCATTTGGTTTAGCCAAATGGTTTAGCCAATCAGAAGTTGTGTTACTTTCAATTTAGAAATTCTAGTGAATGAGACTAAGAATGTTCTTAACTCTAAAAAGCGACATTTTTGACTTTTGTAAATTCAAAAGAATTGCAGATGACAAATGTGGCTTAAATGGTGGAAATTAGTTTTGAAAAGGGTTGAAAACATTGTGGAAAAAGGAGAAAATGCTTGTCACCAGCATTTTCTCCTTTTTCCTCAACGTTTTCAAAAGCCTTCTTCGCCAGGGTCATTAAAACTCAGGATTTTGTGGTAAAGGGTTAAGAATGGTAGATGAATTCTGATCCAGAATATCAAATATGAATACAAAAGGACAGTGTGTATCAAAGATCTGAAAAACAATGGTTCGTGTATTTTGAATTCTTATCCACATCTGCACAGTCCACTAGTTGCTGCTCTTACAGGCAGCAGTATCTTGAGTAACGTATCTCTCCGTTAACCCTTTACCTTGCATGCATTGATTCTTCACCTAACAATCCCTAGTTTCAATGGCTCCGAGAAAAGTAGTAAGTGGCTTTGGAAAGAAAGTTGTGTTAGTACTGGTCACCAGTGAGAAAGCCAGGAAACACATGGGTGCGTCACTGACCGCCGTAATATGACCCAAGCTGTTAAAATGGCGTTAAACTCCAATAAAAAGAATACAATGGCCCTGAGGAAGACGGCTGTAGGAAACATAGTGGGAAAGGAGAAGATGCTGATAATTAGCATTTTCGCCATTTTGCTCTGTTTTCTAACCTTTCAAAAGCAAACTCGTGGGAGACACATTTAATTGGTCGCATGTAAATGTTTGCAACTGAGACAGGTCTAAATTATTTGATGCCTGGTTTGCAGTAAAGACCAAGGGAGAGAATCACTATACTGTTATCTCGTTATGAACTTGGCAGTTGCGAGTTGTTTTCCCTCGTCAAACTAATAACCGGTTTTCCGTTTACCCTAGGCAGAATCGTTAAACTAACAGTTGGGGGTAGGTTGGCGGGGACTCGGATATTTCAACTGCCAATACATCTCGCGAAATTTCAAACAGTTATAAAATGTAAGTTCCGGATGCACGTCCTACGCTGCAATGCCTGAAAATACCAGAAAACTCAAGCTTGATACAAATTACAAACCACTACAACTAATAACGTATAGATTTATCCTTACTAGGCTATGAAATGGCCGGTAGTGTAATAAGTTTAAGGTTGACCCTTAACCGCACAATCCGACCTTTTGAAAACATTGTGGGGAAAGGAGAAACTGCTGGTAACCACCATTCAGACGAGTCTCATCATTGAGTTATATTTGATTTGTCGTCTGCAAATGATCTCAATTTGGACGAGTCCAAAATTTTGTCGTTTCGTTAAGAGACAAAGTCCGCTGTTGACTAGGGGTTCTCATTCATCAACGGGTTGATTAATCACCCAACGAATAGGTAGTCTTTGGAAGTTAGAATTTAATTTAGAATGGCTTCTGAATATTGCTCCAGCATTAGCCAACCAACCAACTAAACAGTTGACTTAAAAATAAGGATTCCCAGATCCGGGGGGGGGGGGGTCCAAATAGTCGGACCAGTAGTAGAGCAAGGTATATAATATTCGGTCAAAAAAAATACTCGTAAAGAAGATGTAAGCATAACAATAAAGAACAGCGTAGATCTGAGATGAGGCTGAGCGTTCTGTTCTGGAAAAGCAAGGCATTAGATACTCTTACAGCCAGAGAGAGCGAGAGGAAAAAACGCTGTCAAAATTAGTATGATGGCTCAGAGCTGTATAAACAGAGAAAAAATTACCGATATGTATAGAATAAGGGATAAATACATATTTCGGAAATCTTGGATTTAAAACCGGAAACGTCACAACAGTGATTTCTTTGCATGCCTCCAGAAAACAAAATGCATTCTCTATCCATTGTAATCAATGCAACCTTGCAGCTATTAGGGGGGCAACATTTGTCATGAAGATACAAGAATAATTATAGTTTGATAAAATGAGAATTGAAATAGGTTAAAAACTGGCTGAAAAAGAGTATGATGTATCATTAAGCATCAGGCAGGTTGTTCTCTGTGCAGTCTGATCACGTCCTAAGCTGCTCATAGAGGTTTTCATGACGCGGCCTACGGCAGGGAAACGGTTACTCATTCACTTTGAAGTACGATTTTCCCATGACATTTAGATGTCTCGTATAAAATGTAATACAATCAAAGGAATGAATCGGCATATTGTTTCGTGAATGACTTCACAAGTTATGATCAAGTAAAAGTGATTAATTAGCTAATGAAATAAGTGTCATTGCCATTGGGGGATATTATTTAAACTTGAGAATGTAATAAAATTTCAAACCATCTATATCCAGCCTGTTGATTGCTTTGCAACTTTTAGACTCTTCCAAATTTATAGGATGCTGGTAAAACAGATTTAGACAAAAAATTAGAGTGATAGACAAACATGTTTTCGTCAGTGAACAGTATTGAAAATGGTGTACATATTCTCGCAGAATACTCATTTTGTATAAAAAGGCATGCGTTCGATTAGTTCCAGAAAGCTGTGGTATTCAAAGTCTGCATCATTTTGTATCAAGGTTAAACTTAACCCTTTACCACACGACGAAAATGTAGACTTGTCCAAATTGAAAACATTTGCAGACGATAATTTGAATGTTACTCAAATGATGGAGTTTGTCTTTAATAAGGTAGAAAACATTGTGGGAAAAGGAGAAAATGCTGGTTGCCAGCATTTTCTCCTTTTCCCACAATGCTTTCAAGAGGCTTCTTTCTCAGACTCATTAAAAGGCGGCATTCTGTGGTAAAGGGTCAACCTCCTTATGAGTTAAATGAAGCTCTGAAGTGGATAGTAAACACCAGAATGTTGCTATTTCATAGTTATTTTTTTAGGGAAATATCACCTTATCGGACTGTGTAGATCTAAGATCAGACTGCACGTTCTGTGTAATCTGATCTTGATCTACACTGTCCACAAAAGGGTCACGGAGTCGCGCTTAACAGCCTATGGACAAACTCCGTACTGCCTGAAACAGATTTGCATCGGGCTGCTTTAAAAGTATCAATGTAAAATATGTAAGATCAGACTTCTTTTATTAACGTTTTTAAACACATTGATACCAGAAAAACATCGAGACAGATTTATAAAGGACGACGTTTTTGCAAGGGCCAGTCGTCACGAGAGTGAAGAGAAGAATTGATATTCCCACCTTGACGCACCGAACCCGTCACTTTTGCATCGATCAACAGGGCCCGTATTTACCAACCACTCTCAATAACATGTTCAATAAAGCTTTATTCTCCAGAATTTTCTAAAATTCAAAGTTACATACTTTTTGATTGGCTAAACCATTTGGTTTAGGAAGTTTAAATTGTGTGACAGTCTAGAATAAGACTAAGAAAGTACACTGTAATTTAGAATGGTTGAGGGAATGATGAAGATCCTGGTTCAGGCAAGGTTGAAAACGCTACGTATCATCTCAGTTATAAATGAGCCGTGCTCTGGCAAAAGGGGGCTTAACGCATCTCCGTGATCCGTGATACCAAGCAAGTCATAACATATTTATGGATCCATAAAATCCATTTTGTATAACAACGGACTGATTCATGAGGTACACTCGTCCTTTGGCATGCAGAAAATTGACCAATAGCGAAAAGTGTAGGCCAAGGTCAGCCTGCGCGAACTGCGCAGGCTGATCTGGGTCGATACTTTTCGCAGATGCATTAAGCCCCCCTTTTCACAGAGCATGGGTCAAAAAAGAAATTACCTTACATGCATGTATATTTCTTCGATTTTGTGTCATATGTGTGACATGCTCGTATTATACTTGAGTTCTTGCTAAGCTAAGTTTGTGCTCAGAATTTATGTCTGATTAATGCTTTAGGCTGTGACAAAATGCAGAGTCAAGACTGATTTATTTTAAAGAAAGAAAGAAAAACTGTTAGCCCTTCAGCTGCTAACTATATCAAATAAAGCCAGATATAACAATGTGAGTTAAAGTTGTTTTCGCAAGCAAATAAAAATCACCGTGTCTATTAGGGCAGATTCAAGATCAGACTGCGCTTTCTGTTCAATCTGATCTTGATCTACCTTGCCTTCAAAGGCGTATTGGGTAGAGCTTAGCAGTCTGTGGGTTAATTTCAAATGTTTTGTGGATTTGGTGTTGTAAGATACATTTAAATAACTTTGAGCTACGTTGAAAATGAAGAACATTTTATTAGCACCGCCATTCAAAGTTGTTGTGCCCGATATGAACGGAGTATCCTGTTAAAATAACTTTCCTGTAGCTTGTATTTGCTTCGAGCAACGTTGGAAAGCTTGATATCTCGTGAGACCAGAGGTCCAGAAAAATGTCAGATTTTTTTCTTGCGCACAAAGAAGCAAATGCAATCCTCAGAAAAGCAAGTAACGCATAATATTCCTTTTATTATGTACCTACAAATTTAAACAAAAAAATATTTCAATTATGGACAATTTTATTCGAAAATGGTTTGACATTGAAAAAGAAAATAATAATAATGGTTAAGGCGGTGAAAACCTTTTTAATTAATTGCGGATGAATATTATATCGTGTCATTTTAACCAATAAAATCAAAAATCAAATTGAAAGTACATGTAGTCCTCTAGTGGGCTACGTCATCATACCATATTTAGAACCGTACCAGACACTGCGCAGCCGCAGTTTTTTCTTCATGTCCGATTTTTATCCGTGTGCGATGCACGTATTCTAACTGGAAAATTATCAGGCGGAATTATAATAAATCTTGATAATTGGAGAAGAGTGATTTCCTTCACAGACATTGATATATTACCACATGCGGGCGACTCGAGCATTCGTACGAAACACTGATAGCTTGTATCCGAATTCTTCATTTTGCCACAATGTTTTCAGATGTATCCATAACTGCTGTTGACTGGATATTTTCGAAAACATTGAGGACTAGTTAACAAAATGTCTCAAATTGCCACAATGTTTTTACATATCCCGAATTTATGTTGAATATCCGTATACTCGACAAGGGTTTTTCGGCAAATAAGTTGGACCCTTTACCAAACAATCCCTTGTTTAAACGACCCTAAGAGGGGGAAAAAAACTTTTGAAAGCATTGTGGGAAACAGAGACAAGGTTAGTAACTAGCAATTTCTCCTTTTCTTCCCAATCTTTTCCACTTTTTCCACCTTTTCACAAACAAATCCCGTAACTTTAGCCCAATTTGATTTGTCGTCTGAAATGCTTTCAGCTTGAACAAATCTACAATTTTGCCGCTTGGTAAAGAGTTAATGAAAGATAATAAGTAACTAACTGCGCAATAGGTTACAACACAGGGCATATTCGTGAGTATAATGTTCACATACGGAAATTCAAAAGAACAAAATAGTTATCAATCGTTCCTATTTTGATTTAACGTCGTATGAGTACATTTGTTCTGTCCGTTGTTGGGATGCACCCACGAGATCCATTTTATTTTCGTAATGACGTGGCTTTATGCTATAAATTTCAAACCTTTGGCAGCTATACGAGACTCATTGCACTTTTGCAGATAATGTAGATCAAGGTCAGACTTACTGGCACTGATAAACCCGAATGAATAAAAAGTAACTTGCGATTAGTAAAAAAATAACATGTTAATTCTGCGGATCCCAGCAGAACTGTTTGCGGAACACTTATGGCACTATTTAAGCGATGCCCGCTCATCTAGTCTACGGGCGCTTATTCGGATCATAGCAAACGAGTACGACAGGGGATAATCTTTTCTTTTCTTGTACTATTTGGTAATTTGGTATTTTTTTTAAGCGTTACCCTATAACCCATTTCTGTATGTATAATCATATTTTCAGTCATATCATTTTCAGCAGCAGCGGCTCTTTTTCCAACGAATTTGGATCAACATCTAATTTTGAGGAAAAAAAGGAAGTATCTAAATGAAAATTGCACTTTTCAGAAAATAGAAAATATGCAAAACAAAAAAAGAAAACTAGGAAATTACTGACGGTGGTTATTTTTCAATATCGGTCTCAATGCTGGCAAATTTGTGCCGTCTATCTTTTTTAAAGATATTTATTGTTAAAGATATTTCTTGTTTTTAACTACTACTTCAAATTTATCGTGGAAAAATCGGGTGTTTACACTTATACGTTTAAGTCTTAACCCTCAGGCTGCTAAGCGCGACTCAAGGACCTTTTGCGGACAATGTAGATCAAGATCAGACTGCACAGAATGTGCAGTCTGATCTTGGATCTACAATGTCCGATTAGCAGATATTTTCCCCAAAATACCTACCCCAAAATACCTTTGAAATAGCAAAATTTGAGTTTTTACTCGCGGCTTGAAAATTTTATTTCATTTATTCAGCAGGATAAAGGTTGAAGGGACTTTAGACAAGAGCCCGGTTTCACGAAAAAACTTAAGTCTGTGATTTTACTCAAATCTACTAACAGTCCTGGGTTCTGACTTAGGTTGAGTTTGTTGTTTGATACACCTTTCAGCAACATTGACAGAATGTAGTAACGTTTTCAAATCCCCATTTGACAATAAGTTTTAGACTCATCTAAGCAAAATAAATCGACTTAAATCAATTAATAGACTTAAGTCCATTATTTTGCTGAGTTTAGTCCAAAACATTGTGTCAACACAGGACTTGAGAATGTTACGCAGGTCTGTTAATGTTAGTGAAATGCGTCTTAAATAACAAACTCATCTTGAGTCAGAAAATAAGCCTGTTTGCAGATTTGAGTAAAACAACAGACTTAAGTTTTGACTTGAGGCTGGGCCCAGATTTTTTGGGCGGAGGAAAGTGATGTTTTTTTAAGAAAAATCACAGGGGCATAACTCTTTACCTCTGGTTGAGCAAAACAAACAAAAAATGATAGAAAGCTGGCCTCTGGTGGGACTCGATTCAATGGCCTTCTATACCATTCTCGGCGACTTCAACACTGAGCTGTAGAACCATTTTCTTGTATTATCTTATATTTATCCCTTGCTCTGCAATAATAGCTACACCGTTACTAACGGAATAGGTAAAAAAAAAGAAAGCCCTCGGTAATTCTTCGTGTTTTCCACATTCATTTCTTACCAAATTTTAATACTTTGCACTCGAAAGAAAAACTGCAGTCTTTGCTGAGATTTTCTAAAATAAAACTTGCAAAACCCAATCTGGTTTAGTCCCTTTAAACTCATAAAAACGCATCCCTGAAAGACAAGAGTTGAATTGTAAAACGATGCATCATTTGTACGTGCCACGCTGAATTAATAACGCGTTTCTGTTTTTAACCCTTTACCAAACAATCTCGTGAGGAAGACTGCTTTTAAAACCATAAAGGGAAAAAGGAGAAAATGCTAGTAACAAACACTTTCCCTCCATTTTCCCACAATGTTTTCTATCATATCAAAACAAATCCTATCATTTTAGCTATATTCAGTTTTTTCGTCCGCAAATGCTTGCAATATGGACCGGTGGAACATTTTGTCATCTAGTAAAGAATTAATAACTTTATGATCCATGTCCCTTTTTTAATGACTACATTTTGATTACAGACAAAACGAAATGAATGGATCTGTAATTGAATGGATACACGTGACACGAACATAGTAGGTAGGAACATCTAATACGTATGTTTTTTTTTTCTTGTGAGTTTGACTTAAAATGCTGAAGGAATTCGGCCAGTCTAGTTCGGCCTCGGATTTTAACCGTATATGAACGACGTTTAATTATATAGGACGTTTTACCTTGGGATTTTAGTAAAACACTGGTAATTATGTGTATATATATTTATTCAGTTTATAAATATGAAGAGTGTTTCTATTAATAGCATAAACAATGATGAGCGGAAACTTGGCATTTCCGCTACATGTATATCGTGAAAACACGATTTTTGAAAGAAAAACGTACCTTATCTCCAAGTTGTCTTGCTTCAAATCTTGCAAAGCCTATCTTTTATTCATAACAGTAGTTCTCGTACTTTCTTGTCGATTGCTCCAACAGTGTTTCAATATACACGTCAGTTTAATTCTTTAACTACTAAATAAATTGAATGCAAATTTCCAGTCAGTATTAAAAATCCAAATACAGCGATTCTGAAGTTCCTTTCGCTGTAAAAAAGCTCCCCATATCGGACAGTGTAGATCCAAGATCAGACTGCACGTTCTGTGCAGTCTGATCTTGATCTGCACTGTCCGCTAAGCAGCCAATAGAGTAGAACTAACAAACGTCAATGTAATGTTACGTTTTAGGTAAGACCATTAGAAGATGCATTGGTACATTTTCTGTTAGCCCTAAGACTGCTGATTGGTCAATAAATGGAAAAGTTTATTATTTCTTTACCAAACGACAAAACTTCCTACTAGCATCTTCTACTCTTCCCGCAATGTTTTCTAAAGGCTTCTTTCTCAGGGTCGTTAAAACTCGGGATAAAGGGTTAACTCTTTCCTTGCGATAGACGACGCAAGAAGCTTTTGTTGTCAGTGTAGATCAAAATCAGACTGCCTAAAACGTGCACAGACCGCGCAGTGTGATCCATGATCTACACTGTCCACTACTTTATTCTAGATTATGACAGAACTGCCTCTTCATCTTGCAGCAAAATTGTTTTTGTAGCCATTGGAAAAGTTTAGTTCATTTATCTGGTAGTGAAAAAGTGCATGGGATGACCCGAATATTGCAAGTCCCCGCGGATAATTTAGCCATTTCAGAATAATCTTTAAAGAATCAAACCGAGCTCTGTCCATCAGTAAGTTAGGTACACGACTGGTATTGAAAGTGTCATGGGGTCAAATCCCAGATTCGTCATGCTCTATTCGAGGATTAATAATTGTCACTGCGACAGGATTGATATCTCTTTCACAGCCCGATAGGCAAGTGAGGAAAAGAGAAAGACGCCAGTGACTTTGTACAAACTACCGGTAAAAGAAACACTCCGAACGTATGGCTAGGTGCATTGGCCATCATGACAGACAGACAGACTGAAATAAGCGTGAAGACGGCGTTATACACCAAACAAACAAGCAGACAAATTAAATGACCAATATTCAGACAAGCACAGACAAGCACAGATAAATGGAAAATTAAAAACAATATGAATAGGAGAAAGTGTTTGTAACCAGCATTTTCTTTTTTCCCCCACGATGTTTTCTGTTCAATTCAAAGACATTTTCTATCATTTGAGCCATGTTGACTTTGTCGTCTGCACATGCTGTCCACTTGAACGAGTCTATTTTCCTTATCGTTTGGTAAAGAATTAACCCGTTACCACACAATCCCGACTTTTAACGACCTCGAGAAAGAGCCTTTTGAAAACATTGTGGGAAAAGAAGAAAATGCTGGTAACCAGCATTTTCTCCTTTTCCCACAGTTTTCTACTCTTTCCAAAATAAATTTCAGTTTTTCAGTCACATTTATTTTGTCGTCTGCAAATGCTTTCAATTTGGACTTCTAGAATTCTATCGTTTGGTAAAAAGTTAAGCCATGATTGTGTAAATAACATAAATTGAGTTGTATATATTTTCTGATATGTCTGGAATGTCAGGAATATTGCATACCTTATAAATCACAGAAAAGTACAACAGTTGTATTTCAAAACATCGGTGATCATTCATGTACCAACGCCGCCATATTAACTTTACTGTAAATTATGGTTTGACACATACCATACACGCAGATTTTTTCCCCCTTTAAGTAGCATACCAAAGACCCGTAGGAAGCATTTTCAGATTGGAAAGGGCTTGGGGAGGTTTTAAAAAATATGTGGCTGCAGTGTCAATCTCGTATCCCAGATCTTTTTCTCGGGCTTGAGACAGACTAGGAGCGATGCAAAGGTGACTGACTGACTGACGGACTGGCTGGGTGACTGACTGACTGATTGATTGATTCACCGACCGACCGACCGATTTATTTATCTATTTATTTATTTTTCCTCGATATTTAAAGTTTTGACGAGAAAGAGAAAAAAAAAAAGGTTGGCCACCATAGGAGTTCATAAGCTTTCTGGCATTTCCCAAATTTTGGGATGTGAGTGGCAAGCAATTACTTTCCTACATCCCACGTCCTTTTTCCTACTGCCCTGTACCACTACTGATTACATTAAGGGAAAGAGAACTAATTGCTCTCTGGAACGACAAAGGGAGACAATGCTTCCAACTATCCATGTCTCTTTCTACCTCTATGTATAAACATGTTTAACCCTTTACCACACAATCCCGAGTTTTAACGACCCTGGGGAAAGAACCTTTTGAAAACATTGTGGGAAAAGGAGAAAATGCTGGTAACCAGCATTTTCTCATTTTCCCACAATGTTTTCTACTAGTTCAAAGACAAATTCCATCATTTGAGCATCATTCGAATTGTCTTCTGCAAATGCTTTCAATCTACACAAGTCTAAGATTTTGTCGTTTGGTAAAGAATTAATCGTGTGTTTTCGATATCGTCTATAGAAAATTTGTTTCTTCAGGAAATGATTTAGGTGTATTCATTTGTTTGACTGGTCTTTTACGTCACTTTCAACAATACTTCAGTCATATGGGTACTTTGCGACGTAGTTACTGCTACTTTTACTACCACTTGTATTCACAAGTATTTTTGTGATATAGTTACTGCTATTTTTATTTCTCTGCAAAGATCTTTAAAAAAGGTGACTGCATTTATGTACTCCCCCTTTTTGTCCACAAGATTCTATGCGACAAAGAGACTGGTATCTTCATTTCTTTTTTTTTTTCAACAGGTTACCCTGTATCATGGTAACTGCTATTTTCGATGCCTCTTTTTCTCAACAGGGTACTTTGCGAAATAGTTTTGACTACATATGAGCCATGTTATGTAAAAAGGGCGCTTAATGCATCTGCAAATATCTTAATAAAATAAAACTCAGGCCAGCCTGCGTAGTCTGCGCAGGCCGACCCAGGCCGAAACTTTTAGCTTTTGGTAAATTTTCTGCATATCCGAGGACCATTCTACCTCAGGATTCATTTGTTGGATGGATCCTTTATAATGAGATGACTTGTATGTTATAATGCGTCATGGAGATGCATTATGCCACTCTTTTGCGACCCATGGCTCATATATTTTCACCCATCTTTCTTTTTTTTACACGAATACTTTACGGCATGGTAACTGCTATGTTCATTTTCTCCTTTCTTTACAGGGTTTTTGCGATATATTACTGCTATGTTCATTTCCTCTTTTCTGTACAGGGTTTTTGCGACATGGTTACTACTATGTTCATTTCCTTTTTTCTTTACAGGGTTTTGCGAAATGGTTACTGCTATGTTTATTTCGTCTTTTCTTTACGTTTTTTTTTTTTTTTTTTGAGACATGGGTTACTGCTATATTTGTTTCACCTTTTCTTTACAGGGTTTTTGAGACATGGTTACTGCTATGTTCATTTCCTCTTTTCTTTACAGGGTTTTTGCGACATTGTTACTGCTATGTATACTTCCTATTTTCTTTACAGGGCTTTTGCGACATGGTTACTGCTATGATGCTGGGCCTTATAATTGTGACACATCCATTAATCGTGGCTTCTGCACCAAAAGACAAGGATTCTGAATCCAGCAATAAAGGTATGCCAGAAATTAAAGATGCTTCTTTAACCCCTTACCGCACAATTAGGGGTCTTAAGGACCCTAAAGAATAAGAATTTTGAAAACGTTGTGGGAAAAGAAGAAAATGCTGGTAACCTACATTTTCTCCTTTCCCACATGTTTTCTACCCTGCAAAATTCAAATAACACCCGGTTTGTTTACTTTTGGCTGCTACTAAGACTTTGAGCTTTTACCACAAAATCATGACTTTTAACGACCCTGAAAAAGAAAGCTTTTAATGAAAATATCGTGGGGTAGGCCGAGGAGGGGGAAGAGAGAGAGAGAGAGAATGCTGGTATCCAACATTTTTCTCCTTTTTTTCCCATATGTTTTCTACCCTTCTAAAATCAAATTCAAATTTTGAGTCACATTTGTTTTGTCGTCTGCAAACTTTTTCAATTTGGACATGTCTGTAATTTTGTCGTTTGGTAAAGAGTGAAAAAAAAAAAGATAAATCTAATTGTAACTGCAGTGAAAATGCGCTTTGACCCATTACCTTTTGTAACAAAATTGCATCAAACAGCATAGAAATTATCCATGTTGCCTCTTCACCAAACGACAAATTTTTAGACTAGTCCAAATTGAAAGCTTTTGCAGACGACAAAATAAATGTTTCTCAAAACATAAGATTTGTCTTTCAAAGGGTTGAAAACATCGTGGAATAGGAGAAAATGCTGGTTACCAGCATTTTCTCCTTTTCCCACAATGTTTTCAAAAGGCTTCTTTCTCAGGGTCGTTATTCAAAATATAGTCAATTATTTCTGATTTCCAAAAGTATATTGCCACTGCAAATAAGGAGATACTTTTGGTCCCAGTTTAGCATCAAGTAGTGAACGGTGGGTATCCAAGATTAGGCTGTGCGTTCTGTGCAGTCTGATCTTGTATTTACATAATCGGTAAAAGTAATTTAATTTGCCATCGGTAGAAACAGAGTTAATGCGAACTGAGATTTACAATTTAAATGCAACTGAAAGCATTCTGGCAAACAAAGATATTGCCAATTACGAGACACTTCTCCCTTCACCACAGTGGTTTTTCTAGAAGCAGTCGTCTGTAAGACAATGAATGTCGTCCGCAAGGGATGATGAATCAAACAGATTCAGATCTGAAGCTTGGTCGTTTACAAAATGACCCCATGCATCTACAAACTTAAAAGAGAAAATTTTGGTTTACCACAATGTGCTCTAACCGATCAAAGACATATTTCACTATTCGGGCCACGTGTAATTTGTCGTTGATTGATTTATTTTCTGTTTGTTTATCGTTGCCACCGGTTGCCCAAATGTCAATGATTACCCAGGTGGGCGACGCCCCCTGAAGACTTAATTATGTAATGGGGGGCAGTGCAAGATACAGGACGAAACCCATCCTAAGTTATGCCTTGTTCTGTTACGTTCCCAGTGTATAGCACCGTCACACGGGACCTTGCTTTAACCCCTATCCTGCTAAAGAAATGAAACTTTCAAGCCAACAGTAAAACCACAAATATTCCTATTTCAGAGGTATTTTTGGAGGGTAGATAAGTTATTATCGGATAGTGTAGATCCAAGATCAGACTGCACGTTCGATGAAGTCTGTTCTTGATCTACAATGTCCGCAAAAGGTCGGTGAGTCGCGTTTAGCAGCTTAAGGGTTAACATCTAATCCGAAAGACTTATCATGAGTAATTTTAGCCGTGGGGCTCGAACCCACACCCTCAAGTGGCTCGAAATTTGACGTTAACGAGTTCTACGCCCTACCACTTGAGTTATTTGGCTGGTCGTTAATTTGTTATCTGCAAACATTTTCAATAAATACGAGTACACGTCTAAAACCATTGGCTTGGTTATCTGACCAAAGCCGCGTTGAAAGAAGGCTTTTGCAACTGACTTACCATAATCTTGTAACCCTTAGGCTGCTAAGCGCGACTCAAAGGTCTATTGCGGACAGTGTAAATCAAGATCAGACTGCACAGACCGTGCAGTCTGATCTTGGATCTACACTGTCCGATAAGGAGATATATTTCCCCCAAAAAATACCTTTGAAACAGAAAAAAATGGGGCTTGTACTATCGGCTTGTAAGGACCTTTTGCGGACAGTATAGATCAAGATCAGACTGCACAGAACGTGCAGTCTGATCTTGGATCTACACTGTCCGATAAGGAGATATATTTCCCCCCAAAATACCTTTGAAACAGAAAAAAATTGGGGCTTGTACTATCGGCTTGTAAGGACCTTTTGCGGACAGTATAGATCAAGATCAGACTACACAGAACGTGCAGTCTGATCTTGGATCTACACTGTCCGATAAAAAGATATATTTCCACCAAAAAATACCTTTGAAACAGAAAAAAAATGGGGCTTGTACTATCGGCTTGTAAGGACTTTTTGCGGACAGTATAGATCAAGATCAGACTGCACAGAACGTGCAGTCTGATCTTTGATCTACACTGTCCGATAAGGAGATATATTTCCCCCCAAAATACCTTTGAAACAGAAAAAAATGGGGCTTGTACTATCGGCTTGTAAGGACCTTTTGCGGACAGTATAGATCAAGTTCAGACTGCACAGAACGTGCAGTCTGATCTTGGATCTACACTGTCCGATAAGGAGATAAATTTCCCCCAAAAATACCTTTGAAACAGAAAAAAATGGGGCTTGTACTATCGGCTTGAAAGTTTCATTTCATTTATTTAGCAGGATAAAGGTTAACCCTTTCAGCGTTAAGCGAAAACAGGAGCTTTTGCAGATGGCATCTATAGAGCAAAATCGGACTGCGCAAAACGTGCAGGCTGAACTTGGATCTATACCGTCCGCTTGTTTGGTCAAGCATGTAAGACAAAAACCTTTATGAGTTTCAGTGGGCTGTCGTACTTCTAGCGATCGAAAGAAGTCTCGTTTATAAAGCCCCTGTTTTCGCCTTCCGTGCTAGGCTGTCTTTCCCTAAAATCCGTAGATTTACGCAAATCATTTGGGATTGAATATACACACACATACCGAGCCCCGGTAGCTCAGTCGGTTGTGTACAGAACTTGAGAACATGGGGTCACTGGTTCAATGCCCGGCTTGGCCAGTTTCTTTCCGAGGAATGATGATAGTCATTGCGAAAGGATTCATTCCTCTTTCACCGTTGACCATTGTTTTGGCGATGGTTATGTGGGAAAGCAGCCAGTGGCTTGGAAAGAATATTGTGTGGAGTACTGGTAAAAGAAACTCCAGAAAGCATGGATAGGTGCACTGGTCGCTGCGATATAACTGAAATAATGTTTGAAACGGCGTTAAACACCATACAACAATCATTCAATCAATACATACATACGATCCCTGCTTTAACAAAAGGTATGAGCTGGCAGAAAGTTATGCAAATCGTAAAGTAACGCAGTTTAGTGAAACTTGTTTCAGACTTGATGCTTGCTTATCTAAACGGCGTACGCAAATTTCGTGCGGCTCTGAAGATGTTAACTACTTTTATAGCATTGTTTCAGCTCCAGAGGGCTGCTATTATAAAGGACAATATCACCATGGAAACTGGGAGGATGGTTGTAAATTTCTGTGTACTTGTCTCAACCCTCATACAGGATACTACAAGTGTAGACGAAGGTATGACTTGGAATTACATGTACATTCGGATATGAGTTATGCTCTGTGAAAATGCATCTGCAAAAAGTATCTACCAAGGCCAGCCTGCGCAGTCCGCGCAGGCTGGCCTTGGTCGATACTTTTTTGCTGTTAAGAAATTTTTTGTCTGTCCAAAGACCAGTTTTACCTCGTGATTAAAGCGATTATTAAAAAAAGAATGGCTCTTATGTATTCATAGTTATGAGATGGCTTGCTTGATATAATGCATCACGGAGATGCATTAAGCCCCCTTTTGCCGGAGCGTGGCTCATATCAATATACTTGTTGAAGTACACGATGTACAAATCATGTGCAACATCGACATGATGTCTGTTTTGTGAAATGAAACTTGAAATATTTTTGTGCATTCTTTATGGCCGGAATTTGTCGTTTAACGAAATTAATCATTTAAATGAGGACATATAAGCATAAAATTTCTATTATTTGCTGTACAAATCATTTATATAATTTTGTAAATGTCGCATCTTTTTTGCCATAAACATTAGTTAAAGGCTTTTTGTTTAGTCATAATTAAAAAAAACAGTAATATTATAATCTAAAACAACAATACAGAACGGGTGTTATGCATTTCAGAATTATTGTATGCATATTTAGGAATCTAAATTATCGTTTTAAAAAAAGTTTTATTTAAGTTTCATTTTATATATTTCTACTGAAATACCGGATGGTTTAGTCTCAATCAACTGACATACTGCTGCCCTTATTCTATAACAAAAATTCTTTTACCCTCCCAAAACATGAAATATAATTGAGCCGTGCCCTGTGAAAAGGGGGCTGAATGCATCTGCAAAAAGTATCGGCCCAGGTCAGCCTGCGCAGTCCGCGCAGGCTGACCTGGGCCGAAACTTTTTTGCTTTTGGTCAATTTTCTGTATGTCAAAGGACCAGCGTATCTCATGATTCAGAAGATTGTTATACAAAACGGATTTTAGGGATGTATAATACTGTGATGACTTGCTTGGTATTATGCATCACCAAGATGCATTAAGCCCCCTTTTCACAGAGCACGACTCATCATTATTTTTGTATTCCAGATGTCCCAGGTACAAGTTCCTACCAAAAAACTGTGTTTTGATTATGCCACGTGGTGGAAAGTGCTGCAAACAGCCAGCATGCTTTAGGATAAGACAACAAGAGAAGCAACCAACCAAGCACCTAAAACTTGAAAAAGTTTCAATGGGTTCCGGTACTTTTTCTAACACCCAATTTGGTTTAATGATGAACTCTCAAGGCCAAAGTCGAGATAATTCGGAAAATCCGATATACATCACCAATCACGTGACAGACAGAACAAATAGAAGCAGTGGATTCAGATACTCTACATCAAATAGCGATGCGGCAAGTTCCTATAAAAGTTGGCAAACGTCAGATACGGATAACGATACCCAATCAAGTAACGGGACGGATAGTTCTGTAGACAAGAAGCCACAATCTGATCAAAATCCACCGGATCATTCTTTGTTTGACAAAAAAGTGAACCAGTTTGAGCTTGCGTTTCGGACGGGAAGCGCACAGTTAACGGAATTTGGAATAACACATTCAAACGAAACAAAAATTGAAGGAAATTTGACAACTCCTGTCGAGTATGCAGTAAAGGCGGGAAAAACAACCGAAACAACAGACCCCAAGGGGAATAATTCTGATTCGGATACTATACAACTAGATAAAACTGACATTAGTGTTGTTTTGGACAGTCATTCCAATGACTCAGAATCGATGCCTAGTCAAGGGTTTTATACTACGGTCGATACCACTCAAACTTACGTAGACCAAGAAATGAATAGTAGTACTAACAATACTGACAGTAATAGTTCGACGAGTGATCCTGAAATTATTAGCAGCGCTAGTGATAGTAATGAACAGTCTTCAGTAAAGAAATCTGACAACGCAACAAATATGGAAAGCATAGGAAATATAGGTCAAAGTACGAAGGACGATCAAGATACTAGTGAAATGGACAAAACTATTGCAATAAGGCGACAAAGACTCATTAACTTTATATTAAGAAAGGAAAGCGATTTGCGGAAATTACAGACACTGCAGAGATATTTCATTCCATCGGTCAGAAATCTAAATAGATCCATTGAAAAAGGGAACAAATATGAGATGCCTTCCCAAAGTGATACAACTGACGGACGTACATTGATAGCTGAGCGACAGAAGCTTCAGACTGAGATAAGAAGCCGTTTACATGTTGATAAAAACAGAAATAAAACACCACTAAAGATACCTGGTACAGTACCGATGAGCAGAAAAACAGGTGAGGTTACAAGACTTTGTTTGGCATGAAAAAGCGAAGCGTCTCTTAGTAGTTTTGCAAGGTATTGCTCACCGTTTTTTTTTTTTTTTTTTTTGGGGGGGGGGGGGGGGTTTCCAATGCGTTCAGTCTTGAATAAATTTCAAAATCTTAATTCATTCATAGTTACGACATGTTAGTTCACAGTGCATTCCACAGACTGCACAGAACGTGCAGACGGATCCTTGATCTCCTCTGTCCGATAAGGAGATATTTTTCTCCAAAAAATAAGTTCGAAATATCTTTATTCGGGTTTTTACTATCGGCTTGAAAGTTTCATGTAACTTATTTAGCAGGTTAAGTGTTTACTTACTAACTGACTGGCTTAAGTCTTCTCCAAAGGTAAAGTTTTATGCTTCGCCGTTGTGAAAATATTACTTTCTAATAAAGCATTCTTGATGGTGACTTTCTTGACGTAATTCTTATTAATAGAATTGCTTATTCATACCATTATTCATTCGATAATGTATCAAAAGAGTAAACGGTGCAATCACTAACTGCATTGAATGTGTTCGCACTAATCAAATTTACATGGAGGACAATAATTTAAATGTAGTTAAGAATAGTGCACATTATTCAGGTACAAATCTAATCGTATAAATATATCAATAATTACTCATTAAATGCAGCACGTTAACGTGTAAGTAGTTGACTGTTGTTTCCGACGCCCACAGAAATCTTTATAGATACATCCTTACAGCAAAAAACGCTGTTAAAACTTGATAGTGGGTAGAATTGCTCAGAACTTGGTCAGCTGTGTAGACGTAGATTAATTACCGATATATATATTGTGTAAGGGATACAGAAAGTGAAGGGATTTGTCTTCGATTTAAAAAGAAAAATGGAAACGACAACAATTATTTCTTTGGGGGCTGCCAAAAAATGAAAAGCATTTTCTATCGATTGTAATCTGTGACACCATCAAACCGTCAGCTGCAAAATATTTTGGCATGAAGATACAAGAATGATTATAGTTTCGTGTAAAACAAAGATGAAATTGGCTAAGAACTGGCTGAAAACGAGTATAGATGTATCATTAAGTGATTTTTCTCAAAACGTCTTTAGAGTTAAGCTAGAATTCATATTACCTATCTTATCAGTACCCCCAGAGCAAGGAAAGGCGAAAGAAAAGTTTACGACGACAGGCACACGTGGGAAATTTTATCCAAGCTCAACAGTAACATACAAACCAATCATTCCCATCTATACGCAGCCACCCAATGTGTCCCTCAGATATAAAGAAAAAGAATGGGGAGTGTTTGTCACAGAGCTGCACGAGATGTTTCTCGAAGTCAACCGATTGAAGAAACTTTATTCCCAAACCACCCCTAGTCAGCTGTCAAGTGGACAAGATCAACAAAAAACAAGAAAACCAAGTAGACCAATACAAAAACCAAACATTACAACTCAAAAAGCAATTATAACAACAGAAATGGCCAAAATTATGCACAAAAAGCCAACAAGAGTTACTGAAAATACAAAAGTGAAACACAGACGGCCTGCTGCAACAACAGAAAAGACAAAGGTTATACACAAAAAATCAGCTACAACGACAAAAAACGCACATAACGAACACGGTACATCAAGGCCAAGCACTGTACATAATAAACAAATCCCAAGACCAGGAATGCCAAATACCAACCTTGTGAAGCCAAGGGGTCATTTTTATGGACAAAAACGATTGACTTTGCAGCCATTTCGAGGGTTGGGTCGTATATTTCGTGAAAAGAGCAAAGAAGTATTTTTGACGTCACACAGAACTTCAAGAAACGCCGGTAAAATTCTCAGTTTGTTTCTCCTATTGAGCTGAAATTTACATTATTTTCCATTGAAGCCTACTTTTTCAGTGTTTTTAGGATCCTGTTTCGGCCCGCTCGGGTAGGTCAGAGATTAGCGTATCTGACTCGTGATCTGGTAGTTGCGAGTTCGATACCCGGTTGAGGCAAAATTTATTTCCGACAGTTTTCCGCATCTCACCTCTGATGCATTTGTGAAAAGTAGTCAGTGGCTTTTTATAGAAAGATGTATCAGTACCGGTGTTAGAAAGCCAGGAGACACATGGGTGCGCCACTGACCGCTATGATATGACCTGAGCTGTTGAAACGGCTTTAAACTCCAATATACAAAAACAAACCAGGATCCTGTTTCGAAAGTTAGCATAACAGAGCGGAGCCTAGTATCACAACCGATTGACTGCATGTCTGTGTTTAGACATCAAGTTCACCCTGATGCATCAACCAGTCAAGCTTTGTTCTAGACTTTTCAGTTGTTATGTGTTGACTTTGTCCATTGATATATTAGCCATGCTCTGTGAAAATGGGGCTTAATGCATCTACGAACAGTATCGACACAGGTCAGCCTGCACAGTCCGCACAGGCTGACCTGGGCCAAAACTTTTTGCTATTGGGAAATTTTATGTTTGTCCAAGGACCAGACTACTTCATGATGAGTCTTTTATTAAAAAAGGTGGCTATAATGGACACATAATTATGTGGTGGGTTAGCTGGTACCATTCATTACGAAGATGCATTAAACCCCTTTTTGCTAGAGCATGGCTCTCTTTATTATTATTATTACTGTTTGTATAGGGCAAAATATTTTGTTAAAAAATAGCCTGTGCAATAACATTCTTTGACTCCAAAGATTGTTTTGCAGCTGAGTAAGGGAGGTTACAAAACAGATTTTCATGAATATACCATCTACATGTATTTATCCCATTCTGTTTCAGATTGTTTTTATCAAGGCAAACGCTATAGACCCGGTGAAATTTGGACCAATAGATGTAATAAGACGTGTATATGTTCTCGGTACTTTGATGGGCGATATTGGTGTCAACAAGAAAGGTAACTTAGATGTATGTTTCTTTCTGTGCGAGATACAGTAGTCAGTAGTGCACGGGTAAAGCATCGGCCTCTCTCATCAGGGGATCCGAGATTGAAGCGGAGTGGAGTCTACATTTGGAACTGAAATCATGGCGTCAGTGATGCGTTCTTATACACAATGCCGTCTTAATATTACTTGATTATACATTTCAAAGACTAAACATCTGATTGAATGAAAAAGAGCGTCTCAGCCAATAAGATGCCTAGTCTTGGAATGTAAAATTAGAATTAAATGGAATTAAATTGACTACGAACCCTAGTTGGATTTCAAAGAGGCAATCATAGAGAATGGTTTACGGAGCCTCGATGGTGTCATGTGTCACTTCCGGAGTTACTCTGTTTTAACTCATAGCGGACGAAAACTGACGAGTATGCAGAACATGGTTTTCGTTTTCTTGAAGTAGCATTTCGTTAAGACGAACTATTATTACTTTTTTTCGAAATAGGTTTTCCTAACAACGTATTATTGGTTCGTTTTTTCGAAATAGGATTTCATTATATCAAGTTATTTTTTCGTTTTCTTGAACTTTTTCGTTTTCTTTCATTGGAGAGGTCATCAGACCTCTCCAACAGTGGTGAGTTTAAAAGGCAGACTACCTCAGAAATTGCTGCCTAACTCCATGCTTTTCTGCGAAATTGTTCTGATAAACAGTCTGTTTCGTCATGGTTTCATAAATAAACCGAAATCAAAAAACTGAAATAGGAAATAGACGCGTTTTGTTTTTCTATGACGGATTTCAAAAAGGATTTGTTATGTTGATTTGATTGCAAATGACCTTTCCAGTAGTTGTAAATTTTCATTAAACAAATAAAGTTACACACACACACACAAAAAAAGAGAACACCGCGGGAAAGGATCACGCGACTTGAAAACGTGGGAAGAAGGTTACGTGTCCGTCATGTACTCGTAATGCATAAAAGGTTTCTCCTTTTTACACAGCGGCAATCATATAATGCCTTATTTATTTGTTTACATGTACCAAAATATATTGAAATTAAATGCAATAAGCTATTTGAAAACATTGATGCTGACCTCTCCTGGCTTCTTTTTTAAAGAAGCCAACTTTTTTTATCGAGCTATCATTTCGTCTCATCGAAGTAAGAACCATGAGGCAGAATGATCTTTTGATATGCAGAAAATTTACCAAAAGCAAAAAGTTTCGATCCAGGTCAGCCGCCGCAGTCCGCGCAGACTGACCTTGGTCGATACTTTTTGCAGGTGCAATTAAGCCCTTTTTTCGCAGAGCATGACTTGATCATAGAAACAACTATCTCACTCTTACAGCAGCGGAAGCTATCAAGTCAATCAAGGCTCAGTCGCTTCCTTTCAAAATGTCTTATCGCTGTCATTTATAAACCTATAAATTCAACTTTACGATGTGATATTTTAAAGTGATGCCGATTGGCTTGGCTCTTTCAGGCAATAAAAAGATAGATCTGTTTGCTTGCTGAGGTTTTTGAAAAATAAGTACTGGTATACTACAACAGAATTGTTGTTGGTAAATCTTTTGTCAAATAACGGACGGTTTAAAACCCAAATCGGGCTGCACGGAACGTTCCGTGTTGTCTAAATTTAATTCTTTGCTACTCACCTGTTGCTCTAATGGAGGCATTTATTGCTACTATAAAAATAAGAATATTATCAATGACTAATGTCTGGTTAAAAATATCTTTGAAGCGTGGCAGAACAATTAATATATCACAGATGAATTGCCTCGACTTTAATTGCACGTCATGACGTATCATATTGTTATGATCATGGCGTTTTGACGTTTATTGGCTTTTTTTTTTTTCAAACGATCGAATTTTTTACATGATCTTGTTGCTTATTCAACACCGTTGCAGTAGGCCTATACCATTGAATGATCCGAGCCTCAAAGGCAATCCGAGACATGCCATACCGTTACATCTATGAGTAATTATTGACTAGAATAGAAAGCAATAGTGCATGCATGTATTACGATGCAGATGGATATTTTCTGCTACAGGCGATGGCAAAAATAATGATAATTATAATTGAATGCATGAAATGCTGAATCAAGCCCCTTTCATCTGTTCTTTACTTTTTTTTAAATGTCAGCACATTATGTAAAAGTAGATAGAGAAATCTGTCGCCGCTCTTCCATGCATCATCTGTTCTGCATCTAAATTTGATGTGATAAAATACTTTCGTGGTTGATTCATGAATTCTTGTAAAGGGTAAAGTAAAAAAAAAAAAAGAACTTTCAATATGCATTGCATGTTTTCAACTCCTCGAATAGAGCAATGGGCATTGCCATTAATAGTTATGCAAGTGACATAGAAGACATTTGCCATTGGAACGCTTCTATTGTCGTGGTGATGACGTCATTTCTGGAAGGCAGTCAAGCATTTCTCTTTAAAGCTTCAGTGCTGTAAGCAAAAACATTGACTTTTTATGGACGGCATAGATCAAGATCAGACTGCACTGAACGCGCAATGTGACCATCGATCGGTGTCGCCCGAAAAGATTTATTTGAAATAATAAAAGAATATGAGCCCTGCTTTATGAAAAGGGGCTTAATTCATCAAATAGTATCGACCAGGGTCCGTATTCACCAACCATTCTTAAGAACGTTCTTAGACTTATTCTTCAAGATTTTCCAATTTTGAAAGTAACACACCTTCTGATTGGCTAAACCGTACGGTTTAGCCAATCAGAAGGTGTGTTACTTTCAAATTTGGAAAATTTTGAAGAACAAGACCAAGAACGTTCTTAAGAATGGTTGGTGAATATGGACCCTGGTCAGCCTGCGCAGTCCGAAACTTTTTGCTAGTGGTCAAATTTCTGCACGTCCAAGGACTTGTGTACTTCATGATTCAGCCCGATAATTATTATACAAAACGGATTCCATGGATACATAATTATGTAATGACTTGGTTGGTATCATACATCACGGAGATGCATTAAAACTCCTTTTGCCAGAGCGTGGCTCATTTCTTTTCTCACATCTCCTCATTGCTGCGGTTACTGGGAGCTGAGCATAATGAAGGAATGAAAGAGTTATTTGACATAATAAAAAAAATACCATGTCATGCTCTATGTCATATTTTTAGTAGAAACTGTTATAAAATGTATCACCTGTTGGCGCTTTTCTTGAGTCTTGCAACTGATATCGTTTAACTCTTTAACCACACGACAAAATTTCCGACTGGTTCATATTCAAAGTATTTGCAGACGACAAACCAAATGTGGCTCAAATGATTGGATTTGTGTCTGACAGGTGAGAAAACATTGTGGGAAAAGGAGAAAATGCTGGTTACACCAGCATTTTCTCCTTTTCCCACAATGTTTTCAAATATCTAATTTCAACAGGGGCGTTAAAAAGCGGCAATGTGTGGTAATTGGTTAACCCTGCATCACACGATTCCGAGTTTAATGGCCTGAAAACATAGTGGGAAAAGGTGAAAATTCTGGTAACCAGCATTTTCTCCTTGTCCCACAATGTTTTCTATCCTTCCAAAAGCAAATTTCAATTTTTGAGTCGCATTTATTTTGTTGTCTGCAAAAGCTCTGAATTTGTCGTTTGGTAAAGAGTTAAAAACATTTCAGCAGAAGGAGAAATTATTCACAATTATCGGACCTTGCAGCATGTTATTTAGCCATATTTTACAAAAAAGGTTTCCCACTGAGCCGTCTGCTATTTTTGTTTTATGAGTAATTGAGTTAACCTCTAAATATTAACCCTTCCGCGGTTAAGCACGACTCATAGACTTTTTTCGGACAGTGCAGATCAAGATCAGACTGCACAGAATATGCAGTCTGATCTAGGATCTACACTGTCCTATAAGGAGGTATTTTTCCCCAAACAATACCCTTTAAAATAGCAAACTTATGGGTTTTACTGCCGGCTTGAAAGTTTTATTTCACTTATTCAGCAGTTTAAAGGTTAATGCTCAGTGTTGACCCTTTGCCTGCTTAGTGCGTCTCAAGGCCCTTTTGAAGACACTAAAAATCAAGATCAGACCACACAGAACTTGAAGGTTGATCTTGGATAAAAAATATCCGGTACTGTGCGATTTTTTCCGGCAAAAAGTATTTTGAAATCCAAAAATTAGGGTTTTAACATTGGCTGGGATTTTCCATTTAAGTCTTAACCAGAAGACAAAATTTTAGAATGGTATACATTTTTAGAAATTATAGATGGCGAATTAAATGTGGATTAAATGATGGAAATCGTTTTAGAAAAAAATGTTGAAAACATTGCAGGAAAAGGAGAAAATGCTGGTCACCAGCATTTTCTCCTTTTCCTACAATGTTTTCAATAGACTTCTTCCTCGGGTCGTTGAAACACAAGACTTTTTTTTTGGTAAAGGGTAAATTAAAAATGTAACTTAATCATTAACTCAATGGTTTAACAGGTGTCTGACAAGTACAGCTGTACCACGTGGCTGCAGACTGAAGACACAAAGAACAGGTTGTTGTCGCGTCCTGGATTGCACCGAGTTGATGGTAATGTAGGATTTAACCCTTTACCAGACACACTTTTGTTGAAGAAGGCCTTGGAAAACATTGTGAGAAAAGGGTTCAAAATGCATGTTTCCAGCATATTCTCATTTTTCAACAATATTTTCTACTTTTCGGAAACAGATCCAATGATTTGAGCAACGTTGAATTTGTCGTCTGCATATGCTCTCAATATGGACAAGTCTGAATTATCGCCGTATGGTAAAGAGTTAATTAGCCATTTTTTTTTTCATAAAGATGAATTGATTAACTCAATTGGTGACTAATTCATTTACTCTTAGCAAGCTATTAGCATATCTTTACGACGGACAGTGTACATCAAGATCACATTGCAAAAGACGTGCCGTCCGATCATAGATCGTTGCTGTTCTATCACTCCTATGTATAATAAAATATTCTCGAGATGCCAATCACAGTTTTGCCCTTAGAGCCCCGAATTAACACTTCACCAAACGACAAAATTCTAGACTCATCCAAATCCAAAGCATTTTTGGACGACAAAATAATTATGACTCGAATGATGAAATTTGTCTTTGATCGAGTAGAAAACGTTGTGGGGAAAGGAGAAAATGCTGCTTACCAGCATTATCTCCTTTTCCCACAATGTTTTCAAAAGCCTTCCTCCCCATGGTTGTTAAAACTCCGGATTGTTTGGTAAAGGGTTTAATGAAACGAGTCCTTTCAAACTGAGAAAAAGCGTCAAAAGATTGCATTCCAAGGTTTTTTTTTGGGGGGGGGGGGGGGGCAGGAAATTTACAAAAATGGGGACATTGTAGAACCAAGACCAGATTTTAAGTTCCCTGGAGTCTGACCCTGATCTACACTATCCGCAAAAGTAATTACGGGTTTGCTTTTTTTTTTTGTAAAAGGCATTTAACCTTTTTTTTCCCAAAACGAAAAGCTGTCATTTGCTTTTCGTGGTCGTTGAAAGATTGTGCCAAATACAGATCCCGAAGGAATGATATAATTCATAATTATTGCAGAATTCTACTTCGATACCAAAGAACACCGATACGGTTGATAAATTACCCACCAACAATAATGTAGCAGAACAAACTGGTGAATATAAGTATGTGACAAACGGTGTGATTCGACCTAAAAATAGACACAAAACTAGCCCGAAATGGTTTGGCACTCGTCTTCCAACTGTCAGGCCAAAGTCAGAAGGTACTAGTATAAGTCACGTCCGTCTTTCTTATTATTCTGTGTTCGAAATACAAGAACGTGTTTCTGTGCAAACTTCGCCGTCCATAACCTTATTCGTATAGAACACTTACAGGAGTCTTGTTGCAAAATAAAAAAATGCTCGTAACAAGCAATTTCTCTTCTCACTATAATGTTTTCAAAATGGTCCACCTGCAAAGTGATATAAAAAAAAATAAAACAGTTTCCATACAGGAAATTATGAGGTAAAAGGATCCAGGCCATACCCTGGCAAAAGGGGTTTTAATGCATCTCCGTGATGCATGATGCCAAGCATGTCATCACAAAATTATAGGTCCATAAAAATCCATTTTGTTCAACAACCGATTGAATCATGATGTACACATTCTCATTTGACATAATGAAAACTGACCAACAGCAAAAAATATCGACCCAAGTCAGCCTGTGCGGACTGTGCAGGATGACCTGGGTCGGTACTTTATGCAGATGTATTATGCCCTCTTTTCACAGAGCATGACTCATATGGTAGGTAATGACTAAACGTGTATGAATCATGCTTTGTGAAAAGGGGGCTTAATTCATCTGCGAGAAGTATCGACCCAGGTCAGCCTGCGCTTTCCGCGCAGGCTGACACCTGGGCCGAAACTTTTCGCTATTGTTCAATTTTCTGTATGTCAAAGGACCATTCTACCTTATAACACAGTTGGCTGTTAGACAAAATGGATTTCATGGATCCCCAATCATGTGATGACCTTCTGAATATAATGTGCATTACGGAGATGCATTAAGCCCCCTTTTGCCAGAGCATGGCTCATTTGTGTTAGCTCGGAGAAAACGTAGAAGTATTGTTATAGCCCAGGCCTCGTCGTCGTCATCTGCGTCGTCGTGCGAAAAATTTTGACATTTTGTATTATCTCTGTTATTACTGAAGATATTTGCTTCAAACTTGGAAAGGTTGTTCATTATCAAAATGAAAACCAATACAACAAGGGCAGGTAACTATCAAAATATTTTTGACACAGTTATGCCCCTTTTTCGATTCAGAATTTTCACTGAAAATCAAGCAACGGCAGTCGAGTGTAGGCACCCCGCATGTGGTGCTCTTGTTTTATGACGCCTTGTTCAGAGTATCTGGCAAATCGCCGGGCAATTTTGGATCAAGGTTAGGCTGCATCCTCTGTGCAGTCTGATTTTGGTCTACGCAATCTGAGACAGCACCTTAGGTCATCCGTGACGTTTTCAGGGTTCAAGAAGCTCATGAATTTTGGGTAAAGTGAAGGTGGAACCAGACTGCACGCACGCTGCCCTCAGGCGGTGCTTCCTGCATTCTGAAGGTTAATTTTTTATCAGCAGATAAAATTTAACACTGGAAGCATTTGCAGACTGTGAATCATATGATGGGATTTGTTTTTGAAGCCGAGCCCCCGTAGCTCAGTCGGTAGCGTAGAGGACTTGAGAACAAGAGGTCGCCGGTTCGATCCCTGGCTTGGCCAATTTCTTTCCGAGGATTGATGATAGTCATCGCGACAGGATTCATTCCGCTCTCACCGCTGACCATTGTTTCGACGATGGTTATGTGGGAAAGCAGCCAGTGGCTTGGAAAGAATATTATACGTAGTACTGGTAAAAGAAACTCCAGGAAAGCATGGATAGGTGCACTGGCAGCCGCGATATAACTGAAATAATGTTGAAAATGGGCGTTAAACACCATACAATAAATCAAATGTTTTTGAAAAGATGAAAAAAAAAAAACATATGGGGGAAAAAGGAGAAAATGCTGGCATTTTTTTTTTTCAAGTTTTCCTTTCTCATGGTTGTAAAAAGACGGGCTGCTTTGGTAATAGGTTAATATAATCAGATGATAATGATTGTTTTTCTTCTTTCGGTTGCACTTTACATAAATACAAGCTTAATTGTCATGTCGTATTTGCAACTAAATGATGTTTATCAAACATATTTACCACTTTGAGTAATGATATGTGTAGGTGCAACAATAATTGACGGGATCAAACCTCAACGCTTTAACTCTTTCGGCGCCAAATAAACAAACTCAGCTTCTTTTGAAGGCTGTTAATGGAATCCACTGAGTCTCCGAAAGATTTTTATCATATAGGCTTGACCAAACAAGCGGAAGGTATAGATCAAAGATCAGACTGCACTTTCTGTGCAGTCTGATCTTGATCTATGCTGTCCGCAAAAGTCCCTCTTTTCGCTTATGGCGCTGAAAGGGTTAACAGACATTTTTTTTTTAAGACTTGTCCGAACCTAAGAATATTCAAGTCCGGCCGGGTAGCTCAGTGGTAAGCGTATCTGAGTCATGACCTGGTGGTTGCGGGTATGATACCCGGCTGAGGCAATCTTTCTTTCCGGCGTTTTTTTTTTTTCCGCCTCTCACCTCCGATGCTTGTGAAAAAAGTAGTCAGCGGCTTGGAAAGAAAATTGAGTCAGCACTGGTGTGAGAAAGCCAGGAAACACATGCGTAGGTGCACTGACCGCCGTGATATGACCTAAGCTGTTACAACGGCGTTAAACTCCAATACAAAAAAAAAAAGTATATTCAGACGAAATATCAAGAAAATGCTGGTTACCAGCATTTTTTCACACTGTTTTCAGAAGTCTTTTTTCTTGGTGTCGTTAAAACTCGGTTTTTTGTAAAAGGTTAACTCTTCATGGAACGATATCTTCCAAAAGTATTTAAGTCATGCTATATGAAAAGGGGGCTTAATGCATCTGCGAAAAAGTATCGACCCATGTCAGACCGCGCAGTCCGCGCAGGCTGACCTGGGCCGAAACTTTTCTCTATTGGCCAATTTTCTGTATGTCCAAGGACCAGTCTACCTCATGATTAACCCTTTACTGTACAATGACGCCTTTTGACGCCCCTGGGAAAGAAGCCTTATGAAAACATTGTGGGAAAAGGAGAAAATGCTGGTAACCAGCATTTTCTCCTTTTCCCACAATGTTTTCTGCCCTATCAAAGAAAAGTTGTACCGTTTGAGCCACATTGATATTGTCGTCTGCAAATGCTGTCAATTTGGACAAGGCTATAATTTTGTCGTCTGGTAAAGGGTCGGATGTTAGAAAAAGTTGCTGTATGGATCCATAATTATGTGATGGTTTGCTTGGGTTAGTGCATCACGGAAATGTATCAAGCCCCCTTTTGCTGGAGCATGCATGGCTCATTTACAGACGACAGATAATCTTGGGCTAAGATGATGGGGCCTGTCTTTGAAAGAGTAAAAATAATGTTTTAAAAGGAGAAAACGCTGGTTACCAATGTTTTCTACAGCTTTCTTCCCCACGCTATTATTCAGTAAAGGGTTAAAGTGCAGTGTTTAAGTAAAGTTGAAAATAAATTACATAAACATGCAAATTTCCAGCCTCAGAAATTAAAAAATAAAATAAAAAAGACCACAAACAGTGCAATGTCAAGATTGTTATGGGCGCATCGTCTCTCTTTTACCTTTTTACCGAACGACAGTATTTTAGATTTGTCCAAGTCTTAAGCATTTACAGACGGTAATTGAATCTCAATCAAAACATAAAACTTGTCTTTCACAGGATTTAAAAAAAAACATCGTGGAAAGAGGAGAAAATGCTGGTTTCCAGCGTTCATGGTGTTTTCAAAAGGCTTCCTCTGAGGGCCGTTAAGACTAGGGATTGTGTAGTATATGGTTAAACGTAGGCCTACAATGTAGATCAAAATCAAACAACAAATCTAGTTCAGTCTGATCTTTATCTTCTCCGTCCATAGTTCTAAAGCAACCAAAGAATAATCCTGCCGTTCTGAGACACTCGTCACAACTCGGCCGATTCCGAGGTTTGCCGAATAGTTCTGAGAGTAAATTATTCGTTTCCGGTGTTGGTACGTGTACATAGTTTCCGGTGCTAAATCTAAACCTATGATGAGATATTTGATTTACATGCTAAATTCAACTCTTTACCAGTTCAGCGTTTTCATTACTTGGGAGGAGACCGATCTTGAAAACATGGTGAATTCAGGAGAAAATATTGGTAAAAAGTGTTTTCTTTTTTTTCTTTTCTAAGAATGAATAACGCCATTTCAGAGGTCAGTCTCATTTTCCACTCTTTCAAAGAGAAATTGTGATTTGTCTTCAGATATAGAAAGGCGTTCAATTTTGTCGTCTGAAAAAGAGTAAGGAGCATAAATCTCTTTCAAGCGATTGAGTTGTATAAATATTTGCCATGTCATCTTGTAATTGGTAACCCTTTGGATATTGAAGCCATTTGGGATATTTTGTGAACATTGTGTTTGGAGATCAGACTGCAGAATACCTGAATTCTGATCCTACGATATACAATGTCAGTTAACCCTTAACCTGCTAAATAAGTGAAATGAAACTTTCAGGCCGATCGTAAAAACCCGAATTTTGCTATTTCAAAGGTATTTTTGGAGAAAAATATCTCCTCATCGGAAAGTATAGATTCAAGATCAGACTGAAATTTCTGTGCTTTCTGTTCTTGATCTAGATCTACGCTGTCCGCAAATGGTCTTTGAGTCGCACTTAGCAGCCTAATGGTTAAATGTCATGAGATGTAGTGTTGAGCAAACGAAAGACTCATAGAGTTAAATATGATTCATTAGTATATTTGAATCTACTTTTGCTCTTTGAAAGAATGGGGGAAAACGCAAACAATTTCTCCTTTTCCTAAAATGATTTCCAAAGCCTTTTTCCTCAGGGTTGTAAAACAAGGGATTGTTTGGTGAAGGAATAAGCTCGCGGAAAGGCAATGGTAGTGATTATTTTGTGTGTTTTTTGTTGTAGCGTTTTGCCGGTACAAAGGCCGGAAATACGTGACGGGGGAAGTCTGGAGCGACGGTTGTAACTCATGTCAATGTGTAAATGGAATGTTTGGTCGATACACGTGTCATGTCAGGTAACGTTAAAGTATACTGCTCAAAACAGTTGAAGAGGCACGCATGCTTTTAGCGTCCTTTCACAAGCTGCTATGTACATCATTATTGAAAAATTACAGCAACTTTTTTGTTAGCATATTTGCATATACAAAGATTACAAAAGTTCGCAGCATCTTGAAAACAGCTGAGATAATAGTCAGTTGTACATATTGTAGATGTCATGCTAAAATGCACATGAAAAAAAAAAAGAGTGCATTTCGGACATCCCTGTATAGAAAAGCAGTAGAGTTGTAGAAAACAAAAACTGCAATTAACTATCATGGAAAATAAGTTATTAACTGTTGCATTTGTTGCACTCCGTCTATCATGCTTCAAAGGCGACGACTAAACCAGGGACGACGGACCATTGCCAGGCTGCCAGAAATTTGCTATTGTCTTGGACTTTGCATGTGTCGTTGAAAAAAAAAAAGGGGGAATTGTCACAACGACATAAAAACTACTGCTGTCCGAAGATGGTATATGCTCTCAGGATCCACTACGTTTGGGTCAAGACCTTACATTGTTTCGAGTAGTATATATCGAGTATGCTGAATGCAACAACATTTAAACGCTTATTCGGTTTACAAGGCCAAGTTCAGACTGCAAAAAGGTTACACTTCGATGTTGGGTATAAACTATTCAATATCTCGTGTCATGATTTGGCAAATATTGCTCTGAAATTGTAATCCGCTGACTGAAAATGTGAGTTTCATACAGGCACTTACGGAAAATGTTAAGCAGTTTTTATCTGAGTCTTTGGTAAAATCAGAATGACTACGTATGATGTATAGATAGTTCATGAGTCACGATGCTCCTTGAACAGACACAGACACGGCCTTACTAAATAAACGTATATAAATGGACGATATAAACTTGTCCCCGTTGTACATTTACATATTACAACTGGCATAGGCTATTGTGTCGACCTTTACATATTACAACTGGCACAGGCTATTGTGTCGTTGTTTTTAATTGGGCTACATGTGTATCACAGAATAACCAATCAGAGCATCTTTCATATTTTCAGTTTGGCTGTAAAGGTAACATGGGGACTTATTGCACCATTTGAAATTGGTAATCAACTCTAAAAGAATGTTAGCAGAAATAATCATTAAAAGGTGATACCAAAAATACATTTCACTTATTCGTGAAGTTAAAAATATCGGAAAAATCTACTGCTCAGGAAGTGAGAATGACCTCCCCTGAATCTCTAATAGTCTCGCGACATGGCTTTCCTAAAAATAGACGGGCAGAATTCTGCCCGTTTTAAGTAGCCTGTACCGATCCCTATACACTTTGCTTTATCGAAGGGGGGGGGGGGGGTTAACCAATGTCCGATATATACACATAGATCATGAATAGAGTCATAATCTGGGTGTCTTGTTCATTTGGGACCATATCTTCATCTCTGCACTTGTGTTTGGTGATAAAAAAAAAGTATCACATAACTACCCATTGTTTTCATTGTAATACAGCCGTTACACACAGCCCTTACTTATCACATCACGTTTGAGATAAGCAAAAAGTGCCGTATTTAGTCAAAGCTCATATGCCCCGTTTCTAAGATAGTGCTGACCCAGAGTTCTCTGTGAAAAAAATGTCAATATTGATCATCAGGACAAAGCTGCAAATTTATCATCGTTAGATTCAATTCTTATACATGTGTAAGAATAGGAAATTCTTAATGGCTGTGTTACACTGAAAACTAGTTATGTGATTTTAAAAAAATGAATCTGACATTTAATGGCTTTTGAGGTGGAATTTCATTAAACTCGTCACAAAAATGTTGTTACGCTCGCTGTAGGCTCGTCATTGTTTCTAGACTCGTTCGATAAGATTTTATCTCAAATGCGAACTCATGTCAGAGCCT
Organism: Tridacna gigas; assembly: GCA_945859785.2. Taxonomy (NCBI): domain Eukaryota; kingdom Metazoa; phylum Mollusca; class Bivalvia; order Cardiida; family Cardiidae; genus Tridacna; species Tridacna gigas. The sequence goes on along the minus strand of OX244029.2, from coordinate 10,967,914 downwards.
ATGTAATCTTTAAGTATAACCGGGAAAAGGGTTATTATCCTTCGATCTCATATAAAGAATATATGTATATATTTTATGGTATATTTAATTGAGACTGATATTGATAAAGCAAATTCTTGTTGTAGGTGTCCATCATTTGGCAAAATCCCGAGTAGGTGTTACTTACATGTAACACCCAGACACCGCTGTTGCCCGGTAATACGGTGTTCCCCGGATGTTTGGAAAGCCAAAGGCACCTTATCAATAAAGAGGTTCCATGAAGACCGGATTCCAACCACTACACAGAGAAACATAGCCATCTACCCTTTCGTACAGACTTTTTTCGTTCCTAGAACCCAGACCACAGAGACGCCATTTGCAAGAGAACGAATCGAAAAGAGCTTTTCAAGAATTAAGAACGGTGAACGTATGTTGAACAGTATCAAACTTGTAGACAGTTATAAAAGCAAAGTACACAATTATAAAACAAAGGCAGCATTTAACAAAAGGTGGCGCTCTAAGACTCCTGAGCCGTTTACCAGGAACAGACCTCTAGGTATCGTTAAGTGATTGTGAATACCCTAAAAAACCATGTGGGCGCTTATAAAGCAAGGGCTGCATTCAACAACAAAGGGGTGATTCAAGCACTAACAGACTTTGACCAGAAGTATTCCTCCAGGCAGGGGCGTCGCTAGGGGTGCAGAATTATTACGCACCCTGAATCGAGAGTGCTATTTCACCATTAGCCTGCTAAGCCCGACGCAGTGCGCTTTTTGCAGACAGCGTAAATCAAGATCAGACTGCACAGAACTTTCAGTCTGATCTTGATATACACTGTCCGATTTAGTGAGGTTTTCCATCAAAATCGGCTTATTTGGCTTTTCCATATCGGCTTGAAATTTATTTTTTTTTTTTTTTAAGGATCTTAAGCCAGTTATGAAGATGAAGCTGTTCTACAAAGTGATAAGAGAATATTTCGTCTCTTCTCATTTTTTTCTACATTACGCACTTGCGTATTGTGCGTCATGGACACACTACGCCCTTGCTAGGTGGTGATTGTGAGCCAGAAATAGACGAATAGGTGTAGCTAGGTGACTGTAAACTGTTAGAAATAGCGATTTAAAAGCAAAGTAAACGTTTACAAGTAGAACATGAGAAGCAAATAGAAGAGACTGCTATTTAAATCACATGAACTGTTTACCAAAACTAGAGAAAACGAAAAAAAAAAACACGTTATTAGGAAAGGAGAAAACGCTTGTAAACAGTTAGCCTGGGTTCCAGCCCGTTCCTTTTTTTCCTTTTCTATCATTCGGACGTTATCTGTCAAAAATGGCAGAATGACGGTAATAAAAACGGAGGCGATAAACAGATAGCTGCCAAAGATCAATAGCAGATCGCGATTAGAGAGCATGATACGAAGTACATATTAAGAAACTATTACCGCCTGGACCCAGGCTAGTGTACAGTGTTTACCTCTAATCTTAATATGTTTTGAAGAGCCTTCTTCCTAATGAAGTCGTTTGATATAAGGGGTAAATTACTGTGGCTACTCGTACACTGTAATCTGGATTCAAAGGCTTATAAGTGGGAGACAGTGGTTTAGTAATACAGCGTCGGCCTCTCACACCAAAGGTTCCGGGTTCGAATCCAACGATGAGCAGGGTCAATATTTGGACTTACCCACATCACGGCATGAGTACAGGTTAAGGTTTCCAGGACGCAATTATCGACAGTGATTAATATAAATTGTGAAAAAAAAAAAATGTTTCACAATCGATGTGGAATTAAATGAGCCGTGCTCTGGTAAACAAAACTTAATGTATCTCCGTGATCCATGATACCAGGCAAGTCTTCGCATAATTATGGATCCATAATAGCCACATTTTTTAACAAGCGACTTAATCATGAGGCACACTGGTCCTCAGACCCGTAGAAAATTGACCAATGGCGAAAAGTTTCGGCCCAGGTCAGCCTGCGCGGCCCGCGCAGGCTGACCTTGGTCGATACTTTTCGCAGATGCATTAAGCCCCCTTTTCATAGAGCATAGTTCAACTAAGTTTAAAGGCTTATAAGATATATGCAACATTCAACAAAGATGATTATCTACGAGTAAGTTCCAGAAATCTTTGCAGAGAGATAGGCCTCATGGTGGTTCCGTGTTCCAACGACCCTGAAGAAGAGGGCTTTTGAAGACATTGTGGGAACAGCATTTTCTCCCTTTTACACAATGTTTCCTAACTTTTCAAGTAAAAATACCATTATTTGAACCGCATTTACTTTGTCGTCTGCAAGTGCTCACCATTTGGCGATGTTGTGCCACACGTTTTGTGCCACTCGTACGCAAACAAAGGTCCGATGTATAAAAACTTTGAGTGGTCTGTGATTCGGAAAATTTGCATATGATTATTTTGAGATGTAATATATTGTTCATAATATTTATTTAAACGTTGTTATACACCCCAGCTGCTCTTTCTAAAATTTTACTGGTTAAACCTTTCCTGGCAACACTTTCACTAACACCAACGACAGATTTTCAACTATTTCAAATTGAAAGCATTTGCAGACGACAAATAAAAGCTGGCTCAAAATGATGGAATTTGTCCTAGATGGGGAAGAAAACATTGTGGGAATAGGAGAAAATGCTGGTAACCAGCATTTTCTCCTCTTTTCCACAATGTTTCCAAAAGCTTAGTTTACCAGGGTAGATAAAACTCGAGACTCTTTGGTAAAGGGTTAAACTATAGACACCTAGATATGGTCAGATCACTATTTCAAGAAGGGAAAAAGAGCCTTTGGCTTCTTCCCCCCGCCCCCCAAGAAAAAAAAAACTTTGTGCTCCTGCACCTTTTCCCCGCACTTCTCGCTCCTTCGCCTGTGTTTTCAAACGTGGTCTGTTGGAAAACGGATAAACTCTCACCTACAAGTTGTGAAGTGATACCTAACTTTTGCTCTGGCGAAACGGGTTAACCCTTTACCGTACAATGCCGCCTTTTGACGCCCCTGGGAAAGAAGACTTTTGAAAACATTGTGGGAAAAGGAGAAAATGCTGGTAACCAGCATTTTCTCCCTTTTCCCACAATGTTTTTTTTTTTACCCTATCAAAGAAAAATTGCACCATTTGAGCCATAAAGAAATTGTCGTCTGCAAATGCTTTCAATTTGGACAAGGCTAAAATTTTGTTGTCTGGTAAAGGGTTGAAGGCATCTCCTAGATGTATGATGCCGATCAAGCCATCACACAATTATGGATCCGATATTACCACTGTACTTTTAAACAACAGACTTAACCCATTCCCAAACGACAAATTTTGGACTGGTCCAAATTGAAACAGTTTGCAGACGACAATTTTGAATTTGATGAAAATGGCAGAAAGGTCTCAAAAAGGGTAGAAAACACTGTGGGAAAAGGAGAAACTGCTCGTTACGAGCAATTTCTCCTTTTCCCACAGTGTTTTCAACAGTCTTGTACTGCAGACGCGTGAAAATCAGGGCTTGTTTGCGAAAGGGTTAATTATGAGGTAGACTGGTCCTTGGACATACAGAAAATTGACCGATAGCGAAAAGTTTCGGTTCAAGTCAGCCTGCGCAGGCTGACCTTGGTCGATACTTTTCGCAGATGTATTAACCCCCCTTTTCACAGAGCATGCCCATATCTACATTAATCCTATCGATTATTCTCTATAAAAAGTTACATAACGTTTACGGCCTTATTTCTTAAAAAATGCGTTTATATCCAGCATATTACCAGCATTTTTTCCTTTTCCCACAATGTTTTCGAAACCGTTTTCCTACAAGGTCGTTAAAACTCGGGATTGTATGGAAAAGGATTAAATCAAGCTATAATTAGCGATCAGTTATTGGTACTGAGAGAAATAGCCTTCAACCAAATCCTCGCTTTATCTAGCCATCACAAACAAGAAAAAAACCAGACGGCGTCAATTTGCCAGCAAATAGGCAGGGTTTACGTTTTTTACCACCGGGGCCCTTAGAATAAACATGTCTACATGACTGGCCAATCACAAATTTCTATATATTCATTTTTTTTATCAGTACCAAAAAGTAGGCCAAAAGCAGCTACGACGGAAAAAGAATGGTCATCTTTTCTTAGGACACCGAGATACTTTTTGTAAAACTGGATTCAGACTTGGAAAAATGCAAGGGGAATAACCGCATAACAGAAAATTTTTAATACTTAATTTACTTAAGTCGCTTCCCTTTAACTCGACCCGTCTCCTTTCGTTTCCCTGGCAGTGTCAGAAAAAGATTTTCTAGTCAGCAGAATCAAGAAATTAATTCTATCGTTGCAATGCTGGTTTATAGCTAGAAAATAAGTGAACACAGTATCTGCAAAAGAAAAATAAACAACAACAACAAATAACCTTTTACAGTCATTCCTGTGTTTTAGCGACTCTACGATGGAAAGTTTTTGAAAGCATTGTTGGGAAAAGGAGAAAATGTTAATTATCAACATTTTCTCTTTTTCCTACATTGATTTCTATCATATCAAGGACAATTTTCTATCATTTGGCACTAAATGTTTTTTCTGCAAATGCTATCAATATGAACAAGTCTAAAATTTTGTTGTCTGGTTATGAGTGAATTGAAAAAGATTTCTAATTTACGGAATCTTGTTCCAGCCATACAATTTTCTACTTTAGCGGAGGTAGAAAGCTAGAAATAAGGTAGCCTTTATTGCGACTGTTCTTGGTAAGTTATATCCAAAATAATCAAATGTAGACAGTTTTGGTATGGCGTTACCAAAGCAAAAAAAAAAAACTGTGGACTCTTCGACTGAAAGTTTACTCGAAAAAAAGTCGAAATTAGTGAGCTCTGGTGTCAACTTTTCTAGGTTAACATCTAGCTGAAATGTTTGATGTGAAAATTGTCGTTGACGAGTTCCCCATCCCCGTTTTCGGTTAAATAGTCTCATCCAAAAGAACAGGAGTGTATTTTTTTTTTCAAATTTTGTTGCACACCTTGCGTTAGGCCGGCTATGTACAATGATTATAGAGGCGACGCTCCGGTGTGCTGTTTTTAGTAAAAGTGTTTGATGATCTACGAATGAAAGTTTCGATGTTCCATGATAGACAAACGGAGCTTCAAAGGCCAGTGGTTTTTCGTTTTGCCGCGATTTATATCTACCCTGAAAATGTAAAAACTTGGCATCCACGAATTTGAACTAACCCAGGTAAACATCTATCAAAAAGTCGAAAGTTTATTGTCAAGTCAAAACTTTCTACTTTTCCTCTTTGCTAATAGCCTAGAAAATGTTCACGTAAAGTAAATGATTTGCACAGAAAATTCTGAATTAGTTGCCTAACTTCTGGTTTACTACTTCCACTTTATGTGAACCACTGAAGATTTAATAGTAGGTATATGTTGATTTTGGGCAAGTCTCGTTGAGGGGCATCCTTTTTTTCGTAGTGCCAATCCAATATAATCCAATGAAACTTAGAAACATTTAATCTTTTCGGCTTGATTTAACAAGCGGATGGTATCGCTATTGCTAAATATATACAAGCCGTGCTCTGGCAAATGGGGGCTTAATGCATCTCCGTGACCCATGGTACCAAGCTAGACATCACATAATTATGGATCCATAATAGCCACTCTTTTTTTTTTAACAACCGACTTAATCATGAGGTAGACTGGTCCTTGGACATACAGAAAACTGACCAATAGCGAAAAGTTTCGGCCCAGGTCAGCCTGCACGGACTGCACAGGCTGATCTGGATCGATGCCTTTCGTAGATGCATTAAGCCCCATTTTCACAGAGCATGGCTCAATTATGCAATTATGTTTGCCGAGAGAGTATCTGTCTGTCAGTCCACACAGAAGCATCATTTTTATCGTGTGTAGGCCTATATTGCTGAGCATTGTCCTTACAAGGATCTCCTCTCCCCAGTTTTATTCCAACTTTATCGGTATGTTAACCGTTGTGAAAGAAAGGAACTTGCATCCATTTACACTTTTGATGTAGAGCATATGTACACACATGTATAGCAATGGATGATAAAGATACCTGACGTGCAAACCAGGCTTGCCTATTTGTGGGTTACTAATGTCTAGGAACTTCTACAGTGTTTGTCCGATATCATTCTGCATACTTTTTTGGGGGTATTGGTTTGAAGTAAAATAGAACTAAGCATATATACCATAGTCACGGTTTCTGTCGCTATCAATTTTGTCAGAAACGAAATTATCATCTGTGGTTTTCGGCGTAGCTGAATGCGCCGACTTTTGACCTGCTTCTTGGCACTGGCAAAGAATGAATAGATGGCAATTTCCGATTGGTCAAAATGTGCACATGTTTATTCGGCAGGTCCCTGCCGGCATATTTGCTCACACATATATCAAGCAACTATTAACAAGCGTTGCTGTTGCTAATCGATTCCCTGTCGCCTTGATTCATACCATGTAGCAAAATAATTTAGCAAAATAATTTAGTAAAGAATGGTTCTTTTCTTGTGCTGGTTCGAAATTTAATATTTTCATAAGGGTTACCCAAAAATCCAATACTACTTTTCAACAAAATGAAAAACAGTGAGAAAAAAGAGGCAATTGCTCGTAAGGTTACTTTTCATTATTTTACTTCATTTTTAGCCACAAAATAGTTTCAATATTCATATTCCAGTATCTAGCACTCTGTCTTTTTTTTTTATTATTTTTTTCTTGTTGACATAGATATTAAAAAATAAAAAGGTTCATATGCTTGCGAATGCCATGTCATATAAATCTGTGAAAACATTTGAAAGCCGGAATTTGTTGAAGACATTCAAACTTAAATTATCTAGATCTATGCTTACTGTTCAGGCCATATTACATTCAGAAAATACTGGATGAAGGTCTAAGAGTATGCTAAGATTTGAATTTATGGTACACAATAGCATATGTATAATATAAGATGAATGAAAATCGAGTACACTTTCAACCAAATAATAAACCAGATTTTTCTCAGTCCCTCTACTCAGTCCTTTGTTTCCCTCCTCTTATCTCCCCTCCCAGCCCGGAAATTTCCGGAATGTTACGAAACTAACCCGGAAGTCGAATGACGTAAACACAAAGTACAATAAATAAGGTGAATACGAGAAATTAATAACGAGTTGTAAATTAACAAATCAAGGATAAATTATTGTGTCAATTTAAATGGCAGTTGGTCCAAAACGTCGGTAAGAATATTTTCATATCAATGTCAACGGTTCATATCGCTTCAACGCTTTGAAAACACAATAAAACTGGAGTGTTCCACTTCACCACATCAGTTTCTAGCGTTTTCGTTGAAATTTATAGGCCAAGGTCAGAAAATATAATCATTATTATTCAGAACGTATAAACCTGTTTCTAAAAGAACAAATTAATCCTGAACAGATTTACGTTTCATGTAAGAAACTTCCATACCATACTGCTTAGAAAATTAAATAAAAACAATGCTATTTAAGGTAGAATAAAGTCACAAATATTAGGCCATGGAAAAACGATGGATCCAAAACACAATAAGCCTAGGAAAACTTTCACTGTTGTCAGTGTTGAATTTGCTACTTTGACTTATATAAATATCAACCTGAATATTACCTCTTTACCACACAACAAAATTTAAGACAATTCCACACAAAATGAAAGCAGTTGCAGTTGAATCAAATGTGGCTCAAATGATGGATATACTTTTGAAACTGGTAAAATTTATTTGTATTTTGCCGCAATACAGATTAAACTGACACAACAGAAAGTCAGTACAGCATTATATGTCCAAATAAGGAAAAAAACACTGTTAATGTCTTATTATTGAGACTAACAATCTTGAGACTGTGTGGTAAAGGGTGAGGGAAGGAGGATTTTTTTTCAAGGGTATGTAACTGTCCCTGATTACGATTTTAATTTTTGTTGGGTCATTTCTAGGTACAGAGACAGTCATGAAAAAAATGGTTGAAATCTCCAAACAGATTTTGTAGGCACATTTATTTAAACTCTCAAATGTTTAATAATCCTTCATTCCAATTAAAATGCTTACCATAAGAAAAAACAGGTTAAACCATCTTTAACTTGAGATTTTTATGTTTCCCAGAATAGACACAAAATGGCCTCCAAACATAATAAATTTTGTTAGTTTTTTTTTTTGAGATTTAAATGTTGTTTGATGACTTGTTACTGTTAAGTTGTACGAGCTCTAAGGTAATGAAATGTTGAATATAAATTTGTCCTTTGTCATGTGTGTCACTAAAAATTAATTGCATTTCGCTGCAATACAGATTAACCCTTTCCCAAACAAGCCCTGGTTTTCATGTGTCTGCAGTACAAGTCTTTTGAAAACACTGTGGGAAATGAAGAAATTGCTCGTAACGAGCAATTTCTCCTTTTCCCACAGTGTTTTCTACCCTTTTTGAGACCTTTCTGCCATTTTCATGCAATTTAAAATTGTCGTCTGCAAACTCTTTCAATTTGGACCAGTCCAAAATTTGTCGTTTGGGAAAGGGTTAAACCAACAAAACAGAAAGTCAGTGCAGAGCTGTAGCTTCGCTACTGGAAAATTCATGATGGACCCGAGTTGGTGCGGTGCACAATAAATGTCAAATATGAAAACAAGCATTGTAAACGTCACGCTATTGAGACTTGGGTGTAACCATGCTTTGTACACTTCTGTACACTTCCCGAATCAAGGGCAATATTTGACCCCTTTTAAACACTTATTAAATGGATAGCCCACCTGAAAAATGGTAATGAAATGGTGCAATTTCACGGGGGGTTATTAGCTGTATATTTAACAAAAGTCAACTACAGTATGGATCAAAGATCAGACTGCAGTTTCTGTACAATCAGATCTCGATCTATTCTGTTCACAATAGTCTTAATTTACAATGTCTTCAAAAACAGCTGCTCATTGCTCTAAGACTAATGATAAGAATACCTAACTTCCTGCTTTGAAAGTGACACAAACATTGTAGATCTGTTCTCATTTTTTTTGACAAATGTACTTGGGTATAATCCCGACTTTTAACGAACCTTAGAAAGGAAGCTTTTAAAAACATCATGAGAAAATGCTGGTCACCAGCATGTTCTCCTTTTTCCACAATGTTTTAAAGTCTTCTTCTTTAGGGTGGTTTTTCGGGATTTTGTGGTAAAGGTTTAAGCTGAATGGGTAGAAGTTTGTAAGAATCTCAGTAGAACCTATCTTGTCAGCACCCATTAATTTGCAACTTCAATAATTTTCTTTGTAACCCTATGGTAAAACATTTATCAAACAGTCCAGGATTTAAACAACCCCGAGGAAAAAAAGGCTTTCAAAGACATGATAGGAAAAGGAGAAATTGGTATTAACCAGCATTTTCTCCTTTTCCCACAATTTTGTTTACTCTTACAGAGACAAATACATGTACCACAATTTAGTCTCATTTTGTTTGTCTTCTGCAAATGCTTTCAATTTTGACAGTCTAAAATTTTGTTGTTTGATAGAGTTAATTAAAGTCTTTATCAGACCTCAAAGTTTTAGCTTTTATACCAACAAGTTAACCCTTTACCACACAATCCCTACTTTTAACGACCCTGTAGAAAGAATGCTTTTGAAAACATTGTGGGAAGAGGAGAAAATGCTGGTAACCAGCATTTTCTCCTTTTCTCACAACATTTTCTACTCTTTCGGACACAGATTCCATCATTTGAGCCACAGTTAACTTGTCGTCTGCAAATGCTTTCAATTTGGACAAGGCTAAAATTTTGTCGTTTGGTAAAAGGTAAAGCATTTTATTTTACAGATGACAAATAGGATTGGGCTTAACCCTTTCCCAAACAAGCCCTGGTTTTCACGTGTCTGTAGTACAAGTCTTTTGAAAACAATGTGGGAAAAGGAGAAATTGCTCGTAACAAGCAATTTCTCCTTTTCCCAGTGTTTTCTACCTTTTTGGAGAACTTTCTGTCATTTTCATCAAATTTAAAATTGTCGTCTGCAAACTCTTTCAATTTGGACAAGTCTAAAATTTATCGTTTGGGAAAGGGTTAAGTAATGGCATTTGTGTGAAAACTGATAAAAAACATATTTAAAAAAAAATACTGGTTTCTATTTTCTTCTCCTTTTCCTACTATGTTTCTTTAACCATTTCCCAAACAAGCCCTGGTTTTCACGTGCCTGCAGTACAAGTCTTTTGAAAACACTGTGGGAAAAGGAGAAATTTACTCGTAACGAGCAATTTCTCCTTTTCCCACAGTGTTTTCTACCCATTTTGAGACCTTTCTGCCATTTTCATCAAATTTAAAATTGTCTTCTGCAAACTCTTTCAATTTGGACCAGTCTAAAATTTGTCGTTTGGGAAAGGGTTGAGCATTCTTCTTCTCATTTAAGGTTGTGGAAACATGGTATTGTTTGGTATTAAGGGTTGAGTTGTGACTTTGTTGTGCTTTCTATATGAGACTTTGTGGGCAGAGGATTTAGCCCTATACCAAACTTGCAGACGACAAAATAAATGTAACTCAAGATTTGAAGTTTGTTGTTGGAAGGAGAGAAAACATTGTGGGAGAAGGAGAAAATCCTGGTAACCAGCATTTTCTCCTTTTCCCACAATGTTTTCAAAAGCCTTCTAACTCAAGTTCGTTGAAAGTCAGGATTGTATGGTAAAGGGTTAACCCTTTCTATGTTAGACTTTGTGGGCAGAGGATTTAACCCTATACCAAACTTGCAGACAACAAAATAAATGTAACTCAAGATTTGAAGTTTGTTGTTGGAAGGAGAGAAAACATTGTGGGAGAAGGAGAAAATCCTGGTAACCAGCATTTTCTCCTTTTCCCACAATGTTTTCAAAAGCCTTCTAACTCAAGGTCGTTGAAAGTCAGGATTGTGTGGTAAAGGGTTAACCCTTTACCCCACAATCCTGAGTTTTATTGACCCTAAGAAAGAATGCTTTTGAAAACACTCTGGGTAACCAGCATTTTCTCCTTTTCCTATAATGTTTCCAAAGAGAGATTTTAGTTTTAGAGTCGTATTGAATTTATCATCTGCAAATGCTTTCAATTAGGACCAGTTTAAAATTTTGTTGTTTGGTAAAGAGTTAATGTTGCTAAGGGGTTCACTCACTGCATCCTAAGAACTTCATACGGACGACTTCGAGAACATCCTTTTAGAATATTGAAAACTTTTATCTATTATGGTTTGATAAATAAAATGAAAACAAATGAAACCATAGCATTAACCGTTTACCACACAATCCTCAAGTTTTAATAAACCTGAGAAAGAAGCCTTTTGAAAACATTGTGGGAAAAGGAGGAAATGCTGGTAATGATAAGGTTGAAAATGGTGATGAATACCATATGATAAAGAGTTCTGCATTTTAGCCCTTTAACAGGCAACAAAATTTAGGACTTTCCAGAATTGACAGGATTTGCGGGCAACAAATCAAATGTGGTTCAAAATGATGGAATTTGATTGGGCAGAAAATATTGTGAGAAAAAGAGAATATGTTGGTGGCCAGCATTTTTTTTCCTTTTTCCACAATTTTTTCCAAAAGTATTTTCCTTAATCCTTTACCACACAATACTGACTTTTAACGACCCTGATAAAGAAACCTTTTGAAAACATTGTGGGAAAAGGAGAAAATGCTGGTAACCAGCATTTTCTCCTTTTCCCACTATGTTTTCTACCCTTCCAGACAATAATTTTAAATTTGAGTCACGTTTATTTTGTCGTCTGCAACTGCTTTCAATTTGGATAAGTCTAAAATATTGTCGTTTGGTAAAGAGTTAAGAGTTGTCTTAGAATTTTGTTGTTTGGTAAAGGTTTATTCCGAGTGAAGAAGGGTTTCGCTGCATTGCAGTATCAAATATCAGCTGACATACATCTGACATGCCGAAGTCTGTCTGTGAGAAAATAGAAAGTAGTGGTTCATTAACCCTTCAGGTGCCGGAACCAACTTAAGTTGCTTTTCCGAACAGTGTAGACCAAGATCCGACTGCACATAACATGTAGTCTGATCTTAGATCTTCACTGTCCGCTACTTTGTCACGTATTCTGGTGAAAACAATTTGAAATAGCAATATTAGGGCGACTTTTTCCAAATATCAAAGACTTATTCATGAGTGCTGCATCTAGAGTTAAAGCAGGTGTCCAGTTACAGCAGCATCATTAAATTTTATACTCCACTCCCAGTATGAATTTATCAATTACGTCAACAGCAGAGTTCCCTGTTTTAACTCTTTTAGTGCTCAGCAGATGAAATGACTATTTTTATTTAGGAGAAAGAGCCAAATAATTGTTATTTCAAGTTTATTCTGGCCAGAAGATATAACAAAGTAGCAGACAGTGTAGATCCAAGATCAGACTGCACATTTTGTGCAGTCTGATCTTGATCTACGCTGACTGCTAACGCAACGTAAGCCGGTTTAAAGGCTTTAAGGGTGCAGCAGAAACTCTTTTAGATTGCTGTGCCCAACCTTCAACATTCATAATTCATCCTACTTCAGTTGGTGGGAGCAAAATTTGAGATAATTTAGAAATCCTCTGTTTGTTATTGTTTATTATTGTTCATAGAGTTTTATGTTAATGATTTTTATAGAGTTTTACGAGGGATTACTTTTGAACTTTTGAAATTAAATTGATATATTGTGTTTGAATTGAATTACGATACTTTGATTTGTATGAGTCCTTACTTGGATTCTGACCCGGATTTATTATTTTGAAAAAAAAAAAGGATCTATAACAAAATGCCCTACAAGTAAGATACAGAATGTTTTCTCTTTCTTACTCTAAAAGCGCTGAATTAATTGACTAGGTCTTGCTATTGTTTGTTTGTGTATATAATGATTAATGTCTTTTTCAACATTACATGTATTTCAGTTACATTACAGGGGACCAATGCACCTACTGATGCTTTCCTGGAGGTTCATTTACCAGTACTTTGCACATTATTCTTCCCAAGCCACTTCCCCACATAACCATTGTCAAAACATTCATTGATGGTGAGAGAGGAGTGAATCTTGTTGCAATGACTAACATTAGTTCTTGAAAAGAAACAGGCCAAACTAGGGATTTGAACCAGCAACCCTGCTCCCCTGGATTCAAGCCCTTGACAGGTTTGGCCTTGTTATTAGGAAAAGAGTGTCTTAACACATGTATTACTACTTCAAGGTAATTTTTGCCAGAATATGTAACAAATTTGCAGACCTTGTAGATCTAAGATCAGACTGCATGCTCTTTTTTTGCGTCGTTTTCTTTCCTTTCAGAGACCCAATCTCATCATTTACGGTAGCTACATTTATTTTTTCATGTGAAGTGTTTTCAATTTTGACAAGTGTAAAATTTTGCTGCATGGCATTAAGCGTTTTTGAGCGTTTTATTTTACCTTCATTGTATTTGGAACTTTTTGGTCAACTGCTTTCACATCTTGTCAGAAAATGTAGATCTAAGCTTTAGCTGTGTGTATTCCTTTGCCGGCTGCTCTTGATCAACATTTTGATTACAGTATGGTATAAAAGCATGTAAAATTACTCACCTCATTGTACAATATTCACTCTTTACCATATAATTCCAGCTTTTAACAGCCCTAAAAGAGAGGGCTTTTGAAAGTATTATGGGAAAAGGAGAAAATGCTGGTAACCATGTTTACTACCCTATCAAAGACGAAAATCATCATTTGAGCTACATTTAATTTTGTCTTCTGCAAATGCTTTTAATTTGAGTCCAAAAGTTTGTTGGGTAAAGAGCTAATAGAGAGTCAAACTTGTATGCAGAAACAACCTAGAGGCAGTAAAAAAAGTCGTCTCAAGCAGTAGATGGTCTTAAACTCTCCACCAGACAACAAAATGTTAGACTTATCCAAATTGAATGCATAATATGCAGATGACAAATTAAATGTGGCCAAACGATTAGGTTTGTCTTTGAGAGGATTGAAAACATGTTGGTACAAGGAAAATTTACTCTTTCTCACATTATTTTCAAAAGTTGACTCTTTCTCAGAGTTGTTACCTCAGGATTGTGTGGTAAAGGGTTAATGTGAGTTCAGTTCTATTAATTGGAGATTGGATGAGAACTGAAAACAGTGGTCTGCTAGAGCAGAAGGTTGCTTATTGCAAGGGGTATCCAGGACAGTTTCTTCTGTATATTTTCTAGAAATTCTGAGAAAAGAAAGGAGAAATCGAGAGATGCAGCCCGCTCAAGACGAGGAAAGGAGTCGGAGATTTTCTCCGAGCTCGCTGGACAGTTACCGCTGCATCCCATAACAGTAGAACAGCTTGACAAAGCATCAGTCATGAGATTAATACTGGGTACACTGAAAATCAGATCTGTAATGGAGAAACGACCCAAAACAGGTGAGTGATTTTGTTACTCTTTATCAAAATTTAACCCTTCAACACATAATTCCAACTTTAAACAATCCTGAAATGGAATGTTTTTGAAAGTATTGAGGGAAAAGAAGAAAATGCTGGTAACCAGCTTTTCCCCTTTTCCAACAATGTTTTCTCCCCTATCAAGGACAGAAACTATCACTCTAGCAACAATTAATTTGTCATCTGCAAATGCTTTCAGTTTTAACCAGTAGAAGAACTGGTTGTTTGATAAAAAATCCAAGTTTTCATGGTTTTGAGAGAGAAGGCTTTTGAAAACATCCTAGAAAAAGCAGAAAATTCTTGTAAGCAGCATTTTCCCCTTTTTCAACAATGTTTTTTACCCTTTCAAACACATCATGTCATCATAGCCACACTTAGATAATTATCCTCAAATGCTTTCACTTTGGACAAAGTCTAAAATTCTGACATTTGGTAAAGAGTTAATTTGTAAAAATTGACATCTTGAACTCTTTACTGTGATTGCTAATTTTAGACATGCAAAACTTTCATATGAACTTTGGAAAAAAAAAACAGAAGTGATTACCAAAATAACAATATGGAAAAAAATTCTGGATAAAGAGCAATTAATTGTTTCAAGCAATTGCTCCTTTTCTTATGTTATTTTTCAAATCTGCTCCAGCAGGGGTCAAAAGTCATGTATGTGCAGAGATTGGTTAGGCCTAGCTTGTGTGAACCATGTAGACCAAGATCAGACGGTACAGAATGTGTGTACAGCCTGATCTTTGATCCATACTTTAGATATCTCGTGAGATATTCTTGGCAAAACATACCTACATGACTTTTTTCTTCTGCTTTGAAAAATTGATTTCTTTTTTTTTTGTCATTCCTTGGAGTAAGTCCAGAATCATTGCAATATATGTACATATATCTCAAGTTAGCCTAGGCAAAACTTGCATTTGGATGCTTTTTGATTGAAGTGCTCTTAGTTTACCAAACAACTGTTGCTGTTTATAAATTTACAACATTTTAACCCTTTACCGCACAATGACGCCTTTAGACGCCCTTGGGAAAGAAGCCTTTTGAAAATATTGTGGGAAAAGGAGAAAATGCTGGTAACCAGCATTTTCTCCTTTTCCCACAATGTTTTCTACCTGATCAAAGAAAAATTGCACCATTTCAGCCACATTGAAATTGTCGTCTGCAAATGCTTTCAATTTAGACAAGGCTAAAATTTTGTCGTCTGGTAAAGGGTTAAACTTGTCCAAATTGAAAACATTTGTAGACGACAAAATAAATGTGACTCAAAGAGCAAAATTTGTTCTTGGTAAGTTAAAAAACATTGTTGGAAAAGGAGAAAATGCTGGTTACCAGCATTTTCTCCTTATCCCACAATATTTTCAAAAGCCTCTTTCCTCAGGATCATTTGGCAAAGATTTAAATGCATGTTTAACCCTTTACCACATAAGAAAAAATGTAGACTTGTCCAAACTGAAAGTATTTGCAGATGACAATTTAAATGTGACTCAAATGACAAAAATTGCCTTTGATAGGGTAGAAAACACTGTAGGAAAAGGAGAAAATGCTGGGAGCCAGCGTTTCCTCCTTTTCCCAAAATGTTTTCAAAAGGCTTTTTCTTCAGGGTCGTTGAAACGCGAGATTGTCTGGTAAAGGGTTAATACAGATTGGACTGTATAAGCTAAGATTGTGTTGCTGATGAACCATATTGAATTGTAATTTTTTTTACAGAGACCCCTGACAAGGGCTCCATCGAAGAGAAAGTGGACAAGATGTACCCAAAAGCTCTGGAAGGATTCCTGCTGGTACTCTCCACTGAAGGAGATTTCATTTACGTGTCAGAAATGGTTGCCAGGTACCTTGGGCTGACTCAGGTAAGTTATTCCTTCACAGCAAGGCCTTTGAAGACATTGTGGGAAAAGGGCAAGAATGCTTGAAACCAGCATTTTCTCCTTTTTCCACAATGTTTTTCTACTATTCTACAGACAAATTCCATCATTTCAGTCAATTTTGATTAGTTGCATGCAAATACTTGGAAAAAGGACAGCTTTAGTGTTTTGTTGTCTGGTTAGTACATGTATATCAATATGAATCTTGAATTTTACTCTGGTTCTTTTGGGATATTCCATTTAATAATTCTATGAAAGTTTCAGCTTCGTGAAAGAGTTCTCTAATTTGCTGTTTTGTTTTTAACAAATTTTAGGTCTTTTGGCAGAAATTTTGCACTAGATAATTATGGAACAAGGTAGTCTGACCTTGATCTACACTGTCTACTGTCCTTGAAAATACTCAGGTTTTCCTGAGAACCTTTAGACTTTAGGATAGACCCTTTATCAAGAAATACAGTATGTTAACAACCCAAAGGAAAAGGGCTTTTGAAAACATTGTGAGAAAAGGGGAAAATGCTGGTAACCAGCATTTTTTCCTTATCCCACAATATTTTCTAACTGTTAGAAGACAAATATCATTATTTTAGCCAAATTTAATTTGTTGTCTGCAAATGTTTCATATTGGACTAGTCTAAAATTTTCTTGGTTGGTGAACAGACAACAAAAATTGTGAATATAATATTTTATTTCCTGTTACATTCATTTTCATTGTGTGCATTTTCATATAGCAGTTTCAGTTTAATTTTGTACCAAACAACAAAATTTTAGACTCATCCAAATTGAAAGCATTTGCAGATGACAATATAAATGTGACTCAAAAATTGAAATTTGTTTTGGGAAGGTTAGAAAACATTGTAGGAAAAGGAGAAAATGCTGTTTACTAGCATTTTTTCCCTTTCCCACAAGGTTTTCAAAAGGCTTCTTTCACAGGGTCATTAAAAGTCGGGATTTTATGGTAAAGGGTTAACTAGTGTAGTGCAATAGGTCAAGTATTAATTTCAAATTATCACATCTTTTTAACTCTTTACCGGATGACAAAAGTGAGGACTTGTCTAAACTGAACGCATTTGCAGACAACAAAATAAATGTGACTCAAAAACTGAACTTTTTTTTTTTAAGGAAAAAAAGAAAAGCATAGTGGGAAAAGGAGAAAATGCTGGTATCCAGCATTTTCTCCTTTTTTCACAATCTTTTCAACAGCCTTCTCCCTGAAGGTTGTTAAAATTTGGGATTGTGTTGTTAACCCTTTACCACACAATCCCAAGTTTCAACAACCCCTAGGAAAAAAGACTTGAAAAAAAATTGCGGGAAAAGCACCTCTTTCAACGATTTTTTTCTATCCTATCAGTGACAAATTTTGTGAATTGAGCAACATTTATTTCGTTATCTGCAAATGCTTTCAGTTTGGAGGGGTCTCAAATTTGGAATCATGTGGTAAAGAGTCAACTCTTTACCACACAATCCGGACTTTTAACAACCCTGTGAAAGAAGTCCTTTCAAAACCTTGTGGGAAAAGGAGAAAATGCTGGTAACCAGCATTTTCTCCTTTTTCCACAATGTTTTCTGTCCTACCCCAAACAATTTTCATTTTTCCAATTACATTTATTTGTCGTCTGCAAATGCTTTCAATTTGGACCAGACTAAATTTTTGTCGTTTGGTAAAAAGTTAACCTAGGTCAGTTTCGTAATTTCACATTATCATCTTTTTAATGTAGGTCAGAATGTTAATCTAAAATTGTCTCGTCTTTTTAATCTACATCAAAGTATAGATTTTCACTTATCCCATCCTGTTTACGCTCTCAATGTTTTATGCTGAAAAAAGTTTTGTTCTAAAATGAAAATTTTAGAAAAAGGAACACTTTGTTAACCGTTACCAATTAATCCTATATGGCATGGTCTGTAGGAAGAGGGCATTTGAAAACATTGTAAGAAAAGGAAAAGAATGTTGGTTACCGGTATTTTTCTTTTGTTCCCACAAAAAGTTGTGTCTTGTGACAAAAGTTCGATATTTCTTTCATTTTGCTATGCATGTCCCTGAATATTTGAGTATTTTCCCCCCAAGAAGCCCACATAATTAGTCCAACTCTACAGTTATTGGTTCTTCAGCAAAGTTTATGTTGTGAGCACTCATGCAAATTGTTTCAGTGAGACGATTGATAAGTGCATCAGCAACAAAAGTATTGGTTAACTTTTTACCAGATGGCAAAATTTTAGCCATGCAACTTAGAAGCATTTACAAAAGCAATTTGAATGTGTTTGTCTTAAAACCAGCATTTTCTCCATTTGACAGTATGTTCTCAAAAGCCTTTTTTCCTCAGAGTCATAAAAACACAAGATCATCTCGAAATTGATATTCTGATCATACACCCTACATTTGTGTGTAATGCTTATCTTATGGAATCTCTTTTTCTTCCATATTTAGACGGACCTGATTGGTCAGAGTGTATATGAATTCTCCCACCCATGTGACCATGAAGAGATACAGAATTTGCTGACCCCCCATCATCATGAACAAGCAGACCCAGATCCCGTTTCTATTTTTATAAGGATGAAGTGTACTCTGACAAACAGGGGCAAAAATGTCAATCTGAAATCAGCCACCTACAAGGTAATTTGATTCTGTTATATTGATGCTTAATTCTTAACTAAATAACAAAATTTTAGGTGTCTCAGAACTGAGAACAATGCAGAATGATAAATTAACACCTTACCAAACAACAAAATTTTAGGTGCCTCAGAATTGAGAACAATGCAGAATGATAAATTAACACCTTACCAAACAACAAAATTTTAGGTGCCTCAGAATTGAGAACAATGCAGAATGATAAATTAACACCTTACCAAACAACAAAATTTTAGGTGCCTCAGAATTGAGAACAATGCAGAATGATAAAGTAACACCTTACCAAACAACAAAATTTCAGGTGCCTCAGAATTGAGAACAATGCAGAATGATAAATTAACACCTTACCAAACAACAAAATTTTAGACTCGTCAAAATTAAAAGTTTTTTGCATACAATAAATAATATGCAGCTCAAATTTTGGAATTTGTCTCTGAAAGGGTAGAAAACATCATTGGAAAAGGAGAAAATGCTCTTTATCCACATTTTTTAGCTCACCTGAGCACGAAGTGCTCATGGTGAGCTATTGTGATCGTGCTGTGTCCGTCGTCGGTCGTCAACTTTTTACCTTGTGTACGCTCTAGAGGCCACATTTTCAGTCCGATCCTCATGAAACTTGGTCAGAATGTTTGTCTTGATAAAATCTTGGTCGAGTTCGAAATTGGGTAATGTGGGGTCAAAAACTAGGTCACTAGGTCAAATCTCAGAAAAATCTTGTGTACGCTCTAGAGGCCACATTTTCAGTCCAATTCTCATGAAACTTGGTCAAAATGTTTGTCTTGATAAAATCTGGGACGAATTCGAAATTGGGTCATGTGGGGTCAAAAACTAGGTCACTAGGTCAAATCTTCGAAAAACCTTGTGTATGCTCTAAAGGCCGCATTTTCAGTCAGATACTTGTGAAATTTGGTCAGAATGTTTTTCTTGATAAAATCTCGGACAAGTTCGAAATTGGGTCATGTGGGGTCAAAAACTATGTCACTAGGTCAGATCTTCGAAAAACCTTGTGTACGCTCTAGAGGCCACATTTTCAGTCCGATCCTCATGAAACTTAGTCAGAATGTTTGTCTTGATAAAATCTGGGACAAGTTCGAAATTGGGTCATGTGGGGTCAAAAACTAGGTCACTAGGTCAAATCTTCGAAAAACCTTGTGTACGCTCTAGAGGCCACATTTTCAGTCAGATACTTGTGAAATTTGGTCAGAATGTTTGTCTTGATAAAATCTGGGACGAGTTCGAAATTGGGTCATGTGGGGCCAAAAACTAGGTCGCTTGGTCAGATCTTCGAAAAACCTTGTGTACGTTTTAGAGGCCACATTTTCTGTCAGATACTTGTGAAATTAGGTCAGAATGTTTGTCTTGATAAAATCTGAGACCAGTTTGAAATTGGGTCATGTGGGGTCAAAAACTAGGTCACTAGGTCAAATCTTCGAAAAACCTTGTGTACACTCTAGAGACCACATTTTCAGTTCGATCCTCATGAAACTTGATCCGAATGTTTGTCTTGATAAAATCTGAGACGAGTTCGAAATTGGGTCTTGTGGGGTCAAAAACTAGGTCACTAGGTCAAATCTTTGAAAAACCTTGTGTGTGCTGTAGAGGCTACATTTTCAGTCTGATCCTCATGAAACTTGGTCAGAATGTTTGTCTTGATAAAATCTGGGATGAGTTTGAAATTGGGTCATGTGGGGTCAAAAACTAGGTCACTAGGTCAAATCTTCGAAAAACCTTGTGTACGCTCTAGAGGCCACATTTTCAGTTTGATCCTCATGAAACTTGGTCAGAATATTTGTCTTGATAAAATCTGAGACGAGTTCGAGATTGGGTCTTGTGGGGTCAAAAACTAGGTCACTAGGTCAAATCTTCAAAAAACCTTGTGTACGCTCTAGAGGCCACATTTTCAGTCAGATACTTGTCAAATTCGGTCAGAATGTTTGTCTTGATTAAACTTTGGACGAGCTCGAAATTGGGTCATGTGGGGTCAAAAACTAGGTCACTAGGTCAGATCTTCGAAAAACCTTGTGTACGCTCTAGAGGCCACATTTTCAGTCAAATACTTATGAAACTTGGTCCGAATGTTTGGCTTGATAAAATCTCACACGAGTTCAAAATTGGGTTATGTGGGGTCAAAAACTAGGTCACCAGGTCAAATCTTCGAAAAACCTTGTGTACGCTATAGAGGCCACATTTTCAGTCAGATACTTGTGAAATTTGGTCAGAATGTTTGGTCTATTGACTCAGGTGAGCGATCCAGGGCCATCATGGCCCTCTTGTTTTCTTTTCCCACAATGTTTTCAAAAGATTTCTTTCACATGGTCGTTAAAACTTGGAATTGTGTAGTAAAGAGTTAAATGTGGCTCATATAATGAGCCTTGCATTTGAAACGTCGGAGAATATTGTTGACTTTTCTTACAATGTTTTCAGTGGCCGTTTTCCTTTGGTTAGTTGAAACAGGGGATGATTTGGTAAAAAGTTACAGACTTCTTCCCCTCGCTGATTGATAATGCAGATATAGTCCTATAATACAAGCCAACATTCTTGGGAAATCAGTTCCAAATTGTGTCCTTTTCTAAACTTTGATGGCTAAATACCTGATGTTATTTAGTGGAAAAGACTGTCCTAGTGAATAAGATTTTATGTGAGAAATTTATGATAGGAACCATCCTACGTGTATATATGTATTATGAAAATGAACACAGCTGAGCAGTCTTGTAATCTAGAATAATACTAGAATAAATTGAAGCAAGCCATATCCTTCTGCTAGTGTGGCCTTCATCTGGATCTTGGACGCTTTGTCCGCTATCATACGGGATCGAATATGGAATTACTTATCTCTTTACCAAACAACAAAATTCTGGACTGGACCAAATTGGAAGGATGTGCAAATGACAAATTAAATGTAGTTCAAAGGATAATTTCTGTATTTGATGGGGTAGAAAACATTGTGGGAAAAGGAGAAAATGCTGGTTACCAGCATTTTCTCCTTGTCCCACAATGTTTTCAAGGGTTTTCTCTAATTGTGTGGTAAAGAGTTAACTCTTTCATACATTATCCAGAGTTTTAACGACTCTGTGGACATAGCACTTTGAAAAACTTGTTGGAAAAGGAGAAAATGCTGGTAACAAGCATTATCTTCTTTTCCCACAAGGTTATCCACACTTTCACAGATACTTAATCACTTCAGGTACATTAGATTTGCCACAAAATGCTCAATTCATTTGGACAAGTCTAAAATTTTATCATTTGGTAAAGAGTTAACTCTTTACCAAATGACAAAATTTTAGACTGGTCCAAATTGAAAACATTTGCAGACGACAAATTAAATGTGACTCAAAAATTGAAATTTGTTTTCGGAAAGGTAGAAAACATTGTGGGAAAAGGAGAAAATGATGGTTACCAGCATTTTCTCCTTTTCCCACAATGTTTTCAAAAGGCTTCTTTCTCAGGGTCGTTAAAAGTCGGGATTGAGTGGTAAGGAGATAAAGCATGTACAATTGAATATCCTTACTCAAGAGATAAATCATTTTTGAAGTTTGGTAAGCTTATGAAAATCTGAATAGTCCCCTTTAACAATTTACCACACAAATGGTAACCAGCATTTTCTCCATTTCCCACAGTGTTTTCTGCCCTTCCCAAAACAAACTTCAATTTTTCAGTAACATTTATTTTGTTGTCTGCAAATGCTTTCAATTTGGACCAGTCTAGAATTTTGTCATTTGGTAAAGGGTTAAGGTAAAGCAAGTACAAGTGTAACAATAGAAGAAAAACTGAAGGAATGGAAATATCTATAAATTATATGGAAAACAGAGTTGTAAACAGTTACGGTTAATACGTCTGCTGTAGGTACATTGCAGTGCATCCAAATGAAAAGAAAAATTGACAATATTATGAGAAAAAGGAAACGGAAATAAAATAGCTAAGATAACAAAAATCAAGATGAAATTAAGTTTTGTTTTCACATGCTGCTATAAAATTTGCAGGGGCTAAATTTCAGATGAAAATCATATCATAAAACAGATAATTAACCCTTTCCCAAACAAGCCCTGGTTTTCACGTGTCTGCAGTACAAGTCTTTTGAAAACACTGTGGGAAAAGGAGAAATTGCTCATAACGAGCAATTTCTCCTTTTCCCACAGTGTTTTCTACCCTTCGGGAGAACTTTCTGTCATTTTCATCAAATTTAAAATTGTCGTCTGCAAACTCTTTCAATTTGGACCAGTCTAAATTTTATCGTTTGGGAAAGGGTTAAAGGATAGCCTTAAAACTGCATTAAGTTGGATCTGTGAAAGGCTTATAGCAGTTTAGCATAAATCAAATGTCCCCTAAATGCATAGACACAACTTTTTACATTCCTGCTTTTGTAACTTTTTGAAAAATGTTGAGGGTAAAGGAGAAATTGCTTCCTACAAGCAATAGCTCCTTTTCCCACAATTTTTCACATACAGAAACAGATGGTATTTCCTTTGTTATTCAAATGTTTTTGATTTTTATCATGTAATGTAGTTTGTGATTGTTTCATAATTTAACCCTTTACCAAACAACAAAATTTTAGACTGACCCAATTTGAAAGCATTTGCAGACAACAACATAAATGTCACTGAAAAAAATGAAATAGTTTTGGAAAGGGTAGAAAACATTGTGGGAAAAGAAGAAAATGCTGGTTACCAGCATTTTCTCCTTTTCCCCTTTTCCCTCAATGTTTTCAAAAGGCTTCTTTCACAGGGTCGTTAATAGTCAGGATTGTGTGGTAAAGGGTTAACCCGTATCCTGCTAAGTGAGTTAAATAAAACATTCAGGACAATAGTAAAATCCTGAGTAATTGTTATTTCAACTTATTTTTCGGAGATTATCTCCTTATTGGACATGTTCTGTGCAGTCTGATCTTGATATACACTGTCTGCCTGAGGTCACAGAGTCGCGCTTAGCAGCTTAAGGGTTAATTTAAAACTTGTAAAGTAAATAGGATAATGACTGAAAAGGATACATGTAGTATAGATTAGCACATTTTTTCTTATGGCATTTTACAACCAGTTCACATTTTTACCTCCAGATATCAGTTACCAAAGTAACATTTTACACTTTTGAAGCTTCCAAAACATCATAGGAATTGGGGGAAGTTGCTTTTTAACCTTTCCGTTCAGTGTATTCCATGTTGCCCAAAAGAATTAAGGTCCTTTTTAAACCTATTTTTTTTTTTTACTTTCTTTGATTTACACTAATTTATTGGGAAGTCTATATTTAGCCTGTAATCATTACATATTATCCCTATACCATATGATCCCTACTTTTAACAACTCTTAACAAGGCTTTTGAAAACATTGTTGGAAAAGGAGAAAATTGTCTTCCCACAATTTGTTTTTGACCCTACCAAGGACAAATTTATTTGTTTAGGCCACTTTTAGATTGTCGTCTGCAAATTATTTCTATTTGGACCAGTCTAAATTTTTTTTATTTGGTTAAAAGTTAAAAAACTCACCAGAAAGGCTAGCAAGTAATGAACTGGAAGCAACTCAAATAGAAGCAACTCAGATGCAAGTAAAACAAACATTTTAGATAGTAAGAAAAGTGGTGTAAAAAGGAGTAATTTTTGGTTGTGGTGAGGAGTTACTTGTTTTCCCAACATGTTTTTAAAATTGTCTGCTGCAGAGACATAAAATCTTTCTATGTGGTTACCATTGAAATCAGTTTAAGCTAAAAAAAAAAGTGTAAATGGCAAAAAAGATGAGTGTCCAGCAGAAAATGAAAGTGCTATTTTGGGGTTGTTTTGAAAAACAAGGTGAGGAAAATAGTCCAAGACACAGTATATTTCCAATTTATTAGCTCCACTGGTCGAAGGCCTGCAGGCTTATGCCATGGCATGGTGTCCGTCGTGTGTCCATGTGTGCGTGCGTTAACTTTTTTTTTTTAACATCTTCTTCTCTGAAACTACCCATCCAGTTTTAGTGAAACTTCACAGAAATGATCCTGGCATGGCAGTCTTCATAATTCCTTCAAAGAATTTGATTCCGATGAAAACTCTGGTTGCCATTGCAACAAAAAAGAAAAATATTCAAAATCTTTAAAAATCTTCTTGTCAGAAATCATAAGGCCTAGGGCTACCATAATTGGCATGTAGCTTCATCTAGTAGACCTCTACCAAATTCCTTGAAATTATAGCCCTGGGGTCAAAACTGGCCTGGCCTGGGAGTCACAAGTTTTACATGGGCTTATATAGGGAAAACTATAAAAATCTTCTTGTTCAAAACTATAAGGCGTAGGGCTACCAAATTTGGCATGTAGCTTCATCTAATGGACCTCTCCCATTTTTTTCAAATTAAAGCCCTAGGGCCAAAATTGGTCCCATTGGGGGGGGGGGGGTCAAAAGTTTTACATGGGCTTATATAGGGAAATCATTAAAAATCTTCTTGTTCTAAAGCATATGGCCTTGGGCCACCAAAATTAGCATGTAGCTTTATCTGATGGACTTTTACCTAGATTCTTCAAATTATGGCCATGGGGCCAAAATTGGCCCTACCCTGTGGGTCACAAATTTTACATGAGTTTATATAGGGAAGACTATAAAAATCTTCTGGTTCTAAATCATATGGCCTAGGGCTACCAAAATTGGCATGTAGCTTCATCTAATGGACCTCTACTAAGATTATTCAAATCACAGCCCTCAGGCCAAAATTGGCCCCACCCGGGGGTCACAAGTTTTACATGGGCTTATATTGGGAAAATTTTAATAGTATTCATGGTCTAAACCATTATGGCCTAGGGCTACCAAATTTGGTATGTAGCTTCACTTAATTGAACTCTACAAATATTCTACAAATTATAGCCCTTGGGTCAAAATTTGCCCTGTCCCGGGGATCACAAGTTTTACAAGGGCTTTTATAGTGAAAACTTTAAAAATCTTCTTGTTCTTAGCTGTTAGGCCTAGGGCTACCAAATTATGCATAAAGATTCATCTAGTGGATCTCTTTTGAATTTGTTTAAAATTTGGCCATTCTTCAAGTCAAAATAAACCCTCTCAAGCTTTAAGGAAACCTTGAAGATCTTGCTTATAACCATACAGCCTGGACCTATTTTATTTAGTTTTGTGGCTGTATCTTTTTTACCTCTACCAGGATTTAATTAATTATAACTCATAATTATAGCTTGAAATCATAATTATAGGTCATAAATGGACTCGCCCTGGGGTTTTAATTTTCACATGGGCATTTATAGAGAAACTTTATCAGTGTTCTTGTTTGAAACCTATGGCCTAGAATTATAATGTTTTGTGTATGGTTTATACAGCCAGTGGAGCGATACAGGGCTATCATAGCATTCCTGGTTTTAGTTTGCCTGTGGCTTTCTCCCCCCCCGAAAGAGAGAGAGAAATCTTGTATACCATTAACAAGTCATTTTTTTTTTTTTTCTTTCTGCTTTATTTTTTTTTTGAAATGTGGTAGGAATGTTCCTCTGGTAATTAAGATCTCAGACTGGTGGAGGAGATTTTGGAACTACTATGTGTGGGTGCAAGAGGTCACATTTTAGTCCTATGTTTATGAAACTTGATTTTTTTTTCATGTCTGGCTTGTCTTGATGAGTTGGTATATGGGTTACTTATTTGGAAGTGAGTTACCAGTTAAATTATAGAAGAAAATGTTAAATTCTTTAAATTTTAGAAGAAAATGTTAAATTCTTAATACAGATGTCATATTTTTCTGCCTTTGGGTCATTGAAAATTGTCAGCATGCTTTTCTTGTATGGATTTTCTTATTTTTATGAAAACTTTTTAATATTTTCTCAATGATATAAAGGCTCAAGTGAGCAATCCAGGGCCAACATGGCCCTCGTTTATTGAGTTACTGGTAAGTATGATTATTTATGCTACGTGAATATAATTCAAAGACCACAGTTTTAGTTTGTGATAGTTTATCGCGTATTAAAACAAGTACAATTTTTATCTTACAGTACATTTATCATGGTTTTCCCAGCTTAATGCACAAAAAATGAGAGCAAAGTCTCATCCTGCCATAGAATTAAATCTGTTGAAGTGGCAAGAGGCTCATAACCCTTACCTCACAATCCCGACTTTTAACCACCCTGAGTAAGAAGCCTTTTGAAAACATTGTGGGAAAAGGAGAAAATGCTACCAGCATTTTTTCCTTTTCCCACAATGTTTTCTACCCTGCCCAAAACAAATTTCAATTTTTCAATTACATTTATTTTGTTGTCTGCAAATGCTTTCAATTTGGACTAGTCTAAAATTTTTTTGTTCGGTAAAGTGTTAAACTAACCAAGGCAAACGAAAATTTTTTTTTTACCTCCCTGTAAGACTTGGGACAGGTTTATATTGTTTACAGTGTGGCTTATCATGTATCACAGTTTAACACATACATTTTGTTATGTTATGTTTATGTCTGAATGCAGATTGAATTTATAGATACATGGATATTTTAATGTAATGAAACCTTCACCCTCTGTCAGATAATCCTGTTTTATCAGCACTGAGGTAGTAGCCTACTGAAAGCATGGGAAAAGGAGAAAATGCTGATAACCAGCATTTTCCTTTTTTTGCACAATGCTCTCTAACCTTACCTTTTTTTACCCTTACATAGGTTAATCATATTGTGTTAACCAAAATCAATTTACTCTCCAAATATTTCCAATTTGGTCATATATAAATTTTGTGGCCTGTTTAACCCTTTACCACACAATCTCGACTTTTAACAACTCTGTGGAAGAAGCCATTTCCCACAGTGTTTTCTGCCCTGCCCAAAACAAATTTCAATTTTTCAGTCACATTTATTTTGTCTTCTACAAGTGCTTTCCATTTGGACCAGTCTAAAATTTAGTTGTTTGGTAAAGAGTTTAGCTATGAGATTGCTTTGGATCACAGGAAAAAAAAGCAAGTTCTGTGCAGTTTGATCTTAATCTACAGTGTTCACTTATATTCCTTTAGTTGTTCCTAGCACTTACCACTTACAGGCAACTTGTTTCACCATGCAGAAAACCACTTAGGAAAACATTTTGGCAAAAGGAGCAAAATGCATATAGATAGATTTTCCTTTTGACTCAGTGTTTGAACCTGCACTGATGTATTAAGATTTAAGTCATTTTGAGTTTTTATAATTTTATACAACTATGCTATGGAAGGTACTGTAATTCACGAATGAAGAGTTTTAGTCATGCAACAAAAACTTTTTCCAGAGCAAAGATGTTTTTAATTTTTCTGGGGGCTGAACTCTTTACCACACAGTCCCAATTTTTAACCACCCTGAGGAAGAAGCCTGTTGAAAACATTGCGGGAAAAGGAGAAAATGCTGGTAACGAGCATTTTCTCCCTTTCCCACAATGTTTTCTACCCTATCAAAGACAATTTACATCATTTGATTCACATTTCAATTTGTTGTCTGCAAATGCTTTCAATTTGAACCAGTCTACATTTTTGTTGTTTGGTAAAGAGTTAGATTAACATCAGAACAGTAAGCTGCTGCTATGCTTTTTTATTATCAATTATTGACATTCAATTACATTTTTAGCTCCACTGGCCGAAGGCCAGCGGGCTTATGTCATGGCCCGGTGTCTGTCGTGCGTCCGTCCGTCCGTGCGTGCGTGCGTGCGTCCGTCCGTCCGTGCGTTAACTTTTATTTCAAACATCTTCTTCCCTGAAACTACCCATCCAATTTTCATGAAACTTCACAGAAATGATCCTGCCATGGTCCTCTTCAGAATTTCTTGAAAGCATTTGATTCCTTCGAAAACTCTGGTTGCCATGGCAACAAAACTGAAAAATATTGGAAATCTTTAAAAATCTTCTTGTCTGAAACCATAAGGCATAGGGCTACCAAATTTGGCATGTAGCTTTATGTAGTAGACCTCTATCATGTTTCTTGAAATTATAGCCCTGGGGTCAAAGTTGGCTCTGCCCCAGGGGTCACAAGTTTTACATAGGCTTATATAGAGAAAACTTTAAAAATCTTCCTGTACCTAGCCATAAGGCCTAGAGCTACCAAATTTTGCATTTAGCTTGATCTAGTTGGGGTCTACCAAAAGTGCCCAAATTATAGTCCTGGGGTCAATTTGGCCTCATGCTGGGTGGGGGGGGGTTTCACAAGATTTACATAGGCTTACATAGGGAAAACTTTTAAATCTTGGTGTACATAGCCATAAGGCTTAGGCTACCAAATTTTGCATAATTATAGCATTATCTAGTGGACAACTACAAAGAGGGCCCAAGTTACAGCCCTAGGATCAAGTTTGGCCCTGCACCAGGGGTCACAAGTTTCACATGGGTTTATGGAAAGTAGAAACTGTCTTGTTACTAGCCATAAGGCCAAGAACTCCCAAATTTGGCATGTTATTCTTCTAATACACATATTCCCCATTTAGTCTGACTGTAGCCCTGGGGTCAAAGTTTTATAAGGGCTTATATAGTGAAGACTTCTCTTCATGGTTTATATTTATAAGCCAGTGGAGCGATACAGGGCCATCATGGCCCTCTTGTTTAACATAGTAACCTTGGAGAATATTGTTGCAAATAAAGAAATGGCTTGGTACCAGCAATTTCTTTTTTTTGTCACAATATTTTTCTTTCAACTCTCTGTTCTGCAAGCCTTTCATGAACATCTGTCTTAGGTCAATTTGCCCTCTGCATCATGTTTTGTGATGGCAAAACCCCAATAGGTTTGTTAAGAAATTTAGTAAACCCTCTGTCAGGAAATTAGTAAATACCAAACAGTCCTGAGTTTCAATGACCAGGAAGAAGATGGCTTTTGAAAAAATTGTGGGAAAAAAGAAAATTCTGGTAACCAGCATTTTCTCCTATTTTCAACAATGTTTTCTACCCTTGACAAATGCCATCAATTGAGACACATCTTTTTTGTCTGCAAACCCTTTCTGTTTAACTCTTTATCACACAATCTCGACCTTTAACAAGCCCCGAGAAAGAAGCCTTTTGAAAACATTGTGGGTAAAGGAGAAAATGCTGGTAACCAGCAGTTTCTCCTTTTCCCACAATGTTTTCTACCCTTTGCAAAACAAATTTCAATCTTTGAGTCACATTAATTTTGTTGTCTGCAAATGCTTTCAATTTGGACGAATCTAAAATTTTGTCATTTGGTAAAGAGTTAAGCAAATCTAAAATTTTGTCATTTGGTAAAGAGGTTAAACATTAAAAAGTCAGTTGAAAGAACCCAACTATTATAAATGCATGGGTTATTTGCTTTAATATCTCAAAGAGTTTTTGATGGTGCAGACCCAGATTAGTATGTGCAGTCTGATCTTGATCTACAGTGTCCAACAAAGCATATAAAAATCATAAAGTTTTCCTTGGCCTGTGAAGAGCTGATAATTTTATGAAATATGCTTATCTATGAATGGGTGGAGAATGTTAAAATTTGTTAACCCTTTAAGCACTGAATAAATCCAACAGACATTTTCAAATCTAGAAACAAGACCCTAATTAGTGTAATTTTCATGGTTGCATTTGCCTATAGTGTGTCTGCAAAGTGGACAGTGTAGATCAAGAATCAGACTTCATGCTTTGTACAGTCTGATCTTGATCTGCACTTGCCTCAAAGACAATTACACTTATGAAAGATGCTCTAAGGGTTAGATATACAAAAATTTCTGCAGTTCAGTCAGATATGAGAACGGCAAAAAAAGTCCCATTCATCATATTAAATGATTCTACTGTGCTAGCTTGCAACATCTAGGTGTATTTTGTGAACCCTGTTTGAGAATTCTAGTTTTTTCTCCAGAACTCCACAGTTTTCTCAATACCCTTTTGTCTTCAAAGAATTCTGAAGTTTTCTAGAAATGCTGCAATATTTTTGTCTTCAAAATCTTGTAGGCTTACCGGTATTTACAGTAATCAGGACTGTAGGCTTGTTAGGTGGGTTGGGGTATGGGCTGGTTTTGCACAGCAGAATATTTTAGTACTAGGCAAAATAATCCCCTATTTTTTTAGGGCCATGAGAAAAGCTTTTGGACAAGGAGAAAATGCAGGTAACAGCATTTTCTGCTTTTCGAATAAATTTTGGGTTTTACCTGTTCTTAGATAAATTTTATCATTGATTGGAACCACTTTCAATTTGTTGTCTGCAAATGCTTTGAATTTGGACAAGTCTAAATTTTGCAGTCTGATGAAGGGTTAAAGTGACTCAAACCTAAGATGAAAGTAAATTCCTTTTCATTTCATGACATTTTCAGAAAAAACATAAAATGACAATTAACCCTTTATCACACTATGTCGACTTTTCATGACCCTAAAATAGAAGTCTTTTGAAAACATTGTGGATGAAGGAGAAAGTGCTGGAAACCAGCATTTGCTCCTTTTCCCACAATGTTTTCTACCCTATCCAATACATAAATCAGTATTTAAGGTATAGTTAATTTGTCGTCTGCAAATGATTTCAATTTGGACCAGTCTAAAATTTTGCCGTGTGGTAAAGGGTTGATACATCTGCGACAAGTATCGACCCAGGTCAGCCTGCGAAGACTGAGCAGGTTGACCTGGGCCAAAACTTTTCAATACTGATCAATTTTTTGTATGTCCAAGGACCAGTCTACCTCATGATTCAGCAAAAAAAAGTGGCTATTATGGATCCATAATTATGTGATGACTTGCATGGTATAATGTATCGCTTAGATGCATTAAGACCCCTTTTGCCAAAGCATGACTCATTTTTTTTTTTCTCCTAAATGAGGCAAACAATATGATACCATTCTTAGCCTTATCAAACAAGAAAATCTTAGAATTTGATCAAGTTGGAAGCATTTGCAGACATCACAATAACTAAGACCAAAGAATTCAAATTGTTTTTGGAAGGGCAGAACGCATTGTGGGGAAAAGAGAAAATGCTTGTTCTTCTTTTCCCACAATTTTATCTCAAAAGCCTTCTCCCATTAAAACTCGAGATTCTTTGGTAAAGGGTTACCGCACGTTCACAGCTTTAGTTGCCTGTTTGGTCAGTGTAGATCAAGATTAGGTTTCACATTTTGAGCAGTCTGATCTATGATCTACACTCTCCACTTGGCTGAGACATTCTGGACCACAGCAAGCTTGAAATTTCCATTTCGTTGGTCTTATTTCAAAGGTGAAAATGTCTGTTAGATTTATCAGGCACTCTACCGGTGAATGATTGTATTGATTGTATGGTATTAAGCGCCGTTTTCAACATTATTTCATTTATGTCAAGGCAGCCAGTGCACCTATCCACGCTTTCCTTGAGTTTCTTTTACCAGTACTACGCACAATATTCTTTCAAAGCCACTGGCTGCTTTCCCACATTACCGTCACCGAAACATGGTCAGCTCTGAGAGAAGAATGAATCCTTTCGCAATGATAATCATCAATCTCGAAAAGATACTGGCAGAGCCAGGGATCAAACCAGTGACCCCTGTTCTCTAGTCCTGTACCCTACTCACTGAGCACCTGGGCTTGGCACCTCCGGTGAAAATAAACGGACTCTTTTTGTCCTAGGATATGTATAGAGATTGGAAATCATGTGAAAGTAGCAGATTTGTCTAGGGCTAAAGGCTCTGTCATCCCAATTGTGAATTTACTGTTCTGAGGTCAGGGATTAGGTGGGGTAAATTGGCAACTTCCTCTTTACTGTCTAATCTGGTGAAATGTTAAAGAGTGTGTTCTGGTCTCGTATCTTGATAGTTCATGAGACAGTAAACTCCTTCATGTCTTTACCAAATGACAAAATTTTGGACTCAACCAAATCGAAAGCATGTGCAGACAACAAAATAAATGTTGCTGAAGTGAAGATTTCTGTCTTTGATAGAACTGAAAACATTGTTGGAAAAGGAGAAAATGCTGGTGACCAGCATTTTCTCTTTTTCCCACAATGTTTTCCAAAGCCTTCATCTTCAGGGTGGTAAACTTCTGGATTGTGAGGTAAAGGGTGATATAATACTATCCCTTTTCTAGAATAGAAAACATTGTTGGAAAAGGAGTAAATGCTGGTTACCAGCATTTTCTCGTTTTCCCACAATGTTTTCGAAAGGCTTTCTTCCTAGGGGTCGTTAAAACTCAGGATTGTGTAGAAAAGGGTTAAAGAGCTTTCAGCACATTTGAGTCAAACGTTTATTTCATAATCTGGTAGAGGGTTAACCCTTTACCACACAATCCCGACTTTTAGAGACCCTGAAGAAAAAGCCTTTTGAAGACATTGTGGGAAAAGGAGAAAATGCTGGTAACCAGCATTTTCTCCTTTTCCCACAATGTTTTCTACCCTTCCCAACACACAGTTTAATTTTTGAGTTTCATTGAATTTGTCGTCTGCAAATGCTTTCAATTTGGATGAC
The DNA here is from genome assembly GCA_945859785.2 of Tridacna gigas. Lineage (NCBI taxonomy): Eukaryota > Metazoa > Mollusca > Bivalvia > Cardiida > Cardiidae > Tridacna > Tridacna gigas. The sequence continues at coordinate 10,934,855 of OX244029.2, read as the reverse complement.
TCTTTAATTTTGTCGTTTGGTAAAGAGTTAAGCTGTTCCCAGTCTTCAGAGGACACCAGTATGGTACCATTAAATCAGGACCTAAGTTCTGTTGAACATGATGCTTACACATGTGGACTGATTGGTACATGTAATATCATGCACAGAAGACAGAAAAAGCTTTTTACCATATCATTTCATCCAAATTCCACCGTTTTTCTACACAGTGTATCAAAACAAAAACCATGTGATTGTCTCCCATGATATTTGGGGTTATGCTAAGATTAAATAATCAATGTCAAAGTACCGTAGATCTTGTGAACTACTTCAGATGTATTGGCATATCAGCATATCTCATACATTGTTTTGAATCATCATATGCATGTCATACTCTGTAAGAAAGGTGTTTTAACCCTTTACCATGCAATGCCGACTTTTAACAACCCTCAGGAAGAAGCCTTTTGAAAACATTGTGGGAAAAGGAGAAAATGCTGGTAACTAGCATTTTCTCCTTTTCCCACAGTGTTTACCACCCTATCAAAGAAAAAACAAATCATATGAGCCACACTGAAATTGTGGTCTTCAGATGCTTTCAATTTGGACAGGTCTAAAATTTTGTTGTGTGGTAAAGGGTTAATGCATCGCCAAAAGGTATTGACTCGTTTCATCCTGTGCAGGCAGACGTGGTGGGAAACTTTGCTGTTGGTAAATTTTCTGCATGTTGGAAGACCTTTCTACCATGTAATTCAGCTGATTTTTGACAAAATGAATCCATATTATCTGACAACTTGATTGGTATACCAAGATGCATAAAACTGTCTTTTTCCAGAGTGCTTCATGTAACTGTTTTTGTATTTTCAATTTTTTAAATTGTTGTATCAGAGCACTAGCCTAGGACTGGTGAAACCCAGGAAATACATGAATATGTGAGCTGTCACTGTGATATAACTCAAATACATGTAATGTTGAAATCGGGGCAAAACACCATTTAATCAGTCAATCATTGAATTGTAACTTCTTATCATGGGAATCAAAAGTACTGCTCAGTATGTCTTAGGTTAGTCTGACCTTTTGTAGGGCATTATTTTCTTGGATGTTAGTATTTGCAGTCATTATATCTGGCCTTGACAAATATCATATTTTCGAGAAAAAACAGAACAATTAGATAAACATCAACACCTCCAGATTTCTAGAATTATTCATGATACTGTATTTCAGATGAAGCATAATGTTAGTGGAAAACGGTTAACTCTTTTGCAGACAACTAAACTGGTCCTTGTTGAAAGCATTTGCAGATAAGAAATTGAATCTGGATCAATCTTTCAAAGGGTAAAAAATTGTTTCAGGAAGGGTAAAAAAACATTGCAGGAAAAGGAGAAAATGCTAGATACCAGCATTTTCTCCTTTTCCCACAATGTTTTCAAAAGCCATCTGTCTCAGGTCTGTTAAAAGTAGGGATTGTGTGGTAAAGGGTTAACAGCATTTTCTCCTTTCCTTACAATGTTTTCAAATACCTACTTTCTCTGGTTGATTAAAACACGGGACTGTTTGTTAGAGGGTTTAGTTCAATAAAATGATGAACTTGTATGCCTTCTTTGTCTTATAGGTAATTCGCCTGACTGGGAAGTTTGTACCTGATTTCACAGATCAAATAGACGAGGAGCCAATGGAAGAAGTTGATGTTGATGACATCAATGATTATGATGAACATGAGGAAGGTCAGATGGAGGTCATCAGGTCCAAACCCAAAAGTTTGCCCCATGTTTTGGCAATCTGTGAGACCATACCCCACCCATCAAACATTGAGGTCCCACTGGACAGAAATACGTTCACCAGTCGCCATAATATGAACATGAAATTCACAGACTGTGATGAAAGGTATTGTATTTTTTCATATTTGCTGTATCCTTTCACTACACATTTAATAAACCTGAAAAACAAAACTTAAAAAAATTGTAACATTTGAAAACATTGGTATCCAGCATTTTCTCCTTTTTCCACAATGTTATCTTCTATTTCAGACACAAATACCACCATTTGAGCCACAGTTAATCTGTTGCCTGAAAATCTTTTGATTTTAGACCAGTCTAAAATATGTCATTTGGTAAAAGTTAACCTTTTACCAAACGACAAAATTTTTGACTGGTCCAGATTGAAAACATTCGCAGACGACAGATTTAATGTGGCTCAAGTGGTGAAATTTGTTATTAAAAGACTAGAAAACATTATGGGAAAAGGAGAAAATGCTGGTTACCAGCATTTTCTCCTTTTCCCACAATGTTTTCAAAAGCCTTCTTTCTCAGGACTGTGAAAAGTCGGGATTGTGTGGTAAAGGGTCAAGTATATAACTCTATACCATTGTGATACCATGTTTTAACAACTCTGGGAAAGAATGTTTTTTAAATATTGTGGGAAAGGGAGAAAATGATTATAAGAAGCATTTTTAGCTCACCAGAGCACAAGTGCTAAAGGTTGATCTTTTGCATTGTGCTATGTCCCTTATCTGTTGTGCATTGTGCAGTCATAAACAATCACCTTGTGTGCCCTCCAGAGGCCACATTTTCAATCAGATACTCATTACACTTGGTCAGAATGTTTGTGTTGATAATATCTTGGACAACTTTGAAATTGGGTCATGTGGGGTCAAGAAGTAGGTCACTGGGAGAAATGTCAGAAAAACCTTGTATGCATTTGGGTCAGTAAGGTGGTGTGTGGAGTGAAAGAATTATGGCTTTTGACTTTTGTAGTTTAGAAATTATTTCTCTGCAGTTGCAAACAGTTGCTTGTCCAGGCCATAATTGCTGTACTAGAGTAGATCAAATTCATAATATTTCACAGGTGCATGGAGCAAAGTGGAGTATTGTGCGAGACAAAACTGTAACCGTAGAGGGTTGGCCTCTCACATCAAGGGTTCCGAGTTCAAATTCAGTAGCCTACCAGGGTTGCTTAGTGGTTAACATATCTGACTATTGACCTGGTGGTTTAGAGTTCAATACTTGGTTGAGGCAAATTTTCTTTAATATTCAGCTTGCTTAGTTTTGAAATTATCTTTCACCGAAATATCCAAGCATTCAATATCTAAGCCATATCTTCTGTACTATAGTAGATAACCAAAGGATATTCCACAGGTGCATACAAGCCAATAGGGCGGGTGCAGAGAAAAAAGAAATGGAAGTTATGGCTCTCTTAGTTTGGAATCATCTCCCTTTGAAGATGCAAATTAGACAGCACAAATGTGCAGTCTGATCTTTTATTTACACTGTCCGCTTAGTCGAAACATTATGAACTAGACAAACCTTATAATTGCTAGTATTATATCTGATTTCTAGACTGAAAGTGTATGTTGGGTTTATTCACACTGTATGCAGAAGAAGCTTAAATTGCTACTACTGTTGCAGTCAGTATACATGTTGAAGTTGGAAGATTCAGAAGTATGAATATACACGAGAAATATTGTTGTTACCATCTGTTACAAAAGAATCTTCTAAAAACCAAACAAAATTCAGGATTCATAATCTGTGTTGTAAAATAAAAAAATGGATCAACTTTCCTCATCAGTACAAATGTTTACTAACTCATTATCAGTCTCTCATATCTTCTAATTATATTGGCTTACTTTAGACCTAAACATTGTGCAAATCAGTTTAACCCTTTACCAAACGACAAAATTTTAGACCTGTCAAAATTCAAAGCATTTGCCGACGACAATATCAATGTAACTGAAACATTAAAATTCATTTAGGAAAGGGTAGAAAAAATTGTGGGAAAAGGAGAAAATGCTGGTTACCAGCATTTTCTCCTTTACCCACAATGTTTTTAAAAGGTTTCTTTCCCAGGGCCATTAAAAGAAGGTATTGTGTGGTAAAGTGTTAACTGTATACCAAAGGACAAAATTTTGGACTCTTCCAATTTGAAAGCATTTCTAGAAAAGAAATTAAATGTACCCATGTAGTTCAAATAGTGATTTCTATCTTTGATAGGATAGAAAACAATGTTGGAAAAGGAGAAAATGCTGGATACCAGCATTTTCTCCTTTTCACATATTGTTTTCAAAAGTCTTTTTCTTCAGGGTCGTTAAAACTCAGGATTGTGTGGTAAAGGCTGAAGGAGAAAATTAAATGTTGTAATCCTGAGCCAGACAACAAAATTTTAGTCTCCAGGAATTCTAAAGGACAAATTACTCGTACATGTGGATCAAATGATGGGATTTTTCTTTGATAGTATAGAAAACAGTGTTGGAAAAGGAGGAAGTGCTGGTTACCAGCATTTTCTCTTTGTACCACAATGTCTTTGGAAGCCTCTCTTCCTCAGGGTAATGTTAAAACATGGGATTTTTTTGGTTAAGGATTAAGCGATAAATTGAAGTTGTTTCAAGAAAAGAAGCAGATGCTTTCTTTTTCAAACTCATGTCCCCAATATTTTTAACCAAAAAAAAAATGTAAAAATTTATGTGATAAAAACCATGTTAGTCATAATACTGTCCGTCCCTGACCCTTCAGCATGTTTGTTAACACTTAAACTGCTAAATAAATAGAATGAAGATTTCCACCCATTAGTATATACAGAAACATTGCAGTCACAAAGTGCTTGGTGTTGGAAAAAAAACTCATTGTATAAGACAGTGTAGATTCAAGATCAGACTGCATGCTCTTTGCAGTGTGATCTTGATATACACTGTCTGCAAAAGAGCACTAAGTTGTGCTTAGCAGCTAAGGGTTTACTGTATAATTGATCCATATGATCATATTAATAATTTGGTAGAAGTCAGTCAACAATACAGCATGTGATAATGAGAAGTTTCTTTGTCACAATGCCCTTGTCATTATTTAGCCTTGTCAATCTGTAATGTTCTATCAGCAACATGCAGATAATCAGGCTAGCACTTAAGTTTTAGGAAATACGTGAATAAGTGAACTGTTATTATAATTTAACAAAACTACTGTCTGTCAATACCGTCAGTCCTTTGAATTGTTAACCATTAGAAGATCATGTCAGTCCAATAGAAGTTTTCAGTAGATTGGCTCAGATATTATAAAGTCAAGACTGTCTTTGTCAGAATTACTCAGACAGCATCAGTGTAGATCAAAGATCAGACTCCTCATTCTGTATAGTCAGATCTTGATCTTTAAGACAATAATTGTCTTCAAAAGCTTGTAAAGTTATGATAGGCATACTAGATATTAGATGTACCACACAGTCCTGGGAAATTAGACTTTTGAAAACATTGTGGGAAAAGGATAAATGCTTGTAACCAGCACTTTCTTCTTTTCCCACAATTTTTCTAACCGTTCAGAAACGAATCCAGTTATTTGAGCCACATGTAATTTGTTGTCTGCAAATGCTTTCAATATGGACCAGTCTAAAATGATGTGGTAAAAGAACTTGCTTACTTCCCTATCAAGAAACATGTCAAGGCTGCAGAGCCAGAACATCTCACACAAAAGCTGACCGTGTAGATCAAAGATCAGACTGCATGTTCTGTTCAGTTAAAGTATATTTATTGTACATCGATTGAGAAACAAGTTCTTGCAACTTATGCTAATCTTTCTCGATTCTGCCTCCTGGAAACTAAACCAGTACTCTTACCAAATGTGTGGACCAATGAACAATCCCAATTTTGACACCTGCCCCCGCGAATCAAACTAGGGACCTTATGGTTATGGGGCCGACACTCTACCTCACAACCATGGACACCACATCTTCTGTGGAGTCTGATTTTGATCTATGCTATTTGCAAAAGCGACTCAAGTTGTGGAAAATACCTTGAGGGTTGTACTTTCCTAATGAGAAACGATTTTTTCTGAGATACAAGATAAACCTGAGGCAAGCTGAAGTGACTTTAACCAATTATCTGTACAAGATGTTTATCTTTAGATATACCATACATGGAATAGCCTTGACCAAGTTGATGAGATGACCTTTTTAGAGTTACTGTCTGACACTTTTCTCTTTGTATCTCTGTGTGTCTCTCTGATTATCTCTCTGTCTCTCTCTTCTTCCATCTCTCTTCTCCCTTCTCTGTCTCTGTCCCTTTTGTTGCTCAGTCTGTCTCTCTTTCACTACCAATTAACCTTTTACCACACAACCCTGAGTTTTTACGACTAGAAGAATAAGGCTTTATGAAAATGTTGTTGGAAAAGGAGAAAATGCTGGTAAACAGCATTTTACAATTTGAGCCACATTAAATTGTTCTCTGCAAGTGCTTTCATTTTTGACTAGTCTACATTTTTTTGTTGCGTGGTAAAGAGTTAATATTCTATTTTCACAATCTTGTGGAGGAAGGATTCTGAATGAACTATTGGAAGAGGAGAAAATGATAGTAACCAGCATCTCTCATATTTCCACAATGTTTTATTCTCTTGAACTCTTTTCTAAATGACAAAATTTTGGATTGGACCAAATTGAAAGTATTTGCAGACGACAAATTGAATGTTGCTAAAATGATGATTTGTGTTTGGGATAGAGTGGAAAACGTTGCGGGAAAAGGAGAAAATGCTGGTTACCAGCATTTTCTCCTTTTCCCACAATGTTTTCAAAAGCTTTCTTTCTCAGGGTCATCAAAACTCGGAATTGTGTGGTAAAGGATTAAAAGAACCTATCCCATCACCCAAGCGGCTTTTAGTTTGCATTTGGACAATTGCGAAACTGTGTCATTTGTTGAAGGGTTAACTTGATAAGCCAAATCTCTAAGTGATACGTGTTGGGCAGGAGGGCGACTGTTTCAAAACCTAGGCTGAGGAAAACATTATGTTTTTTAACCCCTAGACTCACTGACCTTTTGTGGACAGTGTAGATCAAGATCAGACTGCGCAGAATGTGCAGCCTGATCTTGGATCTACACTGTCTGATAAGGAGATATTTCTTTCCCTAAAATAAGTATGAAATAACATTATTTGGGTCTTTACTACTGGTTTGAAAATTTAATTTCATTTATTTAGCAGGATAAGGGTTAACTCTTGACAAACGACAAAATGTTTGGCCATTTCAAATTGAAAGCATTATTGTAGGCGACAAAATAAATGTGACTTAGAAAAATTGAATTTTGTGTTTGGAAGGGTAGAAAACATTGTGAGAAAAGGAGAAAATGCTGGTTACTGGTGTTTTCACCTTTTCCACGATGTTTTTAAAAGACCTCCTCCTTCCACTAAGTTTTATTAAAACTTCAAAGTGTTTTGTAATGCTTTTTAACTTATATTTATCCTTTCTTCTAAATGATTGTCTTTGGTTTTAATTGCTAGCTTTATTTGGTATACTTTACCGGCAGCTCAGTGTTTGGTTGACCCATAGAACATTTAACTCTTTACCACAAAGTCATGAGTTTTAATGACCCTGAAGAGAAAGCCTTTAGAAAACATTGTAGGAAAAAGAGAAAATTCTGGTAACCAGCATTTTCTCCTTTTCCCACAGTGTTTTCTACCCTTTCCTGGACAAATTTCAATTTTTCAGTCAGATTTACTTTTGTTGTCTGCAAATGATTTCAATATGGACTTGTCTAAAATTTTGTCTTGTGGTAAAGAGTTAGTAAATAAAACAGGTAGTTTCAATTGTAAAGGAGACCTAGGTGCTGCAATTTCAATGCTATTTTAGTCTGATTTTTTCTGGTCAATGTGATATGTTCAGGCTGACCCTGATTCACATTGTCCTGATTCCTATATCTTAACCCTTTCCCAAACGACAAATTTTGGACTGGTTACGAGCAATTTCTCCTTTTCCCACAGTGTTTTCAAAAGACTTGTACTGCAGACACGTGAAAACCAGGGCTTGTTTGGGAAAGGGTTAACTCTTTACCAAACGACAAAATTTTAGACTGGTTCAAATTAAAAGCATTTGCAGACGATAAAATAAATGGGACAGAAAAATTGAAATTTGTTTTGTGAAGGGTAGAAAACATTTGTTGGAAAAGGAGAAAATGCTGGTAACCAGATCTTCTCCTTTTCCCACTATCTTTTCAAATGGCTTTTTTACAGGGTCGTTAAAAGTTGGGATTGTGTGGCAAAGGATTAACCCTTTACCACACAATCCTGAGTTTTAATGACCCTGAGCAAAGAGCCTTTTGAAAACAATGTGGGAAAAGGAGAAAATGCTGGTAACAAGTGTTTTCTCCTTTTCCCACAATGTTTTCTACCCTATCAAAGACAAATTTCATCATTTTGAGCTACATTCAATTTTCATCTGCAAATGCTTTCAATTTGAACAAGTCTGAAATTTTGTTGTTTGGTAAAGGGTTAAACAATCTTGTGTTTTAACAACCCTGAGGAAGAAGAGAATTTGAAAATATTGAGGGAAAGGGAGAAGATACTGGTAACCAGCATTTTCACCTTTCTCACAATACTTTCTATCCTTTGAAAGATTATGTTTTATTAATTTCAGCACTTTGAAATGTGTCATCTGCAAATACTTTCAGTTTGGTTTTGTTGTCTGGTAAAGGGTTAAAACTCAAATAGTGGTTGTCTCCACCCAAAATTTATATGTTTAAACTATAAAAAATTTACATACATGTATCAAATATGACATTCATTGTGGGTATAATATTACTTTTCCAGAATCTGTCATCTGATTGGCTATGAGAGTGAGGATATGATTGGTCAATCACTCTATGGATTTCATCATGCACTTGACAGTAAGATGATGGAGAAGGCCTTCAAGGACTGTAAGTACCCTTGATCAACCAATAATCTCGTTACCTCTAGCAGATGACTTTTGATGTCTTGTAAACTTTGTGGCTGCTTGGCAAAAGGAGAAATGGCTTATAACATTGCAATTCTCCTTTAGTCACAATGTTTTCATGTGTATTCTTGTGGTTAACTCTTTACCAGATGACAAAATTTAAACCTTTATAACCCACTACCACATAGTCTTGACTTTTAGCAGCTCTGAGAAAGAAAGCTTTGGTAAACATTGTGGAAAATGGAGAAAATGCTGGTAGCCAGCATTTTCTCCATTTTTTGCAATGTTTTCTACTCTGCTAAAAAGTCTTTAGACAGGCAGGCATTGTAAGGGTTAAAAAATTTTAACCCTTTAAGTGCCTTTCACAACTACAGTTGCCCTTGTGGCCAGTATGGATCAAGATCAGAATGTACAAAATGAAAGGCTATAGAGAAAGGTAACAGTGAAATTGCAATTATTTGGGTTTTCTGTCTAGAATGAAAATGCCTTTTGAATTTATTCAGCGCTGTAAGGGTTAAAAAAGCATGTTGTTAACCCTGTACTAAACAATCCCATGTTTTAATGACCCTGGAGAAAAAGGTTCTTGAAAACTTTGTGGAAAAATGGAGAAAATGCTATTAACTTCCATTTTCTCCTTTTCCCACAATGATTTCTACCTTTCCATAGACAAAATCCGTCATTTTAACTAGATTTATTTTGAAATCTACAAAATAAGTACTTTCAGTTAATCCTTTACCAGGCAATCCTGAATTTTTATGATCCCGAGGAAGAAGGCTTTTGGAAACATTGTGGGAAAAGGAGAAAATGCTGGTAATCAGCATTTTCTCCTTTTCCACAATATTTTCTACTCCATGAAAGACAAATTTTATATTTTGAGCTACATATAATTTGTTGTCTACAAATGTTTTTATATTGGACCAGTCTACAATTTTGTTATCTGTAAGAGTCAAGACATTGGACAAATCTATCATCATCTGGTATAGGGTAAAGAAGTCTGGTATGGAAGGAAGGTTTGGGATAGGAGGTTAAGTCATCAATAAAACAGCATTACTGAATCGGCTTACCTGTTCACCAGACGACAGAAATTTAGGACAGGTCCATCTTGAAAGCATTTACAGATGAGAATTTGAATGGGAGTCAAATGATGGCATTTGTGTATTAACCATTTATAACACAATCCTGAGTTTTAACAACCCTGAAAAAGAAACCTTTTGAAAACATTGTGAAAAAAGGAGAAATTGCATTTTCTCCTCTTTCCACAATGTTTGCTACTGTATCAAAGACCGATTCCATCATTTGAGCCACATCAAATTTGTTGTCTGCAAAATGCTTTCAATTTGGACCCGTCTGAAATTTTTTTCGTCTGGTAAAGAGTTAAAGGGTTGAAAACATAGTAAGCAAAGGGAAATTCAAAACCTGGTTACCAGCACTTTCTCTTACGTTTTCTCCTTCTTCTACATTGTTTTCAAAAGCCTTTTTCCTAAGGGTTCGAAAAAACATGAGATGGTTTGTAAAGAGTTATTTTGGCCAACAGTATGAGATAAGAATGACTCATATGGACAACAAAAAACATCTGAGCCATGCTCTGTGAAAAGGAGGCTTAATGCATATACGAAAAGTATCGACCCAGGTCAGCCTGCACAATCCGTGCAGGCTGACCTGGGCCGAAACTTTTCGCTATTGGTCAATTTTCTGTTTGTCAAAGGACCAATCTACATCATGATTCAGTCAGTTGTTGGACAAAATGGACTTTATGGATCCATGATCATGTGATGACTTGCTTGATATCATGCATCAGCGTCACACAGATGCATCAAGCCCCCTTTCACAGAGCATGGCTCATATTTTTGTGTGTGTGTTTCAACAGTCTGATTTGTCAAAGTTGTATTTTCATCTGCTATGCATGAAATATCGTAAAACCTCTCTATATTCCTCATTCCTACACTTGATTGCGGGTTTGAATCCTTGGCTTAGGGATCTGAGCAAGGATTGATGATAGTTTTTGCGAGAGGACTCATTCCTTTCTCACCGCTGATCATTGTTTCAAGGATCATTATGTTGGAAAGCAGGCAGTGGTGCCTGGGAAGAATATTGCATGAAGAACTGGTGAAAGGAAGTGGAAAGCATGGATCTGTGCTCTGGCTGCCAAAATATAACTGAAATAATATTGAAAATGGTGTAGCAAACAAACTATTCATAGTTGTACCTATTTAACCCTTTACCACATAATCAAAGGTTATAACGACCCTGAAGAAGAAGCCTTTTGAAAACATTGTGGGAAGAGGAGAAAATGCTGGTAACCAGAATTTCCCTTTTCCCACAATGTTTTCTACCCTTCCCACAACAAATTTCAATTTTTCAATCACATTTATTTTGTCGTCTGCAAATGCTTTCAATTTGGACTAAGATGAAATTTTGTTGTTTGGTAAAGGGTTAGGACCAAACAAGAACCTACTGAAAATGATATAGAGACAGCAATGCTAATATCTTCCTTGAATGGTATGGAAACATTAAGGGAAAAGGAGAAATTGCTTGTCACAAGCATTTGCTTGTTTTCCCCCAAACTTTTTAACTCTTTCCCAAACGACTAATTTTAGAGTCTTTCAAATTCAAAACATCTGCTGACGACAAATTCAAAATTGTTACAAATGAGCTTAAGCTCTCTGATAGGGTAGAAAACATTGTGGGAAAAGGAGAAAATGTTGGTAACCAGCATTTTCTCCTTTTCTCACAATGTTTTCAAAAGTATTCTTTCCCAGGGTCGTGAAAACCAGGGATTGTTTGGTAAAGAGTTAAAGTTTTCAACTGCAGGGATGTGACAGTAATATTTATGCATTAACCTTTTATCACTAGAGCAAAATACAGACTTGTCAAAATTTAAACCATTTGCAGACACCAACTTTAAGCTCAAATGATAGAATTTGTCTTTGATGAGGTAGAAAACAATGTGGGAAAAGGAGAAAATGCTGGTTACCAGCATTTTCTCCTTTTCCCACAATGTTTTCAAAAGTCATCTTTCTCATTAGGTTGTGAAAAGTTGGCATTGTGTTGTAAAGGGTTAATGGGTTATTCTGTTATTCTTAATGAAGGATTTAATTAGAAAAAAGTTCCAAAAAAATTTTTGTGGTAAATGGAGAAAATACTTGTAATGAGCAGTTTCTCCTTTTGCTATGTATTGTTGTGGCTGGAGAAAATACTTGTAATGAGCGGTTTCTACTTTTGCCACGTATTTTCTCATGGGTTAACCCTTATCCTGCTAAGTAAGTTAAATTAAACTTTCAAGTCGATAGTAAAAACCCAAATGATATTATTTCAAACTTACTTTTTGGAGAAAAATGCCTTCTGATTGGACAATGTCCATCAAAGATTAGACTGCATGCTCTTTACAGTCTGATCTTGATCTACACTCTCCGCAAGAGGTCAGTGAGTTGTGCTTAGCAGCTTAAGGGTTAATGGATCATACTTCACACTGTTTTTGATCCATTGTGGAAGAGGTAGTTTTTAATTCTTCAACAAACAACACAATTTTTTATCCGTACTGAATGCATTTTGCAAACAACAAATTAGATATTGCTCAAAAGATGGGATTTGTATTTGAAAGAGCAGAAAACATTGTGGGAGAAGGAAGAAAATGCTGTTCAACAGAATTTTCTTCCTTTTCCGTACATTGCTTTCAAAAGCCATTGTTCTCAGGGTCCTTAACCATTTACCTCATAATCTCGAGTTTTAATGACCCCCATCTTCGCAAGATTAGATCCACATAGTGATTGTCGCCTTGGCTTGCGAAGATGTAATGATCCCGACAAAAAGGGCTTTTAAAAACATTGTGGGAAAAGGAGAAAATGCTGGAAACCAGCATTTTCTGCTTTTTCCACACTGTTTTCTACCCTTCCAAAGACAAATTTCATCATTGGTGCAGCATTTAATTTTGTAGTCTGCAATTGCTTTCAATTTCAACCAGTCTAAAATTTTGTTTTGGGATAAAGAGTTAACCCTTTACTGCACAATGCCGCCTTTTGACGCCCCTGGGAAAGAAGCCTTTTGAAAACAGTGTGGGAAAAGGAGAAAATGCTGGGAACCAGCATTTTCTCCTTTTCCCACAATGTTTTCTAGCCTATCAAAGAAAAATTGTCCCATTCGAGCCACATTGAAATTGTCGTCTGCAATTGCTTTCAATTTGGACAAGGCTAAAATTTTGTCGTCTGGTAAAGGGTTAAAAGCTAATTTGTTGCAAATTTGTTTCATGAGGTAATTAATAAAGAAGGCCTTTCTGATGACTGATAAAATGATGTCTCTTGGGAAAAATAAGATAGTGTTATAATTTAGCACGACATTATTTTGTACTTTATAAACTCTACTTGCCTCAGTTAGTAAAATTTGTGAAACAAACATGTGGTTTAAATCTTTACCACATGACAAAAATGAAAGCAATTGCAGACGACAACATAAATATGGCCCAAATGATGGAATTGGTTTTTAGTAGGGTAGAAAATATTGTGCAACAAAGGAGAAAATGCTGGTAACTAACATTTTCTCCTTTTCCTCCACAATGTTTTCAAAAGGTTGCTTCCTCGGGGTTGTTAAAACTTAGAAGTGTGTGGTAAAGGGATAATTTCTGATTGCTTTTCCTGAATTTGTCAGAATGAATTACACTTTACCAGACGACAAAATTTTAGCCTCGACCAAACTGAAAGCATTTGAAGACGACCATTTTAGTGTGGTTCAAATGGTGCAATTTTCTCTTGGTAGGGTAGAAAACGTTGTGGGAAAAGGAGAAAATGCTGGTTACCAGCATTTCCTCCTTTCCCACAATGTTTTCAAAAGGCTTCTTTTCCATGGATTGTTAAAAGGCGGCATTGTGCGGTAAAGGGTTAAGAGTTTCCACTATGGCAGACATCCAGATAAGAGGGAGTGATGGTATTCTAAATACATCATTTCTCTTCCAAACCCTATGTTGTGGGTACTCATTAGAACCGTCTCGATGAGATGATTCTAATGAGTACCCATAACATAGGGTTTATTAGAGAGTGATTAATATTTTCAATCCTGAAATCAAAATCACTCCCTCTACCTGGAGCTCTGCTGTAGGCACAGTGTTGTCAATTCTTTACCAGAAGAAAACATTTAAGAGTCATCTCTAATGAAAACATTTGCTGGTACAAATTGAAATATTGCTTAAATGATAGGATGCTTGTCTTCAAAAGGGTAGAAAACACAGAAAGCATTTGCAGATGACAAAATTAATACAAATGTAGAACTGAGACTTTTCTTTTGAAGAGAAGGAAACAGTGTGAGGAAAGGAGAACATACTGGTTCCAAGCATATTTTTCTTTTCCCACAATGTTTTCACAAGCCTTCCTCTTCAGGGATGTTTAACCCTTTACCACACAATCCAGAGTTTTAACGACCCTCCTCTCCAGAAGAAGCCTTTTGAAAACATTGTGGGAAGAGGAGAAAATGGTGGTTACAACCAGCATTTTCTCCTTTTCCCACAACGTTGTCTACCCTATGAAAGACACATTCCATCATTTTAACCACATTTGAATTGTCGTCTGCAAATGCTTTCAATTTGGATGCGTCTGCTTTTTTGTCATGTTGTAAAAGAGTTAAACTCCAGTTTGTGTAGTTAAGGCTAACATGTTGTCATTTCTACCTGTGTGGTATTTATAGAGTTCTCTCAGAGGTTATCAAAAAGGCAGATATTACTCATACAAATGGAACTTGGATGTAGAAAAGAGCATGAAAACAATGTGATAAATGGAGACCTTTCTCATTCTCATACAGAGATGTCAGAAGTTTGGGGGGGGGGGGGGGGGCTGTATGGAAGTTTTTATCCTTGTTGTGCTCAGTATAATTATGAACATTCTCAGTCAATACTTAACCCTTTACTAGACGACAAAATTTTAGCCTTGTCCTAATTGAAAGTATTTGCAGACGACAATTTCAATGTGGCTCAAATGGTGCAATTTTTCTTTGATAGGGCAGAAAACATAGTGGGAAAAGGAGAAAATGCTGGTTACCATTTTTTTCCACAATGTTTCCCACAATGTTTTCATAAGGCTTCTTTCCGAGGGGCGTCAAAAGGCGTCATTGTGCAGTAAAGGGTTAACCCTCTACCAGACCATGCGGAAGAAGACTTTTGAAAACATTGTGGAAAAAGGAGAAAATGCTGGTAACCAGCATTTTCTCCTTTTTCCACAATGTTCTCTACCCTGGCAGGGACAATTTTGTCATATGAGCCACATTTTATTTGTCGTCTGCAACAATTTTGAATTCGGACAAGTCTAAAATTTTGTCATTTGGTAAGGAGTTAAAATTCAGATAGTTGCTATTTCAAGTTCGTTTTTTTTGACAAAATATCTGGCAAAGAGCTGTGCGAAGTAGAGCTAAGATCAGGTGGCACATTCTCTGCAGTCTGATCTTGAGCTACATTTTCAATATAAGCGTTTAGACACTAGTTCAGTGCCACATGGGACTAGTCGATACTAAAATTTTTTCATGCGCTAATAATCTTATCGAATGGTTGGGTTGCACATAGGGCAAATTTAAGTGTGGTCATTTACAATTACGAAATGCATTTATGCAGCCCACCTTCCTGTACTTATAAGTGTTTTTGTGTACAGAACATGCACTACATTTGTAAAGTGCATAACAAACCCTTAACATTTCAAGCTGTTTAACTCTTTACTAAACAACAAAATTTTAGACTGGTCCAAATTGAAAGGATTTGCAGACAACAAATTTATTGTTACTCAAAACATAAAAATAATCTTTCTCCTTTTCATTGTGGGAAAAGTAGAAAATGTTGTTAGGGTTGTTAAAACTTGGGATTGTGTGCTAAAGAGTTAACCTTTACCAAACGGGAATTTTTTGACTTGTCTAAATTGAAAGCATCACAGACAACTAGATAAATGTGACTCAAAATTTGAAATCTGAGGAAGAACAGAAAACTTTGTGGGAAAAGGAGAAAATGCTGGTTACTAGCATTTTCTCCTTTTCCCACAATGTTTTCAGACACCTTCATCCTCAGGGTTGGTAAAAGTCAGCATTGTGTGGTAAAGAGTTAACTCTTTCAGGCCCATTAGAAATTAGCTCTTTACTAGAAGATGAAATTTTAGACTCGCCCAAATTTAAACCTTGACCACACAATTATGAGCTTTAACGACCTGGAGAAAAAGGCTTTTAGAAAACATTCTTGGAAAACAAGAAAATGCTGGTAACCAGCATTTTCTTTTATTCCCACAATGTTTTTAACCCTTTGTTAGACAAATCGGTCTTTTGAGCCAAATATATATTTGTCATCTGCTTATGCTTTCATTTTGGACAAGTCTAATAATTTGTCGTTTGGTAAAGAGTTTAAGCATGATTATGCAGACAATAAATGGCCCAAATGACAAGAAGTATTAACTCTTTACCAAACCACAAAATTTTAGACTAGTCCAAATTGAAAGCATTTGCAGACGACATATGCTATTTAAGAGTTGAAATTTGCTATGGGATGGGTTTAAAACATTGTGGGAAAAGGAGAAAATGCTGGTTACCAGCATTTTCTCCTTTTCCCACAATGTTTTCATCAGGCTTCCTTTTTAGGATCGTTAAAAGTCGGGATTGTGTGGTAAAGAGTTTAGTGGGTGCATGGAGTACTGTTTATACATAACGCACTAAAAATGGAAAAATGTTCTGTTACAAGATTTTGAAAATACAAAATTTCAATATGTTAACCCTTTACCTCGCAATCCTGTCTTTAAATGACCTTCTGGAAATATTGTGAAAAAAGAGGAATTGCTGATTCCAGCATCAGCATTTTCTGCTTTTCTGACAATGTTTTAAGTCCTTTCATAGATATGCTTTTTTTTTCATTCTATCAACATTTAACTCTTTGCAACATGATAAATATGTCCATGTCCAACTGAAAGTATTTGTAGATGACAACTTGAATGTGGCTTAAAAATGATGGAATTTGTCTTTGATAGGGTAGAAAACATTGTTGGAAAAGGAGCCCTGGTTTTCACGTGTCTGCAGTACAAGTCTTTTGAAAACACTGTGGGAAAAGGAGAAATTGCTCGTAACAAGCAATTTCTCCTTTTCCCACAGTGTTTTCTACCCTTTTTGAGACCTTTCTGCCATTTTCATCAAGGTTAAAATTGTCGTCTGCAAAACTCTTTCAATTTGGACCAGTCCAAAATTTGTCGTTTGGGAAAGGGTTAAAAAGGGGGATTGTGTAGTAAAGAGTTAAGCAGACGTCCGCAAGATGCTTCTAATAATATTATGGACATGGCAAAAGTTTTGTGATCTGGTGCAGACTTAAGGTTGTTTCTTTTTTTTTTTAATTCTTTACCACACAATCCTGACTTTTAACGACCCTGAGAAAGAAGCCTTTTGAAAACATTGTGGGAAAAGGAGAAAATGCTAGTGACCAGCATTTACTCCTTTTCCCACAATGTTTTCTACCAATCCCTGAACAAATTTCACGTTTTCAGTCACATTTATTTTGTTGTCTGCAAATGCTCTCAAATTGGACCAATCTGAAGTATTATGGTTTGGTAAATAGTTAATGAAGGGAAAATGCACATTTTGTAAAGACTGGAGGTTAAAAATGAGTCCTAAACAGTGTAGAGCGAAAGGTTTAATAAATTGTGGTTAAATTAACTCTTTACCCATCGACAAAATTTTTAGACTCACCACATTGAAAGCACTCGCAGATGGGGTAGGAAACATTGTGGGAAAAGGAGAAAATGCTGGTTACCAGCATTTTCTGCTTTTCCCACAATGTTTTCAAAGCTTTCTCTTTCAGGGTTGTTAAAACATGGGATTGTGTCGTAATGGGTTAATATGGTCACAATATTGCGGTTAGATAACCAAAATCTACTTTTTAGCATTGACCTTGACAATGAGTTGATGTGACATCAGAAAGTACATTTAGATGCATTTCCTAAAGTGGCAAGAGTGCATCTTAACCCTTTACCAAGCAGTTCCATGTTTTAGTGATCCTGATGAAGAAAGGTGTCGAAAATATTGAGGGAAAAGGAAAAAATGCTGGTATAAACTGCATTTTTACCTTTTCCCACATTTTCTACCATTTCAAAGACAGAAATAATTTTTTAAGCATGATTGAAATTATCGTCTGCAAATGCATTCAAGTTGGTCATTTCTAAAAGTTTGTCGTCTTGTAAAGAGGTTAGCAAGTTCTCATCTATTTTGTCTTTCATAATTATTGTATCCAAGGTTTTATAGATTTTTCACAATTAACTCTTTACCACACAACGAAATTTCGGACTAGGGTGGAAACATATTGGGAAAAAGAGAAAATGCTGGTTACCAGCATTTCCTTTTTTCCCAGTAATGTTATCCAGAGGCTTCTTCTTTCGAGTCTTTAGAACTGATGGGAAAATCGAAAGTGTTAATTTATTGTGATAAATTGGTTTGCCTGAAGCTGACTACTGTTGAACAAATAAGGTGAAAGTCCAGTGGTCTTAACACTTTCACTTTTTACCAGATGACAAAATTTTAGACTTGTCCATATTGAAGGCATTTGCAGACAACAAATTAAATTTGACTTAGTTCAGGGGCTTTTCTTAAAAAGACTGTTGGTGGCATAAATCTAGATCATACTGTACCTCTGTCTATATAACTATTTACCAAATGACAAATTTTCAGACGAGTCCCAGTTGAAAGCATTTTGCAGATGATAAAATAAATGTAACTAAAAAATTGAAATTTGTGTTGGGAAGGCTAAAAAAAAACCATAGCCAGCATTTTCTCCTTTTCCCACAATGTTTTCAAAAGGCTTCCTTCTCAGGCTTCTTTCTACTTGCACAATATTTTCCATATGGTTCAGTTCTTTGTGCTGTAGGTTTAACTTTTTCACATAATTCCAAGTTTTAATGACTCTCAGAAAGTAGCCTTTTGAAAACATTTTAGGGAAAGGAGAAAACGCTGGTCATCCAACATTTTCACCTATTCCAACAATGCTTTCTTACCTATCAAAGACAAATTCTATCATTTGAGCCACATCTAAACTGTTTTCTTCAAATGCTTTCAATTTGGTCAAGTCTACATTTTTGTCGTGTGGTAGGGAGTTAAACCTTTACAACAACACCATCCTTGGTTTTTACAACCCTGTGAAAAATTTTTGGTCCATATTGTAAACTTTTGAAAACAATGGAGAAAATGCTGGTAACCAGCATTTTCTCCTTTTCTCACAATGTTTTCCACCCTATCAAAGACAGCTTCCACAATTAAAGCCACATTTAATTTGGCATCTGCATACTAAAATATGCTTTGGGTTTGGACGAGTCTAAAATTTTGTGGTATGGTAAACTTTACCACACAGTCCTGAGTTTAACGACCCTGAGGAAGAGGCCTATTGAAAACATTGTGGGAAAAGGAGAAAATGCTGTCAACCAGCATTTTCTCACTTTCCCACAACATTTTCTACCCTGTTAAAGGCAAGTTTCATAATTCTGGTCACATGTAAATAATGTCATCTGCAACTGCTTTCAATTTGGACAAGTCTACATTTTAGTTGTTTGGTAAAGAATTAAGTCTGATTGCTTCTTGCATCATAACCTTATTTCTTGCATCATCTCTAAGTACAAGAGCTTTGGAAAAATGCCCACCATAAAAAGGCAGTTAATTGAGGAGGACAAGTTGTTATATAGTAATCCCTTTTGGAATGCATTTGCAGAGAGCAAAGAAAATGTAGTTGAAATGACAGGATGTAATGTATTGATGAAAGGGCAGAAAAGACTGAAAAAAGGCGAGGATGCTAGTTACCAGCATTTTCTCAGTTTTTGCCATTACGTTTTTCAAAGACTTTTTTTATTGGTACACAAGATCAAGGGATCGCATTGTAAAGGATTAACCCTTTGGCATACCATCTCATGTTTTAACAGCACTACAGAAGATGACTTTTGAAAACACTGAGGGAAAATGAGAAAACCCTGGTAACCTGCAATTTCTCCTTTTTCCCAAGTATTTCTGTCGTTCGAAACAAACATTTCATTTTTACCTCTGCTGTTTTTGAAGAAAAAGTAGAGTAATTGTTGTAGCCCTGGCTGCAGCGGCTGCTTCTGTATCTTTGTGCAAAGAGTTGGACATTTCATAATACCTCTGTTATTAAAGAGGATATTTACTTCAAACTCTGACAAGTGTTCACTATCAAAAGGTGAACCCTTACAAGAGGGGTCATGAGGTGGAGCGACGGCTTTGTAACCAAAACGTTCTGAGTTCAGTTCCCGGGAGCGGGTGTCAACTTTAGGACTGTTCATTGGCCCACACATTCGGCGCGAGTGCTGGTGTAGTTCCCAGGAAGCAGAATCAAGAGGGATTAGTGTAAGTTGCAAGAACTTGTCTCTCAATCAATGTAAAATAAATATGTTTAAAAACCTATCAAAGGTTTTTTTGGCTCAGTTATGCGCCTTTTTTTGACTTAGAATTTTCTCTGAAAATCAAGCAACTGCAGCCGAGCGTTGGCACCCGCACGTGGTGCTCTTGTTTGAGTCCCATTTATTTTGTCATCTGCTAGCGCTTTCAGTTTAGGCAAGTCCAGAATTTTGTTGTTTGGTAAAGAGTGAAGGAATATGTCAGATGTACAAGAGAAAAGAGTTTGTAGAGAAAAAGAATGAAAGGAGTTGCTAATGGAAAAATGTCACTAATGATGTCAGATTACCTTTGAAACCCAGTTTCTCATAGATTTATCCATTTCCTTTCATTTTCTGCATACAGGTTTTCAGATCCTGTTTCACCATTAGGTGGTTTTGTTTAACCTTTTACCACACTATCATTACTTTTATGTACGAGCCTGACAGAAAAGCCTTTTTAATGCATTGTGGGGAAAAAGGAGAAAATTCTGGTGACCAGCATTTTTTGAAAGCTTTCTGTTTGGACGAGTCTAAAATTTTGCCATTCGGCACAGGGTTTAACCCTTTACCGGACAACAATATTTTAGCGTTTTCCAAATTGAAGGCATTTGCAGACGACGGTCTCAATGCGGCATTATTGATGGTGTCATTTTTAGCTCCACTGGCCAAAGGCCAGCGGGCTTATGTCATGGTCTGGTGTCCGTCGTGCGTGCGTGCGTCCGTCCGTCCGTCCGTTAACTTTTATTTCAAACATATTCTTCTCTGAAACTACCCATCCAATTTTCATGAAACTTCACAGAAATGATCCTGCCATGGTCCTCTTCAGAATTTCTTGAAAGAATTTGATTCCTTCAAAAACTCTAGTTGCCATGGCAACAAAACTGAAAAATATTGGAAATCTTTAAAAATCTTCTTGTCTGAAACCATAAGGCATAGGGTTACCAAATTTGGCATGTAGCTTTATGTAGTAGACCTCTATCAAGTTTCTTCAAATTATAGCCCTGGGGTCAAAATTGGCTCTGCCCCAGGGGTCACAAGTTTTACATAGGCTTGTATAGAGGAAACTTTAAAAATCTTCCTGTACCTAGCCATAAGGCCTAGAGCTACGAAATTTTGCATGTAGCTATATCTAGTGGGCCTCTACAAAGCAGGCCAAAATTTTAGCTCTGGGGTCAAAATTGGCCCTGCTGCAGGGGTCACAAGTTTTACATGGGCTTACATAGTGACAACTTAAGAAATCTTCCTGTTTTGATTTTTTTTTTAGCTCACCTTAGCACAACGTGCTAAAGGTGAGCTATTGTGATCGCCCTATGTCCGTCGTCCGTCGTCCGTCAACAATTTCTTTAAACATCTTCTTCTCCTAAACCACTGGGCCAATCTTGATGAAACTTGGCAGGGATGTTCCTTGGGTGAAGCTCTACCAAAATTGTTCAAAGAATTGAATTCCACCCACAACTCTGGTTGCCATGGCAACAAAAAGGAAAAAAAAGCAAAATCTTTGAAAATCTTCTTCTCTGAAACTAGAAGGCGCAGAGCTTTGATATTTGGTATGTAGCATCTCCTAGTGGACCTCTACCAAGTTTGTTCATTTGATGGCCCTGGGGTCAAAACTGGCCCCACCCCGGGGGTCACAAGTTTGAGCATAGTCATAAAGAAGGAAAACTTTAAAAATCTTCTTCTCTAAAACTTGAAGGCGTATAGCTTTGATATTTGGCATGTAGCATCTCCTAGTGGACCTCTACCAAGTTTGTTCATATGATGCCCCTGGGGTCAAAACTGGCCCCGCCCCGGGGGTCAAAATTTCCAACATAGGAGCAAAGAAGGAAAACTTTAAAAATCTTCTTCTCTAAAACTAGCAGGCATAGAGCTTTGATATTTGGCATGAAGCATCTCCTAGTGGACCCCTACCAAGTTTGTTCATATGATGCCCCTGGGGTCAAAACTGGCCCCGCCCTTGGGGTCACAATTTCCAACATAGGAACAAAGAAGGAAAACTTTAAAAATCTTCTTCTCTAAAACTAGAAGGCATAGACCTTTGATATTTGGCATGAAGCATCTCCTAGTGGACTTCTACCAAGTTAGTTCATATGATGCCCTTGGGGTCAAAACTGGCCCTGCCCCGGGGGTCACAAGTTCAAACATAGGAACAAAGAGGGGAAACTTTAAAAATCATCTTCTCTGAAACTGGAAGGCGTAGAGCTTTGATATTTGGTATGTAGCATTGCCTAGTGGACCTCTACCAAGTTTGTTCATATGATGCCCCTGGGGTCAAAACTGGCCCCGTCCCGGGGGTCACAAGTTTGAGCATAGTAACAAAGAAGGAAAACTTTTAAAAATCTTCTTCTCTGAAACTTGAAGGCATAGAGCTTTGATATTTGGCATGTAGCATCTCCTAGTGGACCTCTTCCA
This sequence comes from Tridacna gigas, assembly GCA_945859785.2. Classification (NCBI taxonomy): domain Eukaryota; kingdom Metazoa; phylum Mollusca; class Bivalvia; order Cardiida; family Cardiidae; genus Tridacna; species Tridacna gigas. Next base: position 10,912,437 of record OX244029.2, on the reverse strand, counting down.
AGTTTGTTCATATGATGCCCCTGGGGTCAAAACTGGCCCCGCCCCCGGGGTCACAATTTCCAACATAGGGACAAAGAAGGAAAACTTTAAAAATCTTCTTCTCTAAAACTAGAAGGCATAGAGCTTTGATATTTGGCATGAAGCATCTCCTAGTGGACCCCTACCAAGTTTGTTCATATGATGCCCTTGGGGGTCAAAACTGGCCCAGCCCCGGGGGTCACAAGTTCGAACATAGGAACAAAGAGGGGAAACTTTAAAAATCATCTTCTCTGAAACTGGAAGGCATAGAGCTTTGATATTTGGTATGTAGCATTTCCTAGTGGACCTCTACCAAGTTTGTTCATATGATGCCCCTGGGGTCAAAACTGGCCCCACCCCGGGGGTCACAAGTTTGAGCATAGTAACAAAGAAGGAAAACTTTAAAAATCTTCTTCTCTGAAACTTGAAGGCGTAGAGCTTTGATGTTTGGCATGTAGCATCTCCTAGTGGACCTCTACCAAGTTTGTTCATATGATACCCCTGGGGTCAAAACTGGCCCCGCCCCGGGGGTCACAATTTCCAACATAGGAACAAAGAAGGAAAACTTTAAAAATCTTCTTCTCTAAAACTAGAAGGCATAGAGCTTTGATATTTGGCATGAAGCATCTCCTAGTGGATCTCTACTAAGTCTGTGCATATGATGCCCTTGGGGCAGAAGTTGGCCCTGCCCCGGGGGTCACAAGTTCGAACATAGGAACAGAGAAGGAAAATTTTAAGAATCATCTTCTCTGAAACTGGAAGGCGTAGAGCTTTGATATTTGGTATGTAGTGATTCTCTTCTAAGTTTGTTTGCCCACCTAAGCGCAACAAATTCATTGAGTTCAAAATTGGGTCACCTTGGGTCATAAACTAGGTCACTAGGTCAAATTAAAGAAATACCTTGTTGGCACTCTCGAGGCCACATTATTTGCTCAATTGCCTTGAAAATTAGTTAGAAAGTTTGTCTATATAAAGTCTCACATAAGATTAATTTGGGTCAACTTGGGTCATAAACTAGTTCACTGGGTCAAATTAAAGAAATACCTTGTTTGCACTCTGGAAGCCACATTTATTGCTCAAATGACCTGAAATTTGGCCAGAATGTTTGTCTTGATGAAATACCAGATGAGTTTGGATTTGGGTCAGCTGGAACGATAAACTAGGTCACTAGGTCAAAATAAAGAAATACCTTGTGAGCACTCTAGAGGCCACATTATTTGCTTAATTGCCTTGAAAATTGGTCAGAATATTTGTCTTTGTAAAATCTCACATGAGTCTGAATTTGGGTCAACTGGGGTCATAAACTAGTTCACTTGGTCAAATTAAAGAAATAGCTAGTGGGCACTCTAGAGGCCACATTTATTATTCATATGATTTGAAAACTGGTTAAAATGTTTCTTTTGATATAGTCAAAGACCAGTTCAAATTTGGGTCACCTGGGGTCATAATCTAGGTCACTAGGTCAAATTAAAGAAATATCTTTAGGGCACTGGAAGCCACATTTTTTGCTCAATTGACTTGAAAATTGGTCAGAATGTTTGTCTTCATGAAATATGAGTTTGAAATTGGGTCATTGCGGTCAAAAACTAGGTCACGTGGTCAAATTAAAGAAAAACCTTTAAGGCACTCTACTAAGGTGAGCAACCCAGGGCCATCATGGCCCTCTTGTTTGAAATTAGCCTTGATCAGGGGTCTTATGTTTTACAGAGGTTTCATATGGACAAAACTTGAAAATCACCTTATTTATAACCATACAGCATAGACTTGTATTATTTTGGCATGTGGCTTTATCTTGTGGACTTGTACCAGGGTTCAAGTAATTATAGCTCTGGGATCAAAAATGGCTTTGCCCTGCGGGTCTCAACTTTCACATGGGCTTTTACAGAGAAAAGTTTGTAAGTCTTCATTTTGAAACCATATGGCTGAGAATTGAAATGTTTAGTATTTATGGTATATATTTATAAGCCAGTGGAGCGATACAGGGCCATCATGGCCCTCTTGTTCTTTGATAGGGTAGCAAACATTGCGGGAAAAGGAGAAAATGCTGGTTACCAGTGTTTTCTCCTTTTCCCACAATGTTTTCAAAAGGCTTCTTTCCCAGGGTCGTTAAAATGCGGCATTGTGGGGTAAAGGGTTAACAAACAGTCTCATGTTTGTATGACTCAGGGGATGAAGGCCTTTGTAGATATTTTGAGAAATGAAGAAACTATAGCAATTTCTCTGTTTCGGATACTGTTCTCTACCCTTTTAAAGACAAATTCCATAATTTAAGTCACATTTAATCTTTTGTCTGTAAATGCTGTCAGTTTGGACAAGTCTTAAATTTTGTGGACAGAAAATGGGTTAATTGGGTCCATTAGTGCCTCAGCCTGATGTACATTGAAATTAACACTTTGATCGAGTCACGTTTCCACAGAAACCAAAATGTGATTGCAACCCTTTTTCAATACTGAGACAAAGTTATTTTGCCGATTCTGATTAAGCCTTTACTAAATGATATAGTGTTTATGGAAAAGAAGAAAGTGAAGATAACTACGTTTTTTCCCCTATTCATACAATGTTTCTTCCCTATCAAGGACATATCCATCATTTAGCCACATTTACGGTAGTTTGTCTGTAAATCCATTCAATATGGACGAGTCTTAAATTTTGTTGTCTGGCAAAGATTTGAGAAGACAATTGAATGAATCAAGAAATTGCTAAAAAGACTATTGATCTCTGCATTAATTAACCTTATAGATCACATAAAATTTCCTCCGGCGGTGTATTAAACCCATGACTATTTTTTGATAATACACTGGTGTATTATCATTTTTTGGGTCCTGGTTCAAATCAGGTTTTAGTCATGAGTGCATGAAGCCGGAGAAACTAGCCACAGCACATGCTGGAATTTGTACTACTACCCCGTTTCACGGAAAAATGACGCCATTGTTGTGTAGACGTATACACATGGAAAGTTTTTGATTTTTACATGTTTAATAAATACCAAAAAATGCTGCAAAAGTTTTTTAAATCAACAAAATTGCAGAAATAAGTGGACTTAACCCTCCAGAAGCTGTTTCTCCTTTTCCCACACTGTTTTTAAAAGTCTTTTTCCTTAGGGTCGTTAAAATTCTGGATTGTATGGGAAAGGATTAAAGAAGCATTATGTTGAGTCACTAGAGAAGTTCACAATGCTAAAATGTACCTGTACTATGCAAGCACCTGTTTTAACTCTTTACCAAACGACAAAATTTTAGACTGGTTGAAATTGAAAGCATTATGCAGACGACAAAATAAAGGTGACTTTAAAATTGAAATTTGTTTTGGGAATGGTAGAAAAAATTGTGGGAAAAGGAGAAAATGCTGTTTACCAGCATTTTCTCCTTTCCCACAATTTTTTTAAAAGGCTCCTTTCTCAGGATCGTTAAAAGTCGGGATTGTGTGGTAAAGGGTTAAGCAAGCACATTTTGAGTGTCCCTTACATGCTTGCATAACCCTTTACCAAGCATTCCCTTGTTTAGGGACCCAGAAGAAGATGGCTTTGAAAGCATTGTGGGAAAAGTGAAAAATGCTGATTACCAGCATTGTATCCTTGTCCCACAATGTTTTCTGGCCTATCAGAGACAGAAGTCATCCTGTGAGCTTGCCTGAATTTGTTGTCTGCAAATGCCTTGATATTTATAGTATCTTCTTAGATATGGTTGTTTGGTAAAGGGTTATTACGGGTTGGACTGTATGCACATAATTCTTCTGTAACATCTTTGAAATAATGCCTTATAAACTTTGATAAAATATATTTTTTTAGTTAGTGTCATATTTCCAACTACTACTTTGTAGAAATGGAGAAGACAGATATTTGCATGAAATTTTAAATATTTTTATCTTTTCATCACATTGGAAAATAGGTTAATTGGTGCTATTAAAGCTTCAGCTTGATCTAGGTTTAAGTTAACATTTAAAAGTCATGTTCCCAAGGAAACCAAGGTGATCATGAACTTACTGCATAAAGAGGCAGATTTTGTCGTTTTGTTGAAAGAGACATCAGATAGCAATGTGAAATATATACCCTGTGGGAAACATACTCATGTTTTTATGACCCTTAGGAAGGTCGCTTTTGTAAACTTTGTTGTAAAAGGAGAAAATGCTGGTAACGAGTAACCAGCATTTACTCCTTTTCCAAAACCACTTTCAAAAGCTTTCTTTCTTTTGTGTTGCTTTATCCCACAATCCCAAGTTTTAACAACCCTGAAAAAGAAAGCTTTCTGAAAGCATTGTGGGAAATGGAGAAATTGCTGGTAACTAGAATTTTCTCTTTTTCCCACAGTGTTTTCTATCTATTCAAGGACAAATACTATCAAATTTTGAATTAGCCTCTGAAAATTTCTTCAATATGGATGAGGCTAACATTTTGCTGTGTGGTAAAGGGTTAATTATCTTCTCTTTCCTATCATCATATCCATCATGTCAGACTTTGACTGCAATGTCTTGATCTTAATTTATTTTGTATCATGTTTTGCCATGTTTCTCCAGAGTTTCAGGCTTTCAGCAGACATTTGGAATTTGGATGATTTGATAAGGCAAACTTTAACCCATAAAGCGCTGGAACCAACTTAAGTTGTTTTTGTGGACTGTATAGATTAAGATCAGACTGCACAGAACATGCAGTCTGATCTTTGATGTACACTGTCCACTACTTTGTTACATATTCTGGCCAAAACAACTTTGAAATGACAATGTTTTGGATGTTTTTCCTAATTGGAAAGGTCCATTTCATTAATTGAGCACTCTAAGGGTTAACCCTTTACCGCACAATGCTGCCTTTTAACGCCCCTGAAGAAGAAGCTTTTTGAAAACATTATGGGAAGAGGAGAAAATGCTGGTAACCAGCATTTTCTCCGTTTCCCACAATGTTTTCTGCCCTATCAAAGAAAAATTGCACCATTTTAGCCACATTGAAATTGCCGTCTGCAGATGCTTTCAATTTGGACAAGGATAGAATTTTGTCGTGTGGTAAAGGGTCAAGAATTAGAAACAGCTAACCATTAGGTATTAGTTGATTTGATCCAATAATTCTTCATCACATAAGAAAATTTTAGACTTGAACAATTGAAAGCTCTTGCAGATGACAAATAAAATGTAGATAAAGTGACACAATGTGTCTTCGAAAGGGTAGAGAACATTATGGCAAACAGAAAATATGCTGCTTACCTGCATTGTTAGCTTGGCTGTTTTTGAAGAAAATGTCGAGGTATTGTCCTAAGTCTTCTGCGTTGTTGTCTGCATCTTTGACATCTTATAATATCTCTGTTATTATTGAAGACATTTGCTTCCAACATGGACAAGTTGTTAACCTGTAATCTGCTAAATAAGTGAAATGAAACTTTTTAACCAATAGTAAAACCCAAATTTTGCTATTTAAAAGGTGCCTTTGGGGGAAACTGTCTCCTTATTGGACAGTCTAGCTACAAGATCAGACTGCATGTTGTGTGCAGTCTAATCTTGATCCGCACTAAACCTGGTTTCCATTAAGTCTTCTGAGTATCCACCTTGTTTTAACTATTTACAATACAATCCAGAGTTTCAACAACCCTCAGGACAAATTTGGCTTTCAAAAACATTATAGGAAAAAGAGAAAATGCTGGTAACCAACATTTTCTCTTTTTCACACAATGTTTTCTACCCTTTCAAAGAAAAGTTCCATCACTTGAGCCATGTTTAACTCGTTACCAAACAACAAAATTTTAGACTTGCCCAAATTGAAAGCATTTGCAAACAAAAAATTTAATGTGGCTCAAATGATGAAATGTCTTTAATAGGGTAGAAAACATTGTGGGAAAAGGAGAAAATGCTGGTTGCTAGCATTTTCTCCTTTTCCCACAATGTTTTCAAAATATTCTTTCACAGGGTCGTTAAAAGTTGGGATTGTGTGGTTAAGGGTTAAATTGTTGTCTGCAAATGCTTTCGATTAAAACAGCATTTAAAATGCCAGGATACTGTTATTTGTACCTGCTGAAAATGTAAATTTCATTTATCTGGCAGTCTTTGGGTTGAAAAATTACTTTTTGGAAATCCAAATTGAAACCATGTGTTTTTATGACCCTGAAGATGAAAGCTTTTTGAAAATATGGTGGGAAAAGGAGAAAATGCTTGAAAGCAGCATTTTCTCCCACTCGTACAATGTTTTCTATCATTTCATAGACCCGCAAAATTAATGCTTTCTATTTGATTTAATGTAACTAAAATTTTGATGTTTGGTAGAGTCATATGTTTTGTCTGAAGTAGATTCTGATTTTTACTGTCTGCTGAAGCAAACTTGGCAGTTTGGGAGTGATTTAGCTAAAATACCTTAACCTTTTCCCACATAGCAATTTCAGACTCTCCCAAATTCAAAATATTTGCAGACAAATTAGAATTGGTATAAATGAGCTCAAGATCTCTGACAAGGTAGAAAGCATTGTGAGAAAAGGAGAAAATGCTGGTTACCAGCATTTTCTCCTTTTCCCACAATATTTTCAGAAGGCATCTTTCTTAGGGTCGTTAAAATTTGGGATTGTGTGGTAAAAGGTTAATCATTTTCAAGCTGTAGTCAGTAAAAGCTAAAATCTGCTAGTCTGGTTTAAATTTGAATTGTACACTATAGGAGAATGCCTAGTCTTGAGAGCCCAGTGGGTAGTCTGCAGGGCTAATACCTTTGGGTTACGAGTTTGAATCCAAGTAGGATAAATTGTTTTCTACAATAGATGACAGATAGTTGTTGCAATAGATTCATTCCTCTCACTTTCAAACATTGTTTTAACTTCGTATATGCCTAGGTAGGAATAGTACTGATGCCAAATGATTTTTACGAACACATAAGACATTTTGGAATCATACAGGGTCAAAAAGACATATTTTTTCATTATGTGATCACAGATACAGCAGGCACTGATCAGTTTTTGTTCAACAGAGTTTGGAAGATTGTAGTTTTGTGAATCTGACAGGCTTTTGGCAGTGACCTTTCAGTGGCAGAGATGTTTCTGTGCAGTGAAAACATAGATTGAACGGTCTCTGCTCGGGCACTTGGCCATTACTGTGGAGACAACAGCTTGCTTTAGCTGATTGGCAGTTCCACATCCAGTATTAGTAATAAATTGCAAACAAAGAAGGGTACAGAGAAGTCAATTTTCCCTACTCTAATGCAAGTGACCAACATTACAGGAATCTTGTGAAACATCTAAAGGAGGTGAGACTTGAAGTCTCTTGAAGATCTCTGCACAGAGTAAACCAGAAATGAATCATATTTGCCAAGAAATGTCTCCCACAGAGCCATTGTTTCACCCACACAGACTCTGTGGTCATATTGTTCATAATGCTGACAGTTGTAACCAGAGAGACTGTTGATGACTGCAACTTTCATGAGTTACCTTTACAAGACAATACCATGACAATACATATGCATCAGGTGATGCCTTTCCAGGTGCTTAATGGGTTCTGGAAGGTAACAACATGTTCGTCATTGACGTTTTTTAAAGGCAAATATTGTACGGTACCGAATGATTCATTGAACAGTGCCCAGTTGCCATGTTTTTGTACTCAGTAAACCCATGTACATGTACTCAATAACACCAAAAGACATCAAGCAGTGGCCAATAACTCCTCAGTAGTGCCTAAATCTTCGATGGGCGCTGTCCAGCAATCAATTTTTCAGCTGCCAAAGCTTGATTTCAATTGCTGCTGGACTGGCCATTTGATTGTTACTGCTTTTGGGTGAAACAGACGCCCTCCTGCGGCAGTTCCTTATATGTGACTGTATCGTTATAGGAGAAACAAGTCAGTGGTTTTGAAGAGAGTTATACCGATCAGTACTAGGGTAGAAAACATTGTGGGAAAAGGAGAAAATGCTGGTTACCAGCATTTTCTCCTTCTCCCACAATATTTTCAAAAGGCTTCTTTCTCAGGGTCGTTAAAACTCGGGATTGTGTGGTAAAGAGTTAAAAAGGGCTGTTGAAAACACCAAACAAACAAATGTGGCTTTAAATACCAGTAGTTACATGTAGAGAACACCTTCCTCCTTTGGTCATGAAATCAAGGGAAACACTTGGCCTACAAGACTTATCAGGCAATTTGTACTTTATTGACATTTTGATAAACTTCCAGATAGAATATATATAGAACTAATTGCAAATGCCTGATCATTAGATAATCTTTACTTAATATGATTTACTGTAGAATTGACAGACTGATCTAATATAACCCCTAGGCTGTTAAGCACGACTCAAGGACCTTTTGCAGACAGTGTAGATCAAGATCAGACTGCACAAAATGTGCAGTCTGATCTTTGATCTACACTGCCCAAGACAGTGTTTTCAACTTTGAAATAGCAATTTGGGTTTTTACTATTGAATTGACATTTTCATTTCATTTATTTAGCATTATAACGGTTAACAAGAAATGACATTATATGACCCTGCACCAGGCAGCTCTCTTAGAAATCGAGAAACGGCAGTATTAAAGTCCTTGCAACAAGCAATCATTGTTACTCTTTTCACGCTAATGCTGTACATGCTGAGCCCTGACAAAATTATAGACATGTCTTGTTTGAAGGTATTTACAAAATGAAAAACGGCCTGTGATTCATATGTTGGAATTTGTCTTTGAAAGAGTAGAAAACATTGTTCGAAAAGGAGAAAATGATGGTTATTGATTTTTGTCTTTTTGCACAATTTTTTTGAAAGTCTTTTTCTTCAGGGTCGTTTATTCCATGGTCTATGAGTATGTGTTAATTGGAAGACGAAAAGTTGGTTGTTTTTATGCAAAGTTGATAATTTTGATGCAGTTTTCCAGGAATACCTAGTTATTCTCTATGTTCACAGCATGACTTACATATGAACATCAGAACCATGCTCTGGAAAAGGGGGCTTAGTGCATTTCTGTGATGCATCATACCAAGCAAGACATCACATAATTATGGATACATAAAATCCACTTTGTCTAACAACCGAGTGAATCATGAGGTAGACTGGTCCTTTGACATGCAGAATCATAATTAGGTCGTCACCTGCAAACTCTTTCAGAGTGGACAAGTTTAAATGTTTTGTCTTCAGGTGGAGAGTCTGTCATCAAACTCAAAGACCAACAGTTTAACTCTTTACCAAACGACAAAATTTTACACTAGTCCAAATCAAGAGCATAATTATGCAGACTACAAATGAAATGTGACCCCAAAAATAAAATTTACCATTGGAAGTGTAGAAAACATTGTTGGGAAAGGAGAAAATGCTGGTTACCAGCATTTTCTCCTTTTCCCAGTGTTTTCAAAACCCCTCTTCCTCAGGGTCGTGAATATACAGGATTGTTTGGTGAAGGGTAAACTTGTATATTTTAAGTGTTCTCTAAAGGGCAGATAACTACTAGACAGCACAGATTCATATTCATGAAGTGTAAAAAACATTTTCTCCTTCTTCCAAAGTGTTTTCAAAGGCCTCTTTGCACATGATGGTGAAAACTCAGGATTTTATGGTCAATCATTAACTTGTATATTTTCAGTGTTCTCTAAAGGGCAAATAACTACAGGACAGTACAGATTCATGGCCAAAAATGGGGGCTATGTCTGGATGATTACCCAGGCAACAGTTATCTATAACAACAGAACCCAGAAACCACAATGTGTGGTGTGTGTCCACTATGTTTTGAGGTAATGTTTTATTGACCTTTGTAGTGTTAACCCTTTACTGCACAATGACGCCTTTTGACGCCCCTGGGAAAGAAGCCTTTTGAAAACATTGTGGGAAAAGGAGAAAATGCTGGTAACCAGCATTTTCTCCTTTTCCAACAATGTTTTCTACCCTATCAAATAAAAATTGCACCATTTCAGCCACAGTGAAATTGTCGTCTGCAAATGCTTTCAATTTGGACAGGTCTAAAATTTTGTCGTGTGGTAAAGGGTTAAAAGTGGATATTAGTTTCTTTGGTTCCCACGATGTTTTCAAAAGCCTGTTGTCTCAGAGTCATTATAACTTTGGATCATTATATAGGGGAAGAAAATGTCACCTGTTAATACTGTTTAACCCTTTGCTAAACAGACTTGTGTTTTAACTATCGAAAGAAAGAAGGCTTTTCAAAACATTGTGAGAAAAGGAGAAAATTGCTGGGAACCAGGAAAGCTTTGGAAAACACTGTAGGTACATGTAAAGGACAGATTCTGGTGACACATGCTTTTAATTTAGACTATGCAACTATGACAGTAAATACCCCTACATAATTATCATTCATAAAACATAGTGGGAAATAGAGCTGTTACTTATAACTATGGCCTTTGTGGTTCAAAGTTAAACTTACTGCTATGAATGCAAGTTGGTTAGTGTTCTTTCAGTTTCAGTTTGAGTAAAGCCACCAAGTACTGATTGATTAGGGAAAATTGTAAGGAAAGGAAATGTGGAAAATTTCATGTATAATTGTTTGGTTCTAACTCTGTACCAAACAGCACAACTTTGGACTCATTTATATTGAAAGCATTTGCGGAAGACAATTTAAATGTGGCTCAAATGATATACTTTGTCTTACAAAGGGTAGACCAGCATTTTCTCCTTTTCTCAAATTGTTTTCAAAAGCCATCTTCCTCAGGGTCGTTTAAACCCAGGATTGTGTAGTAAAGGGTTATTCCATTACAGTAGAGATTTAATTAAGCCTTTGCCAAATAATCCCTAGTTTTAATGACCCTACAGGAAACTCTCAAAACATTGTAGGAAAAGGAGAAAATGGTAGTGACCAGCATTTTCTTTCTTTCCCACAATGTTTTCTACCCTTTCGAAAACAAATCCAATCATTTGGGCCACTCCTGTTTGTCAACGGCAAATGCTTTCAGTTTCAGTGAGTCTATTGTTTTGTCTTCTGGTTGAGAGTTAACCCTTTACCACACAATCCCGACCTTGAGAAAAAAGCCTTTTGAAAACGTTGTGGGAAAAGGAGAAAATGCTGGTAACCAGCATTTTCTCCTTTTCCCACAATGTTGTCTACACTTCCCAAAACAAATTTCTTTTTTTCAGTCACATTTGCCGTCTGCAAATGCTTTCAGTTTCGAACAGACTGTAATTTTGTCGTTTGGTAGAGACTTAAGACAAAATCACCATGTAAGATGTCTTAGAGAGATAAAATATCTTAATCCTTTACCACAAAGTCCCGAGTTTTAATGACCTGAGTGGGAAGAAGGATTTTGTGGGAAAAGAAGATAGCACTGGTAACCAGCGTTTTCTCCTTTTCCCAGTTTTCTACCTATTCAAAGACACATACTGTTATTTGAAAAACATTTCAAATTGTAGTCTGTGAATTCCTTCAATATTGTGCAGGCCAAAAAGTTGCTGTGTTGTAAAAGGTGAACTGAATGTTATGGAAAACAGTGTGCAAAAAGGGGCAATTCCTTGAAACAAAATGTGTGAAGCAACTACTCCTTTTCTCAAAGTGTTTTTAAAAATTTACCAGTGGAAATACATATTTACATAGCTCTAGGTTAAACCTTTACTACAATATCCTGAATTTTAATAACCCTGACAGAGAAATCTTTTAAAAACATTGTGATAAAAATAGAAAATGCTGGTAACCAGCATTTTCTCTTTTTCCCAATATGTTTTTCAAACTCTATCATTTGAGCCACATTTTATGAGTCATCTGCTTTCAATGTTGATGGGTCTAAAATTTTGTCATCTGGTAAAGGGTAAACTCAATGAGAAACTTACATGTGAATGCATGCCCTACATTCTTCCACTTTCCGGCACTTGAACTTTGATCTCCTTCCTGCAATAATGTATCCTTTTACACGACATTTGGTTACTAATATTAGCCATATTTAGTCTTACTCTTGCATTAGGATATTTAGTTCTATTTGAAATTCCTGTGTTTGTCTTGCAGTTTTTAGCTCCACTGGCCAAGCCCCTGTAGCTCAGTCGGTAGCGTAGAGGACTTGAGAATAAGAGGTCGCTGGTTCCGAGGATTGATGATAGTCATTGCGACAGGATTCATTCCTCTGTCACCGCTGACCATTGTTTCGACGATGGTTATGTGGGAAAGCAGCCAGTGGCTTTGAAAGAATATTGTGCGGAGTACTGGTAAAAGAAACTCCAGGAAAGCATGGATAGGTGCACTGGCCTCCGCGATATAACTGAAATAATGTTGAAAACAGCCTTAAACACCATACAATCAATCAGTCAAGTTTAGCTCCACCAGCTTAACCTTTTACCACACAATCCCGACTTTTAACGACCCTGAGAAAAAAAGCCTTTTGAAAACATTGTGGGAAAAGAAGAAATTGCTGGTACCAGCATTTTCTTCTTTTCCCACAATGTTTTCTTACCTGCAATCATTTTAGCCACACTTAGTTTGTCGTCTGCAAATGCTTTCAATTTGGACCAGTCCGAAATATTGTCGTTTGGTAAAGAGTTAATGCCGGCAACCTTATGCCATGGCCCGGTGTCTGCTGTGCATGCATCTGTCCCTGTAGACCTGTGTTAACTTTTATTTCAAATATTTTCTTCTCTGAAACTACCAATCCAATTTTAATGAAACTTAACAGAAATACTCCTGTCATGGTCCTTGTCAGAGTTGCTTCAAAGAATTGGAAGTTAGGTAGGTAGATGACCAGGCTGTCTTGAAAAGACAATTCATGTTGAAAATAGCATTTAAAACACTAAACAAAGAAGGTGTACTAAGACCAGACTGCACAGAACATCTCAGACACCTGAACTCTTTACCAGATTATAAAATTGTCTACTTGCTCAATTTGAAAGCCTTGGCAGATGACAAATTGTGATTCAAAAATGGAATTTGTCTTTGAAAGCATAGAAAACATTTTTGCAAAAAGAAGAAAATGCTGGTTCCCAGCATTTTCTTCTTTTTCCCACAATGTTTTCAAGGCCTCTTCCTCAGGATTATAAAAACATGGTATTGTTTGGTAAAGGGTTCAAATTTTAATTCGTAAATTTTATTTTATTTCCTTATAGTGGTGTTGAAGAATCTGATAAAATCTTGTCCAGTATCCAACTGCCAAAGATCAAACAGGAAGTGAAGCCATTGGTGCGGATTCAATGTGACATACAGCAGACGATACCTAAACATAAAGATCTTAAAGATCCGCTCGTGTTACACGTACCCACCTTCAGCACCGAAGATGTCTTCTGTGAGAAAACAGCTGACATGGAGACAGACTATTACTTTCCTCCGGGAATGAAAAGAAGTAAGTTGCCTCTGACTGACTCTCTGGGAGGGGATGGGAGGGATTTAGGGTATTCTTTTGTCATCTTTAGAGTGACAGTCATAACAACAGCAGTCTTTAGTTAAACCCTTTACCAAACAATCCCATGTTTTAATGACCCCAAAGAAGAGAGTTTTAAAAATATTATGGGAAAAGGAGAAAATGCTGGTTACCAGCACTTTGTCATTCTCTTACAATTTTTTCTGCTCTTTCACAGACAAATTTCATCTACTGAACCAAATTTAATTTGTCTTTTGCAAAAGCTTTCAATTTGGACAAGTTTAAAATTTTGTGGTTTGATACAGAGTTAAATATATTTATTTTACATTGATTGTGAAACAAGATCTTACAACTTGTACTAATGACTTTCAGTGATTGCTTCCTGGAAACCTTAACTCTTTACCACACAATCCCGAGTTTTAACGACCCTGAGGAAGAAGCCTTTTGAAAACATTGTGGGAAAATGAGAAAATGCTGGTAACCAGCATTTTCTCCTTTTTATACGCCCGTCGAAGACGGGACGTATTATGGGATCACCCGTGGCGGGCTGGCTGGCGGGCTGGTGGGCGGGCTGGTGGGCGGGCGGGCGGGTGGGTGGGCGGCGTCCAGTTCTTTGTCCGGAGCATATCTCCAAAACTATACTACCTACGGTTATGAAATTTCATGTGTGGATAGATCTCATCAAGGGGGAGTGCAGTGCACAGGAATCATAACTCTTGCTTCCTTAATTTTTGAGTTATTGCCCTTTGTTGTTTTTCATACTTGAATTTTGTCCGGTGAATATCTCCAATACTATACTACATAGGGTTATGAAATTTCATGAGTGGATAGATCTCATCAAGGGGGAGTGCAGTGCACAGGAATAATAACTCTTGCTTCCTTAATTTTTGAGTTATTGCCCTTTGTTGTTTTTCATACTTGAATTTTGTCCGGTGAATATCTCCAATACTATACTACCTAGGGTTATGAAATTTCATGAGTGGATAGATCTCATCAAGGGGGAGTGCAGTGCAGAGGAATCATAACTCTTGCTTCCTTAATTTTTGAGTTATTGCCCTTTGTTGTTTTTCATACTTGAATTTTGTCCGGTGAATATCTCCAATACTATACTACCTAGGGTTATGAAATTTCATGAGTGGATAGATCTCATCAAGGGGGAGTGCAGTGCACAGGAATCATAACTCTTGCTTCCTTAATTTTTGAGTTATTGCCCTTTGTTGTTTTTCATACTTGAATTTTGTCCGGTGAATATCTCCAATACTATACTACCTAGGGTTATGAAATTTCATGAGTGGATAGATCTCATCAAGGGGGAGTGCAGTGCAGAGGAATCATAACTCTTGCTTCCTTAATTTTTGAGTTATTGCCCTTTCTTGTTTTTCATACTTGAATTTTGTCCGGTGAATATCTCCAATACTATACTACCTAGGGTTATGAAATTTCATGAGCGGATAGATCTCATCAAGGGGGAGTGCAGTGCAGAGGAATCATAACTCTTGCTTCCTTAATTTTTGAGTTATTGCCCTTTGTTGTTTTTCATACTTGAATTTTGTCCGGAGCATATCTCCAAAACTATACTACCTACGGTTATGAAATTTCATGAGTGGATAGATCTCATCAAGGGGGAGTGCAGTGCACAGGAATCATAACTCTTGCTTCCCTAATTTTTGAGTTATTGCCCTTTCTTGTTTTTCATACTTGAATTTTGTCCGGTGAATATCTCCAATACTATACTACCTACGGTTATGAAATTTCATGTCTGCATACATCTCATTAAGGGGGAGTGCAGTGCACAGGAATCATAACTCTCGCTTCCTCAATTTTTCAGTTATTGCCCTTTCTTCTTTTTCATACTTGCATTTTCTCTGGTGAATATCTCCAAAACTATACTACCTAGGGTTATGAAATTTCATGCCTGCATACATCTCATTAAGGGGGAGTGCAGTGCACAGGAATCATAACTCTTCCTTCCTTAATTTTGACTTATTTTCATACTTGAATTTTGTCTCGAGCATATCTCCAAAACTATACTACCTATGGCTATGAAATTTCATGCGTAGATAGATCTCATCAACTGGGAGTGCAGTGCACATGAACCATAACTCTTGCTTAATTTTTGACTTATTGCTCTTTCTTTATTTTGAAACTTTAATTTTGTCCAGTGCATATCTTCAGAACTATACTAGCTAAGGATATGAAATTTCATGCGTGGATACATTCCATCAACAGGAAGTGCTGTGCATATAAATTTCAACTCTTGCTTGCTTAATTTTTCAGTTATTGCCCTTTCTTGTTTTTTTTTCGAACTTGAATTTTGTATGATGCATATCTCTCAAACTATACTACCTCGGGTTATGAAATTTTAGGGCTGGATACATCTCATCAAGGGGTAGTGCAGTGCACATGAAATATAAATTGCTTATTTTTTATGCACCAGCATTTTCTCCTTTTCCCACAATGTTTTCTACCCTTTCCAAACCAAATTTCAATTTTTGAGTTACATTTAGTTTGTCAACTGCAAATGATTTCAATTTGGACTAGTCCAAACTTTTGCTGTGTGGTAAAGAGTTAATAGTAATACAATAATAAACAAGAGTTCCGTCAAGACAAATACACTGCCATTATCTTCAATCAACAGTAAAAAAAATATTCTGCACTACTATTTTTCTATACCTCCCCTTTATCATTATTATGCCCCAACTTTACAACTTGGGGTAAGACGGGCGTATCTTTTGACAATTTGCCGCTCTTGTTCCACAATGTTTTCTACCCTTCCCAAAACAAATTTCAATTTTTGAGTCACATTTATTTTGTCACCTGCAAATGCTTTCAATTTGGACTAGTCTTAAAGTTTGTTGTTTGGTAAAGAGTTAACCCTTTCCCAAACAAGCCCTGGTTTTCACGTGTCTGCAGTACAAGTCTTTTGAAAACACTGTGGGAAAAGGAGAAATTGCTCGTAACAAGCAATTTCTCCTTTTCCCACAGTGTTTTCTACCCTTTTTGAGACCTTTCTGCCATTTTCATCAAATTTAGAATTGTTGTCTGCAAACTCTGTCAATTTGGACCAGTCCAAAATTTGTCGTTTGGGAAAGGGTTAACTAGTACTCACACCATGATGTGAAAAGTTTCTAAGGTGGACCCTACTTATCATGAGATTCAAACTTAGAATCTATGCTGAGACAGGCCAATGCTCTACAACTACAGCACTTGGCCAACATTCTACCACTACACCAGTGACTCCCTTATTAGTTGTTTTTGCCAACAGTGTAGAACAGGAAAAGCATGCTGCTGCCTGTGGGCTATCTCATTGTCATACAAGCTGTACAGTACAGTACAGTATTGTCATACAAGCTGTACAATACAGTACAGCATTGTCATACAAGCTGTACAGTACAGTATTGTCATACAAGCTGTACAGTACAGTATTGTCATACAAGCTGTATAGTACAGTACAGCATTGTCATACAAGCTGTACAGTACAGTACAGCATTATCATACAAGCTGTACAATACAGTACAGTATTGTCATACAAGCTGTACAGTACAGTATTGTCATACAAGCTGTACAGTACAGTACAGCATTGTCATACAAGCTGTACAGTACAGTACAGTATTGTCATACAAGCTGTACAGTACAGTACAGCATTGTCATACAAGCTGTACAATACATTACAATATTTTCATACAAGCTGTACAGTACAGTATTGTCATACAAGCTGTACAGTACAGTACAGCATTGTCATACAAGCTGTACAGTACAGTACAGTATTGTCATACAAGCTGTACAGTACAGTACAGTATTGTCATACAAGCTGTACAGTACAGTATTCACCTTTTAAAAGCATTGTCAGAAACAGAGAAATTAGTTGTATGAGTAGTTGCATGTATTTGTTAATGTATTAAATATCTTTCAAAAGTATTTTCATTTCCTAGAAATACTTGTATTAATTTTCTCCAGTATTTCAACTTAACTCTTTACCACACAATCATGGGTTTTAACAACCCTGAACAAAACGCCGTTTGAAAACATTGTGGGAAAAGGAGAAAATGCTGGCAACCAGCATTTTCTCCTTTTCCCTTAATGTTTTCTACCCTATTATGGACAAATTTGTCATATGGACCACTTTTTATTTGTCATCTGCAAATGCTTTCAATTTGAACCATTCTAAAATTTTGTCGTTTGGTAAAGGGTTAAACAGTAACTGTTGTGCATCCAAAAAAGGATGTATGGTAAATGTGTCTGTGAACCTGTCAGCACTTACTGACCAGTATTTGTACTTTATTTAAACACGTTTATTTAACATCAGTTGTGAAACATGTTCTTTCAACTTATATTAATCACTTTAGATGATTGTTTTCTTTGAAACCATAACCAGTATTCAAGCACTCGTGCTATTATATGGGTATTTCCAAAGGTTGACATCACTTGTCGTGGAATTTGATCTGGAAACTTTGATGTGAGAGGCTGATGCTCTACCCCGACACTGCTGTCTCCCATGACATTTGCACAACTCATTACCTCCCTTGGCACATTTTTGGCAGGTCTCCTGCCAGATAAAAGAGGTTGTCTGTAGGTGATGAAAAATTTATGAAGTATCTCTAATGATTTCAGCTTTGGACCAATCCAATGAACTTAACCTGTCCCACCTGGCACCACAAGATGGGGCTGTCTGTATACCTTTGGCACCTCCTCCATACAACACAGTGAAACATGGTAAGGAGTCCTATATCCTTTTACCAAACAACCCAGTATTTCAACTACCTTGCAGAAGTAGGCCTATGAAAATGTTGTTGGACAGGGAGAAAATCGTGGTTACCAGTATTTTCTCCTTTTCCTACAATGTTTTTTTACACTCTATAAAACCAATCTTGTCAATTGAACCACATTCAATTTGTCATCTACAAATGCTTGCAGTGTGGCCAAGTTGTGAATTTTGTTGGCAAAAAGTTAATGCTTCACCAGACTGAAAATTTTTAGACCAATCCAAGTTGAAAATGTTTGTAGATGACAAAATTTTATAAAATGAAGCTCAAACATGGGATTTGTCTCTGAAAGCAAAGAAAACATTGTGGATAAAGGAGAAAATACTGGTTACCAGCATTTTCTCCTTTTACTCCACAATGTTTTTGAAAGGCTTCTTTCTCAAGGTCATAAAAACTTTGAATTGTTTGGTAAAGGGATAACCTAATTTATCTGTGATACTTTGAGCCCATAGCCTTGACATATTTTACAAAAACAATAGTTTCCCTTTCAAATGCTAATTTTAGACTTAAAATTTGTTGGCAGATTGACAATTAACCCTTTACAAAACAATCCCCAGTTTTAATGACCTTCAGGAAGATGGCTTGTAAAAGCATTATGGGAAAAGTGTATAATACTGATATCCAGCATTTTTTTTTTCCTTTTCCAACAATGTTTTCTATCCTTTCAGAGACAAATTTCATCATCCAAGCCAACTTTGGATTTGTTGTCTGCAGATACATTCTATTTGAAGGAGTCTAAAATTTTGTCGATTGGTGAAGAGTTTTATGTTTTCATAAGATTTTTCCCTTTTTTCTGTTGATTTTGTAATTTTTTAGACAATAACAAAAACTTGGTGTTGTGTAGATATGTTAAGTCTGCAAGTGTTGCTGTTGTTATGCATAAATGTATGGTGGAAGCTATAGCCTCTAAAGGAAAAGAAAGGGCTGAGGAATTCTGATTGAAAGTTTGCGTGTGTTAATGACATTGAGGAAAAGGCCAGTAGAAACTAATATGGGAAAAGGAGAAAATGCTGGAGAACAGCATTTTCTTCTTTTCCCATAATGTTTCCCTTTCTGGTGAAAGGCAATGCCTAATTATTTGAGCCACATTTTATTTGTTGTCTGCAAATGCTTTCAACTTGGACTTAGCTAAAATTTTGCCGGTTTGGAAAGGGTTAACAGAAGGAAGTAAAATGCATCCAACAATAAATGAAATGTTCTTATTAACCCATAAGGCCCTGGAATATTCTAAAGTTGCTTTTACAGAGTAGATCAAGGTCAACACAACATGCAGTCTGATCTTAGATTTACACTGTCTGCTTCTTTCTTTTATATTTTTGCCTAATCAACCTAGGAATTGCATTAGTTTGGCTTGCTTTTTCCTCACTGAAAAGGACCATTTCATTGACCATCCACCCCACAATTCTAAGTTTTGTCAACCCTGGGAAAAAAGCTTTTTGAAAACATTGTGGGAAAAGGAGAAAATGCTGGTAACCAGCATTTTCTCCTTTTCCCACAATGTTTTCTGTCCTCTACAGACAAATCTCACAATATGAGCCATATCTAATATATTGTCTGCAAATGCTTTCAGTTTGGACAAGTGTAAAATTTTGTCATGTGGTAAAGGGTTTATTCATTGTTGTAAGAGTTAACCTTCACTGTACAATCCTGAGTTTGAATGACCTTGAGAAAGAAAGCTTTTGAAAATGCAGAAAACTCGGCATTTCCTTCTTTTTCCGCAATATTTTCATTCTTTCCTCACAAATCCTACTATCCAAACCCTATTTTGATATGTTGTCTGTATATGCTTTTAATTTTGACATGTCTTAACTTTTGTTGTACGCTACAGGATTGAACTGTTTTGTACTTTCAGTTGAATCATTTGGGACCGCCATGAATCTTTATGATGACTTTGCAGAAATTGAGGATGCAGAATTCAAGAGCGATCTCCCTTTCATGTTGAGTGGTGCTGCCAGCAGTCCAGAGGATTGCACCATGAGGAGCAATGGCTCGTCTCCATATAGAGTGGTTAGTTATATATGCTTGATTAGAAATTTAACCCTTTCAGTACTATTGGCAAAAACAGAGGCTTTTGTTGAAGGCATACCTCAAGATTAGACTGCACAGAGTATTCAGTCTGATCTTAAATCTGAACTCTTTGCTTGTTTTAAAAAGGTTCTTAAGAAATAAGTCTTTCTGAGTTGCATTGGATTATATTTTCATCTGTGAAAAGACATACATGTATTTGACTTATTTGAAAATACATGGTACTATTTAAGCATTTAATAATGGTAGATGAAAATCATTGTGCTGATATTTTCAAAAGTAATTTTCCATATATTTCCAAGTTAACGAGTGGAAATTTGGTTTTCCATGTTAAAAAATAAGTTTTCATTTCTTTAGAGTGGACCTCCAACCCCAGCCGAGAACTTAAGCACCATCAATCCCCTTGACCTGAGTAGTCCAGTGGAAGATATATTCACCAAACTGCCGAATCAAGATCCACATGATGTGAGTGTCCTTACACAAGTTCTTAGCATTTTAATATCTGTAACTTGACGAACTTTTTTTTCCATGAATAGGTGAAAGTTAACCCTTTCCCACATAATCCTGTCTTTTAACAACCCTGAGGAAAAAAGCCTTTTTGAAAACACTGTGGAAAACGGAGGAGAAAATGCTGTTTACCAGCACTTTCTCCTCCTTTTCCCACAATGTTTTCCACCCTTTCAAAGACAAATGCCACAGTCAAGACAGGTTTAATTTTTTGTCTGCAGATGCTTTGGGTTTAGACAAGTCAAAAATTTGTCATGTGTTAAAGGGTTAATGCAACAAGGGCCCAGTGGCCATTATGAGTTCCAAGACATTTATTTTATCTTCTAATACGAGGGCTGTTCAATCAATTCGCAGAATTTTGTTGTAAAAATGAAAATAGGGGACCAATTGAGGTCATATTTTGCGTACACATTAAACAATCTATATCTAAAACATCCGTCAGATTTCATATGAATTCATTGAAAAATACATTTTCAACAGAGAATTACAAGACACATGTAAACGTACACTGCAGGGCTTCGGATGCTAAAAAATAACATCAACGTCATTACAGTTCTACGAGATCGGCATACTTTTTCTGCATAATCCCCTCGAATATTCACCCATTTCCTTTACCAAGACACACACATGCTAATCACTGTTAAAGGATCGTATTGCTTCCCTTGTCGTCTGATATGGCACCACTGTCACCCACTGGTTGTCATTCATTTTCCCATGCACAGTATCCAAAATTAATGCTGTTACACTAACTGGCTGTCTTGCATGAGGATCATCTTCAAGTGATGTTCTTCCATTCCTGAAGCGCTCATGCCACTTACAGACGGATGAAATACTACTTGAACTTGAAGTTGTCGACTCCTTCATCGATTCAGTGGTCTGTTTTGGTGTTTTACGCAGTCCGACACGAAACTTTATTAGTGTGCGTAATTCAACATCCAACGAAGATGTCATTGTGTCAAAAAATACCTGGCACTGACGAGACAAAAACTATGCTTTTAGGGTAACCGGAAGTGCCACAGTGATTATGTTTTACAGAAATGGTGTCCTGATGTTAGTCGATCGTGTGCACAATTTGCGCCATTTTTACACCTTTCTGACTGTTTATTTTATACAGAATAACAGGCTTCAAATCCTGAGAAACTTGGCGCCTTGCAATGCGCATTACATGGGTTACTATGGTTACGTATATTTTGCAGTTTAAAATGTTTTAAAACAGCAGAATTTTTGTATCAAGTTTATGATATGTTCATGCTGTAATAAATAAAGATTTAGCTTGAATCATCAAGAAACATGGTTTTAACAGCAAAATTCTACGAATTTATCGAACAGCCCTCATAGAGGTTAATCTAACCCTTTAACAACCAATACTATGCTCTAACTCTTTACCAAACAACAAAATTTTGGATTTGGATAGATTGAAAGTATTTGCAGACGACAAAATAAATGCACCTCAAATGATGATGTTCTGTTCTTGTAAGGTAGAAAACATTGTGGGAAAAGGAGAAAATGCAGGCTATCAGCATTTTCTCCTTTTCCCACCAAGTTTTCCAAAACCTTTTGTGTCAGGGATGTTAAAACTGTTAGGGATGTGTGGTAAAGGGATAATAACCCAGAGGAAAATAGAAATGAAACAAATGACCAGCATTTCGGGAAAAGGGGTTTAATGTATCTTTGTAAAGCATTGCACCATTTTTGCGTAATATTGATAATAATGATAATGGCATTTTGGCAGGCAGACAATCTTACAAAACCAAAACAGTTTTGATCCAGGTCAGCCTGCGCAGGCTGACCTGGGTTGATACTTTCTGCAGATGCTTTTATCCACCGTTTGCTCAGAGCATGGCTTATGTCTTTGTAGCTAGTAGAAAAATGGACTTGCAGTATTTTCAAGGCTGTTTAAAACTGAGTATCTTTCTATAGGGGCAGTCTGGGTACGTATTCACTAAGCATTCTTAAGAATATCCTTGGTCTTATTGTAGATTTAGAAAGTAACACAACTTATGATTGGCTAAACCATTTGGTATAGCCAATCAGAAGATGTGTTACTTTCAAATTTAGAAAATTCTTGAGAATAAGACTAAGAATGGTCTTAACTCTTTACCACACAATCTCAACTTTTAACGACCCTGAAAGAGAAGGCTTTTGAAAACATTGTGGGAAAAGGAGAAAATGCTGGTTACCAGCATTTTCTCCTTTTCCCACTATGTTTTCTACTCTATCAAAGACAAAAAACATCATTTTAGCAAAGTTTATTTTGTCATCTGCAAATGCTGTGAATTTGGACCAGTTTAAAATTCTGTTGTGTGGTAAAGGGTTAAGAATGGTTGGTGAACACAGATCCTGATCTCTATCTGTGTGCAAAAGCATTTATGTTGCCCAAGGCATGCTAAGATTAAAACTGCATTATATTACAAATCCTGAACTGATATAGTCTGCATGACCTTTTCTCACAGGAAATAGATTTCACACAGAGGGCACCATTTATACCCATGTCTGCAGAGGAAGACTACACCCTTGCACAGCCCTCAGAAGAGTGCCTGCTCAATATGGGCTCAGACTTCAACCCAGGGTGAGAGCTTTATTATGTCCTCTTGTGTGATTGTTGAAGATTTTGGAATCGTTCCACAATAAAGTTAAAGGGGGGGTTTCAACCCTTAAGCTACTAAATAACTAGAATTAAAACTTTTAAGTCAATAGCAAAAACCCAAATACATGTATGTATCGCTATTTCAAAGTTACTTTTTGGAGTAAAATATCTCCTTATTGGAAAGTGTAGATACAAGATCAGACTGCATGTTCTGTGGGTTTTCAACCAATATGGCTGAAATTTTTGTGATGGCCTTTTTACTGTAGGTACTTGTACACCAGGGGTTTTGATATCTTTCACAGAACTGCGTACACACGAAATTTGCATATGCAATTTAGGTAAGCAAGCACCAAGTCTGAAAACAAGTTTCACTGAACTGCATAACTTTGCAGTTTGAGTAAATATTTGCCTAACTTTACGCAAGCTGATATCTTCTGGTAATGGAGGGATCACATGTGTGTATATTCAGTCCACAAAAAATGCATAAATCTATGCAGTTTAGTGAAAGGCAGGCCAGGTGTGTGGTGCAACTTTAAGTGTAATTGCTTGATTATGACAGGAACCTTGTTAACCCTTTACCACACAATCCTGACTTTTAAAAAGACCTTAACAAAGAAGCCTTTTGAAAACATTGTGGGAAAAGGAGAAAATGCTGGAAACCAGCATTTTCTCCTTTTCCCACAATATTTTCTACCCATTCCAAAACAAATATCAATTTTAGAATCAAATTATTTTGTCGTCTGCTAATTCTTTCAGTTTGGACCAGTCTAAACTTTTTTTCGTTTTATAAAGAATTAAACTGTATAATAAGATGATCTCATATTTTTTACAAGTTTTGGGAAGAAAGCTTCTGAAAAGATTTTTAGATGAAATGTTTGTGACCAGACAGATGATCTCAGCCAATTAGGTGACCAGTCTTGGTACATGTATTTAGAATTAGATTGATTTCCATTTAAATATCATTGCCACCGGTTGCCATGTGGGCAACAGCCCCAGTAGGCTGTTAGTTATATTATAGGGGATAGTGCTAGATACAGGATGAAGCCTATCCTAAATCACGCCTGGTTCATCAACATGCTCAGTGAATAGCACTGTTACATGGGACCTTCGTTGAACATCTCTTCCAAAGACTATTTGTAATTCAAGATGGCCAGTCATGGGGCAGAAATCCACACCCTTAATTCCTTACCAAATTACAAAATTTTGACTTGCCCAAATTGCAGGCATTTGCAGACGAAAAAATAACAGTGACTCAGAAATTTCAATTTGATTTGGGAAAGGTAGAAAACATTGTGGGAAAAGGTTCCAGCATTTTCTCATTTTCTTTCAATGCTTTCAGAAGCTTTCTTTGTGAGGGAAAAGTCGGGATTTTGTGGTACAGGGTTAAGTGACCCAAGATTTGACGTTTGTAAATACCGCGCTCTACCACGCAGGCTGGTTGAGTTTAGAATTAAAAGTGAGATAAGAGAGGTTAGTAATTAGGGCACATAATACATGCCTAGTCTGTTTCCTCATTTAACGCTTTACCACACAATCAAGACTTTTCACGACCTTGAGAAAGAGGCCTTTTGAAAACATTGTGGGAAAAGGAGAATATGCTGTTTTCCAGTATTTTCTCCTTTTCTCATGATGTTTTCTAACCTATCAATGACAAATTTCATCATTTAGGCCACCTTTAATTTGTCGTCTGCAAATGCTTTCAATTTGGACCAGTCTAAAATTTTGTCGTTTGGTAAAGAGTTAATGCTTTACCAAACAGTCCCAGGTTTTAATGAATCTGAGGTAAAGGGCTTTTGAAAACATTTTTGGGAAAGAAGATGCTCTTCCCACAATGTTTTCTACTGTTTCAATGACAAATCTCATCAATTGAGTCACACTCAATTTGTCTTATGCAAGTGCTTTTAATTTGGAGAAGTATAAAATTGTGTCAGCTGGTAAGAGTTAATAATTATGAAGTTTTTTTTTTTTTTTTCATCATCAGAATATTTGGATCAACAGAAAGTGTCTTTAATCTGAAAGACGAGCTTTACGATGGTCCACCACCTGAGAAGAAATCCAAGACAGCAATCGAGATGCTAGGTGGCAGCACAGTCAAGGCAAGCATAGAGCAGCCCCATGACATGATGATTAATAGGATGAAACGACCATTAAACAGAAGCTGCCTGGAGAAAGGTCCACCTTTGAAAATTACAAAATACGGAGTCGTTGCCCTTGAGGATAATCTTGGTAAAAATTGTTACTTTATTTGTTTGAATGGTTTTTTTATGCTGCATTCCACAGTATTTCAGTGTTTTTCATTGTGACAACTCACTTGTGCTAGAATTTCCTGAGTTTTAACAATCAAATGCAGTAACATCAGATTACAAATCCAATTCCTTTATCATTGAGTTACTGAGGACTGTTGGTGAAAATTTGTTTTGGTTTATTTCTGAGTATACACTTTTGCATCTACTACTAGAGAGCAGCATCAGATTGGTGTTCTAGTTCAGAAGCTGATTTAATCCTTTACCAAACAATCCTGTTTTAACAGTCCTGAAAAGGTACAGCCTTTACAATCATCATGGAAAAAGGAGAAAATGCCAATAATCAGCATTTCCTGCCTTCCCCACAAGGTTTTTAACTGTTTTGAAGTAAAGTTCCATTGTTTGAGATAGCTTCAATTTGTTTTGTTTGCAAATGCTTTCAATTTGGACAAATCTGAAATTTTGTCATCTTGTAAAGACTCAATAGATTGATTGCCAAGAAGAGATAAACCAAATCAGTTTTAATAGTTAGCTCTGTATCAGATGACAATAAGTGAGACTTGTCTAAATTAAAAGCAATTGCAGGCATCAAGTTAAATGTCTTTGAAAGGGTAGAAAACAGGATTGGGAAAGGAGAAAATGCTAATATCGAGCATTTTCTCCTTTTCCCACAAAGTTTCCAGAAGCCTTCTTCTTCAGGATTGTTTGAACTAGGAATTATTTGTTTGGTAGTATGCTTGAAACAAAATTAAAACTGATGACTTTGAACTGATCCTTGGAAAATATGAATAATCAATATTATTCAAGGTTTAATGCATGAATTTTTCTGAAAACATTTTGGTAAAAGGAGAAAATGCTTGTTGCTCCCTTGGAAAAGGGGGCAATAACTGCCTGTGACAGGCAATTGCTTCTTTCACTACATTGTTTACAAAAGCTTTTTTTCTATTAAGAGTATTCACCTGTAACAATTACTTTTTTCCTTACTTTGTTTTCAGAGGATTTATTCGGCAGAGGCATAGACATGAGCCATGCTCTGTGAAAAGGGGGCTTAATGCATCTGCGAAAAGTGTCGACCGAGGTCAGCCTGCGCAGTCCGTGCAGCCTGACTGACCTTGGCCGAAACTTTTCGCTATTTGTCAATTTTCTGTATTTCCAAGGACCAGACTACCTCGTGATTCAGTCAGTTATTAACCCTTTCCCAGACGACAAATTTTTCACTCTTTTCAAATTCATAACATCTGTAGACGACAAATTCAAAATTGGTACATATGAGCTCAAGGTCTCTGATACAGTTGAAAACATTGTGGGAAAAGGAGAAAATGCTGGTTACCAGCATTTTCTCCTTTTCCCACAATGTTTTCAAAAGCCTTCTCTCCCAGGGTCGTGAAAACCTGGGATCGTTTGGTAAAGGGTTAAAGAAAGTGGCTGTTACGGATCCACTATTATGTGATGGCTTGATTGATACAATGCATTAAGCCCCCTTTTGCCAGAGCATGACTCATATGTATTTGTGTGGTGATAATGTATTAGCCTCAAGTGTCCATATTCCCTGATGGTAAGGAAACAACACAATAAAATTAATAGTTTAGTCCATAACATGAACTAGAAATTACTTGCATTCATTAACCCTTTCCCAAACAAGCCCTGGTTTTCACGTGTCTGCAGTACAAGTCTTTTGAAAACACTGTGGGAAAAGGAGAAATTGCTCCTAACGAGCAATTTCTCTTTTACCCACAGTGTTTTCTACCCTTTTTGAGACCTTTCTGCCATTTTCATCAAATTAAAATTGTCGTCTGCAAACCCTTTCAATTTGGACCAGTCCAAAATTTGTTGGTTGGGAATAGGTTAAAGAAATAATTATCCCCGCCGAAGGCAAGGGGATGTAGTTTTTGTGTTGTCCGTCCACAAGGAGACACACAGAATAAGAAGAGTTCATGATATCAAGTGTTTGGCTCTTATTTTCAGAAACTACATCTGACAAGGACAACAGTGTGTTGAAGAATCTCCTGTTGAAAGGTGAAGATAAAAATCACGGGTACTCAGTGTACAAGAATGTAAGTTCTCTTCCTGCTTATCAGCCATTTTGTCACCATCATACTTCCTTAATCCTTTACCACATAATCCCAACTTTTAATGACCCTGAAACAGAAGCCTTTTGAAAACATTGTGGGAAAAAGAGAAAATGCTGGTAACCAGCATTTTCTCTTTTTCCCACAATGTTTTCCACCCTGTGAAAGACAAATTTTTTGTTTCGAATAACATTTGATTTGTCAGCTGCAAATGCTTTCAATTTGGACAAGGTTAAAATTTTGCCGTCGGGTAACCCTTTACCAAATAATCTCATGTTTTAAGGATCATTAGGATGAAGGCTGCTGATAACATTGGGGTGTGAAAAAGGAAGAAATGCTGTTAACAGCATCTCCTTTTACCACAAAGTTTTACATCCTTTCAGACATGTATCCCATCATCTATGGAGTATCTGGAAGTTTCCTGTTACAGGCAGATCTTTCAAAGATTGAAAGTGGAAAAGAATATCACAGGAAACAGGGGTGTGGAAATCTTAGAATTTTCTACTTGTCCATGGACAAGTAAATTACAAAAATCCACTTGTCCGCCAGTGTAGCTCACTTGTCCAAAACAAAACAATTTTAAATGACATGCATAATGTGATGTCAGAAATATGGGGATACTCTCAGCAAACTTTACAAAAAACATTGTTACAATCGTTAGCATTCAACCACATGAATTCTTTCAACCAAGTCTCGTTAAAAAAAATGTTTTTTTTTTGTCATTTTTCTTGTCACGGTCCGTTTTAGATTTGGAGCCACCGAATGGCTCTGGAGTCTTAGACTTCTCACTTTCCGCTTGCTTCGAAGATTTAATAAAAGAAACCAACCCATTTTCTCCGATTTTATGCACCAATTGATCACCAATCCAAAAATGTTTTGGTTTGATAAGAGACATTTTCAGGGGAGATAATTGTTAAATCACAGCCCATTTCGCATGGAAACTGTTTAAAATCAGATTAGAAAATTTCACATGTACGCCATCGTCGTCAAAGATCTTTGAATCAGTGCTAAAATGAAACTATTAATTAGTCTAATAAACTTTTTTTAACCATAATGATGATCTTGAAGCTGTTCAGACATTTTTCAAAGCAATTAATATTGACATGCAAAAAAAGCTGTATAACATGCTGATCTTGTTGTATGCGGTCAATGCATAGGTACACCAAATGGGTATTTTGGGTTTCCAGAAATCGGGGATTGTCTCAAGCTGCTGTTTACCATTCAAAATGTCATTTTTTTGTATGAATTGAGAACATTTGTATTTCGCTAAATAAGTATACAACAGATCTTTGTATTTCCTATTGTCCGCGGACAACTAGACTGAAAAAAAGTCACTTGTCCAGAGCCGAATTTTCCCAAGTCGGGCATAATATTTCCACACCCCTGGGAAATTAATGTGGAACCTTGTGGCACCTGTGACCCCAATGAATAAAGCTTTTGAAAACATCGTTGGTAAAAGAGTAAATATTTTGACCCCTTCATAGTCACCTCCTTTCAATACAGCCGTGTTAGTCTTCTGCAAATACTTGCAATATGGACATGTCTAAAATATTGTCTTGTAAGGAGTTGAATGGCCCTATGTTGCATGTGGTGGGCTCTTTTATTAGATTGGACATTTCTACTCTGTTAATTTCTTGACTAAAAGTTATCTTCCTCATTTCTTCCCTGTTTCTAGACACTTATTGGAAGGAAAGAAAATCCAGGATTTCTACGCAGTCTATTGACCAGAATGACAAGCCATGATATTGAGGTGAATGCACCGAGCGAGGGAAGTAAGCTGCTCCAGGGCCAGGATCTTGTGAAGGCCCTGGAAATGGATAAAAAACAGCGTTGCAGATTTAATATTGTTGTTTAACTGTTTACCAAGAGGCAAAATTTAAGACTGAAGAAAATTGAGAGTATTTGCTGACGACAAATTATATGTGGCTCAATTGATGATTTCTGTCTTAGGGTAGAAAACAATTTGGACAAGAGAAAATGCTGATAAAAATGTTTTCAAAGGCCCTCTCTTTCAGGGTTGTGTTAACTTGGGATTATTTGGTAGAGTTAACTCGATATTTCTGACACAACTTTGCAGCAGACAATGTTTAATATTGTGAGGGTTTAACAAGTGAATATGTAGGAAAACGTTGCAACAAAAGGAGAAATTGCTTGGTAGGATCACTTTCTATTTCTGTAGCAATGTTTTCAAAAGTTGTTGGCTGTATGACAAAAGAAAGTCGTCTTGTGAAGGATTGGAGTTTAGAAAGCAGCTAAGTAGGATATATTTTCTGATTTGATGATGAATACTGGACTGTATCATTTGTGTGCCTAGAGTTTTGTTTCCTCATACTTGTGTATTTTGTACATTATTACATCCTGGTGTGAGTGCACTGAATACATCTTTATTATTACATCCTGGTGTGAGTGCACTGAACACATCTACATTACGTAACACATATTGCATATAAAATAATTTCCATCAGTCAATCACGTTGTATCATGTAATTATATTTTTCAAAACTCAAAACAAAATTAAAAGCCATGATTGTTAATTCACTCTTGTACAAACAAATTCATCTTGTCAGCACACTGCAGGAAACATTGTATCAGTAGGTAACTAGTAGCCACTCTAATTTTGTGTTGAAAATTTTCCATTGTTTTTATCCTGCTTCAAGCAGTCCTTAGTGTAGAACACATAACTTTTCTCTCCACTTAATTTCTTTGTTGGTTGATGTTGCTGACAACTGATTAACTCTTTACCACAAAACAAAATTTTAGACTGGTCCAGATTGAAAGCGTTTGCAGATGACAAAATAAATGCGAATGAAAAATTAAAACTTGTTTTGGGAAGGGTAGAAAACATTGTGGGAAAAGGAGAAAATGCTGGTTACCAGCATTTTCTCCTTTTCCCACAATGTTTTCAAAAGGCTTCATTCGCAGGGTCGTTAAAACTCAGGATTGTGTGATAAAGAGTTAACAGATGTTTGGTCATTTACATGTTGCTTATTATGAAGCACAGACCTTCTTTGAAAATTAATCATTTGCCTTGAAACTCTATTATGTAAAAGATTAATTTATTACTGCACGACACAAATTTGCACAAGGCAACTTTAACTTTTTACCAATTAACAAAATGTTAGACTGGTCTAAATTGCAAGTATTTGCAGATCACACATTTGCAGATCACACTTTCATTGTGACTGAAAAATTGAAATTTGTTTCTGGGAGGGTGGAAAACTTTGTAGGAAAAGGAGAAAATGCTGGTTACCAGCATATTCTCCTATTCCCATGTTTTCAAAATTCTTGTTTCTCAGGGTCATTGAAAGTAAGAATCGTTTGGTGTAGGGTTTTTTCTTTTCCAAACAAAAAAGTTTTTGACTGGTCTAAATTGAAAGCATTTGCAGACAACATATTACTGGTAGATTTAGCTGAAATGATGGTAATTGTCAGTGAAAGGGTAGAAAACTTTGTGAGAAAAGGAGAAAATGCTGGTTACCTGCATTTTCTCCTTTTCCCACAATGTTTTAAAAGCCTTCTTCCTTAGGGTCATTAAAACTTGGAATTGTGTGATAAAGGCTTAAGGGCCTTGTAAAATGTTGGCAATTATCATGGCTTAGAGATCTACCTGAAAAGATAAGAAATATTGTGGAAAAAGGAGAAATTGCATGTTTGAAGCAATTTTTTGAAAACTGGTCTGCTGCTAGAGAAAGAAAAGATGTCTGCAGGTGCTGGTGACATAATTAACCCTTTGCCGCACAGTCCCAACTTTTAACAACCCTGAAGGAAAAGGCTTTGAAAACATTGTGGAAAAGGAAAAAATGCTGGTAACCAGCATTTTCTCCTTTGCCTACAATGTTTTCTACCCTATCAAGGTCAAATTTTGCCATTTGAGCCTCCTTTAATTTGTTGTCTGCAAATGCTTTCAATTTGGACAAGTCTAAAATGTCATCATGTGGTAAAGAGTTACGATATTAGAAGTACAAGTAGTATCCTTCAAAATGCTTTTGACATGGACTAGTCTAAAATTATGTTGTCTTGTAAAGAATGAAATTTAATGTGGTTGCTTCATTTTCCTTGTTTTGCAAAGTATCAAAGTGATACAAATTTCACAATGTAAATATTTTCTTTGTTTAAATCCATTGTTTTAAATGTGTTTATGTATTTTCATTGAAATCTGATTCTAGCTTGAAAGAGATATTGGTTGACCCATTACCAGATGAAAAAATCTGCATTAAAAAATATTTTACCCATGGTCTGGCAACAGGTGGCTTAATGCATCTATGTGTTCCATGATACAGAGCGAGTCATCATATAATTATGGACCTATAAAATACATTTTGTCGAAGAACTGACTGAATCAGGAGGTACACTGGTCCTCTGACATGCAGAAAACTTACCAAAAGCTAAAAGTAACAGCCCAGGTCAGGCTGTGTGGACCACACAGGCTGAGGTAGATCGATACTTTTTGCAGATGCATTAAGCCCCTTTTCCCAGAGTATGGCTCATGTATAAGATTGATAGACTACAAACTAGATAATTTGGTGAAGGGTTCATTACCACGATGCTTTTTTGGTTACTTACAGTTTAACTCTTTTACCAAACAACAAAGTTTTAGACTTGTCCAAATTGAAAGCAGTCGTAGACAAAAAAATTAGTGTGACTCAAAAATTGAAATGTGTTTTGGAAAAGGTAAAAAACATTGTGGACAAAGGAGAAAACGCTGGTTACCAGCATTTTCTCCCTTTCCCACAATGTTTCCAAAAGCTGTCTCTCTCAGGGTCATTAAAAGTCGGGACTGTGGTAAAGGCTTAAGTGACACAGAGAGGAAATACTTGCAGCAAGGAGAATGCTTCTGGAATGGATGGAAAACCTTTTGGAAAAAGGAGCAATTGCTTGTTACAAGCAACTGCCTTTTATACCTCAAGGTTTTCAAAATGCTATCTACAGAAGAATGGTAAAACTTCCCATTTGTATTGTAATGGGTTGACAAAAATATGAGCCATGCTCTGGCAAAAGGGGTATAATGCATCTCTGTGATGCATTATACCAAGTAATTCATCACATAATTATGGATCCATAAAATCCATTTTGTCAAGCATCCATCTAAATCCAGAGGTAGAATGGTCCTCTAGCATGCAGGAAATTGATCAGCAAAAAGTTTTGACTCAGGTCAGCCTGACCTTGGTCA
Source organism: Tridacna gigas (assembly GCA_945859785.2). NCBI lineage: Eukaryota > Metazoa > Mollusca > Bivalvia > Cardiida > Cardiidae > Tridacna > Tridacna gigas. The sequence continues at coordinate 10,879,851 of OX244029.2, read as the reverse complement.
ATACTTTATGTAGTTGCAGTAAACCACCTTTTCACAGAGCATGGCTCATATAGTTGGGGGGGGGGGGGGGGCGGGGAAATGTTAACACTTAAGCTGCTGAATAAATGAAACGCAAATTTCTACTCAATACTAAGAGCCCTAACACTGCGGTTTCAAAGTCAATTTCACCGGAAAAAAAAATGCCGTATCGGACAGTGTAGATCAAAGATTAGACTGCACATTCTGTGCAGTCTGATCTTGATCTACAGTGTCCACAAAAGGTCAGTGGATCGCCATTAGCAGCTTATGGGTTAAAATAATCATGCCATGTATTGTATTTTCTTGCTTGATCGTGGATACATAATCTTATTTCAAAACTCGCTGTTATTTTGTTGTATTAAGTTTTTCGTTGTTGGTACCTGTGTATGGTGCATAATCAACATTTTAAAATTAATATTGTCACATCATAATTGTTAAATAAATGTTAAGCCCAATACTTTCTACCTAAAGAAATATAACATGTGTACAAACTCTTTACTACATAATCCCTAGTTTTAACGACCCTGGAGAGGGAGCCTTTTGAAAACATTGTGGAAAAGGGAGAAAATGCTGGTAACCAGCATTTTCTCCTTTTCACACAATGTTTTCTTCCCTTTCACAGACAAATCTTACCATATGAGCCATATCTAATTTGTCTGCAAGTACTTTGAATTTGGACAAGTGTAAAATTTTGTCGTGTGGTAAAGGGTTAAGACAACACAGTGTAGATCTATGTATCATATTTATGTTTTAACATCTGATTTGTTAGCGTTTATTATTTCTAACCATAAAAAACACAAATACACAAATTTGGCAGTAATTGCAGATTTTATGGATATGGATTTGCTGTAATAATGACGTCATGAATGATGTTGACCACATCATAAAATGTGACGTTAACACGCTGAAATTTTTTTCATGTTCTACAAATATTTGTGGTGTATAAAAAATAAATATTTCATAGGCGTTATTGCAAGGGTATTTGGTTTTTTGAAAGATAAAATGAATCTTGAGTAAGTAGACAATGCAAGGGTTGATGTTTAACCCTTTACCGCACAGTCCCGACTTTTAAGGACCCTGTAGAAGAAAGCTATTGAAAAAATTGCGGGAAAAGTAAATGCTGGTAACTAGTATTTTCGTCTTTTCTCACAATATTTTCTACCCATCAGAAAGACAGAAATCATCACTGAGCTGCAATTAATTTGTTGTCTGCAAATGCTTTCAATTTGGTCCAGTTCAAAATTTTGTCGTTTGGTAAAGAGTTGGCTCTTTACCACACAACAAAAATGTATACTTGTCCAAATTGAGAGCATTTGCAGACGACAATTTAAATGTTGTTCAAATGATGGAATTTGTCGTTGATAGGGTAGAAAAGAAGAAGAAAATGCTGGTTATCAGCATTTTCTTCTTTTCCCACAATATTTTCAAAAGGCTTCTTCTTCCTCAGGGTTGTTAAAATGGGATTGTGTGGAAAAGAGTTAAAGGTCATATCCACATGAAAATCTCAAAGTATTGGACAGTATAGATCCATGACAGATGGCACAGAATTTAGTCTGATATTGGTCAGAACTAGCAGCAAAATCAGTGGAAATTATCTGCAGTTTTACAAAGACTGTTGGAGTGCCAACAAGTTCAGACTGCTCATAGCATTTAGTCTTATCTTGGATCTACAGTGTTTGAGATATTTTGCCTCAAAAAGCTTAGTAATAGGTATATCTTATATGTTTTTACCCTTTACCAGATAATGAAATTTTAGACTGATCCAAAGTGCATGTTCTGTGCAATCTGATCTTGATCTACACTGTCCGCAAAAGGTCAGTGTGCTGTGCTAAGCAGCTTAAGGATGAACTTTTGATTAACCAGAAGATAAAATTTTCAGACTTGAAAGCATTGCAGACAAGTTACTGTTCATGCTTAAATGATGTGATTTGTCTTTGGAGGGATTAAAAAAATTTGGGGATAAGAAGAAAATGCTGCTCAGCAGCATTTTCTCTTTTTCGTTATTTTCGAAATCTGAATATGAATCACGATCATTAAAGTGCAGGATCATTTGGTAAACTGTTAAGAACAGTGTCACAAAAGGAGCGATTGCTTCTATAATCCAAACAGACCTGTAAGAACAGATGTATGATTTCTAGAGGAAGTGTAATAAGCTGTATTTTTTTTAATCCTTAAAGAGCCTTCCACAACTTAAGTTGCTTTTGGAGCCATTATAGATCAAGATCAGACTGCACAAAACATGCAGTCTGATCCTAGATCTACACTGTTTGTTTTGCTGAGACATTCTCGACAGGAGAAATCCTGAATTCGTAATTATTTAGGTCTTATTTCTAGACTGAAAATATTGATTAAGTGTATTTGACGCATTAACCCTTTACCAAACGACAAAATTTTAGACTGGTCCAAATTGAAAATATTTGCAGACAACAAAATAAATGTGATTGATAACTTGAATATTGTTTTGGGAAGGGTGGAAAACATTGTGGGAAAAGGAGAAAATGCTGGTTACCAGCATTTTCTCCTTTTCCCTCAATGTTTTCAAAAGGCTTCTTTCTTAGGGTCGTTAAAAATCGGGATTGTGTGGTATAGAGTTAAGGGTTGTTGTAATTCTGGAAGCAAACAAGGATTCACATATGGGGAAAATTTGTGTACATCTTTTACATCTCTGATATTTGATGGTTCATGTGGCATTTGACATCACATTTTTTGCTCAGCTGGTTTAGTAGAAGTTGTCAAGATATTTTGATAGCCTTTTTGTCATCTGCATCGTCATTCAAAAACTTTGACAATTTTTTTTTTTTTTTTTGATATCTCTGTCATAACTGAAGATGATTACTTATTTCAAACTAGTGCTAGTTGTTTACTATCAAAAGAGGAACGTATACAAGAAGGGCAGGTAATGCTCAAAATATTTTCAACATGGTTAGGCTCCTTTTTTGACCAAAAAAAAAGGCATATATAGCTTAAGACTGGCACAAGCATGTGGAGCTCTTGCTCTTCATTGTAACACAATAAATTTGCACATACATCACTTGCCATACTATTACAAGTGTTTATGTGTCTGCATTGACAGCTCTTGAAAACACAGTAAGAAAAGGAGCAATTACTTGTTACAAGCTATTGCTCCTTTTACACAATTTTTTCCATTTCATTAAAAAAACAAAAAAGACATTCTTCTTCTCTTTAATTCTTTACCACATAATCCCAATTTAATAAGACCTTCAGAAAATCTCTTGTGGAAACAATTTTGGAAAGGGAGAAAATGCTCGTATGCAGCATTTTCTCTTTTTCTGGCAATGTTTTCTACTCTTTCAAAGACAAATCCCATCATATGAGCCACTATTAATTTATTGTCTGCACATGCTTTGGATTTGGACTGGTCTAAAATTTTACTTATTTGTAAAGATTTAACCCTTTACCAAACGACAAAATTTTAGACTGGTCCAAATTGAAAGCATTTGCAGACGGCAATATAAATGTGATTGAAAAATTGAAATTTGTTTTGGGAAGGGTAGAAAACAATGTGGGAAAAGGAGAAAATGCTGGTTACCAGCATTTTCTCCTTTTCCCACAATGTTTTCAAATGGCTTTTTTCACAGGGTCGTTGAAGTTGGGATTGTGTGGTAAAGATTTAAATCCTTCTCCATCATGTCACTTGTTTTATATACATTGGTATGACTGTAATAAGCCTATTTTGGTCACAGGTTCAGGGCATTTGCATTGAATGAATGACTTTTTCACATCATACAATATTGAGCTGTGTGTGGTGTCAGATATATTTTAAAACAGTGTGAAATAAAATGAGAAAGTGACAGTAGTGTTTTGTTCTCGGTTTGAGTCCAGTTTGTTTAACCAAACAATCCTGTGTTTTCATGACCCTGAAGAACAGGCCTTTAGAAAACATTGTGGGGAAAGGAGAAAATGCTGGTAACCAGCATTTCCTCCTTGTTCCACCATGTTTTCTACCTCTTTGATAATAGAAATCATCATATGGGCTACTATCAATTTGTGGTATGCAAATGCTTTCAATTTTGACAAATCTTTAATGTTTTTGTTAGCTCACCTGAGCACAACGTGCTCAAGAGGAGCTTTTAGGGTCACCCAGTGTCCGTCGTCCGTCGGTCGTCGTCAACAATTCTTTAAACATCAACTCCTCCTAAACCGCTGGGCCAATTTGGACCAAACTTGGCTGGAATGTTCCTTGGGAGGTCCTCTTTAAAAATTGTTCGCAGAATTTGATTCCGTCAAAAACTCTGGTTGCCATGGCAACAAAATAGAATTTTTTAGGAAATTCTTTAAAAATCTTCTTCTCTGAAACCGCTGGCCAGATTTTAAAATAATTTCACAGAGATGTTCCTTGGGTGACCCTTTTCAAGAACTGTTCGCGAAATTTTGATCCGTCAAGAAACATGGCTCTGGTGAATGGGGGCTTCTTGCACTATACAGAAATGAAGGAATTCTTAAAAATTCTTCTCTGAAACCGCTGGCCAGATTTTAAAATAATTTCACAGAGATGTTCCTTGGGTGACCCTTTTTAAAAATTGTTCGCGAAATTTTGATCCATCAAGAAACATGGCTCTGGTGAATGGGGGCTTCTTGCACTATACAGAAATGAAGAAATTCTTAAAAATTCTTCTTCTCTGAAACCGCTGGCCAGATTTTAGAATAATTTCACAGAGATGTTCCTTGGGTGACCCTTTTCAAAAAGTGTTCGCGAAATTTTGATCCGTCAAGAAACATGGCTCTGGTGAATGGGGGCTACTTGCACTATACAGAAATGAAGAAATTCTTAAAAATTCTTCTTCTCTGAAACCACTGGTCAGATTTTGAAATAATTTCACAGGGATGTTCTTTGGTTGACCCTTTTCAAAAATTGTTCGTGATATTTTGATCCGTCAAGAAACATGGCTCTGGTGATCAGAAGGAAAAAGTAAAACTTATTCAGGTGAGCGCTTCAGGGCCATTTTGGCCCTCTTGTTTGGTAAAGAGTGAATGGTAGCACATGGTTGAATGTCAAAAAATAGCCTTCACACTATTGGGTTTCCTCATTACCCCCAAAACAATTTAGCTGCATTAACTTTGGAAATACCAAAGTGACTCAGAAATGACATGAATTAACCCATTACCAAACAACCCCAAGGTTTAATGACCCTGAGGAAAAAGGCCTTTGAAAACATTGTGGAAAAAAAGAAAATGCTGGTGACCACAATGTTTTCTATCCTTTTGTTGACAAATTCCATCATTTTAGGCCCCTGTAATCTGTACTTAGCCTTGGTTCCAGTCTGATCATTTTATCTGTTAACACATTCAGACCTTACTCTGTCAAAAAATAATTCAGAAACTGACTTTCTGTTCACTACCATAGATGTGTATAGGTCATGAAAAGAGACCGCGTTTAGGAGTGATCAAAACATAATTACCGGCTCCACCCGGACTATCTGTAGTCTGCATACGCTTAACCCTTAGTGTCTAATAAACCCAACAGATATTTTAAATCTAGATAGAAGACCCATATAAATGCAATCTCATGGTCAATTTTGTCCAGAATGTCTTTGACAGTGAACTGGACAGAGTAGATCAAAGATCAGACTGCACATTTTGATCTACACTGGCCACAAAAGCAACCACAGTTGTGACAGGAGCTTTAAAGGTTAAAATTTGGTTAAGTCCAAAATTTTGTCGTCTAGTAAAGAGCTGAAGTTTCTTCTTTAAATATGGACTAGATCTGGATTTTTCCCGTTGTTTTTTAGAAATTAATAAATAAAGTAACAATCATACAAGGACCCGCTTAATACCAATGAAGTCTAATTAAAATACTGATTAATAACAATTAAGGATGATATCTTGCTATCAAACAAACAAGTGCTCCGGTAATTCACTGCGGAAAGGCATACTTGTTTGTGTGCCAAGTCTCTGAACACTGACTGAAGCAATCTGAACAGCTCTTTTAGCCGACTCTACCAGTCCTAAACTAGGCATTGTTGACAAATAAAATGCCAGGGTGCCAATAAATGAATCTCCAGCTCCCTGTAAGAAAAAATAAGAGTAGATTGAGACTGAGTCCTACACATCTCAAACCCCATTTGAAACTTTTGCTAAACAACAAAGTTTTTTTATGTGTCCAAACTGAAAGCATTTGCAGATGACAAATAAATCATGACTCAAATGATTGATTTTGTGTTAAAATGTGTAGAAAACACTGTGGAAAAAGAAGAAAAAATGCTAGTTACTAGCATTTTCTCCTTTTCCAACTGTTTTTGAAAGACACTTTCTCCAGGGTCTTTAACCCTTTACCACACAATCCCGACTTTTAATGACCCTGTGAAAGGAGCCTTTTGAAAGTATTGTAGGAAAAGGAGAAGATGCTGGTAACAAGCATTTTCTCCTTTTCCTGCAATGTTTTCTACCCTTCCCAACAAAAATTTAAATTTTGAAGTCACTCTTATTTTGTCCTATGCAAATGCTTTCAATTTCAACTAGTCTAAAATTTTGTGATTTGCTAGAGTTAAAACACAGGATTGTGTGGTAAAGGGTTAACACAAACCAGAGTCCAAGGAGTCAGCCATGTTATTTGAAAATAGATGTATCAGCCGGACAGAAATTAATGGTGGCTTAAATGATGGAATTAGCATTGACAGGATAAGAGACGTTTAACTCTTTACCAAACGACAAAAATGTAGACTTTTCCAAATTGAATGCATTTGCAGATGACAATTTAAAAGTTACTCAAATGATGGAAATTGTCTTTGATGGGGTAGAAAACATTGTGGGAAAAGGGGAAAATGCTGGTTACCAGCATTTTCTCCTTTTCCCACAACGTTTTCCAAAGGCCTCTTTCTCAGGGTTGTTAAAAGTCAGGAAAAAGAAGAAAGAGCTGATTACCAATGTTTTCAAGAACTATACCTCTTAGTGTACATGTACTATGAACTTAGAATTGTGCAGTTAAGTGTTCATTTTCAGACAAAATGTTTTGGTTTTTTATTGCATCAATCTGTAAAAAAGATGCATCTTCATGTAACTTTTGGTTATGTGAATAAAAACATGCATTTTAGGTTGAATTTATCGATGAAATAACCAAAAGCCCGCTTTGTTGTTAGGAGATAAATTATGCAATTTTCCAAGTACTTATCTCTGGACATGACTGGTTGATGCGTGTTTTTGATCTCATCATGCTGACAGCAAAACGCTGAATGAATTCATGCAGTTTGCTAATTCAGTCGATGGGTAAAAAGCAAACAAGGACTAAAGTAGTGTGTTATATGCTGATTTATCAGTACTGTCAAGTTAAGTCATGCTGTAATGGAAATGATTTCAGTCTAGAAAAGTCTAAAATTTGACCACCTGATATATAGTGTTATTTGTATTTCAATTCTGACATTATAATTTGACAGCTGTATTCTTTAGGAGCTGAAACTAAATTTCCAAAACTGTTATCTGAAACCACACATCCCACTTCTCATGATGTGATTATAAAATCTTTACAACCGAACTGTTGCAAACCTATAACATCCCTTATCTTGGCAGAACTAAGGAATCTTAACTCTTTACCAAACGACAAAACTTAATAGTAGTCCAAATTGAAAGCATTTGCAGACTACAAAGCAAATGTGAATCAGAAATTGAAATGTGTTTTCAGAAGTGTAGAAAACGTTGTGGGAAAAGGAGAAAATGCTGGTTACCAGCATTTTCTCCCTTTCCCATAATGTTTCAAAAGCCATCTTTCTCACGGTCACTAAAACTCCGGATTGTTTGGCAAATGGTTTAATGGTCAATTGTAGACCAAATATTATATAGTGTAACCTTACTGTTGTGTCCTTTGCATCAACCTTAGGTGCTGAAACATGGACCACATCTCCAGAACTGTTATCTGACACCACACATCCCATCTCTCCAAGTGTGATGATAACATCTTTACAACCTATTTTCTGCAAACCTACAACTGCTAGCTTTGCATCATCTACTGTTGATACATGTACCCCTGTCAATATTTCACACTGAAATGAAACATTTCAACAAGAACAATGCGCTAGGCAAAAACTGTTTTAACCCTATCCCAAATGACAAAATTTTAGAATAACCCAAATTGAGAGCATTTGCAGATGACAAAATTAAGTATGACTCAAAAACAGAAATCAGTTTTTGGAAGGATAGAAAACACTGTGGGAAATGGAGAAAATGCTGGTTACCGGCATTTTCTCCTTTTCCCACAATGTTTTCACAAGGCTTTTTCTTTATGGTTATTAAAACTTGGGGTTGTATGGTAAAAGGTTAAGTGTTATACCATGAAAAAAAAAGGAGGGCCATATAAAACACCTGAAAAAAAAAAAGTGATCTAGGATTTATAAAGCTGAAGAGATCCTAGTGGTGATGATGTAAATCACATACAAAATTTATTCAGATTGCATGATGGGAATTAAGTGTTTTCTAAATATAACAATTGTGTGTGTTCTTTTACTTGACATGACTGCAGCCCCGCAGTTCATAAAAATTTGACTGAAAATGTGCGCTCTACAGTGCAGCTAAGGTTTGTCCCATTGATCCACTTTTTGACCCTATGCGACCCATTTTCATACTTGTCAGAGATATTATCAAAACAAACATTCTTACCACCAGTCAGGAGAATTTGAACAGAAAATGAGGTATCTATGGTGTGCACAAGATTTTTAAAAAATTTGTCTCAGTGACCTAATTTTGGACAAAATTTGACCTGAATTTTGAACTCCTTTGTAGTATTATTCAGACAAAAATTTCGACCATTTTTTCTGAGTACTGGACTGAAAATGTGGCCTCTAGAGTGCAAACAAGATTTTTCTAAGACTCGTCTGTGACCTACTTGTTGATCCAACATGACCAGCTTTGAACTTGTTTGAAATATCATCGCGATAAACAATCTGAAAAACCTTCCTGTGTATTGGACTGAAAATGTATCCTCTGCGCATCACACAAGGTTTTTCCCAAGATTTGACACAGAGACCTACCTTTTTACGCTATGTGACCCATTTCAATGGTATCTGATATACCATCAAGAAAAACATTCTGAGTATCATTCATTAGTATCCTCTGGGAAAATCTGCCTCAAGAGTGCAAATAAGGTTTTACTAAATTTTGTCCTGGTGATCTACCTTCTGACCTGACATGAATCAATTTCAGATTTTTCTGAGATATTATCAAGAGAAACATTCTGACCTACATTCATGAGTATATGACTGGAAATGTGGCATCTAGAGTGCACACAAAGTTTCTCTAAGATTTGGCCTAGTGACCTATTTTTTGACCCAATATGACCTAATTTCATACCTATCTGAGGTATTATCAAGACAAACATCCTGACCAATTTTCATGAGTATCAGATTCAAAATGTGGCCTCTACAGGGCACACAAGATTTTTCTAAGATTTGCCCCCTTGACCTACTTTTTGACACCATGTGATCCAGTTTCAATTTCATCTGAGATAACATTACCACAAACATTCTGTCCAACTTTCATGAAAATTGGACCGAAAATGTGCACGCAAGGTTTTTCTAAGCTTTGTCCCAGTGTCCTACTTTATAACACGACATGACCCAATTTCAAATTTATATGAGATATCATTAGGACAAACATTTTGACCAAGTTTCAGGAGTATTGACTGAAAATGTGGCTTCAAGAATGCACAAATGCATACAAGGTTTTTCTAAGATTTGTCCCAGTGACATATTGTTTGACCTGATGTGACCCAATCTCGAACTTGTCCAAGATATCACCAGGACAAACATTCCAAACAAGTTTCATGAGTATCAGACTGAAAATGTGGCATCTATAGAGCACATAGCGTTTTTCTAAAATTTGTCCCAGTGACGTACTTTTTGACCTTATGTGATCCAATTTCACACTTGTCCTAGATATTATCAAGACAAACATTCTGACCAAGTTTCATGAGTATTGGACTAAAAATGTGGCCTATAGATTGCACACAAGGTTTTTCTAAGATCTGACCTGGTGACATACTTTTTGACCTGATGTGACTTAATTTTAATTTTGTCTGAGATGTTATCATGACAAACATTCTGACCAAGTTTCATATGTACTGGACTTAAAATGTGGCCTCAAGAGTGCACACAAGGTAATTATTGAAGCCAGGATGATGGATGACACACAATGGACACAGCATAATCACAAAAGCTCACCTTGAGCACTTTGTGCTCAGGTGATGTAAGCTAATAAAAACTTTGAAAATAACTGTTTACCTATAAAATATACCTGTACATCCAATTTTTTTTCCAGTTCAAATTTTCCTTAACTCTTTACAAAATGACAAAATTTCTTACTCAACCAAATTGAAAGCATTTGCAGATGACAAATGAAAAATTAATGTAGCTCAAATAATAATCTCTGTTTTGGCAAGAAAACATTGTGGGAAAAGGAGAAACTGCTGGTCACAAGCATTCTCTCCTTTTCCCACAATGTTTTAAAAAGTTTCATTCTTCAGGGTCGTTAAAACTTGGGATTGAGTAGTACAAGGTTAATCTGATCTTTTGAAAACACTGTGGATAAGAAGCTGTTCCTTATCACACATTAAAGCATGTTTTTTTTTTTAATAAATCTGACCAATTTGCCAGATCTATAAAAAAGATAACAAATGGGCGATCTAGAAACATCATATAATACAGCAAATTTATTTCTTTTAGATGCAGAACATCAGTTTTGCTTATTTTAAGTCATTTGCTCAACAGACAAAACTTTTAGCTTTCTCCACATTGAAAGCATTTGTAGGAGACAGATTAATTGCAGAACAGGTAAGCATTCATACCTCTGTCTCATTTGGACAAAATACATCAGCATTTTCAAAAAAGGCCTCATCTAGACTGATAGCTGGTGCTGGATTCAGTATTGTTTTCACTGAAATAAAGACAAACAGTTTTCAAGTAAACTATGAATGCTATTTGGCAGCTGAATTATGGTGGAAAGTTGACATCTCTACTTTACAAATCACACACATTGTACAGAATATCTCCATTTGCAACACTGTTTCCAAATCCTCCTGGATTAGAAACATCAAAAGCATACAGAAACAGATTTGATGTCAAATAAGCATTCAAGACTCCGAAAAGCAGTCACCTATTCTAAATTCTGATTTTGAATAGGTTTAAGCATTTTCCATGATTCTGCCTCATTGCGGTGTTAAACCATTTACCACCTAATCCCAAGTTTTAACCAACCTGAGAAAGAAGCCTTTTGAAAACATTGTGGGAAAACAGGAAAAATGCTGGTAACCATCATTTTCCCCTTTTCCCAGAATGTTATCTACCGTATCAAAGACAATGTTTACTCTTTACCAAACAACAAAATATTGTGCTCAACCAAACTGTAGACATTTGAAAAAGACAGATTAAAGGTAGCTTAACCCTTTACCAGACAATAAAATTTTAGCCTTGTCCAAATTGAAAGCATTTGTAGATGACAATTTCAATGTGGCTCAAATGGTGCAACTTTTCTTTGATAGGGTAGAAAACATTGTTGGAAAAGGAGAAATGCTGGTTACCAGCATTTTCTCCTTTTCCCACAATGTTTTCAAAAGGCTTTTTTCTCAGGGGCGTCAAAAGGCAGCATTGTACAGTAAAGGGTTAAATGATGATTTCTGTCTCTGATTGGGTAAAAAAACACTGTGGGAAAAGGAGAAAATGCTGGTTACCAGCATTTTCTGTCCCATGACGTTTTCAAAAGCGTTCTTTTCAAGGGTCGTTTACACTTGGGATATTGTGTGATAAAGGTTTAAATTGTTGTCTGCAAATGCTTTCAATTTTCACAAGTCTACATTTTTCAGACCCATAAATTCATATTAAAAGCATTTACTTGCAACTAACAACAACACTCTTTCAAGGCCACTGGCTGCTTTTCTCTGTAAATTAAATCATGACAAAATTCATTGACAGGTGAATACATCTGTATCAACATAACCTTTACCAGTCAGACCAGCTGGCAAATCTTACTATAGTCTCTTACCTCTTTACCAAACAAGAAAATTTAAGACCAGTCCAAATTGAAAGCAATTGCAGACAACAGAATAAATGGTACTCAAAAATGGAAATTTGTTTTGGAAAGGGTAGAAAACATTGTGTGAAAAGGAGAAAATGCTGGTTACCAGCATTTTCTCTTTTTACCACAATGTTTTCCAATGCTTTCTCGCTAAGGGTCGATAAAAGTTGGGACTGTGTGGTAAATGGTTAATAAACAACATCAGAGGTCATGAAATGCATGACATGGGTTTTCTCTTTACCAAACAATAAAAGTTTGAATATGTCCAAATTCAAAGCCTTTACAGATGACAAATGTGTCCTAAATGATGGAAATTATCTTTGAAAGGGTAGAAAACATTATGGGAAAAGGAGGAAATGCTGGTTACCAGCATTTTCTGCTTTGACTACAATGTCTTCAAAAGCCTCCTTCCTCAAGGTTGTTTAACCCTTAACCACACAATCCTGAGTTTTAATAACCCTGACGAAAAATACCTTTGAAAGCATTGTAGGAAATGGATAAAATGCTGGTACCAGCATTTTCTTCTTTTACCACAGTGTTTTCTACCCTTTCAAGGTCAAATCTAATGGTTTGTGAAACACTGAATTTGTTGCCTGCAAATGTGTTCAATTTGGACTAGTCTAAAATTTCTTTGTGTGGCAAAAGAGTTCAACTCAGGATTTTGTGGTTAAGGGGCCAGAAAACTAAATCAGCTGACCTTACCTCCATGTTTCCTTGCCATTGTTAGTGCAGCCAAGGTGACTTTGGGTTCTATCTCAAGTTGACATATAACTACTTTTGAATTGGAAATAGTTGCTTCTGCTGCTTCCAAATCTACTTCGTTCACTAACAAGTTTGCTCCAGGAACAATGATGATAGAATTCTGACCTAAAACAGATGCGATCAATTAACCCTTTACAACACAATTCTGAATGTGAACAACCATGATGAAGAAGAATTTGGAAAACATTGTGGGAAAAGGAGGAAATGATAGCAAACAACCTCCCTCCTTCTCCTACAATGTAATCTACCCTCATACAAAAGAAATCCACCAGTTCAACCATACTTTAAGTTGTCCTCTGCAAATGCTTTCAATTTAGGCAAGCCAAAAATTTTGTTGTAAAGAACTAATGTAATGTTGCTGCATACAACTCATTTGTCTGGGAACATCTTGGAAAATAGAATCTGCATCAAGGAATAATCTAACTTGTCCCATAAATTAAATAATTTATTAAGTAATTATTCTTTAAATAAAATGATTAATACAAAACAACAACAAAAAAATACTAGTAATATCTTGTAAACGTCCTGGAATTGACCACAGAAATGAAAGCTTAAATGAGTGTCAAGTAATAAATTTGGATCAATATTTGACACAGTTTTTGGATCAAGATCCGTGTCATAACAATTTTCTCAAAAGAGGTCTGCTCTGTGACAAAAACTTATCTTTGAGTCATGGCATTCTCAGTTTTTACCAAACAACAAAATTTTAGTCTTGATCAAATTGAAAGCATATTCAGGCAACAAATTCATTGTAGCTCAAAAGATGATATCAGTCTTTGAAATGGTAGAAAACATAGTCGGAAAAAGAGAAATGCTGGTTAACAGCATTTTCTCCTTTTCCGACAAATTTATCAAAGGCCTTCTTCTTCTTCAGGGTTGTTAAAACATGGGATCATGTGGTAAAGGGTTAATGACATAAAATGTCTGTGACATAATTTCATTCAATATCTTAACCCCTAACCTGCTAAATAAATGAAATGAAACTTTCAAGTCAATAGTAAAAACCCAAATGTTGCTATTTCAAAGGTATATTTCAGGAGAAAGATATCTCCATATTGGACAGTGTAGATCCAAGACCACATTGCACATTCTGTGCAGTCTGATCTTGATCTACACTGTCCGCAAAACATCACGGAGTCGAAGGGTAAAGGTTTAAAATCACTCACCACTATCATCGACCGTTATAGGGGCTACTCCTGTCATTGCTTGTTCTGTCCTGCTAATATGATCTGTAATTAAGTTAGAAGGCACATGAACTGAAAAGTCTTTTATATTTTAAACATTATTTCAGTCATTCTATCCTGCACCAGCTCACTTATTCATTTCCGAACAATATTTCTAAAGATGGTCTGTTAGAAGAAACAAAAGTTATCCCTACATGGTCTTGAGCTACCATAGTGTACTTTTGCAGTGATGTTTGCCTAACCTTTCCATTACTCCTTTATCAGATGACAAAAATTTTAGCCTGAATTGAAATAATATACAGACAACAAATTAGATGTGACCAAAAAAATAAATAATGTTGAAATATGTTTTGGAAGAGTAGAAAACATTGTAAAAAAATATAAGACTTTTTCCGCAATGTTTTCAAAAGCCTTCTTTGTCGGTGTTGTGAAAACTTCAGGCTGTGTGGTAAAGGGTTACCTTTATTGCTAGACACTTCTGCAAATTCAAGGCTCAAATGCCTTGTAATATTTTTTTTGAAAAAATAATTGATCATTGAAGTTTAACTCTTTACCACACATTCCCGAGTTGTAATGACCTTGAGGAAATAGCCTACTGAAAACCTTATGGGAAAAGGAGAAAATGCTAGTAACCAGCATTTTCTCCTTTTCCCACAAAGTTTTCTAGACTGTCACAGATAATTACCATTTTTTCAGCTACATTTATTCTGTCATCTATGAATTCTTTGAATTTGGACAAGTCTAGAATTTCAATGAGTGGCAAAGAGTTAACCCTTTACCAGACAATCCTGACTTTTAACGACCCTGAGGAAGAAGCCTTTTGAAAACATTGTGGGAAAAGGAGAAAATGCTGGTAACCAGCATTTTCTCTTTTTCCCACAATGTTTTCTACTCTTCCAAAGACAAATTTCAATTTCTGATTCACATTTATTTTGTTGTCTGCAAAAGCTTTCAATTTGGGCTGGTCTAAAATTTTGTCGTTTGGTAAAGAGTTAAGTTAACCCTTTACCGCACAATAACGCCTTTTAACGCCCCTGGGAAAGAAGCCTTTTGAAAAAATTGTGGGAAAAGGAGAAAATGCTGGTAACCAGCATTTTCTCCTTTTCCCACAATGTTTTCTGTCCTATCAAAGGAAAATTGCACTATTTGAGCCTCATTGAAACTGTCGTCTGCAAATGCTTTCAATTTGGACAAGGCTAAAATTTTGTCGTCTGGTAAAGAGTTAAGGAATGAGAATAATAATGTACATGTAGATCTACCTGTGCATACACCTAGATCCTTGAAAGCTTTGAGGAAATTATCCCCGAAAGTATCCACACCAACCTACGAAAAAAGACGAGATAAAACAAGAGAACCATAAGAATCTATTGCTGCTCACCCGAGTTAACCCTTTACCACACAATCCCGACTTTTTACGACCCTGAGAAAGAGGCCTTTTGAAAACATTGTGGAAAAAGGAGAAAATGCTGTTAACCAGCATTTTCTCCTTTTCCCAACGTTTTCATCCCTACCCAAACAAAACAAATGTCAATTTTTCATTCACATTTATTTTGTCGTCTGCAAATGCTTCCAATTTGGACAGGTCCAAAATTTTGTTGTTTAGTAAAGAGTTAACAAGTCAAAGAAAGAAAGAAATACATGTACATGCATTGATAATTTCAGAAACATGGAAAAGTTTTTTAACATCAGCCAGACAAGAATATTTAACCCTTTATCACACAATCCCGACTTTTAACAACCCTGAAAAAGAAGGCTTTTGAAAAAATTGTGGAAAAAGGAGGAAATACTGGTAACCAGCATTTTCTCCTTTTCCCACAATGTTTTCTGCCCTATCAAAGACAGAAATCATAATTTTAGCAACATTTAATTTGTCATCTGCAGATGCCTTTAATTTGGTTGAGTCCAAAATTTTGTTGTTTGGTAAAGACTTAAGACTTGTCCATTACGGATGAATTTTCAGAGAACAAAACCTGGTTCAAATGATAGGACTTACTTTTGAAATGGTATATTAGGTAAAGGAGTATATGCTGGTTACCAGCACTTTCTGATTTTCCCTTTCTAGTGTTTTCTCTTGTTGTTTTTGCCGAGCCCCGTCAGTCGGTAGCATACAGGACTTGAGAACAGGAGGTCGCTGGTTCGATCCCCGGCTTGGCCTATTTCTTTCCAAGGATTGATGATAGTCATTGCCACAGGATTCATTCCTCTCCCACCGCTGACCATTGTTTCGACAATGGCTATGTGGGAAAGCAGCCTGTGGCTTGGAAAGAATATTGTACGGAGTACTGTTAAAAGAAATTCCAGGAAAGCATGGATAGGTGCACTGGCCACCGCGATATAACTGAAATAATGTTGAAAACGGCGTTAAACACCATACAATCAATCAATCAAGCAATCAATCTTGTTGTTTTTTCCACAGCCGTATTGTTTGGTCGAGCTTTAACCCTCTACCAGACGACAATAAACTTAGACTTGTTCAAAGTAATAGCACTTAAGAACTCCAAATTTAATGTGGCTCAAATATGGTATTTCTTTCTGAGCTGGTGGGAAACATTCTGGGAAAGGAAGAAACTGCTTATTACTGTCCCATTGCCCAAATACTTAACCCTTTACCAAGCAAAACTGGGTTCTAACTACCCTGAGGGAAAGGGCTTTGAAACTCTATGGAAATGGAAAAAAGGGAAAATGCTGGTATCCAGGCTTTTCTCTGTTTTTCCCCCATTGTTTTCTTATCTGTAACAGACAACTCAGTTATTTGAACCACATTTAACTCTTTACCAAACGCCAAAAATGTGGACTGGTCCAAATTGAAAGCATTGCAGACGATAATTGAAATGTGAATCAAATGATGTAAATTGTCTTGGATAGGATAGAAAACATTGTGGGAAAAGGAGAAAATGCTGGTTACCGGCATTTTCTCCTTTTCCCACAATGTTTTCAAAAGGCTTTTTCCTCAGGGTCGTTAAAACTCGGGATTGTGTGGTAAAGGGTTAATACTTGTAATTCATATACTACACAGTCCCAAGTTTTATCGACCTTGAAAATGAAGGCTTTTGAAAACCTTGTGAATTCTGCATTTTCTGATTTTCCCACAGTGTTTTCTATCCTTTCATAAATAAATCTCTCAATCAGAGCTTGTTTTAACCTTTTCCAAAACGACAGATTTAGACTCTTTCAATCTCAAACATCTGCAGACGACAAAATCAAAATTGATAAAAATGGTAGAAAACATTTTGGGAAAAAGAGAAAATGCTGGTTACCTACATTTCTTTCTTTTCCCACAATGTTTTCAAAAGGTTTCTCAAACAGGATCATTAAAACTTCGAATTGTGCATGCTTTTGTTCACCAATTTGCAAATTACCTTAGCAACCATTGCTGTTTTAGCACCCAGTTTTCTTGACATCACACACTGGTTGGCTCCTTTTCCACCCATACCCATAGCAAATTTAGTTCCCTGCAATGTTTCCCCTGGTTTTGGCAGCCTTGAGACATAACTATAATATACAGAATGTCAGATAACAGGGATTAATTAACTCTTTACCCATGTTTTTAAGCCTTTGCCAAACAATCCTGTGTTTTCATGTCCCTGAAGAGGAGGCCTTTTAAAAACATTATGGGGTAAGGAGAAAATGCTGGTAACCAGCATTTTCTCCTTTTCCTAGAACGTATTCAACCCTGTCAAAAAAACGTAAGCTCGTTTGCACCACTTTTAAATTCATCGTCTGCAGATGCTTTTAATTTGGAAGGGGGCTAAAATTTGTCGTTTGGGAAAGGGATAAAGACCCTCAGGATAAAAGCTTCAGAAAACATTGCTGGAAAAGCAGAAAATGCTACTTGACAGCATTTTCTCCTTTTCCCCACAATGTTTTCTATCCTTCCATAAATGCATCACATCAATCATGCCACATTCAATTTTGTCTGGAAATTCTTTCAATTTGGACAAGTCTACAATTTTGTTTATTTAAATAGAGTTAATTCTTAACTCTTGACCACACAGTCCTGACTTTGAATGACCCTGAAAGAGAAGGCTTTTTAAAACATTGTGGGAAAAGGAGAAAATGCTGGTAACCAAAAAACATATTTTCTCATTTTCCCACAATGTTTTCTATCATTCCATATACAAATTCAGTTTTTCAGTCACACTCATTTTGTTGTCTGGAAATTCTTTCAACTTGGACAAAAGGTGATTTCTTAACTATGATGTATGTTGTGGGCACTTATCAAAATCATCTTGATGAAGCAAAAGTATATTCAAGTTTGATCCAGTAAAATTTAGTAATTAAAACCCATTCAGTTATGCCTAGTCCACTCTGTGGTCAAAATAGGAAATACCATGAACAATTGCTGTTTGTTGATCTTTGATCTAAAGAAGGCAAATTAACAAAACAAAATGATGATTTGGCATGGAATACTTTCTAGAGTTCACTTTTAGATGAAATTTCCATGCTTTTTCACTTTCTTATTGGTTGGACAAACTTGTAGCTACACCAACAAAACCTATCAAAACATGAGGGTAAAAAAGGTTTTATTGGGATATTAAGTAAAGATGAGCCTTTGTTGGGATATTAACCCTTTACCGTACAATGCCACCTTTTGACGCCCCTGGGAAAGACGTCTTTTGAAAACATTGTGGGAAAAGGAGAAAATGCTAGTAACCTGCATTTTCTCCTTTTCCCACAATGTTTTCTACCCTATCTAAGAAAAGTTGCACCATTTGAGCCACATCGAAATTGTTGTCTGCAAATGCTTTCAATTTGGACAAGGCTAAAATTTTGTCATCTGGTAAAGGGTTAAGTAAAGATGAGCCTAACTTCGATAGGTCACTGACTAATTTACATACATGTATATGCAAACACACTGAACCTTATTTATGACAGTTTTTCCAGTCTATGACTTTATAAGTAGACATAATTCAAATTGGAGTGGTAGAATAGTTGTATATAGTTCAAGTCAACATTGCCTTATTTCACAGAAATGATTTCTTAACCCTTTACCACACAATCCCAACTTTTAACAACCCTGAGGAAGAAGCCTTTTGAAAACATTGTAGGAAAAGGAGAAAATGCTGATAACCAGTAATTTCTCCTTTTCCCACAATGTTTTCTACTCATCCCAAAACAAATTTGAATTTTTGAGTCACACTTATTTTGTGATCTGCAAATGCTTTCAATCTGGACCTGTCTGAAATTTTTTCTTGTGGTAAAGAGTTAACAGTAAAGTATTAATTTTCTGTGGGTCAGTATTTTTTTTTTTGTTAACATTGAATCTGGGTCATTCTCTCTGGCAATAGTCTAGCGATGGCAACACTTAACCCTAAGCATGACCAAGGGACCTTTTGCAGACAGTGCGGGTCAAGATCAGACTGTCCAGAACCTTCACTGGCTTCAGTCTGATCTTGAATCTACACTTTCCGATAAGGAGAAATCTTTCTCCCAAAAAAAACCTTTGAAATTGCAAAATTTGGGTTTTTATTATCAGATTGAAAATTGTATCTCTTTTATTTAGCAGGATATCCGATAAGGGTTAAAGCATGGAAATTCACTTTTGTGCCATACTAAGTAGTACTCTTAGTGCTTTGAATTGCTTTTGACAGTTGAAATCCTCGAGATCTCCCGCTTATGCATGTAATTAACCCTAAACTTTAATCTCATAGAAACCGTCAGTACCTTATAAGGTCCACATTGCAAGAACCGACGACTGTCACGTCCATTTTCGTATCTTTGAACTAAGATTTCTTCAGTTGTCCAAGGTCCGGTCCCAGAAATTGACATCAGAGTTACTTCCCTTCCTTTCTTCATTTCTTTTCGCCCCCTTTATTAATCGTACAGAATGGGTCCAAAGAAACAACGACAAACACCATCGAAAACAAAAGGCGAAGCTTCTGATTTGGATGAAACTTTCTCACCTGTTTTAAACAAAGGTAAAAGACAAGACAAAGTACAGTTTGTGTTGACGATACTATAGCCTAGTCATTTTTTCTCAGCTATTTCATTAGTTTTCGCGCTCATATACAAGGCAGGACTTTGACTAGTCGAAATATTTAGTCCTATACATTCCTATTTACCCTCATCATCAATTTACTTTTTGCATATAACTTACACAGCAAATGACAAAATATTAGATAACGAGCATAGGGATTTATAAACAACCTAGGACTAGACTGACCAGAAATAATCTTTTTGGTAGGAGTAAAAGACTCACCCGGGCTTAAACAAGGAAATCTAACCGGAACAGCAAGAAAACTGAAGGATAGTGCCGCAGATCTACACAATTTAATGCAGAAATGGAACGTCCTAAATATTGATGGCTCAAACATAATAAGCCAGATAGCAAATATAAAACTTGAGTAAGTATACTAATTTATATAACTTTGGTAAATGAGGATTTTTGTTTAACTTTTTACAAGACAATAAAGTTTTAAACTTGTCCGTTTTGAAAGCTTTTGTAGATGACAAATACAGCTAAATTGATAGGGTTTGTCTTTTGAACTTGGAGGGGTAGAAAATGTGGGAAAAGGAGAAAATGCTGCTTACTAGTTTTTTCTTTTTGCCCACTATGCCACTTTCCTGGGAGTTGTCAAAACTTGAAATTGTTTGATAAAGGATTAACTCTTCACCATACAACAAAAGAAAAAAAGTGGACTTGGCCTATTTGAATGCATTTTCAGACAACAATTTAAATGTGGCTCAAATGATCGTCTTTGATAGGGTAAAAAACGTTGTTTGAAAAAGAATATGCTGGTTACCCACAGTTTTTCCTTTTCCCACAATGTTTTCAAGAGACTTTTTTCTCAGCATCATTAAAACTTGGCACTGCTTGGTAAAGGGATAAATCTTTACAATACTACAGCTTGAATTCAATATCAACCTAAAACTTTATATGCTCTCTTATTCAGGAAATTATGACAGTTGGATCATGGAAGAGATTTAAGAGCAACACATTGCTTTCTGAGACTTTTTCCTCCTTGAAGCGGACTGCATTTAACCCTTACCAAACAATCCCAAGTTTTTATGACTCTGAGGAGGAAGGCTTTTGAAAATATTGTTGGACAAGAAGAGAATGCTGGCGACCAGCATTTTCTCCTTTTTCCCACAATGTTTCCTTCTAGGTCAAGGACAAATTTCATCATTTGAGTCATATTTATTTTGTTGTCTACAAATGCTTTGAATTTGGATGAATCTAAACTTTTGTTGTTTGGTAAAGAGTTCAGTATTAAATTTTCACTACATGAGAAAAGTTAAGCCTTGTTTACAAAAAAAGCACTTGTGGATAAATGTGGCTGAAATGATCAAGGTTATTTTTTTAACCCTTTACCACACAATCCCGACTTTTAACAACCCTGAGGAAGAAGCCTTTTGAAAACATTGTGGGAAAAGGACAAAATGCTGGTAACCAGCATTTTCTCCTTTACCCACAGTTTCCTACCTTTCCCAAAACAAAATTCAATTTTCAGTCACACTTATTTTGTCGTCTGCAAATGTTTCCAATTTGGACCAGTCTAAAATTTTGGCATGTGGTAAAGGGTTAAGAGGTAGAAAATATTGCAAGAAAAGGAGAAAATACTTTCATCATTTCCCACAATGTTCCTGAAAATCTTCTCAATCAGAGTTGTATTAAATTTGAGTTGTTTGGTAAGAATTAGCCCTTTACCACAATCCCGAGTTTTACAACCCCCCAAGGACAAAAGGCTTTTGAAAACATGGTGGGAAAAGGAGAAAATGCTGGTAACCAGCATTTTCTCCTTTTTCCACAATGTTTTCTACCCTATAAAAGACAGAAATGATCATTTGAGCAACACTAATTTTCTCACCTGCATATGCTTTCAGCTTAGACGGTGTCAATATTTTTCGTGTGGTACAGAGTTAAGGTGAATTTATGAAGGTGCTTTTGCAGATTGTACATTTAATATCAAAGTTTCATTGAATGAATACCAAAATTTCATTTTCCTTGTTTTCAGCCCCGTTTACAGTCAAGACAATAGCTTACAGACAGATGTTCTACCAGAGTCCTTATTACCACTTTGTGATCAAATGTCACTGGTGCTTGGTAAAATGGTAAATACAGTAACAGTCATGCAAAGTACATGTACTGTACCAACATTATGATAAATTGAAAACTTGTTAAGTATGAGTATTTACAGCTTATCAGTTCTCCATATTCCCCTTTTATCATAATTGTCTTCTGCATTGCCACAGTGTTCCTTGTCTTATTTTAACTTTTTTTTTTCATTTCAGAAATTTTTAGAATTAAAAATTACATGGAATCTGTTAACAAAACATTCTCAAAAAATGATGAAAGAGAAAAAACTGCTTGTCGCAATTAGTAACTCATTCCCCAAAATGTTCATATCATTTACACAATATACAAAAATTATACCTGTAAATGCATTATTGCAGATTTTTTTTTTTATTGCAATTAATTACTGTTGAAAAGGATTATTGCCTAATGAGAAAATTTTAGTGACCATTATTCTTCTTTTGCTACAATGTATTTAGGTGTAAACACACTTGCACTAAATCTCAACGCATGTTGATTATCATCCATTTACATGTATTTGGATATTTGTAAAGTCACCTGCTGAGTATTTGGTAACCAACATTTTCTCGTTTTCCCACAAGGTCTTCTACCGTTCCACTGATAAACTCCAATGTTTGACTCATATCTTATTTGTCATCTGAAAATGGTTTCAGTTTGGACAAGTCTAAAATATTATCCTTTGGTAAAAGGGTAAAGGGGGTGATTAGGTAGAGAGTTCACCTTTGGGCCACTGGTGCTAGGTTTGATCTTTGTGAAAGCTGTTTGTGTAGCTATGGGTTAACTCTACCAAACAAGCTGTATTTTAAATCTTCACCACACAATCCAAGTTTTAACAACCCTGAGGGAGAAGGCTTCTGGAAACATTGTGAGAAAAGAAGAAAATGCTGGTTACCAGCATTTTCTCCTTTTCCCACAATGTTTTCTACCCTATTACATACAAATACCTTCATTTTTACCACTTGTGGTTTGTCGTCTGCAAATGCTTTCAATCTGGATGAGTGTAAAATTTTGTCATTTGGTAAAAAGTTAATGACCCTAGTAAAGTAGCCCTTTGAAAATATTGTGGAAAAAGGAGAAAACTAGTGGTAACCAGCATTTTTTTTTTTTTTTTTCAAACAATGTTTTAAACACTTTCAAAAGGTATTTAACTCTTATTGCCATATTTATTTATCGTCTGCAAATGCTTTGACTCTAGACAAGTCTAAAATTTTGTCTTTTGGTAAAGAGGTAGCCATTTCCATCATGTCAAAATGGGTGTATGTTTCTCTTGGAGTTCTGAACTGTTTTAGCACCAAATTTGTAAAATATGCATTTGTTAACCCTGTATCAAACAATCCTGGATTTTCACGACCCTGAGAAAGAAGCTTTTTGAAAACACTTCGGGAAAAGGAGAAAATGCTGGTTACCAGCATTTTCTTTATTCTCACAATGTTTTCTACCCCTTCCACAACAAATTTAAATTTTTGTTACATTAATTGTGTCGTCTGCAAATGCTTTCAATTTTGACTATTGGAAAAATTTGTGGTTTGGTTAACCCTTTCCCAAACAAGCCCTGGTTTTCACGTGTCTGCAGTACAAGTCTTTTGAAAACACTGTGGGAAAAGGAGAAATTGCTCATAATGAGCAATTTCTCCTTTTCCCACAGTGTTTTCTACCCTTTTTGATAACTTTCTGCCATTTTCATCAAATTTAAAATTGTCGTCTGCAAACTCTTTCAATTTGGACCAGTCCAAAATTTGTCGTTTGGGAAAGGGTTAAGAGTCACTCTTTACCAAACAACAAAATTTTAGACTGGTCCAAATTGAAAGCATTTGCAGACAACAAATTAAATGTGACTCAAAAATTGAAATTTGTTTTGGGAAAGGTAGAAAACATTGTGGGAAAAAGAGAAAATGCTGGTTACCAGCATTTTCTCCTTTTCCTACAATGTTTTCAAAAGCCTTCTTCTTCAGGGTCGTTAAAACTCGGGATTGTGTGAAAAGGGTTAATACATGTACATGTATTCCCTTTCATTTCTTTTTTAGGAGAAACTTGTTCGTCGTTTATCTGGTATGGTAGAGACAACAGAAGGAGTGGTTCAACTAGAGAGGTACAACCATGGAAACAGAACAGAAGTAGTTCTCTTCCAGACCTGGGACGTCTCTAAGTTCAGTATGTTGGACTTTGATTACAATGACCTGTTCTACAGAAACACAATTGTAGAGTCTACTTTGATTTTGGCTAAATTTTGGTAAAACTTTCATAATCAATATATGAGCCATACTCTGACAAAAGGGGGTTTAATGCATCTCTTTTATGCAATATGCCTAGCAAGTCATCATACACATATGGATCCATAAAACTCATTTTGTCAGAAGACCAACGTAATCCTGAAGTAGATTGGTTATTTGGCATGCAGCAAATTTATCCAAACCAAAAAGCAGGCTAACATCATGTGTCGATGCCATTTGCTGATGCATTAAGCCCCCTTTTCACAGAACATGGCTCATGTGCATAATTAGATATACCACAGAGTATCTTTGAAATTATTGTAACAAATGGAAAGATTTCTATGATGACCTGTTTCTTCGCTCACCATGCTTTCTAAAACAATCATTACTACAATCTAGACGTCACTAAGTTTGTTTTTGTATCCAAACAATCCCATGGGTTAATGATCCTTAGGAAAAAGTCTTTAACTCTTTACCAAACGACAAAATTTTAGACTGGTCCGAATTGAAAGCATTTGCAGACAACAAATCAACTGTGGCTCAAAAATGAAAATTTGATTAGGGAAGGATAGAAAACATTGTGGGAAATGGAGAAAATGCTGGTTACTAGCATTTTCTCCTTTTCCCACAATGTTTTCATTAGGCTTTTTCTTCAGGGTCATAAAGTCGGGAAAGTATGGCAAAGGGTTCAAACATTGAGAGAAAAGGAGAAAATGCTGGTAACCAGTATTTTCTCCTATCCCAAGTGTTTTCAACCCCATTAAAGACAGAAATCATCATTTGAACTACCTTTCACCCTTAACCAAACAGCCCTGAGACTTAATGACCTTGGGGTGGGAGGCTTTTGAAAACTTTGCAAGAAAAGAAGAAAATACTGGTAATCATTATTTTCTCCTTTTCCCACAATATTTTCTACTTCTTCAGAGATGAATTATCATTAAAGCCACAATTAATTTGTCATCTGCAATGGCTTCGAATTTGGACAAGTATGAGTTTTGGTCATTTGGTAAAGGGTTAAAACAGTTTTGCAGTAGAACACCCAGAAAAAAATCCTTATTATGTAGGAATTACCATAGTGAATCGAGAGACAAATGAGAACAGGTAAAGGGAAGAAAAATGCCTTTTTTGAATTGAATGAAAAATTGTGGGAATAGACAGTTTGCGTGGGCAAATTGATTGTTTTCAGTTCAGTGTTTTCAGAAATTTCTACTTCAGCAAGGTATATTGTGGCAATAATCTAATGAAAATCAGCTTGATATCTGATTGATTGATTGATTGAGTTTGGTTTATTTATTGTTGCCACCACTTGCCTATGTAGGGAATGCCCTAAAGAGCCTGTTAGTTATGTGATGGGGGATAGATACAGGACAAAACCCATCCTAAGTTAAGCCATGTTCTGTAACATGTCCAGTATATAGCACCATTTCACGTTTAAAATATCATACAAAAGACACAGAGGATATTTGTTTTTTTTTTCGGTGCAAGTTCGAAATTTATTTCATCGAGTGAGCATCATCGGTAATATTTTCACTAGTGGCACACATGAAAATATTACCGATGATGTTCACGAGATGAAATAAGTTTCGATCTTTCATAAAAAAAAACAAATATTCTATTTATTTCATGCTTCTAACCCCTATTTTGTTGGAACTTTCATCAAATCCAGGACAATTGTTTTTGGTAATTCCCCATGGTGTACCCTCCTCACATAACAACGCATTACAATATTACATAAAGCATGAGAAATATAGCTGTAAATTACGTAATGAAATATCAAACCATAATCCAACATTATTTCTCGATAAACTACCGAAAAGCATGAAATAATATTGGTTATTTTTAGCTCCACTGGCCGAAGGCCAGCGAGCTATTGTCATGGCGTTGTGTCCGTCGTGCGTCCGTCCGTTCGTCCGTGCGTCCGTCCGTAAACTTTTTCTTTAAAAAACTTCTCCTCAGAAACTATTGACTGGATTTTTACCAAATTTCACAGGAATGTTCCTTTGGTGGTCCTCTTTCAAATTCCTTCAAATAATTGTGTTCCATGAAGAATTCTGGTTGCCATGGCAACCAAAGTAAAAAACCTTTAAAAATCTTCTCCTCCCAAACCGCTATTTGGATAGCATTATTATTTTGCAGGAATGTTCCTTAGATACAGGTTTACAGAATTCCTTTAAAAAAAAATGATCTGTCAAAAAACATGGCTTTTATGGGAGACTCATTTTCCTTTTATGGTATAAAGTAAAATCTTTGAAAAATTTCTTCTCTAAAACTATTCATTGGATTTCATTGTTGTTTTGCAGGTAAGTTCCTATGGTGGTTGTCTGCCAAATTGTTTCTATGGTGGTTGTATACCAAATTCCTTTTAAAAAAATGATACACCTAAAAACACATTTTTTTATAGACAAGGCTTATATTTCAAAAAAATGTTCTTCTCCAAAACTATTTATTGTGTTAGTTTTATCGACTAACAAAGAAAAAGGAAGAAAATTGGATTGACTTGACCTAGTCAGGACTGTCCTATTTAAGCCCACACATTTTCCTTGGTATTAAGATCACAATTTACTCCAATGATATGCTTTTAGTTAGTACTAGTAATAAAATATCACTGGCCATAAATAAGATAAAAGCTTGAGCACCTTTCACAACTTGAGCTTTTCAATTTTGCCTTATTACTAAGCCTGAGTAACCATGCCAAGATAAAAAAGAAAAAGTATTTTAATAACAAAACCCCCATGTTGTAGGTACTTTATAGTCCATTTGATATAGAACAAGAGAACCTCTGCACTTTTATTAGTTCTGGTAAAGGTTTGTTGACCTACTAATGAGTAAATGCAGAGTGGACAGAAGGGGTGTAAATCCTGGTGACCTGGTACAAAGTGGGACAGGGCTTTACATTTGTGATAAGGCATTAATGTTATCCAGTCAAACTGATCCCGCAACTTCAGTACACCAGAATTAATCTGTGCCCTGGAGCAGGATATTTGATTTATGTAAATGCATTTGTAGACCATTTTGTGTTGTTTGCCACAGAAGACATTCTAACTGTGACTGTGAAAAGTTGATTATTAGGGATTAGGTGTTCATTGTATGCTAGCATATTTCATTCTATCTGGTGTATTGATGTAAGTTGATCTATATTGCTATAACATTCATTCATTTGCCCTCCTAGCTGTTCTTTTAGATTACCCCTTTACCACACAATCACAACTTTTAACGACCCTGAGAAAGACATATTTTCTATATTTTGATGTTTCCCCACCCAAAATGGTTTGTGAAAGGACCTGTTGCAGACAACATATCTTCAAATTAGTAAGACATATATAAAAAAGGATAGAAATTATTGTGGGAAACTAAGAAAATGCTGGTTACCATTTTTTTCTTCTTTTCTCACAAGTTTTTTCCATACCTTTTTTCTTCAGTGAGCTAAAATGCAGGATTGAATGGTAATTGTTAAAAACTTCTTTTCGCCATTATAGAAATATCAGGCCTGTGGAGCGATACAGGCACTCAAGCGCCTCTAGTTTAGTTGGCCAGTCATGGAAGCCCACAACTTGAAGTGTGGTGAGATTTGTTGCTTACAAGTCTTACATCTCACCACTTGAGCTGTTGAGACTGATATTTGATATCTTGTTTTACAGAGGAAGTTTTTCAGGAAGTCTGTGAAATGCTGAAGAAAGAGTTGGACCTGAAGAAATGTATAGCTGCAAACATTTGTCATGGAAGAACAAGAGATGAGATAATGTTTTATTCTGCAGCATGGTTACATCAACCCTATATTGACAGTCACTGTGAACTTTTGATAGAGTCAGTGTTGCTTGAAACTAGGCATAAAACTTGAGCATAGGTATGCAAAATAATTGAGCAGTGTAAGTAGCAAAAGGGGGTTTAATTCTTTACCACACAATCTCAACTTTTAACGACCTCAAGGAAGAAAACTTTTAAAAACATTGTGGGAAAAGGAGAAAATGCTGGTAAACAGCATTTTGTCCTTTTTGCACAATGTTTTGTACCTTTCCCAAAGCAAATTTCAAATTTTGGGTCACACTTATAGTGTTGTTTGCAAATGCTTTTAATTTGGACAGGTCTAAAATTTTGTTGTTTAGTATAGAGTTAATGCATCATTGTGATGCATGAAACCAAGCAAGTCATTATGTAATCACGGATCCTTAAAGTTCTTGTTGTCTAACAACCGACTAAATCTGGAGGTTGAATGGTCCTTTTCCATGAAGGAAATTTACTCATAGAAAGGTGCTTCGACCCAGGTCAGCCTACAGATGCATTAAACCCCATTTTTCTAGAGCATGGCTCAAAAGTACAGAACATTTCAATGGAGTTGTTAACTCTTTACCAAAGGACAAAATTTTAGACTGGTCCAAATTGAAAGCAGTAGCAGATGACAAAATTAATGTGACTGAAAAATTGAAATTTGTTTTGGGAAGGGTATAAAACATTGTGGGAAAAGGAGAAAATGCTGGTTACCAGCATTTTCTCCTTTTCCCACAATGTTTTCAAAAGGTTTCTCTCTCAGGGTCGTTAAAAGTTGGGATTGTGTGGTAAAGGGTTAAGAAAGTCAGATATCCCTGAGTCTGTTAGTATGAGAGTAGATATACTGTCAAGATATAACTGGAATAAATTTAACTATTCAAATTTCATCATAGACACAAGAAGAAAGTACATGTAAAAGGGTTGTAAAAGGTAAATACTTGGGTGGCCAGTAAGCTGCTTTGCACCCATGGTATAATATGTCATGTGTGTACATGGATCTGGAATTGTCTGATCTTTTTAGTTAACCCTTTACCACACAATGCGGACTTTAAACAACCCTGAGAAAGAAGCCTTTTAAAAACATTGTGGGAAAAGGAGAAAATGCTGGTAACCAGCATTTTCTCCTTTTCCCACAATGTTTTCTACCCTTTTCGAGACAAATTTCATTTTTTTAGCCACATTTATTTTGTCGTCTGCAAATGCTTTGAATTTGGGCCAGTCTAAAATTTTGTCGTTTGGTAAAGAGTTAAACCCTGCACCACAGATTTCCGTGTTTTATTGACCCTGAAGAAGAAAGCTCCTGAAGACAGAGTTAGAAAAGGAATGTTGGTATACCAAGCATTTACTCCTTTTCCCATAATGTTTTCTATCCTTTTAAAGACAAATTCCATTTGTTGCCTGAAATAGCTTTTGAATTGGACAAGTCTAAAATTCTGTTGTCTGGTAAAGAGTTAAATGTGTTCTCTTAACCCGTTACCACACAATCCTGAGTTTTAATGACCCTAAGGGAAAGGACTTTTGAAAACATTGTGGGAGAGGGAGAAAATGCAGGTAATCAGCATTTTCTTCTTTTCCCATAATGTTTTTTACCTATTCAAGGGCAAATACTATCAGATGAAAAATACTGGCATTGTTCTCTGTAAATGCTTTGAATTTGAACAAGTCTAAAATTTTGCTGTGTGGTAAAGGGTTAATTGTTTACCAAAAGAAATTTTAGAATCATTCATACTAAAAGCAACTGCAGATAACAAATATAGCCAATGGCTTTTAATAAAACAAGTGAGTTAACAGAGAAGAAAGACAATTTTCTTTTAGTTTTCATTTGTTTCATGGTAATACTTGAGCATTCTGATTATTGTAATTTTAATTTTCAAATAAACTAAGGTAGATGTGTTGCACAAACCGTATAAACTGTAGTATTAGATTGTACGTGAAAATGAAACAAGATATACAAATTCACCAGTCTTGCAAATAGTTCACATCACACATGACTAACTGTGAAGACACTGTTCCTATAAACAGTTTCTTGTTTTTATAGAGAGCGACAGAAGAACCTGAGACTACACTGCCATTGTTGGAATAAACTTCTTCTATATCTGCCATGTTTTTGTTAACCAGCCTTACACGTAAAACCTGAAACAAACATGCACATAGATGAGACTTATATAATTACAGTATACATTGCAAAGCATAACAGTGACTGTAGTTGGCTTTATAAAGGATCTAGATCAAGACCAGTATTCTTTTTACAAATATTGTAAATTAAGATTGTGCCGTCTGATTTTGGATCCAAACTGTCAGATTGCCCTGTCACTCAATAATATCTTTTATGCATATTAAGATCACATATAATCCTCCGTAATTCAACCCTTTTACTGTCATCATTTTGTTGAAATCTTTTTCAGCTCAAAAAATCCGCTTTAATCATCTTTTAACTTAGATATGTGCGCTAAATGACCAAAGCTGTCCATGCACCATGAAACAACATTCATTCATTCCACACTGTCGGTTTTTCAGGCAAAACACCTTTAAAATTACAACACTTTGATCAGTTTTCTTGTTTGAGAAAGTCTGTTTTGTTTATTTAGCGCTTTAACCCTCCATCACACAACAGTGAGTAAGAAGGCCTTTGAAAACATTGTGGGAAAAGGAGAAAGTGCTGGTTAGCAGCATTTTCTCCTTTTCCCACTATGTGTTATTGTTACTAGCATTTTCTCCCTTTCCCACAATGTTTTCTACCCTGTCAAAGACAGAAATCATCATTCTAGCATCATTTAAATTGTAGTCTGCAAATGTTTTCACTTTGATCCAGTCCAAGAGTTTAAGATTAATCTACCACAGAATCATTCCAAAGACTTAAAAAGTCTATAATATCAAGTTTCTGTCCAAGAGAATATAAAGATTTCATTTCAAAATCATCTGCTGCAAAATTATTCAGGAGTTAATGAATTAACTCTTTACAAAATGACAAAATTTTAGATTTGCATTTAACCCATTTGCAGACGGCAAATAAAATGCGACTCGAAAATTAAAATCTGTTTTTCAAAAGGTAGAGAGCATTGTGGGGAAAGGAGAGAATGCTGGTTACCAGCATTTTCTCTTTTTCCCACAATGTTTTCAAAACTGTCTTCCCTCAGGGTTGTTAAAACTCGGGATTGTGTTGTAAAGGGTTAAAGCTATAATGTTAACCTGAGCTACTGGTGGATGTTTTCCAAAGATACCATTGATATTCAGAGCTGTGATCAGTTTTGGATGTGCTCCAATCCATAAGTCTCCATTCACAGGATCTACAACTAGATTATCTGCAGAAGTTCCTATATCAACAACCTGTGAGGGAATAAAAAACAATGTCTGCCAGTAAAACAAATTCAACCTGTTAGCCCTTTGATATACAATGAGGGCCATTCTTCTGTTGTTTTCCTTGATTCCTCTCCAGGGCTACACTGGTCCTATTAAGGAGATTACTTGGTTTTTATCCTTGGTTTTCTTGCACTATACAGTTATGTTCTTGAGTCAATATCTCAACTGAATCTACATAGATTGTTTTACTAATCAATATATGCATAGTTTTTGTTAACTGAGAACAGAATTTGATTTGAAAGTACATGTGGACTCTACACACAACATCCCCAAGAAAATCAAGGATAAAAACAAAGGAATACAAGTAAAAAGACTAAACTGGTACCCGTTGTATCTTCCGTAGCCGTCTGATAGACAACAGGCAACACCCGATTTATCGACGGCAGGTATTGGTTTTCATATGTACCAAATCCACCAATCAGACAGCTCGTAGCAGAATGCCTTATTTTGTTTTAAAATAACCGAGCAATATTCTATCTTTGGCTAAGATTTTCATGATAGACAAAAAATTTTTCTGACCACAATCAATTTATCAAAATCGTTAAAGAATTTAATCTTTATCGATAATGTCTATTTCTGTGCATAAATAAGATTATGATTTTAATTTCCAAGTCTCGCGTTATCTCGTGAAGTCTCGAACCGGGCAGAAACTCGACTTGTAAGCATTGGGTGTTACCTGTTGTTGATGAGAAGATCGATAACAGGCTGCCAGTTTAGTAAAAAGACCAATCTGTTATTTGGTTGCCTTTTGTCTTTATCTGGCAAGGGAGATGATTTGACTCACAAGAATGACCCCCCTTCTTTGTTTTTTGACCCTTAGGAAACATTGTAGGAAAAGGAGAATATGCTGGTCATCAGATGGTGACCAGCATTTTCTCCTTTTCCAACAATGTCTCCTTTCCTAACAAAGCCATTTATAATGGGTGAAAGAAATAGAGCAAGTCTTTAATGATTAAAGAAAGCTCAATGACCAGAGACCTGGCAATTTTATCAAAGATCTACAAATTTGAAATTGTTACAAAACAGTCTCTTTTTTGCACAACCCTTTGAAAAAAGACTTGTAAAAAAACATAAAATTTTGATTGATTGTATGGTGTTTATTGCCGTTTTTAACATTATTTAATTTAAATTACAGTGGCCAGTGCACCTATCCATGCTTTCCAGGAGTTTCTTTTACCAGTACACCACATGATATTTTTTCCAAGCCAATGGCTGCTTTCCCACATAACTTTTCTCGAAACAATGGTCAGCGGTGAGAGAGGAATAAATCCTGTCACAATCACTATCATTAATCTTTGGAAAGAAATTGGCTGAGCCCAGGATCAAACCAGCGACCTCCAGTTCTCAAGTTCTGTACGCTACTGATTGAGCTACCAGGTCTAAGAGTTACAAGGTAAACACTTTGGTAGCCTGTAAGGTGCTTTGCACCCATGGTTTCTTGTATGTTAAGTGTGGACATGGATCTGGCGTCATCTGTTCTTTTCAGTTTAACCCTTTATCACATAATCCTATGTTTTAACCACCTTGAAGAAGAAAGCTTTTGAAGACATTGTGGGGAAAGGAGAGAATGCTGATAGCCTGCCGATGTTTTCTATCCTTTTAGAGACAAATTGCAGCGCTTTGGCCACATTTCATTTGTTGTCTGCAAATGCTTTCAAATTGGACAAGTCTAAAATTTTGCCTTCTGGTAAAGGGTTGAATGTGCAGAAAACATGCTTGTGACAAGCATGTTTTCCTTTTTCTCCCCAACTTTTTATTTGACCCTTCGAAAGACAAATCACATCATATGAACTATAGTTAATTGCCTGTCTGCCAATGCTTACAATATGAACAAATAAAAGACCCATGCTCTGTGAAAAGGGGGCTTAATGCTGCATCTGTTAAAAAGTATCGATCCATGTCAGCCTGCACAGTCCACGCAGGCTGACATGGGTCGAAACTTTTTGCTGTTTGTGAATTTTCTGCATGCCCAAGATACATTCTGCCTCATGATTTAGTTGGTAATTAGACAAATTGGATTTTATGGACCCACGAATACGAGATGACTTGCTTGGTACAGTGCATTAATTCTTTACCAAACGACACAGTTTTGGGCTCAAACAAATTGAAAGCGTTTGCAGACAACAAATTAAATACAACTCAAATGATGATTCCTGTCCTTGATATGGTAGAAAACATTGTGGGAAAAGGAGAAAATGCTGGTTACCAGCATTTTCTCCTTTTCCCACAATGTTTTCAAAAGCTATCTTCTTCTAGGTTGTTCAAATTCAAATTGTGTGGTAAACAGTTAAACCCCTTTCTGCCAGAGCATGGCTAAAAAAACTTCTTCCTTTTCTTAATTGTGTAAGACATCAAAATAAAAAAAAGTTGTCACAGATGGGTGATGCTCCCTTAATGTGTTTTGTCACAAAAGGAATGGCTGTTGGAGGAAGCTGAACCCTCTCCACGTGAATTACCATTCAACCTTCCATATTTCAATAATGGAAAAAAAAATCAAAGAAGATCATCAAGCCATAACACGCTAACAATATTCCTATTTTCTCTTTATGGAGTAGCTTCCCATGAAGTTTTGTTGTATTCCTCCCTGTGGTTCCTGAGAAATAGTGCTGGAACAAAAATTGGGGCTAAAAGTGCAAACCGCCATAACTTTGGCAAAAATCTCAAACTGGAACATGCTGATAAGATGCGTGTCCTCTTTAAAGGAACGCTTCACATGAAGTTTCGCCTAATTCCATGCAGTAACTGTTGTTGCTCAGGAAAAAGGCAGAAAACAAAATCGAAAACGAAATATCAAAGGGCCATAACACTGACAAAGTTCATAGAACTACACTATGCTCACAGTATGGGTATGTCCTTATTGGAAAACTTCCCCTGAAGTTTGATTGACTTCCGTCTGGTGGTTGCTGATAAATATTGCAGAAATAAAAGTAGGGAAAAAAAATGCAAAGGTCCATAACTAAAAAAATCATCAGACCAGAATATGGAATATGCTTCCCAATGCACATGTTCTCCCTACAGCGCACCCTTGTGAACCCAGGTGTGAAGTATTACCATTTATCACTCCTGGGACATTCAATTACGAAACTCATTTCTATGAACATTCATAAGATTGCAAATTACACCCAATAGCCAATCAAATTGTTGATAACATAATGATACTCTGTTGTAGTGGAGAATAATCACATTTCTTCCATTACTATGAATAAACCAGATAAAACCCACATCATTATCAACGAATATGGCGGCTGCCAGTGGGCCTTCCGTGGCTGGAACTCTTTCAGGGTGACGCCGAATGTTTTTGTAAACTTATGTCAATGATGTTCACGGCTACGGCCATATTTAAAGTATCCCCAAGCTTGATTTGAAACAGGTGATTTGATTGGTTGTAGACAAGGTAAAAATAAAAATGATGGCATATGGTTGATTAAAAAAAAGATTAAATTTTCCCACTGAAAAACTGAGATTACAAATCAAAATGCCTCATGAATAATTCATGAGAACAAGAAAACATGCACAAGATAACCCAGGGGCGATGAATGTAGTTTATGGAATACATCGAAACTGGGTCAACGACGATGCCTACAGGGAACCTTCCAATGAAGTTTTCTTGATTTCCATTCAATGTTTGTTCAAAACAAGAAGGCCATTGGTCTTGAAGGGCTCATCTGAGTAAAGTAATCTATAGTTGATAAAGCTGAAGAGATCCTGGGATTAATGATGTAAACATGAGTGTAAGTGGCCTACTTTAAGACATGACATGGTCCATTTTCCAACTTGTACAAGATGTCATCAAGACAAACATTCTGACCAAGTTTCATCAGTACCAGGCTGAAATGTGACCACTAGAGTGTGCACAAGGTGTTTCTAAAATTTAGCCCATTGACCTACTTTTTGACAGGGTGAACCAATTCAAACTTTCCAAGAATTTATCAAGACAAACATTCTGACCAAGTTTCCTGAGAATATGACTGAAAATGTGGCCTCTAGAGTGCACACAAGGTAAATGTTGATAACCCGGACAACAGACAATGCATGATGGACACAGCACGATCACAATAGCTCACCTTGAGCACTTCGTGCCCAGGTGAGCTAAAAAGATCGGACGCGAAATTAAGAACTAAAACTTCAAAGGGCCATAAATTTGATACAACATATTGAAAACAATGCATGTCATCCTTATAGAGAAGCTTCCCATGAGCTTTCGTTGAACTGTATCCAGTGGTTGCTGAGGCATAGTGCAGAAACAGAATAGGGGACTTAACTCTTTACCACACAATCCCGACTTTTAACGACCCTGAGGAAGAAGGCTTTTGAAAACATTGTGGGAAAAGGAGAACATGCTGGCAACCAGCATTTTCTCCTTTTCCCACAATGTTTTCTACCCTTCCTAAAACAAATTTCACTTTTTCAGTTACATTTATTTTGTCGTCTGCAAATGCTTTCAATTTGGACTGGTCTAAAATTTTGTTGTTTGGTAAAGAGTTAAACAGCAAAGGGCCATAGCTGTGGCAAAAAATCAGAACATGCAGTCTATATTG
The DNA here is from genome assembly GCA_945859785.2 of Tridacna gigas. Taxonomy (NCBI): domain Eukaryota; kingdom Metazoa; phylum Mollusca; class Bivalvia; order Cardiida; family Cardiidae; genus Tridacna; species Tridacna gigas. The sequence goes on along the minus strand of OX244029.2, from coordinate 10,843,964 downwards.
GAATGTTCTTATAGAAACTTCCCATGGAGTTTTGATGAACTCTGTTCACCAGGTGCTGAGAGATAGAGCAGAACTGAAATTGGGGACTAAAAATTCAAAGGGCCATAACTGTGATAAAAATTATTAAGTTCACATAATGGCAATGTGCATATGTCCCCCTTATAGGGAAGCTTGCCTTGTAGTTTTGTTGAATTTCATCCTGAGGTTATATGGAAATGAAATTAAGCAATGAAAATTCAAAGGGCCATAACTGTGACAAAAATCACTAAATCATAACATGCTGGCAACAGGCATATGGCCTTCTTAGAGGGAAGATTTCCATGAAGTGAATTCCATCCAGGGGTTACTTAGCAATAACATGGATAGGAAATTAGGCAATAAAAATTCAAAGGGCTATAACTGTGACAAAAATCATCAAACCAGAACATTCTAGCAATATGTGCATATCTATAAATCATATAGGCAAGCTTTTAACCCTTTCCCAAATGACAAATTTTGGACTAGTCCAAATTGAAAGAGTTTGCAGACGACAATTTCAAATTTGATGAAAATGGCAGAAAGGCCTCAAAACTGGTAGAAAACACTGTGGGAAAAAGAGACATTGCTCATTATGAGCAATTTCTCCTTTTCCCACAGTGTTTTCAAAAGACTTGTACTGCAGACATGTGAAAACCAGGGCTTGTTTGGGAAAGGGTTAAAGAAAAATTGAACTTTGTTTTGGGATGAGTCTAAAACATTGCTGGAAAAGGAGAAAATGCTGCTGACCAGCATTTTCTCCCTTTTCCACAATGTTTTCAAAAGCTATCTTTCTAAGGGCTGTTAAAAGTTTGGATTGTGAGGTAAAGGGATATGCTGAAAAAATGTCTCAAGAGGATATGAAATACACAATAAAATGACTAACCCAATCTGTTTCAACATCTCCATCACTTTGTATATTAAGTACATGGACTCTCTGGTGACCAGCATCAGAAACATATAATGTCCTGTGAATGATCAGAATAGTAAATGAACTTTCTAACCCAATACAGTTGGTAATAATAGGTTTTGAGATCTATTTATCAAAATTCTTTTTTCTAACCAAAGTAGAAAAATAATGGCCATATCAAGACTCAAACCTTAAACTCCTCAACATGAGAGAACTCTTCAAATTGAGCTGTCGCACAATGTCCAGCCTGGCTACTGGTTTAACCTGTTACCGTACCGCAATATTTAAGACAGGTCCGAATTGAAAGCATATGCAGACAATAAATTAAATGTTGCTTATTTGATTGGAATTATTTCTGAAAGGTTAGAAAACATAGTGGAAGAAGGAGAAAATGCTGGTTACCAGCATTTTCTCCTTTTCCCACAATGTTTTCAAAAGCCCTGTTCCTTGGGGGTCGTTAAAACTCAGGATTTTGTGGTAAAGGATTAAAGCATTTTCTGCTTTTCACACTATGTTTTCAAAAGCCCTTTGCCTTGGGGTCGTTAAAACTTGGGATTGTGTGGTAAAGGGTTAACCTTTTACCAAACAATCTCGTGTTTTAACTACCCTGAAGAAGAAGGCTTTTGAAAACAATGTTGGAAAAGGAAAAAATACTGGTAATCAGAATTTTCTCCTTTTCGCACCATGTTTTCTACACTTCCAAAGAGAAACCCTTCATATGAGCAAAATTTAATTTGTTGTCTGGGAGCGCTTTCAATATGGACCAGTCTTAACCCTTAAATGTCTTTCACAACTGTAGTTGATTTTGAGGCCAGCGCAGCATAGATAAAGATCAGACTGCACAAAAAGTGCAGCCTGATCTTTGATCTACAATGTCAGTTTTGCTGAGACACTCAGGACAAGAGCCACCTTGACATTGCAAATCTTTGGGTCTAATTCTCAGACTGAAAAATTGGTCATATCTTTTTCACATGCAAAGATTGCATAGACGACGATGTCAGTGAATCCAAGCAGGGTTAATTTAGTATCATTCATACCAAATGTCAATGATCTCTTACAAAGATTTCTTCAACAATAAGATTTCCAAAACTTTAGGAGTAGTAAAAAAAATTTTCTAAAGCATGAATGGTACATTTTCGGAACAAAAAAAAAATAGAATTATACAAACCACACATCATGTTTTAATATTCTACTCATCTGAGCATAACCACTGACATAAAAATAATTTGAACCATGCTCTGTGAAAAGGGTGCATAATGCATCTGTGAAAAGTATCAACCCAGGTCAGCCTGCACAGTTTGTGCAGGCTATCCTGGGCCAAAACTTTTCACTACTGGTCAATTTGTCTGTATGTCCAGGGACCAGCATACCTCATGATTCAGTCATTTTTTAGACAAGATGTATTTTATAGAACCCTGATTGCATAATGTCTCACTTGGTATCATGCATCAACGAGGTGCATTAAACCCCCTTTTGCCAGAGCATGGCTCATTCATTATCACTGAAAACTGTAGCATGTTTGATCAAAGGAACTTGAATGCACAACACTAAACATGGTATTGCAGTTAAAGTGCAACTCAGGAGAAGAATGTAAAGATTTTTAATATTTTAAAGTTTTGTTGTCATCGCAACCAGAGTTTTTAATGGAATTAAATTCTCTGAATAAACTCTGAGGAACACCATGGCAGGATCACATCTGTGAAAATTGTAAAAAATTGGATGGGTTTTGGACAGGTAGTTTCAGTATGATATAAAAGTTAAGGCACACACAGATCTACATGCACAATGGACAATGGATGTATGGACTCGCAGTGGACACAGGACTATGACATATAGCTAAACTCACTGGCTTTCAAGTTTCAGCCAGTGGAGCTAAAACTAAAATTGGGTCCTAGGCACTGTGCATATGATGAAACCTGGTTCAAAGCAGAGAAGTTATCTCTTACCAGATGACAATATGTTTTCGTGGAACTTGTCTTTGTGTGAGTTAGAAATGTTGATTATCCTGATTGTAAAATGTATAAATTTCACATTTGTCTACCACAAATCTGTTTCAGATTGATTGATTGTATGGTGTTTAACGCCGTTTTCAACATTATTTCAGTTTTATCACTGTGGCCAGTGCACCTATCCATGCTTTCCTGGAGTTTCATTTACCAGTACTCCACATAATATCCTTTCCAAGCCACTGGCTGCTTTCCCACATAACCATCGTCGAATCTGTTTCAGAAGGTACCACAGAATGATACAATGTCATACATGAACTATTTACCAGATGACAAACCTTGACGCCTGTCCAAAGTTGAAAGCATTCTGAGAAAAACAGATTTACTCTTTCCCAAATGGCAAAATTTTAGACTTGTTCAAACTGAAAGCGTTTTCAGATGACAAATGTGTGTCAAATAATGTTTTTGTCTATATGGTAGAAAACATGGTGGAAAAAGGAGAAAATGCTGGTTGCCAGCATTTTCTCCTTTTCCACCATGTTTTCAAAAGCCTATTTTCTTAGGGGTTAAAACCCGGGATTATGTGGTGAATGGTTAACCCTTTACCGCACAATGCCACCTTTTGACGCCCCTGGAAAAGAAGCCTTTTGAAAACATTGTAGGAAAAGGAGAAAATGCTGGTAACCAGCATTTTCTCCTTTTTCCACAATGTTTTCCACCCTATCAAAGAAAAATTGCACCATTTGAGCCACATTGAAATTGTCGTCTGCAAATGCTTTCAATTTGGACAAGGCTAAAATTTTGTCGTCTGGTAAAGAGTTAAATGGGGCTCAAATGATGAAACTTGCCAAGGATTGAAAATATTGTGATAAAAAAAAAAAAGAGGAAATGGTGACATTTTTAAGTAGTAAACACTGATTTCTGTCTTTAAAGTGGAGGAAAACATTGTGGTTACCAGTATGTTCTCCTTTTTAAACAATGATTTCAAAGGTTTCTACTTTAGAGTCGTTAAACACGCGATTGTTTGGTAAATGGTTAAAAAGAGCTTGTAAAAAATTCACCAGCTTTACCTTTTATCATTTGAAATGGCAATGCCATTTGCCATAATTAATCCAGACATGACAGTTTTTGCCAAGGTTCCATCAAAGTAGATCAGTTTTCCTGTTGGAAGGCCGAGGCCTAGTTCTAATAAAAAGCCGACCATACTTCGGATATAAATAGACTTTGTAATGTAAAACTTGTCCTTGCCAACAACCACAAGGTCATTCATACTGAAAAACACATGTGATATGATTAAAATCATGTCAAAATACAAAATACGAGGGATACTTGAAACATAACCAGAAAGTAAAGCAAATTTTCCTATAAAACTTGGAATCACAAATACTTTGATATGAGCCATGCTCAGCCTCTGTGAAAAGGGGGTTTAATGCATCTGCTAAAAGTACCAACCAAGCACAGGCTTGGTCAAAAGGTTTGCCATCCATCAATTTTCTGCATGTCAAAGGACCATTCTACCTCAAAATTCAGTTGGTTATAAGACAAGCTGGATTTTATGGATCCATGACCTTGTGGTGACTTGCTTGGTAAAATGCATCACAGAGATGTATTAAACCCCTTTTGCCACAACATGGTTTATATGTTTTTTTTTTTTAACAGAATACAATAGACAAACTAAACCTATACTTAACTTGTGCACCAATGCAAATTCCCTAGTTACCATAGCAATGTCAGGAAATGATGAGGGTGGCCAACATACTTATATCAAAGGAATGTGGTGTATGAAGAATCCCCTTTAGTTTTTGACTGTTATATTTTGTCAAAAAAATGCTCCTTATGCTCTAAGTATACTATCCACCTTTGGACCCACTAAGTCTTTCCAAAGAATGCAAAATTGATAATCAGCTATGCTCTGTTAAAAGGAGGCTTAATACATCTGCAAAAAATATCGATCAAGGTAAGCCTACACAGTCCACGCAGGCTGACCCTGGCCGAAACTTTTTGTTATTGGTCAATTTTCTGCATGTCAAAGGACCAGTTTCCCTCATAAATCAGTTGGTTGTTAGACAAAATGGATTTTATGGATCCATGATCATGTGTTGACTTGCTTGGTATCATGGATCACGGAGATGCATTAAGACACCTTTTGCCAGAGCATGGCTCATATACATGTACTAGGTAAACTTTAGTACAATTTGAAGTTACCAGGTATGATCTGGTAAGAGAATCAAACTTATAAGAATCCTGCAATTGTCTGTACATAGAACCCTTACCGAGGGTGTAGCACAATACGCACATGCTTATCAAAGATTTTGCAACCAAAGTTGTAAATCACAGTATCATATACATGTATTGATATTTCTCTAGATCTGTGCACCTTTTCAAACTAAAAGGATGGGTTAAATTGATGCACTGATGACTAGGGAGTTCCTCTGTGCTTTACAACAAATGCCACCCTCCCAATCCCTCCAGCATTGGCACTTCATGCCTCACAGTGTCTATAAATATTTTAACCCTGGCTATGCCTATGCTTATATTTCTTGCTCTTTCTAATGAGAAAGTCTCAGATGAGTGGCAGAATGCTTTGGCATATACGAGGGGTGATCAAAAAGAAGGCAGAAAGGGCCAGTAACATTTTCTGAAACAGATTTTGTGCATTTTGCCTAGCTAATTTCACTTGGCATAGATTAATCTTGCTCTAGCATAAATTTTGTAGAGGTCAAAGGAAAACTTTTCAAGTTATAAGGTATTTCAGTGTTCTTTTTGATCATCACTTATAAGTCTGTTGGTGGAAGATGTGTACATTGAGTGAAGGAGAGTATCTAAAAAAACAAGTGCTTGTCAAGCACCAGATCCCCCACCGATTGGGCTTTTTCTAACACAGCACCGAAATAAGAGCTTGAAGTGAAGATAAAAAAACAAGCATATTTTCTTTTTTGAAATACAGGTCCAAGTTATGAAAGTTGGCATTAACATGATATAATAACTACAAAACATTAAAACTTAATCAATATTGAAGTTTCTGAAAAAGAAAAAAAGACACTTTTTCTTTTTAAAATGCATACAAGAGTTATAAAACTTTTTTGTGTTTATGCCATAAGTATGAAACTTGGCCAAGAATGGGAAATGTGCGAACAAAAATCCAAAGTAAAAATTTACAAAGGGCAATAACTCCAAAAATACTGAAGATAGAGTTATGGTTCTTGTGCACTGCACTTCTCCTCAATTAGTTCTATATGTGTGTGAAGTTTCAAGTTCCTAGCTTTTATACTTTTGGAGATATACGCAAGACAGAAATCCAAAGTAAAAATTAACAAAGGGCAATAACTCAAAAATTACTGAAGACAGAGTTTTGGTTTTTGTGATCTGCACTTCTCCTTAATGAATTCTATAAGTGTATACAGTTTGAAGTTCCTAGCCTTTGTACTTTTGGAGATATGCTCCGGACAAAATTCCAAAGTGAAAATTTACAAAGAGCAATAACTCAACAATTACTGAAGATAGAGTTATGATTCTTTAGCACTGCACTTCTCCTTAATTAGTTCTATATGCGTGTAATGTTTCAAGTTCCTAGCTTTTATACTTTTGGAGATATGCTCCGGACAAAAATCCAAAGTTAAAATTTACAAAGGGCAATAACTCCAAATATACTGAAGACAGAGTTATGGTTTTTGTGCACTGCACTTCTCCTCAATGAGTTCTATATATGTGTGAAGTTTCAAGTTCCTAGCTTTTATACTTTTGGCGATATGCTTCGGACAAAAATTCAAAGTAAAAATGTACAAAGGGCAATAACTCCAAAAATACTGAAGACAGAGTAATGGATCTTGTGCACTGCATGCCTCCTCAATGAGTTCTTTATGTGTGTGAAGTTTCAAGTTCCTAGCTTTCATACTTTTGGAGATATGCTCTGGACAAAAATTCCAGAAAAAAAATGTACAAAGGGCAATAACTCCAAAAATACTGAAGATAGAGTAATGGTTCTTGTACACTGCACGCCTCCTTAATGAGATCTATCCACTTGTGAAGTTTGAAGTTGATATCTCAAATACTTTTGGAGATATGCACCGGACAAAAATGTGGGACGGAAGGACGGACGGACGGAAGGACGGAAGGACGGACAGAGACTATTACCATATCCCCCGCCGCCTTTTCGGCGGGGGATAAAAAAACATTTGAAAATATTAAAAAGATTCTGCACTTACAAAGCTCATTTGCCCCACTCAAGGCTACATGCTGACATAGTCAAAAGGGCGTTTGCATTAATATTTTTATGCCAAGTTTGTCTCCTTTTTTCTCTAGCATGATGTGTAAAGATTTTGTAAAAGAAAAGTATGTAAATCTCTAATACTTGAAATTATACAAAACAACTCATGGTGCAGCATGTTATAATAGTGAAAGAGAGCTAAATTTTCCAATTATTGTATCATTAAATGAGTTATTTCTCTTTGATCAATAAAAAGCTTGTAATTCACACAAGGTTATTCTTTGAACATAGTCTAAAGACACACATGGTTTGATTGATTGCATGGAATTTCATGCCATTTTCAACATTATTTCAGTTATATCGTGGAGGCCAGTGCACCTATCCATGCTTCCCTGGAGTTTCTTTTACCAGTACTACACACAGTATCCGTTCCAACCAACTAGCTGCTTTCCAAATAGCCATCATCTAAACAACGATCAGCATTGAGAGAGCAATGACTGTCATCAATCCTCGGAGAGAAATTGGCCAAGCAGAGGATCGAACCAATGACCTCCTGTTCTCAAGTCCTGTACGCTACCGACTGAGCTACCGTGGCTCAGCACACACATGGTGGGATTTTGTCTGTTGAGCATGGATATCATTAGCTCAGTTTGAAAAAAAGATTCTAAAATAAGAAAGAGTAAGCACATTGACAGAAACAAAAAGACAAACACCGGGCCATGACATCATCTCTGTATAGCTGAAAAAGGTCTATTGTTTGATTCTTTGAGGCAAGGTTACTTGATAACAAAGCTTTGAAAATGCTTGTTTGTAAAAAAGGTAATAACAACACTTACAACCCAGAGAAAGCCTCATCTTTAATTGTCTTGATATACTTCAATGTGAGTGGGTTTTTGTCAACCTCAAACACTGCAACCCCTTCATCAGTGAGTTCATGTATAACAACATACAACCATGATATCCCTGTAAATACAAATGGCATGGTATTGCAGACAGCTTTAATCCTTAACTACATGTTCCTGAGTTTTAATGACCCTGACTAAAACAGCCATGGAAAACATAGCAGGAAAAGGAGAAAGTGCTGGTAAACAGTATTTGCTCCTTCCCACTACATTTTCTCCTCCGAGACCTCAATATTGAGTCATTTTTACTTGGTGTCTGCCAATGCTTTTAACCCTTTACCGTACAATGCCGCCTTTTAATGACCCTGGGAAAGAAGCCTTTTGAAAGCATTGTGGAAAAAGGAGAAAATGCTGGTAACCAGCATTTTCTCCTTTTCCCACAATGTTTTCTTCCGTATCAAAGAAAAATTGCACAATTTGAGCCACACTGAAATTGTCATCTGCAAATGCTTTCAATTTGGACGCTAAATTTTTTTCGTCTGGTAAAGGGTTAATTTGAACCAGTCTAAAATTTTATCATCTGGTAAAGAGTTATTAATATACATACAGCATGACATAGAGCAGCAATTTCTCTTTGAGATCAATTTAATTACTGGTAGTCGAGCTCCATTACAAGGACTTGAGAATAGAGGGTCTCTGGCTCAAATCCCCAGCCCAGCTAATTTATTTGCGAAGATTGATGATAGTCATTGCAATAGGATTCATTCCACTCTCATGACTAATCATTGTTTTGGCTGTGACCATGTGGACAGGCAGTCAGTGGCTTTGGAAGAATATTGTGCAAAGTACTGGTAAAAGAAACTCCAGGAAAGCTTGGATAGGTGCACTGGTTGCCGCAATATAACTGAAACAATGTTGATAACAGCAATAAACACCATATAATCAACAATCAATACATTAAATGCTCATATTGTGTCACTAGTATATAATATAAAAAATCCAAAACAACCAGACAAAATATGTAATGTGAACTTAGTATTATTGTACTATAACTCTAACTTGATAAACCTTTCATTAATAGTTTATATTATTGTTTGATTGGAGGAATACATGTTTAAAACCACAAACCATGATGAAATAATAAAAAAACGTTATCAAGTTGGGTTTATAAATGATCTTATCACCGTATACAGCTCACTTGATATACCTTTCATTATCAGTTTATATTATTTATGTTTGGGATAACAGGTTTAAATTCATGTACCAGGATGAGATTTTTTATAAACCCACCTCAGTAATGTTTATTATCTCAACACAGTTTGTGGTTTCAAACATGTATTCCTAAAAACAAAAAATAATACAAACTGTTAATGAAAGGTTTATCGAGTTAGAGTTATACATGATTTTAAACCTGTTATCCCAAACATAAACATTAATATAAACTGATAATGAAAGGTATAAAGGTATGTGTATTTATATTTAGGAATTCAGTTTATCACTTATAAGATTTACCTAAGTTTTATTTTATATATTTCTATCTAAAAACCTTTAACCCTTTACCACACAATCCTGAGTTTTAACAATCCCAAGGAAAAGGACTTTTGAGAACATTTTAGGAAAGGAGAAAATGCTCCTTTTCCAACAATGTTTTCTACCCATTCAAAGAGAAATCTCCTAATCTGTAACAACATTTAGTTTGTTGGCTGCAAATGCTTTCAATATGGACCAGTCTAAAATTTTGTTTTGGAAAGAGTTATGTTTACCCTTACCAAGTGACACATTATTGCCATTATACTGTAACACGTGCAAGACAATTTAATTGGATACCTGTATTTGGATCTTTCCAGATAGATAACCCATGGGCACCTAACAATGGACTTTCACCGTTTACTTTGTTCACAACTTTAGCCTCCACCAGTGTACCATTTGTATATAAACCATAGATTTTTCCTGGAAGTCCAAACATATTCACCCCCTGTAAATGGATTAAATTCTTCAGTATCCTAGTCGCCGTCAGAGAATTACAAGCTTCTGATACATATATATGACCCATGATCTGTGAAAAGGTGGCTTAACTATTTACTCGTTCACACGACAAGATTTTGGACTGGTCCAAATTGAAAGCATTTGCAGACGACAAACTAAAATTTGTCTTTGAAAGGGTAGAAAACATTGTTGGGAAAGGACCAATGCTGGTTACCAGCATTTTTCTCCTTTTCCCATGATGTTTTCAAAAGCTTTCTTCCTGAAGGTCATTAAAAGTCAGGATTGTGTGGTAAAGGGTTAATGCATCTCGGTGATGCATAGTACCAAGCAGGTCATCATATAATTATGGATCCGTGAAATTCATTTTGTATAACAAGTGACTGAATCATGAGGTAGGCTCGTCCCTTGACACGCATAGAATTGACCCATAGAAAAGTTTCAGTCCAGGTCAACCTGTGCGGACTGTGCAGGCTGACCTTGGTCTATATTTTTTTTTTCAGATGAATTAACCCCCTTTTTACAAAGTATAGCTCATATGTAATAGAAGATGGTGAAGTAAAAAATACAGTTTAATAACCCTTTACCAAACAACAAAATTTTAGACTTGTCCAAATTGACAGGATTTGTAAGCAACAAATAAAATGTAATTCATGTGATGAGATCTGTCTTCGATAGGCTTAAAAACATTGTAGAAAAAGGAGAAAATGCTGGTTAACACAATGTTTTCTTTAGGGGTTGTATATAATACATATATGGAGGAAAGCCAATTACCAAGGAAACAAGTATTTCATAAAATTTTGAGGAAAGCGAGTCACCAAAGAAACAAGTATCTAGTGAATTATTGAGGAAGAGCTAGTTACCGAGGAAACAAGTATTGTATCTTCATCAAGGTCTGCAAAATCTTCAGAACCTCCACCTAGAAAAGGCAAAGTTATCATATAAATTACTGCTTTATGACACATTACAGGCTATCCACAGCTCAGCTGATTATTTACCAGCCCGGCCTGGTAGCTCAGTGGTTAGCGTATCTGACTTGTGACATATGGTAGTTGCAAGTTCTATACCTGGTTGAAGCAAACTTTCTTTACATGTGAGAAAAGTAATACTGGTGTGAGAAAGCCAGGAAACACGTGGGTAGGTGCACTGACTGCAGTGATATGACCTAAAAAAATGGTTAAAATGGCATTAAACTCCAATACAAAGAAACTGAATAATTACTGGTAGTCTTTAACTCTTTACCATATGACAAAATTTTGCAGATGACAAATTCAGTGTGGTGCAAATGATGCAATTTTCAGTTGAAAGGGTAGAAAACATTGTAGGAAAAGGAGAAAATGCTGGTAACCACCAGTTTGTACAAGTCTTGGCTTTAGTTGTTGGGTAAGAATCAACTCTTTCCCAAACAACAAATATTAGCCTGTTCAAACTTCAAAACATCTGCAGACAACAAATACAAAATTGGTAAAAATTGACTTAAGTTCTCTTATAGGGTAGAAAGCATTGTGAAAAAAAGAAAAAATGCTTGTTACCAGCATTTTCTCCTTTTTCCACAATGTTTTCAAAAGCTTTTTCTCTCAGGGCCATTTCAACTCGGGCTTGTCTGGTAAAGGTTTAATCCTTTAGCACGCAAGATTATTGTAGATTTTTCCAAATTGAAAGCAGTTGCAGACGACAATTTAAATGTGGCCAAATTGATGGAATTTGTTTTTGACAGGGTAGAAAACATTGTGGTGAAAGGAGAAAATGCTGGTAACCACCAGTATTTTCTCCTTTTACAGCAATGATTTCTAAGGTCTTCTTCTTCAGGGTCGTTAAAACTCGGAATTGTGTGGTAAAGGGTTATGAGACACTTTTGTCAACACATTAATATGTTCTTTCACTTTATGCCAAGGCACAAGCACAGTTGAACAGTTAGTAACCATTATTTAACTGCCTAGTGGCTCACCAACCATCTGTCTATGAATTACATCCTGTGCAACCAGGGTCCATAGTCACCTACCATTCTTTGTTGCATTCTTAGTGTAATTCTAGATTTAGAAAATAATACAGCTTCTGACTGGCTAAACCATTGCTTTCTTTACAAAGATTGATGAGAGTTACTGCAACAGGATTCATTACTCTCTCACCATTGACCTTTGTTTCATTAATGTTACTTGGGAAAGCAGCTAGTGGCTTGGGAAGAAAAGCATTTCCTCCTTTCTCCACTATGTTTCAAAGCTTTTTTCCTCAGGGTCATAAAACAAGGCTATGTTTGGAAAAGGACTTAGAAGACAAACATTCTGATCTACCGATAAATAGCAGCCAGATGTTTTAGCTTTCTGGGCATTTATTTGTTAAATCTTTCACCACAGTTAATATCATACTTTTCAGTACAATTAATGTTATGCCTTTCAGCATAGTGAATATTTTACCTTTTCAGTGCAGTTAATTTTATACCTTTCAGCAAAGTTAATATTACACCTTTCAGTACAATTAATGTTATACCTTTCACCACAGTTAATATTATACTTTTCAGTACAATTAATGTTATGACTTTCAGCATAGTGAATATTTTACCTTTTCAGTGCAGTTAATTTTATACCTTTCAGCAAAGTTAATATTATACCTTTCAGTACAGTTAATGTAATACCTTTCACCACAGTTAATATTATACTTTTCAGTACAATTAATGTTATACCTTTCAGCATTGTCAATATTATAGTAATATACTGTTTCAGCATAGTTATTATAATACCTTTTCAGCATAGTTAATAATATACCTTTTCAGCATAGTTAATAGTATATCTTTTCAGTGCAGTTAATTTTATACCTTTCAGCAAAGTTAATATAATACCTTTCAGTACAGTTCATGTTATACCTTTCAGCAAAGTTAATATACCTTTCAGTACAATTAATGATATACCTTTCAGCATAGTTAATATTATACCTTTAAGTACAGTTAATGCTATACCTTTCAGTACAGTTAATATTATAACTTTCAGCATTGTTAAAATTAAACATTTAATGCTATACCTTTCAGTACAGTTAATGTACCACAGTTAATACTATACTTTTCAGTACAGTTAATGTTATACCTTTTACCACAGTTAATATTATACCTGTCAGTAGAGTTAATGTTATACCTTTCAGCAAAGTTAATATTATACCTTTCAGTGCAGTTAATATTATACCTTTCACCACAGTTAGTGGAAAATATTTCAGAAAATGTTACTGGCCCTTTCTGCATTCTTTTTGATCACCCTTCATATATACCTTTCAGTAGAGTTAATGTTATACCTTTCACCACAGCTAATATTATACCTTTCAGTAGAGTTAATGTTATACCTTTCACCACAGTTAGTATTATATCTTTCAGTACAATTAATGTTATACCTTTCACCACAGTTAGTATTATACCTTTCAGTAGAGTTAATGTTATACCTTTCACCACAGGTAATATTATACCTTTCTTTGCAGTTAATGTTATACATTTCACCACAATTAATATTATACCTTTCAGTACAATAAATGTTATACCTGTCACCACAGTTAATATCATACCTTTCAGTACAGTTAACTAATGTTATACCTTTCACCACAGTTAATATAATACCTTTCAGTACAGTTAATGTTATAACTTTCAGTATAGTTAATATTATACCTTTAAGTACAGTTAATGCTATACCTTTCAGTAGAGTTTATGTTATACCTTTCATCAAAGTTAATATATAACCCATCAGTACAGTTAATGCTATATCTTTCACAACAGTTAATATTATACCTTTCAATACAGTTTATATTAGACCTTTCACCACAGTTGATATTATACCTGTCAGTACAGTTAATATCTTTCACCACAGTTAATATTATACCTGTCGATACAGTTAATGTTATATCTTTCACCACAGTTAATATTATACCTGTCAGTACAGTTAATGTTATATCTTTCACCACAGTTAATATTATACCTTTCAGTACAGTTTATGTTATAACTTTCAGCATTGTTAATATTATACCTTTTCAGCATAGATAATATTATACCTTTCAGTACAGTTTATGTTATACCTTTCATCACAGTTAATATTATACCCATCAGTACAGTTAATGTTACATCTTTCACCACATTTAATATTATACCCGTCAGTACAATTAATGTTATATCTTTCACCACAGTTAATATTATACCTTTCAGTACAGTTTATGTTATACCTTTCACCACAGTTGATATTATACCTTTCAGTACAGTTAAGGTTATACATGTACCTTCCACTACAGTTAATCCTGTGTCTTTCAGTACACTTAATTATAGTATACTTCAGTATAGTTTAAATTATACCTTTCAGCGCAGTTAATGCTACTGGTATACCTTTCAGTACAGTTAATGTCATACCTGTCAGTATAGTTTTACATGGTCCTGGGGACTTCGAGTATATCACCCTGTCAATACCAAGCCAAACCCTGTAAAAAGAAATGAGTCATGTTCTGTGAAAAGGGGGTTTAATTCATCTGCAAAAAAGCAGGCTGATCTTTTTGCTATAGGTCAAATTTCAGCATGTCAAAGGACCAGTCTACTTCATGATCCAGATGGTTACTAGACAAAATGGATTTAACCCTTTCCCAAATGATGAATTTCAGACTGGTCCAAATTGAAAGAGTTTGCAGACAACAATTTCAAATTTGATGAAAATGACAGAAAGTTCTCAAAAAGGGTAGAAAACACTGTGGGAAAAGGAGAAATTGCTCGTTATGAGCAATTTCTCCTTTTCCCACAGTGTTTTCAAAAGACTTGTACTGCAGACACGTGAAAACCAGGGCTTTTTTGGGAAAGGGTTAATGGATCCATAATTATGTGAAAACTTGCTTGGTATAATGCATCACGGAGGTGCATTAAAGCCCTTCATGCCAGAGTGACCCTCAAATGAAAGAAAAAGAGTTATTATCTCTATAACAGAATACAATTGTAGATTTGTCCATACTGAAAGCATTAATTTTGCAGATGACAAATTGAATGTGAAGTAAATAGTGGTATTTGTCTTTGGAAGATTAGAAATTATTGTAGGAAAAGAAGAAAATTCTTGTTATTTGCATTTTCTCCTTTTCCCAAAATGTTTTCAAAAATCCTCGTTCTAGGCATCATTAACCCTTTACTACAAAACTTTAACAACCCTGAGAAAAAGAGCTTTTGAAAACATTGTTGGAAAAGGAGAAAATGACCAGCATTTTCTCCTTTTCCCACAATGTTTTTCGCTCTTTCCACAACAAACCCTAAGGTTTAAGACACATTTATTTTGTCGCTTGAAAATTCTTTGAATTTAGATCAGTCTAAAATTTTGTTTTTTGATAAAGGGTTGAAACCATGGCTCGTTTGGGGAAGGGTCTATCTATGCCCTTTGTAAAGACGCTTAAGGGACTTTTAAAAATCTTTAAATTTTCTCAGTGCATTTTAGTACTAATCTGTCAACCTAATACAAATACATTCAATGAAAAAAAAAATTGTTGCTCTTTTTCCTACCATATTTTCCATTTAGTTGTAGGTCTGGTACTTTCTTAATGTTTAACTTTTTCTCTTTTGTATTACATTTGGTAATTTTTCTCAGGTTTTTGAGTTCAGGTTATTTCCTAGAAAAATCTAAACTGTCTGAGCCTGATAAACTTTTTCCTATAACATGAGGGCCATTGGCCCTACAGCACTAACTTGAGTAAAGTCATCTACAGTCGATAAAGCTAAAGAGATTCTGGTTTTAATGATGTTAAACACATGAGTGTAAGTGACCTTCTTTTTGAACCAATGTGACCCAATTTCAAGTTTCATGAGTATTAGGCTGAAAATGTGGCCTCTACAATGCATACAATGTTTTCTAAGCTTTTGTCCAGTGACCTACTTTGTGAACAAATGTGACCCACTTTCAAACTTGTCCAAGATATCATCAAGACAAACTTTCTGACCAAGTTTCATGAGAATCAGGCTGAAAATGTGGCCTCTATGGCGCACACAAGGGTTTTCTAAGATTTGACCCTGTGACCTACTTTTTGACCCCATGTAACCCAATTTCAAACTTGTCAAAGATATTATCAAGACAAACTTTCCAACAAAGTTTCATGCATTTCAGGGTAATAATGTGGCCTCTAGAGTGTACACAAGGTTTTTCTACGATTTAGCCTAGTGACCTACTTTTTGACCCGACATGACCCATTTTGGATCTGGTCTAAGATATCACGGCGACAAACATTCTGACTAAGTTTCAAGAGTATCAGGCTGAAATGTGGCCTCTACAGTGCACACAAGGTTTCCCTACTATTTGACCCTGTGACCTACTTTTTAACCCAACATGACCCATTTTCAAACTTGTCTGAGATATCAAAATGATATACACTCTGACCAACCTTCATCAGTATAAGGCTGAAAATGTGGCCTCCATGGTGCACACAAAGTTTTCCTGAGATTTAGCCCTGTGACCAACTTTTTGACCAGACATAACCCAATTTCAAACTTGTCTGAGATATTATCAAGCAAACAATCTGACCTAGTTTCATGAGTATCAGGCTTAAAATGTGGCCTTTAGAGTGCACACAAGGTTTTTCTAAGATTTAGCCCAGTGACCTACTTTTCGACCCTACATAACCCAATTTTCAACTTGTCCAAGATATCATCAAGACAAACATTACAACCAACTTTCATGATGTTTCAGACAGAAAATGTGGCCTCTAGAGTACTCACAGTTTTTCTAAAATTTAGCCCAGTGACCTACTTTTTGACCTGAAATGACCCAATTTCAAGTTTGTCCAAGATATTAGACAAACATTCTGACCAAGTTTCAAGAGTATCAAGCTGAAAATGTGGCCTCTAGAATGCACACAAGGTTTTTCTAAGATTTAGCCCAGTGACCTACTATTTGACCTAACATAATCTAATTTTGAACTTGTCCAAGATATCATCAAGACAAAGATTCCAACCAACTTTTATGTGTTTCAGGTTGAAAATGTGGCCTCTAGAGTGCACACAAGGTTTTTCGAAGATTTAGTCCAGTGACTTACTTTTTGATACAACATGACCCAATTTCGGACTTGTCCAAGATATTATGAAGACGAACATTCTGCCCAAGTTTCAAGAGTATCAGGTTGAAAATGTGGCCTCTAGAGTGCACACACGGTGAATGTTGATGACCGCACAATGCACGCTGGCCACAGCACGATCACAATAGCTCACTTTGAGCATTTCATGCTCAGGTGAGCTAAAAAGCAGATAAAATTACCATTTGCATGACTCTTAACCCTTTACTGCTGGTAACCAGCATTTTCTTCATTTCACACACTGTTTTCTACCCATTCAGAGACAAATTCCATTGCTTGAGCCATATTTGAATTTTTGTCTGCAAATGCTTTCAAATGATGTAACTTGTCTGTAACTCTTACCAGACAACAAAATCTTCAACTAGTCTAAATTGAGAGCATAGAAAGCAAAAAATTTGGCAGACACCAAAACATTATTAAAAAATTATAATTTGATTTGGGAAGGGTAGAAAACATTGTGGCATGGGAGAAAATGCGGTTAACCAGGATTTTCTCCTTTTCCCACAATGCTTTCAAAAGCCTTCTATCTGAGGGTCGTTTAAACTCGAGATTGTGTGGTAAAGGGTAAAAGTAACAAAGATTTCAAACCTGTATTCTCCGATAAAATAGAATATGAAACTCATCACAGCAAGTGTAGCTGCTTTTCCAAGCATTTTTTTTTTTCCAATTCAGGATTACTAGGATCAGTTAAAGTATGTGAAAATCCCTGTGGTACACTTCTGCAAAATACAGTAATCAGATACCATGCACAAGAAATGAATTTTTACAGGGCCTGGTGCAACTATGGTATGAGAGATGTCATGTGTACATAACTTTAACCCTTTTTATCAAAAGATCCTATATTATTTACTACATACCTGAAAGAAAAAGGCTTTTGAAAACATTGTGGAAAATGAAGCAAAGTGTTTTGTCCTTTTTTCCCACAATGTTTTATACACTTCTTAAGAGTAAGTCTATCATTTGTATGAAGTCTATAGTAATCCTTAACTCTTTACCACACAATAAAATTTTAGACCGGTCCAAATTGAAAGCATTTGCAGACAACAAATTAAATGTGGCTCAAATGATGTGATGTGTCTTTGAAAGGATAGAAAACAATGTGGGAAAAGGAGAAAACGCTGATAACCAGCATTTTGTCCTTTCTCTACAATGTTTTCAAAAACCATCTTCCTATAGGTCGTTAAAATTTGGGATAGAGTGGTAAAGGGTGGAAGGAAAACATGTTTTATTATTATCATATTTCTTTATCTATAAGGCAATACTTACTACATACTGGAATTAACTTTCCAGACTCAAGACTAAAAGGTCAAGGTCACAGCAGGGGGTCAATGGTCACATGCTCTAAAATTGTATCGGCAATAGATCTCTTGAAATCCTGGCCTGATTTTTTTACACAGTTTTACACATGTGAGCACCTTGATGAGACGATTAGCAAAACCAAAGTTTGAGATACCAGACTAAAAGGTCATAGCACAGGGGGTGGGGGGGAGGGTGTCAAAGGTCACAATGCTCATAAATTGTGCCTGCTCCATAATCCTTGAAACTATGGCCTGATTTTGAAATATTTCTGACGTGTGCACATTATGAGCAAGCAATCTTTACAAAGCAGTGTAGATCAAAGATCATACTGCAACTTTTGTGCAGTCTAATCTTGATCTACACTATTCACAAAGGCAACAGAAGTGGTGAAAGGCAACAAAATTTTAGACTGGACCAATTCGAAAGTATTTGCAGACAACAATTAAGTGTAGCTTAAATGGTGGTTTATGTATTGGATAGGGTAGAAAACATTGTGGGAAAAGAAGAAAAAATGCTGGTTACCAGCATTTTCTCCTTTTCCCACAATGTTTTCAAAAGTCTTCTTTCTAAGGGTTGTAAAAAGTCTGGATTGTGTGGTAAAGGGTTAAAACTTAAGAGATAAACCAAGAGAAAAAAAATAGAATAAAAATTTATAACTGAAAATGTCACTTTTGTTTATTCAGCATTTTTTCTCCTTACCAAAAGACAAAGTTTTAGACTGGTCCATATTGAAAGCATTAGCAGACAACAAAGTGCATGTGGCCCATATAATGGTAGATGTCTTTAATAGGGTAGAAAACTTTTAGGGAAAAGGAAAAACATATTGGTTACAAGCATTTTTCTCCCTTTACCCATACTTTTATTAGCCTTCTTCCTCACATTTTGCTATATACATTGAAAAAAGATTAACCCTTTACCATACAATCCCAACTTTTGAAAACATGCTGGGAAAAGGAGAAAATGCTGGTAACCAGCATTTTCTGCCTTTGGTAACCAGCATTTTCTCCCTGTTCCACAATGTTCTCTAGCCTTTTAAGAACATTTTTCCAGTATCATTCCTTTTGTCGTCTGCAAATACTTTCAATCTGGACAAGTCCAAAATTTTGTTGTTTGGTAAAGAGTTAAGTGTTTATATACAAAATTTTTCTGTTCATCAGGACTACAAATGATAACCCTGGATCCTTCTCTTAACCCTTCACCAAACAATCTCCAGCTTCAATGACCTTGAGGGAAGAGGCTTATGAAAACATTGACAGACAAGGAGAAAATGCTGGAAACAAGCATTTCCTCCTTTTTCTCATGTTTTCTACCCTTTAACTCTTTACCACAGATCAAATTTTTAGACTTGTCCAAAATATTGTGGGAAAAGGAGAAAATGCTGGTTATCAGCACTTTCTCCTTTTCCAACAATGTTTTCAAAAGGTTTCCATCTCAGGGTCATTAAAAGTCAATCAGTCAAAGTGAAATCTTATCACTTACCAGTAAGTCACATTTGATTTGTCACCTGCAAATGCTCTCAGTTTGGACTAGAATCATGTTATCTGCTAAAGGTTTAAACCTGAATATTTGACTGTGTTCAAATTTAAACATATGTATGCAGAAAGCAGCAGCTGTAAGTGATGTGGCAAATTATACAGAACAAAGATCAGACTGCATGATATCCACATTCTGATCTTCAGCCTGTCCAGTCAGATATTTTGGAAGACTTTCCAATGACAACTGCCATGTCAATGTGAAAAGTGGGT
The DNA here is from genome assembly GCA_945859785.2 of Tridacna gigas. NCBI lineage: Eukaryota > Metazoa > Mollusca > Bivalvia > Cardiida > Cardiidae > Tridacna > Tridacna gigas. Next base: position 10,823,964 of record OX244029.2, on the reverse strand, counting down.
CTTTCAACTCAACCCTTAAAGTGCCTTCACAACTATAGTTGCTTTTGCAGCCTGTGTAGATCAAGATCAGGCTGCACAAAATGAGCAGCCTGCTCTTTGATCTACACTGTCTGCTTTGCTGCTATTTTGGGTTGTATTTCTAGGATGAAAATTTCTGTTGTGTTTATTGGGCACTCTAGAGGTTAAGGTCTATTTTTTGACCTAGTTTTTGTACAAAGTGATAACAAATTTCATACATTATTTGCTTTTATCCCTTAGACCCCGAGGTACAACTTCAATAGCTTCTTGCTTTTAAAGTGTAGATCAAGATCAGGTGGCAAAAAACATGCCGACTGATCTTGGACCTAAATTGTCTTTTTTTTTTGTGCCAAAGTCTGAATAAGCAATAAACTTACAGTCTTGGTTGTTCATATCTATTTTATCAATTAACTCTTTACCATGCGACAGAGTTTTAGCCTGGTCCACAAATTGAAAGCATTAATTATGCAGGTGACAAATCAAATGTTGCTCAAAACAGGAAATTTGTGTATAAAAGCATAGAAAACATTGTGGAAAAAGGAGAAAATGCTGGTCACCATCATTTTATCCTTTTCCCACAAAGTTTTCTACCCTATCAAAGAAAACTCCAATGGATAAACCACCTGTGATACATCATCTGGAAATGTTTTCAATTTGGGCGAGTCTAAAATTTTGTGGTTTGGTACAGAGTTAACTAACAGCTGTAAGAACCTTTTATCATAGGGTAAATGTGTTCATCAGCGTGCTTGTAAGAATTTTATGCACTGTTATATCTTAAAGTTTGCATTTAGAGAGCATATCTTATGTATCAACCCTTTACCACACAAGAAAATTTTTGACTCATCCATATTAAAAGTATTTGTAGAGGAGAAACTACACATGGCTCAAAAGATGATTCTTGTTTTTGAAAGGGTAGAAAACATTGTACTGGTAACAAGCATTTTCTCCTTTTCCCACAAGGTTTTCAAAAGCCTTCTTCCTTGGGGTCGTTTAAATTCAGGATTGTGTGGTAAAGGGTTAACCCTTTATTGAATAATCCTGTGTTTAAATGATACTGAGGTGAAGAACAAGGCTTTGAAATTTTAAAATTTGGAATACTGGAAAGAGTTAACATACAGACTAATGCAGACAGAACTGGGAATTACACATGACGCAAAAATGCAACATATATGAATTTACCATAATATCCTCTTTCACCAATCCTTTACGACACAATCTTGAGTTTTAACGACCTTGAGAAAGAAGCCTTTTGAAAACATTGTGGGAAATATAAGGAAAAGATGCTACTAACCAGAATTTTGTCCTTTTCCCACAATCTCGTCAACTGTCTCAAAGACAAATATTATCATCAGTTGGGCCGCATTCAGTTTGTCATCTGTAAAGGCTTTCAATTTGGACCAGTTGAAACTTTTGTTGTCCGGTAAAGGGTTAACCCTTTCCCGAACGATAAATTTTAGACTGGTCCAAATTGAAAGCGTTTGCATACGACAATTTTAAATTTGATGAAAATGACAGAAAGTTCTCCAAAAGGGTAAAAAACACTGGGAAAAGGAGAAATTGCTCATTACGAGCAATTTCTCCTTTTCCCACAGTGTTTTCAAAAGACTTGTACTACAGACAAGTGAAAACCAGGGCTTGTTTGGGAAAGGATTAAAAAGGCCCTGTCTCCAATGAGATAAGTTACTATCATAGGATGACTTGCTTGGTATAATGCATCACAGGGATGCCTTAGACTTGTCCAAGTTGAAAGCAATTTGCAGACGACAAATTCAGCATGATTATAATGATTGGACTTGTCTTTGAAAGGTTGGAAAACATTGTTGGAAAAGGAGAAAATGCTGGTTACTATCATTTTCTTGTTTTCCCACAATGTTTCAAAAGCCTTTTATCAGGGTCAATAAAACTATGCTATAAGGTTATAGGGTTAATGGATTGGCCATAACCGGGTAGCCATGAGTCTCATAAACTACTTGCCATAACTCTTATATAAATAAAGCTTTCGATCAGAAGTGCTGGAAAGCTAAATTAACTCTTTACCACACAGTCCCGACTTTTAACGACTCTGGGGAAGAAGGCTTTAGAAAACATTGTGGGAAAAGGAGAAAATGCTGGTTACCAGCATTTTCTCCTTTTTCCAAAAATGTTTTCTAATCTATCAAGGGCAGATTTCATCATTTGGGATACCTTTGTCATCTGCAAATGCTTTCAATGTGGACCAGTCTAAAATTTTGTTGTTTGGTAAAAGGTTAAAAAGCTTTTATTATAATGCAGCAGCACATACCCCTTGTCTTTGGCAATCCCAGTGTGAAAAATTTAGGACTGCTCCGGTACAAGATGACAGTACAACTCTAAGGAACAAACCTTTTGGAAAACAAGAGGGCCATGATGGCCCTGGATTGCTCACCTGGGAGATAGGAGAAATTTCACTCCAGGGTAATAATGACCCAATTTAAAAACTCATCTGAAATATTATTAACACAAACATTCTGACCAACTGTCAAGTCAATTGAGCTGAAAATGTGGCCTCCGGAGTATTTCTTCAATTTGACCTAGTGACCTAGTTTAAGACCCCATATGACCATATTTCAAACTCATCCAAGATAATATCCATATCAAGACAAACACAGGGCAACTGAGCAAGAATTGTGGCCACTAGAGCGCCCACAAGATATTTCTTTAAATCTGACCTAGTGACCTAGTTTATGACCCTATGTGACCCAATTTTGAACTCATCCAAGATTTTATCAAGACAAACGTGCTGATCAATTTTCAGGTCAACTGAGTAAGAATTGTAGCCTTTAGAGTGCCCACAAAAACTTTCTTTTAGTTGACCTAGTGACCTAGTTTATGACCCAAGGTGACCAAAATTCAAACTCATCTGAAATTTCATCAAGAAAAACATTCTGACCAATTTTTAAGTCAGTTCAGCTATAAATGTGGCCTCTAAAGTGCCCACAAGGTATTTCTTTAATTTGACCTTGTGACCTAGTTTATGACCCAAGGTACCCCAAATTCGAACTCATCCGAGATTTTATTTAGACAAAGATTCTGACCAATTTTCAAGACAATTGAGCAATAAATGTGGCCTCTAGGGTGCCCACAAGGTATTTCTTTAATTTGACCTTGTGACCTGGTTTATGACCCCAACTCATCTGAGATTTAATTAAGACAAACATTCTGACCAATTTTCAAGTCAGTAGAGCAAACAATGTGGCCTCTAGAATGTCCACATGGTATTTCTTTGATTCGACCTAGTGACCTAGTTTATGACCCCAGGTGACCCAATTTCAAACTCATCCGAGATTTAATTAAGACAAACATTCTGACCAATTTTCAAGTCAATTGAGCAAAAAATGTGGCCTCTAGAGTGCCCACAAGGTATTTCTTTAATTTGACCTAGTGACCTGCTTTATGACACCAGATGACCCAATTTCAAAGTCCTTTGAGATTTAATCAAGACAAACATTCTGACCAATTTTCAAGTCAATTGAGCGAAAAATGGGGCTTCTAGAGTGCCCACAAGGTATTTCTTTAATTTGACCTAGTGACCTAGTTTTTGACCCAACATGACCCAATTTCGAACCCATCCGAGTTTTTATCAAGACAAACATTCTGACCAAGTTTCATGAGTATTGGACTGAAAATGTATCCTCTACAGTGCACACAAGGTTTTCCTAAGATTTGACCTGGTGACCTAGTTTTTGAACTGAGGTGACCCAGTTTCAAACTCTTCCAAGATATCATCAAGACAAAGATTCTGGCTTAGTTTCATTGGTATGGGACAGAAAATGTGGCCCATAGAGCGCACACAAGGGTTTTCTAAGATTTGACCTAATGACCTAGTTTTTGACCCCACATGACCCAATTTCAAACTCGTCCGAGATTTTATCAAGACAAACAATGAACCATGAAAAGTTCATCCCAAATACACAGCTGTACATACTAGGCTTTGCCTAGATACATCCATCATGAGCACACCTCAAACCTTTACTGCACAATGCCACCTTTTAACGACCCTGTGGAAAAAGCCTTTCGAAAACATTGTGGGAAAAGGAGAAAATGCTGGTAACCAGCATTTTCTCCTTTTCCCACAATGTTTTCTACCCTATCGAAGGCAGAAATAATCATATGAGCCACACGAATTTGTCATCTGCAAATGCTTTGAATTTGGTCCTGTCCAAAATTGTGTCGTCTGGTAAAGGGTGAACATGCAGTTGCTAAATTTGAAAATTGCCCCCATGTGTACTCTAATCAAGTTGACACACATTTGTGATGGAAGGAGTTTATGGAATTATTAACAATTTCTGGATAAATGATACATGTAGTTTCAAGTATTTAACCCTTTACCACAGAATCCCGAGTTTTAATGACCCTACGCTAAAGACCTTTTGAAACCATTGTGGGAAAAAGAGAAAATGCTGGTAACCAGCATTTTCACCTTTTCCCATGTTTTCTACCCTCTCCAAATCGGATTTCAACTTTTGAGTCACATTTATTTTGTTGTCCGCAAATGCTTTCAATTTGGACAAGTCTAAAATTCTGTCGTGCAAACAACAAAATTTACGACTTCTCCAAAGTGGAAGCATTTGAGACAACAGATTAAATGTCACTCAGTAGTGAAAATCATGTCTGAAAGAGTTGAAAACATTGTGGGAAAAGGAGAAAATGCTGGAAACTAGCATTTTCTCCAATTGCCACAATGTTTTCAAAGGGATTGTGTGGTAATGGGTTAATGTGATAAAGTGTACATGTAGCCGAGGGTATACAACTTTCTGCACAAACACTGAGAAGCAGTGAAAGAGGTAAAAATATGGTGGGGCAGGAGAAAGAAATGCGAACTCTTCAGTAACTATCTTTTTTTTATTAAATGATAGAATGTTCTACTGATCAAGAATTCAGGATATTTGAATTCCCCCCCCACACACACACACACAAAAAGGGCACTACATGCAGCTTCCTATGCTCTGCTGCAGATGCTTTTAGTAACAATTTTGAGAAAAAAGGGACATAATTGTGTCAAATATTTTGATGGTTACCTGCCCCTGAGCTAACAACTTGTCCAACTTTGAAGTAAATAATATTATCTTCAATAATGACATACGTAACAGTTTTTGAAAATTCTATGTCAAAGAAGGGGCATAACCTTGTGGAAAATATTTTGATGGTTACCTGCCCTTGTTGTATGGGTTCCCCTTTTGATAGCTGACAATTAGTCTGAGTTTGAAGTAAATATCTTCAGTAATGATAGCGATATTATAAATTGTCACAGTTTTTGCAGACCAGGGCTATGATAATACCTTGATGTTGTCTTTGAAAACAGTTGAGCTAAAAACAAGGTAGATAATGGTATCTTAAAAGTGTATGATACTGTTTATATCTTTAACCCTTTACCAGACAACAAAATTTTAGCCTTGTCCAAATTGAAAGCATTTTCAGATACTGTTTATATCTTTAACCCTTTACTAGACAACAAAATTTTAGCCTTGTCCAAATTCAAAGCATTTGCAGACGACAATTTCAATGTGGCTCAAAATGGTGCAATTTTTCTTTGATTGGGTAGAAAACATATTGGGAAAAGGAGAAAATGCTGCTTAACAGCATTTTCTCCTTTTCCAACTATGTTTTCAAAAGGCTTCTTTCCCAGGGTCATTAAAAGGCGGCATTTTGTGGTAAAGGGTTAAAAATACATGTATGCAAAAAGTATGACGTCCTGGTATAAAATGAAATCATCACTAGAGCAGTGATATCATCATAAATGATGATAATAACTGAAGCAACTCTGAAATTTAATCCTTTACCACACAATCCCTAGTTTTAACAACAAGGAAGGAACCTTTTGAAAACATTGCGGCAAACAGAGAAAATGCTTAAAAACTTCTTTTCCCACAATGCTTTCTATCTTATCAAAGACAAATTCCAGCATTTCAGCCGCATTTGAAATGTTGTCTGCAAATGCTTTCAATTTGGACAAGACTACATTTTTGTCGTGTGATACAGAATTAATCAACTAATAAACAACAGTTGTAAGTCATGGGTAATTTTATGATAAATAAACAAGAACACCCTGTGCAAGGTCTTGATTCAGCTGCACCACATTTTTCAGTCACATTTGGTGTGCAACACACGAAAAGGGGCCTTCGGACATATGCAAAAAAGTGTGTCATCCCAGATCAGCCTGTGCAGTCTGTGACTTATCTGAGACCACACTTCCCATTTTTGTGCGATTTTCTATTTCACGAAAGTCTACTGTATGAAAAAATCTTATGTAGTCGTAAAGTGCTGTCCCGGATTTGCCTGCACGGACTGCACAGGCTAATCTGGAACAACACTTTACGCAATTGTCTGTAGGCCCCTTTTTGTGTGTTGCACGCCATATATAAAAAGCTATTTTGTTTCTGAAACAGCATATACACGAGTCATGCTCTGGTAAATGAGGGTTTAATGCATGTCCGTGATGCATCATACCAAGCAATACATCACATAATTATGGATCCATAAAATCCATTTTGTCTAACAACCAAATGAATCTTGTGGTAGACTGGTTCTTTGACATGCAGAAAATTGACCAAAAGCAAAAAATTTCTGAGTCGATACTTTTTGCAGTTGTATTAAGCCCCCTTTTCACAGAGCATACACTTATATCCAGTATCACACCCATAACATAGAAGTTCAATCCTGTAAATAATGAACATCACACATAACTAACTGTGAGGTCACTGTTCCTATAATTAGCTTCTTATTTTTGTACAGGGCCGATGAGGAGGCCGATACCATGCTTCCATTGTTGAAAAATACTTCTTCTATACCTGCTACTTTATTGTCCAACATCTGTACTCTCAAAACCTATAAAATAATACACCATAATTATATAGTGGATATTTGTTCTTTTTGGTGAAAAATTAAAATTTATATCATCAACTGAACACATTATATATTACTGTATGATCTTCACGAGATGATATAAATTTTGATATTTCACAGAAAAAAAAATAAATATTCTATTTATTTCATGCTTCTAACCTCTTTTTGTTGGAACTTGTGAAGTACAAGGGGGAGCTTTCGGTATTTAACAATCAATAAATTCACTGGTCGAAATGGTGAAATTATGAAATATTTCCCAAATAAACTACCAAAAAGCATGAAATAAAATCCTTAGTTTTTATGAACCTGAGAGAGGCTTGGGAGAGTATTATGGGAAAAGGAGAAAATGCTGGTGATTAAAATTTATTTCTATTCTTCTATACCCGCTACTTTATTGTTCAACATCTCCGTGCTCAAAAACTTGACATTCCCACAGAAAAAATTATAAGAGGTACGAGAGGAATGAATTGTGTCCAAATGACTATCATCAGTTCTCAGAAAGAAATTGGAAGTGCTAGGAATTCAAACTAGCACCCCCCCACTCTGTTTAAGGCCTTATATGCAAGCGCCTGAGCTAATGGGCTCATGCTCCATAAAAAGAACAGCTACAACTAACTTATTACCTTCTGACAGCAGACGAATTGGAAGGTGTTCTGATGAAATATTGATAAATGGAAGATATTTGTTTTTTTTTCACTGAAAGACTGAAATTTATTTCATTGAGTGATCATCATCAATAATATTTTCACAAGTGGTGCAGCCACAAGTGAAAATATTACCGATGATGTTCACGAGATGAAATACATTTTGATCTTTCACCAGAAAAAACAAATATGGTTTTTATTTCATGCTTCTAGCCCCTATTTTGTTGGAACTTTCATCAAAGATCAGTACAGTTGTTTTCAATAATTCCCCATGGTGTATCTCCTCACATAACAACACATTACAATATTATGTACAGTGCGAGAAATATAGCATAAATTATGTCATATTTTCTTCTATTTGAATGGCACATGCTATTTACCTAGTGTGGGAACTACTGTTTCTGCTTTCAACTGAAGAGTTAGAAAATATAAAATCAGTACTTTCACTGGTTGTAACCATGAAATATCATACCATAATCCACCATTATTTCTCGATAAATTACCGAAAAGCATGAAATAATTAATATTACTTACGATTAAACACAAGTTAAAAAATAGTGTCAGAAGGCAAAAAGGCTTACTAAAAGCCGTATCTCTTTTTGACACAATGTTTTCAATACCAGTTTGCTGCAAATATAAAGAGTTGCCTAACTGAAATAATGTGTTAGTGGTTTTACTCTTAACTCTTTGTCACACAAGCAAAATTTAGACTGGTCCAAATTGAAAGCATTGCAGATGACAATTAAAATGTGACTCAAATAATGAAATTTGTCTTAGATAGGGTAGAAAACATCGTGGGAAAAGGAGAAAATGCTGGTTACCAGCATTTCTCCTTTTCCCACTATGTTTTCAAAAGGCTTCTTCCACAGGGTCATTAAAAGTCAGAATCATTGGTAAAGAGTTAACTACAAGACAATATTGTACACTACTGAGACTATTTCCAGACAAAAAATTTTATCTGCCTTAAATGAAAGAATTTGTATTTGAAAAGAAAGAATGTCTTGTTGGACAAAAAGAGCATGCAAGTTCATCATAATTTCTCCTTTTTTAACAATGTTTTCAAAAGCATTCTTCCTTTGGGAAGTAAAAACATGGCATGTTTGTTAACCCTTTACCAAACAATCCCAGGTTTTCACGACCCTGGGAAAGAAGCTTTCTGAAAACATTGTGGGAAAAAGAGAAAATGCTGGTAACCAGCATTTTCTCCTTTTCTCACCATATTTTCTTCTCTTTCCAAAACAAATTTCAATTTTTGAGTCACATTTAATTTCTCGTCTGCTGAAGCTTTCAATTTGGACTGGTCTACAATTTTGTCGTTTGGTAAAGGGTTAAAGGTGTAATAAAAGGTTTATCATACAGACCTGTGCAACAGGCTGATGGGCACCAAATATATTGAGCACGTCTAGAGTTCTGTAAAACAAGGGAAAAGCTCCTATCCATAAGTCTCCTGTCTCTGGATCAACATGAATGTTGTCAGGACCTGAACCTATGTCTGCAACCTACAAATCAGAACTATTTGTCATTATTTAGTCGTTGAAATCACACATACTTCCAATAACCAAAGGACAATTGTTATCTCTATACCAAACGATAAAATCTGACTTGTCCAGATTGAAAGCATTTTGCAGATGAAAAAAAAAATAAACATGACTCAGAAATTGAAATCTGTTTTGGGAAGGGTAGAAAACATTGTGGGAAAAGGAGAAAATGCTGGTTACCAGCATTTTCCCTTTTTTCCCACAACGTTTTCAAATAAAGTCAGGATTTTATGATAAAGGCTTAAAGCCTCAAACCCTTTTCAATCTATTCAAAGAGCAGAGAAAATACATTTGCAATGTACTGGTACATAATGCTTTCAAAATTGCATTAATTTTTAGGACAGAATCCCCAAGAAGACAAATTAGGCTTATCAGTTATCTAGATTTTAATATTTATTTCTGATAATTTCATTAATATTCCACGTTCTTCACTACTAAGTTCATACGAGCACCGCATGCAGATGCTATTGTTTGGCTGCAGATGCTGGATTTTCAGTGGAAAATTCTAAGTCAAAAAAGGGCATAACTTTGTCAATCAAAACTTCAAAGTTTACCTGCCCTTATTGTATAGGTTCCTCTTTTGATAATTAAGAACTTGTCCAAGTTTGAAGCAAATATCTTCCGTAGTAACAGAGATATTATAAAATCTCCAAGTTTTCAATGACAAACGCAGACTATGGTCCCAGGGCTACGCCTATACTTCTGCATTTTCTTCAAAAACAACCAAGCTAATAATGGAAGGGAAATGAGGTTTTAAACCCTTTTCCACACAATGCCGACTTTTAACAACCCTGATGAAGAAGCCTTTTGAAAACATTGCATGGAAAGGAGAAAATGCTGGTAACCAGCATTTTCTCCTTTTCCCACACTGTTTTCTACCCTATCAAAGAAAAAATCATTGCATTTGAAATTGTCATCTGCAAATGCTTTCAATTTGGACTGGTCTAAAATTTTGTCATGTGGTAAAGAGTTAACAAATTTTTATTTGTATCCTAGACCTCCTGCTTTCACTCTTTACAAAAGTTTAGACTGATTGGAAATGAAAGTATTTGTGGACAACAAATCAGTATGCCTCAAATTATGGAATTTGTCTCTGAAAGGATATAAAACATTGTGGGAAAAGGAGAAAATGCTGTCAACCGATTAATGCGCATTTTCTCCTTTTCCAACAATGTTTTCCAAAGTCTGTGTTGTTAAAACTCCAGATTGTGTGGTAAAAGGTTACCGTTAATCAGTTTCTATATTTGCAATTAAAGTCACACTGACAAGAAATATATTGGCAAGGCTTACACTTTTGTTTTGTAATCTTCATAGGTAAGAATATGGGTTTAGATCAGGCTAGTTCTGGAGCTGGCTCAATCAAACAAGTTACAACTAGAATTGTCACAGGTACCCCTGCCAAGTGCTTTGATAAGTTAGTTTAGACAGAAATAATTCTTTAATGCTTTGGAGCAGACATCCACAATGTTTTCTATATTGTCAAATACAAGACCAGTCATTTGGGTCATAATAAATTTGTCATCTGAAAATTCTTCTTAGCTAGACATTACTAAAAAGGCTTAAGAATTTTTGTAATGATTTTGAAATAAGAATATGAAACTAATTGTAATGATGGAAGTTAAAAAAAAAAAAAAACATGATCATGCATTATGTAATATCAGTTTTTACCCAGTCAGTGTCTATGTTTCCATTATCTTTGATACTGAGGGCATGCACTCTCTTCATTCCAAATTCAGACATGTACAGTGTCCTGAAAATAGAACAAAGATTCAAGAATATTTCTCTGGATCTACCTTTGCCATTGCCTATTAACCTGTTTACCCAACAATAGTAATAACCATGAGGCAGAATGCTTTTGAAAACATTGGGGGAAAAGGAATGCTTAGAGACCAGGATTTTCTTTCTTTTCAGCAATGCTTTTCGTTCTTTTAAAGACAAAATTTATCATTTCAGACTCAATACCAGTAAGATGTTGAGTGCAAAAGCTTTCAAATTGGATAATTCTAGCTTTTTGTCATCTGGTCAAGAGATAACCAACTCTAAGAGTGCAGAATAAACCTAATGGACACTTTCAGTCTAAAAGTAAGACCTCAATGTTGCTGTTTCAGGGTTGCTCTTGTCCAGAATGTCTCGGCAAAGCAGCCGGTATAGATAAACAAGAGGACCATGATGGTCCTAAATCGCTCACCTGAAATGCAACTCAGCTCAACACCATAATGCTACATGCCAAATATGAAAGCTCTAGCCCTTATGGTTTGGGACAAGAAGATATTTAAAGATTTCCTTCTTTATCTCTATGTGAAATCCGAGAACCCACAACATAGGGCCAATTTCCACACAAGGGCCATAATATGAAGTATTTTGGTAGAGGGTCACTAGATGATGCTACATGCCATATATGAAAGCTCTAGCCCTTATGGTTTGGGACAAGAAGATTTTTAAAGATTTCCTTCTTTATCTCTATGTGAAATCCAAGAACCCACAACATAGGGCCAATTTCCACACTAGGGCCATTATTTGAAGTATTTTGGTAGAGGACCACTAGATGATACTACATGCCATATATGAGAGCTCTAGCCCTTAAGGTTTGGGACAAGAAGATTTTTAAAGATTTCCTTCTTTATCTCTATGTGAAATCCGAGAACCCACAACATAGGGCCATTTTCAACACTTGGGCCATAATTTGAAGTATTTTGGTAGAGGGTCACTAGATGATGCTACATGCCAAATATGAAAGCTCTAGCCCTTACGGTTTGGGACAAGAAGATTTTTAAAGATTTCCTTCTTTATCTCTATGTGAAATCTGAGAACCCACACCATAGGGCCAATTTCCACACTAGGGCCATTATTTGAAGTATTTTGGTAGAGGACCACTAGATGATACTACATGCCATATATGAGAGCTCTAGCCCTTAAGGTTTGGGACAAGAAGATTTTTAAAGATTTCCTTCTTTATCTCTATGTGAAATCCGAGAACCCACAACATAGGGCCATTTTCAAACTAGGGCAATAATTTGAAGTATTTTGGTAGAGGGCCACTAGATGATGCTACATGACAAATATGAAAGCTCTAGCCCTTACGGTTTGGGACAAGAAGATTTTTACAGATTTCCTTCTTTATCTCTATGTGAAATCTGAGAACCCACAACATAGAGCCAATTTCCACACTAGGGCCATTATTTGAAGTATTTTGGTAGAGGGCCACTAGATGATACTACATGCCATATATGAGAGCTCTAGCCCTTATGGTTTGGGACAAGAAGATTTTTAAAAGTTTCCTTCTTTATCTCTATGTGAAATCCGAGAACCCACAACATAGGGCCATTTTCAACACTAGGGCAATAATTTGAAGTATTTTGGTAGAGGGCCACTAGATGATGCTACATGCCAAATATGAAAGCTCTAGCCCTTATGGTTTGGGACAAGAAGATTTTTACAGATTTCCTTCTTTATCTCTATGTGAAATCCAAGAACCCACAACATAGGGCCATTTTCAACACTAGGGCCATAACTTGAAGTATTTTGGTAGAGGGTCACTAGATGATGCTACATGCCAAATATGAAAGCTCTGGCCCTTACGTTTTTGGGACAAGAAGATTTTTAAAGATTTCCTTCTTTATCTCTATGTGAAATCCAAGAACCCACAACATAGGGCCAATTTCCACACTAGGGCCATTATTTGAAGTATTTTGGTAGAGGGCCACTAGATGATACTACATGCCATATATAAGAGCTCTAGCCCTTATGGTTTGGGACAAGAAAATTTTTAAAGATTTCCTTCTTTATCTCTATGTGAAATCCGAGAACCCACAACATAGGGCCATTTTCAAACTAGGGCCATAATTTGAAGTATTTTGGTAGAGGGCCACTAGATGATGCTACATGCCAAATATGAGAGCTCTAGCCCTTACGGTTTGGGACAAGAAGATTTTTAAAGTTTTTTCTCTCAGTTGCCATGGCAACCAGAGTTCTTCATGGAATTCAAATCTTTGAAGTATTCTGAAAGTGCATCACCTAAGGATCATTTCTGTGAAGTTTCACTGAAATCTGTTGGGCGGTTTCAGAGGAGAAGATTTTTTAAGTAATTGTTCACGGATGGACGGACGGACACACGGACGGACGGACGGACGCCGGACAACGATCGATCACAATAGCTCACCCTGAGCACTAATGTGCTCAGGTGAGCTAACAAGAGGGCCATGATGGCCCTGTATCACTCCACTGGCTTATAAATATAAACCACGAAGAAAAGTCTTCACTATATAAGCCCTTATAAAACTTTGACCTCATGGCTACAGTCTGACTAAATGGGGAATATTGTATTAGAAGAATAACATGCCAAATGTGGGAGTTCTTGGCCTTATGGCTGGTAACAAGATGGTTTCTGAACTTTTCACTCCATAAACCCATGTAAAACTTGTGATCCCTGGTGCAGGGCCAAACTTGATCCTAGAGCTGTAACTTGGGCCCTCTTTGTAACTGTCCACTAAATAATGCTATAATTATATGCAAAATTTGGTAGCCTAAGCCTTATGGCTGTGTACACCAAGATTTAAAAGTTTTCCCTATGTAAGCCTATGTAAATCTTGTGAACCCCCCCCTCCAAGTATGAGGCCAAATTGACCCCAGGACTATACTTTGGACACTTTTGGTAGACTCCAACTAGATCAAGCTAAATGCCAAATTTGGTAGCTCTAGGCCTTATGGTTTCAGACAAGAAGATATTTAAAGTTTTCTCTATATAAGCCTATGTATAAAACTTGTGACCCCTGGGGAAGAGCCAATTTTGACCCCAGGGCTATAATTTCAAGAAACATGATAGAGGTCTACTACATAAAGCTACATGCCAAATTTGGTAGCCCTATGCCTTATGGTTTCAGACAAGAAGATTTTTAAAGTTTTCTCTATATAAGCCTATGTAAAACTTGTGACCCCTGGGGCAGAGCCAATTTTGACCCCAGGGCTATAATTTGAAGAAACTTGATAGAGGTCTACTACATAAAGCTACATGCCAAATTTGGTAGCCCTATGCCTTATGGTTTCAGACAAGAAGATTTTTAAAGTTTTCTCTATATAAGCCTATGTAAAACTTGTGACCCCTGGGGCAGAGCCAATTTTGACCCCAGGGCTATAATTTGAAGAAACTTGATAGAGGTCTACTACATAAAGCTACATGCCAAATTTGGTAGCCCTATGCCTTATGGTTTCAGACAAGAAGATTTTTAAAGATTTCCAATATTTTTCAGTTTTGTTGCCATGGCAACCAGAGTTTTTGAAGGAATCAAATTCTTTCAAGAAATTCTGAAGAGGACCATGTCAGGATCATTTCTGTGAAGTTTCGTGAAAATCGGATGGGTAGTTTCAGAGAAGAAGATGTTTGAAATAAAAGTTAACGCACGGACGGACGGACTGACGGACGGACGGACGGACGGACGGACGGACGGACGCACGACGGACACCGGGCCATGACATAAGCCCGCTGGCCTTCGGCCAGTGGAGCTAAAAATCAGACTGCAAACTTTGTACAGTCTGATCTTGATCTAAACTGGCCACAAATAGTAGTGAAAGGCCCTTTAGGGATTAACTTTTGCTGCTAAAAGATCTGAAATTCAACCTTTTTCCAGGTCTAAAAGCACAGTTACCCAGCAAATGAAGATCCTTTTGGAAGCAAATGGCATTGATCAAAGATGAGGCAGAAAATTCAGTGCAGTCTGATCTAAATCTATGCTTTCTGCAAAAACTACTTTAGCCACTTTGGGCAGTTGAAGAATAAACTCATTCTTTGTAAGCCAACTTTTACCATATCTACAACAGCTAATTTCTGAAAATATGAAACAAATATACACAATGTTTTTTTTAAACATTTAGAAAATTTGTCTGCATAAGTCCAAGTGAATACCACATTTCACCTAATTAATGAGCTGGGACGCCATGCAAAACACTCACAGAGTGCTCTTATTTCAGAGCCAATTTCTGAAATTTATGTGCCGTCACTTAGAGGAAGTCCAGTGCTTTGATCCGAGTGTTAGTCAGTGCCAAGTGCAAAGCAATCGCCATTTCGAAAAACTCACTGTAATGTAGTAATGCATAATTCTGATTTTACTGCTGATCATGATTTATTTGGACATTAAATATCATTCACTATTAGTATGGGACACTGGTATTCCGTATTTTACTTTCTTGAAGTTTTCCAAGTAAGTTGACAAAATTTTGTGTTACCGGAAGTTTATAATGTTATTGGAAGTGTATGTGTATTCGGATAGTCAAGTGTTACTGACATTGATTTGTGAGGTATAATTACGTTGACACCATACCGGTAAGTGTATTTATAAAACATTGGTCATTAGTGATTTTCATCAGTCTGTGTTTGAAAAGTTTTAGTGAAGTTATTTTACGTTTGGAAGATTGTCCCTCAAGTTGTCAATTTTAAGGTAAGGATGGGTGTTGGTGGGAGTTGTGCTGAGGCCTCTGGAGTAAGAAATAGAGTGGGGGGAGCCCTACTGTTAGGGAGGGAGCGTTAATCAGGTGAAATAAGGTACATGTACTTACTTTTAAACCATATTTAATTTTCCCTTGTTGGTATCATGCATGAATCAAAGCTTAACTCTTTATTAAATGACAAAATCTTACACATGTCCAAATTGAAAGCATATTCAGACAAAGCAACAAATCTAACTCAAAAACTAAAATTTGTTTTGGGAAGGCCAGAAAATATTGTAGGAAAAGGAGAAAATGCTGGTTACCAGCATTTTTTCCTTTTTCCACAATTTTTTCAAAAGCTTTTTTTCTCAGGGTTGTGTGGTAAAAATTTAATATTCAAATACATGAGAAACACAATGAAAGGAAAATTTGCTCTCTGGGAAAAAGTTGTCTGCTGAATGAAAAAAAATAAATGTCTACAGGAGGAAATGTCTTTCTGGTAATTTAAAAATCAATCCCTTTTTTCAACTTTTTACCAAATATTCAGTGTTTTACAACCCCGAAGAAAAGGGCTTTTGAAAACATTGTAAGAAAAGCAAAATTGCTGGTAACCTCTTCCCACAATGTTTTCTACCATTTCATAATGAACTATACTAAATTTGTCATTTGCAAATGCTTTCAATTTGAACTTTTTTTTTTTCTGGAAAAGACTTAAGAAAAAAAGCAGAAGTGTCCAAGTTCAAAGCATTTTCTGACAACAAATTAAATGTAACTCAAAACATACATTTGTCTTCCATAGGGTAGTAAACATTGTTGGAAAAGGAGAGAATTCTGGTTACCAGCATTTTATCCTTTCCTCTCAATGTTTTCAAGTCATATTCTTCCGGGCCATTAAAAACCAGGATTGTATGGTGAAAGGTTAAGCTGAAATGAACAAAAAGATAATCAGCATGCAATGTTAGAAAACATACCTTTTATCTCTGGATATGGCTATACCATTTGGCATCACCATGTATGACTTGACTGTTTTCGATCCTTTCCCATCAAAGTAGACAACCTTTCCTGTTGGCAGACTGAGGCCAACCTCTAACGCCACTAACATCATATTCTTATTTCTTATTGACTGTGTTATGTAGAACACATCCCTGTCCAGAACCACAAGGTCGTTCATACTGAAATTTGACAAAATTGACACCCACTTGGATCAAATCTGATCCTCTATCAATTAACACTTTACCACATGAAAAAATTTTAGACTAGGCCAATTTAAAAACATTTGCAGATGACAAATTCAGCTTTGTTACAAATGAGCTTAAGCTCTCTGATAGATTAGAAAACACTGTGGGAAAAGGAGAAAATGCTGGTTACCAGCATTTTCTCCTTTTCCCATGATGTTTTCAAAAGTCTTCTTTCCCAGGGTCATGAAAACCCAGGATTGTTTGTTAAAGCATTAACTCTTTACCAGAAAATGCTGAGTTTTAACAACCCTGAGGGAGAAAGCTTTTGAAAACATAGAGTTCTATTCAACAATGTTTTCTACCCTTTAACATTTTTTGACACAATCATGAGTTTTAACAACCCTGAGGAGGAAGGCTTTGGAAAACATTGTGAAAATAGGGTAGAAAATATTGTGGGAAGAGGAGCAATGTTATCAGCATTTTCTCCTTTTCCCACAATGTTTTCTACCCTATGAAAGACAATTTCATGTTTTCAGTACCAGTATCATTTAATTTGTTGTCTGCAAATGCTTTCAATCTGGATAAGTCTTTAATTTTGTCATTTGAGAAAGGCTTTTTGAAAAAGGTCAACAGTATGAATTTTTTTCCTGGCAAAATGACCTTTAACCCTTTACCAGACGACAAAATTTTAGCCTTGTCCAAATTGAAAGCATTTGCAGACGACAATTTCAGTGTGGCTCAAATGGTGCAATTTTACTTTCATAGGGTAGAAAACATTGTAAGAAAAGGAGAAAATGCTGGTTACCAGCATTTTCTTCTTTTCCCACAATGTTTTCAAAAGGCTTCTTTCCTGGGGGCGCTAAAAGGAGGCATTGTGCGGTAAAGGGTTAAAAAACAAACAATTTGGCTTTTTACTATTGATTTGAAATTTTCATTTCATTTATTAACAGGTGGTATCAGAGTTAACCTTTTACCACATAATCCCCAGTTTTAAAAAGCCTAAGGAAAAGACCTTTTAAAAAAATAGTGGGAGACAATGTTTTCTGCAACAGTGTTTTCTACCGTTCCAAAAGTGAATTTCTATTTCTTGAGTCACAATTATTTTGTACTCTACAAAAGCTTTCAATTGAGCCAATTCTAAAATTTTCTTATTTGGCAAAGAGTTAATCATATAGCCTACAAATACAACTTCTATCATCTTCTCAGTGCCAAGCCTGGTAGCTCCATCTGTGACATACAGGGCTTAAAATAAGGGGGTCCCTGGTTTGAATCCCCAGCTGGGCGAATTTCTTTCCAAGGATAGATGATGGTCATTCTGACGAAATTCATTCCTCTGTCACTGCTGATCATTGTTTTGATGATGGTAAAGTGGGAAAGCAGCCAGTGGCTTGGCAAGAATATTAATCACAGTTCTAGTACGACAAACTCCTGGAAATCATGGATAGATGCACTAGCAACCGTGATATACCTGAAACAATGTTGAAAATGGCATTTCACACCATACAAACAATAAAAAAATCAAATTTTGTCTTCTGGTACAGTTAACCCCTTTCTATGGAACAACATTATTGACATCCATATTGAAAGCGGTTTCAGACAACAAATTTAAATGTGGCTAAAATGAATAATTTGTCTTTCAAGTGTAGAAAACATTGTGGCAGTTTCCTGCCAAGGTTGTGAGTGAGAAGGGCCATTGGCCCGCCCAAGCTTAATCAAAGTACTGAAAGTACTGACAGACTAGCGAATTTGATTGATTGATTGGTGTTTATTAACCATGTTTTCAACATTACTTCAGTTATGTAGCGGTGGCCAGTGCACATATCAATGCTTTCCTGGAGTTTCTTTTACCAGTACCCTGCACAATATTTTTTCCAAGCCACTGGCTCCTTTCCTACATAACCATTGTCGAAATGTGAGAGAGAAGTGAATCCTGTCGCAATGACTATTATCAATCCTCGGAAAGAAATTTGTTGGGGATCAAACCAGCAACCTCCTGTTATCGAGTCCTGTACGCTACTGACTGAACTGCCGGGGCTATGTGTACTATTGGTTAACTATAAGCCAGTTTAAGTTTAATCCTTAACCTGTTAAAAATGTTAAATGAAACTTTTAAGCTGATGGTAAACACCTGAATATTGCTATTTCACAGTTACATTTTGGAGAAAATCTGTTCTCTTATTGGACAGTGTAGATCCAAGATCAGACTGCACACACTGTCTGCAAAAGGTCATTGAGTCACGGTAGTGCTGGTAAAAGAAACTAGAGGAAAGCATGGACTTGCTCTGGCCGCTGCAATATCACTGAAATAATGTTGAAAATGGCGTTAAACACCATGCAGTCAATTAGTCACGTATCCAATAGCACAAGATGTCGTTAACAGTTTAACTCTCTGTACAAAACGAAACATTTTACACTCTTCCAAATTCAAGGCTGTTGCAGACCATAAATTAAATGTGGCTGAACTGGTGAAACATAATTCCAGAAGGGCAGAAAACAATGTGGGAAAAGGAGAAAATGATGGTTACCAGCATTTTCTTCTTTTCCCACAATGTTTTCAAAGGGATTCTTCCCCAGTGTTGTCAAAACTTGGGATTGTTTGGTAAAGGGCTAATAGAGTAACAGTTTAACATAACAGTAACTGTTTAACTGTACACAATGATCTAAATAATGAATGACTGGAGGAATGACAAGGGTTCCCTGTCCAGTAAGGGTTAATATAGCTCGGATTTGCTACAAGTTATCTAGGTGTATCTAGTAATAGATTCATTCATAATGTTACTGTGGTGTAGGAATAAGTGATTCTCTGCTTTGCATAGGTCACTCAATTTACATATAAGCAATGATCTTGTACCTTATAAATGGCATCTTGTTCAGTTTATTACTTTGTAAGACGACATGTTCAAATCGGAAAGGTACAGATTCAGTGGTTTTTGTCTAAGTTGTCCTATATAACAGAATTAATATTTCTAACTGAAAGAGGTATTTCTGTGTTGCAGTATTTGGCAACTGTGGGGTTTTTTGTTTACTTTGAATCTAGGTCAATCTTGATGCCTATAGACTAGCTTTGCTAGTCAAAAACTGGGACCATCTTAATGCTACATGGGGCCAAGTCAGTCAACGGGAAAACCATTCACTTTGAAAACGTTTTCATACCACAAAGTTTTTGCTTGGGACCAGACTTTTAAGGTTTCTGGGTGTTCCTAGTCGGCATGAGCTGAGTCTGTAGTTGGCCGGTCTGCTCCATCTGAATAACTGTTTTGGCCTTTTTCAACTGATATTGGCCAAAATAACTGAGCGTGGATCCAGTTATTTTTGTTGGCTTCTTTTCAGCCAATGCAGACAGTGATCATCTGATGCAGAATGTACTCGAATGCATACCACATAGGGAAATCCCTGGTTATCGAAGAAGCTTACCCAACAAAAATTGCCGATACGAACAACAAAATGGTTCCAAGTGTCTTAGTTTATATTCCAACAACAAAACAAATATAGCGGAAATCGCTCTCTACTCATTGATTGGCCCCGCATATTTTTCGTACCCACGGCTGCCGTGACCTATTTCTTATGCATTGGTTGCCCAGTTAGACATATTTTTAATGCGCCATCTGTAATTTTTTAGCACAGATCCTGCAATGGTGCATCCTCACAGAACTCTGTTGTGGGAAAAGAAGGAAATGACAGTTATCAGCATTTGCTCCTTTTCCCACAATCTTTATAAAAGCTTTCTTCCTCAGGGTCATTTAGTAATGATTTATAACATTAGAGTCATTACACAGCTAATGTATTATTACAAAGCTTTACTTACAAGCCACTAAAGGCATCATCCCTTATTGTCTTGATATATCTTAAAGTAAGAGGTTGTCTCGTCACTTCAAATACTGCGACCCCTTCATCATTAGGTTCATGGATGACAACATACAGTAAAATTTGTCCTGCAATATTGTACAAAAAACAAGTAAAACACTAAGTCCTCCTAAAATGTACCAGTATTTGTTTGTGTCGTGTTTTCTGTCACTTTCAACATATTTCAGTCATTATCACTGCAACAGCTCATTTACTCATGAGTGTCCTGGGTTTCACCAGTATTAGTATAAGGCTTTGAAGTGTCTTTCCAAAGGGCACTCCCACAAAAAACTCAGTGCTTTGAACCATGATTGAGCCAAGGCCCTTGACCTTTACCACTGAGCTATGCAGGACCCCCCCACAAAATGATTATTTTGACCATGGTTATGTGGGAAAGCAGCAAGTGGTTTGGGAAGAATATTGTGCGAAGCACTGGTAAAAAGAAACTTTAGGAAAGCATAGATTGGTTCACTGGCCACCACAATATAATTGAAATAATGTTAAAAATGGCATTAAACACCATTCAACACCAATCAACCCAGTCTTTCTCTTCCCCCACCCCCACCCACAAACCAAGTTATCCCCATGCCTACCGCAGTGCACTATGAACAATATAAATTGCCCATATAGAGAGTGTTGATCAAAGATCAGAATGCACAGAGCATGCAGTCTGATCCTGGACCTAAATCATCTGATATTTTTTTCAGATAAACCTGCCAAAAGAGAATTTAATATTTGAAATATTTTCCTCTTTTCACCTATAACACTGGACATGAAACACTGAATTAACCCATTCCCAAATAACAAATTTAAAACTCTTCCATTTTAAAAGCATGTGCAGACAAAAATTCAAGTGGTACAAATGAATTGGACTTCTCTGACAGGGTAGAAAACATTGTCAGGAAAAAGGAAAAAAAGCTGGTTACCAACCATTACTCCTTTTTCTACAATAATTTCAAAAGCCTTCTTCCTCAAAGTTGTTAAAACTGGGACTGTTTGGTAAAGGGTTAACAATGAGCCATGGGTTTATACCTTAACCAGAACTTCTCAGGTTTACTGACCATGATTAGGAAGGCTTTTGAAAATACTGTTGGATAAACAACATTTTCTCCTTTCCCCACAATGTTTTCTACCCATTAACCTTTACCAGTCAAAAAAATTTTAGCCTTGTCCAAACTGAAAGCGTTTGCAGATGACAATTCCAATGTGGCTCCAATGGTGCAATTTTTCTTTGACTGGGTAGAAAACATTGTGGGAAAAGGAGAAAATGCTGGTTATCAGCATTTTCTCCTTTTCTCACAATGTTTTCAAAAGACTTCTTCCTCAGGGTGGTTAAAACACAGGATTGTTTCGAAAAGGGATAAACCACTGGGCTCAAATTCCTTATAATTTTGTGTTAGTTGAATAAATAGATTGATCAATGTACATGTACCTGTTTTAGGGTCCTTCCATATTGATAGGCCATGTGGACCCCTCAAAGGATTCTTGTCATCAATCGTATTGATTACTTTTGCCTCTTCTAGGGTAGCATTCATATACAATGCATAGATTTTACCAGCTGATCCACTCATACTTAGGCCCTGTTCATCAAAATATATGAACAGTGCTTTGGCAAAAGGGGGTTTAACCCTTCACCACATGGCAAAATTTTAGACTCATCTATATTGAAGGAATCTATAGATGATGATTCGAATGTTTTTTAATGATTGTAGTTGTCCTTGAATAGGTAGAAAACCATGTGGGAAAAGGAGAAAATGCTTGTTACCAGCATTTTCTCCTTTTCCCGCAATGTTTTCAAAAGGCTTCTTCCGCAGGGTCATTAAAACACAGGTAGAGAGTTAATGCATCTTCCAAGCTAGTCATCACATAATTATGGATCCATAAAATTCATTTTTTTCAAACAATCGACTAAATCATTAAGTAGAATGGTCCTTGGACATGCAGAAAAATAGCAAAAAGTCTTGCCCTATGTCAGCCTGCCCGAACTGCACAGGATGACATGGGTTGATACTTTTTGCAGATGCACTAAACCCCCTTTTCACAGTGCATGCCTCACACAATCCAAAATATGAAGAAAGTGTGGGTATTGTCCACCCATAATTTTAGTTGTTTATCTTGACAGTAAAAAGATGAGAATACACAGAACATGAACTACAGTTTTGCATCTACACTGTCTCATTGCTGAGCCATGGGAGCCCAGTCAATTGTGTACAGGACTTGAGAACAGCAGGTTGCTCGTCAGAATCTCCAGCTTGGCGAATTTCTTCCTGAGGACTGATTGTAGTCATTCCGACAGGATCCATTCCTCTCTCCTATCTGATCATTATTCTGACAACAGTTATGTTGGAAAGTGGCTTGAGAAGAATATTGTGCAAAGTACTCGTAAAAGAACCTCCAAAAAAGTATGGATAGGTTCTAGGGTCTGCCATGATATAACTGAAATAATGTTGAAAACTGCGTTAAACACCATACGATTAATCTATCAATCAATATCTAGTGACTGAAAACAGATTATAGATACCGAGGAAAACAGGACAGTTTCTTCATCCAGGTCTGCAAAATCTTCTGAACCCCCATCTGAAAGAAAAATTTTAATAAAAGCCAGTCAGATGGATTTCTGTTGGCCATCAATAAAAAAAAATGAATTTTGACCAGTCCTAAGTTTTGTCGTTTAGTTGAGTTCTAAATATGCAAATTTGTTTAAGGAGGTGATGTTAGTTTTATTTAGTTTAACCCTTTACCACACAACAAAATTCTAGACCAGTCCAAATTGAAAGCATTTGCAGACGACAATCTCAAAGTTGCTCAAATGATGAGATTTTTCTCCAATAGAGTAGAAAACACTGTGGAAAAAGGAAAAAATGCTGGTTACCAGCATTTTCTCCTTTTCCCACAATGTTTTCAAAAGGCTCCTTCCTCAGGTTAAAAGTCGGCACTGTGTGGTAAAGAATTAAACATATTTATTTTACATCAATTGAGAAACAAGTTCTTGCAACTTATACTAATCCCTCTCGATTCTGCTTCCTTGAAACTGCACCAGTACTTGCGCATAATGTGTGGGCCAATGAATAGTCCCAAAGCTGACACCTGCTCCCGGTTATCAAACTCTGGACCGTATGGTTGCCAGACTGATGCTCTCCCTTACAACCACAGACACCACTGTTAAGTCTTGTCATGAAAACAAAATTTCATAACTTCTACATTTTGAAAACACTGTGCAGATGATTTTATCGGTATTTTGGCAGAAAATATCGTAGGGGAATGGGAGAAATGGTTTTTAACTCTTTACCAAAAAATAAAATTGTAGACACATCCAAATTGAAAGCATTTGCAGATGATAAATCAAATGTGGTTGAAATGATGAAATTGGTCTGTGAAGGGCTGAAAAAAATGTGGATAAAGGAGAAAATGCTGGTTGCAGGCATTTTCTCCTTTTCCCTCAATATTTTCAAACAGCTTCTTTCTCAGGCTTATTAAAACCCAGAATTTTGCGGTAAAGAGATAATCAGCATATTCTTCTATCCTTATCTCTTTAACACACAATCCCAGGTTTTAACGACACAGAGAAAGAGGCACTCTGAAAATTCTGAAAATTGAAAGCATTTGCAGACGACAAATTTTCTGTCGTTTTACAGACAAATCTACCATATGAGCCATATCTAATTTGTCGTCTGCAAATGCTTTCAATTTGGACAAGTGTAAAATTTAGTCATGTGGTGAAGGGTTAACTTTTACCAAGGCCTCCTTCCTTGGCTCGTAAAAAAAAAGGTTGTTTGGAAGAGGGTTAAAATATATTGCACAACAAGTATATTGGTGATACAATACATACGATCTAATATGGTTCTACATTCCCCTGGTGATTTTGAATACAGTACTCTGTCAAAATCAAGCCAAGCCCTGAAATATACAGTAAAATCTGTCTTACTGATCAAATGATTTAGCCGACTACCTGTATTAACCCTTAAAAGGCCTTTCACAACTATAGTTGCTTTTGCAGCTAGTGTGGATCAAGACCAGACTGCACAAAATGTGCAGTCTGATCACTGATCCACACTGTCTGCCTTGCTGAAACACTGCAGCGAGAAGCAACCAAGAGATTGCACTTCCTGAGGGTCGTCAAAACTTGGGATTTTTTGGTATAGATGTAAAGAAACATTTCCACTGGGTACCACAAAATAGAATGTAAAGGAAAAATACAGAATTTTGTTTTTGCATGCCAAATTATTCCCCTTTATCTGTATTTCAGACTATTTCAACCTTCAGCATGAGTAGGGAAGCATCAGGCATATTGTGCATATAAAGATCAGACTACTGTCTGATACTGTTGACCCTTTATAATAATGCGTATAAAGATCAGACTACTGTCTGATACTGTTGGTCACAGCACTTTTTTCTTTTACCACCACTTTTCCTACAACAAACAACACAATTCTCATCTTTTCAGCCATTATTGTCATCTGCATAATGCTTTCAATAAATGACAAGTCTAAAATTTTGTCTTCTAGAACAGACTTAACCCTTCACCAAACAACAGAGTTTTAGACTGGTCCAAATTGAAAGGATTTGCAGACTCACAATGATGGTGAGATTTGTCTCTTATAGGATACAAAATTTTGTGGGAAAAGGAGAATATGCTGGATACCAGCATTTTCTCCTTTTCCCATAAAGTTTTCAAAAGGCTTCTTCCTCAGGGTTGTTACCCCACAGGACTGTGAAGTAACGAGTCAAAAGCCAACTTTTAAAAAAAGGGGGAGGGGTTAACACTAAGTAGACCTATATTTACCTGTATTCACTAACATAGTAGCAAATGACACCAAAAACGGCAAATACTGTAGCCCTTCCTAGCATTTCCGCACACTACAACATCAAGTTTACGAACGTTTTGGTCTGCTGAACATGAAAAAAAAAACATAGATATACATGTACCAGTAGATCTAGTTCACTACATCTGATTAGGCTAAATTGAGATTCCATTGCAAATTGAAATAAACACAGTAAATCAAAGTACTGAAAGGACTGACAGACTAGCGAATTCATTGATTGATTGTTTGTATGGTGTTTAACTCTGTTTTCAACATTTTTTTAGTTATGTAGCAGTGGCCAGTGCACATATCCATGCTTTCCTGAAGTTTCTTTTACCAGAACTCCGCACAATATTCTGTCCAAGCCACTGGCTGATTTCCCACATAACCATCCTCGAAACGTGAGAAAGAAATGATATCCTGTCGCAATGACTATCATCAATCCTCGGAAAGAAATTTGCCGAGTCTGGGATCCAACCAGCGACCTCCTGTTCTCAAGTCCTGTACGCTACTGACTGAGCTACCAGGGCTATGTGTGCTATTGGTTAACTATAACCCAGTTTGAGTTTAACCTTCAACCTGTTAAAAAATGTTAAATGAAACTTTCAAACCGATGATAAACACCTGAATATTGCCATTTCAAAGTGACATTTTGGAGAAAATATATCCTTTTATCGGACAATGTAGATCCAAGGTCAGACTGCACGCTCTGTACAGTCTGATCTTAATCTACACTATCCGCAAAAGTCATTGAGTTGCGGTAGTGCTGGTAAAAGAAACTCCAGGAGAGCAAGGATAGGTGCTCTGGCCGCTGCAATATCACTGAAAAAATGTCGAAAACGGCGTTAAACACCATGCAATCAATAAGTCAATATCCAATAGCACAATATATAGTTAACTATTTGACTTTCTATACAAAATGAAATTTCACACTCGTCCAAATTCAAAGCTTTTGCAGACCATAAATTAAATGTTGCTGAACTGGTGAATTCTGATTCCAAAAGGGCAGAAAACAATGTGGGAAATGGAATAAAAGATGGTTACTAGCATGTTCTCCATTTCCCGCAATATTTTCAAAGGGATTCTTCCCCAGTGCCATAAAAACTTGGGCTTGTTTGGTAAAGGGTTAATATTCAAGACGTAGAATAACAGTTTAACGTAACAGTTTAACTGTACACAATGATCTAAATAATGAATGACTGAAGGAATGACAAGTTTCCTGTGCAGTGAGGGTTAATATAGCTGGGATTTGCTACAAGTTACCTAGGTGTCTCTATTAATAGATTTATTCATAGTGTTACAGTGGTGTAGGAATAAGTGATTCTCTGCTTTGCATAGGTCACTTAATTTACATATAAACAAAGATCTTGTACCTCATAAACGACATCTTGTTCAATTTATTACTTTGTTCAAATTGGAGTGGTAGAGATTTAGTGGTTTTTGTCAAAATTGTCATATACAACAGAATTAAGATTTCTAACAGAAAGAAGTATTTTCTTTGAGGCATTATTAGGCAACTGTGGGGTTTTTTGTTTACTTTGACTCTAGGTCAATCTTGATGCCTATAGACTAGCTTCGCTAGTCTAAAAAAGTGTTGCACCTCTTGGGTTTGATTTTCTTGTGTGAATAATATGAAATGGGCTAGAAATTAGAATCCAGCTGCTGCATACCCCTACAAACCAGTACTTTGCCTCTGAAATGAACTGAACTGAGGTATACCTTGACCTCATGGCAGTGGCTACCGATCCAGCTGTTTCAACATTTAGTGAGAGGTATGAAACGAGGACTGCAAGCTCTTATCCAAGCACTGGGTGGAAGTATGCAATATTCACCGATTGGTTCTGCCCATTCCCTGCAGGTCACTTTTCAACATGTCGTAAGTTCTATGTTAACATTTAATTCCCAGTTTTTACAAAACTGAAAACCTTCTCATTTTTCTTGAATTCAAATGCAATATTTAAGCAAAAAATTCCTACTTACCATGAGATCAAGGGATACCTCAGTTCAGTTCAATTCATAGGCAAAAGACTGGTTTGGAATATGCAGCTACCAGATTCTAATGTCTACCCCATTTCATATTAATCATGTCACAAAATCAAACCTGGTAAAAATCAGTGGGTGCAACACTTTGTTTACTGTGTATAGTTTATAGCACAAAACACCAAGCCTGGTAGATCTAACATACAAGACTTGAGACCAGGAGGTGGCTGGTTTGAATCCTTAGCTCTGCCAATTTCTTTCTGAGGATTGATGATAGTCATTGTGACTGGATTCGTCTCTCTCTCACCGCTGATCATTGTTTCTACAATGGTTATGTGGAAAAGCAGCAAGTGGCTTGGAAAGAATAGATCTATTGTGCAAAGTAGAATCTACTAGCTACCCCAGTGAAACTAAAGTAATGACAAAAACGGTCTTAACCCGTTACTACGCAATCCCAATTTCTAACAAACCTGAAGAAGATGGCTTATGGAAACATTACGTGAAAAGGAACCAGCATTTTTTCCCTTTCTCACAATCTTTTCTACCCTATCAAAAACAGAAATCATCATTTGCGCTACATTTAAGTTGTCGTCTGCAATTGTTTTCAATTTGGACTAATCTTAGGTATTGTCAATCAAATGACGGCGCCAATACAACAAAGAACTTGTCACGTGATTACGAAAGAACTTAAACCCTGTTATTGGAGAGGTCATCCAACAGTGGTGAGTTTAAAAGGCAGACTGCCTCAGAAATTGCTGCCTAACTCCATGCTTTTCTGCGAAATCGTTCTGATACACAGTCTCTTTCGTCATGGTTTTATAAATAAACCGAAATCAAAAAACTGAAATAGGAAATAGACGTGTTTTGTTTTTATATGACGGATTTCAAAAAGGATTTGTTATATTGATTTGATTGCAAATGACTTTTCCAGTGGTTGTAATTTTTCATTAAACAAATAAAGCTACACACACACAAAAAGAATTTCGTTAAAAAAGAGAACACCGCGGGAAAAGATCACGCGACTTGAAAACGTGGGAAAAAGGTCACGTGTCTGTCATGTAATGCAGAAGAGGTTTCTTCTTTTACACAGCGGCGATCATATAATGCCTTACTTATTTGTTTACATGTACCAAAATATATTGAAATTAAAAGCAGTAAGCTATTTGAAAACATTGATGCTGACCTCTCCTGGCTTCTTTTTTAAAGAAGCCAACTTGTATTGTTAGTAGATGTAGATCTAGCCTTCTACAACGACAACTTGGCCCATTGAAGCAATCAGATCGACAATTAGAAATTTTAACTCAGGTGGCACTTTGATCCAACCTGTTCAGTTGATGACAGTCTTCACTTTGGGGTCATATTGTTGGGATGTGTTCGTCTTACAAGCTTTAGAGACCAAATATAAAACTTTATATTGAAGATCTAGTCTAGTAGATCTATTTGTGCCGAATTTTCAAAATTTAAAGCCCCAATAAAGTCCAAAATTAGAATTTTTTTATGCTTGAAAAAAGGCACGAATCTGTTAGATTTACTCTTATTTTGTCGCCAAGGGGATAGGGGCGTTCATTGCTGCATCGGTTCATGTCACAGAACCATACAAAAAAAATCCTAATATTTTTCATCAATTCTCCCAAGTGACGTTGCCACGCACTATTCGGAATCATTCTAGTGTCCTATTTGTAGACACCATGTGACCGATGACGTATTACACAGACGATGTGCTTTCTCTCCTTAAAAAACGTTGCGAAACTTCGGTAAGTCTTTAATTTTCGTTAAATTACCAGCGCTCATCGTATCTAAGTTATTTGTATGCATTTGACTGGTAAATCGGAGTTGTGTTATCTTTATTTCGATCATGATATGCCTATTTCTTCTTGTCAAGAGTCGTCCAAACATCGAATGACATCTCGGCCTATAACACTTTCGGCCTATTACAATTTCGACTAGTAAGAAATTCGGCGCATATACAAAATCGAATGACTACACAGGGTATAAAGGTTTGTAATATGAGCCATGGAGAATAAGTCAAACAAAATGTGGACATTTTATAACGAAGATCAGACTTTACATTATGTGCGATCTGATCTTGATCTTTGTAGGTAATGAAAAAGTTAAGAACTTTGTGGTGTTTTTTTGGTCTGTAATTACTAGCGAATTTTGACCTGAGTTTAGCATCAGGTGGTGGACGTTTTATATGGAAGGCCAGACCTCTTACTAGGTGCAATCTGAGCTCGATCTATGCTGTCAACAAAGGATATTTCTCAACTTCCAAGAGTTTAGTAAAACACATCGCTTATAGATATTTTTACTGCTAGTTTTTGAAGACAGAGTTGATGTTACTTCATCAATCAAGTTATTGCATGCAGATGAACCATATTAATTTATTTTTCAAAATTATAGATACATATTCCAAAGCTGATAAATACATGTATTTCAAGTTGTTGGAGTTCAAGACAATTGAAGACAAAAGTAGAAGTTTACTAGTACTCAAGTAATATTTATCTACCACATTGTGATTAAGAAAAATATTTTTTATGTCATTTTTTACTGATCTCTTTTCTTTCCAATCTAAAAACAGTGTATCTTTTTAGGGTGTGATACAGAGAGACCAAGATGTTTGTTAACTGACAAATAGATATCCCAGTCTGGTGTTATATCTCTGCTGTACGACATTTTTATTTTTTCACAGATTTTAGCACAGTCCATGTCAACAGGTATTTGAATGATATTTAGATCTACATCTATTACACATTAATGTTAGAACTTTGAAGTCTATTATATTTCAAGCTTAGAAAGGATCAGCTGCTGAAGGGATAATTGATCAAATACAACTTTTTTACACCCTTGCCATAAATTTTTGAAAGGAGCAATTGATTGCTACAAGCAACTGCTCCTTTCTCACATTTCTCCATTTAGATGATTTTTTTTTTTTGTGAATATTCCCCAGTTGTCGGTTTTTTAAGGCCATTTTCAACATTATTTCAGTTTTATCACGGCAGCCAGTGCAGCTGTCCATCCTTATCAAGAGTTTCTGTTTCCAGTACTTTGCATAATATCCCATTGGCTGTTTTTCCACATAATCATTGTAAATACAATGATTAGCATTGAGAGAGGAATGTATCCTGTTACAAGGACTATCATCAATCCTGGGAAAGAAATTGGCTGAGCTAGGGATTTGAAGCAGCAATCCCCCAATCTCAAGTCCTGTATGCGACTAGCTGCACCACTAGGGCTTTGCAGTAGTATTTTGTAAAAGTTATGTACTCTTGAGAGAGAAAAAGGCATGCCTTGGGGCTAAAACAAATTAAAGTCCAACTTTTAGTAAGCAAGCACAAAAGGTACACTCAAAAAAGTTGCTTTGAATTAAGCCAGCACCAAAGAGACTCTCAAATTGTGTTGTTTTTTTACCTTGAAAAAGAAGGCTTTTGAAACATAATGAAAAAAGGTGAAAACCAACATTTTCTACTTCGAAAGGTGATTTTATCTTTTTAGACAAGTTCTGTCATTTGAGCCACTTCAATTTGTTGTTTGCAAATGCTTTCAATCTGGACAAGTTGGAAATTTTATCATCTTGAAAAGAATTAGTATAAAGGTGGCCACCAGGGCAGGGTTTACTGTATAAAGAAATGAACATATCTCGTAAAATAGTTCTAGAGATACAATCTGAGAGTAGTAGATTAAAAATACATGTGTTTTTCAATCTAAATTTACTTGATTGATTGAATGGTGTTTAATGCCGCATTCAACATTATATCAGTCATTTCATTGCATCAGCTTGCTTGTTCATGTATACCCTGGGTTTTAATGGTACAAGGCAATGGCTCTGTCGTGTCATGCCCAAGGACACTCTTATGAAAAACCCATTGCTTCCAGTGAGGCTCAAAGCTTGGACCTCCGGGTTATGAGTGCTACACTTTACCACTGAGCCAGGGAGACCTTATATAAATTTGTATTTCAGACTCAAAATGCGAATGCAGTCTCAATGGCTGTGTAAGATACAAGGACATAGTTGTTAAATGGTCTCTTTAGGAGTTCACTTAACTCTACCAAACAGCAAAATTTTGGACTAGTCCAAATTCAAAGTATTTGCATCCAAAAATTTAACTGTGGCTCAAATGATGGAATTTGTTTTTAATAGGGTAGAAAACATAGTGTGGAATCAAGAAAATGCTGGTTACCTGCATTTTCTCCTTTTCTCACAATGTTTCCAAAACACCTGGAGATGCATTAAGCCCCCTTTTGCCCGAGCATGGCCCAGACATACTTTGCATTATTTAATTCTTTACCAAACAACAAAATTTTAGACTGAACCAAATTGAAAGCATTAATTTTGCAGACGACAAATTAAGCATTGCTAAACTGATGATTTCTCTTTTTGATAGGGTAGTAAACATTGTGGGAAAAGGAGAAAATGCTGGTTACCAGCATTTTCTTCTTTTCCCACAATTTTTTCAAAAGCCTCTTCTTTCTGGGTCGTTAAAAGTCGGGATTGTGTGGTAAAGAGTTAAAAAGAAATTTATGTTCTTGTCATTTCAGTGTCTCATTCTGGACAGAGTGACGTGACATTTGAACAGTGTGGACAGGAAAAAAATCGCTCTCATTTTATAGACAAATATGGACAATATTAGTGCATCTACTAACGTAAAAATATACCAGTAACATCGGAATGGACTATTGCAGTGATTGGTGATCGTAATTTTAGAAATTTTGGATCAAAATTGTGGATTTTGGAGGTTTCTTTTGGAACAATTTGAGTGAGCAGCCAGTGGCTTGAAAAGATTATTGTGTGAGGTACTTTAAAAAGTGTTTTTGTCGGTTTAACCCTTTACTAAACAATCTTGAGTTTTCACGACCCTGGAGATGAAGACTTTTGAAACCATTGTTGAAATTCTCTGGTTACCAGCATTTTTTTTTCATTTTTCCCATAATGTTTTCTACCCTTTCAAAGACAAATTTCAATACTTGAGTCCCATTTATCATCTGCAAATACTTTCAAGTCTAAGATTTTGTTTTTTGTCAAGAGTTAAAAACTATGTGCAGAAATGGGTTAACCATTTACCAGATGACAGATTTTGGACAAGTCCAAATTGGAAGTGTTTTTAGACAACTACTGTAATTCAGTGTGGGTAAAGGATTAGATTTGTCTTTGAAATGGTAGAAATCATTGAGAGAATAGAAGAAAATGCTGGTTACCAACATTTTCTCCTTCACCCACGAAGTTTCTAAAGCTATCTCCCTGGGGGTCATTAAAAGATGAGACTGTCTGCTAAAGGACCATTGTATGCTTGATTTAAAAGCTTGAAAATAAGTAGATAGTGAAAACAATTGCAGTTTGCTCACATATACTTTTTATTGGTCTCGAACTTTGTAAGATATGGTTTTATTTTAAAATTCATAAACATGAATTAAAACTGTAATCTCTTACCAAATGACATAATTTTATGCTAGTCCATATTGAAAGCATTTGCAGTTGACAAAATAAATGTGACTCAAAAATTAAGATTCTTTTTGGGAAGGGAAGAAAACACTGTGGGAAAAGGAGAAAATGCCGGTTACCAGCATTTTCTCCTTTTCCTACAATGTTTTCAAAGGGCTTCTCTCTCAGGGCTGTTAAAAGCCGTGAGTGTGTGGTAAAGGCTTAAACTAGAAATAGAGTTTAGTATCTTTCAATAATTTTCCTTTTAGTAATAAAAAACAATGGTCACAGAAATATCACACTCAACTCTTTACCACACAATCCCGGGTTTTAATGACCCTAAAAAGAAGAGGGCTTTTGTAAACATTGTGGGAAAAGGAGAAAATGCTGGTAACCAGCATTTTCTCCTTTTCCCACAATGTTTACTATTCTTTCCAAAACAAATTTCAATTTTTCCATCATATTTATTTTGTCGTCTGCAAGTGCTTTCAATTTGGACCAGTCTAAAATTTTGTTGTTTGGTAAAGAGTTAATCATATTGGTAATCTTAATTCAATATTCTTCATGACTGGTGTAAAAACTTAATACTGGCTATCTGTATCTTGGGCAAAAATACTGTTCACGTAAAACTTTCCATCATAGAGCACCTAAGGTAGGAAGAGAAACAGAAACAAGTAAATGTATTTGACTGATATATGTCACAATGCAATAAATCTATTTTCAACAGTATTTCAACTGTATAGCAGTTGCTGTACACTTACTCATGTTCACTGGGTCAATAACTGATATCCCTTTACCACACAATCCCGACTTTTAACGACCCTGAAAAAGAAGCCTTTTGAAAACATTGTGGGAAAAGGAGAAAATGCTGGTAACCAGCATTTTCTTCTTTTCCCACAATGTTTTCTACCCTTCCCAAAACAAATTTACATTTTTCAGTCACATTTATTTTGTCGTCTGCAACTGCTTTCAATTTGGACCAGTCTAAAATTTTGTCGTTTGGTAAAGAGATATTACTGGCAATAAAGCTGGGGGAGGTCAGTTTTTGTAGGAAACTACCTATCAAGCTCCAGCTACATTTGAATTTTGAACACGTTTTACAAATCATATCAACCAAAAGGCCATGGTTGGCTTGCAAGCATTTTCACATCCTTGTTTATTAACGCTTAACCACACAAATCCAGGTTTAAACGAACCTATGGAAGATGCCTTCTGAAAACATTCCGGGAAAAGGAGAAAATGCTCGTTACTAGCATTTTCTCCTTTTCCCACTGTGTTTTCTACCCTACCAGAAACAAATTCAAATTTTGAGTCACATTTATTTTGTCGTCAGTAAATGCTTTCAATTTGGACCAGTCTGAAATATTGCTGTGTGGTAAAGAGTTGAGTGTCATTGCAACAGGATTTGATCCTCTCAAACTCCTGAACATGATTTGGGTTTGCTCATGGGGGAAAACAGCCAGTGAATTTTAGAGAGTTTGCGGAGAATTACTAGTATATGAAATAGAGGTAAAAGGAGCATTATTAAATTTAAACCTTTTTCAAACAATCCAAGTTTTAACAACTCTTAGCAAGACGGCCTCTGCAAATATTGTGGGATAAAGAGAAAATTTTGGTACAATATAGCCTGTAGAAAAAACAGAAAATGTTGTTAGCCTGCATTTTTTTTTTTCTTTTTTCCCCACACCGTTTTCTACCCTTCCAGAGAGACAATTATTGAGTTACATGTACTTTTTCATCTGCAAATAGTTTCAAGTTAGACAAGACTAAAATGTTCTTCTCTTGTAAAGATTGGGTGTTTATTTGTTGGAGCATTTTGCACCACTTTGAACATTATTTCAGATTTTTATTCATGTCAGTGTGACAACTTATTACTGTCTTTTCTGTATTTCACCAGCACAAAGCTGGGGCTCTGCAATGTCTTGCCTAAGGACATTCCTTAACCCTTAAAGCCCTGGATTGATTGATTCTATGGTGTTTAATGCCATTTTCAACATTATTTCAGTTACATCGTGGCGGCCAGTGCACTTATCCATGCTTTCCTAGTGTTTCTTTTAGCAGTGCTTTGCACAGTATTCTTTCCAAGCCACTGGCTGCTTTTCCCACATAGCCATTGTCAAAACAATGGTCAGGGGTGAGAGAGGAATGAATCCTGTCACAATGACTATCATCAATCGGCGGAAAGAAATGGGCCGCGCCGGGGATCGAACCAGCAACCTCCTATTCTCAAGTCCCTTACGCTACAGACTGAACTACAGGGTGCGGCTTAAAGCCCTGGAACCAACTTAAGTTGTTTTTGCAGACAAAAGTTGTGTTTGCAGACAGTGTAGATAAAGATCAGACTGCACATACATATAACATGCAGTCTGATCTTAGATCTATACTGTCTACTACTATGAAACAAGTTTTGTCAAAATAAAGCAAAGCCACTACCGTTTTCTTACTTTCCAAGCAGGTGCGCAACCCTTTACCAGTTGGTAAAATTTTAGAAATTGTTCAAATTGGAAACAATTGCAGATGAAAAATTGGACGTGGTAGCTCAAATGAAAAGCTTTGCTTCAAGAAGAATAGTATACATTATGAGAAAAGGAAAAAATACTGGTTATCAGCAATTCTGCTATTTCCAAAATGTTTCAAAAGCATTTTTCTTTGTTAAAATGATTAAATAGTGCTTTAAATAACAACTTGGATGTTTTGGTTAACCCTTTACCACACAATTCCAACTTTTAACGACCCTGGGAAAGAAGCCTGTTGAAAACATTGTGGAAAAAGGAGAAAATGCTGGTAACCAGCATTTTCTCCTTTTCCCACTATGTTTTCTACCTTTCCCAAAACAAATTTCAGTTTTTGAGTCCCATTTATTTTGTCATCTTCAAATGCTTTCAATTTGGAAATGTCCAAAATATTGTTGTTTGGTAAAGAGTAAGGGTTGAGGGCAAGCAATAGCTTCTAACATTGCTCTGTATGTATGAATATATTTTTTATTTTTTGTCCACAAATTCTTCTTGTAAGACTATTGTGATGTACATGTATTTAAAATAATAAAATAATATTACACCATATTGCCTTGCTTGTTGCATGAAACATATCTGTCTTTGTAAGAGCTGTGTAATACAGGAGAACTGTGATGCCCTAAGTGACAAAACAAAATTCAGTTCCATAAGCAAAGCAGTAGCTTAATCAGCTGTCTACCGGTATTTTGTCCAACAGCATATTTTCAAGAATTCTGCTCCATTTTCATCCTGGCCTATAATAAGGGTTTCATTCAAGATCTAGATGAGACAGCAAAAACTTCTTGCAGTATACCAGTAATATTGAATCTACACTGCTTCTTTGTAGGTATAACCCAGGTGGTGGGTAGAGGTGAATCCCTGAAACTGCAGTACATTGTTTTGAATTTTCATGACTTTACCAATCATGTAAATTTTGGAATTTGGCTACTGAAAATAAAAGTTGTTTTATCTGATTGAGACACATGTACCTGAAAAGAGGTCGACAAATTTTGGATCTACTGGAATGGATTCACAATCATAACAGAGTCAGAAACCAAGGCTCATCTGCATCTGCTAAGTCAGTATAATACAGTATGTGTATCATCATGTAGGAGGATCTATTCATATTGGCCAGAGATGTGTAAAGTAATTCTCTCCATACTCTGGAATATCATTTACATATCATTTAACATACTGTGCTGGAAATATAGTGGTGTTTTACTCCGCTTTCAACAGTATTTCAGTCATATCATGGCGACATTACACAAATTCATGTATTTACTGGGATTCACCAGTACTAGGCTAGGGCTCTGAAGTGTCTTGCCCGAATACACTCCCACGAAAATGCCAGCCAATCAAACCCCAGACCTAATAATGTGCAAATTCCCACTTTAACTTTTTACCCAATGACAAAAATTTAGACTTGTCCAAATTGAAAGCATTTGCAGACGGCAATTTAATGTGGGCCAAATGATAGAATAGGTCTTTGATAGGGGAGAAAATATTGTGGGAAAAGAAGAAAATGCTGGTTACCAGCATTTTCTCCTTTTCCTACAATGTTTTCAAAAGGCTTATTTCTCAGGGTTGTTAAAACTGGGGATTGTGTAATAAAGGGTTAACATACAATCCAGTGCTGTAATGACCCAGAGGCATAAAACTTTTGAGAACATTGTAGGAAAAGGAGAAAATGCTGCTGGTGACTAGTATTTACCTTTGATTCAACAATTATTTCTCCTGTTTCAAATACAAATCATGTAGATCCAATACAAGCCATGTCGTCTGCAAATGGCTTCAATCTAGACAAGTCCAAAATTGTGTCATCTGCCAAAAAAAAAAAAAATCACCAGGATTCCATTGATATGTGCACTGACCAGATTAGGGAAAGATAATTGGGTTCTACGTTCAAATTTGTGACACCCAAGAAATTCAGCCAAATTTTTTAAAAAATGGTGCAGATTTAATTCAGCACATTGAGTTTCAGTTGCATTTCTAAAGTTATAAACACACACACACACACATACACACAAATAACAAATACTTAGCCTTGTCCAACACTAAGGCATTTGTGGAAAAACAAATATTTCTCAAATAATGAAATTTGTCTGTGATACAAGAAAAATACTGTGGAAATAGGAGAAAATGTCGGCTTCCAACTTTCTCTCCTATTTCCACCATGTTTTCAAAAGCATTTTTTCAATGTCATAAAAACTAGGGATTGCTAGGTAAATGGCCAATCTCTGAATAAATATGCGTCGCGTATATCCGAGGTTCAGACTACATTCATGCACATTTAATCATTATCTGCATTCTCTGCATAGAAAATGGGTCAATCGGGTGCTGCGCAAAAATGAAAGATCATTTTCACCTCACAGGTGAACGGCGAGCGACAGTATAATTCATATATTACACACTAAGTAATAGTAAATTAGTGTGTAATATATGAATTATACTGTCGCTCGCCGTTCGCCTGTGTTTCATCTTACTACACGATATTCATTAACCCTTACAGCCCTGGAACCGACTCCAAATTGTTTTTACAGACAGTGTAGATCAAGATCAGACTGCACAAAATGTGCAGTCTGATCTTGGATCTACACTGTCTGCTATTATGTTACATTTTCAAATGGAGAAACCTTAAAATAGCAAAATTTCGGACTGTTTTTCCAGATTAAAAAGGTCCAAATCTTAATTTCAGCACTTAAAGGGTTAATCAAAAAGTGCTTACGTATCCTGTTCCAACAGTAAATGGGGAAATCAATACAGATATAGCGATAAATCTGTTTTTAACACAATAAATATAAGATGAACGTGCGGCTTACCGATTCAAGAATGCGAACTGAAATCCGCATCTGTTTTCAGACAGTTCGCTCATTCTGTATATTTACACGGAGCTTCTTGTTCAAAACAAAAGAAATAAATCCTAAAATAGACGCCCGTTTGTTCTTTGTGTGTCGCTCTTCGGCAAATTCGGTAAACGAACTTGGTTTTCTATCGAATATGATTCTCACACCGTCACACCGTCCTCCATTTTGTTTTTCGTTTACCTTAGCTCCTAGATATCACGTGGTGTACCTACGTCATCGTTATTGATGTAAACAAAAGTTAGAGATACCTGGTAGTATTTCTTGTAGTTTTGAAAGTAATTCTTCTGCCAGCGAATGGAACTTTGACCAATCGCACATTAAGAGAGTGTCATCGTTATATTAATCTACATAGTTTTAAATGGTATGATTAAAATTTAACTTAATTTTTTACCCCGCATTGTTTACATTTGGACTTTATTGGGACTTTAAGTCTTTGAGACTACACGGTATACCACGACCGAGTTTAAATTATGTCTCGACCATTCATGAGGAAGTAAAAAAGGCGAAACACAAACTAAAAAGACATAACCTTATTTTGAAACTTACCTGTATATGTAGATCTAAACGTATTGGAAGATGCTCGGTAACTTTCCTACTTTCAAAACCACCCAATCTTTAGGAACTGCTTGCGTCCCGCTCGAGTAAGTTGTTCGAATAGGTCACTCAAAATCGGGTGTGACTAAAACGCGGACGCGTTAAGCGGACCATATAGACAAAGAGGAAAAAAGCGGACGATATGAAATATAGAGGGAAAAAGCGGACGCCGTCCTGCACCTAATTCGGTGTCTAATATTAGTTTTATAAAAGCAACTAGCCTTTTTTTTCAGATTAATCTACTTGACAATTTGATAATTAATGATGTATATATATTTCAAGTTTGGTTTTTTTTTTTTGTTTTTACACAAAAAAACAGAAATGTTTGTATAGTTTATTTCACTTTATTACATGCATTGATCGTTAGGGACATGTATATTCATGTACGTTTTGTAGTTGCTATCAGATCGAAAGATAATAAAAAATTAGAGTCATAATTGAATAAATTTAAAAAAAGCTGTAGCATTTATTCCAGACAAGTTGTTTTGTGGACATTGTATCCCCTGAAAAATTAAAATGACATTGCTTGAAACAAACATGTAAGAAGTTTCGTGTTTTGCATGCACACACAAGCGGCCTTTTTGATCTTGATTCAGATTTTGCGTGTGTCTAATATTAGTTTTATGGAGCACTTAGCCTTTTTTTCTTCCGACTGATCTACTTGATAATATGAGAATTAATGATGTATATATATTTCAAGGTATTTTTACACAGATAAACAGGAATGTTTGCATATTTTATTTCACTTTCTTACATGCATTGATCGTTAGGGACATATATATTCGTGTACGTTTTGTCATTGATATCAGATGGAAAGATAATCAAAACTAAGAGTCATATTTGAATAAATTAATAAAGCTGACGATTTGAAACATTGAGGAAAAAAACCGGACGATACGAAACAAAGGAGGAAAACGCGGACGATATAAAATATAGAGGGAAAACGCGGACGCCTCCTTGCACACTAATTTGGGTTTATTAGTATTTTTTTTTTTTTGTAATCTATGTCACTCTCTATTATGTAAATCAATTCTTTAAGATATATCAACAAATGAATGGATAATTAATAATTTCGTGCACATGAATTATTAAGCTTTAGAGAAAGATTAACCACAATCAATGAAGAGGAAAAAAGCGGACGATATAAAACAAAAAAGGAAAACGCGGACGATATGAAATATAGAGGGAAAACGAGGACGCCTTCTTACACACTTATTTGGGTTTATCAGTATTTTGTTTTATCTTAATAATTTCGTGCACATTAATTATATAGCTATAGAGACAGATTAACCAAAATCAATGAAGAGGAAAAAAGCGGACGATATGAAACAAAGAAGGAAAATGGGGACGATATGAAATATAGAGGGAAAACGATCATTGATAATTACGTATGCATGCATGTACATACATTTTTTAGCTTTAGAGACAGATTAACCAAAATCAATGAAGAGGAAAAAAGCGGACGATATGAAACAAAGAAGGAAAATGCGGACGATACGAAATATAGAGGGAAAACGCGGACGCCTTCTTACACACTTATGTGGGTTTATTAGTATTTTGTTATATACATGTATATATCTCTCTCCCTCTATATATATATATTAATTCTTTAAGATATATCAATAAGTGAATCGATAATTCATAATTACGTATACAAACATTTTTTTTTAGCTTTAGGGACAGATTAATCAAAATCAATAAAGAGGAAAAACGCGAACGATATGAAACAAAGAAGGAAAATGCGGACAATATGAAATATAGAGGGAAAACGCGGACGCCTTCTTACACACTTATTTGGGTTTATCAATTTGGGTTTATCAGTATTTTGTTTTATCTATCTCTCTCTATATATATATTAATTGTTTAAGATATATCAATAAATTAATCGATAATTCATAATTACGTATACATACCTTTTTTAGCTTTAGAGACAGATTAACCCAAATCAGTAAAGATGAAAAAAAAGCGGAAACAAAGAAGGAAAACGCGGACAATATGAAATATAGAGGGAAAACGCGGACGCCATCTTACATACTTACTTGGCCGTATAATTAGTATTTTTTAATTACTTGATTTTTTTTTTTTTTTTTTTCTTTAAGATATATCAAAAAAATGAATGGATAATTAATGATTTCGTGCACATGAATTATTAAGCTTTAGAGAAAGATTAACCGAAATCAATGAAGAGGAAAAAAGCGGACGATATGAAACAAAGAAGGAAAACGCGGACGATATGAAATATAGAGGGAGAACGAGGACGCCTTCTGACGAACTTATCTGGGTTTATTAGTATATATATGTTTTTTTAATCAATCTCTGTTCGACCGATGGGTCGTATTATGTTATGGCTCCGGTTGTCCATCCGTCTAACCGTCTGTCCGTAAGTTCGTCTGTGCGTGCGTCATTCCGTTAACATTTTCTCGTGTTTGCAACTCCTCCTACAGTTTTCATCAAAATAAGTCCAAACTTACCTCAGCAAATGTCTATGATAACCAATCATGTTGTTACGCATGTGACTCTTAAAAATTTGGTTGAGAGAGGGAAAGAGACAGAGAGATAGACAGACGGACGAACGGACGGGCATCCATTTATTTATGAAACCCAACGGTTTTTTTTATTGAAGTCGCCCGACAAACCATTCAAGGTAACCCTAGTTTGATCAGTATGATATGTAAAACTGTGAAAAAACGATCATAATTTGATTGATAAACAACACATCATAGACATTCGTTGAGGCAAGTTTGAAATTATTTTGATGAGAACTGCAGGAGGAGTTGCAAACACAAGTAATTGTTAGCGGAACGACGCACGAACAGACGGACTTACGGACAGACGGTTAGACGGATGGACAACCGGAAAAAAAGTGGGTTTCTTGCGGAAAAATGTGGGTTTCTTTTATAATTTCAATCTGAATCAAGAACTAAAAGGCCACTTGTGCATGCAAAACACAAAACCTCTTATATGTTTGTTTCAAGCAATGGCATTTTTGGCATGGGATACAATGTCCACAAAACAGCTTGTTTAGAATAAATGGTACGGCAGATATAGATACAAAAAAAAAATACTAATAAACTCAGATTAGTGCGTCAGAAGGCGTCCGCGTTTTCCCTCTATATTTCATATCGTCCGCGTTTTCCTTCTTTGTTTCATATCGTCCGCTTTTTTCCTCTTCATTGATTTTGGTTAACCTTTCTCTAAAGCTTAAGCCTTTACCAAATGACAAAATCTTAGACTGGTCCAAATCAAAAATATTTGCAGACGACAAAATAAAAGTGACTGACAAATTGAAATTTGTTTTGTGAAGAGTAGAAAACACTGTGGGGAAAAGGAGAAAATGCTAGTTACCACCATGTTCTCCTTTTCCCACAATGTTTTCTAAAGGCTTCTTTCTCAGGGTCGTCAAAAGTAGGGATTGTGTGGTAATGGGTTAATAATTAAGGTGCACGAAATTATAATTACCTATCCATTCATTTGTTGATATGCCTTAAAGAAAAAAAAAAAAAAAAAAAAAACAAGTAATTAAAAAATACTAATTATACGGCCAAATAAGTATGTAAGATGGCGTCCGCGTTTTCCCCTAATGTTTCAAATCGTCAGCTTTTTTAATTTATTCAATTATGACTAATTTTTTATTATCTTTCACCCTGATGCTAGTATTAATGACAAAACGTATATGAATATATATGTCCCTAACGATCAAAGCATGTAGGAAAGTGAAATAAAATATGCAATCATTTCTTTTCATCTGTGTAAAAAAAATAAACTTGAAATGTATATTCGTCATTAGTTATCAAATTATCAAGTAGATCAATCTAAAAAAAGGATAATTGCTCTCATAAAACGAATATTAAACACCGAATTAGGTGTAGGACAACGTCCGCTTTTTCCCTCTATATTTCATATGGTCCGCTTTTTTCCTCTTTGTTATTATGTAATTATACGGCCAAATAAGTATGTAAAACGGCGTCCGAGTTTTCCCTCAAAGTTTAAAATCGTCAGCTTTTTTAAATTTATTCAATTATGAATCTAATTTTTAAATTATCTTTCCATCTGATAGCAACGACAAAACGTACATGTCCCTAACGATCAATACATGTAGGAAAGTGAAATAAACTATGCAAACATTTCTGTTTATTTGTGTAAAAACAAAAAAAAAAACTAAGTTGAAATATATATATATCATTAGTTAGCAAATTTATCAAGTAGATCAATCTGAAAAAAAGGCTAGTTGCTCTTATAAAATTAATATTAGACACCGAATTAGGTGCAGGACGGCGTCCGCTTTTTCCCTCTATATTTCATATCGTCCGCTTTTTTCCTCTTTGTCTATATGGTCCGCTTAACGCGTCCGCGTTTTAGTCACACCCCTCAAAATCACCGTGTAGCAACAACTCCAAAACTTAATAATGGAATGTAGTACATAGATGAATTTTGATAGTGCTGACAGTAGGACAGGACATATTTACGGTGCATTTCAATATCTGATGGAGACCGCTGGGAAAATGTATGGCAGTTTCATAAACCTTTGAATCTATGACCGAAACGATGATGACATGTTTTAAATAATGCAATAGTATGAATGAATCCTCACATTTTACGCAATTTAGTTCAAGATTGATCATCAATATACGTGTAAAAGTGACTGTCAGAAAAAGAAATGGAATTAAACATGCAAATATCAATTGAATCATGACATAACCCTTTTTTTTTGGGGGGGGGGGGGGAGTAATCCATGTTGATGCATCAACATCTTGTGCCTGTGGCTGTGAGGTAGGCCTTGTAACCATCAGGTCCCAAGTTCAATACCTGGGAGCGGGTGTTAATTTTGGAATTGCTCATTGGCCCATACATTCGGCGTGGGTGCCGGTGTAGTTCCCTGAAAGCAGAATCGAGAGAGATTAGTAGAAGATCACGGTAACAATTTGTTTCTCAATCAATGTAAAATAAATAGTC
Organism: Tridacna gigas; assembly: GCA_945859785.2. Lineage (NCBI taxonomy): Eukaryota > Metazoa > Mollusca > Bivalvia > Cardiida > Cardiidae > Tridacna > Tridacna gigas. Next base: position 10,780,361 of record OX244029.2, on the reverse strand, counting down.
TATGTTTAAACTAAACGATCGTTTTTTCTCTTTTTTTTTTTTCCTCCTGTCCTTCTCCACAGGCACACACGTGTACACAGCTCTCTTTAAACAAAAATTCTTCCTTGTGTAGAGGAATATGTAGGAGATGAATCAAAAGAGTCCTCCATACAATCCACGAGCGATCATGACATTTAGAAAAGAAAAAAGAGAAGGAGATGTTGTAACATCTAGAAATATTATTATGTTTAATCATCTCTCATCTAAATTCTAGAAAACCATCGCACTGTTCGAACTATTTTGAGCTGGGAGTTTCAATGTACATGTATGTTATTGTTTTCTTAATCCGATCTGCATAAGCTGGAAAAAGGTATCTCTTTTTTTTTTCTAATGTCCTTCTTCATCTTCAAAAGCCTTTTTGCATACATCACTGGTGTGGGTATCAGGGATCTTCTTGCTGTACATAATGCATGCAAATGTCATCATCTTTACAAACAACTCTGTAACTGTCTGACGCAATGAAACATTGTGAACAGCTACCACGATTTTTTTTTTTTTTTTCTCAAAAGGACTAGACATCAAAACATTTCTTTCCCGAAATATGGCAACTCACGATCCGTAAGACAACAAATTCAGCATATATGCAAGCTGATCAACATATTTTCAACATTGTGATTGTTTAGAGGAAATTGTGGTAAAAGCAACATCTTTTACACCCGACGAAGTTCAAATATGAAAAAGATTCTAAGTCCTGAGGTCTTAAGAGAAATAATGGGTACGTTTAGATCTACCGATTATCTTCTTTTGGTAGCAGCTATCAAGATTTCAATTTTTCCAGCAATTTACATTAAATTATTTTCAGAGCCGTTGTTTTAGGCAAAATTCGGGTACATGTACATCCCAATCACAGATTGACTTTTTTAATGAAAGACCCACGCAAATTCTACAAAAAATGTTCAACGTGTACTTGCCATACTCAGGATCAATATTTGTTTCGCAGGTTATTACATTCAGAGTTGTTGCCAAACGGTGAAAATCAAGGCAATGGTTGTTACTGTTTATACTACATGTAAGTAGGCCTAAGTGACAGATAACAAAAATCTACACACTGGAGGAATCTTTACACAACTGATAGATTTCCTCGTGTAAGCCAACTGCAAACGGAAATAGCAATGAGGCGTCTCTGAATTGAAAGACATTCGACAATAGCGTAGACATCAAGAAATTGCTCAAATGAAGCAATATTTACTTCTACCACAAGTCTTCTTGATTGGCTTTTCATTTTCAGCTCTACCGACCGAAGGCTAGCGAGCTTAAGTCATGGCCTTGGGTCCATTGTGCGTGTGAGAGTGCTCAAACTTCTATTTAAAACATAATCTTCTCTAAAACTACACATCCAATTTTGACCAAATGTCACAGAAATGATACTGCCATGGTCCTCTTCAGAATTTCTTCAAAATTTGATTCCGGTAAAAACTATGGTTGCCATAGCAACAAAACTGATAAATATTGAAAATCTTTAAAAATCTTCTTGTCCAAAACAATAACCTTGGCATATGGCTACTAAATTTGGCATGTACCTTAATCTAATAATAGACCTCGACCAAAACCCTTCAAACTATAGCCCTTGGGTCAAAATTGGCCCCGTCCCGAAGGTCACAAGTTTTACAAGGGCTTATACCGTGAAATCTTCTTGTTCCTGGCCATAAAGCCAAGGTTACTAAATTTTGCATGTAGCTTCATCTAGCACATCTCCACTAATATTGCCCCTAGGGTCAAAAGTTGCCCCCCCCCCCCGGGGGTCATATTTTATAAGTTTTACATGGGCATATAACTAAAAGAATCTTCTGGTTCCCAACAGTAACGTTAGGTCCGGGTTTACCAGATTTTTAATACAAAATGTTTAGTTTCCAGTAAGACTGATTTATTAGTTCCACCGGCCGAAGGCGAGCTTATATCATGGCTCTTTTAGGTCCGGGTTTACCATATTTTGAATACAAAATTTTTAGTTTTCAGTAAGACTGATTTATTAGCTCCACCGGCCGAATGCGAGCTTATGTCATGGCCCTTTTGTGTATCCGTCTGTGCGCCCGTCCGTTGGGCCGTGCGTTTACCAGACATCTCTGCAACTACAGATCCAATTGTGACCAAACTTCACAGAAATGATTCTGCCTTGATCCTCTTCAGAATATCCTTAAGAGAATCTGATTACAAGTTTTACATGGGCTTACATGTATATACTACAAACTTCAAAAATCATTTTGTTCCTAACCATAAGGCCTAGGTTACCAAATTTTGCATGTAGCTTCATCTAATAGACAAAACTGGCCCCCATCCCGGAGGTTACAAGTTTTACAAGGGCTTATATAGTGAAAACTTTAAAAAATCTTCTTTCCAAACTATAAGGCCTTGGGCTACCAAATGTGCATGATGCTTTATCTATCGGACCTCTACCAATAGTGTACAAATTTTAGCCTTTGGATCAAATTTGGCCCAGCCCCACGGATCACAAATTTAACATAGGCTTCTATAGTGATTTTTTTTTTTTTTTTTTTATCTTGTTCCTGACCGTAAGCTACAGCTGTAATATTTTGTGAGTGTTACCATCCCGTAGGTGTCTTTCAAATTAAAGCTCTGGTGTCAAAATTTGCCCCACCCCATCGGTTACAAATTTAACATCTGCTTATAGAGTGAAAATTTTAAAAATTGTCTCGATCCTTACTATAAATCCTACGGCAACCAAATATGGCACATGACTCCATCTAGTGAATCACTTCCGAATTCGTTCAAAATTTAGCCTTTGTATTGAAATTAGCCGTTTCCAGGGTCTCATATTTTACGGTGACTTTGTATAGAGGAAACTTTGAATATCTTCTTGTTTATAACCATATGGACTTAATCATGTAGACCTCTACCAGGATTCAAGCAGCCATAGCTCTTTGGTAAAAAACGCCTCCCCCTGGTGTCACAATTCTCTCATGGGCTTTTACAGAGAAAACTTCAAATATTCTTGTTCGACACCATTCGATCTAAAATTCTAATATTTGGTATGTATGGTGTGTATTTTTTAGACGGTGAAGCGGTACAGGGCGACCGTGGCCCTTTTAATATCAACCATTATGCTAAGATGAGTTTAATATCTAATATGAAGTAAGCTTTGTTTCATTCAGTTTTTTGTTACAGAACTTTGCCATTTATGCCTCTGGTAAAATGTTTTCTCCGACTAATGTTTTGGAAATCTTCTTGACAAAGCACTCTTTGTTAGGGTTCATTGATATTTGGAATGAATAACACTTGATTAGACCTGCTTGCATTCACTGATATCATCTTTGCCTTAAAAAAAAAAAAAAAAAGACAAAACTATTGGGGGGTTATTTTCTCTATGAAAGTTTATTGCAATACAGACTTCTTATGATTTAGGTCTCCGTCAGCGTATGATACATTTATCAAAAAGGAATTGGAGCGATACAGGGCCATCATTGCCCTCTTGTTAAATGTTGTATGTAGATCTACGCTCTGGTTTTATGCAAGATGCTGCTGCTGAACAAAAAAAGTCGTTGACCGGTAATGAGTTATAAAACGTAAGTTTAAAGTGTCAAGGAGACCAATTCGGTAGTTTCTTGCTATTTCTTTAGCATCACATCCCTTCCTACATTCTAGGCTTTGATGAATAATCCATTAAAAAAATCTAATTGTGCCATGTGCTGTGCGTATTTCATGTCACATGGTTGAACATACAGTGCATCTACCTCACAATGTAATATACCAAATTTGTGGCCGACAACGCAGCACTTTAAAGCTCTAGGTTTACCAGAGGCAAAAAAAAGTAAAACTTGGGCACAGGGAGCCAATGAAAAGATTCGAATGCAATGCGTAACCTGCTGTACATGTATACCACTCATAAAAAAGGCTTTTCTAGCTAAATGTGCATTCTACTGCTACCACAGTTTATTGAAATATTTATAAAACACTGGATTTTTTGTACAAGCTCAAAGCCTTCTCTGCAGACATATGTCATTTAACCGATTACTTCGGAATGGTCTTTACCCCTGCAAAGATAGACAGTTTAAGGTAAACAAGTTGGTAACTATAATTCTAGTTTTAACCCTTAGGCTGCTAAACGCGACTCACTGACCTTTTGCGGACAATGTAGATCAAGATCAGACTGCACAGAACGTGCAGTCTGATTTTGGATCTACATTGTCCGATATGGAGACATTTTAAAAAATAATGATAATAATTTTGTAAGAACATTATTCTGTATTTTAACTATCAGCTTGTAAGTTTTATTTAACTTATTTAGCAGGATAAGGGTTAAGGTTCATTTTTCTGCCAGCAACAGGAACTTTGACAGACCACGCTGTAACACATTGTCAGACTCGTTATAATATCCATACACTTAACCCTTTACCACATAACACAATTTTAGGCAGATCTGTATTGAAAGCATTTATTGATAACATATTAGATGTGGCTTAAATAATTGAATATGCCTTTGACAGTCTAGAAGAAAACATTTTGGGAAAAGGAGAAAATGCTGCTTACCAGCATTTTCTCCTCTTCCCAAAATGTTTTTTAAAGCCGTCTTTCTCAGGTCGTTAAAACTCGGGACTGTGTGGTAAAGGGTTAAATCGTATGAACTGAATAAGCCTGCATTTGACTCTCGAATTGTTAACTTTTAGCCGCTAGTGCGCCTTTAACTATTTTTGTATTAATTAGTATTTACAACAAGCAATTTTAAATACAGTTCTTAGCCTCTTTCCAAACAACCTCGTGTTTTGACGAGCCGGCGGGGGGGGGGGGGAAGAAAGCTTTTTGAAAACATTGTGGGAAAGGGAGAAAATGCTGGTAACCAGCGTTTTCTCATTCCCCAAAACGATTTCAAGAGGCTTTTTCGTTGGGGGCATTGAACTCCGGTTTGTTTGGAAGCGGGTTTTCAAAAGCACCCTCTTGCATGCAGACCATGTAATCGCAATGACTTGAGGCTCCGTATACTGTTAATGAAGACAAGTGAAAGCATTATGGTAAAAGGAGAAACTGCTCGTCACAATGCTTTCAAATGTGGCTGCTTAAAAATGGGACAAAGTTCCGTAAGTATTGTTTTCAATCAGTTGAAATCCGAATTATTACATTTTTTCACATAGAGGTTCTCTGGGAGCAGAGCATGGTAAATCGGCCCATTTATAATCATACTGCGGAGCTAAAACCGCGCAGTCTTCTTGTCCAGCCTCTGAGCCTGGTTGCCCTGGTAACCAGTCAGTAACTCTAGCTTTCAGCTCAGTATCTTGCCAAACCCACGTTCCTTCTGCCTTCAGATCATTGATACCAAGCCAGTGTTCTTCCGCTGAAACATAAAGAGTCTTGTGTTCGATTTTTGCTTGAAAACAATTTAGCAAACTTTTCTCTCAATTATGTTGTTTAAAAGGTAAGTGAAACTGGAAACGGTAATAACCTACAGAACTTCACAGACAGGCTGCACGTCGTGTACAACTAGATTTTGAATCTAGACATTCATTAAAAAAAACTTTACTGGTGATAGATCAGGGTCCGTATTGACCAGTCATTCTTCAGAACATTTTTAGTCTTACTCTCCAAGATTTTCTAAATTTAAATGTAACATAACTTTTGATTGGCTAAACCAAATGGTTTAGCCAATCAGAAGTTATGTTACTTTCAAATTTAGAAAATTCTGGGTAATAAGACTGAGAACATTCTTAACAATGGTTGGTGAATACAGACCCTGGACATTTTAACTCTTTACCGGACAATAAAATTCAAGACTTGTCCATACTGGAGAGCATTTGCAGACGACAAATTTAATATTGCTCAAATGACGCAATGTGTCATTTAGGTTACCAGTATGTTCTCTTTTTTCACAATGTTTTTAAATGCTCTCTCACCTGAGGTGGTTAAAGAAAAGATTGCTTGATATAGGGTTAGGTTGGTACCAATGTGAAATATAGCCATGTCTCACTTCACCTTTTAATTCTCTAAGATAGTCTTTTATGAAAGTTTTCTCAGCTTCGTCATCAATCCGAATTAAATGGCTGCCACGCTCTTCACAAAAATGCTGAAAATGATATATAAAAAAATTAATAAGTTTCAACTCTTTCAGCGCCTATCACAACAAGATTTGCTTGAGTTGCTAATGTAGGTCAAGGTCATACTGTACAACAGGCGCAGTCTGATCTTGGATCGACAAAGTCCACTATGCCTAGACATTTTGGCCATTGACAAGCTTGAAATGGCACTTGCTCGTAACAGGAGAGAAAGGGAGAGCCAGCAACAGGGAGCCTTAGTTCTTACAAGTCGGTAGGCCTATATGTACTGGTAAAACGAGAGTTCGTGTTGTCAGAACTTTAGAATTTCCAGCTATCCATATCCTAAAATATCCTACTTTTCCTCTGAAATACGATCCCAATTTTGGGATTCGTCTATGTGTCCCAGTGCAAGACTACAAGCATGAGGCCATGACTTGGGAAAAATAGCTGTATGTCTTTTTATTTAAAACCCTAAATATCTTCAAAAAGTCAAGAAATGCACATGCAATATTTGTGAAGTGACAACGCATATCTGGTTGTAAGAAACGCTTGCAAAACAACTCACTTAGAAATACATGTAACTTAAATTGAGAAAGGCCACTTTGAAACCTTCAACACATTCGTCATTTTGAGGCTGGATATGGGTAGGAAAGTAAGAGTAGATCTAGGTGTTTGATACCGCACGATCAGTCGGAAGTGGAAGACGTCGGAAACGTTGTAGATCTATTATATGGAGGGGAATATTCGCCAAAATTCTATGGGTCTAGATGACATTCTTATTTGTGAACATTAGATGTCTATTCGTCTTCTTTCTTACATCTTACATGCATATTGCATCTCATGTGTCATTATTACTAGTGCATACTGTTTGGTGCTAATTGCCTGCATCATTATTATAACTTGATCATATTTACTATTGTGTTTTTGTTGATTATGAATGATTAATTCTTCCTGATTACTTCCTACTGCGTCATTGCATTTGTCTTTTTTCCAAGTGCTTGCTGCATGTTTCTAGTAGCATTTTACTTCCTTCTAAATACATTTTATATTTGTTATACTTCCTTCTCCAGTATTGAAATTTTCCTAATTGCAGACGAGAGGTATAATGGGTGGTAAATATTTCGGTAACAGACAAGTTCTGTAAATTGGACTTATAATAGTACATCTATCAAATGTTTCTGTAAAAAGGTAATTATATAGTGTTTAATGCACCGTGATGTTTTTCACACCAAGTAAAGTCTTGGCTCTCATTTGTTCAAGGGTTCTTTTTTCCACATAATAATTTCGTTATGTTGCTCCTGCCATGCTGTATGTAAAATAATATACCTGAAATCACTATCACATCTTACTTTCGATATTCCAACCATATAGTTGAGGTGATGAATAACACCCAATCCTAACCTAGTACCCGATGTATCTTCCTTTAAAATGTTTTTATGAATATTTCATTGCGAAAATATTTTTTTCCAAACTCCCAAACCAGCCATTAACCCTAAGAGCGCCTGTCACTACTTCAGTTGCCTTTGCGGCCAGTGCAGATCAAGATCACAATACGCCAAACACCGAGTCTGAACTTTGATCTTCACATGCTGCTTTTCCAAAAATTCTGAACGGAAAAAACCTTGAAATCGCTAAAATTAAGGATTTATTTCTACATTGAAAATGGCAGGTTTATTCGAAGCTCTTAGAGTTAAACTTATGGATAATTCAATTCTTTCCAGAAAGATGGCTAATACAGAAAAAAAAATATTGTGGCAAATGAAGAGAGGGGGTGAGAGAGATAGATAGATAGTGACATATACTCTTTTGACAAATACTTTTTTCAAACAACATGAGCAGTGTGTAATCTGAACATGCCCAATCCCCTTAACTTTTATGTGTGCAGTCTGATCTGCGAATTTCTCCTCGTCTATTAATGTTTCAGGGACATAAAAATGAGTTTTAGGGTTTTTGTTTTTAATTTTTCATACAAACTCTAAATAGCCACCTTAAAACCCAGGTTAATCTCTAAGATCTATGGGAATCTTCTTTATCTTGTTGGTAATGGGATGTATGAAAACAGGCCGTTAAAGAATTCGCGTTTATTTATCGGCGCCACCGGTTTCCCATATGGGCGACGGCTCCTGTAGGCTATTAGTTATGTTACAGGGATGGTGCAAGATACAGGACGAAACCTATCACAAGTTACGCCTGGTTCTTTAACGTGCTCGGTGTATAGCACCGTCACACGAGACCTCGGTTTAACGTCTCATCTGGAAAACTGTTGGTAATTTTAGATGGTTAGCCGAGGGAATCGAACCCACACCCTCAAGTGTCCCGACACATGGCGTTTACTAGCCCTACGCTCTACCACATGAGCTACACAGGCTGGTATAGGCTGTTAAAGACACATGTCCATACATGTATATAGTATACAGTACTCCTTTCGCTCTCGAAAAGTTCGTACAGGGACCTTATATGATTTTTTTATGCCGTGATGTCCGTGTTGTATTGATGAACACACTTTAAAACCTGCGGACGACGACTTGTGTGCACCAGACCAGATTCATTTAAAAACATTGTGGAGGCAGGAGAGGAACAAAACAGAACATTTTTTCTAGACAAGCACATAGTCAAAATTACAAGAAGTATGCAAGAAAGCATTGTCAAGGCCTCTCTTTCTCTCTCTCTCTGCCCTCTCTTCATTTGCTACAATGTTTCACCTGTAATATCTTTATTAATTCGCACTGATTAACCATAATTTCAACCCTTAGAGCATCGAATAAACCAAACGGCCATTTTCATTTTACAAAAAGAACATCTACTATTAATGATTTCAAGGTTGTCCTTATTCATAATGTATTAGAAAAACAGACAGAGTAAATCTACAATCAGTCTCCATGTTTTGTGTAGTCTGATCTTGATCTGAATTGGCTGCAAGCGTGAAAGGTGCTCTAAGGGTAAATGGCTGGTTTGCAAGCCGGCCATTTTGTTCCCAAAAGAAAATATTTTCACAAATAAAATGTTAACAAAGACAGTGCCTTTTTGATAAAACATATTTATAAAACTTGAGAATTGGCTTAAGCTGGGAGTCTGTTATCTGTAGGACGATTACAATGGGTACAGGTTTAGGATTGTGTATTATTGATTAAATCAACTAAGGGTGAAAGGGTGAAAACCGAAAATAAGATATGGTGATCAGAATTTATCAATTTCAGGCATTTATAAACAGCATGGAAGGTACAACATAACAAATATTATTATGTCAGAAAACGAGCGGCAATTGCAAATTAAAAAAAAAAAAAGGTTTGCACAGAAAGCTATGCATTGGGTGTGAGAAACATCAGGGCACTGCGTTGTTACAGAACATCCAATTGATTTATTTATAAGTCCAATTTACCGAATTTGTCTGTTACCGAATAATGTATATGAAAGCGCCATCTGGTATCATAATATGACTTGTCGTATTCGTGTAAATGCCATTCTTGTTAGTGCATACTTCGTTCGTCTTAATTCAGCTACCTATCATAGTGTCAATTTAACTCTTTACCAAATGAAAACAATTTAGACTGGTCCAAATTGAAAGCATTTGCAGACGACAATTTAAATGTTGCTCAAATTGTGGAAGTTGTCTTTGATAGGGTAGAAAACATTGTAGGAAAAGGAGAAAATGCTGGTGACCAGCATTTTCTCCTTTCCCACAATGTTTTCAAAAGGCTTCTTTCTCAGGGTCGTTAAAAGTCGGGATTGTGTGATAAAGGGTTAATATAACAAAAGCCCATAGTTTTTGCCAGAATATGCATAAACAAGAATGTAGCACTTCAATGATAAGCTATACAGACATGGGAAATGGGGAGAAAAAATCAGGATAAGGAAGTAAGATGGATGAAATCACAATGTCAAAAGAGGCATAAAGAACAGAAGCACACGCTACTAAATAACAATTTTATGGCATACAAGTGGAAGAAGAAAAATGGAATTAGCATCAAGCAACATGCACTAGTAATAATGAAACATGAAATGTTATATGCATGTAAGATGTAAGAAAGAGGACAAATAGACATCTAATGTTTATAAATAAGAATGTCATCTAGACACATAGAGTTTTGGCGGATATTCCCCTCCATACTATTAGACCTATATATTGTAAATATTTTAGCATTCATCAGATTGGTGACAAGTTTTAATTTATGATTGATATGTTAGTCTAAACCATGCATAGTCGAATAACACAAACGTACCGTTGCTTCGATATAAGGCATCATTTGGTTGTGCGGAAACAAGTAACACGAACCCTGGAATGCAACCCATCCGTCTGAGCAGAGAGTGAAATCTGATGGGAGAATCGGTTTAACTCATTACTAACTGAAATCATTTGCAAAACGACAAATGAAATGAGATGAGACTCAAATTTATAAATGGATTCTTGCTATGAAAGAGTTGAAAAGCATTGTGGGAAAAGGAGGAAATGCTGGCAACCAGCATCTTTTGAAGCAGATCAGTGGGGTCTATTTGAAAACATTTTGACAAAAACAGATAATGCATGATACAACCTTGTCTGTTCCTGCTTTTTGCATCTGTGTTTTAAAATGCATCTGTTTATTAACCCTTTCCCAAACGATGAATTTTAGACTGGTCCAAATTGAAAGAGTTTGCAGGCGACAATTTTAAATTTGATGAAAATGACAGAAAGTTCTCCAAAAGGGTAGAAAACACTGTGGGAAAAGGAGAAATTGCTCGTTACGAGCAATTTATCCGTTTCCCACAGTGTTTTCAAAAGACTGGTACTGCAGACACGTGAAAACCAGGGCTTGTTTAGGAAAGGGTTAAAGCTAGATTTATACAAATAATCCATATTTTGCATGGATGTAATCGAAGTGGATTTCTGAAAATCTAAGTCAGAGGTAATGAGTTAGAGATTTTTGTCTTAGACCTTAGAGGCAATACAAACACCAAGGGTTGTAGCAGAGTCTAGGTCAGGGGTAATGAGACATTTTTGAATACCCCACAAGAAATAAACAGTTCTAGAGTCTAGAACTAGAGCAATGCATGCGGCTGCGAACACTCTACTGCGCTAGTTGCTTTTTTTTCCAGTAGAAGTTCCTAGTCGAAAAAGGGCATAGCTTTGCCATCAATATTTTGTTCCTTTTCACATTCGGCAAACATCGGGTAATTTGTTGATCAAATCCGTCGGCTGTATTGCAATGGATGATATGTACCTACACCTGACCGTTCTCCGCCGGAAATTGGCCGCTTTCCTTCTCTAAGAATCAAAAGAATCCACTTAGAAGTACACGAATCACAGTTTTCAATTCAATCATTATTCGTTACGTTCATTTAACAAATAGTTTTTTTTTCAAATTTGGTTTGCTCGACGTTATTTAGCAAGTCCGATAGAAGTTTTACTTACAGATTGATAAATCTCATACAAATAACTTTGCTACATAGTTGCTGTTCTCCTCTGAGAAGAATTTCAAGGGCGTCGCCATGTTTTAGATCATATAATTCCAAAGTAGATTCATTGTGGACCTCCTCAATACCTACGAGGTTAGATGTAATTATGTAATCGGCCGAGTTGTGACGAGTGCCCCTTATGATAGTTAACCCTTCACCAGACGACAAAATTTCAGCCTTGTCCAAATTGCAAGGATTTGCAGACGACAATTTCAGTGTGCCTCAAATGGTGCAAACATTGTGGGAAAAGGAAACAATGCTGGTTACCAGCATTTTCTCTTTTTGCCAAAATGTTTTCAAAAGGCTTCTTTCCTAGGGTTGTTAGAAGTCGGCTTTGCGTGGAAAAAGGTTAACAATCATTTCGAGTAAATGTCTACAGAAATAATCGAGATACCAGAAAATGTCACTTTTCGCATGACGCAGACGGCAGGGCTATGACAACACCTCGACGTTCTCTTCGAAAACAGCCGAAATAATACTCGACCAAACAAGCTTATAATAAATTAAGTGGTAACTCGCAAAGTTAATAATCTAGGGGTTGTGAGTTCAAATCTCGGCTTGAGACTGACATGGGTCGATCCTTTTTGCAGATGCATTAAGCTCCCTTTTCACAGCGCGTGGCTTATGTACACGTGAAAAAATTCACTGCATCATCCTTCAAATAGCTTTCACCACGGAAAAATCGGGTTTGTTTATGTGGGAAAGCAGCCGGTAGCTTTAATGAAATTCCAGGGACGCATTCATAGCGGCACTTGCCGTCTGCATACAACTAAAAAAAAAATCTATTGAAAACGGCGTTATGTAAAACAACATTCAAAAAAGAGTGTAAAATAAATACTGTACCTGGTTGGCCTACAGATAGGAAAACTGCACTCACACAGAATACAAGTATTTGAAGAAAACTTATCATTTCTATTCTGTATACATGTAGGCTGCAATCTAATAATATATTTGCAAAAATGGCTGTCAAAATTTTGCCCTTCTTATCTATAGCTTATCATCAAGTGGAACTTTAATTTCAAGTCAGTTTCGCTGAGAGTAGGGTGGGGTTGTTGTAAATACTTTGTACATATGTCCTTGCAACTCGCATGCATCTTCTATCACGTTGACTGGTTATCACGGTCGGTGAGTTAGAGTGATAAAATAAAAACGTGAATTCAGTACATAAGCCACACTCTGTGAAAAGGGGGCTTAATGCATCTGCAAACAGTATCGACCCATGTCAGTCTGCGCAGTCCGCGCAGGCTGACATGGGCCGAATTTTTTTTCTTTTTTTTTTTTGGTATCTTTAAATTTTCCGCATGTCAAAGGACCAGGCTGCCTCCTGATCCTGTCGGTTGTCAGACAAAATGGATTTTATGGATTCGTAATTATGTGATGACTTGCTTGGTATAATGGATCATATGTGGACACATTCAGCCTCTTTTTGTAATTGTGGGTCCATAAAATCCATTTTGTATATCAACCGACTGATTCACGAGGTACACCGGTCCTTTGACATGTAGTACATTGACAAATAGCGAAAAGTTTCGGCCCAGGTCAGCCTGCGCGGACTGTGCAGGCTGACCTGAGTCGATACTTTTCGCAGATGCATTACGCCCCCTTTTCACAGAGCGCGGCTAATATCAGTTGTAGAACTTGATTCACAAACGATGTAAACTATCTAGGATTTGAACAATTTATTTTCCAATGAAAGTAACTGTGAAATGTGGGTATCATTTTATTTCAGTCGATAGTATGACGAAACGTAAAGACGTATTACGATGGTTTGATGATCAAAATGACGATACAAAACTTCATTCAGCCAACGATTTCGTTTGTCCCATCGTAGTATCCACTGTAAAATATTCACGAAATATGACAATGATTGCTTTATAACCAAGTAACAAAAACGAAGACTTGTACAATTTTATTACTATTATTTTATGCTTGAAATTATCGTTATCATTTTATTTGCCGTTCATTTGTTGATACATGCAAAAATACTATTTTTACCCTCATCCTGCTAAATTACATGTAGTTAAAATTTTCAAGACGAAAAGAAAAACACCGAGTTATGTTATTTCAAACTTACTTTTTGGGGAACAACATCTCCTAATCAGACAGAGTAGATCCAAGATCAGGCTGCACGTTATGTGCAGTCTGATCTTGATCTACACTGTCCGCAAAAAGTCAGTGAGTCGCGCTTAACAGCTTAAGGATTAAGTAAAGACAGTAAAGAAACTCAGGAGATATGGTTTTCGGGGTTTTTTTTTTTTCGAATAACGAGCATTTGTTTTTACCCGCAACCGCTAGGTCTGTGAATCTCTATTTCATCTGGAGGATGGGAATCCGTTTCATGTCAATTTTGTTATGTTTTAACTTCATGCAGACTGACAAACACATAGGATTAGTGTTTGATCCATGCTCTGTGAAAAGGGGGTTTAATGCACCTGCAAAAAGTATCGATCAAGGTCAGCCTGCACAGTTTGTGTAGGCTGATCTGGATTGAAACTTTCTCGGCTTTTGGTCATTTGTTTGCATTTCACAGGAACATTCTACCTCATGCTTCAATTGGTTGTTAAGCAAAGAACATTTTATGGACCCATGATTTTGTAATGATTTCCTTGCTATAATGCATTACTGAGATGCAATAAACCCCCTGACTCATTCCTAGAAATCCCCAAGGATTATTTGTAATTACATGGAAAATCTACCCACCTCATTTCACACAAAGGTGCATTATGGGTAGAACATGGTAGATCTGCCCACTGGAAGTCATGCTGGGTAGCCATCACAGCACAGTCTTCTTGTCCGGCCTCAGAGCCTGGTTGTCCTGGAAACCAGTCAGTAAAGTTCGCCTGTTTTTCAGTGTCAGACCATTCCCAGATTCCTTCGATCATTATGTCGTTAATGCCGATCCAATGTTCCTCCGCTGATTTATGATAATAATAAAACAAGTTTTCAAAGGAATGTGAAAGACATATTTATTTATCACTTATCCTGCTAAATAAAAGAAATGAAACGTTCAAGTCGGTGGGAAAAAAAACAACTAAATTTTCCTATTTCAAAGGTATTCATTTCTGGAGTTGAGATATCTCCTTATAGGACAGTTTAGATCCAAGATCAGACTACACAGAACCCGCCGTAAAATCACTGTTCTCATGCTTTTAAAAACAAACATATTTCAAAATTGCCTGATTCAAATCTTCTGAAATTACGTCAATGTGATAGATGGCTCCATTTGACCACAGTGTAGTATGCATTGTATGTGATTTCGGATTCCGTACAGTGACGATCTGTCACTTGGTATTAAAAATTGTGTTAACACGGTAAGCTAAGCTGGTGGTTTTTCATGAATTTTGATAGTTATTATAAAATATTCATATCCAGTTATTTGTTTGTTATGTATAGACCATATCAGGAACACGTACGTGTATGTGCGCTGTGAACCTATCCCAGAGCAATGGGGATGCTTTGATTATTTGACCGTGCTAAAAATACACTGATTTTGTCCCAAAACAATGCACTTTCTACTCGATTACCTAGCGTTAAAACCTGTTTTCTCAACGGAAAATGTATAAACAGTTTCTTTATTCATACTTTTGTGAAAACATGTCAAGGTTTGATAACAAAGTCGACATTAACATTTCTTATCCTTCGTTTAAAATGGCATGTTGAGAAAAGAAATTTGTACAATCACTTGTAAGTGGTTAATAGATCTCGGGCGACTTTACAACCGAAAATTTCTCAACGTACCATTTTAAATGAAGGGTAATGAAGATTGCAGTCGACTTTGTTACTAAACCTTGACATCTTTTCACAAAAATATGAATAAAGAAACTGTTTATACATTTTCTGTTGAGAAAACGAATTTTTACAGCTGAGTAATCGAATAGAAACGGCATCGTTTTGGGGCAAAATCATCTGTAGCTTTAGTACAGTCAAACTGATCAAGGCATCCTTATTGCTATAAGGAAGGTTTACAGCGAACATACGTGATTCTGATATGATCTATACATAACAAACAAATAAATGGATATGAATATTTTACAATTACTATCAAAATAAGTGAGATAACACCAGCTTGACTTACCGTGTTAAAGCAATTTTTAACTCCTAAGTCACATACAATGTATACTCCTGGGTCCGTATTCACCAACCAATCTTAAAAACGTTCTTAGTCTTATTCTTCAAAATGTTCTACATTTGAAAGTAACAAAACTTCTGATTGGCTAAACCATTTGGTTTAGCCAATCAGAAGTTGTGTTGCTTTCAAATGTAGAAAATCTTGAAGAATAAGACTAAGAATATTCTTAAGAATGGTTGGTGAATACGGACCCTGGTCCTACACTGTGCTGACATTCTGTTAGAAATGTCTGATGTCACTTCCAAACAACAACGTTAGTGCGATATTTTTTTTTTTTTTTTTTTAAGACCTATCGAAAGAAAAATGAGGAAAAAAAATGGTGGTTATGGAAGAGTTAGAAAAAAGCGCAGGGATAAAATTCTGTGTAAACTTAGAGCATAGTCCATCTGAAACATTTATTAAAAGAAGCCTGGGTAAAGCCGCAATTGAAACAAGAAATATCTTTAAAACAGATAGACGGCGTAAGAGATCCTGGAATACAAAATACTGAAACTATTTTGTGGCTCAGTATAAAGTAAAATAATAATAATTATCCTCACGAGAAATTGCCTCTTTTTGCTCACCGTTTTACATTTTGTTAAAAAGTTTTGGCAAACGTTTATGAAATATTAAATTTCCAAATAGAAAAAAAAAAAGAACCATTTTCTACTACATTAGTATGAACCAAGACCCTGGGGTATCGATTAGAGGTAGCAATGCTTGTAAATAGTGGTATCATAAATGTGCGAGCAAATATACCAGCAGGGACCCACCGAATAAACAGATTCATATTTTGACCGATCGCAAATTACCATCTATTCATGCTTTAGCAGTATGTACAGAGAAGACAGTCAAAAGCCAGCGCATACAGCTACGCCGAAAAATCTACAGTATTCAAGTGGCATGCGCGATTTAAAAATCGACAAAAGAGTATTGAATATGATCCGACAGATAGCACCGACATAAAATTAAATACCATGCCAGTTAAATGACTTTAACGTCATGCCGTGCTCGGGGTAGCCGTTATGATCATCGTAAAAGGAGTCATAGCAACCGCGTTTTTTTTTTCCAATTTGTTTGAAATTTTCCAATTTTGTTAGTTACGAATGGATCTTAAACATATGAAAATTTACGTGTAATAGCACCAGTAGTTTTGTTTAAATTAACAAATTACACGTACTTTTTGCTCAGCCCCTGTGGAACAAGTAACGATAGAAAAAGAAAAAAAAAATATGAATTGATCTGTAATAATGTATCACTAGCCTGAAGACCTTACCTCTGAGACCTCTCAAATATTCCCTGAGGAATGCATTTTCCAAACTGTTGTCGATTCGTACCACACGACTTTCGTGAAGTCGACAATAGTGCTGAAATAAAGGATACATGTAGATACAACAACCACATGAAAAGAATCATGCTCTGGCAAGAGGGGGCTTAATGCATCCCCATGATGCGTAATACCAAGCATGTCATTACATGATCATGGATCCATAAAGTCCATTTTGTCTAACAGAGTCATGAGGTAAACTGGTCCTTTGACTTGCAGAAAATTGACCAAAAGCAAAAAGTTTCGGCCCAGGTCAGCCTGCGCGGACTGCGCAGGCTGACCTCGGTCGATACCTTTTGCAGATGCTTTAAGCCCCCTTTTCTCAGAGCATTGCTCAAATGTAAACGCTTTCAGAGCCAAATGCTAGAAATTAACATTAGCCTCGTGTAAGTTACACATTATATACTGCTTCTTCTGGGCTTGTCAAACTACAGTCAAACCTATTTTAACAAAAAAAGAACCTTTCTTTTAATGACCCTAAGGAAAAAAGCTTTTGAAACATTGTGGGAAAAAGAGAAAATGCTGGTAAATAGCATTTTCTACTCTTCCCACATTTTTTTCTTCCCTTTTAATTGATTTGTCGTCGGCAAATGCTTTCAATTTAGATGTCGAAATTTTGTCTCTTGTCACGATTTATGTTATCTATGTTGTTTTGCTATCATGCTATTATGCTCATGTATTTACGTATTGCGAATTTGAGCCATTAAAACATTGTGTCTGTCTGCCTGTCTGTCTGTCTGTCTGTCTGTCTGATATAGACTTGATGGGAAGCGTAGCAGTTAATCGTCGAAGCAAATCTACCTGTGCCTCCACAAAGGACACTGACTGCTTGTATGGAAACAAGTAACACGAGCCGTGGAATGCCACCCAGCCGTCAGGACAAAAACTGTAGTCTACAAGGAAAAAATCGTTTGATACGAAACATTTTAACGTGATACGTGAATTCGGCTCTATAAACACAGAGCAACGGAAGCGGGGTAAAAATCGACGTCATTCTGTATTCTATGTACATTGAGAATTAATCCGCATCCGCTTTTGTATACAGAGTATGAACTTGTTTTAACTTGGTCATGTTAGAATCGAAATAATCTTCTTTATATAGTGGTTTATCGTTCAATAAACCACGGTTGAGTTACGAGGCACAATGAATAAAGCACTCGGGCTATTGTCCTCGTTGATTATTTATGGTGCCTCATAACTCAGAACCGTGGTTTATTGAACGATAAACCACGATAGAAAGAACATTATTTCTTAAGAAAAAAAACATTTTGATATTTAAAAGACAAAAAATCGGGTCATTTTACTACATACATATTCTAGTAGGAAAAGAAGTTTCTGTACAGTGCACAATTACGCATGTAACTTTACTGGAAAGGAAGTTTGGTGACAATTTAACAACTTGCTTGTCAGGCAGAGGTACCACTCAGATAAATCCACTGGTGCTACAGTTCGTGACATGGACGTGACGCTATTTTTAAACGCCGTATCTTGAATGTCAGCCGCTTACTTCCATGCTTTCCGCGCACCGGTTTCACATTAATCTTGTTAAGTTTGTAAATGTAGCTAGTGTAATAGCAGTTCAAATCCAAAGAATGGCTCGTGAATTTAAGTACTGTTACAAGTTGGCTAGTTGTTTAAAGGGACGTCGTTTCATTTTGACCCACTAATGAACGTTGGTTTGCGAACAGCATGTGGTCGAGGGTTGTCTTGCTTGAAGCGTGAAACGGCAGAACTAAGGGACCAATGATTTCATCGCGAAACCGTTCTTCCGTTAAATTATCATAGACAAACTACAGTTGGGTTCGTGGAGATGAAGTTATTCTTCCCAAAACCATCACACTTCCTCCACCAAAAGGCTTGCGTTAAACGGCGCATGCATCTGGATACTATTCATCGGGAAATCGAAGACTTTTGCCATCATCTCTGTTCAAATGAAGACGAAACTCATCAGAAAAACCGATTATTTGCTCGGTCCCGTCTCCTGAGTGGAATCTGACCTGTGCAACACGCCAAACGAGCTGTAATGTTGGTAACAACGTGACACCGGACATATGGCAGGACGTCTCGAACTTATACCCTATAATGCCATACTCTTACAATCGACTTCTAACAGTTGTTCGTCGACTGATTGGGAAGTTGCGGGCAGTGAAAGCCGCTCTTTAAAAGCACTTCTTGAGATGTGGAACATTGGCGAATACGTCGCCTGACACACGACATGTATCTTGGTAGCGTCTCCATGAGATTGTATATAGTGCTTCAATGCACAACAAACCGTCTAGCAACCTCAGCCTGCGTTTCAAGCATGCCGACTGCACATAAGCGTTCATTTTAGGAAAGACTTTTATTTCTGACTTTCACCAATGCACTGAAAGACTCCGTGTGATCAAAATGATAAAACATACTGCCAGTCTGGGAGAGTTAGCGACCGGAAATGACATTATGCATTTCCTGAACTGACGACGAGGTCTTGGTCTTTTCTCCAAAATTTTCCAAGTTTGAAAGTAACACACCTTCTGATTGGCTAAACCATTTTGTTTAGCCAATCAGAAGTTGTGTTACTTTCAAACTTGGAAAATCTTGAAGAATAAGTCTAAGAACGTTCTTAAGGATGGTTGGTGAATACGGACCCAGAACTAGCATTTGGTTCCACCGAGTAGACGACACGTATTCCTGCATGTCTATGATTAAGGTCATGTTTATTTTATGGTTTGGGTGCACTGAGACAAGGACAAAAGTCTTCTTTGGGAACTTTTTTCCACTGTTTATCCCGTCCCATATCGCCCTGTTATTGCTACATTTTAGTTTTATCCGGAGACAGACAGACAGACAGAGAGACAGACAGACACTATATGAACCTGATCAGTAATAGCAATGCATACAAAGTTACACTGGAAACGAGGCGGCAGTAGACAAACCTGTTTGCGCTGATTGAAAAAGAACCTCGAAGGCACAAAGCAGTATCAAATTCGTTTTTAAAAGTGGCATCACTGTACACAGACATAAACTGAATAAACGCATATGAAAGAAAGGTGCCGCTTATCTCTAATCTTTAAGCAGCTAAATACATGAAATAAACTGTTTATCCAGTCAACATACTACATGTACTGTGAAAATATAGCAAATACAGCGTTGCACTTTTGTGTTTACTGCTTTAAGTATTAACCCTTATGCTGCTAAGCGCGACTCAAGGACATTAAAGATTGCAGACACTGTAGATTAAGATCAGACTGCACAGAATGTGCAGTCAGATCGTGGATCTACATTGTCCGATAAGGAGATATTTTTTACCTAAAATACCTTTGAAACAGCAATATTGTCAAGGTTTTACTGCCGGCCTGAAAGTTTCATTTCTCTTACTGTATTTAGCAGTTACAGGTTAATCCTGAGGGCGCTGAATCAATAAAATGGACCTCTTCATCTAGGCGCCGGAGTAGTGTTGGGGGGGGGGGAGGGGTTCTTTTGTCTAGAATTAATATAGGTATATATGTAGCCGAAAATGTAGATACAATTCATCAGGCTGTACGTTCTGCGATCTGCACAATCTGTACTTATAATCTAGGCCTATTTTGGCTGCAAGAGCAACTAAAACCGGGTTCAGTGCAACATATACCAGATGACAAAATTCAGGTTTGTCCAGTCTGAAAGCACGTGCAGAAGACAAATTAAATTCGGGCCAAAAGATGGTGGATTGTACTTGTCTCAAGTAGAAAGCATAAAAAATCCTTATGGGAAGAGGAGCTAATGCTGGTTACCAGCATTATATCCTTCATATGCCTTTCTTAAACTGGTACCCGTTGTATCTCCCGTAGCCGTCCGATAGACAAACTGGTATCCGTCGTATCTCCCGTAGCCGTCCGATAAACTGGCAGCCTGTTATCGATCTTCTATCGGACGGCTACGGGAGATACAACGGGTACCAGTTTAAGCCGTCCGATAGATACGAAGATCGATAACAGGCTGCCAGTTTAATGCCTTTCTGAGAAGGAGCGGGTGTCAGGCGGAGACTGATATCCAACAGTTGATACATCAGTATAAGAAATATCACTTATTATGAAAACTGGAAGAAAAAGAAGTGTTCTGTTCGTGTCCGTGAATTCAAGGCTTACAATACATAGGCAGTCTCAGTTACTATGTATTGGTAGACAGTCGAACGCACCAAGAGACAGTGAGGTGGCGTTCATCTGTAGTTTTGATAAAAATTAGTGGCCGAAATGAAGATAAAATGTTTTTATTTACATGAATATCATATTTATTGCTAAAATCTCTGCTCTGCGGAATATTTTACGGCGTCACTGTCGCTTAGCCGGGCAAAGGACGCCGCAGAACAAACTGTATTAGATTTGCAAGCTCATTTTTTATTGGATTACTTCTTTCAAAAGCGTCCAATTACTTTTTCGAATTTAAAGATTTCTAGGTAAAGCTAACAAGATGGATTCTATGTCGTTATAGATTTTCGGAAGTATGATTTTAATTTGTTATTTTCATACAATCAGCCTTTGGTATCTGAAATTAATGATTGACCGGGATCTTACATTTTCTTTTGAATCGTATTTGGAAAAACAAACATAGTACCATGTCGATATGGTACTACAAGACTATGGAGGGGAATATCCGCCAAAATTCTATGGGTCTAGATGACATTCTTATTTGTGAACATTAGATGTCTATTCGTCTTCTTTCTTACATCTTACATGCATATTGCATCTCATGTGTCATTATTACTAGTGCATACTGTTTGGTGCTAATTGCCTGCATCATTATTATAACTTGATCATATTTACTATTGTGTTTTTGTTGATTATGAATGATTAATTCTTCCTGATTACTTCCTACTGCGTCATTGCATTTGTCTTTTTTCCAAGTGCTTGCTGCATGTTTCTAGTAGCATTTTACTTCCTTCTAAATACATTTTATATTTGTTATACTTCCTTCTCCAGTATTGAAATTTTCCTAATTGCAGACGAGAAGTATAATGGGTGGTAAATATTTCGGTAACAGACAAGTTCTGTAAATTGGACTTATAATAGTACATCTATCAAATGTTTCTGTAAAAAGGTAATTATATAGTGTTTAATGCACCGTGATGTTTTTCACACCAAGTAAAGTCTTGGCTCTCATTTGTTCAAGGGTTCTTTTTTCCACATAATAATTTCGTTATGTTGCTCCTGCCATGCTGTATGTAAAATAATATACCTGAAATCACTATCACATCTTACTTTCGATATTCCAACCATGTAGTTGAGGTGATGAATAACACCCAATCCTAACCTAGTACCCGATGTATCTTCCTTTAAAATGTTTTTATGAATATTTCATTGCGAAAATATTTTTTTCCAAACTCCCAAACCAGCCATTAACCCTAAGAGCGCCTGTCACTACTTCAGTTGCCTTTGCGGCCAGTGCAGATCAAGATCACAATACGCCAAACACCGAGTCTGAACTTTGATCTTCACATGCTGCTTTTCCAAAAATTCTGAACGGAAAAAACCTTGAAATCGCTAAAATTAAGGATTTATTTCTACATTGAAAATGGCAGGTTTATTCGAAGCTCTTAGAGTTAAACTTATGGATAATTCAATTCTTTCCAGAAAGATGGCTAATACAGAAAAAAAATATTGTGGCAAATGAAGAGAGGGGGTGAGAGAGATAGATAGATAGTGACATATACTCTTTTGACAAATACTTTTTTCAAACAACATGAGCAGTGTGTAATCTGAACATGCCCAATCCCCTTAACTTTTATGTGTGCAGTCTGATCTGCGAATTTCTCCTCGTCTATTAATGTTTCAGGGACATAAAAATGAGTTTTAGGGTTTTTGTTTTTAATTTTTCATACAAACTCTAAATAGCCACCTTAAAACCCAGGTTAATCTCTAAGATCTATGGGAATCTTCTTTATCTTGTTGGTAATGGGATGTATGAAAACAGGCCGTTAAAGAATTCGCGTTTATTTATCGGCGCCACCGGTTTCCCATATGGGCGACGGCTCCTGTAGGCTATTAGTTATGTTACAGGGATGGTGCAAGATGCAGGACGAAACCTATCACAAGTTACGCCTGGTTCTTTAACGTGCTCGGTGTATAGCACCGTCACACGAGACCTCGGTGTAACGTCTCATCTGGAAAACTGTTGGTAATTTTAGATGGTTAGCCGAGGGAATCGAACCCACACCCTCAAGTGTCCCGACACATGGCGTTTACTAGCCCTACGCTCTACCACATGAGCTACACAGGCTGGTATAGGCTGTTAAAGACACATGTCCATACATGTATATAGTATACAGTACTCCTTTCGCTCTCGAAAAGTTCGTACAGGGACCTTATATGATTTTTTTATGCCGTGATGTCCGTGTTGTATTGATGAACACACTTTAAAACCTGCGGACGACGACTTGTGTGCACCAGACCAGATTCATTTAAAAACATTGTGGAGGCAGGAGAGGAACAAAACAGAACATTTTTTCTAGACAAGCACATAGTCAAAATTACAAGAAGTATGCAAGAAAGCATTGTCAAGGCCTCTCTTTCTCTCTCTCTCTGCCCTCTCTTCATTTGCTACAATGTTTCACCTGTAATATCTTTATTAATTCGCACTGATTAACCATAATTTCAACCCTTAGAGCATCGAATAAACCAAACGGCCATTTTCATTTTACAAAAAGAACATCTACTATTAATGATTTCAAGGTTGTCCTTATTCATAATGTATTAGAAAAACAGACAGAGTAAATCTACGATCAGTCTCCATGTTTTGTGTAGTCTGATCTTGATCTGAATTGGCTGCAAGCGTGAAAGGTGCTCTAAGGGTAAATGGCTGGTTTGCAAGCCGGCCATTTTGTTCCCAAAAGAAAATATTTTCACAAATAAAATGTTAACAAAGACAGTGCCTTTTTGATAAAACATATTTATAAAACTTGAGAATTGGCTTAAGCTGGGAGTCTGTTATCTGTAGGACGATTACAATGGGTACAGGTTTAGGATTGTGTATTATTGATTAAATCAACTAAGGGTGAAAGGGTGAAAACCGAAAATAAGATATGGTGATCAGAATTTATCAATTTCAGGCATTTATAAACAGCATGGAAGGTACAACATAACAAATATTATTATGTCAGAAAACGAGCGGCAATTGCAAATTAAAAAAAAAAAAGGTTTGCACAGAAAGCTATGCATTGGGTGTGAGAAACATCAGGGCACTGCGTTGTTACAGAACATCCAATTGATTTATTTATAAGTCCAATTTACCGAATTTGTCTGTTACCGAATAATGTATATGAAAGCGCCATCTGGTATCATAATATGACTTGTCGTATTCGTGTAAATGCCATTCTTGTTAGTGCATACTTCGTTCGTCTTAATTCAGCTACCTATCATAGTGTCAATTTAACTCTTTACCAAATGAAAACAATTTAGACTGGTCCAAATTGAAAGCATTTGCAGACGACAATTTAAATGTTGCTCAAATTGTGGAAGTTGTCTTTGATAGGGTAGAAAACATTGTAGGAAAAGGAGAAAATGCTGGTGACCAGCATTTTCTCCTTTCCCACAATGTTTTCAAAAGGCTTCTTTCTCAGGGTCGTTAAAAGTCGGGATTGTGTGATAAAGGGTTAATATAACAAAAGCCCATAGTTTTTGCCAGAATATGCATAAACAAGAATGTAGCACTTCAATGATAAGCTATACAGACATGGGAAATGGGGAGAAAAAATCAGGATAAGGAAGTAAGATGGATGAAATCACAATGTCAAAAGAGGCATAAAGAACAGAAGCACACGCTACTAAATAACAATTTTATGGCATACAAGTGGAAGAAGAAAAATGGAATTAGCATCAAGCAACATGCACTAGTAATAATGAAACATGAAATGTTATATGCATGTAAGATGTAAGAAAGAGGACAAATAGACATCTAATGTTCATAAATAAGAATGTCATCTAGACACATAGAGTTTTGGCGGATATTCCCCTCCATACAAGACAAAGCCATTATTGGTAAACCATCAGTTTGAGATTCGGCTATTTCGACTTTGTCTGGTGATTCAGACCACAAATTTGGTCATTTCAGTCACCGACGTTTCTACACCTGCTACTATGTTCTGTACCAAAACAGGTCATTTTTACAGGTTACCCGAAAACTATTCTAAAATTCATGTACCAGTTACTCTTGTTTGCCTACTGTCAATGCTGGGTTTGTGTTTGGAATGCTGTTTTTGACGTCTTTTTCTTTTTTATTCCATAAATATGTGTTTATAGATTATTGCATCAATATATATATTTTTGTAATATTATAAAAATCCGAAAAACGATTGCCAAGCCCCGGTAGCTCAGTCGGTAACATACAGGACTTGAGAACAGTGGATTGCTGGCAGCTGGTTTCATCTTTGGCTTGGCCAATTTCTCTCTGAGGACTGCTGATATTCATTGTGACAATATTCAATCCTCTCTCACCCTTGACTATTGTGTCGACAATGGTTATGTGGGAAAGCGGCCAGCGGCTTGGAAAGAATGTAATGTGGAGTACTGGTAAAAAAGTTCCAGTAAAGTATGGATAGGTGCATCGCCGCCATGTTATAACTGAAATAACGTTGAAAATGGTGTTAAACACCATACAGTTGATCAATCAACAGAAGAAAATTGTGTGTATATGTGTGTGTGTGTGTGTGTGTGTGTGTGTGTGTGTTTTCGAGGGGGGGGGGGAGGGGTAGAACATGTTTTATTTTGGAAACTCTTACAAACATGTTGTCTATGAATGATACTACTTTTGATGCATAGAATTTAAATAAGTAAATGATGAACAAACCAAAGTAAGGTTTGGATAGAAAATTGCTAAGGTGCAATTAACACTTTATTACCTAGTTACGGAAATCCCCATTTCATTTACTTCATATAAATCCAATTTGCAGGACTTTTCTGTTACCAAAACCACCATAAATCATGTCTTTTGTAGCTCAAATAGTAAACACAGTTATAAGCACTACAGTGTAACCGTCACCTAAATAGTAAACATTTCTATAAAAAAAAAAAACGATAAATGGCATACAGAGGAATGATGTCTATCGTGTTATTTGAAATAAAATTGAGATAAAATTGCAGACCTGTTTGCATTCCATTTTACAGTAATAGTTTAGAAGATGGCATACAATTTTAATAGAGATTTCTGGTTTTTGAATGTGTTATCTAGAGTCAATAAGAGCATGTTGGATGTAAATGAGTTGTAGTGTGGTTCAGTACCAATCATTTGAGCCATATGTAATTTGTCATCTGCAAATTCTTTCAAAAGACTCAAAATAATCTATGAAGGTGTAACTGTGCTGATACCTCATGTTAGCTTGATTAGATATCAGAGATATGTTCTCAAACAAATCTGTTTTTTGGGGTTTTCAGTAATTGATTATTAAATATAATGAGTGAATCTAATTGGCAAATGAAACTTTTAATTATAATTAGTATTCCTTGTACATGTATTCTCTGTGATTGCAGGTTGGTAACTGCTTGATTTTAAGTGAAAATGAAATGGGTTGTTCATCTGGAAGGTGGACCTCGGAGGGTCAACCATGCTGCAGTAGCCATAAATGATATAATCTACACATTTGGAGGATATTGCACGGGAGAGGATTATGAGACTCCCACTCCAATGGATATCCATGTACTAGATACAAGTAAGCCTAACTCAGTACTTCCTCAAACATATTTGTGAGATAAAACTTGGAAAAGATCTTTGGATATAAAACATAGATGATATATATGATTTAACTGTTTACCTAATAATCCTGTGTTTAAAAGAAAAAGGCTCTTGAAAACATTATAGGAAAATGGAGAAAATGCTGGTAATCAGCATTTTCTCCTTTTTACCTGTAATGTTGAAGAAAAAGTCTATCATCTGAAACCTGTCAAATTCTTCATCTGCAAATGATTGCAATTTTGGCAGGTCTAAAATTCTGTTGTCTTTAACCGTTTACCAGACGACAAAATTTTAGCCTTGTCCAAATTGAAAGCATTCGTTAATGACAATTTCAGTGTGACTCAAATGGTGCAAATTTTCTTTGATAGGGTAGAAAACATTGTTGGAAAAGGAGAAAATGCTGGTTACCGACATTTTCTCCTTTTCCTACAATGTTTTCAAAACGCTTCTTTCCCAGGGGCGCCAAAAGGTGGAATTGTGCGGTAAAGGGTTAATAGGTTAAAGTTTAACTCTATACCACTCTACAAATTTGTTGACTTGTCCGAATTGAAACCCTTTGCGTTTGATGTGGCTAATATGATAAATTCTGCCTTTTAAAGGGTAGAAAGGGGTCCTGCATGGCTCAGTGGTAAAGTGTAGGTCTCGTGACCTGGAGGCCTCAGATTGGAGCCTCAATGGATCCACTGGGCTTTTCAAGGGAGTGTCCTTGGGCAAGACACCTCAGAGCCCTATTCTAGTACTGGTGGAACCCAGGAAATACATGAATGGGTGAGCGTTTGACATGATATGACTGAAGTTATGTTGAAAGTGGCACAAAACATCCATCAATCAATTAATTAAAGGGTAAAGAATTAAATTACTGGTAGCATAGGTAAATGGATGTTAGATATTATTGAAACCAAATACATGTATGAAACATAATTGTCTCAAATAATGTATAATATCACTTGTTTGTTCATTATGTTACACATTTTTTTTCAGTGTCATTCAGATGGAAGCTGTTGACTGTGCCAGTAAAGCCTTCAGCTCTAGTCCAAAAGATGATACCTTATCAGAGATATGGACACTCGGCTGTTTGTTTTGAAGAGTCTGCTTATATATGGGGTGGAAGAAACGACAGGAATGGTGCATGCAATATTCTCTACCAGTTTAATACAGGTAATAAAAAATACGAACAGTATACATATATACCAAAACATAGAGAATGTAAAAGCATCTCACAGTACCTGAGTTAACCCTTTCCCAAGCTAGAAATTTTGGTTTCTTCTGAAATGAAAGTACTGGCAGATTACAAATTCTGGATTGATGCAAATGAGCTGAAATTCTCTGATTGGGCAGAAAACAACGTGGGGATGGAAAAAGAAGAAATTACTTCGTACAAGCAATTTCCTCATTCCCCCACAAGTTCTCAAAAGCCTTCTTCTTCAGGGTCATTAAATCTCGAAATTTTTTGGTAGAGGGTAACCAATGAGGGTTCAATCTATTTGCAGACATGCCAAAAATGGACATATTTTTGCAAATCTCGAGGAGAAAAATTGGAAAAAGAAAATATATATATGTATTTTATAATGCCTTGGAAAACATTGTGAGAAAAGAAACAATTGCTCGCTACAAGCATTCTCTATTTGCTTCTACTGTCAGCTCAGGGAATGGAAAACATTCTAGTTACAGATATTACCTACCTTTTCAGAGACTAATATCATCATCGGAGCCGCACAAAGTGTTACTTGCAAATGTTCTCTTTCTGGACAAATCTAAAATTGTGTTGTCTGTCAAATTTAAAAGCATTTGAAGACGACAAATTAGATGTAACTTGAACTATAGGAATAGTTACCAGCATTTTCTCCTTTTTCCTCAACGTTTTTCAAAAGCCTTCTTGATGAGAGTTGATAACAGTTGTAATAAGTGGGGATTGTTTGATAAAGATTTTAAAAACTTTGTTCTTAGGGCTCACAATGGACTTTATTATAACTTCCTACAAATTTTTATAGATCTTGCTTTACTAGAACAATGTATAGTGGTAGTATTACTGGACCTGTCTTTTAGGAATTTTTTCCATCTGTATAGTAAAATATTTCGATTAACCCTTTACCACACAATCCTGAGTTTTAACGACCCTTAACCCTTTACCAAACGACAAAATTTTGGACTTGACCAAATTGAAAGCATTTGCAGACGAC
Organism: Tridacna gigas; assembly: GCA_945859785.2. Taxonomy (NCBI): domain Eukaryota; kingdom Metazoa; phylum Mollusca; class Bivalvia; order Cardiida; family Cardiidae; genus Tridacna; species Tridacna gigas. The sequence continues at coordinate 10,751,612 of OX244029.2, read as the reverse complement.
AATTTCATTGTGGCTAAAATGGTACAATTTTTCTTTGATGGGGTAGAAAACATTGTGGGAAAAGGAGAAAATGCTGGTTTCCAGCATTTTCTCCTTTTCCCACAATGTTTTCAAAAGCCTTCTCTTTCAGGGTCATTAAAAGTCGGGATTGTGTGGTAAAGGGTTAAGTAAAGGGACTTTTTAAAACAATGTGGGAAAAGGATAAAATGCTGGTAACCAGCATTTTCTCCTTTTTCTACTATGTTTTCTACCCTTTCAAAGACAAATTTCATAATTTGTGCAGCATTTAATTTGTCATCTACAAATGCTTTCAATTTGGACCAGTCTAAAAATTTTGTCATTTGGTAAAGGGTTAAGGGATGTTCTTGGCTATTATTTAGATAGATATTATTTAGATATTGGAGTGACCCCACTTTTGCCTCCCTGTATGCATAGTCGGTTTTATAAAAGTAATGCATGTACCAAGGGGTACAGAGTGTTAAAAGAATTTTGATGTAGATACATGAAGCCGAGGCATTTTTATTGAAATGCACAATGACTGTCTATAGTTTACATTCATCGCTCTATTTGACAATGTCATCGTCTCTGTTTGGTCTCTTGAGCTATGGTATGCTTTTTGCCGATTGAAAGATATAAGATATAAGCTTCTTTCAGATATTTCTCACTTTGTTACTTTGATGGACAATTTTGAATGCTAGTAATCATGTCCAAAAAGATTTTGTTTTACTTCACTCTTTACCAAATGAGACCAAGTTTTAAAGAACCTGGGAAGAAGGGTTAAAAAAAAAAAAAATGTGGGAACGGGAGAAAATGCTGGCAACCAGCATTTTCTCATTTTCTCACAAAGTTCTTTCCTTTCATAGATAAATCCTATTGTTAAAACCACATTTTATATGTGATCTGCAAATGCTTTGAAATTGGACAAGTCTAACACTTTGTTGCTTGGTAGTTTGGTGATGATGACCCAGTTTTATTGAAATTTCATTTGCCTCAGTCTTCTTTTTTCATTCAATGCCCAAAGTAGAGCATTTGGTTTATTTTTTGTTTCAGAAACCTGTCAGTGGCAGCAAATAGAAACTGAAGGAAATAGACCAGGAGCAAGAGATGGTCACACAGCATGTGTGATTGATAAAAAAATGTATTTATTTGGGGGATATGAAGATGCAGTAAGTATGACTCAGTCTCAGCTGATTCTACTAAATATTGTCTGTTTTTTTTTTTACTTCTTTTTATCCATTACTATATATGCCTTTTTAGACAAAGAAAACCGAATCATGTTACAAAGACAAAATGGGAAAATAAAAGGAAAATGCTGTTTTCTTTAATGATATGACAAACTATTACAAGAAAAGAGTACACTGGCAACATGTTAGAACAGAATAGTTGAGAGTTGGGAGCCATGACCTGCCACAGCTATGTATCTGGAGTTAAAAAAGAGTTGCAGGGGAACCCCCTAACCATGCAGTACACTCTTCCCCACCCATTATTGCTGTTTTCAAATATGCAAATGCAATGTACTAACAATGTACACATATTATGACATATCTTGACGTCGTAACATTTTATTTTGACTGTATAGATCAGTAAAACTCACCTTAGTTCTCTGATTCAAATTTGCCCTTTGTTCAGATTAAGGCTATGAATTCAAAGATATCTTTAATAAAAGACAGTTACTTGCTATGTTATAACAACGTAAAAAGTAGTCTAAAAAAATTCATATTTGTATAGTTATAAGTAAATTTTTGGTACTGAATTTTGATTTTACTGGTAAGACTTCCTTAACCCTTTACCACACAGTTCCGAGTTTTAACGACCCTGAGAAGGAAAGCTTTTGAAAACAATGTGTGAAAAAGAGAAAATACTGATAACCAGCACTTTCTACTTTTCACACATTGTTTTCTACCCTCCAATAAACAAGTTTAACTTTTCGAATAACATTTATTTTGTCATCTGCAAATGCTTTGACTTTGGACAAGACAAACATTTTGATGTGTAGTAAAGAGTTAATATGCCTGTTCTGCAGATTGACAGGTTCTCTGATGAAGTCTACCATTATGAATTTTCAACCAGGACATGGACTTTTGTTAGAGCTGAGGTTTGTTATCAGAATTCTGTTCCTTTTTAAAGTCTGTTTATCTTTCTTGAATTTAGTATTATTTTTTGTTTTGAAGAATGATTCACAATCTCTGATGTACTTTGAAAATACTTTTCATTAATTTGACTTAAGTTTCATATGAAAATGAAAAATAAATGTTTATACATGTATATCATTTTTGTAAACTTCCATGAAAAGCAGATTAGTTGTGGATGTATATTTGCATTTTTCAAGGACTTGAAAAGTGGTAGTTATCATTTCATGTGGTGAGACAAGTTAACCATTTACCTCACAGTCCCAATTTTTAGCAACCCTGTTGAAGAAAGCTTTTGAAAACATGGTAGGAAAAGAAGAAAATGCTGGCAACCAGCATTTTTGCATTTTCCCACAATGTTTTCCACCCTTTCACAGAATATTCTTTTCATATGAGCCACAATTCACAAGTCTTCTGTAAATGCCCTCAACTAAGACGGGTCTAAAGACCCTGTTTTTCTGGTAAAGTAAAACAAAGGAAACAAAGGGTTAATTCTTTACCAAACAAAATTTTAAAATGGTCCAAATTGAGAGCATTTGCAGACAACAAACAAAATGTTGCACAAATTAGGAAATTTTTGTTTGAAAGGGTAGAAAACATTGAGGGAAAAGGAGAAAATGCTGGTTACCAGCATTTTCTCCTTTTCCCACAATGTTTTCAAAAGTCCCTTTCCTTTGGGGTCATTAAAACTTGGGATTATGTAATAAAAGTTTAAACAAATTTTATTTTTGATTTGAGGTATTCCAAAGAGGGCCCTAGAATGGATGCAAGATTAGCGTTTTTTTTTTTTTGTAAACTACACAGGGAAAGCCTGCCAGATGGAGAGACTTTCACACTGCAATAGGAATAGGTCATGTGATGTATGTGTTTGGAGGGAGGAGTGATGTAGGCGGAGATACTTTTACAAACAGGGAGATCTACTGCTCTAAAATACAAACATTTGACACCTTGACAAAACGGTGGCATGAACCTGTTATAGGCACCCCTGAACCATCCGGCAGAAGGAGTCACTCTGTTTGTAAGTTGAATTTTCAGTAATCTGAAGGACTGGAAAATTGACTAATAACTCAATTGGCTGTTCTGAAACATACTTGAAACTGTTTAATATGTTTGTATGGTGTTTCAAGCTTTTTTCAACATTATTTCAGTTATATTACATCAGCCAGTACACGTACCCATGCTTTCCCAGAGTTTCTTCTACCAGTACTTTGCACAGTATTTTTCCCAAGCTACTGGCTCCTTCCCTACATTACCCTCATAGAAACAGTGATCAGCTGTGAAAGAGGATTAATCTCAGACGCAACGATTTTCATCAATTCTGGGTAAGAAATTGGCTGAGCTGGGGATTCGAATGCTGTGTGAAAAGGGGGCTTAATGCATATGATGCATGATACAGAGCAAGTCATTACATGATCCTGGATCCATAACGTCCATTTTTTTTAACGCTCAACTGATTCATGAGGTAGACTGGTCCTTGGACTTGCAGAAAATTGACTACTAGTAAAAAGTTTTGGCCCAGGTCAGCCTGCGAGGATACTTTTTTTTTGCAGATGCCTTAAGCCCCTTTTTCACAGAGCATGTTTGTAAAAATTGTTCACTGAAATATAATTATATAACACAAATGCTCATGTCATGTGATTTTACTCAAGTTGTTTATTAAAGAAGAAAATGAAAAATATCAATACATGGATACTGCTGTACAATTTGAATTGTCTATTTATCTATTTCCAGTTGTCTACAAGGGCTGTATGTATATATTTGGTGGATATAATGGAATAAAGAAAAAACATTTTAATGACATTTATAAATTTGATCCAGGTAAATATTCTGTATTGTATCTGTAAACCCTGTACTAAAATATAGACTGGCTCAAATCAAAGGCATTTGCAGACAACATGTTAACCTTTTACCAAACAATCCTTGGTTTTAATGACCTTGAGAAAGAAGTCTTTTGAAAACATTGTGGAAAAAAGAGAAAATGATGGTTACCAGCATTTTCTTCATTTTCCGGGATGTTTTTTACTCTTTCCAAGACCAATGTCAGTTTTTCATGTACATTGGATTTGTCGTCTAAGTCTAAGATTTCGTCGTCTGGTAAAGGCTTAATTGTGGTTTAAGTAATGTGAGTTTTCTTAAAAAGGGGAGAAAACATTGTGGGAAAAGGAGGAAGTGCTGATTACTTACATTTTTTTCTTCTCTTAGATTTACCTAAAAGCCTTTTGCTCAGGGTCGTTTAATCTAGGGATTGTTTGGTAAAGAATGCATTGGTTGTTTCTTTTAAGTTGATATACTTTCAGTAAATTTACTAATATTTATGAGTGGATTTGTTTCTCTTTTTTTGTTTGTTTATGTAAGAAAATTTCCTCTGAAAAATGAGATTTGTTGAAACAGGTATGTAGGTAGATTAACTCATTACCTTGGGCAGAAGATCTTTTTCTTTTGTGTGTGTGTGGAATGCCTGCTGCGAAAGAACAAGTTGCTCTGAACAAGCCACAAACCCTTTTTTGAATCATGTTGGAATAGAAAAACTTTCTTGCACCAAGCAGTGACTAAAGACTGCTTTTTGCCCTTTGTTTTCACTTGTAAATGTATTCATATTTTGCTATGATATTAGCCAACCTGTGTGTCAACTTTTGCTAAAACTGAAAAGATTGAATTAAAGCATTTGCACACAAAAAATCAAATGTAGTCAAAATGATAATTATGGTTTGTCCTATAAAAGGTAGAAAACATGGTGAAAAAAGGAGGAAGTGCTGGTTACCAGCATTTTCTCCTTTTCTCACAATGTTTTCCAAAGCTTTATTTTTCAGGGTTGTTAAAACATAGGATTGTTTGATAAAGGGTTAAATCTTTAACCCTTTACCACACAGCACAATTTTAGACCTATCCAACTTGAAAGCATTTGCAGACGACAATTTCAATGTGGCTCAAATGATGTGATATTTCTTCGACCGGGTGGAAAATATAGTTGGAAAAGGAGAAGATGCTGGTTACCAGCAGTTTCTCCTTTTCTCACAGTGTTTTCAAAAGACTTCTTCCTCTGGGTTGTTAAAAGTCGGCCTTGTTTGGTAAAGGGTTAACAAACAACAGAATTTTAGACTGGTCCAAATTGAAAGCATTTGCAGATGATAAATAATTGATGCTGAGATGAATGGATTTGTCTCATAAAGAGCAGAAAACTTTGGTTTGCTTTTTACCAGCATTTTCTCCTTTTCCCACAATGTTTTCAAATGGCTTTAACCTCAGGGTCGCAAAAACTTGGGTTAAACCTTAATTTATGTACCTGGTCTATGTTACAGAAGGATTTATTTAAAGTCATCTGCCTTACACTTGGTTTAGGAAGGAATGAGTAAAGGTAATTTACTGTAAAGTAAAGTGCTCTGGGTCTGTATTAACCAAACATTCTTAAGAGTATTCTTAGTCTTATGTTAAAGAATTTTTAGCTCACCTGAGCACGAAGTGCTCATGGTGAGCTATTGTGATCGTGCTGTGTCCGTCGTGCTGTGTCCGTCATGAGTCATCAACTTTTTACCTTGTGTACGCTCTAGAGGCCACATTTTCAGTCCAATCCTCATGAAACTTGGTCAGAATGTTTGTCTTGGTAAAATATCGCATAAGTTCAAAATTGGGTCATGTGGGGTCAAAAACTAGGTCACTAGGTCAAATCTTAGAAAAACCTTGTGTATGCTCTAGAGGCCACATTTTCAGTCCAATCCTCATGAAACTTGGTCAGAATGTTTGTCTTGATAAAATCTCAGATGAGTTTGAAATTGGGTCATGTGGGGTCAAAAACCAGGTCACTAGGTCAAATCTTCGAAAAACCTTGTGTACGCTCTAGAGGCCGCATTTTCAGTCAGATACATGTGAAATTTGGTCAGAGAGTTTGTCTTGATAAAATCTCGGACGAGTTCGATATTGGGTCATGTGGGGTCCAAAACCAGGTCACTAGGTCAGATCTTCGAAAAACCTTGTGTACATTCTAGAGGCCACATTTTCAGTCAGATACTCGGGAACCTTGGTCAGAATATTTGTCTTGATAAAATCTGAGACAAGTTCGAAATTGGGCCATGTGGGGTCAAAAACTAGGTCACTTGGTCAAATCTTCGAAAAACCTTGTGTACGCTCTAGAGGCCACATTTTCAGTCCGATCTTCATGAAACTTGGTCAGAATGTTTGTCTTGATAAAATCTCGGACAAGTTCAAAATTGGGTCATGTGGGGTCAAAAACTAGGTCACTAGGTCAAATCTTCGAAAAACCTTGTGTATGCTCTAGAGGCTACATTTTCAGTATGTTACTTGTGAAATTTTGTCAGAATGTTTGTCTTGATAAAATATTGGACGAGTTCGAAATTGGGTCATGTGGGGTCAAAATGTAGGTCACTAGGTCAAATCTTTGAAAAACCTTGTGTACGCTCTAGAGGCTACATTTTCAGTCAGATACTTGTGAAATTTGGTCAGAATGTTTGTCTTGATAAAATCTTGGACGAGTTCGAAATTGGGTCATGTGGGGTCAAAAACTAGGTCACTAGGTCAAATCTTCGAAAAACCTTGTGTACGCTCTAGAGGCTACATTTTCAGTCAGATACTTGTGAAATTTGGTCAGAATGTTTGTCTTGATAAAATTCTGGGACGAGTTAGAAATTGGGTCATGTGGGGTCAAAAACTAGGTCACTAGGTCACATCTTTGAAAAACCTTGTGTGTGCTCTAGAGGCCACATTTTCAGTCAGATACTTGTGAAATTTGGTCAGAATGTTTGGCTTGATAAAATCTCACACGAGTTCAAAATTGGGTCATGTGGGGTCAAAAACTAGGTCACTAGGTCAAATCTTCGAAAAACCTTGTGTACGCTATAGAGGCCACATTTTCTGTCAGATCCTTGTGAAATTTGGTCAGAATGTTTGGACTATTGACTCAGGTGAGCAATCCAGGGCCATCATGGCCCTCTTGTTTAAATTTGAAAGTAACACAAATTCTGATTGATTTAGCCAATAAGAAGTTGTGTTACTTTCAAATCTGGAAAATTCATGAGAATGAGACAAAGAATATTTTTAAGAATGGCTGGTGAATACAGACCTAGTTGTTGTTGTTTACATCTAGTTGCAAATGAATGGTCAACTGTTGTGCCCAATGGAACAAGTCCATGTCCCAGACGACGTCAGTGCTGTTGCCTGGTCAGTGGTCGGGTGTTTCTGTTTGGGGGCACAAGGTAATGGTCTCTTCTTTAATTGTCTGAACTGAAACACCTTTTTGGCTACCAGCTCTTCATTTGTTAACCCTTTACCACACAATCTCTTGTTTTAACCACACTGATGGAGAAGGCTTTTGAAAACACTCAGTAAAAGGAGAAAATGCTGGTAACTAGCACTTTCTCCTTTTCCCACAATGTTTTTCAAATGGGGCCAAGCCCCTGTAGCTCAGTTGGTAGTGTACAGGACTTGAGAACAGGAGGTCGCTGGTTCGATCCCTGGCTTGGCCAATTTCTTTCTGAGGATTGATGATAGTCATCGCGACAGGATTCATTCCTCTCTCACCGCTGACCATTGTTTTGACGATGGTTATGTGGCAAAGCAGCCAGTGGCTTGGAAAGAATATTGTGCGGAGTACTGGTAAAAGAAAGTCCAGGAAAGCATGGATAGGTGCACTGGCCGCCATGATATAACTGAAATAATGTTAAAAACGGCATTAAACACCATTCAATCAATCAATGATTTTCAAAAGGGGTCTTACACAAGGTCACTAAACCTGGGGATTGTGTGGTAATGGGTTAAGATATGGATAAATTTCATCAAAATCAATGTGGCATAAGGATTGTTACGTGGATATGATGTAAAAATATCATGGTAAAAGAAAAATTGCTTCTTTCAAGCAACATCTCCTTTTGCCACAATGTTCAATGGTAGTCTGCTGCTAGATAAACTGAGTTGTCTTTTCGGGGGTAATATGTAAAATTCTTATGAGACAAAAGTTTTATGTAAAATTTTTAAGAGACAGAAGTTTTCTGAATTCAGATTTTTAGCCCATGTAAACTTCCTTCAGCTCTGAAGCTGTAAATATATGAAAACAGCGTAATGGTAATAAATCAGGAGTGTCTTTATTTTCACAATTTTTTTTTTTAACTCTTTACCACACAATGCCGCCTTTCGACGCCCCTGGTAAAGGAGCTTTTTGAAAACATTGTGGGAAAAGGAGAAAATGCTGGTAACCAGCATTTTCTCCTTTTCCCGCAATGTTTTCTACTGTATCAAAGAAAAATTGCACCATTTCAGCCACATTGAAATTGTCGTCTGCAAATGCTTTCAATTTGGACAAGGCTAAAATCTTGTCGTCCGGTAAAGGGTTAATCTCTTTTTTTGTCCTGAATGAGGGAGGGTTTTTTTTGTCAATAATTGCTATTTTTAGGCCGTCTGTTTTTGAAGAAAACATCATGGTATTGTTGTAGCCCTGCCGTCTGCATTACCATGCAAAAATTTTGACATTTCAAAAACTTTGACATTTTATAATATCTTTGTCATAACTGAAGATATTTACCGGTACTTCAAACTTGGACAAATTGTTTACTATCACAAGGGAAACTCATACAACAAGAGCAGGTAACCATCAAAGTGTTTTTGACAAAGTTATGCCCCTTTTTCACCTTCCAATTTCCAATGAAAATCAAGCAGCTGCAGACTAGCCTTGGAAACCCTTACCTGGTGCTCCTGTGGCTTTTTTGGTCCTAAATGAGAGAGGATTTTTTGTCAATAATTGTTCTGTTTTCTTCACTTATGTACTCCAAAAAATGCCTTTAAGGTGACAGTTTTTGAACAAAAATATGAAAAAAGGAGCAGTTGCTTTTAACTAATGCTTTTGTAGAAAAGTAGTGTCAAACTTTCTAGTGTTCTATATCTTTCAATAGCACAGTAATGGGTCAAGTCGGGTTACATGGGTTTGTGTAAAAAAATACCACATGAGGTATTAATCCTGTACCAAACAGTCCTGTGTTTTTACGTCACAGAAGAAGGAGGCTTTGGAAAATATTGTTGGAAAATAAGAAAATGTTGTTTGTGTGGCAGCCAGCATTTTCTCATTTTCCCACAATCTTTTCTTCTCTTCAGTGGATAAATCCCATCATGTAAGCAAGCTGCTTTTAACTCTATACCAAACAGCAAAATTCTAGACTTTTCCAAATTTATAGCATTTGCAGAAAACAAAATAAATGTAACTCATAATTTGAAATTTGTTTTCTGAAGGTTAGAAAATGAAAACATTGTGAAAAAAGGAGAAAATGCTGAATACCAGCATTTTCTCCTTTTTTCATAATGTTTTCAAAAGTCTTCTTGTTTAGGGTTATTAAAAGTTTGGATCATGTGGTAAAGAGTTTATTTGTCATCTGAAATGCTTTCAATATAGACAAGTCCAAAATTTTGTCATCTTGTTCCAAGTTTTACTATGATTTGAAAGTTTTTTTGTCTCTCCAGCCCAGTGTCAGAAGATGGGTCTGTATCACAGCATGATGAAGAATCAAGCCTAATGGATCACTCTGACCTCCATGTGTTAGATTTAGAACCTTCACTGAAAAGTCTAGCCCAGCTTGTTGTCCTGGAGTACAAACTAGACACATCAAATCTACCAAATGATATCAGGTAAGATCAGGGTCCCCATTCACCAACCATTCTTAAGATTGTTCTCGGTCTTATTTTCCAGAATTTTCTATATTTGAAAGTAACACAACTCCTGATTGGCTAAACCATTTGGTTTAGCCAATTAGAAGTTGCGTTACTTGCAAATTTAGAAAATCTTGAAGAATCTTGAAGAATAGGACTTAAAAACTTAAGACTTAAGAATAGTTGATGTATATAACCGTAGAAACAATATTTACCAACATTTCTAACTCGCATGCTTAGTCTTGGCCTAGAGTCAGAATTCACAATATCTGATTGGCTAAACTAAATTTGGCTCAACCATTTGGTTCAGCCAATCAGTTAGCTCTTTGGTGAAGCCAGATTAGAAATTGTGTTACTTAGAAAATTTTTGAGAGTTAGACAAGGTACGATATGAAGAATGGTTGATGAATACTGGCCTCAAAACCATATTCCACAATTTATCCGTATATTTTTCCCTTTACCAGACGACAAAACTTTAGCCTTGTCTAAAATGAAAGCATTTGCAGACAACAATTTCAGTGTGGCTCAAATGGTACAACTTTTCTTTGATAGGGTAGAAAACATTGTGGAAAAAGGAGAAAATGCTGGTTACCAGCATTTTCTCCTTTTCCCACAATGTTTTCAAAAGGCTTCTTTCCCAGGGGCACCAAAAGGTGTCATTGTGTGGTAAAGGGTTAAGCAGGGCTCTGGCAAAGGGGGTGGTGGGGGTGGTCAATGCATCTCTGTGATTCATTATACCTAGTAAGTCATCACATCATTATGGTTCCATAAAATACATTTTGTCTAACAACTGGCTGAATCATCATGTAGGATGGTCCTTGGATATGCTGAAAATTTACAAATAGCAAAATGTTTCGACCCAGGTGAGTCTGCATGGACTGCGCAGGCTGACATGAGTCGATATCTTTTGCAGATGCATTACATCTATCTTTCACAGCACATGGCTCATGTACATTGTAGTTTCCCAAGTTGTCTGCTTTAAATTTTTGGGAAGACAATACTAAAGTATTGGATGCATGATCATATGAGATGTTTTGAAGTTACGTTTAGGATGTTCATAGAAGCTCCGTACAAAACGAGATTTTAGCCTTTACCAGTTCCATAACATCTGCAGATGAGAAATTCTAAGTTTGTACAACTGAACTTAAGTTCTCTAATAGGATAGAATGTTTTTAAAAGTTTTCTCCCTCAGGGTCATTGAATCTGGGTATTGTTTGGTGGACTTGTCCAAATTGAAAGCATTTACAGATGACAAATTCATTGGAGCTAAAATGATCACATTTGACTTTAAAATGGTAAAAAGAATTGTGGTGAAAGTAGAAAATGCTACTTACTTCATTTTCATGTTTTCCCACAGTGTTTCTGAAAGCCAGGGTCCTGTGTGGCTCAGTGGTGGAGTGTAGGACTTGTGACCTGGAGGCCCCAGGTTCGAGCATCACTGGATCTTCCAGGTTTTTCTTGGGAGTGTCCTTTTGCAAGACTCTTCAGAGCCCTAGCCTAGTACTGGTGGAACCCAGGAAATACATGAATATTGTATGAATATGTGAGCTGTCGCTGTGATATGACAGAACCAATGTTGAAAGCTATGTAACACACTGTTCAATCAATCAATCTGAAATCCAGAGTTGTTAGAACACATGATGTTGTGGGAAAGGGGTTGACTATTTTCCTGAGTGTGAGGTGATAAGTTTAACCCTTATCCTGCTAAATGAATGAATTGAAACTTTCAAGTTTACAGTAAAAGCCAGAATGATGCTATTTCAAAGTTATTTTTTGGAGAAAAATGTCTCCTTATTGGACAGCGAATATCCAAGATCAGACTGCACATTCTGTCCATATTGAAAATATTTTCACTTCACAAACTGTATATGATTTAACACTTGAAAACATTGTTGGAAAAGGAGAAAATGCTGTTCGCCTGCATTTATTGATTCACATTTATTTTGTTGTCTGCAAATGCTTTCAATTTGGACGCATGCAAAATTTTGTCATCTGGTAAAGCGGTAAAGGGTGAGATTTGTCTGTAAAATTTGGAAGTAGTTTGGAAAAAGGAGATAATGCTAGTTACCAGATTTTTCTCCTTTTCCTACAAGGTTTACAAAAGGCTCCTATCAAAGGGTCATAAAAATGGAAATTATTTGAAAGTTGCCAAAGCTGTAAAATATATAACCATTGTCCCTCTTTACTTTCAGATCTGAGCTGATGGCCATGACAACCCCAAACGTGATATCACATCCCATCAATTCAAATGGATGAGAGATGATCAGAAAGCCTTTTGAATTGTTTTGTCTGTGATAATGAGTCTTAAACTGTACAGTATTGTGGTTGTTTTTGATTCAGATCTTGTTTTAGGGAGTTTACCACATGACTGGTATTTGACTATGAAAGTGTTACTCAGGTCTAAATTTTGAAAATTGTTTGTTCCCTAATTTGCCTTCATAAGAGAAATACTGTAAGGAAAAGAAAATACTATTTTTTAATGTTCTGGAAAATATTGTGGGAAAGAGAAAAATTGCTGCTTGTGTATCACCGTTTTAAAAAGCTGGTATGTGCAGACAATTGTCATATTTCTTGGATAAAAGGACAGAGAAAGTAAATGCAATTGTGTTGAATTTGAAAATCAGAGAGGCAATGACTGTAGAATAAGGACATGTACATGAGTACATAAAATATTTATATTTTGGTCATGCTGTTCTCATTGGAACAAGTCACAAAACATAAAAGAGTAAGTGTGTATTTATATGCTATTAAAATACATACAACATCCCCCCCTTTTTTTTTTGGCTTGGCAGTTTTTTGAGAAAGGGTCAAGGTATTGTCATAGTTGTCATCATGTGAAAATTGACATTTTCTCATTTCTCTATTGTTACTGAAGATATTCACTAAATTACCACCGAATAGGGAACCCATAGCAGATGGGCAGCTATGGTAACTCTTAGCACTTTCTTAACTCTTTACCACACAATTCTGACTTTTAACGTCCCTGAGAAAGAAGGCTGTTGAAAACATTGTGGGAAAAGGAGAAAATGCTGGTAACCAGCATTTTCTCCTTTTCCCACGATGTTTTCTACCCTTCCTAAAACAAATTTCAATTTTTTAGTCACATTTATTTTGTCATCTGCAAATGCTTTCAATTTGGACTGGTCTAAGATGTTGTCGTTTGGTAAAGAGTTAACACAGGTATGCCCGATTTTGACATAGAATTTCCACTGAAAAGTACCTCCAGCTGAGCACTGGCAGCAATTTGTCGTAATCTTTATTGCTTTTAGCTTGGCTTTTTTCAAAGAAAACATAGAGGTCATAGCCCTGCAAAAACTGACATTTCACAATATCTCTATTATTACTGAAGATATTTGCTTCAAACTTGGAAAAGTTGTTAATTATCAAGAGGGGAATCTATACAACAAGGGCAGGTAACCATCAAGGTATATTTGACAGTTATGCTGCTTTTTTGACTTAGAATTTTCACTGAAAATTAAGCAAATGCAGCAGAGCGTTGGCACCCACAAAGTGCTCTTGTTTTTGACATGCCACTGTGTCTGCTCTCTTAACCCTTAAGGCGCCGGATAAACCTATCAAGACATTTTCATCCTAGAAACAAGACCAAAACAATTGCAATTTCATGGTTGCTTTTGTCTACAGTGATTCAGCAAAGCGGACAGTGTAGATCAAAGATCAGGCTGCACGTTTTGTGCAGCCTGATCTTGATCTACACTGGCCGCAAATGCAACTATAGTTGTGAAAGGGGCTTTAAGGGTTAAAAAAGTTTTGGTAATCATATTTAATCAGCCATTTCCACAAAACTGAGTACATGGTTCTGTACAAGAATTATGAAAGCATCCTAAATGTCATCCTGGCAAGTTCTTATAATCAGACTTTATTATACAGTATATATGTAAAGGCATATACACATATTGTCCACCTCGTAGTTTGACCTTCTACCAAACGATCCTTCGTTTAAACAATCTTTTGAAAACATTGTTGGAAAAGGAAAAAATGCTGGTAATCAGCTGATGACCCTTTTTATCTTACAGTAGTCTTATTTTTAAAACATTGCAGTAAAAAGAGAGGTAGCTTATAATGAGGATTCTCTTTTTGCCACAATGTTTTCATCAACCTTTCTATAGAAACTTTGGTAACAAGAACCTGATTTTTAAATAACCAATTTTAAATTTTCATACACAATGTCCATCTACATATTATTATGTATTTATTGGAGTTGGAGTTGCCCTTGGCTGCTAATATCTGTTAACCCTTAAAGCACCAAATAAACTTAGCAGACATTTTCACTCTAGAATAAAACTCAGACAATTGCAATTTCATGGTTGCTTTTGTCTATAGTGTTTTAGCAAAGTGGACAGTGTAGGTCAAAGATCAGACTGCACATATTGTGCAGTCTGATCTTGATCTACACTGGCCACAAAGGTAACTATAGTTGTGAAAGGTGCTTTAAGGGTTAACAACACAGAGCAGACCCAGGACTGTGAGTAAAACCATTTTCATCATCCTGTTTGTCAGAGTTTTGTCTTTTTAGAAACCCTTTCCTTTCTTATAGATGGCTATAGAAAAATGGCAAAAAGTATAGAAATATCTCATATTGAGAATGATAATCCAGTCTGTGTCTCTATATCTTACACGAGATGTTCTCATATATCAAGTTGTAACATGAACTCCATCTATCATATCAAAACGGGTGTATTAACCTTTTATCAAATAATCTACTGTTTTCATAACCATATGGAAAGACTTATGGAAGCACTGTGGGACATGCAGAAAATGCTGGTAACCAGCATTTTCTGCTTTTCCCATAATGTTTTCTACCCTTGTAAAGATAAATTTCATCATTTCAGACACCATTTGATTTGTTGTCTGCAATGCTTTCAATTTAGACAAGTCTAAAATTTGTTGTTTAGTGAAGAGTTAGGTTGCCAAGCTCTGGTAGGGCAGTCTGTAGCATACAGAACTGGAGATTAGGGGATTGCTGGCTTGATTCCCAAGGATGGCCAATTTGTTTCGTAGGATGGATGACAGTCATTGCAACAGGATTCATTCCTCTCTCACTGCTGATCATTGTTTCAATCATGGGTATGTGGGAAAGCAGCCAGTGGCTTGGAAAGAATATTGTGCAAAGTACTGGTGACAGAAACTCCAGGAAAGCATAGATACATGCAGGTGCACCGCTATAACTGAAATGATGTTGAAAATGGTGTTAAACACCATACAATCAAGCAATCAATTATAAAGATTTAAATCTCCTTTTGTGAGAGCTGTAGTTTGAATGTAATTTTGTTGTGCTGGTGCCAGCATTATTTAGTCATATCACAGCAACAGCTCATGTCTTCTCTGGGTTTAATCCCTGGGTTTCATGCTTACTTGGTTTGGGCCTTAAAGTACCTTGCCCAAGGAGTAGTTAGGATGAAAACAGAATTGCTTAGTTTCACATCTGGTATTTTAAGCACTGGGTTACAGAGGACTCCCATAAAATGGTTTGATATTTGGTCCACAGAATGTTGTTTGGTAGCTCAGCAGGTGATGAACAGTGCTTTAACACAGGGCTGTGGGTCTAACCCTTTACCATTTCTAATCCTGTGTTCTTAAACCCCCCCCCCCCCCCGCCAAAGAAAGTAGACTTCTGTAAATGTTACGGGAAAAGGAGAAAATGCTGGTTACCAGCATTTTCGTCTTTTCTTACAATGTTTTCAAAAGCCTTCTTATCAGGGTTGTTAATAGTCGGAAATTGTGTGGGTTAAATCTTTACTATATGACAAAAAATTAGATTCTTTGATTTTGGAAGCACTTGCAGACAATAATTTTAATTTGGTACAAAGTGAGATTTGTCTTTGTGAGGGTATTTGTTGGGCCCAGCTTTTGACTGTTTTTATCACTGGTCATTTGGAAACCAATTAAAAGCTTGGAAAGATTGACTGGAATGCATTAATAAACATGTTGTGGCGTCATCTATTTCTGCGATAAATTTAGATTGAAAGCTGGAACTGACATGGCCTAATAGCTGATTTGCTTGAGCACTTAGAGTGAGCAAAGGATCCTGATCAGACAGCCTCTTGTGCTTTGCTTGTTTGGCTGCATTTGGCACGCAATGTAATTTATCCATGATGGCACCAGTGTTGTTTCGTCTCAGTGATAGGTTGTATTCCTGGACAAGTTCAGAGATGCAGAGGGAGAGTGTGGTAGAGTTATCTATTCCTCATAGATTGAGCTCTTTACCGAACGTAAAAAATTAAGACTGGACCAAACTGAAAGCATTTGCAGATGATAAATGAAGAGGAAATGATTATTTCTGCCTTTGATAAGGTAGAAAAAATTATGGGGAAAGGAGAAAATGCTGGTTACCAGCATTTTCTCCTTTCTCCACTATGTTTTCAAAAGCGTTCTCTTCCAGGGTCGTTAAAACTCGGGATTGTGTGGTAGAGTGAAACGGAGGGGCTGAGTATGGTTTGACAGTCACTTGGTAGAGTGCTCATATGGTAAGCAACTGAAGTTTTGTGAACAGATATCTTGCTATATTGTTGACTTTGCTATCTTAACCCTTACTACAGTTGCTTTTGCGGCCAGTGTAGATCAAGATCAGACTGCACAAAACGTGTAGCCTAGTCTGAATATGTCTGCTGGGTTTATTTGGTGCTCTAAGGGTTAACAATAGATTATGTTCAGTTCGTTGGCATCTTATGGGAGTCACATGACAAAACCATAGAGAAGTAGAGTTGACTTTGCTCCTGGTGCACATTACAGGCAAACTGGTCATTGTCTGCACTCCCCAAAAACTACAACCAAGTTTTGTATGTGGCAGAATTAGGATTACAAACATTCAAAATACAGGTATTATCAATTCTCAAAATACTCCTATTTCTGGAACTATTGGAACCAGAGTTTCTTACTAAAGTTGTTTCTTTTTTTATAAACATTGTATTACCACTGCATGAAGACTGTGTGTCTTGCAGCAGATTACCTCTGAAAACATTGTGAAAATGGACAGTATTGCTCATTACAAGCTTTATCTCCAATTGCAACATGTTTTACATGTATTACATAATTATTTACTATATCCTAACTCATGGTGCTTTTCTGTTATGTTACACGCAAATTTTCAAAGACCTTGCTTCAAATTTGTGGCTTGAGGTAATTGGATTTAAAAGAAAAAGATCAAGTCATAACGCTCAGAAAAAAATATAGTTTTATTATCAAATGGATATAATGGCAATACGAATAAGTACAAATAATGCAATAGCACTTAGTATCAAAGAAATCAACCCAAACTCATTTTATTGTATAACTGTCAAAAAAAATCTTTCACGATTTGCATTTATTAAAGTCTATGTTAAGCTAAAACAAATGAGCCATGCTCTGTGAAATGGGGGCTTACTGCATTTGCAAGAGTATCGACCCAGGTCAACCTGCACTGATCTGAGCCTTAACGTTTTGCTATTGGTCAATTTTCTGCATGTCTAAGGACCACTTTACCTCATGATCCAGTCAACAAAATGGACTTTATGGATCCATGATCATGTGATGACTGGCTTGATATCATGCACCATAGAGATGCATCAACTCTTTACCAAACAAAAAAATTTAAGACTGGTCCAAATTGAAAGCATTTGCAGACAACAAAATAAATGTGATTGAAATTTGTTTTGGGCAGAGTAGAAAACATTGTGGGAAAAGGAGAAAATGCTGGTTACCAGCATTTTCTCCTTTTCCCACAATGTTTTCAAAAGGCCTCTTACTCGGGGTCGTTAAAAGTCAGGATTGGTGGTAAAAGTGGTAAAAGATTAAGCCCAATTTTGAAAAAGCATGGCTCAAATAATTTTTTTTCTCTCAACTGTTTACCACACAATCCCAAGTTCTAATGACCTTGAGGAAGGTTTTTGAAAACACTGCGGGAATAGCAGGGAATACTCGTAACCAGCATTTTCTTCTTTCCCCACCATGTTTGTTACCCTGTCAAAAAGACAATGTGAGTCTCAGTCAATGCTTTCAAAGCAAATCTTAAATGAGTCTTAAAGTTTGTTGTTTGTTACAGAGTTAACACTGGAATTCTACTTTATTTCTAACATTTTGAAAGTCCTAAGCCTTCGACAGTGTTTGGCAAGTCCAAAAGAAATGGTACTAACAATGCAGTCTTTTTTGTGTTAACAAGAATCGAATGGCTCCTTTCTCTACAGATAATTGATTTTCCCCATTTTTAGAATGGGATGAAAAATATTGATTTTTTCATGTAAAGAAGAAAGGTTAATTTTCACTTCTAAAAGGCTGCTTTTACCTGACTGATTTTCTTTAAACCCTACAGGATTTAAGCTATTGATGATATGGACAATCTGTACAAGTTTCAGGGAAATCTGACCACAAATGTGGAATTAATCATATTAACAAAAAAAAAACAAAAAACTAATGAATGGACAGACTGATAGACATGGTGAGAACTATGGGAGAAGCTATTCAGGCCTTCACTCAGAAGTGCTGAAAAACTCAACCAAAAAATATAAATAATAAACAAGAGGACCATGATGGTCCTAAATCGCTCACCTGAAATGCAACTCAGCTCAACACCTTAATGCTACATGCCAAATATGAAAGCTCTAGCCCTTACGGTTTGGGACAAGAAGATTTTTATAAAGATTTCCCTCTTTATCTCTATGTGAAATCCGAGACCAACAAAATATGGCTAATTTTCACACCAGGGCCATAATGTTAAGTGTTTTGGTAGAGGGCCACTAGATGATGCTACATGCCAAATATGAAAGCTCTAGCCCTTACGGTTTGGGACAAAAAGATTTCCTTCTTTATCTCTATGTGAAATCCAAGACCCCACAACATAGGTCCAATTTTTAACACCAGGGCCATAATTTAAAGTATTTTGGTAGAGGGTCACTAGATGATGCTACATACCATATATGAAAGCTCTAGCCCTTACTGTTTGGGACAAGAAGATTTTTACAGATTTCCTTCTTTATGTGAAATCCAAGAACCCACAACATAGGGCCAATTTCCACACTATGGCCATAATTTGAAGTATTTTGGTAGAGGGCCACTAGATGATACTACATGCCATATATGAGAGCTCTAGCTCTTATGGTTTGGGACAAGAAGATTTTTAAAGATTTCCTTCTTTATCTCTATGTGAAATCCGAGAACCAACAACATAGGGCCATTTTCAACACTAGGGCCATAATTTGAAGTATTTTGGTAGAGGGCCACTAGATGATGCTACATGCCAAATATGAAAGCTCTAGCTTTGGGACAAGAAGATTTTTAAAGATTTCCTTCTTTATCTCTATGTGAAATCCGAGACCCCACGACATAGGGCCAATTTCCACACTAGGGCCATTATTTGAAGTATTTTGGTAGAGGGCCACTAGATGATACTACATGCCATATATGAGAGAGCTCTAGCCTTTACGGTTTGGGACAAGAAGATTTTTATAGATTCCTTCTTTATCTCTATGTGAAACCAAGAACCCACAACATAGGGCCATTTCCAACACTAGGGCCATAATTTGAAGTATTTTGGTAGAGGGCCACTAGATGATGCTACATGCCAAATATGAAAGCTCTAGCCCTTACTGTTTGGGACAAGAAGATTTTTACTGATTTCCTTCTTTATCTCAATGTGAAATCCGAGACCCCACAACATAGGGCCAATTTTTAACACCAGGGCCATAATTTGAAATATTTTGGTAGAGGGCCACTAGATGATGCTACATGCCAGATATGAAAGCTCTAGCCCTTACGGTTTGGGACAAGAAGATTTTTAAAGATTTTCTTCTTTATCTCTATGTGAAATCCGAGAACCCACATCATAGGGCCAATTTCCACACTAGGGCCATAATTTGAAGTATTTTGGTAGAGGGCCGCTAGATTATGCTACATGCCATATATGAAAGCTCTAGCCCTTACAGTTTGGGACAAGAAGATTTTTAAAGTTTTTTCTTTCGGATGCCATGGCAACCAGAGTTCTTTATGGAATTCAAATCTTTGAAGTATTCTGAAAGGGCATCACCTAAGGATCATTTCTGTGAAGTTTCATTGAAATCTGATTGGTGGTTTCAGAGGAGAAGATTTTTTTTTGTAATTGTGAACGGACGTATGGACGGACGGACGACGGACATTGACCGATCACAATAGCTCACCTTGAGCACTTTGTGCTCAGGTGAGCTAAAAAGTTAACAAGTGAAATGTAAAGTTTTCAACTGAAAGACTATTCTAAGCAGTGAAAGAAACAAAAAACATGTGTAAAAAAAAAATGTATGTATAAATGTAAACAAGGAACACTGTGAAAAAAGAAATCACACCAGCAAACAGACAACAGACAACAGATTTACTTAACTTACTGTTGCATTAGATAATGAATTTTCATGACTAGTACTTTGCAACATGCATCATATGTATTACATCTTAACCCTTTACCACACAATCCCGCCTTTTAACGACCTTGAGAAAGAAGCCTTTTAAAAACATTGTGGGAAAAGGAGAAAATGCTGGTAACCAGCATTTTCTCCTTTTCCCATAATGTTTTCTATGCTTCCAAAAACAAATTTCAATTTTTCAGTCACACTGATTTTGTCGTCTGCAAAATGCTTTCAATTTGGACAAGTCTAAAATGTTGTTGTGTGGTAAAGAGTTAACAGTTATCCTGCTAAATAAGTGAAATGAAGCTTTCAAGCTGATTGTAAAAAACCTAAATTTTGCCAATTTCAAGGGTATTTTTTTTTTTTTTGAAAATATCTCCTTATTGGACAGTATAGATCCAAGATCCGACTGCACATTCCATGCAGTCTGATCTTGATCTACACTGTCCACAAGAGATCTTTGAGTTGCACTTAGCAGCCCAAGCATCTATGAAGCCCTAAAGCACCTATCTACAACTATAGTTGCCTTAGTGGCAAGTGTAGATCAAGATCAAACTGCATAAACATGCAGTCCGATCTTTGATGTACACTGTCCACTTTACTGAAACACTAAAGCAACCATGAAATTGCAATTATTTGCAATTATTTAGGTCTTGGGTTTATGAGTGAAAATTTGTGTTGGCTTTTTTTATCAAGCACTTTAATGATTAACAATACTAATACTACAATTAAATTATAAATTCATTCCTTTGGCATAATGCACTTTTAACATATTTCATCAGATAAGCATAATTTACTAATGTCAATAAATCCATTTATCAACAGCCATTATCTGACATGATCCACGATAAGGGTTCGGAGAATAAGAATTACACAACAAAAAATGGGGGAAGAGACGATAATGGAAACACTGACAAGATTATGCCCCATCTTTATCAATTTCTCTATTTGCCACAATATTTTTTTTACATCCTGATAATGAAGAGCTGTCACATCGCACCGGTATAGGGAAGAATTTAAATGATTTTTTTTTTCATTTCGCATGGCACAATGAGGTGTCAAATGATCATTTCAAGCTCAGAGTTGTTGAATTGACTGTCCATCTCCCCAGATGGCCAAAGGTTTGTTGGGTGGGTAGAAATGTGCATCAAAGATGAATGATTACTGACTCCATGGAAGTGACTGTGGGAATACTTGGTGTGTGCTCCCTGAAATGATGTGATAGACTGAAAGTTAGCACAACTCCAACTGATTACCAGTATATTCTCCTTTTTCCAGAATGTTTTCAAAAAGCCCTTGTCTTAACCCTTTACCACACAATCCTGAATTTTAATGACCCTGAGACAGAAGCCTTTGAAAACATTGTGGGAAAAGGAGAAAATGCTGGTAACCAGCATTTTCTCCTTTCCCCACAATGTTTTCTACCCTATCAAAGACCAATTCCATCATGTTACCCACCTTTTTAATTGCTATCTGCAAATACTTTCAATTTGGACAAGTCTACATTTTTGTTGCCTGGTAAATACTTAACTCTCTACCATATGTCAAAATCTTAGACTTGTTCATGTCCAAAAGCGTCTGCAGATGACAAATAAAATGTGACTCAAACTTCCTGTTTCTTCAATGTTTTTTGTCTACTTATGATCAGTATAATCCACAGTAAAACTTGTTTAACCCTTTACCACACAATCCTGAGTTTTAATGACCCTGAATAAGAAGCCTTTTGAAAACACTGTGGGAAAAGGAGAAAATGCTGGTAACCAGCATTTTCTCCTTTTCCCACAATGTTTTCTATCCTTCCTAAAACAAATTTCAATTTTTCTGTCACATTTATTTTGTTGTCTGCAAATGCTTTCTATTTGGACCAGTCTAAAATTTTGTCATTTGGTAAAGAGTTAACAGTATACTGTACCAACACTTTTTAAATTGCTTTTCTGGTTAGAGGTCAAGGCTGCTCATACATTCCATACAACTTGGAAAGCAAATACCTTTTATCCAGAGAAGTAAGTGTGTGTGTGTGGGGGGGGGGGGGGGAGGGGGGTGTTACTTTTGCCACATGACTTGACTCTCTGCCAAATGAAAAAGTTTTCTACTTGTCTGTTTTGAAGATAACCCTAACAATCAGGTAAGACTTAAACTTTGAAACACCCCTATTTCATGTTCTTAGCAGCTCTACTAACAACCAGTACAATCAATCCACTAGTTAAAGAGTTATGGCCTGCACAAGATTTTACAGCCAGGGGAGATCACTGAAAGTAGATAGTGTAAGCCAGAGTCACAATTCTTTAATGCACTTCTCCTTCTCGATGTCCTAAGCTTCTCTATTCATTATCACCAAAATATCTAAATTGTCACACAGGAATTTTGACCTTGAGGAAATTTAACAACCATGGGAGAAAACTCAAAACTAAAGTCAGATATCTAAATGTCAAATATCTAAATTGTCACACAGGGATTTTGACCTTGAGAAAATTTAAAAACCATGGGAGAAAACTCAAAACTAAAGTCAGAGTTGTCTTTCTTCTACGTGACATATCCGCTAATAACCTTTACAGCTTAAAGTATCATGAAAAGACACCACAGGGTTAACCCTTTACCACACAATCCCGACCCTGAGGAAGAGGCCTTTTGAAAACATTGTAGGAAAAGGAGAAAATGCTGGTAACCAGCATTTTCTCCTTTTCCCACAATGTTTTCTAAACTACAAAAGACAAATCTGATCGTTTTAGCCAAGTCTAAGTTGTCGTCTGAAAATCCTATCAATTTGGACAAGTATAAAATTTTGCCGTTTGGTAACGAGTTAAAGGGTTATGGTTTGCACAAAATTTAACAACTATGGGAGATAACTCAGTCAACTGAAAACTTTTATACCAAATCCGAAGTTCAAATGCTAGCTAAATGTATTTTCTCTGAATATCATAAACTGAAAAACATATCCAACAAAAAATTCATATAGTCTAAGAGAGAATTCATTGTCAGTTTTCTGGGTATGAATTGGATCAATCTAATTTTCAACTTACATTCAGCGTATCAAACTTCTAGTTATAAATTTACTAAATCTGCAATGTTCAATTCTATGATGATGTCATAAGTGACACATTTGTACATATGAATGAGTGGTTTTCCCTTGCTATGAAACAGCTCCTTGGTTTCATACAGTGTGATTAGGTTTTTTGTTTTCATACCTCCATGAAAACGAAAAAATTATCCTCATTCCTTACATACTTTAAGTTTGGAAAAATATCATTTTTTTCGTGTAGCAAATAGTTAATTCTGCCAACCTGCGAGTAGATGTTACTTACAGTATGAGGTGACTTCTTGGCCATGGCCATCAGTTTTCTCATGGACCGAGCACATTCCCACAGATCTTTTTCTGAGTGCTTTGTATAGTGAGAGAAAGATTTGTCCCACAAAACTTCACATCCCAGGAGTTCCCTGGATACATAAATAGCTGCTGCTGCTTTCAATGAAGACACAAAATGGACAAAGCAAACATCTACCAATGACAGGTCAAGGAAATACATTGCCATGCTCTTAATCTGGAAAGAAGCAAATGCATATGCATAATTAACCCTTTCAGCGTAAAACAAGTGAAAACAAAAGCTTTTACTGATGGTATAGATCAAGATCAGACTCCACAGAACATGCAGTCTGATCTAGGATCCACACCATATGCTTGTTCAGTCAGGCCTCTACGATGAATTTCCAAACTTCCCTGTGTTGTATTTTGAGCAGTCAAGAGAGGTCTAGTAAATATGAGCCATGCTCTGGCAAAAGGCGAGCTTAGTACATCTCCATAATGCATAATACAAATCAAGCCATCACATAGTTAAGGATCCATAATAGCCACTTTTCTTAACAACCAACTAAATTATGAGTTAGACTGGTCCTTTGGCATACAGATAATTGACCAATAGCTAAGTTTCGGCCCAGGCTGACCTGGGTCGATACTTTTCACATATGCATTTTGCCAGAGCATGGCTCACATATACCGACTGACTTTAGAAACACATCACTTACGTAAAAACCTTAATATGTACACTTTTTTATGAAATTCGGTTAACCTGCTTAACCTGCTGAATCAGTAAAACAAAACTTTCAAGATGATAGTAAAACCCTGATATTGCTATTTCAAAGTCATTTTTGGAGAAAAATATCTCCTGATCGGACAATATAGATCCAAGATCAGATTGCATGTTCTGTATAGTCTGATCTTGACCTACACTTCAGCAAAAGGTTATTGAGTCATGCTTAGCAGCCAAAAGGTTAATAATACATAAGAACAAAGTTCAAGTGTCTTTTTACATTTTATTGGCATTCACATCAAAATTGATTTTTCATCAACTTTATAGATCTACTCACCTAATGTTGTGATCTGCTTAATTTAATGTTTATTAATTAGAGGGAAAATACTTGAAGAATAGAACGATGCGTTTCTAAAGTCAATCAGTATATTTTGGCACTGAAAGAGTTATAAAAAATAAAGGACTGACAAGTAAGAAGTGATTAGTTGGTATTACTCGAACAAACTGACATGAAATAAATGACCTCTATTACCAAAATATTACATGTTTTACTGTCCAAACTTAGCCACTATTGCTGTCTGAATGCAGTACTATAAGAACAATTTTCAATTCTTTATGCGGCTAATAAATTTGTTGTGTCTTTCAAGAATACTTAAAACACATGAAAAAAAAAAGATTTTATTGGTTTAAATTGGTAATATGTGGCGGACGACTTTACTCTAAGATGGATTTTCTGTGTAGTCTGATACTGATCTATGTCATCCACAAAAGCTTAATTACTAGTACATGTATTTTGACTATCACAATGGAAGGGTCAAGCCCAATAGTTACTGTTAATAGAATTTCCTTACTGCCTGATTATATGCGATGATAAAAATATTCGCTTGCTAATTATTCTTTGCATAGAAGTCAATCTCAGGTCAATTTGTTCAAGTAATATGTGTATTTAATAGGGTTACTTAACTAAGTATTTCTTCAGTAATATCATTGTAGAACATTGATAATTATTCTCCATATAAATGAGAATGATAGTATTATGTAGTTCTTTACCCATCAACAAACTTTTAGATGTGTCAATATTTAAGCCATTTGAGATTTCATCGCAGCACAAATTTGATTTGATAGAATTCACAAATACTTGAGCCATGCTGTATGAAAAGGGGGGTTTATTATGCAACTGTGAAAAGTATCGACCCAGGACAGCCTGCGCAGTCCGTGCAGGCTGACCTGGACCAAAGCTTTTCACTAATGGTCAATTTTCTGTATGTCCAAGGACCAGTCTACCTCATGGTTAAGTCAGTTGTTAGAAAAAGTGTTTATTATGTATCCATAATTATGTGATGACTTGCTTGGTATGATGCATCACAGAGATGCATTAAACCCCCTTTTGTCAGAGCATGATTCACTCTATTCTCTAAGCCTTCAGGTCGATTAAAATCTGAATGTGCACTATGATCTTTGATCTACATTATCCTGTATCTAATGCAATATACCAACAAAAACAGTACATGTATTTGGATGTTATATTACCAGAGGTGTCCTCTCACAGGGAGTGACCATCAGAAATCTGTCCAGGAACACAGCTGGACAAGGTATATTAAGGTCAAAGTTCAATTTTGTCAACAGAATCCTCTCCATCTGTAGAATCTGTTCAGGAGTGTAAGTGTTGTCTGTCAGGTGGCACAGCTCCGCTATCTTAAAATACACATCAATATATGCTCCATACTCTGGCAAAAAGGGTTTAATGCATTTCAAGCCTTCATCTCTTCATTATGGATAAAAAAAACCCGCTGAATCATGTGGTAGACTGGTCCTTTGACATGCAGATAATTGACCAATAGCAAAGAGTTTTGGCTCAGATCAGACCGTGGAGGCTGACATGCATCGATTTTTTTGCAGATGCATTAAACCCCCTTTACACAGAGTACACCAAGCCCTCATAGCTCAGTCGGTAGCATACAGGACTTGAGAACAGGAGGTCGCTGGTTCCATCCCCGGCTTGGCCAATTTCTTTCCGACAGTTGATGATAGTCATCGCGACAGCATTCATTCCTCTCTCACCGCTGACCATTGTTTTGACGATGGTTATGTGGGAAAGCAGCCAGTGGCTTGGAAAGAATATTGTGCGGAGTACTTGTAAAAGAAAGTCCAGGAAAGCATGGATAGGTGCACTGGCCTCCGTGATATAACTGAAATAATGTTGAAAATAGCATTAAACACCATACAATCAATCAATCAACCATTTACACATAGTATGAACCATATACATGTACACGTATTCATTCTTTAGCAAACAACATTTTTAACCTGTCCAGTTTGAAAGCATTTGCAGACAACAAATTAAATCTGGCTCATACACTGAAACTTGTCCATGAAAGGTTGAAAAATATTGTGGGAAAAGGAGGAAATGCTTGTTCCCAGCATTTTCTCCTTTTCTCACAATGTTTTTAAAGGCTTTCTTCTACATGGTTGTTAAAACAGGGATTGGGTGGTGAGGGATAAACACAAGAAACTGCAGATATATTTGCTATTGATCCTACAAACGTATTGAAAAGCAGAGCTTTATAATAGTTTTGTTTGATTGGTGTTTCAGCATGGCTTTTAACAGTGTTTCAGTTACAATCATACCTGTTTTTGACCGATTGTATTGGAGTTTAATGCCATTTTAACAGCTTTGGTCATGTTACGGCAGTCAGACAACCTACGCATGTGTTTCCTTGCTTTCTCACACCAGTACTGACACAACTTTGAAACATTGCCTTTATTTGCTTTGATGTATTCGTATTTTTACAAGGATGTTTTGAAAATAAACAGCCGCAGTTTTTGCCAGATTGATTAATTGATTGTATGGTGTTTAACACCATTTTCAACATTATTTCAGTCATATCGCGGCGGCCAGTACACCTATCCATGCTATCCTGGAGTTTCTTTTACAAGTACTATGCACAATATTCTTTCCAAGCCACTGGCTGCTTTCCCACATAACCATTGTCAAAACAGTCAGCGGTGAGAGAGGAATGAATCCTGTTGCAATGACTATCATAAATCCTTGGAAAGAAATTGGCTGAGCAGGGGATCGAACCAGTGACCGCATTCTGAAGTACTGTACCCTACCAACTGAGCTACTGGGGCTTGGTAGTTTTCTCCAGAAGGGAACGAGTCACATGTAAATGCACATTAAATTTGCAATGAATAGTTGCATAATACATTTTATATGCATGCTTAAGTTTAGCACTGGGATGCACTAGAGCCAGAATAATTACCTATTTTGTGGTCAATAGCCAAACTCAAGGCCTTTTGGTATGATGTTACTAAAGTACAACCAATGTCAAATGATAAACTCAATACCTCCTGAGGGTGACATCTTGTGTTTTGCAGCAGATCACTACTGAAAACATTATGACAAAAGGAGAAATATGTTTCAATATGCTGTACACCCAAACTTCTTCCGTTATATTCATTTATTAAATCTTAGTTCAGTTCTATTATTCAATTCATGTTGCACAAGACTGTTTTCAGTTGTGAATTTGTTTCGGAGAGAAATGAGAAGCAATTTACCTCAGGTGGGAACCTTTCATGGTACTTTGAGGCCACAAGGAGAGCTGTGACCCCTAAAAGTTGTAGCTTTGATATTGGTACCACTGTTTTAACCAGCAGTCTGTCCACAAGGGCCACACACAGGTGCAGGGTATTCTGATTAAGTTCTTGGTGTACCTACAGTCATCAAACAATAATTACTTAACCTTTTAAAAAATCTGTGTCATTATGACTCCAAGGAAAAAGGCTTCTGGGAACATTGTGGGGAAAAGAAGAAAATGCTGGTAATCAGCATTTCCTCCTTTTCCTATATTGTTTTTCATTCTTTAACCTCTTACCAAATGACAAAAGTTTGGACTCCACCAAATTGAAAACTTTTGCAGATGACAAATCAATGTAGCTGCAATGGCTCTCAATTTGGACAAGCCTGAATTTTTTTTGTTTGGTAAATTCCAAGACTAGTCATCTGATTGGTTGTGAGGTTCTGTCTCAGCCAATCAAGTGGCTAGTCTTGGAATTTTAAACTAGAATTGAATAAGGAATAAATGGTGAATGGTGCTCCTGTATTGTGCTCATGTTGTAAGAGATCACATTACATCCAACGCTACACAGATTATTTTTACTTGACTGATTCTGTGGTATTTTACACTGTTTTCAACATAAGTTTACTTATATAATGGCAGCCTGTGCACCTATCCATGTTTTCCCAGAGTTGCTTTTTTCAGCACTTTGTACAATATTCTTCCCAAGCCACTGGCTGCTTTCCCACATAACCATCGTCGCAACAGTTAACAGCAGTGAGAGAGGAATAAATCCTCTTACAATGACTACTGTCAATTTTTAGAAAGAAACTGGCCAAGCTGGGGATTTGAACCAGCAACCCGCAGCCTCAAGTCCAGTGCACTACCAACTGTGCTACTGGGGCCCTAAGGGTTCTTAACCCTTTACCACACAACAAAAATTTATACCCATCCAAATTGAAAGCGTTTGCAGACAACACTTGTCATGTGGCTCAAATGATGTGATTTTTCTTTGATAAGGTAGAAAACATTGTGGGAAAAGGAGAAAATGCTGGTTACCAGCATTTTCTCCTTTTCCCACAATGTTTTCAAAAGGCTTCTTCCTCAGGGTCGTTAAAAGTCGGCATTGTGTGGTACAGGGTTAAATGCTTACTGGATATAAGAAATCAACTATTAGTGTTACACAGACTTTCTGTATAGGAGGCAGTCCATGGTTCCATAATTCAAATTTAGATCTGTCCAAACTGTACCCTATTTTTTTTCACACAAGGAGTTAGACTTCTGAAAATGTCAGACCTCATCATGAGAAATATTCTTACTAGCCATCCTTAACCCTTTCCCAAACGACAAATTTTAGTAACTTCCAAACTGAAAGCATATGCACACAACAAATTTGGAAGTGAAATGATTGAAATTGAGTTTTCTGACCGGATTGAAAGCATTGTGGGAAAAGGAGAAAATGCTGGTTACCAGCATTTTCTCCTTTTCCCACAATGTTTTCAAAAGGCCTCTTCCTTGGGTCCGTGAAAACCAAACTGAAAGCATATGCAGACAACAAATTTGGAAGTGAAATGATTGAAATTTAGTTTTTTGACCGGGTTGAAAACATTGTGGGAAAAGGAGAAAATGCTGGTTACCAGCATTTTCTCCTTTTCCCACAATGTTTCAAAAGGCCTCTTCCTTGGGTCCGTGAAAACACAGGATTGTTTAGTAAAGAGTTAAGATTGGAGCAAAATTATGGCTTCTTGTATGCCAGTGTTTGACTTATTGACTTCATTTGACCCAATGGTCGTCCAAGTTAACCCTTTACCACACAACCCAAGTCTTGACAAACCTTTTGAAAATGACTTCAACTGTTGAAAACATTTTCTCCTTTTCCCACATTGTTTCCAAAGGGCTTCTTTCTCACTGACATTAAAACATGGGATTGTTTGGTAAAGGCTTAAACAGGGATTAAGATATTTAAACAGGGTTGAAGAAATTCTGACCCTGACTTGAGTGATCCAATCAAACAGGGAATAAGAATGGTCTGACCTGGACTTGAATGATCCAATCAGACAGGGAATAAGAATGGTCTGACCTGGACTTGAATGATCCAATCTAACAGGAAATAAGAAAAGTCTGACCTGGACTTGAATGATCCAATCAAACAGGGAATAAGAATGGTCTGACCTGGACTTGAATGATCCAATCAGACAGGGATTAAGAAAAGTCTGACCTGGACTTGAATGATCCAATCTAACAGGAAATAAGAAAAGTCTGACCTGTACTTGAATGATCCAATCAAACAGGGAATAAGAAAAGTCTGACCGGGACTTGAATGATCCAATCAGACAGGGAATAAGAAAAGTCTGACCTGAACTTGAGTGATCCAATCAGACAGAGAATAAGAAAAGTCTGACCTGAACTTGAATGATCCAATCAATGAGAACTGTTCTCATGTGTGCAGTCACCTCCTTCTGGTTGTGAAGATAATTACTCGGGAATGTGAACCGACTTTCCACTGCCTAACATAAGATATAAATCATGCTCTGGCAAAAGAGGCTTAATGCATCTCGGTGATGCATTTGTACCGAGTAATCCATCACAAAATTATGGATCCATAGAATTCTTTTTGTCTACAAAACCAATGGAATCATGAAATGACCTATGGTAAAGTTTCGGCCCAACAAGCTGCGCAGGCTGACCTGGGTCGGTACATTTTTTGCAGATGCATTAAGCCACCTTTTCTTGGAGCATAGCTAATATAAGAATTTTTTTTGTGAGGTATTTAACCCTTTACCACAAAATCCAATGTTGTTACAATCAAAGGAAAGCATCACAAAAAAAATACTGTTGTTAACCCCTTTATCACACAATCAAGTGTTTGAATAACCCTATATAAAAATTGTATAATGAGAAAATGCTGGTAACCAGCATTTTCTCCTTACTCCATAATTGTTTTCTTCTGAATGATATAAGGGTAGAAACATTGTGGGTAAAGGTGTAAATACAGGTTACCAGCATTTCCTCCTATTCTAGCAATATTTTCAGAGGCATTATTCCTTGTAGTTTTTTTAACAATGGACTCTTTGGTTCAAGGTTAAAATTGGTCTGCTGCAAGACAAACAAGAGCATGATGTGCGGGTGCCAGTGCTTGGCTGCGGTTGCATGATTTTCAGTGAAAATTCTATGTCAAAAAAGGGGCATAACTGTGTCAAAAATACTTTGATGATTACCTGCCCTTGCTTTAAAGGTTTCCCTTTTGATAATTAACAACATGTCCAAGTTTGAAGAAAATATCTTCAGTAATATCAGAGATATCATAAAATGTCCAAGTTTTAGCGAGGCGACACGAACGACGATGCAGACAATGATGCAGACAACGCCAGGGCTATGATAGTACCTAGACATTTTCTTCGAAAATACCTGAGCTAAAAATGTGGTTTCCAGCATGACTGATGAGCTGAGTAAATACGTTTAATGTTGATTGCATAGGGGTACATTTACTCTTTATCAAGCAACAAAAGTTTGGACTAGACCAAATTGAAAGCATTTGCAGATGACAATTTGAATGTAGCTCACATCAGGACTTCTTTCTTTGATAGCATAGAAAAAAATTGTGGGAAAAGGAGACAATCCTGGTTACCAGCATTTTCTCCTTTTCCCACAATGTTTTCAAAGGCCCTTTTTTCATGGTCGTTAAACCCCGTGATTGTGTGGTAAAGAGTTAACTCTGTCCCAGGTAACAAAGTTCTATACTTGTCCATTTTGCCAGCACCTGCAGTTGCCAAATTAAAGCTGGCTTTGAATAATTCATTAAAAATTGTCTCTGAAAGGGTGGAAAATCTTGTGGGAAAATGAGAAAATGCTGGTTACCAGCATTTTCTCCATTTTGCACAGTATTCTCAAAAGCGTTATTCCCCCAGGCCGTTTAAACTCAGGACTGGTCGAGAAAAAGTTAAAAGTTATAGAGGCAGGTAATGTGTTAGGACAACTTTAGCTAAAATAGTTGCCAATAAGCCTTTCTACCTGTAAATAATCACAGATGTCCTGAGCATACTGTGAGCATCGAAGTGGATCACTGACTGCATCAATATCGACAATATCACGAGGCACTCTCTTGAGCCTGTTTCGAATCTTTACCAGTGGAGCATCAATGTCCATGGGGGACATATCTGAAATGGAATATTTGTGGTTTTGTAATGTTAGCTTGTTTCATGATGCTTTTGACAATACTTCTCTTATGTCATAGCAATGGGCAAGTTATTCATATGCAACAGTTCTGATATATAACCTCCCAAGGTGGAGATCAAACCCTGGACCTCTAGGTCAATAGGCAAATGCTCTACTAGGTTGCAACGTAAGGTATCTCTATAGCGAGGCAAAATAAGTGTTCTCTTATACAAACACAAGCTGTACTGTGAGCTACTCATGTATTTCTAAGGTTACTAGTATCAGGCTGGGTTCCAAAGTGCCTTGCCCAAAGGTACTTCTCTAAAAACAGGGAAACAGGGCATGCATGTATAATGCGACAATACCAGGAAATAAATGTTTAACTCTTTACCAAACAACATAATTTTAGACTGGTCCAAATTGAAAGCATTTGCAGATGAAAAATAAAAAGATTTAGTATGTCTCAGACAAGAGGACCATTATGGTCCTAGATCGCTCACCTAAAATGCAACTGAGCTCAACACCATAATGCTACATGCCAAATATGAAAGCTCTAGCCCTTACGGTTTGGGACAAGAAGATTTTTAAAGATTTCCTTCTTTATCTCTATGTGAAATCCGAGAACCCAAAACATAGGGCCAATTTTTAACACCAGGGCCATAATTTGAAGTATTTTGGTAGAGGGTCACTAGATGATGCTAAATGCCATATATGAAAGCTCTAGCCCTTACGGTTTGGGACAAGAAGATTTTTAAAGATTTCCTTCTTTATCTCTATGTGAAATCCGAGAACCAACAACATAGGGCCAATTTCCACATTAGGGCCATAATTTGAAGTATTTTGGTAGAGGGCCACTAGATGATACTACATGCCCATATATGAGAGCTCTAGCCCTTAAGGTTTGGGACAAGAAGATTTTTACAGATTTCCTTCTTTATCTCTATGTGAAATCCGAGAACCCACAACATAGGGCCATTTTCAACACTAGGGCCATAATTTGAAGTATTTTGGTAGAGGGCCACTAGATGATGCTACATGCCATATATGAAAGCTCTAGCCCTTACGGTTTGGGACAAGAAGATTTTTAAAGATTTCCTTCTTTATCTCTATGTGAAATCCGAGAACCCACAACATAGGGCCAATTTCCATACTAGGGCCATTATTTGAAGTATTTTGGTAGAGGGCCACTAGATGATACTACATGCCATATATGAGAGCTCTAGCCCTTATGGTTTGGGACAAGAAAATTTTTAAAGATTTCCTTCTTTATCTCTATGTGAAATCCGAGAACCCACAACATAGGGCCATTTTCAACACTAGGGCCATTATTTGAAGTATTTTGGTAGAGGGCCACTAGATGATGCTACATGCCACATATGAAAGCTCTAGCCCTTATGGTTTGGGACAAGAAGATTTTTACAGATTTCCTTCTTTATCTCTATGTGAAATCCGAGAACCCACAACATAGGGCCAATTTTTAACACCAGGGCCATAATTTGAAGTATTTTGGTAGAGGGCCACTAGATGATGCTACATGCCAAATATGAAAGCTCTAGCCCTTACGGTTTGGGACAAGAAAATTTTTACAGATTTCCTTCTTTATCTCTATGTGAAATCCGAGAACCCACAACATAGGGCCAATTTCCATACTAGGGCCATTATTTGAAGTATTTTGGTAGAGGGCCACTAGATGATACTACTTGCCATATATGAAAGCTCTAGCCCTAAAGGTTTGGGACAAGACGATTTTTACAGATTTCCTTCTTTATCTATATGTGAAATCCGAGAACCCACAACATAGGGCCTTCTTTATCTCTATGTGAAATCCGAGAACCCACAACATAGGGCCAATTTTTAACACCAGGGCCATTATTTGAAGTATTTTGGTAGAGGGTCACTAGATGATGCTACATGCCATATATGAAAGCTCTAGCCCTTACGGTTTGGGACAAGAAGATTTTTACAGATTTCCTTCTTTATCTCTATGTGAAATCCGAGAACCCACAACATAGGGCCAATTTTTAACACCAGGGCCATTATTTGAAGTATTTTGGTAGAGGGTCACTAGATGATGCTACATGCCATATATGAGAGCTCTAGCCCTTATGGTTTGGGACAAGAAGATTTTTAAAGATTTCCTTCTTTATCTCTATGTGAAATCCGAGAACCCACAACATAGGGCCAGTTTCCATACTACGGCCATTATTTGAGGTATATTGGTAGAGGGCCACTAGATGATACTACATGCCATATATGAGAGCTCTAGCCCTTATGGTTTGGGACAAGAAGATTTTTACAGATTTCCTTCTTTATCTCTATGTGAAATCCGAGAACCAACAACATAGGGCCATTTTCCACACTAGGGCCATTATTTGAAGTATTTTGGTAGAGGGCCACTAGATGATACTACATGCCATATATGAGAGCTCTAGCCCTTATGGTTTGGGACAAGAAGACTTTTACAGATTTCCTTCTTTATCTCTATGTGAAATCCAAGAACCCACAACATAGTGCCATTTTCAACACTAGGGCCATAATTTGAAGTATTTTGGTAGAGGGCCACTAGATGATGCTACATGCCAAATATGAAAGCTCTAGCCCTTACGGTTTGGGACAAGAAGATTTTTACAGATTTCCTTCTTTATCTCTATGTGAAATCCGAGAACCCACAACATAGGGCTAATTTCCACACTAGGGCCATTATTTGAAGTACTTTGGTAGAGGGCCACTAGATGATGCTATATGCCATATATGAAAGCTCTAGCCCTTACAGTTTGGGACAAGAAGATTTTTAAAGTTTTTTCTTTCGGTTGCCATGGCAACCAGAGTTCTTCATGGAATTCAAATCTTTGAAGTATTCTGAAAGTGCATCACCTAAGGATCATTTCTGTAAAGTTTCACTGAAATCTGTTGGGCGGTTTCAGAGAAGAATATTTTTTAAGTAATTGTTCACGGACGGACGGACACACGGACGGACGGACGCCGGACAACAATCGATCACAATAGCTCACCCTGAGCACAATGTGCTCAGGTGAGCTAATAAAGGGTCACCAAATGATGCTACATGCAAAATATGAATGCTTTGGCCCTTATGGTTTGTCACAAAAAGATTTTAAAAGATTTCCAACTTTAATTCTATGTAAAATAGTGTGCGCCCGGCCAGAGCCCAAATATGACCCCAATGGGATAATTATAACAATTTTTGTAAAGGGTCACTAGATGATGCTACATGCAAAATATGAATGCTCAAGACAATATGGTTTGTCACAAGAAGATTTTAAAAGATTTCCTTCTTTGTTTCCATGTAAAATAGGGTGTGCCCTGGCAGAGCCCAAATATGACCACTAAGGGTTTAATTTTCACATTTTGGTAGAGGATCATCATATAATGCTACAAACCAAATATGAATTCTCTAGGCATTATGGTTTGTCAGAAGATGATTTTTTAAAGATTTCCTT
Organism: Tridacna gigas; assembly: GCA_945859785.2. Taxonomy (NCBI): domain Eukaryota; kingdom Metazoa; phylum Mollusca; class Bivalvia; order Cardiida; family Cardiidae; genus Tridacna; species Tridacna gigas. The sequence goes on along the minus strand of OX244029.2, from coordinate 10,716,280 downwards.
CTTTGTTATTATGTGAAATAGGGTGCGCCCGGGCAAAGCCCAAATATGACCCTAGGGGATTAATTTTAACAATTTTGGTAAAGGGTCACCCAATGATGCTTCATACAAAATATGAATGCTTTTGGCCTTATGGTTTGTCACAAGAAGATTTTTAAAGATTTTTTCCATTTTCAGCCATTTTGTTGCCATGGCAACCACAGTTTTTCATGGAATTAAATTCTTTTAACACTTTTTGTAGAGCTTCATCCAAGGAACATTCCTGCCAAGTTTTATCAAGATTGGCCATCTGGTTTTGGAGGAGAAGATTTTTAAAGAAATTGTTAACGGACGGACGGACGGACAGATGGACGGACGGACGGACGACGGACGATGACCGGTCACAATAACTCACCCAGAGCACTTCGTGCTCAGGTGAGCTAAAAAGGTAGAAAACATAGTGAAAAAAGGAGAAAATTCTGGTTACCAGCATTTTCTCCTTTTCCAACAATATTTTCAGAGGCAATTTTTTTAAAGCCATTAAAACAGGGGATTCTTTGGTAAAGGGTTAACCCTATACCAAATGACCAAATGTTAGCCTTGTCCAAATTGAAAGCATTTGCAGACAACAATTTCAATGTGGCTCAAATGGTGCAAATTTTCTTTGATAAGGTAGAAAACATTGTAGGAAAAGGAGAAAATGTTGGTTACCAGCATTTTCTCATTTTCCTACAATGTTTTCAAAAGGCTTCTTTCCCAGGGGCGTCAAAAGGCGGCATTGTGCGGTAAAGGATTAATTGATGTAACGTCAGATTTCTTTTCATCTAGCTGTCTTGCATGAGGAAAGTGTTCAGATAACTAAAGTTTCATGACAATGAAGGATAAATAAGCCACATGTTTTAATTCCTAGAACACAATCTTGTCTCTATTAACCCTTAAAGCACCTTTCACAACTATAGTTGTGTTTGCGGTCAGTGTAGATCAAAATCAGGCTGCACAATACTTACAGCCTGATTTTTGATCTACACTGTCCGCTTTGCTGAATCACTGTAGACAAAAGCAACCATGAAATTGCAATTATTTGAGTCGTATTTCTAGGATGAAAATGTCTGATAGGTTTATTCAGTGCTCTATGGGTTAAATTCAAAAGCACTAGCAGATGACAAATTAGTTTGACTTAACCTGACTAAACCTGCTACCAAACAATCCCGTGTTTTAATGACCCCGAGGAAGAAAGTTAATGAAAACCTTGTAGAAAAAGGAGAAATTGCTGGTAACCAGCAATTTCTCCTTATTCCACAATGTTTTCTACCTTATCAGAAAACTTCAGCTCACTTATAAACTCTCCAATTTGCCGTATTCATATGCTTTCAAATTGGAAGAGTCAATTATTTGTCGTTTGGGAAATGGTTAATGATAGCATTTGTCTTTAGAAGGATAGCCAACTTGATTGGAAAAGAAGAATTGCTGTTTAGCCATTATTTTATTGTGTTCTCACATGATTTTCAAAAACCTTTTTCCTAAGGGTCATTCAAAGATGGAATGAATGGTAGAGGGGTAAACCTGTACATATGATCCCAACTTCTATACGAAGCATACATACAAGATGTTGGTTAATAGAAAATCCTAAATATTCTAATCAACATTTTGGCCAAAATATGAAAGATCTGGATTCGTATTCACCAACCATTCTTAATTTCATTTTAAATCTAATTCTTGATTTAAGAAAGTAACAGAACTTCTAACTGGCTAAACCATTTGGTTCGGCCAATCAGACGTTCTGTTAATTTCAAATTTAGGAAATTCTTAAGAAAGACACTAAGAATGTTTTTAAGAATGGCAGGTGATATATGGGCCCTGAGTAGACTTAAATTTCTGTGATCAGACTGCATGTTCTTTGCAATCTGATCATAATCTGCACTCTCCAAAAGCACCTACAGATTAACTCTTTCCCAGATGACAAATTTTTAGACTTGTCCAAATTGAAAGCATTTGCAGATGACAAAATGAATATACTCAAAAATTGAAATTTGTTGTTCGAAGGACAGAAAATATGGTGAGAAAAGGAGAAAATGCTGGTTACCAGTTACCAGCATTTTCTCCTTTTCCCACAATGTTTTCAAATGCCTTCAACCTCAGGATCATTAAAACTTGGGATTGTGTGGAAGTGGGTTAACCCTTTACCACAATACTGAGGTTAACAAACGTGAGGAAGAAGTCCTCTGACAACATTGTGGGAATAGGAGAAAATGCTGGTAACCAGCATTTTCTCCTTTTCCCACAATGTTTTCTATCCTTTCAAAGACAGAAATCATCACTTTGAGCTACATTTGTTTTGTCGTCTGCAAATGCTTTCAATTTGATTGAGTAAAAAAAATTATCGTTTGGTAAAGAGTTGAACAAACCTTACCATGGTCATCATGATGTATAGTGTGTTCCGGCACAGGTACAGTGAATGTATTCTCTTTTGTGGACTTCTTAGAACCTGACATGCAAGAAAAAGCATCATACTTCAATCATTTTAACTGACACATAAACGGAGGAAAATCAACTACATTAGTATAATATCAAAAATAATTTACACTTCAGGAGAATGGTTTGTTGGCTGGTTGAAAAATTCTGATTGAAGAGCATGTTCTTTAATCCTTTACCACACAATGCCGACTTTTAACAACCCTGAAGAAAAAGGCTTTTGAAAACATTGTAGGAAAAGGAGAAAATGCTGGTAACCAGCATTTTCTCCCTTTCCCAAACTGTTTTCTACCCTATGAAAGACAAATTTTATGTTTTGACTAACATTTACTTTGTTGTCTGCAAATGTTTTCCATTTGGCCCAAGTTAAAATTTTGTCATCTGGTAAAGAGTTAATCTGCTAGCAACTCATTAACTTTTTTAATAAATACAATGCAGTTGATTATTCAGTAATGATCTAAGAAAATCCAGTAATCCTATTCTTCACATTTTTAATTTATGTGAAAAAATGTAGTTTCTGACAAAACAAGAGCACCACATATGAGTGCCAACACTTGGCTGCAGTTGCTTTTAGTGAAAATTCAAAGACAAAGAAGGGGCATAACTGTGTCAAATATTTTGTCAAATATTTTAATGGTTACCTGCCCTGTTGTATGAGTTTCCCTTTTCATAGTTAACAACCTGTGTAAGTTTGAGGTAAAAATCTTCAGTAATGACCGAGATATTACAATATGTCAAAGTTACCGGCATTTTCTCCTTTTCCTACAATGTTTTCAAAAGCTCTCTTCTTCATGGTTGCTAAAATTTGAGAATTGGGTGGTAAACGGTTGACTATGGATGATCAACATGTAATTGAGCCATGCTCTTTGAAAAGGGGTTTTAATGCATCTGCAAAAAGTATCTACTCAGGTAAGCCTGCTAGGACTGTGCAGGCTGACCTGTGTCAAAACTTTTTGCTTTTGGTAAATTTTCTGCATGTCCAAAGACATTCTACCTTAAGGCTCCGTCGGCTCTCAAACCAATGAATTTTATGGATCCATAATTATGTGATGACTTGCTTGGTATAATGCATCACAGGTATGCATTAAACTCCTTTTTGCAAGAGCATGACTCAATTGTAAAATCATTCTTCCACATGAAGTGTCCAACAGGCGAGCTATAATTAATTGATTGGCCTCAAACAACAAAATCAACAAGTTACCAGGTAAAACTGATCTTTTGACTTTTTTTTTTTTTTTTTTTGTGAAAAAAAAAAAAAAAAAATCAGATGGAAGGACAGGGGAACAAACCAACAGAGAATGGCACAATACACCTCAGCTTTTTGGTTCTGAAAAATGATATCAGAGTATGTCACCTAATTATTCATGTGCAGCCTGTTTTAAGTGTCCAAAGAGTGCAACCTATATATGCCATTGGCTTCTTTTTCTATTCGAAGTGTCAAAACAATGAGCAGCAGCAAGAGAGAAATGAAACTTATACAAGCAATGACTTTCTTCTGAAATGGCTTTCAATGAGTTTCAATGACTTTCTCTAAATAAATTTGGGGAAAGATGGAGTTTGAACTCACCAAACATGGATTATGGATGAAATGTCTGGACTTGTTAAGCTCCTTTCACAACTTCGGCTGCCTTTACTGCCAGTGCCAATCAAGATCAGACTGTATAAAATGTGCAGTCTGATCTCTGATCTACACTGTCCCCTTTGCAGAAACACTACAGACAAAAGCAACCTTTAAATAGCACTTATTAAGAGTCTTATTTCTAGACTGCTTGGTTTATTTTGCTCTCTACAGGTTAATCCTTCACCAGACAATCCTGACTTTTAATGACCCTGAAGGAGAAGGCTTTAGAAAACCTTGTGGGAAAAGGAGAAAATGCTGGTAACCAGCATTTTCTCCTTTTCCCACAATGTTTTCTAACCTCCCCTACAGCAAATTTCAATTTTTGATTCACATTTATTTTGTCGTCTGCAAATGCTTCCAATTTGGACTAGTCTAAGTCTAAATATTTGTTGTTTGGTAAAGTGTTAAGTAACCAGTCAGGAAATATACCTGTTGGCTTGAAAGAAACTTGTCTAGTGTGGGCAGATACCAAGGCTATCTTTTTCTGTTCTTTAGGTTTACCGCTGATGGAGGTTTTGCGTATCTTTTTTATAAGGCCATCAGATATGTTGGCGTGACCAGGAGGTGAAATCTCTCTGTTATTGGCGTCAAGTTCCTTTAAGCCAGCTTTCTGAAATTAAAGAATCAAAGTGCAATAAGGGTATATTTTGATTCTGAATAGACAAAAGGGGCAAGATGGACTGTCATGGCAACTGATGAAAGTAGCTGAAGCTTCAAAAAATTCTTAGGTCCCTCTACAACTCCCTCCGAAAACTGTCCGATTGTTTGGTGGGTACTATGTTTATACCCAGGCTCTTATTTTGCAACAGCAACCTATCTAGGTGCTAGAATAATAACATTGTATTTTTGCTATTGCATTAATCCTATACCACACAATCCCGACTTTTAACAACCCTGAGAAAGAAGACCTTTTAAAAACATCATGAGAAAAGGAGAAAATGCTGGTGACCTGCATTTTTTTTTTCCACAATGTTTTTTAGCCTTCCAAAAACAAATTTCAATTTTTGAGTCACATTTATTTTGTTGTCTGCAAATGCTTTCAATTTGGATTAGTCTAAAATTTTATCGTTTGATAGAGTTAATCCTTTGCCACACAACCTGGATTTTAATGACCTTAAGAAAAAGGTCATGAAACATTACAGAAAAAAGAGAAAATGCTATTAACCAGCAATTTCTCTTTTTCCCACAGTGTTTTCTGCCCTTTCTGATACAAATTCCATCATTTGAGTATTATTCATTTGTCCTCTGCAAATGCTTTCAATTTGGACCAGTCTATAATTTTGTTGTGTGGTAAAGATTTCAAGGGAATGTTTCATCTAGGCACAGGTGTAAATATTGGGTTTGTCAAGATGAGCCTGAAATTTTTTTGTCTGACAAAGAGTTAAATATCTTACCAAACAATCCTGTCTTTTAACTCTTTACCAAATGACAAAAACAGTAGACTAGTCCAAACTGAAAGCATTTGCAGACGACATTTTAAATGTAGCTCAAAACATAACATTTTGTCTCTTAAAGGGTAGAAAACATTGTGGGAAAAGAAGAATATGCTGGTTACCAGCAATTTCTTCTTTTCCCACAACGTTTTCAAGAGGCTTCTTTCTTGAGGTCGTTAAAAGTCGGGATTGTGTGGTAAAGGGTTAACAACCCTGGGAAATAATGTGGTAGCCAGCATTTCCTCTTTTCCCAACAATGTTTTATAATTATCCTATCAGAAATACAGCTCATTAGTACCAATTTTAAATTTGTTGTCCACATTTACTTCAATTTGGAAGAGTAATCAATTTTTTGCTCGGAAAAGGGTTCACCCTAAGACAGCTAAGTGCGACTCTAGGACCTTTTCCAGACTGTGTAGATCAAGATCAGACTGCACAGAGCATGCAGTCTGATCTTGGATCTACTTTGTCTGATAAGGAGATATTTTTCTCCAAAAAATAACTTTGAAATAGCAAAAATCGTGTTTTTACTATCAGCTTGACAGTTTCTTTTAATTTACTTATTAGGTTAACCCTTTACCACACAATCCCGACTTTTAACGACCCTCGGAAAGAAGCCTTTTGAAAACATTTTGGGAAAAGGAGAAAATGCTGGTAACCAGCATTTTCTCCTTTCCCCACAATGTTTTCTACCCTTCCCAATACAAATTTCAATTTCTGGGTCGCATTCATTTTGTCGTCTGCAAGCGCTTTCAATTTGGATTAGTCTGAAATTTTGTTGTTTGATAGAGTTAATCCTTTGCCACATAACCTGGGTTTTACTGACCTTAAGAAAAAGGTCATGAAACATTACAGAAAAAAGAGAAAATGCTATTAACCAGCAATTTCTCTTTTTCCCACAATGTTTTCTGCCCTTTCTGATACAAATTCCATCATTTGAGTATTATTCATTTGTCCTCTGCAAATGCTTTCAATTCGGACCAGTCTATAATTTTGCTGTGTAGTAAAGATTTCAAGGGAATGTTTCATCTAGGCACAGGTGTAAAAATTGGGTTTGTCAAGATGAGCCTGAAATTTTTTTGTCTGACAAAGAGTTAAATATCTTACCAAACAATCCTGTCTTTAACTCTTTACCAAATGACAAAAACAGTAGACTAGTCCAAACTGAAAGCATTTGCAGACGACAATTTAAATGTAGCTCAAAACATAACATTTGTCTCTTAAAGGGTAGAAAACATTGTGGGAAAAGAAGAATATGCTGGTTACCAGCAATTTCTTCTTTTCCCACAACGTTTTCAAGAGGCTTCTTTCTTGAGGTCGTTAAAAGTCGGGATTGTGTGGTAAAGGGTTAACAACCCTGGGAAATAATGTGGTAGCCAGCATTTCCTCTTTTCCCAACAATGTTTTATAATTATCCTATCAGAAATACAGCTCATTAGTACCAATTTTAAATTTGTTGTCCACATTTACTTCAATTTGGAAAGGGTAATCAATTTTTTGGTCGGAAAAGGGTTCACCCTAAGACAGCTAAGTGCGACTCTAGGACCTTTTCCAGACTGTGTAGATCAAGATCAGACTGCACAGAGCATGCAGTCTGATCTTGGATCTACTCTGTCTGATAAGGAGATATTTTTCTCCAAAAAATAACTTTGAAATAGCAAAAATCGTGTTTTTACTATCAGCTTGACAGTTTCTTTTAATTTACTTATTAGGTTAACCCTTTACCACACAATCCTGACTTTTAAGGACCCTGATAAAGAAGCCTTTTGAAAACATTGTGGGAAAAGGAGAAAATGCTGGTAACCAGCATTTTCTCCTTTCCCCACAATGTTTTCTACCCTTCCCAATACGAATTTCAATTTCTGGGTCGCATTCATTTTGTCGTCTGCAAGTGCTTTGAATTTGGACCAGTCTAAAATTGTTGTTTGGTAAAGAGTTAATGGGAGTAGACCAGGGGCCAATTTCATGAAAAAAACTTAAATCACTTATTTATCAACTTAAGTTGGGTTCTTTATTTGAGATGTACAGTATGTCACTTACAGTAACAGACTTTAGTAACATTCATAAAACCTTAGTTGACCCCACATCCCAGACTCAACTCAGCAAAGTAATGGACTTAAGTCTGATTATATTGCTGGGATGAGTCTGAAAAGTTGTATCGACTCAGGATTTGATAATGTTACTAAAGTCTGTTAATACGGTATTAGTGAAATGCAATTCAGAAATGAACTCAGTTTAGTCCTAAATCTGCTAAATAAATTAAATAAAACTTCCAAAACCATAATGTTGCCATTTCAAAGTTATTATTGGGGGAAAAAATATCTCCTTATTGGACAGTATAGATTCAAGATCAGACTGGAGGTTCTATGCAGTCTGACCTTGATCTACATTGTCCGCAAAAGGTCCTTGAATTGTGCTTAGCAGCTTAAGGGTTAAGTCGGAAAACGAGTCCATTAGCGCATTTGAGCAAAATAAGAGATTTAAGGTTTTTTTCTGAAACCGGGCCCTGATACTTAGACTGGATTATAGGTAAAGAAACTTACCTGTTTTGTTGCCTGAAATCTGAAGTTCTTAAAGGCATCTGTGGACTCCGCCTTTGCAGGTTTTAGGATAGATTTAAGATTCTCCCTCTGCTGCCCTGTTGTCGGCCTAACAACAACATTCTCCTTGTCAACAGACATGGTGCCGTGCCTGAAATATTTCTACATGCATCAAACATGTTTCAAGATAAATACCTTTACTTATTAACCCTTAGAGCGCCAAATAAACCCAATGGACATGTTCAGTTTAGAAATAAGTCCCAAATAGATGCAATTTGATAGTTGCTTTGATAAACAGAGATTAAGCTAAGTGAACAGTGTAGATCAAGGATCAGACTGCACATTTTGTGCAGTCTGATCTTGATCTACACTGGCTGCAAAAGCAACTATAGTTGTGAAAGGCACTTTGAAGGTTAAAATCACATCTGGGATATCTGAGTTCATACTAACCAATTATTCTGAATTCAAACCTAAAAATAAATTTCTATTAAATCTTACCATCTGATTGGCTGAGATGTACTGTCTCAGCAATACCAATGGCAAGAATCCAGTCTTGGATTTAGATTAGAATTGAATTTCAAATGGTTGGTAAGTACAGTCCCAAGCTTACCCAAGGTGTTTACGCTCTACCACATAAAATCAAAGGCAGTGTGATAATTAGAAACAAGAGAGCCATTGTCCCTACAATGCTCACCTGAATAAAGTTATCTAGGATTGATAAAAATGAAAAGATCCTGGTTGTGATAATGTAAAACACATTGGTGATTAGACCAATTTTCATGAGTATCCTACTGAAAATGTGGCCTCTGGAACACAAGCAAGGTTTTTCTCAGATTTGTCCAAGTGACCTTCATTTTGAACCAACATGGCCCAATATCAAACTTGTCCAGGCTTTTTCCCGCGGTGTTTTCAAAACCTCCCTCCAGGGTTGTGTGGTAAAGAGTTAAAGTACATACGCTAGGCTTAATTTTGGTAATCATCATTTTCTTCCTTTCCAACAATGTTTTCTACCCTTTAAAAGATAGAAATCATCCCTTCGGCTTCAACGAATCTGTCATCTGCAGGTGCGTTCAATTTGGACAAGTCTTTGAGTTTTGTCGTTGAAAAAGTTGAAGATTTACTTTTAAACGCGACAGTACATTTTATATTAATGGCGAATTGCCGAGCACTTTCGATTGAACGCTCAGATACCACAGCGGTGGCACCTAATGCCAGGTAAAATTCTCGATTTTTTGTATATGCACGTTGTATAAACTGTAATGCATGATGTTACTAATGCAAAGGAGGATTTCGAAAGTAGCTTCTTTTCTTATTTTTTTCCATTTTGGTCTCTTGAATCTACTTGCAGAAGTAGGTATTAAATTGTGAATAAATCATCTTATCTATCCTTCCACGTAAAATTGAAATATATTGAAACTACAATGTATTCCATCTCTTGACTCACCTTTTCCTTTTCTCCCCTGTTCCTTGTTTACTTGACAATCGTCTGATTGATTGTGACTGGCCGCCTAGAATTTGTAAATATCGCACGTGCACTGGTCATGGGACCCGGCTTTGAGTAGGCATACAAAGTAATATTTACAATGCCCACTGACAACTGTTCATTGTTGTGTTTTAAAAGCGTTAAATTATGCTGGGATTAAAATGCTCGAACGTGCCTGCAACCCCTTTTTCCCCATTTATATTTGAGCCATGCTTTGTGAACAGGGGGTTTAACGCATCTGCAAACGGTATCTATCCCTGTCAGCCCGTGCAGTCCGCGCAGGCTGACATGAGCCGAAACTTTTTGCTATCTTTAAATTTTCTACATGTGAAAGGACCAGTCTACATCAAGATTCCGTTGCTGCATCACAAAGATGCATTAAGCCCTCTTTTGCCCGAGCATGGCTCATTCATAACAAGTTGGGACAACTAGCTCACTCACTCTCGTTCACGGTTGCTCTGTAGGCCTAGTTCGCGCCAGAATGTGCGCAGTGCCGAGGCTGATTCCGACCATCACACATACGGTTCGAACCTGGAGCCTATAAATATTAGAAGCTGACAATCTACCGGCCGGACAGGCAATTTTGGGCTTAAATTAAAAAAGGTCTGTATTTTTCTGTACATGGCTACGTGTCAAATATTCCTTCCTTCTGAAAGTAGCACATGATCACTGGCAACGGTATGTTATTTCAAATAAGAGGACCATGGTGGCATTGAATCGCACCGTGTGCCAATGATTGATTGATTGATTGATTGACTGATTATACAGTGTTTAACGCCGTTTTCAACATCCCAGTTATACTGTCGGCGGCCAGTGCATCTATTCACGCTTTCCTGGAAAATCTGTTACCATCACTTTTCACAATATGCTTCCCAAGTCACTGCCGGATTGCTTTCCCACTTAACCATCCGGTCGAAATAATGATCAACAATTGCAGAGGAATGAATCCTGCCGCAATGACCATCATCAATCTTCGGAAAAAAAATGATCAATTTTCTGTATGTCCAAGGAACAGTCTACCTCATGATTAGGTCTGTTATTAAAAAAGTGGATCCATAATTATGTGATGACTTGCTTGGCATCATGGATCACGGAGATGCAATAAGCCCCTTTTGCCAGAGCATATATATATATATATATATATATATATATATATATATATATATATATATATATATATATATATATATATATGTGTCCTAGAGTCGCACTTAGCTGTCTTAGGGTGAACCCTTTTCCGAGCAAAAAATTGATTACTCTTCCAAATTGAAGTAAATGTGGACAACAAATTCAGAGGAGCAGTCTCTTAACAATTAAAGAAAAGAATGAAAAACCTATTATACCATTCGTATCCACTCACAATCCTAAAAACAGGGAAGTATTTGGATTGCTAAAATCTAACCTGACTCTTCTAACAAAGGATGAAAAAATGAATAGTATAATTACAGACACCAGAATAATAAAATGTAAAAGACAGCTCCCAAATCTTAAACGCCTTATTACGCAGTCTGAGTTCAATGAAGACATCGCCGCGTGCGTAAAGAAGTGCGGAGAACCACGATGTGGACTGTGTGATTATATTATTGAAGGTAATAATGTCAAATTAAATGATAAAACTTTCTATGTGAAGGAAAATATGGACTGCATTGTTAAAAATGTAATTTATGTTTTAATTTGTAACGGGTGTAGGGAATTTTACATCGGACAGACTGGTGACAAATTAAGAAATAGGAAAACCGTACATATTCAACAAGTGAGAGACCCATTAACAAGACAAATGCCTTTAAGTGCTCATCTAGATAAATGTTCTAAAACCTCTCCAAAGTTTTCGATCTTTCCTTTCTTTAAAATGCGCAACGAAAATGTTTCAGCTAGGTTACTCAAAGAACAATCATTCATTAAAAAATTTATGCCTAAATTGAACATTAAGTAAATGACGTCATTGATTTTTGTGATTGTGTGTAGCAACGCAACGTTGCTACGTCGTTTATTGTTAGATTGCCCTGATGATTCCTTAATGGAAGAAACCGGTCGGCAATAAATCTTATTCTTATATTCTCCCATGTGATGTTATTCTTGTTTTTTATGTATTATCCTTGAACCGGTACCAGTTGAACTTTTCATATATATATATATATATATATATATATATATATGTGTGTGTGTGTGTGTGTGTGTGTGTGTGTGTGTGTGTGTGTGTGTGTGTGTGTGAGCCATGCTCTGTGAAACGGGGTTGACCAGGCTGACCTGGGTGGAAACGTTTTGCTTTTGGTAAATTTTCTGCAAGCCAAAGGACCAGTCTACCTCATCACAAAATAGACAAAATAGATTTTTTGGACCCATAATTATCAGATGACTTGTTTGGAATAATGCATCAAAGAGATGCATTAAACCCCCTTTTCCAGGTGCGACGCTCAAAAAAAGTTTCTTTTAACGACGATAGATTCCGTTCCATTTTCGACCAAAAAAAAATAAGCGAACAGTTGGATTTAACAACGAAATGTTGGGTGCATTTATTAAAATATTAAATTAAACAATGTTTACAGTCGATATGCAAATAAATGTAAAAAAAACTAAGATAATTCTCTCCATGCAGTTCTATAAATATGGGTTCCGCTCTGACAAAAGGGGCTTAATGCAACTCCGTGAGGCATTGTACCAATCAAACCATCACATAATTATGGATCCATAATAGCCACCTTTTTTTAACAACCGACCGAATCACTGAGTAGACTGGCTTTTGGACATACAGAAAATTGGCCGATAGCGAAAAGTTTCGGCCCAGGTCAGCCTGCGCAGACTGCACAGGCTGACCAAGGGCGAAACTTTTCGCAGATGCATTAAGCTCCCTTTTCACAGAGGGTGGCTAATATGTTTAAGATGAGAAAGAAACGCAGATCCTGCGTCGCATATTTTTTTTTTATCACTAGTTTTCAAACCTCGCAATCAATTTTTTGCCTTGCGATAAGTCAAATAATTGTTGTCGGAGTCTTCTCTCGAGTCGGTAATCAGTCTGTCGGCAAATTTCGGGTGATCAGTTGATCAAATCACGGAATCGGCCGAGAATGACGAGTGAGTAATCAGCCAAGAAACAGCAGTGCAGATTTTAGGTGCGGAATATTCATCGGCAATACTGATTTCAAATGGAGATCAGGGCCCTTATTCACCGAGACCATTCTTAATAATATCCTTACACTAATTGTCAAGATCTTTTTCGAAGCTCAAAGTAACACAATTTCTGATTAGCTAAATCGTCAGAAATAAAATTTCTTTCTAAATCTAGAAGTGACTAAAAATACAATTTAGAATGATTGGTGATAATCGGCCCTGTATCTTGTAGATACACATTTTAGTTGCTGGTATGATATAAAACTTACAAGCTTCAGTATTAAATTAGAGTGTGTCATTAATTTTTTTGTCATGGACTAGATCTATTCATTTCCCTGTACATCTCGCCGTCAATAAAGGAACCAATTTTGGGAATGTCGAATTTGTCTTGGAGTCGGCAAATACGATTTCTTTTTTTTTTATCACTATTTAGCTAGTTATCCGGATTTAAAGAGTAAGATTGCGACCTGTCCAAGATAAAAATAGATGAAATGTTTGGTCTCGTGAGTGACGTAACTGCCAAAGTTCCGGCCCACAATGCAATGCCAGGTGGGATTGTATTTCTTGTCAAATTCCTTCTTGATAAAGGCAGCTATGTCCTTTTCGATGTTGTACTTGGCGAGAGCCGTGGTGGCACAGTCTACAGATTCTTGTTGCATCTCCTCGGACATGTCAGCGTTCTTGATTACAGCCTTGTGGGTCTCGGCCATCTCTACAGGAACTTAACTGCAATTGATAAAATGTGCAAGCCGATTGTAGAATCCCGAAAAAAAATGTTATTTCAAATTATTTTTTTTGGAAAAAAAATCTCCTTACCGGACAATGTAGATCCAAGATCAGACAGCACGTTCTGTGCAGTCTGATTTTGATCTACACTGTTCGCAAATGGTCAGCGAGTCGCGCTTAGCAATTTAAAGGTTCAGACTAGTCCACAGTGAAAGCAATTGTAGCCGACAATTTATACCTAAACGTGGCTAAAATGATAAGATGTCTCTTTGAACAAGCTAATCTAGAAAACATTGTGGGGAAGGAGAAACTGATGGTTACCAGCATTTTATCCTTTTCCCACAATGTTTTCACAAAGCTTTTATTATCTGTGTCGTCAAAATTCGGGCTTGTGTTGTAAAGAGTTAAACCGTTAACTTTGCGGGTGATGACATTGAAAAATCTTAAAATTTGTAAAGTAGGATTACAACTAGCCTGGGTTCCAGCCCGATCATTTTTTCCTTTTATACATTCGGACGTTACTTCGTCAAAAAATGAGGCGTTTTTCAGGCTAGATTACAACATTCTATACATGAATCCTTATAATATCTTAGGCAGAAAAAAAGAAATTGCTCGTTACGAGCGGTTTCGCCTTTTGCCACTATGCTTTGAAACGGGTCTGATGCAAGACGTAAACTGACGTCTGACGGAGATAGAGACTTAAGTCTTGGGTTCTCCTGTACGTGGTTACTTCAGCGAACACATAAATCAGGGCACTTATTCTAAAATCACTGGCCCCCAGTATTCACCAACCATTCTTCTGGACTTTCTCAAGAACTCTCAAGAGCCTTTCAAATTTCAATCTAACGCAATTCTTGATAGGTTAAACCAAAATTTATGAGCCGTACTCTGTGAAAAGGGGGTTCAATGCATCTGCAAAAATTATCGACCAAGCCTGTGTAGAAACTTTTATTTTTGCAAGTCCAATGACCATTCTACCTCAGGATTCAGCCGGTTGTAGGAAAATATGGATTTTATGGGTCCATAATCATACATGTGGTGACTTCAATGCTCTGTATAATGTATTGATCGCGGAGATGCGCTAAACTCCCTTTTCCAAAAGCATGGCCCAAACGGTTTTAGCGCGTGTTCACAATGAAAACGAGTAACTTTTTATTTAGAAAAAAAAAAGAAGGCAGATAAAGAAGCTCATACTCAGTACCATATTCTTGCCAGAAACAGTATTAAACATTACAGCGAATGTTCGGTATGATTCGATTTGAAGGTACGTTTATAGATGAACCACGCTCTAGCAAAAGGGTTTTAACTCTTTACCAAACGACAAACTTTTAGGTTTGTCTAGATTGAAACCATTTGCAGACGACAAATTGAAAGCTGCACAAATTATGAAATTTGTCTTTGATATAGTAGAAAACATTGTGGAAAAAGGAGAAAATGTTGGTTACCAGCATTTTCTCCTCTTTTCTACAATGTTTTCACAAGGCTTTTCCTTTGGGGTCGTTAAAACCAGAGATTGTGTGGGAAAAGGTTAATGCGTCTCCGTGTTACATTATACCAAGCAAGCCATTACATGATTGTGAATCCATAAAATCCATTTTGTAGATCAACCGACTGAATCATCAGGTACACTGATCCTTTGACATGTAGAAAATTGACCGATAGCAAAAAGTTTCGACCCAAGTCAGACCTGCGCGAACTGCACAGGCTAACATGGGTCGATAATTTTTGCAGATGCATTAAGACCCCTTTTCAGAGCATTGCTCAATTAATTACCTAGCTTACTTTTGTTGTGCATCGGTGCATCAGTCAGAAACATATTTACACATTTCCTCTGTCAATGATCCCTTTACCAAACGATCTCGTGCTTCGACGACCTTGAGGGTAAAGGCTTCGAAAAGAATATTATCGTAAAAGGAGAAAAAGCTAGTAACCAGCATTTTAATCTCCTTTTCCAAAAAAACAACAACACATTTTCTATTCTCAGTTCGAAGAAAAATCTCTTTATTCGAGCCACGTACAATTTGTCGTCTGCATTAGCTTTCAATTTTGGAGCAGTCTAAGGTTTTGTCGTCTGATAAAGAATTTAAACCTCATTTGAATCTCCTCAATAGTTTTCGTATTTATCGTAGAGATCATAGTTCGTATTCACCAACCGTTTTTTTTTTTACAAATATTCTTGGTCTCACTATAGATTTAGAATGTAACACAGCTTCTGATTGGCTAAACCGTTTGGTTTAGCCAATCAGAATCTGTGTTACTTTTAAGTTCAGAAAATTCTTGAGAATAAGACTAAGAATATTCTTAAGGATGGTTGGTAAATACGGATCCAGGAAGCACTCAAAAAACAAGTCGCATCAGTAATGTAATTATATAGCCTACACTGAAAGGTTTTACACGGCACCTCTTAAAACAAACTTAACCCTCTCATCGTCAAATACATGTACCTGAGCCATCCTCTGTGAAAAGAGGGCTTAATGCGTCTGCAAAAAGTTTCGACTCCTGTCAGCCTGCACCTGCACAATCCGCGCAGGCTGACAAGGGACGAAACCTTTTTCTATTGGTCTTTTTTCTGTATGTAAAAGAACTAATCTTCCTCCAGTTTCAGCCAATCGTTAGACTAAATGGATTTCGTCGATCTATAATACTGTCATGGATGACTTGCTTAGTATAGTGTATCACGAAAATGCATTTAGCCCCCTTTTGCCAGGGCATAGCTCAATCATATGAACCATGCTCTGTGAAAAGGGGTCTTAATGCATCTGCGAAAAGTATCGACCCAGGTCAGCCTGCGCAGTCCGCGCAGGCTGACCTGGGCCGAACCTTTTCGCTATCGGCCAATTTTCTGCATGTCCAAGAGCCAATCTACCTAATGGTTCAGTCATTTGTTAAAAAAGTGGCTATTATGGATCCATGATTATACGATGGCTTGATTGGTACAATGCATCACGGGAATGTCATTAAGCCCCCTTTTGCCGGAGCATGTCTCAATTATATGAGCCATGCGCTGCAAAAAGGGGGCTTGATGCATCCGCGAAAGGCATCTACCCAGGTCAGCCTGCGCGGATCTGACCCTGGCCGAAACCTTTCGCTGTAAGTCAATTTTCTGTATGTCCAAGGACCAGTCTACCTCATGATTCAGTTGGTTGTTAAAAAAGTAGCTAGTATGGATCAGTAATTATAAAATGGCTTGATAGGTACAATGCATCACGGAAATGCATTAAGTCCCCTTTTGCCAGAGCAAGTTCCCCCCCACACACACATACATACACACACACATATATATATATATATATATATATATATATATATATATATATATATATATATATATATATATATATATATATATATATATTCGACCTCTTTCGATGGTGAAAATACAATGCACTGAAAACCAGAAAAATCTTCTTCCTGATAGGCTTGACTAGGCGGGTGGTATAGATCCAAGATCAGACTGCACGTTCTGTGCAGTTTGATCTTGATTTCCGCAAACTTTTAGAGCTCTTGTTTTCGCCCGGCTCCGAAAGGTTTAAAGCAGACGACTTGGAATATGTTCCTGTATAATATAAAAAATCAACCAGCTTGTTGTCAAAGTACCCTCTACCAAACGACGAGATTTTAGACTAGACCAACTTCAAAGCATTTACAGACGTACAACTTCAATAAAACTCAAAAGATGATTTTGTCTCTAAAATGGTAAAAAAAAATGTTGGAAAAGGGATGAAAAATGTTGGTTACCAGCATTTTCTCCTTTTCCCACATGATTGTTTTAAAAGTTCTTGTCCGCAGGATTGTTGAAATATGAGATTGTTTGGTAAAAGGTTGAAAAGTCTATGCATTCCTTCACTTCAACCCTTTACCAAACAATCCCGAGTTTTAAGACCCTGAAAAAAAGGTTTTTGAAAGCATTGTGGGAAGAGGAGAAAATGCCTGTAACCAGCATTTTCTCCCCTTCCCACAGTGTCACAGTTTTCTCATCTTTGAAAAACATATTTCGTCATCTGAGCCACATTAAATTTGTCGTCTGCAAATGCTTTCAATTTGAACAAGTCTAGAATTTTGTCGTCGGTTAATCAGATAATCATGTTTCCATATGAGCAACGATCTGTGAAAAAGAGGTTTAATGCATCCGCAAGAAATATCGACCTATAGGTCACCCTGGCTGACTTGGATCGAAACTTTTTGCTTTTGGTAAATTTTCTCGTGTCAATTCCACCTGGTATTTCAGCCTGTTGGTAAACTAAATGGATTTTATGGATCCATAATTATACGATGACTTGCTTGGTATAATGCATCACGGAGATGCATTAAACCCCCTTTTGCCAGAGCATGGCTTCCCCCACACACATATGGACCATGCTCTGTGAAAATGGGGCTTAATGCATCTGCGAAAAGTATCGATCTAGGTCAGTCTGCGTAGTCCGCGCAGGCTGACCTGAGCCAAAACTTTTCGCTATCAATCAATTTTCTGTATGTCCAAGGACCAGTCTACTTTATGATTGAGTCGGTTGTTTTAAAAAAAAGAAGTGGCTATTATGGATACATAACTATGTAATGACTTGATTGGTATCATGGATCACTAGTACAGATAACTGTCCCCGATGCCACGTGGGTACGGTTCACAATAAATGTCTAAATAAGAAAAGAAGCACCGTAAAAGTCTCTTTATTGAGACTACATGGATCACGGGAATGCATTAAGCCCCTTTTTGCCGGAGCACAGCCCATAATATATGTAATGTTATAGCCTGTGAAACAACACAGTATTTGCTTCGGAGAATGACTCAGTATACCTATACGCCGAAACTGATTGAGCGCCAAACTGAAAAATACTTCGATCAACGCTTCCCGTTCTAAATCCAGTTGATAAAAATTTAAAAATAATTCCTAGTGATGAATCTTGACATGGTCTAGACTCAAATATTAAATGTATATAGGAAAGCACATACCTTCTAATATATGAGTAGGCGAAGCTCTTGCGATAGTCTCTGTAACAAGGTGGTATGTTAGCGATGATGCAAATAACAAGTATATAAGCAGTCAGCCTTGAAATACATTACAATAAAATGTAGATGTATTTCACGTTTTGCCGCATTCTTCTTTCATTGGTTATTTTGAGTTTCATCTTTTAGCTTAGTCTATCAACATCCTCATCCTACTACAGACAGACTTTGTCACATCCTTAAAATGGTTAAAGTTAAGGCAGCTTCAAAACAATTACGGGAACAGTAGCATACATGTCTTTCAAACTTTTACCAAACAATCCTGAGTTTTAACAATCATGGGAAAAGGGTTTATGAAAACATGCTGGTAACCAGCATTTTCTCCTTTTCGATCAATGTTTACTAGCATTTAAAAGACAAAAAACATTTTTTCTTGTACTACATTGAACATGTCGTCTGTCAATGCTTACAATTTGGACAAGTCTAAAGTTCTTTCGTTTGGTAAAAAGCTAACTCTGGCATGCTGCACGTTCTGTGCAGTCTGATTCTGATCTAAGCGGTCCGCAAAGGCAGTCTGATTTCCATTGCTTTAACTGTTTTTAACTACACGACAAAGTTTTAGACTGGTCCTAACTGAAAGCATTTGTATACGACACATCAAATAAATTTTTTTTGAAAGATTTTTTCGTCTATGTTTATTGGTGTGTGAGGGTCGGGGAGCCATCCCTCTCCACATCTTACAATTCTATTGTATGGTACATACAGTAAAGGACAATAAAGTAAAAATAAAAACTATAAACATCAAATGAAGTTCATTGGTTAAAGTTTGTTTTTTGAAAGGGTAGGAAACACTGCGGTCATAAGCATTTCCGATTCTCATAACATTTTTACTATGTCTTTTTTTCAGAGTCCTTGAAACTCGAGGTTGTTTGTTAACTCTTTACCACACAATCCCGACTTTTAACGACCCTGAAGAAGAAGGCTTTTGAAAACATTGTGGGAAAAGGAGAAAATGCTGGTAACCAGCATTTTCTCATTTTCCCACAATGTTTTCTACCCTTCCTTAAACAAATTTCAATTTTTCAGTCATATTTATGTTGTCGTCTGCAAATGCTTTCAATTTGGACCAGTCTAAAATTTTGTCGTTTGGTAAAGAGTTAATGGGGTTAGCCTCGCTCTCTTTCAATGACCACAGCACCTAAATTCGGTCTCGAGATTTCAGTGGGCTTGTTTAATACTTCCTTTATGCGTCTGCTTCTTCCTTGTATAATGTTGGAGAAAGGACTGCCGAACGCGGTATAGGAACAGCCTAGGGTGTCGGACCTTTATTGCTCTTTGTCACACTGTCGAAAAAAAGATGCATTTGAATAGTTGACGTTTCATTAGAAAATGGGCGTATCTATTGCTGTCGTGTTTTTTTCCACCTGAAAAATGACCATGCAACGAACATAGAAAACAGTTTCCTGCCCAAGAGGGCTTCTACTTAGATTTACGTCACAGCACGCCGATTCGTCACACGTCGGTTTTCATTTACCGGCCCGAGGAAGAACATAGGCGTGCTTGTCTAGAAAATTACCTTGTCCACGCATATGGCTTAAGCCATTACGCGTATTTCGACCGCTAAATGTCCTTGGCGAAGACAAAGTACTTTAGCGCTGAGCTTGCCTTGCACACTTCGACACTTATTTTCTGACCAATGTCCCGCTTTACCCGTCGAAAGAAAGGCAACAATAGCACCGCAGGCGAATACCAGAGCTCGGCTGCATGTTTTTTTTTTTGTGAAAATTCTAAGCATGCGTGTGCCAACGCTCGGCTGCAGTAGTTTGATTTTTAGCGAAAATTCTAAGCCAAAAAGGGGGCATAACTCTGTCAAAATATTTTGATTTTTACCTGCCCCTGTTGTATTAGTTCCCCTTCCGATAGTTAACAACTAATCTGGGCTTGGAGTAAATTCTTCATTAATGACAGAGATATTATAAAATGTCAGTTTTTGAAAATGTCGAAAGTTTTTGCACGACCACGACGCCGACGACGAGCATGACGATGCCAGGGCTATGACAATACCTCGACATTTTCTTCGAAAACAGCCGAGCTGACAAGACGGGGATTATTCTAAATATTGTTTGGCTTGGTTGATTAACCCTTTCCCAAACAAGGCCTGGTTTTCACGTGTCTGCAGTACAAGTCTTTTGAAAACACTGTGGGAAAAGGAGAAATTGCTCGTAACGAGCAATTTCTCCTTTTCCCACAGTGTTTTCTACCCTTTTTGAGACTTTTCTGCCATTTTCATCAAATTTAAAATTGTCGTCTGCAAATTCTTTCAATTTGGACCAGTCCAAAATTTGTTGTTTGGGAAAGGGTTAAGTTATCTTGGCAAGATGAATTTTAAATAGTGAGCTTGTAGATTCGTTCAACTCTTCACCCCACTATCCCGAGTTTTAATTACCCTGAAGCGAAAGCCCTTTGAAAACCTAGTTGGAACACAGACGTTTGTTTTGTGACGAACTTCACCATCTATATAATGTAATATGGCGAAGTTCGTCACAAAACGAACGCCTGCGAGTTGGAAAAAGAAAAAAAAAAAAATGCTGGAAACAGCATTTTCTCCTTTTTCAACAAGGTTTTCTACACGTTCACAGATAATAACCATCACTTCAGCTGAATTTAATATGTCGTCTGCAAATGCTTTCAATTTTGACAAGTCTGCAATTTTATTGTTTGATAAAAAGTTAAATGATTCATTGATTAAACGATGTTTTACGCCGCTTTCAGCATCATTTCAGTCGTATCACAGCGACAGCTCACATATTCATGTATTTCCCGGGTTTCACCAGTACTAGGCTAGGCCTCTGAAGTGTCTTGCCTAAGGACACTCACAAGAAACACCCAGTGGATCCAATGAGGCTCAACTCCGGCGCCTCTTGGTCTCGAGTCCCACACTTTACCACTGCGCCACGCAGGGCCTTCGATAAAGATTAAAACGGTTGCAATGAGAACAAATACGCATTGTTACTGGTTGATGGTATGCGAATGATATAATAAAAGGTAGAGAAACATGAGACGTAATAATAATGCAATAAAAAGTACATAATACTTTGTAATGAAAAAAACACCGAACTATGGGTAATTTTTGGGGAAAAAAATGTGTAAAAGATACAAATAGTAGCTTGTTGTGCAATGAAATCAACCCTTTACCAAATAAAATTTTAGACTTGCTCAAATTGAAAGCTGTTGCAGACGATAAATTAGCTGTGACTCAAAAATAAAACTTTGCCTTTGGAAGGGCAGAAAACGTGGGAAAAGGAGAAAATGCTGGTTATCAGCATTTTCTACTTTTCAGACAACTTTTTCAAAAGGCTTCTTCATTAAGCTTGTTAAAACAAGGGATTGTGTGGTAAGGGGTTAAGTGCCATAGGCTAAAAGAGAGGAAATTGGGGTCGGCTCAGATCAATATCTGACTGCAAAGAATGTGCAGTCCGATTCTGAATCTATACTGTCCAATATTTCAGTTAATCCTGTAAGAGGTCTGTCCGAGTTTTAGAGAACTGTAATATTAGCTTTCGAAAGAGTTCGGGTTTATATACATAGTAAAATTAGTCTTGCACCCCCTGTGTTTTTTACCGGGTTTGATTTTCTGACGTGAATAATACGAGGGACACTTTTTATGTTCGTAGAGTAAGCCTATAACTTTTTAACGCGATTATGAAGTTGCACGATTTTTTACACAGAACTTGCATAATCATTCCTCTCTCGAACGGTGTCACGGTATGTGGCGCACGAGGTCCACGTGCGCGCTGCGCTGGGTATTTTCAACACGTGGTTTTATACACTATAGTAAAATATAGCGTTCAATATGGATGGAAAAATCTCTGAACAGAGGGTATATTGTAAGATTCGAGCACAGCTCGGGTTTCCGCCAACAGAAATTCATGCTGATTTGCAAAAAGTTTATGGGAATGGTGCTTTAAAATATGCTACAGTTTGCAAGTGGGTACGTCGTTTCAATGATGGTCGGGAGTCAATTGAAAATGACCCTTGGGTGGGTAGGCCGGTTTCCGTTTTGACGGAAAAGAACGTTGCTACTGTGAAAACGTTAATTGAGGAAGACGCACGTTATACCGTGCAAGAGATAGAAGAATTAAGTGGCAATCATTCGTCAAGTGTTTTGAAGATCTTACTTGAACGACTTGGGCTACGTAAGATCTGCAAGCGCTGGGTGCCCCATTTGCTCACTGACGAGCAGAAACAAAGTCGGGTTAGACTTGCATCGCAAGTTATAGAAAAATATGATAAATGTGACCCACGTCGTTTGGAAGAGATAGTTACAGGTGATGAAACCTGGATCTATCATTTTCAACCCGATTCTAAGGCTAAAAATAAGGTTTGGGTTTCATCTGAGGGCGACAGACCTGTCATTGCGCGCCGTTGCAAAACATCAAATCGCATGTTGTATGCGATATTCTTTGATTCGAAAGGTCCAGTCCTTCAAATTCCAGTCCCGAAAGGTAGTTCTGTCACTGGAAAGTTTTACAGAGAAAGTGTTCTTACTCAACTTGTTGATTTCTATCAGAAACGCAGACCGCGCACCGGTGTCCGCGGCATCAAATTACTCCATGATAACGCACCGGCCCATAAATCCGCTACGGTACAGGAATATCTGAAAGAATCTGGGCTCGATGTCTTAGATCATCCCCCATACAGCCCTGACCTGTCCCCGTGTGACTTTTGGTTGTTCCCAAGACTAAAGGAAATGCTGGCAGGGCACCGTTTTGAATCCCGTCGTGGTATAGGCAGTGCGGTCTACCAGTGTCTGCAACATATACCTAAAGAGGACTACCGGGCGGCGTTCCGGAAACGGGTAGATCGGTGTAAAATGTGTGTGGAGGCAGACGGGGCATATTTCGAAGGTCTTAGATAAATAAAATTTTGATATTTCAAGCGGTTTTAAAAAGACCGCCCTACTCTACGAACTTAAAAAGTGTCCCTCGTATATAATTGAGTCAAAATTAGAAAACGGCTGCTGCATACACCATACTCTACCAAACGACAAAATTGTACACTTGTCCAAATTGAAGGAAATTGCAGACGACAGATGAAATGTGGCTATAAAGATGGATTTTGTATTTAATATGATAGAAAACAATGTGGAAAAAGGAGAAAATGCTGGTTACCAGCATTTTCTCCCTTTTTCCACCATGTTTTCAAGCGGTCTTTTTTTCAGGGTTCTTCAAAAGTCGGGATTGTGTGGTAAAGATCTAAGTTCCTGTTGTAAGAAGGCTTTTATTTAAATTTCAGCCGAACTGGTTGAAAACTGGAGAAGAGGACCAAATAGTGTGTCTGCAGATTGACCGACAACCTGATTCCAGGACACCCATCTCTTAGTCTTTTAAAGCCAGGCGATAGCGCAGCCCGAGTAGCCTACAGGACTTGAGAGCAGGGCGTCGCTTGTTCGAATCCACTGTTCCGTGAATTTCTTTCCAAGGATTGATGATAGTCATTGCACCAGGATTCATTCCTCTCTAACCGCTGACCATCGTTTCGACGATGGTTATGTGGGAAAGCAGCCACTGGCTTGGAAAGAGTATTGTGTAAAGAAATGGTAAAAAAAACCCTTCAGGGAAGCATGGATAGGTGCATTGGTTGCTGCGATATAACTGAAATAATCTTGAAAATGGCATTAGACGCCATACAATCAATTAATGAATATTTTGTTACAGGGAGTACAATCAATTAATTAAAGAAAAAATAAACCAAGACAACTCCCTTTCCAACGCAAGAAGAATGTGTTTTTTTTCTATTTACCCCAAAACCAATGTTACAGCAACTACATGTACATAATTTTCCCAAAATTCGGCCCAAACAAACAATAACAAAGACCCGTTTATTATCACAAAATACAAACGTGACATAAATTCATTCTTTTTCAACCCTTTACCAAACAATGTCATGTTTTGATGACCTCCAAGAGGGAAGGCTTTCAAAAACATTGTTTGAAAAGGAGAAAATGCTGGTAACCAGCATTTCCTCCTTTCCCCACAATGTTTTCTACTTTTTCAATGACGAATCTCACCATCTGAGCTATATTTAATATGTTGTCTGCAACTGCTTTCAATTTGGACAAGCCTACTTTTTTTGTTTGCAATAGAGTAAAATCGACTAGTGCATTTATAGTAAGTTCCTGTATGTGTTGTTATCATGATTACAAAAAGAGCACACACAAACACATATAACATCTTTAACTCTTTAGAACACAACAAAATTTTAGACCAGTCCAAATTGAAAGCATTTGCAGCAACAATTTCAATGGGGCTCAAATGGTGAAATTTTCTTTGATTTGGTAGGAAACATTGAGGGAAAAGGTGAAAATTCTGGTTACCAGCATTTTCTCCTTTTCCCACAATGTTTTCAAAATGCGTCTTTCCCAGGGTCGTTAAAACTCGGGATTGTGTGGTGAAGGATTAACCATGATTACAACAAGAAGGTGCACATAGATCTACTAAATTTTTAACCATGATTATAAAAAGAGCACACACATACACATACATGTACTAAATTTTTTGCCATGTTAACAAAAAGAATGCACACAAACACATATTATTTCATGCTTTTCGGTAATTTATCGAGAAATTATAGTGCATTATGGTTTGATATTTCATGGTTAGGACCAGTGAAAATACCAATTTTATATTTTTTAACTCATCAATCGAAGGCGGAAACAGTAGTCCCCGCACTCTAGTTACCTAGGTAATCAGCGCATGCCATTCAAATGGAGGGAAGTATGACATAATTTACGCTATATTTCTTGCGCTTTATGTAATATTGTGATGCATTGTTATGTGTGGGGGATACGCCACAGGGAATTAACGAAAACAACTGTACTGGAATTTGATGAAAGTCCCAACAAAAAAGGGGTTACAAGCATGAGTATTTTTTTTTTCTGTGAAAGATCGAAATTTATTTTATCTCGTGAACATCATCGGTAATATTTCACTCGTGGCTGCGCCACTCATGAAAATACTACCGATGATGTTCACTGGATGAAATAATTTGTTTATCTTTTTCTGAAAAAAAAAAACAAATATGCTTCTATATATATTTCTAAACATGATTAGAAAAGGAATGTACACAAACCTAATTATGTCAACTTATACAGATGTTTATATTACAATAAACGTATTACTGGAGTTTTATACAAAATCAAAGAGAAATTCAGAAAATGCACGATCTAGTGACTACTTCACGTCCCATTTTCAAATGTTGTAAAACATAATATGAACACACCATTGCATCTTCAACTTTTCCTTATTGCATAGACTGGATCTCCAACTCTAATAAGGTCACAAACATCTGGTGCAGCGTTAATTCCAAAGGCACATGCGTTGGACTTGTCATATGGCGGGATGGTCCGTATTCTGAAGGGAAATATGTCACAATTTTGATTTTTAATTCTTAAATAAACTTTATATTTAGAACTGATGAAACAAAGTATTCCTATATCAGTTTCAAATTGAGACAGTCCTTTTTCCAGTTTATTGGGGAAAAAAGGGATTTCGCCAGTATTGCTCATCCCGAGTTTTAACAACCCCTAGAAAGAAGCCTTCTGAAAATATTGTAGGCAAAGGAGAAAATGCTGGTAACCAGCATTTTCTCCTTTTCTTACAATGTTTTCTACCCTATCAAAGACGAATTCAATCATTTGACCCAACTTAAATATGGTCCAGTCCAAAAATCTGGTCGTTTGGTAAAAGGTTAAATGTGACTCAAAAATTGGTGTTTGACTCTGAAAGGGTAGAGAACATTGTGGGAAAAGGACAAAATGCTGGTTATCAGCATTTTTTCCTTTTCCAACAATGTTTTCAAAAGCCTTCAAGGTCATTAAAACTTTGAATTATTTGCCATAGGGCTAAATATTTGTAACATTAGTGGTGGTTTTGAAAACAGGTGACCATGAAAAGGGTACAATACTTAACCATAAACAAGCATATTTTTGGGGTTTTGTTTTAAAAGCATTGTGTCAAAAGAAAAATTTGCTCACAATGAAAGATAACCATCAACAAGCATATTTTGGGGGTTTTGTTTTAAAAGCATTGTGTCAAAAGAAAAATTTGCTCACAATGAAAGATTTCTCCTTTTGCCAATATATTTTCAAATGCATTAACCTTAAGTTCATCTGATGTTTGAGGCTTGACTTTATGCACATTGTCCTTGTGGAAACCTCACAGATGAAAAGTCAAATGGGCTTATGCTTGGCACGTGATGGAGTATGGTTGCTCTGTTTTCAAGATCACTCTTGATCTAAACTTGTTCTCCAACCATTTCAATATGGTATTGGCTGTCTGTGATGTTGTACCATCTAGCTAAAATGGCATGTCCTCTTGTACTTGATACTTTACCACAAAGTGCTGGCATAAACTTTCACTTCAAGGGAAAAGCTGCTAATATCATTCCCTGTAACTGTTGTAGGGTGTTCAACATTGTCTTCTAGCAAGAAAGGCCCAATTACATCGAAGCACCCCATACAATGTACATGAAGTCCACCCTCAGACAACAGATGAGCTTAAAGCATAAATAGTTCCAGAGATGAGCTTGGTTACAACCCAGATCTATGAAAACTAATTTCATGAAGACACTGAATGTCCTGTGATGTCAAAATGGATGTCATTTGAACATGTGGTGTAAATTGAAGTATGTTTTAAAAGGGGCTAGACACCTTTATTGTTTAATGTTACCTTACATACTGTGCATGTCATAAAACTTTATTATAAAAATTATGACATGGTATAAACTTTATTTTATTACCTTTACAAACAACATACCCTAAGCATCATAACATACATTATGAAACACTCTGTACAAGAATGTTTTCAAATATGTCTGAACCAAACTTCTGTTGGAAAGTGATGATATAATTCCAATTCCAGCTCACCTTTTCAGTGTTTTGAGTGGCTCCCCATCATCCGATCTGTCACCTTTCTCTGGATTTACTGTTGTCATTACACACCTAAATATAAGTGAGTCATGCTCTGTAAAAGTGGATTTTTGCTATTGGTAATTTTCTGCATGTCCAAGGACCATTCTACCTCCGGACTCGGTTGTAAGACAAATGGGTTTTATGAATCCATAGCAAAGTGAAGACTTGCTTGGTATAGGGAAGGTTGAGCGAAATGTCAAAATTTTCTAACGCAGCGAGAAGTAAATACATGTATCAAGAAAGTTACTACACCATAATATTCTTTATATTATATACCTTCAACTTTCAATGGCAAAATTTTGCAGTTATTGACATTTTATTCATAAATTGGTAAACAAAATACAACAAACAATGGTGTAGCTACTAGAGGCTGGTAACTTCATTTCTATGAATGGCAGATAAATATCATAGCCTAAGTTTTGACCAATCAAATTGCAAATCAGTATGTACATTTTCCGCGAGAGAATTACATGTATCTCATAATACCGTATTAGGAACTGTATTTCATACTGTGCAGATACAGATTTTTTTCTGTTGTGTGTGAAAATTTGCCCACATGTGAAACATGCATTTGAGACAGAAAATTTTCAAGTATATAATAAAATTTACCGGGTGCAAGCATCAAGACATCGCATCCTGACTTTGTCACCAATCATAATCTCCTCCCAGTGATCCTGGATAAAACACAAGGAAATACAGGGGGTGAAATATTACAACAAGAAAGCTACAATGGCCTACTACATTACACCAGGCAATGCAATTGAAGCCAGATAGGTGTAGATGACCAGTAAAATCCATGATTGCATTACTTCTGTAGTACACAGTCTTGTTTACTCTTTACCAAATGACAAAATCTTAGACTTGTTCAAATTGAAAGCATTTGCAGACGACAAAATAAACGTGACTCAAATATTGAAATTTGGTTTTGGAATGATAGAAAACATTGTGGGAAAAGGAGAAAATGCTGGTTACCAGCATTAAAACTCAGGATTGTAAATGGTTAACTCTTTATTAGATGACAAAAATTTGGACTGGTCCAAATTAAGAGCCTTTATGGATTTGATATAGCTCAGATGATGAGACTTGTCTTTGGTAGAGTTGAAAACATTGTGGAAAAAGAAGAAAATGCTGCTTACCAGCAATTTCTCATTTTCCCACCATGTTTTCTAAGCCCTCTTCTTCAGCACTGTTTAAACTTGGGATTGTGTGGTAAAGGGTTAATGTAGATGTTCATAAAGACATTCATGAAATAAGTCATATCAATTTCAGACATGGATAATATTCCCTTTACCAAACAATCTCTTGTTTTTATGGTCCGAAGGTAGAAGGCTTTTAAAAAGACTGTATGGAAATGGGAAAAATCTGGTAGCCAGCATTTTCTCCTTTTTTTTATGTTTTCCACCCGTCGAAGACATATCCAATCATTGTAGCTGCATGACATTTAATTTTTCTGTGCTTCAGAAATGGAAGTCTAAAATTTTGTCCTCTTGTAAAAAGTTAAGTAAACAACAGCTCAAATCTTCAAAAGTCATAAAAGTGATACATACATATGAGCCATGCTCTGTGAAAAAGGGGTTTAATGCATTTGTTAAAAAGTATCAACCAAGGTCAGTCTGCACAGTCTGTACAGGCTGACCTGGGTCAAAACTTTTTGCTATTAATAAATAATCTGCATGTCCAATGATTAATTTACCTCCAGATCCACTTGATTGTTAGGCTAAGTAGACTTTATGGATCCATAATTATGTGACAACTTGCTAGGTATAATGCATAAAGCATTATGCCCCCTTTTGCCAAAGCATGGCTCACACACACACACACACACACACACACACACACACACACACACACACACCGGTATGTTAGGTCAGCAAATTATTAAGTGAGCCTGTATTGAAAATGGTTGGTAAATACGGGGCCTTGGAGCTATGCTATTCTGAAATTAACTAAACTTTAAAAATTATGGGAAAGACACTGACAGGCAAGATGATAAAGGCAATTTGGCAGCTGATATGTAATACCTGTAGACTACACTCTTTACCACATGACAAAATTTTGGACTTGTCCAAACCCAAAGCATAATTATGATGCAGACAACAAATCAAAATTTAACATGGTTTGAAAGATGGAAATTGTCATTGAAAGGGTAGTGTTATGAACAGTGCTTTGAAATATGGCCTGCAACATGCGAAATTAGACCTTCTGACATTTGCGTAAAGTGTCATCCTGGATTAGCCTGCGCAGTCCACGCAGGCTAATTTGAGACGGCACTTTATGACTACATAAGATTTTGTCATACAGTAGACTTTCATGAAACAGAAAATCACATATGAACGGAAAGTGTTGTCTCGGACTAGTCAATATGGACTGCACAGGCTGATCTGGGACGACAATCTTACCCATATGTCTGAAGGCCCCTTTTTGTGTGTTGCATGCCATATAAGTACCAGGTTTGTAAAACAAACCTTGCTGTTGCGTTAGCCTTTACAGTTATGCAATTTGGTGTATTTCTTTTTGTGGAGCCTATGTAACATGTATTATGGTTAGTGCTTGGGTGGGTGACCAAGCTGTTGCATGATACATTCGGTGGCAGCTGATTATGACTCCTGCCAGACTGGAGTTGCCTTTCTCTGTTATATTCCCCTGGTTTCTTTGTATATAAGTCTTGGGATTGAGACTTCTCAAAGGAGAAAGTAATTTCAAGAAGAGCGGTTTGATATACAAACTCTTTACAAAACACCCTTGTCTAAATTCAAAGCAGTAGCAGATGACAAATTACATGTAGCACATATGATAGGATTTGATCTAGAAAGGGTAGGAAACATTGTTTTCTTACAATCTTTTCAAAAGACTTTTCCTCAAGGTTTTAAGTTTAGTTTAAACATATTTATTTCATATTGACTGAGAAACAAGTTCTTCCAACTTACACTAATCTCACTCGGTGTATGCTTCCTGGAAACTACACCAGTACGCGTGCCAAATATGTGGGCCAAAGCAGTTCCAAAGTTAACATCCTCTCAGGACCTTATGGTTACGAGGCTGACGCTCTACCTCACAAAACCAGGGACACCACACCTGAAGGTTTTTAAAATGCTGGATTGTTTGGTAAAGAGTTAAAACATGCTTTGCCGAAGAGCCACCTATTATCATGATGTTGTTTAGTGTATTTTTCTCCATAATAGTTGAGTAGCATGCAGTATGGTTAGTGCTTGGATGGGTGATTGCCAGTTACAGCAGAAAACATTGTGGGTAAAGGTCACCAGCATTTTCTCCTTACCCAGACTGTTTTCCAAAGCCTTTTACTGCAAGGTCCTTAAATATTTTAGTAAAGGGTTATCTTACATCACAATAAATCATGTGGTCTGCTTATAGACTGATATTACTGTATATACCTCATCAAAAGCTTTTGAATCTCCAATGACAATGTTGGGCCTGAAATTTCTCATGGTAACTGGTCTGGGTAAATGACTGTTCAGCTCTGCCAAAGAAGCCTCAGTCAAAAACAGGTATGAACCCCAGTCTGCAAAGCCAGTCTGAAAAGTATAAAGTAAAATCTCTGTAACAAACTGTTGTCCATGAAAATTACACTAACCAGGCAATAAAATTTTAGACTTGACAAAATTGCAAGCTTCAGCAGATGAGAAATTGAATGTGGCTCAAATGATGGAATTTGTTTTTTGAAAAGAGTAGAAAACATTTTGGAAAGGGAGAATATTTTCTCTATCTTAATTTTTTTTTTCAAAAGCCATCTTTTCCAGTGTCCTTTAATCCTTTACCAAATGACAAAATCTTAGACTAGTAAAAACTGAAAGCATTAGCATAAAATTAAAAAAAAATGTGGCTCACAAATTGAAATTTGCTTTGGGTAGGGGGAAAACCATTGTGGGATAAGAAGAAATGTTTTAAAAAGCTTTCTTCCTTTGGGTTGTTAAAAGTTGGAATTGTGTGGTAAAGGGTTAGACCCAGGGTTGCTTGGCAGAGGTTGAAAAATTTTCCAAAACCCACTCGTCCTTCAGGGCAAGTGTTTTAGAAAAGTTACTAGTCCCTGTTCTACTATCAGTCGTCCTACTTTTTAGTCAAGCTAGCAAATAAACACTGATAATACCCAATAAAATACTTCAGGATCTGGCCTTTAGCAGACAACATATTTGTAAATTTGAACATTTTTGATACGCAATGGGTCTGTTTATTCAGATTTTCTTTGGGGCATTTCCTCGTCAATGAATGATCTATTTCAAATTTGTATTCGTTATATATAATGAGAAAGAAAAACAAAACCAAGATGGATCCCTGTATTGATATTCATCTATTTTAGAATTTGCTTACAATAGTTTTACTCTGTTAGAAATTTGGAATCCATTTATTTGCATATAGTGATATCGTAATCTTTACTCTGACTTGATAAAATCAAGCGCTGTATAAATTATGGACATCAAGCATGCGTAGTGTGAAAAATGATTTCCGTTTTCATTTTACAACTGCTGGGGACAAATGAATGATCAGTACTTTGTTGTTTTGTATGGATATGGGTCTTGAGATTTCACTGATATTTTCAGGAAATCCCCCTTTGATAGTTTTGCTATCTAACCTGAGAAAAGCTACAAATCCTGTTGGATGATTGCCTAGGTAATGTTACTTGTCCAGACCAATACGAGCGGACGGGTGGATTTTTTTAACTCTGCTTGGTAAGGGGTTAATTCTAGATCATCCCTCACAGAAGTGATCGTTAATCAATCTTGTACTTTTCCATGTCTTTGGTTCATCTATAAAGTATATATCAGCACAGTCATTTGTATATTGCATAATTCTATTTATAGAAGTACCTGATCGCCAATCAGTGCTGAAGTTTGCCATGGCTTGGGTTCATGTATAAAATATATATCAGCACAGTCATTTGTATATAGCATAATTCTATATATAGAAGTACCTGATCACCAATTAGTGTTGAAGTTTGCCATGGCTTGGGTTCATCTATAAAGTATCTGTCAGCACAGTCATCAGTATATTGCATGATTCTATACCCATCCTCGCCAAAGAATTTTGAGATCCATTGTGCAGCTTCTTCCCCACAATCAATTCCCTCAACTTCTGCATCATGAATCCATATTCTGTCACATGTATAAAGAAATTATAATCAAATAATGGCTGTACATCATTTAATTTTGAAAACATTGCCGTAAAAGAGAAATCTACTTGTAAGTAGTATAGATAACGCTCGATCTGGGCCAATCCCCTTATGCTACGCGTTATCTATACTTCTCTTGTAACAACCAGTTTATCCATTTACCACAATGTTTCAATGTATCATCTGAATACTGTTATACTATCTTCTTAGGAAAAAAGATTTTCTAAATTTGAAAGAAACGCAACTTCTGATTGGCTAAACCATTTGGTAAAAAAAAAAAAATCAAACGGCCATAACTTCTGCAATACTTAACACATATCAAAATAATGCTGTTGCACACGTTCCCATAATAGAGAGGCTTTCATTAAAATTTCAGCTAAATCAGTTAACACTTTACAACCCAATTCTGACTTTTAACGACCCTGAGAAAGAAGCCTTTTGAAAACATTGTGGGAAAAGGAGAAAATGCTGGTAACCAGCATTTTCTCCTTTTCCCACAATGTTTTCCACCCTTCCTAAAATTAATTCTAATTTTTCTGGCACAATTATTTTGTCATCTGCAAATGCTTTCAATTTGGGCAAGTCTAAAATTTTGTCGTTTGGTAAAGAGTTAACTCTTTACCAAATGACAAAAAATTGCAGTAGTCCAAATTGAAAGCATTTGCAGACTATAAATGTAGCTGGAATTCTGCATTTTGGCTGTGAAAGGGTAGAAAACATTGTAGGAAAAAGAGAAAATGCTAGTTACCTGCAATGTTTTCATCTTAATCAGGGTCATTAAAACTCAGGATTGTGTGGTAAAGAGTTAAATGCTGTAGGAGGGGAAGATGACACAAAACTGCATCCACAAATAGACGGACAGCCAGAAAGACAAAATAATTCCTAGATACAACCCCCTCCCTCTTAATTTGTTGTGGGTCATAAAAACATATATGATAAAGGATGATCAGCCACACAGAAACAATACCTTTGAGATTTTCCAGTATTCTGTAAAGGCAGCTGTAAGGCTGACATGTCTGGAGCTGTAACTTCTAACATATTGTCTTTAATCGCTACTTCTATTAAGGCCATGTTCCCGTTCTGACGCTGTGACATAAATCTTCCGTTTGGTCGAATTACAGTCCAGTGTCTGATTTTAAAAGATGCTTTGCTTAACTCTTTACCATACAACAAAATTTTAGACTTGTCCAATTTGAAAGCATTTGCAGACGATGAAGTCAGTGTGACTCAAATATTGAAATTTGTTATGAGATGGGCAGACAAGGTTGCGGGAAAAGGAGAAAATGCTGGTGACCAGCATTTTCTCCTTTTACCACAACATTTTCAAAAACTGGGATTGGTTGGTAAAGGGTTAACCCTTAGAGCCCCCAAAATCTGTAAGATATACTTTCAATCTAGAATTAATACCCAAATAATTTCTATTCAAGGGTGCTCTTGTCACAAGTGTCTCAGCAAAACAGGCAGGGTATATCAAAGATCAGACTGCACATTCTGTGCATCCTGATCTGGATCTATGCTGCCAGCAAAGGCAGTCAAAGTTGTGAAAGGTGCCTTAAAGGTTAAAAAGGACTTCAATACTTATCAATAATTTGCCTCACTGGCATGCAACCTGAGCATTGATAAGTTCTTCCAGATTTGGTGTCTAATTAGACAAAAAATACCACTGATCACTGTAATGATAGTATTTGTTTAGAGTTTAATAGTGGATTAACCCTTTACCACACAATCCCGACTTTTAACGACCCTGTAGAAAGAAGGCTTTTGAAAACATTGTGGGAAAAGGAGAAAATGCTGGTAACCAGCATTTTCTCCTTTTCCCACAATGTTTTCTACTGTTTCGGACACAAATTCCATCATTTGAACCACATTAAATTTGTCATCTGGAAATGCTTTCAATTTGGACCAGTCTAAAATTTTGTCATTTGGTAAAGGGTTAATCAGTCTAACAATTTCACTGATAAATCTATGATAAACCATGATTTTTCTGTCAACGTCCATCATGCACTGCTGTCCAGAGTATGAGTAGATATTAAGATCATATGTCATTCCCACAAGTCATTGCAACATACTGGCATGAAGCCTAAACATACTTTAAGGGGCTACATAGCCTTTTAAGGACGTACCATCAAAAAACATTTTACTTACTCTTTCTCTATCATTTATAGATGCTTACAAACTATTGCCATACACTGTACTAAATTAATGACAAAACATTTGAAGTTTTGTTCAATTGTTAAAATCTGAATATCACCCTTTAACCTCTCCGCAAGCATGATTTATTTAATTTGAATCAATCACTTGTTGATTAACCCTTTACCAGACAACAAAATTTTAACCTTGTCCAAATTGAAAGCATTTTCAGATGACAATTTCAGTGTGGCTTAAATGGTGCTATTTTTCTTTGATATGGTAGAAAATATTGTGTGAAAAGGAGAAAATTCTGGTTACCAGCATTTTCTCCTTTTCCCACAATGTTTTCAAAAGGCTTCTTTCCCAGGGTCGTTTAAAGGCAGCATTGTGTGGTAAAGAGTTACAATCAATTGATCATTCTATCACTACTGATCAGACTGCATAAAGCACCTAACATAGCAGCTTTTGAGTAAAAGAAGAACCTTATCCCTTTACCAAACGACAAAATTTTAGACTTGTCCAAATTGAAAGCATTTGCAGACGAAAAATTGAATGTGGCTCAAATGATGAAATTTGTCTTTGATAGGGTAGAAAACATTGTGGGAAAAGGAGAAAATGCTTGTTACCAGCATTTTCTCTTTTTCCCACAATTTTTTCCAAAGGCTTTTTGCTCAGGCTCGTTAGAAGTTGGGATTGTGTGGTAAAGGGTTATTACATGTATAATATTACATTACATAAAGTTGTTTCAAAACAACCAAATTTTACCTATCAGTAACTCCATTCACTTTCAAGCCCCTTTTAGCACACTCGGCCTCATTCACATAAACACCCTTGCATGATTTGATAGGGTAGCAAACCAGCCCTGTCACATAGCCAACTTTTTCAAATTTTCTCCTGCGGTTTTCTGTCATCCACCAAGTTACTGTGTACTTCAGAGCAGCTGCAGCAGCAACACCAAGCAAAATCTTAGACCCACTACCTATATTGTCAAACATGTTAGCATCTATCTGAAAAAAAGAAGTAGTGTTTTGACCCTTCACCAAATGGTGTGTTCATAACACCCTAAAGAAGAAAGCCTTTGAATACAGCATGTGTGAAAGAAGAAAATGCAGGTTTTCAACATTTTCTCAAAGGCAAACAATATTTTCTACCCTTTGATTGATGAAATCTATCATTTTAACTACATTCTTCCATCTGCAAATTTTTTCAATATCGACTGGTCAAACATTTATTTGTCTAGTAGAGAGTTACTCCCCTTTGAGTGCAAAAGGAATGAGCCATGTTCTGCCAAAAAGGGGCTTAATGCATTTGTGAAAAAAATATCAGCCTAGCTGACCCAGATCAAAACTTTTTGATATTGGTCAATTGTTTGCATGTCAAAGGACCAGTCTATCCCAAGGTTCAGCAGGTTGTTAGAGAAAATGGATTTTTATGATTCAATAATCTTGATGACTTGCTTGGTATAAAGTATTACAGAGTTGTGTGGTTCAAATGAAATGAACACTTTTAATCCCCAACCAAACAATCCAAAGTTTTATGTCCATGTGGAAGAAGGCCTTCGAAAAATTTGTGGAAAAAGGCGAAAATGCTGGTAACCAATATTTTCTCCTTTTCACACAATGTTTCCTACCCTATCAAAGACAATTCTCTCATTTGAGCCAGCTAATAATTTGTTGTATGCAAATGCTTTCAGATCTGGACAAAATTTTGTCATCTGTAAAAGAGCGAAGTTTACAGTAAGGAAAAATGTCAAAGCTGTTGTCAGCATATCCCGATCTCAAAATGGTTGACAGATTAGAACTAAGATTTGATTGCACATTCTGAGCAGTCTTCTTTTGCAATTGTGGCAACCTGTTCCTTCACTGAAAAGGTCCATCTTATCCATTTTCTGTCTATTCAGCATTCAAAAGGTAAATACCCGGTACGTAGATTCCATGTTGCGTTCAACACTTGCTGAACAATATAACATTGCAGAATGGACATCTGTAATAAGGATAGTATTAACCCTTTAAAAACTTTACCAGACAACGAAATGCTAGATTTGTCCAAACTAAAAGCATTTGCAGACAACACATTCAATGCGGCTAAAACATAGAGAATTATCTTTAAAATGGTAGAAAGAAATTGTGGGAAAAGCATAACATGCTGTTACCAGCATTTTCTCCTTTTTGCACAATGTTTTCAAAACCCTTTTCCCTCAGGGTCCTTGAAAAATGGGATTGTGTGGTTAAGGGTAAAGAACATTTCACAACTTTTATTGCCTACGCAACCAGAGTAGATCAAAATCAGATTGCACCAAAGTTGCAGATTGATCTTTGATCTACTGGTACACTACTGACTTTGCTGAGGCATCCTGGACAACAGCAATCTTGGAACTGCAATCATTGGATCTTATTTACAGTCTTCAAAATGTTTGTTTCATATATTTGACGCTTGAAGGGTTATTAACAATGTTCCAACAGTTTCAACAGTTTCAAGTTGTCTTGCAGCTATATCAATCATACTGATCATCCTGCGTCCTCTGCCAGTACAAGTGCAAGGAAAAACTACCTTTTAATTTAATCCTTAGGCTGCTAATCACGACTCACTGACCTTTTGCAGACAGTGTAGATCAAGATCAGACTGCACAGAACGTGCAGTCTGATCTTGGATCTACACTGTCTGATATGGAGATATTTTTCTACAAAGAATAAGTTTGAAATAGCATTATTCGGGTATTTACAATCAGCTTAAAAGTTTCATTTAGCTTACTTAGCAGGATAGGGGTTAATACTGTCTGACTGCTAAGCACTACTTATCTCGATTTTGCAGCCCAAGATGATAAAGATCATATTGCACAAAGAATGCAGTCTTACCTTTGAGCTACGCTGTACGATGTGACTGCTTCAAATTGCTATACTTCTCTCATTACTGGCTTAACCCTTAGAGTGCTGAATATACCTATCGGACATTTTCATCCTAGAAATACGACCCAAATAAATAATTGCAAGTTTTTGGTTGTTTTTGTCTTGGCAAAGCGGACAGTGTAGATTAAAGATCAGGCTGCACATTTTGTGCAGCCTGATCTTGATCTACACTGGCCGCAAAGGCAACTATAGTAGTGAAAGACACCTTAAGGGTTAAAATGTGCCACTTATTCATTTAGCAGTTTAACTCTTTACCACACAATACTGAGTTTTAACAACCCTGATAGGGAAGGCTTTTGAAACCATTATGGAAAAAAGAGAAAATGCTGGTAACCAGCATTTCCTCCCTTCCCCACAATGTTTTTTATCCTATCAACCACAGAAATCATCATTTGAGCTATATTTGATTTGTCTTCAACTGAGGTATATTTGGTTTGTTGTTGCTTTAAATTTGGTCCAGTTGTGTGGTAAAGAGTTAAATCTTTATCAAACAGGAAAATTTTGGACTCCACCAAACTGAAAGCATTTGCAGTCAACAAATACGGTACAGTGTAGCTCAAAAGAAGATTTAATTCTGTCTTAAAAATGTAGAAAACATTAATTGTGAGAAGGGAGAAAAATAAAGTTGGTTCTCACCAACATTTTCTCTACAACGTTTCCCCACAATGTTTTCAAATGGCCTCATCCTTATGGTTACTAGCCCGGGTGGGTAGCTTAGTGGTAAGCGTATCTGACTCGTGACCTTGTGGTTTGCAGCAAACTTTCTTTTCGACGATTTTTCACCACTCACCTCCAATTTACATGAGGAAAGTAGTCAGTTGCTTGAAAAGAAAGTTGAGTCAGTACTGGAGGAGAAAGCCAAGAAACACCTACATATGTGCACAGAGAGCTGTGATATGACCTGGCGGGAGCAAGGAAACACAAATGTAGGTGCACTGACTGCTCTGATATGACCTTAGCTGTTGAAATGACTATATTGGCAAACATGACCTTAAGTTTGTGAAAGCTCAAGATTATTTGGAAAAGGGTTAAGGGCAAGAAAACATCCAATATGACCCACTCCAGTTCAGATCAAATTTGGGTCACCTGTTAAGTCTTTATCACACAAGGAAAATGTAGAGCGTTTGCAGACACAATTTAAATGTGACTCAAATGAGGAATTTTGCCTTTGATATGGTAGAAAACATTGTGGGGAAAAGGAGAAAATGCTGGGTACCAGCATTTTCTCCTTTTCCCACAATGTTTTCAAAAGGTTTCTTCCCTAGAGTCGTTAAAAGTCGGGATTGTGTGGTAAAGAGTTAAACCTACATGTAGGTTATAATCTGAGGTCTCAGTCAGTTTAATTTTAAACTCTTTACCAAATGGCAAACCTTTAGACTGGTCTAAATTAAAAGCATTTGCAGATGATGAATTAACCCTTTACCAAACAATCCCATGTTTTTAATGATACTGTGTAAAGACGCTTTTGAAAAATATTTGGGAAAAAAAGAAAATGCTAGTAACCAGCATTTTCTCCTTTTCCCAAAATTTTTTCTACCCTTTCAAAGAGAAATTTAATCATGTTAAATATTTTAACTTTGTAGTCTGCAAATGCCTTTTAGTTTAACAACACTAAAATATTGTTGTGTGGTAAAGAATTAAATGTGGCACAAATGATGGGATGTGAATTGGCTAGGGTAGAAAACATTGTGGGACATGGCGAAAATATTGGTTACTAGCATTTTCTTCTTTTTCCTAAATGTTTTCAAAAACCATCTACCTGCAGGTTGTTAAAACAAGGGATTATACAGGGTTAACCAGACTGCAAGCTTTTAGACTGGCTAAAATGAAAGCATTTTGGAGATGAGAAATTTCATGTCGCTCAAATCACAGGACTGGTCTTTAACTCTCTACCAAACAAAAAAAAAAGAAAGATTCGACCAAATTGAAAGCAATTGCAGTCTTTAAATCAAATATGACTCATACAGTGGAATATGTCATTGAACAATTAGAAAACTTTGTGGGAAAAGGAGAAAGTGCTAATTATCAGAATTTTCTCCTTTTTCCACAATGTCTTGAAAAATCTTCTATCTTCAGGGTTGTTACTATTCATGGTTGTGTGGAAAAGCGTTAAAAGTTTAGAAAACATTGTGGGCCAAGGAGGGTTGAGGGTTGTTAAAACATGGATTGCTTGATTATCTCTTTACCAAACGACAATTTTTTTAAATGGACCAAATTGAAAGCATTTGCAGATGACAAATGTTGCTAAAATGATGATTCCTGTACTTGATAGGGTAGAAAACATTGTGGGAAAAGGAGAAAATGCTGGTTACCAGCATTTTCTCCTTTTCCCACAAATTTTCAAAAGCCTTTTCTTCCAAGGTCGTTAAAAGTCGGGATTGTGTGGTAAAGGGTTAAACCTTTACCAAACAAACCCATGTCTTAACGACCCTGTAGAAAAGAGCTTTTGATAACATTGTGGTAACAAGCATTTTCTACCTTTCCCACAATGTTTTCTACCCTATCAAACATGACCTTAATTTTTCAACCACTCTTATTAACTTGTCTGCAAATGCTTTCAATTTGGGCAGGTATAAAATTTTGTCGTATGGTAAAGAGTTAACCTTAACTCTTTACCACACAATCCCTTGGAAGAAGCCTTTTGAAAACATTGTGGGAAATGGAGAAAATGCTGGTAACCAGCATTTTCTCCTTTTCCCACAATGTTTTCTACCATATCAAAGCAAAACTTCATCATTTAAACCACATTGAAATTGTCGTCTGCAAAAGCTTTCAATTTGGACAAGTCTACATTTCTGTTGTGTGGTATT
This sequence comes from Tridacna gigas, assembly GCA_945859785.2. Lineage (NCBI taxonomy): Eukaryota > Metazoa > Mollusca > Bivalvia > Cardiida > Cardiidae > Tridacna > Tridacna gigas. Next base: position 10,676,037 of record OX244029.2, on the reverse strand, counting down.
GAGTTATAAAGTTAGCTCCATCACACAGCTTTTCAGACCTGTAGCAAAGTACATGTAAAATATATAGAACAAGAAGTTCCAAGTATGCAAACAAAATTAACCCTTTACCAAACAAACCTGTGTTTTAAAAACCCTGAGGAGAGTGGCTTATGAAAACATTGTGAGAAAAGGAGAATATGCTAGTTACCAACATTTTCTCCTTTTCTCACAATCGTTTTTAACCCTGCTAAAGAAAAACCCCCTTATTTTTCTGCCATGTTCAATTTGTCGTCTGCAAATGTCATCAATATTGACAAGTCTATAATTTTAGTATCTGGTAAAGGGTTATTAGTATGAAAATGTTCAATAAGATATAACTACTAATACATACATTACCTTAATCACTTCATCAAGCAGAAAATGCTGTGTTACAGAAATAAAAATTTGTATTCTTCAAACCTAATATATGACAAACTTGTTGAGAAACAAATATGCAGTGGTGTCTATCAACAGGCAAAAAAGCTCAAAGATATGTGAGAAACAGCATAACATCATGAACACACACATGCAGCATGCAATATGCACATGCACTTCGCTTCGTGAAATGGAATTAAAGCTGTGTGACCCGCACAGTGATACTCTTTCAACCTTTTTTGCCAAATGACTTTGTAGTCTGATCTAGCTATGACTGATATTTCATTATTTAACAAATATGTTCATAAAAATACAGAGCTTACTCAAGTCTACATGTAGCTTTCGACTACCTGTTATTATTTCACATAAATTATCATAAAAATACAGATCTTACCTTTTTGCTGTAACCCAATTACGATGATTATTTCAGTTTTTCAGTGCTGCTCTCAAACCTCTTATCAGTTTATGTCGCATCTTCAACACACTGAAATGAGATATCGTCACATGATGCAACTTACTGGAAATAAATGAGTTATGCTCTGTGAAAGACACAATCCCGAGTTTTAACGAACCCATGAGCAGAAAAATCCACACACATGAAAACATTGTGGGAAAAGGAGAAAATGCTGGTAACCAGCATTTTCTCCTTGTTCCACACTGTTTTCTACCCTATCAAAGACAGAAGTCACCATTTCAGCTACATTTGATATGTTGTCTGCAGATGCTTTCAGTTTGGTCAAGTCCAAAATTTTGTCATTTGGTAAAGAGTTTATTATGCCTCAATTTGCAAAAAGTATCGACCAATGTCAGCCTGTTCAGTCTGTACAGGCTGACTTGGGTCAATACTGTCTGCTTTTGGTAACTTTTATGCATTTTCAAAAAAACATTCCTACCACATTATCCAGTCAGGATTCCTAGAAAATAGATCTAGATCAATATTGTGCAACCACTTAATTGGTAAGACGCATTGCAAAGATTCATATACTCCCTCTCCCCCTTTTGCCAAATCACTGCTGAAAATATACTACAACACAACTTGCAAATATTTATTTCATTTAAATTCTCTTTTGCTTTGATAACAGGGGCTTTGATAAACTCATTTTGTGACAGTTTTATCAACTGACCTTCAAAGGTGACCTTGACCCTAGACCTTCCTGATCATGGCTTCAGATGGCATATAATATACACATAAAAAAGTTAGACATTCATTTTGAATCTGTGCATTAATGTCAGAGTTTTGGCTGGAATATTATTTAAGTTCTCTTAACAAAAATTCCATCATTTGATCATAAACAGGGGCATAACACCCATGAAACTATGCAAGGGTGTAATGTCAAAATATAGGAACAGCTTGGTGTGTTAAGACACTCTGGTGACAGACTTAGAAAATGTTACTCTTCTGAATCTAAAGTACTTGTTCCCTGATAAAGTGTGACCTTGTGACTATCTCAAAAAGTGTTTCACATAACACTTCTACACATCATGGGAAAAAAAAAATGCTAAATTAAAATCTATGCTAAAATTTAGACAAGCCTAGTTTAGAATAATTTCATTTTACCATAAAATGTGACCTTGACCTTCTATCTCTACCAGTGAATACTTTAAATGACACCTCTGCATCTAAAGGAAAAACAATCATACCACATCACTGGTATTGAGATATATCAAAGCCAAGATGTAGAAGTAATGGGTCGTTTAAAGCAGCATTTAAAACCAGTTTCCTTTTGCAAGGTCTTTTTAGAAAATCTTAAAAAAGATGGCTAATTTTCATTCAGGTGCAAAGACAGCTTTAAAATACAGGTAGAAAGCATGACTGTGTCTTTTGTATTTTAACTGTAAAATTTCCTATTCCATTAGTAACAGTATAGCCATCACTGATTCATTTTTAACACAACAGGATTTCATTTGGCCCCAAAGCTCTGTTGGTAGAGTTGCCAATTCTAGTGTAGAAGGTTATGGGTTTGAGTCTCCCCGCAGGTAATGGGGGTTTTTTTATGTTTTTTTCCCCAACTATGGGTAAACAGTCATGTCCATATGCGTTTTCCTTACAAGATATCAACTTTCTCCCTTCAAAAAAAATTGGGACAAAACCTGCATTAATGACCCTTTAAGCTCAGTTTAACCATTTACTATATAATCCCGAGTTTTAATGGCCCTGACAGAGAAGACTTAAAAAACAAAAAACATTTTGGGAAAATGCTAAAATGCTGGTAACCAGCATTTTCTCCTTTTCCCACAATGTTTTCTATCCTAATATGGACAAATTTCATCATCTGAGCCCCTTTTGATTTGTTGTATGCAAATGCTTTTGATCTGGACTAGGCTTAACTCTTGTTGTTTGATAAAGAGTTAACTCTTTACCGCACAACCCCGACTTTTAACGACCATGAAAGAGGAGGCTTTTGAAAACATTTTGGGAAAAGGAGAAAATGCTGGTAACCAGCATTTTCTCCTTTTCCCACAATGTTTTCTACCCTTTGAAGGTCACATTCCATGTTTCGAGTAACATTTGATTTGTCGTCTGCAAATACTTTTAATTTGGGCAAGTCTAAAATTCTGTTGTGTGGTAAAGAGTTAAGATATTGTATCCCTTGTCCAAATGAGACATCGATCATCCTATCTTGAACCACTATTTCACATGACACTCCTAATCATAAAACGAAAAGCATTTTTTTACCAAATTATTTTGAAATCCATTCATAAATGTAGAAGAAAAGACGGGACAAATCCTGATATAGGATTTTTTACCATTTACCCAACCATCCTCTGTTAAAATGACCCTGAAGAAGTCTCTTGAAAACATTTTAGGAAAAGGAGAAAATTCTGGTAACCAACATTTTCCTCTTTTCCTAAAAGGTTTTCTATCCTTTCTGATACAAATCCCATCATTGGTGCCACATTTGTCATCTGCAGATGCTTCGAATTTAGGAAAGTCTAAATTTTTGTCATCAGGTAAATAGTTAAAGTGCAACCCTGACCTTTAATTTTATCTACATGAATATTTCACACAACACCTCTTCTCATCAAGGACAGTGATTGTGTCAAATCTTTTTTAAATCCATTTGTAAATCATCCAAGTAATCTCTGAACAATTTAAGTATCTTTAAGTTTACCACACAATCCTGACTTTTAATGACCCTGAGAAAGAAAGCTTTTGAAAACACTGTGGGAAAGGAGAAAATGCTGGTAACCAGCATTTTCTCCTTTCCCACAATGTTTTCTACCCTTCCTTAAACAAATTTCAATTTTTGAATAACATTTGTTTTGTCGTCTGCAAGTGCTTGCAATTTCGACTGGTCTAAAATTCTGTCATTTGGTAAAGAGTTGGATTAAATCTGAATGAGGGGAAGCCACAGATAAAACTGTGTTTCTATATTTAGATACCAAGTTTAAACCATTATCAGAGGACACAATTTTAGATTTATACAACTTCAAAGCATATGCAGAAAAAAATTTAAGTGTGACGCAATTGTTTAACTTTGAGTCTGAACGGGTACAAAACATTGTGGGTAAAGGAGAAAATGGTGATTATCAGCAGTTTCTCCTATTCTCTTCCCACAATGTTTTCAAAGGCCTTCTTCAGGGTTGTTTCAACATGGGATTATGAGGTGAATGGTTGACAACCCTTTGCTGTTCTATGCAAACCTTCAGTTGCTTTTGCAGACATGTTAGATCAAGATCAGACTGCAAAGGTCATACAGCCTGATCTTGGATCTACAATGCATACTATTTAGCATAAAAACAGTGTTTGAACTACTACATTTGGCTCTTTCATTTCAGTTAAATCTTTACCAAATGACAAAATTTTAGATTCATCCAAATTGAGAGCATTTGCAGACGACAAAATAAATATGACTCAACAATTGAAATTTGTTTTGGGAAGGGTAGAAAACAATGTGGGAAAAGGAGAAAATGCTGTTTACCAGCATTTTCTCCTTTACCCCCAATGTTTTCAAAAGGCTTCTTCCTCAGGGTCGTTAAAACTCGGGATTGTGTGGTAAAGAGTTAAGTCTCAAAAGGTAACTCCTCACCTGCAGAGGAAACTTTAGACTTGTCCATAATAACTCTTTACCAAAAAATCCCAAGTTTGGATGACCCTTTACCACACAATCCAGACTTTTATCAACCCTGAGAAATGGGCCTTTTGAAAACATTGTGGGAAAAGGATAAAATGCTGGTAACCAGCATTTTCTGCTTTTCCCACAATGTTTTCTACCCTTTCCAAAACAAATTTCAATTTTAAAGTCACTTTTATTTTGTCGTCTGCAAATGCTTTCAATTTGGACCAGTATAAAATTTTGTCGTTTGGTAAAGAGTTAACCAATCAATACAGATTTTTAACTTCCCTGAGAAAGATAGCTTTTTATAACATTGTGGTAAAAGGAGAAAATGCTGGTAACATTTTCTGCTTTTCCCAAAAATTTTTCTACCATTTCAAAAACAAATTTCAGTTTTAAGTCACACTCATTTTGTCGTCCAAAAATGCTTTCAATTTGGACATGTCCATTGGACACCATTGCTGATTCTTCTTCCTAAATAATCATGTGTTTGAACTTCATTCATAAAAGTATTGTTAATGCCTCCAATAAAAAGAAAATTTTGAAATAAAAGTATAAAATTCCTAAGAAGAAAAAAAAGCTGTAGCAGTTTAACCCTATCTGTACCAACTTTTAACAACCCTAGGGAACAAGGCTTTTGAAAACATTGTGACAATGGTATTAAGTGCTGGAAACCAGCATCTTCTCCTTTTTGTGCATTTTCTACCCTTTCAAAAATCATTTCCACCATATAAACCATTTGTGGTCTGCAAATGCTTTGGAGGTGGAAAGGTTCAAAATTTTGTTGGTCAGTAAAGAGTTAAAAAGTTACTGTTTGAAGTACATTTAATTGAATTTTTTATAAATAAAACTTTAGGATCAGCTTAGGTGAGCATTAACTCTTTACCAAAGGACAAAATTCTCCATTCGTCCAAATTGAAATCATGTGCAGCCAACAAATTGGATGTTACACTAATTATGAAATTTGTCGTTGAAAGGGTAGAAAACATTGTAACCAGCATTTTCTTCTTTTTCCACAATGTTTTCAAAAGTCCATGTCCTTGGGGTCTTTAAAACTCAGGATTGTGTGGTTAAGTGTCCTTCAGTGCTGTCTGATGCTGATCTACATTGCCCACAAAAGCACCCCCAGCTGTGCTTAGGCAGAAAAGGAATGAACTTCAACAATGTTTGTATGGTGTATACACTTTTCTCATTTATACCACAGCAACAATATACCTATTCAATTTTACCCGAGGTAAACTCTCAACCAAAATTTTATAGTCTACTGGTAGATACTGATAGCACTTGAGCATATGAAATTTATTGTGGCTCCAGAGATAGGATTTGTCACTGAAAGAGTACAAAACATTGTGGGGAAAGGCAAAAAATGCTGATTTCCAGAGTTTTCTTTTTTCCACAGTATTTTCAGGATCCAACTTCTGAATGCTAATAAACCACCATTAGGTATGGGGTCTGAGGTGTCCTGCCCAAGAGCACTCAAACATAATGAGCACTGCCTGCAGAAGTCAAACCAAAGTTTCAGGATTACATATCAAATATACTTTACTGAACAATCCCGTTTTTTGTGACACTGGCTTGCGAGGCATTCAATGCCTTTTTCAACATCATTTAAGTGGCACTCTGACAAAAGGGGGTTTAATGCATCTCTGTAATCACATAATTATGGACCCATAAAATCCATTTCGTTCGAATTTACCAAAAGCAAAAAATTTGGACACAGGTCAACCTGTGCAGGCTGACCTCCTGGGTCGATACTTTCTGCAGATGCACGGTTTATTTCAGTTGTGTCATGGCAGCTATGTGACATTAATCTTATGCACCTATCTATGCTTTTCTGGAGTTTCTTTTCCAAGTGCTTAGCACAACATTCTTTCCAAGCCACTGGCTTCTTTCCATCATAAACATTTTTGAAAGAATATTCAGCAGTCAGAGAAGATGGTTCCTGTCACAATGATAATCATCAATTCTTAGAGAGAAGTTAGGGCAAGGTTGACCCATAATATCGCCAAATAAACGTAACATTCCTTTTCGGTCGAGAAATAAAACCAAAATAATAGCAATTTCAGGGTTGTTTTTGTCCAGAATGTCCAGCAAAGTGGACAATGTAGATCAAAGATCAAACTGCATATTTTGTACAGACCGATTTTTTTTTACACTGGCTGCAAATGCAGCCATTGTTGAAAACGGTGCTTTTACCTTTTACCATACAATGCCAACTTTTAACAACCCTGGGAAAGTAGCCTTTTGAAAACATTATGGGGAAAGGAGAAAATGCTGGTAACCAGCATTTTCTCCTTTTCCCACAATGTTTTCTATCCCATTAATGACAAACTCCATCATTTGAGTAACATTTAAATTGTTGTCTGCAAAATGCTTTCAATTTGGACAAGTCTACATTTTTGTCTGGTAAAGGGTTATGAATCAAATCAGCTACTCCTAGAGTTCAAGCCCTGTACATTACAGACTGAGTTATCTGGCTGAACTTTTATGACCCTGATGGAGAACACTTGAAAATATTGTGGAAAAAGGAGAAAAATACTAGAGACTAGATCTGAATTTGGTCTACATGTATACTGAGGTATGACAACCATAAATGGCCTTGATATCGTGTCTGTTTTTCATGACTAAAGATCGGTTTAACCCTTTCCCAAACAAGCCCTGGTTTTCACGTGTCTGCAGTACAAGTCTTTTAAAAACAATGTGGGAAAAGGAGAAATTGCTTGTAATTAGCAATTTCTCCTTTTCCCACAGTGTTTTCTACCCTTTTTGAGAACTTTCTGCCATTTTCATCAAATTGAAAATTGTCGTCTGCAAACTCTTTCAATTTGGACCAGTCCAAAATTTGTCGTTTGGGAAAGGGTTAATTTACTTAGTTTCCATCTAAGTTGAAACCTTCAAACAACTTGAAAAAAGTTTTTTACGGATATTGTGTTTTAACCCCTAACCACACGATCTTGTGATAACCAGATCTTCTTCCTTTTCCCCCCAATGTTGTATCTATCTTTTGTAATTCTAGCAATATTTTGTTTGTTGTCTGCAAATGCTATCGAATTGGACAGTCTAAAATTCTGGCAGGGTTTTGTGTGGTTCAGTGGTAAAGCGTGAGACTCGTAACCTGGAGGCCCTGGGTTAAAGCCTCACTGGAAGGACTAGATTTTTCATGAAAGTGTCCTTGGGCAAGTCACTTCAGAGTTATAGCCTGGTACTTGTGAAACTCGGGACATACATGAATATGTGAGCTGTTGCTGTGATATGACCGAAATAATGTTGAAATCACCAATTAACAAAATTCCAATTTAAACATGTTTATTTTACATCGATTTGTGAAACAAGTTCTTACAATTTACATTAACCACTCTCACTAATTGCTTCCTGGAAACCTTAACCAGCACTCACACTGTTTCATGTATAGTTCCCAAGGGCTGATCCCATCATCAGAGGATTTGAACCTGGGATCTTCCATGTGAGAGGCTGACATTCTATCCCTACACCACTTTTCTTCCACAGCAATAGTGACATTTGGCATCGAGTTAACCCTTTACCACACAATACTTAGTTTTAACAACCTTACAAAAGAAGTCTTTTGAAAACATTCTTGGGAAAGGAGAAAATGCTGGTAACCAGCATTTTCTCCTTTTCCAACAATGTTTTCTAACCTTTCATAGAAACACTGAGTCATGCTTTTAATTTGGATGAGTATAACACTTTGTCATTTGGTACAGAGTAAAGGACTGTTTCTAGATAGATTAAGCAACACTGGAGATAAAAACAAACCAATATTTTGTTTATTCATGACACTCAAAATCTTATACATTTATACAGATTTCTTCATTACATTACACATGTATACATGTACTTTATATGTGTATTCACAAACTCAATAGTTTCAGAGCAAACAAAAGCATCTTTTGAAAATAAACATCCAATTTCAGCAGTGTGAAGCTATTTCCATCAGTACAAAAAAAAAAAAGGTTTTCCTTTTGGCCAAAGTTTATAACTTAGTTAATTTCCTAACAGACTTCCACCGGCTGTCCTAGGAAAACCAAAGGTTCGATCCCAACCTCGTTGAAAAAACTGGCAGAGTTGGTGGATCGAGCAATCGATAAGCCAATGCCAGAGGGAAAATATAAAGAATTGTCTGCCAAATACCTGGTTCCAGCAAACTGTATGCAATTGGCGGTAAACAATGCTGGTATTAAAATACATTCATTACAAGTATGGAAATCATTGTGCATATGACAATCTGTGTGGCCATTATTGTGTGGCCAGTCAAAGTGTTAGTTGTTAGACAAAAAATGAATTATAAACCAGATAAAGAGTAAACAAATGATTGAGCTATTTACCTTGTTCAAAAATTCATTTTTCTGCCCTTGACAAACACTTGGACCAACCATACAATAACAGATTGTCATCTTCATAATAAATTCCATACTTTTAATCAGAATGATTTTAAGTGCATTTTCGCATCAGGTACAATTTTGACCTATGGTAAAGAGATAAAGGTATGACTAAAATAAGACTATAGGAAGTAATCAGTTGACCCTTTCCCACACAATCCCGGGTTTTAATAATGTCAAAGACAAAGTCTTTTCAAAACATTGTGGGTAAAGGAGAAAATGCTAGTAACCAGCATTTTCTCCTTTTCCCAAAATGCTTTCCACTCTTCCCAACCCATATTTTCAATGTTTGAGTCACATTTATTTTGTTGTCTGCAAATGCCTTCAATTTGGACTGGTATAAAATTTTTAGCTTGGTTGAAAGTTAAAATGCAAGACAACTAAGCTCAAGTAAGCTTTTCTTTACCTAAAAAAACCCTCCCTGTAAGATGCTGTATAATGGACATTACAGCAAAACAGCTTATATCTTTACCACAAAATCTCGCATGTTAATGATGCTGGAAGAAAAGTCTTATGAAAACACTGTTGGAAAAGAAGAAAATGCTTGTAACGAGCATTTTCGTTTTTCACCATGTTTTCTATCAGTTTAATGACAGAAATCAGTCTTTGACTTACATGTAATTTGTTGTCTGCAGTTACTTTCAATTAGAACCAGTCTTAATTTTTGTCGTTTGGTAAAGAGTTAATAAAGTTGTAAATTCAGCCTATTCCATGCAGTTTGCCACATTTATACAGAAAGCACTTATCTAAGACCTTGCTTTGGAATTGAAATTCCACATGTATACAATAATCTGTTTACCTTAATGCTTAGAGTGCTAAGCAGAACATTGTATAGACTGTACAGATCAAAATCAGACTTTTCTGGACAGTGCAGATTAAGATTAAACTGCACAGAATGTACAGGCTAATCTTGGATCAACACTGTCTACTATTTTGAGAAATATTTTGACAAAAATTCATTGAAATTGCAATTCCTGATTGAGCTTGTCTAATTCATTTCTATAGCACTTTATGGGACATCACAGAGTTTATCAAGAATACAGAATATCATAATGTCCAGGTCTGTATAACAGTGTTATCATTGGTGTTGAGTCCTCTGGAAAATCATGATGGTTGCAGGCATTGCTCTCCCCTCTGTCCATATATTCCACTCTCACCGGTACCCCAAGACTGCTTGTCAAGGCTATAATATGTATGTGGTCCGACTCTTTACCCATTGGTTCCACCTCCTAGTAAAAAGATTTACTTTTGCTTAACTCTTTACCAAACGACAAAATTTACGACAGGACCAAATTGAAAGCATTTGCAGACGACAAATTATATGTGACTTAAATGACTATTTCAGTCTTCAATAGGGTAGAAAACATTATGGGAAAAGGAGAAAATGCTGGTTACCAGCATTTTCTCCTTTTCCCACAATGTTTTCAAAAGGTTTTTTCCACAGGGTCGTTAAAGGGTGGCATTCTGCGGTAAAGGGTTAATTTAAACCTGATATGGGCTGGCACTTTGAAAAGCTTAAACACTCAGGGATAATCTCTCTATATATGTAACTTTAGGGGTCACCATTAACAATGTCTTAGGGTGCTGAGAACACCAAAAGTTTAGAAGGGACACATAAAATTCATTATTTTACTGCATGAAGAGACCTAAATTTTCCTAAAATTAAAAAATTGGCAATGGATTGGCCATGGGCCAGTATTTGTCAACCATTCTTAACTTCTTGTTCTGGATTTAGAAAGTAATATGATTTCTGATTGGCTAAACAAACTTACATTAAGTACACAAAAAGGTATTTCTTTATGGGATAAAAATTTTTAAGACACATATAGCCACATCAGAAATTGTGTGTTGCACATCCACAGTTACTGCTTGATATGTGTGAAAAGCTTCAACACATGAAATAAAAACTTAGGGAAGGGTTTGTCACACAAATATATCATGGGGTGAATGCAAACCTTTTCCATCTGCATTTTGGAAGATTTTACAGGAGAAGGAAAAACCTTTCATTCTGTGAAAAGCATTGTTAAATCATCTTGTATTGAGTTCATACATATAATTCAAACCAACATAATCTAAACAAGATGATGCTTTTCACAGAAATGAGGTTTTTTACCCCTCTTGCAAAATTTTCCAAAACACAGACAGAATTTTTTCACATTCACCCCTTGATAAATATGTGTGCATTTCTACAGAAGGATAGACCAACAAATGGACAGACTGAAAGACTGACATTCTGATTCCAGTTGTACATCCAAAAACAGTTTTGCTGGGGTGATAAACAAGCGCACCACGTGGGTGCCAGTGCTTGACTGTGGATGCTTTTTTCATGAAATTTCTAGGGGGAAAAGGGGCTGCTGCAGAGAGCTCCAGATAGAGGGAGTGATTTTGATTTCAAAACTGAAAATATTAATCACTCTCCACTAAACCCTATCTTATGGGTACTCATTAGAATTGTCTCATCGAATGAGTACCCACAACATAGGGTTTGGAAGAGAAATAATGGATTCACTATCACTCTCTCTTATCTGGAGGTCTGGGGGCATAATTGTGTCAAAGATATGTTGTAAGTTGAGTTACCTACCCTTCTTGTGTGAGTTTCTCTTTTAATAGTAAACCACCAACCCAAGTTTGAAGTAAATATCTTCAGTAATAACAAAGATATGAGAAAGTGTAAAACTTTTCGCAGAGCATGACAACAACCAGGCTATGATAATACCTTGACATTTCCTCTGAAAACATCCATGCTAAAAATTTAAAGAGGCACCCTTCACTGCATTAACTTCATACCATTCTTTGATTAGAAACAAAGATCAGTAAAATATAAACATGAACAAAATCCACTCACAATAACATGTGCATTATTTCATACTAAGAGGAAATGTTTTCTCAAAAATTTGCATGTAATAATCATACTCCTGCTAAAATATCTCTTACTTCTAAAAGGAAAGCTAACAGATTTACCTGGTTACAGAATTCCTTCATGCTTCTGTCACCTTCAATAAAGCAGCTATAGAAGTCAGCCTCCTTTTGAAGGAAACCTGAAACTATTAACCTGAAATAATGATGGATAGCATTAACAGAGCAAGCTGCAAATGTCCAACTTGTACACGTTGTCTCTTGAGCCTTTACCAAACGACAAAATTTTACTCTGGTCCCAATCGAAAGCATTTGCAGATGACAATCTGATGTGGCTCAAATGATAGGATGTGTCTTTCAAAGGGTAGAAAACCTTGTGGGAAAGGGAGAAAATGCTGGTTACCAGCATTTTCTCCTTTTCTTACAATGTTTTCAAAATGTTTTCTTACTTAGGGTTGCAAAAGCACAGGATTGTTTGGTAAATGGTTAAACCTGAATCTTCCATTCATACTTCTTTAAGCAAAGAGCTTAAACTCTTTAAAATTATAATTTTTTGAGAATACTGCCCCCTTCATCACCATCAGTTACATACAAAGCTTTTGCAAGATCTAGAGCATGATCAGATAGCACAGAATATGAAGTCTTATCTTGGTTCTGTATCATCACCTACTTGATTCTAGACTTTGAAAAATCATCTCTTAATCACAGAAGATTAGTATTCTTTGACTTCAAAAAATGCTCTTTGCCAAATTTTACAGAGGTCCAAACTGAAAGCACTTGCACAGAAGACAAATTAAATATTGCTCGAATGGTCAGATTTGTCTGTGATAGGACATAAAACATTGTGGGAAAATAAGACAATGTTGGACACTAGCATTTTCTCCTTTTCCCCACAATGTTTTCAAAAGCCTCTTCTTCAGGTTCGTTAAAATTCTGGATTGCAAAGTAATGGGTTAAATAATATTACAAGTGTTTATCCAGAGCTCTGATTCATGATAAATTTTCAAACTCATCATCAAATGAGTAACATATTCATGATGTTTAATTGCAACCCTGGGGATATGCAATTCATTGGCTAAATTTGTTATGAAGTACTGAACCATCATCATGTAAATATGACTTTTTATGAACTGACACCAGACTCAATAAAGAGGGTGCTGGTTGTCTGATCCTTTGGGCCTTTCGAACTTGGGGAATGAATAATATACTAATGTCAAAAGAAAATATTAACATGGCAACCAATAAAACAGATTAAGTTTTATGAGCAGAAAATCTTTCCTCAGTGCTGACAAGTTAACAATGTTTTTCAAAACTTCCAAATGGACCATTTCTTCCATATGGCCAATTACCTACAGTTGAAACCTTTAGAATACATTGTGGGGCAAAGAACAATTGCTTGCAGTAAATTTTTTAAAAATGTTTTCCTTACTTTGGGAAAAAGTATACTCCTTTTTTTTTTTTCAAATATTTTTCTTGGTGTGATTTGTAAGTTATGGCAGATCTGGGAATAGCCTTTACATTACCCTTTACCAAACAACGTTTTCAGACAAGACCAAATTCAAACCTGACAAAGTAAATGTGGCTCAACTGATGAAACATGTCTCAGAAAGGGTAGAAAACATTTTGAGAAAAGGAGAAAATGCTAGCTATCCTTTTCCCACAATGTTTTTATAAGACTTCTTCCTCAGGGTACTCAAACACAGGATTGTGTTCAAGGATATTTCTTCATAATTGTGAGCATTTAAATGTTTATAGAGGCCTGTTTCTTTTTTGATAACTGAATGAAATGAAAAATAAGGCAAAAAAAGTACCTAAGATATACAACAATATAATCTGAGACACCTTGATCATTAAACATTTCTCTAAGCTCATCTAAAGAACATCCATTCTCCACCCTTGATACAACATCCATGAACTGAAAGTATAAATGAACAAGAGGGCCATTGGCCCTAAAGCACTCACCTGAGTAAAGTCATCTATTGTTGATAAAGCTGAAATGATCCTGGTTTACATGATTTAAAACAGATAAGTGTAGGTAAGCTACTTTTTGACCAGACATGATCCAATTTCCAATTTGTCCAAAATATCATCAAGACAAAAATTCTGACCAAGTTTCATGAGTATCAGGCTGAAAATGTAGCCTCTAGAGTGTACACAAGGTTTTTCTAAGATCTGGCCCAGTGACCTACTTTTTTACCTGACATGAACTTATTTCAAACTTGTCCGAGATATCATCAGGACAAACATAATGACCAAGTTTCATAAGTGTCAGGCTGAAAATGTGGACTATAGAGTGCACACAAGGTTTTCTAATATTTAGCCAAGTGACCTACTTTTGACCTGACCTGACCCAATTTCGAACCTGTCCAAGATATCATCAAGACAAACATTCTGACCAAGTTTCATTATATCAGGCTGAAAATGTAGCCTCTAGAGTGCAAACAAGGTTTTTCTACGATTTGGCCCAGTGACCTACTTTTTGACCAAACATAAATAAATTTCACACTTGTTCAATTTTATTCAGACAAATATGCTGACCAACTTTCATGAGTACCTGACTGAAAATGTGGCCTCTACAATGTTGACGACTGCAGGACATACGACGGACACAGCACGATCTCAAAAGCTCACCTTGAGCACTTTGTGGTCAGTTGAGCTAAAAACAATTGTTAGTGCAAATGAAGATGAAGTGGAGTTAGAATCAATATGAATACTGGTAAAACCAAAGTTTTGAAATTGTTAATCCTTTCCTACGGACCCCCGCCGCCCCCCCCCACCCCAAGTTTTAACAACGCTAAAGAAGAAGACATTTTTACATATGGAAAAAACAGAAAATGCTACTAACCAGCATTTTCTCCTTTTCAAATTTTTTCTACCTTTCCAAAAGCAAATTTCAATTCTTGAGTCATATTTAATCTGTTGTCTGCAAATGGTTTCAATTTTGGTAAGTCTAAAATTTTGTTGTTTGGTAAAGAGTTAATGAAACATTTAGAATTTTCAAGAATACATCAAAATCAACAAACAGAGCAACAACCATATCATACACTGCTAGTTTACTGTTGATTCTACATGACGAGGAATAAACAGCAGATAAGCTTTGTATGCTGAGCATGTTATTTTTAAGTATTCTGATACAGTTGTTTCAATACAATTAAAAATGCTTGAAGTTGATACAGACTGATCTCCCTATCATAGATGATTTTCCCTGTTTCAAATGATCATGAATCACTTACATGTATATATCAGAAATAAAAACAGTTGTTTTCCTATGATGCATTTCTGAAATAATGATACAATCTTTTTTCACACATACATCAAGAATCATAGAAATACTGTGAAAGGGCACAAGGTTGGACTGGACCAAATTGAAAGCACTGGCACACTACAAAGTGAATATAGCTCAAATCATGACTTCTCTCTATGACAAGGCAGAAAACACTGTGGGAAAAGGAGAAAATGCTGGTTACCTGCATTTTTCCCTTTTCCCACAATATTTTCAAAAGCTGTCTTCTTTAGGTTCGTTAAAACTTTGGATTGTCTGGTAAAGGGTTAAGGAAGTATGCACTTACTGTTTCATGAAAATCTTCTATAGTAAACTCTGGAAATCCTAAGGAAACCAGTTCAGTTTTACTTTTTTCAGCAACAGCTTTAAATCTGGAACAAAAACATGAAAAACAGCATCATCAACAGGAATGAATGAATGAATGTTGTTTTATGGTGCATCGACAGCCTTGGTCATTTAGCACGCATATCTGTGTTGAAGGAACGGTTAAGACAGATTTTTTTTTTCTAAAAAGATTTGAGACATGCTGACAGTAAAAGAGTTGAATTAAGAAGGATCATGTGTGATCTAAGTATGTATAAAAGGTATGATTGAGCAACAGGGCTTCCCTATTAACTCAAAAAGGTTTTGAATAATGATGTTAAGATTGCGATAAAAAGATTTGAACAGTCTTAAATTGATAATAAAGGAGTCTTTAAATGAAGAAAGGTTATGTGTAACTGATAATGTGCATAAAATATAATATTGAGTGGCTGGGCAATCCCTGCCTACTCAAAGTTTTAGATGAAAAAGTTAACAATGTGAATAGTAGTTTAAAAGAAATGAAAGTTTAAAATTGAGAAAGGGTGGAGCCTCTAATGGGATCAAAATACTCCCATTAAAGAGGTCCCGTCTCCAATGAGATAAGATACTCCCAAGAGAGCCAATCCTCCCATTAAGGAGATGCAAACTGGAGATAAAAAGGATTCAGTGTTAGAAATATGGGTTTACAGAACAGGTTAAAAGGTAATTAAGGAAATATCACAGCTTGTTGTATAGACCAATCTCTTTGATGAAGGTGATAATTGAATCAATGTTGACTGTTTCAAAGAGATTGTGCATACTGTCAACATTGTAGTATTTCTCACGAATTGGCTGGAAGTCAATGCAATCTAATAAAATATGTTTTATTATAAGGTGTTCGTTGCATTGAATACATTCTGGTCCATCTTCTCTGGTTAAAAGCCAGGAGTGTGTAAACCGAGAATGTCCAATTCAGAGCCTTGTGATTATCACCTCTTCTCGACGAACAGACCTGTAAGAGGGGTACCATTCGCCAAGGGTTGGTTTAACGGAATGAAGTTTGTTGAAGTGATCAGCATCCCACTGGGATTGCCAAAGAGATTAGATGAAAGGTAAAATTGACGCTTTAAAATCTGTGTAAGGTATTTTAAAATGAGATATGGGCAGACACAATGCCGACTTGGCAAGTTCATCGGCCTTTTCATTGCCTCGAATACCCATGTGACTAGGAAGCCAGCAAAATACAAACTTGTTTGTATCGGAGAGAGAGGAAATTCTCTCAAGAACAGCACAAATAGATGGGTTCTCAATTTTCTGATTATAAAGAGCCTGGAGTGTAGAGAGAGAGTCTGAGAACAGAAGAAAGTGGTTAGACCTACTTTCCTCTGCTAGACTCAAAGCAAGGTCGATTGCCTTCACTTCAGCAGAAAATATTGAAGAATTGTCAGGAAGGCGACATTTTTTACTTTTATTACCAAATACTGCTGCTGCTGAAACAGCGTGCCCATCCTTAGATCCATCTGTATATATGGGTTTATATGAGTTGTACAGTTCTTTGATTTCCTGATACTGATTTTGGAAAACAACTCTATCTGTGGTTGATTTCTTGTGAGCTAGAAGGTCAAAACGAAATTCAGCAGCCTTTATCAACCATGGAGGGGTATCAGGAATTTTGCTTTCACAAATGGCATCCATGTCAACATGGAGATTGTCCAGATGAGGTTCCATGCGGATACCAAATGGCGTTATTGCATTTGGCTTCCTAGCAAATAAGTTTTTGCAGCCAGGGTTAAAAACTATTTTGTGTGTAGGGTTGGATGGGTTTGCTTTCAACTTTAACATATATTGAAGGGATAACTTGAGCCTTCTGTGAGAGAGAGAAGGCTCATTGGCCTCTACATACAGGCTGTTGATAGGTGAGGTTCGAAAAGCCCCAAGGGCCAGACGTAAACCCTGATTGTGGATTGTGTCAAGGATCTTCAAATATGATTTGCGGGCTGAACCATACACAATGGAGCCATAGTCTAACTTGGAGCGAATGAGGGAGCGATAGAGATGTAAAAGAACTTTCTTATCTGCTCCCCATTCCGAATGAGCAACTGTTTTGAGAAGATTGAGTGCCTTATAGCATTTCTTTTTAAGTGCTTTAATGTGGGGCAAAAAGGACAATTTCTTGTCAAAGATGACACCTAAAAATTTAAATTCTGATACAACTTCAATTCTTGTGTTGTCAAGATATAGCTCCGGGTCTGGATGATGACCTCGTAACTGACAAAAGTGAACACATTTTGTTTTCGTCTTTGAAAACTTAAAACCGTTTTCATCAGACCATGTCTGCAGTTTGTTTAAACATTGTTGAAGCTGTCTTTCAATAATGGCCATATGGCTTGATCTAAAACATGTGACGAAATCGTCCACATATAAACAACAATCCACACCAGGGTTAATAGCCTTAATTATACTGTTGATCTTGATACTAAAAAGTGTCACAGACAGGATACATCCTTGTGGCACACCCATTTCTTGTTCCCTTGCATCTGACAAGGTTGTGCCAACCCTCACGCGAAATAGGCGATTATTTAAAAAGGAAGATATAAAATGAGGCAAGCGGCCTCTGAGACCAAAGTTATGCAAGTCCTTTAAAATTCCGTATTTCCAGGTAGTGTCATAAGCACTCTCCAGATCAAAAAATACTGATACAACATGTTGTTTTTTTATGAAGGCTTCTCTAAGAAAAGTTTCAAAACGTACAAGGTGGTCAACTGTACTGCGTTGACGTCTAAAACCACTTTGAACTTCAACAATGAGATTATGTTTTTCTAAAAACCAAACAAGGCGGGTGTTGACCATTCGCTCTAAAGTTTTACAGAGACAACTTGTGAGAGCTATGGGTCTGTAGCTGTTTGGGTCGGAAGTATCTCTCCCTGGTTTTGGAATTGGAATTACCAGAGCTTCTTTCCAGGAGGAAGGTAAATCACCTTTTTGCCAGATATCATTGAAAATATCAAGTAAGATTGATAGAGTGGTATCTGGTAAATGCTTTAGAAATTGATAATGTATTTTATCTTGACCTGGAGAGGAATCATGGGCTTTATCTAAAGCGGACTTGAGTTCTTTGAATGAAAACAGTTTATTGTAAAACTCAAGATTGTTGGATTTGAAATTCAGCCTTTTCTTTTCTTCTTTAACTTTATTCCTCTGGAACTTTTCAGAGTAGTTCTCAGAGGAGGACTTCTTGGCAAAAGAATCGGCTAAAGTATCTGCAATATCTTTAGGATTTTCAATATTACTATTGTTTGCAGAAAGATGCTTAACTGGCGAAGAAGCACTACCTTTAATCTTTCTTATCATGTCCCAGACTTTTTTTGTAGTCGTTCTAGCATTAAGTCTGGAAACAAAATGCCTCCAAGACTTACGCTTACTAGTTTTAATGGTTTGTTTGGCTTTTGCCCTGGAAATACGGAAAAGGTTATGGTTTTCTGGAGTGGGTCTCAGGTTGAATTTTCTGAGAGCTTCTTTCCGTTCTTTTATAGCCGACTTACATTCATCAGTGAACCATGGCTTGTTTGGGCGTTTTGGCTTTGTCGAGGTCTGTGGGACTGACTGTTTTGCCACATCAATGAGCAGCCGGGAAAATAATTCTGTAGGATCAGCACAATCTACAAGTTTATCTCTTGTAATATTTTGTTCACAGAGAACTTGAAAAAGGTCCCAGTTGGCTTTGGAGAGTTTCCATTTCTTTGGACGTTCACATGTAGATGGCTCAGAAGATGGAATAAAAATTGGAAAGTGGTCGCTTCCACAAAGGTCGTCTCCCACTTTCCAATTAAAATCCTGAAGCAAGGCTGGGCTACACAGAGAAAGGTCAAGGGAAGAGTAAGAGCCAGTTGCTGGATGAAGATATGTTTTTGAATTATTGTCGTTCATAATTGACAAAGAATTATTAGAGATAAAGTTCTCCAGTTGTAAGCCTCTTTGATTTGTATCACTGCTGCCCCAGATAATATTATGACCATTAAAATCTCCTGCCAATATGAAAGGAGATGGTAGCTGTGTGATGAGGTCATTAAGCTTGTTTTCATTGATAGGAGAACTTGGGGGAAGGTAAATAGAACATAGAGTAATGGTTTTATGGAGGGAAAGACGAACAGCAACAGCTTGTAGAGTGGAGTTTAACGGTATTTGTGTATGGGGGATGTTGTTATTTACAATAACAGACACGCCGCCCTGGGCCTTATCACCCTCTTTGTATATTTTATTATAAATTGAGTGATACCTGAAAGAGACAGTGTCAGATTCCTTCAGGAAAGTTTCTTGTAAACATATTGCAACAGGATTGTGGTCATTAATTAAAAGTGAAATCTCTTCATGATTTGACTTTAGACCTCGACAGTTCCATTGTATAATATTGTGAGCCATTATGCCCATTAAAAGAATGTAAACATGGGTTATGAAATGTTTCTGTAGGTATTTCATATACCCTATGTATTTATACGGACTATGACTTCAGTCCCAGGTTTTGAGGTTGACCAGGATTCTACATCCTTATCCCAGTCAGTTTGAAGAGGGGTGAGTTCAGAATCGGAGAGTTCTCCCTCCAATTCTTCTTCTTCCATATTTTCTTCCTGCTCATTTTGTTCCGTCAGAGGCTCATACCTATTTGAAATAGGCATTGAATCCTCATTTTTGGATTTCTTGTCACCAGGAGAGCTGGAAGCTTTTGACTTCTGTGATGAAGATGTCTTTTTCTTCGGTGACTTCGACTGAGGTTTTGCTTGGTTCTTTTGGTTGGTAGAAACAGTTGGCTGTTTCTTTACTGATGTTGATGTGAGTTTTTTTGAGTCAGATGAGTTTGTATCTTGCAAACTTGCTTTGTTTTTATTTTTGGAAGAGGCGGATGATGATTTTTGGGTAGAGGATGGAGCTGTGGGTTTGGGTTCAGGTTGTGTCTGTTTGGATGGTTTGGAAGGTTGAATGCCTGGGACTAAGCTCTTCAACTCAATGGCCATTTCTGGAAACTTTTCAAGAAGTTTCTTTGCCAAGAGTTCACAGTTTGAGCAATGTCCTTGTGAAGATATGGGAGATGTGACTTTGGCATAAGAAGTTGCACTAGTCAGCAATGTCTCATCATTTCTCCGGTTTGTAACAATTTTTCTGGCTTCCCAGAAACTGACGTTTTCTTTAAATTTGATGGATAAAATTTCCTTCTCATCCTTCCATACTGAGCAGTTTTTCGAGAAGGTTGGATGAGAAGACTTGCAATTATAACAGAACTGGATTGTTGCAAGTTTTCGGATCATGGTCGGGGCCCTCAAAAGCACATTTTGGGCAAACAGGGGTGTTTGTGCAATTGCTTTCATGATGTCCATACCGCTGGCATTTATAGCAACGCAGCAGGTTTGGCACATATAGATCGACATTCACCGACTGATATCCTATCTTGATGGAAGCAGGTAAGGAGGGTGCAGAGAAGGTTAAAATGTATGTGTGAGTATCTCTACGTACTCCATCTCTAAAAACAGAGATTCTCCTGACATCAGACACAGCCTGAGATTGTAGATTAGTTTTAATCTCTTCTATGGAGTCACAGTAAGACAGTTCTTTGCATCTGATGACTCCTTTGCTGGTATTCAATGACTTATGAGGATATATTTTTACATCTAGGCTGAAAAATTTTTTGTGTCCTAAAAGATTTTTTGCCTGCTGTTGGGTACAGCATTCAACAAGCAGGGTTTCATTTTTCAATTTCTTTACGGATTTTGGGGTACCTAAGATGGAAGAGATTGTTTTTTCTATAACAAAAGGTGAGAGCTTTGTGATAACTTTTGATGTGTTAGCTGACTCAATTACAATAAACCTAGCAAAATTTGAATGTGAAGTAAAAGGAATATCTGATTCTGAATCAGAATCTGGAAGAACGTGCTTGGTTTTTTTTGGGGTTGCCATGATAGTTGTTATTAATTCATTGCCGATGCTCCCCACCCACCTCAGAGCCCAACAAGGGGACATGATCTGGGGAAACCAAACACAGATCATGACAAGGATACATCGGCAATATACTCGAAGTGAAAGGGCTAGACCGGACAAATGTAGGCCCTCAGAATGTCACACCAAGCATAGACTGTCTTTGGGCGGTTACAAGTGTCAATCAAATGCCAACTTTCACCCGATTAGCCCATGAGCCACCGCCTTCTAGGGCATTTATTTATATCTTTGACAGAGAGGAAAAAGATATGATATTCTTCTGTGAATTTTTGTGTACAATAAAACAATACACAGTTAAGAGAAATGCCCTAGGGCTAGGCATGACCAGCCGATTGATCAGGACGGGCCCTCCTGACCTCTCGTTTAGTCCAATTCAAGGCCAAAGTGGTGTGTTGTGAAAGCAGAACAATTCAAGGGCCATATCCTGAATCCACTCAACCACCAGGATCCCGTCATCAGACGACACGAGTTGCAGCCCACGGCAAACAGGCAGGCACAGTGGGGGGGTGGGGGTGGGGGGGGGGGGGTCTTACCCCTTCTGTTGTGCGACAGCTGGGCTATTTCTATCCCCCCGCCCAGCTGGGGGAATCATCAACAGGACAGCAAAAGATAAGAAATCATAAATCCTTTACATTTGGTAACCTTATCTATGCTCTAGCTGTCATAAATGTACTCTTAAACAAAGCCAAAAAGTACATCTAGCTATTCAATTAACTACATAACAGTTTTTTTCAAAGCACACAGACCTCCATATTACAGTGTCACGTCCAGCCCCTCATAGTCACAAGTTCTTTACATAACGTTTGTCTACATGAAAGCTACATGTGGACATGCATTGCATATTTCATGCCAGAGTGTGCTCAGATAGAATTAAGTTAGTCCCTGCAAAACCATGTCAGTGCTGTATGTTCATTAATACACCTATATTTTATAAAACATGGTTGAAAAAGATATACAAGTACAGGTACATTTTCA
Source organism: Tridacna gigas (assembly GCA_945859785.2). Lineage (NCBI taxonomy): Eukaryota > Metazoa > Mollusca > Bivalvia > Cardiida > Cardiidae > Tridacna > Tridacna gigas. Next base: position 10,653,808 of record OX244029.2, on the reverse strand, counting down.
TTCATAAGTATGCTCTTTCCCAAATAACTCTTTACCACACAATAAAATTGTCGACTTGTCCAAATCAAGAGCATTTGCAGATGACAAGTTAAGTGTAGCTCAAATAGTGGATATTGTCTGTGTAGGGGTAGAAAACATTGTGGGAAAAAGAAAAAATGCTTGTTACCAGCATTTTCTTTTTTCCCAAATGTTTTCAAAGGCCTTCTTCCTCAGAGTGCTACAATTCAGAATTGTGTGGTAAAGGGTTAATTCATTAAATAAGAAACTTAAAACATTCCACTATTTCATTAACTTCTATACCACCTTTCTGTAATGAAGTCTTTCAAATAAATGAACCATGGCGTCATTGACCTACCTTTCCAAATCCGATTTTTCAGTTAATAATTTCTCTAAGTAAGCATATCCAAATGCTCTGAAAAAGCAGTTTCCATCCCCTCTGGTTTTTCTGACACACTGAAAACGATTCTTCAAGTCCTGAAAACATCGAGGAAAGAACACCTTCAACATGCCCATGATAAAAATTACTGGAAAGACATACATTTATAATATATCTATACCCCTTGTTTAACCCTTTACAAAACAATCCCAAGTTTTAACCACCCTGCAGAGGAGCAATTTTAAAAACATTGTGGGAAATGGAGAAAATGCTGGTAACCAGCATTTTCTCCTTTCCAACAATGTTTTTTTTAGCTTTTAAAGATGCATTACATCATTGCAGCCATGTTTTTATTTGTCACTTGCAAAATTCAATGCTTTCAATTTGGACTAAACATTGTTGCTTGGAAAAAAACTTAAGAAAAAAATGTTTTTTCCATTTTAAAGAGAAGTATGAATCATGCAGCAATGACTCATCAGTTTTTAGAAAATTGGCCAAACTAGGAAATCAAATCAGTGGCCCTCTGGTTTCAAATTCTGTATGCTGTCTGCTAAGCTACTCTGCTGGGCTGTAAGGAGTTTTTTTTTTTATTCAATCAGTAGCATCTATTTATTTCTTCACTGCATCTGATTTTCTAATGAGGACCAACAACATACATGCAGATTGTAACAGAAATATGTATGTATAGAAATGTTTTTAGACTTAAATAACTAAGTTCCCTATCTGGATTTATCAAGAGTACATTTGACAGCTACAATGAAAATAAATACTAATCCAAAGCACATTACATATTTATCACACAAAATAAGTTAGACTGGTCCAAATTCAAAGCATTTGCAGATGACAAATTAAACTTGGCTGAAATTATTGGATTTGTTTCTGAAAGGTTAGAAAACATTGTGGGAAAAGGAGAAAATGCTGGTTACCAGCATTTTCTCCTTTTCTCACATTTTCAAAGAACTTCCTCAAGAACGTTAAAACTTGGGATTGTGTGGTAAAGAGTTCAATGCATCACACTGACCTTTTCCACTTCAGGAAAGAAGACCCAAACAGTATAATCTCAAGGTTATTGTAAGAGTACATGTTTGTCACAAAAAGGCAGACATAGATCCAAGATCATACCACATATTCTATGCAGTCTGATCTTGATCTACACTGCCTGGAAAAATAACTGAAATTGTGCATACGGTTACCACTCTGAGAATCTCAGAAATAATCCATTAATGCTCGTTGTCCATTAACCCTTAGGCTGCTACGTGCAACTCAATGACCTTTTGCTGACAGTGTAGATCAAGATCGGACTGCACAAAATGTGGAGTCTTATCTTGGATATACACTGCCTGATCAGAAGATTTTTTTTCTCCAATAAAACAAGTTTAAAATGAAAAAGCAACTTTCCGGTTTTTACTATCGGCTTGAAAGTTTCATTTAACTTATTTTTTAGCAGGATAAGAGTGAAAATATGCAATGACACACACTGTAGATTCAGATGAGAACACAAGTGTTTCATCAGTGTCCACATTATTTTCCAAAAGCCTGGAAATGTTTTTCTGCGGCATTAACTAGATGTACTAAATGAGCCATGCTCTGCCAAAAGGGAGCTTGATGCATCTCTGTGAAGCATGACACCAAGCAATTCATCATATAATTATGGATCCATAAAGTCCATTTTATCTAACAACCGACTGAATCATGAGGTAGACTGATCCTTTGACATACAGAAAATTGACCAATAGAAAGAAGTTTCCACCAAGGTCAGCTTGGCTGACCTGGGTTGATGCTTTTGGTTGATGCATTAAACCCCTTTTTCACTGAGCATGATTCAAGAATTCCATAGTTATTATAATGTGGTACTGACACATAATGGTTGTTTCATGCATAAAGGTATCAATATCTACATACCATTTGTATCTTATTTCTATAGATTTCGTCTTCTTTTGCATATTCTTCTGCAAGATTGTCAAAGCTTATTCTTTCACTGATCAAAAGTTGATTTTCAACAATCTGCAATTATCAAAAATTAAGAAGTATTACCAAACAAAGTATACTTGTTTACAGAATAGATCATTTTGTATCAATTCAAAATTAGCACAAACGACATCAGTAATTTGTAGGAAACACTTGTTTTCTTTTTTTTGAAAACAATCAGAGCTTCAGATAAGAGAAGAGTGATGGTATTCTAAATCTAATATTTCTCTTCTAAACCCTATGTTGTGGGTACTCATTAGAATCGTCTAGATGAGATGATTCTAATGAGTACCCTGAACATAGAGTTTAGTGACTAATAATCAATATTTTCAATTTTGAAATCAAAATCACTCCCTCTGTCTGAAGCTCTATAAACAATGTCAAGAAGTTGTTGAAATTTCCAACTTGTAGTACCAAAAACAAATTGATCATTAACATAGTTCCTACCCTTTTCTGTTGTTTGGTTATTAACTATACAGGGACCTAGTTTATGCACTAGTCATGGGACCAGTATCCGATCAGCGGTGTGGAAATATAATTTTTTTACACTTGCCCTTGGGAAAGTCAACTGGGAAAATCTAATTTTATACCTTCTTGTCTGTAATCCTATGATCAAATAACATTAAAGGATTACTAAAAAGCAAGAGATCTTTTTTCTGTAATGCTTTCAAAGGATTATCAATGGTCCCAGATGTGGGTTTGTGTCTGAAGAAATGGGTTATAGAACTTTACAACAACATTTGATTAGTATGAAATAAAGAAATCTGAACTTAGTCTAAATGCTTTATTATTTGCTCTGATAAGCAACTGTTAGCAATATGATAATTATTTAATGATGATGACACAAGTATCCCATATGATTATGTAAAGCCTAACAAATGATGAAAGACACCTGGTCAAATTGATGTTACTTGCAATGAATTTTCATCAGAAAGGACTGTTGGGTGATTACAACACTGCATCAAATAATTTTGCAAATATACAACATTATTTTCTTTAATATTTATCTGCTCAAAGGGGAACCATGAATGAATAACCACTTAAAAGAATGGCACTGCTGTTTTTTTATTAAAAAAAAAAAATTGTGGACAACCACCAACTGAACACTTATGGTGAGCAAGCAGGGACAGACACTATGATGGAGAGCCACATTGCTGGTGAGAGACCCACTGATGTGAGACCAAGGTAATTAACAGTGTCTTAAAGGTGTTTTTTTTTTCCCCTTTTTAATTTAATTACTTGTATGTTCTTAATTTCTTTCAATAATTTTCTTTACTCAGGTTTGAAAAATAAAAGGCAGATCTACAGAGTGGCTACAGTACTGATTTCCAGGACAGAATCCATTTCAATTACTTCAAAGGCATTCCCTATAACATCCAACCAAATAATGTTTCATTTAGAAAACTGTCAATGTTGTAGTAATAAAAAAGCTTGATATTATTTCTGTATCCTGGTTTCACCTTCTACAGTTTTTGGCTATCAATATATATATACTACTCACACTTTGATAGGGATCATTAAGATATCTTAATACATGTACAACAATACCATTTTGCCTTAACCCTTTACCACACAATCTCGAATTTTAAAGACCCTAACATAGAAGGCTTTTGAAAACATAGTAGGAAAAGGAGAAAATGCTGGTAACCAGCATATTCTCCTTTTCCCACTATGTTTTCTACCACATCTAAAACAAATTCCATCATTTGATCCACACTGAAATTGTTGTCTGCAAATGCGTTCAATTTGGACCAGTCTAAAATATTGTCGTTTGGTAAAGAGTTAAACACCCATTTCCAATGGTGGTTTATTTTATCAGTGTGGAAATATAAGATATTGAAAAACCATACCTGATACATGTCACACATATATATCGGCTGAATCTAATATGGTTAACCCCAGCAAATTTTGAGCGGTATATTTTTGTCTGATTGGCTATTTGACCAACTATTACCTTCAACAAATTGCTCATGCCACAACAAAATGTAGGGACTCCTTGGTATGATCAGACAGCACATGTTACATACAGAAACAAATGCAAAGCAAGCTAGCGAAACTGTTTCTTGTCATTTTAATATAGTTAAGTGTGCAAACCTCTTTTTCCATCTGTTGGAGCTGTGCAAGTGTTGCTTCATCATAATTTTTACCTGTTGTAAAAAAAAAAAGGATATATAATTTGCTTGTTTCTGTAACTTTCTACGAATGAATGAGAACATTGAGTTGAAGAAATAAAATTCTATACCTTACTCTTTCATGTCACCAGCCAGTTTGATGGTAATGGCAGATAGTACATTTAATGTGAAAATGCTGAATAGAGTGGCCTCATACAACTTCTGGAATCAAAATCAAAAAAATATCATAAAAAGCAATAAGAGGGAGGATTGGTGGGCTACGCTTGGAAAAAAAGCCTAGGGGAGGGATTCCGAACGAAGGCAAAAAGAGAGCGGGATGGGGGTTGAAAGAGAGGGATGGGGGTTGAAAAAGTCAAGAAGAGCTAGATTTGTGACTGATGATTACTGCAAAACCACCGCTTCTGCTGTTTTGATAATGAACTTGCTAAGTAAAGTCTACAATACCGAAAACAACTGGCCAAGATTTTAAGGATAAACTATATCATTATTGTAAACTTCGAGGTAGCTTATCAAGCTTTACAAGTTTGGTGCTGCTACTACAGACCACCAGTCTCAGTAAAAATACAGTCCCTTGCAGAAAAATAATCTTCAAAGAATCTGTTTCTTTCCATCAATAACAAAGCTTTGAATAGGGTGGTAATTATGGTGCAGTTATAAAAACCACATCAGAGCCAACCCAACAAATGATTTATGGTAGTTTCGGTAAGAGACAAGTTTGGTAAATTGAACTAAAGGACTAGCACAGGGTATTGATTGTAGGTTTCAGTAAAAATGTAAATACTAAGTATTTCTTGCACAATGGCATTTTTCACATTTTACACCCAACACTGGGCTTTAATCTGTTCATTTAACTCTTTAATTTCTGAGCATTCAAGTATAATGTTAGAAAACTAGTTTATACCTTTTAGGATAGGGTTTTATTTAGGTGAAGCAAATCAAAGCCAGGTAGATCTATTGGAAGTCTCAATAATGAGACACTTATGGTGCTTCTTTTCATATTTGGACATCTATTTTGCATCGTACCGTCTCAAGTCCATTGCAATTTTTCAGTAGCAAAGCTACAGACTCTCTGTTTTGTTGGTTTAATTTGCATTATGGCAAAATGCAGCGTAATACATTTTAATTTGAGTGACATAGAAGACCATAGAAAACCTTTGAATTATTTTAACTGTTTTAGTCATGATTATCTCTGTTCCCGAGGGCGTCCAGTCAAAAACTAAAATCACCTTCGTACAGTTATCTATACTAGATGTATTGAGTATAAAAACCATCATGTTGCATTAATTAACACCACAAAAACACTTCTTAAATACAAGTGCAGAAACCTCCAAATCAGTTTAATCCATAAATCCAATCAACCAAAGCGATCTGTAATCAAAAAATCTGTCACCTGTAACAATCACAGAACTTTTATACAGGGATTTTAGCGGATTTAGCCAACATGAATCCCTTAGACTCCATGCAGACTGCAGAGCAGCCAAACTCAATCGTCAGTATCGTTCAACGGCACACTGACCAGTAAATTTCCTGAAATTCTGCTCTGTTGGATAGTTGACAATTAAGTTCACAAGATGATGAATGTATCGTTTATCTCTTTCCACTACGCAACGGTTTTGCACTTAAACTAACGAAGGAAATTCCCCACCCACCGCTTCTCGTGTTCTAGGAAACCGATTTGCCACTATTTTCAAAAAAATAAAAGGAAAATAAACGCGATCGATATTGCATAAATGAGCATCAATTCAATTTAAAGAAAGAGATTGGTCAATATGGCCAATATCCCGTTAGAAAAATGCAAATGGAAAGAAAAGTTACTTGGGTCGTAGGAGAACGTAACTTCTTCGGCCATAATCGGAAGGAAGTACGGAACAGCGCAGGCGCAATTACAACTGATGACGTAATAGTTTTATCGTCTGCGTTTGTAAGAGAAAAATGAATGGCATCAAGAACAAGTTTCATCCGAAATGAACGCAGTTCCAGTTATTCAAAGTAAGTAGTTTGTCAGAAATATGACTGAGTAACTAAATCAATGAACAAATCGACATAATTTAAGAAATTGATCTTGATTTAATAGTTCTATGCAGGGATCTTAAGTTACAGTTTGTACGATCCATGTTCTGTGCTGATTGTGTGCGCGAATTTTTCTTTAAAAACTAATTCGAGAAATTAATTGATAGAATCCAAGGACATATGTGTCAAATTACATCTACTGTAGAGGACCTAGATCAAGTTGGTATGATAAAGAATTAAAGTTATAATTAGCGGAGGGTGATTCACGAAAAATGTAGTTTTGGTCACAGGCACTTGATTTCCATGAATTTCAGTTTTACAATTTATGCCCCTCTCCTATAGAGTCGCGGCTGCTTATTGGATTCTCGATCAAAGAAGTACGCCAAAATATCATCATTGCAAATCCTGCACACGTCCGCATTCTATTCAAGTTTTTCACGGAGCAAGCCACGGTCGGATTCCTGCAGGAAAAATGCGTAAAAAACAGGTAAAAACAAAAAATATATTTATTTTTGGTGAATTTTTACATAGAGTTTTTGAAAATATCCCAACTAAGTCACAAAAATTCTTATTTTAATCCCAAATATTTAATGAAAACATTTTTTATCAGTATCGAGTCCACATACTGGATACAGATGACAGTTGATGACATCATAGACACCTGCCGTGAAAGATCTGTGGTGCACAGTGGGGGTATATTGTGACTGCATGATAAATGTACAAATGGGTTTATCATGGCTGTACCCAATCAGCTTGAGCAGCTGAATGGAAGTGAAATTTTTGTCAAATACCATTCATAAGATAGTTTGTCTTATTTTATTCAACATACATTGATTATTGCTATATCAATAATACAGAATATTTTTAAAAGTGCCTTTTAAAAATGCTTTCAACTTCAGTTTATTTCAGTTATTTTATCCCTTTCTCTCTCTTTTACCTGTATTTGTGTTATTTTATTCTTTCAGAGAAGTCCACAAAAGTTAACTAAAAAATATCGAAAGTACAATAAGGAAGCTTTGCTGAATGCCTACAAAGCTGTTAAAGAAAATGAAATTCCAGTCCTGAGAGCTGCAATGCAATTCCATGTCCCAGAGCAAACTCTACGTGACAGAGTTAAGGATAAAATTGATGTAAATAATTTGAAGCTTGGTGCGGAGAACCTGTTTAGTGAGGAGGAGGAACTGTCTCTGGTGGAACACATAGAAACCATGGCACAACTTGGATATGGTTTGACCAACACCAAACTGCAGTATCTTGCTGGAGAACTTGCAGCAAGCCTAAAGCGCCGAACATCTAATAAGCCTTTGAGTAACTGTTGGCTATATGGCTTTTTGAACCGATGGAAACACCGCCTAACATCCTTAAAGCCAAGAGGTCTTGAAAGCAGTCGCGCAAAAAGTTCAACACCGGAAATTGTACAAAATTATTTTGAAAGTTTGTCAAAAATCATGGATAAGTACCAGTTAACTGATAAGCCTCAGTTTATATTCAACATAGATGAGACAGGCATTCAGCCTGAACACAGACCACCAAACGTCATTGCACCAGTTGGTAGTAAACCCCAGTCAATTACTTCTCCTAGATCAACCACAACAACTGTCATAGCATGTGCTAATGCAACTGGGCATCACATTCCACCATTTTTTGTGTTTAAAGGAAAGCAGTTTAATCCGGAGTTGATGAAAGGTGCTTCTCCTGGATCCCAAGGAGTGATGTCAGATAGTGGCTGGTCAAATGCTGATATTTTCCAACAATATCTGAAAAATCATTTCCTTCCAAATATAGCAAGAGGAGCAGATATTAGGCAGCATATTTTAGTCATATTTGATGGCCATGCATCACACGTCTCCAGACAGCTGATTGATTGGGCAGTGTCAAATAATCTGATTTTATTTGTACTACCAGCCCATACTTTTCATATTTTGCAGCCCCTAGATGTCTCTATTTTTGGGCCTTTCAAATCTTTTTATTACAGGGAATGTGCATCCTTTATGCAATCATCAATAGGCAAGACTGTCACACGGTATGACATGTGTCATATTGCATGTCAGGCTTATCTGAGGGCAATGACACCTGTCAACATAATGTCTGGTTTTAGGAAAACCGGAATATTTTCAACAGAGGCCGTAGAGGAAGACAAATTATATCCCAGCGAAAGTTTTAGAGAAGATTCTCCAGTACAAAAAATTACGTCAATAAAATCCGGAAAAGAGGCTGTGCAACAGTTTTTATTGATGAAATCTGAAAAACCACAGCCTATTTGTTGTAAATGTAAATGCAGCATGCTAAGTGCAGTCAAAACCCGTTACTCAGAAACCAAAACCTGGTGGATCTGCCATTACTGAAAATGAGTACGCAACTCTTCTTGATAATCACGACAAAAAACGGCATCAAATCACAGCCTCAAATGCACCTTCCTGTTTTACCACAAGTCCTAAACCATCAACCAGTGGCTTGAATATTATTTCTGATATGGATGCCAACAATTCTTCTTCAGAGGATGATGGTAGTTTTGATGATACTGATTTTTGCTGTGTATGCAATAAATTTTCGCCACCAGATCTTAACAAAAAGCCCTATTTAAAAATTGTCAATTGGGCCATGTGTGATAATTGTGGACATTGGGTCCATCTTTCCTTTTGTGCAAAGCAGTCCGCGTGGTTAGGAGGAATGATGTTTTTCTCTGTCCACATTGCTCGGTTTAACTGTATATCTTGAATATCCTGTAAATATAGTTGAAAATTATACAGTTCAGTTAACTAAAGTTGAGTTTAGTTCAGTGCTATTTAAGTTTAAAAAAAGTAAAGGTTATTGGTGCAGTGAAATTTATTCTATAGCACTAATCATAACTGAAATACACTCAGATGCAAAACATCATGAAAACTACACTTTTAAACATTATAAATATGTGAAAAACCAATATAAGACAGCCAGTAAATAATTACATCAGACAGTAGAATCAAAAAAGATAATTACCCCTCTGGAGCCCCATAAATTTTAGGACTTCCGGAAATCCACGAATCCAATAAGCAACTCCTGGATGTAACATGGAGTTACCCTTGACCTACTTCAAGTAAGGTGTTTATGTTTCCAGTTTTATTTTCTGGTGTTTAATGGCCAGCTTCAGTTTAATGGGTGTTTTTTAGTTTCTTTGGTTGGAAAGTTTATACACTAAACGTTTGCCGGTAAAGCGCACGCGCAACTTTCGAATTTCAGATCGCGAATCTCTCGGAGAAGAGCATACATTTATTTCTGTGTATATATATAGTCTACTAGAAGGTTTGGCAGCTGCAGTGCTTTAATGCAACGGAAGTTCGTTGACTGGTTTCAAATTACACCGGTTCCCGAATCGTCGCAGAGCGAACATAACCAATATGGGTACCATGGTAATGTAAAACATTATTCACTATATTACTGTGGTGGTCTTACCTGTTTTCGTGGGACTAAATTTAAATTTTAGCTTACAAACATTTATGTGAAGAACTGATTACAAAAAACCTTTTACCAACAAAAAAAATCAAATTTAAATGCATATAAAAACATAAAATCTGCCTGAATCATGCATATCCAACGGAAGCAACATATTACGACCTTCATTCTTGTGCCGGAAGCTGAACTGGCGCATGGGAAAACATGCCCTCATTTCGTGGCTTTCTATATCTATAGAACATCTCATAAATAAAAAACTAAAAATCATCATGTACACCAAAATTCATCAAAAGCGTTAACTATCACAAGAAGGGCCAGACTGTTTTGAACAATGAAAATGAACAGCTCTGAGTCATTTATCCTAAGTTTTTGAAGCACGACAGAAAGGATGGATTAGTGTCATGGCTGCCATTTGCCCTCCCGTGACAGCAGCACCAGAATAACAAAATTAAAGCATTTAGGCCCCTTCTATCAGTTTATATGCATCTACGAAGACAGATTAGGAATTGTATTAAACACCATTTTATCACAAGACATCTGTAAATAATGAGTGTCTTAATAAAAGGGTTGGAAACATATTCTCTCTATAGCAGCGAATATTCTGGAAAAATTGTTCATTCATAAGTGACCGAACGAAATAGGTCACAAAATTCTCTGATCTAATAATAGACCAGACTCTTGTCACATTATTCCAGTATGCAGTGATTCAGATTGGCGTCGGCCCTCGGCAAATTGCCGATAAAAGATACAAATTGCCGATTTTTTTTCAAGAATCGGGACAAAATTGCCGATAAAAATTTACTTTGTGGGACAAAATGACCGACCGTTTTTTCAAGAAATATGACAACGCTATATTTCAGGTCGAAATACGTTCAGTACGAAGCCGAATTACGATTTTTCTTGTGCAGTGATCTCCCCTAATTCATTTTTTTTTTTTTATTTGCACGATTAATTCCCTTGATTCTTTGCAAAGGATTCTGGGTGTTTGTGATTTAAAGTTTTCTTGTGATCGGTCAATGTCTTGTAGCTGCTCTAGACTACGCAATTTAAGAAAATCAAGCATCTTATGATCGCGTCAGTAAGCCATGGCAACCAGAAAAAGAAAACTTGACTCGGGTCAGAAAACTTTGTTCGCCGTTGGTGTTTCTCGGCCTGAAAATGAAGAAAAAAAAACTCGAAGACAATGAACAGTCAAGCGGCCGCACAAAAAAACCCCGCAATTGATCATAATGAGCAATTTCTCAATTTCCCATAATGTTTTCAACATTATTAGAGCATTAAGTTTCCTTTGTACAAATTTTGAAATTGTCGTCTGCGTATGCTTTCAATTTGGGAGAGTCTAAATATTGTTGAGTGGGTCTCCTCTGTTTTCTCTTACAATATTATTATAGCTCAGACTCTACACATTCTGCATGGCAAAGAAATATCCTTTATTTGGACTCACAGTTTGAAGGGTTCTAATTTAACTTTTTCCCCCACTTGCTAATTTTAGCAAGTTCCTGCCTTTTCAACTTGCTAAACCATAATTTCTACTTGCTAAAACATAATCCTCTTATTCATGTAGCCATAACTAGATGAATAAGCTACTGTATTTATGCTTTGCATAATTCAGCTCGCATTTTGCGAGTAGATCTATGCGAGTGCTAAATTGGAACCCTGACTCTGTAAACAACTGATTATTACTGTTGATGGTCTGTTCAATAAAACACTCTGTTTGAGTTCACATTGTTTGTTCAATTTAAATGTTAACACCTACCTAGCGGTATTTTATTATTAATTTTGTGGCCGAAGTTTTTTTTCTAGGTCAGAACAAAATGGCCTATAAAAAATTTCACATTTAGGACAGCTGTCTGGTAAAAATAATGTGCAATCTGAATCACTGAGTATGTCACATGACTTTTGGCATTAAGACTGACTATGTCACATGCCAAGAATTTTTCAGGATTAAAATCAAATATCAGACAGAGAATTTGAATTGGGCATGTATGGAGTTGAAAAAGGTAATAAGAATTTGATATTAAAACATCTTTCCTTTTAAAACATACATACTGTCTTGTTTTTGTTGCATTTCATAAATTAGCAGCAGTGACACCATTGTTTATATTAAAAATAGCGGTTCACACAAAACAGTGACGTCATTCGCCTCATAGCATGCAAGAAAACTTCAATATCATTTTGGGTTCGAAAACAGGTACCCCTCGAAAATAGGTCAGTTGACCGTAAACAGATTTTGTAAAGTAAATATTTAATAATATGGTATGAGTAACATACGACTATTATCAGTGAGTTCATTTTAAAGTCCGATATAATTGTGGTAACTATTATTGGCTATGTTCCCTATGTGGCAATTCGGGAACCAGTGTAATTTGAAACCAGTGAACGAAATAAATGTAAGTTTTGAAATTGAAAGTCATAGAGACCAAAGTGCCTAAGGTTATGGTGTTGAATCAGTATATGTTAACTCTATTTCATATCAAGACAGGCCTTGAAGGCTTATATTGCTGGTCTCATTAATGAGACATTCATGATGGTGCTTTTCATATTAGGAGGTTAATTGTGCACCGTACCGTCTCGAGTTCATCCTGAATTTTCCAAGCAAAAACCTACAGTGCTGTAATGACTCTCTGTGTGTTGGTTTAATCTGCATTGCAGTGAAATGCAATCACCGGAGGCCCTAGAGTCGTTACAGTCCTTGAGTCGTGCCTTCTTTGTTTTCATCACATACCTTGCGAGATTTTGACTATGCATGCTCAGACTGGGGGAAAGGTTTTACTACATCTACAAGCGTTCAAATGTTTTTTTTAGATCTACTATGAGAAGATAAAATGCGTTAAAAGCAGGTAAGCAGTTTATAAAACAAAAAATAACTTCCAAAATCCTTAATTCTATGATTTTGACGTGTTTACAAATTAATTTTTTTTCATGTTTTCACATAATTTTTCACTCGAACCTTTTTACCATTTGCTAGAGTAAAGATCTCTCAATGGAAGTCACATTATACAAAAGGAATGCATTAGGCAGATAGAAGTTTCTTTGTGTGTTTCCAAAACCTTTGATCTTATATCTGTTAATAAGAGATGCAGGGACTTTTAAACTAATGAACAAAGAAGTCTGAGATTAATTTGATAATTCTGATAGATCTTAAAGGTCATAATAATAATAAACAGTTTTCTCCATGCACAAGCTATATGAACATAACTATTTAGAAGAATATAAAGTGAGACATTTCTTTACAAATATGTAGGTATGTTAAACAGATTTACCTCTTCACTGAAATAAGTAATCATTTATCTCTTTTTCTGTTCTTTGTAGCCAAAACTAATTGTTGCCAGAAGGCACAAGTACAGACTCTATTCTCCCACCAGCATAACAAATGCTTATGTGATGGTTAAAGAACAAATAATGACCGTAAAGAACAAGAAAGCATTCAAGGTGCATGACACTACACAAAGGAATCAAGTTCTAGGAAAGGTGGATGGCTGTCTTTGAAAACAGTCCAGTGCTAAATCTATTAGAGGAGGCAATTTTAGTAAAGTACTTCAAAACAATGACATCATACATATATGGTTACACTGGACAAGAATGTATTTATATTGCTTCAGACTATGCTGTGCACATAGGCAAGAGAACAAGAGATAAACCATTCACCATGATATGGATGAGAGGCTTTTGAAACGATGGTCTGAATTGATATTTGCCGCATGGGTTTGAATCCCAGCCGGAGCAGTTTATATTTGAGCATTTTCATGTTTGTAAGATGGGGGCTCATCTGGGACTGGCCTTTGAGCCATTTGTTGTCTATAAAATTGCCCATTGTTGACCATTGAGCCATTTGTTGTCTAAATCATTGACTTACTGCCAAATAAGGCTTTCCTTCATCAAAATGATGACTTCTCTTTAGAGGGGGTATGTAACAGGAGACCACTCCTTCCTTACAGCATAGCTTCTTCCCGTATAAAATCAATACCTCACAACTGCGTTAGGGAGAATTTTCTTTAGCTCATGGGTTAGTGTTTTGGTCTTTTAAACCTCGATAAACGAGGATCTTTGCCTGCATGGGTTCAAATCCAAGCCATGGCGATTTATATTTGAGCTATGCATTTGTTATGAACTTTCATGTTCGTAAGAATTATAAAATCGCTTGCCTTGAAACTCTATTATGTCAAAGTCAAAGCTATGTCTGAACTTCATGTCTCTTTATTTCATGTTGATTTTTGTTTTTATCTCGAACCCATCTCATTGCGTGAAAAAAACTGTTATGTTGAAGTATTCGAGAACAATTTTATATCTCAGATTATATTCTCATCCACAATATCCATCATTAGTAGATAATGTTAATTGATTGGTTAGATTAATTTGGATTATTTAAAGGTGTGAATAAGCCTGTAGCATTGTAAACAGCGTTTTATGTAAGACTTACACACATTCTGAAAAATATATGTACTTAATGTCAAGGCTTGTTTGTTTGTTTCTCTTGCTAAATGCTAAATTTGTTTAGTGAACACATTGTCAACTTTGTTGTGTATATGAATCAGGGTATGCACAAAGGCTGATCATATATTTCTTGAATGCTCATAATACTTCAGAAAAGCAACTTAATTATGCTTTTGCCATGGCCAAGCAATCCAATGATTATGAAGAACCTGGTCTAAAGCCCAGGGGGATAACTGGATTGATCATTGAAAAAGGAGGCACAAAGTGTAGCTTGTTGTGAAGTCATACAGTCAAAAATACTAAGCCATTTTATATTTTGATAAGGGTACATGATTGTATGGATGTTGTATTTTAAAATAATAATATTAAATAAAATAAAAACAAAACAGGCATAAATTATATCCTCTTTATTTTGTTTTGGTACATGACAGACAACAGTTTATCCCCATCCTATTTTATGATTACTTCCAGTTTTTGCTCAGGCTCCTCTTCGAATTCTTATGTCAAATTCCTCTTGTGTCAGAGTCTTTTTGTTGCTCCCAGGGATTCAAGATAATGAGAGCTGACTGTTTTTCAAAAACTTAACAGAGACTTTGCTTAAATATGGACTATTAGACCAGCCACACTTGATTTACAATGTTGATTAGAAAGGAATTTCACAGGACCAGGTAGTTGAGTAAGAAGGCAGCAGCAAAGGCCAAGACGTTTCATGCACAGGTACCTGACAGAAAGGATGCCTGAACCTGCAACTCCACCTGGCCCAAGACCTCTACTTACCTTTGCTGTGGAGACTATTTTGGTGTGCAAGGCAAAGTTAGTGTATGATATATAGGCTACTCTTTGCATAAGCATGAATTTCTGAAAGAAGCTAAACATCATGTCCATGGGTCAGGAAACCCCTTTCTAATGATAACTTACCTGTTCATCATTGGTTTGTTCTGTAAACACAACCCTAAAATAACCATGCACACTGAGGGAGTTAGATAGGAGGAACAAGCCAGAATAAATGGCTTGTATGACTTCTGGTTGATTTTATGAGCTATGAACTATTTTTGGAAAGATGCTCCCTATTTTTATGGTCTTCTTAAGAAATCTCAGTGCAGTCAATGCTGACGAGTCCAGTTTTCTGCTTTCTGCAAAGTCTAGTCATGTCCCAGAAGGAGTTCAAACACAGGTACTGGAATACACATCTTCGCAGGCCAAGGTGACGATCACTATGTGGATCTTACCCCATGGCTGATTGAGTCGAGATTTTTTAGCCTCGCAATACAAGTAATCATTGGTTGCAGTCAGGACTGAAAGCACCAATCCAATAGCACGTTACATTTGCTATTCAACATTAGCAGAACGTAAATAAAAATGACCACAGTAGAAAGTTATCAGATATGCTGGGAATTACAACCAACAAAATACAGACGAAAAATATTTTCTTCAACATTCACTGTCACAAATCAGTTAAATAAAGTTTTAGGATACATCCCAGCACCAGATGATGGACTGTCAATGTAAGTGTGTGGCTTTTGCTTTGGGAAACTTAAGATTTCGAAAGTAGATTTTGACTTGATAAATCGTCTGTCAAGTTTGCGATCTGAAAAGCAGTCAATTGTTGGCAAATTATGCAAAAAGCATGCAGAACAAACTATAACTGAACCAAACCTTAGTGGTCAATTGTCAAGGACCCCTGTTAAAACAACAACACTGAAGTTCTTATTAGCTAGATCACAGGAGACCAGGCAGGTGTGCTACACATATACAACAAAATCTGATTGGATAGATGGATTCAGAAACATTTTTTTTTCTGGAATTATGACTTGTAATTTTCAAAGAACAGAAAATCAACCATTATTAGTCGTCAGTAGAATTTGTGAAAAAAGCATTTTTTGTGTGCAGGCCAACACATCAGAGATGGATGTAAGTGTCCGCTTCAGAAAGAAAAAGCTTCAGAGGAAACCAAGAACCAATATTTTACACCAATGAAGTACAAAAATGATACAGTTAACCCATTTTATCTACTTGTGTTTCCATAAGGTAACTGGGTATATGACTAAACTATATCAGGAGTGGAGTCAGTTCCATATTTAATTGAATATAAATGGACAGAACTGAATATTCATTGTGTTCTCTTGTATGAATTGGAAGAGAATGCCTTTTGTTTGGTAGCAACTTTGATCACAAAACAGCTTGCAACTATCAAGCTGGTAACTTAGCATGCACTTTTTGTCAGTAGGATTCTTCTTATGATCAATTTAGGAAATCCGCTTGTCTCAGTGCAAAACCAGATCTGAAATTTACTTGTCTGACTGAGATTTTCACTATCCAAAATCCATTTGATAAATGTTAATGTTGAGCCCTGAGTGCAAGTAGGCGTGTTAACAAAAGGATTCATGTGATTTCATGATATGGTATAGAGTTTTCATAAATATATCAAAATCATCATCTAACTTGTGAAATGTTTTCATTTATTCCAGTCCTCATTCATGAGTTAAAGGGAGCTATTCAGATTTTTATAATCTCATCTAACTGAAAAAAAGAAAAGATATGTCACTGAATTAAGTGAGGCAATGGCTTGAAAATCATTGGTAAAGAAGATACATAAAAGTAAGAAGAAAAAATTATTCAGTGGTATTTCCTTGATGGTCTATGTAGCCTCTTAAGGTATTTTTAGATTTGTGCCAGAGTTTTACTTGAGGGGCAAGTGGATATTTTTGTGTTGCTATCGAGAAATAAAATGCAATTGCCTTATTACATGGTAAATAATGCCTAAAGGGTGTTATGTTAAGTCATGTAATAAGGCAATAGCATTTTATTTTTCGATGGCAACACAATAATATGCACTCAACTCTTATAATTGCACTCACTACTCACTTTAATCAATTTTCGAAAATGAGAGAGAGAAAAGACATTGGACAAATAAACGGTAAACACTGGTCATTAGCTCACCTGAGCACGAAGTGCTCAGGATGAGTTATTGTGATCACTCACCGTCCGTCGGCGTCCATCCGTCAGTCGTCAGTCCGTCCACATTTTTAGCTCCACTGGCCGAAGGCCAGCGGGCTTATGTCATGGCCCGGTGTCCGTCGTGCGTCCGTCCGTCCGCCCGGTCGTCCGTCCGTCCGTCCGTCCGTGCGTTAACTTTTATTTCAAACATCTTCTTCTCTGAAACTACCCATCCGATTTTCA
This sequence comes from Tridacna gigas, assembly GCA_945859785.2. NCBI lineage: Eukaryota > Metazoa > Mollusca > Bivalvia > Cardiida > Cardiidae > Tridacna > Tridacna gigas. Next base: position 10,636,279 of record OX244029.2, on the reverse strand, counting down.
CGAAACTTCACAGAAATGATCCTGACATGGTCCTCTTCAGAATTTCTTGAAAGAATTTGATTCCTTCAAAAACTCTGGTTGCCATGGCAACAAAACTGAAAAATATTGGAAATCTTTAAAAATCTTCTTGTCTGAAACCATAAGGCATAGGGCTACCAAATTTGGCATGTAGCTTTATGTAGTAGACCTCTATCAAGTTTCTTCAAATTATAGCCCTGGGGTCAAAATTGGCTCTGCCCCAGGGGTCACAAGTTTTACATAGGCTTATATAGAAAAAACTTTAAAAATCTTCTTGTCTGAAACCATAAGGCATAGGGCTACCAAATTTGGCATGTAGCTTTATGTAGTAGACCTCTATCATGTTTCTTGAAATTATAGCCCTGGGGTCAAAATTGGCTCTTCCCCAGGGGTCACAAGTTTTACATAGGCTTATATAGAGAAAACTTTAAAAATCTTCTTGTCTGAAACCATAAGGCATAGGGCTACCAAATTTGGCATGTAGCTTTATGTAGTAGACCTCTATCATGTTTCTTGAAATTATAGCCCTGGGGTCAAAATTGGCTCTTCCCCAGGGGTCACAAGTTTTATACATAGGCTTATATAGAGAAAACTTTAAATATCTTCTTGTCTGAAACCATAAGGCCTAGAGCTACCAAATTTGGCATTTAGCTTGATCTAGTTGGAGTCTACCAAAAGTGCCCAAAGTATAGTCCTGGGGTCAATTTGGCCTCATACTTGGGAGGGGGAGGTTCACAAGATTTACATAGGCTTACATAGGGAAAACTTTTAAATCTTGGTGTACATAGCCATAAGGCTTAGGCTACCAAATTTTGCATATAATTATAGCATTATTTAGTGGACAGTTACAAAGAGGGCCCAAGTTACAGCTCTAGGATCAAGTTTGGCCCTGCACCAGGGATCACAAGTTTTACATGGGTTTATGGGGTGAAAAGTTCAGAAACCATCTTGTTACCAGCCATAAGGCCAAGAACTCCCACATTTGGCATGTTATTCTTCTAATACAATATTCCCCATTTAGTCAGACTGTAGCCATGAGGTCAAAGTTTTATAAGGGCTTATATAGTGAAGACTTTTCTTCGTGATTTATATTTATAAGCCAGTGGAGCGATACAGGGCCATCATGGCCCTCTTGTTTTGTTTACACTCTAGCATCTACAAATATTAACCAATCAGCACCAAGCTTGGTCAAAATGTATATGACCATAAGATCTTGGATGAGTTCGATTATGGGTGTAATCAGACCAGAACGACTGGAGTTATTTGCCCTTGAATTAGAAAAATTGCTATATTTGACTTTGTTTACACAGTAGCATCTACAAATATTAACCAATCAGCACCAAACTTGGTCAAAATGTATATGACCATAAGATCTCGGATGAGTTCTATTATGGGTCTAATTGGACCAGAATGACTGGAGTTATTTGCCCTTGAATTAGAAAAATTGCTATATTTGACTTTGTTTACACCGTAGCATCTATAAATATTAACCAGTCAGCACCAAACTTGGTCAAAATGTATATGACCATAAGATCTCGGATGAGTTTGATTATGGGTGTAATCAGACCAGAATGACTGGAGTTATTTGCCCTTGAATTAGAAAAATTGCTATATTTGGCTTTGTTTACACAGTAGCATCTACAAATATTAACCAATCAGCACTAGACTTGGTTTAAATATATGTGACTGTAAGGTCTCGGATGAGTTCGATTATGGGTCTAATCGGACCAGGACGACTGGAGTTATTTGCCCTTGAATTAGAAAAATTGCTATATTTGACTTTGTTTACACTCTAGCATCTACAAATTTAAACCAATCAGCACCAAACTTGGTCAAAATATATATGACCATAAGATCTCGAATGAGTTTGATTGTAGGTCTAATAGGACCAGTTATTGCTGTGTCATGGAAAAAGGGGGTTTGACATATATTTTCATTGTGGAACAATATCTCTTTAACTACAGGACAAAATGTCATGAAACTTCATCTTTTTATTATTTATTGCAAGCCACAGACAATAGTTATTTGTTTTTATTTCATGAAATACCATGTCATGAAAAAAGGGGGCTAAATGTTTAATTTTGTCATGGACCAATGACCATCTGTTTTGTCCATCTTACAGGACAGATATCTTCTAAAATCCTTGACAGAAACTAATAGAAATTCATGCAGGTGTTCCTAATGATGTCCGCTGATATTTATTGTTTTTTTTTCCTTTTTGATATCAAACACTGTCTCACAGGAAAAAGGGGCTTCATATGTATTTCTGTTAAAGATTAATATACATGTATCTTCAACTCAAAATCCTGAACAAAAATTTGTGAAACTTCATACATGTGTTCCTTATGATAGTCTGCCAATATCATTAGTTTAGCTTTTTTGATTAAATGTCGTGTCATGGAAAAAGGGGGCTTCACATATATTTTCATTATGGATTAATACACGTATCTCTTTAACTACAGGACAAAATGTTATGAAACTTCATCTTTATGTTGTTTATCACAAGCCACAGACTATGGTTAGGCCTATTTGTTAGCTCACCTGAGCGTGAGGTATTGTGATTTGTCGTTGTCCAGGGTCTGTCTTTCCACAATTCCTTTAAACATCTTCTCCTCCAAAACCAATCATGTTGAAACTTGACAGGCATATTCCTTGGATGAAGTTCTACGATAGTTGTTAACAGAATTGAATTAACCCTTTAACTCCAGGGGTCACAATTTTGGGCAAAATTGTACATAGAGCAAACTTTGAAAATGTCTTTGTCTGAAACTAGATGGCCTAGAGCTGTGATATTTGGTATGTGGCATTTCCTTGTGGACTTCTACCAGTTTTGTTCAAATGATGCCCCTGGGTCAAAACAGGACATAAAGGTATACAGAATGAACTTTGACAGTCTTGTTCTATTTAACCCTTTACCACACAATCCCAAGTTTTAATGCCTGTGAGAAATAAGGCTCTTGAAAATATTGTGGGAAAAAGAGGAAATACTTGTAACCAGCATGTTTTCCTTTTTCCACAATGTGTTCCACCCAACCAAAATCAAATTTAAATTTTTGAGTCACATTTATTTTGTTGTCAGCAAATGGTTTGAATTTGAACAAGTCTTAACCCTTTAAGCGCATTTCACTACTATAGTTGCCTTTGTGTCTAGTGTAGATCAAGATCAGACTGCACGAAATGTGCAGTCCGATCATTGATCTGTACTGTCTGCTTTGTTGAAACACTGCAGACAAAAGGCACCCGTGCAGTTGTTATCATCAGACTCATTCTGGAATGAAAATGGCCTTTGGGTTTAAGGATTAAATTTTGTTGTTTGTTAATGATTTGAGCCAAGCCTGTTAGCTCATTACCTACAGGGCTGGCTATGCAGGGATGTCAAGTGTAAATCTCAGTTGGGCCAAGCACTCAGGTAACCAGGATTTTTTTAACTTTTTCCACAATGTTCTCTACCCGTCCCAAATCTAAGTTCATTTTTTGAGACAAAATTATTTTGTTGTCTGCAAATGCTTTGAATTATAGAGCAGTCTAAAAATTTTGTTTGGTAAAGAGATAAAGAAAGATCTGCACTGTCTGATAAAACATCCTGCCTTGCGTACCCCTAGCCTTGGTTCCCACCTGATCATTTTTAGCTCACCTGAGCACAAAGTGATCAAGGTGAGCTTTTGTGATCGCCCAATGTCCGTCATCCGTCGTGCGTCGTCCGTCATCCACAATTTCTTTAAACATCTTCTCCTCCTAAACCACTGGGCCAATCTTAATGAAACTTGGCAGGGATGTTCCTCAGGTGAAGCTCTACCAAAGTTGTTCAAAAGATTGAATTCCACCCATAACTCTGGTTGCCATGGCAACCAAAAGGAAAAAAATAGCAAAATCTTTAAAAATCTTCTTCTCTGAAACTAGAAGGCGTAGAGCTTTGATATTTGGTATGTAGCATCTTCTAGGGGACCTCTACCAATTTTGTTCATATGATGTCCCTGGGGTCAAAACTGGCCCCGCCCCAGGGGTCACAAGTTCAAACATTGGAACAAAGAAGGAAAACTTTAAAATTCTTCTTCTCTGAAACTGGAAGGCGTGGAGCTTTGATATTTGGCATGTAGCATCTCCTAGTGGACCTCTACCAAGTTTGTTCATATGATGTCCCTGGGGTCAAAACTGGCCCCACCCCGGGGGTCACAAGTTTCGAACATAGGAACAAAGAAGGAAAACTTTAAAATTCTTCTTCTCTGAAACTGGAAGGCGTGGAGCTTTGATATTTGGCATGTAGCATCTCCTAGTGGACCTCTACCAAGTTTGTTCATATGACGCCCCTGGGGTCAAAACTGGCCCCGCCCCAGAGGTAACAAGTTTCAAACATAGGAACAAAGAAGGAAAACTTTAAAATTCTTCTTCTCTGAAACTGGAAGGCGTGGAGCTTTGATATTTGGCATGTAGCATCTCCTAGTGGACCTCTACCAAGTTTCTTCATATGATGCCCCTGGGGTCAAAACTGGCCCTGCCCCGGGGGTCACAAGTTTCAAACATAGGAACAAAGAATGAAAACTTTAAAATTCTTCTTCTCTGAAACTGGAAGGCGTAGAGCTTTGATATTTGGCATGTAGCATCTCCTAGTGGACCTCTACCAAGTTTGTTCAGATGATGTCCCTGGGGTCAAAACTGGCCCCATCCTGGGGGTCCCAAGTTTCAAACATAGGAACAAAGAATGAAAACTTTAAAATTCTTCTTCTCTGAAACTGGAAGGCGTGGAGCTTTGATATTTGGCATCTAGCATCTCCTAGTGGACCTCTACCAAGTTTGTTCATATGATGTCCCTGGGGTCAAAACTGGCCCCGCCCCGTGGGTCACAAGTTTCGAACATAGGAACAAAGAATGAAAACTTTAAAATTCTTCTTCTCTGAAACTGGAAGGCGTGGAGCTTTGATATTTGGCATGTAGCATCTCCTAGTGGACCTCTACCAAGTTTGTTCATATGATGTCCCTGGGGTCAAAACTGGCCCCGTCCCGGGGGTCACAAGTTTCGAACATAGGAACAAAGAAGGAAAACTTTAAAATTCTTCTTCTCTGAAACTGGAGCCCGCCTGGGTGGCTCAGTGGTGAGCGTGTCGGACTCATGACCTGGTGGTTGTGAGTTCGATACCCGGTTGAGGCGAACTTTCTTTCCGGCGTATTTTCGCCTCTCACCTCTGGTGAAGCATGTGAGAAAAGTAGTCGGTGGCTTTGGAAAGAAAGTTGTGTTAGTACTGGTGTGAGAAAGCCAGGAAACACATGTGCGTCACCGACCGTCATGATATGACCTTAGCTATTAAAGTGGCGTTAAACCCCAATACAACCAACCAACCAGTCTTTGAAACTGGAAGGCATGGAGCTTTGATATTTGGCATGTAGCATCTCCTAGTGGACCTCTACCAAGTTTGTTTATATGACGCCCCTGGGGTCAAAATTGGCCCCGCCCCAGGGGTCACAAGTTTCGAACATAGGAACAAAGAAGGAAAACTTTAAAATTCTTCTTCTCTGAAACTGGAAGGCGTAGAGCTTTGATATTTGGCATGTAGCATCTCCTAGTGGACTTCTACCAAGTTTGTTCATATAATGCCCCTGGGGTCAAAACTGGCCCCGCCCCGGGGGTCACAAGTTTCGAACATAGGAACAAAGAATGAAAACTTTAAAATTCTTCTCTGAAACTGGAAGGCGTAGAGCTTTGATATTTAGTATGTAGCATCTCCTAGTGGACCTCTACCAAGTTTGTTCATATGATGTCCCTGGGGTCAAAACTGGCCCCGCCCCGGGGATCACAAGTTTCAAACATAGGAACAAAGAATGAAAACTTTAAAATTCTTCTTCTCTGAAACTGGAAGGCATAGAGCTTTGATATTCAGTATGTAGCATCTCCTGGTGGACCTCTACCAAGTTTGTTCATATGATGTCCCTGGGGTCAAAACTGGCCCCGCCCCGGGGGTCACAAGTTTCGAACATAGGAACAAAGAAGGAAAACTTTAAAATTCTTCTTCTCTGAAACTGGAAGGCGTGGAGCTTTGATATTTGGCATGTAGCATCTCCTAGTGGACTTCTACCAAGTTTGTTCATATGATGTCTCTGGGGTCAAAACTGGCCCCGCTCCGGGGGTCACAAGTTTCGAACATAGGAACAAAGAAGGAAAACTTTAAAATTCTTCTTCTCTGAAACTGGAAGGCGAAGAGCTTTGATATTTGGCATGTAGCATCTCCTAGTGGACTTCTACCAAGTTTGTTCATATGACGCCCCTGGGGTCAAAATTGGCCCCGCCCCGGGGGTCACAAGTTTCGAACATAGGAACAAAGAAGGAAAACTTTAAAATTCTTCTTCTCTGAAACTGGAAGGCGTAGAGCTTTGATATTTGGCATGTAGCATCTCCTAGTGGACTTCTACCAAGTTTGTTCATATAATGCCCCTGGGGTCAAAACTGGCCCTGCCCCGGGGGTCACAAGTTTCAAACATAGGAACAAAGAATGAAAACTTTAAAATTCTTCTTCTCTGAAACTGGAAGGCGAAGAGCTTTGATATTTGGCATGTGGCATCTCCTAGTGGACCTCTACCAAGTTTGTTCATATGATGTCCCTGGGTCAAAACTGGCCCCACCCCGGGGGTCACAAATTTCGAACATAGGAACAAAGAAGGAAAACTTTAAAGTTCTTCTTCTCTGAAACTGGAAGGCGTGGAGCTTTGATATTTGGCATGTAGCATCTCCTAGTGGACCTCTACCAAGTTTGTTCATCAATTGACCTGACAATTGGTCAGAAATTGGATTTTGCACGTTGAGTGAATTTCGCCTATTGACTCAGGTGAGCGACCCAGGGCCATCATGGCCCTTTTGTTTCCTTTTATCTATTCAGGACAGACGGATGCAGTTTAAATTTGACATGAAGCCCCCTTTTTCCATGACACAGCAATAAATTCCAAAACCCTGACAACATGTGCTAGGTCACTTGATGTGTGAAAGTTTCATCCAAATCTGTTGAGATATGTGCAGTAATTAAAGAGATATTGGTGAAAAATGAAATATAACATGAAGACCCCTTTTTCCATGATGCAGCTATGAATTGCAGAACCTTGACAATATGCGCTAGGTCACATGATGAGAAACATTCTGTGAAAACTTTTGGAAACATTGTGGGAAAAGGAGAAAATGCTGATAACCAGCATTTTCTCCTTTTTCCCACAGTTTCCTACCCTATCAAAGAAATATTGTGTCACTTGAGCCAATATGAAAATGTTGTCTGCAAATGCTTTCAATTTGGACAGATCTAAAATTTTGCCATGTGGTAAAGGGTTAAAGGCTTTGACAGCATTTTTCTCTCTGGCTGTTAGGATGTATCTTTGAACATTGTGTTCATTGTATTTTGAGTTCATTTTTGTTCATTCATTTAACTCTGTAGTACAGATTTTATCTTGTAAATCTTAGAAGTCATTATAATTTTTGTTCTTCACTTTGTGGTGTTTGTCGTAATTTATAAATAAGTTTATGACCCCCCCCCGATAGATTTTGGGCATATACTCCACCATGAATTGAAGTACCATTTGAAAGATCTGTTCAGGTAGGGCCAAGGTCAATGTCACACTTGAAGGTCAAATTTTTGTAAGCTGGACGCATTGAAAGGTTGGTGCAAGACTATTGCAAGTGTAAATACATTGTTTATGTGTTTACAATAGCAATTACCCATGAACATGTCTCTGGACAACCACTGTAGTTGTTGGTGTATTTAACAACATTATAATACTAACTTGTATAGAAAGTCTTGATTCGGCAAACATTCTCTACTAAGTTTGTTCAAATCAGGCAACTTTTTGCCACACACCAAAAGGCCTAGGGCTTTGTTATTATTCCTTCAAAACTCTATTCTGGAGGTATATAGGAGTCAGCTTGTCAGTCCATCCATCCATCCATCCATCCATCAGTCTTTCTGTAGCATTTTCTTGTCAGAGCTAGTTCTCAACAACTACAGGACAGATTTCATTCGAACTTTAGAGAGACTCGGTGCCAAGCAAGAATGTGCATATTATATTTTGGTGACGGTTCATTGAATTTTTACAAAGTTATTTTCCTTTGATGAAATTTCTTGTTCTTCCTATTTTTCAACAACTATTGGACAAATATCATTCAAACTTCTCACAAATATTTATATAACCGGGTTTAGTTAAGAAAGATTATCTTCTTGTCTAAACCAAGAAGACCTAGAGCTTTGGCCTTGCACTTCGATATTTGGTATTTATCTTCATTGTAGACATTTACTGCTTGGTACTCAGGTGAGCAATATAGGACCATCATGGTCCTCTTGTTTTTCCTTGGTGGCGCATGTCTAAATACACAACCTATTTTTAGCCTTGCACCATAGTTTTTCAGTCGGAGACAGCCATTATGCCCCTTCGAAATCAATACTGTCAATGATTTTTGAAACAAAATAGAAATTTTTGATAGTCTAAATGGAAATCTTGTTGACTATCAAAACTTGAGGCTGAGTAAACGACACGTTTTTAATTTGATTGACATTTTTGTTGTGTTCGGGAAGAGACAGTAAAGAATTATACCATTATCTTCATAGAAATGGGCAAGGGCTTCTAGCCATGTGAATTGAGTGTCCATCAATAAAGAGGGAAACAGGCTTGGTAATTTTTTGACTGTTGAAAAAAATTGAAAATTAAGTTTGTTTGTGTTGGAGTTTAATGCTGTTTTATTAGCCTAGGTCATATCACAGTAGTCAGTGCACCTGTGCATGTTTCCTGGCTTTCTCACACCAGTATTGACACAACTGTCTTTCCAAGCCACCGACTACTTTTCTCACACACATCAGAGGTCAGAGGCGAAAAATCACAGGAAAGGAAGTTTGCCACAACTGGGTATTGAACCCGCAACCACCAGGTCACGAATCAGATACACTAACCACTGAGAGACCTGGCCGAGCTAAAATGTATTGAAAATTCAAACAAAAAATTGCCACAAATAGCTTACTGTCCATCCATCCCTTTGAAGATGACCATATAGCTTCTGAAAGCTGCTAATGCCTGTATCACTAATCCTTTTGTTGGTTAAGACAGTTAAGGATTGAGCAAGGGCATTATAGTAAACCAATGCAGTGAACTATTTGCTGATTGTTTCTTGACGTAAGGCTGTACCCATGTCGTGCGCCTGTGTGCACAAGTACCTTTCCTGTCTTAAAACAGAGTTGGAATCCACTGTTACATCCTTTTAAATTAAATTTTATGAGGGTATTGAATTATATCCTCATACCCAGTGACTCCATCATGAAGATAGTTATTAATCATCCCCATGTACATGATTACTCTCTGATGCTCAAGCGTCATAGCAAAATGCTCACTTAATTCTTGGGGATGATTTTTTAAGGCAGAGTACCAGTAATTTCATGGTTTGTTGTTTTTAAATGGTGTTTTTCACAAATTAATATTGTTGATCATTTTCACCTCATTTAAAAGCTCCTCTGGGGAAATGGGATATCCTGAAAGCCACCAGTTTGATATAGTCAACCAACACCGCTTCCTCTGCTGGAAAAAGGACCATTGTCAAAGCCCAGGTCAAGTTTTTCCCTCAGGGACAAGCCCACTTAATTTGTCTAACAGTGTCGTTTGTGGCACCCCAAAAGCCAATGCAGCTATTTGTTTGGACATTACTCCACTGCCCACAAATTTCATGGCTCTTGACATTTTGGTTGGCTAGTATTGCACTTGCTTAGGATTGTTTCAATCAAGTTGTTTGGACATAGATGTAACCTTAAGCTTGAACAAAACAGAATTCTGGTTTTACAATACATGTCAATTATGATTCCCTTCATTCACGTTTCATTCTGTCCCTGATTGCGTACTGCTTAACTCTTTAACACACGACGAAAATGTAGACTTGTCTTAATTCAAAGCATTTGCAGAGGACAATTCAAATGTGGCTCAAATGATGGAATTTGAGATTGACAGGGTAGAAAACATTGTGAGAAAAGGAAAAAATGCTGGTTACCAGCATTTTCTTCTTTTCCCACGATATTTTCAAAAGGTTTTTATTCAAGGTCGATAAACTTGGGGCTGTGTGGTAAAGGGTTAAATTAGCATTCGCACTTATTGATACATCTATAAGCTGGGCATTATGGCGGACAAAACACACTCAGATCTATGGTGCAAACATATTTCTAAATCTTAAACCCGTATCTAAGTATAAATTTAGGCAATCAGGCTCATTTCAACATGCATTATACAGAGGCAAAAAACACCACCCTCCTTATCATACAGGGGAATTTTTAGCATAGTAAGATTGTGACTTGCCCTTTTAGACTGCAAGACCACTACCCTGTGCCAAATACACAGATAAATAGTAATTTCATACATGTATAGTACATTATAAGTATGGAATATGCTCATCTTTTATGGAATATAAGGACAGAATAAAGAATTGATGATAACTGTCAACAACATCCGACATTGCTCTAAAAGCACAGGCTTTTGAAATTTCATTGCTGGATCTCTGTTACCAAAACAAATCATATCATGAGAATATCATAATGCCTCTCTAAATTTGTAGATCTAATATAACATGAGTTATCATTTATGATACAGATGCCATAATGCTATTCTTACAATATGGCATTTTTAGTAACATTATGTGAAATTTCGGGCACCTATGATGGATTCGATTAGTAATTTTCAAGTTTGCTCATAACGGGAACCCTTGCTTTCTGGGCAAGTTCTATAAGAATTGCTCCACATCTTTCCTACTGTTTATTCCACTCATTCCCCTTGATAAATTAAGGAGTTACATGTAGATCTATCCCACTCTCCTGCTTTTAAGCCTCACAGCAGTGTGGAGAATCCAATTTGATGTGCTTTACTGTTATCTAAAACTAGAAAACAAAATAATTTACCAAACTACTCCTTTTCCAAAATTAACTCTTCAACTTATTAAATAAATTGAACCTAAAGGTCTTACCAATGCACAACCCAAATGTATTTAAAAGTTCTTTTCACAATATTTCAAGATTTAAAATAGCCTATTCTGTGCAGTATTCCAATTATAATGGAAACTCTTCCTGTTTCTTTTTTTTAGACTTTTCCTTGTGCAGTTATCGCTAACTACTTTTTCTCTTGTAGTTGGACAGAGTCAACTTAAAGAAGAGGATGAGACATCCATCTTGAAAAAGATGAAACCTCATGTTCCTGGCATTGTGACATTTGCTGATCATAGTAGGCGATTACCATGGTCAGTTACCTACCATACTGTTGCAATGTTTGCAGACATTTCAGGTATAAATTTTACTCAGATTCACTCTAGCTGTTTGTCTTGCTCAATATGATACACAAATTATAATATATATACTGTTATGATACACAAATTATAATATATGTACTGTTAACTCATTACCAAACGACAAACTGTTTTCAAAAGCCTTCTCCGTACGGTTGTTAAAAGAAGGGATTGTGTGGTAAAGGGTTGAAGGGTTGAAGGCCCTGTAGCGGCCAAAAGTAAACAATTCAGGTGTTAAAATGCATTAAAGTTTGAGTCATACCAAAGAAGAGAAGTTATTTTAACGATGACAATCTGTTATTGTATGGTCGGTCTAAGTGTGGGTCGATGGCAGAAAAATTTAAAACTAGGTAAAAAGTTGCGAGGTAGTTTTATTTTTTGTTGAGTTATTACCTGATTTTACAATTCCTTTTCTGCCAGCGACCAACACTTGGACCGACTGTACAATAATAGACTGACATCGCCGCTAAAATTTTCATAGCTTTAAATGGTATGATTTGAATTTAAATGCATTTTAATACCCGTATTGTTTACTTTTAGCAGCTTCTGGGCCTTTAAAAGAAACTAACATAATTTTTATCATAGAATTGTTTACTCTTTTGTTGTTTTTATTGATTGTGTGGAGCAAGATCAGACTGCCAACAACCAGTCAGTTGGCTTTAGGTCTACTCTGATCATAAGGATGCTCATTAAAACCCATGTTGTAATACCATACATGTATCAATGGAAGCTCAAGAAGCCACCCTGAATTATGATCTTTGACATCCAGGACATATCTGCTGTGGTCTAGATTCCAATTTACATATCTGTTGGGTCAGTATCTAATCTTGCTGGTAAACTTCATTATGAGCACTGTCATCTTTTGCTCTAATGATTTCATATGTTTTCTCAAAGAACAGTGCAGGAAATTTTATAACTTGCCTGCTGCAAATCATTTAACTCTTTACCACACAACACAGTTTTAGACCCATCCAAATTTAAAGCATTTGCAGACAACAATTTCAATGTGCCTCAAATAATGCGAGTTTTCTCTGATAGTGAAGAAAGCATTGTGGGAAAAGGAGAAAATGCTGGCCACCAGCATTTTCTCCTTTCCCACAATGTTTTCAAAAAGCTTCTTCCTCAGGGTCATTAAAAGTCGGCATTATGTGGTAAAAGGTTAAGATAAACATGTAAAAAAATCCTCCTATTTTGAACTTAATCAAATGGTTTGCCATAGTTTCCTCTTTATACTATGGTTCAATTTCCACTCTTGGAAATATTTATAACCAGATGTTATTTCTTGTCTAAGGATTTACAGCACTTTGTGAGAAGTATAGCACAGATGGCCAGTCTGGTGTTGATCAGCTTACAAGAACTTTAAATGAATATCTCAGTGCATTAGTGGAAGGAATTCTTGGATCAGATGGGGACATCCTTAAATTTGCAGGTATCGACAGGGATGGGGAAATGTGTGGATGCAGGGCAATAGCCTAAAAGGACAAAGCCTTTAAGCCACAGAGGACAATAATGCCATAAGACAATTACCCCATAGGACAAAGGCCCCATCATTTTAATATACTGGTTTATTTAGACAAACAACTGTACTTTCTCAGTCTTGCAAACTTAACTAGATTAACTCTTTACCAATGTCCAACAGTCTTATGTTTTTTACAAACTTGGGGAACAAGGATTTGAAAATATGGTTAAACAAGGAGAAATTTTTCCATTTCCCACAAAGTTTTCTACTCCATCAAAGTCAAATCCAGTCATTTGGACAACATTTTGACTTGTCCTCCACAAATGCTTGCATTAATTATGAAAAAAAAACTAAAATGTTGTCGCTGGAAAAGGTTAGAATGAGCAAATTGTATGTTCCTGCAACTAAAAATGTATTTCAGAATATTATCTGAAATATATTTCATGTCCATTCCTTATATTGTCAAATGACCCATGAAATAGGTTAAACTAATTGGGAATTAATCTACATATGTGATTAGCAACAATTTCTGATCTGATCCACTACTAACAAAAGATCAGACCAGGCAAAATGGTAACTGGGAAATATTCACACCAGATGAGCAACGAATGTGATTTACCGGTAGATTTTGAAATATGGAGACTTGGAAAATCAGAAAAACCTTTGGTTTTACAGGAAATATAAAAGATATATCTGTTTGATGAGCAATAATTTCTCTTTCTGATAATCAAAATCATTAACCTGGTTAGAACATTGGATTTACAATTATATTTTATACAATCGCTATTTTTCGCAGTATTTTCAGGCTATACATAGTAAAAAGAGTGTTGTACCCCCTGTGTTTTTACCGGGTTTGATTTTCTGACGTGAATGATATGAAATCAGTTGGAAATTAGAATCTTGCTGCTACATACACCAACAAACCAGTATGTTGCCTCTGAAATGGACTAAACTGAGGATACTTTGACGTCATGGAAGCGGCTACTGATCAAACCGTTTCACCCTCTTGTGAGAAGTATGAGACAAAGACTGCAAGCTGTTCTGCAGCCCTGGGCAGAAGTATGCAATATTGACTGATTGTGTGTGCCCATTCTCTACAGGTCACTTTCAGCCTGTCATAAACTTTATTTCGACATTCAATTCCCAGTTTTAACTAATCTTAAACACTTCTCATTTTTCTTAAATTTGAAAGCAATATCTAAGCAAAAAAATTTCCTTCTTATCATGGGGTCGAGGGATACCTCAGTTCATTTCATATGCAAGACTGGTCTGTTAGTGTATGCAACAGCTGGATTCTAATTCCTACACCATTTTATATTATTCATGCCAGAAAATCAAAGTTGGTCAAAAAGACAGGGGGTGCAAAACTTTTTTTGCAGTGTTTATTATCTAATGTCATAGCTTGCAAACAAACAATTTGTAAACGACAGGCATACAAGAAACAGCTAAATGAAATACAATTAACTACAGTTATCCTCAGCAAATTAACCCAAAGAACGTATCTGAGGTTAGTCAAATGTTAAAGACATAAATTTAACATATTTGCAAACAAAAACCTCACTAGAATTGGCACTGAAATCTTTAATATTAAACAGATCATACAACATACATCATTACTGTATTTGACCATCTTTCTTTTTAACTTGGTAACATGGGATTTGTCTGTTTTTCTGCTTAGTGCATGGGGAATATTGTCCAATGTTGATTTTTTCCTGTAGGGCTATTGTTTGTAACCTAAAATCAACATTTAAGATCATGTTAAATCTATTTTTTTTTTTATGGAAATTTTCTACAATTTACCAACCCAATTGTTTCAGTTAATTTTCAAAACCATCCATCAAATCCAAAATTAGATCATTTTCATTCATACGAATCCAATGGCATGACACTGTATAGTTGAATTTAAGGGGAGCTATTCAGATTTTCATAAACCTACCAGACTTTAAAAACGATGGATCACTGAATTAAGTAAGACAAAAGCTGGCAAAATATCAGTTGACAAAACAACAAAAGAAAGAAAAAAAAATTTTTTTCAATGATATTTCCATAACTCTTTACCACATGACAAAAGCATAGACTTCTCCAAATTGAAAGCATTTGCAGATCTGAGATGACAGTTTAAATGTAGCCCAAATGATGGACTTTGTCTTTGATAGCTTAGAAAACAGTGTGAAAAAAGGAGAAAATGTTGGTTACCAGCATTTTCTCCTTTTTCCACAATTTTCAAGTCTTCCTTCTCAGAGTTGTTGAAACGGGATTGTGTGGTAAAGGGTTAATGGGCTACATAACCTCTGTGGGCATTTCTAGATTTTGCACAAGAGTTTCACAGACTTCTTGGAATGTCACGTGATCAATAGTATGAGTCAGTTAAGAGGATTCATATTCAAATCAGTACCATGATGTCATAGTTGGTGTAATCGACATGTGTGGATTTAGCTATTGCAAAATGACCAACCTTTTTTTAAATGACCAACCTTTTTTTAAATGACCAAAACGGCACCTTTTTATTGTATGTAACCATACAGATTCTAATATCGCAAAGAAAAAAAATATACAAGTATTTACCAGTGTTTTACAAGAATATTTGATTATGGTTGGTATAAAAACTAAATTAAAAATAAGCCCCATTAAAGCCTCAAAGTTTTGAAAAACATAAATATCAGGCATAGAATTACTTTGGCCAGAAACCATTTTCAAAAAAAGTGTTTGTGTTCTCCGGATATTGTATTCTAAGCAGCATTCATTTAGAAAAGTATTGTGCTAATACAAAACCTCAAAATATGTAGATTTCCTTATTCTCTGATATTAAAGGAGATGCAATACTTGCTATTTGGAGAGTTGGACGTATAGAAGAGCTATTCAGTGAAATCATAAAGGTAGTTCAGTGCTGTTTAGATATTCAAGAAAAGTGTGGCAAGTGGAATACAGATATAGGAGTAAAACTTACTGTCAAAATCGGTGAGAATATTTGAAATAACTTCTTTATGCAAAGGAATGAAGATATAAACCTCCTTCACTCGAAAGAATTGAAATTGCAACATTCTGAATAAGATGTTAAGAACTCAGTCATGTAGTTGTGGTCTAATATTGAGAGTTTAGAACTCCGTATTATAATAGCTGAGTCTTCCAGACTGTGACAAAGACAAAACAATACAACTTAGTTAATTTGTAACTCAATGCCATACATCCTTTAACTGTGAGTTGACACTGCATCTTTAAATCCACCAAGTTACTTGAGAACAGCATTGTCTTTAGGATAGTGGCAGGTGCTGTCAAAGTGTTAAATATATATTGTCACTGTAATTTACCATTGAATTTTGGGGCATAATCTCTTATCTGTATTTTTTAGGGAGCAATTATGGCATGGCTGATTTGAGAATACAGCACTGCCATTTATCTGACTCCAACCTTTGGCCTTCCCAATTAGTAGGTCTAGGTCTAAGGTTAAAGATTGGCTTGACCATCAGTGTAAATTTTCCCAAAGAATTTGCTACAATAAAACATTACTTCAGGTCAACTGTAACACTCTTCTAAATTATCTCTTACAAATATCGTAGGTCTCTCAGCAGGTGAAATGACAGTCACGTTTCTAGGTAATCAAGAGTATAGGCATTATGTAGAACTAGGCCCTGCCATTACAGCTGTAAATGCAGCCGAGAAGTTTTGCCAGTCTGGGATGATAGTGATGTCTCCAGATATGTTTCAGTATTGTACTGCAGAAATGTTTCAGACGGATACACTGGAGGATGGGCTACACAGACGGGTAAATGAGATGTTTGCTTGTTTAAAAAAAATTGAATGTGACATGTACATGTATTTGCATGTATGTTTAGAAAAATCATGTAGGCTGTGTGTTACCATAGCAGGCCTAAGCTCACAATTGTTGCCATAAACTGAGATGGTAGTAGGAGACACAGCAGATTACAAGGGCCATTTTGGATGTTCTGATAATGGAGGTATAACTTTGCACATACTTTATCGATTTTTTATGAAATATACATGCACAGAGAACTTCAAGACTGGTGCATTCTACTGCACCGTTTTTCTTGTGCTAAGCGTGCTGGTTTGTTACAGCTGTGCTTTGAAAAGGGGCATTGGTCATTATTGCGTTTTGATTACAAACATGGCAAACGAAGAGCAGTTGGTACATTTTTAAATAAGGTTGTTACTTAATTGTTCAGCACAGGACATAAAGATGGATTTGAACAAAGTATATGGAAATGATGCTCTGTTATATGCTACTGTTGCTTTATGGTTCGCTCAATTTAAAGGTGGCAGAGAAATGGTCAAAGGTGACCTACGTATAGGACGTCCGTTAACAGCAATTTGTTAAAATGATGTCATGCATGCGAGGAAATCTGGTACACGACACTTGTCAGGGGAAATATTTTACAAGCTTATAATTAGAACATTTAAACATGAACTTAACTAGTAATGTTTTATTGAAGGTTTGTTCAATAGAGCCTGTCGAAAGAAAAAGAAGTCTCAGTCTTCCTGTGCCAAGTCTGCTGGGAAAAGGGACTGAGTGTAAGCATAATGTTATTGTATTTAGTGAGCATGAGTTTTCTAAAAAAATTATTTGAAAGGTATCACAGTTTTCAGTTTTAGTTGCCATTTTAAATAATGATTAGGGAGCATGAGTGTTAAAAATTTTTATGAGTTCATTTTTTACTACACAATCTTGAGTTTTAATGACCCTTAGGAAATAGCCTTTTGAAAACGTGGGAAAAGGAGAAAATGCTGATAACTAGCATTTTCCCTCAAGGTTTTATACTCTTTCACAGACAATTGCCATCATGTCAGCAATATCTAATGTGTCGTCTGCAAATGCTTTGAATTTGGAACAGTCTAAAATTTTGTCGTTTGATCAAGAGTTAAGCATAAAAGTTCCTAATTAAAAAATACCCTTCAGTAACATTGGTAAAAGAGCACAGTACTATCAGCCTTCTATCACATTACTCTTTGATCATTAATTGCAATTGAGGAAACACAGAAATCATCTTCGAATCCTACATTGTAGCATTATTTCAATTATTTATGTTGTGTGTTAAAGGTATACAAGTGAAAGTGAAAACATGACTTTAGAAACAACTTGTTTAGTTCAACACTGAAACTTGATATACCCTACTGGTTTACAGTCACCTTTTCGTAAACTATTTCCATCCTGCTACTTCATTGCAGTGAACACAAGAGAAATTCCTCAGAAATCACATTCTGACAAAAGTTACGTCAATCCTGGACTGTTACCAGCATTAGAAACACAGGCAGATGTTTCACAAGATCAGCTTAAAGAAAAGCCCATTCCATTCGTTATATCAGAATCGGCTTCAGAAGACAAAACAGACACTGGTAGAAGTAACCAAGTTGAAAATACAAACCCTAGAAACTCAATGAAACTTGCAGTTAAGTCAAAGGTGAAACTTAGCAGTAAATTTGGAAAATGTGAGTAATTATTCAATAGTTCCATGTCATGGAACTTTCCAAAATAAATGTGCAATTAGACTAAATATCAGGACAAAGCTTTTCTAAACATAACCATTTTCTATAAATTTTGTCAACCTTAGAAATATTGGTGAAAATGGAGATGTTGTGCCTCAGGCTTTCAAGCAGGCCCTTTTTTCCCAACTTTTTCTCTGTGCTCCTACTTTTCCCTACTTTTTTTTTCTGAAAATGCCCTACTATCTCTACTTTTTTACAGGAAAATGGAAAACATATATAAAAAAATGTAAAAAAGGGTAAAAACGCTGAAAAGACTCATGGGTGAAATTTTTCTGTATTGTGACAGAATTCTATATTTACAGGGTCCAAATAGGTCATTTTTCCAATTTGTCTAAATACTGCACAAGGAGAAAATCTAGGGTGATGGTGAGTTACCCTCCAAATCTTGTATCTTCCATACTGCAAGTCAACTGATTTTCAGGTGCTGTATCAATAAAGTTTATTTCCTCTCTGCATTTCCTTTGTTTGAGGCTATTCCTGACCATGCATGGCTCTCATCGAACATCTTGTAACAGATTCCGGTATGGAATCGGACAAGTTTAGTTGCCGAGAATACTCAGAATAAAATACTCTTTATGAGAGCATTTCGGTTGCCTTTTCAAAACACGTTTTATGATTGGACCAAAACATATCAGTCAGCTGTTAGGTACAATGCTCTTATATAATGGAGAAAGTTCATCCTGCATCATAACATGGCTGCCATGTAAAACGGAAGATTGTCACCATTTAAAATTGAAGATTTTACCTCCTGGTATTAATTAAAAAAAAATTGAAAAGGGCTCGAAAAAATAAATGGAGGTTGGAATGGCAAAATGAAAGTGATTAGTGTGGAGAAGATTTGGTGACTGGTTAATAATGCCCATAACTGGTGTTGCATTTTGTGAATTATGCACGAAAACGATCTGATGGAAAGAAAGCCGTAGGCCTGCATGTCTATACATAGATTTTTATGTATCAATAAATGTGATTGAGTTCAAAGGGTTCACTTTTTAAAAGAGACATGTGCTTGAAAGTATTAATCCCTCTACTAGCTGCCTTGGCATGGCACTAGCATGTTGACAAATACTTAAGTTTTATGTTAACTGAAAGTGAAAATTGAGAGTGAAAATACTTGAAGCCTTTTTGAAATGAAGGTGTCAGAAAAAGGGTTTTAACATGAATAGAAAAAGCAATGTTTCTGGGGCTTCCAGGGGCCACTGGCCCTAAACCTCCTGTCAGGGCGTTGCGCAGGACCTACCCATCCCCTGCAGGAAGTTCAGTATTTTCCACTTTTCTTATTTTCTCACATGGAAAAAGCGTGTTTCTAATTATGCTTTATAGTTGTATTTCAGAATGTCTGTACTGAAGGCACATGTGGTTTCAGGTGGAATTTATGGTGATACGGAGCTAACCCTTGTCATGCCTCACTGTCTATGTAAGGTTGCTCCTTTTGCTGTGCTATGTCTGTCTAAACACAGATTGTGCCAGATGTATAGAGAGCAAGTAATTTTACATGAAGAATATATCGAGGGTTAATTGCCAGAAGGTCGTAAGTACATATTTTAAGAAACTGAGAAAATCGAAAAAGAAGATTTTCAATGCGTACCGTAACTGACTCATAGATGCTACTAAAGTAAGAATCGGTGTGATTGTAGATCATATGTCCAGAAACAACATTTTACATTGTGAGTTTTCTATCTGTTATGATTACAGAGAAAAATGCTTAAAATGCACATACTTCATTTTGGCTTAACATAGTAGTCATGTTTATTATGGAGTCAAAATGTTGCAAGTGCACTTGATGCACTGAAAAAAATGACAGATCCAAAGGAATTAAGGTTGAAATTGTCTTAGGTGCACAAACAATTTTTTGGTCTGAAAGCTTTATAAGTTTGACTTTACATTTAACACACACACTTACTACATTTTCTTATCACAAGTAGCATAGAATATGGTAACTGCTTATGTTTTGTTGATATTATTGTAATTTGTACAGTGAAAAGGATAAAAACACACTTGTGTCATCAAACAATTTCATTAATTAAAGATTAAATGAAGAAGTGCACAAAAATATAGCACATAATTTACACAATTGGTACTGTTTTGGCAGGGGACCCCAGAATAATAAATTATGTACAAATTAGAGTCTTCATTGTCTTCAATCAAATCTGGATCTGGTAAACAGTCCTTTGTTTTTTGTTGGCTGACAGCAATGTGAAATAGGAATAAAACTCAGAAATTTTCCATCCTTACACTGTGATGCAAATCAACTTTCTTAGCACTAGATATTGGGAGTTTTGTAGTATTAAGTTGTGGTTGAGGAGCAGTTATAGATATCTTCTTTCAGGACATTGTAATGTTGACTGAGTGAATCCCCAACAAAGTGATATTTGTAGTATACCAATTCAGGATCTGTTTTTTCTAATTTGCAACCACTTGATTTTCATCCATTGAACCTTTCCACCATTTAAGTCCATAATATTTTGTGGCAAAACTGAATTAGCTAGGAGTTTTTAAGTTGAGAAAATAAAAAAAAAAAACTTCATTGGTACAACTGTGTATGTTTTTTTTCATGCAAACCTTACAACAGTATCCAACTGACTTTGGACATAATTATATGCACATTTCTTTGCACTTTCAATTGCTGCATGAACAGAGTGGCTCTCCATCTAAGGATGTCCAGACTCAAGGAATTTATGGTAAATAATTGAGACACTATTCACTGAATAAAGTCCATAAAGTAAAAGTGATGCAGTGAATTTATTAAGACTTTGACCAGAACAGCAATCCTAATAAAATGTCAAATGCTCAATATTTGAGGGCAGCAATTTGATATAGGTCAGTAAACAAGTCATGTTCCTATTTCACAGGAACCTCTTTGGCCTTCACTTTCATTCAAAATGTAACATGTTACATGAGAACCTCAAGGGGTGAAGAAAACGGTTATAACAGAGCTCTGAGTTTCCTTCTGTAACAAGGAATGGGCAAAATGGCCTGCAAATCGAAGATAGGAACATGATAATTTGTGCGACCGTTTTTGGCTTTTCTTTTTTCAGACGGTTTTTTTATCTGTTGCCATTTCTTTGTTCTTACAATGATTGTTCTAGTTACGTTTAATACCAGGTGTCATCTCTCCTGTTTGTTCTTTCTGGTCCTGATCCTTTTTTGGAATATGGAAAGAATAGTTGTACTCATTACAGAATATAAATTTTGTCTATTTTTTTTTATCGGAGACACATTTCTTGTTTTGGGTCTTGGTAAAGTATTTATATAGCAGATGCATTTCTCTGATTTTTAAATCCTGTCCAAGAAACCTGCAAAGTATGTCCTGCCGCATATAATATTCATCAAGTACTGGAAGTGATTCAATATTTTCTAACCTCATCCTGCATATAGGTTGGTGTTTTGTTATGTGGTGAATGCTTTCAATGTGTGTCTATAGATGAAAATGTCCCAAAATTCTTGCTCTTGAGTGCACTTTCAACAACTCGTTCACCATTGTTCAGAGTTTTAAAGAAAAACAATTTACACATTTTTTTTTTTCAAAGGAGTAAGCCCTTGATGTAGTGCTCCTTCATCTTGCTGCAGAATGTAGCCTTTCTGGAGATTTTAAATTATTATTAGCACTGATTAAATCTCTCTGGCATTCATATGAATCAAGTTTCCAATAGGATGAGAAGTATTCTTGTCTTTTGGTGACTGGTAGTTTATCAGTGCATTTAAAACAACAGATGCATGTTGCAGTTTTAAGCCCTTTTTGACCAGTTTTCTTTCTAGTAATATTGATGTAAGAAAGTCCATGCACTCTTCTTTGTTTCCTTACATTCTTTTTCCATTTTTCTGGATTTGCCTTTCTCTTTCTGGTACTTGTGGACTTCCTTGGGCTTGATGCTTGTTTTCGGGGTGCTATATTAGTAGCACTTTCAGAAGTTGTCAAATTGGTCAGTTAACATGTTGCTGCGTCTGATTTTTTATGATAATTGTCTCTCAGTGTCTCTTCTTGTCCATTAGGTATACATGCCTTCTGGTGTTCATACCCAGGAATTTGCAATATGCTAACTGCAATACTCTGTCAAAGTTATCAGCAGAAACTGGTGATTGTATTCCATAAACTGGACATGATGGATTACTGCAATATATTTTTACTGCTGAGCATGTTACTGACAGCTAAGGGTAGGCAGTCGGGAGGCTCCTCTCACCAATGTCCTTCTTGCTCTAAAAAATACCTTTTTAGTACAGGAAACTGCCTTATCTGCACTTGTCATAGAACAGCCAAAGGTGAGAAAAGCTTTGCCTCGTCTGAAGTTTTCGGCCAAATGTTTACAGACTTTTAATGGTACATTTAATATAACAACACAAAGTCAAGACACTGGTAACTTGTTGCTTTGTTGCTAGTTAAGATATTTTTCAGTTTGAAATACAATCTTTTTACTGACTTTGTTGCTCTATGAGATGAAAATAGTAATTGCAGTGACAGGGCTTATCAGGGTAAAGATTTTACCTTTCCTCTTTGCCATGTACAACAGACAATCTGTTCCAAACTTACATTTCTGTAATGAACTATGTAAACTTCCAACATTGTTATGGTTGGTATTCTGTCTGCTCTGACTTTTACCAGTTGAAATACATACACTTATGGCTTAAAAACCTTACACAACCACCTAAACATGTCAGTTCTAAATTGCTGTAAAGGCGCTTACAACATTTTTACTCAAATTATTGTTCTAAAACTTACCCGGGGATGACAAGCCAAGATGCATTATGTGCGCTTAAGACAGTTTGGCAGTTCATTCATATGACTTACGACTTTTTGGCACTAAGTGTACTACTAGAATACAAGATACTGCAATCGGTCATTTTGTGATACGACTGGTAAAAATGATGATAACTTAACCAGCATCGGGGCAAAAGTTAGAATTTTAAAAGATAAGTTATTTTCTGTAAAAAAGTCATTTTAGCCATATTTTGGACTTACGACCTTCTGGCACTAACCCCTCGATATAGCCAGATGGTAAATTCTTCATTTATCATTGATGAAATAATACAGTGAGTTCTCTGTAAATACGCCCTACTATCCCTACTTTTTCTTCCTTATACTTTTTCACTATTATTTTTACATCCCTTTTTTTTTGCAGAAGGGGCACTTGAAGGCCTGTTTGAGCATTTCTTCTGTCAGAGGTGCATGGCACTGCTGTGCAGTGTCCAACTTGCATAACTTGACCTCCATTTCTCAGTTGTTATTCTTGTCTAGGTTTCGTTTACATGTTACTGTGGATGTCATGATTATCTTGTACTGTTTCGTGAGTCTTGTTCATCTTCTTACAGAACCTCAAAGAGTGACATTGCCACCAGACTGGCAATGATAAGCATTCTGAAAAATGCCACCTTCTTCCAGGGTGTGTGGCTATAATAACTATTGCATTTTTAAATACTTTAATTTTAGGTACCTGCAGACACAAAAGGTCTTATGGCAAAACATAAATTTTTTCTGTTGTACCACATTTTGCAGAAAGTTCAAATAAAAAAAGAAATAGAGGATTTACATTTTTTTAGCCACTGTATTAATTTTTATTAGCTCACCTTAGCACAAAGTGCTAAGGTGAGGTATTGTGATCGGTCGTTGTCCGGCGTCCGTCTGTCCACAATTCCTTTAAACATCTCCTCCTCCTAAACCGCTAAGCCAATCTTAATGAAACTTGGCAGGGATGTTCTACCAAAGTTGTTCAAGAGATTGAATTCCACCCAAAACACTGGTTGCCATGGCAACAGAAAGGAAAAAAATATGTAAATCTTTGAAAATCTCCTTCTCTGATTCTAGAAGGCGCAGAGATATTTGGTATGTAGCATCTCCTAGTGGACCTCTACCAAGTTTGTTCATATGATGCCCCTGGGGTCAAAACTGGCCCTGCCCCGGGCGTCACAAGTTCGAACATAGGAACAAAGAAGGGAAACTTTAAAATTTTTCTTCTCTGAAACTGGAAGGCATGGAGCTTTGATATATGGCATCTAGCATCTCCTAGTGGACCTTTACTAAGTTTGTTCATATGATGCCCCTGGGGGCAAAACTGGCCCCGCCCCGGGGGTTACAAGTTTTGAAAAATAGGAACAAAGAAGGAAAACTTTAAAAATCTTGTTCTCTGATTCTAGAAGGTGTAGAGCTTTGATATTTGTTATGTAGCATCTCCTAGTGGACCTCTACCAAGTTTGTTCATTTGATGCCCCTGGGGTCAAAACTGGCCCCGCCCCGGGGTCACAAGTTCGAACATAGGAACAAAGAAGGAAAAATTCTTCTCTGAAACTGGAAGGCGTGGAGCTTTGATATTTGGCATGTAGCATCTCCTAGTGGATCTCTACCAAGTGTGTTCATATGATGCCCCTGGAGTCAAAACTGGCCCCGCCCGAAGGATCACAAGTTTCAGCATAGGAACAAAGGAGGAAAACTTTAAAATTCTTCTTCTCTGAAACTGGAAGGCATAGAGCTTTGATATTTGACATCTAGCATGTCCTAGTGGACTTCTACCCAAGTTTGTTCATATGATGCCCCTGGGGTCGAAACTGGCCCTGCCCCGGGGGTCACAAGTTTGAACATAGGAACAAAGAAGGAAAACTTTAAAATTCTTCTTCTCTGAAACTGGAAGACGTGGAGCTTTGATATTTGGCATCTAGCATCTCCTAGTGGACCTTTACCAAGTTTGTTCATATGATGTCCCTGGGGTCAAAACTGGCCCCGCCCCGGGGATCACAAGTTTCGAACATAGGAACAAAGAAGGAAAATTTTAAAATTCTTCTTCTCTGAAACTGGAAGGCATAGAGCTTTGATATTTGGCATCTAGCATCTCCTAGTGGACCTCTACCAAGTTTGTACATATGATGCCCCTTGGGTCAAAACTGGCCCTGCCCCGGGGTCACAAGTTCGAACATAGGAACAAAGAAGGAAAACTTTAAAATTTTTCTTTTTTCTAAACCTTGAAGGCAAAGAGCTTTGTTATTTGGTATGTAGTGAACCTGTTCTACGTTTGTTAGCCCACCTGAGCACAACATGTTCAGTCAGTTCGAAATTGGGTCACCTGGGGTCATAAACTAGGTCACTAGGTCAAATTAAAGAAATACCTTGTGGGCACTCTAGAGGCCACATTTATTGCTCAAATGACCTGAAATTTGGTCAGAATGTTTGTCTTGATAAAATCTCGGATAAGTTTGGATTTGGGTCACCTGGGATCATAAACTAGGTCACTAGGTCAAATTAAAGTAATACCTTGTGGGCACTCTAGAGGCCACATTCTTGGCTTGATTGACTTGAAAATTGGTCAGAATGTTTGTCTTGATAAAATCTCACTTGAGTCTGAATTTGGGTTATGTGGGGTCTTAAATTAGGTCACTAGGTCAAATTAAAGAAATACCTTATATGCACTCTAGATGACACATTTATTGTTCAATTGATTTGAAAATTGGTCAAAATGTTTGTCTTGATGAAATCTAGAATGAATTCAAAATTGGGTCACCTGGGGTCATAATCTAGGTCACTAGGTCTAATTAAAGAAATACCTATAGGGCACTCTAGAGATCACATTTCTTGCTCAATTGACTTGAAAGTTGGTCAGAATGTTTGTCTTGATGAAATATTGGGTTAGTTTGAAATTGGGTCAGCTGGGGTCATAAACTAGGTTACTGGATCAAATTTAAGAAACACTTTATGGGCACTCTAGAGGCCACATTTATTGCTCAATTAACTTGAAAACTGTTCAGAATGTTTGTCTTGATAAATTTTTTGATGAGTCCTAAATTTGGTCACATGGGGTGATAAATTAGGTCACTAGGTCAACTTACGGAAATTCCTTGTGGACGCTCTAGAGGCCACATTTTAAGCTCAATTTACCTGACAATTGGTCAGAAATTGAATTATGCACATTGAGTGAATTTCGCCTATTGACTAAGGTGAGTGATCCAGGGCCATCATGGCCCTCTTGTTTCTTCATTAATCTTTAACCAGATCATTTAATGATCCTGTGTTTTGACAATGAGGATATTTGACAACATTCTTGGAAATGGGGAACATTCTGGGAACCAGTATTTTTGCCTTTCCGACATCTTTGAAAAGACAAACTTATAGTTTGAGTCACATTTATTTTGTCATCTGCAAATGCTTTTAGTATGGATGAGTCCACAATTTTGTGGTGTTAATTTTATTGTTTGATACAGAGTTACTTGTAGATTATTAAAAGCTATTTTTGGACACTGGACTAACTCTGTTGAGCTGCTATACTGGTTGAAAATGCTTGACCCTTGCAACTTTTTTTTTAAATGGACTAATTAATTTGTGCTTTGGTAACACTTTATCAAGAAAATTGTCTGATTAAATGAAGTAATATTCTTTTCAGTGAGAAAGGTTGTGGAGACGGTTACTGAGATGAGACTAGATATTGCCTTGCGATTGTATATTCTTTCTCCTGTTTTGAAAAAGGTAAGACTTTCAACTAATTTTGTAAGACACAATAGATGAGGATGAAAAAAAAAAAAGCAGGAGAATTACTTATGCATTAAAACCCAGAAGCAGTGAAAGTGGGTATTATTCAAGGCCAACAGACAAGAACTGTGTTTTATCGTACAGAATGAATAGCAGATGGTCCATCTATGTGAGGGGCATCTTTTGCCTTATTTTCCAAGTCAATAATTAATTGAATACAATAACAGAATTTTTGGTTGGAGATGGCAAAATAAAGGGAGAGGTCATTTTTTTGTTTTCTTTGTCATCTTTCTTTTTTTAGCTCACCTGAGCACGAAGTCATAAATGAAAATGTTTAATTGATTTACTTTGTCTGCTCAATCTCAGATAGATGATAACCAGCCCTTGGAATATTTGTCAGAGATGAGACAGGTTTCCACTGTATTTATGAATCTTGTACTGGAGGAATGTGAAGACTCCAAGGACTTACTCCAAAATATATTTGAGACTGTCTATTCAAAATCTAAAGCAATGCATGGTAATGATCTTACCTTATGTTTCATTTAATTTCAGTGTTTTACCTATGATTGGAATCTTTAATTATTCATCAAGCACTACTAAATGATTTTCTATTCAGTGGTATTATTTAAGAATCTACTTCATCCAAATTCATACCAGTTTTATATTGTACAATATTAGTCATTGTATAATATCTGCTAGATCAAATCTTTTGTTACCTTGTTTTTCTTGAGGTATCAAAATACCATCCAATTGAAGAGACTTTTTGCTTAAATAATGAGGCAAGTGGGAGGTGGTGTAGAAGCAAGATCAAAGTGCACTTCTGTACAATCTAATCTCAGTTTATACCATGTACAAAAAAATAGACCTCTGTGACTACAATTTATGAAATTATTAACCCTTCTCCAAACTATTTTTAGCTCACCTGAGCACGAAGCGCTCAAGTTGAGCTTTTGTGATTGTGCTGTGTCCGTTGTGCGTCGTCCGTCATGCGTTGTCCAGGTGTCAACAGTTACCTTGCGTGCACTCTAGAGGCCACATTTTCAGTCAAATACCCATGAAACTTGGCCAGAATGTTTGTCTTGATAATATCTCAGACAAGTTTGAAATTGGGTCATGTCAAGTCAAAAAGAATTTCACCAGATCAAAATTTAGCTAAACCTTGTGTGCACTCTAGAGGCAGCATATTTAGTCCAATACTCATGAAACTTGGTCAGAATATTTTGCTTGATGAAATCTCGGACAAGTACAAAATTGGGCCATGCGGGGTCTAAAAGTAGGTCACCAAGTTAAATTTTGGAAACATCTTGTGTGCACTCTAGACGCAACATCTTTAGTCTAATACTTGTGAAACTTGGTCAGGATACTTGTCTTGATGAAATCTCGGACATGTTTGAAACTGGGTCATGTTTGGTGAAAAAGTAGGTCACTGGGACAAATCTTAGGAAAACCTTGTGTGCACTCTGATTGCCACATTCTCAGCCAGAAACTCAAAAAACTTAGTCAGAATATTTGTCTGGATAAAATCTTGGACAAGTATGAAATTGAGTCATGTCAGGTGAAAAAGAAGGTCACTGGACCAAATCTTAGAAAAACCTTATTGGCACTCTACAGGCCACATTTTCAGCCTGATACTCATGAAACTTGATCAGAATGTTTGTCTGGATGAAATCTCTTATAACTTTGACATTGGGTCATGTCAGGTCAAAAAGTAGGTCACAGGGCCAAATCTTAGAAAAACCTTGTGTGCAGTCTAGAGTCCACATTTTCTGCCTGATACTCATGAAACTTGGAAGTTTTTTTCTGGATAAAATCTTGGACAAGTTTTAAATTGGGTCACATCAGGTCAAAAAGTAGGTCTTGGGGCCAAATCTTAGAAAAACCTTATGTGCTCTCCAGAGGCCACACTTTCAGTCTGATACTCATGAAACTTTGACAGAATGTTTGTCTAGATAAAATCTTGAACAAGTAGAAAATTGATACATGTCAAATAAAAAAGTAGGTCAGGGGGCCAAATCTTAGAAAAACCAGGTATGCAGTCTAGAGGCTACATTTTCAGCCTGATACTCATGAAATTTGGTCAGGATGTTTGTCTTGATAAAGCCTCAGACAAATTTGAAATTGGGTCATGTTGGGTCAAAATGTATGTCACTCGGTCACCTCTTAGAAAAACCTTGTGTGCACTCTAGAGGCCACATTTTCAGCTTGATACTCATGAAAGAGAATGTTTGCCTGGATGAAATCTTGTACAAGCTTGAAATTGGGTAACATCGGGTCAAAAAGTAGATCAAATCTTAGAAAAATGTTGTGGGCACTCTAGAGGCCACATTTTGAGCCTGAAACTTATGAAACTTAGTCAGAACGTATGTCTTGATAAATTCTTTAACAAGTTCAAAATTGGGTCAAGTTGGTTAAAAAAATAGGTCACTTGGCCATATCTAACAAAAACCTTGCATACCTTGCAGAGGCCACAATTTGAGCCAGATTCAGAATTCAAAAATATGTCAAATCTGTCAAAAAGTAGATCACTTACAGTCATGTGTTTTACATCAACAAGACCAGGATCTTTTCAGCCTTATCAATCCTAGATGACCATGCTCAGGTGAGCACTTTAGGGCCAATGGCCCTCTTGTTTTTAACAACCCTGAGGTAGAATGCTTTTTCAAACATCATGCAAAAACAGGGCCCCCAGCATTTTCTCTGTATTATATGCCAATATTCATACAGGATGTGTAGCATTAATCGGGTCAAAAAGTAGGTCACTGTGTCACATCTAAGAAAAACTAAGTGTACATTCTAGAGACCACATTTTCAATCCAATACTTGTGAAGCTTGGTCAGAATCTTAGTCTTGATAATCTCTTCAAAAAGTTTGAAATGGATCATATCTGGCCAAATCTTTGAAAAACATGTACACTCTAGAGGCTACATTTTCAGTCCAGTACTTCTGAAAGGTATTTAGAGTGTTTGTCTTGATAATATCTATACAAGTTTGAAATTAGGTCACATCAGGTAAAAAAGTAGGTCACTGGAACAAATAATTGAAAAATCATATGTACATCCAGAGGCTTTATTTTCAGTCCAATATTCATAAAACTTGGTTAGTAAATTTGTCTTAGTAATTTATTATCTTGGTGGCCTTTAAAAAAGGATCATCACTGGTTAAAAGGTGGGTTACTGAGTCAAATCTTTGAAAAATGTTGTGCACACAGAGGCCATATTTTCAGTCCAATACTAGTGAAAGGTCGCCAAAATGTTTTTGGTTTATAATATCTTGGATGAGTTGTAGAATGGGTCATCAAGTGTCAAAAAGTAGGCCACTTAGTCATATCTTCAAAAAATCTTGTTTTCACAGAAGAGACCACATTTTCAGTCCAATACTCATGAAAACTAATCAGAATGTTTGTCTTAATATTATTCAGATGAGCTGGAAAAGTGGTCATGTAGGGTTAAAATGTAGGTTACCAGGACAAATCTTAGAAATACTGAACTTTGTGTGCACTCTAGAGGCTATATTTTCAGTCAAATATTCAAGAAACTTGGTCAGAAAGTTTGTCTTGAGTATTTTTTGAATAAATTGAAAAGTGTGTCATCAGATCAAATCTTCAAAAAACCTTGTGCACAAATTTTCAGTCTTACACTTATAGAAATTGGTCAGAACATTTGTCTTTATGATGCCTCTGAGATTTTTGAAAATGGATCATGTTGTATAAAAAATAGGGCATTGGAATAAGTCTTTGACAAACCTTGTGTACACTCTAGAGGCCACACTTTCAGTCTAATACTCATGAAAGGTGGTCAGAAAATGTTCATTTTGATAATTACGCTGATGATCTCAAAAATGGGTCACATCTAGTCAAAAAAGTGGGTCAGTATGATAAATCTTTGAAAAATCTTGTGACAACATTTTCAGTCCAATATTCATCAAATTTGGTCAGAAAGTTTGTTTTGTTTATATCTTGGATGAGTTTAAAGAATGAGTCTTGTTCTGTCAAAAAATAGGTCTCCAGATCAGATCTTTGAGAAACCTTGTGTACACTCTAGAGGCCAAATTTTAAGCCCAAAACTCATAAAAAATGGGCAGAATGTTTATCTTGATGATATATCCAACTACTTTGAAAATGGGTCTCATTGGGTCAAAGGGGCAAACCTTTGATAAACTTTGTGATATCTCGGACAACTTTGAAAATGGATCATTTTGTATCATGAAAAAGGGATTTGGGATAAATCTTTGATAAACCTTATGAACACTCCAGGGGCTCCATTTTCAGTCAAATACTATTCAATATTGTAAGAATGTTTGTCTTAATAATGTTGCGGAGGACTTTGCCAATGGGTCTGGTTGGTTAAAAAAGTAGGTCACTGTGACAATTCTGTAGAGACCAGTGTTTTCTCCAGAACATGTTTTTTGTGTCTTTGACACGTTTTCTTTGACACGTTTTTCACTCACTTGTTTTGTGGGATTTTTATAGTCATGGCTTTTCTGATGCGCTGTAATCAAAATCCATGAGTATATGAACGAAAACTGTCAGTGACCAATTTGAATGAAAAATTTCAAAGGTTCCACTGCGATCTCCACTACGCTCCACTTAATGAATGGGGACCATTTGTATTGGTATCTGATTGAGAAAGGAAATGCTGAACTAGAGGTGATAAACTGGGAACCAATTTACTTTCATTTCAAGCTTCAAAGAAACCTTGAGTATCCCTCAGCATAAAATGTCATCAACACCAAAGAAAAAGTGACTTACCGGCGTCATGAGTACCAAAAAGGGAACAAGCTGATCTCGTTAGTAAATCTAACAAAAATCATCTTAACATCATATCATCTTAACATTCCCAAGTACTGATTCTTGACTTTTACATGGCCTAAATGTCGTCCACATTGAACAATCAACAACTTTTGATGGTGTATTTAATGAAGCCTCTCCTTTTCCACAGTCAGTTACAAAGTTCATTGTATGACTGAACATATTTGGTGATGTCAATGAATTACAAACAAAAGAATATTGAATATTTGATAATTCATCATTTATTTGAAAATGACACAAAGAAATTTGACCCGCAGTATTGACTTTTGACCCCCAAATTTCTGGATGGGGGGGGTGTTAAAATGACCCGCAAAATTTTACGTCTGGAGAAAACACTGAAAGACCACATTTTGCTCTGAAGTTCATCAAACTGGGTCATGATGAGGTCATCAAAAAAGAAATGAAAATGGGTCAGCCTAGTAAAAGCTATGTCATATGGTCATGTCGGAGAATTTACTTCGTATCTTGCTCTCAAAGGTGAGCAATTCAGGGCATCATGGGCCCCTTGTTGTATTAAATGTTTTTAAGGATTTGTCAGCTGCTCTTCTGCTAAACTCTGAATCAGATTTAAGTGAAATTTCACTGCTGTCATCAGTATGACATGTTCTTGTGCCTAGTATCAGCATGTCCCCTTGTGACGGATACTTGCAGAGTTATTAACTTTTTCTTTGATATTCCTGCTGATGTCTTCTCAAAACCTTAGTCTTATTTGATGAAATCTTAAAGCTAAGGGACAACATAGCATTTTCTTTCATACAGCTACAGGGATCTTTGGTGGATGTATCAAGTGAGTCCTGCTCTTGTTCTAAAATTATTTAAACTTTTCCAAAGACTTATACATGCACATCATTTGCCACTCATTTGATTTGTCATGCACAAATGCTTTCAAAATAAACAAGTCTAAAATTCTGTTATCTAAGAACTAAGATGTAGATAGATTACTTACTTATTTACAGGTTGTTTGAACAAAGTGTTTTTGTTTGATAAGGTAAGTTCCGTTTTTTAGAAATGGTCATTCTTGAATAACTACTGACTTTTCATGCTGTTCAACGAGGTCTGAAAATTATGTAAAACACAGATTCAAATTTCTTGTATAATTTACACATTCAAAGATGTTTTCCAATTTTAATAGGGCATTGTAGTTTCTATTTCCTACTTTTGTGGTCAGAAAGCAAGTGCTTGATGCACCAAATACGTCTGTTTTAACTTTGTAGGGATGTACATTTCTGGTTTTATTTGGTCTGCCTGGTTATAAACATGAAAATGACTGTGCACATGCATTGATATGTTCTGGAAGGATGAAGAGCCAGCTGGAAAATTTACCAGGAATTCAGTATGTTTATGCATTTTTTTTATTATTATTATTATTATTAAAATCTATAAAAATATTTCATATTTTGCCTCGACATTACTATTTGACATTACATCAGTCTGCAGGGTGGTCTATAAACAGTGACCTACTAGTATTTTGTTTTCCCTCTAAAAATCTTTCTTATGATATTGCTCCATTATTTTAAAATGATATAGAGTAGAGGTCCAGAAAATTCATCTTATACCAAAATGGATATGAACTTGCAGAATACAATTCAGCAGCAGGTAAAAAACCATTTGGGCCTACTTTGCAATAAAATGGCCGATATTTCCCAGGGGACAGACTCTGTGACTTTCATTGGCCACCCTACTGGCAAGATCTAAATCCCCCAGATATCTTCCTCTGTGAAAAGAATCTATGCTAACAATCCACTTTGAAGACCAACATACGAAGAGAAGTTAGGACCATTCCAGCTGACATGATTGCAAGAGTCATTGCCAATTTCATTGTTCATGTGGCCTTCATTATTCAGTAGCAAGGAGCATGAATAGAGCATGTTTTCAGTTATTGAAATTTAACTACCTTAAAGGTTCCCAATTTCTGCATAATTCGCTAGGATAAAATGATCATCCTTATGGAACAATTTGGTGAAAGAAGGTTGGAAATATCTTAAATGAATCACAATTGAGATTGAAAGGAAATTAGGTGTTTTTTTTTTATGGACCACCCAATATATCAATATCATTTACTGGAAATCAGTAGCAAGCCCAAAAAATTTTCATTAACTCCAGATTTTTTTTTCATTTGATATGGGTTGTCAAAGGTCATGATATAGGTTGTCGAAGGTCTTTTTATGGATCAGTTTTAAATATCATTACAAGGTAAAGTTTAGTCTGCTTTTTTTTCTATTAAATAAGCTATTGATTTTGTTTTGTTAACTTCCATTTCATGCAATGATATAAATGAAGCAGTGTAAGCTTGTTATTGCTATTCTGTCTTTTTGTCAAAATTATTGCGTAAAGAATCTTGTGGAAGAGGGAATGTTATTATTAAAGAAGATGTTGGTACAGTTGATTTTATTTCAAAGTTAGCTCTATAGCACCTGATGTAGTTTCTATTCTTACTCTTCAGGCATGTGTCCATTGGAGTTACAACTGGAACTACATTCTGTGGCGTAGTTGGCCATCCAAAGAGACATGAATATTCAGGTTACATTTGTTTTTATCTTTTTATTTTATAGTTACTCAGTGACCTATGTAGTCCAATGCCTTTGTTCATCAGAAATGTGGTTTTTAGCTTGGCTGTTTTCGAAGAATACATCAAGGTATTGCCATAGCCCTGTTGTCGTCTGCATCATCGTCGTGCAAACAGTTTGATATTTTGTAATATCTCTGTCATTACTGAAGATATTTACTTCAAACTTGGACTACTTGTTAACTATTAAAAGTGGAGCCCATACAACAGGGGCAGCAACATCAACATATTTTTGACACAGTTATGCCCCTTTTTTACTTAGAATTTTCACTAAAAGCAACTGCAGTACAGTCACATGTGGTGCTCTTGTTAGATTTTTTAATTGATAGTATTATTTCTATGAAGATTGAAAAATTGGTTATTCAACTGAAAAACCAAAATTCACAGACTTACATTTAAATAAGATGGGACTTTTAGGAGATTTTTAGAAGTGAAGATTGTGTCTTGAGAGAACATTTTTAATTTTCAAGTTTTGAAGACATTTAAACAAGTTGTCTTTCCCACTGTAACATGTGTTGTAGTTATTGGAAGAAAAGTTAACATGGCAGCCAGACTGATGATGCACTACCCTGGCAAAATAACATGTGATACTGACACTCATCAAACATGTCGACTACCTCCCACCTTTTTTGAAGTGTTGATAACAAAAAGGATGAAGGGTTTGCGCAATGTTGGTGTTATTAGAGAATTTATTGGTTCATCAAAAGATGAGAATAGAGTAGCAAAGAGCATTACCCACTCTGACTATCCCATGCTTGGTAAGTATTTTGATCTTTTAACCCTTTCCAAAGTAATCCTGTCTTTTAAAACCACGGGGAAGACCTTTTTTAGGTTGTTAGAGAAGGAGAAAATATTGATAACCATCATTTTGTCTTTTTCCTGATGTTTTCTAACCTTCCTTTCAAAAAACAATGTCTATTTATTACAGAATTAAAATATATTGATCAATAACTGCTAGTAGTGTGATTCAGGGCCAAATGGGCTTCTTGATTGTCAGCAACATGCCATTCAGTTTTTGTTTTGTTTGAATCACAACAGTAATATATCACTGTATAGCTGAGGATTGAGCCTAGAAACAAATCTAAGAGCTGGTCTCAAATGTACAAATTCAACCCTGGCCCCTGAACCTAAAAATTGCTATTAACTAAAAGATGCTGCTGAAATCAGGCAAAATGATCCTTTGTTTTTCAGTTTACACATGCATTAAAGATGGTACTTTACTTTATTCAAACATAAGTAGCCTATATAGGTATCAAAATAGTTAAAGCTTCCATATTTTTGAGGTTGTACACTGACATTGGTTTTGATCTCATAGCAATGTTAGATAGTTATTTTAAAATTTGACTGAAATAATGTTGAAAGCAATGTAGTTAGTTTAAAATTTGACTGAAATAATGTTGAAAGCAATGTAAAACACCATTCAATCAATCAGTCAATCATTCAGCTACATTCTAGGTAGACAGATGGATGAGTTCCAGTTTAGGTCACAGATAGCCAACATGCAGAATAGACAGCATATCATCTATAATGGACCATCAGGAATTGGTAAAACAAAATTACTTGATGAACTGATATCAATTGCCATTGAGAAAGACTTTCGGTAGGTTCAACTTAACCAATCAAATTTTAATTACATGAGGTTTTTAGCTTACCTCAGCACAAACTGTTCAAGGTGAGCTGTTGTGATCCTACTGTGACCATCATGCGACGTCAACTTTTACCTTGTGTATGCTCTAGAGGCCACAATTTCAGTCCAGCACTCATGAAACGTAGTCAGAATGTTTGTCTTGATGAAGTCTTGTAAAAGTTTGAAAATAGGTCATGTTGAATAAAAAAGGTGACCAGGTCATATCTTTAAAAAACCTTTTGTATACTGTAGAGGCCAATCCAATACTCATGACAGGTGGTCAGAATATGTGTCTTGATAATAACTCATACAATTTTGAAAATGGGTCACATCAGGTCAAGAATTGGGTCACTAAATCAAATCTTTGAAAAACCTTGTGTACACTCTTGAGGCCATATTTTCATTCCAATACTCATGAAAAGTGGTCAGAATCTTTATCTTGATGATATCTCACACACATTTGAAACCAGATCACTAAGAGTCAAAAGGCAGGTCACCATGTTCAGTCTTTGGAAAAAGTTGGGTCTTGTCTAGCAGCCATAATTACATTCAAGTACTAATGAAAGTTGGTCAGAATCTTTGTCTTGATGACATCTCCAACAAATTAGCAAATTAGACATGTGGGATCAAAAAGTAGGTCACCGGGCCAAATTCTAGAAAAACCTTGTGTATGCTCTAGCGGCCACATTTTGAGCACAAAATTCATAAAAGTTTGACAGAAATTTTGTCTGTATTATATCTCAGATGACTTCAGAATTTAGTAATGTCAGGTCAGAAAGTAGGTCACTGGGTCAAATATTCTAAAACACTTATTTACGCTCCAGAGGTCAATAAAGACAGTTTGATGGAATAATTGTGTTGATAGTATCTAGGACCTGTTTCAAAATGGGTCACCTTAGGCAGGGGTGTGGAAATACTAATCCCGACTCGTCCGATGCGGGGAAAATTCAGTCGGATAAGTGACTTTTTTCAGTCTAGTTGTCCGCAGACAACTAGAAAACATGAGGAAAATTTTGACACAAAGATATGTTGTATGTACACATCCACTGAAATACATATATTCTCACTTTGTACAAAATGACATTTCAACTGATAAACAGTGTCTTGAGATGATCCCCGATTTCTGGAAACCCAAAATACACATTTGGCCTACCTCCACATTCACTGCATACAATAAGATCGCTAATATACGCGGCTGTTTTTGCATGTCAAATTTAAATGCCTTGAAAAATGGCTGAACACCTTCAAGATCATCATTATGGATTAAAATAATTTTCTTAGTATCATTTTAGCATTGATTCAGAGATCTTTGATGACATTGATTCAGAGATCTTTGACAACAATGTGGCACACGTGAAAATTTTAGCCTTTAATCTGAATTTAAACAGCTTTGGTGCAAAATGGGCCGTGATTTAATTACCTCTGCTGGAAGCTGTCTCAATCCAAAAGTTTTCGATTCAGTGATCAATTGGTGCGTAAAATCAGAGAAAATGTTTTTTTTTTTTTAAATAAAATCTTTGATGCAAACGGAGACTGAGAAGCCTGAGACTCCAGAACCATTCGGCAGCTCCAAACGTAAATCTAAAATGGACCGTGACAAGAAATATGACAAAAACATTTTTTTAAGAAGGCGTAGTTGAAAGAATTCCTGTGATTGAATGTAGACGATCGTAAAAGTGTTTTTTGTAAGGAATGTTGAGAATATCACTATATTGCTGACATGTCACTTTATTTGTTCCATTTAAAATTTTTTGTTTTGGACAAGTGAGCCACATTGGTGGACAAGTAGATTTTTGTAAATTACTTGTCCGTGGACAAGTAGAAGTTTCTAAGATTTCCACACCCCTGCCTTAGGTGTAAAGTAGATCCCCAAATCAGACCTCTGAAAATTAAGCCTTGTGTACACTGTAGAGGCCACATTTTCAGTCCAATTCTCTTGAAAGTTGGTCAAAATGTTTGTCTTTATGATGTCATGTTTTTATCTAAAAAAGGTCATGTCAGGTCAAAAAGGAGGTCACTGGGACTGTTTTTTGAAAAATCTTGTGTACACTCTAGAGGTGGCACATTTCCAATCCAGTGCTGTTGATAGTTTGTCAGAATGATTGTCACGATGATATCTCAGATGACTTCTAACCTTAGCTACATTATCTAAAAAAGTGGGTCACTGAGTCAAATACCTCAAAAACAGTGTGCACACTCTAGTGGCTACAATTTCAGTCCTGTCCTCATGAAAGTTTGTAAAGATGTTTGTCTCAAGGATATCTCAGCCAAGTTCCAGGTTTGTTCCATCAGGTCTTAACAGTAATTCATTGAGACAAATCTCTAGAAACCAAATTTTCAGTCTAATGCTCATTATATGGGACAGAATATTTTTCTTATAATATCATACAAAATTTTGAAAACAGGTCAGCCTGTTAAAAAACAAGGTTATTGGGTCATACCAGAGAAAAACTTTGTCACTATACTTCATCATATTATGTTTTCAAAGGCACATAGG
Source organism: Tridacna gigas (assembly GCA_945859785.2). Classification (NCBI taxonomy): domain Eukaryota; kingdom Metazoa; phylum Mollusca; class Bivalvia; order Cardiida; family Cardiidae; genus Tridacna; species Tridacna gigas. The sequence goes on along the minus strand of OX244029.2, from coordinate 10,598,091 downwards.
CTCAGGTGAGTGATTCAGGGCTATCATGGCCTGCTTGTTTTAAAAAGGGATTTCCCAACAGAAGCACTGCCTTTCTCACAGAAACAGACATGAACAATTTTGGTAGTAATGTATGTATATTTGAAAGGCACTATTAGTATCAAATGCTCAATAAGATCACTACTGTAACATCAACTAAATTTTTTTCTTCTCCATGCATTTTGATAATTAATTTACAAAAATATAGTAAGGTCCATGATTTATCATTTTGAAAACCTAATGAATATGCTGCTACACTTCTATTATGCAGTGTGTCTATTGATATATCTGTTTCAGACACCTGACTATGAACCCTTTTGAATACAAGTGCAACTTAAGGTTGTTTGTATGCACAGGGAAGATGAAGATAAGACTGCATCTTATCTTTGAACTGAACTGTCTAGATATTACTTTTCAATATATTTTCACCAGACCAGCTGCCTTTGCTCTATCTTGGTCATATATATTGGATGAAATGTCATTGAATTCATTTATTTGGCACTATAACAGTAATAGAAAGTGTAGATAAGGAATACGACATTATTAACTCTTTAACAGACATCAAAATTGCAGGCTATTTCAAGTTGAAAGCATTTGTAGATGACAAATGTGGCTCAAACACTGATATTTTGAAAACATCATGGGGAAAAGGAGAAAAAGCTGGTTGGCAGCATTTTTCTCCTTTTCCAACAATATATTTAAAAGGTTTCCTCCTCAAGGTCATTGTTTGATAAAGAGTTTTCTCCAATTGATCTTTCTCTAAACAAAAACTTTGTGTTGTGTTTGACAGTGTGATCTCTTGTCGGGTAGATCTTGAAGACAGCAGCTACCCGTACTTTGTTGCAAACCACATACTGAGGGCTTTTCTGAGTAATAAGGGGTATTCTCATCAAATTGAGAAAGAGCCACATATTGTTGATGCTCTTGGGGAAAATTCCAACTACCTCTACCTTCTTAATGATGTTATGGGCTTAGAGGTAAGGAAATACTGTTCAGTTTTAGATCGACAATAAAGATATTCTAGAATATTTTTCCTGATAATGAGTACATTTTAGAACTTGTTGAAAAATTATAACATTGGAATTTCATTTGGAATTTTACACATGACATGCTTAGGTTGATAAATACACACTATTCTCGTTTAGCATTATAATGGATTTAGATATTTTCAAAGCATATTTTCCTCTGTGGCTTTGCAATTTTCTGAATATATAAGTGTTTGTGTTCATTATATTGAAATAAAATTTCATTAATTTAATCAACATACCCAAAAATATATCCTCTTCATGACATGAACATTTTTTGTAATGGTGGGTGAGGGATTCATGTGTCATTCATGTGGTAATTTATATAAGGTCTCCTATTTAGAGACAAATGCATTTGATAATTTTTTGTTGACAAAACCAGCCTTAAACATCCAAGACAAAAAGGAAGCTAGGGGTGCATTTGGGTCAATTCAGTAATTTTCATCTGTTGTTTTCCTTCATATGAACCAACCTGTTTTTGCTTGATAGCAATTCTTCATGCTGCCAGAGTGGGCCACGTGTAGATCAACCAATAAAATGATTTATGATTTATTTAGATGAAAAATGTTTTATTGTAAAATTAGTCTGATAGGCATAATGCATCTGACAGACTGAAATTGATGTCCAGTGTTTATTTTCAGATCCAAAAACCACTGTCACTTGCTGACCAAAACATCAATGAAAAATCAAAAAGAAAAGAGCTTGTGCGAGCCATATCAAACTTGGTAATGTAATATGACTATGCTTACAGTATACAGTTTTTGTACTAACTTTGATAAACAAACATGTATGAAGATTTATGAACTTGATTTAAAGAATTCTCAAGAGGCTCTTTTGACCTTCCTATATATGATTTTGGCGATCCTCCATGATGTTACATATATCATAGATTGCAGAGGACAATAAGACAAGAAATGTGCGAGGGGTGTTCGAAAAGTTTCAGGACAAGTGGCATCATTCTTTTATTTTTTTTTAGATTTTTTAATGATTTTTCTGGTAATGATAGCTACAACAATATATTCTATTGGTTAAGTTTAACAAATGAATGAAGATACATAAAGCGTGATGTATTTTCACCATAGAAACGTCAAGTCAACATGAGCAGGGATCTTGACGTCACCACACAAAATAACTATATTTTAGTGGCAAGTATCATTCACAATAAGCACTCCAGTATGTTTGCGAATTGTGTATGACAAAAGTATGCACCTGAAGGGTGCCCCATCTATGACAAGACATCAAAAGCTACAGCAAGTTGCCAACAGTAAGGCTTTCCTAAAACGGTACAGAGAATGTAGTGACAGGTTCTTTGAATCCATTATTACGGCCTACGAAACTTGGATTAGTTTGTATGATCCAGAGACCAAGAAAATCCCTAATTCACCCTTGCCTACAAAAGCTTTGATGAAAACGTCTGTTTTTACATAAAGGGAGTTTTTCTCTGCCATGCAGTGTCAATCGGGAAGACAGTGACAGTGCAGTATTACTCAAAGGTATAGTGTTTTGATTTTTTAGCTACATAATATAAATGATACTTTACTTTAATAATTAGAGAGATTTGATAAGTGAAGTCTTTGATAAACATAACTTCGTTGTTGCATGTACATAGATGCATAGATACAACCATTATCACGTTTCAGGTGTTGGGACGTGATTTGATCAGGGCTGTAAAGAAAAAAAGACAAGAAAAAGGTGGCACATTCTCCTTACATCACGACAACGCTACACCTCATACTTCATCAAGTGCTAAGGAAGTACCAGGTGATAGATTGATTGACACCACTGTGCACCCACCATATTTCCCTGACCTCGCACTGTGTGATTTTTGGTTATTCCCCACTATCAAGTGTGACTTAGGCGGCCACCGTTTCAACAACGTCGATTACCTGCCTGTCATAATCAGGGAATGTATTAGAAAAAGTCCATTATCAGACTTCAAAAACTGTTTTAATTCATAGGTAAATAGGCATCAGAAGTGTATTAAGTATGGGGGGGACTAGGGGGATGTTATGATGAAAAACAATTACTTTTTCAGACTTTTGTAAAGACAAACCTTTATTCAGTGCATCAAGGTGTTCTGCTCACATCAACTTGACATTGCTGTGGTGAAAATACATCACACATTGCGTGTATCTTCGTTTATTTGTTTCATTTAACCTATAGAATATGGTTGTAGCTATCATTACCGAAAATATCATCAAAAAATATCAAAAAAATAAAAGAATGGCAGCACATGTCCTAAAACTTTCGAACATCCCTTGTAATAAATCTCTGAAATATTCTTGTAGTGTCTGGAGTCAGATGCTGAGACAGTTATAGTGATAGATGATGCTCACAATATTGACACTTCATCATGGAAAATTCTGGTTGAACTTATTCCAATCAGACATTCAATCATTGTTTTAAGTCTTCGACCAAGTATAATTGAGGTTCCTACATGTAGAGAAGCAGCAATTTTCCTTGAACATAAGGATGTGAAACTATGTGATGTGGGTGGTTTAGATCTCAACTTCATGGCTCCACTGGCCTGTCAGATGATTGATGTTTTAAGCATTCCAAAGGATCTTGACAAGTAAGTTTCTTTCTCATTCTGTCTTACATGACATTTCTGACATCAGAACTGAACAAAAGAGGAAATTCATGTTTGTGTTTGGCAAAAATTCCTATGATTCTTTTTATATATAGTCGTAGCAGGTTACTTAACTGACAATGCAATACTTCAGTAAACCCATTATAGGGAAAATACAGGTTTTAAACCCTCCTTCAGAAGACGTATTTTGGAAAATAGAGGAAGAACTTGAAGATCTAATAGTATTTTTAATGCAATCCATGAAAACATTTTACTTTATCCAAAAAATTTTGCTTTGTCAAATTAAATAAATCTGTAAAGCAATGGGGTATTGCAGTTTCATGAATGGTAGGGAATGTTTATATATTGTTAACCAAGAGTTACAGAAAGAATTCCGAAATTTCTACTCTGTATACTGTAAAACTAAAATTTGATATTGAATTTAATAAATCTCCATTTTTACTTTGATGAAATATGTTTAATTGGCAGTATTAACCGCCACCAGACTGGTATTTGGGTCGACTTTGATGTAAAAAGGCACTCATTGATGTTGACATGGGTCCCTGTCAGTCGCTCCCACATGACCTGTTTTCTAGGCAAAATATACATGTACCACAACTTTGCGCTTTTTTATCAATATGTGAGAATCATGAACATTTCCACGATGCAAATATTTCTGGTTCTACAGTAATTTGTGTAATTAGATCCTGATCTTCAAATTGCCACAAAGGTGATTTAAGTCTGTCTTGAAATGCCCCTTAAAGGTTAATGAAACAATATTCAGCTATGAATGTTGCAGGTTTGATTGCATTAAGTATGTAAGGCTAGCCTTATTTAGCTCTTTAGAAAGCCAAGAATGTTTCAGGATTTTACGGGAGAGAAGTCATGGTGTTCCAACATGGTGTATGGAAATTTTGAAAGATATGATAGACCAAAAAAAACTTATTGTGGTGTTGGATGATGGAAGCAAAGAGTGTCATCAATCATCTGTCGCCCCAAATGTACTATTAATCAAGCCACGTTCATCCTTCTCGAAAAGTGGACGACCTAGTGAAACTTCAATCAAATCAGTGCTGAAAGTGGATGTGACAGATGTAAGGCTTTTATGCATATTCTAAAGAGAAAGTAATCAGTTTATGAATTGCATGGCAAAGCGTAAAGTTCTGTGCTGCTGATATCTTCGTCTTGAAACTGTTGTTTGTATTTCGAGCTCTAAACTCTTTACCAAATGACAAAATTTTAGACTGATCTAAATTGAAAGCAGTTTCAGACGACAATTTAAATGTAGATCAAATGATGATTTCTATCTTTGACTTTGTAGAAAACGTTGTGGAAAAAGCAGAAAATGCTGGTTACCAGCATTTTCTCCTTTTCCCACAATGTTTTCAAAAGGCCTCTTTCTCAGGGTCCTTAAAACTTGGGATTGTGTGGTAAAGAGTTAAGCATGATATTCTGTTTTTATTTCAAACTTTTTGGTTTCAAGATCAAGAGGTTTTTCAGAATAGCTGAAGGTGCTGGCTTTTGAGCTACTTTTTGGTATTGATATATTTGTATGAATAAAAAGAAATTTGTTATTGGTCAAAAATGTGTTTATTATGCGGGCCCCTGCAGGTCTATTTGCAGGCAAATTTATGCTGTTTTTCATTTTTTTAAGGATATTTCTTGTTTAGATTGTTCCAAATTGATGACCATTATGCAGGTTAATTTCAGATATACATGTACCACTAAATAGTACAAATGATGCAAATGCTTAATATTGGTAGAGAAGGGGAATGTTGTCTTCAAATCATATGGAATACAACGAGGGAAAATAAATTATGGTTCATAAAAAGCAGTGGCATTCTCCACTTTCCATCAAAATACCTAAAGCTGTTTTCTGCAGGGTTCTAAAAGTCAATTTTGTGACAAAACAAAGCAGTAGTGATTTTGCATAATTCCATTCAGATTTGGGGCTCTAATGATTACTTGTTCATAGTATTCCTACTGGAATGGGTTTTTTCCAGTGTGTGAACTTAAAGTTGTTTCTCTTGGTTTAAGACAAAACAACAAATAGATCCTGGACATGAAACTGAAGCTATGGTGGTGCTTAGTGATTTGGGATATCTTCATGAAGCTACCTCAGGCACTTATCGAGACATACGTGGAGGAAGCTCACCCAGAGAAATGGGGGCTGGATATGCTTTTGGGCATACTTTAACTGTACCAACAGTGAAACAAGAAATTGTGAAAGACTGCAAGAAAACAGAGAGGGCACAAGAAAAAAGAATAGCAGTATTTGCAAAGGGCATCTCTGCATCAGACATTCCAGTGCCAGTTTCTATGAAAGGTAGGATTGTTCAGGAGTAAGAATGTTACCATGCAATATTTGCCAATTAAACTCCTTTAATACACCCTGAATGCTCAGCATTATGAGTGATATGTTATTTCTTTAACAGCATCTGTTTCCATGTATTTCAACTTTTTCAAAGACCAGGAAGTGTTTTTAATAGTTTCATAAGGGAGATTGGGGTTTCAGCTGGGAGAGTTTTTGAGGCGTACCAGACTGTCTCTCCTAAAATCATTTTTTAAAACTATTCTTCAAGGTTAAATATCTTCATAAATTAACAAAATTCATGTTGATGATGTATTTCTTTTTATACTTTCTTAAAAAATTCTTGTTCATAAAACATAAATATTTAGAACAAAAACAACATATATCATTAGTCATAAATATATGAACTATGCTCTGGCAAAAGGGGGCTTCATGCATCTCTGTAATGCATAACCAAGCAAGCCATCATATAATCATGGATCAATTATAGGCACTTTTTTTTAAACGACCTACTTAATCATGAGGTAGACTGGTCCTTGGACATACAAAAAATTGACCAGTTGCAAAAAGTTTCGGCCAAGGTCAGACTGCGCAGGCTGACCTGGGTTGATACTTTTCGCAGATGCATTAGGCCCCCTTTTCACAGAGCATGGCTCATATAGAAAGCACTTTGGTAAAAGAAGCATGGTAATCGAATATCTCTTAATGCATTGTGTTTTCTGTGTTTGAAAGTATTTTACATAATCAATTTTTTCAAGATGTTCTTCCCTTTTATATTGTACACATAATGGATGTGTTCTAAATAGAGCCTTGAGAGTATCACATTTTATCTGATCATTCTCCATTCTTTTTGAACCTCAATAATTGCAGATGTCGCAAATTGACACCTTATAATCCAGCTTGAATTGCTGATGACTTCATCAACAAGCTGTCATATGTTGTATAATCAGAGTTTCATTTGCTTAAAATTTTATTGAGTCCATGGGACTAGTTGTCACTGAAAAGTAATTAATCTCTATTTATAAACAAGACTGTGAAATATACATGCTTGTCAATGACTTGTTGTGTGCAAGTACTTTGGGTACAATTTGTCACACCTATTTTATCCTGATAATTATCACATTTTTTGAAAATGGGATTTTTTAGTTGATCAGGCTTTTTGTCATGAATTCAGGCGAGCTGGGAAGCATGGGTTACACATGTTTCGTTTCTATAGATTTGCTTGTTTTTTGTCTTTGATCATGTCTATAGATTTGCTTGTTTTTTGTCTTTGATTATGTCTATAGATTTGCTTGTTTTTTATCTTTGATCATGTCTATAGATTTGCTTGTTTTTTGTCTTTGATGATATTGTGTGAGTATTTAGGCTTTCGAAATTCTTAGTTCTCCATTAAAATGAATATCATTGGAACATTTTTCAACAAAATTAATGTGCAAGGTAGGTTTGATGATCAGCTTTGACTAAAAGTTGCTTTGAATTCATCTGTATTTATCAATAATGAACTACATGTATTACCCCTTGCTTGTAAAAATTACAAAACTTCCTCAAGTGATAATTATTAGGTAAGACAGACAGTTTGTTTTTGTATTTAGGCCTCTGGCCTATATTGTGAAACAGCATAATCATCATAATATACCAAGTGAAATACCTAGACATAGTATAAATGCAAACTAACACAATCAGCCAAGTAGAATCAAAAGCTTCTCTAGTCTATTTGGTTCTACCTAATTTCAGTAATATTTCTTTTCCACGTCAGACAGCTTTTAAAATTACTAAAGTATTCAATTTCAGTACAGTTATGTTCTAAATATTTCAAACTATAGTTTCATACCAAATATTATTTCTGGCAATCGTGAAGCTGCACACATTACACATGATAGAAAATGCAATTTGGGATTTTGAATCAGTTTTTGTTTGTTTAGTGTAGGATATCACATGCTCATCGCATCACTATTTGAGACCTTTGCATTACACATTAATGAAGCAAGCAAAGAAAATGGAGTCAAGATGCTCTACACAGGTATGCTATTGCACCAATTAGCTGAGCCCAGGTAGCTCAGTCTTAAGCATACAAGACTTGAGAACAGGAGCTTGCTGGTTCGATCCCAAGCTCAGCCAATTTCATTTGGAGGATTCATTCCTCTCTCACTGCTGACCATTGTTTCGATGATGGTTATTTGGAAAAGCAGCCACTGGCTCAGAAAGAATATTGTGCGGGGTATGGTAAAGGAAACTTCAGGAAAGCATGCATAGATGGCTGCCAGGATAGAACTGAAATAATGTTGAAAATGGCACTGAACACCATATAATGAATCAATCGATCAATAAGCAATAATTTAGGTCACACAAGAACTCCCTCTGAATCGCTGGACAATGTTGGAAATTGATGTCATGTGCAGCAGACTGATTTCAGAGATAATAGAAATGTAAATTCAGCAAATGTGTATAAACTCTGAAGTTTATAATGAAAATGTATGCTGAAATAAGAGGGGAAATGGGATTATTCTAAAAAAAGACATGTATGTCATTTACCATGTTACAACTGCAAGTGAAATTCTGTTTCTAGATGGAGGTATATTCTACTGATAAACGATTGCGACTTTCCACCATTGTTTACAATTTTGACCTGACACAGTTCTCGTCCAATTAAAATTTGTTTCCTACCACAAATCTTATATTTTTTTTATACCCCCCACCTACGAAGTATACTGGTTTCACCATGTCTGTCCGTCCATCTGTCCGTCTGTCAATCTGTCCATGTTTTCGTTTCCGTGCTTTAACTCAAAAGCTGTTTGACCTAGGACCCTGAAACTTACACAAGTGTTGCTCATGACCCACGGAGATGCCCTATTGTTTTTGGGTCACATGGGTCAAAGGTCAAGGTCACAGATGAACTTTGTCTTGAAAATCATTTCCATTCTTAAAGTGTGCTGCTTCAGTGAGAAGGTGCTGATGGGGGGTATTTGTCCGCTTTGCGACAATTCTAGGTATTCATTGGGGCCATAAACATCAGTAATTCATTCAATGAAACACAAATGGCCCTATTCTGTAAATTTGGTCATAACTGACTGAAAAATTGATATGGTTGTTACTTAAAAGGGCATTACGTCACATAATTATTTTATACGGTAGACTTATTATTACTCTCTAGTATAGTGATATTTTTATACACCCACCTACAAAGCAGAGGGAGTTATACTGGTTTCACTGTGTCTGTCTTTTCGTTTGTCTGTCAATCCGTCCATGTGTCCTATTATTTTGGGTCACATGGATCAAAGGTCAGTATCACAAGTGAACTTTGTTTTGAAAATCATTTCCGTTCTCTGATTGTGCTGATTCAGTGACAAGATGCAATAGGGAGTATTTGTCTGCTTTGCAACGGTTCCAGTTTTGAAGGTTTCTGTAAATCAGCGTAATGTTATTTATGAGAAAAATGATTTTATATCTTGCATCATCAAAGATTATCAATTTTGTACTTTAAGCTCTGTGTTGATATCAAATTACAAATGGATCTTATGTTACACTTTAGGGTATTTAATTTTTGCAACAAATATATTTGTCAAAGTGATAGACATTTGTGCACATTCTGATCAGTATGATTTAAAATCTAATTTCAGAGCTGATTATAGCAAGACTTGACTCAATGAGATCATCAGATCAACTCCTTGTAAAATGTGCAGCTGTATTAGGGAAGACAGTGAGAAGAGATATTCTTGAAATGCTTTTACCAAAAGCACATCGTGCTAAATTGATAAGAACCATTAGACGTCTAATTGAAAGTGGTATCTTCCAGTGTGGTAACACACCTGCTTCTCAGATGAAGAGAGGGGTAAAAGATGATTCCACATATCAGAAATATAGATGTTTCTGCCACAAGGATGATGTGCAAACTAGGTCAGGTGACCTTGAGGCATGTTTTGAGCCAGCATTTACAAACAATTTGTTACAACAAACTGCCTATGAGATTCTTATGGAATCTCAGAGATTTGAGTTGCATACAAAGGCAGCTCACTATTTTGAATTATCAGCTGATGAAATCAGAGGAAACATTCCCTATTACATCTTAAACAGGCCTCCAGAAGAAAGCATAGAAGAAGAGTTAGCAACAGTAGAAGGTTGATGTTTTTAAGTATATTATCATCAGATAATCAATGAAATAAAGAAAATAAAAAATATACATCTTCATATCATCATGCTACATATTACATGAAGTACAAGTATTTGAAGGAAAAGAAAATGAAAAATGTGGCAAAAATTGCCAGAAATTATAACCGGCAATTTTTTCCATAATATTTAGCTCACCTGATCACAAAGTGCTCAAGGTAAGCTTTTGTAATTGTACTATGTCCGTCATCCATAGTACTGTCGTCCCTCTTCAGCATTTACCTTGTGTACGATCTATAAGCTCATTTCCAGTCCCAATACTCATAAACCTTATTCAGGATGTTTGTCTTAATGATATTCAAATGAGTTTTAAAATTTGTCATGTCAGCTCAAAAGCTACATGTAGCTCACTAGGTCAAATCTTTGAAAAACCTTGTGTACGCTCTGAAGGCCACATTTCCCGTCCAATACTCATGAAAGATGGTCAGAATGTTTGTCTTGATGATATCTTGAACAACTTTGAAAATGGGTCACATGGGGTTGAACCCTAAGTCACCAGGTCAAATCTTAGAAAAGCATTGTGTACACATTACAGCAACATTTTCAGTCTTATACTCATGAAAGCATGAAAGTTGGTTAGAGTATTTTTCTTGGTGATATCTCAAATGAGTTTAAAAATGGATCAAGTCCGGTCAAAAACTAGGTTTCCAGATCTAATATTAGAAGTACACTCTAGAGGCCATTTTTTTCAGCCCGATACTCCTGAAAGTTAATCAGAATGTCTGTCTCGATAATATCTCAGACAAGTTCTAAAATGGGACCCTTGTGGTGGAAAAAAGGGTCTTCAGGTCAGATCTTAGAAAAACCTTGTGTACACTCTAGAGGCAACACTTTCCGTCCAATACTTGTAAAACTTAGTTGGAATGTTTGTTTTGATAACATCTTGGACGAGTCTTAAAATGGGCAACATAAGATCAAAAACTAGGTCACCAAGTCAAATCTTCGAAAAACCCTTAAGAGGTAGCATTCCCAGTCCAGTACTCATGAAAGTTGGTCAAAATGTTTGTCTCAATTATTTCTAACTTGCTTGAAAATGGACCACATGGGGTCAAAAACTAGTTCAACAGGTCAGATCTTCGAAAAACTTGTGTACAATAACGAGGCCACATTTTCAGTCCAATACTCATGAAAGCTGGTCAGAATGTTTGTCTTGATGATATCTCTGAGTCTGAAAATGGACCACACAGGGTCAAGTACTAGGTTAGTCTGAAAATGGACCACATAGGGTCAAGTACTAGGTTAACAGGTCAAATCTTTGAATAACATTGTGTACACTCAAGAGGCCACATTTCACACCAATACTCATGAAAGTTGGTTAGAATGTTTGTCTAAATGATATCTTGGACAAGATCAAAAATGGGTCATGTCCAGCTGAAAACTATGTCACCAGGTAAAATCTCAAAAATACATTGGGCACACTCCAGATGCCATATTTTCAGTCCAATAGTCGTGAAAAATCGTCAGAATTTTTGTCTTGATAACATTTCAGTGAGTTCAAAAACAGGTCACGTCCAGTCAAAAACTAGGTCACCAGGTCAAATCTCAGAAAATCTCGTGTACACTGTAGAGGCCACATTTTCAGTCCTACACTCATGAAACTTCGTCAGAATTTTTTGTCTTGATACTCTCTCATACAACTTTAAAAATTGGCCACATCTGGTCCAAAACCAGGTCATCAGGTCAAATATAAGGGGAAGAACTTGTACACACTGTAGAGGCTACATTTTCAGTCCAATGCTCATGAAAGTTAATCAGAATATCTGTCTTGATAATTTCTTGAACAAGTTACAAAATGGGTCACTTGAGGTCAAAAGCTAGGTCACCAGGTCAGATCTAAGCAAAATCTTATGCACAGTCTAGAGGCCACATTTTTTTGTCCAGTACTTGTGAAATTTGGTCAGAATGTTTGTCTCTGAAGACATTTTGGATGAGTTTTAAAGGCATATGCCGCAGTTTTTTCCTACAGACAGATTCATTTTCATTTCGCTCGGAGGATAATATGATGTATGTGGGGTAAAAAATGAAAAGCTCATATGTTGTGGGGCAAGATACAGAGATAGATTCTTCAAAGGAGATAACTCTTGTCAAAGTCACAAAAATAGGCTTTAATTTCAAATCTGAAAAAAGGTTCTTAGAATAACAAATACTACTCGAAAGAAATTATTATTCTTAGAAATGTGCTGTGCAATAGTAAAAAGGATTGATCAAATGAATTAAGGCACTAGACAGATCAAAGAAGCCATAAAAAATTTCTAATATGTCAGCAAAAACTTATTTTCTGATAATATTTCTGCAATAAGACAAAATTTCAGCGGGCAGATTTCTTTTAAAATTTTGCACTGAAATATCATTTTGTAATATTCAGAAAAAGTATAGCAAGCATTGCATATTTAAGAGATATGGTGCATTTTTAAGAGATTTTGACGAAATGAATTACCTCCCTTCATCAGAAACGTCTACTGTTTGGTAATTTGGTATTCCGTTCATTTATAAATCTCTCATTTTTCTTCCGCATCTGTGATTTCGACATATTTAAAGGCAACCTACATATTGAAAAACATACTATCTCACCTTCATAGTATTCAAGTGGACAAGAATAGAGTTACAAAAATGTAACACAGAGAATACATGAGCAAAGAGATGTGCATAAAGAACTGTGGCATATGCCCTTGAAATGGATCGCATAGAGTCAGAAACTAGATCACCAGGTCAAATCTCTCTAGAGGCCACATTTTCAGTCTAATAGTCATGAAAGTTGGTCAGAATGTATGTTTTGATGATATCTCAAAAGGGCTCAAGAATTGGTTAGATGAGGTCAAAAACAATGTCACATGGTCAAATCTAGCAAAGACCTTGTGTACACTGAAGATGAAATTTGATATGAATGTAAGTCATGGTTATAACGCAGACCAGTTAGAAAATCAGTCATGTCGGATCAAAAACTAGGTTACCAGGTTAAAAAGATGTCTAGGACACATCTTAGGAAAAGCTTGTGTAGTTTCTAGAGACCACATTTTCAGTCCAATACTCACAGGGATTAGTCAGTATGTTTGTCTCAATGATATCTCTGATTTTTTCCAAAATGGGTCACATCAGGTCAAAAAGTGGGTCACTGGGACGAATTTCAGGAAAACCTTGTGTACACTATTGACCTCACATTTTCAGTCAAAAATTCATGAAGGTGGCTTAGAATATTTGTATATCTACTACAATTTTGAAAATGGGTCAAGTTGGGTCAAAAATTAGGTTACAGATACAGATACTCTGGAGGCCACATTTTCAGTCAAATACTCATCAAAGTTTCTTAGAATGGTTGCCTTGATATCTCGGAAGAGATTGGTAAAGGGTCGTGTTAGGTCAAAACAGCTCTGGTGAGTGACCTGGGGCCATCATAACCCTCTTGTTCTCAGTAGAGGTTTAGGATGCAAAACATCGAGAATTTGGACTCTATTTTCACCCAAAGGGCCGAGTTTTTCCTGGAAATGTCCTTGGATAGGGCAATTTAGGTTTTTTAGCCTAGTATTTGTGAAACTCTGGATATACATTGAAAAGTAAGCTGTCTTGTGTCATCATAAGACTGAGATAATATACAAAGAGGCATAAGGCACAAATTAATCATTTAATCCACAATTTTTTCAACAGCTGACTTTAATGGGGAAAAGAAGTGCATATTTAAGCTGTTATTGTTTTACTACAGAATTTAAACCTCAAAGTATGATTCAGGAACAAAATTTGGCCAAATAGAGGTTTGTTTGCTTGAGTGTGTGCCTTTATTGTTTTCTTGATTTCAAAACTTTTAAATACCATACTAAGAGTTTTGAATAGTAATGTTTGTTTTTAAATCATATTGCTGTTGTTTAAATTCTTAAAAAGCATAAATGTTTATATTTGTCAAGATGTATATTTCAGGCTTTGTGCCCCGCACAGCAAGAAGAACAAGGAATAAGGTGTCTGATGAAGTGTATGAAAAGATGGCTGCAGAATCAAGAGCTCGACGTGGTCGAAGACAGGCAGTATCAATGAGTGTAGAGTATGCAATGTTAAAAACATTTAGAGATGTTTGAATGCTTTAAACAATTTTTGTAAAAAAAAATTTTTTTTTTGTCTCATGAATTACTTGGTTTGGTTCAATATTAGAGATGAGGATTTAAAGTCTAGTGCAGCATAAGCATTTTGTTTTTTTTTTTTTTTTTTAAACAATCCCCCCCCCTACACACACACCCCAATGTTGGCGAGTATACCCGATTCATATTGTTTGTCTGTTCTTCTGTCCATAGATCTTGTGTTCTTTTCTCCTCCTACAGTTTTCAGTCAGTTTGGCAGAAATGAAAGCCTTCCTACAATTTGAACTTGTCCACCTGCAATTTTATTTTAAATTTTTGACTGTTGCGAGAGTTATGGCCCTTGATTTTTCCCCTGATCCAGTGACAACGCAACTGGTGGTGGGGGGGGGGGGGGGGGGTATCTGTGGACCTGCGACTCTTCTTGTTAATTTTACTAATGTGACTGTTAGTGTTTTTAGGACCCATTCTTTGGTTCTATGCAGATTCTGGCAATTTAATACCTTTGAAAAACATAAACAGTAATGCACTGAAAAGAAGTATATAAAAAGAGTTCTAGAAGGTAATCTTACAGATTTGAAATATAAATATTGAGTTGGGTTAGAAAATACATGTATGATCTACAAAAACTATTGAAGGTAGATCTAAAATTATCAAAAAAATATGCTTGTCTCAAAGATGAGGAACTACGTTTATTATGTATTATGTTCAACCTGTAACCATTTATAAATGAAGCATTTACAACTTGGTAATTGCATTTTTATAACTGTAATTACATGTCCATGCATGTGCAACTGAATTATCTTATAAAGCATCATTTATTTTTTTCAAAAACTTGGTCTGCAAAGTTTGTTTTACCGTGTTGTTTTCAGGGATGCAATTCCTCTTGTTCACAAAGTTGTACAGCTTGCAAAACCAATGGAGTCAATACATCATTGCATTGAAATGCTAATCCCAGTCTATGAGAATCTTATCTTTC
This sequence comes from Tridacna gigas, assembly GCA_945859785.2. Lineage (NCBI taxonomy): Eukaryota > Metazoa > Mollusca > Bivalvia > Cardiida > Cardiidae > Tridacna > Tridacna gigas. Next base: position 10,582,964 of record OX244029.2, on the reverse strand, counting down.
ACTGGAAGCATGCAAATAATATGTGGAAGGTCATCCAAGTTGTGTTGGAACTCGTACCAGCTCTGACTTTTGTACACAGAAATGCGAAGGTTAGTCGGTGAACTTTCTCAGCAAGTTCTCTCCACAAATTACCCTTTTCTACCATAACTTAATTTACTGAAATAAGGTAAAATTCCTTGTTGATATGTTGATTTTATACCAACTTGTGTTACTGGTGGCATCAAAGCATTTTTATTCATATCTGTGTAACTGTAAAGGTAGAATAACAATAATCTACTCTTATGTTTCACAGGCACTTGAAATGATAGAAAATGGCTACGATTTATTAAATGATATGAAAACAAATAATGATGTTGACTGGAAGATATTGTTGGCAAAATTGCACAGACTTCATGGAAAGGTAAGAATATAATAGTACATATTTATTATTTTTGAGAAAACGTTTCAGTATTTGTATGATGCCCAATGTTATTAGATTTATATTTTGACCAATACCTGGACTAAGTTTTGTACAAAACAATGCCACAATGCCATGATTCCATTCAATAGTATTTTCTAACCCTACTGGATAACTGGAATGGCTTCATTGGCAAAAAAAAAGTTATTTAGGAAAAGAAGTTATTAAATGGATTCATGAGGTATTGGAATCTTTGGAAGCTTGCGCAGATGAAAGATACATCTATACTCATTTTCAGCCAGTTTTAAGCCATTTCATATTTATTCTATCAATCTATAATAATCATTCTAGTTTTAACCCATTTCATATTTATTCTATCAATCTATAATAATCATTCTTGTGTCTTCATGTCAAATGTTGTTCCAAATGGTTGCAAGGTTACATAGATTAGGACCGATAGAAAATGCATTTTATTTTCTGGAGGCCCTAAAAGAAATGATTGTGACATTTCCTGTTATAAATCAAAGATTTCTGGTATATGTATTTATCCTTTGCATCATATGTATTGGTAATTTATCTGTGTTTACACAGCTAGATTCTGAACCATTCTACAGTCTATCAAATTTTCAAGCTTTTTTTTTCTCTGTGGCTGTAAGGAAGTATCTGTAATTTGATTATCAAACCTGTAGATCTGCAAGAAAAAAGGAAATCACGAAAATGACAAAAACCTGTAGATCTGCAAGAAAATTGTAATTCTTTAGTACTGGGTATTCTGCATCTGAAATTTTTAATCCTTTGTACTCGACAAAGTCATCAGTCCTTTTGAAACTGAAGAAACTCTCTTTTGTATTACTTTTCTATACCTTGTGATGCATTTGCAATTTTTTAACACCAATGAGCCTTGCTACAGTCACATAATTCTTTAAATGTTAAGGCTGTTATTTGAGCAATTAAGGTAGGTAAGAATCTTGACCGAGCTTTATCAAGGAATACACTTTGAATTCGAATTTTAAAGATACTGTGTGCATTATACTATATTTGATTCTTATGATCCTCAATTTTTATGGGGGGGGAGGGAAGGAAATCAGTACTTAGACCAGGCATGGCAGAGTCCTTGCACAGTGGGTACAATGAAACCCAGGAAACACATGAATTGATTTCATGAATTGATTTGTTGACTGTCACAGTGGATAAATGGAGCACTGTTGAAAGTGGTATGTGACTTCATTTAACCCTTTACCGGACGACAAAATTTTAGCCTTGTCCAAATTGAAAGCATTTGAAGACGACAATTTCAATGTTGCTCAAATGGTGCAATTTTTCTTTGATAGGGTAGAAAACATTGTGGGAAAAGGAGAAAATGCTGTTCCCACAATGTTTTCAAAAGGCTTCTTTTCTAGGGGCATCAAAAGGCGGCATTGTGCAGTAAAGGGTTAAATAAAACAACAAGTAAAGTTGTCTCTGGTAACTTTGTTTCTTACAGGTACTTTATAATACTGGCAAAGTCACAGAGGCATATGCTCACATAGAGGAAGCTTGTTCACTACTGGATCTGCATGTAAACACAAGCTCAGCAAGATATTCAGCCAAGTTAATATGGAAATTTCTGATTTACTGGAAATTGCGAACTAGTAGAAAGTAAGACATGAATACTTTGTCAGCGGTCTTATTAATATGTGGTGTTGGTATATGTATGTATTTTTAGCTCACCTGAGCAGGAAGTGCTAAGGTGAGCTATTGTGATCAGTCGTTGTCTGGCGTCCATCTGTCTGTCTGTCCGTCTGTCCACAATTTCTTTAAACATCTTCTCCTCCTAAACCGCTGGGCCAATCTTGATGAAACTTGGCAGGGATGTTCCTTGGGTGAAGCTCTACCAAAGTTGTTCAGGAGATTGAATTCCACCCATAACTCTGGTTGCCATGGCAACAGAAAGGAAAAAAAATAGCAAAATCTTTGAAAATATTCTTCTCTGATTCTAGAAGGCGTAGAGCTTTGATATTTGGTATGTAGCATCTCCTAGTGGACCTCTATCAAATTTGTTCATATGATGCCCCTGGGGTCAAAACTGGCCCTGCCCGGGGGGTCACAAGTTCGAACATTGGAACAAAGACGGAAAACTTTAAAATTCTTCTTCTCTGAAACTGGAAGGCATGGAGCTTTGATATTTGGTATGTAGCATCTCCTAGCGGACCTCTACCAAGTTTGTTCATACGATGCCCTTGAGGTCAAAACTGGCCCTGCTCTGGGGTCACAAGTTCTAACATAGGAAGAAAGAAGGAAAACTTTAAAATTCTTATTCTCTAAAACTGGAAGGTGTAGAGCTTTGATATTTGGTATGTAGCATTTCCTAGTAAACCTCTACCATATTTGTTCAAATGATGCCGCTGGGGTCAAAACTGGCCCTGCCCCGGGGGTCACAAGTTCGAACAAAGGAACAAAGAAGGAAAATTTTAAAATTCTTCTTTTCTAAACCTGGAAGGCATAGAGCTTTGTTATTTGGTATGTAGTGAACCTGTTCTAAGTTTGTTAGCCCACCTGAGCACGTGTTCAGTCAGTTCGAAATTGGGTCACCTGGGGTCATAAACTAGGTCACTAGGTCAAATTAAAGTAATACCTTGTGGGCACTCTAGAGGCCACATTATTGCTCAAATGACCTGAAATTTGGTCAGAATGTTTGTCTTGATAAAATCTCACATGAGTTCGAATTTGGGTCATTTGGGGTCTTAAATTAGGTCACTGGATCAAATTAAAGAAATACCTTGTGTGCACTCTAGAGGCCACATTTATTGTTCAGTTGATTTCAAAATTGGTTAAAATGTTTGTATTGATGAAATCTAGGATGAGTTCAAAAATGGGTCACCTGGGGTCATAATCTAGGTCACTCAGGTGAGCGATCGAAGGCCATCATAGCCCTCTTGTTTTCATTTATCAAGGTATCCAGTATGATAGTAATCTTCCATCTTCTGGCATTATATGTGTTGATTTTGCAGTTTTGACATGTTCATGTGACTTTTCCAAAAACTTCATGTGACTGCAGGTCAGCTTTCTACACAGGATTATCAGAGCAAGACTAATTCAAACTTTAGGATCTGTGTCACTGTCATTTTAGCTGTTTTGACCTATTTCTTTACAGAACATATTTCAGAAATACAAAATACTATTGCAATTTACACAGAACAAGCAGTCAACAGAAACACTCATGGGAAAAAGACCAATTGCCTGTCACAAGCATGTGCTTCTCTTTCCACAATGTTTTCAAAATTGTCAAGTTTACAGTACCTATTTACCTGTTTTTCTTCCATTATTCATCATTCTATTAAAAAAGTCTCTTTCATGTGTGCATGTGTGCTAAGTTCCCCATAGTATCAATGTGCTTCAATACATTATTTATTCAAGTGTAGGAGAAATTAGAATCATAAATGTGAGTTAAATGTAAGAAACTATTTCTTGTGAGGATTTAATTTCCATATTTAGATACAATGTCAGAGAATCCAAAATACATGTATGTAAAGGCTTAAGCTTTTCTCAAACGACAAATTTTAGACCTTTACAAATTGAAAGTGTCTGCAGACGACATATCTAAAAGTTGTACCAATGAACTGAAGTTCTTTGACAGGATCGAAACACTGTTGGAAAAGAAGAACATGCTAGTGACCAGCATTTTCTACCCTTCCCACAATTTTTTCAAAGGGCCTGTAACGTAGGGTTGTTAAAACTCGGGATTGTGTGGTAAAAGGTTAAATGAAAAGTCAGAAATATGATACAACCTCAAAAGAGATATGTTCTAGTTATATGGTGATATGGATTGAGCTCATGAAGGATTTATTCTGTTTGCATAATGATCTTGTTTTTGAATACAAATGACGCAAATTGTATCAAAACCTTTTTTCTACAGCCATGCAGTTGATAGAAGATCTTGGGAGAAAGGGTATTGTTTGCATGATTTATTCCTGATGAATAAAGATCAAGGAAACACAGACGCCAAGTTTAGATTTGCTATGCACCAGTTTACAAAAGTTGTTGGAAGAAAAGTTCATGTTCATCAGGTATATTTCAAAGCCTACATCATTATGCAGAATGTCCACATTCATTAAGTTTCCTTTTCTTCAGTAGAAATTTTTTTGTTGCATTTATCATTTATACATAATTACCTCCAAAATAAATATAATCTTACATACAATGTCATAGTAAATAGAATAATTAGCTGGATGTAGGCCAGTGAGCTTAAGTCTTGACCCTGTGTTTGTCATTTGTTGGCCAACTTTTATTTCAAACATGTCCTAAACTAGAGAACCAATTTTTTAGCAAACTTCAGAGAAATCATATTGTCCTTGACCTCTTTAGAATTCCTTCAAAGAAGTTGATTCTATATAAAATAGGTTGCAATTATCTGCAAACTGGTGTTTATGATCCTTGGGTAGTTGATATGATATTGATCCGTCAAAGAACAAGGCTGCTATAGGCTTGGCTCTTTTTACTTCATTTTCACTTTATAAAAAGATATACTTAAGTTTATAATGACCAAAGGGAAAAACATGTACCACCTGCTTTTGTGACATCTCTATTACTTTTCATCTCCCTTTAATATCATACTAAAACATAACATGGTTGGTATGGTATATTTAAACTATCTGGATATGAAAATATAGTTTGCTCGGCCAGGGTTTGTGAAAAAAAATGTATTTAATTGCTTTTCTTGCATAGCTGACATCTGTTTTTGTGATTAAACAGAAAAATAATAAATTTAAATGGATTATTGAGGACATGGGTAGAACAACTAAACAGGCTTTATCTTGTTATGTGCTTGCACTACAGGGTACAGTTTGGCACAGGGTCAGTCAAACAAATCTTAGTTTTGGGAATTTATCAAGTTAGAGAACATGTGTGCATACAGGATAAATAGTGATTGAAATACAGTAAGTTGTAATGTTACCTGCATTTACAGGAAGTGTAAGATGTGGAAATCAAGCTTTTAAGTTGTGATATACCAACTTAAAACTGTCATTTATGTATGTTCAGAAGGAGCGTTTTTTCTTCTCATGGAATTTCATTGTAATACAGGCTTTTAATGTTTCTGTTAGTGGTGGACTGATAAATGTTTTAACCCATTACCACACAATCCTGACTTTTAAAGATCCTGACGAAAGAAGCCTTTTGAAAACATTGTGAGGAAAGGAGAAAATGCTGGTTACCAGCATTTTCTCATTTTCCCCACTATCTTTTTGTTTACTTTGTCAAAAACAAATTTCATCATATGAGTCATGGTTAGTTTTTCCTCTACAAGTACTTTCAATATGGACGATTCTAAAATTGTGTCATGTGGTAAAGGGTTAATAACTGATTTGTTTAAAATAAGAAAATAAAGTTTTGTTTAAAAGTTAAAAAATCAATTACACCTGTTTAGCCATTGATTTCTTGCATCTGTTCTCTCGCTTTTAGATCAGTATAAGTAAGAAGAGTGGAATATTACTTACTGTAAAATTATTACACAAAATACAATGTAAAGTAACATATTTGTCAGAAAAAAAAAATGGATAAGCTTTACAGTTGACAGACTTGATCCCAGACAAAACTTAATATATTTGTCAATGCCTACATTTAGATAACATTTCTTCTTTTGCCATAGTTAAAATAATTTCATAAACTGTATATAAATAACAATTGAAAGACTTGATCCAAGACAAAAGTTATATATTTTAGCTTGGCTGTTCTTGAAGAAAATGTTGAGGTATTGCCGTAGCCCTTACGTGGTCATCTGCGTCATCGTATGAAAACTAACATTTTATAATATCTCTGTTATTATTGAAGATATTTGCTACAAACTTGGGCAAGTTGTTTATTATCAAAATGGGAACCTATACAACAAGAGCAGATAACCATCAAAGTATTTTTGACTGAGGTGTACCCTTTTTCAACTTAGGATTTTCATTGAAAATCAAGCATCCGCAGACGAGCATTTGCACCTGCATCCGGTGCTCTTGTTTAATGCCTGCATTGGTTACATAAGTCTTGTTCTTAGAAATTTCTTCTTTTCTTAGATCTGGCATTTGGACGAGAATTAGCAAGTAAGAGGAGGGCAAAAGTTATCCTAAATGAATTTTATTTACAGATGTTTTTGAACATACACATGAATGAATTACTATAAAGAGCAGTCAGAACAAAACCATACACAGTACTAAATTGTTTCTTTAATTTGTATACTCATACTCTGGAGAACAGTCAGTGACAATGACAACTAAATCTAAAATCGGTTATCGATGACCATTGAAATGATTTGATTGGTTGATCAGTTAATAAATCCAATCTGGTTACTGTCACTTCTGTCTATGCCTATTACAGCTAATAAGCTCACCTGAGCACGAAGGACTCAAGGTGAGGTATTGTGATCGTGCTGTGTCCAGCATCTGACGTTCGTCGGTCGTCAACTTTTACCTTGTGTGCACCTTAGAGCCACATTTTTAGTCAGATACTAATGAAACTTGGTCAGAATGTTTGTTTTGATAAAATCTCAGACAAGTTTGAAATTGGGTCATGTTGGGTCAAAAAGTAGGTCACTAGGCTAAACCTTTAAAAAACCATGTGTGCACTTTAGAGGCCACATTTTCAGCCTGAAACTCCTAAAACCTGGTCAGAATCTTTGTCTTGATAATATTTTGGACAAGTGTGAAATTTGGTCATGTTGGGTCAAAAAGTAGGTCAATGGGCTAAATCTAAGAAAAACCTTGTGTGCACTGTAGGGGCCATATTTTCAGCCTAATACTCTTGAAACTTGGTCAGAATTTTTTTCTTGATGATATCTTGCACAAGTTTGAAATTGGGTCATGTCCAGTCAAAAAGCAGGTCACTGGGCAAAATCGTAGAAAAACCTTGTGTTCACTCTAGGGGGCCACATTTTTATCCTGATACTCATGAAACTTGACTAGAATGTTTGTCTTGATGATATATCTTGGATAAGTTTGAAATTAGGTCAAAAAGTAGGTCACCAGACCAAATCTGAGAAAAGCCTTGTCTGCACTCTAGAGGCCACACTTTCAGCATAAAACTCATGAAAATTGGTTGGAATGTTTGTTTTGATGATATCTCAGACATGTTCAAAATTTGGTCATGTTGGGTCAAAAAATAGGTCACTGGGCTAAATCTAAGAAAAACCTTGTGTGCACTCTAGAGGCCACATTTTCAGACTAATACTCTTGAAACTTGGTCAGAATGTTTGTCTTGATGATATATCTTGGACAGGTTTGAAATTGGGTCATGTCTGGTCAAAAAGTTGGTCACTGGGCAAAATCTTAGAAAATCCTTGTGTGGACCGTAGAGGCCACATTTTCAGAAAGTTTGTCTTTGTGATGTCTTGGACAAGTTCCAAATAGAGTCACATCTGGTCAAAAAGTAGGTCACTGGACCAAATCATAGAAAAACCTTGTTTGCACCATAGAGGTCACATTTCAGCCTGATACTCATGAAACTTGGTCAGGATGTTTGTCTCAATGATATCTTGGACAAGTTTGAAATTGGGTCACATTGGTTCAAAAAGTAGGTCACTTACACTTGCCTGTTTTACATCATTAAAACCAGGCTCTCTTCAGCTTTATCAACTGAAGATGACTTTACTCAGGTGAGCGCTTTAAGGCCAATGGCCCTCTTGTTATACCCCCGCAAAACAAATGTTTTCGGGGTATACTGGAATCAGTCTGTCTGTTGGTCCGTCTGTGTGTCCGTGTGTCCGTCTGTGTACAAAATACTAGCAATTTTGTGTTGCGAACTCCTCCTACAGTTTTCCTTCAATTGCATTGAAACTTTGCACATATATTGATCATATATTGAAGATTTGCAAGACGTAATTTTCAAGTGTCAACTCACCCTGGTTGAGGAATTATCTCCCCTTGAACTTGACACTTTTTTTCTGTCAAAGCGCTGGCGGGGGTATTAAGTCACATTCAGTGACAGCTCTAGTTTTTATAAGGCAATGGAGAGATACAGGCCATCATGGCCCTCTTCTCTTGTGTGTACTTCAGTCTTGCTCTATCGCTGCATAGGTTCAGCATGCAACTAGCTTTTCTCACTTTACAAAATAATTTGGCCAAAATAGCCTTATCTCAGTACAAATTGATCCCATTTTCCAATAACCATGAGAAAAAGGCTTTTGAAAACATCATGAGAAAAGCTAGAAAAAAATTGTTAACAAGGAATTCATCCCTTATACACATTAAACTCTAAACATTCAATGACATTTATCATTGTCTTAACCACATTTTGTTTGGCATCTGCAATTTCGTATAATGAGGATTTGCCTGAATTTTTGTCATGTGGTATAGAGACAGAACCCATTCTATTTGTTTTTAGCTCACCTGAGCACGAAGTGCTAAGGTGAGGTATTGTGATCGGTCGTTGTCCGGCATCCATCTGTCTGTCTGTCCGTCTGTCCACAATTCCTTTCAAAATCTACTCCTCCTAAACCGCTGGGCCAATCTTGATGAAACTTTGCAGGGATGTTCCTTGGGTGAAGCTCTACCAAAGTTGTTCAAGAGATTGATTTCTAACCATAACTCTGGTTGCCATGGCAACAGAAAGGAAAAAAATAGCAAAATCTTTGAAAATCGTCTTCTCTGATTCTAGAAGGCGTAGAGCTTTGATATTTGGTATGTAGCATCTCCTAGTGAACCTCTACCAAGTTTGTTCATATGATGCCCCTGGGGTCAAAACTGGCCCCGCCCCAGGGGTCACAAGTTCGAACATAGGAACAAAGAAGGAAAACTTTAAAATTCTTCTTCTCTGAAACTGAAAGACGTGGAGCTTTGATATTTGGCATCTAGCATCTCCCAGTGGACCTCTACCAAGTTTGTTCATATGATGTCCCTGGGGTCAAAACTGGCCCCACCCCCTGGGTCACAAGTTTCGAACATAGGAACAAAGAAGGAAAACTTTAAAATTCTTCTTCTCTGAAACTGGAAGGCGTAGAGCTTTGATAATTGGTATGTAGCATCTCCTAGCGGACCTCTACCAAGTTTGTTCATACAATGCCTGTGGGGTCAAAACTGGCCCCGCCCGGGGTGGTCACAAGTTCGAACATAGAAACAAAGAAGGAAAGCTTTAAAATTCTTCTTCTCTGAAACTGGAAGGCGTAGAGCTTTGATATTTGGCACCTAGCATCTCCAAGTGGACCTCTAACACATTTGTTCATATAATCCCACTGAGGTCAAAACTGGCCCTGCCCCAGGGGTCACAAGTTCGAACATAGGAACAAAGAAGGAAAACTTTAAAATTCTTCTTCTCTGAAACTGGAAGGCATAGAGCTTTGATATTTGGTATGTAGCATCTACTCGCAGACCTCTACCAAGTTTGTTCATAGGATGCCCCTGGGGTCAAAACTGGCCCCGTCCCGGGTGTCATAAGTTTCGAACATAGGAAGAAAGAAGGAAAACTTTAAAATTCTTCATCTCTAAAACTGGAAGGCGTAGAGCGTTGATATTTGGCATCTAGCATCTCCAAGTAGACCTCCACCAAATATGATCCCCCTGGGGTCAAAACTGGCCCTGCCCTGGGGGTCACAAGTTCAAACAGGAACAAATAAGGAAAACTTTAAAATTCTTCTCCTCTGAAACTGGAAGGCGTAGAGCTTTGATATTTGGTATGTAGCATCTGCTAGCGGACCTCTACCAAGTGTGTTCATACGATGCCCCTTGGGTCAAAACTGGCTCTGCCCTGGAGATCACAAGATCTAACACAGGAACAAAGAAGGAAAACTTTAAAATTCTTCAATTCTAAACCTTGAAGGCATAGAGCTTTGTTATTTGGTATGTAGTGAACCTGTTCTAAGTTTGTTAGCCCACCTGAGCACAACATGTTCAGTCAGTTCGAAATTGGGTCACATGTGATCATAAACTAGGTCACTAGTTCAAATTAAAGTAATACCTTGTGGGCACTCTAGAGGCCACATTTTTGGCTCAATTGACTTGAAAATTGGTCAGAATGTTTGTTTTGATAAAATCTCACATGAGTCCAAATTTGGGTCATGTGGGGTCTTAAATTAGGTCAGTAGGTCAAATTAAAGAAATACCTTGTGTGCACTCTAGAGGCCACATTTATTGTTCAATTGATTTGAAAATTGGTTAAAATGTTTCTCTTGATGAAATCTAGGATGAGTTCAAAATTGGGTCACCTGGGGTCATAACCAAGGTCACTAGGTCAAATTAAAGAAATACCTTGAGGGCACTCTAGAGGCTACATTTCTTGCTCATTTGACTTGGAAATTGGTCAGAATGTTTGGCTTGATGAAACATCGGATGAGTGTGATATTGGATCACCTGGGGTCATAAACTAGGTCACTTGGTCAAATTAAAGAAATACCTTGTGGACACTCTAGAGTTCACATTTATTGCTCAAATGACCTGAAATTTGGTCAGAATGTTTCTCTTGATAAATTTTTTGACGAGTTCTAAATTGGGTCTTGTGGGGTGATAAATTAGGTCACTAGGTCAAATTAAAGAAATACCTTTTAGGCACTCTAGAGGCCACATTTTTTGCTCAATTGACCTGAAATTTGGTAAGAATGTTTGTCTTGATAAAATCTCAAATTGGTTTGGATTTGGGTCACCTGGGATCATAAACTAGGTCACTAGGTCAAATTTAAGAAATACCTTATGGGCACTCTAGAGGCCAAATATTTTGCTCAATTGACTTGAAAATTATTAACAATGTTTGTCTTGATAAAATCTCACATGAGTCCAAATTTGGGTCAGCTGGGATCATAAACTAGGTCACTAGGTCAAATTAAAGAAATACCTTGTGGGCACTCTAGAGGCCACATTTTTTGCTCAGTTGACTCGAAAATTGTTCAGAATGCTTGTCTTGATAAAATCTCTTGAAAAAATCTAGGATGAGTTAAAAATTGGGTCACCTGGGTCAATCTAGGTCACTAGGTCAAATTGAAGAAATACTTTGTGGTCACTCTTGAGGCCACATATCTTGCTCAACTGACTTGAAAATTGGTCAGAATGTTTGTCTTGATGAAATATCGGATGGGTTTGAAATTGGGTCACCTAGGGTCATAAACTAGGTCACTTGGTCAAAATAAAGAAATACCTTGTGGGCACTCTAGAGGCCAAATTTATTTCGCAGTTGACTTGAAAACTGGTCAGAATGTTTGTCTTGATTGAACCCTACATGAATCTGAATTTGGGTCATGTGGGGTCTTAAATTAGGTCACTAGGTCAAATTAAAGAAATACCTTGTTGGCACTCTAGAGGCCACATTTATAGTTCAGTTGATTTGAAAATTGGTCAGAATGTTTGTTTTGATAAAATCTAGGATGAGTTCAAAATTGGGTCACCTGGGGTCATAATCCAGGTCAATAGGTCAAATTAAAGAAATGCCTTTAGGGCACCATAGAGGTCACATTTCTTGCTCAATTGACTTGAAAATTGGTCAGAATGTTTGTCTTGATAAAATTATGAAATATTGGGTGAGTTTGAAATTGGGTCACCTGGGGTCATAAACTAGGTCACTTGGTCAAATTAAAGAAATACCTTGCGGGCACTCTAGAGGCCACATTTATTGCTCAGATGACTTGAGAAATATTCAGAATGTTTGTCTTGATAAACTTTCAGATAAGTTGTAAATTGGGTCAACTGGGTCATAATCTAGGTCACTAGGTCAAATTAAAGAAATACCTTTAAGGCACTCTAGAGGCCACATTTTTTGCTCAATTGACTTGAATTTTGGCCAACTGGGATCATAAACTAGGTCACTAGGTCAAATTAAAGAAATACCTTTTAGGTACTGAAGAGGCCACATTTTGTGCTCAAATGACTTGAAAATTGTTCAGAATGTTTGTTTTGGTAAATTTTCAGATCAGTTAAAACTGTTTTAAATTGGGTCATGTGGAATCATAAACTAGGTCACTAGGTCAAATTAAAGAAATACCTTGTGGGCACTCTAGAGGCCACATTTATAGTTCAGTTGATTTGAAAATTGGTTAAAATGTTTGTCTTGATGAAATCTAGGATGAATTCAAAATTGGGTCACCTGGGCTCATAATCTAGGTCACTAGGTCTAATTAAAGAAATACCTTTAGGGCACTTTAGAGGTCACATTTCTTGCTCAATTGACTTGAAAGTTGGTCAGAATGTTTGTCTTGATGAAATATTGGGTGAGTTTGAAATTGGGTCAGCTGGGGTCATAAACTAGGTTACTGGGTCAAATTTAAGAAACACTTTGTGGGCACTCTATAGGCCACATTTATTGCTCAATTAACTTGAAAACTGTTCAGAATGTTTGTCTTGATAAATTTTTTGATGAGTTCTAAATTGGGTCACGTGGGGTGATAAATTAGGTCACTAGGTCAACTTACAGAAATTCCTTGTGGACGCTCTAGAGGCCACATTTTAAGCTCAGTTGACCTGACAATTGGTCAGAAACTGAATTATGCACGTTGAGTGAATTTCGCCTATTGACTCAGGTGAGCATCTAGGGCCATCATGGCCCTCTTGTTTTGAAATTGAAAAGAATTATTTCATTCATACAGTGTATTTAGGGTTAATTCCAGTGGAAAATCGACCTGAAAGCCAAAGTAAAACGATATTCAGATAAGCATTAGAACTGCTCTCGCTTGAGATACGATTTTACCTGTAATAGCTCTGTTCAAAGTAAAGGCAAAAACGGTGCACACGTACTGAAAATATATCATTTCATTTGTCAAATAGAATTTTATTAATCCTATATATGAAAACTGTGTGTGTGTTTGTATTTTTTTTTTTTTACAGTCTGTGAATGCTATCTCTGCAATGATTGAATGTTGCAGAGAGAAAAAGTGGTTTGAGACAGCACAGATGTTGGAATTGGAACTTCTTCAGAGGTTTGAACTGTTGATAATGGTGTCTAATCATCTATCTTTCAAATGATTATTACCCAACATCTGTAGATACAACATATGTATGAGGGGTGATCACAAGAAATGTGGAAATGGCCCATAACATTTTCTTACACAGGTTTTGTACAAAGACACTATTACATTTTCTGAAAGTAAACTCCCCCCCCCCTCCAATGCAGTGTTTCACATGTGATTCCCGTTTATTGAACATGTGCACAAGCCTCTCATGTGACTGGTGGAGTTTTTCTCTGCTTTCATAACACGTACCACGAGGAGAATCCGTCAAAGTTGTGAACAGCCAGAAATCACATGGACCAAATCTGGAATATAAGGCGCATATGGCAATGTTTCTTTGTTGCATCTGCGCAGAGTGTCTTGAACAAGTTCAACCTCATGTAGTTTATGTACATCTTTGTGCAAAGATGAGATCAGATTTTTTTACAAATAGCCTTCGACAGATTCGATTTGATAACCTGGGCATAGTATTCACCATTGACTGTAGTGCTTCTAGAACCATATGATTTGAAATAATACCATGACACCTAAAGAACAAAATACACATTACCTTGCCAATGTATTTAGAAGCAAGCGCTTTTACGTAGAAAGAGAACTTGGGTGCTTCCATACACTTCTTTGTTGTTTACTTTCAGACTCATAAAAGATTTTAAGTTCACATATGTGTCATCACATGTAACAATTCTTTCAAAATATAAGGACCTTCTGAAATAAAGCAACCAAGAATTTCACAACCTACTTGCACCCTCACCCTATTTTCACTTCACTACAAGTATAGTGCATATCCACCTTGCACAGATACGAGCCATTCCTAGAGCGTTTGTTAAAATGTCCTGAACACTACCGTAGGAAATGCCAAGTTGCCAACTGTGTCTGCTATCTCACAAATAACAATGCTCAATAGCAGACACATTTTGATCAGTCCGAGACATTCTAGGCCTACCAGACTGTGGATCCATTTTTACAATTTCCCTACCATCTAAAAACAACTTACCGGTATACCTGGAACTGATAGCACTCTTCTATAGGGCAAAGTACCCATAATCAGTGTTCAAATATGCTTTGATGTTGATGATAGATTTACAAAGTTTTGTATAAAAATTAATTATAACACTGCTCATTAAAAATATCTTACAACAATCTGAACTGCTATGCAAGTACTTGACCTCATAAACAAGATCATGGCACCATACAAATTCCATGAAAAAGATTTTGTGTTCTTAATTTTACTCGGCATAGATAAATCCTGCTCTAGTGTAAATTTTGTAGAGGTTAAAGGAAAACTTTTCAAGTTAATAGGCATTACTACATTCGGTTTATCACCCCTCGTACAAGCTTCCTTATAGCCATTAATTTTTTTTATCCAGAAAATTTAGTCAATAACTTAAGAACAGGCTTAACTGGGAGTCTTTTGTCACACTCCTGCAGCTGGAGTTGTCTGAAGGAGTTGACAACAATACAACAAGAGTGTTTTTCATTTTCTTTTTTAACAAGTTCCATTGACGAAATAAAAACAGCCATAAAACCTCTTTTTGTTACGCCTGCTTGCAGTGAGCCAGACATAGCCATTATCATACCTTCAGTTCAGTATATACAAGTTTCTTTTCTAGCTTTGTCTTAGCCATAACTGGTATATTAAACTATTTACACATGGGTTTTAAAAAAGTCTTACACAATTTTTTTTCTTGATTGGTAGAAGCGAAATGTGAATCATTTCTAGTTCCATTCCCAGCTCTGCCAATATTTTTCAGAAGATTAATGACAGTCGTTGCCTCGGGATTCGTTGCTCTCTCACCACTGAATGTTATTTCAGCAATGATTATAAGGGAAAGCAGCCATTGACTTGGAAAGAATGTTGCGTGAAGTACTTGTGAAGAAACTTAGGAAAGCACAGACAGGTGCACTGGCTGCTGCGATATAACTGAAATAATGTTGAATAATAGCTCTAGAAACAAAGTGAAACATTTATTCAAGTAGGTTGAAAGTCGGGGTCAAACTTGATGGTCAAATGATGAACCAGTTTTAGACTGAGGTTGCCTAAGCCATAGCATCAACATTAAAGGGCAAATCCAAAGATTTTTTGACTAAGTTTTTTTTTCCCCTTCAATCACCAGTAAATGATGTCAGTAAAATATCTGTGCGTCATTTTTCGCAATTACTACCCAGTAACATACCATAAACCACAGTTCAATTGCCATGATGATTTATGGCCCGAAAATAGCGCATTGCTTACTTCCCCTGATTTGCTTATCTCCCATCCTCATGTGACGTCATAGCGGCACTCGGTCTTCTACCTTTACATAGGGATGCCGATATTCGGACGCGTTTATCCAAGTGTGAAATGGAAATTTATGCCGAAAAAATGACAATTTGTGTAGTGGCTGTAACGTCAATTCCAGAATTCATAGAATTAGTATGTTCAAATTTCCAAGAAAATTAAAAAGGAGAAAGCTATGGATTCAACGTTTAAACCGGGGTCAGACAGTAATGATGCATTTTGTGCCAACGAATAATTCTAAACTGTGTCTGAAACACTTTGAGGACAGTCAGCTTTTAATAAGTCCAAATTTAGCAAAGACAGTTGGTTATAGCAATTTAAGGCTACGATTGAAACCTGACGCTGTGCCAACATTATTTGAAACTCCAAATCGGAGGGAGGAAAAACCCAGACACTCCGCCAGAGCCATTTCCAAAAAGAAACTTCAGCATGAGGTAAAAATCTTTTTTCTTGAAATGAAGATATTTTGAATTGGTATTTGTACTCTTTTACTGTTTTCTGCATTATCTCTTCATTGTGAGAAAAGGAGAAAATGCTCCTAACTAGATCTAGCTGCTTTTTTTTTTCCCGAAATGTTTTCAAATTCATGTTGTGGCATATTTTTGTGTGACCCGTTTTCAAAAGCATTATTCCTCAAGGTTTGGGGGTTGGGTTATGTGCTAAAGCATAACTGTTTACGAGAAAACGAAATTTTAGATTCATCTGATTTTGAAATTTTGCTGACAACAAATTCAATTTTGATCATGTGATTTATGGTAAGTCTTTACCAGACCACAAATTAATAGACTTGCCTAAATTGAAAGCATTTGCAAACGACAAAATGAAAGTGACTAAAATGATGGTTTTTGTCGTTGCATGTATAGAAAACATTGCGAAAAAAAGGAGAAAATGCTGGACACCAATATTTTTTCGATTTCCCACTATGTTCTCAAAAGCAATATTCCTCAGGGCAGTTAAAGGTCGGGGTTGTGTGGTTAAGGGTTAATTGTCTTTCAGAAGATAACGATCATTGTTGGAAAAGCAAAAAATGCTGGTTACATCTTTGAAGGGTTTTTGCCTTGCCTGCCAGGTTCCTTGAATTTGGACCCCCAATTTTTCTTAACTCTTTACCAAACGACAATATTTTAGACCTGTCCAAATTGAAAGCATTTGCAGATGACATATTAAATGTGGCTCAAAACATAAACCTTGTCTTTCAAAGGGTAGAAAACATTGTGGGAAAAGAAGAAAATGCTGGTCGTTAAAAGTCAGGATTGTGTGGTAAAGGGTTAATGGCCTCCCAAAATTCAAATTCAAATGATTTGCCTTCTTTTATTCATTTGAAGGGAGGCCAATAAACCCCTTATTAGAAAATGAAGGGAAAACCCAGCACATTTGGTACATGTATCTTTTTCTCCCCACAATAATTTTCAAACACTTTCTTTTTAAGGGCACATGTAGTCAAAACTATTTTTGTTTGGTAAAGGGTGAACTCAGGCCCTTGCTTCAACTGGTCATGGTCATAAATGTCAATTATCACAACCAGTTAAAACAATACAGGAAATGATTACATAACACTTGCATATCTCACCCTTTTACACTGTTATGTTTGTGACAGTGTCACTGTCTTCACTTTGTTTGAAAATTGATTTGTAAACTCGTTTCAAACAACCTCTTCATGTAATTCTGGTTTTTGCAAAGTATTCCATTGTTCGCATCCATATGATATCTTCCAAACTATTGAGGCCAATCTTTTTAATTCATGTGTCAATATGAAAATTGTGAAATTTGAACTTTTGATACAAGTCGTGCTCTCTGGTAATCAGAAAAGAATGTGCAAATGGAAAAAAAATACAGATCTGCATTTTGCTGAAATTACACTTCATCACACAATCCTGCGGTCTAAGAAAGAAAGCCTTTGAAAAATATTGTGGGAAGAGGAGAAAATGATGGTAACAAGCATTTTCTCCTTTTCTCATGATGTTTCCACCCTGTTCAAGGCAAACTTCATCATTTGAAACACAGTAAGATTGTTGTTTGCAAAGGCTTTCAACTTGGACAAATTATATTCTGTAAAGTGGGAAAAAGTTAATAGGAATCAGAATGTTCCTGACCATCTTCACAAATCAATGCCTTTACTCTTTACCTCACAGTCTGGACTTTTAACTATGCTAAGGAGACGGCTTTTGAGAACATGGTTGGAAAAAGAAAAATTCCTGGAAACCAGCATTTCTTTTCCTTTTCCTACAATGCTTTCTACCCCTTTTTTCAGACCCTTCCCATTGTCAAAGCCACGTTTGTCGTCTACAAATACTTTCAGTGTGGACAAGTCTAAAATTCTTCTGTTTAGTAAAGGGAGTAAAGGGTTAACCCTTTACCAAATTGTAAGATTTTAGAATCGTCCAAATTTTCAAAGCATTGGAATATAACAAATAAAATATGGGTTGCAATTTGTCTTTGAAAGGACAGAAAATATTGTGGATAAAGGTATGAAGCTTTTTCAGATGTTTGAAAAGCGTTTTTCCTTGAGTTGTTGATACTGGGGAATTTGTGGTTAGTGTTAACATTGGCTTTTGCTTTCTGTGCAGAGAAGTTTTTTTTTTTTTATAAATGTAATGTAATGGTCAGTCTATTTGTCTGCTTGTGCATCTGTCTGCATTTCTTTGTGAATTACTTATGTCACAGTTTCATGCTGTTGAAAAGACTCCCACTAGCTTAGTAGAATCTAAACATGTGGATACTTCATTATACCCCCCACAACGAAGTGGAGGGGGGTATACTGGAATCGCCATGGCTGTTCGTCCATCTGTCCATCCGTCCGTCCGTCCGTCTGTCTGAAGACACAATTTTGTCTGGAGCATTTTTCCTACAGTTTTTCAAGTACTGCACTGAAATTTACACATAATGTTTGGGTACATATGAAATTGTGCATGTGCAATTTTCACGACCTTACTCCATTGGTTGCCGAATTATCCCCCCTTAAGCTTGTTGTCCTTTGTAAATTTTTACTTTGGATTTTTGTCCGGGGCATAACTTCCAAAGTATAGAAGCTAGTAGCTTCAAACTTCAAACACAGATCACATTAAGGAGAAGTGCATTGTGCAAGAACCATAACTCTATTCCATTCTTTTTTGGAGTTATTGCCCTTTGTAAATTTTTACTATGGATTTTTTTCTGGGGCATAACTTCAAAAGTATAGAAGCTAGTAAATTCAAACTTCACAGGCAGATAGATCACATTAAGGAAAAGTGCAGTGTACAAGAACAATAACTCTATTCCAACTATTTTTTGAGTTATTGCCCTTTGTAGATTTTAACTTTGGATTTTTGTCCGGGGCATAACTTCCAAAGTATAAAAGCTAGTAACTTCAAACTTCACAGGCAGATAGATCACATTTAGGAGAAGTGCAGTGTACCAGAACTATAACTCTATACCATCTATTTTTCGAGTTATTGCCCTTTGTAGATTTTAAATTTGAAGTTTTGTCTGGGGCATAACTTCCAAAGTATAGAAGCTAGTAACCTCAAACTTCACACACAGATAGATCACATTGAGAAGAAGTTCAGTGTACAAGAACCATAACTTTATTCTATTTATTTTTTGAGTTTTTGCCCTTTGTAAATTTTAACTTTGGATTTTTGTCCTGGGCATATCTTTCAAAGTATAGAAGCTAGTGGCTTCAAACTTCACACACAGATAGATCACATTGAGGAGAAGTGCAGTATACAAGAACCATAACTCTTTTCCAACTACCTTTTTTAGTAAATGCCCTTTGTGAATTTTAAATTTGGATTTTTGTCTGGGGCATAATTTCCAAAGTATAGAAGCTAGTAACTCCAAACCTCACACACAGATCACATTAAGGAGAAGTGCAGTGTACAAAAACCATAACTCTATTCCATTTTTATACCCCCTACAACGAAGTGGAGAGGGGTACACTGGAATCGCTATGGCTGTCCGTCCGCCTGTCCGTCGGTCTGTCTGTAGACACAATTTTGTCCGGAGTTTTTTTCCTACAGTTTTTCAAGTACTGCACTGAAATTTACACATAATGTTTGAGTACATATGAAATTGTGCATGTGCAATTTTCATGACCTTGCTGCCATTGGTTGCCGAATTATCTCCCCTTAAGCTTGTAAGTTTTCCTGCATTGTTGTTGTCCAGTGCATTACTCATAGAGTTTTGCATATACTGAACCCAATTTTATACATAATGTTTCTGTACATGTTATGATGGGATGTATTACTTTCATGCCTCTGCTATAATTTGTTGCTGAATTATCTCCCCTTGAACTTGTAATTTTTACTTAATTACATTTATTGTTGTCTGCAGCAATTATTGTTGTCTGCAGCAATACTCCTACAGTATTGCATGTACTGAATTCAAATTTACACATAATTTTCCTGTTAATATGAAGCTGTGTATGTGCAATTTTCATGTATCTGGTATGATTTGCTTTTGAATTATTACAACTGCAATTCCTTGGAAAAACATGTTCCGTAAATATTAAGGTAATGTTACATTTCTTAGTTGAATCAACAAATCATGCATAATTCTTGCTTAACCGTATGCTATAAAATCCAACATTTTAACTCACTTATGAAAAAGGCTAAAGAAAACATAGTAAGAAATTATTTATGAGAAACAATTTTCTGTGTAGGAACAATGTTTCCTACCCTATACCATTAGTTTTCAATCACAATCACTTTGAATTATTGTCTGTAAGCCCTGTTAATTTGGACTAGTCTAAAGTTTTGTAGTCTGGTTTTGGCCTAAACATATTATTTTACTGTGACAAATTAACTTAACCCTTTAAGGAGATCAGTGTGTGTTTTTATTTAAACCTTGGAATTGTGCTAAACCATTCTGTAATCTTTGACCAAGACCTGTTCTGTGACAATGCGCTGGTGGGGGGTATGATCACATATAGTGATAGCTCTAGTTTTCTTCTACCCTTTCTTAGCTCTTTCCCAAACAACAAAATTTTGGACTCAACCAAATTGAAAGCTTATGCAGAAGACAAATTAAACATAGTTCAAGTGACAATTTCAGTCCTTGATAGGGTAGAAAGCGTTGTGGGAAAAGGAGAAAATGCTGGTTACAGCATTTTCTTTTCCCACAATGTTTTCAAAAGCCTTCTTCTTCAGGGTCGTTAAAAGAAGGGATTGTGTGGTTTTGTTTGTTTGAATGTTATTTTATGGCGCATCGACAGCTTTGGTCCTTTAGCACGCATATCTGTGTTAAAAGATAATAAAAGTGGAATGGTTTAAACTGAAAAAAGTTTGAATACATTAATAATGATAAGAGAGTTGAATTAAGAAGTGTTATGTGTGATCTTCATATGCATAATGGAAATAATTGAGTGACAGGGCAATCCCTATCTACTCAAAAGTTTTAAATGATAAAGTTAGGAATGTGATAAAAAGATTTGAACAAAAAGTTGGATTGATAGTAAGAAGTGTTAAATTAAGAAGAGTGTCATTTTTTTTTAAGTGCATGAAATATGATATTGAGTGGCAGGATAAACCCTGCCTACTCAAAGTTTTAAGTGAAAAAATTATGAATGTGAATAAGAGCTTAAAGGAAATGAGAGCTTAAAATTGAGAAAGTGTGGAGCCTCCAATGGGATCAAAACACTCCCATTAAAGAGGTCCTGTCTCCAATGAGATAAGATGTCCCCAAGAGGGTAATCCTCCCATTAAGGAGATGCAAAAATGTTGGATTGATAGTAAGAAGTTTTTTAAAATGAAGAAGGAATATGTGTCATTTATAATGTGCATAAAATATGGTATTGAGTGGCTGGGCATTCCCTGCCTACTCAAAAGTTTTAGATTAAAAAAGGTAAGATTGTGAATCAGCTGACAAGATATCTTATATAAAGATGTGTAAAGAATGTAAAAAGGTGGATAAGAAACTAAAGAGTAAATATCACAGTTTATTGTAAATGCCTATCTCCTTTATGAAAGCGATAATAGATTCAACGCTGACAGAATCAGAGAGATTTTTTAAACTATCGACATTGAAATATTTTGTACGAACTGGCTGAAAGTCAATGCAATCTAGTAGAATGTGTTTTACAGAAAAGGATGCATTGCATGGAATACATTCAGGGGCATCATCTCTGGTCAAGAGCCAGGAATGTGTGATGCGTGAATGGCCAATTAGAAGTCGTGCAATTATCACTTCTTCTCGACGAACAGACCTGTAAACGGGGTACCATTCACAAAGGGAAGGTTTCACTGAGTGCAGTTTATTGAAAACATCAGCATCCCACTGGGATTGCCAAGAAGATTGGATATGTTTTAGAATGGAGGATTTAAAATCAGTGTGTGGAACTTTAAAATCTGAAATGGGAAGGTTAAGTGCAGATCTGGCAAACCTATCGGCATTTTCATTGCCTTTGATGCCTACATGACTTGGAAGCCAGCAGAACACCAGTCTGTTCATAGAAGAAATTTGTGAGATCCTTTCAAGTAGACCACAGATTAAGGGATTTTCAAGTCATTGATTTGAGAGGGCCTGTAATGTTGACAAAGAGTCCGAAAAGATAATGAAACGGTTGGAATTAGAACGTTCAGCTAGATTAAGGGCAAGGCCGATTGCTTTAATTTCAGCAGAGAAGATAGAGGAGTTGTTTGGAAGGCGGCTCTTTAAGGTCCTTTCTCCATAAACAGCGGCAGCTGCTACAGAATTTCCCTCTTTAGATCCATCTGTATAGATTGGTTTGAAGGAAAAATAATGCTCTTTTATCTCATTGTATCTAGCATGAAACACAGTTCTATCCGTGACAGACTGTTTGTCGGATGCAAGGTCAATTCTAAATTCTGCACTGTTTAGAGTCCATGGAGGGATTTCAGAGATTTTATAGTCGGCAATAGATTCAGTGTCTATGCCAAGGTTATCTACTATGGGCTCCATGCGGATACCAAATGGGGGAATAACATTTGGTTTCCTTTCAAAAAGGCATTTATATTGAGGTTTAAAAACAACTTTATGAGTTTGGTTAAAACGATTTGACTTCAGTTTTAAAAGATATTGAAGTGAGAGTTTTTTCCTCCTGTAAGAAAGAGAAGGTTCATTAGCCTCAACATAGAGACTATTAATGGGAGAAGTTCTAAAAGCTCCAAGTAGTAGACACAGACCATCATGGTGTATGGAATCCAGAATTTTGAGGTAAGATTTACAAGCAGATCCATATACAATAGATCCATGGTCTAATTTGGAGCGAACTAAAGACCGATAAAGCCGCAAGAGGACTTTACGGTCTGCTCCCTATTCAGAATGGGCCACTACCTTTAAAAGATTAAGAGCCTTCTTGCACTTCTTTTTAAGTGCAGTGATATGAGGAAGGAATGAAAGCTTTCTGTCAAAGATGACTCCAAGAAATTTAAACTCAGAAACGACTTCAATTTTAGTTTTGTCCAAGTACAGTTCAGGGTCTAGATGAACACCACGTAGATTACATAGGTGCATGCATTTAGTTTTGGACTTTGAAAATTTGAAGCCATTTTCATCAGACCATGTTTGGAGTTTGTTGAGACACTGTTGAAGTTGTCTCAATAATATTCATATTTCGAGATCTGAAGCATATAACAAAGTCATCAACATAAAGAGAACAGTCTACACTAGGACAGATAGCTTTAACTATACTGTTTATTTTTACACTAAAAAGTGTAACAGAGAGAATACATCCTTGGGGCACACCCATCTGTTCACGGGCTCCCGAGACAGTATTACCAACTCGGACGCGGAAAAGACGTTCATCCAAGAAGGCTGAGATAAAAAGAGGAAGACGGCCTCGAAGACCAAAGTCATGTAAGTCTTTAAGAATTCCGTATTTCCCAGTCGTATCATAAGCGCTGTCAAGGTCGAAAAAGACAGATACTACATGTTGTCTATTAATAAAGGCTTCTCTGACAAAGGTTTCAAAGCGGACAAGATGATCGATGGTGCCACGTTGACGACGAAATCCACTCTGTACATCAACGATGAGGTTGTTTTTTTCTAAATACCAGACAAGCCTGTCGTTGACCATACGTTCTAGAGTCTTACAGAGACAACTAGTAAGAGCTATTGGACGATAGTTGGCTGGGTCATTAGCATCTTTGCCAGGTTTTGGGATTGGAATGACTAGTGCCTCTCGCCAGGACGAAGGAAAATCACCGGACTGCCAGATATCATTAAGAATATCAAGTAAAACAGAGAGAGAAGTAAAAGGTAAGTGTTTTAAAAACTGGTAATGAACTTTATCTTTGCCAGGAGAAGAATCGTGAGCTTTATTCAGAGCAGACTTTAATTCTTTAAAGGTGAAGAGTTTATTATAGTGCTCTGAATTAGAAGAATTGAAATTAAGTTTTTTCTTTTCTTCTCTGGCTTTATTCCTCTGAAACTTTTCGGAATAGTTTGCAGAGGAAGACTTTTTGCAAAAGGTGTCGGCTACAGCATCAGCTATATCCTGGGGTGATTCCAACGAAGTATTGTTAACTTCAAGGTGACTAAGAGGGGGTTGTCCTTTGCCATTGATCTTTCTGATCATGTCCCAGGTTTTTTTAGTAGTAGTTCTACTATTTAATTTAGAGACATATTGTCTCCAAGCCTTGCGCTTACTTTCTCTAATGGTATGACGAGCCTTTGCCCTGGAAATACGGAATAAGTTATGATTTTCTTTGGTAGGTCTGAGGTTAAACTTTCTAAGGGCTTGTTTTCTGTCTCTGATAGCCTGTTTACAATCATCATTGTACCAAGGCTTGTCAGGACGTTTTGGATTTGTCGAGGTCTGAGGGACAGACTGTTTAGCTGCATCAATTAACAGCGAAGTATAAAGTTTTGCTGGATCATCGCAATCTCTAAACTTGTCATGTGTAATGGTCTGTTCATAGAGGGTTTCAAATCTGTTCCATTTGGCTTTAGAGAGCTTCCATTTCTGCGGTCTTACACTGCTGGATAGTTTTGTAGATGAAAAGATAATAGGAAAGTGATCACTTCCACACAAATTCTCAGTCACTTTCCAGGTGAAATCGGGAAGTAAGACTGGGCTGCATAGGGTTAAATCAATAGAAGAGTAAGATCCAGTTGCTGGATGCAGGTAGGTTTTGGATTTGTTATCATTGATGAAAGACAAAGAGTTATTCGAAATGAAGTTTTCCAACTGTAAACCTCTCTGGTTAGTGTCATTGCAACCCCACATAACATTGTGACCATTAAAGTTCCCAACAAGAATATAGGGGGATGGCAATTGGGAAATGAGATCATTCAGATTGTTCTCATTGATAGGTGTGCTTGGGGGGAGATATAAAGAACACAGTGTAACAGCACTGTGTAAAGATAACCTGATGGCAACAGCTTGCAAGTTTGTATTAAGAGACACAACTTTATGAGGAATGTTGTTATTGACAATAATAGAAACACCACCTCTAGCTTTCTCGCCTTCGGTAAAGACTTTGTTGTAAATGGAATGATATTTGACAGAAATATCCTCCTCCCGCTTAAGGAAGGTTTCTTGCAGACAAACAGCAACTGGTTTGTGATCATTGATTAAAAGGGAAAGTTTGTCGAAGTTTGACTTTAGACCTCGACAATTCCACTGGATTATGGTATCCATAGTGCATGAAGAAAGTATAAAAGCTAAACTAAAAAAAAAAGAGGCCGTAAACCCATACATTTCAAAATAGATTAAGATTTAATTACAGTTGTCTCGGGTTTGGACGAGTGCCAAGTGTCAGTGTCCTTGTTCCAAAGATCTTTAGAACCGGACCAGATAGAGGCTTCTGAATCTGAAGCCTCACCTTCCAGATTTTCAGTATCTGCATCCATGTCCTCTAGCTCCGAAAATCTGTTGGAGGTAGGGACCGGATCATCTACTCTGACTGCTATTTCACAAGATCTATGGTTATCTCTGGACTGTGGGTTAGATTTCGAGGAAGATCTTTTTGGTGATCGGGGTACATGATAAGATTTGTTATCTTTAGGTGGAACGTTAGATTTATTTGTACACTGTGAAGTTGGAGGTTGGGGTTTCTTAGGAGGCTGTTTTGAAGGGGCAGATGGCTTTGAAGCTTTTTTTGAAGAAATATTTTGCAAAGAGGAAGAGGGCTTTGGAGTTTTTTGTGAAGGAATACTTTGAGAGTCTGTGGGTTTTGAGGGTGCTGAGGAGGGTTTGTTTGTTTCAGACGCAGGCTGAGTCTGAGTGGAAGGTGTTGTAACCTCGACATTGGGAATGAGAGCTTTCAGTTCATTAGTCATTTCAGGAAACTTTTGGAGAAGTTTTTTAGCCAACAGTTCGCAGGTTGGACAATGTCCGTTTGCAGGCAAAGGAGATGCAACATTTGTGTATGTTGTGCTTTTGCTCAACAGTGCCTGATCAGACCTGCGTTTTTCAACTGTTTTCCTGGCTTCCAGAAAGGTAACATTCTCCTTAAACTTGATTGACAGGATTTCTTTCTCATCTTTCCAAACTGAACATTCTTTGGAATAGGTAGGATGAGGAGACTTGCAATTGACACAGAGAAGAGGGTTATTGCAAGTCTTTTGGTCATGGTTTTCTGCTTCAAAAGCACATTTGGGACAAACAGGTGTGCTTCTGCAGTTACTTTCATGATGGCCGTACCGCTGGCATCTATAACAGCGCAACGGATTAGGCACATAAACATCGACCTTGACCGATTGAAATCCAATTTTAACAGAAGTAGGGAGAGTTGGCGTAGAGAATGTTAAGATGTATGTATGTGTATCTCTACGAATGCCATTTCTGAGAACTGAAATTCTTTTCACATCAGACACAGCCTGGCTTTTGAGGTTTGACTTGATTTCCTCCAAAGAGTCACAGAAGCTTAATTCTTTGCATCTAATGATCCCCTTGAAGGTATTAAGGGTCTTGTGTGGAAATATTTTGACATCAAGATTGAAAAGTTTCTTGTGTCCAAGCAGGTTTCTAACCTGTTGTTGCGAGAAGCACTCAACAAGCAAGGTTTCATTTTTAAGCTTTTTAACAAATTTGGGTGTGCCAAGGATTGCCGAAATGGATTTTTCAATAATAAAAGGAGATAGTTTTGTTACTGGTTTGGAAGAGTCTACAGATTCAATAACTAAAAAACGTGCAAATGATGAAGAATGTGTTGAATATTCAGACTCTGAATCAGAGTCAGAGAGTACACGCTTGGCTTTTTTAGCTCACCTGAGCACGAAGTGCTCATGGTGAGCTATTGTGATCGTGCTGTGTCCGTCGTCCGTTGTCAACTTTTTACCTTGTGTACGCTCTTGAGGGCACATTTTCAGTCTGATCTTCATGAAACTTGGTCAGAATGTTTGTCTTGATAAAATCTCGCACGAGTTTGAAATTGGGTCATGTGGGGTCAAAAACTAGGTCACTAGGTCAAATCTTAGAAAAACCTTGTGTATGCTCTAGAGGCTACATTTTCAGTCCAATCTTCATGAAACTTGATCAGAATGTTTGTCTTGATGAAATCTCGGACGAGTTTGAAATTGGGTCACATGGGGTCAAAAACTAGGTCACTAGGTCAAATCTTAGAAAAACCTTGTGTACGCTCTAGAGGCCACATTTTCAGCCAGATACTTGTGAAATTTTGTCAGAATGTTTGTCTTGATAAAATCTCGGACGAGTTCGAAATTGGGTCATGTGGGGTCAAAAACTAGGTCACTAGGTCAAATCTTCAAAAAACCTTGTGTACGCTCTAGAGGCCACATTTTCAGTCAGATGCTTGTGAAATTTGGTCAGAATGTTTGTCTTGATAAAATCTCGTACGAGTTCGAAATTGGGTCATGTTGGGTCAAAAACTAGGTCACTAGGTCAAATCTTAGAAAAACCTTGTGTACACTCTAGAGGCCACATTTTCAGTCTGATCTTCATGAAACTTGATAAGAATGTTTGTCTTGATGAAATCTCGGACAAGT
Organism: Tridacna gigas; assembly: GCA_945859785.2. NCBI lineage: Eukaryota > Metazoa > Mollusca > Bivalvia > Cardiida > Cardiidae > Tridacna > Tridacna gigas. The sequence goes on along the minus strand of OX244029.2, from coordinate 10,555,520 downwards.
TCCAAATTGGGTCACGTGGGGTCAAAAACTAGGTCACTAGGTCAAATCTTAGAAAAACCTTGTGTACGCTATAGAGGCCACATTTTCAGCCAGATACTTGCGAAATTTGGTCAGAATGTTTGTCTTGATAAAATCTTGCACGAGTTCGAAATTGGGTCATGTGGGGTCAAAAACTAGGTCACTAGGTCAAATCTTCGAAAAACATTGTGTACGCTCTAGAGGCCACATTTTCAGTCAGATGCTTGTGAAATTTGGTCAGAATGTTTGTCTTGATAAAATCTCGCAGGAGTTTGAAATTGGGTCATGTGGGATCAAAAACTAGGTCACTAGGTCAAATCTTAGAAAAACCTTGTGTGCGCTCTAGAGGCCACATTTTCAGTCCGATCCTCATGAAACTTGGTCAGAATGTTTGTCTTGATATAATCTCGGACGAGTTCGAAATTGGGTCATGTGGGGTCAAAAACTAGGTCACTAGGTCAAATCTTAGTAAAACCTTGTGTACACTCTAGAGGCCACATTTTCAGTCAGATACTTGGGAAACTTGGCCAGAATGTTTGTCTTGATAAAATCCCGCACGAGTTTGAAATTGGGTCATGTGGGGTCAAAAACTAGGTCACTAGGTCAAATCTTAGAAAAACCTTGTGTACGCTCTAGAGGCCACATTTTCAGTCAGATACTTGTGAAATTTGGTCAGAATGTTTGTCTTGATAAAATCTCGGACAAGTTTGAAATTGGGTTGTGTGGGGTCAAAAACTAGGTCACTAGGTTAAATCTTAGAAAAACCTTTTGTACACTATAGAGGCCACATTTTCAGTCCAATACTCTTGAAAAATGGTCAGAATGTTTGTCTTGATTATATCTTGAAATAGTACGAAAATGTGCCATGTTGGGTCAAAAACTAGGTCACCAGGTCAAATCTAAGAAAAACGTTGTGTATGCTCTAGAGGCCATATTTTATGTCCAGTACTCTTGAAAGTTGGTCAGAATGTTTGCCTTGATAATATCTCTGACTAGTTTGAAATTGGGTTATGTCGGGTGAAAAACTAGGTCACTAGGTCAAATCTTAGAAAAACCTTGTGTAAGCTCCAGAAGCCACATTTTCTGTCTAATACTCTTGAAAGTTGGTCAGAATGTTTGTCTCGATGATATCTCAGTTGAATTTGAAAATGAGTCATGTCGGGTCAAAAACTAGGTCACCTGGTCAAATCTTAGAAAAACCATGTGTACGCTGTTGTGGCCACATTTTTTGTTCAATACTCTTTTAAAGTTGCTCAGAATGTTTGCCTTGGTAATATCTTGGATGAGTTTGAAAATGGGTCATGTTGGGTCAAAATCTAGGTCACTAGGTCAGATCTTAGAAAAACCTTGTGTACGCTGTAGAGGCCACATTTTCAGTCCAATACTCTTGAAATTTGGTAAGAATGTTTGTCCTGATGATATCTTGGACCAGTTTGAAAATGTGTCATGTTGGCTGAAAAACTAGGTCACTAGGTCAAATCTTAGAAAAACCTAGTGTATGAATGACTCTCAGAAAGAAGCCTTTTGAAAACACTGTTTGAAAATGAGAAAATGCTGATATCCAGCATTTTTTCCCTTTTTCACAATGTTTTCTACCCCTTTGATCCACATATTATTTGTTTTATGCAGAAGGTTCAGACTGATGAGTTTAAAATTTTATTGTTTGGTAATACATATATCTCACAAGATGTTGGAAATTGGTTGTGCCTGGTCAAAAGGCTCAGGTGAGCGACTCCAGGGCCATCATGGCCCTCTTGTTTTGAGAAGCCATAATTGTTGTTGTATATTCATCACCGATGTTCCCCACCCGCCTCGGAGTCCAACAAGGGGACATGATCTGGGGAAATCCAACTCAGATCATGACAAGGATACATCGGTAATATACTCGAAGTGAAAGGGCTAGACCAGACAAATGTAGGCCCGCAGAATGTCATACCAAGCATAGACTAACTTTGGGCGGTTACAAGTGTCAACCAAACACCAACTTTCACCCGATTAGCCCATGAGCCACCGCCTTCTAGGGTATTGACATACAGCAACTGATGACAGAGAAATGATGTATCTGTGTATGATTAAGAGAAAACAAAGTCAGAGAAACACCCTAGGGCTCGGCGTGACCAGCCGATTGATCAGAACGGGCCTTCCTGACCCCTCGTTTAACCCTTTCCCAAACAAGCCCTGGTTTTCACGTGTCTGCAGTACAAGTCTTTTGAAAACACTGTGGGAAAAGGAGAAATTGCTCGTAACGAGCAATTTCTCCTTTTCCCACAGTGTTTTCTATCCTTTTTTGATAACTTTCTGCCATTTTCATCAAATTTAAAATTGTCCTCTGCAAACTCTATCAATTTGGATCAGTCCGAAATTTGTCGTTTGGGAAAGGGTTAATTCAATTCAAGGCCAAAGTGGTGTGTTGCGAAAACAGAGCCATCAAAGGGCCGAGCTCTGAATCCACTCAACCACCAGGATCCTGTCATCGAACGACACGAGTTGCAGCCCACGGCAAACAGGCAGGCACAGTGGGGGGGTCTTACCCCTGCTGTAGTGCGACAGCTGAGCTATTTCTATCCCCCTGCCCAGCTGGGGGTAGATTGTGTGGTAAAGGGTTAATTAATAGCGATACAAATCTCATTGCAAGGAAATTCGTCAGGTGTGTGTGTGTGTGTGTGTGTGTGTGTGTGTGTGTATATATATCCGTCGACGTATAATTAGATGAAACAATTGTTCCAAATACTGAAACAAATTAACAATCCAGAAATTATGAAAGTACATTAAAAATGTTTCACAAGTTTTTTCTCCCAATTCTGCCCGTCGACCGACTGAAACTTCTTCAAATGAAACAAATTTTATGCAATATATTTAATTCTATCACATATAAATCATTTTTAGCCTGGGCTTGGCTTGCCAAGCCCAAGCTATGGTAATCATATACCAAAATTTCAACCCCATCCACATGATCCGAGCAGTTATGAGTAAAAGTGAAAAGTATCGCTTGCAATGCATCTCACTATGCTGAAAGAAACGACCCCCAAAAATGATAAAAATATTTGGGTTTGAACATCATAGTTAGGTTTAAGTTCACAAAGTACTGTGAGAGATGTGCGATGTTAATCTAACAAAAGTATTTGACAAAGAATTTCAAGCCCTAATGATCTTATTTACAAGTGGAAATTAGTGCGCTGTAACACTGAAAAATCCTTAGATGTAGTTAGGTAGTTAGATGTAGAATCGGCTGAGTAGTGATGAGTGATGTTGCCGAACAATACTCGGAATCTTTCGTCTTTCCTATTTTTTGACACAATGTGCATGACAAAACGCAGACGATGTACTCTTTCCCCTAAACAGCTGAACATTTCAAAAACTCGGTAAGATTTATTTTCGCAAAACTACTGTGCTTCTCGTATCTAAAGGTATAAATATGTTTTGATTGGCCCAGTATGTACAATGCATTATTTCTTCTTGTCAGAGTTATCCCGATATCCTATGACGTCTCGGACCATGACAATTTCGACCCATTTTGGGCATTACAAACTTGGCACACAAAATCGAATACGTAACGTTACACTTTGTAATATGAGCCATGGACAACCAGTAAAGAAGACCTAAATGGCAAGCGTGTTATATCAAAGATCAGACTTCTCATTAAGTGCCATCTGATCTTGATTTTTGATCTCCGCTATTTATCGATAATAAATTGCTTGACCTGAGATTAGCATCAGGTGGTAGGCGTTTTATATTGAAGATCATATTCATTACTTGGTGCAATCTGATCTTGATCTAAGCTGTCAATGCAGGATATTTAACCCTTTGGCGTCTCAGCGCAACTCGATGCTCTTTACGGCTAGTGTAGATTCAGATCAAACTGCACAGAATGTGCAGTCTGATCTTGGATCTACATTGTCTGATACGATGAGTTATCTTCTACCAACAACAATTTTGGAATCGCCATGTTACAACATATATACGTGGCTTGAAAACTTCATCCATTGTATTGAACAATTTAACCCTTTACCAAACAATCCCAACTTTTAATGACCCTGAGAAAGAAGCCTTTAGAAAACATTGTGGGCAAAGGGAAAAAAAATGCTGGAAACCAGCATTTCCTCCTTTTCCGATAATGTTTTCTACCCTTCCCGAAAAAGATATCAGTTTTTCAGTCACATTTATTTTGTCGTCTGCAACTGTTTTGAATTTGGACAGGTCTAAAATTTTGTCGTTTGATAAAGAGTTAAGGGTTAAGTGATAATAGGTACTGAAAGAGTTAGGTTTTTAACACATTGCATACGGATCCATATTTTTACTGCCAGTTAATGCAGACAAATTTGATGTTATTTCATTATTAAAGTTACTGTGTGCAGATGAACCGCTCCTTCCAAAATGATAGGAACATATTTCAAAGCTGATGAATTTTCAAAGGTGTCGGAGTGCAGAGCAATTCAAGACTGTCAGTATTAGTACTCATCTGTGTAAATTCACAATGTTACTAAGAATAATGTAAGAAAAATATTTTATCGTCCTATCATGTATTTGTTCGAGGCTAGTTTGTCCAAAAACTATAGCTTGTCCATGGGCATGGTCATCCATGGGCTTTTTCATCCAGGCTTGTTTGTCCCACATTATTGCAACCTACTTTATTAAAATGAATTTTAAGTGAAACATAAATTAAAAAATCAAGTAACATCATATATCTACAATTAGGAAGATTTTTTTTTTCTTTAATTAATGTCTGTGAATCACTGGTTTTCTTAGAATTTTCACCATCAGCAATGGGGGAACAATCTCAAATTTGTCGCCATCATTGGCTACTTCTAAATACCAAGATTACCAATCGTCAAAACTCAGAATTAAGGCAATATAAAAGCTCACTGCTCAAGTGAAAGAGGATTGAATTGTGTCGTAATGACTACCATCAATCATCGAAAAGAAATTGGCTGAGCTAAGGATTCAAACCAGTGACCCCCCTGTTCTCAAGTCTGGTACGCTAACGACTGTGCTAATGGGGCTCTACTGCAGTAATTAGTCCCCTACCGGCGAAGCTGAAGGGGACTTTAGGTTTGCACTCCGTCCGTCTGTCCATCTGTCCGTCTGTCCGTCAGTCCGGCAATTCAGTTTTCCGTTTTTTTTTTCTAAATGCTGGTACATATTGAGCTGAGTTTTGGTGTGTAAGTCACCCACCATCACTTACAGATCAAGTTTGAGTTTCATTCCGGTCCACTTGTTTTTCACGGATTTACTGGCCTTGGAGTTACAAAATTTCACTGATAAATCAGTTTTCCGAACTTTTTTCCTAAACGCTGGTAGGTATTGATCTCAGATTTGCTGTGTAACTCAACCAGCATGACTTACAGATCAAGTTTGACTTTCGTTCCGGTCCACTGGTTTTTCACGGATTTACGGGCCTTGGACTTACAGAATTTCACTGATTAATCAGTTTCCGGGACTTTTTTTTCTAAATGCTGGTAGATATTCACCTGACTTTTGCTGTGTAAGTCAACCACCATGACTTACAGATCAAGTTCGAGTTTCGTCCCGCTCCACTGCTTTTTCACGCATTTACTGGCCTTGGACTTAGCAAATTTTACTGATAAAACATTTTTTCCGCACTTTTTTTCTAAACGCTGCTACATATAGAGCTGATTTTTGGTGTGTACATCAACCACCATGACTTACACATCAAGTTTAAGTTTCGTCCCGGTCCACTGCTTTTTGACGCATTTACGGGCCTTGGACTTACAAAATTTCATTGATAAAACATGTTTCCGCACTTTTTTTCAAAACGCTGCTACATATAGAGCTAATTTTTGGTGTGTACATCAACCACCATGACTTACACATCAAGTTTGAGTTTCGTCTCGGTCCACTGCTTTTTGACACATTTACGGGCCTTGGACTTAAAAAATTTCACTGACATGCCAGTGATACATACGGCCGGTAGGGACTGGGTATTGCTATGCAATACTATCAGAATGCTTGTTGGTTTTAACTTTTTACCAAATGATAAAATTTTAGACTTAACCAAATTGAAAGCCTTTGCAAATGATGGAATTTGTCCCAGATTGGGGAGAAAGCACTGTGGGAAAAGGGGAAAATGCTAGTATACATAGAAGCAACAGTATCTTGAATTACTTCGAAAATGCAGAAAATGAATTGAAAAAGTTAGTAACAGGCCCAGTGTTCTGAAATTTTAAAGAATCAAAAAGAATAGAGAGCAAATTGCTTGTTTACAAAAAAGAGAGCCATTTTCTTTTTATCCCAAAAAGGGCCATGTTTTGCTCCAAAAATATTGACCATCAGCAAATCATTTTTATGCACCATGTCTTGGATAAAGTTAAAAGTAAAACTAGCAAACACCAATCATCTGAAGACTACATCTCTGGCCAAATCTTCACCACATTTAGTCCTAGTATTTGTCTTTATAGTAATATTTAATCCTTTACCACACAATCCTGATTTTTGAGTCACCTGGTTGCGTAGCAACCAGGCTCTCATCGTTATCATCCTGATCTATGGGGTGACGTAGGCATACCTCCGGCCTTGTACTGCTTCCTGGCCGAGTTCCGGTTTACGAGATAAAACATAGTTTCCAAATTATTCTGTTAACAACCCAGTTTCTGTCGTATATAACTTACAACTGTGCCTTTGTGATAATGAATATGTCTATAAAGACCGAGCTGTTTAACGGTTCAAACCTTTGAAACAATCATTTCGTCCACATGGGTACACGATAGCCTATCGCTTACACAGACGTCATCTCTAAATATAGCGCATTATGTGTGTATCTAAAAATAGCCACTGTGACCTAAAACAAGTTTGCGGACACGCTGAAAAATATTCTCCGACGACAAGCGTCTTTACTACGGCACGCTTCTATTTGTGGACAGTTCTCAGTGAAAATGGTTTGATAATTACCCATTAGAAGTACACCCTAATTCTTATAATCTGTCCTTAATTGTTACAAGTCTTATAACAATTCAACACTCAACCTATGGTCGGAAAGAGGAAGGCCATACCGAGTTGACATGGAAGCTTTCAATGGAGATTTTTCCCAACACTAGGCTAAAATTTTTAAACAAATTTATAACGACTTTGAATGGTTGCGTTGCCTTCTTAGACATTCTTACATGTTGCTTCTTCAGAGCTTTTCATTCTAGATTTTAAATACTTTGCACACCAATATTCTAGGTGCATAGAGATCGTACATAGGGTATGTAATTGCGCACGGTTCTAGGCTGTACCAAGTCATCGCTTAGCAGGTGCTTTCTGGAATGTAGCTGTGCGACAAATATAGATCTTATAATCACGTGATGTATAACGTCATTTGCACCACGGAATTCTTTATAATCGGAGAGGTCATCAGACCTCTCCAACAGTGGTGAGTTTAAAAGGCAGACTGCCACAGAAATCGCTGTCTAAATCCATTTGTTTTTGCGAAATTGTTCTGATACACAGTCTATTTCGTCATGGTTTTATAAACAAACCGAAATCAAAAAAATGAAACAGGAAATAAATGTTTTTTTTTTTTATATGACGCATTTCCAAAAAGGTTTATTATACTATAGTAAATGATCTCTCTAAAAATTGCAATTTTTCATTAAAAAATAAATCTAAGCAAAGAGAAAAAAAAAAATTGTTAAAAAAGAGTAAGAACACCGCGGGAAAAGATCACGTGACTTAATACTATTTGGAGAATTCGTACCCTGGAGAACTCGTATCCGAATCTCGAAAGCGCGAGTTCTCTGGAGAATTCGTACCCCACAAATAGATATAAATAGGTTGATCAGTATGTTTTCAACTTCGTTTTTCAAAACTGACTAGACTCTAGCATTTTTCTCAGTTTTATACAAATATTCTATGGATTTATAATGATATAGATTTGATGAAATAACACACAGAGTTGCCTCTATTATGTGGGATTGCGAGAATCCCGCGAAAATCAACTTATGAGCGGGGAAAAAATAGTCGTGCCTCTTCGCCCTACGTACCGCACACCTCAAAAGAGTCCGTGGTCGTTTGGTTTTGGGCGGATTGCGCAGGTTGACATGGTCGATACTTTTGCAGATGCATTAAGCGCCCTTTTCTCAGAGCATGGCTCATTTATCTACTTTCTTAAATTTTTAATGTTTAGACTAACAACCTCTTCATTTTACATGTCTGCAGCAGACAACTTTTCAAAATATTGTGAGAAGAGAAGCTGCTAGTCACTGCAGTTTCCCCCTTTGTCACAATGGTTTCCATCGCATCAAAGCACCATCTTCCACATTCATTATCAAAGTTTGAATTGTCGTCTGCATGCTTTTTCTGTTTGGGACAGTCCAAAAATTGCTGTTTGTTAAAGGATTAAAAAATGTTACATTTATTTTTAACATATCTGGTACTAGTATTATGTATAGGCCACCTTTATTTATTGTCATCAGGTAAGATTCTTGCCTATTCAGTGGAATTGGCATATTGTATCAAATTTTAATTGAACGATTTCTCCTTTCCAAAAATATTTTGGCTTATCTGAGCACACATAACAAACATTCATTAGAGGTTTGTTCCTTTTGAAAATGAGCCAAATGGGTCATCATCTTCAGTTTTGTGTCCTTGAATTTTGAAAAAAAAAAAGAAATGTATTTCTGAGCATGTTGATAGCATATGGCCTACAATTTCTAGAATATTATAACAATGTGGAACATGTACTGTTTTGTGCCTTTACACCAGCAAAATTTAAAAAAAAAAAAGATGTTTTTTCTCATTCATTTAATTCCTCACTTGTTTGTTTACATCTACCAAAATATACTGAAATCAAAAGCCAATAAACTATTTGAAAACATTGATGCCGACCTCTCCTGGCTTCTTTTTTAAAGAAGCCAACTTGTTTTACATAATTATGAATCAGTCGCTGAAGCGGCCCTTATTTTCAGCGTACACCGACCTAGCGCTTCACCGATCTATGCAGAGAGAGTGTTTAAAGTATACTGTGTTTGATTAATTGTTTTTCATTTATAAAGAGGTGAATTTTTAAAAGTCTGCTGTTTTTTTTTTTAATGCGCGATTAACCTAGATCTAGTATTTATGAAACAATTTATTAGTGTGGGTGTCAGAACGCAAGGTGCTTTCATAACGGCCAAAAATCTGAATTCACACGGGAATTCGACTTGAAACTACGCAGTTCTAACAACCAGCGATCTGAGAACTTGACTTTTTACTCCACTATATTTCAAATATAAAAGAACAGAACAACAAGCGCTTTATTGGAGTGTTTGTAATCTTGTAAAGGGTTGTTGTAAAGGGTCATTTAGAGTGAATCGCAAACATTTAGTTCAAGTCAAAGCAATATACTTGTAGATCTCTAAAATTTTCAATTGGTGTGGAAGCAGTACTAATTCCTGGGACGTTACAAAACAGACACAAAGTTAAAAGGCTGATGATCATGCCATTGGGTTATATTGTTTTTCTTGAGCTGTAGCAGCCACATTCTTCGAGTCCACTGTGGACAAAACTTGAACCCGGATAGCAACAAATACAAATTCTTTCCAAAGGACAAGTAGATTAACGAGTCAAATATTTGTGTGTGCTCCAGAGGCTACATTTCAGTCCAATGATCATGAAATTGCCTGGCTGTTTGTCTCAATAATAATTTTTGACAAAACTGAAAGTAGGTCATGGGGGTTAAAAGAAAAAGGTTGTCACTAGGTCAAATCAGACGGAACCGTAATAGATCTAGTGCTTTAGAATCCATTTATGTTTAGTCCAATACTCACGGAACTTTGTCAGACTGCTTAAATTAGATATGGGTGAGTTGCAAAAGGGTATTTTTGGTCTAAAATTGTGTCCCTAGATCCAATACCAGAAGACAAAGTTCATTTGAGTTCCATACTAATGTTGCCTAAATGGTCCTCTTGTAAAATTGTTCAAGTGGTTCAGCTCTGTTTCTATAAACTTCACAGAAGCTTCAGAACTGACTAGTAACATTTCAAAATAACCGCCTCTGAAACTGTATAAGCAATTATACCCAAATTTCATATCTAGCATCCTGTATTTGAAAGGACAATTATTGAAATTAAACAATATATGTATAACCATGTGGTCCCTCCAATTTTAGAAATTTGTGTCATATAAAAACAACTTGCTTCAAATCTGGGGAGAAAATGTATGCCATATTCTAACTGAAATTATTTAGAATGCTTGTTTTAGCAATATGTGTAAGAATTAAGATATACATGTACATGTAAGTTAAGTCAACCAGATTCTGCGCTAGAAAAAACATTTTTTATCAACCTAGAAGCCTAATTTTTGTCCACATTCTTTACAGGCATTATTAAGCTAGGAGGAACTGTAAATATTGATTTAACTTCGACAGTTATTACGCCCCTCTGAATTTCGAGGTGGGGGAAGAGAATGGTTTTCATGTTGTCTCTCCGTCTGTCCGTTCGTCCGTCCGATCTTCCGTCCATCCAGATTAATATGTTATAAAATCGTTGACGAAAGTTGACGAATGCTTTTAATAGATTTGAACAAAAAAAGGGTGAAAACTTCTAACCCATTACCATCCAGGCGACTCTCGGGACTACCAGTCCTTTGATTAACAACTGTGATGAAGGAGGGTTTAGAAAATACTGGAGGAGGGGCTCAGGAGAAATTGCTGGTGACCAGTATTTTCTCCTTTTTTTCACATTGTTTTGCTAAACTTTCCAATGTCAGCATTAGCATCACATTTGATTTGTCATCTGCAGTAGATTTCAATTTGGACAGGTCTAAAATTTTGTTGTTTGATAAGGAGTTAAGATGATTTTGACAATTGCCACTATGCAAATATGAAAATTGGGTTAGCAAGTTTGTTTCCTAATTACAACGGTCACAAGTTTAAATTTTGGTCAGTCTTGGTAAAAATAAAAAGGTCACACAAGACAGATTACAATCACTCTTGTTGTTTTTTTTTTTGGTAATAAATTAGAATTATCTTAGATGATTTCGAATGGTTGCTCCCCTGGTAACAACACTGACAACTTGTTTATACTTTTGAGACCATATTTTGATTACATGAACTGAGTTCATATTCACCAACTGTTCTTAAGAACGTTCTTTGTCTTATTCTCCAAGATTTTCAAAATTTGAAAGTAAAACACTACTTCTGATTGGCTAAACCAGATGGTTTAGCCAATCAGAAGTGTTACTTTCAGATCTAGAAAATTCAGGAGAATAAGACTGAGAAAGTTCTTAGGAATGGTAAGTAAATAGAGATCCTGATCTGTCCATCTGTCTTAATAGTATGCCATGCAAATTTCCTTTTGTGTTTAAAGCCAAGACAGGTGGTTCAGTCTATTAAATACAAGGCTTGAAAGCCAGGTTTGCTGAGCTCTGCCTATTTCTTTCAGACAATTGATGATAGTCATGGGAGGAGGATTCAACCCCTTTCACTGCTGTATATTTTTTCAATTATGTTTATGTGGTAAAGTAGCCAGTGGCTTAAAAAGTACAAGTTAAACCAATTCTAGGAAGGCATGTATAGGTGCACTGGCTTTTGCAACATAATTGAAATAATGTTGAAAATAGTGTTAAACCATAGAAGCAAGTTTTGGTCCAAATTTACTGAAAATTGTTGGGCCAAAATTTTGTCTAGATAATCTTTTTGATCTGACAATACCGATAGGTCCATTTGTATACATTTCAAAAGCAGTATAAGGATGGAAAATCCTAAAAGAATATCAACCAGGTTACCCTCCCACCCAGTGTCAATGAAACTTGGTCAAAATGTTAGATTTCACTGTGTTTTAGGGTAGCTGTGGCTTTAAATTAAAATTGGGCAGAATATTTGTAATTTTAAACCAAGGTTTCCCTAAAACACAGTGAAATCTAACACTGAAATTGGGCAGAATATTTGAGTCCAGCTCCTGTAGCTCAGTCGGTAGCGTACAGGACTTGAGAGCAGGGGGTCGCTGGTTCGATCCCCGGCTTGGCCAATTTCTTTCCATGGATTGATGATAGTCAATGCAACAGGATTCATTCCTCTCTCACTGCTGATCATTGTTTTGACGATGGTTATGTGGGAAAGCAGCAAGTGGCTTGGAAGGAATATTGTGCGTGGTACTGGTAAAAGAAACTCAAGGAAAGCATAGATAGGTGCACAGGCTGCCATGAAATAACTGAAATAATGTTGAAAAGGGTTTTTAACACTATAAATCAATCAATCAGAATATTTGCCTTGATAAATGTTTCAGACAAGTTCAAAATGAATCATATCAGGTCAAAGAGTAGGTCACTGGGGAAAATCGTAGGAAAACCTTGTTTGCACTCAGAGATAAAATTTTCAGTCAGATACTCTTGAAAATTGGTTTGAATTTTTGTCTTAATGACATCTCATACAAGTCTGATATTAGTTTGTGTAGTATCAAAAAGTAGGTCACTTTTATGAATCAGAAAAACGTTGTGTGCAGCATATAGGCCACATTTATCAGCAGTAGGCCTATTCCTATTTGCATGCTGCTCATTTTGATTGGTTGCATGAGCCTTTACAAATTATGTTTTTCCATTCTGTTGTCAACTCTACAAACTGTCAGTGTGAGACAGTGTAGAGATATTTTTATTAGTCTGTACAAATGTGATCTAGAAGTTTCAAGCCTGTACAAATGTGATAGAAATTTTGAGCTTCTGGGCCTCTTCTTTCTTCTTCACCCCTTCAGATGCCCAGGCTTTCAGTGCCTTTGGTGCTTTGATTTCAATAAGCAGTATCCGCCTCATCGTATCCAAATTTACCGATGCGCGATACCCACTATGTTGAAACATCCACCACAAAATCGTCAATTTCATGGTCTTCACCAAACAAAGAATTACTCTCATCCTCATCCTCTGAAACTACATTATTTTCACTACGAATTGTTTAGTACATGTACGGCCTTACGGGACCAGAATCGTCTGTTTCTTCGTCTTCAGTACTGCTCAAATCGCTATCAAACACAACGTCCATTTTGAGACAAGTACGGCTATGATGTCGCAAATCAAGGGACGCGACAATAAGTAAGGGAGATAAGCGATGTCGTAAAAACTAATAAGCAGAAATACAAATTGGAATAAAGTACTTTTTCCATTTTTCTTTTCTAATTAAAACATTACCAGGTTACCAACTGATAAATGTAGTTTTGAAAATTAACATTTTCTGAAACCTGTTGATTTGTCCTTTAAGCATGGATTTCAAAATAATGTTATGCAGTATCATGTGAACATTTTTTACTTGGGTAGTTTCTGGTAAAGGTCACCTTATGGTAACTTGAAACGATTCACATAAGCAGAGCCTGTTCCAGTCATAATTTCAAATTCATGCAAGGATTTCAAAGTGATTTTTTATCCCTCACTAGAAGTAATGCTTTGCAAAATATATATTCAGGTACTTTCAAGATCAAGGTCAATCATGAAGAATGAGTGATAGAATTATAGAAATATAAAAAAAAATCAAGACCATTACTTGTTTTCATTTACAGCGCTGTAAGTAGAATTGCGCTGTCCAAGCAAGAAGTTATTTTGCTTCTTTTTTTTAAGCTAGTGTTGTAGTGTGGCTTGACACACCAAAGCAAAAGCAAACACCAAGCGTAACAAGTTGTTGCTGAACAACCATCTAGTTGGATGTACATGGGTCTGATTAAATTTGTTTTGATGATTATAGTTGAATATTTGTTTAGACAATGGAATTTTAATGAGTTTTTGTGTTTCCCATGATTATTCACTTAGTATTTGTACTGCATCCAAATTATATGTAAATATTCATTTTCAACATGTGGTGCTCCATTTTCAATGACGTAAATCAATTTACAAGGGCATGAGCTTTTTCATGAATCCAGAATGTTTTATTTTTCAGTTGTGCAACAAGACATGATGAGCTTTCAACAGAGGATAGAAGTATTCTAGGAAAAATCCATGCAACAAGCTGCATCCACTTCTTTTTAAATGGAAACCTTGAAAAAGCTGATATATCGGGTACTAGTATGATTTTGCTTTATAAACAGGTCAGAACCACAAAACAGGGTTTACATCTTAACCCTTTCCCAAAGAAGCCCTGGTTTTCATGTGTCTGCAGTACAAGTCTTTTGAAACACTGTGGGAAAAGGAGAAATTGCTCGTAACAAGCAATTTCTCCTTTTCCCACAGTGTTTTCTACCCTTTCGGAGAACTTTGTCATTTTCATCAAATTTAAAATTGTCATCTGCAAACTCTTTCAGTTTGGACCAGTCTAAATTTCATCGTTTGGGAAAGGGTTAAACTGCTTGTATTGATAAAGCTGACCTTAGTCTAGAAAATTTTAAATCTTTGTTATAATGACATAATGACTTTTTGCCTGTAGGTGCTTTCTAGATACCTTACTCAGAAACATGCAGGGAACAAATTGTTCTCCTTGCTAACTCTTTAGCAGATGGCAAAACTATCGCAATGCATTTGCAGAGGACAAAGAAAATTAGGCTCAAATGATGGAAATTGTCTTTGAAAGGGTATAAAACAGTCGGAAGAGGAGAACAGGCTAGTCATTGGCAATTTCTTTTTCTCATCTCTTCAAAGGCCTTTCATCCTCAGGTTCAAAACAGGGTTGTGTGGTAAAGGGTTAATAGGAGCAATCTATTTTGACAACATAGTCTTTAGCTCTGTTCTCAACTTTTATACTCATGAAACTTGGTCAGAATGTTTGCCTTAATAATATATCAGGCTCGTTTAAAATGGAACATGTTGGCTCTAAAAGTTGGTCATTTTGTCAGATCTTTGAAAACCCTTGTGTATGCTATAGAGGTCACATTTTTAAGCCATAACTCATGAAAGTTGGTCAGAATGTTTGTCTTGATGATATCTTTGGCAAGTTTGAAATGGGTTACATCAGCGGTCAAAAAGTAGGACATTAGAGGCAAATTTTAGGTTCACCTTTTGTACATGCTAGAGGTAACCTATTCAGTCCATTGCTTATTAAAGTTGGTCTGAATATTTGTCTTGATGATACCTTGAAGAAGTTTGTACCCTTCAGAGGCCTCCTTTTTAATCCAAAACTCTTGAGAATTGGTCAGAGTGAATGTCTTGATGATATTTGGGATAAGTTTGAAATGGATCATGTCAGATCAAAAAGTAGGCCACTTGCACATGTCTTAAAAAAACCATGTGTACTCTCTAGCAGCAAGATTTTTCTGTTCAATAATCATAAAAAATTGTTACAGTGTTTGTCATGATATCGGTTTGAAAGAGGGTTGTGTATGGTTAGAAAAAAGGCACTGGGACACGTCTGGTAAAAACTTTGTTAACACACTCAGGCTGTCAACTGATTCTTATATTCCTATATTTTCTTATATTTTGGTTCAAAATCCTATATTTTGAAAGACCTCTTATATTTCCTATATTTTCCTATTTTTTGAAAAATATTCCTATATTTTTTTGGAAATTTGTCGCAGATAAATGTAGAGATTGTAAATATTTCTGTGATACTGCTATTGGCTTCTTTATTTTACAGGTTAGAGAATTCTTACCATGTCTTTCACAGCATCACCAGCCATCAGAAAATGCTTCAGTGCATCTCTTCATCACCTGTATGGGCACCTTGCAAGGCAGTACAATAGGATATTGGCCTTTTAGGTAAATCAAAGTCTTGCTGTATTCAGATTTTCTTTCAGGTACTCCCCAGTGATGAAATGCAGGGCAAGTCTCTGGAATGACATCAACACAACTTCCAAAGGCAGTACTAAAATGACAGACTGGTACATAAGTACCATGTCTGATTTAGATTATTCATTAACGTTCATTTCAGTTTTACCAAAATTCAAAATCTTCATTAAATAAATTCAGTTGCCTTTAGGATTTTTTAGAGACTTTCTTATGTATTGAGGGGACCATATATGCTCTTCCAAACTTGAATTGAAGCAAATTAGAAGACTGTGTTATCAAAAGCAATGTTTTGTTTTTAAAAGCACATAGAGTCTCTAAACAAGGTAAGATGCACACAGCTTCAACATTTGAACTTTACAGTTGTGCCATTGACCAACCATGGTGAAAGGATCTGGTGTCTGTAGACATCTGTACAATTTTCAGAATGCTGGTTTCTGTCATATTTCTAGTCAGTTTCTGTATTCATATCGTTACCGTTCCAATTTTTCAAGTCACTGATTTTGTTGTGTTAAGAATCATTGCAGTCAAAGTCATCTTAACCAAGACATGAAAATGTTGCTGAAGTTACTTTGTACTTATTATGTACATGTATAATAAGTTTCATACACAGTAATTTTCATTGGATTCTTGCTTTATGATTATGTTCTGAATCATCCTACTTCTTTTCAATGCTAATTAATGATAATTAAACAGAAGATTATGTGCTGAATCATCCTAGTTCTTTTCAATGCAAATTGATGGTAATTAAACAGAAGTAGTTTGGTCATTACTAAATAGAAGGGACAGATGCTCTGGACTAAATGGGTGAATAATGCTGCTAACTCTTTAAGTTTCATTGAAGACTAATCTAAAGTAAAGATACCATTTCTTATTCATTTCCTATTGTATTCTTGTTAACATTCTGTTGTTATGTATTAATCCATTTTTAGCTTCACTGGCCAAAGGCCAGTGGGCTTATGTCATGGCCCGGTGTCCGTTGTGCATCCGTGCGTGCGTTAACTTTTATTTCAAACATCTTCTTCTCTGAAACTACCCATCCAATTTTCATGAAACTTCACAGAAATGATCCTGCCATGATCCTCTTCAGAATTTCTTGAAAGAATTTGATTCCTTCAAAAACTCTGGTTGCCATGGTAACAAAACTGAAAAATATTGGAAATCTTTAAAAATCTTGTCTGAAACCATAAGGCATAGGGCTACCAATTTTGGCATGTAGCTTTATGTAGTAGACCTCTGTCATGTTTCTTGAAATTATAGCCCTGGGGTCAAAAGTGGCTCTGCCCCAGGGGTCACAAGTTTTACATAGGCTTATATAGAGAAAACTTTAAAAATCTTCCTGTACCTAGCCATAAGGCCTAAACTACCAAATTTTGCATGTAGCTGTATCTAGTGGGCTTCTACCAAGCGGGCCAAAATTTTAGCCCTGGGGTCAGAATTGGCTCTGCCGCAGGGGTCACAAGTTTTACATGGGCTTGCATAGTGACAACTTAAGAAATCTTCCTGTACCTAGCCGTAAGGCCTAGAGCTACCAAATTTTGCATTTAGCTTGATCTAGTGGGGGTCTACCAAAAGTGCCCAAATTACAGTCCTGGGGTCAATTTGGCCTCATGCTGGGGGTGGGGGGGGGGGGGGAGGTTCACAAGATTTACATTGGCTTATATAGGGAAAACTTTTAAATCTTGGTGTACATAGCCATAAGGCTTAGGGCTACCAAATTTTGCATAATTATAGCATTACCTAGTGGACAACCACAAAGAGGGCCCAAGTTACATCCCTAGGATCAAGTTTGGCCCTGCACCAGGGGACACATGGGTTTATGGAGTGAAAAATTCAGAAACCGTCTTGTTACTAGCCATAAGGCCAAGAACTCCCAAATTTGGCATGTTATTCTTCTAATACACATATTCCCCATTTAGTCCGACAGTAGCCCTGGGGGTCAAAGTTTTATAAGGGCTTATATAGTGAAGACGTTTTGACAATCTTCTTGTTTCTAACCATAAAGCATAGGACTAACAAATTTGGCATGTTTTGAGCCTTGGGATCAAAATTTGTCCCACTCCAGGGTTCACAAATTTTAGATAGGCTTACATAGTGAAAACTTAACATATCTTTTTTTATCCATACTGTTAGGCCTAGGTCTATAAAATTTTGGCATGCCGATTCATATTGTAGACTTCTACCAAGATTGTTCATCTTTTTCATTGAAACCACTCTTTCAATTTTTACCAAACTTTACAGATATCATCTTGCCATGATGTTCTTCAGAATGTCTTCAAAGAATTAAGTTCTGTTAAAAGCTGTGGTTGCTATGGCTACAAAACTGAAAAGTATTGAAAAACCTTTAAAAATCTTTTCCAAAAGCTTGTATTTACTAACATCATTGTAGCTCATGAAAAAGATACTGCTTTTTAGCTCCACAGGCCTAAGGCCATCAAGCTTATTGTCTCTGAAACTGCTTCGCCCAATAAGTCACAAGCTTTACATAGGCTAATATAGTGAGAACTTAAAAGGTCTTCTTGTTCCTTACCTTGAGTTACAGCTGTAATATTGTATGTGTGTAATCTAAATAACCTCTTCCAAAGTTATTCAAGTTATGTCAAAATTAGTCCTATCTCATGGGTCATAAACATGTGCTTATAGCGTGAAAATTCAAAAAATCTTTTTGCTCCTAACCGCAAACCCAAGGGCTACAAAATCTGGATCACTTTTGATTTTTTTTTTAAATTAGCCTTGCATCAGGGGTCTTATGTTTTACAGAGGCTTCATATGGATGAAACTTGAAAATCACCTTATTTATAACCATACAGCATAGACTTGTATTATTTTGGCATGTGGCTTTATCTTGTGGACCTCTACCAGGGTTCAAGTAATTATAGCTGTGGGATCAAAAATGGCTTTGCCCTGCGGGTCTCAACTTTCACATGGGCTTTTACAGAGAAAACTTTGTAAGTCTTCATTTTGAAACCATTTGGCTACGAATTGAAATGTTTAGTATTTATGGTTTATATTTATAAGCCAGTGGAGCAATACAGGGCCATCATGGCACTCTTGTTATTATTTGTGTGACCCTGATTTAATATAAAAATACATTCCAGTTGCCCATTCAGGTGATGATGATGATGTGCTATGCATCAGCTCTCTGCCTAGATTGTGATGCTGTTGAAGTGAATGGTTATTTTAAGGTAGATTTTAATCATTGATTAATGTAGAAAACAGTAAGTGAAGGCAAAGAAGGTAAGAATTGTTAGTGTAAATGCCTTTGAATGAAATGATTTTCGTTTGGAAAACTCCTATATTTTGCATTAAAACTAGCCAAAAACTCCAATATTTGTTGAAAAAATAGTCCTATATACCTCCTATATTTTGAAGAAGACTTGGTTGACAGCCTGCACACTAGAGGCCTCATTTTCTGACAAATACTCATGGAAGATGATAAAGAATTGTTTTAATATTATCTCAAATGAATTTCGAAACAGGTTACATTGCATAAAAAAGTAGGTCACTGGGACAAATATTACAAAAACCTTGGGTATATTCGAGGGGCTACACTTTCAGTCCAATATTCTTGGAAGTTGGTCGAAATGTTTTCTTGATATCTGGGACAAGTTAAACAATGGGTCAAGAAGTAGGTCACTGGGACAAGTCTTAAAAAAACTTTGTGTGTACTGTAGAGGCAACATTTTCACCCATACTCATCAAACTGGGTCTACATGTTTGTCCTGATATTTGGAGAAAAATATTCGCTGCACTCCATCTTGTGTTCTCGAAGATACATAGGCTCCGGTGAGCAATGGACGGCCATCATGACCCTCTTGTTAGTTGGGCTGTTTTTGTTGAAAAGGTCGCGATATTGCGGTAGCCCTGGTGTAGTCATTTTATAACATCTCTGTAATTACTGAAGATATTTACTTCAAACTTGGACAAGTTTTTCACTATCTAAAGGGTAACTCATACAGCAAGGGCAGGTATTTTTGTCAAAGTATTTAGACACAGTCATGCCCTTTTTATACTTCCAATTTTCACTGAAAATCAAGCAACTGCAGCCGAATGTTGGCACCTGCATGTGGTGCTCCCATTAACAGCTCAGCAGTAATTAAAGGGAGGTCCCTCTCTTCCTCTTTGAAGTCAACATTTTATTGACATAAAGCCTTTTTCAGTGTTGTGTTGAAAGTTGTTTTTATGACATCAAGCCATTTTGGCATGAAGTATGAAACCGTTTTTCTTAGACATAAGTGACAACCACAATAGTTGCAACAAAGAGCAAGTAAGACAAATACTTCAAAGGTGCCTAGCTGGAGCACCTATGCAGGCAAAGACTATGACAGCAAACATTTAAATAGGATGGCTTTAGCCTCAGCTTATGTACCTACACAAGCACAGTTCACCCCATTGTATAATACTATTGCCCAGAGCCAAAATCATTTGTATTAATTAAGAAGTAATTATGCCAGCCATAACACAAGTTTACCATCATGTGTTTTTATGTAAGCTACAGGTAAGAGCATGGACTACAACAACCTCCTTTCAAACGGATAATGTTTTTTTTTTTCATTTTTGGAGATGTGTAGCAAAGTCTTTAGGCAAAATATTTTAACAAATTATCTGTTTTTATCAGATACAAATTGTTCATATCCCAGACAAGTCAACAGTCCTGACAATCGCATTAGAAACCAACCAGCTGAATAATAGAATGGCATCTTAGTACCCTTATAGTCTGTATCAGTTAACTGTTTTTCATGATATGAAACATACATAAAAGAAGGTAAGAATGTAGACTGGTTTAGATGTACATGTATGCCTTGAATACATTAAAAACAGAATAAAATGTTCGATCCCTGTAGTTAAGATGTGTAGAATTCCTGTAATGATTTTTTTTTTTTTTTTCAGGAAATGCTGCAGCAGTGATCTGCATTAGTATACGAGACAGAGAGACAATCATAGATTTTGTTCCATACTATTGTTTACTCTGCCTTATCAGGAAAGTGTAAGTACAAAAAGAAGCAAAGAACATGGGAACAAATAAGAGAGCAATGATTTGTGAAAAGGGGGCTTAATGCATATGCAAACAGTATCGATCCATGTTAGTCTGTTCAATCCGCGCAGGCTGACCTGGATCGATACTCTTTGCTATGAGTCAATTTTCTGTATGTCAAAGGACCAGTCTACCTCATGATTCAGTGGGTTCTAGGACGAAATGGATTTAGTGGATCCACAATTGTGATGACTTGCTTGGTACAATAGATCACAGAGATGCATTAAGCCCCGTTTTACTCCTTTGCTCATTAATGATAAACAACCATTTACAGAGAATTGCTTTACCAACAAAGTTTGCGTTTTTCTTCATATGTAACCTAACAGGCTCAGAGCAGAAACATGCGACCTCATTCACCACACTCTTGCACTACGGATCATTCCCATTCACCTCTGTAGTTGGCTCAGAAAGTAGTCCGTCATCGCGTGATATTATCGTCACATTACCATAACTCAAAATGGCGACACAAACGCCGGTGAAAGAAAGACCAATTGATTGTTTTTTTTACAATTGTCGTAAGATTCTGATCAGTAAAGAAGCTTGAAAAAAATAGTTCCATTGTATACAGGTAAATTCATCAGTTTGAATGCACCTATAATGTATTCGGAATCATATTTCCTTTGTCTACTTTATTATGTTACACATGAAACAGTTAAACAGTAACAAAACGCGTTTTCCTCGGTTTGACAAGATTCTTGTCATTTAGCCCGTTGCGGAGATGTATGGTGAGAGTAACGAACGACAACTCTGCTCGGAGGTTGCTCATTCACAAAGTTCATGTAAAATTTCTTGTTATATACGGGGCTCTGTGGTTCAGTGGTAAAGGTGTAGGATTGCTGGTTTTATCCTCCCTCGTGGTGCTGGGTTTTATATCACTGAAAATGTTGAAAGAAGCGTAAAACAAAAATCAATCTTTCTGTCTACATGCAATTCAGATTTAACAGTATAAGAAGAAATGTTGTAATCTAAGTGACTGCTTTTCTACCTATAACCAAAATTACTAGATCCCAGCAGTAATTGCTTGTATGTTTTCTCAAAAAAGATATTTTCTACTATACTCAAACGTGCTATGAAACCATATATAACATATCTGTGTGGTAAGCTTTCCTTCTGAATCGCATACACCACTCTGTTAGAAAAGCTCATTTACTCCAAGCAGAACTTGAATATGCATAAAGTTTGCGTCTAATGTATAACTAAATGCAATTTTGTTGTCATTACACGTTACTTTTTAACACCTAAAAACAGCATATAATCTTCACAGGTATTCACAGTGTACTGAAATGCTTCAACAGTTAAAGTTCGCAGCGCAGTTAACAGACAATCAAGTAGCCAAGACACTTTACCACACCTTGACACTGGAAGCTTTCCTGGTTGGTGGTATGTACTTTAATGTAGCCTGCTTTCAAATCTTTATCAGAACTATGATCCTTGTGAACCAAATTCATTATGTCGTGACATTACAATGAATCTAGTACTGTATCTATACATGCTTTACTGCCCATGATCATCGAGTTTAATCAAACACTAGGGACTGTATATACCAAACTATCCTACACTTTTTATGACCTTGAAGAAAACGACTTTTGAATACATTATGGAAAAAGGAAAAAATACCAGTATCCAGCATCAATTCCTTTTTCTAAAATGTTTTCTACCCTTCTGCCTTTTAAAATCTAATTATTTGAACCATGATTAATTTGTCTGTAAATGCTTTCATTGTCGTTGAAGAATCTAAAATGTTGTCGTCGGGTAAAGATTTCAAAACTGATTACTAAGTTAAAGACTGCGTTTAGGTAGCGTTCTTTGATAGTATTCTCCTGAAAGAAGTTAATATTTATTGAACATACAGTGCTGAAATATTTTCTCACGTATGATTTAATTTGATTTCTACCCTATCAAAGAAAAATAGCACCATTTGAGCCCCATTGAAATTGTCTGCAAATGCTTTCAATTTGGACAAGGCTAAAATTTTGTCGTCTGATAAAGGGCTAAATGTATTCTCTTGAAAGAAGTTAATATTTATTGAACATACAGTGCTGAAATATTTTCTCATGTATGATTTGAATTTTGCCAAGGTTATCCACATGAAACAATGGATGCTTCTTTCGAGAGTATTACTAAACAGTTGAAGTTTTGTGATGCTGGTAGCAATGAGATGGCATCGCGATATTACGCTGCAATGACAACAGCACTTTGGTAACTTGATCTTTTACAAATCTTGAGCTGTATGCTATGGTTGACTACACAGAAGAGCTTGTCAAGGAATTGAATCTCTACATTTTTTCTTAGACTTGTACCATCGCGATGAACGCGCAATACATAGCTTCTTTGTAAAAACCAACATGTATAGTTTCAGCACCTTTTGTAATTTTTTATACATTTTCATAATTTACGCTTTACCAAAAGACAAAATTTTAGACTTGTCTAAATTGAAAGCATTTGCAGACGAAAAAGTAGAGGTTGCCATTTTTGATAGCGTAGAAAACGTTTAAGGAAAAGGAGAAAATGCTGGTTACCAGCATTTTCGCCTTTTCCCACAACGTTTTCTACAGCCCTCCTTGTCAGGGTCGTTAAAACTCAGAATTGCATGGTAAAAGGTTAAACAGCAAAGGCGATGTTGATGTTCTTGATATACTAGTAATTGATTAGGAATGGTATGAAAGACGCTTTTAAATACCTTCTTTATAAATTTTAAGTTTTGGAGATGGGCTTAACCTTCGTAATTTTGAACATTACTGTCAAGATTATCTATGTACGAGTAAGTGGATATATACACCTCATTGCACATTATCAGCTGCGCAAGAAATGAATGCTGGCCACGCATGCAGATATGGTTTGATTACTGGGAAGTTTATGAGACAGATGATCCTTGTTTTTTTGGAGTGATGGGAAGAATCAACAAAATTGAAAGTATGCTTCACTCCTTGTCGAAGAGTATTGAAATTGGGAACAAAGCTGTGGTAACTCAACTTGAACCGGTTATTCTTCATGTAAGTATGCATTCAATTTTGTTAAGGTCTGTCAAATTTGCATTATTACAAGTTTCTTCTACATGTATATAGAAATCAAATTTTCCGAGCAAATAATCTAAGTTCGATTGTTTCCTTTCTTTCAAACTTCTATGGAACGCCTTTGGTAATGCGCAGTGCGAGTTCGATCCCTGGTCTGGGAAAAACTAAAGTGCTCCGATATATGATGAAATAGAAAATCATTGCAACAGGATTTGTTCCTCTTTTACTGCAGAACATTTTTTCGTTTTGGAAAGTGGTGCTTGCTGAGAAATTCCAAGTCTGCTTTGATATGTATTCCGCGTGACATGACTTAAATGTTGTTGAAAACAGCATTGAGAACAAGGCAAACAATCGGATGGTGCCAGTATCTTTTATGCTACTTATTTTTTTTTGTTCAGGATTTTAGCTTTGTAGAGAAGGCGTTAAAGAAAGTGAAAGTCCTAAAGCCAAGAGTCGCCAAGTTGAAAAACGTCTATAAAACGTTAAGGAAATCAAAAAGAAGTATGAAGAGATCAACATATTCGGATATCATCTTTGCAAAAGAAAATGATTTACAGAGTCCACATCCGGATGAAAAACAAGATTTCAGTTTCAGAACTACAAGAACAGAGATGCTTGGAAAAAGTTTGGAGATCCGAGATTAATGCATCGAATTCCATATAGTTGGAAGTACAATAATCATGCACTAATCTAAAGAAAATATATGGAGTGTTCAAGTCTGTTGATGCTGAAAGGACAGCTCTCTTCTCTTACATAATACTTAATTCTTAAGTATAAGCTTTTAATCGGATTTCATTCCTCTCTATTTTATTGGACTACATCGGATATGCGTCTATTCTCCTATGCATCGGTCTGTTCCTCTGCAAGGCCTGGGACACCGACTGTTTCTACAATTTGGCTGTCAACCACAGTGGGGTCTGCAAATACCGAGCTCTGAAAAATTGACCAAAAAGATAGTATAGCGATTCTGTAAAAAATTATGGACATTTTAGAATAAGAATCACATAGAGCGCTTGGAGAAACATTCACAATGCAGACATACCTGTTGGACATTTTCGTACAGAGGATTATCAAATCCTCGATCATCTATTGGTTGTCCATCTGACATGCCGCCCGAGTCTCCTGGCATCATTTCAAATTCCATTTTCTTTATTTCCTGTCGAGAATAAATACATTGAATTCACTGTCTAGGTACGAGTGTTAAATGCAGTTCTTTTTATGCCTCCGAAAAAAAATTTAGGGGCATATAGATTTTATTTAGTCCGTCCGTCTGTCTGTACGTCCGTCCTTCTGCCCGCCTGTAGGACCACCCGTCCGTCCATGTTCGTGTCCGGGCCATAACTGTTTTTTTGCTATGGTTCAATTCTAATATAACTTGACAAAAATGTTTACCACATCAAGACAATGTGTCATGCGCAAGAGATGTGTCCATAGGTTAAAGGTCAAGGTCACAGCAAGGTCAAATTGTGTGTGTGTGTGTGTGTTTGAGCGGGGGAGGGGAAGGAGGGGGAGTAGTATTCGTGTCCGGCCTGTAACTTTTTTTTTTTTTAATTATGAATGAATTTTAGTGTTACTTTGCAGAATTGTTACCCACTTAACGACGATGTGTCATGCGCAAGAGTCGTGTCCGTGGATTAAAGGTCGAGGTCACAGCAAGGTCAAATGTGTTTGGGGCGTGGGGTTAGTCGTTTTCGTGGCTGGGCCATAGCTTTTTTCTCTGACCTAATTTCAAAATAAATTTATTTAAATGTTAACCACATCGAGACGATGTGTCATGCGCAAGAGATATGTCCAACGTCACAGCAAGTTCAAATGTGTGTGCGTGTGTGTGTGTGTGTGGGGGGGGGGTTATAGTATTCGTGTTCGGCCTGTAACGTTTTTTAATTATGAATGAATTTCAGTATAACTTTACAGAATTGTTAACAACATAAAGACGATGTGTCGTGTGCAAGTGTCGTGTCCTTGTAATAAAAGTAAGGTCACAGCAAGGTCAAATGTGTTGAGGGTAGCTGTTTTCGTTTCCGGGCCATAACTACATGTATTTCCCTTTAACTTAATTTCAAAATAACTTTGCACAAATGTTAACCACATTGAGACAATGTGTTATGCGTAAGAGTTATGTCCGTAAGGTAAAAGTCAAGGTCACAGCAAGGTCATATGTGTTTTCGGGGCATCAGGCACTTCTCAGTGACACGCCTTGTAATTCATCAAACATTTAATCAGCTTTTTACCGGGAGAGCGCAAGTTTTGCTGCAGGTGCGAAGAAGTACTTTCGCTTGGATTGCTGAATGAAGCGCTTTTACAACTGTTAATTGTATATGTGAAAGTAATGTTCAATGCCATAACCATGAATTACTTAGCAAAGAAACTTAATACAAGCCATATATCACCAGAAAGGCTTTTGAAAAATTTTTAAGCTTTTCGTAAGTGTGTTGCATGTATATTTTAAACAATAGAACCTCTAGTGGTGTTGAGCCGTAGATGGGATTTTCAAATCCTTGCGATGCGCCTCCTCCAACACTGCTTAGGCCGCTGTCACGAGACCCCCAGGATCCCCATGAAAAAGCAATTGATGGTGGATACGGAACCTGTGGTCTCCTCTCTGGTCGTAAATTAAACTTGTTAAAGAACTGGAAACCACCACTCTCATCATCTCTGTAGGGTAATTAAAGGTATTAGTTTGTTGTAAATACTAATATAATAATATCATTTTAACGTTTATGTTTAAGACTTTCAGCTATAACTAGAAATTTAACTCTTTACAAAACGCAGAAACTTCGGGCTTGTCCAAATCCAAAGCATTTGCAGACAACAAATTAAACATGGCTCAAGTGGTGGGAGTCGTCTTTGACAGTGTTGAAAACAATTTGGGAAAAGGAGAAAATGCTGGTTACCAGCATTTTCTCCTTTTCCAAAATTGTTTTCAAAAGTGTATCTTTTAACGGTCGTCAAAACACGGGATTGTGTGGTAAAGGGTTAACCCTGTACCACACAATCCCGAGTTTTAACGACCCTGAGGAAGAAGCCTTTTGAAAATATTGTGGGAAAAGGAGAAAATGCTGGTTACCAGCATTTTCTCCTTTTCCAAAATTGTTTTCAAAAGTGTATCTTTTAACGGTCGTCAAAACACGGGATTATGTGGTAAAGGGTTAACCCTGTACCACACAATCCCGAGTTTTAACGACCCTGAGGAAGAAGCCTTTTGAAAATATTGTGGGAAAAGGAGAAAATGCTGATAACCAGCATTTTCTCCTTTTCCCAAGTTGTTTTCTACCTAATCAAAAACAGAAATCATCATTTGATCCATATTTAATTTGTCATCTGCAAATGCTCTGAATTTGTTCAAGTCCAAAATTTTGTCGTTTGGTAAAGAGTTAAAAAGATGTATAAATTTCATACGAAGTAAATTTTACATATGAGCAGATTCAGTCACCTGACACATAAAAGGGTTTGTGTATATGCTTACATTGTTTTGCGCCTATAAACGAACATTCCAATTGCTGCCAGGGCAGATATCCCCACTATGGTGCCTATGACAATACCGGCAACTTTTCCTCTTGAACCAGTAAATGTTTTACCTGCAAATAGAACATTCCCACACGGAGCATTTTATCACTTTAGATTATTGAAGAATTATATCGAGTCGAATTCATTCAACGGAAGTCATTTAAAAAGGTCTTCCTCCGACTCGACACGTGGTGAAGCTATTCATCAAACACACAGTTTAGGGATTCCAGTCTCAGTTTCTAACCTGTTCAATATTATGAAATTTTATGACAAGCAATATTGTAAGAACAATAATTAATTACCTGTATGAGAGCTGGTTTTGCCACCGGCGTTGCCAGCAGCTGATGTTGATATTGTTACACTTGTGACGCTGTACTTGATTCCACCATTAATGGCATCTGTAAATTGCGACAGAAAGTCCTATTGTTTGATTAATTAAGTTTAACATTTTGAATTCGTCAATTAAGTCATGATAATATTGTTTTTCATTCATTTACATGCACTTTTAAAATAAACATGGGGGGGGGGGGCGGAGGAAATGATGCCGCTATCAAATTATGTGAAATAAACTACCAGTTTGGTAATTGACATTATGGCACCCTTCCTTTTTGAGATCAAATACTTATGTGGTCAAATCAAAAGAGACCTCGATAACGGTAAGTTTAACGAATTTCAAATTTTAGATTGTTTAAACGTAATTCTCAGCTAAACTGTAGAACGAATTCTGTTTCGAAACTGCAATTTACTTCTATTTTTATAGCTTCTTTGTGTGCTTTTGAATTAAGATTTCATGCATGGATGGACAACATAAAGGATTTACCTGTATTTAATTCAGAAAACATTGCCCTAGCAACACCTGAACTTTTGATTCCGTCCTCATCTTGAAGAATTACTTGTATTTTGCCGTCACTTCGTTTTGACACGATGTATTTAACGTCTTTATATTTTTCCTGTAAATTGTAGGTTAGAAATGTCTTGATGGTTTATTGGTTTTTAGATATTCATGGAAAACCGCGAACGACTTGTGAAAGTGAATTACGTGAAACACACAAACTTTGTTAGAGAATTATTTCTTTTGCCTTGTTCTTTGAATCCAAATATCTGAAAGTCAGTTTAAGTATCAACAAAGTTGTCTACAACATGACTTTAATTCTTCGCTGTAAGCAGTAATTAATGGCATATTATTTCTTCTTTCAATGGCATATTATTTCTTCTTTCAAGGTTTAACTGCAAATTGATACTGAAGTGACTGAGAAAGATACATTTGAAAAAAGATGTTTACGCTTTGATATATATTTTTTTCTTGTTTACATATGCCAATATTTATGACTGAATAGATCACCTTTCCATCCAAAAAGTTTCTCTGCAAAGCATTCTTCATGGTGTTGAAATTAAAACCAACTCCAATTGTCACGTTTATCATTCCACCTGAAAAATAAAGAACCGCCTTTAACCGCCAGTGGCGAGATAAGTACCTTTAGTAGAGGAAGATTAGACTGCGCCGAAAGTGATCTTGTTTTGAACGAAAAAGTTCTCCCTCCTTGGCTTTTGCGACATGAAAAATCGGAGCTAATATTCAATATTTTTTAACCCTATGGCTGCTTAGCGCGACTCACTGACCTCTTGCGGACAGCGTAGATCAAGATCAGACTGCACAGAACGTGCAGTCTGATCTTGGATCTACATTGTCCGCTAAGTAGGCCTAGATATCTATCTTCCAAAAATACATTTGGGAATAGAAAATTCGGGTGTTTATTATCGGCTTGAAAGTTTCATTTCTTTTATTTAGCAGGATAAGGGTTAATTCTGGAGTTCTTCGCAGGACTTTACATGTGTGATGTAAAACGTGAAGCAGCCCGATATTTCGCGAGACTTTAAAGGTAAAAAGAGCTCTAGGGCTTTCTCAAACGAAAAATGTTGGACCCCAAAATTAAAGACATCTGCAGACGACGATTTCGAGGTAAATACAAATGAGCTGGTGTTCTCTGATTGGATAGAAAACAATGTAGGAAAAGGATAAAAACGCCGGCAACCATCATTTTCTCCGTTTTTCACAGTGTTTTCAAAAGATACAGAGCAACATTTTGACACAGTAAAATTTTACTCTCTTGTAACACTCCTCTATTTCTATCTCTCGGCTTCATTAATTTGTACATATTCGTTTTGGAGCAAGATTGCCATTGATAGAAGAGTGTTGGGTCCTGTGAAAAGGCATTGACGGTTGTGGAATAATGGTACGGGTTTCTGGCATTAATTTGTAAGCATCTTTTTTTACCACATATGTCGCAGCAATGACCAACAGGTCGCAACGCGGCAGTGCAGCCTGCTCGACTACACCTTGAACGTTGAACTTTACATACCGCCTCCAATATCTGAAACAGAATCGTGAACATAATTACCATCTGAATCAAAATAATTGTTCAGTAAAATGGACATCTTCGTATGTTGCCTGATCTTTCATCTGCACTGTCTACAAAAAGCATCTTTAAATAACGCGTTTAATACGCTGTTATAATACCCCCGTAAAACGATTAATTTTGATGGGAGGCTATCCCGGAATCGGCCTGCCCGTTTATGTACATGCGCATTTACATTTTGTTTCGCGAATTTCTCCCTCGAATTTTGCTGTCATTGTATTGAAACTTCATATTCAGCCCTTAGGCTCAAAGCGCGACTCAAGGACCTTTTGCGGAAGGTGTAGATCAAGATCAGACTAAAGAGCGTGCAATCTGACCTTGGATCTACACTGTCCGATAAGGAGATATTTTTCTCCAAATAACAACTTTGAAATAACAATATTTGGGTTTTTACAATCGGTTTGACAGTCTCATTAAATATACACAGGTAAAAGGTTAATAAAAACCTGTATTTGTGAAAGACGCAAATTTCGGATTTCTGACTCCAAGCGCATAGGGTAGATAATTCAAACATGAACAAACATCTTCGTGCAAATGTATCCAATATTGGTATTAAAATTATGACGCGAACTTCCCCTCATTTTTTCTGTCTTTGTTTTAAAGCGTAAACCATAAACGAAGAACTTGCAAGACAGTTGTAGCTTTATTGGCTACAGTTTCTGCTTACTGGTTGTACCTTTTTTTTTAAGACTTTTACACGTGTGGAAAGCCAATTTCCATCAATTTTAGCACTGGTCTGTCTGCTTGAATACTCGCATGTAGGGAAAAGTACCGCTTTGTCAACTTGTTGGCAGAATGATCATTTGAAGAAAGAAATCATGAAACACTTTATTTAGGGAGGTCATAAAGATCTACAATTGGTGGCCATAAACATTTTATCAAAGTCCGAATAACCATTGACTTCCATGTATTTCTAGCTTTACGTCATTATTTTTTGTGGGTTAAAAGCTGAAACTACTATAAAAATTAAATGAAATTGAAATGTATATTTTCAAACTCGATACAACGTAGCATAAAAATACAACAGTTTAAAAACTTAGCAATATTTTCTAAACATAGTTTTTACATTGACGTCAATGGCGACGTCGCCTTAGTTTTAGCGAAAAAATAACACCATTATTTTGGTTATTGAGAGCTACAAGTTTGATGTTGGGCGATGAACTCTAATAGCATATCAATGTATATAACTCCCATTAACCTCGCTTTCTACCAGTACAGTTTTTCCTTATGATCGGACGATCACAAGCATTGTCAATTTTTTTGCACTCTGAAAACTACATGCAAGTCAATGAAAATTCGGATTTTGTTAAAATACTTATGGCCATTAACTGTAGATTGACGAATAGAAAGGTAAAGTAAAGTAATCCATACCTGACCTTGGTCGTTCCCACAAGCGCATCCGGTCATGTCCGTGCACCTTTTTCGATGTATTGTAACGGTGGATCGACTTCCTGAGGACGGTGGAGGGAAAATATTTCGACCATTGTCGGTTGAGAGATAGTCCCGGAATGAAGACTGACTGTAAGCCTTGTACAAATCGGAAACGATCATTTGAGAAGAGCATTTATAGATCTTTATCCGGTCTATTCATGTAGTGTGGAAATTGCCATCACACTTTACCAGACGACTAAATTTTAGACTTGTCCAAATTGAAAGCATGTGCAGATGTCAAACGTGGCCCAAATGAAAAGCCTCATTATTTCCTGATTGGGGAAAATGACGTCACGTCAAGTAAACAAGTTTTTGAAAAGCAGGACGTTAAAAAACTATTTTTGACATTAATGTTTTAGCATTCGAAATGGCCGTTAAAGAAAACTAAACCAACAGATGGAAAATGAAAAGCTGAACACGTCGGTATGTTTTTTGTGATATTCTGATATATAAATCAAAAATTATGAGCGGAAATGAACTTTCTGATATTCGCGATTTGTGCGAAAATGGCCGAAAAGAGGATTGTACAGTTCAAAATCCGGAGAAAAGGAACTATGATTTAAACAAAGAAAAATCTTTATGGAAAAAACTGGCATCAACAGAGAAAAGCGAAGTTACGATGTATGAAACCGGAGGAGGAATAAAATTCGAGTTTAATACTGGTATGTACGAATTATTAAAACTTGCCGTTGATGAATTTTTCACCTCAACAAGTGCACAACCTAGGTGTGAAAAAATACCTGTACATGACAGAAAAGGACACTTAGTCGAAACTAAATATAAAATATCAACCGAATTTGGAAAATCATACACACTTAATATGTACCACACGACCAGTAATTGCTTAGTCAACGGAAAGGACTCGAACTATTTCACAGAAAAAGATTTACCAGAAATTCTCAAAATCATTGAAACAAATGTTGAAACTAATGAAACAACAGTTTCTAGGATAAATGATTCGTTCAGAAAGATCCTACAAACGAGTGATTCGGAGTGCAATAGTGATGACCAAAGAACAAGATTTTGTGAAGTTTCTGAATTAAAGTCTCTCCAATCAACAGTAGAAAAACTGAGGAAAATAAAGCATGAACAAAACATGGGCAGGCAAAATTCCAAAACAGAAGAATGTGATTGTTTGAGCAAAATCAATGAAAAATTAAATGAGTTAACGGAAACAGTTAAGGTATTATCCCTACAAGTTCAGGAACACATAACTACATCTGCGTCACAATTTGGAGAACTGAAAGATGCCATAACTGGTCTGAACAAAATTTATCAAGTATACACGCAAGACTTACACAAAGAAGTTGCAGATATCAGCCAGAAAACAGTATGTATAGACCAAAAGATCCAGTCAGCTAATACAGGTTTGTTGAGACGATTACAATCTGTATCGGATACACTTAAAAGTCAAAAAGCGATTATGAAGGAACAAGAATCATTCAGCAAATCTACAGCAACAAGCAGTGACAATCAACTGATCGATAATGAGGAAAACATAAGGATGAGTAGGGGTACTTATGTTAAGCCGATGTGTCAACCAATACAAAATGATAGTTTGTCTTTGATTGAAAAGATAAGTGGTGAATTGAAAGAAAACATTGATTCATTGGACGCAAGAATACAGACAAGGCTAGATGCAATGACACATCTCATAAACACAAGGAATCCTGAACAAAGTCACGTGAAAACCCCTAGTTCTAACGAAATGCAGACTGATAAGAAGAAAAGTCCGACAAAACATGATGCGCCTATTAACACGATAAAGATAAAAAATCACACAGACAGTCTTAACAAATCAAATACTGCAGCAAACTCGGGTAATGAAGAGACTTTTCTGAAAGAACGAATAAATAAAAGAGAGAAGACCCTTATTATAGGAGACTCCATTGTTAAAGGTGTTAATCCGCGTGGACTGAAACAGAATATAAAAGTAATAACATGTCGTGGAAAACAGGCCATTGATATTTCCACAAAATTACAAACAATGAATTTGAATAGTTTTAAACAAATTATAATTTATGCAGGAGGCAATGATGCTGCAAACGGGACACCATTACAAACAGTTTATGAAGAGCTTTTGGGTATGTCAGAAAAATTGTCAAAGAAATGCAAAATCTATATATGCACAGTGTGTCCCAGAACAGACATCGAGGTGACTCCAGTGAATGACATTTTAAAGCAGGTATGTGAACAGTCGCCGGCCACGTTAATTGACTGCTATTCATCGTTTGTGTTTGGGAATGGGAAAGCCGTCGACTTGCTGTTTCACAAAGATGGAATTCATCTAGTACAAAAAGGGACAAGTACGCTTCTGAAAATTATTGACAAAAACGTTCCAATTCTCAAGAGACCATTGTCGTTGAATAAAGTAAATAACGCTAAGCCACATGAAAAGCGCCGACAATATAGTCAAATTTCGGACGATCGACAACACACTAGAAGTACAACGAAAACGAAAAGGAGGTGTTGGAACTGTGGACTGACAAATCATATTTCATATGAGTGTAGATATAGCTTCTGGTAGGACAAGCAAGACATACACAAATCCATAGAGTGTAGAAATCAATACGATATACTTTCTTACTTTTGTGATAATTGTAATTATTCTAAAACTAATTGTCTTTGCATAAGTAACCCTGCAAATGAGTGTGCTAAATTTTCCGAAGATCTCGCATGTGATAGCTGTCATCAGTCTAAGTCTAATGGTTTTTGCTTAAGTAATACTACAAATAACTGTACAAGATCTCATGACAATCCAATTGTGTGTTTCGATTGTGAATACAGCACTTATAGTCAAATTTCATTATATAATGAAGTCAAGAATAACCAATCAATCGTACAGAATGATAAAATTGGATCCCAAGTAATAAAAACATTATATTCAAAGGATAATTCGTCAAGCAATACATTTAACTTAATTACCAAGGGGTTGCATATAGGTTATTTAAACATTCAACATTTATTTCCTAAGTTGGATGAAATCAAATTTATCCTAAATGAGACTAACTCACTTGATTTATTTGGTATAGCAGAAACATTTCTCACAGAAAAAGTAGAAAACATAAATCTTAACATAAATGGCTTTGTTTTTGAAAGAAGAGATAGAGTGGGAAAACTTGGCGGGGGGTTACTAATATACATCGCTAATCACATAATCTATAAAAGAAGAAATGATTTAGAACAGAGTGATATAGAAAGTATTTGGATTGAAATCAAATTTCCACATAACAAACCATTATTAATTAATTTCACATATCGACCGCCAAATATCAATCAAGACTGGATAGATAAGTATGAGAATCAGTTATTATCAGCTGAGTTTAATGACACAAATCTCCTGTTATTTGGAGATTACAATATAAATTTCAATTTATCATCTATATGTTTATATGGTAATACAAAGTGGGCTAAATTGATTAAGGATTTTGAATTACATCAACATATAACGGTTCCTACAAGAGTAACGAGCAACTCTTCAAGTATAATTGATCATGTCTATAGTACCTGTCCAAATTTTGTTCAAGAAATATCTGTTCCAGAAATAGGAATAAGCGACCACTTTCCTGTTGCTATAACTTATAAAAACTCAAAAGGAAAGTTAGGAAATAGAATCCAGTCAATAACATATAGATCTTTTGATAATTTTAACTTAGATAAATTTTTGATGGACCTTGCCAAGACCAACTTTGATTTAGTTGAAACAATTAATGACCCATGTAAAGCGCTAGATCATTTTTACTTGATGTTGAATAACTGCCTATCAAAACATATTCCGATCAAAGAAAAACGGGTTAAAAAAGGAAGGCAGCCAGACTGGTTCAACGAAGAAATTAAACAAGCAATAAGGACAAGAGACAATTTCAAACAAGGACACAATTTCTCCATGTACAAAATTTGGAGAAATAAAGTCACTGCAATTATTAAGAAAAACAAAAAGGATTATTTCAATAAGGCCATTCAAAGTAAAACAGATTCAAAAAATATTTGGAAAAATCTTCAACGAATTACGTCAAATGAAAGGAACCCTTATGAACTTCCTAATAATCTCATCGTTGATGATTTAGATGAAGAAGGAACAGTAAACGTCATAAATGCATTGAACAGACATTTTGTAAATATTTCACGAATGGTAACTAGAGCCCCCTTTAACCCGAAGAACTTTGATGATTTTAAAAGATATCTAGATAAAAAAATAAAAAATAACTACTTTAACATACATTTCATAACAGCACTAGAAGTACGGTATATGAATGAAAAATTAGACAATAATAAAGCCACTGGGCTTGATGGTATAAGTCCCAAAATATTAAAATTATGTAAAGATTTTATATCAAAACCTATATCAGTAATAATAAATAGTTGCATATCAACGGGAATGTTCCCAGCTGATCTCAAAAAAGCAAGTGTAAAGCCTCTTTTCAAAGGCGGCGATAAATCGGATCCAAATAACTATCGGCCGATTTCAGTTTTACCTACAATTTCAAAAATATTTGAGAGACATATTGCAAATCAACTTAAAATCTTTTTAAAAACTATCGATGTTCTGTTCGCATATCAATCGGGCTTTAGAGAAAATCATTCTTGCCAGACTTCTCTCATAAGACTAATAGACTCGTGGTTAATGGACGTGGACGATGGTAAAATTATTGGATCGGTCTTTCTTGATTTTAAAAAAGCATTCGATCTTGTTGATCATGAAATATTATTATATAAGCTTAAATTACATCATTTCACAGACAAAGCTTGTACACTTTTTAATTCTTATTTAAATGGTAGATTTCAAGTTATCAAAAATGGCCCTGTGGTATCGGAAATGCAACCACTATCATCTGGTGTACCTCAAGGCTCGATTTAAGGACCCATCTTATTTTTACTATACGTGAATGACTTACCTTTAAACCTTCTGTCAAACATAGACATGTATGCAGATGATGCTACTCTTTATAAATCAAGTAAATCTCTATCAGAAATTAATGAATTATTACAAAATGACTTATCTAAAATTGATACTTGGTCTAAAAATAACAGTATGATTTTAAATCCAAAGAAAACTACTTGTATGATTATAGGAAGTAAAAGGAGACTTAAGAATCTACCAGAACTTCAATTAAAAGTTTCAAATAATAAAATCGAGAATGTAAGTGTTCAAAGGGTTCTTGGTTTATATATTGACAATTCGCTATGTTGGAAGACTCATGTTGACAAGGTCTGTTCAAAGATATCATCAAAAGTGTATTTACTCAAGAGAATAAATAATTTTCTCACACTGGATATGAAACAACTGTTTTATAATTCATACATTGCTCCTTATTTTGACTATGGTTGTATTTCATGGAGTCACTGTAAATCAGCTTTTATAAACAGAATTATCAAGTTACAAAAACGAGCTGCATGTATAATTTTGAAAAAACCTAGAAAAACATGCTCTAAGTCAAATTTCACCTCATTAAAATGGCTTAGCATTAAAGGTCGCCGCAAATATTTTACAATCCTAATGGTTTATAAAACGCTTCATGGTCTAGCGCCACCTTACATGTCTAACCTTATAAATTATAGTAGAAATCAATATTACATGCTAAGATCTGAGTTAAATAATGATGTTATGTGTACAAGGCAAAGCATACCTAGAACAGATTTTGGAAAGCGCACCTTTTCCTATATTGGGATGCAATATTGGAATTCGATCCCCATAGATATAAGAACTATTAATAATATAGGTTATTTTAAACAAAAACTAAAAAGCTTTCTTATGTCATTAGACTTCTAATTAAATGCCTACACTCTTCTACTATTATATATCAAATGAATATACATTGTTCATTTACAACTAATATTATATTGTCTGTGTATGTCTTTGAAATGATGTTATATTGTTGTATGAGTTATATTGCAAATTTATGGCTGTGTGCTCTGGATGTAAAGTGATATACATGTGTGTGTGTGTGTGTGTGTGTGTGAGAGAGAGACAGAGAGAGAGAGTGTTATTGTAGTTGTTTTTAAGAAGGCCATGTTGAAAATAAGATTTGTACATATATATCTTAACATGTTACCTTCTCTAAATAAAGTTATTATTATTATTATTATTATTTGAAAGGTCGAAAACATCTTGCGGGAAAGAGAAATAGCTGTTACCAGCATTATTTTTCCTTCCATGTTTTTATTTGTCCCGTTTTAAAGGGTCGTAAAAACTCGGGATGTCAGGTAAAGGGTTAATAGTTTTCATTTCATTTATTGGCAATATCGACACATCACATGTCTTTGGCCATTTACAAATAAACGAAATATGGCAAAGGCAAATGAAAGTAACAATATCAGTTCAGTTATAAAGTACAATATGTGAGTAAAAACGATGTAGCTTATTGGAAATATAAGAAGTACACATTCTAATACAATAGGAAAGTAGGGGCTATTTTATTGAACACAAATATTATATGAAAAATGTTACGATTCACTAGAATTATAGATCGCTTCGCGAAAATCTAAGCAAGCTGAAGTGTACTTGCAAATATTAAGAATTATCTTTTTACTACTGCATGACATTAAACTTATGAATTTAGATTGGGTTGGCCGGCAGTTGTTACCAAAATATTCCCTCCTCATGTCATTGTATTTTGGACAGCATAAAAGAAAGTGAAATTCGGTTTCTATGTAGCCACTATTACACATTTTACAAAATCTCTCGTCACGTGGAATATTACTGAAGCGTCCTGTTTCGATTTCTAACTCGTGTGAACTTAGTCTAAATCTAGCAAAACTCTTCAACATTTTCTGATTTTGGATTTTGTCAAGATACGCCTCAAAACAAAATTTCCGTTTGAATGAACGGTAACATGAAAGTTTTGGTAAATTATTAATGATATGGTGCCAATCTTGAACGAATTGATCACTTAATCGTAATTTCAAAGCATAGAAATTATTCAACTCTCGATTAAAATTTAATCTAATATTAGTATAGCCTAAGTGATCAATGATTGAATGGACTCTTTTTGACCAACAATTTCCAGCAACATTATTACATTGATCTAGATATAAATCATGTAAAGGTGATTGATCGTTTGACATAATTTTAGACCAGAATTTAAGTGCTCGTTGCTTACATAGAACAGAAAGAGGGAGTCTACCAAATTCACCTAAAACTGCAAAGTTTGCTGTTTTACACCTAAAAGGTACTTCAGAAATCTGACATGTAGCTTATCAATGTCTTTAAAACTATATACTCCCCAAACCTCTGCTCCATATAATAAGATTGGTAAAACCAAAGAATCAAAAAGCGAAACTTTTGTCTTTATGTCTAATGAAACTTTATCAAAGACTTTAAGTAAAGTATGATAGGCTTTTTGTGCTTGTTCATTCAGAGCACGGACTGCATGTATGAAACTGCCTGTATAATAAAATTTAAGACCTAAATAAGTGAAACTGTCAACTATTTCAACATTTCTGCCATTAATAAAAATATCACAATCATGTTTTGACTTTCTTTTCTCAAAGACGCATACTTTAGTCTTATCAACATTAATAATTAATCCCCATTTTTCAGAGTAACGCAAAATACTGTTAACCTGAGCTTGTAAACTAACTGGACTAGTGGTAAATAAAACAAGATCATCCGCGAAAAGAATCATATACTTCGTTAACAGTTCTAAATCCATGTCCGTTAACGATTCAAAATCAATATTTTCTACAATATCATTAATGAAAAGTATGAAGAGAATAGGTGAGAGAGGTTCTCCTTGTTTTAAGCCTAACGAAACATCAAAGAAGTAAGATAAATCAGACTTTTCTGATAGTTTTACGCAAGATTGGACTTTTTGATATATACATCTGATCATATTTAGCATTTTACTACTAATACCAGTTTGTAAAAGTTTATACCAAAGGAGATCCCTATCCACTGTATCGAATGCACGTTTATAATCTATAAAAATACACCAGAGCTTACGGTTTTTTGATAAAACCTTTTGAATTAAAGAATGTAAAATAAAAATAGCATCGGCAGTGGAATGGCCATCACGAAATCCAAACTGATTTTCAATGAAAATTTGCTGTCCTTCGCACCATGAGTTAATGCGATTTCTAAGAATTAAAGAAAACATTTTTGCAGTGATATTCATAAGAGTTATGCCTCTGTAGTTTTCAGGTTGTTGAGGATCACCTTTTTTATATAGGGGAACAATTACTCCCTTAGTCCATGCATCAGGGTAGGAACATGTATCAAAAATATGATTAAAAATAGTGCAAAGATAACGTGATATAAAACTTTTGCATTCAATAAAGAAATCAGCGACATTATGTTCAAGATCACAACTCTTGTTCCTGTTCATAGAAGAAATCACCTTTTCAATTTCATACACAGTTATATGTCTGTCCAACTCAGTAGTACTAAGTTTGAAAAGAAAATAGAACTGAGCAAAAAATGAATAAAGACACGCCCCCCGCACAAAAACGGGAATTGTCGTCTCGGATTAGTCACAGACTGCCCAGGCTGATCTGGGACGTCACACTTTTACGCATATGTCCGATGGCCCCTTTGAGGTATGGGAAGCCCTATTTGCTGGTGCAACCATTCGTTCTGCCAGTAACTATTGCAACATACAAGGTGTAACCTTGAAAACTTCTCAAAATTTACACAAATTGTAGGACTATCGGAGACACGTCACATTAGCCTGTATCGTAACATGAGCGACTGTACTTTGAAGAACAGCTTGTACACGCGGACGTTCTGATCTTTGACAAGACTAGGTTTCTCTGTTACGGAAGAGTGCATAATAAGAACAAACAGGATTTACGTGCAGATATTTGTCTAATTTAGCAAAGGACATCGATCAGAGATCGAAGTCAATAAAATATTGGCAGATACGTGTGAAAGTTAATCCTTTACCACACAATCTATTATCTTGGGTTTTAACGAGTCTGAGAAAGAAGGCGTTTGAAGACGTGGGGAAAAGGAGAAAATACTGGTAACCAGCAATTTCTCCTTATCCTACGTTGTTTTCAATCGTTTCAGACAAGAATTCAATCATTTTAACAACATTTTAAGTCGTCGTCAGCAAATGCTTTCAATTTGGACAAGTGTAAAACTTTGCTAAAGAGTTTAAAAATGCCATCCATTGAACAATTACGACTATGACTCTTTTACTCAAATAAAAGTCCATTGATTACCTTTCCTGAAACTTTAAGCGTATTAACCTCGATGTTGAGGTTTGTACCGAGGTTTACGTAGTATGAACTTCCTTTCGGAAAAACTACATTATCGGTGCTGCACGGTATTTGCTCTGTGTGGAGAAGCGGACTGCCCTTGCAGTTTCCTTGTTCAGTGTCTGTCGGACACCAGTTGTTCGGGTCTACCCAGTCCTCAGGCGCACTCGCGTTGAAGGTTGAGTCTAAGTGTGTAAAAAAAAGTGGTGGGGGCTTGTATCATTAACTTGTTTGCCTTTATGGCGTAAATAGATATGAGCTATGCTCAACGAAAAGGGGTCTTAATGCATCTGCGAAAAATATCGACCAAGGTTAGTCCGCGCAGGCTGACCTGGGCCGAAACGTTTCGCTATTGGTAAATTTTCTGTATGTCAAAAAAACTACTTCATGATTCAGTCAGTTATACAAAATTGATTGTATAGTTCCATAATCATGTGATGGCTTGATTGGTAGCATGCATCACGGAGTTGTATCAAGCCCCCTTTTGCCAGAATACGGCTAATTTTTACTTCGAACTTGGGTTATTTGTTAAGTAGGCCTATCAAAAGGAGAATTATCATAGAAGGGAGGGTAACCCGGAAATGTTTTGATGCAGTTATTCCCCCTTCTCGACCTAGAATTTCCACTGAAAAAGCAACTGTAGCCGAACCAAGGCAGCCGCACGCGGCGCTCATGCAATAGTGGCCAGTTATGTATAGGACATAGTAAACACTATGGGATCTGCGATAGAAAACCCCATAATTGTGCAGTCTGATCTTCAGTTGACTGAGCACTACTGTAAGTAGAATGCTAATTGAAATCCCGGATTACCGGTATTATACATCTGCCTTTCTTATATATGTATGTAGGGGTGGGTGTGTGTAAAATATTCGTTACATGGAAGCATATTCAGTTGTCTTGAAGCCCTGCAGATTTAGTGGGGAAAATGTCCGTGAGAAACTGCCTGACGGATATAGTTGGATAACTGAATTTTCTGTTCCATTTTAGACGACAGAATCTACCTCTGTAAATTCGGATTTACACAACGTCTTACCCCTTCCTGATTCCAAACAGGTAGCACTGTGATCCG
Organism: Tridacna gigas; assembly: GCA_945859785.2. Classification (NCBI taxonomy): domain Eukaryota; kingdom Metazoa; phylum Mollusca; class Bivalvia; order Cardiida; family Cardiidae; genus Tridacna; species Tridacna gigas. Next base: position 10,514,225 of record OX244029.2, on the reverse strand, counting down.
GCTCATTGGTAAAAGCAAGCGTTCCATAACTGCCGACAACAACCTCGCCTGAACGGGGTAAAACCTAAAAGTAAAAAAGAGTCATAGCCTTTTTAGACAGTTAAAGAATTTTATTTGAGTGTTCAGAACTTCCTTTGAAATTCCAAAACGATCTTCAAACTGATATATCTATCTTGCTTTCGCAAAACGTGCATTCTCATCTGCTCGATACCGTGAGATTGTTCCGACGAAAGAGAACTTCGAAATCACATTGTGTGGGGTTTTACTGTTTATTTAAAATTTTCATTTAATTAGCTGCCCACCGGGTTTAAGATAAACTTGGAACGAACTCAAAGCTCCTGTTTATCCCTCAAGAAGTACATGTAGTAGAATTTCTGGAAACGAGACGGATTGAAACACGCACTTTTAAGAATGTGATTTTTTGTGATAATTCAGGATTGTAGCAACCCCTTTTTCTTCAAGGCACTTGAACATCGAGCGATAACACTTTTCATCCTTGAAATTTTTATTTCCCCAGGTCCTAGATCCATTGGACATCGGCAATAACACAGTTTTTTTTTGTTTTTTTTCCCAACAAAAATTCCAGTTTCCACCTACCATTATCCATTTATATCCTTTTGTTTGGGTTTTTATTGGAGTTTAACGCCATTTCAACAGCTCAGGTCATATGTCTACCATGGCGGTCATTGATGCACCCATGTGTTTCCTGGCTTTCTCACACCAGTATTGACACAATTTTCTTTCCAAAGCTACGAACTACTTTTCTCACTCGCATTCATCAGAGGTGAGAGGCGAAAAATTCCCGGAAAGAAAGTTTGCCTCAACCGGGTATGGAACTCGCAACCACCGGGTCACGAGTCGGATACGCTAACCACTGAGCTACACGGGTGGGCCTTTTGTTTGGAGTTCCGTATCTTACAGTTGAATAGGATAAAAGTAGGGATCTTTGGATTGTAGTGTTAAATTCTTAGGCATGGATACGTTTGTTTTACTTTAGGACAAAAAAAATAGGCCTTCATATACCTATCCGTCAATTGGTTGGGCTAATTCAATGTAAAATTCTTTGCTGCATAATCTGAAACGATTTTTTTTTAAAGATATTCATCTTCTGTTTGTTTCAGGAAGAAAGAACTTATTTTTCAGATAAGGGTTGCTTGGAGAGAATATAACGTTGAAAAAGTAACTCGGTCATTTAACGCCTGACCAAAGCATGAATCCCTTGTTCTCACGACCTGAAGGAAGACGGCCTTTGAAAACAGAAAATCCAGGTGACCAGCATTTTGTCCATTTCCCACAGCACTTTTTTTTAACCCTTAGGCTGCTAAGTGCGACTCACATTTTGCGGACAGTGTAGATCAAGATCAGACTGCACAGAACTTGCAGTCTGATCCTAGATCTACACTGTCCGATAAGGAGATATTTTTCGCCAAAAAATAAGTTTGAAATAGCATTATTCTGGTTTTTTACAATCGGCTTGAAAGTTTCATGTAACTTATTTAGTAGGATACTGGTTAAAGAAATATATCATCGTTTGAGTCCTGTTTAATCATTTACTACACAACCATGAATAATAGCGCTTTTGAAAACGATGTGGGAAAAGGAGGAAATGCCGGTAAGCAGTGTAAATTTACTCCTTTTCCAGCAATGTTTTGTACCCTTTCAGAAGACAAATTCCTTTATTTGAGTCGCAAATATTGGCCGTATTTAAATGCTTTAATTTGGACCAGTAGGCCTATAGAACATTGTCGTCTAATAAAGTGCTAATACGTCTGCAAATGCTTTCGGAATATAGACCAGTCTGATTTTTTTTCGTCCTATAAAAAACTAAGTGGAACAGTTCTTTAAGCATTACCAGTTCTCGGATAGTTGTGTTTATCCGAAGAAATACCACAGGTCCGTCGTCTGGTATAACCATTCTGTCGTTGCCACAAGGTATACGACCCGAGTCCCAGTTGTACGGATTGTTAAGGTTTGTGTTCTTCAACCATTTCTTGTACAGGCAATCAACGCCAGTGACTGGAAAAGTTTACATAGGTTTACTTGTAGTTTTTAATTACATCTACTGGAAGCCATTTTATTATTGTGGTGAAGGTTTTGCTAGTTTTTCGAGCACCAGAATTTTGATTTAACAAAAAAAAATAGCTAACTGATCTGTGGAGCAAGATTTTGCGTTTTTTTTTTCTGCCAGCCAGATCGCCAGAGAGAGAGAGAAGGGGGGGGGGGGATAATATGAAGAAAAATAAGAAATTTAGAAAGTTAAGACACTTACCGTAAAGGAAAGGAAATAATATCGCAATGCGCAGCAATTGCATTCTGAAAACAAGGCTTTTCCCTACTACTATAAATTGTTTACAGTTTATTTCATTCCACGTTGGTGTATTTGAATCTCTTGGTCGTGTACCATCCCGTATCATGCGAGTAAAGAAAATAATTATGTAAATTAGTAACGTAAATCTAATTATGATAAGCTAATTAAAGAGTGAATCCATTACCTCTATCTACGAAGCCCAACGGGACGTTACCGCTGTTTGAGTGCAAGAAGAACTTGGGTAATACCTTCGATCTGCATTTGATAGCTTACTGATTTAACCCTTTACCGCACAATGACGCCTTTTAACGACCCTGGGAAAGAAGCCATCTGAAAACATTGCAGGTAAAGGAGAAAATGATGGTAATCAGCATTTCCTCCTTTTCCCACAATGTTTTCTACTTTATCAAAGAAAAATTGCACCATTTGAGCCACACTGAAATTGTCGTCTGCAATTTGGGCAAGGCTGAAATTTTGTCGTCTGGTAAAGGGTTAACTCTACCACACGAGACAATTTTGGACTAGTCCAATTTCAAGGTATTTGCAGACGACAGATTTGAATGTGGCTACAATCACGGAATTTGTCTTGAATGGTAGAAAACGTTGTGAGAAAGTGCTGGTTACTAGAAAACCTAGCATTTTCTCCTTTACCACAATGTTTAACCCCCTCCAGTCAAGATCGTCTTGAAGGGTAGAAAACATTGTGAGAAAGGGAGAAAATGCTGGTTACCAGAATTTTCTTTCCCCACGATGTTTTAACCTCCTCCAGTCAAGATCTTTAAATTTCGCGATTGAGTGGTAAATGGTTAACGAGCTGCAGGAAATACGAGATTGAATCCAAACGTGTGTATTTGCTCTTGTGGCAAGGACAGAATAAGATCAGGCAGGACGTTCAGATAAATCTTTAATCTGGACACTGCCTAGTGTTTGTTTTATATTATGACAGAAACAACCTAAAATTGTAAGGATTTGGTTTTGTGTTCTTACTCCGATACTCACTTCACTAAAAAGATTCTAGAAGTTTAATGGCTACATTCAGATTGGGGGTAGATACCCAGTACGTCCCCTATGTTCGATTTCAATTTGTGTCAGCGTTTATAAACACCACTATCAATACATGATAGTATTTAAATCAGATCACAGTAACAACTCATTTATTCATGCTCGTCCAAAGGACATTATCAAATTGGCTAGCAGGTATCGAGTCATAATTTTCAATGCCTAAACCACTGAGCCACGGAACACTTCGTGACAAATGTCACTAACCTGTTTGATTTCGACAATGCTATCATATTATTCCAACAAAAGGGCTATGATGGCCCTGTATCGCTCCACTGCCTTTTTAAAGAATTGTATCATGTACTTAATTGGCACTGACAGAGACATGACACATAAGAAGTGTGTATGACAATAAACTTTCATAGAGAAAATAGCCTTAAACAACCCCCCTCCCCACACACACACACAAAAGTCGCCCTTTTTCAAATGCAAAGATGATGTCAATGAATACAAGCAGGTCTAAAAAGTACCTTTCTTATCATATATCGATGAACCAACAAAGTGTGCTTGGACAAGATTTCCAAAACTTATGATTAGGAACTGGAAGATTTCACTATTGTATATAAGCCCAGGTAAAACTTGTGACACTTATGGCGGGACGAATTTTGCCCACAGGTTCTATAATTTGAAGAATTTTAGTAGAGGTCTACTAGATGAAGTTACATGCCAAATTTAGTAGCCCAAGGCCTTATGGCTTAAGACAAGGAGATTTTTAACAATGTTTTTCAGCTTTGTTGCCATGGCAACGAGAGTTTTCACTGGCATCAGTTTCTTTGAAGGAATCTAAAGAGGGCCATGGCAGGATAATTTCTGTGAAGTTTCATCCAAATTGGATGTGTAGCTTCAGAGAAGAAGATGTTTGAAATAAAAGTTAAATGCATGCATGCACAGATATACTGACGATGGACACAGGGCCATGACATAAGCTTGGTGGTTTTCGGCCAGTGGAGTTAAAATAAAAAAAAATAACAAGAAAGGCTTAGATGTATATTTTAATCAACACGATTTTTGCTAGATTATCTTGCCATTGGGTAACATCGATCAAAAATCAAAGCGCATGTCTTGTCCAGTCCAATCTTGACTTCATCCATAATAAACTTCATTATGCTTAGCACTTAACTCTTTGCCAGGTGACAAGTTGTTGTCCATATGAATGCCTTTGCAAATGAGGCATTACAGATGGCTTAAGTGGCAAAATTTGTCTTCAAAATGATAAAGCATCATGGAACTAGAACAGTTGCGAAGCGGACAAATAACCCCACCAGCACCTTGTCACTGAAGCAGCACAATCAGAGAAGGGAAATGATTTTCAAACAAAGATCACCAGTGGACTTTGACCCAGAAACAATAGGGCACCTCCTTGGGTGATGAGCAACACTTTTAAAATGTTTCAGGGTCCTAGGTCAAACAGCTATCAAGTTAAAGTACAGAAATGATTTTCAAACAAAGTTCACCTCTGACCTTGACCTTTGACCAAGGTGACTCAAGGACAGGCACCTCCTTAGGTCATGAGCAACACTTGTATAAAGTTTCAGGGTCCTAGGTCATTTAGTTAGAGTACGGAAACAATTTTCAAACAAAGTTCACCTTGACCTTTGACCCATGTGACCTGAAAACAATAGGGCACCTCCTTGGGGTCATGAGCAACACTTGTATAAAGTTTCAGAGTCCTAGGTCAAATGATTTTTGAGTTGGACATGGAAATGAAAACAAGACAGATGGATTGACAGATAGACATATGGTGAAACCAGTATACCCTCCTCTGCTTAACAGCTGAGGGTATAAATAGAGGATCTTACATGAGTGTACATATGTATTATTTTTATCAAACGAGTTGACTAAAATTTTTTGACGCGAGACTTGGCGAGCGTCATATACATTTTAGTCAACGAGTTTGAAAAAAATAATAATACATAAACATGAATGTGAGATTCTATTTATCACATAAAACGAATGACAGTCAAATAAGTATCCAGCATCATCACCTCCAGCCTTAATACCCGTTCACGGGTCCATGTTTACAGTTGTTGTTCGGTTTCAAATGTGTACATACACATGTAGATAGCTCTTTGACATTTACACCGAATGTAGAATGAAACGGTTCCTAAAGGGGATGATTCCACCTATTTCCGCAATTTTGTTGATTTTGAAACACTTAAACTGCATTTTTTTTTTTTTTTTTTTTTATTACACATGAAAATAAAAAAACTTTCCACGCTTATACGCCTTAGCAACAATGACGTCATTTTTCCGCGAAACGGCGTAGTAGTTTAAATTAAACAGGTGCTGTGGCTGGTTTCTCTGGCTTCACATGCTCATGACTAAAAACTGATCAGAATCGGGACCCAAAAAACGATAATACACTAGTGTATTATCGAAAATAAGTCATAGGTTTAATACACTGCTGGAGGAGGTTTTATGTGATAAAAAGGAGTAAATGCTGGTAACCAACATTTTCTTGTTTTCCCACAGTGTTTTTAAGTCTGTTTTCTCAGGGTTGTTCTCCGTTTCGCACAGTGCTTTCAACAGTCTTTTTTCTCGGGATCGTAAAAACATGGACTTTTTTTGTTAAGAGATGTGCAGGTTAATCCTCTATTTCAATGCACAGAAAAAAAAAAAACGATAGGTTAAAATCTATAAGCAACAATTTATTTGAAAAAAAAAACAATACATATCAACTAAAGCCCTCTAAAGTTTAAAAAGAAACAATTTTACAGGACTGATGCTTCTGTAGGCCTATCACATTCACTCTTTACCACATGACAAAATGTTGGACTTGTCCAAACTGAAAGCATTTGCAGACAACAATATAAATGTGGCTCAAAGGGAGGAAACTGTGTTTGGAAGGGTGGAAGACACAATGGAAAAGGAGAAAATGCTGGTTACATGCATCATCTCTTTTCCCCCAACATCTTTCTTCCTAAAGGTCGTTAAAAGTCGGTATTATGTGTTCAAGCCTCATCCTTTACCATGTTGTTAACATCATTTGGTGAAATGTGAACAATGAGGATGACACAGTTGAGCCATGCTCTGTGGAAGGGGGCTTAATGCATCTGCGAAAAGTATCGACTCGGGTCAGCCTGCAGTCCGTGCAGGCTGACCTAGGCCAAAACTTTTCGCTGTTGGTCAATTTTCTGCATGTCAAAGGACCAGCCTACCTTATGATACAGTCAGTTGTTAGACCAAATGGATTGTATAGATCCATAGTTGTGTGATGTCTTGCTTGGTACAATGCATTACGGAGATGCATAAAGCCCCCTTTTGCCAGAGCATGGCTCAATTTTATCTTTCTATATTGAAAGCATTTGCAGGCAATAATTCAAGTGTGGCACAAATGATGGGATCTGTCTTTACGAAAACACTGTAGGTAAAACAAAAAATGCTGTTTACCATTTTTCCCTTTTCCCTAAATGTTTTTAAAAGCCTTCCAGCTTAGGGGTCATTATTCGATAAAAATATAATTACCCTTACACAGAACTGATCACCACTGATTTTGCCCCCCCCCCCCCCCCCCCCCCCCCCCCCCAAAAAAAAAAAGACCAAGCACAGAGCATAATGGTCTGATCTTGGTTTTTACTGTGGTACATCTTATATAGCCGAAGTGATCTTCAGATTGTGATTCCTAGACATGATCTTTTTCACTGTCAAACTGAAAATGTTTCAATTAAGCACTTTTTATGTTAAATTTCACACTTCTCTATATAACAATAAATATATAACTAGAGGACAGCTAATACAATTTAAAAAATATTGCACTTAAAAATCTTCAGACTAACATATACTTCATACATTTATGTATATAAAGCCTTGTTCTGTCCTTTAACACAAACATTTGTTTGAACCTTGAAAACCTCTATTGGAAAGACCACCTTGCAAACAGTGCTATTTGAACATTCAATTTCATTCAACAAAATCACTGTCAGAACAAAAACTTCACATCATCTGTCCATTTTTATAAGTTTTATGCGTCAGAGAAAACCTTGAAGTCCCTGCTTTTCACTAAGGTGTCATTCTTGCTAACATCTTGAAATAATGATGTGTAGAAGTCTGGGGAATCCATCACCATCTGGTAATTCTTCACTATTTCTTGTATTTAAACTTTCTTCTCACGTGTGGGGGCTGGTACCTAAAATATACACAAGTTCATTTATGTTCCTGAAAAAGTTAGGTAACGTACATGTAGCACCAAAAAGTAACTACCCAGGTTACCCTTTGTCAAAACTTTCTGCATGTCAAAAGATCAGTCTAGCTCATGTTTGACAAGATGGACTACATTATGCGATGACTTGCTAGCTACAATTCAGTCCGAAGATGTATTAAACCCCACTTTTCACAGAGTGTCACTCAGATACATGTATTTACCTTGGCTACTACCATGAACAAGTTATTGTACCTGGAACCTACAGAAGCTACATCAGGTCAATTATCTTGTGACTCACGAATGATTTGTACAGAAATTGAAACAGGAAAATTCAAGAGTATGACAAACAAACATAAGTCCACAAAATTATCTTCTTTTTTGCACACAAATCCAACATTTAAGACTATAGTAAATGACTCATAAAATTCCAGGACATTTGACATAAGTTTGTTTTTGTTGACATACACTGCATTCTAGAATATTTGTGTTTGAACTCTGTGAATACTATGTTCATCCATCAACTCAAAAGCTTTTTTCCCCCATTTTCAATGGTATACCAAACAAACCCTCGTTTCAATGACTGGGGAAAAAAGCTTTCAAAAACACTGTGGAAAAAGGAGAAACTGCTTGTAATAAGCAATTCTCCTCTACAGTGTCTTCTACCCATCAGAGAACTTTACCTACATGTACTTATCTTTTAATTCTGAATCCCCACACTATCAATCTGATAAGGCGAGATGTCTCAGCAAATCAGATGACTTTTGAAAGTAACCTTTTACCAAACAATCTTGACTTTAACCCAAAGAAAAAGGCTTTTGAAAACATTGTGGAAAAAGGAGAAAATGCTGGTAACCAGCATTTTCTCCTTTTCTCACAATGTTTTCTACCCTTCTAAAAACAAAATGTTGGTTTTGAGTCAAATTTATTGCATCATGCAAATGCTTTCAATTTGTACAAGTATAAAATTTTTTCGCCTAGTTGAATGTTTGGTGAATATGGCCAGAGATTTTTTTTTTTTTTTTCCTGCAGTGAGATCTTGATCTAAATTGTTGCTAAAACCCTTCAACTTTGCTCTGATTGGTAAAAAAAATGGCAAATTATTTCAAATGATTTGACAATGAGTCAAGATGAGAATGAGAAAAAGCCACTTACTGTTCGCTCTCGAGTCTTTTTCTCTTACAAATATTAATAGCTGTTTGTCTGACCAAAGTACCCAGACACCGTCTGCTTACCACCATCCCATCAACTAAGGGTATAGCCATGGTCAGTCTAAATAAATTGCACACAAATCAGCACATCATAAATTTGTTGATCAAACAGGTTTGGAAACTTATATGAATAAATGCCTGAAAATTCACGCTTATGGTGTTTATGGGGGTGAGACCATTTTTTTTTTTTTTTTCACTAGAATTTCACTATGTAATTGCTCGAAATGAAAACTGAAGCAAAATAGCCTTATAAAGACCTTGTGAATTCCAAGCCATTATAGTTGATTGATTGTACGGTGTTTAATGCCGTTTTCAACATTATTTCAGTTATATCACGGCGGCCAGTGCACTTATCCATGCTTTCCTGGAGTTTCTTTTACCAGTACTCCGCACAATATTCTTTCCAAGCCACTGGCTGCTTTCCCACATAACCATCGTCGAAACAATGGTCAGCGGTGAGAGAGGAATGAATCCTGATGCGATGACTATCATCAATCCTCGGAAAGAAATTGGCCAAGCCAGGGATCGAACCAGTGACCTTTTGTTCTCAAGTCCTGTACGCTACCAACTGAGCTAGGGGGCCAAGCCATTATAGTATTCAGTTCAAATAATGTCATCGTTCGATCCATTACTCTACAAATTTATGCCTTTTTTCACACTTTTTTCTCTTGAATCTGGAGGCTTTTGGGGAACACTAGGAGAGGGCATGTTTTTCACTGTGTTCTCAGTACTGCTGATATTTTCTTTTTCTTCAAAAGTTTGTCTTTTATCTAACTCTACAACACAACAAAATTTCAGACTTATCCAAACAGAAAGCCTTTGCAGATAACAGAATAAATGTGAATCAAAAATTGAAATTTGTCGTTGGAAGGGTAGAAAACAAAGTGGGAAAAGGAGATAATGCTGATTACCAGCATTTTCTCTTTCTCCTGCAATGTTTTTAAAGGCTTTTTTTCCTGTTAAAAGTCGGGATTGTGTATCACAGAGTTGATTTGTAATAGTTATTGGTCTACAAATAGCCTGTATAGTGATGTGTTAACCCTTAACCAAACAACAAAATTTTCGACTGGTCCAAATTGAAAGCAGTGGCAGATGACAAAATAAATGTAACTGAAAAATAGAAATTTGTTCTGGGAAGGTTAGAAAACATTGTGGGAAAAGGATAAAATGCTGGTTACCAGCATTTTCTCCTTTTCCTACATTGTTTTCAAAAGGCTTCTTTCCGAGGGTCCTTAAAAGTCAGGATTGTGTGGTAAATGGTTAAGTAAGTACCTACAATTTCTGAAAATGCCTCAAAATTATACTCTGTAATGTTTCTTACTTTCCAGTTTGTCCTTGCATGTGTATCCTAAACAATCCATTCTGTAAAGCATGTATAAATATGAGTAAGACGTCTTTCTCTGTAGATTTTGTCAATGCAATAGAACTACTTGATACATAGTGATCCAGGCCTGTACTTGTCACGCCCAACAGATCTCCTGCAAACAAAAATTATGAAAGTGTGATATGTGATCGTCAGTCACTAAACCGCTTTCAAATCTACAAATTAATGGCATATAAACTCTATGTATAATAGTTGGATGCTAGAGTTGGAAGTTGTTTATGACTGCATCTACTATAATCCATATTGAGAACTTGATAAAGAATTTGATTGTTGGCTCCAGGTTTCATCAGCTTTTCCTTAACATGCTATATAAAAAAATTATTTATTTTACAAAGAAACAAAGAGGTTGATCTTTGATGAAAATAAACAGTATTTTGTCCTTTCAATATGAAGCCCTTGTTGCGAGCTAACTGTCAGGATGGCTCACTTCAAATCAGGGGAGGAAGTGGGTATATAACTAGCCGAAAGTCTGACTAAGTGTTGGACTTCACGGGACTAACCAGTACTTTGTATACTTTGACTAGGTGGGCGTGCAAGCGTATATTACTTAAATGTGAACTGTTTACTTAAGCGGAATAATAACTTGAAAAATGTCAGGACTTGTAAATAATCAGAAGAGTAAATGTACAATCAACTGTCTTTTATTCAGAACAGTAATGTTAAAATCTTAGGCAAAAAATATGTCTTGTCAATTAACAAAAATAAATAGCACCTGAATGTGTTATTCATTACACTGAGGATAAAGAATATTTGTTTGAGCAATGAACATAAACCTATTTGGCTATCATGAATAACGATCAAATGAGACTAGATAACAAGTATTTAAGAATCAATGTTCAAACAGTAAGTTTAAAATCTTCCAATAGATCTATTAGGAAATAACAGAGTGACTCTGAACAGCGGTTTCAGAAAATGAAATAAATAAATAAAAAATTAACCTAAGTGTAGATCTAGGACTTCTAAGTAGATCTTTTTTCAGAAAATAAATAATAATCTTTTCAGAAGTGTCAACCTCTTCTAGAGACAAAAAAAAAAAAAAAAGAATAAAGTCTAAATTTCTTTAAATGCTTGAAAACTTCTAAACTAAAGCATAATTTCGTCCTAAAATGATAAAACAAGCATAAGCAACCTAAAGCAATGTAATGTCAAGTTAAAAGAACTAAAAATAATTGCAAACAAAATATAAGTTTAGGTATGTGTTGCCTACCGAGTACCGGAGTGAAGTCCCTGAAATTCGGGAAAGACGCCGCTTTTATAGCGTCTGCTTTCCACAAACGTCGGGAACTCCAGCATCAAAAAAATGTCGGGAAAATAGAAGATCTTCCACGAACGTCGGGAAAATACAATTCCTGCAAACGTCAGGGAAAACGTTCGATTCTCCCGAAGACGTTGGGAATATAACGGCGCAAAGAATGAGTGGCGTATTGAGTCTGAAAAGAAGTAAAATTATGCCAATACACATATCGGTACAAAATACTAATTAATGCAATTATTTAGCAAAAGAACTAACATTCTGATTATAAATTGAATGTCTCTCGAATGCTTCGAGAAACTAACTTATTTGCCCGTGAACTTTTCGCAGTCCGAAACAATTTTGTTTACATTACCAACAGTCGATCGCATAGTGCATCATTCTGACGGGTCATGAAAGGTCACAAGACGAACATGGCCACAGAGATGCAATACGAAGACCGACCTAAAATATGGAAAATCGATCTAATAAAGAGATGACAACGCCTGTTACACCGTGCAGGGTTAGTAAACAATCCCTTACTCAATGCTCGTAGACCGTGAATAGTCCAAACTTAAAGATTTAGTAGAATCTAATGCAAAATTTAGCGAGTTGTCTGGCCAAAATAACAGTCAAAGGAAACTGGGTCGGCAAACAAACCGGATTGCAACACCCTTGAACTGTTACATTTCATTTAGTATAAAAACCTAAAATACTTTAAAATGCAGTTTGCTTTGGTAAGTATCTCACATTATGGTACACAGATAGATCCAAGATTAGAATGTTAAGCCTGATTTCAAGATAATCCATCAATCAATAAATTATAATCATGATCCTTAAGATGGTCATTAAGATCTTAGCACCGGTGCAAGCATTCAATCTTAATGACCATCTCAAGGATTGTGATTATGAATTAATGATGGACATACTGAATAAATCTACAATGTCTGCAACTGAGCCTAAATGCTCCAAATGCTAAGACTTGAGTATTTCAAATGCCTAACAAAACATTTGCTTGCACACAAAAAAGGACAAGAAAGAGCTTACCAGCTGGGAAGTTTTCATGATCTTCAAAATTTTCCAACCAGATGACAAACACTTTAGTATCAGGGCCCATCATTTGAGCAGGCTGTCTACCTCGTTTGTTTCTCATTGTTGGTACATCTGTGGGAGAGCCAAGTGAATCTCTGTCTAACCTTGCCTTGTCTATAGACTCTTGGGTCAATGAACGAGGTTTCGTAAGAGTCACTGATGAACTCCTTTTCATAAACTGTGGTGACTTGTCTGTTAATCAAAAAGATTTTCGTTAAAACTTTCAGTCTGTCTTTCAGAAAAAGTGTGTTGGTGCTTCAGTGAAGCCACACAGGATCATAATTAAAGTTCTACTGAGCATGTTGTTGCGCAGCATTTAACTTGTTACCAGATGACAAAATTTTAGGCTTTTCCAATTTAAAAGCATTTGCAGAAGACAAAACTAACATGACTCCAAAATTGAAACTGGTTTCTGAAAGGTTAGAAAACATTGTGGGAAAAGGAGAAAATCCTGGTTACCAGCATTTTCTCCTTTTTCCAAAATGTTTTCAAAAGCCTTTTTCCTCAGTGTTATTTAAACAGGGGTTGTTGAAAGTCTGGATTGAGTGGTAAAGGGTTAAAGGACTGACCTCAATTTTGCTTTTGCCAAGAGTAACAGTAGCTTGTTTCACGAACAGTAGATATGTAGAAAAGGTAAAAAAATTTTTTGGAATTTTGCAAACCCCAAAACTGGACTAATTTAACATTACATGTATTAACTTATCCTATACAAAAATGTAACATGTAATAAGACCTAATGTGAGGTACAGAAACTATAGATATTAACCTCCTAGTGGATCTGCCAGATATCTGTTGTAGGTTTCAGTAGAAGGCACAACAAAAGCTATCTCTGACATGACATCAGCCCAATACAGAACCTGCTGGCGCCCATCGTACACACTCCCACCAGTTCCAGATGGATATTCATCATCTACAACAAAAAAAACACCTGGAAATAATTCAGCATCTACATGTACCTATTACAAATCTACCGAAGATTCTATAAAATTCTAACAAAATGTATGAAATAACATCAACCTTTACCTAATAGAACTCGGACATTTACAAAGTAAAACTTAATACCACCAATCCTAACCAGTCCCCGCAGGCTGACCCGGGTTGAAACTTTCTGTTGGTCAATTTTCTGCATATCAAAAGACTATTCTACCTCTACATTCAGTTGATTGTTAAACAAAATGGATTTTATGGATCCATACTTATGTGATGACTTGCTTGGTATCATGCATTATCGAGATGCAATAAACCCCCATCTGCCAGAGCACCACTTAATTCCTTGCAGGCAAATGTTTTCAGTTGGGATGTTTCAAAAATCTATTATCTGGTAAGGGGTTAACAGCAAACAGCTGAAAATTACGTTTTGCTTATCTTCTGCACAAAAATTTAATACAATGACCGCAAATCTTTTAAAAGGAATTTTGTAACATGAAAATATGAATTCGGATTATACAGGCAGACTGCCAATTCTACCATACTTCAAGAAACTTTGCCCACAGACACAACAAATGTTAAATAACATACCAGTAACATCATCCTGGTCCATTATTTTCCAGCTGGTAGAGACATGTCCTGTCCAGCCAGCATGTTTACCAATGTCGACTGGCCAACCAAGGGAGTGAAGAAACTCTAAAAATTGGGGCTGCACCTTGGACTTCAAACTCTATATAACACGAGACAGTTAATTCATTTCATTTAGATGGATAACATTATATATTCATGATGGAAAGTCAAATTCAAAATCAATATAAAAGAACTTAATTCCAGTTCTGCTTTCAAACTAGCTCTTTGCATGGTATCAGGAGTTTCACAATTTTTATAAGCAGTTTCAGTTTCAGGCATTTAATATTTACATGTATATTAACTGAAAGAAGGTCTGTAATTAACCTACTCGCATGATTCCTATTTCAGAATTTGAAAGCAATAACGCTAAAATGTAAGGGGGGGAGAAAGAAGAAATCCAGGACAGATCTAAAATTGCCAAATCAGAGTGGTATATGAACATGCCGTTTTCTTAAAAAAGCTTTGAACCCTTTAAACTGCTTCCACTATTTAAGTTGCCTTTGCTGCCAACACAGTCTGATATTTGATCTACACTGTCAGCTTTGCCGAGACATTCTGGAGGGGGGAACCTTTAACTCTTTACCACAAAATCCCAACTGTTCTATTAAATGGTGTTTTATGCCACTATCAACACTATTTCATTCATCAGTATCATAGTGACAGCCCACAGATTCATGTATGCCCTGGGCTTCACCTGTATTAGGTTAGGGTTCTGATGTGTTGCCCAAGAACACTCCAATGAAAAACCCAGTGCTTCCGGCAAGGTTTGAACCTGGGCCTCCAAGTGGTGAGTCCTACACTTTACCACTGAGCTATGCAGGACTGCACACTGTCAACTTTAAATAAGCTTGGGAAAAAGAGGCCATTTGAAAATATTGTGAGAAAAGAAGAAAATGCTAGTAACCAGCATTTTCTACTTTTCCCAAAATGTTTTCTACCCTATCACAGACAAATTCCATTATCAGAGTCACATTTAATTGGTTGGTGGCAAATGCTTTCCATTTGGACAAGTGTAAAATTTTGCCATCTGGTAAAGTGTTAAATTGCTCTTATTACTGTATTATGTCTTAAATGAAAATGCCTGTTGAGTTCATTTGGCACTCTAAGGATTAAAATCTTCATGACTGAAGGGATGTACACAATGACATATAAAGCCATTCAAATAAAACAAATATCAGTTCATAACCTTCTGAAATGAACCTAGAAAAGACAACGTTGAAAACATCAAAATAAAATATGGATATCAACCCTTAACCACACAATCCCGAGTTTTAAAGACCCTGAGGAAGAAACTTATTGAAAACATTGTGGGAAAAGGAGAAAATGCTGGTAACCAGCATTTTTTCCTTTTCTCACAATGTCTTCTATCCTTTCAGAGACATATTTCATTATTTAAGCCACATTTGACTTGTTGTCTGCAAATGCTTCCAATTTGAGAGGTGCCCAACATTTAGCTGTTTGGTAAACAGTTAACCATGAAACCAGCCTTGCAACATGAATACCATAGAAGACACTGTATCAAAAAAGGAGAATGCTTCAGTACAAGTAATTTCTCTTTTTACAACCATGTTTTCACAACTAGTCTACAGTGGGAAATAAACTGAATTTTTTGGAATTAGAATATTACATCCTTACCACATTTGCAATAATCTCAGAGGCATTTTTCTGACCAGATTTCACATAGAATACATGGACTGTGTCACTGTCTCTACAAGGTATACCATCCAACATTTCTAGGTCGGTAAACAGACCAGTGTTACTAGTGTCCAGCATTACCAGTGCCGGGGGCAAACTGCTGTTTGCTGGTTGCTGAAATTGAAATTTTATCAGCCTAAGGTTGTAATTTTACATGAAATTTCACCTATTAACCCTTTACCACACAGTCCCGAGTTTTAACGACCCTGATGAAAAAGGCTTTTGAAAACATTGTGGGAAATGGAGAAAATGCTGGTAACCAGCATTTTCTCCTTTTCCCACAATGTTTTCTAACCTGTCAAAGACAGAAATCATCATTTGCACAACATTTTATTTGTCGTCTGCAAATGCTTTCCATTTGGTCGAGTCCTAAATTTTGTCGTTTGGTAAAGAGTTAACAATCTAGTGTTTTAATCACCTTGAGAGCAAAGGCTTTTGAACACATTGTCGGAAATTGAGAAAATGGTGGTATCCAGCATTTTCTCCTATTCCCACAACTTTTTCTACTCGTTCACAGACAAATCCCATCATTTGAACACCATTCTATTTGCCACAGGCAAATGTTTTCAAATTAGGCCAGTTTACAACTTTGTCCTCTGGCAGAGAATTAAAATTTCATCCATGGACACTTACTATTACATGTTTTTATCAACTACAGATATAAATCAACACAACCATTGCATGTTTAAGTATTTTTTCTGGTAGCTAGGATCAAGATCTGACTAAAGAGAATACCATTTGTTCATTCAAATAAAGTAAAGCAAAGATCAGACTGTATGGGTTACACAACCTTATTGAAATGAAGATAAATACAAAGAATACAGAGCTAAAGGTGCCTGTCTGACATACATGTAGTATGCGCTCCAGATTGTTCATTACATTAACAAGCTAGTTTGACTCTTTACCTCACTAACAATAATGTAGAATTGTCCAGAACATAGTAAAACATGTTATAAAACACTTTCTTATGCATGGGGATTAAAAAATCATTGAATTTATACTTTAACCAATTTACCACATTATCCTGTGTTTCAACGACCCTAATGAAGATGGCTTTTGAAATCATAATGGGAAAAGGAGAAAATGCTTGTGACCAGCATTTTCTACCTTTCCCCATTTTATATTTTCTACTCTTTACTCTATCAAAAACAAATGCCACCATTTGAGCAATGTTTGATTTGTCATCTGCAACTCTTTCCACTTGAACCACTCTAATATTAACCCTTTACCACACAATCCCTGGTTTTAAAGACCCTACAGAAAAAGCCTTTAGAAAACATTGTGGGAAAAGGAGAAAATGCTGCTAACCAGCATTTTCTTTTCCCACAATGATTTCTACCCTTATAAAAACAAACTACAATTTTTGAGTCACATTTATTTTGTTGTCTGCAAATGCTTTGAATTTGGACAAGTCTAAAATTTTGTCGATTGGTAAAGGGTTAAGTTGTTTGGTAAAGGGTTAATAGGTTACATTGGTAAAACATTTTGTACTCACTTTCAGGGCCTCTAGCGACAAGAAACCATAATGAGACAAAAAGAGCCTGGCTGTTTGGAATTCTTGACATAGTTTGGGTGGTCTACACTCTGTGGCAGGATTTGGGAAGGGTCGTCTGGCAGCCTCTACTTGGTTCCTTCTACCTATGTTGTTTTCAAACTGGGTTTGTTGTTCAATCTGGCGCTTCAGTTTGTCAAGCTCAGACTGCATTTTTACATCAGTGATCAGTGAATCTAGACTGGGTATACTCTTGTCTCTGTTGAAAATTAATGGATCACTTTTAACTCTTTACAAGGTGACAAAATTTTAGACTTGTCCCAATTGAAAGCACTGACAGAGGGCATAGTAAATGGCTCAAATGATGGAATGTGTCTTAGAATAGGTACAAAACATTGTGTGAAATATAGAACCAGCATTTTCTCCTTTGCTAAAATTGTTTTCAAAAGCCTTCTTCCTTGAGGGTTGTTAAATTGATTGATTGAATGGTGTTTTCATTATTATTTCAGTCATATCACAGTGACAGCTAACATATTCATGTTTCTCCTGGGTTCACCAGAACTAGGCTAGGGCTCTGAAGTGTCCTGCCCAAGGACTCTCCCACGAAAAACCCAGTGGATCAAGTGAAACTTGAACCAGGGGTCTCCTGGTCACGAGTCCTACACTTTACCACTAAGCCATGCATGAACCAAAGAGTTGTTAAAGCATGACATTATTTGTTAAAGTGTTAAATAGCCATTTCCTTTAAATATTTATTCTTGAACAGTGAACCATTAGCACAATATTAACTTTAACTGTCGCAAAGCGGACAAATACGCCCCCCCCACCTTGTCACTGAAGCAGCACAACCAGAGAACGGAAATGATTTTCAAAACAAAGATCCCCAGTGAACTTGACCTTTGAACCATGTGACCTAAAAACAATAAGGCACCTCCTTGGGTCATGAGCAACTAGTATAAAGTTTCAGGGTCCTAGGTCAAACGGCTTGTGAGTAAGAGCATGGAAACGAACAAGTCTACAGAGGGACAGATTGAAAGACAGATGGACAGACAGACTTGATGAAACCAGCATAGCCCCCCCCCTTCTACTTCATAGCTTGTGGGTATAATAACACATAGGATAAAATGTTGTAGTATTGAACAGTAAATTTTGTATTTAAAGAAAAATAATGTCAGAAAAAGAGAAGTTGATAGTTAAAACCACTAGCTACATTTCCTGCATTTGTTACAAAAGCTGTCCTCTGGAGAAGTGCAAAAAGTGGTGTTTGGCATTTTTATGGTAAACATTTAAAAAAATTATTGTCAAGCCTTGGTTTGAAAGTAGCATATTTTGGAAACAAGTCTGCACTATGACATGTACATCTTGTTAATCATAACTTTTTTCAGTTAATCAGCAGTTGCAAAAATATCTTATTTGTAGATATGAGCCATGCTCTGGCAAAAGGGGGCTTAATGCATCTCTGTAATGCATGATACCAAAGTCATCACATAATTAGGGATCCACAAAATCCATTATATCTAATGACCAACTGAATCATAAGGTAGACTGGTCCTTTGACATACAGAAAATTGACCCATAGTGAAAGGTTTCAGCCCAGGTCAGCCTACGTAGACTGCGCAGGCTGACCCTGGTCCATACTTTTCACAGATGCATTAGCATTAAGCCCCCTTTTCACAGAGCATGCTGCCTTTCGCAATTTAAAACTCTGAACTACAATTAAAAATTTACTGACCTCTGTATTGTAATTTTTAACTTGGAACTTTTAATTTTAATATTCTAGGTTCATGACACAAGAGCATTATCTTCTATAAATTAACCTCGACTACACTTACGCCATTGTTAAAGGTATTTTGTCAACACTTTCTGGGAAGTATTTATGCTTGACAACATGATGTACTCCTAAGTTATCAACTGGTATTGGTCGACCAGGATCAAACAATGAACTTTTAGATGTTGACATCTGAAATCAGAACGAGATCACTTATCAGCAAAGGGATAAATCAAAATACAAGGTACAGTCTCTTCATATGACTGGTACATGTAGGTAACCCTTTACCGCACAATGCCACCTTTTAACGACTCTGGTAAAGAAGCATTATGAAAACATTGTGGGAAAAGGAGAAAATACTGGCAACCAGCAATTTTTCCTTTTCCCACACTGTTTTCTACCCCATCAAGAGAAAATTGCACTATTTGTGCCACACTGAAATTGTCGTCTGCAAATGCTTTCAAATTGGACAAGGCTAAAATTTTCTTGTCTGGTAAAGGGTTAAAAAATATTCTACTTTTACAATTCATGAATTTCAATGAAGTTTTTTTTTTTACATAAAGGTGAGTTAGGGTATAAAACAATCATTATACAATGCAGAATTTTCATGCCCCTGCCTAAGTCTACTTCAATGTTTCAACTCTTTACCAAACAACAAAATTATAGACTGGTCCAAATTGAAAGCATTTAAAGACGACAAAATAAAGGTAACTCAAAAACTGAAATTTGTTTTGGGTAGGCTAGAAAACATTGTGGAAAAAGGAGAAAATGCTGGTTACCAGTATTTTCTCCTTTTCCGGCAAAGTTTTCAAAAGGCTTCTTTCTCAGGGTCGTGAAAAGTCAGGATTGCGTGGTAAAGAGTTAAATGAAGCAAATGCTTGCTACAAGCAATTATGTTATTCATATTTTCCAGACTTGTAAAAAACAGATACATGTATTTTCCTTCTCTTTAAATCTTTGTCTATTGTGTCACTTCCAGTTTTGTGATACATGTATCTCAGAATGTCCTATATGGTAATAGGATAAATCCTGTTAAGTAAATTTTTCATTTTTCAACTCTTTACAAAACTTTAGACCTGTCCAAGCTGAAAGCATTTGCAGACCACATAAATGCAACTCAGCAACTGGTTTTTTTTTTTTTTTGTTGTTGTTTTTTGTTTTTTAAATATTGGGAAACACTGCTGAAAAAAAGGAGAAATCTGGTTACCTTTTCCCACAATATTTACAAAAGCCTTCTTCTTTCGAAGGGTCATTACTACCCAGGATTGTTTGGTAAAGGGTTAAAGGAATACTCTACAAAACGGAGGAGACCCACAAGCATGTAATATACATAATGTATTACACACCTTATTTATGGTTCTTGGTGAATGCCTAAGCTGCATTGTCCATGCATGTCTACCAAATGGTCCTCTTATTAGAGCTGTCACTATGGGCAGGGGATCTAGAAATAAGGTGGAAAAAAAAAGGAATGTATAAAAATATCAATCTATAAATCCTCAAATTCAAAAGTAAATATCAAAGTCATTTGTTCAATTTCATTATCACTGATTCCTCTACCACACAAGTATGACTTTTGACATCTCTGCTGCTGTATTTTGTAGACAAGTTACTTTGTACAATAATGATAGAGAAGAGGCACTGCGTTTTCCCCCACATTGTTTTCTTCTTTGTGTCAACTGATCTTATCTTAGCTGTATGAAGAAAACAAACAGCTAGTATACTTTCAAGTTTTTCTAATTTTCAGCATTTTTCCCAAATAATCACAAATGTTATTCTGTTTTCTGCTGTTAAATACAGTGGCATATAGCAAAGAAATAGGATGATTTCAATGAAATACTATATTTTAACCTACCTTCATAGTTCCCAAGAGGCTGTTCCAATAACCCAATGATGATTGAATTATCCAGGACAAAGTACCTAAAGGGAGACCCGTGTTCTGGCAGCCCTGTCCCTTTGGCATATTTCAGGAGGGATTTTTCATCCAAAAGAGAAAATAAGGATTCTGGACCACATGGTGGAGGGAAAGCTCCCTGGAAATGTAAGTGATATTCAAATCAATAGAAGAACACTTCATAAGAGCGTTTCCCCACTGAGATTGAAACTTATGTTTTTCATATGCTTTTTGACACAGCACTAACTTGCTTACCCTACTTTCATTACTTTACTTAAACCGTTAACCCTTTATCACACAATCCTGAGTTCTAACCACCATGGGGAAGAAGCCTTTTGAAAACAGCATTTTGGTAACCAGCATTTTCTCCTTTTACCCAGTCAAAAACAGAAATCATCATTTTAGCAACATTTGTCGTCTGCCAATGCTTTGAATTTGGTCCTTTCCAAAACTTTGTCGTTTGGTAAAGTGTTAAGACTTCACAGAATACATTTATAGTAATGTAATATAGTGGTCACTTAAAGATGTGTGCACATGTAACACTTTTTGCAGTTTCTTTCTCTCTGTATTTAATCAAATGAAAAATGAAAACCAGATCATAACTCAGTTCATTTATGAAAGTTTTGAAATATCAAAACTTACAGCCTTGTAAACATACACACAAGTTTTACACAACATAACACATGTATTTATTCAAATACCTCCTAACCTAAAGAGGAAAATTATTTCTATAAAATTAAGGAATGCACACATTTAAATGTCTTTCTGAGAATAAAAAAAAACATTTTGGACAACCATGCTTTCAAATTATCATACAAAAAGCTTTACTTTACGTAATGAATTCATAGTTCTGCTTGTTTCCCTTCTCTCTTCAAAATTTTTCTTATCATCAGAGAATCAACACATCACCAGTCACTATCTTCCTTCATTTTATATTAAATAATTTATTGTATCATATAGAACTGTTTATCTAAGTAAGATTTCCCGTGAAAAACTTTCACATTGCAGTGAAAACGCCCATCAAGAATTCTAGTACAAAGCATGACTTACAACTTGATCAATAATACAAGTCAGAACAGCTTCAGCTGCATCTTTCACTCTCATGGAGGCTGGCATCAGGTCTTTCTCCCCTTTATACTTTGGTGGATCACTTGCTTTGTTCTGAACAAAAAAAAAAAAATGATGCAGTTCAGCAAAGTCAAAATCTCATTTACACAACTTTTTTTTTTCATCGTAACCCTTTCCCAAACAAGCCCTGGTTTTCACGTGTCTGCAGTAAAAGTCTTTTGAAAACACTGTGGGAAAAGGAGAAATTGCTAGTAACGAGCAATTTCTCCTTTTCCCACAGTGTTTTCTACCCTTTTTGATAACTTTCTGCCATTTTCATCAAATTTAAAATTGTCATCTGCAAACTCTTTCAATTTGGACCAGTCCAAAATTTGTTGTTTGGGAAAGGGTTAAAGCAGAGCTCCCTTGTTAACACTTAATGGCAAAAAGGTATTGCTTGTAGCATGCAATTTTCCTTAACTCTTTCCTAAATGATAAATTTCAGAGTCTGCTAATTTGATAAGATCTGCATACACCCAATTAAAAAAATGTAAAAATAAATTGAAGTTCTGTGACAAGATAGAAAATATTGTGGGAAAAGGAGAAAATGCTGGTTACCAGCATTTTCCTTTTCGCACAATGTTTTCATAAGCCTTTTTTTCTCAAGGTTATTAATATACAGGATTGTTTGGTAAAGGCTTAAGCAAAATTGTTTTCACATGTATAAATAACTATATTATACATTAATTTATGTTAATTATCCCTATTTTTACAAGGAATGTTTGTAAGTTATCTTCTGCTACTCTGGAGGTAATGATCAACATTACCATAAAGCCTAACTTTACACAAAAGAGGGCCATGATGGCCCCGTATCGCTCCACTGGCTCATAGGTACAAACCATACATACCAAACATTACAATTCTAGGTCAAATGGTTTTGAACATGAAGACATAAAGTTTTCTCTGTAAAAGCACATGTGGAAGTTGTCACCTCAGGGCTAGGACATTTTTGACTACAGATTCACAAACCAAATAACACAGGTCTAGGTCGTATCATGATAGACAAGAAGATTTCGACCCCATGGCTATGATATGAAGAATCTTGATAGAGGTTCATCCGATAAAGCTGCATGCCACATTTGGTAGCCCTAGTCCTTATGTTTTCGTACAAGAAGATTTCCAAAGATTTTCAGTATTTTTCAATTTTGTTGCCATGGCAACCAGAGCTTTTAGAGGAATATAATTCTTTCCATAAATTCCTAAGAGGGCCATGGCAGGATCATTCCTGTGAAGTCTGGACAAAGTTGGATGAGTACTTTCAGAGAGAGATATGTTTGAAATGAAAATTAGTGGACAGACAGATGGATGCAGGGCCATGACATAAGCTCACTGGCCTTTGGCCAGTGGAGCTAAAAATCACTGATTGTATGGTGTTTAGTGTCATTTTCAACACCAAACAATAACTGAAAACACTATTACTGACACAAAGAAAGAACATTTTTTTGAAAAATGGAAATTAACTTTTTTGAGGATGTTTCTGACTTTGAAATTACAGATATTAAAAAAAAAATGTTGCAAGATATTGTATAAAGATTCTATTTTTCCCGTTTCCCACAGTTGCACTGCAGGCAGTAAAACTTGTGAGGAAAGAGAGAAAAAAGAATAGAAACTACTATAATATTTGAAAAAAAAAAAAAATCAAACAAACAAAAGAAAATATCTCACTTCTTTCAGAAGAAAATAGTTGTAAATTGTGCAAATCCATTCTACAAGTGCATCTACATATTACTAGCAAAATACCATTGTGACTTCAACTGATAATTTACATATATGTTGTTGGACACACAAATTCAAACACGAATCACATGTACTCTTGAGAAAAAGCTTGCCAAGGAATATTGTTTAAGACATCTATCAGGAATCTGTCGTCAATATGCATATAAATACATGTAATTGAAAGTTACTGTGCACACTTTTGAAAAAGACCTACTCAAAATCCCTTTTAAACACAATAGAAAAGGTAATAAGCACAAATTTACTACAAGAAAAATAATGAAAAAAATAACACATATTTTCTGAAAAAAAATTCTTCTGTAACATAGTTTATAGCAAAAGTTAATTGCAAAAGTCAATTAAAGGCAACATTAGATGGTTTTGTAAACAGTGTAGATCCAAGATCAGACTGCTTGAAACAAAGTCTGATCTTATGCTGTGCAATATTTTGTACCACATTCTTGCCAAAAACATCTTGACTGAGCACCACTAGGGTGAAATTCCACTCTCACATTTGAGCAATCTATGGTCCGATCTTCCCCTTGCTAAGATTTCCCTTTCATCAAATACTGGTACTTAATGCAAACAACATATTATAATGAAAATAAAAGCAATTATGCACTCTAGTATGTCAAATCATTCAACAAATGCAGATATACATCCATTAACACTTTACCACACAATGCCGACTTTTAACGACCCTAAGAAAGAAGCCTTTTGAAAACATTGCGGGAAAAGAAGAAAATGCTGGTAACCAGCATTTTCTTCTTTTCCCACAATGTTTTCTACCCCGTAAGAGACAAATGTTATATTTTGAGCTACATTTAAAATGTCATCTGCATATGCTTTCAATTTGGACTAGTCTACATTTTTGTCATGTGGTATAGAGTTAACATTATACTGGTACATGTTTATGCAATTTCATATTAAATAGAGTTAAATATAAGACCACACCCCTCAGACTGATATGTTAGCATAAATGTAGTAAGGAAATATTTGGAAAGCATGAACAGATTTACTGACTGCCATTCTTAATTATGAAAGTGTGATTTTAAACTTTAAACAGGAGGGCCATGATGGCCCTATATTGCTCACCTGATCAAAATTGTACTATAAAATGCTATGTAATATATGGCGGGTAAGTTGTTTGAGGGTACTTTAGTAGTTTTTTATTTTTATTTCTGGTGGCCATTTCAAAACAGGTTTTTCTATAACTAGCTCTGGCAGCCATCTTGTTCAGCAGAGCTGAACCATTTGAAAAAATCTAGAACAGGGTCGCCCCATGAAAATTATTTCAAAATCTCCACTTGCTAAGGATGAAAAATCCTTAAAAATGTTTAAACAGTAATACCCCTCTATTAAGACCACCCATGGTACTATTGAAAATTGGTCTTATTAGCGGGGTGGTCTGATTTCACCAACCTAGATTTTGAGTCAAACCCGGACTCTGTGTAGACTTATGTAGATTTAAATTATGTGCCAAGAAATGTACATGTATTTTAGTCAGCGAAGCCTATACCCACACATTAAAATGACAAGAAAATTTTCATGTTCATTGAAAAGTTAATATGTTGCTTGAGTTTTATGAATAGATCCACATGTAAGTGCATGTCCATTCATAATTGCCTATTTAAACACTTACTGTAAGATATGTACATAAATTAAGAATCTGAACTGAGAGACTACATAATTTAATGTTACTGATAGAACTTGTCATACTCCATGTTTTAATCTGCTTTTTTTTTTATTTTGTGAAGTCTCAAGAACTCCTATTCCACATGCTCATTTTCATTTTTAAACAAAGAATTTCCAATATTATTGAAGAGCCTAACATTTACTTTTTTTTTTTCCATTTTGATTCAAGTTGAATGTTCGAACAGTCCTACTAATCGTCGACCGCGCAGTTGCAATGTTCACCTGTTTAATAATCACATATTCTCTACCACATAAGTATGGCTTTAATGTGTAACAAAAACGAAATAATTATCCCATCCTGATCAAAAGACATTAACCCAAGCGTCTCAAATTACAACAGCTGGATGTAAAAAACACATCATAATTAACCAGATGTCAACATGTTTTTCATCCGGATCAGCAACATGTGATAAATGCCTGATTACCACATAAAAGCCAAATTAATTCTTATCAATTCATTGGTCATCTGATTATGTAAGGTAACATCCTGATCACTTAATACTATCACGTTACAATAGTCTATAGATCAACAAAAGACCTATAATTGATTGTCGATTCCATCAGACCCAAGAATATTTGTACATGAAGCTCTGTCTCCAGTTTGTGATTATGGACGAGTGGAAATTACCTTGTCGTAAAGAAGCTGTGAAAATTAGGAGTCGTTTCACCGGTTTAAAATCTATAGGTAATGTCTCATTGCTACTGAAAATGGCGGTCGTAATAGCAGAATAGCGGGATGCCCGTATTTCCGGGGTCGTGGTCATTAATTATGAAGAAGGAAAAATTCTGTTCTGACAAAAATCGTTTGTAACAGCGGGTTGCTCATATTACTGGGGTGGTCTTGAGGAGAGGTTTCACTGTATTTGGCTCTTGGGGTTCATCTTTAGATTAAAGCAGAACAGTTTCAGCACTTTTGGAAAATGGTCATCAGTTAAGGAGGAGAAGTCATTTAATCCTTTACCACACAATCCTGACTTTAAACGACCCTGGGAAAGAAGGCCTTTGAAAACATTGTGGGAAAAAGAGAAAATGATGGTAACCAGCATTTTCTCCTTTTCCAAAAATATTTTCTAACATACAAAAGATAAATTTCATTTATTGAGTCATATTTATCCGGTCTGCAAATGCTTTCAATTGGGACAAGTCTAAGCTTTTGTTGTTTGGTAAAGAGTTAACTCTTTACCAGTTGACAAACTTAAACACTTGTCCAAATTGAAAGCATTTGCAGTCAACAAAATTAAGTGTGCTTCAAACGAATGTTTTCTTCTATGATAGGGTAGAAAACAGTGGGAAAAGGAGAGAATGCTTATTACCAGCTTTTTCTCCTTCTTAGGGTTGTTAAAACTCCGGATTGTGTAGTAACAGCTTAAAGGCATTCCTACATTTAGCTCTGGTAGCTATCTTGTTAACCAGTGGGCCTTAACCATTTCAGCAATATTTGTTGTTGTTGTTGTCATCCCAAAAACATTTTTAAATGCTTTGGCTTTTTTAGGTGGAAATGGCATTTTAAGCTTTTTTCTACTTTTTTGCACTGGCGGCCATCTTGTTCTGTGTAGTGAAACTGAGCAGTTTTGGAGCAGGGTCACCTTTACAATTTTTGTGAAATTATCTCAAAATTCTCTCACTGGTTTAGGCGAAGAAGTAATTTAACTATTTTCCACACAACAAAATCCTAGACTTGTCTGCCTGGAAAGCATTTGCAGACAACAAATTCAGTGTAGCTCAATTAATGGGATTTGTCCTAGAAGGGGTAGTAAACATTGTGGAAAATGGAGAAAATGCTGTTTACCAACATTTTCTCCTTTTTCACAAAATTTTCAAAAGCCTTTTTGCTTCGGTTCGTTAAAAGTCGGGATTGTGTGGTAAAGGATTAAAGGATTTATTTTTAGCTCTGAAGACCAATCTTGTTCACTATAGTTGGACTGTTGGAACAATTTTGGTAGAGGATCACCCACAGAACATTCCTGTGAAGTTTTTTCAAAGTCCAGTTTGCAGTTTTTGGCCAAAAGTTGTTGAATAGACTGTTTTTTAGCTGCATGATGGACACAGACATATCACAATAGCTCACCTTGAGCGCATCCTGCTATGGTAAGCTAAAATGAAACAAGAGCTCTGCAAAGTGGGTTAACTTAAGCCCAAAGGATTCTAACAAGAGAAGGCACCATTGACTACCTGTTGTTACCTTGATCTTGGAGCCCGGCATCTGAAACCTCTGCCTTTCACATCAACTCATCCAGTTGCTTACAAACATGAACTATTTTCAAAACCAGACCAGGGGTTCAAAAAATATTGAGCAGACACAAATCAAGAGCATGTGACATTGACCCCCTGCTGTGACCTTGCCCTTTTGACCTTGCTTCTGAAACCTCATCAAGCAAACCGAGCGACAACCAGGGTCAGAACATAACACATGTACCTTGCTTCAGGCTTAAAAAAGATACATTCTACCACAAGAGTCAGAATGATAGTATGTTTAGTAAGTTAGGGCATGGCTTATAGAAATGATCCATGCTCTGGCAAAAGGGTACCTAATGCATCTGCGTGATGCATGATACCAAGCAAGTCATTACTTGATGAAGGATTCATAAAGTCTATTTTTTCTTACAACCGACTGAATCATGAGATAGACTGGTCCTTGGACATACAGAAAATTTACCAATAGCAAAAGGTTTTGGCCCAGATAAGCCGGGGACTGCGCAGGCTGACCTGGCTCAATACTTTTTGCAGATGCATTAAGCCCCTTTTCACAGAGTGCAGCTCAAATTCATAGCTTGATGAGTACAGGCAAATGGTTAACATAAGATAAATGCATATTTTAAGTAAGTTCAATTCACATGTATATACAAATCAAAATATAATTCATTCTGCATTCATGATAACTGTTCATAACAATACCAAGAAAGACTATGTATAGCCTTGATAATCTTTAGCCCTTTATCAAACAATTTCTTGTTGTAATGACCCAAAGAAGACAATTTTTGAAAACACTGTGGGAAAAGGAAAAAATGCTGGTAACCATTACTTTTTCCTTTTCCCACATTGTACCAGCATTTTTTTCCTTGTCTCACAATGTTTTATATCAAAAGACGAATCTCATCATTTGAGACATATCTATCTTGTCATCTGCAAACGCTTTCAATTTGGACCTGTTGTAGAAGTCTGTCATCTAATAAGGTATTTACCTGAAGACAAAATTTTAGACTTTCCCGAATTGGAAGCTTTTGCAGAAGACAAAACTTAATTCACTGTGGCACAACTAATGAGAATTGTGTTTGAAAAGATAGAAAACCTTGTTTAAAATACAGGAAATGCTAGTTACCAGCATTTTTTGAAATTTTAACAAGTGTTTTCAAAAGTTATTAAAATACAGGAGTGTTTGGTAAAGGGTTAATGGTAACATAAGATGAACTGTAGAGAATGTTTTCCCCACTACGATCAGTTGAATTTTATGTGAGACACGCTCTGGCAAAAGGGGTCTTAACTCTTTACAAAACGACAAATTTTAGACCAGTCCAAATTCAAAGCATTTGCAGACAACATAATAAATGTGACTCAAAAATAGAAATTTACCTTTGGAAGGGTAGAAAACATTTTGGGAAAAGGAGAAAATGCTGGTTACCAGCATTTTCTCCTTTTCCCAAAATGTTGTCAAAAGGCCTTTTCATTAGGGTCGTTAAAACTCGAGATTGTGTGGTAAGGAGTTAATGCATCTGTGTGATCCATGATACCAAACAGGTCATCATATATAATTGTGGATCCATCATAAAGTCCATTTTCTCTTACAACCGACTGAGTCATGAGTTACACTGGTCCTTTGACATGTAGAAAAATGACCAAAAGCAAAAAGTTTTGGCCCCAGTCAGCCTGCGCAGAATGTACAAGCTGACCTGGGTCGATACTTTTTGCAGATGCATTAAGCCCCCTTTTCACAGAGCATGTCTGATATTTTTTCTCAGCCATAGAAAGCTATAGATAATCTGGAAAAGGACCATTTTGTTGTTGCTAGCAAACCTTTATCTCCCAACTAGGTTTTCCTGGATTATCAAAAACCAATTTTATCAGGAAAAAAGTTTTTTTTTCCTAAATTATCAAAATTATTATTTATGGATAATTTACAAATTGTATTTTATTCTGCTTTCAACAGTATGTCAGTGATATCACAGCAACAGCTCACAAGTTATTCCTGTGTGTCTCACCAGTACTAGGCTATGGCTCTGAAGTGTCTTACTCAAGAACACTCCCTCAAAAAACTCAGTGCTTCATGTGATAATAAAACACAGGGTCTGCAGCTACAAATCCAATGCTTTACCAATCAAGAACTTCACCCCCCACCCCCCACAAAAAAAAACATTATGGGAAAATAAGCAGTTGCTTGATACAAGCAAAAGTAATTCTCCTTTTCAGACGATATTTTGAAAAGCTGTCTATTGTGTGGTCATTATCAATACTGTACATGTAGTAAACTTGTCACTGATTAACCCTTTTCCAGACAATTCTAAGCAAGGCACCCTTTAAAAACATATTGGAAAAAGGAGATAATGCTGGTAACCACCATTTTCTTTTTCCCACAATGTTCTCAATTTCGCCGTTTAAAAGATAACCCACATCCCTTGAACCAATCATTTTGTCATCTGCAATTGCTGTCAATATTAATTAATCTAGAATTTTGTTGTCTGGTAACAAGTTCAGAAGAACATATTTATATGGGCCATGCTCTGTGAAAAGGAGGCTTAATGCATCAGTGAAAAGTATCGACCCAGGCTGACCTGGGCCGAAATTTTTCGCTACTAGTCAATTGTCAAAGGAACATTCTATGTTATGATACAGTCAATTGTAAGACATAACAACTTTTATGAATCCCTGATTATGTGGTGACTTGCTTAATAAAATGCATCATGGAGATGCATTAAACCCCATTCTGCCAGAGCATGGCTCCTATAAATCAGCATTTTACCCTTGTCTGGTGCCATTGTACCTAATTAGAATATTAAAAAGGAAAGTTCCAATTATAACAGCTTTAAACCCTCTGGAAGGTACATGAATGAAACAAATATTCTGAGTTTACAGTAGAGGGACTAACATTTCAAATTTTAAGACATTTTGACCAGATTATATAAGACGATACATGAAAAAACAAATTGAGCCACATGTAAGTTGTAGTCTGCAAGTGCTTCCAATTTGGGCAAGTCTAAAATTTTGTTGTTTGGTACAGACTTAACCCTTTCCCAAACCAGCCCTGGTTTTCACGTGTCTGCAGTACAAGTCTTTTGAAAACACTGTGGGAAAAGGAGAAATTGCTCGTAACGAGCAATTTCTCCTTTTCCCATAGTGTTTTCTACCCTTTTGGAGAACTTTCTGTCATTTTCATCAAATTTAAAATTGTCGTCTGCAAACTCTTTCAATTTGGACCAGTCTAAAATTCATCGTTTGGGAAAGGGTTAAGACAGAAGCATTATTTCTGGCCTTTCTTAAAATTCAAAGAATGCAAGAGTCCAAACTGTACCACAAACATGCACAACACAAATAACAATCCTGCAAAACTGTTGTAGTTTACTAGATGTTAGAAACAGAAATGATAACCATTGTTTAATTCTTTACCAAATGACAAAATTTTAAACTGGTCCAAATTGAAAGTATTTGCAGACGACATATCTAATGTAGCTCATATGGTGATTTCTGTCTTTGATAAGGTAGAAAACCTTGTGGGAAAAGGAGAAAATGCTGGTTACCAGCATTTTCTTCTTTTCCCACAAGGCTTTCAAAAGGCTGTTAACTCAAGGTTGTTAAAACTCGAGACTGTGTGGTAAAGGGTTAATCAACCTTTTTTGGCTTCAAATGAAAATACAAATTATAAGTAAAAAATATATGAACTAATAACAAATATATTAGCAAGCATCAAACAAGTTAGTTATAGATCAGGATGGTAATGAAAAATAATCTTATATATGGGTAACTGTATGAAAAACAAACAATATTATCAAATCTGGTATGAAACACAAAGTATCATAATTAATTTCTACAGAATTTTTCATTCAAATAAATGGATTTATAGCAGGCTTTAAAGCCTCAGAAAGTCCCGTTCCTGCAGACAGTAAATATAAAGATCAGATTTTGCAGGGCACACTCTTATCTTGGTCTATCATCTCTTTAATTTTGTCAGAAAATTGAGCCAAAAATTGAAGAACTGTGGTTTAGTGTACTGCATAAAAACAGTCTAGTTAGTTAGCAATCTAAGAGGCTTCAAGCAACAAAATGCTAAAAGGTATAGAGTAGTTAGTTTGCAAATAAGCTTCCTAGCTTTTTATCCTATAGATCTTTCTTTCTCTCAAATGGGGTTTTACACATTTCAATTTTGTCTTGACAATAGCTCACTTATTCATTTCTTCCCTGGTTTTCTTTAATAGTACTAACCTGGACTTAACACTGCCTTGACCACATGTGACAAGTCACTGCTTTGGATATTACAAACATTTATACCTTCAAGGTTAGGTTTAATTTTTTTATGACTATATTAACCCATACGGCACCTTTCACAACTTCAGTTGCCCCTGCAGCCACTGTAGATCAAGATAAAAATGCACAGAACATATAGTTTGATCTTTGATCTATACTCTAGGCTTGGCTTACACATTCTAGAAAAAAAATCAACCTTGAAATCACAATTGGTCTTTTTTTCTAGGACAAAGAAAACTTCTGCTGGATTACTTGGTACCTGAATGGTTAATGTGCTTTTGCAGACTCTGCAAGTTCAAATCAGGCCAGTTGTCTTCAGTATGATCTTTGGTCTACATAGATTGATATTTCGCTAATATGTAATTACAAAGCACTGAACTAATTCTTTTTTCTCAGATACCTTTTGACAAACTCTTGCACTTCACAGGTTTGTGATCTGCTGATTATTTATCAAAACTGATCAAATTTTTCTTCTGTTTGTTTTATACTATGTTTATGAATTTTTCACTTACTCATCATCAATTAAAACAAATGAATCAGTTACAAGCATATCTCAACTTAATGTTTTGTTCACAAAAATTTTGTATGTAATTTTTTTTAATGTAATTTACTGCCCTCGAATAGTTGCATAACCAAACCTGTATTAGAATACCTGCTGGTCAAACCTTTATTAGAACACCAAAGGAGATACGAATTTAATGCAACAGAAAACTGGGACAATGTCCAAGCTAGTGGCTGAGACAGGGACTGCATACAGGTCAGATATAATAGAAACAGGAAGATTTGCCCTAGTCCAAAGATAATATATACCTGTGTATACACTGATTTGGCATCCCGTTCTATTTTAACAGACACAGAGGAAGTGTCTGATGTTTTTCTCTGAAATCCAAGGAAAACAAACAAACTAATGAATAAAACTAAGGGAAAACTTCTATTCTATATAAGCGATATCGGTAATAAATGGCAACATTTGTATCAGTCATTATAAAAAGGAGATCATGTAGTTAGTGTCAAATTTCTTTAACTCTTTACCAAACAACAAAATTTTAGACCAGTCCAAATTGAAAGCTTTTGCAGACGACAAAATAAGTGTAACTCAAAAATTGAAATTTGTGTTGGGAAGGGTAGAAAAAATTGTGGGAAAAGGAGAAAATGCTGGTTACCAGCATTTTCTCCTCTTCCCACAATGTTTTCAAAAGGCCTCGTTCTCAAGGTCATTAAAACTCGGGATTGCGTGGTAAAGGGTTAACTCTTTATCATACAACAAAATTTTCGACTCATCCAAATTGAAAGTATTTACAGACAATACATAGTAGCCCAAACAATGAAGTTTGCCAGTGAAAGTGTAGGAAACATTGTGTGAAAAGTAGAAAATGCTGGTTACCAGGATTTTCTCCTGTTCCTAAAAAATTTTCAATTGCCTTATTCCTGATTGTTGTTTAACCCTTTACCAAACAATCCCGACTTTTAACGATCCTGAGTAAGAGGCCTTTTGAAAACATTGTTGGAAAAGGAGAAAATGCTGGTAACCAGTATTTTCTCCTTTTCCAACAATGTTTTCTAACTTATTATAGACAAATCCCACATTTTAAGTCACATTTGATTTGTCGTCTGTAAATGCTTTCAATTTGGACAGGTCTAAAATATTGTTGAGTGGTAAAGAGTTAAACATGGGATTGTTTGGTAAAGAGTTAAGTTGTCGCTAAGATTACCTATCTTCCCCCTCCCCTTAACTCTTTACCACACAATCCCGACTTTTAACGACCCTAAAAAAGAAGCCTCTTGAAAACACTGTAGGAAAAGAAGAAAATGCTGGTAACCAGCATTTTCTCCTTTTCCCACAATGTTTTCTACCCTTCCCAAAACAAATTTCAATTTTTCAATCACACTTATTTTGTCGTCTGCAAATGCTTTCAATTTGGACCAGTCTAAAATTTTGTCTTTTGGTAAAGAGTTAAAAAAAAAAAGGTAATGAAGAACCTGTACATGTATGTTGTGATACCCATTTCAATGAAATGCTAAATGCTGCTTATCACAGAAATCTCATTGTGTAATAAGTAAAATGAAACTTAAAATCTCACAACAAGAGGGCCATGATGGCCCTGGGTCGCTCACCTTAGTAGAGTGCCTGAAAGGTTTTTCTTTAATTTGACCATGTTACCTAGTTTTTGACCGTGACCCAATTTCAAACTCATATTTCATGAAGACAAATATTCTGACCAATTTTCAAGTCAATTGAGCAAAAAATGTGGCCTCGAGTGCCCTAAAGATATTTCTTTAATTTGACCTAGTGACCTAGATTATGACCCCAGGTGACCCAAATTTGAACTGGTCATTGACTATATCAAAAGAAACATTTTAACCAATTTTCAAATCAAATGAATAATAAATGTGGCCTCTAGAGTGCCCACAAGCTATTTCTTTAATTTGACCAAGTGACCTAGTTTATGACCCCAGTTGACCCAAATTCAGACTCATGTGAGATTTTACAAAGACAAACATTCTGACCAATTTTCAACGCAATTAAGCAAAGAATGTGGCCTCTAGAGTGCCCACAAGGTATTTCTTTATTTTGACCTAGTGACTTAGTTCATGGTTCCAGATGACCCAAATCCAAACTCATCTGGTATTTCATCAAGACAAACATTCTGGCCAAATTTCAGGTCATTTGAGCAATAAATGTGGCCT
This sequence comes from Tridacna gigas, assembly GCA_945859785.2. Lineage (NCBI taxonomy): Eukaryota > Metazoa > Mollusca > Bivalvia > Cardiida > Cardiidae > Tridacna > Tridacna gigas. The sequence continues at coordinate 10,479,743 of OX244029.2, read as the reverse complement.
CCAGAGTGCAAACAAGGTATTTCTTTAATTTGACCCAGTGAACTAGTTTATGACCCAAGTTGACCCAAATTAATCTTATGTCAGACTTTATAAAGACAAACTTTCTAACTAATTTTCAAGGCAATTGAGCAAATAATGTGGCCTCGAGAGTGCCAACTAGGTATTTCTTTAATTTGATCTAATGACCTAGTTTATGAGCCAATATGATCCAATTTTGAACTCAATGAACTTGTTGCGCTTAGATGGGCAAACAAACTTAGAAGAGAATCACTACATACCAAATATCAAAGCTCTACGCCTTCCAGTTTTAAAGAAGAATTTTGAAGTTTTCCTTCTTTGTTCCTATGTTCGAACTTGTGACCCCCGGGGCTGGGCCAGTTTTGACCCCAGGGACATCATATGAACAAACTTGGTAGAGGTCCACTAGGAAATGCTACATACCAAATATCAAAGGTCTACACCTTCCCGTTTAAGAGAAAAAGAAATTTAAAGTTTTCCTTCTTTGTTCCTATCTTCGAACTTGTGACCCCTGGGGCGGGGCCAGTTTTGACCCAGGGGCATCATATGAACAAACTTGGTAGAGGTCCACTCTGAGAAGCTACATACCAAATATCAAAACTCCACACCTTTCGGTTTCAGGAAAGAAGAATTTTAAAGTTTTCCTTCTTTGTTCCTATGTTTGAACTTGTGACCGAAGGGGCCTGGCCAGTTTTGACCCAAGCAGCATCCTTGGAACAAACTTGGTAGAAGTGCACTAGGAGATGCTACATACCAAATATCAAAGCTCTATGCCTTCCCATTTAAGAGAAAAAAAAATTAAAGTTTTCCTTCTTTGTTCCTATGTTTGAACTTGTGACCCCCGGGGCAGGGCCACTTTTGACCCCTACCGCATCATATGAACAAACTTAGTAGAGGTCTACTAGGTGATGCTACATACCAAATATCAAAGCTCTAAGCCATCCAGTTTCAGAGAAGATGATTCTTAAAGTTTTCCTTCTCTGTTCCCATGTTCGAACTTGTGACCCCCGGGACAGGGCCAACTTTTGCCCAAAGGGCATCATATGAGCAAACTTGGTAGAGATCCACTAGAAGATGCTTCATACCAAATACCAAAGCTCCATGCCTTCCTGTTTCAGAGAAGAAGATTTTTAAAGTTTTCCTTCTTTGTTCCTATGTTGGAAATTGTGACCCCCAGGGCGGGGCCAGTTTTGACCCCAGGGGCATCATATGAACAAACTTGGTAGAGGCCCACTAGGCGATGCTACATACCAAATATCAAAGCTCTACGCCTTCAAGTTTCAGAGAAGAAGATTTTTAAAGTTTTCCTTCTTTGTTACTATGCTCAAACTAGTGACCCCCGGGATGGGGCCAGTTTTGACCCCAGGGGCATCATATGAACAAACTTGGTAGAGGTCCACTAGGCAATGCTACATACCAAATATCAAAGGTCTATGCCTTCCAGTTTCAGAGAAGATGATTTTTAAAGTTTCCCCTCTTTGTTCCTATGTTCAAACTTGTGACCCCCGGGGCAGGGCCAGTTTTGACCCAAAGGACATCATATGAACAAACTTGGTAGAAGTCCACTAGGAGATGCTACATGCCAAATATCAAAGCTCTACGCCTTCAAGTTTCAGAGAAGAAGATTTTTAAAGTTTTCCTTCTTTGTTACTATGCTTAAACTTGTGACACCCAGGGTGGGGCCAGTTTTGACCCAAGGGGCATCATATGAACAAACTTGGTAGAGGTCCACTAGGCAATGCTACATACCAAATATCAAAGCTCTACGCTTTCCAGTTTCAGAGAAGATGATTTTTAAAGTTTCCCCTCTTTGTTCCTATGTTCAAACTTGTGACCCCCGGGGCAGGACCAGTTTTGACCCGAAGGGCATCATATGAACAAACTTGGTACAGGTCCACTAGGAGATGCTTCATGCCAAATATCAAAGCTCCATGCCTTCCTGTTTCAGAGAAGAAGATTTTTAAAGTTTTCCTTCTTTGTTCCTATGTTGGAAATTGTGACCCCCGGGGCGGGGCCAGTTTTGACCCCAGGGGCATCATATGAACAAACTTGGTAGAGGTCCACTAGGAGATGCTACGTGCCAAATATCAAAGCTCTACGCCTTCAAGTTTCAGAGAAGAAGATTTTTAAAGTTTTCCTTCTTTGTGACTATGCTCAAACTTGTGACCCCTGGGGCGGGGCCAGTTTTGACCCAAGGGGCATCATATGAACAAACTTGGTAGAGGTCCACTAGGAGATGCTATATACCAAATATCAAAGCTCTGCGCCTTCTAGTTTCAGAGAAGAAGATTTTCAAAGATTTTGCTTTTTTTTCCTTTTTGTTGCCATGGCAACCAGAGTTGTGGGTGGAATTCAATTCTTTGAACAATTTTGGTAGAGCTTCACCCAAGGAACATCCCTGCCAAGTTTCATCAAGATTGGCCCAGTGGTTTAGGAGAAGAAGATGTTTAAAGAAATTGTTGACGGACGACGGACGACAGACGCCGGACATAGGGCGATCACAATAGCTCACCTTTAGCACGTTGTGCTAAGGTGAGCTAAAAATAATTTTAAAACAAAATTCTATAAAGAAAAAAAAAAAGATGCATGATAATTTAATCACAAGAAGGACTATGAAAATACTGAGCATAAATAAAGTACTTTTTTAGTCATTCGTCTTTTTTTAACCCATCAACAAATAGCCACTCTTACACCCCTGTTTTTACTTAAGTCTTTTACTACCAATGATAATGTACAGGCCCAGTAGCTGTCAAAAGTAAACAAAGGGGGTGGTAAAAGTATGGAAATTGCTGTGAAGAGGACAATCTGTTATTGTATGGTCGGTCACAATGATAGTCACTGGCAGGAAAATGAATTTTAAAACTAGGTCGAAAGTTGCCAGCTGGCTCTATCTTTTGTTTACTTTTTACCTTGTTTCGAAATTAATTTTCCGGCCAGAAACTAACACTTGTACGGACGATACTAAAACAAATTGTCATCTTCACGATCATTTCCCTACTTTTCAATGGTATGATTTAAATTTAGATGCATTCTAACACTCCAAATTTCCAAATGAAAGCATTTGCAGACGACAAAATAAATGTGACTTAAAAATTGAAATATGCATTTGGAAGGGTAGAAAACAATGTGGGAAAAGGAGAAAATGCTGGTTACCAGCATTTTCTCCTTTTCCCACAATGTTTTCAAAAGGCTTCTTTCTCAGGGTCGTTTAAAGTCGGGATTGTGTGGTAAAGAGTTAACTCTTTACCAAAAGACAAAAGACAAAAGTTTAGACTTGTCCAAATTCAAAACTTTTGCACATAGCAAATTCAATGTGGCCCCAATGATAGGATTTGTATTTGATGGGGCAGAAAACATTTGTATTTGAAGGGGTAGAAAACATTGTGGGAAAAGGAGCTACTGTTTACTAGCATTTTCTCTTTTCCCCACAATGTTTTCAAAAGCCTTCCAATTCTGGGTCATTAAGACTTGAGACTGTGTGTAAAGAGTTAACTCTTTACCACACAATCCCAACTTTTAAGGACCCCAAGAAAGAAGCCTTTTGAAAACATTGTGGGAAAAGAAGAAAATGCTGGTAACCAGCATTTTCTTCTTTTCCCACATTGCTTTCTACCCTTTAAGAGACAAATGTTATGTTTTGAGCTACATTCAAAATGTTGTCTGCAAATGCTTTCAATTTTGACTAGTCTGCATTTTTCTCGTGTGGTAAAGAGTTAAACACCATTGCAAGCATTTGTTCTTTTTTTTCAAATGCTTGCAAGCCCTCTAAAGAAAATATGTTGCCTTCCAATTTTCTTCCATGTAAACTTTCTTCTGGTTTTTGTTGGTTAAATAAAAACCTGTTCTGTAATGGGTTAATTCTTTACCACACAGCAAAATTTTAGACTAGTCCAAATTCAGAGCATTTGCAGATGACAAATTAAATGTGGCTCAAAGGTTAGAAAACATTGTGGGAAAAGGAGAAAATGCTGGTTACAAGCATTTTCTCCTTTTCAAATGATGTTTTCAAAATTTCCCACAGGTATTAAAACTCGTCACTGTGTGGTAAAGGGTTAAAGATACTGGGTAAATTGCATTTCTTAATTCTTAAATCTTTTCACTCTTTACCAAACAACAAAATTTTAGACTTGTCCAAACTGAAAAACATTGGCTGACGGCAATTTAAATGTGACTCAAATGATGGAGTTTGTCTGTGATAGTCTAAAAATCATTGTGGCTCCTTTTCCTAAATCTTCCTCAGGGTCGTTAAAACTCGGGATTGTATGGTAAAGGATTAAGTCTTGAAAAAGTAAAACAAGAGAAAGGAAGAGACATGCTAAACTATTGGAGCTTATGGTGATTTACTATAAAAGAATAGGATAAAAATCTGGGTCCGTATTCACAAACCATTCTTTAGAATACATGTATTCTTTGTCTCATTCCGGAAAATTTTCTAAATCTGAAATTAACACAACTTCTAATTGGCTAAACCAAATGGTTCAGCCAATCAGAAGTTGTGTTACTTTCAAATTTAGAAAATTCTTCAGAATAAGCCTAAGAATATTCTTAGGAACACTAGTAGTTGGTGAATACTGACCCAGGTATTTAATCTTTTATTTTTATTTTTATTTAATGCTTTGAAAAAAGGGGTTTAATGCATCTGTGAAAAAGTATTGACCCAGGTCAGCCTTCGCAATCCGCAATGGCTGACCTGGGCCTAAACTTTTTGCTATAAGACAATTTTCTGCATGTCTAAGGACCAGTTTACCTCATGATTCAGTAGCTTGTTAGACAAAATAGGCTTTTAAGATCCATAATTATATCACTACTTGCTTGGTATCATCTGTCACATAGAAGCATTTAGCTCCCTTCTGGAAGAGCATGGTTCATTTTTTGTAAGTGGCACTTCACTGTGCAATCCACACACAAACATCAATCAATGAAGTGTAACAAAGTTTTGGTAGTTTTCCAATTCCCTACACCTATTTTACCAATCAGCTGTAAAGGACAGCAAGAGCTATCCCAGGTTTACCTGGCGACGTCTATATCGCTATATATATATATGGTATATTAGTTGTAGTAACTTTCCTGGCACTTGTATTTGATTCAAGCAGTGTGAGAAAATTTGATATCGTGCTAGACTGAAGGTTGAGAGAGATGTCAAAATTTTCTTACGCAGCCAGAAGCAAACAGAAACACCAGAAAAGTTACTATAACATAACATTCCTTTTATTATTTACTTGCAACTTTCAATGACAAAATTTTGCAATTATTGACATTTTATTCGAAAGTTGTAAACAAAATAACACAAATAATGCTGTAGAAGCTAACAACAATTTTCAGGAATGGTGGATGAGTATTATGGTGTAAAATTTTGACCAATTAAACTGAAAATCAATATGTACGTATCTGCGTGTGACATATGTCATCATACTATACTTGGAACTTTGACCAATCAAATTGAAAATCGACAGTCAAGCCGGAAACTTTTCAGGTATATAATAATCTATCATATTACCAGCACTTATCAGTGACTTAAAGCTTTAAATGAAAGAGCCAGTCATTCTTGATAATTTTAAAAATTCAAAGTTCCTTTGAAAATCATAACTAAACCCCGAGATTCCCTTTAGAGGACAGTGCTTTTCCATCCTCTTAAAATTATTATCAAACACATACCAGTAAACAGATTTAGCAGAGACATAACTGTATTGAAAAAGCAACTACAAAATTATAAACTATGAAATAAAATCTACAATGGTCTTCTAGAAAACATTCATGATCAAAATATTATAGCAAGCATAATGTAAAATACGATGAAAAGAAACTTTTAAAGCACATTACCAATTAATTCCATTTTTGTACCATCATTTCAAAGAGACTTTTGCAAACATTGTGGGGAAAGGAGAAAATGCTGGTAAACAACATTTACTTCCCGTTCCACAATGTTTCCCATCATTTCAAAGACATATTTCATCTTTTGAGCCACATTTCACATATCATCTGCAAAAATGCTTTCCATTTGGACAAGTCTATAAATATGTCATCTGGTATACACTAAAAATTAACTGTAGTCTATGTCATTTCTGAAGTTACAAACATACCTGTGATTTTGATCCAGAAATTCCTAGCTCCACTACCTCCAGGACATTATGGAGACATTCCTTGTCATACAGCAGCTTGTTGTGTTCCACCAACCACAAAGTCAAGCATCTGAATGCAGCTACAATCATTGAATGGAGATCTCTTGAGTGATATGGAGCAGGTCGACTGCACTGGTAGACAATAAAGTCACAGATCCACTTCACTGTACGTTTACACATCAGCATATTGGGTGGATTAATTGTGACCTTGGCCAGTCCAGACAGAAGTTCCATGGCGGCTAGAGCTGTACTCAGTTCAGACTTCCAAGAGGCCATCAATCTATTACAAACCAGAGATGTAGCTTGTCCAAATAGTCCATAGGCTGTATCTACAACAGAAAGAAACTAATATAATGCTTTCATCTGTAACAACTGAAAAAGGTACTTTAACCCATTACCAGACGACAAAATTTTAGCCTTGTCCAAAGTGAAAACATTTGCAGACAACAATATCTATGTGGCTAAAATGGTGCAATTTTTCTTTGATTGGGTAGAAAACATTGTGGGAAAAGGAGAAAATGCAGGTTACCAGCATTTTCTCCTTTTCTTACAATACTTTCAAAAGGCTTCTTTTCCAGGGTCGTTAAGAGGTGGCATTGTTTGGTAAAGGGTTAATGCTTCACCAAATGACAAATTTCGAGACTGGTCCAAATTCAAAGCATTTGCAGACAACAAATTGAAGGTAAGGTCGCCCAAACGATAAAATTTGTTCTTGTTAAAGTAGAAAACATAGTGGGGAAAGGAGAAAAATGATGATAACCAGCACTTTCTCCTCTTCACACAATGTTTTCAATAGCCCTGTTCTTTAGGATCATTAAAAGTCGGGATAGTGTTGAAAAGGGTTAAGTCAGAATAAAAATGCAACATAAAAGCATTTTTGTCAGGATACCGTATAAAATAGAGGGCATGCATAGATCAAAGAACAACCTAAACACTCTCTGCATCCTGAGCTTTCTCTACACTGTCTGCAATAGCAGCTGTAGTAATTATTTACCAGACAATCAAATTTCAGAGTTGTCCAAATTGAGCGCATTGGTATACAACTGCGGCTCAAATGATGGGATGTGTCATTGAAAATAGAGAAAACACTGTGGGACAAGAAGAGAATGCTGGATACAAGCGTTTTTTTCTTTTCCTACAATATTTCAAAAGCCTTCTTCTTCAGGGTTGTGAAAATCTAGGATTGTGTGGTAAAGGGTTAAGCCTAGTGCAATGAGAATTAGGACATGTAGCTACAAACGCAAAATTGAAAGGACAAAAGAGAAAAAATATGCCCTTCTTGATTGATATGGAAATCACCATGGGTATAGAAGTAATCTTTCAAACGAGTAAATACCCCTTTTCAAACAATTTATAATTAACCCTCAGGCTGCTTATCGCGACTCACTGACTTTTTGCGGACAGCGTAGATCAAGATCAGACTGCACAGGACGTGCAGTCTGATCTTTGATCTACACTGTCTGATGAGGAGATACCTTCACTCCAAAAATTCCCTTGAAACAGGAAAGTTTTGGGCTTATAATATCGGCTTGAAAGTTTCATTTCTTTTATTCAGCAGGACAAGGGTTAACGTAATGTACAAAATTGATGCTCCCCCTCTAATTAATGTTCCTCCGGCTTTTTACTGACTGAAAATGGGCTTTCCAGATGGCCATCCCATTGATAAAGTTTATATAAATCAGCTGGAATACACTTATGACATTGACATAATCGTAATTACTTCACAGCCATTGTCATTTACATCTGACTATCCAAATGTACATACACTACAAATAACATTATAGACTTCCAGTATCACAAAATTTGTCAACTGACTTGGAAAAACTTTAAAAAAGTGAAAGTATAGAAATCCAGTGTTCCATATTAATTGTGAATGCTTTTCAATGTCCAAATGAATCATAATCAGTAGTAAAATCGATATTCTGCATTAACTACAGTGGGTTTCTCAAATGGCGATCGCTTCACAGTCCGCACTGACTAAAGCCTGAGTGTAGCGTTATCATTGTCCTCTGAAATTTCTATGTTGTTTTACCGCTATTAATTGCCACTTTTTGGAAAATGTGATGCCCCCGGGGTTTTAAAAAGAGACAATATGGTATGTGTATGATTATGTGTCAAATAAATTACTCAGTTACAAACCATTTTCCTGTGACTGTGTAGGTAGTCTGTGATAGGAAGATTCTTGGTAACTGGAATCTGATGATTCATTACTCTTTACACTGGTCTGACTGAGGTCTGTGTGATAAAACAATTGAATGATGGTAAGATAAGTGTACTGTAACATTTGTTTGATAATAGTATCACTTACTTCATTTAACCTGATCCTGACCTTTATGCTGAATATATAAGTGGGCATATAACTAGAACTCCGACTGTTATTCGGAAAGTTTAGTTCCCATTCGCTGAAGTTCGGAGGACTTGAGCTTGTTCTCTGTTAGGTACTTATAACACGCAGGTAAGCAATTTAACTCTTTCCCACACAGTCCAGAGTTTTTACGACCCTGAGAAAGAAACCTGAAAACATTGTGGGAAATGGAGAAAATGCTGGTTGCCAGCATTTCCTCCTTTTCCCATAACGCTTTCTACCCTACTGAAGACAAATTCCATCATTTGAGCCCCACGTAAATTGTCATCTGCAAATGCTTTCAATTTGGACAAGTTTATTTTTTTGTCATGTGGTAAAGAGTTTGTGCATAGGCCTACCATACGAAATATATCCTTGACCATTCTGGGGAAATGCTAAAGGCAGCACCATGCAATGCCCAGGTTAAAAATAGAATTTTAATTTATGTAATTGATGTTGACCTGGGTCAGGTTAAATGATGTGGGCTATATTAAGCTCTACTTGGCAGGGGAAATAGAGGACAAATATATGCTAATTTCTCTTGATACATGTGCATGTGATTGTGACATTTAGCATAGAATATTTAGCAAAAAAATAAATAACCTTTTCATAGGTGCATAACTGTTAATAACCTATTAATCCTTTGCCAGACTATCTCAAGTTTCTAAAACTCTGAGGAAACAGGAATTTTAAAACATTGCAGAAATTAAAAAGAATGCTGTTAAACAGTTTTTTCTGTTTGTTCCTTTCCCTGATTTTTTCTACCCTTTCAGAGACAAATTCCATCATTCTAGCAAAACTTATATGTAGTATGTATCTTCTGTTACAGACAAGTCTTTTGATAAGGAATGAAACATACCTAGGACAACTTCGATTGCTTTTGAATATTGTACAAGAGCCATTTCTGACAAAAGGAGGTTTAATGCATCTCTGTGATCCATGATATCAAGCAAGTTATCACACAGATATGGATCCATAAAATCTGTTTTGTATAACAACCGACTGAATCATAAGGTAAACTGGTCCTTTGACATGCACAAAATTGACCAAAAGCAAAATGATTGGCCCAGGTCAGCCGTCAGCCCGCATGGATTGCACAGGCTGACCTGGGTCAACACTTTTCCCAAGTGCATTATTATAATTATATAATTATGTAATAATTGTGCAGTGTGTGCCATCTTAATTATATCATGATTGTGCTGCGGTGTGCCGTCTTAGACTGATTCTATGCTGTTATCTTGTGTGATATTCTGGCCAAAATACCTTTAAGATAACAATATCTGGGCCACTAAACTCTTTACCATAGGACAATATTTTAGACTGGTCCAAATTAAAGCATTTGCAGCTGAAAAATTAAATTTGGCTCAAATGATTAGATTTGTTTCTAAAAGGTTACGAAACATTGTGGGAAAATGGTAACCAGCATTTTCTCATTTTCCCACAGTGTTTTCAAGTCTTATTTCCCAGGGTTGTTAAAACTCAGGATTTTGTGGTAAGGGATTAATGGAAATGGTAATTTCATAGTTTGGCTATTTCACTGTTAACCAGCATATTTTTTTTTTTTTTTTCCCAGTAATGGTTTCCATCCTTTCAAAGACAATTCTCTCCATTCTGATCCAAATTCGATTTGTTGTCTGTGAATGCTTTGGGCTTGGACGAGCTCAAAAGTTTTTCATTTTGTAAGGAGTTAGGACATTAAATATGACTTCTCTCAATAAACATGACTGAGAGTTCAAATCAAATGATGGTCCAATAAAATCTATAAATTCACATATGAGCAATGCTCTATGAAAAAGGGGTTTAATATATCTGCAAAAAGTATCGACCCAGGTCAGCCTGAGTGCGCGCAGTCAGGCTAACCTGGGTCAATGTAAACTCATGCATTATGCATCATGGAGATACATTATACCCCCTTTTGCCAGGGCATGGTTCATAAACATTAGCATTAACTAGGCCTTCATGAAGCAGTCATATGAATTGATTCATCAAATCTAGTAATCTTGTTTTAAAGTTTGGCATTAAAGGTGATAAGACTGTGACCTGCATGGACAGTTGTCTCCCCTGATTGGTCTTCATGCTGAGGTTGGATAGTAGTCTGTTCAGCTTGCTCACACAGGGCCATGTCTTGTACAGTCAGCATCAATCCTCCTGAAATACACAACAGATACACCATCAATAAATAAGAGCACCACAACATGGAACAAATGTCTGACTACCGGATCAATGGAAATAAAATTTCCATTGCTTGATTTAATATGATTTGGATGAAAATTTCTTTCCCTTCACCAAGTATGAAATATCCATTTTCTTTCCCTTCACCAAGTATGAAATATCCAAGTTGTTGTGGTTTATGCGAAAATCTTTCACATGCTATATTAAAAGGGGTTGTCATTCAGGTCTGGGCAAGTGGCCAGTGCAGACAGAGCAAACTTTCCTGTTTCCTGATAAGAGAATCCATCAACGAACAAAGTAATCAATTCTTATTACAAAATGTAAAGAACTATGGTACCAGTAATTCATCTTAACACACAAATGTGTATTATCCTTCAAATTAATTAACTGTTTGGTGTTTAACATCATTTTCAACATCATTTCAGTAATACTGTGCTGGCCAGTGCACCTATGCTTTCCTGAAGTTTCTTTTACTAGTACTTTGCATAACAATCTTCCCAAGCTACTGGCTGCTTTCCCACATAACCATCATCAAAACAATGATTTGCAGAGAGAGAGGAGTTAATCCTGTCCCAATGACTGTCATCAATCCTTGGAATTGACCTAGCTGGTTATTTGAGCCAGCAAACCCCTGGTCTCAAGTCCTGTATGCTAATAACTGTGCTCAGCTTATCCTTCCAAGCTTACAGCCATAGTACACATGCTATTAAGCATTTCAATATAAGGTTAATTGAATTACATGGTGTTTAACACTCTACTACACAATTTGGTGATTTCACAATGTTGAGGAAGAGGCTTTTTGAAAACTATTATGGGAAACGGAAAAGGAAAACCAGCATTTTCTTATTCTCCCACAATGTTTTCTACCTTATCAAAGATGGAAATCATCATTTGACCTACATTCATTTTGTCATCTGCAAATGCATTCAATTTGGTCTGGTCCAAAATTTTGTTGTATGGCAAAGAGTTGAGAAGTAAAATTTTATACATACCAAGAAGCATCTGGGTGTTAGCAGAGTCTTGTTCAATGAGGAGTGCTTTCAAGAGTAATTCTATAATCCTGGTTTTTAAAGCAATGAAGCTAATATTCTGCTCAGGAATACTTGGATTAGACAAAATATCTGTAATGAAAACAAATTCTGGTTTATGTGCAAAACAGTTATGAAAAATAACCTCCCAAGGCAGGTATTAAACCCAGGACCCCTTGGTCCCAAGGCGAATGCTCTACCTCGTTGCTACAAAAGCTAGTTCTATAGCAAGGCAGAATAAGAGTTCCCTTATACAATTACAAGCTAAACATTTATATCTATCTGTGGGATAGACCAGTATACTAAATACATTTAACAAGCATTCAAAGTGATATGGTTTAAAATCAGTACACAAAACAACAATTTTGACCTTAGTTTTTCATAACAGGACAATAACCCAAGGCTCTATTGAAATTATTAAGTTTAACTCTATGTATGATAAAGGCATGTTAATACTTTACCAAACTGTCCCATGTCTGAACAATCCTGAGGAAAATCCATTCTCCATTCTTTTCTACTTCAAGAGATAATCTGGCTTGGAAAACTACAGCACCTGCAAGCCTTGAAATTCTGAATCATCAGCTTTTTTTTAGCCCTTTGAGTGCTTTTCATAACTAAACTTGCCTCTGCAGACAGTGAAGATCAATATCAGACTGCACAAAATATGCAGTCTGATCCCTGATCTATATTTGCTTTGCTGCAACACTCTGGGCAAGAGCAATTCTTGAAATCTGAGTCTAATTTTCAACTGTGTATATCCATTAGATTTAAGTGATGCTCTAATGGTTTGAAATGTTTGGTAGTTAGGGCTTATTCCCAAATCATTCTAAACTACATTCTTAGTATAATTCTAGGTCTAGAAAATAAAGCAATTTTAGATCGGCTAAACTGTCTGGTCAAACAGAAATTGCATTACTTTGAAATTTAGACAGTCCTTAAGAATAAGACTTAGAACTACTAAGAATGGTTGATAAGTAAAGGTCCAGATGTTCGCTGCGACAAATTATGTTATAAATACTTCAGTACCATCTGATCCAAATATAATTGCAGAAATTCAAAATCCTCATTTTCTTTACCTTTAATTTCCAGATCTTTGAAATGTAACGGTAAACACAGCATTGACAAGAGTAGATGTACACATGCTTTTCTCAGTTCTACTGTGGGGATCTGCTCTGAAATTCTAGAAATAAAATGAAAATTATTGGAATTCATTCAATACAAATCTCACATACTTTGTCTTTCCTTAATTAAACTCAGTGCAGCTATTTTTAAAAACACAATCCCAACTTTTAACAACCCTGAAGAAGGTGCCTTTTGAAAACATTGTGGGAATAGGGGAAAATGCTGGTAACCAGCATTTTCTCTATATCCCCACAATGTTTTCTACTCTTCCCTAATCAAATTTCAATTTTTGAGCCACAGCTGATTTGTCATCTGCAAATGCTTTCAATTTGGACCAGTCTTAAATTTTGTCGTCTGGTAAAGAGTTAATTAAACTCAATGCAACTATTTTGAAAAACACAATCCCAACTTTTAACAACCCTGAAGAAAATGCCTTTTGAAAACATTCTGGGAATAGGAGAAAATACTGGTAACCAGCATTTCCTCCATTTCACCACAATGTTTTCTACCCTTCCCAAATTAAATTTCAATTTTTGAGCCACATTTGTCATCTGCAAATGCTTTGAATTTGGACCAGTCTAAAATTTTGTTGTTGGGTAAAGAGTTAATTGAAAGGATTTGCAGATGACAAGTAAAAGCTGGCTCAAATGATAGAAATTATCTTTGATAAAATTAAAAATGTTGTGGTAAAAGAAGATGCTGGTTATCAGCATTTTCTCCTTTTCCCACAATGTTTTTAAACCTTTCTTTCTCAGGGTTGTTAAAACTCGGGATTGTGTGGTAAAGGGTTAATTAAAATAAATGCACCTATTTTGAAAAATAAGCATTGAAGAAAGAGCCTTGTCCAATTTGCACATTAGTCCCACAATAACGTATCTTTATTTTTTCATAGTCTGTTGACAGATAATTTTGAAACTAAAACTGCATCAACCAATTTTTCCTCTTACCAGCATTTTCTCCTTATCTTCTTACCAAAAAACAAAATTTTAGACTAACCCAAATGGAAAGCAGTTGCAGACAACAAAATAAAAGTGATTGAAAAAATAAAATTTTGTTTTTGGAAGGGTATAAAACATTGTGGGAAAAGGAGAATTTCTCCTTTTCCTACAAAGTTTTCAAAAGGCTTCTTTCCCAGGGTCTTTAAAAGTTGGGATTGTATGGTAAAGGGTTAACTCTTTACCAAATGAAAAAATCTTAAACTGGTCAACATTCAAAGTATTTGCAGATGACAGATTTAATGCTGCACAAATTATGAAATCTGTCTTTGCTGGTTACCAACATTTTCTCCTTTTCCCACAATGTTTTCAAAAGTCCTTTTCCTTGGGGGTCGTTAAAACTAGGCATTGTGTGGTAAAGAGTTAACCAATACTGCTTTTTAAAGCCTTCCTCCACAAGGTCATAAAAGACACGAGTGTTCTGTAAATGGTTGGAGATCTCTGTAAAGCTGGCAATTCATCATTAACCCTTTACCACACAATCCTGACTTTTAACGACCCTGAGAAAGAAGTCGTTTGAAAACATTGTTGGAAAAGGAGAAAGTCCTGGTAACCAGCATTTTTTCTGTTTCCCACAATGTTTTCTACCTTTCCCAAAACAAATTTCCATTGATTGACATGATTTTTCAGTCATATTTATTTTGTCGTCTGCAACTGCTTCCAATTTGGACTAATCTATTTTTTTGGTGACAATTTTTGGCTAACTGTATGAAAGATACTTTCTTCCACAAAACAATGTCTGCTTCAGAAGTTCGACTCCCTTTTGTCCTACATGTGTTTCGGCCACCTTTGAAGATGGACATTTGGACTTTCAGGTTCTCTATAATCATAAGCAGAAACAAGCACAAAGTATGAACCATGCTCTGGCAAAAGGGGTTTCAATGCATCTCTGTGCTGCATCATACCAATCAAGCCATAATTATGGATCCATGAAAGCCACTTTTATTAATTGTGTACATTGCATAATATATATCCAGAGCTTCGATAGAGGCAGTGATTTTGATTTGAAAATTAAAGATATCAAAAACTCTCACCTAAACCCTATGTTATGGGTACTCATTAGAATCGTATCGTTGGGGTTTGGAAGAGAAATAATAGATTTAGAATACTATCAACCCCTCTTATCTGGAGGTCTGTACATCAACACTTATCTTAATTGTGTACATTGTATAATATATATCACAATCAGTAATCTGTGCTAAGATCTGACAGCAAAACAATGCTATTCCAAATTTAAGACTAGCCATTTAATTGGTTTATATGCTCTGTCTCAGCCAATCAGATAGTTAGTCTTGAAACTGAGAATAAAGAATAACTTAAGCAGCACTCTGGGAAAAGAGG
Source organism: Tridacna gigas (assembly GCA_945859785.2). Taxonomy (NCBI): domain Eukaryota; kingdom Metazoa; phylum Mollusca; class Bivalvia; order Cardiida; family Cardiidae; genus Tridacna; species Tridacna gigas. Next base: position 10,464,604 of record OX244029.2, on the reverse strand, counting down.
GTTTAATGCATCTCAGTAAAGCATCATACCAAACGAGTCATCACATACTTTTTATGCACAAAATCCATCTTGTCTTACAACTGACCAAATCATGAGGTAGACTGGTCATTGAACATGCATAAAGTATACCAATAGCAAAAGGTTTTGATCCATGTCAGCCTGCACATACTTTGCAGTCTGTCATGAGGCAGAGGCATTAAAGCACCTTTTCACAGATCATGAATCTTAATTTTTCATTTGACCCTTTACCACACAATCCCGACTTTTAACGACCCTGAACAAAAAGCCTTTAGAAAACATTGTGGGAAAAGGAGAAAATGCTGGTAACCAGCATTTTCTCCTTATCCCACAATGTTTTCTACCTTTCCCAAATCAAATTCCAATCCTTGAGCCATATTTGATTTGTCGTCTGCAGATGCTTTCAATTTGAACCCATCTAAAATTTTGTCGTGTGGTAAAGAGTTAATGCAGCCCCATTGTAGATCACAGACAATGCATAATAGAGAGTACAAATAGAAATCTGCATCAGATAAGGAAAATGTCCATCAGAGCTAGTTTGGTTGGTACGCCTTTGATTTTCTGACTTCCTGGTTTCAATCATCATATACAGATTTCAAGATGAACCCATTTCAAGTTATGACCATTATGCAAAATATCCATCCAATCAAAATAAATCATGGACAAGAGTACCCCATAAGGGTGCCAATGCTTGGCTTCAGTTTCTTTTAACTCATTACCACACGAGAAAATTTTGGACTGGTCCAAATTGAAAGCTTTTGCAGACGACAAAATAAAGGTGACTGAAAAATTGAAATTTGTTCTGGAAAGGGTAGAAAACACTGTTGGAAAAGAAGAAAATGCTGGTTACCAGCATTTTCTCCTTTTCCCACAGTGTTTTCAAAAGGCTTCTTTCTCAGGGGCATCAAAAGTAGGGATTGAGTGGTAATGGGTTAAATGACAAGAGAACCATGATGGTCCTATATCGCTCACCTGAGTACCAAGCAGTAAAGGTCTACAATGAAGATAAATACCAAATATGTTGACATTAGCCTAACAGTCCTACTTTCAGTCAACAAGTCTCTGACTATGGCATTAAAAAGCAACATAAGCCACTGATGTTTATATATATTTAATCAACTGATAGCTCTGGTAATAATAATAATTCATTATATTTATCAAATTGAAGTTACAATATGGAGTGCCCATACAGAACACAAATCAAACCCAAGAGGCATTACTTTAATAAATTTTGTAGACTGTTTCAGTTTAAAGGTAGTCTTCCAAAGAACTTCTTCAAATTTTTTGAAAATGTAATAATCATCTTTTTAACCCATTCCCACACAATGACTCCTTTTGACGCGTCTGGAAAAGAAGCCTTTTGAAAACATTGTGGAAAAAGGAGAAAATGCTGGTAACCAGCATTTTCTCCTTTTCCCACAATGTTTTCTACTCTATCAAAGACATAAATTATCATTTATGTTACATTTATTTTGTCGTCTGCAATTGCTTTCAATTTGGACACGGTCAAAATTTTGTCGTCTGGTAATGGGTTAAGCAGTATATGTTTGACCTTTCACTAGAAAATCATGCATTTTCAATTTTGTGAGCAAGAAATATTCTTAAATTGCAACCAAAAGTTTTTAATTTATATGAAATAGGAACCTATCGGGTGATGCTACCCATCAGATTTCAGTGCTACTGAAGCCAATTTTTCATAATCAAAAAAATTATTTTCAATTCCAATTCATGCCATTCTTTCATTTTTGTGCGCATCTAGTCAAACAAGTTTAAAATTTGTGAATTGAAGAAAAAAACTTTTTTCCAAAATCTGCTGAAAACTACCTTTAATGCCACATTGCAAATGATAAAACTATAGGCCTCATGGTTTGTCACAACAAAATCTTCACATATTTCCCTGTTTATTTGTTTATTGTTCTTTCTTTTTTTTCCTTTTTGTAAAATGGTTTCAGCCTGTTTGACTTATGATTTATTACGAGAAGATCTTTAAGGAAATTGTGAACAGGCAGCTTTGGTATAGGCTCAAGACAATGATGCTATATACAGGGTTTTCCATGACCCCTTGTTTCTTTGAATTTTGAGGGTTTTGACCCCCCAATTTTTCTAAACGACCCCAAAAATTTCTTGTTTAGCTTCTTAAATTCATATGAAGGGGGTCATTGTGACCCCTTAAACAGGAGGTTGAGGAAAAAATACTGTATATACCAGATACAAATAATAGTATATCAAAGCCAGAAGCCTTTCTTATTTGATTGGTTGGTTGGTTGTATTGGGGTTTAATGCCACTTTAACAGCTAAGGTCATATCATGGCGGTCGGTGACGCACATGTGTTTTCCTGGCTTTCTCACACCAGTACTAACGCTACTTTTCTTTCCAAAGCTACCGACTACTTTTCTTACATGCTTCTGCAGAGGTGAGAATGCATACCCGGGGCATTGGAGGAAAGCCATAATGTGACCCCAATAAGAATTACTCTAACAACTTTTGGCAGAGGGTCTCCAGAACTTTGCTACAAAGAAAACATGAAAGTTTTAGTCTCTCACTTGTCACATGTAATTTTCTTCCTTTTCAATGTTAAATAGGGTACGCCCGCGCAGAGCCCAAACTCCACCGAAAGGTCAATTTTTAAACTTTTGGTACAGGGTCTCAAGAATTGGGTGCACCCGAGCAGAGCCCAAATATGACCCAAAAGAGATAATTTTAACAATTTTTATAAAGGGTCACCAAATGATGCTACATGCAAAATATGAATGCTTTGGCCCTTATGGTTTGTCACAAAAAGATTTTAAAAGATTTCCAACTTTAATTCTATGTAAAATAGTGTGCGCCCGGCCAGAGCCCAAATATGACCCCAAAGGGATAATTATAACAATTTTTGTAAAGGGTCACTAGATGATGCTACATGCAAAATATGAATGCTCAAGCCAATATGGTTTGTCACAAGAAGATTTTAAAAGATTTCCTTCTTTGTTTCCATGTAAAATAGGGTGTGCCCTGGCAGAGCCCAAATATGACCACTGAGGTTTAATTTTCACAATTTTGGTAGAGGATCATCATATAATGCTACAAACCAAATATGAATTCTCTAGGCATTATGGTTTGTCAGAAGATGATTTTTTAAAGATTTCCTTCTTTGTTATTATGTGAAATAGGGTGCGCCCGGGTAAAGCCCAAATATGACCCTAGGGGATTAATTTTAACAATTTTGGTAAAGGGTCACCAAATGATGCTTCATACAAAATATGAATGCTTTCGGCCTTATGGTTTGTCACAAGAAGATTTTTAAAGATTTTTTCCATTTTCAGCCAGTTTGTTGCCATGGCAACCACAGTTTTTCATGGAATTAAATTCTTTTAACAATTTTTGTAGAGCTTCATCCAAGGAACATTCCTGCCAAGTTTTATCAAGATTGGCCATCTGGTTTTGGAGGAGAAGATTTTTAAAGAAATTGTTAACGGACGGACGGACAGATGGATGGACGGACGTACGGACGGACGGACGACGGACGACGACCGGTCACAATAGCTCACCCAGAAGTGCTCAGGTGAGCTAAAAACTTGAAAAATCATTTCATTACATTTAACAATTTCAAAGCAATACATTCTAACCCACTAGTGTGCAAGTATGTACCAAAGTTGAAAGATTTTGAAAATGTTGTGGGAAAAGGAGCATTAATTTTGCTCTTAAAAAGCTCTTAAATAGTGTTTTTCATACCATCTGAGCGTAATTCTTTCCTTTCTGTAAATGTCTTTTGTTTGATTGTTAATGGGTTTGGTTTGTCCTAAATTAGCATGTACAGTTGAGGTTTCACACTGCATCAGAGCTAGGTCACCATGTGTCCAGCATCAAACCAGCTTGACTATGCATTATAGCTGTATCTAAGGACTGTCAGACCCATCATACTCATAAGCAGAATATGCATTGATTCATCTGACAAAACCATAGTACTTCATGCTTTTTGGTAGCTTATCCGGAAATAATGGTGGATTATGGTCTGATAATTTCACAATTCTGACTAGTGATTTACCAATTGATAAACTCACAGGTACAGATATAACAAGAACTCCCCTGCACTTTGCAAGTCCCAACAAAAAAAAAGGGGGGGAGTAGAAGTGCTAAATAAATAGAATATTTATTTTTTTTTTTCCTGTGGAAGAACTTTATTTCATCTTGTGAACATCATGCGGTAATATTTTCACTTGAGGCTGCACCACTTGTGAAAATATTACTGATGATGCTCACTTGATGAAATAAATTTTGAACTTTGACCTAAAAAAACCACAAATATCCTCAATTTCATATCCTTTGTACTTCATAGTTTTCTCACGAACATTTCTAGCTAAATGCAATGGGTTATACCACCTTAAACCTTTGCCAAATAATGCCATTTTTAAGACCCTCCAGCATCCGATTTCCTACCATGTTTTCTTCCCTTTAAAAATCGAGTTCCCTCTTTTGAATCACATTTCATTTGTCATCTGCAAATGTTTTCAACATTGAGAAATCTTAAATTTCATTGTCAAATAGAGTTTAAACATTGCAACCTAGGTAAAACTTTCAAAAAACAACCACATTTCAACAAGAGACAAACGCTGCCTCAGAGCTCGATCTCCTCTGTCCTGCATCAATCCAGCCAGACAAGGTATAAACATAGCTGTATCTTTGGACTTTCAGATAAAATATTATCATTAGCAGTGAATGCATGGAGTAATTCCAATTTTTTTTTTCTTACTTTGAAAATTTAAGTGTTGCAATGACATTTACAAATCTGTCTGCATCAGAGAAATGTCTGTTCCATCATGTACAACTAGCATAATCTGACTTTCTTTCTTGTTCATCAATTGCAGAGGTCATGCTTGTAGTTAACCCTTTACCAATCAATCCCACTTTTAATGATCCTGGAAAAAAAAGGCTTTTGAAACATTCTGGGAAAAGAAAAAAATGCTGGTAACCAGCATTTTCTCCTTCTCCCACATGTTTTCCATCCTATAAAAGACAAATTTCACCATGTGAGCAATATCTAATTTGTTGTCTGCAAATGCTTTCAATTTGAAACATATTTCTACCAAGGTAATTTAATATCCCTAAAAAAATAATGCCTTTACCAAACAACAAAATTTTAGACTTGCCCAAATTGAAAGTTTTTGCAGACGATGTGATTGTGACAAAAAAAAATAAAGAAATTCACACAGGAAAGGGTGGAAAACATTGTGGGAAAAGTAGAAAATGCTGGTTACTGGCATTTTCTCCTTTTCCCAACAATTTTTTTTCCAAAAGCTTTTTCCTCTGGGTCATTAAAACTCTGGACTGTGTGGTAAAAGGTTAACCTTTTCTGAAATTACAAATTTTAGACCCTTCTTCATTGAAAGTTATTGCAAGTGACAAATTTATCCAACAATGGTACAAATGAACTTAAGTTCTCTAAAAAGGTTGAAACCTGGTGGTAACAGGAGATACAGTTAGTTACAAGCAGTTTCTCCTTTTCCCACGAAGATTGTTTTTCCAAAGATTTTTCCTCAGGATCATTAAAAACAGGATTGCTTTGTACTAGGTTAAAGAATAGAACATTTTCAGTGAATTAAAAAGACCTAGTATTGCAGTTTCAGTGCTCTCTCTCGGTCAGACTATCTCACAAAACATTTAATTGATTGATTAATTGGTTGGTTAATTGGTTGGTTAATTGAGTAATTAATTGATTGATTCTTGACTGATTGATTGAATGGTGTTTTATGCTGCTTTCAACATTATTTTGGTCATATCAGCACCATAGCTCACATATTCATGTATTTCCTGGGTTCCACCATTTCTAGGCTATGGCTCTGAAGTGTCTTGCTCAATGACACTCCCACGAAAAACCAAGACGATCAAGTCAGATTCAAACCCAGGGCTTCCAGTTCATGATTCCTACACTTTACCACAGCACAAAACACATGACAATTCAGATCCAACATCCAACTCTAAGTTCTGTGCGGTACAATTTCAATGAAATCTGTGAAGAAAAGCAACTGAAGTTGCAGTTAATGTTTGAATGATTAAATGATATGAGTCATGCTCTGTGAAAAGGGGACTTGATGCATCTGCAAAAAGTATCGACTCAGGTCAGCCTACCCATTCCGCACATGTTGATCTGGGCCGAAACGTTTTGCTATCAGTCAATTTTCTGCATGTCACAGGACCAGTGTACAACATGAATCACTTATAATTATTTAATGAACTGCTTGGTATCATGCATCACAGACATACAATATGCCCTCTTTTGCCAGAGCATAGCTCATATATAAATCTACAACACTGAAAATGTAATTTTCTAGTCTTTAAGCAGCACAAACCTGAATTTTGGCTGTAGGTCATTCATCACAAGTTCTACAGAACTCAAAATTGACGGAACTAAAATCTGAGCCCCGGCTAAGTCAACCCTCAGTAGGTCACAAGAGTTAAATAGGATATAGGACAGCACTGGGCCGCTTATGTTCTGTAATATGAGAAAAAAAAATGTCAATTTCAACATGACAAGAGATAATTACATCATACATGTCTATGAGCCATGCTCTGTGAAAAGAGGGCTTAATGCATCTGCAGGCTGATCTGGGCCAAAACTTTTCTCTACTGAACAATATTCCGTATGTCCATGGACCAGTCTACCTCATGATCTAGTCGGCTGCTAAAAATGTGGCTATTATGGATCCATAATTATGTGATGGTTTGATTGGTATAATGCATCACAGGGATGTATTAAGCCCCCTTTTCCCAGAGCATGGCTCATGTATTTCACGGAAAGATACATACACCAGGTACATGGTAAGCTTAATCACAAAAGTCTCAATGCAATGAAAAGGACCAAGTTTGAAGGTATCTAAATATCTGAGCCATGCTCTGGCAAATGGGGCTAAATACATCTCCATGATGGATTATACCTCACACGGCATCACATTATTATGGAGCCATAAAATCCATTTTTTTAACAATCGACTGGATCTGGAGGTAGAACTGTCCTTTGCCACGCAAAAAATTGACCAATGGTAAAGTTTCAACCCGTGTCAACCTGTGCGGACTGTGCAGGTGGACATGGGTCAATACTTTTTGCAAATGCATTAAGCCCCTTTTCACAAAACATTCCTCATTTGTAAGTTATAAATCAGGCATTTTTCAAAATGTATGTTTTGGCATGTTTGTCACTACTGACTAACTGAACCTTGGTGGATGTAGTCATGATAGTATAAAAAACACATGAAAACTGAAGAAATCAGTCTTTATTACAGACAAGGCCTGCCCGTGTAGCTCAGTGGTTACTGTATCTGACTTGTGACCTGGTGGTTGCAAGTTCTATTCTCGGTTGAGGCAAACTTTCTTTCGGGCGATTTTTCGCCTCTCACCTCTGATGCATGTGGGAAAAGTAGTCAGTGACTTGGAAAGGAAGTTGTGTCAGTACTGGTGTGAGAAAACCAGGAAACACGTGTGTAGATGCACTGACCGCCGTGATATAACCATAGCTGTTAAACAGCGTTAAACTCCAATACAAACAAATTATCACGGACAATGTATAATAGCTGATAGTACACTATAAGAACTATTCCTCCATAAACCATACAAGATCTTTAATGTGTCCACTTTTTTAAGCTTAACCACAAAATTTATGGCAGTTCTTCAATAACAGATACATTAATAACTGACCTCATCTGTCTGCAGTCCATAAAACATAGCAAAGTAGAATCTGGAATAGTAAGCTGGTAGAATTTCCTCCCCTGTTTTATGTGCACAAAAAATTCGACACAATGTTCCACACGCTTCTGCTCTACCCGCTTCATATGTGTTATCTGTGACTGGTGACTTCTCTGGAGACATGTCTATGGATAATGAAGTGGGACGAGAATGATCTATCAGAGAATTTGTCCGACGGTGAGTTTGAGCTGTAAAAAATTTTAAACCATTTAATTAATTCTTTAACAAATGACAAAATTTTGGAATTGACTAAAGTGGAATCATTAGCAGATGATGACAAAAAAAAATTAGCTCAGATAATGATTTCTATCTTTGTTAGGGTAGAAAACATTTTGGGAAAAGGAGAAAATGCTGGTTACCAGCATTTTCTCCTTTTCCCACAGTGCTTTCAAAAGTCTTCTTCTTTGGGATCGATAAAACTCGAGATTGTGTGGCAAAGGATTAACTCATTTTCTGTACCAAATTTCTTTTTCAATCACACACCTTTATTATATATATTGTGGCATTCCAATGCATCTCCCTTAGCCACAATGCTTTAACCAGTTTTTCAACACTTAATCCGAATTCATGATTATTGTCTGTATTTTACACTGATGCTTCCAAAGAAATCAGGTCCATACTTAACCCTTTACCACACAATGACGCCTTTTAACGACCCTGGGAAAGAAGCCTTTTGAAAACATTGTGGGAAAAGGAGAAAATGCTGGTAACCAGCATTTTCTCCTTTTCCCACAATGTTTTCTACCCTATCAAAGAAAAATTGCACCATTTTAGCGACAAATTGTCGTCTGCAAATGCTTTCAATTTGGACAAGGCTTAAATTTTGTCGTCTGGTAAAGGGTTAAAAGACTTCCTTTGTGCTTCTTTGTATCAAATTCCTCAATTTTCATTTTTCCTCTTTTTTTTTTTTTTTTTAATTCCGGGGTTTATCACTTACCTGTTTGAAACACCATAGGAATAGGAGAAAATGCTGGGAACCAACATTTCCTCCTTTTCCCCTCAAAATTTTCTGCTCTTCAAAAGACGAATTCCATCATGTGAGCCACATTCAATTTGTCATCTGCAAATGCTTTCAATACCTACAAGTTTACAATTTTGTGTTTGATAAAGAGTTCAGAATTAGTATGGAAACATTATCTATGTATCTATATTGTCCCTGATAGGTGATGTGACTTTGAAATGCATTCACATCCTATCTTTAATGCTTTAAGCCTTTATTACACAATCTTAAGCCTTTAATGACCCTGAGAAAGAAGTATTTTGAAAACACAGTGGGAAAATGAGAAAATGCTGGTAACAAGCATTTTCTCCTTTTCCAACACTGTTTTCTAACATTTCAAAGATTGAAATCATCATTTGGGTCACACTTTTGTTGTCTACAAATGCTTTCAATTTACATCAGTCTAAAACCTTGTCGTTTGGTAAAGAATTAAATCTTTAATTGATAAATCAGAGAAATGAATACTGAACATATATATCTTGGAACGAAAGACCCAGATATTGTACAGTTAACTCTTCACTACACAATCCCTAGTTTTAATAGCCCTAAGAAAGAGAGCTTTTGAAAACATTGTGGGAAAAGGAGAAAATGCCTGTAACCAGTATTTTCTTCTTTTCACAAAATATTTTTCCATGCTTTAAAGGACAAATTGCAACATTTGAGCCACATTTCATTGCCTGCATTTTCTCCTTTTCACCAATTGTTTACTTAACTTTCAGAGTTATATTCCATTTTTGAACCACAGTTAATTGTTGCCTGCAAATGCTTTCAATTTGGACAAGTTTAAAATGTTGTCCTTTGGTAAAGAGTTAAGGCTGTTTTGTCCATGTTCATGAAAAACTATTTGCAGTGAAAATTTCAGGACAGACAACACATTCTAAGCTGTCTGATCTTAACTGATTCTGCCCTCGAAAGTATAAATTATTACCCTAAGTGTTACAGTCCAGAAAGTTTCTTACCTGCATTTTTATGTATGGTATTAATTTTTACGTTTGCAAATGCAGCATCAAAAAGCCAGGAACCAAACAGGTGCAATATACTGTTACATTTTGGTCTGTTGGGAGCCAGTGGTAGTTTACTGTCCAATGAAAGAAAACCTGGTAAGCACTGTGGAGCTGGGGTTGCTGATTTGGTTGCCGCAGCTGATCCTTTAGTCACTGTAATAAATTACATCAAGTAGTTAAGCTTGAAAAAGTCTTCAACCCTTTACCGAATGATCCTGTGCTTTTACATTCCAGGGTCCATATTCACCAAGCGTTCTTCAGGACGTTCTCAGTGTTATTCTCCAAGATTTTCTAAATTTGGAAGTAACACAACTTCTAATTGGCTAAACCAAATGGTTTAGCCAATCAGAAGTTGTCTTACTTTCAAATTTAGAAAATCTTGGAGAATAAGACCTAGAAGGTTCTTAAGCATGGTTGGTGAATACCGACACTGGAAAGGCTTTTGAAAATCCTTCTGGGAAAAGGAGAAAATACTGTTAACTCTTTACCAAAGGACAAAATTTTACACTGGTCCAAATTGAAAGCATTTGCAGACAACAAATTAACTGTGGTTCAAAAATGGAATATGCCTCTGAAAGTTAAGAAAACAATTTGTGAAAAGGAGAAAATGCTAGTTACCAGCATTCTCTCCTTTTCACACAATGTTTTCAAAAGTCCTTTCTGTCAGGGTTGTTAAAACTTGGGATTATGTGGTAATGGGTTAACCAACAATGTTTTCTATCCTCTGTAGGACAAATACCGTCATTCTAGCAACATTCACCTTCATGAACATATTGGGTTCTCTCCTTAGGGTATTACTTGAACAAATTGACCTGAAATTGACCTTTATGCTAAGAATAATTAAAGATTGAATACTTATATCATCACGTATAATGGGACAGTACGGAAATTCTATTAAAGATAAATGTCGGGTTTGACTTTTTCAGTGCCATAGTCAAAATAAGAAGCTTTTGCGGATGACATGGATCAAGATCAGACTGCACAGAAAAAGTATCCTGGGTTATTAAGATTATTAATGTCATCAGCCATGTATTACCAATTAGCAACAAAATCATGTTTAATTCAGGTATTTTAAGTATTCTTTAAAGACATGATAAATCTGTTAGCTGTATAAAGATTTGGAAATCGTTCACATATTTCAGCATTCATATGATAAGAGCCGATGCTAAGTTTGGACAGTGATTCAAGCGTGTAATATATGGTAACAGAGGTCATTTATTGCATGTCAATTTGTTCAAATAGTATGATTGAAGGTCAATGTATATGTGGTATTTTTTGTTAAAATGCACTACTCCTGGTAAAAGGTAATGACAAAACTAAGTTCTAAGAAATACATTTATGTCATATTAATTTGTTAATAATTTGTAGATCCATCATAATTCAAGTATGTTAATCCACATGCTAAATTCAAAAACATCTATACCTCTCTGTGTAAGGGGACCAGTTATAACAGCCAGGGGTCTGCCTGACTTTCTCTGTCCAGGGGGTGTGGGTGGACCCAAGGCAGACTGACGATTTTGTGGGAAACTCAAATTTGTAAGCATGTTCTCGTCTTTAACATCCTGAGGTACTCCTGAAAAAATAACAAAATTTACAATTGATAGATTGAATGGTGCTTTATGCCGCTTTCAACATTATTTCAGTCAAAACTGGGTCCTGACGAGTGACATTTCCTATGCAATTGTCCGACAGGACTAGTAGCTTTTCTTAGGGTAGATCAAGCAAAACTATTGAAGGAGTATTCCGGGAAAATATCGGTGAAATCTCAAGATGATATCTGTACAAAACAACAAAGTACTTATCATTTATTTGTCTGCAGCAGTGGTTAAAAAAAAACGGAAATAACTTTTTACGCTGTGCATGTGTGATGTCCATAATGTATGCAGCACTAGATTTTATCAAGTCAGAGAAAAAATTACAATCTCACTATAATGCGAATAAGAACATTTTAACTTTCCGACAGAGTAAAACTATTGTAAAGAAATTCTAAAATAGTTCAACATTACCAATATAAGGATCCATCTTAGTTTTGTTTATTTTACGCATTAGATATAACAAATACGAATTTGAAGTATATTATTCATCAACGAGGGAATGCCCTGAGAAAAACGTAAACCAGACCCATTGCATATCAAAAACGGACAAATTTGTCATCTGCTAAAGATCGGATCCTAAAGTATTTTATTTGGTAATATCTGTGTTTATTTGCTATCTTGACTAAAAAGTAGGACAAGTGATACTAGAAGAAGGATGAGTAACTTTTCTATTCACTCGCCCTGCAGGACGAATGGGATTTGGAAAATTTTCCGACCACTGCTTAGAAATACCATTGCATCTAGTAGCTATGTTTTGTAAGCTGCTAGATCTTACCTAAAACAAAATTAGCCTCGGTAGCTTAGTCGGTAGCATACAGGATTTGAGAACAGGGAGTTGCTGGTTCAATTCCATGCGACGTCAATTTCTTTCTGAGGAATGATGATAGTCATTGCAACAGGATTCAATCCTCTCTCACTGCTAACCATTTGTTTCGATGATGGTTATGTGAGAAAGCAGCAAGTAGCTTGGAAAGAATATTGTGCATAGCACTGGTAAAAGAAACTCCAGGAAAGCATGGATAGGCGCACTGGCCGCCGCGATTTAACTGAGATAATGTTGAAAATGGCGTTAAATACCATAAAACAACCACAACAACTTACCTAAAAATGCATTCACCATGATGGAGACACCTCTCATAGCTTTATAAAATATCTGTGGTAGTTTGTGTAAACACTCATGTTGTCTGGGGTCAACCACAGCTTCACTCTCCAGGGCCAATCTCAGGAACATGGGTGTTTGACTGATCAGTTCTGGTTTGGCAAGGTCCACAGGGTTTTGAATAACATGTAGAAAACGGAACCAGCTTTGTGCAATACAGTCATTATCCATTTCTGCTGGTACCTGCATCCCTCCATCATCTTCATCTACATGAACATAATAGAATATACAAGAGAAATAATAATCATTTGGCCTATCTATGATTGTTCATAAAACACAGTCACCTGATCAGTGTGAACCATGCATGGCTTGTGTATTATTTCACACAAGTGGTACCTTTGGAATACAGTGTATAGCTTGTGTATTATTTCAAGTAAGTAGTACTTTTGGAATACAGTGTATAATTAAATCAAGTTACATAACCGAAATCATCTATTAATCCTTTATTTTAACTCTTTACCAAATGACAAAATTTTCGACTGGTCCAAATTGAAACCATTTGCAGGTGACATAAAAAACGTGACTGAAAAGTTAAACTTTGTTTTGGGAAGGGTAGAAAACATTGTGGGAAAAGGAGAAAATGCTGGTTACCAGCATTTTCTCCTTTTCCCACAATGTTTTCCAAAAGGCTTCTTCATCAGGGTTGTTAAAAGTTGGGATTGTGTGGTAAAGGGTTAAACAATCCTGTGTTTCAAAGACTAAGAGACAAAGAGGCATTTTCTCCTTCTTCCACACAGTTTTCCACCTTTTCAAAAACAGGCCCATCATTTGAACCACAATTGATCAGTCTTCTGCAAATGCTTTCAAGTTGGACCCATCTAAAATTTTGATGTCTGGTATAGAGTTAAGAATTACATTTGAAAAATTTGAAAGCAAATTTGATTTGAAGTCATACACGGGCAAGGAGCACATTTGATGTTGATACTTTTATCATAGTCAGTGGTAAAACAATCATTGCATAAAGAAATTGTCTGTATTTTAACCCTTTACCACACAATCCCAACTTTTAACGACCCTGAGAAAGAAGCCTTTTGAAAACACTGTGGGAAAAGGGGAAAATGCTGGTAACCAGCATTTTCCCCTTTTCCAACAATGCTTTCTACCCTTCCCAAAACAAATTTCAATTTTTGAGCCAGAACTATTTTGTCGTCTGCAAATGCTTTGAATTTGGACTAGTCTAAAAATTTTGTCGTTTGGTAAAGAGTTAAAGAATCAGCTTTAGTTGTAATTTCACTGAATTGTGAATCTAATACACTTACGGACAACAAGTTCTGGATAGTCAGGACCATACATGAACTTTAACAATCTAGCCGTCAGTGCATGATTTACTCTATGCCATTGGCTGATCAACGCCTCATGATGTCGCCAATAGATACACATCTTACGAAATGTTTTCCACAGTGAAGGAGAAGGGAAGCATTTCTGGCAGGCAAGAAGCCAGAGTTCAAACAGCACACTAAGCACTCGCTCACACAGGTGATCCCCTATGTCATCTGTAATGAAAATATCAAAAGAAAATGAAGTTATTTTCATAAAATTAACTGCTAAAAAGGTTCCACTCTCTCACTACAACGTAAAAATTTAATTTGAACAAGCAAATTAGTAACTACAAGTATTCATCCATCCATTCAAATGGGATGGCAGGACTTAGTCATTCGAAGGGTATACTACAAATATAACTCTGTTTGCAAACCATTCTGAATTTGTCACTTAACCCTTTACTACGAAACAAAATTCTAGACTTGTCCAAACTGAAAGCATTAGCAGATGACAAAATTGAAATAAATTAACAGATGTCTCAAATGATAGGCTTTGCCTTTAAAAGGGAAGAAAACATTGTGGGAAAAGCAGAAAATGCTGGTTACCAGCATTTTCTTCTTTTCCCACAGTGTGTCCAAAAGCTCTCTATTGAATTTTCAGGTTCATCAAAACTTGGGATTGTTTGGTAAAGGGTTAAATATGAACAATAAGGCTTGCCCACCTCACTGGCTAATACCTGTAATTACGTTCCCATAAAAACATTTTTTTATCCAAAGAAGTAATAAAATGTTTCCTATGCTCAAAGAATGTTTTTTCTTAATGTAGTCTGCTTAGTTTATGGACAACCCCCCCATCCCCAATGTTTTGACAACCTTTACTAGTGTTCTACTTGGGGGAGGGGGGGGGTTGCTGTGGGACTTTATTCCACTGACTTAATATAAAATATCCCATCAAAATGCATACAGGTGGGACTTTATTCGTTTAAAATGATTTTAGCTATGCCCTGTGAAAAGGGGTTTTTATGCATCTGCAAAAACTATAGACCCAGGTCAGCCGGTGCAATCTGCACAGGCTGACCTGGGTCGAAACTTTTTTATTTTGGTTAATTTTCTGCATCTCAAAGTACCAAATTACCTCAGGATCCAGCCAGTTGTTAGACAAAATAAATTTTACGAATCTATAATTATGTGACGACTTGCTTGGTATAATGAATCACGGAGATGTATTTAACCCCCTTTTACCAAAATGCCCCTCAACTGTATTAGATTATTAATTTTTAGTACATTGTGGTAGGAGGAGAAAATACTAGTTACCAGCATTTTCTCCCTTTCCAGAAAATTTTCATAAGCATTCTTCTTCAGGGATGTTAAAACACAGAATTATATGGTTAACCCTTTCCCAAACAACAAATTTTTGACTGGTCCAAACGAGTTTGCAGACGACAATTTTGAATTTGATGAAAATGGCATAAAGTTCTCCAAAAGAGTAGAAAACACTGTGGGAAAAGGAGAAATTGCTCGTTGCGTGCAATTTTTCCTTTTCCCACAGTGTTTTCAAAAGACTTGTACTGCAGACACGTAAAAACCAGGGCTTGTTTGGGAAAGGGTTAAGGGTCAAACTGGTAAGACAAGGGGATACTATCATAACATATCAAATATGCCTATTATCATCCAGAATAACCAAGTTCGGTAATTTACCAATATGCATGATTCAGTTCTCAAACAAAAACAGTCATCCATCAGATAGACCAAGACATCAGAAATATCAACCTGACAACTTGTTAACTCCATGAAAGCTTCTGCTACAAATAATGACATTCTCTGCTATCACTCTAAGAATAAGCAACATAAATACACATGGGCTATACCCTGACAAAAGGGGGTTTGATGCATCTCCATGGCCAATAATAGCAAGTAAGACATCACATAAATATGGATGCATAAAATCCGTCGTCTAACAATTGACAGAATCATGAGGTAGAATGGCCCTTTGAAATGCAGAAAATTTACAACTAGCAAAAAATTTCAACCATGATAGCCTGTGCAGGCTGACATAGTTCAATACTTTTTGCAGACGCATTAAGCCTCCTTTTCACAGAGCATAGCCTATACATGTTGACCATGAGGACTATCTAAACTGGAATATCTTTTTGAAAAGCACAGCAAAGCTTGCAGCAAACATCTGTGATGGATTTTGGTCAGAAAAGCAATGACTGAGAGAGAATGAAACAAATTTCACTCTTTCAGCACCAAAAAACAGGAGCCTTTGCAGCAAAGAAAAAATTTAGACAGGACAGATCATGCAGTCTGATCTTAAATCTACACAATCTGCTTCTTTAGTCAAACCTGTAAGATAACAAGAGTACTGCGTGTAGGTGCCGATGCTTGGCTGTGGCTGCTTGATTTTCAGAGAAAATTGTAAGTCAAAAAAGGGGCATAACTGTGTCAAAAATACTTTTATGGTTACATGCCCTTGTTGTAGAGGTTTCCCTTTTAACAATTTACAACTTGTCCAAGACTGTTGCAAATATCTTCTGTAATAACAGAGATATTATAAAATGTCAAAGTTTTCACACGAAGACACAGACAACGATGCCAGGGCTATGGCAATACCTCGACGTTTTTGTAAAAAAAACAGCCGAGCTAAAAATCTGAGTTCAGGTGGCTTTTCAAACATTGGAAGAGGTCCTGTTTATGTGGTGCTGAACGACTTGAGGTTAATGATCCAAAACTCCAAGATGCTGCAAAGATATCAAGGACTATGGGCATAAAAGCACAGATTCTTAGCTGTTAACCCTTTACTAAACAATTCTGACTTTTAACAACCCTGAGGAAGAGTTCTTTTGAAAACATTGTGGGAAAAGGAGAAAATGCTGCTAACCAGCATTTTCTCCTTTTCCCACAATGTTTTCTATCCTTTCTAAGACAAGTTTCATGTTTTGAGTAACATTTAATTTGTCATCTGCAAATGCTTTCAATTTGAACATGGCTAAAGTTTTGTTGTCTGGTAAAGAGTTAAATTCATTCATAAAAGACAGAAATGCTGTCCTTATACAAACAACACTACAATTTGAAAAAAAAGCTAAATATATGAGTCATGCTCTTTGAAATAGGAGCTAAAAGTATCAAGTGTTCAGCCTGTGCAGTCCACATAGGCTGACCTGGACCGAAACTTTTCGCTGTTGGTCAATTTTCTGTATGTCAAAGAACCAGTCTACCTTATGATACTGTTGACTGTTGGACAAAATGCATTTTTATGGGTCGCTAATAATGTGATGACTTGCTCCGTATCATAAAATACGGAGATGCATTAAGGCCCCTTTTGCCAGAGCATGGCTCATATGTTTCATGGAATGACTTCTCCCTACAAACTTCTTTACATTGACGGCCATGAATCGATCAATTTCACTACAGATATTTAAGTTTACCAGATGACAAGATTTTACGCTTGTCCAAATCGAAAGCATTTGCAGACAACAAATTAAATGTGACACAAAAAGTGAGAATTTGTTTCAGGAAATTTAGACGAAAGTCTTGAAAAAGGAGAAAATGCTGTTTACCAGCATTTTCTCCTTTTTCCACAGTATTTTCCAAAGTCTTCTTCAGGTTTGATAAAAATCGGGATCGTTTAGTAAAGGGTAAATGGAATAACTGCTTCCTACCAACTTAAAGATGACAGTCATTCATGATTAAATCAAACTGATTAACTGCACTAAAGTGGTTTATTTAACCCTTTACCAGACAACAAAATTTTAGCCTTGTCCAAATTGAAAGCATTTGTAGACAACAATTTCATTGTGGCTCAAACGGTGCAATTTTTCTTTGATAGGATAGAAAACATTGTGGGAAAACGAGAAAATGCTGGTTACCAGCATTTTCTCCTTTTCTCACAATGTTTTAAAAAGGCATCTTTTGCAGGGTTGTTAAAAGGCGGTATTGTGTGGTAAAGGGTTAACAACTGTCAACTAAATGATAGTTCATGAAATTTTTATTTTTTGATATTCAGGTCATACAATCCGAAAGCCTCTGTAAGTTTTTAACTTATTTACATCATTCAATTAAAAAAAAAAACAGACCTTTAATTAACCCAAAAAAAGGATAAAACTTGAACTCTAAGCATGTAAGCGCAACATATTTACGGTTCTTTATGGGAGAGTGTTGATCAAGGTCAGAGTGCACAAAATTGTGCAGAGATTTTCTTGTCAAACTGACCATGAAAAGGATAACAGTGTGTTTGTATACTGATTGCAAATACATGAATGAGTTGTGCTCTGCTGAAAAGAAGATAAATACATCTGCGGAAAGTATCAATCTATATCGAGCCTGAGCAGCCAGTTGTCATTTTCTTCTACCCTCAGAATGTAAAATATCTAACTGAAAAATTATGATTTATTACTCAAACAAATAAGTGATCATGAATGCTTGTTTTAACCCTTTACCAAACAATGCCACCTTTTAACGCAACTGGGAAAGAAGCCTTTTGAAAACATTGTGGGAAAAGGAGAAAATGCTGGTGACCAGCATTTTCTCTTTTTCCCAAAATGTTTTCTATGCTATCAGAGAAAAATTGCACCACTGGAGCCACAAGAAATTGTCGTCTGCAAATGCTTTAAATTTGGACAAGGCTAATATTTTGTTGTCTGGTAAAGGGTTAAGATAGAATATTATGCTTATTAATTTTCTGAGGGTTTCAAAAACTCTTAAGCAAGCATGCCATAGGTTACAGTAGTTTCTCATACACTGAAAAATCTTTTACATACCTGCAATTAGAATGTATTTTAATTTATCTACAGCACTTATCTCTATGATACAATATGACTGAACTTAGCAGCTTCTGACAACTTTATAATCTTGAGGCAGCCCAATTTTGAAAACATTGTGATAAAAGGACGATTTGCTAGCAGTAAGCAATACATGTATTGCCTTTTGTCACAATTTATTTATGTATGTATTCATGCATATAAATGTTTTAATGTTAAATTTAATTTTTTAACCCTTTACCAGATGACAAAATTTTAAACTGGTCCAAATTGAAAGCATTTGCAGACGACAATATAAATGTAATTGAAAAATTGAAATTTGTTTTGGGTAGGGTAGAAAACATTGTGGGAAAAGGAGAAAATGCTGGTTACCAGCATTTTCTCCTTTTCCCACAATGTTTTCAAAAGACTTCTTTCCCAGGGGCGTCAAAAGGTGGCATTGTACGGTAAAGGGTTAAAATGATACATGCAGTCAACTTCTGCATTTTTCTGTCATTTCCATGAGGTAATTGGACAACCCGAAAGTTGTTTATACTGAACAATAATGTTTAACCCTTTACCACACAATCCCGACTTTTAATGACCCTGATGTTGAAGCTCCCTGAAAACATTGTGGGAAAAGGAGAAAATGCTGGAAAAAATGCATTTTCTCCTTTTCCCACAATGTTTTCTACCCTATCAAAGATAAATCGCATCATTTGAGTCATACTGAAATTGTCGTCTGCAAATGCTTTCAATTTGGACCAGTCTAAAATTTTGTTGTGTAGTAAAGAGTTAAAAAAAAGATAGAAATTTCAATGTGACTTATCACATTACCTCCATCCTGAGACACATATCATTTGTCTGTTTTTCTTTTGTAACAGAAAATAATAGGAAAATTCCAATTACTTATATAAAGATTTAGCTTACATTCTGTCAGAGCAAAAGGTGAAGAAATCTGGAAGCATTTCATTCAAAACAAATCATTATGCATTAAATACCCTTTATTTTTTTAATTGAAACGCATAAAGGTCCTAAATACACAATAATTATAACCAAAAAATTCAAATCTCCTTTTCCGACAATGTTTTAAGAAGAATTTTACTTCAGGAACCTTGAAAATTTGGGATTCATGGGAAACTGTTTAACTCTTTACTACACAACAACATTTTATACCTGTCCAAATTGAAAGCATTTGCAGACAATGAATTAGATATGCCTCATATGGTGAAATTTGTTTGTGAAAGGACAGAAAACACTGTGGAAAAAGGAGAAAATGCTGGTTACCAGCATCTTCTCCTTTTCCCACAATGTTTTCAAAAGGCTTCTTTCTCAGGGTCGTTAAAACTCGGGATTGTGTGGTAAATGGTTAACTCTTTACAACACGACAATATTTTAGACTGCTCCAAATTGAAAGCATTTGCAGACAACATCTTAAATAATTGGATTTGTTTCTGACATGTTAGAAAACATTGTGGGCAAAGGAGAAAAATGCTGGTTACCAGCATTTTCTCCTTTTTCCACAATGTTAAACTGGATTGCGTGGTAAAATGGTTAAAATGATTTTTTTCTACAACCCAAATTTTCCATACACTACAAAAGCTTCTCTTGGCACAAAAATCAAATTTAGTTGCACTACAAAAAAGCCTGTACATTTATAAACACCACAGAAAAAAGATATTTTCTTCTGCTTCAGGGTTGGTTAAAACTTGGGATTGTTTGGTGAAGGGTAAGACAGTTTTTTACTACAATCAAAATCTTCCATTTACCACTAAACCTTCTCTTGGCACAAAAAGTTTTGTTACTCTACAAAAAACCTGTACAATTACAACAAACACTACCAACATCAAGGGACAAAAAGTCAGGAAAAGCAGATCTGTGAAACAGTATTAACCCTTTACCACACAATCCCGACTTTTAACAACCCTGAAGAAAATCCCTTTTGAAAACATTGTAGGAAAAGGAGAAAATGCTGGTAACCAGCATTTTCTCCTTTTCCCACAATGTTTTCTATCCTTCCCAAATCAAATATAAAGTTTTGAGCAACATTTCATTTGTCGTCTGCAAATGCTTTCAATTTGGACCGGTCTAAAATTTTGTTGTTTGGTAAAGAGTTAAGCTATGATATGGTGTAATGAAAAATAAAATTTTCACTACATGTACATGTAATGCATATGTATGTAATTATGGTAGTTAGTGGAGTTAGCAAGGGCAAGGAAAGTCAATGTTGTTCTGCCAAGCTGGATGCACAGTAACTATTATTTTGTTACCATTAAAATTCATTTTTTCCTGTCAGCCACTAACACTTTGACCAACCATACAGTAACAAGGTGACATCTTCACAAAAGTTTCTATACTTTTAAATGGTATGATTTAGATTCAAAATAATCTCATTTTAACTCCTGCACTGCTTACTTTTGGCTGCCACTCGCACTCCAGGAGTAGCAATTTGATCCATCTATCTGACACAGTTTTCTGCTGGTATAAGATTTAGGACTGTAGGACTTTTAGGACTGTATGTGTAGGACTGTATTATACAGAAGTGACAAAAACCAGATAATGTCAGAGAAAAGAGAAAATGCTCTTTACCACATTGGGCAATTCAAAAAGCATTTTCAGATGACAAACCATGGGTGGTTCAAATGATTGAGTTTGTCTCTGAAAGGTTCGAAAACATTTTTGGAAGAGAAAAAAAAAATGCTATTTTCTACCATTTTCTCCTTTTCCCACAATGTTTGCAAAACCTTTCTTTCACAAGTTCATCAAAACTCATGATTGTATGGTAATGGGGTTGAAATGATTTACATTTACTATGTTTCAATACCTTCAATCCAATTTTTAGATTACATTCTGCAATTTCAAACTTTCACTTGTATCATTTCAAACTTTTACTTGTACATGTATCATATATTTATGCATTCAGATTGTCAAATTAGTATAATTTATAAATGCAATCAGATTGTCAAATTCATTGCAAACTTTCACTTGTATCATATTCATTTCCATTTAGATGATCAAATTTGTATCATACATGTATTTATATGCATTCAGACTGTCAAATTAAGTACAAACTTTCCCTTACATCATATTTATTTGCATTCAGATATTCAAATTCTTTACAAACTTTCACTTGTGTCATATTTATACATGCATTCAGATTTTCAAATTCATTACAAACTTTCACTTGTGTCATATTCATACATTGCATTCAAATTGTCAAATTCATTATGTTCGACAAAAAAGACAACACATCAGGTAAGGGAAGATTAAGCAAACCAAGCAGACAATGTTACTGACAGCTCCTCAAAAACAACAACAACAAAAAAATACAATCAGCGTGCAATGTTACAAAACTTACATGAGCTTAATCCTGTATCGTCTGGCATGCAAATAAACAATTATATTATATGATGAATACAAGAAAAAAAGTTAATGGCACGTCTGATACAGCTAAACCACCCTATGATCGATGTCCTGAGGTTTCATATCTTCTGCAGATGCTGTTCTGGGATATGGACTGAGAAACTTGTTTGTCTGTATGCTGTTTAACTCTTTACCAAATGACAAAATTTTCAACTGGTCCAAATTAAAAAAAAGCATTGGCAGACAACAAAAAAAAAAAAAAAAAAAATCTGACTGAAAAACTCAAACCTGTTTTGGGATGGGTAGAAAACATTACCAGCATTTTTTTCCTTTTCCCACAAAGTTTTCAAAAGGCTTCTTTCACAGCGTTGTTAAAACTCATGATTTGTGTGATAAAGACTTGTGTGATAAAGCCATTTTAATAATCATTTCAGTTATATTGTGTCAGCAAGTGCATGTATCCATGCTTCCCTGGAGTTTCTTTTTACCAGTACTTTACCATATTCTCCAAGAAGCCACTGGCTGCTTTCCCACATAACCATTGTCAAAACAATGAGCAGCAGTGACAGTAGGATGAATCCTGACACAATGACTATTATCAATCCTCGGGCAGAAATGGGAAAGCTGGGGATTCTAACCAGTGACCCCTGGTCTCAAGTTCTGTACAACCCCAATTGTGCTACCGGGCTCGGGCTCGGGTGAGAAACCTCTGTTGCAGAATTTTTGTTGCATTACTATCTACTTGGAACAGACATCTAATAAAACTACTTTAACTCTTTACCACGTAATCCTGACTTTTAACGACCCTGAGAAAGAAGCCTTTTGAAAACATTGTGGGAAAAGGAGAAAATGCTGGTAACCAGCATTTTCTCCTTTTCCCACAATGTTTTCTACCCTTCCGAAATCAAATTGTAATTTTTGAATCACCTTTATTTTGTTGTCTGCAAATGCTTTCAATTTGGACCAGTCTAGAATTTTGTCGTTTGGTAAAGAGTTAATACCGTTATAGCTGGTAACTTTGCACTCTCAAAAAGAAATTTAGTGGTTTTCCCTCACTGTTTTCCCTTTACCAAACAATCTTGAATATTAATGACCCTAAGATAGAGCTTTTGAAATTATTGTGGGAAAAAAGGGAAACAATACCAGAGACCTGCATTTCTCCTTTTTCCACAGTATTTTCCGGCACGAGAAAGTGAATACAGTCATGTTATTCTAACAACAATTTTGTGTTGCATGCAGTAAGTTACAAGGCTTAGCAAACAACAAATACATGTATATGTATATCAATGAGCAGGGACCCTGTTTCTTTTCCCTTTATCCAATGATAAAGTTACAGACTCATCCAAATTTAAAGCACCTGCAGATGACAAACTAAAGCTGGCTCAAATGATTAACTCTTTACCACACCACAAAAATGTAGACAAGTCCAAATTGCAAGCATTTGCAGACAGCTGTTTACCAGCATTTTCTTCTTTTCCCACAGTGTTTTGAAAAGGCTTCTTTCTTGGGGTTGTTAAAAGTCGGGACTGTGAGGTAAAGGGTTAAATTTAACATTACACAAGTAAAAAAACAATTTGAGAAAAGCAAAAATTGCTAAAAAAAAATATTTGAGAAAAGGAAAAATTGCTATCTTTGTAACGGTAGAAAACATTTCAGGAAACAAAAGAAATTGCTAACTACCACCATTTCCTCCTTTTTGCACCCTGTTTTCAATAGCCTTCTTCCTACATGTCATTAGAACACAAGAATGTTTGGTAAAGGGTTGACTCATTAACCCTTTACCACACTGTCCCGACTTTTAATGACCCTGAGAAAGGAGCCTTTTGAAAACATTGTGGGAAAAGGAGAAAACGCTGGCAACTAGCATTTTCTCCTTTTCCCACAATGTTTTCTACCCTTCCCAAAACAAATTTCAATTTTTAAGTCATATTCATTTTGTCGTCTGCAAATGCTTTCAATTTGGACAAGTCTAAAATTTTGTCGTTTGGTAAAGAGTTAACCCTTTACCACACAATCTCAAGTTTTACAGACCCTGAAGAAGGTGGCCTTTGAAAACAATGTGGGAAAAGAAGGAATACTTTTAACAAGCATTTTTTTCCTTCTCTCACAATATTTTCTACCCTTCCAAAAAAACAATTTTCAATTTTTGAGTCACATTTATTTTGTTGTCTGCCAATACTTTGAATTTGGATGGATTAAGTCTAAAATTCTATTGTTTGGTGAAGAGTTAAGACAATGGGCTATTTTTCTTCAAATACTACATAACCATCAGAAACGGAAGATAATAGGAAAAAATATGTCGGGGGAAAATAAAAAGGAATTTTCTTTAGAATTGTATGTGCATGTTTTAACACTTTACCACACAATCCCGAGTTTTAATGACCCTGAGAACGAAGCCTTTTGAAAACATTGTGGGAAAAGAAGAAAATGCTGATAACCATTTTCTCCTTTTCCAACAATGTTTTCTACCCTTCCAAAAACAAGTTTTAGTTTTTCATTCTTATTTGTCTTCTGCAAATGCTTTCAATTTGAACCAGTCTAAAATGTTGTAAAGAGTTAAGAAAATATTATGTGTGTGCGTGGGGGGGGTGGGGGGGGGAAGGGGTAAATTGCTTATTGGAAGCAATTTCTCCTTTAACTCTTTACCATACAACAAAACTTTGGACTCTCCTAATTTAGAAGCATCTGCAGATGCCAAAGTAAATGTGGCTTAAAATATGGGATTTGTCTTTAAAGGATAGGAAACAATGAGGGAAAAGGAGAAAATGCTGGTTACCAACATTTTCTTCTTTTCCCACAATGTTTTCAAAAGTCTTCTTCCTCAGGGTCATTAAAAGTCGGCATTGTGTGGTAAAGGGTTAACTATATACCAGACAACAAAACTTTAGACTTGTTCAAACTGAAAGTATTTGCAGACAACAAATCAAATGTTACACAAATCATGAACTTTGCCTTTGAAAAGGGTGGAAAATATTGTAGTAAAAGGTGAAAATGCTGATTGTCACTATTTTCTCCTTTTCCCACAATGTTTTCCAAAGTTCTTTTCCTTGGGGTTGTTAAAACTCAAGACTGTGTGGTAAAGGGTTAAACCAGACTACTTTCAAAGCTGTCCACTGCAGGGGCATAAAAAAAAAAAGAGATATATCTATGATGATGGAGTACAGAGAAGAAAAAGTAGTGTTGCATCTAGGCCACAGCATTATGTGAATGCCACGATTAATTAGCTAATGACTCTCTAAATAAAAATTGTCACATGTGATTGGCAGAAAAAAAAAAAATACAATAAAAAATAATAAAATAAAAATTCCTATAATAAGCCTTCAGATTGTTTACAGCATCCATACACAAATGTGTTATTAGATTTAAACTATGAATTTACTGTATGATGGCACTGTGTTAACATTTTGTACATGTACCAGTGAGACCTTCTGACAAGAAAACTCTGCACTGATTGGCTAATATCTTTTTTTTTCACCATCTGAATTCAGGACTTTTTAAATATCAAGCATATTGTAGACCAGTCTTTATTGCCAATGACTGGCAAAGCAGACAACACTTTCAGTCTTGTTTTTGTGTCTGTTAGTTTTAAAATAGAAATTCTGCTATAAAATCAGACCTGAATTCGGATGCTAGACACACACCAGAAACTCTGCTTTATATAATGGTATTAAGACTAAGTTTTCCATACATGTTTTTGACAAATTAGGGTAGTATGCATTGCAAAATATGCTTTGTCATGTGTTGTTCATAAAAATGAATTTTATTTGTTTCAATATAATGTCCCCGTCCCCCAAAAAAGCGTCTTGTTCATTAAAATGTTCTGGAGCCAGCCTAACTGTCTAGTCAAATGAAAATTCTAGAAACAACACTGAAAAGCATAAAGATGAATGGCTAATAAAAAGAAAGATGGACAGAGAAAACGGGACAATACTGGAGTTGTTGCCAGTTTTTTTATTACTGTCAAAATGCATGGGAGAAATTTGCACAATAAATGTAACATCCCATGGCTTTTGAAAAGAGAAAGAAAATTCACCATGATATTCCTTTATAAACAATCACAATAATTAAACCCTTTGCCACACAATCCCGAGTTTCAATGGCACTGAGAAAGAGGGCTTTTGAAAACATTGTGGGAAAAGGAGAAAATGCTGGTTACCAGCATTTTCCCCTTTTCCCACTATGTTTTTTATCCCATGAAAGACAAATTTTATGTTTTGAGTAACATTTAATTTGTCATCAGCAAATGCTTTCAATTTGAACAAGGCTAAAACTTTGTCAAGTGGCAAAGAGTTAAGAGCCATAATTTTGATGGCCAATAGCAACTATCCATCATTCTGGTCAAACAGCTGTAAACTGCAATATACACGACTTCCTGCCTGATTAAAAATGTTAATTTCATATGATTAGTATTTAGAGTTAGGCTATTATTCACTCTTTACCAAACCACAATATTTTACACCAGTCCGAATTGAAAGCATTAATTTTGCAGAGGACCTAGTAAATGTGATGGAAATAATAGAATCTGTCTACAGGTGAAAGTTTAGAAAACATTGTGGCAAAAAGGAGAAAATGCTGGTTACCAGCATTTCCTCCTTTTCCCACAATGTTTTCAAAAGCTTTCTTTCTCAGGGTCTTTAAAACCCAGGATTGTGCAGAAAAGGTTTAATCAGGTTCAATTTCCTTGAACCTTTAAAAATATGTCATTAAGGTTTTAATATGCAAAATAACTACCAAGATATACAAACAAAATGTAACAGTTACACAGACAAGCAAGGCATGTCTTAGATAATTCAACATGGTTGGGGATGATCTTGTCTCATGCTAGTCATGTATGATTTAGGGTTTTCAGCTTGTTATTTAAACAGCATGACTAACTACAAAATAAAAAGCATTTATGGAATTGTCATTCCAATTGTTTAATCAGGCATTAAAAAAAAAAAATCAATATATTTCATGCCCACTGCAAATTAACATAAATTATACATTAAAAGTATCTTGCCCACCTTTCCTATTAAATGTTTATTTTTAACAGATCTTCTTTGTCTAGCTATCTATCTATTTGCATCCTGCATTGTACATGCTAAAAATTTGGCAGACAGCTATTTCTCTTTGTGACATAAAAAGGCTATATAAAAAATAAGATTTAACCTTTTACCACATTATCTGACATTTAATGACCCTAAGCAAAAGGACTTTTGAAAACATTATGGGAAAAGGAAAAAAAAATGCCAATAACCAACCTTTTTTCCTTTTCTCACAATATTTAACCCTTTCCCACATGACAATTTTAGACCCCCCCCCCTTCAAAACATCTGCAGATGACAAATTCAAGATTCATATAAATTAGCTGAAGTTCTACGATAGGATAGAAAACATTGTGGGAAAAGGAGAAAATGCTGGTTACCAGCATTTTCTCCTTTTCCCACAATGTTTTCAAAAGGCCTCTTACCCTGGGTCGTTAAACCTCGGGATTGTGTGGTATAGGGTTAATACCCTGGGGAAGAGAAGTTCCATGTTTTGGGTAGCTGTCAATTTGTTGTCTGCACATACTTTCAATTTTGACAAGTCTAAAATTCTCTTGTTTGGTAAAGAGAAAAAAAAAAACAACAACAATTTCTTCAATGTCCATGTAAAAACACTTCCTATACACCAAAAATTTAGATGTTCATTCCTAACCCTTGAAGTGCTCAGCACATTCTATTGCTATAGCATACAGTGTAGATCAAGAGCAGTGAGCAAAGATTGGTCCAGAGGTAAATGTACACAATATACTTTCTCTAAAAGCCAGTTAGAATACATTTTCAGGATGTAGGTAACTCTAAACAAGAGGGCCATGATGGCCCTGTATCGCTCCACTCGCTTATAAATATAAACCATGAAGAGAAGTCTTCACTATATAAGCCCTTATAAAACTTTGACCCCAGGGCTACAGTCGGACTAAATGGGGAATATGTGTATTAGAAGAATAACATGCCAAATTTGGGAGTTCTTGGCCTTATGGCTAGTAACAAGACGGTTTCTGAACTTTTCACTCCACAAACCCATGTAAAACTTGTGACCCCTGGTGCAAGGCCAAACTTGATCCTAGGGC
This sequence comes from Tridacna gigas, assembly GCA_945859785.2. Taxonomy (NCBI): domain Eukaryota; kingdom Metazoa; phylum Mollusca; class Bivalvia; order Cardiida; family Cardiidae; genus Tridacna; species Tridacna gigas. Next base: position 10,436,656 of record OX244029.2, on the reverse strand, counting down.
TGTAACTTGGGCCCTCTTTGTAGTTGTCCACTAGATAATGCTATAATTATGCAAAATTTGGTAGCCTAAGCCTTATGGCTGTGTACACCAAGATTTAAAAGTTTTCCCTATGTAAGCCTATGTAAATCTTGTGACCCCCCCCCCCCCCCCCCCCCAAGCATGAGGCCAAATTGACCCCAGAACTATAATTTGGGCACTTTTGGTAGACCCCAACTAGATCAAGCTAAATGCAAAATTTGGTAGCTCTAGGCCTTATGGCTAGGTACAGGAAGATTTTTAAAGTTTTCTCTATATAAGCCTATGTAAAACTTGTGACCCCTGGGGCAGAGCCAATTTTGACCCCTGGGCTATAATTTCAAGAAACATGATAGAGGTTTACTATATAAAGCTACCTGCCAAATTTGGTAGCCCTATGCCTTATGGTTTCAGACAAGAAGATTTTTAAAGTTTTCTCTATATAAGCTTATGTAAAACTTGTGACCCCTGGTGCAGAGCCAATTTTGACCCCAGAGCTATAATTTCAAGAAACATGATAGAGGTCTACTACATAAAGCTACATGCCAACTTTGGTAGCCCTATGCCTTATGGTTTCAGACAAGAAGATTTTTAAAGATTTCCAATATTTTTCAGTTTTGTTGCCATGGCAACCAGAGTTTTTGAAGGAATCAAATTCTTTCAAGAAATTCTGAAGAGGACCATGGCAGGATCATTTCTGTGAAGTTTCGTGAAAATTGGATGGGTAGTTTCAGAGAAGAAGATGTTTGAAATAAAAGTTAATGCACGGACGGACGCACGCACGCACGCACGGACGGACGCACGACGGACACCGGGCCATGACATAAGCCCGCTGGCCTTCGGCCAGTGGAGCTAAAAATGGTTGATGAAGATGACAATGACCTCTGATCCAGCAGGTCCAGAAAAGTGGGGTTTATTTGATTCCCAAAAACATCATTTCTGCATTAACCCTTTACCACACAATCCTGAGTTTTAACGACCCTGAAAAAGAAAGCTTTTGGAAACATTGTGGGAAAAGGAGAAAATGCTGGTAACCAGCATTTTCTCCTTTTCTCACAATATTTTCAATTCAATTGAGTGCAAGTTTCATCAGTTGAGCCATACTGAAATTGTCGTCTGCAAATGCTTTCAATTTAGAGAAGTCTAAATTTTTTTGTGTGGTAATGGGTTAAAACCTATAGCGATAAGTGTGGGTACTCATTACAATTGTCTCTCTGAGACAATTCTATTGAGTACTGACATGAATTTAACCCTTTACCAGATGACAAAATTTTAGCCTTGTCCAAACTGAAAGCATTTGCAGACGACAATTTCAATGTTGTTCAAATGGTGCAAGTCTTCTTTGATAGGGTAGAAAACATTGTGAGAAAAGGAGAAAATGCTAGTCACCAGCATTTTCTCCTTTTCCCACAGTGTTTTCAAAAGGTTTCTTCCACAGAATCGTTAAAAGGCAGCATTGTGCGATAAAGGGTTAAAAGAAGAAAACCAGGAGTATTAATCTTTGAACATCAAGCTATACTTCCCTTATCTGTACCCCTGTAAAGATGGCATTCTAAAATTTTTTAACAAACCTTTTTCTGTAGGAGGGGACAACAGGCTATCATTCGCCGCAAGAAGAAATTTCAACAAAGTTTCCCATGTAGCTCTGGTCAACAAGGCAGACTCCTTGGCAACATTTTCAATAGTTCTGAGCACTCTGTGACACATCAATGCTTGTCTCTTGACTAAATCTGCACCTGATAATCAGACAGGGAGAAATTAATCTTATCTGAGGATGAGTGTAGTTTTTGCATATTCAGTGCTTGATTGATCATGAATATTTTAAGAAATTTGCTACTGAACCCATTGTTGCACCATTATAGCCTATATATGCACACTGTCAGAAACTGTACAAGGTGAAACAATCACCATGTACTGTTGGTGTGCTAACTGTACTTTGTCTAAGTTTGAATGCTTTCTAGTTTCAAGTTAATAATGAAAATAAAAATAAAGATAAAACTGTAACAGGTAGACAGTATAAAGAATTTATGTATCTCTTGCAAAGAAGAAGATGATTAACTCTTAACCAAGCAACAAAATTTTACACTCGTCCAAATTGAAAGCATTTGCAGACAACAAATTCAACATGGCTCAAATGATAGAAATTGTCTTTGAACTGGTAGAAAATATTGTGGAAAAAGGAGAAAATGCTAGTTACCAGCATTTTCTCCTTTTCCCACAATGTCTTCAAAAGTTTTCTTTCTCGGGGTCATTAAAACCCGGCATTGTGTGGTAAAGAGTTAAGGCAATGAAAGATGACTATGAAACCAACTTTACTACCTGATCCTGGACGAGGTACAAAAAGATTCAACAAATGATGCAGCATGTCCTGGGCATATGGGTTGGGATCCTCCTGGACTGGTTTTGGTACAGGTAACTTTGGACTGGTTAGAGCTGATAGCCACTCGCAATATACATTTACACAGTCTTTGATGGTGTCATTCTCTAATAATGGTAGACTTAGACCAAAGCATAACACCTATAATGTAAAAGGGTAAAGACCCAGTGCTCTGCCAAAGGTAATTCAAAGAACTTGCAGAAATTAGGGACAATTTCAAACAAAGGTAGACATGATATAGTTAAGACTAATTCCCAAATTAATCTGAAAGGGACACTGTCCCAGCTGTTTTAATGTTTGTCTCAACCAGGTATCGGGCCTGCAACCACCAGGTCACAAGTCAGATATGCTTACCACTGAGATACCCAGCTAGGTGTCAATGTCCCAGAATCCCTTCCTTGGCACAACACTGAAGACCAACCCTTTACTATGCAAAGAGCTATTGCAGCTTATCAGCTTGTCATGATGCACAGAATTAACTCTTTACCAATGATAAAATCATGGAGTTGTCCAGATTGAAAACAATTAAATATGACTCAAACAATGGGAAGAAGACTGATTGATTGATCGCATGGTGTTTCATGCCTTTTCCTAACATTATTTCAGAAATATCATGGTGGTCAGCGCGCCTATTCATGTTTTCATGGGTTTCTTATACCAGTGCTCCGCACAATATTCTTTCCAAGTCACTGGCTGCTTTCCCAAAAAACCATCATCGAAACAATGGTCAGCAGTGAGAGAGGAATGAATCGGAAATAGAAGAAAATGCTGACTACCTGCATTTTCTCCTCTTCATGCAATCTTTTCAAATGCCTTCTCTCTCAGAGTCATTAAAACTCTGGCTTGTTTGGTAAAGGGCTAATGCCTTATGTTCTGCAGATGCCATCATGCCAAAGGAAAAACTGCTTTTACAACAATGTACTCATTTTAGTTAACTTTAATTAATTGTTTTCATTCTTGACAAGGATATTTCTCTCTTGTCTGCCACAAATTTCTTTCAATAATAGGTTCATTGACAACTTTACACCTTGTGACTGTCTAAATACCCTGCAATATTGACCCGATAGATACTGCTGCAAATGCACCAACACAGTTTAAATTTAAATGTATATTTCTTCATTTGCTATTGCATTTTCATTCCACTTCTAAATCTTGATTTTTTACATGTGTTTTTTAAAATTTCAAATCAGAAAAGGCTTAACTCTTTACCAGATGACAAAATTTAGCCTTGTCTAAACTGAAAGCATTTGCAGACGACAAATTAAACATTTTTCAAAGCACAAAATATGTCTCTAATTGGGTAGAAAACATTGTTGGAAAAAGAGAAAATGCTATTTACCGGCATTTTCTCCTTTTCCAACAATGTTTTCAAAAGCCTTCTTTCTCAGGGTTGTTAGAAGTCAGCATTGTGTGGTACAGGGTTAAATACTAGTTACCTCCATTGTCCATTTTACTTCTGTCTCCGATTCAAGATTACTTGGATCACAGTTGGAGGCATTAATGCTAAGGTTCTGAGCTATATGCTTTACAACACTACAAGCCACATCGCGACCAACTTGACTTGGAAATTTATGCAGCACACTTTTATTTGCTTTGTCGAATTGGATTTCATCCTGCAATGAGGCCCAGTGGGCATACATCCTTGCCTCTTCAAACGATGTCACTATTACTCAATCATCTTGATGGTTGTTGCTTTGTCTCATAATCTGTAAAATATATTGAGTAGGCTATGTTGAACTTTGTTTTTACAGCCTTGTCTTTTGAACTGAAAGAGTAAACCTTCTGCATGCCTTTTTTGGTCCACTTGTATAGGCTGTAAATAGACTTGACAAAGATGAAACTTGAATGAAACGTCACAAAGGAGACTTAAAGTGGCCTTTATAGATTTATTTCCTTTATTTAACCCTTTCCCAAACAAGCCCTGGTTTTCACGTGTCTGCAGTACAAGTCTTTTGAAAACACTGTGGGAAAAGGAGAAATTGCTCGTAACGAGCAATTTCTCCTTTTCCCACAGTGTTTTCTACCCTTTTTGACAACTTTCTGCCATTTTCATCAAATTTAAAATTGTCTTCTGCAAACTCTTTGAATTTGGACCAGTCCAAAATTTGTCGTTTGGGAAAGGGTTAAATCAACAATTTTGGTAAAATATTACGAAATACACAATATGATATTCCTCTGCAAGCATAAAGAAACGTAAGGTTACATTTAGTACAAGGGTGAAAGATTGGCACTTAAATAACAGGATGATTGTACTGCAACTAGTAACTCCATCTACTTTTATGAGATCAAATATGACATCTTCAACCCCAAATAGTCCATGCATGCTGGTGATAGTGTAACATTCTCAAAGACCTTTGAGAAATACTGAAACAAAATGTAAAAATATCTTAACTCTTTTTAACAAACGACAAAATTTTAGACTGGTCAAAATTGAAAGCATTTGCAGACGACAAAATAAAAGTGACTGAAAAATTGAAATTCGTTTGGCAAGGGTTGAAAACATTGTGGGAAAAAGAGGAAATGCTGTTACCAGCATTTCCTCCTTTTCCCAAAATGTTTTCAAAAGGCTTCTTTCTTAGGGTCATTAAAAGTCGTGATTGTGTGGTAAAGAGTTAAGATGCTAACATAGCCCATTAAAAAATACCATTTTAAAGATTTTTCCCTCTAATTTTAATTCTTGTTAACCCTTTCCCAAACAAGCCCTGGTTTTCACGTGTCTGCAGCACAAGTCTTTTGAAAACACTGTGGGAAAGGGAGAAATTGCTCGTAACGAGCAATTTCTCCTTTTCCCACAGTGTTTTCTACCCTTTTTGAGAACTTTCTGCCATTTTCATCAAATTTAAAATTGTCGTCTGCAAACTCTTTCAATTTGGACCAGTCCAAAATTTGTCGTTTGGAAAAGGGTAAATTGACACTAGTTTGCCACTAATGCCTTATTTAAATCAGAGATAAAACCCCTTTAATGTGTTGCCAAGTCCTTTGGCAGAGAAGACAGTCTTCAATCCCAACATATTTTATGCACAAAGATGACAAATTTCAAAAGAAATAAGTTCTTTAAGTATAAATAATCCTTAAATGCACAATTGAAAATTGTGCCTCTCACATCTACAACCTTGGTTCATAGTTTTACAGTTTCATTACAGTGATAGAAAAAATTAAAAGAGAAGCTTGCAGTACAAATATACCTTAGCTTATCAAGTTGGACAGGTAGACAGGCTCATTCCAATGAACCAAGAAAATATTTGATAGTATGAAGTTACACAAACAAGAGGGCCATGATGGCCCTGTATCGCTCCACTGGCTTATAAATATAAACCATGAAGAGAAGTCTTCACTATATAAGCCCTTATAAAACTTTGACCCCAGGGCTACAGTCGAACTAAATGGGGAATATGTGTATTAGAAGAATAACATGCCAAATTTGGGAGTTCTTGGCCTTATAGCTAGTAACAAGACGGTTTCTGAAGTTTTCACTCCATAAACCTATGTAAAACTTGTGACCCCTGGTGCAGGGCCAAACTTGATCCTAGGGCTGTAACTTGGGCCCTCTTTGTAGTTGTCCACTAGATAATGCTATAATTATGCAAAGTTTGGTAGCCTAAGCCTTATGGCTATGTACACCAAGATTTAAAAGTTTTCCCTATGTAAGCCTATGTAAATCTTGTGACCCCCCCTCCATCCCCAAGCACGAGGCCAAATTGACCCCAGGACTATAATTTGGGCACTTTTGGTAGACCCCAACTAGATCAAGCTAAATGCAAAATTTGGTAGCTCTAGGCCTTATGGCTAGGTACAGGAAGATTTTTAAAGTTTTCTCTATATAAGCCTATGTAAAACTTGTGACCCCTGGGGCACAGCCAATTTTGACCCCAGGGCTATAATTTCAAGAAACATGATAGAGGTTTACTACATAAAGCTACATGCCAAATTTGGTAGCCCTATGCCTTATGGTTTCAGACAAGAAGATTTTTAAAGTTTTCTCTATATAAGCCTATGTAAAACTTGTGACCCCTGGGGCAGAGCCAATTTTGACCCCAGGGCTATAATTTCAAGAAACATGATAGAGGTCTACTACATAAAGCTACATGTCAAATTTGGCAGCCCTATGCCTTATGGTTTCAGACAAGAAGATTTTTAAAGATTTCCAATATTTTTCAGTTTTGTTGCCATGGCAACCAGAGTTTTTGAAGGAATCAAATTCTTTCAAGAAATTCTGAAGAGGACCATGGCAGGATCATTTCTGTGAAGTTTCATGAAAATTGGATGGGTAGTTTCAGAGAAGAAGATGTTTGAAATAAAAGTTAACGCACGGACAGACGGACGGACGCACGCACGACGGACACCGGGCCATGACATAAGCCCGCTGGCCTTCGGCCAGTGGAGCTAAAAATAACATTGAAAGGAAAATATCATTTTTTATCCATGTGGAAAAATTGTGTGAAAAGGGGCAATTGCTCTTTTATCCACAATGTTTACTAAAGCTGTCAAATACATAGTCTTATTTGCACTGGAATGTGTTAATAAATACTGTATGTATAGGATTAATTGCACCTTTTTTCAGTTAATGTCACATTCAATTCTTAATTGCACCAGTCCAGGGCAGTGGCTCTCATCCTTATGCCAGGGGATATCCAATGTTACGAAATATGCCAATTCAGATCAAACAAACCTCTGAATTACAAAACCTGCACCTCAACCACTATGCCACTTGGTGTCCCCTCATTTTATATAACTTACATAATCTCAACTCTTTATCGGTTGACTGACCCTTTTCCAGACACAGTGGTAAAAGTTAGAAAAATGAAAATACTGAACTTTTAGCTTGGGGCCGGGGGGCCACTAGAACCCCAGGTAAGTCTAGGGGTGGACTTGATTTAGCTGATCTGAGCACTCTTTTTACTCCGAGCATGTAGATTTGTAATCATGTGTAATGGAGTAGCTGTGCCGGTGCACTTCGTAGTGCCCCATCCATCTTCAAAGGTGGTGCAGTTGGGAGCAGAGCAGTCATGTGACCTAATCCCCTCGAAAATGGTGGAAAGAAGAACAGATTTCTGACGTGAAGATTGCAAAGGATGTTTTTTTTGATATGGAAGTCTTCCAAAGATATTTGTGTGTATTGCAAACTGTAATTTACAAGTCATTAATTAAAACAGAGCTGTAACAACAATACTGCAATCATATTCAGCCATCGTTAATTTTTCCTCTCTCCTGGGGTGGACTTGATCTGAATTTTTTTAGAATACTCCGACTGCACCAGAGCAGCACGCTAAATCAAGTGAAACCAAGCAAATGGCATACTCCCGTGATAAATCAAGTAAGAGGAAAAGATAATGATGGCTGAATGTGATTTCAATGTTGCTGTTACAGCTCTATTTCAATTAATGACTTGTAAATTACAGTTTGCAATACACACGGATGTCTTCCAAAGACTTCCATATCAAAAACCATCCATTGAAATCTTTACGTTAGAAAACTGTTCTCGTTTCCACCATTTTTCAGGGGATTTGGTCACATAACTGCTCTGCTCTTGACCACACCACCTCTGACGATGGAGTACTCCGGACTGCGTTGGCGCAGCTACTCCGTTACACTTGATTACGAATCTGCATGGTCGGAGTAAAAAGAGTGCTCAGATCATCTAAATCAAGTCCACCCCTGGTTTATCTCGGGAGTATACGCCATTTGCTCGGTTTCACTTGATTTAGCGTGCCGCTCCGGTGCGGTCGGAGTAGTCTAAAAAATCAAATCAAGTCCACCCCAGGGCAACACCCTGGCTGGGGGGGTCCAGGGGGCCAGCGGTTCCTGGAAGCTCCAGAAACATTGCCCTTTTTTTTCCCTCATGTTAAAACCCTTTTCTTCATACCCTCATTTCAAAACAGTTTCGAGTATTTTTGCTTTCAATTTTCATTTTCAGTTGCCACAAAAGCTTAGATTTTTTTCTATAACCTAGTGCCATACCATGGCAGGCTACACAGGATTTGATACCTTCAAGCACATGGTTCTTTTAATAATTACTCTTTAACCTTTTCCCAAACGACAAATTTTGGACTGGTGCAAATTGAAAGAGTTTGCCGATAACAATTTTAAATTTGATGAAAATGGCAGAAAAGTCTCAAAAAGGGTAGAAAACACTGTGGGAAAAGAAGAAATTGCTCGTTACAAGCAATTTCTCCTTTTCCCACCGTGTTTTCAAAAGACTTGTACTACAGACACGTGAAAACCAGGGCTTGTTTGGGAAAGGGTTAAACTTATTCACATTTATTTATATTAACAACCCTCTATGTCTACAAGCATGCAAGCATAAAGCTTTTTTTCCATTTGATCTGTGGCTGATCGATTTTTGTGCACACTTCACAACATGTATTTCCAGTTATATCGGGCATTTTTAGCTAGTCGTTGCATCTTTCTCTGCATTAATCTCTTTTATTTAGCCATTTCCATTTACCTTTTACGTTGTTTTCGATTTCTTTCATTTCTTCTAAAGTAAAAATGGGAGATAAAAACGTCACTTTTTTGCAACTATGATAATCTTCGTTTGTAACTCAGTAGCCGTGTTGTGATGTGGGACAAACTTTCACCATTAAATAAATATCAATTGGTTGGCCGATATATTTTGGTCCAATCATAAGATACTTTTCAAGTAAGCGATGTGAAATGCTCCTATAAATATTCTCAGTAAACTTGCCCACTAAACTTGGCCGATTCCTTATTGGATCTCTATTACCAGATGTTCAACAAGAGCCATAAATGACCGGGAATAGCCTCGAACAAAGGAAATGCAGAAAGGCAATAAACTTTATCAGTACAGTACTTGAAGATCATTTCACTTGCAATATGCCAGAGATCAGAGGATCTGAAAAAACACGCCCCCCCTTCAATTTTCTCCACGGATTTTGACAATTTGGAAAAATGGGAAATGCCCTACTTGGACTCTGAAAATACAGATTTCTATCACAATGAAATAAGAATAATTTTACCCCTGCAGACAATCCCTTGTTGTAATGACCTTAAGAGAGAAGACCCCCTGAAACAGCAGAAAAGTTACAAAGTAGCTTATCCTCACATTGATCTATATGAACTCTACCTGACAAAAAAAATGACTTGCCATAATCAAAAGCATTGGCAGGTCATAAATGTGTCTAAATGAAGAGAAATGACTTTTTACAAAGGTAGAAAACATTGTGGAAAGCCACCTCTGCACCTAAGCATGACCCAAGGAAACCCTCCGATTGATATATCCGGAGAAGCGTGCTGTCCGGTATATATTATACTTTACTTTTGATTTAATTAATACCTGCCTCGCAGAGAATGAAAAGTTTTGACACATTTGTTAGACTTAAATCGCAGTATTCTTCGCTTGTTCCTACAATATGAGTATTGCAACAAATTCAAAGGTAAAAGCTTGAAAATAAGTCTCGAACCTCTTCTGCTTTATAAAATCTGGGCAGCTTACATCAATTTGCAGTTATTACGATCGCTTATGATGTGAACAATTTACTGTGTACTTCCGGTAATACGGGAACTTTCCAGAAACACATGTTTGCTCCTGAGAGCATCCAAGATAAACAAACTGAGATAAGTGATTAAATTGACAGAAAAATCTTTGTTTCTGTATCAGTTAAGTGGAAAATGGCAAAATGGGGAGAGGGTGATCCACGGTGGATTGTTGAAGAACGTCCAGACGCGACAAATGTAAATAATTGGCATTGGTAAGTTGGCTGTTCGAAAGGGTGACAAAAAATTTCACAAATACCCTGGTAGGGTTCGTCAGTCTTCTCCTGACGACAGATCTTTCGACTGGTCTATATTGAAAACATAACCAGACGAAAAGTTGAATATGCTGGATTTGATTTTGAAAGGATGCAAAAAGGTGAAATTACAGTGGTTACCATGAATTTCCCCTGTTTCCAAAATGTTTTCACAAGATATTTTTCTTAGGTCATACCATGGTAGCTCAGTGGGTAGTGGTGTAGGCTTGAAATCTTGGGATGGCTGGTTACTATCCCCGAATCCTGTTAGAGGAGTGCTGATAGCCATTGTGAAGGATTCACTCCTCTCTCTAAGCGGAACATTGGTTAGATGATGCTGATGTGGGAAAATAGCTATGGAGTTGGAAAAAATATTGTGCACAGTTGATGTAGAGGTGAAAGAAACTGTAGTAGGTGCACTGGCCACCAGGATATTACTGATACAATGTAGCAAACAGCAATTACTGGTATATCCTTACCATAGAACAAAATTTTAGTCTTGTCTAATTTGAAAACAACTAAGATGACAAAGTCATTATGGAGAAAATCATGGTATATTGTGAGACCACTTTAACTTGTCACTACTTTGTTACCGTGCGTAACCATGTTCGATTTCAGTGTTTTCTCCAGCGTGCGCCCATGCCGTATTTAGCACATCAAAATCCCATTTGACGCAATTCAGTTCACCTTCGAGGCCTGAAGGGCTCACTCAAAAAATAACAACGATTAGTCCTATCAAATTTGACTCAAATATTTATCCACTTATTCTGGTGTCAAATTTACTCGCGTGATGATAGCACAATGTGTCATGAGTAAACGCACTGTCCATCAGCCAATCAGGTTAAAATATTCCGATTGTCAAGGTCATCAGGAGTCTGGTTGTGTATAACATCAATTTCGCAGATTTTTCGTTCACAATTTTTCCATGTTGGCGAAAATTAAATATAAACGTCAGAAATGCAGAATTTATCGTCAAATCCATTTTTTAGCATAGCATGATAAGTTAAAAAAATATTTTACTGCAAAAGATCTATTTTCAAGAGAAAATAGACAAAAATTTGACTGCCGATGTACTTCTGTTTTAAATTCGTAATATGCACCATGACAATGTCGTCTGCATGACTTCAGCGCACGATGAAAAGGATCTCAGAGTTCTTCATGTCACGTTCAGTCAAAAGGACAAGAGAAGAAACTGGACAGTCTACTTCTAACACTAGTGATCCTGTGACAAGGGTTAATAACTGTTAATTGCAAGGAGGCCTGAGGTCTGTATCTTGTAGGGATATGCCAGTAACAGTTCAGTAATCTGCCTGAAAAACTTTTGATATCAGTATAATCAGGACCCTCACATTTATTGAAAGGCCCCCTTTCTACATATGATTGGGCCCTTCAGGCCCCCTTTCCTGAAAAGCTGGAGAAAGCACTGGATTTTTTCCAATATTTGCTTTGTTCTAAATGGAGTTCAAATGTTAAATATGTTTGTATAGTAATCTTTTTGTTGCCATGTCCATGATGCAGAGGTAAAATACCTGGACACATGATCCCGAAGTAAAAGTCATTTAAAGTCATAAGTTTATCAGAGATCTATAAATAGATCACATAAAAAGACGGAATATTCATTAGGCAGTGTTAGAAATTAACATATTTTACAGGTAGCAAGTACTTGCTACCTGGCTTAGAATAAGGTAACAAAAGAAACATTCCTGATAGTAAATATGGACAGACAAATGATGGCCCTTTGCCCCACCAATAAAATGATGCTTGAATGACTGCCTTTGTCTAAGAATTGCTTGGCATATGTAAAAACAGCATGTCTTCAAAAACTTGGGCATAGAGACTGTGCTACTTGGCAATTTCCATTTCAGGTGGCTCATTTATACTTGCATGCTTTCACCCATTTGTTATAATGCAAATGGATATCAGCTAAGATTCACAAAGGTAGCTATAAATACAGATATTAAATATAAAGTCACAGTCAAGCACAGACGTGTTCGATTGCATGACTCAGTGATGCTTGCATGTTTTTGTACCTATTGGGATGATTGCAAAGATCTTTTTAAAAGATTTCTGAATCAACAAGTGGAACATTATTTCATTTAGAATTGGCAAAATGCATCAAGCAGACAGGAATTGCAGGTAGCCACCTTTTGCTACTTCTTTTTTGTCCAGGTATGAAATTTTGTTTTTCAGGTAGCAAATTTGCTACTTGCTACTGCTAATTTCAAACCCTGCATTAGGTGACAAATTAGGCGGTTTCACTATATACCTTTAGGATTATAAAAAATATTTTGGAAAAAGGAGATAATACTGGTGTCGAAGTTTCAGTTGCTAGCAGAATATTGTATTGTAAAACTAGAGCAACAATTGGCAACTTTTGTTCTAGTTTTACAATACATTTTTCTGCCAACACCTGTAACTGACAGATTACATAGTTACACATCACTCATAATACCATCTATACTTTTAAATGATATTAATTAAACATGTCAGCATTTGTACCCTAAATTGTCTATATTTGCAGCTAGTGGGCCTTTAAACATTTTTTTTTTTTTTTTTGGTCACCTGAGCAAAAAGTGCTCAAGGTGAGCTTTTGTGATCGTGCTGCATTCGGCGTGCGTTGTCCAGGCATCAACAATTACCTTGTGTGCACTCTAGAGGCAACATTTTCAATCATATACTCATGAAACTTGGTCATAGTTTTAGTCTTGATAATATCTCGGACAACTTCGAAATTGGGTTGTGTCGGGTCAAAAAGAAGGTCACTGGGCTAAACCAAAGAAAAACCTTGTGTGCACTCTAGAGACCATATTTTCAGCCTGATACTCTTGATTCTTTGTCAGAATATTTGTCTTGATAATATCTTGGGCAAGATCGAAATTGGGTCAAGTCAGGTCAAAAAGTAGGTCACTGGGCCAAATCTCAGAAAAACCTTGTGTGCACTCTAGAGGCCACATTTTCAGCCTGACACTTATGAAACACTTATGAAATCTTAGAAAAACCTCTGTAGAGGCCACATTTTCAGTCTGATACTCATGAAACTTGGTCAGAATACTTGTTTTAATGATATCTTGGACAAGTTTGGAATTTAGTCACATTGGTTCAAAAAGTAGGTCACTTTCACTCATTTGTTTTACATCATTAAAACCAGGATCTCTTCAGCTTTATCAGCTTTAGATGACTTTACTCAGCTGAGCGCTTTAGGGCCAATGACCCTCTTGTTTTTAAATTGCCTCTCCACTGACATGCCTTCTAGAAGGCCTTCCTGTCTTACTAGCATGGCTTCAAATGGCTATACATATCTATTGTTTAGGCAAAATGATTTCACATTGAATTAGTACCAGTACATGTAATCTCAAATGATACAGACTTTCACAGTTTCTTTCATTTCCTTTTCAAAACAAATAGTCCATTATTTTTTAAGATGTGAGTAGGTGGTTTTTATTATGGTGCAAGTGTATGAATTTTTGTTGTTTGCTACAGGACCGAAAAGAATGCAACAAATTGGTCAAAAGATAAATTGAAAGAACTACTGACAGGGCTTACAATAGAAAATAGTAGCGGTAGGTAAACCAGTATCTTCTTCAATTTTCATACCAGGCCCCTCTATCTTTACCCTTTACCACACAACCCCAACTTTTAACGAAAGAGAAGGATTTCAAAACATTGTTGGAAAAGGAGAAAATGCTGGTAACCAGCATTTTCTCCTTTTCCCACAATGTTTTCTATTCTGTCAAAGACAGAAATCACCATTTTAGCAACATTTGATTTGTCGTCTGCAAATGCTATCAATTTGGTAAAGTCCAAACTTTTGTCGTTTGGTAAAGGGTTAACCCTTTACCACACAGTGATGACTTTTAAAGACCCTAAGAAAGAAGCCTCTTGAAAACATTGAGGGAAACTAACATTTTCTCCTTTTTCCTCAGTGTTTTCTACTCAATGAAAGACCGATTTCATGTTGTGAGTTATATTTAATTTGTCGTTTGCAAATCCTTACAATTTGGACAAGCCTAAAATTTTATCATTTGGTAAAGAGTTAACAAAGTTGCCCCATGTCAGTGCAACAGTTCACTTTTAGGCAAAATGGTGTCAACTCCCTAAGCTTTTTGTGAAGGTATGACATGTAATGTCATGTCCCCAATGTCAAATCATTTCAGCCTGAGACAAATTTCCGGCAGACAGCTTTGAAAACAACCTCGTAAGGTAGCAGTTGTCTACACAAATTAACTCTTTACTATGGCAACATTTCAGACCTGTCCAAATTGAAAGGATTTGCAGACGCCAAATTAAATGTGACTCGTATATTGAAATTTTTCATTGGGAGTGTAGAAAACCTTGTGCTTACCAGCATTTTCTCCTCTTCCCACAATATTTTCAAAAGTCTTCTTCCCTAGGGTCGCGAAACCTTGGAATTCAGTTGTGTGTTAAAGGCTAAGAACAATAATAGGATTACTTTTATATCACACAATCCCATGTTTTAACTCTTTACCAAACAACAAAATGTTAGACTGCTCCAAATTGAAAGCATTTGCAGACGACAAAATAAATGGGACTGAAAAATTGAAAATTGTTATGGGAAGGGTAGAAAACATTGTAGGAAAAGAAGAAAATAGTGGTTACCAGCATTTTCTACTTTTCCCACCATATTTTCTAAAGGCCTCTTTTACAGAGTTGTTAAAAGTCTGGATTGTGTGGCAAAAGGTTATTGACCCTGTAAAAGAAAGCTTTTATAGAAAACTGGAAACCAGCATTTTCTCCTTTTCCACAAAGTTTTCTAACATTTTAAAGGAAAATCCATTCATTTTAGCAACATTTAATCTGTTGACTGCAAAATCTTTCAATTTGGTTTGGGCGAAATTTTGTTGTCTGGTAAAGAGTTAGTACCTACCACCAGAAACAAATTGGGAGAAGACCACATTGAATAAGACAGCCTTCTACAAGATGGATATCAATGTGAATTTAATTTAGATGCATAAATACAAGTAAAGACATGGTGGTAAAAGGAGAAATCATTACCAACAATTTCACCATTCGGTGTGATTCTTTCCCATAATAATCTGGTTAGAGATGCAAAAAGTCATTGTTAGTTGAAACACATGCCTTTGAAGCTCCACTGGTCTATCACAGAACACTGAAATTTTCTTTGGTTGATCATCGAACACTTTTACACATTGGGCATTGCCTGTATATCACGGAATACTCAAATTTTCATATACAGTGTTACTTTAAATAGCACTTTGGCGACTGCCTCTGTATTGTACGATACAAAAGGCAGTCGCCCATGTGCTATTTATAGTAACGGTGTCTGATAAGGAAAACTTCGTTATCCCATAATAGACCAATGGAATTTCAATGGCCAATGGTTGAAAGTCAAAAGTATTCAAATTCTTCATCAAGAGCTTGTGATTTTCACACGCTAGCAAACAACCATGAGTTTTAATGACCATAAAGGAGACAGTTTTAAAAACATTGTTTGAAAGGAGAAAATGCTGTTTATCAGCATCTTCTTTTTCTTCTGCAATATTTTTGAAAATTTTCATTCTTCCAAGGACAAATCCTATCAGTTGAGCCACATCCTACCGGTCATTTGCAAATGCCTACAATTTAGAGACTATGCTGAAAATTTTGTCATGGGGATAGAGGTTTAAAACTGGAATACCCCTACTTGGTAATGTAGTAATACAGGTATAACACAAGGACAAAACAAAAATCTTGTAAAGATTCGGGGACAGGGTCCATATTCACCAACCATTCTTCAGAATGTTCTCAGTTTTATTCCCCAGAATTTTCTAAATTTGAAAATAACACAACTTTTGATTGGCTAAACCATTTGGTTTAGCCAGTCAGAAGTTGTGTTACTTTTAAATTTTGAAAATCTTGGAGAATAGGAGAAAGAATGTTCTTAACCCTTTACCACACAATCCCGACTTTTAACAACCCTGAAAAAAGAGCCTTTTGAAAACATGGTGGAAAAAAGGAAAAAATGCTGGTAACCAGCATTTTCTCCTTTTCCCACATTTTCTACCCTTCCCAAAACTAATTTCAATTTTCGAGTCACATTTAATTTGTCGTCTGCAAATGTTTTCAATTTGGACAAGTCTAAAAGTTTATCGTTTGGTAAAGAGTTAAGAATGGTTAGTGGATACAGAGCCAGATGATAAAGTTTGAAGTAAATGTGTTAGATATACACAATTTTCTCTTTTTTTTTTTTTCAGCCAAATGTGCAATAACTTCTCTTTCAAGTGTAGAGGGAGAAGCAACAGCCAACAATAGAAAGGCCAAGGTCATTTTCTTCTATGAGTGGGTCATAAAAGGAGAATGGGAAGGTGTGTAGACAGTTTTAACCTTTTCCCAAACGACAAATTTTGGACTGGTCCAAATTCAGAGAATTTGCAGACGACAATTTTAAATTTGATGAAAATGGCAGAAAGTTGTCAAAAAGGGTAGAAAACACTGTGGGAAAAGGAGAAATTGCTCGTTATGAGCAATTTCTCCTTTTCCCACAGTGTTTTCAAAAGACTTGTACTGCAGACATGTGAAAACCAGGGCTTGTTTGGGAAAAGGTTAAGCTAGGCTGTTCTCGCAGAAAATGTCCAGATATAGTCACATCTCTGTTGTCATCTGTGTTGTCATGTAAAAACTTTGAGAATTTCTCATATCTATGGTATTGCTGAAGATATTTACTTCAGTCTTGGGCTATGATAATTGTTTACTTATAAAATGGGAAGCCATACCAGAAACTACAAAGCATCGCGGAGACATGTCAAGCCCCCTTTTGCCAGAGCATGGCTCAATTATATTTATATAACTGAGTTGATCACCAAAAAAGTAAGTTTTGTAAGTACCCAGGCCATTCATGGATCCACATGTTAGATGTTTTTCATTAGATTTGGGCAAAAAAGAGCGTGGTACATGCTCTATTATGGTTGTCTTTGCCTGACAGTAAAATATTGATTAAATTGAATTTAATTTATTCAGCTTTGCAAGTAAAATTATAATTGGTGCTGTGGTTATGCCTGCACATGAAGAAAACCCTATGAAAGTCAGATTTTCACGAAATTTACTTGAACAAACTGATTGAATGACCGCTTTTGACTCTGATGCAGGCACTCTTATAGCTCCCATGGCGAAAAGCTGGCTTGCTGGCTTGTGATGGCCCCGTGTCTGTTGTCCATCTTTCTTTTCATGCTTGTCTTAAATTTATTTTTAAATGTCATCTTCTCTGAAACTACAATGTTGACAAAATTTAATGGAAATGATCCTGCCATGGCCTTCCTCAGAATTCTTTAAAAGAATTTGGTTTGAACAACAGTTTTGAATTTCCATCAGAACCGGTGGGTAGTTTCAGAGAAGATGTTTGAAGTAAAAGTTAATGCACGTGACAGACACTGGGCGTTGACATTAGCTTGCTGACCTTCAGCCACTGGAGCTAAGATTGTTTTCAAAGGTAATGTGTTGATATAGCTTTGCCTTCCAAGTTCTATTGTCTTATTCAGTACATGATCTTCACTTCTGGCAATCATAAATCATAAATTGAATAAAGAGAGAGTATGATTATTACTGTCATATGCTGAAAACACTGTCAGAGAAAAGGAGAAAAAAATTGTCAGGTGTTGTGGACTTCATAATATACTGTAACCCTTTAGCACACATTCCCAACTTTTAACAACCCAGACGAAAGAGGCTTTGAAAACGTTGTGGGAAAAGGAGAAAATGCTGGTAACCAGCATTTTCTCCTCTTCTCACAATGTTTTCTACCCTTTTAAAATCATATTTCATAATTTTTGAAACATTTTATTTGTCACTTGCAAATGCTTTCAGTTGGGACCAGCCTAAATTTTGTCATCTGGTAAAGTGTTAACCATTTACCATACAAAACTTTAGACTTGCATGAATTGAAATAATTTAGGGATGAAATATTTAATGTTGCTCAAATGATTGGATTTTTCTATTTAAAGTTTAAGTTTTTCTACAATGTTCTAAAAAGTCTTCTCTTTGGTATATAAAACTTTGGATTGTGTGGTAAACAGTTAAAGAGCATTTCATTGATTCAGCTTTGCAGTGGTCTAACACATTCTGCAATATATAATTGTAGTGCTCTGTAAGTCCTGCTAAAATTACTATTCCAAGAGAATTTTGATTGGTGCTATGGTTATGCCTGCATGTGAAGAAAACCATTTGAAAGTCAGATTTTCATGGAATTGACTTGAACAAAGTGAATGAATGACAGCTTTTCGACTCTGATGCAGACACTCTGATAGCACCACTGGCCAAAGGCTAGCAAGCTTGTGATGGCCCGAGCTGGTTGTCCATCCATCTTTCTGTCTGTGCTTGTGCCTACTTAAATTTCAAACATCATCTCTGAAACTAAATATTTGACAAAACTTCACAGAAATGCTGCTGCTCTGGCCCTCTTCAGAATTCTCAGAAGAATTTGAGTTGAAGTATATTTTTTACCAGCCCCAATAGCTTAGGTGGTAGAGAATGAGACGTAGGAATATCAAATCTCGGCCGCTTGAGAGCACTGGTTTGATCACCATGGCTGGCCACCTAAAATTACCATAAACTCTTTTGGAGGACGCTTTAACACTTCACCACTCAGCAACATTTTAGAGGACAAATCATATGAAGCGCAAACGATGATTTCTGTTTTTGATAGAGAAGAAAACATTGTGGGAAAAGGAGAAAATGCTGGTTACCAGCATTTTCTCCTTTTCCAGCAGTGTTTTCAAAAGCTTTCTTCTTCAGGGTCGTTAAAAGGTGGAATTGTGTGGTAAAGAGTTAAACGTGGGTCCCATGTGTGATGATCCTATACACTGGGCATATTAAAGAACCAAGCATAAAATTGTATGAAGATATCAGGCTGACAAAGAAGTTTTGTAGTGTTTTTCTTTGACCATTGATGAAAGTTCTAAGCTGGTCATGTTTTGTATCTTATTGCTACAGGTAGATGGGAAGACGGTGACAAAAAATATAAGGGCAAGTTTGAAATACCAAACCTTAGTGAGGAGAATTCAGCGGATGAGGTGGATGTAAGGAGATTCCTTTTATATTTATCTAATCTTTAAATAATTGAACAGAAGAAATTTTGGGGAAAACAAATATTGTGGGAAAGAAAGGAAAAATTAATTTCAATCAACCCGTTACTACCCCACAGAATTTCAGAATTGTCTGAATTGAACGCATTAGGTGACAAAAACTTGAATGTGGCCAGAATGATTGAATTTCACTTTGAAAGGGTAGAAATCAATGTGGGAGGAGAAAATTCTGTTTACCAGAATTTTCTTCTTTCCCCAAAATATTTTCAAAAGGTTACCGTCATACGGTCATTGAAACTTGGGACTGTGTGTTAAAGGTTTAAGCTTTAATACACAGATTCACTTGAAAACATTGCGGTAAAATGAAAAGTTGCTTTTAAAGATTGAGCAACTTCATCTCTTTCTAGGACTTTTTATGAAAATCTTATCACAACAGGTTTTTTAATCACTAATGCACATAAGCATTCATAATTAAAAGAAAATCTGAAATATATTGCCTAAGTTATTCATATTTGGTGATTGATCTTTGTTTTTTACCTGCCTTACTGTGTTTAGCTCACCTGAGCACAAAAGTGTCACATTTACAGTCAGAATGTTTTGACATGATGATATCTTGGATGAGTTAACTCTTTACCAAACAACAAAATTTGAGACATCCGAATTGAAAGCATTTGCAGACGACAAATTGAAAGTTGCACAAATTATGAAATTTGTCCTTGAAAGGTTAGAAAACATTGTAGGAAAAGGAGAAAATGCTGGTTACCAGCATTTTCTTCTTTTCCCACAATGTTTTCAAAAGTCCCCTTCGTTGGGGTTGTTAGAAGTTGGGATTGTGTGGTAAAGGGTTAAAAAATGGGTCACATCAGGTCAAAGAAAAGGTCACTGGGTCAGATCGTAGAAAAACATCGTGCATGCTCTAGAGGCCACATTTAAAGTCCAATACTCATGTCAGTTGGTCAGAATCTTTGTCTTGATGATACCTCAGACAGTTTAAAAAATGGGTCACATATGGTAAAAAATTTGATCACCAGGTCATATCTTAGAAAAATCTTGTCCACGCTCTAGAGGCTACATTTCCACTCCAATACTCATGAAACTTGTCTCTGTCTCAATGCTATTTTGGACGCCTTTGAAATTGGTCCACATGGGGTTAGAAAACCAGGTCTCTAGGTCAAATCTGAGGAAAACCTTGTGTGTATTCTAGAGGCCACATTTTGCGTCCAATACTCATGAAAGTTGGTCAAAATGTTTGTCTTAATAATATCTCAAAGGCATACAAAGAATGGTTCATGTTGGGTTGAAAACAGGTCATCAGGTCAAATCTTTGAAAGACTTTGAGTAGGCCCTAAAGGTTACATTTTATGTCAATTTTTCATGAAAGCTGGTCAGAATATTAAATTTTCTCCTAAAGGTATATCAAATGAGATAAAAAATAGGTCACCAGGTCAAATCTTTGAAAAATCTTATGTACACCCTGGAGGCCACATCATTGGTCCTATACTCGTGCAGCTTTGTCAGAATGTTTGTCTTGATGACATCTGGGATGAGATTGAAAATGGGTCATGTGGGGTCAAAAACTAGCTCACCAGGCCAAATCTTTAGAAAAACCTGATGCACACTTCAGGGGCCACATTTTGAGTCCAATACTCACTAAAAGTTGGTCAGGATATTTTGTTTGATAATGGCTTGAAGGGATTTGAAAATGGGTCATATTGGGTCAAAAACTAGGTCACTGTGTCAATCTTTAAAAAACCTTGTGTATAGTCTAGAGGTTTGTTACATTTTCAGTCAGATACTCATGAAAGTGGGTCAGAATGTTTGTAGTTTGAAAATGGGTCCCATGGGGTAAAAAACTGGGTCAATTGGAAAAACCTTGTTTATGCTCTAGAGGCCACTTTTTCTGTCAATTACTCATGAAACTTTTTGAGAATGTTTGTCATGGTGATATCTTTGATGAGTTTAAGAATAGGTCACATCGGGTCTAAAAGCAGGTCCCCAAGACAAATTTTAGAAAAAGCTTTCGTACACTCATGAAAGTTTGTTAGAATATTTGTCTTGTTGATATACCAGAAGAGGCTAGAAATGGCTGATATTGGGTCAAAAAGGCTCGGGTGGGTGACCTTAGGGCCATCATGGCCCTCTTGTTAGTTTAATATGTCATGATTGTGTAGATGACTCTCACCTACTACTCATCCTTCACTATGTGGTGATTTTGTAGGTAACTTTCACAGTAGGCAATGAGAAGGGTGATGGACCAAAGTTAAAAGAATTTATGAGACTAGAAGCCACAGGCAAGATTCAGGAACAGCTGGACAAATATATTAAAAACTTAAAAGAAGGTAGAGAACCACATCCTTCAACATATCTGATATTTAAGCCTTACCCAAACAGTTCTGCATTTTTATAATCCTGAGAAATTAGACTGTTGAAAACACTGTAGGAAAAATATTTCCCTCTTTTTTTCACAGTGTTTTCTACCTTTCATAGATAAATCCAAAGATTTTAGTCTCATTGATTGATTGTCCACAGATTGTTTTTTTTTATAAAGACGGGCATCAGATGTTATCATTTTTTAATGAAAGAATAAAATAAAAGAAATAGACATTTTCATAGCATAGGTACAGGAAAACCCCAAATATATGCAATTCAGAGTTTTTTTGGCCAAAATATCTTACAAATCTCAAAAGATTCCATCGCTTTAACCCTTTACCACACGATCCCGAGTTTTGACGACCCTGTCTTACCATAAGCCTTTTTGAAAACATTGTGGGAAAAGGAGAAAATGCTGATAACCAGCATTTTCTCCTTTTTCACAATGTTTTCGACCTTTCTTGTACAAATCCCATCATTTGAGTATCGTTTTATTTGTCATCTGCAAATGCCTTGAATTTGGACCAGTCTAAAATTTTGTTGTTTGGTAAAGAGTTAATGTGCAAAGTTAGAAAATCAACTTCTGTTCTTTCGCAAATGCAAAAAATGAGGAACTGAACACCTAGCTCTAATCAAGATTTTATGACCCTTTTCCATGAGGTTTTTCAGATCTATTCAATGTTTCCTTCAAATTGAGTTGTCAGCAGAGCTCCAGATAGAGGGAGTGATTTTGATTATAGAGTTGAAAATATTAATTATTCTGAACTAAACCCTATGTTATGGGTATGCATTAGAATCGTCTCATCAAGATGATTCTAATGAGTAGCCACAAAATAGGGTTTGGAAGAGAAATAATGGATTTAGAATCCCATCACTCCCACTTATCTGGAGCTCTGGTTGTCAGAGTATGTTAACTCTTTACCACATAACAAAATTCTAGACTGGTCCAATTTCAAAGCATTGGCAGATGACAAATTGATTGTGGCTAAAATGATTTTGGTTGTGAGTGAAAGGACAGAAAACGTGGGAAAAAGGAGAAAATGCTGGTTACCAGCATTTTCTCCTTTTCCCACAATGTTTTTTTAAAGCCTGCTCTATTCGGGTTGTTAAAACTCGGGATTGTGTTGTAAAGAGTTAAAGATTGGAGGAAAAAGGTCTCATCTTGTCTATCATCATTAAAGAATTCATTAGCGCTTAACCCTTTAGCAAACAAAATGCCTAACAATGAAGAAGAATGCTTTTTGAAGACATTTTGGAAAAAGAGAAAGTGTTAGTGACCAGCATTTTCCCCTGTTTCCACAAAGTTTTCTACCCTCTAAAAGGCTAATCCTGTCAATTAGACAACATTTTTCTTGTTTGCAAATGCCGTCAATCTAAACAAGTCTAAATGTATGTTGTTTGGTAAAGAAAGAAAGCACATTTGACAACTATAGTTGCTTTTCGGGCCAGTTTAACTCTTTTCCAAACGACAAATTTTAGCCCCTTCCAAATTGAAAGCATCTACAGTCAACAAATTTGAAAGCGCTACAAATGAAGGTAAGGTTTTTTTTAAAGGGTAGAAAACATTGTGGGAAAAGGAGAAAATGCTGGTTACCAGCATTTTCTCCTTTTCCTACAATGTTTTCAAAAGGTCTCTTCCTCAAGGATGTGAAAACCCGGGATTGTGTAAGGAGTTAAGTCAAAATGTGCAGTCTGTTACTGGATTTACCCTGTTAGCTATGTAAAGTTATTTTGGTCAAAAGCAGTATGAAACAGCAGTTGTTTTGAAGTTACTTTTACAGACTTTCTAGATATTATTTCATTACTAATTGGAGATTCTGGGGTTTTTATACACCTGAAGGGACATAGTTTTTACTGTGTTGTGCCCCTGGTGACCATCTGTCTTTGTATTGGCAATTGCATTCCTGCTCTGTATCTGTTTGAACCCCTGGAATCTTGAAAATATTTCAGACACATGTGCATCTTGATGTAAAGGTTTCAGACACCAGGCACCAAGGTCAAGGTCACAGCAGGAGTCAAAGGTGGCATGCCCTTGGTGGTTTCCATCAGGTTTATATTGCCCCACTTTGCAGAGCTCTTGTGGCAATCCACTTGACATTGTAATATGTTCTTTAACTCTAATTGAGGTTTATTTCCTGTTTCCAGAGTACAGTAAAAGTGCAGTTTTGCCAACAAAAGGAAAAGAGAAGAAAGACACCTATGAAAAAGTGGTAAGGTTGGATTCTCTACTAGTTCTCTGACACAAATACTTCTATGATAAGGGTTGTTTTGTTAAGCAAACGTCAGTCTATCCCCCCATGTGCAAAATTTTGCAGCTAAAATGTGTCTGGAAAAAAACCAAGCTTGTTAACCCTTTACAACACAACCTCGAGTTTAACGACACTGAGGTAGACAACACTGAACACATTGTGGGAAAGGGAGAAAATGCTGGTATTTTCTCCTTTTCAAAAATGCTGGTATTTTTTTTTTTCCTTTTCCCAAAATGTTTTCTACTCTTTCAAAGGCAAATCTCATCATTTGAGCCTCAATTACTTTGTCACCAGAATATGCGTTAAACTTGGACAGGCCTAAAGTTTTGATGTTAAAGGTGAACAAATTGGAGGAGACTGTTTTGTATATCCCTTTCAGCGCCATAGACGAAAACAGGGATTTTTGCGGACGGCACAGATCAAGATCACACTGCACAGAACGTGCAGTCTGATCTTTGATCTGTACCGTCCGCTTAATTAGTCAAGCCCCTACGCTAAAAATCTTTCTGGGTCTCTGTGGATTGCATTTACAGCCGACAAAAGAAGTCAAGTTTATTATACCCCCCAAAACTCTGTTTGGGGGGTATATAGGAGTCAGCTTGTCGGTCGGTCCGTCCGTCCGTCGGTCCGTCCGTCCGTCGTTCGGTCGGTCTGTAGCTTTTTGTCCGCTCTATTTCTCATAAACTACTGGACGAATTTTATTCAAACTTCACAGGTAGACTCAGTATCAAGCAGAGATGTGCATATGAAATGTTGGTTATGGTTCATTGATTTTTCACTGAGTTATGGCCCTTTCATGAAATTTCTTGTCCGCTCTTTTTCTCATCAACTATTGGACAGATTTGGTTCAAACTACACAAATAGACTCAGTATCAAGCAGAGATATGCATATCCTATTTTGGTTATGGTTTATTTAGGTTTCATGGAGTTATGGCCCTTTCATGATTCTGGACAAATTTCTTTCAAACTTCATGGATAGACTTTGCACTCAGCAAAGATGTGCATATCATAAATTGTTCTTAGTTAATTAAATAAAATTTCCAAGAGCTAAGCCCTTTTTTGTCGTTCTCTTATGATAGATTCCTACACCTGTAGATAGTTAACAGTAGACTTACCATCACTAACCATCACTAGTAAGTTTTCATGTCACTTCACTTATGTCATGTCATGTCAATTTCATCTTTTCATCGGAAGTTTACTCAAATATAAGACAGATTAATCTTTCAGATATGTTTGGAAAAGGAGAAAATGCTGATTACCAGCACTTACTACTTTCTACACAAAATTGGAAAGATTAATCTTTGCAGTTACTTGGGAAAAAAATGAAATGATGATTACAAGCATTTACTACGTTCTCCACAACTATTCCAAGTCTTCAACTTGTGATGTGTTAAAATAGATACCAATACCGTACGGAAACTAACGAAAGCAACATTTTTTGCGGTTCCGCTTCGGCTTCGCTGCGGTTTCAGTGCATTCCGTATTATATGACTAAAAAGGAAAACATTGTAAACATCGTGAGCAATGGCTTCTGTATTTACAATGTTTTCTTAAGTTTATTACTTTCGGTTCAGTTCAGTTACTATTACGGTTCCGATTCGGTTCGGAGGTTGCTTTCGTTAGTTTCCGTACTGTATAAGTAAGATGTAGAGTCTGGTCAAAAACATTGCATGAAAAGACATTTGTTGTCTGCAAAACCTTTTCATTTAAACCAATCTCAATTTGTCCAGCTGGTAAAAAAAAATGTATCAAGTAAGTTTTATTCTCTCCAACTCTTTAGTCTGTAACAAAGAGTAATTCTTTGGCAAGAAGCCATTGCAGGATATTCATCACCTTCAGTGATAGCTCTGGTATAATTGACTCTCCAGTCACTTATTTTGCATTCCTGTTACATTAATCTGTTTTGTGACAAGGAGCTGTTGGGGGGTATGATCACGTTTAGTGATAGCTCTAGTTTATTTTGCGCCAAAAGACAATTTCAAAGACAAATTGCATAATTGCTGCAAAACTGAATTTGTCACCTGAAAACTGTTTAACCCTTTACCAAATGACAGATTTTAGACTGGTCCAAATTCAAAGAGTTTGCAGATGACAATTTCAGATTTGATGAAAATGACAGAAAGTTCTCCAAAAGGGTAGAAAACACTGTGGGAAAAGGAGAAATTGCTCGTTACGAGCAATTTCTCCTTTTCCCACAGTGTTTTCAAAAGACTTGTACTGCAGACACATGAAAACCAGGGCTTGTTTGGGAAAGGGTTAATATTGACAAGTGTTAACCCCTGTATTGCTAAATAAATGAGCTATGCTCTGGCAAAAGAGAGTTTAATGCATTTCAGTGATGCATTATACCATGCAAGTCATCACATAATTATGGATCCATAAAATCCATTTTGTCTGACATTTGAGTGAATGATGAGGTAGAATGGTCCTTGGACATGAAGAAAATTGATCAAAAGCAAAAATTAGGCGGAGCTCAGCCTACGCAAACTGTGCAGGCTGACCTTGGTTAATACTCTTTGTAGATGCATTAAACCCCTTTTCCACAGAGAACAGCTCAAAGGATTATGACATTCTTGACGAGTGATAAAGAAGCTGATACATGTATTACAATTTTAAGGCAGTTTTCATCAGAGTTTATGATAAAGGCAGGACACATGCAGTCTGAACTTGAATGTACACTGTCCAATATTTTCTCAGTCATTCTGGTAAAAAACAAACTTGGCATCTCTGTGCAGAACATTAACTCTTTACCACACAACAAAAATTTAGACTTCATATGGTCCAAATTGAAAGCATTTGCAGATGACAATTTCAGTGTGGCTCAAATGGTGGAATTTTTCTTTGATAGAAAACATTGTGGGAGAAGGAGAAAATGCTGCTTACCAGCATATTCTCCTTTTCCCCCATTGTTTTCAAAAGGCTTCTTCCCCAGGGTGGTTATAATCCAGGATTGTATGGTAAAGGGTTAAATAGAGGTGAAAGTTTCTTGTGGTAGAATAGTAAGAGTATATTGATTTTCTTTTGCCCTATAGTTGAATGTCAAACAAGAAATGAGTAAAATGGTGATCAGTAACAGTGAGCCAAAACCAGTTGGAGTTAAAATTGATACGAAAACTCTAAAAATGACGGAAGAATTTATGTGCAGTCCACCACAGCTATATAGAGCATTAACAGATAAAGAGGTAAGGTTGAGGTTAAAATCTGTGATTTTCACAGAGGGTGCTGAGTATATTCAGTCAGTGAAAGTTTCAAGGCAGAGCTCCAGTGGCTAACCCTTTACCACACAAATCCAACTTTTAACGACCCTGAGAAAGAAGCCTTTTTGAAAACATTGTGGGAAAAGGAGAAAATGCGGGTAACCAACATTTTCTCTTCTTCTCACAAATTTTTCTATCCTTCCCAAAACAATTTTTAATATTTCAGTCAAACTTAGTTTGTCGTCTGCAAATGCTTGCAATTTGAACAAGACTAAAATTATGTTGTTTGGTAAAGGGTTGGCACACAAGGCTGGTAAACTAGGAATCTTTAAATATTGGCTCAAACGAGTTTTTTTCAAGATTGATGATTACCATGGTGATAGGATGCATTTTTCTTTCACTGCTGAACACACTGTTCTGACTATCATTGTGGGAAGGCAATCCATTGAAAGAAAGTTGTGCAAAGTACTCATGAAAGGAAATCCAAGAAAACATTTGAAGGTGCTCTGGCTGCAATGATAGGACTGAAAAAATGTTTTTTAACACAGAACAAACAATCAAAAGCTTTGGTAACCTAAGTTTATGAAGGTTTTTAAGCTCCACTGGCCAAAGGCCAGCAAGTTTATGTCATGGCCCTGAGTCCGTCATGGGTTTGTGCATGGTTCTGTTAACTTTATTTCAAACATCTTCTCTGAAACTAGCCATCCAATTTTGACCAAACTTGAGAGAAATGATCCTGCTATTGCCCTCTTCAGAATTTCCCAAAATAATTTGATTTCTGTAAAAACTCGGGTTGCCATGGCAACAAAGTTGAAAAATATTGAAAATCTTTTTGTCAAAAAACAATAAGGCCTAGAGCAAACAAATTTGGCATGTAGTGTTTTCAAATGGACCTATACCAAGTCTCTTCAAATTATAGCCCTGGGGTAAAAATTGACAAGTATTACATGGGCTTATACTATGAAAACTTGAAAAATCTTCTGAGGCCCAGGGCTACCAAATTTCACATATAGCTTCATCTTACTGACTTCTACCAAGCTTCTTCAAATTAAAGGCCTGGATCAAAATTGGCCCTGCCCCAGGGGTCACAAGTTTTACTTGGGCTTGTATAATAGAAACTTTAAAAGTTTTCTGGTTCTAAACCATAAGGCCTTGGACCATCAAATATAGCGTTTAGCTTCATCAAATGGACCTCTTCTAAGATACTACAAATTATAGCCCTTGGGTCAAAATTGGCCCAGCACCAGGGGTTACAAGTTTTGCAAAGGCTTATATAGTGAAGACTTTAAAAATTTTCTAGTTCCTAGCCATAATGCCTAGGGCTACCAAATTTTGCATGTACCTTTATCTAGTGGGTCCCTACCAAGATAACCCAAAGTATAGCCCTGGGGTCATAGTTGTTTCAGCCCTGGCAGTCACAAATTTTAGATGGTCCTATGTAGTGAAAACTTCAAAATTCTTCTCATTCGTAAGCAGAAGACCTAGGGCTACCAAATTCTGCATGTATATTTATCTAATGGACTTCTACGAAGAGTATTCAAATTATAGCACTGGGGTGAAAATTTGCCCCACCCAGAAGTAACAACTTTTACATAGGCTTATACAATGAAAACAAGTTCTTTTTGGTACTGACTTTGAGATACAGCTATAATATTTTGCGAGTGTACTAGTAAAAGGCCTCTTCCAAAATTGGTCAAATTAAAGTCCTGGTGTCAAAATTGGTCTCACCCCATGGTCTTAAATTTAAAATGGGCTTATGGAGAAAAAATTCTGAAAAATTTCCTTCTCCTTACCATAAATCTTGAGGCTACTAAATTTGGATCACTTGTTCAAAAAAAAAAGCCCTGGGATTGAAATTAGCCCCGCCTCTGGGGTCTCATGTTTTACAGGGGCTTTATATTGAGGAAACTTTGAAATCTGCTTGTTTATAACCATATGGCCTCGACCAGTATTATTTGGCATGTGGCTTATCTTTTGGACCTCTTGCAAGATTCAAGTAATTATAGTTCTATGATCAAAAATGGCCTTGCCCTGGAGTCACAACTTTTACATGGGCTTTTGTAAGTCTTCTTGGTTGAAACCATTTTGCCTAGAATTATAATGTTTGGGATGTATGGTTTGTACTTATTAGCCAGTGGAGTGATACAGAGCCATCTTGGCCCTCTTGTTCTCTTTTCTCTCAATATCTCACAAAAGAATATTTTAAGATAATGGTGGCATGAAATATGGATGACCTAACTAAATAACAGCTTGTTAAATGAATTTCTCTTTCGCAAACACAGACAGAGATGAATACTACTAGATGAGGTTGTGATCTGGGTAGATATCGGTACATGATACAGTTGGATGTTTCTGAATTTTATGCATAAAGTTTCAGGAAAACTGTAATTATCCATTCATTTTTTTGTAATTTAAAAGATGGTTCAAGCTTTTACTGGAGGTCAAGCAATATATGAGGTGGAGAAGGGGGGTCGAATATCCCTGATGAATGGTTATGTGACTGGTGGATTTGTAGAACTAGTAAGTGTTCCATTTTTATAGTAATTCCATGCCTTTTGGTTTCTAAATCCTACAATATATTTTAGTAAAATATCAATTTACTTAAGAGCCATATATTTAACTTTTTACCACACAGTCCTGAGTGTTAACGACCCTGAAAGAGATGGCTTTTGAAAACTGGAAACAGGAGAAAATGCTAATAACCAGCATTTTCTCCTTTTTCCCCACAATGTTTTCTACTTTATCAGAGATGGAAACTTTTATTTGAGCTACATTTAATTTGTCAGCTGCAAATGCTTTCAGTTTAGTATGTTAAAAAAATTTTGGAGTATGGTAAAGAGTTAGTACCCGGACTATGAAGTTGGAGTTGGGGCTATTCTGGAATCAGGTTGTTTGTTGATCTGTCTGTCCATAGACACAGTTTTATGTCTTCTAGTTTTCGGCCAATTTAGCTGAAACTATAATCCTCTTACACAAAACAAAATTTTGGACTCTTCCATTTTGAAAGCATCGGCAGACAAGAAATAATTCATGGCTCAAATAAAGGAATGCTGGCCACCAGCATTTTCTCCTTTTCCCACAATGTTTTCAGATGCCTTCTTCAGGGTCATTAAAACCCGGCTGGGTAGCTCAGTGGTTAGTATATCTGACTTGTGACCGTGTGGTTTCTGCTTTGATACCTGGTTGCGGTAATTTTTCTTTCAGGTGATTTTTTTGCCTCTCACCTCTGATGCATGTGAGAAAAGTAGTCAGTGGCTTTGAAAGAAAGTTGTGTTAGTACAGGTTTGAGAAAGCCGGGAAACACATGCGTGGGTGCAATGGCCATGGTGATATGAACTAAGCTGTTAAAATGGCATTACACTCCCAATATGAAAGTACATACATACAATAAGACACAGGATTGTGTGGTAAAGGGTTCATAGAAGCCTTTCTTCCATGGGTACTTGTGTCCCTGCAATTTTCATGATTGGTTGATCACAACTCCTTGGCCAATCACAAAAGGAGTTATGGCCCTTTGAAATTTTTTTCTTGAGCAAGCAATAAAGCAACCAGTTTAGAAGGGGAGGGTTATTTGTTAGTCTGCAACAGTTCTAGGTAATGCTTTAACACAATCCTGAGTTTTAATGACCCTGATGAGGATGACTTGAAAATATTGTGGAAAAAGAAAACGCTGATAACCAGCATTTTCTTCATTTCCCACAATGTTTTCTATTCATTCAGTGACAAATCCCACCCATTTTAGGCCACATGATGAAAATTTTTGTCTGTAATTTCTTTAAATGTGGACAGGGCTAAAATTTTGTCATCTGATAAAGAGTTCATCATGGTAACACATTTTAATTTGTGCCATGCTCTGGGAAAAGAGGGTTAAATGCATCTCCATGATGTATTATATCAAGCAACTCATCATCATAATGATGGATCCATAAAATCCATTTTGTATAACAATTGACTGAATCATGAGGTAGAATGGTCCTTGGATATGCAGAAAATTTTCAACTGGCAAAGGGTTTCTATACGTCAGCCTGCGCAGGTTAATATGGGTCAATACTTTTTGCAGATGCAGTAAGCTCCCATTTCACAGAGGATGGTTCGTATCAGTTTTAGCCATACAGTAACATTTGCCTTCATTTTGTTTACAGATAAGTGATCAAAAGATTGTTCAGAGATGGCGAGTGAAATCTTGGCCAGATGCTCATTTCTCCACTGTTTCAATTGAATTATCAGAAAGGGATGGAAACACTTTATTGAAATTAACACAAACTGAAGTGCCATCATCTGAGTATGAAAGAACTTTAGAGGGCTGGAGAGTTAATTACTGGGAGAGAATTAAACAAGTGTTTGGCTTTGGTACACGAATGTTTTGATAGAGTGTTTGTCTTAGATATTCCTCTTTACATACCAGGGTCCATATTCACCAATCATTCTCAAGATCATTCTTAGTCTTGACCTTCAGAATATTCTAAATTTGAAAGTAACACAACTTTCGATTAGCTAAACCATTTGGTTTAGCCAATCAGAAGCTGTGGTACTTTCAAATTTAGAAAATGAAGGAGAATAAGACAGAGAATGCCCTAAGGAATGGTTGGTGAATACAGACCCAGATGTTTGACGAGTACTTTCCTCAAGTCAGAGGTATACTTGACTTCAGTGATGAAAAGTGATCAGTCCAGAAACCTGGATTAATCCTTTACTGCAAGTTTAAACGACCCCAAGGAAAAGGACTTTTGAAAACATTTGTGAGAAGTGGAGAAAATGCTGGTAACCAGCATTTTCACTTTTCTCACTATGCTTTGTACCCATTCAAAGACGAATTTCATAATTTGTGCAACATTTGTCGTCTGCCAATGCTTTCAGTGTTGACCAGTCTAAAATTTTGTCATCTGATGGGGAGTTATGTGAGATGATGAAGCTAGCCTATCACAACATGTTACAAACATGGCAATTGCATGAGTGAAAGAAAAGATTTTGGAATAGCATGGAAAGCATTGAGGTAACAGGAGAAACTGCTTTTGCAAGCAATTAGTCTTTTTTCCTGAATTTTTCATAACGGGTTAATATTCCAGGGACATACAAAGCAAGTTATATGTGTGTTGATAGATTGACAGATGTCATTTTAGCAAATTTCTTTCAAAAGAATTCTTCATTATTAGTGCATTGTGTTCGACTATCACAATATGGTAAGTACTAGAAAGTCCTTACTGTACATTGCACAAATCTTACGGCAACATCCTCTGCATTATGAACTTGTAAATGAGCCATTTCAAAGCCCTCACTTCTTTGTCATTGATACTTTTAGACAGAAAATAAATCAGGTAGCATGATTTAATGGGATGATTTCTTTTAACTTTTGTTGAAGTTTTTTAATGAAAAGGCGAGGCTTGGTCCATAACTTGTACCACGGTAATTGAAATGCAATTACTTCATTTTGCATGATGTTAGCTACTCTTCAGTCACTTTTTTATTTGTCATTTTGTCTGTATCAGTTTCATGGATGGTAAGCATAATATGGAGAGATTCTTAAAGTCCGATTCAACAAAAGCTGGTGGCTAGTCCATATTTTGCAGGTTTGTTTACAAAGGGAGATATTTTTGACTTGGGATTGTCTCCCTCTGTTAGAAATTCTGCGAAGTCAGACATACAGTTTAGAGCAAAACTCTTATTTCATTCTTTACCCTCTGCATTTACATATCTCTCCCTACTACTTAGGGTACCGAGTTGCAGCTTGGTTGATTCCTCTTATACAAAGTTGCATAATTATGATACAAAATAAATGAGCCATCCTATGGAAAAAGGGGTTTTAATGAATTTTCATAGCACATTATACTAAGCAAATCATGACATAATTATGGATCCACAAAATCCATTTTGTCGAACAGCTGAATGAATCAGGAGGTAGAATGGGCTTGGGACATGCAGAAAATTTAACAGTGGCAAAAAAGTTTCGACCCATGTCAGCCTGTGCTGGATTTCATAAAGCATGGCTCAAATGATTGTTCATGGAATAACCTAACAAAGCAACTGTAAAGTATAAACAGGGATGCATTTTAGGGTTCTAGAGGCAATCCGTCTGGACTTCCTGTCCAATATCTATTTTGTTGGCACACTTTACAATGGTTTTATCAAGATAGTTCTAATGAGTACTCAAAATCAGGGTTTTACATATAAAATGATGTTTGTAAAATGTAAGGATTCCCCAATTAGTATATCTCAGCTCTTTACCAAATGACTGGACTAAATTAAAAGCATTTGCAGATGACAAAATAAACGCGACTTAAAAATTTAAGTTCGTTTTGGGAAGGGTAGAAAACATTGTGGGAAAAGGAGAAAATGCTGGTTATCAGCATTTTCTCCTTTTCCCACAATGTTTTCAAAAGGCTTCTTTCTCAGGGTTGTTAGAAGTAGGGATTGTATGGTAAAGGGTTAAAACGTGACTTCTGTTACTTACTCATATGAAATGTATCTTTCATCAGCAAAATTTCAACCTGTATGAGTTTTCAGTTTGTGTGGGCTTGTCATACTCTTGTTTAGTAAAGGGTTAACTCTGTACCAAACAACAAAGTTATAGACTGGTAATCATTGTAAGCATTTGCAGACAACAAATGTGGCAAAAATATTGGGATTTGTATCAGAAAGAGTAGAAAGAATTGCGGAAAATGGAGAAAATGCTGGTAAAAAGCATTTCCTTCTTTTCCTACAATGCTTTCAAAAGCTTTCGTCCCCAGGGTTGTTAAAACTCAGGATTGTGTCTTAAAGGGTTAACTTAAGACACTTTACAGTTGAATGATCTCCATTTCCTGACTGGTGAATGGATGGTATATTTAGCACATGTATCTATCTGTAAACTGACAGCCTGTTTTTTAGTCAGCAGTGGCTCAATCAATGACTTGGGTTTTGGATTAGAATGAAAAAATCTGTTCTCATCCTTACTGGCAGGACTATAGTCACAGGGAGGTGCTCTTGGATATGGCATTTCAGGGCCCAAGCATAATGCAGGTTAACTCCAGGAAAACCTTGAGTAAATATGTTGCTATAGTATTATGACTGGAGTTCTGTTGAAAGTGTTGTTAAACACTATTCAGACTAGGTCATATTATCTATTTCCAATTTGCCAAGCCCCTGTAGCTCAGTCGGTAGTGTACAGGACATGAGAACAGGAGGTCATAGGTTCGATCCCCGGCTTGGCCAATTTCTTTCCGAGGATTGATGATAGTCATCGCGACAGGATTCATTCCTCTCTCACCGCTGACCACTGTTTCGACAATGGTTATGTGGGAAAGCAGCCAGTGGCTTGGAAAGAACATTGTGCGGAGTACTGGTAAATGAAACTCCAAGAAAGCATTGATAGGAGCACTGGCAGCCGTGATATAACTGAAATAATGTTGAAAACGGCGTTAAACACCATACAATCAATCAAAACCAATTTGACGTCTCCAAATGCTTTCAGTTTGGATAAGACAAAAATACTGGTGTTTGACAAAAAGTTAAAAGAGCAAGTGCATGTTTTGGTCAATAGGTATTTAGCAAATTAAAACTCTTGCTGAAAAAGTTGGGAAGTGGTTTTGGTTATTCGTTTGAGCAATCAAACTTCTACACTTTTTCCAAAAGTACATTGTTTCAAAGCAAACACTTACACTTATATATAGTAATAATTGAGTTATAGCATGATTAACCCTTTCCCAAACAACAAATTTTGGACTGGTCCAAATCGAGAGAGTTTGCAGACAACAATTTTAAAGTTGATGAAAATGGCAGAAAGGTCTCAAAAAGGGTAGAAAACACTGTGGGAAAAGGTGAAATTGCTCGTTACGAGCAATTTCTCCTTTTCCCACAGTGTTTTCAAAAGACTTGTACTGCAGACACGTGAAAACCAGGGCTTGTTTGGGAAAGGGTTAACTAGGTAAGGTTTCACTCTGTGAGAGAGTTTATAGTAAAAAATCCTACTTTGAATATGTTTTGGACATGAATGTTTTAGACATCATTTCTGCCAGACATTATTTCCCATGCTAATTTATAAATACCTGTGTACTGTTTTGGTACACACTTTTTTGAACAATTAAAAGCTAGAAAAAGTTTAAAAAAAAGGTTGTTATTTTGTTTTAAATTTACAGAGAATTAAAAGTTGTGCAGGTACTGTGCTTTAACCCTTTACCACAGAATGCTGCCTTTTAATTAATGACCCTTGATGAAGAAGGCTCTTGAAAACAGTGAGGGAAAAGGAGAAAATGAAATGCTGGTAACTAGCATTTTCTCCTGTTTCCACAATGTTTTCTGGCCTTTCAAATACAATTTTCAGTTTTTAGCTCTACTGGCTGAAAGCCAGCAGAGCTTATGTCATGGCGGGGTTTCCGTCGTCCGTCCGTCCGTCTGTCTGTCCGTCCGTCCGTCTGTCCGTCCGTTAGTCTTTTTCTTGTTTACGCGATAAAGTCTGCATTCGTTGCCGGATTTTCATGAAACTTGCACAGTTTGTTTATCTCATCAATAGCTTCAACCCTATTAAATTTGAAAAAAATCCAACAAACAGTATGGGAAAAGTAGCCATTTCAAGTTGAAAATTTCCAGTTCTTGGTTACGCGATAAAGTCTGCAAATAACTTCAGATTTTCGTGAAACTTGCACAGTTTGTTTATTTCATCAATAGCTTCAACCCTATCGACTTCGAAAAAAATCCAACAAATAGTATGGGAAAAGTAGCCATTTAAAGTTGAAAATTTAAATTTTCTGTTCTTGTTTACGCAATAAAGTCTGTATTTCTGGTCAGATTGTAGCCATTTCAAGTTGAAAGATTTCATTTCTTGTTTGTCTTTTTGCATCATGAATTCATAATGTATGCTAGCATAAAAGCAAGATTTAATTCCCTGCCAGTAGAGCATATTCAGGCCCTTCAGGGCCTTCTAGTTAAGTCATATCTATTTTGTTGTCTGCAAATGCTTTCAGTTTGGAAATATCTAAAATACTGCTGTGTGGTAAAGGGTTAAGCTCAAATAATGGAGGGCAAGCAGGCGTATGTCATTGGCCAGTGTCTTTTTATCTGTAAATGTGTTAACATTTCAAACATCTCAAAAATTACTGGTATAAAAATTGTGGTTATCATTACAAGAAAAGAAAAGGACCTGAATGGATCTAAACTGCCAATAGTTTTTAGCTCAACAGTTTGATAAAAATAGCAAGGCCTTTTCATAGCCCTGTCTCCTTTGTTGTTGTGCAGCAAATACTTTTGATTTTTGTAACTCGCCTGAGCACAAAGAGCTCAAGTTGAGCTTCTGTGATTGTGCATCATCTGTTGTCAATATTTACCTTAAGTGCACTCTAGAGGCCACATTTTCAGTCAAATACTCATGGAACTTGGTCAGAATATCATGCATTATAGCCGTTGGGGTTAAATCCATTTTAACTAATTACCACACAAGCCCGAGTTTTATCAACCCTGAGAAGACTTTTGAAAACCTTGTGGGAAAAGGAGAAAATGCTGGTAACCAGCATTTTCTCCTTTTCCCATAATGTTTTCTATCCTTTTTAAGGACAAATCTCAGCATTTGAAAAACAAACAAGAGGGCCATGATGGCCCTGGGTCGCTCACCTTAGTAGAGTGCCTTTAAGGTTTTTCTTTAATTTGACCATGTGACCTAGTTTTTGACCGCAGGTGACCCAATTTCAAACTCATATTTCATGAAGACATACATTCTGACCAATTTTCAAGTCAATTGAGCAAAAAATGTGGCCTTGAGTGCCCTAAAGATATTTCTTTAATTTGACCTAGTGATCTAGATTATGACCCCAGATGACCCAAATCTGAACTGGTCTTTGACTATATCAAAAGAAACATTTTAACCAATTTTCAAATCAAATGAATAATAAATGTGGCCTCTAGAGTGCCCACTAGCTATTTCTTTAATTTGACCAAGTGACCTAGTTTATGACCCCAGTTGACCCAAATTCAGACTCATGTGAGATTTTACAAAGACAAACATTCTGACCAAAATTCAAGGCAATTAAGCAAAGAATGTGGCCTCTAGAGTGCCCACAAGGTATTTCTTTATTTTGACCTAGTGACCTAGTATATGGTTCCAGGTGACCCAAATCCAAACTCGTCTGGTATTTCATCAAGACAAACATTCTGGCCAAATTTCAGGTCATTTGAGCAATAAATGTGGCCTCCAGAGTGCAAACAAGGTATTTCTTTAATTTGGCCTAGTGAACTAGTTTATGACCCAAGTTGACCCAAATTAATCTTATGTGAGACTTTATAAAGACAAACTTTCTAATTTTCAAGGCAATTGAGCAAATAATGTGGCCTCGAGAGTGCCAACAAGGTATTTCTTTAATTTGACCTAGTGACCTAGTTTATGACCCAAGATGACCCAATTTTGAACTCAATGAACTTGTTGCGCTTAGATGGGCAAACAAACTTAGAAGAGAATCACTACATACCAAATATCAAAGCTCTACGCCTTCCAGTTTTAAAGAAGAATTTTAAAGTTTTCCTTCTTTGTTCCTATGTTCGAACTTGTGACCCCCGGGGCTGGGCCAGTTTTCACCCAGGGGCATCATATGAACAAACTTGGTAGAGGTCCACTAGGAAATGCTACATACCAAATATCAAAGCTCTATGCCTTCCAGTTTAAGAGAAAAAGAAATTTAAAGTTTTCCTTCTTTGTTCCTATCTTCGAACTTGTGACCCCCGGGGCAGGGCCAGTTTTGACCCAGGGGCATCATATGAACAAACTTGGTAGAGGTTCACTCCGAGATGCAACATACCAAATATCAAAGCTCCACACCTTTCGGTTTCAGAAAAGAAGAATTTTAAAGTTTTCCTTCTTTGTTCCTATGTTCAAACTTGTGACCCCAGGGGCTGGGCCAGTTTTGACCCAAGCAGCATCCTTGGAACAAACTTGGTAGAAGTCCACTAGGAGATGCTACATACCAAATATCAAAGCTCTATGCCTTCCCATTTAAGAGAAAAAAAAAATTAAGTTTTCCTTCTTTGTTCCTATGTTTGAACTTGTGACCCCCGGGGCAGGGCCAATTTTGACCCCAAGGGCATCATATGAACAAAGTTAGTAGAGGTCTACTAGGAGATGCTTCATGCCAAATATCAAAGCTCTATGCCCTCTAGTTTTACAGAAGAAGATTTTTAAAGTCTTCCTTCTTTGTTCCTATGTTGGAAATTGTGACCCCCGGGGTGGGGCCAGTTTTGACCCCAGTGGCATCATATGAACAATGTTGGTAGAGGTCCACTAGGAGATGCTACATGCCAAATATCAAAGCTCTATGCCTTCAAGTTTCAGAGAAGATTTTTAAAGTTTTCCTTTTTTGTTACTATGCTCAAACTTGTGACCCCTGGGGTGGGGACAGTTTTGACCCCAGGGGCATCATATGAACAAACCTGGTAGAGGTCCACAAGGCAATGCTACATACCAAATATCAAAGCTCTATGCCTTCCAGTTTCAGAGAAGATGATTTTTAAAGTTTCCCCTCTTTGTTCCTATGTTCGAACTTGTGACCCCCGGGGCAGGGCCAGTTTTGACCCCAAGGGCCTCATATGAACAAACTTGGTAGAGGTCCACTAGGAGATGCTTCATGCCAAATATCAAAGCTCTATGCCTTCTAGTTTTACAGAAGAAGATTTTTAAAGTTTTCCTTCTTTGTTCCTATGTTGGAAATTGTGACCCCCGGGGCGGGGCCAGTTTTGACCCCAGGGCATCATATGAACAAACTTGGTAGAGGTCCACTAGGAGATGCTACATGCCAAATATCAAAGCTCTATGCCTTCAAGTTTCAGAGAAGAAGATTTTTGAAGTTTTCCTTCTTTGTTACTATGCTCAAACTTGTGACCCCCAGGGTGGGGCCAGTTTTGACCCCAGGGGCATTATATGAACAAACTTGGTAGAGGTCCACTAGGCAATGCTACATACCAAATATCAAAGCTCTACGCCTTTCAGTTTCAGAGAAGATGATTTTTAAAGTTTCCCCTCTTTGTTCCTATGTTCGAACTTGTGACCCCCGGGGCAGGGCCAGTTTTGACCCCAAGGGCATCATATGAACAAACTTGGTAGAGGTCCACTAGGAGATGCTTCATGCCAAATATCAAA
Source organism: Tridacna gigas (assembly GCA_945859785.2). Classification (NCBI taxonomy): domain Eukaryota; kingdom Metazoa; phylum Mollusca; class Bivalvia; order Cardiida; family Cardiidae; genus Tridacna; species Tridacna gigas. The sequence goes on along the minus strand of OX244029.2, from coordinate 10,397,574 downwards.
GCTCTATGCCTTCTAGTTTTACAGAAGAAGATTTTTAAAGTTTTCCTTCTTTGTTCCTATGTTGGAAATTGTGACCCCCGGGGCGGGGCCAGTTTTGACCCCAGGGGCATCATATGAACAAACTTGGTAGAGGTCCACTGGGAGATGCTACATGCCAAATATCAAAGCGCTGCGCCTTCTAGTTTCAGAGAAGAAGATTTTCAAAGATTTTGCTTTTTTTTCTCCTTTTTGTTGCCATGGCAACCAGAGTTGTGGGTGGAATTCAATTCTTTGAACAATTTTGGTAGAGCTTCACCCAAGGAACATCCCTGCCAAGTTTCATCAAGATTGGCCCAGTGGTTTAGGAGAAGAAGATGTTTAAAGAAATTGTTGACGGACGACAGACGATGGACGACAGACGCTGGACATAGGGCGATCACAATAGCTCACCTTTAGCACGTTGTGCTAAGGTGAGCTAAAAATATTTCTGTCTGCAAATGCTTTCAATTTGGGCTTTCAATTTGGACAGCTCCAAAATTTTGTAGTTTGCTAAAGGGTTAAGTTTTAGAGATGTCTTGTGTTAAGACTGGTTGCAAAGCATTATGAAATACATTGTAGCTGAAGGAGACGTCAGTAACCAGCTATTTCTCCTTGTACTCAAATATTTTAATTTGTACTCTTGCATCATAAATGCTAATGACCATTTTCTAAGATGGACTGAACAGGCCCAATATTTGTTTGTTTGGAGTTGAACCCTTTCATCAACATAATTTCAATTCCATAATGGTGGCCAAAGCACCTTTCCATGCGTTCCTGGAATTTCTCTTACCAGTATATTGCATAGCACTCTTTCTTGGCCATTGACTGCTTTCTTGCATAATCAATGTAGGAACAAGAAAATGGCAAATAAAGACAAGGGAAGCAAACATATTTATTATCACAAAACAGAATCAATAATCAAATTTAACTCATCTGGTTCATAAACGACATACAAATTAAAAAAAAAAAAAGTTTGCAGTACATCTTATTAAAACTTGCAACACAGAAAATAATGTATAATGACCATTTACAAGAACCTTGAAGTATGTGATTCTTTAGTTATAATGACCAGTTGACTGAATGAATGTTATTGCTTTCATCACAGTGACACCTCGCTTATTCATGTATTTGATTCGTTCAACTGGTACTACTTTGAGACTCGCAAACTCCCATATCTGTTTTGGTCCAAGTAACTCATAAAATATTGTACATTGTACAGGGCAGAACTAAGATCTGATTGCGGATTCTGTGTAGTCTGATCATTACCTGCACTGCCAACAGAAGAATTTATCAACAGCACAACTAAGACAACTAAGTCCCAAGATCTAGAAGGTAAAGTACTTATAAGATGGTACAAATAAAACACCAATACTGCTATACCTTGCTTGTGTTACATACCACATCACAAAATGCAGATGACTTAACTTTTTCACCCTTTACCCAATGAAAAACTTTTAAGCTTGTCTGGATTGAAAGTGCTTTCAGGAGACACATTAAATGTAGCTTTGAATTATAAGATATGTCTGTAAAAGGGTAGAAAACATTGTGGGGAAAAGGAGAAAATGCTGGTTATCAGCATTTTCCCCTTTGCCCACAATGTTTTCAAAAGCCATATCTGTAAGGGTCATTTATACTCAGGATTGTGTGGTAATGTGTTAATGGACAACAAAACTTCAGACTTGTCCATATTAAAAGGTTGGCAAACAAAAATTATGTGCGAGTCAATTTATAAGACTCTCTTTGAAAGGGTAGAAAGCACTTTAAAAATTATTTCCATATATTTTCAAGAGCCTCTTCAATCACAAGGTCATATAAAATAACTTAAACCATAAGTCCAAGATCCAACTTCATATTCTATACTGTGTAATCTTTGTCTATACTTCCTACGAAAGCAAAATTAAATTTGTGCCAAGCATACCATGGATTAACCCTTTACAAAACGACAAAATATTAGATTTGTCCGAATCGAAAGCATTTTCAAAGGACATAATATAGATGTAACTCAAGGAGATTAATTTTAAGTCTACGAAAGGACAGAAAACATTGCGGGAAAAGGAGCAAATGCTGGTTACCAGCATTTTCTCCTTTTCCCACTATGTCTTCATAAGGTTCCTTCCGTGGGGCCATTGAAACGCAGGGCTGTTTGGTAAAGGGTTAAACTTGCATACACACTACAACATCAAATGCACCTTATACTGAAAGCACTTTGGATTTTCACTTATGTAAATGAGCCATGCTCTGGCAAAAGGGGGCTTAATGCATCTCCGTGATGCATTATGCCAAGCAAGTCATCATATAGTCGTGGATCAAAAAAAAAAAATATCTAACGATTGACTAAATTTTGAGGAAATTGACAAATACCAAAAAGTTTAGCCCAGGTCAGCCTGTGCAGGCTGACCTAGGTCGATACTTTTTGAAGATGGACTAAGCCTCCTATTCACAGACCATGGCTCAAAAGTATTAACATAAAAAAGGAATCTTTTTGCCAATTTTAAATGCAAGGTACCTGTTGTACATTTCTCCCTTTGTTACAGCCTTTTTATAGTATCATGATCAGACGACAAAGTTATAGACCCATCCAATTTGAAAGCTACTAAAGACAAGATTGACTAAAATGATTGGGATCTGTCTTTGAAAAGGCATATAAAACACTGCAGGTAAAGGAGAAAATGCTGGTTAAAAGCATTTTCTCTTTTTCCAATAATGTTTTCAAAAAACCTCTTCCTAAGGGTTGTCAAAACACGGGATTGTTTGGTAAAGGGTTTCAAATTCAAACATTTGCAGAGCTCCAGATAGAGGATGTGATTTTGACTTCAAAATTGAAAATATTAATTACTTTCCACTAAACCCTATGTTGTGGGTACTCATTAGAATCGTCTCATTGAGACAATTCTAATGAGTACCCACAATAAAGGGTTTGGAGGAGAAATAATGGATTTAGAATACTATCACTCTCTCTTATCTGGAGGTCTGCATTTCACATCATTTTCTTCAACAACCTAAACTTGGAATTTATAAACAAAAAAGCACAAGAAGCAAGCGGGTTGGAGATATATCTACAGGTGAATCTATGTTCTTTCTTATATCTAGACTTTACACCTATTGCAGTGTACAACGATTTCTAAATAGTGACCTGATCCTAACTCCAAGACAAGCCATTTGATTGGCCGACTCATTCAAATGAGCCATGCTCTGGCAAAAGGGGATTCAATGCATCTCAGTGATGCATTATGCCAGGCAAGTTGCTACATAATTCTGGATGCGTAGGATCCATTTTGTCAAACAACCGGCTGAATCCTGAGGTAAAATGGTCCATGGACAGGCAGAAGATTTACTAGAAGCAAAGTTTTGACCCAGGTAAGCCTGCACAGACTACACAGGCTGACATGGGGCATTACTTTTTGCAGATGCATTAATCCCCTTATTACAGAGCATGGCTCAAATGTTTGAACTTGTTTTACCTGTTATCACTTTTTGAGTTGTCCAAATTTGACAGCATTTGTTGGAGACAAATGTAGCTCAAATGATGGCATTTGTCTCTGGAAGGGATGAAAATACTGTGGTAGCCATTATTTTTTCCTCTTCCTACAATGTTTTTACCCTTCCAAAACAAATTTAAAAATTTAAGCTGCATTTCATTTTTTTTTTTTGGTCTGCAAATGCTTTCAATTTGGCCAAGTCTAGAATTTTGTCCTTTGGTAAAGAGTTAACATCTTGCTGGGGTGAAATTTGGGAACTAGAATAAGACCACTATTTATCTCCTTTATCATGCAATCTTGAACTCCGATGTCCCTGAAGAGAAAGGTTTCTGAAAACATTGTAAAAAAAGGAGAAAATGCTGGTAAACAGCATTTTCCCTTTTCCCACAATTTTTTCTTCCCATCTAAAGACAAGTTTCAGTTCTGAAGTCACATTAATTTTGTTGTCTGCTATTGCTTTCAAATGGACAAGTCTGCAATTTTGGCGTCTGCTGAAGTGTTAACCCTTTACCACATGACAAAATTTTGGACACACCTAAACTGAAAGCATTTGCAGATGACAAATGTTGCTTCCATGGTGATTTCTGTATTTGACAGGATGGAAAACATTGTGGGAACAGGAGAAAATGCTAGGTTACCAGCATTTTCTCCTTTTCCCACAATGTTTTCAGAAGCGTTCTTTCTTAGGGTTGTTAAAACTCAGGACTGTGTGGTAAACAGTTAAAACTGTATGTGAATACGCTTGATATGAAAACATCTGATCGTTCTAAGATCATGAACTGTCACTATCGTTCTTTGCCAGTAAAGAAAACAGAGATTCAATATGTTTAGCCACTATATCAACCCACGGAGGTCTTTCCCTTATCCTTGATCTTTGACCCTCTTCCTCACTGTTTCGTCGTGGTCCTGAACTTTGACTTTCTGTGTCACTCTGATTGGAATTCTGTCGAGAAAGGTTCTCTTTGCTGGTTCCGGGCTGAGGAGAGTCAGGTCTTGTAACAGGTCGTGGGGAACCAAGATTATCTTTTATGTTTGGCTCTGAGTCGGCTTTCTTTTGTTTACCCCTTTGGTTGGTATCAGAAAGGCTTTTAGCCTTTTTGTCACCGTCTGTTGGTTTCTCTGTCTCGGTTTTGTTCTGATTATTTTCTTCTTCATCCTTTGTAGAATCAGTGTTATCTGTTGATGATGATTTTTCTTCAGTCTTTGATTCTGAGGACACTCTTCTTCTCTTGGATGCACTTGCTCCTGTAAAGTATAAAACAAATGAGCGATGCTCTGGCAAAAGTGGCTTAATGCATCTCCGTGATGCATCATACCAAGCCAGACATCACATAGTTAGGGATGCATAAAATCCATCATGTGTAACAACCAACTGTATCATAAGGTAGACAGGTCCTTCAGCGTACAGAAAATTGACCGATAGCGAAGTTTCAGCCCAGGTCAACCTGTGCGAACTGTGCAGGCTGACCTGGGTCAATCCTTTTTTGCAGATATTAAGCCCCCTTTTCACAGAGCTTGCCTCAAATGGTAAAGTAATACATGGCACAATTTTTTTCTCCATATCGCTACACTAGATGACAAAATTTTAGACTTGTTCACACTGAAGGCTTTTGCAGGTAACAAGTTATAATAGGCAGCTCAACTGGTTGGATTTGTTTTTTGAAGTGTAGGAAACACTGTGTCCAAAGACACAGGTAAAAAGTTGAAATTGTTCACCTTTGCTAGCCAAAGGTGACATACATCCTTTGCCAGTCAATTCGAAAATCGTAATCCCCATGGTATGTGACTTGATGGATTTTGATAGTTATAACCTCCAGAATAACGTCATCAAAAACCAATCAAACCTTGTGTAACATAACCCTTTAGGCAAAACCCCACTCACATTTTGACTGCATCATCTGGTGTTGGAATATAACCTACAAATTCATTTAACTCTTTACTAAATGACAAAATTTTAGACTTGTCCGAATTGAAAGCTTTTGCAGATGACAATAGAATCGTGACTAAAAAATTGAAATTTACATTTGAAAGGTTAGAAAACGTTGGAAATAGAGAAAATGCTGGTTACCACAATGTTTTAAAAAGGCTTCTTCCTCTGTGTCATTAAAACTCAGGATCAGGTGGTAAAAACTTGACCAATTCATTATGAAGAACACTGAAGAAAATATTCTTCTTCTACATTTTCTTTCTTGGTAATGCTTCACAGCATATCTGACAATTCTATCTTGAGCTCGCTATTTTTTGTTTATGTTTTGCAAACACACTGTATGATTGGTACTTTTAGAACAGACTGCAAACCAATGACTATGCAAATCACAAATTTTGACTCAATCAGACAAGGGTGAATAGAGTAATGAAGTGATCATAACCCTAGGATTATGAAGATCAAATTTTTGGAAAGACAGACTCTAGATGAAGCTGATCAGATTTATCTTAGAAAGAGACCTTTTATTTTACAGTGAAACAAGACTGATATACTCATAATTCAACATACAGGAATTCATGAATTTGAGTACAGACCGGACAAATATTAACCCTTAACCACAAAATCCCCAATTTAGCACGACACTTTAGCACACGAGGAGCAATGGCTCTTTCTAAGGAATTTTAATTGCAACAGTGTTTTCTCAAAAATCATCCACAGTAAATGCACTATCATCCACAGTAAATGCACTATCTATAAGAAGTTAAACCATTATTGTAAAGCCCCTACAAAGACGTACCAGAACCTTACATATAAAACAACTGACAAACCCCTAATCCTTCACCACACAGCCCCAAGATTTAATGATGCTAAAGAAGGAGGCTTTTGAAAACATTGTGGAAAAAAAGAGAAAATGCTGGTAACCAGCATTTTCACTTTTTTCCCACAATGTTTTCTTCCCTCTAAAAGAAATTGTAAATGTAGCAAGGTCTAATTTGTCTTCAGGAAATGCTGTTAACATGGTCCAGTCTAAAATTTTGTTGTTTGGTAAAGAGTTAAAGGAAATGAAAAAATGACTTTTCACTAGCATGGAAAACAGTATGGGAAAAGAAGTAACTGCTTGCTACAAGCATCTGTCCTTTTTCCCATTATGTTTTCCAAAGCTGTCACTTGCAGAGGCATCAAAAATTGTATTTGTACAGGATAAAAGAAATGATCTACAAACCTTCATCATTCGTCTCTTCCTCATTCTCCTCTTGAGATATGGTGCGTCGTCTTTGTTGCTGACGTATTTTGGCGGCATTCAGATCTGCCCTTTGTTGTTGGTGTTCACGGCACACCTGCATGATGTACTGTAGACTCTCGTACAGTATCTTGTTCAAATGTTTGGGTGGTTGAACAGAAAATATTAACAGCATGGCTCTCAAATCCTGTAATACAATGTGTATCTAGTTCAGATTGATTGATTGTATGTTGTTTAACGCTGTTTTTCAACATTATACCAGTTTAATTGCAGTGGCCAGTGACCTATCCATGCTTTCCTGGAGTGTCTTTCACCAGTACTACGCATAATATTCTCTCCTAGCCGCCAGCTGCTGTCCCAAATAACCATCGTAACAACTGTCAGCGGTGAGAGAGGAATGAATCCAGTCGCAATGACAATCATCAGTCCTCATAAAGAAATCTGCCCAGCTGGGGATCGAATCAATGAACCCCTGTTCTCAAATCCTGTACACTACCGACTGACCTACCGCGGCTCGGCATATCCATATTTCAGTACATTTTATTTCATTGCTACTTGCTAAGAGGCAAAAAAGTCATTTATTGGTAATGAAGATTTATCAATTTGCTCCAGCAGACAATTTTTTTTCTTTAACTCTTTACCAGACGACAAAATTTTAGCCTTCTCCAAATTGAAAGCATTTGCAGATGACAATTTCAGTGAGGCTAAAATGATGCAATTTTTCTTTGATAGGGTAGAAAACATTGTGTGAAAAGGAGAAAATGCTGGTTACCAGCATTTTCTCCTTTTCCCACAATGTTTTCAAAAGGCTTCTTTCCCAGGGGCGTCAAAAGGCGTCATTGTATGGTAAAGGGTTAAGCTTTAAACCCTTTACCACTCAATCGCAAACAACACCAACACCAAAGAAACAGACTTTTGAGAAGATTATGGGAAAAGGAGAAAATGCTGGTAACCAGTATCTTCTCCATTACCCACAATGCTTTCTACCATATCAATGACAAATTTCATTATTTTGTGCAATGACTGATTTGGCAACTGCAAATGCTTTCAATTTGGTCTAAAATCTTGTAGTCTGCTTAGACTTGATTTTTTTTTCTAGACAAGTTTATCAAAAATAAAATCATCAGCAGATGACTGAATAAATGTGACTCAAATCAAAAAATATGTTTTCTTAAAATGGTAGAAAAAAATGTGAAAAAAAGGAGAAAAAGCTGGTTATCATCATATTCTCATTTTTCCACGTTTTTGTAAGCCTTCTTTCTAAGGGTCATTACAACTTGTGAATGTTTGGCATAGGCTTGGTAAAGGAGACAAGGAAAAAACTAATCAGAGTAATATTGTATCAACAAAATAACAATCCTACAGCATGTCAGGTTACCCTCTTAGAACTGATTGATGGATTGAATTTTGTTTTACGCCACCTTCAACATTATTTCAGTCATATCACGGCAACAGCCCACATATTCATGCATTTCCTGGGTTCCACCTGTACTAGGATACAGCTCTGAAGTGTTTTGCCTAAGGAAATTCCCACAAAAAACCCAGTGGATCCACTAAGGCTCGTACCAGCGGCCTCCAGGTCACGAGTCCTACACTGTACCACTGAGCCTCTCAGAAGGCAAATCCTAGAGAATGATCATGAGGTACACTTACACCTGCAATTCTTTGGAAAATGGATGTGAGCTCTCTCTCCGATTTAACATTCTGTAATGCAGACTTCTCTGCAGTCACAGATGCAACAAATGAGTCCAATAAAGGTCGTCCCTGGTCACTTAATACTTGTTGGTACACCTGAAATACAGGGAACATTTTTCAAATTAAAAGTGTGTGTCTTTGCTGTGACATCTGTATTAGCATTACCTGATGTAGAAAACTTGCTGTAAACAACTTCGCATCAATCCTTGTGAAAACTATCTATGGCAGAATATAAGGAAAATCGCCTATCAATCTAAGTTTAGTATATAATTACATGTGACAACATCGTAGCAAGGACAGGCATCGCTCTTTAAATGCCATTTATCCTTTTGCAAAAATGTTTTAAAAAGACATTTGTGACGTAACAAGAAAAGACTGTGTGCAAGAAGTTATGTTTTAACTCTTTATCAAGAACAAAATTTTGGACTCGACAAAATTGAAAACATTTGCAGACGACAAATTAAATATAGTTCAAAAGATGACTTCTGTCTTTGATCAGGTACAAAACTGTGTGAAAAGGAGAAAATGCTGGTTACCAGCATTTGCTACTTTTCCCACAATGCTTTCAAAATCATTCTTCTTTCAGGGTTTTTAAAACTAAGGTTTGTATGGTAAAGGGTTAAATTATGTAAGTCTTACTGTCCATTCAGTTCAACAGCGTGTCTTAACCCCTAATAGCAACCTAACAGTTCTTTTAAAAATAGTGCTTACATTTACATTATAGGAAGTAAAGAAAAATGTATTCTTTGTATCACATGGAAAACTGTCAAAAAGAGCCATGCAGTCTGTACTCGTTTTTTGTTTGTGTTGGAGTTTAACAACTGTGCACCTGTGCATGTGTTTCCTGGCTTTCTCACACCAGTACTAATACAGCTTTCTTTCCAATCCACTGACTATTTTTCTCACATTCATCAGAGGTGAGAGGTGAAAAAACGCTGGGAAGAAAGTTTGTCTGAACCGACTATTGAACTCACAACCACCAAATCACAAGTCAGATACAATAACCACTGAGCTACCCAACCAGGCTTTATTTGTTTAACTCTTTACCACACAATCCCGACTTTTAACGAGCCTGAGGAAGAAGGCTTTTGAAAACATTGTGGAAAAAGGAGAAAATGCTGGTAACCAGCATTTTCTCCTTTTCCCACAATGTTTTCTACCCTTTCTAAAACAAATTTCAACTTTTCAGTCACATTTACTTTGTTGTCTGCAAATGCTTTCAATTTGGACCAGTCTAAATTTTTGTCGTTTGGTAAAGGGTTAAACCAAAGTTTTACTTACCTTTGGGAAAAAGTTACAGAAGAACTGATAGATATTCTGGTTATTTAAAGACACCCTTTCATCTAGTAACACAGCATCCACATAGTCAATAAAGTAACTACTTGAACACAATATCTTAATGAAGTTCTTATCCACCTGAAAGAAAATAGAATTGTAGTCAGCATCTTGTTTGTTATTTGTATCTTGTTTATAGTCAATATCCCTTTTATTGTCAATGTTCAACTTGTTTTAATTTTCATGTTTGTAGTCAAGATCTTATCGGCAACTGATATGTTGTTTCTGGTCAAAAATGAAACTGCTTGAAAACAGTACCTTGATGAAGTTTTAATCCAGCTAAAGAAAAATAAAATCTATTAAAAATCTATTTGCAATTAACCCTTTTCCATCCAGTCCAGAGTTTTAGTTACCCTGGGAGAGAGGGCTTTTGAAAACATAGTGGGAAAATGAGAATATGCTGGTAAACAGCATATTTTTCTTTTCCCCACAATGTTTTCTACTCTTTCCAGGAGAAATCTCAACATCTGATTCACATCTTATTTGTCATCTGCAAATGCTTTCAACTTAAACAAGTCCAAAATTTTGTTGTTTGGTCAAGAGTTAAAAAATTGGCAGATATTTACAGACAGAAAAATATTTTGTATAAACTGAAACAAAAACATAATTGGAAAAGCAGCATTTGCTTTTTGCACTTTACAGTATTAACCTTCAATTACATTTGAGCTATGCTTGTTAAAAGGGGGTTTAACTCTACCAAACAACAAAATTTTAGACCGGTCCAAATTGAAAGCATTTGCAGACGACAAAATAGATGTGAATAAAAAATTGAACTTTTATTTGGGAAGGGTAGAAAACATTGTGGGAAAAGGAGAAAATGCTGGTTACCTTTTCCCACATTTTCTCCTTTTCCCACAATGTTTTCAAAAGGCCTCCTTCTCTGGGTCGTTAAAACTCGGGATTGTGTGATAAACAGTTAATATATTTCCGTGATATATTATACAAAGCAAGTCATGACAATCATAATTATAGAACCATAAAATAAATTTTGTGCAATAACTCGTTACCAAACAACAAAATTTCAGACTGAATGAAATTGAAAGCATTTGCAGACGACTAATTAAATCTGGCTCAAATGGTGATTTCTGTCTTTGATAGCATTGAAAACTTGGGGAAAGGAGTAAATTCTGGTAACCAGCGTTTTCTCCTTTTCCCACAATGTTTTCTACCCTATCAAAGAAAAATTGCACCATTTGAGCCACACTGAAATTGTCATCTGCAAATGCTTTCAATTTGGACAAGGCGAAAATTTTGTTGTCTGGTAAAGGATTAACTGACAGGGACAGTCGTCAGTATTTGAGGTTTATTTTGGGCAGGCAGTGAAGATCATGATCAGAGCCTCCAAACAAATTTGCAACAAATTTACAAAGAATCAAATTTTACTCAAGCTTCTAATGCAGACAGTATAGATTAACCCTTCACACCACAATCCCAAGTTTTAAAGACCCCCAGAAAGAGGCCTCTTGAAAACACTGTAGGAAAAAGGAGAAAATAATGGTATGAAGCATTTTCTCCTTTTCCTACAATATTTCCTAGTCTATCCGATACAAATCCCGTCATTTGTGCCATGTTTATTTCGGCCTCTGCAGGTACTTTCAAATTGGACCAGTCCAAAATTTTGTCATTTGGTAAAGAGTTTAAATCACACTACATACAACCAACAGGTATAAAATGTCGTACATGGGTGTTTATTGAATTGTCATTTATTTTTTGTCCTTTTGTGTGTACTTTCAAATACTGTACAAAAACAGGAGTTTGTTGGGTAAAAACACTTTGGCAAACATAAAATTTTATTTCAACAAGTCTGTAATAAGCAACCACTCCTTTCCCTTCAAAATTTTCCACACCATTAAAAATGGTATTTCCTGTCCTAAAAGCTCAGTCCATTGTGTAATTTTTGAAAGTTTATGTGAGGTTTGAAATGGACACCATAGCAGTTCTACTCACCTCTGTATGATAGATTTCATACCAAAGTTTGGCAAAATATGGAGAATGCAAGGGAACTCCTTCATAGGCCACCATTGCACCTGAAAATGAAAATATTAGAAAAAAATCTGTGTAATTTCTAATCAAAATCATGGAGTACAGCACTATTACTTAAATTCAGCTTTGTTTTGTGTTTAACTCTTTACCAAACGACAAAATTTTGTACTCAATCAAATTGAAAGCAATTGCAGATGACATATTAAATGTGCCTCAAATGATGACTTCTATCTATGATAGGGTAGAAAACATTGTGGGAAATGGAGAAAATGCTGGTTACCAGCATTTTCTCCTTGTCCCACAATGTTTTAAAAAGTCTTCTTTGGGCCATTAAGACTCATGATTGTGTGGGTAAGGGTTCACTCATTAACTTTGCAGAAAACTGCAGCAAGTAACTTTGGTAAAATCCCTGTTAAACCTTTACCTCACAATCCCAAGTTTTTGCGACCTTAGGGAAGAAGCATTCTCTCCATTTTCCACAATGTTTTTAACCTTTTTAGAGTCAGGTTTCATCATCTGAGCCACATTTAACTTACCATCTGCAACACCTTTGAATTTGGATGAGTGTAAAATGTTGCCATTTGGTATTTAACCCATAACCAAAGAATCCCATGTCATACAAACCTGAAGGAGGAAAGTAGTTTCAAATTCAAATTTAGGTTGTTTAGCTGTGAGAGAAGTATGGAACTGAGATTTGAACTTAAAACTCTTGATCACAAGCCCCTTGCTTCACTTACTGATCTACCAAGGTTTAGTCCCAGCCTAGTAATGCAGTTGGTAGCTTAATGAACTTCAGACAAGGGTGTTGCTAGTTTGAATCTCCAGCTCCATTAATTTCTTTACAAGGATCAATGATAGTCATTGCAACAACATTTATTACTCTCTCATTGCTAATCATTGTTTTGATGATGGACATGTGGGCAAGCAGGAAATGGCTTGGAAAGAATAATGTGCAAACAGAAACTCCATGAAGGCATGGATAGGTTCACTGGCTGTTGTGATATGACCAAAATAATGTTGAAAATGCCATTAAAATGCACACAAACATTTAGAAAACCAATGTTTGGCTCCGGTTCTACAACAAATGTTTATGAATTCAGAGTATCTTTATTATCCTGAAGAACTGGTCAAGCTAATACCGGTAGTTTTTCAAAGTATAGCTACTTTACTAGAAATATGAAGCAGAATATCAGTGGACTTGCATCTAGTAAAAAGAAGCAACAGAATATGATATATCAGAATATTGGCCAATTTGCATCTAGCAATAAGATAAAACAGTGAAACAATACTGGTTAACCCATTCCACACAATGACGAGTTTTAATGCCCCTGGGATATAAGACTTTTGAAAACATTGTGGGAAAAGGAGAAAATGCTGGTAAGCCAGCATTTTCTTCATTTCCCACAATGTTTTCTCACCTTTCAGAAACAAATCCAATCATTTTGAGTCACATTTAATTTGTCGTCCACAAATGCTTTGAAACTGGACCAGTCTAAAATTTTGTTGTGTGGTGAAGACTAAACCCGAGTCTAGCAATGAAATGTAATAGATAATTGGCTACTTGACGTTAGCAATGTCATGCAACACAATATTTATTGGCCAACTCAAGCTTTGTCCAGCAGTAAATCTTACTAATTTAATTTTCCATATTAATAAAGTTGCTAGAAAATCAAGTGTCACAAATCAATAGGTTACAAAACAACATACTAATCTAAAGGTAAAGGAGACTTACTAAGATTGATAATCGGTTCTGTGAGTATCTGCTGGTTGACTGCTACACGACACATGAGATCTATCATAGAGTGGTATGGAATAAAGAAATCCTGTAATGCCATGTCATACACCTCGTCTACTCCCTGCAACGATATCAGCAATATATTTAACTCCTTACCGAAAAAGTCTCTGTATTAACGACCCTTAGAAAAAAGCTAGTTAAAATATTGTACGAAAAGAAGAAAATGTTAGTTACCAACATCTCCTTTTGTCAAAATGTTCTCCACCACTTTAAAGACAAATCCCATCATAAGAGCCAACAAATTTAATGAGGTTTACATGATGAAATTTATCTTTGAAAAGGTAAAAAACACTGAGGGAAAAAAACAAAATGATGGTTAACAACAATTTCTTCTTTCCAACAATACTTTCAAAAGCTTTTTTTTAAAAAGATGTTATTAAAACTTGTGAGTGCCTAATAAAAGATTACAACCATGCGAGATATAACAGGCATCATCCTAACCCTTTAACCTTTTACCAAACGACAAAATTTTAGACTAGCCCAAATTGAAAGCATTTGCAGACGACAAAATAAATGTGACTCAAAAATTTAAATTTGTTTTGGGAAGGGTAGAAAACATTGTGGGAAAGGGAGAAAATGCTGGTAAACAGTGTTCTCTTCTTTTTCCACAATGCTTTCAAAAGCCTTCTTTTGCAGGGTCATTAAAACTTGGGATTGTGTGGTATAGGGTTAACAAAAGATCCAGTGCTTTAACGACCCTGAGAAAGTTGCCGTTTGAATACATTTCCACAATGTTTTCCCCCCCTTTCTGATACAAGTTCCATCATTTTGGTCATATCTAATTTGTCGTCTGCAAATGCTTTCAAACTGGACACTTCAAAAATTTTGTTTGGTAAAGAGTTTAATCTGTTACCGCATAACAAAATTTTAGACTTGTGCAAATTGAAAGCATTGGCAGACAACAAATTAAAAGAGGCTCAAAATCGCAGAATCCGTCCTTAATAGAGTAGAACAGCATGGAAAAAGCAGAAAATGCTGATTACCAGCATTTTCTCCTTTTCCCACAATGTTTTCAAAGGTCCATTTCCTTAAGAGTCGATTAAACTCTGGACAGGGTGGAAAAGAGTTTAATGTACATATTAAAAAAGTAATTTCTTTGTAACCTTCTTACTGCTCACCTTTGCTGCCTCTAGCTGACTAGATTGTAACAACATGTTAAAATGTGGTCTTGGTGGTCTTATGTTAGACTTTGGTCCAATTGGCTTCTGTCCTCTTCTTGGAAAGTAGGGGCCGTTTGCCACTGAAAAAAAAAAAAAATCAGTGAACTCTTTACCAAACAAAAAATATTTCAGACTTGTCCATATTGAAACAATTTGCACATGACCAATTCAGTATTGCTCAAATTATGAGTTCTATCTTTGAAAGGGTAGAAAACATTGTGGAAAAAGGAAAAAATGCTGGTTACCAGCACTTTCTCTTTTCCCACAATGTTTTCAGGAGCCTTTTTCTTCAGGGTTGTTAAAACTTGGGATTGCTTGGTAAAGGGCTCAGGGTAAAATTTATAGTAATTCCAGGAAATTGCAAGCTTCATTATTTACATATCATATTTACATGTCTTTTCTAGCTCAGATTCCTAAAACAAGCTGTGAGTGGAAAAATTAGATATAAAAAGATGTCTCTGTCATAGCAAACAGACAAACATAAATTAGGGAAAAAAGAAGCATCTATCAGGATAGTCTTTTATGCAAACTCAATCTATTTTACTAATTAATCCACCAAACAATCCTGTTAAGTACACCTAGGACAATGGCTTTTGAAAGCATTGTTTTTTCTTATGTTCTGAATTTAAATTGAAAATATTTGTATTTGAAACAAAGTATTATTGATGTATCAAATTCTACTTTTGTTGTCAATTTGTGAAAATGTGAGAGATTAAATGTGCACATGAAATATGTGCAGAGATTTCAACCTTTTTTTTCATGATTGTCTTTGTACCCAGATACAACCCATCAAAAACTAAAATCGCATTGGGGGACAGCTATCTGTACTACATTGCTACAGTACTTACTTGATATATTGGTGTCCTGGTAGGAAATGTGGTTTTGTGTAAGGATAGGAACCATCACGTTTATACACTCACTCTGGTAATTCAGTATCATCTCTTTTATCACATCTGTGAACAATATGAAAAAAGATTTTAAATTTGTTTCACTCCATATTTGCTTGCTTAACTCTTTACCAAACAACAGAATTTTAGACCTATCCAAAATGAAAACATTTGCAGACAACAAATTAATTGTGACACAAAAACCAAAATTTGCCTTTGGTAGGGAAGAAAACATTGAGGGAAAGGGAGAAAATGCTGGAAACCAGTAATGCTCCTTTTCCCTCAGTGTTTTCAACAGCCTTGGTCCCATGGGTTGTTGAAATGCAGAATTGATAGGAACTGTCTTTTGAAAGAAAGAATTATTAAGGGAAAATGCAGGTTACCTTCTCTCACAATGTTTTCAAAAGCATTTTTTGGCAGGGTCATCGAAACATTGGATTGTTTGGTAAATGGTTAAGTTACATGATAGGTAATTTGAGTTTTTGCATAGATTCCATTCTTAAAATTTTCACATACCCCAAACAGTTGCATGATAAACTCACTTACCCATACTGATGACTCGTATTTCAGGTGGTGTATAGGAATTCAGCAACATCAACAGTTTTTTGACAACAGTCATTTTCTCTTCCCATCCATACAGACATGCTTTTACATCACTGGTCTGTGGACCTACAACATCATACAACATTATTGTAGCCCACAATTACTGTAAGAGTAGCAAAACATGGTACATGTACTGTAAAAGTGGATATTGTCGCGGATCTAAAATTTCAGGAATTTCCAACTACTGACCTTACGCATGTTTTAATTGCCGAGAAACCTGCACAGGACAATCATGCATGTGAAATACACACTGCAAGATTCACTCGGCTTCCGACCTTGTATGTGTAATAAATATTAGTTTCCACACAAATTCAATACGCATAAATCACATATTTCCACAACACAAACATTTCCGGTTTTACAGTATAATTGATAATACCAGCATACACCTGATTGTACTGAAATCTCTTACAATTAAATTATATCTTGACCACATGACTAAAATTTGCACTTGCCCAATCTGAAAGCATTTGCAGCCGTCAAATCAAATCTTTGCAAAATGATAGAATTTGTCCTTAAAAGGACACAAAATGTGGGAAATAATGGGATTTGTCATTGAAAGGGTAAAAAACATGGGAAAATATGCTGGTTACCAGCATTTTCTCCTTTTCCTACAATGTTTTCAAATGCTTTCTTCCTCAGGGTTGTTTGGAATAGGGTTGATGAACACATTATATACAGCCGGTATCTTTCAATCATCTCACAACAGACTATAATTGAAAATGTTACGACAAAAGGAGAAAATGCTTATAATGTGCCATTTCTTCCATACCTGTAATTTTTTCATGTATTAGACCTTCATACATGCAGATTATCCCCCCCCCTTTTTTTTTTGGTAATGTTTCCAAAGTTTTCTTCTACAAATTTTTACTCTTTACAAAACAAGAAAATTTTATATGTCAAAATTGAAAGTTTTTCAAGACAACAAATTAAATGTGGCTCAGATCATGAAATTTGTCTCTGAAGAGGTAGAAAACATTGGGGGAAATGGAGAAAATGCTGGTTACAACATCTTGTTCTTTTTCCACTATGTTTTGAAAAGGTTTCTTCCTCGAGGTTGTTAAAACTCGGGACTGTGCTGGAAAAGGTTAAGTGATGGGGGAAAAAAATGTTTACCACAGAATCCCAGATTTTAATGACCCCGAGGACGAAGCTTTTTGAAAACATTTGTGGGAAAAGGAGAAAATGCTAGAAATGGGCATTTTCTCCATTTTCCATCATGTTTTCTACCATATCAAAGAAAAATCCAATAATTTGTTGTCTACAAATGCTTCTGATTAACTCTTTAGCAAAAGACAAAATTTTAGACTGGTCTAAATTGAAAACATTTGCAGACAACATATTGAATTTAGCTTAAATGATGGTAACTGTCAATGAGTGTGTAGAAAACCTTGTGGGAAAAGGAGAAAATTCTGCTTACCAGCATTTTCTCCTTTTCCCACAAGGTATTCAAAAGACTATTTCCTCAGGGTCGTTAAAATTCGGGATTGTGTGGTAAAGGATTAACCCTTTACCAAACAATCCCGGGTTTTCACGACCCTGAGAAAGAAGCCTTTTGAAAACATTGTGGGAAAAGGAGAAAATGCTGGTAACCAGCATTTTCTCCTTTTCCCACAATGTTTTTAACCCTTCCCAAAACAAATTTCAGTTTTTGAGTCACATTTATTATGTTGTCTGCAAATGCTTTCAATTTGGATGAGTCTAACATTTTGTCGTTTGGTAAAGAGTTAAGAAAGGTTCACAGTTTTGCAGATTGGTGAAGAGGGAGGACATAATGAGTAATTAAGAAAGAAAACTGCCAATAGTACCTTTCTTCTGTTCTATGTAACACCGGGCTGTCTTCAAGACATGTAACATGATGGACAATAAATCTACAATATCTCCGGTCACATGACAGGCTGTGGCTTCATGATACATCACATGTAATGTGTTGAAAGCCTGAAATTGGAAAAAAACATTTCATCATTTAACTCTTTAGCAGAGAGCAATAATTTGGAGTGTATCCAAATAGAAAGCATTTGCAGACGACAATTCAAATGTGTCTGGATTTATACTAAACCGCTAATCAGAAGTTGTGTTACTTTCAAATTTAGAAAATTCTGGAGAGCAAAGCTAAAAATGTTTCTTAAACCTTTACCACACAACAAAATTTATACCAGTCCAAACTGAAAGCATTTGCAGATGACAATTTCAATGTGGTTCAAATGATGTGATTTTTGTTTGATAGGGTACAAAACATTGTGGGAAAAGGAGAAAATGCTGGTTACCAGCATTTTCTCCTTTTCCCACAATGTTTTCAAAAGGCTCATTTCATAGGGCCGTTAAAACTTGGGATTGTGTGGTAAAGGGTTAATGAGACTTTTGAGTTCTCAAGTCTCGGTTGTATTATTGTCCTGACTGTCTTCATAAAAACTTGCATTTTATATGTCAGATAAACCCTTTCCCAAACAACACTTCCAAATTGCATCTGCAGACAACTAATTCAAAAGTGGTACAAATGAACTGAAGTTTTTTGACGGGGGTAGAAAACATTGTGGGAAAAGGAGAAAACGATGGTTACCAGCATTTTCTCCTTTTCCCACAATGTTTTCAAAAGGCTTCTTCATTAGGGTCCTGAATACAAGGGATTGTTTGGTAAAGGGTTAATGTAAAACAAGACTGTAGCAGGCCAGTGTATATCCCCACTTGATGCCTCATCACAGGATTAGGAAGAAAATTCCAATGTCGTAACTCATGTGGAAGTCAATCAAATATCAATAACATGGAGACCATTACTACATAAGCAAGAGACATGAACAGGTGCACTACCTCTGTTAACATCTGTAGACCCTTCTGATACAGCACTTGTAGTCTATCATTTTCACTGTCCACCAGTATCTTCAATGCACTGAAAAAAAAAACAAGAATTCGTTAGAAAGCAATTTCAATGAAAACCAATCATTGATTAGTTTTTTTGATTTATATACTGTCCTCACCCGTTGCCTAGTTTAACTTATATTATGAAGGCCAGTGCAATATAAAGGATGAAACACATCCTAAGTTACTCCTGGTTCTTTCACATGCTCAATGTATCACAGTCACACAGGATCTAGGTTTCACATCTCATCTGAAAGACTTTAAATAATTCTGGCCGGCCAGAAGTATCCCAAGAATGTCACTTACAAGTTTCATGCCCTACTACTTAAGCTATCCTGGCTGACAGGAAAAAAAAATCACTAATCCAAACTTTTAGTAAAAATATCTGGCAGATGGCACTCCATGAATAATAACAACCTCCTGAAAAAACTTGGCAGAAGACGACTTTGTTAATGTCTTTGTAGAATAGTGATGATCAACAGGAGTAAAGGTTTAGCTCTTCACTATACAACAAAATTTTTGACTTGTTCAAAATGGAACCATTTGCAGACAACAAATTATTGCTAAATCATGGATTTGTCTTTGAAAGAGCAGAAAACATTGTAAGAAATGGAGCAAATGCTGGTTGCCAGCATTTAGCCCTTTTCACAATATTTCCAAAGGTATTTTGTCTTCACTGTCTTTAAAACTCAGGACTGTTCGGTAAAGCTGTAAGCCAGACCACACAAGAGGCCATGGTGTAAAATGTGATGTATCAAAAACCATGTTTGTTCCTGTTGAAAATTTGATAACATTGCATTGAATGCTTCCTTCATAAATGAAATCAATAATTTCAATGAGTATTTTCAGCTACAACATGACAAAATCCAGGGACTTTTCTAGAATAATTCACAAAATACTTGAAAGTATAGATCCAAGATCAGGCGCAGTGCTTTCAAAACTTTTTTCATGCTCAACTCAGTTAAAAAATGCCTGCAGCAATGATTAAATGTTTGTTTCCGATTGGCCATATCGTCATTTCTCAGACCGATTTTTTTAAAAAAAAATTTGAAAATAATTCTGTTTTCTGTGCCAACAAGAGGACCATGATGGTCCTATATCGCTCACCTGAGTTCTAAGCAGTACAGCTCTATGATGAAGACAAATACCAAATATTGAAGATCAAGGCCAAATGATAAGGAAAATAGAGAGAAATCTAACAACTATCATAGATGTCTAGGCCCAAAGTCAAATATAGCAATTTTTCTAATTCAAGGGCAAATAACTCCAGTTGTTCTTGTCCGATTAAACCAATAATGAAACTCATCCAAGACCTTATGGTCATATATATTTTGACCAAGTTTGGTGCCAAATGGTTAATACGTGAAGAGGCTAGAGTGTAAACAAAGTTAAATATAGCAATTTTTCTAATTCAAGGGCAAATAACTCCAGTTTTTCAGGACTGATTATACCCATAATCAAACTCATGCGAGATCTTATGGCCATATATATTTTGGCCAAGTTTAGTGCTGATTGGTTAAAATTTGTAGATGCCAGAGTGTAAACAAATGCAAATATAGCAATTCTTCTAATCCAAGGGCAAATAACTCTAGTTGTTCTGGTCCAATTACACCCACAATCGAACTCATCCGAGATCTTATAGTCATATATATTTTGACCAAGTTTGGTGCTGATTGGTTGATATTTGTAGATGCTAGAGTGTAAACAAATAAATGTGAACGGTCGACGGACAGACGGACGCCGGATGGACGACGGACGCCGACGGACGGTGAGTGATCACAATAGCTCACTCTGAGTGTAAACAAATAAATGTGGATGGACAGACGGACGCCAGATGGACGACAGACGCCGACGGACGGTGAGTGATCACAATAGCTCACTCTGAGCACTTTGTGCTCAGGTGAGCTAAAAATGACATTCAAAGGGAAATAACTCAAAGACAGCACGAGGAAGAGTTACAATTCTTAGTTACTGCACTTCTAAATACTACAACAAATAAGCATACCAAAGTTCAAGTCATTTATACTTAAGATGACAAAATTTGGCTCCAGACAAGCAAGAAATGCTATAAAAATGAAGGCCAAAGGAAGAATGACTCAAAATTCATGCAAGGAAGAGTTATGGTTCTTGTGCACTTAACTCTATAACTTCACAACAATCATGCATATCAAATTTGAAGATATTCAGGCTGTAGATGACAAATATATATTCCAGACGAGTAGAAAAAGCTGTAAAAATGATAATCAAAGGGAAATAACTCATAGGCAGTATGAGGTAGGCTGGTTCTTCCACACTGCACTCTGTATTATTGCAACAAACACAAATACCAAGTTTCAAGTCAATCGAACTAGTGTTGACAACGTATGCTCCGAACTAACAACTATTTTAAGGAACTTTCTAATTCAAGGGCAACTAACTCAAGTTGTTCTAGTTCTATTACACCCATAATCGAACTAATCCAAGATCTAATGGTCATATATATTTTCACCATGTTTGGAACTAATTGGTTGATATTTGTAGATGCTAGAGTGTAAACGAAGCGAAATATAACAATTTTTCGAATTCAAGGGCAAATAACTCAGTTGTTCTGGTCCGATTACATCCATACTCAAACTTATCAGAGACCTTATGGTCATGTATATTCTTACCAAGTTTTGTGCTAATTGGTTTATAACTGTAGATGCTAGAGTGTAAACAAAGTCAAATTTAGCAATTTTTCTAATTCAAGGGCATAT
This sequence comes from Tridacna gigas, assembly GCA_945859785.2. NCBI lineage: Eukaryota > Metazoa > Mollusca > Bivalvia > Cardiida > Cardiidae > Tridacna > Tridacna gigas. The sequence goes on along the minus strand of OX244029.2, from coordinate 10,375,861 downwards.
AACTCCAGTCGTTCTAATCCGATTTGACCCATAATCCAACTTAGACAAGATCTTATGATTATATATATATATATTGCCCAAATTTAGTGCTGATTGGTTTAAAATTGTAGATACTAGAAAGTAAACAATGTCAAATATAGCAATTTTTCAAATTCAAGGGCAAATAACTCGTCGCTTTTGTCCAATAAAAGCCATAATCGAACTCATCTGAGATCCTATGGTCATATATATTTTGACCAAATTTGGTTCTGATTGGTTGATAATTGTAGATGCTAGAGTGTAAACAAAGTGAAATATAGCAATTTTTCAAAGTCAAGGGCAAATAACTCCAGATGTTCTGGTCCGATTTGACCCATAATCGATCTCATCCAAGATCTTATGGTCATATATATTTTGACAGAGTTTGGTGCTAATTGGTTGATAATTGTAGATGCTAGAGTGTAAACAAAGTGAAATATAACAATTTTTCAAATTCAAGGGCAAATAACTCCAGATGTTCTGATCCGATTTGACCCATAATCGAACTCATCCGAGATCTTATGGTCATAAACATATTGACCAAATTTGGTGCTGATTGGTTGATAATTATAGATGCTAGAGTGTAAACAAAGTCAAATATAACAATTTTTCAAATTCAAGGGCAAATAACTCCAGATGTTCTGATCCGATTTGACCCATAATCGAACTCATCCGAGATCTTATGGTCATATACATATTGACCAAATTTGGTGCTGATTGGTTGATAATTATAGATGCTAGAGTGTAAACAAAGTGAAATATAGCAATTTTTCCAATTCAAGGGCAAATAACTCCAGATGTTCTGGTCCGATTTAATCCATAATCGAACTCATCCGAGATCTTACGGTCCTATACATTTTGACCAAGTTTGGTGCTGATTAGTTAATATTTGTAGATGCTAGAGTGTAAACAAGAAAATGTGAATGGACGACGGATGGACGGACGGACGACGGACGGACGACGGACGCCGACGGACGGTGAGTGATCACAATAGCTCACTCTGAGCACTTCGTGCTCAGGTGAGCTAAAAATCAGTCTGATCTGACAATTTTTCGGATTTCTCTAGCCCTGGTATAGATATTACCATATCAAAGTTTGCCATCCCGAGCGAGCATCCAGATTCTGTAGGTAGAGCTGTATGGTGTTCCTTTTAAAACTGTTGATGGCTTTCACATCTCCTTCACTGGAATCCTGGTATCTTGTGGCCATCAGTCGCATCATTTTAAACAGTTCCTCTACAGCCTATACGACAAGGGGAAATAATTTCTATGTTGTTTTAAGTAGTTTTCAACCGCATTTCCTTTATGTCTACGAGACCAGTGCGCTCATACATGTATTCCTGGTGTTTCCATTTTAGCAATATTACATGCAACACTCTTTCTAAGCCACTTACTCCTTTCCCATGTACACAGAATCAATACATTAGTGACAAGGAAGGGATAAAATTTAAATTTGTTTGTATTGGAGTTTAACGCTGTGTTAATAGTTTAGGTCATATCAATGTGGTCAGTGCACCTACACATATTTTCCTGGCTTTCTCACACTAGTAACAACACAACTTTCTTTCCAAGTCACTGAGTACTTTTCTCACATGCATCAGGGGTGAGAGATGAAAAATCGCAGAAAGAAAGTTTGCCTCAACCAAGAGAATTTTAATACTGTTGCAATGACCAACATTAGTTGTGAGACAAAAGAGTTTGGTCAATCTTTGATTCACACTAGCACTGTTTTCAACATTTATTTTCTCCTTTACTCACAGTGTTTTTTATCTCATCAAAGACAAATGGCATCATATGCACCTAATTTCATTTGTCGTCTACAAATGCTTTTAAATTCTACAAGTCTAAAATTTTGTTGTTTGGTAAAAGGAGTTAAGGAACATACCCCTGGATATTGGCCTGGATATGGTGAGATATTTTTGAAAGCCCAAAGTATATTTTGGTGTTGCGCCAGTTGACGCGTGAAAGAGCGGGATTGTTGACAACACAACCTTAACAATCCGTAATATGCCGGCAGTGTGATACGGTTAAACATCATGACATCCTGGTCCTCATGGTCTGCCCTACAGGATAAATAAATACTCAGAAGAATTGAACTTTTAACCCTTTAACACACAAGTTTTAACGACCCTGAAAATGAGGGCTTTTGAAAACCTTGTGGGAAAAGAAGAAAATGCTGGTGAACCTATCAAAAACAGAAATCTCCACTTAAGCTACATTTGTCATCTGCAAAAGCTTTCATTTTGGTCCGGTCCAAAATTTTGTTGTTTGGTAACGAATTAACTCTTTTCTAAATGACCAAATTGTAGACTTGTCCAAAAAGAAAACATCTTATATATCAATTATGGCTCAAAATAACGGTATTTCCCCTTGAAAGGGTAGAAAACATTGTGGAAAATGGGAAAAAATGCTGGTAACCATTGTTTTCAAAAGCCCTCCTCCCTGACATCATTGAAAGGGTTTACCAGATTATAAAATTTAGACTTGGTTTAACTTGAAAGCATTTGCAGATGACATTTGATGCACTTCTAATGAAGGGAATTGTCTGATGCACTTCTAATGAAGGGAATTGTCCTTTGAAGAGTAGAAAACATTTAGGAAAAGAAGGAAATGCTTGTGACCAGCATTTTCTCTTTTTCTAAAAATGTTTTCAAAACCCTTCTTCCAACGGGATCCTGAAAACTCGGAATAATTTGGTAAAGGGTTTATCATCACTGACACAGAAACTTCATGTCTAGCAGCAAATAATTTTTATAACACTAGGAAACTGAGAAATTGCTCATGTTGCATTCATGTACCAAAATTTCATTAACCCTTTACCACAAAATCCCGACTGTTAACGACCCTGCTGTAGAAGCCTTCTGAAAACATTTTGGGAAAAGGAGAAAATGCTGGTAACCAGCATTTTCTCCTTTTCCTGCAATGTTTTCTATCCCATCAAAGACAAATCGCATCATTTGAGTAACATTAAAATTGTCGTATGCAAATGCTTTCAATTTGGATGGGTCTGAATTTTTGTCGTCTGGCAAAATGTTACAGTTGACTTTCCATTTTATACAGGGCTGTTTTCAAACTCCACTATTCTCAAAGATTCGTCTTTACAGACTCGACACAAGATTCCAAATTGTTTATTTCTTAATGTACCAAACTTTGTGTATAACAAATTAACAATATAGTCTCTTCATTGAAAATCATTCAATCGATGTACTGTTTACAAGTTTTGTTCAAAGACAATTTCACCCCTGAAAAACATATTACCACAGAAAATAAAGTACTTACAGAATGTATGTAAAAGGTATGTGTTTACACACATGAGCATCAGTCACAATCAGTTCCACATTCTCCGGGCAATCCAGACATACCTGGTACCAGAATAGCAGCAAAGCCTGCAATGTTCAATGTAAATATAGTTTAACTCTTTCCCACACAATCCCAACTTTTAACAATCCTGAGAAAGAAAGCTTTTGAAAACATTGTGGGAAAAGGAGAAAACAGTGGTAACCAGCATTTTCTCCCTTTCCCAAAATGTTTTTTAGCCTTCCCAAAACAAATTTCAAATTTTGAGTTACATTTATTTTGTTGTCTGCAAATGCTTCCAATTTGGACTAGTCTAAAATTTTGTCGTTTGGTAAAGAGTTAAATCTAAGCATGCTACAGAAAACGTAACATGGTTTTGCTGACAGCGTAAACTACATAGAAAATTCAACTGTGACCATTGATCTTCCCTAACAAAAATTTTTCATTCAACAACTTTTAACAAGAGAGCTATTTGCCCTAAGGCACTCACCTGAGTAAAGTCATCTGGGATTGATAAACTTAAAGCCATCCTGACTGATGTAAACACATGATGTTACTGACCTGCTTTTGGATCCACTGTGACCAAGTTTCAAATTTCATTAAGAAATTATTAAGACAAAACATTCTGATAAAATTTCATGAGTCTCAGACTGAAAATATAACCTCTAGAGTGCATGCAAGGTTTTTCTACGATATGTCCCAGTGACCTACATTACATCTTTTCACTTACCTGTTTATTATGGTGCATTGAGATCTGGGGTTCTGATAGCTTGGGTTGAAACAGTTGCCACAAGTCTACGAAATAGTCTACAAACTGAAATGAAAAAGTAGAGTAACTGTGTCACATTCCTCAGGATTATATAAAGATTAACCCTTTACCATGCAATCCTGAGTTTTAATGACTTTGAGGTAAAGGCATGTGAAAACGTGGGAAAAGGAGAAAATGCTGGTTACAAGCATTTTCTCCTTTTTTCTCCATAGTGCTTTCTACCCTCTTTGATTAAAATTCATCATTTGAGTATCATTTCATTTGATGTTTGCAAATGCTTTGAATGTGGACGAGTCTAAAATTTTTGTTGCTTGGTAAAGAGTTAAAATATAAAAGAAAAAATTCTGTCATCTTAGAAAGAGAATGGCATGACAACCTGGAGTAAAGCATGACAGTGCGATAGTGAGCTATGACTTTAATTCTTTACCAAACGACAAATTTTTGGACCAGTCAAAATTCAAAGCATTTGCAGACGACAAATTAAATGTTGCCAAAATGATAATTTCTGTCTCTGATAGGGTAGAAAACATTGTTGGAAAAGGAGAAAATGCTGGTTACCAGCATTTTCTCCTTTTCAAACAATATTTTCAAAAGCCTTCTCTTATGGGGTTGTTAAAACTCGGGATTGTTTGGTAAAGGTTTAAGATTCTGCCAGTTCTCTGTAGAAACAGCTTTGTTGGCTTTTCATGTGAATGTGTTCGTTCCTATGTGAAATGTAAAAGATTCCTTCAACATATCTGGCCATAAATTGACAGATGATCTATTTTTTTTCCCGAAAATCTGACTGTATAACAAATGCAGTCAACTCATCTGATAGGATACTTTTAGAAAAAGCTTGGTTTCAAGCTGTGACTTGTACGTTACAGGTAGCCGAGCTAAAAATGAGCTGCACTCTGGTAAAAGAGGGTTTATCCATCTCCTCGATGCATGATACCAAGCAAGTCATCCCATAAATTGTAGATCCATAAAATCCATTTTGTCTATCAGCCAAATGATGAGATAAACATGACCTGCAAAAAACTGACCAGTAGAAAAAAGTTAAGACCCAAGTCAGCCTGTGTGGACTGCATCCGGTGACATGGATCAATACTTTTTGCAAATGCATTAAACCCCCTTTTCACAGAGCATAGCCCAAGGTTACATAGAAGCAAGAGGGCCACTGGCCCTAAAGCGCTCACCTTAGGAAGGTCATCTAGATTGATCAGGAAGAAAAGATCCTGGTCATGATGATGTAAAACGCACGAGTGTAAGTGATCTACATTTTGACTGGTTTAGCCTATTTTTGAATTTTAATTGGGCTCAAAATTTGGCATCTAGGGTCACACCAAGTTTTTCTAAGATTTGGCCCTGTGACCTACTTTTTGAGCTGACGTGACTCAAAATCATTCTTTTCCGAGATTTCCTCCAAACAAACATTCTGACCAAGTTTCATGGGTATAAGGCTGAAAACGTGGTCGTTTAGAGTGCACACAAGGTTTTTCTAAGATTTGGTCCCATGACCTACTATTTGACCAGACATCACCCAATTTCAAACTTGTCCAAGATTTTATAAATACAAACATTTGGACCAAGTTTCATGAGTATCAAAATGAAGCCTCTAGAGTGCACACAAGGTTTTTCTAAGATTTGGCCCTGTGATCTACCTTTTGACCCGATGTGACCCAATTTCAAACTTGTCCAAGATTTTATCCAGACAAAGATTCTGGCCAAGTTTTATGAGTATCATGCTGAAAGTGTGACCTCTAGAGAGCTGACAAGGTTTTTCTAAGATTTGGCCAACTGACCTACTTTTTGACCCAACATCACCCAATTTCAAATTTGTCCCAGATTACATCCAGACAATCATTTTGACCAAGTTTCATGAGTATCAGGCTGAAAATGTGGCCTTTAGAATGAACACAAGGTTTTTCTAAGATTTGGCCTTGTGACCTACCTTTTGACCCCATGTGACCCAATTTAAAACCAGTCTGAGATTTTATTCAGATAAACATTCTGACCAAGTTTCATGAGTATCAGGCTGAAAATGTGGCCTCTAGAGTGCACACAAGGTTTTTCTAAGATTTGGCCCAATGACCTATCTTTTTGACCTGATGTGTCCAAATTTCAAATGTGTTTAAGATTTTATTCAGACAAACATTCTGACCAAGTTTCATGAGTATCAGGCTGAAAATGTGGCCGTAAGAGTGTACAGAAGGTTTTTCTAAGATTTGGCCCTATGACCTATTTTTTGACCCCACGTGACCCAATTTGTCCAAGATTTTATCCAGACAAAGATTCTGACCAAGTTTCATGAGTATCAGGCTGAAAATGTGGCCTCTAGAGTGCACACAAGGTTTTTCTAACATTTGGCCCAGTGACCTAATTTTTTACCCAACATCACCCAATTTCAAACTTGCTGGAGATTTTATCCAGCCATACATTCTGACCAAGTTTTATGCATAGCAGGCTGAAAATGTGGCCTCTAGAGTGCACACAAGCTTTTTCTAAGATTTGGCCCTGTGACCTACTTTTTGACCTCACATGACCCAATTTCAAACTAATCTGAGATTTCATCCAGTCGAACATTCTGACAATGTTTCACAAGTATCAGGGTGAAAATGTAGCCTCTAGAGTGCTCAGAATGTTTTTCTAAGATCTGGCCCTGTGACCTACTTTTTGACCTGACATGACCAACTTTCAAACTTGTCCAAGACGTTATCATGACAAACATTCTGACCAAGTTGCATGAGGATCTGGCTGAAAATGTGGCCTCTAGAGTGCACACAAGGTAAATGTTGACGACTACATGATGGACGACAGACACAGCATCATCACAAAAGCTCACCTTGAGCACTTTGTGCTCAGGTGAGCTAGAAAATACATTGGTATTCAAATGAACAACAAACCATGAGTTTTTCTTGTCTAGATACTAGACAATACTGCATCACAGTGAAATAACACATCAGTTTGGTGGTTCCATGTGTTTGTGGGTCGACATAAAATCTACATTTAGGCAAAAGGCTCAACAAATGTTCATAAATCTTGTGAAGTGTGATCAGGGCCTCACTGTTCATCTGTAAGACAAAGATCAGGTTATATGTTGAGTTTCTGTTGACAGCAACCTTTCACCAATTGAGCAAAATATAGACTTGTCCTAAATGAAAGCATTTGCAAATGATTATTTAAATATAGCTGAAATGATGGAATTTGCTTTTGTTAGAGTAGAAAGCATCGTGGGAAAAGGAGAAAATGCTGGTTACCAGCATTTTCTCCTTTTCCCCCAATGTTTATACAAAAGCCTCCTTCCTCAGGGTCATTAAAAGATGGGACTGTGTGGTAAAGGGTTGAGGTTAAGCATAAAGTCAAAAAGCCTTGAATTCGATTTACAGCTGACACATTTAAAATATCTGTCTGAAGTTATATATAATTAACGTGAGTTGTAGTTTATTATATAAACATCTGAGAAAACATTATGGTAATAAGGAAACTCCTCCTTTGGCTTTCCTTTTTTTGACAGTGGTCCGCTTAAGTCACAGAAAGTTGTTTGTAGGTGGAAACAATATGGGAAAAGAAGAAAATGCTAGTTACCAGCATTGTCTTCATTTATCCACGATGTTTTCAAAAGCCTTCTTCCTTAGGGTTGTTGAAAGATGGGATTGTGTGGTAAAGGGTTATGCATTAAGTCAAAAGCTTTGAATTTGATTTACAGCTGACACTTTGAAAATATGTCTGAAGTTATATTACAATTAACATGAATTGGAGTTTATCACTTGAGCATCTGAGAAAACATTATAGCAGTACGAAAAATTCTCCTATGGCCCTCTTGTTTTTAATAGTGGTCTGCTACAAGTCACATAAAGTTGTTTGTGGGAGGAAACTAGTTAATCCATCCCCCCACCCAAGAAGCCTTACTTCTTAAAGCAAAGTTATGATAAAAGGTATAAAAGTATGCAACTCTGTATGCGAAATTTCTTAAAAGTAACCAACTGTAATACTAGATTCTCAGAATTTCAAGAGCTTTCAAAAACTAGCATTAGTTAATTACATATTTTGCAAAGCTAATGCACAATTGTCAGTTTCAAAGCTGCTTTTGTTCTAGATATTAAAATGGAGCAGACAGAGAACATTAAAGACAGAGAAGATTAAAAATCAAACCACAATCATACTTTGAAAGTCTGTGCTATCTGATCTTACTCCACACTGCCCTTAATGGCAACTAAGGTTGTGACAAAATTTTAAATACAATTTAAAATTAAAAACAACTTTAAAAACTATGCAAAGGCAGTAAAAACTCTTACAGGGATTTCTTTGTGAGGACTAAGCACACTTCTAGATGTTCTATAAATCTGGCGGAAGTTTGGACTGGGTACAAGTGAAACTAACAGAGCACCAGCAGCTGTGGAAACAAAAGGAATAATGGATGCCTTAGAATAGCATGGTCATAAGCGAAAGCAATGTTTTAAGAAAATTTTGAAAAAAAAGTTATATAACTACAATCATGTTTTAGGCTACAATATCCTTTTAACCCTTCACCAAACAATCCCAACTTTTAACGACCCTTAGGAAGAAGCCCTTTGAAAACATGATGGGAAAAGCTGAAAATGCTGGTTACCAGCATTTTCAGTTTTTCCAATTATGTTTTTCTCCCCACTGTATGACAAATGTCATATATTGAGTACTACATACTTTGTTGTCAGCAAATGTTTACCAGCATTGGTTAAATGATTACTAGTGTTTTCACCTTTACCCACAATGTTTTCAAAAGCATTCTTCATTCAGATTTTTAAACTCGGGATTGTGTGGTAAAGGCTAAATAGACATATTTCATATTATGAGTGACATTCAATTTGTTGTCTGTAAAAACTTGTGATTTGGACCAGTTGAAAATTTTGTCAGTGGTAAAAGGGCTAATCTCAATGCAGTCTTCTGTTCAGAGCTTGAACAAAGTAACGCAATAAACAATAAACTGTTAAACATTTATGTATGAAGTCAGTAGAATGGGCAATGAAATTTCATACTTACAATTCCTTACTCTTGCATTGTTGTGTTTAATCAGGTATGGCTCCACCCAGTTTGCCATCTGGTTTAACATATAATGGTTGGCTAATTTATTTCGAGTCACTTGATTGGCCATCCAATCAAGGCAGGCCACTGGACTGCAAATTGCAAGCTGAAACAACAAAAAACATCTCCTATTTCAGATAATGGCATAAAATGCTCTCAAATACTGCTACTTTGATATCTGTTCCATCTAAATACCTAGAGTGTACATATCAGATCATTTTTCAGGAGCAATTTTTTCACTATTTCCTACATCAAAGTTAAAAAAGCTGCTGATCACCACTGAAAAAGCCAGGGTGTACCTAGCAATGCATTAGGCCCCCTTTTCACAAAGCATGGCTTAAACTCATTTTCCAAAAAATGTCCATTTAAGGAAATCCTCAAAAAAAATCAATATTTTTACAACAAGTATATTATTTGAAAAATCAAGGCATACCGCAATGTGAATTTCTTTTCTTAAATTTTGTGCTTTTTAGAATGACTTGGTTATAGTACGAAGAGTTAAAACTGAAAATTTGAAAAACAAACAATAACCAATGACGCACCTCCCAAAACCTCTGTAGTATGAACTGTGTGAAGGGTGGCATGCCTGGGGGGCCTCCAACAAACTCTACCAACATAGACATCAACTTGAAGAACGGCTGAGCTTGCTGTAATCATTAAAAGAATATAATAGTTACGTAACACATTTCAACCTGTAAAGACCACTACTGAAGACTCTCTGGCAAAAATATTTACTCATTATGGGCATTTTCGTCTCTTGCCATAGATTTTTTTCTTGTTCTTAGATGAAAAAAAAACCTGAATCTTGCAAATAAGCCCTATTTGAAAAGGGCATTTTAACCCTTTCCCAAACAAGCCCTGGTTTTCACGTGTCTGCAGTACAAGTCTTTTGAAAACACTGTGGGGAAAAGGAGAAATTGCTCATAACGAGCAATTTCTCCTTTTCCCACAGTGTTTTCTACCCTTTTTGATAACTTTCTGCCATTTTCATCAAATTTAAAATTGTCGTCTGCAAACTCTTTCAATTTGGACCAGTCCAAAATTTGTCATTTGGGAAAGGGTTAAAAGGTGTCTGCTGAAAAACTTATTTCAAAAGAAAATTATTTAATCTTTTTTTTTGAGGGTGTGTGTTCAATAACTATTGATATCAAGTCAAAACTGGTTGCTTTCCTACATGACTATCGTCAAACATGATCAGCAGCAAGAGAGAAATGAATCCTGTCACAATGACTCCTGTTGCAATGAATAATTTGTATGATGCTTAACTCTTTACCAAGTGATTAATTTTCATGCTGTCTCAAATTTAAAGCCTTTGCAGAAGACAAATGAAATGGGACCTCAAATGATGGGATAGGTCTTTGAATGTGAACAAAATGTTTGTGGAAAAGAAGAAAATGTTGGTTACCAGCATCTACTTCTTTTCCTACAATGTTTTCAGAAGCCTTCTTTCCCTGGGTTGTTAAAATTCAGGATTGTGTGGTAAAGGGTTAAGTCAATTTTCAACATTATTTCAATTATATCAGGGCAGCAAGTGCACAAGCTTTTCTTTCCTGAAGTTTCTTTTACCAATGCTTTGCAAAATATTCTTCACAAGCTGCTGGCTGCCTTCTCACATAACCATCAATGAAGAAATGATCAGCTGGAACTAATAAGTACAGCTGACAGACAGGAGAATTAACTGAAGAAAATGAAAAACTCTTTTCTGAATATATTAAAACATTGTGGCAGGAGATGTCATCACTTTAAGGGAGCAAATCCTCCTATTCCAAGAATCTTTTCAAAGTGACTAACACTTAGACCAACCATAAAATAACAAATGGTGATCTTCACAATAGTTTCCATACTTTCAAACTGTATGATTTAAATTTAAATGCATTTCAACAGCCACACTGTTTGCTTTTGGCTGCCACTGGGCCTCGAAAGAAACCTATACCAAAGTAACCAAAGGCTCTCGTCATTTTTCAACATTCAGAAAACAATGAAAAAAAAAAAAAGGAATCATTCATACCTCTGGATTTAGTTTTTTGATGGCACTAAATATCATGTTTACAATCTGGAAAAAAAAAGAAGAGATTGTTTTTTTGTTAACCATAATTCTTCACTCTGCTCTTATCATTTCTCAATTGAATGATACGAATTGATACAAATAAGACTGTAACAGAAAGTTAGAAAATACATCATGTACTTTGACTAACATGCTCTTAATGTCAGATGACAAAACTGTACACTTGTCCAAATTGAAAGTATTGGCAGACAACAAATTCAATGTGGCTCAAATGATTGAAATTGCTTCAGATAGAATAAACATTGTGGTAGGAGAAAATGTGGGCCACCAACATTTTCTCCTTTTCCCACAGTGTTTTCAAAAAGCAGTGTTGTTAAATCTCAGGATTGTTTGGTAATGGGTTGATGACTAGCTGTCCAGCATCAGCACTGCTCAAGTTTAATCCCAAACATTGCTAAAGATTGACAAGGTTAACCCCTTCCCAAACGACAAATTTTGGAGTGGTCCAAACTGAAAGAGTTTGCAGACGACAATTTTAAATTTGATGAAAATGGCAGAAAGGTCTCAAAAAGGGTAGAAAACACTGTGGGAAAAGGAGAAATTGCTCGCCACAGTGTTTTCAAAAGACTTGTACTGCAGATACGTGAAAACCAGGGCTTGTTTGGGAAAGGGTTAAGACAGTATTACTAAATGTGCAGTAAAGTAAGACTTTTATTTGGATACTAGTCTATAACTAAATGATACAGTAGAAACTGAAACATACTGCACTGGCAAGGTTTTCATTCCATCTACATAAACTGAACACAAGATTACATGTCTGTCGGATGTTGATGTTGTCCCTGATCTGGTTAAAGAGGAATGGGAACCCCTGAAAACAGTTCAGAACAAAATGTTTCTCATGAGAAAACAAGAGCTGTCGGAATGAGAGCAATGCCCCCCGAAAGCCCTATTTCCAGAAACTGTGACCTTAAACCTGTTGTTGGGATCAGATGACCCTGATTATTGTAATTTCAAAATGGTCTCCAGCTGGCCACCTTGTATCCAATCCAAGGAAAAAAGAAATGTTTGTAAAACATGTATGCCCCCCTAACGGCATCCAATTCTAAATATAACATGTGATTATAAACTGTTAAGTTCAAAGTGTAAAAACGAACAAAGGGTAATTACTCAAAAATTATTAATGATAAATTAACAATTCTTGGGCACTGCACTTCCCATTTATGTGAACTATCAACTTATAAGGTTTCATGATTTTACCTCACATACTTTTTGAGTTATGCTCCGGACAAAAATTAAGTACGAAAATCAACAAAGAGCAGTAACTGCAAAAATATAATGGGCAGAGTTATGGTTCTTGTGCAATGCACTTCTCCTGAATAAGATCTATCCACATGTAAAGTTTCAAGATGATATCTGAAAAACCTTTTGAGTTATGCTCCGGACAAAAATTAAGTATGAAAATCAACAAAGGGCAATAACTCCAAAAATATGATGGGCAGAGTTATGGTTCTTGTGCACTGCACTTCTCCTTAATAAGATTAATCCACCTATGAGGTTTCAAGGTGATATCTGAAATACTTTTTGAGTTATGCTCCGGACAAAAATTAAGTATGAAAATCAACAAAGGGCAATAACTCCAAAAATATGATGGGCAGAGTTATGGTACTTGTGCACTGCACTTCTCCTTAATGAGATCTATCCACCTATGAGGTTTCAAGATGATACCTGAAATACTTTAGAGTTATGCTCTGGACAAAAATTAAGAATGAAAATCAACAAAGGGCAATAACTCCATAAATATGATGGGCAGAGTTATGATTCTTGTGCACTGCACTTCTCCTTAATGAGATCTATCCACCTATGTAGTTTCAAGATGATACCTGAAATACTTTTTGACTTATGCTCCGGACAAAAATGTGGTCTACGGACGGACCGACGGACCGACCGACAAGTGCAAAGCAATATACCCCCGCTTCTTCGAAGGGGGGCATAATAAATAATCATAATTATATGACCTATTATTTTGAAGGACAGAAACAGTTAACTTTTCCATTTTCCAATAATCGCAAAGTGAATTTGCCAACACATTCTTCAAAGAAAATTTAACTACCCCCCCCCCCCCCGCCCAGATAAAAACAAAGAATAAATTCTTTAACAGCAAAGAGACGTCTAAATTCTGGAAGTGCCTCCCAACTTGAAAGCATTTACATACAAGTTAATTGTAGCTCAAATGATGGCATTGTCTTGGAAGGGGAAGAAACAATATGAGAAATACAAGAAAATGCTGGTTAACAGAATTTTCTCTTTTTCCCAAAATAATTTCAAACAAGTTTTTTACTTCGGTCCATACCATCATTGGAAAATTCATTCCCCTTTCTGTATTTGTATTTCCATTTATTGTCTTGTGAAGCAATAAAACATTTAAACAAAAGCCTACAAAGTGCAGTTGACTTGACCTGGGCTCATATTTACCAACCATTCTTAAGAACATTTCTAGTCTTGTTCTCCAGAATTTTCTAAATTTGAAAGTAACACAACTTCTGATTGGTGGTTTTGCCAATCAGAACTGTGTTACTTTCAAATTTAGAAAATCTAAGAGAATAAGACTAAGAATATTCTTAAGAATGGTTGGTGAATACGGATCCTGAACTGACTTTGTACTGTTAGCTATGCAGAGATGATATTACAGGATGGAGCATATAAAAAATGAGAAAATAACTGCCTGAAAATTCTGACAAAATTCTAACAGTACAGCAGCAATCTCTTCAACAATGTTTGGTAATTACAGTTTTTCCAATTTTGTATACTGTCTAGGAATTTCAAGGTGAACATGCCTGTCAGTTCTCCATTCATAACCTACCTTAGCACCACCAATAATTGAATTATAATCTTTGTCAGAGATCTGTAACTGATTGTCAGCACTACGGGACTTCTCCACAAGCAAGGATATGAGGGCGATCATCTTCTCAAGGGATAAGGGTTTGTAGTCATCACTCATTGTGATAACTTCTTCCTCCTCTTCATCATCTGACAGGATTTCAACCTGAAATCAAGAGTGAAATATCCGCTTGTCAGACTTTTGATTGATTGATTGATTGATTGACTAATTGATGTTTTACACAGCTTTTGAAATCATTTCAGTTATCTTACGGAACAGTTCACATATTCATGTATGTTATAGGTTTCACCAGTACTAGTCTTGAGTCTGAAGTATCTTACCCAAGGAGACCCCAGCAAAAAACCTAGTGCATGTTTATGCAGTCTCACCTTGATCTTAAAAGGCCTACATGAGGTTAACTACTTTTCCTTGCATCTATGTATCTTTATCTAAGAATATAGCTTTTTGAGAATCAATGAATGAATTTTTAAGGCCCGTCAACACCAAATGTCATATTGGGCACACTAACAAGTGGTGAAATGCTTTCAAGCTTTTTGAGAAACCATCAACTAACAGCTAACAGACCTAACAGCCACAGCCTGATTTTAATCTACACTGGATACAAACTCAACAAAGTTTTGATGCAGACCCTTAACCCTTTACCACACAATCCTGACTTTTAACAACTCTGAGAGAGCAAGTTTTTAGAAACATTGTGGGAAAAGGAGAAAATGCTGGTAACAAGCATTTTCTCCTTTTCTCACGATGTTTTATACCTTTTCCTAAAATACATTTCAATTTTTAGATAACATCTTATTTTCAATTTGTACCAGTCTACAATTTTGCCATTTGGTATACAATAGAATTCAGGATAAATATCACTTACATAGTTTTCTTGTGCCTTCTGTCCCATGTAAAAGTTGACCATTGTTGAAATGGAGTTGGTGTGGATAAGGAACATGCACTCTTGATCACCCATTTTGGCAAACTCAAACAAAAAGGCGAAGTATTCCATCAGATACTTGCTGTGTGGTCGGACACCATGCTCCAACTGGAAAAAGACATGATGTTATCACATAACTTCCCTTGTTTTCAGTATAATATACCCATTGCAAATTCTCCTATCTTATACACATTTGATATCACGATTGTGTGATGTCATTTTGTACATATTTGAATGTGTTTTTTATTGACATTACTGTATGTTCCCCTTGATGGTTTGGTATCCTCTGATCTATTATTTGTGAAATACCACTGTGTGATAAAAAGAATCTGACATTTGTTGGCTTTTGAGATAAAATTTTATTAAACTCATCAAGAACAAATGTTATTAAGCTCACAAAAGGCTTGCCTAATTACGTTTTTCCTAGACTTGTCTCATTTCAGATCCTATATATATCTTCTATTATAAGTGAAAGTCAGTCATCACTTATCCTTATGTTGCTTCTGCTGACAATGTAGATCAAGATCAGACTCCATTAAACATGCAGTCTGATCTTGGATAAACCCTGTCTGCTACTGTGTAACATACTCTGGCCAAACAATCTAAAAATTGCAATACATGTACATATTTTTTGGCTGTTTTACAGACATGAAAAGAACATATTTATTCACCCAGAACTATCGGGGCTGATCTAACTTGGTCCCATATCCTTGTCATAACTTAGTATGCTTAACCCTTTACCACACAATCTTCATGTTTTAATGACCCTGATGAAACACAGACTTTTGAAACATTGAAAAAAGGGAGAAATTGCTGTTCACCATCATTTTCTCCGTTTCCCACAACATTTCTACCCTTTTAAAGACAGATACCATCCTTTCAGTCATATCTAATTTATAAATCTGCATATGCTTTAGATATAGATGGGCCTAAAATTTTGTGCCGATTTGCCGATGGATAGATGGTTGGATGGATGGATGAATGGATGGATGGACGGATGTTCAAACAAACCAACGAACAAATGAATGAATGGTAAAGAGTAAAATGATATTCATTACCCTTTTACCCTTTACCTCACAATCCTGAGTTTAACAACCTTGAGAGAGAAGCCTTTTGAAAACATTGTGGGAAAAGGATAAAAATGCTGGTAACCAGGATTTCCCCTTTTCCAACAAAGTTTTCTATCCTATCAAAGACAAATCCCATCAAATGAGCCACATCAAATTGTCATCTGCAAATGCTTTCAATTTGGACAAGTCCACATTTTTTTCCTGAGGTAGATTTAAACTGCTAAATAAAATGATGGAAAATTCCAAGTAAAAAATAAAACTCTAACTTGCAGTTCAAAAGTTCTTTTTGAGAAGGTAAAAAACTCTTAATCTGACAGTGTAGATCAAAGATCCCGGGAAAGGAATTAATATAAGCCACAAGCTTGTTTTCCAATCCCATCTTATTTGTTCATGTGAAATGGCACTGTGAATGAAATTTTTGAAATAAAATAAAGTTTAAACTAGAGATCAGACTGCACATTCTGTGCAGTCTGATCTTGATCTACACTGTCCACAAAAGCATTTTAGGTCATGCTAAGCGGCTTAAGGGTTAAATTTTAAGACTGATATACTATGAATCCTACAACCAGACATAACTGACATGATACTGTTAACCATTTACCACACAATCCAAAGTTTTAACGACCCTGAGGAAGAAGCCTTTTGAAAATATTGTGAAAAAAGAGAAAATGCTGGTAACCAGCATTTTCTCCTTTTCCTAAAATATTTTTAAAAACCTTTCTTCTTCCAAGTATTTACACCATGGAATTGGGATGGGTTTTCCAACCTTCCAAAGAAAATTTTTCTAAATCGTTCAACTTTTGCTGTCTGCAAATGCTTCCAATTTGGACTAGTCTAAAATTTGGTCGTTTGGTAAAGAATTGACTCAGGATGAAAATCTGAAACAAAAAGCACTACTAAATTACTTACAATGCTCAACATCTTTTTGATGAACCTCGTCACACAGGATTTACTGCCCAGCTCTGATAAATCTATCTCACCATCTTCACTAAAATATAAAATGTCACAAATCTTTAAGTCCTTTTCCTTGTTTGTTTGTTATTTTATGCCATTTTCAACGTCATTTCACTTATATTTAAGAGGCCAGTCCACCTATCCATGCTTTCCTGAAGTCTGTTTAGCCTATACTTCACGCAATTTTCTTCCCAAGCTACAGGCTACCTTCCCTCATTATCATCTAAGCGCTGATCTGCGGCGTAGGAGTAATGAATCCTGTTAAAAAGACTCATCAATCCTCAGGAAGGAAATGGCCAAGCAGGGGATCTTTACCAGCAAACCCCTGGCTTCAAGCCGTGTAGGTAACCCACTGAGCTACCTAGCTAGGTATGTCCTTCTCTGGTCAAGTATATAATCTGAGCCATGCTCTTTTTAATAACAAACTTGATCATGAGGTAGACTGGTCCTTTGATATACAGAAAATTGACCATTAGCAAGAAGTTTCCACCGAAGTAAGCCTGTGCAGGCTGACATGGGCCGATACTTTTCACAGATGCATTAAGCCCCTTTTCACAGAACATGGCTCATGTTTTAAATTATTACAAAAACAGTTTTATCTTAAATCTTTACAAAACAATTCCATGTTCATCCAACCCTGAGAAAGAGGGCTTTTGAAAACATGGGAAAAGGAGAAAATGCTGGTTACCAGCATTTTCTCCTTTTCCTAAAATGTTTTTAAAAACCTTTGTTCTTCAGACTACTTACATCATGGGATAGTTTGGTAATTGGTTAAGCAAGTCACTACAGCAAGTGAACTCAGGAAAAATAGAGGAAAACAAAAAAGAAAGGGACATGTCTTTTTCAAATGTGATGGTAAAACAGGTGTAAGTAAACAAGTGATTGCATGCAGCAAGCAATTGCTTCATTTCCCCCTATGCTTCCAAAAGCTGTGAAAAGAAGAGGCACAGAAAAGGGACATGAATATGGAAATGGTTGAACACTTTAACACAGAATCCTGACATTTAATGAAGCTAAGGAGCAGGGTTTTTAAAGTATTGTGGGAAATGGAGGAAATGCTAGTGACCAGCATTTTTTCCTTTTTCCACAATGTTTTCTGCGCCTTTAAAAGGAACTCCCACCATTTGAATCAAATACTAATTTTTGTCTACATATGCTTTCAATTTTGAAAAGCCTGAAATTTTATCATTTAGTTGAGTTAATATATTACTTACTTTTCTATGTAAGGCTGCAAATATGTTTCCAAGTGGTTTGGCCGCAGCCGACCAATAACATGAAGTAACAGTCTTTGGAACATCTGAAATTTTACACATGCATAGTTATTGAGACAGTATTTTTTAATCATACCAAACTTCGAAAAAGTTCCGTCTCTGAATTTAGTAAGGCAATGTTTTGCAAATATCAACAGTGGAGAAAAGAAGTGTTAGGAAAAAAACTTTTTTTAATGGTATTTCCCAAATAAAAGATAAACTATCAGTTTGAAGCCATCCCACATTATATTTATCTCACTCCAACAGGTCTCCATGCTCTATCCTGCTATGACTGATAATTATTAACTTCGCTTAAACACTGAAACCATGATAGAATGTGATTTAAGTTGTAGAGCCATATTTACAATCTATTCTTAATATGGGTCTAACCCAAAATTCCAAGCCTAGCCATCTGATTTGTTCAGATTCTCTGTCTCAGCTAATCAAATAGTAAGTACTACGGATAAGATATGAATTCAAATGAGTTTTAATACATCCGGTACCAAAGTGCAGTGAATGAAAGTAAAGTTTCAGCTTACCTGTCTGGTGATCTGGTTTGGACATTTTATTAGGATCTGTTGTGGCCACCAGTCACTTGCTGCCATATGGTCTAGGAACCACTGCCAATATAATATTTTTCTGCGTACAGTTATAGATCAAAGATACAATTAAATATTGAAACAAAAAATGAATGAGTGAATGAACAAACAAACAAATAAACCAACAAATGAATAAATTAATTCAATTCATTGTTTTGCTTATCAACAAGAGATGTCAAATGGCAAGCATATAAAGTCTTGGCATAAAAACGAGGAATGATTAATGAAAGTGTCTCATAGACATAATGAAATTTTTTCCAGTGGTATAGTGGAGCCTTGTTATATTGAAATTTAGTGAAATGCTGAACTCATGAAAATGTTGGTCCCAGCAACATTACATTCTTTAACCTCTGATATATCACTGTTGTCGACTGTGGCTCTGACAACCGCACTCTTACAGGTTGTCAGTGTATAGGAAATTGTGCTGTCTGATCTTTGAACTCTATACAGTTTCAAATATTCTGATAAAAACTGCCTTATAATCAAATAAGAAATAATATCTGGATTTTCCCTTTTTTTTTTTTTTTTTTTAATGGAATGGGGAGGTATTTCCTCTATTTGGCACTACCATTTCTAACAATAGGACAGTGAGAAGATAAATAGATGCCAGAATATAACAAAAACATTCAGATTTGACAAAAATATACAAGGAATCTTTTCAGGTTTTTAAAGTTATAAAATTAAATCTATGACAACAACACAAAACAAGAGCATGCATACAGATGCCAATGCTCAGCTGCAGTTGCTTGATTTTCAGTGAAAATTTTAAGTCAAAAAAGGGGCATAACTGTGTCAAAATACTTTGATGGCTATCTGCCCTTGTTGTATAGGCTCCTGTATTGATAGTTAACAACTTGTCCAAGTTTGAAGTGAATATCTTCAGTAATAACAGAGATATTATAACATGTCAAAGTTTCTCCACAACAATTTCAGGGCTATGACAGTAAGTCGACATTTTCCTTCAAAACGGCCGAGCTAATCAAGTTATTGTTATCTAACCTTTCCCACATTTTTTCCTTTGAAGTCAATCATGTAACATGACTGTAACATGCAATGTCATTTAATTCTTAAAATTTTGTTACACAGTCAAAGCCACTTCAACCATTTACCACACAATCCCAAGTTTTAACAACATTAAGGAAAAAAGGCAAGCTTTTCAAAAACCTTGAATTGCTGATTACAGGATTTTTTACTTTTCCAGCAATGTTTTCTTCCATTCAATAAACACATTCCTTCATTTTGAATGCATTTATTGTCATCTGCAAATGCTTTCAATGTGGATGAGTGAATAATTCTGTCATCTGGTAGAGTTAAATACATGTACATGGTTATTTCTGTTGGAGAAAAATATCTCCATTCATTCTGCTTACCTCACATGCTGGTTGACAATTATTGAACTGTTTGGTAAGCAACTCTATCCACTGAACCATGGTTGGCTGTAATAGTAATTATGAATAAAGACAGATAAAAACAAATATCCATAATTATATTTGATTTATGTTTTTGTTTTGTGCTATAGAATACTTTTTTTCTACCTAAATTAACCCTTTACCACACAATCCCAACTTTTAACGACCCTGAGAAAGAGAGCTGCCGAAAACATTGTGGGAAAAGGAGAAAATGCTGGTTACAAGCATTTTCTCCTTTTCCCACAATGTTTTCTACCCTTCCAAAAACATATTTCAGGTTTTCAGTCACTCTTACTTCATCGTCTGCACATGCTTTCTATTTGGACTAGTCTAAAATTCTGTCACCGTCTGGTAAATAGATAACAAATGAAGAGAATGCAAGGTACTCATTTTGAGGTCAAACTACACATTAACTCTTACCATACAATCATGTTTCAGTGACCCTGATGAAGGATTTTAATAACATTGTGAGAAAAGGAGAAAATGCCTATAACCAGCATTTGCTGCCCCCACATAATCCCGACTTTTAACAACCCTGAGAAAGAGAGCTTCCGAAAACATTGTGGGAAAAGGAGAAAATGCTGGCTACCAGCATTTTCTTCCTTTTCCCACAACGTTTTCTACCCTTCCAAAAACAAATTTCAGTTTTTCAGCCACACTTATTTCATCGTCTGCACATGCTTTCTATTTGGACTAGTCTAAAATTTTGTTGCCGTCTTGTAAATAGTTAACAAATGAAGAGAATGCAAGGTACTCATTTTGAGGTCAAACTACACATTAACTCTTACCATACAATCATGTGTTTCAGTGATCCCGATGAAGGATTTTAATAACATTGTGGGAAAAGGAGAAAATGCCTATAACTAGCATTTGCTCCTTTTCCCATGATGTTTTCTACTCTTTCAAAGACAGATTCCATTATTTGAGCCATATTTACTTTCTAGTCTGCAAATGCTTACATTGCATCCTTTTAGATTTACCAATTATGATATTTGAGTTTAACTCTTTACCAAACGACAAAATTTTGAACTAGTCCAAATTGAAAGCATTTGTAGACGACAAATTAAATGTGACTCTAAAATGGAAATTTGTTTTGGGGAGGGCAAAAAACATTGTGGGAAAAGGAGAAAATGCTGGTTACCAGCATTTTCTCCTTTTCCCACAATGTTTTCAAAAGTTTTCTTTCTCAGGGTCATTGAAACTCGGGATTATGCGGTAAAGAGTTAATTTAATAGAAACTAGTGTAAATACCAGTAACACAGGAACATGCAAATACAGATATTGTTTCAGGATGCGAACAAACACCAAACAAAAATGATAATCACCTAGCCCTTTAACAAACAATCTGGTGTTTCAATGATCCTGAGGAAGAGGGTTTGAAAACATTGTCGGCAAAGAAGAAAATGTTGGTAACAAGCATTTTCTACTGTTCAAAGACAAATCTTATATGTCAAGCAACATTTAATTTGTCACCTGCAATGCTCACAATATGGACAAGTCAAACATTTTGTTCTTTGATAAAGAGTTAGTTTAATTAACCCTTTCCCAAACGACAAATTTTGGACTGGTCCAAATTGAAAAAATTTGCAGACCACAATTTCAAATTTGATAAAAATGGCAGAAAGTTATCAAAAAGGGTAGAAAACACTGTGGGAAAAGGAGAAATTGCTCGTTACGAGCAATTTCTCCTTTTCCCACAGTGTTTCAAAAGACTTGTACTGCAGACACATGAAAACCAGGGCTTGTTTGGGAAAGGGTTAAGAGTTTTGAACATTGGTCTACCTTTTCTTTTGCATGTATGAAGGTTTCCAGCACAAATGATGTACTGAGCTGGGATGACTTCAGCTGCACAAGCAGGGGATCTGACTTGGGTAAGGTTGTTGGTATGTAGGCACATATCTGCCACATGAAGCTGTAGTAAAACATACATAAATCAACCATTCATCAGGGGTTGCAAAGTGAAATGTAAACTTAAAATCAGAGAAAAATTTGACAAGTCCACATTTCCATGTTCTGATGGAATGTAGATCCCTTATGGATGGAGCTGGAGATCCAATATAATCTTATGTTTTCACTTTTTTAGGGAGTCAATATTGTGCTCAAATATTTGAGGTATAATGTTGTTTTATTTGCGTGCTACTTGCCACACTGTCAAAAGAGCACCTCTCAGAAGTCAACCCAACAACAAGAATATATCCCTAATTCTTAACATTTCAGACTGGTCGTAACTCAAAGCATTTGCAAAAATTGAAACTGGCTTTGTGAAGGGTAGAAAACATTGTGGGAAAAGGAGAAAATACTGGTTACCAGTATTTTCTCCTTTTCCCTTCAATGTTTTCAAAAGGCTTTTTCTTCAGAGTTGTTAAAAGTAGGGATTGTGTGGTAAAGGTTTAGGTCTCCTACCAGCCAACCTCTGTTATTTAAACATTAGACTTACTTGTCTTTAAATGAAAAAATTCAAATCTCATTCTTGAAATAATACATGGGTAGATGTCTTGTAAATTTAATTCCCCTTACCTGCTTTTGGGACAATACAGACAACAAAGAAATTGATTTTGCCACCCCTAATCATCAAAGATAGTAATTTTCTAAACAATTTTTTTCCCATAAGATATAAAGCTGAGACTGCTGCACTGATATAATTCAGCTGAAATAATAAAGGATGTCCAGAGACTCTAAGTTTCACATTTATTTTACAAAGGAGTTAAACAAGAGATGTTTGTAAAACATGTATGCCCCCCTAATGGCATCCAATTCTACATATAACATGTGATTATAAACTGTTAAGTTCAAAGTGTAAAAACGAAAAAAGGGTAATTACTCAAAAATTATTAATGATAAATTAACAATTCTTGGGCACAGCACTTCCCATTTATGTGAACTATCAACTTATAAGGTTTCATGATTTTACCTCACAGACTTTTTGAGTTATGCTCCGGACAAAAATTAAGTACGAAAATCAACAAAGGGCAATAACTGCAAAAATATAATGGGCAGAGTTATGGTTCTTGTGCAATACACTTCTCCTGAATAAGATCTATCCACATGTAAAGTTTCAAGATGATATCTGAAAAACCTTTTGAGTTATGCTCCGGACAAAAATTAAGTATGAAAATCAACAAAGGGCAATAACTCCAAAAATATGATGGGCAGAGTTATGGTTCTTGTGCACTGCACTTCTCCTTAATAAGATTAATCCACCTATGAGGTTTCAAGGTGATATCTGAAATACTTTTTGAGTTATGCTCCGGACAAAAATTAAGTATGAAAATCAACAAAGGGCAATAACTCCAAAAATATGATGGGCAGAGTTATGGTACTTGTGCACTGCACTTCTCCTTAATGAGATCTATCCACCTATGAGGTTTCAAGATGATACCTGAAATACTTTTAGAGTTATGCTCCAGACAAAAATTAAGTATGAAAATCAACAAAGGGCAATAACTCCATAAATATGATGGGCAGAGTTATGATTCTTGTGCACTGCACTTCTCCTTAATGAGATCTATCCACCTATGTAGTTTCAAGATGATACCTGAAATACTTTTTGAGTTATGCTCCGGACAAAAATGTGGTCTACGGACCGACCGACCGACCGACCGACAAGTGCAAAGCAATATACCCCCGCTTCTTCAAAGGGGGCATAAAAATCATAAGAAGTGTCAAAGCTGTAAATACCTGCAACACACAGAAAACTTGAGACCATAATTTCTACTTACTCAAAATATGTGTGTTCTATTATGTTCTTGTCTTGGAGAAACTGCATATTGTCTTGCCAAATCCACTGAAAAAAAAGATAGAACAGTATGTTTTTCCTATGGGGAATACAAAAACTTCCCTTACTACACAATCCCGACTTTTTATGACCTTGTGGAAGAAGGCTGTTGAAAACACTGTTGGAAAAGGAGAAAATGCTGGTAACCAGCATTTTCTCCTTTTCCCACAATGTTTTCTACCCCTCCAAAAATGAATTTCAATTTTTGAGTCACATTTATTTTGTCGTCTGCAAATGCTTTGAATTTCGACTTGTCTAGATTTTTGTCTTGTGGAAAAAGTTAAGGTGACCTAATACTGCAGAGCTTTTATGCCCCTACAGGTGACAGCCAAAGAAAACATGGTGGGAAAAGAGGAAAGTGCCTGTAAACAAAAGTAGTGCCTGTAAACAACTTTTTCAACTTTTCCATACTGATCATTGTTTCAGTGATGGTTATGTGGGAAAGCAGCTAGTGGCTTGGGAAGAATATAGCCCAAAATACTTGAAAAACAAACTCCAGGAAAGCATGGATAGGTGCACTGGCCGCTGCGATAAAACAAAACTGCAAGAGTTAATCCGAACACAAAATTGCGTTCATGGATAGATGAAGAGAGAGACAGACAGATGGACAACCTGGTTCCATATACCCCCTTCCAAACTTTTTGTAGTGGGGGTATTAACTTCAGCCAATTCATTTAAAGTGAAGGACTAGATACAACTTCAGACAATAACCCTAGTTTTGGCTTCATAAATCTTTGTTTCTTCAGGATCTAAAAAAGTGTTTACATAGAACAAATCTCCTACCTGTCAAATGCATAAGAAACCATGATCTCCCTTAAATAATATTTTAAAGTTTAAATAAGAGCCACAGAAATGGTGCTCTCACGTGAAAGGTCAAGATTAAGGCAACCAATGTTGTGTTTATTCATGTAACTTGTATTGAGACAATGCATAAGAGAACCAACAGCAATGATTTAACCCATTACTAATTACCCCGGAAAAGAACCCTTTTGAAAACATTGTGGGAAAAGGAGAAAATGCCAGTAACCAGCATTTTCTCCTTTTCCAACAATGTTTTCTGCTCTATCAACGACAAATCCCGCATTATTAGTCACATTTAATTTGTCGTCTGCAAATGCGTTCAATTTGGACCAGGCTAAATATAGTTAGGGAAGAATATTATAAATATTATTGCTTGCAAAATCCCTGACTACATCATCTAACTATACTGCAGTTACCTGTTCCAATTCCTTTGATAGTTCAAAATTAAACTTCTTCCTCTCCTCGTATGGTAAAAGTTCCTTTTGTTCATCCTCTTCTCCTTTTGCCTTTGGTGCACATCTCTCATAGAATAGCATGTATGCACTATTTGTCTGCAACAGGAAAAACCTCAAATATCAGGGTGCACTTTCACATATTATCTCCTGCCGTAAAATTGGAACTACACACTCAAATATTTGAGTATGCATCCCAACTAATTCATCAACTATAATTCCATTGATATATCAACCTAAAAAGTATTTTGAACTATCCTACAAACCTTTCAAAAAATTGCTTTAAAACATTAACACCTATTTACAGAGCAATTTGTACATGTATATTTATCTAAATATTCGTTTTGATGCTTGTTTGGTATTCAACTCTTTACCGAATTATCCTCTATGAGAGACGCTTTTAAAAGGAAAAGGAGAAAATGGTGGCTAGCAGCAATTTCTCCTTTTCCCACAATGTTTTAAAGGAGAAAATGGTGGCTAGCAGCATTTTCTCCTTTTCCCACAATGTTACATTGTGGGAAAAGGAGAAAATGCTGCTAGCCACCATTTTCTCCTTTTCCTACAATGTTTTCCACCTTTCCACAAAATGCTTTCATTTGAACTACCTTTTATTTGTTGCTTGCAAAGGCTTTTAAAATGTACAAGTCTAAATTTTGTTCTTTGGCATGGAGAAATGATGCATTTTTTTTTTTTTCAAACTAATTGCAGTCATGTCACTGCAGCCAGTGAACACATGTATGCATTTGTGGAGTTTCTTTTACCAGTACTTCCTGTAACACTCTACCCAAGCCACTAGCTTGCTTTCAACTTATCTCTTTACCAAACACCTCAATTTTAGACTTATCCAAATTGAAAGCATTTGCACATGACAAATCAAATGTGACTAAATTAATGGATCTGTCAGTGAAAGAGTACAAATCTTTGTAGGAAATGGAGAAAATGCAGGTTACCAGCATTTTCTCCTTTTCCCACCAAGTTTTTTGTTTAAACAATGGTTATGAGGAAAAGCAGCCAGTGGCTTGGGAAGAATATTGTGCGAAGTACTAGTAAAAGAAACTCAGGGAAACATGGATAAGTGCAATGGCTGCACTGATAATAATGAAATAATGTTGAACACAGTGTTAAATACCATAAAATCGATCAATCAATCATTCAACCAACCAACCAACCAACCAATCAATCCATCGATCCATTGATCAATCAATTGATTAATCGATCCTACAATGTTCTCAAAAGTCTTCTTCCCTAGCGTCGTTAAAATACAGGATTGTATGTTAAAGGGTTAAACATTGCTGAAACAATGTACAGTAGTGAAATGAATCTTCTGTCAATGACTAATATCAGACCCCTATTATTAGAATTCTACAAACATTCTGAAACTAAGATTTTTAACTGAAACCTGTATGTGTTGATATAGATATTTTGTATTATTGTCAGACCCCAAAACAGTGTGGCAGAGCAGGAATTCCAATTCAAGACTCATGCATTACCAGTCCTGTAAGTTATCCACTGAGCTACTCTTTATGAAATCAGATCAGCTACTTCAAGTTCTATTGACATGTCCCATAATCGAATCAAATCAATACTTTCTATAAATTATAACTTACCTTCTCAAATGAAAAGTCCATAAACTTCTCTGTGACTGAATCATAGGTTTTGCTCTAAAAATGAAACAAAAAGTATTTAAATACCATTAATGGGAAATCATTAAACTAGTTTATATAGCAATGGAACATGGTCAGAACTGAGCATATTTCATTATTAAAAGCATCCTTACTTTAGATTTTTGAGTGTAAACATGAAGATTTTTCTTCTCATTCACAAGACACACACTGATAGCATGTATCTAAATGACACATAGACTAACTAAATATTGAAGTCTTGCCCTTTCTGAAGGTCTAATGAATACATGTGCATCAAATTCTTCTGGATATAAACTTCATTTTGACTGTTTTAAGATGTAATCAATAGAAAAGTTGCTTGCTTTGCTATAAGATCAATGTTTTTCCTTTGAGACACCGATATCAATTGTTATGGACCTAGATTCCCAAATTTCTGTGTAAATTTCTATGTAAAAACTGTGTTATTCACTCAGTGAAATGGTATTTTCAACTTGTTTCATTACTAACAATTCTCTTTCAAAAGCCCTTTCCCCTACATCACTACACAGACATATACTAAACCGACAAAGGAACATAGGGTAAATGTCTTATCCGCTAAAATGTTCAGTGTTAAATTGTTTGAATCAATATTTAGTTTGTTGTGGGACATAACATTTTTCAATACATAGCCAAAATTTCATTACAATATAACTAGTATTTGTGCAATTATCAAACAATTTCTGACTGTATCCCCAGTTTTTTATTGTGAGCGGATCTGCAGTTATTGCATAAAATGTATACCTTGTCTTTCTTTTTCCCTTTAGTATATATTTGCCCATCCCAGCTCCGAACATTCTGAATAATACTTACTGTCATTTCTCCACCAAAACACTCAGTAGCTATTTGACTCGGATCAAACTGTTTCACTTCTGCATCATTGAACAGGAACCTGTCAATGAAATTAATTGAAAAATATAGCTTTACTAAGACATTTCATTGTTCCTGTGAGCTGCCTTCCCATTTCAAGCTAAATCTCTCATCCCCAGACCAAACAGCATTACAAGTGTTCCTGGCATACATTTGACAGGAGTTGTTTTATTTCACCATCATATGGTATACAGCATCAATAAGAGAAATTATTGCAAGGTTAGGGAGGAGAATATTTTTAACGTTTTTTCCATATAAGCTGATGTAAAACTTGAGACCGATGGGATGGGACAAATTTTGACCCCATGGCTATAATCTGAAGAATCTTGATAGAGGTCTTTTAAATGAAGCTACATGCCAAATTTGGTAACCTTATGCTTTCAGACAACAAGAACTTCAAAGAGTTTTAATGTTTTTCAGTTTTGTTAATATGGCACCTGGAGCTTTTAGAGGAATCAAGTTCTTTCAAGAAATTCTGAAGAGGATCATGGCAGGATCATTTCAGTGAAGTTTGGTAAAAACTGTATAGGTAGTTTCAGAGAGGAAGATGTATGAAATAAAAGTAAACAGACAGATGCACTGACAGACGAACAGATGCATGGACACAGGATGGACACAGGGCCATGACATAAGCTCTGGCCTTTGACCAGTCGAGCTAAAATTTGTTTCCCTCATTGGCTTATTCCTTTCATTTCTGAATTCAAACATGAAGATTTTGGCTAATATCATATAGATGTAGGAATCTCCACTAATCAAAGGCCAGCAAGCCAGTGAGCTTATGTCTGTCTGTTCATGTGTTAACTTTAATAAATCATTAATCTATGAATGCCTATGTAACCTGACCAGCATCCTAAAGTTAGGTTTAAGAAAGAACGCACCAAGTAAATTTTTCTGCAGTCATTGTAGATCCATGATCAGACAGCACAGAACATGCAGTCTGATTTCAATTCCAAACTGCTAGGTATTTGGAGAGATATCAAATAAATGCAGTAAAAATACAAACCATTTATCCTGACCAGACTCTGACTTGTTGAGTCTATCTCTGATAAAACTGTAGTAATGGCCGCCATCAGCTGTGCCGGTGTGGACAGTTACACCAATCAGTTCGTACTCGTACAGCTCTTCCTCATCTGATACAATCATGTCTCTCTCTATAAAACCTGACTCTTCATCGTCATCATCATCTGTTTGAAGAAGAATCTTAATTGCAGTATGAGAAGTAATAATATCACAAACTTTTTAAACACCTAATTATACATCCCTGAGGTAGGAGCCTTTTAAAAACATTGCAAAAAAGGAGAAAATACTGGTAACCAGCATTTTCTTATTTTTCTAAAATATTTTCTACCCTTGCAACGACAAACCTTACGATACGAGCCATATTTAGTTTGTCATCTACAAATACATTCGTTCTGGACAAGTTGTTTGGAAAAAGTTCTTAAAACATTGTGAGGAAAAGGAGAAAATGCTGGTAGCCTAACCATTTTCCCCTGTTCTCTACCCTTCTTAGCCAAATCCAACCATTTAAGCTACACTTAATTTGTCTTCTGCAAATGCTTTGGATTTGTACCAGTGTAAATTTCTTTTTTGCTAAAGAGTTAACTGACTACCAAAAATAAAATAAGCTAGAGAACAAAAGTTTTTGCCAAGTATATTCCAATTTCAATACATCAATTAAAATTATAACTCAATTTTTACTGCAGACAACATTTTACAGCAGACTGTTTCACTTACTTTGTGGCAAAAGGAAGATTTGCTATTATCCAAAAATCTGTTCTTTTGTTACTGTGTTTCACATAAATTCACATACTTTAATTCATTTTGACAAACTCTTTCCTGTTTCCTGCTCAGCCCAGTAGCTCTGACGGTCATAAACAGGACCTGAAACTGGCATGGGGGGTGCCTCTGGTTAGGATCCCCAGTTCTGCCAATTTCTTTCCGAGTCAGTGGCTTGGGAAGAATATTGGGTGCCATACTGGTAAAAGAAACTCCAGAAAAGCATGGACAGGCCCCCTGGGCTGTGATATAACTATGTTGAAAATGGCATTAAACACCATACAAACAATTAATTTCAAGAGAAAAGGACACATAAGTCTGAATCACAGATTCATCAGAGACATATTTAATGTTATACATTCTGCAAACATTTAATTTCATTACTAAAGACCCTTGATGGTGGTACCCAGTAAGTGGAGACAGTTTATATAAGTGCTTACAACACAAGTTTAAATGCAGTATTGATCAATTTAGGATGAAAATTTTCCCATTTGCCTTCATATCTGCATAGAACACCATCATACATTTTGGTAAGATAATATAAAAGTGCATCTTTCCCCCCCCCCCAACACACACTACTCCAAACCCAATCCACTTGTTTACAAATACTATAACTTACCTTGTTTCAGTTTATCAGAGCTGATCAAATTCTTCTCCATGTAAGAAAACATATCTAGACGAAGCGGGAAGGAGAAGTGTGTATTGACTTTCTCCTTCATCATGGTCAGCATATTGAAAGTGTATCTCATAGTGTTGAAACACAGTATCTTAGGTAACCTCTTGAAACATGCCCTGTAATAAAAAACAACAGATGCTCTATATAGATAAGGTGCAAAAAGTATCGACCCATGTCAGCCTGCACAGTCTGTGCAGGCTGACATGGGTCAAAACTTTTTGTTATTGGAAATTATCTGAATGTAAAATGACCTTTCTACGTACCATAGGATTCAGCTGGTTTTTAGATAAAATGGTTCAATTAATAGATATGAGGCATGCTTCATGAAAAGGCTGTTTAATGCATCTACAAAAAGTATGGACCTATGCACAGTCCATGCAGGCTGACATGGGTTGAAGCTTTTTGTTATTGGAAATTATCGGAATGTAAAAGGACATTTCTACCACAGGATTCAGCCTGTTTTTAGACAAAATGGTTCAATATTATGCAAAAATTTGCTTGACATATTGCATTCTGAAAATGCAACAAATCCCATTTTCCCTCAGCTTCCCTCATATACTTGATGTCATTAATCATCACAGGTATGGCTATATTCATACAAAGAGTCTCTATAGCAACTGCCATATTTCTTGACATTGGAGTAAGAACACAGTGTTTCATTCACTGCATGCATGTACATGTCCAATGAAATGGGACAAAATTAACATCACAAGGTACAAATCTCACACGAAATTTGATTGGCTCATCCACTTGCACTAATGCCAATACATGCACATTAACTCTTTACCAGGTAACAAAATGTTAGACTTCTTTCAATTTTAAAATCATTTGAATGTCAAATTGTAACCTGCATTTTCTCCTTTAACCACATTTTTTCCTATCCTTTTTAGAGACAAATCCAATTATTTTAGCCACATTTGTCATCTGCAAAACTTTTCAATATGGTCAAGCCAAAAATTTCCACTTTTGGTACTGAATATAAGCTTAAAACTTCTTCATTTGAGTTCTCTATACAATAACTTATAAAAATTTTGTCTTTCTCTACCGATTTGTCAAATGTCTTTTCCGTCAAACATCAAATTTTATTTCAAACATAGGCAAGCACAATTCATGGAAATGTTGTGACAAGTATTTAAGCTACATATTATATTAAAGTTTGGTACCTTTTCTCAGCTCTGACTTTCTTACTGCACTTTGAACATGTATACATATTGTCTCCTTCCAACATGTCCTTTACGGTGACTTCATCTAGGGACTCCTGCATATAGCAAGATAACATTTAAAGTTTAACTCTCTACCTTAATATCCATTATATCAATAAAATTGAGGAGATAGGCTCTTAAAAACATTGTGGGAAAAAGTGGAAATGCTGGTAACCAGCATTTCCTCTTTTTCCCACGTTTTCTACCCTTTCAAAGGAAATATCAATTATTTGAGCCACATTAAATTTTGTCAATTGCAAACACTTTTAATCTGGACCAATCTGAAATTTTCCTGTTAGGTAAAAAGTTAAGCTACTACCAAACTGGCAATTTTCAGATGCAAGAATTATTTCAAAGTTTACAAAACATCAAGGACTTGAAGCAAAAGAAAACACTGATCATTAACAGTATGGAAAATGTTATGGCAAAAGCAGCACTTTCTGTTACAAGAAATCGCTCCTTTTCTCAAAATGTTTTCCAAAGTATTTAACTGCTGAGGTGTAAAAAGATGTATTCGTACATTGATAGGTTGACTAGAGAAACTTATGCTCATATGGCGAAAAAAAAAAAAAAAAATCATTGGATGAGAGTTTCAGGAAAACAGAGTGAAGAAACGACAAGTGCTTTAACCCTTTCCCAAACGACAAATTTTGGACTGGTCCAAATTGGAAGAATTTGCAGACGACAGTTTTAAATTTGATGAAAATGGCAGAAAGGTCTCAAAAAGGGTAGAAAACACTGTGGGAAAAGGAGAAATTGCTTGTTACTAGCAATTTCTCCTTTTCCCACAGTGTTTTCAAAAGACCAGTACTGCAGACACGTGAAAACCAGGGCTTGTTTTCGAAAGGGTTAAAATATGCAAATATACATTTTCTCTCCATGTCCTGACTGATTGTTTTTTTTTGCTGCTTTTACCTTGATTTCAGTCATATCACGATGGCAGCTTATTCATTCACCCATGTCCCTAGTTTCACCAGTACTAGGGCAATGTTTTGAAGGAAGAATCTATGAGATTTACTTTCACAAGAATGGTTTAACTGCAGATATGAAGTGAAAGATCAGACAAGTTAAAGTACATACATAAAGATTTTTCATGTCTGTCACCTGACATCTGACCGTGTAAAATTCTTCTAATGTTCTGCTTACATGGGGACAATCCTGAAAATAATAAAAATGAATATTTAACTATGACTTGGTCCCAGGTAAAACATAGTTGTTCCCCCCAAGTTTAAGAAGTATCTTAAATTGTAATGAGTAAAGAAATATGTTTAACTCTTTACCAAACGACAGAATTCTAGACTGGTCCAAATTGAAAGTATTTGCAGACGACAAATAAATGTTACTGAAAAATTGAAGTTTGTTTTGGTAAGGACAGAAAACCTGGAAAAAGGAGAAAATGCTGGTTACCAGCATTTTCTCCTTTTCCCACAATGTTTTCAAAAGGCTTCCTCCTCAGGGGTCATCAAAAGTCGGGACTGTGTGGTAAAGGGTTAATATAATGACTGAAAAGGAGTTAAAGATAGACCAGTAAACTACAAATGAAATGTGTACCACTGACTTAGCAATGGAAATGCACTTTGGAAGCCAGCCATAGTATGTTGCAATTTTGTAAACTTCAAAGAAAAGAAATAACACCCTATCTTTTCCTGTTTCAAAAAAACTAACAGATGGCTGAAACTGGGCAAAAGAATGTCAACAAGGACTCAAAATTACTGAACTTTGAATCGGTTTTAGTGTATCCTTAGCATGTGGATTTCTGCAAAACAAAATTAGCCATGCTTTGCGAAAAGGGGGGTTAATGCATCTGCGAAAAGTATTGACCCAGGTCAGCCTGCGCAGTCCGCGCAGGCTGACCTGGGCCAAAACTTTTCGCTGTTGGTCAATTTTCTGTATGTCAAAGGACCAGTCTACCTTATGATACAGTGGGTTGTTACACAGAATGGATTTTATGGATCCCTAAGTATGTGATGACTTGCTTGGTACCATGCATTACGGAGATGCATTTAGCCTCCTTTTGCCAGAGCATAGCTCAAATATATAATTAAGCAGCACTCTGGGAAATGGAGGCTTGATCCATATGTGTTGCATTATACCAAGCAAGTCATCACATAATTATGGATTCATAAAATCCTTTTTGTCTAACAATCTACATCATGAGGTAGAATCGTACTTGGGCATGCAGAAAATGTACAGGACTGCGCAGGCTGACATGAGTTGATACTTTTTGTAGATGCGTTAAGTCACCTTTTCAAAGAGCATGACTCATTTGATAGTAATTTTAAACAACTTACCAATGACACAACATTGTTTGTGATTATGCCTCCAAACAGGTTTTTCACCAACTTTTTCTGAAAGACAGAATAGAACATATCATTAACCCATAAGCTGCTAATGTGTAGCAAAATATCTGTCATAGGTATGCTATAAAATTCATTGAAAGGAACTCTTAGGTTTGAGCAGAACATCTTTAACCTTTTACCACACAATCCCGAGTTTAAACGACCCTGAGGAAGAAGCCTTCTGAAAACATTGTAGGAAAAGGAGAAAATGCTGGTAACCAGCATTTTCTTTTTTTTCCATGATGTTTTCTACCCGTCCCAAAACAAATTTTCATTTTTCAGTCACATTTATTTTGTCATCTGCAAATGCTTTCAATTTGGACGAGTATAAAAATTTTGTCATTTGGTAAAGAGTTAAACAGTATAATTATCACAAAGCTACTTATCTATACCATATATATCAAGTTTGTACTAAGTGAACTTCTAGCATGTTCAAGGCAATATAAGGTGCTGCTATAGATAGTGCTACAGATCAACATTAGACTGCACAGAACATGCAGTAGGAATAATGAGCTACACTGTGCCATATTTGGAGAGATATTCTGGCTAAACTTTTCAAAATGGCTACAAAAATACAACAAAAAAAGTTTTGTCAACTGAGAGTAGGTTTCATTTACCTAGTGGTCAAGAACTTAATCCTTACCCAGCTAAGTAAGCAAAATGAAATTTTCAAGCTGATAGTAAAAACCCATATTTTACTAAAGGTATTTTTTTGAGAAAAAATACCTCCTTACTGGATAGTGTAGATCCACAGTCAGACTTCATGTTCTGTGCAGTCTGATCTTGATCTGCACTGTCCGCAAAAGGCCCTAGAGTCATGCTTAGCAGCCTATGGGTCAAGTTCCTTACACAGACTTGAGTGGAAAGTGAAAAAAATATGTGAGCCATGCTCTAGCAAAAGGGGGCTTAATGCATCTCGGTGATGCATTGTACCAATCAACCCATCACATGATTGTGGAACCATAATAGCCACTTTTTTTAACAACCGAGTAAATCATGAGGTAGAATGGTCCTTTGACAGGCAGAAAATTAGCTGATAGCAAAAAGTTTCGGCCCAGGTCAGCCTGCGCAGACTGCGCAGGCTGACCTGGGTCGATACTGTTCGCAGATACATTAAGCCCCCTTTTCACAGAGCACAGCTCAATTTCTTTGACAGTATATAATGCTCACTTGCAGATTTCTTGGACAACTGATTAAGAATAAATAAAAAAGTACATTATACAACCCCTAGAACTATTGATCAGAGAAAAGAACATACCATTTCTGGTGACATTTCCTCCAGTTTGGTTATCAAATCTGTGAAGAACTCGGTCATGTCTTTCTGTTCCCCGGTGTTTAATGGCTGCTTGTCCATCGTATAGGCTTTACAGAAACCACGAGGATTGTAGGCCTTTCTTTCACTTTCCTGTCATAAAAGATATAATTATGTAACATTAACATTAACTCTTTACCAAACGCCAAACATTTAGACTTGGGAATACTTCGAGGGACTGAAGTAGACAATTTCCATCAGGTAAAAGTTATATTAGAAGTCTGCACGCATTATCAGAACTTTTCAAATGGCCCTCTTAGTAGAACAAGGATTGTAAGCCTTTCATTTCCCTGTAATAAGAGATGTAATCATGTGTAACTGATATTTAATTCTACACCAAACAACCAAGCTTAGACTTGACAATGCTGAAAGAACTTGCAAACAAAAAAGAAGATTTAGCAACATGGTGGAATTTGTCTGTAAAATTTTAGAAAGTATTGTGGAAAAAAGAGAAAATGCTGGCTACCAGCATTTTCTCCTTTTTCAACAATGTTTTCAAAAGGCTTTTTCCTCAGGAAATTCACAAACCCATCATCCAAACAGAGAGCAGTGGTGACAGAGAAATGAATTCAGTTATAATGACAATCATCAATCCTCCAAATTCGCTTGGCTGTGAATTTGAAGCATGGACTCCCCCCCCCCCCCCCCCCCCCCCCCCCCCCTGCAAGCCCTGTATATAACTGACTGAGCTACGAGGCTTGGGTCCTTGTAAAAGATGGGTAATCAATAGATTCAATGTTACATATATGCTGGAAAATATTGGGACAAAAGGAGAAATTGTTCATCATGGGTAAATTCTCAATATGCTTATCATTATGGCTTACCTGGAGGTATGCAAACATTTTCTGCAGTTCAACAAGTGTACTCTCATGTTTCATGGGTCTTGAACACTGTAATAATAAAAGCAGTTTCAACCCTTTACCAGACGCCTTGTCCAAATTAAAAGCATTTGCAGATGACAGTTTCAATGTGGCTCAAATGGTGCAATTTTTCTTTGATGAGGTAGAAAACATTGTTGGAAAAGGAGAAAATGCTGGTTACTAGTATTTTCTCCTTTTACCACCATGTTTTCAAAAGGCATCATTCCCTGGGTCGTTAAAAGGCAGCATTGTGTGGTAAAGGGTTAATTACATTATGATGAAAACTGTACACGTGCATGTATAATACACAATAAATAGACATTTTACAATATTTACGTGTCTAAATATAAACAAAACTTTCTCTTGAAAAATGAAATTAAAAATTACATGACAGAGTAAATGAGCCGTTGTTTTTATACAATAATATAGGTTTTACTCATTTTTTTTTTTTCAGGAGTTCTACAAAATCCTAAACTCATTTTCAAACTCGCCATAGACTTTAGGTGTTAATAATTTACCGACCAATCCTGTCTTTTAATACATGTGTTCAAAAATGCCTTTGAAAACATTGTGAAAAAAGAAGAAACTGCTGGTAACAGACAAGTTCTGTGCAGTTACAACTTTTACAGCCCCTGCAGCCAACAGCTTTCAAAAACATTATAGGAAAAGTAGCAAATGCTTGTAACAAGCATTTCTCATTTCAGCCATGTTTATATATTGTTAAAAAACAATACTTTTTTCCCCTCAAGTCTTTGTCCTTCATGTATTTTGTTGAAAACTTTTAGTAGCATTGGGAGTTTGATTTACAAACTTGTACAATAATCATATTTCAAATCTAAAATCTACCTTTGCCTGTAAAACTGATTGTCTCGCCTGTGGAATCATGTACAGATGCTGCATACAAGTAGCCATGTAACACGTTGCTCCAAGGTTGGTCAGTCCTACATACCCACATTTTGATCTCCCATCTTCGTGGGGCCAATAATCCCATGGATAGGCCGCATGGGAATCTGTGGTAAATACAAGAATGGATCACAAAGTTGACCCTATAACCATCAATCACTTTTTAGCCTTTTCCCAAAGAACAAATTTTACACTCTTTTAAATTCAAAACATCTGCAGACAACAAATCTAAAATTTGTACAAATGAGCTTAAGGTCTCTGATAGGGTAGAAAACATTGAGGGAAAAGGAGAAAATGCTGGTCACCGGAATTTTCTCCTTTTCCAAAAATGTTTTCAAAAGCCTTCTTTCCCTGGATCGTTAAAACCCACCATTGTTTGGTAAATGGTTAACAAACCTGAGAAAGACGCCTTTCAAAAGCACTGTAGGAAAAGGAGGACATTCTAGTATACGGCCTTTCTTTCCATTTTCCACAAACTTTTTACCCTATTAACCCTTTACCAAACAATCCTGGGTTTTAATGACCCTGGGAAAAAGGTGTTTTGAAAACATTGTGGGAAAAGGAGATTTCTCCTTTTCCCACAATGTTTTCCAGCATTTCAGAAACAAATCCAATCATTAAGCAACATTTAATTTGTCATCTGCAAATGCTTACAATTTGGACCAGTCTAATATACTACCATCTGGTAAAGGGTTAGAGACAAATCCCATCATTTAAGCATCATTTGAGGTCAAACCTGTAAAGATAGCATCTAATACTTCACCATACAAAACCATAGATCTGTCCAAGTGGAAGACATTTGTCAATGGGATAATGTGGCTCAAAGGATGGGATTTGTTTTAGAAAGGGTACAAAACATGCGGGAAAAAGAGAAAATGCTGATTACCAGTATTTTCTTCTTTTCCAACAATTCTTTTTAAAAAGTTTTTGGAAACAGGGTGAAGATGGGATGCTGTGAGAAAGGGTTATTAAACAAGTGAGATTAAAATGTCACGCAAGTCACAAAAAATCAGTGTGGCATACAGGAAAACAGCCCATTTTAAGTACTCTCCCCATTTGTTCATGTTTTCAACCTTCAGCTGAGGCAGATGCTACAAAATTATATTAACCCTTTACCACATGCCCAAATTTTAGACCTGTCCAAATTGAAAGCATCTGCAGACTGTAATTTAATTTTGGCTCAAACGATACCATTTTTCTTTGGTAGGGTAGAAAACATTGTGGTAAAAGGAGAAAATGCTGGTTACCAGCATTTTCTCCTTTTCCCACAGTGTTTTCAAAAGCCTTCTTCCTTAGTGTACTTAAATTTGGCATTGTGTGGTAAAGGGTTAAAAGGTTGCAGACAAAATAGAGAATCATCTTGTGTAAGATAACATCCTTTTTCTTACCTTTGGTATGCTGGTTTAACATTTTGGTGTGTAGTAGTTTATAATTTTCAATATTTCCTTTCACCATCTCCACAAGGAGGTCATAGGCACCAGATCTAGATGCTTGACTCTTACACTTTGGGAAGTATCTCTGTACTGGGGATGGGAGGGCAAACAGACACTGGAAGAGCTCTTGAAGAAATTCCTAGAACAAAAAAAAGAGCATTGTCTTCACATTTGCAACAAAAATATACCTATTTGCATGCCTAAATATAGACAGATGGATGGGCAGATGAACAGACAGACGGATACAGACAGATTCCAAAATACCTCCAAAAACAATCATGTTTTACAGGGGAACAATAAAAATGGGTTTCATGATGTACATTAATCAGTCAATGAGAATGTGGACATTCGATTCCTTTACATTTTCAATATGACATCTTCAGTGATTTCAATTTCTGACAAAGCGTGAGGCAGTAAGATAAACGAGCCATGCACTGAGAAAGGGGGGTTTAACAAATTTGCAAAAAGTATGTACCCAGGTCAATATAACCAAGTTAACCATAATTAGCATGGATGGTGAAATTCAGTCATTGTAGTAGGTGATAAAGAGAATGAACCATACCCACAAATATTTTTGTTCACTTTATAAGAATGACACCATTAAGAAATCTTGGAAAAATTCTATTCAAAGGCCTTATTGTGGCCAAATATAATTAGTTTTCAGTATAAAATACTGGCAAATTTCATTCCTCCCATTTAAAGGTATGGCAATCAACGTAAGTCTGACAATCTTTTACAGGATGGCTGGTCACAGTTCCAGTCACAGGCAGAACAATGAATGTTAAAAATGAATTAACCTTTACATTTGCCATTATTTTCTCTAGTTCTAACTCTTAGGCTGCTTAACGCGACTCAAGGACCTTTTGCGGACAGTGTACATCAAGATCAGACAGCACAGAACGTGCAGTCTGATCTTGGATCTACACTGTCTAGATATTTCCCCCCCCCAAAAAAAATAACTGAAAATAGCAACATTTAGGTGTTTACGATGGACTTAAAATTTTCATTTCACTTATTTAGCAGGTTAAGGATTAACATTTATTGTTCTGCCAGAGACTGGAGCCTTGACCAACTTCAGTTTAACAGGTCGCCATACTTATCATGACATTAGGTCTTCTGGCCTTTGACCAGTACAGCTAAAAACCAGTATCTATTCAAAAGATATACGCAAATAACATGTTTAATTTCAATAATGCTGTAATGAATGAATTGCTTTTTTTCTTACTCCACATTCTGGTAAGCTTTTGAAGGGTGGGTTATGTTTGAACACAGCAGTGGTTATATTAAGTAAGCCTATCAAGCCATCGTCTTCCTCAAATCCATGGCGGGTTTCCAAATACTCTCGATCCAAAATATGCTGACACAGATCTTTGGCTAGAATGTTCAAATTCACTGGGCTCTCCTGAAAAAAGGGATGGAAACAAAATAGAGGCATAATTTCTGGACCAAACCACTTTATTTATTCTGATTACAAACCTGTGGAAGACAAAACCATTTACCTGGCACAACTGTGTAGTTTATTTAACAAAAACCCTTAGCTTTATTGAAGAAGACAAAATTTGCAGATGACAAATGTAGCTCAAATGGTAGGATTTGTTTCTTAAACAGTACAGAACATTGTATAAAAAGGAGAAAATATTGTTTACCCGCAATTTCTACATTTCTCACATTTTTAAACACCTTTTTCTTCAGGGTTGTTAAAAAACAGGATTGTTGGTGAAAGATTAAAGCAATAACAGCAACTTTAGACATGTGCTTTTAATTTGCTCTATCTCATGTAAAAAAAAAATTCCAATTAAATTCCATTTCAGATGGGAAAAATTATGCATTTCACATCACAAGAGTCATTCCAAATGCACGAAACAAGGGCCAATCTGTAATTTTGTATTGCTATAAATTACTCTTTTCTAGATGTAAAGATAACATTTCTTTTCTAATACACAAAGTTTGGGCAATTTACTAGAGCATCCAACTTGTTTCCCTCCCCCCACACCCCCACCCCGTCTCAAAAAAAATGCTTCACCCAAACTGTATAACCACATTCAAATAGTCCATACCTTCATATCAGCATGTCTCACTTAACTCTTCACCAAACGACAAAATTTTAGACCGGTCCAAATTGAAAGGATTTGCAGAAGACATATTAAATGTAGCTCAAATGATGATTTCTGTTTTGGATAAAGTTAGAAAACATTGTGGGAAAAGGAGAAAATGCTGGTTACCAGCATTTTCTCCTTTTCCCACAATGTTTTCCAAAGCCTTTGCTTAATAATGAGTTAAACACAACAAGACTATCAACCAGGGTACGAATGTTATCTGACATTGCCTAAAACTAAGCGCTTACATTTTCATTATTAGCATCCATCTTGGAAATAGATTCTACAAATCTGCACACCAGCCAAAAGTAATCTCTCACACCTGGACCGTAAAATTCCTTCTCCTTTGGGGAACCTTCCACCTTTAAATAAATATTGAAACATTAAATAAACTCTCTAACAGACAATCCCAGCTTTTAACAACCCAGAGAAAGAAAGCTTTTGAAAACATTGTGGGAAAAGGAGAAAATGCTGGTCACCAGCATTTTCTCCTTTTCCCTCAATGTTTTCTACCCTATCCAAAACAAATTTCAGTTTTTGAGTCACATTCATTTTTGTTGTCTGCAAAGGATTGCAATTTCCGAGGGCTTAGAATTTTTTGTTTGATATAGAGTTAACCAAAGTCATTTGTACAAGAACATGTACTTGTTTCTTATTTATCCCATTAAGCCACTTTTATGCCCTAATGTCTATTGCCTTTTCTGGCATCCTAGGAAAACGAGTGGACTGCAACAAGCCAAACTGCTACTTTTCCTACATATTGATAAAAGTACTACTTCTTCCCTTTGTAGTTTTCCTTGTCATTTTGGCTTGAAATAGAAGTGGCTTAACATATCTTTAAACATATCTCCAACAGTTCTTAATAATGGTCTAATATCAAGTTTAAAAAAAAAAAAAAAAGACATCCTATTGGCTTGGACTCTCTGCCAATCAGATGGGTAGTATCAAAATTTAAAATAAATGTTATAGAATTTAAAATAAGACTTCAATTTTGAATGGTTGGCAGTTATTCTATGGCAACAATTCACTTGATACATGCTTATTTTCTCTCCAATAAAGGGATGTTATGACTCTAAGCAGTGCTGAGAGGAACTACATCGAGACAAAGTTTCCCAGGTTTGTATAGGCCTAGTCCCTGGGGCTCTCAGTAAAAGCATATCCATTCAAGGCTTTGTAGATAACACTGTTTAGATACAGTTTTATGTTGCTTTTAACAGTTTTCCAGTCAGATAACAACTGCAGCTCACTTATTCATTTTTTTCCTGTGTTTCACCAGTACTAGAGTTCAACAGAGTTGTGGCACATGACCAGCACTGCCAGCCGGGACTGAACCCTCAATCTCTGTATAATGAATCTACTCTCAAATGTTTTGCAATAGTCTTTCTTTTGCTATTTCACTTCAATTACAATATATATCTCCATCGGATGTATTCATCACCTTCCCAAGTTAAGAAAATAAGATTTAGAACTGTTTACGGAATACAAGCCTGTTTCTTGACAAAATTTGCCTAACAGGTTTGCAACAGTAAAAGCTACGGAAACATAGCTAGCCAAATGACAGTAACCCATGAAAAGTGCTGACAGGAATAAAAAATTAATCACCTAAGCATTGTTACATTCTAAAATAACTACCAGATCTAACTACAATTGACCCAAACAATGTGCAGTCTGATCTGAATCAAGAAGGTCTGATATTTTGTTCTTCAGTCTGATAATTGCAGCCTTGATATTGCAACACTGTCACCTTTTTTACAGAATAAAAATGTCCATTTCATTCATTTGGCAATCTAACAGTAAATCATGTTGCAGCAATATAAATGGCAAGAAAGTCCTTTACTTACATCTACATGTTTCTGTGGCTTTACTTTGAGAGCTTCTTGCAGGAAACTCAGTAAGTTTGACAGAATGGGTAACAGGAATGGGTAGCCTGTCTTACTGCCATCAGCTGTTCTACCAAAACATAGTCTATACAAACCAGCACATGCCTCTCGCCTCACATGGCCCTGGAATTGAAAAAGACAAACAGAACTATGAAGGATCAAACTGATCTTTCTGCATAGTAGACTGACAGTTTTTACTAACAAGGCCGCAATAAATATTGTAGTAGTAGTTTATTTATTAACCCTTTACCACACAATCCCCAGTTTTAACCACCCTGAAAGAAGAAGGCTTTTGAAAAAATTGTGGGAAAAGGAGAAAATGCTGGTAACCAGCATTTTCTCCCTTTCCCACCATGTTTTCCATTCTATCAAAGACATAAGTCATCTTTTGAGCTGCACTTAAATTGCCATGTGCAAATGCTTTCCATTTGATCAAGTGCAAAATTTTGTTGTTTGGTAAAGAGTTTAAGTGAAACAAATTAAATAAAACATACTTCTTATGAATAAACAAAGTGAGTAGTATAACCATGAAGCAATGTATAAATGAGCCCTGCTCTGTGAAAAGGGGCTTAATGCATCTCCTTGATGCGTCATACCAAGAAAATCATCACAGTATTATAGATCTGTAAAATCCGTTTTGTATAACAACCTACTGAATCATGAGGAACAATGGTCCTTTGACATTCAGAAAATTCACAACTGGCAAAAAGTCCTTGGACATGCAGAAAATTTACCAAACGCAGAAAGTTTCAGTTAAAGATCAGCCTGCACTAACTGCACAGGCTGACCTGTGTTGGTACTCTTTGCAAATGCATTAAGCTCCCCTTTCCACAGAGCATGGCTTAGATGAATTAACCAGCCATACAAATGGCTTCTTAGTTCTATATGTTTTTACGAGTCTAAAAAAAAAGGCTTTTGAAAACATTGTGGGAAATTTAGTTTAAACACCTTGGCAACTTACTGTGTCAAAGTTCTTCTGGTGCTGCTTTGATCAATACTATGCACAACACTATATCCCAGGCTGCTTTTCAAGATAAACATTTTCAAAACTAGGTTCAGAAGGAAAACAGGAATGAATCTTTAAGACTATAATAAATGCTCACGTAGAATTTCACCCAATCCAAGATTCAAACTCACAACCCCTTGATCACTGTCCCAGTGACCTACCTCTGAGCTACAGAGTGCTCAATCCAAGTCCACAAAAAAAGATGATAAATACGGACCCAAAGACAGAAAAAGATAGATGATAAATACTGACCAAAAAAAGATAGAATCTGCAACAAGAGCACCAGATATGTGTGCCAACTCTCTGCTGCAATTCCTTTTTCAGTGAAAATCTGAAAACATGGCACAACAGGGTCAAAAATATTTCCACCTGCCCTTCTGTTTTGGGTTCCCCTTTTGATACTAAACAACTAGCCCAAGTTTGAAATATGTATCTTCAGTAATAACAGAGAATATATGAGAAAATTTTTGCATTATGGCAATGCAGTTACAGATAACAACAAGGCTATCACAAGACTTGCATGTTTTCTTCAAAAACAGCTAAGGT
Organism: Tridacna gigas; assembly: GCA_945859785.2. Classification (NCBI taxonomy): domain Eukaryota; kingdom Metazoa; phylum Mollusca; class Bivalvia; order Cardiida; family Cardiidae; genus Tridacna; species Tridacna gigas. The sequence continues at coordinate 10,332,042 of OX244029.2, read as the reverse complement.
GATATGGAAAGGGCCCACTCAAGGATGAAAGTCACATTATAGCAATTTTCACTGTAGCACATATTCCTTACCTCTGGTGCTTCCAAGGTCAGTCTTTTTAGCCAGCTTTCAAAATTTGGTGCTGAACACAAACAATCCTTCACTTCTTGGGAAGAAAATGCCCAGGATACAAGGAATGACAAGGAATAATGAACAACTGAAATGACAAACATGCCTGCTATAAGTGCTTCACCTTATTGGGATGACATGTGGTTACTCCAAATTCATGCATTATAATCCTTAACTCTTTAGCAGACGACCAAACTACAGACTTTTCTAAATTAAAAGCATTTGCAGACGAAATATTAGATATGGCCAAAATGATGGAACTTGTTTTTGAAAGGGTGAAAAAACATTGTGGGAAGAGGAGAAAATGCTGGTACTCAGCATTTTCTCCTTTTCCATCAATGTTTTCAAAAGCCTTCTTTCTTATGGCTGTTACACTTCGGCATTGTGTGGTAAAGGGTTAACTCTTTACCAAACAGCAAAATTTTAGACTGGTCCAAATTGAAAGCATTTGCAGATGACAAATTAAAGGTGGCCCAAATGACAATACTGGTCATTGATAGGGTAGAAAACATTGTGGGAAAAAGAGAAAATGCTGGTTACCAGTATTTTCTCCTTTTCCCACAATGTTTTCAAAAGCCACCTTCCTCAGAGTTGTTAAAAGTCAGGACTGTGTGGTAAAGGGTTAATTGAATGGCATACTGTATTTACAGCATAAGCAATTTGAATAGTGAATCTTAAAGATTCATAAAACTGTTTCTAATGACAATTACAAATTCAAGGCTGCACTCAGCATATTTTTAATGGGATTATCATGAATATGTCAGCGAGCAAAATGGTATAATTCAGCGAGAAACATATCAAGTATATCAAGAATCTTCCGACATTTACCTCATCTCAACGGCATAGTTTTACTCATTACTAGATCTATACCACAAAAGTTTTGACTAATCAAAACTTAAAGCATTTGCAGACTACAAATAAGAAGTAGTAAAATCAAGGCATATGTCTTTGATAGAATAGAAACCATTTTGCGAAAGGTGAAAATGCTGGTTCTCACAATGTTTTCTAAAGCCTTCTACCTCAGGTTCGGTAAAACTCAAGACTGTTTGGTACAGGTTTAACAGAAAGAACAATAAAATTTGAAAAAAATAAAAATACGCTATTTTTGACCATGTACACAACAGACTTACCCTCAGTGCGTCCCCAAGTCCCAGCATGCATCTGGTTGGAATCACTGTAAAATGAATACAGAAATATTTGAAAATCTCATGCCATAATAACAATATTACTTACTTTACAAAATGAATAATATTCAATTTTTTCCCCTTTCTTTTTTCTTTTTGAAGTCATGTGTTGAAATTTTCCAAGATATTTTTCTATTAAAAAACATCTAAGTAATGGAAATCGTAGATCTAAGATCAGACAGCAAGTTTTGTACTGAAGCTTCCTGTAGGTGGTACAGTGTCTGCCTCTCACACCAAAGGTTCTGGGATGGAAACTGTGATGATCATTCTTTGGAACCATATTCATCATGGTTAAGGTTTCCAGAAAACGATCATTGAAAGTGATTAACATACGTTGTAAGAACTTGTTCCATAGTCGATGTAAAATAAATAGGTTTAAACTTAAAAACAAGCCAGAAAACAGTATTTATTCAAAGAGTTTTCAGTGCAGCTCCTACGCTCTGGTGCCTTCTATTTCTCTATCATGATGTTCAACAAACTGGTTTTGATTACTATGGTAATAAACCCTCTCACAATGAGACTATCGGAAACAGACAGTGAAGGAAGTGGCTTTAAAAATCAGACTAGCAGAAACAGACAGTGAAGAAAGTGGCTTTAAAAATCATTTAGACAAAACAATCAGTGTTGAATTCACCAACCATTCTAAACTGCATTCTTAAAGTTTTTCTAGATTTAGAAAGAAACAAGATTTCTGATTAGCTAAACCATTTAAATTTAAACAATATCTAGATATAGAGAGTTACACACTTTCTGATTGGTTAAAACAAACGGTTAAGCCAATCAGACACTGAGTTTCTTTCTGCATCTAGAAAATTCCTCAAATAAGACTTCCTAAGAATATGATATTAAGGATGGTTGGCGAATATGGGCCAGGAACTAATTTATTGCTTCCAATGTCTTTGCTTTTGGTTTACTAATGTAACTTTTATCACTCAAGTCACCTACCCTGGCATGGCTGCATCATACAGGATCTTCATCAGAATTGTTAGAACATCACTTACATTGAGAAAGGATATCAATGTCTGAAAGTAACACAAACACACACAAAAATATATGTAAACTTTACAAATAAAACAAAGTGCAAGCATGTTTGAGTTGATCCTTAGTCTTACTTGGACACTTCACCAAAACTGCATATATTACACCACTCACCTTTTACCACACATTCCATGTTTTAACAACCCTGAGGAAAAAACCCTATGACAAAATTGTAGGGAAAAGGAGAAAATACTAGTAACCAGCATTTTCTTTTCTAACCTTTTCAAAGACAAATCTCATAATTTCAGCTACATTTCTTTTGTTGTCTGCAATACTTTGAATTGGGACAGGTCCAAAATTTTGTTCTTTACTGCAGAACAAAAAAGTAGTCTTGTCCAAATTGAAAGCATTTGCAAAAAACAACTTAAATGAGGCTCAAGTGATGTAATTTGTCTTTGATAAGGTAGAAAACATTGTGGGAAAAGGAGAAAATTCTGATTTTCAGCATTTTCTTCATTTGCCCCAATGTTTTCAAAAGGCTTCTTCCTTCAGGTCATTAAAAATTGGGACTGTGTGGGAAAGGATTAAAGGAAATAGAACACTAGAAAAAATCAAACTGCACATTATGATATACTGTACAAACTGCCATGAAATTTAAGACCTCTTTACCTTGAATGTGGGTAGATGTCTATTTCATTTATTTAACAACCTACGGCTAAGAATGACAAATATAATAACCATATATGGCCCGCAATATGCGAAATGAGACCTTCAGACATTTGTGCAAAGTGTCGTCACGGATTAGCCTGTGCAGTCTGCGCAGGCTAATCTGGAACGGCACTTTACGACTACATAAGCTTTTTTCATACAGTAGACTTTCGTGAAACAGAAAACCACACAAAAACAGGACATGTCATCTCGGATTAGTCACAGACTGCACAGGCTGATCTGGGACGACACACTTTTATGCATATGTCCAAAGACCCCTTTTCTTGTGTTGCACGCCATATAGAAAATTTACAATTACTAACCCTGTGTATAGAAATAGCATTACCGATTAGACATCCCTGTATTATAAGCAAATGAAATTAGTTACCCATACATTGCATTTGCACTTTTCAGTTATACAAATTAATCAACCTTTTCTCCCAAAAGGAAATAACTTTTCTACAAGCTAACCTGATCAAACCTAGGAATGATGATTTTATCTTGTTGTTTCTGTTTCTTTAGTTTTTTCTTTGGGCTTTCATAGGTTTCAAAAACATCGTCATGACCAGCTTCTATGTCCGTGATATCAATGGAAAATTGGGTTATCAGTCTCAATAAAAATGCCAGACATTCTTGATCCCACTGTGAAAACAGATAAGATAATAAAGAGTAAATCAATGAATAAGACAAGATACTCATGAAGGATTAATACACGCTACAGGTTTAGAGCCATGGAACATGTTGAGGGCAAATTCAATCTTTTCAATGGCTCCCTAAACTTACTAGTGATTGGAATTTCTTCACTTACAATGGACTGAGGGTCTTCAATAAAGTTTTAAAAGAATGGAATTACAAACACCCCTTTTCAGTAAAAAATTGCTGAATTCTCTTCAACATATAGAGGCATAGTCCTGGATCACACAAACAAGTGGCATGAATTTAAAAAGGATTGGACAGAGAATATAGACTCTACAAGGTAAACATGTTATTCACACTACTAGTATATTCTATATGTATGAGTATATACACATTCAAATGACTCATTTTAGTTGAATACACTTCCCTTTCGATCCATTTCCAGACCTTGATAGTAAAAATATTCTTTGTCAGTTAACTAAGCAATGGATGGAAAATGAAGATTTCCAGACAACATTAAATATAACTCAAAAGATGGCATTTATCTTTGATCAAGTAGAAAATGCCACAATGCTTTCAAAAGATTTCAGTCTCTGGGTCGTTAAAAATCTGGATTGTTCAGTAAAGGTTTATAAAATTGTAAAATAAGTATCAATCTGGATATAAATCATAGAGCATACTGAAGAAGTATTCACCTGACTCCATGCTTCATCCTCTTTCATTTGAAGACTGCCTGATTTGAAAATGTTAAACATGTGGCTAAGACCTTTCTTCTCTATGAACTGGAATAGAAAGCATTGTATGGATGATCAAACAGGGATTTGTAATTCTTCCAAAACAACATATTTCTTGACTTACTTCTTCCACTATATATTTGAGTCATGCTCTTTAAAAAGGGGGCTTTGTGCATCTGCAAAAATATCCATCTATGTCAGCCTGAGCAGTCTGAACAGGCCGACATGGATTGGAACTTTTTGCTATTTATAAATTTTCTGTATGTCCAGTGAACATTCTGTCTCGTGATTCAGTCGTTTGTTAGAGTATGTAAACAAGAGCGGCAAATTGTCGCAAGATACGCCCGTCTTACCCCAAGTTGTAAAGTTGGGGCATAATAATGATAAAGGGGAGGTATAGAAAAATAGTAGTGCAGAATATTTTTTTTACTGTTGATTGAAGATAATGGCAGTGTATTTGTGTTGACGGAACTCTTGTTTATTATTGTATTATTATTAACTCTTTACCACACAGCAAAAGTTTGGACTAGTCCAAATTGAAATCATTTGCAGTTTACAAACTAAATGTAACTCAAAAATTGAAATTTGGTTTGGAAAGGGTAGAAAACATTGTGGGAAAAGGAGAAAATGCTGGTGCATAAAAAATAAGCAATTTATATTTCATGTGCACTGCACTACCCCTTGATGAGATGTATCTAGCCCTAAAATTTCATAACCCAAGGTAGTATAGTTTGAGAGATATGCATCATACAAAATTCAAGTTCGAAAAAAAAACAAGAAAGGGCAATAACTGAAAAATTAAGCAAGCAAGAGTTGAAATTTATATGCACAGCACTTCCCGTTGATGGAATGTATCCACGCATGAAATTTCATATCCTTAGCTAGTATAGTTCTGAAGATATGCACTGGACAAAATTAAAGTTTCAAAATAAAGAAAGAGCAATAAGTCAAAAATTAAGCAAGAGTTATGGTTCATGTGCACTGCACTCCCAGTTGATGAGATCTATCTACGCATGAAATTTCATAGCCACAGGTAGTATAGTTTTGGAGATATGCTCAAGACAAAATTCAAGTATGAAAATAAGTCAAAAATTAAGGAAGGAAGAGTTATGATTCCTGTGCACTGCACTCCCCCTTAATGAGATGTATGCAGGCATGAAATTTCATAACCCTAGGTAGTATAGTTTTGGAGATATTCACCGGACAAAATGCAAGTATGAAAAACAAGAAAGGGCAATAACTGAAAAATTGAGGAAGCAAGAGTTATGATTCCTGTGCACTGCACTCCCCCTTAATGAGATGTATGCAGACATGAAATTTCATAACCCTAGGTAGTATAGTATTGGAGATATTCACCGGACAAAATTCAAGTATGAAAAACAACAAAGGGCAATAACTGAAAAATTAGGGAAGCAAGAGTTATGATTCCTGTGCACTGCACTCCCCCTTGATGAGATCTATCCATGCATGAAATTTCATAACCATAGGTAGTATAGTTTTGGAGATATGCTCCGGACAAAATTCAAGTATGAAAAACAACAAAGGGCAATAACTCAAAAATTAAGGAAGCAAGAGTTATGATTCCTGTGCACTGCACTCCCCCTTGATGAGATCTATCCACTCATGAAATTTCATAACCCTAGGTAGTATAGTATTGGAGATATTCACCGGACAAAATTCAAGTATGAAAAACAACAAAGGGCAATAACTCAAAAATTAAGGAAGCAAGAGTTATGATTCCTGTGCACTGCACTCCCCCTTGATGAGATCTATCCACTCATGAAATTTCATAACCCTAGGTAGTATAGTATTGGAGATATTCACCGGACAAAATTCAAGTATGAAAAACAACAAAGGGCAATAACTCAAAAATTAAGGAAGCAAGAGTTATGATTCCTGTGCACTGCACTCCCCCTTGATGAGATCTATCCACTCATGAAATTTCATAACCCTAGGTAGTATAGTATTGGAGATATTCACCGGACAAAATTCAAGTATGAAAAACAACAAAGGGCAATAACTCAAAAATTAAGGAAGCAAGAGTTATGATTCCTGTGCACTGCACTCCCCCTTGATGAGATCTATCCACTCATGAAATTTCATAACCCTAGGTAGTATAGTATTGGAGATATTCACCAGACAAAATTCAAGTATGAAAAACAACAAAGGGCAATAACTCAAAAATTAAGGAAGCAAGAGTTATGATTCCTGTGCACTGCACTCCCCCTTGATGAGATCTATCCACTCATGAAATTTCATAACCCTAGGTAGTATAGTATTGGAGATATTCACCGGACAAAATTCAAGTATGAAAAACAACAAAGGGCAATAACTCAAAAATTAAGGAAGCAAGAGTTATGATTCCTGTGCACTGCACTCCCCCTTGATGAGATCTATCCACACATGAAATTTCATAACCGTAGGTAGTATAGTTTTGGAGATATGCTCCGCCCACCCACCCGCCCGCCCGCCCGCCTGCCCGCCCGCCTGCCCGCCTGCCTGCCCGGGTGATCCCATAATACGTCCCGTCTTCGATGGGTGTATAAAAAGGGGTTTAATGCATTTGCAAAAAGTTTCGATTCATGTCAGCCTGCGCAGTCTGCGCAGGCTGACATGATTCGAAACTTTTTGCAATTTGTGAATTGTCTGCATGTCCAGGGACCACTCTACCTCTAGATTCAGCCGGTTGTAAGACTGAAGGGATTTTATGGATCCATAGTTACATGATGACTGCTCGGTATAATGCAGGGAGATGCATTAACCCTTTACCAGATGACAAAATTTTAGCCTTGTCCAAATTGAAAGCATTTGCAGACGACAATTTCCATGTGGCTCAAATGGTGCCATTTTTCTTTGATAGGGTAGAAAACATTGTGGGAAAAGGAGAAAATGCTGGTTACCAGCATTTTCTCCTTTTCCCACAATGTTTCTAAAAGGCTTCTTTCCCAGGGGCATCAAAAGGCGTCATTGTGCGGTAAAGGGTTCAACCCCCTTTTGCCAGATTGTGACTCATTTTTGATGTTCTGTGCCTCTTTATCATACGATAAAACTTTGGACTTGTACAATTTAAAAGCTAAAGTATGAGACAAATTAAACAAATCTAAAAGAATGGAATTTGACTGTAATAGGGCAGAAACATTGCTGAACAATGGAGATTGACGAAAACCATCATTTTCACCATTTTTCACAAGGTTTTCAAAAGCCCTTTTCCTCAAGGTTGATTAAATACCTGATTGCTTGGTTAAAAACTAACAGCTATACCTTTTTACTCCACAAATCCTCAGGAGCCTGACCTTCATCTACAGACATCTCTGAATCTGTGCTTGTTTGGTATGAGTCTCCACCCCCTCTATGGGCCTGGTATTTAAGAAAACAGTTTAATCCTAATTATTCATCCATGCAATTTCGAATAAAATGGTTCAATCATTACAAGCAATTGCTCCTTCAACATCAATGTTAACAAATACTGTCTACTGTACAAACATAAGCAGATGCTGCTTTTTGGGCTGAAAAAGTTTAAATCAATAGATTCAGGCTCATAAAATATTTTTCAAAATTCTTTCATTTGATAATAATTAGTAGGTACCAGTTTTTGAAGAAAGATATATTTTATAATTACAATAACTGGAAACAAAATGTTTACAATAACACACTCCTGGCCTCCTTTGATTAATGTCACCTGATCCCAACCTATTAACAATGTTTACATGACATGATAAATGTCTGTACATAGTTTTAAGAACTATTTAAAATCAGAGTCTATTTATTGTCAGGACAATTTCTGGTACAAACTGAACCTGAAAAGTAATTTACCCTCTCTCCTAAGACAGAAGTTCTGCTGAAGCAAAGAATAAATGAAATACCATTGATTTCCTTCTGTGTTTTGGACCTCTTGACAAACCCTCCACAATCTGCAGTGAATACATGAGTCTCTGTGGACTGTGAGCATCCAGCAGTTTCTTCCAGTCTGGTATACTGGCTCCATCCTTAAAATATCAAGTAAAACTCAGTTATCCTTTACCACACAATCACGAGTTTTAATGACTCCAACCAAAAGGACTCTTGAAAACACTGTGGGAAAAGGAGAAAATGCTGGTAACCAGCATTTTCGCCTCTTCCCACAATGTTTTCTACCCTTTCAAAAGAAAATTGCATCATTTGAGTCACATTTATCATCTGCAAACACTTTCAACTTAAATAAGTGTGGAATTGTCGTTTGGTACAGAGTTAAAGTACAAATGCAACTTTTAACTCCCTTGGAGTGAAGGCTTTTCAAAGAATATTTTGAGAAAAAGAGGCAATAGTTTGTAATCAGCAACAGTTCCGTTTCCCACAATGTCTTCAATAAAATTTGAAAATCTTTTCCTCTCCATCAAATGTTTGTTTGTTGTGTTTTCGTTAATCATTTTCGGAAGGTCTAATATAGCTTGTAGAGCATGGTTTAACGCTTTATCAGGCAGTCCCATCTTTTATTGAATCTGAAGAAAAAAGCTTTTGAAATTATTTAAGGACAAGGAGAAAATGCTGGTAACAAGCATTTTTTCCTTTTCCCACAATGTTTTCTACCCTCTTCAATGAAAAGTGCATCAGTTGGGCTACACTTGTCATCTGCAAATGCTTTCAATTTGGATTGGTGTAAAATTCTGTCATTTGGTAGACTTAAAAGTACAAATATAATTTTTCATTCCCTCAGAGTGACTGCTTTTGAAAGAAAATTCTGGGAATGAGCTACAACTGCTTGTAACAAGCAATTGCTCCTTTTCCCACATTCTCTTCAATAAGGTTTGAAAAATTCTTTTCTTAATATTTTTCATCAGGTCTAAAATAGCTTGAAAAGTATGGATTAAATGGTTGTTAACATAAATTTTGGTACTTTGAAAATAAGTAACTGCATTTCACAATCAGTGGTTTCTTTTTCTGAGAGACAATCCCTCCCCATCTCATGTGCAAAACTTGTAGCCATAAATCATCACATTTTATAGCCTATTCTATGAGTGATTCAGAAACGCTGCTACCCTTTTCCATGTTTGTTCATACAAATACTTTCAAGACAGATATATTTTCAAAATTATTGACTGAGAAATCAATATTCCAATGGATATCTGCTTTATTTCCTTAATAAAGTCAATTTAAATTACAATACCGATCCTTATTCACCTATCATTCTAAATTCCTTGCTCATTTTAAATTCCATGACCAGTCATCTGATTGGCTGAGGCATTTTGTCTCAACCAATAAGATGCTATGTGTGGGAATTGAAAAACTGACCAACCTTCCATGTTTTTGGTAAAATTTACGCCCCAGGTTGCATGTTCTAGCAGTCTTGATTGACACTGTTAAGAATCACTGAAATATACAGTTAAGTTAAATATACGTTACCTCATCTACAGTTATACTCTTGAATCCCTGCAACACATCTGTATTTGTAGGCAACAGCATCAATAACTCCCAAACCTTTCTTGACAGCATAGTTGCTTTAGATTGCAAATTCCACTGTTCCTGGCTCTCCTGAAATTCGGAGGTCAATGTATAACTATATACTCAAGTTTTGGGCTACTTTAACCCTTTACCACACTATCCCGAGTTTTAACAACCCTCAGGATGAAGCCTTTTGAAAACATTGTGGGAAAAGGAGAAAATGCTGGTAATCAGCATTTTCTCCTTTTCCCACAATGTTTTCTACCCTATCAAAAGAAATATCATATTATTTGAGCCACATTGACATTGTCGTCTGCAAATGCTTTTAATTTGGACGAGTCTAACATTTTTTCATGTGGTAAAGGGTTAATATGACTGCTTTTTGCACATACATGTAATATAAAACATGTTAAATCATTTACCAGACCATTTCTTATATTTACAATTCAGAGGAAACCTTGTAGGCAGAGGAAAAAATGCTGATTATCAGCCCATTTCTCCTTTTCCCCCTTATGTCTTCTATTCTTTCACAGACAACAAGCATTTATCCCCTGCAAATGCTTTCAATATAGGCGAGTCTTAACTTTATTGACTGGCAAAGAATAAATAAGATTTTCAGCTGCCTTAACTTGAAACTGACAAGTTATTTCGTCCAAATTAAATCCCCTGCCAAAGGAGTCCTTTTTAATCCTTTACTATATGACAAAAATATAGAATAATCCAAACTGAAGACATTTTCAGGAGACAATTTAAATGTGGCTAAAATGATTGAATTTGTCTTTGATGGTGTGGAAAACATTGTAGGAAAAAGAGAAAATGCTGGTTACCAGCATTTTTTTCGTTTTCTCACAATGTTTTCAAAAGGCTTCATTCTCAGGGTCATTAAAACTGGGGATTGTGTGGTAAAGGGTTAATATTCAAGCCTTGGTGGTAAATCTCTGACATAAAAACTAAATTGAGCTTGTTGGCTCCTCAGAATGGCATAAACATAAATCATAAACACTCCTGCAATCAGACCAGGGTTTCAAGACAGTCTACCACATTTTAAAATCGCTAAAACCTGGTGCCTGAAACCTGCTCTGTACACAGTCTAATCAAGACAGACAAAGGTGTAAATTATGTCATTTGGTAAAAACTTAACCTTATTAACATTATACTGTACATTCAAACTCTATTCAAGAATCCAAACATCACACCATAAAAATCACTTCAAACACTCACAATGACAGAAGACACGAGGTCCAACTTGCTCAGCTTTTCCAGCATAGTGATCAGCTGACCAAAGAATGGTTCCTGGTTCAGTAACATCATTGGCAACCTTTCACGAAGTGGGACCGGCAAACTCGCAGATGGAATAGAACCATCCATTTTCCTGTTAGTTCTGTTAGCACCAACAGATACAAACACAAGCTGAAAAAAACAGAATCAACCCTTTACCATACATTCCTAAATTTTAACCCCTTTACCACACAATCTGAATGACCCTGAAAAAGAAGGCTTTTGAAAACATTGTGGGAAAATGAGAAAATGCTGGTAACCAGCATTTTCTCCTTTTCCCACAATGTTTTCTATCCATCCCAAAATAAATCTTAACTCTTGATTCACATTCATTTTGTTGTCTGCAAATGCTCTCAATTTGGACTACACTAAAATTTTGTCATTGGCTAAAGGCTTAGCTTAACAATCGTAAGGGAGAAGGCTTTGGAAGACATTGTGAGGAAAAGGAGAAAATGCTTGTAACCTTTTCCCCCAATGTTTTCAAAAGCTTTTCCTAATCACGGTCGTTAAACTCCGTATTGTGTGGTAAAAGGTTGACTTGAGCCATCTTTTCACCCCATTTAAAAAATTACCAGTCTTTGTTAACCCTTTCCCAAACAAGCCCTGGTTTTCACGTGTCTGCAGTACAAGTCTTTTGAAAACACTGTGGGAAAAGGAGAAATTGCTCGTAATGAGCAATTTCTCCTTTTTCCACAGTGTTTTCTACCCTTTTGGAGAACTTTCCGCCATTTTCATCAAATTTAAAATTGTCGTCTGCAAACTCTTTCAGTATGGAAGGGTCTAAAATTTGTCGTTTGGGAAAGGGTTAATATTTTCTCAAAAACCTTGAAATACAAAATCTAGTTGGATGCCACTAAAGACAGTAACAAAACTTAAAATCAGGATTGTTATATAATAAAAGAAAAAAAGCGAAGATCTGGATGTTAAGACAAATGTTATGATACATGGGGTATTTAAATTATATTTACACAATTTCATGCTCTGCTGTGTTGAGTAGGAAAATGTTCTATATGCACTGGCTAACAAATCACTCATAGACAAAAGTAAGAGGTTATTTAACATGCTTTGGTACAATACTGAGTTCTACTGGATGGGTAAACTGCAGAACCAGTCTTAGTTTGGATGAGACAGCAACCAAGTCCAAAATATGGACTGGTTCTGCAGGGTACTTTAAAATTCACAATAAATATATAGGCCATTAAATTTAACACACAAGAAAATAAAAGAGGGTCTTCATGCAAATAGTTGTGATTTATGACAACAAATTTTGGTAGACTTTTTTTCTAAGCAAGTATCGATATTTGGGACTCTAGCCTCGTTTTGAAAATTCCATATTCCTGGACTCTTGCCTTGTTCTGAAAAATCTGTATTTGTAAATCTACAGAGTTCAATATAGATTAAGATATTCTGTACTCACATGGTAATATTTAAGCAATTTCATTGGGAGTTAGATTGTAGATGTGAAATAAATAAAAAAAACACTTACTTGCATATCCTTGAACTGCATCTCCCCCAATGTTTTATCATCATCCTCGAAAGTGAGTTCATGACCTGTTGTAATCATTCGAATAGGGCCGTCTCCCAACATAGCACCAAGAATAGGGGTCAGTAAACTACTGCCTGCTCAAAGTAAGAAAGAGTTAGCATTACTAATTATATTCAATATGTCTTACATAGGAATCTTAACCCTTTGCCACACAATCTAGAGTTTTAATGACCCTGAGAAAGAGGCCTTTCAAAAAAATGAAGGGAAAAGGAGAAAATGCCCGTAACCAGCCATTTTCTCCAATTTCCACAATGTTTCCTACCCTTGTAGACACAAATACCACCATATGACCCGTATTTAACTTGTCTGCAAATAATTAAAATATGGGCAAGTCTACATTTTTGTCTTGTGATACAGGGTTATCCCTAAAGCACCTTTCACATACCAAGTTACCTTTTCAGCCAGTGTAGATCAAGATCAAACTGCACAAAAGGTACTGTCTGATCTTTCATCAACTCTGAGACATTCTGGGCAAAGGCAACCTTGCAAATGCATGAATTCACAGGTAGAAAACATCATTTTTGCTACATTTCATTTGTCGTCTGCAAATACTCTCAATTTGGACAAGTCTATAATTTTGCAGTTTGGTGAAGACTTAACATACCTAGACCTCCTGTCTCCTTCTGCTGGCCAACTTGGATCTGCTGTGTTTGTAAATGCTCCCACCATCTTGACACCTCTGCTCTCAACTCAGCTACCATATCAGTTGTTGACATTTCTATCTGGGTCTAAAAAAAAAACGATACACTGAAGTGTGACAACAAGACTACAGACTTATTCCATATCAAATTTTGAAATAAGCATCTGTTTTTTAAATACGACGAAGAATTCTGTGTATAGCTTTGAACCAATTATCCTAAAATAAAGAGCATAAACCCTCCATTACTTCAAGTGGGGATGCATTAAAAAGATGTCTATATAAATGAACAACACAATGGCCTGAAACGACCATTTTGTTACCAATGTTTTTAACTTCTACCCCTCCTGCCCTTCCTCACATTATCTTCTATAAAACTAATCTAGATATTCATTTACACAATATTTGTTTGTCTGTTTGTTTATTTTTCTGTACATGGTTTAACTCTTTACCGAATGACAAAATTTTAGACTTGGTAAGATTTGTCTGTGATAGGATAGAAAACATTGTAGGAAAAGGAGAAAATGCTGGTTTCCAGCATTTTCTCCTTTACCCACAATGTTTTCCAAGGCCTTATTTCCAACAGTCGTTAAAAGTGTGGGTTGTTTAGTACTTAACACACTTGTCAACATCATTTCATTTACATGGTGGTGGCCAGTGCACCTATCAATGCTTTCTTGGAGTTTCTTCTAACCAATACTTTACACACAATTCTTACCAATTGCTAGTAACTGGTGGTTTTCCCATATAACCATATTGAAATCTCTGAGCATCTTATACAAAATCACTTTGATACACAAACTCATACCTTTTCTCCCAGGCCTGCAGGCTGCAACTGAACTCTGATCTGTGACGACTGTTTGTCTAACAGGCTTCTCTGATGACTTATAATGCCTTTGGCGTCTATCTGCCAGTTTCTGAGATGAAAGGCATAGCGCTTCCGAAACAGCTCTAAATGGTTCTTCATAAGCTTCAAGCCCCTTTGGATAACCAACAAATTTGTATCTGGATCCTGAAATACAAAAAAACAAGAGAAACTAAAGCAGTTGCAAGCAGACAAATACCCCCCATCAGCACCTGGTCACTGAATCAGCACAATCAGAGAATGAAAATGATTTTCAAAACAAAGTTCACCTCTGATTTTGACCTTTGACTCATGTGACCCAAAAACAACAGGGCACCTCCTTCAGTCATGAGCAACAGTTGTATAAAGTTTCAGGGTCCTAGGTCAAATGGCTTCCGAGTAGGAGCACAGAAGCGAAAATACAGACAGATTGACGGACAGATGGATGGACAGACAGATGTGGTGAAACCAGTATACCTCTCTCTACTTTGTAGGTGGGGTTGTATAACAATACCATCATCAGATCACTCTGTTTGACTTGTAACAGACTATACACTTTAACCCTGTAGCACACAATCCAAAGTTTTAACAACCCTGAGAGATGAGACTTCATTGTGAGAAAAGGAAAAATGCTGGTGACCATCATTTCCTCCTTTTCCCACAACTTTTTCTCCAATTTCAAAGACAGAAATCATGTTTTGATGCTGAATTTGTCGTCTACACATGCTTTTAATTTGGACAAGTCCAAATTTTGTTGTACGGTAAAGAGTTACCCCTATACAAAATTATTCAGTCTTAATCACCTTGAAAATGAAGGTTTTGAAAACATTGTTAGAAAAGGAGGCCTTGAACCAATAATCAGCACTGAGAGAGGAACGAATCTTGTCACAATGACTATCACCAATACCTTTAAGGAATTATCCTGACGTTAAGTTCAAAACAGTGACTCCATGGTTTATATGTAACTGACTGAGTTAATGGACTTGGTAGGCATATAAAGAGGACTAAATAATTTCTTACACAATTTTATATCTTACTCTGTACCAATAATCCTGTTTAACAATTTTATATCTTACTCTGTACCAAACAATCCTGTTTAACCCTTTACCACACAATCCTGTATTTTAACGACCGTACAGAAAAAGCATTTTGGTAACCAGCATTTTCTCCTTTTCCCACAATGTTTTCTACCCTTTCGTACACAAATTTCAATTTTTGAGTCACAAATATTTTGTCGTCTGCAAATGCTTTGAATCTGAACAGTTCTAATATTTTGTGGTTTGGTAAAGTGTTAAATGACCTTCATAGAGAAAGCTTTTGAAAACAATGTGAGAAAAGCAGAAAAATGCTAGTCACCAGGATTTTCTCCTATTCCCATATTTTTTACGCTTTCAAAAACAAAACTCTATCATTTTAGCCACATCTAATTTGTTCTCTGCAAATGATTTCAATATGGACAAGTCGAGGCTTTCGCCATTGTGTTTTAGTCTTAACCCTTTTCCACACAATCCCAAGTTTTAACGACTCTGCGGAAGAAGCCTTTCAAAAACATTGTGGGAAAAGGAGAAAATGCTGGTCACCAGCATTTTCTCCTTTTCCCACAATGTTTTCTATGCTTCCACAAACAAAAATCAAAGTTTTGAGTCACATTTGTGTCGTCGTCTGCAAATAGTTTCAATTTGCGCAAGTGTCATATGGTTAAAAGTTAACCCTTATCCTGCTAAATATGTTAAATCAAACTTTCAAGCCGATAGTGAAAACCGAAATAACCTTACTTTAAACATATTTTTTGGAGAAAAATATCTCCTTATCAGACAATGCAGATCCTAGTTCAGTCTGTACAGAATGTGCAGTCTTGTCTGGATCTACACTACCGGCAAAAGGTCAGTGATTCACAGTGTTAATTTCATCCAGTTTCTCAATGAAATACCTGTGATATTTGCTCTGTTGCCTTCACTAAGCTCTCCATACATCGCTGTACAAACTCCTCCTCTTTCTCCAACATGCCATTTCCAAACCCAATGTAGTAACTGTTCAGGTACTCTATGGCAGACACACTGACATCTGTGTTTGAGGCCCGCAATGCAATCTCCCATAGCTGGTTCATTCCACTGATCTGGAGTATGACAACAATTTAACACCTCACCACACAATCCAGGGATGTTTAACCCTTTACCACACAACCAAATTCTAGCCTTTTCTACATTGAACGCATGCAGGCAACAAAGTCAATGTCACTTAAAGCATAAAAAAATGTTATTGAAAGGGTAGAAAGCATTGTGGGAAAAGGAGAAAATGCTAGTAACCAGCATTTTCTCCTTTCCCACAATATTTTCAAAAGGCCTCTCCCTCAGGGTCATTTTAAAAGTCAGGATTGAGTGGTAAAGGGTTAAGGACTCCGACAGAGACGGCTTTTGAAAACAACGTTTTCTACTTTCTACCCTTTCAGGGCCATTCTACCCTTTCAGGGGCACATCTCAATATTTGAGCACATGTAATTTGTCGTCTTTGACTGATTTAAATTTGGACAGGTCTAAAATTTTGTCTTGGTAATTCATATATCAGAAAGGATAGCTTTTTGTCATCAAATGATTTGTCTTGTTGCTTACACTTTACTAAAGAACAGTGTGGCACATAATGTTTAAAATGGCCTTCGTGCTTCAACCCATTTGCTGTGAGTGAAAAACTTAACCTTTTACCAAATGATAATATTTTGAACTGGACCAAACTGAAAGAATTCACTGAAAACTAATTACATGTAAATGTAATTCAAATGAAGATTTCTGTCTTTGATAGGGAAGAAAACATTGTGGGAAAAGGAGAAAATGCCGGTAACCAGCATTTTCTCCTTTTCCAACAATGTTTCCAAATGCCTTCTTCTGGGTCATTAAAACTCGAAACTGTGTGGTAAAGGATTAACTGACCAGACCTTGATAACATCTTACCCAAGTTTCCTTACAAATCTGAGATTACATTCATACTACTGGTTTTTCCACAACTAAATCCTATTTTTGCAATTTCTTTAAATTTGGAAATGTCCTCAAAGGTACATTTGTATGATTTTGATTAAAAATAGGAGTGAAGAATTGATGGCCATTGGTAATACTAAATAATGGATCCTTTTTCAAAATCTTTTTTCTTTTTTTATGATTGTCATTTCAATACGAAGACAATGACTCAAACCCTGGCTTTCAAAGGGAATTTTCTTTCATCTAGGTCTTAAATCTATCATTGAATTATCACATTTATTCTGAAAGTTTTCACCAATATTTCATGGTGGCCAGTGCACCTATCCATCACTCCTGCTAGCTTGACAAATATATTCTCCATGCAACCTGTGGCATCATTTGGCCTTGTGATTTCAGTTTTACTGGAACATCTCTGGATGTTCTTTTCCCACCTTTAATGTTAACTGGCAAGTGAAGAGGCAAAGAGAAAGCTCGATTAATTTCATACCTTATCTTCTGACAAACTGTCAATGGAGGCATTGGCTTCTCTAGACAAACGGGACAGTTGTTGAAACAAGTTTAACCCTGTCATACTCATTGTTTCTGGCTTAAGAAGTGGCATCTGTTAAGAATTATAGAGTGATTCATAAAAAATAACAGAACCATGGTGATAGATAACTCAGGATGTTAGTAAATCAAAATTGATAAACCTATTGATATTAAAGTACATCTTTGTGTGCCTTACTAAACAGCTTCTTTTAAAAAGCATTGGGAGCATAGATCAAGTAAATGTTGCAAAGCATTGTAGATTCTCTCGAAATATTTTCTATGTTGTGTAAGGCAAACAATTTCCTTTCCCTTTAACCTTTTACCATACAACATTTCAGACTTGTCCAAACCCTGGCTTTCAAAGCTTTCAAACTGAAAGCATATGCATGTGATAATGTGGCTTAAATTGAGGAAGTTGCTTTTGATAGGGTAGAAAGCACTGTGGTCGCCAGC
The DNA here is from genome assembly GCA_945859785.2 of Tridacna gigas. Classification (NCBI taxonomy): domain Eukaryota; kingdom Metazoa; phylum Mollusca; class Bivalvia; order Cardiida; family Cardiidae; genus Tridacna; species Tridacna gigas. Next base: position 10,314,021 of record OX244029.2, on the reverse strand, counting down.
ATTTTCTCCTATACCCACAATGTTTTCAAAAGTCTTTTTTCTCAAGATAATCCATAGTCAGGCTTGTTTAGTAAAGGGTCAAGTGTTCTTCATAGGTACTTGTACCAGTAAGTGCTAGTTTGCCCTAAATCCTTTAAGTGAAAAGAACATATTCAGTTGTTTTTTGTGGTTGATGAAGATCAAGATCAGGCTACTTTTCCACAAAACTGCAGTCCAAGATAAGAATGCAAGGTACATGAAGTCTGATCTTGGATCTACACTGTCCGCTTGTCAAAAACTCTCTTGAAATTTAGATATTTTGAATTTTTTTCCTGTCAGACAGTGTCCATTTCATTTATTTGGCACATTAAGGGTCAACACTTTTCTTTTGTGGTATGGCATTTAACGCTGTTTAAACATTTCAGTTATATCATGGCAGCCAGTGTGCCTATCCATGCTTGCCTCGAGTTTCTTGTACCAGTACTTTGCACAATATTCTTGCAAAGCCCCTGGCTGATTTCCCACATAACCATCACAGAAGCAATGATCACCATTGAGAGAGAAATGAATGCTCTGCAATGACTATCATCAATCCTTGGAAAGAAATTGGCCAGGCTAGGGATTTGAACCAGCATTCCCCTATTCTCAAGTCCTGTATTTACCGACTGTGTGAATGGTGCTCAGCTTAGAGTCAAGACAAAAGTAGGAAAAAAACTCTGACAGTGGTTAGAGAAGATACATTGGCATAATTTAAAATAAAAGCTTACAGACTAGTGGTATAAAAAAAAGAATATGTATCCACATACAATTTTTGTTTACAAACAAAACCCAATGATCAGATTCTTACTTTTTCCAAAAATATATGTTTAAAAGTTTCTAGACCCAGGGCATGATGGTCTTTGCTTTTTGCTTGATTTAGAAACCAGCTCAAACAGTCATCTGAACATTCGGGATCTTCTGCCAGACACGACCACAATGTGTCCACTTGCTCCAAGTTTAGTCCTGTTCAAAACACATGTAATAACTGTAATCAAGAGCCAATCAATAAATACACAATATAATGTTTTAACTCATTACCAGACGACAAAAATTTAGACTCACTCAAAACTGAATGCATATGAGCCATGCTCTGTAAAAAGGGGGCTTAATGCATCTGCAAAAGGTAAGGCCCGTGTCAGCTTAACCAGTCAGCATAGGCTGACCTGGGCCTAAATCTATCGCTGTTGGTCAATTTTCTGCATGTCGAAGGACCTTTCTACCCCAAGATTCAGTTGGTTGTAGACAAAATGGATTTTACAGATTCATAATTATATGACGACTTGCTTGGTGTGATGCATCACAGATGTGCATTAACTCTTTACCACACAATCTAGACCTTTAATGACCCTAAAAAGGAAGCTTTTTGAAAACATTATGGGAAAAGGAGAAAATGCTGGTAGCCAGCATTTCCTCCTGTTCCCACATTGTTTTCTACCCTTCCCAAAACAAATTTCAATTTTTTAGTCACATTTACTTTGTTGTCTGCAAATGCTTTGAATTTGGACAACTCTAAAATTTGGTCATCTGGTAAATAGTTAAACCCCCTTTTCCTAAAGCGCGACTCATATGCGGATGAAATATCAAATGAGACTCATGTGACATATAATGTCTTAGAACAGGCAGAAAGTATTGGTTACCAGCATTTTCTCACAATGTTTTCAAAAATCTTCTTTCTGGGAGGGGGAGGTGTCTTTAAAATACAGGATTGTTCAGTAAAGGATCTATGCCATTGCAGCAGACTGCTTTTGAAAACAACATGGGCAAAGGCGCAATTGTTTTTTACCAGCAACTGATCTTTTCCCATCAATGTTTTCAAGGTGATTTAAAACCAGCATAAACACTTTTGATATGTATTTTTGAGAGAAATTGCACAGTAAAGATTTTGCATCCTGTCAAAACATATGAAAAGGAAGTGCATATTAAGTTGCTTCGTTTCAGTAAATACTTAAGTATACTTACTAAAGTTATCCAGGGAACATGTACTGGAGAAAACACAAGTTAAGAACAGTAGTCTAACTTGTACTTGATCTTTGTGACTATATCTGAAACAAACAGAAATAGGCCATGCTCTGTAAAAACAGGGTTTAATGCATTTGCTAAAAGTATCGACCTATTGCAGCCTGCACAGTTCCTGCAGGTGATACAGGTCCAATCATTTTTTTGCTATCAGTAATTTTCTGCATGTCAAAGGGCCATACAATATCACGATTTAGTTGATTGTTAGACAAAATGGAAGATCCATAATTATATGACTTGCTTGGTAAAATGCATCATCGAGATGCATTAAACCCCCTTTTGCCAGAGCATGGCTCAAATAAATGTACCATAGGGGTCTTTGTTTGCATAGTGTGTGAATGGTATTTTACACCTACATTCAACTCTTTACTGGGCAAAAAAATGTTAGACTGGTAGCATTTCCAGTCAAAAAGTTTAATGAAGCACCAATACTGCACTTTGTTCTTGAAAGAGTAGAAAACATTGTGGAAAAAGCGGAAAATGCTGGTCAACATCTTTTCCTTCTCCCAGAATGATTTCAAAAGCCTCTTTCCTCAGGGTTATTATAAGACATGATTGCTACAGATTTAACCCTTTACCAAACAACAAAATTTTAGACTGGTCCAAATTGAAAGCAGTTGCAGACAACAAAATAAATGTGACTGAAAAATTAAAATTCATTTTGGAAAGGGCAGCATTTTCTCCTTTTCCCACAATGTTTTCAAAAGGCGTCTTTCTCAGGGTCGTTAAAAGTCAAGATTGTGTGGTAAAGGGTGATGTTCCATCAGGATGACAGCTCAATTGTTCATTTATCTCCTGGGCTGCAGCTGTACAGTGCCTTGCCAAAGGAGATTTGTTTGTTTGTTTGTATGTAGTTACATCACTGCAGCAATTGCACCTATCCATGCTTTCTGCAAGTTTTTTTTAGCTAGTACTTTTCAGAATATTCTTCCCAAGCCACTGGCTGCATTTCCACAAAACCACTGTCAGAACAATGATCAGCAGTGAGAAAGGAATGAATCCTATTGCAATGACTATCATCAACCTTTGGAAAGAAATTGACCAAGCTGGGAATTCAAACCAGCAGCAGGGCGTTGTTGAGGAACTATATTACCTTTGCATACACCTATACCACAGCATGTAGCTAAATATAAAAGGCAAACACAAAAATCAAAAGAGAGAATTATACATACAATGTGTTTTTGGGGACCTGTCCTAATTTTTGAGACTCTGTATAGTGAACGAGGTCTATGAAGAAATGGGCCATCATTCCAAGCTCCTTCTCTGCCCATAATGTAATCGAATGACAGTCCATATTCCTGTACTGTTGAAATGATGTAAATATCTTTGGAAGAAGACGAAGGGAAATCACAACTGATCTAAAAGAAAAAAAATATTTGTAACTTAACTCTTTACAGGTTGTTAAAAATTGCGACTTGTCAAGACTGAAAACGTTTGCAATGGACAAATGATATTTGGCTAAAACAATGGAATTTTTGAAGGACTTGGTTGAAAACAATGTGGGAAAAGGAGAAAATGCTGGTTAACAGCATTTTCTCCTTATCCTACATTGTTTTCAATGTCCTTCTTCCTCAGGGTCATCATTAAAACACAGGGTATTTTGATAAAGGGTTCATGTGTTCAAAGTGATGAAATATCCAAGAAATTACAAACTTATTCCAGTAGTATTTCAATTGCTCTCTTTTTGTTTGATACCATTACCTTGTGGAATCAGTCTGTTGGGAACCTCTACAGATAAACCTTCTATGTTAAACAATCACACTGCGGCTTTTGATGAAGTGTACAATAATAAAGAACAAGTGCTTTATGCATGGCATATTTAAGTTCATTTTATGAATAAAGAAGAGCATATTATGTCAATGCCTTAGGTGGGCTGTGGATGCTTTTTCAGTGAAAATTCTAGGTTGAAAAAAGGGGTTAAATGAGTCAAAAATGGGTTGAAATTGCCTGCCCTTCTGGTATGGGTTTGAAAGCCAACAACTAGCCTTTGTCAGAGGTAAACATCTTCAGTAATATCAGAGATAATGAGAAAATATCAAAGGTTTTGACGACAACAACCTGCACAATGCAGACAAAGATAAACCATCCACTGCACTTAACTCTCTACCAATTGACAAAAATTGTAGAGTTGTCCAAATTAAAAGCATTTGCAGACCGCAATTTACATGTGGCTCAAATGATTGAATTTGTCTTTGATATGGTAGAAAACATCGTGGAAAAAGGAGAAAATGCTGGTTACCAGCATAGTCTCCTTTTTCCACAATGTTTTCAAACGACTTTATACTCAGGGTCATTAAAACTCGGGATTGAGTGGTAAAGAGTTTACTCGTAAACAGATGACAACATTTTAGACTTTTTCAACTGGACAGCATTTGCATGGACAGATTAAGTCTTTGCCACACAATCCCGACTTTTAACGACCTCGGAAAAAAAAACTTTTGAAAACATTGTGGGAAAAGGAGAAAATGCTGGTAACTAGCATTTTCTCCTTTTCCCACAATGTTTTCTACCCTTCCCAGAAGAAATTTTAATTTTCCAGACACATTTATTTTGTCGTCTGCAAATTCTTCCAATTTGGACAATACCAAAATTCTGCTGTTTGGTAAAGAGTTAAATGTGGCTCAGATGATGAGATATGGTTCTAAACGGGTAGAAAACACTTTTGGAAAAGGTGCAAATGCTGGTAAACAACTACTTCATAAACCATCCAATTCATTTATGTAAGACCTGTTAAAACAAAAACTGCTCCCAAAGTGTCACCTACCTATGTTGCGCAACATTCTTCACACAAGCTTCAATGAACTTCTTTTTGATCCGTCTGTCTGTACAGAAGCATACCAAACTAGACAAAGCCTTATCTGCATCAAGACAGAGACCCTCTGGCAGTAAGTGCTGTAAGAAATGTGTTGTTAATAAAATACACGTTATAGATTTAACCCTTCACCATACAAGAATTGTAACTACCGTCTGGAAGATAGATTTTGAAAACATTGTGAAAAAAGGAGAAATGATACAAACCAGCATTTCCTCCTGTTCTCACAATATTTTCCACCCTTTTAAACAGTTACCACCATGTTAATTTCATTAAATTTTTCATCTTTAAATGCTCTGAACTTGAAAAAGTCCAAAATTTAGTCATCTGTTACAGAGTTAAAGGTAAATCAGGCCATCTATGGTAGTTCCTTAAATAATGGCACATCTTAAACCTCCTAAAGAATCTCACACATTAACCCTTTACCACACAATCCCGAGTTTTAACAAACCTGAGGAAAACATTGTGGGAAAAGGAGAAAATGCTGGTAGCCAGCATTTTCTCCTTTTCCCACAATGTTTTCTACCTTTTCATAAACAAATGTTAATTTTTGAGTCACTTTTATTATATCATCTGGAAATGCTTTCAATTTGCAAAGTCTAAAATTGTCCTTTTGTAAAGTGTTAACTCTTTACCAAACGACAAAACTTTAGACTTGTCAAAATTGAAATCATTTGCAGACAACAAATTTAATGTCGCTGAAATGTTGAATTTTGTCCTTGATAGAGTATAAAACATGGTTACCAGCATTTTCTCATTTTCCAACAATGTTTTCAAAAGCTTTTCTCCCTGGGTCATCAAAACTCTGGACTGTGTGATAAAGAGTTAACTATTTACTATAAAACAGAATTTCAGGCACTTACAAGCAGTTGCAGCCTAAAAAGTAACTGTGACAAAAATAGTGAAATCTGTCACTAGAAAGGTAGAGTACCGAGTGGATCTTTTCTTCTCCTCCTTCAAAAACGTTATCTACACTTTAGAAAACAAATCTTAACATCTGAGTCAACTTTAATTCATTGTCTGAAATTTCTCTAAATTGGACAGTGTCTGTAGTCTTGTTGTTTGGCAATAAATATAAATATATGGCAATAAATATAAATATATAAGTTCTCCAAGTACCTCAAAAATTCTGTGCAAGTTGAACAAATTTCATGCTGTTACTGATGTGCAAGGTGAGGAATTTTATTTATTTGGTGTTTAACACAATTTTCAACACTATTACAGTCATTCTGAGCCAGCCAGTTCATCAATCAATACATTTCAAGAGTTTCAGTTACTGGTACTTTGCACAAGGGTCTTTCCAATACAACTACAGTTTTCTCGTGCCAGCCAGTACATCTATCAATGCATTCCGGGAGTTTCTGTTACCAGTACTATGCACAAGGCTCTTTCTATGCCTTGTTTACAAAACAAACATCTTCCAACAATGTTCAGCTGTGAGACATTACTAAGGAGATGTAAAAGCAAAAAGCATAGAAACTGCCACAACATTAACCCTTTTCAACGCAATCCCATGTTTTACTATTCTTGAGGAAGACAGTTTTTGAAAACATTTTGGGAAAAAGAAAAAATTGCTTGTAACAAGCAATTTCTCCTTTTCCCAAGATGTTTCCTACCCTATCAGAGAACTTCAGCTCATTTCTACCCATTTTAAAATTTGCCATCATTATATGCTCTCAACTTGCAAGAGTCAAAAATTCGTCATTTGGGTAAAGGGTAAGGGTAAAAATAACTCACTGCTTTATCATCTTGAACCAGGTCCCAGAGAAGTGTATTTCCAGGTGAACACACATCTTCAAAGTTAAACTCTGAACAGGTAGATGAGGTGCTGACTAGATTAGTGGGCTCTTTCTGATTGGATCTTTGAGGCATTACTACAAAGAGAAAACTTTTTTTGATTGTATGGAAAACAGTGTTGGTAAAGGATCACATGATTGTCACAAGTAATTGTTTTTTTTTTTGGTTTAGCCAGTGGTTTAGCCTGTTAGAAATTATGTTACTTTCTAAATATAGAATAAGACTATGAATGCAATTTAGAATAGTTGGTGAATACTGTCCATTGTTTTGTTTATATAATTTTTCAACATCATGACAGTTTTTACATTCAACTAGTCTAACTTGTGAGTTGTTATCATCTGAGGATACTTGTCAGAATGCATGGGGTCTCAAAACATTATATTTCTGTGATAAAGAAATGTTCACTGCAAAGCCTTCTAAGCAATGTAATATTAATACTCATTACCTCAACCCTTTACCACACAATCCTAAAGAAAAAGGCTTTTGAAAACATTGTGGGAAAAGGGGAAATGCTGGTAACGAGCATTTTCTCCGTTTCCCACAATGTTTTCTATCCTTCCCAAAATGAATTTCAATTTCTGGGTCACATTTTATTTTGTTGTCTGCAAATGCTTTCAATTTGGTCAAGTCAAACATTTTGTTGTTTGGTAAAGAGTCAAGACAATCTGATTGCTAAACCCTTTACCACACAATCCCAACTTTAACAACCCTTAGAAAGAGGCCTTTGGAAAACATTGTGGGAAAAGGAGAAAATGCTGGTAACCAGCATTTTTTCCCTTTCCCACAATGTTTTTCTACCCTATCAATGACAATTTCCATCATTTGAGTAACATTTAATTTGTCGTCTGCAAATGCTTTCAATTTGGTCAAGTCAAAAATTTTGTTGTTTGGTAAAGAGTCAAGACAGTCTTACTGCTTAACTCTGTACCAAACAACAAAATTTTAGACTGGTCCAAATTGAAAGCAAATGCAGACTACAAAATAAATGTTACCGAAAAATGGAAGTTTGTTTTGGGTGGGGCAGAAAACATTGTGGGGGGGAAAAGGAGAAAATGCTGGTTACCAACATCTTCTCCTCTTCCCACAATGTTTTCAATAGGCTTCTTTCTCAGAGTCGTTAAAAGTCGTGATTGTGTGGTAGAGTTAAACGAGGAGGTCACAATGAAAACATTTGATCGTACTCACCATGAGGCATATGAGTGTGGTACATTGAAGCCATACTTGACAAATGGGTAAAGTGTGCATGCGCATTTATCTGGGACAGTTCATCGTCACTTAGTAAATCTTCCCCTTCAAAATCGGCCATGTTCTTCTCCGACTTATTACTCATACGAGAGCTGTGACAGCTACCATCATCTGGGCTCATAATGTCCTCACCATGGTAACCACTGGAAACAAGAAACAGAATTTCGATGTTATGCCCTCATTTCGTGAACTCTTGATCCTTTGTCAAACAGTCCCATGTTTAAACGCCCATGAGAAAAAAGCCTTTTGAAAACATTGGTAAGCAGCATTTTCTCCTTTTCCCACAACGTTTTCTAACCTTTCGGAAACAGAAATCACCATTCTAGCTACATTTGATATGTGGCCTACATATGGTGCCAAACTGACCAAGTTCAAATTTTTGTCGTCTAGTAAAGGGTTCTTCAAGCCTCAGACCAATAGATTTCATCCTTTATAAGGTGGAATGTCATTAAAAAGGGTAAAAACAATGTGGTAAAATGACAAAATGCTTCAAATTAACTCAATATTTCATGTAAATATATCTGACCCCACTTTCTTAAAACACTCAATTTCACATCCCAACACTTTCCAGAGAGACATAACATTGAGAGAAAGCAAATTTGTTAAAAAATGCATGTAAATTTTTCCATTATGAAATACAATAGTCACCTGTACGGTGTGCTGTAATTAGTCAAATTACACGAAAGCGCATTAGTCACACAAAGCTGTTTCATTGCTATTGCAGTCTATCAGCAGAAAATATTAATCTAAAAAGTATCACATACCCTGGATGCCTTTTCCTTTTTTTCTGCGGAGAACTGGTCAAATCTGTACAATCATACACCTCAGTTTCACCCTGTACACCTTTATCTAGAGTCTCAGTCATCTCATTCTCCTGTAGAAGGGATGCAGCAACAGCGGCAGTGTCAGACTCCTGAAACATTGCCGACTAATATTTGAGCCATGCTCTACAAAAGGACGGCTTAATACATCTGTGAAAAGTTTCGACCCAGGTTAGCCAGTGAAGTCTACGCAGGCTGACCTGGGCCGAAACTTTTCGCTACTGGTCAATTTTCAGTACAGCAAAGGACCACTCCACCTAAAGATAAAGTCGGTGGTTTAAAAGAAAAAAAAAAGTGGCTATCATGGATCCATAATTGTTTGATGGCTTGAGTATATCATGGATCACGGAGATGCATTAAGCCCCCCCTTTGCCAGAGTGTGGCTCATTTAATTCTTTACAGACAACAAAAAATTTTTAGACCTGCCCAAATTCAAACCATTGCGGACTACTAAAAATAGAGAGCTCAAAAGAAGGTATTTAGCAAAGTTAGAACACACTGAAAGGAAAGTTGAAAAAGCTGGTTACAAGCATTTCTCTTTTTCTCAGTGTTTTCCAAAGCCCTTTTCCTTGCATTCATCAAAACACAAGATTGTTTGTTAAAGAGCTACTGTACTAAATTTATCCTATACCAAACAGTTCCATTTTTAATGCTCCCATGGAAGATGGATTTTTACACCATTTCAAGTAAAGGAGAAATCCTGGCAAACAGTTCTTTTCTCCATATCCATAATATTTTCTGCTTAAATTTGATCATGTCAGCAAATGTTTTCAATTTGAAAAAGTCTAAAATTCTGTCAACTCTTTGCCGTTCCAGATCTGTTTCTTCTATGCTGTCTTTTTTGACCTACACTCCCTATACCATGCAAAAAGACCTACGGTAACCCCTGAAAATGCTACTGACTCTTTACCAAAATGACAAAATTTTAGACATTACCAAATCCACAGCATTTACAGACATCAAAAGAAATAAGATGCAAATAAAAAGAACATTTCTTTGAATGGGCTGAAAAAATTGTGGGAAAAGGAGAAAATGCTGGTTATTAGCATTTCTCCTTTTCCCTCAATGTTTTCTAAAATCATCTTCCTCAGACACATGGCTGGGTTAAGGGTCAACTGATGACTCATGTGCACAAAAACTTACCTGTGATGATGGGTTGTTTCCCTCTTCATCTTTCACATCCTGTTTCTCCTCTTCCGTCACTACTGTCGGCAAGTTGCTTATCTTTAACCTTTGCTCTTCCAATTTCTTGCTGATCAATTTCCTCTTTCTCTGATCACTGGCAATCATATGTCTTTTATCTCTGTGCATGTTTGCCATGTGGGCCTGATAAGCCCTGGCTTGAAGGACATGCTGGTGGTACTCTTCCTCCTCATCGTAGTCCGAGTCTTCCTCACTGTTTACATGCATGTTGTGAGCTGCCAGTAGCTGCTGTATTTATTTAGAAAATATACAATGTAATGAGCGCATACTTGGATTGTTCATGAGAATAAATATCCACTGCAGCATGAAATAATCCATGCACTGTGAAAAGGGGGATTAACTGCATCTGCAAAAAGTATCGATCAACGTCAGCCTGCGCAATCCGCACAGGCTGACATGGATTGAAACTTCTGGCTATTGGTCAATTTTCTGGATGTCAAGGACCAGTCTACCACATGATTCATGTTGGTTGTCAGACAAAATGGATTTAATCCATTCATAATTATATGACGACTTGCTTTGTATACTGCATCATAGAGTTGCATTAAACATCCTTTTGCAAGACTGAGACCAAGTTTGTCAGTTTAACCCTTTAACCCTTTACAAAACAATCCCATGTTTTAAAGGACCCTGTCTAAGAAGGCTTTTGAAAACATGGTAGGAAAAGGAGAAAATGCTGGTTACCAGCATTTTCTCCTTTTCCCACGATGGTTTCCATCCTATCAAAGAAAAAACCTCACTGTTTTGGCAAGAATTAATTTGTCGTCTGCAAATCCTTTGAATTTGGACCAGTTTTAAATTTTGTCGTTTGCTGAAGGGTTAACAAATAGTCCTGATTCTTAATGAAGGAAGCCTTTGAAAAGATTGTGGAAAAAGGAGAAAATGCTAGTAGAAGGCTTTCTATACTTCCAAATGAATTTCCATCATTTTCCTTGCATTCAATTTGCAATATGCAAACTCTTTAAATATTACAAAGTTTAAATTTTACCATTTACCTTCAATTTTTGTTGCTTTAAAATCTCCTCCTCATCCTCAGAATCAAGAAATTCTGAGTCTAGCTCTTCTTCTTCCTCTTCTTCCTCCTCTTCCGGATCAATTTCCTCAGAACTTTCTCCCTCTCTATGCTTATGAGCCGCCAACTGTCGGTGATGACCATGTTTATGACGCATTTGTAAATGTTTCTGTCTCAAGACTTCCATCCGACTCTCCTCATCCAAACCCTCTGTATTCAGCCCTTCACTAGACTCGCTGGATTCCAGTTCGCTCTCACTCTCTCCACTCTCCTGCTCATGATGGAGCTCATGTAGATGATGTTGTCTAGAGTGATGGCTGTGATCAGACACTTTAACACCATGATGAGCACATCCACACTGCTCCCCGGTCTCAACCTCCTCAGTCTCTTCTTCCTCAGTCTGTCCTCCACCTGTTATAATGTATAAGGCATTTGAGTCATGATTTTTAAGTCTACCACACAGTGAAATTGAAGACTCATCCAAATTGTAAGTATTTGCAGATGACAAATCAAAATTTACTTATATGATGGAATTTGTCTTTGAATGAATAGAAAACATTGTAGGGAAAGGGAGAAAATGCTGGTTCCAGCAGAAAATGCTGCATTTTCTGCTTTACCCACATTTTGTTCAAAGGCTATCTTTCTCAATGTGGTTTAAAGTGGGGACTGTGTGGTAAAGAATTATAAGAAAACCAAACTCTAATGAATATGGTTGAGCAATTGATTTAATGGAGTTTTATGCTACTTTCAACATTATTTAAGTCATATCACAGTAACAGCTCACATATTCATGTATGTCCTGGATTTCGCAAGTGCTAGGCCAAGACTCTGAAGTGTCTTGCCCAAGGACACTCCCATGAAAAAACCCGGTGCTTCAAGGGCCACCAGATTGTGAGTCCTAAATTTTACCACTGAGCCATGCAGGACCTTGCAAATATGTAATACCACAAAAAAAAGTATATGATCTACACATAATATAACCAAACAGATCAAAAGCAAAGTTGGCCATCAGCAGATGTTCCTTTTCCTGTAATGAATCTATGTATTGGCTAAATTTCCAAACATGGGAAGGGGGTATTAAAGTAGATTTTGTACAGTAAGTTTTTTTGAAAACTCTTAACAAACACAGCGAACTTTCATTTGCATGCAGAAATGGTTTTTTAAGTAAAAACATAAATTAAAGAGTACATGTTAAAAACACAGGAATTTTTGTACTTTTACATTAAAATTTTCTATAACGTTAGCAGCATTATAGCTGTTATTGAATTTTCTACAAAATGTTAAAGCTGTTATTGCATGAAAAGCGACAAATACATTTGAGCCGTGCTCTGGCAAGAGAGGGCTTAATGCATCTCCATGATCCATGATACCAAACAAACCATCACATATTTATGGATCAAGGAACTCCATTTTGTACAGCAACCAACTGATTCATGAGGTACACTGGTCCTTTGACATGCAGAAAACTGACCAATAGCGAAAAGTTTCGGCCCAGGTCAGCCTGCGTGGACTGCATTAAGCCCCCTTTTCACAGAGGACGGCTCATTTCAAACACAACTAAATGGTTATTCTTAAAAGTCAAGGAGACCATTCGGATTTCTATGAGCATACCTAACTTGAATAATGTTTCATCACTGATTTTACTATGCCAATGGTTCATAAACCACCAATAAACTAGAAAGTGAAGTGTAAGAAAATATGCTGATGGTGTTTCCTTAAAGTGGGTTTCACACCAAAATTTAAGAATGGCTTGTGGAAATATCACATGATCAATTACATGCATCAATTATGTGGAATTATATATATAGGGGCAATGATGTCAGATCTGATTTTTATCTATAGCAAAAAATCTGAATCGGCCCCTTCAACAATTGGAATAGAATTTAGAATGGTTGTTGAATTATTATGAGAATACAGATTCAAAGACAATTTTCTTTGAACACCAGTATGAAATTACCTTCACTCTCCATCTCACTCTCCTCCTCCGATTCATGAGTCTCTGCCTGTTTTTTCACCCTAGGTTTGTGCTTTACTTTCACTTTGACTGGAGATCTTACTGGGTCTTTTTCCATTTCAACAGGAGTTCCTGGTTTCTGTACATTCAACAAATAGAAAACATGTTCACAAAAATTCCCACAAAATTTTCTATAAAACTGATCTAGAACTGAATGGAGACATTCAAAGTTAAGAGAAAGTGAATGATGTTTTGACTAACTCTACGACTGTCATTAAAAAATTATTTCATCCACAAGAGGGTGCTATCTAACAAATGTTCGATTATATGTATTTTGAAAATCTAAAGCAAGGGCATTTTTCAATGTAGATACATGTATGGCTAATAAATCATTCGTCACAAATGAACAAATATATGAGTAACCTTTGCAAAAGGCATCTTGTTTTAACCCTTTACCACACAATCCCGACTTTTAACGGCCCTAAAAAAAGCCTCTTGAGAACATTGAGGGAAAAGGAGAAAATGCTGGTAACCAGCATTTTCTCCTTTACCACAATGTCTTATTTACTTTTCCCAAAACAATATTTAATTTTTCAGTCACATTCATTTTGTCATCTGCAAATGCTTTCAATTTGAACAAGTCTAAAATTTTGTCATGTGGTTAAAAGTGTTGTCCTGCCATACAGCAGCTATGTCAGAATGAGCAACTTTGAAGGTATCGTCTCAAAATAATAATTTCTGTTCCAGATTTATACAATATACTTTGTCACTATTTAGTACTTAATGTACTGTACCCTGCATGATTTGAACATGACTAGGAAAATGAAACAAGAGGGCCATGATGGCCCTGTATTGCTCCACTGGCTCATAAGTACACACTATACATACCAAACATTATGATTCTGGACCAACTGGTTTCAAACAAGATGACTTAGATAAAGCCCATGTGTGAAAGTTGTGACTCCAGGGCTGGACAATTTTTGACCACAGAGCCACATACCAAATGATAATATAGGTCTAGGCTGTATGGTTACAAACAAGAAGATTTTCAAAGTTTCGTAAAAAAAGTAAATCCTGTGTAAATCATGAGACACCTAAGGCAGGACTAATTTCCATACCAAGGCTGAATTTAACAAATTTGAAAGTAATCCACAAGATGAAGGTATCTGCCATATTTAGTTGCCCTCAGATTTATGGTCAGGAGCATGAAGACTTTTAGAATTTCAGTCTGTTAGCACATTAAAATCATGACGCATGGAAAGTGGGCCAAATTTTGACACAAGGGTGATAATCTGAAAAATTTTGGAAGAGACCTACTAGATGATGACACTCACACAATATTACACCTGTAGCTCATGTCACCAAAAAGATATTTTAAGTTTTCACTGTATAAGCCCATGTAAAACCTGTGACTCATGGGGCAGGGCCAATTTTGACCCCATGACTAAAATTTGAAGAATCTTGTTGGAGGTCCACCAGATTATATACATGCAGACTTTGGTAGCCCTAGGTCTTATGGTTCGAAATCAGAAGATCTTTAAAGTTTTCCCTATGTATGCCCATGTAAAACTTGTGACTGCCTGGGTGAGGCCATATTTGCAACAACACCTCCAAAGAAAACAAGAAATTGTACGTTTAACCCTTTACCAAACAATAAAGGGGCTTTTGAAAACCTTGAGAGAGAGGGAGAAAATGCTGGTTACTGCATTTTCTGGTTACCTGCATTTTCTCCTATTCGAACAATTTTTTCTACCATTTCATAAACAAAATCCGTCAGTATAGTCACATGTTGCCTCCACAAGCTTTCAATCTGGACAATTGTAAATTTTTGTCACTTGGTACAGACTTAAATAAATGAAGTTTTACCCTAAGTTTAAAACAAAAATACTGACTATGCTCTCCCTTTCTCCATCTTCGGTCACTTGTACGTTTTCTCTGCTATTAAGCTTCTGCTTCTCTGAAAACAAACATACGATTCTGAATACTAGTATACTAACCCTGTACCAAACTCTATGAGTTTTAAAGAACCAAAGGAAGAAAGTTTTTGAAACATTGCAGCAAAAGGAGCAACTGTTAGTTAAGAATATGCTGGTAACCAGCATTTTCTCCATTTCCCATGAGTGTTTCTTCTTTCTCAGTAAAATTTCATAATTTGAGCAAGGTCCAATTTGTTTCCTGCTTTCAATATGGACTGGTCTAAAATTTGTTGTCTGGTAATACTCTTATCGTAACCCTTTATCACGCAATCCCCACTTTTAACGACACTGAGAAAGAGGCCTTTTGAAAACATTGTTGGACAAGGAGAAAATGCTGGTAACCACAATGTTTTCTACCCTTTTAAAAACAAATTTCAGTTTTATTTTGTCGTCTGCAAGTGCTTTCAATTTGGACAAGTCTAAAATTTTGTTGTTTGGTAAAGAGTTAATCAAACCAAAAAATATCACAAATCAAACAAAGAAATCACACAATCACAAATATCACAAGTATCACAAATCATACACACAAAAAACCCTCAACATGTGACAGAAAGGTATTGCTTTTAAATGGTAAAGAAAAAATCATTAAATGCGCCTCTGCTTTGTACTTAAATCCATTTTCATCTGCTTTGCAGTAATGCAATACAGGAGCCTGCAACTTTTAAGTCTTTACCAAACAACAAAATATTAGACCTGTCAAATTTGAAAGCATTTGCTGACAACAAAGCAGAAGCTGCTAAAATGACATTCCTTTTTGGTATGGTAGGAAACACTGTGGGAAAAGGAGAAAATGCTGGCAATCATCATTTTCTTCTTTTTCCACAATGTATTGAAAAGCCTTCTTTGTCAAGGTTGTTAAAACTTGGGATTGTGTGGTAAACATTTGAATGTGCGTCTTATATTGTGACAACAAAACTGCACCCATGGCAAGCCCACTGCCAATTAATCTGGATTTTCAAACATATATTCCTAAGATAAAAGGTATTCAAGTAACATTCACATTAATTCTGACTATATTTTTAACCATTTACCTATCAAAAGCCTTACCTTGTCTTCCAGAAGCACAAGTCTGTTGCTGAAGACTTGAAGGGTGGTTCTGTGGAACAGCACAGGAGTTCCAGATACATTTCACAAGGGCTGATGCAAGATACAGTGTCTACACAAGAGAAAAAAAATAGTGGAGATATATGTAGAGATTCTTGAGGTATAGAATGAAAAAATATTAATTACCTAGCATACCCATGTATTCACTTAAATTTTGAACAATTTCTTGTAGTAGTACAGCTCCTATCCATTATCATACATAAAAGAATTGTACTCTTTTGTAGAACAGAAGACATTTTACCTGACCCTTTACAAGGCAAAAAAAACTTTTAAAAAGTTCAATCTAAAAAGCTTTCAATCTAGAGCACACCATTACACCCTAGGCCCCCTAAAGTCCCAGACGGCGCAATTCTAAACCAACCTCGGGCCCACAGGGAGCACTCGATCGTAAAAGTACCATTCCAAGAATAAGGGTCCTTTTCATCTGTTTGACTTCAACTTTCCACTCAAAATTCATTATTCTGAGCTAAAACCAGTACCCATTGTATCTCACGTAACCGTCCGATAGAAGTTGATACAAAGATCAATAACAGGCTGCCAGTTTAATACTGAGCTTGCCACTGAGAATTTATCAATAACCTGTTGGATGTTATGGTTAACATAAAACTGGTAGCCTGCTATCAATCTTTGTATCGGACAGTTACGGGAGATACAACAGATACCAGAGATTACGATTCCGTGAGCTTCCGCTAATCATTCAATATCGCAATGAAGAGATTTTCTGAGTATTTTCAAAGTCTCAATGGGGCGAAAAAGGCAAAACCTGCTGGAAGTATTACTTTGGAAATCACAATCGGGCCAGCCCCTACCCCTAGTTCAAACAACGAATAATAAAAGCCCACAGAAACACAAGTTTCAACCTAAACGGCTCCCAGACGATTGGTTCAAAAGTTTGTTTATTCGTTAATAACAAGAAAAATTAAACTGTAGTTTGAGTGATCGACGGGAAAGTTAAATACCTCTGTGAAGGGATATCAGATTTTTCGAAAGTCTATCACTGACAGACATATTCCTTCATTTTTTTAGGATTAAAATAATGGTGGAAATAAGGCTGTGTCAATTAACAATGATAATTCCTGCAATGTTGCAGCTTTATTAGCATAGTATTCTTAGATACATGAATGAGAATACACTTGTTAAATAAAAAGGTTAACATGTCAGTAATAAAATATGATTTTCATGTGTGGCCCCCAGTTTTCCAACATGGCCCCTATTTCAATGTCTGTGGGCCCGATGGGCCCCCTTACAAGCAAAGCTAAATTGAATACTGTTAATGGTCCTTCAAAAATACTGTGCACAGTAAACAGGTCATAGAATAAAGTTTTTCAATTCCATACATAATGTAGGACTCCACATTATTTGAAAAAAGTGATAAAATGTGCATTTTGTTGGTGAATTGGTATTATACATTACACATAAGACCCACCAGGAGGTAATTTACATTGGATGTCATTCCTCTCTTACCACAGATCATTGTTTAGATAATGGTTATGTGGGAAAGAAGCTGCTTGGTAAAAATATTTTGTGAAGTACTGGTAAAAGAAATTGCAGGAATAGCCTGGATAGGTGCACTGTCTGCTGTGATATAACTGAAATAATGTTGAAAATGGCTATAATACCATACACTCAATCAATCCATAGATAAAATATATTAACTTTTTATAAGACAACAACAAACTGTAGATTTGTCAAAACTGAAAGTATTTGCAGACAACAAATAACATGTGGCTGAAACAGTAGGACATGTCTGTAAAAGAGTACGAAACATACTAGGAAATGGAAAATATGCTGGTTACCAGCACTATTTTCCTTTGTAGACAATCTTTCCAAAAGCCTGTCTCAGTGTCATTAACAAAAAGAATTATTTGATAAAGGTATAAATGTTTCACTTACTGACTCAGTATGGGATGCAACCTCAAGACTAGATACAAGCTGTAATAAATGCTGTACTGGTTGAAGTTCAAGATTTTTTATCAAAGGGATGAGAGTATCAAATACTTGTTTTCCACAGTGTTTCAGCTGAAAATAAAAGACAGTTGATTTTATTTACACTTCTTTTCATGACAGTACCTTGTCTACAAGAATATCACAAGTTCTCTTAACAAAAGATTTTTTTTTGTACTAGAATCTTTAATCTAAACAATATAGAGTGGGTGTACCTATAACCGAACACCTAAGCCACATTTTTTACTGTTCTTCAATACAACCACCTACGCTGAACTGTTTGTCGCTATGACAACTTCAATGCATAAGGCACATGTTTATTGTATATCGATGCTATAACATATAATCTAAGACTTTGATAGAGCAAAGACAAAACATCCATAAACATGGTTGACAACAGAAAAAACATGGGCATGTGCACAAGAAGCTTAACCCTTTCCAAAACGGCAAATTTTGGACTGGTCCAAATTGAAAGAGTTTGCAGACAACAATTTTAAATTTGATGAAAATGGCAGAAAGTTCTCAAAAAGGGTAGAAAACACTGTGGGGAAAAGGAGAAATTGCTTGTTACGAGCAATTTCTCCTTTTCCCACAGTGTTTTCAAAAGACTTGTACTGCAGACACGTGAAAACCAGGGCTTGTTTGGGAAAGGGTTAAAGAAACATTCACGGTAATATTCTGTCTTGCAATTTTACTAACCTTGATGGTCTTAATTGATTATTTAAATAATAAGTCTGTTATGCAGAGCGTGACATTGAACAAAATGGCCAGGTTGAGAAAGATCAATATCAGACATCACAAATGTGACATTGTAAGGTTAGTAGAGTATATTCTGGAAATATTTTGAGGTGTTTAAAATATTGTTCGGATTTACATGCTGTTCAGAATAGTGTTCACCTGCTCTATACCCAACATGTATCTCTTCATTTTACGACATTAGAAAAAAGGGTGAGTTAGTTTTGGCACTTCTGCACAGGCACAAATTTGATACCCATTAGTTGAGCACTTTGGAAAGCATCATAAAATTATGCAGCAATTTTCCCACAATGTTTTCCATAGTGTTGAAAAATGGTATTTCCTATCCTACAAGTTTTTGTAGGTCTATAAATTATAAAGTATCTATAGTACTGGATTAACACTTAAACCAGATATCAAAACTTGTAGCCTCACCCCTGTTAACCCTTTATCACACAATCCCAACTGTTGACAACCTTAAGAAAGAGGCCTTTTGAAGACAATGTGGGAAAAGGAGAAAATGCTGGTAACAGTTTCCCCGAATCTAACCACGACTAGAGAGACGTGAAAATACAGGATCATACGATTAATGATTGACCAAATGTCGGAACTACATACTTGTGCTGAAGCCCAGATACAATCCACGTGTTCATTGGTTATTCTGCCTTCAACAGCCAGGAAGTTCAGTATTATTTGACTCTGTTTGATAAGCTACAACATAAATTGAAAAACCAACTGAATTATACTATCATTAGATGTACCACAGGGTGCCAGGCCCAACTATAGAATGATTTTGGACACTGTAGATAAAGATCAGATTGCACAGAAAACCTAGTCTGATCTTTTTGAGATATTCTGACCCAAAAGTTGCCTTGATAGTGCTATATTTGGACTGTTTATACATTCAAATAGTAATAATAGTTATTACCTATTTGGGACATAAAGGATTTACAAAAAATTTTTTAACTCTTTGCCACTCAACGAAAATGTATACTTGCCCAAACTGAAAGTATTTACAGATGACAAATTAGACATGACTTAAAATTGGAAATTTGTTAAGGAAAAGTAGAAAACATTGTGGGCAAAGGAGAAAATGCTGGTTACCAGCATTTTCTCCTTTTCCCACAATGTTTTCAAAAGGCTTCCTTTTTAGGGTCGTTAAAAGCCGGGATTGTGTGGTAAAGGGTTAAACTAAAACATATGTTTTCATATTAGATAATGCAATCATCCATTACAAATTTGCAGTCATACTTTTGTCACACACCCATGATTATTGTTTCATCTAACTCTTTGCAAAACGACACAATTTCAGACTAGTTCCTACTGAAAACAAAGCAAAAAAAGATGGCAAAATCAATGTAACTGAAAATCTGAAGTTCCTGTGGGAAGGGTAGAAAACATTGTGGGAAAAGGAGAAAATGTTGGTTACCAGCATTTTCTCCTTTTCCAACAATGTTTTCAAAAGCTATCTTTCTCAGGGGGACATTAAAAATCAGGACTGTGTGGTAAAGGCCTCTTCACCAAACAGCAAAATTTTTTTAACTTGTCCAAGTTGAAAGCAACAAAAACAAGAGGGCCATGATGGCCCTGTATCGCTCCACTGGCTTATAAATATAAACCATAAATACTAAACATTTCAATTCTGAGCCAAATGGTTTCAAAATGAAGACTTACAAAGTTTTCTCTGTAAAAGCCCATGTGAAAGTTGAGACCAGCAAGGCAAAGCCATTTTTGATCCCAGAGCTATAATTACTTGAACCCTGGTAGAGGTCCACAAGATAAAGTCACATGCCAAAATAATACAAGTCTATATATATGCTGTATGGTTATAAATATGGTGATTTTCAAGTTTTGTCCATATGAAGCCTCTGCAAAACATAAGACCCCTGATGCAAGGCTAATTTCAGAAAAAAAAAAATCAAAACAGGAAGATTTCTTAACTTGTCACTATGTAAGCCCATGTAAAACTTGTGACCCCAGCAGCGGGGCCAATTTTGACCCCAGGGCTAAAATTTTGGCCCGCTTGGTAGAGGCCCACTAGACATAGCAACATGCAAAATTTGGTAGCTCTAGGCCTTATGGCTAGGTAGAGGAAGATTTTTAAAGTTTTCTCTATATAAGCCTATGTAAAACTTGTGACCCCTGGGGCAGAGCCAATTTTGACCCCAGGGCTAAAATTTTGGCCTGCTTGGTAGAGGCCCACTAGATATAGCAACATGCAAAATTTGGTAGCTCTAGGCCTTATGGCTAGGTAGAGGAAGATTTTTAAAGTTTTCTCGATATAAGCCTATGTAAAACTTGTGACCTCTGGGGCAGAGCCAATTTTGACCCCAGGGCTATAATTTGAAGAAACTTGATAGAGGTCTACTACATAAAGCCACATGCCAAATTTGGTAACCCTCTGCCTTATGGTTTCAGACAAGAAGATTTTTAAAGATTTCCAATATTTTTCAGTTTTGTTGCCATGGCAACCAGAGTTTTTGAAGGAATCAAATTCTTTCAAGAAATTCTGAAGAGGACCATGGCAGGATCATTTCTGTGACGTTTCATGAAAATTGGATGGGTAGTTTCAGAGAAGAAGATGTTTGAAATAAAAGTTAACGCACGGACGGACGGACGCACGGACGGACGCACGACGGACACCGGGCCATGACATAAGCCCGCTGGCCTTTGGCCAGTGGAGCTAAAAATGTGACTGAAAAATTGAAAATTGTTTTGCAAGGGTTGAAAACATTAAGGAAAAAAAGGAAAATGCTGGTTTCCTGCATTTTCTCCTTTTCCCACAATGTTTCCAAAAGGCTTCTTTCTCGGGGTCATTAAAAGTCAGGACTATGTGGTTAAAGGGTCAAGAAAGCTAAAAGAAGTAGTTATACAGATAAATAAACACTGCATCACATTTTCAAAAGATTGTTGATACAAATCACATTTCTAAATCATTACACAATTAGATGCTTTTAAAAGGAGATTAACAAACTTCTTAATCTTTTTCCCTCGAAAATATGTACTAGTTTCAAAACAAAGAAAGTACTTACTTCCACATGTAAGTTAGGCCCAAAGATATGTTCAACAATTTTGTTATCAATCAGCCAATTGGCAAGTTGATGTCCAGCCCTGGAGATATTGAAATAAATGTGAGTAAATCAAATACAGAGAAAAACATGAAAATCAAAACAGCAGATACTCAAATACTACAGCAAATATCCATTGTATAACCTTTTAACAGACAACCAAGTGCTTTTAAAGCCCTGAGGGACAAAATACTTCTGAAAATATTGTGAGAAAAGGAGAAAATGCTAGTAACCAGCATTTTCTTCTCTTCAATGTTTTCTACTCTTTCACAGACAAATTTCATCATTTGAGCCATGTTTCATATTTTATCACTACAGATGAGCAGAAAACCTTTGTCATTTCGTAAAAAAATAAGTCCTAATGTCATCAATCAGACAGTTTAGGAGTGGATGTTCAGCACCACAGATATAAGTCATGAAGATATCAATGTATCAAATATATGAAACAAAAAACTAACATTTCAAGTCTCCATGGAAAAAAGACCAACATAAACACAAGTTTACATTAATCATTTATAGAATAATCATTTTTGTGATAAATAAAAACAAAACAAAAATCCCAGACAAACCTCTCAGCATCAAGTAACGTCTCATTGTTACAACTTTCATTATAAAGGGTAATCTGGTTCTGGAAAGATAAGTAAAAAGGGATTTAACAGTACCTCATTTAACCACCTACTGCCTCTGCAGTATACAGTCTTCAAAACTGTAGGAATAAAAGCAGTTGCTTGTAACAAGCAACTGCTCCTCTTCCCAAAATGTTTCCATTCACCCAAAACACACTTTTCATAGAATACTTCCCCTTTGTATCACTTGTGCTAGCAGCTGGTATGTGTAAAAGTAGCCAGTGTTGAAATGGGTATATATGTCTTCAACAGTACCATAATATTTTTTCTTATTATTTCATATCCTTTTAATGCAAGAAAGAAACAAACACACATCAATATTGGAGGAAAGGATTAAAAAAGCCTTTTCTGGAAAAAGCTTTACATGTTTTCACTGGAATATCTACTTTGAGGGAGGTATCAAGGCTTTTGATCAAAACAAAAAAAAAATTCCTGTTTTTTCAATGGTTTTATTTAGGATCTTAACTTTACCAGCATTTTCTCCTTTTCCCACAATGTTTTCAAAAGTCCTCTTCCTCAAGGTTGTACAGACACAAAATGGTAAAATGTTGAACATGTTTTCTTACATTTATTTGTGCAATCCCAGCGAGTCGTATTGTCAAAGTAGAACATGTGAAGTACTTAAATGCAAGGTCAAGCCCATCCTTATCAAAGTTAAAGTGAGTCTCTAATGGTTCCTTCACTGCCGCCCACATCAAGTCCGTCATGTTTCGATTACCAGCCATCCGTAAGTCTTTGTCTGACAACTTGCACATATACCTTCAAGGAGAAAATGGTCTTTTTAAAGCCGTGGTCACATCTTACGTACTTGTCCGCAGTGGGGAATGATCATAGTTGGCCATAGTTGAACATATTAAACATAGTTACACATGTTACCATGTTCATTACTATGTAGTTCAACATAGTAATGAACATAGTTTGAACTTAACATTTGCCCATAGTAAGCACATAATCTTTCAACAAGTTCAAAAATTGGTTATGGTTAACTATGATGCCGTGACCCTATTGTGACCATGGTTCAAACCTACCTGACCTTAGTTAACTGTAACTGACCCTACTTAGCTGTAGTGTGGACTAAACTAACCATAGTATCTGCAAAATCACATCTACAACACATTGTTTCTTCCTAGGTGGCATGGTATGATAAACGATCAGCAACGTAGGCTCATCAACTTCCAAAAGCACGCTGACTGTAGCTTACCTGTACTGAGCAGGCACAGTCACATCGTTTTACCGTAGCTAATGCCAGGGATACTTATTTACCATAGTTGCACACAATAAGGACATACCGGTAGCTTACACGTCGTATAACATAGTTACTCAAAGTTAGACGTAGTGATACCCTAGTTAACCCAAGTCACCTTGCTCGCAGTTGAATATAGTTGACTGTACTTACATGTGGTTCAACCTACTTAGACTTTCTATATTTCCTCTTTTAGCCAATTCTGAACTTACTTTGAACATATTTCAACCTAGTTGACCGTACTAAAACTACGGCAGACTACGTTTGCAATGAACTGTGGTCAACCATGTGTATGACCGTAAATGTGACCATGGCACAACTCTTGACTACACAAAAAGAATTCTGACTCGTCCATACTGAAAGCCACTGCAGCAACAAATTGGACTTGGCAAAAAAGATGACATTTGTTTTAGAAAGGATACAAAAGGTAGAAAGATAGAAAGGTTACCAGGTGGCAAAAAGAGAAATGGCATGTACAAGGCATTTTCTTGCTTTTGCCACCATCTTTTCAAAATGCAGGCATCTGAATAGTGAAACATGTCTGCAGGTGGTAATGTGCCAATCCATTTCTGATCCTCATTTGATGCTAATATGAGAATATTTTTAACAATATATTAACCCTCAAACTGCTAAGCGTTACTCACTGGCCTTTTGCGGACAGTGTAGATCAATATCAGACTGCACAGAACGTGTAGTCTGATCTTTGATCTACACTGCCTGAGTAGGGGATATCCTTTCCCTCAAAAGTACCTTTGAAACAGCAAAATTTGGATTTTTACAATCGGCTTGAAAGTTTATCTCATTTATTTAGCAGGATAAGGGCCAAGTCTTGGAACTTTAAATAGATAAAGTGAGCCTGTTACCTGATCACAGCAGTTCTTAATGGTACTATGTTCTGCATCACAGTCGGAATATTCATCCACAGCCGGAGCTACAGAAAAACATAATAATATCTTTTAACTCTTTACCAAACAACAAAATTTCAGACTGGTCCAAATTGAAAGCATTTGCAGACGACAAAATAAATGTGACTGAAAAATTGAAATTTGTTTTGGGAAGGGTAGAAAACATTGTGGGAAAAGGAGAAAATGCTGGTTACCAGCATTTTCTCCTTTTCCCACAATGTTTTCAAAAACTTTCTTTCTCAGGGTTGTTAAAAGTCGGGATTGTGTGGTAAAGAGTTAAAGTTCAAAAGTAACCTGTAGAGCACTGACATAACTATTTTGCAATTGCTGACAAAGAAGATCAAGATCATGCTACGTCTTCTGAGTAGTCTGATCTTTAATCCACACTGTAAGCTACTTTTTCAAATCTTCTTTTACAATAAATTTAAGTTACAACCTTTTTACTGGCTTTCTAATTTAGCAAAGCTGTAGTTATGATAAGGACAACAGATTTTCAATCAGCTTCACAGTAGTAGACATCATAAACTACAGCCTTGCTGTAGTGGTTTTGTATGTTATTAAAAATTGAATTCTATGGATTAAATTCATTTACGTGTTTGTACATCCAGTATTCAACAGAGGTTAACAAATCACCTCCTGCAGTCAACTTTCCGTCTTCAGGCAGACCATTTTTGAAAACACTGTTGCAAAAGAAGAAATTATTCAATACATGTAAATTCTCGTTTTGCAACAATGTTTACATATACATTCTTGATTAATGTTGAATCTATATTTTGCATGATGTTTTCACTCATTGCTGTACAGGCCTTTTAACTCTTTACCAAATGACAAAAGTTCAGACATGTCCAAATTGAAAGCAATTGCAAACAACAAAAAATAATGACTGATACTCAATAGCTGAATTTTGTTTTTGGAAGGGTCAAAAACATTGTGAGAAAAAGGAGAAAATGCTGGTTGCCAGCATTTTCTCCTTTTCCCAAATTGTTTTCAAAAGCTTTCTATCTCAGGGTGGTTAAAAGTCGGGATTTTGTGGTAAAGGATTAAACATACTTCTCGCTAACTCTGGTGATGCAAGAAAAGAACATCTGCGAAAAGAAAAAATGAACATTAATTTTTCAGCAAACTGAAAAACAATGTGGAAAAAGGAGCCATTGCTTATCAGATCTGTTTGATGTGATGTTTGTTCACATCAAACCGACAAAAGCCATACTTACATTGGCTATCAATGTGATAAGAGTGTGAGCAAAATTGAAGGGAAGGGTTTCTGGATCAGCTTTCTCAAAACACAGTTTCAAAGCACCAATACCATTTGTATCACAGAAAAAACAAACATTCCTCAGTAGAAACAGTGGCACCTCAGGATCCTGAAATCACAAATGAATGAATGTTATAATATGGCACATCAACAGCTGTGATTATTTAGTGCACATGAGAAGTGATGTGGTGATAAAAGGATATGTGGTGTGAAAGGATATACGTAGTGTGCTATAGAGGACCTGAAATCATAAATGCAGTATTCAACCCATTGAGTTTGTTTGTATGAATTTGTGTTTAATGCTGTTTTCAACATAATTTTGGTTTTATTACAGCTGCAAGAGCACCTTGTGACCTATCCTTGCTTTCCTGGATTTTTTTTAAACCAGTACTTCACACAACATTCTTTGTGTTTTCCAACATAAACATATTCCAAACATTGTTCAGTACCATGGCAGGAATAGTCGCACTGACTATCCTCAAGCCTCAGCAAGAAACTAAGCTAGTCAGCTACCATGCTACAGGCTGCTATGAATGACACTTTGTACATCATAAATAGACATTTTAAGACAGAAAAACATTGTCAGCTGATAACAAAACTTCATGCATGTTTCTGCTGGCAACAATTTCATTCAATCATTAAGACACATGTTGAAAAGCAGTCCAATGTGGGGACTTCTACTAGCTGATACAAAACAAAAGAAATCTCTGGCACCCTGTCATCTGGTTGAATTTATTGCAAGTGACAAGATAAACAAATTTCAGATGCCTGGAGCACAAAGCAACTGTTTTCTATTTCACCTAAAGGGATATATTCATTTTACATAAACATGTACAATAAGACATCAAATGTCACTGTGCACCTGTAAATTTCACGCTTTCATAACAGACACAATCCAAAACAATAGGATAAAAAAGTGAAGATAATTCTGTTCAATTCAAGTAAATAAAAGCACTTTAACAATTAACATAATACAAAGACACCATCCAAGTTTAGTGGAGATTACAGATAAAACTAAACAAAAAACCTTAGCAGTTTACTACTTACTGATATCTCGCAGTAATTGTTCAGAGCACTTGTCTCTTGTTGAGACAATTCCTGTAAAAAAAAAGAAGAGACCTTTATGTTCACATCACTTGAAAAATTCTGTTGCTTGTCTTTACTAGCTTGGTGGCTACCAATTAACTTTTTACCTGACAAGCAAATTTTGGCCTTTTCCAAATTCAGAGCATGCGCCCAAAACAAATTAAATGTGGCTCAAGTGATGGAATTTGTCATTGGGACAAAGAAATTGTGGGAAAAGGAGAAAATGCTGGTTACCAGCATTTTCTCCCTTTCGCACAATAATTTCAAAAACTTTTTCCTAGGGTCATTAAAACTTAGGGTTGTTCTGTAAAGAGTTAAAGTGATTACACAGTGGCAAAAGCAACAGGCTTCATGACACATTACCTCCAGCAGAAGATTAATTGCATCTTGCACCATTTTGCTACTGAAACTATTGTTGGCAAAAGAAGAAATTGCTCCTAACAATTTCTCCTTCAGCCTTAAAGGTTTATTAGCAATATTCCACACACATATTCTTAAAGTTGCCTGATTCAAATATGTTACAGGAGATAATGAGTTAACCTTTTCTTTCAAGTAGCCATGGTCCAGTAGCGGGTAGAGGTAGACCACCAGTCTCTCAGATCAAAATTCCAGGTTTGAAATCCTATGGTAAGCACGGTCAACTTTTGGATCTACCCACACTATGGCACTAATATTGGTTACGGTTTCCATCCAGGAAGCAATCATTGAGAGTGACTGATGTAAGTTGCAAGACCTTGTTTCACAATCAGTGGAAAAAAAAAAATGTTTAAACTATGTAACCACATATTTCAATGAGCATTTAGCCAGTGAAAACTAAAATGAGATGTAATCCAAAGACTATCTATATGTGATACAAACATTCCTAAACTCTCTCTTGAGACAGCAATGAGCCAATAATCTTGATATTCAAACTTAAAGTAAATGACTAGTTTCATCTTTGAAATGGTACAAAAGGTCATTGGAAAAAGGAGAAAATACTGGGTACCAGAATTTTCTCCTTCTCCAACAGTGTTCGTTAAAAACTCAGCACTGTTAAGTCAAGGGTTAAGGTCAAACTTTGGGATATATACCTCTAGAGATGAATGCACAATATGTTTGTATGCCATGTATGATGGAAAGTTCATCAAGAAAACTTTAGTGACAAACTGAAGCAGTTTTTCTTTTTCATCCATTGTCCAAGTTTCATTTGAATCCTCTTCCATAGTCTCCTGTACATCAGCTGTTTCTTTATCCTTGGCAGAGTTATCCTTGTCTTGTTTTTCAGATAGTGTTCCATCATCTGGAAATGTTTGCAGTTGAGAACTTCGAAAAATTTTGTAAGATATATGCATGTGCATGCATGTTTAACCTTTTACCAAACAATCCCATGTCTTAATGTCCCTGAAAAAGAACTTTTAGAAGCCTTTTAAAAACATTGTGAGAACATAGAAAATGCTGGTAACCAATATTTTCTACCCTAACACAGAAAGAAATTATCAAATGAGCCACATTCAATTTGTCATCTGCAAATGCTTTCAATTTGGTCTAGTTCAAAACTTCGTCTTTGGTAAAGGGTTAAGTATCACACTTGCATTATAGTGAAATTTTACTGGGGTAGATAAAGAAATGAACCAACTGCAAAATTAAACAAGAAGACACTTGCCTCCATGCTGCATAAAACCCTAATTCATTCTTTAGACTCGAGTGAGAAGACTTGAAAACATTGTGGGCAAAGGAGAAATGCTGATAAGCAGCATTTTCTCCCTTTCCTATAGTGTTTTCTACCCAGTCAAAGACAAAGTAGCATTTAGTTTCTATCAAGCAAGTGCTTTCTTGAATTCTGTCCCTGGAAAGCTTGAATTTATTTCCCTCTCTAGAAAGCAGCCTTTGATTAGCCCATATCCATACTTATACAATTTTTTAACACGTTGCAGTGGACAACTTTTGAAAATGGTTTGGGGAAAGGTGATCACAAACAACTGCTCCTTTTACTACTGTGTTTCCCACATCATGTTTCCCTTAACCATTTATCACACAATCCCAAATTTTAAGGACCCTAACGAAGAAGGCTTGGGAAAACATTGTAGAGAAAAGGAAAACCAGCATTTTCTCCTTTTTCCTCAATGCTTTCTGTCATTCACTTACATACTCTATCATTGAGATCTGACAATCAGAATTTTGTTGTTTGGTAAAAGGTTAACAAGTCCACTCCTGCAGACAGCTTTTTTCACTCTTTTCCCAAATATAAAAACATTGTGGCAAAAGCAGAAATAGCTCATAATGAGGAATTTCTTCTGCTGCAAATATAGCCTTTGTGAAATATTGTAAAGTTCAATACCCTTTTCATCTGAAGTCTCTTTGGTACCTTCCTTTTCTTCTCGTTTTTCTCTGAGTTCCTTTTCATTATCCTCTGGCAGTGTCTGAATTAGTCTAATACCAACACTCAGTGCATCTTGTACCATGCTATTTAGCTTCTCGAAGTTTCTGTAGTCCTTGAAACAGCACATGCATTGTCTGAAAGGTTCACAAAAAAAGTTTTGCCAAAGTCCAACAATAGTAGTAGTTGTCCATCATTAAATCCTTTAGATTTTACAAAAACAATGCCAACTTTTAATGCCCCTAGGCAATTACACTTTTGAAAACATCGTGGGAAAAAGGAGAACCAGCATTTTCTCCTTTTCCCATGATGTTTTCTAGCCTTTTTGAAACAAATGCAATCATTTAAGCCATATTTAATTTGTCGTCTGCAAATGCTTTGAATTTTGACCAGTATTTAATTTTGTTGTGCGATAAAGAGTTAACAACCCTGAGGAAGCAGGTTTTTGAAAACAATGTGGGTATACAGCTCTTTCTCCCCATCCCACAATCTTTTCTACCCTTTCAAAGAGAAATCCTACCATTTGAGCCGTCTTTATATAATTTGTCACTTGCAAATACCGACAATTTGGGTATCTCTATAAAATTGGGGGAATTGGTATAGAGCAGAAGATCAATAACTATAAGGGATTGCTCTATATCCATGTGAACTTTTGATCTGTTCAAACATTTTACTCTTACTACAAGTACATTATTAAGCCCACAACCTGATTCACAGCAGCATACTGAATAGAACTAGTATAAGATAAAAATATATGAATATTTTATTTTCAAATAAGACAATCTCAAACATAATGAGACCTTGGCAGAACACAGAAGCACAAATAACTCTTAGAAAGCCAAATAAACATTTTCAGTCTTGAAGTACAAAGAACCAAATGGTTTTAATTTCTACCAACCTTTTGTCCAGAAAGTCTCATCAAAAGAGAAAGTATAGATCAAAGATCAGACTCCACATTTTGTGCAATCTGATCTGGATCTACACAGGCCTTAAATACAATTCATGTAAGGTGCTTTGAAGGTTAAATAAAAAAAGCACTAATAGAACAGTTTTCTCTACACCTTGAATTTGAGCTAAAAGAAAAATTGTCAACCATTTAACCCTTTACCAAACAATCCACTTTTTTGAGATGTAGAAACAAGAGGCTTTGGAAAACACAGTGGGAAAAGAAAATATACCATCATTTTCTCCATTTCCAACCATGTTTTCAGCCCCTTCACAGACAAATGCCTTGATTTGAGTCAAATTGAATGTCATCTGCAAAATTAACCCTTTACCAGACGACAAAATTTTAGCTTTGTCCAAATTGAATGCGTTTGCTGACAACAATTTCAGTGTGGCTCAAATGGTACAATTTTTCTTTGATAGGGTAGAAAACATTGTGGGAAAAGGAGAAAATGCTGGTTACCAGGATTTTCTCCTTTTCCCACAATGTTTTCAAAAGGCTTCTTTCCAAGGGGTGTTAAAAGGCGGCATTGTGCAGTAAAGGGTTAATGCTTTAAATTCTAACAAGTCTATAACATTCTTGTCTGGTAAAGAGTTAAAAACCCTTATTATTTTAAAATTTATAGTTTATAAAGGTATATAAGAGACTTCTAAAAATCACAAGATTCCTCGAGTCTTCACATTTTAGTGAAATACTATGTTTCTAATTGTTTAAGTTTACTACCTTTGTGGCCATAAACAGACATACAGAACAAATGAGATGATTTCCTTCTTGTCCATGTGGAACCCACCATGCTGACTTCTTTCCTCAACTACAAAAGAACATTGCGAGATAAAGGGCCGCATGCTATATAACACATATACAAGGTTTTAGTCTTGTGTTGACCATTTGATGAAAGACAACATTTATGAAACACCCAATTTCAAATCAGTGAAAATCATGGGATTTGTCGATGAGAGGATAGAGAACATTGTGGGAAAAAGGAGAAAATGCTGGTTATCAGCATTTTCTCCTTTCCCATAAAATTTTTCCCCCAATGTTCTAACCTACGAGGGACAAATCCAATAAACAAACAGCATTAATAAATCTTTTATACAATTTACATACAAACGACTAGAGGGGAAATGGTTTGGGGGCAGAAAAACTACCGTCTGGGGGTGAAATGACTAAGGGTGAAAAATAGGGGCAAAATGACTAGGAGGGGACCACATGTAAAATGTCTTTCATTTCAAAATACTGCAGACGATAATGACAGGCTGCAACAGTTATATGAAATAAACAATAAGGTAGGATCAGTACTTCAGACTTTGTATCCAGTTACAATGATCCTAGGTGAATCACTCTATAAGGCATGCGACACATGAATAGGGGCCTTTGGACATATGGGTAAAAGTGTGTCATCCCAGATTGGCCTGTGCAGTCTGTGACTAATCCGAGATGACACTTCCCGTACTTGTGCAATTTTATGTTTCACGAAAGCCTACTGTATGAAAAAATCTTGTGTAGTCCTAAAGTGCTGTCTCGGATTAGCCTGCGCGGACTGCACAGACTAATCCGAGAGGACACTTTACACAAATGTCCGAAGGTCTCATTTTGCATGTTGTTGGCCAACGAATATGTGTAGAGAATATGGAGATACTGCTATTATAAAGAATGAATCGGTCTCTTATGCAAAGCTTTATTCGTTGCACAAACGGAAGTGCTCCTTATTTTTGAGTGAAATTAATGAAGAATTTGAGGTTTCGTTCTGAAAGAAGAACAAGAACTTCAGGAGACAATGCAGAGTCATGATTTCACTCACAGTTGTCTAACAAATAAAGGAGGTCTGAGCAAACGTCACACATATTTCTAGTTCCGTGCAGCTTCTAAACAATGGTTTCAGTGCAGTTCTAGTATCAATTCCAAAAAGGAATGATTTGATACTCTTCAGAACGATAAATTGTAGTGGAGAGTATCACACTCGCTAACTTTAACCGCCATGTTGAAAATTTTACAGCGGAAGTAGCTTTAGGACCTTTTTATAATGAAAATATTTTTATCAATTTGGGTGGGATACGTTACACTTCATTTACAAAAACTGAAATTTACGATTATACAAATTATTTAGATTTACAGAACACTTCTCACCTATTTCGATTTACGGGAATGCCCGAATACGACCGTTAGTTTCCGTACCGGAAGTATGTTGAAGTCTAAAACTCGTACAAGGATCTTAAAGGAAAAATCATACGAGATTTCGATGAATATCAGCAAAACCGAAAGTTAATAGTTGCAAAAGAAAGAAACACAATTTTACCTTAAAATTTTTATGTAATAATTGTTTTGTGTGTAAATATATGAAAAGAAAACAAACAAACAAAAAAAAAACCAGCAGTTTCCTTTTTATAAAGAAATTAAGGAATTAAACATAGGAGAGAGGTAATGCAATATTGAGAAATTTCGTTTGTGGGAGGATTTTGTAAATATTTGAATGCCTCATTCTAAATGCCTGTACGGACAGTGTAGATTCATGGTCAGACTTCACAGAATGTGCGGTATGATCTTTGATCTACACTTTCCGATATTTTGTGAGATGCCATGACAAAGAACAGCCTAAAAACAACAAAAGTTACCTGCACATGTAATTTGTTCGTTTCTGGTCGTTTTTGGTCTGTTAACTTAAAAAAATATATTCATAAAACCCTTAAAGAGAAAACAGAGTTTATTTATGGAAGAGGCAGGAAGAATTTACTATGATTCATACAAGCCAAAATTCACTAAGTGTTAATTTGCTTAAAGATACATACATGTATCGTGTCCCATTGATTCTTACATCTCCAAAGGCTGTACTTAAAAAAAGTTGAACGAAGTTGGCAATGATGATGATGATTATGATGATGGCAGCGGTGGTGGTGCTGATGATGATGCTGTTGTTGATGACGATGTCGACGGTGAAAGAGGAATAAATCCTATAGCAAAGACTATCACCAATTTGACTTTTACTATAAGGTTTATTTGATCTGTGCTTTTATTAGCTTTCGACAAAATCCATTTGCGCTGTTAATGTATATTATAAATGAGCCATGCTCTGTGAAAGGGGGGCTTTATGCATCTGCGAAAATTATCGAACCGGGTCAGCCTGAGCAGTCCGCGCCGGCTGACCTGTAACGAAACTTTTCGCTATTGGTCAATTTTGTGTATGTCCTAGGACCATTCTGCCACACGATTAAGACGGTTGTTAAAAAAAGTGGCTATTATGGATCCATAATTATGTGATGGCTAGATTAGTATAATGCATCACGGAGATGCATTAAGCTCCCTTTGCCATAGCGAGGCTCAAATAAATACCCCGCTCGCCCCATATATTTGTAAGGTAAGAAATATCTACATGTACTAAGTATTTCAGGTGACATTATGACCCGATAAATGCTGGTTAAACTCTTTACCTGACATTAAAAAATGGACTCGCCCGATATGAAAGCATTTTCAAACGACAAATTCTGAGTGGATCAAACAATAAGATTTGTCTATGAAAAGAAAAAATTCGTTATTGCAAAAGGAATAAAATGTTGTTTTCCCGCATTTTCTCATTTCCCCATAATGTTTTCAGAGACTGTCTACTTCAGGGTCGTTAAAACACGAAATGTTGTAGGTAAAAGGTTAAAGACAACATCGAGAGGTAGTTAACCCTTTCCCAAACAAGCCCTGGTCTTTTGAAAACACTGTGGGAAAAGGAGAAATTGCTCGTAACGAGCAATTTCTCCTTTCCCCACAGTGTTTTCTACCCTTTTTGAGAACTTTCTGCCATTTTCATCAAATTTAGAATTGTCATCTGCAAACTCAATTTGGACCAGTCCAAAATTTGTCGTTTGGGAAAGGGTTAAGTGCCCCTGTTGCACAAAATTGCGTATCTGATCACAATGATTCCTAGGTAACTTCATGGTAATGAGTGTCTAGACGTTTTTGGCCAGAAAATCCCATCTTGCAGACCGCATCTTACAGAGTCCATTATACACGACAATGACCATTTGTTAATCCTTAAAGCGCTGGAACCAACTTAACTTGTTTTTGCTGACAGTGTAGATCAAGATCAGACTGCACAGAATGTGCAGTCTGATCTTTGATCTACACTGTCAGCTACTTCAATACACCTTCTGGCTAAAACAACCTTGAAATGATAATATTTTGGATGCTTTTCTTCACTGAAAAGGTTTATTTCATAAATTCAGCGCTCTAAGGGTTAAAGAAAAAAAGCTTCGGGATTCACAGTACTATGTCTCTTTTGTATGCATTCTTTTCTAAACAAGTCAACGTAGTATAACTGCTTGAATATATTGTTGGTCTCAAAAGAAGCCATTTAGATTTTTATAACCTCACCAAACTTAAAAAATGATTCATCACTGAATTAAAAAAAAAAGCGTTAGTTGCAAATCATCAGAAAAGAAGTAAGACAAAAGTACGAAAAAAAAATCTTTATTCCGTGGTATTTCCTTAATGGCCTACGTAGCCCCTTAGGGTAATTTAGATTTTGCACGAGAGTTTCGCAAAGACTTATTGGAATGGCATACGATTACAATAACACGTCGATTCCGAGAATTCGTTTCAAATCAATATGATGACGTCATATCTGAAGTGATGGAAATATACGCAATTACCGATTGCAAAAAGACCGTCCAACTCTTTACCAGACGACAAAATTTTTGACTGGCTTAAATTCAGAGCAGTTGCAGAAGACAAATTAAATGCGACTCAAATAATTGGATTTGCTTCTGAAAGGTTAGAAAACATCGCGGGAAAAGGAGAAAATGCGGGATAACACAATGTTTTCAAAAGTCTAATTTCCAAGAGGCGTTAAACTCGTCATTGTATGGCAAAGAGTTAAACGCCCCTAATTGCAAACTTTTGCGGATTGGGACCGCACAGTTTTTACGATTGCAAAGAAAAATTCATCTAGTATTTATCGGTGTTTTACACGAAATTTTGATTTAAGGAATACAAACCAAATAGGCCCCTTTATGCCATGAACAAACTATAAACACTTTTCCAGACGACAAAATTTTAGTCTTGTCCAAATTGAAAGTATTTGCAGACGACCATTTCAATGAGGCTCAAATGGTGCATTTTTTCTTTGATAGGACGGAGAACATTGCGGGAAAATGATAAAATGCTGGTAACCAGCATTTTCTCCTTTTCCCACAATGTTTTCAAAAGGCTTCTTTCCCAGGATCGTCAAAGCGAGGCAGTGTGCAGTTAAGGGTTAAAGCTTAGACTTGTCCGGATTGTAAGCATTTCACAAAATGAATATGGGAAATATGATAGGATTTGTTTATGAAAGAATAGAAAACATCTTGGAAATGGGAGAAAATGCTGGTTACCAGTATTTTTACCTTTTCCCCCACAATGTGTTCAAAAGGATTCTTCCTCAGGGAATCAAGGAAATATTTGGTAACGATTTTGCTGTTTTTTTTTTTTTCGAAACTTTGCAGCCGGAAGTACAGAACGCATCATCGTCAACGGAAATGATTGCGACAATGAAAAGGAAATCCGCCTCCTTCATTTGTAGAATATCGTTTTAATTCAACATTTGCCTGAAGATCTAGTTTGTAACAAAAGGGTAAGGTTATCCAAAATTTCGGTTTCCACTACAATTGCTCACATGTCATTTTGTTTGAAGAAAAGCATGATAAGTGGTCTATTGTAGGAGAGTATTGTTGTATATAATCCGATTACTTCTACAATAGGTCACATGTAATTCTGCTTTGGGAAAAAGAATGATAAGTGATCTATTGTAGGAGGTTTGGAAAAAGGCTAGCTTTTTGACGAAACTTTCGTTTTCAGATTCCTTTGCAGTGAATCAAAGGTTTTTGTTAAACTATGATAAGTAGTGCATAATGTACTTTTCGCTGCTTTTCACAGACGCCAGAAAACTGTGCTTAAAAAGGTGTAAATTTAGCTTTAAAATGATGGGTTGGTTGGTTTAGGCTATTTAGCATTGAGTAACTCCGTACATTTCTATGAGACCAAATATCACGTCATCATACTTATTTGACTTTAATCACACATGATCGACACGTGTTATTGATCACATGAAATTCCAACAAACCTTTGCGAGAAGCTGGCACGTAAACTGAATACGAGCCATGCTCTTGCAAAAAGAGGCTTAATGCATCTCCGTAATTCATTATACCCAGCAAGTCATAACATGATTAGGGATCCATTAAATCCATTTTGTCAAACAAGCAACAGTATCATAAGGTAGAATGGTCCTTTGACATACAGAAAATTGACCAACAGCGAAAAGTTTCGGCCCAGGTCAGCTTGCGCGGACTGCGCAGGCTGACCTGGATGGATACTTTTCGCAGATGCATTACAGGATGGTTTGCCAGCTATTGCCTAACTTTACTCTGTGAAGAATCATGTTTGAAGTTTGGTGAGTCTGTGAAAATCTAGATAGCTCCCGTTATATATATCATGTTTGTATTAATCATGTTTAGTGCTGTTCTCCGAGTCCTGAACCTACATGACGTGAGCTTTTATTTGAGCCATGCTCTGGCAAAAGGGGTTTAATGCACCTCCGTGATGCATTGTACCAATCAAGCCATCACATAATTATGGATCCCTAATAACCACCCTTTCTTTTAAAAAAAAAAAAACTGCCTCAATCATGAGGTAGACTGGTCCTTGAACATATGAATAGCGAAAAGTTTCGACCCAGGTCAGCCTGCACAGACTGCGCAGGCTGACCTGGGTCGATACTTTTCCAAGATGCAATAAGCCTTCTTTTCGCAGATCATGGCTCATTAACATTTGAAATTCGACACATTTTTTGTCATGAAACTCATCAACAAGCTATATAGGGGTTGCCAATGTGCCTAGGTAACTTCCACCATGACATGCTACGTGTTCATCTGTGGTAACATCCGGGTTATAAATCCTAATCTAATCGATGAGGGAGCCATTTTCTCACCAAAGAAAGGGAGGATTATGGACACGTGATCCTTAACTTTGGTAATCCCATCAGTGCACACTGAAATCTGAAGTATTGCTGAATTTTGTTAGACAAATGATTTAACAAACGGTCTGTCTACGGAGAATCGTATGTATTATGGTTTCTATTGAAAACTCTGACTCGTATTTTCTTTAAGAGGATTCTTATGATTATTAGAAAAGTAAACCTGCCTATTTCCGGTGAAGAAATGTAAGGTGTAGGTATATATCACAGAGAACAGCCCAGAGATTGGGTCATGACTGACGTTCGCCGAATGAGAGTTACCCGAGTTACCTAGCACTACTTCAAAAGAACAAGCCCGACATAGTATATTCACATTTAAATCCAGTAACATTTTTGTTATGTACTTTGATATTGTTTACATAAATTCATATAATTAATATTGTTTTTTCTTTTCTCAATTAATATTTATACCTTTTCCCCACTTTCAAAAGCGATTGGGAACCCGCTTGTAAATCTACTGTGCTGTCGCGGATTGATCTATATCAGTGAATGAAGATGTCATCATTGCCAGAGGTAGCATACACGATGGCAAAAGCGCGCCCTTTTCCTCGCTTGAAATTTCATCGTTGAAAAATGTGTTGGGTGAGACACGTTGTTTACATTCTCTTGGTAACTGTTGGTCGGAAAACACATGTTCTATTTATCCTCTGTCTCTGAATAAGTATCCTGCCTAGCTAAGCTCTATAAAACGATGTTTAATAACGAAATATGCGATAATGGAACCCCTTCATGTTTTGAATTTTTGACAAACAGTGAGTGTAAAGTACTTGTGCTTCCGTCCTGAGCGACGCCTGAAAAAGATATGAGTGCAATAGCAAAGTATGCAAGATAAAAAAAAAAAAAACTATTGCAGACTTTCATTACGCGCAAATGCACATGCACAATATCAAAGTTCTACTTTAAAAAGCGCCATCTATCAAAGTATCAAAACAAGAACGGCTCCAATATATGCGAATTTCGTTTTTATGAGCCCATCTTGGGAAAATACTAACAAAATTCCGGTCTACAATTAAATCAGAGAATTTCGTGACCTATTTCGTTCGGTCACTTGTGACTGAACAATTTTTCCAGAACATTCGCCGCTCTTGATAGTAAATGTTTCCAACCCGTTCGTTAGGACACACTATATTTTCAGATATTTATGTCGAACTGGTGTCCAAAACAATTTCTAATTCGCACTTACAGGTGCATAAAATTGAAAGAGGGGGGCCAAAATGTCCTTCTGGTATTCTGGTGCTGCTGTCACGAGAGAGGCATTAGCCGCCACGACACTCATAGATCTATGTATTTCTATGATCAGAGTGCAAATAAAGATAATATATTTTTTTCAGGTTTATTCGTTTATTTCAAGTTTTTCAAGCAAAAGAAATCAATCTATCTGCAATGGGCTAATTCAGCAGTGGAAATCTTAAAGTAGAACATAAGGAGCTCGAATCAAATCTGAAAGTAGACAAAACTTGGAAAAACCAAGAATAGTCTAATTACGTTTATCGAAAAATGGCATGACGTTTATTTCGTCACATGACCAGATTTCGACAAATCAAATAACGATTTACAATATGAGTGCAATTTATACATAAAACGGAGCGTCCCAACACTTCGAGGTTCACAGCGGTTTACACTGAAAGACCGACATAAGATCCTGGTAAGGACACGTTCTTGTTCACACGTGATAAAGTCGAGGAAAAAGGAAACGAGATGCGAGCTTTTCTGCTTTTAGCGTTCATACCAGGTATTTTTCGATTGTTTTCTTTAGTTTTTGTTTTTTATTAAACAGACTGTGTCTGGATCAATATTTAATGAAGTAGATCTACATGTATATATATATCTTCATTAATTGTTACTCAGGTTTACGCTAGTTGAAAGGAAGTGACAGGAAAGATTGATTTTCGATCAGGTAAAAAGTAAACAAAAGATAGAGTGACGTGGCAACTTTTAACCTAAGTTTAGATTTCATTTTTCTGCCAGCGACTAACACATGGTCCGACCGTACAATAACAGACTGTCATCTTCACAATAATTTACATACTTTTAAATGGTATGGCTTGGTTCTAGAGGCATTTTAACACAAGCATTGACTTTGGGCAGCAAAAGGGCCTTAACTCTTTACCACACGATCCCGACTTTTAACGACCCTGAAAAAGAAAGCTTTTGAAAACATTGTGGGAAAAGGAGAAAATGCTGGTAACCAGCATTTTCTCCTTTTCCCACAATGTTTTCTACCCTTCCCTAAACAAATTTCAATTTTTGGGTTACATTTATTTTGTCGTCTGCAAATGCTTTCAATTTGGACAGGTCTAAAATGTTTGGTAAAGGGTTAAAACCCCCTTTTCACAGAGCATGACTCATATGTAGTAACCTATGGTCGGCCAATTAAAGATGCACATCTAGTTTTTTGCTGGGATTCTTTTTTTGTTTTGTTTCGTACCAACGCTACAAAGTATGTTTTTTGTACTACATATAGTATGAGCCATACTCTGGCAATAGGGGACTTAACGCATCTCCTTGATGCTTGATACCAAGCAAGTCATCACAAAGACCAACTTTGGATCCATAAAATCCGTTTTATCTAACAACCGACTGAATCATGAGGCAGACTGGTCTTTTGACATGCAGAAAATTTACCATGAAGCAAAAAGTTTCGGCCCAGGTCAGCCTGCGCGGACTGTGCAGGCCGACCTCAGTCGATGCATTTTGCTGAAGCATCAAGCCCCATTTTCACAGAGCATTAAAAAGTAAAGTTCCTGAAATAGTAATATACAGAAGTTTGAGGCAGGGATCTAACAAAAGGCAAATAAAGCAGTAGTAAAATATAATTGAGCCATGCTCTGTGAAAAAGGGGGCTTAACGCAACCCTGTAATGCCATGATACGAGGCAAGTCATCACACGATCATTGATCCATAAAGTTCATTTTGTCTTACAACCGACTGAATCTTGAGATAAAAAAGATCCTTTGACATACGTAAAATTGACCAACAGCGAAAAGTTTCGGCACAGGTCAGCCTGCGCGGACTGCGTAGGCTGACTTGGTCAATACGCTTCGCAGATGCATTAAGGCCCCTGTTCACAGAGCATGGCTCATAGACTTGTCTACGAGCGTTGCTCTTGAAAAGGCGGTTTTAAAGCATCTCCGTGATGAATTTTACCAAGCAAATCATCATTTAAAGGTTCAACAGCGGCCAAAAAAAATCAAGGCAGGAGTTAAAATGCAGTTAGATTTAAGTCATATCATTTAAAACTATGGAAAACATTGTTAAGATGACAATCTGCTATTGTACGGTCGGTCCAAGAGTTAGTCGCTGGGAGAAAACTAAATTTTAAAATTAGGCATAATGTAAACAAAAGATGGGGTGACCTGGCAGGTTTTAACATAGTTTTGAAATTAATATCTCTGCCAGCGATATCTTCCTGTATGATGAATGTATAAGAAGACATATAAGTAGAACTTCGACTATTATTCGGGAAGTTTAGTTCGCATTCGCCTAAGTTATGCCATGGTCACATTTACGGTCATGCACGTAGTTGACCGTAGTTCATTTCAAACGTAGTCTGCCGTAGTGTTACTACGGTCAACTAGGAAGTTGACGAGCGTACGTTGCTGGTCGCTTATCATTCCATGCCGCCTAGGAAGATACGATGCAATGTTGATGTGTTTTAGCAGGTACTATTAAGTACACACGAAAGTTAAGTAGGGTCAATTACGCCTAACAAAGGTCAACTACGTTCAAACTACGGTCACAGTAGGGTCTCGACACCGTAGTTAACCGTAACCAATTTTTGAACATGTTGAAAAATTATGTGCGTACTACGGGCAAATCATAAGTTCAAACTGCTTTCATTACTACGTTGAACTACGGTTATCTGCCTGTAGCTACGTTTAATACATTCAAGTACGGCCAACTCCGGTCATTTCCCACTACGGACAACTACACAACATGTGACCATGGCTTTCCTTAAGACTTGAGCTAGCTCTCCGTGCCGTGAGGTACTTATATAAACAGCTAAGCAATTTAATTCGCGCATACCGTACGAAATATTTCCGTGACCATTCGGGACATATGCCGAAAGCAGCCTCGTGCAATGCCGAGGGTAAAAAAAGAATTTTAATTTATGTAAATAAAGTTGACCTGGGTCAGGTTAAATGAACTGAGCAATAGGTACATTAAATCCCCTGTTCACAGAGCATGACTCATACTTACATGTTAATAGAATATTCGAGAAAATGATGGACATTGCTAATACAAGATCAGTCTTCGAGTTCTGTGCATTTTGATCGTGATGGACACTGTTCCTGTTCTTAGGATAATAACTTTTGCTACCGACTAAAGTTTGATAAAGTCGATTTTTTTTTCTAGGTCTAAAAGTAGGAAGTCACTGCAGTTGAATGTGATGTGGTTTTACTTTAGTATCAAGTAGCGGATGGTGTAGATCAAAGATCAGACTGCAAGTTCTGTGCAAACTGATCTTAATCTACCCCGTCCGCAAACGGGATGCAAGTCGTCTTTTGCTGATTGCTTTGACAGAGTTTACACGAAGTATTTGAACATGTGTAGTGAAAACGTTTTAACTTGTCATTTAATGAATATTCCGTCTTTTTACGTGAACTATTTATAGATCTCCGATAAATCCACGATTTCAAGGAAGTTTACTTAGGGATAACGTGTCCATATATTTTACCTGTACGCCATGCACAAGACGACAAGATGAGTTTATTATACAAACATATTAGCTCTTATCCTGGTAATTAAGTTAAATTTCAAACTTTTTTTTTTTTTTTTTTGGAGAAAAATATCTTCTTATCGGACAGTGTAGATCCAAGATCAGACTGCACGTTCTGTGCAGTCTGATCTTAATCTAAACTGTCCGCAAAAGGTCAGTGAGTCGCACTTTGCAACTTAAGGGTCTAACAGTTAAACTCCGTTTAAAAGGCGCCTCGGCAAATGTCGGAAAAAACCCGAACAATGTCACGGAAACAGAGTAGTGACAAGTCAAGGCGGTTTCACACTAACTTCTGTGTTTACACTACACCAGACAACAAAATTATGGCTCATCCATAAAGATAGCATATTGCAGACCACAACTCTAGTTGAAATTACTGTTTGTCTTTAGAAAAGGGAAAACGAATTTGGGAAAAGGAGAAAATGCTGGTCATCAGCATTTTTTCCTACAATGTTTCCAAAGGGCTTCTTCCTACGCGATTGCTTAACCCTTCACCACAGGACAAAATTTTACACTTGTCCAATTTGAGAGCATTTGCAGACGACAAATTAGATATGGCTCATATGGAGAGATTTGTAGGTAAAAGGGACAAAAACATTGTGGGAAACGGAGAAAATGCTGGTTACCAGCATTTCCTCCTTTTCCCACAATGTTTTCAAAATGCCTCTTTCTTAGGGTCGTTAAGACTGGGGATTGTGTGGTAAAGGGTTAACTGTTCTATTTCAATGTTTGACAGCTGTTTTCAGTGCATCGATATTCGAAAGAGCACCCAACTGTGACCGGTTCTGCTTCGCACTGTATGATCCGGTCTGTGGAACTAATGGCAAGACTTACTGTAAGTATTTTATCCCCTACCTTCTTCTATGGAATGCCATAGCAGAAAATATTCAAGAAATAAAAACACTATCAAGATATTTAAAATATTCAATCAAGATAGTCGCAATTATACCAAAATGATATATAAATTTGATATATGACAGCAAAATTATCATATCAAAACATAAAACCACTTCAAGACAAATAAATATACTTCAAGATGTAAAAACAGCATCAACATTTTAAAAACCACACCAAGACAAATAAATATACTTCAAGATGTAAAAACAGCATCAACATTTTAAAAACCACACCAAGACTCACGTGACCAATCAAGACTCACGTGACCACAAAATCCACGACGTCATCACTTGGCGAAAAGTGTCCGTATTCCGTGATGATAAGGAAACAACTTGATGAAATTAAGAATTGAGACCAGAATATGAGCTAGAAATTACTTGCCTTCATAAAAAAAATCATTTCTGGTCACTCTCATATCAAAAGAATAACTTAGATAACTATTTTCATGTTTAATGTGCATAAATAAAGAACATACCGTCGGCCTTCTTGTGCAAATATGGCGTGACCTAATTCCGGTAGCTCGGTAGTATTTACTGCAGAAAGTCGATGATCTTTGCATTTTTTTGAGAAGTAACACCACTTAGCATCAAGAAAAAAGAAGTAGGTTTCTTTAACATACGATAATTAGTTTATTTTCCGGTGTATTTGTCTGAAATTCAAGGGCAATGAGACATTCGAATATTGGTAAGGGTTACGAGCAGAAATACCGTGTGACGTCATCAAAATATGTGCTCTACGAGATTTACACAAAAATCACCGGTTCAAGGACACTCACGGAATAAGGACACTCGACGATATATGCACAGCACTTCTAGTAACAGAGGCCTACCATACATACGATACGGTATCTGGCATTGCCATTGCATTGTTACGGT
Source organism: Tridacna gigas (assembly GCA_945859785.2). NCBI lineage: Eukaryota > Metazoa > Mollusca > Bivalvia > Cardiida > Cardiidae > Tridacna > Tridacna gigas. The sequence continues at coordinate 10,270,416 of OX244029.2, read as the reverse complement.
TGTGTAGCAAAAGATCAGACTGCAGGCCTTCAGTATCTTTTCAAATGCCTGTGTCTTTTCTGTCTGCATTTCCTATCTGTCTGTCTGCCTGTCTGCCAGTTCGTCCGTCCGTGTATATGTATGTGTGTCTGTCTGCCCTCCGTAGGTCTATTCATCTATCGGTCTGTGCGTCTGTCTTTTTGCCTGTCTGTCTGTATCTTTATGTCGGCCTTCCCTACGTCTGTCTGTCTGCTCATCCGTCCATCCGTCTATATGTATGTGTGTCTGTTAGTCTGTCCGTCTGTCAATATGTAATCGTGTCAGTTTGTCCACTGTGTGTCCCTTACTCTGTCTGTCTGCGCGTCTGTCTGTCTTTCTTTTCTTTGGCTGTCTGTCTGTCTTTCTTTCTGTTGGTTTTCCCTATATCTGTCTATCTGTTGGTCCGTCCGTCTATTTTGTATGTGTGTCTTTGTGTTCGTCTGTCCGTCTGTCCATATGTATGGGTGTCTGTCTGCTCTTCGTTGGTCCGTTAACCTTTCGGATCTTTTGGAGGATCAGACTGCAGAGTGTTTTTCTGTCCGTCTTCCCATGTTTTTCTGTCTATTTTTTCGTCCGTCCGTCCGTCCGTCCGTCCGTCTGTTCATGTGCACGTCTGTCTGTCTTTTTCTCCGTGGGTCTGGTTATCTGTCGGTCTGTACGTCTATCTCTCTTTTTGTTTGTGTGTCTGTGTTTATCTGTCGGTATTCCCTATGACTGCCTGTTTGTTCGTCCGTCCGTCCGTCCGTCTGTCTGCCCTTCGTGTGTCCGTTCATCTATCTGATCTTTAGGAGGCTCACGCTGCACAAACATGCAGTATGATCTTACACTTTATGCTTAAATGAATGAAACAACATCACGGACATTTGAAGGGGCATCTGAAACACTCCTCCTGAGGTCTCTCATGAGATCTTGGCACTGCGAATGTCTAAAGAGCCGAGTAACTTCGTCTGGGTGGTCCGTGATTAACGTTAATACGCCGAATAAAAAATGACAGTGTGACTGTCAACAGTCAAGCAGCAGCAGTGTGTGTACGTTCTTTTCGCCAAGTGATGACGTCGTGGATTTTGTGGTCACGTGAGTCTTGATTGGTCACGTGAGTCTTGGTGTGATTTTTAAAATGTTGATGCTGTTTTTACATCTTGAAGTATATTTATTTGTCTTGGTGTGGTTTTTAAAATGTTGATGCTGTTTTTACATCTTGAAGTATATTTATTTGTCTTGAAGCGGTTTTATGTTTTGATATGATAATTTTGCTGTCATATATCAAATTTATATATCATTTTGGTATAATTTTGACTGTCTTGATTGAATATTTTAAATATCTTGATAGTGTTTTTATATCTTGAATATTTTCTGCTATGGCATTCCATATTCTTCTTCGTCGTTGTCGTCGTAGTCTTGTCGTACCGTCTTCATTTCACTCGCATTTTGTTACCATGAACAGTATTGTACATGCTACTATTGTAAACAAAAAATATCTTCATCGTTGTCTGCGTGTGTCTTACTCGTCGAAGATTGACCTGTCTGCTTTGACGCATCACTGTCCTGTAAAGGATCTATAGATATTGGAAAACTTGGATTTGTGCAACAGACTTTTACAATAAAAATAATGTCCCCACAATGCTGGGCTTATACCGGGGCTTTTCCCCAAGCTCATATAATAGGGGCAAAAAGTTTCGACTCATGTCAGCCTGCGCGTATAGATCTATTTTTTTTTTTTTAATGAAAGATCGAAATTTATTTCATCGAGTGAACATCATACGGTAATATTTTCACGAGTGGCGCCACTCGTGAAAATATTACCGTATGATGTCCACTCGATGAAATAAATTTCGATCTTTCACCGAAAAAAAATCCCAAACAAACAAATATCCTCTATTTAGTTTTTTTAGAGTAAGGAAACGTGCAAATGAATTGTTAGTATTGTTCCATCATTCAAGCATCATAATACATTCAGATATTGAAGGTTTCGATGCAGAATGGCAAAGTAAGTATGCATGTAGGAATTCGTATAGCAACTTTTTGTTTTACCAAACACCTTCCATTTTTAAATATCACGAGAAAGTTTTGAAAACATCGCAGTCAATGAAAAAGAGAATAAGCTGGTATTTTCTCTTCCGCACACAATGTTTTTTTTTCCCCTTTTTTAATTGACGATTCTCATTACATGTACTTTACTCTTTGCCAAGCCCCCGTAGCTCAGTCGGTAGCGTACAGGACTTGAGAATAGGAGGTCGCTGGTTCGATCCCCGGCTTGGCCAATTTCTTTCCGAGGATTGATAATAGTCATTGCGACAGGATTCATTCCTCTCTCACCGCTGACCATTGTTTCGACGATGGTTGTATGGGAAAGCAGCCAGTGGCTTGGAAAGAATATTGTGCGGAGTACCGGTAAAAGAAACTCCAGGAAAGTATGGATAGGTTCACTAGCCGCCATGATATAACTGAAATAATGTTGAAAACGGCGTTAAACACCATAGAGTACAACTTTACTCTTTAATGTAAACTTTAGTCCCGTGTTTAATTTGAGACATGCTGATTATGCTGTCAACATGGACACGTCTATCTTACTGTCTTTTTGTAAACTTTATTTGATCTATGACGTCTGTTTATTCTTTTCAGCGAACTCATGTTACCTAGACATCGCTAGATGCAAAGACAGTTCGGTGTCCTTGGCACACAAGGGTCCGTGTAACAGAAGAAGTACCCTTGATCCATGTTCAGAGATAGTTTGTCCCGCAGTCTATGACCCTGTTTGTGGAACTGACAACAAAACCTACGGTCTGTTACACTTGAGTCATGCTCTGGCAAAAGGGGGCTTGATGCAACTCCGTGCTACCTATCAAGCCATCAGATAATTAGGCCACTTTTTGTAACAAAAGACTTAATCATGAGGTATAATGGTCTTGTTCTATTTCAATGTTTGATGTACAGAAAATTGACCAGTAGCGATAACTTTTGGCCTAGGTCAGTCCACGCGGACTGCGCAGGCTGATCTGGATCGATACCTTTCGCAGATGCATTAAGCCCCATTTTCACAGAGCATGGCTCATTTCTTTTCACTCTTTGCCAAATTTTAAGACTTTACTATTTCAAAACATCTGCAAACGATAAATTGAACATAGCTAAAGTAGTTGTGGAAAAAGGAGAGAGTGTTGATTACCAGCATTTTCTCCAGTCCCCACATTGTTTTTAACCCTTATCCTGCTAAATACGTCAAATGACACTTTCAAGCCGATAGTAAAAATCAGAAAAATATAATTTCAAACTTATTTTTTGGAGAAAAATATATCGTTATCGGACTGTGTAGATCCAAGATCAGACTGCACGTTTTGTGCAGTCTGATCTTGATCTACACAGTTTTCAATAGGTCAGTGAGTCGAGCTTAGCAGTTTAGGGGTTTAACTCTTTACCAGACGACAAAATTTTAGCTTTGTCCAAACTGAAAGCATTTGCAGACGACAATTTCAGTGAGGCTCAAAATGGTGCAATTTTTCTTTGATAGAGTAGAAAACATTGCTGCTTACCAGCATTTTCTCCTTTTCCCACAATGTTTTCAAAAGGCTTCTTCTTTCAGGGTCTTTAAAACCCGTGATTGTGTGGTAAAGAGTTAAAACTTCTTATTTGCGGTTGTTAAAACCAGAAAAACAGTTAAAAACAGAATTATTTGGTAAACGGTTGGTGTACGGTTAGCCGATACTAGCTGAAATCTCCCCCATTTGTACATGAAATAATACGACTTGCCTACAACAGTGTGGCTATTTTTGAGCGAGATATAACCCTTTTATCACACGATTCCGAGTTTTAACGATCTTGAGGTAGAAACCTTTTTAAAAACATTGTATTCCCACAATGTTTTCTAACCCTATCAAACACAAATTTCATCATTCGAGCTATACCTAAAATGTCCTCTGTAAATGCTTCAGGTTGGACAAGACTACATAATTGTTGTGCGGTAAAGAGATAAAATGAATTCGGCTGTAAAAAAAGTTGTCACTGTGCGGCCGCAGCAGCGACGCTTTGTTTATTGGCGCTGCTCTGGCTAAAAGATATTATAACCACTTTTGTACTGAAAGGACTTTTTGCAATATATGCATTATACCAAGCAAATCATCACATAATTATGAACATGTACAATTTATTTTTATCTAAAAACCGGCTGAGTCCTGATGTAAAATGGTCCTTGGACGTGGAGAAAATTCACCAGGAGCAAAGAATTTCGACTCAATTCAGCTTGCGCAAGCTGACCTGAGTCGATACGTTTTGCCGATGCATTAAAGCCCCTTTTCATAGAACATGACTGATTTGTTTTTACTCTTTTCCAGATGACAAAATTTAACAATATTTAAAGCCTTTGCGAACGATAGACTTAAACATAGCCAGAATGATGAAATATTGTCTTTAAAAAGGATAGGAAACAGTGTGGGAAAAGGAGAGAATGTTGACTACCACCATTTTCTCCTTTTTGTCGTATCATTTTCATAATTATTCTCATTTAAGGTACATGTAGTTAAAGACGTAATTATTTGGTACATGGATTAAGCGATACTAATACCTATACGCTTTGCTGTATCAGGGGAGGTAACCAATCTACGATACCATAAACAGCCAAACGGCAGACCTCGGGTGGTCAGGTGATCAAGTCCCTCGGCTGTATCGCATAGCTTGATATGCACCTACGCGGTACATTTCATCACCAGAGGCACACCGTTTTACCGTTATTAAAATTGTAAGGTTCCTCTCATGAGTCACAATTTTCTATCAATAATCTTTCTAAGAATATTTCCGTTGGCAAACAGTTTGTACATTCAATTTTTGGCGTGGTGTATCGCTTCCGTTGGGAACTTTCATCGACAGATCAACAGATTGTCAATAATTTCACTGTGGTTGTGCATGCCGTTGCTTCGCGATTTACAGGGGCGCCGCCATGTTTAAGATCATGTGATTGATAGTTCAAAATGGAAACCTCCTGTATACGGACCAGGTTAGATGTTAGATTGGTTACCTCCCCTGATACAGCAAGTGTATAGGGATCGGTACAGGCTATTAAAAACGGGCGGAATTCTGCCCGTCTATTTTTAGAAAAGCCATGTCGCGAGACTATTAGAGATTCAGGGGATGTCACTCTCACTTCCCGAGCAGGGGATTTTCCAATATTTTTGACGTTACGAGCAAGAGAATTGTATTTTTGGTATCGCCTTTTAATGTTTATGTCTGCTAATATTCTTTTCAGTTTCGATTACCAATTCAACTTGTGCAAAATATCGCAGTGCACTGTACTGCCACACTGGAAATATGTAAGCTTCTCTGATTGGCCATTCTGTGATATACATGTGGCCCAATGGAAAGCAACGACACAATAGCCTGTGCCAGTTGTAATATATATATATCTACAACGGGGACCAGTTCAGTTAGATGTAGGAAGGGCATCGGCCAAGTTGTGACGAGTGCATAAACGACTGCATAAAGATATAATCAAAATGTTAAGCGACGCTCTGGAGAAAAGGGAGTTTAATGTATCTTCATGATGTATTATATCAAAATAGGTCATCCCATGATCTGAATCCTTTCTGTCAAAGAATTGGCAGACTTATAAATTAGTGTAATGATCCCTTGACATACAGAAAATATACCGATACCAAAAAGTTTCAAAGATCAGCCTGCACAGAATGTGCAAGTTCACATTGGTCGATACTTTTTTTTCCCAGAAGCACTAAGCCCCATTGTCACAGTCCATGATTCAAAAATATAATACATATGAGACATGCTTTGGCAAAAGGGGGCTCAATGCTTCTCCGTGATGCATTATACCAAGCAAGTCATCATTGATTATGGATCCCCAATAGCCACTTTTGTTTTTAATAACCGACTTGATCATGAGATAGACTGGTCCTTGGACATACAGAAAATTGACGAATAGCGAAAAGTCTCGGCCCAGGTAAGCCTGCGCAGGCTGAGCTGGGTCGATACTTTTCGCAGATGCATTTATCCCCCTTTTCACAGAGCATGGCTCATAGTTAAGGTTCCTCTTAACTTTTTACCAAACGACAAAATTTTAGACTGGTCTAAATTGTAAGCATTTGCAGACACTGGAAAGATGGCCCTCATGACGAAATTTGCTCTTGATAGTGTAGAAAACATTGTGGGAAAAAGAGAAAATGCTGTTTACCAGCATTTTCTCTTTTTCCCACAATGTTTTCAAAATCCTTCTTCATTAGGGTCGTGAAAAGTCGAGACTGTGTGCAAAAGGTTGAAGAAACAGAACATTAACCCTCATAAATGTTATCATCATTTTTTGGATTTTTTTTTTTTTTATTTTTTCCTACTTATCTTTTATCAATTTCGTAAACATTCTATCGTTTTCTTTTCAGGAAATGAGTGTGAGCTGAAAGCCAGGAACTGCAAGGGTGGAGTGACTGTTGCTCACTATGGCCCCTGTAAAGGGGACCTCACATTTAGTGGGATGCCAAAGATAATATTAAATTAGTCTGGATTACCAGCCATTAACACTACGTTATCGTACTATTGAAGTACGGCGGGGTACCCGACTAAGGATATATGACATGTAACACGTTTATTTGGACTATGTAAAACGGACCAAAAACTTCTTCGAAGGAAACTATTACTACACATGTATATACATGTACATGTATTTTGAAATTGGTTGCTTGTAATTAAATTGGTCCCAGAAAATATCCCAGTGCTGTCTTCCGAACATGTGATAAATCGAATATACCGGTTACACCATCTCGTAGCCTACTTCAACACTTTATCAGACGACAGTGTTTTGACCAAACCGATTTCAAAAACTTTGCAGACGACATATTCAATGCTGCTCAAATGATGAGATTTTGTCTTCGAAAGAGTAAAATCACGATGGGAAAAGGAAAACATGCTGGTTACCTGCATTTTCTCCTATTCCCACGATGTTTTCAAAGGCTTCTTTCTTTCAGGGTCTTTAAAACTCTGGATTGTGTGGTAAAAGAATAATACCATGACGACGCGGTGCTGGTACCAAGGGACTAATGGCTCAAGCCCAGTCAAACAGCCTTTTTAACGGTATTTCAGTTATGTAATGGTCTCCAGGGCACCTATCCGTGCTCATAAAGTGTCTTTACCAGAAATACATACAAATGAGCCATGCTCTGTGAAAATAGGGCTTCAAGGCATCTGCAACAAGTATCGACCCAGGTTAGCCTGCGCAGCCCGCGCAGGCTGACCTGGATCGAAACATTTTGCTATAGGTCAATTTTCTGCATGCCAAAGCAACATGGTACCTCATGATTCAGTCGGTTGTTATAGAAATGGATGTTATTAGTCCCTAATTATAAGATGACTTGCTTGGTATAGTGCATTACCGAGATACGTTTAACCCCCTTTTCCCAGGATATGGCTCATTTCTTGCCGAACAAGGTTTCTAGCCTACAACTCATTGATTACAATCCTTTCGTTCTACTACTGCATCAGCAGGGCTTGGCCGTTCAAGCCGTACCAACAAGCACAAAGCGTTAACTCTTAAAACATTTTTCACTATTCTAGTTGCCTTTGCAGCCAGCGTAGATCAAGATCACGCTGCACAAAACGTGCAGCTTGATCTTTGTCCCAAACCGTCCGCTTTGCTGAAATACTGCAGACAAAAGCAACAGTAAAATCGCAATTATATGGTTTGTATTTCCAAGATTAAAATTTCTGATGGGTTTATCTGGCGCTTTAAACCTTTATGCCGCCTTTTAACGACCCAGGGAAAGAAGCGTTTTGAAAACATTGTGGGGAAAGGAGAAAATGCTGGTAACCAGCATTTTCTCTTTTTCCCCACAATCTTTTCTACCCTATCAAAGAAAAATTGCACCACTGGAGCAACGTTGAATTGTCGTCTGCAAATGCTTTAAATTTGGACTAGGCTGAAATTTTGTCGTCTGCTAAAGGATTAAGGGTAAATATTATGAAGCTTAGTAGATATGATCTTTAGACAAATTTGCAATATGAGGGAGGGGATAAGAGGATGGGCCTACCTTGGTTGATTGATTGATTGAAATGGTGTTTTACGCCTCTTTCAACATTATTTTAGTCATATAGTTCACATATTCATATATGTGACGTCGACAAGAGAAAGGGGTCTTACGGCTCCGACGTCAGTTTCGAGAAAACACGTTTTAAAGTTTGCGCGTCGTATTTTTATACGACTACCGTCATAACTTTGGCTTTAAACACATATTTTTGTTTGTATATAGTCTCTTAAGTCTGTCAAAAGGTAATTCAGTCACAAATCTGAGTGATCCGATCGTATTACGATAAAATTAAGGCCGCCGAATTGATTTAGTCCGTACCGAGTGTATCACTTCCTGCCTGAAAACAGCGATAACCTCATTTAGGTACGGTGACATAAACATCGGATTTAAAGATAACTATGGTAACTACATACAAGAACATGTCTCAGGTAAGATTTAGGTATTTTACATTTTGCAATAAGAATTTGTATCTCAATATTTCTTGGCGAAAATACAAATTTTCGGCACTTTCAATGACCCGGAAGTTGTGTCATCGGTAACTAAGTCGTACAAGTTTTGTTTATAGCAACGGGTTTGTTGTACATTGTCCGCCAAAATTTGAAAAGTAGCTGGACAAATAAGCACGTAAACTCACTTTCCCACTGTCAGTACGATTCTACATAAAATAATCATGTATCAGGACAATGTTTTGTTGAATGATTAAGAACAACATATTGGTTGTCACGGGTGAAAAACTACCCAACTTTTGAAAACAAATTTGATCCAGAATCCAGTCTTGTAAATGTAGACATATAGATCCACTGTAGTCATATAATCATTCAGGCAATGGCAACAGTGTTAAATTTGAAACCGAAAACTAAGAATCTGTATGTTTGTGTGTGGTGGCCTTTATTTTTTGTTGTGATTATTCAGTACAGAGGCAGACACTGACGTAGAACTGTGTGTTTTGCATCTCATGTTGACTAAAATTTGAATGGAATGTAACATGATGAACATGTTCACCAGTTTCTTAATCTTATTATTTACCTATGTATTGTCTGACTGCAGTGTGGCTTGTATTTAATTTTATATCATTTAATAACAAATAAACTGAGGGTTGGAGTTCTGTGGCAAACAGTCAGGCATATAGAAAGTAACAATGATTCCTAAGTAATTTGACTGAGAATCAGACAATTGGTTGATTTCAGATTATCGGATGGTGAGTAGAATTCTAAAACCTGTATTGCAGATATTCTTTAATTCCATTAAGTACCCACAATACAGGTTTCATGTTGTTTAAGTTATTTTCAGTATGTGTATTAGTTTTATTCTTGTCAATACAAAACTTTCATTACTTTCATTCTCATCCCAGGTAAATAGACACATTTGAACGATGGTGAAGTGGTTAGTGAAGGAACAGACAGGCACAGCATCATTTCTGAACTTCAAGACCTTGCGGTCAGGATTAATAGAAAATGACAGGTATGTCTTGTTCAACAATCTAGTTTACTGAATTTTACCTTTAACTCTTTTACTGCCAAAATAAATAAATTCAGCTTATTTTAAAGTCTAAAAGTACATTAAATAGATACATCCAAAGGCAGCTTTATTTCTCATATTTAACATGCAAAGATGACCTTTTCTGTCACATTTGTGTTCTGTAATTATGCTCAATCTTGCAGTTTTCTTTTTTACCTAATTATGTGTATGATCGCAAGTGATAGACATACCGCTGTTTTACAGGCTTCAAGCAATTTTTCAGTTATACAGTATAAACTGCTACCTTACTGAAACTGACATATTTACATACATGAGCACCAAAAATAGATAGATAGCCTGTGAAGCAATTACTAGTGATACATCAGTGGTTATAGGAACATATTGTGAAATCTTTTTCAGATGCACTTTGGTAAATAGATCTACTATCAGCAAGAGAATATTGTAAATCTACTTCATTGTGGAGAGTTTTAACAGGTTTGTGTATTTTCTTGTCAAAGATAGTTTCTTTGTCGAAATGAAATGGTGAACATTTTCAGAAAAAAAGGATTGTTGTTGCTTTCATTCCCAATAGGCATCAGACTTAGTAAACATAAAAAGTTATAGCATGGTCAACTTATAAACAGAAATCTGTGATAGTCATAATACTCTTTAAAAGGAAATTTCAGAACATTATCCTTCACCTCAACTGCTAAATCTATGCACATTCATTCAGTCATTTTCAGTAGACATTTTTTTTTTGTGATAAATTTCTCAAGGAAGGAGTGAAAGTTTGAGACTAAAATTTGACTGTTTGTAGCAAGTTTGCATGAACATATAGATTGAATTTGGTGCACAAAGGCAAAATTTCACTCATGATATATGGCATCAAAAGTGAGCTGGGTAGGTCTTTGCAACTGTCATTCAGAGACGACATCCATCGCTTAACTCTAAACCAAATGAAAACTTTAAGGGCTGGTCCAGATTTAAAACATTTGCAGACAACAAATAAAAGTGTGGCTCAAATGATGAAACAGTCTTAAAAGGTATAAAACATTGTGGATAATGGAGAAAATGCCGATTACCAGCATTTCCCCTTTTCTCGCAATGTTGACAAACTCCTTCCTATGGTTGCTAAAATAGAATAAATTGGTAAGGGTTATCACAATTCATTCTTTCTCCTATAAAGATTGCATTTCTACATTAAATAGGTAAAAGCAAAGGCATTCAGTACAGAATGATGGTGCCTGGACGAAATCATACCAATTTTTCAGCAGACAGGTGCTTTGGTGTTATGAGAGGCTCAAATGGAGAGCTATCGCATAGTTGACATTAAATCAGTGCATCTTTCGTGTAAAAGTGCCCACAGTGTGTCACGGTTGGTGAAAGATACTTTAAAATGTACTTTTGCAATCAATCTTTTTCTTTTAAGCCAAAGCTGTTTGAACCATTTAATTTGCAAATGTCCAGTCAGCTAGATATTCCATTTTTACAGACAATTAGCTCAAGTTCAGACTTCTTTTACAGACAGTGTAGATCAAGATCAGACCACAAAAGTGTGCACTCTGATCTTTGATCTATATCTTTCTTTTGTGTTGACAATATTATGGCAGACACCTGTGAAATTATATTACTGCTGTCCTTTTTTCTTAGACTGGAAAAAGTCCATTTAACATCTTACCAAATGACAAAATTCTAGCCTGAACCAAATTGAAAGCATTTGCAATGACAAATTAAGTATTGATAAAATGATGATGATGATGATGATGATTTCTCTTTTTGATGGGGTAGAGAACATTAGGAGAAAATGCTGATTACCAGCATTTTCTCCTTTTCCAATAATGTTTCCAAAAGCGTTTTTTCCTGGTGGGGGGGATAAAACACTGGATTGTGTGGTTAAGGGTTAAATTGTATGGTAGGGGTTAAACCAATTTGTATATTTCAGTACATGTATTTTTGACAAATTTGGATATTTGCTCAGTTTATTACATATGTTAATGTATATAATCACTAGTCGTGTTATGTTACAGAAATAAATAACTTAGAATAGTAATACTGTTTTTTGTCACTGTGCCACATTCAGGCTTGTACTGACATCCTTCTCTAACTGGAGTTAAAACAACTTTTTATGTCTCTGAATTTGATAGGTTTAAAAGGAGAAATTGCATGTAAAAGTTGATTGAATATCATCTTATCATGTTTTTGATGCTGCTGAAAAAAACATATTTTCCTCTGTTGTAAATATGTGTCCTATATGTAATTTGTAATGGAGTTTTGTCAGTCAAAAAGTAGCTGGTAAAGTAAAGGGTTAAAGTGTAGGTTTGATTCGTCTGTGGAAGACAGACAAAGGTATATGAGATGAATTAAACATATCATTGAATTAGAATCATCTTAACCAATTATTTAATCTATTTACCAATGAATTAAAGCATTGAAGCAAAACGTTCAGCTCTTGTAGACTCATGACGTCATGTGCACGACGTCATAGATCTTTTACCAATTGACTCCCTTTGGTAAAAAGGTCATAACTTCCTTATTTTTAGGAATTTTCATTCCATATTCACAGATTATGTTCTAGACATGTAGGTGTATCCAAATATGGGAAAAAATGAAAAAGTGATTTTTTGACCATAAGACCCCTTTCTGCAGTCACTGACACATATTTCCTGAATTTCACCAATACCAGGCAAGGGCTCTGAAGTGTTTTGCCCAAGGACACCGGGCCCCCGAAAACCCCAGCGAATCAGGTGGGGTTCGAACCCGGAACCTCCAAATTACGAGTCCTACACTTTACCACTGAGCCACGCAGGACCCCGGGGCTACTTCAGACCCTTTAATCCTTACAAAGCCATAAACGAAAACAGAGGCTTTTGCGAATAGGTTTCCACAACCGTACATTGCGAAATAAATATGATAAAAAATAAATCATTTTTTGAATATACAGATCCTTTACAAATACGGGTATTTGTATGTCTGTTTGGTGTTTAATGCCACACCAACATTATTTCACTTAAGTCTCGGCGGCCAGTGCACCTATCCATGCTTTCCTGGAGTGCTGTCACGGAATTTTCGATGCCAGTGAATAATTACGTCATCATTGCTAAAGGTAACAAAGGCTACAAGATGGCGAACGAGCTTTCTGTTGTTAGCTTGAAAAGTTCATCACCGATTTAACGTGTTGGATGTGTCAGGTTTTGTAGATCTTGTTAGTTACTTTTATTCAGAAAACACGTGATTTGTTTATCTTTGTGTAAATATCCTGCCTAGCCAAGCTCTTAAGAAACGACAGTCTTACAACGAAATTGGCGATAACGAAGGCATTTCATATTTTGATTTTTTTTTAAAATGGTGCGTTGTACAGTACAATTAGTTCCTTCCTGAGCAATGCGTGAAAAATACATGTACACGAGTGCAATATTAAAGTATGCAATATGAAAAATGTATTGCCTACTTGCATCCCGTGCTAATAGATAATAGACCCACCAAAGGATTCTCTTTAGAAAGCGCCCTCTGTCAAAGTATCAAAACAAGAATTGCTCCCGTTCATCCGAATTTCGTTTTTCAGAGCTTACCTTGGCAGAATACTTATACAAAGTCATGAAATGAATAGAATACAAGTTTTCGAAATAACAGCTTCTAAACAGATCTACAGATTGTGTTGAATACAATATGTACGTCGACCACGATATTGTCGGACAATGTAGATCTACGTGCTGTGTAGTCTGATCTTGAGCTACAATGTCCTCAAAATCAGGCTAAGCAGCCAAAGGTTAAAACATTTGAGCTATGCTCTTTGAAAATGGGGCTTAAACCAAGCAAGCAATGACACTGATAATTATTTATCCATAATAGCCATTTTTTTTCATAACCAACTCAATTATGAGGTAGAATGGTCCTTTGACACATAGAAAAGTGACCAGTCGCAAAAAGTTTCGGCCCAGGTCAACCTGCGCGATATCTTTCGCAGTTGCATTAAGCCCCCTTTCCAGAGAGCATTGTCCAATTGTATCAGAAGGACAAATTGCTCGAAAAGGGATGCCGGTATTTCCCCCATTTTTCTTGAGAGTTTTTTTGGCATGTAATTCACTGTTAGAGTCCCTTTCACGTTGCTTTTGTGTCCATTGTAGAAGATCAGACTGTACAAGACCTTCAGTGTAATCTTTGATCTACTCTGTTTGCTCTACAGAGATATTGTGGCCAAAGAGTGTCTAGAAATCCCAATTACATGTACAGGTATTTGGGCCTATTTCCGAGGCTCAGTACCTCCATTTTGTTTGTTCAACGCTGTGGCCCTATTGGTTAGCCCTTAGTCTGCTAAGTGCGACTCAAGGACGACCCTTTGTGGACACCGTAGATCAAGATTCAACTGTACAGAATGTGCAGTCTGATCTGTGATCTACAGTGTCCGAAACGGTGAGGTTTTTTCCCAGCATCAAGAACTTTGTAATCGCAATGTCTCGGTTTATACTGTTGACTGGAAATCTCCATTCTATTTACTTAGCGGTTTATGGGTTAATTTATAAAGTCGTAACCAAACAATATAAATTTATAGCGACCATGACAAAAAAGACTTTTGAAAACATTGTGTGAAATGGATAAAATGCGTGTGACCGGCATTTTCTCATTTTCCCACAATATTTTCTACCTTTTTTTTTCTACCCTTAAAAAAACCAACACTCATCATTTGAACCACACTTTCATTTGTTGTTTGTAAATGCTTTCAATTTAGACCAGTCCAACATTTTGGTATCGGGACCTAACTCTTTACCAGACGAACAAATTTTAGACTGGTCCAAATTGGAAGCGTTTCAGGCGACAAATTAATATGAATGTAGCTCAAAAGATGTCATTATAGGATAGAAAATATTGCGGGAAAAAGGAGAAAATGCTGGTTATCAGCATTTTCTCCCTTTTCCCACAATGTTGTCAAAAGCCTGCTTGTTTTGCATCGTTAAAGCCGAGCCTTGGTAGGACTTGAGAACAATGGGTCGCTGGTTCGATCAACGGCTAGGCCAATTTCTTTCCTAGGATTGATGATAGTCATTGCGACAGGATTCATTCCTCTTTCTCTGCTGCCCATTATTTCGACGATGGTTATATGGAAAAGCAGCCAGTGGCTTGGAAAGAATATTGTGCGTTGCACTGGTAAAAGAAAATCGAGGAAAGCATGGATGGATGTACTGGCCACCGCGATATAACTGAAATAATGTTGAAAACGGCGTTAAATACCATGCAAACAAACAAAAGTATCATTAAAACACGGGACTGTGTGGTAAATGGTTAAACCTCTCTTTACTTATGTATATTCATACCTTACAAGGATGTGATTGGCTGCAAGTTTGTTTCAAGAGGTTGATCTACCAACATATAACAGATAAGAGCGAAGCGACACCTGGATGTTCACGCTGAGAGACCGGTATAAGATCCTGGTAAGGACACATTCTTGTTCACACGTGATAAAGTCAAGGAAAAGGAAACGAGATGCGAGCTTTTCTGCTTTTAGTGTTTATACCAGGTAATTTTGATCGTTTTTTTTAAAATATATTTTTTATTTTTTATAAAGCAGACTGTTTTTGTCTGTATCAATATTTATAATAATTATATATACAAGTATATCTGTTCATTCGTAATTAGTCAGTTGTTACAATAGTTAAAACGCATTTTTCTGTCAAATTGTGGGAAGAATCAAACTTAATTGCAACACAAATGTCTTTCTCGTTTTCAACATCCCTACGGACACATACACAAAGTAGGACGAAATCAGAGTATATGAATTTGATATTTTTAAAGCATTTCATATTTCTGTATATTTTGCCGGTGTAAGGTTATTATATATGAGTCATGCTCTGTGAAAAATGGGATTAATGCACCTGCGAAAAGTATCGACTCAGGTGAGCCTTCGCAGTCCGCGCAGGCTGACCTGGGCCGAAACTTTTCGCTATTGGTCAATTTTCTGTGTGTCCAATGACCAGTCTACATCATGCTTAAATCGGCTGTCATAAAAAGTGGCTATTATGAATCCATGATCGTGTGATGACTTGCTCAGTGCCATGCATCACAGAGATGCATTTAAAAGTCCCCTTTTGCCACAGTATGGCTCATATAGTTCACCTAACAAGTTGCAATGGCTTCCACTGCAATATTCATTATGTCAATTTAGCTTTTCGCTATTGATCAATTTTCTGTGTGTATAAGTACCAGTCTATATCATGCTTAAATCGGCTGTCATAAAAAGTGGCTATTATGAATCCATGATCGTGTGATGACTTGCTCAGTGCCATGCATCACGGAGATGCATTTAAAAGCCTCCCGTTTGCCACAGCATGGCTCAGATAGTTCACCTAAGAAGTTGCAATGGCTCCCACTGCAATATACATTATGTCAATTTAGCTTTAAACTGGTGTTGATTTACGGCAAGCAAGTTATCAACATAATTATGGATCCCTAAAATCCAGTCAGTCTAATAATCGGCTGAATGTCGAGACAGACTGGTTTTTTGACATGCAGAAAATTGAACGACAGCAAATAGTTCTACTTGCAGGTCAGCCTGCTCGGACTGTGCAGGCTAACCTTAATCGATACTTTATACAAAGAGCATGACTAAATTACACATACAGTAAACTCAAAGATGCACATCTATTTTTTTTTTTTTTTTTTGTGAATCACATTTTTTTGGGAAAGCACTGAACAATACTGGATCCACAAAATATTTTTGTATTAAATGTATTTAAGGAGAAAAGTTCCTGAAATAGTAACATACAGGAGGTTGAGTCGAGGATCAAATGCAGTGTAAAGCAGTAGAAAAATCTTTATGTCTCCAGAATATCTCAGAAGGAACATTAACGAGCATATGGCAGACAACAGTTTTGATGGAAATTACGGGTTCTCTTTAGAAAGGTGAAAACCATTGGTCGTTAACAAACGTGATTGTTTGTTAAAGGGTTAACAATAGTAACTATTATATTTCATTGATTGACAGCGGTTTTCTGTGCCTCGATATCAAAACGAGCACTCAACTGTGACCAGTTCTGCATCGCCCTGTATGATCCGGTCTGTGGAACCAATGGCAAGACTTACTGTAAGTATTTTATCCCCTACCTTCTTCTTCGTCGTCGTCGTAGTCTTCGTCATCATTAGCGTCATGTTGCCTTTTAGTTTAATGCGTATCGTGTTACTACGAACAGTATTGTGTATCTGCTACTAAATACTAATCAAAATACTGTTGGAAGGCGAGTTTAGAATAAGCTTAATATATTCCAAATGCATTACATATCCCTATAACAAGAGGGCCATGATGGTACTGACGTAGCTCACCTGAGCTTTTTAACCAAACATGACCTATTTCCAATCATTTCCTAGATAACAACAACCATTCTAACCAACTTTCATGACTATTGGACTGAAAATGTGGCTTCTAGAGGGTACACAAGTTTTTTTTTTTTTAAAGATTTGTCTCCATGACCTAGTTTTTGACTCAGTGTGAGCCATTTTCAAACTCATCAAAGAAATCATCAAGACAAACATTCTAATTTTCATGAGCATTAGTATGAAAATGTGGACTCTACAGCGTATACAAGGTTTTTTAAAGATTAAGCCCAGTGACTTACTTTTTGACCTGACCTGACCCATTTTCAAACTCGTCCTGAAAATCATCAGACAACCTGTGTGACCAACTTTCATGTGTATTGGACTAAAAATGAGGCCTCTAGAGTGTACACAAGGTTTTTCTATGATTAGACTTGGTGACCCAGAAATGACCCATTTTCACACTTATCTAAGAAGAAGCGTAAGGAAGGTTATTCAAAAATCTGATCCAGAGACCTAGTTTTTGACCCAGTATGACCCAGTTTCAAACACATCAAAGAAATCATCAAGATAAACAGTCTGACTACTTTTCATGAGTATTTGATCGAAAGTTTGGCTTCTAGACCGAACACAAGGTTTTCCAAAGATTTGACCTAGTGACCTAGCTTTTTGACCATTTTCAAACTCATCCAAGATATCATCAAGACAAACATTCTGACCAATTTTCAAGAGTATTGGACTTAAAATGTGGTCTGTTGAGCGAACAGAAGGGTTTTCAAAGATTTTTATCTGGTTTCCTAGTTTTTGACCAGACATAATTTTTGTTCTAAATTATCAAAGAAATCATCAAGACAAACATTCTGACCACTTTTCATGAGTATTAGATTGAAAATTTGGCCTCTAGAGGAAATGTAAAGTTTTCCAAAGATTTGACCTTGTGACCTAGTTTTTGACTTTGTATTACCTATTTTAAAAAATCGTTTGAGATATCAAGACAAACATTCTGACCAACTTTCAAGAGTATTGGACTGAAAATGTGGTCTCTAGATCTAGCACAAGGTTTTTCAAAGATTTGACCTGGTGACCTAGTTCTTGACCCGACATAACCCATTTTCACACTCGTGTGAGATATTATAAATCCATGAATTCTGACGAAGTTTCATGAGTATTGAACCGGAAATGTGGCCTCTAGGGCGCACACAAGGTTTTTTTCTAAGCTTTGACGTAGTTACCCAGATTTGACCCAACGTGACCAATTTTCAGTCAGGATTGAGATATCATAAAGACAAACATTCTGACAAAGTTTCATCAGTATCAGACTGAAAATGTGGCCTCTAGAGCGTACACAAGGTTTTTCTAAGGTTTGATCTAGTGACCTAGTTTTTGACCCAACATAAACCATTTCCAAACTTGTCCGAAGTATTATCAAGACAAACATTCTGACTTACTTTCAAGAGTATTGGAATAAAAATGTGGCCTTTAGAGTGTACACTATTTTTTCAAAAGATTTGACCTAGTGACCTAGTTTTTGTCTCGACATGACGTATCTTAAAAATCGTCTGAAATATAAGCAAGACAAACATTCCTACCAAGTTTCATGAGTATCCGACTGAAAATGTGGCCTCTAGAGCGTACACAAGTTTTTCAAAGATTTGACCTAGGAACCTAGTTTATTATTTGACGTGACCCATTTTCAAACTTATTCCAGATATCATCAACACAAACATTCTGATAAAGTTTCATGAGTACCCGGCTGAAAATGTGGCCTCTAGAGCGTACACGAGGTTTTTTCTATGATTTGATGTCATGACCTTGTTTTTGACCCGACATGACCTATTTTCAGACTTGTCCATAATATCACCAGGATAAAATTCTGACCACTTTTCATGAGTATAAGACTGAAAATGGGGCCTCTAGAGCGAACACAAGGTTTTTCTAAGATTTGACATGGTGACCTAGTTTTTGACCTGACATGACTCATTTACGAACTCATCTAAGATGTCATCAAAGCAAACATTCTGACCAAGGTTCATGAGTATCGGATTGAAAATGTAGCCTCTAGACCGTACACAATGTTTTTCTAAGATTTGACCCAGTGACCTAGTTCTTGACCTGACGTGACCTGCTTTCATTCTTATGAGATACCATCTAGACAAACGTTCTGACCAACTTTAGTGTGTATCTGACTGAAAATATAGCCTCTGGAGCGAACATGATTTGACCTAGTGACCTAGTTTTTGACTCGACATGACCAATTTGTGAAATCGCCCGAGATAACATCAAGACAAACATTCTGACCAAGTTTTATGGGTATCCAACGGAAAATGTGGTATATAGAGCGTACACAAGGTTTTTCTGAGATTTGACCTAGAGACCTAGTTTTTTTACGCGACGTGACCCATTTTCGAACTCGTCGGACATATCATCAAGAGAAACATTCTGACAAAGTTTCATGAGTATCTGTAAACATATGGCACCGGAGATATTGCCAGATACCTACACTTTCTCCACATCTTACAATGGTTTCTATATTTTCAAAAGCGAATTCGAATTAGAGCATAATACGTGTTCCAATGGCAAGCTAACGAGCAGAGATTGAAAACTTTTTTGTAAAACACATTAGTGGCTCGTAAAAGGTGGTTGCTCTTTTCCCTATTTGCTTTGAACAGAAAAACATACTTTTTCGTGAAACATTGGTGGAAAAGATTCACATGCTGATTACCCGCGTTTCGTAATTCTCTTATGGTGTTAAGAAACTGTTTCTTTCTCTTGTTTGTTAAGACTTGGGACTGTATGGTTAAGGACAAAATGGAAACTTAACACACTAAAAAATCTTTACCATGCTCAATTCATACTCTTTTTGGATAAACATTATGGAGAGAAAGCATTACTTCTTTGGATAATGGATTCTCCTAACACATTTTTTTCTTAACCCTTTCCCAAACGATAAATTTTTGACTGGTCCTAATTGAAAGAGTTTGCAGACGACAATTTTAAATTTGATGAAAATGGCAGAAAGTTATCAAAAAGGGTAGAAAACACTGTGGGAAAAGGAGAAATTGCTCGTTACGAGCAATTTCTCCTTTTCCCACAGTGTTTTCAAAAGACTTTTACTGCAGACACGTGAAAACAAGGGCTTGTTTGGGAAAGGGTTAATCTTCCAAGCACCATTGTTTCCAAAACCCTTGACAGAAATTTTAGCTAAAAATCATTCTCTTTACCAGGGAAGAAAATTCCTGACTATCAAATTAAAAGCATTTGCAGCAAACAAATAAATAATGGCTCAAAGGCTGTCAATAATGTTAAGGAGTTATGAAAATATTTTGTCAAAAGTAGAAAAGCTTACTTCCAGCATTTTCTCCTGTTTCCACAATGTTTTCAACTTTCTCATGGTAAATAAAACCAAATTTCAAGGAAATTTAAATACACACGTAATAAGACTTGTGTCCAAATTGGAATTTTGATTTACTCATTGCAATAGTCTTCAAAGGGCTAGAAAATATTGTGAGAAAAGAGAAATGCAAGCAACTACTATTTTCACCTTTCGCCACAATGTTTTAAACTTTCCTATGGTGTGTAAACATCAGTTCAGGAAATTTAAGACTTGCCGCAACACAATTTACAACAATACTTTCCTTCATTCTTAGTATACGGGACTATACAAGTCAAACCATTTGGTTTAGTTTTTTTTTTTTTCAGAGAACTCGAGACCTTTCGCAGGGCTGGCCGATACACTACGTGTATCCCGCCAGGACAAAACCCCACCAGGACAAAACCCCACCAATATATAGAATATAGTATATATGGTCAGAAATGTGAAATAAAGAGAGTATTTGATGAATGAAAGTTACTTTATGATATTTTTTATTCATCATGTAATGTTCTTTTTTAATGTAATGTACAATTAAGGCTGGTCTTTGTGAGCATTCCCATCTTACAGTGAGCGTAAGTGTACTTCTTGGTGTACATGTATCCATCATGTCACAGTTTACTTGTACCCTTATGATTCTTAATAACCTCCATGATGAACATTTGAAATACGAATAAGAAATAAGCAAAGGTATTCAAAAAAAAAAATTGCAGACTCAAAGTTTGGTAATTAAGTCGTTCGACGACTCAAAATATGTTTGCATTTTGAGTGATACTGTAATTGCAATTAATGAAAAGACTCTTCCTTTGATGTATCATTTCTTTATTCTATAATCGCTATTCCTTGACATGGTTGTATAAGTCCATCAAAATTAATTACAACAATAAAAGGACAAATATAATTTTGTTATTTCATCCAACAAATCAATTATTACCAATCATAACCAGGGGATTAGATAACTACTTAATAACTAATTATCGGCTCTTCTTGCATATTTTTTGCAAATACACAATTTTATCACATATCCTCTCACTGAATCTATAATTCAAATACAATTTTTGAACATCTAAAACAAATTTTAATTACCATTACATTTTTTTTTCTTTTTCCACATACAATTTTAATTTATAATTTGTCACTGCATTGATATCGTGACTTCCGGTATGGCGGACGGAAAATTTTGAGCTCTAGGGATCAAGTTAAAAAAATTGGGTTTTAAGCCGGTTAATCCACTTTTAGTTGAAAACTTATGATCGGAATAACCTTTTCGATTGATGGACTATTGATTTGTGATATGAATTCGGACTTTGAACAGTAAATGACTTTGTTTTTTAACGTGCTCTGGATTTTTCTGGATTTTTCTTTGTTCTTGTGATTTCGAATGGGCGGTAAAAAGAGAAGCAAGTCCGAATCGTCTCCCAATTCGGTGAGTTATAACTGTACAAAAAAACCAAGCCATATTCAGAGTGGGAGAAAAGTGATTAGTTCTCAGACTGACACGGAAAAAAAATCGAAAAACTCAGACTTAAACAGTAAAGGTATTAAAAACAATCAGTCTAGCCAGTCGAACAAGGTCAGTCCAGACTATTCGTCCAAATCTCAGTCAAAACAACTGTCGAATATACAGTTCAGTCAGTCAAAGGGAGATCATAGCCAGTCTACGTCAGATCGAAGTCAACAAAATCCCTATGAAAAGATGTCGTTCAGCCAAAATACTGAACCTCCATTATCCCAGTCGCAGAGTCTTTTGCATCAGATACCACCAATTCCACAACCAATGGGAAGCTTTTACCCGTACCCTCAATCTCCGTACCCATAAACCATGATCCAAGCATCCCCACAGCAAGCAGAGACACAGTCAAAATTCCAACATTCTGTTTTGGAAAAGCTAGAGAGCATCGGCAATCAGTTAAATTCTATGTCACAGAAAATGACCTCTCTTGACAATCGTGTGTCGTGTTTAGAGCGTTCTGCTCAAGAAAATTCTAAAAAACTGACTGAAATCGAAGCAAGTCGAGCTTATGATTCGCAAGTTTGTGAAGAGTTGGTGTGAAAACAAACTGCTATTGAAGATGCATTAAAAAAACAAAATGACAATGTGTCCGAAATGTCGAAAGCATATGAATTGTTGAAAAAGGAAAATTCCTGTCTAAATGATATGATAATTGACTTACAAGCGCGTTCCATGCGAGATAATTTGTTGTTTTTTGGCATTGAGGAATGTCCCACTGCCCAAGGGCGTATTGAAGAAGATTGTACTTCTAAAATTCTGCACTTTTGTAATGATAAATTGGGTATAATTGCTGCCGCAGAAAACATCAAAATTGATCGCTCGCATCGAATAGGACGGTACAAAGTTGGGTCAGCTCGTCCAATAGTTGCAAAGTTCTGCTTTTTCCAAGATAAGTTAAGTGTCAAAAGATCAGCTTATGACAAATTGAAAAATTCCCCTTTTCGAGTAAGCGATCAATTTCCACAGGCAGTGCGTGAAAAGAGGGCGATACTAAAACCTTATCTTGATAAAGCCAAAAAGGATGGGAAAAGCGCCACTCTATCAATTGATAAGCTCATCATTAACGGTAAAAGCTATACAGTTGACACAATTTCAAAATATGCGGAAAATGCATAGGATTTGATCTTGGGACAACTGTCTTGTATATTATGGAATGTTCAGGGTATTTCTACAAAGCTAAGTGATTCTGATTTTCTTGCATTTATTTCGAGATACGACGTGTTGATATTCACGGAAACGTGGGCATCAGCTACGTCGCATCTTGAAATAAAAGGGTACAACTATTTTAATTGCCCAAGGCCTAAATATAACTTTAGTGCTAAACGCAATAGCGGAGGAATCATCGTTTACTATAAAGAGGAATATCGCAGTCGCATATCACTATCAAAGTCAGACTGTAAGGGAATGATGTGGTGCAAATTTGATAAAGAATTATTTAATTCAGAAAAGGATGTTTATTTATGTATTTGTTATGTTCCGCCAGAAGATTCCAGTCTTTATACCAATTCTAAATCCGATCTATACCAACTTGATTTTTACGAGTATATATCAGAGGAAATTAGAAAACACGTGGACGTTGGTCACGTGTTATTGTTAGGCGATTTTAATGCTCGCACGGGACAAGAGCGAGACTGTGTAAGCGATGTTAGCCTTGACCGTTTCGTTGATCTCCCGTGCGAGGGTTTACCTAACGTTTCTTTACCATTGCGCACTAGCGATGATCTAGTTGTAAATAATTTTGGGCACAAGCTATTGACTCTTTGCAAAGAGAATAGTTGTTACATTTTAAATGGCCGCTTGGAACGTGGAAAATGTACATATCATTCTCTTATAAAAAACAAACCTGTTTGTAGTCTTGTAGATTATCTGATCTCGGATCGTGAATGCTTACCTTTAATATCCAATATGGAGGTTATGGAAATTTCCGAGTTCTCGGACGACTGTCCAATAAATTTTAATTTTACCTCTTCACAAATATCCGATGTTAATAACCAAGATAATGCATATGAGAAACTTTTTTGGGACTCTTCTGATTTGAGCCAATTTTATCTTTTAATTAGAGAAAAAGAAGCAAGTTTTAATCTTTTGTCTGAAAATTTTTTATCTTACAGCATCAGTACTGATGAATATATCTCCAGTTTTACAAAAATTGTACGAGATATTTCATTTAAATGCTTTGGTAAAAAAGTTAAGGTTCCACCAAATATAAAGTTTACTCGTAGTAAAAAAAGTGAATGGTTTAATGATGAATGTAAAGAGGCAAAAAAAATATTTTTCATAGCAAAAAAGAGATATCTTAAAAATAAAACAGTAGATAATAAAGTCTTATTTCTGGAATCAAGAAGTTTTTACAACAAAGTTAAACGCAAGGCAAAATTTAATTTCTATAATGATGAAAAAGCCAAATTATACAATCTAAGCAAAAGTAATCCTAGAAAATTCTGGTCACATGTAAATAAGTACAGGCGTAAAAAGGTTAACATGCATGATAAAATATCTATGAATGATTTAATCGAACATTTTTCTACGACCGCAAAAAGTATAGATACAGGCGATAGCACGGAATCAGTCCCTGTTTCACGTGAATCGCCGTTATCCATTGATCAGTTAGATAGACCCTTTACAGATGACGAAGTGAGGAAAACTATTTTAGCTTTAAAAAGAAACAAAACTCCAGATCTTGAAAACATTGTTGCAGATTTTTTCATTGATGCATCAACCTTTATTACTCCACATTTGACATTACTATTTAATCGAATATTTGAAGCTGGTGTGTATCCAGAATCGTGGTCAAAAGGTGCGATTATTCCTATTTATAAGAAAGGTGACCCGTCTAGTCCATCTAATTATAGGGGAATCACTATTGTTAACACTCTGTCTAAAATATTCTCTCTGCTTCTTAGAAATAGGTTGAATAAATGGGTTGAAAATGAAGCATGTTTGAATGATGTTCAATTCGGATTTCGAGATGGTCGTTCTACAGTAGACGCCATATTCATTTTACATTCATTGATACAAAAGGTTCTTCACAAAAAACATAAACTTTGGTGCGTTTTTATCGACTTTGAGCGAGCATTCGATACCGTTAGTAGAAATGCATTATGGTATAAACTATTTGAGTGTGGCATTAGCTGTAAAATAATCACGATGATTAAATCCATGTATCAAAATGTGAAATCGTGCGTTAAGTTTGGTAATACTATGGAATTATCAGATTTTTTCGACGTGACTGTTGGACTTAAACAAGGAGAACCGTTATCTCCACTTTTGTTCATTCTTTTCATCAATGATATCGTTCATGTGATTGATAATGAAAATTTAGATGAAAATGATTTAAGTTTTTTATCCATTTATTTGCTTCTTTTTGCAGATGATATTGTATTATTTACCACTAATCCTGCCACACTTCAAGCCCAAATAAACAATCTATGTAGATATTCCAATGAATGGGGATTAAAGATAAATATATCTAAAACAAAATTTTGTGTTTTTCGGTCGGTTAATGAACCCATTTATGCAAATATAACAATAAATGGAGAGACAATTGAACAAGTTGATAACTTTATTTATCTAGGAGTTAATTTTCATTACAATGGAAAGATGAATTCAGCTGTTACAACGTTATATGACCAAGCTCTTAAAGCATATTACAATCTGTTGACCTTATTCGATAAAATTAATCTTGATATCAAGTGTAAACTGTCTCTTTTCGATTCGATGATTGTTCCTATTATTCTATATGGTTCTGAAGTTTGGGGAATTTATAATTTTAAAGCTGTCGAAAAGCTACACTTACGATTTTGTAGAAAAATACTTGGGGTGAGTCAGCAGACCCCAAACTATGCAATCTACGGAGAGCTTGGGCGTTTTCCTTTATACATTCTAGCGAAAGAAAGATCGATTGGTTTTTATCTTAAGTTATTAAAAAACCCAGATTCATTACTTTTTAAATCATTCCATGATCAAATACTTAGTAATGTTAAACACGGATGGGCTTATAAAATGAAAAAAAACTATTGATTTTTTAGGCTTTAATTATCTGAACCATCCATATGTTATTAATAATAATACGAACATCATACCTTCGCTCAAATTATTACGAAGTCGCTTAAGAGACCACTTCATTCAAGACTGGTATGGTTACATTAATATTACTCCAAAATTAGAATATTTCAGCAGATTTAAAACAGAATTTAAATTTGAAAATTATCTTCAAGACATCCAAAACGAGAATCTCAGAAAAAATTTCACAAGGCTAAGACTTAGTTCACACTCTTTAGAAATCGAATCAGGTAGACGTAATAGGGTCGATAGAAATAACCGTATCTGTAAACTTTGTTCTCTGATAACTGTAGAATCTGAATTCCATTTCCTACTTTGTTGTCCAAAATATAATGAATTACGCAAAAAATACATTGGTAGAGTCCCGTGGCCCTCTCTTCATATGTTCTATAACTTAATGTCTTCTAGTAATAAAAATTCTCAAATAAGAATAGCCCGATATATATCTAGTGCACTTTTATTAAGGGAGGAATCCTTGAAACAGCAAATACTATACCCATAATTTCTGTCTCATTTGCCTAAATTCCAGTCCCATTAGCTTGAAATGCCTTATGTCACTTGTGTTATCTTTTTTTTTTTTTGTTTTTGTCATACACTTGTATAGTTTATTTTGTGTTTGTTTTCCCATTCAGAAATATCTTTGCTTATCCTGTTTAACATGTGTCTGTATGTTGTATTTTTCTTATCAGTCTTTGCCATACCTTTTTTTGTAAATGGTCAAAGGCAACATGTATTGCCGATAACCAATAAAAAATGTAAATGTAAATGATAATTCAAATGCAATTTTTGATTACCTTTAACAAATTTATTACCATTTTACTATCTTTTTAAATAATTATAATAAATATATAAGTATATAAAATATTAATTAAAATGAATTGAATATTGAAATATATTGAATAGGCCTACATACTATATATACAGATAAATTCTACCACCCCCCCTTTTTTAAAATCACTTTATAATTAAAACAAACAAACAAACAAACAAACAAACAAACAAACAAACAAACAAACAACAACAACAACAAAAACAAAAACAAAAACAAAAAACAAGTCATAATTGAACTTGTGGGGTTTTGTCCACCTTGCCAATTTTGGTGGTAGGGTTTTGTCCGGTGGGGTTTTGTCTGATGGCGTTTTGTCCTGGTGGGGTTTTGTCCTGGTGGGGTTTTGTCCGTACCCCGATACACTGAATATCCTTGTCTCTATCAACTTTGACAACTTGCAAAATTTTGAACTGAAGTCATCATTAAATGTCAGTTTCGCTTCAATAACTTTAATTACCCCGATACTTGTATCAAACAATGAAGAGTATTTTGACAACAATTGCTCTACAGAACCAACTTGGCGAGTCCAATTAATTTTCTTCCAATTAAGCTTAAGTTCCATTAACCCTTTACCGCAGTATTCCGCCTTTTAACGACCCTGGGAAAGAAGCCTTTTGAAAACATTGTGGGAAAAGGAGAAAATAATGGTAAACAGCATTTTCTCCTCTTCCCACAATGTTTTCTACCATATCAAAGAAAATTTGCACCATTTCAGCCACATTAATATTGTCGTCTGCAAATGCTTTCAATTTGGACAAGGCTAAAATTTTGTCGTCTTGTAAAGGGTTAACCAGTTTCTTCCTAATAGGGAAGGACTGGTCATCTCAACTCACAACAATTAATGGTAGACTTTTCTTTTGATGATCATATTTGAGGGTTACTTTACCTTGTCTAGAACTCTATATATTGTTTTCAGCCACACAGTGACTCAAATCTCACATGACTCAAAGTACTTCTGTGTTCTCATTAGGATTTTGCAAGTTGGATTCCAGGAATCCAAATCAGGAAAAAGCTGGATTTCAAACTGAAAAATTGGATTCCAGCATGATCGAAGAAGTTGGATTCCCATAGAGTCAGAATAAATTTTCATACACAAGTAATAGACATCTAAACCTGTAAATTTATATTTGTGCATCATGGAGACATAATGTCTGTAATGGAGAAATCTACATTTACATTAGGAATTACTAGCCAAGACTTGATTTGTAATTGCGCAAAGGATTAAAGAACATTTCACTTTATCTTTTATTTAGACGAATGTAAATAATTCAACATTATAATGCTTATTTTAAATATTCATAATAATAATGGGCCGAGGCCCGGAAGCTCAGTGGGCAGCATACAGGACTTGAGAACATGAGGTTACTGGTTCGATCCCCGGCTCAGCCAATTTCTTTCCGAGGAATGATGATAGTCATTGCAACAGGATTCATTGCTCTCTCACCGCTGCCCATTGTTTCAATGATGGTTTTGTGGGAAAGCAGCTAGTGGATTCAAAAGTATATTGTGTGTAGTACTGGTAAAAGAAACGCTAGGAAAGCATGAACAGGTGCACTGGCCGGCGCGACATAATGAAATAATGTTGAAAACGGTGTTAAACACCACACTGTCACGATCAATCAATCAATCAATAATATTGATGGAAACTTTTCTTGACCCATCTTCACAAACATTTGAAAATTCAATTCTAATACCATTCTAATTTGTAATTAGAATTGAATTTAGAATTATCTGTCCATGTGGACCATTATGTCAATTAAATCTTTTCCATGACAAGGTTTTAGACCTGCCCAAATATAAAAGCTGCATAAATTTGCAGATGACAAGATAAAGATGGTTTGAATAATCTATTTGGTCTTTAAAAACGTCGAAAACTTTGTGGGAAAAGAAGAAAATGCTTCTTTACTCGCAATGTTGTCTGAAGCTTTCTTTCTCAAGATTGTTAAATTCTGGATAATGGATTGTATGGTAAAGGATTAATTAGTTTTTCTTTTTTCTTTTTAACTTTCACACTTGTCTGATCACTAGGCTGATCTGGAGCTTTTCTTTTAATCCCCAGAAATTTCTGAGAAATTCTTCATTTAGAAATTTGTTCTCCAATCATATCAAACTCATGTAAAAAGAGATAAGTTTCGTCATGGGAACTTTTTCTTAATTAAATACTAAGTATGTTTTTCAAGAATTTGATTTCCTTCTTTTTGCAAATCTGAAGTTTCTCCTTGTTGTTCTGATTCAATTTACAATGCTCTGGAACTGTTTTTGTTCTTTTGTACTCGAGATTGTATCGAACTTTTTGAAAGGTGGTTGGATAAAACTGTTCAGAGGCATTTGCAGCAAACTGCCGAGTGACTACATATGAAGGCTGTCACCTTCCAAAAAGGGGTAAACGTTATCGAAGACATGAAATAGATGATAATTGTCTGTTTTGGTTTATGATCGAGTGAAGAGCTAAGGCTATATTTCCACGGGTGGAGAAGCCAAGAGTGAAAATATTGCCTTTGCCTTTCACGAGAAGAAAGAAATTTCGATCATACACTGTGTTCGGAAGTCCATGTCTATTTCGATAGCTGGACCCATAAACGACAAAGAAACGATTCCACTCCAGTTTTCCAACTTATTTAGCAATGTGTAGACACCGATCTGCACGTTTTCTAACAACAACAACAACAACCGGTGTAAAAAAGGTTCCATGAGTTTTTTTCGCAATAACTGTGAGAATCACCCCAATCACTGTAGGTCATCAACACAGTTATGCAAAGTCTACGTCTCTCACAAACACACTGAAACAAACAATGATCCTATTTCTTTTATTTTCTTCACTTTAACATTTTTTTTCACCTCTATTTTTGCTCATCGTAAAAAAAATATGTGCGTTTTTCAAGAAAAATAGATCTACTCAATCTAGTCGGATATGGACTAGATCTAGCTGTAATAATGATGTCACGAGTGATGTTGACACCCATAAAACATGACATTCACCCCTATAAGTTCATTCATCTTCTATAAATATCCGTGGCATGTCAAAAGTAAAATTTATAACATTCACTGGGGAATTATGAAGGATATAATTCATTGTTAGATTTCTATAAACTACTGAAAAGCATAAAAGAAATAGAGGAAATTTGTTTTTTTCGGTGAAAGATCGAAAATATATTCATCGAGTGAACATCATCGATGATATTTTCATAAGTGGCGCAGCCACGAGTGAAAATATTACCGATGATGTCGACAAGATGAAATAAATTTCGATCTTTCACCGAAAAAAGTAAATATTCTATTTATTTCATACTTCTACCCCATGTTTTGTTGGAACTTTCATAAAAATCCAGTACAGTTGTTTTCGGTATTTCCGTACCCCCTTACATGACAATGCATTACAATATTACGTCAAGCGCGAGAAATATAGTGTAAATTACGTCATATTTCCCTCCATTTGACTGACACGCGCCGATTACCTAGGTAACTAGTGCGCGGAAACTACTGTTTCCGCCTTCAATTGAAGAGTTAGAAAATACAAAATCGGTATTTTCATTCGTCGTAACCACGGAATATCAAACCATAATCCACTATTATTGCTCGATAAACTACCGAAAAGCATGAAATAAATAAAGGATAATTGTCTGTTTCGGTGTATAATCGAAATTTCTTTCATCGAGTAAAAAACAAAGGTTATATTTTCACGAGTGGCGAAGCAACGAGTGAAAATATGGCCGTTGCTTTTCACGAGATGAAAGAAATTTTGGTCATACACTGAAACAAACAATTATCCTATTTCTATTACGCTCTTCACTTTAACCTTTCTTTTCACGTCCATTTTTTCCTGATCGTGAAATATATACATTATGTGCGTTTTTCAAGGGAAACAGATCTATTCAATCTAGTCGGATATGCACCGTGTATCATCGACTCCGTAACTTGGTACCAGCTGAAGCGGTGATAAACAAAAACTGGTAATGTCCGGGTTAAGAAAATCCTTTATTTTGATGTTATGTCGCGATATTATGCATCAGTGAGAATGTCTCCATTTACGGAACATATTTTTGTTTGAAATGCACATCCAGAAATTATATGAACATGATTTTAAAGTCACTTTTTGTTGTAAAACGAGCTGCCTGGTACTGCCGAAATTATGCGTCTTCGTCAAAACCCACTGTTTATCATACAAACGGTTGTGACAAATTTCAGTCCATTATTTTGCATATGCATTCCCATCACCGCTGCTTATATATAATCAATAGTTTCCTCAAAACAATAATGGAATTCGATAAAAACATCATAAAACTCGGAAGGTTTGAGTACGGCAACTTGTGACACTGCATAGAAATACTGGACGGCATCTTGCTAGCTAACTGTACGGCGATTTATTGCGAAAATAATAGAATTTAACGCAATATAGCGCGCGAAAGGGTATTATTTACTAATAAGTACCATTTTCACCCTTGCCAATATCAGTTACAAGAGAATTTATCTGTTGGAGTATAGTCATATGGAAAGAAAAAAGCACACAGCTCGACTGGAAGCCAATTCCTCTCGCAGACCGTGCGAGCATCTAGCCACAAAACTACCGAGTCTAATATCGGCCTGTGACAATTAAGTTTATAATTCGGGAAATATTACCCGAGAGAAATATTTCCAGTATCTTGAGCTTAAGACAGATTCATTTATATGAGGGCCTTTAATTTTGAAGGGTACATTGTATTTATAGTTGAGACATACCTTTAAAGTGTGAGGAAAACGGTGAACTCGTATAAAGGAAAGTTTGAACCTTCCTTAAAAAAAGAGAGCCATGATGGCCCTGTATCGCTCCACTGGACCCGTGGGACAGGGCCAATTTTCACTTCGGGGCTATAGTAAGAAGAGTTTTTGTAAAGTTTATTAGATAAAGCTACATGCCAAATTTAGTAGCCCTAGGCAATATGGTTTAGGAATAGAAGACTTAAAGTTTCCACCATAGAAGCCTATGTAAAACATGTGGCCCCGGAGGTGGGGCCAATTTTAACCCAAGGGCTATAAGTTGATGAGTTTTTGTAGAAGTCCGTTAGATGAAGCTACATGTTGAATTTGGTAGCCCTAGGCGATATGGTTTAGGACAAGAAGATATTTAAAGTTTTCACTATATACATGTAAACCTGAGTAAAACTTGTGACCCTCGTGGCGGGGCCAAAATTGACACCGGGGCTGTAATTTGATCAGTTTTTGTAGCTCGGTCTATTAGATGAGGATACATGCCAAATTTGGTAGTCCTGGGCCATATGGTATAGGACAAGAAGGTATTTAAAGTTTTCACCATATAAAGCTATGTAAAACCTGTAGCCCCAGGGGCGGGGCCATTTTTGACCGCAGGGCTATAATTTGAAGAGTTTTTGTAGAGGTCTATTAGATGAAGCTACACATCAAATTTGGTAACCATAGGCTTAATGGTTTTGGACAAGAAGATTTTTAAAGATTTTAAATACTTTTCAGTTTGGTTGCGGCCTGTTTCCGTGCATGATACTGTCTTTCCGGGTATATATAATTCCATAAAATCTCTAGTGCTGACCCTACCACGACCACAAAACTAATGGAAAGCAAATATTTCCTATAGCAGAACACTGTGACGTTCTTAAATTTTCAGTTTCTGGCATTTTCTCGCAGAAATATTATTTCAAACCCAACTATCCCCCTTTTTCTGAGCAGGGTGGGAGATAGTATATGTATGTTCTTGTGACCGTCTTTGGAGCAGATGCATGCATACGAATTGCGTATTAAATTAAGGGGTAGTTGTTGATCTTTACAATGATACCACATATGAATGGTTTCCTACAAGGGTAATCGCCGCAGATGAACTTTCAAACGGCCCCCGTACCGGGCCGCAGCAACTCGTACAACCAATATGCGCTCCAGCAAATACATTAGCTCAGTCTCCGTATCTGTAGTCAGAGTTTGGTCAGAGATATCAATAGAGTGGTCACTGAAGACACTGACCTAAATGAACAGGCTGATCTTAGCAGGATGCACATGTAAACTGTAGAATTTGTTGTGCTTTGGCTCATTTATGAGCGTCCAACCACCTAAAATCTTGGACCACCATGAATCGGGGACAACTGCTTAGTACCACGAGAATGCAACCTCTTTTTTTCGGCGTTGCTGAATGCCCTGGCTTTTGACCTACTTCTTGGTACTGATAAAGAATGAATAGATGGTAATTTGCGATTGGTAAGAAATGTGTACATTTTTCTGCTGGCCCCTGCTGGCATATTTGCTAGCACTATATGAAACTACTATTAACAAGTGTTTCTACTGCTAATCGATACCCCGGGCCTTGCCTTGATTCATACAATAGCAAACTAATGTGGAAGAGAATGATTCTTTTCTAGTGCTATTTGGAAATTAAATATCATGAGCGTTACCCAATAGCCCGATACTATTTTTCAACAAAATTAAAAAAAAAAAAAAAAAAAAAAAAAAAATGAGAAGAAAGAGGCAAATTTCTTGTAAGGTTACTTTTCACTATTTTACTTATATTGAGCCACAAATGAGTTTCAATATTCATATTCTAGTATCTCTTTTTAAAGATATTTCCTTTTACTTTTCTAAATCCCTTGCTGCCGCGATTCATGGTCCCTTTCTAGATTATGTAACCGGACTATTTTTGCCTTTATGTGACGTTAAAACGCCGAATATGTTAATCGTACTGATTTAGACGCCTGTTGGTGCAATATCCGCAAGCGAAGGGCTTTAGAACATGGAAAGGTATAACAGAATGCGTCAAAATGGCCACTTTTGCTGTATCATACCGATGCAAGTTGCCGTACATTTAGTTTAGTAAAGTTTTCATGTTGCCGTAGTACAACAACCTTTCAAATCGCCCAAGGATTCTTGTTTCCGAGAATAATTTAATCAAATCTTGATTGTTGCATATGAAACTTATACCGAAGTCAATTTCAAATGTCCGGAATATTTTGATATTAAAAACAAAGGGTAACAAGCTTCGTAACAACGAAAAACGAACGATTTTCAATGGGATATGGTGGTTTGAGCAGTACCAGCTAGCAGGATTTCGCTGTTATTTGCAGCATGCAGGATTTTTTTTTTTTGACTCAAGATCATGGACAACAGTTGGACGTCTCTAAGCATGGATGCTTACCGTTTGGTAGGAAAACACTCATTAAAAATCATTCAAAAAACGATTGACTCACCCCACTACGTGCCATGACTACCTTTTGTGTCGACTCATCTGGTACCAAGTTCCGGATTCGATGATACAAGGTGATATGGACTACCTGTAATAATGACGTCATGAATGACTTTGACTACGTCATAAAACATGACGTTCATCCACTAAAAAATCCATTCATATTCTATAAATATCTGTGACATGTCAAAAATAAAAGTTATAACATTCACCGGTGAATTATGACATTAACCGGTGAATCATAAGGATATAATGCACTGTTAGATTTCTGTAAACTACTTAAAAGTATAAAAGAAAGCCATTATACACAAAAACAAATGGACGGCGTAAGAGGCACTGGAATATGAATATTGAAACTCTTTTGTGATTCAATATGAAGATTTACCTCGGTGCTTTGCATATTTTTGAAAACTAAAATTTTCAGTTAAATGTATTTGTCAAGATTAGATGATAATCCAACCCGTCTGTAGAAATGATGCAGTTGCTGCTAAAACTGGTGTGTCTCAGAAAGTATACGGAAACAATGTTTTTATGACACTTAAAAAATGTTGGATAACCAAACAGTACAAGAAATGGATTATTCCCCATCATATCCGTTTGCTGATATTGTAAATCTGGCTTCAATAAGCACCGCGAGATATGAATTTTCGATAGCTACCCTTGTACAGCCGATTGGCGCCAATCGGCCCGCAAACAGGCACGAAAAAAGATCGGCAGAGGCCCGCAGAATACATTTTTGACCAATGGCAAATAAATCTTTATTCATACCAAAAAGTAGGTAAAGGCCAACTTGTACAGCGACACAGAAGAAAACGCTGATGTTATTCTTGTATTTTACGATCTACATTTATACGGTAACTAATCTTCCCCAATATCTCCCATCTTCGCAAGCCAAGGTGACGATCACTTCGTGGATCTTATCCCTTGGCTGATCGAGTCGAAATTTGTTAGCTTTGCGATACGTGTTATAATTGGTTGCAGTCAGGACTGAAAGCACTAATTATATAGCACGTTACATTTGCTATCAAACATCAGCAGAACGTAAATAAAAATGGCGACCACAGGAGAAAGTTGACGGATATGCTGGGCATTATGACCAAATACAGACGAACAATGTTTTCTTCAACATTCACTGTCACAAATAAATTAAATGAAATTTTAGGATACATTCCAAAACACATGGACTGCCAAAGTACGTGTGTCGCTTTTGCTTCCCGAAACTTAGCAATATTTCGAAAATAGATTTTGACCTGATAAATCGTTTGTCAAGTTTGCGATCTGAAAAGCAGTCAATTGTTGGCGAATTACGGAGAAAGCATGCTGAACAAACTACCATTGGATCAATCGTCAAGGACCCCCGTTAAAACAACGATACCGAGGCCAAACATCTAGAAAGGTAAAAAAGTCTTTGACCATATTTAAAGAAATGCCGAAAGAGTTATGTTACGCGACGTTTGATTGGTTTTCGATAAGGTTTTTCGATAACGTAAATCCAGGGGTGATAACAATCAAAATCCAGCAGGTGTCGCGTCGCCGCGCAAACAAATTTCGACTCGATCAGCCAAGGGGTAAGATCCACGTAGTGAACGTCACCTTGGCTTGCGAAGATGAATATCTTCGTGTGCAATGAAAACGTGGAGTTTAGAATGTTAACTATTTATCACATACTGACTTTTCCTTTTAAAGCATTACCAAACGAAAAGAATATTAGGCAGGTCTTTGAAAGGATCTGCCGACGCCAAATTAAATGCGACTCAAATGATGATTTCTTTCTTTGATAAAGTAGAAAACATTGTAGGAAAAGGAGAAAATGCTGGTTACCAGCATTTTCTCCTTTTCCCACGATGCTTTCAAAAGCATTCTCTTTCAGAATCATTAAAACTCGGACTTGTGTGGTAAAGGGTTAAACCATCAATCATTGAACGTCAAGAAAACGGTAAACCTAATTCCCGAACCAAGTGTCCTTTATCTGACATATTTTATGATTTTTCTAACGCTACGGTCGACAACCACCATAATAATCAGGGTTTAATTTGAAGATCAGACTGACATAAAAGCGCATTCTGATCTTGCACTCTCGGTCTCTGATATCTTTTGAGGAGTTATGACCAAAACAGCTTAGCAAAGACAATATATCGCTAATTTCAAGTGACTGAAAGTATTAATTTCCTTCACGTGGCACTCTAACGATTGGTTTATTTTCTTTGAATTGAGTCATTACCATTTGCAAAAGACTTTTGGGGTCATGCCACAAAGCGTCTCTGAAAACATTGCGGCAAGAGGCGAAATTGTCCGAATCCAGCAGTTTATTATTTTTTTTTGCGTCAATGTTTTCTTGATTGATTTGTGTGCTCAATGATTGGAGTTTACTGCCGTTTCAACAGCTTAGGTCATATCACGGCGGTCAGTACACCTACGCATGCTTTTAGTGGCTTTCCCACTCCAGTAGTCCAGTATTGACATAATTTTCTTTCCCAGCCACAGACTACTTTCTCACATGTATCAGAGGTGCCGCAACCGGGTATCGAACCCACAATCACCAGGTCACGAGTCAGATACACTAACCACTGAGCTATCCGGCCGGACTTCTCAATGTTTTCACTTTTTAAAGAAATAATCATAAGGATGTAAAATATCTTTTTTAGTTGCATAATAATGATAATAATAATGATAATAATAGTAATTTGCTGAGACAAATAAAATGTGGCTACAATAATGGAACAGTCTTTAACTCTTTGACACAAAACAAATTTTTACACTTGTCCAAATTGAAAGAATTTTGCAGACGACAAATTAGATTTGCCTCATCTGATGAGACTTGTCTGTAAAAAGACAGAAAACATTGGGGGAAAAGGAGAAAATGCTGGTTACCAGCATTTTCTCCTTTTTCCTCCGTGTTTTCAAATCGCCTCTTTCTCAGGGTCGTTGAAATTCGGGATTGTGTGGTAAAGGGTTAAGAGGGTACAAAAAGTTGTGAGAAATAAGAAAACGTGGCTTACCCGCATTTTCTCCTTTTCCCATAAGGAGATAACCCCCCCACCTCTAAAAAAAAAAAAAAAAAAAGCTTTGAAATAGCAAAATTTTGGTTTATATGTCGGCTTGAAACTTTCATTTTATTTACGGAGCAGGAGGAGAGGTAAATTTGTCGTCTATATATGAGTCATGCTCTGGCAAAAGGGGGCTTAATGCATCTCCGTGATCCATGATACAGAGCAAATCATCACATATTGACGGATCTATAGAATCCATTGTGTATGACAACTGACCGATTCATGAGGTACACTGGTCCTTTGACCTGCATGAAACTGACTAATAGCGAAAAGTTTCGGCCCAGGTCAGCCTGTGCAGAGTGCGCAGGCTGACCTGGATCGATAGTTTTCGCAGATGCATTAATCCCCCGTTTCACAGAGCGCGGCTCACATGCTTTCAGTTTGGTCGAGTCTAAAGTTTGTCGTGTGGTAGAGAGCTAATTGACAAGTCCCGTTATTTTACCTTTCAATGTACAAGTCCCGTGATTAATTTGAGATATGCTGACATTTTTAACGTGGATACGTCCACCTTTTTGTCTTTTTGTACACTTTAAACTACATGTATTAATTTTGTCTATTTTTTAGCGAATTCATGTTTCCTCGGCATCGATAGTTGCAAAAACAGTTCGGTGTCCCTGGCACACAAAGGACCGTGTAACGGAATAAGAATTCCTGATCCATGCCCAGAGATAGGTTGTCCCGCAGTCTATAGGCCCGTCTGTGGAACTGACAACAAAACCTACGGTCTGTTACATCTGAACCATGCTCTTATAAAAGGGGGTTTAATGCATCCCCGAGATCTATCATACCAAGCAAGTCATCACATAATGATAAATCCATGAAATCTATTTTGTCTAACAACAGGCCGAGTCCCGAGTCCTGAGTCCCGAGGTAAAATAGTATTTGGACCTGCAGAAAATTTACCAATAGCAAAGCGTATCGACCCAAGTCAGCCTGCGCTGACCAGGGTCGATACGTTTTTCAAATGCATGAACCTCTTTTTCACAGAGCACGGCTCGTTTGTTTTTACTCTTTTCCAAATAACAAGTTTCATACAGTATTAAAGCATTTGCAAAACGATAATTTGAACATAGCTAAAACGATGAAATTTTTGTTTGAAAGAGTAGAAAACACTGTGAGAAAAGGAAAAAAATGTTGATTACCAGCATTTCCCCCTTTTCATGCATTGTTTTCAAAAGCCTTTTTAATCTCTGTGGTTAAAGACAGATTTTTTTTCGGTAAAAGGTTGACCGATACCAAGTGAAATCTCCACCATCTGTACATGAATTTATCAAATTTGCTTGAAATAGTTTGTCTGTTTTTGCGCTGAGATGTCTCTTAGAATGGTTTCGTTTGTATTGGAGTTTAACACCGCTTTTAGCAGCTTAGGTCATATAACGGCTGTCAGTGCACCTACGCATGTGTTTCCTGGCTTTCTCACACCAGTACTGACACAACTTTCTTTCCAAGTCATTGACCGCTTTTCCCACATGAATCAGAGGCGAGAGGCGTAAAATCGCCGGACAGAAAGTTTGCCTAAACCGAGTATCGAACTCGCAATCACCAGGTCAGGATTCAAACAGGCTAACCACTGAGCTACCCTGGCTGGCGTCTCTTAAATGAAATGAATAGTAAGACAGATAAGACTTTGTCGCCGCAGCTGCGACATAGAGAATACGTGCATAGTGTTGTCATAGATCAAAAAATATTAATCAGTAAAATCACGCACCGTTAACGCCCGGCTTTGTACGTTCAATATCCTCGATCAGAGCCTATCTTGTAAACAACAACGTTTGTTCTTGTTATACAACCCAGACTCCGACCAACAAAGCTGTAGGAACTTGTACCATACTAGATCCTTATTATGGCTTGTCTTTGATGATTTTAGTACACCACAAACGAAATCTTACCCAGTATCTCAGTATTATCGAGATAAGAGCAAAAAATCAATCGTGATGCACTCTACATCCCACCCGCTTTCCTAGCGTGGTCGGCAATTCCTTCGCTTGATAACTATCCCTTTGACGTGTTTCAGTTACAGAAATTTCATATCCACTCATTTATCCTAGTTGTAATAAATCTAAGAATGTGCAAGTTAATCCCATCAAAGTCCGCTATGCATTAAATATCATTACAAGTGAATTACAGTGAGAGTCCAAAACAGTGGCACAGGACTTTGGCCCTTCACTACGCATAACAAAAATTTCACCGTCGAATTCCGGTTTTGACCGGTACAAGTCCGGTGCATTTCAAGTCCGTTTCTTTGCATTTCTTTGGAAATATTTTTTGCTTTCATTGCAAATTATTGCTAAAATACATTTATTTTATGCAATAATAGCGTTAATTCACGTTTTTCGATCGTTTACATTCGCAGGGGCCCTCAAAATGGTTAAACACCCTTGTGCTTCGCACTCGGGCGTTAAACCATTTTTCGGGCCTATGCGAATGTTAATGACCTCAAAAACGTGAATTAACCCTATATTATAATATAGTTGAGCCATGCTCTGGGAAAGGACGTTTAAAGTATCTCTGTGATGTATGATACCAAGCAAGTCATCACATAGTTATGGATCCATAAAACCCATTTGTTTCCAAAACCCGACAGCATCATAAGGTGGAAGGGTCCTTAGACATGCAGAACATTTATACGAAGCAAAAGGTTTCCACCCAGGTCAGCCTGCGCCGACTGTGCACAGGTCGATACATTTTGCAGATGCATTAAAGCCCCTTTTTCACAGAGCATTGCTGAATTATATTTCACCTTATCTTCTTGTTTAAGTTAGCGCGGGAAGTCAAGTCATCACCTGACTTCATTGATCGATGAAAACAAAAGGAATTTTTGGAAAACAAATGATCGCTTGATTTAATTAATCAATGTAAAACAAAAGAATTGTACATATCTATCTTCGCCCTTAACAGGATAAGGGCAGTTCTATGCATTTTTCATCAGACCTGTGAAGTTTTTCCGTCTTGCACTTCGTGGCGATCTCGATGCTATGCATCAGTATTGTTACGGGAGATCACTCCTTCCTTACGGCATAGCTTTCCCGTATAAAATCAATACCTGACAACTGCGTTAGGGAGAATTCTCTTTAGCTCAGTGGTTAGTGTATTGGTCTTTTAAACCTCGATAAACGAGGATCTTAGCCCGCACTGCACGGGTTCGAATCCCAGCCGGGGCGGCTTGTATTTGAGCTATGCATTTATTGCGAATTTTCATGGTCGTAAGATGGGGGCTCGTCCGGGATTGGCCTTTGATCTATTTGTTGTCTGCCCGTTATTGGCCTCTAAATAATAGACTTACTACCTAATAATGTTTTCCGTCGTCAAAAATGATGACTTCTCTTAAGAGGGGTGTTTTACGGGAGATCACTCCTTCCTTACGGCATAGCTTTCCCCTACAAAATCAATACCTGACAGCTGCGTTGGGGAGAATTCTCTTTAACTCAGGGTTTAGTCTATTGGTCTTTTAAACCTCGCCCGCACGGGTTAGAATCCCAGCCGGGGCAGCTTGTATTTCAGCTATGCATTTGTTGCGGAATTTCATGTTCGTAAGAATATTTTCTTGCAATGTCATCAATATTTTCTTCCCGCTGAGGCTTCAGATTATGTTTGTCTTTGCGACAACTTTAGGTGAAATGGTTAAAAAAGTTCCTTTGGCTGAGCAGAAACCAATGTTGCTTAATCTTAAAAATGTTAGTATGTCATCTAAAACATTTAGTTGCATAGAGTAGTCACTGCGTGTCTTCCGTACACGAGTAAATATCTTCTCAAAAGCAGAGTGACTTCCAGGCTTCCGTGCACACGTTAATATCTTCTCAAAAGCGGCGTCACTGTGTGTATCCGTATACATGTGAATATCTTCTCCAACGTGGATTCACCTCGAGGTTTCTCTACACGCGTTGATTTCTTCTCAAAAGCGGAGTCATTTCGAGGCTTCCATACACACGTATATATCTTCTGAAAAGTGGCTTACATACACTCGAAATATCTTCCTTAAAGTTTAGGCAATCCGAGGCTTCCGTACAGACGAAATCATCTTCTCAAAAGTGGAGTCACCTCTGGGCTTCCATAAATAATACATGTACACGTATTTGATTCCCATTACTGCTATTGAGTAGATCGAATCATAGGAGAAATTCAGCTACCACATGAAACTTTTTTGAGTTCTTGAATTAAGAAAAAAAAAAAAAAAATATATATGTGTCTTTTCCGTGACCAAAGACATGCAACATTTTCACAAAATTTAATGTATAAAGTGTATCTCTGTATACTGGTGCATGTATGTACTTCTAGCGCGACGTTATCGTCATAGGATCCAGAGTTGACGGTTGCGTGATTAAATCAAAGCATTGAAAGCACTGGTGTGGCATTTGTCAAGGAAGCTATTGTGTGTAACTAATAATTTGAAAAAAAAAAAGAAAAAGTTTCAAACTATTCGCTTGAAAGTCAACCTACTATATAGTCATGCACAACCCAACAGAGTAGGTGCAATCTTCTGGGACGAACAAGTCCTGGCGAACAAGGACGAATAAGCCCAGGAACGAACTGGTTTGGGACGATCAAGCACGCGATCGGGCGGTCAGGAAACAAAGATTGTTTGTATCATTACCCCAGTAGAAGACCATAGCGGATCAGTTTATTTTCGATTAAAAAGAAGTATTTCCATGATCGGTGGTCTAATCCAATTTACTTTAATACGCCATTTTCATTTTCATATCTGAGTGCAGTCGAAACACTTATTTGTCATAGAAAAAATGAGTGTAATTGGGTTTATTTCCTTCGGTTTTGCACAAACTACGGCACATGATTTTTAAAATGCCGTATTGAACTCATAGTGGCATTGTCTTCGACAAATGCCACAGAAATTGAGTTAGAATTGATATACACAAGATATGCTCCTAGCAAAAATTTCAACTCATAAGTCAGCTTGCGCTTAATGAAAAAAGGCTGACATGGGTCGGCACCCCCCCGCCCCTGCATTAAACCCCATTTTCATAGAGCATGACTCAAAGATAGAGGATTAATACATGTATATGTGTGGCATTAATTCTTTACCAAACGACAAAATTTTAGACTGGTCTAAATTGAAAGCAGATGACAAATTAAAGGTAGCCCAACTGACGAAATTTGCCCTTGATAGGGTAGAAAACATTGTGGGTAAAGGAGAAAATGCTGTTTACCAGCATTTTCTCCTTTTCTCACAATGTTTTCAAAAGCCTTCTCCGCAGGGTCGTTTAAAGTCGAGATTGTGTGGTAAAGGGTTACAGAAACAGAACATTAACCCCCATCAATGTTATCTTTTTTTTTCATTTTTGTCGTGCCTAGTTTTTATTAATTTTGTAACAATTTTATTGTTTTCTCTAATACTGTTTTTTTGTATTTAGGAAATGAGTGTTTGCTGGAAATCAGGAACTGCAACACTGGAGTGACTGTTGCTCACCAAGGCTCCTGTGATGGCGAATCAATTATTAGTTAAAGGATGCCAAAGATAGATGACATGTTACACGTTTATCTGGACCATGTGGAATGGAATGAGAACTAATTTGAAGGAAACTATCGATTAATATTCATGTTTATACGAATTTTGAAATTGATTGCTTGTAATTAATTTGGTCCCAGTAAATATCCTGCTTTAGTCCTGTCGCAGTTATCCCAACATGTGATAAATCGAATATACCGGTTACACCTTCTCACAGCCTACTTCAACACTTTATCAGACAACAATATTTTGACGGAACCAATTTCAAAACATTTGCAGACGATATATTCAATGTTGCTCAAATGATGAGATTTTGTCTTCGAAAGAGTAAAATCATGATGGAAAAAGGAGAACATGCAGGTTACCTGCATTTTCTCCCCTTCCGACAATGTTTTCAAAGGCTTGATTTTACAGAGTCTTATGTAATGGTCTTCAGGGCACCTATCCGTGTTCATGGAGTGTCTTTACCAGAAATACATACAAATGAACCATGCTCTGTGAAAAGGAGCTTCAAGGCATCTGCAAAAAGTATCGACCCAGGTTAGCCTGCGCAGCCCGCGCAGGCTGACCTGGATCGAAACATTTTGCTATAGGTCAATTTTCTGCATGCCAAAGCAACATGGTACCTCATGATTCAGTCGGTTGTTATAGACATGGATGTTATTGGTCCCTAATTATAAGATGACTTGCTTGGTATAGTGCATTACGGAGATACGTTTAACCCCCTTTTCCCAGGATATGGCTCATTTCTTGTCGAACAAGGTTTCTAGCCTACAATTCCTTGATTACAATCCCTTTGTCCCACTACTGCATCAGCAGGGCTTGGCCGTTCAAGCTGTACCAACAAACACAAAGCATTACACTGTAAATTTTGGAAACACGATAAGTGATTAGCTAGTGTTCCATTCCAAAATGTTTCCGTTTTTAATCAAAACTTGCATGTTTTAGACATGTTTTGAGATGTCGTTTTGTCGCTATATTCCTAAACGCCATTGTTTTAATTAGTTGGTGTTAAATTTTAGAACCGATCTTTTTTTTTTTAATTTTTTATTTCCGTAATTCAACATGTCATCATAAGAATCTGTACATCCAAATATTATTATTTTAAACAAATAAAGTGGTATGAAACCAGTACTAATTGTGTTTATTATATCTTCCATTTTAACCAATCCCGACACAGAATATAAAGCGTCAGCTTCGGTATTTCATTGCCCTGTGCCCTCATTTCAGATCTCTAAATTTAAAATTTTTACTCTCGTCTCTTCAAGAAATAAAAAACAGTTAAGTGTCCTCCTCTCTCATCAATAGCAGTATAATATCATTAAAACAAATTAGTTCTAATGGTCATTTCTCATGAAAAAATTATACAGTGGTGTCCATTTTTTAAAAAAGTTTGCAATTGTATTATTTTGACAAGCAATATATCTTTCCGCCTGGAACTTTTTTCCTAACATATTTATAAACCTATCGATACTTAAATCAGTCATATGGAATTTATTTGCATATACATAATACTTGGCTAGTACCATAACATAACTCTTTAATAGATTATTGTCTTGATTTGCAAACAGAATGGTTTTGTTTGTTAAACTAATATTAATGTTTGCATTGTCGTTTAACCAGACTTTGAGGTTTTCCCAGAATCTTTTAACTATCTCACATTCTATGAATAAATGAAATATGGTTTCTGGCGCATGTTGACAATATTCACATAAATTATTATCAATCTTATTTATTCTGTAAAGAAAATATTTTGTAACCAATATCTTATTAGTTATTTTATATTGAAAGTCTTTTAATTTTATTTCTTTCACACACTGTATGACTTTATTGTATTTTTTATATTCTTGTTTATTTATCATTCCTAGTTCTTGACTCCATTTATTCTCTGATTCCATTTTGAAGGCTTGTGTCATGGTGTCATAAAATCTTCTACACCCCTTTTTATCTTTTAGTGTTTCCTTTACATATATATTACATTTGACATTGAATCTGTTTAGAATACTAAATGGTTTATTTTCATTTAACAAACCCTGCCAAAATTTTGGTATTTTCCTTAAAAGTGATTGATAATCTAAAAAGGTACCTCTTATTCCATATCTGGTTTTAAAATCCTCAAACACATGAATATTACCATGTTCATCTAATAGATCAGATATGTATCTCACTCCTTTTTCATACCAGTTTTTAATGCAAAAGTTATGTCCATTTGTGAGGTTTTTATTATACCAGATGGGGGAATCCAACACATCTTTAACGCTATTAACCTCTACTGAATTGCAAAATTGATACCAGCTTTTCAAGATATCTTTCCAGAATGGATTGTTTATATCATTAATTACTTCTTGAGCATATCCAGACCCCATACTTAACAGCTTTTCAAAGTCAATTTGAGACAGTGTATACCATGAAATACTTTCCAGATTTAAGATTTGTCTTCGCAAACATGATATTTTAAGTGCTTTCACAAATATGTTAATATTAATCATTCTTAAACCTCCAGCAGCAAGATCTTTAACAACAATGCTTCTTTTTATTCTGTCTGGTCCAGAATTCCATAGAAACTTATAGAATAATTTTTCGAGCTTTTTAATAAGTTCACCAGGCGGATTAGGCAGTGCTAAAAAGAGGTGTATAAACTTTGATAACGCTAACGATTTTATAACTGTAATTCTTCCAAACAAAGTTAATTTTCTTTTTGCCCAATTTTTGCATAAGTTTTCTAT
This sequence comes from Tridacna gigas, assembly GCA_945859785.2. Classification (NCBI taxonomy): domain Eukaryota; kingdom Metazoa; phylum Mollusca; class Bivalvia; order Cardiida; family Cardiidae; genus Tridacna; species Tridacna gigas. Next base: position 10,225,444 of record OX244029.2, on the reverse strand, counting down.
TTTATTGTAAATTTCATCAGAATTAACATCCCATATATTAAAGACTTCACATGTAAAAGTTACACCTAAGATTTTAAAGGGACCTTGAGTCCAATCGAGTTTGTACGCTTTACAAATTTGTCTGGCAGAGTTACTTAATGAGCCAATCCAAATTGCACGAGTTTTTTCAACATTTACTTTTAATCCACACATTTTATAGAAGGAATGTAAGATTTCTAGAACTTTTTTTAGTGAGTCCTCAGTACCATCTAGAAACATTTGTGTATCATCAGCATACTGACTTAATCTAAATTCTTTTCCATTTATATGGATACCTCTTATTGTCCTACTATTTCGTATCATCTTACCCAAAATTTCAACACATAATATGAAAATGTAAGGAGAAATAGGATCACCTTGTCTACAGCCCCTTTTTAATCTAAAAAAATTTGACATAAACCCATTTTGAATAATGCATGATTCGGAGCCATTTTGGAAAAGTTCAACCCAAGCAATGACTGAAGGACCAAAATTGCAAAATTTTAAAACTTTATGTATAAATTTCCAAGACACAGTGTCAAAAGCTTTTTCAAAATCAATGGATAGTATTAGGCCTGGTATTTCTTGGTGTTTTGTTTCAAATAAAATGTCATAAATAGTCCTAACATTTTCACCGATAAATCTCCCCGAAATAAAACCTTTTTGCTCTTCAGAAATTAGTTTGTCTAAAACAGTCTTTATTCTATTGGCTATTACTGCAGATGCCATTTTATATATTACATTTAAAAGTGATATAGGTCTCCAGTTTTTCAAAAAATGTCTACATTTATTGGCTTTAGGTAAACATGTAATTATTCCTTGCTTTTGAGAAACTGATAAATCTCCTTTTCGATAACCATGATTAATTGACCTCAATATAAAGACCCCTAAATTTGGCCAGAAAAATTTAAAAAACTCAACTGTAAACCCATCTAAACCAGGACTTTTCTCATTTTTCATATTCTTGTGAGCTTCTGATAATTCTTTTAGAGTTATTTCCCCTTCTAACTTTTCTGCTTCAACATCCGACAGTTTCATATTATTCTCACCTATTATGCTTTCAATAGAGTCGTCATCTATTTTGTTAGATTCACCATATAACTTTTCATAAAAACTTTGTTGACAATTAAGAATGTCTTTAGACTCATAATATTCTGAACCATCCTCATCAATAAGTTTGGTCATAGCTTTGTTTGTAAAATTTCGATTTTCAAGGCTAAGAAAATATTTAGACGGTTTCTCCCCTAAGTCTTGATATCTACATCTAGACCGTAACATTACCCCTTCTATTTTTGTTTTTCGGATTTCAGCAAGTTGTTCTTTTTTATGTATTATATTTAGAAAAGCTTCAGTATTTTCTGTAGGATTATTATTTAATTTTACCTCTAACTCATTTATTTCTTTCTCTATTTTTTTCTCTTCTTCGTTTTTCTGTCTCTTTTTAAAAGAACTGTATTTTATTGTATTACCCCTAATCGTCATAAGTAATGTTTCAAGGAACAGTTGTTCATTTATATTAAAATTTAAATCATAGTCTGAAATCCGTTCTATATCAATGTTTCCATTATTTATTGAATAAGTTGTTTTAACTTCTCTTATCGTGTCTTTAACTTGATCTATGTATTTCTTGTCCTTAAGTAATGAATTATTAAATTTCCAATAACTCTTACCTCTTTCCATGTCTTGAAATTTAAGTTTTAATACAATTCCAGAATGGTCTGTTCTATATCCAGGGATTATTACTGTATTCATTACAAAAGTAGATACAGTATCACTTATTAAGTAAAAGTCTAACCTCGCTTGTTTTTTTATTGGGTTTAATCTACGCCATGTATATGCTTTTGACTCTTCATTCATTATTCTCCATATATCAATAAAATTTTCTTCTTCAATAAAGTTTAAAACCACCTTTCTTGCTTTTGGATTATTTACATGTAAATAGTTGCTACAATCTTTTTCAGGTTCTAACACTAAATTCCAATCACCACACATTATCACATTTTCATTTTCAAATTCAGCAATAATTTTAAAAATATTTTTGTAGAACTGTGGATTGTCTTCATTAGGACCGTATAAATTTACTAAAACTAATTCTTTACCTTGTATCTCCATATTGAGAATTATATAATTTCCATTCATATCAGTTTTGACTTTTGTGACTCTTTGCTCAAAATTATTATTAATTAATATCATACATCCCCTACTCATATTTGTGTATGAACTAAAATAGACATCACTACTTCCCCATTCTGCTTGAATAAAAGATTCCAATTCGCTGTTTATATGCACATCTTGGAGGCAAATAATGTTATACTTTTTTGACCTAAAATACTGGAAAAGATCACGTCTTTTGGATGCAACTGAAAGACCTCCCCTGCAGTTTTGAGAGAAAATAGTCACTTGTTCAGCCATTATCATCTATCAAAAATAGACTATATCTAACTACAATATTAAATATTTGACAAAAGTTCATAGAAATATGCAAATCAAGGCAATGAAATACCGAACTGAGCTGACTATATTCATAGTGTACAGGAATGAAACCTACCTTAAAAAATATCATTTTCCAGTGAATGCTGTGGAAGTAAATAAACCCATTTACCCCCCAACCTCTTAATAACATTGTTTTCTTATTTCCTTTTATTTTGAATATAGTATAAACTAATTGGAACTATCCTTCCCATACCATATTATGAGCAAGGCTAAAATCATCCACATTGAAATCTAGCTCAAATCCCAAAGATTGTTATACAGAGGTTGAGGTGCCCTTTCATTTCTCTCACTGTTGTGGTGTGCAAGCCTTAGTTTTTACTTTCTACATATGCTGTATGCTACAAAAATCAGAAATACTGAGCCAACAGAACAAGTATGAAGACCGAGTGGGGAACAACGTAAACCCCATAACCATTCTTTTCTACCTCTCAAGGCTCTTATTTTCAAAAAAGAGAATACGTTGCAACCCATCCATCAATCAGAGGCAACAAATACATAAACATCACCTGTACCTTCACAGACTCAGTTAGTACCTAACTTAACAAGGATACTGTTCATGTTCAATTATACCTTTACCCAACGACAGAAATCTTAAACTGGTCCAAATTAAAAGCATTCGCAGACGACAAAATCAACATGACTCAAAAGTTGAGACCTAAACTTTGGAAGAGGAGAAAACATTGTAGGAAAAGGAGAAAATGCCGGTTACCAGCATTTTCTCCATTTCCCACAATGCCCTCGAAAGACCTCTTCCTCGCAAAAAGCAGAGATTGTTTGGCAAAGGGTTAAGTATTGTAAACTATGACACATTTCTTTTCTAAAATCAGAAAGCTTACAGTAAACATTGTAGATCCTAATCAAATCACAGAACACCCATGTTTGATTTTTTGTATCATCAATATATCCACCATCAAATTAGGATTATGATATTCTTATGATAATTGCCAGTATCTTAACTCTTTCCCAAATGACGAATTCTAGACTCAAAGAATCTGCAGACAGCACGTTCAATAAAATACACGAGCTTAAATTATCTAATAGGCTAGAAAACATTGTGGGAAAAGGCGAAAACGCAGGTTACCAGCATTTTCTCATTTTCCCAGAATGTCCCAAAAGCCTTATTTCCCAGGGTCGTGAAAACCAGGGGTTGTTTGACAAAGGGTTAAATATATCAGAACAATTTCATAATTGCCTACAGAACAGCAAGACTCAAACATCTTTTTAAGCTAGACAGAATTAGGCTAAAGGACCCAAAATTTTGACATTTTACCATCTACATATATGTAGTGATTAGTATATAACAAAAATCAGGCAGCATGATTGTGCAAACTGATCTGTGCCTTATCTGCTTGAACTCTCCACCAAACAACATAGCCTTTAACATGTCCAATTTCAAAGCATTTACAAATGACAAACTTTATTTCACTTAAAAATTAAAATACACATTTTTCCATCTACATATATGTAGTGATTAGTATATAACAAAAATCAGGCAGCATAATTGTGCAAACTGATCTGTGCCTTATCTGCTTGAACTCTCCACCAAACAACATAGCCTTTAACATGTCCAATTTCAAAGCATTTGCAAATGACAAGCTTTATTTCACTTAAAAATTAAAATACACATTTTCACTTTAAATGAAACTTGTTTTTGGAAGGGTATAAAACATTGTAGGAAAAGGTGAAAATGCTGACAACCAGCATTCTCAATTTCCCCCACAATGTCCTAGAAACTTTCTTTATCAAGGTCATTAGAACGGGGTTGTGTGGCACAGGGTTAAGTGTACACAGGTTTACTTCATATAAATAAACAGTTTGACTTACTCAAAAATACACTAGTTGGATCCTGCTATTCATATACAAAACAGAAACAGGTTTACTCACGCTATGATTCAAACTTTTGATAACTTCCTTCAACATTTTCGCAATCTCTGTCATATCTCAACCCCAAAACCATCCATAGTGGAAAGACTTGATAACCAGAACCCCACCAAAGTGGGGCCCTCGCTACCCCCTCCCCCCACCATTCCTCTGATAGGCTACAGAACACTGTGGGGAAAAGAGAAAACGCCAGTTACCTGCATTTTCCCATCCCCCCAGAACGTCCCAACAGCCCTTTTTCCCAGTATCATAAAAGCCAGGATTTGTTTGGTAAGGGTTGAATATGTTAAAACAATATCATAATTGCCTGCAAAACAGCAAGACCTGAACATCTTTTTAGGCTAGACAGAGTAAAGCTAAAAAACCTAAAATTTTGTCATTTTATCATCTACATAACTTGTAGTAGTTAATATCTAACAAAGACCAGGCAGCATGATTGCATGCTTGTGCAAAATGATCTGTGCCTTCTCTGCTTGAACTCCTTACCAAACAACAAAATTTTTGTCATGCCTCATTTGAAAGCATTTACAGACGACAAACTTTGATTCACAATTGAACCTTATTTTAGGAAGGGTAAAAAACACTGTAGGAAAAGGTGAAAATGCCGGCAACCAGCATTCTCCATTTTTCCCACAGTGTCCCAAACACTTTCTTTATTAGGGTCATTAAAAGTCGGGATTGTGTGGCACAGGGTTAAGTGTACACAGGTTTACTTCTTATAAATAAACAATTTGACTTACTCCAAAACACACTAGTTGAAACATGCTGTTCATATACAAAACAGAAACAGATCTATGCACACTATGGTTCAAACTTTTGGTAACTTCCTTCAGCATTTTCAAAATCTCTGTCATATCTCAACCCAATGACCATCCATAGTGAGGAAATTTGATAACCAGAACCCCACCAAAGTGGAGCCCCTGCTACCCACCCCCTCCCACCATGGACTATTACATGTATTCCAGAGACTGTATTCTAGAGACTGCTAAACAATGCAAAACTGCAGAACACAATATATACTTCGCCCAGAAAATATGTTCATTATTTAAAACAACAAAAGCTGAACATAAATATAATAGTAAACACAGAAAGAGTCATTTTCATGGTTTAACCCTTTACCAAACTACATTTTTTTTCCTTATACTTGTCCAAATTCAAAGCATTTACAGACGAGACGATAGTATCAGTGTGACTGAATCTTTAAAATTTAATTTTGGAAAGGTAGAAAAACATTGTGGGAAAAGGAGAAAAAACTGGTTAACCAGCATTTTCTCCTTTTCCCACAATACTCTCAAAAGGCTTCTTTCTCCGGGTCGTTAAAGGTCGGAATTGCATGGTAAAGGGCTAAGAAATTATATACAGCCTCCTTATCACTGACTATCTATTTAGGCTTTTAACTCTCTACCAAACATCAAAGTTATAGATGGGTCAAGATTAAGAGCATTTGCAGACAACACCTTAATTGTGCCTGGAAAAGTGAAAGTTGTTTTGGCAGGGGTAGAAAACCTTTGGGGAAAAGAGGAAATGCTGTACACCAGCATCCTCTCCTTTCTCGACAATGCCCTTAAAAGGCCTCTTTCTCAGAGTTGTTAAAAGTATTGTGTGGCAAAGAGCTAAGTGAAAATCTAATATCCGATTTCTTGGTTACCTTCTAGGAATAAAAGTTAGACCACCTATTTAGCTTCCAATGTCAGTCAAAGGTTGGAAAATCTGTATATAGAAATCATAGGAGTAAAAAATATCTTGTTATAAAAACAAAGGGTCCAATCAATCTGCACAAATGCATGCTTGGATTGCCCATTTGTTTTCAGCATCTAAAAAAAAAATTGACTTTTCTTCTTTCACACCATGTCCCGTACACTGTATTGTGATTTTTAGTTGCAAGAATGAATTTAGATGTGAAATCTTATGTCCCTCTCGTCAACCTCCAACCATAACCTGCTACACCAAACCTCAAAATCCCAGTCTTTAACCCCCTACCACACAAGTAAACTAATGAATGTCTAGTTAAAAGCGTTGCCACTTTGACAATTTAAAAACTGTTCTGAATTATAGACTTTGTATTTGATAAAAAACATTGTAGGAAAAGGAGAAAACGCTGGTTACCAGTGTTTTCACCTTTTTCCACAATGCCGTCAAGAGTCCTCTTCCTCAGGATCATTAAAACTCAGGACTGTGTGGCAAATGGTTAAACAAATATAAAATAACGAAGTTTTCAACACCAGTTTTGTATTATAAGGGTAATATTATGTATTTACTTGTGTATATACATAGTGTGTATTGTGTAACTCAAATTTGCTCAAATTAACCTTTATTCTGTAGATTTTAACAGGGTTTATCTATTTTGGCCCTTGGGCCTATTTCGGAACATCGCGTCTTTTCCACTCCTCCCCTGACTCTTTCCTCACTTCCAAAATAACTTGCAACCCTTTGTCCCTGATCCGGGTCTGTAATTTTTCTTCTTTTCTGATCTTATAAGCCTCTTTAACCAGTTTGCCTCTCTCTTTTTTCATTATTACTGGTAAATCTGATGTGATACGTTTCTGCTTCCCCCCCATTTTATATGCTTGAGACAGGACTAGCTCCCGATCATCGTACGATGTAAAACGAATGATGAAGGGTCTCGGACCCACATTGTTTTCTGATTTCAGGCGATGTCCGTTAGCAAAATACATATTGTTGACTCTTCCTGGGTCTATTCCTAGCTCATCAACAAATAAATTTCTGGCTACATCATAGAACCGATCTTTTTTGACATTTATCTGGTAAAAAAGAAGATTTCAGTCTTTGGAAAGCGGACAAAAGCACCCGACTCAGCAACTCGGCCACAAATGTTGGAATAATCGGACAACTAACCAATATTATGAAGTTTAAAACACGATCGTTTTCTTGGAAAATACCACCGTTTTCGAATCGTTATTGTTGAAAACACTAAACAGAAAACGTGTGCAGGTTGAAATCACTATATCACGTGACCAAAAATTATATATTTTTTTTAAACCCTTTACAGAAAACGTGTGCAGGTTGAAATCACTATATCACGTGACCAAAAATTATATATTTTTTTAAACCCTTTACATACTATTATAACTTTTATTTGTGCGATGAAATAGTCGTCAACAGTTGTTTCTTTGCAGTATAAATCAGAATATTACAAATCAGTGACATAAACTATATCACTGGGGCGCTTCTCCTTTAGAATTTGTTACAGATAAAGCGTTTTGGAGTGGCGGCAAAGTTCAGCGGAAAAGAAGAACGTACAACACCAAAAGCTACAAAATAATCGCATCTTTCCACACTACCATTATAGATTAGTATAGTTGGGGCCTTGGTATGTCTTCGGACTGATTAGAAGGTTTGTTTCTGGCCGAGCAATTTGAATTTCTGTTTAAGTTTTGCTCAGGAGTCGGTCCATTCAGGTTTTTAGGTGGGTGGGGGTGTAGGATTGAATTCCCTATTATCGTGGTACTAAAACATTCCACTGTGTTTAGAAAAATTAGTGTCTTGCCTGATATTTTTCTGTTTAAAAAACATGCAATGATACCTCATTTATATTTCTATGATAACTGAATTTCCGTTTGTCAGTTAACGATTCTAAATCAAGGCAAAGCAGGGGACAGCATTGTCAACTTTTCAAAAGGCTTACTTCCGGTATTATCGTGGCACTGAGATGAGGCCCTGGAAGATTTACATGCTCACCCTATTTATGCTCAAAACTTTGGCAAATGAAAATTAAGTTATTTTCAAAGTCTTAGTTTAAACATATTTATTTGTAATAATTAATTACAAAAGGATTGGGACGAAAGCTAACGAAAGCTTATAAAGTCCCTCTCCGAAGTACAAATGGCACATACAATAAGTCCATGAATACAATAAAACACACACACACACACACACACCTAAACAGTCTACAGTCTAACAGAGAGAGAGCGAGAGAGAGAGAGAGAATGGAGGTTTAATGAACTAATTAATCAAATCTTTTACTTTCCTTTATGTAAAAATGAACTTGAAGAAATAATTCCTTGTTGTCCCAAAAAGTTAGAGTATCACTTCCAAAGAGGAGTGTATTTAGATCTACCACACATGAAAAATTTGAAAGAGAACGAAGTAAAAAATTTCTTTCATTTCGATACAATGGACATTCAAAAAAGTAATGTTGATTTGTTTCTAATGCACCACAGATACAGAGAGGCGACTCAACTATATTTCGCATGAATAAATGATGCTTGAGAGAACTACATTCATTTCTTAACCTGGCATGAATAATTTGGAACCTTCTTTTACCGACAAAGAATAACTTATTCGGGATTGGTTTATCAATATTTAAATAATTCTTAAAACTAGAAACAGACTCTAAATTTCTAATATCTTGTGGAATTGAATTCCATTCATCAACGACAGATGGAATGAATGAATTTTTGTACAGGTTTGTCCTACATGCAATGCTATAAAGGTTATTAGAATTACGAAGATTATAATTACTAATGCTACTATTTAGTTGAGGGACAAGAGAACTTAAATATGTTGGTGCAAAGCCTTTGACCATTTTAAAGAAAAATATAAGTTTATGCTTACGCCTACGCTCACTAAGTGTTTCCCAACCACACTCCTTTCGTAGATCAGACAAAGAGACTAGTTTACTACAACCTGTAACTATCCTAGCAGCTTCATTTTGTATTTTATCCAAATCATCTTTCAAATATTGGGGCATATTATTCCATACCACATCGCCATATTCTAGAATTGGTCGAACAAATGAGAAGTATATCACTTGGAGAGACTTTCTATCAAGACGATTTTTTAGTTCGCGCATAACATGTATTCTTTTCCAAGCCTTTTGTGCTATACTATTAATATGATAATCCCATAATCCATCACTAGAAAGGTGTATTCCTAAATGTTTATGTGTTTGTACATTTGGAATAAGAATATTAGACATGTTTAGATCCGGATGAGTAGCCTTTGTACTTTTGCGTGAGATGACAAGAGATTCAGATTTTGTTGGATTAAATTTAACAAGCCACGATTCTGCCCAAGAATTGATTTTATTGACATCATCTTGAAGAGTTTTCCCCGCGTCAGCAGGATTTCTAACAACCAATGACAAGCTAGTGTCGTCAGCAAAGAGATTGATACCTGATTCAATGTTTTCGACAATATCATTGATGTAAACAAGAAATAGAAGCGGACCAAGTATCGAGCCCTGAGGGACACCGGCATTTAAAGTCCTGAGATGATTTTATCAAGAATTTTGAGCAACGTACATAAATAAATTCTCCCTGTAATTTTGAAAGCGAGCTTTTGCTTTGCGCACATGTAAAAATGGAGGGAAAAACGACGTCTACAGATCTTTGATTAAAATAGCATCAAATACCCCAATTTGGACCTCTTTTGTGGATATAAAAGTGAATATATATTCTAGAGTGTTCTTTCATTTCAATAGATCAGGGAACTCAAGTAAAAAAAATGTAGTGCTTTGAGAAGAAGATTTTTATAATTAGTGAGTCAAAAATTTTGTCAGGGCCTCTTATTTTCATTTCCATATTTGGAAAGCGGTGACGTCATCATTTAACGGTCCTCTTAAATTTACTTTCCCGTTTGATAAACTTCAGTGACAGGAAAACAAATTTTACAGAACTGTAATATTGATACTGTTTTTGTTACGCTGATAAGATCATCAACTTCATCTAGGGGATAGAGTGATTTTGAAAAGAGCCAAATTTTCTTACTTTTCGGATGAAAACTCGATTTTACCTACAATTTTCGGAAAATTTGCCGAGGTAAGTTTGCAAAGTGTGTTGACTGTATCTGACCTACAAATGCTAACTTGAGGACATCCTTAAGGAGGCGCATTTCAGCCTTACTTTCGGAAATTGTAAATACCACGATATTGAAGAACCCACGATAATATCGGAAACGACTATACACTTTACAGAAAGGTAATTTAGCGGTATTTGTTTAGCCCATTGTTTTATAATCATCTTTATATAGTCTGTACTGTTTAGCAAACACTTTACCTGTTTTAAATTGTGACATTTCATCAAGGATTTTAAATGTGTTGGAAATCTCAATTAAATTTTGAGATGAACCAAAACAAGACCTAAAGGGCAAAAGGAAGACAAGTCAATAAATAAAACATAATACATAAGCATGTTTTCAGGAAAAGATAAATAGAAGAATACTCTTGTTTGGCATATCCCCATGATAAAGGTAACAAATAACTTTTCACCAAAGAGCCAGATCAGTACCACGAATGAATGGCTGGGAATGATGCCCATTTAAAGTTTTGTGTCTCTGTGTTTTGGAAAACACTATATAACTTATTTGTCATGTATTTATTTTGCAGTAATTACATAGGTCTGTCTGTTTGTTGTTTCAGAGTTGCTTCACAAAAGCGCCAAGTCAGAAAATAAGAAGCATTCAACATAATGAAAAGGTCAAAAGTCTTAAGCCAGGCCCGTCAGCACTTTCATCCCCAAAACCGATCGAAATAATGCAAAATGTGTGTACCGACAATCAGAGTGATGACGAGCATTATGAACTACATGTTGAGGAAATAAAGAGAGAGTATGGAAAAACGAAACCAGATCAGATTCACCTGAAGCAGCTGATGCAGCAAACGTTTAAAAATAGAAGGCGATGTATTTCCAAAACAGCCCTCTGGGAAAACTAAGGCAATCCTTGAAGAATTCCCATTCCTTGCTCAGAGGACCTTTGTAAGTAATTAAACAGGGTATTCAACATAGGATGTGAGACCAGCGATGGCTTTTGTGAGCCCTTGCATTTGCAAGTCTCCCTAAGGCATCCGCTGTCCCTCAGTTGAAGTATGGACCTAAACACCAATTCAGACAAAAAAAATCATTATCACATGTGAGGTTTGTTTAGTAGTATTCTGACATTCTTGTAGACAACAATTCTAAAGGGGTTAAAATGGAGGAAAGTTTACTCACTGGATAGGAAACTGCTCGGCACAAGTAATTTCTTGTTTTCATTCAATGTTTTGATAGGACAGTAATTGCAGACACTAAAAACATGCATTTTTGTATGAATGGGTTCAATGTGTCAAGTTTCAGTAAATTTTAGAGCTTTATTGTTATACCCTCTACCTGGGAAGTAGAAGGGGGTATACTGTTTTCACAATGTCTGTCTATCCGTCTGTCAGTCCATCCATGTTTTCATTTCCATGCTCTAACTCAAACGCCATTTGACCTAGGACCCTGAAACTTTATACAAGTATTGCTTATGACCCAAGCAGGTACCCTATCGTTTTTGAGTAACATGGGTTAAAGGTCAAAGTCACAGATGAACTTTAAATGAAAATCTGTGCTCTAACTATATTGCCGTTTTACCCAGGACCTTGAAACTTTATACAAGCGTTGCTCATGACCCAAGGAGATGTCCTGTTGTTTGTCGGCCACGTGTGCACTCTAGAGGTTACATTGCAGTCCAATATACATGTACTTACGAAACTTAACATGTTTGTCATGATCATTTATTAGACAAGTTTAAAATGGATCACAAACGGTCATCATGGCCATAATGACCTCTTGTTGTTATCATGTGACGTTTTGTTGGTTCTTGCAGGGTGTTCAAGAATCTGAGCTGGCAAAGGTGCTTGCGTCAAAGTAGTTAGCCCCACCTAGCCTAGTGCTGTTGTTGACGGAAGAAAAAGAGGTCAATAAACATTTTCTCATCGGAGATGAAAGTAGAATCGCAGAGGATACAGATAGTGTTTAAGACGAATTGTTCCTTCTTCCGTGTTGGTATATTATCACTGACCTGGAATATCCTGGATGTTATTCATAGGCCTTTGGCTTTTTGCCAAACATCAGTATTTAAACAACCTTTTCAGTTCCAACAGTCATCATCATATGTGCATTTTTGAGCAAGATAGACAAACTTCTCAACAAGCAGGTTAACAAATAATAGTACTGAGGAGAGCGAGAGTATTTTTATTCGTTGTTTTGAAATACTTAGAAAGCTGGACTAATAATTTGTGCTGTTTGTTGCATTTTGTCCGTTGGAGTCTATGAATCCAATTATTTCCCCAAGGGGAGGGGGTGATAACGGAGAGACAATACAATGTATATCCGTTTTGACTTTTAGTGTCCCGGGCTTGGTCAATTTCTTTCCGATGATTGATGATAGTCATAGCGACAGGTTTCATTCCTCTGTCACCGCTGACCATTGTTTCGACGATGTTAATGTGGGAAAGAAGCCAGTGGCTTGTAAAGAACATTGTGTGAAGTACCGGTATAAGAAACTCAGGAAAGCATGGATAGGTGCACTGGCCGCCGCGATGTAACTGAAAGGATGTTGAAAACTGAGTTAAACACCATACAATCAATTAATCGATTGACTTGTAGTGTAAAGTTTTATAGGTTAAATTTGCTCTTCAAACCCATTGTTAAGACTGAATATTGTTTTTTATGCCGCTTTCAACATTATTTCAGTCATACCACGGCCATAGCTGACATATTTATGTTTGTTCTGGGTTTCACCAGTACTAGACTAGGGCTCTGAAATGTCTTTTCCATGGACACTCCTGTGTAAAACCCAGTGCCTCTAGAGGGATTTGAACCCAGGGCCTTCAGGTCATGAATCCCTACACTCTACCACTGAGCCACGAAGGACTCCCTGAAAATGTTTAGACGTTTTCAGACGCTTATGCTAATTTCTTGCTACCCAGCTCCCCCTTTTTTTTCTGTAAATATGATCCAACTACCATTTTCAAAATTAAGACCAGCTGGATACATCATGTAAAATTACTCGATTATCTGGATTTTTTTCCACGAGAAGTCTGAATTAACTTAACCCACTTGCACAAGTATTTGTTGTCATTTATTGAATAATCTTACAGTGACAGTGTTTGGTGCATGCCCTCCTTTCCGCGGGCTCTGCATTAACATGTACACGAACCATAAACATGTACATGAACCAAAAACATATTTGACAATGCTCATACTCCATTCCTGTAAATCTTAAAAAAGTATAGTTTTTTATCAGAAAAAAAATAAGTATTTTGTTTGACCTTTGAGCCCTTTGTAAAACTGTATTTGTAAACATGTTCACGTAGGAAAGTATGGAAATATGTCTTGAACCATTAGAATGTCAATTTCATATATAACGTAGCAATTGTGGTGTTACAATCTGAAACATTCATGTTATAGAATAAAACACTCAAGACTTTTAAAACGTGTTCATGTGTTTTCAAATCGTTACAGTGCTAAAACACGTGTAAGGTATTTTCAGACAAAACACTTTTTTCACACAACGGTGTTTTAATATAAAACACTACCGTTGTGAAATAAAACGCATGTGTGGTTTGAAATCGGAATGCACCCATGTTTTTATTTAAAACACTAGTGTTTTAATATAAAACATTAGTGATTTTCGAAAACACTTACACGCATTTTCAAATCGTTACAGAGAAGTGTTTTTATATGTGTTTGATTTCAAAACACCTACTTTTAGAGTGTAGCTCTTAAAACATTTTTCAATACTTAAATTGCCTTCGCAGTCAATGTAAATCAAGATCAGGTTGCACAAAACGTGTAGCCTGATCTTTGTTCCAAACCGTCCGCTCCGCTGAAATACTGCAGACAAAAGCAACAGTGAAATCGCAAATATTTGGGTTGTATTTCTAAGATAAAAAAAATTCTAGTGGGTTTATTCGGCGCTTCAACCCTTTATGCCGCCTTTTAAAGACCCGGGGAAAGGAGCCTTATGAAAATATTGTGGGAAAAGGAGAAAATGCTGGTGACCAGCATTTTCTCCTTTTCCCCACAATGTTTTCTACTCTATCAAAGAAAAATTGCACTATTTGAGCCACATTGAATTGTCGTCTGCAAATGCTTTCAAATTGGACAAGGCTAAAATTTTGTCGTCTGGTAAAGGGTTAAGGGTCAAAGCTTAGTAGACAGGATCTTTAGTCAAATTTGCAATATGAGGGCGGGGGTAAAGGGGCGGGGCTACTTCGGTTGATTGATCGATTGAATGGTGTTTTACGCCAGTAGTATAGGAGGGTAGACCTCGGACAAAACGCGTTTTGTCCGAGGTCTACCCTCCCTGAGTGCCATTTTGTCCGAGGTCTACCCTCCCTGAGTGCCATTTTTGTCCGAGGTCTACCCTCCCGAGCAGAAAAAATGCCGCATCACTGCAATTTTGGCGTGATTCGGTTTCCGCGACATATGAATACAATAATAAATAGTCCGTTACTAGTCTCGGGAGGGTAGACCTCGGACAAAAGTAGTTCCGGCAGTTGGTTCAGGTAGAAACCCTCGTTGGACTTAGTCTTTTTTGGAGGGTTGATCTTTCTCTCTCTATTACCGTCGGACTTAGTCTTTTTTCCACAATTGGATTAAAAAGTAGTTCCGGCTGATGTAAACAAGTAGTTCCGACTGATGTAAACAAACGTAAACAGACGTTTTGATTGGTCGAGACGTTTTCCCGCCAAAATTCGATGGGTTATTTCCCTTTTCAGCTTGGTTCAAGGCAAAGACCCTTGTTGGACTTAGTCTTTTTCACAATTGTATTAAAAAGTAGTTCCGCCTAATGTAAACAAACAGGTTGTTTCAGGCGGAGCCTATTGTTGGACTTAGTCTTTTTTCCACGATATGGATTATATTCTCTACTTACGCTGGGCCAGGCAGAGAGCATCGTTGGACTTAGTCTTTTTTCCGTCTTTGTTCGGCTGAGAGCTGTTGTTTCTCTATCACCGTGTTGGACTTAGGCTTTTTCTCTGTCATCGTTGGCCTTAGTCTTTTTTCTCCATCTTTGTTCGTCTTATCCTTTCTCTATCAACGTTTGACTTAGTCTTTTTCCACCACGATATGGGTTATTTTCCCCTCCTCAGCTTGGTTCAGCCAGAGATCATCGTTGGACTTAGGCTTTTTCCGTCTTTGCTCGTCTATCTTTCTCTACCACCGTTGGACTTAGTCTTTTCTTTGGCTCCTAGCAATATGATCTTTAGACATTACCTAACTATATGATCTGAGTGTGGGTTTTTTTTCCGACATTTCCCGGAAATCACTTCGTCTAGACTTACCCAACCTTAGGTTTTATTCGTCCCTAGTTTTATTCGTCCCTAGTTTTTAATCTGTAAATCTTTTTTAAAATTGTAAAAATTTTTATTCGAAAATTTTTATCCGAAATTTTTAAGCGTAAAAAATTTTTTCTATCGCTAAAATTTTCTCTGTAAGATTTTTTTGAAAAATTTTTCTCTGCAAGATTTTTTATTTGAAAAATTTTTTCTATCGATAAAAAGTTTTTTCTCTCTGCAAAAAAGTACAACAACACATCTACAAAATTGACAATTGTTAAAGATAGATTTTTTAAGGTTTTGGTTAGTCCTGAAAAGGACTGTTTTTGGAGATTAGACTGTCTTTTTCCTCGTCTAATGACAGCAACCAAAATTTGCATGACAGATGGGACAACTTCCAGTTCTTCTTGTGATTGTCATTGTACCATCCTTCGTGGTGATCTTTCTCCCGAGTTCAACGTCAACTAATATGAGCTCTGGAGTTGTTGTCTGCATAAACAGCTCAAGTAATTTTTCTCCGAGCTCTCTGTATGGTTGTGTTATCTGCTCTAGATGTCTTTGAACTGCTATGAGTTGTCTTCTTAATACCAACAGATCTTCACCAGCATTTAAATAGTCTTGGAGAGCATCAATTATTTGATGGTTTATCTGTTCCATATTTTGAATTCTTTTTTCGCTTTGGTTACTTTATGATTTATTCGTCTTACTCGAGAGAACGAGAGTCGAATGACTATAGAAGAAGTTCACTGATTTTATAGCTTGGTAGAGGGATTGACCTACTTTGACTTGGAATTAACGTTAACCAATCGTTAGTTTCGTTACATTTTTTTGGAACTGATACTCTTAGACATTGTAGATAGATCATATAGTACATTATGTTCTATCTACATGCTCTCGCCCACGTTCGCGCTTTTAATTCTAACGCGAAGTAGGTCAATCCCCCTGTCAAGCTATAAAAGAGGCAGCATTTTTTATTCTTGTATTAACTCATTTCACGATGAAGTTATCGAAATTCTGCTGTGGGCTGTTTGGCAGCAAGAAGAAGAATAAGAAAGAAATGAAAGAAAAATGGGAGCAAGAGGCCATGGAAAAGAAAGAAGACGAGGCAGAAGAAAGAAAGAGCCTAAAGCATAAAGCTCTTCGGGAGTTCTTCGCAAGACGAGGGTATGAGTTTTATACTCGTACCCCAATCGTCAAGATGGGTAATATTTACCCGGACTTATCAGAACTGATACCGCCAACAGAGCATCGCGGTTGGCAGAATAAATTAATGAGAATGTATCCTTCATTGAAATGGTGAAGAATACGTTCTCTTTAATTTTAAAAACAGTCCTTTTCAGGGCTACCCAATACCAAGAAAGTTTTTACTTTCTTCAAATTGTCAAAAACAAAAAAAGTCAAGTCCTATATGTTTTTATATCTTTTATTTAAAACTTTTTATTTAAAACTTTTGTACAATAATCATTACAATGAAAACAATAAACTGGTAAAATATATACAATGAAACATTGAACTGTAGAAATATTTGAATCGTTTTTGAAACAGTTCTTTGAAACAGCTCTTTAAAACAGTTATTTGAAAAATGTTAGCACATTTTTACAGACACGTTTTTCTTTTTTTCTTCGGGATGTCAGGCTCACATTCACTCTTGCGTTTCCTCTTACTGTTTCCATTATTGTGTTCGTCATTGTTATTTTTCAACACAATATCTGGACAGATTTTTGC
This sequence comes from Tridacna gigas, assembly GCA_945859785.2. Taxonomy (NCBI): domain Eukaryota; kingdom Metazoa; phylum Mollusca; class Bivalvia; order Cardiida; family Cardiidae; genus Tridacna; species Tridacna gigas. The sequence goes on along the minus strand of OX244029.2, from coordinate 10,208,286 downwards.
GCCATGTTTTTTTGTTTTGCAGAAGAAACAGTTCTTCTTTTTCTTTTCTCTTTTCTCGTTGATTTTCTTTTCTTCAGATCCTGAAGATTTCTGAGATATCTGTTCGTTGTTTTGCTCCTCTCCAGACAGCGAAGAGGGTTCATTGTTTTGATCGAGTATAAGAGTATCCTCTGAAGAAAGTTTATTTTTTTGCGAACTTTGTTGCGGCTTATCATGTATTTCTACTTGAATTCTACAGATTTCTGTGTCGTTGATTTCTGTGTTATCATGCTCCATATTTTCGATCTCCTGCTCGATCTGATTTCCTATCAATGAAGTTGTAGTCTGTGACGATTTTGTCTTCCATTTATTCTCGTCTACTTTATAGGATAATAGAGCCCCAACGTATTTCATATGTTGGAATTCTCTCCCGGTTTCCATTGTTGGCGAAATTTTAACATCGTGACTGTAGGGGTCCACGAAGACAGAGACGAATCTCCACATCATTTTTTCTTTTTCTGGACATTGTCTAGCCCAATGTCCTGATCTGTTGCATGTAAAACAGATATTTGTTGTCATATCACTCACTCCATGGCGCTTGTCGAATGTTGCTTGATCCAGGACTCTGGTGATACGATAGGTATCTTTTTCTGCAAAATGTTGGTGGGATAGAAATGATCCCACGTAGTTCCCAGTATGGTAGACTTGATATCTTGACGGTATATTGGTGATCTCATAGTCGTGAGTGTATGGGTTAACATACAGGTACATTCTCTTTGGTGTTGTACTTTGTAGCTTGAACCCACTCATTTTTCTACCAGTTGTCCTGTTTGAAATCTTTCCGAAGAATGATGAAGATTTCAGTCGTAACGCCTCTTTTTATACACTCTTGGTCTGAAAAAAGATATAAAAAAGCTAGGATTTTTTGAGTTCTGGGACATTACTTGACTCGCAATCGGTCATAAAATCATGTCTAAAAGGTTAGTACCGTATTCAGACAGTACAAGTGACGATGAGATAATTCAGCCGATGTCGAAGAAGAGAAAAAAATTACTACCGGCAAAGAAAAGAAAAAGAATCCTAGTCTATCCAGATAGTAGCAGCAATGGTGAAAGCGATGATGAGAAATTTCCACCCAAAAAGAGAAAAAGTTTACCATTGAAAAAAGAAAACGACGGTGAAGTCAAAAAATCTTTGAAAGAAGAAAACGATGAGAAATTTCCACCGTCAACCAAAAAGAGAAAAAATTTGAAAGAAGATAAAAAATCTTTGAAAGAAGAAAGTCATGCTGGGCTATTTTTACCCAAGAAAGAAGAAAGTGGAGACAAAAAATCTTTGGATATGAAAAGTCTATACGCCTTAAAAGAAGTGGGAAAAAAGAAGTCAAGAAAATTCAATACAGATTCCCGTGTGCTGGCGGCGTGCTTTAAGAAATTCGATGAGTTACAACCCCACCAACTGACTGCCTTATTCGACGATGTTATCCAACAAATCGTTCAAAAGTTAAAGGCTGAATCGAGGGATATGATCAGAATTACCATCAATCACCGTTCATTGGATATGGGGATTCATATACCCTTTCTATATGTGGAGGAGTTGGAGAGTCATACTATATTGGACGAGATTGAAAAAGTTCTACAGTCGAATGAGAAATTCGTCTTGAACGATGGTCACATGACATTCGATATCACACATACGGTACCCCCAAGTGGAAGTGGTAAAAGAGTTAGGGGTACAGAAATATTGGATTCAAAAGTTTTCGCAAAGAAGAAACAATCGATTATTGAAATTAATAATGAAGATCATCTATGTTTTGCAAGAGCTGTTGTTGTGGGGATTTATCACCATGAACGTGAAAACACCCAAGAATGGAATCGAAGATGGGATATCATCAAAAGATCAAACAGACCGCTTCAAAAGATTGAAGCCGAGAAATTGATGAATGAAGCTGGAGTTTCGTCAACACAACCTGTAGGACCTGAAGAATACAAAAAAATTCAAGATTTCTTGTATGAAAAAGACTATGTTATTAAAGTCCATCAACAGCAATCGAGAATGGAAAAAGTGTTTGAACATCCAAAAGTGAAAGATAATAGTAAAATCATACATTTGTACTATCATCAAAAACACTATGACTACATCAAATCCATTACATCATTTCTTGATTGTGGTTATTATTGCGAGTTCTGTGATATACGTTACAGGAATCGGGAAGACCATGTTTGCTCAAAGATCTGTAAAGGTTGCTTTCGTACTGGAAAATGTCCATCGAAATCAAAAGAGTATGTCTGCTCCAAGTGTCATAGATGTTTTTTCAGTGCAGAATGCTTGGAAAAACACAAAACACTTCAAGGTAAAGAGAAGAAGACCATTTGTGAATTAGTGAAACTCTGTTCAAAATGTGGAGGCCAGTTTTTTGTCAGAAAGAAAAATCATGTCTGTAAGGGAAAGAAAAAGTGTCATCTCTGCAAGAAAATAGTTGACTTCTCTCATCGCTGTTTTATTCAGCCTTACCAGAGTAAGATGAAGCATGACAGTGACGATGAGACGAGTTCTTCTGTAGTCAAAAAACCTTTGTTCATTTTCTTTGATTTTGAATGTCAGCAAGATACAGGGATACATATTCCTAATTACTGTATTGCACACCGAGCCTGTGCTGAATGTATCGATAAACCACTTGATTTTCATTGTTCCACATGTAGTGAGTTCGAAGAAGGAAGAGAAGTTATTTTTCAAGGAAAAGAAACTTTGAGTCAATTCTGTAGCTGGCTCTTTACAAAGCATCATAAAGGAATCATAGCTATTGCCCATAATCTCAAAGGTTATGATGGTCAATTTATTCTCAATCATATTATCAATGTTGGGATGAAAGAACCAGAACTGACTATGAATGGGAATAATATTTTGAAGTTAGAATTGAATGGTGTGTGTTTGATTGATTCCTTCAGTTTTATGAACTTTGGTCTGGCAAAATTTCCGACTACATTTGGACTTCAAGAAATGAAAAAAGGCTACTTTCCTCACTGGGCAAATACAGACGAATTCTGGGATTACGTTGGGCCATACTTGGATATGTCTTATTACAAGCCCGATTCAATGTCTGAAGAGGCTCGATCGAAATTCATAGTCTGGTATAATGACAAAGTTCAAAATGGTGAGGAATTCAATTTTCAAAAAGAGATGGAGATGTACTGTCGATCGGATGTTGATATCCTAAGACGAGGATGTGGTGAATTCAGAAAATTGTTCATCGAACAGAGTGGAATTTGTCCATTCACAGAGGCGTTTACTATCGCCGGCGCCTGTAACAAGATTTGGCGAAAAGATTATTTACCAAAAAATCAAATAGCCATCATTTCAAGCAAAGACCCAGTCAGACGTCGGTTTTCTATGAAAGCAATACGATGGATTCAAAGTATTGCTAGGGAAAAAGGGATTCATATTCAACACGGTAAAAATGGTGGTGAATTTCAAATAGGAAGATATACTGTAGACGGTTTTCACCGTCAATCAAACACCGTCTATGAATTCCTCGGGGATTTATTTCATGGCTGCCAGACATGTTTCAAGGATCGAAAATATATTAATCCCATCAATGGAAAAACAATGGATGAATTGTACAACAATACCATTGAACGATTAGAAACCATCAAAAGAATGGGATATAACATCGTGACCATATGGGAGCATGAATTCGATACCAAGATGAAGAAGGACAAAGAGTACAAAAAAACCATTGAAAGTCTATATCCGAACTGTGACCCCATCGAACCAAGAGAGGGTCTGGCTGGAGGCAGATGCAATGCAATAAAAATTGCTTATGATGTTGAGGAAAGCAGTGAGAAGGAAATCAAGTATATCGATATCTGCTCTCTGTATCCTTACGTCTGCAAACATAAATTCTATCCTGTAGGTCATCCCACAATCTTGACTGCTGAGAGTATTGATATGAAGAATATTCGTCAGTATGAAGGGCTCATTAAATGCAAAGTTCTACCCCCAATTGATTTGTTTCATCCTGTTCTTCCAGTTCACTGTAACAACAAGATGATGTTTCCACTCTGTATGAAATGTGCACAAGAAAGCTCAAACGTTTGTAACCATAAAAAAGAAGAGAGATCCTTGGTTGGAACTTGGGTTACATTTGAACTGTTCAAAGCTCTCGACTGTGGTTATCAGCTAATGCAAGTGTATGAAATCTGGCATTTCCACTCTGTTTCGGATCAATTCTTTAAAGGCTATGTGGATAATTTCTTGAAAATTAAGCAAGAAGCCAGTGGATATCCCAGTTGGTGTCAGACAGACTCGGAAAAGAATCAATTCATTCGCGAGTATGAGGAAGCTGAAGGGATTCGTCTCGACCCCAAATGTATTCAAAAAAATCCTGGTAAAAGATCGTTTGCTAAGATTATGCTGAACTGTCTTTGGGGAAAATTAGCACAGCGTGAAAACATGAGCAAGACGAAATACATCAGAGAACCATCTAAATATTTTGACTTGATTACCGACCCGAAATATACGGTAAAGCATGTGGAAATTTTTGACAATGAGTGTCCATTCATTTTAGTCAACTATGAAGAAAAGATGGACTTTGTCGAAACACATGCAACAGCCAATGTTATTGTAGCATCCTACGTAACAGCTTATGCAAGGTTGGAACTGTACAGCGTTCTTGAAAGATTGGGGGATAGAGTTCTATATTTCGATACAGATAGTTGTATGTACATTCATGATCCTGAATTGTGGAACCCTCCCATCATTAACAGTAGACTAGGAAAATGGACCGATGAAGAGCCTGATTGTAGAATAACTCATTTCAGAGGATTAGGCCCCAAGAATTACGCTTACAAAATGAGAACAAAAGATGGAAAAGAAAAAAGCAAATGTAAAGTCAAGGGAATTACTTTGGATTACAATACAAATCAGATGGTAAATTTCGGCACCTATTCAAAATGTGCTTTGGATCGTACAATAGAAATCAAAGTTCAGTATGACTGTAGAATCAAAAGACATAAAGACAGAACAGTGACCAGTGAACCACAGACAAAAACCTTTCGCTCTGTATACACCAAAAGAGTGATTGTAAACGATACTGATACTGTTCCCTATGGTCATAAAAGTTTGAGGGTATAAATATCTGTAAGAAACAATATCGTGTTACACTGTTTTGAAGTGAACGATCGAAGTAAGACGCTTTTTAAAAACAGTGAAAACTATCAAAAAGTGAGAAATCATGTCAGGCGAAAAAGTTTATAGAGATTTTATCCAGCAGCACACGCTCGATAAACAAGTACAGTTGGATATTAAATTCGCCTGTGTGAAACTTTGGATAAACAAATTGCATAAGGGAGTTGCAAAAGGAGAAAGATCGTGCAAGTTGTATAGAATGCACAGCTTTATTGTAATGATAGGGGATGATACAGATTTTGATTTTCCTCTCAAAGCTTATTTAGCATTTTGTTTGTTGAAAGACAACTATATTGCTAAACAGATGGATTCCACAACTCGGTGGCAATTCATTATCGTAGGAAGAACAGAAGAAAGTTTTCTGAACGTCCTGAAAATGAAATCAGTTCTGTTTAACTTTTACTTACGCTACAAAAAAGGATCCATTCAAGATGGTGAGGAAATAGTGGATACCATGGAAGGGTATATTCTTTTTGATAGAGATGTCACAGAAGAAATCGTATATTCAACTCTTTCGACAAAAGATATTTCAAAACATGTTTTTCCATTTAGTGGAGTACGTGAATATAGTGAAATGGATAGCAAATTTCCATTGTTTTTGGGTAATGATCAGTTGCACAAAGTTATTGTGGAACATGAAGACAAGTGGAAAAATCGAGGTATCTGTGAATTTGCATTGTAACGATACTGCACTCTATGACCTATAAGATTTGAGGGTATAAATAACTGTAAGGGACAACACCATATTACACTGGCTTGAAGTGAACAATCAAAGTAAGACGGTTCTATCAAAAAGTGAAAATCATGTCAAGTGAAATGCTACCTTTGCCAATAGAGCTACGTGAAAAAGTTTATAGAGATTTCATCCATCTGCACACACTCGATGAAGGAACACAATTCAACCTTAAATTCAGATGTGTGAAATTTTGGATAGATAAATTGCACAATGGAGTTGCAAAAGGAGAGACATCCTGCAAAATGTATAGCATGCACGACTTTATTGCAATGTTGGTGACTGAGTCAGACTTCGATACCGCCATCAAAGGCTATTTGACAGCTTGTTTGTGGAAAAGTGACTATTTCGCTAAGAAGTTGCAAGCCACAAGCCGATGGCGATTCATTATCATAGGAAGACCAGAAGAAAGTTATCTGATCATGCTGAAAATGAAATCACTCCTGTTTAACTTTTACTTACGGTATACAAAATCAAGAGATAATGCAGAAGGAGTGGATATCATGGAAGGCTATCTCCTATTTGATAGAGATGTCACAGAAAAAATCGTACTTTCAACTCTTTCAGCAAAAGCAGTATTCAAAAACGTCTTTGAAATTAGAGGAACGTGTGAATATAGTGGATTGGACAGTGTATATAGTTTGTTTTTGGGCAATGAACAATTGCACAAAACTGTTGTGGAACATGAAGACAAGTGGAAAAATCGAGGTATCTGTGAATTTGCATTGTAAAAATGTTCTGTCATTGTTGTAAATAAGAACTGCATTGTCAATACTTTGTATATAAAAATGTACCTTCATTGTTTTTGTATATAAATTGTCTTTGTATATATGAAATATAGTGTTAGAACATTTGGTTTGTTTTAAACGTTACTGTTTTTTCATGATATTGTTAAGAACTTTTGAATGAATAAAGAAATGATTTTTAAAAAAGGTCGTCTGTTTTGATTTTCTTTCCAAAACTTGAATAAAGAAAAGTTTAGACTTAGAAAATGTAGCTAGATCATTACATTCTATGTGAGATCATATACTACGTTATGTTCTATCTACATGCTCTCGCCCCCGTTCGTGCTCTTAATTCTGTATCAAAGTAGGTCAACCCCCCTACCAAGCTATAAAATGTTGGCAAAAATTTTCCTATCTTTTATTCTTTCTCTATCTTTTTATCCTAGCGATATGTCCGTGAGACAGGGTTTTGGTACTCCGCCTCAATCTTATTATAGCGGACAATATTTACGCTATAAGAAGTACTTCAATCATGAGCATTTCATTAGAAAGCATTATTTTGATGCAGAACGATACTTGGATGAATCTCAGCCTAGTTTGTTCTCTAGAAGATTTTCCGTTTCAGAAATTTATGAAATGGTAAAATCTACTGTAGAACATAGCGATAGTATTAAATTGCAAGGTTTCAACAAGATAATTTTTGAAATGAAATTTCCTGTTGAAATCGGAAAAGATGCAGATGGTAAAGAGGCGTATGTTTGTAAAGTCGTCGCCTGCTATGATGGATTTGAGTTGCCGGATGTAGTCAAGTATAAAGATCTTTCTGTCATCACGGCATATCCTGTATAATGGATAAAAACAATGGTTCTTTTTAAGAACCACTCTCTCCTTCTTTTTAGGATTGAGGGCTCTTTTCAGAGCCAACCAATACCCAGGAAGTCTGCTTCTTTGAATTGTCAAAACCAATCGTATTTCTCAGATCGAAAGATTGATTGTATCAGACTCAAAAAAAGACTAAGTCCTATCCGAAGAGTCGTCGTTTTTCCCCAAAACACCCGCCAAGATCAACCGTTTTTCCCACTCCCGCCATTCCTTTTCTACAAAAGAATATAACAAGTCTGACGATTGGTCTACGTTAATTCTGAGTCAGAAAAAGTAGGTCAATCCCTCCACTAAGTTATAAAAATTCAGTGAACTTTTCCTATAACCATTCGACTCTCGTTTCTCTCGAGTAGCACGAATAAGAAATCGTAAAAGTATACCAAGACGAGAAAAATGCTTATATTTTTTCCTTATTGTCCACAGTGTGATAGACCATGTGCAATAGAGTGTGGAAAATGCTTTCATATCCTACAACATCTTGGAGAAAAGCACAATTGTCCAGAACCAGATGAGGGATTCTATGACTATGATGAAGACTATGGTGTAGTGATTTGGTGTCATCATTGCTGTCAAGCTTTCATTGTGATCCAGTTTGAAGAAGAAGAAGAACATCTCGATCGCAGCCAGTGAAGAATGAAGCTTCATCAAAAACAGCCCTTTTCAGGGCTAACATGCAACAAGAAAGTTTTTTCTACTTTTCTTCAAATTGTCACTTCAACTCAATTCTGAATTAAGAAATATAACGAAACTAACGATTGGATAACATTAATTCCGAGTCAAAGTAGGTCAATTCCTCTACCACCCTATAAAAGACGGGGCTCTTTTTCTTTTTAAACAGTTTTTCCCTCTCAGAGCTCAAAAATGAAGACCCTCGACAAACGGTTCAAATTGCTTGAAGCAGAGCGACGACTTAGAAAGGGGTGCAAACAGATCGAATTGCTTAAAAATCGTCTGAGTGGGATAGAAAAACGATATGATAAGTGTAAAAGCAGAGCGGTGCAATATAATCTGAAAATTCAACTTTGTTCAATCAAAGGAGTACTCATTATGTATAATGAGTATGTCCAAGGCAAAGTTGAAGAAATCAATGAACTTCGGCGTGAGCTATTCCCCGAAGATTCAGATGAGGAGGTTTAGAATCCTCGATCTTTTCTCTAGTTTTGAAATTAAGTTAACCGATAGTTAAATTAATTTCATTACAGAGAATAGTGAAAAACAGTCCTTTTCAGGGCTAACATACACCAAGAAAGTTTTATTTCTCTTCAAATTGTCAGGCCAAATCAATTCTGATTTTAAGAAAAGGTTAATTTTTACTTCAAATTATCAAAAAAGACTAAGTTTATCAGAAAACCTTATTCCCTACCACAACGTATAGACTTGTTTTCATCTATCTTTTACTTATTCAAAAGAGAATATAACAAAACTAGCGATTGGTTAACGTTAATTCATAGTCGAGGTAGGTCAATTCATCTGTAAAACGTATAAAGAAAGCCGGTCAAGTTCTCATTTAATCATTTTTTACCTCTCAATACTCGAGAATAAAAAAATGTTTTGCATGTTCATGTTTGGATCAGTGGCATATTATTCGATACTGAACTGGTTAGAAGATTGGTTTCGTCGGCGGCAGATACGTCATAACCTAGCACTACTTATTATGTTACTTGATGAGTTAGAGGCTGCGAGAGATAGACGAAGAGGTTAAAAAATACAAATCTTTGAAAAAACAGTCCTTTTCAGGACTATCAAACGTTAAGAAAAGTTCTATCTTTTCAAATTTTGTCAAGCAAAATTCTGCATAACTCTAAGAAAAAATCTCAATATTTTCTAATATAGTATAGTTCATTCTTTTGCAAGTAAGCAGTATAACTATGTAAAAAACGAAAGATTATCATTTCTGCTTGACTAGAATTCAGTTGTTTTCGTTCAAGCATAGGATATGTTACATTCGCAATAGAGCTCAGATCAATCGGTTAGCCAGTACCCCAGATTTCTATCATTTCTCTCTGTAAGTGTTATAATCATTCGTGGCTGCTTCCGACCGGGTCCGCGCTCTTAATTCTGTATCAAAGTAGGTCAATCCCCCTACCAACCTATAAAACGTTGACGATATTTCTCTACAATCATTCGACTCTCGATCTTCGAGTAGTACGAGTAAAAACACACTGTTAACGGGGAAGATGAATCTCAACTTAGCCGATTACAACTTAACCGACTACATCTTAGACAACTCCTTACCACAGAGTGGAAACAGTGGAGATATTCTAGCGTCAACCATGAATTCGACATTCATTGAGCCAATGGCAGCACCAGTTAACAAATTCGAGGAAGAGATGCGACAGATGATCTCAAAACAAGATGCTACAATAACTCAGATTTTAGAGGAGTTGAAAACATTGAACAGAAACATCGAGACAATATGTCAGCAAAGACAGTCAACTACACCTGTTATTGTGAAGATTCCGGTGGAGTTCGACTTTGATAAAACCAGCCTTCGAAGACTAACAGACTCCCTTGTATCAGTTGTAAAAAAGAAAGATCAGAAGTCAAAGGAAAATCAGCCGAAGGAAAACCAACACTCAAAGGAAACACAATCAGAGAAAGATCATCAGCCAAAGGAAGAGAAGATAAATAAAAAACGAAAAATAGAGAAAGATGATGATGAACAACTTCACAAAAAACAACGATACGATCCCACCTATGTATCACCGTCAAAAATAGGATTGGGAAAACATGGGAAAAATATCGACAACTTCAAAGACTTCAAGATCCCAAAGATTCCAAAACTCAAACTCAAAAAGATACCCAAAGAAACAAAGAAAAGTTCTCAATAGAGAAAAAAAGACAAAAAAGACAGTTCAATTTCCAAAAACAGTCCTTTTCAGGACTAACCATTCCCCAAGAAAAATCTATCTTCAACAATTGTCAATAAGTAAGTCAAGTCGCCTCCAAACGTATAAAAGACGATGATATTTCCAGTACATTAATCATTCGGTTCCCGAATAGATGACAGCTAAAGAAATGGTGATGGACTATAGTGTACAATTTCTACTTCTCTCGATGACAAAATGGTATCTGACAACCTTTCTACTGGCCATGATGCATGACTCCACTTTGCCTATGCATAAAATAAACAAAATAAGAAGGTTAATAGCAGATCGAAGAAGAGTTGTGGAGTGCCCTATCTGTCGGACAAATTTTGGATACTGTCATTAGAAGAGGAGGAGAAAAAAACAAACTCCAAAACAGCCCTTTTCAGGGCTAACCATTCCCCAAGAAAAGTCTATCTTTCTCAAATTGTCAATATTGCTAAGACCAATAGAAGAGTCTTTTATCTTGGGAACCATATCGTGGTGAAAAAGACTAAGTCCAACAATAGGCTCTGCCTGAACCAACCTGTTTGTTTACATTAGACGGAACTACTTTTTAATACAATTGTGAAAAAGACTAAGTCCAACAAGGGTCTTTGCCTTGAACCAAGCTGAAAAGGGAAATAACCCATCGAATTTTGGCGGGAAAACGTCTCGACCAATCAAAACGTCTGTTTACGTTTGTTTACATCAGTCGGAACTACTTGTTTACATCAGCCGGAACTACTTTTTAATCCAATTGTGGAAAAAAGACTAAGTCCGACGGTAATAGAGAGAGAAAGATCAACCCTCCAAAAAAGACTAAGTCCAACGAGGGTTTCTACCTGAACCAACTGCCGGAACTACTTTTGTCCGAGGTCTACCCTCCCGAGACTAGTAACGGACTATTTATTATTGTATTCATATGTCGCGGAAACCGAATCACGCCAAAATTGCAGTGATGCGGCATTTTTTCTGCTCGGGAGGGTAGACCTCGGACAAAAATGGCACTCAGGGAGGGTAGACCTCGGACAAAATGGCACTCAGGGAGGGTAGACCTCGGACAAAACGCGTTTTGTCCGAGGTCTACCCTCCTATACTACTTACGCCGCTTTCAACATTATTTTAGTCATATCACGGCGATAGCTCACATATTCATATATTTCCTGGATTTCACCAATACTAGGCTAGGGCTCTGAAGTGTCTTGCCCAAGGACACTCCTACGAAAAACCCAGCGGATCAGGTGGGGTTCGAACCCGGGACCTCCAAGTTACGAGTCCCACACTTCACCACTGAGCCACGCAGGACCCCGGGGCAACTTCGGACCCTTTAATCCTTACAAAGCCATAAACGAAAACAGAAGCTTTTGCGAATGGGTTTCCACAACCCTATATTGCGAAATAGGCCTAAATATGATCAAAAATAAAATATAAAATATACAGATCCTTTATAAATACGGGTATTTTTATGTGTGTTTGGTGTTTAATGCTACCCCAACATTATTTCAGTTATGTCTCGGCGGCCAGGGCATTTAGCCATGCTTTCCCCTAATGTCATTTATCAGGATTTTGTACCGATTTCCTCCCAAGCCACTGGCTGCTTTCCCACCTAACCTACACACACACACACACACACACACACACACACACACAAAAAAAAACCCCATTAGCGGTGGCAGGAGAACGAATCATGTCGCACTGACTCTCATCAGTCCTCGGAGAGATATTAGTCCAGTTGGGGATTCTAACAAGCGACTCCTGATATTTTTGGGCTAAAATTCTTCATGGGCAAAAGGGGCGCTGCCATAAAATTATGCTGGGCAATGTCACGTAACCGTACCTGAACTGATCAGTTATTGTCGATTATGTTTGAATTTGTTTGAGAAAAAAGTCTCTTTATCCAGTTTCTAGGCTTTGCTTATTTTCATATTACTTTTTCTTTTCCGTTTCAAAAGCGATCAGGGCCCGTATTCACCAACCTTTCTTAAGAACTCTCTAACTGCCCAGTATTTTCTAAATTTGAAAGTAACATAACTCCTGATTGGCTAAACCATTTGGTTTAGCCAATCAGGAGTTGTTTTACTTTCAAATTTAGAACATTTTGGAGAATAAGACTAAGAAAGGTCTTAAGAAAGGTTGGTGAATAAGGAATCGGCTTTGTCGATCTACTGTGCTGTCAAGGAATTTTCGATATAAGTGAATAATTACGTCATCATTGCTAAAGGTAACATAGGCTACAAGATGGCGAACGAGCGCTCTTTCCTCGTCTTGAAAATTTCATCACCGATTTAACGTGTTGAATGTGTCAGGTTTTGTAGATCTTGTTAGTAACTGTTGTTTGGAAGACACGTGATTTGTTTATCTTTGTGTAAATATCCTGCCTAGCCAAGCTCTTAAGAAACGACGTCTAACAACGAAATTGGCGATAACGAAAGCATTCAATATTTTGATTATTTTTTTAAATGGCGCGTTGTAAGGTATAATTAGTTCCTTCCTGAGCAACGCGTGAGAAATACATGTTCATGAGTGCAATATCAAAGTATGCAAAAAAAAAGTGCAAACTTGCATTCCGTGCTAATAGATAATAGGCCCACTAAAGGATTCACTTTAGAAAGCGCCCTTTGTAAAAGTATCAAAACAAGAATTGCCTCCGTTAATCCGAATTTCGTTTTTCAGAGCTTACCTTGGCAGAATACTTATACAAAGTCATGAAATGAATAGAATACAAGTTTTCCTAATAACAGCTTCTAAACAGATCTACAGATTGTGTTGACTACAATATGTACGTCGATCACGATATTGTCGGACAATGTAGATCTACGCGCTGTGTAGTCTGATCTTGAGCTACACTATCCACAGAAGCACTCTGAATCAAGGTTAGCAGCAAAAGGTTAAAACAATTGAGCTATGCTCTGTGAAAATGGGGTTTAAATGGGGAGATAAAGCAATCAGTCAACCACAGTGATAATTATTGATCCATAATAGCCACTTTTTTTCATGACTAACTCAATTAGGAGATAGAATGGTCCTTTGACACGTAGAAAATTGACCAGTAGCAAAAAGTTTCGGCCCAGGTTAGCCTCCTTTCCAGAGAGCATTGTCCAATTGTATCAGAAGGACAAATTGCTGGAAAAGGGATGCCGGTATTTTCCCCATTTTTCTTGAGATTTTTTTTTTTTTTGGCATGTAATTCACTGTTAGAGTCCCTTTCACGACTAGAGTTGCTTTTGTGTCCATTGTAGAAGATCAGACTGCACAAAACCTTCAGCGTAATCTTTGATCTATTGTGTTTGCTCTGCAGAGATATTGTGGCCAAAGAGTGTTTAGAAATCCCAATTAGCCTACATGTACAGGTATTTGGGCCTATTTCCGAGGCTCAGTACCTCCATTTTGTCTGCTAAGTGCGACTCAAGGACGACCCTATGTGGACACCGTAGATCAAGATTCGACTGTACAGAATGTGCAGTCTGATCTGTGATCTACAGTGTCCGAAACGGTGAGGTTTTTTCCCAGCATCAAGAACTTTGTAATCGCAATGTCTCGGTTTATACTGTTGACTAGAAATCTCCATCCTATTTACTTAGTGGTTTATAGGTTAATTCAATGAGCCATTACCAAAAAATATAAATTCATAGCGACCATGACATAAAAAGGCTTTTGAAAACATTGGGTGAAAAGGAGAAAATGCTGGTGACCAGCATGTTCTCCTTTTCACACAATGTTTTCTACCCTTTAAAAAACCAAAACCCATTACTTTCATTTGTTGTTTGCAAATGCTTTCAATTTAGACTAGTCCAACATTTTGGTGTCGGGACTTAGGTCTGTACCAGACGACAAAATTTTAGACTTGAAAGGCGACAAATTAATATGAATGTAGCTAAAAAGATGTCATTATAGGGTAGAAAACATTGCAGGAAAAAGGAGAAAATGCTGGTTACTAGCATTTTCTTCCTTTTCCCACAATGTTGTCAAAAGCCCACTTCGTATCGTTTAAGCCGAGCCTCGGTAGCTCAGTCGGTACCGTATAGGACTTGAGAACAGTGGGTCGCTGGTTCGATCACCGGCTCGGCCAATTTCTTTCCAAGGATTGATGATAGTCATTGCGACAGGATTCATTTCTCTTTCACTGCTGCCCATTATTTCGACGATGGTTATATGGAAAAGCAGCCAGTGGCTTGGAAAGAATATCGCGCGTTGTACTGGTAAAAGAAAATCCAGGAAAGCATGGATGGGTGTACTAGCCACCGCGATATAACTGAAATAATGTTGAAAACGGCGTTAAATACCATACAAACAAACAAAAGTATCATTAAAACACGGGACTGTGTGGTAAATGGTTAACCCTTTCCCAAACAAGCCCTGGTTTTCATGTGTCTAGAGTACAAGTCTTTTGAAAACACTGTGGGAAAAGGAGAAATTGCTCGTAACGAGCAATTTCTCCTTTTTCCCACAGTGTTTTCTATCCTTTTTGATAACTTTCTACCATTTTCATCAAATTTGAAATTGTCGTCTGCAAACTCTTTCAGTTTGGACCAGTCCAAAATTTGTCGTTTGGGAAAGGGTTAAACCTCTCTATACTTATGTATATTCATACCTTACAATGATGATTTTAGAGTGATCGGCTGCAAGTTTGTTTCAAGAGGTTGATCTACCAACATGAAACAGATAAGAGCGAAGCGACACCTGGAGGTTCACACTGAGAGACCAGTATAAGATCCGGTAAGGACACGTTCTTGTTCACACGTGATAAAGTTAAGGAAAAAGGAAACAAGATGCGAGCTTTTCTGCTTTTAGCGTTCATACCAGGTAATTCTGATCGTTTTTTTAAATATATTTTTTATTTTCTATAAAACAGACTGTTTTTGTCTGTATTAATATTTATAATAATTATATATACAAGTATATCTGTTCATTCGTAATTAGTCAGTTGTTACAATAGTTAAAACGCATTTTTCTGTCAAATTGTGGGAAGAATCAAACTTAATTGCAACACAAATGTCTTTCTCGTTTTCAACATCCCTACGGACACATATACAAAGTAGGACGAAATCAGAGGATATGAATTTGATATTTTTAAAGCATTTCATATTTCTGTATATTTTGCCGGTGTAAGGTTATTTTACATGAGTTATGCTCTGTGAAAAGGGGGATTAATGCATCTGCGAAAAGTATCGACTCAGGTGAGCCTTCGCAGTCCGCGCAGGCTGACCTGGGCCGAAACTTTTCGCTATTGGTCAATTTTCTGTGTGTCCAAGGACCAATCTACATCATGCTTAAATCGGTTGTCAATAAAAAGTGGCTATTGTGAATCCATGATCGTGTGATGACTTGCTCAGTGTCATGCATCACGGAGATACATTTAAAAGTCCCCTTTTGCCACAGTATGGCTCATATAGTTCACCTAGCAAGTTGCAATGGCTTACGTCAATTTAGCTTTAAACTGGTGTTGATTTACGCCAAGCAAGTTATCACTTAATTATGGATCCCTAAAATCCAGTTAGTCTAATAATCGGCTGAATCTCGAGACAGGCTGCTTCTTTGACATGCAGAAAATTGAACGAGAGCAAATAGTTCTACTTGCAGGTCAGCCTGCTCTGACTGTGCAGGCTGACCTTAGTCGATAGTTTATACAGATGCATCAAACCCCCTTTTCAAAGAGCACGACTAAATTACATGTTACAGTAAACTCAAAGATGCATATCTATTTTTTGTGTGTGTGTGAATCACATTTTTCGTAAAGCACTATACAATACTAGATCTACAAAATATTTTTTTTGTATTAAATGTATTTAAGGAGAAAAGTTCCTGAAATAGTAACATACAGAAGGTTGAGCAGAGGATCAAATGCAATATAAAGCAGTAGAAAATCTTTATGTCTCCATAATCATAATATATCAGAAAGAACATTACCAAGTATGTGGCAGACGATAGTTGTGGTTGAAATTACGGGGTTCGTATTCACCAACCATTCTTAAGAACGTTCTTTGTCTTGTTCTCAAGAATTTTCTACATTTGAAAGTAACACAACTCCTGATTGGCTAAACCAAATGGTTTAGCCAATCAGGAGTTGTGTTACTTTCAAATGTAGAAAATCTTGGAGAATAAGACTAAGAATATTCTTAAGAATGGTTGGTGAATACGGACCCGGTTTCTCTTTAGAAAGGGGAAAACCATAGTGGGAAAAGAAGAAAATGATGGTCACCAGTAATTTTTCCTTTTCCTACAATGTTTTCAAAAAGCTCCTTTCTATCGGTCGTTAACACACGTGATTGTGCAGTAAAGGGTTAACGATAGTAACTGTTTCATTTCTGTTACATTTCTGTTATGATTGACAGCTGTTCTCTGTGCCTCAATATCAGAACGAGCACCCAA
Organism: Tridacna gigas; assembly: GCA_945859785.2. Lineage (NCBI taxonomy): Eukaryota > Metazoa > Mollusca > Bivalvia > Cardiida > Cardiidae > Tridacna > Tridacna gigas. The sequence continues at coordinate 10,191,562 of OX244029.2, read as the reverse complement.
CTGTGGTCAGTTCTGTATCACACTGTATGATCCGGTCTGTGGAACCAATGGCAAGACTTACTGTAAGTATTTTATACCCCTCCCACTTTTTCGTCGTCGTCATCATTTGCATTATGTTGCCTTTTAGTTTAACCCTTTACCACGCAATTCCGAGTTTTAACGACCCCGAGAAAGAAGCCCTTTGAAAACATGGTGGGAAAGGAGAAATTGCTAGTAACCAGCAATTTCTCCTTTTCCCACAATGTTTTCTAACCTATCAAGGTCAAAGTGCGTCACTTGAGCCACATTTAAATTGTTGTCTGCAAATGCTTTCAATTTGGACAAGTCTACATTTTTGTTGTGTGGTAGAAACTTAACGCGTATCTCGTTACTACGAACAGTATTGTATACCTGCTAAGTACTGAAAGGAGTTTCAAGTTCCCTTGCAAACTCCCACTCCTCTCACAATAAATACAACACTGACATATTTTTTTGGTATAACAGCTGGAACCGTTGACCGACTGTCGACCGTTTAATAAACCGCTTTTTTACAACCACACAATGACATGACATTGACATACAGCGTACTACCGCGCTGGTTTATTCTAAATACCGCATGGCAAGTCCTATGAACCACGTACCAACACCCTGGCACTCTCAAACCCAATATGGCAAGCGCCATGACGAGAACTAAACACCTCGTCAGCAATTCTAAATGCAGCCACGCCTTGACTCACGACGCTCCGAGCGCCAAGCACCATACTTGGTACTGAAATGTAAATATAACATGCTAAATGAACTGAACAAAGAAGAAATAAAAAGGTACGTCCAGTCGCAGTCGGTTCCAACTCTGAATTGAAAAACCCGCGCACGAGCGTTATACTCGTGCACTACACAAACGCCTCCTATCGGAGCTTAGACTATTACAAGGGAAATTAATTTTTGTCCAATTTCGTTTCCTCAAACGCCGAAAATAACATTTATCGTAAACAAGAAAGATCTTTATACACACAGAAACAAATAGACGGCGTAAGAGGTGCTGCAATATGAATATTGAAACTCTTTTGTGATACAGTATGAAGAGAAGAAATATATAGTAGCCATGTCAGCAATTGCCTCTTTTTCGTCGTTGTTTTGCGTATTTTTGAAAAGTGAAATTTTCAGTTTAATAATTGAGCCATGCTCTGTGGAAAGGGGGCTTAAAGTATCTGCGAAAAGTATCGACCCAGGTCAGCCTGCGCAGTCCGCGCAGGCTGACCTGAGCCGAAACTTTTCGCCACTGTTCAATTTTCTATATGTCCAAGGACCAGTTTACCTCATGATTAAGTCGGTTGTTAAAAAAAAAAAGTGGCTATTATGGATCCTTAATTATGTGATGGCTTGATCGGTATCGTGGATCACGGAGATGCATTAAGTGCCTTTTTGCCAGAGCATGGCTCATATATTTTTGCAAGATTAGACAATAATCCAACTCATCGTCGGAAAAGGAGCAGTTGTTGCTAAAAATGGTGAGTCTGAGAATACGTCAGAGTAGACTGTATTTATAACGTGACGCTTAAAAAATACTTGATAACCAGTCAGCACAAGAAATGGATTATCCCCTGTCATATCCGTTTGCTAATAGTCTTTTAACCCTTATCATGCTAAATAAAAGAAATGAAACTTTCAAGTCCATAGTAAAAAGCCAAGTCTTCCTATTTCAAAGGTGTTTTTGGAGGAAAGATATTTCCTTATCGGACTGTGTAGATCCAAGATCGGACTGCACATTCTCTGCAGTCTGATCTTGATCTAAACTGGTCGCAAAAAGTCAGTGAGTCACGGTTTGCAGCCTAAGGGTTCAGTGAGAATAAAGCTCCAAGAAGCGCCGCGAGATATGATTTACGGTAGCACCCTTGTATAGCCTGTTGGTGTCATAAATTGGCCAGCAAACAGGCTCGAAAAAACTATAGGCAGAGGCCCGCAGAAAACATTTTTGACCCATGGCAAATAAGTCTTCATTCATGCCAAAAAGTAGGTAAAAGCCAAATTGTACAGTTAAACAGAAGAAAACGCTGAATAGATGAAAGGGAGTGATACTATTTTAAATCCTTTATTTCTCTTCCAAACCCTATGTTGTGGGTACTCATTAGAATCGTCTCGATGAGACGATTCTAATGAGTGCCCATAACACAGGGTTTTGGAGAGTGATAAATATTTTCAATTTTGAAATCAAAATCACTCCCTCTATCTAATGACAGAGACCTGAATTGTATTGTTGTTATTCTCGTGTTTTACGCTCAACATTTATACGGTAACTAATCTCCCTCAATATCTCCTTGTGCAACGAAAACGTGGAGTTTAGAATGTGAACTATTTATCACACACTGATCTTTCCTTTTAAAGCATTACCAAACGAAAAAAATGTAAGACTGGTGCAAATTGAAAGGATCTGCAGACGACAAATTAAACGCGACTCAAATGATGATTTCTGTCTTTGATAAGGTAGAAAACATTGTGGGAAAAGGAAAAAATGCTGGTTACCAAAAGCATGGTGTTTTCAAAAGCATTCTCTTTCTCAGGGTCGTTAAAATTCGGGATAAAGGGTTAAGAGGGTACAAAACATTGTGGGAAATAGGAAAACACACAAAACGTGCAGTCTGATCTTGGATCTACATAGTCCGATAAGGAGATATCCCCTCAAAAAACACCTTTGAAGTAGCAAAATTTTGGTTTATATATCGGCTTGAAAGTTTCATTTTATTTATTTAGCAGGAGAAGGGTTAAATTTGTCTTCTACATATGAGTTATGCTCTGGCAAACGGGGGCTTAATGCATCCCCGTGATCCATGATACAGAGCAAATCATCACATATTAAAGGATCAATAAAATCCATTGTGGTATAACGACTGACTGATTCATGACGTACACTGGTCCTTTGACATGTAGAAAATTGACCAAAAGCGAAAAGTTTCGGCCCAGTTCGGCCTGCGCGGACTGCGCAGGCTGACCTGAGTCGATACTTTTCGCAGATGCATTAAGCCCCCTTTTCACAGAGTGCGGCTCACATGCTTTCAATTTGGTCGAGTCTAAAGTTTTGTCTTGTGGTAGAGAGCTAATTGACAAGTCCCATTATTTTACCCTGCAATGTACAAGTCCCGTAATTAATTTGAGATATGCTGATGTTTTCAACGTGGATACGTCGACTTTTTCTTTGTCTTTTTGTAAACTTTAAACTATTTCCTTTGTCTATTTTTTATTTAGCGAATTCATGTTTCCTCGGCATCGATAGTTGCAAAGACAGCTCGGTGTCCCTGGCACACAAGGGACCGTGTATCGGAAAGAGGGATCTTGGCGATTGCTCAGTGACGATTTGTCCAGCAATCTATAGGCCCGTTTGTGGAACTGACAACAAAACCTACGGTCTGTTACGTTTCAGCCATGCTCTTACAAAAGGGGGTTTAATGCATCTACGATATCTATCATACCAAGCAAGTCATCACATAATGATACATCCATGAAAACTATTTTGTCTAACAACAGGCTGAGTCCCGAGGCAAAATGGTATGTGGACGTGCAGAAAATTTATCGATAACAAAACTTTTCGACCCAAGTCAGCGAACTGCGCGGGCTGACCTGGTTCGATACGTTTTGCAGATGCATTAAACCCCCCTTTCACAGCACACGGCTCGTTTATATTTACTCTTTTCCAGATTCAAATTTTATGCAATATTAAAGCATTTGAAAACGATGAATTGAACATAGCTAAAAGATGAAATTTGTGTTTGAAAGAGTAGAAAACATTGTGGGAATGGGTGAAAATTTTGATTACCAGCATTTCCTACATTTTTTCCCGCATTTTTTCCCCAGCACCTTCTTATTCGCTGTAGTTAAAGACAGAATGGTTGGCACAGGGTTAAAAGCATTCTTTTTGTTTTCTTATAGTTGAGCGGCGCTCTGGTAAAAGGGGTATAATGCATCTTCATAAATATGGAATATTACAACAGTCTGCATTTCTGCGAGGTCGGGTCATGTCGAGTTGCGTGTGAAAAGAGATGCACATCGAATGAGACCGAAGGTCAAATCCGACGCGCATCTCTTTACACACGCAACGAGACATGATCCGACCACGCAGAAATGCACACTGTTGTACAATATTCCTTTTGTTATATAGGCCTACTTCGCCACTATAACTGCTAAGAAACATCACAAAATCAATACGAATAACAAAAAATCTGAGAACTACATTTCATCGTACATATGTGCGCAATATTTATGAAAGGCGGATGAATATACATAGATAACGGTAAGTCTGCATAGATCAGAATGCATTTAAAAATGGCGGTTGATGTTCGAGCCGCTACAAGAAAATAAACAACAACAGTGCCTTAAAAACTATTTCTTAAAAGGTAGTCAGTGGTTGATAGTCATTGTCATTGTCAAGAACAGTAGAGTACATTTCATTTCGTTTGAACGCAGGATGCGAGTCAAGCTTGTGATTATTAATCGCGATGCAGGAATCACGAGTGTATTGTACACTGGTACACTAGCATTTGGAAATACCTTTCCGAAACAGCACATGTTAATGTAATGGGCACTGATATCGGACAAAATCAAGTTCTGCATAAAACCGATTTTTGAAAAAAGTAAATGACAAACAACAGTTCAAGTATCTATAAATGGGGTTTCCTTGCTTTGTCATGCTAGCTTTGTCATACTAGCTTCTAACTTCAGTGGTTTAACGTTCCGAACGTCATTACACAGAAGTAGTCCGTGTACACGATTATGCCGTACACACGGTACTAGGCTGATACAGAAAAATTTTCTGTCGAGTTGTATGGTGAAGTAAGATAACGCCCGTATTTTACTCAGGTCATATATAGGTATATAATAATGTATTATACCAAACTTAAGTCTTTGCATGAAATGGATCCTGTCTAAAATCAAAGCGTTGAAAACACTGGTGTGGCATTTGTCAAGGGAGCCATTGTGTGGAATTAATAACTTGAAAAATCAACAACGGAAATAGTTTGAAAATATTCGCTTGAAAGTCACCCTACTGTATAGTCATATAAAATCCGATAGAGAATGATGCAATCTTGTGGGATGATATGCACATTGTGTGGTTCATCTTACCTCTTTACCAAACGACAAAATTTTAGACTGGTCCAACTTGAAAACGTTTGCAGACGACAAATTTAGGGTGGCCCAAGTGACGAAATTTGCACTTGATAGAGTAGAAAACATTGTTCACCAGTATTTTCTCCTTTTCTCACAATGTTTTCAAAAACCTTCTGCAGGATCGTTTAAAATCGAGATTGTGTGGTAAAGGGTTAAAGAAGAACATTAACCCTCGTCAATATTATCATCATCATTTTTTTTTTCATATTTTTGTCTTGCTAGTTTTATTAATTTTGTAATAGTTCTATCTTTTTTTACAATGCTATTTTTGTTATTTAGGAAATGAGTGTGTGCTGAAATCCATGAACTGCAGGAGTGGAGTGACTGTTGCTCACCAGGGCTCCTGCGATGGCGAATTGGTCTTTAGTTAAAGGATGCCAAAGATATATGACATGTAACATGCTTATCTGGACCATGTTGGACGGAATGAGAACTTCTTCGAAGGAAACTATCAATTAATATTAATGTATATATTTTGAAATTGGTTGTTCTGTAATTATTTTGGTCTCAGTAAATATCCTATTTTAGTAACGTCGCGGTTGTCCAAACATGGGATAAATCGAATATATCGGTTACATTATCTCACAGCCTCCTTTGACACAAGATCAGACGACAAAATTTTGGCATAACCAATTTGAAAAACATTTGCAGACGACATATTCAATGTTGCTCAATGATGAGATTTATCTGTCAAACATTGTGGAAAAAGGAAACATGCTGGTTAGTCAAATATAGGGATGATTGCCTATGCCCCCTCACTCCCCCCACCCAAGTTAGTGGGTGCAGTCCAGGTCCCTATTCCCACCCCTCCCCTAAATCACTGGAAGCAGTCTTGCTCCCTTATCCCGCCCCTCCACCATATCTGTGGGAGCAGCCCTGGTCCCTATTTTCACCCCTCCACCAAAGCACTGGAAGCAATCCTGCTCCCTTAACACCCCCACCAAGTTCTGGTCCTTTATATCGCCCCTTCCTACGCCCATGATGGGATAACGACATGGCTGGCCCTCCTGTATCGAGATAGCGTGACTGCTTTACAAACATTTCACCATAATTCGAGAAATGTAATTTCATGCACTGTCGTAATCATATGCACTCGGTTCACCAAAACTTTCAGTTTCACAACTTACGTTTATTTCTGTAGATCATAAATACCAAAAGGTTTTGCAGTAGCCGTTTTTTGGAGCAACGACAGTTCGTTGTTTGTTTCATATTACACCGGTCCCCAAATCGTCACACAGTGAACATGGCCAATACGGTACCACGGTAATGTGTTTCAAACCCCGCCCCCCGCCCCCCCCCCCGCACAAAATTCACGAATATTTATTTGCGTTTAACAGTCCGGCATTACCGTGATACCCATATTGGCTATATTCTTTATTGGCTTCTGAAGTGCTTACTGCCAAGGACACTCCCACGAAGAACCTAGCACCTTGAATAGGTCTTGTTTACCTGGGTTGGTATTCACCAACCATTCATTTGTCTAACGTTCTTTGTCTTATTCTCCAGAATTTTTCAAATCTGAAAGTAACACAACTTCTGATTGGCTAAACCAAATGGTTTGGCCAATCAGAAGGTGTGTTACCTTCCGGTCCCATATTCCTCACCATTTGAAGGATGATTATATCATAAATTGCCCAAACCTTCTGCTCCCAAATTGTTTTCGAAAGCCGTCTTTCTCAGGCCATAAAAATCACGGGAGTTTTTGGTAAAGGGTTAGATTGGGAAAAAAAAAATCCTTGGCTAAAAAAAGAACAACTAGTGTTTTCCTTTGCATTATTGTCAAGCACAAGAGTTGTAATCCGTATTTCAATCGAATTATTATATCTGTACATGGCGGATTTGTATTTTTCAAGGGGAGGGAACGAAGCTTTCATCACCGGGAAAAAAAAAATCGGCACTACTTAAGGAGTGTTATCTCCCTTAGATCGTAAAAAATGTCTAACTGCAACTATTGCACCAATAGCCAGTTAATTATTTTCCAGATATGAATATCTGTTTGTTTGTTTGAATGGTGTTTTACGCCGGTCTTTTTTTACGTTATTTCAGTTATATCGCGGCAACCGGTGTACCTGTCTAATGCTTACCTGGTTGATTGAGTGATTGAATGGCGTTTTACACAGCTTTTAGCATTACGTAAGTCATATCACGGCGACAGCTTACTTATTCACGTGTGTCCTGGGTTTTAACAGTACTAGGGTAGGGCTTGGAAGTGTTTTTGCCCACGGAAAGTCCCGCGAAAAACCTCGCACCTTGAATGAGGCCTTGCTTACCTGTAGTTTCTGTCACCTCAACCTAGCACAACATTCTGTCCAAGCCGCTGGCTGTTTTCCCACATAAACATCGTCGAAACAATATTAAGCGGTGAGAGAGGAACATATTCTCTCGCAATGACTCTCACGAATCCTCGGAAACTAATTTGGCCGATATGGGGAATCGAACCAGCGCCCCTGGGTTTCAAGCCCTGCACGATATCGACCGGGCTACGCCTGGGCTCGGTTCCAGATGTTGAGGACAAAAATATACTCTTCAAAAAAGTTCTTTGACAGGGATAAAATACTTCCCTGTGTCAAGTATTTAAAAAATCGCAATGAAGTTGGATTATCAAATTATAATATAGGGTGAGTTTAAGACAATTCATGGGGAGCACGGGCAAATGCACATACGCGTTACCACACGAACACGTCTACGTCAATTTGCACGAAACACATCCTTCTCGAAATGCATGTGCTACTTCATGCACATGAATTGTTCGTGCTATCACTCCATCAAGTTGTCTATAAAATGCCATGAACGAAATGCTTAGGACAGACCGCGCTGTGACACAGTATCGTTAGAAAAAATGCCGAAATTAAGGTCAGAACAACGTCAAAATGCTATTGGACGTCTACAAGCAGGATCCACGCAACAAGTTGTAGAAAATCACTTTGGTGTATCGAGGCACCACGACAACAAGTTGTAGTAAATCACTCTGGTGTATCGAGGCAGCAAACAATTTCCAACCTCTGGCGTCAGTATAACGCTACCCAAAGCGTCCAGGACAGACCAAGGTCAGACCGCCCCAGAATAACGTCAGTCGCCCAGGACCGCTATATACGGCTACGACATTTGCGTGACCGGACCCTCACCGCAACTTCAACAACGACAAAAGTTCCAGGATTGCGCAGAATCTCCGATCAGACCGTGCGGAATCGGCTACGTGAGGCAGGACTTGCCTCCAGAAGACCCGTCCGACGTAACGTCTTGAGACCGCGTCACCGCGCCGAGCGACTTCAGTGGTGCAGAACACGGCGAAGATGGACCAGAGCTCAGTGGAGAGCGGTCCTTTTCACAGACGAGTCCCGCTTTCTGCTCAAACGAAATGATGGCCGTGCACGTGTATACCGACGTCATGGAAAGCGTTACGCTGCAAATTGTGTACAGGAGGTTGATCGTTTTGGTGGTGGCAGCGTAATGGTGTGGACAGGAATACGGCACGATGGCAGAACAGCACTTGTTCACGTTGCTGGGACTCTAAATGTTATCCGCTACAGAGACGAGATTCTTCAACGTCAGGTCCTTCCTTTCATGAACGTCAACGGCGGGGTGTTTCAGCAAGATAACGCCAGACCTCATGTGGCCCGTGTCTGCTGGGAATTTATTCGACAAAACAACATTGAAGTGCTGCCCTGGCCAGCTCGTTCCCCTGATCTGTCTCCGATTGAGCATCTGTGGGATGTCCTGGATCGACGTGTTCGTGAACGACGTCCACCCCCTCAGAACCTACGAGAACATGGTGTTGTCCTCCAGGAAGAATGGCAGAACATTCCACAACATCAAATTCAGAATCTTATTGGCTCGATGCGTCTTCGTTGTAAGGCAGTGATTCAGGCTCATGGCGGTCACACGAGGTACTGACCCCTCCATGACTTCCAGCCTTGTGACTCGTGGATAACAACACTGAACATTGAAATTCGTCGTTAATTAAATGTGGAGATTCCTTTGTTTACCGTTGTATATAATATAACATACATTATGTCATATACTGCCTTTGTAATTAACCCTGCATTCTTTGTCAAATAACTTTTTTTGAAGATATATTACGTATCACAGGCAGACCTTTTCAAAACAAATCATCAGGTCCATTGTCTCTTTTCATTACATTCTACGGAGCAAATAGCCTTCTCTCTTAACCTTTACCACACAATCACGAGTTTTAACGACCCTACGAAAGAAACCTTTTGAAAAAATTGTGGGAAAAGGAGAAAATGCTGGTAACCAGCATTTTCTCCTTTTCCCACAATGTTTTCTACCCTTTCAAAGAGCAATTTCAGTGTCTGAGCCACATTTACCATGTCGTCTGCAAATGCGTTCAATTTCGGCAAGTCTAAAATTTTGCCGTTTGGGTAGAAAACATTGTGGGACAAGGAGAAAATGCTGGTTACCAGCATTTTCTTCTTTTCCCACAATGTTTTAAAGGCTTTTTATTTAGGGTCATTAAAGCTTTCTAAAAGTCTATGTTAAAAGCCATGATTGTGTGATAAAAGAGTTGAAGAAGCTTAGATCTGGAGTAGCCGGCACAGAACGTGTTGTCTGGTTCAAATCTACACTGTCCGATATTTGAGATTGAAATGCCTGGATCAACTTCACTTGCTTGATCTGTTGTATGGTGTTTAACGCCTTTTCAACATTATTTCAGTTATATCGGGGCGGCCAGATGCGCCTATCCACGCTGTCCTGGAATTTCTTTTATCAGTTTATTCTTTCCAAGCTACTGGCTGCTTTTCCACATAACCATCGTCGAAACAATGGTCAGCAACTTCACTTGCAGTATAAATCGCCATTACTGTATACATAAGACTGTTACCCCCATTTAGTTGAAAGCTTATGAAAACATTGTAGAAAAAAGGGCGATTGCTTATAACAAGAAATTTCTCCTTTTTTCACATTGCTGTTTATACAATTGAAAAACGATATTTTCCTTTTCTTTGCATGCTTGTCCCATGTGTAATTTGCAATAGTTTTTGGTGAGCCTAACAAAAGCCTGCACTCTCGCTGGATAATTCGCCAATCCCCGGTAGCTCAGTCGGTAGCACACAGGACTTGAGAACAGGAGGTCGGTGGTTCGATCCCCGGCTCGGCCAAATTATTTCCGAGGATTGGTGGTAGTCATTGCGACAGGATTCATTCCTCTCTCATCGCTGACCAGTGTTTCGACGATGGTTATGTTGGAAAACAGCTAGTAATTTGGAAAGAATATTGTGCGAAGTACTGGTAAAAGAAGAGAAAATCCAGGGAAGCATGGATTGGTGCACTGACCGCCGCGATATAACTGAAATAAAGTTGAAAACGGCGTTAAACACCATACAATCAATCAATCTTACTGGATAATTCGTTTCGCTTCAATTGTTCTCAAGTTGTAAAGGTCTCGGAGCAAGTACGGCAGAAGGACAATTCGCCGACATTTTACTAACGACATTCAGTTCTTATGCACTAAAAATAAATAGAAAATATTGAGCAGCTGTGAGATCCTCTTTTATTTCTTATTTTAGAATGATTACAACGGCAATTTTATCAATGATGCCTGTTTTTACCTTGAATTGTTATCGCATTGAAAACTTAAGCTCATTGGCTGCTAAGCGCTATTTAATACCATTTTGCGAACATTGTAGATCAAGATCGGATTGCACAATACGTGCAGTCCGATCTTGATATACAGTGTCAGTCCGATGTAGCGGGAATTCCTTGGTGAAATGAACTTTGACCCTGCAATATTCATGCTCTGGCAAAAAGGGGGCTTAATGCATCTCCGTGATGCATAATACCAATCAAGCCATCACATAATTATGGATCCATAATAGCCATTTTTTTCAACAACTGACTGTTTCATGAGGTAGACTGGCCCTTGGACATGCAGAAAATTGACTAATAGCGAAAAGTTTCGGTCCAGGTCAGCCTGCGCGGACTGCGCAGGCTGACCTGGTCGATACTTTTCGCAGATGCATTAGGAACCCTTTTCACAGAGTACGGCCCACTTATTTCAGCTTGTCAAAGGTTAAGTTCTCGGCCATTGTCTTCTTGAGAAGAACTCTATAGATTTTTATAGTTTGTTCGTTTTTAACATTATTTGAGTGATATAATGGTGGCCATTGCACCTTGTCATGCTCTCCTGGAGGTTCTTTTATCAGTGCTTCGCTCAATATTCTTCCCATGCCACCGGCTGCTTTCCCACTTATATATTGTTTTGAACGAATATCTGTGCTTACAGAACTCTTTAATCTACTAAGACGGTTCCAAAGCAGTTGAAACAAAGAGAAAACCAATGTTGGTTTTAGTACAGTGTATTTTTTTCTGTCATAAAGTTGTTTTACAAAGTCCAAAAAATCGAGGGAAAACCCAATTATACGTTTAACACATTTTCTGATTTTGCGTATGTTAATATTTATTTATGAGTAGTTGAATTCAATTAAGCCATAAAAGTGTATAGTAAATTGATAATAAATATGAACGCCATGTCAACGAAGTTTTCAGATCTCGTTCTTTTATATTGCGATAACGCGATGTTGGGCCGATGTTAACGATTTATCGCGAGTGATTTTCGTAAATAACGTATTTAACACAATTGCCGGCGTTTTGTTTGTAGCCTCAAAAGAACGCCTCCTTTATCGGACCATAAAAAATCAAAAGGATTTTCAATTTTCTAGATTTCCAGGGCTAATTTTGTGTTTAAAGTATTTATTATATGGCATACAGAATTAATCGAGCGAAACCGAAGTTATTTAAATTATCATCATTCGATTAATAAAACGTGAACGCACCACGATCAAACGCGAGGTAATGACACCGATAGAATTTTTTATCAGTTGATTAAAAGACGAATAGATATTCAATCGCTGACCACATTCAATTGATCACATAAATTTTCCAGAAGTGCATTGTTACCGGCGCTCTAGCACTTTTCTACCGGGATAATTAGCCCTTTACAATATAATCCCATGTTGCATCGACTCTGAAGAAGAGAGCTTTTGAAAACAATGTGCGAAAAGGAGAAAATGCTGGTGAACCAGCATTTTCTCCTTTTCCCACAAAGTTTTCTACCCTTTTCAAGATCGATCTAATCGTTCGAGCCACAGTTAGATTTGTCGTCTGCGGATGCTTTCAATTTGGACAAATGTAAAATTTTGCCATCTGGTAAATAATGAATGATATGATCGGTATTCACAAAATCATTCTAAATGTCTTTTGTCTCTCTGTGTCTATTTCAGAACTAACCTTCACGATTGGGGGACGTTTTTTTTCTCAGCTTTTTAGAACCTTGGCCCAGACTTTTTTCTGAGTGAAAAAAAACTTGGAATGCATCAAACGACGCTAAAATTATGCTTGTATTATTCTGGTTTATCAATTTTATGTGTAATACAGTGTGTAATGGTATGAGAAAACATTGTGACAAAAGCGAAAATTGCTTGTTAAGAACCATTAATCCTTTTATCACAATGTTCTCAAATGGTAATCGCTGCCTAACGACGAGAATCGTCTGTAGTATCGTCTCTAATTTAGTAAGAAAATATATATTGAAAATGGAAAGCTGTAACTTTTAAAACATTTTTAAAGACAAAGTTTCCTGACATAACACAACAGTACATAACGACACATAACAACCAACAGCATGACATAACATGACATAACATGACATAACATAACATAACATAACATAACATAACGCAATACAACGCAACATAACATATAAACTTCCGAAGAAAGCAATTATTCGGAAATATGTATGAGCGGAAGAAAGCAGGAAACAGGAAGTGAAAAATTATCGGCAGATGGATGACTCAAGAAAAATATGCTGATATAACATATCGTTTGGGAAATCGAGAAAAAAAAGAAGGTATCAGGGACATACAAAAGAAAAAGCGTATTAACTCTTTACCACACGAGAAAAATTTAGACTGGTCCAAATTGATAGCATTTGCAGACGACAAAATAAATTTGACTCAAATAACGGAATTTGTCTTGGATACGGTAGAAAACATTGTGTGAAAAGCAGAAAATGCTGGTTACCAGCATTTTCTCCTTTTCCCACAATGTTTTCAAAAGGCCTCTTTCTCAGGGTCGTTAAAAGTCGGGATTGTGTGGTAAAGGGTTAAAGTAAATTCAAGTTATAATAACGGTATATAGATGAATTTCGAAAAATAAAGAGACAGTAATGAAGACTGAACAGAGAAAGCTAAAGCATATTTTGAGATGACAAAATCAAAATGTTGCGAAAATGTTGTTTTCTATATTTGAAAGGGTAGAAAACATCGTGGAAAAAGTAGAAATGCTGGTTACCAGCATTTTCTTCTTTTCCCACAATGTTTTAAAAGGCCTTCTTTTTTAAGGTCGGTAAAGCATTAATAGTTGGTAAAAGGTTAATAGATGATAACGTTTCTTTTTTCTACAACTTACTTTCTTTTTGCGTGTTCGAATCCCCAGGCCGGCCAAATTTTTTTTCCGGGGATTGATAATAGTCTTTGCGGCAAAAAATTATTCCCCTCTCACCCCTGATTATTGTTTCGATCACGTTTATCCGGGAAGACAACTAGAATTTTGATGAAACGGTTTTAAGCACAAAACAAGCAAATTATTTCATTTTGGAATAAAAACATGCAAAAAGAACTGCACCCTGTATGTTTGTGTAAATGTATACATTTTCGAAATTACGTGTGTTTTTCTGTTGCCCGAACTAAATGACACACCGGTCGTATCTATTTCATGTACATGTACAAATATTTTAGGTCATTTTTTTTAAACTCATTTGGCCCGCAACATGCGAAATGAGACTGTCTCGGATTAGTCACAGAGTGCACAGGCATATCTGCGACGACACACTTTTACGTAGATGTCCGAATGCCCCCTTTTCGTGTGTCGCACTCCATTTATGAAATTCATGTACTAGTAGCAAGTTTATTCTATCATTTAGCCCTTTTGGCGCCATTGGCACACACTGGGGCTTTTGTTGACGGCATGTATCACGATCTGTCCGCGCGGACTTATACGGGGCGAAACCTTTTGCTATTGGTCAATCTTCTGCATGTGAAAGGGCCAGTCTATCTCATGATTTAGTTGTTTGTTAGACAAGAGGGATTTTACTGACCTAGAACTATAATAATTGGCGTGCAACACACGAAAAGGGGCCTTCGGACATATGCGTAAGTGCGACGTCCCAGATCGGCTTGTGCACTCCGTACTGACTAATCCGAGACGACACTTTCCGTTCGTATGCGATTTTCTGTTTAACGAAAGTCTACTGTATGAAAAAATCTTATGTAGTCGTAAAGTGCCGTCTCGGATTAGCCTGCGTGGACTGCGCAGGCTAATCCGAGACGACACTTTACGCAAATGTCACAAGGTCTCATTTCGCATGTTGCGGGCCATATAATGACTTGCTTGGTATAATGCATTACGGAGATGCATTAACCCTTTACCACACAATCAAGGGTTTTAACGACCCTGAGAAAGAAAGCCTTTTGAAAACATTGTGGGAAAAGGAGAAAATGCTGGTAACCAGCATTTTCTCCTTTTCCCACAAAGTTTTCTACCCTTCCCAAAACAAATTTTGATTTTTCAGTCACATTTATTTTGTCGTCTGCAATTGCTTTCAATTTGGACTAATCTAAAATTTTGTCGTTAGGTAAAGAGTTAAGCCCCCTTTTGCAAGGGCGTAGCTCATATATTTGACGCTGAACTGACAGTTGAGCCATCTCTTGGTTGGCACAAAGTGCGAAATATATTTTCTACCAAGGCTCGTGATCACTATCATTCATAAATTAAGCGTCGAAACAATTAATACGATTTGCGTTTATATTCTATGCGTTGAAACCGGATATTGAAATGTCAGCCATCTTGCAAACACCCACTTCCGCTTTCACCTTACACGTGGCTAAAAAGATTGATTTTTGTTAGTCACGTGGTATCAGTTAATTGACTTTACCTTTTGGCTGTAAGATAACGAGCACGTCTTTTTTACCACTGTTAAAAAAATCAAGGTATTGGAATTTATTTTGGCTTGGAAATCCCAGAAAGATCATTTGGGAAAAACAGATCTGAATCTGAGGACGATCCTAAGTACTTTGAACATAGTATAAATCAAGATCAGATAGCACAGTCCAGTATACATGAGCCACGCTCTGGCAAAATGGGGTTTCCTAAACCTTCGTGATCCATAATAGCAAGCAAGTCATTACATAATTATGGATCCCTTTTGTCTAACAACAGAATGAATCATAAGATATTCTGGTCCTTAGACATGCAGAAAATTTACAAAAAGCAAAAGGCTTCGACTCAGGTCAGGCTGCGAGAATTGCGCAGGCTGACCTGGGTCGATACATTTTGCAGATGCATTAAATCCACTTTTAACAGAACATGGCTCACACACTATTCAGAGTTTGATATTTTCTGTCGTTATAAAAGTTCCAGATTACTTCAGATTCAGCCATGATTTGCAAATTGAAAAGGGCCGCTAGATAAAACCCATAAAAATTCCAAGACCCGACAGAAAATGCAGACTATGTAACTCATTGGAAGAGGAATTTCATTTCTTATTTGAGTGCCCCCTTTACGCTGAATTACGGTCAAAATATATTAAAAAGTACTACCGGGTAAGGCCCAATATTCCCAAATTTATAGAATTATTAACGAACTCCAATAAAAACACTTTGATAAAACTTAGCATTTTCATCTATAAAGCTTTAAAAAAAGAAAATCCATGATGACATGAAAAAAAGTAGGCTTTTTAAATATTAGCAACAATTTATTACTGGTAACATTTTATTTATGTCCATTTAATAATTATACAAGAACATAATGTGTGTACTAATATAAACAGGTACCTTGATGCAAAATATTATAAATACTGTAAGAAAAATGCTTATTATATTATGATGTATCGTTTTCCAACCCTTTACAAAACATCTCGGGTTTCAACCCCCCGAACATAGATATCTTTTGAAAACATTTAGGGAAAAGGAGAAAATACTGGTTTCCAGCGCATTATCCTTTTCTTTCAAAGTTTTGATCTATATCTCTAAAGACAAATTTCACGTTTGTAGTAACATATATTTTGTCGCCTGTAAATGCATTCCATTTTGAACAGCTAAAATCAATAATAGATGTTAGCCTTAAACCTTTATACGCATACCTCGCGCTTTTCTCCAATTTTCCTTTCATTTTTCTTTTCCTTTTTTTCTTCAATTCCTGTCTGTCTGTCTTAAGTCTCTCTGTTTGCACGTCTCTCTGTCTTTCTATCTGTCTGTTTGTCCGTCTCCACCGGAATACCATAATTGTATACATTTGCTTATTACAAGTTGTGTATTGTATACGCATGCAATATGGACATTTGTCTTCGTAATAAAAAACTTGAACTTGAAATTTGATAATCAGGGGGTGACTTTGAAAACCTTGAATCAGAAACGCATCTGGGTCCCTATTCACCAGCCTTTCTAAATTTCATTCTTAGTCTGGTCACCAGCATTTTCTCCTTTTCCCACAATCCTTTCGATAGACATATTCTTTAGAGTCTTTAAAACTCGGGATTGTATGGTAACGGGTTTAATGCATTTCACGAGGTTTATCATTTAATCTAACATCCAGGTAAATTGTTTTAGATTCACAATTACTATCAGGTGAGAATAGTTAACTCAGCATTTAAATTCGTTAAAAGTGAGTCAGGAGCGAATTTATCGAAGTGGCACGCGAGTTTTACAGTTTTGTACTCTTTTAATCACTTTTATCGTTATCATAATTCGTCAGTCGTTTTCTTTTTTTTTCCCGATCTCTGTTTTATTGACTAAGAAGATGTGTGTTTATTTCAATTTCGAGTACAATAATGACTGCCTTAAGATTTACATTTGTTTTCTATTTAACTCTTCATACAGCGCCTAAATTTTAGGGTTGTCCAAATTGAAAGCAGTTGCAGACGACAAACTGAATATGACTCCTACAACTTTCTTTGCATACTGAATGGTTGTCTTTAATAATAATGATGATGATGA
This sequence comes from Tridacna gigas, assembly GCA_945859785.2. Lineage (NCBI taxonomy): Eukaryota > Metazoa > Mollusca > Bivalvia > Cardiida > Cardiidae > Tridacna > Tridacna gigas. The sequence goes on along the minus strand of OX244029.2, from coordinate 10,174,415 downwards.
TGATGATGATAATGATGCAGGTAGAGCGTATATTTACACCGAAATATTTCCATTGTCCGGTTCGTTGCTGCTTGTTAACATCATCTTTGATACTTTGTTTACTTCCTACTATGCGCGCGCATCTCTCCGCCTCCACTTCTGTTTTTGGCGTTGGCTATATTCACAACGGAACGCGCCGAGTCGTTTTGCAATATACCGATTTCTTCGATTTTTTTCCTTTACTCTTTATGCTTGTTTCTTAACCACTTTAAAGAGAGTTATTAAGTAAGATTTTTTTAAAAAAAATAATCTCACCAGCTTAAAACATGATTTATCACTGAAAATAGTAAGGTGACAGCTGGCAAATCACCAGTAAAGAAGAAAGACATAATTAAGAAATTATTTTTTTCGGTGGCATTTCCTTAATGGGTTATGTAGCCTCTTAAGATATTTTTAGATATCGCCCAAAAGTTTTCCACAGACTTGTAGGAGTGTCACATGATCAATAACATGCGCCCATAACGAGGATTTGTATGCAAATCTGATGTAATATAAATAGACGGAGTTACCGACTGCAAGACGACTATCTCTTTTTTTGATTTACAGAGTAAAATTTAAATAGGCCCCTTTAACCCCTTACCACAAAATCAGGGGTTTTAACGGCCCTGAAGAAAAAGCATTTTAAAACATTGTGGAAAAAGGAGAAAATGACGGTTACTAGAATTTCACCTTTTCACACAATGTTTTCAAAAGGCTTCTTTATCAGGGTCGTTAAAACCCGGGATTGTGTGGTAAAGGGTTAAATTGCAGTGCCTAATTCTTTACCAGACGATAAAAATTTAGGCCGGTCCATATTGAAAGCAACTGCAGACGACAAATCAATACTGGTGCAAAAGAATGGGAATTTGTCTTTGGAAGGGTAGACAAGATTGTTGGAAAAGGAGAAAATACCGGTTACCAGTATTTTTTTCATTTTTCCACAGTGTTTCCAAAATGCATATTCCTCAGGGTCGTTAAAACTTGGAACTATTTGGTAAAGGGTTGATAAGTGAAATGTACAATCTTAAGCCTTTACCAAATGACAAAATTTTAGCCTTGTCCAAATTGAAAGCATCTGCAGACTACAATTTCAATGTGGCTAAAATGGTGCAATATTTCTTTGACAGGGTAGAAAACATTGTGGAAAAAGGAGAAAATGTTGGTTACCACAATGTTTTCAAAAGGCTTCTTTCAAAGGGTCGTTAAAAGGCGGCATTGTCGGGTAAAGGGTTAAGTGTTACAGAAGAGGCAGATATTTTAATTTTAAAGCTGTATTTGTCAGAATATTTGAAAAATAACATACACTTTGGTGCCAAAATAGGACTGCTTGTTCTGTGCTGTCTGATTTCCTCTTTCTGGAAAATCAGATAAAATCCCGTTCCGTATTCAAAATATACCATTTTGTCTAACGACTGACTCGGTCATGACTCGGTCATGAGCAAAAGTATCGGCCCAGGTCAGCCTGCGCGGATTGCGCAGGCTGACCAGGGTCGATTACTTTTTGCAGATGCATTAAGCCCCCTGTTGAATACGGAATTTATACATAGATGTGCGTTAATTTGAGCGGCGTTCTGGGAAAAGCGGGTTTGATGCATTTATGAGAAAGCATTATAATACGCTAGTCATCACCTAATGATGGGTCCATAAAATCCATTTTGTCGAACAAACTACAGAAACTTTGAGTTTTGCTCTGTGAAAAGGGGGGTTTACCGAACACCGAAGACGATGGCGGACTGTGGATTACGTACTTTTATTAGGGCTTGTCTCAAAAGTTACGAAGCGATAATAGCTGTTTTTAAAGGGATTTTTTTTTTGAATTTTATTGCTAATTAGACGGGCTGAAATGTTAGGACTTGTCTCTGTTAGGACATGTGGGAAAACGAGAAAAATGCTGGTAACTGGCTTTTTCTCTTTTTCCTTTACAATGTGTCAAAAGCCTTCTTTCTCAGGGTCATTAGAACGCGGGATTGTTTGATAAAGTGTTAACTCTTTACCAAACGACAAAATTTTAGAGTTTTCCAAATTGAATGCATTTCCAGACGACGAATTAAATGTGGTCCAAATGATGAAAACATTGTGGGAAAATGAGAAAATGCTGGTTACCAGCATTTTCTCCTTTTCCCTCGGTGTTTTCAAAAGTTGTTTTCTGCAGGGTCGTTAAAACCCGGGGTTGCTTGGTAAAGGGTTAAGGACCTTCTTTTTTCTTCCTTGAGGTCAGAGTCCAAGTAGCAAATGACACACACTCTGGCAAAAGGGGGCTTAATGCGTGTCAATGATGCATTATACCAAGCAAGTCATCACATAAGTATGGATCCATATATACCATTTTGTCTAACGACTGACTTGGTCATGACTCTGTCATGAGCAAAAAGTATCGGCCCAGGTCAGCCTGCGCGGATTGCGCAGGCTGACCAGGGTCGATACTTTTTGCAGATGCATTAAGCCCCCTTTTCACAAAGCATGACTCGAATAGTATTTACTCATTACTTAAGGACAAAATTTTAGACTTGCTCAAATTGAAAGCATTTGGAGGTGACCAATTCGGTGTGGTTCTAATGAAGGGAATTGTCTCTGATAGAGTAGAAAACATTGTGGGAAAAGGAGACAGTGCTTTCCTCTATTTTCTACAGATAGGGTTTTCCACTATCATCTCAAAAGAAAAATCCTATCATTCAGGCCACATTTGTTTTCTGAAAGTGCTCTCAATTCGGGCAAGTCTAAATTTTCGTTGTGTGGTAAAGACTTAAAACCCTTGACCACATAGTCCCGACCCTGAGAAAGAGAGGCCTTTTGAAAACACTGTGGGAAAAGGAGGAAATGCTGCAGCATTTTCTCCTTTTTCCGCAATAATTTCTTTACTTTTTCAGACAAATCTCACCATATGAGCCGTATCTAATTTGTCGTCTGTAAATTGCTTTCAATTTGGAAAAGTGTAAAAACTTGTCACGTGGTAAAGACTTAAAGATACATTCTTACGGCGAGTTAAAATTTGATCGTCTGTACAATGGTTCGGAATTTAGCCAGCTGTGTAAACATAGATAAATTACCGATGTATATGGTGAAGGAGATAATTACATACGAGTGCATCGGAAGTGTTCAATTTAAATCCGGAAACGTCACAACAGTGATTTCTTTGAAGGCCTCCAGAAAACAAAATGCATTTTCTATCCGTCGTACGTACTTTATGCAACCTTGAACTTGTGACCGTTAGGGGCAAAATTTGGCATGAAGATACAAGAACAATCACAGTTTGATGAAATAAAAAATGAAATGGCTTAAAAACTGGCTGAAAACGAGTTGAGATGTATCTTTACCCTTTTACCACACAATCCCGAGTTTTCACGACCCGTAAAGAAATGGACTTTTGAAAACAATGTGGGAAAAGGAGAAAATGCTGGTAACCAGCATTTTCTCCTTTCCCCATAATGTTTTCTACCCTATCAAAGAAAAATCACGCTATTTGAGCCACATTGAAATTGTCGTCTGCAAATGCTTTCAGTTTGGACAAGGCTAAACTTTTGTTGTCTGGTAAAGAGTTAAGTTATTAATGGGGGTAGAGGCAATGGACAGGGTACATGTTGCATAAAGCTTTACTTCAACTCTTTATCAGACGACAAAATTTTAGACTTGTTCATTTTCAAAGCATTTACAGACAACAAAACGAATATTGCTGAAATACTGTAAATTTTCTTGGAAACGGTTGACACATGGGACAGAAGGCACATGAAAATTATGTAAGTGATGTTCAACCTTAACTCGTTACCAAACGACAAAATTTTAGACTGGTCCAAATTGAAAGCTTTTGCAGATGACAAATGAAATGTGATCCAAAAATTAAAACTTGTTTTGAGAAGGGAAGAAAACATAGTGGGAAAATGAGAAAATGCTGGTTACCAGCATCGATTCCTTTTACCACGATGATTTCAAATCTCTGCTCCCCCTGGGTTGTTAAACATGGGAATGTTTTGAAAAGGGTTAAATACTGTTTTACACTGCTTTAACCCTTTCCCAAACAAGCCCTGGTTTTCACGTGTCTGCAGTACAAGTCTTTTGAAAACACTGTGGGAAAAGGAGAAATTGTTCGTAACGAGCAATTTCTCCTTTTCCCACAGTGTTTTCTACCCTTTTTGAGACCTTTCTGCCATTTTCATCAAATTTAAAATTGTTGTCTGCAAACTCTTTCAATTTGGACTGGTCCAAAATTTGTCGTTTGGTAAAGGGTTAAACAGTTAAACAGTATTTTAGTTATGTCAGCATAGTGACAGCTCACTTATTCATGTTTTTCTCGGTTTAACTCTTTCACTGCCAGTGTCGCCTTGGTTATTTTTTTGCGCACGTCGTGGATCAAGATCAGACAGCACAAAACGTGCAGTCTGATCTTAGATCTATACCGTCCGCTAAACTCTGATCAAAATTGTGTTCAGTTTCAATAAAAGAGATAGTTTTAGACCTCTCAGAAATTGAGCCATGCTCTGGCAGGAAGGGGCTTAATGCATCTACGTGATGCATGGTACCACGTGATCATGGATCCATAAAATCCATTTTGTCTAACAACTGACTGAATCATGAGGTAGACTGGTCCCTTGACATAAAGAAAATTGAGCAATAGCGAAAAGTTTCGGCCCAGGTCAGCCTGCGCGAACTGCGCAGGCTGACCTGGGTCGATACTTTTCGCAGATGCATTAAGCCCCCTTTTAACAGAGCATGGGTCATTTATTTTTGGCAGTGAAAGAGTTAAGCATTTCGGACAGTGCCACACAAAAGGAGCCAAGGATCTAGGATCGAGCCGGTGCCTGAATTCACCCGCCCTTCTCGATGATATTGTTAGCCTAATCCTCAAGCAGTTTTTTTTTTTAATTTCAAAGTTACGCAACTTTTGACCGGCTTAACTCCTCGAGCCGTATTCACCAACCGTTTTAAATTTCATTCATTTGGTTTAGCCAATCAGAAGTTGTGTTACTTTCAAATGTAGACATATCTTGAAAATAAGACCGAGAATGTTATTAAGAATTGCCGGTGAAAACGAACCCTGATTGGCCAACCCATCTATTCAGCCAATCAAATAATGTTTTACTTTATGAATTTTGAATTAGATAAAGAATGTGACTTAGAACGGTTGGTGAATATGGGTCCAGGATTTTTAGGCTACAACTAGCTTGCCTTGTCAACGTATAGCCGTAGACCACTTGTTATTCCTCCCGATATGATTTGAGGGAGACATATGAGCCATCCTCTGGCAAAAGGGGGCTTAAAGCATCTTTGTAATACATGATACCATACAAGTACATGTAGTCATATAATTATTGATCCATAAAATCCATTTGGTATTAACTACTGACTGAATCACGAGGTACACTGGTCCTTTGACATGAAGAAAATCCCCCCCCCCCCAAAAAAAAAGAAAAAAGAAAATCGGCCTAGGTTAGCCTGCGCGGACTGCGCAGGCTGACCTTGGTCGATACTTTATTGCAGATGAATCAAGTCCCCTTTTCACAGAGCATGGCTCATATGCTTTCGGTAGAGTTGTCTGCACGTCCCTGTGTGCAGTCATCTGTTTGTCGTATTTTCATGTCGGCTTCATGCCTCCTGAACCAATTGCCTGATTTAAAAATGAGCCACGCTCTGTGAAAAAGGGGCTGAATGCATCTGCGAAAAGTATCGACCAAGATCAGCCTGCGCAGTCCGCGCAGGCTGACCTGAGCCGAAACTTTTCGTCATTTGTCAATTTTCAGTATGTCAAAGGACCATTTCACCTTATGATACAGTCGATTGTTAGACATAATGAATTTGAAAGATCTCTAACCATGCGATGTCTTGCATGGAATCATGCATCGCGGAGATGCATTAAGCGCCCTTTTGCCAGAGCTCGGCTCAAATATTTCACACACATATCCAATTTGATTTGAAATGGGGGAGGCTTGTGGAGACATATGTCTTTGCAGAAAACATACTGTTAATCTCTCTCATCACAGTGTTGCCACTTCAAAAGCAATCAACTGCAGACACAAAGAAAGTTGTTACAACGGACTATTGGACTTCTCTATGCAAGTCTATTCAAAAGTAATAATTGCTACGATGAATTATGAGAGAGCAGCCAGTGACCTTAAAAGAATATTTTGCGAAGCACTAGTAAAATAAACTCCATGAATTGATTGATTGATTGTATGGTGTTTAACGCCGTTATCAACATTATTTCAGTTATATCGCGGCGGCCCTTGCACCTATCCATGCTTTCCTGGAGTTTCTTTTACCAGTACTCAGCACAATATTCTTTCCAAGCCACTGGCTGCTTTCCCACATAAACATCGTCGAAACAATGGTCAGCGGTGAGAGAGGAATAAACTCCATGAAAGCTTGGATATAAGTGAAAAAGTGTTGAAAACGGCGTTAAAGAACAAAAACAAATCAAAACTGAATTGCCATGAAAAAGAAGAAAATGCTGGTAACCGGCATTTCCCCATAATAATTTCTACCCTTTCATAGAAAAATCGCAGCATTGGAGCGACATTTTATGTTCGTCTGTAAATGCTTTCAGTTTGGACGAGTCTAAAGTTTTGCCTCATGGAAAAAAAAAAAAAAATTAAACAATGGTTGGAAACAGGAAATTGTTTATCTTCCTTGAAATCATTGTTTTTAACAATGCAAATAAGTCATTATGTTCCTAAGTGTCACTTTGAGTGGTTGATACATTTTTCTTTTATCTAGAAAAGGGCCAGTCTTTAAGGTAAAAAAAAAATATTTCTATTATATTTATATTTGAATTGTACTGCATGTGTTTTGTTTACAGATAGTTGACCTGGTTTGAATATGTCTACAAATGATTTACCCATACATTGTACACAACAAAATTGACCTGTCGCTTATTTACTTTCATCAATATTCGGTGAATTTCACGGGGGTCATATTCAAACCTTTATCGTAAAATTTCACATTGGGTTACCTCACAGACAAAATGACCCGGCGAAATTCACCGAGTACTGACGAAAGTAAATGAGTGAAAGGTCGATTTTGTTGATTACAACATAGACAAAAAGTAATCGAAGCGCTGAAGGCGCTGAAGGCATGGGCATCAGAACGGGTGAAGAGGTAGGAAGATGAGGCCCAGAAGCTCAAAGTTGCTATCACATTTGTACAGGCTTAAAAACTGCTATCACATTTGTACAGAAGAATAAAAAATATCTACATGTCTCACACTGACAGTCTGTGGAGTTGACAACAGAATGGAAACACATAAATTTGTATAGCCCAATATAATGAGTATTTTTGTATAGCCTTGGCCTCATGGTCTTTATGGATTGAAAGGAGATCATTTTCAAAGGATTTTCTGTTTCCTATTTTCTTCCTTTACATTGCTTTGGCGACAAATCAAAATGGTAACAAACCAAAATGAGCAGCGTGCAAAATACTGCTGATAGAGGACAAGTCCATAGAACATTTCTGGAAAGTGAAAAATCCACAATGGCCAAGCAGTTAATCATATTTTTCATTTATTTTACCATACTCAGTATACATGTTGAAATAGTAACCATGTCCTTTGAGCAATGACAAGGAAAAACACAAAGTCTTTAAAGGCTAATATCACAGAGCATGATTTGGTGTCTGAGAAGACAATCTTTTAGGTATTTCTTTTTATTTTCGCATTTTGGTTTCTGTGGCAACAAATAAAAAGACATCCACATTCGGGCGCCAACGTTCGGCAACGGTTGTATTTGGTAACAAGAGCACAATAATTATGGGGGTGCCAACGCTCGACTGCATTTGCTTGATTTTCAGAGAAAACACAAAGTTGAAAAAGGGGCATAACTTGATAGTTATTTACACTTATTGTTTATGTTTCTCTTTTGATAGTTAACAACTTGTCCAAGTTTGAATTAAACATCTTCAGTAACAACAAAGATATTGCAGATATTGCATAAATTTGCATGACGGCGATTCTAACAACGAAGATAATAACACTAGGGCTATGAAAATACCATGCCTCTATAAACAGCTGAGCGATAAGTTCTTAGTCGAAAAAGAGGCATAACTAATTATTTTGCCAAAAATATTTTGGTGGTTACCTGCCTCTGTTGTACAGATAAAAAATCCCCTTTTAATAGCTAACAAAAAGTTTGAAGTAAGTATCTACATTAATGATAGATATGATAAAATGTCAAAGTTCTTGAAAATTCAAAGTAATAAAAAAGAGCGTAACTTTGTCAAAAATATTTTGACGGTTACCTGCCCCTGTTATATGGGTACCCTTTTTAACAGCAAATAACTTGTCCAAGTTTGAAGTAAATATCTTCAGGAATAAAAGAGATATTATAAAATGTCAAAGTTTTTGCACGACGACAATGACGCATAGGCTTTGACAACAGCTTGACTTTTTCTCCGTAAACAGATGAGCTAAAGACTATCAGTTGAATAAAATAATATGGTTGATACAAGACTGCTCAAGGAACATTTCTATAAAAGTTTGTCAAAATATCTGCTGTAAATGCCACTTTTCAATTTTCCCCATTGAGAGTCTATGGAATTTCTAAGTTGCCATGATCAAACAAATTGGAGAGCCAATTTTCATAAACAAGGGGACCGTTGGACCTAAAGCCCTCATCTGAGTATAGTCATCTAAGATTGATAAATTTGAAGAGCTCCTGGTTGTGGTTATGTGAAACACAAATGAGCCATGGTCCGACAAAAAGGGGTTAATGCATCTCCGTGATCCATCATTCCAAACCAGCCGTCGTATATTCATGAATCCATAAAATCCATTTTGTTGAACAACCGACTGAATCATGAGGTACACTGGTCCTTTGACATGCAGAAAATTTGCACAAAAGCAAAAAGTTTCGGCCCATGTCAGCCTAAATACCTATGGAGATCAAGATCAGACTGCACTGAATGTCAAGTCTGATCTTCAGTGTAAAACGCCAACCAGTTACTTAACTCTTTACCACACAGTCCTGAGTTTTAAGGACTCTAAGGATATAGCCTCATGAAAACCTTTTGGAAAAAGAAGAAAATGCTCTCTTTTTTCCTACAAGGTTTTCTGCTCTTTCACAGCCAATAACCAACATTTTAGCTAAATCTAACTTCAGAAACGAGATGCACAGTAATTTTACGGAAATTAAAGTCTTACCGAGGTTTTGAGACAACTTTTTTAGAGAAAGAGCACACCGTCTGAGTAAAATACTCTATCATTATTTGTCATTCACATGGTGTTTAGAAAAAGGACAAACGAACGATCCCGATTAGTGCTCGGCAACAGCACTCGTCACAACTCGGTCGATTGCGTACCTACATTTAAAAGTATGATCAACGATCATCGAGTTTTGCCAGTTGTTTCTTTCACTGTTAAGCGCACGAATTTGCAGATATGAATAAGCTCATTAGGGCCCAAAATTCTCGATCAACACTTTCGTACGATTAACATCGCACATCTATCAAAGTTTGTTGTGAAATTAAACCTTACTATGATGTTCAAATCGAAATATTTTTATTATTTTAAGGGATCGTTTCTTTTAGCGTAGTGAGATGGATTGCAGGCGGTACTTTTCACTTTTACTCGGGTTTTTCCGTAAATGCTTGGATGGGGTTGAAATTTTGGTATAGGATTCCTATGGCCTTAGGCTTGGCAAGCTAAAGCCCGGGCCAAAAACTGCACAGAACGGGTATTATGAACATCAAATTCGTTGTATACGAATAATAAGGAATATAGTGTATCTTTTATAATATTTATTTAGGTTTTATTATCTGACGAAATACCATTTGTTTTTAACGCTTATCAACAACTCTGTTGCCGTCTTATAGGTAATTGTCGATAGAGTGGCACCTAGTTAAAGTTTAACCATTAGAAATTTAGGTGAAGCAGGTACAAATCATGCTTCAGTGGTACGATGACGCAGTTGGTTATGCCTCAACCACAGTCCCGAGTTTTAACGAACCTGAAAAAGAATGCTATTGAAAACATTGTGGGAAAAGAAGAAAGTGCTGGTAACCAAGCATTTCATCCTTTTCCCACAATGTTTTCTACCCTTTCTGAGACGACTTTTGTCATTTGAGGCACACTTGATTTATCGTCTGCAAATGCTTTCATTTTGGGCCAATCTAAAAGAGTTAAGCGGTTACAAGCTATGAAATAAATTACGCATTCTGTGTTTTTGTTTTCGACTTTTATTTGTATAGAAGTGACACTGGACCGCCGTTTAACCCTTTCCCAAACGACAAATTTTGGACTGGTCCAAACTGAAAGAGTTTGCAGACGACAATTTTAAATTTGATGAAAATGGCAGAAAGGTCTCAAAAAGGGTAGAAAACACTGTGGGAAAAGGAGAAATTGCTCGTTACGAGCAATTTCTCCTTTTCCCACAGTGTTTTCAAAAGACTTGTACTGCAGACACGTGAAAACCAGGGCTTGTTTGGGAAAGGGTTAAGTATACTATATTGAACGGGCAAGCCTTGGATTGATATGCACATACCCGTGCTACCTCGGAAAACAGACCGCTTTGCCGTTCTTTGAATCGTGCGAGGTGACCAACCAGTTATTTGAACGTCAAATTTGCCCCATTAAGTATAAGATATCGACCGAGTATGAGGTCTTTCTCTGTGATAAAGACTGGGCGTGAGGTTTACGTATTACGGAGAATGCAAAGCGCTCAAGGTGTTTTGTGGAGCTCGTGCCCAGGTCTTTCTTATACGAAAGGGCCGATGTGCGAGGTCGATATCCGACTTACACACCGTCAGTATTAAGTAGACGACTAAACCATTACATGTATATCGAAGTGTTCGGACCTGTTCGAGGAAAATAGAAAGGTATAACGTGGTTTTATCGGTATTATTTATTTATTTATTTATTTATTTATTTAATTTCTTACTCTGGTATTAATGAATCATGACTAGAAATCAATACACCATAAGCACTTACCCTTGGTTTTTCTTTATCTGTTTAAAGTATGGAAATTATTGTGAAGGTAACAATCTGTCATTTTGCGTTCGGTCCAAGTGTTAGTCGCTTGCAGAAAAAAGAATCTTAAAAGTATGTCAAAAGTAGCTAGGTCGCTCTAACTTTGGTTTACTTTTTAATCGGATTTCAAAATTAATTTTTCTGCCAGCAACTAGACCTTTGTCACCTACGCTGACTACGGACGGCAGACACCTGACAGCGGACTTTTAAGAGGGGTTGTCTCAAAGTTACAAAATGAAAAAGGGAGGGAAATTACGTCTCTCAAACATTACTTATCCCCTAAAGCACCTTTCACGACTTTAGTTGCCTTTGCGGCCCATGTAGATTAAGATCAGGCTGCACAAAACGTGCATCCTGATATTGATCTACACTGTCCGCTTTGCTGAAACACTGTAGACAAATGCAACCATGAAATTACAATTATTTGGGTCATATTTCTAGATCGAAAAAATTAATGTCTGATAGGTTTATTAACACTAAGGTTATTTTCATGTAACAAATTGTGTATTATCTTCCACATTGTCTGAGCTCATTCCGAGTTCTCGTAGAACTTTTGGAACTTTCTTTTCATGAATTTCCTAATGGATCTGATAATATCCGCCAGATATCTGCCCGGCCGGGTCGTTGTCTGCGCATGTCAATATTCTTCGAAGATTTGACCTGTTTGCTATGACGCATCACTGTCATGTACAGAACAAATATCAACACGCGGTGCCTAAATTGCCGCTAAAATAGTGCAGGCGGAAAGTGGCAATAAATGATACGTCTGTTGAAAATTCAAGCCAGTTTTTCGCTACAATTTTCTTAAACAAAATGATTTCAAACGGGGAACATCTTTTTTCTAAAATATCAATTGTTTACTGCAAATCTCTGTAGACATTTTCTAAATACATGTATAGACATCGGGAAAACCGGGATTCGAGCAACAGACTGACAACAATAATAATGTCCCCACCTTGCTAAGACTAAGAATGGCTTATACCGGGGCTTTTTCCCAAGTTTATAAGGGCTATGTTTATAAATGGCTGGTGCATAGGTTTTATGCTAGCTAACCATGGCTGGATGAATCGTACAATGTAGGTTTTTGTGAGTAAAGCTATATTTTATGTTGAAATTTGTTGCATTGATTGCCGCCTTGAAAAGTAATCCGGTTCTGTGCCCAGAATGTCCATATCAGATAGGTTATGTATTCTAAAAATGCCACCTAGCGGAAGATAATGCTCACGGGTAGCTCAGTGGTAAGCGTATCTGACTCGTGACATGATAGTTGTGAGTTCTATAACCGGTTGAGGCAAACTTTCTTTCCAGCGATTTTTCGCCTCTCACCTCTGATTCATAAGGGAAAAGTAGTCAGTGACCTGGAAAGAAAGTTGTGTCAATACTGGTGTGAGAAAGCCAGGAAACACATGCATAGGTGCACTGACCGCCGTGATATGGCCTAAGCTGTTGAAACGGCGTTAATTAAACTCCAATACAAACAAACCAAACAAATTCGACAGAGATCAAAAACTGGATATCAGTATGTTTTGAGAAGAGTATTGTACCCCAAATTGCACGAAATTATCGAATCTCTTTTTTTTTTTTCGTTAAAGGATTCAAACCGTCATTTCCGTGCCCGTGTCAGCTATTAACCCAGCATACCAACACCCTCAAACTAATAACACCCCCCACACAACAACAACAACCGCTGGCCAAGCAGTTAGAAAACCCGCCTCGTGAGGGGAACGGAATGTGTTCGAATCCTGCCCGTCACACCGAAGACATACTTTTGCAAGGAGAAGTAATGATTCCCCCCAAACCCCCGCCCTTGGCCGTTAGGATTACGGAGATAGCACCACGTCTGACTTTCCAGTGTCAGGATAATGGACTGAGCAAATCCTGTTTTAAAAAGTCCAGGACAACACACAAATAAGTAAATTGTCGCAATATATAAAAGAACAGTTATTTAAAAGGGGGTACAACATCAATAACTCACAACAATACCCAAATCGCTTCATTATGTTTTAAGAAATACATGTAGTTTCATTGTTGATATGATTGGTTAGATTTTAACTATGATGAGAAGATTTGACTCTATCGATATTCGTTGTTTATTCTACAAAATATGCGCCCAACAGGAAAACGACTTTTGCTGTCCACAATGCCAGTGCTGTATCAAGCACAACGAAGCATGTATGATTTTTTTTCAGTTGCTTAATTTTTTCAGCTGCTTTACCGAGTAGTTCTCATTCTTTCACAACCCCTACCATACCCCTACCATCCTTTTACATCCCCTACCTGTATTAATACTTAGTGTTGACGACATGATATTTAAGGGGGACAACAACGTCTAAGATATGTCTTTTCCTTGTTTTTCAGAACATCGTCGACAATTCTATAATAAAACAGGGGAGACACCCGAGACATTTATTCAGTTAATCAGCATTCTTGATGGTCTTGATGTTCAAAATAACAGATACGCATATTAACTGTCAGTTCTTAATATTCATGGTTCTTTATTTCTAGCCAAGCCCCGTAGCTCAGTCGGTAGCGCATAGGACTTGAGAACAGGAGGTCACTGGTTCGATGCTCGGCTTGGCCAATTTCTTTCCGAGGATTGATGATAGTCATTGCGACAGGATTCATTCCTCTCCCACCGCTGACCATTGTTTCGACGATGGTTATGTGGGAAAGCAGCCAGTGGCTTGGAAAGAATATTGTGCAGAGTACTCGTAAAAAAAAAAAAAACCTCCAGGAAAGCATGGTTAGGTGCACTGGCCGCCGTGATATAACTGAAATAATGTTGAAAACGGCGTTAAACACCATACAATCAATCCATCAATCTTTATTTCTAGTGTGGTTGCGACAATATCCTAGCTTGTGTTTACTTTCCAGCACACTTAGCGTTAGACTTTCCTCAGTTAAACGGACATCTACAGACTGTTTCAAATTTTTGAAAACAGTATTGCTTTTTTTACACGCTGGTCCTCTAGGATTCAATGGTAAGATCTATACGGGGAAATCGGACAAAATCATTAAAACTTCCACTTTTCTAATTAGCACCGAATAATGTTGGAGCCGGTGTAGGGGTAAAAATGAACTGGTACCCGTTGTATCTCCCGTAGCCGTCAGATAAACCATAAAATAAAGATCGATAACAGGCTGCCAGTTTAGGGTAAAAATTCCTGTGTCACCGGTCCCGCGGCCAATTTATCCTACGAAAAATTAGTCCTAACTAGAAAAGTGGAAGTTTTAATCGGCTAATTTCGACTTTTCGACTTTTCAACTTTTCGACTTTTCAACTTTTCTAGGTCGAAAATTGGAAGTTTTATTGACAATTGTCATGTGAAAAACTTCCACTTTTCTACTTTTCGACCTAGCAGTTTAACGCGAAAAGTTGAAGTTAGTACTTCCTAATTTCTACTTTTCTAGACAAACGTGAGGTCTAAAAGTCGAAAGTTTTTTGACAATTGTCAGGTCAAAAACTTCAACTTTTCGACTTTTCGAGGTAACTTTTTTGCTAGAAAAGTGGAAGTTAGTGTGTCTAATTTCTACTTTTCGAGTTCCTCGTAGGTCGAAAAGTGGGTGGCGGAAACAGGATTCCGTACAAACGGCTCCAGTTATGACGACATTAATAAGGGCAGCAAATAAATAACGTCCAACTAGAAGGAAATTTAGGGGTTATATCCCTTTTTGTTTTAAGAAAAAAATTGTCCAATGTATGGTGACCTCACATGACGTAATTTTTTCTTCATACTACGTAATCACTCGCAGAAATATGGTTGTAAACAGACATGGTAGGGAGAAGGAAAGAACTTACCCCTGATACGAAAATGGCCATTGTTTCATTTTATTATTCGTGTATTCGACAATCGGAAATATTTCGCACGCTGGTCATACCACGGACTACAATTAATGTGATTATCAACAGATATCATATACGAAATAGTGTTGAAAATTTACAAGGAAGTGGCGGCCGGGAAAAATAACTGAACGTAATAGTCGGACATTTAATATTACGAATTGTAATAAAAGCGCTGAAGGCCTGGGCATCAGAACAGGTAAAGAGGTAGGAAGATGAGGCCCAGAAGCTCAAAGTTGCTATCACATTTGTACAGGCTTAAAAACTGCTATCCGACTTGTACAGACAAATAAAAAAATATCTACATGTCTCACACTGACAGTTTGTGGAGTTGACAACAGAATGGAAATATATAAAATTGCAAATGCCAATATAATGAGTATTTTTGTATAGCCTTGGCCTCATGGTCTTTATGGATTGGAAGGCGACAATTTTCAAAGGATTTTCTGTTTCCTATTTTCTTCCTTTGCGTTGCTTTGGCAACAAATCATGGTAACAAACCAAAATGAGCAGCGTGCAAAAAATTGCTGATAAAGAACAAGTCCTTGGAACATTTCTCGAACTCCACAATGGCCAAGCAATGAATCATATTTTTCTTTCATTTTACCATACTCAGTCTATAAATTGAAATAGCAACCATGTCCTTTGAGCAATGACAAGGAAAAACGCAAAGTCTTTAAAGGCTAATATTACAGAGCATGATTTGGTGTCTGAGAAGACAATTTTTTAGGTATTTCTTTTTATTTTTGAATTTTGGTTTCTATGGCAACAACTAAAAAGATGTCTGCATTCGGGCACCAATGCTCGGTTGAAAATACAAAGTTGAAAAAGCGGCTTAGCTTGATAGTTATTTACCTTTATTGGTTATGTTTCCCTTTTGATAGTTAAAAACTTGTCCTAGATTGAAGTAAATATCTTCAGTATTAACAGAGATATTGTAAAATGTCAAAGATTTTGCATGGCGACAACGCAAACAACGAAGATGATGACACTAGGACTATGAAAATACCATGTCTCTAAAAACAGCTAAGCTAAAAGTTCTTGGTCGAAAAAGGGGCATTACTTTGCCAAAAATATTTTGATGGTTACCTGCCTCTGTTGTACTGATATAATTCCCCTGTTAATAGTTAACGAAAAGTCCAAGTTTGAAGTAAGCATCTTCATTAATGACAGATATGATAAAATGTCAAAGGTTCTGAAAAGTAGTTAAAAAAGGCGTAACTGTGTCAAAAATATTTTGATGGTTACCTTCCCCTGTTATATGGGTACCCCCTTTGACAGTAAATAACTTGTCCAAGTTTGAAGTAAATATCTTCAGGAATAAGAGAGATATTATAAAATGTCCAAGTTTTTGCACGACGACAATGACGCATAGGCTTTGACAATAGCATGACGCTTTTTTCGTAAACAGATGAGCTAGAAACTATCAGTTGAATAAAATCATATCGATGATACAAGACTGGTCAAGGAACATTTCTATAAAAGTTTCGTTAAAATATCTGCTGTAAATGCCACTTTCAATTTTCCCATTGAAAGTCTATGGAATCTCTGATTTGCCATGATCAACCAAGTTGGAAAGCCGATTTTCATAAACAAGAGGACCGTTGGACCTAAAGCCCTCATCTGAGTAAAGTCATCTAGGATTGATAAATTTGAAGAGCTGCTGGTTGTGATGATGGAAAACAGTAATAAGCCATGCTCGGGCAAAAGGGGGTTTAATGCGTCTCAGTGATCCATCATTCCAAACTAGCCGTCATGTATTTATGGATCCATAAATCCATTTTGTCGAAGAACCGACTGAATCATGAGGTACACTGGTCCTTTGACATGCAGAAAATTTGCACAAAAGCAAAAAGATTCGAACCAGGTCAGCTTAAATACCTATGGAGATCAAGATCAGATTGCACTGAATGTCAAGTCTGATCTTCCATATAAAACGCCAACCTGCTACTTAACTCTTTACCACATAATCCCAAGTTTTAAGGACTCTAAGGATATAGCCTCATGAAAACCTTTTGGAAAAAGAAGAAAATGCTCTCTTTTTTCCTACAAGGTTTTCTGCACTTTCACAGCCAATAACCAACATTTCTGCTAAATCTAACCTGCCGCCTGCAAATGTTTTCCAATTTAGACAAGTCTAAAATATCATCGTTTTATAGAGATTAATTGGTTTTCAATGGCTCGTGTTACAAAGTTTATACGGGGCGAGATGTCATATCTGGACAACTCTGACAGGACGAAATAAGGCATATATACCAATCAAGTACATATTTATAACTTCAGAAACGAGTTGCACAGTAATTTTACGAAAATTATAATCTTATCGAGGTTTCGAGACAGCTTTTTCAGAGAAAGAGCACACCGTCTGCATAAAATACGCTATCATTATTTGTCCTTCACATGGTGTCCAGAAAAAGGAAAAACGAACGATCCCGATTAGTGATCGGCAACAGCATTCGTCACAACTCGGTCGATTGCGTATCTACATCTAAACATTTGATCAACGATCACCCGAGGTTTGCTTATCGTTTCTTTCACTGTTAAGCGCACGAATTTGCAGATATAAATAACCTCACCAGGGCCCAAAATTCTCACTCAACACTTTCGTACGATTAAAATCGCTCATCTTTCAAAGTTTGTTGTGAAATTAAACCTTACTTTGATGTTCAAATCGAAATATTTTTTTTATTATTTCAAGGGATGGTTTCTTTCAGCGTAGTGAGATGGTTTGCAGGCGGTACTTTTCACTTTTACTCGAGTTTTTTCGTAAATGCTTGGATGGGGTTGAAATTTTGGTATAGGATTCCTATAGCCTTGGGCTTGGCAAGCCAAGCCCAGGTCAAAAACAAAACAAGAAACACACATTATCGGACATAACGGGAATTTCTAATAAAGCAGGAAACCCAATAGTTTCTAAACGGACTGTTCAAAGGACATTGTATAGGTAGGCGAAGATTGGTTACTGTGTTGCCTCGTTACTCCACCCACCCCGAGGTCCAGTTTGATGATCTGGTCGCCTCAAAGTCCGGACTTGAATATTATGAAGAACTCATGGCATAGACTTAAAGACAACTGAAAAATCGGCCTGAAATCATCGGTACGCGAGATAAGCTTCAGAAAGCCATTCGGGACGTCTGCACAAACATTCCTATTGGGTACCTCAGGAACTTTTATTCCAGCATACCAAGGAGGATACAGAATGTAATAAAAAAAGATAGATCTATTACAAAAGATTAAGGTACGAAAAGTTGGTTTTGAATATGTTAAACAGTTTTTTAATGCTCATTCACACTTGACGTCAGTTATTTTCTTTTCGGACGTTTTCAAGAATTTATGGTGCAAGTCTGGATATTACAGCGCCTAGGAATAGACAAATGCCGGATAAATATAAGTTTATTAGGTTAGCCCTCTATTAGGTCAATGTAAATAACGAAAACGGGATAAAATAGAATATATGTCTGACTTTAGGCAGGTATAGTCATGCATATGTATCGCGCATTTAGTTAATAAAAGTCAATATGGCTGTAGGTCATACCGTTCGTACTTTATCACAGCAAGTTGAACAAGAGGAGGCACTGTTGTAGCTAACATATGCAGTCTTCTTAGTAAAAAAGATCAAAATATATTGTATTTTTAAACAATGTTGTCCTTTTTTTTAGATGCAAGAGTTTATTGTAAATAATTTATCAGTAACTTCAGTGCTTTTATTTTCTATTAATTCTATTCACTGTAATGAATATGATAAGACCATGAAAATAGGCATACCAATAAATCTTAGATCATTTTCAACCCAAGATAAGAAATAAACCAGGTAATAGCTGAAATCTCAGCAACTGATATAAAACATTCAAAAGTTTATTTGATGACTTTTTGTTATTAGTACTTCCGTTTCATTCACGAATATGACGATTTGGTGAAATATACATCTGAAAATGCCATGTAGGTTGCTTCTAGGATGCATTCAAAGCAGCTTTCATCATGAAAACGTGTATTATCTGAAAAATATCCCCTTAGTTTCTCATAATATGATTTTTAGATGCTTACATCGTAAAAATCCAGTGCTTTCAGTGCTTTGATTTGCGCTAAACACTCTTATACTTTGTAACAAATGTGATGAAATACTTTAATATAAGTTTATTTCATTACCAGAATAATTTAGGACTTACACAAGGACTAAAATTACCAAACAACTGTTTATTACTGATCAATCGATAAGGTGTAGTCAGGGGTACACTTGATGACCTTTTGACCTCTATAACTTGCAAAAGACCCACTCGGCAAATGGCAGGCTTTGGAAATGTGCTCAGGAGATGTTGAGGTGTAAGAAAATAATGGACCCGAAAATTCTTCCCGGGGGGGGGGGGGGGAACGACACTCACCACTGGCTCATAGTCTACAATCCCGAGTTTTAACGACCCGGAAAGAGAAAGGCTTTTGAAAACATTGAGGGAAAAGGAGAACATGTTGGTAACCAGCATTTTCTCCTTTTCCCACAATGTTTTCTTTTTCTATTATGGACAGAAAACATCATTTGAATTACATTTGATTTGTCGTCTGCAAATGCTTTTAATTTGGTCCATTCCCAAATTTTTTCGTGTGATAATGGGTTGATATGTTAACCCTTAGGCTGCTTATCGCGACCCACCGATCTTTTGCGGACAGCGTAGATTAAGATCAGACTGCACAGAACGTGCAGTCTGATCTTTGATCTACACTGTCCGATAAGGAGATATCTTTCCTCTAAAAATACCTTTGAAACAAGAAAGTTTTGGGCTTCTACTATCTACTATAAAGTATCATTTCTTTTATTCAGCAGGATAAGGGTTAATAGATGGTGTATCTGTAATGAATGTGCTATGTTTACATACATGTACATAGAGTATGCCTGTAATGCATGTCGTCATAGATAATGCATCTCTACATATCAGAGTAGGAAAAGGAGAAATTGCCCGGAAAGAAAAAAATTCTACATTTACCTCCATTTTATCAAATTGATTGATTGGTTGGTTGATTGATTGTATGGTGTTTAAAGCCATTTTCAACATTATTTCAGTTATATCGCGGCGGCCAGTGCACCTATCCATGCTTTCCCGGTGTTTCTTTTACCAGTACTCCGCACAATATTCTTTCCAAGCCACTGGCTGCTTTCCCACATAACCATCGTCGAAAAAATGGTCAGCAGTAAGAGGGGAATGAATCCTGTCGCAATGACTATCATCAATCCTCAGAAAGAAATTGGCCAAGCCGGGGATCGAACCACCGACCTCCTGTACGCTACCGACTGAGCTACGGGGCTTGGCACCATTTTATCAAAGGTGGTTCACTGCAAGACGAACATATCTGTAGTTAGTAACTAAATAACATCTTTTTTGTTTGCCTACTTTTGTATTCATTACAAACCACCATACCAACAGCGCCGAAAACAACAACAGCAGCACCAGAGGGACGGTATACTGAAAGCAGTTTGTCTTTATTTTTGTCCATGAAAACCTTTGGTTCGAGTCCGGATCAAAGCTGAGTGTTTAGGATAAGAATACACCACATTAACAGATGGGACACTAGTAGTATAGGAGGGTAGACCTCGGACAAAAACCGTTTTGTCCGAGGTCTACCCTCCCTGAGTGCCATTTTGTCCGAGGTCTACCCTCCCTGAGTGCCATTTTGTCCGAGGTCTACCCTCCCGGGGAGGCAAAAGACCGGTCAAAATATCAAACCGGAAGTAGATGTCCGCTTTTTCTGCCCCCCCCCATGCCACGGTCAGAGCCCCTTTTTAACTATCTCTGTGAAAAGGGGTCTTAATGCATCTGCGCGCACGCGCGCACGGATCGTAATGATATGGTTCGGCAGAGACTATCGTTGGACTTAGTCTTTTTTCTTCATCGGAGATAGATGTTCACCATCTTTGACGCGACTGGGGGGTCCTTTTTTTAAACCATGGTCTGTGAAAAGGGGTCTTAATGCATCTGCGCGCACGCGCGCACGGATCGTAATGATATGGTTCGGCAGAGACTATCGTTGGACTTAGTCTTTTTTCTTCATCGGAGATAGATGTTCACCATCTTTGACGCGGCAGGGATCCTTTTTTTAAACCATGGTCTGTGAAAAGGGGTCTTAATGCATCTGCGCGCACGCGCACGGATCGTAATGATATGGTTCGGCAGAGACTATCGTTGGACTTACTCTCAAAAAGACCGGTCAAATTGTCAAAACGGTGGTAGATGTTCACCATTTTGACGCGGCAGGGGTCCTTTTTTTAACCATGGTCTGTGAAAAGGGGACTTAATGCATCTGCACGCACGCGCACGGGTCGTAATGATATGGTTCAGGCAGACACTATCGTTTGACTTAGGCTTTTCTCTGTCATCGTTGGACTTAGTCTTTTTTCTCCGTCTTCGTTCGCCTCAATCTTTCTCTATTACCGTTGGACTTGGTCTTTTTTCCCACGATATGGGTTATTTCCCCCTCCTCAGCTTGGCTCAGGCAAATACCATCGTTGGACTTAGTCTTTTTTTCCGTCTTTTGTTCGCCTTAGCCTTTCTCTATCACCGTTGAACTTAGTCTTTTTTTCCGTCTTTTGTTCGTCTCAATCTTTCTCTATCACCGTTGGACTTAGTCTTTTTTCCACGATATGGGTTATTTCCCCCTCCTCAGCTTGGCTCAGGCAGAGAGTATCGTTGGACTTAGTCTTTTTTCTCCGTCTTCGTTCGCCTCAATCTTTCTCTATTACCGTTGGACTTAGTCTTTTTTCCCACGATATGGGTTATTTTCCCCTTCCTCAGCTTGGCTCAGGCAAATACCATCGTTGGACTTAGTCTTTTTTTCCGTCTTTTATTCGCCTCAGCCTTTCTCTATCACCGTTGAACTTAGTCTTTTTTCCGTCTTTTGTTCGTCTCAATCTTTCTCTACAGTCGTTGGACTTAGTCTTTTTTGAGTTGTTCTTTGTCTCTATTACCGTTGGACTTAGTCTTTTTTCCACGATATGGGTTATTTCACCTCCTCACCCACCGTTGGACTTAGTCTTTTTTCCACGATATGGGTTATTTCACCTCCTCACGCTGGTTCAGGCAGAGAGTATCGTTGGACTTGGTCCTTTTTTCCGACTTTGTCCGCCTCAATCTTTCTCTATCATCATTGGACTTAGTCTTTTTCTTCGGCTCCTAGCTGTATGATCTTTAGATATCTGTCTGACGAACTCAGTCTTTTTTTAAAACTAGCTTTAGGGGATAAAGACCGTATTGTTTTGTAACTTGTCTATAAGATCTGAGAGCTGAGTTTATTTATAGCACTATTTTGTCGATTTGATTGAATTAGTCAGACAAGATTTGACACCTTTATGCTATATGCTATCTTCTGAGTTGGTCAGAGATGGTTTATAGTATAAATCCTTACCATACAAGCATCGTGTTGGGTTAACCTTGTTTGAGTTAATTCGAATTGGAGAATATCGTTTGGAATGTAACTCTTGGAATGTAACTCTTGGGATGGTACTCAGTCGTAAAATTGACAAGTCTCGAAGATAGGACTTTCTGGAATGAATGTTAGCTCTGAAAAGAGCTGTTTTTTATCATTCTCTGGATTGGAATTAAATTAATCATTCGAGCAAGTTAATTCCAAAATCAGAGAAAGATAGAGGATTCTAAACCTCTTCATCATCAACTCATTGGTTGGTTGATATCACAGACTCCCCAAAGATTGGATCATCAGTTGGCATAACCCAAAGATCGGGGTAGAAATTAGGTGCTGGGTTCTGGGTATAGGGGTTATACCCTTGTCTTGCAGAGAACTCAGCCGACGTCTTTGTCTTTTGGCGTTTTCTCTTCTCCTCATTCCTTCGACTTTTACCAAATAGTCCACAGCAGAATCTGAACAAACCCATCGTGGAAATGAAATGGCATATAGAGAAATTTGCTGGTTTTATAGCTTGGTGGAGGGTTTGACCTACTTTTCGTCTTGAAATTAAGAGTACGAACGTGGGCGAGACCATGTAGATAGAATATAATGTACTATATGATCTATCTACATTTTTTTCCAAGACTGATATTTTGTGGAGGAATTATCTTTGTGGAAAAAAGAATGAAAAAACACCATTTAAACAGTATAACTTTTATTTGAACAGAACTGAACAATGAACTGAGCAATGAACATATTTACAACAAACACATAGATAAAAGAACTATTATACATTTATATACTATTTGTGGGGAAAAAGTCTCTGAGCTTTATTGAATAGAATTCCATACTGCTGATTGAACCATAACACTACATCTCGATCGTTTCGTCGATGTTCCGTTGAGAGGAATTTCTGTTGAAGATATTTCTGTATGTTGTATCCTCTGGCGGCAGCATCCAATACGAAGATACAGTAAAATCCGCAAACTTTTCCCTGTGGACTCTGAAGAGTTTGTCGATTGTATCTCCACGAATAAGAATGATTGTCTAAAAAGTTAATGATTTCTGGCTCAAGTGGTGGTAGTCCGTAGGGATCAAAGTATAGTACATCACCATTATTGTTGAATATCACGGCTACCCAATGTTCTCCTGGACCGGTTGATTTCTCTGTGTTCACAATGTAGGCTTTCACATGATCCGGTTTTTGTCGAGGTAAGTGATCTTTTGCACAGACTTTTGCCTGTAGATTTTTTATCCACGTTCCATGATCCAATATGTATTGAATTTCAGAAGTATACATTTTTTCTAATCACTTTCTTCCCAGGATTGTTTTACTTTGTCACACCAGTATTGTAACCACGACTCCGTGAATTCAGATAAAATGTTTTGTTTTATATTTCGCCATAATCTGTAGGCTTCCACATAGTCACTTTCATCGAGTTTCATTTCTATGAGTTCAGGATACCATTTTTCCATGATTTCGTATGGATTTAATTCCATCATGGCTTTTTCTATGAACATATCTGTATGTTCTTGTCTATCCTTGAATAAACACAGTTCATGCTGTGTTTGACTGGGATGATCCACTTGACATCCGTAACACTGGTTGGTAACTTCACTGACAATAAGATTTTTTAATTTTTCAGTCATATGTTTTTCGAAGCTGTTGTGAATGTCATTTTTCCGAGTAGAGATGCACTTCGACACAGAATATTTCACTTTTTCTGCTTCTTCTCTAAGTGTTATAGCAAATCTGAGTCCCAACATTGTTTTTTAGTTCTTTAGTCCTGTAGATAGTCCTGAAAAGGGCTGTTTTTCAATAGTCCTGAAAAGAACTGTCGTTTTCGATATTATATTCCTTAGTCCTGAAAAGGACTGTTTTTTGTGAAAGCTATCTTTTTGATCAGAGAGTTTCTGTTGGTTTTTCCAGGCTTAATAATCTGTGATAACTTCTCTCAAACTGTTGATTTCAATCTGATTGTCAAATTCAGCAAAGACAATAACGTTGATAGCTGCTGCCAGAGCTTGACCAAACTGAAGTTCAATTCGAAGATTTCCAGTTTTTATAGGATGAAGTTGTCCTTCTTCACTACCTTGATCCGCTGTCAAATCGTATCCCCACAAACAGTATCCACCAACATAGTCTTCTTTACCAATATTAAATGATTTATTAAGTGCTAAAGATGAGTTAGCCTGATACAATGATAGAAAGGATTTCAAATACAATCCTGCTTCAAAGTTAGGTTCAAAGGGTCTGTTATGAATACTGTGACCATTACATGATACATCAATTTTTGACAGATTAAAATGTTGAAAGAAAAATGGATTTCTGTTATAAGCCCCATTATAATCAGTATTTGCTACCATTGCAATGAAAATGCGTTTTGGAAGTTGTCCTTGAAACAGATGATCTTTAACTTTAGACTGAAGACCTGTAGAAATGGTAAAAGTTTTTACTTCAACCCTGCGAATAGGAATTTTCATGTTTTGCTGAGCAATAACATGATTTAGATCATTTGCAACAACAGGCAACAATTCGACATTTCGCACATGAAGACTGACTGTTTCCAGTACAATTTTTGGATCTGGTGCACCAGTACCTCCTGTGAGACAAAAGTTTAGCGAAGACCTGTTTAATCTAAGTCTGATTTCAATACCATTGGGTAAATATTTTTCTTGTTGAAACAGATCAAGATGCAAGCGTCCAAAAAGTTCGGCGGTTCTACTTCGTTCAATTTCACGCATTCTAGCTTGTAAACCTTCATTAGTTCCATCATGGTTGAGTGAATTGAAATGAGCAGAGGTGTCTTCAATCCAAAGATTACCAGCTTTCAAATGCGTAGTCTTGCTGTCAGAATTATATGACATAAGATTTTCGATATATGCTCTGTATGGATAGGTATCTGAATTGCTGGTGATTAGTTTATTATTTAGATACAAATCGACACTGCTAAACAAACTGTGCAGGAAGTTGTTTACAGGGGCCACATTTGCATTGACATCTAAATCAGCACCGTCAGCTTGAACGACTTTGTATTTGACATACAAATACGATTGTGACAGATCTGTCCAATGTTCAGTTTGAGGTGGTATGATGAATTCTATCGGTGCATTGTTTGCCAAAGATGATATTGGGAAATGTTCAATCCATTGACTTTCTTGCATCGTTGTCATTGTAGGTGGTACAGAAAGAACATCAAGTTCTGACTTACTGCATTCACAAGAACCGTTTTGCATCATTTTTATATAATTCAAGTAAATGAATTCAATATATTAATCCAATATATTAATCAAAGATATCAAGAGGTCGTCTGTCTCTTTGCCTTATGATCTTGCCACTGCGAAGGCGGTAGGGGGAATGACGTGGTTTTCGTGATTTTCTTTTATTTATCCCTGGTATTACCTTTTCTGCTAGATCATGAATGGCTTGTTTTCCCCTTGAAATTACAACTTTTTTGGGGTTTTTGCCACGTAAAAGGATATCTTCTACTACACCTATTCCTTGTTTGATTCCTTCTTTTTTCACAGCATTAAAACCAGATTTAATCAACGGTTTAAGCAATGGAGTCACTACTTTAATTGCCGATTTAAATAGCGAACCTAACCCATAGCCATACTGATGTTTTACACCACGATAAACTGGTAGCATTTTTTAAATGATTTTCAATGATTGTCAGTTAAACGTTGCCTGAAATGTAACTTCACTATTGTCTTACCAGTAATGAAATGAACCGGTATACCTAAATCCCCTGTTATTTGAATGTGAATATGATCGAAATCGGATTTCGAAACGGGAATATAATGCGGTATTGTAATTTCATGATTGGTATGTTGAGAACCATAACCATTTTCAATCAAATCGGATGTTTTGAAAGGCAGAACACGAAGTATGGGAGCAAGTGTATCACCCACTATAGTGTGTTCAGCAATATCTGAATAAATATACAGATGATTGTAGCCAGCATCAATGTTTGGATTATATTTAAAGTATTTGAAAATATTTTTACCCTGAAAAAATGTATCATGTTTGAATTCTGGTGATCCACCCAGTTTTAAAAACAGGGATGGATGTAATTTGATCCCTGTTTTTATAATATTATTAAATATAATTTTCGGACGTTTGGTTGAAGATGAATAAGTGATGAACACACCCGACGAATCCTTACGAAGAGCAGGACCTATAGTGGATTGAATCACATCATTGATCGTCTCTATAAGATGTTCAGGTGAAACGTAACTCCCGGCTGGAAAGGAAAATCGAATTGCCCATTTTATTATATCATTTCCACTATTTCGTCTTAATGGAATTATTTGTATATTATCTCCTCTTTTGTCTATCTGTGATATTAATTTGACTAATTCGTTATCCGTTGTTGTAAGATCGAACTCTGCTTCTTCTGCACTTATGTTTAAGAACTGAGAGGGAGTAATAAGTTGAACTAGTGCGACTTCCCAAGTTTCCTTGTCAATATGAACTGTCTTTGGTAAATGAACCTTAAAACAACATTGGGTGTTGTTCGGATAAAGGTCCATGGAACTATCACTGGGTAGAGTGAGATAAAACGAATTCATTTTTTACTATCAATCCACCCTGACTGCTTTTGTTCTGATCTGCTGAATTTTAACCCTGGTGATGGAAGAATATATCCAAGTGAGCTGCTTAACAGGATCAGCCACAATTCACGATCTTGACTTTGAATACTTAAATGTACTATTGAGGTTGCAATAATTGCATAAATGACTAAAATCTGTGAAATATAGGTAAACTGATTCTTTGGGACACGATTTCCACAACAATTGTAGTTCTTACTGATACTACTACTACTACTGCTATCGAAGTTTTCTATTCCGAACTTTTCTTCTATTCCAGACTTTTCTGTTCCACACTCAATGTTTGACTGTGGATTCATTATGAATGTGGTGACTTTTTATAACTTTTTCTTAAGTTATAAGATTTTTTTTTAATAAGAAAAGATGTTTTCACAACACCAAAATAGGATTACACCAAACAGGATTACACCAAATAGGATTCTGGTATCCAACTTTGAAATTTTTTTGGATAACCTTTCCAGTTGACTTTTATTTCTTTGATTAATTTTTTACCCTTACGTCTTGTACGTCTATCAAGAACTGAGTCAATTTCATAAATATCATCATCTTTTATTAATTGAAGTTCATATTCATAATAAGTTCCCAAAATCTGTTCTCCCAGTAGATCTTTTACTTTATAGGTAATAGGCGAAAATGTTTTGTTGACATGACTGATTTCAAATATTTCTTGCGTCCAATTTGGTAAATAACCCTTATCAAATGTACGTTTTGTTTTATTGATTCGAACATGATCTCCAATTTTGAATTTCGGCTTTTTTGTCATTACATTTGTCGGTAATTGAGGATACAGATTTCTTGAAATCTCTGCCTCATTGGATTTTGTTACCATTACAGGAGATGTTTTTATACTTCTGTGAAAAGTATGGTTGTAATTCTTAACTAAAGAATTCAATACGTCAATGTAACGTCTTGTTTTCTTGTACGTAAAGTATTTCCACATTCTCGTTTTCAAAGTTCGTTGAAATCTTTCAACAATGCTTGCTTTTGTCTCTGGGTTTTCAGTGGTGAAAAAATGAATCTGATTCTTTTTCAAGTAGTCTTGAAACGATTTGTTTTTGAATTCCGAACCTTTGTCTGTTTGAAGCGCTAAAGGTTTTCGTTTTGATTTCTGAACGATAGATTGAAATGCTTTGATTAAAGTTTTACCCGTTTTGTCTGGAATAGGGATAACCCATGAAAATCTCGAAAACACATCAATCACACAAAGTAAATATTTCTTGTTATTATTTTGTTTTGCTAAATGTTGCATGTTAGCCAAATCAGCCTGCCATTGATAATCTATACCACCTACAATAGTTTTTCGTCTTTTGAAACGACGACGAATCGGTTTGTGTAAGGTGTAGGTGGATTCACCCTGTAACCATTCTTGAACATCTTTGTATCTTATTCCTTTCAAAACAGATTTCGCAGCGTGATACAATTGCTTTACTCCACTAAATGCAACAGTACTTTTAGGATCATAAAACAACTTTCTTAACACGTAATCAAGTTTTGACTTTACCATGCCTCCCATGACTGAAGTGTTTTACGGCTCGGAGTCTTTTTTATAGACTTTGGGGGAGTTAGCAGTTCTTTAACATAGAATTGCTTCAATCGTTCTCTTTCTTCAGGTTTCATGTATGGAGATTTTTCTTTTATTCTTTTCATACTTCTTTTTATAGGAGTTAACTTAGTACTTTTTCGTACGCTTTTTGGTGTGTGAAATAAGTAATCGGAATCTCCATAGGATTCTGCATGGGAATCTTCATCTTCGCTCAATGATTTACTCGGTGATTTATCATGGACTTTTTGTATCCATTTCCATCTGTTCAAATTGCCAATAACTTCTTGAGGTATATTACTTTCATGTAATGCTTTTGAAAATGTTTTCCAACCTCTGGGCTCGATACCTTTTCTTTGACGTATCGCATCATTGACAAGATCAATAATATTGGAGCCATGGATGCGTGTACCTTTATATGACACCACCCCTTGTTCGTCCCAAGTTAAATTATCGTTGTCTTTTATCATACTCAAAAGTAACTCAGCTTTTCTTTTCATGGTTTTTGGTACACTTTGCAAAATTCGATCATACAAGGCAACAGATTGCAGGCCAACAGATGCTGATACCTGTGTACCATCATCGTTTTTTGGAGGAAAATTGATCGAAGTTGGTTTTGTTTTCTGAAGCGAATTTTGTAACTTAATCAAAGTTTCGCCATATCTTTGAGCCTTTTCTGTTTCTGACAGGTCGGTACTTTGTAAAATTTGACTCATATCTTGCCGAAGATGTGATGCATCTGCAACTTGTGGATTAGGTGGTAAACGAGGTTTTTGAGCTTGTTCGGCTTTCCATCGTTTCATATTTTCTAAGACCTGGTAAGGTACGATAACCATTTTTCTAACAGACATGATTTTTTATCTATAAGATTTTTTATTACAAGATTTTTTATCTATAAGATTTTTTTCATTGAAAATGTTTTCATCTACAAGATTTTTTTTATCTACAAGGCTTTTAGAACTCCTCCTATTCCTCCGATAACGGCTTTTCCTAACAAAGGTAATAATGCAGGTGCAAGCAATGAAAGAAATCCACCTTTTTGATTTAAAATTTGTTTTTTATCTTTTACAGAGACCGATTTTGAAGCTAAACGTCTGAGATGTTGTCGGCTTGAATACAACTTCTTCTTCTGATCTGGTGATAAATGTACATTGCCTTTTAAAACATTATGACAGCATTCCGATATACACCTTATTGCTTCTGAGGGTGAATCTTTGACAAGCTTTTTACGTATTTTTGGTGTAGCCTGTATCATGGCCATAACCATTGAGCCGTGTTTTTTTATCAGAGGTGTTTTCTTCATGTTGACTTTATCACTATTTCACATCAAATGAAAATAAAAGTTCCATGTCACTATCATTTATACCTGATGTTTTTATCATACTGTCTTTTTTTTTTTACAAAAGAAAACTACGAATCGGAATCAGTGAGTTCTTCATCCTCGCTTTCTTCTACATCTGACCCTCTGTCGGGCAGAGGAATGGTTCTTCCACCACCAAGATGAATCAGACGCTTGTCATAGTCAACACGATATTTCCCTGTGTCAAGGTTATATTGGATTATATCCCCAAACAGTCGATCTTCTGCCTTTCTACCTTTTTTATATTTAGCTAATGTATTTGGAGACCATGAGGCGGATGGAATGGATTGAAACTTCAATTTTTTCCCTGGTTCTATAAATTGTGAATACTTTGTTCTGAGTTTTTGCATTCTTTCACTTAATAGTTCCTTTCTGGATTTCGGATAGCGTTGATGTTCTGAAATGCTGCTTCCTACAGGTCTTCGCATAGTAACAAATCTTTCATCAATTATAGGTGGTGAGGTGGTGGTTCTTTCATCAATCATAGGTGATGAGGTGGTAGTTCTTGCATCAATTATAGGTGGTGAGGTGATAGTTCTTGCATGCGTTTTCGGGGGTTTTCTCTTCTTTGGAGATTTTTTCTTCTTTGGAGACTTTTTCTTCCTTGGAGATTTTTTCTTCTTTGGAGATTTCCTCTTTCGCGGAGCACGTTTTCGAGGTTGCCTTTCATCCCCAAATTTCCTAACGGTTTTAGTTCCATCCCATCTCAGTAAACTTCTGATAATAACACCACCTAGAAATCCACCACCTCCAGGTTTTAAAATAATTCTACGTTTAATTTCCTCATCAATATTCGGATCTGCTAACTGCTCGATATCTGCTCTATGTTTTGTCATATACGTGGTGGTTCGTTTTGGTAATTTGATTTTATCTTCAATGATGTTTTGTGCTGCCAACGTAAACCATTTTAAAATTTCTTTTAATCCTGCTTTCAACACAGATTCTCTTTCATATCTATTGGTTTGTTGACTTAAATTTCGCAAAGCAGCTAAAATTGAAGTTGGTGTGGTTGGTAAAGCCATGTTTACTCACTGTCGCCTATTGATAGAATGACAATATAAATTAAAATGAAGTCATTTTTATTTTAAAAAAACATTGTAACGATTAAGCAGGGGAATAAACGGTTGGACCTCTTTCGTCTTCTTCATAACGATGAAATATATCTGTTCGCAGTCTTAATTCTTTATTTGTTCGTGAATGGAAATCGATGACAAGATATCCATGATCCACCGATGTAGCATCTTCATAAGCAGACAGTAAATGTGGAGCTTGCATTTGGTGAGCTAGTGTTTTAATCTGATTTTTATCTCGCTCATTTCGAAATAAAATCATGTATCTTGAATTAAGACTGATGGTTCGACTCGATTTCGATTGTTGAAACATATTTTGTGTGATATAAATTACGGTTGCATTACGGTGATGTCCTTTTCTTGTAAACCAAAGTTTAATTTTTTCCTCATCTTTTTCACCCAGCATATCATCAAAGACGATTAAATGCGGTATAGATACATCGCTGACAAGCTCGTTTTCATCGTCAGGAATTCCTTCCACGAATTTTATTAATTCAAACTGCGAATTGAATTTCTCCTGCATAAGATTGTAAGCATACTGCCATTCTTTGTAACACCAGACAACTCTTTCAGGAACGATATTGAACAAATCTTCTCGATAGTCAATTAATTTATGAACAAAGACTGTCTTTCCACAACCACTCGGACCTGTGATGAAAATATTACAAGGATGTTGAAATAAAATAGCTTGTACATCCACCTCCATGATTTCTTTACTTTTCTCTTTAAGGATTAATAATAAAATGACAACATAAATAACGATGGAAGCATTTTTATTCAATCATTTCTTCAAAAAAGATCAGTCTTGGAAATTGTAGATAGATCATAACATTCTATGTGAATGAATTTTTACAGTACGTTATGTTCTATCTACATACTCAGTCCTCGTTCGTGTTCTTAATTCAAAGACAAAAACATCCCAAACCCTCCACTAAGCTATAAAAATCCAGTGAACTTTTCCTATAATCATTCATCTCTCGTTTCTCGAGTAGTGTAAATAAATTATAAAGTATACCAAGACGAGAAAAATCAAATATGGAGCAGCTAATTTTTCAATTTTTAAAAAATCTTGCAGAGAGAAAAACTTTTAGATTAAAAAAATCTTACAGAGAGAAAAAACTTTTTTATCGATAGAAAAAATTTTTTCAAATAAAAAATCTTGCAGAGAAAAAATTTTTTCAAAAAATCTTACAGAGAAAATTTTACCGATAGAAAAAACTTTTACGCTTAAAAATTTTTATCATAGAAAAATTTCGGATAAAAATTTTTTTACAATTTAAAAAAGTTTTGCAGATTAAAAACTAGGGACGAATAAAACTAGGGACGAATAAAATCTAAGATTGGGTAAGTCTAAACGAACTGATTTCCGGGAAATGTCGGGAAAAACCCACACTCAGATCATATAGTTAGGTAATGTCTAAAGATCATATTGCTAGGAGCCAAAGAAAAGACTAAGTCCAACGGTGGTAGAGAAAGATAGACGAACAAAGACGGAAAAAAGCCTAAGTCCAACGATGATCTCTGGCTGAACCAAACTGAGGAGGGGAAATAACCCATATCGTGGTGAAAAAAGACTAAGTCCAACGATGTTGTCTGGTTGAACCAGTGTGAGGAGGTGAAATAACCCATATCGTGGTGAAAAAAGACTAAGTCCAACGGTAATAGAGAAAGCTTGAGGCGAACAAAAGACGGAAAAAAGACTAAGTCCAACGATGATCTCTGGCTGAACCAAACTGAGGAGGGGAAATAACCCATATCGTGGTGAAAAAAGACTAAGTCCAACGATGTTGTCTGGTTGAACCAGTGTGAGGAGGTGAAATAACCCATATCGTGGTGAAAAAAGACTAAGTCCAACGGTAATAGAGAAAGCTTGAGGCGAACAAAAGACGGAAAAAAGACTAAGTCCAACAGTGATCTCTGCCTGAGCCAAGCTGAGGAGGGGAAAATAACCCATATCGTGGAAAAAAGACTAAGTCCAACGTTGATAGAGAAAGGTTAAGACGATCGAAGACGGAGAAAAAAGACTAAGTCCAACGCTGATAGAGAAAGAACAGATCTCAGCCGAACAAAGACGGAGAAAAAAGACTAAGTCCAACACGGTGATAGAGAAAGATCGAGGCGAACAAAAGACGGGAAAAAAGACTAAGTCCAACGGTGATAGAGAAAGTTCGAGACGAACAAAAAGACGAAAAAAGATTAAGTCCAACACGGTGATAGAGAAAGACCAAACCGAGTGAAGATGGTGGCACACCTTCTTTTTCCCCGAGTCAGTCTGTGGTGTCACACGTTTTCAATTCAAATTTTTGGCTGGAAAACGTCTCGACCAATCAAAACGCAGGATCAACCCGAACAAAACATGGTGACACACCATTCTTTGCTAGGAATTCCACTTCCGGTTTCCTCTTTTGTTTTTACATTTTTGCAGTGGTGTGAGGAGGGGGGGCAGAAAAAGCGGACATCTACTTCCGGTTTGATATTTTGACCGGTCTTTTGCCTCCCCGGGAGGGTAGACCTCGGACAAAATGGCACTCAGGGAGGGTAGACCTCGGACAAAATGGCACTCAGGGAGGGTAGACCTCGGACAAAACGGTTTTTGTCCGAGGTCTACCCTCCTATACTACTGACACTCCTAAAGACCCTTTTTGTTGTATTTTTCTACTAGTAACATGCTAGAGCTCTGAAGTGTCTTGCTCACGAAAATCCTTACACTGATTGAGGATAGAGCCTCTGGCCTTATGGTTTAGAATCAAACTCCTTTGCAACTGAGCCATCCAGGACTTTCCTAGGGACTTACTTATCATGTTTTTTTTTTTTTAGGTAAGATGTGGTTCTTGGCTTCATTCCCGTTTTACCTCCTGTTAGTGTTGGATAATGGGTTTTGTTTGCGATCTAATCCAGTTTCAAGAAGCAAAAGGTCTACGTTGTTGAAAGATGTCAATTATCGCGGTCTAAATAAAAAGATTCAAACCATGCTGAAAGAAAAAAAAAGTTGATTTCGTCTACACAGATGGAGAGAATCTAAATTTTCCGTCACACAATGCAAAAAAGTCTCATAATCAGCCTGTTGGGGGTTTGTCTACCTTCCCACTGGCGCTATTAAAGTCAGTTAGTGCAGTACAGGAATTAAGACGGAAAAAATCAAGCCATCAGATACAAGAAACTCCTAAAATGACAGAAAAGAGGTATAAGTTACAGCAGAAAACAAAGCTGGCAACAGGGAAACGTAAATCCATAAATGTAAGTCAGAGGTTACTTGAGGCCTTAAAGGCAGGTAAAATATCGCCAAGACCAACATGACTGATAGGTGGGTTTAAAAAAAACTAGGCTCCTTAGTAGGAGGTTAACTAGGACCATCAAAATGCTAAAAAGGTCACAAACAGCTAAACCACTGGATCAGAGATCACAGAAGAGGATGAAACTCAATCCTTTGCATATCAATGTTGGTGGAGAAGGTCAAAAGCAATTTCGAAAAAGATATGCTCAGCTGGAAGTGCCAGGTCGGATGGCATTACAAAGCGAAATTTCGCAAAACCAAATGTCTCTGAGACATTTAAAATCAAGCAGATTATTTTTGCAAAGTATGGAACCGAATAAAACAATCATAACTGATAGCCACTCTCAAGCGAACAAGTGTGTGTTGGCACCTTCAAATAAAAGTCTCAGTAAATTTCGACATTTAGTGTATTATCAAAATTTGAACTATGTTCAGTTTCAGTTAATTCCTGGTACGGGCGTATCTTTTGTTGAACATAATAATGTTGTTGAAAATCTGAAATGGGTGTGGACTTTCAAGGGCAAAGAAGGAGCTCGGGAATTCTTGAGATGGCCGGTAGAGTACGGCATTTGGTCATTAGGCCTTCTTACTGTATTTACAAATAATAATATGGAGATTGAGCTTATACGGAGGCATGGAAATTGTAGCAATATTACAGTTGGTAACAGATCTGATGATCTAGTGATTAGTACAGCTTTGAATCAATTAAGTCAAAGTCTCGCAAACTTCAGCACGGAGTTTGAAAGCAAGTATACTCTTAGTTATTTCTGTTACAAAAGGAGGATTTTTGTGGACCCTGAAGCATTGTATGTTTTGTGCAAAAATATTGTGTGTCCTCTAGATTTACTTAAATATAACTGCTGTGCCAATGCATACGATGTAAAAAAACTGACAAGGTATGTGAAATGTGATGATTCCTTTAGGTATGATACTTTATGGTGGACCATACCTTCTGTGGTTGCAGTTCTTGTTTTTGCTTCCTGTCCACTTCTTATTACGTATATCTCCTCAAAATGCTCAGAGGTATTTGTTTGCGAAGCAAGACACACAGGACAAGTCGAATTTTAAATGGCAGGGAACCAGAGGTCATTTACTTGGATGATAAATATCCATATACTCTCCTATTTTGTGCTTTAATCAAACAGATCCCGCAGTGGACGAGATTTCTTCGCTTTTTCATACCATTTTGCAGATTGTTTTTTATTCTACTTCAGATTGTGTTGGATTATTTATATCTATATGATTTTGTTATTACTAGTATCGATAAGGGTGTATTTCTTGGTTTCAGGTAAGTCATTGCAGGCTTCAGGAAGAGTTCTAAAAATTTTATGCCTCTTTTTGGAGGCCCTTACATTTCACTTGTAATATATCTAGGTCTGACCTGTTTATCCATCACTGTGCCAAAATGCCTTTCTAGTTTTTTGGAAGCTGGTCTTCAAAAGTACCAGTTTCAAGATGACACTTGGACCCCACTAATTCTAGACTTACAATCGATAGAACACTTTGGTTCTGTTTCCATATCAAAAACTCATGGTTTCGAGAAAATATACACAGTATATCTTGGTAAACTGTTAATGCTGCTGAATTTCAAATTCTGGAAGTATATCTTGTCTGTCTTTACAAAACGTTGGCAGTCATTCAACGTTTGTCAGTTTTGCTGGCTGATGTTTCCAGTTTACAGCATAATCTGTATCCTAGAGATAGTAATCTGCGTTGTTCTCAGTCTTTTACCAATTGTATCATTCGGTTTCACGATTGGGTGGGCATACTGTTCAGCATTATCAAATCTCCTGACTGGCAGAAGACCGCGCATAGTAATGCATTCATTACAACAGATTCTTAACGTTGTGGTTATCATATGTGTTCTCTACTTCTTGTTCATGTTCTCTTCCATCTGTTTTGGTGCCAGCCTCTTTGTCACACGTATCTGTATGTTTACCTACACAGGGATCATCATTTATCCCAAGGAATCGTACGGTTTCCTCATTTTTGTTTTCACAGTTGTTTACTATATCATAGTATGCTCGCACACATTTGCCATGAAGTACAGAAAGCTACTGAAAACTTCAGTCAGTGCCTGTAGGCGTGTCCAACGTTCAAATGATCAACCACAATTGTTTGTGAACAACGGGGAAAATCCTGGCATACACAAATCTTTGTTTCAGCATATTGTCGAACGGCACTGTCCAAAACGTAAACAAGCTTTCATCTCTTGCTACAAACTTCTTACGATTGTTATCATTCTCGGAATTTCCTTGAACCTTACGAGAAAGACAGATCGCTTTAGACAGCTTGACACTCTCGTGCACGTAGGCACGGCCTTGTTTACATGTGCGCTTCCAACCATCTGCATGAATGCGTGCCGAGCCCCAGATGAAAAATACAAGGAGAGAGCGTTAAAAAAGGAGATAATGAAAACAATAGTGAACTATGCAGGTTACTTCCGTGTAAACAGTGATGATACGGAATGGTTGTCTGATTGACTGTCTACCAGACAACAAAATATCAGACTTGTCTGTATCGAAAACTATGCTTGGCAGACGACAATCAAACGATGGCATTGACTTTTTACCAGACAACAACATTTTAGAATTGTCTGTTTTTGAAACTTTAGCATACACCAATTACAAAATGGAATTAATCTTTGAAGGATTAAGATGCTAGTGCGGATCCAGAGGGGGGACCGGGGGGTCCAGACCTCCCCTGAAATTCTGGCAATAATGTACTAATCGGATTTGTTTGAATGTGCAACTCTGGGACCGGATTTCATATTGCATGAGGTCGCTGTGAAATACGATCCCGACTAGATGTGGGATATGGTGTGGTATGAAATTAAAAACATCATTTAGTTTTAACATGTGTGAACAGCCCTTTATGCAACAATGAGAAAGCGAGTGCTAGTTAGTAAATAAAATGACTTTACATCGTTAAGTGTATTATTTCATACCATATTTGTGGGGAATCGATGCTCATATGACTGCGAACTGTCACCATTACATGTATGCAACAATACGCACTTGTAAAATAAACTTACACCGGTCAATGCTGGACATCGTCCTGTCCTTTTAAAAAAATACAGCTTTCAGCTTATTTCATTTAAAACACAAATCAATTTATTATCTGATCAGATTAGTGATTTTCTTGTCTTAAAATCGGTACAAAAATACGTTTCAGAATTACGTCATTGTACTTCAGTTTTCCACTGGTAGTGCAGTGACGTCACACCAATCTGAAATATTGTCGTTTGGTAAATAGTTAAAACCCCTTGCCACATAAAGCCGACTTTTAACAACCCTTAGGAAGAAGCCTGTTTAAAACATTGTGGAAAGAAGAGGAAATACCGGTAAACTTTTCCCACAATGTTTTCTACCTTATCAAAGAGAAATTGCATCATTTGGGCCACACTGAAATTGGTTTCTTCAAATGCTTTCAATTTGGATGAGTTAAAAATTTTGTCGTTTGGTAAAGAGTTAAAGACGACATTGTCACTTGCAGACCACTTCTGTATTATGAACCAAATGTAAAAAACATGTGATGAGAAATTTTTCTCTTTTTTTTGCATTCTCTTTACCTGTTTCCGTATAGCCCGGTTGCATGTGTTTCACTAGGGTCAGAAAGGAAATTGAAACAATGGTGAACTAGTCAGGTCAGAAGACGAAGCTTGCCAAAGCAGGGTTCAAAGAATACGCAAATGTCCCAGTAAAGTATTGCTAATCTAACAACAACTAGTGTTTTCACAGATCATTGATTAAGTCTTTACAAGACGACAAAATGTTAGACTCGTCAAAATTGAAAACATTAGCAGACGACAAAATAAATGCGACTCAAAACGTGAAATTTATTTTGGGAAAGGTAAAAAACATTGTGGGAAAAGGAGAAAGTGCTTTTTATCAACATTTTCTCCTTTTACACTATGTTTTCGAGGCCTGTCTTTCTCAGGGTCGTTAAGAGTCGGGTTTGTGTGGTAAAGGGTTAAAACCCCCTTCACCGTGTTTGTTTGCATAAAGTTATCCTGGGCACATTATATAGAATATCCCAATATATAGTACAACAGCAATAGTGCGTCACATGGTCACACGGTAAAGGGTAAACCATGAGGTCTTAGAAAAAATATTATTCAATCCTCAACTCTTTACCAAACGACAGAATTTTAGAATTTTCCAAATTGAAAGTATTTGCGGACGACAAATTTACTTTTGTTCAAATGATATTATTTGCCATTGGAAGAGTAGAAAACATTGAAGGAAAAGGAGAAAATAATGCTGGTTACCAGCATTTTCTCCTTTTCCCACAATGTTTTCAAAGATTTTCTTTCTAAGGGTCGTTAAAACTCGGGATTGTGTGGTAAAGGGTTGAAAGAATCTTACAAATATTGAACTACATCCTGAAATATAATAATAATAATAATAATTATGTATATATTTATTCCGAGATTTGTTATTTATTCTGGTAAGTTGTTTAACTCTTTACAAGACGACAAGGTGTTAGACCCGTCCAAATGAAAACATTATCAGATGACAAATTATATTGGGCTCAAATGATGAGATTTTTTTATGGGATAGAAAACTTGTAGGGAAAGGAGAACATGCTGTTTTCCATTATGTTTACAAAAGCTTTATATTCTGGAATTGTTAAAAGAGGATTGTTTGGTAAAGGATTAATATTCAGATGACACAATAGCATTGCTGAATTATTCAGGCTACCACTGTTTTTCGTTTAAACTCTTCACTAAACAACAAAAATGTAGACTCGTCCAAATTAAATGAATTTACAGATGACAAGTCACCATCATACTTATGTCTCTGACAGGGTGGACAACAATGTGGGAAAAGAAGAAAATGCTGGTTACCAGTTTTTTTTCTACTTTTCCCACAACGTTATAATAACCTTTTTTTCTTTAGGGTCGTTAAAATCGGGATTGTTTTGTAAAAGGTTAATATACGAAACTGTTATTTTTTTAATCATGCAACACAGAAGAGGATAGACATTTTTCAATGCGGAAAAAAATACAAGTCAAGCCTGCGTTTTGCTGGGATATCGTGATAAAGTGGATGATGAGTACATAAAAGATCATTGTGCAGTCTGACCTTTGATCTGCACTAGCTACAAGAGCAGCTTAAGTTGTGAGAGGCACTCAAAGGGTAATTGAGTTTAACCCACATAGCCTACTCGTTTGTTCTTTGTTCTCTGATGATTCATTGTTAATGTCATTTTCAACATTATTTCTTTATCAATATGGCCAGTACACCGATCCATGCTTTTTTTGAGCTTGTTTTATTAGTGCTTTGTACAGCCATCGACTGCTTTCTAACATAAGCGTTTTTAAAACAATTATTCAGCGTCGGTAGAGGAATGAATCCCTTTGCAATACTTCGTATTTCCTTTAGTGGAACTCTTCGGTGGCGAAACATAGTTCTCTACTATTTTCGTCTCGGCCGAAAACATGTGACACAGCAATTCTGTTTTCAAAGGTCTAAAAATCAGTCTGAAATGACAAAAAGCATTTTAATGCAACAACACAGTCCAAAATTGTCAGTTTTTAACAACAAATCATGTCCAACTTGTAAAACAGTGAAATCACTGACTATATCCGATAAATGTTATAAATGTATTCCGAAAAACACGACAAGATAAGCTGTTTTCGTCTATTTTCCAAATCTCACACATACCAAACCCAGGGTACTAGCCTGAAAATGTGGACAATTTCAATATTTAGAGGATATTTGGGCTTTTTTTCGGTGAAAGATCGAAATTTATTTCACTGAGTGAACATCATCGGTAATATTTTCACGAGTGGCGCAGCCAAGAAAGAAAATATTACGATGATGTTCACGAGATGAAATAAATTTCGATATTTAACCGAAAAAAAAAAAAAAAAAAATATTGTATTTATTTCATGCTTCTAACCCCGATTTTGTTGGAACTTTCATCAAAATCCAGTACAGTTGCTTTCGGTAATCCCCCCCTCCCCGGCGTACCCCTCCCTCACATATAAACGCAATATAATATTACGTAAAGCGCAGAAATATAGCGTAAATTACGTCATATTTCCCTCCATTTGAATGGCACGCACTGATTACCTATGTGACTAGTGCGCGGGAACTACTGTTTCCACCTTCAATTGAAGAGTTAGAAAATATAAAATCGGTATTTTCACTGGTCGTAACCATGAACTATCAAACCGTAATCCATCATTACTTCTCGATAAACTACCGAAAAGCATGAATTAAGATGTTTTTATCCTATCAGAAGATAAATTCACTTTTTGAGCCATATTGAAATTGACGACTGCAAATGCTTTCAATTTGGACAAGTCCACTTTTTTTGTAGTGTGGTAAAGAGTTATTGTCCGATGTGTTAATGTTTGTATTGCCTTGTGGATGGGGAGAAAACGCTGGTGGCCAGTACTTACCCCATTTTCTACAATGTTTTCTATCCTATCAAAATCAACCAATTGAGCCATAATTGAATTAAATTGTGGACTGCATATGCTTTCAATTTGGACAGGTCTACATTTTTTCTCGAGTGGTTCGATGTGTTAATATTTGTTTAATGATCACTTTTTTACCAGTGTCACTTATCTCTCTTCCCAAGTGGTAGCCTATAAGTAACATATTACGAATTCAGTTGTAAATTATTACATTGTCATTTTTTTTTTTTTCAATACATGCATTGTACTTATTTTGTATGACTAGAATAAACGACAATATGGGCTGTTTTGTCTATTTTCCAAAACTCTCACATACCAAACCCAGGGAACTAGCCTGAAAATGCCGACAATTACAAAAATATAGAGGATATTTGTCTTTTTCTGTGAAAGATCGAATTTTATTTTTATCGAGTGAACATCATCGGTAAATATTCACGAGATGAAATGAATTTCGATCTTTCACCGACAAAAAAAACCCACCACAAATATTCTATTTATTTCATGCTTCAAACCCCTATTTTGTTGGAACTGTCATCAAAATCCAGTACAGTTGTTTTCGGTAATTCCCCCCCCCCCCCGGGCATACCCCCTCACATAAAAACGCATTACAATATTACGTAAAAATTACGTAAAAACTGTAATTCCTCTTTTGAAGGGTACAAAAAATTGTGGGAAAAGGAGAAAATGCTGGTTACCAGCATTTTCTCCCTTTTCACACAATGTTTTCAAAAGCCTTCTCTCTCAGGATCGTTAAAACTCGTGATTGTTTGGCAAATGTCAATTTGAACGGAGAGAAATACACCAAACTGCATCGCTGTAAAAATTAGCCCCAAGAACAAGGCAGATTTTAAGTACTTGTTTATCTAACCGAGTCTTGAGTGCTCGTTGTTGTCACATAACAAACGATTACCTACATCTATAGAGGTAACCAATCTATCACGACACGATGTGATATATAAAAGACATTAAGATTGGCTAATACAGCTAATCTAGCTTATCCAATGAAAAAATCGTCGCAGTAGCCTGTGCCAGTTGTTTATATCTGTATAATGTACAACGGGGACCAGTTTAGTACACTGGAAGCGGCTTGTCTTTATTCTATTTTGGTCGCTAGACACAGTGTTGAGTTTCTTCCTACTCCTAAGACCATTCAACCAATTTGGATAAAATTTTAATTGACGTCTTCCAACTATAGGAACATACGTACCTGCAATTTTCACTTATGATTGATAGCTTCTCACAAAAGTTATTGCCCTTTGATTTTTTTCTTGATCGACTGAATACTGTTTTATGCCATTTTCAACATTATTTCAATCATATTATGGCAACAGGTAATTCATTCATTGAGTCATGTTCCTGGATTTCTCTAGTTCTAGACCAGGGCTCTGAAGTGTCCTGCTAATGAAAATCGGTGTGCATCGAGTCCGGATCGAACCTGGGTCTTTGGTTAATAATCCAACACCTTCACAATTGACTCACGCGAGACTCTCCTAAAGACTCTTTTTGTTTGTATTATTTCATGTACAAGTAACATGCTAAGGCCCTGAGTTGTCTTGCCCACGAAAATCCTTGCACTTTGATTGAGAATAGAACCTCTGGCCTTAAGATTTAGAATCCAATTCCTTTTCAACTGAGCCACCAAAGACTTTCTTTTGGACTATTCATCACGTTGTTTTATTATTTTTTACAGGCAACATGTGGTTCTTGGCTTCACTCCTGATATATTCCTTGTTACTGTTGGATAATGGGCTTTGTTTGCGATCTAGTCCAGTTTCAAGAGGCAATAAGTCTACATTGTTGAAAGATGTCAGTGGTCATCATCAAAATAAAAACATTCCAACCATGCTGAAAGAACACAAAGTCGATTTCGTCTACACAGATGGAAAGAATCCAAATTTCCCGTCAGGCAATGCAAAAAGGTCACATAACCAGCCTGTTGGGGGCATGTCTACCTTCCCACTGGCCCTGTCAAAGTCAGCCAGTGCAGTAAAAGTATTAAGAGGGAAAAAATCAAGCCATCAGATTCAACAAACCCTTAAAATGTCAGAAGAGAGGTATAAGTTACAGCAGAAAAAAAAGGTGGCAAAGAGGAATCCTAAATCCGTAAATGTGAGTCAGAGGTTTCTTAAAGTCTTAAAAGCAGGTAAAATATCGGCAAGACCGCCAAGACTGATAACTGGGTTTAAAAAAGCTAGGCTTCTTAGTAAGAGGTCAACTAGGACCATCAAAATGCTAAAAAGGTCACAAACAGCCAAACAATTAGATCAGAGGTCACAGAAAAGAATGAAATTTAATCCTTTGTATATTAATGTTGGTGGAGAAGGTCCAAAGAAATTTCGAAAAAGATCTGCTCAACTGGAAGTGCCAGGTCGGATGACATCACGAAGTGAAATTTCGCAAAACCAGATGTTTCTGAGACAGTTAAAATCAAGCGGAATATTTTTGAAAAGTAAGGAACCGAATAAAACAGTCATAACTGATAGCCACTCTCAAGCGAATAAGTGTGTGTTGGCACCTTCAAATAAAAGTCTCAGTCAATTTCGACATTTAGTGTATTATCAAAATTTGAACTATGTTCAATTTCACTTAATTCCTGGTACGGGCGTATCTTTTTTTGAACAGGATAATGTTGTTGAAAATCTGAAATGGGTGTGGACTTTCAACGGCAAAGAAGGAGCTCGGGAATTCTTGAGATGGCCGGTAGAGTACGGCATTTGGTCATTAGGCCTTCTTACTGTATTTACAAATAATAATATGGGGATTGAGCTTACACGGAGGCAAGGAAATTGTAGCAATATTACAGTTGGTAATAGATCTGATGATCTAGTGATTAGTACAGCTTTGAATCAGTTAAGTCAAAGTCTCGCAAACTTCAGCACGGAGTTTGAAAGCAAGTATGCTCCTAGTTTTTTCTGTTACAAAAGGAGGATTTTTGTGGACCCTGAAGCATTGTATGTTTTGTGCAAAAACATTATGTGTCCTCTAGATTTACTTAAATATAACTGCTGTGCCAATGCATACAATTTAAACAAACTGAAAAGGATTGTGCGCTGCGATGATTCCTTTAGGTATGATACTTTATGGTGGACCATACCTTCTGTGGTTGCAGTTCTTGTTTTTGCTTCCTGTCCACTTCTTATTACGTATATCTCTTCAAAATGCACAGATATATTTGTTTGTAATGCAGCACACGCAGACACAAATCGAATTGTCAATGGCAGGGAACCAGAATTCATTTACTTGGATGAGAAATATCCATATACGCTCCTAGGCACTCTGTTATCTCCCCTTGGTGCTTTGATTAAACAGATCCCGCAGTGGACGAGATTTCTTCGCTTTTTCATACCATTTTGCAGCTTGTTTTTTATTCTACTTCAGATTGTGTTGGATTATTTATATCTATATGATTTTGTTATTACTAGTATCGATAAGGGTGTATTTCTTGGTTTCAGGTCAGTCATTGCAGGCTTCAGGAAGAGTTCTAAAAATTTTATGCCTCTCTTTGGAGGCCCTTACATTTCACTTGCAATATATCTAGGTCTGACCTGTTTATCCATCACTGTGCCAAAATGCCTTTCTAGTTTTTTGGAAGCTGGTCTTCAAAAGTACCAGTTTCAAGATGACACTTGGACCCCACTAATTCTAGACTTACAATCGATAGAACACTTTGGCTCTGTTTCCATATCAAAAACCCATGGTTTCGAGAAAATATACACAGTATATCTTGGTAAACTGTTTATGCTGCTAAATTTCAAATTCTGGAAGTATATCTTGTCTGTCTTTACAAAACGTTGGCAGTCATTCAATGTTTGTCAGTTTTGCTGGCTGATGTTTCCAGTTTACTGCATTATCTGTATTCTAGAAATAGTAATTTGCATTGTTCTCAATCTTTTACCAGTTGTATCATTCGGTTTCACGATTGGGTGGGCATATTGTTCAGCGTTATCAAATCTCCTGACTGGCAGAAGACCGCGCATAATAATGCATTCATTACGACAGATTCTTAACGTTGTGGTTATCATATGTGTTCTCTACTTCTTGTTCATGTTCTCTTCCATCTGTTTTGATGCCAGCCTCTTTGTCACACGTATCTGTATGTTTACCTACACAGGGATCATCATTTATCCCAAGGAATCGTACGGTTTCCTCATTTTTGTTTTCACAGTTGTTTACTATATCATAGTATGCTCGCACACATTTGCCATGAAGTATAGAAAGCTACTGAAAACTTCAATCAGTGCCTGTAGGCGTGTCCAACGTTCAAATGATCAACCACAATTGTTTGTGAACAACGGGGAAAATCCTGGCATACAAAAATCTTTGTTTCAGCAT
The DNA here is from genome assembly GCA_945859785.2 of Tridacna gigas. Classification (NCBI taxonomy): domain Eukaryota; kingdom Metazoa; phylum Mollusca; class Bivalvia; order Cardiida; family Cardiidae; genus Tridacna; species Tridacna gigas. Next base: position 10,129,605 of record OX244029.2, on the reverse strand, counting down.
ATTGTCGAACAGCACTGTCCAAAACGTAAACAAGCTTTCATCTCTTTCTACAAACTTCTAATGATTGTTGCCGTTCTCGGAATTTCCTTGAACCTTATGAGAAAGACAGATCGCTTTAGACAGCTTGACACTCTCGTGCACGTAGGCACGGCCCTGTTTACATGCGCGCTTCCAACAATCTGCATGAATGCGTGCCGAGCCCCAGATGAAAAATACAAAGAAAGAGCGTTAAAAAAGGAGATAATGAAAACAATAGTGAACTATGCAGGTTACTTCCATGTAAACAGTGATGATACTGAATTATTGTCTGATTGACTCTGTACCAGACAACAACATTTTAGATTAGTCTGTATTTAAAACTTTGCTAAGCCGACGACAATCAAATGATTGAACTGACTTTTTATCAGACAACAAAATTTTAGGGCGTGTCTGTATTTGAAGCTTTAGCAGGCAAGAATTAAAAAAGTGGAATTAATCTTTGAAGGATTAACACGGTATGATCAGCAACGGAGATTGAGCATGATGTATTAAAAATACCTCAACAAAAATTTAACCCTTTACCGAGCAATCCCGTCTTTTAACGATCCTGTGAAAATGGCTTTTGAAAACATTGTGGGAAAAGGAGAAAATGCTGGTTACCAGCATTTTCTCCTTTTCCCACAATGTTTTCAATCCTATCAAAGACAAATCTCGCCACTTGAGCAATATTTAATTTGTCGTCTGTGAACGCTTTCAATTTGAACCTGTTTGAAATATTGTCGTTTAGTAAAGAGTTAACTCTTTGCCACATAAAGCCGACTTTTAACCACCCTTTGGAAGAAGCCTGTTAAAAACATTGTGGGAAAAGGGGGAAATGCTGGTAACTATCATTTTCTCCTTTTTCCAAAATGTTTTCTACCCCATGACAGAAAAATTGCATCATTTGAGCCACACTGAAATTGTTGTCTGCAAATGCTTTCAGTTTGGACGGGTCTTAAATTTTGTCGTTTGGTAAAGAGTTTAATACGATATTTCCACCTGCAGATCACTTCTGTATTGTAAACCGAATGTGAAAAACATGTGATGGGAAAATTTCTCTTTTTACATTCTCTGTACACGTTTCCGAATGACCCGGTTGCATGTGGTTTCACCAGGGTCAGAAAGGAAATTGTAACAACAGTAAATTAGTCAGTTCGGAGGACGAAGCTTACCAAAGCAGGGTTTAAAGGTTACACAAATGTCCCATGTAAATAAATATATGTTTTGTCTGCGTTACGGGCACTGTATCTGACCTAATAATATCGCGCTGTCTCGCGAGACTTGTTCATTTTCTTTCCAGATAATTTTATGCAGAAGAGTGCTCAAAGAGATATAGCTCTATCGGACTGGCGATAAAGAGTATTACAATCAGCAGATCTCGAAAGAATTTCGCAAAGCTTGGTATCAAACCTACAACCCAACTCTCTACCATGCAGTCCCTACTTTTAATGACACTAAGGAAGAATGCTTTCAAAAATCATTGTGGAAATAGGAGAAAATGCTGGTAACCAGCATTTTCTCCTATTCCCACAATGTTTTCTACCTTTTGAAATGGAAATTTCATGTTTTGGATGACAATCGATTTATCGTCAGCAAATGCTTTCAGTTTAGACAAGGCCATCATTTTGTCCTTTGGTACAGAGTTAAAGCTCTGTGAGGAAGCAGCTGACCGTTTCTTTTACCAGTACTTAGAACAATATTCTTCCCAAGCCACTGGCTGCTATCCCACAAAACCATCGTCGAAACAATGATCAACGATGAGAGAGGAATGAAACCTGTCACTAACATTAATCCTCGGAAAGAAAATTGGCTTAACTTGGGATTCGAACCAGCGACCCCCTTATTCAAGTCCTGTACGCTACCGACTGCGCCACTTAGGCTGGACCCCAGTGGCGAAGGTGTAGGATTCTCAGACAACAGGAACATGGTTCAGTCCTCACTAAAAGCAAGGGCGTAGCGTCCATAACGCACAATGCGCAAGTGCTTAATTTAGAAAAAAATGGGAACATGCGGAACATACTTTTATCATTTTGTACATGTAGAACAACTCCATCTTCATTATTATCTGGGTTTCATTTCTAGACCGAAGATATCGTTTGCATTTATTCCGCGCTGTAAAGGTCAACACTTTATCAAACAATACCGGTGGCCACGATAAATAAACCAAAAAATCAATCAGTGTATTGCTTGTTTAAAATTGACTACCAGGTCGGAAATCGTCGCAAGTTAATTCTCCTTCCATGACATAGACGAAGAGTTTTTTTAGCGGACGCCGAAGACGAGAGCGGACAGCGGACTGCGCACTTTTATGCGGGGTTGTCTCAAAAAATCACAACGCGATAATTGTTGTATTTAAAGGGAACGTGTTTCGAATTTTATTGTCAAAGCATGCACTGTAATTTATTAGCAGTTCAACTCATCGTCATTCCTCCTGTAGACTAGGTCATTAAACATTCATACTGCTTTGACACATAAACACCTTTGATGTATTCAAATCGAAAATACATATTTGTTTTCCTGTGAGATCAATAGTGACTCTTTAAAAGTTTTAATGCCGTTTGAGATCTTTGTATGTATATATACACGTCTAGGCAACGAAACTTTGTTCTAGCAGGCACACAGTCTACCGTCCAATCTGTTTATCAAATCTCTCAGCTTTATCACGATCGGTGATATTCACATACACCTTACATGTCTTCGCCTAAAACAGACCGCTTTACTGCTTTTAAAACAATAAGACTCCTCTAAAAAGGGAAAATTTTGTCACAAGAACACCATGAACAAGAGCTCCTCATTTGGCCAAATTTTAGACATTTGAGCACACTGATGGGCACCATTTATGTGCAATAAAATGCCGCTGCACTTCCCCTTTAAATGGAGCATGAACTATCTTTAAGAAGCACATGCACTTTTTTACTACCTGCATGGAGAAATCGGAAATCGTAAATATATTTGAATCCGGTATTATAAGCTCACATGGGAAGATGAGTTACAGTGATCGCTTGCTGTCCGTCGTTCGTCCGTGCGTCAGTGCGTCCCTACGTTCGTCCGTTTACAATTACTCAAAGTATTTCTCTTCAGATAATGATTGATAAATTCATAAATTTCTTTAATAGACTCGTGTTGGATGTTACATATAGCCGGTTCGTTTTGGCTCTGCTAAGAAGAGAATGCTATTCACAGAAGCGATTAGAATAGAAAGCCTATCGAACGAATTTAGAATCATTCAACATGGCGGCTTTTTACAACAAACTGCTGTTGTTTGTAGAAGAATGGCTATTTGATGAGGATGACGCTAGCTTGTTCTGTCTAAACAGGCCTGGAACAATCCCCAAAATAGCAGCTTTGTATTCATCAGTGTAAGTCGAATCAGTGATAAAAATATATATACTTTTTATACCAATTCGAGAGATATTAGAACGTTTCGAGCCCAAGACATTTCGCCCCTAAAAATTCCACGAGACATTTTATCTCCAAACTCATACACATTAAAATATATGGTCGACTGACCTATTTTCGTGGGGTACCTGTTTTCGAACCCCAAATGATATCCAAGTTTTCTCGTGAACTAAGAAGTGAATTACGTCACTGTTTTGTGTGAACCGCTCATTTAAATTTACACAACAGCGCCACTGTAGCTGATTTATAAAATGCGTCGAAAACAAGACAGTATGCACGTTTCTGAAGGAATGATCGGTTTTAGTGACAAATTTCTTATTACCTTTTTCAGACCGATACGTACCCAATTCAATTTCTCCGTCTGATATTTAATTTTAATCCTGAAAAAGTCCTGACATGTGACACAGTCAGTCTTGATGCCAAACAGTCATGTGATCATACTGCAATAATATGACAAGAGTCTGGTCTATAAATAGATCGGAGATTTTCGTTACCTATTTCGTTCGGTCGCTTATGAATGAACATTTTTTCCGGAACATTCGCTGCTACAGAGTGAAAATGTTTCCAATCCTTTTATTAAGATACTCAATGTTTTCAGATGTTTTATGATAAAGTGGTGTTTAAAATAATTCTTAATCTGTTCTTATAGGTGTATTTAAATTGATAGAAGGGACCAAAATGCCTTAATTTTTGGTATTCTGATATTCTGGTGCTGCCGTCACGAAAGGGCCAATGACCGCCATGACACTAATCCATCCTTTTCATCGCGCTTCAAAAACTTAGGATTATTGACTCAGAGCTGTTCATTTTCATTGTTTAAAACAGTCCCTCGTCATGATAGTTAACACCTTTAATGAGTTTTGGTGTATATGATGAATTTCAGTTCTTTATTTTTGAGCTGTTCTACAGATATTGAAAGCCACAGAATGAGGGCATGTTTTCCCATGCGCCAATTCAGCTTCCGGCACAAAATTTGAACGGTGAAATATGTTGTTGCCGTTGAACATGCATGATTCAGACAGAATTTGTGGCTTCATATGCATTTAAATTAATTTTTTTGTGTATAGTACGTTTTTTGTAATCAGTTCTTCATTTAGATATACGTAGGCTAAACTTGTCAATTTAGTCCCACGAAAACTGGTAAGACCACCATACATGGTATTTACCGTATAATTACCACCGCAAATTGGATACTGAGCAAGAGCAAACTTTTCAGCAAGTAAAAACACGAATATTTGCACATGACAACAACAACAACAACAACAACAACAACAAAAAAAAAACAAACAAAAAACAAATGTCAACTAAAAAAGAAGAAACCATTCTTCAACTCACGTATCGTTGGCTGCTTCCGCCATTTTGTTTCGAAGTCTCTGCCGGCTCTTCCAAATATCGAGTGGAAGAGACGGCAGAGCTTCTAAAAGCGGAAGACGCCCAATAGAACGCACCAGAATAGCTCCTCCAATTCTAGCAGCTCTACCGTTGGCCCAAACGAACCGGCTATAAGACATAATTGTTCAAATGGTCTTGGTCACGTGACCAAGATGGCCGCTTTTACTATATTTATGAGAGACCTTTAAAAATTATCTCCACTCGAACAGTGAGTCAGATACCGTTCAATCTTAGTTTTGACCATAACTATCAGGGTCCGTATCCACCAACCATTCTTAAAACCGTTCTTAGACTTATTCTTCAAGATTTTCCAAGTTTGAAAGTAACACAACTTCTGATTGGCTAAACCATATAGTTTAGCCAATCAGAAAGTGTGTTACTTTCAAATTCGGAAAATTTTGGAGAACAAGACCAAGAATGTTCTCAAGAATGGTTGGTTAATACGGACCCAGGAGTACTGCAAAGTCTTCTTTGACTAGCGTGATCGTCGACCTGCTTTTGGAAGGTGAACTTGGGCTACTACATTTTATTAATTTATATCACGAAAACATCATAAATCTTCTTTTCTGAAACAGCAAGGACTAGAAGGGATGCATTCTGTCCGTGCCACTATATAGAGAGATCCTTGTTCCAAGGTGATTGTTGTTTAAGTATGTTCAATGATATCCATATGGTCAAGCAAAGCACTGTCTTAAAGGTCACAGGTTTTACATTGAGTACTTTATGGAGAATAATTAACAGGAAACATGTCTAAAATTACAAGGCCTTATTTCCTACGTATCATCTTGTCGTCACCTGTCAGTGTCCATAATATATTCTCAGCTAAGAACGACCCTGTTCGAAAGATCACATGTTTTCACAGTTTAAGTTATATGTATAATTTAAAAAATCTTCTAAAGCTGCAAGGTATGAGGCTGCTACTAAAGCTAATGCCGATTTCCCAACGACCAGCTAGTTTTCCTTTTCACCATTGTTATTTTAATTCGGACATGTGCCGAAATCTGTCATGATATTTTTAACGAATGACTTTTCATTGGTACAAGTGATCGTTCTTCTTTTTCTTCTTATTATTATCATAATAAACAACTTGGTATTTTTTTATGTGTAACTTTGTTCGTAAATAGTGTTTCTTATCTATTCTTTTTATGTAATATTTAAAGACTAGTCTCTTATAATTCTTCAGTAGAATGGTCATATACCATACACTTTTCACTGGAATAGTTCTTATGTGTGTTTTAAATTTGCCTTATACATAAACGAATTTATGTGACATAAACTACATAGTTTTTTATCATACAATAAAATAACAATTACAATGAAAACGACGAGTGACACACTCACAATCTCTCACATACACCTCGTAAAAAATACCTTTCACACCATCATTTTGATAAATGAATAACTGAATTAATCAGTTTGCATTTCATGTAGTTGATATAGAGATATCCAAATTTGATTAACCGTATCAAAAAGAAAAGTAACATACTCAGTATTGAAATGAAATATTGCATGAAAAACCAAAACAGTAGACAGATGTAGAGAATATGTGAAATATCAACGGCTTAATATACATGTATAGATAGCGTGAGAAAGGAAGAACAGCTATTAACTTCCATTTAACCCTTGGGCTGCTGAATGGGATTCAGTGTACTTTGCGGGGTATGAAGATACAAGAATGATTGTGGTTCGATTCAGTGTACTTTGCGGGGTATGGATGAATGAGACTATCATAATCTACCTCCTCACTCAGTCGAGTCCGCTGCTACCTTGTGAACGTTCAGGGCTGTACTTTGTTTTGTAATTTGAGTAATTGTCGCCAATTTATTTACTGCGTTTAGTCACTTCTATCGAACCGATTACGAGGTCTTAATCACAGCTTAAATATTTTAAATTGTAGCTTTATATCTCGAAACTACATCTTTAGAGTAGTTTTACCCTAGAATAAATTTTCATAGTGTTTACTTGTCGGGCGGTTTTCCATTTTCCTATATATCCTGTTATTCTGAGAGAATTTGGTACAATAATGATGACGTCATCGATGGAAAGTGATTCTTATCTGTTTTCAGTATTGACAAGCATCTACAACTTAGTTATATGATTAATACATGACATGTAGTAAAAGTAAATTTGTTTTCTCCAGTTTATAGGATGTTTTTCTTCCTATATGTTGTTTTGCTCAACCCTTTACCCGACGACAAAATTTTACACTTGCCCATATTCAAAGCATTTGCAGGTGACAAAGCAGATGTGTTAAAATGATTTTAATAAGGTGGAAATATTGTGGTAAAAGGAAAAAATACTTGTTACCAGCGTTTTCTTCTTTTCCAACAATGTTTCCAAAAGTCATCTTCCTCACGGTCGTTAAGACTATGGATTGTTTGGTAAAGGGTTCAGAAAAAGATTCAGTGCAAAAGGTCCAACTTTGTGATCGGCAGGTGTTGTCTAATGTTCAAAGCCACATCCTCCAGCCAAGGAGAAAAGACGCTGAAAAAATTAATAGTTTGTAGAATGGCTCAAACGTTAGTCAGCCGTGTAAAACATAGATAAATTACCGATATGTAGGCTATTGTGTAAAGGATAAATGCATATATGGTAAATCTTTGATTTAAAACCGGAAACGTCACAACAGTAATTTTTTGATGGCCCCAAGAAAATGAAATGCATTTTCGGTCTATGCAACTTTGCAACCATCAGGGGCAACATTTGGCATTTAGATACAAGAATGATTGTGGTTCGATACAATAAAGCTGAAGTAAGTTAAAATTGGCTGAAAACGAGTACAGATAGATTTTTAATTGATTTTGAATTTTGCATTTAAATCTAGGGAGGTGGAAGTACAGAACAAAGCTGAACAGAACATATGTCACCATGACTTGTACAAAGTACAGCGTCAGTTGAACACGCTTCATACTGAACAACATCATGTTCATGGATATCAAAGCATGTTGTATGGGGGAAATGTTAGTATCTCGATTGCCAAATCACCACTCATCGCCCCCATCCATTCTCCACAGCTCTTTGCTTGATTGTGTCGTTAAGTATGTACCAGAACGAAGAGGAGTGGGGTTTTTTGTCTGTCCACCTGTTCGTTTGTGCGCCCTTCCGTAACATTTTTTTCTGCAACCTCATATCTCCTGAACCCACTGAAAGATTTTCTAGATTTTGGTCAAATGTTGACCTCAAATAGGCGGTGTGCAGGGCCCCTAGCTCAACAATGCAGACTAAAAGTAAATGTCATAACTGAAGGTCATGCCCTATCCATCTATCTATATTGCCTTGAACCCCTTACCACACGATCCCGAGTTTAAACAAAAGCTTTTGAAAACATTGTGGGAGAAAAGGAGACAATAAAGTTGACTATCATTTTCTCTTTTTCCTACAATGTTTTCTGTTCTATGGAAGATAAATTCCATTATTTGAGCCACCTTAATTTTTTCGTCTGCAGAAGCTTTCAATGAGGAGAAGTCTAAAATTTTGTCGTTGAGAGAGAGAGAGAGAGAGAGAGAGAGAGTTTCGATCAACTCTAAATAACTAGATTCATAAAAGTTCACGAACTGAAAATGTGTCCATCAATATCCCTTATACAAAGAGTCTGAGATTTGATTACCTCCCTTACCTTAAAGATTCCCGTCTGTACTGCGCGCGATGCTGCTTATTACTCTCTTTTCAGACGGCGAAATGCGAGACACATTCATATTAAAAATGAGCCACGCTCAGGCACAGGGGTGTTTAATTAACCCTTTACTGCACAATGACGCCTTTCGACGCCCCTGGGAAAGAAACCTTTTGAAAACATTGTGGGAAAAGGAGAAAATGCTGGTAACCAGCATTTTCTCCTTTTCCCACAATGTTTTCTACCCTATCAAAGAAAAATTGCACCATTTGAGCCACACTGAAATTGTCGTCTGCAAATGCTTTCAATTTGGACGAGGCTAAAATTTTGTCGTCTGGTAAAGGGGTTAATGCATCTCCTTGATGCAGTATACCGAGCAAGTAATTACATAGTTATGTATCCATAGAAATCCATTTTGTGTAAAAATCGACTGGTTTAAGAGGTAGAAACGTCCGTGGACATGCAGAAAATTCACCAAAAAACAGACAGTTTTGAAGACAGGTCAGTCTGCGCGGAGTGGGCAGGCTGACCAGTGTCAATACTTTTTGCAGATGCATTAAACCCCTTTTTTCACAGAGCGTGGCTCATATACATGTTGCCCAAATGATCAGATCTGTCTTTGAAAGAGCTGAAAACATTGTGTGAGAAGGAGAAAATGTTGTCACTAGCGTCTTCTTTTTTTTTACCACAGTGTTTTCAAAATCATTCTTACTCAGGAAGAAGGCAAAAAACATGGTGATTGTTTGGTTATGAGTTAAGAATCTTAACTTTTAAATTCCAAATTCTTCAAAAATATGAGTTGTTTTCAGAAACGGGTTATAGTAAATAAAAAAAAAAGAAAAACCGGAGTACAAAAACCTCAGGTGCTTTAGTGTGCATCTGACTGAATTCTAGAACTTTAGTTCATTGTTTGCAATCTTATAAAACATTTCTAAGCAGTTCTTACTTTTTCTTTAAATTAACAATCGTTTATGTATCGTCGCCACCGGTTACCCATCTGGGCACGCCCCGAGAAGGCTTTTATTTAGGTTGGGGGGGGGGGGGCAGGTCAAGATACAGGATGAAGTCCGCCCTAAGTTATGCCTTGTTCTTTAACCCTTTCCCAAACAAGCCCTGGTTTTCACGTGTCTGCAGTACAAGTCTTTTGAAAACACTGTGGGAAAAGGAGAAATTGCTCGTAACGAGCAATTTCTCCTTTTCCCACGGTGTTTTCTACCCTTTTGGAGAACTTTCTGCCATTTTCATCAAATTTAAAATTGTCGTCTGCAAACTCTTTCAATTTGGACCAGTCTAAAATTTATCGTTTGGGAAAGGGTTAATATGCTCAGTGTATAGCACCGTTACAAGGGACCTAGGTTCAACGTTTCATCCGAAAGGCTATTTGTAGTTTTAGATGGCCAGTGTTGGGAATCGAACCTTACATGTACATGTTTTTATCGCAAACCTAATACACTTGTCACGGAGAGCGCTTTCATATATGATATACGTATGATATATGTATTTGAAACTATATGAACCATGCTCTGTGAAAAGGGGGCTTAATGCATCTGCGAAAAGTATAGACCCATGTCAGCCTGCGCAGTCGGTCAATTTTCTGTATGCTCAAGGACCATTCTACCTCATAATTAAGTCGGTTATTTAACAAAGTAGCTGTTACTGATCCGTAATTATGTGATGGCTTAACTGGTATAATGTATCACGGAGACACATTAAGCCCCCTTTTGCCAGATTTTGCTCATATAGTATTGTTGTTACCCAGTGTTTCGGTTTGGTACATTGTCTTTTCGCGATAATTAAGCGGCGAGCATTAGGGTTAATGAATGAGCGACCAAACCGTTGTACGTTACAGATTTAGCGTCGGGAGATTTCGGTTAATCTATTTAATGCCACATGCAAATAAGAGAGCGAAAGGGAGAGAGGGAGAGAGGGAGAAAAAGAGATTGGTCATTGTTTAAAAAGCATTAATTATTATGACAAGTCTTTGTAATGGATTTCAATGGTAGCTATCTTACCGAAAAAAAAAAGGACCGATACAGCGCTTCATCATTATTCAACATGTATCGGGAAAATCGGGTATAGATTAGCCATTTTATCGGACTTATCTCGTCCAGTCCAGTCGGTTTTACATATTTTTGCTTTTTATGGGGTCCCCGAACAAAGCGCCGACCAAAGGACGTTCTTTGAAAGGCGCTAAAATCAATTAGCCTATGTTACAGCCTTGTCATCCGCAGATCTTATCTTAGTCCTCATTAGCTCGTCTGAGACAGGGAACCGTGCGTCTTCCAGCGGGGAATATTTATAACAGTTTTGATTTTCTTTAGCTCACCTGGTCTGCCTTTCACTAAACTACGTATGCACGAAATTTGCGTCCGCATTTATGTAAGCAAGCATTAAATCTCTAAACAAAGTATCGACCCATGACCCGCTGATTGTCCGTACTAAGTTTCAATGCTATCTGGGTCAATATTTACCAACCATTCCTAAGAACGTTCTCTGTCTTATTCTCCAGAATTTTCTAAATTTAAAAGTAACACAACTTCTGACTCGCTAAACCATTAATCAGAAGGTCGCGGGTCGATACTTTTTGCAGATGTATCAAGCACCTTTTTCAAAGAGCATGTTTATTGTCATCGCAGGCTGACCTAGGTCCAAACGTCTTGCTATCGATCAATTTCTGCATGTCAAAGGACTAGTATACTCTCATGATTCAGTCGGTTGTTATACAAAATGGATTTTACGGATCTATAATTATATGCTAACTTGCTTGGTATCATGCATCACAAGATTGCATTAAAGTCCCTTTTTTCAGAGCATTGCTCAAATACCTTTGGCCAAGGTGTCAGAAACCCCGCTTAGTAATAGACCTTGCTATCCAAATCGCTCTAATACCATAAGTGTATATTGCCTAGTTCATTTAACCTGACCCAGGTCAACATCATTTACATAAATTAAAAGTCTATTTTTACCCTCGGCATCGCACGGGGCTGCCTCCGGCATATGCCCCGAATGGTCACGGAAATATTTCGTAGGGTATGTGCGAATTAAATTGCTTACCTGTGTATATAAGTACCTAAAGAGAACTAGCTACAGTCTTCCGTAACTTCAGCGAATGCGAACTAAACTTCCCGAATAACAGTCGGGGTTCTATTTATATGCCTACTTATATATTCAGCATAAAGGTCAGAATCAGGTTAAATGAAGTAAGCAGTCGCTAAGATAAAGGTAAAGATGACTGCTGCATAATAAACTAATATGGTAAAAGTAGGATCCAAGTTCTAATTTGAAAAGAGATTTGCCCTTAACAATGCAAAAATCCAGCTCTTGTGAACTCAGGTGAGCATAACATGACCTTCAAGATTCTCTTTTTAATGAAATGATATCGATATAAAAGGAATAAAAAGGCAATAAGTCATTTTTAGAATACATATATGCGCCATGCTCTGTGAAAAAGGGGACTTAATGCATTTGCAAAAAGTTTCAACCCAGGTCAGCCTGAGCAGTCCGCGCAGGCTGACCTGGGTCGAAACTTTTTGCTTTTGGTCAACTTTCTACATGTCAAAAGACCATTCTACCTCATGATTCATCCGGTTGTCTGACAACATGGTTTTAAGGGATATATAATACTGTGATGACCTGCTTGGTATCATGCACTACAGAGAGGCATTAAGCCCTCTTTTTCCAGAACACGGCACATACATGTATGTATATGTAGCTTCTGTTAGTTGATGTTTTCTCTCGATAATTACTGTACTTTTCATAGCGATGATAATATCAAGCCGAACGTCTAAATCTGGGCGTCTGCCAAAATACTGGCTATAGCAGAAATGACAAGATACTCACCAAAAAAAATGAAAAAAAAAAAATGTTCAAGGTACACATGTGGTCAATAATGCAAGACAAGCCACCTTATTGGCTGAGCCGTCCTGTCAAGGACAAAAGGATGAGTAGTTTGAAAGTAGTAACTAGAGCCGGGCTCTCTTCTTTAGATATAAATTATATTGCGAATTTTGAATGTGGAGCTATACATGATCTGGGTTCGTATTCACCAATCATTAAGAACAGCCTTGTTCTTGTTCTCCAGAATTTTCAGAATTTGAATGTAATACAACTTCTAATTGGCTAAACCAATTTTGAATGTGGAGCTGTACATGATCTGGGTTCGTATTCACTAACCATTAAGAACAGTCTTGTTCTTGTTCTCCAGAATTTTCAGAATTTGAATTTAATATTACAACTTCTAATTGGCTAAACCATTTGGTTTAACCAATCAGAAAATTTATTTATTTCAAATTTAGAAAATCTCAAAGAATAAGACCAAGAATGTTCTTAAGAATGGTTGGTGAATACGGGCCCAGATTACTTGAATATTGGGTATAGATAAAGACAATTCTCTGAGTATTACGCTACATAATTGTTTAATTGAACATTCCGTCTGTCGGAACATTCTGTCTTTCTGGATTTTAGTATTATATCAAAATCATATGTTCAGCTAGACCCATTTTTCAGCTAAGCAATCGCAGCGTATTATTCAAAATTTAAAACTTGTTTATTATACCTCCGAATGTACAGCATGACCCAATGTTGATCTGAACATCACAGCTCATCACTTTGTCGCATAATCCGAATGTTCAGCCAGAAGAAGAATGGTCAGCTTAAATATGGTGCCTTTAACACTTAAGCTGCTGAATAAAAGAAAGGCAAATTTCTACTCAATACTAAAAGCCCAAACACTACTGTTTCAAAGTTGATTTCACCGGAAAGAAAATACCGCATCGGACAGTGTAGATCAAAGATCAGACTGCACGTTCTGTGCAGTCTGATCTCGATCTACACTGTCCGCCAAAGGTCAGTGGGTCGTGATTAGCAGCTTAAGGGTTAAGTTTCGATTTTAGTAAAATGTAGAAACGTTGGCTAGCCTCAGTTTACGACTGAATATTTTAGCGCAAAATTCAATTTTTGCTGTATTATTCGGAATGCATAGCTAGACCACGTGGTTATCATAGCTCAATAATGAAGTTTCAGCATATATCGAACGTTCAATTAGACCTAAGGTTGAGCGAAACATAGCAGCTCTGTAATACAAATTTGGTATTTTATTCTGTAATATCAATCGCGAATTTTGGCCGTTCGGCCAACTTCACACGCATACAGTTGTTACTATATGTCTGTCTTTAAAAGAAGGGAAGCCAGTCGAATTACGGAGTTTTACACTAGTACACTGTACCACTTCATCGAAGTCCACACTGACCCGAATGTTGGTATTTGACGATAGATTGTGTTCGACATCCTCGAGTTCTCCCATAAATGATTCATATCCATTTAGAATTGGTGTCCGCCCATTGAAACTTGATTGATTTTGAAGATTTATTACCTTTTCCACAGATGTAGAGACGCTGTATGTCCAGACACTTGACCACTTTTAATAACCCTATACCAAATGACGACATACTGATACCGTCTGAAGACGACAGATTACTTGTAAATGTAACGGGCTAAACTGAAGTGAAGTTAACTTTGAAATGGGAGAAAATATTGTGTGAAAAGGAGAAAATGCTGGTACCAGCATTTTCTTCTTTTCATTCAATATTTTCAAAAGCGTCTTTCCCCAGGGTCGAAAAAAAAAAAACAGGGTTCTCTGATAAAGGAGTTTAAAAGACGCAGACATGGACTGGTGTGTCTTGTTATGTGAGCATTTCCGTCTTTCCTTTGCTGTCGAACAATGACGAGCGCATCAAAGTAATTTATTTAGTATTAATAAGATAAAAAAAAAAAATAAGAGTTTCTAACAATTTTCATATGAGTAATGCTCTGTGAAAAGGGGACTTGATGCATCGGCGAAAAGTAACGACTTAGGTCAGCCTGCGCAGTGCGCGCAGGCTGACCTAGGCCGAAACTTTTCGCTATTGGTCAATTTTCTGTCAAAGGACCAGTCTACCTCATGATACAGTCGGTTGTTCAACGAAATGGTTTTTTATGGATCCATAATTATGTGATGTCTTCCTTAGTATCACGGACACGCATTAAGCCCCCTTTTGCCAGAACAAGGCTCATATATTTGTTAAAATACGCAGCTTTTTCCATTGCTTATATCTGATATGATAATGGTCAAAATTAACTATTTAAGTGCCTTGCACGACTTTAGTTGCCTTTGCGGCCAATGTAGATCAGGATCGATTCACAGAATATGCAGTCTGATCTGTATTCTAAACTCTCCGCTTTGCCGAGACATCCTGCCGTGAGGAAAATGTAAAAGTGGTCATATTAGAGTTTTACTGTTAGACTGAAAATGTGAAGGTCACCTGGGGATCATGCAGAAGATTTCAAAAAAAAAAAAAATCCCAGTAAACATTTGCACAATTTGCATTTTGAATAAATATTCTGCACAAAACATGCGGCATCTTATGCTATTTTTTGTTCTGTAAATTTCCTATAGTCAGATTCAAGTTTGAATTCCAGAGTAAATACATGAGGGAAATTTCACGAAAAGACCGGCTTAACTCATCTCCTGCCGTTTGCGACTGTAAGCGGAGAGTTTAAAACAAGACATGATGCACAAACATGCAGTCTGATCTTGCTCTGCACATTCCAGTGCTCTCTCGGTACTAACAGTTATGTCATGTGGACCCAATCCAGTGCTAAAAAAAGGACCTTAATGAAAGCTGTTTTTGTAACAGTCAAAAATCTTAAGTCGGCCGGATAAGGATTGAAAGGTCACTCTACCCGATGGCATTTTTGGTTGACCATGACATCTATTGCCTCTGACCACTGACTTTCACCCAGATGGGCATCAATTTGATTTGATTAGCGGACGAAAATTGGTCTTGTGTCAGGGGGCTTACCTTGAAACGTGTCAGGGATTGCCCGTCACCACTTCATGCTTATCGCAGTAAAACTGTCCATTTTCGTCCAAACCCGAAATTTTGAGATGGACACCCTGAACCCTTTTGAAAATATCCTATGAGTGTAAATGGAAATACCCGATATTTTTCTTTCCTTTGGTTTGTCCTTTCGACTCTCGAAAAAAAATTTGTTGATATGCGTTACTCATAATTGTTTATGTTTGAACCATTACAAAGGTACTAAGAGTTGGCACAGGAATAAAATGATTGATTTAATGGTTTTACGCCGTTTTCAACATTATTCAAGTCATATTACGGCGACAGCTCACATATTCATGTATGTCCTGAGTTTCACCAGTACTACGATGGGGATATGAAGTTTCTTGCCCGAGGACACACCAGCATAAGGCACAAGAATAATTTTTGATATTCTGTTGGTTGTATTTTGGTACAGAAGAACAATGTTCGTATTCACCAACCATTCTAATTACCTTCTAAGTATAATTTTAGAAAGAAACATTTGGTTTAGCCAATCAGAAATGATGTTACTTCAAATTTAGAAAATTCTTGAAAATAGGACAAATAATGTGCTTGAGAATTCTTTGTGAGTATGGACCCAGGACTAATTGTTTCAAATGAAGTTAAAACCACGTCATTGTGGTCATAAAATCCACATTAGACGGAGATGGGGAAGAAATGCGGACAGCAAAGTCAAAAACAAATCTAAAATAAATGATGCTGGCAAAAAGTCAGTTTTTCTTGTGAAAGCTTTACTGAATTTCTGCACTTAAATTCTTTAATAAGGAAAATCTTCCCATTGTAATCTACGTGATTAAAATCTAAGACATTTTACCATTTGTATAACTAATAGACCTTTGAAAAAAGTTTGCTGCAGTGGACTTCGAAAACATGTTTTGTCAAATATACAGTATCAAAATAAATTAAGGTTTAAATCAAGAGGCCATGTAAGGAAAAAAGAAACATTTTTCTATTGGCAACAATGTTTTAAAAATGGTTGCAAGACATGATTTTTTTTTGCATGAGAACATAGATTAAGGAATACTTATTCTAAAATATCCCGAAGTAATTTTAAAAGCACACCTTCAAAAAGGGGCAAAGGTAAAGCAACAATAAACGATTGGTTAAACTCGTCTCCGGAGACGTAAAACTAACACCGCAACTAAATACCTTTATGGCTATTTAAACGTTGATTAACTCCTTAAATGGAAAATTGCCTCTAATTCTATTTATTTGCTTTTCAACGGATTGAGATAAGATGAACTTCAGTGAAAAAACATTCCGCTTAATAAAGAGAATGCTCAATGGGTCGTAAAAGGATATTAAATTACACGTGGCATGGGTGATGTCAAAGGAAGACGATAACGAAGTAATGCTATATGTAATTAGAGTTACATCATCGCCCCTGCCCTGAAATGACGATTTGTTTATTTTTGTAAATGATAGGGTGGCGTTATGTGACACTCGAATATACAGCGCCCCCTGGATGTTTTTGTTTGTTGTCAGTTTTCGTGAACGGTAACATGGCGTTGAATTGGACTCATTCCTGAACTTCTTTTCGTATTAGCTGCTGTCACATGTCGTTAACTCGTTGTCTGACCTCTTTACCCTTAGCAAGATGACGAAATCCTTAACTGTTTACCAAACGACAAAATTTTAGGATTGTCCAAACTGAAAACATTTGCAGACGACATCTAAAAAGTGGCTGAAATTATGGAATTTGTCTGTGAAAGAGTAGAAAACATTGTAGGAAAAGGAGAAAATGCTAGTAACCAGCATTTTCTCCTTTTCTCACAATGTTTTCAAAAGCCTTCTTCCACGTGGTTGTTAAAACTCGGCATTATGTGGTAAAGGAGTAAGTCTTTAACAAAAGAGAAGAT
This sequence comes from Tridacna gigas, assembly GCA_945859785.2. Lineage (NCBI taxonomy): Eukaryota > Metazoa > Mollusca > Bivalvia > Cardiida > Cardiidae > Tridacna > Tridacna gigas. The sequence goes on along the minus strand of OX244029.2, from coordinate 10,112,446 downwards.
TTTAGGATTGTCTAAACTGAAAGCGATCGCAGACAACAAAATAAACGTGACTCAAAAATTGAAATTTCTTTTTGGTTTGGTAGAAAACATTGAGGGAAAAGGAGAAAATGCTGGTTACCAGCATTTTCTCCTTTTCCAACAATGTTCTCGGTTGTTTCCTTTTTCAGGGTCGTTGAAACTTGGAATTGTTTGGTAAAGATTTAAACGCTTGTGCGAACAGTGTAGATCAAGATCAATTTGAACAGTTTGTGTAGTTTGATGTTGGATCTACACTGTCCGAAATATTTTTGCTTTATTCTGGTGGAATATTACTGAAATTTCAACAGTTGGACAAACTGTATGTATAAAAATCTGCATCTAAATTTCAAATTCTAGTATTCGAAGGTGTTATATGAACACGGTTCAGTGGCAGAATTGCTGAGTCTTCAAACTCATTTCTGTACTCAAATTTTTGTTGTCCTTGACTCAGTGATTCGTGGGTTGAATACGTAACTGGGAAATCTTTGTTCGATCCCAGCTTTAATGCTGGTCGCGTGGGAGTGTCTTTGGACAAGGACATGCACAACAACAACTTAGTAGTGATAAACCAAGGAAAGACATACATACGTGAGCTGTCGCCTTTACTTGACTGAGGCACTAGATCGACAATGGCGTGGAGCTCTTATCAAACAAACAAACAAATTACTATGAGGCAACTTTGTTGCTCTATTCCATCAGTCGATCTCAGTCAGTAACTTTCGAGACCTGAACCCTTGGGTCGCTGGTTCGATTCTCAGCCTCCGCCGAATTTATCTAAGTACTGGTGTCAATCGTTGCCACTGGATTTATCTCTCTACACTGAACGTTGATCCGAGGATGCTTTTGTGAGAAAGCACCTAGTGCCTCGGAAGATATCATGAGTCAAGTACATCCTCAGAAAGAAATTGGCCTAGCTTGGAATTCAAACCAGCAACCCTCTGGTCTGAAGTCACCGACTGTGCTACAGGGACTCGCCCCAGGGTAAAAAAAAAAAACTAGGGATTGTTTCGTACACGGTTAAAAACCCTAATCGACTGACTGCTTTGATATCCCGGTGGTGCTCGAATCCCTCGAACTAACTGTCAAAATACACGTATATGGGAAAAATGGTTTAGTTATTTAAAGATAAACAGCTAAACTGTAAGCTGTTTAGTATTTCTAATAAGAGATAAAAATCTAAAATCAAAACACATATGTTGTACAAAGATTATTCTTTATCTTTCACGCTGTCCCATCAGCAAAACATGTCACCGCTGGCGAATATTTTATCGTTCGCCTTGCAACAGATGGAGTGCGCTAAAATACTTGGTTATATTTAGATAGTATCATTCTCTAATTATCAACACTATCTGCATCATTTTTGCCACCAATTCTGATATCTAACAACAGTTTTGCGCATCAATAATTGACGGAATTAAATGACACCGTTTCCGATTTGTGAACAGCCCGTATCTATGCAACGTCCCTTGGGTTAAACGATCGTGTTTCATTGTTTTATATTTACGACTATGTCTCAAATGTATTTCAGGGTCTATGATCACCAACCATTCTTGAGAATATTCTTAGTCTTATGCCGGAGAATTTTCTGAATTTGAAAGTAACGCAACTTCTGATTGGCTAAACCATTCGGTTCAGCCAATCAGAAGTTATGTTACTTTCAAAACTAGGAAATTATTGAGAATTAGCCAAAGAATATTCTAAAGAATGGTTGGTGGATACGGACCCAGGTCTTAAAAATATCATAATATTATAAATCAGGACAACTTTTTTCTTGTATTTGAATCTAGAAGCGGACAGGGTAGATCCAAGATCAGATTGCACGTTCATGCAGTCTGCTCTTGACCTGCACCGTCCGCGAAAGCTACAAATTTTGCCTCTTGGTGGGGAATGGATTCAATTTTATCCTGCTTAGTTTAGATTAACAACAAAACAAATTATCTATTGATGTTTATGCTTATAACAAAGTTGACATGACTGACTGGGTAACGAAAGGTGCCGATATAGATCAGATGGCATGATATAGCAGGCTAAACTCTCTCCGGCTGTAACAGGACCTCAGAGCTCGCGAAACTTTATGAAAGTGATATTTCAATATATGAACCGTGATCTGGCAATAAAGGATTTAGTGCATTTCCGTGATGCATGGTACCAAGCAAGTCATCATAATTATAATTCTGAGTCCCTAAAATTCATTTTGTCTAACAACTGGCTGAATTCAAAGGTAGAATGGTCCTTTGACATGCAGAAAATTAACATTTAGCAAAAAGTTTCGACCCATGTCAGCGTGCGCGGACTGCGCATGCTGACCTGGGTCGATACTTTTCGCAGATGCATTAAACTTCATATTCACAGGGCATGGCTCATATCTAGGACTGTTACCCATCAATAATTGAAGGAATTAACCCTTTCCCAAACGACAAATTTTGGACTGGTCCAAATTGAAAGAGTTTGCAGACGACAATTTTAAATTTGATGAAAATGGCAGAAAGTTATCAAAGAGGGGAGAAAACACTGTGGGAAAAGGAGAAATTGCTCGTTACGAGCAATTTCTCCTTTTCCCACAGTGTTTTCAAAAGACTTGTACTGCAGACACGTGAAAACCAGGGCTTGTTTGGGAAAGGGTTAAACGATTTGTGAACATCTTGTATGGCGAGAATCCGTTACATCAGAATTTGATGTTCATTTTCTCCATTTTAGTTTTTTCAAATGAAGAACCTGTGCTAACTGATGCACACGTAATGCTGATACATTTCTTTTTAGATCAAAAAGAATCTGAAGAAATTCAACTGAATCCCACGTGATAGAGCCTTCAGTCTTCCCTGCTTCCATACAGCATACACGAGTCAAAATGGCGTGACGCGTCAAAAGATAGGGGTCCTGCCTGGCTCAGCGGTAAAGTGTAGGACTTGTGACCTGGAAGCCACAGGTTCGAGCCTCACTGGATCCATTGGTTTTTTTCGTGGGAGTGTCCTTGGGCAAGACACTTCAGAGCCCTAGCCTAGTACTGGTGGAACCCAGGAAATACGTGATTATGTGAGCTTTCGCAGTGATATGACTGAAATAATGTTAAAAGCGTCGTAAAACACCATTCAATCAATCAATCAATCAAGCGTCAAAAGATTTGACTCTGTTACACTGGAAGACAGCTTAAAAATATCGCGGTGAAGAAACGCTTGTGTGGTAAAGTGCTCATAAGGTGTTTGGCTAGGAATAAAAGATCGTTTTATTGTTGCGATAAAAGTGAAAATTATCGGTAAAACACATTGGAAAAAAAAAAAGGCTGGGAATAATGGTAATGAAAAATAATCCTTTAATCGGCCAACCACGCTTATCGGAATAATTGAGTGTAATTCCATTTGGAATTAACCCTTTCCGAGTTTTAACGACCCTGATATTGAAGACTTTTTCAAAACAATGCTGGTAACCAGCATTTTTCCTTTTCCAACAATGTTTTCAACCCAGTCAAAGACAGAAGTCATCAATTGAGCTACGTTGTTGTCGTTTGCAAGGAGTTTCTTTTTGGTCGAGTCTTAAATTTTATCGTTTGGTAAAGAGTTAAAGAGATCAAAAAAATTATGATAGGCGTTATCACTGGGGCATAGTTAGTCAGCTCGGTAAAAATACATTATTAAGGAGTCACGGTGATTAGAGAATATAACACTAATTATCAGTCAATCTCTCATAGGACAAGATAAGAACTTTTTCTGTGTTTTTTTTTTTTAAACTCATATTCTCCAGCATACATTCTTGCGTGTCTTGCAGCAAAGCACTATTGAAAACATTGTGGAAAAATGAGAAATTGTTCTAGCCGAGCAATAATGTGTTTCTACAATGGCTTCACTTGTATTTATATAAGTAAATAAACTGCTTATGAAAACGACATGTGTACAAGACCCAAAAAAATTACAGGGCAAAAATAGATGATCAGTCTACATCCAGCCCGATGGGCTTACAAGTGACTGACAATTTAACTCTTTACAACACGATAAAATTTTAGCATTGTCCACGTTCAAAGCATTTGCAGACGACAATTTTAAAAGCAACTCAAAACATGAACTTTGTCTGTCATAGAGCAGAAAACATTGTGGGAAAAGGAGAAAATGCTGGTTTCCAGCATTTTCTCCTTTTCCCACAATGTTTTCAAAAGGCTTCTCCCTCAGGGTCGTTAAAAGTCGGGATTGTGTGGTAAAGGGTTTTAAACAGCTATTTAAGCCATGCTCTGGCAAAAGGGGTTTAATAGATCTCCGTGATGCACTGTACCAAGCAAGTCATCACATAATTATGGATCCATAAAATCTATTTTGTCTAACAACTGACTGAATCATGAGGTACACTGGTCCTTTTAACATACAGAAAATTGACCAATATCAAAAAGCATCGATTCATGTCAGCCTGCGCTAATTGCGCAGGCTGACTTGAGTCGATACTTTTTGTAGGTGCATCAGACCACCCCCTTTTCACAGAGCATGGCTCGTTTATATCGGATAGTAGATTAAAGCCTCAAATTTCGTTTAACCCTTTACCACACAATCCCGACTTTTAACGACCCTGGGAAAGAAACCTGGTAACCAGCATTTTCTTATTTTCCCACAATGTTTTCTACCCTTCCCAAAATAAATTTCAATGTTTTAATCATATTTATTTTGTCGTCTGCAAATGCTTTCAATTTGGACCAGTCTAAAATTTTGTTAATTATTCCTATTTACATATATGATTTCAAAGTCTTCTGCTTCAAGTCCATTAATGCCTTTACCACACAATTCTGACTTTTAACGACCTTGTCGAAGAAGGCTTTTGAAAACATTTTGGGAAGAGCAGAAAATGCTGATAACCATCATTTTCTCCTTTTCACAAAATGTTTTCTATCCTTTCAAAGACAAATTCCCCCGTTTGAGCCATATTTAATTTGTCGTCTGCAATCTCTTTGCATTTCGACGAGGCTAAAATTCTGTAATTTGGCAAAGAGTTAAGAAGATAATGAGTAAAGTCAGCTTACATAACTCATAATTTGTTGAATTTATTTAGTGTGATATTGCAAAACAAGTAATGTAAAATTTACAAACATTTCTTTGATCAAATGACCTTTTCCACGCAGTAAAATAATAGTTACAGGCTTTCAGAATTGTACTGGAATGTGTAAGAAACCTTAGAGGAATACGTAGCCTTTTAATATTTCCAAGAAAAAGCCAATGGATGAATATTTCTATAACTACGTACTGAATGTTACATGTTGTCTTGCAAGGTTACCGCTAATTATACAGCCAACTAAAACATTAACAAAAAGCATGTTATTTCTTAATTAATGGTTTGACAAAATTAGAAAAAAAAAATCACGATATTAAACTATATTAGACCTGCTTGAAGCTACTCGGGTAGTCAGAAAACACCCAATATATTTGCTCTTTACCACACAATCCCGAATTTTAAAGGCCCTGACAAAGACAGTCTTTGAAAGCTTTGAGGAAAAAAGAAGAAAATGCTGGAGACCAGCATTTTCTCATTTCCCTTCAATGTTTCCTACCCTTTGGCATTAAGTTTCATTATTTAAGCGTCATTTAATTTGTCGTCTGTAGCCAAGACCCCGTAGCTGAGTCGGTAGCGTGCAGGACTTGAGAACAGGAGGTCGCTGGTTCGATCCCCGGCTTGGCCAATTTATTTCCGAGGATTGATGATAGTCATCGCGATAGGATTCATTCCTCTCTCATCGCTGACCATTGTTTCAACTATGGTTATGTGGGAAAGCAGCCAGTGGCTTGGAAAGAATATTGTGCGGAGTACTGGTAAATGAAACTCCTGGAAAGCATGGAAAGGTGCACTGGCCGCCGTGATATAACTGAAATAATGTTGAAAACGGCGTTAAACACCATACAATCAATCAATCAATTAATCAATTTGTCGTCTGCAAATGATTTCAATTAGGACCAGTCTAAACTGTTGGTGTAGGGAAAGAAGAAATCAGTAATTTTTGGATAGTCCTTTAATTCGTCTTTTTTTACATTATTTTTCACCAACGTCTAGATACACGTTTGCTATATTCGTGGGAACTGTTGTACTAGTAATCCATCAGGAAACCGTGTAGTGCAGTAACAATTTAGGGCTGAAATAGATAAGAAATTCCTGTTATTGGATATCAGGCGTGCTGCATCACCATTTTACAAAAAACAGCCTGTTGGAGTAAATACTTTGAATTGATACACGGTTATATGATTGAATGACCTTGCTTTAGTCCCTTACTAAAGTATCCCATGTTTTCATGACCAGGGGAAAAGACGGCCATTGAAAACGTCTGTGGAAAAGGAGACAATGCCGGTATAGCATTTTCTCCATTGTCAGAAATGTTTTTTATCATTTAAGGGAAAATTCCCGCATAAGAGCCACATTTGATTAACGTCTGCAAATGCTTCCAATACGCACAGGTGTAAAAGTTTTGGCGTTTGTTAAGAGTTAACCCTTAACCTGCAGAATAAGTGAATTGAAACTTTCAAGCCGATTGTAAAACCCATAATTTTACTATTTCAAAATCAATTTTGATGGAAAAATATCTCCTTATCGGACAGCGTAGATCCAAGATCAGACTGCATGTATTCTGTACAGTCTGATGTTGATCTACACTGTCCTCAAAAGGTCCCGAGTCGCCCTTAGCAGCCTAAGGGTTAACGGCGCAAAAGAAAGTAGAAATTTAAAACTGACAATGCTTAGAGAAAATCAACACGAACAAGTTCACGCTACTTTACTGTATTTTCCCCATCTTGATCTAGATTACCACAAAAATAACCATGAAATGTCCAGATAATCACTGACCGTTTTGTGGATAAATAAAAACCTCTATCACCGATGGGCACCGAAAACAGAGTTGAAAATGACCATCACAAACGTCACCTAATCGCCGGACCGTCCGGCCGAAGTACCTAGCTCTTCTATACCCGATTGTTAATAATCGTTTCACTTCTCACGATATTAATGTCCATGTTGATTTTAGGGCCATCACTCTGGAGCCGCCATTTTTATTCGACAATAGGATAAATTCAAAATCTGTTTTCTTACAATTTAATCGCCATCGGAAAATGTTATTGTCTCGTTCAATGGCGATAGGTATTGTGAAGGACCTTTAAATTTTTTTTATAGAGTTTAATAAATCATCTGACCCTGGAGAAATCTGACACGATTGTATCTCGAACTTAGAGTTATAGAATGACAACGATCGACAGTCTTATTATCTTATAAGCACATAGGATACTGTGGTGCTCACCCCCGTGTACATTCCTGGACTCATAGTTACCCGCCGTCTAAAGTAGATTACGAGGTCTGTAATTCTCAAGATCTTTTTTTTTTTATATATTCAGAAAGTAACGCAATTTCTGATTGGCTAAACCAAATGTTGTGTTACTTTGAAATTTAGAAAATTCTTGAGAGATAAATTTTAGCGTGCTATTAAGAATTATTGGGAAATACGAGCCCTGAGTCCGCACTCAGCAACCATTCCTAATAACATTTTAATTTTCAAAAAAACTTCTATATTAAGAGAAAGCATAAGCCACTGAAACTACATTGGTCTATCATGGAATACCGAAATTTTCATTATCCGACACCGTTACCTTAAATAGTACATTGGCGACTGCTTCTATACAGTACATTATAGTAAGACTAAGTGTGCACGAAATCGAAGAAATTGAACCCTGTCCCCTTTCAGGGATAATATTTAACCAAAATCTAGTTGTGCTGATCAGTTTACAAATGATATTTCTTGTTGACCCAGACCTTCCGAAGTTCCAAATGGCTCTTGCGATCAAGCAAAACCACTGATCTCAAAAATTTTAAAAAGCCTGTACATTTTCCGGATCGCCATGCGGTGACGTCACATAATTTATTATTTCGCAGCGAATTATAATTAACACGACACTATGAATTCCTCAGAGAATGAATAAAACACTATGAAAAATCAAAGCGGTAAAAGCGCTGCTGAGGTGGGGTGCGTTTAATCCTGCTCAAATTGAAATCTAACTATTGTGCCAAATGATAAGCACGTAGTGCTACTAGAAAGAATTAAGTAAAAGCAAGTAGACATTTAAAGAGCTTGGGGGTATCTCTACTATTAATCTCAGAACAAAATAACAAGTTCCTCTTTTTTGTGTGTGAGGGGAAGGGGTTCAATAGAATGTCCAATTCAAACGACATGAAAAGTATTATTAAGCAATATCTAGACAAATAACGCAATCCTATTCAAAAAAATTACCACAATAGTTCTCATGATGCTTCTAGGCTTTCCATGACACTTGTTGGCGCTTCTTGACGCTATTTGGTGGACTGATTCATAAATGCGTATACCTAGGCATGCCTCATGGTAGTCTGTTCTAACACTCTTTTTTGTAAATTGTGTTATGATAATGGTGTATTTTGTTTTACATATTTATCATCCAAGTCGTTTTTTGGTCATGCCTTGATGCCAAAGTGAATAAAAGGCTTTCTTAATAGAACTATTTTTCCGGGTAATGATTTTGCAATGTTAGGTACCTCAGAATTTTAGGTTCAATTTCCCACATGGTGAATCTGAGCTGGGATGCTTCGCACCCTACTTCAACAACACTGTATCGTTCGATATTTCGGCTATTGCCCTTTCAAGAGTTCGAAACACTTTTTAGACTAGCGAAGCTAGTCTATAGGCATCATGATTGACCTAGAGTCAAAGTAAACAAAAAACCCCACAGTTGCCAAATACTGCCTCACAGAAAATATTTCTTTCTGTTAGAAATCTAAATTCTGTTATATATGACAATTTTGACAAACACCACTAAATCCCTACCACTCCAATTTGAACATGTTGTCTTACAAAGTAATAAACTGAACAAGAATTAATTTTTAAGGTACAAGATCTTTGCTTATATGTTAATTAAGTGACCTATGCAAAGCAGAGAATCACTTATTCCTACACCACTGTAACATTATGAATGAATCTATTAATAGATACACCTAGGTAACTTGTAGCAAATCCCAGCTATATTAACCCTCACTGGACAGAGAACCCTTGTCATTCCTTCAGTCATTCATTATTTAGATCATTGTGTGCACAGTTAAACTGTTATGTTAAACTGTTATTCTACGTCTTGAATATTAACCCTTTACCAAACAGTCCCAATTTTAACGTCACTGAGGAAGAATCCCTTTGAAAATATTGCGGGAAAAATAGAAAATGCTGGTAACCATCATTTTCTCCTTTTACCACATTCTTTTCTGCCCTTTTGGAATCAGGTTTCATCAGTTCAGCCTCATTTAATTTTATGGTCTGTAACAGTTTTGAATTTGGACGAGTGTAAAACTTTTCTTTTTGTAAAAGAGTTTAAAAGTTAACTACATCTTGTGCTATTGGGTATTAACTTATTGATTGCATGATGTTAAACGCCGTTTCCTACATTATTTCTGTGATATTGCTGCGGCCAGAGCCCCTATCTATGCTTTCTTCGAGTTTCTTTTACCAGCACTACCGCAACTCAATGACCTTTTGCGGACAGAGTGGATTAAGATCACACTGCACAAAGCGTGCAGTCTAATCTTGGATCTACACTGTCCAATAATAGGATATATTTTCTCCAAAATGCAACTTTGAAATAGCAATATTTAAGTGTTTACCATCGGCTTGAAAGTTTTTAACATATTTTAGCGGGTTAAGGGTTAAGGGTTAAACTTAAGCTGGATTATAGTTAACCAATAGCACACATAGCCCCGGCAGCTCAGTTGGTAGCGTACAGGACTTGAGAACAGGAGGTCGCTGGTTCGATCCCCGACTCGGCAAATTTCTTTCTGAGGACTGATGATAGTCATTTCAAGAGGATTCATTTCTCTCTCATGTTTCGACGATGGTTATGTGGGAAAGCAGCCAGTGGCTTTGAAAGAATAATGTGCGGAGTTCTGGTAAAAGAAACTCAAAGAAAGCATGGATATGTGCACTGGCCACCGTTACATAACTGAAATAATGTTGAAAAACAGGGTTAAACACCTAACAATAAATGAATCCAATTCGCTAGTCTGTCAGTACTTTCAGTACTTTGATTCCTCTAGAACACGGTTTTAGCAAGAATTACTGCAGCCAAATTGTTTCACAAGAAAATAAATCTTGAAAAAGGCAATAGCCGAAATATCGAACGTTAGAGTGTATTCTTTTTTTTTTTTTTTTTTTTATAGTGCATATTTTTTTTTTTTTTCAAACAAAGATCTAAACATGTTTGGTTGATGTATTGATGAAATTATTAATTTATTATTTCGTCTGTTGTATTTTCTCTTTTCATCTAATCCGGTCCAACGAATTTCATCTTCCAATTCGCATAATTTCAAACGCGTAATTACCATTTATGAGGACTGTTCAAATATGAATGCATCTAAGCCCCTAACATTTGATTCTTCATAGGTTTCTCTGAATTTTTTATTTTGTTCCCTCAAAGTATTCACCTCCAACAGGTATACAAAGTTTCAGTCTCCGGATCCAATCTTTGAAAGCATTTTCATAGTCTTTTTTAGGCATACTATGAAGACACTGGAACATTGCAGAACCGAGGTGTTTGCGCTGAACAAATTTTCGACCTAAAAGGTATTTTTTTTAGCTTTGGAAACAAAAAGAAGTCACAAGGGACAAGGTCAGGTGAATACGGAGGGTAGGGGAGCACAACGACTTTTTCCTGCTCCACAAAGTCTTGCATTTCTTACAAAAGACAATGTCTGAAACTGAAGGTTTATACACGTTGAAATAGAGTTGACAGAACATGAATTCCAGTGTCTTCATAATATGCCTAAAAATGACTATGAAAATATCTTTAAAGACTGGATCCGGAGACTGAAACTTTGTATATCTGTTGGAGGTGAATAATTTGAGGGAACAAAATAAAAATTTCAGTGAAACCTATGAAGAATCAAATTTTAGGTGCTTAGATGCATTCATATTTGAGCACTCCTCGTACTGGTCAAAATATTTGGCGCGTATTTTTATAGTAAATTCACTGAATTATAATTCGCTGCCTCATTATGAATTATGTGACGTCAGTGCATGGCGATCCCGAAAATGTGGAAGCTCTTTAAAATCTTTGAGTTCAGCTCTTTTGCTTTATCTCACACACAAGAAAATTAAATTTTTAGTGCTCCGTGATACACCAATAGAGTCTCAAAGGCCTGTGGAGAAAGTATTGTAATTTCTGGTGAACATGGGCCCTGCATTAAAATCAGGAGGATGCTAGACCAAAGAAAGCATACTTTTATAGCGGAACATACCATTAACGTTTTTCCTTGTTCCTTTCTTAAATACACCCTAAACACAGAAAGGACGTAGGGAAATATCCGAATTAAGAGTGCGATTGAATGATCTCTATGTTTCCATGGGTTGATCATTCAGAAGTTACAGAGAAATCGTGTATGACGACCATATGTACAATATGAACCGAACAGCAGTTTATTTGTATAAAACAAGTTCACAGTTGAACATAGTCACAAAAATAGCAATAATAAACATAAAACATTACGAGATCTAGAGCGAGCATGACAGCAAGGATACATATACATGTATACATGTAGTACTTTCACCAAAGTTATAAAAAATGCTTCAAATAATTTAACTTTTGCTTGACTGTACTTACATATAATATTTGCCTACTGGATAGAAGAAAAAAAAAAAAGAACATAATATTCAACATGTATGCTTATGGTGTTTTTACGAATATCAAGGGCATCTTTGATAAATCTTGACAAATTAAGGAGCTGTTTGCCATCTTCGTTAATGTGACTGAACGGCTGGATAATAAACACGCTCATGCTTGCCTGTTTACAAAAAAAAGTTTTAGTTCTTGAATGGCCCCCGTGTAGCTTTACGTATAATTTGAAATCATTTCTTTCAAGCCTACTCGTACTTCATAATACGCAATTTCAGGTATAACGTATTGTACGTGTTGACCCAGAATAGATACATCGATATTGAGAAAAGGCAACCTGAAGCCTCCATGAAAAGTATGATTTTCCATTGAATATTTCCTTTCGCTTTAATCACTAGTTAGATAGATAATGTTCAAAACAGGACTGCTGGTGTACCGCTTTGTGCGAGAAAACAGTTTTTGTCAGGTATCGACATATAAGATATAGCCTTGTCTAATTCAGAATTACGAATTACACTATAACCGTCATTGTCACTTTTAACCAGCAGTCACCAGTATTAAGCAATTATTACTCCAAGCCTCTTATCTGAGTTTTGAATATAATAGTCCCTGTGTTAAAAAGTCAGCTTTCTTAAGAAGCCAGTAATTTTTTTCCCTTGGCTGGCTGCTAAAGACAGGTTTTACAGATTTCTTTCCATTCTTCCCCTACAATATCACAAAACGCAAATTCAAGAAAAACAAACAACTGTATTTGGTGAATAGATAACTAAAACAATAAATGGAAATCAAGAATAGATACCCTGAACCTTTTAAAAGCAGTAAATTTCTACTTAGAATCTCTCCTTTCACTAAATCACTAATTAGTTTCAGTTCTTTACAGATAAAATTCACGTATTTTCCCCATTATCAAGATTCCATAGTTCCTCTGGGATGGACCTTTTAATTCGTTAATCGTGTCGGCTGTCAAACGCAGTGTTTTTGTCAGTCTCGTTGACGAATGTAAAGATACTATCAGACAGTACTATAGAATCTCTGGTCCCTTGTTCTGGCACGGGGCGCGAGTCATATCTGTCTCTGTATAACACTGTACCTGCAAATGAAGAAAGAATATGCTAAATAGACAGCATTATACTCATTAACTTTTTTCATGAACTCTTTACCAAACGACAACATTTTAGACGCTTCCAAACTGAAAGCATTGTTAGGCGACAAATCATAGTGTCTCAAAATGACTAGGATTATATTATGAAAGGGTAGAAAACTTTATGGGAAAAGGAGAAAATGCCAGTTACTTGCATTCTTCTGTTCTTATGTGTTTATTTTATCACTGTTGTATAATGTTTGCTAGTTTGGCGGAGAGACAATAAAATGTACACCTTTGTTTTGAGTGCAAGACAGCCATTGCGAATTTTCCTACATTACACACTTTTGGGATCAGCAAATAGTGCCGTATTTGGACAACGCTCTGTTATCATTAGCCTCTTTTCTTAAACATTGCTGATCCAGATTTCTTTGTGAAATAAACTGTATAAATTGATGATCGTGACGAAGCTGTTACTTTTATCATCTTTAGATTCAAAACAAATTCATTATATTCAAGTTTCTGTGACACTAATCTTTGGCCTGGATATAACACCTGTCAAAGAAGCGAATAGACATGTAAATTTCTATAAACATGTACATGTAGGCCTATGTTAAAAGATAATGAGCTATAATATTTGTGATACGGTTATGTGCTAAAATGAATCTGACATTAATTGCTCTGTGGTGTTAAATTTTAATAAACTCGGCGACAAAAAATGTTAAGCTCGCTAACGGCTAGCTTAATATTTTTTTCTAGACTCGTTTAAGAAAATTTCATCTTGAACGCCAAATTATGTCAGACCCTACATCTCCTTGAAACCTCCATGAGAAATGCCTTAAATGGCATACTATGTTATTGGAAAGGTCTATTTCCGTTATTTAGCAGACTAAGCGATAACACCATTAAACGTCACAAAGTGCGGGTAGCATAAATCCCACTTAGCGACAGTTCGTTTTGACACGTTTCTGATGCGTCCATAGATACTCTTCAAACCGTCCGAGATGTTCACGATGTTCTACACGATATGGACTCTCGGCCTGTCGTTCCACCATTTACTGATAAGCTTGTTACGTTTGTTACTCGAAACACTAATGACACAGGAACGCCGCATCGTTTGCAACAGATTTTTTCCCTAGATTTTGGCTTTTAAATCAAATTTGTCTTTTTACAACATGACTTCGCTACGTAGGTGCTCGCCATCTATATACGCTTCTTGAAACCAGACAGCCTTTAAAAATACATGTAGTTGTGGGAAAAGCAGTGTTTGCTCGTAACATGTAATTGGTCCTTTTTTCTGCAATGTAATATGATTTCATTAGAGACATTTCCCTGTCATTTGATTGTTAAACCTTTGTAGATCTACCACTTGAACTTGTAAAATGGCCTGTAAGGTAAAGGGTCGAGCCATTAATGACACAGTTTCGATTGTGACCCCCCTTCTGACATAGGATCCTTAATGATGGAGTTAAATTATTATCTCAATAAATGAGCTATGCTCTGGCAAAAGGGGGCTTAATGTATCTCCGTGATCGTCGATACCACATTATACATCATATGATTGTGGATCCATAATAGCCACTTTTTTTCTTAACCAACCGACTAAAGCATGGGGTAAGAATTATCCTTTGACATGCTGAAAATTTGAAGATTGCGAAAAATTTCGGTCCATGTCAGCCTGCGCGGACTGCGCAGACTGACATGGGTCGATACTTTTCGCAAATGCATTAAACCCCCTTTTCACAAAGCATGGATCAAATACATTTGAAGCATACGTCTTTAACTCATGACCAAACAATCCCTTTTGAACCACCTTCTTGTTTTGGTGTCTGCAAATGCTTCCAACTTGGTTTGAGTCAAAAATATTGTCGTTTGGTACAGAGTCAAAGAACTATCTTGCAAAATATGGATGAACAACGTGAATTAAGGTTTATAACATGGATACGTCTGATAAAACCTTTTGTCACATATCTACCCTTGTTTTCAGAGTAATACTGCCATTACGAATTTTCTTATCTTACACGCGTTTCAGAAAAGCAAATAGTCCCGTATTTTGTCAGAGCTCTGTAATCATACGCCTCATTTCTAAGACATTGCTGACCCAGATTTCTTTGCAAAATTAACTGTCCAAAATCGATGACTGTAACACAGCTGCGAATTTATCATCTTTATGTTCAAAACAGACTCATTGTATGCAAGTTTCCTTGGAACTATATTTCGTCCATATTGTACCTGTCAAAGAAGCGAATTGGCTTCATGTAAATGTCACTTCACATGTACATGTAAGCCTATGTTTAAAGACATCATGAACCATACTTCTTGATATGCAGTTATGTGTGATAAAAAAGAATCTTACATGAGTTGGCAATAAAGATGATTTTTATTAAACTCGTCTACAAAAATGTTATTAAGCTCGCCAAAGGTTCGCATAATAACATTTTTAAGACTTGTTTGATAAAATTTTATCTCAAATGCAAACTCATGTCAGATCCTATACGTCATAAAAGGAAATTGCTCGTTATAAAAAGTTTCTTCTTTGCTATAATTTTTTTACCAAAATTTCAGACTTAGTCAAGTTCAAAGCATTTGCGGACGACAAATTCAATATGGCTTAAAGAATGAAATTTGTCTGTTGAAGGGCTAACAATGTGGGAAAAGAAAAAAATGCTGATTACCAGCATTTTCTTCTTCTCCCACAATATTTTCAAAAGCAGTCTTCTTTAGTGTCGTCAAAGCTCCGGATTGCTTGGAAAAGGGATAACGTTTTGGAATAATCGTCTGCTTCAAGACGTAAATTCTAGTCTGCAGGAGGTAACGAAATGAGTTGACTTATAGTTCATGGCTTTTTATGTAAAGCGCTTTCCATTTCGTTAAAAAAATTAATATACTTTTTTTTTTAATAAGTGATACATCATTTTGAGTACTGAACGCCATTTAAAGAATTTTCTAGTTTTAGATTCATTCAGATTTCATTTTTTTTCCTTTTCAAAATTGTTGAATTATGAAGGTCTTTAACTCTCTTAAAAAAAAAAATAGACTTGTCCAAATTGAAAGCTTTGGCAGACGATAAATTTATTGTAATTCAAATAATACTTGATTTGCCTTCGGAGGGGTAGAAAATTTTTTGGCAAAGAAAAAAAAAAATGCTAGTTACCAGCATTTTCTCTTTTTCCCACAATGTTTTCAAAAGCATCATTCCTCAGAGTCGCAAAAACTCAGGACTGTTTGGTTTATCGTTGTCGCTTTTCCAGACAACAAACTTTTTATATGTGTCTAAAAGGAAAGCCTCTGCAAAAGACAGATAAATGTGGCCTGAAACGGTGATATTTGCCTTGGTTGTACGGGTAGAAAGCATTGTGAGAAAAGGGAAAATGCCACTTACCAGCATTTTCTCCCCTTCCTATTGTGTTCTCATAAGCTCTTTTTTTTTTTCTCAAGGTCGTTAAAACACGTGATTGTTTGGTACTTGTAGATGACTGACGATGCCTTTACAACAGAGTATCATTGTTGAATGTAACTGTCTTGAATACGTCATTGAAAATATTCGATAAATGAATCATTATTGCTAAAATGGTGTCAAATCCACAAACATAATTATAAGTATAATGTGACGGAGAAAGTATGTCACTTGGTTAGGGTTAAACCAAACGGTTTGTCGATGGAATTATATAAAATGAAACTTAAATTAGCCATGCTCAGTGAAAAGGGGGCTTAATGTATCTCCGTGCCGCATCATACCAAGCAAGACATCACATACTTAGAGATCCATAAAATTCATTATGTCTAACAACCGACTGAATCATAAGGTAGACTAGTCCTTGAACATACAGAAAATTGACCAATAACGAAAAGTTTCGGCCCAGGTCAGCCTGCCCGGACTGCGCGGGCTGACCTGGGTCGATACTTTTCGCAGATGAATTAAGTCCCCCTTTTACAGAGCATGGGTCAAAAATATCTCCTAAACGATAAACTATATTCCAAAATACTAGTATACATTATACAATAATTCCGGAATTTTCAAACCCGTATTTCATCATTGTTTATGACTTTTTTTATGTATGTATACATATACCAGTGACACAATATCGACGTTCAGTTATAGAAAGTCGAGCATAACTAGAAAATTCTTGAGACAAGATACCCAGGCATCTCTACATGTTTTATAAACGCGTAACATAAGCCAACAGTACTGTGGGTATCCAACGTTTCCCATACAAGTTGATCTTTACCGAAATCTAATGGTTTGATACGATATGAAAGAATACGTTTACAATGCAATCGTTTAACAAAAGTTTATATAATCGCGTGCAGGTCGAATCCCAGTTAATGTTCATCTGCCTTAAGAATAGCACGAGTACATTATCATTTGTCCGGTTAGGTGGCACGGCACTTGGAAACTTGTTCACGGCTGTGGCGAATCATGACCGGACAACGAATTTATTATGCTGCAAAGTTTTACCATTCCAACGTGTACTCAAGTGTTTCCCTGATTCATGGTCTCACAAATCGACTACGCTTTCGAAATCGAAGTTCCTTCTGAGTGCCCAAACACACTGAAAAATGACGTCACTGAACCGTGCAGTTTGGTGTCTGTAGTATCTCCGATAGATATTCAACGTATTTTTATTTAAACATGTATTTAAACAATTTGAAGGTAAGTAAATGTTTATAATGTGATTTGTTGGCAAAAGTAAACTACCATTGGTTGTTTCAAACGACCATTAGTTTGTCATTATTTTTTTAACGTCACAATACATGACTTTTAACACTTCACGTTTTTTTTTACATGACGATTCGACGCCACCATCTTGGATGTTGCGTTGAAGTGTATAAATATCTACGGGCTCCCGACATGGAAACTGTGCTGTACCCTGGGAGAATTGAATTTGCGTTTATTAACGTCGCAACTGGTTGTCATATGGACATACCATGGGAGCTGCCAGAGTACAGCAATATATATTTGGAGCATACTATCCAACCAGATTGAGAGAAATTTCTTTGCAGTATTATAACATGTTACCAATATACATCAACTGAACAATTCAATGAACAGGGGAAGGAAACTACATAAATTACAGCAATTTATCTAAAATGTGCATTTAGTGAGTGTTTTCATATTTTTTACATTGAATGAGCTTGTATTGCCATAATTTACGCCGTTGTACTAACAAATTTATTTGCCTTTTTATAAATACTAAGCGTAAAATGTTTCAAATTTATAACCAGTCTTTGAACACAAGTATATTTCCCTCTTCTTGGAAAATTTCCAATGTATGTCCCATCTTTAAAAGTGGTGACTCTGCTATTGCATCTAATTACCGACCAGTGTCTCTATTAAACACCATGGAAAAGGTATTTGAAAGAATAATATTCAAACATGTCTTTAACCACCTAAACGATACCAATTTTTTCACACCTTCTCAATCAGGCTTTCTACCCGGAGACTCAACCGTCAACCAAGTTGTATTTCTATATGATAAAATTTGCAAAGCTTTGGATGAAGGACTAGAAATTAGAGTTATATTTTTTGATATTAGTAAAGCCTTCGACAAAGTATGGCACAAAGGTCTTCTATATAAGCTACAAAAAGCTGGAATAGGTGGCAAACTTCTCTCGTGGTTCTCAGACTACCTCTCAAATAGGTATCAGAGGGTTGTTATACCTGGTGCTGTCTCAGACTTAGGTTCTATTAATGCGGGAGTTCCACAAGGATCTATTCTCGGTCCTCTTCTATTTCTAGTCTACATTAATGACATAGTAAATGATATTGAGGCAAACATAAACCTATTTGCAGATGATACCAGTTTATCCATGGTTGTAGGTGATCCTGATACAGCCGGCGCAATTTTACAAACGGACATCAATAGAATTACAGATTGGGCAAATAGGTGGCTTGTAAAATTTAATCCCTCAAAATCAGAATCTTTAATAATATCTCGCAAACGTAATAAACCTGTTCACCCTGAGCTTTTTATGTCTGGTGTTGGAATTCCATCTGTGCAGGTTCATAAGCATCTCGGTATTTTCATTTCTAATGATGGTTCCTGGGATTATCATGTAAATCAGTCTTTAACGAAGGCATGGAAGAGAATTGGAATTATGCGACGTCTAAAGATACGCCTAGATCGAACATCTTTACAGATAATATATTTTTCTTTTATTCGTCCAGTTCTTGAATATGCAGATGTTATTTGGATGAATCTATCGCAATACCAGAAGGATCAAATTGAAAAAGTACAAAACGAGGCTGCACGAATTGTAACTGGATGCAGTAAACTTGTGTCTTTAGCGGATCTTAACAAGGAGTCAGGGTGGGAAACACTTAGTGAAAGAAGATATAAGCACAAACTTATATTGTTTTTTAAAATGGTAAAAGGACTAGCCCCTTCTTATTTAAATTCATTAGTTCCTGTTACAATAGGAAGTACTTCATCCTACAGCCTTAGAGATTCTCACAATCTACAAAATATAGCTTGCAGGACTAATCTGTATCTTAACTCCTTTCTACCCTCGGTTATTACTGATTGGAATGCTCTACCCATTGATATCAGAAATATGGACTCCCTTTCAGCATTTAAACGTTACATCAATAGAGATAAAATAATTCCAAATAAGCTTTATTTCTTTGGAGAGAGGAGGATTCAAGTTATTCACGCTAGGCTGCGAACTAAATGTAGTTCACTTAATCAACACCTTTATTTCAGAAACATAATCGATTCTCCTCTTTGTACTTGTGGCGAAATTGAATCAAATCAGCATTATTTCTTTGATTGCAGATACTATCGTGAATTTAGAAACAGCTTATTTCAAAGCGTATCAGAAATTTCCACTGTAAGCCTGCACACACTTCTTTTTGGAGACGAGACTCTCAGTCTTGCCGATAACGAAATAATATTTTCAGCGGTTCACTCATACATTGTTGACACTAACCGTTTTAGAAGTTGAATCACCTTTTGATTCTCTATTCCTGCTTTTAAAATCATACGCAACGTTGGAATACAAAGTTTTCTGTTTAAAATCATGTTTTACCTGAACATTTGTATGTTGGTGGCACTCCACGTCTCTCTTTATCTCTCTCTCTCTTTGTCTCACACACACACACACACACACACACAGTTGACCATATTATGTTGCAATTTTATATTGTTAAACTTCTGACATTGACGTGACTCACAGGAGAGGAACTTTATAAGCTAGCAGCTTTCGTTCCAATCCTTTTCACGCAACTTTAATTTTCAGAATATTACCATGTATGTAAATATTATACTGAATAAAATATGTTTAAACTAAACTAAAATGTTTCTATGTAATCCTGACGGAAATGAACGGTTTCCAGAGAGAGAGGAGAGAGGCGGAGATGCGCTGTTGTTTATTTCACGTGATTTTAACATGTAACATTTTGTACCTGAAAAATAAAATATTTTTCTGTTCTATGTAACATGTACAGGTCATACGACTTAATTTTCTCAATACAAAAGGATAGATTTTTTTGTCTACTTTTTACCCGTTACAAAATTTGTAAACATATAATTTAGATGGATCTAATTGATTGTAAATTAGCCATGCTATGTGAAACGGAGGTTTAATACATCTACAAAAAGTATCGACCAAGGTCAGCCCGCGGAGTCATTATGAACCCCTAATTATATAAAGACTTGCGGGATACGATACATCACGGAGATACATTAAACGCCCCTTTGCCAGAACATCCCTCATATAATTTAAATAGATATCAAAAACGATTCAATAAACAAAGAACAAAAGACACTAGGTACGAAGCGTTGTAATTTTTTTTTTTTTCATATGAAAATATAAGACCTAGTTGGCTAAATAATTATTAGGACCTTTCCATTTTAGAATCAACACAAAAGGAAACAAAAATTAATGTATATTCACATTAAAGTTTGCCATCGGCTCTTAACAATCTTTTTCATATCTTTGCGACAAATTTAAGTGAAAAAAACGGCAATTTGTTAAAATATTTTCAAATTATTATTCGCATTGGACGTCAATTTATTTCTCTTATCGCTTTATATGTTCGCCTTATCATAATGTGATATTTTAATAAAAATATGCACAGGACCACAACGTTTCCCTCTTTCTTTGTTGGCGCGCATGGTTTCATTTGCAACGTTATTATTTGGGAAGTATTTAACATGTCCACATAAATTTGTATAATGATTAGATTTTTTGTGAATAAATAAAAATGCTACACCTATATTAATGCGTTTAAAACGGCTTTCAGACGATAAGTCTGATAACGATTTTGATACCACGTGCAAAAGAGTTCACCTTTGATCATCAAACCGTAATGTAATTGGGTCGGTTTTATTCAAAGAAAGATATTGTCAATGAAAGTTTATTCGTGTATGTGCAAAGACAAGCGCCTGCATTCCTTAAAACCGATACCAGACAACTAAATGATAGACTTGCCCAAACTGAAAGGATTTGCAGACGCAAAACTAGATTTGTTTCATACTTTTCGGTAGTTTATCAGGAAATAATGGTGGACTGGTTTGATAATTTCACCGTTTCGACCAGTGAATTTACCGATTGATAAACTCACTGGTACGGAAATATTTAGAGCTGCCCTGTAGCCTACTTCGCAAGTCCCGACAAAAAATGTTGGGAGCATGAAATAGATAGAATATTTTTTTTTGGTGAAAGATCTAAATTAATTTTATATCGTGAGCATCATACGGTAATATTTTCACTAGTGGCTGCGCCACTCGTGAAAATATTACCGACGATGTTCACTCTATGAAATAAATTTCGATCTTTCACCAACAAAACAATTATCCTCTATATAACTCATATGGCAGGATTTGTCTCTAATAGGGTAGAAAATATTGTGGGAAAAGGAGGAAATGCTGGTTACCAGCATTTTCTCCTTTTCCCATAATGTTTTCAAAAGATCTCTTTTTCAGGGTCGTTGAAACTCGGGGTTGTGTGGTAAATGGATACGGCATTCACATCAAGTTAGAGTAGGCGATCGTTTATTTCTCGGTGGAAAAAGTCTGGTCTGCTGTGCACCGTTACTACCTGATTCAATATCTATCTAAATTTTCTACTTGTTTCAAAATAGAATAGCAACATTAGTAAGCATCGTTAGATTTCTTCATTCATTTCTTTATTTTGTAAATGAATTAATCCATAAAGTTTATAAATCTAATATTTCCATGCATGTGTTAATTTTTTCTGTCTTTTGTATTGTATTGTCAATTCAATGAGCTTATTTGCTTTACGCCATAATAAATTTGAGCCATGCACTGTGAAAAGGGGGATTAATGCATCTGCAAAAAGTATCAACTCATGTCAGCCTGCGCAGTCCGCGCAGGCTGACAGGGGCCGAACTCTTTTGCTATTGGCCAATTTCTGCATGTGAAAGGACCAGTGTTCCTCATGATTCAGTCGGTTGATATACGAAATGGCTTTTATGGACACATAATCATGTGAAGACTTGTGTGGTATAATACATCTTAGAGATGTATTAAGCTCCCTTTGCCAGAACATGGCTCAATTATGTTATTTTTTTATTTTATTATTATTTTATTATTTTTATGCTATTCAGAATGATTGTCACACCATGTTTCATTCCTTGTGTGCCTTTCTCATCATAACAACACATTAGCAACCATAGAGAGGTGGGAAAAAGAAGAATGACGTGCATTATTAGCATATAGTAATGGTTGTTTGCTGGCCTTTTGACAACTCGCAAAGTCTGGGAAGCAAAAGTGACAGTTACTCGTAGAAAGTTCGATTGATTATTTAGTGTTCCACTAGGGAAAATCTGCCCTGAAATACACGATTCACTGCGTTGAAAGGAAAGTTTTATAACATTATCCGAAAGGAAAACGAATTCTGTATAGCCCATAATTTCATAAAACCATTATCGCCTAACAATGAATAGAAAGTTTGCCAATAGGTTTTATAGTTATTTCGAAACAGGCCCGCGCCGGTAAAAATGGGCGGCCCGAACAATACTTGTAGTATTCATGAATTCACGAGCAATCTATTTGCAGTATATTTGAGCCATGTTCTTGCAAAAAGGGGGTTTAATGTATCTCCGTGATGCGTTATACCACATGATATAGTCTGGTCCTTGGACATATAGGAAATTAACCAAAAGCAAAGAATTCGACCCAGGTCAGCCTGCGAGGCTGACCTTGGCCGATACTTTTTGCAAATGCATTACATCCCCTTTCACAGAGCATGGCTCATATAATATTATAAGATGTTAACACTTTACCGAACGACAAAATTTTAGACTTGTCCAAATTCAAAGCATTTGCAGACCACCAAATAAATGTTACTCAAAAATTGAAATTTTTTCTGGGATGGTTAGAAAGCATTGTGGGAAAAGGAGAAAATGCTGGTTACCAGCATTTTCTCCTTTTCCCACAATGTTTTCAAAAGCTTTTTCTTCAGGGTCGTTAAAACCCGTGATTGTGTGGTAAAGAGTTAATGCATAATGCACCTGGCGTTTAAACTTGCGCAGAAACATTTCCGAGATTTACTGCTCAATACAGAACGGCCCCAATGTAGTGAGTAACAGTACTCTATCGCTGTAAAAGTATTCGGAAGTCTTCTCGCCCTATCTTTGGTACAAAGCAGTTGACGACGGTAGCAATGCCTTTCTGAATGCCACCACCAATGTCTTTCATAGTGTCGATGAATCTCAACTTTCACAGTTTGTAATTGTTGATTTGATCATTTTATTGGCCCATTAACAAGGCTGTCTTGTTCCGCTTTTAGTTTTAAAACAAATATTTATGGCTTACCTTTAGGACTCCAAGAGGGGATTTCAATCGCTGTTTCGGACAATTTACATCAAAAGCAGACTGCAAATAACGTGCATTCTGGTCTTGGAATAAAAATGTCCTGCACCGGGAGATATCTTGATCAGAATGAACATTGAAATTGAAAGACTTAGATCAGTCTTTCCAAAACGAAGTATATTTGTTTCGTGCGATTGGCATCAAAGGGTGATCCTTAATTTGTTGGTTCCCTTGATGGTGCCATCCTATCATTGGGCCCACATTAAATCATCTGTATAAACGGTTATCTCCAACACAATAGCAGAGATATAACATATCAGTGATTCTTATAATTTTATAACTCTTTACCAGACGACAAAATTTTTGCCTTGTTCATATTGAAAGTATTTGCAGATGACAATTTCAGTGTGGCTCAAATTGTGCAATTTTTCTTTGATAGGGTCGAAAACATTGTGGGAAAATGAGAAAATGCTGGTTACCAGCATTTTCTCATTTTCCCACAATGTTTTCAATAGGCTTCTTTCCCAGGGTCTTTAAAAGTCGGGATTGTGTGGTAAAGGAATAACTCATGGAGCACAAAGTAGAAAATTATTTTAACTCCAAGAACCCCGAGGATTAATGCCTTGAAAACGTTGTGGGGGGGGGAATGCTGGTAAGTGTGTCCTGTGAAATATTTGATCAGTTAACTTTAAATGCGAAGAAAAACACGTTATTTGCATGTGCAACTGGCGATTACTTTTTACACTATTACCTTTTACACTGTTACTTTTTACACTTTTACACTATTAGCTTTTACACGTTTACACTGTTACCTTTAAAAAAAAAACGTGTTTTTCTTCGCATTTAAAGTCAAGTGGTCAAATATTTCACAAGAAAAAAAAAAAAGAGAAATGATTTTGTTGCTTGACTTTTTGTGAGGAGTATACCATGTGTTACCATGTGCTAGAGCAGCATGATTTAGGGGTGTGTGACACATGATGGCTGCCACCCTCGATCTCCGACATTTGGAAAGCATGATAATGTGAAAGATATAATCCATAAATTTTAACCCATTACCAAACAAAGGCGCCTTTCCTCTCCCCCTCTCCCTGTAATTGAAATCGTTTTCGGAGTAAGATTGTGAGAAAAGGGGCAATTGTTTGTTACAAGCAATTGATCCTTTTCTGACAACGTTTCATAAACTTTTAGAAATGAAAATCTTTCTCCTTCATAGCTTTTATTTTGTGTCTCACGTTTACTAGTAAGATAAATCAGGACAGTAATAGTCACCAAGGCACTGACTGGGCTTATAGAAATGAGCCATGCTCTGTGAAAACGGGGCTTAATGAATCTGCTAAAAATATCGACCAAGGTCAGCCTGCTCAGTCCGCACAGGCTGACCTGGGCCGAAACATTTCGCTATCGGTCAATTTTTTGCATGTGAAAGGGCCAGTCTACTTTATGATTCAGTCTATTGTTAGACAAAATTGACTTTATGGATCCATGGTCATGTGATGACGTGCTTGGTATACTGCATCACGGAGATACATTAAGCCCCCTTTTGCTAGAGCATGGCTCAAATTGCTTCCATACGCCAACAATAGCGTTCTATTTGAAATTAATGAAGATACTTTGGGAACAATAGATGGTGTGGGCTTCATGATCATATGACGTCAAGTGTCAAAGATAAACTCTAAATAAATTATAATTTTACGCTTTTATCATCAAAATTTGCGCAGGCCTGTTTGATTTAATACCGTTGACAGTGAGATGTGCATGGACCGTCGCATTTTACAGGACTAAGTTATAGGAATAACCAGACAAGAATGACACAAAAAGAGCCGTAAAGTTTATGATATTCTGTTTGAACGGAGTTTAAATCAACCGTCATTGGTTGTTGTTTTTTCCTGATGTATAGTGACCGAAACGAACAAAATATCGTTTGTTTACTTTATCAATATTTCAAAGTTTACATTCATAAATTACCTGTTTTGTACATTTGTTTCGGTATTTCATACAGGAATTAATCTGAAATCCGTACACAATATCGTGTATCGTATCTTTTATTATAACGGTGGTGAAATAGTCCTGTCCTATCTGAATACTTTTGGATGATCCAGACCTGTATAACTGCTAGTTGAAACGTTTAGGATACGAGATTGGCTGAGTGAATACTTTCAGAGCCAATAATCCCAGCATCGCTCAATCAGAAATACTTTTTAACTCTCAATCGATCTGAGCATAATTCATACCTTAAAATTGAAGATTTATCATTTAAGTTATATGATTACAATTGTTTATTATGCAATTTTCGTGTAACATCTGTTTATCATTCGGCAAACCTCGAGTGATCCGTTGATCAAACCCATCGGCTGTATTACGATGGGCAACATACACATACAAGATAAATTTCTTCGCCAGAAATACACCGCTTTTCCTTTCTCAATCGTAAGATTTCACCTAGAAAAGGAAAACACATGTCAACAATTTCTTTCGGAATCTTTCTAAATACATTTCCGTTGACAAACAGTTTGTGTATCCATTTTCAACTGGGTCTATCAATCCCGTTGACAGTTTTCAGCTACAGGGTTGATACACGAATAACTTATTGTGGCTGTTGTTGCCGTTGCCAATCGATTTACATGGGCGCCGCCATGTTTAAGATCATGTGACTGGCAGCAAAATGGAAACCTCTTTGATACAGACGAGGTTAGATGTAGTTACGGAATCGGTCGAGTTGTGACGAGTGATCTGTTTATTACATTAAAAAGAAAAATAGTATCGAAACTTGTGTAATAAGCATTACAATGCACAATTCGTACTGATTTTTCGAACATGCGGCGTCTTATTTGGATTAATCTTTCAATATGTCCAAATGTTGTTGTTTCACGGGACTAAACCACGTGACATTCTCCTATTCTTATGGTATAAGTATTTTCTACTTGGTTCTAATATTTTGCGCTGCTCCTATTGACTGCTAATATTATTTTGACATTTCTAAGCATTCTGAAAACAGAATCTTTGGCTTTCAAGCCGTATGAAACAATCTCGAGTTTTAACGACCATGTAGTTTTTGAAAACATTTTTGGAAAAGCAGAAAATTGTGGCAACCAGCATATTATCCTTTTCCCACCAAGTTTTCAATCCTTAACTCTTTACCAAACGACAAAATTTTGGACTAGACCAAATTGAAAGTATTTGCAGACGACAAAATTGATGTTTCTTAAATGGTAATTTATGTATTTGATAGGGTAAAAAACATTGTGGGAAAAGGAGAAAATGCTGGTTACCAGCATTTTCTCCTTTTCCCACAATGTTTTCAAAAGCCTTTTCTTTCAGGGTTTTAAAACTCGGGACTGTGTGGTAAAGAGTTAAAAAAAAAAAGCCACCACTTAAGCTTGGCTCAATTTGTCGTTCTTGCACGTTTCCTTTTTTTTCCCCCACAATGCTTAAACTTTTCCTCGCAGTAAACCTTAGTTCGGGTTATTGGTTATTTTTCCCATAATTCACGAGGACATTTTGAAAGTCGTCTGCTACAAATTTGTTTTGAAAGATAATGAATTCAGATAACTACATTATGGGACTTCACCCAGAACCTACTCAAAAAGTTAAATGAAACTTTTCAAGCCCAAAGTAAAAACCCAAACATTGCTATTTCAAAGTCATTTTTTGAAGGAAAAATATCTCCATATCGGACATTGTAGATCCAAGATCAGACTGCACGTTCCGTGCAGTCTGATCTTGATCTACACTGTCTGCAAATGGTCATTGAGTCGCGCTGAGCAGCCTAAGGGTTAACTCTTTACCAGACATCAATACTTTAGACCTGTTCAAATTGAAATCATTTGCGGACGATAGATTAAATGTGACCCGAATATTGAGATTTGTACTCCAAAAGGGTGGAAAATGTTGTAGCCAGCATTTTCTCCTTTTTCCATAATGTTTTTTAAAAAAGTTATCACTCTTGGGTAATCAAACACAGGATAGGGTGGTAAAAAGGGTTAACCCTTTACCATACAATCCCTGAGAAAGAGGGCTTTTGAAAACATTGTGGAAAAAGGAGAATATGCTGGTAACCAGCATTTTCTCCTTTTCCGACAATGTTTTCTATTTACTCAAGGACAAAGGCAAAAAAAAAAACGTTTGAATTGTCCTCTGTGAATTCCTTCAGAATGGACCAGGCTGAATTTTTTTCTGTGTTGTAAAGGGTTAATGAAAAACATTTCCGTATGCTAAAAGAGAATTTACATAAAAATCGGCAATTTCAGCTTTGTGATAAACATCTAACATTTAACGATTTTTATCTTACAGACATACTAAAAGGATATTTTTTCATGAATATATCTTAAGATATTAAAGGAATTATGACGACAGAAAGTAAAAGGATATCAGATTTCCGGGTTAATTTTTCATTAATCATGAGTTCTCAAAGGGAAAAAAACTGACTCAAAGTGACCAAACTATAATGAAAAGCCAATCTTAATTGCAGTATGAAGTTTGTCCATAACTCTTTTCCACACAACAAAATTTTAGACTAATCTAGATTGAAAGCATATGTGGACGGCAAATTTAATGCTACTCAAAAGAAAGGTTTTGTTTGTGAAAGGGTAGAAAACATTGTGGAAAAAGCATAAAATGCTTTTCACCAGTATTTTCTCGTTTTTCCACAATGTTTTCTACCACACAGCAAAAATTTAGACTAATCTAAATTGAAAGCAAAATTAAACGGAAAATCAGACGGAAAATTAAATGCTATTCAATAGAAAGTTTTTGTTTGTGAATGGGTAGAAAACATTGTGAAAAAGGAGAAAATGCTGGTTGCCAGCATTTTCTCCTTTTTCTACAATGTTTTCAAAAGCCCTTTCAATCAGGGTCGTTAAAACTCGGGGTCGTGTGGTGAAGTATTAAGCCTAATAGAGCCAAATATATTCGTATAAACTCGGCCTCTTTCGACGGCAATAAATACAACCTACTGAAACACAGAAAGATCTTTATCGTACTGTACCGACTAAAATAGCGGACGGTATAGGTTTAAGATCAGACTGCACGTTCTGTGCAGTCTGATCTTGATCTTTGCCGTCCGCAAAAGCCCATGTTTTGGGCTTCCTACCGTATAACCTTTTACCAAATGACGAAACTTTGGACTACCCGAAATTGAAAGCTTTTGCAGACGACAAAATAATTGAGTCTCAAAAATTGTTTTTATACTCTATGTGATTAATAACCAAAATGCCTTAATGTATATGTGTTCAAACATATCCTGAAATGTTCAGCTTTATTGCTACATTATGCTAATACATATATACATATACACGTTAATTTAGCCCTTTACCAAACGACAAAATTCTAGACTGGACCAAATTAAAAGCACTTGCAGACGACAAATTAAGTGTAGCTTAAATGATGATTTATGTATTGGATAGGGTAGAAAACATTGTGGGAAAAAGGAGAAAATGCTGGTTACCAGCATTTTCTCCTTTTCCCACAATGTTTTCAAAAGGCTTTTTTCTCAGGGTCGTTAAAAGTCGGGATTGTGTGGTAAAGGGTTAATATACAAATATACAAATATAAACACCCCAAAATTGTAAACCCACGATGATTTGTTTGTGCAATGTTAAAACATCGTTTCTAATATTCTTTCATCTATATCACGGTAGCTTATGCACCAATCCAAAAATAACTTATTGTTTTATTTAATTTTTTAAATGAGGGGTGCTCTGGCAAAAGCGGATTCACCGACATCACGGCACGTGTACTGCTTAACCCTTTACCACACAATCCCGACTTTTAACGACCCTGAGAAAGAAGCCTTTGGAAAACATTGTGGGAAAAGGAGAAAATGCTGGTAACCAGCATTTTCTCCTTTTTCCCACAATGTGTTCTACTCTTCCCACAACAAATTTCAATCCTTGAGTAATATTTATTATTTTCGTCTGCTAAAGCTTTCAATTTGAACTGGTCTAAAATTTTGTCGTTTGGTAAAGAGTTAAGGTCTCCAGAAAGCAATCATTGAAATTGATTAATATAAGTTGTAAGACCTTCCTTGACAATAGATGTAAAATAAATAATAAAATTGAGCCATGTTCTGGCAAAAGGGGACTTAATGCATCTCTCTCTCTCTCACACACACACACACACACACACACACACACACACACACATATATTGTCTAACAACCGACTGAAACATGAGGTACACGAGTTCTTTGACAAGTGGAAAACTCCCAAAAGCAAAACGCTTTGGCCCAGGTCACCCTGCGCAGAATACACAAGCTGACCTGGGTCGATACTTTGTGCAGATGCATTAAGTCTCCTTTTCACAGAGCAGGGCTCATATGTTTAAACTTAAAAACGGGATTTCGTGCATCTTCGTAATGCATTATAGCAAGGAAGTAGGAAAATAATATGGATTTATTTGGTCTTAAAAAAGTTTGAGTCATGAGTTTAGAACGGTCCTTTGTCATGCAGACAATTTATAAATAGCAAAAAGTTTCGACCAGGTCAGCCTGCGCAGTCCGCGCAGGCTGACCTGGTCGATACATTTTTGCAGATGAATTAAACTCCTTTTTCACATTGCATTACTCAAATGCATTTAAGCACAGTATACTTTCCAATCGAATGATCACCTTCCGAAACAAACCAACAGAAGTATAACATTGACATGGACATACTGTATTAAGTACGAGATACCTGGGTCAGTATTCACCAACCATTCTTAAGAACATTCTTGGTCTTGTTCTTCAAAACTTTCCAAATTTGAAAGCAACACACCTTCTGATTGGCTAAACCATATGGTTTAGCCAATCAGAAGTTGTGTTACTTTCAAACTTTGAAAATCTTGAAGAACAAGTCTAAGAACGTTCTTAAGAATGGTGGGTGAATACGGACCCTGTATTTAGAAAAACAAAGTACTGTTCCAAACCTGTGGTCATGTGACATGTACAATTATAACATTCATAGTATTCGGTAAAAACATTTCTACGGCCGAACGGGAAATATTTAGAACAGAAAGAGATAATAAACATACGATACTAGGAAAATCCAACTGGTATAAAACGTGCACAGCGCACTCGGGGGATGGGGTCGGGGTGGGGGGGTTAGTCGCTGAGCTATGTTCAGCACTGAGAGAGGAATGGCAACTATCAATTCTCGTAGAGAGCTTGGTAGAATTGAACTTCGATCACAAGACCACCAGATTGTCAGCACTATACGTTAACTACTGAGCTACCGGGTTCGAATGTTATTTTTTCGAATTAAAGAGAAACCCCAAAATCAGGTCGATCTATCACTTATCAGTTATTGTATACGTATAATCAAAAAGTCACTGTGATAGATAGAAAAGCAAAATGAGACAAATAGATGAATAGCCAAGTATAGATAGATATATGGATTAGAGTGGGTCAGTTCAGTTTTTCTCATACGAGTACATGTACTTGCATTACTAAACAGTTCTAAGCAGTGATTGATCAAATTTCCTAGCACACGTTTAATCTATAAATAAGAATACCAATCAATTATTGATTGATTGATAATACACAAATTATATCTGACATCCTTTTCAGGCCGTCGTATAAATAAAATGTCGTATAAATAGAATAATGGTCGGTCAAAAGGGGACTTAATGCATCTGCGAAAAGTATCGACCATGTCAGCCTGCACAATCCGCGCAGACCGACCTTGGCTGAAACTTTTCCCTATTGTCAATTTTCTGTATGCTGTTATGGATCCGTAATGATGTGATAGCTTGATTGGTATCACGGAGATACATTAAGCCCCCTTTTGCCAGAGCACGGCTCATATATATTTAAAAAACCAGTTCAACTATTTCTTTTTTAATGCATTCCAAAAGCCTTGATTATCCAACAGTATGTTGGACTGTGTACAGATTTACTCTTCACCTAACAACAACATCTCAGACTCGTCCAAATTGAAAGCATTTGCAGCCGACAACTTAAATGTGGATAAAATGACTAGATTTTTCTATGAAAGGTTAAAAAAACATCGTTGAAAAAGGGGAAAATGTTGGTTACAAGCATTTGCTCCTTTTCCCGAAATGATTTTAAAAGAATTCTCTATCAGGGTAGTTAAAACTGGGGACTGAGTGGTAAAATGTTAACCCTTTACCCAACAAAAGATGTTAGACCTGTCCAAATGAAAGCATTTGCAGACGCCAAAATAAATGTGACTCAAAATCTTACATTTTTTTTCATGGTAGAGTCGAAAACATTGTGGGGAAAGGTGAAAATGCTGGATACCAGCATTTTCTCCTTTTCCCACGATGTTTTCAAAAGCCTTCTTCCTCAGGGACGTTAAAAATCTGGATTATGTGGTAAAGGGTTAAGCTGTATTGATCTACGTCATCAATATAAGGATCTTCAGAAATCAAATATGTTCCTTTCATCTCATTTCATATATTTCATATTTCTGCAGCATTTAAGTTGCATAAAACATTTATTTCAACACAGAAAAAATACTGATACTCGATAATGGTAAGGTAAAATTCATAAGACTGCTGACTCCTAGGAGGGATGGGGGCCGCAAAAACGATTCATTTCTAAAAATAAATGCTTTCAATAGTGTAGGGGTCCTGCGTGGTAAAGTGAAGGACTCATTACCTGGAGGTCCCGGGTTCGAGCCTCACTGGATCCACAGGGTTTTTTCGTGGGAGTGTCCTTGGGCAAGAAACGTCAGAGCCCTAGCCTAGTACTGGTGAAACCCAGGAAATACATGAATATATGAGCTATCGCCGTGATATGACTGAAATAATGTTCAAAGCGGCGTAAAAGATCATTCATTCAATCATTTCACTAGTGTAACTTTATTAGCACTGTATTCTACTCATATAGAACACATTTAAAATTTTTGAAAAAGGGGGCTTAATGCATCTGCAAAAAGTATCGACCAAGGTCAGCCTGCGCAGTCCGCACTGGTTGACATGGGTCGATTTTTTTTCCCTTTTGGTAAATTTTCTGCATGTAAAAAACAAAAAAAAAAAGAAAACCAAAAAAAGTGTATTTCATGATTGAATCGGTTTATAAGGAC
The DNA here is from genome assembly GCA_945859785.2 of Tridacna gigas. Classification (NCBI taxonomy): domain Eukaryota; kingdom Metazoa; phylum Mollusca; class Bivalvia; order Cardiida; family Cardiidae; genus Tridacna; species Tridacna gigas. The sequence goes on along the minus strand of OX244029.2, from coordinate 10,079,922 downwards.
CATGGATTTTATGGATCCATAATTATGTGATGACTTGCTTAGTGTCATGGGTCATGAAGATGCACTAGGACCCCTTTTGCCAGAGCATGGCTTAAATAAATTTACCAATGGATACCGTGTGATCTTTTTCTTGTTCTAAAGAATACCAAGGACAGCTTTCCTGCTTTAAAGGACCACATATATCAAGACAGGAATAAAAGAAATGCGGGGTTTGATATTTTATCTTTACTGTACCATATATTGAATTATCATGACTACTTTTTTTTTCTACTAGTTGCCAAGAAAGTATCCATATCAGAGCTCCAGATAGAGGGAGTGATTTCGATTATAGAATTGAAAATATTACTTATTCTCAACTAAACCCTATATTATGGGTACTCATTAGAATCGTCTTATCGAGACGAATCTAATGAGTACCCACAACATAGGGTCTGGAAGGGAAATAATGGATATAGAATACCATCACTCCCTCTCATCTGGAGCTCTGCATATCATAAATTAGTCAGCATTTCTTTTTATGGAAGTTAAACCCGATGCACCGGTTAACAATCCTGCGAGATTAACAGAACAGGACTCAATCATTGTTTCATTTAAGTAAATAGGCCTCTAGTGCTGTGTTCCTAAACCCAAACATAAGCTCATTATAATCGTTAGACTATATAATAGATTCGGATTGCTAGCTTAAATCTATTTTACTGACATTAAATACCAAACTCTGATCACTTTGTTTCGTATATTTCAAATACACGTATAATGGTGTAGTATAAAACAATATATATATGAACTAATGGGAAACATGGTATCATTAATTATTACAAACAAAAGATAATGCCGGACGATTGTTATGTAACAGTTTATGAAATTATGTACTGCGTGCTTTCCAAAGCATGTGCATGAATGTATGTATGTGCCAATCCTCTCTAACCTTTATCACTGGCTGGGATGTTTACTAAGAAAACGTCGAGGTTTTGTCATAGGGTTGTGGTCGCCGTTTGTGTCGTCCCGTTGCAAACACTTTGACAAATTTTCATATCTCTGTTATTAGTGAAAATATTTACTTCAAACTTGAGCTGGTTGTTTTCTGTCCAAAAGAGAACACATTCTAGAAGGGCACGTGACTCTTAACACATTTTTACACATGTATGGCCCTTTTTTCGACTTGGAGTTTTAACAACAACAACAACAAAAAAAAAAAACGTAGACGACGGTTGGTACACGCATGCGTTGCTTTTGTGTTATATGTGTAAGCCATGCTCTGTGAAAAGGGGGCTTAATGCATCTCCGTGATGCATGATACGAGGCAAGTCATCACATGACCATGGATCCATAAAGTCCATTTTGTCTAACAACCGACTGAATCATGAGGTAAAATTGTCCTTTGATGTACATAAAATTGACCAACAGCGAAAAATTTCCGCCTAGGTCAGCCATGCTCCGTGAAAAGGGGGTTTAATGCATCTGCGAAAAGTATCGACCCAGGTCAGCCTGCGCAGTCCGCGCAGGCTGACCTGGGCTGAAACTTCTCGCTGTTAGTCAATTTCCAAGGACCAGTTTACCTAATGATTCGGTCAGTTGTTAGACAAAATGGACTTTATGGAGTGACAGTTATGTAATGACTTGCTTGGTATAATGTATCACGGAGATGCATTAAGCCTCCTTTCGCCGGAGCATGGCTCAAATATATTGTGTCAAATTCAATCACGTGATTCAATTTTTATTTGCATTATGTATTACGACAACGTGCGTGATATACGGCTTATAGTTTAACGGCGATATTGTGCCACTTCGTAAGAGTTAAACCTACTGTCTCTTCTGGATATATATATAAGATACAACTAAAAGAAATCTTATAAACGATAATTACATTCAGAAATGTGCGTATACAATAATTCTGAAATTCACAATACCTGTTCTTTGTCGTTGTTATTTGGATTTTTTGTGCAAATACCAAATAACACAAAATCGACGTTTAAGTGTAATAAAATGCTTTGTTCTGTTCCTCAGTATTTCTAAAAGCGAAACCTTGCAGCCCTTATCCTGCCATGCTCGGCTTTTAACAGATTTTGCCGAAAGTAGAGACCAAAATCAGCCTTCAGATACGGAGATTTCAACAACAAAGCAAAAAAAGTCACCCAGTAATGGAGAAACCTGGACTAGAAACATGTACTAAGTACCATATAACGATTTACAAGACCCTTTTAATTTTGCATTAGTGGTGGCTGGTGAGCTTGTTACGTGTATACGAGGGGTGTTCGAAAAGTATCCGGAAAAGGTTAATTTCTTAATTTACCCGGATAAGAAATCACAAATGATACTTCGGTGTACTATGCGCATAAAAATAAAAGATTAGAATTGCCCCGATGCACTATTTTATCCGACTATTCATATTAACAAATAAGTTAGAATCTTTTTCAGTTTCTTTTCGAACATCCCTCTTACACTCAGTTTTATACCGAAGATTTTTCAGAGCAAGAACAGTAATCCCATAAACTTGACTAAATACAGGATACTTAAAAAAAAGAGAGACAAATGCACGTAAAACATAAATGTGAAAGGGACTTAATTCAATCTGTGTGCATTATGATGGAATTATCTCTGTAATTCAATGGGGCAATGTCCAAGAACACCCCCTTTCCTCTCCTCCCATGCTCGGCCGAATACTGTGTAACATCAAACAATAAAAGAGAGAGACAGAGAGAGAAATTCAAAACAAATTATAATATTAGCAAGTCTCAATGAAACTGGGACCAGAACATGTGTGGGATACCATTTAACCCGTTACCAAACAGTCCCCTTTTTTAATGTATCCGAAGAAAATAGCTTTTCAAAACACCGTAGAAAAAGGAGAAAATACTGGCAACTTGCATTTTCTCCTTTTCTTAAAATGTTTTCTACCTTTTCAGGTACGAGCAAAACAATTAGAGCCACTTTTAACTTGTCGTCTGTCAGTGCTTTGAAGTTGGTCCAAAAGTTTGTTGTTTGGCAGAAAGTTAACCCAAACAACAAATTGTCCACTCTTCCAAAGCAAAGTTGACTGACTACAATAAATTTGAAATTGGTACAAATGTGTTGCTGGCCTCTGATAGGCAAGAAAACATAGTGGGAAAAGGAGAAAATGCTGGTGATCAGCATCTTCTCCTTTTCCCACAATGTTTTCAAAAGCCTTCTTGCACAGGATCGTTAAAACTCAGGATAGTAAGATAAAGGGTTAACAAGAAATTTCTTCTTTTATATCCGAATTTGATTTCAAAAACCGATCGCCTGAAAACAAAACATTTCGTTACAGTGATGTAATTTAGTTAAAGTTTTACGATTATGGTCGACTCGAGACCGCCATACAACATATTTCGCTTTATTCCTCTTGTTTATGTCAAACGCTGAAACTCAATACACATTTAATTCATTATACCTCATACAGCCGTCTGTTGGCGTGTCGCAGCAACATTACAATTTCTAAAAACGTTGTGGAAAAATGTATTTTTCTTTTACAATTTGTTTTTTTAAAATTGTATTTATGTACAAAGCCCATACAACTCTCGTTTCTCTCTATTTCTCTTGTTTATGTCAAAAGCTGAAACTTAGGTACACATCTAGTTCATTATACCCCCATACAGGCGTCTGTTGACGAGTCACAGCAACATAACACTTCTTTTAGAAATACTGTGGCAAAACGGAGGATTTTCTTTTGCCACGCTTTTTGTCTTTGTATATAGGTATGTGTTATGACAATACAATCCTTCTTTCACTTTATTTCTCTTTTTTTTCCTGTCAAAAGCTGAAATTCAACGGCCTTTAGTTCATTCAGTCCTGCAGACGTTTGTTTGCGACTCGCAAACCAGAACACTTTTAACAACGCTGTTGTGAAAGGCAGCAACTTTTGCTGTCATGTTTTTTCCCTTTGTATGTATGTATAAAACTCATACATTTTTTGTATCTCTCTATTTCACTTGTATATATCAAAACTGAAACTGAATGCATGTTTTGTCTGTTAAGTCCTGCACACGTTTGTTTGCGCTTTTCAGCAGCAGAACACTTAAAAAAAAAAAAAAAAAAACACAACGTGACAAATAAGGATATTTTTACGGCAGAAGGAGCAGTTTTCTTTTGTCGCGATATTTTTCCTTTTATAAAGACAACACAGTTCTTCTTTCTCTTTATTTATCTTGTTTTAATATATTAACCCTTATCCTGCTAAGCGCGGCTCACTGACCTTTTGCGGAAAGCGTAGATCAAGATCAGACTGCACAGAACGCTTAGTCTGATCTTGGATCTACACTGTCCGATAAGGAGGTATCTCTCCTCCAAACAGACCTTTGGAGTGGGAAAATTTGGGTTTTTACCATCGGTTTGAACGTTTCATTTCATTTATTTAGCAGGAAAAGGGTTAAAAAATTGAAACTTATTGCTCATTAACCCTTTCCCAAACAAGCCCTGATTTTCACTTGTCTGCAGTACAAGTCTTTTGAAAACACTGTGGGAAAAGAAGAAATTGCTCGTAACGAGCAATTTCTCCTTTTCCCACAATGTTTTCTACCCTTTTTGAGAACTTTCTGCCATTTTCATCAAATTTAAAATTGTCTGCAAACTCTTTCAATTTGGACCAGTCCAAAATTTGTCGTTTGGGAAAGGGTTAAAGTTAATTACCTTACGCAGCCATCTGTTTCCGTCTCGAAAAATCAGAACACTTTTTAAAAACATTGTACCAAAATGAGCATTTTTCTTTTATCACAACGTTTTTTCCTTTTGCGTTTATGTGTAAAGACCACATTATTTTTGTTTCTCTTTAAATCTCTTGTTTATGTTAAAAGCTTGAAACCCAATGCTCATTAAAGTTCCTTATGCAGCCGTCTGTACTGCGGCAAAAGGAGCGCTTCAGTTTTGGCCTAAATGTTTTCCTTTGAATTTATGTGTAAAAAACATGGTTATGTTATTTATCAATATTGGTGTTTCATTGTTTACCAAACGACAAAAAATATAGACGTGACTGATTCTGAAAGCTTTCACATACGACAAATCTATTGTCGCCCAAAAGATGATTTCTGTCTTTAACACGGAAGAAAATATTCTGGAAAAGACAGAAAGGTGACTAGCACTTTCTCTTTTTCCCCCACAATATTTTCACAAACTTTTTTCTTTAGGGTCTTTAAAACTTGGAACTGTTTGATAAAGGTAAAGGGGGGGGGGGGTATTTTCAAAGTCGTCTGCTGCAGTTTGATTTCAGGATGTATTCGGTTTAACATTCTTTTATTTATTGCAGATTTCCTTTTCCTCGAAATTCCGAGCCTCAGCAATAAATGAGATGGTCTATAGAATCATCTAATCGGCTAAACGTTTTTCATCTTCCGCAAAGAAAAGTTTTTCTACAGCAATTTCCGGCATCGCTTTGTTTTCTGGGGTTCACTGTTTCCTACACAATCTGTAGACCTTGAGAAAGAATGTTTTTGAAACATTTGTGAGAAAAGGAAAAAAATGCTGGTAATCAGCATTTTCTCCTTTTCCCGTAATGTTTTCTCCCGTTTCAAAGACGAAACCCATCATTTGAGATACATTCATTTTTGTTGTTTGCAAATACTTTCCTTTCATATCTAAGTTTCAGTGTAGATTCAGAATTTTAGATCGTATTCTTATCATTGCACAGAGTCAAAGTTCTAGCACTGGGCACCTGATTGAATGCGACGGAACATCCCCAGCCAATCAGATTGACAGTCTTCGAATTTGGAAGACAACTTAAATCAATGGGGATTGATTGATTGAATGTTATTTTACGCAGTTTTCAACATTCTTCTAGTCATAAGACGACAACAGTTCTCTTGTTTATGTACGTTTTTTTTCTTTTTATCAGTACTAGGCTGGGACACTGGAATGTCTTGCACAAGGATAATCCCAAGAAAAAAAAAAAGAGCATTCAGTGAGACTCGAACTTGGGGCCTCCAGGCTACGAGATCTACGATTTACAACTGAACCACGCAGGATCCCTGTAATAAATGGTGACAATATGATTATAGCTCGTACGGCTTGTTCTATGCAGTGCGATTTTCATACACGCTGTCATAAAATCTGACTAAAAAGTTTGCTTTTCTTTCGCTTTGGGCTTTACCAAACACCCCAAAGTTTCAACGACCCTGAAGTAGAGGCTTTTGAAAACATTGTGGGAAAAGGAGAAAATGCTGGTAACCAGCATTTTCTCCTTTTCCCACAATGTTTTCTACATGTATATACCTTTTCCAAGACGTATCCCCATCATTTAAGCAACGTCTGATTTGTCTTCTCCAATTGCTTTCAGTTAGGAAAAGTCTAAAATTTTGTCATTTAGTAAAGAGTGAAGGCTAAAATATGGACATCCCAACCATTCTTTGATACTGTGGCTAATGTAATATTGTTTTCTAAATGAACGCGCCATATCGCTACCTTTCGTCGAATTACCCACGATCGTAGCACCAGTTTATCAAAATTAAACAAATTATGGCCATAAAAATCGGGCAATGAATTATTCATGGGATGTTTTATTTAATTTTTATATCTTCGGAAGATTTTGAGATTATCTCGGACCTTAATCTGAATATGGATAAAAAAAACTTATCAGGGAACTCCAGAATGCAATAGATGGATTATCAATGGGCCCTGAACGCTTTACCAGACGACAAAATTTTAGCCTTGTCCAAATTGAAAGCATTTGCTGACGACAATTTCATTGTGGCTCGATTGGTACAATTTTTCTTTGATATGGTAGAAAACATTGTGGGAAAAGGAGAAATGCTGGTGACCAGCGTTTTCTCCTTTTCCCACAATATTTCTTTCCCAGGGTCGTTAAAAGGCGGCATTGTGCGGTAAAAGGGTTAACGCTATTCTAGACGACAAAATTTTTAGACCCCTATGTTTTGTAAGCATTGGCAGACGACAAGTTAAATGGCGCTAAAACAACAGGAATTTTCTTCGAAAGTGCAGAAATTATTGCGAGAAAAAAGACAGAAGTTTTTGTTACAAACATTTCTCCTTTTCCGACAACGTTTTCAAAAAGAGTTTCCCTAAGGGTCGTAAAATACGGAATCTTATGGTAACGCGTTAAAGTGGCGTTGTTTTATTGAAGGGGTTGGGGCGGGCATGCGCTCTAGACTCAGATAAAGCATGATAAGAGACTAATTATCTCGGCTAATTATAATTAAAAACAATAATAACCGATAACAGTCTGTTACAATATTAGCATAGTGTATTTTCGGGAACAGTAAAATATTTATGCTTTTTGGTTTTACCTCTTTACCACACGGTAAAATTTTAGACTTGTCCAAACCTAAAGTATATGTAGACTCCAAATAAAATGTGGCTAAAACTGTTGTTGTCTTTGCTAGGGTAGAAAACATTGTGGGAAAAGGAGAAAATGCTGGTTAACAGCATTTTCTCCTTTTGCCATAATGTTTTCAAAAGTCTTCTCTCTGAAGGTAGTGAAAAGTCGGCTTTGTGTGGTGAAGGGTTAAAAGGCGGCTATTCAGATTTGAACATATGTAATTTCGCCAAACTTCAAAAATGATTCATCGCCGAATTAAGTAAAGCGATAGCTGGCAACCAATCAGTAAGGTACGTAGACAAATGCAAAAAAAAAAAGTTTTCAATGGTATTTCCTTAATGGGCTACGCAGCCCCTCAAGACATTTTTGATTTTGCCCAAGAATTTTGCAAAGGTTTGTGGGAATGTAAGGTGGTCAATAACACTTATGTGGGATCTTATTCAAATAAGCACGGTGACGTCATATTTGGTGTCAGAAAAGCAGACTGAGTTACGGATTGCTAAGGGACCAACCGATTATTTGAACGCACCTTTTTGGACGGTATGTAACCGTCCAATTTCTTTACGTTTTAGTATATTCTTAGTATTCATCAGTGTTAAAAAAAAAAAAAAATCTAATTCGCAGAAAAAATCTAAATATAAAGGCCCCCTTTAAATCCAAGTTTTACTCTTTAACAGGCGACCAAGTTTCAGACTTGTATTTATTCGAAGCATTCGCAGACGACCTATAAAATGCAAAATAAATAATGCCATTTTTATTTTTAAAATATAGAAAAGGTTGTGAATAAGCAACATGTTCTAATTGTTCAGCAATGTTATCGGAAGCCTTTTTTCCTCATGGTCGTAAAGATCTTTTGGTACAGGTTTAATCCTTCAGTTTCTCCTTTTCCCACAATGTTTTCTACTCTTTCAAGGGCAAATCTCATTATTTGAGCCATCTTGGACATATCATCTGTAAATGCTTCTAACCTGGACAAGTCTAAAAATTTCATCGTTTGGTAAAGAGTTAAAGCTGGGAGCAGAGCAATGGATGATCAACCAAACGTTGCTTTCGGTTCATCTATGTACATGTGCTTTATACGGGTATCATATGCTTAAACGTTCATCGAACAACAAAATTTCAGACTTGTCCAGATAGAAAGCATTTGCAGACGACAAAATAAATGCGACTCGAAAAAATAAAATTTGTTTGGGAAGGTTAGAAAACATTGTGGGAAAAGGAGAAAATGCTGGTTACCAACATTTTCTCCTTTTCCCACTATGTTTTCAAAAGGCTTCTTCTTCAGGGTCGTTTAAACCTGTGATTGTGTGGTAAAGAGTTAAACAATAAACTGAGATAATAAATGTGTGGATTATGATCAGACTGTATTTTGTTTTCTCCTTTTGCATGTGATATCTAGGGTCATGATACTTTGGATATGAGATACTAGTAACGTTTTACCAAACGACAAAATTTTAGACTGGTTCATATTGAAAGCATTTGCAGACAACAAATTAATTATGACTCAAGTTTAGGTATTTGTCTGTGAAAGGGTAGAAAAAATGTGGGAATAGGAGAAATTGCTGGCTGCCAGCATTTTCTCCATTCCCACAATGTTTTCAAAAACATTTTTCAAGCGCCATACAACGCAATCATGGCGGACCACAATGTTTTCAAAAGCATTTTCAAGCCCCATGCAATGCAATCATGGTGGCCCACAATGTTTTCAAAAGCATTTTTGAAGCGCTATGCAACGCAATCATGGCGGCCCACAAGGTTTTCAAAAGCAATTTTCAAGCGCCGTGCAACACAATCATGGCGGCGAGTAAAGTACTGAGAGTATCAGAATGAGACACATGGACAAAAACGTCTTTGATTTCTCTTTGACAAATAGAATGGGACGTTCTCGAGACGATAAGGCAACGTGATCTATTACTATTACAGTTCTGATTAAAGTAATTCAGAGGTTGTCAAATAACTTGTCTCAATTTGGCCAATAACTTCTCTCAATTTATATTCCTGTAACCAAATAATGCCGGGAATCTTTCGTGAAAATCTTTCTATAAAGCCTGGCTCATTACCTCTTGGAAACATATTTGCAGCAGACGAATTTTAATACTTCCATGGTTAACTCTATACCAAACGATAAAATTTTACACTCATCCAAACTGAGAGTATTAGCAGACGATAAATCACAAGTGGTGAAAATAAAGGTATTTTTCTTTGATAGGGTAGAAAACATTGTGGGAAAAGTAGAAAATGCTGGTTACAAGCATTTTCTTCTTTTCCCACAATGTTTTCGAAAGCCTTCTCCGTCTGGGTCTTTAAAACTCGGGATTGTTCTGTAAAGTATTAATTATACGAATAACCAAAAGGAAAAATTCAATGCATGGATACATTGATGTGAAAACAGTGCAGGAAACAGAAGAATTGCTCTTTACAAGGAATTTCTTGTTCTTTGCAACAATGTTACAAATTTGATCCCTAGCAAGACAAAAAATAAAATATTCTGTAGGAGTTTATGACGTACTTTGCTGGAAGAAGGATGACCATGTTCGTCGCCAATTAACCAACTTTATTTTATTACCTATCCGACGAGAGTAACTCTAAACCTACTTATCCTACTATCCTTCAGCACTATAGCCGAGCCCTCTGTATGCAGCCATTAGCGCACAGGACTTGGGTTCGAGTCCCAAGCTCGGTCTATTTACTACCGAGGATCCATGATGGTCATTTCGCTAGGATTAATTCCTGTCTCATCGCTGATAATTTTTTTTTCGATGAGGGTTATGTGGGATAGCAACCAGTGGCTTGGGAAGAATATTGTGCAGATTACTGGTAATAGAAACTCCAGGAAAGCATGGGTAGGTGCACTGTCCGCTGTGATATAACTGAAATAATGTTGAAAACGGCATTAAACACCATAAGACATACAGTTCAGCTCTATAATAATACATTTTTCTCCTATGTATAGCTACGATACTACAAAGGAAGTATACGACGCTTCACTGCCAAGTTTGCTGTGCACTTACGCTAAGAATAGTACACCTGTAAAGCCTCTCATTGATTTAAAAAGCCCCTGAGTGTGGTCTAAGATATTAACCAAAATATATCTAAGTCATGCTCTGGCAAAAGGGCGTTTAATACATTTAAAGGATGTATTATACGAACCAGGTCATCACATAATTGTAGATTCAAAAAACCTTTTTGTTTAACAACCGTCTGAATCCTGACGTAGACTGGTCCTTGGACATAGAGAAATTTTACCAAAAGTCAGATGCACTAGGCCCTCTTTTCCCAAAAGCATGGCTCATATCTGAGTCGTGCTCTGTGAAGATGTGGTTGAATAACATCTGCAAAAAGCATCGACCCATGTCAGCCTGCGCTCTAGTCTGATAATGAAATACCGATCATGCAAACATGTAATACGTGTCAATATTTCAGTTCAATAAAAAAAAAAATGTCTGGAATTGAAGCGTCGTAGAAAAACTTAGTGATCGACATCTAATCATAAATATCAGAATTAAGAATTGTTGTCGCAGCGTTTTTTAATGAAATATATCTGCTTCTAAGTTACAGGAGGATTTACTCTTTACCAAATGACAAACTTTGTGAATGTAGACTAGTCCAAATAGAAAGCATTTGCATACGACAGGTTAGAAATGCCTGAGGTAATAATATTTGTCTTTGAAAGCTTAGAAAACATCGTGGAAAAAGGAGAAAATGCTGGTTACCAGCATTTTCTCCTTTTCCCACAATGTTTTCAAAAGTCTTCTTCTTTAGGGTCTTTAAAACTCGGGATTGTGTGGAAAAGGATTAATTAGAAACTAGTTACCTATTTCTTTACCAAGACTGGAACCTTGGGGTCGGCGGAAACATAGTCAGTGAAAGTCAAAGAGTATGAAACGCACTATTTTCCTTTCACGATAACTAGTACCGAAAGCACGAGTCAACAATTTACACTGGGACAGTGCAGTATACAACCGGTGCCAGAAAATTATACGACGGGCGATTTTGATATGGCACCGTTGAACTTTCTATGTAAAACAAAATCTGTATTGCTGGAAAACAAACGGTCTTGAAACTTTCAGCACCTTGTTGATTTAAAATTGTGTAATAAAAGTAACCACTGAAAGTCTTAAAAACGGTTACATAATTATTTGGAGTATACTATTTTCTAGAACTGAGTAACGAAAGGAAAACATTTTTGAAAACTACATTGTACTTTCATATCATGGCACTATTCACCATCTTAACTACTTACCAAACGACAAAATTTTGGAGTGGACCAAACTGAAAGCATCTGCAGGCGACAAATTGAATGTAGCTCAAATGATTATTTCTGTCTTTGATAGGGGAGAAAACATTGCTGGAAAAGGAGAAAATGCTGGTTACCTCCTTCCTAAGAGGTGTAGAAAGTCGGGATTGTGTGGTAAAGGGTTAAAGATCATACTTAGTCTGAATTCCATGACTAGCTTTTTGATTGACTTGCAAGGAACGTCATGGACAAATCAGATGAATAGTTGTTCTAAATTTAGAATCATAATCGAGCTCAGAATCTTAACTTTTTGCCAAACGAAAGATTTTAGACTGGTCAAAACTGAAAGCACTTGCAGACGACAAAATTAATCTGGCTCAAATAATGGTGTCTGCTACTGGACAAGTAGTGCTAGTTACCAGAATGTCTTCCGTTTCGCATTATGTTGTCAAAAGCGTTCTTCCCATGGATTGTTAAAACAAAGGATTGAGTTTTAACGACCCTGAGAAAGAGGCCTTTTGAAAACATTGTGGGAAAAGGAGAAAATGCTGGTAACCAGCATTTTCTCCTTTTCCCACAATGTTTTCTATCCTTTCCAACACAAATTTCAATTTTTGAGTCACATATATTTTGTTGTCAGCAAAAGCTTTCAATTTGGACTGGTCTAAAATTTTATTGTGTGGTAACGGGTTAAGTGATACGGCATCAATATACAGGGAAAGTTTGATTCGTAAAATCTGAATGTTGGAGGACGCAATATTTAACATCGAATTATGCGTAAGCACAATATCATCGATTTCCGCGTAGCGGCCTAGGGGCTAAAGTTTGATTCGTAAAATCTGAATGTGGGAGGACGCAATATTTAACATCGAATTATGCGTAAGCACAATATCATCGATTTCCGCGTAGCGGCCTAGGGGCTAAAGTTTGATTCGTAAAATCTGAATGTGGGAGGACGCAATATTTAACATCGAATTATGCGTAAGCACAATATCATCGATTTCCGCGTAGCAGCCTAGGGGCTAAAATTGCAATATTTTGGTCTTTCATTGTCCTTTAATAACCGATCACTTCAATGTTTTTTTTTTTGCAGGGGTGTCCCTCGGCAAGGCTCAGAATTGGCTAAGTATGGTGAAACCTAGGCAACATATGGTTACGGTGAACTGTCGCCGTAATGTGACTAAAATAACACTGAAAGAGGCGTAAAACATCAATCGTCCGACCGACCGACCGACCGACCGACCGACCCATCCATCCATCCATCCATCCATCCATCCATCAATCAATCAATCAATCAATCAATCAATCAATGTTTCCCTACAGACTGAAAAAAAAAAAATCCTTTATCTGCCAATCGAAGGGTAAAGTCATTTGCTCAAGCAATGGACATTTTGCAGCGTCAGACCACAAGGGAAACTTTGTCAAAAGGAGAAATCTCCTTTTTAACTCCATCTGTTTTCAGGACTAAAACCGCAGTTCTTTTCAGTTGTCTTTTCTTTTTTGTCCAGCAAAAACGTAATCAAAGTCTTAGGATGCAAATGTGTTTTCTTGGATACGGAGTCATTCCAGTATGTTGAAAGGATGAAAACATTGTAGGAAAAGGAGAAAATGCTGGTAACCAGCATTTTCTCCTTTTCCCATAATTTTTTTCCAGCACTTCTAAACATAAATCCCATCATTTTGCTACAGATTATTTATCCTTCGCAAATGCGTTCAGAGTAAAATTCTATTGTCTGATAAAGAGTGAACAAAATGAAGCGTGGAACGTATTACTGTTGATAAGGCGTTATTGCATTTTTTGTAAAAGAATGCGATCACTTTGATCAGAGGACAATATCCGTGTCTCGTCTTTAATTCGATATCATTAACACAATTAATGTCTTTCTTCTTTAAACTAATATATTGAACTATCATCATTTTAATTACAGATTGACGCCTACATTACTTTGATCCATAGAGCAATGGAAATCGCAGTCTCTCGATAACAGCGAAATTATGTTCTTATTTTGAAAATGGCCGGTGTCTGCCTACATCTGGATTCTTCTTTGCTTCTGAAGAGATGCATCGTTGCATAATTCTGAGGGGAAAATTGTGGCTTCAAAGTGACAAAAAGCAAAGGCATGACATGGTACAGCTAGTGTTTCATGGCAAAAACCATACTACTTGGTATTTAGAAATAAACCCAACATTTTGTTATATACCGGATTTTTGAATTCATATATGAGCCATACTCTGGAAAAAGGGGCTTAATGCATCTCCGTGATCGATGGCACCAGAAAAGCTATTACGTACCTGTGGATCTATAATATCTACATTTTTTTTTAACAGCCGACTTAATCATGAGGTAGACTGGTCCTTTGACATAGAGAAAATTAACCAATAGCGAAAAGTTTCGGCCCAGGTCAGCCCGCGCGGACTGCGCAGGCTGACCTGGGTCGATACTTTTCACAGATGTCTGAGGCCCCTTTTTCACAGAGCATGCGTCATATATGTTTACTACTTCCCAAATCGATCAGCAACGTACAGGCATGTTGCTCTGCTCTGCTCTTTGAATTAGCAGAAATACAGATTTAAAGCTTTCTGATACCTACTGCCACGCGTTATTGACCAGCTAACTCCTTAATATGGCGTGCAACACACGCAAAAGGGGCATTCGGACATATGCGTAAGTGTGTCGTCCCAGATCAGCCTGTGCAGTCCGTATTGACTAATCCGAGACGACACTTTCCGTTCTTATGTGATTTTCTGTTTCACGAAAGTCTACTATATGACAAACTCTCATGTAGTCGTAAAGTGTCGTCTCGGATTAGCCTGCGCGGACTGCGCAGGCTAATCTGAGACGACACTTTACGCAAATGTCATAAGGTCTAATTTCGCATGTTGCGGGCCATATGTTCACTGTACCCATAGCAACAGCCTTATATCATAGTCTTACATTTTCACTGTATTTAATATATAAGCCATGATCTAGCAAAGAGGGGATTTAACTCTTTCACTACCAATGTCGCCTGAGATAGCTTTTGCGGACGGCGTAGATCAAGATCAGACCGCACAAAACGCGCAGTCTGATTTTTTATCTACACCGCCCGCTATCTGCTGCTAAACCTACGGCAAAATTGTCATCAGTTTCAATGAAAACATACTTTTAGAACTTCTAGAAGTGTGGACTCCATTTAGTTGGCAGCGAAAGGGTTAATGAATCTCTGTGATGCATTATAAAACAGTCCTACATTTTCCCTGTATTTAACATATAAGCCATGCTCTGGCAAAAAGGGGGGTTTAACTCTTTACCAAACGACAAAATTTTAGACAAGTCCAAATTGAAAGCTTTTGCAGACGACAAAATAAATGTGACTAAAAAATTGAAATTTGTTTTGGGAAGAGTAGAAAACATTGTGGGAAAAGGAGAAAATGCTGGTTACCAGCATGTTCTCCTTTTCCCACAAAGTTTCCAAAAGGTTCCTTCCTCAGGATCGTTAAAAGTCGGGATTGTGTGGTAAAGGGTTAACGAATCTCTGTGATGCATTATACCAAACAAGTCATCACAGTATTATTGATCCATACAATCCATTTTCATAGAACAACCACCTGGTCCTTGATAGATAGAATGGTCCCTAGGCAGCTAGAAAATTTATCAAGACCAAAAAGTATCGACCAGGTCAGCCTGCGCGGACTGCACAGGCTGACCTGGGTAGATACCTTTTGCAGATGCATTGAACCCCCTTATCACCGATCATGGCTTATAGATTTGAGAGGTGGGCGGATTGCATAAATAACAAGAAATATATTTTAAAAAGATAGCGTAAATTTGCAAGCAAATAGGCAGGAACCCCTAAAATAAACATGTCTACATTTTTGACCAATCACTATTTTCTATTTATTCATTTGTTATCAGTACCAAAAAGTAGGTCAAAAGCCAGAATATTCAGCTACGCCGAAAAAAAAAAAAAACCAGATCATAATATAAGCAATGTGGGCACTCTGTGGATGATTAACTTTGCATATCTTCATAAATCCCATGAAAATTTCCAGCAAACAGAACAAACCAAATTATCACGATTTCAAAGTTTGTTTTGCTCCCCAGCCTTTGAATTACTATTCAGCTTCATATACATAGACTAGTACATTTTCGATCATTAGCATGTCTGCAACTCTTTGTCAGACAAGAATATTGTATTTTACACTCTTCCGCATTGAAAGCATTTACAGATGACAAATGCAATTTGACCTGGGTCGATAGTCTTCGCAGATGCATTAAGCCCCTTTCTCACAGAGCATGGCTCATTTATATTTTCATATTAATAAGAGAGCATATGTTTAAGTCGATTGCTGCAAATCGTTTAAAAAACATTCAAGAACCTGTGCGGTTGGAAACAAAGGGCGTCCAATAAATATCCATTTTTGAGAGAAAGATGTGATCTCGAGGCTGTCTGTAATTCAAGGCTTATAAATGTTTGTCCATGTCATCATTTTCGCATTACAGATGCTATCGTCCCTTATGAAATGTAATTGAATTATATTGACCACGCCGCGGGTACTGGTGTCAACTGTTACCTGTAGCTTTATCTAACAGTTTGCTTACAATTGCATTTGGTCGTGATGATTGCGAGGTCACATGACAAAGTTTTAGACTCGTCCACGTAGAAAGTATTTGAGCCATGCTCCGGCAAAAGGAGGCTTAATGGATCTCCGTGATGCATTTTACCAATCAAGCCATCACATAACTATGGATCCATAATAGCCACTTTTTTAAACAACCGACTCAATCATGAGGAAAACTGGTCCGTGGACATACAGAAAATTGACTAACAGCGAAAAGTTTCGGCCCAGGTCAGCCTGCGCGGACTGCGCAGGCTGACCTGGGTCGATATTTTTCGCAGATGAATTGAGCCCCCTTTTCACAAAGCATGCCTTGTTTTCAGATGAACCTTCAATTGTGGCCTCTCACATCAGATATTTCCAGTTCGAATCTTATGATAAGCTGTTTGACCTTCTCTTGTGGGGTTTCCAGCAAGCACACATATACTAGTATGTTGCAGACCGCGTTTCACATTTGATGTAATATGGATAGACTTTAATAAACTATGGCTCGAATGATATGATTTGCTCTTGGAGGTTAGCAAACATTGTGGGATAAGAATAAAATGCCGGTTGCCCGCACTTTCTCTTTTCTTCACACCACTAGTATCTTTGAACGTCTTTTTAGAGAGAATCGCTCGGCAAAGGGTTTAGTGTAGAACAGTAAAAGATCAATTTTTCGAATATTATTTTGGCTTGTTTTTTTTTTTTGTGGTTATTTTAGCTGAACACGAAATTTAAAAGTTATACAAAAATAAATTTATCAATATTATTTTAATGGTAACAAACACAAACTTAGCTGGAACAAAAAGAATTTGTTTAAAACAAAATGTATAAACAGTATATAAGGGAAGATACATGTTTACGAAATAGAGCATTTTGATAAGTGAAACCTTGAAGTATGGAGTACAAACAACATAAAATATGAGAAAATGTAATTTACTTTTTTTAAAAAATGTATAAACAGTATGTAAGGGAAGATACGAGCTTATGCAAAAGTGCATATTGATAAGTAATACCTTGAAGTATGGCGTACAAACAACACAAAATATAGGAGGAATGTAATTTACTTTTTTTAGAAAAATGTATCATGTGTTTTGTCTTACTATTTCCATCCATAGCGGGAGATCCATGAAACCTCGTTGAAGTGCGTTGACATGTTATTCTTTGTTTTAATGCATTTAATCGATGTTATAAAACGTTTTATCAGAAGTGAATTAAAACAATAGAAACAAATACTAAAGTCAATACTAGAGGCGCTTTGATTTTTGCAATTACCGGTATTACCCTGGGTATTATCAAACCCGTTATTAACCCTTTCCCAAACAAGCCCTGGTTTTCACGTGTCTGCAGTACAAGTCTTTTGAAAACACTGTGGGAAAAGGAAAAATTGCTCGTAACGAGCAATTTCTCCTTTTCCCACAGTGTTTTCTACCCTTTTTGAGACCTTTCTGCCATTTTCATCAAATTTAAAATTGTCGTCTGCAAACTCTTTCAGTTTGGACCAGTCTCAAATTTGTCGTTTGGGAAAGGGTTAAATCCAGATATGTGTTTAACTCAGTAAGCCGTATCCTGCTAAATAACTTAAATAAAACTTTCAAGACGATAGTAAAAACCCGAATACTAATATTTCAAACTTACTTCTTTGGAGAACAATATCTCCTTATCGGACGGTGTAGATCCAAGATCAGACTGCACGTTCTGTGCAGTCTGATCTTGATCCACACTGTCCGCAAAAGGTCAGTGAGTCGCGCTTAGCAGTTTAAGGGTTAAAACTTTACCAAACGACAAAATTTTGAACTTGTCCAAATCCTGATTATTTGCAGATGACAAATTAAATGTAGATCAAATCCTGAAAATTATCTATGAACTGTCTATAAAAGTGTGGGAAAAGGAGAAAATTCTGGTCACCAGTATTTTCTTCATACGCCTTATTCCTCCGGGTCGTTAAAACTCAGGATTCCGTTGTAAAGGGTTAAACTTATCGACGATATTTTCGCCTTACAGCAGACTCCATCTTTGTTTTGTTTTTTTTTTCAATCTGGAAAGAGGAAAAATATTTTCTGTTGTTACCGTTTTATCTCACCTATCTGTGAGTAAGACAACCCCTTACCGAACAATGCCGAGTTTTGACAACCCAGGGGGAAACAGCTTTTGTAACCAGCATTTTCTCTTTTTCCCACAATGTTTTCTATTCTTTGAAAGACAAATCACATCACTTAAGGCAAATTACCAATGCTTTAAAGTGGGATAGGACACATTTTTTTTGCCCAATAAATGGTTAAAACTCAATTCAAGTTCATTACTATCTAGATTTTACAAGGATTTTTCAAAGACATCTACTGTAAAACTATTTTAAAAGATAATGAGCCTGCTTTTCCAGCAACAGCTTTTTAAAACATGGTTGGAAAAGAAACATCCACTCTTTCATTTCAATCATGGTTCTCAACACACCATCAGCCATTTTTTCCCTCATTATCATCATTTTTGTTATTTGCTTCCCTTGTTGACAAGTCTTGGTCCGTTTTCACCAACTATTCTTAAGAACGTCCTTAGTGTTATTCTCCAGAATTTTCCAAGTTTGAAAGTAACACAATATCTGATTGGCTAAACCATTTATTTTTAGCCAGTCAGAGGTTGTGTTACTTTCAAGTTTAGAAAAATTTGTAGAAAAAACACTAAGAATGTTCTTAAGAATGGTTGGTGAATATGGACCTCTGAAGTCGGTTCGTGTAGTATTGGGATGAAATATCCGCCACATTTGTCTATAACGTGGCTAAGACTATAAACGACCACAGCCTCGGTTATCTAAATGGAATGTTTACAATCCTTATTTCTGCCCTATTATCTGTTTGATCCTTGATGAGCTATGTGTATGAAAAGCTGATATTGAGAATGAATTACATGACCTGCTAGCAAGCTTGTAGATAACAGTTAAATGTTAAAGAAACGCTCATTGATTCTACTCTTTGATCGTTCACCGGCAAATTATACCTGAATACCCTTAAATATGATATTTCATAAAGTTATGGTTTTGAAAATATATGTGAAATTTCGTGATAAGATTTATTCTTAAAGAAGCACTGCTACTCCTATCTCTGTTAACATATCTTAACCGTATCGTATAATTTTAAAATCAAAGGACTAAAAGTCCTGAAAGCGGATTTGTGGAACAGTATTAAGCTATGATATGGTGCCATGAAAAATAAAATTTCCATTACATGTAATGTATTTATATGTATATGTAACCAGTTAGTTGAGATGTAAGGGCAAGGTAAGCCAAAGTAACTGTCATTTTATTATATGAAATTATTAAGGAGTAGCAATTTGATCTATCAATCTGACGCGGTTTTCTGCTGGTATAAGATTTAGGACTGTACACGAGTAGGACTGTATATACGGAAGTGACAAAAACAAGGTCGGGGTGTACTAGCTAAAACTGAAAGTAGAATGAGTCGATCGCAACAGTATTTGGTTCAGGTCAAACTGATAACATAGTACAGACCAGTAATTCAAAACTAAACGTGAGCGCGCATGTGGTGTTACGCATGATGTAACTGGTTCCGGCCAGTTCAATCACAGTAAGCGGATTTGCTGTACAAATCCGCTAAAAAGTGCGGACTATGCAAATACTGGAGAAAAAGTGTAACTAAAATATTTTACATATTCTTGGCTTCTAACTCAGATTTCTAGTCTCGGCATTTTCTCCTTTTCCCACAATGTTTTCTAAAGGCCTCTTTCTCAGGGTCGTTAAAAGTCGGGATTGTGTGTTAAAGAGTTAAATAATTTACAAAGAAATTTGCAAAAAAATGGAAATACTGGACGAAACTCGATTTTTTTCTTCACTTGGATTTAAACTCAGTTGGCTGGTCTTGGAATTTTGATCTATGGAAATACTGGAGAAAACTCGATTTTTTTCTTCACTTGGATTTAAACTCAGTTGGCTGGTCTTGGAATTTTGATCTTCAATAATATTTGAGCCATGCTCTGGCAAAAGGGAGTTTAATGCATCTGCGTGCTGCATTGTACCAAACAAGTCATCATGTGATAATGGATCCATATGATCCGTTTTGTGTAACAACCGACTGAGTCATGAGTTAGACCATAGGCCACTGAAACTCCATTGGTCTATTACATTGGCAAATGCCTCTTGTTTATTGTATATAGACAAGAGGCATTTGCCAATGTGCTATTTATAGTAACGGTATCCGATAAGGAAAATTTCGTTGTCCGGTAATAGACCAATGGAGTTTCAGTAGCCTATGGTTAGACTGATCCTTTGACGTGCAGAAAACTGACCAGTTGCAAAACGTTTCGAACATATGAATTTGGAAATAAATTTTTATTTTGTCGAGAGCTACAGCAAAGGAGTTTGATAGCGAACGAACAAATGAGATACATATGCTTTTATTACAAAAAAAAAACAACAATACGATTATTTATCGTCAAACATACATGTTATTATTAATTCCTTCTTCATATATTTTTTTTTTTTTTGTTTTTGCTGTCAATCTCTGATGTTTTCATTATCAGTTTAAAATTTCAAACTTTATTTGATTTTGATTTGATTTAATATTGTTGATCTATGACTGTTATAGAGAACGGAACTATACGTAGCCCCAGAATTAAGGGAACTTTGTTACCTGTTTCTTCTGACATAATATGACAGGATGCCTTTACCTCTCAATATTTCAGCAGATTCCAAGAGCAACGATACAGCGTATCATCTCCAGTATGCCCGCAAAGTGTCGAGCAGGTGTTTCTGCACATGGAGGTCGCGCCAGATACTGACCTGGATTCCATATCTGCTATATGTTTTAGGTAAAATACAGAATTGCCTGAAGATGAAATACAAGGGTTCCCTTATTTTTGATTCTACGTATATATAAACTTTTATGCTTTCGTTTCAATCCTTTTCACAGTGCTATGTTGTACTTTATATAATATATGTAAATATATCGAATAAAACACGTTTAACCCATAACCAGACGACAAAGTTTTAGCCTTGTCCAAATTGAAAGCAGTTACAGACGACAATTTCAGTGTGGCTCAAATGGTGCAACTTTTCTTTGATGGGATAGAAAACATTGTGGGAAAAGGAGAAAATGCTGGTCACCAGCATTTTCTCCTTTTCCCACAATGTTTTCAAAAGGCTTCTTTCCCAGGGGCGTCAAAAGGCGACATTGTGCGGTAAAAGGTTAAATCAAACATGCAGCAACACGGTAAAATATTATTGTGCTATTTCGGGAAACTCAAATGTGTGAAAGATAAGTCCCTGGGAGACAACAAACCAAAGGTACCCAAGCAGCAGTTGGCAGCTCTGTACAGCAGAGATCATTTTTGGATCAAGAAAGGAAGGGACGTTTGTCATTGTCCAGAATAAAGCACCGAGTGTTGTAGATACAATCTCATCTTAACTCTTTACCAAACGACAAAATCACAAACTGGTTCAAATTGAAAGCATTTGCAGATGACAAATTCAATAATTGTAGTATACTGGCCTATAAAAATACAAATGTATAGAAAGGCAGTGTAAGTGTCTCCTTATACAAACACAGGCTACCAGTATACTGCAGAATGATTGAATGGTAAGATTTGTATGTGGTAGGATAAAAAACATTGTGGGAAAAGGAGAAAATGCTGGTTAGCATGTTTTCAAAAGTCTTCTTCCTCAGGGTCGTTAAAACTCAGGATTGTGTGGTAAAGGGTTAATACAATGTAACTAGCTTCCACGAATGCTACTAATATGGCGGTGAAGAAATTAAAAAGAAAAAACAAACAACTGCTTTATATAAAAAATAACGCGGTTAATTTCATTTTCCTTACCCATGTTAAAAATAGTTTGGATATGTTTAAAAGTATGGAATACGTTAAATAGTATTTATTGCCACTAGGCAGGTGTTTGAACAAGATTTTGATAGAATTTCCAGAGCTGCACAGTGTACAAAACTAATGCCCTGGGCTGATCAGATAAACCGAAAACCTTTTGTCATACTATTAAACAAATTATATGGACGAAACCTATTCTGACGAAACACCGTAGTTATTTAACGATACAATATTAGATTAATTATCAACACATTAGAAAGGTAATGACCAAAATTAAAAAGCGACACAGTTGAACACCCTGGTGCCCGGAGCATAAAATATCATAAAAATGAAAACATCATTGTCCCGAGTACCATCGCTGGAAACCATTTTTGAGCATTAATTATAATTGAACACTTCTTGGGCTGGGGCACGACAAAACGGGTTTCCTAATTCTATTAGAGAGAGAGAGAGAGAGAGAGAGAATAACAAGGCACACTGAATAATTAGTTATAGAAGAAAAGTATCGATTCTCAAGAATACGAAGACATACGCGTATTGGACTTACACTCCGCAGCCCATCACAGCCCATTTTCACCAGTTGCAACTGAAAGGCATTTCTATGGTCTGCCCACCGTGACGAAACGAATGAATTTCAGAACTCGATATTCGCACAAAAAGACTTACAGACACGTTTTGATAGACGAGATATGAAGTTCTCCATAGCTTCATGCAACTTTTATCCTATGATAATTGAAATAAATGAAATCGACAAATTCAGTCGGTAGGACACAGCTACTACAATGTCAAAGCTGTTCTGTCTAGAATTTCTTTTTTCTTCCCGTACTGGTTACGAAAAGATAAAACATCTTGGAGTATGGGGCTGGGTGGTGGCTGAAATTCTAGACCCCGAGAAATTCTGTTTGTTCCTCTAGGAGTCAGTTCCACAATCGGATGTCTGACAATCAGGGTTTTCCTGTAGATATTGGTTCTACTTCATGGGACTATATTTGTATCTCAAGTCTCTCATAGCAGCGCCTAATTACTGGAGATGTTGAGAAACTGGTAAAGCTACCATGAGTGTGCACTACAGTCGACTATTATTGCATTGGTCAGCTATCTTCTGTGTGGTATCTTCTGTGCTGTGCTGTGTTCTTTCCAAATCCAGGTTATTAATATGACACCGTTGGTGTAGCTGTCGTCACAAGTCACAGATCTCGCTGCTCTCTTCTACAGACCTTCCGTTTTTTTAACCCTTTACCAAACATTCACGGGTTTTACGACCTTTGAAAAGAAGCCTTTTTTAAAATATTGTAGGAAAAGGAGAAAAGGCTGGTTACAAGCATTTTCTCCATTTTCCAAAAGTCTTTTCTGCCCTATCAATGGCAAATCTAATCACTTGAGCCGCATCCTATATGTCGACTGCAAATGCTTTCAAAGTAGACTTGTTAAAAAATTCGTCGGTTGGTGAAGAGTTAATATTGTTGCCGTCTATGATTCCTATACTATAGCACTTGGTATCTTAAAAATGTCATGCACCGCGTGTTCTCGAGATTCTTTGGGCACGTTAACAAGTTTCTAAAAAAGAAAGTAATGGTGCTGTCTGGCCTTGTTGGGGATGATGCCAAGGTGTGCAGTCCAGGACAGCGTGTCGGTAGAGATAAGACCAAGGTCCTTTGCTCTCTTTATGATCTGACACCAACTGCACGTTCAACGCAGTCTTTTATTGATATGCATAGCCCAGAAAGACTCTTAAGTTGTTCTTAATTTTATAGGCATAATAATGTTGTGAATATCAAGAAAGTCAATTAAAACCTTTGCCCATTTTCGTATGCCACGTAAATATACAATTCATATTAATAACTGTATTATACAGAGGATAGTGTGAGGCTGTTTGTCCAGTTATGCAATGTTTAATTTGTTAGGATCGATTGTCAGTGAGATACACATTGCTTACAGTTATTAGCTATGGTTAAATCATCTTCGAAGATGTTACATGGATAATGGGGGTGTCCAATTAATTAAAAGATAATCAATGATAAATGATTATATACACCTTCGTTATGTAATGCATGGATCACTGACCTCAATGCCTCCTTCAAACGACTTTTCTTTTGCATCTTGCAGGAAAATGCCTTTGAAGATATTTTGACTAAAAGGGGTGAAGCCTTAACGCTTTCGCTGCCAAATAAATGAGCCATGCTCTAGCAAAAGGGGGTTTAATGCATTTCTGTGATGCATTGTATCTATCTAGCCTTCACATAATTATGGATCCATATTAGCCACATTTTTTTAAACAATCGACTTTATCATGAGGTAGAATGGTCCTTGGACATTGAAAATTGATCAATAACGAAAAGTTTCGGCCCGGGTCAGGCTCAAATGTATTCGATATTTATCGGGGTTCCCAAGTATTTTTTTTGTTGCGTTTGAACATGATTTTGGTCAAAGATAAGCATTAGCGGATGGTGTGGATCCAAGATCAGACTGCACCTTTTGTGCAGCCTGATCTTGATCTACGCCATCCACAAAAGCTGTGCAATGTGACATTGGCAGTGAGAGAGTTAAGCTGCTGAATAAATTACTAGTTAATAAAAGTTTGCATCCCACAGGAAAATCTCATTTACAGCGATCTCAGAGTTCTTTTAGCTGGAAAGATCTCACGCGTGATCAGTGTAGAGCGAAGATCAGACTGCACAAAACGTGCATTCTGATCTTAGGTCTACAGTGTCTACAAAAGGACCTACATTCGTGCTTTGTATGCTAATTATTTAGAAGCTCGAATAGATATTTTAACCCTTTCCCAAACAAGCCCTGGTTTTCACTTGTCTGCAGTACAAGTCTTTTGAAAACACTGTGGGAAAAGGAGAAATTGCTCGTAACGAGCAATTTCTCCTTTTCCCACAGTGTTTTCTACCCTATTTGAGACCTTTCTGCCATTTTCATCAAATTTAAAATTGTCCTCTGCAAACTCTTTCGATTTGGACCAGTCCAAAATTTGTCGTTTGGGAATGGGTTAACTCAAAAACCAACGATTGTCAGATTCTTTTTGTCCTATAACTGTGTCTCAAGCATTATAGTTCATGATGTGTTAAAACAGGCCTACGTGTACATGTATATTGAAATTCACAGGAAGCCCGTTCGCTTCTTTGACACTTGTGTATATCACGGACGGAAAAAAAAAACCACACACACACACACACATGCACTTAATGATTTTGGTTTGAATCTCAAGATGATATAAAATTCAGTTTTGTCTCGATCATCAGTTTTTGACTGTTAATTTCATAGAGATATGAGGCGTATGATTACAGAACTTTGACCAAATACGGGCCTATTTGCTTATTTTAGACGTGCGTATGATGTTTTGTTATGACTGTATTACTCTGAAAATAACGATAGTTATATGATAATAGGATTTGTCGTTAATCGACAGAACGCCAATTATATGAGTAGCCCAGCTGGTGTTCCATACCTAATTTTCTCTAAAGTGTATTTCTTACAGCGTTGTGACTTTAACAGACCGGCTCTTTCTTTTTTTACAGTGTCAGCCAGAAAGGTAGACCTCAGTCGTCAAAAATATGGTCATTGCCCAATTTGTTAGGGTCGTCATGGAAATATTGTCATTGCCCCAATTGTCAAAAGTGTTTCAGTTTCACGGGCTATCTCTCAAATAAATAGTTTTCTCTCGAAATCGTCTACTGCTGTCTAAGGAGGTAATGAGTTGTTAGTGCATTTAGATTTATTACTTCAATAGTCAATATTTATTCCAAGGAATTTTCTGTCGCGGTACCCCTGCCGCCCTCTATACTAACCGTGATTACTCTCAGACCAACTTTCCTAGGTGTACTGTTAACATCTAAAGATTCTAAATTCGTATTTACCAAACGTTCTTAGTTGCATTTTTATTTCATTTCTCAATATATTGTTTTTAAATCTCAAAGTAATACAATTTCTGAATAGCTGAACTGAAAACTTTATCCAGTCAGAGACAGATTACTGTCTCGATTAAGAATTATACAAAGAATCAACTTAGAAAAGTATGTCAATAAGAGCCTGGTAACACTGCACAGAGTGTTGAGTATTTTGCTAAAGCAGACTTTTTTTTAAGTGAAATCTGTGGATTTTTATTTGGCTTTTTACTTGTCCAAAGCAGAGCTCCAGATATAGGGAGTGATTTTGATTTCAAAATTGAAAATATTTTTTATTCTCCACTAAACCCTATGTTATGGGTACTCATTAGAATCGTCTCATCGAGACGATTCTAATGAGTACCCATAACATAGGGTTTGGAAGAGAAATAATGGATTTAGAATACCATCACTCCCTCTTATCTTGAGCTCTGTCCAAAGGTAGAAGAGTTGCAAATGGCAGTGTGTATGTATGTAAGTAAGTAAATATTTTATTATAGTGACATGTGTATAAGCAAAACTATATTGACTAATAAATAATAATATACATAGAAAAAAAACTGTTGCATCCCGTGTGTTTTTATCGGATTTGATATTCTGGCGTGAATGATATGAAAAGGGGTAGAAATTAGTTATAGAATTTATTCAAACTTACGAGCAACAGTAAGTTTGTCGTCTGCAAAAGTTTTAAACTAAGAAAAGTCTAAGTTTTTTGTAGTCCGATAAACAAAAGCAGTTAAAATCATTACCTCCCGCAGACAATTGTTCGCGTCAAACAGCAGACTATTTTCAAAACCTTGTCGCCAAGCGGAAGTTGCTCATAACATGCGAATTCTCCTTTTTGTGACAAATATTGCTTGTTGTCATGTAGTTTACATGTACTCCAATTTATGCTTTGACATATCCTACAAAGATACGTTCAAATTCGTCTGCTGCAAATTTGTATCGGGAAGAAACGGGTTATCGCTAGATTCAGAGTGAATACGTCGATGACGTATGATGACATTTGCTTAAGACCTCGCTCCACTTTTGACCAGCCCGAATAGCTTAAGTGATAGAGCGTAGGACTTGTGAACCTCAAGTTTCGGATCACTTGAGGGACTAGGTTGAAGCTCTTATGCTGGCCATCTAAATTTACTAATAGTCTCTCGGATGATACGTTATACCGAGGTCCCTAGTGACGGTGCCATACACCAAATAAGTTAGAACCAGGCGTTACTTTGGATGGGCTTCTTCTTGTATCTTCCATTGTCCCCCATAAGATGACTAACAGGCCTCAGGGAGGCGTCACCCATATGGGCAACCAGTGGCAACGATAAATAAACGGAAAATCAATCAATCAAACATTGCTCCTCGTAATAAAGTGGCACCACAATGGCTGACAACCCTTTGTTCCCGTATTTAAATAGAACATCGTAGAGCACTGGGTGAATGTCTACTGATGAAATTGTGCCATCTTTCGTCATTCTTCTGACATAATTGTGTAGATATTTTCCTTTTTCTGGGACTTTGTCGGGAAATATAGATCATTTAATTCTATCGTTTCCCTTTGAAAAAGATCCATACTAACACTGACAAATACTGTAGAATTTCTTCAAGTGTTTTGCCCCTGTTCCCAAAAATCCTGTGTTACACGACCACGAAGAAGAAGGCTTTTGAAAATGTCGTGAGAACAGGAGAAAATGCTGGTAAGCAGCATTTTCTCCTGTTCTCACATTTTCTATCCTCTCAAAGGTCATCATTTGACATAGATTAAGCTCCTTGCCTGCAAATACTTTCAAAATGGGCTAGTCTCCAATTTTCTCTTCTGGTGAAGCATTAATGGCATTAATTAGTTATCATTCGTAACTCACCATCCCTAATTTGAGGGAGTTTTTTCGGATTATAGTCCGATTATCTCGAATCTTTTCTTTTGAAACTAATCCACGGGGACCCCAAAGCAATCAACACGATTCTCTGAAGTGCATGCCGGTTTCCTTTTTTGGTGATTCTGGCGATAATTGAAAACGTTGCAAGTTCTCGATTTATGCATCAAGTAACGAGGTTTTACTTTTATATTATTACTTTCCCGAAGACGCATATGAATGAAGGGAAAGCGGTCTTTCGGTGCATGCCCAATCAGAATCTAAGCAAAAAGGATAGGATAACCGGAAGTGGATTACGTTTCAGAATCAAAGGATTTGGAGTATGGATATGGGGGACATTAAACTCCGAAATGAGAGTAAAATACCGCTATATCTAGCTTTTAAAGGACAGTAAACTTTGGTATAATTGGGTTAGAGGAACAAGCTGTCCTTTATGGTAGATTTGGGACCGATGATTTGTTTTACAAAGCTTTATAAACAGTGAAACGCCCGGGATAACGCGGGCTCCTATCTACAAAGCCTCTGATAATCGTCCCAAAACTTCACAGACATCAAACTATTATGGATTACGCGTGCCTCTATCTGTTCTGATGATCGCCAGTAAAACGAGAGCGTGTCGAATAAATGTGAAGAGTTGATAATAATAGCAGTTCATTTTTCATTGTTTCAAATGCACGCGGACCCCAAAAGATATAAACATCGTATCAAATTGATATAGATGTATATTTAATTCGTTCTATTTTCATGAGTTTTCACTGAGCACCCCACATAATTTTAAAGAGTTTT
Organism: Tridacna gigas; assembly: GCA_945859785.2. Taxonomy (NCBI): domain Eukaryota; kingdom Metazoa; phylum Mollusca; class Bivalvia; order Cardiida; family Cardiidae; genus Tridacna; species Tridacna gigas. Next base: position 10,051,455 of record OX244029.2, on the reverse strand, counting down.
CCAGGCAGATTTTTGATACCGGATATTCAGAGAATTTTGCGGCATTATGATGCTGTTTGTCACCATCTTACTCTTAGTATCGATTTAACCCTTTCCCAGACGACAAATTTTGTACTGGTCCAAATTGGAAGAGTTTGCAGACGACAATTTTAAATTTGATGAAAATGGCAGAAAGTTCTCAAAAAAGGGTAGAAAACACTGTGGGAAAAGGAGAAATTGCTCGTTACGAGCAATTTCTCCTTTTCCCACAGTGTTTTCAAAAGACTTGTACTGCAGACACGTGAAAACCAGGGCTTGTTTGGGAAAGGGTTAACCCTATACCAGACAGACCAGAGTTTTAACGAGTCTTTCGAAAACATTGCGGGAAAAGGAGAAAATGCTGGTTACGCTTTTTTCCCACAATGTTTTCCTCCATATCAAAGACAAATGCCATCATTTGAATCATTCCTGTCCAGTGGAGAGTAACACAGCATTTTTTCACTTTTAACATAATTTTGAATTCAAAGAAAGAAACAGAAGTTTCCTGAATTGGTAGTCATCAACATTACAGTAGAAACTAAACCTGAAAGTACTTGAAAAAAGTTATCAGCATGAGCTCTAGTGTATGTCACTTTACATGTATATTGTTGTCAATATTACCCTTTTTTTAAACAGTTCGCTATCGTATTATGGTTAGGTTGTCTAAACTGCAGATAAGACACCTTGCATCTCGTATCTGCCTTCCGAACCGAACACATGATTAAACTTTTTTTAAAAAACGAAGAATTGTGCATACATTCCTTCTGTCTATTTTGTTTTCCATTGGCTCATACCCTCTACTCTGTTCGATTGCAGGGTCCGTATTCACCAAGCATTCTTAAGAACGTCCTTTGTCTTACTCATCAGACTTTTCTAGATTTGAAAGTAACACAACTTCTGAACAACCATTAGTTGTGTTTCTTTCAAATTTAGAAAATCATAGGCATAAAGACTGAGAACGTTCTTAACAACGATTGGTGAATACGAACCCAGAGCTAACCAGAAAACCAAACAGAAAATAGATATGTCCCGTCGATTTCGCTACAATTGTAATGCACATCTGTCACGTGGGCCGTATCATGCATAGCCCTGCATATTTCTATATAATCTGCCATAAATGGTACAGAAACAATGTAGTCGATCTGTCATTATGTCATAAAGTCAGTTTGAGCATCGCAATCTATCAACACAAATACATTTCTCTCTACATGTATTTTTGATGATGTACACAAGATTCAGTCCTTAATACGAACGTCAAAGAGTTGAGTAAAATATTGTGTATTTACTGTACTATAGATATACGTGAAGCAAAGTTACAGTATTATATAATCGGTTGCAATAAATATTTACCACTTCACATGGCATATTTCAGCAAAAAACTGGAGAAATGGCATTCTAACAATGTTGCAAGATTACGTTAGGAGTCTATGGTTACTTCTCGCTCTAGCAATCAGTCCCTTGTTTAACCCTTTCCCAAACAAGCCCTGGTTTTCACGTGTCTGCAGTACAAGTCTTTTGAAAACACTGTGGGAAAAGGAGAAATTGCTCGTAACGAGCAATTTCTCCTTTTCCCACAGCGTTTTCTACCCGTTCTGAGACCTTTCAGCCATTTTCATCAAATTTAAAATTGTCGTCTGCAAACTCTTTCAATTTGGACTAGTCCAAAATTAGTCGTTTGGGAAAGGGTTAAATAACCCTGAAGGAACAGGCTTTTGAAAACATTTTGGGAAAATGAGAAATTGCTGGTAACCCTTGTTTGAACAACCCTAAAGAAACAGGCTTTTGAAAACATTTTGGGAAAAGGAGAAAATGCTGGTAACCAGCATTTTCTCTTTTTCGCAAAATATTTCCTAACCTTTCAAAGACAGAAATAACCTTTTGGGCTACAGTTTATTTGCCGTCTGCAATTGCGTTCAATTTGGTGGAGCTAATTTTATTTCGTTTTGTAAAATTAAATTTATCTCCCTGTAAGGTAATCAGCTAAAATACACGACAAAATCACTTATTTTCTAGGATTCAACTATTCATTTGTAAATAAGCTTTATCCAAGGTAAAAGATCTAATTTGGTACCACTGTCAGCAGATGGAATTCTGGGCACCTTTAACTCAAATGCATAGATTTCTGCAATTTTCTTCCAGTTTCTTTCTATTTTTTTCTTGCAAGAGTACAGAAGCTGTATGGACACAATCATTGATTGCCTGTATGGTGTTTAACGCCGTTTCAACATCACTTTAGTAAAATCGCGGCGGTCGGTGCACCTATCCATGTTTTCTAGAGTTTCTTTTACCAGTACTTTGCACAATATTCTTCCCAAGCCACTAGCGCCTTTCCCACATAACCATCGTCAAAATAAAAAGGGGATGGTCGTTCGTTTTGAAATCGGGAACTTTATACGACCAAATACATGTATGACGTCATTGCACCTATTTAAATTAGATCCCACATACCGGTTGAGAATATTTGACATGCACAGGGGCCTTTGCGAAATTATGGGTCTATATCTACAAAAATACCTTTAGAGGCTGCGGATCACCTAAAGAAAATACCACTTTATAATCCTTTCACTTCTTCTACTTATTTATTGGTCGTTTGCAAATAGTCGCCTTCCCAAATTCAGTGATAGTACTTTTTTCTGAAGTTTGATATGATTATCAAAAATTCTAAACTAGTAGTCCCATGAAATCCATTTTGAAAACATTTTTGAAAAAAAAAAATCTTCAGTGGAGTAGGAACGTTTATTTCATTTCCCTTTTTTAATTTGACTTTTTTTTTTTCTTTTATTTTTTGAATATGCATTATTTAACAGGACACCAAAGTCATATATATTGTTTTAAAAATACATCCTCACGGTCAGATAGAAGAAAAGGGCTGTTAAAATGTGATAGACTGCAGAATGATTAAGAATTAGCCAGCTGTTTAAACATTGAAAAATTACCGATATATGGTGTGGGATATAATAAATACAAGCGAAAATCTTCGAATTAAAATCAAAAACGTCACAACAGTGATTTCTTCGAAGGCCTCCAGAAAATGAAATGCATTTTCTACCCGTCGTCATCTATGCAACCTTGCAGCCTTCAAGGGCAACATTTGGCATAAAGATACAAGAATGATTATAGTTTAATGAAATAAAGATGAAATGGGTTAAAAATTGGCTGAAAACATAACATAACATAACATAACATAACATAACATAACATAACATTTATTTTCGACTTGAAGCATATAGCTCATTATCAAATAATACAAATAAATTCAATACAGGCGTGGAAGCAATATAAAGACATAAAGGTGTTGGGTTGATTCGTAAACAAAATAAATAGACAAATAAATTTTTAACAATCTTTTCATGTTTCTCTACTATTTCAGATGATATAGATGCAATTTCGTTAAAAGTTAATTCAAATGGTAGATGATCATAGATGTTCATAGATGTGAGAGTATTTCATATTATAGTAAATCATATGGAAGCCTACAGAAAGGGAGTACTTACATAAGTAAAATGAACACATCCCCACTAAATTACTCGATGGGAAAATGTAAATTTAAAGTCAGTATTGGAAGAAATAATACAATAATTTCATTGTGTCCGTGTACGGGCAAAGTGGATCGAGGATCAGACTACAAGTTTTGTACGACCTGATCCGCGGTCCACTCTACAGTAACACGAAGCGGAAACAACATAGGTATTGTGTAAAGTATAAAATTTAATGTGCAATTTACCACTACGTTACTCGATCCGATATTACTGCAATTTTTTAATAGCATTATTTTTGTAACCGTGCAGCATAGATCAAAGATCAGGCTGCAAATTTTATGCCGCCTGGTCTCCGATCGATTCTGCACGAAAAGGGAACTACATAGATGTATAACAAATAAACTGAACAGGAAAAAATACGAAAGGTAACAAAGACAATAAAAAGACACTGTCGGCTATTTGTAGGTATAGTTTCTAACACATATATCCTGCGAAATAAGTAAGATAAACTTTAGAGGTATCTGTAACAATACAGATTTTTCTATTTTAAGGCTAATTTGTGGCGAGAAGTTTCTCGTATTTCGGACATTGTAGAAAAGGGTGATCAGACTGCACATTCTGTGTCGTCTGATCTCATTTTGCTCCGTCCGTGAATCTCGATAAGTAGCCTAAGGCTAAATAACTGTTAAATATTCATTTTTTCTCATTAGAAATGCCTTACGAAAAAACAATGATAAATTTGATAGTACTCTCTTATTGCTTGATTTCAGTAATTCGATAAACTTATACATACTTGGCTTATTAATATAGAATCTAGGGATATATTTCAGTCGAAGGTCTTTGTAAATGGGACAAATCAAGGTAAAATGAAATTCGTCTTCAATATCATTTAAAGAACATAAATCACAAATTCTATTTTTTCTCTCAGTTTTATTGTGTCTTCCCGTTTCTATTTTTAGTTCATGTGATGAAAGCCGAATTTTTGCAATCATATTTCGTTGGTATTTATTTTCAAGAACCGATATAAAACTAGAACTTTCGTAAATTGTTTTGAGATTCGAGTACAGATGCATAGATGAGCTTTGTGAAATGCCGGTTCGCCAGCTACTAATATAAATATCCTTGAGACGTGTTGTAAATAAGGGAAAAAATTTTTCTGGAATGATTGATTCGGGGAATAACCATATTTCGTTGAAACCTGTATTTTCTAATAATGTTTTGACTCGGTTGGTCCAGTATTTAACAGTTGGGTTAATACGTATTACGGCAAATTGGTGGTTGAGTAAGGTAGATAGTATACAGTTTCCCCTTTTCTCTTGAAACAATTTTAACCAATATTTTACTATACGGATATGCCTGTTAATAATTAAAGGAAAGCGACCCACTTCAGCTAAAAGAGCCTTAGAGTTTGTTGATTTTTTTACGTTAAGAATTTGTTTACAGAATTTTCTATGTACTCGTTCTACGTTTTCTGATTGGTTGAACCCCCAGACTTCGCAATTATAACTTAAGATAGAGGCTACGTAGCCGTCAAATAAATTGAACAATATATATGGTGGCACCTCATATCCTTTTGTTATATTGTGTAAGGAGCACATAGATCTAAGCGCCTTCCCTACAAGTGTATCTGTGGCTTTTTGAAAAGATCCGCCACTGCTGAATACTACACCCAAATAATTAAAATTTTGGACTATTTCAATTTTCTCCCCTGCATAGGTAAATGAACAATCCTGACTGTATCTACCACCTTTTCTGAATATCATAACTTTTGTTTTTTCAATATTAACAGTTAAATTCCATCGTTTGCAATAATTTTCTAACTCTTTCAATAGATCTTGTAATCCTTCTTTTGTTTCCGATAGTAGCACTGCATCGTCGGCAAACATCAATAGGAAAATATTTATTTGGTCAAGAGTCAAGCCGTCGAGATTTAATTGAAAACTTTGCTCAATATCATTAAGGAACAGTGAAAACATTATAGGCGAAGTGGTCTCCCCTTGAAACAATCCAATATTGCTCTCGAAGAGCTGCGAAAGACTGTTAATGTGCTTGACTTGCATTTTAACATTTTGATACATTGATTTTAAGACATTAAGCATTTTTCCGTCTATGCCAGACTTGAACAGTTTATACCAGAGTGAATTTCTATCTATACTGTCAAATGCTTTTTTAAAATCGATAAAACACGAATATAGTTTACTTTTGCTGTTAAACTGTTTTTCTATTAAAGCGTTTAAAATAAATACTGCGTCGGTCGTACCAAAACTTTTCCTAAAGCCGAATTGTGCGTCAGTTAAAATATCGTTTTGTTCTGCCCAGTTTTTCAATCGATTGTTCAGAATTACTGTGAAAAATTTTGCGAAACAGCTTGTTAGCGTAATCCCTCTATAATTGTTTGGGTCGCACGTATCACCCTTTTTATATATCGGTATGATTAAACCTTTACACCAAGATTGAGGAAATTTACCGGTCTCTAAAATATAGTTAAATAGTAATAATAATGCTGAAAACGAGTATAGTAGTATCTTTCACTGATATATTTCCTTCAGATCAGCTAAAATACCCCATATAAAGTGAATGAGAAAAAATGCATTTCATGGAAGTATGCAACCATACTTCTCGTCTGCTTCAAGGAGACGTTTGTGGAAAAAAATAATAAAAGTGGATTTATGTTACATATCTAAAAGGATTGATCCCAGACAAATTGGAGAAATGTCGGGCTTTTTTTTTTTGCGTCAGGAAATTTAATTTCAACCCCCTCTATGCGAATAAAAATACGAAAACGAATCTTTTTAAAGAGACGTCTGATAGACAGCTATTTTCTGAGATAGCCACTAAGATTTTCCTTTAACGCTTTACCAAGCAATCCCAGATTTTAACGACCCTGAAGAAGAAGGCTTTTGAAAACATCGTGGGAAAAGGAGAAAATGCTGGTAACCAGCATTTTCTCCTTTTCTCACAATGTTTTCTACCCGCTTTCAAAGACAACTTTTAGGTTTTGAGTAAGACCTTTTGATTTGCAGTCTGCAAATTTTTGTCATTTGGTAGGGTTAATTCCTATATGTGCCAAATATATAACCTTGACCCTCTTTCGACGGGTGAAAATACAAAACACTGAAACCCAGAAATGTTTCTTGTCTAATAGCCTTTACTTTACAAGCGAACGGAATAGATCAAAGATCAGACAGCACGTTCTGTGCAGTCTGATCTTGGTCTATGCCGTCCGCAAAAACCCGCGCGTTTCCTCCAATGGCACTGGAAGTATAAATCTAGGTGATTCATAAAACAAACCTGCTAAAAATAACTCTAAAAAATCTTTCAAAAATATGGTTAATCATCACTCGAATGTGTAATACCTTAATTAATACACGTGAAAACATTGTGATAAAAGAAGAAATCGCTCGTCACGATCAATTCCTCCTTTTTCCGCAATGTTTTCAAAATTGGTCTTCTGCAGGACGACAAAGATTGTCTGCCGTTTGAACTGTTTTTGATGTTGTCCTTTAGAAGAGCGTTGAGGCAAAAACTGTGTTCTTTCGAGTACAAGATCTATCAAACTGAATGTCCCTCGATCTGTATATAACCAATTAAAATCAAATCACTAATGTTTTTATCCATCATTTTTACACGAGATTTCGCGTTTGATCATCTATTTTCACAACGGCTTTTATTCGGCTTTATGGACAAACGAATATTCACCCGGGAGGTTTTCGTTCTTTTTAGCCTCGCGTGACGCTTTATCATACAGCGCCACAGCGTTATTTGAAAAACAAATTTACCGGAGTATATTTTCCTAAAACGACCATGCCGGTTCAATGGGTGGCGTCCCTCGGCGTTCTTGTAAAACCCAACCAGTGAATGTTAGAATCGATTAATTAATAATAAAACTTCGATTAGGATATTACACAAATTGATGCACGAAAGACCGCAAGGCCCGAGGCTACGTAGATTATTCCTAACACCGCGCGTAAAATCATACAACGAGTCTAATTTACTAGATCTAATTTGGCCTGCCTCACTTTTTTCCAATTCTTTAACACTATTATCGAAATTGAGCTCCGTATCCCCTGGGTTTTTCTTTTACTCTGTAAAATCAATCAAAACATTGAAAACTAAACATTTGATACCAGCGCCAGCGTCATCTGAAAAGGGGGCGAGGCGGTGTCTGGATTAATCTTAAGAGTACTGTATATTACATTACTGCCAAGCCCCTGTAGCTCAGTCGGTAGTGTACATGACTTGAGAACAGGAGGTCGCGAGTTCGATCTCCGGCTTGGCCAATTTCTTTCGGAGGATTGATGATAGTCATTGCTCAGGATTCATTCCTCTCCCAACGCGGACCATTGTTTCGACGATGGCTATGTGGGAGAGCAGCCAGTGACTTGGAAAAATATTGTGCGTAGTGCTGGTAAAAGGAACTCTAGGAAAGTATGGATAGGTGCACTGGCCGCCGCGATATAACTGAAATAATGTTGAAAACGGCGTCAAACGCCATACAATGACGCAATCCCGAGTTTTAACGACCCTGCCGGAGAAAACTTTGGGATACATTGTAGGAAAAAAAGAAAAAAAAAAAAAAATGAAAATGCTGGTAATCTGCATTTTCTCCTTTTCCTACAACGTTTTTGTATCCTTTCGAAATAAAAAACTGATACTGGGCCCACGTTCCAATTGTCTTCTGCAAATACTTTCAATGTGGACAAATGTAAAATTTTATCGTTGGTAAAAATTTAACTCTTTACCACATGACGAAATTTTAGACTGATCCATGTCGAAAGCAACTGAAGACGAAATATTAAATGTGGCTTAAATGGTGGGATTTGAAATTGAAAATAGAGAAAACATTTTGGGAAAAGGAGAAAATGCTGGTTACCAGCATTTTGTCCTTTTCTCACAATGTTTTCAAAAGGCCTCTTTCTCCCGGGATTGTGTGGTAAAGGGTTAAATCATTCTAAAACCTTGTACAAGGGGTAAAAAGAACATATATCTTAAAAATTACAATATACCTTCGCTGCCTCGGACAATATTTCAGACTCTTCTGTTCTGCGACAGTCTTTGTGCGGTAAAAGGCTAAATTCAGCAGAATTTTAATTCTTGTAACCATCTCGACCGCAGTGTTTTTACGAGTATGACAAGGCACCATTTCCTGGTGCCCTGATATTATACTTGTAAGCTACAAGCCCGTCTTTCGGATAAAAAAGACCATAAATATGATAATACAGAGTTTATTAGCGCTTGTTGCGTGCCCAATGATGCTTCAGTCGCGTGAGGCCTCGGTTTTAAAGCCAGATATTGTCTGTAGCGGGCTTGCTTGTCTCAATTCAAACAATACAGTCTTTCCCCCAGACCCCCATCGGCATTGGGCTATCAAAATACTTATTATATCAAGTGTTCTTTATAATATTTTTTCATAAGGTAGATGGGGGCGGTAAATTTGGGCGAACAAAGTGTAGGTTCTATGCGTTTCTATGCTGTTTATACCCAGTCACAGAGAATATTTCGAACGTCTGCCGTCATTAAATCATATCGGCCACATAATGATACAAACGAGTTTGGATCGTACCTAGGCGTGGGACTTTTGTACAAAATAGGTTTTCCGAGCCCAATGCCTCAGTTGGTAACATGTAGGGAAATGCACAGTTCGCGGTTTCAAATACAAAACTCTTTTCGTATCGAACAGTGTGGATCTAAGATGCTAAGATGAAACTGTACACTCTGTGCAGTCTTATCTTGATCTAGAACGTCCGCACATGCGCCCGGTATCACGCTTATACGCCTTAACTCTTTACCAATCGACAAAATTTGGGACTTGACCAAATTGGAAAACATTTGCAGAGGACAATTTTTAATATAGCTCAAATGATTATATCTTTGATAGGGTAGAAAACATTGTGGGAAAAGGAGAAAATGCTGGTTAACAGCATTTTCTCCTTTTCCCACAATGTTTTCAAAGGCCGTTTTTTTCAGGGTCGCTAAAACTCAGGATTGTGTGTTAAAGAGTTGAAGTTTCTGACTGTAACTAAAACATGAAATAAAGTTAGAAACGGAATAAGTTTTATTTTTTAAAAACATGTTCAGCATTCGTCACAGGGTTTTCAACTAACTTATCACATACTGTTCCAGTGGTCTCACATGTAGGTATCTAGCTAGATCGACCTAGTTACGATCTGCAGTCGAGTTCTTTTGTCTACAAGCATACCACTTTTCAAAACATTGTTTTCTACCCTTCCAAAAAGAGTTTTCAGTTTTTGAGTCACATTTATTTTGTGGTCTGCAAGTGCTTTCAATCTGGACAAGTCTAAAACTTTGTCGTTTAGTAAAGAGATAAGTCATTCTAATTATTTGTGCTTTACAATGATGTATTCAATGTTGTATGCTGCAAGTCTTTTTTTCAGAAGGTTATGCGTTAACATGATGCAAAAGACTGATTTATGACAATAAAAATCTTACGGAAAGCAAAATTACGTTCAAAGGTGGTGAATTGCATGCAAAATGAATATCTACGGAAAGCCGGATAAATAAATAAATGAATAAATAAATGAATAAATAAATAAATAAATAAATAAATAAATATTTCACGATAAATATAAAAGATAAAAAAAAAAAAAAAACAGACGTGGACTTTTGATATTCAAATTAGATTATACATTAATAGGTGTTCCCTTTGTTGTCTAAGGGAATTAAGATTTTTTTTACGATTTAAATAAATGTGTATTCAAATTTATTGATATTTAAAGATAGTTTTTGTATTCATATTTAAACGTGCTTGCAACATGCGAAAGTTCTTTATTTCCCCTTAGGCTGCTAAGCACGACTCAAGGACCTTTTGTGGACAGTGTATATCAAGATCACAATGCACAGAACGTGCAGTCTGATCTTGGGTCTACACCATCCAGTAAGGAGATATTTTTCCCCAAGAAATAACTTTTAAATAACAACATTTGAATTTATACTAACGACCTGAAAGTTTCATTCAACAGTTTAAGGGTTTAAGATATGGATAGGAAGCTTCATATTCGGAGCCAATGGCTCTGAAGAGAAAATGTTGTGTTAGTCTTCCGGTTCCGAAAGTATCAGCTCAAAAACAACTGAAAAACGGTCAAGCTTGTCATTCTTTGTGGTTATGTGTTCTTATGTCTTCGAAATTCGAAAAAAAAAAAAAAGGAGAATGTCATGTAATGCTCAGGTCTTTCAACGTGTTTTCTACACTACAGAAAACTGTAGAATGTGTACAATATTGTCTGAATCATTTGTGCCTTGGGTTGACCGTAGCCAAAATAATACGTCAAGAACCTAACTTCAGTCTGATATTGCCATTAAATTAGCAGATAAGAGCAAGTTTTGCTGACCTAAAAGCGTGAATTAATATCTTGAACTGTTACATTCGTCGCTGGTAAAGAATTGAAAAGAAATAACTCAAAAATGATAAAAATAAAGATGGGCTTCGATCTTATTTTATATTTAGTTTCGGGATTTTGTTCTATTGTATCACACCCCTACTTGTTTGTATTAATAAGTCGAGTAGAGAGAGAGAGAGAGAGAGAGAGAGAGAGAGAAAGAGAGGCAGAAGCACGAACGTTTCAAAATTTTAAGATATAGAATTTAAAAAAAAATATAGACAATACAGATAAAAATCTACAGTCAAGCCCCGTAACAACGAATATTATTATTTAATATCTTTATAATGTTAACATATTTTCTATTTGTTACTGACGTTTAAAAGCCGCCGGGATAAATAGATTAAATTCCTCAATGTTTTCTAGTGTGATATACTTGACACACCTCCCCATTCCCTATAGGGTGATCTGTGTATACGTTGCTCTTACTGCCAAAATAAAGTTCTATTTATCCTGCTTCGCAAGCTATTGCTCAATAAATTAATAATTTACGAGACACCAAAGACACCAAAAACTCGTGAAGACTTGAAAACTTGTGGAAAAAGGAGAAAATGCTGGTAACCAGCATTGTATTGTATCCTGTCAGAGACAAACTTTACTTTTGAGCAACATTAAATTTGTCGTCTGCAACAGTTTTAAGTTTGGACCAGTCTGACATGTTGTCGTTTTGTAAAGAGTTAAACCTCCTTTGATCGACACATTTACACAACACTTCACCAAAAGACCAAGTCTGGTCCAAACTGAAACCAGTGGCAGACGAGAAATTAAGCGCGGCTCACGTAATGGGGCTTGCTTGGAAAAGCCAAAAACCATTGTTGGCAAAGGAAAAAATGCCGATTTTCTTTTTTCCCTTTTCCCCCCATTTTTTAAAAAACTTTCCTTTCATCAGTATCGTTAAATTACGGAATTGTTTTGTTGTAAATAATTTTCAGACAGTGATAAAAATTTCTCGAATATGTACAGCATGATGTACATGTAAATATTGTCGAAAAAAGTGAAATCGCTCATTTTGAGCAATTTCACCTCCTGTCAAAATGTTTTCAAAACCAGTAGAGGCCGAGACAGCTACTTTTAAAGGAACTGAAACGATTCTTTTCCAGAAATATTTATGACGGTCAATGATTGAATTTTTCCGGTATAAAATTGTCAGTAATGGGGTCTTACCAGCCAATATTTTCTAATTTCTTAATACGTGTACAATCGAAGTATTGCTTATTTGAGTGACATATATTTCAATGCTGATTATATTCTAATTTTCAATTTTTTTCTTTGTAATTATTAGCACACATTTGTGCTTTTCCGAATATTGAGGGCGTAAAACACCATTCAGTCAATCAAATCAATCAAATCCGAATATTAAAGATCAACTTATATAGCATAAGATTGCACAGAATTTTCAGTCTTATCTCTGATCTGCACTGTTAAAATTCTTTGTAAGATATTTTGAGTATTTTCTCCTTTTGGCACAACATTTTCAAAGCCTAATCGGTAGCCGAAAACTTTAACTTTTAAGGATTCAAAAAAAAAAAAAAAATGTTCTTGGCCACAAAAAATTCTTTTGCTTAATGACTGAATTTTTCCGTGAAAGTGAGCCGTTCTGACGCGACCTGACTGTATTTTGTAATGACATATTGTATCTTTACTAACCAGTTATTCGAATATACCAAAATATTCGAAAAATTTAATGTTTTTATCCTTTACAAAAACAATAACTGATTCGAATTTACTAATGTTCTCTCGGATAATTTCATATTTTCATCCTTTACCAGGCATACCCGTCTTTTGACGACCGTATTGAAAAAAGACTTTTGGAAACATCGTGGGAAAAAGAGAAAATGCTGGTACCCAGCATTTTCTCCTTTTCCCATAATGTTCTCTAACCTTCCAAAGACAAATCGCATTATTTTATTCATCCAAATTCAATTTGCCGTCTGCAAATGCTTCCAATGTGAAAGAGTCCAAAATTCTGTTGTGTGGTGAAAAGTTAACAATGGATATTTCACTGTATTTTTCAATTTCATTTCTTGAGAAAATCTGTTGCGCTCAATTTGGCGTTCACGTAGATAAATTTCAAGATGACATTTATTGATTTCAGATTGACTTCAGATATTGTAAATATGCAAAGACAACTTATCAGTTAAGATTTCTTATTGTGATTGTGGTTGATTTATCGAGTTTTCTTTTCAGAAATATTTTGTTGTTTTAATTAAATCGGGGAGGAAATATCAACACGAAGATTGAATTTATTGACTTAATATGATTTGGAAACCACGATTCGACATTAATATTATTAAAAGTAATAGCTTAAACTTTACGGCGTCATTTTTAGCCTTTACAAAACAATATTGGAATATTAACCCTTTTCCTGCTTAAATGGAACTTTCAAACTGATAGTAAAAACCAAAATGTTGGTCTTTTAAAAGCTTTCGGGGTGGGCGAAATATCTTTTAATCGGACAGTGTAGATTCAAGATCAGAAGGCACGTTCTGTGCAGTTTGATCTTGATCTACACTGCCCGCGAAAGGTCTGTGAGTGGCGCTTACGGGTTAAAATCAAAGTTTCTGAAAACATTGTGGGAAAAAGGATAAAATGCTGGTAACCAGCACTTTCTCCTTTTCCCATAATGTTTTCTACCCTTCCAGAAACAAGTTTCAAGGTTTGAGTCACATTTATTTTGTCGTCTGCAAATGTTTTCAATTTGGACTATTCTAAAATTTTGCTGTTTGGTAAAGGTTTAAAATAGCTTTTTTGTTCGATAGGTAGGAAATATATAAAATCATTTTGAATAAATCAAAAATGCCAAATTAACCCTTTCCCAAACAAGCCATGGTTTTCACGTGTCTGCAGTACAAGTCTTTTGAAAACACTGTGGGAAAAGGAGAAATTGCTCGTAACGAGCAATTTCTTCTTTTCCCACAGTGTTTTCTACCCTTTTGGAGAACTTTCTGTTATTTTCATCAAATTTAAAATTGTCGTCTGCAACCTCTTTCAATTTGGACCGGTCTAAATTTTGTCGTTTGGGAAAGGATTAAAATATAGCCATTGCTAGTCACTAAACGGGATCCGTATGTTGGAATTTCAAGTTTGTTTTTGTCAGAATATCCCGTACAACACACATTTTGTTGACGTGTACTTAGTATACATATGGAGACTTTTTTAACACTTAAGCTGCTGAATAAATGAAACGCAAATTTCTACTCAATACTAAAAGGCCAAACATTGCGGTTTCAAAGTTGATTTAACCGGAAATAAAATACCGTATCGGACAGTGTAGATCAAAGATCAGACTGCATGTTCTGTGCAGTCTGATTTCGATCTACACTGTCCGCAAAAGGTCAGTGGGTCGCGATAAGCAGCTTAAGGGTTAAAAAAAAAAAAAAAAAGTGGCAAAAGATCGTATCACGTGATATTTCAATAGAAATACAGTAATAATCAACAGATAAACAGTAACTATAGATAAACAATAGTTGATTGATTGATTGTATGGTGTTTAACGCCGTTTTCAACATTATTTCAGTTATATCGCGGCGGCCAGTGCACCTATCAATGCTTTCCTGGAGCTTCTTTTACCAGTACTTCGAACAATATTCTTTCCAAGCCACTGGCTGCTTTTCCACATAGCCATTGTCGAAACAATGGTCAGCGGTGAAAGAGGAATGAATCCTGTCGCAATGACTATCATCAATCCTCGGAAAGAAATTGGCCCAGCCGGGGATCGAACCAGCGACCTCCTGTTCTCAAGTACTGTACGCTACCGACTGAGCTACGGGGCTCGGCTAAACAATAGTTATAATTATGGAGTATAAGCTCACAACGAAAGAAAAGAATTCGGATGCCCCAAAACAATTTCTACGTTTATATGATAATTTTATTGAATGTAAAACGTTTAATCAAGTGCAACGTATATACCGGTATCCGAAACTGAACAAAAAGCAGTGCTCAAAATCAAATTATCACTTAGAAACAATATACGAATGCAGATAGTAAATTTTGTCTACAATTGTCGTAAACAGCCTTTCAAACAACAACAACAACGACGATGACAACAACAACAACAGCAACGATAATAATAATAATAATAATAAATAATGATGATGATGATGATGATGATGATGATAGAGAGTGGTGGATTAAAGAAAAAAAGCAAAATGAAAAATAAACGAATTTGTCGAAGCAGCAAGATTGACCACACATAATAATCATGTGCACGCCTCAGACAGATTTCTTTTTATAAATTCAGGAATGAGATCTACTGCATTAGATGTAAGAAAAACCAGTTGTTATCATTGCAGTGACATAAGAAATGATAAAAGTCGTGTCAGTGTCACTGTTTTAGTCATATTACATTTAAAAACCTTTATTTGTCAAATGCAACAAACTTGAATATAGCGTGAAGCTATTAACACTTTAGCTGCTAAGCGCGATTCACTGACCTTTTGCGGACAGTGTAGATCAAGATCAGACTGCACAGAACGTGCAGTCTGATCTTGGATCTACACTGTCCGATAAGGAGATATTATTGTTCTTCAACAAATAAGTTTGAAACAACACTGTTCGGGTTTTTACTATCGTCTTGAAAGTTTGATTTAACTTATGTTGCAGAATTAGGGTTAAAACAATGCTCTGAAGAAGTACTCAAACTTCGTGGGGGCGGGGGATGGGGGGGGGGGGCGGCACTCGAATTAAGAGGTTACAGATCAAAATACTATCATAAAGAGATGGAAAGAACGACCACAATAACCTCGACATTATTTCATCATTTTAACTGTTAAAACTTTTTATGTTTAAAGGCCTTTAAATATTTCGGTCCGGTACCATATGGAAGGAGTTTTGTCAGAAATTGCCACACCCAAATAACCCAGACCTGACATAAATAAAGGCTATTGTGTTATGAAAGATGGTTTTGCTTTTTGATTAAATGTTTATCAAGATTAATACAAAAGAAATGATCTTTGGACATGCAGAAAATTTATCAAAGTAAAAAGTTTCGACCAAGGTCAGCCTGCGCGGAATGCGCAGGCTGACCTTGGTCGACACTTTTTGCAGATGCATTAAACACTCTTTTCACAGAGCATGGCTCATATGCTTACTTCAATTCTCTTTTAATTTTGGTCAGGTGAAAAGATTAAAAAAAAAACAAGCAAATAATACTTACCTACTGTGTCTCAAATATCCTTTTTAGATTTATAATTTAGAAAGAACAAGATAACGAGTTAGCATGGAAGAAATCGAATCTTAAAATTAGAAAGAGAATAAAAATGTAAAATTAGAAAGAGAATAAAATTGAAAACTTAGCAAAAAAATGATTAAAAAAAAAAAAAAAAAAGAAGGAGATTCAAGTTAATATGGATCTTAACTTTGGCCAAATGGAGTCTGTTTATTGCGTCAGGGATGTGTTGTTATTTGAAATATGTATATAATTGGTACATGGTCTTCATAAAAAAAGTTATGATTAAATATTGCGACCTGTTTATTAAAAAATGATGTTCTATACGAGAACCATCCCGTTGCAATCCCTATCCAAGATCAAACATTTAATGTTCTATCAGATCTACTTGAAACACTTTGCTAGATAATCAAACAAGATTTTATATGATACCACTTATTACATAAATGTTTAAAGGCGTTACGTTCCAATAAAACATGAATTTCACACCAATTTGCATATCTTATAAAGGGAGTCTATGATAACCGATCCTTTGAAGCTATTGAATTGTACCAATTTATGATAATAAATAAATCGACAAAAAATGTCGTTAACAAGCATCGGTAATTTATTTTCAACCATTAGATAGCCGAAAAAACCCAACAGACATGTTCAGTCTGAAATAATACCCAGATAATTCCATCTCTAAGGTTGCCTATGTCTCTAGTGTCTCAGCAAAGCGGACAGTGTAGATCAAAGATCAGACTGCACGTTCTGTGCAGTCTGATCTTGATCTACACTGGCCGCAGAGGCAACTAAAGTTATTAAAGACGCTTTAATTAAGGGTTAAACGTGCGTCCTAGAAGATATTCGTTAATGTCGTAGAAATTATACAGAAGCAATAACTTTGTGAATACAATCAAAGTTCCTTTTTATGTTTAATCATTATGACCAAAGCTGTGATGATATTTCGAAGATCGAATCGGGTCACCATTTTGATTGCTCGAGTGAAAAATTGTCCGGGCACGACATTACCGAAGATCTCTTTGGCTTTCAGCTTCGCTCTTGTCTATCCGTCGGTGTCTCTGACATAATAAACGAACTCCATTTGCCTGTTTTAACCATTAACCTGCTAAATAAGTGAAATGAAACTTTCAAGCCGAAGGTAAAAACCCCAAATTTTGCTATTTTCAAAGACATTTTTGGGGTAGAAATATCTTCTTATCGGACAGTGTAGATCCAAGATCAGATTACACGTTCTGTGCAGTCTGATCTTGATCCACACTGTCCGCAAAAAGGTCGTTGAGTTGCGCTTAGCAGCCTAGGGCTTATAATAGAGTTAACCCAAATTTATTTCTTTTGTTTACTTCTACTTTTTTCTTTTTTTTATATCTTGTTTCTTTTTTATGCTTAAGATTTCATTTTTTTTTTTTGTCCTGTCTAGCCAATAAATAATCTACTTTATTTGCACAAGATGGTGGAAAAGTCTCGAAAGAGGTGCTTACGTACGAATTGGATACCATTCAGCAATAACAAATCAGTTTTATTCAACATATTGTATCAAACATCGTTCCGGAAACCCGAAAAAAAGAAGGTGGAACACAGGTAAAGCCAGGCAGAATTTTTTTGTTTTCAAAAATAAATTATACTTTCTATAAACTAAACTTTAATGTACTGTAATCTCTAATGGCTTTATTTTAGGGCCATTACATGAAGAAATACATTCACCAGTACTTGATGATTTACAAAATGAAATAAATGGTACCGTAACTCAGGTTTGACATTCGAATCCACAGCTCGGTTTCACTAATTATTCTTAATAAAATTCTTTGTCAGATTATCAAGAATGTTCTGCTTCTGAAAGTAACGGAATTTCTGACCAAATGATTTAAAAAAAATTGCGTTACTTTCTAAATCTTGAATAAGATTAAGAATGCATTTTGGAATGATTGGCAAAAACTGGCCAAAGTACCATAGCCTCAGATAAGAGGGAGTTTCCACATACAGTATTATTTTTCTTATTTCTGCACTAAAACATGTGTTATGGGTACTCATTAGAAGCGCCTCGATTAGGCGCTTCTAATAAGTACCCATAACACATGTTTTTTGTCCAGTAACAAGAAAAATATCAGTACCGAATGGTTTAGCCAATCAGACATTCAGAAATTGTGTTATTTTTAAAATCTAGAATAAACTAATAATCCAATTCAGAATGTTTGGTAAATACGGGTGTTGGTATCTTATCCTATCGCAATACACCTTTACAAACTCAGAAGTAGCAGTAGGTGAAGCTAAAACGTATGTTTAGATGCTGGACTCTGCGATCCTATTAAATTTGTTAGTTTGCTCAGTACGAAGTCACGTACACTTCTATTCTCCTAACACTACAAGGAAACCAGGGCCCGTATTCACCAACCATTCTTAAGAACGTTCTTAGTTTTATACTCTAGAGTTTTCTAAATTTGAAAGTAACACAACTTCTGATTGGCTAAACCGTTTGGTTTAGCCAATTAGAAGTTGTGTTACTTTTAAATTTAGAAAATCTTGGAGAATAAGACTAAGAATGCTCTTAAGGATGGTTGGTGAATACGGACCCCAAAACGTATTAATATCGATATCATGCAAAAAGAAGTGCCAGAAAAGCTACGATACACATCGCATGTATATCGTATACACAAACATTTCTATTAGAGTGCTATATCAGTTTGATTAGGAAGCCGGAGAAAAAAAGGTCTGCGGGGCTGGATATTGGAGTGTTTCAACGTATTAAAAATAGTCTTTCAAAATCAAATACCATTACTAGGTGCCAATAATTACCATTCTATAACTTTCTTTTTCTCAATAATCAAGGGACTCGAAATTATGTTCCAGAAACATTTCTGTCGGTAACTAAAACTTCCGGTAAAAAAAGTGTTGGTCTTTGGCCATCGTGTGTATTTCGTAAAGAAGTACCCATAACAAGCAATACTCACAATTTACCAGTATGTGTACATTCAATGTATTGCTCAGTTGTGAAATCAATATTTCTTCTAGATGCAACCTTAAATCTAATTTTCAGAGTGGTTTTTTTCCCTAATTTTAGCACATGTTTTGTTGATCTGTCTGTTTTCTCTTTCTAAACCATTTTCTTGTATTAATATCACTATATTTTAAATAAACTCCCATGCTGGTATACATAAGAATTTTAGGTGTTTGTTATTAGAACCTATGGCTTTCTGGAAATTTCAGGAATATTTTTTCATCGAGAAGGAAACAGAAATCTCTGTCATCCAGCCAAATACATATAGATACATAGACCTTCTCTTGGTGTTTCAGAATATGCAGGTCAGGAGTTACGAGAAACCTTGATCTCCTTCTCCACTGCCTGCAATTACAACAACTCTCTCTTTGCTGTTTTCTCTATTTTGCTATTGCCTTTGATGGTCATTCCGCCATTCTTATAGCCTGGGTTCCAGTCTATACCGGGACCCGGGCTATCATTCCTACTGTAATATCCTCTAAAAACAGCGCCATGTAGAACACGTAATTATGTACATGGTTGCTTGTCGCTTCGGTACATGTAACGGAATTCTTTGTAAAGTGGTGTTGTCTTACGGAGCACATAATCTTACAAGTGTTTATCTTTCTGTCTTTTTTTATGTCACAACGGTTTAAAAATGAACCATGCTCAGTAAAAAAAGGAGCTTAACCCTTTCCCAAACAAGCCCTGGTTTTCACGTGTCTGCAGTAGAAGTCTTTTGAAAACACTGTGGGAAAAGGAGAAATTGCTCATAACGAGCAATTTCTCCTTTTTCCCAACGTGTTTTCTACCCTTTTTGATAACTTTCTGCCATTTTCATCAAATTTAAAATTGTCGTCTGCAAACTCTTCCAATTTGGACTAGACTAAAATTTATCGTTTGGGAAAGGGTTAATGCATATCCAAAGTATCGACTCGGGTCAGCGCAGGCTGACCTGTGTCGAAACTTTTTGCTTTTGGTAAATTTTCTGCTTATCCAAGGACTAGCCTACCTCATGCTTCAGCCGGTTATTAGACAAAACGGATTTTACGGATCCATAATTATGTGATGACTTCCTTTTGTCAGAGCGTGGCTGATTCATATGTGTACTAACACATATATGTGCTAACATACGTGTGCTAACATATGTGTGCTAACATATGTGTGCTAACACATATGTGTGCTAACATATGTGTGCTAACATATGTGTGCTAACACATGTGTGTGCTAACATATGTGTGCTAACACATACTTCTGAACTTGGCCTTGTTGAACCTTTTGATATCATTGTTTAGAGCACATTTCAACCCGCCCGCCAAATGTACCACAAATCAAGTTTGTTGATAGTTAAGTTCATGTATACCATTTTATTTCCTATAGGATTGAGAATTCATAAATAATAAAGTCTTACCAGACAACAAAACCTTAGAATTGTCCACATCAAAAGCTTCCCAACAGACAAGTTGAAATACATTTAAATGACGGGATTTGTCTATAACTCTTTACCAGACGACAAAATTTTAGCCTTGTCCAAATTGAAAGCATTTGCAGACGACAAATTCATTGTAGCTCAAATGGTGCAATTTTTCTTTTATAGGGTAGAAAACATTGTGGAAAAAGGAGAAAGTGCTGGTTACCAGCCTTTCCACAATGTTTTCAAAAGGCTTCCTTCCCATAGTCGTTAAAAGGCGGCAGTGTGCAGTAAAGGATTAAAAGCATTGTTGGAAAAGGAGAAAATGGTGGTTACCAGCATATCACCTTTTCTCACTGCATTTTTTTTATATATATTTTTTATCAGTTGTAAAACATGTGATTGTTTTGGTAAATATTTAATATGCGACCAGTGTGTAAAATTACATCACTAAGAGGTTGCTCGCTGATAATGAGGTCCTGTCAGCTTCCGCTCATTACTTTTCAAGAAACGCTTTGATCACAGTCTGTGTCGGGTAAACGTTTTCATCTCGCGTTATCTCGCAACATCACTGAACCGAGGGTCGTCCGATTATTTCCTCTTTCAAATACTACCCTTCAAGACCATAGCATGTATTCATAATAAATAATAATTTTAATGACATTTCACTAGTTTTATTATATTGCAGGATTCGGTATCATATCAACTTATGTAGATTTTATAGTTAATTATTTGAAACAGCGATCCTATCACAACAATCAAAGCGATGTATCGCAAAAGACGGCCGATAAAGCGTTTGTGCTACGCAGATGGTGATATGAATCAGAAAGCCTTCTTTATATTTTAATTTCACAACTTGAAACACTCTATTCTCAAATAAAGCTTAACAAATTTCAATTAAATTTTCATCCATATAAAGTGATGAATTGATCGAATGTCTGGCCCAATTACTGGATCAAAACTCAAGACTTGGATGCCATTAAAGCCAATTATTTTGAATTGAGATTTGCTTGTAAGAATGAGTTTCGGGTCACGTGTATATGATTTATCTGTGATGAGATTCGGTTCTTTTGAACTCTTCACCAGACGACAAAATATCAGACTTGTCCAAATTGAAAGCATTTGCAGACTACAAATTAAATGTTGATCAAAACATGGCATTTGTCTTAGAAAGAATATTAACACTGTCGGAAAGGAGAAATTGCTGCCTACCACCACTTCCACCTTTTCCCCACAGTGTTTTCAAAAGCCTTCTATCCCAAAATCGTTATACGTTGATGCTGTCTGGCAAGGGATTAACTTTAAATTCCATCAAATGATTGTATAAGTGTATAGATTGTTTCGAAAGCTAAAGGAGATACACCGTATATAGGGGGATACCAGTATTTTTTTTTTTTCGATGAAAGACCGAAAATTATTTCATTGAGTGAACATCATCGGTAATATTTTCACGAGTGGCGCAGCCATGAGTGAAAAAAATGCCGTATGATGTTCACGAGATGAAATAAATTTCGGTCTTTCACCAAAAAAAAAAATACTGGTATCCCCTATATACGGTGTATCTCCTTCAGCTTTCGAAACAATCTATACACTTATACAATCATTTGATGGAATTTAAAGTTAATCCCTTGCCAGACAGCATCAACGTATGCTTCTAACCCCTTTTTGTTAGGACTTGTGAAGTACAGGGGAACTCTCGGAATTTTCGTGATGAGTTAATCAATCGGTAAATTCACTGGTCGAAACGGTGAAATTATCAAACCATAATCCACCATTATTTCCCAATAAACTACCGAGAAGTATCGAATAATAATTTCTCTGTAGTCTGAGATCGTACTCACTAACCATTCAGGGCCACATGGCGGCCAAATTTGCACAATTCTGTGTATAGTATACAAGTAAATTTAACCCTTTACCAAACGACAAAGTTTTAGACTTGTATAGATTAAAAATATTTATTTTGCAGATGACGAATTAAAAGTGACATAAAAAATGAAATTTGTTTTTTTAAAAGTAGAAAACAGTGTGGGAAAAGAAAAAAATGCTGGTTACCAAAAGCCGGCTCCTTCCTCAGGGTCGTTAAAACTCGGGATTTTGTTGTACAGGGTTTTAATTAATACCATTTACAAGTAAAGCAGTTATGGTAAGTCTCACGACGTGCTGAAATATGGTTGGTCAGGGTTCCTGTCACTGGCAATGCAATAAACATAAAAAACTAGACTTAAAGATACACCCTTACAACCAGACAAAAAAAAAAAAAAAAAGTAAAAAAATTGATAGACTGTAGAATGGTTCAAAATTTAGTCAGCTGTTTAAACATATATTGGTTACCGATATATATGGTGTAAGGGATAAATCCATACCGTATATCGGATATCCTCGATTTAAAACCGAAAACGTCAAAACGGTGATTTCTTCGATGGCCCCAAGAAAATGAAATGCAGTTTCTATCGGTGTAACCTATGCCACCTTGCAACCGTCTGGGACAACATTTGGTATGAAGATATAAGACTGATTATAGTTTGATAAAAAATGTGTCATAAACTGACTGAAAACCAGTATAGATGCATCTTTAATACTGTCAATATTGATTCCAGCTTTAATGTTCTTTGTTTTGCCAGTGACTGGAACTTTGACCAAGCACACGTTAACAGATTGTCAGGCATACAATAATCACCATACTTTTAACCCTTTCCCAAACGACAAATTTTGGACTTGTCCAAATTCAAAGAGTTTGCAGACGACAATTTTAAATTTGATGAAAATGGCAGAAAGTTCTCAAAAAGGGTAGAAAACACTGTAGGAAAAGGAGAAATTGCTCGTTACGAGCAATTTCTCCTTTTCCCACAGTGTTTTCAAAAGACTTGTACTGCAGACACGTGAAAACCAGGGCTTGTATGGGAAAGAGTTAATTAATGGTGTTGGTGGGATGACATTTTGAAGACAAATCCTGCGAATGTCTCGCTACTTAGGAGGCCGTTGTCTGTCTTCAGATTACAGAGGTTGACTTATTCATATTTCTGTCTAATGCTCGAATATCTGTATAATCAAATGTAATATAAACGTTGATTTAAAAAGTTTTTATGACGTTTTAAACGTTTTAACACTTAGTTATTTGGCGTACTGATACCATCGTCTCAAAATTCTATGATATATGCTTACGTAATTAATTTTAAGGACCTTGAACCTGTGTCATCATAACAGACACAAGGGCCCGTATTCACGAATCTTTCTTAGCTTCATGCTTATTCTTATTGTAGATTTAGAAAGTAACACTGGTTGGCTAAACAAAATCGTGTTACTTTCTAAATTTTGAACGAGACTAGAACGAGACTAAGAATGAAAGTAAGAATGTTCTTAACCCTCAAAGCGCATTTCACGACAATAGCTGCCTTTGCGGCTAGTGTAGATCAAGATCAGATTGCACGTTACGTGCAGTCTGATCTTTGATCTCCACTGGCCGCTTTGTTGAGACATTTTGGACAAATAGAATCCTTGAAACTTCAATTATTTGAGTTTTATTCCTGGACTGTATTTTTGGGGAGGGGTTTATGTGGTACTCTAAATGTTAAACCTACAGACCTTCGGTTCGCATGCACCAGCCACTGTAAATACTATTGTAACTTCTTAGTTTAAAGGCTAGACAAATTTTTGGTCTCTGCAAATCGGTGACTATTTCTGACACTAAACTTTTTTTCTTTTTAGAATTTAACTCTTAATGGGGATGGTAACGGCCGCAGGTAGGCCCCTAGATGACGTTTATGGCATGTAGTTCAAGAACTGTGAGTACAAATACCGGCTTTATCTTACCAGACAACATTTGTTTGGACATTTCAAATTGAAAGCGTTTAGCAGACCAGAATTCGTATCTAATTTGGCGTCTACAGATACTTTCAATTTTGCAACCTTGAAAAAAATAAACTGAAATGTTTCGGCCAGACTTAAAAATGATTCAAGTTGTTTTTTTAAGAATGCAGTTTCGTTTAGCTTGTATACAGTGTTACTGGCCCGCAAACGACCTTGAGCACGTCTTGCTATTGACAAAATTTGAAATCGTTGTGGCAGAAGCAGATTTTGCTCGAAACGAGCAGTCCTTCCTTTTGCCATAATACTTTCAACTGTATTCATGTTGTAAGTATGACATAATATCGATCATCCATATCTTACATTTTTTTTCTAGGTAATCAGGTAAAACCTTGTTTCGATATGCCATAAGCTCACAATGCTGAACATTCATAGATCTATTCATCGACAAAATAAAACCCTTGAACTTTTCCAAATATATGACAAAAGGGGGTTTAATGCATCTCCGTGATGCATCATAGCAAGTAAGTCATCACATAATTATGGGTCCATAAAATCCATTTTGTCTAACAACTGACTGTATCATGAGGAAGAATGTTCGGTTGACATGGAAGCAAATTTTAGCAAAAGGTTTCCACCCAGTCTGTGCAGGCTGACATGAGTCGATACTTTTTGCAGGTGAATTAAACCCCCTTTTCACAGAGCATGGCCTTGATCTCAATGACAGCTGGAAAGAAAAATTAACTGAAACTCAGACACACTTTTGTTTTACAGATTTGACAAAACAAGAGGACGGGACAGATACAAGATCTAACTGCACGGAACACGCAGTCTGATCTTAATCTTTACGAGCAATTTCTCCTTTTCCCACAGTGTTTTCAAAAGACTTGTACTGCAGACACGTGAAAACCAGGGCTTGTATGGGAAAGAGTTAATTAATGGTGTTGGTGGGATGACATTTTGAAGACAAATCCTGCGAATGTCTCGCTACTTAGGAGGCCGTTGTCTGTCTTCAGATTACAGAGGTTGACTTATTCATATTTCTGTCTAATGCTCGAATATCTGTATAATCAAATGTAATATAAACGTTGATTTAAAAAGTTTTTATGACGTTTTAAACGTTTTAACACTTAGTTATTTGGCGTACTGATACCATCGTCTCAAAATTCTATGATATATGCTTACGTAATTAATTCAAATTGAAAGCGTTTAGCAGACCAGAATTCGTATCTAATTTGGCGTCTACAGATACTTTCAATTTTGCAACCTTGAAAAAAATAAACTGAAATGTTTCGGCCAGACTTAAAAATGATTCAAGTTGTTTTTTTAAGAATGCAGTTTCGTTTAGCTTGTATACAGTGTTACTGGCCCGCAAACGACCTTGAGCACGTCTTGCTATTGACAAAATTTGAAATCGTTGTGGCAGAAGCAGATTTTGCTCGAAACGAGCAGTCCTTCCTTTTGCCATAATACTTTCAACTGTATTCATGTTGTAAGTATGACATAATATCGATCATCCATATCTTACATTTTTTTTCTAGGTAATCAGGTAAAACCTTGTTTCGATATGCCATAAGCTCACAATGCTGAACATTCATAGATCTATTCATCGACAAAATAAAACCCTTGAACTTTTCCAAATATATGACAAAAGGGGGTTTAATGCATCTCCGTGATGCATCATAGCAAGTAAGTCATCACATAATTATGGGTCCATAAAATCCATTTTGTCTAACAACTGACTGTATCATGAGGAAGAATGTTCGGTTGACATGGAAGCAAATTTTAGCAAAAGGTTTCCACCCAGTCTGTGCAGGCTGACATGAGTCGATACTTTTTGCAGGTGAATTAAACCCCCTTTTCACAGAGCATGGCCTTGATCTCAATGACAGCTGGAAAGAAAAATTAACTGAAACTCAGACACACTTTTGTTTTACAGATTTGACAAAACAAGAGGACGGGACAGATACAAGATCTAACTGCACGGAACACGCAGTCTGATCTTAATCTTTGCCGTCCGTAAAAGCCCCTATTTCCGCCTATAGAAGCTGGAAGGGTTACACTAAAATATCTCGGACAGTTTTGGAATCAGACAAAAAAAAAGTATTTCCGCTTAGTTTACTTACGAATATAACTCACTTGTTCAAATACAAAGATGCACCGAGACAAGATAGTCCCCAAAACCGTTTTACGAATTCTCCATCAAAACTGTTCATCTAATCTTTCAAGATCTTTTGTTCCGTTATCTACGTGTCCCATCGTCACTTTCATCTATAATAGATTTCTTTTAACCCTTTACCATAAATCCCGAGTTTCAACGACCCTTAGATAAGAAGGCTTTGGAAAACACTGTGAGAAAAGGAGAAAATGCTGGTTACCAGCATTTTCTCCTTTTCCCACAATGTTTTCCCTCCTTTCAATGACAAATTCTATTATTTTATCAAAATTGAATTTGTCGTCTGCTAAGACTTTCAATTTGGACGAGTCAGAAATTTTGTCGGCTGGTTAAGAGTTAAACTGCTAGTCTGCATTGAATTTCTCACGATCGCCATCCAAGATTTCATTGTTTGAGGGTTGAAGTTTCGACTCGAGTTGAGTAATGTATTCGGAGAGCTCTTGTTCTTTTAGGCTCTGTATTTGATATACTTTTTCGCTTTTTTCTATACATAATGTATGAACCGTGCTCTGGCAAAAGAGGGCTTAATGTATCCCCGTGATGCATTACTCCAAGCAAGGCATCCCCTAATTATGGATCCATAAAATCCATTTTGACAATCTACCGATTAAGGCATGAGGTAGAATTATCCTTTGACATGCAGAAAATTTGAAGATGGTGAAAAGTTTCGGCCCATGTCAGCCTGTGCGGACTGCGCAGCCTGCGCAGACTGACATGAATCGATACTTTTAGCGAATGCATTGAGTCCCCTTTTAACAGAGCATGGTTCATTTATATATGAGCCCTACCCTATTAAAAAGGAATTTAGTGCATCTGCAAAAAGTATCGACCCAGGTTAGCCTGCGCAGTCCGCGCAGGATGACATTAGCCGAAAATTTGTGTTTATAGTAAATTTTGTGCATGTGCAGGGACCACTCTACCTCATATTTCAGTTGGTTGTTAGATATAGTGGATTTTATGGATCCATAATTATATGATGACTTCTTTGGTATTATGCATCAAAGAGATGTATTAAACTCCCTTTTGCCAGGGCATAGCTCATATACATGTATATTTCTCTTGAGGTTCTCTTGGTTGAAATTGAAAATATTTTTGTAAAGATTCTTACCCAGCACTGGGCTCTTCTTTTACCTTTGCACTTTTTAAAGCTTTAATCTACCCCATATATGCAAATGACATGCTTTTATCGTTGATAGATTTTACATTACTTTAAATATGTACTTAACCTTTTCTGCTGCCAATCGCGACTAGTACGGCGATTAGGAACGGCGTAAATCAAGACCAGACTCCACAGAATGTGCATTCAGATCTTGAATCTATACCGTCGGCTATATGATGTTGAACTTTAACCGAGATGTTTTATTTTATTTTATTTTCAGCATAAATCTACATTGAATCTCGAAACAAGTCGAGATACTTACAGGTGGTAGCGAATGAATTAAGACGAAACGCCTACCATTTACAACACAGTCCAAGGTTTCACGACCCTCTTTTTGAAGAAGGCTTTTGCAAATATTGTGGGAAAAGAAGAAAATGCTGGTAACCAGCATTTTCTCCTTTTCCCAAAATATTTTCTACTCATCGGCAGACAAATTCCATCATTTTAGACACATTTTGATTTGTTGTCTGTGAATACTTTGGATAGGGACAATTCTAAAATTTTTGTCGTCTGGTAGAGACAGTGGTTTAACCGAAAAAGAAAAAGGATGGTAAATTACCATGACAATATAATGATGGGTCTTTTCTTTGGTGATCACTTTCCCTGACTTTTTACATCTTGAAGATTAACAACTTTGCCGATAAGGTGTTAATATTTTTATCGAGTTTATTAAATATTCCTATTATAAACGGCCGTATTTCATTTCTATGTGGGAAAACAGCAAGTGAATTGGAAAGCGTGTTGTGAAGTCAGTTTAGGGCCCCTGGCCATCGCGATATTCGGCTGTTGAAAATGACATACACGACAACAACAACAACAAAAAAAAAACTCATTGCGAAATTTAAAAAAAAAAAAAGGCCGTTATGAACAAAAGTCAGACTGCTAACGTTCTGTGCAGTCTGATCTTGATCTACAACAGTTGCGAACAGAAACAAGTTGCGAAAGGTACTTTCATAGTTAAGATAAAGCAGTACAAAACTTAAGGTGCAATCGTTTTTTATACATTGGATTTTATTTAGAATAACTTTAAGATGCAATATAATTTGATTAGAATATACCCATGCTACAGTTGCAAGTAACGTTACAAAACTTGAGCCATGCTCTGGCAAAAGGGGGTTTAATGCATCTCCGTGATGCATTAAACCAAGCAAGTCATGACACAATTCTTGATCCATAGAACGCATTTTGTCTAACAAGCGGCTGAATCATGAGGTACACTGGGTCCTTTAATGCAAAAATATTTACTGATGGCAAAAAGTTTCGGCCAAGGTCAGCCTGCGCGGACTGCGCAGGCTGACCTGGGTCGATACTTTTTGCAGATGCATTAAGTCCCCCTTTTCACGGGGCATGGTTAATTTTGACAAGTGGACAATTGACTAATAGCAAATATGTTCGACCCTTATCAGCCTGCAGGCTGACATAGATCGATACCTTTTGCAGATGCATTTAACTTTTTTTCACAGAGCATGCCTAAAAAAATACCAACGGCGGGCGGGGACCGGAAACGCCACTATCCTTGCAACTATATGTATTATAAACAAGATTTTCTGATTCTATTCTATTAAAACTTTACGTTAAAAAAAAAGTGTCCGGCTGTGTCAAGCAATGTAGTGTAATGCTCATCAGAGTACAACAATACTTATAGTAGTTCAATTCAAAATTGGTGTTAAGATTTTCCAGAATCGTTTTTCATGTTTCTCGTACCGACAGCATTGAACCAAAACTAGGATGAACCACTTTCACCAGTTGGCTTTATGGATATGACCCATGCTCTGGCAAAAAGAGGCTTAATGCATCTCCGTGATGCATGATACCAGGCAAGACCTTACATACTCGTAAATATGAATCCATAAAAATATTTTGTCAAAAACCGACTGTATCATAAGTTAGACGGTTCCTTTGACATACAAAAAATTATCAACAGCGAAAAGTTTCGGTTCAGGTCAGCTTGCGCGGACTGCGCAGGCTGACCTGAATCGATAATTTTCGCAGATGCATTTAGCCCCCTTTTCACAGAGCATTGCTCTATTATATATGTAGTATTTATGTTGTGTCGTCAAATTTCATCATCGATTTTCTGCAATATTCTTCTCATTTATAACAAGTTTTGGTCGTGCTACTATCTAACACAAACGGCATGTCAATAGCAGAGGAATCCGTTTAGTCTCTTTTCCCTTTAACCCTTTCCCAGACGACAAATTTTGGACTGGTCCAAATTGAAAGAGTTTGCAGACGACTGATGAAAATGGCAGAAAGTTATCAAAAAGGGGAGAAAACACTGTGGGAAAAGGAGGAATTGCTCGTTACGAGCAATTTCTCCTTTTCCCACAGTGTTTTCAAAAGACTTGTACTGCAGACACGTGAAAACCAGGGCTTGTTTGGGAAAGGGTTAAACAATATCGGCAGCAGCAGCAATTTCAGTAATAACTACTAAAGTAGAAAATAAAGATTTAGATATATTTACCGGAAGTTAGTCTCCTGGTAAAAATCTTTCAAGACCGGAAGTAGTAGCAACATTGGTGGTCTTCGTCTCCCGTTTCCTGTAGACAGGTGGTCTTTATCTAACAACAGAAGGTGAATTCCTTAATTGTTTTAAAAGAAAATATTTGCGATTTAGAACTGTTTCAAGTCTTTATGTGATTTCTTAGCTATTGTTCTGATAAAGTAAGCGGAGCTTTGGTGAAAGGGTCTGATTTATTGTTATGATTTATAAAAGGGCACGGTTTCTATTTGTTCGGCTTTAGGAGATTTCAATAGAATTATACTTCACCGGCCGGATTATGTAATTTTTTCCACGGCATATTTATATTTGAGAAGGAGGCCGTCGAATAGTGTTAAAATAAATATAGAAATGGTTCTATTCGGCTTAGCATACCCTTTATTTCGAGCTTTTTTAATTTATTCACCCAACGATAGATAGGCACTAAATACTAGTATCATTTAGAGGTTACTTTGAACAAACGCTTAAATAACCCTGATGGGAAATTTATTGTGGTTCAAAGTAACAAAAAGTATTTTTTTTTAGGTGAAGACCACAAATGACAATGTTATCAACATACATGTATTACTTTGCGAAAGAAGGAGACATTTCTGTATCGGCTCCCTTGCTTCAAAATAAAATTTCCATGGAGAAAGAAAGTGCAAATCCAAAGAAATCACATTGACGATCCAGTCTCTGTGACTAGTCTACTCAACCATTTACCACACAATCCCGAAATTTAAAGATCATGAGAGAGAAAGCTTCTGAAAACACTGTGGGAAAAGGGGAAAATGCTGGTAACCAGCATTTTCTCCTTTTCCCGCAATGTTTTCTACACTTTCAAAGTAAAATAGCATAGTTCTGGCAAACATTTAATTTGTCGTCTGCAGATGCTTTCAATTTAGACGCACCCAAATTTTTGTTGTTTGATAAAGAGTTAAAACACAAACTAAAAACACGCATTGTGATCTCTTTTGGCTGTCTCTGATAACCACAGACAAACAGCATAGCTCAGTTCCCTACAAGACAGCAAACAAAGTTGAAAATATGCTGTGTAAAGGGTCAACAACGGTTTCAGCTACAGTAAAACAATCTGTTTAGACAAGATATCAAGGCGATTATCAAGCTAATGGAAGTATAAGTAGTTACACCAACACATGTTTGCTTAAAGTATTGGGCGTAATCGCCTTACACTTCATATTTCTTTGTGGATTTTTGTCCTTAGGTTAGGATATACATGAAATCGTTGTCTTTTTTTTCCGGACTTCGACGTTGATCTATAATGTTAAAGGATAGAAATCTCTCTCGAAAAATCTACATACATGTACGTCTTTTTTTCTGGTATACGTTCGAAATTTCATGAGGTTGTTGTTGTCCTTAATCTAAATTATGAATTTGATCGACCTTTCGTTCGTATTTGCATCCCAAATTAAATCGATTACAGTAAATACAAAAGAAGGGCCGTACGCTAAGTTCATATTGAGTGACAGAGCACTCACAGATATGGTGCCAAGACACCAAGACATGCTTCTATTCTTCGGCTTGCATGTAAACCTCTGACATAACCTCCCTTGTTTTTCCAGTGTAATATACCTATTACGAATCTTTTGACCTTACACACGCTTTAGATAAGCCATGTGACATCATTTGAGAAGTCAATTTATACCTTTTTAAAGAGAAGTCAATGAAGTTTTATTCATGGAAATTATCGTGTGTGCATAGACGGTTTTACATATTCTGTCTTACAATTTGTGAAATATTGTTATGTGATAAATAGAATCAGACATTCGTTCGCTTCTTGAGATGAAATTTAATTAAACCCGTCTACAAAAATGATATTAAGCTTGCCAGAGGCTTGCTTAATAACCTTTTTCTAGACTCGTTTCATCTCAAATGCAAACTTATGGCAGATCCGATATATCTGCGGTGTTCGTTTTAAGTCTTTGCCACACGATCCCGTGTGTGAACGCCTCTGGTGAAGAAAGCTTTTGAAAACAAATTAGAAAAAGGAGAAAAAGCTGGTAACCAGCAATGCCTTCTTTTTCCAAATGTATTCTATTCGTCTGATACGAATTGCATCATTCGGTTAATTTTTTTTGTCTTAAATTTGTAGCCTGCAAATACATTTAATTTAGAGAAGTCTAAAATTTTAACGTCTATGAAAGAATCACAGTTAAAACAAATCAGGAAAGGTTGTGTTGTCGTTTGCAGGGCAAGTTTCAAACATCTCACGTAATTTTTTAGCGGCGCAACGCAGTCTTTTACAGATATCAGTACGATTGCCTCTAGGTTTTGTCGGCTTTGTATGCTATCTTTGTACTATAATCTTCCGCTATGTGACTTTTTTCAAATACATACCTATCTGATTTGGGCATTCTGGGTACAGAGCCGGACTACTTTTTAAGGCGGCAATCGATTCAGCGAATTTTAAAATGAAATGTACATTTAATCACTAAAACGCTACCTGGTACATCATCCAGCCATGGTTAGCTAGCGCCAAGACATTTATAAAAACAGCCCATATAAGCTTGGGAAATAGCCCTGGTATAAG
The DNA here is from genome assembly GCA_945859785.2 of Tridacna gigas. Lineage (NCBI taxonomy): Eukaryota > Metazoa > Mollusca > Bivalvia > Cardiida > Cardiidae > Tridacna > Tridacna gigas. The sequence goes on along the minus strand of OX244029.2, from coordinate 10,018,837 downwards.
CCCAGCATCGTGGGGACGTCATTTTTGTGTCAGTCTGTTGCACAAATCCCGGTTTTCCCCATGCCTATATTTAGAAACTATTAACAGAGATTTGGAGTAAACAATAGTATTTAATAAAATCAATTTTCAGTTTTGAATTTTTTATATTTTTAAGAAGTTTGCAGAAAAAAAAAAAAAAAAAACTGCTTGATTTTCCACAGACATATTATTTATAGCCATTTTCCGTTTCCAAGTTTAGCGGCAATTTACGCACTGCGTATTAATATTTATCCTGTACAGGATAGTGATGCGCCATTGCAGACAGGTCTTTCTTCGAAGAATATGACGTGCGCAGATAACGATCTATGTACCCATGGCCTCCAAAGTCATATCAATAAAAAAATCTCCCGACTGATGTAAAATAGGCACATATGAATGTTCTACACCTGGGCACGGAGGGCCCAATACATTCTGACCACCCCTTTCCTTTTCGTGTCACTACTAGACTACCAAGAGACTAATACTATGACGTAATACGAAAAATAGTCCTTCACATTTTTCGACCACCTCTTCTTTTATTCCAGTATTTGCAGGACTATTTTAATTAAACCTAGCAGTATTTGTAAAGGTACTGAAAAGTGGTACTTACCTTAACTTTGCATTATAACACCACATTTCTCAATTATTCAAATCGAGTTCAACCTGTTTACATTACCAAGGTACGGTGCATTTAACCCTTTACCCCACATGGTCCTTTTTTCTCGAAATATCAGCCTTTATCTATTAAACCCTGAATATATGAGAAGACATTATAGCAAAAAGAAGAAATTGCTCGTAACGATGGCCACCATGAAAACGTCTAAATATGGAATTGGATCAAGAATGTGAATACGGGCACAGACAATTTATTTCTACTTTGTACAAAGGACCAAAAAAGTTTTATCCATTACAATACTGGTAACCAGCATTTTCTCCTTTTCCCACAATGTTTTCTAGACTATCAAAGAAAAAATCCATCATTTGGGTCACGTCTAAATTGTTGTCTGCAAATGCTTTCAATTTGGACAAGTCTATGATTTTGTCGTGTGGTAATGAATTAAAAAACGAGGATGATATAGATGCAAGATCGGCTTGCACATTGATTTAGAGTCTAACCTTGGATCTAGTCTGCCCCACCAGCCAAGCCAGGTGGCACAGTCGGCAGCATACGAGAATTGAGTATAGGGGTCGCTATTTCGAATCCTCAGCTCGGCTAATTTCTCACCGAGGATTGATGATAGTAATTGCGACAGGTTTCATTCCTTCTTTCTTCATTCCTCTCTCACCGCTGATTATTGTTTTGACGATGGTCATGTGAGAAAGCAGCCAGAGGCTTGGAAACAATAATAGTGCAAAGTACAGGAAACACCAGGAAAACATGGATGGGTGCACTGGCCGCAGCGATATAACTGAAATAATGTTGAAACCGTCGTTAAACACCATACCAACAATCACTGTCCGTACCAGCGCTAGGACTTTGATTGTATAAGTTACGGGCTACCGGAACAAAAATCACTTAACATGACCATAAAAGGCATATTACTCTTCGTGTTTCCATTGCACCTATCTCTTTGAGTAAAGCTGTTTAAATTGCTTTTTCAGAGCTTTTTATCGCATTATTTTATTACCCTCGGACCCACTTCAATCATTTTCTGTTATATACGCACCTGTGTTTAATATCTTTAATAATGAAAGAAAATATCCCGGTGCTTTATCTGTTCTCTTCAATGTAGATGTTTTACAAGTAAACAGTAGTGTGTAAAACGAATAGAAAACCCATTTCGTTTTCACCCTTTCATCGCCATAGGCCAAAACAGGGGCTTCTACGGACTGCGCAGATTCAGATCGAACTGCACAGAACGTGCATTACCTGCATTTTTTCCGATTCTAACGATGTTTTAAAAAGCCCTTTTCATGTCGGTCATTTAACCCTTTAGCTGCTAAGCGCGTCTCACTGCCATTTTTTGCGGACAGTGTAGATCCAAGATCAGACTGCACGGAACGTGCACTCTGATCTTGGATCTACACTGTCCGACAAGGAGATATTTTTCTCCAAAAAAATAAGTTTGAAATAATATTATTCCGTTGTTTACTATCGACTTGAAAGTTTTATTTAACCTTTTTAGTAGGACAAAGACTAAAAGGGATTCTGCATTAACCCTTTCCCAAACGACAAATTTTGGACTGGTCCATATTGAAAGAGTTTGCAGACGACAATTTTAAATTTGATGAAAATGGCAGAAAGGTCTCTAAAAGGGTAGAAAACACTGTGGGAAAAGAAGAAATTGTTCGTTACGAGCAATTTCTCCTTTTCCCACAGTGTTTTCAAAAGACTTGTACTGCACACACGTGAAAACCAGGGCTTGTTTGGGAAACGGTTTAAGGGTTAAATGATGGTTGCTTCCGTGGATTAAAATTATTCAGCGTGCGAAACTGAATTGTCATCCCAAATTACACTCTTAATCCTTGTCTAGATTTGGAAAGTAACGCGATTTCTGATTGGCTAAACCGTCACAAATCACGTTACTTTAGAAAGATTATTTAGAATTACACCAAGAATGTTACAGAAGACTGGCCGGTGAATACTATTTATAACAGCTCTGTATTTCTGCAATTTCCGAGCAGAGTTGTCGTTCGTTATTCTCACCGTACATCTCTGCAACGGGCTAAATGACAAGAATCTTGTCAAACCGAGGAAAACATGTTTTGTTACTGTTTAACTGTTTCATGTGTAACATAATAAAGTAGACAAAGGAAATATGATTCCGGATACATTATAGGTGCATTCAGACTGATGAATTTACGTGTATACAATGGAACTATTTTTTCAAGCTTATTTACTGATCAGAATCTTACGCCAATTGTAAAAAAAATGGCTGCGACCATGAATGATGACAATTTAAACAAAATTAAAAAACAAGTTATCGTCCTTTAAAAGACATTTAAGCTTTTCAGAAAATCCCCCTTTTTCACATTTACTACCACTAAGTCTGATTGGCCGTATGCTGTTTGAACAGCACACAAAACAATCGATTGGTCTTTCTTTCACCGGCGTTTGTGTCGACATTTTGAGTTATGGTCATGTGACGAAAATATCACGTGACGACGGACTACTTTCTGAGCCAACTACAGAGGTGAATGGGAATGATCCGTAGTGCAAGAGAGTGGTATTTCTGCTGACCTTGGTTTGGTTTGGAGTATAACGCCGTTTTTATAGCTTAGGTCACATCGGGGCCGTCAGTGCACCTACGCATGTGTTTCCTGGCTTTCTCACACTTGTACTGACACAACTTTCTTTCCAAGCCACTGACTACTTTTCTCACATGCATCAGAGGTGCACGAGAAGTGAAAAATCGCCGGAAGGAAAGTTTCCTGATCTTGACCTTGCTAAGCATCCGACTCTATCAACTGATCGATTCCATCGTGCAGAAAACTACTTAGAATAAATGGATAGCATGTGCTTACGTTCTGTAATTTTAACCCTTTACCAGACGACAAAATTTTAGACAGGTCCAAATTGAACGCATGCGCAGACGCCTATTTAATGATTTACCACATAATGCCGACTTTTAACGACCAAGAGGAAGAAGTCTTTTGAAAACATTGTGAGAAAAAGAGAAAATGCTGGATGATATTTTTCTTTGAAAGAGTAGAAAACATTGTGGGAAAAGAAGGCAACGCTGGTTACCAACATTTTCTCCTTTTCCCACAATGTTATCATAAGGGTTCTTCCTCAATGTCGTAAAATCTCGGGATTGTGTAGTAAATTCAACCAGGAAAATCGAGGGGAAAAATACTGCTAGGGCGCAAATAGGTTAAAGCTTTCTGTGAAATTCTGAAATTACCGCGTTTTCCATGTTTTTTTTTTTAGATTTTTTCATACTGACTGATTCCGATTCCCATTCCCCCCCCCCCCCCCCCCCCAACCGACTTTGCTGAGCTGGAATTGGAGCAGCGATTTTGCACCCCCCTTTTTTTCCCACTGACTTTGTTTAGCTGGAGTTGGAGTAGTGATCACCACTGAATACCGAAGTAAGAATAAACTAATGATGTCTTGTGATATTTTTGTGGTCGAAAATTTCTTTTCCAGCCAAGAAACAACGCTGACGATGTGCGCGCGTGTGGTTTTCGAGGGCAAGGGTGCCGCGTCTTTGGAAACAAATTTGGAATAAACCATTTTCTTGGAAGACCACTTAAAAGAAGATCTTATACGATTTTTGTTTAGAATTACAAGCTAATCTAATAAATCCCCATCTCGAATCCCTATCATCTTCATTAAAGTAATTGGAAAGCCGTATTTGAACCAAGCGCCAAATGACATTGATGCCTTATAAGTGAGTCTGGATCAAGCGGAACGCTCCTGCATTTGACAAAGACCGGCAATTCAACCTTATTGCTAATCTTATTAACCCTTACGGCGCCTTAGACGAAAGAAGGGGCTTTTGCGGACGGCATAGATCTAAGATCAGACTGCACAGAACGTGCAGTCTGATCTTAGATCTATACCGTCCGCTTGTTTGGTCAGGCATATACAATAAAGATCTTTCTGGGTTCATGGGTTGTATTTTCATGCGTCGAAAGAGGTCGATTTATCTATATTTGGCACGAAAAGAGTTAACCCTTTATCAAAAAAACCCACAACTTTTTTCAACATTTTTATGACATAACAAACGAATACTTTGTCGGAGAAGGACCAGAGTGCTTGCTACAAGAAATTATTCCTTTTCCGACAAGATTTCCTTACCAATAAGAGGACAGTTTCCTTTCCCGTAAATATTTCTGCTTTGTGCCATTTGTACCGGTTTAGGAATGTCTGAAAACGACTTGTACACAAATGGGTGGCACTTTTTCAAATCAAGTTTGATTTTGATTTTTCACCTTCAAAAAAAGACACGAAAATAAGATTGTGAAGTGGATACCCATGCACTATAGAAATAGGAAAGCATCGAGAAATAGAGACTTTAGTTCCGTAAACTTTGATTCTTTTACTTCGTAAAAGTGCTAAAAATATATTACATGAAAAAGCCCCAAGATAGGTTCTTTTATCATATGATTCTCCTTTCTTCAGTGTCATTTGAATACAAAGCTTCAATTTTGGTTGAGATAAATTCCAGTTGACAATAGTTTTTTTTTTTTTATCTTTTCTGCACCAGGGAATGTTTTAAGTAGTAGCTGTATGAGCTGGCCTTTGATCTACTTCTAAGTATGAGACTCGAATTAATAAATTCTGATTTGTGATTGGTTAAAAAAATAGGTAGGTTTATACAGCGGCCCTAATTTGCAGGCCCATTTATTACACTAATATACAAGGGTTAACAGATATTCGGTGGCGCCTAATTCCACCTTGGCAAATGGATAAAATAGGGGATACTCCTTTTCTCTTACTAATTGGTACTTTAATAATACTTTTATACATTACATCATTTTCACCAGCAACGACTCCTTTTCAAATGAAGAGTTTGACTGACATATAATCTTAAAAGAAATATACAGTATTGAATACTTCACAAGCAGGGAATTACTATCAATGGGAGAAAAGAAATTCTTGAAAAACATTACATAGTACACAGAGTTCCAGTTAGACGGGGTGATTTTGATTTCAAAAACGGAAATATTGGTTATCCTCCACAAAACCCTATGTTATGGGTACTCATTAGAATCGTCTCGCAGAGACGATTCTAATGAGTATCCACAACATAGGGTTTGGAAGAGAAATAATGGATTTAGAATATCATCACTCCCTGTTATCTGGAGCTCTGGTTACATTATGACCATCAAATTCAGTATGCGTGATATCGAACAACAATCAATTAATTCAATTCGTCAAAAGGCGATATATATTATTAGACTTTTATGTTACAAGCGATGGCCAAGCATCATACACGACACTCTGTTTCCGAAACGAGACAGTCAGCCCACAAGTCCGCTTTACGATTCTTACAAGTACGTGAGTTTGTCAAAATCACCTTTTCCGTTCACTTCGTAATGAAACATTAATCATTTAATGTGTACACGAAATTTGGTATTTATCTTACGTTTGTTTGAAGATGGACTGTCATTAGACTTCATCATTCGCTTTGAACTGAAAATCCATTAAAATGTTTTTCAATCGAATCATTATTAGGTTAACGTACTCTTTTGAAGAGTACATTTCCCCTATTTGTTTCAGAGAGCTTTCTGCTCCAAATAAATACGACCTCTTCCGACGTCTGCAAATACAATTGAACCATGCTCTGTGAAAATAGGGGTTTAATGCATCTGCAAAAAGTATCGACACAGGTCAGCCTGCGCAGTCCGCGCAGGCTGACCTGTGCCGAAACTTTTTGCTGTTGGTAAATTTTCTGCAAGTCAAAGGACCATTTCACATTAGTATTCAGCCGGTTGCCAGGCAAAATGGATTTTTGGATCCATAATTATGTGATAACTTGCTCGGTATGATGCATCATGGAGATATATTAAACCTCCTTTTGGGAGAGCATGGCTCATTTCATTGAAACCTAAAAATTGGTTTAGCCAATCAGAAGTTGTGTTGCTTTCAAATTTGGAAAAATCTTGGAGAATAAGACAAAGAATGTTCTTAAGAATGGTTGATGAATACGGACCCAGTATTTGTTTTGTACACTAAGGGTTATTTCCACTGTATTTTCAAAGATTATTCTATTAGACGGTCGATTAACAGAATGAACTGTTGATTCTTATCCATAATCTTTACATAATTTTCTTTTACTAAATAATTACTCGCCTATTACACTATTTAAACATTTATTTTTGACCATTGAAACTCACGGCAGCTGAAACTATTAAGGTATGGATTAATGCTCGCTTGTTTTCTTTACGTTAATTCAGGAGCCATGTCCACCAGAAAAGGACCCGTTTGTAATTTTTTTGCCAGTAAAAATTACCGATATGAGGGTGTGTACGCGTGTGTTCACGGTACATTCTCAGTTGTCTTTTTTACCGTATTATAGAATTCAAGTTCATCAAACTTTTAACACTTAAGCTGCTGAATAAATGAAACGCAAATTTCTACTCAATACTAAAAGCCAAAACATTGCGGTTTCAAAGTTGATTTCACCGTAAAGAAAATACCGTATCGGACAGTGTAGATCAAAGATCAGACTGCACGTTCTGTGCAGTCTGATCTTGATCTACACTGTCCGCAAAAGGTCAGTGGGTCGCGATTAGCAGCTTAAGGGTTGAGGTGCTGAATAAATGAAACGCGGATTTCTACTCAATACTAAAAGCCAAAACATTGCGGTTTCAAAGTTGATTTCACCGTAAAGAAAATACCGTATCGGACAGTGTAGATCAAAGATCAAACTGCACATTCTGTGCAGTCTGATCTTGATCTACACTGTCCGCAAAAGGTCAGTGGGTCGCGATTAGCAGCTTAAGGGTTAAAAAGCAGCAATAAAGCAGTTCTCAGCAATCTAGCTAAATTCGTTCAAGAGGGTTTTCAACGCAGACAATCACTTCAAAACATATAACTCATATTATGTCAATTATTGTTCCTCTTTTCAAAATGGTATTTTCAGTTCCATTATCTTGCCATACCACCATTCTCTAAGTCTAAGCAGTGTCTGATTATATGTAAATGTACATGTATGTATGTATGTGTGTGTGTGTGTAGGTGTGTGTGTGTTTGTTTTTTTGACCTTGTTTGTTGGCATGTAATTCTATTTGTACGTAACAAGAAACTGTGTAGTTTACGTTACTTAAAATAAAATGTCTATGTCTGTGTCTTTTTTACTGCTCTTTGACTTAATAAATGTTTATGGAAGGAACTTATGCTGTCATCTGGCGTTCTTTTCCTTTTTAATATACTAGTATGTATTTAATAGCCTTTGGACCTGTTTGCAATCGAATCTTAGTACGTTTAATCTTAAGTTAAGAACTTCATATCTCTCTCTTTGTGTATAAACTGTTCGGTTCGATTAAAAAAGAATCCAAAGAAATGAAAGAGCTGGTCTTCTTTGAAATCCTCCTGACTTAGAGAACGAATTACATTATGCTTTGCAATGTCCATTTTATAAATCTTAACATTTAAAAGAATATTTCTCTACAAATCCAAATTACTACTTAGCTGTTACTTCTTCTGTGTACAAATAATAAAAGTGAATTGTTAAACCCTGTCATTGTGGTCGCATTTAACCATTGACTCATTACGTCATTCACATGCACATATACGTGGAATCTAAAATAAGGGAAGACTTGTACTTCATCTTCAGGTAACTGTTTATTTACCTAAAACATATAACAGATATGCGGAATCCAAGTCAATAATGGGTGTGACCCCCATGTGCAGCAACACTTGCACGACACCTGGCGAACAGGCTGGAGATGATAGGGCGTATCAATGCTCGTGGAATCTGATGAAATATTGAGAGGAAAAGTCACTCTGTCATTATCATGTCAGAAGAAACATGTAACAGGGTTCCCCTATTTTTGGTGCTCGTACATACGAGTACTGGGTAGGTAGGTAGGTAGGTGGATAGACAGATAGATAGATAGATAGATAGATACAGAGAGACAGGCTTGGTCTGATTTAACTAGTTAGCCTATTTATGACTTTCAGCGGCAAGGTCACAGATTAATCTCATCGATCTGTAAATAGGACTTTTTGATCCTATCGTGATATAACTACTCTCGCTTCCTCCTTTTTATGTTTCCTGCGTCGTTTAATTCCATTGTTTTGCCTGATTACACGAATTAATGACAAAAATCAAGCGATTGAATTAACCCTTTCACTAAAAAATCCTTTGTTTTAACGACCTTAAGGATCTAGGCATTCGAAAACATTGCGGGAAAAGGAGGAAATGCTGGTTACCAGCATTTCCTTCTTTTCCCACAATGTTTTCTACCCTTCCAAAGACAAAGTTCATCATTTGATTCAAATTTCAATTGTCGGTTACAAAAAATCTCACTGTTTGATAAACAGTTCATTCTGAAAGTCTCTCGCACGGGCTTTCGAAATCTTACCGGACAGTGTAGATAGTATTTAGACGTCATTGAGCGTGTAGACTGATTTTGGAGTCACATTTTCTGATTTTATTTTTTAAAAATAAAATGGCAAGAAAGAAAAGAAAAAAAAAACAGTCGCTAATTTACACCCTTGTGTTTGAAAGTTGCTATTTCCTCACAGTTGATCGTGCTGGTTGATTGAAATCCCGATTAACTCTTTACCAAACGACAAAACTTTAGACTCGACAAAATTGTGCAGACGACAAATGACGGGAATTGTCTCTAAAAGAGCTGAAAAACACAGTGGGAAAAGGAGAAAATGCTGGTTACCAGCATTTTCTCCTTTTCCCATGGTGTTTTCAAAAGGCTTCCATTTTCGTCAAGATGTTTTCAAAATGCTTTTTTTTTTCTCTCAGGGTCTTTGAAATACGAAATTGTTTGGTAAAGGATAGACTGAATTAAGATAGCATGTCCCATGGTAACTTACAATTCTGGTACTTTGATTCAACTTCCTTCAAACAAAGAATTAATGGTGAAAAAAGCTTACTCGTTCAAATCCTGTTTTGATTCCGTGTAATTAGGAAACACCGTTCAAATACATGAAAGAAAATAGAAAAATTACCGCAGCTCGTTACATTGTTTTATTTTTTTTTTACTGAAGAAAATGCGCAAACAATGATTATTTTCTGTTTTAACCCAATGGCGTACAGATTTAGAGCTACCATTAATTCTTTATCAAACGACAAAATTTTAGGCTTGTCCAAATTGAAAGCACTTGCAGACGACAAATTAAATGTTACTTAAAACAGGAAATTTGCCTTTCATAGGGTAGAATACAAAGTGGGGAAAGGAGAAAATGTTGGTTACCAGCAATTTCTCCTTTTCCCACAATGTTTTACCAGCATCTTCTCCTTTTCCCACAATCTTTTCGAAAGTGTTTAGGATCATTAAAACTCGAAATCATGTAGTAAAAAGAACGGACGCCTTTACACTATAACGCATTGACGGATTGCCAGCGTACAGAGATATTCTGGCAGTCGCTGGCATACGCTGGCATGCGCTGAAGTTTTAAATCCCATCGGGCCAAGTACGTTTTCAGTTTCTTTTTGAAGCTCGTAGCTGTACGCTCCATGCATGGATTTTTTTTTTACATGCACTAGAAGTATGTCAACTTTACGCTGCTAGCTCATTAGATGAAGGCAATTCGAACGATTTGTTCGTCATCAATAAGACAACGATTTATTGCCTCTTGGGTGACGATGACAATCACTATTCCTGATTCAGTACTACAAGCATAACTACTACTACCCGTTTAACCCTTTCCCAAACAAGCCCTGGTTTTCACGTGTCTGCAGTACAAGCCTTTTGAAAACACTGTGGGAAAAGGAGAAATTGCTCGTCACGAGCAATTTCTCCTTTTCCCACAGTGTTTTCTACCCTTTTTGAGACCTTTCTGCCATTTTCATCAAATTTAAAATTGTCGTCTGCAAACTCTTTCAATTTGGACCAGTCCAAAACTTGCCGTTTGGGAAAGGGTTCACTTCTATTACTACAACTACTTTTACTACCGTTTTGCTATTACTACTGCTACTATTAATTCTTCTTCTACTACTACTACTACTACTGCTACTATTGATACCTATGATACCTTTAACAGTAATTCATAATCAACAACAAACTAAAGTGTTTACGTTATAAATGATGATCCGAGAAACCTGCGATCATAATCTTTCTGATGTCCGACTGATAAACGGTTGTTAATCAAAATTCGCAAAAAAAAAAAAAGGATTGTAAAAATGTAGGAGTTCATGAAGAAATTTACAAGGTTTGGTGTTCGTTTGAGGTTCCGACAGCCGATAATCATAATACGATAATCGAAATATTTTACCCCAACAAATATTTTTTTATTCGTAGATAAAGTCTTGGTTTTTCATAAGCCTTTACCATACAATTCTTTCTTTAAGTAACGACCTGAAGAGAAAGACTTTTGAAAACATTGTGGGAAAAGGAGAAAATGCTGATAACCAGCATTTTCTCCTTTTCGCACATTGTTTTCCACCCCTTCAAAGACAAATCTTATTGTTTGAGAAATATCTAATTTCTCGCCTGCAAGTTCTTTCAATTTGGACAATTTTCAAATTTTGTCGTTTGGTAAAGAGTTAATAAGTCAGCGACAAACGCGATGGTGTTGGCGTTGTACAGCTATTTCCGGTTCCGGCAGATGACATTTTCGTCTTGCAGCAAATGACTTTGGAAAATATTGTGTGAAAGGGAGAAATGGCACCAAGTTTAAAAACATAATTAATCAAATTTTCTACAAGTTTCGAAATCAATATATAAAATCGAATGACAATTATAAACATACCAAATGCTGAAATCAACATTCACGTGGTTGCCCGCTCAATTTAACATCCTAATCATTCTGATGAAAATCTCAGCCTGATAAACTGTTTATCAAACGACAAAATAATAGACTTGTCGAAATTGAAAGCATTTGCAGACGACAAATTAAGTATGGTTCAAACAAAAGGACTGGTCTATGAGATGGTAGAAAACTTAATTGTTGACAATTATTTGTCTTGTGAAGGGTAGAAAACATTGTCGGAAAAGGGGAAAATGTTGGATATGAGCATTTCTTCCTCAGTTTCTCCACAATGTTTTCAAAGTGCTCCATCCTCAGGGTCGTTAAAACTAGGGATTATTCGGTAATAGGTTCAATAGCTAGAGAAATAAAATAAAACTTGAGTCGATATGAGAAAAAAAAAAAACCAACAAATTGCAGTATTTCAAAGTTCCTTTCGCCAAAAAAAATAACATGTCACAGGACACTGTAGATCTAAGATCAAATTGCACGTTATGTGTAGTCTGATCTTGATCTACACTGTCCGCAAAAGTACCTTGAGTCGTGCTCACAAATAAAAAAGGGTTAACGGTCTCAAAAACATTAATTCGGCATTTCCCCAAAATTGCCTACCAGCTGGTGGCTTCCCGTGATACTGTTAATTGGTGAATCTTAAAGGGGGTTATTCATATTTTTGTAATCAAACCAAACATTAAAACGTTTTATCATTTGATTAAGCAGGACAACAGCTGACAATCTATCAATCAATACGATAGACAAGGGTAAGAAAACCAAAACCTTTTAAACGATATTTCCTCAATGGGATAAGTAGCTTCTGAAGGTGTCTTTAGATTTTACACCAACACAACACAACACAACACAACACAACACTTTATTTGCCATAAATGTACACATAAGTAAAAAAGCGAAATAACAAGCAACTTAACCCTTATCCTGCTGAATAACTTAAATAAAATTTCAAGCCGATGGTAAAAACCAATATGTTGGTATCTCCTTATCGGACAGTGTGGATCCAAGATCAGACTGCACTGTGCAGTCTGATCTTGATCTACACTGGCCGCAAAAAGGTCCGTGGGTCGCAATTACCAGCCAAGGGGGTTGAACAAAACGCATGGTGAAAACCAGAATTTTTCAAACGTTTGTAGAAATATCATATGATTAAACACGTGTCTCGATTACTAGTACATAAAATAGTATTCAAATAGGTATCTGATGTCATAAAAATAATCTGAATCACCCATTGCGCAATGACAATCCCGTTATTTAGAAACCAAACTTGCACCTTTCTAATGAATGCAAGGTTTTTGCAGTTTCTTTACGCTTGCAAAAAAAAAAAGTGTCTTTTGTGTTTAAAAAAAAAAAGATGATGATTCATGACTACAAATTATAGATAAACCTCCTTAGTACTAGTATCCCATAGTGAATAAGTAACTTTTGATCGAGACACACAAAAACTCTTTCTAATACATTGTTTTCCTGCTCAAGTTGGTATCTATTGATAAGTATTTTGAAGAAAACTTTTCACGTTAATTCCATTTGACATTCAGGCGGTGTATTCTGAAACGAAAGGACCTTTTTATCCTTAACTCTTAACCAAACATCCCCATGATTTAACGACCATGAGAAAGAAGGCTTTTGAAGTCATGGTGGGAAAAGAAAAAGGGAAAAAAGAAAACCGCCTATGGTATTAAATGTTAAACCAATGATGCTAATGGCCAATGCAGGTGCTTTGTGACAAGAATACATTTACAAAATCAGACTTTTTTTTTTTCGTTCCAACAATACTATATACTGTAGGTAAAAGCCCAGGGTCCGTATTCACCAACCATTCTAAAGAACGTTCTTAGTCTTATTCTCCAGAATTTTCAAAATTTGAAAGTAACACAGTTTCTGATAGCCCATCTGATGTTGTGTTTCTTTTCAAATATAGAAAATTCTTGAGAATAAGACTAAGGATATCTTAAGAATGGTTGGTGAATACGGACCCTGCTGAAGTGCCTCGTATAAGTCGTTATTTTATTTTTTTCCCAGCCACCTTTCAATGAAACTTTTTGTACTCATGTCAGTTGAGGTTCAGCTACTGTATTGAAGACCAGAAGGACCTTTCAACATTAAGTCGATGTGGCGATAGTCAAACTTTGATGCTTTGCGCACATAGTAGATACAAGAGCAAACCACACCGAATGACAGAATGTTCAGCGGTGAGAGAGGAATAAATCCTGTAGCAATGACTATCATCAATCCTCGGAAAGAAATTGGCCGAGACCGGGGATCGAACCAGTGACCACCTGTTCTCAAGTCCTGTACACAACCGACTGAACTACAGGGGCTCGGCAACATTAAATCCAAGAAATATGGATTTTATGCTGGAGAAGGTAAGGAGAAGGTAATTCCTTTTTCTCATGGCTTTTCTTACCTTTTTTAACACAGAATTATTAAGCTACACTGACGTTGTTGTCATCTAATGCTTTAAATGCGGACTGACATAGAATTTTGTCAACCGGTCAAAAATGAAAGGCATACTGTTACTTCCGGTTTAATGACATTAAGGTACCTATTGCCCCTGTTTTCTAAAGAGAAAAAAATAATGTGTGTCATTCTTAGCTTATTTTTTTTTTATCAACGTAAATCACTATTGATGATCGATCTAGTGCGACTTGGCGGTACGAGTGTCATTGTATGTGTTTTCTGACGTATTTTACTTCCGATTTGTCATTGCTACCCATCTTAATGTCCTTGATAACCCAGTACAGTGATGTACATGCGCTCTCTCTATACTTACAGTTTAACAAGACGTTTCAGTATCTTCTAACGCTTAAGCAGCCATACTTCTACTTACTTTCGAGATACAGTGAGCCATAAACCAGGGTCCGTATTCACCAACCATTCTTAAGAATATTCTTTGTCTTGCTCTTCAAGATTTTCTACATTTGAAAGTAACACAACTTCTGATTGGCTAAATCAAATGGTTTAGCCAATCAGAAGTTGTGTTACTTTCAGATGTAGACAATTTTGGGGAATAAGACTAAGAACGTTCTTAAGAATGGATGGTGAATACGGACCCAGGACGTGCAGTCAGTGTATATAATAAGCCCTTATAACACAATCCTGAGTTCTAACGACCATGAGGAAGAAGACTTTTAAAAACATTTCTGGAAAATGAAAGAAAGCTGGGCCCGATTTCGCGAAAAAAAACCCTTAAGTCTGTTATTTATCATTTTCTGACTTGAGTTTGTTATTTGAGACTAATTTTACTGAAAAAAAAAAAAAAACTTTAGCAACGTTTTCAAATTCCGAGGGAACACATTATTTCAGACTCAACTCGGCAAAATAATGAACTGAAGTGACTTAAATCTGTTTATTTTGCTGAGCTGAGTTTGTAAAATGTGTCTTTTTGAAGTCTGGTAAGATTATAAAAAAAAAAAATCTGAATAGCTCCCTTTAACTCTTACCTCTTTACTAAACGACAAAATTTTAGAACGGTCCGACAATAAGATTGGTGAATGTATTTGCAACAGGATTCATTCCTATCTAACCGGCACTGACCATTGTTTCAATGACCGTTTCGACGACCGTTTCGACGACGGTTTCGACGATTGTTTCGACGACGATTTTGAAGTTGGTTTAGACGACGGTTTTGAAGTTGGTTTCGACGAAGTAGCCAGTGGATTGGAAAAAATTTTGTGCCAATTATTGGTAAAAGAAACTCAATGAAAGCATGGATAGGTGCACTGGCCGCCGTGATATTACTGAAATAAAATTGAAAAGGGCGTTAAACACCGTATGAACAAACAAGTTGAAAACGGCGTTAAACACTAAACGAACAAACAAAGCAAAGCGAACGGCGTAGATCAAAGATCAGGCTACACGTTTTGAGCAGTCTGATCTTGATCTTCATTGTTCGCAAAGGCAACTTATGTTGTGAAGGGCGCATTTAGAGTTTAAAACTGTCAGTGAATATGGCCAGACGAGCTGTATACTTTGTCATATTACCGAAAAAAAAATGATGTTTTCTAAATTACACAGAATCGAAAGGGAAAAGGATAATAACAAAGCATTTATTTCGGGTGATTTAAACATTTTATCACCAAAGCATAAAGATATTTCAATTTCGTTCGATTTGGGCCATTAGTCTGATTGTGAGCGAGACGTAGATTAACCCAGAACCGCGCAGGCTAATTTCAGACCCAACTAAACCAGCCCGGGAGTCAATAAGATGAAACAGTTAATAATTTACCAAACAAGCCCGAGTTTTAACGATCTCGAAGGAGAAGACTTTTGAAAACATTGTGGAAAAAGGAGAAAATGCTGGTAACCAGCATTTCCTCCTTTTACCACAATGTTTTCTACACTTTAAAAGCCTTGACAAATATGTGTTTTATTAGTTATATTTAATTTGTCGAGTTCAAATGTCTTTAATCTAAAATTTTGTCGTTAAAGAAGTTTAAGCAGAGAAATGTAGCGTCATTTTAACAATACCCCAGGCGTTGTCGGAACTGAAGAACTTGCTTGTTGAGACAACTGTTCCTTTTCTAGAAATGTTTTCAAAAGATATCTACCGAAATAAAAGAAGAAGCCAACTATTTATAAGAGAAAGGTAGATTAAAAGCTGAACATATCGCAGACATTATTTGGTCTCGCTTCAGTCCGTATCGAAACGCTGACATTTGTCAATTATTGTGTCCCTGGGAGAAATAAAAATTGCACTTGTATACCCTTTCCTTTGGGCGTCAAATGCGGTTGTAGTCTCCGTGTAGATCCAGTATCGGACTGTATTAAAGTCTGACCTTAGATCTACACTATTCGATCTTTTTGGTGACGGATTAAAAAGGTCTTGAAATCAGAAGTTTTTTTCCCCCTATGTTTTTTCTTTACTTAGAGATAATGCATTTCACCTGAAGGCACTCTGACGATTAAATTGCACGTTTTTGTCTTATTCGTTGTATACAAGTGAGCAGCCTTCGATTGACTGATTTTGCGTTTATTTATCGTCCTTACCGGTTGCCCATGTGGGCGACGCCCCTATGAAGGCTGTTAGTTATGTTACGGGGGAATAGTGCAAGATACAGGACGAAACCAACCTAAGTTACGCCTGGTTCTCTAACGTGCTCAGTGTATAGCATCGTCACACGGGACCTCGGCTTAACGTCTCATCCGAAAGACTAAAGTAATTTTAGATGGCCAGTCGTGGGAATCGAACCCACACCCTCAAGTGACCCGAAACACGAGCAGCCTACGAATTTGTAAAATAATCTGAATAAATATGACAAGTCAACATGAATGAATGTTCGATACTCAAATCCGTGTTTTAACGACCCTGAAGATTAAAGCTTTTGAAAACATTGTTGGAAAAGGAGAAAATGCTGGTAACCAGCATTTTCTCCTTTTCCACAATGTTTTCTATCCTTTCAAAAACAAATACCACATTTTGAGTCACATTTAATTTGTCTTCTGCAAACGCTTTCAACTTGGACGAGTCTAAAATTTTGTCGTTTGGTAAAGTGTAAAGTTTTCAGAATTAGCCTATTTCAAGTCGACAAAAAAGTTGCCTGTAAGATAGAATGACTTTTTGACACAGATGGGAAACGGTTTGATTAAATATTCATGAAATTAATGAAAGTAAATCATTAAACAGCACCATAAAGTTTAATGCTACAGAAGTACAAAGGTGTTGGTTTTATTCCCAATGGTAGCGTTGTCTAATTCTTATAATTTTTTAATCTTTTCATGTTTTAAGATCTGGCCATCGAACTGCCTTTCACCTCTTACTGCCTTTTAATCTGTACAGAAATCTACAAGTGTATTTTCACTACAATTAAAGCCTATTACAGACCAAAGTGTTTAGACACTCCCAGAGACTCGGGCGAGAAAACTAAAAATACATTAAGAGGCTAAAGAAATACCATTGAAAATGAGCCATGCTCTGGCAAAAGGGGGCCTAATGCATCTCCGTGATGCATGATACCAATCAAGCAATCACATAATTATGGATCCATAATAGCTACTATTTTAACGACCAACTTAATCATAATGTAGACTGGTCCTTGGAAATACAGAAAATAGACCAAAAGCGAAAAGTTTTGCGCCAGGTCGGCCTGCGTGGACTGTGCAGGCTGACCTGGGTCGATACCTTTAACAAGTGCATTAAGTCCCCTTTTCACAGAGCATGGCTCATATGTTTTTTTTCTTTCTTTTGTCTTTCTTCTTTACTGATAGTTTGCCGGCTATTGCCCTACTAAATTCAATGGTAAATCACTTTTTTTTTTCTTTTTAAGTCTGATGAATTAATGAAAATACGAAAATCTCCCTTAATCTATAATGACAAACAGTTGATACACTTTGACAAGAAAGTTTTCAGTCACAGATTCCAAGATTGGGGAATCAAAGATAACCTCAGACAAACAAGGACTGTAACTGGATCTATCTAATGTAAAACAGGACTTTGACAGTTGTAATATGCATCTTTGGATCACAAAAGTACCCTTCACTATATCCGACAAAATTTCAGAAAGACACGATAAAAATGCAGCGATTTTTTCCACTGTGTTCATAATTCATTGTTCATATGGATCCATAATTATGTGATGACTCGCTTAGTATAAGGCATCACGGAGATACATTAAACCTCTTGAACATGGCTCGTCTGTGCAGATCTAGGGTAAAGAATAATGGAAAAATGCTCAAAAACATGAGTCATGCTCTAGCAAAAAGGGGTTTAATGCAACTCTCTGATGCATTATACCAAGCAAGTCATCACATAAAAACTATTATGGATCCATAAAAATTCACCTTATCCAACAACTGACTGAATTATGAGGTATATTGGTCCTTTTGAGGAGTAGAAATTGACCAATACCAAAAATTTCGGCCCAGGACAGCCTTCGCGATACTTTTTGCTAATGCATTAAGCCCCCTTTTCACAGAGCATGGCTCATATCATATACTCGCATAGTCACATACAGCAAAGAAGAAGGAAAAAGGCCTACAGTTCTGCCATCATAATCGAAAAGGCCTTGGAATAAATAAGGAAGGGTAGTATTCTAATGGAATTGTTTTATTCTCACTACATCGCCATCGTCCTGCCACATAATGATTACTCTGATAAACTTTCAAACATCAAATACAGCTTTTGAAAGATCACAGATATAAAATTAATGGATTAATGTGTATTAGTTGAATAATTCACGCATCACAGTCCGCTTATTGAAGAATTTATTATTCTTATCTCGGATTCAAATCTACAAACAAGTATTCCTCGCTGGTCGTCTGGGATAAAAAATATGGTAATAGATTTTACGGTGACATTGCTCTTTCGTCCCATGACAGTTTCGTAATATAACATAAATTGTAGCAATGGTATGCGGGATAAACTTTGGTTTGCCACGCAGGCTTACTTTTAAGCTCCGTAAAAAGCTTGAAGGGAAAAGAGTGTAGGAACGGAAAATGAATTCTGTATATTGTTTGAAAAACTGCGTAGGGAAAGGATCAAATGTCTTTGGCCACCAATTGTTTATTTTCCCTCGATACTTATAATTAGTGTTGCAAACATAGATTACCAAAGATACTTGTTACTCTAAGTTCAGTGTAAATAAATTTCCTGGCGCGATACCTCTCATTACTAAGTCACACATACGTATTACAAAAAGTTTTTTTTTTTCCCTCCTTACAGTCGGGATTCATATTTTTTCAAAGAAGGCTGCTTATTCAAAGGTTGCAAGCCGAACACATGATTTAACTCCAAAGGTTTATATTGTCATATGGACACCGACTTCACTTATTTTTTGGGGACCTCTACCAGAATAGAATTCATTGATTCATGCTCTTTGAAAGGGGGTTTAATCCATCCGCAAAAAGCATCGACCCAGGTCAGCCTGGCCAGTCCGTGCAGGCTGTCCTGAGTCGAAACTTTTTGCTTTTGCTAAATTTTCTGCGTGTCCAAGGACATTCTAGCTCAGGATTCATCTGGTTGTAAGTACAAAATAGATTTTATGGACCTATAATTATGTGATGACTTGCTTGGTACAGTGCACCTCGGAGATGCATTAAATACCTTTTTGCCGCAGCGTGGTAGTGTTGCGTCAAGAGTTTTAGATTGTCCTGTATGTGCCTGAACCTCTTCATGTATATATGTCAATCTCGCCGTCATGCTCGCCCAGGATCTAGTGATTTTCATGTTAATATATCTTTTCTGTATGACTATGTACAACCGTGTACTTATCGTAAAATGAAATGTTCTGTTCTGTTCATAATAAAGTTGTATATGGTCTAGCCACAGCCCGCCCTCCGTGCAAACAATTAGTACTCCACAATCTCCTTGATAATTAGTCATGGCCCTGCCTTTTGATTTCAATCCTTTGGACTACACAGAACGTGTAATCTGATCTTCGATCTTCACTGTCCGATAAGGAGATATTATTCTCAAAAAAAAAAAAAAGTATAAAAATAAGACTATTCGGGTTTTCACCATTAGATTGAAAGTTTTGTTTAACTTATTTAGCAGGATAAGCGTTAAAGAGAATCCTTTTAACCCTTTACTAGACGACAAAATTAGCCTTGTCCAATTGAAAGCATTTGCACGCGACAATTTCAATGTAGCTCAGATGGTGCAATTTTTCTTTGACAGAGCAGAAAACATTGTGGGAAAGGAGAAAATGCTGGTTGCCAGCATTTTCTCCTTTTCCCACAATGCTTTCAAAAGGCTTCTCCCAGGGTCGTTAAAAGGCGGCACTGTGCAGTAAAAAGGGTTAAACAATTGTAGAAGTGGGCGGGGGAGGTTTAAGGGGGGGGGGGGGGGATTCGTTGGTCAATGATGAGACACAAAACTCTATACAAAATTTGACTGAAAAGAGTTTTGACCGAAACAAACATAAAATTGGGATATCTGACATCTTTTTATCGGCCAAATATATCTTTTTCACTTATTGCTCTCTCTAAGTGATAAATTGATCTAGCTTACTTTCTACTTTCGAGTATTATTTTCCCGGCTAATTCAATCTAATATTTAAATTAGTCCCGATATCCGGAGTGCATAAAGCATAAAACGGTTAGATTTATCAATGAAAAAAAATTCCATGGTGATAAAGCAAATTTACACCGTGGCGTCAACAACGGTACCACCTCCAAACTCCTCTTTCATTTCTGTCTGTCTGTCTGTCGTCGGTCTGTCTTTTTGTCTATCTGACTGTCTGTCTGTCTGTCTCCAGTTACTTGCTGAACATTATTATCCCCGGCTCGGCCAATTTTTTACGAGGGTTAATGAACAGTCCTTGCGACAGGATTCATTGCTCTCTCATTGCTGGTCACTGGTTCGATGATGGTTACGTGGAGAGCAGCCAGTGGCTGTGGAAGAATATTGGGCAAAGTTCTGGTAGAACGAATTCCAAGACAGCATGGATAGGTGCACTGACCACTGCATTTTCTTCTTTTCCAACAATGTTTTCTACCCTTCCACAAACAAAATTGAATTTGTGAGTAACATTTTTGTTGTCGTCTGTAAATGCCTTCATCTTGGACAAGTCGAAAATTTTGTCGTTTGGTAGAGTTTTAAATAGTTTCAGTTGCCCGAGTATTTCACAAAATACTGGACAGTGCAGATACAACATCAGAAACCATGCAGTTTGATCTTATCAACACTGTCCGCGAAAGAGCCCCTAAAAATGTCTTTTTCGTGTTTACAGGATGGTTGTAAGTCTTGCATTTCAGCATCACCAACTCAAATGAGACCTTTCTGCGGTGACAAGGCGGTTATGGGTGTCTTCTGACTGCAGGGCAAGAAGATAAAAATGAATCATGACTAATTTGGGGATATGTTTAGATGCTAACAAAAAACAATATTTCCACTTAACTGGAAAACAGATAATCGCTTTGAAGTATATCACTCTTTCGCCGCTGAAATGAATAAGTTCGTCTCTTCTCCCCCCGGAGTGGTCCGAAAAAAATGGATTGAAATACGATATCAGGTAAACTAACTCAAGTTGCAAACGGTATAAATTTGAAATTAACCCTTATCCTGTTAAATTAGTAAAATAAAACCTTCAACACGATAGTCAAAACCCGAATAACGTTATTGTAAACTTATTTTTAGAGAACAATATCTTCTTATCGGTCGGTGTGGAGACAAGATCAGACTGCACGTCCTGTGCAGTCTGATCTTGATATACGCCGTCCGCAAAAGGTCATTGAGTCGTGCTTAGCAGCTCATGGGTTAAGATACCGTCTGATCTTGATCCACGCTGTTCGTACGAGGGGTGTTCAATAAATACGTGGAAAAGTACTGTCATTCCCCTAAATATTGTTTAAATGTAGTACATTTGATACATATTGATAGAATAAATTTCATGTCAATATCTCAACAACTTAGAAAGATATGGTTGTTATAGCAACGTCATCACTCAAAAACCGGCCCAACGTCATCCAGCGTCAATTTTACGTCTCTTTATTTGCATTATTTATTAATCGTTTATTTCACATACATAGATGAGATAGCTGTCTAAAGAATTTCATCTTTTTCAAAATACTCTCCTCGAAATGTAGTACACTTTTTGCATCGTTTCACCAATGAATAGAAGCTTTTTCTGTCGACACCAGACTCAACGGAAGCAATCGCGGACTGCACTGTACTCTTTACGTTGTGTTATCGACGTCGACCCTCCGCTCCTCTGGTCACACTTTCTTTGTAACGCGCATACCATGTGTACAAAGCCATTTTCTTCACTGCTGAGTCGCCGTATGCCTTGATTAACATTTCAATTGTTTCTTTTCTGGACTTTCCATTTAAAACACAAAATTTAACTGCAGTTCTCTGTTCGCTACTCATTTTGACGCACGTGAATAAACAATATGGCCGCCAAACGCTCAACTGACGTCAAACGTAAATGTGACAGCATGAACGTCATACCAAGAGTTGGTGCCAAATCATGACAAAATTTGGTGAAGATTTTTAATCAGACACAAAAGAGACACGTCGTTTTCCAAACGGCAGATGCTATCGTTTTATTGCATTTTGGGCCGGGTTTTGGAAAGCGACGTTGCCATAACTACCATATCTTTATAAGATGTTGAAATAATAACTTGAAATTTATTCTTTCAGTACAGTATTAATTTGTCTACAATATTTATCAATTTCGCTGTATTCAAACATTATTTGAGAGAATTACTGTACTTTTCCGCGTATTTTTGAATAGCCCTCGTAAAAGTTACCGTTCACTATCCAGATGGTTTTACGGGGCCACAGTTGCTTTCTCTTTGACGAGAATAGGTTTCTTGGTTTAGAAACGAATTCTCTGTGTATGTATTTCAGTTCTGTCTTTGAAGCAGTCATTGGGTGCTGTTTGAATCAAGATTCGATAACAAATATGAATTAACCCTGACCCTGCTAAATAACTTACATGAAACTTTCAAGCCGATGGTAAAAGCCAAAATGTTGGTATTTCAAAGTTATAGGGTTGGGGAAATATCTTAATACTCTCATTTAATATAACTAGACATAATAAAATAAATGTTAATATAGTTTTTAAAAAAAAAAAAAAATGTTTCGTTTTGTATGCTGGTTGAAAGCCGAATGGCGAAACGACGTACAGCTTAACAACAACTTAATTTAACTTTTATACGTGTTGGTGTTGTATTCATTCTCTATTACCGTAAGTATGAAATCTATCGCGTATTTCTTCATGGCTTAGAGACAGGGGTAACAACCTACGTCATAGCATACGTCATCGGAGACATTTTAAATCCGCCATTTTCGTTTTAAAAGGTAAGTTTTTCAGCTTGTACATTATTGTTATTGAAGATCTGTCCAAACAAAGCAGTGCATATGGTACCTGACAACTTTCTTCGTTAGTATACATTAATATTTTGTTCATTAGTTTCGTTGATTTTGCAATTTCCTCCGCACAATTTTCGAAGCCGGTGACACATGTGCGATTTAACAATAGATGTCGTATACACTTCAATTGTGTTGAAGTGTTTAGAGCTACAACATTGTTTCATGGCATTTTGATTTCACGAATAGGACAAATATATTTACCCTCACCAAATGAAGTAGGTATTCTAAGTAAATTTTAGATACATATATCTTTTTAAAGCAATTAATCTGCACTTTGCGCACAAAATGGCGGCTATTCAAAATGTTTCCGACACCTCTGCTATAACGTAGGTTGTCACCCTTGAGAGAGCTGGCTTGCAGCAAGCATTTATCTGTGATAATGGATTTGCCGACAAATTGATTCAAGCTTCAGAGCAGTTTTCTGACTCCTCTGCTGCACAAACTTTTTATGTGTTATTCTTGTAAGGTATTCAACGCCGTTTTCAACATTATTTCAGATATATCGCGGCGGCCAGTGCACCTATTCATGCTTTCCATGCGTTTCTTTTTACGGTACTTCGGCACATTATTTTTTCCCAAGCAACTGGCTGCTTCCTCTCATTACCATAATCAGAACAATGATCAGCGGTGAGAGAGGAATAAATCCCGTCGCAATGACTATCATCAGTCCTTGGAAAGAAATTGCTCGAGCTGGGAATTCAAACCAGTGACCCCTTGGTCTCAAGTCCTCTACGTTACCGACAGCTTCATCGGGTTCGGCTTACTACGACAGACACAGAAAGAAGAAGAAGAAGAAGAAGAACAACAACAACAACAAGAAAAAAAAGGAAAAAAATCATTTGAAGGTAATGACGTTGCCGGCTAATGATGGCATGGGAAACATTGTTGGAAAAAAGCAATTTGTTGTTTGCGCCACAGATGCACAAACCATGTTTGCTTGGTAATAGGGTGAAAAAATCAACTGCTAGGGTAACACAATAATGTCTGTTTTCTCGAGAACACATTAGATGACTCACGTAGTGTTTTTGTTTTGAAGTCTATCTTGAACAAAATTTTACAATCTTTGAGCTTGAAGGGATTTCGCTAACACTTGCCCCTTTCTCCTTTCAATCTTCACCAAACGATCCAGAGTTTTAACACACTTTTAACACACCCGGGAAAGAAGGATTTTGAAAACATTGTGGGAAAAGGAGAAAATGCTGGCAACCAGCATTTTCTCCTTTTTCCACAATGTTTTCTACTACATTAAAGACAAATCCATTCGTTTTAGCCACATTAATCTGTCGTTAGAAAATGGTTTCAATTTGGACTAGTATAAAACTTTGGACTTTGGTAAACGGTTGGCTTTTTAAACGTCAACAAGTGGGCAACTGAATCATTTGTGACTTCGAAAATGTTATTTCTGTAAGTTTTTTTTTTCTTTTTACTTTTTCCTTTTATTGCGTCTCCATGAAGCATTATATCAAGCAAGTCATCACATGATTGTGGATCCATAAAGTCTATTATGTCTAACAACCGGCTAGATCCTGAGGTAGACTGGCCCTTGGACATGCAGAATATTTACTAAAAACAATAAAATAGCACTGACGATTAAAATGACACCTATGGCACTTTTACAATACCACATAAAAACACACCACCCCACAATGTAGTATGCCATATACCATACCACGCTAAACCACACCATTTCATGCACGCCATTACAATACCATGCCATAGCACACAAAACAACACCATACAATACCATACCTCACCAACCACACCAACACCACACCACACCTTAACATACTATACCATTCCATACCAAACTATACCATAAATCGATCCATATCATACTATGCGATAACACATCAATACCAAATCCCAGAATACCAATTAAACTTCTGCGATATCACATTATAATTATGACACATCACCCCGAGACACCACAAACAATACTTTACCTAGCATACTACATCATTCCTCACAACATGCCTTATCAAACCACATGGTACCACATTTTATACCAAATACCATACCATAACATTTACCATTCAATACCACACTACATAACATCACACCAAATACTTTATCATACAACAACACACCAAGCCAAACAATAAACCACACCACACCACACCATTATATACCTCATCACACCATTCCATACCAAACTATGCACGCCTCGCAATATCAAACTAACCAAACCATATAATGCCATTCCATACCATACCATAACAAACCGTACCACGCCATGCTAAAACCATGCCATACCATATTATACCATACACCACACCATACCATATTATTATTTGCCATATCATACCATGTCCTGCCAAATCATACCGTAAACCATACCATACCATAAATCATACCATACCACACCATAAACTATACCATACTATACTATAAACTAAACCATACCATGCCACACCATACCAATCAAAGAATTATAGCAAATGTTATCATGTAAAGTAAATGTATTCGGTTATGAATTATCAAATAGATTCCCGTATAATTTCACTGATTCTTAGAGACGGTGGATAAAAAGCGATATAGACCAAGAAAAAATGTTAATGCATTCGTCAAAACAATGACTTGCAAATATGTTAAACATATCTTTCGTCTGTATCTCATTTAACGTTTTCCTTTTCTAAAAAACTTTTTTTCCTTTCATTTTGCTACTCCCGTTTATTGTCGCCGTCGGCCGACGTAACATTTTGTTAAATCTTTATCAGACGAAAAAAAAAAGCGTCTCGTACAATTTCAAAGCATTTGCATAAACCTAATTAATTGTGGCTCAAATGATGTATGTTGCCATTGAAAGGGTAAAAACGTTGTGGGAAAAGGAGAAAATGCTGGTTACCAGCATTCTCTTCTTTTCTCACAATGTTATCAAAATAATTTATCGTAGGGGTTCTTTAAACTAGGGATTACTTGATAAAGGGTTAAATGCACTTTGTTCATTTGTTTCTGCATGCATTAAACATTTAATTTTATCCTCACCATTACATCAGACTGTTTTACAGACTATTCAACTCTTTACCAGGCGCCCAAAATGTTTAGACATTCAGATAATTTGAATTTCTCTCTGAAGGTTTCGAAAACATTCTGGTTGGAATAGGAGAAATGAAACTAGCCTTAGTTAGACCAGCCCGGACAGCTCTAGAGGTAGAGCGTAGGAACCTTGAACGTCAAGTCTCGAGCCACTTGAAGGTGTCGGGTTCGAGCCCTACGGCTGGTCACCGTAAAATTACTGATAGTCTTTCGGATGAGACATTAAACCGAGGTCCCCGTGTGGTGGTGCTATACACCGAGCACGTTAAAGAATCAGGCGTAACTTTCGATGGGTTTCGTCCTGTATCTGGTACTGTCTCCTGTAACAGACTAATAGACTTCTGGGACCGTCGCCCATATGGGCAACCGGTGACGACAATAAATAAATGAAAAATCAATTAATAGCGCCTTAGTTACTCTTCACGAGATGACAAAGTTTTTGAATCCTCTATAAAGGAAGCATTAGCGGACGAGAAATGATAGGAATTGTCTTTGTAGAGGTAGAGATCATGGTTGAAATCATGGTTTCCCTTAGTATTTTCAAAAGCCTTCTTTCTCAAGGTGATTGACAGACAGGATTGTTTAGTAATACTAGAAGGTTGTCTGATTACCTCCAAAAAGCCTTGCAACAAACAGTTTTAGAAGAAGAAGAAGAAGAAGAAGAAGAAGAAGAAGGAGGAGGAGGAGAAGAAGAAGAATGAAGAGGAGGAGGAAGAGAAGAAGAAGAAGAAGAAGAAGAAGGAGGAGGAGGAGGAGGTTATGATGATGATGATGATGATGATGATGGAAAGAAAGAAAGAAAGAAAGAAAGAAAGAAAGAAAGAAAGAAAGAAAGAAAGAAGGTAAGACCGGAGGTAGAAAAGAGGGTCGGATAGAAGTTTGATTTTTGCCTCCTTTCCTTACATAATGCATTTAGATCTTCTTCATGTCCCTTTAACATCTGTCGCAATATTTTCTTTTCCCAGATATACTCTTATCGATTGCAATTCGAATTTAACACCACCATGATGAAGGGTGCCATCATTCTTAAGTTAAGATGTACATAAATAAGCATTATTCTTAAAGAAAAAATAAAATGGGGACGTCACCGCGGCATCAAAAAATGGCCCAACGACAGATTTCATATAGCTTTTGTCGGTCGTTTTCCTGTTTTTTTTTCCTGCTAAATGATCTATCGCTACACTAAACAGGAAAAATTTAGCTCTTACAGTTTTTAGCTTCTGAAAACATTGTGGGAAAAGGAGCAAATGCTTGTAACAAGCATTTGCTCCTTTTCCCGCAATGTTTTCCAGCATACAGAAATAATAAACGGGGAAAAAAACCAACAACAATTCTTACGAAACCCCCTCAATGAATTTAAGTTGTGATGATAAAGTAAAGCTAAGACAATTTGTCAGCTATCCAAAGGTGCGGACTGAGATCAGATGCGAAAATGCTGGTTATACTTCATGTATATTTAAAAATAAAGGTTAAGCCGCCCATTTCTGAAAGACATTCTGATTGGTTCATCAATATTTTAAAATTACTACATGTATTTTGAAATAAAAGGTGAAGAACACGGCACGATGATGTTTTGTATATTGGATATAAATCATTACAGAGGGTTCTTACTTTTTTACGGCCTGTGTGTTTGCCCTGTAAGGTATCTGTATAACATAATGATGATTATTATTTTAATGATGATGATGATGATGATGACGACGACGACGACGACGATGATGATGATGATGATGATGATGATGATGATTATGATGATGATGATGATGATTTAATTGTTGTTGATGGTGATGTTGATGATGATTACTGAGGTATGTTACGAGTTTTATCGTATATACCATACAAGATACGATATATAGAAAGTTTACATTTGATTTTTTTTCCCAAAGTTTTGGTGGGGATCCTTTTACGATGTCCCATGGTAGGAAGAAGAAGAAAAAACAGGCAAATCTGCTAATACTAGATCAATACGTCGATCATGACCTTTAGCTTTTAAACAAACAGGCATTATCACACTATTTTCCCCTACAAAAACACTCTATTATGATCCCGGCGTTTATTTACTTTCTCTCTCCTTCTCGCTTTTCATAGAAATATACTCTTTAGCAGAGTTTATTTAACAGTTTTGTGAAAATCCGAAAATAATGTAAACTTGATAGGTATTTATTCTGTTCACTTGTTGTAAATCGCACAATCTCGGACAATCTCCTGCGCCTATTATAGTCCGGGATTTTCCGGGGGAAATGATGTGCAAAATCGCGAAAAAATAGATTCTATTGTTCGCGAATCAAATCATTTTTTACAGTGATTAGTTAAGAATTAAGATACAAATCGGAAAAATATCGACCCAAAGAACTGTCTCTTATCCCATATTCCATTAAATTAGAGAGTTGGAGTTTTCCATTTTTCTTTAATTGTGGACCGCTCCATTTCATTTTAGGATAGACAGCCTGTCCGCGGGAGACGAGAACCGAGATCCGACAAAATGCAGCCAATGTAACTTAATCGTCTTTTAAACTCTTTGCTGGAATCCAAAATTAGAGAATTTTCCAAATTGAAAGCATTTGAAGATGACAAGTTAAATGCTGCTCAAATAATGGAATTTGTCTGTAAAAGGATAGAAAAAATTGTGGGAAAAGGAGAAAATGCTGGTTACCAGCATTTTCTCCTTTTCCCACAATATTTTCAAAGCACATCTTCCTCTGGGTATCTTAAAAGACGGCATTTTTAGGGTTATTAGCTGAATAGTAACAATGTCCATGCACATGTCCCCACCCCCCCTCCGTAAAAAAAAAAATTGAAGTCTGATTCGTAGAGAAAGGATAATGGACCGATACGTTATAAAAATAAATATTCTTGTTTTTTGAGATTAAAAATTACGCGGTTTTTGGTGTTTTGGATCTGTGACCTTGACACGTAAATATTGGATTTATTCAGCCTGTATATCCGTTATTTCGATCCGATGATCTTGTCGATAATCTAGGTTGATCCGTAGCCTGCGGGGGTAATAATGGGCTCTGTTTGGGGAGAGTGTAGATCAAGATCAGACTGAACGGAACGTCTAATCTCTGTCCAATATTATACTCTGGAAAGAAGAAAGAAGAAAGTCTAGAATTTTTATAATAGTTGGCCTCACGTTTGCGGACAGTTTAGATCAAGATCAGACTGCAGAACGTCTGATTTGTGCCCGGTATTCTGTTGGATATTTCTGGCAAAACAGCCAAAGATTTTAATATTTTGGTCGTTTGCAGGCAGCTTAGATCAAGAACAGATTGGACAGAACGTCTGATCTCTATCCGATATTCTGTTGGATTTTTCTGGCGTATACAATCAAGAATTGTTAATATTATGGTCTTTTGCGGACAGTTTGGATCAAGATCAGACTGTTGAACGTCTGATCTCTGTCTTATATTGTATTGGATATTTCTTGCGAAAAGAGTCAAGACTTTTTAATACTTCGGTTTGTTGCGGACGGTTTAGATTAAGATCAGACAGCACAAAATCTTCACTCTGGTCCCGGACATTCAGGGCCCGATACTTCTAACAAAAAAAAAAAAACGGTCGTGAAAATTTAAATATTTGAGTCTTTACAACGAACTGAACAATAGTAGATTAATCTATTTAGCACATCAATTCTTTCACTGCCAATGGCGACCTGGATAGATTTGGTGACGCCAGAAGATCAACATGAGACTTCACGCGATGTACGGTCTGATCCAGAATCTGCACCTTAAGCTCTCTGCTGCTTAGCAATGACAAAAATCGTATTTGGTTTCACTGGAAATTTACTTTTGGATAGATAAAAAATATTTTTTTTTATTTAGTCTGAACTAAAGAGAGTGAATGCTTAACCTTTTACCAAAAAATCCTGAGTTTTAACAACCCTGTTGAAATATCCTTTTGAAAACATTGTGGGAAAAGGAGAAAATGCTGGTAACCAGCATTTTCTCATTTTCCCACAATATTTTACATCCTTTTAAATACAACCCTCTTTATTCTAACCACATTCGATTTGTCGTCTGCAAATGCTTTCAATATGGACAAGTCTAAAATTGTGTTGCCTATTGAAGAGTTGTAGACGTGACTCAGGCAACAGCATACTAAAATACATATCCACACTGCATAGCACTGCAAAGTAATTACCCTTTACCACACGACAAAAATTTATACCGGTCCAAATTGAAAGCATTTGCAGACGACAATTTCAGTGTGGTTCGAATGATGTGATTTTTGTTTCTAGGGTACAAAACATTGTGGGAAAATGAGAAAATGCTGGTTACCAGCATTTTCTCCTTTTCCCACAATGTTTTCAAAGGCTTCTTTCTCAAGGGTGTTAAAAGTCGGGATTGTGTGGTAAAGTGTTAACTCTACTGAACATCTATTTTGAATCTGTAGCTGTCCAGATCATTTATAAGCATAAAAAAAAGTAAAATCATTACAACGCGAATACTCTAATAAACTTTGATTTTGCAAAATACATGCCCATTCCAACAAACACTGTAAATGTCCAAATTAACTGTTGCTCGAGTAATTGCCACTTTTGCATTTTTCACATGAGCCATGCTCTGGTAAAGAGGGCTTAATGCATCTCCGTGATCCATGATACCAGGCAAGTCATCATATAATTATTGGATCCATAAATCCATAATTTGTGGATCCATAAAATCCATCTTATTTAAAACCGACTGAGACATGAGGTACAATGGTTCTTTGACTTGCAGAAAAATTACAGAAAGCAAAAGGTTTCATCCCAGATCAGCCGGCGCGGACTGCTCAGGCTGACCGGGATCGATACTTTTTGCAGATGCACTAAGCCTCCTTTTCAGACAGCTTGGCTCATTAATATATGTATCCGAAATTACCGAGGTTCAGCATTTTCTGCACCAAACTTTATAGTATTTTTATCCACCCTCTCTCACTAATTTCATTATTTCCTGGCGACTTGGTCAGAAAGTACGGGACCAGTATTATCCCCTCTCCCACAATGTTTTCAACAGCCAGTTTCCTCGGAGTCATTAACTACGGGATTGTTTGGTACAGGTTAAAATAATACTCTTTTTGTATAGTGTTTAACGCTGTTTTCAGCATGATTTCAGTTACATCTCGGAGGCCAGTGCAACTATCCATGCTTCCGAAGAGGCCTAGAGTTTCTTCTACCAGTACTTCATACAATTTTCTTTCCAAGACACTTACTGCTTTCTCTCTTAACCCTTTACCAAACGACAAAATTTTAGCCTTGTCAAAATTGAAAGCATTTGCAGACGACAATTTCAATGTGGCTAAAATTGTGCAGTTTTTCTTTGATAGAGTAGAAAACATTGTGAGAAAAGGAGAAAATGCTGGTTACCAGCATTTTCTCCTTTTCCCACAATTTTTTCAAAAGGTTTCTTTTCCAGGGGCGTTAAAAGGCGGCATTGTGCGGTAAAGGGTTAAACATCGTCGAAACAATGATCAACGGTGAGAGAGGAAAAGAAAATGAAGAAACTGAGAGGCATAGAAGGAAAAAATGTCTAGATTGTATGTTTTCTTAAAAAGATTCCAAGTTTCAATGAAGGTCTTTAACTTTTCAACATTTCTAGTTTTCATAGACATAGAGGGATTTTCACATTAACAGGAAAAACAATCGAGATCGAGGTCGCAAATAATAATAGATCTCTTTTATACCGTATATTATCAAAAAACAAAGCTCGAAATCTCTACTAACAACATTGCCCCGTAAATCAGACAATTCCATTAAAGTATTGGGGATTTTTTGTCGGATTTAAACAAAAATCAAAGTACGCCGCTAATGTGTGTATTTATTCAAGGCATATCGGTTCGCTTTATCCTTGATGAGCTTAGGGACTTACCGGTATAAGACCTTAACGCTCTACCAGACGACAAAATATTTTAAAATTGACCAAACTGAAAGCGATTGCAGACGACAAAATAAATGTGACTCAAAATCTGAAATCTGTTTTTGGAAGGATGGAAGGATGGAAAATGTTGCAGGAAAAAGAGAAAAAATTTGGTCACCAACATTTCCTCCTTTTTTCCCACAATGTTTTTAAAAATCTTCTTTTATAGGGTGGTTAAAATTCGGGATTGTTTGGTAAAGTGTTAACTCTTTACCAGAAGACAAAATCTTAGGCTTGACCAAATTAAAAGCTAGTGCAGACGACAAATTAAATGTGGCTCAAATGATGGGATTGACTTTGATTGGGTAGAAAACGTGGAAAAAAGGAGAAAATGCTGGTAACCAACATCTTCTCCTTTTTCCATAATGTTTTCAAAAACTTCATTTGCAAGGGTCGTTAAATCACGGGAATGTGGGTAAAGGGTTTAAACACTCGCTCTAATCCTTTTATTTTTTTTTTTCTTCTTCCATTATAGTCGTTATAAAGTTTGCAAAATCTCTTAATAAGATTATTTGTAATATTTCGACGATTTCAGTTTTTCTTAGCAATGACTTTCTGTCAATATGCTTTTCAAAATTTTATCGGCAAACCACCGAACATCTTTAAGCATATTCTTGGCTTTCTGGATATTAAGTTAAAATCCCCTCCATTTTTCCAATCTAATTAAAAATATAGATATTCCGACGTTTATAACATCTACGCTTCGTTTTTGTGGCATTTGTCGAAGACAATGCCACCATGAGTTCAATACGGCATTTTGAATATCATGTATCGTAGTTTTGGCAAAACCGAAGGAAGTAAACCCAATTAAAATCAATTCTGAGACAAATAAATGTTTCCATTGCACTCAGATATGAAATTGAAAGGGGCGTATTACAATAAATTGGATTAGGTCATCGATCGTGGAAATACTTACTTTTTATAAAAAAAAATAACTTAATCCGCCTATGGCCTTCTATATAGTGGCGTAATGATACACACATACCGTGCTTGTTCGTCCCAAACCAGTTCGTTTCTGGGCTTATTCGTCCCAGGTCTTGTTCGCCCGAACTTTTTCGTCCCACAAGATTGCACCCTTCTCTATCGGATTTTGAAAGACTATATAGTAGGTTGACATTTAAACAACTATTTTGAAACTATTCCTGTTGTTTATTTTTCAAATTATTAATTCCACACAATGCCTCCCTTGACAAATGCCACATCAGTGTTTTCAACGCTTTGATTAAACTGAACTTTTGTTTATGTACAAATGACACTATATCGCCGTTTAAGTATAAATAAAAGATAGATAAGCAATAAGTGATAACAGCGTTACAAACTAAACAAAGATTCTGTTTCCGTGGCAATAAAATATTTTACCACCAATAAGCAGGAAGAGAAATACATGTAGTAATGACGATTGTAATGAAATACATGTAAGACATGTAACATTTGAGCCATGCTCTGGCAAAAGGGGGCTTAATGCATTTCCGTTATGCATCATACCAAGCAAGTTGTTACATAATCATGGATCCATGAGTCCATTTTGTCTAACAGCGGGCTGAACCATGAAGTAGTATAGTCCTGGGCCACGCAGAAAATTTACTAAAAGCAAAAAGTTTCGGCCCAGGTCAGCCTGCGCGGACTGCGCAGGCTGACCTGGGTCGATACTTTTTGCAGATGCATTAAACCCCATTTTCAAAGAGCATGGTTCATTTATAATCAAATTTATGACATTCCCAACAAACAGCTTGTGTTTACAGTTGCCTAGAAATGAGAGATTAAAGATCATCATGTCAACATATGTGTAACTAAATATTCGGGACATACAAAAAGTGGAAGAAAAAAACCCGAAATATCTCACACTGCGAGGCCAAAAACCCTAGAATGTCAAATACATAACACACTTGTTACGAAAAATATAGTTTTCTTAATTAAAAAAAAAAAGATCTCACCGTATTATAATTTGAATATATACTATTTTTTTGGATAAGGTGAATTAAATTTACAAACTCTGTTTACAAAAATACACGGGTTATACAATATGAACATCGTATGATCCTCTTCTCTTGTATTTGCGCCATGCTGTGGCAAAAGGGGACTCAATGCCTCTCCGTACAAAATAGCGCAGCTTTGAAGGACTATTCTCTAATCAAGCATACATTTGGCTACGAGCCATATTTAGATATTTTATCAGGAGATATGAGGAATTATTTTACAAGACTTAGATGTTCATCACTCAACTTACGAATCGAAACTGGCAGATACAGCAACCCCCTATACCCCGATCGGAAAGATTTTGTCCTTGCTGTAACGCAACAGATATTGAAGACTCGTATCATTTTTTTATTTTTATGCTCATGTTATAACCAACTTAGACAGAGATTTTTTTCCTTTCTGCCTGTATATTTTCGAAATCACCCATCTATGTATAAATGTATTGAACTGTTAAAATCCCAAGACGAAAACATCATTAAAAAAACTGCAGTCTACGTCAAACTTGCGATTGCAAAACGACTGGAAATATTGTAATTAATTGATCTTAAATGTTCACTCTCTACTGCTTGTTTATTTTTTATCTCTAATCATAATACTTTTTAACTTATTTCTTTCCTATGTGTCTTTTTTGTAACATCTTGATAGTATCTCCATGTACCACGTTGTTTTTTTGTATATTGTAGTCCAACTGACGATGTACTTTGTACAAGTCAAAATAAAATTTTGTTCTGTTCTGTTCTGTTCTTGCTGCATGATACCAAGCAAGCCATCACAGTATCATACGTCCCAAAAATCTGTTTTGTGTAAAGACCGACTGAATAATGTGGTACACTGGTCCTTTAACCTACAGAAAACTGACCGAAACCAAACAGTTTCTGTCAGGTCAGCCTGCACGGACTACGCAGGCTGACCTGAATCGATACTTTTTGCAAATGCATTAAGCCCCTTTTCACAGAGCATGGCTCATTTGTATGTAATGTCAATACACAGGTATGTTACGCAGATCTGATGGAGAAAAATGTCTGTTTGAGAAAGGGAACATAAACATTTCCTAAGAAAATACAGGCATTTTATTAAAAGAATATTCTGGCATGTGTAACACAGATCCAGTTGATATGATACATACAGATAGATTTCAAACGGAAACAACTAGAGGGTCTTTTTTTTTTTACAAAATATAACATAGACATTAAGATTTAAAAATATAAAAAAAACTGCAAATTGTTAAGATAGATATACCAGCTTATATCGATATGTTTAGAAAGAAAAACAATCTTGGTAAACCTCGAAGTTTTCAAATTTCAAATTCTTTTCGAAAATATTGATACAAGCCTGTGAATGGTGCCATAGATTAAGACAGTGGCTTTTTGCGGACTTCATAGATCAATTTTAGGCTGCAGAAAACGTGCAGCATGATCTTGGATCTATATTGTCCGCTTAACAATTAAACATGGCAGAAAAACCTCTTTCGGTGTTTCAGTGCGGTCTTATTTCCCTCTGTCGAAAGAGGTCCGCTTTATATATGGGCCATGCTCTGGCAAAAGGGATTTTTTGCATCTCCGCGATGCATTATACCAAGCAAGTCATCATATCGTAATTATAGATCTGTAAAGTCCATTTTGTCTACCGACCGGCTGGAACCTGGGGTAAAGCGATCTTGGCTATGCAGAAAAGTTACCAAAAGCAAAAAGTTCTGACCGAGGTTAGCCTGCGCGGGTTGCGCAGGCTGACCTGAATCGATACTTTTTGCAGATACATTAAACCCCCTTTTCGCAAAGCATAGCTCACACATACACATGATACTAAAAAATTTAAAGATATTGGATTCTATTTTCTGTATCAGTTTGTACATCTATCAACATACAAACCTGTCGCCAGCCTAAATTATTCAATGAGAAGACTTTATACCGTGTTTGTCAGGATAAAACTTAACACTTAAGCTTCTGAATAAATGAAACACAAATTTCTACTCAATACTAAAAATCCAAACATTGCGGTTTTAAAGTTGATTTCACCGGAAAGAAAATACCGTATCGGACAGTGTAGATCAAAGATCGGACTGCACGTTCTGTGCAGTCTGATCTTGATCTACACTGTCCGCAAAAGGTCAGTGGGTCGCGATTAGCAGCTTAAGGGTTAAACTATTTACCAGCCAGCGAAATATTTTCCTTGTCCACATTGAAAGAATTTGCGGATGGCCCAAGTGCTGAGGTTTGTCTTTGAAAACGTAATAACTGTTGAATGGAAAAAAAAAAGGAAAAAAGAGAAAATGCCTGTTTCTAAAATTTTCTCTTTTTCCTGCAATGTTTTTAAAAATCCTTTCCGTCATGGGTCATTTTAACGCCCAATCGTTTGATAAGAGATGAAGCAAAGTGATTGTTTTTCCTGTGTTTTTGTGTCTGTGTGTGTAAACAAATAATAAGTTGAACTCTGTTATCGTTTTGCAGTCATGATAGAGTACTAAATGAAAATTTTCAACAAATGAAGGTTTTAATATTGAATACTTGATTTCCGAATTATTCAACTTATCCGAAATGAAAGCTTTTGCAGACAAATATGGCTAAAATGTTGAGATTTGTCTTCGAAAGGAAAGAAAACATTGTAGAAAATGATGGCAACAGTAAAAAAGTTGAAATATTACTGTCTTGGAATAGTAAGGGGGGCATTGTTGGTGGATTGGAGGGGGGGGGGGAAAGAAAGCAGTTGATTGTAATAAACGAGTGTTTTTCTCCAACAATGTTCTCCTGGGCTGCCAACAGCTGGTTCGGCAACTTTTCAACTTATTAACTTATTTTTCTTATTTATCAACTTTTGAAATTATTATTATTTTTTCATTTTTATTTGGCAATCTATAATATTTTCTCACCTTCCTCTTCCGCTGTAGAACAATGATATTACATTATGTATTTTTCATGCTTATTTTGACAATAAACGATGTAAGTTTTCGTCATTAAAGTACTTTGTTTGGTCACCAGCACTTTCTATTAAAAATGATTTGTATATATTGCATACATTGAACGGGGATAAAGCCGGAGTTAATGTCGGTAGCAAATGCGCGTTTCCTTCGTTTTCTTCAAGATTAGATTAGGCAAACTATTTTACGATTTGACATTTTGATACAATCTTTACTTTGGTCACGATTTTATCAAATTTTCCAAATGGATGTTTATGATTTCATCTACATGTATGTTAAATTTGTTTTTGTTCGGCAGCGTTTTTTCCTTTGAAAGACACGCTCTGTATAAAATCTTCCGAACTGTTGTTTATGAGAAATTTATTCCGACTTGCCATTACGTTTTCGTGAATGTCCACGCATTTTGATTTTTTCTCCTTTTGTTGTCTTCAACTTAAGAAGTTCTGAAAATTGTGGAAGAAGAAAACCGTTAAAATATACGTTTTTGGAAAAAAAAAAAACACCAAAGGTATAATTATTTTAACTCTTTACCAGACGACAAAATTTTAGACTTGTCTATACTAAAAGCATTTGCAGACGACATATTTGATATGTCTCAAATGATGATATGTGTCTGTCAAAGGGTACA
Source organism: Tridacna gigas (assembly GCA_945859785.2). Classification (NCBI taxonomy): domain Eukaryota; kingdom Metazoa; phylum Mollusca; class Bivalvia; order Cardiida; family Cardiidae; genus Tridacna; species Tridacna gigas. Next base: position 9,981,223 of record OX244029.2, on the reverse strand, counting down.
AAACATTGTGGGAAAGGAAGAAAATGCTGGTTACCAGCATTTTCTCCTTTTCCCACAATGTTTTCAAAAGCCTTCTTTTTTTTCGGGTGATTAAAAAATCGGATTTGTTTGGTAAAGGGTTAGGTGAAAATACTGGCGTTTGTGAGAGCAACTTCTACACTTTATATGAACCATGCTGTATATTCGTTGCATTTAGATTTCAACAGTGCTGGATATACGAAAAAAAATAAATATATATATATTGTAAATTAATAAATAAATACATTGTAAATAAATAAATAGATACATTGTAAATAAATAAATAAATAAATAAGTAAATAAATAAGTAAATAAATAAATAAATAAATAAATAAATAAATAAATAAATAAATCCTCAGTGCCAAATGACATACATGTATTTCCTTTTATCAAATACTGACTCTACTTAAGCACTAGCAATAATGGAAGAGTAAACTAAGATATCTTATATCTTTCGAACCATCTCAACTCGAGTGAAAAAAACTGTCAGGTTTTGGATGGCATTTTATATTTGAACGAACAAACTTTTTTTTTTTAGGAAACGCATAAGGCACTTTTATTTGTAAGCATAAAATACAGAATACACTATATATAACAATTACATTCCATAGGTTACAACGTGAAAATTCTTATTTAGTTTGAGATAAAAAAAATATATTTACATAAAGAAGGACGCGCCAAAGATATATGTGTCAATTATTTGAAGAAGGAAATGTTTAATTTTGTAAGATTATCTTCAGTTTCTTTTCCCACCACGCTTACTTTTCTTTCTGTCACCGATAGAACTTAAATATCAATTTTCCCTGATACCCCATTTTGTATTCAAATTTGTTTGATTTTGGCCCAAACAAATGTTGCTTCTGTTTAATGGAATGTTTGGGGTTTTGAAACTTTTGTATTGTATGAATATTGAATATTGGTGTTTTGCGGATAAGATAGATAGAAATGAGTTGGAGAAAATATGCAGTCCAATTTTATTTATACACAATCTTTATATTGTTTATATTTTTTGTTCTATCAGCAAGTTTCAAGAATTGGTAATTTTCATCTAGAGAAAAAAACTACCCAAAGATTTCGAATAAATTCCTTTACAACATTTAAGCAGTGCTCTGGCAAAAGGGGGTTTAATGCATCTCTGTGATGCATTATACTAACCAATTTATCACATAAATTAGGGATCCATAGAATCCATTTACTCTAACAAACGACTGAATCACGAGACAGAATGGTCACTGGACATGTAGATAATTTATAAATAGCAAAAAGTTTCGACTCATGTCAGCCTGCGCAGTCCGCGCAGGCTGACATGAGTCGAAACTTTTTGCGAATGCATCAAACCCCATTTTTTTTTACAAACTCTAACAAACGACCGAATCACGAGATAGAATGGTCACTGGACTGCAAAAAAATTATAAATAGCAAAAAGTTTCGACTCATATCAGCCTGCGAGAACTTCGCAGGTCGACATGAATCGAAACTTTTTGCAAATGCATCAAGTCCTTTTTTTTTTTTACATACTCTAACAAACGACTGAATCACGAGATAGAATGGTCACTGAACATGCAGATAATTCATAAATAGCAAAAAGTTTCGACTTATGTCAGCCTGCGCAGTCCGTGCAGGCTGACATGAATTGAAACTTTTTGCAAATGCGTTAAACCCTTTTTTTTACATAGCATGTCTTATTTGTTTTGAAATAAACTTAGAAAAAAAAAAAGCGCCTAAATTGATTGATATTAATTGTAAAACTATAACATAAATAAGCAGATTGGAATTGGTGATAAAACTGCTCACCAAGCTTGTAAAATCATTACACATATTTAACATTACAGAATCAGCTCTAAATATGTTGAAAATATTTAAATGGGTAATAAACATTTTATTTCCACAGAATTCGAAGGTCGTGTCAGCTACAAGAATATCGAGATAAACACTTGCCGAAGGGTAGTTGTCATCTTTCCTGCATTGTTTTTCGATAGATACATGTTTCAATTTATTCCTATCTGTTAAATTGACCAATAAATCTAATTGATTTTAACATGTAATACTGACTTCATGACCATTAATTTTATCATTTTTTAAAATCTCAAAATAATACAAAGATATAAAGATTTGATAACAGTTCTAACATATGCATGTATGTATGTACGCCCTCTGGAAATTATTTTCCAAGATTTTGTAGTTTTACGACACTTCGTACAAGTTTCTGACAAAAAAAGACCTTTTTACGGTTCAGAAAACAAGAGGCGGAGTAAACATCGTATTAGCATAAGCGAGCTCCTATTGGTCGCCTGTTAAACCTATCACATTCCAAATAAGGAAGAAAAGAAGATTAAGGTATCGTTTTCTTTAGGATAAAATTGCCACGGAGGGTGATTATGGATCAGTAATGATAGATTGGGCGGATACAACTACAGTTTAGGAGAAATTAAATCGGAAAATACGAATAAGGTTAACTTACATTCTTGTAAAGCTAACTGACAGAAGGATTGGAAATTCAAAAGGATTTTTTTTTTTCCTAGTGCGTGTGTGTGCTGATACAAATGCAACAGAAAATTTTCATTTATTGGAACTATAATGTAAATGTGGCTGAGAACACTTATTAAGAATCGAATATTGATGAAAAAAATTGTGAGACATTGTATTAAATAAATACGACTGAATGTAAAAGGCATCATTTGAAGACGTTTTTACACAGAAAGATAGCTCTGTTTTATTTATACTGAAAGTTACAGACAAAACATTAAAAAATGCATCATTTACCATTAAGTTTGTATTATTCACCGGAACAGCTTAAATCGTTATATAGTACCGGACAGTTAAAAGCACTTTATGGCGGTGACCATCTCAAATCAATGTCAGTTTACGGACATGAACATTTGAAAGCGCTCTACAACCACGAACAGTTAAAATCTCTGTGCTCTGCCGAACAGCTGAAATCCTTACAGACAAGCCCGGAGAGTTTGAAACCCATTCCGACCTCACCTCTCCTGTCAGGTGGAAGTCCGCCTTCTAGTGCGTCTTCCTCGCTGTTTTCCATCGACAGTATACTTTCCCAGAACCGACCACTTCTAGCTCACAGACCCACACCGACTTATCCTTACCCGTACCCGGGATTGCCCCATCTTGCCACGGAAATGTTCGGTAAGGCATGATTATTTAAAACCTTTTACCACACAATCCCGAGTTTTAACGGCACTGGTAAATGAGACTTTTGAAAACATTGCGGGAAAAGGAGAAAATGCTGGTAACCAGCATTTTCTCCTTTTCCCACAATGTTTTCTAACTTTTCAGAAACAAGTCCAATCATTTGAGCCACATCTAATTTGAGGTCTGCAAATTCTTTCGAAATAAACGAGTTCAAAATTTTGTCATTTTGTAAAGAGTTAATTAGTAAACTCCAAACTCTTCGTCAAACGACAAAATTTTAGACTCGACGAAATTGGGAGCATCTGTAGACGACTAATTTAAAGTTGGTACAAATTAGCCGAAGATCTCTGATGAGGTTAAAACATTATAGGAAAAGGAGAGAATGCTGGTTAACGGCATTTTCTCCCCTTTTCAACAATGCTTTCAAAAGCTTTTTCTTCAGGGTCGTTAAATTTCGTGATTGTGTGTTACAGGCTTAAAAGATGACAAAATTTTAGACTTGTCAAAATTGAAAGCATTTGCAGACGACAAATTTAACTGTGTTTAAATTTATGGGTACAGTCCTGGAAAAAGTTGAAAACAGTGTAGGAAGAGCGCAAAATGCTGGTTACCAGCATTTTCTCCCTTTAGCATATTGTTTTCAAAAGCTGTCTTCTTTAGGGTCATTAAAAAGGTGATTGTTTGTAATGCGAACGCTTTCGAAGAACGATCCGTTAAAAAATATTTCGACAAGGGCAACAAAATGACCATTTATAGAATCATACCAGTGTGTCTAAAATTGGAGAAAAGTGTGGACCAGTGTGTCTAAAATTGGAGAAAGTTGTGGAGATTTGCAATTATTTTTTTTTTCCTTACGGACAAATATTTCGTTTTCTTACTATTTTCTGTCTTTCATTCTTTCTTTTCTTTCGTATCATATAGTCATCACGAAGTCCTGGACAATGTCGGACTTATCGTAAATAAACCTTAGGCTGCTAAGTGCGACTCTAGGTTCATTTCAAACAGTGAATATCAAGACCAGACTGCACAAAACGTGTAGTCTGATCTTGGAAATACACCGTCCAATTTTTCCGGTGAAATCAGCTTTGAAATTGCAATATTTGGGAGTTTATCATTGAGTGGAAATTTAAGATTCATTTATTTAGCAGTTAAAGGCTTAACATGCTTATCTCTTCTGTCTCAGAATGATCGACTTAATTAACCAGTCTTTTCTTTTGTTTGACTTTTTCATCTCCTTAAAACATTAAATAAACCTTTTACCACACAATCTCGACTTAAACAATCCTAACAAAGAAAGCTTTTGAAAACATTGTGGGAAAAGGAGAAAACGACGGTAAGAAGCATTTTCTCATTTTTTCCCACAATGTTTTCAACCTCTCTACTGTTCTACTATTTAGTCACATTTATTTTGTCGTAAATGCAAATGCTTTGAATTTGGGCAAATTTTAATTTTGTTGTATGGTAAAGTCTTAACAGGGCCCATCTACACCAACCATACTTTATATAGCATTTTTGGTCTAATTCTCAAGAATATTCTTAATTTTAAAGTAACACAATTTCTGACTGGCTAAACCAAATGGTCTAGCCAATCAGAAATTGTGTTACTTTCTAAATCTAGAATTAGACATAAGGATGCTATTTAGAATGGTCGGTGAAGACGGGTACTTATCTATGAAACTAATGGGAAAGAATATTGTACAAAATTAAACAAAAAAAGATACAATTAGATGGACATGTACTCATCTATATTTTGGTCACTTGAGAATAAAAATTCGTTGTGCTCATCCTAATCCATAACAAAATAATCCCGTGTTGTAACGACCCCAAGGAAAGAATGTTCAAGTTTGAAAACCTTGTGAGAAAAGGAGAAAATGCATGTAACTAGCATTTCTTCTGTTCCCACGTTTTCAAACCCTAGCAGACAAATCAAATCTTTATAGCCACAGTTGATTTGTCATCTGCAAATGCTTGCAATATTTGGACGACTGACTCTAAAACATCGTGTGGGAAGGGATTCAACTTGAAAGCAAATATAAAGGATCAACTTTTATTTTCATGTAATTTTTATTTCTGACAGCTATCATTCTTACGAATATTTAAGCTATGCTCTGTGAAAAGGAGGGTTAATGCATCTGCAAAAAGTATCGCCCGAGGCCAGCCTGCGCAGTCCGCGCAGGCTGGCCTCGGTCGAAACTTTTTGCTATTGGTCAATTTTCTGTATAGTCAAGGACTATTATTCCTCCAGATTCAGTCAGTCGTTAAAGTACATGTATATGGATTTTATGGATCCATAAATTATATGATGACTTGCTCGGTAAAATGCATCACGGAGATGCATTAAGCCCCCCTTTTGCCAGAGCATGGTTCGTTTATTTTAATCCTTGTGTAGTGACAGTAAACGGTTACGTCGATTAAGTCGAGAAGGAACGAATAGTTCAGTCAGTTCTGTTTTGTAATTTTGATATACAGAGATTTTCAGTGGGAAAAAAATATAATGTAGCCATGCTCTGTGAAAAGGGGTTTTAATGCATCTCACTGAAGCATTACACGAAGCAAGTCATTACGTAATTATGGATCCATAAAAAAAAGTCAATTTTGTTTAAAAATAGAATAAATCGTGAGGTGGAATGGTCCTTGGACTTGCAGAAAATTTATCTATGGCAAACAATTTCGACCCATGTCAACATATGCAGATTTGCGTAGGCTGACTTGAGTGCAGATGTACTAAGCCCCCTTTTCAAAGAGCATTTACTCAATCATTCCTATTCCAGAGTTTTAGTCAAGGATCGAGACAAATTATGTCAATATTTTTTTTCATCCTTTTTTTAAATTATTTAATATTGCTGTGCAAGGTATTTTCATACCACAAACAGTGAGGAGGAAGGAGAAAAAAAGATAATTAAAAAAAAAAAAAACTTTACGGTTAATTAGACACACGCTTTCGTTTTTCAAGTTCGAAAAAAAAAATGTATTCTGAGGCAAACATATGAGCCATGTTCTGTGAAAAGGGGGTTCAATGCATCAGCAAAAAGTATCGACCCAGGTCAGCCTGCGCAGTCCGCGCAGGCTGACCTGGGCCGAAACTGTTCGCTATTAGTCAATTTTCTGCTTGTCAAAGGACCATTGTACCTCATGATTCAGTCGGTCGTTAGACAAAATATATTTTATTGATCCATAAATATGTAATGACTTGCTCGATATCATAGATCACAGAGACGCATTAAGCCTCCTTTTTGCCAGAACATGGCTTACATATACATATTTGCCAAAAGTGATCTAGTGAAGCCCTTAAACCGAAAAAGGGTTATGCAGCTGTATGTAGTTAAATTTTTTTTGCGACATTACTTAACTTGATAAATGACGAAAAAAAAAACACTACAAATAAATCTCAGTGAACGAAAATATGGCCTAGTGCATTACCGCTACTATAAAACTTAACTAAAATTGCTAAAATAGTTTTCAAATTGATTTTCTCTACGGTTAATAGCCTTCTTTCTAATCAATTTATCACAAAAAATAGCAGATATAAGTAGCTTCACGGTATACAGAGGTACTTTACAAATTTGTATGCCAAAATGAAGAACACCGTGACATTAGACAATGTCGTTTTATATCATATTCAACAAAATCCTGGGGTTTAACGATCCATATATAGGAAAGAAGGCTTTTGAAAACATTGTGGGAAAAGGAGAAAATGCTGGTTATCAGCATTTTCTCCTTTTTCCCACAATGTTTTTTTTATTCTTTCAAAGACAAATCTCATCATTTGAGCTGCATTTGATTTGTCGTCTGCAAATGCTTTCAAATTGGACAAGTCTAAAAATTGTGTCGTCTGGTGTAGAATTAATTCATTTACTGCCTGCGGACGACTTTTTTTCTCATATGATTATTTTTGAAGGATTTGTGGAATAAGGAAAACTTGCTCGGAACAAAATAATTTCTCCTTACGCCACAGTGTTGGTTTCAAGTTGATTATTCCTACTTTACAAAATGGTTTTAAAATGGTCGGTTAAAAGCTTGTTACAGAGGTAATGGGTTGGAAATTAATCGGTTTTATGAATATTGAAAGTTTAAGTGATATCTTCGATTGTTCGTTTTTATAGATTATTCGTTTAAATTTCTTGCTTTTCTCACGTACTCAACGAGGTTTCAAGAAGGAATCTTTTCAATTTTGTTGAAAAAATGATACGAATTATAGAATAAACAGGTAATAATAATAATAAAAATAATAATAATGATGATGATGATGATGATGATGATGATGATAGAGCAGCCAATCAGGCTACTGAAATTAGAGCTGTTACTCAAAAAAAAAAAAAAAAATGTCGGGCCCTTTTTATTTATCATATCTGATTTCAGCAACATCTTCACATGAAAGAAAATGGAGAGAAAAAAAAATTTATTTCTGCTTAAATGTTTTTCGGAGATAAAACCTGTATCTTAGATCTAAAACATTTTAACAAGTGACGAACGCGCTTTGGCCGTCACATTGTTTTCCGACCGATTTAGGGGCATTAAAGAGATGCGCCTCCTAGCGGCTACTCAAAACAACAAATCGAATAGCGATAAAAATCAACCAAAATATGTACATCGCTGAATTGTCGACTTCGTGTTTCAATCCAGATTGACATTAGTTTCGACTTGATATCTTCATTGCCTTTGAATTTAAATATTTACCTGTCCCCGCCAGCCAAATTTTCCATATCAGTAATGGACGTGTTTCGGAGATAAAATGTTTTAATTCTATGTATCTGTATGTATCTTCCATTTGTCCGCTTGCTTGACTTTTTTTTTCTGTTTAACTCTTTATCACACAATCCCGATTTTAACGACCCTGAGAAAGAAGCCCTTTGAAAACATTGTGGGAAAAGGAGAAAATGCTGGAAACCAGCATTTTCTCCTTTTGCCACAATGTTTTCTACTCATCCCAAAACAAATTTCAATTTTTGTGTCACCTTTATTTTGTCGTCTGCAAATGCTTTCAATTTGGACTGGTACAAAATTTTTGTCGTGTGGTAAAGAGTTAAACCCTTTACTGAGCAATCTCGTGTTGAAATGAGCTGTAGAAAACAATGTTGGAAAAGGAGAAAATACCAGCATTTTCTCCTTTTCCAACATTGTTTTCTACCCCTTCACAGATAAATTTCATGATTCGAGCCATGTTTAATTTATCGTCTGCAAATGCTTTCAGTTTGGTCTCGTGTAGAAATTTTATGTTTGGCAAAGAGTCAAAGATATATATCAGCTCACAAGTCAGTAGACGATATTTTTTTTTTCTTGATTATAAGGTCACTGCTCTACTTTTCTTTCTCTCTTTTGGATTAAATTGAATCCTTTTTGGGAAAAAAATGATAATGATGTTGGCTTGACGCTCTACAAGACAATTCTTTATTTCTACGACCGGAGGAGGACGGCTCTTGAAAACCGTTGATTATGGGCACGGGAGAAAGTGTTGCCAACCAGCACTTTTTCCCTTTTTGCACAATGTTTTCCCTCAATCGAAGACGCATTCCGTCATTTTTGTGACATTTAAACTCTTTTGATATCATTTGTACCCATTTACTAGCAGTATAAAGCCAAGACCAGACTGCATTTTTTCGAGGGGGGTGGGGGGTCTATTCTTGATCTATAGTGTCCGCAAGCAGATGATGAAACTTTTTTTTTAGCTGAATGAATTAAAGTGTCCATCCCCGATAACAATCAAACCATTTATTTTTTGCCTTTTTTGTGCACTCTCCTGAAACAAAACAAACCCCCCCCCCCCCCCCCCCCCAAAAAAAAAAGACTCAGTAAGTTTGCGCCACTATGCAGTTACTGCATAAATTTGCTTGTATTTGAGAGGATCTTATTCTTTTAAGGATCTCGTAAACGTTTTGTAGCTTCGAATAGTCCCATAGTTTACAGAGCAAAAACGGTTCGGTTATAATTTAACCCTCTACCAAATAATCCCGTATTTTCACGATCATAGAAAAGAATAAAGGATTCTGAAAACATTGTGGGAGAAGGAGAAAATGCTTGTATTTTCTCCTTTTCCCGCAATGATTTCTTCCCTTTCCAAAACAAATTTCATCGGCTGAGCCACATTTTAATTATCGTCTGCAAATGCTTTGAATTTGGACAAATCTAAAATTTTGTCGTCTGGCAAAGGGTTAATAGATTCACAGCTATTGTGTGAAGAAACAGATATAATCTATACATTATACAATCATCGTTTGAAACCTGATTCACGCATACAAAGCAGCCGAAATAATATTCATAGGCCGACTTTTTCTTTATATTCTGCATCATTTTCCTCTTTCTTTTCTTAAAGGGGCATGTCAATAATTTCATCCGTAGTCCGCGAAGGTTTTCGACTTTATTATAATACATATGAGTCATGCTCTTTGAAAAGGGGGCTTAATGCATCTGCGAAGAGTATCGACCCAGGTCAGCCTGCGCAGTCCGCGCAGGCTGACCTGGGCCGAAACTTTTTAGCTTTTGGTCAATTTTCTACGTGTCAAAGGACCATTCTACCTCATGATTCAGTTGGTTGTCAAAAAAAGTTACTGTTATGGATTCATAATTATGGTTTGGTATCGTGCATCACAGAGATGCACTAAGCCCTCTTTTCACAGAGCATTATATAATCTATGGATAAGTCTCTCAAATATGCGAAACTGATTAAAGATCCTGAACTCGTTTTCACCATCGGTATCTTACGTGTGCATTCATCTAGGCCCGTATAAACCGACATTTCTAAATTGCAGTCACAAGGCTTAGTCTTATTCTAGATTTAGAGAATTACAAGCGGACAGTATAGATCAAAGATCAGACTGCACGTTCTGTGCAGTCTGATCTTGATATGTGCCGTTCGCAAAAGTCTCTGGTTTCACCTAAGAGTTCGGTTCTAAGAATTTCTCATTCATCGTCATTCTGTGAAGTAAATCTGCATCTGTGTTTATCTTTAACTTGTTTAAACTGGCGGCGATTAGGATTAACTTTATTAAAAGGCGTCTTTAATTATTATTATAACTATCATTATAATTTTCTTTTTTTTATCTTAAATAAAATAACTTTCCTGCTCTATTGTCTCTAGATGTACTTAATCTTCTGTTCACAATTCCACAACGTTTTTACAGTGTCTTTTTGTCCATCAATTAAGTCTGATAGGGATTTTGTCCAATATGTTAGAAGGCTTTGTCACGTCTATTTTGGGACATGTTTATGAATTAACCCTGTACCACACATTCCCTACTTTTAACGACCCTGAGGAAGAAGCCCTTTGAAAACATTGTTGGAAAAGGAGAAAATGCTGGTAACCAGCATTTTCTCCTTTTCCTACATTGTTTTCTAACCTGTAAAAAAAAAAAAAAAAAAAGAAAATCAAATATTTGAACCAGATTTGATTTGTCATCTGAAAATGCTTTCAATTTGGACAAGTCTTAAATTTTGGCGATTGGTGAAGAGTTAACACTCGTGTTGCCACTTATGCTGACGAGCCTTTTGGCCTCCTAACAGACAGCAATAATAATAATAAAAAAAAAAACACAGTGGCAAAAAGACTATTTCCTGAATTTGTATTCATGTTTCATATTTTAGAATGATTTTTTTTTTTTAAAGCCGTATGCTGTATTTTTTTTTTTTTTTTCCCAGAAAGTGATTAATTAAACATTTGAAAATCGAATAGATTAAAACAGATATCATCGGTCAGTGCATGCGAATTCCAGGCTAGTTCGGTCAATTATCTGACAGTATAGACCCAAGATCAGGCAGCATGTTCTCTGCAGACTAATCTTAATCCAAATTGTCCGAAAGAATAGCTAGAGTTATGCTCGAGATATGTTTGATACCCCAAGAGTTAACCCTTATCCTTCTGAATAAGTTAAATGATACCCCCAAGCCGATAGTAAAAACCGAAATCTTGCTATTTTAAAGTTATTTTGGGGGCAAATATTTCTTTATCGGACAGTGTAGATCCAAGATCAGACTGCACGTTCTGTGCAGTCTGATATTCATCTACACTGTCCGCAAAAGGTCCTTCAGTCGCGCTTTGCAGCCTAAGGGTTAAAGAGTGGAATTTGAAACGAGAAAACGCGAGAAACCTAATTCTAAGAAACACATTACACAGTAATCAGTCCGTAAATTACGTGGCAAAAGTCTCGTGACATCAGATATGACACCGTTCCGCGCGAGATCTCGAGCCCGTATTCTCGTATTACACGGTAATTGACGTTATCTGGCGTAGTAAAAGAATTACTCTTCAAATGTCTCACTTAATCCGGATGATCTGTAAAGACGGGTAATATTTGAGCTACAGCGTATACATCTGTCGTGCAAAAGTAGTTCCTGGTAATCTTGCCTGTGTGAAAATATAACCATAGCAATAGATACAAACCTTAAAAAAAAAAACAATCCTGTTATACGGTTTATTAGACGACAAGATTAAAAGGAAAAAAAAAAAAAACGATCAATTGAAAGCATTTGCAAACGACAAATTTAAGAGGCTAAAATGGTGGAATTTGACTTTGAAAGAGTAGAAAAGATTGTGGAAATCTGAGAAATGCTGGTAACCAGCATTGTCTCCTTTTCTGATAACGCTTCAAGGACTTTTATCCCGGGTTCGTTAAAACTCGGGATTGTGTGGTAAAAAATAACGACTGCGACTTTTTAGGGCATTTTAAATCAGTGTAAGAAAAGGAGACAAAACACTATTTTCTCCCTTTTCCACAACTTTTTTACCCTTTAAAAGACAAAGTGTATGTAGCAAAAAGTGTTGCAGTGGATGCTGCATTATGAAAAGAAACCATACTTGAAAAGTAAAGACTTGACAAAAATGTGCATCAGAATCCACTAAAAACGCATATTTTAAAATATTCGATTGACTTATGGACATTTCATACACTTTTCAGTTCGTACCTATTAATAAACTCTTTCTATTTTTAGTTTTTACCTAATCGCAAGGGTAAAAAATAACGTCATTATTTTCGATCCGTTTGTTGTTGTTCTCGGTGAAAATTTCCAATTTCTCACGAGACAAACTGAGCTTGCTTAAAAGTAAATTATTTGAAAGCAAATTTATATGAGGGAGTTTAATGCATCTGAAATAATATCGACTCACCAACCATTCCTATAAACATTCTTAGTCTTATTCTTCAGATTTTTCCAAATTTAAAAGTAACACGCCTTCTGATTGACTAAACCATATGGTTTAGCCAATCAGAAGTTGTGTTACTTTCAAACTTGGAAAATCTTGGAGAATAGGACAAAGAACGTTCTTAAGAATGATTGGTGAATACAGACCCAGGTTCGAAACTTTTTTTTTTAATTTGTATTTTTTTTTTTTGCATGTCGTAGGATCATTCTATCTCTGGATTCAGTCGGTTTGTTATACAAACTTTATGTGTTATGGATCCATGATTACGTAATGTCGTGCTTGTTATAATGCATCGGTAACCAATAACCAATGCATCACTGACGGATGCATCAAACCTCCTTTTCCCAGAGCATGTCTCATATAAATGAGCCATGCTCTGTGAAAAGGGGGCTCAATGTATCTGCAAAAAATATCGACCCAGGTCAGCCTGCGCAGTCCGCGCAGGCTGACCTGGGCGGAAAGTTTTCGCTATTGGTCAATTTTCTACATGTCAAAGGACCAGTCTACCTAATGATACAGTCGGTTGTTGGACAAATTGAATTTTATGGATCTGTAATACTGTGATGACTTGCTGGGTATCATGCATTACGGAGATGCATTAAGCCCCCTTTTCCCAGAGCACGACTCATATATATAGTTATATCTTTCAGCTGCTGCATACCACCCACTACAAAACTTTTTAACCCCAATGGACCTTATGAGGGCCGGTCAAAAACGCAAGAGACGTCACAGAACAATTTTTACGGAAGAACAATTAGAAGAACTGGAGAAAACGTTCAACAAAACTCATTATCCTGACGTTCTGTTACGGGAAGAACTTGCCATGAAGGTTGATCTAAAAGAAGAACGGGTAGAGGTAGGTTACAAAATGCTTTAACCCTTTTTTCCCGCTAAATAAGTTTGAAAAAAAAACCCTTTCAAGCCGATAGTAAAAAGCCCGAATAAACTTCTTTTAAACTTATATTTTTGGAGAAAATATCTCCTTATCGGGCAGTGTAGATTTAAGATCAGACTGCAAAAGGTCAGTGAGTCGCGCTTAGCAGCTTAAGGGTTAAAATTCATATATTTAACTCTTTACCAGACGATAGAATTTAAGACTTGTCCAAATTTAAAGCATTTACAGACGATAAATTAGAAGTGACCCAAATGATCGGGCTTTTCTATGATTGTTTAGAACACACTGGGAGAAAAGGAGAAAAAAAAAACTTGTTTTCAACAAATTCAACAAAGGGAAAAAAGCACGAATACTTCGCACTTAGGTCTCTTCCCCCCCCCCCCCCCCCCCCCCCCCCCACAAGAACATGTGACAAACAGACAGTGGTGATTCACGCGTTCAGTCGGATCTTGATCGACGGTGTCTGTAAATGTCACATTAATTGTGCTTAGCGCACCAAGGGTTGTGTGGAAACAATTTTGAGCAGACGATTTCTGAAAAATCCTTGTAAATATATCAAAATCAAAAAGAATAAATATGTTGAACGTGACTCTAAGTGAATACAGAACAGAAAAGAACAGAACATTTTATTCATTAAGATGTATACAGCGTGCATTGTCTAAACACGGAATGCAAACATAACAAGTACATAGTACCATGAGAGCTTAATATTCTTATTTAGGAAAACAACAATGCATTAATGAAAGATATACTACTACTGCTACTACTACTACTACTGATGATGATAATAATAATGATAATAATAATAATGATAAGGTCATGGGAAAAGCAGAATGTACTTATTACTATGCTTTGAAAAAAGTGATCCCTTGCAAAACGCAAAATACCGACTCCGGGAGGCAATAATGTAATTATGTACTTAGGTTTTAAAATCGTCTAGTCTTATATTTATTTATATTTTATAAAATTATGAGTTGTTTGATAAAAACTGAATTAGTTATTGGAACATGGGATGAGTTAGGTTTCAAACGTATTGATTCTAAGCATCAACCAAATTTCTTTGATCAAGTAAAATGTAAGTAATTCGAATATGGGATGAATTTGGAAATACATAATTATATGATATTTTTAAACTAAGAATTGAAAGGAAATAAACCTAACAAACAAAACAAAACAAAAGGAAGAAAAAAATGTACCGTATAGCCCTTAGAAAACAAAAATGTTTCTCTAAATATATGCGGAAAAAATGTAGTTTTTTTTTTCTAGTTTTCTTCAAAACATGGTAATTTAAGTGGAATATTAACATACAGATAATAGCTATGAATATATACTGAATGTTTCACTCACACTGAATGTACATTTCAAGTTAAAAGGTGCAAAGAATATATTTTTTCCCGGAGAAAAATAATAACATTAATACTAATTTTTAAAAGCAAAACTTTAAGATAAAATTAAAACTTTTAATTCAGACTCACGAGTTAACACTTGTTTTCAGTGAAAAACTTTTAATTCAAAGTATAATCGTATTATGTACTGTCATTAACTTAAACATATTTTTTTCCTGTTTTTGCATGTTTTGGGGAAAATAAAAGGATTTAAAACCTATTTAGAAATGGCTTTAAATGAGTGTTAAAATAACGAGAGTAAAATTAAACAAATTATGTTTTTTCTTTTCTTTCAAATTATGGCAGTTAAAGGTTTTAAAGGGGCCAGTTAAAGACCCTACAATCACTCATTCGATAGTTTTATTGATGACAAATAGGATATCATTAGCCAGTTTTCGTATTTGTAACGTGAGTCAGCCTGTAATAACTACAGATGAACAGACATTATGAAAAGTAGTGGTATTCTACATGGAAGTACATCTGTAACTATCTAACTCTACCAAACGACAAAATTTTAAACTAGTCCAAATAGAAAGAATTCTCAGACAACAAAATAAAAGTAGCACAAACTATGAAATATGAGTCTGAAACAGAAGAAAATCCTCCTTTTTTCATGGTCGTTAAAAGTCAGGATTGTGTGGTAAAGGGTTACGAAGAATTTTGCGATTTTCTTTTCCTTTTTAAATATGTTCAAAGTTGCCGCAACTTAAGAAATCAATATTCATTTTTTACGTGTACATGTAAATCTAAAAAGTCTCTTTTTTTTTTTTTAAACTAACCGCTCCACCTCCAGTGAAAGATCCTCGACACAGTGTAATAAAAGGGGGGAAACTGCTTTAATCACCCTGTTTTTAGTTTTTTCCTTGCGTAAGAAATTCCATCTTTTTTTTGCTGACAGTTTTATACTTTGGGTTAGAACCTCTTTCTATCATTTTTTCATTTCGTTTGGAAACAGGGATCTGCCATTTCCAGAAAAAATTTCATTGTATATAAAAAAAAAAAAAAAACAGCAACAACCAAATTAAGTGCTTTCCGCATTTTTCATACAAATTTTCAACGAAAAGGCACAATAAAAATAAATATTCTGGCGTGGAAAATTGGTTAGATAAAAATTTTGGAATTAGTGGATAATACTCAAATGGATATATAACATGAAAGGAATTGAGATAAATTAAAGTAATAAGCATTAAACATTATAATACACATAACTTCGATTTGATTCAGATAATTCCCCTATGCAAGATTAGCAACCACTGAGGCGGCGCTATCATTTCAGACTCTTTACCAGACGACAAAAAATTTAGACTTGTCTAAATTGAAAGTATGTGCAGACGACAAATTAAATGTGACTCAAACGATTGAATTTGTGGGCCTGCTTATGTTTTTCTAAGGGTAGAAATCATCGTGGGGAGAAAGATAAAATTCTGGCCCAGAACATTTTCTCCTTTTCAAATAATGTTTTCAAACACCCTATACAACGGTTAAAACTTTTTTTGTAAATATCATTGGGAAAGGAATTAATATAAGCCACAAGCTTGTTTTCCAATCCCATCTTATTTGTTCATGTGAAATGGTACTGTAAATGAAAATTTTTGAAATAAAATAAAGTTTAAACTAAACACCCTTCTTCTTTAGGATCGTGAAAACGTGTGATCTTATGGTACAGAGTTATAGAGCGTTTTTCCTTCTTTTATTTTTTAATGTCACTGTTGTTGTGTAAGGTCGTTTAGTTCTCTTGTTGTTTATTCAGAAATTAAAAAAAAAAAAAAAAAAAACACACAATATTTTAAAATAAGATTTCGGAACTTTTCATTACAAACTAAGATTGTCTGAAAAATGAATTGGACAAAACAGGTCGGTAAAAATGATACGGTACATTGCAACTTGAATGCTACACAGCCTAAAGCCAAGCCGTTTTTTTTTTTGTGGACAAGAGCAAGCCTTGGTCAGAAGATGAGACAAATTGAAAAGTGTAAATCTAAGATTCGACAGCACATTTTAAGCATTCTGAATTTTGATCTGCGTTGTTCGCAAAAGCTATAAACCCTCAGGCCGATATTAAATACGATCTTGTGGACACTGTAGATCAAGCTCAGACTCTACAGAACGTGCAGTCTGATCTTTGATCTAAATTGTCCGACAAAGTGTATTTTTTCGACGAAAAGAAGTTCGCTATATTCTCTTGCCATTGTCTGGAAATATTGATTTAGACTTTTAGATTCGTCCATAATGAAAGGTTTTACAGACGACAAATTATAGGTGGATTAACTGATGGGATTCATCTGTCAAAGGATAGAAAACATTGTGGGAAAAGGAGAAAATGCTGGTTCCCAGCATTTTCTCCTTTTTCCACAATATTTTGAAAAAGCTTTTCTAGAAGGTTTGCTGAAAGTTTGGATTCTGACGTAAAGGGTTAGATTTGTTTCGTACAAATTTGTATCGTTTTCCAGAAAAGCCTACACAAAGCCATATAATTATGCAAATAACCGAAACAAATTAGCATGAATATAAATCATAGGAGTATTCATTGGATATGCTCGATCAGAAAACGGATGCACAAAAACGAGTCAATAAAAACAGTTTGAAATTCTATCAGCGGTTTTATCACTTATATGTATTTCTTTCCAGCACATGTTTTATTAGGGAGATAATAAGATTTTTTAGGGCGAAATGTAAATTTTCTGGTTTCCAGATTTATATATATATATAATGAATAGGTAGGCAGGTCCTTGGACTTAGAGAAAATTGACCAAAAGCTAAAAGTTTCGGCACAGGTCAGCCTGCGCGGACTGCGCAGGCTGATCTAGGTCGATACTTTTCGCAGATGCATTAAGCCTCTCTTAACAAACCATGGCTCATATGTAAGCAATAGATATTTCTAGCCAGTACACCGGACTATTGATTGTTCGAACAATAGCGATTTTAATCAATTATTGATCTCCAGGGGACTTTAACTTATAATATCAAAGACTATAACACAATGAATCACCCGAAAAATCCTCTAAATCAAAGTTTTGAAAAAGCATCAAAGCATTATTAATACTTAAATACTGAATTCTAAATAAGCCCAATTCCTATAACATCACCCTCGGGTAGACGTTTAGCCCTTTGCCGTTAACCCTTAGGCTACTAAGCGCGACTCAATGACCTTTTGCGGACACTGTAGATCAAGATCAGACTGCACAGAACGTGCAGTCTGATCTTGGATCTACACTGTCCGATGAGGTGATATTTCTCCCTTTAAATAACTTTCAAATAGAGATGTTTGGGCTTGAACAATCGGCTTGAAAATTTCATTTCAGTCATTTAGCTGGATAAGGATTTAAAACTATTTTTAGATATAGAAATACTTGTATTGATGCAAGCATTACAAAAGAGAAATATTTGAAGAAAAAAGAAATATGCCCTCTTATGAATGATCATGAAAACAATGTGGGGAGAAGAGGCTTCCATTATTTGGGGTAAAAGTAGCAACTGCTTTTAAGAAACAACGGTTTCTTTTCCCGTGGCGTTTTTCTACGTACAAAGCCGTATATGTATGATAGTAAACTATCTACCTTGACTTAAATATTTTAATGTCTTGTGTAAAGTTGACTGGTTGATTACCCGGTGTTTATCGCCGTTTTTTCCCTTTTTTTAATTACATTGCGATGACCAGTGCACCTATCCGTGCTCCTTGCGTTTCCTTTTCCTAGTTCTTCTTGTGTGAAGTTATTAGCTCAAAGCATAAATTAACATCAACGGAATAATTTTAAGCATGACTTAGCACAAATTACGAACAAGTTATGACAAAAACCCATATTACAGAATAGTGAAATTCCAAAGCATAATAAAGAGGCGATAATGTTGATTTTGAAAAACCTTAATAATAAATCTTAATGTTCCGATTGAAGTATTGGAGATAAAATAACTTCGTTCATTTGAATATTCATTGGCTCTTTACCAGATGACACAATCTTAGACTCGTCCAAATTGAAAGCATTTGCAGACGACAAAATGAATATGCGGCTCCTATGATGCGATTTGTCTTTCAAGAATTAGAAAACATTTTTTGGAAAAGGTGAAAAATATAATGTAAAACAATATTTATAATATAAAATACCACCATTTTTTTCTCCATTTCCAACAATGCTTTCTACCCTTTTAAAGACAAATCCCATAATCTCAATTGTTATTTCATGTGCTTTGAATTAAGACCAGTCTAAAATTTTTGTCTGACAAAGAATTAACCTAATTCTTCATTAAAAAAAAAAAAAAAAAAATCACGACTTTGAACATATGAGAGGCGATCTGGCAAATCTTGGTTTAATGCATCTCCGTGATCTGTCATTATGGATCCATAAAAATCCATTTTGTTTAAAAACCGACTGAAACATGAGGTAGAATGGCGCGGGCTGACATGGGTCGATACTTTTTGCAGATGCATTAAATCTCCTTTTAACAGAGCATGCTTATATCTATGTAACAAAATTGGCGATAATTGTCACTATTCAGATGATAATTATCAAAAATTCAGGAATCATACACTGAATGCATATAAAACGTCGAGGCAAAAGCAGAAAATACTTCGGTGGCGTTTTATCATGTTTTTTTTGTTGGTTATCTTTTCAGGTTTGGTTTAAAAATAGACGAGCAAAATGGAGAAAACACAAGAGAGAGGAGGAAGCATCGAGAAGAGCAGTCGAAATGAAACAACAAAAGTCACAAAACAGAGACGCGGAATCGACGTCAACGTCAAAAGAAACCGAACGCGTGTGTGTTGACGTTTGTGATGACAGAGACGGTGCGTGCACGCCGGATAATGAACTTAGGCCTGGTTCCGAGCTCTCATTCTCATCACGTGACAATAGAAACGAGAGTTATTGTGAAAGTGACATTTCTAGTCCAGGAACCCCACCCACTAGAGATTTAAATCATTCTGTGACGTCAGACGAACATCCGGGATCACAAGTAATAACAGCGTCGTGATTCCAGGGCAGATAATTTATTTACATTAAAAAATTTACATTGGTAGATTACTAGAACGACGAGCTATGTCAACTGTTTGCTTCAAGATGGTGCATCCATTTGACATATTTACGGACAACCGAACGAAATATGAGGAAAAGCCTTGTTCATCTTGTTCGAGACCAGGTTGATCCCAATGTCCGTAACGAAATTAACGAACGTCAACATTCTTGATTAAAGTGAGGTTAATCCATTACCACACGATCCCAAGTTTTAACGACCCTGAAGAAAAAGTCTGTTAAAAACACTGTAAGAAAATGAGAAAATGCTGCTTGCCAGCATTTTCTCCTTTTCCCATTTCTTTTTTTCACTTTTAAACACAAATCGCATCATTTGAACCACATATAATTTGTCGCCTGCCATTTCTTTCAATTTGAACGAATCTAAAATGTTGTCGTCTGGTAAAGGGTTACTCTGTTCTAAAAATCTAATTAGTTCGATTCTTTTAATCCTATGTTGAAGTTACTCATAAAATTTGTCTCATAGGGACGATTTAGATAAATTAGCCATTCTCTGGCAAAAGCGGGCTTAATGCATCTCCGTGATCTACGATACTAAGCAAGACACTACATAAATGGACAGACAAAATCCCTTTTGTCTAACAACTGACTGAAGTACGAGGTAGACTGGTCCTATGGCAATCAGAAAATTTACCAAAAGCAAAAAGTATCGACCGAGGTCGATACAGTTTGCAGTTGCATTAAGCCCCCTTTTCACGTAGAAGACTCGTATATTTTAGGCATTGTATTGTACTACGAAATATGTACAGCCTTTGATGTAGAATTTATCCTTTTTTTTTTTCAAATAAACAGTTTAAAGCCCTAGTAGCGACCAAAGTTACCAAATGCGGGTTTTGAAATGCATTTGAATTTAAATCATACCTTTTAAATGTATGGAAATTATTGTGAAGATGACACTCTATTATTGTACAGTCGATCCAAGTGTAAGTCGCTGGCAGAGAATCAATTTCAAAACCAGTTCAAAAGTAAACAAAAGATTGAGCAACATGGCAACTTTAGACCTATTTTAAAATTCATATTATTTTTCCCACCGACTAACGCTAGCACCGACCGTACAATAAAAGATGGTCATCTTCAGAATAATCTCCATACTTTTAAATGGTACGACTTCACTTTCAAAGCATTATAACACCTGCAGTGTTCATTTTTGGTCGCTATTGGGGCTTTAACCTTAAAGATTACCAGACTTGAGGCAAACGGTTGGACAGAATCACAGATAGTGCGTAATATTAGTTATTAATTTTTAATCCTTAGGCTGCTAAGCGCGACTCACTGACCTTTGGCGGAAAGCGTAGATCAAGATCAGACTGCACAGAACGTGCAGTCTGATCTTGGATCTACACTGTCCGATAAGGAGATATCTCCTCTAAAGATACCTTTGAAATAGGAAAATTTGGAGTCTTAACTATCGGCTTGAAAGTTTCTTTTCTTTTATTTAGCAGGATAAGGGTTGACTGATAGTCTCTACCAACATTTCAATCAACAAAGTGTTAACCCTTTCCCAAACGGCAGATTTTGGACTGGTCCAAATTGAAAGAGTTTGCAGACAACAGTTTTAAATTTGATGAAAATGGCAGAAAGTTCTCAAAAAGGGTAGAAAACACTGTTGGAAAAGGAGAAATTGCTCGTTATGAGCAATTTCTCCTTTTCCCACAGTGTTTTCAAAAGACTTGTACTGCAGACACGTGAAAACCAGGGCTTGTTTGGGAAAGGGTTAAAGAACATTAGACTTCCTTATTTCCCTGTCTAATGCTGGTATGAAAGTAGACTTTTAGAAATTCCAGGAATATCATACATGTTTTCCCTTTGTTATTCTTCCAGGTGTTAAGTTATTGGAAAAAAAAAAAAATCTGCATTTTTCTGAAATTTTGTTGAAGGGTACATAAATGTAATAAATATCGTGCTTTTTTCATCACTACGAAACGTATTTCAAATCACATATATCTGTCACTAGTCCAAGACCACTCAACTCGCATTTGTAAATGATTTTGTTTTGTATGTGATATGTAAATATTATAAAAAGTACGTAATATAATTATTTAAAAGATAGAAAAGAAACAAAGCGAGGGCTATACTACATTGAGCAAATGTTAGGGATGTGGTTTTTGTTAGATTTTAACTGGGCGACAAAATTTTAGACTTGTCCAAATTGAAAGCATCTGCACACTACTAATTTAAATGTGATCTAAGTGATAGGATGTGAGGAAAAAGGAGACAATGCAGGTTACCTGTATTATCTGCTTTTCCCTCAACGTTTTCATAAGTCTTTTTTTCCCTCAGATCATAAAAAAAAAAAAAAAAAACCTGGGATTGTTTGGTAAATAGGCAAACGTGTACAATGAAAGTGTGGAGTTCGAACTTATTTTATACATAGCTTTCGTAAAAAAAAAAGTTTAATGTATTGAAAAAAATATTTTTATTAAATACTAAACCATTTATCGTCTTCCTTGTGGCCTTTATTCTTCACTTAAATCAATAAAACCTATACACATGTACGTTTGAGCTATGCCCTGTGGAAAGGAGGTTTAATGCATCTGCCGAAAGTATCGATTCAGGTCAGCCTGCACAATCCGCGCAGGCTCACCTGGGTGGAAACTTTTTTACGATTGGTCATTTTTCTGCCTGTCAAAGGACCAGTTTACCTCATGATTTCGGTTGATAGTCAAAACGGATTTTATGGGTCCATGATCATGTGATGATTTGCTTGGTATATTGGACCATGGAGTAGCATTAAGCCCCATTTTGCCAGACAGCGGCTCATATACGTAGAACAACTGGTATTTCCGCTTCCATTTTACCAGGAAACGGAATCTTGGACTCATCTTTAACCCTTTACCAAAGAATCCCGGGTTTTCCCGATCCAGGGATGGAAGGCTTTTGAAAACATTGTGGGAAAAGGAGAATCCCGATCCAGGGATAGAAGGCTTTTGAAAACATTGAGGGAAAAGGAGAAAATGCTGGTAACCAGCATTTTCTCCTTTTCGCACAAAGTTTTCTGCACTATCAGAGACCTTAAGCTCATTTGTACAATGTTGAATTTGTCGTCTGCAGATGTTTTGAATTTGAAAGAGTCTAAAATTTGTCGTATGGGAAAGGGTTAATAAAAGCACACGCTAATAATAAATAATAGGTAACCCAAATGATGGCATTTGTCTTCGGAAGAGTAGAAAACATTGTCAAAAAAACGAAAAAAGCTGATTACACATATTTTCTCAGTTTCCAACTGAATTCAAAAGTTACTCTCATAAGCATCATAAAAAAAAAAAACCACTGGGTTGCTTGAAGCCGGGGTTTTAGTCTGATCATGTTTCCCTTTTATATTATTCTAACATTACTTTGTCAAAGATGAGGCTGTTTCAAAGGAAGCAAAAATATTTTTCAATCTTATTCTTACACTATTGTATAGCAGAAATGCTTTATTTATAGGGAAACAGGAAGCATTCTTTAAAAAAAAAAAAAAAAATCCTTTTCTTGCAATGTTACCTGGTTACCTGAATCATTCATAAAACTCCACACTTTTCTGCGAATTAAATATTTTTCATAATCTAGCCTGTAGTTTGTCAAACTTGCCGTGAAAGACCAAGAAATCTCATCCTTGGTAATAACTGGTCTCTTTGTGAGAGTCTTTGGGAAGGTAAGTCAGAGTTCCTGCCCAGCACTGGTTTAACGACTGATTGTATGGTATTTAACGCCGTTTTCAACATTATTTCAGTTACATCGCGACGGCCAGTGCACCTATCCATGTTTTCCTGGAGTTTAATAATAATAATATAATAATAATCACTTTATTTATAGAAGGTAGCATGTTAAGACAACCATATATATCTTATATTCTACATGGCCCTCTAATAAAGTATAAAAAAAAAAAAAGCACACCTGCGCAGCCACACAATGCCCCCCTTCCCCCCCCTCTCTCTCTCTCTAATACTCACACTCACTCTCTCATTCAAGCATGACCCCCCTCAACCCCCCCCCCCCCCAAAAAAAAGCAATAAATATATATATATACACTACCTCAAATACACCCACTCATTTATACTTACACATACGTGTGCACATATACATAATTAGACATATATACATACATATTCATGAAACTTATTGTATTATTGTAATTCGTTAATCCGACAGATACTCACAGTTAGCTAAAACACAGAATTACTGTTTATGATAAAGATAATACTTTTTCAATTTCTCCTTAAATGTTTGAAGTCGTGGCTCATTTCTAATGTCTATCGGAATGTCGTTCCATACAATAACACTAAAATAAGAAAAACTGTCCTTGTATATATTTGTTTTGGGGGCTTTTCTTAAAACTAGATCATTGTTAGTCCCAGACCGTAATGTGTAGTTATCATTTCTAGACACGTGGATTATATCTAACATGTATTCCGGAGCTCTATGATTGATTGTTTTATAGATAAGCACTGCAGCATGATATTTACATCGGTTTGAGAACGATAGCCAACACAATTCTTTGAATAATTCAAGTGATGGTGATCTTATGGGCTTGCCGAGTATCAATTTAGCTACTCGCCTCTGAAGTGTAGATACTTTGTTAATATAACCCTTTTCGTTTTTGCCCCATATTATACAACAGTAATCAAAAATAGGTAATACGTATGAATTGTAAAAAAGCATTTTCACCTCCTTTGATAAGTAATACGTTATATTTTTGAAAAGAGCTATTTTCTTTTTCAGCCCTTTACATACATAATCTATTTGAGCATGCCATTTTAAATGATTATCAACATAGATGCCGAGAACCTTTTGTGTACTAACATTTTCCAGCGGTACACCATTAATACTTAAATGAATTCTTTTATCATTTGATATTTTTTGTTTCGATCCAATTAACATACATTTTGTTTTTGTGGGATGTAAAGACATGTTATTTAGCATGCACCAGTCCTGTATCTTTGAAAGACTTTCCTGAAGTTTATTTTCTATTGTCACTAGTTCATAACCAGACTTATACAGGGTGGAGTCATCTGCGTAAAGATCAATGTCAACATCAGGACAGGAAAATGTTAGATCATTTATGTAAATGAGAAATAAAAGGGGACCAAGGATCGAACCCTGAGGTACCCCAGATTTTATTATTTGTAATTCAGATCTAAACTTTCCAAGTTTTATAATCTGCCTCCTGTTAGACAAATAAGACTCAAGTAGATCAATAGTTTTATCTGTAAAGTGATATAGCTTCAGTTTATGTAAAAGAATTTGATGATCAACAAGGTCAAACGCTTTTCTTAAGTCTTGGAAAACTGTTCCAATAAATTTACCGTCATCTACATCTGCAAGCCAAGCGTCAATCATTTTAGATAAGGCTGTTGTACAAGAATGGTTTTCTCTGAACCCAGACTGAGAATGGTTTAATGCGTTTGTTTTTTCAAAGAAAATTTGAACTTGAGTAGCAATATGACGTTCGAAAATTTTTGATATCGTGGGTAAAATTGAGATCGGCCTGTAGTTATTAGGATCATTTTTATCACCTGTTTTAAAAATTGGTATTACGCGAGCTATTTTCATCTCATCAGGATATATTCCAGAAGCAATACTATTGTTTATTATGGATGCAATTGTCGGAGTTATGATATCTCCGCATTGTTTAATAGTTTTTGCACTCAGGCAATCCAAACCTGTGGCTTTGTTTACGTCCAGTTTTCTTATAAGGCCATGCACTTCATGCGCAGAAATGAATTGAATACTGAATCTTTTTTGCCCTAATTTGTCATCAAGGATGTTTTCAAGAAATTGAAAACCACTTTTTGAAAATATTGTCTTTGTTACAGTATCAGATATACTCACAAAATGTTTGTTTAATTCATTAATTATGTTCAGTTTCCCTTCAATTACTGAATCCGACTTGGTAATTTTTTTAGGTATCGGTAAATCATCTGATTGTTTAATGTTTGCTATATTTTTAAGATTCTTCCATATTTTCTTTGAATTCTTGTTATCTTCTATTGCTTTGTTGAAATAATTTTTCTTACTCTTTTTAATCATGTAAGTAACTTTATTTCGGAGCATTTTGTACATGTCATGATTACCAATTTCATGTGCTTTATCTCTACCAAACATCATTTCCTTTATTTCTTTATTGAACCAATCGGGCTGATGCCTACGTTTTATCCGTTTCTGTTTTATTGTTTTATTGTTTCTTTTACCAGTACTCCGCACAATATTTTTTCCAAGCCACTGGCTGCTTTCCCACATAACCATCGTCGAAACAATGGTCAGCGGTGAGATAGGAATGAATCCTGTCGCAATGACTATCATCAATCCTCGGAAAGAAATTGGCCAAGCCGGGGATCGAACCAGCGATCTCTGTTCTCAAGTCCTGTACGCTACCGACTGAGCTATGGGGCTTGGCGCCCAGCACTGGTGACACCCCTGGAACACCAGAAAAGGTGAGTTGCTGTCCTGATATGCTGGGATAATGTCGGAAGCGGTGCAAACTGACACCATCCATCCATCTATCTATCCATCCATCCGTTCATCCATCCATCCATCCATCGGTCAATCGAGTAGTCTGTGATATGTCTACATATAACCTTGTGTGGTACCATTTTGATCAGTGGACCACTACCAGAATCAAATAGATTTTTTTTGTCAGGAAAATAATTGAGTCATACTCCATAAAAAGAGGGTCTAATGCATCTGCAAAAAGTAATCGACCCAGGTCATCCTGCGCATTTAGCGCAGGCTGACTTTGGTCGATACTTTTTGCTTTGTGTAATATTTCTGCATGATCTAGGACCATTCTACCTCAGGATTCAGCCTATTGTTAACTCTTTCCCAAACGACAAATTTTGGACTGGTCCAAATTGAAAGAGTTTGCAGACGACAATTTTGAATTTGATGAAAATGGCAGGAAGTTCTCAAAAAGGGTAGAAAACACTGTGGGGAAAGGAGAAATTGCTCGTTACGGGCAATTTCTCCTTTTCCCACAGTGTTTTCAAAAGATTTGTACTGCAGACATGTGAAAACCAAGGGCTTGCTTGGGAAAGGGTTAAACAAAATGATCTTTTATGGATAGATAATTATATGATGGCTAGCTTGGTATTCTGGTTCGAGGAGATGTATTAACCCTTTACCGCACAATGCCGCCTTTTGACGACCCTGGGAAAGAAGGCTTTTGAAAAGATTGTGCGAAAAGGAGAAAATGCTGGTAACCAGCATTTTCCCCTTTTCCCACAATGTTTTCTACCCTATCAAAGAAAAATTGCACCATTTGAGCCACACTGAAATTGTCGTCTGCAAATGCTTTCAATTTAGACACGGCTAAAATTTTGTCTTCTGGTAAAAGGGTTAAAGCTCCTTTAGCCAGAGCATGGCTCATATGTATCGTTACGACCAAGAAGTTGCGATATAGAGTGAGTCAAACCTGACGAACATCGTGAAAGGTACATAGCAATGGGCACAGGTAAAGAGACTGCTGTAGCCAACATTGCCATAAGATTGACTGAATTTGCGTTTATTTATCGTCGCCACCGGTTGCCCATATCGGGACGCCCTCTTTAATATTGTTAGTTATTTGCAAGATACAGGACGAAACCAACCTAAGTTACGCCTGGTTCTTTAACGTGCTCGGTGTATAGCACCGTCACACGGGACCTTGGTTTAACGTCTCATCCGAAAGACTATTAGTAGTTTTACGTGGCCAGCCGTGGGGCTCGAACCCACACCCTCAAGTGGTCCGAGATTTGACGTTCACGGGTCCTACGCTCTACCATGCGGGCTGGTCATTGCGATAAGTTCGTATTAGCCTCACCTTAACCCTTTCCCAAACAAGCCCTGGTTTTCACGTGTCTGCAGTACAAGTCCTTTGAAAACACTGTGGGAAAAGGAGAAATTGCTCGTAACGAGCAATTTCTCCTTTTCCCACAGTGTTTTCTACCCTTTTTGATAACTTTCTGCCATTTTCATAAAATTAAAAATTGTCGTCTGCAAACTCTTTCCATTTAGACCAGTCCAAAATTTGTCGTTTGGGAAAGGGTTAAATATATACCAAAGCATCGAAACAGTGTGCCTAGCCTAACTCATTTGTATTCCCTAACGGGAGGTAATTATGCTGGGCATAAAATACATATGGGCCATGCTCTGGCAAAAGGGGGTTTAATGCACTGAAAATAAGGGTTCAAGGATGTTCTTAAAGTTGTCTGCTGCAACTATTTCATACCCTTTACCAAACAATCCCTTTTTTTGACGAGGGTGGGAAAGGCTTTTTAACCCGTATACTGTTAAAAAAGTGAAATGAAACTTGCAAGCCTACAGTAGGAACCCAAATTTTGCCATTTCATAGGCATTTTTTTGGGAAAAATCGGACAGTGTAGATCCAAGATCAGACTGCACTTTTTGTGCAGTCTGATCTTGGATCTACACTGACCGCAAAAGGTCAGTGAGTCGCGCTTAGCAGCGTAAGGGTTAAAAACATTTTAGGAAAAGAAGAAATGCTTGAAACCAGCCACAATATTTTCTGTACTTTCAAAGACAAATTCCATTATTAAGCTATGTTTAATGCGTAATCTGCAAATGTCTTGAATCTGGAAATGGCGTAAAACGACTATGATCATTGAAATCCTCATCGAATCGAATTTCTGCGAGCATGATTATGGCCTTCCTTACTGCACACGCCCGTCTGACGACGATCTTTGTTGCTTTTGACAGGATGGATGGATGGATGGATGGGGATGGATGGATGGATGGATGGATAGATGGATGGATCGATCGATTGATCGATCGATCGATTGACTGATTGATTGATTGATTGGTGAACGGCATTTTCAACATTACTTCAGCCATATCGCGGCGGCTGGCGCACTTATCCATGCTGTCCTGGAATTTCTTTTTACCAGTACTTCACACAATTGTCTTTATTAAGCTGCCGGCTGCTTTCCCCCATAACCGCCGTCGAAAAAATGATCGGGGTGACAGAGGATGGAATCTTGTCGTGTAGCTTTTGCAATGTTGATCACTGTTTTACATTACTTTTGTGCCATTAATGTTTTCTTCTTTATGCATAATACTATCATCAATGCTCGGAAAGAAATTGGCCGAGCCGGGGATTCGAACAAGCGACCTCCTGGACTGTGCTACTGTGGCTCCGCCCTTTTGAAGGGGGGAAAACGTGGTGGGAAATCCAGGGCGGACACGCACTGGTATCGATTTGCTTGGAATTATCGCCCGGTAACCATATCCAACGTCTTTCACAGATCGAAATGCACGCATGCTAAACATAAACAATAAAATATGGGGACATTTCGCCTTTAATTAAGACGCATTTAAAACGTATTAGCTCGGTAACCCTTTACCAACGACCCTGACAGGAAAGGCTTTTGAAAACATTGTGGAAAAAAAAAAAGGAGAAAATGTTGGTAACCAGCATTTTCTCCTTTTAACACAGTGCTTTCTACCCTTCTGAAAACAAATTTCAATTTTTAAGCCACATTTCTTTTTGTCGACTGCAAATGTTTTGAATTTGGATCAGTCAAAAAGTTGTTCGTTTGGTAAAGAGTTCAGGCAGAGAATGTACAAGACACGTTACGTAATCGCTTTCATCCCAGTTATGTAATGCACGTCTTTAAAACTTTAATGCATCTTCAAGCATCACTTTACATAAATACATGCAACGAAGCTTTTTTTTTAAATTTAAACTCTTTACCACATAAAAAAAATTTAGACTTATCACAATTGAAAACATTTGAAGACGACAAACTGATAATGTAACTCAAATGGTAGGACTTTACTTTGAGACATTATTGAAAACATTGTGGGAAAAGGAGAAAATGCTGATAAGCAGCATTTCTGTCTTTTCCCACAATATTTTCGAATTCTTTCTTCGTAAAAACACGGGACTTTTTGGAAAAGGATTTATCAAATGCCATCACACAGCATTCTCTTGTAAGTATTGTTATTTAGAAAGTCCCCTGCTTAACTTTTTTTCATAACCCCGAATTTTCAGCTATCCTGAGCCAGAAGGCTTATGGGAATGCTGGCAACTGGTATATTGCCCTTTTTCCACAACAGTTGCTACTATTTTTAAGTCAAATCCCAGTGTGTGTGCCATGCTTAATTTGTTTTCAGCAAATACTCTTAACATGGATTTGTCTAAAATTTGTTTCGTATTGAAGCGACAAGTATTTCTCGTGGCTAGATCCACGGCCTGGCATAAAAACCTATGTGAGTCATTCTCAGTGAAAAGGGGGTTTAATGCATCTGCAAAAAGTATCGACTCATGTCAGCCTGCGCAGTGTGCGCAGGATGACACTGATAGAAACTTATTTTGATATTGGTCACTTTTCTGGGTGTCCAAGGACCGTGCTATCCCTGGATTTAGCCTGTTGTTGGACACAATGTATTTTATGGATCCATAATTATGTGATGACTTGCTTGGTAAAATACATCATGAAGATGCATTACGCTCCCTTTTGCCAGAGCATGGCTCATATTAATGTCACTGTATTTATGAGCCATAGATCAAACACATGCAGACAAGCAGTACGATAAAAACTTAGTTAAAGAAATCACAATACATCAATATTCTAAGCTATGTAAAAAAAAATAGTTCGGACAAAAAATGCCCGAACGAACTAGCTTGGGACGAACAGCCATTTTGATCACTGAGAAGATTTATTTCGTTCCATAGACTGGTTACCTCCCCTGATACAGCAAGTGTATAGTGATCGGTACAGAACAACTAATCAAAACGTTGAAAGCAATGGTGTGGCATTTGTCAAGGGAGCCATTGTGTGGAATAAATAATTTGAAAAATAAATAAACAATAATGTGGGACGAACAAGCCAAGGGACGAACAAGCCCAGGGACGGACTGGTTTTGGGACGAACACGGTCAGGAGACAAATGTTGTGTGTATCATGCGCCAATAGAAGGCCATTGCGAGTATAGATATTTTCATTTAAAAAAGTTTTCCCATGATCGATGGCCAAATACAGTTTACTTTAATACACCGTTTTAATTATATATCTGAGTGCTATCGAAACACATATTTGTCTTAGAAAAATAAAGTTTACTTCCTTCGGTTTTGCACAAACTAACATACATGATTTTCATAATACCGTATTGAACTCATTGTGGCGTTGTCTTCGACAATTGCCATAAAAACGGGAAGAATTCTGCCCGTCTATTTTAAAAGAGCCATGTCGCGAGACTAATACAGATTCAGGGGAGGTCACTCTCACTTCCTGAGCAGTAGATTTTGCGATATTTTTGACCTCATGAATCAATCTCCAAACAGAGTTGTCGTTCGTTACTCTCACCATACATCTCTGCAACGGGCTAAATGACAAGAATCT
The DNA here is from genome assembly GCA_945859785.2 of Tridacna gigas. Classification (NCBI taxonomy): domain Eukaryota; kingdom Metazoa; phylum Mollusca; class Bivalvia; order Cardiida; family Cardiidae; genus Tridacna; species Tridacna gigas. The sequence continues at coordinate 9,950,298 of OX244029.2, read as the reverse complement.
TGTCAAACCGAGGAAAACATGTTTTGTTACTGTTTAACTGTTTCATGTGTAACATAATAAAGTAGACAAAGGAAATATGATTCCGGATACATTATAGGTGCATTCAAACTGATGAATATTTACCTGTATACAATGGAACTATTTTTTCAAGCTTCTTTACTGATCAAAATCTTATGCCAATTGTAAAAAAAAATAGCTGCGACCATGAATGATGACAATTTAAACAAAATTAAAAAACAAGTTATCGTCCTTTAAAAGACATTTAAGCTTTTCAGAAAATCCCTCTTTTTCACATTTCCTACCAGTAAGTCTGATTGGCCGTATTCTCTTTGAGCAGCACACAAAACAATCGATTGGGCTTTCTTTCACCGGCGTTTGTGTCGCCATTTTGAGTTATGGTCATGTGACGAAAATATCATGTGATGACGGACTACTTTCTGAGCCAACTACAGAGGTGAATGGGAATGATCCGTAGTGCAAGAGAGTGCTCATGAATAAGTGAAATGCATTTTTGGTATCACCTTGTAATGTTTATTTCTGCTAATATTCTTTTAGTTTCGATTACCAATTTCAGACGGTGCAAAATATCGCCATGTTACCTATACAGCCAAACTGGAAATGTGTAAGATGCTCTGATCGGCTATTCTGTGATATACATGCAGCTCAATTAAAAGCAACGACACAGAAGCCTGTACCAGTTGTAATATGTAAATCTACAACGGGGATCATTTTACTCGTTCCAAAGCTGTAGAAAAACCATCGCCTTATAGCCCAAAATGGCAAGCTTCATGTCCATATATACACCGCATTTTCAGACAAAAATACAAACCGTTTTTCGAAAGTAATAGCGGTAGTTTTCACCTTAAGAATGTTAGATGCAACTTGAGGTAATTTTTTGGACAGCGTAGATTCAGTTACAGTACAAAACGCGCAGTCTGATCTTTCATTACTGAGAACCATGAGCCCCTCGTTGAGGGTAATAATAATAATAATGATAATAATAACAACAACAGCAATGATAATAATAATAATGATGGTGATGATGAACAACCCCTGTGTAGTGAATAAAATTTCTGAAACGTTTTTTTCCCCCATGTAAATGAACCATGCTCTGGCAAAAGGGGGTTTGATGCAACTCCGTGAGGTATTATACCAAGCATGTCATCTGATAATCATGGCTCCATGAAATCCATTTTGTCTAACAACCAATCCGTATTCACCAACCATTCTCAAGAACGTTCTTTGTCTTGTTCTCCAGAATTTTCTACTTTTGAAAGTAGCACAACTCCTGATTGGCTAAACGATTTGGTTTAGCCAATCAGAAGTTGTGTTACTTTCAATGGAGAAAATCTTGGAGAATAAGACTAAGAATATTCTTAAGAATAGTTGGTGAATACAGACCCAAATGAATCATGTGCTAGACTGGTCCTAGGATATGCAAAAAAATTATCAAAACAAAATGTTTCGACCCAGGTCAGCCTGCGCAGGCTGACCTGGGTCGATACTCTTTGCAGGTGCATCAAAATCCCCTTTTCCAGAGATAAGACTGGTCACACCCTAAACTGGACACACCCTAGACTGGTCACACCCTAGACTGGTCACACCCCAGACGTGCAGATCAATGTACTCGAATGTTATGAAGAGACTGAATTAACATTTGATGTATATCGATGTATGTTTTGAAAGACGCTAGCCGCCTTTATTGTTCAATGTTACCTTAAATGCTGTGCATGTCATAAAACTGTATTCTTAAACTTATGTAATGGTATAAATTTTACCATGTTATCTTTGGTAACAATTTACCTTGGGCAAAGTGGAACTTATTTTATTGAACACCCTGTAAGTCAATTAATACAAAGGGCTTTCATTCACAGACCTTTTCTCAATGTTATGGGTTTATGACCGCAATCTCCTTTTTTGTTTAAGAAAATGCACATAAAATATATCTGTCATGCACTGTGAAAAGGGGGTTTAAGGGCATCAGCAAAGAGTATCGACCCAGGTCAGCCTGCGCAGGCACGTTTAAAAGTGTAACAACTTTGGCAAACATTGTAAGAAAAATGAGCAATTGCTTGCGACAAGCCAATACTGCTTTCCCGACAATGTTTTCGGTACTGTGACAGAACTTTTTCTTTTACACCACTGCAATTTACAACATCGGAAAACATTGTAAGAAAATGAACAATTGTTTCTGCAAAGTAATTACTGCATTTCCGACAATGTTTTCATTCTTGTCACAGAGCATTTTCCTTTACATTTCCTTCAAATGTTCGCAGTATAATTTATAGTAATTTTTGTAGGTCTGACACTAACTCCACAGAAATGGGCTAATGTCATTTGAGTACAAAACTACCAAGGTGGGTAAAAAGATGTCGATTTCCGAGCCATTATAATATTACGCCTGTGTATTAATGTACATATTCAGCCCTTTACCATATAACCCTCGGTTTAACCCTTTACCAGACGACAAAATTTTATCCTTGTTCAAATTGAAAGCATTTGCAGACGACAATTTTAATGTGGCTCAAATGGTGCAATTTCTCTTTGATAGGGTAGAAAACATTGTGGGAAAAGGAGAAAATGCTGGTCACCAGCATTTTCTCCTTTTCCCACAATGGTTTCAAAAGGCTTCTTTCTGAGGGTCGTTAAAAGGCGGCATTGTGCGGTAAAGGGTTAACGACCCGGCTGAATTTTGAAAACATTGTGGGGAAAGGAGAAAATGCTGGTTCCCAGCATTCTCATTTCACTTTTTCCCCCACAATGTTTTCAATATTTTCAAAAATACACCCATTTGCTTGAGCCAATCCCTTGTTTTAAAGACCTGCGGGAAGAGAACACTCTGGAAACATTGTGTGAAAAAGGAGAAGGTGCTGGCGTACCCTTTCCAAAACAAACCCAAACACGTGAGCCAATTTTCAAAACAATCTCCTATATTAAAGACCTGAAATAAATAAATAAATAAATAAATAAATAAATAAATAAATAAAATGGAAAACATTGTCGGGAAAAAGGAGATTCTTGTAAAACCAGCATTTTCAACTTTTCAAACAATGTTTTCAAATCTTTAAAAAGAAAAACAATCCCCCCCTGCCAATTCGACAAAACAATTATTTGTTTTAAAGACCCGGAAAAAGAGGAATTTCAAAAACAATGTTGGAAAAAGGAGAAAGATGCTGGTAAAAGCAGCATTTTCAACTTTTCCAACGATGTTTTCAAATCTTTCAAAAACAAACCCAATCACCTCAGCCAACTTTAAATAAAAAAAAAAAGAAAATCCTTGTTTTAAAGACCTGGAAAGTTGTGGGAAAAGGAGAAAATACTGGTCACCAGCATTTTCATATTTTCCCATAATGTTTTCAACCGTATCAAAAAACAAATCCAATCAATTGAACCAATTTACCAAACAATTCTAAGAGTTAAAGACCAAGAAAAAGGGAATTTAGAATACATTTTGGAAAGAAATGGTGGGTACCTTTAAAAAACTATACCCAATCACTTGAGTAAGGTTGAAATTCTCGTCTGCATATGACTAAAATATAGGCAAGTCTAAAATCTTGTTGTATGGCAAAGAGTTAACCCTTTACCATACAATCCCGACTTTTAACGATCCTCAGGGAAAAGCCTTCTGAAAACACTGCGGGAAAAGGAGAAAATGCTGGGAACCAGCATTTTCTTCTTTTCCCCCAATGATTTCTACCCTTCCCAAAAACCAGTTTCAGTTTTTGAGTCATATTTATTTTGTCGTCTGCAAATACTTTTAATTTAGACAAGTCTAAAATCTTGTCGTCTGGTAAAGAGTAAATACATGTACCGAAATCAAAAGCTTCCAACTTCAAAAAGATGTTATCATAAAGCTATAGAAAATTTTATATGCGGGGTTAAAATTATATTGCTAATTCCGCATACAACGATTTCTTTCCGGTGAGTTGGGATGAGCGTAATGAAACTATGGGCTTGAAAGACTTACACCCAAATGTGAACTATAAATCTACATACCGATTAAATATTAAAGGAAATATGGCGTGGACTAAATACTATTAAGTCTTCGTCAGCCATTTCTAGCAGAACAGAACAGAATTGATATTTTAATAAGACGTGTACATAGCGCATTCTTTTTGTCAAAATACAAGTGAGCCATGCTCTATGAAAAAGGAGGTTAATACATCAGCAAAAAAGTATCAACTCAGGTCAGCCTGCGCGGTTCGCGCAGGCTGACCTGAATTGAAACTTTTTGCTTTTGGTAATTTTTCTGCATGTTCAAGGACCGCCCTACCTCAGAATTCAGTCGGTTCTTACACAAGATGGATTTTATTGATCCATAATTATGCGATGACTTGCTTAATATAATGCATCACGGAGATGCATTAACCTCCTTTTGTCAGAGCATGGGTCAAGTGTTTCAATGAACACTTTCACATGTGTATGTATATACTCACCAGAAAAAAGAACTAAGGCTGCTGACAGGTCATTGATACATGCATTGTGTATTAGATGGTTTAACTTGTTCTTCGACCAACCAAACTCCATATATATTCAAGGGAAGTCATGTCCGGAGAGCAAGCTGGCCAAGGTAAGACGTTAATATTATGTCTAGCGAGATAATTCCTTGCAAGTATAGCAATATGCAGCCATAGTTCATGTCTGGAGAGCAAGCCGGCCAAGGTAAGGCGTTAATATTATGTCTAGCGAGATAATTCCTGGCAAGTATAGCAATATGCAGCCATAGTTCATGTCCGGAGAGCAAGCCGGCCAAGGTAAGACGTTAATATTATGTCTAGCAAGATAATTCCTGGCAATTATAGCAATATGCAGCCGTAGTTCAAGGGCAGAACGCCATTCCCGAAAAGGTCATAGGAGTTTACGGTTGGGCAATGCAGTCTTAACCCTTTACGCCCGCCCGGGTAGCTCAGTGGTTAGCGTGTCTGACTCGTGACCTGGTGGTTGTGAGTTCGATACCCGGTTGAGGCAAACTTTCTTTCCGGCGGTTTTCGCTTCTCACCATTGATTCATATGGAAAGGTAGTCAGTGACTTGGAAAGAACGTGGTGTCAGTACTGGTGTGAGAAAGCCAGGAAACACACGCGTAGGTGCACTGACCGCCGTGATAGTACCTAAGTTGTTAGAACGGCGTTAAACTCCAATACAAACAAAAAACTTAACCCTTTACGAAACAATCCCGACTTTCAACGACCTTGAAGACGACAAGTTAAATGTGGCTAAAATGGAGATATTTGACTGTTACTGGGTAGAAAACATAGTGGGGAAAAGGAGAAAATGCTGGTTACCAGCTTTTTCTCCTTTTGCCACAATGTTTTCAGAACGCTTCTTTGATCTTTCTTAAAAGCTTAATTAAAAATGTTCAGTATATTGAAGATAAAACACCATTATTGTGAATTGGTATGAAGTATAGTATCGTGCCGGAAGGGACGCATAGATCATACCGCGAAACATGAATCATTCATGCAATCTTTGATCAGAGTAATGAGATCATTCTGTTTTGGCTCGAACTTTATTGGTATCCAATGGTATTGAGTGCATCTTTTATCGAAGTCTTAGCCCATCAACCCTAAAGGGACCTATTCAGTTTTCTATTCCGTAAATCAAAATTTCTTGTAAATCACCGCTTAATACAACTAGATAATAGAGCCACGCTCTGACAAAAGGGGGCTTTATGCATCTCCGTGATCCATGATACCAATCACGCCATCACATAATTATGAATGTACACTGGCCACTCTTTTTAACAACTGATTGAATCATGAGGTAAACAGGTCCTTGGACATACAGAAAATTGGCCGGTAGCGAAAAGTTTCGGCCTCGGTCAGCCTGCGCGGACTGCGCAGGCTGACCTGGGTCGATACTTTCCGCAGATACATTAAGCCCCCTTTTCAAAGAGCATGGCTCATATTCATTTGCGATTTGACAAACTGTACGCCTTCTTCAACAAAAAAGTTAATTTTTGGCGTTTGAGAAAAAGACTGGGTGTCTTGCGATCAGTAACTCCGTCTATTTTTATCACGTCAGATATGACGTCATCATACTGATTTCAGTGATAAATCATTTTTAGCACACGATTTTGAGAAAATCCTAGCCATACTGCGATAATCAATACGAGAACGTGCCGTCTGATCTCGGATCTACATAGCCTGTTGTTTTATCACATATTCAGGCAAAGCAACCTCGGGATTGCGTCGTAAAGGGTTAAAAACGTCGAACCGAATTGGCTTAGCATCAAGTGCTCTTACTTCTTTCAGTGCCAGATATAATTGAATCATGCTCTGTGATAAGGGGGCTTAACGCATTTGCGAAAAGTTTCGACCCATGTCAGCCTGCGCGGATTGCGCAGGCTGACCTGGGCCGAAACTTTTCGCTATTGGTCAACTGGTCCAAGGACCTGTCTATCTCATGATTAAGTCGGTCGTTAAAAAAGTGGCTATTATGGATCAATGATCATGTGATGGCTTGATTGGTGTAATACATCACGGAGATGCATTAAGCCACCTTTTGCCAGAGCATGGTTCATATAAACTCGACCACTTTAGACAGCTGAAAATGCAATCCACTGTAACTTAGACGTCCTTTTATTTAATAGGTTTGTCTAAACAAGAGAAGGAAATAGATCCAAAATCATTCTGCAAGTTCTGTGCAGTCTGATATGAATCTATATTGTCCACAAAGATCCATGCTTTGGCCTGTGGTTCCAAAAGGGTTAATTTTTTAACCCTTAACTGCTTTAAGCAGCTAACTAAATCAATGAGATGTTTCGAACCAGTAGCAAAACCCCCAACTATTTTGATTTGAAAGTTCTTTCATAGAAACATATTATTGTATCGGACAGTGTAGATCCAAGATGAGGCTGAAAGATTTTTGCGGTCTGATCCTGGTCTACATTGTCCTCAAAAGCGCACTGTGTCGTGCTTTGCAGTCTAGGTATTAAGAAATGGCGACTTCTTCGGGATGGGAAGCTTGTTTACCTAGTACATTGCACAACAGGCTTTCCAAAGCGCTGACTACTTCTCCTTACTCCTAATACTGTTTTCATTTTTCGAATTATTCTACATGAATATGAAAATTAATGCGCTTTTCATTTTTCGAATTATTCTACATGAATATGAAAATTAATTGCATTTTGTGACACACACACACACACACACACACACACACACACATATATATATATATATATCAGTCCAAGTTTCAGCTGGAGGTGGAGACTAATCAATCGGTTGCTCGCTATTTGTTGGTGTTTGTAACAAGGGTTTGTGAAGTTGGCAGTAAGTTCGACAATCGGAGTTCGATATTTAACCCTTTACCAGACGGCAAGATTTTAGCCTTGTCCAAATTGAAAGCATTTGCAGACGACAATTTCAGTGTGGCTCCAATAGTGCAATTTTTCTTTGATAGGGTAGAAAACATCGTGGGAAAAGGAGAAAATGCTGGTTACCAGCATTTTCTCCTTTTCCCACAATGTTTTCGAAAGGCTTCTTTCCCAGGGGCATCAAAAGGCGGCATTGTGCGGTAAAGGGTTAATGTAGAAATGAGTATGCTGTTACGTTGAATTTCATGCCGCAGTAGATTCGGTATTTTTGTCAAACTTAGGGGACAGTTACGAACAACAAGGAATAACGATTTGAATATCGAAATGAATTTCACGCGTGGTTTCTTTTGTATGGGCATGTAGATGATGTATGATTTCGAATATAGATTTGAATATCGAAGTGAATTTCAAGCTAGTAGCAGATTCGCCAAGATTTCCATATGGGCATGGGGATATGTATGAAATCGAATCTCGATTTGAATGTCGAACTGAATTTCATGCCAGCAGCAGATTCGCAAAGATTTCTATATAGGCATGTAGATGGTGTATGAAATCGAATTTATATTTGAATATCGAAATGAATTTCATTCTAGCAGCAGATTCGATAGAATTTCTATATGGGCACGTAGATGGTGTATGATATCGAATGTAGATTTGAATATCGAACTGAATTTCATGCCAGCAGCAGATTCGTTGAGATTTCTGCATGGGCATGTAGATGATATATAAAATCCATGAAGATTTAAATATCGATCTGAATTTCATGCTAGCAGCAGATTTGTCGAAAAGATTTCTATGTTGAGATAGATATGGTATGAAATCCAATGTAGATTTGAATATCGAAATGAATTTCATGCAAGTTGCAGATTCGCTAGAATTTCTTTATGGGCTTGTAGATGGTGTATAATATCGAATGTAGATCTGAATATCGAACTCAGTTTCATGCTAGCAGCAGATGTACCCTTGTAAGAATAAACTATCTATAGACTTGTAAATTGCGCCATGTAAAACAAGAAATATCTTAAAATTTGCCTCCATATATGCAGTGGGCCTTAAAATAAACATGTCTACATTTCTGACCAATCACAATTTTCTTTTCATTCATTTGTTATCAGTACCAAAAACTTTGTCAAAAGCCAGCACATTCAGCAACGCCGAAAAATCCTATAAATGCCTTTGCTTCGGTCATATCATGAGTGATGTGATAACTGCTAGCTTTAGCAGAGCCGTTATTTCGAGATTTAGCTACTTGCCATCAACATGTGAAGAGCATCCTGTTTGTTTGGAAAATGCCTATAGAAGTGTTTATATACTTGCGCTGTATGAACCGGATGTGCTTATACGCATGCTTATATGCAAAGTACCTCCCCCCTTATTATAATATTTCAAATCTTCCTCAAAATAATGTATAACGGGGGCCATTATCTTACTAATCAAAGTTTTAACAAAGAAAACTACAACAAGGACACTGTACACATTTATCTTGTTTGGAACTTTATTTTTACTATTTTCTTTATATCTTTGTATGCATATTGGACCTAGTAAACTCTGAGAAAACGATGTCTGGAAAAGACGTTTCAGATGACGAGGTCATTTGACAAAATGGCGTAGTTCAAAGTAGTTCTTTCTCTGGAGGCGTGTGAAAATAATCTGAGTGCAACATCATCCGTGCAATTACGTTGGGACAATATCAAAGTATACACTTGATCGAAATATTCAAATCGTTGCATGTTTGAATAATTGAGATTTCCCTTGATTTGCACATAGGGACAATATCAAAGTATATAATATATCGAAGTACTTAAGGCATTGCATGTTTAGATAATCGAGATGCCTCTGTATTAAATACCTGACAATGTTGATTAGTGTTAATGACATTAAATATCGGTGAAAATTACTTGGTGTTCTCGAAGGTAATCACGCACCAAAACAAACTAATGGTGGTTTAATAGATGTTACAACGATTATCTTCTTCAGAACTTCTGTAATCTACTGCAGTAATGTCTGTTAAACCTTCGGCTGCTAAGCACGACTCAAGGACCTTTTGCGGACAGTGTAGATCAAGATCAGACTGCACGGAACGTGCAGTCTGATCTTGGATCTACACTGTCCGATAAGGAGATGTCTTTTCCCACAAATAACCTTTGAAATAAAAAAAAAAATGATTTATTACTATCTGTTTGAGCCTCGTTACACTTGTTTAGCAGGATAAGGGTTAATTCATGTTGTTGAACGCACTATCTGGAATTATTACTTTCATATTACAGGTTATTTTGATGGTATAATTTTTGCGCTCGATGTAAATACTGGATTTGTTGTCAAGGTTATTGGCATAGTATTTTTTTCCTCTCTCTTTTTGTACTAGTGCTGTCCATCGCAAACTGTTCTAGGTCCGCAGATACAAAGTATCAAATTGTAGACCATTCGCATCGGCGTAATACATCTGAGCAGCGCTCTGGTAAAACGGGATTTAATGAATCTCCTTGATGCATGGTACCACACAAGTCGTCACATGATTAGGGATCTATAAAATCCATTCAGTCTGACAAATGACTAAATCTGGAGGTAGAATAGTCCTTGGACATGCGGAAATTTACAAACAGGAAAAAGGTTCGATCCATGTTAACCTGCGTGAACTGCGCAGGCTGACGTGGGTCGATACTTTTTTTCCCAGATGCATTAGGCCCTCTTTTCATGGAGCATGGCTCATCTAACTTGATCAACATTGTTCTGCGCTGAAGGAATTTTACGTTGTATGATAACGAATAATATCAAATGATGGCGTTGTGTTTATCGAATTATTAACCCTTTTCAAAACAATCTTGTTTTTAACCACCTGAGTAAGAGAGTATTTGAAAACATTGCGAGGAAATGAATGCAAGTAACAGACATGTTCTCCCCTTTCCAAAGGAGACATACTGTTCTGTATTCCACAATTTCTTTCAAAGCCAAACTTTTCATCAGCAAATACTTTCAATTCGGAAGATGCCAAAATTTTGTCATCCGGTAAAGAGTCAAAGCTTGATAAGCCAAGAGCGACCGTTCGTACTTTGATGGGAACAACTAGAACGTGTGGCATAATTTGATATACACTTTTAGATAGTGTTTCAGATTTTACTTCCAAAATAGCCTTACATCTACAGGAAAACTGTTCTTTCTTATCAAAAATCTAGCGGGTCTACGATCGAAACACACCAGTACCTAATTTTAGATTGTATAGTGTTTAACGCCGTCTTCAACAATATTTCAGTTATATCGCGGCGGCCAGTGCACCTATCCATGCTTTCCTGGAGTTACATTTACCAGTACTCCGCACAATATTCTTTCCAAGCCACTGGCTGCTTTCCCACATAACCATCGTCGAAACAATGGTCAGCGGTGAGAGAGGAATGAATCCTGTCGCGATGACTATCATCAATCCTCGGAAAGAAATTGGCCAAGCCGGGGATCGAACCAGCGACCTCCTGTTCTCAAGTCCTGTACGCTACCGACTGAGCTACGGGGACTTGGCACCTAATTTTAGACAGTGTTACTCTAAATTCCGTATCGTAATTGGTGATTGTGTTAGAGACAATTTTGTCTTTTTAGTCCGGATATCAAACATTGTTCATTAAAACAGCATTTAAAGACTTTTAACTCTTTACCAAATGACAAAATTTTAAAGTAGTCCAAATTCAAAGCATTTGCAAACGACAATTTTAATGTGGCTGAAATGATGGAATTTGTTTTTGATAGGGTAAGAAAACATTGTGGGAAAAGGAGAAAATGCTGGTTACCAGCATTTTCTCCTTTTCCCACAATGTTTTCAAAAGGCTTTTTTTTCTCAGGGTCGTTAAAAGTCTGGATTGTGTGGTAAAGAGTAAAATGTTAATGCACCGATAATGGCTGGAACACATCCAAATCGTGGGAGCCCGACCATGGAGGAATTATTCCGCAGAATTCCAAGCATTCTATAATTGATCAAGTGGATTTAATCATGACTTCATCCCAGAGTTTGCATTTTCAAGTTATAGGACAGACCGAATAATTTCAGTTGTTGTTTTGCTTTTGATTTCAGTAGATTCGTCACGCTAGGCTTTTATGACTGTTCAAGATGTATGGGAAAGTGTTTCACACGGCAATCCTCGATCTGTATTGTTGCGCAAATCGCTTTCAAACCTTTGATCTACCTGAAAAAATATCGAATTAATGGACTTGATCAAAGCCTTGGTTGATGGTCTATGATATCTGGAATCTATCGCAAGTGTGGCCGTCGTCCATCGGGGCTTGCGGTACATGACTCGGGTTAAAGCCGAACAACTTAACGGCTCTCCGGAGGAGCAATTAAGTCGGAAAATTGTGAGATAGAACAACTATTAATGACACTTTGTAAATATTTACGAGTCTTCTATTAAAATAACAGAGTTATTATGGGATTAAATAAACAATTCCCGTTTGTCATAGAGATGAAATAAGTTTGAATGATCACGCGATGTGTAAAACAGCAGTTCAGAAGCTCTACGGGGTATAACGTGAAATTTCAAAACTTTATTTTAAATTAAACAATAAAACTTGCGTGTTTTGCTCCCTTCAGTAATGCAGTATAACTGAGCCATGCTGTGTGAAAAGGGGATTGAATGCATCTGCAAAAAAGTATCGACGCAGATCAGCCTGAGAAGTCTGCGCCGGCTGACCTGGGTCGATGCATTTTGCTTCTGGTCAATTCTATGCATGTCCAATGTCCACTCTACATAAGGATTCAGTCGGTTGTTAGACAAACTGGATTTTATGGATGCTTTGTATAATGCATTATAGAATGCATTAAACCCCTTTTGACAGAGCGTGGCTAACTCGTATTAAAGTCACAGAGGAATATAGCAAACGTTCTATCATACAAGTAAACAAACTTAACCTCTTGATTTCTAGAGTGCATTTAACTGATACTTCAGCCAGCAAAAGAGATTAGTCATTGTTGTATGCAATATCAAGTTTGAGGCTTCCATAATTCACAACCGTAGCTTATCGAACGATAAACCGCTACAGAAAGAATATTATTTCTCAAATTTATGACGTCATTATTATCTAGCATAAAACTTGGGGATATTTATGTTAAAGTAGAAGTTCAGTACGCTGAAAATAAGTTGAAAATAAGATAAATTATAGGCTACTCTCTAAGCTGACGATGATTTTCAAGTAACCGTCCGATCGGTAGATCATTTTGGACCAATCAAGTGAATGTGCCAAAGATTGTGATACGTGTGACGATGTCCGACCAACCGGAACTCATATGATTTCTTGCCGTCCCCATCCAGATTAAGACTAAAACCCAGAACGAAGTCGGAATTTTATTTTATTTTTTTAAATCTACAATGTTGTGTTACCGCAAAACGAGCTTAGTTCGTTACAGGCTGTGCCCGTAACTCCCCGTCGCTTGTTATCAAGCGCGCTCTATAACATCCTTTCTTTACGATTAAGGTAATATTTTACCCCAAAAGCCAACGAATGTCAGAGTTTTCCTAACCCTGTACCACACAAATTTGAGTTTTAACGACCCTGGTTGGTGACCAACATTTTTGCCTTTTCCCTCAACGTTTTCTACCTTATCAAGGACAGAAGATATCATTTGAGCTACCTTATTGTCGTCGTTTGCACGTACTTTGAATTTTTTAGGGTCCAAAATTTTGACCTGTGGTAAGGAGTTAAATCGCGTAACTGTATCTCAAGAATTACAGTTAATAATATGGCAATGTAAATGGGTGTAGAAACTGCCAGTAATTAGACCTACTCACCTCTTTGACGGTAGTGTATGTCTGGGATTAGCCTGAGTTCCAGTCCGATCATTTTTCTTTTTTATATTCGGACTTTACTTTGTCAAAAATGGTGTTTTTGACAAAGTAAAGTCCGAATATAAAAGAAGAAAAAAGTTCGGACTGGAATCCAGGCTAGTCTGGGATTAAAAAAAAAAGATCCAAAGACCCTAATGTAAACCGGCGTTATTTTAAACCTAAGTATAAAACAAAGCGTGGTTTTTGTCTTCATGGTCGATTTCGTAAGTAGAAACTGACAGGAATTTCGAGGGGTGCAATCTCTAAAATATTTGGCGTATGAATTCAGTGCTTTGACCAATGAGTCACATTATGCTCACCTGAAAGGTTAAGATACGAACTTTTCAAATGTGTGTATTACACAAAAATCTGAGCATTTTTTTTTTTCTAAATAAAAGTTTTGTTATAGATCTATATAGGACTTGAAGTAGGACTTGGAGTTGGCCTTTGAGATAAATAAGACATAACATAAGTTGGCATTTGAGATAAAATTAATCAAAAGAGTCTAGAAAAATGCTATCAAGCTAGCCCTTAGAGAGTTTAACAACATTTTTGTAGACAAGTTTAATAAAAGTTTATCTTAAAAGTAATGTCAGATTTTTTTTATCACGTAACGGCATTTTACAAATTATAGGTCAGAATATGCAAAACCATAATTATATGCACATTGAAAGAAGAAAAGCATTTACTCTCCTGAAAAACGTTAAAAAATGGCATCAAATATGACGTCACACAATGCTGATATCAAACGTGTGTAAGCTAAGAATTCGTAATGGATATAAAACACTGAAAACAAGGGAGGTTATGTGATAAAAGAATTATTAAACGAGTGTTGAAAAATGTTATTGAACTAGCATTTGGCGAGCTTGAGAAAAAATGTAATTATGTTTATTTATTTTATTTTTTTTTTTTTCTTTAGACGAGTCTAAACAAAATCTTATCCCAAACAGCACCAAATGTCAGATTCGTTTAATCACATAACTGCATCTAAAGAATTACTTGAAAAATCATAAGATCTTCATGAGAAACCTACAAATTCATGCATGAGACCGACTCACTGCTTTGCCATACGTGTACGTTCGGAATTAAAATAGTTCCAAAGAAGCTGGCATAAAACTGCATGATCTAATATCTGGAAATGGTACAAACCTTAGCCCTACAGCTATCATCCATTTCACAGTTGAATTGACCGGAAGATTTGTGTCGGAGAATGCTTTGGAGGTAAAAACAGGCAAGGAGACAATGCTTTAACAAATGATGTCACATAATGCTCATATGACGTCACAATATTCTCATCTCAAACGTGTGTAAGATAAGAAATTCTGATGGGTTTATAACATTGAAAACAAAGGAAGTTACGTGAAAAGAATATAGATTCCAAAACTATTAGTCTGATTTGCCGAGGCGGAACGCCTCGGCCAATCATACCAATAGTTTTGGAATTTAGATTGATACCAATGCTTATGATCGCCAGCCGGATAGAGTTATCTCTCTTTGAGCACTCTTGTGCATATACAGTAAGAAAATGAACAAGTCTCGCGAGACAAAGCGATATTGTCGGAACCTACAAGGTGCCCGTAACATAGCCAGATCGTTTATTAACCCGTAACGGAAGATGGAAATAAGAAATGAAAGCCTTACTTACTAGTATTAGACACTGTGCTCTGTTAGTAAGATGGCTGCGTTTGATTTTACTTCATTTTTGACGCCGTTGATTTTTGTTTACGCATGGTCCCGGAAGTACTTCTGAACATGTCTTTAACTTGAAGAGTTCCAGTGATTGAAGGAAATAAAGGCGTATTGGTTGGTGATTACGTATCCTAGATGCAAGTGAAAAAGACTTCAAAACTTGCCCATTGTATGCCATGAATTTAGGATATGCTTGAAAATTTCCACGTTCCTTGAACGTCTTATCAAATACATGTATACGAACCAGTTAAGAGTCTAACACAAGGTTAATTTAATGAACGCTTATATTAAGCGGACTGACAAAAAAGGTTAACAGACCGAATGTTGCAGGTAGGTTCACAGACAGTTTTTCAGAGTTTGAAACGAATCAAAATGCTAAGTAAAAAACCCAACAATTTTATGATCCGTCCTAATTGACAAAATTATCGGATTTCTATTTCCATAAAGAGTGCTTTTTGAAATTCAATGAAAGTCGTGTAACCACATTAAGAATGTTTTACAGGCGAAAATCTTGTTTATGCTAGCTTTAATTTCCTGTAATTTCATTATCGTAACATTTATGAAGCATTATGCAGTTGGGAAAACTACTTCTAACACCCGAAAATACCATAACAGGTTTCTATAAATCACAGGTTTATATTCCTAGATACGTAATAAAGAGGCAATGCAAAGGAAAATATAAAGTGTACTTGATGATCACAGATTAGATTAAAATTTGGAAAAAAAATATTGACAATTTTAACTGCTTCACTAGAGCTCATCATTGCTCATAAAAAATGCCACGTCCTCGAAAAAAGACTATTTTTAACCCGTAGGCTGCTAATCGCTATTGAAGGACCTTTTGCGGACGGTATACATCCAAGATCAAACTGCACAGAGCTTGCAGTCTGATCTTGGATCTACATTGTCCGATATGGAGAAATCTTTTTCCCTCCCACATACCTTTGAAATAGCAAAATTTGGGTTTTTACTATCGGTTTGAAAATTTCATTTCACTTTTTAAGCTGGATAGGGTTAATGTATCAGACGGACCTGGGATGTTTGGATACTAGTGTACAGCCCATGGTTGTGTAAGTCTCACAGTATATTTGCCATATCAGATGGACCTGGGATGTTTGGATACTAGTGTACAGCCCATGGTTGTGTAAGTCTCACAGTATATTTGCCACATGACAATGTTTTAGAATTGTTTAATTACAAAGGATATGCAGACAGCACATTGACGGTGGCTCAAATGATGGGATTTGTTTTCGAAAGGGTAGAAAACATTTAGGGAGATGGGGAAAATGCTAGTCACTGGAATTTTCTCCTTTCTCACAATGATTTTTAAAAGCTTTATTCTTCAGGGTCACCAAAAGTCGACACTGTTTGGAAAAGGGTTAGGATCTTGTTTCGGCGCTACCAACACTCTGATTAAAACCTTTCAATGCCGCAATTGGCCCAGGTAAATGATAGTCTAATATCAGACTAAACATTGCATGCAGTCGAACCTGGGTTTGACTTAACATACAAGCACGTTCCGTTGCTCTAAATATGCCAAGGATGAAATATATATTCGATAATGGATGAGTGTTTCTGGATTACAACTTCTACCGGTAGGACACTTTGAACAAAGAATGACAGGAATGAATGAAGCGTTAAGGCATCGAAGGTCATATTGGGTGCACTTACAACTTATGCAATGCATTTAATTGATTAAACTGTAATGTTACGAAACAAGAAAATCTGAGCTTTGTAAACACTTAAAGACCCAGGAATATAAGTGACATACAATCTGAAAATACGGACGTTCAGAAGAACTTAAAATTATATCCTTTTATATAGATTTACCTCTTTCTGCCAAAGCAGGATCCGTATTCACCAGCCATTCTTAAGAATATTCTTAGTCTTACTCTTCAAGATTTTCTAAATTGAAAAGTAACACTACTTCTGATTGGTTTAGCCAATTAGAAGTTGCGTGACTTTCAAAGTTATAAAATTCTGGAGAATTAGACTAAGAACGTGGTTGGTGAACACATATTCAACAACAGACTCGAACGTTACTGTGTCAAATAAAACGACGTACTGTCAACACGAAAAACCATATCTCTTGTAAGTGCAAGGTCTATACAATTAACAAGCATAAAGAATGACAGAAGAGACTGGGTTTACGACAAGCCTCTTCCGATGCTTCAAAAGTGAATAGTCGATGCACGTTTTTCAAGTCTGAGAAATACGAGAAATATCAACAAATTAGTTCTCAATTCAAGTATATTCAAAAGAGTAACTCGAACTCAAAATCCTAGGCTAAACGATTAATTTGTTGTAAAAAGCCATGTAGACATAATTCATGTAAATTAATCTATGTGGTTTCAAAGGTCTTATTAAAAATCCTCATGTAAATATGAAATGTGTATAAAAATGTATTTTTCTTTCTAGATAAAGTGTGCAGTAAGGGGTATAGTTTCTCCCATGAGCAACAAGATTTTTTTTCTGTTTTCTTTGCATCGGTTTAAAATAAATCATTTCTAATCAGCTATTTCTTTCATTTCATCATTTCAATTTAACCGATATAATTAAACAAAATCTGTGAACGTATAGAGAAGAGTGAAGTAGAATGGCGTTCTTTAATTCTTAAGTTATAAAGTTTCTGGAAAATGATATTAATGAAGCAAATATTTGTATCATTGTTTTTCTAATTGAAATAGCCCTAAAATGACAAATGAATAATAATAATAAAAAAACCTGCCTAATAAAGTAATACAAGTACTATTTCTGGTCCCATTTTCACATGATACCCGAAGTTCGTTACATACTTTTGGCTTTTTAAGGGGGAAATAATCGTCCCCAGCTTGTTTCAATTAAAATGATGTATGTTGCGGTACAGTGGATGAGCACAGATGGTAATCTATACGATATTAGCGGTGATAACCCGATTAAATAAGCTGTAAACGATAAAACGCCATTTTCTCTTAAAATTTTTATTCCTTCAATATCCGTCCTTAAACTACCTATTCAACACGTGAACACTGCTCTACTCCCTTGTCGACTCGAATGCAGTGAATTTTCGGTTACATGCATTACCTACACATTAAAACCTGTCTTAGCTCTTTCCCACACCACACATTTTAGACTCATCTAAATTCAAAGCATTTGCGGACCATAAATTTAATGTAGCTCAAAAGATAGTTTCTCTCTTTGAAATGGTAGAAATCAGTGTGGGAAAAGGATAAAATGCTGGGTACCAAAAACAAAACAAAACAACGACAAAAATCAAACAAACAAACGACCCTTTCCCTAGGGTCATTGAAACTCTGGATTGTGTGGTATAGGGTTAACCCTTTATCACACAATCCCAAATTTTGACGACCTTGGGAAAGAGGCCTTTGCTGGTGAACTAGCATTTTTTCCTTTTCCTACAATGTTTTCAACGCTTTCAACGACAGTTTCCACTCTTTGAGCCAAATCTTAAATGTCGTCTGCCAATACTTTGGATTCGGACAAGTCTAAAAATTTGTCGTTTGGTAAAAAGTTAACCCTTAAGCTGCTAATCGCGACCCACTGACCTTTTGCGGACAGTGTAGATCAAGATCAGACTGCACAGAACGTGCAGTCTGATCTTTGATCTACACTGTCCGATACGCTATTTTCTTTCCGTTGAAATCAACTTTGAAACCTCAATGTTTGGGCTTTTAGTATTGAGTAGAAATTTGCGTTTCATTTATTCAGCAGCTTGTGTTAATCTTTAGCCTGCTATATAAGTGAAATGAAACGGAGCTTTTTTTTTCTAAATTTTCCGATAAGAGTCATTGTATAAAAATGTTTTGCAATCTTGCAATCTGGTTGTTCTCCTTTTCCAACAATGTTCTCAAAAGACTTTCTTCTCGGGTCGTGTGAATACGGGACTGTTTGGTACAGGGTTAAGGAAGCATATTTGAGTTTCCAGACGAGACCAATATGCCAAAATGTACAGGTACTAAGCACCTGTATTAAGCCAGCACATTTTGAATGTCCTATTGTGTGCTTGCTCCATGTCAGTTGGACTCTTTTTCACAAATATGATTCAAATCGTCTTCTACATAAGTTAAAAAAAAAAAAAAAATTAAAGTCGTCTCGAGGAAATTTGTTTGACGCCATAGATTATATGTAATCTCCTAAACCGTGGACTCCAAGAATAATTAAGCCATCGACTGGGCGTCAGGGATTGAAGCCATTCGCAGTATCTTTTCAGAAATATTGTGTTCTTTGACCAAAAAGCTGAACACAGTCATCACAGGATTCGAACACAATGTTAAATGTGAGAGGCTGGCACTTTATCCAAATACTGCTGTTTTTCATTTAACTGCACTATGTACATACATTGGATTTTCTGATGATTGTTCGATTATCGATTACCGATTGTTGATATACACTAATCCTGGTTCACAATATATTGAGTTGTCGAGATTTTTCTGTACATCAGAAGAAACTGAAGAATTAGTGGAGAACAGTGAGTCAGAGATATAGTCCTAACATTTCTTCTCAAGAGTCTATACAATTTACTTATTTATTTATTTCTTAAGTCTAAAAGAGCCCTTTCGTTTAAGCGACATTGTACAAGATCAACCGTTTTCTAGAGCAAAGGCATTTTCTGTGGCGACAGGCCATATTCACCAACTACTCAAAATTAACCTCCATTCTTAAATTCTAAGATTGTCGCAGTCAATCATATGGCTACACACAGATTAAGAATCAGAGCAAAGTTTGGCATTGCTGGTAGATTCGGATCCTGTTCCACAAACACCGTATCTCAAAAAATACCCTAACCCTTTACCACACAATCCCGACTTTTAACGACCTTGAGAAAGAAGCCTTTTGAAAACATTGTGGGAAAAGGAGAAAATGCTGGCAACTAGCATTTTCTCCTTTTCCCACAATGTTTTCTACCCTTCCCAAAACAAATTTCAGTTTTTTTAGCCACATTTACTTTGTCGTCTGCAAATGCTTTCAGTTTGGACTGGTTTAGAATGTTGTCGTTTGGTAAAGAGTTAAAGTAGTCTAGGTCGGCATCTTTTTATGATGACCTGTACAACCTACAAGCCGTTTCTTTAATTTCTAAAAAATGATAAAAAGTGATCATTACGAAAATAGCATATCAAAGTATTTTAATTCTTCAATCTGACTTGATTGTTCATAAAAGTAAGGGCATTAAAAAAGAAAATCATATAAACTTATACGATTTGTACTTATTTGCATACTTTGACTTGTTGGCATATCTAAGCGCTCTTTACATGAACAATAAAAAAGCAAAACACTTCACCCTTTTGCTTTCACGTTTGAGTGCGTTATTCAAACCTTTTCCCTCTAAAGTCTATATCACAACTTTGACATTAAAGTATTATGAGCATCGTGGTATTCACTAACTTCCCTGTTCTGGTATTGATACCAGGAGAATATCGAACGTAAATCCTAACCATTCTGAGATCGCCAATTAAAGTTTTTCTTTGGACGGTGAAGTCAAGTTCGGACAGCAAGGAATTTTGGATGACATGTTTGGTCGAAAAGGCCTAGAAATCGCAATCATTAGAAGTTTTCTTCTGGAAAAAAAAAAAAAAAAAAATGCCAGCTGTCATTGTTACTTATCTAGCAATGGCGATTGTCCCATTTATCTATTCATAGATTCATTTATCGAACAAATACCTTTTCTTGTGCTTCCATAAAAAAAGTTTTTGGTTACATTTTCCTTCCGTAGTATAATGAACAACCGCTGCAAGTACTTCTTCCGTAAGAAGAAGGAGCATCTGACTTCATGTCGCAGAAAGTTCGTTCACTTCATTTGTCGATTGTAAGTCAGTACAAAAAATGTGATGTAGCTTAATTGATTAATTACAAAACTGAGATTATCAGCTCAATCACTAGGAATTCAGGCAGGTAGATATGGACCAAACAGAGTTCCAAGGAACGAAAGGTATTGCATTTGTTTTTGCGATTTGCATGAAGTTGAAGACATTTATCATTTTGTTTTTATTTGCCCTTTATATGCCCCATTACGATTAAATATCTCGACAAGAAGTTTTATCTAAGACCGTCAATGTTCAAATTGTGTCAGTTATTTCAAGTAGTAGATAAGAATGTATTACGAAATTTTTGTAGATATATTAAACAAGCTTTTTACGTAAGAAATGTTGAAATTAATGTCATAGATAGTACTTAATGTTCTTTACTCATTCATTATATACATTCAAACTGTTAATGATTAAGTCTTTTGTACTGTATTCTTGGAATTATCCTCTTGCTTAAGTCAGAACTCTCCTAAAATAGCACAAAAAAACATACACACACATTCCCTATATTTTATACGTATGTATACATTAACATGAAGAAACATAGTGTAATCACGTGACATTTGTTAATTTTTGTATTGCATAGTGTGAAGACGATGTATGTAACGTGCAGGTCTAAATAAAATTATGTTCTGTTCGTTCTGTTCTGGCAATTTATTGGTGTTATATTCTAGGCTTTAAATTTGGAATCAATATAGCGCTGCGCTCATTACTAAAACAATATATTCAAAATAAAGAAAACAGACAAACATATTTATTCCTATTTGATGAGGCTCTCTTTTTCCAGTAGCTTGTCTATTAGGTGGTTCAGGAATTTCCCGTAGAAATCAATGAAACGCGGAAACGCTACAGACTAAGCTATCGCATGAATTCATAAGTGATAGCAAAATTATGCACGCCTGATAAAATTCAAAAGCCAAAGCCTTATAGATAAACGGTCCCCGCAGAATTGCACTACGGAAAGCAAATGTAGATTAAACTGTTGGAATACAAACATGGCCCCTTTTCACAGAGCAGGATTCAAATGCTTTGTTGAACATCATGTCTGACATTGGATCTGCTATATCTAGTATTTGTTAGAATACTTTCGCTAAGATTCACTTAATATCTCAGTTTTTTTTTTTTCCTTAACCTAGGAGTATATTTTCAGCCTATTAGAAAGTTTAAGTATATAAAAAAAGTAGTGCGTGTAAATTTGGTTTTTTTTTTGTTCAAAGGAACACTTTGAAATGAGCCATGTTTTGGCAAAAGGGGGCTTAATGCATCTTCGTAATGCATCAAAGCAATCAATCCGTCACATGATTATGGATCCATAATTGCCACTTTTTGAAGAAGCTACTCAATCATGAGGTAGACTGGTCCTTGGACATACAGAAAACTGACCACGAGCGAAAAGTTTCGGCCCAGGTCAGCCTGCGCGGACTGCGCAGGCTGACCTGGGTCGATACTTTTCGCAGATACATTAAGCCCCCTTTTCACAGAACATGGCTCAAATTTTTGTAGACATTGTTTACCATGCTCAAGTTTGGATCTTGGTTCCTCACTTATATTCCATAACGTAGGTGTAAATTGCAACTTTGTTTTGTCGCTGAATCTGGATAGCAGTCAACCTTTTTCATTTGTCCAGGGTTGATGCAAAATTTAAACCCACATGCATATCAGCCAGGCTCTGCGAAAACGTGTTTAATGCATCTGCAAAGAGTATCGATCAATGTCAGGCTGCGCAGCCGACACTTTTCCCGCGTGTCCAGGGGCCATCCTACCTCATGATTTAATCGGCTGTTTAACAGAATGGATTGCATGGTTCCATAATTATGTGATGACTTGCTTGGTATAATGAATCTGCATCATCGAGATGTCATTAAACACCCTTTTGCCAGGGCAAGGCTTTGGCGTATATGACTTTTACAGATGTCGGCAAAATATAATGACCTCTTTCAGTCCTCTTTCAGACCTCTTGTATTTTGCGATTTTTTTCTATGTTTGAAAATTTCCATCATAGTGTTGCATTCTTGAGAATCGAAAGCAAGCGACCCTGTTTTTAATGACAACAGAGACGAGAGTGTTCATAAAAGGAATATTTCATGTCCAAAATATATGAACCATGTTCTTTGTAAAGGGGACTTAATGCATCTGCAAAAAATATCAACCAAGGCCAGTCTGCGCAGTCCGCGCAGACTGACCTGAGCCGAAAGTTTTTGCTAAATTGGTCAATTTTCTGCTTGTCCAAGGACCAGTTTACCTCATGATTCAGTCGGTTGTTAGACAAAATGGATTTTATGGATCCATGATCATGTGATGACTTGTTTGGTATCATGCATCACGGAGATGCATTAAGCCCCCTTTTGCCAGAGCATGACTCATATAATATATGTGCATGCTGCTTTATCAGTATTGTGTTGGTCCAGTCATTGTTCCTTTTCTACAGACGTGTTCAGATTTAAAGCGGTAAAACATGCTTGCAGCATCACCGGCTATGGCATGGAAAATTGGTTGTCGCTCCCCAGGTGGTCTAGAAGTAATTTTTATCTGGTATCTTTTTTATGTCCCAACTCATTTGGCTGTGCAGCTACCGTGAAATCAATTAAATATTTGCCATTTGGGTGCAACATAGCGCCTATATGAAAAGCCCATATGAAACGAAACAGAACAGAAAATTTTAGACTTAAAATGATACAAGCTCGATAGTCAAAACAATTAATTGCAAAGCACGCAATAGAAATGATATATAAAAACGCAGATTAGGGTCCGTATTCACCAACCATTCTTAAGAACGTTCTTAGTCATATTCTCCAAAATTTTCTATATTTGAAAGTAACACAACTTCTGCTTGGCTAAACCATTTGGTTTAGCCAATCAGAAGTTGTGTTACTTTCAAATGTAGAAAATCTTGGAGAACAAGACTAAGAATATTCTTAAGAATGGTTGGTGAATACGGACCTAGGTTTTCAGAGAGAAACTGGGTCAATGGTTCCCGTGACTTCTAGTCGATGGTTTGTTGGAGAGGTCATTGGTGAGTTTAAAAGGCAGACTGCCTCAGAAATTGCTGCCTAACTCCATGCTTTTCTGCGAAATTGTTCCGATACACAGTCTGTTTCGTCATGGTTTTATAAATAAACCGAAATAAAAAAACTGAAATAGGAAACAGACGTGGTTTTTTTTTTGAATGACGGATTTCAAAAAGGATTTGTTATATTGATTTGATTGCAAATGACCTTTCCAGTAGTTGTAATTTTTCATTAAACAAATAAAGCTACACACACAAAAAGGGAATTTCGTTAAAAAAGAGAACACCGCGGGAAAAGATCATGCGACTTGAAAACGTGTGAAGAAGGTCACGTGTCTGTCATGTAATGCATAAGAGGTTTCACTTTTTTTACACAGCGGCAATCATATAATGCCTTACTTATTTGTTTACATGTACCAAAATATATTGAAAGTAAAAGCAGTAAGCTATTTGAAAACATTGATGCTGACCTCTCCTGGCTTCCTTTTTAAAGAAGCCAACTTGTATTGTGTGTGACATTGTGGCCTAATTGGCAGAATAAGATGCTTTTGGGCGTGTTGAGGTACGTTTCATTCTTTAAGGATACTTTGTGAAGAAATCAACTCATTGATGATAGTAATCATCTTTGTTTTGCACCAGGTTATTTCTTAAAGCATTGTGGTTAAAACAAAGAAACTATTCGTTAAGATCAATTTCCCGTTTAACCACACCGGCTTCACATTTATTTGAGCCATGCTCTGCGAAAAGGGGGCTTAATGCATCTGCGAAAAGTATCGACCCAGGTCAGCCTGCGCAGTCCGCGCAGGCAGACCTGGGCCGAAACTTTTCGCTATTGGTCAATTTTCTGTATGTCCAAGGACCAGTGTACCTCATGATTCATTCGGTTGATAAAAAAAAGTGGATATTATGGATCCACAATTATGTGATGGCTTGATTGTTACAATGCATCACGGAAATGCATTAAGCCCCCTTTTGCCAGAGTGTGGCTCATTTATGTATAAACTTTAATTCATGGTGATGACGGGCTATGGACCTAGAATTACACCTAGAAATAAAGAAAGAAAGAAAGAAAGAAGGAAGGAAGGAAAGAAAGAAAGAAAAACAAAGAAAGAAAGAAAGATAAATAAATAAATAAATAAATAAATTCCAAACCAAAGTTGATTTCGTCCAAAATGACAGTGAATGGCTCATGAATACAAACCAGACAAATACACACGAAGTCTTGGAGGATGAATATTTGCTAAAATGAAATAATTTTCTTTTTATAAATCAGTTTGCTGGAAAGGTTCACATAAAATCTTGTCTTATGGTCCAAATACCAAGCGTAATTCCAAGATTTGAGTGCGCTTTCTTACCTAGATATAACCTCTCTATAGAAAATTCTGTTGGTCACTCAAAATGTTAAAGTTTATTCTATATACACATTTCGAAGGCTGGCAGATGCTTGCAAAAATTTAAGACATGTGTATGAAGAAATCGCTTAAAATGAGCATTTTGTTTAATTCCACGACAAATGTTTTCCTGACTGTTTCATGCCATGTTTATTTTTGAGCTCTCTTCAGTTTGTCCCCAGTTAACACCTAAGGGGCTTAGCGCAACTCACTGACCTTTCGCGGATAATGTAGATTAAGATCAGACTGCACAGACTGTGCAGTCTGATCTTGGTCTACACTGTACGATTAGGAGATATTTTTTCGCCAAAAAATAAATTTGAAATAATATTTTTAGGGTTTATCGGTTTGAAAGTTTTATTTAACTTACTTAGACGTAAAGGATACCACAGTAAAACCTGTGTAAGTGACCACCTCTCATTAAGCAAACAGCCTTTATTAAACATACAAATGAGCCATGCTCTGGCAAAAGAATGGGGATTATTGCATCTCGGTGATGCATCGTGCCAAGCAAGTCATCACAGTATTATATATTCCTAAAATCCGTTCCGTATAACAGCCTACTCAATCTCCGAGCAGAGTTGTCGTTCATTACTCTCACCATACATCTCTGCAACGGGCAAAATGACAAAAATCTTGTCAAACCGAGGAAAACATGTTTTGTTACTGTTTAACTGTTTCATGTGTAACATAATAAAGTAGACAAAGGAAATATGATTCCGGATACATTATAGGTGCATTCAAACTGATGAATTTACCTGTATACAATGGAACTATTTTTTCAAGCTTCTTTACTGATCAGAATCTTACGCCAATTGTAAAAAAAAATGGCTGCGCCCATGAATGATGACAATTTAAACAAAATTTAAAAAAAACGAGTTATCGTCCTTTAAAAGACATTTAAGCTTTTCAGAAAATCCCTCTTTTTCACATTTCCTGCCACTAAGTCTGATTGGCCGTATGCTGTTTGAACAGCACACAAAACAATCAGTCGGTCTTTCTTTCACCGGCGTTTTTGTCGCCATTTTGAGTTATGGTCATGTGACGAAAATATCACGTGATGACGGACTACTTTCTGAGCCAACTACAGAGGTGAATGAGAATGATCCGTAGTGCAAGAGAGTGCAACCTACTGAATCGTGAGGTACACCGGATCTTTGACACGCAGGAAACTGACCAAAAGCAAAAAGTTTTGGCCCAGGTCAGCCTGCGCGGACTGCTCAGGCTGACCTGGGTCGATACTTTTTGCAAATACATTAAGTCCCCTTTTCACAGAGCATGGCTCAAATATTGACTTCCCAGAGAAGGCAACTCCATGTTGAAACGTACTTGTACTAAACAAGCGCCTGTCTTAAGCAAGTTCCTTTTGATTCTTCCTTAGGTACTTGCTTAAAGTAACAATAGCTGCCAAACGTAAACAAACAGGATTTAAAATGCATTTAAATCAAAATCATATCATTCAAAAGTATGGAAATTACTGTGAAGATGACAGAGTTAGCTGGTTCGTTTGGGCCAACGGTAGAGCTGCCAGAATTGGAGGAGCTATTCTGGTGCGTTCGATTGGGCGTCTTCCGCTTTTAGAAGCTCTGCCGTCTCTTCCACTCGATATTTGGAAGAGCCGGCAGAGATTTCGAAACAAAATGGCGGAAGCAGCCAACGAAACGTGAGTTGAAGAATGGTTTCTTCTTTTTTAGTTGACATTTTTTTTGTTGTTGTTGTTGTTGTCATGTGCAAATATTCGTGTTTTTACTTGCTGAAAAGATTGCTCTTGCTCAGTATCCAATTTGCGGTGGTAATTATACGGTAAATACCATGTATATTATAATGTGTATGAGTTTGGAGATAAAATGTCTCGTGGAATTTTTAGGGGCGAAATGTCTTGGGTTCGAAACGTTCTACTATCTCTCGAATTGGTATAAAAAGTATATATATTTTTATCACTGATTCGACTTACACTGATGAATACAAAGCTGCTATTTTGGGGATTGTTCCAGGCCTGTTTAGACAGAACAAGCTAGCGTCATCCTCATCAAATAGCCCTTCTTCTACAAACAACAGCAGTTTGTTGTAAAAAGCCGCCATGTTGAATGATTCTAAATTCGTTCGACTGGCTTTCTATTCTAATCGCTTCTGTGAATAGCATTCTCTTCTTAGCAGAGCCCAAACGAACCGGCTATATGTTATTGTATGGTCGGTCCAAGTGTTAGTCGTTTGCAGAGAAATTAATTTCAAAACTAGGTTAAAAGTTGCCAGGTCACTCTATCTTTTGTTTACTTTTTGCCTGATTTTAAAATTCATTTTTCTGCCAGCGACTAACACTTGGACCGATCACACAATCACAGACTGTCATCTGCACAATATTTTCCATACTTTTGAATGGTGTAAAATGCATTTTAAAACCTGCATTGTCTTTTTGGCCGCTATTAGGCCTTTCATACAATTTAGACGATTTTTAATTTATCTTATGAGGTATACGCTACGACATACCAGGTGACGGAAATTAACTGTGAGTCAATAAAATTGCTGGAGTATCATCGGATCAATCGATGTTTAAAGGTGATAAAGAATATAATCGATCTTAAATTTGGCAAAAACGCAGCTTTTATTCGCACTCTTTAACCCTAATATCTAAGTGATGTTTATAAGTTTAAGCAATTACTAAATAAGCAATTTTCATATAAGCCATGCTCTGTGAAAAGGGGCCGAGCCCCGTAGCTCAGTCGGTAGCGTACAGGACTTGAGAACAGGTTGTCGCTGGTTCGATCCCCGGCTCGGCCAATTTCTTTCCGAGGATTGATGATAGTCATTGCGACAGGATTCATTCCTCTCTCACCGCTGACCATTGTTTTGACGATGATTATGTGGGAAAGCAGCAAGTGGCTTGGAAAGAATATTGTGCGTAGTACTGGTATAAGAAACTCCGGGAAAGCATGAATAGGTGCTCTGGCCGCCGCGATATAACTGAATTAATGTTGAAAACGGCGTTAAACACCATACAATAAATCAATCTGTGAAAAGGGGGCTGAATGCATCTGCCAAAAACGGTATTGACCCAGGTATACATGTACCTGTGCACTCCGCACAGGCTGACCCTAGCCGAAACTTTTTGCTTTTGGTAAATTTTCTGTATGTCAAAGAACCAGTCTACCTCATGATTCAGTCAGTTGTTATACAAAAGGGATTTTATAGAACCATAATTATGTGATGACTTGCCTGGTATCGTGGATCACGGAGTTGCATTAATCCCCCTCTTGCCAGAGTATGGCTCATATATACCAAAAACTAGTACCATGGACTCAAAAAACTGTTTGTAGGGTGGTAAAACATCTCATTTTGATGATATGGGAAACATTTTGGGAAAAGGAGAAATTACTTGTTACAAGGAATTTCTCCTATTCCCAAAATGTTTTTTAAAAATGTATACTTTATGAAAGGTTTAACCCTTAGGCTGCTAAATAAATTAAATAAAACTTTCAAACCGATGATAACAACACAAATATTGCCATTTCAAAGGCATATTTTGGAGATAAAGTATCTCCGTATCGGACAGTGTAGATCCAAGATCAGACTGCACGTTCTGTGCAGTCTGATCTTGATCTGCACTGTCCGCAAAAGATCCCTGAGTCGTGCTTAGCAGCCCAAGGGTTAAAAAGTCCCATTTTACATGGGAATGGGTTGCCCATTATCATCTAAAGCAATTTAAATTGTTCTGACAATAACCACGATGATCTGTGGAAGATGTGAACATCGACAGGTAATGACTGCGGTTACAAAACCTTTACCAAACGACAAAATGTTAGAGTGGTCCAAATTGAAAGAAGCTGCAGACGACAAAATAATTATTGCTTAAATGGTAAGATTTGTCTTTAATATAAAAGAAAAACATTGTGGGAAAAGGAGAAAATGCTGGTCTCCAGCATTTTCTCCTTTTCTCACAATGTTTTCAAAAGGCTTCTTCCTCAGGGCCATTAAAATAAGAGATTGTTTGGTAAAGGGTTAATAAAGTTAGTGCAAATAAATAGTTAAATAGGTGGGTTTTCGATGATGTGGGAGAGAGAGAGGCATTAAAGTAACACTAGTTGCTAAAAGTAAACAATACGGATGTTAAAATACACTTAAATCTAAATTATACCATAATTATAAAATATGGAAATTATTGTGAAAATGACATTCTCTTATTTTACGGTCGGTCCAAGTGTTAGTCGCTGGCAGAAAATGAATTTAAAAAGTAGGTCAAAAGTTGCCAGGTCACTCTGTTTTTCTTTCACTTTTTACCCGGGTTCGTGTTCACCAACCATCCTTAAGAACATTCTTAGTCTTATTCTCAAGAATTTTCAAAATTTGAAAGTCACGCAAGTTCTGATTGGCTAAACCACTTGGTTTAACCAATCAGAACTAGGGTTATTTTCTAAATTTAGAATAAGACAAAGAATATCCTCAAGAATGGTTGGTGGATACGGGCCCTAGTTTTAAAACAATTCATTTTTCAGCCAGTGACTAACACTTGAACCGACCCTGCTACAACAGATTGTAATCTTCAGAATAATTTCCATGCTTCTAAAAAGTATGATTTAAATTTAAATGCATTTTAACACCTGCACTGTTTACTTTTTGCCCAAGTGTGCCTTTGAGGTAAGTAGAAATAAATGAACAATGCTCTGGCAAAAGGGGGCTTAATGCATCTTCATGAAGCATTGTAACAAGCAAGTCGTCACATAATTATGGCTCCACAAAACCCAGTTTGTCTAACAACGGAACTGATTCATGAGGTAGACTGGTCCTTTGACATGCAGAAAATTGATCGAATGCAAAAGATTTCGACTCTTGCCAGCCTGCGTGGACTGCGCAAGCCGACATGGGTCTATACTTTATAACAGATGCATTAAGCCTCCTTTGCAAAGAGCATGGCTCAAATAATTAAACATGCTGTAAATTGACTGATTTTAATACTATTTCTTGTCATATTCTTGAAACATCTAGACTTTCAGGTTGTAGTGCATATTTTACTTTGTTTTTAGACTTCTTGTCTATCAAAAATATCGTGTTGTATCATTTGGATCACTGAAATAGCTAGTCTGGATTACCTGCCCCTACCACTACGTTATTGGTACTCTTGAAGTACCGAGGGGTACCAGACTATGAAATGGCGTTCATTATGCTAACCATAATAATTTCAGAATTGTCGTTTGCTGGAAAAATGTCATTTAAAAGTATCAATAAACATATTTATCACATAACCTACCTTGTGTTCAGTGTACTATACCCATTAGGAATTTTGTAATCTTATACACATTTGATATCAGAATTTTATGACGTCATTTGTGACATCATTTTGTACGTATTTCCGAGAAGCGAGTGGGATTTTCTTGTGGAAATTACCGCGAGTAGGCCCTAAATGTAGATGGTTTTGCATTTGTGACACATCGTTTTGTGATAAAACGAATCTGACATCCGTTGGCTTTCGAAAGGCTCGGTCAACAGCATTTTTTCTTGACTTGTTTAATTATGTACCATATGACAAGGTTCAAGGCTGGCCGAATTTGAGAACATTTGCATACGACAAAGTAAATATTGCTAAAATGATGATTTCTGCCTTTAAACGGGTAGAAAACACTGTGGGAAAAGGAAAACATGCTGGTTACCAGCATTCTCTCCTTTTCCCACAATGTTTTCAAAAAGCTTTTTTATCAGGGTCGTTAAAAGTCGGCATTGTGTGGTAAAGGGTTAATAAAGTTTTATCTCAAATGCCAACGTATGTCAGATTCTATATGTCTCGCTTGGTATACTACATTAAACCCCCTTTTCACAGAGCATGGCTCAATTATATGACATTCCTTTAGTTCAACTGTTTCTCCTCCGTGGCGCTCATATTGGAATGTTGGACAATTACTTGCACAGTAATTTAAGCAAATACCAATTTGTGTACACGATCTGAGATTAAAACTTTTCCTATGGCTTCAAAACGTTTTGTCACGTTCGAGGAATTTGGTAAATACTAAAATGCAAATATGTTCAACACTTTACCAGACGGAAAAATTCTAGTCTTGTCTAGATTGATAGTATTTGCAGATGACACATCAAATCGGTCTCAAATAATGGAAAGGATAGAAAACATTGTGGGGAAAAAGGAGAAAATGCTGGTTACCAGCATTTTCTCCTTTTCACACAACGTTTTCAAAGCCTTCTCCAACAGGGTTTATTGAATTGTGTTTCACGCCGCTTTCAGTATTATTACAGTAATATCACGGCGACAGCTAACATATTCATGTGTGTCTTGCGCTTCACCTTCACTAGGTTATGACTCTGAAATGTCTTGCTGAAGGACCCCACCACGAAAAGCCCAATGTTGCCAGTAAGGCTCCAGCTCGGGGTCTCCAGGTCATGAGTCCTATACTTTACCTCTGAGCCAAGCAGAACCCCTGGGAAATTAAAAAAAAAAACTATTTATCATATAACAGTGTAATACTGCCATTACCAATTTTCTTATCTTACACACGATTGAGACAAGTAAATAGTCCCGTATTTGGTAAACACTCTGTACTCATGCACCTCATATCAAAAAAGTTGCGACCTAGATTTCTTTGCGAAACTAACTGGCAAAATCGGTAATTGGGACGCAGCTGCAAATTTTATCAGCTTTAGATTGAAAACAAAATCATTGCATGCAAGTTTCTTTGGAACTTTTTTGTTAGTCCGAAATGCACCCGTCAAAAAAGCGAGTAGGCTTCATGTAAATTTCTATACACATGTACATATAGGCCTATGTTGCAGCACACAGTTTACCATAATTCTTGTTATATAGTTATGTGATAAAACGAATCTGACATTCGTTGGCTTAGAGGTAAAATTTGATTAAACTCTTTTACATAAAAATATCCTTATGCCCGCCAAAGGCTTGCTTAATCTTTTTTTCTAGATTATCATTCGTGTAACCTATATGTCAGTCACAATGGCATCTTCAAGTTTGATATTATGAAAACTTGAAGTAATCACATAACCATAACAGATCCACATTGTGGAGTTTTGATTTTCTTAAATTACAATTTATAACTAAATAAACATTCTATTTTCATTATAAAGGCAATACACTAATATAGTACGGAATTACCTTCCTTTGGTGTAAATTTTGAAAGACGCATTAGAATAAATTGTTAATATGGATATTATTCATAGGTTGAAATTAAACAAAAATGTAATTGCTCTATTTCTGTTGATAAATTACATAGAATTTATTCGAGCCAGGCTCTGGGAAATGGGGGTTTAATGCATCTCCGTGATCTGTTTTATACCAACCAAGCGATCACATAATAATGGATCCATAAAATCCATTTCGTCGAAGAATCAACTGATTCACGAGGTAGCAGGGTCCTTGGACATGCAGAGTCAGCCTGAGTCGATACTTTTTTGTAATTGCATTAAGCTCCCTTTTCACAGAGCTCATAAAGTATACTCCTGTTCAAAATTATATGTTATATTTTTTATTAAATTGTATTGTACTTTTTTGTGTTGTGTTGTAATTCAGGGTATTTCGTTTTTGGTTTTTTGGAGAGGCCGTCAATAGTATAATAAACTGTAACAAAAATCAACACTGTCTCAGCAATGTTGAGATCCCTCCTTCTCTTAAGCCGTGGTCACATCTTACGTAGTTTACCGTAGTGGAGAAAGACCGTAGTTGGCCGTAGTTGAACGTATTAAACGTAGTTGAACGTAGTTACACGTACAGATAACCGTAGTTCAACGTTGTCATGAACGTAGTTTGAACTTATGATTTGCCCTTAGCAAGCACATAATTTTTTAACATGTTCAAAATTTGTCACGGTTGACTACGATGTCGTGACCCTACTGTGACCGTAGTTTGAAGATATTTTACCTTGGTTAACCGTAACCCTCCTTAACCGTAGTGTGTACGTAGTTGACCGTGGTACCTGTCTAAACACATCAACAATACATCGTTTCTTCCTAGGCGGCATGGTATGATAAGTGATCAGCAATGTAGGCTCGTCAACTTCCAAGAGCACAAAGATTGTAGATTACCCATACTCAGGAGGCGCAACCACCGGAGCTTAACGGTGTTAACTCCAATTTACCCTAGTTGCACGTACTTAGGACGTAGTTTATACGTAGTATAACGTAGTTACTCGTGGTTAGACCTAATGATACCCTTCTTAACCTTAGTCAACTTTGCTCGCAGTTGAATATAATTTATATGACCATACTTACACGTGGTTCAACCTACTTAGACTTTCTATATTTCCTCTTTTTACCAATTTTGAACCTACTTCGAACGTACTTCATTCTAGTTGGCCGTAGTAACACTATGGTAGACTACATTTGAAATGAACTACGGTCAACTACGTGCATGACCGTAAATGCGACCATGCCATCACAATGAAACTTACAATGCAGAGTTTCGGAAATGATTTTCCGCTTACCTCGAGTTCAGATAAACACAACGTTATAATTGAACAATATAACACAATGCGGGTTAATGTAACAATGCGGGTTAGGGGTCCTTGCAAATGTTTACCGATGTTTTATGACGATTTGGCACTTTTTAAATCCTCTTATTTGAGTTTAACCTCACTTTTAATTGACTCCTTTACGTTAAGTGACTGCTCTTTTGTAAGTAACCCCCCTCTTCAACGTCACATGTCAAATAGAAGCTTTGGTTGCGTTTTGATTTTGACTTACTGTTGCTTAAAATTACGTTAATTTAATCAGGTCTTCTCAAAGCTTTGTATATAAATACGATATAATTTCGATCCTTATTTTCAATAATTTAAATTTGTCGTTTAACTTGAAATGAAGGCATCTAGTAATTTAAGGATAAAACACTGCATAAAAGTGTAGCAGCTGTAATATTTGTTTGTCTAGGATTTGAGAGTTACTGTTGCAATGTTTTTCAATTAAAAAAATCGATTCCCAGTTTCCAAGACTGATGGGCTTAATCCAGGTAAAAGCGATATGAGTACATCGGGCATGTCCGTATATATATATATATATATATATATATATAATGATTTTGCCCGCCGACTTCTCTCGGCATATTCCGTAAATGATCTTCAGTACCGAAGACCGTGTATGCCGTATTAATCGATAATGACGAAGATGTACGAAATGCATCGAGAATAGCTGACTTAGGTTATGGCAAATGTTCTTTGTCGACCGAATCGACTTTCGACTTTTTAGCAGTACTCGTACAGCTGCTAACCTACACAGCCGTCGAGAGATCAGATACTTCACTGTGCAAAGTTACTGTCGTATATCCCTGCATTTCCATTTAACCCTTAACCTGTTAAATAAGTGAAGTGAAACTTTCAAGCCGGTGATAAAACCCAAATACATGTATTTCTATTTCAAAGTTATTTTGGGGGAAAATATCTCCTTATCGGATCCAAGGTCAGACTGCACGTTCTGTGTAGTCTGATCTTGATCTACACTGTCCGCAAAAGGTCATCGAGTCGCGCTTAGAAGCCTAAGGATAAAAATGTCAGTCACCTTTATCAGTGAGTTAAAACGGTTCTAATAGTGTGGGTGATGGAATATATTTGCAACACGTGCGTCGTTCTCAGATTCAGAGTCACTGCTGGTACGGCTGTCTTCACAAAAGGTCGATGAAAAAGTGCTTTTGTGAATACCGCTGTCCTTTGGTAAAAATGTCAGGTCTTGCTAAAATGGCAAAAGATTGAAAGAAAGTAGCGAAAGAGACTATGTCCTAGGTACGACAGTTGAGAGTCCAGAAAATGTTGTAGAAAAGGGAGAAAGTGTTGATTGCCAGCATTTTCTCCTGGATCCACAATATTTCTAAAGCCTTCTTCCTCAGGGTCGTTAAGACACGGACTTGTTTGTTAAAGTGTTTAAAAGCATTAAGTTACACCACAGGGAAATACATGTATCTTGAGGAAAAGAAACTATCTTTTTAGAAATATATTGAGGAAAAAAAAAAAAAAAAAAAGGGTGGAAAAAGAAGCTATTTCTATTGATGAGGTATTGTCAGTCACCATGATGTTTAAAAAAAAAAATACATGTTGGTGTGAAAGTTTGTAAATTAAACTGCATTCATCAACCAAAAGAGCCTTAGATCAATACTATCACGTACTTGATATTCTAGTTCGTTCCTGCTCGTACGCTTACATATGCCTTCAATTTATGTATCAAACAGAAATTAAAAAGAAAGAGCGCCTAGAAATCGAGGCTTTTTGTCCTATAGATAGTTCTATTTTGCATGATTTTGCAGGTAAAGTCGAGTTATGGACTGAAGTTTGTATAACTACACATCATGAACTGAAGATGATAAAACTTCACATCATAAGGCTGTGGTTATTAAAATCACACAGCATGATCTGAAGTTAGTAAAACTACACAGCATGGTCTGAAGTTGGTAAAACTACACAACGTGATCTGAAGTTGGTAAAACTACACCGCGTGACCTGAAGTTGGTAAAACTACACAACGTGATCTGAAGTTGGTAAAACTACACAACGTGATCTGAAGTTGGTAAAATTACACAGCATGATCTGAAGTTTGTAAAACTACACAGCATGGTCTGACGTTTGTAAAACTACACAGTGTGATCTGAAGTTGGTAAAACTACACGCCGTGATCTGAAGTTGGCAAAAGTAACAGCGTGATCTGAAGTTGGTAAAAGTACACACTTTGAACTGAAAGTAGTCAAAGACTGCTTGACAGGAGAGATATGAACTTTCTTAGATCTACATTTGAGTAAACGGGATCAGTAAACCAACATGCTTCTTAACCTTTAGGCTGTGAAGCGTGACTTACTGACCTTTTGCGGACAGCGTAGATCAAGATCAGACTGCACAAAACGTGCAGTCTGATCTTGGATCTACACTGTCCGATAAGGAGATGTCTTTCCTCCAAAATTACCTATGAAATAGGAAAATTTGGGTTTATACCATAGGCTTGAAAGTTCCATGTCTTTTATTTAGCAGGATAAGGGTTAAAATCATTGATATGGAATCACCAACCAATATAGATATTGCTATACATGTATTTTCTAAATTTCTTGGATTTTAGAATGAGAACAATACTTACAACAGTTGGGATACTTGTATACTGTCTTAGGAATTATGGGGGAAACCATTAAATACCTATCATTGCCTGTATTTGCTCGGCCTACCTGCAATACTTGTTGAAAATAAGTTGATATTTGCAAAGGCATTAACTGATTATAGAGAAGTAAATATATTACATCAATACTTGGCTCTAATTAATGTCAACCTAGATCCATTTTGTTAATGGCCAGAAAATGTTTTTGTAATTCTTTCTTTTCAAATAAAATGCTGTACACTTAAAATGACCTGTTTTTCTCTGTATTGTATAAACGTGGTCAATAACTAAATAATGATATGAACAAATATTGGCCTTTTATTCCATTCAAAGGTGACGAAAGCAAACGTTTTGAAAGTTGTTAGATTTCGCTCTCGAATCAGGGGATTTAGGGGTGTTTCGCCTATATCAATATTTGAGCCTTTTGAGTTTTAGGCTAGCAATCCGCAGTATTAAAGAATAATTATTGACATGTCTATTGATTACAGTTTAATGTACTTACAACTTGATAATAAACTTGTTTAGTCATTGTGGTTTTCTAACCTGTCCCCCTGTTTTGTAAAGCGTACATAATAGAGTCAAGTGGTCCTGCAAGCTCGGGCAAGATCTCTTTCTCTTCCCCCCCTCTCTCTCTCTGTCTCCCTGTTTGTGTTTGTGTGTGTGTATGTCTCTCTCTCTCTCTCTGTCTCTCTCTGTGTGTCTCTCTCTGTCTCATTCCCTGATCATTTATTTTTGTCTGATTGTCATTCTCTCACGCCCCCGCCCCATCTCTTCCTTCCCTCGACTCACATATCTTCCCTCTCTCTCTCTCTAAACAATGGAAGGTGATGGACAGCGACAAAAACGATTAGCGGATGATTTGGGTAGTTACCATATGAAGAAAAAATATATCAAGGGAAAACGAAATACACGTGTATTCTTTTAACTTTTTACCAAACGACAAAAATTTCGTTAAAATTGTCCAAATAGAAAGCAAATGCAGGCGACAAAATAAACGTGACTCAAAAATTGATATTCGTTTTGGAAAGGGCAGAAAGCAATGTGGAAAAGGGAGACAATGCTGGTTAACGATTTCTCGTTTTCCCACAATGTTTGCAAATGCCTTCTGTTTCAGGTCGTAGGCGGGATTGCCTGGTCAAGGATTAGGCTAATGAACAACCCCAATTCACGTTGATTACCCATATATTATACATTTAAGATTCAAGAAATAAATCTTTCGATACGATTTCCTAAAATCCCTTGATATGAATTCCCATGTTGTTGTCAAAAATATAAGATGTCCTTCAAAGTACTTTTTTTTTTAGCGCACCTATCGATAAAAATCATTTGAGGTAAAGCTGAGGGGAAGTTCGGTCCGGAAACTCCATAGAAATGAGGTATACTCTTTGGAAAGGGGATTTAATGCATCTGCGAAAAGTATCGACCCATGTCAGCCTGCGCAGTCTGCGCAGGCTGACCTGGGCCGAAACTTTTCGCTATTGGTCAATTTTCTGTATGTCAAAGGAGCAGTCTACCTCCAGATCAAATCAATTTTTAGACAAGATGGATTTTATGGACCCATAATTATGTAAAGACGGAGGTCCGATAAATCCCCTTTTCCCAGAGCATGGCTCAGATATAATCCACAGGAATATGAGCCATGCTCTGGGAAAAGGAGTCTAATGTATTTGCGAAAACTATCGATCCAGGTCAGCCTGCGCAGTCCGCGCAGACTGACATGGGCCGAAACTTTTCGCTATTGGTCAATTTTCTGTCTGTCGAAGGACCCAGTCTGCCTCATGATACAGTCGTTTGTTCGAGATAATGAATTGCATGGATCCCCAAACTCTGTGATGACTTGCTTGGTACGATGCATCACGGGGATGCATTAAGCCCCCTTTTGCCAGAGCATCGCTCATATCTAATTAGATCTTTCGGTGCCAGACTTATAACCTCAGCCTCTTTCTACGGCTGAAAATACGATCAATTGCAACTCAGTAAGATTTATTTGAGCCATGCTCTGGCAAAAGGGGGGCTTAATGCATCTCCGTGATGCATGGTACCTAGCGAGTCATCACATAATCGTGGATCCATAAAGTCCATTTTGTCTAACAACAGACTGTATCGTAAAGTAGACTGGTCCTTTGACATACAGAAAATTGACCAGTGGCGAAAAGTTTCGGCCCAGGTCAGCCTGCGCGTACTGCGTAGGCTGACCTTGGTCGATACTTTTCGCAAATGCATTAAGCCCCCTTTTCACAGAGCACGGGTCATTCGTATTTTTATCTTCTTGACTAAACAAGTGTACGGTGTAGATCCAAGATCAGACTAAAAGTAAAGTGCAGCCTGATCCTGATCTATACCGTCCGCAAAAGCCCCTGTTTTCGCCTATGGTTCTGAAAGGGTTGTACAAAATTTAGATATATTGAAATCAGTTTTATTTACGGCGGTAGACTAGGCCCTTAAATGATGATATTTTAATCCTTTGGCTGCTAAGCGCGACTCGGGACAGAATTTGTAGTCTGATCTTGGATCTACACTGTCCCTAAAGGAGTTATTTCTATTCCCAAAATACCTTTAAAAAAGCAAAATTTGGGTTTTTACTATCGGCTTGAATATTTCATTTCTCTTAATTAGCAGGTAATGGGTTAACATAGCAGTTATGATTTGCAAGCTGTATAATGACACAAAATCGTATGGGGATTCCTCCACGACCAACTTATGATGCTGAAATCAGGATTACCGCCGACAAGGGGTGCAGGCTGGGGGTAAGGGTGGGGGGGGGGGGGCGGGGTGTCATTCAAGGGGAGTAATCTGCCGAGCCCCAACCTAGTAGTGGTAAAATTTGAGAAAGACATAAGTGAGCTTGAGTTTGAGTATAATTAACCCTTTCCCAAACGATGGATTTTAGACTGGTCCAGACTGAAAGAGTTTGCAGACGACAATTTTAAATTTGATGAAAATGGCAGAAAGTTCTCAAAAAGGGTAGAAAACACTGTGGGAAAAGGAGAAATTGCTCGTTACGAGCAATTTCTCCTTTTCCCACAGTGTTTTCAAAAGACTTGTACTGCAGACACGTGAAAACCAGGGCTTGTTTGGGAAAGGGTTAAAGTCATAATGCTAACAGCGAAGTATAATAAAACACTATTCAAGCAAATCACCTAGGGAGTCGTGGGTCCGTATTCACCAACCGTTCTTGAGAACGTTCATTGTCTTGTTCTCCAGAATTTTTCTACATTTTGAAAGTAACACAACTCTTGATTGGCTAAACCAAATGGTTTAGCCAATCAGGAGTTGTGTTACTTTCAAATGTAGAAAATCTTGGAGAGTAAGACAAAGAATATTCTTAAGAATGGTTGGTGAATACGAGCCCTGGATCCATATTCACTAACCATGCTCAACCCTTAGAATGCCAGTGGGGCTTAAGGCGCTCTTGCGGTCAGTGTAGATCAAGATCAGACTGCACAGAACGTGCAGTCTGATCTTGGATCTACACTGTCCGATATGGACATGCTTTTCCCAAAAATAACTTAGAAATTGCAGTTTTTTTTTTATCATTATTTGTTGTAAAATTAGCAGGTTAATGGTTAATTTTATTCCTAGCGTTATTCTAGATTTATGGAAAGTAACACAACTTCTGATTGGCTATACCATTCAGTTTAGTCAATCAGAAGTTGTTTTACTTCCAAATTCAGAAAACTCTTGAGAATAAGACTTAGAATGTTCTAAAGAATAGTTGATGAATACGGACTCTGATTATTAATTCCTCAGTCTAGAATATTGTCGTTTGGTAAAGAGTTAAACGGAGTCCTAAAGGAGCCTTTGATATTCCCTTAAAACTCTTTGCCACACAATCCCGACTTTTAACGACCCTGATAAAGAAGGCTTTTGAAAACATTGTGGGAAAAGGAGAAAATGCTGGTAACCAGCATTTTCTCCCTTTCCCACAATGTTTTCTACCCGTCCCATAACAAATTTCAATTTTCAAGTCACATTTAATTTGTCGTCTGCAAATGCTTTCAATTTGGACCAGTCTAAAATTTTTGTCGTTTGGTAAAGAGTTAGGCATACTGGCGGAAGTAAGAAAAATACTACACAAATAGCCATAAACACAGTGGATATGACTAGTACATCACGATAGAAGAATGATGAATAATAAAACACACCCGTGTCAAATGTCCTTTGAAAGGTGTATTCTTCAGCGGTTTTTTATTCTCCGTTTCGACAGCAACTTTGCAGATTAAATTCCTCGGGTTTCTCGATATTTTCTTTGATTCCCTATTACAAATGCCAGTCCCGTTGTTGCTGCTGACAAATATCGCCCGCGTACAACAATAGATGACAAAAAGCTTAGACCGCAAGTTATAATTAATACCTTCAGAGATATGTAAAGTAAATATGACCATGAATAATAAATACGACAGCCAATCCTTTTCGCTCCTTAGTGATGTTTTGGGTTGCTTTCTTCGTAAAAAGCAGACTATCCTTTTTGCTCAAAGAACCACATAAATAGACTTTAAATAAAGGACCAACGCTTTGTGAAGTCGAAATGTTTTGAGAAAAGTAGTCATATTTATATGGGTCATGCTCCGTGAAAATGAAGCTTAATGCATCTGCGAAAAGTATCGACCCAGGTCAGCCTGCGCAGTCCGCGCAGGCTGACCTGGGCCGAAACTTTTCGCTATTGGTCCAGCTTTAATATATGTCCAAGGACCAGTCTACCTCATGACTGAGTCGGTTGTTGAAAAATGTACCGATTATGGATCCAGAAGTATGTGATGGCTTTCTTGGTACCATGGATCACGGGGATGCATTAAGCCCCATTTTGCCAGAACCTGGCTCATATTTAGAAAGGAATTTATTTTCTCTTGAACTAAACTTCTTCGGCATCTTTATGGCTCACAATACAAGGTCATAATACACATCATCATTTTGTTAGAAAACAAGAAGAAAAAAAAGACAGAAACTGTCAGAAAAAGGAAAATTCTTTATCTCCCTAAAGTCATTTAGGATTATGCTTTATCTGTCAAAAATGACAAAAGGCCAAGTTTGACGAGTCTCTTGTGAGATGATCTGTTTTTAAGTACTTTATCCATCCCTATTTTATTCCCTTTGCCCCGGAACAAATTCGGAGTTCGCGACCTATTCTTAAAATTGGATTCAATATATGTATAAGCACATGTAAGAACATGGTAGCAAAATACGAGGTTGCTCGAAACGAGCATACTTTCCTTGCGCTAAAATGTTTTAAAAAGTATCATGAACAGTCATGACCTGTCTTAAGCAGCCAGCCGAGAGAACAATACAGTCCGCTTCAACTAAGTAGCCGTAACCAAGTGGCCGTCAACCAAGTGGCCGTTTAACACTGACTTTTGCAATCCAAACTGGATAAAGGAACTGTTTATTTGATTGGTTTGTAAGGGAACGGTATTAGTCGGTTGTTTGATGATCCGTTTTTCCCTTTTTCGGATAAAAAAATTCTTTTTCATCAGTTATCCTTGTCTACACGAATCTGAATAAAAGCTTGAACCGTGTATATCAACAAAAGTTTAATAAAATTAGATCACACTGGTATAGTCTGGTACCCCACCGTGCTTCAAAAGTACGTCAGGCAAAGCGCAATAATGGCGGCCCCCATTTGTAATATGCAGAAGTAACGGATTATTGTTTTTTCACTTGATCAAATCGTACTTGAGACTGAATTGAAAACAGCTCGGTTGCAAAAAAGTAATGGCAGTTAGTTTTTTTAATTGTCGTTCTTATTTAGCGAGTAAAACTAAGTATCAGAAATGCTTAAAGTATCCGAAATTTCAATGGACCGATATCACGTCCGAAAACAGGGCTACTTTTAAAATGATTCATATTCAAATTTATACTTAAACCATATCCCAAAAGCACGTTTTCGATTAGGTAATGTATACTTTATACAAAATTGATCTCATTTTATTGACTGATCAAACTGGATCACATGAAATTAAGAAAAACAGGATAGCATTTAGTGCTAACATTGAGGTCGCCATGGAGGCCGCCATTATTGCGCTTTGCCTGACCCTATAACGTAGTGG
The DNA here is from genome assembly GCA_945859785.2 of Tridacna gigas. NCBI lineage: Eukaryota > Metazoa > Mollusca > Bivalvia > Cardiida > Cardiidae > Tridacna > Tridacna gigas. The sequence goes on along the minus strand of OX244029.2, from coordinate 9,908,175 downwards.
TAGGGGCAGGTAATCCAGACTAACACTGGTAGAGTTAGTCACTGGTCATATTTAACTGTACTAGTCTATGTATTAACCCTTATCATATCAAAGAAGTTAAATAACACTTTCAAGCCGATAGTAAAAACCCGAATAGTGTTATTTCAAACTTCAAGTTTGGGGAAAAATATCTCCTAATCGGACAGTGTAGGTCCAAGATCAGACTGCACGTTCTGTGCAGTCTGATCTTGATCTACACTGTCCGCAAAAGGTCAGTGAGTCGCGCTGAGCAGCTTATGGGTTACTATATTATTTCAGTTTCGTCATTATTGAAAGTAATAGCGTGCGACAAATTAAAAATGACTAAATAATGGAACTTGCCTGTGACAAGGAAGGAAATATTGTAGGAAAAAGAGAAAATGCTGGTTACCAGCATTTTCTCTTTTTTCTCATAATGTTTACAAAAGCCTTCCATGTCAAATTCGTGAAAACACGGATTAGATTGATGAAGAAATGAGAAGCATAGTCCAAGCGAGATAATCACAGTTGTGTCGGATACACGCTGCAGTTGTTTCCCTTCAAAAACTGATCTCTCCAAACATGGGAAGAGTCGATGATTTCCTTCCTAAACACGTTGACTGATAAATAATAGAGAGACACATTCACAGCTCGCAGAAAATCCTAATTATAGCAACGAACAGTTGTTCTGAACAAAATATATGAAACAAAAATCGGAAATTAACCGTTAACCTGCTAAATAAATTAAATGAAACGTTCCACCCGATAGTAAAAATCCAAATATTGTTATTTCAAAGTTATATTTGGGTAAAAAATATCTCCTCATCGGACAGTGTAGATCGAAGATCAGACTGCACGTTCTGTGCAGTCTGTTCCTAATCTACATTGTCCGCAAAAGGGCCTTGAGCAGCATATAGTAGCTTACGGGTTCATATAAGTTTTAAGACCTTGTTTTACAATCAATATAAAATGAATGGGCCTCGTTCTGTGAAAAGGCGGAGGCACATTCGAATGGCAAAAAGGATCGAGCCACGTCTGCCTGCGCGGACATAAGTCGACACTGTTTGCTATTTGTAAATATTGTGCATGTAGAAGGACAATTTTACCTCTTCATTCAATCGGTTGTCAGACAAAACGGGTTTTATGGATCCATAATTATGTTATGAATTGCTTGATATTATGCATTTTTCCATGCCCTTTAACCCTTTCCCAAACGAAAAATTTTGGACTGGTCTAAATTGAAAGAGTTTGCAGAGGACAATTTTAAATTTGATGAAAATGGCAGAAAGGTCTCAAAAAGGGTAGAAAACACTGTGGAAAAAGGAGAAATTGCTCGTTACGAGCAATTTCTCCTTTTCCCACAGTGTTTTCAAAAGGCTTGTACTGCAGACACGTGAAAACCAGGGCTTGTTTGGGAAAGAGTTAAGTATACATCAATACTCGTTTTCAGCCAGTTTTTAACCCATTTCATCTTTATTTCACAAATTATAATCATTCTTGTATCTTCATGCCAAATCTTGCCCCTGACGGTTGCAAGGTTGTATAGATTAAGACCGATAGAAAATTAATTTTATTTTCTAGAGGCCATCAAAGAAATCACTCTTGTGACGTTTTGGGTTTTAAATTAAGGAGTTCCAATATGTATTTTTTACCCCTTACACCGTATATATCGGTAATTTATCTGTGTGTACACAGCCGACTAAATTCTGAACCTTTCTATAGTCTATCAAATCTATACAGCGTTTTCCTTTTTTTTTTTTCCTCAGGCTGTAAGGATGTTTCTTTAAATGCTTGGTCAATGGGCACTTTGCAATATATTTCGGCAGATCTAAAACTAGCTGGTACACAGATTTAAAACTAATTTAGTATTGCCACAAAACGAGACCATATCAGCGGTAATCATTCCACACTGATACTGTGAAAAGCTTTTTCAGTAAGCCATAGATAGCAAAGTTTGCTAATGTCACGATAAAACTCTTTGCCACACAAATCCAAGTTATAACGGCCCTTGGAAAGAAGGCTTTTGAAAACATTGTGGTAACCAGCATTTTCTCTTTTTCCCACAATGTTTTCTACTCTTTCAGAAACAAATTCCACCATTAAAGCTACAATTAATTTGTCGTCTGCCAGTGCTTTGGATTTGGACAAGTCCTAGGTTTTGTTGTCCGGTAAAGAGTTAAATAAATCGACTTGTTACCTTCTGAAACACTTTGGGAGCAGACGACATTGAAAGTGTACGTGTAACATTTCAATAACCAGCAAGAAGTTAGATTTCAAACATGAATCTTACCCAAAACATTGTGGGAAAGTGGAGGAATTGGTCGTTACGAGCAGTTTCCCCTTTTCCCGCAATATTTTGAAAAGAGATGTAGGGCTAGATCTATGTCGTCTGCAAACGGTATTACTAATCTGTTAACCCTTAACCTGCAAAATAAATTAGGTAAAACTTTTTCAAGCCGATAGTGAAAACTCAAATATTGCTATGTCAAAGTTATTTTTTGGGGGAAAAAATATCTCCTCATCGGATAGCGTAGATCCAAGATCAGACTGCACGTTCTGTGCAGTCTGATCTTGATCTACACTGTCCGCAAAAGGTTCTTGAGTCACTCTTAGCAGCCAAAAGGGTTAAAGTGCCGATATATCAAAGTTCTTCGCTGCATATTCGTTGTAACGTTAATTATTTACATAGAATAGCTACGTGTGTTTTGCACTAATACAATGGAATTCCTTGCCAGAAAGAAAAGTGGGATTTACTGATTCAGTTGCTGTTTAAGACCAGAACAGTTAGGAGAAAAGTACAGACAGGAATCTTAGTGTTGTTAGTTTTGTGCCCACAACATTCGTTCAGGTTTCGATGCCGCGATATACCGGTAGCTTGTGAAACTGTTTTACATTGTATATATATTGAAACAAGGATTTCTTTTCGAATGATTACTGTTTTTTTTTTCTAAATATTCTCCAAGTTTAATGTTGGAATGATAGCTTATGGTGCCCGTAATTGTGAGGTAGACCGTCTGCCTCGTAACTTTAAGGTCCCGAGTTAGATACCCGGGAGCGGGTGTCAACTTTGGAACCGTTCATTGGCCCAAACATTCGGCGCGAGTACTGGTGTTGTTTCCAGGAAGCAGAATCGAGAGAGACTAGTGTAAGTTGCAAGAACTTGTTTCTCAATCGATGCAGAATAAATACGTTTAACATACTAATGGCCTATCTGTGTTGTCTGAAGTTGGAAAATGGACCTGGTGGCTTGACTTTGCGTATAGTTTTGTTGTTGCACTGAATGAGTCGGTCGACAGCTGTATACGGGTCGAACGTCAACGGTTCCGGCTTGGAATCCCGAGAAGAGCGCGGTCAACCCTTCGAACTAACCACGTCACGGCGCAAGAACTGGTTAAGGTTTTCAGAAAGCAATCATCGAGGGCGGTTACCAAACGATAAAACTTTGGACTCACCCAAATTGAAAGCATTTGCAAACCACAAAATAAATGCAATTAAAATGATGAAATCTTTCTTTGATTGGGTAAAAACATTGTGGGAAAAGGAGAAAATGCTGGTTACCAGCATTTTCTCCTTTTTCCTCGATGTTTTTAAAAGACTTCTTCTTTTGGGTCGTTAAACTCAGATTGTGTGGTAAAGGGTTAATTCATGCTGTAAGAACTTGTTTCTGAATCGATGTAACATACATGAGTCATGTTCTGTGAAAAGGGGGCTTGATGCATCTGAAGAAGAAGAAGAAGAAGAAGAAAAAAAAAAAAAAAAAAGCTCAGCCAGTGCAGTCCGCGCAGGCTGACATGGACCGAAACAACTTGCTATTGGTCAGTTTTCTGCGTGTCAAAGGACCTGTCTACTTCACGATATGGCCAGCTGTTAGACAAAATGGTTCTTGTAGATCAATAATTATGTGATGACTTGCCTGGTATCCGATGCATCACGGGGGATGCATTAAGCCCCCTTTTGCCAGAGCATGGCTCATAAATTAAAGTCCTTCGAAATCTTACAAATCTATATAGTCTGCGCTCCTGCTCACCAACCATTCTAAATATTGCTCCATACATGTACTTATTCCAAAACTATCCACACTATTGGTTGAGACGTTCTGTCTCAGCCATTAACTAGGGTAGACCCAGAATAAGAAGAACATCTGAAATAAAAATTGTTGGTGCACACGGCTTCTCAGGTAATTTGACAGGTGTGTACTTGTACATTCGTAACCTGTACATTTCATACCGAGTGACCTTCATACCTTGCGAGGATGAGTAAAGATAAAACAATAAAAATACATGCTGACAGTTGAGTTATCAGGTTTAAAAAAAAAAAGGTCTGCAGAATCGTGAAAACCTTTCGAGTGCTATTAATTTTATATGATAGTTACTATACATGAGGATATTGTTGTATTTGACAGTGCATACCACACATGGAGGAATATATCTATACAGTCAACGTACAGTATGGAATAAGTGTAACGTGTTGACCCTTGGGCTGCTAAGTGTTACCCAAGGACCTTTTGCGGACAGCGCAGATCAAGATCAGACTGCACAGAGCGTCCTTTGTCCGAAAAGGAGATGTTCTACTCCAAAAAATGAGTTTGAAACAGCAACATTTTTTTTTTTTTTTTTTGAATATCGACTGGAAAGTTTCGTTTAACTTATTTGGCAGGTTAAGGGTTAACATATGTGCAGTATCTTGAAAACATTTCGAGAGGTATTTATGTTATATGATCGTCACTATAGATGAAAGATGTTGATGTATTTGACAGTCCGTACCTGTACAGGAAATAATGTATGCCTACGTTCAACGTGCAATATGGAATAAGTTTTATGTTTTAACCCCTAGGTTGATAAGCGCGACTCACTGACCTTTTGCATACAGTGTTGATCCAAGATCAGACTGCACAGAACGTGCAGTCTGATCTTTGATCTACACTGTCCGATAAGAAGATATTCCTCTCCCGAAAATAAGACTGAAATATCAAAATTTGGGTTTGTACTGTCGAATTGAAATTTTCATTTAACTTATCCAGCGGGATAAGGGTTAAGGGTGAAAATGGAATGAATAGATACAACTGATGCTTTTCAAGGAATTATATTTTAAGTGTAGAAGTCCTACTGAAGACTTATTGTGTCGTGTGGAAGACCTCTTTTGAAAACATTATGGCAAAAGAGGATTAGCTTGAAGCCAGCAATTTCTGCTTTTGCAGCTGTAATTTTATCCATGTTTTGTTGATTATCGGTATATTAGGAGGATATCCTGCAAATTTGCTACAGGAGGTCATTCTTATTTCCATTGGTGGAACTCGTCAAGTCCGGCGTGTTTAGACCTACTACCGTGACAACGTGTCTGCAAAAAGCAGTGGCACCGTTTACAATCAAACACAACCATCTGTACTAACGGAGGCAAATTCGATGAAGTATCTTAGGTTTTCATTTCTCATGTTCTTTTCCCGTTATGGGTTAGTTAAAGAGTTGGCTACGTTACGGGCACCATGTAGGTTCCGATAATATCGCGCTGTCTCGCGAGAATTGTTCATTTTCGAACCATATATACACAAGAGTGCTCAAAGAGAGATAACTCTATCGTACTGGCGATAATGAGTATTTGTAAAACGGACGGTGTGACATTATATAGGTCTGGTTATAATACGGCTCAATTCGCCCATGACCAAATATCCTTGGACTCAAATAGCTATCGAAACAATTACAGCTACGATAAAGTAATATATTCAGTGGTGAATAGGGACGTAGGATAAGCTTTATCTTCCGAGAATTGTGTGGACACAAACTTGAAGGTTAAGGAAACACTTCTTGCTGGAACAGCCAAAGTTAACTAAATCAAATTTAAGCATTTAATCAACTAAATCAAATTTAAGCATTTAATCAGTCATTACCAGACGACAAAATTTTGGGGCGCCCATATTGAAAGCATTTGCAGGCGACAAACTGAATGTAGCTCAAATCACTGAAATGTTTATGAAAAAATAGAAAACATTATGGGGGAAAAGAAGAAAATGCTGGTTACCAACAATCAGTGCTTTTTTTTTCTTTTTCCCCACAATGCTTTCAAAAGCTAAGCCTTCTTTCTCAGGGTCTTTAAAACTCGGGACTGTGTGGTAGAGGGTTAAGTCCACAGAAAAGAGTATAGAAAAACTTTTAAACAGTGAAACACGTGTTTGTAATGATAATCTATCTGAGAAAAGTGTGAGAAAGAAATGGCAGGATTCCTCGTGGGAATAGGTAAGGCTGGAGAGGTAGCTGAAAGATCTCCAGCTGTCATCTCGGCCAACTTAAAAGAAGAAATGCTGCTGCAAAAGAAGCGTATAGTACTGGACAGATCTGCACGTAACCTCGTGCACCAAATAAAAGTGGACCAAAAAGTCGTGTACAAGAACTTCCAGTCTCGGCTGATCAGGTCAAAACTGGCCTTTGCAAGATTAATGGGCCAGAAAGATATAGAAAAAGAACTGCGTGCTAAAAACCTCGGAGGTCTGAATACTGACATTGTTGGTTCTGCGGACGAGGAATACTCTTTTCTTGATAAACTGGAGCATAGACCGTGCACAGCTACTTCCATTTCTCCAAGGGTAGCCATGCCAAAGAAGAGTAAAGCAAGGAAAGAAAACGGTTTAAGAAATAGCCTTGTTAAAAATCATAGTGTAACTGGGCAAACAGTGTCTACAGTACTGAACGAGAGACCTGTATCAGCTACGGCTACAGTAGAAACCAATGTCAAAGTGAAGCCCTCCGTCTCACAGCGAGAAATGGATATAAGACCTGCAACAACCACGGGTTTGCGTGTTGATAATGACTTTATTCGTCATCAAGAACATTTGTTGAAAGACAACAAAGACAAGAGAGAAATAAACCAAGAAGATAATGACCTTCACTTTGAAGATAAAGAAAACAGTGTTGAGAGTTCTGATAACGACACGAAAAAACAGGTTCAAATACCTGATAAAGATACTAATAAGGAGCACACCGGAGGTAACCGTCCATCGACAATAGACGGTGATGACTCTGAACTATCTAACAATGACGTAAGAGGAATTACGCATGACGGCGATCTTACAGCTACAGACGTTGAAGAAACTGAAGAAGTTGCGAACGGTACAAAACCATCGGTCGCCTTTTTAGAAAACCTGGAGTTAGATCTTGAGAAACTTCGACGACCACAGACGACTGCTTTAACAAGACAAGCTAGCGGCATGTCTGAATCACCACCTATATCCCCGAAACTGTTGTCTGGTAGAGCCAGTAGTCGGGCTTCAGACTTTTTCCAAGAGGAGAAGAAGATTGATGTCATTCAGCTCAGACTCAACGCGGCACGGGCTGTGGACTTTACTGAACAAGTCAAAACATTTTGTGAGTCACTGGAAAGAACGCAAGACACGCGTAACAAACCGACGTCAGATTATTATACAATACGCCTTGCAGCATCGATGAAGGAGAGAATGACGTCAGAAATAGCAATCGTACCCGGAACGCCAGATGATGAAAATCTTCGAGCCGTTGGAAATATCCATATACGCAGTCTTACTGTACCCGATATTGACTGGAATTTTGAGTAACTGACATTTTGCGTAGGTTATGATGAACAAACTGTACCAATGTTTGAATGTAGACTTTTTTATTGACAACGTTTGCATTATTTAGGATGTATGTAATATCATAATTGAGCCATGCTCTGTAAAAAGGGGACTTAATGCATCTGCCCATGTGAGCCTGCGCAGTCCGCGCAGGCTGATATCAGTCGAAACTTTTTGTTGTTCGTAAATTTTCTGCACGTTAAAAGACCATTTTTACCTCCAGATCAAGTCGATTTTAAGTTTGCCTGGATTTTATCGATCAATAATTATGTGATGACTTGCTTGGTATAATGGATCACGGAGATGCACTAAAACTCCTTTTGTCACTGTCAACAAAAGTATTGTATTACAATCTAAAGGTTCCTTGAGATGTCAATTCTAGTAAATTGTTTGGTATCATGTAATGGGTGCTGTGGTTAAAAATAACGCCATGAACAATTTTGCTTGTTTGTTTTTTACACAACGCCTATTTCAACGGCATTTCATTTATATCACATAGGTAAGTGTACATAGCCATGCACCTCTGGAGTACAGGGTCCGCATTCACCAGTCATTTTTAATTTCATTCGAAGTGTAGTTCTTTAGTTAGAAATGTAACGCAACTTTTGATTGGCTAAACCATAATTATATCTGAGTCGCTAAACCATTTAGTTTAGCTGATCAGAAATCGTGTTACTTTCAAATGTAGAAAATTCTTTGAGAATAAGACTAAGAATGTTCTCAAGAATAGTTGGTGCATACGGACCCAGATCTCTACCTGTGTTTTCACCACACTCTTTCCAAGCCCACCGCTGTTTTTCCCACATGATCTACATGTGCATCAACCTTTAGTGATGAGAGAGGAATAAGTCATGTGGCAATGACTATCATCAGCCCTCGTTAAGACATTTTGCCGTGCCGGTATTTCGAACAAACAATAATAGCAAAGGTGCATTACCACTTAATCCTTTACCTTCTAAATAAATCAAACGAAAATTTCCACTCACTAGTAAAAACCCACATGTTGTAATTGCAAAGTTGACTTCAACCCGCCCCCCCACCCCCCCAAAAAAACCATATCGGACGGTGTAGATCCAAGATCAGACTGCACATTTTGTGCAGTCTGATCTTGATCTACGCTGTCCGCAAAAGCGTCCAGAATCGCGCTTAGCAGCCAAAGGGTTAACTACCGGGGCTTAGCTCAGAAAATGTGAATTTTCTCGAAGTCTTTCTGTACAAATTGTTTTGTTTGTTTATCTCTTTCCCACACAGTACTAAGTCTTAACGACCTCAAGGATTGATTGCTTGATTGCATGGTGTTTAACGCCGGTTTCAACATTATTTTAGTCATATCGTGGCCAGTGCACCTGTCCATGCTTTCCTGGAGTATCTCATACAAGTACTTCGCATAATTCTTCCAAAGCTACTGACTGCGAATCGTCGAAAACATGATCAACAGTCAGTGAGGAATGAATCCTGTCCCAACGACTATGATCAGTGCTCTGGAAAAAAAAAAAAAATGGGCGAGCCTTGGCATTCAAACCAGCGAATCCCCGTTCTCAAGTGCTGTACGCGACCGACTGCATCGACCTCGAGGAAGACGGTTTTCAAAAGATTGTGGAAAATGGAGAAAATGGTAGTTTCAGCACTTTTTCTATTCCCTACCATGTTTTCCACTCAATTAGAGAACTTCACCTCATTGGTATCAATTCCGACATTGTTGTCAGCGGATGCTTTAATTTCAGAGGGGTCTAAAATTTTGTCGTCAGGGAAAAATCTAATTGAGCCATGCTCTGTGAAAAGGGGGCTTAATGCATCTGCGAAAATTATCTCGGACTGCGCAGGCTGAACTGGGCCGAAACTTTTCGCTACTGGTCAATTTTCTGTATGTCCAAGGACAAGTTTACCTAGTGATTAAGTCGGCTGTTAAAAAAAGTGGCTATTATGGATCCATGATCATGTGATGTTTTAATTGGTATGATGCATTACGGAGATGCAATAAGCCCCCTTTTTGCCAGAGCGTGGCTCAATTTAAGTGTCCTATTTTGCAACAATAACATCTCGGAACTGCTAACTTTCTTTGCCTGTTTTGGTTTCACCTGTACGAGACTGGGGTTTGCTATTGCCTTGCTAAGGCATTTACATGTGACCTGCGCTGTCAGGAGGGTGGAGTCGATGGGCGTGGTCTAACGAAGGCTTATTCAGATTACAAACTCTAGTTTAACGCCTTCAACTCAAAGCCGCAAAGGATCCCCACATTTTAAATCATACCAATAAGAGACACTTTCAGGAGATATGGTGGCCTTAGAGAGATTTATTCAAATTTGTTTTGAGTGCCTGAGCTGGCAAGTATGCCGTACACCATATGAGCCATGCTCTGGCAAAAAGGGGGCTTAATGTATCGTCTTGATGCATGATACTAAGCAAGTCACAACAGTATTATGGATCCATAAAATCCATTTTATCTGTCTGACAACCGAATCGTGAGGTACACTGGTCCTTTGTCATACAGAAAGTTGACTTACAGCGAAAAGTTTCGGCCCAGGTCAGCCTGCGAAGACTGCGCAGGCTGATGTGGGTCGATACTTTTTCTGCAGATGCATTGAGCTCCCTTTTCACAGAGCATGGCTCATATACTATTTGCACCATAGCTCCAATGTTTGGTCGTAGATGGTACAGTACTGCGAAATGTTACTCTTACAATCTGTATATTTCTTACAACTTTACGTATTGGTTGACACTATAGTACCAGTGTTCGGTTGTAGAGGTGGTACAATATTGCTGTAAGTCTCACTTACATTCTGTATATTTTTGTTAACGTTAACCGGTGTTACGTCACCCCTGTATTCCACAACAACGTTAGATGGTGTACGTGCTACGCTGTCCTCCCGGTTCAAATCATGACACCGAGTGTCCGTCAAGAAATCTGCCACGACCGGAGAACCAGTAAGGTTGTCTAATTCATCTGGTGGATGAATATTTTCTTGCATTCTCTTGTACGTGGATTCTTCAAACACCCCAGCGATCGATGTTTCAGATGTCGAAGTGCTATCGTTGCTTAGATAGTTTGGTTTTTCACCACTTGAAATACTTGAGTCATCATCGTAGCTAGTCATACTGCTAAGCGATGTCTCGCTCTGATCTGCTGGCACGGCATGATTATGTCGGCCTGTACCTTCTTGAGACAGAATATCGGGATTTGAACCGGAAGTTACTCGTCCTACCGTTCGTACTTTGATTTCTTCACCACTCAGAAGTCCGTCACCGCAGTCTACGTGATAATTTAGCCTTCTTGGACACGGCTTCTTTCTTCTGATTTTGTCAGTCTCTGTCTGTATACAAACGAGATGCAGATACCATTTAATCATTAGTTTAGAGTCGAGGAGCGGGCGCCTCAGATCAAAGATCAGACTGATTGCACTTTCTGGGCTGTTTTGAATTTCGTATCAGCTACCTTATGGCAAACGGAGAGTCATATCTTTGAACCCATTACAACACAATCCCCAGTTTTAATGACCCGGAAAGAAGATAGCTCTTGAAAGCATTGCGGGAAAAGAAGAAAATGCTGGTTATCAGCATTTTCTCCTTTTCCCACAATGCTTTCTCCCGAATTAAAGACAGAAGTCATCTTTTGAGACACATTTATCATCTGCTGCTTTCAATTCTGTCGCGTCCAAAATTCGTCGTTTGGTAAAGACTGGTTAACACATGATCTTTTGAAATAATTTTGTAACAGACGACTTTCGAAAAAGTTGGGTAAAATACTGAGAATTATCGTGAATTATAATTTCATGCTTGAATACAAGATGTGGAAACATTGTTGTCAAAGGATGATCTGCTCTATAGAACATTCTCTCCAGTTGTTAGTTTAGACTCCTAATAGTGATAATTGGACTTATGCACATGCTCAATTCTAAGGCACTGTTCGCCATCTTAGATCAGATGCAGACGGATAGATCATTATAATTTGGCAATTACATGTGTATATACATGTATATATATATTAACACAAACAGATTTCAGAAAAATGGTGACGAGGTTTGGGGGGCGACAGTCCACATTAAAAAAAAATCTGTGTCATTTAACTCTTTACCAAACGACAAAATTTTATACTTGTCCAGATTTAAAGCATTTGCAGACGACAAATTAAATGTGACTCACACGGTGGAATTTGACTTGTGATAGGGTAGAAAAGATTGTTGAAAATCAGAAAATGTTGGTTTCCAGCATTTTTTCCTTTTCCCACAATGTTTTCAAAAGACTTTTTCCTCTGGTTCGTTAGAATTGGAGATTGTGTGAAAATGGCATCAAAAGTAGGTTTTGTAACTACGAGTTACACTTTTCTTCTCATTTATCTCATTACTAAAAAACATTGTCTTAGCCTTGTCCAAATTGAAAACATTTGCAGACGACAAATAAAACTTGGCCCAAATGAAACAATTTGGCTTTGAACGTGTTGAGAACATTGTTGAAAAGAAAAAATTCTGGTTATCAGCATTTTTTTTCCTTTCCCACAATGTTTTCGAAGGCCTCGGAATCGTATGGTAAACGGCTCATTATATTCATGCACTCGGACCTCTACGAAGACATATGATGTAAGTGCACCCTCTACATGTTAGTTCGTTATCTGTTATTCAAGACTTCCATTCTGTATACATACATCCGTGCTAAGGCTGCAGTGGGGATGTGGGTTGTGACAAACCATAGGCCACTGAAACTCCATTGGTCTATTACTCTCACCATACATCTCTGCAACGGGCTAAATGACAAGAATCTTGTCAAACCGAGGAAAACATGCCTTGTTACTGTTTAACTGTTTCATGTGTAACATAATAGAGTAGACAAAGGAAATATGATTCCAGATACATTATAAGTGCATTCAAACTGATGAATTTACCTGTATACAATGGAACTATTTTTTCAAGCTTCTTTACTGATCAGAATCTTACGCCAAATGTAAAAAAATGGCTGCGCCCATGAATGATGACAATTTAAACAAAATAAAAAAACAAGTTATCGTCTCTTAAAAGACATTTAAGCTTTTCAGAAAATCCCCCTTTTTCACATTTCCTACCACTAAGTCTGGTTGGCCGTATGCTGTTTGAACAGCACACAAAACAATCGATTGGTCTTTCTTTCACCGGCGTTTGTGTCGCCATTTTGAGTTATGGTCATGTGACGAAAATATCACGTGATGACAGACTACTTTCTGAGCCAGCTACAGAGGTGAATGGGAATGATCCGTAGTGCAAGAGAGTGCTATTACCGGACAACGAAATTTTCTTTATCGGACACCGTTACTATAAATACTGTAGCACATTGTCAACTGCCTCTATATTGTATATGTGTATTTTTCCGTTTTTGGTTATCTCTGAAAGGGGACAGGGGTAAAAATTTTCTTCGATTTCGTTGCACACCTTGTCTTATTACATACAGAGACATAGTTTATTGTGTATTGTATGTCTCTGTTACATACAACATAGAGGCAGTCGCCAATGTGCTATTTATAGTAACGATGTAAATGAAAATTTGAGTATTCCCTGATATACAGGCGATGCACCAATTCGCAAGTATTCGACGATCAACCAAGAAAAATGTTAGCGTTCCGTAACAGACCAATGGAGCTTCAAAGGCCTGTGGATAACCCTCATCAAAGAATAAACAAAGCAAAAATAAATAAACAAGAATAAAGAAAACACGTTCGCTAGCGTGATGTTAATGAGGGTCCGCTAAAGTGGATTTGTTCCCAGGAATATATTAATTTTCCTCAAAAAAAAAAAAAAATCTCACACGAACAAATAGCAAGTGAAACCTTACATTTTTTTCAAAGAAATTATAATTATGTATAACTTATTTTAGGTCGTTCCATATCCCAGAAATACAAAGCACCGTGAACACCGAGGAAAGGGAGTTGTCTGCTAATGTTTAGCACCGAGCACATACCTTTTTCTCTTCATTACCTCGCCTTTTCCAAATTACGTAGAGACAAACACCGAGAAATGCAACGCTAGATCCAAGTACGCATATAATAACATGCTTATTTTTCATTCTTCCAAGTCCTTTTCACCAAACACCATTTTTGAATACCGTTGACGTCATCAAAACTGACGTCATGCACGTGCATTACAAGCATAAGATATAAACGAGCACAAAGCGCCATATGGATCACAAGGAATTAACCCGTAAGCTTCTAAATAAATGAAACGAAAATTTCCACTCAATAGTAAAAACCCTAATATTGCAGTTTCAAAGTTCATTTCACCGGAAATACCATATCGGGCAGTGTAGATCCAAGATCAGACTGCACGTTCTGTGCAGTCTGATCTTGATCTACACTGTCCGCAAAAGGTCAGTGAGTCGCGCTTAGCAGCTTAAGGGTTAATGGAATTTGTCTGCTTTAAAGCATGCGAGGTATTTATTTCATCTTTTGATACACCCTCTATTTAACCCAAATAGCGGGACCGTCGTCAGCTCATGGAAGGTGGCACGGCCAGGTTACGCCTTAGGCGTTCCCCGATGGGCCACCAATCGTAAGGTGCAGACTTTTCAGACTTAAGAACTCGTCACATCTACAGAAGTAATTCTAATGCAGTTTAAGACTTCATTAATACCTGACCTTTTGCGGACATTTTTCTTCTTTTTTTTTTTTTTTTTTTTTGTCGTTTAAACAAAAAAGTGTACATCTGGCAAAATGTGACATTGCTCGTGACGAACAATTTCTTATTTTGCAATATAAATGTGTATTAAATACCTCATTTCTTCTTAACTATTCATATTTAAAAAAAGAGGGGGGGGAGACTAGAGGTGCTCCTACTGCAAATGTGTTTATGGGCCGGGTATTAGGTGAAAAGAAAAATGGAAAAAGAATGCGACGGCTTATACAGTACTCGGCCTTCAATAAGTAGCTCCATAGGGAAAAAAATGAGTATCAGAACTCCAGATTGAGGGAGTGGTTTCGATTTCAAAATTGAAAGTATTAACTATTCTCCACTAAATCCTGTGTTATGGTTACTCATATGAATCGTCTCATCGAGACGATTCTAACGAGTACCCACAACATAGGGTTTAGACGAGAAATAATGGATTCAGAATACCATCACTCCCTCTTATCTGGAGCTCTGAGTATTCAATTTCCTTAATGGCTTGGACACAAATAGGTAAAGGTGAAATACTATTGAGGATTGAAACGATAGATCTACATGTTACATCTTCAGTTAGATTTTGAAACATGTGTAACGCCAGGTCACCCATCCAGACATTAAGCTATAACCATTTTGTTTAATTAACTCTTTACCAAACGACAATTTTTTGGACTGTACCAAATTCAAAACATTTGTAGAAGACAAATCAAATGTAGCTAAAATGATGATTTCTGTCTTTGATAGGATAGAAAACATTGTGGGAAAATGAGAAAATGCTGTTTACCAGCATTTTCTCCTTTTCCCACAATGTTTTCAAAAGGCTTATTGCTCAGGTTCGTTAAAAGTCGGGATTGTGTGGTAAGTGGTTAATTACCATGGAGAGAACTACACCAAACTGCATCGCTGTTAAAGCTGGTTCTACAACAAGGCTGGTTTCAAGTGCTTATATATCTAACCTTTCTTTGTGAAACAAGTGTACATGTGATGACTGATGAGGTACTTTATCGTTCATTCTAAATTATTAGTAGGATGGGGATTAAATTTAGATCTACTGAGAATTTTCCTGTTTACAATAAACTGAAAATAAACGTTAATGAATGGCTTCTATTGACGGAACGAAACTATTTGGTGCGAATTTCATCGCGAGCTCTTCAATTAGGCCTCCAAAATGGTTCTCAGCTTTATATTAGTTGATATTGACTGCTCAAGCGAACATGAGAAACATCTTTCGTAATGCGGGAAAGAGGAAAAGGCTGAAATAGGAAGATGAAATCGTCGGTTTTATGTCACATTGAAAGGTTGAGACAAGGATCCCTATGTGGTAACAAACGTACGCATTACTAAGGCATTGCTTCTTCATTTTTCAGTTAAGCCATTGAATTTCATCCAATGCACTGAAACACTTCAGAGCGTATTTACGCCGGGACAGGGCGACAGAGACGATTCCTTTGGGCTGTAGCGTACTACACCATCGTTTTAGCCAATACATTCCTGATTTAAAAGCCATGTTAAATAGAAGATCCATTTTCTGCTTGTTTCTGAGAAATCGTGCGCATGATTCGCTTCTTTTAATGCACGACATTTCGTCCCAAAGACAGGTCGACCCTAAGACTAGGTTTCTCTACAAATATGACATAGTATACTTTCATTGATCACCTTTCACAACCTACAAAATACCAAAGGTAAGATGTTAAATGTTAAGTGCTTATAACATTAATTTGTTTAATTGTTTGATTTACAAATATGATACCTCTTCATCAAACATTTCGGGAAAAGGAACAATTGCTAGTAATGTAGGGAGTGTTCCTGACATGGAACTCGAAACCCATGACCCCTTGAACACTAGTACCACAACTCTACCAACTGAACTAGCGGGGCAACTGGTCATGGGCCTACCCAATGTCAACTACGACACTCCTACCCCTCTTGGTTTGCTGGGAGTCGTCAGCTCCACTTCTGGTCCCCATGGACCACAAGTGCTGCCTACCCTTACTCGGTGGTTGACCTTGTCGCCATTGAACTGTATTAAGAGAGAAAAGTATGCCCAACGTGGGACTTGAACCCCCGATCCCTGTAACACTAGTACCAGAGCTCTACCAACTGAGCTAGCTGGGCAACTGGTCATGAGACTACCCAACATCAACTACAACAGTAACAAACAGTTACTCCTTTTCAGCTATGCTTTTATATTATTTATAAAACATAGTTTCCTTACCTTTGAATGTCACTCCTTTCTTTTGTTTTTTTGAATTCTGATAACAATATACTTAGTGGTATGGATCACTATGTATCTGTTCACATGGCCTCATAATTTGATAACACATACTGTACCTAACTAGCTAGAGTACATAAATTGATTTAAGAGTTATCTTCATGTTTTCAGGGAGTTTAAGTGTGCCAAAGTTACCAGAACTGGTTGAGAATATACGCTGTCACAAAACAGATGAATATCCTGTTGTCAGTACAGAGGATGATGTAAGACTTATAAAGGAGCCATGCTCTGGTGAAATGGGGCTTAATGCATCTGCGAAACGCAATGACTCGAGTCAGCCTGCGCAGGCTGACCTGGGCCGAAACTTTTTGCTATTTGTCAATTTTTTGCATGTCAAAGGACCATTCTATTTCACTATTAAGTTGGTTGTTAGAGAAAATGGATTTTATGGATCTGAAATCGTATGATGGCTTGCTTTGGTATCATGGATAACGGAGATGCATTAACCCTTTACCAGACGACATAATTATAGCCTTGTCCAAATTGAAAGCATTTGCAGACGACAATTTCAATATGGCTCAAATGATGCAACTTTTCTTTGATAGGGTAGAAAACATTGTGGGAAAAGGAGAAAATGCTGATTACCAGCATTTTCTCCTTTTCCCACAATGTTTTCAAAAGGCTTCTTTCCCAGGGGCGTCAAAAGGCGTCATTGTGCAGTAAAGGGTTAAGCCTCCTTTTACAAGAGCATGGCTCAAATATACTAGAGTACACCTTTGACATAAATTGGTGCATGCACCATCTGTCTGTCTGTTCATCTATTTGATGAAATGTAATTTTTTGTTGCAAACTCCTTTAGTCTTGCTGTCAATTTATTTAAACTTTAAATTTTTATACAATAGTGAATTATTAGCAAGAAACTATAGTAGATTAATAAGACACATTTTTTTCCCAGTAAAGTATAGAAAATTTCTCATTTTAAGTTTAACTTTCTTTTATTTTCTTTTGTTATGTTTGAACATCTGTCCTCTCTAACATAGCACTTGGTTAGGTAATTAAGCCTGTACTAAACTATACCTCATATAACAACTCTTTGGAGGTAAGTTTGTTAAATCATATGGAAAAAAAAATGAGAAGATGCAGGTAACCTGCAATGTCTGGTCTTTCAACAATGCTTCTAGACTTTCAAAAAAGATATCCCATCATTTAAGTGACATTTACATCTGTTGCCTGCAAAATTTAATGCTTTCAGTGGGAGAGAATCTTTAGCCCTTTACCGAACAATCTGTACTTTTAACAACCCAAAGTAAGAAGCCATTTGAAAACATTGTGAAAAAATGAGAAAATGCTGGTAACCAGCATTTTCTCCTTCTTCCCACAATGTATTCTATTCTATCAATCTCAGAGAACCTAAGCTCACCTATTGTATATGATGAATTTGTCCTGCTTAATATCCTTAGCATTTATTTTTGTATTTTTTTGTCCTTGAATATTATCAGAACATCTTTTTAAATATGAAAAAATAGCAAGTGATGAAAAAATAACAAGTGATTTGACCCTTTTTTTTTTCTTCAGTCACCAGTTCCACCACTGGCATGCAGTTTCAGCAAAGGTATGGAAATTGGTTGAGCTAGCTCTTTAGTTGGTCTTATTGTGATTCTGTACAGTGATTTTGAAACACATTATCAACTAAAGCAACTTGACTTGTGATATTAAAGTACCGATTTAACTTTTTACCATTGACAAAAATTTAGACTTCCTAAACTGAAAGCATTTGCACACAACAAATCAGATGTGTGTCAAATGATGGAATTTGTCCTTGAAAGGGTAAAAAACATTGTGGAAAAGGGGGATAAAAATGAGAAGATGCTGGTTACCATCATTTTCTCCCTTTCCAACATGTTTTCAAAAGCCTTCTTACTCAGAGTTGATAAAACACAGGAATGTTTTGTAAAGGGTAAAAGGTTGAATTCAGTGCTGGTAATTTCATAAGTTTTTATGGTGATGCATTTTTGGAATCTGCCTGTGGTTTGATATGTTTTTGGTTTGACCCTCTAGTTGGTCATACCAAAAGCTATTACAGAATTATTGATAAAAACTCCCCTCAGGCTCATAGGCACACAAGATTGTAAGGATGCCACAAGTTATTTATCCAGTCATAATAATCAAGTGCTAATGTAAAGCCCATTGATTATTTGTACTTAACCTTTTGCCATGCGTTAAATTTAACATGGCTCAAAAACTTGAATTTACCTTTTAAAGTGTAGAAAACATTCTGGGAAAAGGAGAAAATGCTGGTTACCAGCATTTTCTCCTTCTCCCACAATGCTTTCAAAAGCCTACTTCATCAAGGTCGTTAAAATTTTGGATTGTGTAGTAAAGAGTTAAATAAATAATGCTAGTAATTCAAATTGTTTTATTGGCTTCTTATCACATGAGCTAATATTAGACCCACCCTAAGAGATTTGGAATAATTCATTAGAAAAATATCTGACATGAAGGAAAGATTTTTTTTACAGGCATATAGACTTTTGTTACCAACTTCATCAATAGCGTCTCTACTGAAGGACTGTAAAATATCTTTCTTGTTTGGTAAATGTCGGACAGTTTTCACCTACTTTAACTCTTTACCATATATGAAAACTTTAGACCTCTCCAGATTCAAAGCATTTGCAGATGACAAATCAAAGATGGCTGAAAAATTGAATTTTGCCTTTGATTAGAAAACATCCTGGGAAAAGGAGAAAATGCTGGTTACTAGTATTTTCTCCTTTTCCCACAAGATTTTCAAAAAATTTATTAACCCTTTACCAAACGACAAAATTCTAGCCTGGTCCAAATTGAAAGCATTTACAGATGACAATTTCACTGTGGCTTATATGGAAACAATTGTCTATTAGAGGGTAGAAAACATTGTGGGAAGAGTAGAAAATGCTGGTTATCAGCATTTTCTCCTTTGCCCACAATGTTTTCAAAAGGCTTTCTTTATGTAGGGTCGTTAGAACTGGGGACTGTGTGGTAAAGTCTTACTCAGGTTGTTAAAACTCCAGATTGTGTGGTGAAGGGCCATATGCAACTCTGTCAGTGGCTGATTTATAAACACGTCCTTTGTCATTGGCTGGAACAATAACCCAAGTTGCAACTCAAAGATTATTATGCTATAGACTTGATTAAACAAGGAGATGGTATAGTTCCAAGATCAGACTGTGTGCTCTGTGCAGTCTGATGTTGATCTATGCCATCTGCAAAAAAACCCTGATTTTTGTCTATGGCACTGAGCCTGAAAGGTTTAAATATTTTACCAGTGACCTGCAGCTGTCATATGCTAGCCCTGGTGGACGAGAGTGGAAGCGTGGTGCTGTATGATACAAACAAAGCAGGGGAGGATGCAGTGGTCACAGGTATGATTTAACTAACAGACTCATGGACCTATTTAACTCTTTACCAAACAACAAAATTTTAGCCTTGCCCAGATTAGAAGCATATGCAGACGACAAATCAAATTTGGCTCATATGTTGGAATTTTTCATGGACAGGTAAGAAAACATTGTGGAAAAAGGAGAAAATGCTGGTTACCAGCATTTTCTCCTTTTCCCACAATGTTTTCGAAAGCTTTTTCTCAGGGTCGTTATAACTCGGGATTGTGTGGTAAAGGGTTAAAGAATGATATAAATTACACATTGACCAAGCACTTCAAGAAAGGACTTCACCTATCTTTAACTCTTGTTACCCTAGATACCACTCACTTGTACAAGTGAAGCGGGATGGAGAAATATTTGAAGCGAGAGAAAGTTTCTTTTTTACAGTCTTTACTTTCTCTTATTTTGGAACCTCAATGAAGCAAACAACCAGTTTTAACCTGTTACCTTACAGTCCTGATTTTAAGATACCCAGACTGAGAAAGAAATCTGTTGAAAACAAATGTTGGGAAAAGAAAAAAAATGCTGGTAACCAGCATTTTTTCCTTTTCCCACAATGTTTTCTTCACTATGGAAGACAGAAATCATCTTTTGAGTTTCTTCTATTTTATTGTCTGCAAAATGCTTTCAAATTAGTTGAGTCCAAATCCAGTCATATAGTAAAAATTAAAATTTAACTTATGTTGATCATATAAGGATCTATAAGGATTTTTTAAAAGTTTCCTGCTGCCATTTCGATTAGTAGGTAAATGAATTAGTGACCTATCAAATTTAACAAAACACTATTTGAAATAGACTGGTCAGCTCACAACAATGCAGTGTTTGATGTAAAATGGATGAGTGGAGAAAACAAGCTGATCACAGCATCAGGAGACCAGACTGTCTGTTTATGGGATGTGAAGACCAAGGCCAGGCTTCTAACTTTTAAAGGCCACACAAGCTCTGTCAGATCTGTGGGCTTTAGACCATTTGATGACGGTAAGTGATTGATGATTATGGCATCTGGCATAGGTTGGAATTTGAGATAAAATTTTATTAAATGAGTATAGAGAAATGTTACAAAGCGAGCCTCTGGCAAGTTTTATAACAGTTTTATAGATGGGTTTAATAAAATTCCATCTCAAAAGCCAACAAAAGTCGGATTCTTTTTATCACATAACAATATTTTATGAATGTACTGGTCAGAATATTAAAAAAAAAAAACATACTTACACATGTGGTAATTTCCATGAGTGAAATCCAGCTCACTGCTCTACAAAAAGTATAAAATGAGGTCACATATGAACTCACAATATGCTTTTCTCAAAAGTGTATAACATAAGAAACCCCGTAATGGGTATATTACTGGTACATTGAAAAAAAAAAGGGAGGTAACAGGTTATGTGGTAGATTTGAATATAAGCTATTTACCACACAGCAAATTTTAGACTTGTCCATAATGAGGGAATTGCAGAATACAGATTAACTCTTAAACCGACAACAAAATTTTAGATTGGTCCAATTTGAAGGCACTTATGGAAGTCAAATTAAGTGTGGCTCAGCTGATCACTTTTGTTTCTAAGTCAGTACAAAACAAAGTGGTAAAATGAGAAAAGCTGGTTATCAGCATTTTCTACCATTCCCTCAAATCCCTTTTCTTCAGGGATTAAAATTTATATTGTTTAGTAAAGGCTTAAATGTGGCTCAAATGATCAGATTCTCTTGTGACGTAGTTGAAAACACTGTGCAAAAAGGAGAAAATGCTGGTTACCAGCATTTTCTCCTTTTTCAACAATGTTTTCAATAGTTTTCTTCTTTATGGTTGTTAAAACACAGGATGGTTTTGTAAAGGGCAAACTTTATATGTTTGCTTATTTTAATTGATGTAAACTCTTGTTAACTCTTGTCAATTGAAGGTGTTTTATGTTTGACTGGAATCTGGTTGAATGAATGGTGTTTTACACTGCTTTCAACAAAGTTATTAAATGGTCATATCACAGCTATAGTTTACTTATTAATGTCTGTCCAGGGTTTTACCAGTTCTAGGTTTGGGCTCTGAAGTGTCTTGCCCAAGGACAAGGCGAAGCCTAGTATTACTGCAGACCTCAGACCTGTAACTGGGCCAAAACAAAATTATTTGATTAATAACAATTTTAGTAATTAACATCCGGGGTGTCTCATCCATCATGGATTTGATATCGGCGAAATCATATTGGCTTTGTTTTGTTTGATATTGGCTGGGTTTTTTTTTTAATTTGTATTCACTATTGGCCAAGTTTTACTGATATTGGCTGGGTTTGTTATTTGGTATTTCATCATTTAAACACAATAATAGAGCTTGTTAATTAATTATTAGTAATGGAAGCTGTAGAACTTGCTTCGTGTTTAATTTAGAATGGGTAGGTTTAACTTTCTATCAAATGACAGAAGTTTAGATTAGTTCGAATTGAAAGCATTTGCAGATAACAAAATAATTGTGACTCAAAAATTGAAATTTGTTTTGGAAGGGTGGAAAACATTGTGGGAAAAGGAGAAAATGCTGGTTACAAGCATTTCCCTTTTCCCCACAATGTTTTCAAAGGCTTCTTTGTCAGGGTTGTCAAAAGTTTGGATTGTGTGGTAAAGGGATAATCTTAAAGTAATAATAAGGTGATATAATTTCTACGTGTTTAATTCTATACATGCTTTGCCATACCACACAATCTAAACCCATTCATAAATTAAACATAGTTCAAATGATCTAATTTGAAATGGTCAAAAACACGTTGGGAAAAGTAAAAAAATGCTATTTACTAGTATTTTCTCCTGTTCTCACCTAGTGTTCAAAAGCCATCTCCAGGGTTGAAAAAACACTGCATCATTTTGTCGATGGGTTAAAATTCCATTTCTTGCCTTTCATGCTAAATTGCCCTTTATAAAAGAAGTGTGTTATGTATTTCTTGTCTGACGTATGTATGCTTCAGCAGTCTCATTATTGACGGTAATGGGTTTGCAGAGTTTCTATCCTAACCCTTAAAGTGCCTTTCACTAATACAGTTACTTTTGCAGCCAGTGTAGATCAAGATAAGACTACACAAAAATGTGCAGTCTGATCTTTGATCTACACTGCTGGCTTTGCTAAAGCCCCACAGACAAGAGGAAGCCATAAATTTGCAATCATCTTGGACTTATTCTAGGACGAAAATGTCAGTTGGCTTTCTCCGGCACTTCAAAGGCTAAGTATGTATAAATGTTATTGTGAACTGTGTTATTTTGAACCCTCTTTACCATTGTAGCTGTGTTTTCTTCTGGAAGTAGAGATGGTCACATCAGACTGTGGGACATAAGATGTAATATAAAAGGTAATTAGGTTTGTCTTTCTATTTTTGAGACAACTTACTGGATATCAGCTTTGTTTTAAAACAAGAAAGGACATTCAGGGATTTGAATTCTATAAGCATGTCTGTAACAGATATGATAAATAACCTCCCAGGGCGAAGATTGAACCCAGGGCCTCTAGGCATACACTCTACCACTTCGCTACAAAAGCTAACTCTACAGCAAGTAAGAATAAGTGTCCTGTTATACAAACAGTTTTGCATTTATATCTATCTGTGAACTAGGCCAGGATACTACATATAAAGATTGGTCCCTTGAATCCTTCAAGCACCTTTCCAAATTTTTCAACTCAGTTGGTCTCCCAGGGAGGGTGCCAATGTAACAGTTCTTAGTTTTTGATTTTGTAAGTATTCTGCCACTAGATGCAAAAGTTGTCTGCAAGAGATGTTGAATTGACCTTTTACCAAACACTCGTGAGTTTTAACAACCCAGAGGAAGAAAACTTTTGAAAATGTCAGGGGAAGAAATGCTGGTACCCAGCATTTTCTACTTTTCCCACCATGTTTTCTAACCTTTCAAAGACCAATTTATCATTCGAGCAACAATGAATTTGTAATATGCAAATGCTTTCAATTTGGACAAGTCTAAAATTTTGTCGCTTTGCAAAAGAATTAAATACAATAATTTCTGACATTGTCAATGTATTGATTTTTACTGGCCTATTTCAGTAATAGAACAGCTTACATTCTAACATACAGTGTTCTTGACAGTGTTACCTAGATACTGTCTGTCCAGTCTATTTACTGTTTTGATCTTGGTTAACCCTTTACCACACAATAACGACTTTTAATGACCCTGAGAAAGAAACCTTTTGAAAACATTGTGGGAAAAGGAGAAAATGCTGTTAACCAGCATTTTCTCCTTTTCCCACAATGTTTTCTACCCTTCCCAACACAAATTTCAATTTCTGAGTCACATTTAATTTGTCATCTGCAAACACTTCCAATTTGGACAAGTCAAAAATTTTGTCGTTTGGTAAAGAGTTAAGGTTTTAACAGGGTATTGCATAAAGCCCTTCCACAGTAAAAGAGGATATTGTTCCGGTTTTTAAAATTTTGCTTGTTACATGTACTAAATACTGATCTTATGCATGTTCTAATTTCCGCGGAAACTGCATCAGATGATCTCATATATGAATATGACTAACTTATTATTCAATTTAATAAATGTCCATCTTTACTGTGATGAAACATGTTTAATTGGCAGTATTAACTGCCATTAGACTGGTATTCTGGTCGACTTGGCATAAAAAGGCACTCATTGATGTCAACAAGGGTCCCAGGTAATCGCTCCCACACTAGGTAGAATATACAGTATTGTAGCTTAAATTTACGCTTGAGGATATGTACAGTACTTTTAGCAATACGTGAAAGTCTTGACGATTTCAGTGACGTGAACAGTTCCGGTTTTAACAGTATTCATATTACAGTCAAATAGTCACTCTTTCTTTAGTTTGTAGAATTAAAGTGTAAATAATACAAGAAACACTTGAGACTGTAGTGTCTTCAGACCTTTCTTTTACCTGCAGTACTTTAACTCTTTACCACACGAGAAAAATTCAGACTGGTCCAAATTGAAAGCATTTACAGACGACAATTCCAATGTTGCTCAAATGGTGCAATTTTCCTTTGATAGGGTAGAAAACATTGTGGGAAAAGGAGAAAATGCTGGTTACCTGCATTTTGTCCTTTTCCCACAATGTTTTCAAAAGGCTTCTTTCAGGGGGGCGTTAAAAGGTGGCATTGTGCGGTAAAGGGTTAACTTTCATTTCAGCGGACAAAGTAAGCTCAGTGCATGTAATCAGAAATGCCCATACAGTAACACAGTCTAGTGCTACTAGAAAGAAAAAAGGACGCCTTGGTCCACAAGCACAGGTAAATACGTGTACATTGTACTCATGCTTTGGATCTTAATACTGAGATATAGCTATTTAACCCTTTACCAAACAGTCCCTGGTTTTCATGACCCAGGGAAAGAAGACTTTTGAAAACCTTGTGAGAAAAGGAGAAAATGCTGGTGACCAGCATTTTCTCCTTTTCCCACAATGTTTTCTACTTTATCAGAGAGCTTAAGCTCATTTGAAGTAATTTTGAACTTGTCGTCTGCAGATGTTCTGAATTTGAAAGAGTCTAAAATTTGTCGTTTAGGGAAGGGTAAAAGGCTCAGAGGTGGCCAAAAGTAAACAATGCAGGTGTTATTTGCTTTTAGGTATAAACCACCATTTAATATTAATATGGAAATTATTGTAAAGATGACAATCTATTATTGTACAGTGGGTCCAAATGTTAGTTGCCAGCAGAAAAAAGAATGTTAAAATTAAGTAAAAAAGTTGACAAGTTGCTCTATCTTACGTTTACTTTTTACCTGATTTTGAATTTCATTTTTCTGCCAGCATCTTACACTTGGACCCACTGTGCAATAAGATTGTCATCTTCACAATAATTTCCATACTAGTAAATGGTATGATTGAAATTTAAATGCATCTTAACACCTGCATTGTTTACTTTTGGTCCTTACTTGGCCTTTAATGATTTTACTGTTTTATTTTCACTGAAAAAAAAGCATTGAGATATTGTCCTAGTCCTGTCACTTTACTGCATTATCTGGTCATTAGTGAAGGTACTTACTTGAAAGTTGGGCTTGTTAACTATTTACTGAACAACAAAATTTTAGACTCAGAAAGCATTTGCAGATGACAAACATGTCTCAAGTGATGGAAGTTTTCTTTAAAGGATTAGAAGATATTGTGGAAAAAAGAGAAAATGCTGGTCACAAGCATTTTCTCTTTTCCTCACAATGCTTTGAAAAGCTGTCTACTTCAGGTTGTTAGAACTTCGGATTGCATGGTGAAGAGTTAACTAGCAAAAGAGGAACCAGTGCTAGTAGGGCAAATAACCCTACTGCTTAAAAGCAAAAATGCCCCATATAAATTCTGCAGCTCTGCATTGATTCCCACATAAGATGCTCTTTTTACTTTGATATTTGCTAAAATAACCGACAACACATTTCATTTGACTATATTTCCTTCTTATGAAAACCAGTTCCCCTGGTTTGAGCCTTACTGGAAGCACTTGGTTTTTCATGGAGTGTCCTTGGGCAAGACAAGTCGGAGCACTAGCTTAATATTGGTTAAACCCAGGACATACATGGCTGAGCTTGATATGTCTGAAAAGATGTTGAAAGTGGTTTTAAACACCATTATATCATTCAATTAATCAACAAACCAACCAACCTACCAATCAGTCAATCAATCAGTCAACCAGTCAATCAATCATCAATTTAGCAGTCATATAGAGAACTCTTTTACCCCTGCAGAATACATTTGAAAACACTTTGGTAGCAGGAGAACTTCCTCATTAGCAAGCACTGTTTTCTAGTTGTTATGTATTCATTTGAACAGTAAGCTTGTATTAAAATCAACTGTATTTCAAAGATGTTTTCACGGGCTGCAAATTTTATAACAGGAGGATATGGTTTAACCCAGAGATTGCTTGGCCATGCTATAGTTGCTTTTGCAGACAGCATTGATGGAGATCAGACTGCAAAAATTATGTAATCTGATCTTCGATCTACAATGTCTGCTATTTTGTGAAATTTTGTAGCCTTGTTTTTAGGAGGAAAAAATATCTAGTTTTGTTTATTTTCAACTCTCTTAACCTTTTACCAAATGGCAAAATTTTAGCCTTGTCCAAATCGAAAACATTTGCAGACAACAATTTCAACGTGGCTCAGATGGTGCAATTTTTCTTTGATAGGGTAGAAAACATTGTGGGAAAACGAGGAAATGCTGGTTACCAGCATTTTCTCCTTTTCCCTCAATGTTTTCAAAAACCTATTTCAGGGTCATTAAAAGGCGGCATTGTGCGGTAAAGGGTTAAGTGTTGATCAGCATTTTTCTTCTCTTTCAGGACTCGCAACAGTCAGTGACCTGTGTTCTCTTCCAGGATGATAATTTACTGGCAACTGGTGGGGCAGTAGATGGGTACGAAAGCTTTTGTCATCTTTTACCCTTCATTTATCAATTTATCATTGTCATAATTATGGACTGGGGTAACCCTTTTGATTGTTACATAATTGAACCAGGCATTTTGAGTCCAAAGTTCAAGACTGCTTTTCTTTTTTGTTTTTTCATTTTAACTCTTTGCCACATGGTCCAAAGTTTTAATGACTCTGAGAAAGAGTCCATTTGAAAACATTGTGAAAAAAGAGAAAATTTTGGTGACAAGCATTTTCTGCTTTTTCCACAATGTTTTCTTCAACACAAAGAAAATCCATCATCTGATAAACATTTAAGTTGTTGTATGCAAAATGAAAGAGGCCATTTGAAAACATTGTGAGTAAAGGAGAAAATGTTGGTAGAGAGCATTTTCTTGCTTTTCTACAATGTTTTTTACCCTATCACAAAGAAAATCCGGCATCTGGTAAACATTTAGTTTGTCGTCTGCAAATGTTTTCCATTTGGACAAGTCTAAAATTTGGTTGTTTGGTAAAGAGTTAATGCTTTATTGGCTAAGACATCTCGCCAAATACAGGACTGTTTAGATGCAAGATCAGACTTAAAGAACTTTTTCAATCTACAGTTTTGCATACTACACGTCTTAGTTGTTCCAACCAGGCTGTACTGAAACACCTGTAATGAGCTGTGCTGTGTTAAAAGGGGGTTTAATACCTCTGCTAAAAGTGTAGGCCTGTGCAGCCTGCACAGGCTGACATGAGTCGAAACTTTCTGTTATCTGTAAATTCTTATTCATGTCCAAGGACCATTTTACCTCATGATTCAGTCAGTTTTATGGATCCATAATTATGTGATGACTTGCTTGGTATAATGTGTCCCAGAGCATGGCTCTTGAATAAAGGACTAGTAAATATTTTATGAAACATTGCCAGGTTTTTATGGTCCTGAGAAAGATGGTTTTTGGTAACATGTAGGGAATCTGAGAAAATGTTGTTAGCTAGCTTTTCATACGTTTCCCACAGTGTTTTCTCCCCTCCCTATGACAAATCACAGCAGAAGAACCATGTTTAGTTTGTCACCTGACACTACTCACAGATTGAGGAAGTCTTTAACTCTTTACTACACATTCCTGATTTTTAACGACCTCCAAGGAAAAGAATTTTTAAAACATTGTGCAAAAAGGACAAAATGATGGTAACCAGCATTTTCTCCTTTTCCCACAATGTTTTTTACCATTTCAAAGAAAAATTTCCTAGTTTCTGCTACATTTAGGATGTCGTTTGCAAATGCTTTCAGTTTAGACCAGTCTAAGATTTTGTCATGGGGTAAAGAGGTAAGAGGCACTATTTTCTGTCATGTATTGAAGGCGTGTTTGTTTTCTTAGTTACCTAATTTGTTATCTTTTCATCTAAAGTAGGTTTTGTAAAGGTTTTTTCTACATTTAAGAAACTAATTTCTGTATCCATATTTACAGGTGTGTCAAAGTATGGGATATTCGAAAAATCAAACCAGAAAATAATATGGCAGTATACAGTTTCCCATACGCTGGAATATCAAAACGGACACATGGTATAAAAAAGTCGCTATCATTATGATAACTGTCGGTTGTTTTAGACGCACAATTCTAAGGTATCAGAGGGAAGAGAAATATGAAGAACTGTTCTGTTTGAAAACAGCAGCAACAACAACAAATGAAAGAAACCAAACAACTCTACCTGTATGTCAGTACTTGAACAAGAAACTGATTTTAAGCAATGCTTGAATGAACATTAAAGTTTGTTATCAGAATGTCATGAATTACTGGCATACTTGGTTATAGGAGGGAAATGATTGTGCAAAACATGGACACTTTTAATATTTCTTTTAAGGTTTAAAACGACTTTACTTCTTTGAAGTAGCTTTGGGGTGTACGGGTTATCTTCATGCATTTTTATAATTAAATGGTTATGCTTAACTGTGCAAAGATTTCCTTTCGGTCTTTGTTCATGAGCACTATCAAAAATAGTTATGTTCTGACATTTCTTTTCCTAGAGGAAAGCGAATGTAAAATGAAAGTACTGTTTGGCTCACAAATTTTATTTTGAATAGAGTTACATTTTACAATGATAAACGGTGCAAAATAAGTTCTGTCTTCAAAATAATTTTAGGTTCTTGTGTTTTTTAACCCTTTCAATGTTTAACCCTTTACCGCACAATGGTGTCTTTTAACGCCCCTGGGAAAGAAGCCTTTTGAAAACATTGTGGGAAAAGGAGAAAATGCTGGTAATCAGCATTTTCTCCTTTTCCCAAAATGTTTTCTACCCTATCAAAGAGAAATTGCACCATTTCAGCCACATTGAAATTGTCGTCCGCAATTGCTTTTAGTTTGGACAAGGCTAAAATTTCGTCGACTGGTAAAGGGTTAAGATGACATAAAGCACATTTGCGAACGTTTAGATCAAAATGGGACTGCATAGAAGCTTTCTTGATACTTCATAGTATGAATTGTGTAAAATGTACTACATGTTCATTTTGTTACAGGATACTCCAGTTTGGTGTTTGACTCGTACTACTCCAGGCTCTTTGCTAACTGTACAGATGATGTTATATACTGCTATGATTTCATCTCATACAATCCTCAACCAGGTTTGTTTTTCCTTCTGTTTTGTATCTCTTTGCATGCCAAGGCTAGCGATAAATCCTTTTGAAGACTGGAGACAAAGATCAAATTGTATAAATATGTAGCATTGTGTGATTTTGTATCAATGTTCCCCAATATTTTACTGGGTTTCTTGTGGGAGTTTCTTTGGGCCAGACATCCCAGAGCCCTAGTCCAGCACTGATGAGACACAGACATACACATGAGGTATGTGAGCTGTTGCTGTGATATGACTGAAATAATGCTGAAACCGGTGCAAAACACCATTTATACTGTCAATCAGTCAATCCGTAAAATTTTGTTAGATTGTTTTTGTCTATAACACCCCAAAGTTTGTGATATTTTAGTATAGATGTACTACCTGCTGGAAGAGACATAGTTTTATGGGGGTAGTTGATTGATTAACATTTTACTCAGAAGATGATGTAGCCTTGCTTCAGAATAAAACAATGAAAGTATATTGAAAGTTTCTGTTTTCAAAATTCAACAAAGTGTAAGAAAAGAAGGAAAACCTGTTCTTCTTACTAAAGAAATTTTTAATTTTTGCAGTGAAGACCTTCAAGGGTCACAGAAATACATCCTTCTATGTGAAAGCTGTGTTAAGCCCAGATGACCAATATCTGCTGAGTGGATCAAGTGATGAACATGCTTGTATTTGGCAGGTTAGAGTTTTTGTATCTGTATACCATCTAGAAATTCTTATATGACCTTTCAAAGACTTTCTCTGTGCTCCAGAAAGGGGCCTTAAACCAGATTTTGGCCCAGATTTAAGATTTTTTTTTTTTTTTTTTTTTGAGTGGGGGGGGGGTGAATTTTTTTTGGGGGGGAACGAGAAATCATATGGATGTGACTGTTTACCCTTTAAAATTTGGGGAAAACTAAAAAGTGCTGAAAAAATTATCTTCGGAGGATGATCATTATGCCTCCCCCTTTTGCTGATGTCAGGCAGTCAGCCTGTAGGTTCATCTATTGTAATACAAAACCTTTTTTCATGCAGGAAGTAGATGCTGCACAGACCTTGATCCTTCAAGCATGCTGCAGATATTACTGTTACTTTTATAGATTAGCCATAAAGTGTAGATGCTTCCATCTGATTTTTAGGTCAATAGGTCAGAGGTAATCACAGTGAGGTCATATTTCAGTCATTGAAATCACAGTATTTATTGACATATTCAGAAGAGGGTAGCATATTTACTGTAGAAATTTTGTTGGTTTTACAGGTTGAAGAACCAAATACAAGCCCGGTTATTTTGAAAGGTCATAGAAGCGAGATTTCTGATGTAGCTTGGTGTAAAACAGATCTTTTCAGAGTAAGTTTAATTCAATATGGCATAAACTTGACTAAGTCTTTACCAGACGGAAAAAGGTCGATCCACCCATATTGGAAGTATTTGCACATGACACGTTAAACTAAGTGCAGATTGTAAACTTTGGGTTGTATAGATCGAAATCAGACTGGCAAATGATGCAGTATGATCTTAGAAGTTCACTGTATACTAAGCAGATATTTTCTGATCAAAGATAGCTTTGAAAATCTCAGTACTTGAGGTTTTTCTATTTCTTGTCTTGAAATTACTGTAAGATTTATGTTGTTTAAGCCATTTCCACACAATCCCAAGGTTTAACGACCCTGAGAAAAAAAGCCTTTTGAAAACATGGTGGGAAAAGGAGAAAATGCTGGTAAACAGCATTTTCTCCTTTTCCCACAATGTTTTCTACCCTTTGAAAAACAAATTACATCATTTGAGTCACATTCAATTTGTCGTCTGTAAAGGCTTTAAATTCGGACCAGACAAGAATTTTGTCGTCTGGTAAGGGGTTCACTCTTTTCCACATAATCCTGTATTTTAAACCACCTTTAGGTATAAGACTTTCGGAATCATTCTGGTAACCAGCATTTTCTTGTTTTCCCACTACATTTTCTTTTTAGCCATATTTATTAAGTTGTCTATGAGTTTTTTTAAATTGACCAAGTCTCTAATGTTATCGTTGGTAAACAGTTAGTTATTATTTCCAGATTGTAACTACCTCCGATGATTACTCAATGAGGATCTGGAGATTTGATCCTACAGCCAAGATCAGAAAAGAGAAAGGGCATACAGATCAGATGTATAACATTACAGGAACAGCAGAATGTACTCACAGGGATATAGGTAAAAAACAAAACACAATTTTGCTTTATCAAATTTTTTTCTGTGACAAGGTATCATCTTTGTGTGAAAAAGTGAACTACAAGGAGTATTCAAATATGAATGCATCAAAGATTGGATTCGGAGACTGAAACTTTGTATATCTGTTGGAGGTGAATACTTTGAGGGAATCAAATTTTAGGTGCTTAAATGCATACATATTTGAACACTCAAATTATAAGGGTCTATCAAGATTTTCTTTGTCGAGTTGTACATACGGTCAGATTGCGGTTTGCTTTCTTATGAATTTCAGTGACTGGAATGCTAACAAGAAAATAGTCAATAAAAGCCTCAGAATGTGTTAAAAGGATGAATTAATCTTTTACCACACAATTCCGAGTTTTAGCGGCCGTTAGGGAGAAGGCTTTTGAAAACATTGTCGGCATAGGAAAAAATGCTGGTAACAGCATTTTCTCCTTTTCCCAGAATGGTTTTACACTACTGAAGAGAAATTTCAGTATTTTAGCCCCATTTACTTTGTCATCTGCAAATGCTTTCAATTTGGACAAGTCTAAAGTAATCAGATCTGATTTTAATTCTGTATGGTACACTCAAATTGTTATCCCATGCCAAAGGCGAGGGGATATAGTTTTTGCATTGTACGTCTGTCCATTTGTCAGTCCGACCGTCTGGACAGATATCTTTAAAAATCATTGATGAAATTTGATGACACTCCATACATAAGTGTTCTTTATGAATAGTCGCCAATATACTGTTTTTGCTTTTTTAGCTCCACTGGCCGAAGGCCAGCGGGCTTATGTCATGGCCCGGTGTCCGTCGTGCGTCCGTCCGTGTGTGCATGCGTGCGTGCGTCCGTCCGTGCGTTAACTTTTATTTCAAACATCTTCTTCTCTGAAACTACCCATCCAATTTTCATGAAACTTCACAGAAATGATCCTGCCATGGTCCTCTTCAGAATTTCTTGAAAGAATTTGATTCCTTCAAAAACTCTGGTTGCCATGGCAACAAAACTGAAAAATATTGGAAATCTTTAAAAATCTTCTTGTCTGAAACCATAAGGCATAGGGCTACCAAATTTGGCATGTAGCTTTATGTAGTAGACCTCTATCATGTTTCTTGAAATTATAGCCCTGGGGTCAAAATTGGCTCTGCCCCAGGGGTCACAAGTTTTACATAGGCTTATATAGAGAAAACTTTAAAAATTTTCCTGTACCTAGCCATAAGGCCTAGAACTACCAAATTTTGCATTTAGCTTGATCTAGTGGGGGTCTACCAAAAGTGCCCAAATTACAGTCCTGGGGTCACTTTGGCCTCGGGGGGCAGGTTAACAAGATTTACATGGGCTTATATAGGGAAAACTTTTAAATCTTGGTGTACATAGCCATAAGGCTTAGGGCTACCAAATTTTGCATAATTATAGCATTATCTAGTGGACAACTACAAAGAGGGCCCAGTTACAACCCTAGGATCAAGTTTAGCCCTGCACCAGGGGTCACAAGTTTTACATGGGTTTATGGAGTGAAAACTTCAGAAACCGTTATGTTACTAGCCATAAGGCCAAGAACTCCCAAATTTGGCATGTTATTCTTCTAATACACATATTCCCCATTTAGTCTGACTGTAGCCCTGGGGTCAAAGTTTTATAAGGGCTTATATAGCGAAGACTTCTCTTTAAGGTTTATATTTATAAGCCAGTGGAGCGATACAGGGCCATCATGGCCCTCTTGTTTTATTTAACACCGTGTCATGAAAAAAGGGCTTTTTTCGGCGGGGATATCATTTCAAAGAAATTGTTTGTTTTCTATTATAGTCCTGGGTCCGTATTCACCAACCATTCTTAAGAACGTTCTTAGACTTATTCTTCAAGATTTTC
Organism: Tridacna gigas; assembly: GCA_945859785.2. NCBI lineage: Eukaryota > Metazoa > Mollusca > Bivalvia > Cardiida > Cardiidae > Tridacna > Tridacna gigas. The sequence goes on along the minus strand of OX244029.2, from coordinate 9,874,375 downwards.
CAAGTTTGAAAGTAACACAACTTCTGATTGGCTAAACCAAATGGTTTAGCCAATCAGAAGGTGTGTTACTTTCAAATTTGGAAAATTTTGGAGAACAAGACCAAGAATATTCTTAAGAATGGTTGGTGAATACGGACCCTGTTCTGAATTTCCAGTCAGAAGTGAAATGTCTTTCTCTGTACTTAATCATTGATATTATATACTCTTTAATTAAAGAAAATAAAAAAAAAAATCTTTTCTAGGAATATCGACCCCTTTGACTCCAACAATCAGTCCAAGAAATAAATTGAAAAGAGCGGTATCAGCCCCAGAAGATTGTATCCAGTTGACACCAAAGCGCCCTAAACAAGCTACAACTTCTGCACCTTCTCCTTCCATTAGAACATGGTTAAAACGGTGTGCTAGTGACTCGCAAGAGCCCTTTACACATGATAGTGAGTGTAAGAAAACTAAATTAATGGAACCTCCCGTAGGGAGGAGTGGTTCTATTAAACGATCAGCAAGTGAAATGGATGAAGATGAAAATGCTTCTTTGAATGCAGATAAAAGACTAAAATTGGATTATGTCAATAAAGGGGATTGTAAAAGAACAGTCATTAAATCAATTTGTAAAAAATTTATGAATAGTGAGGAAACACAAAATAAAACAGACTTTCAAACTGAAGTGGATGTAAAGAGTGATTCTGATAAAGAAAATGAGCCAAACAACACAGATAGAAACAATGAAACTGCACCAGTGTTAAGTCCTAAGAAAGATACAAGAGTACTAAAGGATGCTGATACAAACTCTAGTCCAGAGAAAATTGAAGAAAGGAAAGAGCATGAAGTTTACGCTCCAGTCCGCTCTCGGATGTTGGAAAAAAATATAGGGGAAGGGGTCCAATCCCCAACAGCCAACCTTCCTAATTTAGTTGTAGATGGACCAGTGGAGAGTCCAAGGCAGGTAGGAACGGATCAGGGCAAAAGTAAAAAGAAAGTTGACTGGTTAACTGAAATGAGAATACAGAAATTGTCTGGAATAAGTGTTTCAAAATCTCCAGGAAACAAACATTGTAGCAGAAGTCTTCTTGATAAGTTGAACAGTAGTGTTAAAACAGAAAAAGATGCAGAAAATGGTGTTGAAGAACCTCTGGCAGTAGCGAAGCCAAAGGCTGTGGTAAGAATACATTTATGGAAATTTTCATCTCTTTTACAGTATTATCGTTAGCATACAGGAATTGAGAAGAGGGGGTTGCTGATTCAATCCCTGGCTCAGCCAATTTCCAGGAAAGCATCGATAGGTGCATTTTTTACCACCGCAATATAGCTGAAATAAGGTTGAAAAGGCGTTAAACATCATACAATCTATCAATCAATCAATTAAAAAACTGTAGCAAAATGGACAAAGCACAAACACTTGAAGTTGGAAATGGCCAAAGATAAAGAAATTGATAAATCAAAGAAATTGAATGACAGACACACCTTGTTAATTGTTTAGACAATCATGAAAACATTGTTAGAAATGTAGAAATGAGCCATGTTCTGTGAAAAGGGGGGCTTAATGCATCTGCAAATAATATCGACCCAGGACAGCCTGCGCAGTTCGCGCAGGCTGACCTGGGCCAAAACTTTTTGCTATTGGTCAATTTTCTGCATCTTAAAGGACCAGTGTACCTCATTGACTCGTTTGTTTCATAAAACAGATTGAAAGGATTGAAAATGTTGTGGGAAAAGGAGAAAATGGTGATTACCAGCATTTTCTTCTTTTCCCACAATGTTTTCAAATGCCTTTTTTACCTCAGGGTTGTTAAAACTCTGTATTGTGTGATAAAATGTTTAATGAAATTTATATTTTTTTTTACAGAGTCCAGTAAGAGGTTCGAGATCAATCACTTCGTTCTTTCGCCGGGCTCAAAACTTGTGACCATCTTCATTAGATCTGAAAACAGCTCGAGGAATTTAAGATTTTTTTTTTTTTTTTATTACTAAGTTTATGGTGCTTTCAAAATATATATATGAGTCATGCTCTGGCAAAAGGGGGCTAAATGCATCTCCGTGATACATGATACCAAGCCAGTCATCAATTAATGATGGATCTGTAAAATCTGTTTTGTTTGACAACCAACTGATTCATGAACCACACTGATCCTTTGACATGCAGAAAATTTGCCAAAAGGAAAAGATTTTGGCCCAGGTAAAAGCCTATGCAGACTGCATAGACTGACCTTGGTTGATACTTTTTGCAGATGCATTAGGCCTTTTCACAGAGCAAGGCTCATATAATTTTCTTTTAATATAACTCCTTGTTGTGTTCATCATGACAGCCACGTTGTATTCAAACTAGGCTGATTAAGGAAAAAGAAAAAACACTTCAAAGTACATTGTATGTTCAAGCCTAATAGATTAGGATCAAACAAAGTATGTTCAAAGAAGCCAGGGTAGGATCAAAGCCAGATTTTGTTCAAAACAGCTACATGTAGAAAATAACAACTGAACTGCCTTAAAACCAGGTACATGTAGATAAGAATGAAAGCGGCCAGATTTTGTTTAACTCTTTACCACATGAAAAAAATGTAGCCGTGTCCAAATTGTAAGCATTTGCAGACAACAATTTCAGTGTGGCTAAAATTATGGAATATGCCTTTGATAGGGAAGAAAACATTGTGAGAAAAGGAGAAAATGTTGGTTACCAGCAATACCTACAATGTTTTCAAAAGGCCTCTCTCCTGGGGGTCGTTAAAAGTCGGGATTGTGTGGTAAAGAGTTAAACCATGCAGATTGAGATCAAAGCAGCCAGGCTGCGTTCAAACCAAGCAAATCATGATCGGGGAAGCCAGACTGTTTAGACTTGCCAAATTTTCTTTAACTCTTTACCACACAATCCCAACTTTTAACGACCCTGTGAAAGAAAGCTTTCGAAAACATTGTGGGAAAAGGAGAAAATGCTGGCCTTTCCAAAACAAATTTCAATTCTTAGGTTGCATTTGTCGTCTGCAAATGCTTTCTATTTGGACAAGGCTAAAATTTTGTCGTCTGGTAAAGGATTAAAAACAGCCTGAGCCAGATTTGGATCAAAGCAGCCAGACTGCTTTCAGAAGAGGCTTAGAATTGGAGCAGCCAGGTTGTGTTCAAACCAGGCAGATCAGGATCAGAGCAGCCAGATGGTGTTAAAACCAGGTAGATTAGGATCAGAGAAGCCAAGCTTTTCAGAACCAGCCAGATTGTGATGAAATCAATCATACTGTTCAAACCAGCCAGATTGTGTTCAAACTAGCCAGATTGTGTTCATATTAGCCAGATTGTGTTCAAATTAGCTAGATTGTGTTCAAACTGACCAGATTGTGTTCAAACCAGTGAGATTGTGTTCAGTTAAACTTTTTTCTAGTGGTATTCAGTGTTTCAGGGTTCCCCCTGGCCATTTTTTTTCTTGCGCCACCACTTTCGCCAAATGAGAAAAGTTTGCGCCACATTAAAATAATTGGAGCCAGTTGGTGCCATTTTTAAAATGAAAGTACATGGGGTCAGCCAGGATAAAAAATTGGTTAATAAAATATCTTTTCTTTGTTTGTATCATGAGCAATGAAATAAATGAGAAAACATTTTTCCATTTTATTAGTTTTTTAACCCATATCTATATTCATTGCATGAATATAGTTTGGCAGCAGGTGCTTGATTTTCAGGGAAAATCCCAAGGTGAAAAAGGGGCATGGCTGTGCTTCAAAATGCTTTGACTGTTACCTGCTTGTTGTATAGGTTCCCCTTTTGATAGTTACTAACTTGCCCAGGTTTTAAGTAAATATCTCAACTCTTTCCCAAACAACAAAATTTTAGATCGGTTGAAATTGAAAGCACTTGCAGACAAAAAAATAAATGCGACTTTAAGATTGAACTTTGTTTTGGTAGGGGTAGAAAACATTGTGGGAAAAGGAGAGAATGCTGGTAACCAGCATTTTCTCCTTTTCCCGCAATGTTTTCAAAAGTCTCCTTTCTCAGGGTCGTTAAAAGTCAGGATTGTATGGTAAAGAGTTGAGTAATAACAGAGGTATCCAAAAATTTCAAACTTGTTACAAGACAACGACAGCGCTACGGCAATTAAACTCGACGTTGTAGTCTTCAAAAACAGCCGAGCTAAAAATGTTGACTTGTCCGTATTGAATGCTCTGGCAGACAAGAAATTACTGAGTTATTCATAGATCAAGTGATAAATCTTGTCTTTTGAAAGGTAGAAAACATTGAGATCATAATCGTAATGTAGCGATCACTGTTTACATAAAAAAAAATAGCGACCAACTTCTTTAACTGAGAAAATTCCAGTTTGCAAACATTAGTGGCGAGCTGATAAATCAGTTATCCCAAGGTCCAATCTTCTTTCATTGATGTGTTAATTAACGAATTTAATCCACCTAAACATGGTGTGGTCGTCACTAAATACGAACCATAATGCCCCGCATGTATCATGCATATAACACAGAATCAAGGCGTGGCTTTAGAAATTATGGGCGGCGACTAAATCTCGTATGTGATTCCTGATTGGTTCACAGTACTTCAAGTTGTGTAAAAATTCTGTTTTCACACCCTTGGATGCAGATGGGGCGTGGCGAAATCGACATTTGATTGATTATTAGCATTGCATGGTGTATATGCGTGTATTGTGTGTAACTAGACAAATCCCATGTAATAAACAGACTGTTATTTAGATCACCTGCTGTGACGGGGTTGTATTGGCGACAATTTAAAAACTGCTTATCGATTTTTTGGTTATAGATACGCTTTCACACATTGAGGTGACGGGGACCAGTATCAAAATGTACGGCACCCCGATGTGAAAAATATCGGCGCCAGTCATTTTCGCCATTTGGCTTTTTCTTGCGCCACATTACAAAATCTATCGCAAATGGCGCCAAATGCGAAGCCCAGCGGGAACCCTGGTGTTTTCTTTGCTCAGAATTATGTTTAAAACAATCGTATATACATGTATAATATAAGACTGTAATGAATAATGATACCCCCACATGTTATGTTTTGGGGAGTGGGGGGGGATTAAACAGGAATCATCCTGTCTGTCCATCTGTCTGTTTACACATACATTGGCATTTAGTGTCACAAACTCCTTCCTCAGTTTTGCTGTACTTGTGTTATCATGAACATCCAGTTAGAACCTAGATGGACAAGGTATCATACCCGGTTGAGGCAAACTTTCTTTCCGGCGATTTTTCGCCTCTCACCTCTGATGCATGTGAGAAAAGTAGTCACTGGCTTTGGAAAGAAAGTTGTGTCAGTACTGGTGTAAGAAAGCCAGGAAACACATAGGTGCGTCGCTGACCGCCATGATATGACCTAAGCTGTTAAAATGGCGTTAAACTCCGATACAAACAAACAAACAAAGACAAGGTATCTGTTTGTTAACCCTTTCCCAAACAACAAATTTTGCACTGGTCCAAATTGAAAGAGTTTGCAGACGACAATTTTAAATTTGATGAAAATGGCAGAAAGGTCTCAAAACAGGTACAAAACACTGTGGGAAAAGGAGAAATGGCCTGTTACGAGCAATTTCTCCTTTTCCCACAGTGTTTTCAAAAAGCTTGCACTGCAGACATGTGAAAACCAGGGCTTGTTTGGGAAAGGGTTAAGACCTTAGAAAGAGTCAGATTTGTTTAGATTGTAGCAAGAGGGCTAAAGTGATCTTTGCTGACAGTTATAGGTTTTCATATTTCATCGAGTGGCACTCTGGCAAAAGAGGGAGTAAGGTGCATCTCCGTGATACATGATATCAAGCACATCATCACATAATTATGGGTTCATAATTTAATATCAATTGTTTTCATAAATATTGGCAAGTTCTGATTGGCTGAAAAATTTTTTTCATAGCTCCATGAAAAAAAAAATCTTGTTGTGCTGGAACTATTTTTATCTGTCAAACTAATGTAAACAAACATGTATACAATATTCCACATTTTTTTTTTTTTTTAAGAATTTTATACAGAGTTCCAAGTTTATTAGTTAGCTTTTTTTTGCCCTGAATATCATTTTATGAAGAAAAAAAAATAACATAACAATTCAACAATAAAAGTTATGAGAGAAAAAATTCTCATCATGAATTCCCACTGCAATATTCATGATTGCAGTTTGAATTATTTCTGTGGGTGTATGTTGTCTGTAATAATGAATTATAAGGAATGAAGAGAATTTTTTTTTTTTTTTTCATGGAGGAATGAAAAAAAAAACCTAATCACACTTTTGTATGAAACCGCAAAATTCTCTTCATTCCTTAAATAAAATTCTTGTTGTGTAGCAACCAACTAAATCATGAGGTAGACTATCCTTTCACATGCAAGAAATTGATCAATAGCAAAAATATTTGCCGGTGCCGACTGTGCGGGCTGACATGGGTCGATGCTTTTTGCAAATGCATTAAAACCCTTTTCCCAGAGCAGGGCTCGTATAAATTTGTCGTTACCTTCATAAAAATACCGGTACTGCGTAGCTGCAAGTCCATTCCAACCCTTTACCAAACAATCCTGTGTTTGATAGACTCCAAGGAAGAGGGATTTTGAAAACATTGATTTCCAGCATTTTCTCCTTTTCCCACAATGTTTTTATCTCTTTCATGAGGATGTTCTGTTATTTTGATTCGAAAATCATTTCCCTTATTTGGGGAAATCTAAATTTGGATAGTCTGGTAAAGCTTGTACCATTTGACTGAAAAATACGTGGCATAGACTTATTTAGTCAGTGAAACATCCTGGCATAATTTCAAGGCAGTTTGTGGTCAGAAATTCTTATAAATTGATTGACAGCTTAAATCCAAGATCAAACTGCACATTTCTTTTTAGTCTGATCTTGTGTTCATGAAAGCAGCTAGTGTCCATGAAAGCAAATAGAATCATGTTTGGTGCTGAGAATGTTAAAAACTTAAACATATTTTTCAAATACATGAAACTGCATTGTACATGTGTATGTACTTTATTAATAAATATGTGATTTTTTTTTAAATTTTGAAGTTGTTATCGGAAACATTTTTGTCTATGATATTTTTTTAGTAAGCGCTTCTGCTAAATAAAACGGTGTTTATCTGTCTGTGCAGAGTACTTTAGAAAACCTCAGGGCAGGTGGGGAAATTGTTCCCATAGATTTGCTAATGTATTTCCCTGCATCTGAGTTGGTATTCACCAACCATTCTTAAGAATGTTCTTAGTCTTATTCTACAGAATTTTTTGAATTTTGAAGTAACACAACTTTGATTGGCTAAACTATTTGGTTTAGCCAATCAGAAGTTGTGTTACTTTCAAATTCAGAAAATCATGAAGAGTAAGACTAAGAATATTCTCAGACTAAGAATGGTTGTTGGATACAGACCCTGATTATTAATTCCTCTTTTCTTACGATTTCTTGAAATGCCCCACGACAAGTTTAGAGTGCTAACCTGGAAAGTGGGAGGATGTCAGTTCAGGCTGTGGCAGGACCCAAAGAGATGATTCCTATGAATAATCACAACATAGGTTGTTGTGGAAAATGTAACTTTTACTTCCTTTTAAATCCCTGATGACTCCTTTAGGCTATAGCTTATCAAACAAAGGTGTTGCATGTAAATTGCTTCTCTCCGTGGGGATTTAAAATGTAGGCAATAAACTATGGCTGGTCTGACAGTTAACTGTTCACCACACAACTGCGAGTTTTAATGCCCTTGAGCAAGAAGGCTTTTGAAAACGTTGTGGGGGAAAAGGAGAAAATGCTGGTAACCAGCATTTTCTCCTTTTCCCACAATGTTTTATATCCTACCAAAGACAAAGTTCTGTGTATTCTGATCTTGATCTACACTGTCCGCAAAAGTCTGAGTCAGGCTTTGCAGCCTAAAGGTTAAAAGTAGACAGCGCAGTTGGGTTACAGAAAGGCCGTAGGCTTTCATTACTACATTCATTTCTTTGTAGAGACTGTGCCGGGTAGCTCAGTGGTTGCTTGTCATTTGGTAAAGAATTTGGAGGATGGTGTGACATCTGAGCACTTGCCAGGGTTAAAATTAACTGTAAAGTGAGGCAATTAGCTCTTCACCACACAACACAATTTTGGACTTTCTCAAATTTAAGGCATTTTGCATACAACAACTTGAATATAGCTGAATTGATAAAATGCATTTATAAAAGGGTAGTAAACATTATGGGAAAAGGAGGAAATGCTGTTTACCAGGATTTTCTCCTTTTCCCACAATTATTTTCCAAAGCGTTCTTCCTCGAGATCATTAAAACTAAGGATTGTGTGGTAAAGAGTCAAATATCTTGTGTGAATCTACACTGTTCAATATTTTATAAATTAATCTTATTAGAACAACTTTGCAATTACAGCAATCTGGGTATTGTACTCTAGTTACTGAAATACAGATTCCATTTATTTACTTGTTGTTATTAATTTTCGACCAAACAATCTTCTGCTTTTGTGACTCTTAAGAAGAGAGTATTTGAAAACATTGTGAGAGTAGGAGAAATTGCTGGGAACCAGTGCTTTCTGGCTTTTCTCTTTTTAGTCCCTACCCTTTCAAAAACAAAGTCCATCATTTCAACCAGATTCAAATTGTAGCATATATTTTTTTTTCATGAATGGGCAAGTTTGAAATCTTGTTGTCTTGTAAAGAGTTGAATATTATCCCTTAGAAGGAAACGTACCAAGGAACACTGTGTGAGATGGATTCTTAAATGTGAAATTCCAAGTTCTCACTGGAGCAGCCGTTCACATTTGAGTACATTTGAGTGACCTTGCGCAATACAATGCGGAGCCCCAGCCTTGGGCTGGTGCAATCAAATAAAAGCCTGAAAAAAAAGTGAACTGTTGCCGTGATGTTAACAAACTAGAAAAACTGAAATTTGTTGAAGGTGGTTTGAAACACCAATCTGCAAAGATGAACTAGACATTTTGAAATAGCGAAATAACGCTGGGGTCCGTATTTACCAACCATTCTTACGAACATTCTTAGTCTGAATTCTCCAGAATTTTCACACAATTTTGTTAGGCTTTTTTCTTGTGCAGCCCTATCTTTTTTTTTTTAGCTTTATTTTAATCTTTGTACAATAGTTTTACATGTTACGTACATGTTAGAACTCGTTACTTTCCCTAGCCCCTTTACCAAACAATTGTGTTTGGCTTAACCATTTTGAAGGCTAAACCATTCAGGGTTTAGGCTATCAGAAATTTTGTTACTTTCTAAATGCAGAATAGGACTTAGATATTGGACAGTGTCATATGTAAAATCACAATATTCTGTTGAATCGGGTTGTGATCTTCATTGTTCCCAAAAAACAATATAAATTAAATGAAATTTTCAAACCAATAGTAAAAACCTGATTAATGCTATTTCAAGCTTATTTTTTGGGGAAAAAATCCCATCTAACAGTGTAGATCCAAGATCAGACTGCACATTCTGTGCAGTCTGATCTTGATCTACACTGTCCACAAAAGGTCAGTGAGTCGCAATTAGCAGCCTAAGGATTAAAAGTACACAGATCAGTAAGCGTTACAGAAATGCTGTTGGCTTTCCTTTCTAGAAGCTGGGCCGGGCAGCTCTGTGGTTAGCATATCTGACTCGTGACCTGGTGGTTGCGGGTTTGATGCCCGGTTGAGGCAAACTTTCTTTCCGACTATTTTTCGCCGCTCACCTCTGATGCATGTGAGAAAAGTAGCCAGTGGCTTGGAAAGAAAGTTGTGTCAGTACTGGTGTGAGGAAGCCAGGAAAGACATGCGTAGGTGCACTTACCGTCGTGATATGAGCTAAGCTGTTAAAATGGCGTTAAAGTCTAATACAAACAAACCTTTCTAGAAAGCCTGTATAAGAAAGGAAACAAACAAGCTGAGTGTCATGAATGTTTATTAAAAAGAATACTTTTTATTTACAAGCCGACATGTGAACAAATAGACACATGGTTTAACCCGAACACTTAAAGTGAACATAACAAGTTACACACTCGCAATGAAAGACTTGCCAAAGAAAAGTCAGCTGTTGCCCTTATTTTCTTCTAGCGCCATAGAAGAAAAAAACAGGGCCTTTTGCGGATGGCATAGATCCAAGATCAGACTGCACAGAGAGTGCAGTCTGATCTTGATTCTACGCCGTCCGCTTGTTACAAATAACTTAATCCTGTGGTAGAATGGTCCTTGGACATGCAGAAAATTGACCAAAAGCAAAACGTTTTGGCCCAGGTCAGCCTGCGGGAACTGCACAGGTTGATCTGAATCGATACCTTTTGTAAATGCATTAAGCCCCCTTTTCATACAGCATGACTCAAATATTTGACCATGAAAAAGTTAATACTCGGCAGTACTTACAATGTTTATTTTGCTTTGACTAGAGTTATATCCCTTTTGTTGGAATTCTTTTATGGCACAAAAACCTATATATCCATGCAAACATAATGTGCATGTACGCTGAGTACGTCAAAAACGTTGTGGCAAGAGGTAACACTCTTCATTTTTCCTGTGTCAAAATGTTTTTATAGGCAGCCTGCATCAAGTCGTTAAAAGGTATTTCCAGCGTGTTAATCGCACTTAATTGATGTAAAGGAAACATTTAAAATTTACAAATTTCCTAAACATGGACACTTGGCTTATTAATCTTTTTTACCACACAATCCCGATTTTTTACGACTTTTATGAAGAAACCTTTTGAAAACATTGTGGAAAAAGGAGAAAATGCTGGTAACCAGCATTTTCTCCTTTTAACACAATGTTTTCTACTCTGTGAAAGAAAAAAATCCATCTTTTTTTTTTTGCATTTGTCGTCAGCAAATGCTGTCAATTTGGACATGAGTACATTTTTCTTTTGTGGTAAAGAGTTAAGGGGGATATACCGTCCAGTAAAAATAATTAACTGTCCATATACAGAATTTGAGCACATGCATCATTATTGACAACTTTCCGCCGCCCGGGTAGCCCAGTGGTTAGCGTGTCTGGCTTGTGACCTGGTGGTTGCGAGTTCGATACCCGGTTGAGGCAAACTTTCTTTCCGGCGATTTTTCACCTCCCACCTCCGATGCATGTGAGAAAAGTAGTGAGTGTTTTTGGAAAGAAAGTTGTGTCTCTACTGGTGTGAGAAAGCCAGGAAACACATAACTGCGTCACTGACCGCCATGATATGACCTGAGCTGTTAAAATGGCGTTAAACTCCAATACAATACAAATACATTACAATGAAAACTTTCGTAATGATGATACTGGCACAAATATTAATTACGGCCCATCTGATTGGCTGAGCCAAAGTATCTCAGCCTATCAAATGACCAGCCTTCAATTCACAGAAGCGGCCAAAAGTAAACAATGGGGTTGTTTCAGTGACTATAACTCTAACTCGATAATTTTTTCCTTAACAGTTTATATTATTGTCTGTTTTCTGCAATGCATGTTTAAAACCATGAACCATGACGAAATAATATATTAAACATTGAGTTGGGTTTATGAAATATCTGGTCATGGTATAACTTTAGCTCGATAAACCTTTCATTAACAGTTTATATTATTGTTTGTTTTTTGGAATACATATTTAAAACTACGAACCGTGACGAGAAATTATAAACGTTATTGAGTTGGGTTTATAATTTATCTCGTCATGGTATGTGATTTTAAACCTCTTATCCCAAACACAATAATATAAACTGATAATGAAAGGTTTATCGAGTGAGTGTTGTACGTGATTTTAAACCTTTTATCCCAAACATAAACTGATAATGAAAGGTTTATCAAGTGAGAGCTATAGCACTTGATCCGACCGTACAATAACAGATTGTCATCTTCATTATAATTTCTATACTTTTAAACGATATGATATAAATTCAATTGCATTTAACACGCTATTGCTTACTCTTGGCCGCTATTGAGCCGTTTAATTCAGAAATATGACAATATTCAAAGTGTTCCGTTACTAAGGCCCCGGATGTTTTCAAACGCCTCTTTGAATGATGTTAATTGCAATCGAATGACGTGAGAAATAAAGTGCGTTATTACCTCCCTTGGTTTGCGTACACTCACTTGATTGTTTTACCCTTAACTCCTTACCAAACAACAAGATTTTAGACTCAACCAGATTGACAGCATGTGCAGACGACAAAATAAATGTAGCTCAAAAAATGAATTTTGTCTTTCACAGGGTAGAAAACATTGTGGGAAAAGGAGAAAAGTCTTCCCACACTGTTTTCCAAATTATTTAGAAAGATTATTTTCTTCTTTCTGTTATCTGTGTCTCCTTTTATCACTGTCTGAAATAACCTACTCGTTACAGTAGTGTGTTAAACCGTTTGACGTATTTAGCACTTTTAAAAGCTGATAAGCGAAACGCAATACGCTTTTGCGGACAGTGTAGATTAAAGATCAGAGTGCACAGAACGTGCAGTCTGATCTTTGATCTACACTGTCCGACTCGCGGAGATTTCTAAATCAGGCAGCACTTTGAAATCGCAATATTTGAAACTTTAATATTGACTGGAAATTGTGGTTGTTGATTAAATGTAAGATAGTAAGATCCCTTCTTGACATTTTTCTTCCGTAGCACCCGACATGAACCGATGGTCCCAAGTGACACAGTGGTTAAATAACAATCACAGTCTATGTCTGGCGGTTCCCAGAAACCACCCTACTAAGTGAACTTTTACTGCGGTAAATATTGATGAAACGGCGTAATGTAGTTCTGTATGACATGACGATCAGGTATTGCACAGTATATCAACAGCCTGCATTCACGTCCCGGAAATAATACCGGAACAAACCGAGTCACATGTACCATGTTCATAAATAATTCCGTGATGTATGGATTCTATTGTTTTAGCTTTTAAAGTATTCTATCAGGCGCTGAATTGACTAAAAACTTATATCTTTTCAAGTTCCTGGCCCCTAGATAGATTTACCTACCATTTCAACTCTTAGGGCCCGCCCGGGTAGCTCAGTGGTTAGCGTGTCGGACTCGTGACCTGGCGGTTGCGAGTTCGATACCCGGTTGAGGCAAACTTTCTTTCCGGCGATTTTCGCCTCTCACCTCTGATGCACGTGAGAAAAGTAGTCAGTGTCTTTGGAAAGAAAGTTGTGTCAGTACTGGTGTGAGAAAGCCAGGAAACACACGGGTGCGTCGCTGACCGCCATGATATGACCTAAGCTGTGAAAATGGCGTTAAACTCCAATACAAACAAACAAACAAATCAACTCTTAGGCTGCTGAGCGCGACTCAAGGACCTTTTGCGGACCTTATTTAGAACGATTTGTGATGGTTACCACTTAACCCCGTTATCCTGCTAAATAAGTTAAAGGAAACTTTCAAGCCGTTAGTGAAAACCGGAACAATGCTACTTCAAAATTATAGAGAAAAATACCACCTCATCAGACATTGTATATCCAAGATCAGACTGCACGTTCTGTGCAGTCTGATTTTGATCTACACTGTCTGCAAAAGGTTAGTGAGTCGCGCTTAGCACCTAAGGGTTAGGTCCACCGTGTTTCAAAAATCCTTTAGCTAGTGTATCGCGTATCAAGACTCTTCCACTTAGTATAATTTAAGGATATTTATCAAAAACCGGTCAGTCCGCTAAATATTTATTTGTGTTAGCACCGGCAACATTTTTACCAGACGGGACACTGACAAATCCATCGAATGTAGTTTGTTTGAGCATCATAAACGCGGATTTTTACAAGACACTGCACTGACAGCAAGTTCCCTTATTCGCTCTACAGTCTCCAGTTTTCTGAACAGTTTCTATGGTTTCCCTGATGACGTCACTGATCCCTTCTTTGGTGAGCGCGGAGCATTCCACGTATGACGCGGCCCCAGTTTTGTCAGCAAGTTCAGCTGCTTCTTTAAAAGACACGAATGTTTTGGCTTCGACCTAAAAAGATATAACAGGAACACCCTGATATTGATAGAAAGATTTCTGTAAGATCTAATCAAGATATGCACCTCGAAGGGGGAATAATTTGGACTCCACGGGCTGCGTTTAAATAAACCGCATAGATTACACAAATCACTTCGGATACAGGCCTACACACACATACGGTCCCTGCTTTACCCAAAGGTATGAGCTGGCGTAAAGTTATGCGAATATTTACTCAAATCGTAAAGTTATACAGTTTAATGACACTTCTTGTCAGACTCGATGCTTGCTTTAATACCTATGCTGCGTGCGCAAATTTCGTGTATACACAGTTTAGTGAAAGGCAGCCCTGAGTCAAACTCCGAGCAGAGTTGTCGTTCGTTACTCTCACCATACATATCTGCAACGGGCTATATGACAAGAATCTTGTCAAACCGAGGAAAACATGTTTTGTTACTGTTTAACTGTTTCATGTGTAACATAATAAAGTAGAAAAAGGAAATATGATTCCGGATACATTATAGGTGCATTCAAACTGATGAACTTACCTGTATACAATGGAACTATTTTTTCAAGCTTCTTTACTGATCAGAATCTTACGCCAATTGTAAAAAAAAAAAAAATGGCAGCGCCCATGAATGATGACAATTTGAATAACATTAAAAAACAAGTTATCGTCCTTTAAAAGACATTTAAGCTTTTCAGAAAATCCCTCTTTTTCACATTTCCTACCACTAAGTCTGATCGGCCGTATGCTGTTTGAACAGCACACAAAACAATCGATTGGTCTTTCTTTCACCGGCGTTTGTGTCGCCATTTTGAGTTATGGTCATGTGACGAAAATATCACGTGATGACGGACTACTTTCTGCGCCAACTACAGAGGTGAATGGGAATGATCCGTAGTGCAAGAGAGTGCCCTGATGTTATACTGACTTGAAAGGCCATAGATATAGATTTCTTGTCGATGATTAAAACTTCTTGTATAACGCTGATAGATAATATTTAATATAATTTGCTTTTCAAGCGCAAAGAAACTTGACAGTACAATGTGAAAGGTGCAATATTCACGTTTGAATGACCGGAAGGTATCTTAGTAATCGTGAACTCCGTTTATTTTTATGACATCAGATATGATGTCATCTTGCCGGTCTACATACGATCCGACATAACAGACGGATGTTACTAGTACTGACCTTTTGACAATCCCACAACATGCACTTGTAAGCCCTTGCGAAATCACATGTATATTATAGTAAATGAGCATGTATCTAAATTCTTTTGGTTTAGATCTATATGCTGGACTGATAAAATACTAGTAGTATATGTATTGATTAATAATTTACAATATGTCATAAAATACAATATAAGTCAATAGGATAGGAACGAAAGCATAGCTTATTATGTTTTTGTCCCAAGTGGATAATGGAAAAATAAAAAGATGACATGAAGTACTGTTATTCTGAAATCAATTAAAAAAAAACTGATGATGAGGAAGACAGAAAAAAAAAAATGACAATAATGAAATATAAGCACAACAATAATGAAAAATATAAGCAGAACAATAATAAAAAATATAAGTACAGAATAATGAAGTATAAGCACAGAATCATGAAATATAAGCACACAATAATGGAATATAAACACAAAATACTAGAAGACATAGTTTTATCTTCTATTTCAGTAAATACAATGAAAATCAAACTCTTTTGTTTATCTTGAATTGATACATTATAGATCTGTAAGATATGTATAATTGTAACTCTATAAACCTTTCATTAACAGTTTATGTTATGTTTTTTTTTTATAGGAGTACATGTTTAAAACCACGAACCGTGACGAGATAATATAAACGTTATCGAGTTGGGTTTATAAATTATCTCGTCACGGTACATGATTTTAAATCTGTAATCCCAAACATAAACAATAATATGAACTGATAATGAAAATATAATGAAAGTTTTATCGAGTGAGAGCTATATCAATATAGATTTACTTACGTTACTCTTTGAGTCGTCATTTCGCAAATCGATCCGGGTACCAACTAACATAAAAGGCGCTTTTGGTAGGTAGTGCTTGAGCTCTGGTACCCAGTGTTCTTCAACACTTTTTAGGGACTCTTTGTCCGCTACGGAGTAGCAAATAAGAAATACATCACAGTTCATATAGGATATTACACGTAATCTGTCATAGTCCTCCTGCAAATAGATGAAATAAGCAAATGATTAGACATTTTATCATGTGTTTACCCGACCAAGAAGATGATGTCTATTGAAAACATTGTGGGAAAAGGAGAAAATGCTGGTAACCAGCATTTTCTCCTCTTCCCACAATGTTTTCTGCCCTTTAAAGGGCAACTTCTGTTATTCGAACCACGTTGAAGTGGTCGTCTACAAATACTTAAAATACTTATTATTCTAAAATTTTGTAGTCTGTTAAAGACTTAAACTGATTTCTATCCATAGCTTTCCAAATATGATTTTTTTTACGCCCCAGTCGGCGGCAGCTTTTTAAGTAATTGTCTGAAAAAAAAGTTATCTTCCTTTTTCCTAAAGTTTGTCCCCCTTTACATTCTTTTATTTGTTTCCTTTTGTATGTTGTTCAAAACATAGCTGTTGGGTAACAGATGGGAGCCAGTTCCTATAAAGTATGTCGACCAGGATCGTTAAAACAAGGGGTTGTGTGGAGTTAAGCAACGGTCAATGTCCATAATCCCTCCAAACTCTATACTTGTTAAATCATTGTGTCAGAAGGTGAGGATGCTCTATACAAGCAGTGTGTCTCCTTCTTTTACGACAATGTTTACAAAAACGGTTTGCTTCAAGATGAAAAAACCATCGTTTGCAAGAGGTAACATCACTAGGTTGTACCGTGTTTTGACGTTCATTAATAAACAAACTGTGTTATCGCATTTATATGGCGAATTGGTCAGTCCAATATCAAATGACAAAATCGGCTAATGCGAGAAAAAATTCGGCCAATATCAAATGACAAAATCGGCCAATACGAGAAAAACTCGGCCAATATCAAACGACAA
Organism: Tridacna gigas; assembly: GCA_945859785.2. Taxonomy (NCBI): domain Eukaryota; kingdom Metazoa; phylum Mollusca; class Bivalvia; order Cardiida; family Cardiidae; genus Tridacna; species Tridacna gigas. The sequence continues at coordinate 9,857,528 of OX244029.2, read as the reverse complement.
AATCGGCCAATACGAGAAAAACTCGGCCAATATCAAATGACAAAATCGGCCAATACCAGAAAAAGTCGGCCAATATGACAAATCCAAAATGGCGGACAACTTCAGGCCATTAATTAATAACATTGTCATTAATCAAGTAATTTCGTATTGGCCAAGTTACAGGTCATCCGTCTGCAGTATCGGCTCTCGGCCTTCGGATTCTAGCTGATATCGCAGACACTGGACCTGTAATCCGGCAAATACAAAATTACTTGATCAGAGCTCCAGATAGAGGAGTGATTTTGATTTCAAATTTGAAAATATTAATCACTCTCTACTAAACCCTTTGTCATGGGTACTCATTAGAATCGTCCCATCGAGACGTATCTAATGAGTACCCACAACATAGGGTTTGGCAGAGAAATAATGGATTTAGAATACTATCACTCTCTTTTATCTGGAGGTCTGCTTAATTAATAATATTATATTATCGAGTACAAACCTTGCCAGCAGTGTCAAAAAGGCTAAAATGGAATGATTTCTGGTCAAGCATCACAGTCGCTGAAACGATAAAAAAGAAATGGTTTATGTTCTGTGAAAAGGCGATGTAAAGCATTTGCGAAAGAAGTATCGACCAGGTCAGCCTGCACAGTCCGCGCAGGCTGACCATGGTCGAAACTTTTTGCTAAAAGTAAATTTTCTGCATGTCAAAGGGCAGTGTATCTCATTTTTTCAGCCGGTTGTCAGTAAAACAGGATTTTTATGGATCCATAATTATGTGATGACTTGCTTGGTATTATGCATCACGGGGATGCATAACTTTTGCCAGAGCAGGGGTCAAAATGCTTTGTACGTAAAAATGTAAGCTACGTGTATGAAGTCATTACGTCCCGAAACTGAGTCATAGCAGACCATTTTTAACTCTTTACCACACAACGACGAGTTTTAACGCCTCTGGGAAATCAGACTTTTGAAAACATCGGGGGAAAAGGAGAAAATGCTGGTAACCAGCATATTCTCCTTTTCCCACGATGTTTTCAAATCTTTCAGAAACAAATTCTGTCATTTGAGCCACATTTACTTTGTTATCTGCAAATGCTTTGAATTTGGGCCAGTCTAAAATTTTGTCGTCTGGTAAAGTGTTAGCCATGACCATATCTATTGTCACGCACCTAATTGATCTTATGTCATATTAACTCTTTACCAATCGACAAAAATTTGGACACCACTAAACGGAAAGCATTTGCAGACGACAATTTAAATGTAGTTCAAATGATGATTTCTGTCTTTGATAGGATAGTAAACATTGAGGGAAAAGGAGAAAATGCTGGTTATCAGCATTTTCTCCTTTTACCGCAATGTTTTCAAAAGCTTTCTTGTTCAGGGTCGTAAAACTCGGGATTAAAAGTCGTTCGTGGCGGAAGTTATTCGGAAACCAGAAATTTCTTTTCTCTTATTTGGTTTGTTTCAACTCCGATGTCAAACACATTACTCTTATATCACGGCCATAGCCCAAAATTTTAGATGTCTTTCCTGGGTTTCACCGGTACTAGACTTGGTTTTTACAGTGTTTTGCTGAAGGCTACCCCCATGGTTTAGGCGCTGTCAGCGTCAACAGAATACAGAACTAACTGTATATATTTCGAACGCAGAACTTTATCACTTGGCTTCGGCAGACCCTTTTCCCACGATTCGGGATGGACAATAATTTATTGATTGATTTTCGATTATTTATCGTCGCCACCGGTTGCCAAATATGAGCGACGCCCCAAGAAGACTGTTAGTTATGTTACAGCGGACAATGCAGAGACAGTGCAGAGATACAGGACGAAAGCAATCCTTAGTTACGCCTGGTTCTTTAACCCTTTCCCAAACGACAAGTTTTGGACTGGTCCAAATTGAAAGAGTTTGCAGACGACAATTTTAAAATTGATGAAAATGGCAGAAAGTTGTCAAAAAAGGTAGAAAACACTGTGGGAAAAGGAGAAATTGCTCGTTACGAGCAATTTCTCCTTTTCCCACAGTGTTTTCAAAAGACTTGTACTTCAGACACATGAAAACCAGGGCTTGTTTGGGAAGGGTTAGCGTGCTCGGTGTCACAGTGTAGGACCGGAAGTATGCATTGTATGCGACTTGGGGTTCTGTACAGTGACATCTGTCACTTGGTGTTAAAGTTGTGTTCACACGGCAAGTTAAACTGGTGCTTTTTCATTTATTTTGATAGTTTTTATGAAATAATCATATCCCAGTTATTTGTTTGTTATGTATAGACCGTATCAGGAACACGTATGTGCGCTGTGAACCTTCCATACAGCAATAGGGATGCCTTGATCAGTGGACCGTGCTAAAAATACAGATAATTTTGTCCCAAAACAATGACTTTTTTATTCGATTTCTCGAAGTTCAAAGGTAAATGTACAGTTTCCTTAGTCATATTTTTGTGAAACTATGTCAAGGTTGGTAACAAAGTCGACTTCATTCTTCATTATCCTTCGTTTAAAATGGCACGTGGAAAAATTTTCGGTTGTACAGTCATCCGAGATCTATAAACCGCTTACAAGTGACTGTACAAATTCCTTCTCTCAAAATGCCGTTTTAAACGAAGGATAAGGAATATTGCAGTCGACTTTGTTACCAAACTTTGACATGTTTTCACAAAAATATGAATAAAGGAACTGTTTATACATTCTCCGTTGTGAAAACAGGTTTTTAACACTGATTAATCGAGTAAAAACGGCATTGTTTTCGGACAAAATCATCTGCATTTTTAGCACGTCAATGGTCAAGGCATCCCAATTCCTCTAAGGAAAGTCCACAGCGCACATACACGTACGTGTTCCTGATATGATCTATACATAACAAACAAATAACTGGATATGAATATTTTATAATAACTATCAAAATTAATGAAACATCACCAGCTGGACTTACTGTGTTAACACAGTTTTTCACACCGTGTAGGGCACCGTCACGCGGTACCTCTGTTTAATGTCCAATTCGAAAGACGTTTTAGTAATTTTAGGAGGCCAGCCGTGGGGATCGAACCCATATCCTCAAGTGTCCAGAGATTTGACGTCTACAAGTCTCATACTCTACCACCGGAGTTATTGGGTATGGCGATCAGACGATAATTTAGTATTGCGTGACCTTTAATACAAGAGAAAGTCAAAACAACTAAAATCACCACTCGTCAATATATCGATGATAACGTAATTTTAAAGGCATGTCCGATCTTTTCATATAAGTGTCTTGTTTACTGCGTCATAGTATGACTGAACCAAAGGTGCAAGCAGATTTTTGGACTCTTATCCTGCCATACCTGAGCACGCTATAAAATTTTTCAGCAAGTGCAGACTAAGATTAGCCTGCACAAAACCACAGTCTGATCCTGATCTATACTAACTGGTTAGAGCTACAATAAATGTTTCTTTATATTATCACATGAACCCTTCCAGTGCACAGGCGTTCGTTTTGTGACGAACTTAGCCATCTATATAATGTAATATATAAGATTTATAATTTTACATTATATAGATGGCGAAGTTCGTCACAAAACGAACGCCTGTGTTCCAGCGGCATAGGCGAAAATATACTTTCGCGAACGGCATAAAGCCAAGATCAGACTGCACAGAAGGTGCAATTTGATTTTAGATCTATACCATCCGCTTGTTCCGTCAAGTTTGTGAGATAAACATCTTACTCAGTTTCAGTGGATGGTAATTTATTCCGTCAAAAAAGGTCAACTTTATAGATTTGGAGCAGAAAACAACATATTTAATGTGCTAGTAAACGATATAAAAGAGTCAAGTTCTGTGAAAAAGGGGTTTAATGCATCTGCAAAAAGTATCGACCCAAGTCAGCCTGCGCAGTCCGCGCAGGCTGACCTGGGTCGAAACTTTTTGCTACTGGTCAATTTTCTGCATGTCAAAAGACTGTTCTACACTACAGTTCGAACCTGAAACTGTTAGTGCTCATTCTCCACCTTCTATTTTCTGATTCCTTTCTCTTTTCTGTTTTTCTCTCTTTTTTTTTTGTTACGTCATTTCATTATCTATTTCAACACTTGTAGTGACCTTTAATTTGTATTATATATGAGTATATTACGAAATGCATGTGTATGCATAAGTAATTAATAAAATCTAATCTATCTATCTAAGCCTAATGATTCAGTCGGTTGTTAGAAAGAATGGATCTGATGGATCAATAATTCTGTTATGACCTTCCATGATTCTGTAGTGCCTCATGGAAATGCATTGAACCCCCCTTTTGCCAGAGCGCCGCTCAATTACATAGCGTGACAATAAACAGTATTAATTCGACGGGACATGCGTACATATACATTCTATCTCCCTGGTAGTACGTTGTTTAAGTACCAACAACGGAAATGGACGAGCGTTTTGCAGGTGAACAATGTCAGAAACTTTGAAATATCGATGTAAAATCGACGTTTACAGGTCGATTGGGTGTATTTTTTTGTATTTATATTATTTAGAGCTTCTCTACATTATCTCACTTTCTTAATGGTGACAGATCATTACATTTAGATCAGCAGGGTCCGTACTCACCAACCATTCTTAAGGATATTCTTAGTCTTGTTCTCCAAGATTTTCTAAATTTGAAAGTAACGCAACTTCTGATTGGCTAAACCAAATGGTTTAGCCAATCAGAAGTCGTGTTACTTTCAAATGTAGAAAATTTTGGAGAATAAGACAAAGAACGTTCTTAAGAGTGGTTGGTGAATACGGACCCTAAATTGTTTAGAACCAGTATTTTCAAACTCAAACTGCTGTGGCAATTATTATTTTTTTGTTTGTCTGTTTGAATTGTGTTTGAAGCCCCTTTAACAGGATTTCAATCATAACGCGGTGACAGTACATTTAACCATGTTTCATTAGTACCTGACTAGTGCTTTGCACTGTCTTGACCAAGAACACTCCTATCGTTGCATAGCATTTCTACAGCGAACCATAGAGCCATGGAAAACCATATTGGATAATAAAAATTAAATTTTTACAAAAATACAAAATTTTGGACTCGTCCAGATTCAATGCATTTACAGATGACAAATTAATGTGATTCAAACGTTGAGGTTTGTTTTGATTGCCGTGGAAAAAAACCTTCGAAAAAAAAAAAAAGAAAATGATGGTTCCCAGCATTTTCTCCTTTTTTCCTCCACAATGTTTTCCAAAGCCCTCCTTCTCAAGGTTCTTAAAACTCAGGACTCTGATCTTTGATCTACTTTGTCCGCTATTCAGTTTTTGTTTCCTGGTATGAGCAGTTTTAAAATTGAGATAATTTCGTCTCTTGTCCTGATTAAGAAAGCGCACTTCGTTTGTTTGGTGCTTTGATGGTTAATGCTGAAACCCGGGCTTCTGGGCTTCCCCCTGACTACGCACCTGCATATGATCAATCGTAAATCAGCCGAGGAATTTGATCAATGGATCACTCAAGGTTTGCCAAATACTGAACCTCGTATATTTTGTTTACGGACTTGACGAGTTATTCACTATGTTTGAGCCTTGCTCTGGGAAACGGGGGCTTAATGCATCACCGAAAAGTATAAACCCATGTCGGCCAGCGCAATCCTCGCAGGCTGACCCGAGTCGAAACTTTTTGCTATTGGTCAATTTTCTGCCTGCCCAAGGACCAGCCTATCCTGGGATTAAGCCGGTTGTTAGACAAAATGGATTTGATAGGTCCATAACTATGTAAGTACATGTACTTGCTTGGAATGATGCATCAAAGAGATACATTAAGTCCCCCTTTCACAGAGCATGGCTCAGTTGTTTCCGGAAGTGACAATAAAGCAACAATAGTGCAACATTACTGACTCATACCAATGTCACATATTTTTCTCCACAGCTATTGTTTTTTTCCCATCAATTGTACCGATCCCCTAGAAAAAGCCGATTTTCTGACCTTTTTTCCCACTCTCTTGCTATCGGTTATAGACTTGTTGCACTTACAAGTTGAATGAACCTTATAACCTCTAAACTGCTCAATAGGTTCAATGAAACTTTCAAGCCGGCAGTAAAACCCAAGTTTCGCTATTTCATTATTATAATTATAATTATTATTATCATTATTATTTTTTTTTTTTTTTGGGGGGGGGGGGAGATATCTGCTTATCGAACATAGGTCAGTGTCAATCCAAAATCAGACTGCAAATTCTATGCAGTTTGATCTTGATCTACACTATCCGCAAAATGTCATTGAGTCGCGCTTAGCAGCCTAAGGTTTAACCGTTAAGCTGTTAATCGCGACCCACTGACTTTTTGCGGACAGTGTAGATCAAGATCAGACTGCACAGAACGTGCAGTCTGATCTTTGATCTACACTGTCCGATGCGGTATTTTCTTTCCTGTGAAATCAACTTTGAAACCGCAATGTTTGGGCTTTTAGTATTGAGTAGAAATTTGTGTTTCATTTATTCAGCAGTTTAAGTGTTAAGCCTATACCGAACAATTCCGAGTTTTAACGAGCTTGCGCAAGAAGACTTTTAGAAACATTATGAGAAAAGGAGAGAATGCTGATAATCAGCATTTTCTCCTTTCCACACAGTGTTTTCTATCCTTTCACATAGAAGTCTTATTGGTTTAGCAACATTTACTTTGTCGTCTGCAAATACCTTGAATTTGGACAGGTCCAAAATTTTTGTCGTTTGGTAAAGAGTTTAGTCTTTACCAGCTGAAAAGAAAAAGTTAGTCTTGTTCTTATTGAATGATTTTGCAGGCGACAAATTAAATATGGCGAAAATGATGATATATTTATTCGAAAAGGTAGAAAATATTGTTGGAAAAGGAGAACATGCTGGTCCAAGATACTAAAAGGTGTCTAACTGTTTTGGTTGACTCAAAGTCAGACTGTAGATAAACGCTTAACCCTTTACCGCACAATGACGCCTTATAACGCCCCTGGGAAAGAGGCCTTTTGAAAACATTGTGGGAAAAGGAGAAAATGCTGGTAACCAGCATTTTCTCCTTTTCCCACAATGTTTTCTATCCTGTCAAAGAAAAATTGCACCATTTGTGCCACATTGAAATTGTCGTCTGCAAATGCTCTCAATTTGGACAAGGCTAAAATTTTGTCGTCTGGTAAAGGGTTAACTCTTTTACCTGATGAGAACCAAAAAGACGGCCTATAAAATTTCCAGGCGTTGGTAGAATTATGAATCTTAACCCTTGTCCTGCTAAATAAAAGAAACGAAACTTTCAAGCCGATAGTAAGAACCCAAAATTTCCTATTTCAAAGGTATCTTTGGAGGAGAGATATCTCCTTATCAGACAGTGTAGATCCAAGATCAGACTGCACGTTCTGTGCAGTCTGATCTTGATCTACGCTGTCTGCAAAAGGTCAGTGAGTCGCGCTCAGCAGCCTGAGAGTTTAAACGGTTGGTATCTAGGAGCCAGGAACTTATATATAGAGATATAGACTTTAGTCAATTCAGGACCTGGTATAATACTTTAAAAGTTATAACAATAGAATCCATACATCACGGAACTATTTATAAACATGGTACATGTAACTCGGTTTGTTCCGGTATTATTTCCGGGACTTGAGTGCAGGCTAAGGTTTAAAACTAGAATTAAGACTGGCAACTAGACTTCTAATCTGCCAGCGACTTGAGCACTGACAGACTGTTTTGTAACATATTATCAGACTCCTGATGATATTAATACATAAAATGATTTGAATTGAATTTGCCTGTATTTTGACACCCCTATTGTTTCCTTTTGGTCGTTACTGGGCCTTTTAATCGTTTCGGCGCCATAGGCGAAAGCAGGAGCTTTTTGCGGACGGTACAGGTCAAGATTAGATTGCGCAGTATCATCTTGGACCTATACCGTCCGCCAGTTTAGTCAAGCCTTTAACCCTTTTCCCAAACAAGCCCTGGTTTTCACGTGTCTGCAGTACAAGTCTTTTGAAAACACTGTGGGAAAAGGAGAAATTGCTCGTAACGAGCAATTTCTCCTTGTCCCACAGTGTTTTCTACCCTTTTCGATAACTTTATGCCATTTTCATCAAATTTAAAATTGTCGTCTGCAAACTCTTTCAATTTGGACCAGTCCAAAATTTGTCGTTTGGGAAAGGGTTAAGATAGAAATCTTTCGGAATTATAGCTGACTGCTTTTTCGGCCGTCGAGAGAGGTCGAGTTGGTGTATGAGCCTTGTTAAACGGGGTTAAATGCATCCGCAAAAAGTGTCTTGTTGTTGCTGGTCAGTTTTCGGCATGACAGAGTACTGGTCTACCTCATGATTCAGTCGGTTATTTGACAAAGTGGTGGTTTTAGGGATTCTTTAATTATGTCTTTCTTGGAAAATTGCATTACGGAGATGCATTAGGCCCCCTTTTGCTAGAGCATGGCTCATATAGATAGGACCGTACTCTGTGCAAAAAGGGGGTTTAAAACAATTCCAAAATGTATGGACCCAAGTCAGTCTGCGTAGTGCGCGCAGGCTAACCTGAATCGAAACTTTTTACTACTTGTCAATTTTCTGTATGTACAAGGATCATTCTACCTCATGATGCAGTTGGGGTTCTTTTTTTTGCAAAATGAATTTTATGGATGGATAAATTTTATGTAATGGCTTGCTTGGTGTAGTGCATTGCAGAGATGCACTGAACCTCCTTTTGCGAGAGCATGGCTCATATATATTTGTCGCTTAACTCTTTACCACACAAGAAAAATTTAGACTGGTCCAAATTGAAAGCATTTGCAGACGACAATTTAAATGTGACTCAAATAATGGAATTTGTCTTGGATAGGGTAGAAAAAAATTGTGGGAAAAGGAGAAAATGCTGGTTACCAGCATTTTCTCCTTTTCCCACATTTTTTTTCAAAAGGCCTCTTCCTCAGGGTCGTTAAAAGTCGGGATTGTGTGGTAATGGGTTAAAAAACTGAATGGTTAATCAGTTCTCTCTACTCATAGTGATCTTAACCCTTATCTTCATAATAACTTAAATGGAACTTTCAAATTGATGGTGAAAACCAACATGTTGGTATTTTAAAGTTATGGGGGGTTGGGGAAATATCTCCTTATCGGACAGTGTAGATTCAAGATCAGACTGCACGTTCTGTGCAGTCTGATCTTGATCTACACTGTCCGCAAAAGGTCCGCGACTCGCGCTTAGCAGCCTACGGGTTAAAACACCATCTATCTACTCCACAGGGCGGGGTAAAAATCAAATAGGTCTTAAATGTTTCAAGATGTCTATCTGCATTGAAACATTGTCAGCATGTCTCGCAGCGTCACTTGTGGTTTTAGGAAATTATTTTTTGATTTCTGGGAACCGAGACAGAAAATCTTCCTTGTTGTATTTCTTTGTCTTAGACTTGATGGCGTGATTACTTACATGTTCGTCGTTAAATGTAAGCTTAGATAGCCTTGAAGAAGAAGAAGAAGAAGGAGGGGGAGAAGAAGAAGAAGAAGGAGAAGAAGGAGGAGGAGAAGAAGAAGAACAACAACAACAGAACAGCAACAACAACAACAGCAGCAACAGCAACAACAACAACGACAAAGAAGATGAAATTAATTGTTTATTGCTACCTTTCTTCTTTTACATCTATTTCAGCCATGCTCTGACAAAAGGGGGGCTTAATGCATCCCCGTGATGCATGATACCAAGCAAGTCATCACATAATTATGGATCCATAAAATCCGTCTTGTGTCACAACCTAAGCACTGGATCATGAGGTAGGCTGGCCCTTCAATATACTATGAATAAATAGGCCAATGCCAAAAGGTTTCTGCCTAGGTCAGCCTACGCGCACTGCGCAGGTTGACCTGGGTCGATACTTTCCGCAGATGCACTAAGCCCCCTTTTCAAAGAGCATGACTCATTTTCATTTTTCTCTTAACCTTTGGTTAACATAACAAATGATTATTTAGGAAACTTCTTAAATGCAAACCCCCACAACAGTTATATTGTATCAAAGAGAGTAGATTTAGATCAGACTGCACGGATATGCAGTCTGGTCTTGATCTACTTTCTTTAGTATAGGCCATTCGAGTTCTCTGTTTATTATATGTTTCCTAATGGCCCCGGCCGAACATATGTTTTTTTTTTTCATTCTTTTGAACCGAAGGTAATATTGTCGAAACATTACTAAGAATACTTGTTGCTGATACTGCAAAAAAATATATATATATCCTGTGCATATCAAATATTTATCAGTTTGTCTGGCAGAATGGCGCAAAACAGCAGAAATCCATTCTTCTTCGCATAACAGTCATCATTGACGGCGCGCTAAAATAACACGATCATAAATCGTAGATTGCACAAAACATATATGAAGAATTCGGAAATTGGTTTATTCTTTACCAATATGAAATTATAGAATTGTCAAAGGTTGAAAGCAATTGCAGACGACAAATTAGCCGTTTGGCCATGGGCGAAAGCAAGGGCTTTTGTGGACGGCATAGATCAAGATCAGACTGCACAGAACATGCGGTCTGATCCTGGATCTATACCATCCGCTTGTTGATTCAAGCCTACAACATAAAACTCTTTGAGAGTTTCAATGGATTATATCTTCAGCTGTTGGACGAGGTCGAATTCATAATTGAGCCATGCTCTGTGAAAAGGAGGTTTAATGCATCTGCGAAAAGTATCGAGCCAGGTCAGCCTGCGCAGTCCGCGCAGGGTGACCTGGGCCGAAACTTTTCGCTATTGGTCAATTTTCTGTATGTCAAAGGACCAGTCCATCTCATGATTAAGTCGGTTCTTAGACAAAATTGACTTTTTGGATCCGTAATCATGTGATGACTTGCTTGGTGTTATGCATCACGGGGATGGATTAAGCACCCTTCTGCCAGAGCATGACTCAATATTTGGCACTGGAAAAGTTAACCCTTAACCTGCTAAATAAGTTAAATGAAACTTTCAAGCCGAAAGTATAAACAAAATTTTGCTGTATCAATGGTCCTTTTGGGAAAAAATATCTCCTTTTCGGACAGTATAGATCCAAGATCAGACTGCACGTTTTGTGCAGTCTGATCTTGATCTACGCTGTCCGCAAAAGGTCCGTGAGTCAGGCCTAGCAGCCTAAGGGGCTAATGTATCTCCGTGACGCATTATACAAAGCGAATCATCACATAAATGTAATTATGGATCCATAAAACCCATTTTGTCTGACAACCGACTGAAGCCTGAGGCACAATAGTCCTTGGACATGCAGAAAATTTACCAAAAACAAAAAAAAAAAAAGAAAATCGACCCACGTCAGCCTGCGCGGACTGAGTAGGCTAACCTGGGTTGACACTTTTTTGTAGATGCATCAAACCCCCTTTTCACAGAGCATGGTCCATCTGTTGGGTTTATTTCGAGCTCTTAGGTTTAAGGAAGCACTCCATGTGACTAGTATTCGGATGTTATCTTTTCCGTCCAGACATCCTGAAAGGAAATCTGGGCGTGTTAAGATCGATGAAGCGTTTTCCGTGTACAAGTATTTTATCCACACTAGCACTCATGTATCATCTTTTTAAAGAGACATTAAACCAGATTTTAATCTAAAAGTGTTTAGGGGTGAGAAAGTTGATATTTCATCAGGGAAAATATAATAAAAACGTGACTGTTTACTTATAGTCGGGGAAAAACAAATACTAGTGAAATAAAAAAGAAATGAAAAATTGGTTCCGCTGGGGTTCAAATCCACGACCTTCAGAACCAAAGTCGGCCGCTCTACCAACGGAGCTAAAGGGCCATTCGATGTATCATCGTGTTGGTTTAAGCATACATGTATTTACATGTATCTGTAATCATAAATTACAAAATGATCATCGTGTTAAAATGTATTTATCTCTTGTTATGCAACAGAGGCTATATCGTTACTAACGGAACAGAAAATTTTACAGTAAAAGTAAGAAAAAAAAACCCCTCGGAAATCCTCGGTTTTTCCTCGTGCTTTCTGTATGTATTTCTATCTATGTTTAACTGCTAAAGCCATCTTTGCACGCGAATAAAAATAAGCAGCCTTTGTAATATTTCCCTCCCCCGCCCCCCCCAAAAAAATCAAAAACACTTCCAAAACGACATCTGATTAAACCCCCCTTTAAGTCAAAGCTAACGATAGTTAAGTTTTTACCAGACGACGAAATTCTTCCATATTAAAAGCATTTGCAGACAATAAAATGGTCGAAATGATGGGACTAGTGTCTGAAAGGGTAGAAAACATTTTTGGGGGGAGGAGGGGGGAAAGAATTAAAACATCTTAACATTCAATCTGATTTTTTGATCTACACTTTCCGATACGTTAAAACAGTCCCGCGAAAACCCAACGCGACCCTAAGCATGATTATTTTGATATTCTGATGCTTTCTCTTTTCTTTCTCCAAAAATACATCTGAGTCATGCTCTAGCAAACGGGGGTTAAATGCATGCCTGTGATGCATCATACCAAGCAGGTTATCACATAAATATGGATCCATAATGTCCATTTTGTTTAACAACCAAATGATGAGGTAGACTGGTCCTTTGACAAACAGAAAATTGACCAATAGCAAAAAGTTTCGACCTAGGTCAGCCTGCGCGGACTGCGCAGGCTGACCTGGGTCGATACTTTTTTGCAGATGCATTAAGTCCCCTTTTTACAGAACATGGCTCAAAGATTATATTCGGTATAGCACTTAAAGAGCAAAGTTCTATTCAGGAAAGACCCATGAGAATTTTCACATGGTCTTAAAATAACCAAGAAGAACAATACAATCGGACGTTGGCGTCTGGCTGTCACTGTCATTGTTCAGAGATAAGTAGATTTAGACCAAAATAGTAAACAGCACAGCGTTGCGTAACAAAAACAAGAAATATTTTTTAACTCTTTACCAATCGACACAATAATATTCGACTTGACCAAATTGAAAGCATTTGCTGATGACAAAATAAATTTAGATCAAGTAAAGATTTCTGTCTTTGATATAGTAGAAAACAATATGGGAAAAATGAGAAAATGCTGATTACCAACAGTCTCTCCTTTTCCCACGTTTCCAAAAGCCTTCTTCTTCCGGGTCATGAAAACTCGGTATTGTGTGGTAAAAGGTTAAACAAAAGATAGACGGTTTAAGAGGTACACGACTGAATATTGAAACACTTTTGTGGTTTCATGTCAAGAGAAATAATAATAAGTACAGGTGACAGCACTTGCTTGTTTTTCCACATTGTTTTGCACATCGTTGAAAAGGGAAATTTTCAAGCGAATATTTTATAGATGAGTCGTTCTCTGGCAAAAGCGGGCTTAATGCATTTCCGTGATGCATTGTACTAAGCAAGTCACCACGTCATTATGAATCCATAAAACATGCTTGGTCCAACAACCGACTGGTTCATTGAATAGAATGTCCTTTGAAATGCAGAAAATTGGCCAAGAGCAAAAAGTTTCGACACAGGTCTGCCTGCGCGAACTGCGCAGGCTGACATGGGTGGATACTTTCTGCAAGTACATTAAGCTCCTTTTTCATGAAGCATGGCTCACATAAGAATGGTTGGTGAATACGGGCCCTCGGCACCGTGGAGCAACTCTATGCGCTCTTAAGACAATGTAGATTAAGATCAGTTTGCATATTCCGCGCAATGTAGTCGTGGATTTACACCATCTGTTACGATAAGAATTTTCAAGATCATCAGAATCATAACATAATGAGTTTTTATTACTGACTTGATTTGTTTTTCAAACATCAACTATTTTCGCACCCAAAGTGAAAACATTGGCTCTGGCGGGCGACATAGATCAAGATCAGACTGCTCATACCGTCTGCTTTTTCAGTCAATCATAATAAGGCAATAGATGTTTCTACGTTTTAGAGGGTTGTACTTTCAGCCATTAAATGGGGTCGAACGTATAATTGAGCCATGCTCTCAGAATAGAGGGCATAATGAAGAAGAAGAAGAAAAAGAAGAAGAAGACTTGCTTGGCATAATGGATGACGGAGATATACTAAACCACCTTTTCTCAAAGCATGGCTCATGTACATGGCACCGAAAGAGATCAGTAATTTAAGGCTTTGATGATTTTTGCCATCAAAAGCTTTGATTTTCCCTTTTCTGTTCAAATACGTCTTTCTGCGCCCATTTCGTTGACAGTTTCTTGAAAAGATTATGGAATAGAGGCTAAGATTGCTTGTTGTAATAAAATATTTCGCACGTGAAATTATGAGTTATGAGGACACATTATAAGGATGAATTAAATGTTTATTTTTTGTGCGGTGATCTTGTTAATTTCTTTTCTTGAATGTTGTTTAACGCAGTTTCAACATTATTTCAATTAAATCTCGGCGGCCAGTGGACCATCCATGCTTTCCTGATGTTTCTCCTCCCAGTGCTTTTCACAATATTCTTACCAAGCCATTGGTTGTTTTCTCACATAACCATCGTCGAAACAATGATCAGCGGCGAGAAATGATCGAATTCTGTCGCAATGACTATCATCAGTCCCTGGAAAGAAATTGGCCAAGCTGAAGATTCGAACCGGCGACCCCCTGGTTCCAAGCAACGTGCCTTATTGACTGAGGTACTGAGGCTTACCTTAGTCTCGTAAACCTTGATCCTGCTACGAAAGTGAAATGAAACTTTCAAACCGATAGTAAAAACTCAAATTTTGCTATTTCAACGGTATCTTTTGGGAAAAAATATCTCCATATCGGACAGTGTAGATCAAAGATCAGACTGCACGTTCTGTGCAGTCTGATCTTGATCTACAGTGTCCGCAAACGGTCAGTGAGTCGCCCTTAAGGGTTAATTTTTTAGCATATGACAACATTTTTGCCCTCTCCAAATTGAAAGCATTTGCAGACGACAAAATAAACGTGACACAAATATTGAAATATGTAAGTGAAAAGGTAGAAAACATCGTGGGAAAAGAAGAAAATGCTGGTTACCAGCATTTTCTCCTTTTCCCACAATGTTTTCAAAAGTCCTCTTCTTTACGGTCGTTTAAATTCGGGGTTGTGTTTCTATGGGTTAAATATAACCCAAAAATACTACAACCGCAAACCAAAAATTATTCAAATGGCGGAAAAAGAAGTCCTAGTCAATTTGACAAAAAAAAAAACATTCGAACAACAAACAAACAGATCATACCCAGTAGAAACGCAGCGATAGACGTCTGTTTGTTTATGGAAGAATATTATGAATGAGGCAGACGGCTGCACCTTTCTTCTATTGATTTCGGAACGCTTTTCCTGTTATCCCTTTTCACTGCTTCTTGTGGCAGACGACATTTGAAAACAATGTGACAAAAGGTATCCACAACGAAAAAAGACATTTTTTTTTATCTACAGTTTTGTTCTTCTTATTCGTGTCCATTAATACACAAAGAGAAATAATGGGGTGACCTTTGTCTTTTATGATACGTAAAATTAAGACGAGCTCATATGAATTACAGGAAAAGAGATTAGGATGTTTTCTAAACTAGAATGCTTTTTTCCCACTGAACGTGACTCAGACATTTCTAACTAAACAGCTGTTTCTTACATTTGCACCCCTATTGCCAAACCTTTTACCGAACAATCCATGATTTTAATGACCTTGAGAAAGAAGTCTTTTGAAAACATTGTTGGAAAAGGAGAAAATGCTGGTAACCAGCATTTTCTCCTTTTCCAACAATGTTTTTTTTTTTATTTTACACTTTCAAAGAACTTGAGTTCCCTTGTACCACTTTGGAACTTTTCAAACTGCAGACGCTTTCATTGTGAGAAGAATCTAAGATCTGCCATTTGGGAAAGAGTTAAATCTTTACAAGACGATTAAATTTTAGACTCATCCGAATTGAAACTATTTGCAAATGAGAAAAAATAAATGTGGATCAATGAAAGGATTTGAATTTGCAAGCCACAAAAAAAAAAAAACATTTTAGGACCAGTGAACCATCATTTTTTCCACGTTTTTCCACAATCTTCTACAATGTTTTCAAAATATATTTTCCTTGCTGTTGTAGAAACACAGGAAGTGTTTTTTAAGGGGTTAACATTTGCACGATAAATGGAATAAATTGGTTTTTAATTGCCACGGTTTAAATAACCATTCCACCGCAGATGAACAGATGTTTTCATTTAAGTTTAGAACCAAGTAACGGACGGTGTAGATCAAGATCAGACTGCACGTTCTGTGCAGTCTGATCTTAATCTACGCCGTCGGCAAAAGCTGTCTTTATCGTTGATTGAGATGGAAGGAATAAAAACGCGTTTGGGTGAAAGATATTTTAAAGTGAACTTCTTTTTTCTTATCATCTGGGATTTTTTGATGAATATGCCAAATGATAAATGGATTCCTGAGGTCTGATGGAGCATAATCCAGCAGGAGCGGTAGTCAGTTACGAACCAAAAAGAGTGCGTTGTAGCTGCAAGATCAGACTGCAGGTTTCGATCCGTCTGATCTTAACCCATAGGCTGCGAAGCGCGACTTAAAGCCCATTTTACGGACAGTGTGGATTCAAGATCAGACTGTTCAGATCGTGCAGTCAGATGTTGAATCTACACTGTCTGATAAGGAGATATTACCCCCCCCCCCCCCAATGAAAACAAAAAAAAATAAAAAACAAACTTCGCATTAGCAACATTTGGATTTTTACTATTGGCGTGAAAGCTTCATATATAGCTCTTTACCAAAAAACAAAATTTTAGACTTGCCTAAATTGAAAGGATTTGCAGACAACAAATTAAATGTTAACTCAAACATGAATCTTGTCTTTCATAGGGTAGAAAACATTGTGGGAAAAGGAGAAAATGCTGGTTACCAGCATTTTCTCCTTTTCCCACAATGTTTTCAAGAGCCTTCTTCCTCAAGGTCGTTAAACGTAAGGATTGTGCGGTAAAGGGTTAACTTATTTAGCAGGTTACGGGTTAACCTATGCCTTCCGCAAAAAAAACCCATCTTGTATTGCAATGAATACTCTACATAATTACTTGGATCATGAAGCATAACATAACATAACTATCTATCACAAAAACTTTTGAAATGTCTTTTTGTTGTCTTAGTCACATTTAAAGGCCCACTGGCTGCCATATGTAGATAATTCTGGGAGTCAACATACGGATAAATTAAATCGATACCATTTGAAAGTAGGGATGTTATTATAAATCTGATAAAGTGTTGCAGTGCTTTCTGTAAAAGTTCCAAATGCTGGCAGAATCAAAGCGCTGAAAGCACTGGTGTGGCATTTGTCAAGGCAGCCGTTGTGTGGAACTAATAATTTGAAAAATAAAAAAATAGAAAATTTTTCAGTATATTCACTTGAAAGTCAGCTTATTGGATACAGTCATGCACAATCCAATAGAGTAGCGTGCAATCTTGTGAGACGATTAAGTCCGGGCGGACAATCTCAGGTGCGAATAAGCCTAGGAACGAACTGGTTTCGGGACGAACAAGCACGGTCAGGACACAAAGATTGTGTGTATCATTACGCCAATACAAGGCCATAGCGAATCAAGCTATTTTCGATACAAAGAAGTGTTTCAACAATCGATGGCGTTATCCAATTTATTTCATTACACCATTTTCAACTTTATACCTGAGTACAATCGAAACACTTATTTGTCTTTGAAAAATTGAGATTAATTGGGATTACTTCCTTCGGTTTTGCACAAACTACGATACATGATTTTGAAAATGCCGTATTGAACTTATAGTGGCATTGTCTTCGACAAATGCCACAAA
This sequence comes from Tridacna gigas, assembly GCA_945859785.2. Lineage (NCBI taxonomy): Eukaryota > Metazoa > Mollusca > Bivalvia > Cardiida > Cardiidae > Tridacna > Tridacna gigas. Next base: position 9,839,902 of record OX244029.2, on the reverse strand, counting down.
AATATAGAACGAGAACAAAAGCTGGCAACTTTTGTTCTAGTTTTACAATACATTTTCCTATCGGCGACTTGAACTTGGACGGATTGCACTGTAACACATTGTCGGACTCATAATGATATCCATACATGTAAATGGTATGAATTTAACTTGTCTGTATTTTGACTCCCGAATCGTTTATTTTTGGCGGCTAGTGTGCCTTTAATTTGTCGTCTGGAAATGCTTTAAAACTGGACCCTTCTACCCTTACCACGAAATCCCGAATGTCAACGACTCTGAAGGAAGAGATTTTTGAAAACATTTGTGGAAAAGGAGAATATTTTTGAATTTTTAATTCATCCGTTTGGTGTGTGTATGTCGCTTTCAACCGTTTACACTTATATCGTAACGACTAGTCCACCTATTCACGCTCTCCTGTTGTTTCGTTTAAACCAACGATACGACCTTGGATCAATACATGTAAATTCCGCTTATTTATTAACAGTTATCGTGTTGAATAAGTGAAATGTAACTTTCATGTCGAAAGTAAACTTAACTTTTGGTAAAAAAAAATCTTCTTATCTGACAGTGTAGTTCCAAGATCAGACTGCACGTTCTGTGCAGTCTGATCTTGGTCTACACTGTCCGGAAAAGATCAGTGACTCGCGTTTAGCAGTCTAACGGTTAAGAAAAAAAATCTCAAAGTTTCAATGGATTGCATTCAGCCGTCGAAAGGGGTCTAGTGAATATGACCCATGGTCTGTGATAAAAGGGGGCTTAATGCATTTGCAGTAGGTATCGAACTAAGTCAGCCTGCGCAGTCCGCTCAGGCTGACCTGGGCCGACACTTTTTGCTTTTGGTAAATTTTCTGCGTGTCAAAAGACAACAAATCAAATATTAACTCAAACATGAATCTTGCCTTTCATCGGGTAAAAAACAGTGGTAAATTTTCTGCGTGTCAGTAGACAACAAATTAAATATTAACTCAAACATGAATCTTGTCTTTCATAGGGTAAAAAACATTGTGGGAAAAGGAGAAAATGCTGGTTACCAGCATTTTCTCCTTTTCTCACAATGTTTTCAAAAGCCTTTTCAAAAGACCAGTGTACCTCACAATTCTGTCGGTTGTTATACAAAAACAGATTTTATGGATCTACAATACTGCGATAAGTTGCTTGGTATGGTGCATCCCGGAGATGCATTAAACCCCCTTTTCACAGAGCAGGGCTCATATATTTGGCACTGAAGGAGTTAGCTTGGGTGATAACCATCACTTTTTTAAAAACCCTTTTCCTGCTAAACAAGTTAAATAAAACTTTTAAACCCAAAAAATGTTGTTTCAAACTTATTTTTTTTTTGAGAAAAACTATCCCCTTATTGGACAGTGTGGATGCAAGATTAGACTGCACGTTCTGTGCAGTCTGATCTTGATCTACACTGTCCGCAAAAGGTCGGTGAGTCGCGCTTAGCAGCTTAAGGATTAAAGACGTAATACGTTAATCTTTACAAGAAATCGTTGACAGTGGCTCCAGAGAGGGAGGAATATCATTTCGATAGATAAAACAGACATGCATCTTTTACCAGAGAAAAAGATGTAAAAAAAAAATGGATGTGAGAGCGGAAGAGAGAGAGAGAGAGAGAGCAAAAGACAGAGAGAGCGGAAGAGAGACACAGACAGACAGACAGACAGACAGACAGACGGACAGACACACACACTGACAGATAGACAGACAGACAGACAGACAGAGAGGCCGGTAAGGGGTTAAAAGAACATTCGGAGGTCGATTTTTATCTTGCTCGGGTTTCTTTTGTCTCGAACATTATCCTTTCGCTACCGAGTAACTGATTCTGTCTTTTTTCGAGGTTTACACTTACAATTCTATTGCAGATAAGCATGATTTTGGCTATGATTTTTTAGTAAAGTTGCAGTCTAGATCCGAGATTATAATTCACGTTACGTGCGGTCTGATCGTCATCTACACCGTCTGCAAAAGTCAACTATGTCATCCATGATAGTGAAAGGGTAATTTCTTTACCAGACGACAAAACGTTAGACTCATCTAAATTGAAAGCCTTAGCAGACGCCATTTAAAATTTGATTCAAATGATGGGATTTGTCTTCGAAAGAACAGAAAACATTGCGGGAAAAAGAGAAAATGCTGGTTACCAGCATTTTCTCCTTTTCCCACAATGTTTTCAAAAACCTCTTTTTCGTGAAATCAGGGGTAAAAGGATACTAGGGAAGAAACGCCATTGATAGAATTCTGGTGGCGTAATGCGTCTCTAGCGAATAATGGCTGATTCATTGAATGTTGCGTAACTGACTCTTGCCATGAAATAAGGCGACCAATTTCTCTTTGTTTCGTAAGATCACTCCACGACGGAAATTATATACAGACCCGCCCGAATTGGTGGGAGAAGTCACTGAATGAAGGCAAAAAAAATCACTGCTTTATATATATCTTTTTAATTAGTTTGATTGCATTCTCACTGATGTTTGTTGTTTACTGATGAATTTGTTGATGTTTAAGCCGAGGATGAAAGAATGAAAGGATAAGAAATTAAACGTTCAGTTCTTTCCTCTCTTCAACCCTTAGATAGACAACGCTTATCGTTCTAAATAAGTGAATAGCAAAAACCATAAAATAACAATAGCTGTCAAAAGTAAACAAAGCAGGTTTTGCAATGCATTTAGATTTAATTAAATCCTACCATTTAAAGTATGGAAATTATTATGAAGATGACAATCTGTTATTGTAGGGTCGGTCTAAGAGTCGAGTCGCTGGCAGAGAAATTAATTTCAAAACTAGGTTAAATGCTGCCGGGGTATTCTATCTTTTGTTTACTTTTTGCCTGATTTTGAAATTCATTTTTCTGCCAGCGACTTACACTTGGACTGAACACACAATAACAGATTGTCATCTTCACAATATTTTCGTTACTTTTAAATGGTATGATTTAAATCTAAATACATTTTAAGACCTGCATTGTGTTTTTGACCGCATTGGCCCTTTAGATTTTTCAAATGTATTTTTTTTTGGGGGGGGGGGGGATGGGGGGAGAGATATCTACTAATCAGACAGTGTAGATCAAGATCAGACCACACGTTCTGTGCAGTCTGATCTTGTTCTACACTGTCCGCTAAAGGTCGGTTAGTCGCGCTTAGCATTCTAAGCGTTGAATGCAATTCAATGTGCATTTGCGAAAAGTGGGGATCTAGTTCAAACTGCACAGAACGTGCCTTCTGCTGTCTGGTCTCTAATCTACGCAGTCTGATATGCTCACGAAAACATTATTAGACTGCAAAATATTGGTCTGACGAAACCAGTGAACCAAACCAAATCAATCGACCGACCGACCGACCGACCGACCGACCCACTAGATGGTAGTTCATCTGTCCGCCCGTCCATCCGTCCGCTCGTTCGTCCGTCTGGCCATTCGTTCATTCCATCGCTCCCTCTGTCCGTCAGTCAGTCAGTCCTTCCGTCCGTCCGTCCGTCCGTCCGTCCGTCCATCCATCCATCCATCCATCCAATGACCTTGTTAATCCTTTACCACACAATCCCGACTTTTAACGACCCTGAAATAGAGGCCTTTTGAAAACATTGTGGGAAAAGGAGAAAATGCTGGTAAACAGCATTTTCTCCTTTTCCAACAATGTTTTCTATCCTCCCCAAAATAAATTTCAATTTTTGAGTCACATTTACTTTGTCGTCTGCAAATGCTTTGAATTTGGTCAAGTCTAAAATTTTGTCGTTTGGTAAAGAGTTAGGTCAGTATACTATTCAAGCTTTGGATAGTGAATATTTCAGACTGTATCTTCTGGAAAATAAATCTCGGATGATTTGCCTGTGAAAGGGTAGAAAACATCGTGAGAAAAGGAGAAAATTCTGGTTAAGGTTATGAAATGGAAAAGTAAATCGACTTACCTGCATAGTTATCAAAAACAGTTGGGGTATATTCTTCTTTGAATTCTCGCGAGGACAGCCGGTTCGCGAGACTTGACTTTCCCACGCCAGCGTCCCCAACCAAAACACATTTTATACTGCTTTTCATTTTGTCTCTGAACTCGTATTTCTTCCTCATTGTTTAATCAAGAATTACTTTAAAAGTAGTTCCAAGAATCTGAGTCACTTGCCCATAATCCTTCTCTTGGAGCGTTGAAAATAATCACTTAAAAGTAAACGCACTCATGATTATTGAATATTACGCATTATTTTACATCGTATATTTATCATATTTCATCGTTCCTGTATCTGCAACACGTTGAATAAACAGTTTGCTATTGCCTTGTAAATCGATTTTTCACCTCACTTGGCTAATATGTCTGGATCGCGGGCACCTTGCCTCATCCCTTGTTGACCTAAAACACCATCCCAAAAATTAGTCGGACAGAAATCAATTAATGTCTAAATTAACACTTTTACCAACTGACAATGTTTTTAGGCTCGTCCATATTGAAAGTGTTTGCAGAAGACGAATTAAACATGGTTCAAAAGGGGAAAATTGTCTGAGAAACGGTAGAAAACTTTGTGGATAAAAGGAGAAAATGCTGGTTACCAGCATTTTCTCCTTTTTTCCACAAGGTTTTCATAAGCCTTCTTTCTTAAGGTCGTTAAAGCTTTGGACTGTCTGGTAAAAAGTTAATCTGTTACCAGATGAAAAAGAATCTTAGACTCGTCCAAACTGAAAGTGTTTGCAGATGACAAAGGAAATGGGGCTCAAATGATGACATTTGTCGCCGAAAGGGTAGATAACATTGTGGGAAAAGGACAAGAAAATGCTGATTACCTTCTTTTTCTTTCTTTCTTTTTCTTCAATGTTATTAAAAGCCTACTTCCCCAAAGTCGTATAGACTCGGGACTATTAAGTACTGGGTTAACTTTTTACTCCTTGAGATAAGTTTGAAGTAGACAGCATTAAACAGCATCGAAAAAAAAAAACCATTGCTAACTAGGGATACAATCAATATGATTAAAGATTTCTAGGATGTGAAAACATTGTGGCAAAAGGAAAAACTGTACGTTCCGAGCAATTTCTCCTACTGCCACAGACCGCGGCCCGATAGCGGAGTCGGTAGCGTACAGGGAGTCGCTAGTTCGAATCCCAAGCTCGGCCAGTTTCTTTCCAAGGATTGATGATAGTCATTGCGACAGGATTAATTCCTGTCTCACAGCTGAACATTGTTTCGACGATGGTTATGTGGGGAAGCAACCAGTGGCTAGGGCAGAATATTGTACGAATTACGGGTAAAAAGAAACTCAATGAAGACATGGAGAGTTCACTGGTTCACTGGTCGTCACGATATAACTGAAATCATGTTGAAATGGCGTTAAACAACGTACAACCAATCCTTTTGCCACAGTGTTTTTAAAAGTCGTCTGCTGCAAGAGGATGATCTGCAGGGGAAATGTGTGAATTCATTTCCATGAGGCTGGCACTGGTTATACTAATATTGAGAAAGCAGCCAGTGGCTTGGGAAGAATATCGTGTGAAGTGCTGGTAAAAGGAACTCCAGGAAAGCATTGATAGGTGTAATGGCCACCGCGATACAACTGAAATAATATTGAAAACGGCCTGAAAGACCATTCAAGCAAAACCCAAAATTAAGTATTTTGGCCTGGTCCAGTGTCGTAATCGGTAATGTAAAAGATCTGTAACACAGAGGTTGCGGGTTCGATTCCAGGCTTAATCAAATTCTTTCAAGTTTGCGGCCTGAAAATATCTATTGCGAAAGGCCATGATTTTTGCTCTGTCTCACTGTAGGACATTGTTTCAACGATGTTTAGTTTGGGAAAGTACCCAATGGCTTGAAAAGAATGCTGCGCGATGTACTTGTATATGAAACCCGAGAAACTCATCAATAGGCGCACTGGTCGCTGTGAGTGAAATAATGGCGTCAACGACGTTAAAAGCCAAACACATGAAAAAAATAACGAACGAACGAACGAACGAACAGTCTTAACCCTGTACCGAACAACTCGGCGTTTTTAAGGATCCCGAAGAAAGAACAGCCTTTGAAAACTTTGTGGGAAAAGAAGAAAATGCTAGTAACCAGCATTTTCTCCTTTTCCCACAATGTTTTCTACCCTTTGTAAAGAAAACTCCCATCGTTTGTGCCTCATCTGATTATGTCGTCAGCAAATGCTTTCAATACGGACGAGTCTAAAATTTTGTCGTCTGGTAAAGAGTTGATACCAGTGTCAAGAAAGCATGAATACTTACAGTTTGTTTTCACAGTGAAATACTCCTTATTTCCTATAATTCTTCCCCGGAATGCTTTCCCTGGCTGTTATTTCCCAGTCAGTAGATTTTATAGGAACGTTTCCAACACATAGTAAAAATCCAGTCTCGCCTTTTTTCCTCTTTCTCTTGAAATATCTGGTATAGATAGATAATAATAACGATAACTTTTTTTTTCTTCTGCGGTATATATATGAGCCATGCTCTGGCAAAAGGGAGCTTAATGCATCTCCGTAATGCAAGTATGTATATAATTAGGGATCCATAAAGTCCACTATATCTAACAACCAACGGTATTACAAGGCAGTCTGGTCCTTGGACACACGGAAAATTGACCAATAGCGAAAAGTTTCGGTCCAGGTCAGCCTGCGCAGTGCGTGCAGGCTGACCTGAGTCGATACGTTTCGCAAATGCATTAAGCCTCCCTTTTCACAGAGCATGGCTCATGTATTTTTTTTTTAATGATGTAACGCACGATAAAGGTGAAGTTAATCTCTTAAACGGATAGAAAGAGCGAGAGAGGAGTGATATAGCTCCGCTGTTACAAAAAAAAAATGCTTGATAGCAAATAAAAATGTATGATGATAGATAAAAAAGCAAAAAAAAAAAGTTCACTTCAAGCCGTCCTCATTAACGCCTAGGGCGCTTTAGTAAAAAAGTAATGCAGTATTTTCAAACAGTGGACAAAAACCGACTTGTATCGATTTCAATGCTGTTATGACTAAACAATCTCTCAAAATATCGGACAGTGTAGATCAATGATCAGACTGCACGTTCTGTGCAGTCTGATCTTGATCTACACTGTCCGCAAAAAGCCTCTCATATTACCCCCCTAGCTTAGAAAGAATTAATAACCGGGTTTATTGAAAAAAAAAAATAAACACACCCACACTGTACAGCGACTCATTCGTAAATGACAATCCTGGTTCAGAACGGCGAGGACGATTCATATGTAAGTAGGGATCCTTTACCTTATGTTCCGCTAATTTCTCTTTCATAAACAAACAAACATGCAGTGTGACAAAGAATGTCGTAACTGTTAGCAACAATGTTACGAATGAATTTTTGTCGTACATGCAACGGCTGGTTTTTCTTCAATGTTTTATCCGTCTCATATACATGTAATTCAATATTTCATGAACAGAACCAAGATTTAGTAGGTATATATAAAATAATACAGCCATGAGTTAATCGATTTAGAGGTGTGAAAAAAGCGCCGTTGACAGAAAGGGTGATATGTGGTAAGTGTAATTAATGAGCACTCCCTTAAACCGGAAGTGGTTTATTCGTCGGATTGTCGCGGTCGTGTCATCTTTTCGGTCAAAGTTCGAATGTGAACTATCGTACGATCGAAACAAAGGAAGAAAAATGTAATAATTACGCTGAATGTAATTATATCAGTTTACTCGAGTAAGGTTTTTTTTTTCCTTTATCCTTTTACATGTACTAATTCGCATATATACATGTACTGTGATGATTTTGTAGCGGGTGACTTTCAGCGCACCATGACAAAGTGAAACAGTTCTTTTTTCTCATTTGTCACAATCATAAAATGCAATCAGATATAAACCTTTAACCAAACAAACCCGAGTTTTAAAAAAAAAAAAAACCCGAGGAAAAAAACTTTTGAAAACATTACGGGAAAGAAGAAAATGCCGGTAACCAACATTTTCTCCTTCTCCCACGATGTTTTCTACCCTTTCTTTTCCATCAAGTGCGCCAAATTTTTTTTTTTGTCGTCTGCAAATGCTTTCAATTTGGACTGGTCTAAAACTTTGGCATCTGTTAAAGAGTGAAAAGCCTTTTTTTTCCCCCAAGTTTTCTCAGGGTCGTAAAATCATGGGATTGTTTCTAGAAAAACGGTATTTCTGGATACGATGTTTGTAATAATATAAAAAAAAAACCGCGCGAACAACGAACCATTACCGACATTTTTCAAAATGAAGGATGGTAATTAATGCCTATCAAATGCACTCAATACTATTCGTTGTTACCTAACCCTTAACTAAACAGTCCCATGTTTGACCCTTTACCAAACAATCCCGAGTTTTATCGACCATCAGGAAGAGGCCTTTTGAAAACATTGTGGAAAAAGGAGAAAATGCTGGTAACCAGCATTTTCTCCTTTTCCCACAATGTTTTCTTCCCTTTCATTGACAGCAATCATCCCTTTAGCTACATATGAATTGTCGTCATGTTTTCAATTTGAGAGGGTCCTGTTTTATTTTTTTGTCGTTTGGTAAAGGTGTAAGGACCTTTACCAGCATTTTCTCCTTTTCGCATAAAGTTTTCAAAAGCTTCCTGCCTATGGGTCGTCAGAACACCGTAAATATTATTGTTTGGTAAAGAATTAATCGATAGGTCGCCCATCCATCACAGCACTGAAACAGCTGCACGATGAAGCATCGGGTCTGATCGAAGTGGAACCGTGTTATAGGAAAAAGGACCGTTTGTTCTATCTGCGAACGGTAAGGACTTGGATCAACCTACATCTACAAAGCCTGCTGGGGCTGATTGCATTTTTCTCCCCCTCCTCACACACATAGCATGGATCATGCGTGAAGCAATAGGGAGGCGTGTAGGATATTTGCAATTTTGATATTTGCAAATGGTTTAGCCAATCAGAAGGTGTTTTACTTTCATATTTAGAAAATGATGGAGAATAGGACTGAAAATGTTCATAGAATGGTTGGTGAATACGGACTCTGGATTCGACCCCTCACTCTATGCGCTGGGTTAATTTGCGACAGTGTCCTTCGGCAAGACACTGCAGAACCCTACTCTCGTGCTGCTGAAGCCAATAAACATAGGGATAAATGAGCTGTCGCCGTTATGTATGGCCAAAATACTGTTAACAGAGTCATTTTTTTTCTTTTTCCCACAATGTTTTTCTACCATTTCAAAGATAAATCCCTGAATTTGGATCCGCTTTTAATTTGTCCTCTGCCATTGCTTTCAGTATGGACGAGTCTAATTTTATATTCATTTGGTAAAGAATCGACTGACATATTCGATTTACAGAAGGTTCGACTTATGAAAAAATATCTGTAAAGTAAAAGATTTCGGTTTGTACTAGGGATGCAATACAACCCAAAACTTTTTTTTCATAGTACTGTCATTATACAAGCCATGCTCAGGCAAAAGGGGCCTTAATGCATCTCCGTGATACATGATACCAAGCAAGTCATCACATGGTCATGGATCCATTAAGTCCACTCTGTCTAATAACCGACTAAATCTTGACGTTTAGCGGTTCTTGGACATGCAGAAAATTGACCAATAGCAAAAAGTTTCGACCCAGGTCAGCCTGCGCGGACCGCGCATGCTGACCTGGGTCATACTTTTTGCAGATGCATTAAGCCTCCTTTTCACACAGCATGGCTCGTATAATATGTAAGCACTCGTTTCTTTGCAATCCATACCCATTTTTCTTGTGAATCGGTTCAGATCAACTAATCGAACAAAAATGCTTGCCCGCTTGTTTCCCACCGTTGTAACCAATTAAAGATCATCATGCATTTTTTTTTTAAATGAACAACTTGTACATTGATTTATGGATCCTTTATTCCGCACGGAGAGACAGAAGGGGAGACAGAGACAGGGACCGACCGACCGACCGACCGATCGACCGACAGACAGACAGACAGAAGGTTGAGAGATAGAGAAAGGAGAGAGAATCTCCTTACATTTTAGAAGGGAATTTTTGTTGAGCGATGGTAGATTGAAATTCGTTCGCCAAAAACTTCTGTTTCATTCATTTATGTTGAAACAAAGGAATCGGCTGACAGAGGACTGTCTGGTAAAGGCAAGTATTGCAGTTTTAGTGTTCTCCTTTTATCACAATGTTTTCTACCCATTGTAGCCACATTCAGCGTGTCACCAGGAAGTGCGTTTAGTTTGGACGAGTGCAAAGTTTTATCGTGTGGTTAAGGTTCATAGGACAACACATTACCGTGCAGTGACACTTTACACATGCCTCTAACTAGAACACGTGACTTCAGATATACTTGCAGAAAGGGAAAAAAAATATCTGGATTAAAAACTATAGAAAACATTTTGCAAAAACGAGCAGATGGTTGTAAAAGGCAAAATTGCTCATTTTCCCTCATTTTTTCAGAAATAGTCAATTGTAGGTTATGAAAAGTGACATTTGCATGGTATTGTAATGGGTCAACTCCTTATCAAACAATCCGGTGTTTCATCGACCCTTAAAAGGAAAACTTTTAAAAACATCGCGGGAAAAGGAGTAATGCTGGTAAGAAACATGTTCTACTTTTCCCACAATGCTCTCTTCCCTGCAAAAGACAATTTTCAGTTTTGTTGTCTGCAAATGATTTCAATTTTGATTAGTCTAAAAAATTGTTGTTCAGTAAGGGGTTAGAAAAACACCCGTTTCACCCCCATGCAATATTGCTCTTCAATGCGCTAGTTTCCGCCACCTTTCGTCTAGAAGGCGTAAAGGATGGTTTCGGAATTTCAGCGCCAAAGGCGAAAACAGGGACTATTGCGGACGGCATAGATCAAGATCAGACTGCACAGAACGTGCAGTCTAATCTTGGATCTATACCGTCCGTTTTTTATATAGAGAAGTCTAGGGGATGAAAATCTTTGTAAGCTTTAGTAAATCGTGTTTTCAGTCGTCGAAAGAACTCGAGTGTATGATATTTAGCGCTGAAAAAGTCAGAAAGCCAAGCGGCTCGAGCAGTGCAGTTCAATAACGAACGTACAGCGGTGATTCATCGCCTTGTTGATTTCGTTCACCTCGGGTTTTTGCTTTGTTTCGTTTTGTTAGTTGTATACAAATGCAGCAGCTGCTTTTCTGTCAATATAACTCTCAATCTGTTACTTTGACATTGCTACACTGTTTCTCGTTTAACCCCCTAAAGGAACCTTTTCAGACTACATGTATTGTAATCAAATTAAACTTCAGTGTTGTTTTATCACTGAATTAGATAAGATAGTGGCTGGAAAACCATCAATGAATAAGCCTGAGAAATGTGAGAAAACGAGCAGAACATTTTCTGTGGTTATTTCCTAAACGGGTTCCGTAACCTCTTAATGTATTTTCAGATTTCGACCCAGAATCTCGTAAAGGCTTGTGGAAATTTCTCATGATCAATAACACTAACCGGTTATTGTAATGGTATTCAGTTAACGAAGATGACGTCATATCTGATGTCATAAGAATGGATGGAGTTCCCAAATGGGAAGTACCATCCCGTTATTTCTAACGCCAAAGTTACACCTTTTTTGCTGAATGAAAACATCCACTTTCTTAAAGCTTGTAGAGAATAATGAGGTAGATCTAAGATGATCCTTGGACATACAGAAAATTTACAAATGGCAAAAAGTTTCGATTCATGTCAGCCTGCGCGAATTGCGCAGGCTGACATGAGGCGATGCATTTTGCAGATGCATTAACCACCTTTTCACAGAGCATTACTTACATGATTTAGCATCAGGAAGCGAACCGCATAAGTCTAAAATCTGAATGTACAATTTGTGCTGTATGATATTGACCCACGCTTTCCAAACAAGCTATTTCGCTCGCTGTTGGCAGAGAAAGAGTTCACAATATGACACATCCACAACGTTATATCCAGTTCAATAGACTGCAACCCTCTGGGCTTGCCAACCGCCATGATATCATGCATAGACTGGTGGTAGGTGTCAAACTCGGTAGCTCAGTAGGTAACATACAGGGCTTGAAACCAGGGGGTTGCTTGTTCAAATATCCGGCTCGGCCAATTTCCCTCCAAGGATTGATGATCTAGTCACTGCGTTAGGATTCATTCCTGTCTCACAACTTAGCATTGTTTTGGCCATGGTTATGTAGGACAGCAGATTTGAGAAGGATATTTTTCTAAGTGCTGGTAAAAGACAACTCTTGGGAAGCACGGATAGGAGCGGTATGAATGGACATCGCGATTTGAATGAAATAATCTTGAAATGGCGTTAAACACCGTAAAAACAAACAAACACAAGGTAGAACTGTAACAATACATCTACTGTATGCTATCAACAAAGCGTATAAAAGAGCAAAACCGAAGAGAAAAAAAATAAAGTCAAACTCACAAACAAACAAAAAAATATCAACAAAGAATGAAGTAAGAGAAAGTTCAACGATCTCGTCTATGACCGCATTTCAAAATATGATGTTTTTCAGTCGGATTAGTCAATCGACATGGTACAATTATTACGTCAACATTGTCACGCTGGGCATTTCATTTCACCAATAACTCTTTCTGCACCATCTGTATAAATTCGACCTCTTAGGACAGATAAATACACAGTTCATGGTAACTCGGAAAGCTTACCATCTTACAGACATGACTTAAAAAGGCGGACGGTATAGATTCAAGATCAGACTGCACGTTTTGTGCAGTCTGATCTTGAATCTATACCGTCCGCAAAATTCCTTTTTATTCAGCCGCCTATGATGCTTAAAGGGGTAATACGCCCCCAAATATAGTCGTACCGTCTCAGTGCAGCGTATTTATGGCATTTTCTATGCTATATACGGGAGAGCAGTGGTAAATTACCTAAATACAAAATCCAATAGGTTGACTGACCGACTGGCTGGTGTGCGACGTTTATGTTGATGGATAGATGGATGGATGGATGGGATGGATGGATGGATGGATGGATGCACCATTTCTTTATTTCTTTTTAGTCCGGTCTTGATCTACACTGCCCGCAAAATTGCATTAGGTTTTGCGGAGCAGTCTAAGTGTTAAATGTACATTAACTCTTTACCACACAATCCCGACTTTTAACGACCCTAACAGAGCAGCCGTCTGAAAACATTGTGGGAAAAGAAGAAAATGCTGGAAACCAGCATTTTCTCCTTTTCCCACGATGTTTTCTACCCTATCAATGTCAGAAATCATCATTTTAGAAACATATAATTTTTCGTCTGCAAATGCTTTCAATTTGGTTAAATCCAAAATTCTGTCGTTTGGTAAAGAGTTAATACTTTGTTACCCAATCATTTTCAAGGATGAACTTATCAATTGTTAACAAGTGAGTAAAAACATAATCAAATTGCTATGGTAACGAAGAGTGTAGACCAAAACCAGACTGTACTGGTGTGTAATCTAATCTTTGTAATTTTTTTTTTAATTGTTATAAGCATGTGTTAAGAATGAGACTGGTATTTGAGATCGTCTATGTAACTTCGATCGCTCTGCTAGATTCCTTGCATACTGTCGCTAAAAGGCCCAGAGCCGGCCAGAAGTAAACAAGGCTAGTGTCAAAACATAGGGTCGGTCCAAGTGTAAGTCGTTAGCGTTAAAAATGATCTTTAAAACCAGGTAAATAGTAAACAAGTGATAGAACAACTTGGCAACTTTTGACCTTGTCTTGAAATTCCTTCTTCTGCCAGCCACTAACACTTGGACAGGCCGAAAAATTACAGATTGTCATCTTCACAATAATTTCCATGTTCTTAAATGATATGATTTAAATTCAAATACATTTTAACACTTGCATTGTTTACTTTTGGCCCCTAGTGGGCCTTCAAACATTTAAACCAGAATGTAGATCCCGTATATGTTCCTTACAGTATCGCGAAAAATGAAGAAATTGGTCACGACGAGCTTTTTCTCCATTTGTAATTTTTTTTTCTGTGTAACTTAACTCTTTCCCAAACGACAAAATTTTGGACTCTATCAAATTGAAAGCATTTAGCAGATGACAAAAGAAATGAAGCTCAAATGATGAATTTTGTCTATAATAGGGTAGAAAACATTGTGGGAAAAGGAGAAAATGCTGGTCACCAGCATTTTCTCCTTTTCCCACTTTGTTTTCAAAAGCCTTCTTCTGCCGGGTCGTTAAAACTCGGAATTGTATGGTAAAGGGTTAAGTCAAAAGAACTGGACACCTTTTCCCTCTAAGCTGTCACGTCAGAGAAGTCTGAAAAACGTATTTGAGCTATGATCCGGCAAATGAGGGTTTAATGTATGTCAGTGATGAATTGTACCAGGAAAGTCATCATATACTTCCATATCAACCATTTTTGTCTAACAACCGAACAGACCTCGCCGACTGATCTGGATCGATGCTTTTAGCAGCTGCACTAAACTCGCTTTTCACACAGCATGGCTCATGCATAAATTTCTGTTGTGTAAGTGTTTCTCTTAAACGTTCTGTGCAGTCTGATCTTGATCTACACCGTCCGTAAAAGGTTAGTGAGTCGCACTTAGCAGGCTAAGGGTTAATTCAGGGCTCTAAAGTTACCTTTTCGATACAAAGCACATTTCCAGTTTGCCGACAGCGTAGATATAGATAAAGATTAAATAACAGAGAACATACATAAAAGAGATCTGGACAAGAAATGGCTGTTATTTGTCTGGGTTTATCTATTGTCTGTGAATAAAACCAACGTTTTTATATGTAAAAAAATGTCTATCACATTTCATTGGCACGCTATGGACTGAGCGTGCGATGTAATAATGATTGAGTGAAAAAAAAAAGTTCTGGTGAAAAAAAATAATTATAAACGAGACGAAGCAGTAATTGACATACGATAGATAACTCAGAAACATTTTTCCGGCGTAGCTGAATGTGCTGGTTTTTGACCTACTTTTTTGGTACTGATAAAAAATGAATAAATAGAAATTTGTGATTGGTCAAAAATGTAGGCATGTTTATTTTAAGGGCCCCTGCCTATTTGCTGGCAAATTTACGCCGTCTATCTTTTTTAAAGATATTTCTTGTTTCTTTGTAAAAAGGTTTGACTGTAACTGATGGGAGCTGATTATTGCAGAGGAAAACTGACGGAGGATGGAACTAAGACGTAACGTTTAACTCGTTACCAAACGACAAAATTCAAGACTCGTCGAAATTGAAAGCTTTTGCAGACGACAAATTATATGTGGCCCAAATTGTGGATTTTGTCTCTGAAAGGGTCAAAAACATTGTGTGGAAAAAGGAGATAATGCTAGTAACCAGCACTGTGGAATTTTGTCTCTGAAAGGGTCGAAAACATTGTGGAAAAGGAGAAAATGCTGGTTACCACCATTTTCTCCTTTTCCCACAATGTTTTCGAAAGGCTTCTACCTCAAGGTCGTTAAAACACGGGATTACGAGTATGTGCTAAATGCTTAAACCTACAGGGTTCGTATGAACGAAGTCAAAATTTTAGTCAAGTAAAAATCCCGAAACAATTACGTTTCGAGGCTATTAGTAACTGGAATGTCTCAGCATAGCGGGCACTGTAAATCCAAAATCAGATTATAAGTTTTGTGCAGTCTCATCTTGATTTACTTTGGCCGCAAAAGAAACTTAGAGACATTTTCCATAAGTTTATAGAGACTGGTTTATTGCTCTATGAGGATACGCTCTTTGACTTTGATGTCAATGAAACAGCGTATTAAACGTCACGAGATTGTTGTGATTAAGCGCATACTCTGTATTTTTTCCGATCTGTTGTCCGAAGTCCAACACGAGGTGTCATTTATTGCGACTTGAATCAGAAATTTGAATAAGAAATGACTGCAAATTTTGTCCTTTGTCTCTCAAGTGTACACGTGTGCTAAATACCAAGTTCTATACTTTACTGACACGGTAGTAGTAGGGTAAACACTGATTCTGGGCCATTCTGACGCACAACCATTTTGTGGATCTCATCCGTTCTGAATCCGGTTTTATCCGTTCTAAATCCGGTTTGATCCGGTTTTTCGGGGCCATTATTTTAAATTCCGGGGTTTTCCCAAAAATCTGGGTTTTCCTAAAATCTAGGTTTTCCAAAAATTTAGGTTTTTCCAAAATCTAGGTTTTCCAAAAAACCCGGGTTTTCCCAAAATTCCTAATCCGGGGTTTTTCCAAAATTCCGAATTCTTAATCCCGCGCGCGTCTCTCGAAAAAATTTATAACTCGCGGAGTTATAAATTCTCGAAGAAAAAAAAATTGATTTAGGGAAAAAAATTTTTTCGTATAAAGCGTAAAAAAAAGATGGAGGAGATTAAGAATAAATTGACTAAAGTTTTACAAAACAAGATCCTTTGTACTCCTATTATAGAGGATAGAAAAGTATTTTTTCCGCGGCTTTCAACCTATTATGATTATGAAAATGCTTTATATATTGCCAAGTCCGCTATTTATTATCAACGTAGCGTATGGAAAAAATTTGGTTATGGCGTTAATAGCACATGTATGTTTATTATACTCGCCTTCGATGACTCGGGTTTTAAACTGGCAGAACCATATTGGTTCCATATTAGACCGGAGGATAAAGATTATTTACGAAACTACGAAAGAGACATACGGATTAATCTTTTTGATAAAACTATGGAATGGCAACCAGCCGCAATAATGGAGGAATCGGGGGGTAGACCAGTTTTTCCTTGCATACGATTTGTTTTAGAACATGAAGATCTATATCCAAAAGAAGGAGAAGAGATAATACTTAAAAATGGAATTGAGACATTTCGAGAAGAAAAATGTATAGTGTGCTATTCGGAGAGGGCAAATGTATTGTTTTGTAATTGCGGTCATATTTGCCTATGCGAAAAATGTGATAAAAAAGCCAGTTTAACCAGATGCCCCATGTGCCATACATATTGCCAAATAAAACGTAAATTGCAATCCTAAAGTAAAATTTATAACTTTTTTTAAAAAGTTATAAATTCTCGTTATAATCTAGCGCAGAACAATCCCCCAAGAAAAAAATTGGAAGAGGACCGCGATGATATTGCACGTAAATATCTATTACCGAGTTATTCGGGCGCAAATAATCCTTTAAATGACAAACCGGAGGTTCTTCTATCACGATCCTATCTTTTATCCGTGACATTATATCTAAAAACCATTTTATCGAGGGAGTTTGATATTTCTCGTGGACTCCGGAAAACAAAACTTTTCCCGTATGAAATACGGTTATGTAATCGTATTTTCTAGATAGTTTACGCGCGTTTCACGTCTTCGAAATTATATCGTAAAAATTATTATAGGGGATTTCCTTTTCTAAATGTATGACATTATTTTCCCTACTTATATCGAGCTCTTAAACCGGCATATCATCGATGGATTTTACGGGCAACGCAAATTTGGTTCCCGTAAAACCTTGCATCGATGGCGAAAGGTTATATCGTTTATTGCCGATAAAATAGTTTGCCTTTTTTTTCTTTGTCAACGGAAAACCCTAAATTAAAAAAAAACGTTTCTCATTACGGAAACCAAGTAAACTTTTAGACTATCGAGTAAAGTACATGTCGAGGTTTTCTTGAATACGTCCCATAAAAAGACTAAACCTTTTATGCATTGATCGTAAGACTTACACCCAGCAAGCTGTATTATCCCATTTTTAAAGAGTTTTAAGTTGATTTTTTTCTCGTCGAAGAAAAAGAAAAATAAAATGCAATTTAAAAATTTTTCGGATTATTTTTTACTTTTTTACCTTTTTTTCCTACTTCTTTTTCTCTATAAGACATACGTATTAATTCCGGCGCCCGAGTTATCTCATCGAACAATTTGTCTAAGTTAAGGTCATCCATGTTCGTGTAAGATAAGAATACCTGAGTAGAGACTATTTCTTTCATTTTTTAAAACGAGAAAAATTTAGTTTAACGTACAAAAATCCCTATTTTTCAATTTTTTTATTTAAAAAAGCTAAATAAAAAAAATTTGATTTAAGTAAAATATTTTTTCGTATAAGTGGTGTAAGAAAAAATGGAAATCAAATATTTGCACATAGTACCAACAGATTTTTTGCTTAAGCTTTACAGGCTACAACTAGATAAACTTATTTACGCGAAAAGAAATTATCAAGCGGATCAAAGAGTAGGATTACCTCTTTTAAATAACGGAAAGTCCATCTGTTCAATCTTAATAGTTAAACCTCTTATATACCATGAATATAGTAGATTACAATGCGAAAATGAAGAAAAAATAACAATAATAAAATTATTTATGTTTTTTACTGATCATCCCACAATTGCGGAATATGTTGACCCGAGAAACAATGACAAAAATAGTTTTTTAGCGGATATTAATAGAATCATGCTTCGAATGCTAGAGCCGCATTTTAAAGATAAAATATTTTTAAGTTTATGTTTCGAGTTTTTAACGGAACCCGAGAAAAAACTACTAAACAGAATTGATTTAATACATTCTTGGTACGAAGAACATGATAGTGATGATGATGATAATGTCGATGATGATGATGGCGAAGGATATGATAGTGATGATGATGACTATGACCTTAACGAGCTTTTTGAAGAGCAATTAGACTTAAAACCAACATACTCGGAAAAAGAATGCATAATTGTTACGATAATAAACCGACCATACTCTTTTTACCTTGCGCCCACATTCCCATTTGTTTTAATTGTAATAAAATGCCTAAGTGCCCGATGTGCAGAACAGTATGCGATGAAAAATTTAATATCGAACCAAATTTATAACTTTTTTAGACTCTTTCGCCCATTTTTTAAAAAAAAGAGAAAATTTAGTTTAACGTACAAAAAAAACTTATTTTCATTTTTTTTTATTTTAAAAGTTAAATAAAAAAATTTGATTTAAGTAAAAAATTTTTTTATTTAAAAAGCGTATAATGGAGAAGAAGAAAAATTTTACAAAGTTTGAAGACTTCAATATAAATAAACTGAGACTTTGCGATGCGGTGGAAAATGAAGCTTTCAATTTCCAATCAATTGGAATCTTATACGAGTATTCGGATAGGAACGTAAAAGGTTTACGATTACGTTCAGCCCCTTTGTTTACTTACGGGGTGCAGGCATATAAAACTAATTCGAAAGATTACTTTATGACTTTGTTATCTTTTTACGACGAAGAAAATCCGGCTGAAAAAGAAACTAAATTTAAAGAAGTATTGGATGAAATTTCGGACTTTTTACGAAAAGAGGCGCCGAAAAAATACATCAAAAAAGAAATAGTAAAAGTAAGGATTTTAATGAATTAGAAATTGTTAACCAAGATAATGCTTTTTATCCGAAACTATATCAAATTAAAAAAGACGACAAAAAAATTAAAATAACGACGGGTTTTTACGAAAAAGGTGAAGATAAAAAACCCGTAAAAATAGATCCTTGTTCACTCGAAAAAGTAGGATGTAAAATAGCCGTTGATATGGGTATAGACGATATTTTTATTAATAATACTACGATTAAAATACGTACTAGTATTTCCAAAGTTCTTATTATTAAAAAGGATGTGCATAAATTTGCCGCTTCTTCGGAATTAACATTTGGTTCTGACGATGAAAGCGAGACTGAAGATGACAAAGAGTGTAATACTAACTCGTACTATTAAGAAAATAAATTTATAACTTTTTTTTAAAAAAGTTTTAAATTTTTAAGACTCTTCATCCGTTTTCTCCTCTTCAGTCTCCTCAGCCTTCACGATCTCCTTGACATCAGCAATCGTTTTATCCCATTTAGAAGGAAGATTATCGATCCTTTCGTAATAATAATTCATGAGAGAAAGTCTACTTTGAAATATTAAAGTGAGAATTATATCGCGAATTTTAGCTTCGTAATCCTCGCAACCACCATCGTTTTTAAACAAAGGTTTGTATTTAAGGAGTTTCATACAGTCTGCCTTTATATTATTAAATAGATATTCCGCGGGATCTATAAGACAGTAATTGAGACCAATTAAATCTTTCAGTATCTGTTCCATTTTATATATTAAATTAATCGCTTAATTTAATATATTTTTTATAAATCGAGTTCTATAAGTATCGTTAAATAAGCATTTTTTACGTTGGTATTGCTAGTCTTCGTTAAAAAGTTTATGACGTCACACTGCTTTATTTCTAAAGGTTGGGGAAAAGCTACGCAACTACAACCTTTTCCTGTTTCTTTTATTAAGGAATAGTCGGTTTTTTCTTCACCGTTTATGACCAAGTTAATTTTTATCTCTTCTTCTAAAAACTTATTTCCTTTTAAAACCATTAAAGAACCTCTTATAATTCTACCCGGAGCTGACATGCAATAACCCCCTAATCCATGAGATCTTCCGCTGCTGCCATTACCGAAAGAAAACTCGTAATTTCCTTCTAATAAACTTCCTTGTTCCTCCACGTGTACGCTTATTATAGGTTTATTTATCGTTCTATGGGGATCTAGCAACTTCAAGTTAATAAAATCCCACGTCACAGGTTCATGTCGATAAACAGGTGCGGGCAAGTTTATAATTCTTTTTCCGTTCATATCTATTTGATCATTCGCGGTAAAAGAACCGTCAACGTTTCTTGATAAAGCTTTTTCCCCTTTCTCACGCTCGGATAAAACTAACAACTGCGTGGTAAGAAAAGACCTCGTTACAGGGTCATCCCAAGCAGCGGGTTCGGGTAAGTTTTTAATTCTATTTCCTTTCATATCTATATCCGCGGTGGCAGAAAAACTGTCATCCTCCAGTTTTATTATCGCTTTACCGATATCATCCACATATTTTTTAGTAGCGGCTTCGCTCGGTTCCGTAGGGTCAAATAAGTTTTTTATCTTATTAAATCCCATGTTTAAATATCCTAACATGTGATAACCCCCATTTTCAAGCAATAACCCCGCGTTAGAGTCTAATTAATCTTTAGTCGCGACGTCTTGTGGATTCGCGGGATTACTAACCCTCGTTAATGTATTACCGTTCATATTTATAGAACCGGTAATGCCAGTCATTCCGTCTTTACGCAAAAAATTATTATTTATGTAAGTCAGCGACGCCCCGTCGTCGCTCGATTTAACGTCATCCATTCCTCCGAATTTATCGACAGGCATTTTTTATATATTTAAAAAAGTTTATTTAAAACTCGTTGAAATTCATGTCCCGAGCTTAACTCTTTAAGAACGTACAAACATAAATGACCGCAGAATGCTTGCCCCACTCATTGCAATTGATCCGAATTGTAAAATATCGGATTCGTAAGATAGTCTCGAAGTTCGAGAGGCAGTTGCACGCCGTAACTGTTGAAATAAATTTTTAGTTTACCGTCTTTATACCAAGCGACCCAATGTGTGCCGGGTCCGCCCGTGTCATCTAGGTTTAATATACCGCATTCCTTTTTTCTACATTTTCTCGGTAAAGCGTTTCGTAAAAATATGCCCTAAAAAAAGGTATCTTTAATCTTTTAGCGGCATCTTCTAGTTCGAAGTTGCTTAGCGGCTCGTTCGGTAAAATAAAGTTTTTGATCGCGATATTCGACATTTTTTTTATACCAAAATATTTTTAATGTTCTCGTTGTTTACCCAAGAATTAAACTCGTTGGAATAACCTTTCCATTTTACCAAAGATTTCTTTTTTCCTTTTTTGATAACCTTTTCTATCCTAAACAACTCCTGACTAGTTTTTTGTAGTTCGGGTTCGTAGAAGGCGCCTCGTAATTGTTCCCCGTTAAGATCCGTAATTTTATAAGTTACGGGTGATGTACGTTTTACCTCAGAAACCGTAAAAACCTCTTCAGACCATCTTGTGGTATATCCCTTTTCGAAAGTCTTTTTCTTTTTAGATATCCTTACTTTATCGCCTACGGAAAACTTGGGATCTATATCTACTACTTCGTGACGATCGGGATAAAGAGTTTTCTAAACCTTGGTTTCATTTACCTTTTTACTAGCATTTATCAGCGTCATCTTAATAGAAGAATGTTTCGTGTTATTATACTCTTTAACGAGATTCGGCAACACGTTAATGTAAACGTTCGTGGAATTAGCGGAAAAATATTTCCACATTTTTTCTTTCAGCGTTCTAATCCATCTCTCAACGACGCTAGATTTCTCCTCATTTTCGGTAGAATACAACTCTATCAGGTCTTTAACATCTTTGTTATAAAACTCTTTACCCTTATCCACCCACATTTTTTCCGGTTTTCTCTCTTTAAAAATACTATTTAATGCCGCGGCGACAGATTTTCCCGTTTTATCTTTTAACGGAATCAGCCAACCGTATTTGGAGAAGATATCGATGATGGCGAGAAGATATTTTATACCCCGATTAAATTTAGAAAATGCCTGCATGTCTACTAAATCCGCGGCCCATATCCTATCAATACCGTTTACTCTAACTCTCCTTTTCTTAAATTTTCTTTTTACAGGTTTGTGCAATTCTTCCGCTAAAGCGGTCATGTCGATTTTTTTTTTTAATCCCCATTCCGAATTTTTTTTTCATTCCAATCATGTTACTAACGACGAATCATTCCATTTTTTCTCTAATCATTGGATTATAGATTCCCTTTAGCTCCGTCAGCATATTCGCATCGCACATAGAATTTCTGGTAGCCGTGTCATTATGTTTAAGATAACAAATATCGTGATGGTAGGCCGCTTTATCAACGAGGTTTATCGGTTTACTCCATTCCTTAGGCGTTAAATCAGGATTGAGTCTTTTATTTAACTTAGTACCGGGTCCAGTAAAATTATGACCCGGGAGATGCATTTCAACTGGTAAGTTATTAATAAACTTATTTAGTATTGAACCGCCCTTTTTTTTATGTTTCCGTCTTTCTTGACGAATTTCGTTTTAGTCGTTCCGCATATGACACATTTTCCGCGCGCCATATTTCTTCCATTTTTAGTAACGACATAATTTACGTTACTAGTATCGATGGATTTTCTACATTTAACGCAATACATCTTTTTTATATAACTTAAAGTTTTTTAAACGTATATAAAAAAATGGATGTTATAGATTTATCGTGGAACGAAGTAGTATCGAAGAGACTTAATAATACCTTTTTGCCTAAAAGCATTAGAGGACTAATCGTGGGTAAATCGGGTTGCGGTAAAACGACGCTTTTACTAAATCTTTTGTTAAGACCGAACTGGCTCGATTACGATAATTTATGCGTTTTTGGAAAAAGTCTTTTTCAACCCGAATATTGTATACTTAAAAAAGCTTTCGAAGAAAAACTGCCGAAAGAAGCAATTTTAATGTTGTTCAATATGCGCGATGAAATACGGGATTCTAATGTTTCTCCCACGGCTTTGATCGAGAAATGGGCAGAAACCCTAAAAAATAAATCGAATATTACGTCTAATTTCTTTGAAACTGCCGAAGATGTGCCCGATCCGAGAGAATTAAAATCGGAAAACAAAAATTTAATGATCTTCGACGACTTACTTTTAGAAAGACAAAATAAGTGCGAGGATTACTATATTCGCGGAAGACATAGTAACGTCGACTGTTTTTACCTCTCGCAAAACTATTTTAGGTTGCCGAGACAAACTATTAGAGAAAACGCAAATTTTATCTGCCTTTTCCGTCAAGACCAAAAAAACATTAATCATATTTATGGCGATCATGTCAGCGAAGATATGACTAAAGAAGAGTTTAGAAAATTTTGCAAAAAAGTATGGGAAAAACCTTACAATTTCGTCGTTATCGATTTATCGAGTAAAAAAGATGAAGGAAAATATAGAGACGGTTTTGACAACTTTTATATACCTAATTTGGCGGAGTAAAAAAAAATTGAAGGTAATAAAAATTTTAAAAAATAATAATTGTAAAAAATGAATTATCGTCAGTCAGAAGATTTTAAAACGATAAAAAATGACTATAAATCGAGAGGCGTAACTCCGAATGAATTTACGGAAGAGTTTAAAGATTTCACGGAAGATGTAATGTAGAAAGAACTCGAATCTTGCACAACAAGAAATTTAGATAAAGGAATTCAACACGCGCTTAGATTAAGAAGAGATTATCTTTCTTTTGCTAGAGGAAGTGGCGTGGATAAAAAAGAATTACGCATTCTTTTTATAAAAGAACATCTTTCCGAATTATTACTTAACATAAGTAAGCATGCGAAGATTCTCGAAGCTGAAAAGGAAAATAAAACGAGTAAAAAGAATGTAGAGAATGAAAAAGAAATGTTGCAATATGCGAGAAAAGTAATAGAAGTATATCTTATATTTGATAAAAAAATTAGATCGCGCCGAAATTTATCATTTAAAACTTACAAAAGGGTTGGAATATACTAAATAGTGTTACCCGAAAATATATCTTTTAACGAAGAATTATTTTTAAATAATTTTTTACTATAAAAAATGGAAGATCTTTTAAAGCAAATAGCTAAAAATACAGAACACAAAATGTCTTCCCAAATTATAGTAAGTAACAACGAGACGCTTTTTACGACGAGTTTTAATCCTCCGATTCGACTAGAATATGATAGAAAATACGAAATAGCTTTGGTAAACCTCGGAACGTACTACTCTTTCCCAAACATTGACGCATTCAATAACATTTTTATTTATTCTCCGGATAATGGAGCTTCTTGGTTTAAAATAGAAATACCAGAGGGAAGTTACGACCTCGCGGACATTAATGATACCGTTCATCAGGAAATGAGAAAAAAAGGTCATTTCGACTCGGTTAACGACGAATATCCTATTTACATTTCGGCGAACACAAATACGCTAAAATCTATTATTACTCTCGAAGACGGTTATCAAGTAGATTTTAATCATCCAAACTCCATTTCTAAAGTGCTAGGTTTTACTCGCGCGAAATACAAAGCGGATTTTCACGAGTCCAAAAATGTAGTAAATATTCTCAGTATAAATTCCGTATTCGTTAACATCGATATTATCTCGGGAAGCTACATTAATGGTTTGACGCAAAACACAATTTACTCTTTTTTTCCTAATGTTGCGCTAGGATATAAGATAATAGAGTCGCCGCTTAATTTTGTATATTTACTGATAACGAATTACGACATACATGATTTAACAGTAAAAATTACGGATCAAAATTGAACTTTACTAAATCTAAGAGGCGAAAATCTTACGATTAGGTTTCATATTAGAGAGGCATAAAAAAATAAAACGTATAAAAAATGACAAGTTACACGAATGTTAAAGTTAATATATCGGATGGCCAAAAGCAGAAACTTCGAACCGCTATTAAAAAAGGAGGCTGCCAAACGAGTATTCATTTAACGCGCGAAGATTTACGTGGCAATGATGTTTTAGCCGTTACCCCTACGCAAGCGAAAAAAATGGCTAAAGCCTTTGAAAATGGTACTAGCGTAACGATTAACTTAAGCATAACACGAAAATAGAGGGGGGTTTTCTCGGGATGTTAGCCAGTTTAGCCGCTAGTGCTTTGCCAGCCATAGCCAGAACCATTTTACCCGCATTGGGCGTCGGAGCCCTTTCGGGATTAGCGTCATTGGGCGTACAAAAAGCGATGGGTTCGGGTCTTTACCTTAAAAAAGGAGGCTGCGTTTGCCAAGTAGAAACAGACGGAAAAGGTCTTTATTTAAGCCCTTATAAAGGCAAGGGATTAGGATCCGCCGGTAACGGTTTATATTTAAAACGGGGCGGAAAGTTTTACGACGGGAAAGGCCTTATTCTCGGACCCAATAGTCCCTTCGCTAACATTCCCATTTTAGGAGCTATTTTATAAATAAAAAAGATGAATGTTCACAAATTTAAAGCAAAATCGAAAATTTCTCGAGCTAAAACGATCCATTGGAGACTCGCTCCTAATTTAAAACATCCCCCGATAAAAGTAAATCCGCTAACTTGGAAAATCTTTAGTCAAGAAGAAATTACGTTAACTCCGAGGCAAGTATTTCCGATGCAATTAGGTTTAGCTTTCCTGATGACTAAAGGCGTAGTTTTAACCTCATTAGCGTATTCTTTTAGATTTAAAAACTGCAGTTTACAAAATGAGATTAGTCTCGAAGATGTTGACAATATTTTAATTACTATTACCAACAATTCGAAGAACTCGGTAAAAATAGAAGAAAACGAGCTTTTATGCCGCGTTTATTATCATCTTTAAAAAATATTGCGCTAATAAAAAATGGAAATGAAAGAGATTAATAGATATCCCGAATTGCCCACGGCTCCTCCGGTTGATGAGGGACAGGGTTATCGCCTGCAGAAAATTAATGAGATACAAAATTTTTTAGAAGGCGAGGTGGCGAAAAGAGAATCTTTATGTAAAAAATATTTTAGAGCCGCGAGAATAGTAGACAACGTTGACACCGTTTTAGTTACGGTTACTTTAGCCGCGGGAGCTGGGGGTATTACTTTGTTAACGACGGTAGTCGCGTTACCCGCAGTAATAGCGATAGAAGGTGTTGCGGCTGTTATGGGTTTCTTAAGTTTAGTCAGGAAATACGTCCTTAGAAATTCGACGGCTAAAGCCGAAAAACACGAGAAGATTAAAACCATCGCCGATACTAAATTAAATACTATATCCTCGCACGTCTCGAAAGCTTTATCGGATAATAAAGTCACGGATGAAGAGTTCCAACTAATTATGGAGGAATTAGAAAAATATAAGAAGATGAAAGAAGAAATTAGGTCAAAATCCAAGAAAAAGATGATGAGTGAAACGGAAGCGACGTTAATAGAAAGAGGGAGAAGAGAACAGCGCGAGTCCCTTCGGAGGTTGGTTGAAAAACGTCAAGGTGGGCTGCTGGAATATTAAAAAACCTAAAATTAAATTTTCGTGCAGTTTTAGTAATGAAACGGGTTAAAAAACTGTAATAAAAACTGCGTTAAAAACTGTAATAAAAACTGCGTTAAAAGACCGTAATAAAAAAAATAATCCTAATAAAAAATGTCTTTTTTAAAAATCGCTGATCCAATAGAAAGGGAACGAACGGTAAAAGAATTTCTCGTGATAAAAAAAATATTCGCGCTAACGAATTAGCGGAGAAAACGGGTAAAATAGAATTACGAGCAGACCTTTCTGAGTTTTTTAAGCCTGTTACAGAAATGCAAAAAGATACAATAAGGGCAATTACAGAAACACAAAAAGATACAAAAAGGGCAATTACGGAGGGTCTTAGACCTATTAGAAAGGGCCTTAAACCTATTAAGGGTCTTAAAGGTATTAAAACGGCTATCGAACAGTTACCCCAAAGGTTGCCAGAACAAAAAAGTCCATCTTTGATACCTATTACTATTTTAAAAAGACCTCCTACTTCTCCCCATCCTGCTTATATGTCCCCCGAACCATCAACATCAAGATCGGGCCCTGCAGAGGAAACAATGGAACTTTTTCCTGATTCCGATATCGATTTTGGTGTTTATGATGAAGGCGGTGAATTTTTTATCAGTAATAAACCAATTGAATTAGTTGAAAGCGACAACAAAAAATTTATTGTTATTGGTGGGGATGGTGATATAAAAAAAGCAATTAATTATACACCCGGGTTGTGGGATCTTATTACATTAAAAGAATACGATAAAAATGACCTGATTTATACTGCTACTGATATTAGAAAATACCGTGAAATCTTACTTAACACTAACATTATGTACGTTAACAATGATCCAAAAAGTGGTAAATTAAAATCCAAACCCGCAGACATGGGTCCAAACAAATGGAAACTTATTAACTCTACTTGGCAAAGACAAGAAATACAAGAAAAACTTAAAAAAGGTTCGGACGTTAAAAAAGTTGTTATCCCCAGTGATCCTAATGCGTTACTAGAAAAACTCGACTTACTTATGGCCAGTAAAGCGGCGGGTAACACGGGCGTGAGAAACGAGTTGGTGAGCGTGTGCGACGAATTAAAAAGGCAAGGTATTTTCGATAGTAAAAGCTATAAAAAAATAATGTCCGTATTATAAAAACATGATCATCTATAAGAAACGAGGATTTGTAAGAAGAAATAGATACGGGGGAGCCGGAATTTTTGACAGCTTAGCCAGCTTTCTTGCGAGACTTTTTAGTAGTAGCGCGGCTAAACAAATCGCGTCCTCTGCCGTTGATGTAGGAAAGAGCGTCGCTAAGGAAGGAGCAAAAAAAGCTTTAGAGGCTGGAAAGAGCACTGCTATAGATGCGGGAAAAGGGTTAGTCGAAAAGGCTTTAACGCCGAAATCTAAGAAAATTTTGAAAAAGTATACCGCTATACCCGCGACGACAATGCCCTTGACTTCGCAAAACATAAACTCTTTAATAGCTGGAAGTGGTAATGACGCAATCGCTATACAAGAATTAGTTAGAAAATTGAATAGTGGGGCCGGTATTAAAATGACGTAAAAAATATAATAATTTAAGATTATTATAATATAATAAAAAATGAGCATTTTAAACATTACCGAAATGGGTGTCAACGACGATACCATCGAAGAGCACGAATACTTCGAATATCTACCGATTGTAGGCGCCGTTAATACTCTTAACAATACCGGAGATATTGCGATTACCATCGAAACTCAAGATATTTTTATGCATCCTAGCAAAAGCTATTTACTTATAGAAGGTAAATTAGTAAAAAATGATGGTACACGATACGGGAACGTGGACAATATCGCTTTAACGAACAACGGCTTAATGTATCTTTTTAGTAATATTAGATATGACCTTTCGGGTAAAGAGATCGAAAGAATAGCGCATCCGGGGTGGGCCACCACTATGCTCGGATTGTTAAAATATGATGAAGATTTTTATAAATCGCGAGGGCTAAACCAATTGTGGTATAAGGATGTGACAGATTTAGCAGAAGCTGCTAATCTGGGTTGGCTTCTTAGAAAAAATTACATTATTGATGATATTATACCCGCTGGTCCAATGCCTGGAGAAAAGGGTACATTTAGCTTTAAAGTTCCATTAAAACATATTTTTGGTTTTTGCGAAGATTACGATAAAGTATTGTACGGAAGGAAGCAAACTCTTTACTTGACAAGAGCCGGCAATAATGATGCTATTTTTAAAGTTGGCACTGCCGATGATGGTAAAGTTGTGCTGGAAAAAATAGCGTGGTATATGCCGCACGTGCTACCTGCGGATCAGTATAAATTGCAACTTTATAAACATATTCAGAATAAAGGAAATTTTCCGGTTAATTATAGAATGATACGATGCGATACTGCTACAGTTACTCAAACAAGATCATTTACCTGGAGACTCGCCGTTAAAACGACACCCGAGTTTCCGCATTACATCATTGTCAGTTTTCAGATGAATAAAAAAGATAGTCAAGTGCAAAATCCAGCCCTATTTGATCACGTTCATGTAACGGATATTCACGTTACGTTAAATTCTTATAAATATCCTAGAACAGACTACAAACTTTCTTTTGAAAACAATAAATTTAGTAGAGCGTACGGTGATGCCGCTGCGTTTAGATCGAAGTTTTTTCTCATGGATGATTTAGCGTCAAATCCTACCTTTACCCCGTTAGAGTACAAAAACCTTTATCCCCTGTTTTTGTTCGATGTTAGCAAACAAAGTGAAAGGTTAAAATATTCCGTAACCGATATTCATGTTAAAGCAAATTTTGGCACTAATATACCTGCAAACATGCACGCGTATGCCGTTATGATTAGTGATAGGCAAATAAACTTCCAATCCGACGGAAATAAAATGAGGGTAGTGTATTAAGATTTTTTTTCTTTAATATAAAAAATGATAAGCAAATCGGGTTTAAAAGATATTCTTAAAGAAAATAATATAAAATTTTTTTCTTCTTTGGATAAAAAACAATTGATCGATTTAGCGAAAGAGCGTGGGGTATTACCGGAAGAGTCTCTTAAGCCGGAAAGAACGATAGATCCTAAGTTCGATAGATTAAAAGATATTAGAAAAAATCCGAGGAAAGTTCGCGTAGAAGACGTTAAAACGGGAGAAATACGCGATTTTCCCTCGATTTATAAAGCGAGTAAATTTATCGGAAGTAGTCCTCAAATGGTTTGTAATTGGAATGGTAGAGTTTGGGGAGATAAATATAAAATAACTATAACTTAATTTTATTACGATTAAAAAAAAACGTAATAAAATTGATCGTTTATTAAGTATTTTTTTATTATAATAAAAAAATGTCCGAATTTAGAAGACTTACGGTAAAAGGTTTAAAAAATTTATCTAAGTCAAGAGGTATCAGGGGATACTCGAGACTTACGCGAGCTCAATTAATTGAGCTTTTAAGTAATCCCGGAGCACCAATATTAGATAGAGATATCGGAATTATAAGTACTCCAGTTCTACAACCAACAATTGCGCTACCACCAACACCGAGCGCACCACCAACCCCACCACCAACACGACAACAAACGGTCGAAGATTTATTAAGAAGTTTAGAAAGAGTCAAAAAAGTTCCTAAAAGTATTTCACCCGAACCTAATGCGCTTAAAAATAAAATAAAAAAAAATATACAGTAAAGTAGGCCAAATTGCGGTTGAAAAGCATCATTCGGCTCTTAAAATGTGGGCAGAAGAACATAAAATACCCGGAATACAAGTTTCTTCGCCCGAAGAGTTTTTAAAGCTTACGAGACAAGCGATAATAAAAATTTTAAAAAGTAAGCGAAATACTAAAGTAAAAATGGTTCTTCAATGTCTTATGTATAGATTCAAAGAGGTTGATAATCCGGTAGAAGCTAATTTTTCTTCCGATATAAACGAAATTAATTTAGAGGGAACCGACGTACACGAATTATATAATATTATGGTAGGAAGAATTTTAGAAAATTTTACCGCTTTTTTAAGAAAAGGTAGCGGTTGGGCGTTTCATAGCGTAGTACATTTAAAGTTACATACGGTAGTTTATGAACCTTTAAGAGGCTCGGGATACGCGGTTCTACCCGATTGGATTTCGAACAAAAAAGCGTGTATCAATATGCAAAATTATTGGGATAACAAATGCTTTTTATGGTGCGTTTTAAGAGCGTTAAATTCTAAAGATAACCATCCTGAAAGAATTGATAGAGATTTACGATCGAAGGAAAATAGTTTAAACATGGAAGGAATAGAGTATCCCGTTACAGTTTGCGATATAGATAAGTTCGAAAAACAAAATCCGGAAATTAGCGTAAACGTTTTTAGTTATGATGAAGAAAAAAAAATTTATCCGTTAAAAATTATGAAAAACGAAAAAAATAAACACATTGATTTGCTTTATTTTAAAGACGGAATAAATAACCACTACGCTATTATAAAAGATTTTAGTTGCTTAATGAGCAGTCAAATATCGAATTATGGGCATAAAAAGTATTTTTGTAAGAGATGCTCAAATCCCTTTGGAAACGAAAAACTTTTAGAAAAACATAAAAAATATTGCTCAGAGCACGAAGCCCTTTTTTTTTAAAATGCCTAATGAGGGTAGCGTATTACAATTTATAAATCACGATAGAAAAATCGAGTGTCCCGTCGCTATATACGCCAATTTCGAAAGCGTACTGTTGCCTGTAGAAACTTGCCAACCGAGTGAAGAGGAAAGTTATACTATAAAACGACAAAAGCATCTTCCTTGTAGCTATTTCTACATTATAATATTTTCTAATGGGATAAGTCAACCTATAATAAGAAGTTATACCGGAGAGGATGCTGATAAAAAATTTATAGAAACGTTAACCGATGATGTTAGAGAAATTTATAAAAAATATTATCAAAAGCCGGTAGCAATTAATGTAATGGAAGATGAAGAAAAAAAACATAAAAGAGAAACTAGATGCTATATTTGTAACGAAAAATTTACTCATAAAAATTATAAAGTAAGAGACCATTGTCATTTTACCGGTAAATATAGAGGAGCTGCTCATTTAAACTGTAATCTTAAAGCAAAAATTCCTAACTTTACGCCCGTTTATTTTCATAATTTAAGCGGTTATGACGCTCATCTTTTTATTAAACTTCTCGGTTCAACTAGTGGTTACATCGATTGTATACCGAACAACGAGGAAAAATATATTAGTTTTAGTAAAACTATCGGAATTGGAAAAAAAATATACCATAAAATTAGGTTCCTCGATAGCTTTAAGTTTATGTCTTCGAGCTTAGATAATCTCTCGAGAAATTTAAACGAAGAGCAGTTAAATATTTTATCGAGATATTTTTCGAAGGAACATTTACCGTTAGTTAGAAGAAAGGGAGTTTTTCCTTACGATTACTTGGATTCTCTCGAAAGGTTAGAAGAAACTCAACTACCATCTAAAGAAAAATTTTATTCGAGTTTAAACAAGGAACATATTAGCGATGAAGATTACGAACACGCGAAAAATGTTTGGAATACTTTTAACATGAAAACGTTCAAGGAGTATTTAGAACTTTACAACAAAATAGACGTTTTGCTTTTAGCGGATGTATTCAAAAACTTTAGGGATGTATGTCGTAAACACTATGAATTAGACCCTTGTTGGTATTTTACTACGCCGGGGTTAGCGTATGACGCGATGCTAAAGAAAACGGGAGTAAAGCTCGAATTTTTATCGGATATTGACACGCTTTTAATGGCCGAAAAAGGAATTAGAGGCGGTATATCTATGTGTAGTAAAAAGTATTCTAAGGCCAATAATAAATATATGGGTGAAGATTATAATGAAAATAAACCGTCAAAATATTTAATATATATAGACGCGAACAGTCTTTACCCTTGGGCTATGAGTCAATTATTACCTACTCACGGTTTTAAATGGATGAACGAAAAAGAATTAGAAGGATGGAAAAACATACCTTGTTTTTTAGAGGTTGATTTAGAATATCCTAAAGAGTTACACGATTTACATAACGATTTTCCTTTAGCGCCCAAACGTTTAAAAATAGAAAAGGTAGAAAAATTAATTCCTAATTTAAACGATAGAGAAAATTACGTTCTACATCATGAGGTTTTAAAAACATATTTAGAGTTAGGTTTGAAGATTAAAAAAATACATCGCGGAATTAAATTCGAGGAAAGTAAAAAATATATCAATTTAAATATCGAGTTAAGAAAAAACGCAAAAAATGATTTCAAAAAAGGTTTTTTTAAGTTAATGATGAATTCAGTTTTTGGTAAGAAAACACGAAGAAAACGGAAATAAAATATAACAAACCCGTTTATTTAGGTATGAGCATAGTAGATATTAGTAAAACGGCCATGCATAAAACCTATTATAATTATTTTAAAGCGAAGTATGGCGAAAAAGTAAAGATGTGTTATACCGATACGGATAGTTTTATTCTCGAAATAGAAACTGATGATTTATATAAGGATATTGCCGGCGACAGCGATACGATGTACGATATGAGTGGCTACCCTAAGGAGCACGAGTTGCATAAGAAAGAACAAAAAGGTGTTGGGTATGTTTAAAGACGAATTAAATGGTGGCGTTATGACCGAATTTGTTGGTTTGGGCGCTAAATTGTACGCTTATAAAAAATTAAATACGAGAATAGACGAAAATGGAAAATTAATATACGAGGGCGTCGGTGAAGACCGGAGATGCAAGGGGGTAAAAAGATCGGTGGTTAAAAACGAACTAAATTTAGAAAATTATAAAGATTGTTTATTTATGGAAAAAGACCATTATAAAATTATGAACGTGATAAGAAGCTACGAACACGAAATTTATACGGAGGAGTTAAACAAAAAAGCATTAGGTTTTGCGGATGACAAAAGGTATATATTGGAGGATAAAATATACACCTTAGCTTGGGGACATTATAAGTTGGACGAAAATTTATAACTTTAAAAAAAGTTATAAATTTATTAAAATATCCTCGCCATGCCGCATTTTAGTCTGCAAGAAGGGCACCTATGCATAACCGCATTTTTATTCCGGCCGTCGTTAAAACAGCTCGAGCACACGACTATATGCCCACAATTAAAGAATAGTACATTCGGTTCTTTTTCGAAACAAATTACGCATTCTTTTTCTTTAAAAACTTCGCCGGAGTAAAGTATTTCGGCCGAGGTTGTCGTAATTTCTTCGGCATTTTGTACTTCACCTACCTCAATTTCGAAAGGATCCAATACTGTTGTCGCGATTTCTATTAGGGGCTCATCATCGATCGGTTCCAACGATAAGGAGTCATCATCCGATTCTTCTATAAGATAATCGAGCCAATGATGATATTGCGTAAAGTTACCATCTTCCCACGAATGAGAAAAATCTATCGGATTAAAATGAACACAGTCCATAACAAGATTTACGAAAAACGTTTCTTCTTTATCCCATTTGTAAACGCCAGCTAAATTATTAAAAAACCGTAAATTATTTAAATCTTCCCTGATAGAACTATTTTTGTCTCTAATTATTATCGTCATGCCGGTTAATACATTTTTGTAAATATAATCTATCTTACTATACTGATAGTAAATAACCGGTTTTAATCTTCGAACCGCCGAGAAATAGCCATCATTTATGCACGGAGGTAATGATATTACTTTAGGAGAACGATATTTTACTTTGCCGAAATAAATTTTATCTTCCAGTACTTTAGTTAAATGCGAAATAAATCTCCAATGCGATGAACTCATCTTTTTTTATACGAAAAAAAATTTGAAAAAAATACTCAATTTTAAGCGAAAAATAATTTTTTACAAAATGGCTTACCGCGAAGTAGAATCGTTTTATAACAATAAAATCTTAGAAAATAATAAACGTATTAAAGCGCTTAAAATGGAATACGCGTCTTTACGGGCGCGTATTGACGCAAATGATATTAATAATAGAACCGAAAAATTAAAAGAATACGCAATTAATGCTCAGAAAAGATATTATGATTATCAAATGATAAATAAAATAAAACAAGAAAACAAAAGTTTAATAAAAAATAAAGAACGTGTATTAACTTCTTTACGCAAATAAAGATATATATTTTAAAAGAAAAATATATATTTATAAGCCGCGTTTTATTTTCGTAAAAATATTTTAAAGTTATATTTTTCGTTTTATATTATTTACGGTTTTACAAACTGGACATGTCTCCCCCAAATTTATGTAGTCGCAATTTTGACACAAACAAATATGTCTGCAGTCAACAAAATGTATATCCGGAATATTATCGAGACATATTACGCACGCCTCAGAAGTAATATGTTTTTACCATTAATTTCTTTAGGTTCGTCTTCTTCGAAATTTCCATTTCTAAAAAATAACATTAAAGGAATAAATTTACCTATCATACGAAACGAAAATAATTTTAAATCATCGTCCTCATATCTACTAAAAACCATACTTGAGCAATGATCCGTTATAATAGGTATTCCGTTTCTTTCTTCTGTGTCATCTGCTACGCAAATATCCACTGTAAAAGATCGTGTGTTTCTGGCTTTTTCTTTGCTGATAAAATAGCATATGGTTGATTTTAAACTTCTAAACAGCCTATCTACACTCGTAAAGTTACATCCGGCAAACATTATTGCCGCTATTTTTTCGTTCGGTAAAGGCATACCAACCCTAACAGCACATGGTTTCACTTTTAAACATCTTTTAATTTTTTCTCTAGATTCTTTAGTTATATTATTTAACACGTTCATTTTTTCCAGCTTTATACGAAAAAAATTTTTTCCCTAAATCAATTTTTTTTCTTCGAGAATTTATAACTCCGCGAGTTATAAATTTTTTCGAGAGACGCGCGCGGGATTAAGAATTCGGAATTTTGGAAAAACCCCGGATTAGGAATTTTGGGAAAACCCGGGTTTTTTGGAAAACCTAGATTTTGGAAAAACCTAAATTTTTGGAAAACTTAGATTTTAGGAAAACCCAGATTTTTGGGAAAACCCCAGAATTTAAAATAATGGCCCCGAAAAACCGGATCAAACCGGATTTAGAACGGATAAAACCGGATTTAGAACGGATGAGATCCACAAAATGGTTGTGCGTCAGAATGGCCCAGAATCGGTGTTTACCCTACTACTCACGGTGGTTCAAAATTTCAACTATTTATTCATCCGCCCATTCATTATTTTGTTATTCAATCATTCTGTTTGTCTATCTATTTATCAGCCCATTTATCAATCTATCTATTCATCAACCAATCCGTTAACACATCCATTCATCACGTTGCATACAAAACTAAATGCTGTGGAAATTTCGTTTGAATCTATATCAAAATCAACTAATATCGATTTCAACTTAAAAGCTTGCATCACACTGTCATCCGAAATTGCCCCAGATTGCTGTGCGAATATGGATTTTTAATGCCATTAGAAAGTAGCCCCAAAAATGCAATAAGAGGGCCACGATGGCCCTGAGTCGCTCACCTGAGCCCCTTTTATGACTCTATACGACCAATTTCAAATCTCTTCAGAGATAGCAAGACAAACGTTCTAACAAACATTCATGAGTATAGGACTGAAAATGTGGTCTGTATAGTTTACCTAAGCTTTTTCTTGAATATGTCTTGATGACTTACTTTTTAATCCAGGATGATCCATTTTCAAACTCTTTGTAGATACTAAAAAGCCTTGTTTTCCTCGTGGTCGTTAAAACTCGGCATTGTGGGGGCAAGATATACTGACAAGGTTTTGGTTTTCTATCCGCTCGAAGTTGGATTTTAACATTTCTTACACTGTGAGCCAATCTTTGAACATTCCTGGACCTTGTGGCGTCTACATAACAATTATCATTAAATCCTCATCAGACGATATTTTGGACCTGCCAATAATGAAAGCATTTGCAGACGACAAACTAAATGTGGCTCGAATGGTGAAATTTGTCTTTAAATACCGTAAAAACTGCTGGTTACCAGCATTTTCTCCTTTTCCAAAAATGTTTTCAAAAACACTCTAGTTCATGGTCGCAAAAAAAAAAAAAAGCTCGAACATGTATATAACGAAATTATAATGACAGAGGGAGCAACATAAATAATGCGCTATTAAAGGCCACATAGCGGCCAAAATGTAAAAGGTGCGTGTGTTCAAATGCCTCTAGAAATTTGTTTAGGGAAGGGTAGAAAACATTGTGGGAAAAGGAGAAAATGCTGGTTACCAGCATTTTCTCCTTTTCCCACAATGTTTTCAAAAGCTTTCTTTTTCAGGGTCGTTAAAAGTCGGGATCGTGTGGTAAAGAGTTAAGGCCCTTTTGCTGCCCAAAGTCAATGCTTGTGTTAAAATGCCTTTAGAACCAAGTCATACCATTTAAAAGTATGTAAATTATTGTGAAGATGACAGTCTGTTATTGTACGGTCGGACCACGTGTTAGTCGCTGGCAGAAAAATGAAATCTAAACCTAGGTTAAAAGTTACCACGTCACTCTATCTTTTGTTTACCTTTTACTTGATTGGAAAATTAATTTTATCTGCCATCGACTATTACTTGGACCTAATGTATAGTCACAGACTGTCATCCTCACAATAATTTCCATGCTTTTAAATAGCATGATTAAGATCTACATGCAGTTTGCAACCCCATTGTTTACTTTTAGCAGCTACAGGGCCTTTAACCCTTTACCACACAATTCCGAGATTTGATAACCCCAAGGAAAGGGGCTTTTGAAAAGATTGTGGGAAAAGGAGAAAATGCTGGAAAGCAGCATTTTCTCATTTTCCCACAATGTCTTCTACCCTTTCAAAAGAAAAAAAAAAAATCTTTCTTTGTGCAACATTTAATTTGTCGTCTGCAGATGCTTTAAATTTGAACCATTCTAAAATCTGGTCGTTTGGTAAAGAGTTAAAATCTCTGTTAAAAAACGTTTCATACTAGAATATTTTGGAGGAATGTTATGAAATCTGGAGAACTGTTACATTCACAGATGCGTGGATTTCACTGAGGTCGTAGATTTTACAAGCGGCGGCGAAGTATAACGAGACGTGTGAGAGACAAAGGTGCAAGCGAAGAAATAATATTTCCATCTCTCTTAACCAAAGTAAACGAGGGGGCTTTATCGGAGAATTAATCTCTAGAAATATACAGACTAGATCAGTTATCTACAGGCTGCGTTCAAAAATCTTTGACCGGTTAACTCGTTACCCCGTTTATGTTACTATTTGTATTAATCCTTAGGCTGCTAAGCGCGACTCAAGGACCTTTTGCGGACAGTGTAGATCCAAGATCAGACTGCACAGAACGTGCAGTCTGATCTTGGATCTACTCTGTCCGATTACGAGATAATTTTTTTCCAGTAAAAGTACCTTTAAAATAGCAAAATTTTGGTTTTTATTATCGACCAAAAGTTTCGGTTATCAACTCTTTACCAAACGACAAAGTTTTACACTTGTCGAAATTGAAAGTTTTTGCAGACTACAAAATGAATGTGACTCAAAAACGAAATTTGCTTCTTGAAGGAGAGAAAACTTTGCAGCTAAAGGAGAAAATGCTGGTTACCATTTTTTTTTTTTTTTTTTTTCTTTTTTTCTTTTTTCCACAATGTTTTCAGAAGTTTTCTTCTACAGGGTCGTTAAAGTCGCAAAAATGCCAAAGGTAAACAAAGCAGGTGTAAAATGCGTTTAGATTTAAATCATACCATTTAAAAGTAACGAAAATATTGTGAACATGACAATCTGTTATTGTACGGTCGGTCCAAGTGTAAGTCGCCTGCAGAAAAATGAATTCTAAAAGTAGGTCAAAAGTTGCCAGGTTGCTCCATCTTTTGTTTACCTTTTTCCACAAACCTTTAAAAAGTCTTTTTCCCCAGGATCGTTAAAACAAGGGATTATTTGGCTGGCTGAGAAACAAAAGTTGTTATCTGGCTATGCTGTGGGTACAGAGTAAGGGTCTCTATGGCCCTTGTCATTGGAGGTTGATTCTTTAATTCAGAAATCAACTTCGGAGGAACATTTCCCAAGCAGCGAGTAGCGTTAATTTTTTTGTCTTTTGTTTTGCTAGGCAGAATATCATTTTCGTCCTCTCACCACCTGGGTCCGTATTCACCAACCATTCTTAAGAATATTCTTAATCTTATTCTCCAAGATTTTCTACATTTGAAAGTAACACAACTCCTGATTGGCTGAACCAAATGGTTTAGCCAATCAGGAGTTGTGTTACTTTCAAATGTAGAAAATTCTGGAGAACAGGACAAAGAACGTTCTTAAGGACGGTTGGTGAATACGGACCCTTAAGGCACGTCTGTGGGCATGCGCATAAGTTATTTGTATTTTCGAAAACCTCCGTATGTGATTTGCTGTCATTTTAACGAAACTTTGTATAACAGTTCAATAACATTGTATTCAACTGTACTGTAGACCTACATATCGGAACTTATGAAAATTGTTTTTCTTACAATTTTTGAAAAATCCTAAGAATTGGAATGGGGACGCTGTTTGAAGTGGATTATTTTGCTTTCTTGTGTCTTCATACGTGATCATGTCGGGTTCGAACTGTACCTGGCTATTTGCATTCAAACAGGACGCCAATGTAAATCATGCAGGTAAATGTATTCCATGAGGCTTTATGGATTTATACCTACATTTTTGTAAGTTTCATCGACATGACTATATATAGATTTTTATGTTCTTTAGAAGCTTGTCGTTCTTACTACAGTCTTATATTTTTTTGGCAATAATGGTTCAACTGTTTTTGTGTGACTCTAATTAGAAAATATCTAATTACGCTATTAACTGCATATTTACTTTGTCCAGCTGTAACCTGCGACCGATCAACTGGCATTAGTGTGTTTCTATTTTTCTGTTCTGTTTGACAGTTCAATGTTTGTCTGTTTTTCAATCTCCCGTTATGGAGGAAATAAAGATCATATACATTAGCCATACTCTTTGAAAAGTGGGATTAATGCATCTGCGAAAAGTTTCGGCCCAGGTCAGCCTGCGCAGTTCGCGCAGGCTGACCTTGGCCGAAACTTTTCGCTAGTGGTCAATTTTCAGCATGTCAAAGGATCAGTCTACCTCAGGATTAGGTCCGTTTCAAGACAAATTTGATTTTATGGATCTATAGTATTACTATGACTTGCATGGTATGTTGCATCACGGAGATGCATTAAATCCTCCTTTTTC
This sequence comes from Tridacna gigas, assembly GCA_945859785.2. NCBI lineage: Eukaryota > Metazoa > Mollusca > Bivalvia > Cardiida > Cardiidae > Tridacna > Tridacna gigas. The sequence goes on along the minus strand of OX244029.2, from coordinate 9,800,116 downwards.
CAGAGCATGGCTCATGTCCTTTTTTTGGTTTGAGAATTATCTCCCTCTTGAAAATAGATGTTTTGGTGTGGAGAGCATGTCAGGTTTGAACATCTGTCTTCTCTATTACAGCATTATTAAATCACTACTTATTACACCGTACAAAAAATCATTGTTATCTCTTTGAAACGTATCAGTCGAACATTTTTTTTTTCTGAAAAGTCATTTCACAGCCTTTTGTTTCACAACCGGCTATACACCTTTTGTTTCACAACCGGCTATACACCTTTTGTTTTACAACCGGCTATACACCTTTTGTTTCACAACCGGCTATACACTGTCACCCTTTCCAAATTAATTTGAGATCCTCTACAGTTTTTTTTTTTTTTCCTTCACTTTGTCAAACTAGTTCTCACTTAAGTCGATAATACTACAGTGTATTTACAAGCATGCGATAAATCAAAACATATCTCTTATTTTTCCCATTTGAGTCTTCTGTTGACAAACCATTGTATTGGAAAATATAGTGGGTTTCCCGAATTACATTTTTAGAACTATGGGTATGAATTCTGTTTTCAAAAAGCTCGTCCCTGACCAAAGGATGTTATTCCTTTCAGGCGTTGTAATAGTGACATTTACTTGTCCCGCCAGTTTTGTCCAGGATTTTATCTACCAAATTATTCAGTATAACATACAGTCCAGAAAGAGGAGATGTTAATAACCTTGCTTACATTCATCATTTTCATCTTTCTTTATTATTTTTATTTACAGTACGTAGCGCTGGTAGGGTAATAATAAATAGCATACTTTTATTGCATCCTGAAGACATTTTTCTAATAAAATAAGGCAATTTTCTAAATACTATAGAATGAGCCATGCTCCGTGAAAAGGGGGCTTGATGCATCTGCAAAAGATAATCGACCCAGGTCATCCTGCACAGGCCTTGCAGGCTGACCTAGGCCGAAACTTTTGCTATCGGCCAGTTTTCTGCTTGTCCAAGGACCCGTTTACCGCATTAATCAGTCAGTTGTTTGACAAAATGGAATTTATAGATCTTCAATCACGTGATTACTTGCTTGGTATCATGCATCACGGAGACGCATTTAGCCCCCTTTTTGCCGAAGCATGGCTCAAGTCATTTAAAAATTTACTGAAAACGATTATACTAGCTGCAATGACATGATATGGTTGAGCATGAACTCGTCTTTTTGCTAAAGCAAGGGCCAAGAAATACATGAAGAGGGGGCGGTTCACAGTGTTATAGCTCAAATATGCCGTTTATGGCCGAACTAACAAAGCCAAGCCCCCGTAGCTCAGTCGGTAGCGTACAGGACTTGAGAACAGGAGGTCGCTGGTTCGATCCCCGGCTTGGCCAATTTCTTTCCGAGGATTGATGATAGTCATTGCGACAGGATTCATTCCTCTCTCACCGCTGACCATTGTTTCGACGATGATTATGTGGGAAAGCAGTCAGTGGCTTGGAAAGAATATTGTGCGGAGTACTGGTAACAGAAACTCCAGAAAACCATGGATAGGTACACTGGCCGCCGTGATATAACTGAAATAATGTTGAAAACGGCGTTAAACACCATACAATCAATCAATCAATCAACCGAACTAACAAATAACTTGTAGAAACAAGCAAAGAAGTGAACAGACATGAAGCCCCGGTACAGTGAACGAACTGAAAGGCTGCTGCTGTACTATTGGATGATAGTTGCGCGCAATACTTCTCTATCACCCTGTAGATGAGGGGAAAAATGATATGGACATGGTACAGCTGTGTTTTTACTAGTCTACGTAATTCAGTGAGTATATTCTTCCGTTTAAAACGATGTACTGATGGCGTATGTAAGGATTTTACAAGTGATATAATTGCTTTTAACCCCCTTTCCTCCATATTTCGTTCTTTGTCGTTATTTTTCCACTGAATATAAAATTATGCAGAATATAGTGTGCTTACGTGATGCAGTAACATAATATAATTGCAAGATGAAAGTCATTTTGGAAATCATTGTTGGAAAAAAGAAGCCATTGCTCGTATGAGCAATGGCTTCTTTTTTCCAACAATAATTTGAACAAAAGCCTGTAAGTGTTTTTTTTTTAAAGGAGGAAAGCCGTAAGATTGTCACTTGATGCTGATTCAGATGAAGCCTTGCACTCGGAAACACCTTGGATGTTTTTGACCAAGTGTATTGTTGTGATATGAGATCCGGATATGTGTTTTAGTTAGAGTGATTTCCGTTATAAAGTGTGCCTGGAAAACTAACTGTACAGGAAGTGATGGGGCACAGAGGTCAACATGGTCCTTTGTTTCAGATTTCATAAGGTAATTAATATGCGTAGATATTTAGTATTTAGCAATTTTTCTGATGTAGGTTTTGACAAATTGAAATGAGCTTTTGTAACAAGGACATAATGGTAGAGAAATCCAAATGGATTCTTTTTATGTTTTTTTTTTGAAGGCGTTGGGGTAAGATATTTATTCTTTCCCCACCCCTTCATTGAAGATTTAGGTGGGCCCCTCTGGGTGATTGAGCCCAGTGCTCAGTCAATCCTTCGGCTGCTAAGCGCGACTAGCGGACCTTTTGCGGACAGTGTAAGTCAAGATCAGACTGCACAGAACGTGCAGTCTGATCTTGGATCTAAACTGTCCGATAAGGAGATAGGTACACTGACCCATAACTTTGAAATACCGACATAACTTTGAAATACCACCCCCCATAACTTTGAAATACCACCCCCCATAACTTTGAAATACCAACATAACTTTGAAATACCAACATTTTGGTTATCACCGTCGGCTTCAAAGTTTCAATTAAGTCAATTAGCAGGATAAAGATTCACGTTATTTACGAACATTTCTATATATTATCTTCATCGTTTACATTCAGGTTATTTTCATTCTGCATACACGTTGTTTGCATTATTTGACGATAGTTTGAATAAGCCACGGTGCCAACTTCTAGACTTTTATCCTACACATACCTGTGGTTATAAGCCGTGAAATTCAAATTATTTGCACAGGTTGTCACTTTAACCCTTTACCAGACAACAAAGTTTTAGCTTTGTCCAATTTGAAAGCATTTGCAGACAACAATTTCAATGTAGCTCAAATGGTGCAGTTATTTTTTGATAGGGCAGAAAACATTGTAGGAAAAGGAGAAAATGCTGGTTACCAGCATTTTCTCCTTTTCCCACAATGTTTTCAAAAGTCTTCTTTCCCAGGGTCGTTAAAAGGCGGCATTGTTGCGGTAAAAGGTTAAAACTAAATCATCTGACCAGCCTTAACCCTTTACCCACACAATCCCGAGTTTTAACGACCCTGGGAAAGAAGACTTTTGAAAACTTTGTGGGAAATGGAGAAAATATTGGTAACCAGCATTTTATCCTTTTCCCACAATGCTGTCTTCCCTTTCAAAGACAACCTCTGTCATTTGAGCCATATGTAAATTGTCACCTGCAAATGCTTTCAATTTGGACGAGTATACATTTTTGTCGTGTGGTAAAAGGTTAACCCTTTACACACCCGAGTTTTAACGAACCTGAGGAAAAGGGCTTTTGAAAACATGGTGGGAAAAAGAGAAAATGCTGGAAACCAGTATTTTCTCTTTTTCCCGCCATGTTTTCTGACCCTTTAATTACAAATCCCATCATTTGAGCTAAGTTTAATTTTTTTGTCTGCAAATGCTCTCAAGTTGGACAAGTCTAGAAGTTCAGAGTTTGGTAAGGGGTGAACTGAAATATCCTTAACTTTTTCACTACTAGTGACGACATAAATGGCTTTCGCAGATGGCGTAGATCAAGATCAGCACTGCACAGACCATGACCCAATTTATTTTCAATAGCAGTGGAAATCTACTCTTAGAATTCGAAAAAAAAAATGTCGAAATTCTTGATTTGGTAGTGAAAGAATTAACCCTCAGGCTGCTAAGCGCGGCTCACCGACCTATTGCGGACAGTGTAGATCAAGATCAGACTGCACAGAACGTGCAGATTGATCTTGAATCTACGCTGTCCGATAAGGAAATATTTTTTCTCCAAAAGATAATTATGTTTGAAATAACTCTTTACCAAACGACAAAATTTTAGACTAGTCCAAATTGAAAGCATTTGCAGACGACATGATAAATGTGACTGAAAATTTGAAATTTGTGTTGGGAAGGGTAGAAAACATTGTTGGAAAAGGAGAAAATGCTGGTTACCAGCATTTTCTCCTTTTCCAACAATGTTTTCAAAGGGCTCCTTTCTTAGGGTCGTTAAAAGTCGGGATTGTGTAGTAAAGAGATAACATTATTCGGGACTATACTATAGGTTTGCTAGTTTTATTTAATTCATCTACCAGGATAGGGGTTTAAAACGTGAACAAGTGGCCAACCTGGAGTTTTATATCAATCATAAGAAGTGGTAAATATGACAAATAAACATCACATATTTCGGATTGAAATGACAAAAAAAATCTGCCTCCCCCACATGTGTCAACATCATAAATTATTGAAGTGTCAGTCACTCCGTGTGTCTGTTTTACTGGTGTTTAGAGCCGTTTTGTAACATTATTTCAGTTATATCGGGGCGGCAGTGTAAATATCCTTTTTTCCCTGGAGTTTCTTTTTACCAGTACTTCGCACGATTCCCACGCCAGTGGCTTATTTCCCAAATAACCATCGTTGAAACAATTAACAGTGATGAGAGAAAGATGAATCCTTTGACAATGACTGTCATCAGCTATCGGAAAATAATTAGTCGAGCGGGGAATTCGAACCAGCGACCCACTGGTTTCACGCTCTGTTTGTCTCTATCTCACTGCAGAGTCTGTCTATGTGTCCGCCCGCCTATCCGCCCGTCCGTCCGTCCGTCTGTCTTGCTACATGTTTGTCACAGTTTATCTGACTCTGTCCGTCCGCAGGTCCTTCCGTCCGCCTGTCCGTCTATATACTTCCTTGTTTTTTTTTCTATCTCTCACCGATCATTTCAATTGCGACTTTTGCAGCAGGAAAACTTTTTCCATAGGAAACGCATTTCAAGAGTAATAGAATCAGTTCCCGTTCTTATATAATTACATATATGTGTAAACTTTGTTTTAACTTAAACTACTGCACATGCAAGCCTTGAAAATTCGACTGGGTTTTCAGCGATAAGACGCACGTAAAAAGTTTATAACTGCGTAATCACAGTTTGAAACGCTTCCGATATGCAAGGTATGTCATTTTTTTGTTTATCTTAACTCTTTTCCTGCCGTAAGCGATCACGGAATTAATGATTTTGCGGACAGTGTAGATCAAGATCAGACTGCACATACGTGCAGTCTGATCTTGGTCTACACTTTCCGATTCTCTGTTGGTGGTTTCAGTCGCTGTAGTTCCCATTAGATACCAATACAATTAATTATTAGTCTTAAAATAGTGATCCTTTCAGGAAGTGGGTCAATATCGCGTCAACTCTGTATAATTAGGAGACAACATTTATATTTGTCCAAATTGAAAGCATTAGTTATTGCAGACGACAAGTGAGATGTGGCTAAAATGTTAGGTTCCACAGCGAAGAAAACGTTTTGGGAAAAGGAGCTTTATTTTCTGATGACAGAAAATGCGCTATTATACATACTATCTATAGTAATCTATATGAAATCTAGTTTATTCGCAATCTGTCGGTACTTATTAAAGATTAACCACAAACCATGCAATCTTTGTTAGGCGTGGTTTCAAGTTAACATAACGTGGCGCAAAGGAGAAAAGGAGAAAGAAGATAAAAAGAAAACGAGAAATCCCTTTGACTCTTTTTCCTTCTTTTTTTTTCCCTTTCCCAAACAAGCCCTGGTTTTCACGTGTCTGCAGTACAAGTCTTTTGAAAACACTGTGGGAAAAGGAGAAATTGCTCGTAACGAGCAATTTCTCCTTTTCCCACAGTGTTTTCTACCCGCTTTGAGACCTTTCTGCCATTTTCATCAAATTTAAAATTGTCGTCTGCAAACTCTTTCAATTTGGACCAGTCCAAAATTTGTCGTTTGGGAAAGGGTTAAATTTCATATTTTGACTGAGCAAGGCTCTTTGAAAAGGGCAAAAAGTTCTGACCCAGGTCTGCGTAGGCTGACCTTGGCTGAAACGCTTTGTTGTTGCTATTTTTATTTTTGCATGTCAAAGGACCATCGTATCTCAGGATCCTGTGTGTTGTTAAACAACATGGATTTTATGGATCCATAATTATAGGATGACATACATGTACAGTCTATTTATAAATAGTTGTTCATTTCAGCCTCCGCGCAGGCGGATCCATGATCATGTGATGCTTTGCTTGGTATCAGGGACGAAAATTTTCGGTATTGGTCAATTTTCTGTATGTCCACGGACCAGTCTACCTAATGATTTAGTCGGTTGTTAAAAAAAGTGGCTATTATGGATCCATGATCATGTGATGCTTTGCTTGGTATCATGCATCACGGAGATGCATTTTGCCCCATCTTGCCAGAGGATGGTTCACATATAAAATTAACAGCATTGAACAGACGCAAGTTTTGCAGTCTGCACATGTACAGTCTATTGAAGCCTTTCCCAAACAAGCCCTGGTTTTCACGTGTCTGCAGTACAAGTCTTTTGAAAACACTGTGGGAAAATGAGAAATTGCTCGTAACGAGCAATTTCTCCTTTTCGCACAGTGTTTTCTACCCTTTTTGATAACTTACTGCCATTTTCATCAAATTTAAAATTGTCATCTGCAAACTCTTTTTCAATTTGGACCAGTCCAAAATTTGTCGTTTGGGAAAGGGTTAAATACTTGTTCATTTCATTATATAAATATACATGTAAAATAAACATCAATAAACCTATACAGCTTTTGCAGTCAGCCCCTATACGAGTTCAGTTGATTTTCAAACGCTAAAGTAATTCCTAATGTAACTAAGCATGTAGAATAACGTCATTAAGCAATCATCATCCATTTAGTGATTGTAATGTGACCTTTTTAACCCATTTCTGGTTAATTACTTGATGAAAATATATGCTCCGATAAAAAAAAATACCAGTTGGATACATAAATCAACTTAAAATATTCGATTGATTGTATGGTGTTTCACGCCGTTTTCAACATTATTTCAGTTATATCGTGGCGGCCAGTTCAACTATCCATGCTTTCCTGCAGTTTCTTTTACCAGTACTCCGCACAATATTCTTTCCTGGAGTTTCCTTTTTACCAGTACTCTGCACAATATTTTTCCCAAGCCACTGGCTGCTTTCCCACATAACCTTCGTCGAAACAATGGTCAGCTGTGAGAGAGAAATGAATCCTGTCGCTATGACTATCATCAATCCTCGGAAAGAGATTGGCCAAGCCGGGGATCGAACCAGCGACCTCCTGTTCTCAAGTCCTGTACGCTACCGACTGAGCTACGGGGCTTGGCTTAAATATTAGAAGAAACATGTAGATTAAGATCAGACTGTATAGAACGTAGATCTATAGTGCTCGCCAAAAGTGAAGCATTTCAGCACTAACTGTCTTTGAAGGTGCATAAGTTTGGCTTTCAATTTCATTTTCTTGTATATTAGACGAAACTCTTATTCGATATGTCACCTTTTACAAAACAATCGTTGTATTGAAGGTTGTGAAGAAAATGACATTTAACCTTTCGGCTGCTAAGCGCGACCCCCTGACCTTTTGCGGACAGTGTAGATCAAGATCAGACTGCACAGAACGTGCAGTCTGATCTTGTATCTACACTGTCCGATAAGGAGACATTTTTCAAATATAAGTTTGTAACAGCATTATTCGGGTCTTTTACAATCGTCCTGAAAATTTCATTTAAGTTATACAGCGGAATAAAGGTTAAAATCAGTATAGAGAAGACATACGTGATGACCGGCATTTTCTTCTTTACCGCAAAGTTGTCTATTCTTTTAAAGACAAATCCCATCATTTAAGCCACATTTAAACTTTTACCAAACGACAAATTCTCGACTCTTCAAAACTGAAAGCTTCTATAGACGAAAAATTTGAAAGTGATACAAATGAACTGAAGTTTGTCGACAGAGTAAAATAAAAAAAAAACATTGTGGGAAAAGGAAAAAAATGCTGGTTTCTGGTATTTTCTCCTTTTCCAATAATGTTTTCTAAATCGTTCTCCATCTGGGATCGTGGGGTTGTGGGGTTCATTGTTAATAGGTCCTCAGCTAATGCCTAAATATGGACAAGTCTAAAATTTTGTCGTCTGATAGAGAGTTAAAAATACATCTATACTTGTTTTCAGCTCGTTTTTAACCCATTTCATCTTTATTTTATCAAACTATAATCATTTCTGTATCTTCTTGTCAAATGTTGCCCCTGACAGTTGCAACGTTGCATAGATTACGACCGATAGAAAATGCAGTTCATTTTCTGGAAGCCATTAAAAAAAAAAAAATCACTGGTTTGACGTTTCCGGTTTTAAATTAACGATTTCCGGTATTTGTATTTATCCCTTACACCGTATATACTGGTAACTTATCTGTGTGCACCCCAGACTAAATTCTGAATCATTCCTTAGTCTATCAAATTTTAACAGCGGTTTTTCTCTCTAGCTGTAAGGATGTCTCTTTAATGAATAGTTAAAAGCAAAAAGATCATAAGTACAAAGAAAGTTTAATCACATTTTTGAAATACTTTAACACATTGCAACCCAATTCCTGTAAACTGCAGTCCGTGAAATTTGAAGTGTTATGATATCTACCTTTATGAGCGAAGATGCACTTTGTTATTGCATTAACTCTTTACCAAACGACAAAATTTTAGACTTGTCCAAATTGAAAGCATTTGCAGACGACAAAATAAATTTGACTCAAAAATTGAAGTTTTTTTTTTGGAAAGGGTAGAAAACATTGTGGGAAAAGGAGAAAATGCTGGCTACCAGCATTTTCTGCTTTTCCCACAATGTTTTCAATAGGCTTCTGACTCCGGGTCGTTAAAAGTCGGGATTGTGTAGTAATGGTATTGAATTTCTTTTATCTGTTACTTTTATCGCTTTGTTGGGTATAAATCTTCAAATGATAGCTGTACGCAAACTAGCGGTTTATGTCTTCTCCAGCTGCAAATGATTTGACAAAGGAAATCTTTACATAAATATAGACAAGAATGATCTTTTAACTCCTTCCCAAACAACAAATTTTCGACTCTTCCAAATTGAAAGCATCTGCAGACGACAAATTTGTGATACCGATGAACCAGAGTATTTTAACAGTTTAGAAAATATGGATGCAAAAGCAATTTCTCCTTTACCAACCGTGATTTCACATGCTCCGTGAAAAGGGCGTTTAATGTATCTGCAAAAAAAAAAAAAAAAAGTATTAAATAGCGGACTGCGCAGGAAGACTTGTATTTTTGCTTTGGATTTTTTTTTACCAGTCTACCTCATGATTCAGTTGGTTGTTAGACAAGACAAATTTTATAGATCCATAAATATGTGATTTGTTCGGTATAATGCTTCAAAGAGATGTATTAACCCCCTCAACCTTTTGCCGGATTGATTGATTGTATGGTGTTTAACGCCGTTTTCAACATTACTTCAGTTATATCGCGGCGGCCAGTGCACCTACCCATGCTTTCCTGGAGTTTCCTTTTTACCAGTACTCTGCACAATATTTTTCCCAAGCCACTGGCTGCTTTCCCACATAACCTTCGTCGAAACAATGGTCAGCTGTGAGAGAGAAATGAATCCTGTCGCTATGACTATCATCAATCCTCGGAAAGAGATTGGCCAAGCCGGGGATCGAACCAGCGACCTCCTGTTCTCAAGTCCTGTACGCTACCGACTGAGCTACGGGGCTTGGCCCTTTTGCCAGGACATAGCTGATATTTGAGTTCATGATAATGGTCAAAGGCCCAAAATGAAAAATGACAGACTGCAAACGCTTCGTTTGGCAGAGACCCAATGATGAAAATGAATTTCATACAAGTTTGATCTTTTCCGGCATTCTCATGTTCACCATTCATAATTTCAACTATCTTTAGCCACGCTCTGTGAAAAGGGGGCTTAATGCATCTCCGTGATGCATGATACCGAGCAAGTTATCACCGTATCATACATCCTTAAAGTCCGTTTTGTAAAATAACCTATTGAATAACGAGGTTGACTTATCCTCGGACATACAGAAAATTGATCAATAGCGAAAAGTTTCGGCCCAGGTCAGCCTGCGCGGACTGCGCAGGCTGACCTGGGTCGATACTTTTCGCAGATGCATTAAGCCCCCTTTTCACAGAGCACGGCTCAAATGTAAATTAACCGAATGGTATGTTTTTTTTTTTGTAAACTGTATATAATTTCGAGGATTAAGATGAAGCTTCATTCTACATGCACGATTATAACTGTCATATACCATCCAATATGACAGAATGTTATGCGGGCGCGTTAAGCAGTGGTGTTATGTATTTTTCTTCTTCTTTATGATATACAGATGTGGGAGAATATAAATCATTTTTAATATATATTTATGAGCAATGCTCTGGCAAAAGGGGGTTTAGTGTACCTCCGCGATGCATGACACCAAGCAGTTCATCACATAATTATGGATCCATAAAATCCATTTTGTCTAACAACCGGCTGAATTATGGGGTACACTGTTTCCTTGAAATGCAGAATATTGACCTGCAGCAAAAAGTTTTGACCCAGGTCAGCCTGGGCGGACTGCGCAGGCTGACCTGTGTCGATACTTTTTGCAGATGCATTAAACCATTTTTTTTCACCGAACATAGCACATATACTTTCTACATGAATCAGCCAATCATTAGCCTTGTCTTGGAATTCAAACTTTGATTCGGTTAAACGATCTTTAACCCTTTCCCAAACGATGAATTTTAGACTGGTTCAAATTGAAAAAGTTTGCAGACGACAATTTTGAATTTGATGAAAATGACAGAAAGTTCTCCAAAAGGGAAGAAAACACTGTGGGCAAAGGAGAAATTGCTCGTCACGAGCAATTTCTCCTTTTTCCACAGTGTTTTCAAAAGACTTATACTGCAGACACGTGAAAACCAGGGCTTCTCTGGGAAAGGGTTAACGCCCTTTTTTTTCTTCTGTTTTTGAGCCACACCTCGGCTATAGTAAACCAATCCAAAGAAAGTCTTTTATACTTCTGCATCTAATAAACGATTTCAAGCGATAGCAAACAAACAAAACAAACTTTCTGTGCAATTTGATGCTTTTCCTTCTGTTATTTTTTTTTCCTCCACGAATAATTCCAGACGGAAAGGTTTTCAAAGACGAGTGTGTTTATAAAATGGAAATAAACATCTATACGGTATAAGGGCTATAGTGTGTCACTTGAAAGGGGCTAAACCAAATGGCTTATTTTGGAGAAATTAAGAAGTGAAAACTTACTACTAAATAAATTTGTTAACCCTTATCCGGCTAAATAACTTAACCCTTTACCACACAATCCCGACTTTTAACGACCCTAAGAAAGAAGCCTTTTGAAAAAAATTGTGGGAAAAGGAGAAAATGCTGGTAACCAGCATTTTCTCCTTTTCCCACAATGTTTTCAACCCTTCCAAAAGCATATTTCAATTTTTAAGTCACATTTATTTTGTCGTCTGCAAATGCTTTCAATTTGGAGTAGTCTAAAATTTTGTCATTTGGTAAAGATTTAAATGAAGCTTTCAATCCGATGGTAAAAGCCAATATATATTGGTATTTCAAAGTTATGGAGGTTGGGGAAAATATCTCCTTATCGGACAGTGTGGATCCAAGATCAGACTGCACGTTCTGTGCAGTCTGATCTTGATGGCCGTGGATCGTGATTAGCAGTGTAACGCTTAACTCTTTACCAAACGACAAAATTCTAGACCAGTCCAAATTGAAAGCTTCTGCAGACGACAAATTGAATGTGACTCAATAATTGAAATTTGTTTTGGGAAGAGTAGAAAACATTGTTGGAAAAGGAGAAAATGCTGGTTACCAGCATTTTCTCCTTTTTTCCACAATGTTTTCTAAAGGCTTCTACCTCAGGGTCGTTAAAAGTCGGGATTGTGTGGTAAAGGGTTAAACGATAAACCACATTCCCAAATATACACATTCAATTATTCCCGAATTCATAAACCCCGTTCTGTGTTGTTTGGGATGCATACAAGTGACACGATATCAAAGTTTAGTATATAGCCTAATTGGTAATTCAGATAAAACGAAAATAATAAAAGACAACAACACAGAACGGGTATTATGAATTTCAATATTACTGTATATGTATTTTAGGAATGAAGTTTATTATCCATAAGATTTATTAAGTTTTATTTTGTGCATTTGTACTAATAGACCACATGGTTCAAACCCCCCCCCCCCACCAAGTGACCCACTATCACCGTTATACTATACCTCTTGGCTGACTGGACCCAGTCGCAAATATTTTGACACTCTCCAGGTACAAGTACTTCATTCCATGGTTCAACTCCAAGTTCATCTGGCAGTTCAACACCCTATGCCTCGGGTAACCATAACAGAGGTAATCAAGTTGGCCTTTGCGGACAGTGTAGATGCAAGATCATATTGCACAGAACGTGCAGTCTGATCTTGGATCTACACTGTCCGATATTTGCGTGGGATATTCTTGCCAACATATCTTTGAAATTCCAAAGTTTAGCTTGCTTTTAACATAGACTTCAAACTTTCATTTCGTTTATTAGAACTAGACTGTAGGTGAAATGGCAAGCATGGATTGCAGGATGCATAACAAAAACCTATAAACTGATATAGGCAGCATCTGCTACCTGTGTGGTCGATCTGTTTTTCCTAGGGTTAAACGTGCCATTACGCTGCAAAGTAAAGGGTAGGGAAGCTTTCAGACAGAAAAAAAAATCTTCATTCAAAAAATGGCTAGTGAATGGGGAGGAGACGGGGAAATCGGGAGTGGGGTGGGGGCGTATTTACCAACCATTCTAACTTGCATTCTAAATTTCTAAATAAATATAATTTCTGATATTCTAAACTATTTGGTTAAGCGACTAAACCAATTTGTTAAGCCAATCACAAATTGTACCAATGTGGAATTCAGAAGATTCTTGGGAAGTAGACTAAGAACGTTTTCCAGAATAGTTATAAAGAAAAGACTGCAGATCAAAGATGCCCACAACGGTATATAAACTTTACAACAAGTATTTTATCGTTCTGGCAGGAACCGTTCCGTAACATACTACACAGGGGGAATGTGATGCAATATTCTTTGGAAGTCGCCGCAACACGAATCAATCCTCCCTCACCTCTGATCATAGATTCGGTTTTGGATTCGGATTGGAAAAGCAGTGGTTTGAAAAAAGTATTTTGTAAGGTCTGGGGAAGGATTCATCAGTTTGGAGAACATAGGTGCATTGATTGCCTAGATATAACTGGTGTCCGATAACTCTTTCACTGTAAACTGCACATCAAAGGACATTTGCAGATGACGTATATCAAGATCAGACTGCACAGAATGGATCTACACCTCTCGTTACGTGAAATTAAACTAAGGCCACAATTACCACCAGTTACAGTTGAAATATACTTTTGGACATCAAAATCGTCGACTTTATTTCGTTAGTTTAAACATATTTTATTTCATAAGTTGAAATGGGGTTGGACCACAAGTTCTATCAACTTAGAATCGGTCCTTCCCCTACAATACAATTTCAAAAAATCATTCTGACAATGTCAAAATGCAATGATTTGTTATTTTAAGTATACAAAAAACACGGTGAAAGAGATGAGGAAGAGTACTGGTCGAATAGGGAAAGAGAAGTGAAAGAAAATGTGATGGTGCTCTCTGTTGGGCGCTTGGGCGCCCCGTAAAGTCGGCTCTGTTACGATAGTCGATTTACTTAAAACGCTTTGACTCTTTGATATACGTGTGAACTGCTTCAAAAAGTGAATAATTTTGATTTAAGTTTAAGTCGGCACTGCCAAATAGTAATTTATAAATATATAAAGGATCAAATTCACGTGTTGCCCGAAATAGTGAGATTCGTATATCTGAATAACCATGGCATTTAAAAAAATAACGATCAGCATTTTCAACACCATTGTTACAGTCACACATGGGATCCAATCTTAAGTAATTCATGTAAAGGTCTTCGTTTAAGTGACTACAATTGTTTCTTAATCGTGCATGAAGAACTGACATATATCTATCTCAAATAGAATAAAGTCTTGAAATTTTGAGAGGCCTAGTCTCATTCAGTTTGGATCTAAAAGAGCTGTATGTTGCACTACTTCTTATTTCATGTTCAAGATTGTTCCAAAGAGAAATTGAAGAGGGGATACATGGATTTTGTAAAATACTTGTTCTAGCAAATATATTTTCATAATTTTGGCTGTCTCCCAGCTGATATTGCGATCTATTGCCAACTAATGGAGGCATCAATTCTTCTATATATTGTGGGACGAGATTATAAGACACTTCAAACATAAAACATAACTTAGAATTTTTTCTTCTTGATGAAAGTGTTTCCCAATCACATTCTCGGTAAAGATTTTCAACAGATACTGATCTTGTAAGACCTGTTACAATTCTTGCAGCTTCATTTTGTAATTTTTCAATAGAGTCTGAACATGAGACTGAGCAGCCATCCCATACTATTGATGAATACTCAAGGATAGGTCTTACATAAGACAGATAGATTTGAGTTAGAGTAAATTGAAGTCTCCGCATAATATGTATTATTTTGGATGCAGCCTCTAAGTTATTATTTATATGGTCATTCCATTGGCCTGAACTACTTAGGGTAATACCAAGATGTTTATGTTGATCAACAATTTTAATTTTAGTATTTTCAAAAAACAGTAGAGGTTCATCAAAATCTTTTTTTGAGGAAAATATAACAGCTTCAGTCTTGTTCGGGTTGAAATCGACCAACCATTGTTTCGCCCATATTGAAACATTTCTTAAATCATGGTTTATTATACCCTCTATATCTTGTAGTGACGTAGCAGAATAATATTTATTTAGTTGGCAACCAAGAGTGAAGTCAACCACTAAACAGAAAGGATTTCAGAGCCGAGCCCGATAGCGCAGTCGGTAGGGTATAGGACATAAGAACAGGGGGTCGCTGGTTTGAATTCCAAGCCTATTTCTTTTCGAGGATAGTCATTGCGACAGGATTCATTCCTCTCTCACCGCTGATCGTTGTTTCGATGATGGTTATTTGGGAAAGCAGCTAGTAGCTTGGGAAGGATATTGTACGAATTACTGATAAAAGAAACTCCAGGGCCCGTATTTCTTTTCGAGGATAGTCATTGCGACAGGATTCATTCCTCTCTCACCGCTGATCATTGTTTCGATGATGGTTATATGGGAAAGCAGCCAGTAGCTTGGGAAGGATATTGTACGAATTACTGATAAAAGAAACTCCAGGGCCCGTATTCGCCAACCATTCTTGATAAAATTCTTTGTCTAATTCTCAAGAATTTTCTAAACTTTAAAGTAACACAATTTCTGATTGGCTAAACCAAACGGTTTAGCCAATCAGAAATTGCGTTTCTTTGAAAATCTAGAAAATTCTTCAGTAATATGATATAATGAATTATTGGTAAATACGGGCCCAGGAAAGCATGGGCAGGGGCACTGGCGCCGCGAAATAGCTGAAATAATGTTGATAAAGGCCTTAGACACCATAAAAACAAACAAATAATTACAGAATTAATTTTCTTTGACCCTTTACCTGTAGAAAGATGGCCCTTGAAAACCTCGTTGGAAAAGGAGAAAATGCTGGAAAGCACCATTTTCTCCTTTTTCCCCCACAATGTTTTCCATCATTTCAGAAACGAATTTCATCATCTGAGCCAGATGTAAATTGTCGTCTGCAGATACCCTTAAACTGGACTGGTATAAAATTCTATCGTTTGGTAAAGAGTTGACCTATCTTACGACGACATGTACATTTCCGTTTCGCACTAGGAAGAACTGTGTTTGTGACATGTTGCCGAGACTTTGAATGCAGATAATGTTTCGAGCTTGTTAAATACTCCACTGGATAAATGAGGGTCTGTCATTATGCCATAGATTGTAGTTGACAAGGGAGTTTAGAATTTCGTTTTATACGCCCGAAAGGATGTATTATTATGTTATGCCCCTAGTCTTACAACTATCTATCAGTGATCATTCGTGTATGTTCCATAATTATCTCTTGAAACCCTGCTCTTGGACTGAAGATATTTTACACATATCAGAACCGGGCTTTTAGGTCAAGGTCACTGCAGGGGGTTCAAAAGTCAGAGGTTCTGTCCGCTCCATATCTCTTAAACCTCAGGCCAGAAATTGATCATACATGTACATCTATTTTATTTCGCAAAGATGTGCACCTTGAAGAAATAGACGTGCAGAGCAGAGATGTCAGACACCAGGGACCAAGGTAAAGGGCATAACAGGGATCAAAAGTCGACATGCTCTAAATAGCTTCTTACGGGCGTATGTTGTCCCGCTTTGCAGAACTCTTGTTCTACCCACTGCCTTCTGAAACAAAACCTGACATCAGAGCTACCACGTGACTTTTATCTCTTTCCCAAACGACACAGTTATAGACTGGCCCAAATGAAAAACATTTGCAGATGAGAATATATATTATGCTTTTTTGTGGAAGGGTAGAAAACATTGTTGGAAAATGAGAAAATGCTGGTTACCAGCATTTTCTCCTTTTCCCACAATGCCTTCAAAAGCCTTTTTATCTCAAGGTCATGAAAACAAGTGGTTGTTTGGTAATAAGTTTAGGCATTCTAGTGCGATATGAATATGCAGCCTTAATGCTATTGTACCTTTGTACATGAATACCTATGAATAGATTGTGGCAAAATGCCTGGCAGAAAGTAGGCTCAAACAGTAGAGCATATCAATCATAATGTATCTCATAAATCTTCATTAAACTTTATCATAGCAGCACAATTTCAGGGGTCATAGGCCGTTACGCACGATTTAAACTTTAGCAGGTGGTTTCATACAGAGGATTAAATCTTTGCTAACTTTTGGCCAATTTTTTGGTGTGTTTGCGGACAGCATAGATCAAGATCAGACCTCAAAAAACCTACTGTCTGAGGCTTGGATCTATACTCCGGTAAAAAATGAATTTGCAATAACAGTTGTTCATGCTTACTGAAATCGCAGACAGTCACTTTCGTGTAGATCAGAGTCATAAAATACAGAAATTCTAGTCTCATCTTAATTCTTTAGTGTATGTGCTTTTATAATTCGGCAATACTGGGCTACTACTAATGAGCGATCATAACAGAATACAAGAGAATTATTGAATTTCGTGGTGGCTGGTCAAACTCTTCCTGGAAAACCCAGGCTCACTTCATTGCATCACTACGAGTAGAGTTAAACGTGTTAGGTAACCGTGGAACACTTCATTCTGTTACTGCGAGTGAAATTAAACGTTGCTAGTTAACCTTATATACTTTATTTCGTTACTACGAGAAAATTTAAACGTGACAGGTGACCTTGGTACATTTTATTTCGTCACTAAAACTAGACATAAGGCAACTTAGTACTCTTCATTTCGTTACTGGGAGCAAAGCTTAACGTGTAAGGTAACCTTGGTATGTTTCATGTCCAATCCTGCGGGTAAAGTTAAACGTGCTCGTTAAAATTTGTACACTTTATATCACTGCGAGTAAATTTAAACGTGTAAGGTAACTTTAGTACACTTCATTTTCATTCGGCATACCTCGGGTGATCCGGTGATCAAATCCCTCGGCTGTATCACGTAGCTTGATATGCACCTACACGGTACATTTCGCACATCTCCGGAAACACACCGCTTTACCGTTATTGAAACTGTAAGGCTCCTCTTTAGAAAGAACGCATGAGTAAATTTTCTATCGTTATCTTTCTAAGAGTATTTGAGTAGGCAAACAGTTTGTACATTCAAGTTTTAGCGTGGTTTATCAATTCCGTTAGAGCTTTCATCGACAGATCGATAGAAGTGAATAACTTCACAGTGGTTGTTCATGTCGTTGCTAAGCGATCTACAGGGGCGCCGCCATGTTTAAGATCATGTGATTGGTAGTTCAAAATGGAAGCCTCCCTAATACAGACGAGGTTAGATGTAGGTACGGAATAGGCCGAGTTGTGACGAGTGACTTCATTTTGTCACTTCGAATAAAGTTAAGCGTGTAAGATAACCCTGATACACTTTATTTTATCACTTCGAGTAAAGTTAAACGTGTAAGGTAACCTTGGTACACTTAATTTTGTCACTTAGAGCAAAGCTAAACGTGTACGTAAGGTAACCTTGATACACTTTATTTTGTCACTGCGAGTGAAGTTAAACATGATATTTCACAGCTATGCAACCTTAGGAACACTAGGTAACCAATGTTATACAGTTTTTTTAGAAGAAGGGTGAAAGCAGCCTGATACGAGATAGAATGCTTACCGACAAGATGCCATATTACCTACAAGGACCGCAAATAGATCGTGGTGAAGTGGATT
This sequence comes from Tridacna gigas, assembly GCA_945859785.2. Classification (NCBI taxonomy): domain Eukaryota; kingdom Metazoa; phylum Mollusca; class Bivalvia; order Cardiida; family Cardiidae; genus Tridacna; species Tridacna gigas. The sequence goes on along the minus strand of OX244029.2, from coordinate 9,781,730 downwards.
ATCATCATAAAATACCTGCTTAGTAAATAAAAAAGAATGATAAACATATTTTTATTGAATACTTGAAGATAACGTTTATTGCCAAAGAGAAACAGTTTAACTGGTTTACCGCTTGAGGCAAATTTTTGTTACAGACGAATTTGAATTTTTTTCTTTGAAAAATAAGAATAATCGCGAGGATTCTATCTACGAATACACTAGGCAAGCTTTTAGCGTTATAAGCAATTTTCTTTTTCGCCTGCATGCAGATAAAAAGTAGCTTGCTGTAAGATGAAAAATATTCGTCTGTTTATGGTGACGTCTCAAAGAGATTGCGAAATAGGCGTCAATGGGGCTTGGGATGTTGAGATTGATCATGTACCATTCAATGTAGTCTATCCAGTATTGAATTAAGGCCAGGACCTCAGTTGGTAATATCCATTTCAATGCATCTGGAAGCATTCAATGACCTTGATATATTATGGCCTGGGTGATTGAATGCCTGCATCTGCACCGAAATCTTATTCACTGTTTGAAGGATCATGATTTTGAGTTAATGGTGGACATTATCACCTCAACTGTCAAACAGACATGATATGAGCCATGCACTTTGAAAAGGGAGCTTAATACATTGGCAAAAAGTATCGACAGTCGGTGCAGGCTGATCTGGGCCGAAACCTTTTTGCTTTTTGTAAATTTTCTGCCAGCCGAATGACCAGCGTACCTCATAAATCAGCAGAGCGTTATACAAAACGGATTTTATCGACCTATAATACTGTCATGACTTGGTATTATGCTTCACGGAGATGCATTAAGCCCCCTTTTGCCAGAGTATGACTCATTATATCATTTCACTTTGTATATTTCACTCTACATGTTGTTCTACATGTATTTCAATATTAAAATTTTCATTTTCAGGATGAATTCTTGCCACAGACTTCAACCCCCCCAAACAGACTATATTAAATGTGTTGTGGTCGGGGACGGGGCAGTCGGCAAGACGTGTATGCTCGTAAGCTACGCTACAAATAAGTTTCCGTCCGAATATGTTCCAACAGTGTTCGACAACTATGCAGGTAAGACAAAAGGCTTGTGGGGATACCAATTGTAATACTTAGTAACACGATACCTTATAAATAACCTTTCCAAGTTGAGTAGAGAATCCGTATTCACCAACTATTCTTAAGAACATTCTCAGTATTATTCTCAAGAATTTTCTGAATTGGAAAGTAACACAACTTTTGATCAGCTGAACCAAACGATTTAGCTTATCAGATGCTGTGTTACTTTCTAAATACATATATAGAATTAGACACAGAATGAAATTAAGAATGGTTGGTGAATAAGGATCCATGACTGTGTACCAGTGCTAAAGTACACATCCTTACATACGGGGACCGTATGGACGGAGTATATTAAATTAAGTTCTAATCTTCAATTCAAAGGATAGTCTTCTGATTGGCTGAGATGTTTTGTCTCAACCAATCCCACTGCATATTTTGGAATACGGAGTTAAAATAATTATTCTCTTGTCTTAAATTTGAATCAAAACATTTTTGGCTTGAAAATGTGCTTTTAGGCATGTACTTTTTGCCTTTCTTCTTTCGCAGATGACGCATAATTGTTCATGCAAATTTGTCAACCTTTTCGCTCATTGACAATTAAGTATTAAATGTATTTCAGTCTTATTGGCTGGAACGTAAGACTAAAACGTGTCCTAACATTCTCTAATTAGTGTCGAACTTCTATTTTTATCGGTTGATGAGACCATTTTTGAAACTAGCAGTTTAAATCCTAAAGCTTTAGAAATCGTTTGACCGGAAGGAATCTACCAGTATATCTTGATGGAATCTGTGCAAAACAGAATGGGGAAAAAGACCACATAATCGCCCTCTCCAGCGGAAAAAAAAGCCGAGCCTTTGTAGCTCAGAATGTGGCATGCATGACGTAAAACAAGGGGTTTGCTTGTTCGAATCCTCAGTTCGGCCAGCTTCTTTCCGAGGATTACTGATAGTCATAACGGTGTTTAACCCTTTCCCAAACGACAAATTTTGGACTAGACCAAATCGAAAGAGTATGCAGACGACAATTTTAAATTTGATGAAAATGGCAGAAAGGTCTAAAAACGGATAGAAAACACTGTGGGAAAAGGATAAATTGCTCGTTACGAGCAATTTCTCCTTTTCCCACAGTGTTTTCAAAAGACTTGTACTGCAGACACGTGAAAACCAGGGCTTGTTTGGGAAAGGGTTAAATACAAACAAACAAATCCAACGAATACACCAAAGATTGTCCCGTGAAGAATTATAGGGTTAATAACCTTATATTTGACTAATGACTAATAAAGCCACAATTTATGATCCACTCCAACAATAATCCTAAAATGTTTAGTGCATGTTAATCCTTTCCTTTAACTCTTTACCAAACGACAAAATTTTAGACTAGTCCAAATTGAACGCATCTGCAGACGACAAATCAAATGTGCTTCAAAATCTGAAATTTGTTTTGGGAAGGGTACAAAACATTGTAGGAAAAGGAGACAATGCTGGTTACCAGCATTTTCTCCTTTTCCCACAATGTTTTCTAAAAGCTTTTTCTTATTGGTCGTTTAAAGTCGGGATTGTTTGATAAAAGGTCATGTTTTATCTTTCGTCATGGAGGTTACCCGTCATTTTCTCCTTTTGCCACAATATTTTCTACCATTTGAGAAGACAGATCCCATTATCTGGGCCACATTCATTTTGTCGTCTGCAAATGCTTTCAACATTGACAAATCTAAAATTTTGTCTTCTGGTAAAGGGTTAAAATGTCTGTAGTTGTTAATGATCTACATATGAGCAACGCTCTGGCAAAAGGGGGCTTAATGAATCTCCGTGATGCCTGCTACCATGAAAGACATCATATAATGATGGACCCATATTAGCCACTTTTTTTAATACCCGACTTAATCATGAGGTAGACTGGTCCTCGGACATACATAAAATCGACCGGCCCAGACTGGTCGATACTTTTCGCATGATGCAATAAGTCCCCTTTTCACAGAGCATGGCTCATTGATTAAATCGACGAAAGAAAACACAATCTGCTGAATCTCTCTGAGATTTTTGTCTTAACTCTTTACCAAACGACAAAATTTTAGACTTGTCCAAACTTAAAGAATTTGCAGACGACAAAATAAAAGGGATTCAAAAAATAAAATTTGATGTCAGAAGGGTAGAAAACATTGTGGGAAATAGAGAAAATGCTGGTTACCAGCATTTTCTCCTTTTCCCATAATGTTTTCAAAAGCTATATTTCTCAGGGTCGTTAAAAGTCGGGATTGTGTGGTAAAGGGTTAAAGAAGTCCACCCGGGTAGTTCAGTGGTTAGCGTATCTGACTCGTGATCCTGCTGGTTGCGGGTACGATATCAGGTTCAGGCAAACTTTCTTTCCGGCGAATTTTCGTCTCTCAATTCTGATGCATGTGAGAAAAGTAGCCAGTGGCTTGGAAAGAAAGTTATGTCAGTACTGGTGTGAGAAACCCAGGAAACACATGCGTAGGTGCACCTTTTGCCATGATATGACCTAAGCTGTTAAAACGGCCTAAAACTTCAATACAAACTATTTCATAGGCTTGACTATACAAGCGAACGGTATTTATCCAAAATCAGATTGCTTATTCTGTGCAGTCTGATCTTGACCTTTGCCGTCTGCAAAAGCGCCTGCTTTCGTCATGGGCGCTAAAAGGGATAGGAGTGTTTTTTTTTTCCTTTGATAGATTCCAAAATATAACTTTACCTTCAGTTCTGGGAAATAATTAACCCTTAACCCTTTCCCAAACGACAAATTTTGGACTGGTCCAAACTGAAAGAGTTTGTAGACGACAATTTTAAATTTGATGAAAATGGCAGGAAGTTCTCAAAAAGGGTAGAAAACACTGTGGGAAAAGGAGAAATTGCTCGTTACGAGCAATTTCTCCTTTTCCCACAGTGTTTTCAAAAGACTTGTACTGCAGACACGTGAAAACCAGGGCTTGTTTGGGAAAGGGTTAAACTACTAAATGAATAAAACGAAACTTTCAAGCCGATGGTAAAATCCTTACATTTCCTATTTCACAGGTACTTTTGGGGGACAGATATCTACTTATCGGACAGTGTAGATCAAAGATCAGACTTGATCTTGATCTATACTGTCCGCAAATGTCCCGGAGTCGCGCTTATCAGCCTAAGGGTTAAAATCTGACTCATGCATTTAATTCGTTTCCTTTTATCCTTACGGACTGAAATAATTAGCATGTTGTAAACATTTATTTATGGTGTTCCTGTTGATTTTGAATGGGTACAGTACAGAAAAGCTGACTTGATTACTATGCCATCGAAAAAAGTAGACAAAGATAAGACTGAATTAACTGGCAGGCTTATCTTGTTCTAAACTGTTTGAAAAAAAAAAATACATGCTTAAGATGCGACACGTAGGAAATGGGTCGAAGAGTTGCAGCACATTTTCCTGAAGAAATCTTGACGCTCCTTTGTGACTTGTGGTAAAGGTAGTGAATTCAGTTTCAGGAAAGCCTGGTTCGATCCCAACTTGCAGTGATAGTCTTGTGAGAGAATCCTTGGGCAAGGCACTGCAGAGGCAGGGTTGAAAGCATAGGTAGACGACATATAAAACACATCTCAACTGATGGGCCTTGTCATTGAAAGGACAGAAAACACAGTAGGAAAGGAGATAACGTTGGTTACCAGCAATTTTTTCCATTTCCTATTTTCAAAAGTCTTCTTCGGGGGTTGTTTAACACGGGATTGTATGGTAAAAGATTAATTAGCCCTTTACCACACAATTCCGACTTTTAACGACCCTGAGAAAGAAGCCTTTTGAAAACATTGTGGAAAAAGGAGAAAATGCTGTTAACCAGCATTTTCTCCTTTTCCCACAATGTTTTCTGTCCTTCCCAATACAGTCTTCCATTTTTCTGTAAAAAATTCTTTGTAGTCTGCAAATGCTCTCAATTTCGACCAGTCTAAAAATTTGTCGTTTGGTAAAGGGTTAAACAGCAGATCCTACCATTTTCTCTACAGACGGACGGAACGCACAGATCTATAGAAGTATCCTATCACTTGACTCTTGCTGTGAAATGTAAAAATTCGTGTGCATCAATTAATCCTTAACTTGCTAAATAAATTAAATTGAAACATTCAAGCCGATGATTAAAAACCCGAATAATCCGAATAATGCTTATTCAAAAAACCCGAATAACGCTAGTTCAAACTTATTTTTTTTTGGAGAAAAATATCTCCTTATCGGACAGTGTAGGTCCAAGATCAGACTGCATATTCTGTGCAGTCTAATCTTGATCTATACTGTCCGCAAAAGGTCAGTGAGTAGCGCTTAGCAGCCTAAGGCTTAATTCCGATTGATTATAAAGGCGATATACATGTACTCTAGTATTTGACAATATGGCACTACTTTATTGCGGATGCCTACACCATGCGGATGTTATCAGTCAGCACTCAAGAAGAAAGACATGTAAATATTGCACTCGTCACAACTTGGCCGATTCCGTACCTACATCTAACCTCGTCTGTATTAGGAAGGCTTCCATTTTGAACTACCAATCACATGATCTTAAACATGGCGGCGCCCCTGTAGATCGCTTAGCAACGACATGAACAACCACTGTGAAGTTATTCACTTCTATCGATCTGTCGATGAAAGCTCCTAACGGAATTGATAAACCACGCTAAAACTTGAATGTACAAACTGTTTGCCGGCTCAAATACTCTTAGAAAGATAACGATAGAAAATTTACTCATACGTTCTTTCTAAAGAGGAGCCTTACAATGGTGTGCTTCCGGAGATGTGCGAAATGTACCGTGTAGGTGCATATCAAGCTACGTGATACAGCAGAGGGATTTGATCACCGAATGGCCGAATGGTAAATATTGTTGACCCCGAAACATTCAGTGTTAATTTTGTCAGAAAAAAAAAAGTCCCGAAAAGACCACCATAGATCCGTTGTGTATCTCAACAAATGTTAAACTCATTACAGTACAAACCGATTTTAGACCTAACGAAAATACATAGATAGTGCAAATGACCCAACGGTGAAATAATTGAACGATACGAAAATAACGTCTTTGAATTCTTTAGAAAACATTGTGGGTAAAGGATTATCAAAGGATTGTGAAAAACAACGGGGCTTTTTTGCTATTTTTTTTAAGCTTTCCTGTTTTGGGACGTAAAAAGATCTATTTGTAGCATTCGGTTGACCCCCCCTTACCACACGATCCCGAGTTTTAACCCATTACCAGACGACAAAATTTTAGCCTTGTCCAAATTGAAAGCATTTGCAGACGGCAATTTCAATGTGGCTCAAATGGTACAACTTTTCTTTGATAGGGTAGAAAACATTGTGGGAAAAAGAGAAAATGCTGGTTACCAGCATTTTCTCCTTTTCCCACAATGTTTTCAAAAGGCTTCTTTCCCAGGGGCGTCAAAAGGCGTCATTGTGCAGTAAAGGGTTAACCACCCAGAGAAAGAGGTCTTTTAAAAACATGGTAGAAAAAGGAGAAAATGCTGGTTACCAGCATTTTCTCCTTTTTCCACAATGTTTTCTACCTCATCAGAGACAAACGTAACCATCAGAGCCAGGTTTACTTTGTCGTCTCCAATTCTTTTCAGATTGGACAAGTCTAAACTTTGTCGTCCGGTGAAGAGTTAAATCATAACAATACTGACAGATTTTAGTCTCGCCTAAAACTGAAGTAAAATCGAAGAGGGGGAGAGAAGTGTCTGTAATGGACAGGAATTTTTAAGGAAGTTTCATAAAAGAATTTTGGAGATGAAGCCTATCCTCATAGTGGACAATGGCTTCTTTTCCGATCATGTTTTCAAAAGGCATTCTGCAAAAAAAGATCAAACTTTGAAACACGAAGTCGTGCTTTATTTTGTAACACATCATAATGGGTTATGTTCACTCAGCGAGTTTTTGGCATTTCTTTTTCTCTTGATGTAAATAAAACAGCGATATAACTCTGTATCACACAGTTACCTGGATTTTTTATAGGTAGTTCTTCACTGAAGGTTACCGAACGTTCTTTTTTACTCTTATAATCAAGGTCAGCTCTCTGTAACCATTCTTTGTCCATTTCTATGGCTAAATATCCTTGACAGCCCTTCTGATTGGCTGAGACGTTTAGTCTCGACCAATCATAAGACCTGTCTCTGAATTCGATATTCCATTTGATCGAAGGATATTTAACCTTTAGGCTTCTTTGTGTGACTCAAAGCGCCTTTGTGGAGTCTGAGGACCCGATCAGACGGAACCTGCAGTCTCGTCTTGGATCTACAATTATCCGTTATGGTTACATTTTTCTGGTGAAAAAAAGAGTTCTTTTTGAACACAACATTCTATTTCTTTATTTCTTTTTATTTAAATTAATTGACATATCTAGAGTTAACGCCGATTTGAACAGTTTTTTAGTCATAACTTGGGTGTCATGATTGACTCTATAAGCGCCAAATTGAGGCATGCTCTGGCAAAAGGGGGTTTAATGTATCTCCGTGATGCAATATAACAAGCAAGTCATCGTACAATTATGGATCCACAAAATGTTCTTTGTCTTACAGCCGATTGAATCAGTAGTTAGACTAAACTATAGACCTGAAGAAAATTTACATAGAGCAAATTCTTTTAGCCAGATAATCCGGCGCGGACTGCGCAGGCTGACCTGGGTCGATAATTTTTGTAGATTCATTAAACCCTCTTTGCACAGAGCATGGTTTATATCAACTCGACCTGTTCCTATGAGTATAGATACAATACACTGAAACACAGAAAAAATGTATCTCGTGGGCTTGAATAAATAAGCGGACGGTACAGATCAAAGATCAGACTGCACAATCGTTCTGATTGATCTTGATTTATACCGTCCGCAATGGCCCTTAGTTTTCTTATGCCTCTGAAAGTGTTAAGACAGTAAAAATACCTGATACAGGGATTCGCGTATTTGACTTCAATTATGAAAAGAAATGAAATAGATAAAATATAGAGATTTTTGGCAGATATTTGGAGGATATTTCCCCGGAGTATCATGGTTTATTGAACATAAGAACATAAAACGAAACCCTGAAAGACCTGAGAATTTTTAATACAGGTTTTTGAAAATTCTATCGTTTTATGCTGAAACGAGAACAGACGAATCTCTTCTATGTTTATTTCCTGATGTTTTAAGCTGGAAAAATGCTATTAAATCTAATTCTTTGAACATATCCCCCCTCCTCCAAGAAAAATGATTTACTCGTTGTTCCACCTTTCCTGGGACAGTTGTTCGCCGCACTTATATTCATGATTCACACCTAATTCTTAGACAAGTCATACGGCTGGCTGGGATAGAATATATACTGTGTCTAACGATGTTTAAAGGGGCCTTTTTAGTGTTTTTATTGTAATTTTTTTTTTCTTGTAAAACACCGATAAATATAACTACATTAGAGGATTTTTTTTTTTTTGGTGAAAGATAGAATTTTATTTCATCGAGTGAACATCATCGGTAATATTTTCACGAGTGGCGAAACCACGGGTGAAAATATTACCGATGATGTTCACGAGATGAAATAAAAATTCGATCTTTCACTGAAAAAAACAAATATTCTATTAATTTCATGCTTCTAACCCCTCTCCCACTTTTTCTTTGGGGGGAGGGGGGGGGGGCTTTCATCAAAATCCAGTACAGTTGTCTTCGGTAATTCCCCGTGGCGTACCCCCAGCACATAAATACGCATTACAATATTACGTAAAGTTCGAGGAATATAGGATAAATGCGCGTAAATTACGTCATATTTCCCTCTGGTTGAACGGCACGCGCTGTTTACCTAGGTAACAAGTGCGCGGGAACTACTATTTCCGCCTTCAATTGAAGAGTTAGAAAATTTGAAGTCGGTATTTTTCACTGGTCGTAACTATGAAATATCAAACCATAATCCACCATTATTTCTGGATAAACTACCGAAACGCATGAAATATATATTTTTTTCTTTGCAGGCGTATATAAACTGTAGGGTTATAATCAGTAAAAAGGTACAATTCTAGGCGTTTAAATAACGGGATCGTCGTTTTGCAATCTATATTTACGTCTATATTAATATTTCTGAGCTATGCTCGGGCAAAAGCGGGCTTAATGCATCTCCGCAATGCATGATACCGAGCAAGTCATGAAAAAAATTACGGATTCATAAAATTCATTTTGTCTAAAAAGGCCATTTCAACAGTATTTCAGAACTGTCATGGCGACAAGTGATCTCATCTTGATTTTCCAGATGTATTATTTACCAGTATAGCACACAGCATTCGGTCCAAACCTCTGACCTTTTCCCCCACAAGTATAAACAAAGTAAAAACAATGCTTAGAGGTGAGAGAGGAATAAATCCTGCCTGTCCTAACGCCTTTCACTGGCCTCGATATGCGTTTTGACGGGGCCGGGAAGCGAATTCGCCTCACCAAGATTAACCCTTTACCAAACGACAAAATTTTAGACTAGTCGAAATTGAAAGCTCTCGCAGACGATAAATTACAGGTGCTCAAATTGTGGAATTTGTCTCTGGAAGGTTAGAAATCATTGTGGGAAAAGGAGAAAATGCTGCTTACCAGCATTTCCTCCTTTTTCCACAATGTTTTCAAAATGCTGTCTTTCTCGGGGTCATTAAAACTCGGAATTGTGTGGTACATGGTCAAAATTCCTATTTCATTGCCTCTCAGCAACCAATGCTCACTACTTTTTGAAGAAAATGGCATTTTCATCTCGTCCGTAGTAATTGCAGTATTTATGTATCAGAGTAAAAAGGAAAAAAATTTTTATTCCATCTTATCTCAGGGGAATTGAGAGAGGAAACTTAGGTGCATATTTACATCAGTCACTTAATAGCCCGTGAAAACAGACTTCCATGAAATGCCTGAAAACGCCACCAAGTCTGTCCAGTCTGTAGATGTGAGGACGTGAAGCTACGCTGTGCTGCACTATATTACGTAATTGATTTTAAAGAATGGTTTCAGATAATCGGAAGAACTAAAGCGCAGGTTCTTGTCTGTCTTATCCATACTGGAAACCGCACATTCTGGCACGCAACAACATTTAAAGATTTCCCTTTAAAGCGAGTGTGGCGGCTTTTGTTGCCTTTGCAGCCACTGTAGATCAAGATCAGGCTGCACTTTGTGCAGTCTGATCTTTGATCTACACTGTCTGCATTTCTGAAACTCTTGAGACAAAGCCAATCTTAAAATTTTACTTATTTGGGTCACATTTTTAGACTGAAAATAGCTGATAGGTTGACCCAGCGCTCTAAGGGTAATTGGGAATAACAGAATTTTAAACATTGCTTGTTTGTTTGGTTGCAATGTCGGTTTCAACCGCATTTTGGCCATGTCACAGCAGCCAGAGCACCAATCAGTACTTTCCTGGAGTGCCATTAGCTTGTTCTTCGTACTGCGCACTTCCCAAGCCATTGGCTGCTATCAAAACTTTGCACAGGGTGAGAAAGGAAAGAATCCGGTCGAATATTTATTTTCATTGATCCTCCCAAAGAATCTTTGCCGATTAACGGGTTTAGGTGTCAGGGCCATACGAACAGGGAGAGGGAAAGTTTAGGGAGACTTACCAGCTGCCCTTAAAAGGTTTAGCAAATGTTTGAAAGCTTGTAAACTCCAAAGGCAGGCAACTTGTTTTTCCCCTTTGGTCAAAGTTGGAGGGAGGGGAAAGAGAGTAAATAAGTACAAAATTTTATACTTAACATGCTTATGGACTGTTCTCAGACGGTCTCAAACCCTAGGAAAGTGTAAGGCGTTATATAAAACGTTATATAAAACATATACCAGATTGGTATTACATAGAGGATTTTACATGAGTGTTTATGTATTATCATTTTTACCAAACGAGTTGACTAAAAATGTATGACGCGAGCCTTGTCGAGCGTCATATGCATTTTAGTCAACGAGTTTGATAAAAAATAATTATACATAAACACGAATGTGAGGTTCTATTTATCACATAAGTATCCTGCATCATCAGCTTCAGCCTATATATACCCTTCACGGGTATGTAGTTCGGTTTTGAAATGTGTACATACACAAGAAGATAGCACCATGACATTTACATCGAAATTAGAATGAAACAGATTATAGACAGCATAAATCGACATAATTCCTCAATTTTGTTGATTTTAAATAAGTTATATTTTCTTGTTGTTATTCAACATGAAAATGATAACATTTGCCACACTTATACGTCTTAGCAACAACGACGTCATTTTCCCGCGAAATGGCGAAGTAGTACAAATTCCAGCGCGCGCTGCGGTTAGTTTCGCCGTCTTTACGTGCTCATAACTACAAAAGTAAACAGAACCGGGACCCAAAAAACGATATTACACCAGTGTATTATCGAAAATAAGTCATGGCTTTAATACACCGCTGAAGGAGGTTTTATGTGATCAATATCTTTCTTTAGTTCTATTCTGTTCCTTTTCGGGATAAGACCCGGGAAACCCAACAATAGGTGAGCTGTCGCTTTGATATGACTGGAATACTGGTAAAAGCGATATGAGTAATTGTTAGTTTCTGTCAATCATAGGTTTGAAAAAAAAAAAAAGTATCCTTGTCAATCAACAGTACATAACTTTACACTTGCTTGCAGTTTTGAATCAACTTTTGCGCTATATAACAGATTGTATTAATCTTCAGAGAACTGAGCACAACTTAGCAAGTTGTTTTGTACACAACGAGGATCAAGCACAGACTGCACTATGGCGGTACATGTTGATCAAGGTCAAACTGCACAGAACGTGCTGTCTGATCTAGGATATACTTGCCCGCTATTCTGTGATATTCTCCGCCAAAAAGTATGTTTAAAATTGTAATCTTTTTCTTTGCCTTCCTGGGTCCGTATTCATTGACCATTCTTATTTATATTCTAAGTTGCAATTCTAGATTTGAAAAGTAATACAACTTCTGATTGGTTAAACAATTTGGTTTAGCCAATCAGAAGTTGTGTTAATTACTGATCTATAGGAAATTCTTGAAAATAGTCGTAAGAATATTCTTAAGAATGTTTTTTTACTCTTTCACCATCAACTCCAGAAATTCCTCTTTTCTTTCAATGTCTAAAAGTACGTTTCTGCTGCTATTGAAGTCGACCTTGGTCCTAGTTAAATATATAAGGCAGTGGATGGTGTAGATCAAAGATCAGACCGCACGTTATGTGCAGTCTGATCTTGATCTACACCGTCCGGAAAAGCTACTTAAGTCATCATTGGCAATGAAGGGGTGAAGGGTTAAGACTCAATCGACATGATACCTTGGCTTTATCAAATTTATTTCTAATCATACGGTTACTAGTATTTTTCGTCATAAAAAACATATGAGCCATGCTCTGTGAAAAGGGGACTTATTGCATCTGCGAAAAGTATCGGCCCAGGTCAGCCTGCGCGGTCCGCGCAGGCTGACCTGGGCCGAAACTTTTCGCTACTGGTTAATTTTCTGTATGTCCAAGGACCAGTTTATCTCATGATTACGTCGATTATTAAAAAAAGAAAAAGGGGGAAAGAAAAATGGCTTTTATGGATCCATAATTATGTGATGCCTTGCTTGATATAATGCATTACGGAGATGCATTAAGCCCCCATTTCACAAAGCATGACTCATTTCCATTCCTAAGATAATTTTCGTCATATAAAAAGCATACAGATTACAACTGGGTTTATTTCTAATACACCGAATATTTATAGCAGGAAAATAGGTGAAACCTACCTGTCGGAGAAAATAACCTTGTGCGAAAAATGAGACAATAACAGAAACAGGACTGAATGAAGGAAAACTTTATTTTTTTTATTTCTTACCGACTGGAACACTTGCACATTGATTCAAGATAAAATTAACTGCGCTTATCAATGAATTTTTGAACCTTAGAAATGGTGGATCGACGGCGAATTACGAGGGAGGCGACATGCGGTCTGCTGGCGTTAAGATATGGAGGATATTTGTTTTTTTTCGGTGAAAGATCGAAATTTATTTCATCGAGTGAACATCATCGGTAATATTTTCACTCGCAGCCACAAGTGAAAATATTACCGATGATGTTCACTCGATGAAATAAATTTCGATCTTTCACCGAAAAAAACAAATATTCTATTTATTTCATGCTTCTAACGCCTTTTTTTGTCGAGACTTCCATAAAAATCAGTACAAATCGGTATTCTCACTGGTCGTACCCGTGTAATATCGAAAAATATTTTCTCCGCTATTTCTCGATATCCTACCGGAAAGCATGAAATAAATTCTAACTCTAACTTTTACCCAGTTAGAACCGCAGGCGAAAACGGGCAATTTTGCGGACGTCATAGATCAAGATCAGACTCCACAGAACATGTGCAGTCTAATCTTGATTTTTGCCGTCCGTTTGCTTCGCGAGGTCTGCAAGACAGACATCTTTCAGAATTCCAGCAGGTTGTACATTCAACCGTAAAAAGAGGTCGAGTTTAAATATGAGCCATGGTCTGTTAACCCTTTCCCAAACAAGCCCTGGTTTTCACGTGTCTGCAGTACAAGTCTTTTGGAAACACTGTGGGAAAAGGAGAAATTGCTCGTAACGAGCAATTTCACCTTTTCCCACAGTGTTTTCTACCCTTTTTGATAACTTTCTGCCATTTTCATCAAATTTGAAATTGTCGTCTGCAAACTCTTTCAATTTGGACCAGTCCAAAATTTGTCGTTTGGGAAAGGGTTAAAACGGGACGTAATGCATTTCCGTGATGCATGATACCGAGCGAGTCATTCTATAATTATGAACCCATAAAATCCATTTTGTATAACAACCTGCTTAACCCTTTCCCAAACGACAAATTTTTGGACTGGTCCAAATTGAAAGAGTTAAACTTTGCAGACGTCAACTTGAAATTTGATGAAAATGGCAATGTTGAAAGGTCTCAAAAAGGGTATAAAACACTGTGGGAAAAGGAGAAATTGCTCGTTACGAGCAATTTCTCCTTTTCCCACAGTGTTTTCAAAAGACTTGTACTGCAGACACGTGAGAACCAGGGCTTGTTTGGGAAAGGGTTTATCATGAAGCACACTGGTCCTCTGGCATACAGAAAATTTACCAGAAGCGAAGTGTTTCGGCTCAGCCTGCGCAGGCTGACCTGAATCGACACTTTTTGCAGATGAATTAAGCCCCCTTTTCACAGAGCATGGCTCAGATTATGTTAGGAGTTGATAGAGTTGGCTGTTTTCATGATCAGCATCTAACCCATAGATTATTTTGACCTTTTTTTTCCGAAGTCATAACGATGTGATTTGAGGTGGTGTTAGTTGAAACTTAGTTTAGGTCATCTTAGATCCAAGATGTATGTTCTTTTAAGTCTTGAACTGGATCTGGCCGTCAGCATAAGCTATTCAAATCAAAGAGCTAGACTGGTTAAAGATGCATCTATACTCGTTTTCAGCCATTTGTTTACCCATTGTATCTATATTCATTCATGTATCTTGATACCGAATGTTGCCCCTGACGGTTTCAAGGTTGCATAGATTACGACCTACAGAAAATGCACTTCATTTTGTGGAAAATTCTGATGTTAGATATGTATGGTTTGTACTTATTAGCCAGTGGAGCATTACAGGGCCATCATGACCCTCTTGTTGAAAGGTAGAAAGCATGGTGGGAAAAGGAGAAAATGCTAGCAACCAGCATTTTCTACTTTTCCACACAAGGTTTTCGAAGTATCTCTTCTTCAGGGTCATTAAAAAGATGGATTGTGTGGTAAAGGAATAAAATTAAGAAGAAGCTGATCATTTTTTACATGTATACAGGAAATGATACGTAAAATTATCAGATAAAGGAGAGCAGAGATTTAAGGGTATTTTGTGCTTTTTCATAAAATAGAACACGCTTATCTGTCGCGCATTGCGTGTATCGTGCATACAATCCAACATCCATTACACGGTCTTTTCTCACGGTGTGAAAAGAAATTGGAACAGAGAGGCGAAGGAGATTGTGTGTGCGATAGAGAGAGAGAAAGAGAGAGGTCAGGTAGACAGACGGACGGACGGACAGACAGACAGACAGACATATAGAGACAGAGAACGAGAGAGAGACACTGACATAGAATGTTGAAATTAAACCTGAATTCCTGAAGATCACCCTTATGGTTTTAAAAGTCGCGTCGCCTTTTGCAGATTTTTTTCAGGTTGAAAATGAGTTTTCAGTGAAATTACATGTATCTGGAAAATCAGCACAGAATTATAATCTATCTGGTCCAGTGACCAGCAGTTACTCCTTTCCCGACAATATTTTTTAACCTTTCAAAGATAAGTTCCATCAGTTGATCTACTGTTAACTTGTCGTCTGCAAATACTTTGAATTTGGACAAGACTACAATTTTGTCGTCCCTTAGAGCGTTAAACCATCATTCCGCAAGATATTGTCATGTGTAACAGAAGTCATTTAACCGGTCTCCTGCTAAATTAGTGAAATGAAATTTCCAAACCTATGGTAAAATCCAGAATAATGCTATTTCAAATTTATTTTTTGGGAAAAAAAAATCTCCCAATTGGACAGTGTAGATCCAAGATCAGACTGCACGTTCTGTGCAGTCTGATCTTGATCTACAGTGTCCGCAAAAGGTCAGTTAGTCACGCTTAGCAGCCTATGGATTAATGCTTCAGAACTGACCATTACGAACTGCAGTTTGATAAATATAAGATATTTGTTTTTTCCCGGTGAAAGATCGAAATTTATTTTATCGAGTGCACATCATCGGGCAATATTTTCTCGAGTGGCGCAGTGAAAATATTATCGTATGATGTCCACGAGATGAAATGAATTACGATCTTTCACCGGGAAAAACTATTGGTCTATTCATTTCATGCTTTTAACTCCTTTTTTGTTGGGACTTGCGAAGTAAAGGGGAGCTTTCAGTATTTCAGTACCAGTCAGTTTATCAATCGATAAATTTACTGGTCGAAACGACGAAATTATCAAATCATAATCCACCATTATTTCCCGATAAACTACCGAAAAGCGTGAAATAATATGTTAACTTCATGAATCGAATTTTACTTATCATTGTGGTGAAATATAGGATTTTCCTCTTTACCGCCGATCGTTGTTGCGAAGACTGTAATGTGGGAAAGCAGCCAGTGGCTATGGAAGAATATTGTAAGAAGAACTGATAAAAACAAAAAATCCAGGAAAGCATGGATAGGTGCATTGGCTATCGTGATATAACTGAAAATGATGTTGAAAAACGGCGTTTAATAACACCATGCTACAAACCAACCAACCTAATTATACCACTGTGAAGACATCGGCAATGCAGGAAGGGGCGGGGGGGGGGGGGGATAAATGGCTGCTCCTGGTTTTGACACCATGTAAAATGCAGATCTCTTGGCAGCTGTCAGTTGAAACAACTGTTGTCTAGTGCCAAAAAGTCCGATTAAGACAGTTTCTTGAAATATGTATATAAACGCCGGTCGTGATCAAATTGAGTAAATACTTTTAACCTGTTTCATAACAATTTCGGGATCTAGCTACTATGAGGAAAGAGCTATTGAAAACATTGTGGGAAAAGGAGAAAAAATGCTGGTAAGCAGCATTTCCTCCTTGTCCCACAATGTCTTCTAATCTTTTATAGGGAAATAAAATAATTTGAGCTATATTTGATTTGTCGTCTGCGAATGCTTTTAACTTTACAAGTCTAACGTTTTATCGTCTGGTGGAAGGTTGGATCGTTACCTAGAATCGGAATTATGAACTAAAACATATTATTTTGTATATTTTCAGTGAGTCTGTCCGTATGTAACAAACCGCTTATTCTCGGACTATTCGACACAGCAGGGCAGGTATGTATTCGGATCACTCGGACTTGGCCAATCAAAATGCATTTATGTGTGCTTTGTTAGCCACAGTTTATCATCCATCTAGACATTTAATTATTTAACCCTTTACCAAACAAGCCAATTTTTTAACGACTCTCGCAATAACGGCATTTGAAAGCATAGTGGGCAGAGGACAACATGTTACTAACCGGCATTTTCTCCTTTTTCCACAATGTTTTCTGTCATTCTTCAATTCTTCAAACTGTGGCCCTCAGATCGAAATTGGCCGTGCTCTCAAGGTCACAATGTTTACATTGATTTATGAAGTAAAATGCTTTAATATAAATCATTTTTCTTAACCGTGAGAGCTAGAGCTGTAATTTTTCGTGTGTGCCACTGGGAAGAGTAGAAAACATTGTGGGAAAAGGAGAAAATGCTGGTAACCAGCATTTTCTCCTTTTCCCACAATGTTTTCAAAAGGCTTCTTTCACAAGGTCGTTAAAACTCGGAATTGTGTGGTAGAGGGTTAAATATCTTTTTGTTCATAACCATCTGGCCTAGACCTGTATTATTTGGTCTCTAGCCTCATATAGTGGAGCTCTGCTGGGAAATTCAACTAATCAATGAGTTTAAGTCAAGAAATGGCCCTACCCTTAGGATTGCAACTTTCAGATGGACTTTTATAGAGAAAATTTCAAAGTTCATCTTCCAAACCGTTTGGTCTAAAACTTTAGTATTTGGTAAGCAGTATGATATCGGGGGATCTCTACCAAGAATGTTCAAGTAATTGCTCTGGGATCAAAATTGGTGCTGTCTGGGGGTTGGGGTGGGGGACAAAATGTTCTGTGGTGAGCGATTAAGGGCCATTGTGGTCCTCTTGTTTAAACCTACCGGCAGCTAACCACTTTTGGCAACATAGCAGAAAACTGTAAAATTACTAGCAAGGATGAATTTCCTTCTTCCATAGCGTTGTCGTACATGTAGTTATTCAGAAACTGAACCTTATCTCATTCTGATACCCTAGCCTGGCATTCAGGCCCTGCATTTGAGTCATTCTAATAAACAAGGTACACAACTATTGTAAACCCTCAGGAATATGTGTTGTTACTTGCTCTTTATCTAAAATACAGGTTAAATCAGACCTTGAGAACGTTATATGAGTGTATTTGTTATGCTGTTTATTTTAGGATTTTTTTTAAATGAAAATGCTCTATTTAACGGGCCAAGCCCCGTAGCTCAGTCGGTAGCGTACAGGACTTGAGAACAGGAGGTCGCTGGTTCGATCCCCGGCTTGGCCAATTTCTTTCCGAGGATTGATGATAGTCATTGCGACAGGATTCATTCCTCTCTCACCGCTGACCATTGTTTCGACGATGGTTATGTGGGAAAGCAGCCAGTGGCTTGGAAAGAATATTGTGCGGAGTACTGGTAAAAAGAAACTCCAGGAAAGCATGGATCGGTGCACTGGCCGCCGTGATATAACTGAAATAATGTTGAAAACGGCGTTAAACACCATATAGTCATACAATCTCACCGCTGACCATTGTTTCGACGATGGTTATGTGGGAAAGCAGCCAGAATATTGTGCGGGGTACCGGTAAAAACTCCAGGAAAGCATGGATAGGTGCACTGGCCGCCGCGATATAACTGAAATAATATTGAAATCGGCGTTAAACAACGTACAATCATGTATTTGTCTACCTTTTCCGACAAAGAAGATTGGGATTGACAAAGATATCAGTTGATTTTCAGAAAAACTCGCACGATTAGTCATACCTTATTTTCTTTATACTCGTATTACACGGTCTGTTAGAAACATCTGCTTGCGTTTAAACCCAGTAGAGAATATTCTAATTTTAGGCCATTCAAAAACTAAAACAATTAACACAAAGAAAAAAAAAATGGAGGAAAGGAAAATACTTCTTTTTTCTAAAATTGCATGGAAAACATTAAGGAAAAAGGAGCAGTTGTTTGCTACAAGCAATTACTCTTTTTCCGTCAACGTTTTCCAAAAGAATCGATTGAAGGGAAGTAAAAAGCTGTTTGTGTTTTGTGGAAATGGATTAGACTTTGGCCCACGCAATGCACATGTGGTATGCATTACAATTTGAAATCTATGGTATTATGTTTTATGAACTAATGCACTGGTAGTAAATTTCAAGTCTTACCTATTTCGCTGCCAAGTATATGCGGTCATACTGAACTATTTTCGAGGCACACCCATGACTAGATACTAATGAAAAATTCCATCGCGGTAGAAACTGCTTTTAACCTTAACGGCGCCATAGATGTAAGCATAGTCTTTTGCAGGACGTGCAGTCTGATCTTTGATCTATACCGTCGGCTTGTTTTTTCAAGCGTACAAGATAAAAATCTTTCTGAGATTCGATGGGCTGTAACTGCAACTGTCGAAAAGGGTCGAGTTTATTTGAGCCATTCTCTGTGAAAAGGGGGTTTAATGAATCTGCAAAAGGTATCGACCCAGGTCAGCCTGCGCAGTCCGCGCAGGCTGACCTGGGTCGAAACCTTTTGCTATTCGTCAATTTTCTGCTTGCTACAGAACCATTCAGCACCAAGATATGATTCAGTCCGTTGTTATACAAAATAGATTTTATAGATCCATAAGTGTGTGTGATGACTTGCTTGGTGAAATACATCACGGAAATTCATTAACCGTTGATCTGCTATATTAGTCAAATGAAAGGTTCACGTTATTTTCGGGGAAATACGTCTCCTTATCGCACAGTGTAGATCGAAGATCAGACTGCACGCTCTGTGCAGTCTGATCTTTATCTACACTGTCCACAAAAGGTGCTCTAGTCGCGCCGAGCAGCGTAAGGGTTAAACCCGCATTTGCCAGAGTTCAGCTCAATTATGAAATGTGGTTTGCTGGGATCCTATTATGGAATTATAAACAATACATTTGAGCCATGCTCTGTGAAAAAAGGGGGCTTAATGCATCTCCGCGATGCATTATACCAAGCAAGTCATTTGATAGCCATGGATCCATAAAATTCATTTTGTCTAACAACTATTTGGATCATGAGATAGAATGGTCTTTCGATATGCGGAAAATTGACCTATAGCAAGAAGCTTCGGCCCGGGTCAGTCTGCGCGGACTGCGTAGGCTGACCTGCTTCTATACTTTTTGCAGATGCATTAAGCTCCGTTTTCACACAATATGCCCATTTATTTGTCAGTTTATTTTTCGGAGACACCGTGGGACACATATTCCACTCAATTTCTCTCCGGAGATTTGCTAAGCCAGGTACTCGCGCTGGTTCGATTCTTAGCTCGGGAATTTGCGATATCAGTGTGACAGGAGTCATCACCTCTCTCACTTAACATTACTTCGAACGATGTTTATTGGGTAAAGCAACCAGTTGCTTAGAAAGAATGTTGTGCGAAACGCTGGTAAACAAAAATCAAAGGACTCAAAGTCCTGGAAAGCGGATTTGTGGAGTAGCATAAAGCTGTAATATGTTGTAATAAAAAAAAATAATATCACATGTAACACATGTGCAATCATTTTAAAATTGATTTAGCAAGGGCAAGGAAAATCAAAATTGTTCTGCCGAGCGCGTCGTGCAGTGACTGTTATTCTATTACCTAAGGAGTGGTAATTTGATCCGTCAATCTTACGCAAATTTTTGCTGGTATTAGATTTCGGAATAAATATATATGTATACACGTGTAAGACAGTATATACGGTTGTGACAAAAGCGAGGTTGAAGGGTATTTGCCAAAACTGAAAGTAGAATGGGCGCAAGCGTGAATGAGAGTATATTTGGTTCAGGTCAAACCCATATCATAGTACAGTGTGAGCGCGCATGCGTCGTTATGCATGATGTATTTGGTTCCGGTCAGAACGATCACAGTAAGCGGATTTGCTGTACAAATCCGCTAAAAAGTAACTCCGGGAAGCACTTACCGGAACACTTGCCGCCGCTATGTAACCGAAATATTGTTGAAAATGGCATTTAACGTCACACAGATTATGGGAATACCGCTTGTCAAGATGGGAGTGCAATTCTATTTCTGGTTTTGATATGCTTTTGGAACAGTTGTAGAAAATTAAGATAAAGTAAACCAAGATAAACATCTTGAATTTAAAATGCTGGTTTACAGTTAGAGGCTGCAGCCGAATGTTTGTTTATCTAAATTGTGTTAAATGTTGGGGTTTTTTTTGCTCTGTGAATGTTGTTTTCCTGTTTTGAATTTCTAACACTTGGAATTAATCAGCTCAAAGCATTTGAGCCATGCTGTGTGAAAAGGGGTCTTAATGCATCTGCAAAAAACATCGACCCAGGTCAGCCTGCGCAGTCCGCGCAGGCTGACCTGGGTCGAAACTTTTTGTTTGCTATTGGTTGATTTTCTGCTCGTCAAACGACCTGTGTACTTCAAGATTTAGTTTGTTGCTAGACAAAATGGATTTTATGGATCCGTAACTATGTGATGACTTTAATTAATTGATTAATTGTATGGTGTTTAACGCCGTTTTCAACATTATTTCAGTTATCTCACGGCGGCCAGTGCACCTATCCATACTTTCCCGGAGTTTCTTTTACCAGTACTCCGCACGATATTCTTTCCAAGCCACTGGCTGCTTTCCCACATAATCATCGTCGAAACAATGGTCAGCGGTGAGAGAGGAATGGATCCTGTCGCAATGACTATCATCAATCCTCGGAAAGAAATTGGCCAAGCCGTGGATCGAACCAGCGACCGCCTGTTCTCAAGTCCTGTACGCTACCGACTGAGCTACGATGTGATGACTTGCTTGGTATCATACATCATTGAGATGCACTAAACCTCTTTTTGCCAGAACATGGCTCATTTATTTGTAACATACGAGTATGCATTGGTCATAGAAAATGGACATGATTTGTTTCTATTTAAAGATTTATTAGTCTTTTATCGGTGTTTAACGCCGTTTTTCGGGATTCGAAAACGTCAAAGAAATATCTAAAACCCTATACCAAATGATTCCGAGTTTTAGCGAAATTGAAAAAAAAAGGCCTTGGAAAAAAAAAAAAAAAAAATGTAGGAAAATCAGAAAATACTGGTAACCAGCATTTCTCCTTTTCCCACAACGTGTTTTACCCCTTCAGACAAGTTCAGCTCATTTGAATAAACTTTGAAATTGTTATCTGTAAAACGTATTCATCGGTAACCCGCGTTTACTCCTCCTCTCACAATGTTTTCAGCCCTATCGCACAACTTAATCTCATTTGTATAAATTTTGACATGATATTATGCAGACTACTGTTATTTCGAAGTCTAAAATTAGTCATTGGGAAATGGTTGATTAGAGTTTTAAGCCGAGCCAAAATTCGAACTGCTGTGATATTGACCTTGTAGCCTGTCATCTGAAACCTCTGCTCTGAATGTCGTCTTACCATAGAGCACACGTGTGTGAAACACTAACAAAATCAGACTAGGGGTTCAAGAGATATAAAGCAGACACAATTTAAGGGTATGTGACCATTGACCCCTGTTGTGACCTTGACCTTCGAACTTGGCGTCAGAAACATCCGCTCTGCACGTCCTCTCGGAGAAATCAAAGTGCAGAAATTCGTGACATATTTTCAAAATCAGACAAGGGGTTCAATAGGTATTGAGCGGATACGAAATTGCTAATGGACGGACGGACAGATCGACGAGTGACGTGTATAAATGGGAGATCGAAACGGTATCGGAAAGAAAATACCAGGAAAAAAAAGTATCAGAAAAAGTATCAGTTTTTGCTAGGAAAATAAGTAGGAAAAAAGTATCAGTTTTGGTAAACACAGGAAACAATGTCTTTTTTTTTTTTCACACATAGTTTAAATCTGAGGTTATTCTAAAATTATTATGGGAGAAGGCGAAATTGCTTGTTACAAGCAATTAATTTCCCATCCATCACCATATTTTTAATGCAAGTCAATGTCACATTTGTTTAAATCTTGGATTGTGTTTAACATTATAGCCGGAAAAGGCAAAATTGCATTTTATCACAATATTTAATGCAAATTACACTGAATCATATAAAACAAGCATCAAAAGGTAGAAGACAAAAAAAAAATCCCACAGTTATTTGTTATAAACATCATTATGCAAATGAAAACTTATGCTTTTAACAATTTTTTTTTATGTTGATTTTGGTTATTAAATAGTATTTTTATTACAAGTGTTTCTTTTTTCCTGTTACTTTTTTCCCGTTACTTTTTTACCTGATACTTTCTTTCCTACATTCTTTCAGAACAGAAAAAGCAAAATAATGTACAAATATTTTTTTTTCTATAAAAGTCAGTATAACCTATCGTCTAAATTTTTACATCATATACCAAATTAACCTAATCTCTTTTTGGCAGCTGATACTTTTTTCTGATACTTTTTTTCTTGATTCTTTTTTCTTTTGTTTTGGTACCTTCTTTGCTACATTCGATCGAAACAGGTACCGATACCATGGAATCAGAAAAACTGTCTCTATCGAAAACCTCCATCTACTGTTTCACTGATTTGGCACAGCGTATCTTTACACGTTACGAACACGTGCAAATAACTTAACCCTTAGGCTGCTGAACGCGTCTCAATGACCTTTTGCGGACAGTGTAGATCAAGATCAGACTGCACGAAACGTGCAGTCTGATCTTGGATCTACACTGTCCGATACAGAGATATTTTTCCCCAAAATATAGCTTTGAAATAGCAAAATTGGAGTTTTTGCTATCGGCTTGAAAGTTTTATTTCATTTATTTAGCAGGTTAAGGGTTAATTTGATTTCGAAAACGGCATCCAATAAATCAGATACCTAGATCTACTTGCGGTGATATTCGTTTAGAGCATATTTCCGGGTCAGTTGATTTAATTCCAATATAATTTGTTTAGAATGAACCAGGATATAATTCGAACCTCCGAAAACTCTTTGACCATCGAATTATTTGTCCACGTGTTTTTAGTACACAGGTAAATGGTGTCCAACCTTTGTAGCTTAGTGGTGGGGTATCGGACTCCTAACCCGGAGCCTAGCCTCGTGTTCAAGCCTCACTGGAGGCACTGGATTGTTCGTGGGGATGTCCTTGGGCATGACACTTCAGACGGTACTAGCCTAGTACAGGTGAAACTCAGGAAATACCTGAATATGTGAGCTATCGCCGTGATATGGCGGAAATAACGTTGAGAGCGGCGTAAAACATAATACATGTACGAGGGTCATCCAATAATTAGCGAGACTGTAGTTATTGAAGAAATACCTGAACTAATACTCATCCAATGTTCCCACATTCCTTCAATATAGACTCCTCCCTTTTCAATGACAGAATTCCATCTGTGAGGAAGTCTTCTAATTCCCGTTGCTAGGCAACCAGAGTTAATGCGTCGAATTTGACTGGCCACCTCTACCTCCAGGGCGTCTAAATCCTCAAAACGCACACCTCGCAATGGTTCTTTCAACTTAGGAAAAAGATCAAAGTCTGGAGGACTCATGTCTGGAGAATATGGAGGGTGCGGTAAAATGTCCCAGTTATAGAGCGTCAAAAGTGACGTCACCCTACCTGCCTTGTGGCAAGCGGCGTTGTCAAGCAGAATTAATGGTGTAAGTTCAAGCAGCTCCGGTCGCTTCTTGCGAATGGCAGGTCTCAAGACAGACATCAGAAATGTACGATAATACTCTTGATTAAATGTTTTCCCGATCGGGACCCGATTTGCAGCTAATATGCCGTGATTATCATAGGCAAAAATCATCATCATCTTCAAATTTCCTTGTTTTCGCCTGAATTTAATGGGTCGTGGGGACCCCGGCGTGTGCCATTCTGAAGATTGTCTTTTTAGTTCTGGTTCATAACTTCGTATCCAAGTCTCATCTATTGCCACTATCCTGTTAAGAAACATATCACCCTCATTTTTGTATCTTTCCAGTAATTGACTGGCAACATCCACTCTTGCCTGCTTCTGCTCCGAGCTCAGTGCATGGGGTACCCACCTTGCAGCAACACGTCGCATGTTTAACTTATTTGTCAAAATTGTATGTACTGATCCATGACTTATCCCAATTTCATTGGCTACTTCTTCGCATGTGTATCTTTGATCAGTCTCCATTACAGCCTTCACCTTTTGGATATTTTCTTCGCTTGTTGCTTCTGTTGGCCGACCTGGGCTGGGTTGCTTCTGCACGCTAGTCCTTCCTTCCTTAAACTGTGCAATCCACCGGAACACTGCTGCACGAGAAATAGCTTGGTCTCCACAAACTTTTTGTAAGGTTTGAAATATCTCTATTCTAGTGCTACCCTTATAATACTCAATTTTTATATATACACGTTGTTCTTCTGCTGTGAGGCTGGCCATGTTGCTGTTGTTTGTGTCACAGGAAGTGACATCATAATTGTGACGTCATAATGTAACGTCATTTGACGTAATTTTTGTGTTGCTAATATGTTAGGAAATATATGTGCAAAATTTCATTAAAATCTGTCAGACAATATTTGAGATATGACAACAGTCTCACTCATTATTGGAGGACCCTCGTATATTCAATCATAAAAACAACTTTTGTAAGTGGCTCGGGTAGTACTGTCATTATGATTAACTACTAGTATACCTGAATCACTCAGCTACCTTGATGCATATGATAGGATGTCATTCTTTGAAAGTTACCTTTTTTTTTTATTAAACCCGTTACCACACAATTTCGTATTTAATGAAACTGAGGAAGAATCCGTTTGAAAGCATTGTGGGAAAAGGAGAAAATGCTGGTTACCAGCATTTTCTCCTTTTCCCACAGTGTTTTCAAAAGGCCTCTTTCCCAGGGTCGTTAAAACTCGGGATTGTGTGGTCAAGGGTCAAACCAGTCTTCATTTTAAATTTTCATACCGTCTTAAGCATAAATGAGACTTTTAAGTTTAAGCACAAACCCAGTTAAGCATGGACTGAAGTTCTATAAGCACGGACACTGATCTTTTGGTAATAGTATTTGACAAAATTCTAAGATCCTACTGCACGTTACATCTGTGCAGTCTGGTCTTGGCATAAATTGTCTGCGAATGCATCTTTAGTTGTCCTGAAAAATTCCGACTTCGGAATTCCTTTTGACCGAAATACTCTCGCCATAACGGACACTGTAGACCAAAGATCAGGGTCCGTATTCACCAACCATTCTTAAGAATATTCTTAGTCTTATTCTTCAAGATTTTCTACATTTGAAAGTAACACAACTTCTGATTGGCTAAACCAAATGGTTTAGCCAATCAGAAGTTGTGTTACTTTCAAATGTAGAAAATTTTGAAGAATAAGACTAAGAACGTTCTTAAGAATGGTTGGTGAATACGGACCCAGGCTGCATGTTCCGCAGTTTGGTTTTGATCTAGACTACATACAGTAACAACACCGCATTTAGTAACGTTTCTCAGCCTGAGGGTTAATAATGGACCTTTCAAATTACTAACAGGAAAATATTCAACTTGCAATCAACAAGATTTTTTCTGCCGCCTCTAAAAATTACTTCCTTGACTTTTGAAATTTTATTTCTAAATGAGATGAAAAACTGCAATAACACTGTCAGACAAAGATTAGAAATCTGACGTAGCCTAAAATACCTAAAGAATAAAAGATGATTGAAAACTATGGCCGGGTTTTAAAATAAGTCTCTTATTCCACTCAAATCCACTATTTAAAGGTCTTAGGTTCTGACTAAAGTTCAGTTCGTTATTTGAGACGCATTGTACTAACATTAAAACTCGGTAGTAACATTCTCAGATCCTGGCTTGACACAACGTTTCAGGCTCAACTGGGCCAAATAAACGTTTAAAGACTTAACCCTTTACCGCACGATGCCGCCTTTTAACGACTCTTGGAAAGAAGCCTTTTAAAAACATTGTGGGAAAAGGAGAAAATGCTGGTAACCAGCATTTTCTCCTTTTCCAACAATGTTTTCTACCCTATCAAGAGAAAATTGAACCATTTGAGCCACACTGAAATTATCGTCTGCAAATGCTTTCAATTTGGAAAAGGCTAAAATTTTGTCGTCTGGTAAAGGGTTTAGTCCAATATTTTGCTGAGTTGAGTCTAAAACGGTGTGTCATCTCAGGATTTGAGAACTTGAAATGTGTCTCAAATATCAAAATCAACATAAGTCAGATATTAAGCACGTTAGCGGATTCGAGTTAAATAAGAGACTTAAGCTTTCTCGGGCCCGGATTTTCAGTTTACGCTATTTTTACTTCTTTATTTATTACAGGAAGATTATGATCGTCTGCGTGTGCTGGCATACCCAGATACGGACGTATTTGTGATCTGTTTCTCCGTGGTTAGTCCTACATCTTTCGAGAATGTGGAAGAAAAATGGGCACCGGAAGTGCATCATTACAGGGAGACTACTCCATACATACTTGTCGGTACGCAAGTGGACTTGAGAGAAAGTTTTGTGGAACTTCAAAACTTGTACAAAAACCGACAAAAACCTGTGACGTATGAAATGGGATTGCGGATGGCAAATCGGATCGGTGCGAACTGCTATGTGGAGTGTTCAGCGTTGACCCAGAAAGGGTTAAAAACGGTGTTTGATAACGCCATATTGGCCGTGATAAACCCACAGCCGGTGACTAGAAAGCCTTTCCGAAAACGCAGCTATTTGTGTCGTATTTTGTGACGAGTGATTCTGTGATGTGATTTGAGAATTTATTTATTGAGATTATGTATTGTAACTAATAAGTTATATGATGAACTTGTCTCTGTGTCGGACATTTTGACTACGCCGCTGTCAGCCCTCTGGAAGAGTTGCACTTGGCGAGTCCAGTGACTGAATTCATTTGTGTGTTTAATTCGATTCTAGTTGTGATTTACAGATTAGCAATCTGATTGGTCGATCCAATAGGTATTGGCCAATCAGATGTCTATCTTTGCATTGGATGTAAATCAAAATTAAGAATGGCCGATGACTATAGGCCACGGTTAGGCAGCTTGGAATTGTACTCGTACTTTGAAGTACTTGTACTTGCCAGTTGCACGGGTTAATGAAATCGAAGCATCTGGATTGGAGGAAGAAATTGTTACGCCCAGCAGCCATCATTCTAACACCTGTCTGCTTTTTAATTAGTTTCGTGTCTCGGATATACGTACGTACATCCAAGTTCATACGAGTAATTTTAACTCATCGACCTAAGTCTGTCGCTGATATACAAATCAAAATTATAAGATCTGACACGAGTTGGTATTTGATTGGGAAAAAATTAAAATGGTGTAGAAAAAAAAAAAGTTATTAAACCAGCCTCCGGCAAAATTGATAATGCGGTGGCCATTTTTTTTTCTGTTGTAAAGGAGACATTTTCAACTAACAACAGTAAACGCTATTTAAAGATATTATATCTAAAAAATTTATACAAGCTCTAGGGAGAAAATGCAATGAAAACAGACA
The DNA here is from genome assembly GCA_945859785.2 of Tridacna gigas. Lineage (NCBI taxonomy): Eukaryota > Metazoa > Mollusca > Bivalvia > Cardiida > Cardiidae > Tridacna > Tridacna gigas. The sequence goes on along the minus strand of OX244029.2, from coordinate 9,753,524 downwards.
ATGAATGGTTTCCAACAAGACGATGCCGCACCACACACATCCAAACATGTTCTAGCCTGGTTGGAAAAGATGTTTGGAGACCGATTCCTCACCTTTAGAGCAGAGAAAGAATGACCACCACAATCACCTGTGTCCATATTCTCCAACCATTCTTACGAACATTCTTAGTCTTGTTTCCAAGATTTTCTAAATTTGAAAGTAACACAACCTCTGATTGGCTAAACCATTTTGGTTTAGCCAATCAGAAGTTGTGTTACTTTCAAATTTAGAAAATCCTGGAGAATAAGACAAAGAACGTTCTTAAGAATAGTTGGTGAATACGGGCCCAGATCTCAGTCCCCTCGATTTCTCGTACATGTACGTAGGGTTCGTTCATCCGAGTTTGTTTGTATCGGATATTTAGCGCAGCTTATGGCTTTTGATATTTTGTGATCGGATGGAGCAAACGTGTCTAAAATCATGTGTTATCATTTTATTATTAAATTTCGAACAAAAGCCATCTTTACGGCTGAACAGCTTTATCGTCTGCATCGTTTGATTATCAGCTGTGTTTTTAACTTCTACGGTGAGTTCAAGGGCTGTCTCTCACTGTGACAGCAAAGTATCCAGTAATGTCACCGCTAATGTTTTTTCTCTTCTGGCAAGAGTTATCGAAAATTATATAACCCATGCTGACAGGAACAAAACGTAATGCTTTTTAGCCTTGAGGCATCGGGCCCGGCTTTAAGTTGCTTTTGTGGAGAGTGTAGATCAAAATCAGACTGCACAGGAGGTGCAGTCTGATCTTGAATCTAAATTGTCCGCTACTTTCATGCAAATTCTGACCAATCCAGGATTGAAAGAGCAATATTTTGTTTGCTTCTAATTCAGCGCAATAAGGGCTTAACAACCCCAATGGCAAGACTGCATTTCTGCAAAGCCTCATAACCATTTAGCTGTGAAATAACCCTTCTTGCAAAAGTACAACTACAAACGAGGCACGCCAAAATGTGTGTTACGTGTATATTCTGCGAAGAAAGGCTTTCATTGCACAACTCTCTCTCTCTCTCTTAGTTAAGAAATACCACAATGGCACATGACAGCTTTCATCTTTGCACTTTGGGCGCTCTTTTTTTCAAAAGCTCTTATGATCTTTCAGAGGACAAAATAAATTACAATTTATCTGAAACCTCTCTTCTACGTCTTCTTTATCATAACCCCAATTCTGATTTGTTTTAACGAGACAAAGGACACTTAAAGACGGTCCATTGTGTATGGCCAGATTCTTACTTTACTTTGTCTTCAGTCAAAGAGACAATAAGAGTGATAACATAACCGGTTGCCTCACAGTTCCTAATTTGAACAATCCTAATGGAGAAGGCTTCTGAAAACATTGTTGCAAAAGGAGAAAATGCCGGTAACCAGCATTTTCTCCTTTCCCCACAAAGTTTTTTTTTTTATCCTTTCAGAGACAAATCGGATCATTTGAGGATCATTTGTCATTTGCAAATGCTTTCAAATTGGACAAATCTGAAAGTTTGTCTTATGTTAAAGAGTTTACCCTTTACTAAAGAATCTTGTAATTTAACAACCCTGAGGGAGAAGGTTTTTGAAAACATTGTGGAAAAAAGGAGAAAATGCTAGTTACCAGCATTTTCTCCTTTTCCCTCAATGTTTTCTACCCTTTCCAAGTCAAATCGCATCATTTGAGCCTCATTTAATTTGTGGTCTGCAAGTCTTTAATTTTCTCGTTTTGCAAAGAGTTAAAAGAGTACTGTTATATAAGGCCAGATCTTTTGTTTTCTTTGTCTTCTTTGTCTTCATTAAATAAGACAATAAGTATAAGTATGATAACGTTAAGAACAATAACACTTGTCATTTGTAGACCTACTTCAGAAGTCACATGGCCCCATCGAGCGTCAAGGACTGCAATTCTTCTTTGTAATTGTCGGCATGTCACTTTAATTATAGCCTAAGTTATTTCTCATCAACTTGATATTTTCATTTACCAGCCCAAGTTGCTCAAGTGATAGAGCGTAGAACTTGTGAACGTCGATTCTCGGGCCTCTTAAGGGTATATCTAATATTACTAATAGTTCTTCGGATGAAAGGTTAAACTGTGGTCCCGTGAAACAGTGCTATCCATCGAGCACGTTTGAGGGCCAGACATAACTTAGGAGGGGTTTCGTTTTGTATTTTGCACTATCCCCCTTGTCATAACTAACAGCCTTCAGGAAGCGTTGCCCATATGAGTAACCGGTGGTAACGATAAATAAACGGAAAGTCAATCAATCGATCGATCGGTCAATCAATCAATCAATCAATGGAAGGGACGATGTCAATTTTAGACATGGAAAAGATTGTGGTTAAAGAAGTAATTTCATGTAACAAGCAATTCCACCTTTTTCGACATATTTTTAAGAAACTGTAACAAGCGGCTAAAAGTAAGAGGGTTTCAAGAAATGAAGATATTTTTGGAATGACATGGAAGCATCGTGGTTAAAGGAGCATGTTTCTTGTAACAGGCAATTTCTCCTTTTCCCATAATCTTTTCGGTTTTAAGTTTATACCTATTTATTTAATATCGATTGTGAAACAAGGTTTTACAGCTTAAACTTATTACTCTTAATAACTGCTTCCTGGAAACCTTAACCAATACTTGCACCGTGTTGTAGGTAGTTCCAAAAGCTGATTTCGGGATTCGAACCTAGAATCTTTTGGTGTAAGACGGCGACACGCTACCGCTGCACCACTGTCTTTCACAATGTTCTTACTACCTGTCAAATGTAGGGGCATAAAAGGCATATCTGCTAAAAGAAATCGTTCTCTTTCCATAGTGCTTTATGAGTAGGCAGGGAATGCCTCAATATTATATAAATATTATATTTTATGCAAATTAAAAGTTACACATAACCTTTCATCATTTAAAGCCACACATAATACTTCTTAATTCAACTCTTGTATCATTATTAATGTATTCAAACTTTTTCAGTTTAAACAATTCCACTTTTATTATCTTTTAACACAGATATGCGCGCTAAATGACCAAAGCTGTCGAGGCGCCATAAAACAACATTCATTCATTCATTCCATAGTGCTTTCAAGCGCTGTCTACTGTAGGGGCTTAAAAAGTCATTTGTTTGATAATGCCGGTAAGTCCTTGAAACCTTTACCACTCAATCCCGGGATTCAACGGCCCTGAAAAGAAAGAGTTTTGAAAACATTGAGGGAAAAGGAGAAAATGCTGGTGACCAGCATTTTCTCCTTTTCCCACAATGTTTTCTATCCTGCCGAAAACAATTTTCTATTTGTGAGCCACATTTATTTTTTCGTGTGAAAATACTTTCAGTTCGGACCAGTCTAAAATTCTGTCGTTTGGTAATGAGTTAAACAGCTGAATAAAAATGAAATCCTGGAATATCTTCAGATTGAAGAAAGGTCACAAAAAATTACAAAGTTACGATTATTTATAACATAAATCACAAAATATTGAACAATGCAAATCCAAGACAAGATTTTGCATAAGCAAGCTTAACCCCAAGAATGTTGAATACGTTATAAGGACGTTTTTTTTTTTTTTTTTTGTCAAAAAATGACAACCCTTATGCTGCTGAAGGCAACCCAGTGAGCTTTTGAGGACACTGTATATAAAAATCAGACTGCACAAAATATGCTGCCTGGTCTTAAACTCACACTGTCTGATCAATACGGCGATTTTTTCCAGAGACCAGACTTGAAACCGCAGAATATTTCTTCTTGTATTATCTTACTATCATACGGAAATTTTCGGGGTTTTATTTGCAGTTTAATTCTTTATAAAAATGTTTAACTTTAGTTCGAGAGGCTTGTAAAAGCATTTTGGGAAAAGGAGAAAATGCTGGTAACCAGCATTTTCTCCTTTTCCCATAATGCTTTCTAAAAATGTTGGGAACCAGCATTTTCTCCTTTTCCCATAATGCTTTCTACCCTATAAAAGCCAAAACTCCATAAATCTGTCAACCTGCAAATGCATTCATTTGAAATCTAAATACATATTTGTCGTCTGGTAAAGAATTAAGGGTTTTGATGCAATATTCACAATAGTTCGGCTAATGTGACTAGAAAAAAAGCAATCGTCACAACTTGGCCGATTCCGTACCTACATCTTACCTCGTCTGTATCAAGGGGATTTCCATTTTGAAATACTGCCAGTCACATGATCTTAAACATGGGCCCATGTAATTCAATTAATGTAGAAACTGCAACAACAGCCACGGTGATAAGTAACCTATCCCTGAAAAATGCCTACGGAACTCATAGATCAAGTTAGAAAATAAATTTACAAACATGTCTGTTCGTCAACGGAAATGTATAGATCTAGAAAGATTCTAAAAGAATATTGAAATTGTGACTAGTTTTTGTTTTCTTTTTCTGAATGGAGTATTACGATTTAACCCTTTCCCAAACAAGCCCTGGTTTTCACGTGTCTGCAGTACAAGTCTTTTGAAAACACTGTGGGAAAAGGAGAAATTGCTCGTAACGAGCAATTTCTCCTTTTCCCACAGTGTTTTCTACCTGCTTTGAGACCTTTCTGCCATTTTCATAAAATTTAAAATTGTTGTCTGCAAACTCTTTCAATTTGGACTAGTCCAAAATTTATCGTTTGGGAAAGGGTTAAGAACGGTAAAGCGGTGTATTTCCGGCGAAGAAACGTAGGCCTACTGTGAAGGTGAATATCAAGCTACCACTCGTCACAACTCGGCCGATTCCATACCTACATCTAACCTCGGCCGTATAAAGTAAGTTTCGATTTTAAACTACCAATCACGTGATCTTAAGGATGGCGGCGCCCATGCAAATCGCTTGGCAACGACATGAAAAACCATCTATTCGCATCTATTGATCTGTCGATGAAAGTTCCCAAAGGAATTGATAAACAACGCTAAAAATTGAATGTACAAACTGTTCGCCGACGGAAATATTCTTAGAAAGGTATCGATACAAAACTGTGACTCATGTTTTCTTTTTTAAAATTTGAAGAACGGTAAAACGGTGTATTTCCAACGAAGAAATGTACCGTGTAGGCGCATATCAAGCTACGTGATACAGCCGAGGGACTTGATCACCGGATCAACCGAGGTTTGCCGAATTATTAAGCTACGTGATACAGCCGAAGGATTTGATCAACGGATAACCCGAGGTTTACCGTATGTAGAATAATAGACATGGTGTTGAACGGTGTAGTATAAAAAGCATACAGAACTTTCTGTGAAATCTGATCTTGATTTATGCTTTTTGGAGAGAAAAACCGTAAGGTGACTTAGTATAACCCGGGTTTCATTTCTTTGGTTACTCGCAATGGGTTGTTTACCACTTCAACAGTGATTCGGTTATACCATGGTGATATGGTGACTGCTTGCTTATTCATGACTTTCCTTTGTTTCACCGGTGCATGTCTGGGGATTTGCAGAGTCTAATCAAAGGGTCGCTCATACAGCGGCAATCAAACCGGGATTTCCGAATAACATAATCAACCCTATGAGGGTTTGAAGTACAGTGGTTAGGCGTACTTCTTCATTTGCACAAGGGACATAACTCTTATTAGCTTTTCTTGTAACTGGATGACGAGTTACCTTACTTATTTGTCAGATATGTCATGTGATATGTGCTGAATGGTTCAGAGCTCTATTTGCTGATCGGCTAATAGTGTAAACAATTCAATGACTCAGAATGTCAAAGTTGTAAGCGAAAAAGCATTGTTCTGAGAGCACTGAAAACATCAGTAACCTATCACTTACGAATCTTTGCAGCGCATGTACTAGTCAAATTAACAAGGCCCATTTTTGAGGAGATTACCACAAATGATAGAGCTTGAAATCGCGTCTCCAAATATTTACAGATGTACATTATATAATGATGTAAGTAACACATGAAACCTTCTTATTCTATGGCATCGAGTAATGGAGTTCCACAAATTTAAACAGTGATATACGTTTTCATTCAGGCAATACATTTTGTGCACGTTAATGCATCCTACAGTTTGGTTGGAATTTTGTTTTAGTGCCGAGTCAAGTCACATTTACCGTTGTCGTCTGCACCTGCTTTTAAAATAAGTCTAAAACTTTCTCGTTTGGTAAAGAGTTAACTTTGGGGGACCTGCTCTCACAATTGTGCGAAGTGAAAAATATCCTATGCTATTGAAAACAGTTCAGGATTATTTCTGTCGTATTGTTGCAAAAGCACTTTTTATCCCAGCATCCTGGAAAAAATGCCTTGCCAAATGAAACTTCCTTTAGGACTGCCTTCAGTGGTAATAGAACTTGAGACATCTCTTTAACAATTCAGAAACCTTAATCATTAAGACATGAAGGAACCAAAAGCAATATTAGGCTGATGCCGAGATGGGACATTGCGAGAGTACAGTAATTTAATAGTAACATTTTCCTGAAACAACAATACTTTAATACAGTAAATCACTTCAAAAGCTTTAAACAATATGGAATTTTATACATTTAAATCATTTTAACGTAGAGCACGCATCGGGCAATATTTGAGCCATGCTCCAGCAAAATGGGGCTTAATGCATCTCTGCAATGCATTGTACCAAGTTAGAAATCACATGGTAATGGATCTATCAAATCCATTTTGTATAACAACCGACTGAATCATGAGGTAGACTAGTCCTTACACATGCAAAATTGACCAATAGCGAAGAGTTTTGGCTCAGGTCAGCCTGCGCAGACTATGCAGGCTGACCTGGGTCAATACTTTTCACAGATGTATTAAGCCCCCTTTTCAAAGAGTATGGCTGATTTAGTGTAGATCAAGCTCTGGCTGAAAAAGTTCTCAGAAAATTCTGAGAAATTCTGAGGCATTTTTGCTAGTCGGTACAACAGTCTTTTATCAAAAATCTATTGGTATTTACTTGAAATTTGTACTATTAACTATAAATATCAAGTTCATTTAACTGTCTGTCTAGTAAATTTCATGTAACACATTTCCAGTAAATTTCATGTAACACATTTCTAGTAAATTTCATGTAACACATTTCTAGTAAATTTCATGTAAACACATTTCTATACAGGCCTGTTTAGACTTATCCTCACCCCACTATTTACTTTTGGCTGCTATTGTGCTTCTAATTACACTCTTAACCTAATTCTTGAGAATTTTTTAAAATTCTAAGAAACAGAGTTTTCTTATTTGCTAAACCATTTGATTTAACCTATCAGAAATGGTTACCTTCTAAACCTAGAATAAGAATGCAATAATAGAATCATAGGTGAATACGAGCCCAGCCTTCACAGAAGATGCAGCCCAATCTTAACCCTTTACCACACAATGCCGCCTTTTGACGCCCCCTGCGAAAGAAGCCTTTGAAAACATTGTGGGAAAAGGAGAAAATGCTGGTAACCAGCATTTTCTCCTTTTCCCACAATGTTTTCTACCCTATCAAAGAAAAGTTGCATCATTGAAATTGTTGTCTGCAAATGCTTTCAATTTGGACAAGGCTGAAATTTTGTCGTCTGGTAAAGAAAGGGTTAATCTCCACAGTTCACTATCCCGAGACACTCTGGTGACTAGTATCCTTGAAATGGCAAATTTGATTTAACCCTTTACAACAAAATCAAGAGTTTTAACAACCCTGCCATAGAAGACTTTTGACAACATGGGATGAAAAGGAGAAAATGCTGGTAACCAGCATTTTCTCCTTTTCCCACCATGTTTCCTTCTCTTTCATAGACAAGTTCCATCATTTTAGCCTCATTTAATTTGTCGTCTGTAAATGCTTTGAATTTGGACAAGTCTATACTTTTGCCGTTTGGTAAAGGGTTGAAGGACACCCAAATTCCTGTCAATTATCAACATGTGACACCGATTGTTTCATGGTCTGTGAATTTGTTTCTGGAAGTAACTGACCTAAGTCGCTTGCTGTACTTTGCATCTTCACACCATCTGTTGTGGAATTCACTGTTTCTTCATTTCCCATATTCAGTAAAGCCCCAATGTCATTGAAAAACTGTCTCTTATAAGATACGGTTGGTGCCATTTTGTGCACAGCTCTTTCATGCTGTCTAAGATTGGAACTGTGAGCGAATGATTTACCGCAGACTTTACAGATAAAGGGCTTTTCACCTGTGTGTACTCTTTCGTGCACCTTTAAGTTTGTTTTTTCTTTAAATTCTTTGCTGCAAAATTGGCACTGATATGTCCTAAACTGTCTCAGTACTGAATAATCTTGCAGCCAGGGCTTATCAACAGCTTCTTGGTTGGATAAATGTAAAGGATGCTGTCCATGATTCACGGCCCTTCCGAAGCTATTGGGGTTCGAACTGGAATCTCCGAGGTCATCTGTAAATCCAGCTTCTTCTCCTGTATAACCTGAAATGTTTGAAATGAAATATTATTCTACTGCTTTAAACCTTTCCCACACAACAGATTTTAGACTCTCCCAAAATCAAAACATCAGCGGACAACAAATTCAAAATTAAAAAAAATGGGCTTAAGTTCTGTGATAGGATAGAAAACATGGTGGGAAAAGGAGAAAATGCTGGTTACCAGCATTTTCTCCTATTCCTACAATGTTTTCAAAAGGCTTCTTCCTCGCGATCGTTAAAACACAAGATTATTTGGTAATGTATCAAGCTATTACTCTTAGGCTTTTTCTAGAGATACTGATTAAAACACTTTACCACACAGCAATATTTTTGACACATCCAAATTAAAAGCATGTGCAAGCCCATTTAAATGAGGTTCAAATGATAAGGTTCTTTAAAACGGTGGAAAACATGTGGGAAAAGGAGAAAATGCTGGTTACCAGCATTTTTTTCCTTTTCCCACAATGTTTTCTGGAGCCTTCTGCTTCAGGGTCATTAAAAGGCGACATTGTGTGGTTATGGGTTAAACGATTTAAATGTTTTTAAGTAATTTCAACAATATCACAGTCATATCAAGACAATAGCTCACAAGTTTATTCATGTATTTACTTGGTATCATTGATACAAGGCTTGGGTATTCGAAGACTCATATCCAAGGACACTTCCATGAAAAACCCAGAGCCCTGGAAAGAGCTATAAGTTTAGAAATGATCCATACTCTGGTAAAAGGGGTTTTAACGTGTCTCTGTGATGCAGTATACCAGGCAAGTCATAACATAACTATGGATCCATAAAATCAGCTTTGTTTAACAACCAACTGTATTATTAGACAGAATGGTCCTTTGACAAGAAATTTTACCAAAAACAAAATCTTTCAGCCTGGGTGAGCCTGTGCTGAGTGCACAGGCCGACCTAGGTTGGTATTTTTTGTAGTTGCATTAAACTGCCTTTTCACAGGGCAAGGCTCAATTGCTGAAAACCATAATAAGTGCCACAAAGAAAACACATTCAAAAGAAATGCAAAAAATATTTTTTCTAGACGATATGGAAAACATAGTGAAATATAGATCCACCACTTTTTACAAGGCATTACTTATTTTACAGCGTGCAACAGTGTGACCATAAACTGACATTACATCAAGATAATGCATCATGCTGACTCCCTTGTTTCAGGAGGTAATAAAACAAGGTCAGCACAGTTTCCTGCAGTGTTTTCTACCCTTTTGATGACACCATCATCTAAGCAATTTTTTGTCTTCCAAATATGCTAAATCCAAATGTACAAATTCAACAGTTTGTCACAGAAATGATGGGGTTTTAGTCATTTCTGAATGACTGTGACCATTCAAAGATCAGAGTTAACTCACAGGATATGCATAAGACAAATTTTGCAGACAGTGATGATCAAAATGATAGAGTGTACTGTCTTATGTCAACCCTTAAAGCCCTGGAACTGACTGGGAGTTGTTTTTGCAGACCCTGTAGATCAAGACCAGGCTGTGCAGAACATGCAGTCTGATCCTAGATCTACACTGTCTGCTACTATATTCTGTTTTCTAATGGAAATGACCTAAAAACATAAAAATTTTTCAGTCGTTTTTCCTACATAAAAAGGACCTAATCGTTAATTCAGCACTTTAACTATTCACCACACAATCCTGAGTTTTAACGACCTTAACAGAAAAAGGCTTTAGAAAATATTCTGGGAAAAGGAGAAAATGCTGATAGCCAGCATTTTCTTCTTTTTCCACAATATTTTCAACAATCCCATGGACAAATCATACCATATGAGCCATATTTCATTTGTTGTCTTCAAATACTTTTAATTTGGAAGGGTCTAAAATCTTGTTGTGTAGTAAAGAGTAATTGGTTAACCCTTTACCAAACAATGAAATTTTAGACAAGTCCAAATTGAACCATTTGCACGCAACAGATGAAATGTACCTCAAATGATAATTTCTGTCTTTGATAGGGTAGAAAACATTGTGGGAAAAGGAGAAAATGCTGGTTACCAGCATTTTCTCCTTTTCCCACAATGTTTTCAAAAGTCTTCCTCCTCAGGGTCGTTAAAACTCGCGATTGTGTAGTAAAGGGTTAAATCTACTCAGTCCAGTATTTTGTGGACATTCAAACCACCACAGTCTGATCACTTCACCATTCTGGAAGTATGTCATGAACAAAACCTTCTTACCTTCATTAAATAAATGTTCATTTGAACCTCTGTCCTTCCATAAAAAGTTCTTCTCTGAACTTCTAGCACTGCTGTCGTCAGTTCCATCTTCAAATCCACAAGCTAAATTAGGCATTCCATCAAACTCTTTCTCCACTTTCACAATTGTCAAGTCTATATCTGAACAATCATTCAACTTGTTGGACTCAGTACTGTTAAATTCAGATTCTTGGAAGTTTTCAGACGGGTCTTTAAAGTATGGTTCATGGTTGAGAGTTGAAATGTCATTTTCAGGTAAATTTCTGATAGAATCAACTGACTTCACATTTCTTTCTGTATCATGTCTCTTTGGACTCCACTGTGGCTGATACTCGCTCAGAGACTTCTTTTTCCTCTTTAATGATGGTTGACCATTTATTCTGCTTGCTGAGCTGGGTGTATAATTTTCTGAGGACATATTGGCTGAAAGAGTTTAAAATTTTCTGTAAGAGTTTGAAACTGATATTTGAATCATGTTCTGGCAAAAGGGGGCTTAATGCATCTCTGTGATCCATGACATCAAGCATGTCATCACATAATTATGGATCCCTAAAATCCATTTTGTCTACCAAACAACTGTATCGTAAGGTAGACTGGTCCTTTGTCATAAAAAAACATTGATAGCAGAAAGTTTCGGCCCAGGTCAGACTGCAAATCACAGATTCATCAACAATTCTAAATGAGCCAAGCTCTGTCAAAAGGGGGCTTTATGCATCTGCAAACAGTATCGACCCAGATCAGCCAGCGCAGATGGACCTTGGCTGACACTTTCTGCTATTGGTCAATTTTTTGCAGCTAGAATGACCAGAGTTCTTCATAACTCAGTCGGCTGTTATACAATATCGATTTTATGGATCTATAATACTGTGATGATTGTATCATGCATCACAGAGATGCATTAAGCTCCCTTTTTTCAGAGCATGGCTCAAATGCATTTACAGTACATGAATGTGAAAACTTTTGCCAGAGGAACAGTTTTTAAAGTATACACAGCCTAAAATATCTTAAAAAGGTACAAAAAGAAAGGTAGATAAGAAAACAATTAAAAAATAAAAGCTCGAGTTATTTCCCCGTGGGTTGCATACTACAGAAAGTGTAGTGTACTGTTCCAAGTCTAAATTCAAAGACTAGCCATTTCATTGGCTAAAAAAGAACCTCTTGACCAATCAGATGATAAGTCCTGGAATTCAGAATTAGAATTGATTTTGGAATGGTTGGTGAATATTGCACAACGACATCATTTTTTTCACAGAATAATATTCTTACATTTTAGACAAAATCCCAGAAATCTTGACTTGATTTCATTCTCCTTTTCCAAGAAGATCTTGCCCGTCTTTGATCCAAGGTGGGATAGTGTTCCATCTGACACATTGGCTGACAAAACAACAGTTTCTTCGCCTGTGTATTCACTCAGCTGTTCAACCTGAAACAACAGACACTTTTCTATGTGACTACAAAACAGCATTTCTACATCCTTAAAAAACAGTTCAAGATGTCTTAGAGAAAACCTCAATCAACCCTTCACCACACAATACTGACTTTTAATGACCCTGAGAAAGAAGATTTTTGAAAACATTGCAGGAAATGGAGAAAATGCTGGTAACCAGCATTTTCTCCTTTTCCCACAATGTTTTCTACCCTTCCAAAACCAAATTTCAATTTTTCCATCATATTTATTTGTTGTTAGTTTATGTAACAAAGATATGTACATGTATTGTTGCTTTTAAGATCTCACTAGGCTGTCTGACAATTGTTATGAGAGTACCAACAAATTGTTTGCAATGTATTCTTTACCATAAAATCCTGAATTTTAATGACCCTGAAAAAAAGGCCTTTGAAAACATTGTGAAATTTTAGACCTGCTCAAACTGAAAGCATTTGCAGACAACAAATTAAATGGCTTTTGTGCATACCCCAACCATGTATTTTCCTTTCCTTCATGTGTCTCTCCTTAACTCTTCACCACATGACAAGAATGTAGAATTGTCCAAATTCAAAGCATTTGCAGATGACAATGAAATTTAGCTGAAATGATGGAATTTGTGTTTGGTAGGGAAGAAAACATTGTGGGAAAAGGAAGAAATGCTGGTTACAAATATTTTCTCCTTTCCCAGAATATTTTTAACCTTTTACCACACAATCCATACTTTTAACAACCCAGAGGAACTAAGCTTTTGAAAACATTACAGGAAAAGGAGAAAATGTTGGTAACCAGCATTTTCTCCTCTTCCCACAATGTTTTCTACCAATCCAGAAAAAAATTTCAACAGTTTTTCAACACTGATCATTTCATCTGCAACCTCTTTTATTTTGGACTATTTTGGACAAGTCTAACATTCTGTTATTTGGTATAGAGTTAAAAGACTTCTTTCTCTGGGTCATTAAAACTCGGGATTGTGCGGTAAAGGGTTAATATTATTTGTCTTTAGTTTTTGGATGCTCTACATGCTGTTGGTTTAACTCTCTACCACACAATCCCAACTTTTAACAACCCTGAGAAAGAAGCCTTTTGAAAACATTTTGGGAAAAGGAGAAAATGCTGGCAACCAGCATTTTCTCCTTTTCCTACAATGTTTTCTACCTTTCCCAAATCAAATTTCAATTTTTGAATCACATTTAATTTGTCGTCTGCAATTGCTTTCAATTTGGACCAGTCTTAAATTTGGTCGTTTGGTAAAGAGTTAACCCTCTAGCAAACAATCCTGAGTTTTAACAGTGCTGTGTGAACAGCCTTTTGAAAATGTTCTGTAAAAAGGGAAGGTGCTGGCAACCAGCATTTTCTATTTTTCATATGTTTTCTACCCTTTACAGACAAATCCTATCAATTAAGCTTTTTTAGCTTGTCAACTACAAGTGCTTAAGAAAAGGAGGTCTGAAATTTTAACATATGGTAAAGAGTTACGTCTTTACCAAACAACAAAGTTTTAGAATGACCAACTGATGATATCTGCAGGCAATAAGTTAAATATGACTCTAACAGAAAACGCTGCGGGCCAAGAAAAGGATAAAATTCTGCTAGCAAACATTTTCTTCTTTTCCTAGAATTTTTTTAACCCTGTACCACACAATCCTGGGTTCTAGTGACCCTGAGAAAGAAAATTTTTGAAACATTGTGGGAAAAGGAGAAAATGCTGGTAACCAGCATTTTCTCCTTTTACCACAGTGTTTTCAACAATATCAAAGACAAATTCCAACATTTTTCGTCTGCAAATGCTTTCAATTTTTGGGCAAAGCTACGATTTTATCAAATGGTAAAGAGTTAAAACCTTCCTTTCTAGGGTCATAAAATACAGAATTGTCCAGTGAAGAGAAAAACACTGTGTACACTACAGTAATAGTTTGTTAACAATCATAATACTAACCAACTGCTGAATCTGCTGCCTTAGTACAGCCTTAAGTATGGCCTTAAAACCTGGGATATCTTTAATCATTTCCATTTCTGCAGCCCTCTGTATTTCTTCTGTAAGAAGAAAAAGAAAAGATTAAAAAAAAAAATCAAATATTGCCTTACAGAGAAGAAACACTAATTGTGGTAAGTTCTTTGGACAACTGCATTTCAGTAAGACGTTTCATTTTCTCTGTTTTCAAATAATTTTTTTCAATGGAAAGAAAACCAAGGTCTGTAATCACAAAAGTTCTGTATTACATTCTCAGTCTCATTCCCAAAGATTTCCAAATAACAAAGTAACATAATTTCTGACTGGCTAAACCAAATGGTTCAGCAAATCTGATGATGTTTTTTTTCTTTCTTTTTTTCAATATGTATAATCTAAGACTAGTAAAACAAAAAATTTTAGACTTGTCCATTATGAAAGCATCTGCACATGACAGTTTTAATGTGGCTCTAATGACTGGGTTAGTTCTTGTAAGGGTAGAAAACATTTTGGATCAAGAAAATGTTTTCAAAACATGGTTCGATAAACCTCAAAATTGTGTGGTAAAGGGTTAAAATAGTTGGTGAATAAGGGCCTAGAACTATGACTCTTACTTTTTCATTAATTTACGCTTGATGGGACAGATCTATCATTGAGAATTAGACATACCTAAATCGTTAGATTGTTACTGCCATAAAAAAAAAAAAAAAAAAAAAAGTGGAAACAACAGAAATATATTACGAGAAAGTAAAGGGACAAAAACAAATTCTAAAAATTAATGGAGATCATGATTATCTCTGTTCATACACCTCTTTTTAAACTTACACTTCAAATCACATCACACTCACACTGAACCCCATCCAAAACAGCATATCTAAGAAATGTTCGTGATGTGAGTTACATATATAACTTTCAGACTGAGAGAACGCAAAAATTCGGAGAAATTCTAGATTGACTAACCTTCCAGACAAGAAAACGCCGTTATTTAGATAATTTCTGATAGTGACAGATGGTGTCAGATCTGCTATCGATTGCATCTGCGATTCTTCTTCGTAGAGAGTATTTACAGCAAGGGAGGCGACTATAACACTTAATTTTTTTTTTACGTTCGTTCCACAGCAAGTTCGTACCTGTTTTAATTCATCAAAGTTATGTATTTCGTTAGATTACCGCGGATTTTTCTCAACACACGTGAAGTCACATATAAATTAATCACAAGTTTAATTTTGAGAATTTACCTTTCTTTTCTGGAAACACACATGCCTATGCCAAACGGCGAGTGCTTGTTTGGGCTTTCAGGAAGCAGCTTCGAGCTGTTGAACTTCGTTCACAATCAAACCCCGGTAAAGTATATATTGGCAATGCTCTGTGAAAGGGGGTTTAAAGCACATTTGTAATGCATTATACTAAGCACGCTGTCTCATAAGATTGATCCACTTTACCAAATTCTTCCGCTAAGTTGCGTTTTTCAAATACAGACCTACCTGATACGGACATTCTGGGTACAGAACCGGACTACTTTTCAAAGCGGCAATCAATGCAGCAAATTTCAAAATAAAACAAACGTTTATTCAATAGAACGCTACCTCGTAAGATTCATCAAGCCATGGTTAGCTAGCATATGATCTATGCACCACACATTTATAAACACAGCCCCTATAGGTTTGGGAAATAAGCCTGGTACATTTTTGTTGATTAGTCTGGAAAAAACCCAGATTCACAACTTCTAGGTTTCCTGAAATCTGTATTTAGAATATCTATACAAAAAATTGCAGTAAACAATGGTATTGAAAAGAATACGTTTGAAATAATTAAATGTTTAAGAAATTTGAAGCGGAAAAATCAAGCTAGATTTTTCACAAAAGTATTATTTATAGCCGTTTTCTCCATTGCTACTTTTTTTAGCGGCAGAGATTTAGTTTAACACCGCGTATTGATATAAATTTTATTCTGTACAGGATAGTGATGCGTCATAGCAGACAGGTTAATCTTCGAAGAATATGACATGCACAGACATCGGGTAGAACGGTCCTTTAACAGGTAGAAAATTAAAATTTTAGCAATAGCAAAAAGTTTCGATGCAAGTCAGCCTGCGCGGACTGTGCAGGCTGACCTGCATCGAAACTTTTTGAAGATGCATGGAAACCCTCTTTTCATAGAGCATGGCTCATATGCAATTGAAACTTTGTTTCATAAGCTCGACAGTTATGAACAAAACGGAGATTCTTCTACTAGTAATCATTTATTTATAGTCATATGTAATCTGAGGTTTCTCTTTTTTATTTCAAGAAATGTATTAATTCTTTTTCACTAGTAAAACTTGAATTGTTAATTGCCATTACCATGTCATTTAGTAACTGGAACAAAATTGTCGTCCAACAAAAAAAAATAAGTGCAGAATTAGTAAGCCAAAAATAAAAAATTGAGTGACTGTAACAATTGTAATTTTGTAAAGGGGAATGACTGAATCTAAGTTGAGAGAACTTGTGGTCAGACCCTTTTGCCTAGTAATTTAATTATTATGTATATTGTATAGTTTTGTAAATTTTGTTACAAACTTACTTGGCAATAAAATATGTTTAAACAAACAAACAAACAAAAACGGAGAAGTAGAGTAGAGACGGTTCCCTTCAATAAACAAGCAGCAAGTGATCTAACAAAAACGTTCGTGTAGAGTAAGGATATTCAACACGAATCAAGGTTTTGAACATGAACACACGAGGAAAAATATCGTTGCGAAATGATAAATTGATTGTTATGTGCAAATATTTCTTTTCCAATAAAGTTTTGTAAAGCGTTCTACCGAGGACGAATGCTCATCGCTATTGCTCTACATTTTTCTCGTGATCACCAACTGCAGAGTTCAGTTAGCTAGTCTATTGACGATGTGTGACTCTGAATGCTCTTACTCTTGTTATTTCGAGACTGGATATAATGTGCCATTTCCATTACCTCGAAATTAGCCTGGGTTCCAGTCCGATCATTTTTACCTCTTTTATATTCGGACTTTACTTTGTCAAAGTAAAGTCCGAGTATAAAAAAAAAAGGAAAAAAAAAAATGATCGGGCTGGTGCCCAGGCTACCTCGAAATAAAATTTATGAAAAGCGCGATCACTTACGCCCAAATCTCATTTAGTTAACCATTTACCAGACAATCCCGTATTTTAATGACGCCGAAGAAAATGTATTTAAAAAAAAACCAGTGTAGAAAACGCAAAAAATGCAGGTAACCAGCATTTTCTCATTTTCCCACATTGTTTTCTACCGTTCCAAAACAAATTTCATTTTTGAGTCACATTTATCTTGTCGTCCTCAAAATGCTCACAATTTGGAAAGTAGTAAAGTTTTGTCGTCTGGTAGAGATATAAGAAAGTATTAAATATCTGACAGGGGTTATTTTGCCATCACTGCACAAAGATAGCTGGTGCATGCGTTTTATTGATATCATAAATAAAAGAAGGAGACTAAATTACCTTCATTACGTTTTTAATACGAAAAAACATACATAATGATCGAAAACGTGAAAACCGAATCAGTTTTATAAACTGATACTCATACAAAAGTAAATTTGAAAGTCATTCTAAAAACCAATTACAAATACATAATCGAGCCGCGCTATGGAAAAAGGGGGCCTAATGCATCTCCGCGGTGCATAATACCAAGAAACGGTTATCATATGGTAGTGGACCCATAAAGTCCATTTTGTCTGACAACCGACTGAATCATACGGTAAACTGGTCCTTGGATATGCGGAAAATTGACCATTAGCGGAAAGTTTCGGCTCAGGTCGATACTTTTCGCAAATGCATTGAGCCCCCTTTTCACAGAGCATGACTCATATATATAATAACGCATGCTTATGAATATATTTTTCATATACATGTAAACATTTCCTGTTTAAACCTTTACCAAACGAGAAATTCCTAGACATGTCCAAATTGGAAGCAACTACAGACGACAAATTAAATCCGACTTACACAATGGGATTTTTCTTTGAGAGGATACAAACCATTGAGGGAAAAAAGAGAAAATGCTGGTTACTAGCATTTTCCTTATCCCATGATGTTTTCTAAAGTTGTCTTTTCCAGGGTCGTTAAAACTCGGGATTGTTTGGTAAAGGGTTAACCATTGATCTACTAAGCTTGAATCAATACTCTTTTGTGCAGATATTGTAGATCAAGATCAGACTGCACATAACATGTACGCTGATCTTGATCTATACTGTCTGGTCCGGTAAGATATTTATGGCGAAAAAAACTTTGATGTTGCAATATTTCGGGGTTATTTTTACTATAAGTGGCAAATTTTCATTTGGTTTACTTAGCAGTTTATGATTAACCCGTATCCCGCCAAAATTAACTCTTAACCTAACGGAAATACGATAGAATTGTACAAACTGAAAGCATATTACGGCAAAAAAATTATATGTTACTGAAATGTTGATTTTTGTCTTACGATGTGTAGAAAGCGTTGTAGGAACGGGAGAAAATCTTGATTACCAACATTTTCCCATTTTTAAACAATGTTTTCAAAAGCCTTCTACCGTAAGATCGTTAAAACGCAGGATCGTGTGGTAAAGGTTTAACTGTTGATCATTACTTAAATAGAATTCCATTAAAATTATTGTCACAGAACTGAATTTACGTGACCGAAACTACAGCTAAAGCAGCGGAGAGTGTAAAGCAAGATCAGACTGCATGTATGTGCAGGCTGATCTTAATTTATACTCTCCACAAAGTATATTATACAGTCGCAAACGCCATGATCAGAGGAAATACACATGTAAAGGAATAACACGATGATGACTAAGTAATTATATACAGAATGGTATTAAATATCTTTGGACAGGTGATTTTGATGACGTATGGTATGATTATATTCATCAAGACATGCTATAATTATATAAATTGTAAATATCACAGATAATTAATTTTAGTTACAGAAAAGAATACCTATGTATATTCATATGTACGATTATATACACTGTTTTAAAGGGGCATTAAGCCAGGTTTCTTATGGCGATTTTTTTAAATGAAAATCCTTACAAAGACTGGTGATTTTCATTTGCGTGCGAACTGGCTTTGAAATTTAAAAATAGAAATACATGTGAAAAGCACGAGGAGCTACCGAGTTTTTTTTTTTTATCACAGTAAAGATTCCTATTCCGTCGGTAACGAAAAAGCTGTGTAGTTGCATAACAAGGGATAAATTTCTTTTTTTTTTGCTTTTTGTGTTGGATCCATATTGTACCTAGTTTGTAGAGTTGCTTGCTTTGGTTTTGAGGGTCGTGGGTTCGAGTCCCATCGGAGGCAATTTTTTTTCAGCATTTTTCCCCAAATAAGGATATGCATGTCTCGTCCTTATGATTTTTTTCCCATACAAAATTTCAACTCCGCACCCCTTTAAAAAATGGTTTAAATCTGGATAAATGCCCACTATAAAGTATCAGAATTATTGAAAACAGAAAATAAAAGATTAACAAATGATCCGCATTTCGTAACGTATATGACATTGTACATGACATTTGCTACATGAATATTACTAGTAATTTAAATATTCAGGCTTTGAAATAAACATTTCATTTGCGGAAATAATTACAAACATGTAATAATTGAACGGCACTCTGGGAAAAGGTGTTTAATGCTTCTCCGTGATGCATTATACCAAGCAAGTCATCACATGATTATGAATCCATAAAGTCCCTCATGTCCAAGAACTTACTGTATCATGAGGTAACTTGTCATTGGACATGCAGAAAATGTACAAATAACAAAAAGTTTCGACTCAGGTCAGTCAGGCTGACTGCTCAAGCTGACATGGGTCGATACTGTTTGCGGAGGCATTATACGCCTTTTTCACAGAGCATTGCTCATATATTTATTCACCGTATGAAGTTTCATTGTTTTCGACGATACGTAACTATAAGTAATCGTGCATCAGAGTATGCGGACATGAAACTTCACTGGAAAACAAGCTTTTTTAGAAGTCTACGACCAAAACAATGTCGGCAAACTTTATGAACAAATTATGTTATGCAGATTTTTGGGTTTTGTTTTTTGTTTGTTTGTTGCGTTTTGTCATGATTTGCAACAAAGCACTTCCATAATCATTGTTACTAACGGAAGAAATTATTCGTTAACAAATATTTTCTCTTTTGTCACAATATTTTCAAACCTTTTTTGCGAAGTTAAATCATTAAAATCTACTTTACAAGAATGTTTGCAGAGTTGTCTGCTGCGCTTTTGCTTCATAAAACAATGAGTTAAGATTTCCGAAACAATATACATTCTCTCCTTCCTAGAACATCATTGCACGTGTCGCTCCATTAGCTTTTAATCAAATGACGAAATTTTTGACTTGTCCAAATCCAAAGCATTTGCAGACGACAAATGAAATGCTGCTCAAATGGAATAAATTGTCCATTAAACGGTAGAAAACATTGTGGGAAAAGGAGAAAATGCTGGTTACCAGCATTTTCTCCTTTTCCCTCAATGTTTTCAAAACCTTCTTCTCAGAAGTCTTTAAAACTTGGGACTAAGTGGTTAAGGGTATAAAGTATTAAATTTTCTGAAAGTTCTGAAAGCTTTAATCCTTGGGCTGCTACACGCGACTCAAGGACCTCTTACAGGCAGTGTGGTGCAGTCTGATCTTGGATATACACTGTCCGATAAGGAGATATATTCCTGCAAATGTACCTTTGAAATAGCAAAATTTGGATTTTTACTATCGGCTTGAAAGTTTTATATCACTGTTTTAGCAGGATAAGGTACGTAAATAGGTCCACGACCACAGCATTTAACATCAGGCTTGTCTAGTTTGTTCTCTGTTTCTTGAAAGTTTTGACCATGGACGCCAACTGGTGCATTCCTTCATAAATTCCTTCGCCGGAAGTTGCGCAAGTCGCTTGAACGTACCAGTTCCGGCTTACAAGTTTGTTCAAACACAGCTGATCAACTAGTTGGGATGTACTGAGAGCATCTGAAAAGTAAGTAATGTAACTTTTTATAATTATATCTACTCATTGTCGTTGACAGTCGACTTGTTGCGTGGTGAACTAGACCGCCTTCAAAAAAAAAAACATACGAAAAGGAGAAATGTCTCGTATTTGATGTGTAATAGTCAAAACGACAAAGTTTTTCCTCTGTCACAGCTAAACATTGTTCTCATGATGTTTGTATGAAAAGCAGCCAACGGCCCGGAAGCAATGTTGTTCGACGTACTTTTAAGCTATCGAGCAATGAATGGAAAGTTGCTCCGGTCGCATTGATATGAACAGAATGAATGGTATTATGTCGAAAAAGGTGAAAAACACCAGATGGACTGAATTAACTCTTTACCAAACGACATAATTTAGACTGGTTCAAATTGAAAGCATTTGCAGACGACAAAATAAATATGAATGAATAATTAAAATTTGTTTTGGATTGGGTAGAAAACATTGTGGGAAAAAGGAGAAAATGCTGGTTAGCAGCGTTTTCTCCTTTTCCCACAATGTTTTCAAAAGGCTTTTTCCTCAGGGTCGTTAAAAGTCGGGATTGTGTGGTAAAGGGTCGAAACGAACCATGATAAACTAATCCTATCCTTAATTATAAGCTTTGAGTAGCCAATGGATTGGCTGAGACAGAATGGAAGAAAATGTGCTTAGTTACAGATGAACAATAAAAACATATCAAGTACTCACTGGGTAGATCCTGTTTATTGGCCAGGATACAAACAGGCACATTTCTCATCTCGTCACTGTCTATAATACCAAACAGTTCTTCTCGAGCCTCGGCTATTCTCTCTCGGTCCGAACTGTCCACCACGAATATCAAACCTGTTGAAATTTAGAAACACAAATTTAAATGTTTTTGCTCATTCTGTATTTTTTTTTTTTTTTTTTTTCACACTGTGCCTGCAGGCAAAACCATCTTGACCAAAGTAAAAGCATTTGCAAACTTCAGCTAATTCCAAATGATGCCGTTTTACAAGTTTTTTCTTTTTCCCAGAATGTTTTCAAAAGCTTTCTTCAGCGTCATAGAAATACGGGATAAAGGGTAAACGGGTATTTTTTAAACAAATCATGTAATACCTTTGCATTACTTCTTACTCTGTTTATATACAAATAACACGCTAATAACAAATTAAAACTTTATATACAAAAAAGAACACGACATATTGGATCCAAGATAAGAATGCAAGCTCTTCGCAGTCCTATCTGAATCTAGCCATTCAGAGCACTTTCACTTTTGCTCAAAATGTTTTCAAGTCATCAAATGCTAAACATAAGAAAAAAATCGACTGCAGGTTATAGAGTTTTTTACCCTTTACCGAACACCCGTGTTTTATCAATCTTTAACATGATGACATTTCAAAATATTGAGGGAAAGGGAGAAATGCTAGTAACCAGCATTTTCTCCTTTTCCCACAATATTTTCCGCCCTATCAGAACCAAATTCCATTCTGTGAGCCATATTAATGGCATCTGCAAATGCATTCATTTTGATATGTCTAAAATTTTGTCGTCTAGAAAGAAAGAAAGAAAGAAAGAAAGAAAGAAAGAAAGAAGATGAACTCACCGTCGACATTTTGGTAGTAATGTCTCCACAAAGGTCTGATCTTATCCTGGCCGCCCACGTCCCACACCGTAAACGTCAAACCTTTAACTGGGGTCACGGTCTCCACGTTAAACCCTATTGTGGGTATGGTGGCCACGTTTTCGTTCAGCTTAATCTTATATAGAATTGTGGTTTTACCTGAAAGTATAGCACGGCGATTTTAAATTTCTATTAGGATCTCTACAGGTATGCAACTAGATCTATACAAACTTACCCTTAAATTAACACTTAAGCTGCTGAATAAATGAAACGCTAATTTCTACGAAATACTACAAGCCCAAACAATTGTGGTTTCAAAGTTGATTTCACCGGAAAGAAAATACCGTATCGGACAGTGTTGATCAAAGATCAGACTGCACGTTCTGTGCAGTCTGATCTTGATCTACACTGTCCGCAAAAGGTCAGTGAGTCGCGATTAGCAGCTTAAGGGTTAACTTTAGGCTACATACATATGATTTTTCACAGAATTGAAAACCCTGTAAGAAAGCTTTGGAAAACATTACTGGAAAATGTAGCATCTGCTTCTCTCAAGCAATTTCTCCTTGTCCCATAATATTTTTCTAAGATAATGAAAAACGGTATTTGCACTTCTTTCAAATATTTGTCGTTTGTGTAACTTGTTATAGTTTTCAGTACGTAGGTCTGAAAATAGCCTGTACAGCCATATATTTAATTAACTCTTACAGTAAAAACTCAAATATAGCCAAGTAAATACTGCACTTGGCGAGAAAACATAGGAATATTGGAATGTGGAGAGTCTGTGATCCGACTGCGCGTTCTTTGCAGCCTGATCTTGATCTGCGTTCACCGTGGCATGTTCACTGTCCATGATAGCTTCTGGTGAAATCGTTGAAGATAATCTCTTAGCTGGATGAACAGATGTATAACTTTAATAGATCAACAATAAGTGATTATTTTAAAAGCTCTAGATAGATCGATCTAGATCAACTAATCCTTAACGGCTGCTAAGCGCGATTCACTGACCATTTGCGGACAGTGTAGATCAAGATCAGACTGCACAGAACGTGCAGTCTGATCTTTTATCTACACTGTCCGATTAGGAGATATTTTTTCTCCAAAAAATAAATTTGAACCTGGGGGTTTTACTATCGACTTGAAAGTTTTAATTAGCTTTTTAGCGGGATAAGGGTTAAATCTGTCTAACACGAATAGTTTTCAAATGATTAAATGATCCACCTCCAACAATTAAAGCAATAGCTTGATTAGGAGAAAAGACAGTCCGACAGTGGTTGCATAAATTGATGATGATGATGATGATGATGACAGTAGGTACATAACTTACCTGCAGCGTCCAGACCAAGCATCAGGATCCTCGCTTGTTTTGTACCCCATTCAGAGAATAATTGCGCTAGCTTAGAAATGTACAGTCCCATTGTGTTTATGTTATTTTTTACAGTAGATCGGTAGGCCTATTAGAAACTGTTGTTCTCAGCAAATATTTTTTGAATGCTTGCATGTAAGAATGTGCGCTGTTTTATACCGTAGAGGTGTTGCAGATAAATCGTGGAAGTTGTGACAGGGGAAAATACATGACGAGTAAAGGACAAATTGGCGTATTCCAACAGTACTAGGCCAGCGTGTAGAAAATGACGTAGTAATCAATTGATATTATGATTGGCTGAATGGTTTGTATTGGGGATTCCCCGCTCTATATTTAGTAACCACATAAGTGGTATATCTACTAATCGTTAGTAATATCGTAAACAAGCTAAAATAATACAAGTGCAAACGGATTTAACCCTTTCAGCGCCAAATATATTTACTTGACCTCTTCAGACAGTTGAAAATACAATCCACTCATACTTAGAAACATTTTTATCTTATAGGCATAATGGAACAAGCGGACGGTATGGATCAAGATCAGACTGCACGTTCTGTGCAGTCTGATCTTGATCTATGCCATCCGCAGAGGTCCCTGTTTTCGCCTATGGCGCTGAAAGGGTTAACCCTCTACTGGGAAAGGCTTTGTTTTTCCGAACCCAAAGAAGAAGGATTTTTTGGACACGGTGTTGGAAAAAGATAAAATGCAGCAAACTAGCATTTGCTCCTTTCCCACACTGTTTCCACACGGCAAATCTTATAACCTTAGCTACATAGGCCTATACTTTTTCGTCTGCAGATACAGATACTTTCTATAAGGATTAATGAACGATTTTACCATAATGTATTGGGTTTAGGCATTACCCTATATCGTGTTTTGACCTATAGTATGCGCGTAGCTGTTTATAGAAAGAAAGAAAGAAAAAAAAGAAAAGAAAGATGGAAAAACAAACGGACAGAATATTGGAGGAAATAAGAGGGGGAGGGAGTGAAGAAAATGTAAATGAAATACCGAAACAAAATGTTCAAAGGAACTGAAGAATTATCCATCATATATGTTACAAAAAACTTCTTCTGTCACGATGTTATCTAAAATCACGTAATACGAATACATGTATAACCATGATGCTATGTCAACAACTCTACCAGATAAAAGGGCTAAATGAGCAATGAGCACAACTTCTCGAAAGACATATAAATAGTGAGAGTTATACACATTTTATTCAGTATCTAGGCCACTGGTCCACAATACAATATAAAACGTTGTAGCGGACAATTCAGATCAAGACCAGTCTGCATGGGACATGCGGTATTAGCTTCGGCATGTAACTTTTCGGATGTTTTGAGTCTCGGGCTCTTAACCCTTTCCCAAACAAGCCCTGGTTTTCACGTGGCTGCAGTACAAGTCTTTTGCAAACACTGTGGGAAAAGGAGAAATTGCTCGTAACGAGCAATTTCTCCTTTTCCCACAGTGTTTTCTACCCGTTTTGAGACCTTTCTGCCATTTTCATCAAATTTAAAATTGTCGTCTGCAAACTCTTTCAATTTGGACTGGTCCAAACTTTGTCATTTGGGAAAGGGTTAAACACGACTCAGTGCCCTTTGTGGACAAAGAACGTGCAGTCTGATCTTGCATTTACACCGTCCGATATGATGCGAATTTTTTCCTCTGAAAAGAACTTTGTATTTTGCAATAATTGGATTTTAACTTGGGATTTCCATTTCAAACGCAACCTAACCTTTAACCAAGCAATCCCAAGGTTTAAAGACCCTAGAAAGTAGGCTTTTTAAAAACACTGTTGGAAAAAGGAGAAAATACTGGGGACCAGCTTTTTCTCATTTTCACACAGTGTTTTCTACCCTTTCTAAAAATTCAACTCTTTATTTTCCAGACATCCTGTTAGCTGTTCTTTTTTTTTTCTCTCTCTCTCTCTTTCTCTTCTTCTATAGCACGATGACATTACACGAAGGGGAGTTTTAGAAATAATGAAAATACCATATTTTATTTCATGCTTTCCGGTAGGATATCGAGAAATAGCGGTGAAAATATTTTTCGATATTACACGGGTACGACCAGTGAGAATACCGACCACGGGGAGTTTGTACTGATTTTTATGGAAGTCTCGACAAAAAAAGGCGTTAGAAGCATGAAATAAATAGAATATTTGTTTTTTTCGGTGAAAGATCGAAATTTATTTCATCTCGTGAACATCATCGGTAATATTTTCACGAGTGGTTGCTTTTTTCGGTGAAAGATCGAAATTTATTTCATCTCGTGAACATCATCGGTAATATTTTCACGAGTGGCGCAGCCGTCCGATACGAAGATCGATAACAGGCTGCCAGTTTAGGCTAAGTCAGGACTGTAGGCGGGAATGGGGAGTTTTGTAATCCGGTTCTCTGATATGTACTGGCGCAGCCACTCGTGAAAATATTACCGATGATGTTCACGAGATGAAATAGATTTCGATCTTTCACCGAAAATGCGCCACTCGTGAAAATATTACCGATGATGTTCACGAGATGAAATAAATTTCGATCTTTCACCGAAAAAAACAAATATCTTCTATATCTCTGATGTTTATGGGTGAATATCAATTATCTTTTCACAGTCCCTCAAAGTACTCTCCTCCTCTCTCTATGCACAACTTCAGTCCTTTACGCCATTTATCAAATGTTGTCCGGTATCGTCTTTAGGCATACCCCTAACTCTGCATTTACAGCTTTTTACATGTCTTGGACACGGGTATATTTATTTCCTGCCAGCAGTTCTTTCGGCCTAGGAAATCAAGAGAAGTCACATGGGGCTAAGTCTAAACTGGTACCCGTTGTATCTCCCGTAGCCGTCCGATACGAAGATCGATAACAGGCTGCCAGTTTAGGCTAAGTCAGGACTGTAGGCGGGAATGGGGAGTTTTGTAATCCGGTTCTCTGATATGTACTGGGTAACAGCCCCTGTTTTATGGGCACTGGCATTGTCATGCAAAATCGTGATTCGAGATGTTCCTGTGAAAGGGCGGCGGTCATTCAATTCAGAAACTACTCGAGTGAGTACATTTTCTCTGTAATATTTTCCAGTCATTGTAGCTTTTTCCGTTAGAACATCTACAGCCGCCGGGCTTAACAATGGAATTAGAGGTAAGCATACCACTGGGTTTTGCTACAACTACAGTGAAATTCCCGATCTTTGACTCTGTCGTACTTTAATTGGCAAATCCAGAGCTCTCATGTTTATTTCTATCAAATACATGTACTAGTACACGTCTAGTTGCCTAAACAAGAACTAAAACATGGCATCTGAACGGATTGCATTGCTTTCTTTCTTCTTTTTTCGATTCCACCCCAAACACAACTATCCTAGAAAAATCACACGTTCTTTTATGTTGGTAAAGGCACGAAATAGTTCTCCAAGGAATAAAAAACTTGCAACCAGTTCCACAGAAAGCATCAAATCAACATCAGAAACGCCTTCCATGTTCTCTGCAGTACAGCAGAAGTGCTTGCTATCAAAATTTAAACTGGGCTACCCTTGACCTACTACGAACTGGAAGAAGTTCGCAGTGGTCCGAGAGGAGTGTGATGGCTAGCATTCTTATTATCATTTTTCACATACCTTCAGTTTTATATCAAACTGAACACGTTCGAACCTGACGGGCCCCGCAACCAGGAACAGGAATGGATGGGCTCCAATTCCCCGCTTGGAAATTTACCCATTCCCAAACGACAAATTTTGGACTGGTCCAAATTCAAAGAGTTTGCAGACGACAATTTTAAATTTGATGAAAATGGCAGAAAGTTGTCAAAAAGGGTAGAAAACACTGTGGGAAAAGGAGAAATTGCTTGTTAGGAGCAATTTCTCCTTTTCCCACAGTGTTTTCAAAGGACTTGTGCTGCAGACACGTGAAAACCAGGGCTTGTTTGGGAAAGGGTTAAGTGCGTTTATTACAAAGTGCTGAGCGACTGAGGACCCACTCTTCTCTAGATGGCGCCTATGTAATTCTCTCTCTCCTCTGAAGGACAGTTACGAATGCTGTTCGAAAAATACATCTGTACCACACTGGTTTTATCTTTATGCAAGTCGTTAATTTGTTAATATATTCATCATTTCAATCGTATCTGAGACATGGACATGTGATCGGTATGATGATGATGATGATGATGATTTCATGGGTTTCACCAGCTGGGACTGTACAGTACCTTGTCTAGGGAGCATTTTACGTCACCAACAGAGAATCGAACCAGAAGTTTTTTATTGAAAATTCCACACTTTAACCACTCAGGCTAAGGACTCTTAACCCTTTCCCAAACAAGCCCTGGTTTTCACGTGTCTGCAGTACAAGTCTTTAGAAAACACTGTGGGAAAAGGAGAAATTGCTCGTAACGAGCAATTTCTCCTTTTCCCACAGTGTTTTCTATCCTTCTGGAGAACTTTCTGTCATTTTCATCAAATTTAAAATTGTCGTCTGCAAACTCTTTCAATTTGGACCAGTCTAAATTTTATCGTTTGGGAAAGGGTTAAATACCATATCAGAAGATCCGACTTGTTCAGAGCAAAGTGGGCTAGAAGGAACTTTTTTTTTTATTCATGACGGCATGGACTCGATTCTCAGATACCACAAAAGACAGTTTGCTTCGCCGTTTGATTCAAAAGGTTATGGTCGCACACTTCATGACTATTATCAGGCAGCAAACTTTCAGACTAGTCCGAATTGATAGTATTTACAGATGATAAATGGACTATGGCTTCAATGAATTGGTTTGTCTTTGAAAGGGTAGAAAAAATTGTGGGAAAAGGAGAAAATGCTGGTCACCAGCATTTTCTCCTTTTGCCACATTTTTTTCAAAAGCCGTCTACCTCAGGGTCGTGAAAAAAGGAGTTGTTCGGGCATGTTCTCTTGAGCATACATGTTCTCTACGAAATGGCCGATGGAAAACACTTTAGACTCAGATCAGACATCTAAAAGCATGTCCTCAAAAGTTTTTTTTTTTTTTTCTTCCCAAGAAAAAAACGTATTTGCTAAAACACATATAATTGGGTTTGTCTTTGAAAGGCCAGAAAACGCCCTGCGGAATATAGAAAATGCTTGTTACTAGCATTATCTCCATTTTTCCCACGATGTTTTGGAAATTCTATTACCACAGGATCGTAAAACCGTAGGATCGTTTGGTAAAAGATTGAGTTTAAGAAAAGATTGTCACGTGATTATTCAGGCTGAAATGGGCAAAGACATGAGCGATTTCAACTGAGTACTAATATCAAAGTATAAACCCTCAGGCGGCTAAGCACAACTCAAGGACCTTTTGCAGACAGTGTAGGTCGAGATCAGGCTGCAAAGAACGTGCAGTCTGGTCTTGAATCTACAATGTCCGATAAGAAATAGCAATATTTGGGTTTTTTTTACTCTTGGCAGGAAAGTTCAACTCTTTCCCAAACAACAAAATTTAAGGCTGGTCCAAATTGAAAGCAACTGCAGACGACAAAATAAATGTGACTGAAAAACTTAAATTTGTTTTGGAAAGGGTAGAAAACATTGTGGGAAAACGAGAAAATGCTGGTTACCAGCATTTTCTCGTTTTCCCACATTGTTTTCAAAAGGCCTCTTTCTTAGGGTCGTCAAAGTCGGGATTGTGTGGTAAAGGGTTAACTTATTTAGCAGGTCAAAGGTTATTAAAGAGGAGACGCAAACTTTATTGACTGATTGATTGTATGTTGTTTAACACTTTACCACAATCCCAAGTTTTAACTACCCTAAGGAAAAGGCCTTTTGAAAACATTTTGGGAAAAGGAGAAAATGCTGGTAACCAGATTGATTGATTGTATGTTGTTTAACTCTTTACCACACAATCCCTAGTTTTAACAACTCTAAGAAAAAGGGCCTTTTGAAAACATTCTGGGAAAAGGAGAACACAATCCCAAGTTTTAACTACCCTAAGGAAAGGGCCTTTTGAAAACATTTTTGGAAAAGGAGAAAATGCTGGTAACTAGATTGATTGATTGTATGTTTTTTAACTCTTTACCACATAATCCCCAGTTTTAACTACCCTAAGGAAAGGGCCTTTTGAAAACATTTTGGGAAAAGGAGAAAATGCTGGTAACCAGATGGATTGATTGTATATTGTTTAACTCTTTACCACATAATCCCTAGTTTTAACTACCCTAAGGAAAGGGCCTTTTGAAAACATTTTGGGAAAAGGAGAAAATGCTGGTAACCAGCATTTTCTCCTTTTCCCAAAATGTTTTCTACCCTTTAAAAGGTAGATTTCAATTTTTGAGTCACATTTATTATGACGTCTGCAAATGCTTTCAGTTTAGACTGGTCTAAAATTTTGTTGTTTGGTAAAGAATTAACGCCGTTTTCAACATTATTTTAGTTACATGTATATCACGGCGGCCAGTGCACCTATTCATACTTTCCAGTACTCCGCACAATATTCTTTCCAAGCGACTGGCTACTTTCCCACATAACCATCGTCGAAACAATGGTCAGCGGTGAGAGAGGAATGAATCCTGTCGCGATGACTATCATCAATCCTCGGAAAGAAATTGGCCAAACCGGGGATCGAACCGGCGACTCCTGTTCTCAAGTCCTGTACGCTACCGACTGAGCGACGGAGGCTAGGCGGAAGCAAACTTTAACTTCATATTCCATTAATTAAGATAAATCGTCTACGTTTCATTTAAATTATTTTATTGAAAATTCAAAAAATATATAAATAGGCTATACAAAACTTGAAAACTCACAAAATAACAATGAGGAGGTTTCGAAACTATATAGATTTACATTTATATATAAACCATGTTATGTGAAATGGTGGCGTTATGGTTTAGTGCATCTGCAAAAGTGTAATCCTGGATCCATAGAATTCATTTTGTTTAACAACCGGCTAAATCGCAAGGTAAAATGGTCGTTTGACATGAAGAAAATTGCCTAATAGCAAAAAGTTTCGTCCCAGATCAGCCTGCGCGGGCTGCGCAGGCTGATCTGGGTCAATACTTTTTACAGATGCATTAAGCCCACTTTTCACAGAGTATGGCTCATATTTAATCGTCATATGGTCCTGCAACAGGTACTAAAATATCAACAACAACAGTAAAACAACAACAACAACAACTAAATTATCAACAACCAAATATAGAATCAGATAATTAAGAAGCAAATATTACAAACAAAAGAGACAATTAAGATAGTTTCATTCTCCCTTTTGTTTCCTGGGGAAATGATTCAATCCTGTACAAAACTATTCTATGTTTTTAAGAAAATGTACATGTAAAAATTTTGTGAGAAAAGTAGGAAATGCTGACGCATCATTTTTCAAAGCATTCCTCTACACAGAGGATTGTTTTGGAAAATGTTGTGCCAGCATCTTCTCCTTTTCTCACAATAGCCTACTTTATATTCTATCACAGACTGATCTCATTATTTGATCCACATTTTTGTCGTCAGCAAACTGTGGCCAACTCTAAAGCTTTGTCAGCTGGTACAGAATTAACGTGTCTAAGCTAAATATTGAAGCATGTAGGTCTACTTTGTTCGGAGAACCAGTTCCAATGACCCACTACCGTCACATCACGTCGCTTGTCAATTTGCACGTGGTCCATGGAATGAATCATCTTGTACGTTGCTTTCAAGATTATTAGTTATATCACAGCTGTAGCTTTCTTGTTCATGTGATGACATAGTAATCCATGTGACGTCATATCTTATACAGTTGCTTTCAACCCATTGTAAAAGCAAGTGGGATTGAATTGTTTTACAGACCGTGCTGGTGACAGACTATCACCAATTATGTCTTAACCCTTTACTGCACAATGACGCCTTTTGACGCCCCTGGGAAAGAAGCCTTTTGGAAACGTTGTGGGAAAAGGAGAAAATGCTGGTAACCAGCATTTTCTCCTTTTCCCACAGTGTTTTCTACCCTATCAAAGAAAAGTTGTACCATTTGAGCCACATTGAAATTGTCGTCTGCAAATGCTTTCAATTTGGACAAGGCTATAATTTTGTCATCTGGTAAAGGGTTAAACAAGAAAACATTAGTTTACTCAGGCGTCTCGAGTATAAACTTAATAGCTTGGACGATGTTGTCGTTTGAATGCCTTGACCATGGTTGCCAACTGATCCATTCCTTCATAAATACCTTGTCCAGTAACTGCACATGTTGACTGAATGTACCACTGTCGGTCGGTAAGTTTCCTTAGATGTAATTCGTCGGTTAGTTTAGAAGTACTCAGAGCATCTGGAACAGAAATATTTTCGTTCTTTATCATCGTGAATAAGCGATGGTGCAGTATTAAGAAAGTTATGTACATTCTTTTTTCTGTCGTCATACTAAGTCTCCGGCAGTATATACACCAAACATTCAGAATCAAAGTTTAATTCTGAATTCTCAAAATAAGCTATGGAATTAGCTGAGACTTTCTGTCTCTGCCAATCCGATAGCCACTTCTGGAATTAACTATTGGAACAATAATTATACAACCCCAAGTCGAGTTTACGAGAGAGCACAGACAAGCAGAAAAATGACGGGCAGATGAACTAGAGAGCAGATACCGGGAAATAACTGGAACAGACAGACAGTCGGTAGGGATTGAGCAAGAAGCTACATTCGATTTTGTTTTTCCTTCAGTTATAGATTTTCCATATATATATTTTTGCAGAATGTAACGCAGTGATTTTGCACTCAAGAAATAGATCTATATCGGTTTTTCCCCAGGATTTCATCTAAGTTCTTGTGCATGTACTGATAAAGTGTGTGATCTTTTTGAAACGTCTGAATGACAGCCAACTGATAAATTCCTATTTTATATTAATTATTAGTCATTTAGTTAAGGGGTCTTGCGTGGTTTACTTAACCGTTTACCACACAATACCGACATTTAATGATTCTGAGAAAGAGGCCTTTTGAAAACATTTCTTTCTGTAGCCATGTCATTTTGCCATTTTGTGTACCTGGAATTTGGAGAAGAACAATATAAGCTTCTGCTTTCGTTCTGATCCTTTTCATCAATTATTTGTGTTATTCTATGTGATTGTCTGTAAAACGTTGTATCTAATTGATGAATGAAATATATTTAAACTAAAACATAGTGAGAAAAGGAGGAAATGCTGGTAACTAGCATTTTCTCCTTTTACCACAGTGTTTTCTAACCATTCTAGGACGTATATAATCAGTTGAGACACATTCAATTTTTCGTCTGCAAGAGTCTTTTCAGTTTGGACCAGTCTAAAATTGTATCGTTTGATAAAGAGTTGAGGTGATGAATTAGTGCCCCAGAGGTCCGAGGTTGGATCTTCATTCTTGAAGAATACGGTTTTTTGGTGAGTGTGTCATTGGACAAGGTACATCAGAGCCCAAGCCAAGCACTGGCGAAACTCAGAAAACACATGAATAAGTGAGATGCCGCCGTGATATAACCGAAATAACGTTGAAAGCGTATAACACAATTCTGCCAATCTTCGACCATTACTAGTGCATAACAGCTGCTAAACCCTTTCCAAACGACAGAATTTTACACTTGCCCAAACTGATGGCAGTTGCAGACTACAGACTCGAATATGAATCAAATTATCTGATTTGTATACACGAAAAAGTAGAAAAAATTGTTGGAAAAGGAGAAAATGCTGGTAACCAGCATTTTCTCCTTTTTTCCACAATGTTTTCAAGCACCTTCTTTCTAGAAGTCGTCAAAACTCTGGATTGTGTGACACAGGGTTAACAATTAATTGGCCAGTACTTACTGGGTAGATCCTGTTTATTGGCCAGTATACAAACAGGCACATTTCTCATCTCGTCACGGTCTATAATACCAAACAGTTCTTCTCGTGCCTCGGCTATTCTCTCTCTGTCCGAACTGTCCACCACAAATATCAAACCTGCAACCATACATAGGAATAAATTGATTGCTCAAGAGGTTATTTTTCTATTAAAAAAAAAAAGAAAAAACTCGAAGCATAACTGTCTTCGAAAGTCTTCTTTCCCAAGCAATGTTTTTAGGCTAGTCAGAAATTTAGCGTTATCGTTTTTTTTTTTCTTTCCAGTTCATGGTATCTTCGTCTTGCTTTCTTTACTACAGATATTTGAGATAGGTTCTTCGATGTTACCCTCAGGCTGCTAAGTGCGACTCAAAGACCTTTAATCCTTTACCGCACAATGCCGCCTTTTAACGATCCTGTGAAAGAAGCCTTTTGAAAACATTGTGGGAAAAGGAGAAAATGCTGGTAACCAGCATTTTCTCCTTTTCCCACAATATTTTCTACCCTATTAAAGAAGGACCATTTTGAAGGTGTGGTCCGCAAATGCTTTCAGTTTGGACAAGGCTAAAATTTTGTCGTCTGGTAAAGGGTTAAAGCTGGTTGTATGATGAAAAGTTCTACCTGTGCTTATATTTCCTCTCTCTCTCTCTCTTTCTCTCTCTCTCTCTGCCTATTGATATTTACCTTCAGAATTCTGGAAGTAGTTTCTCCACAGCTGTCTAATTTTCTGCTGACCGCCCACATCCCAGACTGTGAACGTTAGCCCTTTGACTGGTGCTACGGTCTCCACATTAAATCCTATCGTCGGGATAGTTGTTATGTTTTCGTTCAGCTTTAATTTGTACAGGATCGTAGTTTTTCCTAGTGAAATGATAAACAAAATAATAACACTGTGATAAATATAAAAGAGCAGAGCTTACGAAATGAGAGATGATAACAGTACAGGGCAAAACTGCCTCCCTGTCTCCTTCAGTTTTACACGTATTACGCCATTAAGAATGTGAGTTATAAGAAATTCTTTAATTCAAGATCGGGATCCGTATTCACCAACGATTCTTCAGAACGTTTTAGTCGTATTCTCCCGAATTTTCTAAATTTGAGAGTAAAACAATATCTGATTGGCTAAACCATTTGGTTTAGCCAATCAGAATTTGTGATACTTTCAAATTTAGAAAATCTTGGAGATGAAGAATAAGAATGTTATTTAATCTTACCATCCTGATATTTCGTTAACCAGTTTTCTCTAGACCATTGACTTTGGAATTACATGTATGAAGTAAATCAGAGGAGAAAAGAATGCGCCCGACGTGGGACTCGAACCCACGACCCCCGGAACACTAGTACCGCAGCTCTACCAACTGAGCTAGCCGGGCAACTGGTCGTGAGTCTACCCAACGCCGATTACTACACTCCTCCCCCTCCTGATTTCTTGTGAGTCAGCAACTCCCCCTTCGGTCCCCACGGACCGACGGTGCCGCATACCCGCGCTCACCAATTGACCTCGTCGCAAATGAAGTAAATCAGAGGAGAAAAGAATGTGCCCGACGTGGGACTCGAACCCACGACTCCCCGAACACTAGTACCGCTCTACCAACTGAGCTAGCCGGGCAACTGGTCGCGAGTCTACCCAACGCCGATTACTACATGTATTTTGATGATGAGGGTTTTTATTTCTATCCACTAAGGCATGCTAATGGTCAGACAACCTACACTGAATTTACCATATTTTTTTTTTATTTCTAAAGAAAAACAAACTGTTTGTTCTGGATGTTTGTGTATGCTCTTTCAGATAATTGATTTTTTAATAGTTTTATTAGTGCTATCCAGCCTAAATTATCAATTCAAAGAACGGTACCAGCAATTCCTCCTTTCCTCCCTAGTTAATCTTGGCTTAAAGCAACTTTCGCAGCTTTAGTCAAGATCAAAATCAGACTGCAGAGAAAGTGCAATGTGATCCTTGACCTACACCTCTCAATATGATGCTTGAGATTTTTTTTTGTTCGGTGACTAGAACTTTCAAATTTCAAATAATTTGTGTCTATACCAATGACTGGAAATGTCTTTTCCATTTACTTTGTAGGTTAACTCTTATCCTACCATTCAAGACCGCAGATATATTTTTGGAGAGTGTAAAGCAAGATCAGCTTTGAACATACGTGCAGTCTGATCTTGTTCTACACCCACCACTGCTCTGTCCGAGTAGTTTTGGTCATAATACTTTAAATTACATTACAAACGAAATTTATTTGTGTTATCTTCAACAGTTTATCATTCTCGGCAGGATACGCTTATATATATATTAAACCGTGGTCTGTAAAAAAGGGGCCTAATGTATCTGCGAAAAGTATCGACCAATGTCAGCCTGCGCAGTCCGCGCAGGCTGACCTGGGCCGAACTTTTTGCTTTCGGTCAGTTTTCTGTTTGTCCAAGAACCAGTCTACCCCATGATTCACTCAGTTGTTACAAAAGTGTCTATTATGGATCCACAATTATGTGATGGCTTGACTGGTATAATGCATCACGGAGATACATTAAGCCCCCTTTGCCAGAGCATGGCTCATATGAAGTTTGAGTTAAATACCTGCTGCGTCCAGTCCTAACATCAGAATCCTAGCTTCTGTTGTACTCCATTCCGAGAAAAGCTCGAATAACTTGGAAAGATATAATCCCATGGTCAGATTTTAGTCGATATAATTAGATCTATAATATTTTTTCCAAACTTTGTTTCAGTTTTCACCGTGACTTACAATGAAATTTGCAAGAAATCGGTGTTACAAGGTCAATATAGGTTATTCAAAATCTACACGAGAATTTTAATCTAAACTTTTAGTTATAGATATATCTAGCCTCCTTTCGAATTTATTATCCACAGCTCTATGCACGACGCATATCGTTTGTTCGTGAGACTGTTGAAATTCCATATCTATGTGCCTTATATAGCATTTTCTGTGACTTAAGACTAAATTTAGAGTCATGAACAGTATTTGCATGTCATTTATTGTGTATTTAAATTCCAGCATAGGTTTGGACAGCGTGGAAGTATTTCCGTTTCTCACCTGCTGTTGTCATAATCGTTGGACTCGAAATGCTATATTAAGATCTGAACGATTTCCCATTTTGATTGGTTGATATATTTAGGTTTTCTACGTCATCCTGTCTTTTCCCTCACCATACTAACAAAACCTCAACACGGTACGTGCGCAAAGAAGTAAGCCTAGATGTTTTGTGAAATGTTATCGGATGTAACTTCAAGCATGGCCTTTGGTCAAAATGAGTTATTACGAAAAAAATAACACGCAAATCAGTAGATCCAATGGTAAACTATCTAAAACTATCAACCAGGAAGAGGCGAGAAAAAGGAAAGAAGTCACGACCTTCGCTGATACGTGCAGAAGCATTTTTTCCATAATTTTTATTTTGATTTCAGATGTGATACTATTTGTCCCATTTGTTAACTGGTGTACTGGGTTTGATTAAGGATGAGATATATTTCATCCGAAATTGTTTCCGTCATCAAAAAGCAACCCGTCAAATTATTGTATAATTTGTTTATTTGCACACACTCGAGTAGGATGGCCGGTTAGCTCAGTCGGTTAGAGCGTCGTGCTAATAACGCGAATGTCGTGGGTTCGACCCCCACACTGGCCATTTTTTTTTTTTTTCCCTCTAAATATTTTTTTTTAAAGCCACACCGCATCTATTCATAGTTTTTTTTTTAACGACAAAAATAACTTAACCATTAACCACACAAACCCAGTTTTAACGACCCTGAAAAAGAAGACTTGACAACAATGAATGAAAAAGAGTAAATTCTTGTTGCCAGATTTGTTCTCCTTTTTCCGTAATGCTTTCTATCCGATGAAAAACAGAAGTCATCATTTAAGCTACATAAAATTTGTCATCTGCAGATACTTTCAATTTAGTCGAGTCAAAAATCATGTGTGTCGTTTGCTATAGAGTTAAACGAAATATCACATTCATTTGTAGTCATATAAAATCTTGAGGCTTCTTTTTTTTACCTCAAGAAACGTATTGATAATTATTCTTTTTTTCACTATTATTACTTGATTTTTTGATTGCCATTTAAATGTCAGTGAGTAACAGGAACAAAATTGTCGTCCAAAAATAAGATTTAGTGCAGTGTCAGTACGCCAAAAGTAAAAATGGGCGACACTAAAAATTGTAATTTCTTGAAGGGGAATGACTGAATCTAAGTTGAGAGAACTTGTGGTCAGACCCTTTTGCCTGGTCATTTGATTATTATGTATATTGTACAGTTTTGTAAATTTTATTACAAACTTACTTGCCAATAAAATATGTTTAACCCTTTACCAAACGACAAATTTTAGACTGGTCCAAATTCAAAGAGTTTGCAGACGACAATTTTAAATTTGATGAAAATGACAGAAAGTTCTCCAAAAGGGTAGAAAACACTGGGAAAAGGAGAAATTGCTCGTTACGAGCAATTTCTCCTTTTCCCACAGTGTTTTCAAAAGACTTGTACTGCAGACACGTGAAAACAGGCCTTGTTTGGGAAAGGGTTAAACGAAACGAAACAACCCACATAGTATGCAAGCATTACATCAACTAATAATAATGTGCACATTGCTAGGTTGATTGACTGATTGATTGTATGGGTGTTTAACGCCGTTTTCAACATTATTTCAGTTATATCGCGGCGGCCAGTGCACCTATCCATGCTTTCCTGGAGTTTCATTTTTGCCAGTACTCCGCACAATATTCTTTCCAAGCCACTGGCTGCTTTTCCACATAACCATTGTCGAAACAATGGTCAGCGGTTTGAGAGGAATAAGTCCTGTCGAGATGACTATCATCAATCCTCGGAAAGAAATTGGCCAAGCCGGGGATCGAACCAGCCACCTCCTGTTCTCAAGTCCTGTACGCTACCGACTGAGCTACGGGGGCTCGGCTGCACATTGTTAGGACGTCTAGTACTTTTGTTGTCCAGGGGCATAGCTTACCCAAAATAAAGTGTACGGAAAAGTATTACCGAAGATGTTTACCATTTACCTAACAATCCCGATTTTAACCAACCCAAGGAAAAGACTTTTGAAAATATTGTGGGAAAAGGAGAAAATGCTGGTAACCAGCATTTTCTCCTTTTCCCACAATGTTTTTTTCACCATTTCGAAGAAAAAAAATTATATTTTCTGTACCATGTATTTTGTCTGCAAATGCTTTAAATTAAGACCAGTCTAATATTTTGTCGTGTGGTAAAGAGTTAAACCGAGGCCGGAAATGTCAAGAGAGGGTAGGGGGATTTCCCAGGAGGGTCTGGGTAGTCTCCCCCAGAAAACTACTATTGAATTGTAGACGCTATTTGAGGGCCTCTGGTAACGTGTTTTTTTTTTTTGGGGGGGGGGGGGGCGATTTGTCCTGTTTTTCTTTTTTTGACAGAGTGTATGCAACTGCGTTTTTGCGTACCAGCAGCTACGTCCCTGTTGTCTACTATTTCCCGCTGCTTTTTTGCTTGTCGTTTGGTAGAGTTAACCTTTTGGCTACTAACCTCTTACCAAACGATCCCTTGTTTCAACAACCATAAGGGAAGAGGGTATGAAAACAATTTTTACCAAACAACAGAATGTTTTTCTTGTCCAAATTGAAAGCATTTGCTGACGATAAATAAAAAGTGGCCGAAGGAATGAAAATTTTCTGTAAGCGAGTAGAAAACATTGTTGGAAAAGGAGAAAATGCTGGTTACCAGCATTTTCTTCTCTTTGTACTTTGTTTTCAAAATCCTTCTTCCTCAGGGTCAGTAAAACTCGGGATTGTGTGGTAAAGGATTAAATAAATTTCAAAGAAAATGTGGGAAAAGGAGAAAATACTGTAACCAGCATTTTCACCTTTTCCCACACCGTCAGTTTATTCCCCTTTCAAGGATAAATCAAATCAGTAACATTTCATGAACCTTTAATTACATATGCGCGAGTTTTAACGACCCTATAGAAGAAGGCTTTCGAAAACATGTATGGGAAAAGGAGAAAATGCTGATAACCGGCATTTCCTCTTTGTCGCAAAATGTTTTCTACCTTATTAAAGGAAAACAAAAAAAAACACCTTCACGCGAGTCACATTAAATATGTCATGCTTTTAATTTAGACCCGTATTCACTATGAAATTGTCGTCTGGAAATGCTTTCAATTAGAGCGATTCTTAAATTTGTCGTCTGCTATAGAGTTAACAGCAAACTGCGACATCGTATTTTCAGTAAACTTTATTTAAAAAAAAAAGAAAGACACGATTTCTGGCTGGGTGTTTTGGTTGCTAGAATATCTCCTAGTGTACCACACTGAAGTAGATTCCAAGACCAGACTGCTGTTTCTATGCGGTCTGATCTTGCTTTTAGTACCCACAAAACGCACATGAAGCTGCGCTTGCCTTTCAGCCGACTTTTGTTGTCACCAGAGACCCCGAGGGACCGTTTACATATTTTTTGTAGACGATCCTTGCTGCCGCGAACATAAATTCCACCCTTGTCGATGTCTTAACCCCTATGCTGCCAAGCGCGACTCGCGGACCTTTTGCGGACACTGTAGATCAAGATCAGACTGCACGTTCTGTGCAGTCTGATCTTGATCTACAGTGTCCGATATAGAGATATTTCTCCAACTTTGAACTACCAAAATTTTGGGTTTTACCATCGGCTTCAAAGTTCCATATAAGTTAATATTAGCAGGATAAAAGTTACGATTCTAGTATACAAGTAGATGAACTGGCAGTGTAAGTTCTCTTTCGTCTTTAACTCTTTACCACACAATCCCGACTTTTAACGACTTTGAGAAAGGAGCCTTTTGAAAATACTGTGGGAAAAGGAGAAAATGATGGTAACCAGCATTTTCTCCTTTTTACCCACAATGTCTTCTAACCTTTCACATATAAATTCCATTATTTCTATAACATTTATTATGTCGTCTGCAAATGCTTTCAATTTGGGCCAGTCTAGAATTTTGTCGTTTGGTAAAGAGTTAACCTTATGAATGGTGTTCAGAGAAAACTCAGAAAATCCGATCGAATTAATAATGTAAGATACGTTATTGGTTAATGTTTGTTTGTGATAACTCAAATAGTACAGGGGATATAGCTCAGTGGTAGAGCATTCGACTGCAGATCGAGAGGTCCCCGGTTCGAACCCGGGTGTCCCCTTTCATTTTGTTTATTTAAGCTTTTACCCTTTTTGTGCCATAGACGAAAAGAGGGGTTATTGCGGACAGGATAGAAGTAGGTCAGACTTCAAAGAACGATCGGTCTGATATAGTGTACTCCGTCCTCTTCTTTAGTAAGGTCTGAAAGATAAAAATCTTTCTTTGTCACGTTGGGTTGTATTTTTTGCTGTCGTAAGAGATTGAGTTCATACACAGTAACGCTACCCTCTGCTTGCCTCTGTGTGTGTGTGTGTGACTGTGTGTCCCTCCGTCCGTCCCCATGTCTCTCTCTCTCTCTATCTCCCTCTCTCTCTCTCTCCCCCTCTCTCTCTCTTTTAATTCTTTACCAGACAACGAACTCTAAGGAAAGCATTAATCTTGCAGACGACAAAATGAATTATACGTACATGTATATGTGGCTCAAACTTACATTTGAAAGAGGTGAAAACATTGAGGGAAAAGGAGAAAATGCTGGTTCCCAGCATTTTCTCCTTTTCCCACAATGTTTTCGAAAGAAATCTTTCTCAAAGTCGTAAAAACACGAAGTTATTGAGGAAAGGGTTGGGTAGAAACATTTGTAGAATAATGATGAAAAACTTATTGACTAATATGAGAAACACTGAGGAAACAGTGAGATTGTTTGTCTCAAGTAATGGTTCTTTTTATATCAAAGTTAACTCTTAAACTGCCGAATAAATGAAACAAAAATTTGCCCTCAAAAACCTGAAATTGCGATTTTAAGTTTTGACTTCAACAGAAAGAAATTACCGTAATGGGCAGTGTAGAACAAAGATCAGTCTGCAAGTTTTGTGCAGTCTGATATTGATCTACACTGTCTGCAAAAGCGCCCCGAGGCACGCTTAGCAGCCTAAGAGTTAAAAGAAATGAAACTGATCTGCTGGTGGTGTCCTGCGTGGCTCAGTCATAAAGCATAAGTCTCGTAACCTGGAGGTCCCGTGCTTGAGCCTCACAGGTAGCCTCGGTAGAGCAGCCGCAATCCCTTGATCGGCCATTTTTTATTTTAGGATTGATGATAGTTATTGCGACAAGGTTTATTCCTCTCTCACCCGACTGGTCATTGTTTCGACGATGGTTATGTGGGAAAGCAGCCAGTGGATTGGGAAGAATATTGTGCGAAGTACTGGTGACAGAAAGTCACGGAAAGCAGCGATAGATTTGCACTGGTAGCTGCGTTATAACTGAAATAATGCTGTTAAAAAATGGCACAGAACAGCACATAACCAATCAAGCAATCGAGTCTCATAAGAGGCATTGGGCTTTTCGTGGGAGAGTCACTGGGCAATTCACTTCAGAGTCTAGTACATATAGATCTACTGGTGAAACCCAGGACATACGTATGCGAGCTGTCGCCGTGTGCTGATTGAATTAAAGTTGAAAGTGGCCTAAAGTACCCATCGATCGATCGACCGATCGATCAATCAATCAATCAATCAATCAATCAATCAAAGACCTAACTGTAAGCAGACATAACACTAAAAAAAAAAACCCTTTATCCTTGCGGTATTGGGTACGTCAACTTAACTAGCCGTGTACTAATATAGATTAGTCACAAGATAATAAGCAGTGGATATGACATAGAATAGCATACATGTATATCGATTTCAAAGAGTTCTTTTTACCCTTTGAGAAGATTCACCCACAACTTTAATGAATGTGGAAACACTGTGGAAAAGCGAGAAAATACTGCTATTGCTAAACATTTGGAAACTATATATGTAGATCTATAACTAATACCTATCCAATCTAAATGCGATTCAAGGCCCTTTTGCGGACAATGTAGATCAAGATCAGACTACACCCCTCAAAATACCTTTAAAATACACGTAGCAGAATTAGGGGTTTTGCTGTCGACTTAAAAGTTTCCTTTCACTTTAGCAGGATAGGATTAATAATGTTTACTTTTATTAACTAAACCCGTTTCTCTCCTATATTTCTTTTTCTGTAATATCTTTAGCACAGTGTAGGACCGGAAGTATGCATTGTATGTGACTTGGGATTCTGTACAGTGACGATCTGTCACTTGGTGTTAAAAAAATTGTGTTCATCTAGTAAGTTAAGCTGGTGCTTTTTCATTTATTTTGATAGTTATTGTAAACTATTCATATCCATTTATTTGTTTGTTTTGTATAGACCATATCAGGAACGCGAATGAGCGATGTAAACTTTCCGTATAGCAAAA
Organism: Tridacna gigas; assembly: GCA_945859785.2. Taxonomy (NCBI): domain Eukaryota; kingdom Metazoa; phylum Mollusca; class Bivalvia; order Cardiida; family Cardiidae; genus Tridacna; species Tridacna gigas. The sequence continues at coordinate 9,710,552 of OX244029.2, read as the reverse complement.
GCGATGCCGTGATCCGTTGACAGTTCTAAAAATACAGATGATTTTGTGCCAAAAAGATGCCATTTTTATTCGATTACTCATCGTTAAAAACCTGTTTCTCAACGGAAAATGTATAAACAGCTTTTTTATTCATAATTTTGAGAAAATATGTCAAGGTTTGGTAACACAGTCGACTACAATCTTCATTATCTTCTGTTTAAAATGGCACGTTGAGAAATTTTCGGCTGTACAGTCACCTGAGATCTATTAACCGCTTGCAAGTGACTGTACAAATTTCTTTTCTCAACATGTCATTTTAAAAGATGGATAAGGAATGTTGCAATCGACTTTGTGACTAAACTTTGACATGTTTTAACAAAAATATAAACAAAGAAACTCTTTATACGTTTTTCGTTGAGAAAACGGGTTTTTAACGCTGAGTAATCGAGAAAAAACGGCGATGCTTTGGGATAAAATCATCTGTATTTCTAGCATGGTCAATGATCAAGGCATACCCATTGCTCGAAGGAAGGTTCCAAGCGCACTTACGTGTTCCTGACATGGTCTATACATAACGGACTTATAACTGGATATGAATATTTTATAATAACTATCAAAATAAATGAAAAATCACCAGCTTTACTCACCTTGTGAACACAATTTTTTACTACCAAGTGACTGATCGTCACTGTACAGAAGCCCAAGTCACATACAATGCATACTTCCGGTCCTACACTGTGTTTAGATATTTTTCATGGTTCACGTTTTACAGTATAATGGATGTGCAACTTTGTACAAGTCATCATAAAATGAGTGGTACTCTGTGAAAAGATGGTTCAATCCATTGGCAAAAAGTGTAGACCCAGGCCGGCCTGCGCGGTCCGCTTAAGCTGACCTGTGTCGAAACCTTTTGCTTTTGGTTAACTCTTTTAACTCCGGAAACTCCACTTTCTTTCCGAGCTCTAAAAATAGATTTCCACTTCTATTGAAAACGACTTTGTCATAGTTTAAAAATAGAGTAGCGGACAGTGTAGATCAAGATCAGACTGCACGTTCTGTGCAGTCTGATCTTGATCTACGCTGTCCTCAAAAGGTAATCAAGTCGTCATTAATAGTGAAAGAGTTAATTACCTGGATGTCCAGGGACCATTCTACCTCATTATTCAGCCGGTTGTTAGACAAAACAGATTTTATAGATCCATAATTATTTGACGATTTACTCAGTGGTATAATGAATCACGCATTAAACTCCTTTTTGCCAGAGCATGGCTCAAACATTCTTTTCTGTTCGATTGATTGTCTCTGCTGTACATCCAAGTTTTGTCAGTTACGTTTTTTTTTTTTAATGTTCTATCTGTCCAAAAGCAGTGAAGGAGGGGAAAATCTGCAGAAGAAATGTTTCAAAAACACAGAAAACAAGAAATATCTTTAAAGAAATGATTTGCGGCGTAAGAGATACTGAAATATGAATATTGAAACTCTTTTGTGGCTCAGTATGAAGTAAAATAATGAAAAGTAAATTTACGAGCGATTACCTCTTTTTCCTCAGTTTTTTTATTTTGCTGAAAATTACGAGTTTGGGGTTATTGGGTAATGCTTATGAAAATATTAAATTTCCAAATACCACAAGAAAAGAATCATTCTCTACTAAATTTGTTTGCTGTAGGATGAATGAAGGCCCCGGGGTATTGATTAGCGGTAGCAACGCTTAATAGCGGTTTCGGAAATGTGCGATCAACTATGCCAGCAGGGCCCGCCGAACATACATGTGCATGTTTTTAACCAATCACAAATTACCATCTATTCCTTCGTTATCAGTACCAAGAAGTAGGTCAAAAGCCAGTACATTCAGCTACGCCAAAAGAAGAAAAATCTAAGTAATCACCACATTTCGACATCATTCTGAAACTCACTAGCACGACCCAAACCGTTATCAAAGTAATGCTGTGTTCTTATGAGCCGGAGAAAGAAGCCAATTGAAAACATTGTGGGAAAAGGAGAAAATGCTGGTAAACTGCATTTTCTCCTTTTCCCACAATATTTTCTACACTTTCAAAGACGACTCGTCTCGTTTTATCCATATCGAAATTGGCGTTCGGTGTATAGTTAAGTACTAAGAGTTTTTTTTTCAGGTTACCTATAAATAACGTCATCAATGGAACCTGAATAGCGGTACTGTTATGACAATACTGATGTTCTATAAATAGCAATAATTCGTCACTAATGTCTTCGCCAAAGGTCACATTTTTTTCAGAAAGTTGGCTTTAATTGAATGGTGTTTTACGCCGTTTTCACCATTAGTCCTGTCATATCACGGCGCTCATATATTTATGTATTTCCTGGGTTTCACCAGTACCAGGCTAGGGCTGTGCAGGGTCTTGCCAAAGGACACTCCTACGCAAAACTTATAGTGCTTCCAGTGAGGCTTGGACGCAGGGCATTCGGGCCACGAGTCTTTCACTTTACCACTGAGCCACACAATACCTCACTTTCAAACAGAATTTAACCCTTTGAACGACCCTATCTCTCCGTATCGGACACTTTAGATCTAAGACCAGACTGCGCAGAACGCCGTGGTTTGATCTCGATCTACATTGACCACAACAGCGAAACCAGATTCCATCTAGCAGCCTGCACACGATTAAATTCCTGATATTTTTATCTGTAACCCTTTACCGAAACAATCCCGAGTTTTAACAGCCCTGGGAAGGAACGATTTAGAAAAGTGTGAGAAAAAGAGAAAATTCTGGTAACCAGCATTTTCTCTCTTTCCCACAATGTATTCTTCCTGTCACAGACAGATTTGTCACAGGCAAATCACCAAACCTGGGCCGAGTTTAATTTGTCATCTGTAAATGTTTTTAATACAGACTAGTGAAAAACTTTGTCGTCTGGTACAAGGGTAATTTAAGCAATGAAAATAAAAAAACGGAGTTTCCAAATCTATTTTAGCCTTAATCCTTTCCCAAACAAGCCCTGGTTTTCACGTGTCTGCAGTACAAGTCTTTTGAAAACACTCTGGGAAAAGGAGAAATTGCTCGTAACGAGCAATTTCTCCTTTTCCCACAGTGTTTTCTACCCTTTTTGAGAACTTCCTGCCATTTTCATCAAATTTAAAATTGTCGTCTGCAAACTCTTTCAATTTGGACCAGTCTAAACTTTGTCGTTTGGGAAAGGGTTAACTGTTATCCTGCTAAATACCTGAAGTGAAACTTTCAAGTTGCTAGTAAAATCCCGAATTTTGCTATTTTGGGGGGAAAGATATTTCCTTATCGGACAGTATAGATCCAAGATCGGACTGCAGGTTCTGTGCGGTCAGATCTTAATCTACACTGTCCGCAAAAGGTCCTTGAATCGCGCTTAGCAGCCCAAGGGTTAAAGTGCCAATAAACCAAATAAGCACTCTGTGTCTAGAAATAAGAATCAATTGATTGCAATTTCAAGTTTGCTATTGTCCAGAGTGTCTCAGTAAATCTGACTGTGTAGATCAAAGATCAGACTGCATGTTTTGTGCAATTTGATCTTGATCTACACTGGCCACAAAGGAAACTAGAGTAGTGAAAGGCGCTTTTTGCTGTCTGCAAATGGTCCTTCAGTCGCGCTTAGCTACCAAAGTGCATCTTTTTTTTATTTGGATTTAGACTGGCTTAGAATGTTTTGAGGTTTCTACTTCGTAACCGGAATATGGCTTACAATATTTCATCCTGAGCTCTTCATACATACAACAATGGAAAAAAAAACTCATCTTCAACGATATAAATATTACGAGATTTATATAATAATGGGACAAAATCTATATTCTCTATCAATAGAGAAATGCCTACCCTTTTCGATCATCAAATCATATGGAGAACTAAAATATTACTCAAGATAATTTTCATAAGACATAAAATTTCGAAAAAAGCCTGAAAGAGACTGACTTAGTGTTCAATTCATTTTTAGCGGTGACAAATTACAAAAGAAAAGAAAGAATAATACCCTCCTGTATAGAACTACAGTTGTACGTATAGTCCAAAATAGTATCTTACGGTATGATTAGCTAAGCGGTTATTAGTATTTGGATTCCATATATTTAGAAGTTTAACAAAATAAAAATACACAACAACAAAACACCGTGACAAGACCAGTCGGACATTGTACTGGGTTTTTGGCAATTTAACAATATCTTGTGAAACGTTACATAAAGTTTAATTATCTTCCGACAACTGTGCTGAAAGTAAACTGTGGAGAAAAATGAATATTTCTAAGCTTGTATTCAAGCTAATGTGCCTTTTACTTTTAGTTATTTTTTATTCGACTCGGACGATTTATGGACAAGGTATGTGTTATACTGTAATATATTGGTAGCAATAACTTATATGACGTTAAATTTAGCACCCAAATCTCGACCATTCTCTTTCTCTAACTTTTTATGTGCGCGTTTATCTGTTCATCTCTCTTCTCTATCTCCTTATGTACGCCTGTCTGTCTGTCTGCCTGTGTGTCTGTATGTATGTCTGTCTGTCTGGACCGTCTGTTCATCTCTCCTTCTACTTTCGCTCTCTCGTTCTTTCGCGCTCTTGCTTTACTTCATTGTATTTTCTCATTCCTATAAGGCTACCCACGTTATCTCTACCAAACGACAAAACATTCGACTTGTCAAAATTGAAAGCATTTGCAGGTGACAAAATAAATGTGACTCAAGTATATCTAAAATATCAAGATATAAATATCTCAAATATCTAGATTATATCTAGATATTAATCCAAGTCATCGCTGGAAAAAGAGCTGCTAAAAATGATGTGTTTGATAATACATGCACGTAGACAAACACTAATTTGCTATGGTTTGATGTTTATTTGTATTGGAGTTTTATCCTTTACCAGACGACAAAATTTTAGCACTGTCCAAATTGAAAGCATTTGCAGACGACAATCTTAATGTGGCTCAAATGGTGCAAATTTTTTTTTTATAGGGTAGAAAACATTGTGGGAAGAGGAGAAAATGCTGGTTACCAGCATTTTCTCCTTTTCCCACAATGTTTTCAAAAGGCTTCTTTCCCAGGGTCGTTAAAAGGCGACATTGTGCGGTAAAGGGTTAACGCCGTTTCCACAGCTTAGGTTATGTCACGGCGGTCAGTGCACCTACGCATATGTTCCTGGCTTTCTTACACCAGTACTGACACAACTTTCTTTCTAAGTCACTGACTACTTTTCTCACATGCCCCAAAGTTGAGAGGCGAAAAATCGCCGGATAGAAAGTTTGCCTCAACCGGATATCGAACTCTCAACCACCAGGTCACGAGTCAGATACGCTAACAAATGAGCTACCCGGCCGGACCTGTTATGGTTTGAATAAGCGCCACGAGGGATAGATCAGTGGAAGCAACGCTGTTATGTTAATGTAATAAATGTGCCCGCAAACAGGCTTGCAGAGGCCCGCAGTATAAACATGCCCTCATTTCTTACCAGTTTCAAATTAGTGTATTCATTTTAGTATATCAGTATCAACAATTATACATGTCAGAGGCCAGCATATTGAGCTACATTGACAAATGGGTGAAAAGGGGGCTTAATGCATCTGCGAAAAGTATCGACCCAGGTCAGCCTGCGTAGTCCGCGCATGCTGACTTGAGCCGAAATTTTTCGCTATTGATCAATTTTCTGGGGACTCCCTAAAACGCTGAATTTCCTGCTGAATTCAGCAACCTGCTGATCAGCAGAAATACACTGAACTGCTGATGAAATGAATATATGATTCTTACTTTATAATGCATTAACATGTTTTCTTGTATGTTTAAATATGTTATCGACTTTTTGTTTGTTTGTTTTATTTTATGATTAATAAATGAGCCATTTCTCAAGAAAAGAAAGTGTAATTGTTATGTTGCTGAATTGCTGATAAAATGAATCCATGATTTTAAATGCAAAAAATGTAGTATTATTTTCTGATTGATATGTTTGAATGTAAAACTGTTTTTCTTTGATATTTGATGCTTGGGGCATTTTTATGAGAAAAATAAGTTTAACTCTTTACCAAACGACAAAACTTTAAGAATTGCCCAAATTGAAAGCATTTGTATACGACAAATTAAAGGTGGCTCAAATGGCAACAAGTGTCCTTGATATGGTAGAAAAAGTTGTGGAAAAAGGAGAAGATGCTGGTTACCAGCATTTTCTCTTTTTCCCCACAATGTTTTCAAAAGCTTTCTTCCTCAAAGTCATTAAAAGTCAGGACTGTGTGGTAAAGGGTTAAACAAGTGCTTTGTTGCTGAATTGCTGATAAAATGAATCTTTGATTTTTAATGCTGTCTCGCGCATTAACATGTTATTATCATTATTTCGTGTTTAATGTGTTTAAACTTATCAGTACTTTCAACATTATCATTGGTATTATTATTTATTTTGCAATACCGGAGCCATGTTACGAGAAAACACAATTCGAGATTTTGTATTGTTTCGCATGCTTTCGATAATTAAAAGTAATCAAAAAAAGAAAAGTAGAGCCAAAAGGTTCTTGTATCTGTAAACTTTTCAAACTGAGTATATGACTTTTGAATATATGTTTTCAGGGGGTTTTAGGTGTATTTATGTGCGCAAGTCATAACAACAATAACCAAAAAAAAAAAAATGCTACTAATACTAAATGACTGGATTACGATATATCTGTACCTTGGTTGACGCTAAAAACATTGACCTTGTCTTGCAATTGTGTCGTGACAAACCAACAAAGTCACAATTATTTTGTCTTTTAGGCAACTTTCAAGGATAGGAGAATGTCCACATTAAAAAGTTCTAATTAGTAAATTTAATTATCGCGTCAATATTTTTAGAATCTTGTAAAATATGCCTAATGTTTGAAAGGGGGAATGGTGCTTAACTGGAAATCAAGTTATGATACTTGAAAAATCTATTATCAATGTACATGTATATTAAGTATGTCACTTCTGTTTATTGATATCACACTAACTGGATTATCTTTCTTATTAATCCTGTTAAGTCGCCATACTGTTAAAGGTTGGCAGTGTATTTAACCCTTTACCACACAATACTGTAGGAGAAAGCTTTTGAAAACATTGAGGGTAAAGGAAAAATACAAAAACATTGTGGTAACCGGCATTTTTCCTTTACCCTCAATGTTTTCAAAAATTTTTTTTTTTTTTTATATATTCAAAAGTCATCATATATATTTACCTTGAAAAGATTACAGATACAAGAACCCTTTGGCTCTACTTTACTTTCTTTCGTAGTTATTAATTATCGAAAGCATACGAAACAAAACAAAATTATAAACTGTGTTTTCTCGTAACATGGCTCCGGTATTAAATAATAATGATAATAATACCAATGATAATATTGAAAGTACTGATAATAAGTTCAAAAATATTAAACATGAAATAATGGAAATAACATCTTAATGCGCGAGACAGCATTAAAAATCAAAGATTCTTTTTTATCAACAATTCAGCAACAAAACACTGGTTTTGACAATTTATCTTTCTCGTGAAAAATGGCCCAAATACCAAATATCAGTCAAAAACAGTTTTATATTCAAACGTATCAATCAGAAAATAAGAGTACATTTTTTTGCTTAAGAAAGCATTTAAAATCACGGATTCATTTTATCTGCAATTCAGCAACATAACAATTATACTTTGTTTTCTTGAGAAATGACTCATTTATCAATTATAAAACAAAACAAACAAAAAGTAAATAATTTATTGTAAGACATAAAATAAAAATGTCATGTAAATGCATTGTAAAGTATATAAGAATCACAAATTCATAATAAACAGTTCAGCGTTTTAGTGTAGTTCTGCTGATCAGCAGTTTGCTGAATTCAGCAGGAAATTCAGCGTTTTAGGGAGTCCCAATTTTCTGTTTGTCCAAGGACCAGTCTACATCATAGTTCAGTGGGTTGTTTAAAAATAAAAGACTTAATGGCTATCATGAATCCATAATTATGTGATGGCTTGATTGGTATCATGGATCACGGAGATGCATTAAGCCCCCTTTTGCTAGAGCATGACTTTTTTTTTTTTTTTTTTTTACTCTTTCCGTATACAACTTTGGAATTCAACTGGCAAGAATCGTTTTTTTTTTTTACCACGCCACCTTTCTGACTGGATGGTGTTTTACACAGCTTTCAATATTATTTCAGTCATATCACTAACCGTGTAAAGATACATGTATGTCGTAGTGTTCACCGGTCCAAGGGTTCTGAGGTGTCTTGCCCAATGAATTAAAAAAAAAATGCCTAGTGCTTCAAGTGAGAATCGGCCCCAACCCCAGGGCCTTCCCAATTCTACACTTCACCACAGGGCTCGCTACTGTCAGAAAATTATCAAAAGTACAAAAAGGTTTAATATCTTGTGCTCATTTTATACATATTTTTTGTCCAAGTCCCTCTCTCTCTCGCTCTCTCTCTCTCTCTCTCTCTCTCTCTCTCTTCACCCAAAAAGAAACCTCGTCCGTCTGTGTCATGTGTCATTCATAAAAAAATATTTTCATTAAAAAAAAATATTGCTCCTTTTTGTCAGTCGTGTAACGTTGTGTAAAATTACGATACTCAATATGGCCTTTTCGCTTTGTAACAGTGTCTAAATCTTTTGTGTTTTGAAATGAATACGAACAAAACAAATCATACAAAGAAGTGGAACATTTATTATCTGTGGTGTATACATGTACAATTATGAATGTAGTATATTTTCTGTATTCATGGCCTAGTCTATGAGTCATGTTCTGTAAAAAGGGGGTATAATGAATCTGCAAACAGTATCGACCCATGTCAGCCTGCGCACTCCGCGCAGGCTGACATGGGTCGATACTGTTTGCTTTTGGTAAATGTTCTACATGTCTAAGGGTAATTTTACCCCATGATTCAGCTGTTTGTTGGACAAATTGACTTTAAGGATCCACAATTATGCGATGATTGATTGATTGATTGAATGGTGTTTTACGCCGCTTTCAACATTATTTCAGTTATATCACGGCGACAGCTCATGAATTAACGAATGTGCTGGGTTTCACCAGTACAAGGCTAGGGCTCTGAAGTGTCTTGCCCAAGGACACTCCCATGAAAAACCCAGCGCGCCAGCAAGGCGACGACTTGCTTGTTATAATGCCCCTTTTATCAGAACATGATATATAGCTTATCCTAATACCATATGAAACAAAGTTTAAGGAGGGGAAAAAAAAACCCTCGAAAAATTCATTAAAAAAAGGATTATTAATCTCCAAAGTGCCTTTCACGACTTTATTTGCCTTTGTGGCCAGTGTAGATCAAGATCAGGCTGCATGAAACGTGCAGCCTGATTTTTGATCTACACTGCCCTCTTTGCTGACACACTCTAGACAAAAACAACCATGAAATTGCTATTATTTAGATCGTATCTATAGGATGAACATTTTTGTCGGTTTTCATCGCCGCTCTAGGGCTTAAACTGAATTGAAGTTTCACCCTTGGAGCGCCGAATAAACCCATGGAACACTTTCTTTCCCCAAATTAGACCCTTATAGACCCTTTTAGTCTCTGACCACTTCCTGGTAACGAAACCGAAAAACGAAAACGAACGGCGTTTGTAATAGGGTCTATAATTGCAGTGACAAGGTTTTTATTGTCCAGAAAACCTAAGTACAGCGGACAGTGTAGATCAAAGATCAGACTGCACGTTTTGTGCAGTCTGATCTTGATCTACACTGGCCGCTAAGGCAACTATAGCTGTGAAAGGCGCTTTGGGGGTTAAACTTTATCCTGCTAAATAAAAGAAACGAAACTTTCAAACAGATAGTAATTACCCAAAATTTCCTGTTTCAAAGGTAGTTTTGGAAGAAAAGATATCTCCTTATCGGACAGTGTAGATCCAAGATCAGACTGCACCTTCTGTGCAGTCTGATCTTGATCTACGCTGTTCGCAAAAGGTCAGTGAGTCGCGCTTAGTAGCCTAAGGGTTACATAGATAAATGTGAAAACAATGTGCTATATAGAGAAATTACTACTGAGTGATTCATTTAAGGAAACAAGCGAAAGCATCGTGACAATGCACTGGACAATATTTTCAAAAGTGTTCTCTTGCAATAGTTTAGGTTGTTTGTATGGTTTAAACGCCGTGTTTATCAGTATTTTAGTTATGTCACGGCGGCCAGAGCACCTACGCATACTTTCCTTGAGTTTTTTTTAACTAGTACCTCGTTCAATATTTTTCCAAAGCCGCTGATTGCTTTCCCACACAAACATTTTCGAGATAATGATCAGCGGTGAGAGAGGAATGAATCATGTCGCAATGACCATCATCAATCTTTATTAGCCAAGACCTGTAGAGCAGTCGGTTGCGTACATGACTTCGGACCAAAGGGGGGGAGGGGGGGGTCGCTGGTTCGAATCCGAAACTTGGCCAATTTCTTTTCGAGGCCACTGCGATAAGATTCATTCCTTCCTCAGCGCTGATCAATATTCCGATGATGGTTACGTGGGAATCGACCAGTGGCTTTGGCGGAATATTATGCGGAAAGCATGGATAGAAGCACAGACCGCCGTGATGTAACTGAAATAACGTTGAAAACGGCGTTAAACACTATACACACCAACAAACAACCCCCAGGAGGACTTTCGCCGAGCTGGGTATTCGAACCAGTGACCCCCTGTTTTCAAGTCCTGTACGCTACGGACTGCACTACCGGGTTTGGCTCTGCAGCAAGAATCGCAGGAGATATTAACCTGTATCCTATTGAATAAGTTAAATAAAACTTTCAAGCCCATAGTAAAAACCCGAATAGTGTTATTTCAATCTTAATTTTTTGGAGTAAAATGTCCCCTTATCGGACAGTTTAGAACCAAGATCAGACGGCATCTTCTGTGCAGATCTACGCTGTCTGCAAAGGTCAGTGAGTCACGCTTAGCAGCTTGAGGGTTAAGAGTAGTTTAGAATAAATTTTATATTTTCAGAATGCACATCCGGCCAGGCAGACATTGCATTCGTCGTCGACGACTCGTCTTCGGTGCAAAGGACGAGGTTCTCGTTGGTTCTCAGTTTCATTGCCGAAATTGTCAACGATTTCACGATTGGCGTGGACGCAGTCCAGGTCAGCATGGTGACCTTCTCCGGTAACGTTAGACGCCAGTTCGACTTGGACGACTATTTAGACAAGCCATCGCTCATCAACGCTATTACCTCTGTTCGGTTTGTTTGCTATTTTTCTTTTAACTCTTTACCAGACGGCAAAATTTTGGACTTATCCATTTTGAAAGCGTTCGCAGACGACAAAAAATAATGTGGTTGAAATAGTGTAATTGTCTTTTGAATGGGGAGAAAACATTTCAGGAAAAGGTGTGCCGAATGCAGTGCACTGTCAGCTTATGCTAGCATTCGGCAAACCTCGGGTGGTCCGGTGATCAAATCCCTCGGCTGTATCACTTGTGACTTAGAGTGATATGCACCTACACCACTTATCACAACTCGGCCGATTCCGTACCTACATCTAACCTCGTCCGTATAAAGGAGACTTCCATTTTAAACTACCAGTCACATGCTCTTAATTATGGCGGCGCCCCTGCAAATCGCTTAGCAACGACATGAACAACCACGGTGAAGTTATTCACACCTATCGATCTGTCGATGATAGCTCCCAACGGAATTGATAAACCACGCAAAAATTGAATGTTCAAACTGTTTGCCGACTGAAATATCTTTCGATATCGATAGAAAATTGGCTCAAGTTTTCTTTTTTAAGAGGAGCCTTACAATTTCAATAACGTCAAAAAGTGTGCTTCCGGCGATGTACCGTGTAGATGCATACCAAGCTGCGTGATAAAGCCGAGGGATTTGATCACCGGATCACCGGAGGTATGCCGAATGGTAAACTGGTACCCCTTGTATCTCCCGTAACCGTCCGATAGTTGATATGAAGATCAATAACAGGCTGCCAGTTTAGCCGAATGGCACCTACCCGGTACATTTCTTTGCCGGAAGAACACCGTTTAACCGGTCAGTTAGACGGTGTGAAGAAATCAAAGTCCTGGAAAGCGGATTTTTGGAGTAGCATAAAGCTGTAATATGTTGTAATAAAAAAAAACATCACGTGCAACACATATGCAACCATATTAAAATGGAGTTAGCAATGGCAGGGGAAATTCTATTACTGTTTAAGGAATGGTAATTTGATCCGTCAATCTTACGCAGGTTTTCGCTGGAATTTGAGTTCAGATAATATATATACACGTGTGGTAAAGTGTATATGGTAGAGACGAAAGCGAGGTTGGGGTATATTGGCTCAAACTGAAAGTAGAAAAGGCGCAAGGGTGAATTACAGAATATTTGGTTCAGGTCACACCGATATCATGGTACAGTGTGAACGCGAATGCGTCGTTACGCATGATTTATTTGGTTCCTGTCAGAACGATCACAGTAAGCGGATTTGCTATACAAATCCGCTAAAAATTAAACGAGTTAAACAGCCACAGTCGGTCGCTACGCTCCCTCCTTTTGGCTGTTCAAATCGTTTAATTTTTTCTTCACAGCGTCTATTACTTAAAATGGTAAAGCTCCTCTTAAAAAAGAAAACATGAGTCACAATTTTCTATCGATATCTTTCTAACAATATTTCCGCCCGCAAATAGTTTGTTCATTCAGTTTTAGCGTGGTTTATCAATTCCGTTGAGAGCTGTCATCTACAGATCGATAGATGTGAATAACTTCACTGTGGTTGTTCATGTCCTTGCTAAGCGATTTACATAGGCGCCGCCCCTTTTTCACCTCTGATTGCATGTGAGAAAAGTAGTCATTGACTTTGAAAGAAAGGGAAAGAAATTTGTTCAGTACTGGTGTGAGAAAGCCGGGAAACACATGCGTAGGTGCACTGACAGCCGTGATATGATCTATTAAGCTGTTAAAACGCCGTTAAACTCAAATATAAACAACACAATCCCGTTTATGGACGAGTTGATCAGAAAAGGGGAGCAGTACCCATAAGATAGAACTTGTCTGTTACCGAAATGCCTGTCTACAGATATCACAATCTCCGAGCAGAGTTGTCGTTCGTTACTCTCACCATACATCTCTGCAACGGGCTAAATGACAAGAATCTTGTCAAACCGAGGAAAATATGTTTTGTTACTGTTTAACTGTTTCATGTGTAACATAAAGTAGACAAAGGAAATGATTCCGGATACATTGTAGGTGCATTCAAACTGATGAATTTACCTGTATACAATGGAACTATTTTTTCATGCTTCTTTACTGATCAGAATCTTACGCCAAAAAAAAAATGGCTGCGCCCATGAATGATGACAATATAAACAAAATTGAAAAAAAAAAAAAACAAGTTATCGTCCTTTAAAAGACAATTAAGCTTTTCAGAAAATCCCTCTTTTTCACATTTCCTACCACTAAGTCTGATTGGCCGTATGCTGTTTGAACAGCACACAAAACAATCGATTAGTGTTTCTTTCACAGGCGTTTGTGTCGCCATTTTGAGTTATGATCATGTGACGAAAATATCACGTGATGATGGACTACTTTCTGAGCCAACTACAAAGGTGAAGGGAATGATCCGCAAGAGAGTGCAGCTATCAGGTGTCGCACCACTGCGAGATTGCTTCCGGGTCGTAGTATCAAAAGTAGTCCGATGTGAAATTTTGCAGTAGCACTTTTGTTGCACTGTTTCATGGAGCTGAGAGGGTTTGGTGGTATATATTTTAGATTTGCTTCAAATTTAGGTAGTGGGGGGACCATTTAGATGTGATTTTATCATATATTGATTGGACTATTTTATGTCAGTGGAGGACCAAAAAATTGGGGTCATGGCCGTGAACAGGCATTTTTGAGAGGACAATTTCTAGGGTGCCTGTATTGATTGGGATTTAGCAAAAAACGCAATTGGTTGACTTGTTGTTTTTTATGCATTTTTTTTGAAGGACTCTGACTGTACTTTTGAGAGCAAGGGACGGTAAAGCCAAAGTTTTGCCATTAAGCGATTTGTGAAGCTTCAAAGATGGTCAATTTCACTCTATCTTCAATATGGCAAAAAAAAAAACTAGTGGTGTGACACCATCAGTTACCGAACGGTTTCAGTTTGTTGTTGTTGTTGCTTCCAGCTTCCGAGGGGGCTCTACTAACATCCAAGCAGCACTAAGATATGCTTTTGACAATAGTTTGGTTGTTGGGGCGAGGGAAGACGTACAGAAAGTGTTGGTACTGATTACTGACGGAACATCTTTGTCAACAGAGGAAATATCTCAGGTAAGTTAACACTAATAATTTCCACACTATATATGAGTCATTCTTTGTGAAAAGGGTGCTTAAAGCATCTCCAAAAAGTATCGATTCAGGTCAGCCTGCACAGTCCGAAACTTTTCGCTATTGGTCAATTATCTGTATGTCAAAGGACCAATCTACTTTATGATACAGTCGGTTGTTAGACATAATGAACTTTATGGATCCCAAACTATGTGATGTCTTGCTTGGTATGATGGATTACGGAGATGTATTAACCCTTTACTGCACAATGCCGCCTTTTGACGCTCCTTGGAAAGAAGCCTTTTGAAAACATTGTGGGAAAAAGGAGAAAATGCTGGTTACCAGCATTTTCTCCTTTTCCCATAATGTTTTCTACCCAATCAAAGAAAAGTTGCACCATTTGAGCCACACTGAAATTGTCGTCTGCAAATGCTTTCAATTTTGACAAGGCTAAAATTTTGTCGTACGGTAGCTAAAGGGCTAAGCCCGTTTTGCTAGAGCATGGCTCATATATATATATCCTACACTCAAACCTGTTTTTGTATTCACATTCATGACAACAAAGCAATGAGCTATGCTCTCGGAAAGGAGTTTTAACTCTTTATCACGCTGCAAAATTTTAGCCCTGACCAAATTGAAAGCATTTGCAAAAGAAAGTTTCAATGTGGCTCAAATAATATGAGTTTTCTTTGATAGAGTAGAAAACATTGTGGGAAAAGGAGAAAATGCTGACTAGCATTTTCTCCTTTCTCCCACAATGTTTTCAAACGGTTTCTTCCTCGGGGTCGTTTAAACTAGGGATTCTTTGGTAAAGCATTAAAGCAACTTCCTAATGCATTATGCCAAGCAAGTTGCCGCATAAAATTTAGCCATTTTGTATATAAAGGGACCAAAAATTATGATAGACTGTAGGGGTCCTGCGTGGCTCAGTGGTAGAGTGTGAGACTTGTAACCTGGAGGTCCTGGGTTTGAACCCCACCTGATCCGCTGGGTTTTTCGTGGGAGTGCCCTTGGGCAAGACACTTCAGAGTCTAGCACAGGTGGAATCAAGGAAATACATGAATATGTAAGCTGTCGCCATGATATGACTGACATAATGTTGAAAACGGCGTAAAACATCATTCAATCATGATAGACTGTTCCTTTGACACACAGTTCTAAAATTTACCAATAGCAGCCAGTATGGGTGTGGGTCGATACTTTTGGTATGTATACATGTACAAAACCGTCTTGTCATAGAACATGGCTCCTCATCTGGCTTATTTTGTAGAGTTAACTCTTTACTACACAATCCCTACTTTTAATGACCCTGAGAAAGAAAGCTTTTGAAAACATTGTGAGAAAAGGAGAAAATGCTGGTAACCAGCATTTTCTCCTTTTCCCACAATGTTTTCTGCCCTTCCCAAAACAAATTTCAATTTCTGAGTTGCATTTAATTTTTCGTCTGCAAATGCTTTCAATTTAAACTAGTCTGAAATTTTGTCGTTTGGTAAAGAGTTAACCATCAAAAAGAAAGTTTCAAATTTTTGATGTTCAGTGTGGGCTATATTTTAATGTGACAGCTTAAAACCACAAAGAAAAGGAGAGTATAAAAAAGATCAAATTACATGTTTGTACAGGCTAATCTTAGTCATTACTTTCTGCATACGAGTAGTTTAACCCTTTACCATACGACAAAATTTTAGCCTTGTCCAAACTGAAAGCATTTGCAGACGCCAATTTCAATGTGGCTCAAATGGTACGATTTTCTCTTGATAGGGTAGAAAACATTGTGGGAAAAGGAGAAAATGCTGGTTACCAGCATTTTCTCCTTTTCCCACAATGTTTTCAAAAGGCCTCTTTTCCAGGGGCTTCAAAAGGAGGCATTGTGCGGTAAAGGGTTAAAAACACCCATAGTTGAGTATGGCAGAATAGGGGTTAATTTATGTTTGATATGTTTGAGCAGTGCCCTGGAAAAATAGAGTTTAATGCATCTCCATGATGCATTAAACCATAGGCCACTGAAATTCCATCGATCTATCGCGGGAGTGACGGACACCGTTTCTATAAATAGCACATTGGCAACTGCCTATTATATCGTAAGGACAAGGTCTTATTATATATACAACATAGAGGCAGTTGCCAGTGTGCTATTTATAGTAACAATGTGAATGAAAATTAGAGTATTCCCTGATATACAGGCGATGCACCAATTCGCAAGTATTCGATGATCAACCAAGAAAAATGTTAGTGTTCTGTAACAGACCACTGGAGCTTCAAAGGCCTGTGGTTATACCAAGCAAGCCATCCATAAAATCCGTTTTGACTTAAAATTGATTGAATCATGGAGAAACTTAACGTATAGCAGAAAGTTGGAAGCCTGTGAGAACTGCACACCCTGACCTTGGTTAACCCTTTCCCAAACAACAAATTTTGGACTGGTCCAAATTGAAAGAGTTTGCAGACGACAATTTTAGATTTGATGAAAATGGCAGAAAGGTCTCAAAAAGGGTAGAAAACACTGTGGTAAAAGGAGAAATTGCTCTTTACGAGCAATTTCTCCTTTTCCCACAGTGTTTTCAAAAGACTTGTACTGCAGACACATGAAAACCAGGGCTTGTTTGGGAAAGGGTTAATACATGTTGCAGATACATTAAATCCCCTTTTGCCAGAACATGGCTCATTCAGTATACGATTTCCAAGCTCTATTTATATTTTTTCAGACCATTCGAGAAGCTGGGATAATCATAATATGTGTTGGAATAACAGACGGTGTCCTTGAGTCCCAGCTGCAAGACATAGCAGGGGACCCTTCAAATGTTTTTATAGTGAATACATTTGATGGATTAGCCGGGTTTGAGGACGCGGTAACCACCTCAACGTGCCAAGGTATACAAATACGTAGTTTTCTGTGTTTTTTTCCTGCAAACAAATGAGCCATGCTCTGGCAAAAGGGGGTTTAATACATCTCCTTAATCGATGATACATGTACCTATCAAGCCATCCTAAAATTATGGATCCATAAAAGCCACTTTTTTTTTTTTTTTTTTTTTTAACAACAGACTTCATTATGATGTAGAATGGTCCATGGACATACAGAAAATTGACCAATAGTGAAAACTTTCGGCCCAGGTCAGCCTGCGCAGACTGCCGAGGCTGACCTGCTTTAATACGTTGCGCAGATGCATTAAGCCCCCTTTTCACAGAGCATGGCCCATTTTTGAAATTGCCGTAATGCTGAGAGCGCAAAGAACAGCTTGTTATTTTCGTAGACACTTGATGACAATCAGACTACATCTTCTGGACAAAGTAGATCCGGTTAACCCTTCACCACACGTTCCTGACTTTTAACGACCCTGATGAAAAAGACTTTTGAAAACATTGTGGGAAAAGAAGAAAATGCTGTAACCAGCATTTTCTCCTTTTCCCACAATGTTTTCAAAAGAAATCATTCACAGAGTTACTTGGGAATGTTTGTTAAAGGGCTAAGGAGAAGTACTTGAAGGATAATGCCAATACATTTTAGAGCAACACCCCTATGAAAACAAATTTTAATTTTTGCGAAAAATTTTATTTGTTGTCTGCAGATGCTTTCAATTTGGACAAGTTTAAAATCTTGTTGTTTGGTAAGGAGGTAACTCTGTCAGACCTACAGATAAAAGGGAGTTAAAGTGTTGATTGATTGATTGTATGGTGTTTAACGCCGTTTCCAACATTATTTCAGTTATATCGCGGCGGCCAGTGCACCTATCCATGCTTTCCTGGAATTTTACCAGTACTCCGCACAATATTCTTTCCAAGCCAGAGTTAAAGTGTTCTAAATCCATTATTTCTCTTCCAAACTCTATGTTGTGGGTACTCCTTAGAATCATCTCGATGACACAATTCTGATGAGTACCCATAATATAGGGTTTAGTGGAGGTTAATTAATATTTTCAATTCTGAAATCAAAATCACTCCCTCTATCTGGAGCTCTGTCTGTATCAACCAATGAAACTTCACCATTTTCGATTTAAAAGCATTTACAGACAACAAAAAGGATGTGGCTGAAAGAAAGGAGATTGTCTTAGACAGCATATTTGGATCCAGCATTTTCTCCTTTTCCCACAATGTTTTCAAAAGCCTCTCTGCAAAAGGTTATTAAATCAAGTGATTGTGTGGCAAAGGGTCCCCAGGGACAAAATTTAGACTCTTTCAAATTCAAAACACATGCAGAAGACACTCTCAAATGATACAAATGAGCTTGAGTTCTCTGATAAGGTAAGAAAACATTGTGAGAAAAGGAGAAAATGCTGGTAACCAGCATTTTCTCCTTTTTCCACAATGTTTTAATAAGCCTTCTTTCCCAGGGTTGTGAAAGCCCATGATAATTTGGTAAAAATTTTATACATTTTACACAGCTGCAACTGTACAGACTAGTGCTTGTGAATCAAATCCATGTCAGAACAATGCGACATGCGCCGAGAATGAGACAGAGTATACATGCACGTGCACTGCCGGCTTCTCAGGCTTCAACTGTGAAACAGGTATACTATGCTTTTGTATTGTTCCTCTGTTTATCTAATACAGTAAAACCTGTATCAGTTGCCACTGGTAATTATTACTCAACATAATTGACCGGTCACTCATTTGCTTTCGTCAGTACTCGGTGAATTTCATGGGGTCCTACTCAAACTTTTATTGTACAATTTTGTATTGGGTTACATGACAGAAAGAAAATGATCCCGCAAAATTCACCAAATATTGACGAAAGTCAATTTTGTTGAGTAATACTTAAAGATATTTAAAAGAAATAATAATGAAATAATCACCCAAGCGAGACTTGAACCTATGACCCCAGAATTGAGAGCCAATCACCTAACCAGAGAAGCTATTCACTATACATATCGGTAATTTATCTATGTTTACACAGCTGACTAAATTTTGAACCATTCTAAAGTCTATCAATTTTTTACAGTGTGTTTTCTCTCCAGCTGTAAGAATGTATCTAATAAAGATCCCTACAAAATATGGACAATCGTCATGGATGTAGGTGGAATGGAATCAGAAAAGAATTGTTGCTAATGAAGAAACTGCTCATAACAGTAAACATGAATAAATTACAGACATATAGGGTGTACATGGTGTAAGGGATATTACTACATATATCAGAAATCTTTGATTTAAAACCAGAAACGTCACAACAATGGTTTCTTTGATGGCCTCCAGAAAATGAAATTCATTTTCTATCGGTCATAATCCATACAACCTTGCAACCGTCAGGGGCAACATTAAATTTTGGCATGAAGATGCAAGAATGATTACATTGTATATAAGAGTTGTGTAGTTTGATAAAATAATGATGAAATGGGTGAAAAACTGGCTGAAACAAGTATGGACCTATCTTTAAGTCTTCTGGCGCAAAAATTTCCTTAACCCATTACCAAACGATATCCTGAGTTTTAAAGACACTGTGACAGACACCTTTTGAAAACATTGTGGGAAAAGTTTTCTCCTTTTTCCACAATGTTTCTTCTCTTTCAAAGCCAAATCTCATCATTTGAGTTACATTTAAATTGTCATCTGCACAATGTGCGCTCGTCGCAAAACTATTCTAACTCATTTTTTGTCAAAAATAGGTTTTTTGCATTTATTGGAATAGAATGTCATGATACACGTTATGTTAAAATGTTGGAGCAATATTCCAAGTAGTTTCGGAGATATTGAATTTTTTAAAAGATATTCTATCTCGAAATGATGATGATCTTGGTGCAAAACTATTCCAACTTGAGATAGTATAGTTTTGCACTTAAATTTGGCTTGAAAAGTTGTTATTCAAAGTTATTCTAACTTGATTTTGAAGCAATGAGTGGGTTTTGATGACATCATAAATCTAGCTTCTAATATTATGGAACTGTTTCTAAACAGTGCAGCAACTGTATCTGACCTTTATTGATGCCTTTGGTAAGGAAGGCGAAACAGTTTGATGGAGAAAATGTGTACACTTTGATACTAATGACTTTGACTTTACTTAAACTATTTGTGCATGGTAGGTGAACTGCAGTACTGTCAAGATAATGGTATGACCATTATCAAGTAAAGATCCTTATCCAGATCTGTTAGACATTTTTTTATTTTCTCTGCTAATCAAGTTTAAAATCTGTGTCAAAAGTTATACTAGTTCCTTCCAACATAAACTAAGGCTTTGAACAATAAGTCCAGCTGCTTAGTTTCACTGTCTATAACCGCAATAACTCTTATTGTAAAGACCACTGCAGTAAGCTGTGCCTGTCTTCATATTTTGTATGAAATATGATCACTGTACAGCAGATACATTACATGTGTCTGAAGGGTGGGAAAACCAAAACACCATCTTAGGTTGTCTAATGTGATTCAAGCAATGAAAAGATGAATATTGGCAAGCCACTCTGCAAGACAAGCACCACAAACATGTTAACTCACAGCCAGCAAATCAAGTCTCATAATCATCTTCCCTAAAGCAAAAATCTGATTGTAAGGAATATGTATCTGATCAATTTTGAGCATGGATAGACTAGTCTTACATAGTAGTCTTTGCTTTTCTGCACATGTTGCCAAGCTCATAATGAACTGTACTAGCTGTCATCAATTCTGCAGAGAGTATGCTTAATAAGAAATTAAATTCACAGGGCTACTTGGTGCCATTAAGATCACTGTATCCATTAACACCTGAATTTGAACCTGAATTTCATCACTGTATTGATTAACACCTGAATGTGAATCTGAATTTCACTCCTTGAAAATTCAAGACAGTCCAAAAAGTCTGCTACGAACAAAATGTAACGCTCTCTTGGCTTCCTGTATTCTCTATTATTACAAACTATGTTTTAAAAATGTTGAATAGTATTAATATGGATAGATACTTTTCAATCCCTTCCATTTTAATATGTCTGGAGAAGCCTCCTCCCATTTGAAGATCAGGTATGTTTGGAAAAGCTTAACACCAAGAAACACTACTTGTAGGTGATGCTTTTACCAAAAATAATCTTTTTAAGAAAAACTTGGCACTCTGAACACTTTCCAGCTAAATAATTACTAGATCTATTTATTACAATATATTCATGATAGTCAGACAGCTAAACCTGACCAAGAAGACCAAAATGGTACTATATTCTTTAGCTGTGTTAACAGGAGTTCACTTGTATTTGAAAATACGACCATTTTCAATAACCATGGGCAAAATTTGAATTACATTCTAATAGTATATTATAAATTTTTAAAGTTCTACCTAGGCACAGCCACTTGCCAAAGGTGGGTCCATAATTAGAAGTAAATCATTTGATTATCATTATAAGGCAGAGTCTTCGTTGACCCTAGGGGACACAGTTTGAAGCATTTTGATCCTAGACCTTTTGATAGTGATACATACAAATACTAAAACCATGGGGTTTGTGATTCCACGACAGAAATAAGTCCTTGTAAAACATGAGACCCTCAGGTCAGGACCCACAAATTTTGATGGAAAGAAAATAATTTGAACAATCATGTTTAGCTCTACCATACAACATAATTTTTACTTCCCCATCATGAATGCATTTGCAGACGACAAATTAAATGTCGTTCAAATGATGAAATATCTCTTTGAAAGGTTTAAAAACATTCTGAGAAAAGTGGATGATTGTTTCCAAAACCATTCTTCATAAAAGGCCTAAATTTATGGGATTGTTTGGTTATTAGGGACCACTAGATGATGCTTCATATTACTGTAAATGCAAGTGCTCTAGGTCTGGTGATTTGACTCAACATATCCATAAGGGCATGTTTTTAAAAATCTAGACTCTATTTAAAACAAGTAAACCTAGGGCAGGGCTGTTCTAGGACACTATTTATACAATTTAACTGAAGGACTATTAAATAAAGTTACAGAACTCATTGATCCATTAGGTATTATGGTTTTTGAGAAGATTTCATGTAATTCTTCCAATTGAACTCTGTGTAACACATGCCATCCTCCATGGAAACACCTTTGAAAACATTGAAATAAAACCTTCAGACAATACTACAAAAACCACACATCATTAAGTGTTTTATGATTTCAGAAAAGAATAATTATAATTATATTAAATTATTCAAATTTTCTTTGGTAGGATAGAAAACATTGAGGGATAAAAAGAAAATGCTGGTTACCAGCTATGTTTTCAAAAGGCTTCATCCTTAAGGTCATTAAGACTTGGGATTGTGTGGTAAAGTGTTGAACTCCCTTTAAAACATATAACCATAGGGTAGAACCATGTCTATAGCCCTTAGACTCAATTTGAACTAATTTTGCAGAGCACCGCAAGATGATGCTACATACAAAATATCAAAACTCAATGTTTTCAAGCTTAAAACAAAAGCATCTTTAAATTTCCCTCTGTGCATCTATACAAAACATTTATTTACCCCCAAAAAAGTCGAAGGTCAACCTATGCTTATCATTGGAAGACTCTTTGTACTATTAGTAGTACTGACTACCCTAGGGTATGCCTCTGTTTTTGGAGGAGATGGTTTCTTGGTTGTATTTTAATTTTGCACAATTATGACCACATTCAGTGTCTTTCTTTTCAACCAACTACAGAGGGGACACATAAAATTTGATCACTGATCTTTGAAACTAAATACAGACAGACAAAAGCCTGTGGGTGGTCATACCAGCCCACTTTAAGCACTTTCTGCTCTGGTAAACTAGAAACCGTAATTATCTTTTTATAATGGATGTTTCATATTCTTTGTCATTTTAACAAAAATAGCCATTAAATTGAAATGTTCATAATGTGGATAAAGAAAAACAAAAGGTATACTAATTAGAGCTTGACACACTGTGTATAAATCATGAAGATCAAAATAAGTGTTTCACAGCACAGCACATAAAATCAAAATAAAATTATTTTTTCGAAAACTTATAAGCATTGATTGTGTCCAAAGTACTTCCACATATGTTGGTGGATAAAAAGGTTCAAAACAGCCAATATGAGAAAATTGAATCAGTTTTTTCCCTCTCCTGAAAAATTTGTCAAAACATAGTTAGAATAGTTTTGCGTTGAGCCCTCGACATGCTTTCCATTTGGGCATGTTTTAACCTTTTACCAAACAGTCCAGAGTTTTAACAACCCTGGAGAGGAAAGCTTATGAAAATATTGCAGGAAAAGAAGAAAATGCAGACAACCAGCATTTTCCCATTTGCCTACAATGTTTTCTACCCATTCAAGGGCAAATTCTATCTTTTGAGCCATACATGTATTTGATGTCTTCTGCAAATGCTTTCCATTTTGACAAGATCTAAGATTTTGTCATTTGGTAACAAGTTAAAATTTGTTGTGTGATAAAATAGTTAGCTTTTTACTAAACAAAAAAATTTACACTTGTGCAGTTTGACAGAATCTGTAGACGACCAGTTTAACCCTTTACCACACAAGCCCGACCTTTAACGATCCTGAGAAAGAAACCGTATGAAAACATTGTAGTAAGAGGATAAAATGCTGTTAACCAGCATTTTCTCCTTTTCCCACAATGTTTTCTACCCTTACCAAAACAAATTTCAACTTTTGAGTCACATTAATTTTGTTGTCTGCAATTGCTT
Source organism: Tridacna gigas (assembly GCA_945859785.2). NCBI lineage: Eukaryota > Metazoa > Mollusca > Bivalvia > Cardiida > Cardiidae > Tridacna > Tridacna gigas. The sequence goes on along the minus strand of OX244029.2, from coordinate 9,686,805 downwards.
TCAAATTGGACAAGTCTAAAATTTTGTCGTTTGGTCAAGAGTTAAAATGTGGCTCAAATGAAATGATATGTCTTTTTTAGCTCTTTACCGGACAACAAAATTTTAGAATTGTCCAATTTGAGAGCATCTCCAGACGACAAATTAGATACTGCTCAGATGATGGACTTTGTGTCAGAAAGGGTAGAAAACATTGTGGGAAAAGGAGAAAATGCTGGTTACTAGCATTTTCTCCTGTTCCCACAATGTTTCCATAAGCCTGCTACCTCGGGGTCCTTAAAACTGGAGATTGTGTGGTAAAGGCTAGAAAAAGCCAGAAAAAAATTGTTGGAAATGTTACCATCATGTTCTTGCATTACTTTCAAAAATCTTTTTCCCAAGGGTCGTTAAACCTTGCAATTGTTGATTGATTGACTGAGTGTATGGTGTTTAACGCCATTTTCAACATTATTTCAGTTATATCACGGTGGCCAGTGCACCTATCCATGCTTTCCTGGAGTTTCTTTTACCAATACTCCGCACAATATTCTTTCCAAGCCACTGGCTGCTTTCCCACATAACCATCGTCGAAACAATGGTCAGTGGTGAGAGAGGAATGAATCCTGTCGCGATGACTATCATCAATCCTTGGAAAGAAATTGGCCAAGCCGGGGATCGATCCAGCGACCTCCTATTCTCAAGTCCTGTACGCTACCCTTGCAATTGTGTGGTATAGAGTCAGGAGGGAATAGCATCTTATTTCAGATATAGATGAATGTTCATTAGACAATGGTGGATGTGAGGTGACATGTACAAATGAAGTGGGTTCCTTTGTGTGCTCTTGTCCGACAGGATATCAAGTTGCTGCAGACGGATTTTTGTGTGAAGGTGAAAAAAAATTTAAATTTGAAAATTTACCTCTACGACACAACAAAATTTTAGACCCGTCCAAATTGAGAGCATTTGCAGGCTACAAAATAAATGTGACTGAAAAATTGAAATTTTTTTATTTGGGAAGGGTAGAAAACATTGTGGGAAAAGGAGAAAATGCTGGTTACCATTATTTTCTCCTTTTCCCATAATGTTTTCAAAAGGCTTCTTTCTCAGGGTCGTTAAAAGTCGGGATCATGTGGTAAAGGCTTAATTGAATTCAATGTATATTTCACTTTAATATGATTTATAACTCAGCTCGTTTCCAAACACTCCAATGCTTTAACTCTTTACCACACAATCCCGACTTTTAATGACCCTGAGAAAGAAGCCTTTTGAAAACATTGTGGGAAAAGGAGAAAATGCTGGTAACCAGCATTTTCTCTTTTTTCCCACAATGTTTTCTACCCTTCCCAAAACAAATTTTAATTTTTCAACCACAGTTATTTTGTTGTCTGCAAATGCCTTCAATTTGGACAAGTCTAGAATTTTGTCGTTTGGTAAAGAGTTAACCACCCAGTGGGGGCAAGCCTTTAACCCTTTACCACACCACAAAACTTTACACTTGTCTAAATTGAAAGCATTTTGCACAAGATAAATTAGATATAGCTGATGAAATGAGATTTGTCTGTAAAAGAACAGAAAATATTGTAGGAAAAGGAGAAAATCCTGGTTACCAGCATTTTCTCCTTCTCCCACAAGGTTTTCTAAAGGCCTCTTTCTCAGGGTGGTTAAAATTTGAGATTGTGTAGTAAAGGGTTAAAGACATTGTGATAAAAACATAAAGTGCTGGTAATCAGCATTTTCTCCATTTCAAAAGATGTTTACGGCCCTTTCAAAGACAGATTTCAGCACCGTAGCCACATTTGATTTGTTGTCTGCAAATGCTTTCAATGTGGAAAAGCCATAAATGTTGTCATCTTGTCATCTGCTTATAGGTTAACATGCTGCATAGATATTGTGATTTCACAATCACCATGTAATGCCTAATGAAATAACTTTTATAACTACCACGTGAGTACAAAATATCTTAATCCATATTGGATTCTGTAGAGTCCAGAAAATATGGATTTTCAGAACAGAGCAAGAGTTCAGTTTAGCCGATCAGAAGTTTTGTTATTTTCATTTGGAAATCTTGAAGAGTAAGTCCAAGAATATACTTCAGAATAGTTGGTGAAGACGGACCCTGAAATGGATTTTTCAAAACCATGCAGGCTAGATTCCTAAATGTTGAAATTTCACAACCCTGTGGAAGAAAGCTTTTGGAAACATTTTAGGATTAGGATAATGTGCTGGTAACCAGCATTTTCTCCTTTTCCTAAAATGTTTTCTACCCTTCCCATGACAAATCTCATCATTTAAACCACATCTCCTTCGTTGTTTGCTAACACTTTTAATATGGATGAGTCTAAAATTTCCTAATCTGGTAAAGAGTTAAAAGAGTCAGTTTACTTGTTAGCTCGGCTGTTTTCAAAGAAAACATCGAGTTTTTGTCGTTGCCTTGACATGTTCGTGCAAAAACTTGGACGTTTTAAATAGCCCTTTTATTACTGAAGATATTTACTTCAAAGTCAGACAAATTGTTCACTATCAAAAAGGGAACCCGTACAGCAAGGGCAGATGTCTGTTAAAGCATTTTTGATACAGTTATGTCCCTTTTTGAACTTAGAATTTTCACTGAAATTCAAGCAACTGCAGCCAGGTATTTACACCCACATGCAGTTCTCTTGTGCATACTTTCCTGTGTAGTTGAAACGTGTAGCTTTTATTTAATCCACGACATTTGGTCGAAAACCATGTTTGTTGAAAACAATCCCTTGCCCTAACCCTAACCCAGACAAATTGTGGCCCAAATCTTCCTCCCAGACAGAGCTGTTCATGAAATAAATCTAGGAATCTGTAATTTGAAACATTCGTAGATTTTGACAAAACGCCGTTTCAACAAAATGTCGTGCACTGGCTTTTATTACCATCTATTGCTTTTACCATTCTTACCAGACATTGACGAATGTGTAGAACAAACATCTGGTTGTGAACAAGTCTGTAACAACACAGAGGGAGGTTATGACTGTAGTTGTAATGAAGGATATACACTCAATGTGGATGACATCATATGCTCTGGTGAGTGGTCTTTAACCCTTTACCACACAATCCCGACTTTTAACGACCCTGAGTAAGAAACCTTTTGAAAACATTGCACAATGTTTTCTTTCCTTCCCAAATCAAATTTCAATTTTTGAGTCAAATTTATTTTGTCGTCTGCAAGCGCTTTCAATTTGGACAAGTCTAAAATTTTGTTTTTTGTTAAAGAGTTAGTTTTGTAAAATCCATGTTTATTGAAAAAAAAGGTGTCCATGGTAGCCAATTATATTTTGCTCTTTACCAGACAAAACAAAACCTGTCTATATTGGAAGCATTTGCAGACAACGAAATTTAATATTGCTCAAATGCATTGAGGAAAATTTTCAAATTACAAACATTCTGAAGAATTATGGTTATACCAATGAGCAAAATCAACAAATGCAATAGGTAACCCATTTTACTTTACTATGGGTCCAGTTTAGAGTTCAACTCTTTACTACACAACAAAATTTTAGACTGGTCCAAATTGGAAGCAATTGCAGACGACAAATTAAATGTGACTCAAAAATTGAAATTTGTTTTGGGAAAGGTAGAAAACATTGTGGGAAAAGGAGAAAATGCTGGTTACCAGCATTTTCTCCTTTTCCCACGATGTTTTCAAAAGGCTTCTTTCTCAGGGTCGTTAAAAGTCGGGATTGTGTGATAAAGGGTTAACTGTTTACCAAATAGCAAACTTTTAGAATTGCCTAAACCCAACGCATTTGCAGACAACAAATTAAGTGGGGATTAGCTGCCTTTGAAAGGGTAGAAGACATTGTGGTAATCAGTCCTCAAAAGTCTTCTTTTTCAAGGTTGTTAAAAGTTGGGACTGTGTAGTACAGAGTTAAAAGATACTAGTAAGTGCTTGTTGTTTGAGTTAGTGCAGAGAAATCATATTTGATTTATAAAGTGGTAAGTGTATAAGTTTTGTTGACTGTAAGAGGAAACTTTTTATCATAATTATATTAACCGTTAACCCTTTCCCAAACGACAGATTTTGGGCTGGTCCAAATTGAAAGAGTTTGCAGATGACAATTTTAAATTTGATGAAAATGGCAGAAAGGTCTCAAAAAGGGTAGAAAACACCGTGGGAAAAGGAGAAATTGCTCGTTATGAGCAATTTCTCCTTTTCCCACAGTGTTTTCAAAAGACTTGCACTGCAGACACGTGAAAACCAGGGCTTGTTTGGGAAAGGGTTAAAGCATCTTTGACAACAAAAGTTGCCTCTGCAGCCAATGTAGATCAAGATCAGACTGCACAAAATGTGCAGTCTAATCTTTGATCTGCACTGCTTTGCTGAAACATTAACAACAAAAAGTAATTACAAATTTGCAATTATCTAGGTCTATTTATTTATTTATTCTAGACTGAAAATGCACAGGTTTATTTGGAGCTTTAAGAATTAAAAAATTTTTGGACTTTTTGTGCCCCTTCTGTACATAGGTTTTGTTGACACTGTGAGAAAAGGAGTGAGTCCATGGTGCCTTCTTGAATAAACTTCAGAGAACTTTTAACCATTAGAGTGCCGAATGAACCAAATAAACATTTTTTGTTAAAAAATTAGACCTAAATAATTGCAATTTTATGATGGCTTTGTTCTATAGTGTTTTGGCAAAGAGGACAGTGTAGATTGAAGATCAGACTACACATTATGTGCAATCTAATCTTCATCCACAGTGTCTGCAAAAGCAACTATAATTGTGAAAGGGGCTTTAACCCTTTACCACACAGTCCCAACTTTTAACAACCCCAAGTGAGAAAGCTTTTGAAAACATTGTGGGAAAGGAGAAAATGCTGGTGACCAGCATTTTCTCCTTTTCCCACCATGTTTTCTACCTTTCTTAACACAAGTTTCAATTTTTGAGTCACATTCATTTTGTCGTCTGCATATTCTTTCAATTTGGAAAAGTCTAGAATTTTGTCGTTTGATAAAGAGTTAAGGGTTACGTGTGAATCATTTAAGTACCATGAATTGTAATTACATGTATGATCGTGTATATGAAAGAATAGATCAGTGAAGCTGCATGCAGTGTGCACTGTCGATGCTGAGTGTCCGTCCTGTTTCCTCATTCTTTTGTATTTCAGACATTGATGAATGTTCATTTGACAATGGTGGATGTGAAGTGACATGTACAAATCAAGTGGGATCTTTCCTGTGCACATGTCCGACTGGATATCAAGTTGCAGCAGATGGATTTTTGTGTGAAGGTTAAGAAAAAGAAAAATCAAAACTTTTTAATGAGCCATGCTCTGAGAAAAGGGGGCTTAATGCATCTGCGAAAAGTATCCACCCAGGTCAGCCTGCGCAGTCCGCGCAGGCTGACCTGGGCCGAAACTTTTTGCTATCGGTCAATTCTCTGTATGCCAAAGGACCATTCTACCTAATGATACAGTTGGTTGTTAGACATAATGAGTTATAAGGATCCCTAACTTGCTTGATATCATACAGCACAGAGATGCATGAAGCCCCCTTTTGCCAGAGCATGGCTCAAATTTAATTGAATGCAGTGTATTTATGTCTTCCGCTCATTAACCATTATCTTGCTAAATAAATTAAATGAAACAACATGCAGTCAAATCTTGATCTCCTCTGTCCACAAAGGTCAGTGAGTTGTGCTTAGCAGCCACAGGGTTAGCAAGACAATAAAATTTTAGACATTTCCAAATTAAAATAATCTGCATACTAGAAATTAGATAAGGCTCGAAAGATGGAATTTGGTTTCAAAAGAGTAGAAAAGGTAGAAGAAAAAACTGCTTTTTTTTAACTACTTACAACACAACCCCAAGTTGTAATGACCCTGAGAAAGAAAGCTTCTGAAAACATTGTGAGAAAAGGAGAACATGTTAGAAATGTTTTGAATTCAAACAAATTTATGGAGTATATTTGTTTTTTTTCATTTATTTCATCGAGTGAACATCATTCTAATATTCTCATGAGTGGCGCACCCTTGAGTGAAAATATTGCCGTTTGATGTTCACGAGATGAAATAGATTTTGATCTTTCACTGAAAAAAAAACAGATATTCTATTTATTTCATGCTTCTAACCCCTTTTCTGTAGTGACTTGTGAAGTACGCCTCTTGGTATTTCTATAACGGTGAGTTTATCAATCTGTAAATTCATTGGTCAAAACAGTGAAATTATCAAACCATAATCCACCATTATTTACGGATAAACTACCAAAAAGCATGAAATAAAAACTTTTAGCTTGCGGTAAGGAGTTAAAAGTGTTTGCTTAGTTTCAATCTCTTTTATGTATTTTCTTGTGTGGCTTATACATCTACATGATTTTATACCATTCATTATTTTTGCCATTATTTTGCAGACATTGATGAATGTGTAGAACAAATATCTGGTTGTGAACAAGTCTGTAACAACACAGAGGGAGGTTATAACTGTAGTTGTAATGAAGGATACACACTCAATGTGGATGACATCACCTGCCTTGGTAAGGAATCTGTAACTTTAGCATGGAAAATACTTGGGATATATGATAGAGATTTTCTGATCCCACATTTTGGGGTCAAAAATAGGCTCCGAAAAATTCCCATATTTATTATTTTTCCCAATTTTATACCTTAAATTTCTCAAATTAGTAACAAAATTGAGTTGTGAGGTCTGACCCGTTTTCAAGCTTATGGAAGAACTGTAACTCTGTGTTAACGCTTTACCACACAATCTTGACTTTTAACGACCCTAAGGAAGAAGCCTTTTGAAAACATTGTGGGAAAAGGAGAAAATGCTGATAACCAGCATTTTCTCCTTTTCCCACAATGTTTTCTACTCTATCTAAGGCAAATTCCATTATTTTAGTCACATTAAAATTGTCGTCTGCAAATGCTTTCAATTTGGACCAGTCAAAATTTTTCTTGTGTGGTAAAGAGTTAAAATAGGACAGAGCATTTTGGAAACAGGTATTAAAATCCTGCTATTTCAAGCAAGATTTAGAAAACATTACTTTTTTTGATATTTTTGATTACATGCTAGTCAAGAAAACTTGCTTTGCCATATAGAAAATTATATACTGTAGTCACTAAAATTAATATGTACAGACTGTTTCCATTGTCCGTATTCACCAACCATTCTGAAGAATATTCTTAGTCTTGCTCTTCAAGATTTAGAAAACTTGAAAATAACACAATTTCTGATTGGCTAAACCAAATGGTTTCACCAATCAGAAGTCGTGTTACTTTCAAATGTAGAAAATTTTGGAGAATAAGACTAAGAACATTTTTAAGATTGGTTGGTGAATACGGACCCAGATCAGTGCACTTCTTTGAGTTTCAAGGTTGAAAATAGCATCTCAAAAGTTTTTCAAAAATTTTTGAAAAATTTATGCACTCATTTTCCCTATTCAAAGGCATTTGGCCCCTAAATTTACCTTTTTCCCAAAGGACAAAATTTTAGGCTTGTTCCACATTGAAGGCATTTGTAGACAACAAATTGAATAAATCTGAAATCATGGGATTTGTCTTGGAAGCGTAGAAAACATTGTGGGAAAAGGAGAAAATGCTGGTTAGCTCTAATAGAATAGATCTAACTTATAATTAACAAAAATTTTTTCGAATGACTGTCACATTTAGTTCTCAAAATAGGTACTCTTGTCAATTCTCATACAAAAGAGTTTTTTTCCTCATATTTTTAAAGGTAAAAAATCCAGGAAATTTTCAATAAATCATTTTGTTTGATTTTTACAGATATAGATGAATGTTCCTTAGACAATGGTGGATGTGAGGCGACATGTACAAATGAAGTGGGTTCCTTTGTGTGCTCTTGTCCGACAGGATATCAAGTTGCAGCAGACGGATTTTTGTGTGAAGGTGAAAATATTTTCATAAGCCAAGACCAAAGAAAGTACAATAAATAGAATATTTCTTTTTATCTATTTAGGTTGAATGGATATATAGAGAATCTCCGTTATTCATTGCAACAATTTGTAATAGGTTGCAGCAGATTAATTTTCTTGTGAAGGTGAAAATACTTTTTTATTTCTTGCTTTCCGGTAGTTTATTGGAAAATAATGGTAGAATATGGTGTGATAATAATGCTGTTTCATTCAGTGAACTTACTGCTTTGATAAACTCACTGGTACAAAACTGTTTTTCCCTTTCAAATGCACTGGATCTATTTCAGACAGTGATTAAATCGAGTAGTTTACTGATTCTGTTAAATAGTAGTTAAGGGCGCTTCTTCATTTACCAGGAATTGTTCATTATTCTATATAAATGATGCAATTATCTTGGAGGTGTCCCCTGCATTTTTTCCCCCTTTTAACCCTTTACCAGACGACAAAATTATAATCTTGTCCAAATTGAAAACATTGGCAGATGACAATTTCAGTTTGGCTCAAATGGCGCAATTTTTCTGTGATAGGGTAGAAAACATTGTGGGAAAAGGAGAAAATGCTGGTTACCAGTATTTTCTCATTTTCTCCCCCACAATGTTTTCAAAAGGCCTCTTTCCCACGGTCATTAAAAGGCGGCATTGCGTGGTAAAGGGTTCAAGACAATCCTGTCTTCTGAGCCATATTTAATTTGTCAACTGCAATTAATTTGATTTTTGACATATTAAAAAATTCTTGTTCGGTAAAGGGTGAATAAGTTTAAAAAACCAGTTCGGAGAAATTATTTACATTTCAGATTCAGACTTGTGGATTCCAAGATTTAGAGCTAATGGTTGTTATCACTTGTAAAAATATTCTTATCAATACTTTTTGAAGACATTGATGAATATTGAAACTAATGATTATAATTGTCTCTAACGTGAATTTGATTTTTTGTTTCTGTCTTTCTATTTCTATACGACTTTCTCACCCATATTTTTGCAGTCATCATTGAATATTCAGGTGCAACAAAAAATTTGTGATTGTTTTCAGCTTGATTTGAAAATTCACTCTTTTCTTCTATTTGTATAAAATTTTCTCGTCCACATTTTTGCAGACATTGATGAATGTTCCCAAGGAACTAATGATTGTGCACAGGTGTGTTCCAACACAGTGGGAAGTTATAACTGTAGCTGTAACGACGGATTTGTTCTAAACCTGGATGGGATAACGTGTTCAGGTATTTTTGAATTCTGCACTAAACGACAGCAATTTAGACTTATCCATATTGAAAGCATTTGCTGATGACAAATTAATCTTTTACTGCACAGTCCCTTGTTTTCATGGCCATGAGAAAGACTGCTTTTGAAAACATTGTGGGAAAAGGAGGAAATGCTGGTAACCAGCATTTCCTCCTTTTCCCACAATGTTTTCTGTCCTCTCAAAGACAATTTCCACCATTTGAGCATGCATTTGATTTGTCGTCTGTAAATGCTTGTGATTTGGAAAAAAACTTCAGTTTTATTTTTTTTTTTTTTTGGTAAAGAGATAATAGATCAAAGAGTGGGATCTATCTGTAAAAGGGTAAGAAACAATGTGGAAATGGTGAAAATGCTGGTTACCAGCATTTTCTTCTCATACACAATGTTTCAAAAGCTTTCTCCATCAGTAACCTGGTGGTTGCAGGTACAATACCTGGTTAAGGCAAACTTTCTTTCAGGCAATTTTCGCTTCTTTTCTCTAATACATGTGGGCGAAGTAGTCAGTGGCTTGGAAAGAAAGTTGTGCCAGTACTGGTGTGAGAAAACCAGGAAAGAGATGCATTGGTGCACTGACGGCCATGATATCACTGAAGCTGTTAAAATGGTGTTAAACTCCAATACAAACAAACAATCCATCAGGGTTGTTATTGTTTCGTCAAGGGTTAATAATTGAAGAAAATGAAAAAAAGATAAACCACAGGCATGTAACCTGTAGGCTGCTAAGCATGACTCAGGGACCTATTGAGGACAGTGTAGATCAAGATCAGACTGCACAGAATGTGCAGTGTGATCTTGAATCCACACTGCCTGATAAGCAGTTATCTTTTCCCTAAAGATACCTTTGAAATAGCAAAATTTGGGTTTTTACTATCAGCTTGAACGTTTCATTTCACTTATTTAGCATGATAAGGGTTAAGTGCAGATGTACTTCAACTCTTTACCAGAAAAGAGAATTTTGTGGTGTCCATTGTTGTGATGTGGTGTCAGTGGTCATGAGGTAGAGCATCGGCCTTGTAACCAGAAAATCTTGAGTTTGATACATGTACTTAGGAGCATGTGTCAATTTTGGAAATGTTCATTGGCCCACAAATTTTGATGTGAGAGCTGGTGTAGTTTCAAGGAAGAGAGATTAGTATAAGATGCAAGAACTTGTTTCTCAATAGATGTAAAATAGATATGTTTAAACTAAAACTAGTTTAACTCTTTACCAAACGACACAATATTAGACTGATCCAAATTGACAGGATTTGCAGACGACAAATTAAATGTAGCTCAAATGATGATTTCTTTTTTGGATAGGGTAGAAAACATTGTGGGAAAAGGAGAAAATGCTGCTTACCAGCATTTTCTCCTTTTCCCACAATGTTTTCAAATGGCTTCTTTCTCAGAGTCGTTAAAAGTCAGGATTGTGTGGTAAAGGGTTAATTAAGTTTAGAGTAAACATATCTATAGACTGTTAACCATAAAACAAATTTTACACCTTGTCCAAATTCGAAGGTTTTTTTACACGACAATTTAACTCTTTACCAAACGACAAAATTTTAAACTGGTCCAAATTTAAAGCATTTACAGACGACAAATTAAATGTGGCTGAAATGATTGCATTTGTTTCTGAAAGGTAGAAAACATTGTGGGAAAAGGAGAAGATGCCGGTTACCAGCACTTTCTCCTTTTCCCACAATGTTTTTAAAAGGCTTCTTCTCAGGGTCGTTAAAAGTCGGAATTGTGTGGTAAAGGGTTAAATGTGGCTCAAATAAAGTGATTTTTCTATTAATTGATAGAAAACATTGTTGGTTCTTTTGTTTATTTGTTTTGGTATACAAACAAACTGTTTTTCTGTTTCAATTTAGATGTAGACGAATGTTTATCAGACAATGGAGGATGTGAGGATACGTGTTCAAATCTCGTGGGCTCCTATCTGTGCCAATGTCCACCACAGTACCAGGTTGCACCAGACGGACTATCTTGTGAAGGTTTATACTGCTATATAGACATTTTTTATTTGAGCCATGCTCTGGCAAAAGGGGGCTTAAGGAATCCCTGTGATGCATGATTCCAAGCAAGTCATCACTTGATTACAGATCCATAAAGTCCATTTTGTCTAACAATCGGCTGGATCATGAAGTAATCTGGTCCTTAGATATGCAGAAAATTGACCAACAGCAAAAAGGATTGACCCAGGTCAGCCTGCTCAGACTGCGCAGGCTGACCTGGGTCAATACTCTTTGCAGATGCATTAAGCTCCCTTTTCACAGAGCAATGCTCATTTACTTTTTAGACTAGCGATCTGAAGACTGCTGGTGTAATGCCATGGAGAGTGATCCGGCTTCAGATGTAAACAAAAAAACCCATAATTGTCAAAGACTGCCTGACAGGAAATAATTCTTTCTGCTAGAAATCATAATTCCATTTAACCCTTTACCCCACAATGCCGCCTTTTAACGACCTGGGAAAGAAGCCTTTTGAAAACATTGTGGGAAAAGGAGAAAATGCTGGTAACCAGCATTTTCTCCTCTTCCCACAATGTTTTCTACTCTATCAAAGAAAATTTGCACCATTTGAGCCACATTAAAATTGTCGTCTGCAAATGCTTTCAATTTGGACAAGGCTAAAATTTTGTCGTATGTTAAAGGGTTAATATGACATTGTTGACATGAACTACAAGTCCCGGAAGTTGGTCAGAATGTTTGGCTTGATCATAACTTAGACAAGTTCACTTTGTAAGTGGGTCACCTATGGTCAAAAGGTAGGTAATTGGGACAAATTTTAAAAAACCTTATGTGTACAATTTTCAATCTCATACTCATCAGATTGGATCAGAATGTTTGTCTTGATGATGTCTCTAGTGAGTTTGAAAATGTGTCAGCCTGATACAATAAAAAGGTCACTTGGTCATATGAGAGAGAAATATTGACTACCATTATACTTCATGTTATGTTATCAAAGATACATAGGCTTAGTTGAGTGATTCAGGGCTATCACAGCCCTCTTGTATTGTGTTGTCCACAAATGCTTTCAATATGGATCTGTCTAAAAATTTGGTGTTTCCAAAGATCTGTTGTCAAACTCTTTTATTTTGACCTAATTACTTTGCAAGGCATCTGTTGAAATCTCTGCTGAATAAAGTATTTAACTCTGTAACAAATGACAAAATTTTGTTGGGAATGTCCAGAATGACAGAATTTACAGAGGACAAATCAAATGTAACTCAAAATAATGTATGTACTATGTAGTTGGTCTTTGAATTTGTAGGAAACATTGTGGGAAAGGAGAAAATGCTGGTTACCGGCATTTTCTCCTTTTGATTCTGGTTACCAGCATTTTCTCCTTTCAAGTGATGTTTTCAAAAGCCTTTTTACCTCGGGGTTAGTAAAATGTGGGATTGTTTAAGGGATTAACTCTTTACCGAACAACAACATTTTAGACTTGTCCAATTTTGAAGCTTTTACTAACAACAAATTAAATATGGCTCAGCTGATGAAATTGGGCTGTTTAAAGGTAGAAAACATTGGAGGAAAAGAAGAAAATGCTGGTTACCAGCATTTTCTCCTTTTCCCACAATGTTTTCAAAAGCTTTTTTACCACAGGGTTGATAAAAAGAAATAATCCACTGATTTTTTCCTTTTACAGACTTTGATGAATGTGCCAAACAGACATCCAGTTGTGAACAAGTGTGTATTAATACAGTGGGAGGTTACAACTGTAGCTGTTTGGACGGTTTTGATCTAAATGTGGATGGAATCACATGCGCAGGTATTATTTGAATCCTTTTTCATACAATCCCAAGTTTAAATGACACCTTTTTTCTACCTTTTTTAGCTCACCTGAGCACGAAGTGCTCGAGGTGAGCTATTGTGATTGGTCATTGTCTGTCGTCCGTCCGTCCGTTCACAATTACAAAAAAAATCTTCTCCTCCTAAACTAACAATCAGATTTCAATCAAACTTCACAGAAATGATTCTTAGGTCATGCTCTTTCAAAAAACTTCAAAGAATTGAATTCCATGAAGAACTCTGGTTGCCATGGCAACCGCAAAAAAAAAAAAAAAAAATCTTCTTGTCCCAAACTGTAAGGGCTAGAGCTTTCATATATGGCATGTAGCATCATCTAGTGGCCCTCTACCAAAATACTTCAAATTATGGCCCTAGTCTGGAAATTGGCCCTATGTTGTGGGTTCTCGGATTTCACATAAAGATAAAGAAGGAAATCTTTAAAAATCTTCTTGTCCCAAACCGTAAGGGCTAGAGCTTTCATACGTGGCATGTAGCATCATCTAGTGACCCTCTACCAAAATACTTCAAATTATGGCCCTAGTGTTAAAAATTGGCCCTATGTTGTGGGTTCTTGGATTTCACATAGAGATAAAGAAGGAAATCTTAAAAATTCTTCTTGTCCCAAACTGTAAGGGCTAGAGCTTTCATATATGGCATGTAGTATCATCTAGTGGCCCTCTACCAAAATACTTCAAATAATGGCCCTAGTGTGGAAATTGGCCCTGTGTTGTGGGTTCTCGGATTTCACATAGAGATAAAGAAGGAAATCTTTAAAAATCTTCTTGTCCCAAACAGTAAGGGCTAGAGCTTTCATATATGGCATGTAGCATCATCTAGTGACCCTCTACCAAAATACTTCAAATTATGGCCCTTGTGTTAAAAATTGGCCCTATGTTGTGGGTCTCGGATTTCACATAGAAATAAAGAAGGAAATCTTTAAAATTCTTCTTGTCCCAAACCGTAAGGGCTAAAGCTTTCATATATGGCATGTAGCATCATCTAGTGGCCTTCTACCAAAACACATAAAGTTATGGTCCTGGTGTGAAAATTAGCCATATTTTGTTGGTCTCGGATTTCACATAGAGATAAAGAAGGAAATCTTTAAAAATCTTCTTGTCCCAAACCGTAAGGGCTAGAGCTTTCAAATTTGGCCTGTAGCATTATGTTGTTGAGTCTTCTTGCAAGTGGTTGTGGGAAAGAGGTTGATCAGCATTATATCTTGAAAAGAGTCAACTCAGTACTGATCTGCTAAAATATTAATTAATTTCTTGAGCATCTCTGCAACAATTACAGTAAACTTTGCATATTACTATATTGCTTAATACGATATATTGCTTATAATGACGTTAATCCCTTGGTCCCAACAGGGTCTCTTTTTATAAGAATATACATCAGTTAAAACGATATTCAGATAAAACGATATGATTTCTTCAGTCCCCTGAGTATCATTATAAGTGGAACCCTATTTTGGGCTGTCGCAGATGTCAACCCGTACCAGGTATGTGCCACTACTGGGAAACACTGAGTCTTTTAACTGCTTTCTGCAATTATTGTCTAATTGTTGTCAACTTTTCATTTGCCTGTCTATCAAAAGGTCATTGCATATCTAATTTATTTTTGGACCTACTCATAAAAAAGGTATAATCACAATATTAAGACTGAATATGAAGGCCATATCTGTGAACGATGGCTTATTTGCAGAGCAAAAGACAAGAGGCAAGTGGCCATAACAATGACAGCTAAGTTGCATTTCAGGTGAGCGATTTAGGACCATCATGGTCCTCTTGTTTAAGAAAAATCCCATTGTTTAAGGGGCACTTAATTTGTTGACTGCAAATATGTTCAGTTTGTACAAGTCTAAAATTTTGTTGCTTGGTAAAGTGTTCACATTTTATCAGACAACAAAATGTTGCACTAGTAAAATAGGAAGGCATTTGCAGTCAGTGTATTGAAGTTTGCTCCAGCAATAGGATTGAAAGGTAAAAATAGGTTTGGTACCAAGGAGTTGAATATTCTGAAAGTGAACTAGTATTTGGATATACAGACTTCGGACACTGAAATAAAATTCTAGAAATCAATATTCAAATATATTTGAAGAATAAAAGCAAATATAAATTCTGTATTCTGTTCTGATATATGAAAATTGATTATCCATGTTCTCCAAGGATGTTGTTAATCCTATACCACACAATCCTGAGTTTTAACGACCCTTAGGAAGGAGGGTTTTGAAAACATTGTGAGTAAAGGAGCAAATGCAGGTTATCGAAAGGACTGCTTTTAGAACAAAAAAAATGATTTACTTTTGGTGAAAAGTTAATTAATGGTTAGGTTTGCTCTTTCTTTGATATTAGTTCTGTATGTTTCGAAACGTTACGTAAAGTTCTGCCAGGACAAATATTTCAGCCACTTATAACAGTATATAAATATCAAATGTAATAAAATTTTGTTTAACCCTTTACCACACAACCCCGACTTTTAGCGACCCAGACAGAAAAGGCTTTTGAAAACATTATGGGAAAAGGAGAAAATGCTGGTAACTAGCATTTTCTCCTTTTCCCACAATGTTTTCTTACCTTTTAGAGACAAATTCCATTGTTTCAGCCACATCTAATTTGACGTCTGCATATGCTTTCAATTTGAACAAGCCTAAAATTTTGTCGTTTGGTAAAGGGTTAAATAAAATACAGGTTGTGCTGAAAATGCATATGAATCATGCTCTGTGAAAAGGGGTTTAATGTATCTACGAAACGTATGGACCAAGATCAGCCTGCGCAGTCCACACAATCTGACCTGGATCAAAACTTTTGCTATTGGTCAGTTTTCTGTACATCCAAGGACCAGCCTACCTCATGATTCATATGGTTGTAAAAAAAAAAAACTGGCCATGGATCGATGATTATGTGACGGCTTGATTGGTACAATGCATCACGGAGATGCATTAAGCCCAGTTTTGCCAGAGCATGGCTCATATGAAAATAAATCTTGTAACTGTTCATTGGATGACAAAACTTTTAGACTTTCCATATTTTAGGCACTGGCAGGCAACAAGTTAAATGTGGATAACATAGTGGGATAAATTTACTTTTGAAAATGTTGAAAACATTGTGGGAAAAGAAGAAAATGCTTGCCACCAGCATTTTCTCTTTTCCCACAATGTTTTAGAAAGCCTTTTACATGAGTGTTATTAAAACTCAGGATTATTTGGTAAGGATTAATTTATCCAAGATTAAAAGACTAGACGTGCTGAAATTGCATATAAAAATTAATCTTTTCTTTAACTCTTTACCACACAATGAAATTTTAGACATATTCCCATTGAAAGCATTTGCAGATGTCAAATTAAATATGGCTCAAATGACGAAATTTATCCTTGATAGGGTAGAAACATTGTGGGAAAGGAGAAAATGCTGGTTTAACCAACATTAAATTTTTCTCTTTTCCCTACCATATTTTACCTTCTCTTTAAGGGTTGCTAATAGATTGGGTTGTGTGGTAAAGGGTTAAAAACTTTGTTTTTCTTTTTAATTCTAGATGAAGATGAGTGTTCACTCAACAACGGAGGATGTGAGGATACATGTATGAATCTAGTAGGATCCTATCTGTGTTTATGTCCAACAGGATATGACGTTGCAGCAGACAGACTAACTTGCGAAGGTTTGTCATTCAAACAAGTACATGTAATTCAAAAAATACAGGGAAATCTGATGTTTGAAACTTTCAAGTGATTTGATTCTGTATGAGGAGTGTTCAAATATGAATGCATCTAAACACCTAAAATTTGATTCTTCATGTGTTTCACTGAAAATTTTATTTTGTTCCCTCAAAGTATTCACCTCCAACAGGTCCAGTCTCTGGATCCAATCTTTGAAGGCATTTTCATAGTCTTTTCTAGGTATACCATGCAGACACTGGAATATTGTGGAACCGAGATGTTTGTGCCAAACAAATTTTTGACCTGAAAGGTATTTTTTTGGCTTAAAAAAAATTGGAAACAAAAAGAAGTCACAAGGGACAAGGTCAGGTGAATACGGAGGGTAGGGGAGTACAACGACTTTTTCCTGCTTCAGAAAGTCTTGCACCCTGTACAAAAGACAAGGACTGAAACTGATGGCTTACACACGTTGAAATAGAATTGAAAGAACATGAATTCCAAACTAAAACTTTGTATATCTGTTGGAGGTGAATACTTTGAGGGAATAAAATAAAAATTTCAGTGAAACCTATGAAGAGTCAAATTGTAGGTGCTTTGATGCATTCATATTTGGACACTCCTTGTATTCATTTTCAAGTTTTTTGCTTGAAGGGACATGACTTATGAAAATACATTGTTACTAAGGAGTTCTGATTTCAACCTTTGAAGTGCTGAGTAAATCCAACAGTTTTGGTCTAGAATAAGAATTTCATGGTCTCTTAAATTTTCTATGATGTTTCAGCTCAGCAGACAGTATAGATCAAAGATCAGACTGCATGTTATGTGCAGTCTGATCTTGATCTACATTGGCCACAAAAGCAACCTATATGGTGATTGGCGCTTGGAGGTGTAATATGGTGATCAGAAGTACTGCTTCATTGTTTTAGGTGTTGGAAGACTTGATTTTTTATCAGATGTCAAAAACTTTTGCTCAATGTTGGAAGCTGTTGTGGATGCCAGATATGACACAGGCGGAGAGATTTGTCTTTGAGAGTCTAGGAAAAATTGCTGGAAAAGGTACCCACTAACCAGCATATTTCCCTTTTCTCCCAATGTTTTCTGAAGTCTTCTTTAATTCTTTACAACACAATCCCAACCTTTAATTTGAGTTAGAGGAAGAAGGCTTTAGAGAACACGATGGGGACAGGAAGAAATACTTCTTCAATCAATTGTATAAAAAATTTTACGCTCATTTTTGGATTTCTTTTTTTTTTTTACAGACTTTGACGAATGTTCAAAACAGACCTCTAATTGTGAACAAGTGTGTATAAATACAGTAGGAAGTTATAACTGTGGCTGTAATGATGGATTTGCTCTAAATCCAGATGGGTTTACATGTTCGGGTTAGTATAGTCTGCTTAGTCATTATCTCTTGTAGGTGACGTTTTTGCAAAAAAAAAAGAAATAAAAATTGAAATAATTAAGTGATAATTTGCATGGTAAAATGCATCACAGAAACGCATTGAACCTCCTTTTGCCAGAGCATGGCTTAAATACTTTTAACCCTTTACCACACAGTCCCAATATTTAACAACTCTGAGAAAGGAAGCTTTTGAAAACATTGTGGGAAAAGGAGAAAATGCTGGTAACCAGCATTTTCTCCTTTTCCCAAAATGTTTTCTACCCTATGAAAGAAAAAAAAAAATGCATCATTTAAGCTACATCAAAATTGTCATCTGCAATATGCTTTCAGTGTGGTCAAGTCCAAAATTTTATTGTTTGGTAAAGGGGTAAGGAGCGATGCCTGCTTCTATTTTGACTGGGCTTATCGGCCTTGTTTTCTAAGGATTACTGCAATGAAATGATTTCTATAAGATCATGTTTGAACCTCCTGTAATATTCACTTTTCCTTGTATTTCTAGACATTAATGAATGTGTAACAAACAATGGCGGATGTGAAGAGACATGTACAAATCAGGTGGGATCTTTTGTGTGTTCATGTCCGACAGGATATCAGGTTGCTGCAGATGGGCTTCTTTGTGAAGGTTTGCATGTTGTTTAAATTTATAAATGACTTAACCCTTACTGAAAAACTCATTGAGGAACATTACGTGAAAACTGTTTTGAAATTATGCACTACTTCATTTGTTTTTTATGTATTTTCGAAACACCGGTCCAAAAAAAAAACTGATGTCCATGACATCAGACTTGTTATTGCATATGTTTAAATTCTGTTCAACATCCTTATACATGTTATAGATTTATTTCCATCCTAACACTGGTCTCAATACTACAGGAGTCATAAATTTGCTTAATTAGTTTTGATGTAAGGTATGTCACAATGTCAGACATTATTCGGTCTTATCCTTCATATTACTAAATATATGGACCACTCCTCATTGAAAAAGAATAAGAAAATATATGATACGGAATCAAGTTTGATCTATTTACATGTTTAACTATATATGTTTGCCTTTCCTTGAAATATATTGGTAAGAACAGTTAATATCATTAAAGCGATACAGACCCTCATAAGCCTCTTGCTTGTCTAAACAGCTAGTTAACCCTTTACTACACTATGCCGACATTTAACAACCCTGAGGAAGAAGCCTTTTGAAAACATTGTGGGAAAAGGAGAAAATGCTGGTAACCAACATTTTCTCCTTTTTCCAAAATGTTTTCTACCCTATGAAAGAAAAAACACATTATTTAAGCAACATTGAAATTGTCGTCTGCAAATGTGTTCAATTTGGATGGGTCTAAAACTTTGTCCTTTGGTATAGGGTTAACTCTACTTCATGGCTAAACTTTGTAATCATCCAAATTGAATGCATTTGCAGACAACAAATTAAATGTGTTCTAAATGGTAGGATTTGTAATTGAAGGCTTGAAGACATTGTTGGAGATGGAGAATATGCTGGTTATCAGTATTTTCTTCTTTCCCACGATGTTTTTAGAAAGGCTTTATTATCAGGGTCGTTAATACTCTGGATTATTGGTAAAGGGATGAAGAAAAGGGATAAGCTTGGTTATAAATTGTATGCATTACATGTTTATTCCACCTGAGTTGCATACAAAGGGATTTCTTGAATTCAGAAATAGAGGATCTTACATGAGTGTATAAATTATGTTTTATCATTTTTATCAAAAGAGATGACTAAAATTATATGATGCGAGTCTTGGCAAGTGTCATATACATTTTAGTCAATGAGTTTTATAAAAATGATAATATATAAACACAAATGTGAGATTCTGTTTATCACATAAAACAAATGACAGACAAATAAGTATCCTTCAGCCTTTATAACGTTCACGGGTCCATGTTTACAGTTGTAGTTCGGTTTCAAATGTGTACATGCAGAAGTAGATAGCTCTTTGACATTTACACTGAAAGTAGAAAGAAACAGTTTCTAGAGGGGATAATTCAACCTATTTCCGCAATTTAATTGATTTTAAAAGACTTCAGCTGCATTTTTTGGTTTTTATTACACTTGAAAACAAAAAAGTTTCCATGTGTATACGCCCCAGCAACAGTGACGTCATTTTTTCCGCGAAACAGAGTAGTAGTATAAATTTTGGCATATGCTGTGGCTGGTTTCTCTGGCTTCACGCGTTCGTGACTAAAGATTGATCAGAACCAGGACCCAAAAAACGATAATAGTGTATTATCAAAAGTAAGTCATGGGTTTAATACACTGCTGGAGAAGGTTTTATGTGATGAATTATTTTGTGTAATTGAGGTATTTAAAATTTTAATTAGTACACAGGTCCACCATTTAACTCTTTACCAAATGACAAAGTTTTAGACTAGTCCAAATTGAAAGCATTTGCAGACGACAAAATAAATGGGACTGAAAAATTGAAATTTGTTTTGGGAAGGGTAGAAAACAGTGTTGGAAAAGGAGAAATGCTGGTTACCAGCATTTTCTTCTTTTCCCACCATGTTTTCAAAAGGCTTCTTTCTTAGGGTCGTTAAAAGTCGGGACTGTGTGGTAAAGGGTTAAAATGATGGTTTTAGAATCAAACTTCCACATCTTGGTATTTCTGTTTCACATGTAGATGTTAATGAATGTAACCTTGACAACGGAGGGTGTGATCATACATGCACCAATACAAATGGAAGTTACTTCTGTAGCTGTGATACAGGGTATCTGCTAACAGAGGATATGCGCACATGTGCAGGTAAATTGTGTTTAAGCTCTTGCATGTAGGATTTGTTGGGGACACAACAGATATTTTGTATGCACTCTCACTGCACCCTCAAGTGTTATGTAATAATATCCAAAGAGTGAGGATACATTGTTTCGGATAGGCTATCAAATAGGGAAACCAAGCCAGAAGGGCAGATTACTCTAAATAAACTTTTGACACAGTTATATATCCCTATTAATGACTGAATTGTCACTGTAAAAATAATTGCAGCCAAGTGTTGGCATCCACATGCCATACACTGGTTGAAAATAATCACATGATTTTTTTGTTCATAAAGATACAGCTGCAATGGTCATTTGACATGAAAACACTCCTAAATCCCACCAAGTTGTATGTCATGTTTCTTATTCTATCATTTTACCCTTTAACCAACAGTCCCAAGTTTTGGTAACCCTGTGTAAAAAGGCTTTTAAAAACATTGCAGAAAAAGGAAAAAATATTGTTAACCAGCTTTTTGTCTTTATCCCACAATGTTTTCTGCCATATCAAAGAAAAACCTTAACATTTGAGCCACCTTTTTTATGCAGTCTGCATATGGCCTGCAACATGTGAAATGAGACCTTAAGACATTTTTGTAAAGTGTCGTCCCTGATTAGCCTGTGCAGTCTGCACAGGCTAATCCGAGATGGCACTTTATGACTACATAAGATTTTACCATAAAGTAGATTTTCGTGAAACAGAAAATCACACAAAAATGGGAAAGTGTCATCTCGGATTAGTCACAGGCTGCACAGGCTGATCTGGGACGACACATTTGTACGCATATTTCCAAAGGCCCCTTTTCGTGCATTGCACTCCATATAATGCTTTCAATTTTGATTAGTCTCAAATTTGGTTGTTTGGTAAAGAATTTACTATGGTATTATCTTCTTAGTCCTTGATTCTCTGATTACTAATCTCACTTGAATGGAGTATTAAATTCTTTTGGCTCCTTCCCTAATCAATTTTTTTATTTTTATGACACTGAAACAGATCGAAATGAGTGTGACCAAGAAAATGGTGGCTGTTCGGATACCTGCTCTAACACACAGGGAAGCTTTGAGTGCAGTTGTAATGTGGGGTACCAGCTTGCAGAGGACAGTTTGACATGTATAGGTTTGTATACAAACCTGTTTATTTGTTTAAACGGTGTGTTATACAGCTTTCAAGAAGTATTTCAGTAACTTCAATCTTACAGGTCACATATTCATTTACTTACTGTATTTTAGTACTAGGCTAGAATTGTGCAGTGACTTGCCCAAGAAAACTGTCAAAATCAGAACTGCACATGTCTGTATTAATTTGAATTAACTTTTTTTCAGACATTGATGAATGTATGATAGCCAATGGGAACTGCTCTGACAACTGTACCAATTCTGATGGAAGTTATTCTTGTAGCTGTTATGCAGGATACTTTCTTGGACCAGACAGTCATAGTTGTTTTGGTAACACTTTTTAGTATAAGCTCTTTTGAACTAAATGTTCGGGCTACTACATTATTATTATTCTTATTATTATAATTATTATTATTATTATTATGTGGTGTGTTGTGAACCCTTTACCAGACGACAAAATTTTACCCACGTCCAAATTGAAATTATTTGCAGGCGACAATTTCAATGTGGCTCAAATGGTGCAATTTTTCTTTGATGGGGTAGAAAACATTGTGGGAAAAAGAGAAAATGCTGGTTACCAGCATTTTCTCCTCTTCCCACGATGTTTTCAAAAGGCTTCTTTCCCAGGATCATTAAAAGTTGGCATTGTGTGGTAATGCAGTTTTACACGGAACGTTGAAATTCAGTTTTACATGGAACGAAATGTAACTGTGTATTTTTCTTTCTGTTCTTCAACCTGTAGTTTAGTTTGCCTGCCACATTAAAATGTGACAAGGAAAAAAGTTTACATCTTTGCTTTTAACCAAACATAAACATTTCAGCCTTGTCTGAATCCAGTGTATTTGCAGACGACAAAATCTGTGTGGCTGATTTGGTGGAAATTATCTATGAAAGGTGGGAAAAGATTGTGTGAAAAGGAGAAAAAGCAGGTTACTGGCATTTTCTCCCTTTTTCATAAAGTTTTTAAACACCTTCTTTCCAAGGGTCATTGCTCGAGATTTGTCTTTGAACCAGTAGAAAACATTGTTTGAAAAGCAGAAAATGCAGGTTACCAGCATTTCCTCTTTTTTTAAGAATGCTTTCAAAAACCTTCTTCCTTAGCATTGTTAAAACTCAGGATTGTGTGATAAAGGGTTAACCCTTTACCATACAATCCCGACTTTTTACCACCCAGACAAAGAAACCTTTTGAAAACATCGTGGGAAAAGGAGAAAATTTTTTCTACCCTTTCCAAAACAAATTTCAATTTTTTGGGTCACATTTATTTTGTCGTCTGCAAAAGCTTTCGATTTGGACTGGTGTAAAATTTGTCTTTTGGTAAAGAGTTAAATATTTTTTTAACAGATATAGATGAATGTGACACAAACAATGGTGGATGTTCAGATATTTGTGTAAACTCTCCTGGAAACTTCACCTGCATTTGTAATGCCGGATACAGATTGTTGGGAGATGGTTTCAATTGTGCAGGTTGGTTTCATCATTCACTTCTTTGGGTTTAAATTTTCTTTGGCTGTAAAATATTGAGTGTAACTTTTAAAATGCCTTTGTTGAAAGCATAGAGAGAGTTCAGAATGCAAAAAAATTGCTACCTGATCTTTGATTGATATGTTCACTTGTTTGACATAATCTTGCTTATTCATACAATTGTGAACCTACTATACAGAGATTCTTACAACATAAGCTTATTTCTTGTAGTATGTTTCTTACATTTTTAGTTCAGCTGTTTTCGAAGAAAACATCAACTTATTGTTGTTGCTCTGGTGTTGTCACCTGTGTCGTCATGAAAAATCTTTGACATTTTATAATATCTCTGTTATTAATGAAGACCTTTACTTCAAACTCAAACAAGTTGTTCACTATCAAGAGAGGAACCCATACAACAAGGGCAGATAACTATAAAAATATTTTTGACACATTTATGTCCCTTTTTTGACTTAGAATTTTCACTGAAAATCAAGCACTTACAGCTGAGCATTGGCACCCACATACAGTGCTCTTGTTTGTCTTCGGTACAATCTTACCTAACCCTTTACCACACAATCCCGACTTTTAATGACCCTGAAGAAAAAGCCTTTTGAAAACATTGTGGGAAAAGGAGAAAATGCTGGTAACCAGCATTTTCTCCTTTTCCCACAACGTTTTCTGTAATTCCCAAATCAGATTTCAATTTTTGAGCCACATTTGATATGTCGTCTGCAAATGCTTTCAGTTTGGACCAGTCTAGAATTTTGTTGTTTGGTAAAGAGCTAATCATACAATTCTAACAAAAAAAGTGTATTTGTTGCATCGTGCTTCTTACATTTTTAATCTTTTGTAAAAAAATAAAGCACCTCAGATCATCTTCAGGATGAGCAGAGTGCATCAGAATGCATCATTGCCCTTCAAAACTTTGGGGAGGGGGGGCCTAAGAATGACCTTGGCAAATAAAATGGTATCAAATGCTTATTTCTCATTTAACTCTTTACCAAACGACAAAATTTTAAACCAGTCCAAATTGAAGGCTTTTGCAGATGACAAAATAAATGTGAATCAAAAGTTGAAGTCTGTTTTTGGAAGAGTAGAAATCATTGTGGGAAAAGGAGAAAATGCTGGTAACCAGCATTTTCTCCTTTTCCCATGTTTTCCAAAGCCTTCTTCTTCAGGGTCGTTAAAAGTCAGGATTGAGTGGTAAAGGGTTAAACATTGATGGGCCTTGCTGTCCTATTGATTTGACCTCACCAAAATTGATTTAACCCTTTCCCAAACGATAAATTTTAGACTGGTCCAAAATTGAAAGAGTTTGCAGACGACAATTTTAAATTTGATGGAAATGGCAGAAAATTCTCAAAAAGGGTAGAAAGCATTGTGGGAAAAGGAGAAATTGCTTGTTACGAGCAATTTCTCCTTTTCCCACAGTGTTTTCAAAAGATTTGTACTGCAGACACATGAAAACCAGGGCTTGTTTGGGAAAGGGTTAAGTTTATTTCTCTGTAAAATTGTAGACATAGATGAGTGCAGCACAAATAATGGCGGATGTTCACAAAACTGTGTAAATTCAGACGGAAGCTATAAGTGTTCCTGCAACCCTGGATATCTACTTGCTGAGGATCAATTCTTGTGTCTTGGTATGTTTTATGGTTTCAAATTTCTTGAAGCATTTTGTAAAGGATGATTGCTTGTTTTAAATATTTGCCAGGGTTTGAATTCCCCAACCATCCTTTGTTTCATTGGTAGTCTTAATCTACATTCAGAAAGTAACCCATTTGGTTTCGCCAATCAGAAATTGTGTTACTTTCAAGTTTAGAAAATTCTTGAGAATAAGACTTGAAATGTTCTGAAGAATGTTTGGTGAATACAGACCCAGATAACAAAACTGTAGGTTTGTCCATTTTGAAGGCATTTGTAGGCCACATGTATAATGTGGCTGAAATGATAAGATTTGTCCTTGAAGGGGAAGAAAACATTGTGGGAAAATGTTGGTATTGGTTATGTAGGTGTTAAAACCAATTGTACTGATGGGATAAAGTTGATTTAAATTTGTGTCCCTTTTTCTGTCACAGACGAAATACAAGATCTAACATTAGTTGGTGTTTGAGATACAATTTTCATGACTTGAGTCTTAAAAAATGTTACTAACTCTCTACCAAACGACAACATTTTAGACTTGTCCAAATTGAAAGCATTTGCAGACGACAAAATATATGTGACAAAAAAATAGAAATTTGTTTTTGGAATGTTAGAAAACATTGTGAGAAAAGGAGAAAATGCTGATTGTCAGCATTTTCTCCTTTTCCCACAATGTTTTCAAAAGGCTTCTTTCCCAGGGTCGTTAAAAGTCGGGATTATGTGGTAAAGGGTTAAGCAAGGCTTCGCAAGGGTAAAAATATGTTTTCAAGCCAAGTGTATTACAGTAGTATTTTTAAAAGCCAACAAAAATTTAATGTCAGATTCTTTTTATTTCATGGATCTTACTGTTTCTCAAGAATGACATGTGAAATGATTAGACCTATATGCAAATCCTACATATATTCATGAATGACACTGCCTCACTTCTTTGACAGGAGGGTACATTCAGGACTGAAATACTGTTGGAGAAACTGACATATAACTACTTAACTCTTTACCAAATGACAATATTTCAGGCTTGTCCAAATTCAAAGCATTTGCAAGATGACAAGTGAAACTCAACACATGAAATATGTCTTCCATAGAATAGGAAACATTGTTGGAAAAGGAGAAAATGCTGGTTACCAGCATTTTCTCCTTTTCCCACAATGTTTTAGAAAGGCCTGTGTCAAAGCATCGCTAAAACTCGGGATTGTGTGGTAAAGGGTTAATTTGGAAACTGAAAATAAAACAAACTTCAACTTTACACAGATAGTCAATTCTTGCAGTTGAACTTACCAGAAAATTTGTGTTGGACATGTTTTGGGAAAAAACAAAGAGTAAACAAAGCTTTCACAAATGTTGTCATATTAGGCTCAATATGATGTCATAAATATAAATAAATGTTTGCAGGATATTGGCAAACTGCTTTAACTTGTCACTGCTTTGTTCCCTTGGCCGTGTTTGGGTTTTTGATATTTGCCTCATTCCAAATGCAGTTCAAATATTTAATATGCTTGCATAATAAACTGATCTTGTCGCCGCATCCAGTAAAATGACAGAGTATCCATTAAGTGACAAGGTAAAGTGGTTTTGCTATATGAAATGGCTACATGTATCTTACATTGAAAGCAAGGGAGGTTATGTGACAAAAGGAGCAGTGCATAAACATGTTGCCTGTCCTTTCTAACTTCTCATTTTCTTGCTGATTATTTTCTACACAATTGTAAAGTAACATTTTTCAATCTTTCTTTGTTCAGCAATTTTCGAGAGCCAGTGCACCTATCTATGTTTTCTGTTACCAGTGCTTCACACAACATTCTATCCAAGCCACCGGCTGCTTTCTCATATAAATATTGTTGAATCAGTATTTAGTGATGTGAGAAAAATAAATCCTATTGTAATTACCGTATCAGTCCTCGAAAAAAAAAAGCGGCGCTACTGGAAATGAAACCTGTGACCCTGGATTGCAAGCCCTGTATGTCAAATGTCTGTCCTTTGTAATAATATGCAAAATTAAGTATTTGCTACAGGTCTGCGAGTTAACACTTAATGCACCTTTCATGACCATAGTCGCCTTTTGGGCCAGTGTAGATCAAGATCAGATGTGAAGCTGAAACAATGTAGGCAAAAGTAACCATGAAATTGCAATCATTTGGGTCATATTACCAGGTTGAAAGTGTCTGATAGGTTTATTCGGCATTCTAAGGGTTAAGATCCAAAACAGAAATAGGTTGACTTTATCGCCTTTATTATTGTTTTTTTTTGACTACAGATAAAGATGAATGTAGCACAGACAATGGGGGATGCTCAGATATCTGCACCAACACTGACGGGAGCTACCTCTGTAGCTGTAATGACGGGTTTAAGCTGATTGATGATGGACATACATGTATAGGTAATACAGTTAACTCTTTCCTTACCATAGGTGGCATGAGAAGCTTTTGTGGCAAGTTTAGATCAAGATCAGACTGTGCAGAACATGCAGTGTGATCTCTGATCTACATGTGCACTGTCTACTACTTTATCCTAGATTATGACAGACTTGTCTCTTCATCCTGCAGTAGAACTGTACCTGTAACCATTGAAAAAGTGTATCATATCTGTTTTACCAAATGGCAAAATTTTTCACAAGTCCAAATTGAAAGCATTTGCAGATGACATAATAAATGTGGCTAAAAAATTGGAGTTTATTTAGTAAGGGTAAAAAACATTTTGGGAAAAGGAGAAAATGCTGGCTACCAGCATTTTCTCCTTTTTCCACAATGTTTTCAAAAGACTACTTTCTCAGGGTCATTGAAACTCAGGATTGTGCGGTAAAGGGTAAACTCTTTACCAAACAACAAAATTTTAGACTGGTCCAAATTGAAAGCATTTGAAAGCAACAACTTAATTTTAGGAAAATGATGGTGATTGCCTGTGAATGTGTAGAAAACCTTTATGGAAAAGGAGAAAATGCTGATCACCAGCATTTTCTCCTTTTTCCACAAGTTTTTCAAAAAGGTCAATTCCTCAGGGTTGTTGAAACTTGGGATTGTGTAGTAAAGAGTCAACCCTTTACTACACAATCCTAAGTTTTATCAACTGTGAATAAAAAGACTTTTGAAAACATTATGGAAAAAGGAGAAAATGTTTTCCATCCTTCCAGAGACATAATTATTTCATTTTTTGAGTTACATTTATTCTGTTGTCTGCAAATACTTTGAATTTAGACAAGTGAAAAATTTTTTGTCGTTTGGTAAAGAGTTAACTGTTACTGCGTTTGAATATTTCCATGTATTTCTTTTAACCCTTTACCAAACAATCCCGGGTTTTCACGACCCTGGGAATTAAGGCTTTTGAAAACATTGTGGGAAAAGGAGAAAATGCTGGTAACCAGCATTTTCTCCTTTTCCCAGAATGTTTTCTACTCTTTCAGAGAGCTTAAGCTCATTTGTAACAAAGTTGAATTTGTCGTTTGCAAATGCTTTCAAATTGGTCTAGTCAAAAATTTTATCGTGTAGTAAAAGGTTAATTAAGTTTTTTTTGTGTTTGTTGAATAATCTACTGCTTTATAGAAATGGCTTTCTTTTTGTGTACTAATTAGTACCCAGATAAATTCTAGTTAAAATTGAGCTTACAAAAAAACATGTAACCCTTTATCATACAAACTCAACTTTTAAAACAGTTGAGGAAAAAGGCCTTTGAAAACATCTTGGGAAAAGGAGAAAATGCTGGTAACTAGCATTTTGTCTTTTTCCCACAAGGTCTTCCATCACTTGAGTCACGTTTAAACTGTTGTCGGCAAATGCTTTGAATTTGGACAAGGCTACATTTTTGTTGTGTGGTAAATTAAGAGTTAAAGGTTACAAAAAACACTTCACTGAGTTGTAAAGGAAATCTTGGAGAGATAGAGAAATAATGTTTTACAAGAGATTTGCCTTTGTTCAACCATATTTTCCAAAGATTTCCATATCTTAAAAAGTTGTAATTGTGCAGAAATGGTCTGCATGAATAGGAAATATCCTGATTCCTTTTTGTATGCAATTCAACCCATGATTGCAATGCAGCAATGCTTAGATACCTCTTAACCAAACAACAAAATTTTGAACTGGACCAGATTGAAAGCTTTTGTAGATGACAAATAAAATGTAGCTCAAATGATGACTTCTTTCGTTGATAGGGTAGAAAACATTGCGGGAAAGGGAGAAAATGCTGCTTACCAGCATTTTCTCCTTTTCCCACACTGTTTTCAAAAACCGTCTCTTTCAGGGTCATTAAAACTCAGGATTGTGTAGTAAAGAGTTAGATATGTCTATACTCATTTCGAGCCGTTTTTTTTTACACATTTCATCTTTATTATCTGAAACTATCATAATTCTTGTACCTTTATGCTAAATGTTGCCATGACGGCTGCAGGGTTGCACATATTACGACCAACAGAAAATGCATTTCATTTTTTGGTAGCCTTCAAAGTAATTGTTGTTGTCATTTCTAGTTTTAAAAGACAAATCCCTTGAGTTTCTCTATCCATTACACCACATATACATGTATTGGTAATTTATCTATGTTTGCACAGCGGACCCATTTCTGAGCCATTCTACACACTTTCAGGTCTTAGCCGCATTTTTTCTGTCTGACTATAAGGATGTATCTTTAAACATGTATTTCAGATATTGACGAGTGTACTGATAACACAGATGGATGTTCAGATGTTTGCACAAACAGTGTAGGAAATTTTACCTGCTCATGTCATCCGGGCTTCAGACTTCTCAGTGACGGCAAAATATGTGAAAGTGTGTGTCAGATTTTCTTAATTTTTTACCACACGACAAAATTTTTCACTCGTCTAAATTGAAATCATTTGCAGACGACAAACAAAATGTTGCATAAATTAGGAAATTCTTGTTTGAAAGGGTTGAAAACATTGTGGGAAAAGGAGAAAATGCTGGTTACCAGCATTTTCTCCTTTTCTCACAAGGTTTTCAAAAGGCCCGTGCCAGAAGGTTGTTAAAACACAGTATTGTCCAGAAAGGAGTTAAGGGCTTTGATCCATATGTTTTATTTCTCATATTTACTGAAAAATTGGATTATTACCACAGGTCTAAAATTTCGGGAATTACCAAACACTGACCTTACACATGTTTTAATTTCCGCGAAAACTGCAACAGACGATCTTGCAAGTGAAATACACACAGTAAGAATCTTCTATGAAACATGTTTTATTGGCAGTATGAACCTCCACTAGACTGGTATTCTGGTCTACTTTGATTAAAAAAAGGCAGTAATTGATGTTGACAAGGGTCCCAGTCAGTTGCTTCCACACTGTTGTCTAGATAAAATATTCCTGAATGTAGCTTAAATTGACGCTGGCAATTTATCTTTGCAATTTTTATCAATATGTGAAAATTGCAACGATTTCCAGGACACAAGGATTTCCGATTTTATGGTAAGCGCTTAATTGTTATCAGCCTGAAAAAGAATATGCTTTGGAAGGTAGACAGAGGCTAAACAGTATTTTCATACACCTCTCTATATTCATTATATTTCAGATATTGATGACTGTGTGGCTGTTGAATGTCAAAACGGAGCCCTATGTATAGATGCCATCCTCAATTACACCTGTGACTGTTTAGAGGGTTACACAGGCAGACATTGTGAGATAGGTAGGCTTTGAAAATACAATTCAACCCTTTACCACACAATCCCAATTTTTAACGACCCTGAGAAAGAAGCCTTTTGAAAACATCACGGGAAAAGGAGAAAATGCTGGTCACCAGCATTTTCTCCTTTTCCCACAATGTTTTCTACCCAATCAAAGACAGATTCCATGATTTCAGCTATATCTAAATTGTCTCTGCAAACTCCTCCAGTTTGGACAAGACTAAATCTTTGCCGTTTGGTAGAGTTAACTGTTCCTTTTATTTCTTGCACAAAACTGGTACCACCAGTGATATATTAACCCTTTCCCAAACATACCCTGGTTTTCACGTGTCTGTAGTACAAGTCTTTTGAAAACACTGTGGGAAAAGGAGAAATTGCTCATAATGAGCAATTTCTCCATTTCCCACAGTGTTTTCTACCCTTTTGGAGAACTTTCTGTCATTTTCATCAAATTTAAAATTGTCGTCTGCAATCTCTATCAAATTGGACCAGTCTAAAATTTATTGTTTGGGAAGGGGTTAATGATGTAGATTTACAACACTGTGTAGACCTACACTAGAGAAAACATGTAAACATAAATGGGTGCTTTAACTCGTACTATATGACAATAATGTAGACTTGTCCAAACTGAAACCATTTGCAGATGGCAATTTAAATGTGGCTCAAATGATGAAATTTGTCCTTGGTAGGGTAGAAAACATTGTGGAAAAATAAGAAGAAGCTGTTTACTGGTATTTTCCCCTTTTCCCACAATGTTTTCAAAAGGCTCCTTTCTCTAAGGATTGTTAAAACTGGGGATTGTGTGGTAAATGATTTAAACTGTGATTCCCCATAGATCCTTATTTGCATCCCCTGTCTAGAAAGGGGACAGGTCATTTGTTAATTTTCCCTGTTGCAAAATAGATTGACAGGTGGAAAACAATACCTCAGTTGAAGGCTGAATACAAGTTAAAATGTTGTTCAAGAGCAAAAGATTTCATGAAGGTTCAATTGTTCAACATTGAACACTGAAAAATCAAAACTGAGAAAACTTCACACAGGTAATCTCACATTAACTTTTTGTGCAAAAAAAATGGTTTAATGTTTTTCTCTCTTCTGACAAAACTTTAGTCATGTAGGTTTTGTAAATTGAACCTGTTATCCCTGGTAGACTGTGCATGCCAAACTGATGCGTTTTGCAATATGTTCAAAATGACATGGCTTTAACTTGTAAAATCGAGGATGTTTTCTTCAAAAGACCATGGCATGCATCCCTCAGTATGTTGCACACTATGCTGGCAATCAATGTTTTCATGTTTTTTCTCAAAATTCAGGAAGTATCTTTATTTCTTGTAATGTTTCTCTGATATACAGATATTGATGAATGCCAAACAAACAATGGAGGATGTTCAGATATATGTACCAATACATATGGAAGTTACACTTGTAGTTGTTATCCAGGATATGCTCTGAATGGGGACCAACACACTTGCTCAGGTAAATTGTTAGATTATTTTATTTGTGTTCTATAATCGTTGATACTCGTACTATACTCAGAAGCACAGGAGTATTTAATAAAAGTTGGATAACTTTTTCTTTAACATTTTACCACACAAATATGAGTTTAAACAACTCTAAGAAAGACAGCTTTTGAAAACATTGGGGGAAAAGGAGAAAATGCTGGAAACCAACATTTTCTCCATTTCCCACATTGTCCTCAAAAGCCTTTTCCTTTAGGGTCTTAACCCTTTCCCAAACGACAAAGTTTGGACTGGTCCAAATTCAAAGAGTTTGCAGATGACAATGTTAAATTTGATGAAAATGGCAGAAAGTTCTCAAAAAGGGTAGAAAACACTGTGGGAAAAGGAGAAATTGCTCGTTACGAGCAATTTCTCCTTTTCCCACAGTGTTTTCAAAAGACTTGTACTGCAGACACGTGAAAACCAGGGCTTGTTTGGGAAAGGGTTAAATCATGTGCCTGCATGGTTAAAACAAATAAAACTGCTTGACCATTACAGTAGATTCAGTAGTTAATATAGATACATGTAATTGATTGGTAAATAATTCATATACCTGTATGTCTATTTTTAGATGTGGATGAATGTTTCCAAGCCATTGACGACTGTTCACAGATCTGCCAGAATATAGTTGGAAACTATACTTGTGACTGTTACTCTGGTTATAGACTGCAGAATGATGGAAAACTTTGTGAGAGTATGTATAAAAATCCAAGATTTAGAAAAATCAGTTATGCATTTCTTTTTGTTCTCTAAATTATTGGGTTTTCATGCTGTATATGTTTCCTTGATAGAGATAAATCATCTCAATTTCAATTGAAAAGGCTTGTAACACAGTACATGTATTGCATAAAAAATATAATTGGAAAAACAAAAGTAGCAGGGGCTATTTAGATTTTTATAATCTCACCAACCTTAACTCTTTACCATACGACAAAATTTTACACTGATCCAAATTGAAAGCATTTGCAGACGACAAATTAAATGTTGCACTCATTATGAAAGTTGTCCTTGAAAGGTTAGAAAACATTGTGGGAAAAGGAGAAAATGCTGGTTACCAGCATTTTCTCCTTTCCCCACAATGTTTTCAAAAGTCCCTTTCCTTAGGGGTCGTGAAAAGTCGGGATTGTGTAGTAAAGGGGTAAAACAATGATTCATCACTTGATTACTGATAAGTAAGGTAGAAATAGGCTTTCTATCTGTAAAAAAGAAAGACCAAATGTGAGAAAAAGACTTTTAGTTTAGTTTTAATTTAGATGTATTTTATTTAATATCATGTTTAAACACTTTCATTGGTAATTCCTTAACCATTTACCACTCAATCCCAACTTTTAATGACCCTACAAAAAAAGCCTTTTGAAAACATTGTGGGAAAAGGAGAAAATGCTGGTAACCAGCATTTTCTCCTTTTCCCACAGTGTTTTCTACCCTTCCCAACACAAATTTCAACTTTTGAGTCACATTTATTTTGTCGTCTGCAAAAGCTTTCAATTTGGACTGGTCTAAAATTTTGTCGTTTGGTAAAGAGTTAAAACAATGATTCATCACTTGATTACCTATAAGTAAGGTAGAAATAGGCTTTCCATCTGTAAAAAAAGATAGACAAAATGTAAGAAAAAGACTTTCGGTTTAGTTTTAATTTAGGTGTATTTTATTTAATATCATGTTTAAACACTTTCATTGGTATTTCCTTAATGGGCTACATAGCCTCTCAAAGTATTTTTGTGGCATTTGTCGAAGACAATGCCACATTGCGTTCAATACAACATTTTGAAAATTATGTATCGTAGTTTGTGCAAAACAGAAGGAAGTAAACCCAATAAAACTAAATTTTTCTGAGACAAATAAATGTTTCGATTGCACTCAGATATGAAATTGAAAATAGCGTATTAAAATAAATTTGATCAGGCCATCGATCATGGAAATACTTCTTTTTTACTGAAATTAGTGTGATCTGCTATGGTCTTCTATTGGCGTAATGATACACACAATCTTTGTCTCCTGACCAACCGTGCTTGTTTGCCCCAGAACGAGTTCGTTCCTGGGCTTATTCATCCCTGGGCTTGTTCGCCCTGACTTCTTCGCCCCAAAAGATTGCTCGCTACTCTATCAGATTGTGCATGACTATATAGTAGGCGGACTTTTAATCCAATACTAGTAATTTGAAACTATATTTCTATTGTGTACTTCTCAAATTACTAATTCCACACAGTGGCTCCCTTGACAAATGCCACACCAGAGCTTTCAACGCTTTGATAAGATTTTGTAGCAGAATTTGGCAAAGGTATTGTGGAAATGTTAGGTGATGGGTAATGCCTATTACAAAAAGTTTTAATTCTCGGCAAAAAATATTTAAAGCCCCCTTTGTGGTTGTCCTTTGGCGCTCTTTTCTTTTGCTCCCATTGGACTAATGTATTCTTATAGTAACATTTTACAAACCTGTAAGATTCCTTCTCACCATGTTTTCTACCCCTTAACCCTTTACCATACAATCCCAACATTTAACAACTCTAAGAAAGAAAGCTTTTGAAAATTTTGTGGGAAAAGGAGAAAATGCTGTAACCATCATTCTCTCCTGTTGCCACAATGTTTTTCTCTCTTCCTAAAACAAATTTCAATCTTTCAGTCACATTCATTTTGTCATCTGCAAATGCTTTCAATTTAGACGAGTCTACAATTTTGTCATTTGGTAAAGAGTTAAAGGATAGAAAGCACATTAATGCCTAGCCAAACAATCCTGTGTTTTACCAACCCTATGGCAAGAAAACTTTCGAAAACATTGTGGAAAAAGGAGAAAATGCTGGTAACCAGCATTTTCTCCTATTTTCACAATGTTTTCTACCCCTTTAGATACAATCCCAACATTTGTACCACATTTAATTGGTCATCTGGACCAGTCTAAGATTAAGTCTTTTTGTAAAAAGTTAAACCCCTTTTTTTTCAGATATAGATGATTGCCCAGGTGTTGTATGTGAAAATGCCGGACAGTGTACAGACTTGGTGCAAGATTATGCCTGTATTTGTAACACAGGCTTTACTGGTAGACACTGTGAAATAGGTAAGGTTTGTGAACTTACATTCCTTTATAAATGATTATGTCTTGTTTTCAAAGGAGACCAGGGTATGTTTCTTTGCATATGCCAGTCAGTGGGTCTACCAGGATATGAAATCTTGTTGGGAAAATGATAAGACTTTGGTTTGATTAGGTCTTCAAGGATGTGAAATCTTTCAGGAAAATAGTAGGACTCTAGTTTGACTTAGGCTCTTCAAACTTTGCATATTCTAAAATGTTGTTGATGTTTTCTGTTCTCATTATGCTTTTTTCAAAGTTATGATGTGTTCAAATAGTTGGGTCTGTTAACTCTTTACCAAACGACAGAATTTTAGACTGGACCAAATTCAAAGCGTTTGCAAACAACAAAATAAATGTGACTTAAAAATAGTAATTTGTTTTGGGAAGGGTAGAAAACATTGTGGGTAAAGGAGAAAATGCTGGTTACCAGCATTTTCTCCTTTTCCCATGATGTTTTAAAAGGCTCTTTCTTTGGGGTCGTTAAACCTTGAGATTGTGTGGTAAAAGGTTAAGTAATGGCTACCTTTCCTTTTAACTCAATGACTAAGAAACAATTTTATTTTTGTATTTTTCAGAGATAAATGAATGTGAATCCTCACCTTGTCAGAGTGGAGGAACATGCACTGATGAGGTGGCCCTCTACTATTGTACATGTCCACTGGGGTACTCTGGATATGATTGTGAAATAAGTAAGTACTTTCAAAGATTTGACAGCTTTTCACCTTTACAGTGCCGATGACAGCTGTAGTTGCCCTTGTGGCCAGTGAAAGTCAAGATCAGACTGCATAAAGCTTGCAGCCAGAAGACTGGATATACACTGTCCACTCTCCCAGCTGTAGGTGCTTTTGTGGCCAGTGATGATCAAGATCAGACTGCTTAAAGCATACAGTCTTTACGTCAGAGTCATGGCTCTTTGAAAGTCATTGCCAAGAGATTGATTGTGCACTCACTGCAAATTTTTCTTTTGATTAACCCTGTACCAAACAATCTTGAGTTTTAATAACCTGAGGAGGATGGCTTTTGAAAACATTGTGGGAAAAGGAGAGAATGCTGGTAACCAGCGTATTCTGCTTTTCCTGTAATGTTTTCTGTCTTTC
Organism: Tridacna gigas; assembly: GCA_945859785.2. NCBI lineage: Eukaryota > Metazoa > Mollusca > Bivalvia > Cardiida > Cardiidae > Tridacna > Tridacna gigas. The sequence continues at coordinate 9,650,591 of OX244029.2, read as the reverse complement.
TGTTGTATGACATCTGCAAGTGCTTTTAATTTGGACAAGTCTAAAATTTTTTGGTTTGGTGAAGGGTTAAATTGATAATTTTCATAGTGGTTGTTTAAGTGATCTATGAAAAGGGAGTTTAATGCATCTACAAAGAGTATCATTCCAGGTCAGCCTGCACAGTCTGTGCAGGCTGACCGGGGTCAAAAAAGATTTTGCTAACGGTCAATTTTCTGTATGTCCAAGGACCATTCTACCTCCAGGGTCCGTATTCACCAACCATTCTTAAGAACGTTTTTAGTCTTATTCTTCGAATTTTCTACATTTGAAAGTAACACAACTTCTGATTGGCCAAACCGTTTGGTTTAACCAATCAGAAGTTGTGTTACTTTCAAATGTAGAAAAAATCTTGGAAAACAAGACTAAGAATATTCTAAGAATGGTTGGTGAATACGGACCCTGATTCACTCAGTTGTTAGACAAAATGGATTTTAAGGATCCATAATTATGTGATAACTTGCTTGGTATAATGTGACACAGAGATGGATTAAACCCCCTTTTACCAGAGCATTGCTCAAATACTTTTTTTTTTTACCCACAGATATCGATGAGTGTGCCAGTCAACCCTGTTTCAACAATGGTACATGTGTTGATGAAGTGAACATGTTTACATGTAATTGTACGGGAACAGGGTTTGAAGGACTGATATGCCAGTTATGTAAGTAAAGTATTCTATACAACAGTGTACATGTTTCTTTAGATCTTTTTAGCTCGGCTTTTTTTTTTTTTAACTCTTAACCAATTGACAAAATCTAAGACTTGTCCAAATTGAAAGCATTTGCAGTCGACAATTTAAAAGTGGTTCAAATAACTATTTCTGTCTTTGATTGGATAGAAAACATTGTGGGAAAAGGAGAAAATGCTGGTTACCAGCATTTTCTCCTTTTCCCACAATGTTTTCAAAAGGCCTCTTTCTCAGGGTCGTGAAAACTGGGGATTGTGTGGTGAAGATTGTGAGGTATCGTCATAGTACTAAAAAAACTTAATTAACCTTTTACCACACGATAAAATTTTTGACTAGACCAATTTGAAAGCATTTGCAGACGACAAATTCAACTTTGTTACAAATGAGCTTAAGCTCTCTGATAGAGTAGAAAACATTGTGGGAAAAGGAGAAAATGCTGGTTACCAGCATTTTCTCCTTTTCCCACAATGTTTTCAAAAGGCTTCTTTCTTAGGGTCGTGAAAACTCGGATTGTGTGGTGAAGATTGTGAGGTATCGTCATAGTACTATGTCATCTGCTTCTGCATCTGTGTCTGTGTTGTTCTTGTGTAAAAACTTTGACATTTTAGAATATCTCTATTAAGCCCAACTTACTGACCTTTTGTGGACAGTGTAGATCAAGATCAGACTGCACAGAATGTGCAGTCTGATCCTGAATCTACACTTTCCGATAAGGAGATATTTTTCTCCAAAAATTTTGTATGCAATAACATTATTCAGGTTTTTACTATCGGCTCGAAAGTTTTATTTCGCTTATTTAGCAAGATGAGAGTCAACTATTGAAAGGGGAACCCATACAGCAAGGGCAGGTATCCATCAGTGTACCTTTGACATAGATATACCCATTTTTTGACTTGGAATTTTCACTGAAAAGCAAGCAACAGCAGCAGAGCATTTGCACTTGCATGCAGTGCTCTTGCTTTTTTTTTTTTGCAGGAATGAGACTTCCAACTCTAAAAAAATTTTAGACTTGTCTAAATTGAAAGTTTAACTTTTGAACAAGCAAGAAAATGTTTAAACTGGTCCAATTTGAAAGCATTTGCAGAGGACAAAATTAATGTGGTACAAGTGATGGAATTTGTTGGAAAAGGAAGAAAAAAGCTTGTAAATCAGCATTTTCCCCTTTTCTGACCATGTTTTTAAAAGCCTTACTACTTCTTCATGGTTGTTCATGGAGTGGTATTTAATTTTATGTCTGCAGTGGCTTTCAGTTTGAACAAGTCTATGATTCTGTCCTCTAGTAAATGGTTAAAGCTTGTGTCAGACTGGCATTTGCACACCTTTCTGTTTCAGTCTACTGTCTGTATAATATTTATATAAATATTAGCCATGCTCTGTGAAAAGGGGGTTTCATGCATCTGCAAAAAGTGTTGACCAAGGTCAGCCCGCGCAGGCTGACCTGGGTCAAAACTTTTTGCTATTATTAAATTTTCTCCATGTCTAAGGACCAGTCTACCTCATGATTCACTCGGTTGTTTAACAAAAAAAAAAAAAAAAAAAAACCCTATAATTATAATGGATCCATAATTGTGCGATGACTTGCTTGGGATAATGCATCACAGAGATGCATTAAACCCCATTGTGCCTGAGCATGGCTCATATTACATCTTTTTATTCTAGCTGTCTCTGATGGTAATAGTGAAGAGTATACCCAGGTCATTATTGGGGTGTCAGTAGGTGTAGGCTCACTGGCTCTACTATTGATGCTGTTACTGTGCTGCGTGATTCTCAGACGGATGAAACGTGGTAAGTATTTTTTTATTTTTTTCTGTTTGTTGATGACGGCCAAGGCCGGGTAGACCAGCCGATATAGCTCAGTAGGTAGAGTGTAGGACTCGTGAACACAATGTCCTACAGATTGTGGGTTCGTATCCCCGGCTGGCCAACTAAAAATTACTAATAGTCTTTCGGATGAGACATTAAACCGAGGTCCCGTGTGACGGTGCTATACGCCGAGCACGTTAAAGAACCAGGCGAAGCTCTCAGTAGTTTCGACCTGTATCCTTGCACTATCCCCCGTAACAACTAACCGTCTTCTGGGGGCGTCGCTCAGATGGGCAACCGGTAGCGACGATAAATAAACGGAAATAACCGACCAACCGGGTAGGGCATAGATAGTGCATGGGACATGAGAACAGGGGGTTGCTGATTCAAATGGCCAGGTCAGCCAATTTCTTTCCGAGGATTGATGATAGTCATTGCGACAGGATTCATTTCTCTTACACAGCTGATTGTTATTTTGACAATGGTTATGTGGGAAAGCATTGAGTTGCTTGGGAAGAATATTGTGCGACATTGGTTGTTTGACAGAATGAACGTTATGGATCCATTATTGATATGTGATGACTTGCTTAACCCTTTCCCAAACGACAAATTTTGGACTGGTCCAAATTGAAAGAGTTTGCAGACGACAATTTTAAATTTGATGAAAATGGCAAAAATGTCTCAAAAAGGATAGAAAACACTGTGGGAAAAGGAGAAATTGCTCGTTACGAGCAATTTCTCCTTTTCCCACAGTGTTTTCAAAAGACTTGTACTGCAGACACATGAAAACCAGGGCTTGTTTGGGAAAGGGTTAATATAATCAGGGCTGTCGTCGGCCAGTCAAAAGTGGTATGGCCGAGTGCCAAAGGCATGAGTGGGGGAAGAGCATGAGAGGGGGGTATTTCTCCTGTTGTAAGGGGGTTTGGGGGGGCCTCCCTCAAGAAATTTTTTGAATTCAAGACGTATCTAGAATTGATTCTAATGATTTTGAGACCATTTTTGCTTGTGAAACTCAGTTAACTTTAGGAAATTTTGCTGTATTTCAAACGCTTAAATCAGATTTTCAAGACCCGGCCTAACCTCCCCCTCCCCCTTATTACTGACCGTGGCACTCTTAAGTTATCATTTATCAACTGACCATGAATCAATGCTTTTAAAAAGAAAAAAGCAAAAAGCAAAGAAAAAAAAATTAAAAAGTTGGTACGGCCAACACCATATTCGGCTGAAAAAGTGGTCCGGCCATAGCAGGACCGGCCAGACTGCTGCTGACATCCTTGATAATGCATCACAGAGGTGCATTAAACCCCTTTTTATCAGAGTGCTGCTAATTTATTGTTGGAAGAGAAAACGGTGGTTACCAGCATTTTCTCCTTTTATCACAAAGTTTTCATAAGGATTTTTCCTCAGGTTCGTTAAAACTTGTGATTGCTTAAAGCAGCCTTTGGCTTGGAAAGAATACTGTGGAAAGTATTGGCAGAGAAATTCAAAGAACCCACTGATAGATGCACTGGCTGCTGACGTTCCTAATTGTATTTGTAAATGTTGGAAACTGAAAGATACACGAAGTAAACAGATGGTTATTTTTTTCCTTTTCATTTCAGATGAAGAAGATTTGGAAGACAAGAAGTAAGTCAGTTTCTATATCCATGTTTCATGATAATTGGCGATGTTCAAACATGTGGTAAAGGGGTCTTGCATTGCTCAGTGGTAGAGTGAAGGACTTGTAACCTGGAGGTCTCGGTTTGAGCCTGACTGGAAGCACTGGATCTTTCGTGACAGTGTCCTATTATGAAGTACACTTCAGAGACATAGCCTTGTACTAGTGAAATCCAGGAAGCATGTGAATATGTGAGCTGTTGCTGTTATATGACTGAAGAATTGAAAGTGGTGTAAAACACTGTTCAAACAATCAATCAGTCGGTCAATCATTTATCGATTGACAGACTAATCAATCAATCAGTCAGTCAATTGGTCGGTCAGTCAGTTGGTTGGTTAAACATGCCATTGCTCTGTATCAAATCTTGGCCGTCAGTGTAGAGACCACACAATTTTACACTTACAGAAAAAAACTGTTACAGAATTTTCTACATCTCCCATTACAATGTGTTTTTTCAAAAGGTTGTAAAAATAGGGGACTGTTTGGTAAAGGTTGATAAGCGTTCAAACTGACAGTTAATGGGCAAACACTGTAGCAGCAGTTTTGATTGGAAAATCTTTCTCAGGGTTGGATTTGTGTTGTAAAAGGTTGACTCACACCACACATGCCTGAGTTTTAATGACCCTGAGGAAGAAGGCTTCAGAAAACATTGTGGGAAGAGGAGAAAATGCTGGTAATCAACATTTGGGCCTTTTCCTACAATGTTTCCTACACTTTAAGAGCCAAATCACATCTTTTGATCCACATCAAATAATGTTATGTTGTCTGCAAATGCTTTCAGTGCTGAGAAGTCATTAATTTTATCGTCCGGTGAAGAATTAGCTCTTTAGCGCACGAGAAAAATGTAGACTTGTATGAATTCAAAGCATTTGCTGACCACAATTCTAATGTGACTCAAATGATGGAGTTTGCCCTTGATACAGTCGAAAACATTGTGAGAAAATGCTGGTTACCAGGATTTTCTCCTTTTCTCACAATGTTTTCAAAAGGGTTCTATCTCAGGGTCATTAAAAGTCAGGACTGTGTGGTAATGGGTCAAGAGACACCTTAACCCTTTCCCAAACAAGCCCTGGTTTTCACGTGTCTGCAGTACAAGTCTTTTCAAAACACTGTGGGAAAAGGAGAAATTGCTCGTAATGAGCAATTTCTCCTTTTCCCACAGTGTTTTCTACCCTTTTTGAGACCTTTCTGCCATTTACATCAAATTTAGAATTGTCGTCTGCAAACTCTTTCAATTTGGACCAGTCCAAAATTTGTTGTTTGGGAAAGGGTTAAAGGTTATCCCTTTACCATACAATCCTGAGTTTTAATGACCCTGAGGAAGTGAAGGCTTGTGAAAACATTCTGGGGAAAATCTCATCATTTGAACCACACCGAATATGTCACCTGCAAAATGCTTTCAGTTTGGACAATTAAGTCTTCTGTTTAAGAGTCACCTCTTTAACATACGACCAAATTTTGGACTCAACCAAATTGAAAGCAAGTGCAGACGACAAAAGAAATGTTGCTCAAATGATGATTTCTGTCTTTGATAGGATGGAAAACATTGTTTGGAAAGGACTCAACCAAATTAAAAGCAAGTGCAGACAACAAAAGAAATGTTGCTCAAATGATGATTTTTCTGTCTTTGATACGGTGGAAAAAATGGTTGGAAAAGGAGAAAATGCTGGTTACCAGCATTTTCTCCTTTTCTCACATTTTTTTCAGAAGCCCTCTCTTGTATGGTTGGTACATGTAAATGTCAAGACTGTTTGGTAAGTGGTTAACAGACCCGTTTTGTGTCAGTTATAGTTTTCATCAGCGTTTTTTTTTTTTTTTTTTTCTCCGTAGCCCATCAGCAAATGCCATGGAAGGTGTAGCTGGCATGGATGATGTGGTAGATAGTGGGGCAGTAGCTTTGGAGTTCACTCGATTCTGACGTACCTCATCAATAGAAACAACCGCCTCTTTGTGCCATTTATAGTCTAACCTTTACTCTTTACCAGACGACAAAATTTCAGACTTGTCCAAATTGAAAGCAGTTGCAAATGACAAATTAACTCTGTACCACACAGTCCCGAGGCTTTAACGACCCTAAGAAAGAAGCCTTTTGAAAACATTGTTGGAAAAGGAGAAAATGCTGGTAACCAGCATTTTCTCCTTTTCCCACAATGTTTTCTATTTTTCCCAACACAAATTTCAATTTTTGAGTCACATTCATTTTGTCGTCTGCAAATGCTTTCAATTTGGACAAGTCCAAAAGTTTGTTGTTTGGTATAAAGACAATTTTCTTGTCTCTTTGTTTTATAATGATTTAATTATTCGTCTTTCTTTTGGTCATTTCTCCCTTGTTTTGTATCCTATTTTTCTTCATACAGGTCGTCTGGACAGTAAGGTAACACTTCTGTACAGTTATAATATGGCTTTAACCCTTTACCACACAGTGCTGCCTTTTAACGACCCTTGGAAAGAAGCCTTTGAAAACATTGTGGAAAAAGGAGAAAATGCTGGTAACCAGCATTTTCTCCTCTTCCCACAATGTTTTCTGCTCAATTAAAGAAAATTTGCATCATTTGAGCCACATTAAAATTGTCGTCTGCAAAATAATGCTTTCAATTTGGACAAGGCTAAAATTTTGTCGTCTGGTAAAGGGTTAAATGTCAGATGAGGGTATAAAAATGTATATATAGATGTAAATAAAATATGTAAGTTTTTTTGTGTGATAATTTCATTCAATTTTCATTACATTACATGCTTTTATACAGATTTCAAATCTAAAATATGTCTTTGGCATCATTTAAGTAATTAATGAGGTTTTCAATGTGAAGGCCTTTTATGCTCTTTCCATGCCAAACACACATGATGAAATTGTCAATCACTTTAGCACACATTCCAGAATTAAGCTTTTTTGATTCATGTTTAACGTTTCATGTCTGTGTTGTCTGGCTTGGGATTGCAGACCTTAGACTTCAAGCAACTCCAAAGGAAGAAGTCACACGGGTTAAGGTCAGAACTGTGCCCAGACTAAAATGTTCCGCAATCTTTTACCTCCGGATACTGTCTCGATATTACCCGCATCACCAATCGTATCATAAAGAAAAAATTGTTCACAGTATCAGATGTGTGTGCCACAGCACCATCCTGCACAAACCATATGTTTTGCAATGTAGGGGACTTCTTTTCAAATGTGGGAACAAACTTGTTTTTCAAAAGAGCTGAGTAGTACTGGGAATTCATTTTGTCATTAACCCTTTACCAGATGACAAAATTTTAGCCTTGTCCAAATTGAAAGCATTTGCAGACGACAATGTCAGTGTAGCTCAAACGGTGCCTTTCTTCTCTGATAGGGTAGAAAACATTGTGGGAAAAGGAGAAAATGCTGGTTACCAGCATTTTCTCCTTTTCCCACAATGTTTTCAAAAGGCTTCTTTCCCAGGGGCGTCAAAAGGCGGCATTGTGCAGTAAAGGTTAAAGACACATGGCACAATAACACTGTGACTTGACATTGCACACCATACAGTTAGTTTCTCACTGTACAGCTGTCTGTCTCTGTGGCACAGTGTGGTTGTTTATGTACCCAAACCGCATCTTTTGTTTATAAACATGTCCAGACAACTGGTAGTGAGAGAACATCATTAATTACTAAAATGACGCCATTGACAGAGAAGTACTTCGAGTTGAAAGCTGTATAAAAGTGCATATTGTGATGAAAATCGAATGAAATTATCAATAAACACTTTCATGTTTTATTTACATCTATTTATTATATTTTTGTCTCCTCATCTGAAATTTAAAGCCATATTATAAATGTACAAAAGTGTAACCTTACTTTCCAGACACCCTGTATATCTTTTATGTACAGTCTGGTTTCAGAAATAAGAATAATCTTTTTTATACAAGTTAAGGGTTTTTTTATGGTATTAGTAAGTTGTTTTATTACTTCTCTTCTTGTTAACAATTATAGGTAACCACTTTTTTCTGTTCTGTTTCTTCATATTGAATATGTATGTTATTTGTCACGGTATTCATTTAACCCTTTACCACACAATGCCGCCTTTTGACGACCCTGGGAAAGAAGCCTTTTGAAAACATTGTGAGAAAAGGAGGAAATGCTGGTAACCAGCATTTTCTCCTATTCCCACAATGTTTTCTACGCTATCAAAGAAAAATTGCACCATTTGAGTCACACTGAAATTGTCATCTGCAAATGCTTTCAATTTCAACAAGGCTGAAATATTGTTGTTTGGTAAAGGGTTAAAAACTTGTATTTTTACAAGACAAGGTACTATGTATACTCCTGAATAAAATGTCTGTCTGTTCTGTTCTGCTGCAAAACCCTTTCAGGAGGTCATAAGCTACGTCTCATAGGGAGAAAGATTTGCATGTTAATTAAGTAAAGGCAGCTGTTTTTTTTTTTGGAGTATTATTAGATAGCTTCATATTTATGTGGGTGTAAATTGATATGAATTTGGTTATGATCATGTCTTGTGAATGGTATAAACTGGTAAAATTTGATCTCGTTTTGTTACATGTAAGACTTGTGAATGGCTTTTTTGATTATGTTTAAATCTCACCCTGTCATGGAGATCATTCATTTTTTCGAAAATGGTCTAGATCAAGATTAGATTGCAAATTATTGGGTCTGATATTGGATCTACCTACTCCAGTAATCATTTTGCTTGCTAAATGTTAACCCTGAAAGCGCCATTCACAACTTTTATAGTTGCCTTTGTGGCCAACGTAGATCAAGATCAGACTGCACAAAATGTGCAGTCAGATCTTTGATCCACACTGTCAGCCAACCTGAAGCAATAAAGACCAAAGAATCAATTAAATAGCAGTATTTTGGATCTTATTTCTCGACTAAGAATTGTCTGTTGGGTTTTTGGCACTCTATGAGTGAATATTAATTTTAACCCTTATCCTGCTCTATAACTAAAAGAAAAAGTTCCAGTCAACATTAAAAACCCAAATGTTGCTATTTCAAGGTTGTTTTTTTTATACCCCCGCAAAACGAATGTTTTCGGGGGTATACTGGAATCAGCCTGTCTGTCTGTGTGTCCGTGTGTCCGTCTGTGTACAAAATACTAGCAATTTTGTGTCGCGAACTCCTTCTGGAGTTTTCCTTCAATTGCATTGAAACTTTGCACATATATTGATCATATATTGAAGATTTGCAAGACGTAATTTTCAATTGTCAACTCCCCCTGGTTGAGGAATTATCTCCCCTTGAACTTGACACTTTTTTTCTGTCAAAGTGCTGGCGGGTGTATTAAGTCACATTTAATGACAGCTCTAGTTTTTTTTTTTTGGGGGGGGGGGGGAAATATCTCCTTATCAGACAATGTAGATCAGAGGTAAGACTACACATTCTGTACAGTCTGATCTTGATCTACACTGTCCACAAAAGGTCAGTGAGTTACGCTTAGCAGCTTAAGGGTTAAAGGGATGACAATACTTAGGACTTTGAAAGCACATACAGACAAGATAATTATAAAAATTTATTATTGATTTGACTTTAGTAATGGGATTTATTTTTTACTAGTTGTCAACATCTTCTTCTTTTTGCTCAGCGTTTCCAAGCGCCTTGTTTCTCAGGGTTGTTAAAACATAAGATTATCTGTTGGAGGATTTATTGACAAAGAAAGTGTGACGACAAGAAAATACCATTTTATCATGTTGAGAATTGGTTTTGAAATGAAATACCAGTATTTTTCAAATAAAAAAAAAGAAAAAGTAAAATTGTAATTAAATAGTGAGTATGTTACTTGTCCAGTCAGCTGGCAGGGTACTTGGAAACTTGGTCACGGCTGTGGCGAATCATGCCACCCTGAGCGATGGTTCGGGGTGGCATGATTTGCCATAGCCGCCATCGCTCGGGGTGGCATGATTTGTCACAGCCGTGAACATGTTTCCAAGTACTCTGCCACCTGACTGAACAACAAATTTATTATACTGCAAAGTTTTACAATTCCAATGTGTAGGTTATTCAAGCAAAATCAATCTGTTTTATGGTCTCACAAATCGAGTACGCTTACGAAATCAAATTTCCCTTCTGAGTGCCCAAAACACACTAAAAATGACTTCACTGGAAACCTAGGTAAAACTGCAGTTTGGTGCATGAAGTCACTGCGATAGACATTTGACATATTTTATTTAAACATGAATTTAAACAACTCTAAGGTAAAGTAACTATTCATTTTATGATTTGTTAGCAAAAGTAAACGACCATTAGAGGTTTTTTCAAATGACCATCAGTTTATCATTATTTTTTTAACATTGCAATGACCATTGAACGCTGCCATCTTTGATTTTGCTGTGCTGTACCTTAGGAGCTGCCAAGGCACAGCAATATTTATTTGGAGCATATTATCCAATCAGATCGCGAGAAATTTCTGTGCAGTATCATAATGTGATTTATTTGGTTGTGATCACTTATATTTTGTGCATATATGTATCGAGATGTTTCTATGTTTTATAATTGTAGTTTTATACATATAAATCATGAGTTTATCAAAAAATGCAATAATAATTTTGAATGTATGGGTTAATTTGACAAATTGGCAAGAAGAGACATGTCTTTGGAAAAAAGTGTAGCTGCAGTTACTATTGCATTTGCTCATTATTGCGCTCTCTCTGTCTCTCTCTCTCTCTGTCTCAATGAACATGTATCATTTCAGCCTAAAATTCTTTTATTGTTAAGTGTAGACTTATGCTGAGTTGCAAGGTTTAGGATTTGCAATTTTGCAGTCATGGGTTCGATCCTCAACAAAAGTCTTGGAGTTTTCATCAGAGTGTCCTGGGGAAGACAGCTCATAGCCCCAGCCTTTTACTGGTGATACCCAGCACACACAAGCGAGTGTGCTGTCACTGTGACTGAAATACTGTTAAAAGAGGCATAAAACACCATTCAACCACTCTGTAATAAAAGAAGAGGTTGAATGGCCAAGGGCCAACAATGTTATGTCATGAACCTTTGTGCATTTTGCATGCATCCATGTGCCAGTCTCTGTGCATACATATCTTCAAGAACATCTCTGAAACTACAGAGCAGTTTTGAGCAAAAATTCATATAATTGATCCTGCCATGGTCCTCTCTACTATGGCAACAGAACTGAATATTTCAAATCTTCAAAATTCTTCCTTTACGAAACACTATGTTGGAATTCCTACGAATTTACACAAATGATCCTTGAGGGACTTCTTTCAGATTACTTGATATGATTTTGATAAAAAATCATGACTACTCTTAGTTTGGATTTTCCTCTTTCCCTAACAAACTGTGTATATTGTCAAAGGGAAATAACTCAGTTTTATGACAATTTGTGACTATTTATCTCCCTTGATTTCTACATAATTATATTTTTTGTGCCAATAAGTTTTTATACCTATGTATAGAAAGTGTCAATATTTGCCTCGTAGCCCTAATGACGTATATATATTTTCGATGTTTTAGGTTATGTTTGATATTAAACATGAAGCAACGTTTGTATCATTTTTATATGTGTTCCCATACTGTTTGTAAATCTTACGAACTCGTCTTGTCAAAAGACTTTTTGTCAGAACGCATTGATATTTTACCTGAATGATCCTGCTGAACCTGCGTCAAATACATCGACGTCATCTTGGTATGTAACAAAATGACTGTTTTGGACTTGGTATATTTTCTGTTTAAAATACATGTGAAAATGCATTTCCGGGATGCATCATACTAAGTTAGTCATCACAGTATCATACATCCCTAAAATCCATTTTGTGTAACAACCTACTAAATAATGAGGTAGACTGGTCCCTGGACATACAGAAAATTGATCAACAGCGAAAGGTTTCGGCCCAGGTCAGCCTGTGCAGTGCGCGCAGGCTGACCTTGGTCGATGCTTTCGCAAATGCATTAAGCCTCCTTTTCACAGAGCACGATTCACATGTATTATTGCATTACAGATTACTTAAATATTATGTAAGACAGTGGAGCGTTACAGGGTCATAATGACCCTCTTGTTTACAATAATTATGAACAACGTGGTTTATTATTGAACTGTATGTTAGGTGCCAATAATTATTTATTAACAACCTGTGCACTCTTACAACGAAAACGGTCCGTTCAATGCCAAAATGACAAACTCGACCAGTATCAGCAATCTTAGCCAATACGAAATAAAGACAATCTGTTATTACGAGAAAAACCTGGCCAATACGAGAAAATTTCGGCAAATATCAAATCCAAGATGGACGACAAATTTCAGTCGTTAAAAAGAAAAAAAAAAGATGTCATTAATCAAGTACTTAGTTATTATAATCCCCACTTACGAAGTAGAGGGGCTATACTGGTTTCACCATGTCTGTCTGTCTGTCCGTCTGTTCGTCCGTCTGTCCGTCCGTCCGTACGTCCGTCTGTCAATCCGTCCATGTTTTAGTTTCTGCGCTCTAACTCAAAAGCCGTTTGACCTAGGACCCCAAAACTTTATACAAGTGTTGCTCATGACCAAAGGATATGCCCTATTGGTTTGGGGTCACATGGGTCAAAGGTCAAGGTCGCAGGTGAACTTTGTTTGAAAATCGTATCCGTGCTCTAACTCAATAGCCGTTTGTCTAAGGACCCTGAAACTTTAAACAAGTGTTGCTCATACCCCGAGAATGTGCTCTATTGTTTGTGGGTCACGTGGGTCAAGGTCACAGGTGAACTTTGTTTGAAAATCGTTTCCATGCTCTAGCTCCATGGCCGTTTAAAATTTATACAAGGTGTTACTCATGACCAACGGATGTGCCCTATTGTTTTGGGGTCGCATGGGTCAAAGGTCAAGGTCACAGATGAACTTTGTTTTGAAAATCATTTCCCTTTCTCTGATTGTGCTGCTGCAGTGACAAGGTGCTGGTGGGGCTATTTTTCCGCTTGGCGACAGTTTCAGTTTCGTATTGGCCGTGTTATATGTCCGAGGTCTGGGGCATAAGCCTTCGGCCTCGGCTAATACCGCAGACTTCGGACCTGTATCCTGGCCAGTACTGAATTGCTTGATAAATTGCAATTAAAACATTATAATATCACATGAGAAGTTATGTACTGTTTTATGATTTCGTTCGTATCAAAATGAACTAAAGTTCACAAATGCTAAGTTATCAGGGAGATAGACGTGTTGTTATCCATAATGGTGTCATTCTCCTCAGTCTGTACTGGTCGCCTTTGTTCCATGAGGTAATGACCTATCGTTCTGACCACGACCCTTGGCGCTTTTTTTTTTTTTGGACAGCATAGACCAAGATTAGACTGCGAATAATGCATTTTCTTATCTAAGCTGTACACTCTCCGATATACCTAATACTTATTCTAGTTAACCCTTTACCACACAATCCCGTCTTTCAACGACCCCATGGAAAAATCCTTTTGAAAACATTGTGGGAAAAGGAGAAAATGCTGCTAACCATCATTTTCTCATTTTCCCACAATGTTTTCTACTCTTTCAAAAAAAAAAAAAAAAAAAAACGTCAATTTAGCCGCATTTAAATTGTCGTCTGCACATGCTTTCAATTTGGAGCAGTCTAAAATTTTGTCGTTTGGTAAAGAGTTAAAGGGGCCAAGAAAATGCAGCAAAATATGGCTTGTTCAGCTGACGTTTACTAAATATTCATTTGATAAACTTTCTTTCCAGACGACTAAATTTTAGTCCTGTCCAAATTCAAAGCATGTGCAGAGGACAAACTTAATTTTGGCTGAACTTGTGGTATCTATCTTTCAGAGGGAAGAAAACATTGTGGAAAATGGCGAAAATGCTGGTTGCCAGCATTTCCTCTTTGTCCTACATTTTTTTTTTTTAAGCTTTCTTATTCAGGGTCGTTTAAACTCTGAATTGTGTTGTGGAGGGTTAAAGCGGCTAATAATCTCAAAACTACAAAATTGTGAATAAGTCAATTGCCTACCCCCTTTTTATTTCAACTTTAGGGGCTCAAACCTTAGGCTGCTAAGTGCGACTCAAGGACCCTCGCGAACAGTGTAGATCAAGATCAGACTGCACGTTCTGTGCAGTCTGATCTTGATCTACACTGTCCGCAATTAAATATGATATTTACACCATTTTTTTTTTTAAATTGCAACGTGCATGTTTTTACAGTCGCCTTGAGTTTCATGTAACTTGTTTAGTAGGTTAACTCTTTACCACACAACCCCGATTTTTAACGACCCTGATAGAAAGGGCTTTTGAAAACATTGTGGGAAAAGGTGAAAATGCTGATAACCCTTGCCAAATGAAATTTCAATTTTTGAGTCACATTTATTTTGCCGTCTGCAAATGCTTTCAATTTGGACAAGTCTAAAATTTTGTCGTTTGGTCAAGAGTTAAGGGTTAATTCCGAATAGATGATGTTACATAAAATCGAAAACAAGGCCGCACATCTTATCTTATCAGGTTATGTCACCATTTTTTTTACGCAAATTTATTCGAATGTATGCAATATCAAAGACATGAATTTTGACGGAATGCCGTCGTTACTATCACATCAAGCTTATTATCGTTGTGTATAGGTTATGAACTTAATATCATAGGCGTGACATGTATAAAAAGTAACCGAAAAAGGGGAGAAGAAAACAAGGGAAAATTGTTAATTATTAGGAGTTTATAAGCAGATAAAGTGTCAGAAGACGGATGAAAACATGCCCATGGATAAGGAGGTGGGATTTTGTCTGTTTTTCTATTAACCTTTTACCAAACTGCAAAATTTTGAACTCGTCCAGATTGAAAGCATTTGCAGACAATTTACTTATGATTGAAATGGTTTAAAAGGGGTAGTAAACATTGTTGGAAATCAAGAAAATGCTGTGACTAGCATTTTGAAAACATTGTGGGAAAAGGAGAAAATGCTGGTAACCAGCATTTTCTCCTTTTCCCACAATGTTTTCTACCCTATCAAAGAAAAAGCTGCACCATTTGATCCACAATGAAATTGTTGTCTGCAAATGCTTTCGATTTGGACAAGGCTACAATTTTGTCGTCTGGTAAAGGATTAATCTGCTGTCTATTAACCGGTAACCTGCCAAATAAGTTAACTCTTTACCAAACAACAAAATTTTAGACTTGTCCAAATTGAAAGCATTTACAGACGACAGAATAAATTTGACTCAAAAAATTAATTTTTTTTTGGGGGGGGGGAAGTGTAGAAAACATTGTGGGAAAAGGAGAAAATGCTGATTACCAGCATTTTCTCCTTTTCCCTCAGTGTTTTCAAAAGGTTTCTTACCCAGAGTCGTTAAAAATCGGGATTTTGTGGTAAAGGGTTAAATGAAATTTTCAAGCCGACAGTAAAAACCTGAACGTTGCTATTTCAGACTTTTTTTTTGGGGGGGGGGGGACATCTTATTAGACAATACAGATCCAAGTTCAGACTGCACGTTCTGTGCAGTCTGATCTTGATCTACAATTTCCGCATTTGGTCACTGAGTGGAGCTTAGAAGTCAAAGGGTTAAATCTATATCGTATACATTTGGCCAATGTCGCGACAGTGTCTCGGCATATGGTCAGTTTCTCAAGACAAACTCTGACCAATGACCATATGTTGAATATTACCTAGCCTAAGATGAAAGTGAAGATTGACAGGTATGTTTGAAACTATCTATAGTTAGACTGGACGGAAACTAATGTTGGTAGATGGTGAAAAAAGAAGTAGATGTTCACTTTCAAATTCATTAGGAGTGGTCTAATTCTTTGATAGAACATCTGGGTCCGTATTCACCAACCATTCTTAAGAATATTCTTAGTCTTATTCTCCAAAATTTTCTACGTTTGAAAGTAACACAACTCCTGATTGGCTAAACCAAATGGTTTAGCCAATCAGGAGTTGTGTTTCTTTCAAATGCAGATGATTCTGGAGAACAAGACAAAGAACGTTCTTAAGAATGGTTGGTGAATACAACTATACAACTGATTACAACTGTTTGTTGTGTGTTTTATGTTGCCTTTAACTGTGCTTGCTTTATGTTTCGGTGGCCAATACCCATAGCTTATAGACTGAGAGACAGGGAGACAGAGACAGAGAGAGAGAGCGTTCAGGAGGTATAATATTTTTAGCAACACTAGATACAATAACAGAAAAAGAAATGAAATACTCGGTCGAATAAATATTATAGAACATCAGTTGCAGTCTTAAAAAAAACGCAAAACTTCGGGTACACATTGGGGAAAAAATCCCGACAAAAGTGGCATTGAATGCTCGCTTAGGGCCACCAAATGATGTGTGCATCTCCAAATTTTCACAGGAGAGACCCAAGACCCCTTCCCATCCCCCAATCACCGGATGGACAGATGTTGGTCCTTTACGTCTAGAGTAGTGCATTCGTCTTGAGTACACACTTTTTTTTCGACCCTGATATACTCGTAATAAAAGAAGTTTTTTTAAAAAACATCAGTTTTATCAAAGTTTGATAACTGCCCCATTTGAAATATATATACGTGTGCGCATATTAGGCTATTGCTTAAAGTGCTAAATATTTTTTTTTTTTTTAAATCTTCCCCGACAATTAGCCATGTTTTCAAATTAGCCATGTTTACTTTGAAATTTGGAAAATTCTTGTAGATTAGACTAAGAATGCTTCGAAGAATGGTTGGTGAATACTGGTCTTGGTCTTCACTGTTAGTAAAAACAATTCATATTAAGCACTACTGGTGGAAGAAATTCTACTCAAAATTCAAGCCCAAAGCTACACCTGACCGACAATATCTATATACAGGTATTATGAGACAAGGTTGGACGTGCCCTCGGTGCATATTCGGTTATGTCCGTACGCTATTACTATTATAGCCAATGACCGTTGCGAAAGTAAACGAAGGGCAAGTTGAATTTTGTTTACTAATACACAGTGCATTGTCATTACCATAAACTGACAAGATAGACTCTACTTTTTACCGTTTTGTAGAGTAAGTCCCCATTCCTAGAAGGAATACCGAAGATGGGGGACAAGACAGTGGATACACACCTCAACGAGAACGCAAAACAAATGGAGGATTCAGAAGGAGGTCGATACGGATGTCTTTCATGTAGACCAAGGTAACTTGCATAAAAAAGTTGAGAGAGAGAGAGAGAGAGAGAGAGAGAGAGAGAGTTCTTACCAGCCAAGTGTCATTGTTGTAAAGGTGATTGCTAAACGTGAATTTGCATAAATTTGTATTTTCTATCCTGTTCGCATGAGTTTGGTAGCACTTGCGCAATGAAGATGCCTGTCAAATAACATAAAACATATAAGTAATAGATATAAATCAATCTATTTCAGATCTATTCAGTTCTTCAATGACGTCAGATGGCATGTGTTCTGGCAATGTGTATTTAATTTCTTCGAGGGCTTTATTGTAAATGGCGTCATCAACGTTGTCCTGGTGGCCTTGGAGAAACGTTATCAACTACCGTCTTCAAAGTCCGGGCTCATAGCAAGTGCAAACGACTTTGGCTCCATTATATGTGGTGTACTGGTGGGTTACTTTGTGGAGAAACGACACAAGCCCAAATGGATGGGCGCGGGGATCGCATTGATGGCCGTTGGATGTTTTGTCTTCTCTTTACCGCAGTTTATAGGGGATAAATATACTTATACTGTATCATCAGGTATTATTATGCTTTTATGATTCTTTTTTTTGTCGAGCCCGCTCCAGGTGAGCGAGACATAGTTGTCACAATATCGCTTCGGTGTATGTGTGTCCAGGCGCCCATGCGCGCGAGCGTGCGTCCGTCCGAACTTGTCCGGACCAGAACTTTTACATTTGTAGATGGATTTCAAAATGGTCAGGCAAAATTGTTCTCCTTTATGAGTAGAACTTCTCTTTGAAACATTTGTTTTGATAGGTCCAGGGTCAAGGTCACACTTGAAGGTCAAATGATAAAATTGTCTTACATAGAGCTTGCCTGAGCTACAACTTTTACATTTGTTGATAAATTTTAGAATAATTTGGCACAGCTGTTCTGGTAGATCCAAGGACAAGGTCACACGTGAAGGTCAAAATTAATGATAAAATTGTCATAAATATCCTATTCCGAGCTAAAACTTCTACATTCATGAATGGATTTCAAAATAATTTGGCACAATTCTTCCCGTTTAAGGGTAGAAGCTTCATTTGAAAGATTTGATCTAAGGTTCAAGGTCAAGGTCACAGTTGAAGGTCAAATGGTAAAACTGTCATACATAGAGCTTGTCCAAGCTACAACTTCTACATTTATTAACGGATGTAAAAGATAATTTTAGACAAGTGTTCTCCTGTACCAGTAGAAGCGTCATTTGAATTATTTGTTCAGGTAGATGCAAGGTCAAGGCCACAATGAAAGGTCAAACGATAAAATTGTCATTAATAGAGCATGTCTGGGCCATAAATTCTACTTTCTGAAGGTCATGCACTGTGCTTCTTCTTGTTCATAAATAGGGAATACTCCTATCCTCATGCAAATTTGAACTCAAAGGGATCTGAAATAAGATAGATGTGCATTGACTGATTGGTTACCTTTTTCTACGTGCAGCTTATGAGGTTCTTTACTATTTCCTTTATGGCGGGCTCGACATGTTGCCCCTCGGCAGTCTTCAAGTTTTTCTTGTCTGTTCATCACTTTCTTACGGAGTCCTGACGGGGCCACCCAAGCTTCGCATGTTTAAACAAGATTTTGTTGCATTCCATCAATTTCCTATTTTTCTAATTATCATTCTCAAGTGAAAATCGTCTTGAACGAAGGTAATCAATAAGAACGAGCAAAGCAGAACACAAGCGCAAATGCACTGCATTCAAAGGTCACCTATGAACACGCACAGAGTTAATTGATATATTTTGAGTTCGGGTTCAACGCATCATTGTTATAGTGTCCAACCAAAGATGTGGGGCACATTGCTGTAAACAGAATAGTCTTATATTGGCACAATGAAAAGTACGTGTAAATCTCTCTTGCCACTCAACGGCGTGTGTGCAAGCAGATAAAGACTAGAACGGAGGGTACAGATTCCAGAAGTGTTACCAGGTCTGTCAGTTTATACAGCTTGTATTACGACGATGCAACAAGTGTGCAGTGCTTAATGAATTTCTGTTCTATACATAAATATGTTAACAAGTCGTTTTGTCTTTCCTCAGATACTCACGACAATAGTTCTCAAAACTTGTGTGCAGCTGGTAGCAAAGAATCAAATTGTCCAAAGTACGAAAGTGAAGATGTAGTCGCTAACTACAGAATATATTATGCCTTGTTGATGATTGGAAATATTATACTCGGTATCGGGGCGTCGCCAATGTTTACTGTCGGCTTGTCTTACATTGACGAAAACTGCAAACCTAAACTCTCTTCCTTCTTTATTAGTAAGTATGGGATTATTCTCCTAGTTAGTAACACAAATAAAACTTCAGCATTCATCCTACATAGCTCATTCTAAACCCATGAGGAATATCACTGTTAAAAACTGGATATAGACAAAAAGTGTTGCGTAGGATTAACTTTTAACAAAATTGTTCTGTCAAAAAAAAAAAAAAAGCATTAATTGCATCAAGAATGAAAAATAAGCTGTAACTACTTGTAACAACTGGAACTATTTCTAGTGCTAATACGACTTGAATCTATTCTGAGACCAAGGACACATGTCTCTGCTTGTATGGTATTTGCATTCTTTATTTCGCACGACTAATGATCGCAACAAATTTATCGCTAAAACAACCAACCCGCAACCAAATACACAGGAGACCAGGTACCTGAACTTTCAAAAGGAATATTTCAACCTACAGCTCATACAGGTCTATGGGTGAGTATGTATGATGCCATAGTGATGTAATCGCGAGTGTGGTAACATAAAAACGAGAGTGGGATGCCACAGAAATGAGTGTGACGCCATTACAGATGGCATTATAGACATGAGTAACATGATGCTATGAAGACATGAGTATGCTGGTATAAAAACATGACTTAATACAATATTGGCATGAGTATGATGTCATAAAGACATAGACATGTATGATGACATATAGGCATGAATATAATGTCATACAGACATGAGTATACGTATATTTGCCGTATAGGCATGAGAGTGATGTCACTAACTCTTATACTGCTAAATAAGTTAAATAACACTTTCAAGCCGATAGTAAAAACCCGAACAATATTATTTCAAACTTACTTTTTAGAGAAAAATATCTCCTTATCGGACAGTGTAGATCCAAGATCAGACTGCGCGTTCTGTGCAGTCTGATCTTGATCTACACTGTCCGCAAAAGGTCAGTTAGTCGCGCTTAGCAGCTGAAAGATTAAAACATGAGTATAACGACATATAGGCCTGCTTATGATGCCGTATAGGCATAAGAGTGATGCCATTATAAGCATGAATACGATGCCATATGGACATGAGTATGATGCCATAAAGACTCAAGCATGTGCCACAAAAACATGATTTTGATGCCATATATACATGAATATAGTGACATAAAGCCATGAGTATGATGGCACACAGACATGGATATGTTTCCGTTTAGGCACGAGATATAGGCCATTATAGGCTTTAGTATCATGCCATAAAGACATGAACATGTCATGATGATGTCATAAAGACAGGAGTCTGATGTAGTATACACATTTGTATAATGTCATAAAGACATGGGTATTATGGCATAGACACGAGTATGGTGCTATAGATATGAGTATGATGCCATATAGGCATTCGGAAGGCGCTTAACAGTCGTTTCTCCAAAGTATCCAAATAGTGTAACACTCAACAGGTTGAACTCGTATACAATCTGTCAAGGTTTTCTGTCTACACATGGTCTTTTTTCCAGGTTGTGCGTTTTGCTGGGCTGCGATAGGTGTTGCAGTAGGCTATATTGTGGGCGGATATACCTTGGCGTTATTTGTGGACATTGACAAAGTGAACCCAACCACGTGAGAAATTTGAGTCATGCTCTGGCAAAAGGGGGGTTTAATGCATCTCCGTGATGCGTGATACCAACCAAGCCATCACATAGTTATGAATCCACAATATCCACTTTTTTGAAAAGCCGATTGAATCATGAGGTAGACTGGTCCTTTGGCACACAGAAAATGGACCAATTGCGAAAAGTTTCGGCCCAGGTTAGCCCGCGCGGACCCGCAGGCTGACCTGGGTTGATACTTTTTCGATGATGCATCAAGCCCCCTTTTCACAGAGCACGGCTTATTTATAGAAGATGGCTATGCTAAATCTTCTTTTTCATTTTTGATATATGGTCAAATGCCACCAAAATTACTTTTTCAGATTTCATAAAAAAATTTTATGATAAGTGTAAAAGGATGGATGATGACTGACCTTGATATAAGTATAATTATTAAGGAAAAATCTTTGAAAATGATTGTTGACTTTTAGTTGGGGAAAAACACAAAAAAAAAAATACCACAAAATATTATATTTGCCATTGCTAAAATTCTATATTGATTTGATGTTCATACACAAAGTTTTTATTTTATTCAATTTTAGGGTTAACTTGACACCACAGGACCCCCAGTGGGTCGGGGCATGGTGGATAGGTCCTTTGATCGCCCTGGGCGGTTTCCTTTTCGTGATTGGCCCTATCTGTGGGTATCCAAGGCGATTACCAAGTGAGTAAAACAGTACAAAATTATCAGTTTAGACTTTATTTACATAATTTTATAAATAGGTAATATATTTTGATTGATTTTCCATTTATTCACCGTTGCCACCGATTGCCCATACGGCCAACACCCAAGAAGGCTGTTAGTTATGCTATGGGGTATAGTGCAAGGTACAGGACAAAGCCATCTCAAGTTATGCCTGGTTATTTACGGTGCTCCGTGTATATACATGTAGTACTGTACGTTTAGAACCGTCACACGTGACTTTGCCTAAATAGTGAAGTATTTGTGGGAGATGAGAAAATTCGTAATGGCTGTATTACACTGAACACGAGGGGTGTTATGTGATAAAACTCGTTCAATAAATTCTACATAAACACATATTTAACCCTTTCCCAAACGACAAATTTTGGACTGGTCCAAATTGAAAGAGTTTGCAGATGACAATTTTAAATTTGATGAAAATGGCAGAAAGGTCACAAAAAGGGTAGAAAACACTGTGGGAAAAAGAGAAATTGCTCGTTACAAGCAATTTCTCCTTTTCCCACAGTGTTTTCAAAAGACTTGTACTGCAGACACGTGAAAACCAGGGCTTGTTTGGGAAAGGGTTAACCCTTAGAGCGCCGAATAAACCCAATAGACATTTTAATTCTAGAAATAAGACCCAAATAAATACAGTATCAAGGTCAATTTTGTCCAGGATTCCTCAGCAAGGCAGACAGTGTAGATCAAAGATCAGACTGCACGTTCTGTGCAGTCTGATCTTGATTTGCACTTGCCGCAAAAGCAACTAAAGTAGTAAAGGGTACTTTAAGGTTTAAGAGAGTATATTTCTTCTACACAGACTACGGGGAAGTTCAAAAGTACAGAACGTCACAAGCACATGGTGGCAGCGATGAACTGACGGCGCAAGTTAATTTTGGCAAAAGTTGGAAAGACCTTCCTAAATCAATCTTTCTCCTCGTAAGTTTGATAAAAAGAAAAGTTTGTAAGCTGTTTGTTTTTTAATATAATTTCTGAAACACATTTTTCCAGTGAAAAGTTTCAGCATTTTGAAGTCGATGCTCGGTTTTAGGTAATATCCAGGAGCACGGTTGGCGTTTTTTTTTTTTTTGTCATACGATCGTGTAAGATCGCACCCTCAGAAGGATCATATAATTTTCACTTTTCATGCAATATCGCAAGTAAAAGAAACGCTATTTTTGTCTTTCGATAATCTCATGGTAAAATTTTTACGTTGAGATTTTGAGAATTGTACTCCTACCACCAGTAATAAGCCGAGTTCGGTAGATCAATCGTCTACGCACAGAATTTGAAGCCAGGCGGGCACTGGTTCGAATTCCCAGCTTGGCCAATTTGTTTCCTAGGATTGATGATAGTGAATCCTCTCCCACCGCTGATCGTTTTTTATATTTCTAATACTTTCATTCCACTGGAGGGCGATTCCAATACGCTTCGAAATTTTGACATAAGGCTGTGAATCGTAAGGGAATTGCGCAACAGCGCAATAGAAACGCCTTGATGGTAGTAGAAGCGTAGCGAAAGCATCATGATCGCCACTTCACGCCGTCTGTTTTGACCTTGCTTAAAATTTACGTGGCGGGATCGCCGAGGGCTCGAAGCGCCACAAAAGCGTAGTAAAAGTGTAGTAAAAGCATAGTAAGAAATTCGTTCGTGAACACAGCAGTATCGGAGCCGCAGCACGAGTAACGTAGCGCAAGTGCAGCGCATTATAACAAAGCAACACCCAACCCTATAAATGTGTTGTTCATAACCGCAAGCTGGAGCACAGCTACTGCAGCAATTCGATCCATTTTCTTCGAAGCCGATAATCAACTACTGCCAAAGCAGTTAAATCGGCGATTCTACATAGAAACGTTCTAAAAGCGCAACGGGAGCGCAGCTCATGCGCAGAGGTCTTAGCAAGGTCGCAGCAGCAATGTGGTGAGCCTGAAATCCTTTGCCGTAGTGAAAGCGTAGTAAAAAGGTCTTGGAGAGACCTCAAGCGCCGTAGAAGCGCAACAACGGCGTGACAGGATCGTGACCAGCGCAGCGAGATCGTAACTGAAGCGTACTGTAAGCCTTCTGGAAACGCTTAAGTCCAAAAATGTTGCACATGTCGGTGCTTCTGCGGGGATTCCGAAGATTTTTGAGAAGCGCCATGATCGCCATGAGCGCAGTGGAATCGCCGCCCAGTAGCATGGGGTCACCTGCGAATGACCATGTGTAAGCAAGCATACGGTGTTTTGAAAATGATAATATTCTAACTTCTCTCCGTAGATCAAGAACCCAACCTACGTGTTTATTTGTTTCGGGGCCGCCGTCGAAGCTCTTATCATTGGAGGAACAGCCACTTTCGGAACCAAGTTGATGCAAGAAAAGTTTAACATTGACCTCACGACTGCAGGGACAATTATGGGTATATGAATTACCTCCTTACCAAACGACAAAATCGTAGTTAATCTTTTGAACTTTGCTTTATCATTAATTTTATTGCAGGGGATTAAATTACAATAATCAACATATCCCAATCTTATGTGTGATGGAATATAGACAAATGGTGTAATTGTATTTATCACAGTGAAATCAACATCAGCCAGTATTAACCAGCAATTCTAAGTAATAACTAAGAAGGCTTAGCCACTCAGAAATTAAGTTACTTTGAAACTTAGAAAATACTTGTGAATTAGACTGAAAATGTTACTAAGAATGATTGTTGAATACGAGAATGAAAGCAAGATAAATTATATACAAGATGGACGAATAACATATTACCCATTACCCATTCTGAATGTCCAATACTTATTAAAATGTGAAAATACCTTAGGGCCATGCTCTGTGAAAAGGTGGCTTAATGCATCTGCAAAAAAAAAAAAAATTAAAAAAAAAAAAAAAAATAAAATAAAATAAAATAAAAAATAAATAAATAAATAAATAAATAAAAAAATGTCGAGGAAGGTCAGCCTGCGCATTCCTCGCATGCTGACCCAGGCAGAAAGTGTTTGCTATTGCTCAATATTCTGCATGTCAAAGGACGACTCTCCCTTATAATTAAGCCGATTGTTGGACAAAATGAATTTGAGTGGATCCATAATTTTAAGGTAACCTACTTAGTATAATGCGTCACGTTGATGCACTAGGCTCCGTTTTACCAGAGCGTGATTTATTTACTTTTTTTCCTGTCTTAAAATGTCTCATAAGTATTAAGCTTAAGCTTACAGATTGAATGTTTCTGTATCTTGATTATTATATTCTAGGTATAATAACAATTCCTGGATCAGGCGGCGGTATGTTACTAGGCGGTTACTTAGTCAAGAAGTTTAACTTACAATGTAGGGGTATCATACGGCTATGTGCAGGGTTCATGGCAGTGGCATTTTGTTTCGGACCGTTCTTACTAGCCACGTGTACAAGTGATCCCATAGCGGGCCTTGACAGTCTCTATGCTGGAGAGTAAGTGTTTCGATTTCCATGTCTTGAGCAAAATTGCTGGAATGATTACGTCATGGTGCTATCAAACATACGATAATTATGGTCAAGCTGGACCAATGGCAGCAACAAATACATAACTCACCGGCTAAATATGACAGCCTGATCTAACTAGAGCAATATGCATGCGAACGGCAGACTGTGGCATGCAGATTCGTATTCACAAATTATTCTGAATTGCATCTGATTCATTAGATTTTTTTTCTAAATTCTAAAGGAACGCAATATCCGATTGGCTAAACCAAATGGTTTAGCCAATCAGATACATGTATTGCGTTCCTTTCAAAATTGAGAACTAGACTCGGAGTTCTATTAGTACGGACCCGGTCGATATGTTAAAAGGATTTTTTTTCAACAAGTGTATATCCACATCAAAATCTGTTAAGGATACATTGAAGAGGCCGATATCAAGCGAAGATTAAACAGCTATGTATTTACTGCACCGTTTGTGCTGTCTGATCTTGATCTACTTTGTTCGCAAAGCGCACTGATTCTTGCTCAGCAGGATAACGTCTAAGCTATGCTGACCATACGCAAACTTCTTTTTGATTGTAGAACAACGAAGTCCGGGCTGATTGCCGAGTGTAACCAGGGTTGTGACTGCTCAACAGAAGGATTCGAACCTGTTTGCATGAACAATGTTGTATATTTCTCTCCGTGCTATGCTGGCTGCACTGGAATCTCAACCAGTAATGGTACAAAAGTAAGTTTGACTCTTTCAATGCTTAGGCCTATTGCTACTGACATATCTTTCACGGCAGGCGAAGATCAAGAGCAGACTGCACAGAATGTGCAATCTGATCTTGGATCTACGCAGTCTGCAACCTGGTACTAATCATTTTACCAAAGTCATCTTCATATACTGTGAAATCTATTGTTACACCACGACAGAAGTCGAATTTATTAAGTTGACAGAGGCAAAGTTAATGAGATATTATTTTTGGAATTTTGAGTGCAATCACTCTGCATTAGTCATTACGGTTTATCTAAATTTATTTCATGCTTTTCGGTAGTTTATCGAGAAATAATAGTGGATTATGTGTTGACATTTCATGGTTACGACCAGTGAAAATACCGATTTTATATTTTCTATATCTTCAATTGAAGGCGGAATCAGTAGTTCCCGCGCACTAGTTACCTAGGTAATCTGCGCGTGCCATTCAAATGGAAGGAAATATGACGTAATTTACGCTGTATTTCACGCGCTTTACGTAATATTGTAATGCGTTGTTATGTGAGGGGGTACGCCACGGGGAAGTATTGAAAACAACAGTACTGGATTTTGATGAAAGTTCCAACAAAATAGGGATTAGAAGCCATGAAATAAATAGAATATTTGTGGGTTTTTTTTTTTTTTTTCGGTGAAAGATCGAAATTTATTTCATCGAGTGAACATTATCGGTAATATTTTCACGAGTGGCTGCCACTCGTGAAAATATTACCGATGATGTTAACTCGATGAAATAAATTTCGATCTTTTACCGAAAAAAACAAATATCCTCTATATATTTTAGGCAATTTTTATTGAAATGTTTCTGGAAATACTAGATACTGTCCTGTTATTTAAAGATCAATCGTCGAAAGTCCCAGGCTGAATGCCAATGGTTATTTTTTTTATAATTACTGGGTTCCATGCAGATACGACTTTTTGCAAGCCTTCACATTCGACAAATGTAAAACAAACACTGTAGGAAAAAGAGCCATTCTTCCTAAGCAAGCGATTGCTCTTTTTTCCCTAAATGTCTTCCATACTATTATGTTTCCGTAAAATGACTTGCCTTTGAGAAAAGTAGCATTGCTCTGGTAGATTTTTAGATGCTTTGTTGAAAAAGAAATGAAGGAGCTCTATAGACATAGAAGTCGTATGTACCTCTTGAGCACCAATTAAAATTTTAGTTGCCTTTGCAAACAGTGTAAGTAAATATCAGACGGCGCAGACCGTGAAGTCTAGTTTTGAATATCGTCTTTACTATCACGTGCGATCCAGCGATCAATTTGATCGACTGTCTGTCTGTTTTCATGTTCATTTCTTTTTATTCAAAGAGATACACAAATTGTTCGTGCGCCATCAACACTACGTGGTCTGACGGAACAACTCATCCCTACAATGATGACGTAGTACCCGGACTGTGTACAGGAAGGTGTGTGTGGTTGTACGTTTTTGCCGGTTTATTTCTCGTTGTAATGATACTGACTTTTGCCACGATGGCTCCAGGAGTCAGTGCTCTTTTTAGGTAAGTTTTCGGATTTTTTTGAGTGTTTGTGTTTTCTTTTGATCTGGGGAAAGGCATTGGGAGTTAAAATTTTAATGTGAAATACGATAAATAACTCGAAATTTTTCGATGTATCTAGAAACGCTCGCGGCCTGAAGGCCTGTGTTAATCAATCATTATTTCAGGCTTTTCGCTAGTTTCTTGGGAAATAATGGTGGATTATGGTTTGATAATTTCATCGTTTCGACCGGTGAATTTACCGACTGATAAACTCGTTAGTACGGAAATATCAAGAGCTCCACTGTACTTCTCAAGTCCCGACAGAAAAGGGGTTAAATGCATAAAATTAACAGAATATTTGTTTTTGTGAAAGATCGAAATTCATTTCATCTCGTGAACATCATACGGTAATATTTTCAAGAGTGGCTGCGCCACTCGTGAAAATATTACCGATGATGTTCATTAGCTGAAACAAATTTCGCAACTCCTGAAAATATTACCGATGATGATCACTCGCTGAAACAAATTTCGAGCCATGGAAAAAATATCCTCTGTTTCTAAAATGTGTTAATAGGCTTACTATATAGGTTTTAGCCGAAAGGAAATCGGGTTACTTCGAAATTTAGAAAATTGTTGAGAATAAAAGAAAGAATGTTAGCAGTAATAGCTGGCGAATACAGGCCCCGTTTGAGCAATCATATACAACGCCTTTTGCGGCGAAGCTCTTTGAATTCATCGTTTTATCTTTCCAGGTGTGTACCAGACAATCAAAGGTCTGTGGGTATTGGAGTCAACCTGTTATTCGTTCGACTCGTTGGTAAGCGTCGCACGACTATATTTGTTCATCATAAATTATGATTCTCCCTTCACATTTTAAATAGCTCGTTAGCAACCATAGGCGAGAATATTTCGAAACATTTCGAATGCTAAACTGAGGACAAAGGTATCTTACGTGTTACAACTTACATGTAGCAACAAACATCAGCATTTGGACGAACCAGACAGAAAACCTATCTAGGACACTTAGGGCAGACAAATCGACTGTGGCATTCGCCATTACAGTGGAAATGAGTCATGCTCTGGCAAAATGGGGGTTTACTGCATCTGCAAAAAGTATCAAACCATTTTTGCCATTTGTAAACTTTCTGCATGTCAATGGACCATTCTTTGTCTTATTCTTCAAGATTTTCTACAGCTGAAAGTAACACAACTTCTGATTGGCTAAACCAAATGGTTTAGCCAATCAGAAGTTGTGTTACTTTTCAAATGTAGAAAAATTTTGAAGAATAAGACTAAGAACGTTCTTAAGAATGGTTGGTGAATACGGACCCTGTTCTCCTAAACACCAACGTGGACAAAACGGATTTTATAGATTCATAATTATGTGACGTCTTGCTTGGTATCATACATCAAGGAGGTGCGTCAAAACTCCTTTTCAAAGCGCATGGCTCTGATTTCATGTCTCAGCTCATATACCTACACAAGCGCACCAACACTTCTCCTTGCCTCTTTCATTTGCATTCATCAAAGGGAGGTAATTATCCTAGCCATAATATAAGCCCCCCCCCCCCAAAAAAAAAGTATTCTTGGTCTTATTCTTAAAAAAAAATTAAAATTTGAAAGTAAGTCAACTTCTGAATGGCTAAGCCACATGGTTTAGCCAATCAGATGTATCAGTACTTTCTAAATCTAGAATTAGACCTGGATTGAAAGTAAGAATGGTTGGTGAAAACAGACACCGGACAATGCAATTTTAGCCTCAGAATTCAACGGTCATTTTAAATCCAAATACAAGACTCCCCAAAGATAAATAAATAAATAAATAAATAAATAAATAAATAAATAAATAAGTAAAATAAATAAATAAATAAATAAATAATCAATTTCAAATCACTTTCAATGATGCCTTTGTCTAGGAAGATCAAAGAGGCCAGTGTAGGTCAAAGACCAGAGTGTGCGTTTTGCGCAGTCTGATCTTGATCTATACTAGCCGTAAAGGCATCTATTGTAGTGAAATGCGCTCTAGGGACTGAGGTTATTTGCAAAGAACATTACACATAAAAGGCAGCCACTGTAATGAAAAGATTTAGCACCGCAGTTTTCGTAGTCAAATCATAATGGGAGACGGGAGTCAAGGGTACAGGACTAAGCGTCGATCTCTCACATTATCTCTCTTTGCCAAACGTCAACATTTTACACTAGGCAAAACTGAAAGCATTTGCAGACGACAAATCAAATGTAGCTAAAATGAGAGGATTTTTTTTTTTGTGAAAGGGCTGAAAACATTGCTGGCTACCAGCACTTTGTCCTTTTCCCAAAATATTTTCAAATGCTTCTCCTTCATGATTGTTAAAACTCGGGATTGTGTGGTAATGACCAGGGCCAGCTTTTCCAACCTCCACATTACAACGCGTGCAATCATCGTGAGTGGTTAATGAAAGCTGTAGACCCTGTTTCACAATCCATGTAATCAAGTCGAGCCCCGATAGCTCAGTCGATGGCGTACAGGACTTGAGAACAGGAGGTCGTTGGTTCGGTCCCTGTCTCGGCCAGTTTCCTTCAGCGGATTGATGATATTCACTGCTAAAGGATTAATTCCCCTCTCAACGCTGACCATTGTTTCGACGATGGTTATGTGGGAAAGCAGCCAGTGGCTTGGAAAGAGTATTGTGCGGGGAACTGGTGAAAGAAACTCCAGGAAAGCCTGGATAGGTGCACTGGCCGTCACGATATAACTGATATAATGTTGAAAACGGAGTTAAGAACCAACCAAGCAACCAACCAACCAATCAACCAACCAACCAACCAACCAACCAACCAACCAATCAATCAATCATGGAATAAAAAAAGACTTAACTCTTTCAGCAGCAAACATTATAAACCCGACCTCTTTCGGTGGCTGAAAAAAAACAATCCATTGAAACTCTGACAGATTTCTTATATATGAGCCGTGTTCTGGCAAAAAGGGGGCTTAATGCATCTCCTTAATGTATGATACCAAACAAGTCATCACAATGTTATGGATCCACAAAAAGCCACCTTTTGTAACAATCGACTTAATCATGAGGTAGACAGGTTCTTGGACATACAGAAAATTGACCCATAGCGAAAAGTTTCGGCCCAGGTCAGCCTGCGCGGACCGCGCAGGCTGACCTGAGTCGATACTATTTGTAGATGCATTAAGCCCCCATGACTCATATAGGCATGACTAGACAAGCGGACGGTATAGATCCAAGATTAGAATGCACGTTCTGTGCAGTCTAATCTTGATCTATGCTGTCCGAAAAAAAGCCCCTGTTTTCGCCGGTAGCGTTGAAAGGGTTAATTATTTACAAGACGATAAAATTTTAGACATGTCCAAATTGAGAGCATTTGCAGGCGACAATATAAATGATGACATTGGACGTTAAGAAAGTAGGAAACATTGTGGGAAAAGGAGAAAATGCTGGTCACCAGCATTTACTTCTTTTCCCACAATGTTTTCAAAAGGCCCCTCCCTCAGGGTCGTTGAAACTCGGGATTATGAGGTAAAGAATTAAAGATATATCTATACTCGTTTTCAGCCACTTTTATCCCATTTCGTATTTATTTCATAAGACTACAGTCATTCTCGTATCTTCATGCCAAATGTTGCCCCTGTCGGCTGCAAGATTGCATAGAAAATGCCTTTCTCTTTCTAGAGGCCATAAAAGAAATCAATTTATGACGTTTCCGGTTTTAGATAGAAGATTTCCGATACATGTACTTATCCCTTACACCATAATATATTGGTGATTTATCTGTGTGTACACGGCTAATTCCGAACCATTTTACAGTCTATCAAACTTTAACAGCGTTCTGTCTCCGTGGTTGTAAGGATGTATCTTTAAATCAAGGTTATGTACTACACTGTTCGCAAAATAATGTCAAGTTGTGCACAGCACCCTTTGGGCCACTACAAAGCATCGTCACAATTGGTCTCATAGTACGCTCTCGTGAACAATGGCAACTACATGTATTTTATTACAACACTTTCAGGTACAACTCCCGGACCTATTTTGCTTGGCGCAATAATTGACAGTACGTGTAAAGTTTGGCAAGATACTTGTGGTATTCAAGGTTCCTGTTGGATTTACGATAAGGAAGCAATGGCTCTACGGACAGTTCTTTGGTTCATGGGATTAAAACTGTGCGGCTTCTTACTGTTTGTAACCGCCTCATGTGTATACAAGCCACCGCCGACTAATGATCGTGATGTGCCGGTAACGTCCGGCAGTGGGCAGACGCCGTTGCGGAAACAGCCGAATCATGATCGTACTATACCGGAAATATCCGTTGAGGATAACATATCACGGCAGGAGCCCTATAAAGCAGAACGGACGGTTAACCGTGAAACGATGATGTCAGATCGACTGTGATAAACAGTTCTAAATGATATTCCCATAATATCAGTATTCTCATGGAGTCAAACTCCCTAATAATATTCCGTATAAAAAATTGGCTTGTTCAGAGATATGAATTAAGGTTTCAACTATTCATGAATCAAATAATTAGAGTTTGATTTTGGGTCTACAATGTTCGGTACACTAAGATGTTTGTGAAAAAGAAATTCCAATATTTTGCTTTGACAATTTAATGGACATCTCTATTCAACTTATTGGAATACTGTAACTGTTATAGATCTACTTGTTCTGAGCAATTCTCTGTGAAAGGGGGTTCAGTGCATCTGCAACCAGCATCGACCCAGGTCAGCCTGCGCACTCCGCGCTGTCAAACCTGTGACGGAACTTTCTAGTTTTGGTCAATTTTCTGCATGTCCAAGGAACATTCAACCTCATACTTCTGCTGCTTGTTACACAAAAAGAATTTTATGGATCGATAATATTTATGTGATGACTGGCTCGCTATATTACATCACGGAGATGCGTTATATTCCCTTTTGTCAGAGCATCCTTCATCTATACAACAATGACCCTTTCCTTAATAGTCTCTGGTTTTTACGACCCTGAGGAAGAGCGTTTTTGAAAACATTATTGGAAAAAGAGAAAATACTGGTTACCCCGGTTACCACCTTTTTTTTTCTTTTTTCATTTTCTCACAATGTTTGGGTCACTTTTAACCCTTAGGCTACTGAGTGTGACTCAATGACTTTTGCAGACAGTGTAGGTCAAGATCAGACTGCATAGAACGTGCGGTCTGATCTTGGATCTTCACTGTCCGATAAGAAGGTAGGCCTATTTCTCTCCCAATAATGAAAAACAAAGCAATATTTGGGTTTTTACTATCGACTTAACGGTATCATTTAACTTATTCAGCAGGATAAGGATTTAAACGTCGGCTGCACGGGATTTCTGTTTGGACAAGGCAAAAATTCTTTCATCTATTAACACTTTACCAAAACACCCGAGTTTTAACGACCCCGATGAAAAATGCTTTGGAAATCATTGTGGGAAAAGGAGTAAATACTGGAGACCACAATGTTTTCTACCCAGTCACAGACAAAAATCAATGGAGCTGCGCTCTGACAAAAAGAGGCTTAATGCATCTCCGTGATCCATGATACCAAGCAAGTCATCATATCATAAGGAATCCATAAAATCTATTTCGTTCAACAACTGACTGAATCCGAAGGTAGAGTGGGCCTTGGACATGCATAAAATTGACCAGTAGCAAAAAGTTTCGGCCCGGGTCAGCCTGCGCGAACTGCGCAGGCTGACCCGGGTCGATATTTTTTGCAGGTCTATTAAACCCTCTTTTCACAGAACATGACTGAATCATTTGAGTCACATATAGTTTGTCGTCTGCAAATGCTTTCAGTTTAGAAAAATACAAATTTTGTAGTCTGGTGCAGAGTTAAGGAATAAATCATGCATTTCAATCTTGAAATAAGATCCAGATGGTTTCAATTTTGACATTGCCTTTATCCAGAATGGCTAAGCGAATAAAGTCGAACCAAGGTAGCACAGTCGATAGCGTACAGGACTTGAGAACAGGGGCTCGCTGGTTTGAATCCCTAGTGCGACCAATTTCTTTCCGAGGATTGATGATAGTCACTGCGACAGGATTCATTCTTCTCTCACCGCTGACCATTGTTTCGACGACGGTTAAGTAGGAAAGCAGCCAATGGTTAGGAAAGAACATTGTGCCTAGTGCTGGTAAAAGAAACTCCAGGAAAGCATGGATAGGTGCACTGGCAGCCGCGAAATAGCTGAAGTAATGTTAAAAACGGCGTTGAACATAATGCAATCAATCAATCTAAACGAGTAAAGGACAGTGTATATCAAAGATCAGACTGCACGTCTGATCAGACTGATAGACCAGTAAAGTTAATAAGAAATCCTAGGGTTGTACCCCGATTAAGGCTGGTTTTCCATGTGTCCGTCATCCAATTGCGTTATCCATTTGCGACAGTGCGATTTTCGGACGCAAGTTCGATCACATTATTTTCCATATGGACTTTTCCATGTATCCAACTGTGCTGTTCTCAATGCGACGGTCCGATTGCGATAAAAATGTTCGCTGCACGCAGCGGTCTTTTTCATCGCAACGGATCATCAGACGGCATTTCAAGCAGAAATGAAAACAAAAGTCATTGTTTTGAACTTTTTGAGTCTCTTGTTGTCAATCTTCTTGTAATTTTGGCTTCAATGCATTCTAAAACGACGGCATCGTAACATGGACAGTCTTCATCACTATAAGTAGTTCTAATTCGCCTACTAAATGATTTTATGTGCCACAGTCGTTTACTGTCCCTTAACTCATTACCAAACGACACTAATTTAGACTTGTCCAAATTGAAAGCAGTTGCAGCCGACAAATTAAAGGTGGCTCAAATGACAAAATTTGTCCTTGAGAGAGTAGAAAACATTGTGGGAAAAGGAGAAAATGCTGGTTACCAGCATTTTCTCCTTTTCCAACAATGTTTTCAAAAGGCTTCTTCCTTAGGGTCGTTAAAAGTCGGGATTGTGTGGTAAAGGGTTAAAAAATTGATACCTTTCACCCGACGTCTGTGTTTTCGTTTTTGTTTTCTATATCTAAGATATAAGGTACCAGTCATCAACAACGGACTGACAACAAACTCTGTTGTTTCATCCGACCTGTTTGCTGTCATTTCCAACTTAAAAAGACAGATCGCTTGGTCGGATCGTATACATGGAAAAGGGGTTCCGATTGCGATAAACGGAAAAGCCAGTCGCCAACGGACGACGCAGTCGGATGACGGACAAATGGAAAACCAGCCTGTATAATACTGACTGATATCGGGTTGGTATGCACCCAACCCCTAACCAAACAACAAATTTCAAGCATTTGCAGACAACAACATAAATGTGACTCAAAAATTTAAATTTGTCGTTGGAAGGGTAGAAAAGATTGTGAGAAAAGGATAAAATGCTGGTTAACAGCATTTTCTCCTTTTCCCACAATGTTTTTAGCTCTTTACCACACAACTCCGAGTTCTGACGACCCTAACGAAGGTGGCTTTTCAAAACATTGTAGAAGAAGGATAAAATACTGGTAACCAGCATTTTCTCCTTTTTCGACCACAATGTTTTCTATCCTTCCCAAAACAAATTAAACTTGTCAGCCACCTTTATTCTGTCGTCTGCAAATGCTTTCAATTTGGACTAGTCTAACATTTTGTCGATTGGTAACGGTTAAAGGTTTTTTTTTTCTTAGGGTCGTTAAAAGTCGGGATTGTGTAGTAAAGAGTTAAAGCTAGACATGGGTTCGACTTTGCTTACGTGAGAAAGCAGCCAATGGCGTGAAGAGAGTGCTGTATGTAACACTGTTAAAGAAACCCCCTGGAATGCATGGAGAGGTGCACTCGTTGCATTGATAAAACCGAAATAATTTTGAAAACAACATCGAACACAAAACAGAATAGAGTCTAAACTCTTATGTGCGATTGTCCAGATGCACACAATCTCCTGTCTACCTCGTCCGCCGCATCAGGTCGATTTATTTCCAGTAAAAGTAATTTTAAATCCCCAATCGACTTTTTCTTCTCGTGTATCCATTTTCTAATCAGTATTCTTGTTGGACTTTCTTGTGTTTTCAACCAACGAATCCGAGGAAGTCCGCAGCCCATTTTATCAGCAAGGTCTTTCCAGTTACCTGCGTCACTTCCGGCCTTATTGTCGGGATCCAGTAAAACAACTAATTCATCGATAAGATCACTCAAAGGATCTTCCTCGTCGTCTGGATTCGACTGTAAAATTCACATTCATAGTTAGTGAATGAAAAAGAAGCACGTTGGTTGATATTTTAATCTGAAATTTGGTTTATCTCACCATTTAACATATAAAACGACTAGTTCATCGTTTGGATCTCTCAAAGGATCTTCCGTATCGCCTGAATGTGACTGTAAAATTTACATTGAAAAAGAAGCATACGGTTTAATATGCTGATATTTTATTCTGAAATTTGGTTTCCCTCGCCATTAAACATACAACAGATAAGCACGTGCTATCAGCTCTCTGCCAGACGACAAAATTTTGTCACGACCAATTAAATAGGATACAAATTATGAAATATGTCTTGAAATGGTATAAAAACATTGATGTTTTTTAAAGGCCTTCTTCCTCATGCGAAAACTCGAGATTGTTTGGTAAAGGTTTATTATTGATTGAACATACAATAGATAAGAACCATGCTCTGTGAAAAGGGGGCTTAATGCATCTGCGAAAAGTATCGACCCAGGTCAGCCTGCGCAGTCCACGCAGGCTGACCTGGGCCGAAACTTTCCGCTATTGGTCAATTTTCTGTTGGTCGAAGGACCAGCCTACCTCATGATTTAGTCGGTTGTTGAAAAAGTGGCTATTATTGAACAATAATTATATGATAACTTGATTGGTACAATGCATCACGGGGAGGCATTGAGCTCCCTTTTGCCAGGGCGTGGTTCATAAGCATGTGCAATAAAAAGAATATGCCTTTTGGGGGTTTCTAAACTTTTTCAACAGTATTTCAGTTACACTGCGCACATGTCCGGGTATGCCTGGACTTTCTTTTATCACTACTTGTCGCTGCGTATACCAACCAAGCAACTGGGTACTTTTCCAGTATACATCCAGGAAATTCTTTGGCTGTGCCACAACTCGCACTCGCAACCCAAAGTCGAACGATGTTGATGTTTTAGGGTCGGTTAACATCTACCTCCAGAAAATATATTTGGTTTTACCAGGATTTGAGCTCGCAACAAAAACAAGAAGTATCTTTAAAAAAGATAGACGGCGTAAGTTTGCCAGCAAGTAGGCCTGCAGGGGCCCTTATAATAAACATGTCCACATTTTTTACCAATCACAAATCTCTATTTATTCATTTGCATATATCAATACCAAAGAGTAGTTCGAAAGCCAGCGAATTCAGCTACGCCGACAAAGACGATTCAGCAGATGAAGCCACTATTTTGCGTTACGTACCTGTTTGACTGTGTCAGCTATTTTCAGTTTCGCTGCATGGTTATCCCGTCCATTTTGATAAGCATGAAATAGACATTGAATTTCTTGAGGTTTCTGTTCTGGTTTGAGTATGAAGGAACAATGAGGTTGTAACGCGCGCCATATCAACTCGAAGTTGATGCTCTGGAGAAGAAATATACAAATGATGCTCTGTCAAAAGGGGGGCTTAATGCACCAGCGAAAAGTATCGACCCAGGTCAGTCTGCGCAGTCCGCGCAGGCTGACCTGGGCCGAAACTTTTCGCCATTGGTCAATTTTCCGTATGTTCAAGGACCAGTCTACCTCATGATTCAATCACTTGTTAAAAAAAGTGGCTATTATGGATCCGTAATTATGTGATGGCTTGATTGGCATTATGGGTCACGGAGATACATTAAGCCCCCTTTTGCCAGAGCGTGGCTCTAATCTACATGCATTTAAGATCGTTAGGCTGCTAAGCGCGACTCACCGACCTTTTGCGGACAAAGTACATCAAGATCAGACTGCACAGAACATGCAGTTTAATCTTAGGTCTATGCCAGGAGCGTAATCAGGTTAATGGAATCATTACGCACTACGAATTATGACTTCTATTTAACAAAATTATAGACAAGCTCATACTGAAAGCATCTGCAGAGGACAAAATTTATTTAGCTCAAATAATGAGATTTGTCTTTGAAAGGAAAGAAAACGCTATGGGAAAATGCGAAAAAATGCTGGTCATCATTATTTTCTCCTTTTCCTGCAGTGTTGTCAAAGGTCCTCTTCCCTAAGGTCGTTAAAAACAAGATTGAAATAGTCTCATGATCTCCTTCTTTTACAGTAGGCACTTCCGTATTATACGTTAACCTTTTACCGCACAATGCTGCCTTTTAACACCCCTGGGAAAGAGGCCTTTTGAAAACATTGTGGGAAAAGGAGAAAATGCTGGTAACCAGCATTTTCTCCTTTTCCCACAATGTTTTCAACCCTGTCAGGAAAAATTGCACCATTTGAGCCACATTGAAATTGTTGTCTGCAAATGCTTTCAATTTGGACAAGGCTAAAATTTTGTCGTCTGGTAAAGGGTTAAAGGGGCTACGCAATTGTATGCTTGCTGTCTGCCTCTTTAGTCTAGCCTACATGATTAACGTCTGTCGGATTTTCCGCGGATACTATTTTTAGCAGACGAAAAAGGTCGTGTTTATAAATTTGGTGCTTAACCCTTGTACACTAAATCTTACGGAATACCATTAGGGCCATCGCCTTTAAATGTGTTAATTTGAAACGCGATGCTCGATAGCACGATGATGATAAAGCGAAATCACGAAACTAAGATGATGAAAACACGATAGTACGATGACGATAACGCGATACCACGATGGTGAAAACGCGACAATACGATAGTACGATGATGAAAGTGTGATATAATATCGTGTTTTCACCATCGTACTGTCGCGTTTTCATCATCGTATTGTCGTATTGTCGCGTTTTCACCATCGTAGTATCGTATTATCGCGTTATCACCATCGTACTGTCGCGTTATCATCAGCGTACTATCGTGTTTACACCATCGTACTTTCGCGTTTTCACCATCGTAATATCGTGTTTTCATCATCGTACTGTCGCATTATCACCATCGTACTATCGTGTTATCATCATCGTACTATCACCTTCCAGTGAGCATGCGCATACACATTCAAAGGCGATTGCCCCAAAGGTATTTCGTACTCATCAGCCGTGTAATAACATCTAAGAATCAGACTGCATAAAATATGCAGTCTGATCTTTAATTAATACTGATTGCTTTGTAGAGACATTATGTACAAAGCCAATCTTAAGGTTGCTTTCATTTGTTTTATTCCTTTATTTCTAGAATGAAAATGTCCATTTGGTTTATTGGCAATCTAAAGGTTAAAAATCAATAATGTTAGACTGGACATTTACGTTATCAATGGACAAAACTTTTTACTTGTCTAAACTGAAAGCATTTGCAGACGACAAATCAATTGTGGTTCAAATGAGAGAGAAAGGGAGAGAGTGCGAACGCAAAACGATGCAAATGCGGACGATGTATATATATAACCGAGCGCCCCTTTTTTATTTTTCGCCCCCTCCTTTTTCGCTGCTCCTTCAACCACAAACCCCACCCCTCCCCCTTTTTCCCTTTTTTCCCCCCTTTCATCCCCTTTAACCACACTCAACCACTCAACCCATTTTGGCGGTTTCCCCCCCCCTTTTTTCAACCACTCAACGCCAACCATACACTTTTAAAATCCTTTAGCCCGTTTTCCTTCGCGTTCCCCCTCGAGCCGTTTCGTCAGTTAGCCGTTTCGTCAGTTAGCCGTTTCGTCAGTTAGCCGTTTCGTCAGTTAGCCATTTCGTCAGTTAGCCGTTTCGTCAGTTAGCCGCTTCGTCAGTTAGCCGTTTTGTCAGTTAGCCGGCTTTTCTTGTTTTGTCAGTTTGTCAGTTTGTCAGTTAGCCGGCTTTAAAGGGCGTTAAAGGGCATTAAAGTGAGTTAAGGGGAGGAAAGGGGAACGATGAGGCGCAGCCGAAGAGTGAAAGCAACGGGGAGCGTTAAAGGGGGTTAAAGTAGTAATAGAGAACAAGAGGGAGCAAACGAGGGAGCAAACGAGGGAGCAAACCAAAAAACGAATTAAACCAAAACAACCACATATTTAAAAAACTATTATAGTTATATATATACATCGTCCGCATTTGCATCGTTTTGCGTTCGCACTCTCTCCCTTTCTCTCTCTCCTCAAAGAAAACTATGCATCCGCAATATTTAAAAATGTGCATATATCTCTATATATCCACATTATATTTTTTACTCCTCTTCATCCGAAAAATAGCCAATCGGCACCGTATTTATCCCATCTTCTAATATATGCCTTACGTCTTGCATTGGGTTTAGTGCTATTTTATTAAACTCTTCTGTATATAT
The DNA here is from genome assembly GCA_945859785.2 of Tridacna gigas. Taxonomy (NCBI): domain Eukaryota; kingdom Metazoa; phylum Mollusca; class Bivalvia; order Cardiida; family Cardiidae; genus Tridacna; species Tridacna gigas. The sequence continues at coordinate 9,610,825 of OX244029.2, read as the reverse complement.
CTGGTGGTTGCTACTTCTGAAGCCCATAAATTTAACATGTTTTTCTTTTTGCTCAAAGATACAATTTAAATAATCCTGAAATTCAATATCTTGATTAATACAACAATCAACCACACCTTTAAGTTTTAAAGTTTCTTTTGTTTTTCCTTTGTCTTCTACTCTGTACGCGTATGACTTAGCACATGTAGCCGCATAGTCTTTTATTGGCGCTCCTTTCGTTTCATCTTTGAAAAATCCCAGCTTGTTTTTATTAGTCATACTATGAAGTGGGTGAGACGTCGGATATTTCCAGGTATCAAAACAAGTATTTAAGTCCTCCTTCATATCTTGATATATATCATCCGTTTGAATTTCTAAAATGAAACTGTCTGTGTCTGTATATAGCAATTTTACCCGGTTCCCAAATTTAGGCTTTAGATAGTCGTAAAACAATTGATACATTTTTAATTTTGATAGTTCCAAAATCACGAAGCCTATATATAGCGGCTTGTTGGCGTTTACTATCGTTTTCTTTTTTGTTACTGAAACAGGATGAGGATTAAATATTTTAAAGCCTGTATACTCTGGACTTTTTAAAAGTCTTTCAGCTCTTTTTTCTGTGTTTACAATCTCTACATTTGAGCGTTTACGTGGGTTTTCAATTGTCTTACCATAGATGCTATTAATAGATTTTTTAAAATATTCTTGTTTGCTCTTTTCCTTTGCTTCTCCTCTTTTAATCGTGTTGTTTGTAATATACGGCTTTAACCATTCAGAAACTTTTAAAATATATCCTCTGTGTATTTTTGTAATCTTGACGCCTAGCTTTACGTAATACTTTAAAAGTTCTGAGTATACAAGATATTCTTTTTTGTTTCTTAAATTTGCTACAAGCTTTTGAACGCCATTAATTTTTATATGTTCTGGGCATGGTGGATAATCTTTAAAATATTCTTTCTTGTCTCTCGGGATCTCTAAATCACAAACAAGCGCACAGCTGTAATTTCTCCAGTTTTTAAATTCAGCTTTGTTTAATTTTCTTTCTATTTCATAAGGCATCGGGTCACTCATAGCCTCACCGTAAAGACTGTTTTTATCGATGTAAAAAATGTAATTGCTTGGTTTGCTTGGGTCATAGTCACTTAAATATTTATTGTTTGCTTTACTATATCTATTAACACACATAGACACACCGCCTCGAATGCCATTTTCAAAGTCCTCGTAAATATCACGGTCAGTTATTAAACTAATCTTTTGTTTTGTGAATTTTAACATGTTCATCCACGAAGCCCCAGGTAAAGTATACCCGTAAACTAACGGGTCTAATCCGTAGGCTTCGTGGTTTAGCCTTCTGAAGTTTTCAAAAACATCAGCTAAAAGTAAAGTATCCAACTCACAATATTTAAGCTGATAGTCATTTAAAGTTTTACATCCAAAAGCCGCCCAAGCATTTAAAGCGTGCTGGTATTCTTCTGCTGTAATGCCTTCTTTTTTCAATGTTGAATAAAAAGCCTCGATTGGCGGCAGACTTGCTTCTTTTGTTTTTTTGTAACAGTTCATATATTCGTAAGGGTAGACGCCTTTAGCTGTTAAAAGATTTAAAGGGATATCTGAAAAAACCCGACGAGTAAATTTTAAATTTTCTGGGTTTGTATCTTCAACCAGCTGAGACAAAGAAGAACTTAAAAACTTAAAGCTGTCTAAAAATCGTATTTCGTGCCTCTTACCTGATATATAGGTATATTTAGAAAAACTAATATATTTTTCTTCTGTTGATGGCAATACTGAAAGATGACCCGAATACTCAGCCAGTTTTAAAATGAAAAGGTGAGTATCATACCCGCTTAAATTGTGGCAAAGAAGAGGGGTTAAATTTGATGGTTGGCCTTCGTTTAAAAATATGGTGTTGGCTTTTTCTATTTCATCCATTAAACCTTTAACAAACAAGCCGGCCACGTCTTGGTTTTCCTTTTGAATTACAAAACTTACTTTTTTACTTCTATATATCTTTTCATTTCTTGAAACGACGAAGAAACAAAAGCCGGAGGGCTCATGCTTGTTAATTTTGTTTTCTTCTTCACATGCTATTAAAAAACTTTCAAAATCAAAATATATTGTAATATTAGGCGGCTTGTCTGGCTTTTCTTTAAATTCTATAAATGCCTTTTCTGTTCCTTCTTCTGGTAGTTGTAAAAGCGTAGCATCAGAACAGTTTAACTCATGTTGGTTTAATTTTTCTTCTTTCTTAAATAGCCGTTGACATTTGTAACAGAAGTAAACACGACCGTGAGAATTAGAAAACTGAGAAGAAAGAAGACGGGACAAGTCAGATATTAAATAAAAATGGTCTTCATAGTACAATATATATATTTTTTCACCTCCTCTTTTTCCTTCGTCAAATATCACAGGCGTCCTTTTGTTTATCACATCAACGCCGTAAACAATTAAATGTATATGAGGATTACGGTCCTGGAAAAGTTGGAGCTCATTGGCCGACGTTGGATAATTGATATCTGTAAAGTCCGCGTAACGGTTAGGTTCTTCTTTAAATATCTTTCTTAAGTCTTTTGTTACTCTTCCCCTGTCTTTCTCTTTTGGGTTGAAATGTCTAAGTATACACCAATAAAAACAGCGGTCATCTCCCGAAAGTATACAAACCACGGCACGCTTTAAAATTAGCCATTGTGGGAGTTTTTTGTTGCCGCACCCACCTTTAAATGGGTTGTATTTACCGTAGTTAATAGAAATACATTCAAAATTTAAAAACGTCCATCCTGAACCTTCGTAATCTTTTTTGTAAAAGTTGTTTAAAACTTCTTGTATCATCACACCTATTAATTTTTGTTTGTTGTTTAACTGATTAATTACATGGGGGCTAGAATTGAAATAAAACTTTTTTGTTTGTTCTCCATTTGTCATTTTAGCACAAACGCTTAATATAGCCTTGTATCCTGTGTTTTTAGACAAAGACAGAGCAGCCGGAGCTTTAAACTTTGAAAGATACGTTTCAAGGTTTAAACTTTTTGATAGTTGAGGAACGTTTAAAAATGTTTGTTTGAAATATCCGTTTAAGGCTGAATTAGCAACAGTTGTTTTTGTTTTTTCAATTCTTTTAAATGTAGGAGGCGGCTCCTTTGTTTTTACCATCTGTACGACGTTGTTTTTAACTACAAATTTATAATACTGACTCATTTTTTTTTTAATTTAAGTAAAAATTACTAAATTAAAAAAATATTAAGAATGCCTAAAAATCAAAATACAGAAGCAAAAAAGAAAACAGTAGAATTTGTTGAGCCTTCAGCTCCGGTTGAAGCCCCGCAAGTTGTACAGCTTTCCCTTGGCCCTGAAAATGCCATTAAGGGAGAAAAGAAGACAGATAAAATATATTTTTCAGATATCAGACAAAACGGCAAGTGTGGAGTTTTTACTAATATAGTTAGTAGAACGCCAGAAGACAAGCCGACACTTTTAACATTTGGCTCAAACAAATATATTAATATTGAGCTAAATGAAATGTTTGAACAGTTTTTAATGGGTGTATATGAAAGGTTTGACCCGGAGTTTATGGATTTAATCAACGACTCTTATCAACTTGAAGGAGTTTTGGAAACTTACAGAACTCAAGGCTTTGTAAAATGTAAGGTCGACATAGGGCGTTTTAATAGTTCTTTCTTTTCCACAGTTGAGAAGGAAGGAGCAGTAAAAACAGTAAAACCACTTAAAAATGCTGACTTCATGTACGACAGGATTACAAACGGGGTTTATACTTTGAAGGTGACAGGGCTATGGAGAAAGGAAAGCCAAGTAAACGGCAGGCTTCAAACAACACACAGCGGGCTAAGCATCAAGGTTTTAAATGTTCTTGTTAATGGCTATGCTAACTGTGAAAGTGAAGCTGACGAATACGAAAGCTGCCAACTTGCACAATTAAGGGAGGATAGTCTAGGCCTCCTGACTGAGTAGATTAAAAAAAAAAAAAAAATATGTAGGTCCTTTAACTCATGGTATTGTATTGCGTCTTGAATTGTCCATTTTTTTTAATGATACTTCTGAAAGGTATCATTAAAGTTTTTTGAAAATATTTTTAAAAAATATATTACTATTAAAAACGGGTGGGTTTTATTCGGCGGGGTTGGGTTTTAATTCAATATTGTGTTTTTTTTATTTTCGCTTTTATTTCCATATATTTTACCAGAACACCGGTAAAATATATATTTTTCATTTAACAGCATTGCTCAAACTGTTGAGGTTCATATATAGGAAGATAGAACCTACCAAACCCATGTCTATATTTTCCATTGTATCTTGGACTGCTCCTATCAATCACAGCAAAGCCATTCGGCTCAGACCAACAAGTATACAAGAAGTTTTTAAATTCTTCTAATGTCATATCTCTACTAACGTAATCCATGTATATATTTTGAATGTCTTTATCAGGCAAATCAAAAAGGATTATTAGGTTTGAGTTTCCCCGTATTGTATGACGAGGCAAAGAAAAAAAAGATTGAGACAAATAAAAACAGTCTGTGTTGCTGTGTCTCCCTCTTGTGTAGTACTTCTCCGGTACATCTTGTTTATCTTTTAACAAGTCATCAAATATCATTAAATTTTTATTACTACTGTTCAAATCTCGAGGGTCGGGGACTTCTTCATCACTTTCATTAAAACATGGTGTAATTTTAGTTCCTTTCTTTTTTTTTGTTTCTTCTTTAACTTGTTCTAATAGTTCTTTTTGTGGTATTTCCCGGCTTTCAATCTCTTGCATGTTTTCAAATATCCCATTAATAGCCTCCTTTGATAATTCATGTTCAAGAGCTTCTCTTAAAAGTATATATTCTGGCTGTTGTTTCATTGACTTTCCGAATATATACAAATGATCATAGTCAAGCCAACCAGGCCTTAAAAGCAGATTTAAAAGCGTTGTTGTTTTTCCACATCCAGACTCCCCTATTATTAAACCTCGTATGCTTTTGGGTAGCATTGGGCTATTTTTCCTTTTTGTCTTGTTAAGGTTACAGCTATAATTTTTAATTTCCATCTTCTTTAATTTAGTAAAAATTCTATTAAAATTAAAAATATGAGTTCAATATATTGCGTACGATGTCGAAAGAAGACAGATACAGAAAACTTAACACGGGAGACTTTAAAAAATGGGCGTCCAGCATTAAAAGGCTCTTGTTCAGTTTGCGGAACGAAAAAGTTCCAGTTTATTTCAGGCTCGGCGAAAGGGAAGAAGAAGAAAGGAAAAGGCATAGTTAATAAATTTATTAACTCCCTTCCTGTTGAATTGCATCTCCCAGGTCACAATTTTACAGGCCCCGGCACTAATCTTAAAAAAAGATTAAACCCAGATTTGACACCCAAAGCGTGGTCTAAACCGATTAATCGGGTTGATAATGTGGCTATGCATCATGACATATGTTATTTAAAGCATACTGATACAGCTACGCGTAATAACCTTTGTGATGTTGATATGCTGAAAGAATTAAAAGGGATATACAACCCAACATTAAGAGAAAGGTTTGACCGTGCCATTGTAACCCCTATAATAGGTAGTAAAGTACGTTTCGGCTTGGGTAATTCTACAAAAGAAAAAGGTAAAAAAAAAAGTTGCAAGTAGAAGAAAAAGAAAAAACTCTGAGTGGTGAACTACACAGGCCAACACGGCGGAACTTTCCCACTCGTCGGGTGATTGTTAAAAAATTAAATGATACATGGGCAGCCGATTTAATGTTCATGCCAAAGAAAATTAAAAAAGGTGAAGCTGAGGGAGAAGAAGAAATAGAAAAAGAACAACTACTAAAAGAAAGACAGACAGCAGCAGAAAAACAAACAGAAAATTTAAATATTTTCTTGGTTGTTGTTGATGTGTTTAGTCGTTACGCTTGGGTTCGAGAAATACCCAACAAACAAGTTAACAGCGTAGTTAAAGCTTTTGAAGATATTTTTAAGACTTCAAACAGAAGGCCTTTAAAGCTTTGGACTGATAGAGGGGGTGATTTACGGGCTTGATTGACAAAGAAGAAGAAAAGCCCGAAACTGCTTTTCAGTGTCCTCATTGTAAAGAATATTTTAAAAATAAGTCAGGTTTAACACAGCATATAAACCGTTTTTGTCCTGTTTTACATCCAGAGAAAGCAAAGGAAGCAAAGACAAGATTAAAAGGGGTTGAGTTGTACCATACAGAAGGAAGGCATAAAGCAACGATAGCAGAAAGATTTATTAAAACTTTAAAAGACCGCATAGGGCGATATATGACGGAATACAATACAACGGATTACAGGCCTCATTTACAAGAAATTGTAAACGATTACAACGATACACCACACAGGAACTTTAAAGAACAGTATACGCCAGAAGAAGCAAGCAAGCCGGAAAATGAAGAAAAGATTTATAAAATGTTTTATGAAAATGCTAAACCTAAAAAGTTTAAAGCTGACCGGGTAACACAAAAAACGCCGCTTGAGGTTGGTGACTTAGTAAGGATACCAAGAAGAAAAACGGCGGGCTTTGAAAAAGGTTTTACTGCTAATTGGACGAAAGAAATTTTTAAAATACGAGAAATTAAAAACACAAACCCAACAACATATTATTTAAGCGACGCCAACAGTCACCACATTGAAGGGGCATTTTACAGGCCTGAACTACAAAAAACGAGGTTTGGTTTTAAGCCGAGGATGGGTGACAATAAACCGAGAATTAAAGAAAACGCAAGCTTAGGAATGCAAGCAGTAAAGGCTGAAGCAACAAGACAAAAGGAAAAGAAACAAAGACAGAGAGACAGGAAAAAACAGGAAAAAGAAGGGGGAGGTTTAGAAGTTTCTGAAACGGTGCGAAACCTACCAGTTAAATCTTTAAACAACTTTGAGTTAATTGATATATGTAAACATTTAAAAGGTTGGAGGGGTGTTTTTTCTCGTGATGCGCTCCCTAAAAAGCCCAAACTTTACGAATGTGGTATATTAAACCTTGATGATAGCAGCGGCCCGGGTACGCATTGGGTTGCTTGGCATAGGAACAAAAAGAACAAGTTTTATTTTGACAGTTACGGCCTTCCTCCTCCTCTTGAAATGCAGAGCTATTTAAAAAGTCCGATTTCGTATTCGTCAGACCAAATACAAAACCCTGAAACTGTTATTTGTGGTCATCTCTGTATTCATGTACTTGAAAAATTAAACGAGGGCTATCATTTACAGCCTGTTGTTTCTCATTTAATGGATTTAAAAGAAAATGGTTTAATTTAAAATATTAAATATGTATACAAGATATCCAGTAACTAAATTTGGAAAATTAGAAGAAGAAATTAAAGAACTTGAAGAGGAGGCTGTTGCCTTGCCTTTTGTTGTTGATAACTTTCTGGGGAAAACCGGCGGAGAAATCACGGGAAGTATAGACATGACAGGACAGCCTATAAAAAACGTGGCTGACCCTGTAAATCCCGGAGATGTGGCTAATAGAAGATATGTAGACATTACAAGAGGAGTTAATTTTTTTAAGAGAGATAGGCAGGGGGAATATTCAGCCATGCAAAGTTTAAACATGGATGGGCAAAAAATAAAAGGCTTACCTTTGCCCGTTGATGATGCCGATGCCACAACTAAAGTATATACTGACACGCTTGTGGAAAATAGAAGACGACAACTAGAAGCAAACAACCCTTTTAATATTCAAAACGGTGAATTTGAAGCAAAAGACAAGCTTAATTTAAAAGGTTTTAAAATATCTGGTGTTGGCTTTCCTGATATGCCAACAGACGCCGCCACTGTTGAGTATATAGATGAAGCCGCCGCCTTTGTTAGGAAAAATGGAGGCTTCGAAGCTAAAGACCATATTTATCTCGGAAGAAAAAAGCTGGGAGGATTGAGGGACCCAATAGCAAACGGTGAAGCTACAAATAAAAAATATTTGGATGATGAAATTAAAAAAGTAAAAGCCGGAACCATTAATAAATTTTCTGATGGTGTAAACTATGCAGCCGACGCCAATTTTAATTTAAACAATTTTCGGCTTTTTGGTGTACCAGAGCCACAAAGGGAAGACGAAATCGCCAATAAAAAATATATAGATGAAAAGACGGCTAATATTCAACCAGGAGCAGCCGGCGTTGATGCTGCAGCTTTAGACAAAGTTAAAAGCGACCTTGAAAAGAACCAGGCTTTTAATACTAGGAACCAAAAAACATACAATGCTAAAGGGAATATTAACATGAAACAGAAGACTATAAGAAATATACCGGAGCCAACGGAGGCGACTGATGCGGTTAATAAAGGGTTTGTAGATGAATTAAAAGAATTTTTCGAAGAAAGAATTAAAGAAGTTGAAGAAGAAGCAAAGGAAGCAAAGGAAGCAGCAAACAGAGCAAGCAGAGCAAACCCAGGAGGAGGAGCAGCAAACAACAACGGGGCCGATTTTGGAGATATGAAAGGTTTAAAAATAGTTAATCTTGGAGACCCGGAAAATCCGAACGATGGGGCAAATAAAAAGTATATAGATGCAAAAACACCATTTACTAAAACTAACGGATATTTTAAATCTTCTCATGGGCTTGATATGAATTTAAAGAAGATTACAAACTTAAACACACCAACAGCAGCAGGAGACGCAGCAAATAAACAGTATATTGATCAGAGTATAGAAAATATGGATTTAGCCCTTATCCGGAGAAATGGGGGCTTTTTAGCTGTTGATAGTATTGATATGAACAGCAACCGAATAAAAAACGTTGCTACTCCTCAGGTTTACGATGATGCAGTAAATAAACAGTATACTGACAACAAGATTAAACCAATAGAAGAAAAAGCTGAAACAAATAAAAATGATATAGAAGAACTCCGGGCTTTTCATGTTAGTGAAACAACACAACACAAAAACATGAGAGGGTTTAAAATAGTGAATGTAGGACAGCCGGAAGATGAGCAGGATGCAACTAATAAAAATTATGTTGATAATGAAATTAATGAAATTAATGTTGAAAGAGGAAAATTAAAAAACACTTTAAATAAAAATATTATTTATTATTCTTCGTTTTTTACTAATTTAGTACGTGGTGAAGTAGAAGGACCAATAATAGGGGCTGATGAAGTTTTAAATAGTAATAGGCGCATTCCTCCACCTGAAGGAAATAATCCTATTAGCTTAGATGATAAAAACAATATTATATTACCCACTATAGTTTATTTTGGAAAACATGATGGAGGAGAGTTAAAATATTATGGTATGGATGGAAAAATAAAAATTAAACCTAATTATTTATTTCCTTTTAAAGGAATTATATCAACTTGTTCTTTTATGTTTTTATATGGTAATGAAATTATTGATAAATATACAGTGAAAGAAGAACACTTTAAAGTAATTTTTAGATTTAATACAAAAAAAGCATCTGGTCTTTCTTTGTTTAATAATAATGAAGAAGAAGTAGATTTGAGTAAAGGAATTATAGAAGATGAAGAAAATATTTTTGGAGTTAGTAAAGAATACAAATATGAATGGAAAGAAAAAATAGACGGAAGAGTTTATAGAACTTGTATTAAATTTCCTGATTTTAAGGGAATAAAATTTAATGAATGTTCAAGTTTAATTATATATTTTGAGTCTTCACATCCAGAAGTTAAAAGGTGTTTTGTTACTGCTTCGGTAATGTTAAAAGAAGACTCTATTTTTCCAGAATTAAATAAGAACCCTCCAGATGTAGAAAAAACAAGATTTGATGAGTTCTTTCGTGATATTTGGAGAAATGTCGAATAAAAATACAATAATATTTAACCTTTTTCTAGGTTACATATTAAACTTTTTGTTGTTTCCTTTCCTCCATCTCTTGTATTTCTTCCACTATACTACAAAACCCATATTCCGTTAAAAAAAGTTTCTTCTTTCATTTGTAGTAAATCTTGTAAAATATGGGGTTTGTTTTTTCTTCCTTTTTCTCCATGTTCCAAACAAAAATAAACCTCAACATCAGGAAAAAAGAAAAACCCCAGTAATTCATCAAGCTTATCAAACTTTTTTATAAAATCTTCTGTATTTTCATCAAATAAAAAAAGGTCATCATATCTATATATATACATATTAGACACAACAACACAAGACACGTAAAGGTTAAAAATTTCTTTTTCATGTACCCTTTTACTCCACTCATAGTAAAGAAAAGACTTAAAACGGTTTAAATATCTGATAGGGTCTTGGTCATATGAAATATAGTCGTTAGGCATTACTGCTGCAAATTTAAACTTCATCTGACTGTAAAAGTCGCCTGAAATGTTTTCTTCTTTTTTCATATGGTTTAACTTGTTTTTTAAAACCTCTGTACACTGATTTATAAAATTTGTACTCATTTTATAAATCAATATTTTTCTTAAAATCATTTAATTTTTTTTATCTGCTTCTTCAACTCTTTCAATTTTTACCATTCCCTTTAAATCATATGTAAGGTAATATTGACCGTTTTTAAATTTATCAAGGTTATTTAGCCAAAATTGGCCGGCGTCCTCCCCTGTATATCCATCATTGTCATTCTCTATTTCTTTCATTAACATCGTTCTACTTTCCCCTTCATCCGTGTCAATCCATATTTCACAAATACTATTGTTTGTGGGTTTTGGGGTTTCACTGTTTACATTTCTAAAATTCGAACTCATTTTTTTTATAAATATTTTTTCTTAAATGTTTTAAATTTTTCTTTTAATGGGGTTTTCTTTCCTACATATAGGACATTTAGAGTTGTTTAAAAGTTTATTGCATTCTTCACATGTACAAAGATGCCCACAATTACAAAAAAGTATGTTTGCTTTTTCATTAAAGCAAATTACACACTCTTCGGATTTAAATGACTCACCCGCGTTGGAGGGCATTCGTCTTTCTATGTGTTCTCTTCTCATAAAAAAATAATTTTCTTCCATAATTTGTATACGTGCTTGCAGTTCATGTATTTCATTATTTTTTGCTAAAACTTGTCTATTTAAATTTTCTATTGTATTAATATCATCATATAAACGAAAAGGCCGCCCGGTTTCTTCTCTAAACATATCAATTTTAAAGTTTAGCTCTGCTTCTTTCTCTCCAATTAAAAAAATTTTTAGGTCTGTTTTTCTCCATTCTTCAGCATTTAAAGGATGTTCAATTACAAAATAAACTTGCATTTCTTCAAAACAAAATTTTTTAAAAATATTGTCTATTTTTGTAAGTTGTTTTAAAATATTAGTACAATCTTTATCAAATTCAGCAAGTCTTACAACTCTTCGACACCTTCGATAAGCAATAAACACACAGTTTAAAAGTAATGATTTATATTCTTCCCTTTGCATTTTACTCCACATATAGTATATAGTGGGTTTAATATCTTTTAAATAAGATTCAACCATTAATGAAGAAATGTTAAAACTAAATTCTTCAAAATGTATATCTTCTTCTTCTCCTCCCCCAAGATATTTAGAGTGTTTAATTTTGTTTTCTAACACTCTTTTTAGTCCGTTTTTCTGCGCTTGTATTCCCATTTTTATATATACAAGATTTTGTTTAACTAATTTTCAATTTTAAAAGTTTAATTAGTTAATTACACGTTTTATATAGTTTTTTTGTCTACACACAGGACAAGATTCAAAATTATTTACTTCATTACATTCAGAACACAGGCAAAGATGTCCGCAATTACAAAAAAGCACGGTGGGTTTTTTAATGCCTACATTAAGTTTAGCACTGCAAGCATATTTTTTAAGTTTGCTGTATTCATACAAAACTAAAGAATTACATAATTTACTAAAAGGATGAGTTTGCCTTTTTTTATCATCATCAATTTTAATTTTTTTGTATATTTTTAAGTTTCCTTCAGTTTCATAAACCCCCCTTTTTTTGTTTTCAATATGTTTTTTTAATTTTTCTATTTCTACTTTTGATAAATTTTTTAATTTTGCTTTTTCCCTTTTTGTTAACATTTTAATTAAAATATTTCTTTCTAAAATTAAAAAATGACATCATTACAAATAGTATTATCAGGCAATACAACAGACTTTAAAACAAATTTCAATCCTCCAATTTATTTAAATCAACCTTGTGAAATATCATTGATAAACCTTGAAACCTACTATAGTATTCCAAATGTTAAACCGGGTTTTAATTCTATCGTGATTAATACAACTGATGAAGAGGGGGATATTCAATATAATTTAAATTTAAATATTGGGAGCTTTAGCCTTGTTGATATTAATAAAACATTAGAAAAAGAACTTATCGCTACTAAATTAATAGATGACAACAATCAGCCCGCTGTTAAATTTACGGCTAACAAAAACACTTTTAAAACTATCATGACTATTCTCCCTGGTTTTAGTGTGGATTTTAGTACTAACTCTTTAAATCGTATTTTAGGTTTTGAACCTAAAAAATACGGATCTGGAATACATGAAAGTGAAAAAGATATTAACATTTTACCAGTTAATTCTATTTTAGTAAATTTAGATATTGTTTCTGGTTCATATGTAAAAGGAAGAGAGGCTAATACAATATATTCATTTTTTCCAAATGTTAACCCAGGACATAAAATTATAGAACGCCCGTATTTTCCTTTGTATCAACCTTTACTTTTAGATGTTATACATAGTATTAGAATGTCTTTAACAGACCAAGATGGAGAGTTAATTGATTTAAGGGGTGAAAACCTTACTGCTCGTTTTCATATTAGGAAAATTTAAAACAATTAAAAAAATGACTAAAACAACATATATTGAAACAAAACTTTCTTTAACTGAAAATCAAAAAGAAAAGGTTGCTTCAGCTTACAAAAACAAAACAAACGCCACACTTAACCTAAAACCAACACAAGCAGGAGGCACAGAAAGCGTTTTTCTTACTAAAGCCCAAGTTTCAAAGATTAACAAGGCTTTTAATGCTAACAAGGGTGTTAATATAGCCCTTTCAATGGCACAGATAAGATACAACGCTAAACACGGTGGCTTTCTTGGTGCTTTGGCCGGTTTGGCTGCTCGTGCTCTTCCTGTTGTTGGCGCCGTTGCTAAAAAGGTTTTACCCGCTCTCGGTCTTGGCGCCATTTCTGGACTAGCAGATAAAGCAGTTAAGTCTATTTTTGGGGATGGGCTATATTTACGTAAAGATGGACATATAGCAAGAGCGGAGACAGATGGACACGGACTTTATTTATCACCCTATGAAGGTTCAGGTTTTGATGGTGATGGTGTATATTTAGTAAAGAATGGAAGGGCTCAGGATGGTGCTGGTATTCTTTCTAAAATTCCCATATTGGGGTCTTTACTCCATAAACTATTTTAAATATTTAAAAAAAGATGAATCAGCCAAAAACTATATATTGGATGCCAGACGAGTCGGTTAAATATCCAGCATTAAAAAAGACAGGTTCAACCCGGCTAATATACACACAGGCAGCCTTGAAGCTTGAGCCCCATGAAAAAAAGATTATAGGCTTAAACTTCAGTTACATGTTTACAGATGGTTTAATTTTAGTGGTCGCCACTGATGAGATTAAAAAAAGCCTGGCGTTTAAAACCCCGTTTTGTTGTGAAAACAAGACAGACAACATTAAAACAACGCTTTATAATTTTTCTAAAAATACCGTTTTAATCCCTGAAAATACACCACTATGTTTTATTAAATACATTAAACCCTAAAAATCATTAAATAAAAAGTCAGACTTAAAGAAAGAAAGAAACAACGGTATTTATCCCAGTCTTGTTAAGCCTGAACCTTCGGCCCCTGTTGCTATCATTGAGATGACGGACAGCGGCCAAAGTTTTAGACTTCAAAAGATTTCAGAAGTACAAAAGTTTTTAGAAGAAGAGATCCGAATTAGAGGAACTCTATCAAAGAAGTATATGAAGTATAGTAAATATGTGGACAACGTTGAAAGCGGGCTAACAGTGGTAGCAATGGGAGCAGGAGCCGGAGGCTTGGCCTTGCTTAGTACAGTTGTGGCGATACCCGCAACCATCGGCCTGGAAATTGCCGCCTTAGTTGTAGGACTAGGAGCGGTAACCAGTAAATTTTTTACAAGAAGAGCAAGAACCAAGAGCGAAAAACACGCTGATATTAAAAATATTGCTCTGGCTAAGCTTGATACTGTTAATACTCATATTAGTAAGGCTATTTCTGATAACAAGGTTACACATGAAGAATTTAGCTTAATCATGGAGGAGCTTACAAAATACAAGGAACTAAAGGAAGAGGTGAGAACCAAGACCAACAAAAAAAAGAAGGCGGAAGAAGAAAACAGTTTAATCGAGAGGGGGAAGAGAGAAGCCCGAGAAGAGTTCCGGAAACTGGTAGAACGGAACCAAGGCGGTCCACTCCCTTACTAAGCTTTAAGATGCCTATTTTTAGTTTTAGTTGTTCTTGTGTGTGTAGTAACATGGAATAAAATATATTAAGTAATTTACTTAATACATTTTAAGTTTTATTAACCATTAAAAAAAATGTCGTTTGTAAACATCAAAGATATCAACAAGAGAGATGAAATTGTTAAAAATTTTCTTTCTTAAAAAAACAAATACGTGCTAGAGATAGCGCAGAAATACAAGCAGAAAGGGGGAATGTAGAAGCACTTCAAAAATATTTTAAACCTGTAACAGAAGGAATTTCTAAACTTGCTGCTTCTGTTCCTCCAACTTCACAGCCACAAGCTGATTTTTCTGTTAAAAACGGTGATACTGAATTAAATGAATATTTAAAAAAAATAGGTAAAATTAAAACTATTGAACCGGAATATACAAAAGATGGGCTTAATCTTAAAATGGGGGACATTCCTTTAGTTGTTACACAAAACAATATACAATATATGGGCACCCAATACAACAGAACACCCGAATTAATGAAATTACTTTTTTCTGATAATCCCCCGGCAGATGTAAAAAATAACTATCCACAGGCTTACAATGACTTTAAAAATATGATGGGGGATGCTGGTATTCTTTTAAAACAAGGTAAAAAAGGACGCACTATTTATAACCGTGAATTTGTGAAAAAGGGGCCAAGATGGAAGAACCTTTTAAAAATTGTGGCTGATGATTTGAAACAAGAACTTGAAGGCTCAGGTCTACTTGATACAGCAGGAAAACTATTAAAAATATATGCAGCAAAAGAAGGAAGAGCAAGAAAAATAAGAGGGGGTAAACAAGAAACAATAATTATCCCATCCGACCCACTTGCTTTAGCCGACCGTTTAAGTCTTTTGTGTGGTAGTATTAAAGCTGGTAATACAGGGCTTAAAAATGAAATGGTTGAAGTTTGTAATGCTTTAATTAGAAAAAAATTAATGAGTAGAAAAGGAAGGGATGAGCTTTTAAACACCGTTTAAATTAAAAATAGTATAGTTAAAAATGGTAGTTACAGAAAATCAACCAGGATATGAAATGGAGTACATATATGGAGGCGCCGGCCTCTTTACTCCAGTAACAGACTTCTTTTCTCGTGTTTTCTCAAGTGGTGCAAGTAAAGCAGCACAAAAAGTACTAAAATCAGCAGCAAAAAAAATTGCTGCTGATACAGGAAAAAAGCTTGTTGATGCGGGTAGTAAAAAGGCAGAACAGCTAGCCAGAGACAAAATTAAAAGTTTGTTGGGTAAGAAGCAAACAAAAAGAACTTTAAAAGTTTCTGATGCTCCACCTGTTGCAACAATACCAAGAAGAAGGGGGTTAAATGAAGGCCTCGGCATTAAAGTCATTTAAATTAATAATTCATTAATGTAAAAAAAATAATATGGCTAATAGTACTATATTGAATTGGCAGACAGAAATCCCCATCGATGAAGAAATTGAAAGTTATCAATTTCATGAATATCCACCAGACAAGGGAACAACACAACTTAATACACCGGGTGAAATTAGGCTCACAATCGAATCACAAGACGTATATACACACACACCAAAAAGTTATCTACATATAGTGGGATATATACAATCCACAGAAGAAGTAGAGGGAGGAAGTTATAAATTTAAAAACACAGACCGCGTTGCTTTAGCTAATAATGGTTTAATGTATCTTTTTAGTCAAATAAAATTTATAATTTCAGGACAAGAAGTTGAAAATATACTAAATCCAGGACAAGCCACAACAATGCTAGGAATGTTGAAGTATCCAGATGATTTTAATAAATCGAGAGGATTAAACCAGTGTTGGTTTAAGGACTATGAAACAGGTGGAACCGATATTCTTAATGTTGGTTTTGATACAAGACAAAAATTAATAATGGGTGGTAACACACCCGGTAATTTTTCCTTCCTAATCCCCCTTTCTCATATTTTCGGATTTTTCGAAGACTACAATAAAATTATATATGGTGTAAAACAAGAAATCAGTTTAATACGAAAGGGAGATGGAGAAGCCGTTCATATTGCAGATGGCAACCGTCAAATAGGAGGTGCAGCAAAAGACTATGGAAATGCGGTGGTTAGAATTTCAAAGCTTTCTTGGTTTGTTCCTCATGTGTTGCCTGCAGATGAAGCAAGGTTTGCACTATACAAACAGATAGATAGTAAAATTAATGTAAAGATAGGTTTTAAAAGTAGACAGTGTGAAAGTATCATCGTTCCACAAACAACGGAGTTTGTATGGAGGTTGGCGGTTAAGTCAGCAGCAGAAAGACCAAGGTTTTTAGTTCTTGGATTTCAAACTGGGAACAAAGACCTACAAACAAACAACGCTGCTATTTTCAACCATCTGAATTTGACGAATGGTCACGTGTATCTAAATACAGAGCGCTATCCTGAAATAGACTACAATATTAATTTTGCTGAAAATGAATTTTCAAGAGCTTTCTTTGAAACTGCTAACTTTAGATATATGACACAACGCATACCAGAAGTTAATTCTAACTTTTCCATTTATTCAATAGACTTTAAAAATTTATATCCTTTGTTTGTTTTTGATTTGTCAAAGCAAAAGTCAAGACTGAGGGCTTCAGTTGTTGATATTCAGATTAGAGCCAAGTTTGCACAGAATGTACCAGCTGATACAAAGGCCTACGCTGTTGTATTGTCTGATAAAATATTCAGTCTTCAATCTGATGGAAAGAAGATGAATCCGGTGATGTAAACAATTAATTAATAAATCTTAATATGTTTAATTAAACATATGAAGATTAAATTAATTCGTAGAAAAGTGCAACGGTTCTATCTGCTTTCTTTTTTTTAACGTGTCTTTTGTTTTCACCTAATAAAATTTTTATTGGAGCTTTGACTTTCCACATTTCTTCAATTTTATCAAGTTCTTCTTGTAAAAAATATCCTGTTACTGGATATCTTCCATCTTCTGTTTTAATATATATTATTCTTTTAAGATTTGAACCATGTGTATACTCTGAAAATGCCCATGCTTCATAATCACCAGGCTCTACTTTTGTTAAATCAAGTGGCTTTACTTCTCCAGCTTTAGGTTTTTCCAATTCTTCTAGTGGATGATTAAATTTATTTATTTCATCCTGTATATTTTTATATTCTTCTTCAAATTTTTCCATTTCTTCATATATCTTTTTTACATTCATGTCTGTTTTATATGCATCAAAGTAGTCTCTTACTAGTGTTAAGTCATTTGGATTTTCAGAATGATATATTAATTTGTGTAATGGCATACAAAAATATTTTACACCTTCTTTTTTATCTTTTTTATCTGCTATATCAAGTTCCCTAAAAAACATATTTCTCCATTTTTCATTTTTAAACTGTCTTTTTATTTGGCCATTTGCAAAAAATACACCTTTATCTTCACTATTTCCGTAAGTAAAAAGTATTTTAATAATTGCCTCTTTGCTTCTTTCATTAAATTTACATATTTTAAAAGCATATACTCTTATAAATTTTTGTTCTTTTAGTTTTTTCTTCTCTTCTTCAATATCAATTTTAACTTTATCTAAATATATTTTAACCTCTTCTTGTCTTTTCAATGCTCTTTTTTTCTTTTTAATAAATTTTTCTATTTCTTTTAACCGCTCTTCTTTTAATATTTTTTCTTTTTCTTGTTTCATCTTTTCTATTTCTCTTAATTCCCTCATTTCCTCCCACCAATTATCATTTCTTTTTTTACAAGCTATTTCTAATAATCTTTCTTTTCTTTTTTTTGTAGAAAGTAAAACAATTTTAAAATTAGCTTCTTTTAATTTGTGTACTTTATTAATTATAACCCTTTTTCCTGGTTTATGGTGGTTTTTTTCTTTCTGTTCTTAACATAGATTGTATATTTTTTGAGTGAGGACAAAAATCATTCATATCAGGTATATCCCCATAACGCCCATAAAATTTAAATGGTTTATTTGTAGGAGTTAAAAAACTTGAACCCTCCCTTACATAGCATTTTTCTGGTTTATATTCTATTACATATTCATCAACTGATTTTCCTTTTTTATTTTTTTTTTTTTGCCCTATACATTTTATTTCATATTCAATAACATTAACTGGTATAAGATTAAAGCCAAATTCAGACATGGCTTCTTTTTTTGCATGTTTCCACCGTTTTAAATATTGTTCATCTGTTTCATTTTTTTCACGTTTGACAGGGTAAAAATTACCAACAACCCGACATGTATCACTTGAACCATATTGCGCAAAAAACATACACTCATTTGTTCTATCACAAATTAAAGCGCTTCTATCAATTTTTTCTTCTAAATTTAACCAATGTTGCGCTATTGACTGACTATGAAAATTTTTTTTATTTTTAATTTTATTAAATTCTTCTTCTAACAGATTTTCATAGTCAATATCAAGATTTATACAAAAAATCGAAAGTTCAAGACGTGTAATACCATGTTCTTTAACACAATGATGATTAAAAAGCTTTTTAAGATATGGATCATTGTCATTATACACTAATTCAGCAAGATGAGCTCCTAATTTACTTTGCACGTTTCCAGCTTCCAAGTTGGACACAATTTTATTATAATATTTTCCTCGAATTTCCACCAACCTTTCATTTTTTACAAATTTTACACAATGATTACCCGACCTTTTTTTCACTTTTTCTTTATCAAGTAAAACTGCTTTTTCTTCCCATTCTTCAAAATTACTTTCATAAAATTCACCTTCTTCTTCATCTCCTTCTTCTTTACCATAAAATGTAATTTTGGGTTTTTCTCCTTCTTCTCTACAAAAGCCATTATCTAATAAAAAATAAGATAAAGCATCTGGGTCCATGGTTCCGTTTAAATCTCTTGTCACATCTATTTGAAAAATTGTAAACCCTTTTCTCATTAATATTTTATCTAAATTTCTTAGATTTTCCACAATTACTTTAAACGGAATATTAGAAACATCAACTTTAACTGCAACAATAGCCGCTGGTTGTTTACCTTTCTTTTTCTTAAACAATTGAGCATTTTTTAAAATCCCACCCGAATTCACTTTATTTTTAAATTCAATCCTACTAACTATAATTTTATTATTTTTAGCCTTTTCATAAATTCCAGGTGTGCTATATATTTTTGTTTTTTTGCAGGTTCGTTCAAAATAATGTTCACAAACATCTTTAACATATTTTAAATTAATTATCGAAGGAGGAAGCACATTACTTTCTAAGTCCCCTCCTTTTTCTTTTCTCAAATCTTCTAAAGTTTTAAGTTCATATCCCCCACTTTCTTTTTCTTTTATTTCATCTTCAAAAACATATCCCCCAATATATATATCATCAAAAAAAGGAGGAAATTCTTCCATAGGCAACGCACATATTAAGCCCCTTGAATTTTTTAAATAATCAACATCAGAAATATCACTAATGGCATTTGAATTAAAAACTTGTTCTTTTGCTGTGTGATATAAAACACTTTTTACTTCTTTAAGACCAACATCATTAAAACTAATACACATTGTATTATTTTCGCTGTCTTCATTTAAATGTATTTTTTTATTTTCGCTATTCATTTCTTATTTTTTTAATATATAGAAAAAAAAACTTAAATCATTTTTAAAAATTGCGTTTTAAATTAGTTTTTCTTCCTTTTGCTTCTTTTCCCTCGTTTGCTCCCTCGTTTGCTCCCTCGTTTGCTCCCTCTTGTTCTCTATTACTACTTTAACCCCCTTTAACGCTCCCCGTTGCTTTCACTCTTCGGCTGCGCCTCATCGTTCCCCTTTCCTCCCCTTAACTCACTTTAATGCCCTTTAACGCCCTTTAAAGCCGGCTAACTGACAAACTGACAAACTGACAAAACAAGAAAAGCCGGCTAACTGACAAAACGGCTAACTGACGAAACGGCTAACTGACGAAACGGCTAACTGACGAAATGGCTAACTGACGAAATGGCTAACTGACGAAACGGCTAACTGACGAAACGGCTAGAGGGGGAACGCGAAGGAAAACGGGCTAAAGGATTTTAAAAGTGTATGGTTGGCGTTGAGTGGTTGAAAAAAAGGGGGGGGGGGAAAACCGCCAAAATGGGTTGAGTGGTTGAGTGTGGTTAAAGGGGATGAAAGGGGGAAAAAAGGGAAAAAGGGGGAGGGGTGGGGTTTGTGGTTGAAGGAGCAGCGAAAAAGGAGGGGGCGAAAAATAAAAAAGGGGCGCTCGGTTATATATATACATCGTCCGCATTTGCATCGTTTTGCGTTCGCACTCTCTCCCTTTCTCTCTCAAATGGACATATTTGTCTTAGAACGTGTAAAAAATATTATGGGAAAAGGAAAAATATGCTGGTCACCAGCATTTTTTTCCCTTTCCCACGATGCTTTTCCAAATCCTTATTTCTAAGGGTCATTTAAACTCGGGATATTTTAGTACTTAAAGAGGTGAAATCGACATTGTAGGTCAAGATCAGACTGCAACGGACGTGCATCGTGATCTTGGATCTTCATTGTCGGATATTCTGTGAGACATTACGTGGGATGAGACAGTTTGAGCCAAAATATCTCACAACACACCGGACGGGGTAGAATTAGATCACACTACACGTTTTGTTGAGTTCCATCTTAACTCTTTACCAAATGACAAATTTTTTACTATATCAAATAGAAAGTATTTGCGGACGACAACTTAAATGTAGCTCAAAATCTTACTTCTGTCCTATATAGGGTAGAAAAATTTGTGGGAAATGGAGAAAATGGTGGCTATTATCTTTGAAATGATATTCTGCAATGTACTGGTAAATGAAACTCCAAGAAAACATTGATAGGTGCACTGGCCGTCGCAATATAGCTGAAATAATGTTGAAAACGACATTAAACACCAAATAAATAAACCGCACATTCTTTGGCTATAATAATTTTAAAAAGACACTTCAAAATTTGGCAAATGGAACACGTCAAATAACACTTATTTTCCCAGCGAAATTAATTTAAAAAGGTCTCTGTCTAAAATTCAGATATATTAATCCTTATCCTACCGAATTTAAATTGTTGGCGATTACACATATATCTATTGGTTAAATGGCAATGGATGGGGTTTCGTTGACAGAAATTAATGATAGAGCAGCGGAGAGTGCAGAGCAAGATCAGACTGCACGTACATGCAGGCTGATCTTTCCCTACACTCTCCGCAAAATAAATCCATTATTGCACTCGGCAGGATAAGGACTAATGCACTAATCTTCTTATATTTCTAAGAACAAACAAGTTAACCCTTTCCCCCGCAACAACCCACAGATTTAAGGATCTCAAGAAAGAAGGCTTTTGCAAACCTTGAGAGAAATAAGAAAATGCTTGTAACCAGAATTTTCTCATTTTCCCGTAAAGTTTTCCGCTTGGCAAAAGAATTACAGTCTAGTAGAGTTATACGGAATAACGTTAGTGCAATCGCCACTGAATGTGTATGCGCATGCGGACCGGAAGGCGATAGAACGATGGTGAAAACGCGGAAGTACGATGGTGATAACGCGACAGTACGATGATGAAAATACGATAGTACGATGGTGAAAACGCGAAAGTACGATGATGAAAACACGATAGTACGATGATGAAAACGCGATAGTACGATGATGATAACGCGATAGTACGATGATGATAACGCGATAGTACGATACTACGATGATGAAAACGCGAAAGTACGATGGTGAAAACACGATATTATATCGCACTTTCATCATCGTACTATCGTATTTTCGCGTTTTCACCATCGTGGTATCGCGTTATCGTCATCGTACTGTCGCGTTTTCATCATCGTAGTTTCGTGATTTCGCATTATCATCATCGTACTATCGAGTATCGCGTTTTAAATTGACACATTCAAAGGCGATGGCCCTAACGATATTCCGTAAAATCTCGTGTTTTAATAAACCTGGGGCAAAGAACTTTAGAAAACATAGAAAAAAAGGCAGAAAATGCTTGTAACCAGCATTTTCTCCTTTTCCGACAAAGTTTTCTATCCTATCATAGACAAATTCTATTGATTAACCCTTTACCACACAATCCCGACTTTTAACGACGCTGAGAAAGAAGCCTTTTGAAAACATCGTGGGAAAAGGAGAAAATGCTGGTAACCAGCATTTTCTCCTTTTCCCACAATGTTTTCTGCCTTTCCCAAAACAAATTTCAATTTTTGCGTCACATTTAATTTGTCGTCTGCAAATGTTTTCAATTTAGACCGCTCTAAAAATTTTGTCGTCTGGTAAAGGATTAAACAGATAAAAAGGGCGGTTTATCGTTACACCTTAACCCTCATCCTGCTAAATAAGTTAAATAAAACTTTCGAGCCTATTTTAAAAAACCACAATAATGTTATTTCAAAGTTATGTTTTGGAGAAATATAGTTCCTACTCGGACAGTGTAGATTCAAGATCAGACTGCACGTTCTGTGTAGTCTGATCTTGATCTGTACTGTCTGCGAAGGGTCAGTGAACCGCGCCTAGAAGCTTAACTCGTTACCAAAGGGCAAAATGTCAGAGTTGTCGAAATTGAATGCAGTTACAGACGACAGTTTAAATGTCATTCGAATGATGGAACTTGTCTTTGATAGTATAGAAAACATTGTGGGAAAAGGATAAAATGCTGATTACGAGCATTTTCTCCTTTTCCCACAATGTTTTCAAAAGGCCTTTTCCTCAGGGTCGTTAAACTTTGGAATTGTATAGTAAAGGGTCAAGGGTTAACATGGCTGAAAATGAATTATATTGTAACTAAGATACCATTAACCCTTTACCAGACGACAAAATTTTAGCCTTGTCCAAATTGAAAGCATTTGCAGACGACAGTTTCAATGTGGCTGAAATGGTGCAATTTTTCTTTGATAGGGTAGAAAACATTGTGGAAAAAGGAGAAATGCTGGTTACCAGCATTTTCTCCTTTTCCCACAATGTTTTGAAAAGGCTTCTTTCCCAGGGGCGTCAAAAGGCGGCATTGTGCGGTAAAGGGTTAAAAATGCTAGCAACTCGGGTCAGCATAGAACATTTAAGGTTACATCACCCCTTTGCACATGCATCTGACAGCTTTAGAAATTATCATGGAAAAATTGAAACATTTCTTGTAACAAGCAATAGAATCTAGCCCCTTTTCACAGTATCTCTTGAAACTAGCAATAGCTTTTTTTTTCACAAAAATGTTTCCAACGATTATCAATTATACATGTGGTTATCGGTAACAGGTCATTTGATTTATATGTACAATAAAAGTGTCGAGAAACTGTCTTCAAATCTATCGGGGTACTGTCTTGAAAAACTGTGTTAACCCTTGGGCTGCTCGGCTCGACTAACTGATCTTTTGTGGACAGTGCAGAACAAGATCAGACTGCAGAGAAGGTGCAGTCTGATCTTGGATCTACACTGTCCTATAAGGAGATATTTCTGCCCCTACAAAGTAACTTAGAAATAGCAACATTTGGGTATTTTAGAAATTAACCTGAAGGTATCATTTAACGTATTCAGTAGGATATGGGTTAAGGAACTGTCTTGTCAGGGAACTGTCTTGTTCCAAAACTAACCTGGGTCCGTATTCACCAACCATTCTTAAGAATATTCTTAGTCTAATTCTCCAAGATTGACCAACTTTGAAAGTAACACAACTTCTGATTGGCTAAACCAAATGGTTTAGTCAATCAGAAGTTGTGTTACTTTCAAATCCAGAAAATGTTGGAGAATAAGACTAAGAATGTTCTTAAGAATGCTTGTAGACAAACGGTTTGACAAGTAACCGTCTTACACGCGTCTATTAAAGTAACAATAGCTGCCAAAAGTAAACAAAGTGGGTATTAAAGTGCCTCTAAATTCAAATTATATTATTTAAAGTATGGCAATCATTCTGACTGAGTGAAGATGACAAACTGTAATTATACGGTAAGTCCAAGTGTTAGTTGCTGGCAGTGAAATTAATTTCAAAATTATATAGGTTAAAAGTTGCCAGGTCACTCTATCTTTTGTTTACTTTTTGCCTAATTTTAAAATCTATTTTTCTGTTAGTGACTAAAAGTTGGACCGACCACACAATAATAGATTGCTATCTTCACAATTTTCTTCATACTTTTGAATAGTATGATTTAAATTTGAATGCATTTTTTTACACGTGGTTCTTTTTGGCCGCTATTGGGCTTCTAATGCTCCAGCGGCATTTTTTTCATTTACAAACATACTGACAAGTAAAAGAAAGCTGATGAAAATGTCCTCCGTAACTTATCTTTTACTAGACGCTAACCGTACCTCCACTTTCTCTCCACAAAGTTTCCAACCATCAGACAAGTGTTCTAACTCTACCATTACATCCTCCTCGTTGTCATGTACGAGCAGCACTGATGTTTCATG
Organism: Tridacna gigas; assembly: GCA_945859785.2. Taxonomy (NCBI): domain Eukaryota; kingdom Metazoa; phylum Mollusca; class Bivalvia; order Cardiida; family Cardiidae; genus Tridacna; species Tridacna gigas. Next base: position 9,586,185 of record OX244029.2, on the reverse strand, counting down.
AATTCTCGAGTTAGGGTCTATGTGGTCTATCCCCATTTTCACGTCCTGTCAAGTATAAACGAACCAAACTCTGGCAATAGGGGGCTTAATGCATCTCTTTGATACATGATACCAAGCAAGTCATTACATGATCAAGGATCATTGAAATCCATTTTTGTATCATGCAGTAAACTGGTCCTTGGACTTGCAGAAAATTGGCCAATAGCAAAAAGTTTCGACCCAAGTCAGCCTGCGCGGACTGCGCAGGCTGACTTGGGTCGATACTTTTTTGCAGATGCTTTAAGCCTCCTTTTCATATAGCATGACTCAAAGTAAGCTGTTGGTGTATTACAAAGAACTTTAGTGAGCAGGGTGTAACACTTTAAACTATAAAGTAGCTCTGCAAACCTTTTGATCTTCCGACTTAACCCTTATCAAGCTATATAAATCAAATGAAACTTTCAAGCCGATAGTATAGCCCCGAATAACGCTTTTTCAAACTTAGTTTTAGGAGAAAAATATTTCGATATCGGACGGTGTAGATCCAAGAACAGACTGCACATTCTGTACTGTCTGATCTTGGATCTACACTGTCCGCAAAAACGTCCGTGAGTCGCGCGCTTAGCAGTCTAAGGGTTAAAAGTGCGGAATCTGTCGCTGGACGATGAATTTAGTTTAGTTTCTACATGTGAGAGTAATATAGTGTTGTCCCGAGCCTCACTAGTCGTCAGTACATGTATTTCCTAATTTTCAATTGAAATCAAAAGAATCAGATATGATATTCATACAATGTGACCAAACTAGCCATTTGGACTTTACCAAAGTATGAGCCATGCTCTGTGAAAAGGGTGCTTAATGCATCATGCAAATAAGTATCAACCCAGGTCAGCCTGCGCAGTCCGCGCAGGCTGACCTGAGTAGAAACTTTTGGCTATTTGTCAATTCTCTGCATGTCAAAGGACCACTGTACCTCATGATTGAGTCGGAATTTATTAGAAGAATAGGTTTAATGGATACATAATTTTGTGATGACTTGCTTAGTATAATGCGTCACAGGGATGTATTAGCCTCCTTTTCCCAAAGCATGGCTCAATTATGCATCTGGATTTCTATCGCCATCATTAATACGTCGGAATTTCTATTTTTTTTTTTGTAAATAATTAAACCAACGAAATACTTAAACTGTACCTAGAAAACAAATCGAATGATAGTCTAAAGGCCCAGTTGCGACCAAAAGTAAACAATGCGGGTATCTAAATGCAAAAACACAAACTCTAAACCATACCTTTTAAAAGTGTGACCATTATTGTGTAGATGCCAATCTGTTATTGTAAGGTCGGACAAAGTGTTAATCGCTGGCAGAAAAAAATGACATTTGAAACTAGGTAAAAAGTAAACAAAAGATAGAACTTATTTTTCTGCCAGCGACTAACACTAGAACCAAGCGTAGAATAGCAGATTGTCATCTTCACAATACTTTTAAATTGTATGATATGAAGTAAACGCATTTAAACACCCTCTTTGTTTACTTTTGGCCGCTATGGGGCCCTTAACAACTTGAAGGCTAGAGATGCCTTTGAATCATTAACTTTGGGTCGGACAACTAGCGAGTAAAACGATTTTCTTTTCCGTCAAAAACTATTTTTGGAGAAAAAAGTATTTTTTTTCGTCACGTTTTAACAGGTGTTCGAAAGATTATTGTGTTGCGACTATTAGCTCTTTACCCAAATGACAAAATTTTAGACAAGTCCAAATTGAAAGCATTTGCAGACGACAAAATGAAGGTGACCTAAAAATTGAAATTTGTCATGGGACGCGTAGAAAACATTGTGGGAAAAGGAGAAAATGCTGGTTACCAGCATTTTCTCCTTTTCCCACAATGTTTTCAAAAGGCTTCCTTTTTAGGGTCGTTAAAACTCGAGATTGTGTTGTAAAGAATTTACTATTTAAAGGATGTTTAAACTCACAAATAACAACTAATAATTTACTTGAGCCATGCTTTCGCAAACGATGCTTAAATACAGAAGCAAGTAATCACATAATTATAGATCCACAAATATCCATCTTTTCTATCAATCGACTAAATCATTAGGTGAAAGGGTCCTTGGACATGCAGAAAATGTACAAATAGTAAAAAGTTTAGACTCATGTCAGCCTGCGCGGAGTGCGCAGGCTGACATGAGTCGATACTGTTTGCACATGCATTAAACTCCCTTTTCACAGAGCATGGCTCACTTTCAAGTTTCATCTACTTCGCCTACTTTTGTGTTCCAGTCAGTAACAACTTACATCTCTTTCTTCCTTGTAATTATTCAGAAAATACAGCATTGGCTTGAAGAAATCTCCCCGCTTTGGACTACCGGCGAAGGCAACAACTTGGATTGCTTTTGCAGCGGTCTTTCCGCCTTTTGACTCTCCGATGCACGTGTACAGGGTAAAATGAAGAAGATGCAAAGTCAAACGAGTGTCGTCCTTCTGGATTTCCAAGTTATCGGCCGGGTTAGTTTGTGACCACTCAGCATCTTCTGTCAAATTTCCATTACGCTTTAGAATCTTCACATTCCAGTCTTCCATGATATTAACTGCAGAATGAGGGAATGATATTGTTAAAGGAGTGTTGAACTGAATTCCGGATGGTTGACACAATACAACTGGACTCAGCATTGTCTCTTTCTTTGTAAGAGTTGGAAAGAAATTCTCGTCCCAGAGTATACCAACAGTGAGCAAGACAGGACTCTCCAGGGCACCTTTTGGCACGATAAGTGTTATACCGGATATACTCATTGTTCCACCTTCAGGTCCAACAGTTTTATGAATAAAAATGCCTTTGTTCTGGGTCACAACGTCTTGAAACCGTTGTGCTGTACCACTAGGTAGCAAAGACGTGGGAACTGCTCCATCTTTCCAGTCTTCTGTAAATATCATACTCTGTGCATTACGCCTGCTCGAGTTGTCGTCCAGGATTTCAACAGACTCTGCTGGGATGTCAGTATCTGTGTTATTCTTTTTCTTGTAATAACTTTGAGCTAAGTTCATAATCTGCCCTATGGGTGGCGATTTACCGTATACGTTCACCGTTTCTTTTGCAATGACAACAGTCATTCTCCGTAGAGTTTTCTCTCTTCTGCTGACTTCCTCAGAGCCGAAACTTTCTGACAGGCTAGATATACCAGCAAAAACTGCTCTGTCAATGACGCTGCTGTGTCGTTGTGACTGAGTATATTTTTCAGCCTCCAGTCTATGAATTGCGCGCTCATGTTGTTTTAACTTATATATCATGAAGCACACAACAGCTATTAGAACTACGACTACCAGAAAAAGGACGACGATCAGAAACGAGAAAGCGATGGTCTGAAACGATATTTAAAAGGGAGAGGAATTGTGATATTTTTTATGTGTATACACACTTAACCTTGAAATGACCGAGTGGGGTTATTTATGAACCCAGGCCTATTTTTGTAAACCATGCTTCTAATTTTGATCAGAAAAAAGTTCCCTACCATGCATGTGTCAATCTATTTGTCCTGCATTTTTTCATAGAATGTGTTGATCCCTGTGGCAAGTATTATCCAAAATTATGTAGGAACACTTATTACCCCGAAGAGATCTATGGGATTTTTTTAATTGATGGTTTTAGATATTGCAGTAGATAAACATCTCTAATTAACGATCAGAGGTGACCAATTACTCCAACATCTAATGCTATATTACTGTTCTGCAGTGGCCAAAATAGATACAAACAAGTTGTCTTTGAGAAATAACAGCTCATAATTTCATGCAAAACTGAATCTTATTATCGTGACTGTGAAACAGCATTTTTGGTGACGAAGCTTGTCATTCTTACTGTCACATGGTTCAGAAAGTTCAGCCATAAAGTATTACAATTTCTGACCATATCTTAACCCTTAGCCTGCTAAATAAAAGAAATCAAACTTTCAAGCCGATAGTAAAAACCCAAATTTTCATATTTCAAACGTATTTTTGGGGGAGAGATATTTCCTTATCGGACAGTGTAGATCCAAGATCAGACTGCACGTTCTGTGCAGTGTGGTCTTGATCTACATTGTCCGCAAAAGGTCAGTCTGTGATATTACTCACTGACAAAAAAGATGTGGAGACACTATAACGATGTTCGCATAAAGCTAATACATTAGGGTGATCACTTTTGTAATAGACTCCATGTTTCATTGATTTTGGTTCTTTGATGTCGAATGCTGCACTATGGTCATTTTCAGTACTGTCCAGCCTTTGATTTACATGTCTATCCTTTTTCATCTTAGAACTGTGCTTAATACCTTTTTTACAGGGCAAACGAAGCTGTGTAATTTGCTAGCTTATTTTGGACTCTAGCAACATGTTGTTAAAAGAAGCAACGCATTACAGATGCTGTCTATATAAGCCCTGTTGCTTCCTAGAGGCAATTTAACCCTTTACCATACGACAAATTTTTGGACTATGCCAAATTGCAAGCATTTGTAGACGGCAAATTAACTGTAGCTCTAATGATGATTTCTGTTATTGATAGGGCAAAAAGCATTGTGGGAAAAGGAGTAATACCGGTTACCGGCATTTTCCTCTTTTTCCACAATGTTTTCAAAGGCCTCTTTCTCGGAGTCGTTAAAGGTCCGGGTTGTGTAGTAAAGGGTTAAGACATACGCTGCAAAGCACGACTTAACGCTCTTTTGTGGACTGTCTAGATCAAGAGCAGACCATACACATTCTGCAGTCTGATCTTAGATTTAAATTGTCCAATACGACAAAAATTATCCAGGGAAAAGTGCTTTGAAATATGCAAAAGTTTGTATATCCAAACTGTTGAATTGGAAATTTTCATTTAATATATTTGGCCGTTTAAGGAGTAGGTCATACCTCTCAGTAATACAAAAAGAATCAAAGAAGCAATTTAATAATGCTATTTTATCAAGTATCGGACAAGGAAGTTACAGGTTCGAGGTTTGCGGTATCAGCCCGTGGCCGAAGGGCGAGTGCCTATACCACACACTTCGGACCTGTTATACCATCAATACGAAATTACTTGATTGATGAAAAAATTGTTAACCTTTGGGCTGATAAGCACGACTCACTGACCTTTTGCGGACAGTGTAGATCAAGATCGGACTGCACAAAACGTGCAGTCTGATCTTGAATCTACACTGTCCGATAAGAAGATATCTTTCCCCAAAAATACCTTTGAAATAGCAGAAGTTGGGGGTTTTAGGCTGCTAATCTCGACTCAAGGACCTTTTGCGGACAGTGTAGATCAAGATCAGACTGCACAGAACGTGCAGTCTGATCTTGAATCTACACTGTCCGATGAGAAGATATATTTCCCAAAAGCACACATTTGACAAAGCAAAATTTGGGTTTTTACTATCGGCTTGAACTTTTTCTTTCACTTATTTGGCAGGATAAGGGTTAATTAACGACAGGTATTTGTCGTCCATTTAGGATTTAATATTGACCGATCCATATTGGCCCAGGGTCAGTATTAACCAACCACTCTCAAGAACATTCTTAGTCTTAAGGAAGTAACACGACTTCTGATTGGCTAAACCATTTGAATTAGCCCATCAGAAGTTGTGTTACTTTGAAATTTAGACAATTCATGAGAATAAGACTAAGAATGTTCTTAAGAATGGTTGGTGAATACAGACCAAAATATTGTCGACCGGCTGAGTTTTTAATTTACCTCGGCCGAGTTTGTCATTTTGGCATTGAACTGACCGTTGTCATCATATACTCGCACATGTAATGCAATGTTTGTTAATAATTAAAAAAAAAAGTGTCTAGTTTTCAAGTGATAAGGTAAATATCAGAGAATCCTTGTATCAGGGTCCGTATTCACCAACCATTCTTAAGATTATTCTTTGTCTTATTCTTCAAGATTTTCTAAATTTGAATGTAACACAACTTCTGATTGTCTAAACCAAATGGTTTAGCCAATCGGGAGTTGTGTTACTATCAAATGTAGAAAATTCTGGAGAACAAGACAAAGAACGTTCTTAAGAATGGATGGTGGATACGGATCCTGATACAAGGATTCTCTGATATTTACCAACCATTCTTAAGAATATTCTCAGTCTTATTCTCCAAGATTTTCCACAATATAAAACAACACAACTCCTGATTGGCTAAACACAATGGTTTAGCCAATCAGGTGTTGTGTTACTTTCAAATGTAGAAAATTCTGGAGAACAAGACAAAGAACGTTCTTAAGAATGGATGGTGAATACGGACCCAAGACGTTTTCAACCAATATTTAAAAAAGCTTCCTTTGATGATGTAAAAAAGAGTGAAAATGATAAAATACATACAACATTGCGTAGCTGGTTGGCCAAATCTTCTCGTTCATGATCCATTTTCTTTTGACCTCAAACTTCCTCAAGTCAAAGTACCTATATATACAGACATAAGTCTTAAAGATGCATCCTTAGAGCCAAAGAGAGGGGAAAAAACGCTATTGAACATGAAAGTGTGTAGAATGGCTCAGAATTCGGTCAGCTAAGTAAACTTAGATAAATTAACAATATATATGGAGTAAGGGATATAGAAACTCAAAGGATTTTGTCCTCATTTAAAATCGGAAACAAAAAGATTTTTATGAAGGCTGCCAAAAAATGAAATGCATTTTCTATTCAATGTAATCTGTGCAACTTTGCAGCCGTCAGGGACAGCATTTGGCATGAAGATACAAGAATGATTATAGTTTCATAAAATAAAGGTGAAATGCATTAAAGATACATCTATACTCGTTTTCAGCCAGTTTTTAACCCATTTCATCTTTGTTTTATGAAACTATAATCATTCTTGTATCTTCATGTCTACTCTCCCTCCTCCCTTCGCCCATGTACATTGAGGCTTGGTTTTATCAAAGGCCACTGAAACTCCATTGGTCTATTACGGGATAATGAATTTTTTTTTATCGGACACCGTTACTATAAATAGCACATTGGCGACTGCCTCTATATCGTACATAGAAGAACAAGGTGTGCAACGTAATCGAAGACAAAACTTACACCTGTCCCCTTTCAGGGATAATATTTAACCGATATAGAGGCTAAACTGGTACCCGTTGTATCTCCCGTAACCGTCCGATAGTTGATACGAAGATCGATAAGAGGCTGCCAGTTTATATAGAGGAAGTCGCCAATGTGCTATTTATAGTAACGGTGTAAATGAAAATTTGAGTATTCCGTGATATACAGGCGATGCAACAATGAGCAAAAGTGTTCGATGATCGACCAGGGAAAATTTTAGTGTTCCATGATAGACCAATGGAGCCTCAAAGGCCTGTGGTTTTATAAACATGCGATGCCTTAACTCTTTACCATAGCGACACAATTTTAGACTGGATCAAAGTGAAAGCACTTTCAGACGAAGAGTAAGACATAGCTCAAATAATGAATTCTGCCTTTGATTGGGTACAATGCATTGTGGGAAAAGGCAAAAAAGCTGGTTACCAGCATTTTCTCCTTTTCCCGCAATGTTGTCAGAAAACACCTCTATTTTGGTTGTTAACCCTTTAGCTGCTAAGCGCGACTCACTGACCTTCTGTGGACAGTGTAGATTCAGATCAGACTGCACAAAACGTGCAGTCTGATCTTTGGTCTATACTGTCCGATAAGTCTATACTGTCCGATAAGGAGATATTTTTCTTCAAAAATTAAGTTTGAAATAACATTTTCGCGTTTGTACTGTCGGCTTGAAAGTTTATTTATCTATTTAGCAGGATTAGGGTTAAAATTCAGGATTGTGTAGTAAAGAATTAATTCGTTCACGTATATGTTTCCCGGGTCTTTATTCACAAACTATTCTGATCTGCAATCTAATTCTAAGCTATAGAATTTCAAAGTACAGCAATTTCTGATAAGCTGAATACAATTCCTTTAACCCTCATGTGAATATTAAAGTTTTTCTTTTTATTACGGAATCCTGTTTCCGCCATCCACTTTTCGACCTACGAGGAACTCGAAAAGTAGAAATTAGGCACACTAACTTCCACTTTTCTAGCAAAAAAGTTACCTCGAAAAGTCGAAAAGTTGAAGTTTTTGACCTGACAATTGTCAAAAAACTTTCGACTTTTCGACCTCACGTTTGTCTAGAAAAGTAGAAATTAGGAAGTACTAACTTCAACTTTTCGCGTTAAACTGCTAGGTCGAAAAGTAGAAAAGTGGAAGTTTTTCACATGACAGTTGTCAATAAAACTTCCACTTTTCGACCTAAAAAAGTGGAAAAGTTGAAAAGTCGAAAAGTCGAAAAGCTGAAAAGTCGAAAAGTCGAAATTAGCCGATTAAAACTTTCACTTTTCTAGTTAGGACTAATTTTTCGTAGGATACAATGTCTTCTATCCTTTCAAAGAAAAGTTTGTTTTTTTCATTTTAGCAACAGTTTATCTTCTGTCTTCACGTGGTTTTAAAATGGATTGAGGCCCGGCCGGGTAGCTCAGTGGTTAGCGTGTCTGACACGTGAACTGGTGGTTGCGAGTTCGATATCCGGTTGAGGCAAACATTCTTGCCGGCGATTTTTCGACTCTTATCTCTGGTGCAAGTGAGAAAAGTAGTCAGTGTCTTGGAAAGAAAGTTGTGTCTGTTCTGCTGTGAGAAAGCCAGGAAACACATGGGTAGATGATCTGACCGCCGTGATATGACCTAAGCTGTTAAAACGTAAACTCCAATACAAATCAAATAAAATGGATTGAAAGTGTACGAATTCACTCTTTAACCCTTTCCCAAACAAGCCCTGGTTTTCACGTGTCTGCAGTACAAGTCTTTTGAAAACACTGTGGGAAAAGGAGAAATTGCTCGTAACGAGCAATTTCTCCTTTTCCCACAGTGTTTTCTACCCTTTTTGAGAACTTTCTGCCATTTTCATCAAATTTAAAATTGTCGTCTGCAAACTCTTTCAATTTGGACCAGTCCAAAATTTGTCGTTTGGGAAAGGGTTAAAAGAATCTTGAGGTGCCTCAGTAGATGATATAATACTTGAGCTGGGCCAAACCCCTTATAATCCTCATCCCCCCTTACGCAATACGATATGCATTACACAATATGCTAGCCCTTATCCCCTCTGCCATGCATTATCAATTTCATGTAGCACACACATCCGCATGCTCATAAAATTATTAAAACCAATAGGTTAAGCATTCATAAATAAATCAAACTAACTTCTATCATAATCCTTTTACCTTTAATTCAATTATTATAACATAGCAAACCCTTATGTAGTAGATGAAAAATTTTCGAAAAAAAAAAAAAAATTTAATTTTAAAAATTTTTCATCATCACGCGTCATTGCATCAGTTAATCATTGCATCAGTTAATCATTGCATCAATTAACCAACAAACCCATCAGCCAGTCAAACCCTTACACCAGTTAATCGCTTAACCTCCCCATCAACCAACACGTCATGCAATGGCTAACCGGTTTATGAGTTAGTGGGTGGCTTAAGATTTTTAATAAAAAAAAAAAAAAATATTTAACCCTTTTACCAGGTTAAATATTTTATTTTGTTTCATCAGTCAGTTTATAATGTCCATGTGATAATGTTCTATAACTACCATCCAAGAGTATCAAACCCTTTTTATCATCTTCAAAGCTTAATGCTATTTTATTCATTTTTATAGTTGTTAATTCATGATGTTTACTTTTTATTCCTCCCATAGTTACACAAAAATCTTTTTTAGTATCCAAACATTCCTTATAAGTTTTAAATTTTAGTTCATTTTTAATCACAGACTTTTTAACACCTTTACATTTTTTAGTTTCTGCTTTCTCATTTGTTTTATAAATTTGTTTACCATCTTTATCTTAAGCTTCAATAGGCTTAATATAAATAAATTTACCATCTTTATCGGTTACTGCTTTACCTTCTTTATCCTTTTTTAAGACTAATTTTTTCATAGCATAAGTTTTTGCTCCTGGACTTACAAATCCAGTTAAAAGATCTCCCTTTAGTTCATCCTTAAACTTACCTAACACATTACAATTTTTATCACTATATAATGGATGATTTTTCGGATAATTGCTAAAGTCAAACAAATCTTTAGCATCCTCTTTTAAATCTTCATACAAATCTTCAGTTTCTATTTCTAAAACATAACTATCAGTATCAGTATAGCACATGAATACTTTTTCTTCACCAAATTTCTTTTTAAAATAGTTATAATAATCTTCTAACATAGTTGTTTTGCTAATATCAAGTATACTTACTCCTAAATAAATTGGTTTATCATATTTAATCCATGTTTTTTTCATATGAACAGCAACCAAATTTTCATCAAATATAGTATGATTATGAAAATTATGTTTTGCTGTTAACTTTTTAAAACGTTCACTATTTTCACCATTAACTAATTCTATGTTTACTCTATTTCTTATATTTTCCATGGTTTTACCAAAAACAGAATTCATTGCTAACTTCCATAAATTATCTAAAAAATTATTTTTATCCTTCTTTGCTTGTGTTCTTAATTCTACACACATATCAACATATTTTTTAATAGCGGTACTTTCTCGATATTTAATCCCACGATGTATTTTTTTAATCTTTAATCCTAATCTCTGGTAAGTCTTTAAAGCTTCATAATGAAGTATATATTTTTCTTTATCATCTAAGTTTGGTATTAACTTTTCTACTTTACTTACTTTTAATTTTTCTGCTGCTAAAGGCATTTCATTATGCAAATCATGTAAATCTTTAGGATACTCCAAATCAACCTCCAGGGTACACGGATATTTTTCCCAGTTATTTAATTCTTCTTCAGTAATCCATTTAAAACCACCTACAGGTAAAGGCTTACTCATAGCCCAAGGATAAAGACTGTTTTTATCGATATAAAACAAATATTTACTAGGTTTTGTTGGATCATACTCTTCACCCATATATTTATTGTTTGCCTCTGCAAATCTAATACTAGACATACATACACCACCCCTTTTTGACGCTTCATAAAAGTTAAGCATATCAATATCAGTAAGTTTTTCTAATTTTATTTCGGTTACCTTTAGCATTGCATCCCATCCATATCCAGGTAAAGTATAATACCAAGCAGGATCTAAGTCAAATTCTTTATGTATAGAAAATCTAAAGTTTTCCATAACATCAGCTAAAAGTACAACATCTGTTTCATTGTATAGTTGTAAATAATCCCTAATATTTTTACATTCAAAAAAATCATATACCTTTAACGCGTGTGCCAGATCTTCTTCTGAAATTCCTTCTCCATTTAAGCTTGAATAAAATTCTTCTATAGGTGGTAGTTGTGTTCCTTCTAATTTTTCAAAACTATCAAACCATTCATAAGGAAAGATACCCTTTCTACTTAACAATTTTATTTTTTCTTCTGTATATCCACCACGATGTTTTTTTAAATAATGCTTTAAATTTTTAAAATCATCATTTTTTAAATTTTCTACAATTTTTTCTAAACTGCTTGATAAAAACTTAAAACTATCAAGAAATCTTAAATTAATATGTTTATTTCCTACCATAAGATGTTTTGTAAAACTAATATATTTTTCTTCTGTGTTAGGTAAACAATCAATTCTACCACTAGTTTTACCAAGATACTTAATAAAAATATGTGCATCATAGCCAGATAAATTATGAAAGATAACAGGTATAAAATCTGGAACTTTTGCTTTAAGATTACATTCATTATGTGCGGCTCCTCTATAATTACCAGTAAAATGACAATGATCTCTTACTTTATAATTTTCATGTGTAAATTTACCACCACATATCCAACATTTTACTTCATTTTTATGTTTTCTAACTTTATCTTCAGTTAAAATTTCCATTTTTACTGGGTTTTTAAAAAATTCATTATAAAGTTGTTTAGCATCCTTAGTTAAAGTATCTATAAAATGTTTTTCTGCATCTTTACCCACATATCCTCTTAATACTGGTTTCATAATTTTACTATCAAAACTACAAATTAAATAGTTATAACTAACAGGTATATGCTTTTTTGTTTCAATAGTATTACTTTTTTGTTGTGGTTCTATTTTTTGTAATATACATTCAAAATCAGCAATAACAACAAATGGTACCATAATTTTTCTACAATAGTTTTTAAACTTTATTAAAATTTCTTCAGGATTTTTAGGATTAAACTTAGGCATTATTATATCAACTCCATCATGATCTTCACAGCGCTCCATATGCTTATTTAAAAGATTTTTACTACCAAAATGGTTCATACAAAGCATACAATACTCTACATTATTATTAGAAGCTGTTTGAGTTCTCAGTAAAGCTTTAATATTTTTTATTAAAACATAATGAGATTTTTCACCATCTTCAATATATAACAAATTTACATGATTTTCTTTTAAACTTTTTATAGCTCTAATACGTTTGATTTTTTCCTTACCTTCTACTATCCCAAAAACATTAACACTAATTGTTGGATTAAGCCTTTCAAACTTATCAATATCAAGTAAAGAAACAGGATAATTAATTCCTTTCATATTTAAGCTATTTTTCTTTGATTTTAAAGGTTCTGTTCTTTCAGGATGATTTTTTGTTGGATTTAAATACCTTAAAATACAATCTGTAAAACATTCATCATTCTTACTTTTCATATTAATACACGCATTTTTGTTAGCAATCCACTTAGGTAAAGGCAACAAACCACTTGCTCTTAATGGTTCATAAATAACACTATGCATTTTAAAATGAACCACACTTTTAAAAGCCCACCCACTACCACTTGAAACAAAATTAATAAAATTTTCTATAATTCTATTTATCATTTCTAAGTATACTTTTGTTATATCAGTTCCTCGTAAATTAATCTCATATTCTCCAGAAGAAAAATTAGCTTCTGCTATTTGTTTATTATCACCCTCTCCTCGTTCCATTAAACATTGAAGATTTAATTTTACTTTAATCCCACGCATGCTTTTTAAAAGATTAACAATTGTTGGTTGAACTAACTCCAAAAACTCTTGTGGTGTATTAACATCTATCCCTTCTATTTTATTTTCAGTTGCATATTCATTTAAGGCAGATCTATTTTTTATTACTTTTATCTTATCCACTTTATCATAAATATTTTTTATTTTATTTTTTAAAGCATTAAGTTCAGGTGTTATACTTGGTTGTTCTACTCTTACATTTTCTAAGCTCCTTAACAAATCATCAACTGAAGTAGTTGGTTGCCTGGTTGGTCTTTGTCTTGGTGGTATATAGGGCGTTGGTTGTAATATTGGTGCATCAATGGGTCTCAGGTCTCTATCTAATATTGAGGGTCCCGTATTAATCAAAAGAGTTATTAATTCATTACGTCTAAGCCTTGAGTATCTTCTTAATCCCCTTTGCCTTGCTAAATTTCTTAATCCAGCTACATTGTATCTATCAAATTGACGTTCCATTTTTTTTAAAATAAATAAAATCTCCTTAAGTCAAATTTTATTATTTTTTCATAAATAATAAAATTATTGAATATCAATTTTATATTTACCATTCCATACTCTACCATTCCAGTTTTCAATCGTTTGAGGACATTTATCAATATACTTACTAGCCTTGTAAATTGATGGAAACTCTTTCACCTCTTCAGTTTTAACATCCTTTAAGATAACCCTCTTTGGGTTTTTAGCAATATCCTTTAATCTATCATAATTAGGAATTTTTTTAAAAAATTTTTTTTCTTCCTCTTCAGGATATAGTCCATGCTCCTTTAACACATCAATATACTTTTTCTTATTCCAATAGGAGTACCACTTAATATTGTTATCTGTTAATATTTTCTTAAAATCAGCAACCTTTTTCATTTTTATTTTATTTAAGTAAAAATTTACTTAATATACTACACTCATTTTATTTCCATCACTCTGAAAGTTAATTAACCTATCACTAATTAAAACTGCATATGCTTCAGTATTTGGCGGAGGATTTGCATCAAATATTGCTTTAACATGAATATCAGTTACAGAATACTTAAGCCTTTCACTTTGTTTAGATAAATCAAACACATACAAAGGAAAGAGAGTTTTATAATCTGAAGGAGTAATATTAGGGTTTGATACCAATTCATCCATGTTAAAATTTTTTTTTCTAAACAAAGCAGCTTCACTATATATTCTACTAAATACATTAGAGGAAAAATTAATAAAATAATCATAAGCAGGATATTTTTTTGAACCTAGCATTACATTAATATTTTGAACAAGCATATTATCAAATATAGCGGGGTTTTGTTCTTGGTTATTACTTTTTGCTGTTTGAAAACCTACAATTAAGAAACGTGGCACCTCAGGAGATGATTTAGATGATAACCTCCAAGTAAAACCTGTTGCTTGTGGAACTGCAATAGAATCACATTGTATCATTCTATACCCAACTGGGAATTTTTCTTTCTTCTCAATAAATTTAAAAAGTTCCAGCTTATTTCCATCTTCCGGCATTACATGAGGCATAAACCAAGATACTTTATCTAATCTAACTAAACCTGGTTCATGTCTAGCAGGATTACCACCTGCAGCTGCAACAGTGGCCGGTCTATAAATTGCATCATTATCATTATTTCTTGTTAAGGTTAGTGTTTGTTTCATACCATATAAAATTTTGTTGTAATCTTCACAAAAACCAAATATATGTTTCAATGGTATCCTAAAACTAAATAATCCTTTATTATTGACAACTATATTAGCATCATCCTTACCTAAAATATAATCTCTTCTAATTTTAAAGCCTACATTAGCGGCTTCAGCATTTATACTAGTATCTTTATACCACAATTGATTTAGGCCCTGTGATTTAGAAAAGTCATCTGGGTATTTTAACAGCCCTAGCATTGTGGTAGTTTGACCAGGATAATTAATGCTTTCTATTTCTTGTCCACTAAGATGATATCTAATATTTTTAAATAAATACATCAACCCATTATTTGTTAAGGTTATCAAATCGCCAGCATCAGTTGAATCATATGCAGTTCCATCTGGTTTTACTAATCCACCACTAATATCAAGATATGATTCTGAAGGATGATAAAAAATATCTTGAGTTTCAATATCAATCCTAATATTTCCTCCAGGGTTGTTTAGATTGGTTCCTATAATAGGCAAATATTCATAATATTCATATTCATCAATACTATCGTCTTTTAAAATCGGTGCTTTAATATTTAAAATATCCATTTTATTATATGCAATTATAATTTTAAGTCAAATTATAATTGTTTATATTATTCAATCCATAGTTGAGGGAAAGACTTGTTTACATCATTTACATACACTCCCTTAAGTTTAATATTTTCATGTTTTTCTACTGTCGAGTTTTTTCTCATCTTAGGATATATCTTACTTCCATAAAGAATGGTTATCTTAGGTATACCATGTTTTTCTAAATATTGATTTACATCTTCTTCAAATTCCTTAATGATATCAGCTTTTTCAGGCGACAATTTTAAAGCAGCCTTTTTATAATTATAATTTGTATCACTGCAATCTAATACTTCACATTCATCATCAAGTTTTAGGTTTGCGTAAAGGATGCTAACCTTTTTTGTGTTGTATTTTTCATAAGTTGATAAATTAAATTTTAGATTAGTCATTTATTTAATGTTTATTTTTACTTAACTTAAATTTCATAATACTTTAACTCCTGAACCCTTACTATTTAACTTCTTAACTAAATCTTGAATAGCAATTGCACTACCATCTATTAAGGTATTAACATTTTGCATTACAGGTTGTGTTGTTGCAGTAGGCTTTTGAGTATATTTTTCTATAATCTTTTTAGATTTTGGTGTTAAAGCCTTTTGAACTAACTTTTTACCTGCATCAATTGCTGCCGTCTTTCCAACCTCTAATGCTTTCTTTGCTCCTTCCTTAGCTACACTCTTACCAACATCAACTCCTGAAGATGCAATTTGTTTAGCCGCTTGACTCGTAAATAGTCTTGCAAGAAAATTAGTTAAAGTATCAAATATTCCTGCTCCTCCATAAGCATAATTTCTTTTAAATCCTCTCTTTTGTGATGTAATCATTTTTATAGTATAGACATTAATTTTTTATAAGTTTTTGTATCTAATATACGTTGTCTTTTCAATTCATCGCAAATACTTACAAGCTCATTTCTTACACCTGTATGACCGGCTCCTTTACTTGCCATTAAGAGGTCTAATCTTTCTAATAGAGCGTTAGGGTCAGATGAGATAACAATGGTTGTTTTCTTATTTTTTCTCAATCCTTTACCTGATAAATTATTACTACTTTCGTTTTTAGCTGACCTTGGCCTTAATGAATATGTAGTTGTTTTAAACGGACTTTCAATAAATGGGGGTTTATTTTTTTTAGAGATTTCATCCCAAACAGGTTCAAGAAGTAATTTCCATTTTTTACCTTTACCATCACCCTTATGTTTTTTACTTGTTGGATCATTATCTTTATAAATAGCATTGCTAAACTTCATAATTTCTTGATAAGTTTTAAAATCTTCTTTAAATGGTGAATAATCAATTGAATCTAAATCTTTAAGCATTTTTGTTTCTTTTAAATTAATAATAGCAAGTAATTCTTCAGTAAGAGGAAAAGGTCTTTTACCAACATAAATTACTCCTTCATCAAAATTAATTGAAAAAGTTTTATCACCTAACCAATATTTATCACCAATTTTTTTTACACCAAATGTTTCATCATAGTTATCACCTTCTTCTTCTAAAATTTGTAAAAACATTTTATCTTCATCAGTAAATATTTGCGATGGATGAACCAAAGATCCATCTTCAATAAGGGTAAGTGGTTCTATTGGTTTCATTTTTTGTTGCATAAGTAATTGTGGTAAAAAGCCAGTCATTTTCTTAATACCACCCAATTCTTCTGTAATTTCCTTTGTTGCTACTTTTTGTGTTTCTGTAATAGGTTTAAAAAACTTTGAAAGATCTGTTTGTAATTCGATATCCCCGGTTCTCTCTGCAAGCTGATTATCACGAATTCTTTTCATTGTTGCAAGATATTCTTTTACTGTTTGTTCCCTTTTTAAAGGGTCTTTAATCTTCAAAAATGACATTTTTTTAAAGTAAAAAATTATTTTAATTTGTGTTATCAATCTCACATGCACAAGAACACTTAAACTTAGGTGGTTTTAGTTTTAATTTGAATGGTTTCCATTGTGTCTTTCTACTAGTCTCCTGAATTCCTCCCGTGCTTCTATTCGTCCCTTCTCGATTAAACTCTCCGATTCCTCTAGCTTGCTTTTTTTCTTCGACTTACTCCTAATTTCTTCCTTCATTTGTTTGTATTTTTCCAATTCATCCATAATTAAAGTAAATTCTGAATGATTTATTTCGTTGTCTGTTATTGCTTTTGATATATGTGTAAGTAGTGTATTTAACTTTGAATCTGCCAACATTTTAATCTGAAGATGTTTTTCAGATTTTGTTCTGGTTCTTCTAACCAAAAACTTGCCTACTATTGCTACTAACCCAACAGCTAAAGCACAACCTTCTAGGGCTATCGTTGCAGGTATCGCTACCACAGTTGATAGTAAAGCAATTCCTCCTGCTCCTGCACCTAATGCTATAACAGTTAGTCCAGCTTCAACATTATCCGCAGTCTTACTAATCTTTAAATACTTTTTACTTAGTTGCTCTCTTACCTTAACTTCATTTTCCAGAAAAGTCTGAATTTCTGATATCTTTTGCAATCTAAAGGATTGACCATTGTCTCCTGTTGTTAGTATTGGTTGTAATGATGGCGCATTTGGTATATTTCGTGCTTCTGGTAAATCTGGATAAAACTTTTCTTTTAGTTCCATTTTATTAATCGGATCCAAGAACTTTAAATAGAATAATAAAGACGACACAAAAAGGTGTTTTCTTGTATTTTTTTTAACTTATCTGAGTTGTTTGTAATTGTTGCAACCATATCATCCACTTCTTCTAATGAAACTTCATTTGTTATAGATATTTGATTAAGTTTTAGATTATAAGATAGAGAAACTAAAACAAAACCTTTACTCATATTTAAACCCATACCTAGGGCTATCGTCATTGTTTGTCCTCCTTCTAATACTAACGGTTGTTGGGTAAAAATATCCCATGAAACAGGATTAACTTTTTTAGCAGGATACTTAACTTCTACAGGTTTCCAAAAAATAGTTTTTGGTTGAACTATTTTATGTTTTCCATTTCCAAATTTATGTACATTCATATTTTAAATTTATAATATTGCTCCTAATATAGGAATATTAGCAAATGGACTATTAGGTCCTAAAAGAAGACCTTTTCCATCATAAATTTTTCCGCCTTGTTTTAAATACAATCCATCACCAACGGAACTCAATCCTTTACCTTTAGCTGGACCAAGAAATAAACCTTCACCATCAGTTTCTACTTGACAGACGCAACCACCTTTTTTAAGATACAATCCATTACCCATTGCTTTTTGAACTCCTGAAGATGCTAAACCAGATAGTGCACCAACTCCCAAAGCAGGTAAAACAGTCCTTGCTAATGTAGGTAGAACTGATGAAGCTAATCCTGCTAACAAAGGTAAAAAACCACCTTCTACTTTCATGTTATGTTTAAGTTGTTTTGTTGACATTCTAAACGTTGCTCCCTTACCAGCTTTATAAGCCTTTGTAAGTTTATTTACTTGTGATTTGGTTAATGCTACTACATCCTTACCATGTATATCCTCATGCTTTAAACGAATACTTGCTGGGCTTTTGTTTTTAAAAGAATGTAAAATTTTTTCCTTTTGCCCATCTGATATATTTATTTTAGCGTTAATATAGTTTGTCATTTTTTATATTTATCTTGCTTCTCTTATATGAAATCTAATTGTTAAAATTTCCCCTCTTAGATTAAGTAATGTTCCATCTTGGTCTGTAATTGATACATTAAGATTATGTATTTCATTTAATGTTAATGGAAGGTAAACTAGATTAACAGGATTTTCTATTATTTTATATCCTGGTGATACATTAGGAAAAAAACTATAAATTGTATTTCTTTGTGAAACATTAACATAGCTTCCTGAAATTAAATCTATATTAACAAGTAAGCTATTAATACTAAGAATATTTACTACATTTTCAGATTCATGAAATCCTTGTGTATATTTAGCACGAGTGAATCCTAATACTTTTGCAATAGAATCTTGTTGGTTAAAATCTACTTGATAACCATTTTCTAAAAAAAGAACAGACTTTAAAGTATTAGTGTTTGCTGAGATGTTAATATAATATTCTTCATTAACTGCATCATAATGACCTTTTTTTCTCATTTCTTGTAGAATTACATCATTAATATCAACTAAATCATAACTTCCTTCAGGTATTTTTATTTTTACCCATGACGTACCACTGTCTGGTGAATAAACAAAAATGTTATTGTTTTCATCAATATTAGGAAATGAATAATAAGTTTCAAGATTAACCAATGCTATTTCATATTCTTTATCCTTTTCTAATAGAAGTGGAGGAGTAAATCTTGTTTTAAACTCTGTTTTGTTGTCGCTTACGATAATTTGAAATGATGTTTTATGACCAGTATTTTTTACTATCTTTTCAAGTAATTCTGCTTCCATTTTTTATATTTAGTAAAAATATATTTTAAAACGAATATATTTTTAATAGTATTCTTTGTAATCTCGCGGTATATAAAAGTTATCAAAACCACTTCTATATTTTCCATCATTACGGTTCTTAGTTAAATCAATCACTACAAAACCATGAGGTCTTTCCCAACAGTTTTTACAAAAATTGATAAACTCTGTTTTAGACATATCATCCCCTACATGATCACTATAAATATGATTAAGATTTTTTAAGTCTTGTCTAAACAAGCATATTAAGTTAGCATTTTCTCTAATAGTTTGTCTGGGTAATCTAAAATAATTTTGTGCCAGATAAAAACAATCAGCATTACTATGTCTACCCCTTACATAATAGTTTTCACACTTGTTTTGTCTTTCTAAAAGTAAGTCATCAAATATCATTAAGTTTTTATTTGATGCATTTAAATCTCTTGGGTCAGGAACATCACTAGCATATTCAAAAAATTCACAATTGATATCAGATTTTTCCTTAATTGTTTTTGCCCATTCTTCAGCTAATGCAGTAGGTGAAATATCACGGTTTTGAACTTCATCTTTAAGTGAAAACAACCTTAATATGTTTTCTTTTGGTATTTTTTCTTCAAAAGCTTTTTTAAGTATACGATATTCTGGTTGAAACAAACTTTTACCAAAAACGCATAAGTTGTTATAATCTAACCAATCAGGTCTTAACAAAAGGTTAAGTAAAAGTGTAGTTTTACCACATCCTGATTTACCTACTATTAAACCTCTGATACTCCTAGGTAAAAGGGGATGATTAAATCTTTTTGCTAACACTTCATTCCATGATAAATTAACAATATCCATATTTTATATTAAAAATTTTATTTTAATATAAAAAAATGTATTGCGTTAAATGTAAAAAGAAAACTGATACTACTGATTTACAATGTGTAGTAAGTAAAAATGGTAAAAATATGGTGCGAGGAAAATGCGCTAATTGTGGTACAGTGAAAACACAATTTGTTAAACAAAAAGAAGGTGGTTCATTGTTAAACAAAGCAATCAATAACTTACCTGTTGAAATGCACTTACCTGGTCATAATTTTACGGGTCCAGGCACAAAGTTAAAGAAAAGATTAAATCCTGACTTAACGCCTAAAGATTGGTCAAAGCCTGTAAATCGTGTTGATAAAGCAGCATATCATCATGATATATGCTATCTTAAGCATAATGATACTAAAACACGTAATGATGTGTGTGATGCTAAAATGCTTAAAGAGTTAGAAGGTATCTATAATCCAACTATTAAGGAAAGAATGGAAAGAGGATTAGTTTCTTCACTGATAGGAACCAAGAAAAGATTTGGTATGGGAATGAGTAAAAAAAAAAATTTATTAGCAGAAGAATTACATAAACCTGTAAAAAGAAAATTTAAGAAAAGGAGAGTTAGAGTAAATGGTATCGATAGAATATGGGCTGCAGATTTAGTAGATATGCAAGCATTTTCTAAACTTAATCATGGAGTAAAATATCTTCTTGCTGTTATTGATATCTTTTCAAAATATGGATGGCTAATACCATTAAAGGATAAAACAGGAAAATCTGTTTCTATTGCACTGAAGAGTATTTTTAAGGAAAGAAAGCCCGAGAAAATGTGGGTGGATAAAGGTAAAGAGTTTTATAACAAAGATGTTAAAGATTTGGTTGAATTGTATTCTACTGAAAATGAGGAAAAATCAAGCGTTGTTGAGAGATGGATTAGAACAATGAAAGAAAAAATGTGGAAATATTTCTCCGCTCACTCAACAAATGTTTATATTAATGTATTACAAGACTTGATTGAGTTATATAACAACACGAGACATTCTTCTATTAAGATGACTCCAACTGAAGCAAGTAAGAAGAAAAATGAAAATAAAGTTTGGATAACACTGTATCCTGATTATGACCAAGTAAGGGAGGATATCAAACCAAAGTTTTCTGTTGGAGATAAAGTAAGGATAAGTAAAAAGAAAAAGACTTTTGAAAAAGGTTATACCACAAGATGGACAGAAGAGGTTTTTACAGTTTCAGAAGTAAAACATACATCACCTATAACATATAAGATTGAAGATTTAAATGGTGAAGAAATAAAAGGTTCTTTTTATGAACCTGAACTACAAAAAACGAGTCAAGAGGTGTATAGGATAGAAAAGGTTATTAAAAAGGGAAAAAAGAAATCTCTTGTAAAGTGGAAAGGTTATTCTGATGAGTTTAATTCATGGGTTGATAATAGTGCTATTGTAAATATTTAAGTATATAAAAATGAAAAATATTTTAATTGATAATATAACTTTACCAAATAAACCATTAAGTAATTTTGAGCTTGAGGATGCTGCAAAAAAATTAAAAATAAAAAATTTTAGAGGAATATTTTTAAGAGATACCCTGCCTAAAAAAGTAAGAAATAAAGAATGTGGTATATTAAATCTTGATGACGCAGGTGGGCCTGGTACTCATTGGGTTGCTTGGTTTAAAGATGATAAAAATAAAATTTATTTTGATAGTTATGGTATACAACCGCCTCTTGAAATTATAGATTATTTAAAAAGTCCATTACATTACAATACAGATCAATTACAACAAGCAGGCGAAGTATTTTGCGGTCATTTATGTTTGTACATTCTTAAAGAGTTGGGTTTAGGTAATAAATTTCAAAGTATTTTAAATAAGCTTTTTTAGCAATATTAAAAAATGCCTGTTGATAAATTTGGAAGAATGGATGAAGTTAAAACGAGCGGTGATGGTGTTTCACTTGCTTACATCTCAAATAATTTTTTACGTAAAGATGGAACAACTCCCGTTGCTGGTTCTATAAATATGAATGGAAACACACTAACGAGGGTTAGTAATCCAGTAAATCCGCAGGATGTTGCTACTAAAGGTTATGTTGACGCTAGCACGGGGCTGTTAGATGAAAATGGGGGATACCATATGGCAGGATATTTAAACATGGGTTTTAATAAAATAAAAAATATAGCCGACCCAGAGGAACCGAGTGAAGCTGCTAATAAAAAATATGTAGATGCTGCTGAAAGTGCTTTTGTTTTGGGAGCAGATGGTACAGCAAGAGGAGATATTTCTATGGATGGATTTAGGATTAACAATGTTGGTTCGCCTATAGAAACTCAACAAGTAGCAAATAAGTTTTATGTGGATACCGCTGTTGAGAAAATAACTGCAGGTAATAATGCTTTAACAAAAAACCGATATGGAACTTTCTTAGCAACTGGTAAAATAGATATGAACACTCATCCACTTACTGGATTACCAAATCCTACAGACCGTGATGCTGCTGCTAATAAAAATTACGTTGATAATGGGGGTGCCATTGTAAAAAATCCTGATGGAAGTTTTACGGCAATATCAGATGTAGATTTTCAAGGTTTTACTATAAAAAATGCTGCGGCACCTGTAGAAGAAAGAGATTTAGCAACAAAATCTTACGTGGATGGAAAAGTATCACTTCCTTCTCTCATAGGCCCTAAACCTATTATAAGCGTGCATGCTGAGGAACAAGGAGAATTAAAAACTGGTAGTTATGAGTTTGCTTTTGGTAATGGAGGTAGTGGAGAAAGTCATGGGTTAGGAGGTTATTGTATGTCTGCTCCTGGTAGAATTTTAAGAGGAACTTTAATGGTTGTTAAAGGAACCGGTGCTCTAAGAGAAGAGTCAAAAGTTAATATTGTCATAAATGGAGTTGAACAGCCTGACTACTCCATAATAAAAAAGAAAGGAGAAGGTTGTAGTTGTACAGTTTTTCCTAAACCTTTAGAGGTGGAGCAATGTGATGTTATTAACTTTATAACAAAGAGAAACAACCCAAATGCTAAAAATGCATATTTAACAATATTGATAGAATTGGACTTGTAAAAAATATTTAACCCAGTAAAAGGGTTAGATATTTCTTATTATCTCGCTTTTTGTTTTACATATTAATAATATCATCACTGGTTATTAAGTTATCAATTATACACAGTACATCAATTTCATCTAGTATCACCCTTCTATATAGTATCTTTCTTCTTATATTTGGATATCTTTTAACCATGTTATCAACTTTGTCTAAAATACAGTTAATACAAGAAACCACCAATAACCTCATTTTTTGATTTTTATCCTCTCCTTTAGGCTTGGGAGTATGGATAAACCTTAATATTTTATAAAGGGTTGTATTAGAAACATCAGTAAGAGTTAATCTTTGTTCAATTAAGTCTACCATAGTTTTAGCATACTTAGTAAGGTCTTCAGTTTTGATTTTACGAATCACCGTATCATCTCTCATATAAGCAACTTGTGCTGTTCTGTTATTGCCTCTAGCTTTTCCTCTGTTCATCTTTATAAACTGTAGGAATCTATAAATCTAATTCAAAATTTATAGATTATCGTTAAAACTTACCGTAAATATATTACACATACTATCATCCATACTATCCTCTATCATGTTGTATGTATGATGGTTGATAAAAAATCTTTGCCGAATATCAAACAATGCATTTGTTAAATCTTTTATGTAAACATATAATCCTGTTGTAAGATATTTTCCTTGATACTTAAACACAACTTGCACTTTCTCAGGGTTATGTTCATAAATCATCTTACTGCAAAAATAGTAGATATCAGCATATGGGGTACGCCCATTGTATGATAGAAGGCCTGTGTTATTTAAGTAAATTATTTCACGACTGGATATAATATGCATATGAGCTTTTTCATACAGTATACGGTTTAGCTTAAAGTTTAAATTCATTATCGTTTTCCATTTTTATATTACATCATACATATTTAAGATAACTTCATCAGGCATGTATTTAACGGTGATCCTGGTTGTTCCATACTCAATCCTTCTTATCATAATTCTTTTTTTATTTTTTAATAAAAATTTTTTTAATTCTTGAAAGTCGTTCTCTACCACATATTTCTCTATTCTTATTTGCAGTATTTCATTTACATATTTGTTTCTTAATCGCATCTTTGCTTTCATAAACATTATTTTGTAAAAAATAAATTTTCTTTATCTCTTAAATATTCTGGCAAATACTTTTCTTGTATCTTTTCCTTTAAATATATTGGTAATAAGTCTATGTCATTACCAAAAAGAGAGTTTAAATAACTTTCTTTTTCATACTTAAGTTTCCATAGTGGAGCATCTTTTAATTCTTCATCTTTAATATAATAATAAAGATCATTCCTAACAATACTATCTTCATTATCATGGTCAAAATACTCATCCACTAATTCTTTTATAAACTCTCTTAGGTTATAAGTTTTTGCTAGGTGTTCATCAATAAGCTCTTCTTCATCATCTAATTCTTGTTCTTCTCTTGTTTTTTCTTCATCCCTTTCATATTCATCACGTGGTTGGTACTCAACCTGTGTATTATTTATATCATTAACTGTATCTGTGTTCATTTTTAACACTTATACACTTTACCAATTTTTAAAAATTAAATTCAATTTTTATAAAAAAATTTAATTTAAAAAAAAATTTTTATTAATACTTTTAGTTGTTTTTGTAATATATTTTAATACAAAAATATATTACATGTTTTAAAAACATCGTCTAGGGTTTGCCCAATATTTTGTTAATATTTTCGCTGTTTAATTAATCATCATAATCACTATCAAAAGATCTAACTGAACTAGTTTTACTTTTTGGTGGTGGCGGATCCTCCTCTTTTATTTGTTCGATACCTATCCTTTCTAACACTTGTCTTAATCTAGACATATTAGTAATGTTAGCAGTAGTAGGTAAAATAACACTTTTTTTATCATCACTATACTTTACATCAACTCCTAAATAACATAGGTTTTGTATGTAATTACGGATTTTTATAGTTTCAATTGTTACTTTTGCTATATCTTCCATTGTAGCAAAAATAAATTTTATTTAAAAAATTTATTTTTTTAAAAAAATTTTTTGTATAAAACTGTTTAAAACTGCTAGGTTAATATTTTTTTATGTCTTCACTCAAAGTACAATGTCTTTCATTAAACCATTGTAAAAAATTTACATCCATTAACTCTATAAACCTATCTAAATACTTTATTTTTTCATACTTAATTTTCCATAATGGTGCATCCTCTAACAAATAGTTATTATCATCTATACTTTTTTCCATAATATCCGGTAAATGAACAAACATAAGGTCGTCTTCTGATTCCTCAAAATACACATCAATAATTTTATTGATGTAGTTTTTTAAACATTTAGCCTTCCTATTGTATCTATCTAAAATATCTTTGTTGTCCTTTTCTATCATTTCTTCTTTTGTTTTTTCTTCATCCCTTTCATGGCTATCACGAAACTCTGTTTCTTCTTCATTACATGGTTGATATTCTTCTAAAACTTCTAAAGCTTCTTCTAAATCTTCTAACTTGATGTCAGCATAAACCCTTCCTACCTCTGGTTTATAAAAATCCCCACACACCCTGTTATTTTCATAATCAACCCACGTAAAAGATTCAACAAATATACAATTTTTAAAAGACCATTTTGTTTTTTTCTTTTTCAATTTTAAATAATCATTATATCTTTTAAATACTTTTATAGCTTTTTCTTTTATCTTTTCCTCAGCATATGCTTTTGTTTCATACACTCTTTTATTTTCTGGGTCTAGTCCTTCTTCAAAGTCATATGGACAAATTTCTTTAAACTCACCATCATCTACTTTTATTGTAAAAGTGTTTGTTGTTGGGTTATAGTTTTTGTATTTATACTTCATTTCTTCAATCCATTCAGGATCGGCATATGGATCATTAAATGCTTCTGTTTTATTTTCCATGTTATTATTCATTGCGTCTTTATTAGACATATACTTTGGTGGAATTTATTAAATTAATTTCAATTTTTTTTTTTTTTTTTTATTAAAAATCTTAAGCCACCCACTAACTCATAAACCGGTTAGCCATTGCATGACGTGTTGGTTGATGGGGAGGTTAAGCGATTAACTGATGTAAGGGTTTGACTGGCTGATGGGTTTGTTGGTTAATTGATGCAATGATTAACTGATGCAATGATTAACTGATGCAATGACGCGTGATGATGAAAAATTTTTAAAATTAAATTTTTTTTTTTTCGAAAATTTTTCATCTACTACATAAGGGTTTGCTATGTTATAATAATTGAATTAAAGGTAAAAGGATTAAGATAGAAGTTAGTTTGATTTATTTATGAATGCTTAACCTGTTGGTTTTAATAATTGAATTAAAGGTAAAAGGATTAAGATAGAAGTTAGTTTGATTTATTTATGAATGCTTAACCTATTGGTTTTAATAATTTTATGAGCATGCGGATGTGTGTGCTACATGAAATTGATAATGCATGGCAGAGGGGATAAGGGCTAGCATATTGTGTAATGCATATCGTATTGCGTAAGGTGGGATGAGGATTATAAGGGGTTTGGCCCAGCTCAAGTATTATATCATCTACTTGCCTCGATTCTCTTTCTCTATCTGTGATATTTACGACAAGCTGTACACAACGCCATTTCTTTTGAATTTCTCTCGGCAGACTCTGAACTAATACTTTACCACACTATCCTGAGGTTTTAACGACCCTGAGAACGAATTCGTTTGAAAGCATTGTGGGAAAAGGAGAAAATGCTGGTAACCAGCATTTTCTCCTTTTTCCCCACAATGCTTTCTACCCTATCAAAGACGAATTCCATCATTTGAGCCATACTTTAAGTGTCGTCTGCAAATGCTTTCAGTTTGGACAAGTCTACATTTTTTATCGAGGAGTAAAGGGCTGAACGGAAAGTGACTCAAAAACTCGTGAGAGAGTTCACAATATCATAATAGCAAAACAATAGGCAGTGCAAAGTCTGTGAACTAACCACGATTAGTACTCTATATCTTTTGATGTTTAGGTTTGGAGTTATTTTCCGCTTTTTTTGAAAATGTTTTTTATTCGTGTACATGTATATACAAATATAACTTCCAGTTGCAAACCCTCGTAAACAGTTTCTCGAGTTTTACCCCATTTTTATATAACATTTTATCATACGAAATGATTTCAGACAACCCGAAACTGCACTTTGAAAGTTGGTCAAATAACGGAATATTTCTCCAAAAGCGTAGAAAACATTGTGGGAAAAGGAGAAAATGCTGGTAGTCAGCATTTTCTCCTTTTCCAACAATGTTTTCAAAAACATTTTTCCTCAGGGCTGTTAAAACTCTGGAATTTTTTGTTTTAAGTCTTTAAATCATAAAGCGCCTTTCATGACTATAGTTCCCTTTGCGGTCAGTGTAGATCAAGATCAGACTGCACAAAAAGTGCAGTCTGATCTTGATCTACACTGACCTCTCTGCTGAGACAGTCTAGGCCAGAGTAACCTTGAAACTGCATTTGTTTGAGTTTTATTTCAGACTGAAAGCGGCTGTTGGGTTTATTCGGAGCCTTTGTAGCCCCTAAAAATTAGATTATTCACAATTTTCTTCTACACTTAAGGTGCACTTAACCGCGAGTGTAAATTGTTCCTAATCCAAACGACAAAATAGAGACCTCACCACATAAAGAAAAACTGAACAATTCGTTGGGAAATTTCAGATAAACTCTACATAATTTGGGGAGGTCAAAAGAAATGAGGAAAAAAAAAAAAAAAAAAACAGATAAAACGACAGAAGAAGAACGAGAAAGGAAAAAATAAGATAAGAGGGCCATTGGCCCTAAAGCGCTCACCTTGATAAAGCTGAATAGATCCTGGTTTAAGTGATGTAAAACACACACACACACACACACACACACACACACACATGAGTGTAAGTGACATACTTTTGGACCCGGCATGGCCAAATTTCGAACTTGTCCAAAATATAACAAAGAAAAACATTCTGGCCAATTTTCATGAGCATCGGGCTGAAATTGTGACCTCTATGGTGCACATAAGGTTTTTCTAAGATTTAGCCAAATGACCTACTTTTTGGCCCGATGTAACCCAATTTCGTCTTGTCCAAGATATCAAGACAAACACTCTGACCAATTTTCATTAGTGTCAGGCTGAAATTTGGCTCAGTGACCTACTTTTTTACCCAACATAACCAAAATTCAAAATGTCCAAGATATTATCAGGACAAATATCCCGACCGAGTTTCATAAGTAACCAGCTGAAAATGTGGCCTCTAGAGTGCAGACAAGGTTTTTTCTAAGATTTAGCCCAGTGACCTACTTTTTTACCCGACATGACCCGATTTCAAATTGTCTGAGATATCGTCAAGACAAATGATCCGAACTACTTTCATGAGTATCAGGCTAAAATATGTGGTCTCTAGAGTGCACACAAGCTTTTTCTAAAATTTGGCCCAGTGACCTACTTTTTGACCGGACATGACCCAATTTCGAACTTGTCCGAGATATCAGCAAGACAAATGATCTGACAAAGTTTCATGAGTATCAGGCTAAAAATGTGGTCTCTAGAGTGCACACAAGCTTTTTCTACATTTGGACCCAACATGACCCAATTTCTACTTGTCCGAGATATTATTAAGACAAACATTCTGACCAGGTTTCAAGAGCATCAAGCTGAAAATGTAGCCTCTAGAGTGCATAAGAGGTTTTTCTAAGATTTAGCCCAGTGACCTACTGTTTGACACAACATGACCTAATTTCAGACTCGTCCACGATTTTATCACGACAAACATTCTGACCAAGTTTCATGATTATCTGACTGAAAATGTGGCCTCTAGAGTGTACACAATGTAAATGTTGACGACTTGGACGACGGACGACGGACACAGCACGATCACAAAAGCTCACATTGAGCACTTCGTGCTCAGATGAGCTAACAAAAAACGAAGTAAACGAAGGAAGCTAGAAAGCAAGAATGAAAATATGACATAAATAAATGAATAAATAGATAAATGAATAAGAAATTAAGGAAGGAAGGAAGGAAAGAAAGAAAGAAAGAAAGAAACATTTTACCTGTTACTATTTCTAGGGAGTGTGGATAAACCAGCCTTTCCAGGAAATACTGTGAAAAACGACTATTTTAAATCTTTACAGATAAGAAAATTAGCCCATGACAACCATAAAGTTAGGAAAACATGATGTAATCTAAAATTGGGGAGTAAACTCAATGTAGTGAAGTTACCCAAAAAGTTTCTCAGTCTATGATCATAATCACAGTGTAGGACAGAAGTACGCATTGTATGTGACTTGGGATACTGTACAGTGACGATCTGTCACTTGGTGTTAAAAGTTGTGTTTACACGCTGAGTCAAGCTTGTGATTTTTCATTTATTTTGATAGTTATTATAAAATATTCATATCCTTTTACTTGTTTCTTATGTATAGACCATATTAGGAATACGTATATGCACTGTGAACCTTCCTTAGAGCCATGGGGATTCCTGATAATTTGTCCGCGCTAAAAATACAGATGATTTTGTCACAAAAGAATACCGTTTTTTTTTTCTCTATTACTCAGTGTTAAAACCTTGTTTTCTCTGCGGGAAATGTATGAACAGTTTCTTTATTCATATTTTTGTAAAAACATTTCAAAGTTTGGAAACAAAGTCGACTGCAATATTCCTTATCCTTCGTTCAAAACAGCATGTTGAGAAAAGAAATCTGTACAGTCACTTGTAATCGGTTAGTAGATCGCAAGTGACTGTACAACCGAAAATTTCTCAACGTGCCATTTTAGTGAAGATTGTAGTCGACTTTGTTACCAAAACTTGACATGTTTTCATAAGAAATATGAATGAAGAAACTGTATACATTTTCCGTTGAGAAAACAGGTTTTAACGTTTAGTAATCGAATAAAAACGCCATCGTTTTGGAACAAAATCATCTGTATTTTTTAGCACAGTCAACCGATCAACGCATCGCTATTACTACATGTATACGGAAAGTACACAGCGCACATATGTGTTCCTGGTATAGTCAATACAAAACAAATAACTCGATATGAAGTTTTGTAATAACTTTCAAAATAAATGAGAAATCACCAGCTTGACTTTCAGTGTGAACACAATTTTCAACACCAAGTGACAGATCGTCAATGTACAGAATCCCAAGTCACATACAATGCATACTTCCCGTCCTACACTGTGATAATGTCACCTCCAGAAGACTGCTTCTGTCTTGCAGACCATTTAAGAAAACGTTGTGGCCAAAAAGAGACATTGCCTTTGATGAGCAACCTTTCATTTTGCCAAATGCTTTTGATGTGTATTCACGCATTTAAACTGAGTCATGTTTTTCACAAATTCAGTACAGACTCATCTTCACAATAGTTACTTACGACATACACTTACCCTGGTCTACACAACTATAGTATAGTACAGGGTGTTTCATGATATGTGGTACAACTAAAACAAATGCCACTTTTTTTTTTCATTTGAATCATAATAGGAAAGCAAAGGGTACCTTACGCATCTCCATAATGCTTTCTACCAAGCAAGTCATTTCATAATTATGGATCCATAAAATCCATTTTGTTTAACCCTTTCCCAAACGACAAATTTTGGACTGGTCCAAATTTAATGAGCTTGCAGACGACAATCTTAAATTTAATGAAAATGGCAGAAAGTTATCAAAAAGGGTAGAAAACACTGTGGGAAAAGGAGAAATTGCTCGTTACGAGGGTACGAGCAATTTCTACTTTTCCCACAGTGTTTTCAAAAGACTTGTACTGCAGACACGTGAAAACCAGGGCTTGTTTAGGAAAGGGTTAACAACCAACTGAATCATGAGAAAGAATGGTCCTTTGACATGCAGAAAATTGACAAATAGTAAAACTTTTCGACACATATTAGCCTGCGCAGGTTGACCTGGGTCGATACTTTTTGCGGATGCATTAAACCCAATTTTCACAGAGCATGGCCCCCATTTAAGAATTAGAGATTACAATGAACAACAAAAAAATGATTCACGTGAAAAAAAAAAAGTCTTAACTCTTTACTACACAATCCCGACTTTTAACGACCCTGAAGAAAAAGCCTCTTGAAAACATTGTGGGAAATGGAGAAAATGCTCCAGCATTTTCTCCTTTTCCCACAATGTCTTTTAACCTTCCCAAAACAAATTTCAATTTTTCATTCACATTTATATTGTCGTCTTCAAATGCTTTCAATTTGGACCAGTCTAAAATTTTGTCGTTTGGTAAAGAGTTAAGCATGCCCTCAAAATGACGTCAATTATGACCACTCCCCGGATCTAAGGCCTTTGGGATTTTTCTTTTTTTTTTTTTTCGGGGGGGGGGGGGGGGACATTTTATAGAAAGGGCTTTCGAATACATGCGGCACCAACAAACTTAAATTGTCAGTCTTATTTGAAATTCGAAAGATCACCACCGACAACCGTCGATAGCCTGTGACGTCATGATGACGTAATTTTGAGTACATACTATAAATTAAGAATGAATTAGCGATGCTCTGGGAAAAGAGGGCTTAATGCATCGCCGAGATCCATGATACGAGGCATGTCATCATATAATTATGTGTCCATAAAATCTATTTTCTCTAAAAACTGACTGAATCATGAGATAGACTAGTCCTTGACACGTAGAGAATTGATCATAAGCAAAAGAATTTCGGCCAAGGTCAGCCTGCGCGGACTGCGCAGGCTGACCTGGGCCGATACTTTTTGCAGATGCTTTAAGCTGCCGGTTCACAGAGCATGGCTCAGATATTTTTTTTCGGGTTAATTGTTAACCTTCGATTTACATATACATAAATTTGTCATATAGTTTGCTTTAATACGATACTTTTTGCTTTCGTATTACTAATTTTAAATTGTATCACATAATTTGGATACATTCTTTACATGGGTTCATGAGCCATGCTCTGTGAAAAGGGGGTTTAATGCAATTCCAAACAAGTATCGCCTTAGGTCAACCTGAGCAGTTTGCGCAAGCTCACCTGCGTTGAAACCTTTTGCTTTTAGTGTATCTTCTGTATGCCCAAGGACCATTTTACCCCAGGACTCAGAGAAATTGGATGTTATAGATCCATAGTTATGTAATGACTTGCAGTATATTGCATTACGGAGATGCATTTAAACCTCTTCCCCCCCCCCCCCCCCCCCCCCACACACACACACTTGCCTTTTACCAGAGCATGACGCATGATTTATCTATACTGAATTAGATCTATGCCTACGTTGCGTGTTGCCTATGCATGAAAAATAGGGAAGTAAATGTTCAACACAAACGTAAGTTCAAAGGTGCTCTTTCATAAATGATGACACTAAACCTTTTACACACACTACACTATGAATACATTTATAAATTGTATCGGCAAGCGCAATTCCGACTTCCTGGTTAGATTTACCCCCAACTCTTTCTCATCTCCCCCATTTCGGATCTCTCTCTCTCTCATTCTAAATCAGTACATCTCTTTTTTTTTTAATTTTAACTTTCCCTCTGCCTGTGCCCGCCTGGGTGGCTCAGTGGTGAGCGTGTCGGACTCATGACCTGGTGGTTGTGAGTTCGATACCCAGTTGAGGCGAACTTTCTTTCCGGCGTATTTTCGCCTCTCACCTCTGCTGAAGCATGTGAGAAAAGTAGTCGGTGGCTTTGGAAAGAAAGTTGTGTTAGTACTGGTGTGAGAAAGCCAGGAAACACATGTGCGTCACCGACCGCCATGATATGACCTTAGCTGTTAAAGTGGCGTTAAACCCCAATACAACCAACCAAATCCCTCTGCCTGTCTCTCTTTCCCTCACCCCCTGTGAGTGTCTCTCTCTCCCTCTCTCTCTCTCCCGTCTCTCCGTTATGCCAGTAGATTTTTTTTCTTCAATTTCAAATTTCAAACCTGTCTCCCTACCTGCAATTTTTCGCTGCCTATCCGCCTCATTATCTCCAGCTAGATGGCATTCTACAAATACACATCTAATTTGGGCATCCTGGGTACACAAGCGGAGTAATTTTTTAAAACAACAACCGTGACTTTGAATTTCAAATGAAATAAACGTTTACTCAATAAAACGCTACCTGTTGCCATTTATTCAGCTATGATCGGCTAGCATGTAACTTATGCACCGACCATTTATTAAAACACCCCCTACATGCTTTCGTAATAGGCTTATAGCTTCGATATAAGCCCTACTTTTCCCCGGTATACGGGGGATGGGTGATGCGTCATAGCAGACAGGTCGAATCTTCGAAGAATATGACATGCGCAGACAACGCTATCCTCCTACCTCTGTGTTCAGTTTTCACACCGCTCCACCGTAACCAACTAGTTATGCCTTTACCAAGAAATCGTGTGTGAGTCTGAACCATCCTCGGGAAGAAGCTAGAAAATGCTGGCCCTTATGAAAAAAAATGTTCAAAGTCCTTAAAAGTAAATAAGATATAATCTGATAATGCTAGTGGACTCACCTTCTAGTCAGTGTACCGAAAATCCCTGATCTCAGTGTCTCTTGAAAGTGAGTAACCTCACAGCTCCTACCATAACAAAGAGTCAAGGTCACAATCCGCTGTTAAAATCTTAACCCTTAGGCTGCTAAGCACGACCCTCTGACCTTTAGCGGACAACATAGATCAAGATCAGACTGAACAGAACGTGCAGTCTGATATTGGATCAATACTGTCCGATCAGGAGATATCTTACCTCGAAAAATACAACTGAGATAGGAAAATTTGGGGGTCGTTTCGATTCTTTTATCTAGCAGGATTAGAGTTAATTCTTTACCACACAATGCCGCTTTTTAACGACCCCAGGAGAGAAGCCTTTTGAAAACATTGTAAGAAAAGGAGCAAATGCTGGTAATCAGCATTTTCTCCTTTTCCCACCATGTTTTCTGCCCTACCAAGGGAAAATTGAACCGTTTGAGCCACATTGAAATTGTCGTCTGCAAATGCTTTCAATTTGGGCACGGCCAAATTTTGTCGTCTGGTAAAGGGTTACTGTCATCGCAGTCGGCGGTGTTCAGAAACGTTTATGGCGTAAAAAAAAGACGAATCGTTTTTAGCCAAATGTTCGTTTACTTACGCTGTTTTACTTATCAAGAAAAAGATAGGCATCTTCCTTTTTTTGGACATTTAGATAAATGAACCATGCTCTGTGAAAAGGGGCTTAATGTGTCTGCGAAAAGTATCGACTCTGGTCAGCCTGCGCGGACTGCGCAGGCTGACCTGGGCCGAAACTTTTCGCTATTGTTCAATTTTCTGTATGTCCAAGGACCAGTTTACCTCATGATCAAGTCGATTGCTAAAAAAGTGGCAGTTATGGATCCATAATTATGTGATGACTTGCTTGGTATAATGCATTAAGCCCCCTTTTGCCAAAGCATAACTCAAATATAAAAGGTCATTTTCAGTCACGAGGGAAAGATCAGAACACTGCCATTTCGAGATTGTTTTTGCAACCACCATTTTTCTCCTTTTCCCACGATTTTTTCAGAAACCTTTTTTCTTAAGGTGGTTGAAAATACGCGATTATGCGGTGAAGGGTAAAACTTTTAGGGTGATCGAATGAAAAGCAAGTTTTAAGTCATTAGATATTGTTTACAATTACATTGCTGCCTCTGTCAGAGTTTTCAACAGAATACTGGATAATGTAGATCCAAAATTAGACTGCATTTATGTGAACATTCCGTGCAGTTTGATCTTGTTCTACACCATCCTTAACCCATTACCGCACAATACCGCCTTTTAACGACCCTGGGAAAGAAGCCTTTTGAAAACATTGTGGGAAAAAGGAGAAAAATGCTGGTAACCAGAATTTTCTCCTTTTCCCTAAATGTTTTCTGCCCTGTCAAAGAAAAATTGCACCATATGAGCCACATTGAAATTGTCGTCTGCAAATGCTTTCAGTTTGGAGAAGGCTAAATTTTTGTCGTCTGGTAAAGGGTTTACAGCAGACAGGATCCCTATTCACCAACCTTTCTTTAGAATGTCCTTAGTCTAATTCTCTACAATTTTCTGTATTTGAAAGTAACAAACTTCTGATTGGCTAAACCATTTGGTTTAGCCAATCAGAAGTTGCGTTACTTTCAAATTTAGAAAATATTGGAGAATAAGACTAAGAACGTTCTCACGAATGGTGAATACGAACCCAGAAGTCTTGGAAATTATATACAGCGGCTCTGTAAGTAAGGACTAAAAACATTTTAGACGAGAGATCTCGCTTTTGCCATCGAAAGTGACCCAGATTCAAATGTCAGCTAAAAACCTCACAGTCACCAAATACTGCCACACAGAAAATAATTCTTCCTGTCAGAAATCGTAATTCTGTTTAATATGACAATGTTGACGTGAAGTACAAAATCTCAACCACTCCAATTTTGACAGTGTCTACTTACAAAGTCGTAGACTGAACAAGATGTCATCGGTAAGGTACAAGATGTTTGCTTACATGTAAATTGGATCAGTGACCTATGCAATCAAGTTCATCGCAAACTTTTTCACCCTCGTGTTTATCGCGGGTACTGTAGGTCTTGTTTTAGCTACGGGTTCGTCCAACCGATGAGAAAGTAAAGAAGCAAGGAAAGTTCATCTAAAAGTCAACTAGATCTATAGTATTCAAATGCCAGATCATCTAACTGATATGTTCTCTGCAGGCTTGTTTCAAATAAAGATCAACAGGCAGAAATTTTAGGGGTTTTTCCTGTGTTGGCAAGTAAATGACTATGAGCGGTAGGTAAAGTCAGCGGATCGAACCGGGTCAGACTGAATAAACGGATTGAAGCGGGCTGAGCCAGATTGAACTCAATAACCAGAATGGACCGGATCGAACCGGAACGGTATTGATAACCTGAATAACCATTTTTCTCCAAGTTTTATCTTTTGCAAAGGCCACTTATTCCACATTTGCTAGTTTGTCAGTACTTTCAGTACTTTTATATCGAATGGCGCTGACTTCCATTAATCATACTGGTATGTGCTTTCAACCTTAACACCGGGAAAATCTTATTGGAGAGGTCATCAGACCTCAGACCTCTCCAATAGTGGTGAGTTTAGAAGGCAGACTGCCTCAGAAATTGCAATCTAAATCCACTTTTTTGCGAAATTGTTCTGATACAGTGTATTTCGTCATAGTTTCATAAAGAAACCGAAATCAAAAAAACTGAAATAGGAGACGTGTTTTGTTTTTATGTGATTTAAAAAAAAAAAAGAGTTTTGTATTGATTTCATTACAAATGTTTTCGACGGTCGATACAAAAACCAAGATTATTTTCGATATTTTCTTTTATTTTCCGTTAAACTAAGGTAGCTAATTCTTTGCTTAACATCAAAGGATAGTTTCAATCACTCATTCAAAGGATAGTTTCAATTACAGTTATTATTGTCAGACCTTTCAATATTTGTCATTTTTCATTAATCAAATAAATCTAAGAGGGAAACCAAAGAAAAAAAAGAATCGTTAAAAAAGAGAAAAAACACCGCGGAAAAAGACCACGCGACTTGAAAACGCGTGAAGGTCACGTGTCTGTCATGTAATGCATAAGAGGTTTCTATGCAGCGGCAATCATATAATGCCTTACTTGTTTGTTTACATGTTGTAAAATACGTGTATATTGAAATTTAAAGCCAATAAACTATTTGAAAACATTGATGCTGACCTCTCTTGGCTTCTTTTTTAAAGAAGCCAACTTGTACATATTAAGCCTTAAACACTCTAGCTGGGTTTACTACGTTTTTGGGACAGTGTAGATCAGGATCATACAGCACATAAAGTGCAGCCTGATTTAAATCTACATTATTTAATCAATCGTCCACTATGCTTCTATGTTTTTGTCCAAAATAGCTTTAAAAATGAATATTTTGCATTTTTTGTCCTGACAAATTATGCTGTGTGAAAAGGGGGTTTAAAGTACCGACCAATGGCAGCCAGCGCAGGCTGATCTTGTTCGAAACCTTTTTGTTTTTGGTAAATTTTCTGCAGGTCAAAGGACTGTTTTATCTTCAGATCCAGTCGGCTGCAGACTAAATGGACTTTTTTATCCATAATTATGTGCTAAGTTGCTTCGTATAATGCATTATGGAGATGCATTAAGCCCCCTTTCACCAGAGCATGGCTCATATATTTTGCACTGCATTGGTTAAGCTTATGTTTGTTTTATTGTAGTATGATTAAAAAGGTGTACGTGACTAGTGGCATAAAAGGAACCTTAACCCTTAATCTTAGGGTTGCTTAGCTCGATTCAATGACCTTCTGCGGACAGTGTAGATCAAGATCAGACTGCACAGCACGTGCAGTCTGATCTGTGATCTACAATGTCCGATAAGGAGATATTTTCCCCAAAAGATAACTTTGAAATAGCAATATTTGGGTTTTTACTGTCGACTTGAAGGATTGATTTTAGTTATTTAGCATGCCAAGGGTTAAGCTGAAACGAAAAAGTCCACTCAATAATAATAAAAAAAAAAAATATTGCGATTTTAAAGTTGGTTTCAACGAATACAATATCATAGCAGACAGTGTAGATCCAAGATCAGACTGCACAGAACGTGCAGTCTGATCTTTGATCTACACTGTCCGCAAAAGCGCCCCAGCCGCGCTTATCAGCCTCAA
The DNA here is from genome assembly GCA_945859785.2 of Tridacna gigas. Classification (NCBI taxonomy): domain Eukaryota; kingdom Metazoa; phylum Mollusca; class Bivalvia; order Cardiida; family Cardiidae; genus Tridacna; species Tridacna gigas. The sequence continues at coordinate 9,548,190 of OX244029.2, read as the reverse complement.
GGCTTGAAATAATTTACTTGTTCTAATTTTTAGCCTCCCCCTTTTTTGAAATAGAATATCTTTCTTTAAGGCAGGCAGTTTAGATCTAAGATAAGACTGAAAGTTTTGGACAGTCTCTTTTGGAACTCCTATGTTTGATACTGCAACTGTTAAGAGCAACTGGTACCAAATAATGCAGGGCCGTATTCAACAACCATTCTAAAGCCCCACGGCTGGCCATCTAAAACTACTAATAGTCTTTCAGATGAGACGTTAAACCGAGGTCCCGTGTGACGGTGCTATACACAAAGCACGTTAAAGAACCAGACGTAACTTAGGATGGGTTTCGTCCTGTATCTCCCGTAACAAAACGAACAGCCCTCAGGAGGTATCGCCCATATGGCCAACCGGTTGCGACGATATATAAACGTAAGTTCAATCAATTAAACCATTTTAAACAACAGTCAAGATTCTAATCCTTTAGATTTTTCTAAATTCAAACGTAACACAATTTCTGAAAGGCTGAAGTAAATAATCTAAACCAATCAGAAAGTACGTTACATTGTAAATCTTAAATAAGTGACTGACTGCCCAACCACTGAATTGAGAACGTTTGGTGAATATGGGCCCAGGGCTCGGCTTCACAAAAAAAATTAAGTCTCTTATTTCGCTTAAATCCCCCAACGGACACAGTTTCTGACTTATTCTCTAACATTAACAAACTTAAGTTTGTTTGTTTTGTTTTGCTTGTTTGTGTTGGAGTTTAACGCCATTTTAACAGCTCAGGTCATATCATGGCAGTCATTGATGCACCCATATGTTTCCTGGCTTTCTCACACCAGTACTGACACAACTTTTTTTCCAAAGCCACTGGCTACTTTTCTCACATGCATCAGTGGTGAGAGGCGAAAAATCGCCGGAAAGAAAGTTTGCTTCAACCGGATATCGAACTCGCAACCACCAGGTCACGAGTCAGATACGCTCACCACTGAGCTACCCGGGAGGGGACAAACTTAAGTAACATTTTCAAGTCCTGAGTTGACAGAATGTTTAAGACTCAACTGAGCAGAATAAACGGACTTAAGTCAGTTAACACACTTAACACTTAACCTGCTGAATAAATGAAACGCAGATTTCTGCTCAATACTGAAAGCCCAAACATTGCGGTTTCAAAGTTGATTTCACCGGAAAGAAAACTACCGTATCGGACAGTGTAGATCATAGATCAGATCAGACTGCACGTTCTGTGCAGTCTGATCTTGATCTACATTGTCCGCAAAAGGTCAGTGAGTCGCGATTAGCAGCTTAAGGGTTAAGTCAATTCTCTTTAAGCCGAGTCGAGTCTGAAACGTTGTGTCAGCTCAGGATTTGAGAACGTTACTTAAGTCCGTTAATCTTAGTGAAAATGGTCCCAAACAAACACAATCAACTTCTGTCGGAAAATAAGCACGTTCGTGGATTTGAGTAAAAAACGAGACTTAAGTTTTTGTTCGGAAACCGGGCCCAGGTCATAGTTGGTAGCTATAGATTTGCGTCAAATAGGGGGTTTTCCTTTGTTGATTTCGAAATTTTTGATAAGGCGATTCACCGTTACCTCCCTTAGATTTCGCTATAATGAAACATGTACTTTAGTAAAATGATTTATTGTATATGCACAATTCGAAGAGAAAGGTAGCCGTTAGTCAAAATCCACATAAAAAAGAAAGAATGCTGGTAAGATATTAACCCTTAGGCTGCTAAGCGCGACTCACTGACCTTTTGCAGACATTGTAGATCCAAGATCAGACTGCACATAACGTGCGGTCTGATCTTGGATCTACACTGTCTTGACAAGGCGATATTTTCCCCCAAAATAACTTTGAAATAGCAACGTTTGGCTTTCACTATCGGCTTAAAGGTATCATTTAACTTTTTCAGCAGGGTTAACCCTTTACCACACAATCCCGACTTTGAATGACTCTGAAGAAGGAGTCAAGAGGCTTCGTGTATATTTCAATACACGTATATGAAGGCTCGAGATTTAACACATCATGAACTATATTTCTTGATATACAGTTGTGTAATTTAAAAAAAAAAAACCCTGACACGTGTTTGCTTTTAGAGTTCAATTTTATTAAACGGAGGCTTGAGTTTGAACACGTCATGAACTATAATGCTTGATATAAAGATGTGTGATAAAGAAAAATTTGACGTTAGTTGGCTTTTGGGATCTTACATGTGTGTTTATGTATCATCATTTTTATTAAACGAGTTGACTAAAAATGTATGACGCGAGCCTTGGCGAGCGTCAAATACATTTTAATCAACGAGTTTGATAAAAATGATAATATATAAACACGAATGTGAGATTCTATGTATCACACAAAACAAATAACAGGCCAAAAACTGATCAGAACCGGGACCCAAAAAACGATAATACACAAGTGTGTTACAAAAATAAGTCATGGGTTTAATACACTGCCGGAGGAGGTTTTATGTGGTAAGAAAAAAAAAAAAGCCTGTAAGGAAAATATAAGCTCGCAAAAAGCTCGCTTAATAACATTTTTATAGACTGTTGAACAAGATTTTATCTCAAATGCCAGCTCATGTTAGATCCTGGTAACCAGCATTTTCTCCTTTTCCCACAATGTTTTCTACCCTTTCCAAAAATATTTCAATTTTTGAGTCACATTTATTATGTTGTCTGCAAATACTTTCAATTTGGACCAGTCTTTTTTTCTTCTTCGTTTGGTAAAGAGTTAAGGCTTAAGTTTCAGTTCATGAATCGTATTATATTTCATGCAGTGTTAGCCTAAATGAGCGAAGAGAAATAATGGTGTTTTCTTCTTGCACATTTTCGTCCGATATTATGACAAAGCAGTTATAAATAACGTTTGTAGAACTCTGCTGCAAAAGATGATGAGATGTTTCGAAATATGTTCATTTTCTTCTTACGCCAAGCCCAAAAACTGCATGAATTCTGAAAAAAAGAGAGACAATAGAATAGAGATGATGCCGTACTCACTAGCAATTCTGAATTGCATTCTGTGTCTTATTCTAGATTTACAAGGAAAGAGAATTTCTGGCTAGCTATACCATTTGGTCTTGCCAATCAGAAATTGGTTTACTTTTAAATTTATAAATTATTGAGAATTAGACTAAGAATGTAATTCAGAATATTTTGAGAATAGGTCCCTTAGATTTAAGATTTTTACTTTACATACAATACAAAGTTCTTACTTAAAATACTGTTAAAGCTGAGAGAGAGAGATTTATAAAAAGAGCGCCCCCACCCCACACACACAAACAAAAACAAGAGGGCCACTATAGTCATGTATGGCTCCACTCCCTGATAATTTGCATGTGTTATACATGTAATTGGCATAAACAGCCACTAAACCGTAAGAAATCTATAATCTATATTGTAATAAAATTTCATAGCATAAACAAGCCTTTCCATCACCCCCCCCCCACCCCAACAAAAAAGTCATATCTTTTCCACATGCCAAGATGATGTCAATGGATACAAGCAATTCTAATCAAGTATCGCTCATACCAAATATCAACGAACTCTGACAAAGAGTACTTTGACAAGAAGGTTTCCAAACAAGAAAGTTGTAGACGATATTTTTTTCACACGTATAAAAAGTTAAGCTTTGGGGCAAAAATAGAATGATTCAAACTTCATTTCATTCTAAATATTTAGCACATCTGTGCATGACGACTAACATCAACCTAAATCATTACGAATGAAAACTTTATCCATGTAGAAAACCTGAACATACAATAACCATTTAACCCTTTTAACGCACAATGACGCCTTTTAACGCCCCTGGGAAAGAAGTCTTTTGAAAACATTGTGGGAAAAGGAGAAAATGCTGGTAACCAGCATTTTCTCCTTTTCCCACAATGTTTTCTACCCTATCAAAGAAAAATTGCACAATTTGAGCCACATTGAAATTGTCGTCTGCAAATGCTTTCAATATGAACAAGGCTAAAATTTTGTCGTCTGGTAAAGGGTTAAAGTGTTATATTAACACCAAGGGAGATAAATGGAAATAAACTATCTGCAATGAAAATAAATAGTAACTTCTTCTTTTGATGATCTTAATCTCAATTAGAGCTTGCAATGAACTAGTTTTAAGCAAAGCCAACGACAGTGATGTTCTTTGCCGGATCAAAATTCTATTAAGTACCTACGAGAACTGTTCGATAAATTCGTGGAAATTTGTTGTAAATATAAAACTAGGCGACCAATTAAGATGACGTTCTGCATACATATTAAACAAACTATATCCGAAACATCCTCCACATTTCAAACAAATTCATACAGAAATACATTTTCAACAGAGAATTACAAAACACATCTAAATGTACATAGTCGGGCCCCGGACGTGGCATTACAGGTCAAGAGATCGGCGTACTCTTTCTACATAATCCCTTCGAATATTCACACATTTAATGTACCTGAACACCCACATGCAAAGTGTTTCCCTATGGTTTCAATTGCATCCTTTGTACCACGACGTAGGCGAACTATCACGCACACTATCCAAAATTGACCCCATTACGCTAACAAATGATATGAGTAAAATACGGGCGTTATCTAAATCACAAATACAACTGCCTAGAAAAAAAATTCCGTATCAGTCATGTACCCTGTGTCGCACCTCTTTAAACATGCAACTTGACATGATCCGACCCTGCAAAATTGCAGACTTTTGTAATATTCCATATTTATCACATAAAAAATCCCTGTTTTCAGTGAAATATAGCCATTCGAATGTTCTTATCTTTCACACATTTGAGACAAGCAAAAAGTACCGTATTTGATCAACACTGCAATCATGTGCCTAATTCAAAAAGAAAAAAAAAAGGGGGGGGGAAATAAATTGGTAGTCTCAGAGAAGAAGACGTGGAAAATAAAAGTTGGCGCACGCATGCGTACACGCACGCATGCGTACACGCACGCACGCTTCACAAAGCGCCATGACATAAGCTAAAAAAGCCCTAATGTAGACCTGAAGACATAAAAAGAAAATCGAAAAAGAGACAAAAAGAAACTACGTAACCTCCAAAACCACTGACAAACAGCAAAAGAACAGAAATGAATAAGCTATACTTTGTAGAAAAGGGGGCTTAGTACGTCTCTGTAATGCATGACGCCAAGCAAGTCATCACAGTATCATACATCTCTATAATTTGTTTTATATAACAACATACTGAATAATGAGGAACACTGGTCCTTTGACGCCCAAAAAAGTGACCAAAAGCAAAAGGTTTCGACCCAGGTCAGCCTACGCGGACTGCGCAGGCTGACCTGGATCGATACTTTTTGCAGATGCATTCAGCCCCCTTTTCACAGAGTATGGCTCAAAAGTTTCAGCTACCTTCGAATGTTACTTGATCATCTCCGTCTGAGTCAGCTGCCTGCAACAAGCAATCGATCTCTTTACTTGTAAGTTTCTCACCGAACGTCTCCATGACGGTACGTAATTCAGACTTGTTCACGTGACCATTGCCGTCTGTATCGAACATACTAAAAGCTGTCCGAAGTTCTTCTTCCCGTTGTCTTTTACTTTCGGCCATCATGTTAGCAACAATGGTGAGGAATTCGTTAAACTCAATGGTTCCGCTGCCTACAAATGATGAAAAATAAAATCTCCATAATGAGGAGGAGGTCTAAAAATTGCTCGAAAAATGTAAACATTCGAATTACCCTGAAAGGACTCGAAATTTCGATTACCTACTCAGTAATTACTTGTCAAATAGTCATAAATTATTTTCATCATTGCGGAAAAATGTGTAGCAACTAATTCGTGCCTAACTAGAGCCTCTTCTACACAATTTTTATTTTCAGGACAATTCTGCGTTGTAACCAATATAGTCGAATTACTGAAAGTTCAAATAATTTCAGGTTACTATTTTTGGGTTATCAGTATCCATAGTTTATATACGAAACATGATTTTCTATACAGAACTGGTTAAAGAAACTCCAGGAGAGAATGGATAGGGCACTGGCCGCCGTGATATAACTGAAATAATGAAATAAACACCATACAATCGAACAAACAAATCCACAATGAAGCTTTCAAAGTTGCCTGCAGTAAATTTGAATTGGACGGTAAGAAGCGTCAAGGAGGATAGATATTTACCATCTGCATCGAAGGAATTCATAGCTGCGTCTATTTCATCTTCTGTAAATTCTTGTCGAAAACTTTTAAGTGCAGGTCCTAGTTCATCCAACGAGATTTTTCCATCACCACTCTGGTCAATCAGGTTGAAACATTCTTTGAGTTCTTAAAAAAAAAATAAAAAGTTAAATGAGCTGTGCTCGGTGAAAAGTGGGCTTAATGCATCTGCAGTCCGCGCAGGCTGACCTGGGTTGAAACATTTTGCTAGTTGTCAATATTCTGCATGTCGAGGGATCAGATCACTTTACCTCATGATGCAGTTTGTTGTTATACAAAATGGGTTTTATGGATCCATACCTATGTGATGACTTGCTATGAGATGCATTAACCCCCCCTTTTGCCAGAGCATGGCTCATATATAAAATGAGCTCTAGCCTTTGTCTCGTGCAGCAAGAGAGTGTGAAACTGGTGAAGTTTGTTTGTTTCTTTTAACAGTGTTTCACACCTTGTCAAGAGCTTTTCAGTAATTATCAAATCACGAATTCAGACCTACATGTACTTGTTTTGACAGCAAGCATGTCCAAACAAAGCGCATATAAAACACACTAGAAAAAGATTAAGAAAGCGCCTAACTGGGATAAATAATGCAGACAAACAGACAGATTCGACATTTCAATGAGAAAACGTTAGCCTCAGCTTATATGTCTACATAAGTATTCCAATACTCTGCCTAGCTTACCGGTATCTCATTTGCAGTCATAAATGGGAGCTGGCAATAATGCTAGCGTCATCAAGCTATCGAAATGCTGGCGCCGTCGTTAGCAGCGTCGCACTTCAATTTGAATGCTTCCGACAGACCATCCGCACTCCCTGCACCTAGCACGTTAATACCGGATCCGTTCGTGACCGCCTGAGACCCGGCATTCGACGCATAACGAAGTTACGTGATGACCGCGTCATTACGTTAATGCACCACTGTAACTGGTTTGTGCCAGCAACAGTCACTGCTCGCCAGCTAGGGATCACTGTGCAGATTGTCAGAAACCGTCTGCGTCAACAAAACGTCCTTATTCGTGCCCGAAGGCCTTGTACCAGGCAGATTATGAGACCCCATCATAAGGTTGCCAGACTAGCCTGGACACAACTTCACTTGCACTGGACGCTGTACAAATGGAGCCACCTTGTGTTTAGTGACGAATCAAGGTTCAATGTGAGTCACGCAGACGACAGAGTACGCTTGTATTGGCGTAGAAACGAAAAGTTTGCAGATTGCTGCATTCGTGAAAGGGAAAGGCTCGGCGGGGGTGGAGTTATGGCTTGGGGAGGGATAATGGGGGCGTTAAGACTGGTCTGATGATTGTGCAGGGATGACTCAGAGCAAGGCTATATCAACATTCTGAACTACCACTTGCTCCCCGTCATTCAGACCCATGGACCTAGCATTCCTATCCAAAAGGACAATGCCACTCCACACACTGCCCGAATTACCAATACATGTAATTTCTTTGCTCAAAACAACGTCAACGTTTTGCAATGGCAGGCGGTATCTCCGGATCTAAATCCAATTGAGCACATTTGGAATGAGCTTGAACGAAGAGTTAGGGAAAACCACTAGATCAAAAACGCCAATGATGTGATACAGGTTCTTCAGGTTGAATGGCAGGCTCTCCCTAACACCCTTTATCAGACGTGACGTCTGATAAAGGGTGTTAGGGAGAGCCTGCTTGAATGGCATTCTTGAATGCATTCGAAAAAATGGTGGCCACACACGGTACTGATTTGTATCAAGGTTTTGATAAACAAATATTGTTAGAAAATCCCCCATATCCATTTTGTTTTCGTTCTTCAGTTTTACGATTTTTTTTTTTATTTTGATCATCTACGTCATTCTCTCGACAATAAAAACGTTGTTTCATTGAATATCTAAATCAAATTTTCGACAGTCAATAGAGATTGCTTTCATCTCGTAGTGACATTCAAAATACCTGCGCCAAAGAATCACAGAAATGGAATATCTGGTATTTAATATCATGTGAAGTTTTCATTTTTGATGAGTATATTTATAGTTTGCGTTAGCGTATGTATGAAAGGCCTTATTCTGAGTGGAGATGATATACTACTAGGGTGGTAAGCCTTACCTTCGACCTGTTCACTTGTTAGCTGTTCCGCCTGAAATTGTAAAATATTACAATAAGTCATTAATAAATATTACAGTGTGTAATTCGGTATCAAATATTGCGACCTTTGACATCGATTGCATTAAGAGGGTAGACCATCATCCAGTCGCGCCTGCGTGCATTTATAAAGATTGCTTACCTCCTCTGATACAGCAGCGTGTACAGGGATCGGTATAGGCCATTAAAAACGGGCAGAATTCTGCCCGCCTACTTTGAGAATAATGGGAGGTCACTAGGTTTTAATAATTTGTAAGGAACATGTATTCATTAACTTCGGTACTTCCAATGACATGGTTACCCGTCCAAGCAATGACCATAACGCATACTGCCTAATTCGCACTGAAGGAAAAATACGTATGCCAAACAGAATCGTCATTCACCAGCGGAGACTTAAGCTGATCCCCGTTGTATATGCATACTAATCAATTACCTGCTTCAAAAGCGGTAACCAATCTACTACGGCCCGATGTGACATATGAAAGACCCTCCGACTGGCTCATCTAGCTTATCCAATGAAAACAATCGTCACAATAGCCTGTACCAGTTGTATATTAAAAGTTTTTATGTTTTCAAGTTATTTAGTAGAATAAGAATTGAACCCAGGAGCCCCGGGTTTCGAATTGTGCCCTCTAACCATTTAACCCTTATCCTACTAAAAAAAGAAGAAATGAAACTTTCAAACCGATAGTATAAATCCATACTTTGCTATTTCAAAGGTATCTTTGGAGGAAAAATATCTCCTTATCGCGCAGTGTAGATCCAAGATCAGACTGCACGTTCTGTGCAGTCTGATCTTGATCTACGCTGTCCGCAAAAGGTCAGCGAATCGCGCTTAGCAGCCTACGGGTTAACTACGCAGGATCCGAAAATTGTGTTTCATCACCATGAAGTGAAATACCTTGTCTAGCATCATTTAGCGGACGGTGTAGATACCGGAAAAAGACTGTTCGTTTTGTGCGGTCTGATCATAGATCTAGACCGTCCTCCCAACACGGTTTGTAAAGTCGCCTTGGGAGTGAAAAGTAAACATCACTACTCTACTCGAATGTTTCATGCATCAATGCCCAGGAGTGAAAGGACCCCATAATTTTGTTGCATGCATATTATTGTATGTATTTTGTAATGGTTACTGGGTTATATCAGGGGGTTTTTGCATAGAAGTTTCGAAATGATTAACGCAAATGAATTAAGAGGAAAAAAAAAAGGTTTTGAATAATCAGTATTTTGATGATCGTCCGAATCACGGTTTTGATACCCTTGATATCAAAATGTTAGTCTAATTCATTCAGCTATTCATCGATTCATAAAACATACGTAGTTATTAATATATGAACCATGCTCTTTAAAATGGGGACTTAATACATCTGCAAAAAGTATCGACCCATGTCAGCCTGCGCAATCCCCGCAGGTTGAAAAGGGTAGAAACTTTTTGCTATTTGTAAATTTTCTGCATGGCCTAGGACTATACTACCTCATCATCCAGTCGATTGTTAGACAGAGCCGATTTTATGGATCCATAGTCCTGTAATGACTTGCCTAGTATAATACATCACGTGGATGCATTAAGCCCCCTTTCGCCAGAGCATGGCTCAGATGTATCATTAAAAAAAAAGAAAAAAAAAAAGAACTTGAGATGAGAAAGAAGAAGAATTACACCTTGTTTTATGCCCAATCGACACCTAAGTCATCTAGGCAAGTAATGTAGAGTTAAAATGATTTCAATTATGGAAGGGCACTGCAAGCATTTTAAATGTTTAACCCTTTCCCAAACGACAAATTTTGGACTGGTGCAAATTGAAAGAGTTTGCAGACGACAATTTTAAATTTGATGAAAATGGCAGAAAGTTATCAAAAAAGGTAGAAAACACTGTGGGAAAAGGAGAAATTGCTCATTACGAGCAATTTCTCCTTTTCCCACAGTGTTTTCAAAAGACTTGTACTGCAGACACGTGAAAACCAGGGCTTGTTTGGGAAAGGGTTAAATAAATACTGAGTTTAGAGTATGATAAAAATAACCAGAAATGTTAAAAGCTTGTTTCATACAAATGAAGTAATTAAGTTTACCCTCTCCAACACAATCCCGCGTTTTAAAAACCTTAAGGTAGAAGGCTTTGGAAAACATTGTGTGAAAATGAAAAACAAAAAACACTGACAACCAACAGTTTTTTTTTTTTTTTTTTCCTTTTCCCACGATGTTTTCTGCCCTTCCAAAGATAAATTTCAGGATTCGAGATGTATTTACGTTGTTATCTGCAAATGGTTTGAATTTGAATAAGTATAAAATTTTGTCGTCTGGTAAAGAGTTAAAGAAAACTATCACTTACCATTTTGTAGATTATTTCAGGCGTTCAATGTTTAATGCATCCCTATCAATATATATTTAACTATGTAAATAACCCCGTGTATCACCTATATATGAAATGGAAGTTATAACTCCAACTCGATAAACCTTTCATTAACAGTTAATATTATTGTTTGTTTTTTGGGAATACATGTTTAAAACCACGAACTATGATGAGATAATATAAATATTATCGAGTTGAGTTCATAAAGTATCTCGTCACGGTACGTGATTTTAAACCTGTTTTCCCAAACATAAACAATAATATAAACTGATAATGAAACGTTTATCGAGTAAGAGCTATATTTTTCATCAGAAATACGAGAATATTTTGTGTGAAATGGAGCGTGACAGATGACAAATTTCCTGTACTGTCCACATTGCTGTCCATTGGGCCGAATGTTGATGGCGTTGAACTCCTTGCAACATGGCAAAATTTTAGACTCTTCCATTTTGAAAGATTTGGAGAAGACAAAAGGGTCATGCTCTGTAAAAAGGGGGCTTAATGCATCTGCAAAAACGTATCGATCCAGGTCAGCCTGCGCAGTCCGCGCAGGCTGACCTGGGCCGAAACTTTTTGCTTTTGGTCAATTTTCTGCATGTCCAAGGACCATCCTACACAAGGTTTCAGCCTCTTGTCACAAAAATTGGATAGAATGGATCCGAAAATCATGTGATGGCTTGTCACATGATTTGACCTTAAACAGGGTTTATTTGACCGACTTACCGAGTGTGTAGCCCAAGATCAGACCGCACGTATATGCAGGCTGATCTTGCGTCACGTTTTCCGTAAAATGCATGTGAGCAATGCTTAGTAAAAAGGTGGGCTTATTGCATCTGCAAAAAGTATCGATTCAGGTCAGCCTGCGCAGTCCGCGCAGGCTGACCTGGACCGAAACTTTTTGCTTTTTGGTCAATTTTCCGCATGTCCCAAGGACCATTCTACACAAGGATTCGGTAATTTGTTACAAAAATTGGATAGAATGGATCCGAAATTATGTAATGACTTGTATGGTATCATTCATCACGGAGATGCATTAAGCCCCCTTTTGCCAGACCATGGTTTAAATTCAATTTTTGATGGAATTTCTTTCTTTGAAAGGGCAGTAACATTGTGAGAAAATGAGAAAATGCTGTTTTCAAAAGCTTTGAATTCTTTATTAGAGGCGTGAAAACTCGGATTTTTGTTGTATGGTGTTTAAAGCCGTTTTCAACATTATTTCAGTTATGTCTCGGCGGCCAGTGCACCTATCCATGCTTACCTGGAGTTTCTTTTACCAGTACTCAACACAATATTCTTTCCAAGCCACTGGCTGCTTTCCCACATAACCATCGTCGAAACAATGGTCGGCGGTGAGAGAGGAATGAATCCTGTCGCAATGACTATCATCAATCCTCGGAAAGAAATTGGCCAAGCCGGGGATTGAGCCAGCGACCTCCTGTACTCAAGTCTTGTACGCTACCGACTGAGCTACGGGGTCTCGGCGTGAAAACTCGGGATGGCTTTTGTAAAGAGCCGACTCTTTTCCTGACAATAACGTTTTACACTTGCCCATTTTGGAAGCAGTAGCACAAATTTGGCTCGAATGATAAAATGTGGCTTTGAAAGATTAGAAAACTTCGTGGAGAAAGAAGAAATGACTGGTTATTAACACGAGAGCGTAAACTTGGAAAGGAGTAAATGTTTGATCTTCGCCACTTCTTTTTTTTTTTTTAAATACTAGGTGGGGATCCTGCATGGCTCTGTGGTAAAGTGTAGAACCCATGACCTGGAGGCCCAGGTTCGACCCCAACCGGATCCACCAGGTTTTTCGTGGGCGTGTCCTTGGGCAAGACACTTCAGTGTAAAACCCAGGAAATACGTGAATATGTGAGCTGTCGCAGTGATATGACTGAACTAATGTTGAAAGCGGTGTAAAACACCATTCAATCAATTTAATACCAGGGAAAGCTAACGGTGCAGATCAAGATCAGGATGTACAGAACGGATAGTCAGATCTTAGATCTTCCTCGTCCGACATTTCAAATGATATTTCTGTCAATGCTTTTTTTTCCTCTCTTTCTTTCTGATTGAAAATTCATCTGACAAGCAGACGGAAGTAGTGTATATTATACCACTTTGATGCAAAAATAGAAAAAAAACCATTTCCTACCTCACACTGTCCTCAAACCGATTCACTCCCATTACCAAATTTCATGTAACACGCACGCATTTAAGCCGCATGCTCATAAAATTATAACCCTATACTTACTTAACAAGGTGCATCAGGCTAACAAGGTGCATCAGGCTAACAAGGTGCATCACGCAATGGTAAACCAGCTAACAAGGCGCATCATACAACGGCTAACCGGCTTATGAGTTAGTGGGTGGCTTAAGATTTTGGTGAAAATAAATAAATAAAAAAAATTTTTTTTTAAAAATTTCATCATCTCACGTTATTACATCATTACATAATTGTATCATTGTATCATTGTATCAGCTAACCAGCTAACCAACGCATCAGCTAACCAGCTAACCAACGCATCAGCTAACCAGTTACTTAACTAACCAGACAAACCCTTACATCAGTTAATCGCTTAACCTCCCCATCAACCAACACGTCATACAATGGCTAACCAGCTTATGACCTTTAGGTGGCTTAAGATTTTTGATAAAAAAAATTAAAAAAAAAAAAATTAAAAAAAAAAAAAAAATTAAAAATTTTTATTCCTTGACACAAGAATAAAAATTGAATTTAAGATTTAAAAATCCTGGGTAAAAGTAGGTAAAATAATGGCAAGTTTTACTGAGACTAATGAAAACATGAGTGATAATAATGATAACAAGGGTGTAATCATACGATCACAAGAAGAGTTTGACGACTTGTTTTATGAAGAGGCAAGTATCATCAACGGTTTGTTTGAAAGTAAAGTAGAGGATATAATAGCAAAAGTAGAAAGAATGCTTACCCGTTACTTTAACGCTGTGAAAGACGAGGATCTTCAGTTTCAGTTAGATGATTTAAAAAACGATATAGCTTTAGATGCAGATGTTGATGAGATAAGAGAACGGATGAGTGAAACTTTAGACAATATGTTTGAGAATATAGAAAATGATGTTAAATATGCTTTAAATGATAAACATTCATATTCAGACAAGGATTGTGATGTATTTAAAAAACGAATAATAGAGGAAGTAGCTGATGTGTTTTGACGAATAAGACTATGAAAAAAACATGTTAAAATAGGAGTTAAATGATAATCCATGGTTATATATCATCTTAAAATGATATATTACCCATATTACAAAGAGAAATATGGTAAAAATTAAACAAAGTTTTTTACTTCATAATCCTCCGGAGCTTATTAAATTAGCCCAGGAGGATATATCAAAGGTTTTTAGTAAACCAGAGATTGATCCACAAGAAATTATAGGATGTGTTAAAAAATGGAAAGACGTTATATTTATCAAACGATTAGAAGAAAAAGATTTTATATTAGAGTTTGAAAAAGATGATGAAGAAGAAAAAATTCATTTTACTTTCATAAACAAAGTCAACAATAAAGTCTTAAAAAATTTATTTAAAAAAAAATTATTTCTATAAAATGCTAGAACTAGAGCCAGATTTTAAACAAAAGTTAAGTGACCTACTTAAGGATAAATCTAATATTTATCCTATAAACACAAATAAAATCATTTACACAAATGGAACCGGTCTAATGCCTTATAAAAACCCAAGATGGTTTAGTGATATATACTACTACTGCAGTAAAATGTTTTATGAACAACCTAAAGAAGATACTTTAAACATAACATTTTATGCTGGTGGTAACAACATACGCGTTAAACATTGTTTTTACAGTAAAGATTTAACCAATTTGCTATCTCTCTTTAAACAAAGATTTATAGATTGTCCAAATGAACACAGTTTTTTAGAAAGTTGTATTAACGATATTGAAGAATATAGCATAAACTTTAAGTTTATATAATCTATAAATTTTGAATTGAAATTTATAGATTCCTACAGTTTACAAAGATGAACAGAGGAAGAGCCCTAGGAGCTAATAAAAAAGCACAAATCTCTTACATGAGAGACGATACAATATTAAGAGAAATCAAAACTGAAGACCTTAATAAGACTGCTAAATCTATTATAGATAAAATTGAACAAATTTTAACAACCACTGAAGTTTCTAATACATCACTTTATAATATATTAAAATTTTTCCATATTCCTAAACCAAAAGGAGAGAATAAAAATCAAGAAATGAGGATGATAGTGATTTCTTTTATTAACAGTATTTTTGATGAAATTGAAAATATGGTTAAAAGATATCCAACCATAAAAAGAAAGATTTTGTTTAGAAGAGAGATACTAAATAAATTTGATAAACTGTTTGTGATTGATAACACATTAACCAAAGCAAAAGTTTTTATTTTTTAACCCAGTAAAGGGTTAAAAAATTTACAAGTCTAACTCTATCAGTATTGTTAAATATGCATTTTTAGCATTAGGATTATTTGTTCTTGTTATAAAGTTTATAACATCACATTGGTCTAATTCTAAAGGCTGTGGAAAAACTACACAACTACAACCTTCTCCTTTCTTTTTTATTATAGAGTAGTCAATCTGTTCAACTCCATTTACGACTATATTAACTTTTGCCTCTTCTTTTAGAATACCGGTTCCCTTAACAATCATTAAAGTCCCTCTTATAATTCTACCAGAAGCAGACATACAATAACCCCCCATCCCATGACTTACTCCGGCACTTCCATTACCAAAAGAAAACTCATAACTACCGTCTGTTAAAGAACCCTGCTCCTCGGCACACACGCTTATAATTGTTTTATGAAGCGATACCCTTCCATCCACATAGGATTTTGTTACTAAATCTCCCTCATCTACAGGTATCGCAGCGTTTTTTATAGAAAAACCTTGAAGATCTACATCAGATATTGCTGTAAAGCTTCCATTTGGATTTTTTACAATGGCACCACCATTATCAACATAATTTTTATTAGCAGCAGCGTTAAGATTTATTGGATTTGGTAAACCAGTAATTGAGTTACCACCCATATCTATTTTACCAGCCACTGAAAAAGACCCGTCTTGGTTTTTTGTTAAAGCCTTTTCACCTGCGGTAGCCATCTCAATAACGCTATCTACGTAAAGCTTATTTGCTGCATGACTATTTTCAATTGGTGAAGCAACAAAATGAATTCGCCGGTTACCCATAGATATTTCTCCTATTGCAGTATAAAAGTTATCAATGGGGTTATACAAAAATGGTGAGGATTGACTATCAACATACCCCTTCGTTGCTACATCATCAGGTTCAGCCGGTGACAGGACATTAATTAATCCATAATTCCTCATATCTATATTTCCTGTAGCAACAAATCTTCCATCATTACGTTTAACAATGACACTTTCTCTACTAACCTTATCCACATAACTTCTTGTAGCAGCATCATGTGGTTCTTCAGGGTCATGTAGATTAAGTATTTTTTTAAAACCCATATTGAATGGAGCAGTAGCAATAAAATTTCCATTTTCTTTTAATAGTGGTGATTCTGCGTTACCCCCTGCTGTATTATCAACATAATCCTTTGTCGCAACGTCTTGTGGATTTACTGGATTACTTACCCTCGTAAATGTGTTGCCATTCATATTTATAGAACCGGTAACAGTGGTTGTTCCATCTTTACGTAAAAAGTTGTTAGTAATGTAAGCAAGTGACACACCACCATTGCCGCTTGTTTTAACATCATCCATTCTTCCAAATTTATCAACAGGCATCGTTTTTTAATATTACTAAAAAAGTTTATTTAAAACATTTTGAAATTCATTATCATCACACAACTCTTTAAGAATAAACAAACATAAATGACCGCAAAATACTTCACCCGCATGTTGTAATTGATCAGTATTGTAGTATATAGGTTGTTTTAAATAATCTATAATTTCATTAGGTGGTTGAATACCATAACTATCAAAATAAATTTTTCTTTTTCCATCTTTAAACCATGCAACCCAATGAGTACCGGGACCACCAGAGTCATCAAGGTTTAATATACCGCATTCATTTTTTTTATTCTTTTTTGGTAGGGCATCTCTTAAAAATGTTCCTCTAAAATTTTTTAATTTTAATTTTTTTGCAGCATCATTTAGTTCAAAATTACTTAAAGGTTTATTTTTTAAAGTTACATTATCAATTGTAATATCTTTCATTTTTATATATTTAAATATTTATAATAGCATCGTTATCAACCCATGAATTAAACTCATCAGAATAACCTTTCCACTTTACAAGAGATTTCTTTTTTCCCTTTTTAATAACCTTTTCTATCCTATACACCTCTTGATTCGTTTTTTGTAGTTCAGGTTCATAAAAGCTACCTTTTATTTCTTCACCATTTAAATCTTCAATCTTATATGTTACAGGTGATGTATGTTTTACTTCTGAAACTGTAAAAACCTCTTCAGTCCATCTTGTGGTATAACCTTTTTCAAAAGTCTTTTTCTTTTTACTTATCCTTACTTTGTCTCCAACAGAAAACTTTGGTTTGATATCCTCCCTTACTTGGTCATAATCAGGATATAATGTTATCCAAACTTTATTTTCATTCTTCTTCTTACTTGCTTCAGTTGGCGTCATCTTAATAGATGAGTGTTTTGTGTTATTATATTCTTTAACAAGATTTGGTAATACATCAATATATACATTTGTTGAGTGAGCAGAGAAATACTTCCACATTTTTTCTTTCATTGTTCTAATCCATCTCTCAACAACGCTTGATTTTTCTTCATTTTCAGTAGAATACAATTCAACCAAATCTTTAACATCTTTGTTATAAAACTCTTTACCTTTATCAACCCACATTTTCTCAGGCTTTCTTTCCTTAAAAATACTCTTCAATGCAACAGAAACAGATTTTCCTGTTTTGTCTTTTAAGGGGATCAGCCATCCATATTTTGAAAAGATGTCAATGACAGCAAGAAGAAATTTTACTCCACGATTAAGTTTAGAAAATGCTTGCATATCTACTAAATCTGCGGCCCATATTCTATTGTTACCATTTACTCTAACTCTCCTTTTCTTAAATTTTCTTTTTACTGGTTTATGTAATTCTTCTGCTAGCACTATATTTTCTAAATTTTTTTTTTACTCACACCCATACCAAATCTTTTCTTGGTTCCTATTAATGAAGAAACCAATCCTCTTTCCATTCTTTCCTTAATAGTAGGATTATAGATACCCTTTAACTCTTTAAGCATATTAGCATCACACACATCATTCCGTGTTTTAGTATCATTATGCTTAAGATAACAGATATCATGATGATATGCTGCTTTGTCAACACGATTTACAGGCTTTGACCAATCTTTAGGTGTTAAGTCAGGATTTAATCTTTTCTTTAACTTGGTGCCTGGACCAGTAAAATTATGACCAGGTAAATGCATTTCAACAGGTAAGTTATTGATTGCTTTGTTTAACAATGAACCACCTTCTTTTTGTTTAACAAATTGTGTTTTAGTTGTACCACAAATAGCGCATTTTCCTCGTGCCATATTTTTACCATTTTTACTTACCACATACTCTATATCTGTAGTATCAGTTTTCTTTTTACATTTAACGCAATACATTTTTTATATATTAAAATAAATTTTTTAATATAAAATATGGATATTGTTAATTTATCATGGAATGAAGTGTTAGCAAAAAGATTTAATCATTCCCTTTTACCTAGGAGCATCAGGGGCTTAATAGTAGGTAAATCAGGATGTGGTAAAACTACACTTTTACTTAACCTTTTGTTAAGACCTGATTGGTTAGATTATAACAACTTATGCGTTTTTGGTAAAAGTTTGTTTCAACCAGAATATCGCATACTTAAAAAAGCCTTTGAAGAAAAAATACCAAAAGAATACATATTAAGGTTGTTCTCACTTAAAGATGAAGTTCAAAACCGAGATATTTCACCTACTGCATTAGTTGAAGAATGGGCAAAAACAATTAAGGAAAAATCTGATATCAATTGTGAATTTTTTGAATATGCTAGTGATGTTCCTGACCCAAGAGATTTAAATGCATCAAATAAAAACTTAATGATATTTGATGACTTACTTTTAGAAAGGCAAAACAAGTGTGAAAACTATTATGTAAGGGGCAGACATAGTAACGCTGATTGTTTTTATCTAGCACAAAATTATTTTAGATTACCTCGTCAAACTATTAGAGAAAATGCTAACTTAATATGTCTGTTTAGACAAGACTTAAAAAATCTTAATCATATTTATAGCGATCATGTTGGAGATGATATGACTAAAACAGAGTTTATCAATTTTTGTAAAAACTGTTGGGAAAAACCACATGGTTTTGTTGTGATTGATTTAACTAAGAACCGTAATGATGGAAAATATAGATGTGGTTTTGTACAACTTTTACATACCACGAGATTACAAGGATTACTATTAAAAATATATTTTCATTTTAAAATATATTTTACAAATTATAAAATGGAAGTAGAATTACTTGAAAAGATAGTAAAAAACACTAACCATAAAACATCATTTCAAATTATCGTAAGCGATAACAAAACAGAGTTTAAAACAAGATTTACTCCTCCACTTAAATTAGACCAAGATAAAGAATATGAAATAGCGTTGGTTAACCTTGAAACTTACTATTCATTTCCTAATATTGATAAAAACAACAACACATTTGTTTATTCACCTGACAATGGTGCAACATGGGTAAAACTAAAATTACCAGAGGGATCTTATGATTTAGCTGATATTAATGATACAATACAACAAGAAATGAGGAAAAGGGGACATTATGACCTAGTTAATGAAGAATATTATATTAATATTTCCGCAAACACTAATACTTTAAAATCTATTCTTTATGTTGAAAATGGATATCGGGTTGATTTTAACCAAGGTAGAAGTATCGGAAAAGTATTAGGATTTAATAGAGCAAAATATCTACAAGGATTTCATGAATCAGAAAATGTAGTAAATATTCTTAGTATTAATAGCTTGTTAGTTAATATTGACTTAATTTCAGGTAGTTATGTTAATGGTTCACAAAGAAATACGATTTACAGTTTTTTCCCTAATGTATCACCAGGGTATAAAATAATAGAAAATCCGGTAAACCTTGTTTATCTTCCTCTAACATTAAATGAAATACATGATTTAAATGTATCAATTACAGATCAAGATGGAACATTACTAAATCTAAGAGGGGAAAATTTAACAATTAGATTTCATATAAGAGAAGCAAGATAGATATAAAAATGACAAACTATATTAACGCTAAAATAAATATATCAGACGGACAAAAGGAAAAAATTTTACATTCTTTTAGAAACAAAGCTCCAGCAAGTATTCGTTTAAAGCATGAAGATATACATGGTAATGATGTAATAGCATTAACCAAATCACAAGTAAATAAACTTACAAAAGCTTATAAAGGCGGAAAGGGAGTAACGTTTAGAATGCCTCCTAGGCAACTTAAACACAATATGAAAGTAGAAGGTGGATTTTTACCTTTGTTAGCTGGTTTAGCTTCATCAGTTTTACCAACATTAGCAAGAACCGTTTTACCTGCTATAGGAGTTGGTGCGTTATCTGGTCTAGCTTCTTCAGGTGTTCAAAAAGCAATGGGCAACGGGCTTTACCTTAAGAAAGGGGGTTGCATATGTCAAGTAGAAACTGATGGTGAAGGTTTATATCTTAAACCATACAAAGGTAAAGGATTGAGTTCCGTTGGTAATGGATTGTATTTAAAACAAGGTGGAAAAATTTATGATGGAAAAGGTCTTCTTTTAGGACCTAATAGCCCATTTGCTAATATTCCTATATTAGGAGCAATATTATAAATTAAAAAATATGAATGTACATAAATTTGGAAATGGAAATAAAAATGGATATCATAAAATAGTTCAACCAAAAACTATTTTTTGGAAACCTGTTGAAGGTAAGTATCCAGCTAAAAAAGTTAATTCTGTTTCATGGGATATTTTTACTCAACAACCATTAGTATTAGAAGGAGGCAAAACAAGAACGATGGCTTTAGGTATGGGTTTTAATATGAGTAAAGGTTTTGTTTTAGTTTCTCTATCTTATGCTCTAAAACTTAATCAAATATCTATTACAAATGAAGTTACATTAGAAGAAGTGGATGACATGGTTACCACAATTACAAACAACTCAAAAAAGTTAGTAAAAATTAATGAAGGCGAATTTTTGTGTCGTCTTTACTATTCTATTTAAAAAATATGTTGTTGTTAATAAAATGGAACTAAAAGAAAAGATTTATCCAGAGTTACCAGAAGCACGAAATATACCAAATGCACCATCAATACAGCCAATACTATCAGCAGAAGACAATGGCCAATCATTCAGACTTAAAAAGATATCAGAGATACAGGATTTTCTGGAAAATGAAGTTAAGGAAAGAGAGCAACTAAGTAAAAAGTATTTAAAGATTAGTAAGAATGTGGACAATGTAGAAGCTGGACTAACCGTTATAGCACTAGGTGCAGGAGCAGGGGGAATCGCTTTACTATCAACCGTAGTAGCGATACCTGCAACTATGGTTCTAGAAGGCTGTGCTTTAGTTGTTGGGTTAGCCGCTTTAGTTGGTAAGTTTGTAGTTAGAAGAACCAGAACAAAATCAGAAAAACATCTTCAGATTAAAATGTTAGCAGATTCAAAGTTAAATACACTACTTACGCATATATCAAAAGCAATATCAGACAACGAAATAGATCACTCAGAATTTACTTTAATTATGGATGAATTGGGAAAATACAAACAAATGAAGGAAGAAATTAGGAGTAAGTCAAAGAAAAAAAGCAAGCTAGAGGAGTCGGAGAGTTTAATAGAGAAGGGACGAATAGAAGCACGGGAGGAATTCAGGAGACTTGTAGAAAGGCACAATGGAAGCCATTCAAATTAAAACTAAAACCGCCCAAGTTTAAATGTTCTTGTGCATGTGAGATAGATAACACAAATTAAAAAATTATTTTACTTTTTAAAAAAATGTCATTTTTAAAGATAAAAGACCCTTTAAAAAGGGAACAAACAGTAAAAGAATTTCTTGCACTGAAGAAAAGAATTCATGATAATCAACTTGAAGAGAGAAGAGGTAAACTTAAATATCAACAACAACTTTTTAGGTTTTTTA
Source organism: Tridacna gigas (assembly GCA_945859785.2). Classification (NCBI taxonomy): domain Eukaryota; kingdom Metazoa; phylum Mollusca; class Bivalvia; order Cardiida; family Cardiidae; genus Tridacna; species Tridacna gigas. The sequence continues at coordinate 9,526,396 of OX244029.2, read as the reverse complement.
AACCTATTACAGAAACACTAGACCCTATTAAAAAAGGAATAAGAAATATTGAAAATATTATTAAATTAAAAGGTTTTCCTTCTGTATTAGCATATGATAAAGAAAAATTTGACTCTGATGAAATAAATACTATTATGTTAGAAAGTGAAGAAAAAGGTTTAAAAATGCCATATTTTCTTGGAAAAATTGCAAAAAAACAGTTAAAAAGATATGATAAAGAAGATGAAGTTGATACAACGTTTGGGTTTTATGAAAAGGATGGAACATTATATATTGGTGATAAAGAAGTTGATATTAGTGGCGATTACTTGATGATAGTTGGTGAACAAGATTATGATACTAATACATCTGGTTTGTGGGAATTAATTATTTCTAAAAACCCAGACGAAAAAAAATATAATAAAACCGATTTAGATTTTTATGAGGACATAATGATAAAAACCAATGCTCTTTATAACAATAACAACCCATTAGAAATTTATCATAAACCTGTTGAACATATGCTTAGGCCTAAGTGGAGAAGAATACTTAATAAAATTTGGAAAAAGATTACTAAAGGAAGTGGAATTACGGTAATCCCATCTGACCCTAATGCACTATTAGAAAGATTAGACCTCTTAATGGCAAGTAAAGGAGCTGGTCATACAGGCGTAAGAAATGAGTTGGTAAGTATTTGTGATGAATTAAAAAGACAGCGTATATTAGATACAAAAGCTTATAAAAAATTAATGTCTAAACTAAAAATATGATTACATCACAAAATAGAGGATTTAAAAGAAATTATGCTTATGGAGGAGCAGGAATATTTGATACTTTAGCTAATTTTCTTACAAAACTATTTACTAGTCAAGCAGCTAAACAAATTGTATCTTCAGCAGCTGATGTTGGTAAGAGTGTAGCTAAGGAAGGAGCAAAGAAAGCGTTAGAGGTTGGAAAGAGTGCCGCGGTTGATGCAGGTAAAAAGTTAGTTCAAAAGGCTTTAACACCAAAATCTAAAAAAATTATAGAAAAATATACTCAAAAGCCTACTACAACAACTCAACCTGCAGCGCAAAATATTAATGCTTTAATAGATGGTAGTGCCATTGCTATACAAGATTTAGTTAAGAAGTTAAATAGTAAAAAGGGATCCGGAGTTAAAGTAATATGAAATTTAAGTTAAGTAAATTATTACATTAAATAAAAAAAAATGCCAAATCTAAAATTTAATTTAACGCATTATGAAGAATACAATACAAAAAAGGTTAGTATCCTTTATGCAAATTTAAAACTTGATGAAGATTGTGAAGTAATAGATAGCAGTGATACAAAAAATAAATATAAAAAGGTTGTTTTAAAATTGTCGCCTGAAAAAGCTGATATCATTAAGGAATTTGAAGAAGATGTAAATCAATATCTAAAAAATAATAATATGCCTAAGGTAACCATTCTTTACGGAAATAGAATTTATCTAAAAATGAAAAAAAACCTTACAGTAGAAAAAATTGAAAATATTAAACTTAAGGGTGTGTATGTAAATGATGAAAACAAGTCATTCCCTCAACTATGGGTAAGTTAATATAACAATTATAATTTGACTTAAAAATTATAATTGTATATAAAAATGGATATTTTAAATATTAAAGCGCCGATTTTTAAAGATGATAGTATTGTTGAATATGAATATCATGAGTATGAACCTATTACAGGAACTAATCTAAACAACTCTGGAGGAAATATTAGGATTGATATCGAAACTCAAGATATTTTTTATCATCCTTCTGAGGCATATTTACAAATTATAGGTAAATTAGAAAAATCTGTAAATGCAGGTGGTGGTGTGTATGATAGAACGACTGATGAGATTGCCTTAACAAACAACGGGGTGATGTATTTGTTTAAAAATATTAGATATCAACTTAGTGGACAAGAGATAGAAAGCATTAATTATCCCGGTCAAACTACCACAATGTTAGGATTGTTAAAATATCCTGATGATTTTTCTAAATCACAGGGGTTAAACCAACTATGGTCTAAGGATCATAATAATACCGTTGCAAACAATAATGGCTTTACTATAAGAAAAAACTATATTTTATCAGTTGGTGATGTTTTTAATGACCCAGCTAGACTATCAGGTGTAGCAGACAATGATGTGGGAAGATTTAGTTTTAGGATACCATTGAAACACATATTTGGTTTTTGTGAAGATTACAACAAAATTTTATATGGTATGAAACAAACTTTAACCTTAACAAGAAATAATGATAATGACGCAATTTATAAAGATGGTGGTGTTGATGAGGGTATAGTTAAATTAGATAAGGTGTCTTTGTTTATGCCTCATGTAGAGCCGGAAGATGGTAATAGGTTGGAACTTTATAAACTTATTGAGAAGAAAGAAAAATTTTCAGTTGGGTATAGAATGATACAAAGCGACAGTATTGCGGTTCCACAGGTGGCAACAGGTTTTACTTGGAGGCTATCAGCTAAATCATCCCCTGAGGTGCCTCGTTTTTTAATTGTTGGTTTTCAAGCTGGCAAAAGTAATATCCAAGAACAAAACCCAGCTATATTTGACAACTTAACTGTTAAAAATATTTATGTGATGTTAGGTTCAAAAAAATATCCACTATATGATTATGATATAGATTTTAATAGAAATAATTTTAGTAGAATATATAGTGAAGCTGCTTTGTTTAGAAAAAAGTTTTTTAACATGGATGAATTAGTATCAAACCCTAATATTACTCCTTCAGATTACAAAACCCTTTATCCTTTGTTTGTGTTTGATGTATCAAAGCAAAGTGAAAAGTTAAAGTATTCTGTAACTGATATTCATATCAAAGCAGCATTTGCTAAAAATCCACCTGCAAATACTGTAGCTTATGCAGTTTTATTGAGTGATAAAATGATTAACTTCCAGAGTGATGGGAATAAGATGAGTGTAGTATATTAAGTAATTTTTTACTTAGATAAATGAAAAAGGTTGCTGATTTTAAGAAAATATTAACAGATAACAATATTAAGTGGTATTCCTATTGGAACAAGAAAAAGTATATTGATGTGTTAAAAGAGTATGGTCTGTATCCTGAAGAGGAAGAAAAAAAATTTAAAAAAAAAATCCAAATTATGATAGATTAAAGGATATTGCTAAAAACCCTAAGAGGGTTACCTTAAAGGATGTTGAAACTGAAGAGGTGAAAGAGTTTCCATCAATTTACAAGGCTAGTAAGTATATAGATAAATGTCCACAAACGATTGAAAACTGGAATGGTAGAGTATGGAATGGTAAATATAGAATTGATATTCTTTAATTTTATTATTTATGAAAAAATAATAAAATTTGACTTAAGGAAATGATTTTTTATTTAAAAATTATAGCGATGAATTCTTTTTCACGAAGATTTATCAATAGATTGGTAGATGCTAGTCAAACGATTGCATCTAATTTATATAGTGGTGCTCAAAGGGTTGCCTCGACAGTAATTTTTCAGAGTGTTAGAAGAAGAGTGTCTAATTTTACTAATTGGTTGACTGGTAATGTTCCAGAAGTGCAAATTCCACAAGTTATAAACGAAGCTTTAGAAAATGTAGAAGAAGACTTGCCAAGAAGAGAAATGCCAAACTTTGTATTAAGACAAGAAGCGTCTGCATTAAGAGAATTTGCAACACAGCATGTTATAGATGGAGTGGGGGGATGGGGAGCAAATGATTTTTTAGAAGTATGTAGAGAAAGCATAACTAATTTTTTAAGAAACAATAGAAATACAAAGGTAAAGCTAGAACTAGTATGTTTATTTTCAAGGGAAAAACCTGGTGGTGGTATTGAATATAAAAATGTTAAGCTTTCTTCAAGTCATGAAATTATAACAAGGGAAAGTAATGTAGATGACGCTTATGATAACATGGTAGAACGAGTTATGAGAAATTTCGAAACTTTTTTAATACAAGGAACCGGTTGGGTATTTGAGAGGGTTATAAGCTTAACATTACATGTTGTAGAAAATAGACCGTTATGGGAGGGGCTCGCAGGTTCATGGATGCCTTTACCAGCAGGATTAAAAAGAGCAAATAACAGAAATGGACTTGTTAATATTAAAAACAAAGAAGATCATAATTGTTTTTTATACTGTTGTATGAGGGTGGTTTATCCGAAAAAAGAACATCCAGAAATACCTGATAAAAAATTAAAAGAGCAAATCAAAGAATTAAATATGAAAGGGATAGAATGTCCCGTTAAATTGTGTGATATTAATAAATTTGAAAATCAAAATCCAGATTTTTCTATTGTTGTTATAGGTTATGATGAGAAAGATGGGTTATATCCTCTTAGAAGGCAAAGAAAAGAAACTTTTGATAGAAAACATTTAGTAATTCTTTTGTTAATAAAAGATGAGGATGAAAATAGTCATTATGTTTGGGTAAAAAATCCAAGTGCACTATTAGCATCAAAAATATCCAAAGATGGACATAAACTTTCTTTTTGTTGGAGTTGTTTAGGACATTTTACGAGTGAAAGAGTTTTAGAAGATCATAGAGTGTTTTGCTATGAAGAAGATGCTGTAAGAATTAAAATGCCAACAAAAAACCGGTGTACCGTAATGTTTAGAAACTGGGTTAAAACGCAACGACATCCTTTTGTTGTTTATGGTGATTTTGAAACGATGCAAATACCAATACAACATGCAAAACCAGACCCAAGTAAAAGTTCAACAACAAAAACTCATATGCATGTTCCAACAGGTTATGCTTTCTTTTTAAAAAGTTTTAATGAAAATGTTTTTAAGTCTAGATTGTTACTATATCGAGGACCAGATGCTGAGAAAAAGTTTGTGGAAGAAATAGAAAGTCTGACCAAAGAGATTTTTAAATTGCCAAAAAAAGATATGATACTTACCGCAGAGGATGCAGAAAAATTTAATACCGCGGATGTTTGTTATCTTTGTAATATAAAGTTTGGGGAGGAAGAAAAAAGGGATGAAGAAGAGGAAAGCGATGAAGAAGATGGAGCGGAAGAAGAGGAAGAAAAAGAAGAAAAAAAGGAAAAAGATAAAGATAGATGGAAAAAAGTAAGAGACCACTGTCATTTTACTGGTATATATAGAGGAGCCGCACATAATAAATGTAATCTTAACTTTCGTAAACCAAACTTTCTTCCTGTTTTCTTTCATAATTTGTCTGGATATGATACACATTTGTTTGTTAAAAATCTTGGTGTTAGTGAAGGGGAAATTAATGTAATTCCAAATAATGAAGAAAAATATATAAGCTTTACAAAAAAGACTTTAGTAGGTCAGTATAAAAGTAAAGATATTTATAAGGATATTAGGTTTTTAGATAGTTTTAAATTTATGAGCAGCGGTTTAGCAAAACTAGCAGAAAATTTAGAAGATTATCAATTCAAAAACTTAAAAAGTGAATTTCCAAAAGAAGAAGAGTTTAAACTTCTTCGTAGAAAGGGTGTTTATCCATATGAATATATTGATTCATTAGAAAGACTTAATGAAACACAATTACCACCTATAGAAGCATTTTATTCAAAACTTGCTGGGGAAGGAATTACAGAAGAAGATTATAAGCATGCAAAAAAGGTATGGAAAACATTTAGAATTAAAACTCTTGGTGAATATCATGATTTATATTTAAAAACGGATGTTCTTCTTTTAGCTGATGTATTTGAAAGTTTTAGAGAAGTTTGTTTTAACGTTTATAAATTAGACCCTGCTTGGTATTTTACTGCACCTGGTTTAGCTTGGGATGCTGCATTAAAGTTAACTGGTGTTAAGTTAAAACTGATTAGAGACGAAAATAAAATCCAATTTATTGAAAGGGGGATCCGAGGTGGGATTTCAATGATTGTTAAAAGGCATATAAAAGCTAATAATAAATATTTAAGTAAAAAGTATGATCCACAAAAACCTTCAGTATTTTGTAAATATTTAGATGCTAATAACTTGTATGGTTGGGCAATGAGTCAGAAGCTCCCAATTGATGGATTTAAGTGGATGACTGAAAAGGAATTAAACAACTGGAGGCGGCATTCTTGTTTTTTGGAAGTTGATTTAGATGTTCCTAAAGAGCTACATGATTATTTTAATGAGCTTCCTCTTGCTGCAGAAAGAAAAAAAGTAAATAAAGTTGAAAAGCTAGTACCAAATTTACATGATAAAAAGAAATATATTATACATTATAAAAGTTTAAAACAGTGTTTAAGTCTTGGTTTAAAATTGAAGAAGATATATAGAGGGATTAAGTTTAAAGAAAGTGATTGGTTAAAACAATACACAGATTTAAACACACAACTAAGAACAAAAGCAAAAAATGAATTTGAAAAGGACTTTTATAAGTTAATGAATAATTCAGTGTTTGGTAAAACTATGGAAAATATAAGAAAAAGGGTAAATGTTAGGCTTGTTAGAAGTAGAAAAACAGCAAGAAAATTTGTAAACAAACCAAACTTTAAGCATTTAGAAATATTTAATGAAAATTTAATAAGCATTCATATGGGAAAAACACAAATAACATTTAACAAGCCAATATATTTAGGGTTTTCCATTCTTGAGTTAAGTAAAACATTGATGTATGATTTTCACTATAACTATATTAAAGCAAAATATGGAGATAGAGCAACTTTAGGACTTACTGATACGGATAGTTTATTGTATGAAATTAAAACAGAAGATTTTTATAAAGATATTTCAGATGATGTTAAAGAAAAGTTTGATACAAGTGACTATCCAAAAGAGGGTCATCCTTCGGGTATTCCAGTTGGTATAAATAAAAAGGTGATTGGTATGTTTAAGGATGAAACAAGTGGGAGGGAAATAGAAGAAACTATTGGATTAAAACCAAAAATGTACAGTATTAAAATGGATGATGGGGGAGAAAATAGAAAATGTAAGGGGATTAAGAAAAATATAATTAAGAAAACTATAACACATCAGGATTATCTGAATTGTTTAGAAAAAAATAATATACAGCATAGAACAATGACAAATTTAAGAAGTTATAAGCATCAAATTTATACGGAAGAAATTGATAAAATAGCATTAAGTGCAAATGATGATAAAAGGTTTATTTTACCTGATGAAATTCATACACTTGCCTGGGGGCATCATAGGATAGAGGAGTACAAAAAATAAATTTTTATTTGTGTTAAGAACAAATAAAAATTATAAATTTTTGTTTACTGTTGTCTTTTTAATTTTACTACATGTTATACATTCGCTGATAATGTTTTTATAATTAGAGCCTGTTAGATAATTTTTTATTTTATAAAATAAACCTTCTTCTTCATGTATAAATTTAAATACACCATAGCAATTATTTTCATGACAAAGGGAGTTATAACATTCTTTAAAAAGACCGTATTTTTTATTTTCAAAAATTGTATATTCTCTCCAATTTGTTAATTTCAACATTTTTTTACATAGCTCACTTCTTTTTTCATTATAATCTGATATTAAGTTATTAATGATGACTACTTCTTCATTTATCTTTTCAATTGTCTCTAAATCTTCTTTTGTTAAAGTATCTCTATATTTTTCTTTTGTGTTAAGTAAAAGAACATGATTCTTTAATTTTTGTAAAAGTTTAATATAAGTTTCTTTTCCATATTGTATCTTTTTCTCTGTATTATAGTTTATTCCGTTTTTTAATTTTTCATATTTTTCTTTTAAAGTAATAGCTTTTTCTAAATCATAATATAAATTAAAATCATTAACACTACATTCTATGCGTGATAATGAATATGGTATAAAATTTCTTGGATAAAATGAAACTGGATATTTTATTGGAGGCAGATACCTTTTTATTTTATCTTCCATTATTATTTTTTATTAAATAAAAATTTTTGCTTAATTCATTTTTATTTCTTGTCAATAGAAATAAAATTTTTTTTTTTATTAAAAATCTTAACCCACCTAAAGGTCATAAGCTGGTTAGCCATTGTATGACGTGTTGGTTGATGGGGAGGTTAAGCGATTAACTGATGTAAGGGTTTGTCTGGTTAGTTAAGTAACTGGTTAGCTGATGCGTTGGTTAGCTGGTTAGCTGATGCGTTGGTTAGCTGGTTAGCTGATACAATGATACAATGATACAATTATGTAATGATGTAATAACGTGAGATGATGAAATTTTTTAAAAAAAAATTTTTTTTATTTATTTATTTTCACCAAAATCTTAAGCCACCCACTAACTCATAAGCCGGTTAGCCGTTGTATGATGCGCCTTGTTAGCTGGTTTACCATTGCGTGATGCACCTTGTTAGCCTGATGCACCTTGTTAGCCTGATGCACCTTGTTAAGTAAGTATAGGGTTATAATTTTATGAGCATGCGGCTTAAATGCGTGCGTGTTACATGAAATTTGGTAATGGGAGTGAATCGGTTTGAGGACAGTGTGAGGTAGGAAATGGTTTTTTTTCTATTTTTGCATCAAAGTGGTATAATATACACTACTGACGGATCTAATCAGAATTCCCAGTCAACAGTAAAAACCTAGATATTGAGTTTTCAAAGTTTTCTTCGCCCCCCCCCCCCACAAAAAAAAAAAAAAATGTCAACGTATTGAACAGTGTGGTCCAACATCATACTATGTGTTCTGTCTCCTGACCAACGCCTTGATACAAGGCAGTCCAGTAGTTAGCGTATCTGACTCATGACCTGGTGGTTGCGAGTTCGATACCCAGTTAAGGCAAACTTTATTTCCGGCGATTTCTCTGATGCATGTGAGAAAAGTAGTCAGTGACTTGGAAAGAAAGAAAGTTGTATCAGCACTTGTGTGAAAAAGCCAGGAAACACAATCAATCAATCAATCAATCAATCGACCGATCGACCGACCGACCGACCGACCGATCAATCAATCAATCAATCAATGACAAACAAACAGAAGTCTGAAGAGAAGATACGAACGCAGGGCAGTGGGGTAAAAGATTACGAACCATCACGACCTGAATCTACCAACATAAATATTTTATTCGGTTTGTAACAAATAGATCAATGATGTAATTCTATAACGTTAAAAAATACATGCCAATATTTTCCGTGATATGGATCGTGAAATGATTTGGTTTTCATATCCTGGGCCCGTATTCATCAACTATTCGTAAGAAAATTCTTAGTCTTATTCCCCAAGACTTTCTAAATTTGAAAGTAACACAACTTCTGATTGGCTAAACCAGTTGGTTTAGCCAATCAGAAGTCGTGTTACTTTCAAATTTAGAAAATTCTAGAGAATAAGACAAAAATCGTTCTTAATAATGGTTGGTGAATACGGACCCTGTTATTATTGTTGCTGTTGTTTCTGAGAACACCAGTCTAACAACACTTTGAAGGCCATAGGAAAGAAACTACACGTAGACTATCATGCAGGCATCAAATGGTGTGGAATACAGTCACACGTTCAGCCTACGTTTGAAAATGTTAATTCCATACTGGAGTGTTACATACTCTAAAATGATAGTCAGTGCACTAATAAAGGCTATCGCTATTCTGCGACTATTTGAATACGGAAGGCGGAAGCAAACTTTTTGTCTTTTTAAAAAGGGAACTGGTAGTTTCGTACGATGAATTTTTCGCACCCATGTCTTTTCGTGCGCTATGATTGTGCCCTGCATTGCTATGGCCGTTACGAACCTAAAATTAATCTGGACTATAACATACGACATTTTTTCCTCAGCGACCAATTGTAGCCTGAGAATAATTGAATTTGTTCCTATTCATACCATTCTTTTATTTTGCTTTGTAAATTAATTACAGTGTACTTTGTTAGTTTTATCTCTACCGTTGCCAACAGTAAATTATGCTGATTCCTAAAAGTAAATATTTGAACCATCACCGTCAAATACAACAGTGATCTTGAAACCACTTCATATATCAAACGTGTTCGAAATTAATTCAGCAAATACTATCCAATTGTTTTTACAACAGTAAATAACCCATGACGCTTTCCGTGCTTTGATTTGTGATGCATACTATTCTATCAGGCTCGCCGATTGTAACATGCATTGTTAACATCTCAAATCATTTCAATGCTTGAAAGCACTTTTGCTCCTTATTTGTTAATATGATGCATTCAAGTTATATTGATCATAACGGAGGGAACTTCTGCAGAAATATACAAATTTCTAATGCACAATCAAAGACAAGAAAACATAATATGACTGAATCAACAAAAATTAAATACTACACATTTTGCACTTTGAGTCCCTAAACTTAATTTCATGGGGCGGCCTTCTTGGCTGCTACTCTCTTTGGTTCATTGGCAAAATTCATCTCATCGAACCAGTCCTGCAGTCTTTCTTTGTCAGAATTCTACAAATAGAAAAAAACGGAAACGCTTAACTCTTTACCAACCGACAAAATTTTACACATGTCCAAATTTAAAGCATTTGAAGACAACAACAACAACAAAAAAGTGACTCAAAAGTTGAAAAGCATTATTGTAAGGGTATAAAACATTTTGGAAAAAGAAGAAAATGCTAGTTACCAGCATTTTCTCCTTTTCCCACAATGTTTTCAAAAGCTGTTTTCTTCAAGGTCGTTAAAAGTCGGAACCGTGCGGTAAAAAAGTACAATACTGGTATTACTTCCAGAGACAAGTTTAATTCATTACCTGACGACAAAGTTTTGAAATCGTCCATAAAGAATGCCTTGGTAGACGACAAATTAAATTTTGCTCGAACTATGGTAGAAAACATTGTTGGAAAATGAGAAAATGTGGGTTAGCGGCGAATCCTCCTTAGCCCACACTTTTGTCAAAGCGTTCTTTCTCGGCGATCATTTAATTTGGACAAAAATGTCTTTTTTTTTTTTTTTTTTCTTTTAAATTCTAAATTACAACAACAAATGACCCACAGCGCCTTCAGTGCTTTGATTTGTAATTTATATTAGTACTATGTCAGGCCGATTGTTACATGCATATTTACCCTCCCTTGACTTGGTAAAAGCTTCTTTAAAGATACATCTACATGTATACTCGTTTTTAGCATGTCTTAACTCATTTCATCTTTATTTTATCAAACTGTTATCACTCTTACTGATATATGTGGTGTAAAGAATAAATACATATATATCGGAAATCTTCGATTTAAAACCGGAAACGTCACAACAGTGATTTGTTTGATGGCATCCAGAAAATAAAATGCATTTTAAATCGGTCGTCATCTATGCAACATTGCAACCATCAGGGGGAACATTTGACATGAAGATACAAGACTGATAACATTTTGACATAGTATTAATATAAATTACAAATCAAAGCACTGAAAACGCCGTGGGTTATTTGCAGCTGTAAGATTAGAATTTACACAGCTGGCTAATTTCTGAACCACTCTACTGTCAATCAACTTTTAATAGCGTTTTCTTCTTTCTGGCTGTAAGGATATATCTTTAAAAAAGAAGATTGTTACATATCCTTGTCATGAAACAAGACATCGTTACCATGAATGCTGCTGCGGAAGAGGAAAAATAAAGTTGTCATAAAGAAGACTTTAATGCACATACTGATTTCAACATATCTATTGTAGAAATTATGAAAACTGACTACCTAAAAGTGAACTCAAACACATTGCTGTTGGTAAATACAAATTAGCCATGCTCTGTGAAAAGAGGGTTTAATGCATCTGCAAAAAGTGTCGATGTAGGTCAGCCTCCGCACAGCCTGACCTTGATCGAAACTCTTTGCTATTTGTTAAATTTCTGCATGTTCGATGACCATTCTTCTTCATGATTCAATCGATTATTAACCCTTTGCCAAACAATCCCGGGTTTTCACGATCCTGGAAAAGAAGGCTTTTGGAAACATTGTGGGAAAAGGAGAAAATGCTGGTAACCAGCATTTTCTCCTTTTCCCACAATGTTTTATACCCTATCAGGAACCTTAAACTCATTTTTACCAATTCTGAATTTGTCGTCTACTGATGCTTTGAATTTGAAAGAGTATAAATTTTGTTGTTTGGGAATGGGTTAAATAAAACTAATCTGATGGATCCATGATTATGTGATGTCTTACTTGCTATATTACGCATCAAGAAGTTTGCATTAAACCCCTTTTTTCAGGGCGCCGTTCAAATTATTTAGCAACAAATATACAGAACAGATTCCAAAGAAAGGATAAAATAACAGAGGTGTTCACAAAAGCAGATGTAGATGCAAACAGCTAGTGAGTAGAGAGCACTTTAACCCTTATCCTGCTACATAAAGGATTGTTTGTTTGTTTGTTTGGTGTTTAACGCCGTTTTCAACATTATTTCAGTTATATCGCGGCGGCCAGTGCACCTATCCATGCTTTCCTGGAGTTTCTTTTACCAGTACTCCGCACAATATTCTTTCCAAGCCACTGGCTGCTTTCCCACATAACCATCGTCGAAACGACTGTCAGCGGTGAGAGAGGAATGAATCCTGTCGCTATGACTATCCTCGGAAAGAAGCCGGGGATCGAACCAGCGACCTCCTGTTCTCAAGTCCTGTACGCTACCGACTGAGCTACGGGGGCTTGGCGCTACATAAAAGAAACGAAACTTTTAAATAGTATGAACAAACATTTTCCTATTTCAAAGTAATTTTGGGGGGAACTGGTATCTCCTTATCGGACAGTGAAGATCCAAGATCAGACTTTATGTTCTGTACAGTCTGATCTTGATCCATCCTGTCCACAAACGGTTAGTGAGTCAGGTTTAGTAGCCTAAAGGTTATATTTTGACTGAAAAATTGAAATTGTTTTTGGAAGGGTAGAAAAGATTATGGTGAAAGGAGAAAATGCAGGTTACCAGCATTGTCTCCCTTTCTGATTATTTTATTGGGAGGAGAGGGGGGTGTCAAAAGGCCTCCTTTGAGGGCCATTGAAAGTCGGAAATGTGTCGTAAAAGGTTAACTTGGAATACAAGACATTAAGCCTAAGTTTTTCTTCAAACGGACGATACTAAAATACTACCTTCTGGTCAAAAATCAAGAAAAGAATCCTTGCATATGCTGGTTGTTTAAGTTAGAATGCTCTCTTGTTCATTGTGATGCTTTCTAATCGCTTTTGACTCACCCTCTTTTGTACAAAAGGAGGCGATTTCTTGGCAACTAGTCTTTGTCGCTTTCCATTGTTTAGATATGGGTTATTGGACTGCAAGAAATACAAATACGTACTCTGAGGATATAAGCTATGCTCTGTGAAAAGGGGGCTTAATGCATTTGCAAAAAGTGTCTACCCAGGTCAGCCTGCGCAGTTCGCGCAGGCTGACCTGGTAGACACTTTTTGCTTTTGGTCCATTTTCTGCATGTCAAAGGACCAGTTCAACATCATGATTCAGTGGGTTGTTGTACAAAACGGATTTTAAGGACGTGTGATCCTGTGATGACATGCATCACGGACATGCATTAAGCCCCCTTTTGCCAGAGTACGGCTCATATTATTTCATAAGGCTCTGAAACGAATCGTCAGCAGCCGATTTTGAAAACGTCTACTGAAAATATTATTATCAAAATGCGTTAAGATTTTGTTTGTTAATACACTCTCTAAAAAAATCGGAAAAGAAAAATAATGCTCGCTGATAGCAAGTATTACCATATCGGATATAACGTAATTTGTTCTCTGAAGATGTTTTAGTTTGGAGTTGTCTAAGCCTTTCGGTGAGACAAAAAGGGTATCTTTTAGACCTACTTTTGAGCATTTATGTGTCAGAACAAAGAGAGAAAAAAAAAAAAGTCAAATACGGGGGTGAAAAAAAGCCCTTGGCTCAGCATGCTCTCCCAAATGCTCATTTGCCTGTACCCATGTCTGAATGTTTCGCAGCCAAAGTTATAAATTTGACTTTTGTCGAGCTAAAAGAAAAAATCATTGCATTCTGAAGATGATATTGGTCAAAGTATAACATGAGGTAGCTGATGGTGTAAATGTGATCTGCACATTTTGTGCAGTCTGGTCGTAATGTACAGCTTTCGCACAGGCTATTGACGTCGATATTCACAATGACAGAGTCAACTCTTTACCTCACAATCTCGAGTTTTAACGCCGCTGATAAAGGGAGCTTTTGAAAACATCATGGGAAAAGAGAAAATGCTGGAAACCTGCATTTTCTCCTTTTCCCATGTTTTCTAAAGTTTCGGAGCAAAGTCCGATCATTTGAGTGACATTTAATTTGTCGTCTGCAAGTGTTTTCAGTTTGGGCAGGTCTAAAATTTTGTCGCATTGTAAAGACTTAGGTAAGCCGTTGGTAAACAGAGAATGAAGCTTTAGGAAAGACTAAATTTTGTTCATCATTTTACTAATGCAGCGGTTATTACCAAGCGTAGGTTTTTTTCCGTAACACGGAATTTTTATTCTGTTTTATATTCCGTGTTCCCAAGAAACAAATTACTAAAAAACGTTTACAAAGAGGCGTCATTACCTTTGGGAGACATCTATGTACAATTTTGCATGGAATTCGTGTCTATGGTGGCATAAAACTGCCATCACTTACCGGATACGTGAAAAAATGGTGGATATTTTCGCGAAAATTATATGCCACCTAGCCTGAGTCCAGGCGGTCATAAATTTTTAATCACTCCTTATTTCACTCTCATTTAAGGACATCTATGGCAATAAACTGATCATCGGTTCCTTGATTTTTACTATTTTTGATAAGTAACGTCCGACTTTAAAAAAAAAAGGAAATAATGATCGGACTGGAAAACAGGCTAAATGCCAACATACATATCAAATGACAGTAGTAAAGATTTTACAGCTTTTATCAAGCCGCTATCATCTTTATGTTTTACAGATAAGAACCTTTGTCTTTTAGATGTGCAAGTACCAAGAATAAGATATTTAGAGTTGACTGGTAAGTGTAGTAGAAAATACATCTATCCGTTTTCGGATTATTTTTTTATCGGCTCTTTTCCAAGAGCCCCAAAACGACTTTTTTTTTTACACCTGTCCATTCTGAAAACAAAAAGGGTGTTAATACATCGCTGTGATGCATGACACCAAGCAAGTCTTCGCATAATTTGGATCCATAAAATCCATTTTGTCTTACTGACTAATTCATGAGCTAGAATGTAGGACGTGCAGAAAATATACAAAAAGCAAAAAGTATCTACCCATATCAGCCTGCGCAACCCGCGCAGGCTGACATGGGTCGATACTTTTTGCAGATGCATTGAACTCTCGTTTCACAGAGCATGACCCAACTCTTGCACTACATACAGAACACTGTCAGAAAAGGAGAAACTGATGGTCACCATCATTTTTTTTTTCAATAATGTTTTCAAAAACATTAATCAGGGTCGTCAAAAGACGGAATATATAACCTTGAACTGTCTATATCAGTGCATATAAGCCTGGAGTAATCTGAAATCCAGACATGTTCCTTTTATGTAAACTTCTTGTAAAATCATTTTTATGGAGATTTCTTACTCAGTAAATAAACAAGGGCGTATTCGTTTAACCCTTTACTAAATAATCCAGTGTTTTCCCAACCCTTACATGCAAAACATTGTTTAAAAGGAGAAAATGCTGGTACCCACAGTGTTCTCCTTTTTTCGTTCTTAGTCTTATGCTCCTGAATTTTCTAAATTTGAAAGTAAAACAACTTCCAACTGGCTAAATCATTTGGTTTAGCCAATCAGAAGTCTTGTCACTTTCATACTTTGAAAATCTTGGAGAAAAGAACTAATAACGTATTTTAGAATGGTTGGTGAATTTGGACCCTAATCCCCAAGACACAGGCACTACACTGAATATGTTTTCGGAAAATTAATTCCAAGTTTAGTTACCATAGACAAAATCTGTATAGCGGCAGTATCTCTTCATTGATTGTTTTATCAAAATTCAAATGTTTCATTAAATTTGGTTACTTTAAAATTTGTTGTTGTTTTCCTGTTTTCTCTGTAACAAGGTTTGCCCAAACAATATGCTTGACGAAAGTAAAAAGAAGAAAATCAAGAATTATCTTTCAAAATAGACAGACGGCGTCAGAGGTACCGGAATATGAATATTGAAATTCTTTTGTGCTTCAGTATGAAACGAAAACAATATTGGTGTCATAAATGTGTCCGCGAAATAGGCTAGCAGGGGCCCGCCGAATAACCCAGTCCACAATTTCGACCAATAGCAAACCTCTGGTTATTCATTAAAGTATATTAATACCATGAAGTAGGTCAAAGAGCGTAGGACTCGTGAACACAGTGTCCTACAGATTGTGGGTTCGTATCCCCGGCTGGCCAACTAAAAATTACTAATAGTCTTTCGGATGAGACATTAAACCGAGGTCCCGTGTGACGGTGCTATACGCCGAGCACGTTAAAGAACCAGGCGAAGCTCTCAGTAGTTTCGACCTGTATCCTTGCACTATCCCCCGTAACAACTAACCGTCTTCTGGGGGCGTCGCTCAGATGGGCAACCGGTAGCGACGATAAATAAACGGAAATAACCAACCAAATCAAAAGCCATCGTAATCAGCTATAGCTCTCACGAGATAAACCTTTCATTATTAGTTTATACTATTGTTTGTGTTTGGGAATACAGATTTAAAATCACGTACCGTGACTAGTTGATGTACTGACAACAGAATTATGATAGGTCTAGGGCGCACTTACTTATCCATTTGGCTCTTGTGAATTTCACTTTAGTGTAGGAAAGTTACTCCATATCAATAAAATCAATAACTAAAATAACCCTATGCATGCATACCTGTATTACTATATTAAGATTTTCGGATAATATAAACATGATCGAGTCGGGTTTATACATGGACCTGAATGAAGGATCAATATGAGTCATGCTCTGTGAAAAGGGGGCTTAATGCATCTGCGAAAAGTATCCACCCAGGTCAGCCTGCGCAGTCCGCGCAGACTGACCTGGGCCGAAACTTTCTGCTATCAGTCAATTTTCTATGTGTTGAAGGCAAAAGCTGGTAAGCAGCATTTCTCCTTTTCCCACAATGATTTTATACCGTTGTTGAAAAAAGTGGGTATTATGGATCCATAATTATGTGATGTCTTGCTTGGTATCTTGCATAACGAAGATGCATCAAGCCTCCTTTTGCCAGAGCATGACCCATATCTACGTCCTATAAATATACCCGAAATCACATGACAAGATTTTTGAGTAAGGAATGGCTCAAAAAATATGAGCCAGATATCATTTACGTAATAAGCCAGGCTTTACCTGGCAGTAAAGCGTGTGCTTGAAACGAAAGAAAAATCTTCATGCGGTTATGTGATCCTTATTTTACGCTAAATCAATCGGGTTTCACACAGATTGCATGCCTTGGTTTGCTTTAACCCTTACGGCCATAGCAGAAAACAGAGGCTTTTGTGGACAGTATACGTGATCCAAGATCAGACTGCGCATTCGGTGCAGTCTGATCTTGGATCTATACCGTCCTCATGTTACGTCAAGTCTACAAGGAAAAAATCTTTTGGGCGCTGAAAACGTTATAAAAGAATCCTCCGGGAGATTGTTCTATCCTTGAATGTCTATAGAAGGCCTATTCAGACATACTCTTACACTCAGTCGCCCTGGATCAATATTACTGGAAGTATCCAAGTTATCAACAGTTCCAGGATATAAAGAGAAATCGAAGCGTGATAATTTGAGAAAACAAAAAGCTCTTGGGGGTTGGGGGAAAGACGGTATCCCTAGTATTGTTGTCGTCTATTAGTACCTTGTTTGTGCTGTTTTATGATACTATAATTTATGTGTTTTTTTAGCCGAAAAATCAAAATCAGTGCTATAGAAATTGAGCTTTTGCTTGGGTTTCATCAATGATTGGGCAAATAAGAGTAAACATCACCACATACCAGATCCATATCGACCAAAGAGCCAAGATTATCCATGTTGTTGGAATTGTTGTCTTCGCCGAATTCCGCGGATTTCGGGTCGATTGTTTTCTGTCCTTCGGGACAGCTTAGCATGTGTTCTGTATCACAGGCGCAGTTCTGATGTTCCTGTAAACGTTGGTTGTTTTCTGGTGTGTTCTCAAAGTCTGTGAGGCAAGAATCGTCATCTGAAAATGAAAAATGAAATGAGTCATTCTCTGGCAAAAGGGCGCTTACTGCATCTCCGTAATGCATGATAGCAAGCAAGTCATAACATAATTAAGGATCCATAAAATCCAGTATGTCTGACAACCGACTGTATCATAAGGTAGGCTGTTCCTTTGGCATACAGGAAATCGACCAATAGCGAAAAGTTTCGGCCCAGGTCAGCCTGCGCGGACTGCGCAGGCTGACGTGGATCGATACTTTTCGCAGATGCATTAAGCCTCCTTTTCACAGAGCATGGCTCAAATATTTGTTTGATTGATTGTTTTTTTTTTTTTTTTTTTTATATTTGATGCAATTTTCAATAATATCTCTAATAAATGCAACACTTCGGCAAAAGGGGGTTTAATGCCGCTCCATGATGCATTACACTGAACAAATCATCACATAAATTTAGATCAATAAAACCCATTTTGTCGGACAACCAGCTGAATGCTGATGTAGACTGGTCCTTGGACATGCAAAAAACAGGCCAATGGCAAAATGTTTAGACCTTTTATTTTTTGCAGATGCATTAAAATCCGGTTTGCCAGAGCATGGCTTACATAACATGTGCACCGCAGCGCTTGTCCATGCTTTCCTCTAGTTTGTGTACACCTGTGCTTAGCAAACTTCTCTTGCTTCTTTGACTGTTTAACTTTATATGACGACCAAAATGTAGACTTGTCCAGAAATGAGAGTATTTGCAGATGACAATTTAAATATGGCTCAAATGATGGAATTTGTCTTTGATAGAGGGGACAACATTGTGGGAAAAGGAGAAAATGCTAGTTACCAGCATTTTATTCTCTTTATTTTATTTTATTCTTTTTTGGGGGTGGGTGAGGGGGTGGGGGGATATCTCCTTATCGGACATGCAGATCCAAGATCAGGGTCCGTATTCACCAACCATTCTTAAGAACATTCTTGGTCTTGTTCTTCAAAATTTTCCAAATTTGAAAGTAACACAACTTCTGATTGGCTAAACCGTATGGTTTAGCCAATCAGAAGGTGTGTTACTTTCAAATTTGGAAAATTTTGAAGAATAAGTCCAAGAACGTTCTTAAGAATGGTTGGTGAATACGGACCCAGGATACACGTTCTGTGCAGTCTGATCTTGATCTTCAATATCTGAGTCGCGCTTAGCAGCCTAACGGTTAAACTCCGACTGCTAGTTCTATTTATTTTTATATCTTCATATTTCGTGAACATCCTGGTTCGAATGGCTAGATTTACAGCTGTTACTCCTTTATATTGCCTGCAACCCAAACAAGAAATATCTTTAAAAAGATAGATGGCGTAAATTTGCCCGCAAATAGGCAGGGGGACCCTTAAAATAAACATGTCTACAATTTTTACCTATCACAGTCTTCTATTTATTCATTTTTATCAGTACCAAAAGGTAGATCAAAGGCCAGCGTATTCAGCTATGCCGAAAACAAGAACATTCTTACAAATTAAATGTGTAATTCTATGCTAGAAAAAAACAAAAGAAAAAGGGAATAATATTAGCCATACGAGCGGTTGTCATGGAATCCAATAAAGTGTTGTCACACTCCTATTACATTGGTACATGTAATCGTGAAGTAGTACTTATTTCCGCCATTACAAATATACTGGCATTCCTGTGAACTCCGTGAGTGTCAACCACCTAACGGACTGATTCTTTGAACCCTTATCCTGCTAAATAAGTGAAATGGAACTTTCAAGCCGATAGTAAAAACCCAATTTTTGCTATTTTAAAGATATTTTGAGAAAAGATATCTCCTTATCGGACAGTGTAGATCCAAGATTAGACTGCGCGTTCTGTGCAGTCTGATCTTGATCTACACTGTACGCAAAAGGACCTTAAGTCGCGCTTAGCAGCCTTAGGGTTTTTTTTTTAGGCGTAACTGCATGCGCGAGCATTTGACCTACTTCTTAGTATTGATAAATTCGACTGAATAAATAGAAATTTTCGATTGGTCAAAAATGTGGACATAGTTATTCAGTGGGTCGCTGCAGACCAATTTTCGGGCAAATTTACGCTTTTTGTCTTTTTTTCTTAATATTTCTGTTCTGCAACTTTGTATCATTGAGTTGTTAAAATTGAGAAGATTTAAATAATCACGCCAAAGGTGCTTGATCAATTAGCAATCATCTTACCACTTCCTGGAAGCCACTTTTTTTCGTCTCAGATCCTCGTTTAAAAACATCGTGGAAAATAGATAAATAGTTCGTAACGATATTCGACTTTTGTCAGAACTTTTTAAACATTTATTAATGTACTCTAAGTTAATCTACATGGACCATGCTCTATAAAAAGGGGGTCTATTGCATCTGCGAAAAGTATCGACCCAGGTCAGCCTGCGCAGTCCGCGCAGGCTAACCTGGGCCGAAACTTTTCGCTATTGGTCAATTTTCTGTATGTCCAAGGACCAGTGAACTTCATGATTCAGTCGGTTGTTAGATAAGATGGATTTTATAGATTCATAATTGTGTGATGACTTGCTTGGTGTCATGGATCACGGGGATGCATTTAGCCCCCTTTTGCCACAGCATAGCTTATATCATATATTTCTCTCTTTTTTTTTTCAAACATAAGATAGCAATTACTTTAGAACACTTAGATATAGCTGTAAGTTTGTGTGGGTGGAGGAACAGAGAAATCAAGGTTTCCATGAAAACAAAAGGTCACCAACCTGTATACCCAACTGGACAAGGGTTTGGCGGGTTACAGTACGCAGGGAGAACTTTGTCAGTTTTAACTTCGTTTGGTTCTTCGTCGCGACCTGTTCCACCTAGGGAAGTAAACAAGAAAGTCATTAACCCTTTACCACACAGTCCTGGGTTTTAACAACCCTGAAAGAGCAGGACTTTAAAAACATTTTGAGAAAAGGAGAAAATGCTGGTAACCTGCACTTTCTCCTTTTTGCACAATGTTTTCTATCCTATCAAAGGCATTAGTCATCATTTCATTTACATTTAACTTTTCGTCTGCAAATACATTCATTTAGGGATAGTTCAAAATTATCGATCATTTGGTAAAGACGTAGATCTGTTTGAACAGTTATAAGGGAACAGAGGTCAGAATCCCGCAGATCAATATACTTTGGGATTTATTATTTTAGCAACAAATATACACATGAGCATTAATTAAGCACCACCCATTTTCAGTTATAAGGTTGTGTTCTCAACACAACTGCAGTTGTAATTCATGAAATGGAAACTTAAGACTTGGCTATAACTTCGTTAACGGAACACTCCAATGTGTCAATCCATCAACTACTGACACTGCTTCTACTTTTAGCTGTAATCTATCGACAGTCAGATAGGGACACTGAAAATGTCAAAAAATGATTATGTCCAAAACTATGGTCACATAGACTAGGTCACTGGTCTGACGTACACGAAATTCTCAACAAACTTTCAGTGCTCATGCCTCAGCCAACAGCAGTGGTGACATCAGTATCTGATGTATCCGCCCCTTAAACGGATGACTGCTGCAATCCTCCTCCTCATGCTGGAAATAAAACGCTGAATTCGCATCATTGGGGTCCTCTGCAACTCGCCATGGAGTGTACCTGGG
The DNA here is from genome assembly GCA_945859785.2 of Tridacna gigas. Classification (NCBI taxonomy): domain Eukaryota; kingdom Metazoa; phylum Mollusca; class Bivalvia; order Cardiida; family Cardiidae; genus Tridacna; species Tridacna gigas. The sequence continues at coordinate 9,504,854 of OX244029.2, read as the reverse complement.
CCAATTCTTGTAGATTTTGAACGGATGGATCCCTTGCTTGAACTTGACGCCCTAGATGGTCCCACATACATGTATGTCCCACAAATGCTCAATCGCGTTGAGATCAGGGATTCTTGCAGGCCAAGGTAATATGTCAATTATTTTTAGCGTTGCCCATAATGCTCATATGCTCATATGTATATGAGCCACGCTCTGGCAAAAAGGGTGGATCCCATGCTTGAACTTGACGCCCCAGATGGTCCCACAAATGCTCAGTCGCGTTGAGATCAGGGATTCTTGCAGGCCAAGGTAATATGTCAGTTATTTTGGGCGTTGCCCATAATGCTCATATGTATATGAGCCACGCCCTGGCAAAAAGGGGCTTAATGCATCCCCATGCTGCATGATACCATTGCAAGTCATCACATTATTTTGGATCCATTGTATCCATTTTCTCTAACGAAGGACTGAGTCCCGAGGTAGAATGATCCTCGGGCATGAAGAAAGGTGACCAAAAGCAAAAAGTTTCGGCCCAGGTCAGCCTGCGCGGACTGCGCAGGCTGACCTGGGCTGATACTTTTTGCAGGTGCATCAAGCCCCCTTTCACAGAGCATGGCTCAATATTATATATACTCGACCTCTTTCGACGGCTTAAAATATAGTTTACTGCCCATGATTTCAAGCGTTTTTAGAGAAGTATCCGTAGAGAAAATCTAGAGACATATGAGTAGGTGCTTTGGCTACCATGATGTCACTAAGCATATGTTTAAAAGCATAATACACATAAACAAACGAACGACAAGGTTTGGTTTTATGAGAATATGAAAAAATGTTAATGGGTATTTTCACTATAGGCATTACATGGTGATGATGATGATGATGACACTGATGAGGACTGTGATTTTGAAGAAGAAGAAGAAGAAGGAGATTTGATGATGATACCTGATATAAAATGGTAACCCGAAAGAGGAAGTTGTTTCATGTACTCTTGATCTCTAAGAACTGCCTCCCCGTAGTCACGTGCTTTTTTAGGGGCGGGTTCATCCATGACGTCAGGGTAAATCATTCCCCAGTCGTCCATTTTATCTGCATAGGGGCTCTCCGAATAGTACTCAGGCATCGGAGAATTCTTTACTTGTTCAACATTGTATAGGTACTGTAAGCCAGCCAATAGGTCTGCATATGACGAGGCACTGGTGACATAGACCAGGGCTGTAAATCCGAGTAGCTGGAGTATACACATCTTTGTTGCCTGTTGGAAACGGTAATTAAATTTGAGAGGCGCTCCGGCAAAGGGGGTTAAGTGCATTTTAGTGAAGCAAAATATCAAGGAAATTATCACAATTAATGTCATAATACTGTAATCATGAAATTAATTTTGTTTAACAACCGACTGAATCCTAACGTAGAATGGTCCTTTGACATGCGGAAAATTTACCAACAGCTAAAAGTTTCGAGCTAGGTCAGACTGCACGGACAGCCCAGGCTGACCTGGGTCGATACTTTTTGCAGATACATTAAATCTCCTATTCAAGGAGCATGGCACATTCTAAATTAACCCATAAACCTAGAAAACATTTCAGTCTAGATATTAAGACCCAGATACTTGCAAGTTTAGGATTGCTCTTGTCCAGAATGTCTCAGGAAAGCAGACATTGCAGATCAAAGATCAGTTTGCACGGTTTGTGAAGTCTGAGCTTGATATGAAACCGTTTTTTCGAAGTCGCCCATCTATGTAGAAATGTACTGAACTATTAAAATCGGTAGAATAAAACATCATAAAGAAAGCCGCAGTCTATGTAAAACTTGCAATCGCTAAAATACTGGAAATATTAGTTTTTATAGCTTTTTAAAATGTTCACTTTCTACAGCTTGATATTTTCTCTTGTACACTTTAAACGTACCTCTTTCTTACATTTGTTTTTCTATAACATCTTTAAATAATGAAGATGTACCACGATTTTCTGTATAATTGTATGTGCAACTGACGATGTACTTTGTTCATGTCATAATGAAATGGGCCATGCTCTGGCAAAAGGGGGGCTTAATGCATCTCCGTGATACATTATACCAAACAAGGCATCTCATACTTATTGATCCATAAAAGCCACTCTCTTTAAAGAACCGACTTAATCAAGAGGTAGAATGGTCATTAGACGTACAGAAAATTGATCAATAGCGAAAAGTTTCGGCCCAGGTCAGCCTGCGCGGACTGCGCAGGCTGACCTGGATCGATACTTTTCGCAAATGCATTAAGTCCCCTTTTCACCGAGCATAGCTCAAATATATTTTGTTCTGTTCTTATAATTCATGCTGTTCAATTTTCATAATTTAATTTAACCCCTTTGCCATACAACAAAATTCTACATTTCTCCAAATTGGGAGCATTTGTAAAATACAAATTATGCTGGCCCTAATGGTGAGATTAGTCTTTGAAGCATAGAAAACATTGTGGGAAAAGGAGAAAATGCTGGTTATCAGCATTTTCTCCTTTTCCCTCAATTGTTTTCAAAAACCTTCTTTTTCCGGGTCATTGAAACAATAGTACTTATTGTTTTCATAGACATTACATTGGCTATTGAAAAAAGCGACATTTTATGGAAATCACTAAACAGCTGTTTTTATCCATCGCATAAACTGTAAAATCTATAAGGCAACAACAAAATTAATGCTTATGTAGCTAAATCACAAAAAAAAAAAGTAAAAAGTATCGAGGAAACTGATTGAATTAGCAAAAGAAACAAACACAAAAAAAAAATCAAGTCAGAATTTTGGGGAGAAACAGAGAATTTTTAGAAGAATCATAAGAACCGTTCAGCACTAACCTGCTTGTTTACCACTAAAAGACTCCTGCAAATTATAGCGCGATCAATTCAATATGGCTACCGGCTACGTCAATACTCGCTCATTAGAAATGCCAATGACGGCTGCAAATCGATTTGGTCTCATGGACACAGAGAGATTTTCTTCCCTAATTCCGACTACAGTATTGATCGGTAAGTATTGTCATGCTGTGTGACCTCTGGAAGGATGCCGTATTGGTTATATGACAACGGAATTATGTTCATTCCTTTTATTGCCTTGGGCAACAAACGTAGCTTCTGCGGACACATAGCATGTCTGATCTTGGATCTTGGATCGACATCGTCCGTTTATATTTGATACTATGACCGCAGGGATTTTCCGGGTTTTTTCCCTATTTTCAGTGGATCTACATTCTATGAGTTAAAGCTCGACCGGGTAGATCAGTGGTTGGCTTATCTGACTCGTGACCTGGTGGTTGAGAGTTCGATACCTGGTTGAGGCAAACTTTCTTTCTGGCGATTTTTCGCCTCTCACCTGTGATGAATGTGAGAAAATAGTGAGTACTGTTTTTAGACAGCCCGGTAAAACATGCATAGGTGCACTGACCATCGTGATGTGAACTAAACTGTAAATACGGCGTTAAACTTCAATTCAAACAAAATCGATGAATTATACATGGATTTTTTTCTCTCCATAATCTGTTAGTAAAGAGTAAAGTCTAGAATCGTATTCAAATTTTGCGATGTGAATTACAGTCCCTCGCAACAATAGTAGATTGCAGAAACAGGAAGACTGATTAGAATTCCAGATTATATAGAGAGACAGTGATCTAGGGATAGAATGCAAAACGTTAATTTTGTTCGTCACGCAATAACAACCCTGAATCTGGAGCTTTGACCCCCTCCCAAACCACTGAAAGCCTTGGCTTCTATGTTCGTTTTTATTGTAATTATATGAGCCATGCTCTGTGAAAAGGGGGGGGGGCTTAATGCATTTGCAAAAAGTGTCGACCCAGGTCAGCCTGCGCAGTTCGCGCGGGCTGACCTGGGTCGAAACATTTTGCTATCGGTAAATTTTCTGCATGTCAAAGGACCAGTTTATCTCATGATTCAGTCAGTTTTTTTTTTTTTTCTTCTTTTTTTTTTTAACCCTTTACCGCACATTGCCGCCTTTTGACGACCCTGAGAAATAAGCCTTCTGAAAACATTGTGGGAAAAGGAGAAAATGCTGGTAACCAGCATTTTCTCCTTTTCCCACAAAGTTTTCTCTCTATCAAAGAAAAACTGCACTATTTGAGCCACATTAAAAGTGTCGTCTGGAAATGCCTTCAACTTGGACAGGGCTAAAATTTTGTCACTCACTCGAGTCGCCAGTAGTTCTCTACTATTCCAGGTTCCTCGGTTGTAGTCGCCACTGTTCACCAACGCAACTCTGTCAGTCGATGAAGATTTCTTTATCGGTCAACATCACCTATCACAATATTTTTACAATGACCAATCCCGGAATCGAAACCGGGAATCCCAAGCACAAGGCCGTAATCGTAACCAATTCATCACTATTGTCCTTCTGAAAGCCCATTCAACCCATTAATATAAACTTAATATTCACACCTTTTTCAACCCCAGGGGCCATTACCCATCATGCAAAGCGGATGTGTATCCTTGTTTAGTATTTTTCAAAACGTATCATACGGTAAGAAAACATTCTTCTGCATATCTCTAATGAAAACAAACAAACCCACAAACATACATACTAAACATAACTTGCAGTCTGATCTTTCATCTACACTTTCCCATATGGTATGTCAGATCCAGTGAAATCTACTTTGAAACCGCAATGCTTACGGTTTTGCGATTGACTACTAATTTAGCAGTTTACAATAACACTTACGGCCTCTAAGGGTTCTACATTTTTTCCCTCTTCAGAACCATCAGAAAGAACGAAACTGAACAGTGTTCATATTCTGTTTAATAAAAAATTGACACAAATATGTCACTCAAATATTGTAGAAAACGGTCTTTATTTAACGCAAACAACCATACGTCTAGTTTTCAAACCTACTCAGTCCTTTTCTATCTAGTCTGATCTTGATCTACTTATTATACAACTATTATCATGTTAACAGCGTTAACCAAACAATTTCCTATTTTAACGATCCTCAACAATAAACCGTTTGAAAACGTTGGGGAGAAATTAGTAAATGCTGGTAACCAGCGTTTTTCCCACAATGTTTCCTATCCCTTTCAAGACAGATTCCATTGCTTGATCCAATTCAGTTTGTCGTCTGCAAATCCTCTCAGTCTTGACATATGTAAATGAGCCATGCTCTGGCAAAGGGGGACTTAATGCATCTCCGTAATGCATGATACCAAGCAAGTCATCACATAATTAGGGATCCATAAAATCCGTTATGTCTAAGAACAGACTGTATCATAAGGTAGAGTAGACTGCCCAGGCTGCCCTCGGTCGATACTTTTCGCAGATGTGTTAAACCCCCTTTTCATACAGCATGACTCATTTTTTTTTTCCTCGTAGAAAGGAATCTATCCATGCATTGATGTCTTTTAACCCTTTATCACACAATCCCGATTTTTAACGACCCTGAGAAAGAAGCCTTTTGAAAATATTGTGGGAAAAGGAGAAAATTTTCTTCTTTTCCCTCAATGTTTTCTACTCTTCCCAAAATGAATTTCAATCTGTCAGTCATATTTATTTTGTCGTCTGCAACTGCTTTCAATTTGGACTAGTCTAAAATTTTGTAGTTTGGTAAAGGGTTAAAGAAAAAAGACTGGTTACATATTCTATTCATCGTTTTCGAAAAAGGTCTTTGAAAAAAAAAAAAAATCGCACAAGAAATCTAAATGATCCATATTCTGCGAATAGGGGGTTTAATGCATATGCAAAAATTATTGACCCAGGTCAGCCTGTCCATGTCGTGCAGGCTAACCTGGGTCAAAACCTTTTGCTACAGGTCAATTGTCTGCATGTCCAAGAACCCGTCTGCTTAATAATTCAGTCAGTTGCCAGACAGAATGGATTTTACGTATCCATGATTATGTGACCACTTGCTTGGTATAATGCATTACGGAGACGCATTAAATTCCCTTTTCCAAGACCATGCTTCAAATTTTTGAACGCCCCCCCCCCCCCCTTAAAATAAACGCAGATGTCTGTCTAGCTCTAGATCACCCTCATTCAAGAACTTACAGAGGCCACTGGTTCGAATCTCTCCCCCATCTCATAGATTCGTACAAGAACAACAACTGCTGTGTACAAGTTGCCGACTAATATACGACTTGCCTCCCCTATATCAGTGTAAAAAAAAAAAGAAAAAAAAAAGATGATTGCATTTGATGCATTAATTGATGAATTAATTTATTGTATGATGTTTAACATTTAACCAAACAATTTCGACTTTTATCGACCCTCATGAAGAAGGTTTTTGTAACCACCGTTTTCTCCTTTTCCCACAATAGTTAATACCCTATCACAGACAAATCTTATAATACTGTCGTCTGCAGGTACTTTCAGTGCAGACGAGTCCAGAATTTCTTCGTGTGGTAAAGAATTAACGCCATTTTCAAATTTATTTCAGTTATATTGCGGCGGCTGGTGCACCAATCCATGCGTTCCTGGACTTTCTTTTAACAACATTTAGCACCATGCTCCTTCCAAGCCACAAATCTGTCATCTAAACCGTCAGCGGTGAGAGAGACAGATGAATTCAGTCGCAAAGGCATTTGATGCTGCTCTTCTGTGTTTGCTATTTTCAACTTTTATACATAGAAAGCACAAACCTGTTAATTAAAGAACATTGTGGGGAAAATGGGGAGGATGTGCAAAATGCATTTTTTTTTTTTTTTTTTTTAAATCATGTGATTCATTCTTATTTTCTAAACTTTATAGCGATGTTTGAACCAATTTTCTTAATAACCATCTTGTCAGTTGACTTGCAAGTTCCGTGTCTTCTGCAGAGGTTTATCAATGGGAGGGAAAAATAAGCATTTAACTCTTTACCAGACGACAAAATTTTGGACCCAACCAAATTGAAAGTATTTGCAGACGACATATTAAATGTCACTCAAATTGTGATTTATGTCTTTGATAGGATAGAAAACATTGTGGGAAAAGGAGAAAATCCTGGTCACCAACATTTTCTCCTTTTCCCATAGTGTTTTCAGTTAGTCTTTTGTTTCAGGGTAGTTAAAACTCGAGATTGTGTGGTAAATGGTTAAGCCAGATGTCAGTGAATAAAAAAGGGTTTATTATAGATTTTAAAATATCATAATTATTTAACAGCGCAAAGCGGCTTTCACATCCATCCATCCATCTTTAAAAATAAAGTGATGAAGGAAGACGATTCGCGTACGGAAAAAGAAAGAAGATTGGTTTATACCCTACCTATTGTACTAAATATTGCCTGCCATTATTTTGAAACATTCACACTACCACTTAGTGAACGTTTATTGTGGAAAAACAGCATTGTTTCGTCTTGTAACCGTAAGTCAGGTATTTAGAAGTAAATATTGAATTCAAATATGTACCATTCTTTTCTCTGCAAACTACATTGCCCTTGTGCACTTAGCTTTCACCAGAAAAATCAGGCACCGTCACCTCATTCGGTCTCAATATTATTCGACCAAAAAGTACGAATGCGGAACATGTCCCTGATGCCTTGTCTGTGAAAATAAATTGTAGATCTCCAAATATAGAATCCAAACGCTATTGAAGAAGCAGACAAAGCCTGCATTGTTATAGAAAGGGATCTCTTGAAGAGTATCACTTCCACTTTAACTCTGTACCAGATAACAAAACCCAACTCTTCACCAAACTACATTTTTTTCATACTCGTTCACATTGAGAACATTAAATTACAGATAATAAATCAATCTTGACTCAAATGATGACACTTGTAACTTTTTGATATGGTAGAAAACATGGGAGACGGGGGGGGGGGGGGGAAGATGCTGGTTCAAAAAGGCCTTAGTTGGTTCCAAACCACTTAGTTACTTAGTATTTATTACTAATAGCTTATGTTGTCTTGTTATAACTTATACTGTCTTACTGACTTAAAGTAAACTTTATCGTATCTTTTCTTACCATTTTCTCTAATTCACTTAATTTTTCAAAGTCATTTCTCTAGGGGTTGTTTGGAAAAGTATTGAGACTCATCCATATTTAATGATTGTATGGTATTTAACACTGTTTTCAACATTATTTCAGTCATATCCCAGCAGCCAGTGCACCTATCCATGCTTTTCTGGAGTTTCTTTTACTAGTACTACGCACAATATCCTTTCCAAGCCACTGGCTGCTTTCTCACGTAAGTCATTACCATCGTAGAAACAATGGTCAGCACTGAGGGAGAAATCGCTATCATCAATCCTCTGAAAGAAACTGGCCAAGCTGTGGATCTAACCTGTGACTCCATGTTCTCAAATCCTGTATGCTACCAACTGCTGCTGGGCTCATCCCATTAAAGCATGTTGCAGACGACATTAGTACATGAAATAATTACGTAATTACTTTTATTGCTGCTCCCATAATAAGAATTGTCTGAAGAGCAGAAAACATTAATGGAAAAGAAGAATATCATAGTTGATACTATTTTCTTCTTTCCAAGCTTTGTCTCCAAAAGCTTTCTTTCTCAGGGTCACTTAGCCCTTTATCAAACAATACTCAGTTTTAACAACTCAGAAGAAGAATGCTGTTGAAAACATTGTGGGAAAAGGAGAAATTGCTTGTCACAAGCATTATCTCACAATGTAACAGAGAACTTCAGTTAATTTGTATTAATTAAGACCTTTCATCTGCCGAATACTTTCAATTTCGAGGTGTGTAAAATCTGTCATTTAGGAGAGAGTTAAACCAAAGAATTCCAATTTAATTAACTTTTACATTGTATGATATTCCAGAGTTGCTTCTAGGATGCGGGATTACGGGAATCCCGCGAAAATTAACGTCGGGGCGCAAAAATGTCATGCCTCTGCGCCCTATGTACCGCAAACTTTAGGAGAGTCCCGCAATTTTTGCTGTTTGTTGCGCCCAGTGTAATATATTTTATTAGTGGAGTGCAGCTTCCATTGTATCCGTGAGACCTTGTGTCGCAGCGACTGGTTAGAAAATTGATTCTGCTTGGTAGCCGAACATTCGTTGATTTCGTTACAGGTTTGAAATTCACGTATATGCAGTATCCCGCACTTGCAATATGCGAGTAAAATTAGAAAATGCGAACTGAATTTTCAAGTACTCGAAACAAAAATGCAAATTGTGGAAGGTCAGTTATGCAATTGAAATAAATTGTACATGCGAATATACAAATAAAGTAATCCTTTTCGTATTAAACAGCGGCAATATCACATTGAAAATTCCTTCGACGGGTATTTATAAATTTTCTGGGAATTTTCGAGAACTGTAAAATGGTTCTCGGCTCTACTCATTTAAATGTAAAGAGTCTGAAAAAAAAAAAAAAGAATCTTGCAATCGCCTAGCAACGGAGGATGAATCAAACATTGATCATCGTGTCAGAAAAGATTAGCCACTCTCTTTTAATATAACATTTGCGTCCGCATAAAATAAAAGTATGCCAAAGAAGTATCGTTGCCTATAAATGATTATTCGAAGATCTAAACTCCGAAATAAAACAGTACGAATCAAGCGTGAAGGACGCACGCATCGCTGTTATCACGGCTGAACGAGCTGTTCATGAATGAAAAACGTTACAGTGATGTAAATCCGCTTATCTACAGTAAAATGATGGGCCTAAAAACCCGCGAAAACCCATGACATAATATAATGTCAGTTTTACGTTGTCCGATCAGAGGCATTTTAGACAATCTTTTCAGGTTTAATAATGACTTTAAGCATTAAGTTTACACAAATATATGTATAAAACAATATGTGGGTACTAAAAATCTCCCTCTTGTTGTGAGAAAAAAAAAATCGGGGATTTTATGAAATGAAAATATTGAAAAACTTACAAATAAGACGGGGCGGTAGGGTGGGGATTAGGCCACTTTGTGTTACAATGCTAGCACTGGAACACGTGTTGAAGAGGTATAGGACATTCACAGATATTAAGCTGTCTTGTACTTGTTGTAATTCATTTCTCTCATTGGTTTTAAAACTTCATAAAAAATTAAAGTGCGTAACGTCAAGAACAAAACATGCACCTGAAAGGGTTCTAAAATAATGCCAGTCCCATAGTTACTTTGTCAGTGGGAAAAACAAGCCACTGACAAAAATATAAATTTGAGGGCCCCTTTTTTGGGAGTGATGGCCCCTTTTTTGGAAGTGAGGGGGCCCCAGGGCCCCACTTTAGAAAATCCTAGAAGCAACACTGATATTCAAATCTTTGGGCTTTTTGAACAGTATTTTTCACAAATTTGCAAACAAGGTAGATTCAAGATTTGATTGCATCTCCTGTGAAGTCTCATCTTTCTTTACACTCTCTGCAAAAGAAACAAAAACTTGCTTTGTGTAAAAATGGTCAGTTCTTTCAGATAATTTATACTTTATTTCCAGATCAAAAGAGATGAAACCAAGAAGAAAGGCAGACAGGGAGAACAAGAACTTGTCCCAGCTGCCCTCGGCAGAGAAGCATGTATATTTCACCGTGACCGTCTCAACAGTTGGATACATTTGTTATTGTGTATATAGAGACTCTATCAGTATGTATCAAAATTTTCTTCTTGGTAACTTAACCCTTTCCCAAACAAGCCCTGGTTTTCACGTGTCTGTAGTACAAGTCTTTTGAAAACACTGTGGGAAAAGGAGAAATTGCTCATAATGAGCAATTTCTCCTTTTCCCACAGTGTTTTCTACCCTTTTTGAGAACTTTCTGCCATTTTCATCAAATCTAAAATTGTCATCTGCAAACTCTTTCAATTTGGACCAGTCCAAAATTTGTCGTTTGGGAAAGGGTTAATGATTGATGAGAACTGTTTAATTCTATACCAGACAACAAAATGTTGTACTTTCATATTCAAAATATTTGTGGACGACAACCAGGCTAATCTCATCTTTGAAGTATTTGTCATACTTGCTTTGAACATGTTCTCCATTTCTGCGACAGTAGGGGACAGCTGTCCCAACAACCCTTAGCATAATACTGCTGTTCTACATGTAGAAATTTTCAATAGTTTTATATATTTTGTTTTCAGAATATGATGGTATACTTAACTTGTACGACTTTAAACCGGGATGGTGGATACTTGGAGAACGAGAACAAGATATTTCTAACTTTGAATGGCATTTTTGGTTTGCCATGTTTTGGAGAATAGTTCCATGGTATCTTGGTCATTTTGCCATTGGTAGACTTGTACAACTTCATGCTTCTCAGGTAACAAAGACTAAGTGCCAAAATTTCTCATTCACATACTTCAGGGAATAAAAAAATACCTGACATTTACGAACATTCCTTGTTGGAAAAAGTAGAATTTACCTATTGGGCTAATACAACTAATTGCAACTTTACCCATTGGTTTTTTCAGTTCCACTTATTCCTCCTTTCTTTCACTCTTACAAGATTTTTTCTATGTCTGAAAAGTAGCTTGTATAGTACTGAACAAGTCAGTTTTACCATTGTTGTCAGTTATAAGTATTGTTAATTGAAAAAAGTGTTTTTGTTTGTTTTTTGTTTACCAGACAATAAAACTTTAGACTTGTCAAAACTGAAATTATTTGCTGACAGCAAACTTGTTGTAGCTGAAATAATGGTAAATATATGTGAAAGTACAGAAAACCTGGTGGGAAAAGGAGAAAATGCTGGTAACCAGCATGTTCTCCTTTTCCAACAATGTTTTTTACCCTTCCCAAATGAAATTTTGATTTTTGAGTCACCTTTATTTTGTAATCTGCAAATGCTTTCAATTTGGACCAGTCTAAAATTTTGACGTTTGGTAAAGAGTTAATGTTCTTCTCATACATTTGTGCTAACTCTTTGCCAAATGACAAAATTTTGGACTAGTCCAAATTGAAAGCATTTGCAGATGACAAAATGAATGGTGCACAAATTAGGATTTCTTTTTGAAAGGGCCGAAAACATTATGGAAAAAGGAGAAAATGCTAGTTACCAGTATTTTATCCTCTTCCTACAATGTCTTCAAAGGTCCTTTTCCTTGGAGGTGGTTAAATCTCGGCATAATGTGGTAAAGGGTTAACCCTTTACCAGACGACAAAATTTTAGCCTTCTCCAAATTGAAAGCATTTGCAGACAACAATTTCAATTTGACTAAAATGGTGCAATGTTTCTTTGATAGGGTAGAAAACATTTTGGGAAAAGGAGAAAATGCTGGTTACCAGCATTTTCTCCTTTTCCCACAATGTTTTCAAAAGGCTTCTTTCCCAGGGGCGTCAAAAGGCATCATTGTGTGGTAAAGGGTTAAAGCAAGGTGAGGACAGATTGATTCAACTTTAACAACGCAAAACATTTAAGACTCATCCGTACTAAGAGTATCTGCAGACAACAAATCAAATGTGGCTCAACTGATGGAATATGTCGATGAAAGGATAGTAAACATTGTGAGAAAATGCTGGTTACCTGCAGTTTCTCCTTGTCCCAAGATGTTTTCAAAAGCCTTCTTCTACAAGGTTGTAAAAACAATTTTTTTTTGTAAAGGCATTAAGAGGAGATTTCCTTAATGACTCTGTAATTTTTACTATCTTTCAGATGAGGAAGTATGTTTTCCTTTTATACTCAGTAGTCAGTTTTAGCTGTCTGGTTGGATGGCATCCAGCTTTCTTGTTTACATTCCACTCTATCATTCTCTTTCTGGTTTCCTACTCAACACGACCTTTGGTTGTATGGATAACTTCCCTTGGACTACTGTCAACCTTGAACTTTGAGCCGTTTATTTCATTAATGGTTGGTAACTTATATTTGAAAACCCATTACATTGATAGAAAAAAATGTAAATATAAAATATCAATTGAGTTGCTATGTCTTTGCTTGGCAATAGGACTATGCAGTACCAAGCAAAAGATTGGACATCCTCATTACAAGAGTCAAATCAAGCTTGCTAACAAATCTAAATGAGCCATGCACTGTGAAAAGGGGGCTAAATGCATGTACAAAAAGTATCAACCCAGGTCACCCTGTGCATTCAATGTAGGCTGACCTGGATCGAAACATTTTGCTTTTGGTCAATTTTGTCCATGTCAAAGGACCATTCATGATTCAGCGGATTGTCAGACTAAATGAGTTTTATGGATCCTTAATTAGGTAATGACTTGCTTGGTATCATGTATGACTGAGATACATAAAGCCCCCTTTGCCAGAATATGGCACATTTCATATTTTTCTGATGTTTGGTTCTAGGACTAGCCATCTAATTTCAGTGATAAAGTTGGATCTGCAACAGACAAAAACAGTGTTAAATGTTTAAGGCAGAACTAAATTCACAGCATTTGCAGACAAAAAAATGAAATGTGGCTTAAATTAGGGATGGAAAATCAGGCTAAAATCTGATTTGATTATTTATTGGAATCCACTGTGTTGTCAGTTTAAAATCAGAAATTAATTGATTTGTTTTCAAAGGTTCCAAGTATGCAAAACCGAATGTATCGAGCTAATTTATAGCCAAGGATGCATGGTTAGAGAAAAAAACAGCTTGTTTTAACTCTTTACCTCACAATCCCGAGTTTTAACAACCCTGGGAAATTGGACTTTTAAAAACATTGTGGGAAAAGGAGAAAATGCTGGTAACCAGCATTTTCTCCTTTTCCCACAATATTTTCTAACCTTTCAAACACAGATCAAGTCATTTAAACCACATTTAATTTGTCATCTGCAAATACTTTCAATTTGGAACAGTCTAAAATAATGTCGTGTGGTAAAGAGGTAAGACAACCAACATTTTACACAAAGTTACACAAAAAGTGAAAGTATTATTGAATAACCAGCTACTAGCTCATGCACTCAGTAATAGTTACTCACAGAGGTAAAAGGAATAGGCACTGAAAATTGCTCAGGTAAATATAATATTTTTTCAGCAACAACTTGGTAAGAAATGACCAGATACTATCTGCAATATCAAATCATACCTTTGTTTGCATATTATGACAGTAGACCACGTCTGCAGATAACCACAGACATTCGTCCAAGTTATGCCTCAGAGGCTGCCTTTTGTTGAATGCAAATATCAACAGGCTGATAATCATACTTTCCTCTGAAAGTTGAAAAGCTGGCCAGTATTGTCTGCCATTATCCTTTGGTATCGCAGGAGTATCTTCTCTATCCATAAATACCAAAAAGGATATTAATTAGCAGCAATTAATTTTTGCTCATTCTTGCATCCAGAGATGATTGTTTCATTTTCCTCAATGATCACAGAATCACTAGCTTAAATGATGGATTTGCTTTAATAGGGTAGAAGACATTGTAGGAAAAGGAGAAAATGCTTGCCACCAGCATTGTCACCTTTTGAACTGAAAGCATTTGCAATGAATAATTTAGAAATAGCTCAATGTAAAATTTCTGTCTTTTAACCCTTTATTAAACAACAAAATTCAAAACTGGTCCAAATTGAAAGAATTTGCAGATCTATGCTAAAATAAATGTGGCTCCATGGTGGAGTTTGTGTCTTAAAGAGTAGAAAACATTGTTAGAAAAGGAGAAAAAGCTGGTAACGAGCATTTTCTCCTTCTCCCACAATGTTTCCAAAAGTGCTTCTTCATCTAGGTCATTAAAAGTCAGTATTGTGTGGAAAAGGGTTAAATGATAGAAAACATTGTGGGAAAAGGAGAAAATGCTGGTAACCAGCATTTTCCAACAATGTTTACATAAGCATTCTTCTTCCGGGTCCATAAAACCCGGGGATTGTGTGGTAAACCGTTAAAGTTTTGATATTTCACAGAAACAACTAATAGAAGATGATGAGGAGGAAAACTGGTATTATTTGTTGATGTTCACCCTTGCCTTGACAAATATCAGAGGAACAAGTTTTTGTTTAGAAAGATGTACCATGCTCAAAGAAAAGAAATTGATATCGAATAAAGGTATGTAGACCTTTATGTACACTGTCTATCTTTGAAGACTAATTGTTTAGCATGTTGACAACCCTTGACTGTTTGTATTAGAAAAAGACATGGGTTAACCCTTTACCACACAATCCCGACTTAAACGACCCTGAGGAAGAAGCCTTTTGAAAACATTGTGGGAAAAGAAGAAAATGCTGGTAACCAGCATTTTCTCCTTTTCCCACAATGTTTTCTACCCATCCCAAAACAAATTCCATTTTTTGAGTCATGTTTATTTTGTCGTCTGCAAATGCTTTCAATCTGGAGAGTATAAAATTATGTTGTTTGGTAAAGAGTTAATACTTTTTGCAGATACACTAACCCCCCTACCCCCATCCCCTGCTATGCACAGAGCAAGACTGTTATACATTTACTAGGCTTGTCTTTGAAACTTTTACTAAATTCAAAGTACATGTATTTCAAGAATCTTTTGTGTAGCTCCAGCTATAGTAAAGTTTTTATTTTGGTTTCATTTCTCGTGTAATGAGCCACAGGCCTTCAGCATGGTTCAACATTGAAAAAAACTTACAGATCTTGTCTTTGTTTCAGAGGAGGTGAAAATAGACTGCATGTATAATCAACTGAGTATTGACACAGGAAAGAAGAACTCTGAAAAGGAACATTTCAAGCATGCTGATAAGTTTGAGTACAGCATCACAGATTTACTTTGTTACGTCTTCTATCTACCACTGTTCTTTACTGGGCCAATCTTGACGTATAATTTATTCAGAGAGCAGGTGTGTATGCTGCATTTGTCATATTTGCTTTGTAACTCTTTACCAAACGACAAAATTTCGCACTAGGTCCAATTGAAAGCATTTCAGACGACAAATTAAATGTTGGTAAAAAATGATTTCTCTCTTTGATAGGGTAGGAAACATTGTGAGAAAAGGAGAAAATGCTAGTTACCAGCATTTTCTCCTTTTCCTACAATGTTTTCAAAAGTCTTGTGTACCAGGGTTGTTAAAAGTCGGGATTGTATGCTTAAGTGTTAATTTCTTACCCCAATGACAAAGTTCAAGACTTTTCAAATTTAAAAGCATATCCAGATGACAGATGGAAGTCGAATCAAATGATTGGATATTTCTTTGAAAGGGCAAAAAATGTTTTGGGAAAATGAGAAAATACTGGTTACCAGCATTTCTGTTCATTCTCACTATTTTTTTTAACCCTTTCCCAAACGACAAATTTTGGACTGCTCCGAATTGAAAGAGTTTGCAGATGACAATTCTAAATTTGATGAAATGGCAGAAAGTTATCAAAAAGGGTAGAAAACACTGTGAGAAAAGGAGAAATTGCTCGTTATGAGCAATTTCTCTTTTTCCCACAGTGTTTTCAAAAGACTTGTACTGCAGACAAGTGAAAACCAGGGCTTGTTTGGGAAAGGGTTAAAAGTCTTTTTTTTTTAATCAGGGATTTTTAAGGTTGGGATTGTATAGTAAAAGAGCTGAATATTTCCTAGGGGAGGATCTGCATTGGATGAGTGGTTATGATGTTGGATTTTCAGACAAGAAGCTTGTGGTTTGATCCCTCTATGCTGTGTTGGTCTGGTAGCAATGTCTTTGGGCAATGCAGAACAGGCTCCTAACCTAGAATTGATAAAAGGCAGGAAACACAATGAATAAGTGACATGGGTGTGGAAATACTATGCCCAACTCGGGGGGAAAATTCAGCGTACAAGTGACTTTTTTCAGACTAGTTGTCCACCGACAAGTAGAAAATATGAGGAAAATTTTGAAACGAAGATCTGTTGTATATACGTATCCAGAGAAATACATAAGCTCTCACTTCGTACAAAATGACATTTTGAATGATAAACAGTGTCTCAAGATGATTCCTGATTTTTGGAAACCCAAAATACACATTTGGCCTACGTCTGCATTCACCGCATACGACAAGATTGGTAAAATATAAGGCTGTTTTTTGCACATCAATTTTAATTGCTTTGAAAAATGTCTGAACACAAAGATCATCATTATGGATTAAAATAATTTCAATAGTATCATTTAAGCTCCAATTCAGAGATTTTTTAACACAATGTCGCACACCTGAAAACTTTAGCCTTTAATCTGATTTTTAACAGCCTGGGTGCAAAATGGGCCTTGATTTAACACCTCTGCCAGAAGTTTTCTCAATCCGAAATTGTTTTGTTTTGGACAAGTGAGCCACACTGGCGGACAAGTAGATTTTTGTAATTTACTTGTCTGTGGACAAGTAAAAATTTTTAAGATTTCCACACCCCTGAGTGAGCAGCCACAGTGATAGAACTGAAATACTGTTGAAAGTAGCCTAGAACGCCATTTAACTATCAACAAGAGAACAGAATTTTAGACTTGTCCAAATTTAAAGCATATGCAGAGTAGGGTAGAAAACATTGTGGAAAAAGGAGAAAAACCAGCATTTTCTCCTTTTCTGACAATATTTTCAAAAGGCTTCTTCCCAGGGTCTTTAAAACCAGGGATTGTTTGGTAAATGATTAACTTTCTACCAGATGACAAGACTTCAGACTTATTAAAATTGAAAGCATGTGCAGATGACAAATGTGACTCATTTGGTGAGATTTGAAAAAGTAGAAGGCAATGTTTGATAAGGAGGGAGTGGGGGTTAGCAGCTTTCCAACATTGTTTTCAAAGGCCCTCTGCCACAGGATCATTGGAACATGGGGTTGTTTGGTAGAGGGGTGTGGGGTAGGTTAGTGCCTTTCAGATTAACCCTTTCCCAAACAAGCCCTGGTTTTCACGTGTCTGCAGTACAAGTCTTGAAAACACTGTGGGAAAAGGAGAAATTGTTCGTAACGAGCAATTTCTCCTTTTCCCACAGTGTTTTCTATCCGTTTAGAGACCTTTCTGCCATTTTCATCAAATTTAAAATTGTCGTCTGCAAACTCTTTCAATTTGGACTAGTCCAAAATTTGTCGTCTGGGAAAGGGTTAACTCGTTACTACACATTTTGGGCTTTTAATGACCCCGAGAAAGAAAGCTTTTGAAACTCTTGTGGGAGAAGAAGAAAATACTGTTAAACAGCATTTTCTCCTTTTCCCACAATGTTGTCCACCCTACCAAAGACAAATCCTATTATTTGAGCCATATTTTATTTGTTGTCTGCAAAATACTTAATGGTTCCTGTTTGGACAAATCGTAAAATTTGTTGTGTGGTAAAGAGTTAAACATACTTTTAGGATATGGAATAATGAACATGAATTAATTCAATGCTAAACAGGTCTGAGTTTTGAAGACCGTGAGGACAAAAACTTATGAAAACAGCACTACAATGAGAAAATGCTGGCAACCAGCATTTTCGCTCAATGTTTTCTATAAATTAAGCCACATTAAAGAATGATGTCCTCTGTAAATACTTCCAGTATGGACGAGTCTCAAATTTTGTTGTCTAGTAAATTGTTAATTTTAACCTTAGCATACAAATAGTCTGCCAGCCCAGATGATAAGCATATCTGACTTGTGACCTGGTGGTTGAGAGTTTGATACCTGGTTGAGGTAAACTTTCTTTGAGGCAATTTTTCACCTCTCACCCCTGATGCTTGTGGGAAATGTAGATCAGTGGCTTGGAAAGAAAGTTGTGTCAGCACTGTTGTGAAAAAGCCAGAAAAAACATGTGTAGGTGCACTGACCGATGTGACATGACCTAAGCTGTTAAAACAGCATTAAACTCCTATACAAACTAACAAAGAAATAGTCTAATGCTCTTTATATTTCTCTTATTTCAGATAAATACGCCAGCACCAAGTATGAATGCTGCCAGACTGAAGTCCCTTGGATTGAACTTTTTACGATTCGTCTTTTGGGCTTTCTTTAATGAGTTCATCCTACACTTTATGTACTTTAATGCTCTGCAACACAACTTTACTGTACTGCGGACGGTGTCACTATTCACTTTGGCAGGCCTAGGATATAGCCACGGTCAGTTTTTCATGCTAAAATATCATGTGATGTTTGGATTACCGGCCAGTGTGGCGCGCCTCGATAATTTGGATCCGCCTCAAGGCCCCAAGTGTATTTCATATATTTACTTGTATTCGGACATGTGGAAGTAAGTTTGATTTTCTTCCCTTCTTCTTCCTGTCCTTCTCCTTATTGTTGTTGTTATTGGTGTGTTGTTGTTTTTTTTCTTCTTCTTCTTCTTCCTCTTCTTCTTCTTCAAAAGTTGTTATCTGCTTAACAGCATGAAGACGGGTTTGAAAATTGTCTGTATAATGGGATGTTTGTGGTGCTTCTTTTCTTATTTGGACATTTACTATGCACCACACTGTCTCAAGTCCATCATGAATTTTCCAGTAGCAAAGCTACAGCACTGTACTGACTTTCTGTTTTATCAGTTTAATCTGTATTGCAGCAAAATGCAATTAATTTTTAGTGACACACATGATGAAGGACAAATTAGTAAATCTTCAGTTACCTAAAGCCCTTGTAGAAGTCTTTTATAACATGCAAAAAACTAACGAAATTTATCATGTTTGGCGGCCATTTTGTGTGTATTTTGGGGAATGTCAACACCTTGAGAAAAAAGACTGATTAAGCTTTTTTTCATATGTTTAGCATTTAAATTGAAAATATTTGCATTTGAAACAAAGGGGTATTGAATATGTAAGCAATAGCATGTTCAAATTGTAGTTTTGTCCTCTGTTTGTGAAAATAAGAGAGTTTCAAAGTGTGCACAAAATCTGTGTGCAGATTTCAACTGATTTTTTAGTGTGATAGTGATCGTCTCTGTACCCGGAGGCGACCAATCAAAAACTAAAATCAGCTTTGGGGACAGTTATCTGTACTAGGTTTGAAAACATGTTTGTAAAATATCTTGATAATGAACTATTTACCATACGACAGACTTTTTAACTAGACCAAACTGAAAGCGTTTGCAGGAAAAATAAAAAAAATAGCTCAAAATGATGACTACCGCCTTTAAAAGGGTAGAAAACATTGTGGGAAAAGGAGAAAATACTGGTTACTAGCATTTTCTCCTTTCTCACAATGACTTCTAAAACTCTCTTACTGTGGATCGTTAAAACTCAGGATTGTGTGGTAAAGGATTAATATGGATACTCCCTATTCTTACTAGTGGAACTCTTCAAGGTAAAGGTACATTTAGACCTACCATTGGAGTGACATGTAAACAAAAAGAAAAACATGGCAACAAAATAAGTATTATCTGTCTGCTAAGTCAGTCATAGTTATATTCCATTGTGTGACAGTATCTACACTAACAGAGATACACTTCACTGTGATGCAGTGTCTACCTTGCATATTAACCCTTTACCAGATGACAAAATTTTAGCCTTGTCCAAATTGAAAGCGTTTGCAGACGACAAGTTCAGTGTGACTCAAATGATGGAATTTCTCTTTGATATGGTAGAAAACATTGTGGGAAAAGGAGAAAATGCTGGTTACCAGCATTTTCTCCTTTCCCACAATGTTAACTAAAGGCCTCTTTCCACGAGTCGTTTAAAGGCGTCATTGTGAGTAAAGGGTTAATACCATCTATCTACCGAATTATCTATGCCTTCGTATAAAAGTATCTACACAAACAGAGAAATGGTTCACTGTGCTGCAGTGTCCATGTTGCATTCTTTAACTTGCTTTCTCACTTGTTATTCTCTTTAGTTAGTTTATGTTGAGTTTAAGCTCCAAAGGCAGGCAAGCTTATGTCATGGTCCTGTGTCCGTCGTGCGTGTGTACGTGCATGCGTGCCTGCGTTAACTTTTCTTTCAAAAATCTTTTTCTCTGAAACTACCCATCTAATGTTGACCAGGCATCACAGAAATAATCCTGCCATTGTCCTCTTTAGAATTTCTTGAAAGAATTTGATTCCTGTAAAAACTCTGGTTGCCATGGCAACAAAACTGAAAAATATTTGAAATCTTTGAAAATCTTCTTGTCTAAAACCATAAGACCTAGGGCTACCAATTTGGCATGTAGCTTCGTCTAATGGACTTCTACCAAGTTTCTTCAAATTAAAGCCCTGGGGCCAAATTGGCACTGCCCCAGGGGTCACAGATTTTACATTTGCTTAATATATAGGAAATCTTTAAAAATCTTATTGTCCAAAACCATAAGGCCTTGGACTACCACATTTGGCATGTAGCCACATCTAGTGGACCCCTACCACATTTCTTCAAATTATAGCCCTGGGGCCAAAATTGGCCCCACCCTGGGGTAAAAAATTTTACATGGGCTTATACAGTGGAATCCCGGTAGTCCGAACGTCGCTGATTCGCAGGTATGTGTTGGTCCATATGCTCCCTCCGGTCCCGATATTTATCCTTCTTTATCATTGTTATGCCCCCCTTCGAAGAAGCGGGGGTATATTGCTTTGCACTTGTCGGTCAGTCCGTCGGTCGGTCGGTCCGTAGACCACATTTTTGTCCGGAGTATAACTCAAAAAGTATTTCAGGTATCATCTTGAAACTACGTAGGTGGATAGATCTCATTAAGGAGAAGTGCAGTGCACAAGAATCATAACTCTTCCCATTATATTTATGGAGTTATTGCCCTTTGTTGATTTTCATACTTAATTTTTGTCCGGAGCATAACTCTAATAGTATTTCAGGTATCATCTTGAAACCTCATAGGTGGATAGATCTCATTAAGGAGAAGTGCAGTGCACAAGTACCATAACTCTGCCCATCATATTTTTGGAGTTATTGCCCTTTGTTGATTTTCATACTTAATTTTTGTCCAGAGCATAACTCAAAAAGTATTTCAGATATCACCTTGAAACCTCATAGGTGGATTAATCTTATTAAGGAGAAGTGCAGTGCACAAGAACCATAACTCTGCCCATCATATTTTTGGAGTTATTGCCCTTTGTTGATTTTCATACTTAATTTTTGTCCGGAGCATAACTCAAAAGGTTTTTCAGATATCATCTTGAAACTTTACATGTGGATAGATCTTATTCAGGAGAAGTGCATTGCACAAGAACCATAACTCTGCCCATTATATTTTTGCAGTTATTGCCCTTTGTTGATTTTCGTACTTAATTTTTTTCCGGAGCATAACTCAAAAAGTATGTGAGGTAAAATCATGAAACCTTATAAGTTGATAGTTCACATAAATGGGAAGTGCATTGCCCAAGAATTGTTAATTTATCATTAATAATTTTTGAGTAATTACCCTTTGTTCGTTTTTACACTTTGAACTTAACAGTTTATAATCACATGTTATATGTAGAATTGGATGCCATTAGGGGGGCATACATGTTTTACAAACATCTCTTGTTAAATTACTCCTGATATTTCGCATGTGGGTGGTTCGTACTTCGAAGTATATTTCATGTCCCCGAAGTATCATTCACACACAAATTCACACTATTAGTCCGTAATTAGTCGGTAGGTTAGCCGTAGATTAGTTAACCCACCATCAAACTTATGATGGTGTTAAAACTGGTGACCAGCCTGGCTTTTCACACCTGTTAATTAACGATGTTGATTTGGTATCAATCAGCGGCTTAGTGCAATTGTAATTAAAAGTGTCGTTTGGTTGTAATGTCATTCAATCCTTCGATTAACCCCTCCTTACGGAAGGCACATTTAAATTGTCGTCTGCAATTTCTTTCAGTTTGGACAGGTCTTTATTTTTGTCACGTGGTAAAAAAAGAAGACTTGAACACATTGTCGGAAAAAGAAATTCGTGATTCGCGTTTATGTTTTTTACCCTTTGGAAGGCAAACTATAGCCACATTTAAATTGTTGTCTTTAATTTTTTTCAGTTTGGACAAGCCTACATTTTTGTCATTTGATAAAGAGATAAATAAATTAATAATTAAGGTCTGGAAATACTTTGAGTGATTTGATCTCCTGAAGGGGAAGTCACTCTGACGGATTTCAACATACAAAAACATCGGATATTTTTTTTCATGTGTTTGTATTGTGATACATAAACATGTATTTATATATGGATGAAAAGTAAGGATGAGTAACTTTCCATTTATTTATTTCTTGAAACCAAGCCCCAGGTAGAGGGTTCTGTAAGACATGTTACGTAAATCCAACTTGTATTTCTGTATATGGTTACGAAAATGTCCGATCACAGTCAAACTTTTTGTTCCGTACAACCGGTAGTTCGTATAAAAAATCCCGGTCCCTTGCGCTTCGAACTAACCAGGTTCGACTGTATAGGGAAAACTTTCAAAATCTTCTGGTTCTAAACTATATGGCCTAGGGCTACCAAAGTTTGAATGTGGTGTCATCTGATGGCCCTCCACTAAGATTCTTCAAATTATAGCCTTGGAGCCAAAATTGAGCAGTTGAATCGAAATAAACCCCGCCTTTCATGTTTTATTAAGAAAATTGAGAAAATCTTCTTATTTATAACCGTATGGGTTAGACCTGTACTATTTGGTATGTGGCTGTATCTTGTTGACCCATACCAGGATTCAAGTAATAGCCCATAATTATAGCTTGAAATCATAATTTTAAGTTAAAAATGGACTCGCCCTGGGATCACAGTTGGGCTTGACAAAACTTTATCAGGCTCCTTGTTCAAAACCTTTCTGCCTAGAATTGTAATGTTTGGTAGGAATGATTTGCATGCATTAATAGCCAGTGGAGCGATACAGGGCCATCATGCCCTCTTGTTCTGTAATATTACCATCATATCCCTATAATCTCACACTGCCTTGGAAATTTTTTTCATTTTCATACTAAATGTGAAGACAAGTGCTTACAGAGGAAAAAGTTCATTTTGTGCAGCTCTGAAAGATTAAAATCATTTCATGAGGACTTGATGAAGAATAACTGTTATCATGTGGACTTCCTATTTATAAAGAAAAAGAAACAAACCACAATCTTGCAACTGAAAAGATTTTATTAACATTTGAACATCTTCATTTGTGCCTTAGAGTCTTAAATAATTCACTGGCTCTTTGATATTTTTATACAAGAAAAAAGTATCAAAGTTGCAGTTTTTAAACTGTTTACCACAGGACAAAATTTTGGACTTGTCAAAATCCAAGGCAATTGCAGTTGATGAATTGAATGTGGCTCAAATGATAGGATGTGTCTTTGAAAAAATAGAAAACATTTTGGGAAAAGGAGGAAATGCTGGTTACCAGTAATTTCTCCTTTTTCCCACATTGTTTTCAATAGTCCTCTTCTTCAGGATTGTTAAAACTCGGGATTGTGTAGTAAAGGACTAAAGCTTTTTTGGAGTTAGAATATGTCACAAAATATCAGACTGTGTAGATCCAAGATTTGGTTACATGTTATGTGCAGTCTGATCTTGATCTACCCTGTCGACAAACAAAATTGAAAACAAGCTCAGATCTGCAAGGGGAGGGTGGATGGCTTTTATCTGTTACTTTCCTATTATAACCTGTTTTGAACCCTTATACCAAATGACATATTAATGGCATTTGCAGACGGCAAATTAAATGTTTTTCAAAATATTATATTTGTCGTTAATAGGGTAGCATACTCAGTTTGTGAGACCATAAAACAGGAAAATTACACTTGAATACACGTTAGAATGGTGAAACTTTGCAGTATAATAAATTAGTTGTCCATTCAGGTAGCAGGGCACTTTACGGCTCTGGGCAGCCATGATTTGCCACAGCCAGAACAAGATTTTCAAATGCCCTGCCATATGGCCGGACAACTGATATGCACCAAACAACAATATTTTAGACTGGTATTATATTGTAAGCATTTCATGATAGTGAACTAAGTACAGCTAAAGTGAAGAGTTTGAAAGGTCAGAAAGGTTAGAAAACATCAACCCTTTCCCAAACAACAAATTTTAGACTTTTTGAAATTGGAAGCATCTGTAGATGACAAATCTGAAAGTGACACAAATGAAGTTCCTTGACAGGGTAGAAAACATTATGGGAAAAGGAAAAAATGCTGGTCACCAGCATTTTTTCTTTTTCCAACAATATTTTCAAAAGGCCTCTTTCTCAGGGTCGTGAAAATTGTTTGGTAAAGGGGCAAGGGGCAATTTCTCTTTTTCCCAGAATGTTTTCAAAATGGCTCAATGGCAAGACAAAGACAGTTGTCTGCAGAAGGTATTGCTTTTATCCTTGACCAGAAGACAATGCTATAAGACTTCCAAGAATTGACTCTTTACCAAACAACAAAATTTTAGACTTGTCCAAATTGAAAGCATCTGCGGATAACAAATTAAAGGTGGCCCAAAAGAGGAAATTTCTCCTTGATAAGTTAGAAAATATTAAAATGGAGAAAATGCTGGTTATTAGCATTTTCTTCTTTTCCCACACTGTTTTCGAAAAGCCTTCTTCCTCATGGTCGTTTAAAGTCAGGATTGTTTTTTGCTTTAGCAGACAAAATAGATTTGTCTCAAATGTTGACTTTTTTTTTTAGCTCACCTGAGCACAAAGTGCTCATGGTGAGCTATTGTGATCGTGCTGTGTCTGGCATCCATCGTCCGTCGTCAACTTCTTACCTTGTGTACTACACTGTAGAGGCCACATTTTCAGTCCGATCCTCATGAAACTTGGTCAGAATGTTTGTCTTGATAAAATCTCGGATGAGTTTGAAATTTGGTGGGGTCAAAAACTAGGTCACTAGGTCAAATCTTAAAAAAAAAAACTTGTGTATGCTCTAGAGGCCACATTTTCAGTCCGATCCTAATGAAACTTCGTCAGAATGTTTGTCTTGATAAAATCTCAGATAAGTTTGAAATTGGGTCATGTGGGGTCAAAAACTAGGTCACTAGGTCAAATCTTAGAAAAACCTTGTGTGCGCTTTATAGGCCACATTTTCAGTCCCATACTAATGAAACTTAGTCAGAATCTTTGTCTTGATGATATCTTGGAAGAGTTTGAAACTGGGTCACCTCAGTTCAAAAACTAGGTCACTAGGTCAAATCTTAGGAAAACTAGAGGATACATTTTCAGTCCGATACTCATTAAACTTGGTCAGAATGTTTGTGTTGATAAAAACTCAGATTAGTTTGAAATTAGGTCATGTGGGGTCAAAAACTAGGTCACTAGGTCAAATTAAAGAAATACCTTGTGGGCCACATTTTTCGCTCAATTGACTTGAAAAGTGGTCAGAATGTTTGTCTTAATTAAATCTCAGATGACTTTGAAATTGGGTCATCTGTGGTCATAAAGTAGGTCACTCGGTCAAATTAAAGAGATACCTTGTGGGCACTCTAGAAGCCACATTTTTCGCTCAGTTGACTTGAAAAGTGGTCAGAATGTTTGTCTTAATTAAATCTCAGATGACTTTGAAATTGGGTCATCTGGGGTCATAAAGTAGGTCACTAGGTCAAATTAAAGAAATACCTTGTGGGCACTCTAGAGGCCACATTTTTTGCTCAGTTGACTTGAAAATTGGTCAGAATGTTTGTCTTAATTAAATCTCGGATGAGTTTGGAATTGGATCACCTGGGGTCATAAACTAGGTCACTAGGTTGAATGAAAGAAATACCATGTGGACATTCTAGAGGCCACGTTGTTTGCTGAATTGACTTTGAAATTGGTCAGAATGTTTGTGTTAATTAAATCTCGGATGAGTTGTGGTTTTAAACTAGGTCACTGGGTCAAATTAAAGAAATACCTTGTGGGCACTCTAGAGGCCACATTTATTGCTCAGTTGACCCAAAAATTGGTCAGAATGTTTGTCTTGTTGAAATCTTGGATAACTTCAAAATTGGGTCACCTGGGGACATAATCTAAGTCACTAGGTAAAATTTAAAAAATACCTTGTTGGCAGTATAGAGGCCACAGTTATTGCTCAATTGTCTCGAAAATTGGTCAGAATCTTTGTCTAAATAAAATCTCGGATGAGTGTGAATTTGGGATACCTTGGGTCATAAACTAGGTCACAAGGTCAAATTAAAGAAATACAGTAAAACACCACTATTAAGACCACTTTGGTTCTTTGACAAAGTGGTCTTAATAGCGGGGTGGTCTTAATACTGGATTTTGACTGCCATGCAATGTAAAAAGTCTTCTGTATCTTGAAAAGGCTTAATTAATCCTTTCGTTTTTGGCAAAGTCTTCTTTTCCCACAATGTTTTCAAAATCTTTTTATCTCAGAGGCATGAAAAGTCTTTCCAAACAATTCTTATTTTCTCATAATGTTTTCAAAAGCCTTTGACATCAGAGGCATTTAAAGTCGTTCCCAAAAATTTCTTTTTTAACTTCAGAGTCATAAAATGTCGTCTGTACAAGGAAAATGCTTAATTAATCCATTTCTTCTGAGCAATGTCTTCTTTTCCCACAATGTTTTCAAAATCGTTATATTTTAGAGGCATGAATAGTTGTTCCAAACAATTTCTTATTTTCTTATAATGTTTTCGAAAGCCTTTCAGAGGCATGAAAAATCTGTCCAAGCAATTTCTTCTTTTCCCATATTGTTTTCATAAGCCTTTGACTTCAGAGGTGTGAAGTCTTCTCTAGCTGCGAAAGGGTTAGTAAAAGGCTTCTTGTTTTTTACGATGTTATTCAAAGGATTTTCTAAACACAAAAGGATGCAATGGTCAAGAAGAAGAATGGTTTAGCTGCGAAACACTTTTTCTAGAACAAAAAAATCTCCGTCAATAAACTCTTTTCTTTTCGTTTCCACTAGTTTCACATTTCAAACTATCACGAGAAAAAAATAAAAACACCCACCTGTGTTTTCCCTATTTTAAACTGTGTGAAAACAGTGCATCTGAAAGACAGAATTTGTTTGAATGAAAGTCTTTAATCAACAAACTGGTGGTCATTAATTGCCAATCAAGTCCAGTCAGTCAAATCAACAAACAGAACAGTTTGTGGTTGTCGTAATTGGTGATTGCCGTAAATCACATGTCGTAAAACCCAGATCCAATGTAAACAACTTTGTTCGCCACCTAGTATTGATAATGATTTCACAAGGTGTGAAGTGATGGTCGTAAGTCGGGTGTCATTTTAGACGGTTTCCTTTAATTAGTTGTTAATTTGCTGGTCGTTATACGGAATAGCGGGTGCCCGTTTTTACCAGAGGCAAATCACTTGAAATAAAGAACACAAAGTTTGGTTCTGGAAAAAAAGGGTCGTAATAGCGGGTTACCCGCTTCACTGAGAGGTCGTTAGGCGCAGTGTTTCAGCCGGGACGCGCCATAGCGGGATTCCCGCAAAAAAAAATAACGATTCCCGCACATTTCCAACAATGGCACTCCAAAACTGGCGCAAAAAAATCGTGTCTGTCCCCAAAAATTTATTTTCGCGTATATAAAAGCGCCAGGGTACGAAAGACCGTGGGACGAATCGTATTGGTACGAAAAGTAGGATGACGAAAAATATATACGACTGTGTGACGAGCAGTATTGAAAATTAAACTTTTTGCATCAAATCTTTATTCACTTCACTAAACCAGTCTGGAATTTTCATTCCAGGTTCCCCATTTATATGTTCTTGGTATGTGAATGCGATCTAAAGCTGGTAATTATATCTACGCAACGCTTTTCAGACGACTCTGTCTTCGTAAAAATTTTACAAAAATGAAAAGACAAATTTCAAGGAGCGGAGAATCTTCAGTTCTTTAAGGTATGAAAAGTTGCAAAAATTTGAAGATTAATGTTTAACACCTCCTCCCTCCCCCCATGACACAGGTGATTGGTCCCTATTTAGGACTCAAGGGGGCCAACTGGCCCCCTTCTGAGCAATCCTAGCTGAAACACTGTTAGGCGGGGTTTTACTGTACCTTGTGGGCGTTTTAGAGGCCATATTTATTGCTGAATTGACTTAAAAATTGGTCACAATGTTTTTCTTGATGAAATTTCAGATGAGTTTGAATTTTGGTCACCTTGGGTCATAAACTAGGTCACTAGGTCAACTAAAAGGAATTTTTTGTGGGTGCTGTAGAGGCTACAATTCTTACTCAATTGACCTGAAAATTGATCAGCATGTTTGTCTTGATAAAATCTTGGATGAGTTTAAAATTGGGTCACATAGAGTCATAAACTAGGTCACTAGGTCAAATTTAAAGAAATATCTTGTGGGCGCTCTAGTGGCCACAATTCTTGCTCAGTTGCCCTGAAAATTGGTCAGCGTGTTTGTCTCGATAATAACTCGGATGAGTTTGAAGTATGGTCACATAGGGTCATAAACTAGGTCACTAGGTCAAATTGAAGAAATACATTTTGGACACTCCGGAGGCCACATTTTCAGCTCAATTGACCTGACAATTGGTCAGAATGTTTGTCTTAATAATATCTCAGATGAGTTTTAAATTGGGTCATTATGACCCTGGAATGAAATTTCGCCTATTGACTCAGGTGAGCGATCCAGGGCCATCATGGCCCTCTTGTTTTGAAAGTGGTGAAAATGTGGGGAACTGAGAAACTGCTAGTTATTACCATTTTCTTCTTTTTCCTTCTATGTTTTTGACAGCTATGTTTCCCGGGGTTGTTAAAACATGTGATTGTTAAGGGTTAACCCTTTACCAGATAAAAGAAAGAGTTGCTGGAATTGAAAGCATTTGCAAATGCCAAAATAATGTGGCAGAAATGATAGAATTAGCTTTGGAGAGGACAGGAAACATTGTAGGAAAAGGGAGAAAATGCAGGAAATGACAGAAAACATCATTGGAAATGGAGAAAAGGCCAGTTTCCAGCATTTTCCCCTATTCCCTCAATATTTCCAAAAGCTCTCTATCTCAGGGTTGTTAAAACAGGGGATTGTTTGGAACATAGATCTTACAGTCTCTTAACTTTTTACTACACATTCCCAACAACCTCAAGGGAAAGGGCTTTCGAAAACATTGTGGAAAAAGGAGAAAATGCTAGTTACCAGCATTTTCTCCTTTTCCCACAATGTTTTTGACTTTTTTTATCAACAAAGTCCAACAATTTTAGTTACATTTGCCATCTGCAAAGTTTTTCAATTTGGACAAGTCCACAATTTTGTATTTTGTTAAAGAGTTTAACTGTGCACTTTGAACTCTTTACCAGAGGACAACACTTTAGACTTGTCCAAATTGAAAGCATTGACGGAAAATAAATGTGGCTCAAGTGATCAGGTTTGTCTTTGAAAGTGAAGAAAATTTTGTTGGAAAAAGAGAAAATGCTGGTTACAGGCATTTTATCCTTTTTCACAATGTTTTCAAAAGTCATCCTTCTAGGATAGTATGTACACTATAATTATCAAACTCTTTACCAAACAACAAAATATGAGACATGTCCAAATTGAAAGAATCTGCAGACAACAAAATAGATGCAACTCAAAAATTGAAATTTGGTTTTTTGGAAGGGTAGAAAACACCGTTCAACGGTTGGAAAATGAGAAAATGCTGGTCACCAGCCATTTCTCCTTTGCCCACAATGTTTTCAAAAGCACTTTCCTTCAGGGTCTAAAATCTCGGGATTTTGTGGTAAAGAGTTAAGGAACAGAAATAATTATCCACCCAGGAGTTTGATCTGTTGCCTTTGGCTATATTACAT
Organism: Tridacna gigas; assembly: GCA_945859785.2. Lineage (NCBI taxonomy): Eukaryota > Metazoa > Mollusca > Bivalvia > Cardiida > Cardiidae > Tridacna > Tridacna gigas. The sequence continues at coordinate 9,474,669 of OX244029.2, read as the reverse complement.
TTCTACCTGAGGAATCAATTTTTAGCCCACAAGATTAACCCTTTACCAGACAACAAAATTTTAGCCTTGTCCACATTGAAAGCATTTGCAGACAACAATTTCAGTGTGGCTCAAATGGTGCAACTTTTTTTTGATAGGGTAGAAAACATTGTGGGAAAAGGAGAAAATGCTGGTTACCAGCATTTTCTCCTTTCCTCACAATGTTTTCAAAAGGCTTCTTTCCCAGGGGCGTCAAAAGGCGGCATTGTGCGGTAAAGGGTTAACAAGTTACCAATATTGTCTTGTTGTAGAAAAAGCTCTATTGTTGCTGTTTCAATGCAGTTCTGGTGAGAGTAGCTGACATAATAGCGGCTGTAGATCCCAGATCAGATGGTACAATTTTGGGCAGCCTGATCTTAATCTACACTGTCTTCTAAAGCATGGTAAAGTACAGAGAAATTGTCAATGCAATCCTAGGGGTTCTAAATCAATAAAACAGGAGGTAATATTGAGCTAATACCGGCATTCATTCTAATGTAATTGAGCTGTGCTCTGTGAAAAGGGGGCTTAATGCATCTGCAAAAAAGTATCGACCCAGGTCAGCCTGCACAGTCCCCGCAGGCTGACCTGGGCCGAAACTTTTTGCTATTGGTCAATTTTCAGCTTGTCAGAGGACCATTCTTATGATTCAGATTTTATGGATTCATAGCTCTGTGATTTGCGTGATATAAAACATCACGGAGATGCTTTAAGCCCCATTTTGCCAGAGCATGGCTCAATTGTTTTCATCATGAGGTGTATTAAGGCTATTCCCTATAAATCTGGTCATTTCCATGGACTGGTTTCACATACAGTCTAGACTGAGATCAGACTGCAGAGCAGATGCAGTCTGATCGTGGATCTGCATTCTCTACAAATTGATTCTGTTTTCTACCATGTTACCAAATCATTTTATTTCCATTTAACCCTTTACAAAAGCTATCTTGCATTGTAATGACCTTGTGGCAGAAGGCTTGCGAAAACAGTATGGGAAAAGGATAAAATTTTTGTAACAAGCATTTACTCATTTTTTCCTCTTTGTTTTGTATCCTTTGTAAGAAAAAGACAGTGTGGACGTGTCTAAAATTTTCTTGTTTTGGAAAGAGTAAAGGCCTCAAAAAAAAAAATCATAATAATTGATTATTTTGCACTTTACTTTTTAACTCTGTACCACACAATCCCAGGTTTTAACAACTCTCAGGAAGAAGCCTTTTGAAAACATTGTGGGAAAAGGAGAAAATGCTGGTAAACAGCATTTTCTCCTTTTCCCACAATGTTTTTTACCCTATCAAAGACGAATTTCATTATTTGAGCCACATTTAAATTGTCGTCTGCAAATGCTTTCAATTTGGACCAGTCTAAAATTTTGTTGTTTGGTAAAGAGTTAACGAATGAGCTAGTTAACCCTTTATCACACAGTCCTGACTTTTAAATGACCCTGAAAGAGAAGGATTTCTACCCTTAAAAAAGCAATCCATTATTTAGGCAACACTTAATTTTTTGTCTGCATATGACCTCAAATTGGAGGAGTCCAAAATTTTGTCGTCTGGTAAAGAGTTAATGAACAAGTAAGTTCACATATTACCACATGGCAAAATTTTGGGCTTCTCCAAATTGAGAGCATTTGCATACGACAAATTAGAAATGGCTCAAACGATGAAATTTGCTTTTGACTGAGTAGAAAACATTGTGGGAAAAAGAGGATATGCCGGTTACCAGCATTTTCTCCTTTTCCCACAATGTTTTCTAAAGGTTTCTTTCTCTGGGTTATTAAAACATGGGTTTGTGTGGGAAGGGGTAAAACACTTAACAGGTCTGCAAACTAGGGCAAGTAAAATTTAGAAACATCTGAAGTTAAGGAAAATACCTAGCTATGTCATACAGATGAATTAAAATGACTGCCTTCTTGCAAAGAATATTTTTTTTGCAAAATAATTGCAAAGTTCGTGTTTACATACTGTAAAGAATCTTCAGTATGTTACCAGCATTTTTAGCTCACCTGAGCACAAAGTGCTCAGGATGAGCTATTGTGATCACTCACCGTCCGTCGGCGTCCGTCGTCCGTCCGTCTGTCGTCCGTCCGTCCACATTTTTTTGTTTACACTCTAGCATCTACAAATATTAACCAGTCAGCACCAAACTTAGTCAAAATGTATATGACCATAAGATCTCGAATGAGTTCGATTATGGGTCTAATTGGACCAGAACGACTGGAGTTATTTGCCCTTGAATTAGAAAAATTGCTATATTTGACTTTGTTTACACTCTAGCATCTACAAATATTAACCAATCAGCACCAAACTTAGTCAAAATGTATATGACCATAAGATCTCGAATGAGTTCGATTATGGGTCTAATTGGACCAGAACGACTGGAGTTATTTGCCCTTGAATTAGAAAAATTGCTATATTTGACTTTGTTTACACTCTAGCATCTACAAATATTAACCAATCAGCACCAAACTTGGTCAAAATGTATATGACCATAAGATCTCGGATGAGTTCGATTATGGATATAATCGGACCAGAATGACTGGAGTTATTTGCCCTTGAATTAGAAAAATTGCTATATTTGACTTTGTTTACACTCTAGCATCTACAAATAATAACCAATCAGCACCAAACTTGGTCAAAATGTATATGACCATAAGATCTCGGATGAGTTTGATAATGGGTGTAATTGGACCAGAACAACTGGAGTTATTTGCCCTTGAATTAGAAAAATTGCTATATTTGACTTTGTTTACACTCTAGCATCTACAAATATTAACCAATAAGCACTAAACTTGGTCTAAATGTATATGACCATAAGATCTCGGATGAGTTTGATTATGTGCCTAATCGGACCAGAACGACTGGAGTTATTTGCCCTTGAATTAAAAAAATTGCTACATTTGACTTTGTTTACACTCTAGCATCTACAAATTTAAACCAGTCAGCACCAAACTTGGTCAAAATATAAGAGCTTTGTTATTATTCCCGCAAAACTCTGTTCTGGAGGTAACCAGCATTTTCTCCTTTTCCCACAATGTTTTCTACCCTTCCCAACACAAATTTCAATTTTTGAGTCACATTTATTTTGTATATAGGACTCAGCTTGTTGGTCCATCCATCCATCCATCCATACATCCATCCATCCAAAAAGGGGACTTCTTCAGTTTGTGGTGTTTGTCTTAATTTATAAATAAGTTTATGACCCCTGATTTCCCCCCCCCCCCTTGTTAGATTTTGGGCATATACTCCACCATGAATTGAAGTACCATTTGAAAGATCTGTTCAGGTAGGGCCAAGGTCAATGTCACACTTGAAGGTCAAATTTTTGTAAGCTGGATGCATTGAAAGGTTGGTGCAAGACTATTGCAAGTGTAAATACATTGTTTATGTGTTTACAATAGCAATTACTCATGAACATGTCCCTGGACAACCACTGTAGTTGTTGGTGTATTTAACAACATTATAATACTAACTTGTATAGAAAGTCTTGAATCGGCAAACATTCTCTACTAAGTTTGTTCAAATCAGGCAACTTTTTGCCACACACCAAAAGGCCTAGAGCTTTGTTATTATTCCTTCAAAACTCTGTTCTGGAGGTATATAGGAGTCAGCTTGTCGGTCCATCCATCCATACATCCATACATCCATCCATCAGTCTTTCTGTAGCATTTTCTTGTCAGAGCTAGTTCTCAACAACTACAGGACAGATTTCATTCAAACTTTAGAGAGACTTGGTGCCAAGCAAGAATGTGCATATTATATTTTGGTGACGGTTCATTGAATTTTTACAAAGTTATTTTTCTTTGATGAAATTTCTTGTTCTCCCTATTTTTCAACAACTATTGGACAAATATCATTCAAACTTCTCACAAATATTTATATAACCGGGTTTGGTTAAGAAAGATTATCTTGTCTAAACAAAGAAGACTTAGAGCTTTGGCCTTGCACTTCGATATTTGGTATTTATCTTCATTGTAGACCTTTACTGCTTGGTACTCAGGTGAGCGATATAGGACCATCATGGTCCTCTTGTTGTCCTCGTTCCAACACTATTTTCATTAACATTCTTTGTCAAGGTCATTAACTCTTTACCAAAAGAAAAAATTTTAGACTTGTCAAAATTCAAAGCATTTGCAGACAACAAAATAAATGTGACTCAGAAATTGAAATTTGTCTCTTGAAGTGTGGAAAAGATTGTGGGAAAAGGAGAAAATGCTGGTTACAAGCATTATCTTTTTCTCCTACAATGTTTTCAATTAAATCATGAGATTGTGTAGTAAGGTTAAAGCATTGAAACATCTTACACCCTTCACTGTCAAATACCACAGACATACATATAGGTTGATATCTACTCGATTGGCAAGTCTATATTCTGTGGTCTGGTACAGAGTTCAGGGATGTACCTGCCTGTGCACAAAAACGCAGTTGCACACCCTTTGAAAAAAAAACAACAAAAAACGTCATCAGAGGCCACTACATAGCTTCTTACGTAGTTTCTACCTTTCAAAAGCTTTCTGGAGGATCACACACACCCCCGACCCCCCTGGGAAATCCCCTTCCCCACTCTTGATACTTCATATCGCTGGTAATACCTTCGGTATGACTTTTGCATACACTTTACTTTGGGCTAGCTACTCCCCAGAGTTCAAAGTTACCAGAACTTTGTTACAGATATGAATATTTATTATATTGCTTAACCCTTTCCCAAACGACAAATTTTGGACTGGTCCAAATTGAAAGAGTTTGCAGACGACAATTTTAAATTTGATGAAAATGGCAGAAAGGTCTAAAAACAGGTAGAAAACACTGTGGGAAAAGGAGAAATTGCTCGTTATGAGCAATTTCTCCTTTTCCCACAGTGTTTTCAAAAGACTTGTACTGCAGACACTTGAAAACCAGGGCTTGTTTGGGAAAGGCTTAATCTTAACCAACACGGGTCAAAATGGAGAAATTGGTAGAGTACCCCATTTATCAAGATCTTTGATTGATAACAAAGTGCTGACTTTCCTGGAAATCATGCCCTAGTTTAATTTATGATTAAATCTTTTGTCTACTGAGCATCTATATGTGGTATTTAACTCTTTGCAACACAGTCCCGACTTTTACCGACCTTTCAAACGAAGCCTTTTGAAAACGTTGTGGGAAAAGGAGAAAATGCTGGTAACCAGCATTTTCTCCTTTTCCCGCAATGTTTTCTACCCTTCCCAAAATAAAGTTTACCTTTTGATTCACATTTATTTTGTAGTCTGCAAATGCTCTCAATTTGGACTAGTCTAAAAATTTTTCATTTGGCAAAGACTTAACAGTATGAGGCTGATCGATTGTTTGTATAATGTTTCATGCAAGTGCACCTATCCATGCTTTCTTGGAATTTCTGTCACCAATGCTTTGCACAATATTTTTTCCAAGCCACTGCCTGTTTTCTCACATAAACATCGTCAAAACAACAATCCTGGGAAACAAATTGGCTGAGCTGGGGACGAACCAGCACCCCCCTGTTCTCAAGTGCTGTACACTACAACTGCACTACAGGGGCTTGGCTATCACTCTGAGAACAATAGTGTTTGAAAACATCAAGGGGAAACAAATATTTTTTCATTTTTCCATGATGTTTTTTCTGCACCCTTTCAAAAAATTTTGAAGTACATTTAACCCTTTACCACACAATCTCGACTTAATTATAATGACCCTGAGAAAAAAACCTTTTGAAATCACTGTAGGAAAAGGAGAAAATGCTGGTAACCAGCATTTTCTCCTTTTCCCGCATTGTTTTCTACCCTATCGAAGACAGAAATAATCATTTGTGTCACATTTAATTTGTCATCTGCAAATGCTTTTAATTTGGTCCAGTCCCAAATTTCTTTGGTTGGTAATGGGTTAAATTTGTCATCTGCATTACTTTCAGTGTGGAGGATTCTAAATTATGTCGTCTATGAAAGAGATAAAATTGGTTGTCTGCCTGGAGGAACCTTCAGACAGCAGACATTTTGGAGAATTGATCCTTTACCCTTTAGCACACAATCCCGACTCTTAACTCTTTACCAAATGACAAAATGTTTGACTTTTCCATATTGGAAGCATTTGCAGACGACAAATGTTTCTAAAATGAAGATTTCTCTTTTAGACAGGGTAGAAAACATTGTGGGAAAAGGAAAAAATGCTGTTTACCACCATTCTCTTCTTTTCCCACAGTGTTTTCAGAAGGCTTTTTTCCCAGGGTCATTAAAAGTCAGGATTGTGTGGTAAAGGGTTAAAGACTCTGAGGAAGAAGGGTTTTTGAAAACATTGTGAGAAAAGGAGAAAATGCTGGTAAACAGCATTGTCTGCTTTTCCCTTAATGTTTTCTACCCTATCAAGGTCACATTTCATCGTTTGGGCCACCTTTAATTTGTTGTCTGCAAATGCTTTCAATTTGGACCAGTCTGATATTTTGTTGTCTCGTAAAGGGTTTTTCAGTCAATTTAACATCAGATTCTTCCCTTCAAATATGGTATCAAAGATACCTAAAAAAAAATTTAAGTCTTGTTATTTTGTAGTATTAAAGTATTAAATTGGCATATCTTGTACTGTTGCAGAATTAATTCCTTTTCTGTACTTTGTTGTCAGTTTGTATGCAATGTTCTCCATATTGAACAGTTTACAGAAGGCTGTTAGGTAATATGATGACGCAGAAGATTGATAGAGGTACTTGTTTGCCTCGTGGTCATAGTTTCTTTTACCCAGAATGCAGCATGATGGATGGGTTGTGTTGAAATATTATTGGGGAGCATTTTTGTAGAAAAACGAATATTGTGTTGAATTATTTATGACTTGCTTTATTGAAACAAGATTGATCTCGATACTTTGGGTGGACTTGCACAGTTTGCATGTGGTGACAGACTTGACCCTTTACCACACAATCCTGAGTTTTAACGACCCCAGGAAAAGAACCTTTTGAAAACATTGTGGGAAAAGGTGAAAATGCTGGTAACCAGCATTTTCTCCTTTTTTCACAATGTTTCAAACTGTATCAGATACAAATTCCATTATTTGAGCCATATTTAAATTTTCATCTGCAAAATGCTTTCATTTTGGACAAGTCTACAATTTTGTTGGGTGGTAAAGAGTTAACCCTTCACCAGACGACAGTATTTTAGAATAATCCAATTTGAAAGCTTTGTGTGGACAGAAAATTAAATGTAGCTCAAGTGATGAGCTTTTTCTTCAAAAGTATAAAGAACATTATGGGAAAAGGAGAAAATGCTGGCAAAGTAGTAGAGTTCTTGGGCTCATAACTACAAAATAGGAAGAAGTGGGACCCAAAAAGCCAACCATACACAAGGATATTATCAAGAGCAAGTCATAGATTTTACCCTTATCCTGCTAAATAAAAGAAATGTTCAAGTAGATAGTGAATACCCATATTTTCCTATTTCAAGGGTATTTTTGGAGGAAAGATATCTCCTTCTCGGATAGTGTAGATCTAAGATCAGACTGCACATTCTGTGTGGTCTGATCTTGATCTACGCTCTCAGCAAAAGGTCAGTGAATCAGGCTTAGCAGCCTAAGGGTTAGTGGAAGTTTTATGTAATAGAATACAATCCACTGAAACACAGATTTTTGTCTGGTAGGCTTGACAAAAAAATCTAAGATCAGACTGCATGTTCTGTGGGGTTGGATCTTTATCTAAGCCATTCAAGAAAGCTCCTGTTTTATACTATGGTCCTGAATTTGTTAAAGCATGGTAAGTTCAATGTTAACCCTTGACCACACAATCCTGACTTTTAAAGAACCTGAGGTGGAAGACTTTTGAAAACATTATGGGAAAAGGAGAAAATGCTGGAAACCAGCATTTTCTCCTTTTTCCACAATGTTTTCTACCCTACAAAAGAAAAATTCCATCTTTTAAGCCACATTGAAATTGTCGTCTGCCAATGTTTTCATTTTGGATCAGTCTAAATTTTGTCGTTTGGTAAAGAGTTAAGTAGTTTTACAGACACTGTAGAACCAAAATCAGACAGAACAGATCATGCAATCTGATCTTGGATTAACAGTGTGTAATAATTATGTTGTCTGAAACACTGGGTAAAAAACAGCTTTGACCCTGCAATAGTTTGGGATCTTTTTTAACCATGTGAAAATGACTATTCTTTAGCTGGTAAAGATTTAAAAGAAAAAAACTGAAATATAATTTTAGTTTAGAAGTGCATGTAAATAGGAATCAGTCACTGGTATGGAACGCCATAACTGTCTTATGTTGTCCTAAAACATTTCTTTATGTGATATTTTAGATCGTCTAGTCGTTTTTTTATTCCATTATTTCATATATGCGTTACGAGGTGTGGTCTTTGCATTACGTTTTGTGGTCTTTATATTACGTGATGGTGTTTTTAGATTACGTTATGGTGTTAAATTGTTATGTCATGTAGTTTTCTCATTACCTTATGTAGTCTTCTTATTACGTTGTGGGGATATTATATGACGTGATGTGGTTTTGGGATTACGGTATGGTGTTAAATTGTTATGTCATATAGTTTCCTCATTACCTTATGTAGTATTCTTATTACCTTGTGGGGATATGATATGATGTGATGTGGTATTGAGATTACGTTATGGTGTTTTCCTTTATCATGATGATGTCCTTTTAATACATTACCTGGTTAAATTGTTATGTCATATAGTTTCCTCATTACCTTATGTAGTCTTCTTATTACGTTGTGGGGATATTATATGACGTGATGTGGCATTGAGATTACGTTATGGTGTTTTCCTTTATCATGATGATGTCTTTTTAATACACCATGTTATTAAATTGTTATGTCATGTAGCTTTCGCATTACGTTTGGTAGTCTTCGTATTATGTTGTGTTGTTATTATATTACGTGATGTGGTTTTGAAATTACATTATGGCCTTTTCCTTAATCATTATGATTATACAATACATTGTATGGTAAAATTGTTGTATCATGCAGTTTTCACATTACGTTTTGTAGTCTTCTTATTACGTTGTGTGGTTATTATATGACGTGGTGTTATTTTGAGATTATGTTATGGTCATTATTTATGAAAGCATTGTGAGCAAAGGAGAAAGTGCTTTTGTAAGCAATTTCTTCTTGCCCACAATGCTTTCTACTAAATAAGATACTTATTTTACCCAGTACACAATTGCTTTGAATTTTCGTGTGCAAATTTTATTTTGGACAGGTCTGAAATTTTGTCGTTTGGTAATGGGTTAATATATCAAAGAATAAAGACATTTGATATATAATCGATAGCTATCAGAAGGAACTCTATGTGTATTATTCTGTTTGGTTAAGTTCGACAAAAAATGACAAAAAGTTGAAACTAATCCAAATGATTTTCACATGCAACCGTTATTATCTATACCCCTTATAGCCCAGTTTAGAACGCCATATTAACTCCTTCACTCCCGAATAAATAAATTGTATTTGTTCATTGGCTAAAAATACACTTCCATTGCAAGACGAAGAAACGGTTCATTTATAATCTAGAATGAAAATGTGGACAATGTGGATCAGAGATCAGACTGCACGTTCTGTGCAGTCTGATCTTGATCTACACTGTCCACAAAAGTTCCTTGTGTCGTCAACATTAAGGAAAGAGTTTTAATAAATAATGCACCTATACCTTAACTAACATTATTACGTTGAAAATGGCTTCATCAATAGAAACTTTTGATCCACCTTACGCAGATAGGTTTGCGTCGACTAATCACGGATAACATAAATTATGGTTTTGCTGACATCGAAATGGGAACATGGGCGGATACATGGTGGGGTCAGAGGGGTCCGGACCCCCCCCGCCTCCTACAATTTTCAGAGTAACCATTGTCTGCTAGGAAAATTTTCCAAGAACCAACAACATAGACTTAGCTGAAAAAAAAATCGAGCGATATACCATGGTTTCTCTTGTCTTTTTTTTTTTTTTTTTATATCTTACTGGGATATTGACTCTTGGTCGCTTAATGAAGGTTTCTGCCTTATAGAGGTTGTCTTTCAGGCAAGGCTGATTGCGTTTAGTTTCAGTTCATAAATTTATTTCGGATTTTCCGGATTAACCCCCCCCCCCCCCCCGGCAAAAAATCCTCGATCCGCCCTTGGGGAAACTTCACATTGTGTTTCATTTCAGACTCAATGATTGATTTCAAATACTTTATTGTTATTAAAAATTCGACCATATTAATTTTTTCGGGGCATATAGGTGTGTCTCTGTGGGGTACATTCTGGGTGTATTCGTCGTTTGCCTGCATGCCGAAACAAGAGAGAGATAGAGAGGGCGAGAGAGAGCTATGCCATTAGAAAATAGTTTCGTCAAAGGTTCAGTTCAAACTGCTTTAGCTAATCTGATCAGTGATTCTTTGACGATGTTTGGAACACGAATCATGTGACAAAATGAGGTCAGGAGGCTAGTCAACGTTGGTTTAAGCTTTGTGTTGTTTGGAATCTTGTGAGCATTTATTTAATAATCGTAAACATTTTGAACTGGTTCAGGTTTAAATAAGTTGCAGAAAGAGGCAACGGCGCGTTCTTCATTTATTTTTAGGGTCTAAATGTATATTTCGTCTGTTACTGTTTGAGGTGAATAGACATTTAACTCACCGTTATCATTCAGTGACTTGAGCTTCGTGAAGTTTGACATGGCTTGTTTACATAACGTTGATTCACCATTAAGAAAAATAGTAACTAGATCTAGTAGTAATTAAATAAATAACATTTCATGCTTGTAAAAAGAATGAAAATATTTCATGATCCACAAATCGGCTTTTAAAGGTGGGTATTTAGATTTTTCACATCTCACCAAATTAAAAGATATATACATCACTGAAATTTATATGAAAAAATACAAATCATCAATAATTAAGAATCATAAAATTACAAAAAAAAAAAATCTTTTTTTGATGGTGTTCCTTTAAAAGGCTACGTAGCCTCTTAAGGTATTTTAAGATTTCGCGCCAGAAATCAAAAAAACATTGTGACAGTGTCAAGTGACTGGCACGTGACTAATGAGGCTTCAATTCCGTAACATAAAAAACATGTAATTATTTTCCATAATGTCTTTTTCGGACGCTATGTTTGAAGCTTCGTCTGTTTATTTCCGGTATGTAAATGAGCGAGTTGCTCATGTAAAAATACACCATGTTTCCCGTTAGTGTCGACCTCGGCCGTAGTAAATCTCTAATTTCTCTTGTTGTCGGATGGTTTTCGACTACTGGGGTTTTATGAATGAAAATTAAAAAGCTTTGGGAGTATAAGGATGATTTCTTTTTTTTTTGTAAAATTTTCGTCCCAGAATCTGAAGGCCCACCTTTAAGATCAGAAAGACCCGTATTCAGTTTATTTTCACAGGGGGCCCCTGTCTTCCGATAAGGGGCTCTGCATCCTTAATCCTCGATAGGGGACGACTTCCAGACCCCAGATCCCCCTTCCACAATTGTGTAAGTTGAAAAAAGCTCCTGCTACGCGCATGGGCCTATTGAGAATCCCCGGCATTACGTTATGTTATTCTCTTTAATTATGGTGATGTCTTTTCAGTATTTTGTTTGGTTTAATTGCTTTGTTGTGTTGTTTTCATATTACCTTATGGTATTCTTCTTGTTACGTTGTGTGGTTATAACATGACGTGATGTCGTTTCTTCATTACGACGTGGTGAGGACTAATCGTTCGGCTATGTACGGAAATGTGACACCGCTTACGTCACTTCAATCATCCTTCATCTTCAGAAATGGCGGAATCACTGGAGGCAATCCTACGGGAGTTGGGCAATGGAACTTTAGTTCCTCTTTTCGAAAAAGAACGAATAGATTCAATTCAGGTGTCTCAGAGCCTATCCGATGACAGTTTGTGCCAACTGGGGATTTTTCACCTAACCTGATAGAGAATCTATTCTGTATCCGGGTTAAAATGAATAAAAATTAAGGGGGCGTCTCAAGACGGTTTTTCTAATAATTTCACAACAAAATGAAGGCAAAAATGAAGTTTGGTTTCATGAGTCCAATATTTTATTACCACAAATCAACCCTTAAAGCACCTTTCATGACTATAGTTGCCTTTGCGGGCGGTGTAGATAAAGATCAGGCTGCACGAAATGTACAGCCTGAGGTGTGATCTACACTGTCTGCTTCGCAGAAGCACTGTTGTAGAAAGCAACCATGAAATTGCAATTATTTGGGCTGTATTTCTAGGATGGAAATATCTGATAGGTTTATTTGGCGCTCTAAAGGTTACTACTCATCATCAGATGACTGAATATCTAAATCATGCTTAATGCACGGCAGTGTCATTCTCATTAAATAATGGTAAAGTTCGTGATTTTCACGAATGATGTCACAAAGCCCGCGGCGTCGGCAAGGTGGTTCTTTTATTCCGTCGTGGTCGTATTCACTGTCCAGACAGGGTGTCTAAAGGCTCATGCAGTGTGTCCCTTCTATTGGATCGGTTTGCCTGCAGAGCAAAGCGTGGGATATCCTGGGGATCCCAGGATGCCTGTTGTGGAGCCTTCGCCTGTCCATCCACCCAGCTGTCGAGGTTGCTTCACCATCCGTCTCTCCATGTCTCGTATGTTATCAACCTCTCGTTTAAAACGAGCATTGTTAATTATATAACCTTGCGAAGCATACATGTTTAAAAAAGCTGACTCGTGTAGAATACTTATGAGAAACATTGTGGTAAAAGGAGAAAAATGCTCGTTAACAGACCTCATTTTTCTATAATATTTCCTAGCCTTCATAAAACAATCCTATCATATTAGCCATAGTTTATTTGTTGTTTGGTTGGGATCAGAATTTTGTCATCTGGTAAAGAGTTGAATGAAATCAATGCCTACATCACAGTGTAGGATCGGAAGTATACATTGTCTGGGATTGTATGTGACTTGGGATTCTGTACAGTGACGCTCTGTCACTTAGTGGTTAAAAATTGTGTTCACACAGTAAACCAAGCTAGTGCTTTTTCATTTTTCAAATTATCATAAATTACTCATATCAAGCTACATTGTATTTGTTTGTTATGTATAAACCAGAATAGGAACACGTATGTGCGCAGTAAAACTTCCACACAGTAATTGAGGTGCCTTGATCAATTGACCGCACTAAAAATACGTTGATTTTGTCTCAAAACAATGCCGTTTTTACTCCATTTCTCAGCATTTAAAACCTGTTTTCTTAACTGAAAATGTATAAAAAGAGTTTCTATATTCATATTCCTGTGAAATCATGTCAAGATTTGGTAATAAAGTCGACTACTATCTTCCTTATCCTTCGTTTAAAATGGCACCTTGAGAAAAGAAAATTGTACAGTCACTTGTAAGTGGTTAATAGATCTCGGGCGACTGTACAACCGCTCACAAGTGACCACTAATTTCTTCTCTCAATGTGCCATTTAAAACAAGGGATAAGGAAGATTGTAAGCGGTTAATAAATGTCAGGTGACAATACAACCGCTTACAAGTGGCTGTACAAATTTCTTGTTTGGCAGTTGTTCAGTCGCCTGAGATCTATTAACCGCCTACAAGTGATTGCACAAATTTGCTCAGTCATTTGTCAGCGGTTATAGATATCAGCGGCTGTACAACCGCATACAAGTCACTGTACAAATTTCTTTTCTCAACGTGCTGTTTTAAACAAAGGATAAGGAAGATTAGAAGTGCACTCAGGCAACTGTACAACCGCTTACAATTGGCTGTACAAATTTCTTGTTTTGGTGTTTGTACAGTCGCTTGGGATCTATGGGATCTATTAACCGCATACAAGTGACTGCACAAATTTCTTTTCTCACTTTTGCCATTTTAAACAAAGAATAAGGGAAGATTGTAGTCGACTTTGTTACCAAATCTTGACATGTTTTCAAAAAAAAATGTGAATAACGAATATGTTTATACATTTTTCAGTTGAGAAAAAAGGTTTTTAAGGCTGAGAAATCGAACATAAAACGGCATTGCTTTAGGACGAAATCATCTGTTATTTTAGCATGGTCAACTGATCAAGGCATCCCCCATTGCTCTAAGAAATGTTTACAGCGCACATTACGTGTTCCTGATATGGTTCATACAAAACAAACAAATAACTGGATATGAAAATTTTATAGCTATCAAAATAAATGAAAAAGCGCCAGTTTGGCTTACCGTATGAACACAATTTTTAACCACTTCGTACAGAATCCGAAGTCACACAGAATCCGAAGTCACATACAATCCCAAACACTGTACACTTCCGGTCCTACACTGTGGTGTAGGTATTGATTTCATTTAACTCTTTACCGGATCACAAAATTTTGATCCCATCCAAATTGAAAGCATTTGCAGACAAAAAATAAACTATGGCTAAACTGATTGTATTAGGAAGGGTAGAAAATGTTATAGGAAAATTAGAAAAGTCTATTTACGAGCATTTACTCCTTTTACCACAGTGTGTGTGTGTTTTTTTTTTTTTTTTTTCAAAAGTATTCTACACCAGTTAGCCTTTTTTAACGTGTATGCTTTGCAAGGTTATACAATTAACAATGCTTGTTTCAAACGAGAGGTCGATAACATACGAGACATGGAGAGATGGATGGTGCAGCAACCTCGACAGCTGGGAGCCTACTGACAGAATGAACAGGATGGACAAGCTGCAGATCAGGCTGCGCAGGCTCCACAACAGACACTCCGGGACCCCCAGGATGCCACACGCCCCGCCTCTGCAGGCAAACAGACCAGGTAGAAGAGACACACTGCAGGAACTTTTAGTCACCTGTCAGGGAATCCGACCACGACGGAATAAGAGAACCACCTCGCCCGCATCGCAGGCTTTGTGATACCATTCGTAAAAATCATAAACTTTATAATCATTTAATGCATGATTTAGGAATTCGGTCATCTGATGATGACTATTAATTTGTGATAATAAAATTGGCTCATGAAACCGAACCTTATTTTTGCTTGTAGCGAAATATTATGAAACCGTCTTGACACGCCCCCGTAATTTTGATTCATTTTAAACGAGATAGCGAACAGATTCTATTTCAGATTAGGTGAAAAATACCCACTAGGACTCTCTACAATAGGAGACCGAATAATGTTATGAGGAAACTATATGACATTACAATTTAACCAGGTAATGTATTAAAAAGACATCATCATAAAAAAAGAAAAGACCATAACGTAATCTCAATACCACATCTCGTCATATAATATCCCCACAACGTAATGAAAAAACTACATAAGGTAATGAGGAAACTAAATGACATAACAATTTAACAACATCACGTATTAAAAAAACACCATCATGATAAAGGAAAACACCATAATGTAATCTCAATACCACATCTCGTCATATAATATCCCCACAACGTAATAAGAAGACTACATAAGGTAATGAGGAAACTACATGACATAACAATTTAACACCATAACGTAATCTCAAAACCACATCACGTCATATCATATCCCCACAACGTAATAAGAATACTACATGAGATAATGAGGAAAGTACATGACGTAACAATTTAACACCATAACGTAATCTCAAAACCACATCACGTCATATAATATCTCCACAACGTAATAAGAAGACTACATAAGGTAATGAGGAAACTACGTGACATAACAATTTAACACCATAACGTAATCTCTAAACCACATCACGTCATATAATATCCCCACAACGTAATAAGAAGACTACATAAGGTAATGAGAAAACTACATGACATAACAATTTAACACCATAACGTAATCTAAAAACACCATCACGTAATATAAAGACCACAAAACGTAATGCAAAGACCACACCTCGTAACGCATATATGAAATAATGGAATAAAAAAACGACTAGACGATCTAAAATATCACATAAAGAAATATTTTAGGACAACATAAGACAGTTATGGCGTTCCATACACTGGTGTGGAATAATAATGAACCTTGGCTTTTAAGTGTGTACTTGTAGGCATGTAGGCAGCACATCTGTCTCCAGAGTGGAGGGGGGTGGGTGGGGGTTGATCTCTAATGCTGTTAAAGATTTAAAAGAAAAAAACTGAAATATAATTTTTAGGTAAGAAGTGCATGTAAATAGGAATCAGTCACTGGTGTGGAATAATAATGGTTGTTGGTTTTGAACCTTGGCTTTTAAGTGTGGACTTGTAGGCAGCAAATCTGTCTCCAGAGTCGGGGGTGGGGTGTGGGTTTAATCTATCATGTAGTCCTTTTGGAAGCATTTAAATTGGATTTGAAATTCAGAGATTTTTAGCTTGATTCCTGTGGGCCATGTTGGTAACAAATGTCTTTCCTTGGGCAAGGCATTGCAAGACATGTGAACCAAGGAAACCTATGGATAATTGAGCTGTTGACCCTATTGCTCTGTATCATGCAGATGAAACAACCAATCATCAGATAATCATATTGTTACCCCACAATCTTTAGGTTTAACTCTTTACCAAACGACAAAATTTTAGACTGGTCCAAATTGAAAGCATTTGCAGACCACAAAATAAATGTGATTGGAAAATTAAAATTTGTTTTGGGAAGGGTAGAAAGCATTGTGGGAAAAGGAGAAAATGCTGGTTACCAGCATTTTCTCCTTTTTCCACAATGTTTTCAAAAGGCTTCTTTCTCAGGGTCTTTAAAAGTCGGGATTGTGTGGTAAAGGGTTAAAGACACAGAGAAAAAAGCTTTTGAAAACATTGTGGACCAAGGTGAAAACGCTGGTTATCAGCATTTTCTCCTTTTATCTCAATGTTTTGTAACCTTTCAAAGACAAATTCAATCATATGACCCACATTGAATTTGTCATCTGGAAATTCTTTAAGTTTGGACAAGTCTTATATTTTATTTTCTAGTAAAGAGACCAACCAGAGGCCATTCATTTTTTCGTAATCAGTATCCAGATTAAGACTAAAACTCACAACGAATTCAGAATTTGGAATTTTATTTTCAAAAAATCTGAAATGGAAAGAATGCAAAACAAAATATATTTTTAACCCTTTGTGACAAAATCCTAGGATTTCATGACTTGGGGGAGAAAAAGGCTCTTGAAAACATTGTGGGAAAAGGATAAAATACTTGTAACCAGCATTTTCTCCTTTCCCCACAATGTTTTCTACCCTGTCAGAGAGGTAAAACTCAATTGTACCAAAGTTGAAATTGTCATCTGCAGATAATTTTGAATAGGAAAGAGTCTAAAATTTGTTATTTGAGAAAGGGTTGAAAGATTCATAAAAAATTTCGAAAAAAGAAGACACAGGATCAGGACCAGGAAATACTAGTACCTTATTTTTCCCCTTGCATTACAAAAGATGTAAAGATTAACAGCCGCAAAAAAATATCAGTTTTAATTCAGACAGATGGTAGCCATTTGAGATTTTAAGCTTCTGCCAATCCTGCACCAGGGCTAGGAAAAATAACAGATTGCAGCAATTCTAGAAAGAGAGAAATTTGATGCTGTCATAATTAAAAAGCTTTGCACGAAATGTTGTTCCTTTCGGGCATGTCAGCCACTATTTAAATAGGAAATTTTACTTCCCTGGAGTCAGTGACAGAAAACCAATGGACAAGATGCCAAAACCAATGACTGATGTATGCCATTATATATCAGAAAAAGTTCTGGAGGTGTTGTTAAATTTCTGGTAAATAAAAATTTATCAACATGTTCGAAGTTATTGGAGGGTGGAATGGCATTGACAATCAACCTTTTCAGGATCGTAGGCTAAAAATAGGGTCTCCTGCACATGGCATAGATCAAGATCAGACTGCACATAACATAAAAAGTCACCTTGAATCTATACCTTCCATTTGTTAAATCAAGCCTAGAAAATGAAAGTCTTTCATGGTGTGGATGGATAATTTGTTCAGCATTTAACTCCTTACTAGACAATTCCAAGTTTTAACAACCCTGAGGAAGAAGCCTTTTGGAAACATTGTGGGAAAAGGAGAAAATGCTGGTAACCAGCATTTTCTCCTTTTCCCACAATGTTTTCTACCCTATCAAAGACAAATTCCAATATTTGAACCACATTTCAATTGTCGTCTACAAATGCTTTAAATTTGAACTAGTTGGCATTTTTGTCGTGTGGTTAAGAGTTAACTCTTTACCAAACGAAAAAATTTTAGACTAGCCCAAATTGAAAGCACTTGCAGACGACAAAATAAATGTGGCTGAAAAATCGAAATTTGTCTTGGAAAGCGTAGAAAACATTGCGGGAAAAGGAGAAAATGTTAGTTTCTTTCACAGGGTCGTTAAAAGTTGGGATTGTGTGGTAAAGGGTTAACCCTTTCCCAAACGACAAATTTTGGACTGGTCCAAATTGAAAGAGTTTGCAGACGACAATTTTAAGTTTGATGAAAATGGCAGAAAGGTCTCAAAAAGGGTAGAAAACATGGTGGGAAAAGGAGAAATTGCTCGTTACGAGCAATTTCTCCTTTTCCCACAGTGTTTTGAAAAGACTTGTACTGCAGACATGTGAAAACCAGGGCTTGTTTAGGAAAGGGTTAAAAGAAGTCAGGGTTAAATGTTTTGCACTGAAAGAATTGATAAAATGTTGATTTACAAAATGACTGTCTGATTTCAGGTATTTTGACAGAGGTCTATACAGTTTCCTGAAAAGGTAAGATGGGGGCTGGATGAGTTACTAAGGGCTTACTAATATCCTTCACTTCTTACCAGATGACAAAATTTTAGATTTATCCAAATTGAAATGTTTTTAATTCAAAAAGTAAATACAGTTCCAATAGTGTAATTTTTCTTAAAAAAAAAAAAAAGAGTAGAAAAAATTATCGGAAAAGGAGAAAATGCTTGTGACTGGCATTTTCTCCTTTTCTTATGATGTTTTATAAGTTTTTTCCTTCATGGTCATGAAAACATGGGATTGTTTGGTAAGAAATCAAAATATAATTTCCTTAGCCTAAACCTATGAAGTGGATACCCAAAACATTGATTGAGCCACACTGTGACAAAAGGGGGCTAAACTCTCTACCAAACGACAACATTTTGGACTGGACCAAATTGAAAGCATTTACAGACAACAAATTAAACGAAGTGAATATGATGATTTCTGCCTTTGATGAGGTAGAAAACATTGTGGGAAAAGGAGAAAATGCTGGTTACCAGCATTTTCTCCTTTTCCTGTGCAACATTTTCAAAAGCTTTCTCTTGCAGGGTCAGTAAAACTCAGGATTTTGTGGGAAAGAGTTAATCTTTTCCATACAATCCAGACAAGTTTTAACGACCCTGGTCAAGAAGGCCTTTGCAAACATTGTGGGAAAAGGAGAAAATGCAGGTAACCAGCATTTTCTCATCTTGCCACAATGTTTCTCCTCTTTCTTCAAACTCATGAAGTTAGTCACATTTGATATGAAATCCGCAGGTGCTTTCAATTCAGACTAGTTTAACCCTTTACCACACAGTCCTGACTTTTAACGACCCTGTGAAAGAAGCCCTTTTGAAAACATTGTGGGAAAAGGAGAAAATGCTGGTAACCAGCATTTTCTCCTTTTCCCACAATGTTTTCTACCCTTACCAAGACAAATTTCAGTTTTTCAGTCACATTTATTTTGTGGTCTGCAAATGCTTTCAATTTGGACCAGTCTAAAATTTTGTCGTTTGGTAAAGAGCTAAAACGTTGTCATCTGGTAAAGGGTAAATACAACTCCCTGATGCACTGTACCATGCAAGTCATCACATAATGAGGGCCATTCCTGTAAATCAAATTATCTCCCTTGTCAGATAAAGACTAAAGGTAACCAAATAATAGATTGGTCCTTTTACCTGTATTCCTTTGTTTTTATCCTTGATTCCCTTGGGGATGTTGCGATAAAAATAATTTGATTTATGATTATATTTAAGGTCTCCATGTAAATTTAAAGCAAATCATGTTCTCAATCAACAGAGAAATGTATATATATCGATTCGTAAAACAATCTAACCTGATTTAGTTGAGATATTATCTCAAAAACATATTTGTGTAGTGCAGGAAAATCAAGGATAAAATCCAAGTAATCTCTTTATCAGGACCAATGTAGTACTGGAGAGGAATCAGGGGAGATAACTGAAGAATGGCTCTCATTGTGGATCCATGTTATCCATTTTCTCTAACAAGTGACTGAATCCTGAAGTAGAATGGTCCTTTGACATGCAGAAAATTTACCAAAAGCAAAAAATTTAGGCCCAGGTCAGCCTGCTCAGACTGAGCAGGCTGACCTGGATAGATACTCTTTGCAGATGCATCAAGCCTCCTTTTCACAGAGCATGGGTCAATTCTAAGTGAGCACACACAACATAGGTTTTAGTGAGCAACTAATGAAAAATCATCTGTGATAGGAATTATTAAAGTTATCCTGTTTTTCTGTGTACAAGTTTTGGCCACTCCTCACTTTGTCTTCCTGGAATCCAAAAGATTAAGTGATATCTGGGTTTTTTTTGACAACCATGTGACAGCTAGAAAATTACCCAAAACATTTTTTTTTTAAATTCTTAACTATTTACCACATTACAAAATGTTAGAGTTGTCCAAATTGAAAGTAATTGCAGACAACAAATCAGATATGGTTTAAATGATACAATTTGTTTCTGACAGGTCAGAAAGCACTAATGGAAATGGAGAAAATTTCCATAATGTTTTCAAAAGCCTGCTACCTTAGGGTTGTTAAAACCCATTATTGTTTGGTAAAGGCTTAAGGTTTTCTTGATTTTTCTTTGTGATTGAAAAGGTAAAGAATGAAAACTGTTGTTGATATTTAATAGCTAATTTCTGCCTCTGAACCTTTTACCAAAACAATCCTGTGTTTCATCCTAATAAATTTTGCATTTGATTTCACAATTTTTGGTGTTACTTTGTCATTTCGTATTTCATTTGAGCCATGCTTTGTGAAAAGGGGGTTCAGTGCATCTCTGTGATGCATTATAACAAGCAAGTCATCACATAATTATGGATCCATGAAATCCATTATGATTAACAACTGAATCTGGCGATACATCTAGAATGGGCCTTTGACATACAAAAGATGGACCAACAGCACAAATTATCGACCCAGGTACAAACTGAGCAGGCTGACCTGGGTCTATACCTTTTGCAGATGCATTAAACCCCTTTTTATTGCCCCTGACAGTTGCAAGGTTTCATGGATTATGACATAGAGAAAATGCATTTCATTTTCTGGAGGCCATCAAAAAATCAGTTTTTTGATGTTTCTGGCTCTAAATTGAAGCTTTTCGATATAGCATATGCATTTATCCCTTACATCATATATAGCTGTAATTTATCTATATTAACACAGCTGACTTAATTCTGAGCCATTCTACAATCTATCGGATTGTAACAGCATTCTTTCTTTCAGACTGTAAGGATGTATCTTTAAGTATGAAGTCAATGTTTTTTTCTATTTTTAGATACATTTATGTACCGTGTGGTGGGTCACAAGCTGGTGTTCACAGACAAATACTTGGCTCCATCTTGTGTTTTATGTACATATTCTACTGGCATGGTGCAGAAACTTATATATTATGGTGGATCCTGTTAAATTATATTGGAGTTTCCTTGGAAAAAATTGGAGACATTGCTGTCAATATTTCTCTAGTAAAACATATAGAGGTATATCGTTACTGTGCTTACACATTTTGGGAAAAAATATTGAAAAAGGTTTCATCTGTCGCCCATTTTGTGACTATGTTTTCACATGTAATGTTTTCCTTGGAATTCTTGTCATTATAAGATTAACTCTTTTCCACACAGTCCCAAGTTTTAAGCACCCTGCAGGAGAAGGCTTTTTAAAAAATTGTTGGAAAAAGA
The DNA here is from genome assembly GCA_945859785.2 of Tridacna gigas. Lineage (NCBI taxonomy): Eukaryota > Metazoa > Mollusca > Bivalvia > Cardiida > Cardiidae > Tridacna > Tridacna gigas. The sequence goes on along the minus strand of OX244029.2, from coordinate 9,452,905 downwards.
GAAAATGCTGGTAAGCAGAATTTTCTCCTTTTTCCACAATGTTTTCTACTCTATCAAATACAAATTATACCATTTGAGCCAGCTTTTATTTCTTGTTCGCTAATGCTTTCAATTTGGACATGTCTGAAACTTTGTCATTTGGTAAAGAGGTAAGTGTACATGACCTAGTCTTGGTACAGGAAGTTGAACTACTGTCAGATCTTGCAGGAAGTGATGTCATAAGGGTAGAAAATTAATGAGTGTGCTATTTCAGGTATGGGTATCGTAAATTTACGCCTTTTTAATGCCACTGTAGTAGACTGTATCTGACATTTATTATTATATATTGAGTCCAATATCTCCTTGACATTTAAAGCATTCAGCTTATTTTAAATATATGAGCCAGTGTCCAAAGATAGTTTGTATACAGTGGTTGAATTCATTCACAATTGAAAATACAAGGAAAGAGAAGGAAAACGGTTCTGAATTCTTGATTGAACAAAATATTATAACCTTTTATCAAACAACAAACTGTTAGACTTATCAAAAGTCCAAGCATTTGCACGTGAGTTATCAAATGTGTCTCAGAAGCTTGAATTTATATTTGAAAGGATGAAAAACACTGTAGGAGAAGGAGAAAATGCTGATTACCAGCATTTTCTCCTTTTCCAACAAGGTTTTCAAAAGCTTTTTTTTTTCAGTACAAACAGGCTATTGTATAATAAAAAGTTAAAAAAAAAACCTGTAGATACGACCTCTTATATGATACTAAACAGTTGTGTCATATACAAGTATATAAGAAAAACCCCTTCCACTATATCTGTTTCAGACAAACATCTTATCTCCAGCTATGGTACAGAGGGTTCATGCTTTTTGCTCCATTCCAATTTTCCTTTTGTCCTGTTTCTCGATGTTTTGCTTTTTTGGTGGACAAACAGTGGGATACATATTTTTTCAAAGGCTTGTCCTTGAAGGTAAGACATTTTTTCTTGCACCTTCACGGCATTTGGTTTTTCAACCTATGGACCATATTTGCCAATAATTTTGAGTCTTGCATGGCTCAGTGGCTGGATATTAGTATTTGCAAGTGAAGACCCAGGGTTCAATCCTCTCTCAGGGTGCTGGGTTGTTCACAGGAGTGTCCTTAGGCAAGACACTTTAGAGACCTAGTCCAGTACTGGTGAAACCTAGTAATGCCTCTGGCAAGAAAGGCTTTTGAAAACGTTGTTGAACAAGGAGGAAATGCCAGTGACCAGCATTTTCTCCCTTTCCAACAATGTTTTCTACCATTTTGGAGACATATTCCTTAGTTTGAGTCACATTTAATTGTCATCTGCAAGTGCCTTCATTAAAGACTAGTCTAAGATTTTGTGATCTGGTAAAGGGTTACAGTACTTGTAAAAGGATATGAGCTACACTCTGGCAAAAGGGGGCTTAATGCATCTTCATGATCCATGATACACAGAAAATTATCACATAATTATAGAAACATAAAATCCAGATTAGTCCTTTGACATGCAGAAAATTGACCAATAACGAAAAGTTTCGGCCCAGGTCAGCCTGCGCGGACTGCGCAGGCTGACCTGGGTTGATACTTTTCGCAGATGCATTAAGCCCCTTTTTTACAGAGCATGGTCCATATAATCTTACAACAAAACTAGTAATGAATGCCATATAGAAGCCACTCGACCCATAACTAAACAGTCCCATGTTTTAAAGTTCTCCAGGTTATGTTGGAAGGCATTAAGTACCTTGGATTGATTGATTGATTAATTGATTGATTGACTAATTGATTGAATGGTGTTTTACCCTGCTTTCTACATATCATGGCGACATCTCGCATATCTATGTCACAGGTTTCACCAGTACGAGGCTAGGGCTGTGGTTCTTCAAGTGAGGCTCAAACCTAGGGCATGTAGGTTATGAGTCCTACTCTTTATGACTGAGACACACAGGACCTTAGTGCCTTGGGAAGAATATTTTGCAAAGTTCTAGTAAAAAATCTCATAGAAAGCACTGAGAGGTGCACTGGCCACCGCGAGTTAATTGAAGTAATGTTGAAAATTGCGTCAAACACCATACAAACAAGCATTTAAAGACATCCAAGAAGAAGATTTTCTAAAACAATGTGGAAAAAGGGGAAAATACTGGCAGCCAGCATTTTCGCCTTTTTGCACAATGTTTTCCACCATTTTAAATGAAACACACAACCATACATGTCACATTTGGTTTGTTGTCTGCAAATTTCAATGGTCTCAATTTTTTCTAGTGTTAAATTTTGGTGTTTGGTAAAGCATCATATAAACCCAACAGATATTTTCAGCCTAAAAATTAGGCCGAAATAAGACCAATTTACAGGTTGTTCCCTTCCAGAATTTCACATAAAAGTCAATAGAGTAGATCAGAGATGATACTGCATGTTTTATACAGTCTCATCTAGATCTACACTAGCCACAAAGGCACTCATATTTTTAGCTCATCAGAGCACAATGTGCTCAAGGTGAGCTTTTGTGGTTGTCCCATGTCCATCATCCGTTTTCAACAGTTACCTTGTGGACACTCTAGAGGCCACATTTCTTACTCAATTGACCTGAAAATTGGTCAGAATGCTTGTCTTGATGAAATCTCGGTCACCTAGGGTCATAAACTTGGTTACTTGGTCAAATTAAAGAAATACCTTATGGGCACTCTAGAGGCCACAGTTTTTGCTCAATTGACTTGAAAATTGGTCAGAATATTTGTCTTAATTAAATCTCTGATGAGTTTGAAATTGGGTCAGCTGGGGTCATAAACTAGGTAACTAGGTCAAATTAAAATAATACCTTGTGGGCACACTAGAGGCCACATTTATTGCTCAATTGACCTGAAAATTGGTCAGAATGTTTGTCTTGATGAAACCTAGGATGAGTTTGAAATTGGGTCACCTGGGGACATAATCTAGATCACTAGGTCAAATTAAAGAAATACCTTGTGGGCACTTTAGAGGCCACATGTATCACTCAACTGACTTGAAAATAGGTCAGAATGTATTTCTTGATGAAATTTCTGATGTGATTGAATTTGGGTCATCTTGGGTCATAAACTAGGTCACTAGGTCAACTTACAGAAATTCCTTGTGGGTGCTGTAGAGGCTACAATTCTTTCTCAATTGACCTGAAAATTGATCAGCATGTTTGTCTTGATAAAATCTTGGATGAATTAAAAATTGGGTCACATAGGGTCATAAACTATGTCACTAGGTCAAATTTAAAGAAATATCTTTTTGGCGCTCTAGCGGCCACAATTCTTGCTCAGTTGACCTAAAAACTGCAGAGCGTGTTTGTCTTGATGATATCTCAAATGAGTTAAAATTGGGTCACATAGGGTCATAAACAAGGTCACTGGGTCTCATCAAAGAACTACCTTGTGGGCACTCTAGAGGCCACAATTCTAGCTAAATTGACCTGAAAATTGGTCTACATGTTTGACTTGATGATATCTGGGATCAATCAGAAAATGGGTCTCATAGGGTCATAAACTAGGTCACTAGGTCAAATTAAAGAAATGTATTGTGGGCGCTCTAGAGGCCACAATTTTTGCTCATCTGACCTGAAAATTTGTCAGCATGTTTGACTTGATGATATCTTGAATGGGTTTGAAATTGGGTCACATAGGGTCATAATCTAGGTCACTAGGTCAGATTACAGAAATACCTTGTGGGAGTAGATAATATAACGCTCGATCTGGCTCATACCCCTCTAAATCCTCATCCCATACGCAAACGATTAAGCATCACCAAAAATTTCATGTAACACGCCTTCAAAACCACATGCTCATAAAATTATCACCCTCATAAAATTAACAAAACCAATAGGTGAAGCATTCATAATTAAATCAAACAAACCTCTATCTTAATCCTTTTACCTTAAATTCAATTATTATAACACATCAACCCCTCACCCACTAACTGAAAAATTTTCGAAAAAAAAAAATTTAATTTTTTTAAAAAAAAAAAATTTCATCATCATTACATCATTGCTTCTGTTACTGAGTTACTGATATACTGAGTTACTGATATACTGAGTTACTCAAGACAAACCCCCCATCAACCAGGTGCATCATTACATCATTGCTTCAGTTACTGAGTTACTGAGTAAGTGGGTTAGCCGAGTGACTGAGTAAGTGGTTAACCTGAGAGTTTAAGATAAAAAAAAAAAAAAAAAAAAAAAAAAAATTTTAAATATTTAATCTTTTTACTAGATTAAATATTTTACTTTGTTTTTGGTCTTGCCCCCTGTGCTTCATACATTTCTCTTTCTTCTTCTTCTGTTAATCCTTGTAATCTATAATGCCCATGTGATAAAGTTCTATAACTTCCATCCCTCAGTATCAAACCCTTTTTATCATCTTCAAAACTTAAAGCTATTTTTTTCATTTTTATAGTTGTTAATTCATGAAGTTTACTTTTTATTCCTCCCATAGTTACACAAAAATCTTTTTCTGTATCCAAACAATCTTTATAAGTTTTAAATTTTAAGTCATTTTTAATTACAGACTTTTTAACTCCTTTACATTTTTTAGTTTCTGCTTTCTCATTTGATTTATAAATTTGTTTACCATCTTTATCTTTAGCTTCAATAGGCTTAATATAAACAAACATACCATTTTTATCAGTTACTGCTTTACCTTCTTCATCCTTTTTTAAGATAAATTTTTTCATAGCATAAGTTTTTGCTCCAGGACTTACAAATCCAGTTAAAAGATTTCCTTCCATTTCATCCTTAAATTTACCTAACACATTACAATTTTTATCACTATATAATGGATGATTTTTTGGATAATTGCTAAAGTCAAACAAATCATCGGCATCCTCTTTTAAATCTTCATACAAATCTTCAGTTTCTATTTTTAAAACATAACTATCAGTATCAGTATAGCACATAAATACTTTATCTTCACCAAATTTATTTTTAAAATAGTTATAATAATCTTCTAACATAGTTGTTTTGCTAATATCGAGTATACTTACTCCTAAATAAATTGGTTTATCATATTTAATCCATGTTTTTTTCATATGTACCGCAACCAAATTTTCATCAAATATAGTATGATTATGAAAGTTATGTTTTGCTGTTAACTTTCTAAATCGTTCACTATTTTCACCATTAACTAATTCTATGTTTACTCTATTTCTTATATTTTCCATGGTTTTACCAAAAACAGAATTCATTGCATACTTCCATAAATTATCTAAAAATTTATTTTTATCCTTCTTTGCTTGTGTTCTTAAAGCCACACACTTATCAATATATTTTTTAATAGCGGTACTCTCTTGATATTTAATTCCACAATGTATTTTTTTAATTTTTAATCCTAATCTCTGGTAAGTCTTTAAAGCTTCATGATGAAGTAAATATTTTTCCTTATCATTTAAGTTTGGTATTAACTTTTCTACTTTACTAACTTTTAATTTTTCTGCTGCTAAAGGCATTTCATTATGCAAATCATGCAAATCTTTAGGATACTCTAAATCAACCATTAAATGACATGGATAATTTTCCCAGTTATTTAATTCTTCTTCTGTCATCCATTTAAAACCGCCTACAGGTAAAGGCTTACTCATAGCCCAAGGATAAAGACTGTTTTTATCAATATAAAACCCATATATACTAGGTTTAGTTGAATCATACTCATCACCCATATACTTATTGTTTGCTTCAAAATGTCTAATACTTGTCATGCAAACGCCACCCCTTTTTGATGCTTCAAAAAAGTTAAGCATATTAATATCAGTAAGTTTTTCTAATTTTATTTCGCTTACCTTAAGCATAGCATCCCATCCATATCCAGGTAAAGTATAATACCAAGCAGGATCTAAACCAAATTCTTTATGCATAGAAAATCTAAAGTTTTCCATTACATCGGCTAAAAGTACAACATCTGTTTCATTGTATAGTTGTAAATAATCAGACATAGTTTTGCAACCAAAAACATCCCACACTTTTAACGCATGTGCCAGATCTTCTTCTGAAATTCCTTCTCCATTTAAGCTTGAATAAAATTCTTCTATAGGTGGTAGTTGTGTTTCTTTTAACTTATCAAAACTATCCATCCATTCATAAGGAAAGATACCCTTTCTACTTAACAATTTTAATTTTTCTTCTGTATAACCACCACGATGATTTTCTAAATAATACTTTAAATTTTTAAAATTTTCATCTTTTAAATTTTCTACAATTTTTTCTAAACTACTAGCTAAAAACTTAAAACTATCAAGAAATCTTAATTTAATATTTTTATTTCCTACCTTTAGATTTTTTGTAAAACTAATATATTTTTCTTCTGTGTTAGGTAAACAATCAATTCTACCACTAGTTTTACCAAGATACTTAATAAAAATATGTGCATCATAACCAGATAAATTATGAAAGATAACAGGTATAAAATTTGGAACTTTTGCTTTAAGATTACAATCATTATGTGCGGCACCTCTATACTCACCAGTAAAATGACAATGATCTCTTACTTTATAATTTTCATGAGTAAATTTACCACCACATATCCAACATTTTACTTCATTTTTATGTTTTCTAACTTTATCTTCAGTTAATTTTTCTATTTTTACTGGGTTTTTATAAAATTCTTTATAAAGTTGTTTAACATCCTTAGTTAAAGTATCTATAAAATGTTTTTCGGCATCCTCACCTACATATCCTCTTAATACTGGTTTCATAATTTTATCATTAAAAGGACAAATTAAATAGTTATAACTTACAGGTATATGCTTTTGTGTTTCAATAGTATTACTTTTTTGTTGTGGTTCTATTTTTTGTAATATACATTCAAAATCGGCAATAACAACAAATGGTACCATAATTTTTCTACAATAGTTTTTAAACTTTATTAAAATTTCTTCAGGATTTTCAGGATCAAACTTAGGCATTATTAAATCAACTCCATCATGATCTTCACAACGCTCCATATGTTCTTCTAAAAGTTTTTTACTACCAAAATGATTCATACAAAGCATACAATACTCTACATTATGATTAGAGGCAGTTTGTGTTCTCAGTAAAGCATTAATATTTTTTATTAAAACATAATGTGTTTTTTCTTCTTCATCTTCAATATATAACAAATTTATATGATTTTCTTTTAAACTTTTTATAACTCTAATACGTTTGATTTTTTTCTTACCTTCTACTATCCCAAAAACATTAACGCTAATTGTTGGATTTTGCCTTTCAAACTTATCTATATCCTGTAAAGAAACAGGATATTTAATTCCTTTCATATTTAAGCTATTTTTCTTTGATTTTAAATCATTATCAACTCTTTCATTATTTTTTTCTTTTAGATTTAAACGTCTCAAAATACAATCTGTAAAACATTCATCATTTTTACTTTTCATATTAATACACGCATTTTTATTAGCAATCCACTTAGGTAAAGGTATCCAACCACCTGCTCTTAATGGTTCATAAATAACACTATGTAACTTTAAATGAATCACACTATCTAAATCCCACCCACTACCATTTGAAGTAAATTTAGAAAAATTTTCTAAAATTCTTTCCATCATTTTTTCGTATACTTCTTCTACATTAGTTCCTTCTAATTTAATCTCATAACTACCAGAAGAAAAATTTGCTACTACTCTTTGTTCATTATTATTTTCTCCTTTTCTCATAAAACATTGAATATTTAATTTTACTTTATGACTATGCATGCTTCTTAAAAGATTTTCAATTGTCGGTCTTGTAAGCATTAAAAACTCTTGTAATGTCTTAACAGGTATACCGTCTATTTTATGTTCAGTTGCATAATTATCTAAGGCAGACCTATTTTGAATTATTTTTATTTTTTCCTCTCTTTCTTCATCATATATACTTTTTAATTTATTTTTTAAAGCATTAAGTTCTGGCGTTATACTTGGTTGTTCTACTCTTACATTTTCTAAACTCCTTATCAAATCATTAACTGAAGTAGTTTGTTGCCTGGTTGGTCTTTGTCTTGGTGGTATATAGGGCGTTGGTTGTAATATTGGTGCATCAATAGTATCTATGTCTCTATCTAATATTGAGGGTCCCGTATTAATCAAAAGAGTTATTAGTTCATCACGTCTAAGCCTTGAGTATCTTCTTAATCCCCTTTCCCTTGCTAAATTTCTTAATCCATCTACATTGTATCTATCAAATTGACGATCCATTTTTTTTTTTTAAATATAAATTTCTTTCCTTAAGTCAAATTTTATTATTTTTTTTCATAAATAATAAAATTAAAGAATATCAATTCTATATTTACCATTCCATACTCTACCATTCCAATTTTCAATCGTTTGTGGACATCTATCAATATACTTAGAAGCCTTGTAAATTGATGGAAACTCTTTCACCTCTTCAGTTTCTACATCCTTTAAGGTAACCCTCTTTGGATTTTTAGCAATATCCTTTAATCTTTCATAATTAGGAATTTTTTTTAAAAATTTTTTTTCTTCCTCTTCAGGATACAAACCATGTTTTTTTAACACATCAATATACTTTTTCTTGTTCCAATAGGAATACCACTTAATATTGTTATCTGTTAATATTTTCTTAAAATCAGCAACCTTTTTCATTTTATTTAAGTAAAAAATTACTTAATACACTACACTCATCTTATTCCCATCACTCTGAAAGTTAATTAGTCTATCACTAAGTAAAACTGCAAATGCCTCTGTATTTGCAGGTGGATTTACAGTAAATGTTGTTTTAACGTGAATATCAGTTACAGAGTACTTAAGCCTTTCACTTTGTTTTGATAAATCGAACACAAACAAAGGATAGAGAGTTTTATATTCTGAAGGAGATATATTAGGGTTTGATACCAATTCATCCATGTTAAAAAACTTTTTTCTAAACAAAGCAGCTTCACCATATATTCTACTAAATTGATTAATATTAAAATTTATATCATAATCATATGCAGGATATTTTTTTGAACCTAACATTACATAAATATTTTTAACATTTAAGCTATCAAATATAGCAGGGTTTTGTACTTGGTTACCACTTTTTCCAGCTTGAAAACCAACAATTAAGAAACGAGGCACTTCAGGAGATGATTTAGATGATAACCTCCAAGTAAAACTTGTTGATCGTGGAATTGCAATGGAGTCGCTTTGTATCATTCTATACCCAACTGGAAATTTTTCTTTCTTCTCAATAAATTTGAAAAGTTCCAACTTGTTTCCATCTTCAGGTGTTACATGAGGCATAAACCAAGATACTTTACTTAATACAACCCTTCCAGCTTCATGTCTAGCAGGATTTCCACCTGCAGCCGCTATAGTAGCAGGTCTATAAATAGCATCATTATCATTGTTTCTTGTTAAGGTTAGTGTTTGTTTCATACCATATAAAACTTTGTTATAATCTTCACAAAAACCAAATATATGTTTCAATGGTATCCTAAAACTAAATAATCCTTTACTAGCGTTAGGTATATTATTATCATTTGTACCTAAAATATAATTTCTTCTTCTAGTAAATCCTTCGTTTTCATCTAAAATAGCATCACTAGTGGTATCTTTACTCCACAGCTGGTTTAACCCTTGGGATTTAGAAAAGTCATCAGGGTATTTTAACAGACCTAGCATTGTAGTAGTTTGACCAGGGTAATTAATGCTTTCTATCTCTTGTCCACTAAGTTGATATCTAATATTTTTAAACAAATACAATAAACCATTATTTGTTAAGCTTACCCAATCACCAGCATCTGTTGAATCATAAACGGTTCCATCAGTTTTTTGTAATCCACCAGTAATCTCAAGATATGATTCTGAAGGATGATAAAAAATATCTTGAGTTTCAATATCAATCCTTATATTTCCTCCAGAGTTGTTTATATTGGTTCCTGTAATAGGTAGATATTCATAATATTCATATTCATCAATACTATCGTCTTTTAAAATCGGTGCTTTAATATTTAATATATCCATTTTATTATATGCAATTATAATTTTAAGTCAAATTATAATTGTTTAAATTAATTTGCCCACAGTTGAGGGAATGACCTGTTTTCATCATTTACATACACACCCTTAAGTTTAATATTTTTAAGTTTTTCTACTGAAAGGTTTTTTTTCATTTTTAGATAAATTCTATTTCCGTAAAGAATGGTTACCTTTGGTATATTATTATTTTTTAGATAATGATTTACATCTTCTTCAAATTCCTTAATGATATCAGCTTTTTCAGACGACAATTTTAAAGTAGTCTTTTTATAATTATAATTTGTATCACTGCAATCTAATACTTCACAATCTTCATCAAGTTTTAAATTTGCATAAAGGATACTAACCTTTTTTGTGTTGTATTTTTCATAATGCGTTAAATTAAATTTTAGATTTGTCATTCTTTTTTATTTAATGTAATATTTTACTTAACTTAACTTAAATTTATAATACTTTAACTCCGGAACCCTTACTATTTAACTTCTTAACTAAATCTTGAATAGCAATTGCACCACCATCCATTAACTTACTAATATCTTGCATTACAGGTTGAGCAGTTGTAGTAGGCTTTTGTGTATATTTTTCTATAATCTTTTTAGATTTTGGTGTTAAAGCCTTTTGTACTAACTTTTTACCTGCATCAACCGCGGTACTCTTTCCAACCTCTAATGCTTTCTTTGCCCCTTCCTTAGCTACACTCTTACCAACATCAACTGCTGAAGATGCAATTTGTTTGGCTGCGCTGCTTGTAAAGAGTTTTGTAAGAAAATTAACAAAGCTATCAAATATCCCCGCCCCTCCATAAGCATAATTTCTTTTAAATCCTCTCTTTTGTGATGTAATCATTTTTATAGTATAGACATTAATTTTTTATAAGTTTTAACATCTAATATACGCTGTCTTTTTAATTCATCGCAAATACTTACCAACTCATTTCTTACACCCGTATTACCAGCTCCTTTACTTGCCATTAAGAGGTCAAATCTTTCTAATAGTGCATTAGGGTCAGATGGAATAATGGTAATTCCTTTACCTGTTGCTTTTTTTGCTCTTTCTTCTTTGATATTAAAGTAAATAGGTTTTATAAAATCATTGTATTTAATTCCACCACTGCTTTTTGGAGGTTTCGTTGGGTCATTATCACGAAAAATAACATTGGTATCTCTTAATATTTTTTCATAATTTTTTAAATCACTACTAGTTAAGTTATATTCTCCACTTGGAGATTTTGATATAATAAGTTCCCATAATCCATCCGTTGCTTCATATTTTTCTGCACCAATCCAAATATAATCACCATCGTAATCAACTAATTTATTTCCTATATAATAATTAATACCTTTCCTTACAATACCAAATGATTTATCAATATTTCCATCATATTCTTCTTTTAAGAGTCTATATTTTTGATCTAATAATGATAATCCCACTTTTTCCTCTTCTTCATCCTCGTCTTCATCCTCGTCTTTTTCAGGTTTTAATTGTTCAATACCCTCTTTAATAGGTTTAAGCCCTTCTGTAATTTCCTTTGTTGCAGCTTTTTGTGTTTCTGTAATAGGTCTAAAAAACTTTGAAAGGTCTGTTTGTAATTCAATATCCCCGGTTCTCTCTGCAAGCTGATTATCACGAATTCTTTTCTTTGTTGCAAGATATTCTTTTACTGTTTCTTCCCTTTTTAAAGGGTCTTTTATCTTCAAAAACGACATTTTTTTTAAAGTAAAAAATTTTTTTAATTTGTATTGTTTATCTCACATGCACAAGAACATTTAAACTTAGGTGGTTTTAGTTTTAATTTGAATGCCTTTCTACAAGTCTCCTGAATTCCTCCCGTGCTTCTATTCGTCCCTTCTCTATTAAACTCTCCGATTCCTCTAGCTTGCTTTTTTTCTTTGTTTTACTTCTAATTTCTTCCTTCATTTGTTTATATTTTTCCAATTCTTCCATAATTAAAGTAAATTCTGAATGATCTATTTTGTTGTCTGTTATTGCTTTTGATATATGTGTAAGTAGTGTGTTTAGCTTTGAATCTGCCAACATCTTAATCTGAAGATGTTTTTCAGATTTTGTTCTGCTTCTTCTAACCACAAACTTACCCACTAAAGCGGCTAACCCAACAACTAAAGCACAACCTTCTAGAACCATAGTTGCAGGTATCGCTACTACGGTTGATAGTAAAGCGATTCCCCCTGCTCCTGCGCCTAGTGCTATAACGGTTAGTCCAGCTTCTACATTGTCCACATTCTTACTAATCTTCATGTATTTTTTACTTAGTTGCTCTCTTTCCCTAACTTCATTTTCTAGAAAAGTCTGAATTTCTGATATCTTTTGTAACCTGAATGATTGACCGTTATCTCTTGCAGTTATTACTGGCTCTAATGATGGTGCATTTGGTATATTTCGTGCTTCTGGTAGCTCTGGATAAATCTTTTCTTTTAGTTCCATTTTATTAACAGCAACTTATTTTTTAAATAGAATAATAAAGACGACACAAAAAGGTGTTTTCTTGTATTTTTTTTATTTTACCAGAGTTGTTTGTAATTGTTGCAACCATGTCATCCACCTCTTCTAACGTAACTTCATTTGTAAAAGATAATTGATTGAGTTTAAGATTATAAGATAGAGAAGCTAAAACAAAACCTTTACTCATATTGAAGCCCATACCTAAGGCTATCGTCTTCGTTTGTCCTCCTTCTATTACTAACGGTTGTTGAGTAAAAATATCCCATGTAACAGGATTAACTTTTTTAGCTGGATACTTAACTTCTACAGGTTTCCAAAAAATAGTTTTTGGTTGAACTATTTTATGTTTTCCATTTCCAAATTTATGCACATTCATATTTTTTAATTTACAATATTGCACCTAATATAGGAATATTAGCAAATGGACTATTAGGCCCTAAAAGAAGACCTTTTCCATCATAAATTTTACCACCTTGTTTTAAATACAATCCATCACCAACGGAACTTAATCCTTTACCTTTTGCTGGGCCAAGAAATAAACCTTTACCATCAGTTTCTACTTGACAGACGCAACCACCTTTCTTAAGATACAATCCATTACCCATTGCTTTTTGAACACCTGAAGATGCTAACCCAGATAGTGCACCAACTCCCAAAGCAGGTAAAACGGTCCTTGCTAATGTAGGTAGAACTGATGAAGCTAATCCTGCCAACATTCCAAGAAATCCGCCTTCTACTTTCATATTATGCTTAAGTTGTTTAGTTGACATTCTAAACGTTGCCCCCTTACCAGATTTATAAGCTTTTGTAAGTTTATTTACTTGAGATTTGGTTAATGCTATTACATCATTACCATGAATATCCTCATGCTTTAAACGAATACTAGCTGGAGCTTTGTTTCTAAAAGAATGTAAAATTTTTTCCTTTTGTCCGTCTGATATATTTATTTTTGCATTAATATAGTTTGTCATTTTTATATTTATCTTGCTTCTCTTATATGAAATCTAATTGATAAATTTTCCCCTCTTAGATTGAGTAATGTTCCATTTTGATCAGTAATTGTCACATTTAAATTATGTATTTCATTTAATGTTAATGGAAGGTAAACTAAATTAACTGGATTTTCTATTATTTTATATCCTGGTGATACATTTGGAAAAAAACTATAAATTGTATTTCTTTGTGAACCGTTAACATAACTACCTGAAATTAAATCTATATTAACAAGTAAGCTATTAATACTAAGAATATTTACTACATTTTCTGATTCATGAAATCCTTGTTCATATTTAGCACGAGAGAACCCTAATACTTTAGCAATAGAATTTTGTTGGTTAAAATCAACCTGATATCCATTTTCTACAACAAGAATAGACTTTAAAGTATTAGTATTTGCTGAGATGTTAATATAATATTCTTCATTAACAGCATCATAATGACCCTTTTTTCTCATTTCTTGTTGAATTACATCATTAATATCAACTAGATCATAACTTCCTTCAGGTATTCTTATTTTTATCCATGACGTACCATCGTCTGGTGTATAAACAAAAATGTTATTGCTTGCATCAATATTAGGAAATGAATAGTAAGTTTCAAGATTAACCAATGCTATTTCATATTCTTTATCTTTTTCTAATAGAAGTGGAGGAGTAAATCTTGTTCTAATCTCTGTTTTGTTATCGCTTACAATAATTTGAAATGAAGTTTTGTGGTCAGTGTTTTTTACTATCTTTTCAAGTAATTCTACTTCCATTTTATTAATTTGTAAAATATATTTTTAAATGAAAAATATATTTTTAATAATAATCTCGTGGTATATAAACGTTATCAAATCCACATCTATATTTACCATCATTAGGGTTCTTAGTTAAATCTAACACTACGAATCCATGAGGCTGTTCCCAACACTTTTTACAAAAATTAATAAACTCTGTTTTAGTCATATCATCTCCTACATGATCACTATAAATATGATTAAGATTTTTTAAGTCTTGTCTAAACAAGCATATTAAGTTTGCATTTTCTCTAATAGTTTGACGAGGTAGTCTAAAATAGTTTTGTGCTAGATAAAAACAATCAGCGTTACTATGTCTACCCCGCACATAATAGTTTTCACACTTGTTTTGTCTTTCTAAAAGTAAGTCATCAAATATCATTAAGTTTTTATTTGATGCATTTAAATCTCTCGGATCAGGAACATCACTAGCATATTCATAAAATTCACAATTGATATCAGATTTTTCCTTAATTGTTTTTGCCAATTCTTCAACTAATGCTGTAGGTGAAATATCTCGGTTTTGAACTTCATCTTTAAGTGAAAACAACCTTAATATGTATTCTTTTGGTATTTTTTCTTCAAAAGCTTTTTTAAGTATTCGATATTCTGGTTGAAACAAACTTTTACCAAAAACGTATAAGTTACTATAATCTAACCAATCAGGTCTTAACAAAAGGTTAAGTAAAAGTGTAGTTTTACCACATCCCGATTTACCTACTATTAAACCTCTGATACTCCTAGGTAAAAGGGGATGGTTAAATCTTTTTGCTAATGTTTCATTCCAAGATAAATTAACAATATCCATTTTATATTAAAAAATATATTTTAATATAAAAAAATGTATTGCGTTAAATGTAAAAAGAAAACTGATACTACTGATTTAAATTGTGTAGTAAGTAAAAATGGTAAAAAAATGGTACGAGGAAAATGTGCTATTTGTGGTACCGTGAAAACACAATTTGTTAAACAAAAAGAAGGTGGTTCATTGTTAAACAAAGCAATCAATAACTTACCTGTCGAAATGCACTTGCCTGGTCATAATTTTACTGGTCCCGGTACAAAGTTAAAGAAAAGATTAAATCCCGACTTAACACCTAAAGATTGGTCAAAGCCAGTAAATCGTGTTGATAAAGCAGCTTATCATCATGATATTTGTTATCTAAAGCATAATGATACTAAAACACGTAATGATGTATGTGATGCTAATATGCTTAAAGAGTTAAAAGGTATCTATAATCCTACTATTAAGGAAAGAATGGAAAGAGGATTGGTTTCCTCATTGATAGGAACCAAGAAAAGATTTGGTATGGGAATGAGTAAAAAAAAAAATATTCACTAGCAGAAGAATTACATAAACCTGTAAAAAGAAAATTTAAGAAAAGGAGAGTTAGAGTAAATGGTATTGATAGGATATGGGCTGCTGATTTAGTAGATATGCAAGCATTTTCTAAACTTAATCGTGGAGTAAAATTTCTTCTTGCTGTCATTGATATCTTTTCAAAATATGGATGGCTTATACCATTAAAGGATAAAACAGGAAAATCTGTTTCTGTTGCACTGAAGAGTATTTTTAAGGAAAGAAAACCTGAGAAAATGTGGGTGGATAAAGGTAAAGAGTTTTATAACAAAGATGTTAAAGATTTGGTTGAATTGTATTCTACTGAAAATGAAGAAAAATCAAGCGTTGTTGAGAGATGGATTAGAACAATGAAAGAAAAAATGTGGAAGTATTTCTCTGCTCACTCAACAAATATATATATTGATGTATTACAAAATCTTGTTAAGGAATACAACAACACGAGGCATTCTTCTATTAAGATGACACCAATTGAAGCAAGTAAGAAGAAGAATGAAAATAAAGTTTGGACAACATTATATCCTGATTATGATCAAGTAAGGGAGGATATCAAACCGAAGTTTTCTGTTGGAGACAAAGTAAGGATAAGTAAAAAGAAAAAGACTTTTGAAAAAGGTTATACTACGAGATGGACTGAAGAGGTTTTTACAGTTACAGAAGTAAAACATACAACACCTATAACGTATAAGATAGAAGATTTAAATGGTGAAGAAATAAAAGGTTCTTTTTATGAGCCTGAACTACAAAAAACGAGCCAAGAGGTGTATAGAATAGAAAAGATTATTAAAAAAGGTAAAAAGAAATCTCTTGTAAAGTGGAAAGGTTATTCTGATGAGTTTAATTCGTGGGTTGATAATAGTGCTATTGTAAATATTTAAGTATATAAAAATGGAGAATATTTTAGTTGATAAAATAACTTTACCAAATAAACCTTTAAGCAATTTTGAGCTAGAGGATGCAGCAAAAAAATTAAAAATAAAAAATTTTAGAGGAATATTTTTAAGAGATACCCTACCTAAAAAAGTAAGAAATAAAGAATGTGGTATATTTAATCTTGATGACGTGGGCGGACCTAGTACTCATTGGGTTGCTTGGTTTAAAGATGGAAAGAAAAAAATTTATTTTGATAGTTATGGTATTCAACCGCCTCTTGAAATTATAGATTATTTAAAAAGTCCATTACATTACAATACGGATCAATTACAACAAGCAGGTGAAGTATTTTGTGGTCATTTATGTTTGTACATTCTTAAAGAATTGTGCTTGGGTAATAAATTTCAAGATATTTTAAATAAACTTTTTTAGTAATATTAAAAATGCCTGTTGATAAATTTGGAAGAATGGATGAAGTTAAAACAAGCGGTGATGGTGTATCACTTGCTTACATCTCAAATAATTTTTTACGTAAAGATGGAACTACCCCCGCTGCTGGTTCTATAAATATGAATGGAAACACACTAACTAGAGTTAGTAATCCAGTAAATCCACAGGATGTTGCTACTAAGAGTTATGTTGATGCAAACGCTGGGCTGTTAGATGAAAATGGAGGATATCATATGACTGGATATTTAAATATGGGTTTTAATAAAATAAAAAATATAGCGGACCCTGAGGAACTGAGTGAAGCTGCTAATAAAAAATATGTAGATGCTGCTGAAAATGCTTTTGTTTTGGGAGCGGATGGTACAGCAAGAGGAGATATTTCTATGGATGGATTTAGGATTAACAATGTTGGTTCACCTATAGAAACTCGGCAAGTTGCAAATAAGCATTATGTGGATACCGCTGTTGAAGCAATAACTGCAGGTAATAATGCTTTAACAAAAAACCGATATGGAACTTTCTTAGCAACTGGTAAAATAGATATGAACACTCACCCACTTACTGGATTGCCGAATCCTACAGATCGTGATGCTGCCGCAAATAAAAATTATGTTGATAATGGAGGGGCCATTGTAAAAAATCCTGATGGAAGTTTTACGGCAATATCTGATGTAGATTTTCAAGGTTTTACTATAAAAAATGCTGGGGCTCCTGTAGAAGAAAGAGACTTAGCAACAAAATCTTACGTGGATGGAAAAGTATCACTTCCTTCTCTCATAGGTCCTAAACCTATTATAAGCGTGCATGCTGAGGAACAAGGTCCATTAACAAGTGGTAGTTATGAGTTTGCTTTTGGTAATGGAGGCAGTGGAGAAAGTCATGGGTTAGGAGGTTATTGTATGTCTGCTCCTGGTAGAATTATAAGAGGAACTTTAATGGCTGTTAAAGGAGCCGGTGCTCTAAGAGAAGAGTCAAAAGTTAATATTGTCATAAATGGAGTTGAACAGCCTAACTACTCCATAATAAAAAAGAAAGGGGAAGGTTGTTCATGCACTGTTTTTCCTCAACCTTTAGAGGTGGAGCAATGTGATGTTATTAACTTTATAACAAAGAGAAACAATCCAAACGCTAAAAATGCATATTTAACAATATTGATAGAATTAGACTTGTAAAAATATATAACCCTTTACTGGGTTAAATATTTATAGAAACTTAAAGTTTATGCTATATTCTTCAATTTCATTAATACAACTTTCTAGAAATTGATGTTCGTGTGGACAATCTATAAATCTTTCTTTAAAGAGAGATAGTAAATTGGTTAAATCTTTACTGCAAAAACAATGTTTAACACGTATGTTGTTACCACCAGCATAAAATGTTATGTTTAAAGTATCTTCTTTAGGTTGTTCATAAAGCATTTTACTGCAGTAGTAGTATATATCACTAAACCATCTTGGATTTTTATAGGGCATTAGACCGGTTCCATTTGTGTAAATGATTTTGTTCGTGTTTATAGGATAAATATTTGATTTATCCTTAAGTAAGTCACTTAGCTTTTGCTTGAAATCTGGCTCTAGTTCTAGCATTTTATTTTATGAAAATTTTTGTTTAATAATCTATTTCTTCTATTTCATCCATGATGTCTTCTCTAATTTTTTTATATTCTTCTTCTACCACAGCTTTCAACTGTTGTTCTTCTACCGTGATACCCTCTTTCTCTTTCAACAAAAGATTTTCTAGTTTTTTATAAATTTCTTCCCCTTTCTTTTCTAAATATGTTCTTATACCAGCTAGGGTTTCTCTTTTAAAATAATTATAAGCTTCGAAAAACTGATCTTCCATTTCAGATATGCGAGCATCTGTTGAAAAGGGATTATAGTCTTCATCTTCGTTATCGCTGCTATTAATGTTTATTAGATGATCTAGATAGAAACATTCGTCTGCAAATTCACATTTTTTATCAAACCAATCTTGCATTACACCATCGTGTATACTATGGGATAGGTAGTAAGTATAACAATTTATTTCTTCATAAAACTTTTCTAGTTCTCTATATTTTTTTATCACATCTACTACGTGTTCATATTCTTTATCCTCTGTGGAAAATGCTACACATCCTCTGTTTGTTATTTCTTTAAATAAATCATAACTATCACTAATATCTATAGATGCTCTTGATAGGAATTCATCTATTTCCCATTTATCTTCTACAGTTTTACTTGCTTCTATATCTTCATTTATTTTTTCCATATTTTATATATATCGTCGGTTCTTTAACCTATTATGTCACTCATGTAGTGATTATAAAATCTAATTTTAGATTTTATAAGCTTATAAATTATTTGCATACTCAACTCTCGATCTAAAAAGATCATAAACTCCCCGTATAATATCAACATTGTTGTATATTTGTTGTCTTAATGAAATGATTCCTTTTCGTTTATTATCTTTCATTTTCTTTTCGTGTGTTGTAATCAGCTTTTCAATTTCTTCATAACATCCTTCAAGTTTTGTTAGAATTATTATTTTCATTCTCTCGTTTCTATCTTCTCCTTTTACCATTTTTTCTTTTAAAAACTGTAATGCCATATATAATCTACCGTTTGAAAAGTGATTATCATCATTGTAAAGGTGTTCTCTTATTTTTCCCAATACATCTCTAGCAATGTCTTTATAGTGTGGTATGGGGGTTTCTCTGTCACAGGTTTTCCCTGGTTGAAAGACAACGCCACATTTTGTTATTCCAACTGCTTTTGGTCTTGCATACATATTTGATGTACTTATAGTTTCCTGGTGTTTTTATACTTAAAATCAATTTTTTATTTCTATCAAAGGAATAAAAAATTAAAAATTTTTTTATTAAAATTTTTTTTTAACGATTAGGGCAAATTTCTTTTCTTTCTATGATGTCTTGTACAACTCTAAGTTTATCAAAGATTTGAAATATATCTCTTCTAAGAAGTATCAGACCTCTTCGATGACCATTAGATAATTTTTTAAAATATTTTTTTATCATCTCTTGGGCTGTTTGAATTTCCTCGTTGAAGTAATCTTGTATAATCATTTTCATTTTTAAATTTCTATCTTCATCTTTTACTTTTTTAAGATTAAGAAACTCTAGTGCTCGCTCCAATGGTTTGTTATGTGGTTCATTTGTTAATACCTCTGTAATATGTTTTCCCAGACACTTGAATAAGTCTTCATAGTCTTCCACCTTTAATTCTTTTATCAAAGTGTTGTCTCTTGTAAATGTTAAGTGGGTCATCCCCTTTCTTCTGGCTCTAACTGATCCAATTGTTTTTCCTCTGCTGTGATTCATCTTCACACAATCCATATACTAAATTAAATACTTAAACTCAAATTTTATGTACATCAAGATGATAAATTTTTTTTTTTTTTTTTTTTTTTTTTATCTTAAACTCTCAGGTTAACCACTTACTCAGTCACTCGGCTAACCCACTTACTCAGTAACTCAGTAACTGAAGCAATGATGTAATGATGCACCTGGTTGATGGGGGGTTTGTCTTGAGTAACTCAGTATATCAGTAACTCAGTATATCAGTAACTCAGTAACAGAAGCAATGATGTAATGATGATGAAATTTTTTTTTTTTAAAAAAATTAAATTTTTTTTTTTCGAAAATTTTTCAGTTAGTGGGTGAGGGGTTGATGTGTTATAATAATTGAATTTAAGGTAAAAGGATTAAGATAGAGGTTTGTTTGATTTAATTATGAATGCTTCACCTATTGGTTTTGTTAATTTTATGAGGGTGATAATTTTATGAGCATGTGGTTTTGAAGGCGTGTTACATGAAATTTTTGGTGATGCTTAATCGTTTGCGTATGGGATGAGGATTTAGAGGGGTATGAGCCAGATCGAGCGTTATATTATCTACTTGTGGGCACTCTAGGGGCGGCAATTCTTGCTCAATTCACCTGAACCTTGGTCAACAGGTTTGTCTTGATAGCGCGATGAGTTTGAACTATGGTCACTTAGGGTCATAAACTAGGTCACTAGGTCAAATTGAAGAAATACATTTTGGACACTCCAGAGGCCACATTTTCAGCTCAATTGACCTGACAATTGCTCAGAATGTTTGTCTTAATAATATCTGAGATGAGTTTTAAATTGGGTCAGCTGGGGTCATTAAGTAGGTCACCAGGTCAAATTGAAGAAATACCATGTATACATTCCGAAGGCCATGTTTTAAGGTCAATTGACCTTAAAACTGGTCAGAGTATTTTATTTTTTTCATTAAATTAAAAATAATAATAATAATAATAATAATTGAAACTATCAATTGACAACTAGGCCATTGTTTTTTTAGCTCCACTGGCCGAAGGCCAGCGGGCTTATGTCATGGCCCGGTGTCCGTCGTGCGTCCGTCCGTCCGTGTGTCCGTCCGTGCATTAACTTTTATTTCAAACATCTTCTTCTCTGAAACTACCCATCTAATTTTCATGAAACTTCACAGAAATGATCCTGCCATGGTCCTCTTCAGAATTTCTTGAAAAAATTTGATTCCTTCAAAAACTCTGGTTGCCATGGCAACAAAACTGAAAAATATTGGAAATCTTTAAAACTCTTCTTGTCTGAAACCATATGGCACAGGGCTACCAAATTTTGCGTGTAGCTTTATGTAGTAGACCTCTATCAAGTTTCTTCAAATTATAGCCCTGGGGTCAAAATTGGCTCTGCCCCAGGGGTCACAAGTTTTACATAGGCTTATATAGAGAAAACTTTAAAAATCTTCCTGTACCTAGCCATATGGCCTAAAGCTACCAAATTTTGCATGTAGCTATATCTAGTGAGCCTCCACCAAGCGGACCAAAATTTTAGCCCTGGGGTCAAAATTGGCCCCGCCGCAGGGGTCACAAGTTTTACATGGGCTTACATAGTGACAACTTAAGAAATCTTCCTGTTTTGATTTTTTTTTTTTTTTTAAATTAGCCTTGCATCAGGGGTCTTATGTTTTACAGAGGCTTCATATGGACAAAACCTGAAAATCACCTTATTTATAACCATACAGCAAAGACTTGTATTAGTTTGGCATGTGGCTTTATCTTGTGGACCTCTACCAGGGTTCAAGTAATTATAGCTCTTGGATCAAAAATGGCTTTACCCTGCGGGTCTCAACTTTCACATAGGCTTTTACAGAGAAAACTTTGTAAGTCTTCATTTTGAAACCATTTGGCTCAGAATTAAAATGTTTAGTATTTATGGTTTATATTTATAAGCCAGTGGAGCGGTACAGGGCCATTATGGCCCTCTTGTTATTCATCTGTTCAATTTTATGCTCCAAGAAGGGAGAGCTGGTAGTTGCTGCTTTGTCCTGTCTATCAATATTTTGTCTAAAGTATAACTCAAACAATAAAAGTCGTAGCATAAAACTTCTTAGGTAAATAAGAACCTCAACTCTGGGTTGCTTTGTTTATGAGTTACTGGCCTCTGTTATGACTCCAAAATTGTAAGAAGTATCAACTTGCACATTCATAGGTTGATAAATCTCATTGCCTCCAAGTGTAGTGCAAAAGAACCATAACTTCTGGATGCTTCATTTACATACGTATTTCTTACTGCCCCTTGTTATTTCATGCCCCTGAAGAAAGGATGTATAGTAATTGAACCGTCTGTCCATTGCCACGTCCTGCCAGATTCATTTCTACCTTATAACTGAGAAATGCATGGAGGAATTTTCATAAAATTTGTCACATTTTTACCGTGATAAGACAATGTGTTATGAGCAAGAACCAATAACAAAACAGGCAAATCAAATTAAAATTGCCGTCACGAAACCGATAAACCATTTCTAGTATTACGATAACGCAAAAGCAGGAACTGCTCTATATTATTAGATTATCCATTTATTCTTCGTACCTACAGCCCTTCGACGCATTTGATGCACTGAATGGCCATCTAGACACATTCAAATATGCGCCGTCTGTAATATTTTAGCGCCAATCCCGCAATGGTGCGTCCTTGGTAGAACTCCCGGAATGAATTTCAGCGGAGCATATAGTCAACACGTTGTGCGTCTGTCCATGCATCCGTTCATCGGAGATTTGTTCTTTTGTGACCAGGGCTCATTCGGGGACCATTACCCGTCTATGACAGCTCTTGTTTTATGTAGAGATATAGAAAAAAATATTACCCGTCTACGACAGTGATATAAAACAAAATCTTGAAAATTCTTGTCCATAGCCATAAGCCTAACATCATATTTATTTGGCAGGTAGTACTTTCAATTATGACCCTCGAGTGAAATTTCGCCTATTGACTCAGGTGAGCGATCCAGGGCCATTATGGCCCTCTTGTTTAAAGGTGCTTTCAGTCTTGTAACAATCAAAAAAGTCTTGGTTATATTAAATGTACTTGCAGACCACAAAAAAAATGTGGTTCAAACAATGCGATTGTCATGGGGAAGGTAGAAAATATTGTGAGGAAAGGAGAAAATGCTGGTTACCAGCATTTTCTCCTTTCTTCACAATGTTTATTTTTTTTTTAAAGGTTTTTCTTTCCCAGGGTCGTCAGATCTTGGGACTGTGTGGGTAAAGGGCATAAAGGGTAAAGCCTCTCTCCTAAAATGAACACGTGCCAACGAAATATGAATAATTTATCCACCTGTCACCAGAGAGTGGGCATTTCTCCATTTTGACATTCGAAACCACTTTAGGTGATGGGCTGATCTTTTTAGGTGATGGTCTTGTCTCACCTTCTTTCGTACTTTTTCATAGTTTGTATGCCGGCTTTTATCGCCGTTTTCTACATTATTTCAGTTATGGCCTATTGGTCAGTGCACCTATCTATGCTTTTCTGGAGTTTCTGGTAAAAGAAACTGCAAGAAAGTAAGGAAAAGTGCACTGGCCACCGCGGTATAACTGAAATAATGTTTTAAAAAAAACGGCGTTAAACACCATACAAACACACAACCCAGCCTTTTGAAAGCATGGTTAGGAAAGGAGAAAATGCAACATTTTCCCGCAATATTTTCTCAACTTTCACTTACAACCCACATCATTTGTGCCATGTTTGATGTACTGTCGTCAAATGCTTTCAATTTGTACTTTCGATCCCCGGCTTGGTCAATTTCTTTCCGAGGATTGATGATAGTCATTGCGACAGGATTCATTCCTCTCTCACCGCTGCCCATTGTTTCGACGATGGTTATGTGGGAAAGCAGCCAGTGGCTTGGAAAGAATATTGTGTGGAGTACTGGTAAAAAGAAACTCCAGGAAAGCATGGATAGGTGCACTGGCCGCCGCGATATAACTGAAATAATGTTGTTAACACCATACAATCATTCAATCAGTCAATCATAATTCTGAAAAAGATTTTACCCTTTTAACTACATAATTCCGAGTTTTAATGGCCTTAAGAAAGAAAGCTTTGGAAAACATTGCGGGAAAAGGAGAAAATGCTGGTGACCAGCATTTTCTCCTTTTCCCCCAATGTTTTCAACTCAGTTTAAGGCACGTTTCATCATTTGAACCACCATTGATATGTTGTCTGCATATGTTTTGAATTAGGACAAGTCTACAATTTTGACGTCTGATATCGCCTGCTTTATTGTCTTTGTTTCGGCCGTAAATTTCACTGTCGTCTGCAGCACAGACAATTGTAACAGATGATCTGGCGGGAATGGCAATAAAATGACACATGTCAAATTTAATTTTCGTTTTCTGATACTAAAATTCTTAAGTTGAGCTTCAGTTTTGACCTGGTACAATTTTTAGGACGTAATATTATTTGCTTGACGTGCGCTTTAACCCTTTACCGCACAATGCCGCCTTTTAACGCCCCTGAAGAATTAACCTTTTGAAAACATTGCGGGAAAAGGAGAAAATGCTGGTAACCAGCATTTTCTCCTTTTCCCACAATGTTTTCTACCCTATCAAAGAAAAATTGCACCATTTGAGCCACACTGAAATTGTCATCTGCAAATTCTTTCAATTTGGACAAGGCTAAAATTTTGTCGTCTGGTAAAGGGTTAAGCTGAAAGAAAAATGGGGAGGGGCGGGGGGTCATCAGTATAATTTTGATGAATCGACTGTTATAAGGTTAAAAAAATTGTGCGTGTGTACTTTGGTGAGTAAGTTTATGCCACGGGTGGAGGGGGAAGCTGTATGCCCTCATACAGATGAAAGAAGAAATTGAATATCAGTCAGTCTAAATTTTTCTGTTTTTTTTTTTCCCCGTTGGGAATTTTAAGAAAAAAAAGGAATATTTACCGTCCAACAGAATGGCCGCCTTTATTTTAAGCAATTTGGAGCTGTCACAATTTTCAGCAAGACCTTTCGGATGGAATCATGCATGCTGGAGTATCAAATCAACCTCTCAAACTTCAACTCTCCCTCATTCATATACCATTTTTCTCTCTCGTCAAATTCCCTCCCCGTCTCTCTCCTTTTCTCTCGTTCTCTCTCTCTTATCATATTCCTCCCCCTCTCCCTCTCTCATCGTATTTCCTCCCTATCTCTCTTTCTTACTTTTTCTCTCTCTCTCTTACCATATCCCCCATCTCTCTCTCTCTCTTCTTTTTTTTTTATCATATTCTCTCTCTTGTTCGGTGTCTGACTTGCCATCTTTTCTCTCAAGCAATGAACACATTTACAACATATTCGTATTTTATTAATTTTCGTTCTACTCTCACCCTGTTGACCTCTGCCAGCAGCTGTAAACCCAATAAAGGACACTGCTCTATGGTGAGGTTTTAATAATAACTGGCACCCACGGAGGTCAGCTCATCAATAAACCAGCATGCTCAACACATCGGCGTGTGGGTCTATCGCCACTTTCTGACCTCGTACACAGTTAACACTTAGGCTGATAAGTGTGACTCAAGGACCTTTTGCGGACAGTGTAGGTCAAGATCAGACTGCACAGAATGTGCAGTCTGATCTTGGATCTACACTGTCCGATAAGGAGATATTTTTGCACCCCCAATTAACTTTGAAGTAGCAACATTTGAGTTTTTACGGTTGGCTTGAAGGTATCATTAAACTTATTCAGCAGGAACAGGGTTAACTTTCCACCAAATAACCTCAAGTTTTACGACCCTAAAGAAGAGGGCTTTTGAAAACATTGTGGGAAAAGAAGAAAATGCTGGTAAACAGCATTTTCTTCTTTTCCAACATTGTTTTCTCCCCTTCCGAAGGGAAATCATACTATTTGAGCTATATTCATTTTTTTTTTTTTTTTTTTACTGAAACATGATTTGAAATTAGACCTGTCTAAAATTTTATCGCGTGGTAAAGGGGTGACCTTATGATAGTATCACCTCTGCATGTCGGCACAAAAGTTTTAATATAGTCAGATCCCGTTTGCTTGTTTGGTGTTAAACGCCGCTTTCCTTATCATTTCAGTACTTCGCACAGAATTCGCAGTGAAATTGTCAAAGGAAGTTGCAGAAGATGGGCAATTCCAACTTCTGTCTTAATGATCTATTAATTGGTAGCCGAAAACTCGATATTTAAAGGAAGGTTTTGAAGATTTTAAGTTAAAAAAATTTAAGTTAAAAAATTGAACAGCACTTTCCAGTTTTCAGCTCGGCTGTTTCAAGAGAAAGCCCGAGGTATTGTCACAGGTTCTTGTTAGCATTTGCGGCGTTTTGGTGCAAAAGCTTTGACATTTTCCAGTATTACAGTTATTACTAAAAATTTTTAGACTACCATTCGCTAGTCTGTTGCTATGGAGAGTGACCTAGATTCAATTGTAAACAAAAAACCTAACAGTCGCCAAATACTGCCCCAAAGAAAATAATTCTGTCTGTTAGAAATTGCAATTCTGTTAAATATGACAACGTTGACATGAACTACAAAATCACTTACGCTCCAATTTGAACGATGTATACTTACAAAGTTATAAACTGTGCAAGATGTTATCGTTAAGGTACAAGATATTTGCTTATACGTACGTAAATTAAGTTAGTGACCAATGCAAATCAGGCTCATCCTAACTTATCCCAAAGCAACCTTGTTCATCCTCGGTTTTTTTGCGGATGTCGTGGGTCTTGTCTAGCTACGAGTTGGTCCAACCGATAACAAAGTGAAATCAAAGCGTTAAAAGCACTGGTGTGACATTTGTCAAGGAAGCCATGGTGTGGAATTAATAATCTGAAAAATAAACCATAGAAATATTTTCAAAATATTCGTTTGAACGTCAACCTACTACATAGTTATGCACAATCCAATCGAGTAGCATGCAATACATGGATCCGTGGCGATGAGATAAACCGACTTCCTTGGTTACCGTCGTTAAGGGCTCACAAACAAAGGCAGTAAATACATATACAGTACAGCAGAAAGGCTACTTAAATCGTGCTGTCATGACTGTTTCTTTCGATTAAATTCCGGAAAAATATTCCTTTTCATATGTTTCTGCCCATGATGGATTCTCGGCAAAAAATATATGGATACTTGAACTTATTTACACAAGGATTTGTACCAAAAGTGTGAATTTCAGGGGCTACGGACAATGTAATACCTGTGCCAGCAAAGTTTTGAACTTCTACGAGAAAGAATGAAACACCTCATAAACCTCAGTTTTTCTTAAAAATAATAGAATTAAAGATGATTAATATTTTTGTAAGGCTTGTTAGGTTGTCTCAACATCGTATTCGATAATAAATTACACTAAATAACAAGCATTTTGAAATATTTATAGATTGTCTCATTCAACACAGAGGTGGAAGTCTGAGAAATGTTTAAATTTCAAGTTAAGGGAAAATGGTTGCCTGGTGATTTTAAAAAGTGTAAAGTGTGCTGTCAATTAACAAACTTGTTAATATCATTGGCGGTAGTTTGTTTTATCTTAAGATATACTGAAGACAACGGGTGGTCGAGTGGATTACAGCGACAATGAAACACACATCTTATCAGTTAACAGTTTACCGACATACCCTTGGAAATGGCAGATGTGCTAATCCACCTAAATATGGCTAAGTCAAAAGCTGATTTAATTAATATAAGTTGCCTTTTGAGCAGAACTTCCAAAACTGTACAAAACAGAACATAGTCTGTTTCAAAATTGAAATCTACATGTACCTTCAGTAAAGAATATACGTAAATGTACTTAATTTAAGTAGCAGATGGTTACGAACAGCATTATATGTGGTATTTCCTATCGTGATAATGAAATGGCTATGAGTGGAGGGTAAAGTCACCGGATCGGACTTGATAAACGGATAAGACCGGGCCTAACCGGATCGGGCTTAATTACCGGATTGAATTAGTCGGACATAATAATCGATTTGGACCATTTTTCTTCTCTCTTTTATGGGCCAAACACGATTTATCTTTACAGCCAATTCGACATTCGCTAGTCTTTCAGCACTGTCAGTACTTTGATTACGTAAAACTTGTGCTAATTGTTAAGTATCAGAATGGGCACTCCTACAACAAGGGCTGGTAACCCATAAACATTTTTACACAGTTATGTCCCTTTTTGGTATTAGAATTTTCGCAGAAAAAGCTTCTGCAAGCCAAGAGCGGTGGAATGCGACCCACTTGATTCTATTTTTCCCTACATTACAAAAGCGACCGTCCATTAACTTCTCCTTTAGCCATACTGTGTTCAAAATAGGTATGTTGTAAGGCACAAAAAGTCGTGTGCGAGCTGATTTCATACTACCTATATTTTCACTTTTCTGACTTCAGGTTGGCCGGGATCTTGGGTAACCCTTATGTTCCTTGTATACTGTGCGATACAGAACGCAATCGAAATCAACCGATGGGTAGATAGTCGGAATAAGAAAAAAGACAGATAGAAAGACTTAACATCGAGCAAGTTTTTAACCGAGATGCGGGAACGGACGAAAGGAGATCTTTGCGCCATCGACGTAGCCTATTTTATTACACATGGCACAGAAGCCGCGTTTTGGACGCTGGGTCGAGCGAAATAAGCCTTTTGGCCATGGACATGGGTACTTTATTTATTTTTTACAGTCAGATACCGGTGATAAAAAAAAGGGCACAAAATACAGGTTACTTTCCAAAACATGTTGGCAAGTAAGGAATCATTTTTAAAGTACAAGCACAATACTGGGGGATGGGACAAGCAAAATAATGTCCTTTAGCCTGCACATGAAATGCAGTCAGATCTGGATCTGCACCGTCAATCCGAATATTCCAGCTTTTCCTTCTGACGACATATATGCACCTGTTTCAATTACCTTTCTGTTTCAGTATTGTTAGTATTGCTGAAGAAGGCAAGTGCATACCCGTTTGATTTTTGTCAATAAGGACTATTTCACGAACCTTTTGGGGTCCTGCGTGGCTCAGTGGTAAAGTGGAGGACTCGTGACCTGGAGGCCCCGGGTTCGAACCTCGCTGGATCCACTGGGTTTGTCGTGGGAGTGTCCTTGGGCAAGACACTTCAGAGTCCTAGCCTAGTACTGGTGAAACCCAGGAAAAACATGAATATGTGAGCTGTCGCCGTGATATGACTGAAGTAATGAAAGCGGCGTAAAACACCATTCAATCAAACCATTCAATTCACAAACCTTTGCTAACAGTGTAGATAATGATCAGACTGCACAACCTGTGCAGTCTGATCATTATCTACCTTGTAAGCAAATTCTGGACAGACCTTGCAGTACACAGGACAGACGGTGGGGTCTTATCGTAGAGCTACAACATCCGATCTGGAAGATATTCCTGGTAAAGGAAGCGTTCAAAATTAGAAATAGGGTACTCGAATCTTATCTAATTTTATCGACGAATATACTACTTGAACTCTTTGTCACACGACAAAATTTTAGACTCGGCCAAATTTAAAGCTGTTGCAGACGACAAATCAAATGTATCTCATTAGATGACTTCTTTCTTTGATAGGGTAGAAAACATTGCGGGAAAGGAGAAAATGCTGGTGACCAGCATTTTCTCCTTTTCCTTTAATGTTTTCAGAAGCATTCTTGCTTCTTATAGAACTAGGGATCGTGTGGTAAAAGGTCAATATATTGATGCTTGGATGGATAAGTCCCGACTAGAAAGATGATGGCAACTCGAATGAAACAAGTTGATTTGCAGTTTGTCTATTTTAGCATTTTTTTCTCTTTTTTTTTCTCTCATATTCAAACCGACTTTATGTGTACTGAAAATATGTTAACCCTTTCCCAAACGACAAATTTGAAAGAGTTTGCAGACGACAATTTTAAATTTGATGAAATTGGCAGAAAGGTATCAAAAAGGGTAGAAAACACTGTAGGAAAAGGAGAAATTGCTCATTACGAGCAGTTTCTCCTTTTCCCACAGTGTTTTCAAAAGACTTGTACTGCAGACACGTGAAAACAAGGGCTTGTTTGGGAAAGGGTTAAAGAAATTTCACTTTGACCTTGGGCTA
This sequence comes from Tridacna gigas, assembly GCA_945859785.2. Classification (NCBI taxonomy): domain Eukaryota; kingdom Metazoa; phylum Mollusca; class Bivalvia; order Cardiida; family Cardiidae; genus Tridacna; species Tridacna gigas. The sequence goes on along the minus strand of OX244029.2, from coordinate 9,422,695 downwards.
AATATAGGTATTATGTAGATAGTAGGGAAAAGCCTTTTAGGTGCAAATATTGACTGTGATCAGGGATCGTATATACACTGGGATACGATCCCTGCCGTGATGTGGAATCTTTTGTTTTATTTTTATTTACATGTTTTTGTTTTTCAAGCGAAAGGTATGCTTATGCTAACTGACCAGTGCAGAACTTATCTTTATTAAAGATACATCCTTTACAGCCACAACGAAAAAAAAAAAAAAACGCTGTTAAAACTTGAAAGTGTAGAATGGCTCAGAATTTGGTCACCAGGTAAACTTAGATAAATTACCGAAATATGTGATGTAAGGGTTACAAAAACACAAGGGATTTGTCTTCGTTAAAAACCTGACTAGAGAAACAATAAAATCGCAATATCTTGATCCTTTTCATTTATATGCTTTAACCCTTTCAGCGCCATAGGCGAAAACAGGGACTTTTGCGGACGGCATAGATCAAGATCAGACTGCACAGAACGTGCAGTCTGATCTTTGATCTATGCCCTCCGCTTGTTTGGTCATGCCTATATGATAAAAGTCTTCTTGAGACTCGGTGTATTGTAATTACAGCCATCAAAAGAAGCCAAGTTTGTTTACTTGGCGCCGAAAGAGTTAAATTTTGACAAGTCTAGAATATTGCCGTTTGGTAAGGAGTTACGGTTTAACTCTGAACCATAGGACACAATTTTGAACTCGACCAGAGTTAACCCTTTACCTAACAATGCCGAGTTTTAAAGACCTAGGGAAAGACAGCTTTTGAAAACATTGTGGGAAAAAGAGAAAATGCTGGTAACCAGCATTTCTCTTTTTCCCACGAAGTTTTTTTTTTTTTATTTACCACACAACCCCGAGTTTTAACAATCCTGGGGAGGAAGGCTTCTGAAAACATTGTGGGAAAAGGAGAAAATGCTGGTAAGCAGCATTTTCTCCTTTTCCCACAATGTTTTCCACTTGATCAGAGACAAATTCCGTTATTTGAATCATGTTTAATTTGTTGTCTGCAAATGCTTTGAATTTAGATGAGTCTACAATGTTGTCGTCTGGTTAAGAGTTAAGGCAGTTTTAATCATCATTTGAGCCAACTTCGATTTGTCGTCTGCAAATGCTTTGAATTTGGAATTCTAAAATTTTGTCTTCTGGTAAAAGATTTCAAGCACTTGCAGACAACAATTTATTGTAGCTGGAAAGATTATTTGAACCGTCTTTGAATGGGTAGTAAATATTATGAGACAGAAGAAAAAGCTGAGTTACCAGTATTTTCCTCCTTTCTCCACAATGTTTGCCCAAGCCTTCTTCAGCAGGGTCGTTTAAAACACTGGATTATTGCGTGAAAAGTAAACACATGTGAAAACATCGTTATAGAAGGAGAAATTGTTCATTTCAAATAGTTCTGTCTTTGCCACACTGTTTTCAGAAGTGGCGTTTCCATACGAAAAAAGAAATTGTTTTCTGTTATCAGTCAGTGATCTGTTAAATATGATACTGTTGTAAATCTGAAAATTTTATGAAGCTTTATAGAAGGGTTAAAATAAAATTAGAGCTGTGCTCTGGCAAAAGCGGATTTAATGTCTCCGTAATGCATTATACCAAGCAAGGCATCACTTAATTACGGACTCCTAAAATCCATTTTATCTAACAACCGGCTGAATCATGAGGTAGAGTGGTCTATGGACATGCAGGCAATTCACAAATAGCAAAAAATATCGACCCATGTCAGCCTGCGCAGATTGCGCAGGCTGACATGGGTCGATACTTTTTGCAGATGCATTAAACCCTCTTTTTAACAGAGCTTGACTCTAATATAAATAAATGCTTTCTGTGTGTATTATATTCATTGTTGACATTCAGGGCTAGTTTTTTAGCTCTTTACCAAATAGGTCCATGTTTTTACAACCCCAGTGAAAATGTCTTCTGAAAGCCAGTGTGTGCTCGCCATGATGTTTTGGAGATATTTCAGCAAACAAAATTAAATTCTCGCATTTTTTAATGTATTTATCGCGGTTTCCAACATTATTTCAGTTATATGGCGGCGAACAGTTCACCTATCCTTTCTCTACTGAAGTCTTACTCCTTCACCAGTACTTCGCTCAACATTTTGTCTAAGCTTCTAGTTGCTTTCCCATGTAACCATCATCGAAATAATGATCAGCGATGAGAGAGGAATGAATCCTGTAGTGGCCATCACCAATTCTCGGAAAGAAATTGGCTCAGTTGGGGATTCGAGCCAGCGACCCTATGTTTTGAAGTCCTGAACTTATCTACTAGGCTACTGGGGTCGGCAAATACTCCGGAGAGAAGTGAAAGTGCAAACATTCAACAGTGAGAAATCGTATCCACCGGCAATTCAATTATCTGTCAAAGGTGTCACTGTCGATATTTATCATTCTTTTAATTAGAAATATAAAACATTTCAGCCTCGAATGTGTGAAACGGTTATAATTCATTATGTAATATATCTTTACCGCATAGTTCCTATGTAGGCCCCGAACTATCATGTTACCCGTAAAACACGATTTCACACAATATCATGGGACAGCAGAAATACCCTTTTCTTCGATTCTATGACCTCAAAAAATTAAAACAATGTTTAATATCTTTTTTTTTTTAAGTAAGAAAAAGTTGTATGGAATGAATTCAGTGCCATGTTGTTACGTCAATAAATACGTAGTTTGAAAAGTATATTGCTTTCTGATTGGCTGCCGACTCGGGGGAAACACTCAGCATTAGCCAATTGCAAGGCGTTTAACAGATTAAATCGCGTTTTTATTGAAATAGAGAAAAAAACTTGCGTGTTTCGCTATACTGAATGGGCTTTTTTTTTGCAATAAAACTCAGTTTATAGACTTGCCAAATGTACCGGCATTCCGGAGATCGGAACCCTTGTATATGTATAAATACGTATCACACTTTATGGACAACACCTTATGACACACACTGCTTATGGAATATATGAGAATAAATATGTAGAAAAGGAGACGTCGTAACCAAATCGATTTATCATTTATAATGCACGATTGTTCCTTTGCTTCATTGTTTTATCAGAGTTCAAGATCCAAATTGTCGTCTGCTGGAGGTGCAGCTATAGTTAAAATTACCAAAAGACCAATAATCAACGCGTGAAGTTGTAGACATTCTTTGAAATCAACATGCGTTGTTTTCGGGCACAACACGTGTTTATTTCACCGACATTTTCGTTGCTGTTTGAGATTACCGATAAGCCATAATTCCATTATCTATTTGAACATGTTCTGTAATTAGTTGTACTTCGCTCGATCTATACCATATTATTAGAGGGGAAAAGTACTTTATACAATTGTGAATTATGATCATATTATTCCATTAAGATCAAAGAGAGATAGAGTTATGACCTTCAGCAAATGACAATAAAATAGTCCATTTACCAATATATAGGTCCGTCCTGGCTCTTATCCTGGTATATTCAACCATGCCATGTAATTTGTATAGAGTGAAGATCAAGATTAACCAACCATTCTTAAGAATATTCTTAGTCTTATGCTGGAGAATTCTCTAGATTTGAAAGTAACATAATTTCTGATTGGCTAAACCTTTCGGTTTAGCCAATCAGAAATTATGTTACTTTCAAATCTAGAAAATTTTTGAGAACTAGACAACGAATATTTTTACGAATGATTGGTGAATATGGACTCAGATTGCACTTTGCAGTGTGATCTTGATCAGCACTCTCCGCCTTTCCTAAATTTGTCTTAGACATTCGGCTTGAGTAAAAGGCTAATAAACTAGACGAAGTTTTTATTCATGATAGAGTTCAGAGGGGGAAGATTCCTGTTGCAATGACCGTCATCGAAGCTTCGAAGGAACATTTACCTTCTTGTATTTCGAACTCACAACCCCTGAGTTTTAGCCTTGCGCATTGTGCACTCTGCCACTTTGGTTCAGCATTGCTTCCTGGAAACTACAGGTAGGGTCCAACCATGTTGCCCAACAGGTGTAGAGCACTACTTGATGAGTGCCATTCCAAATATGGTCAAGCTTGTCTTAAGAAGCCACATAAAGGACAACGGAAAAGATGCCTGTATGGACAGACAGTTGTTTATTGCAAGTGTTTGTACAATTAAAATTTGGGTGTTGTTGCTTATAAATCTGGATGCATAATGAAGGTTGGTTGCTTGATAATAGTGGATTTGCCTTAACCCTTTACAGCACAATGCCGCCTTTTGACGCCCCTGGGAGAGAAGCCTTTTGAAAACATTGTGGGAAAAGGAGAAAATGCTGGTAACCAGCATTTTCTCCTTTTCCCGCAATGTTTTCAACCCTATCAGAGAAAAGTTGCACTATTTGAGCCACATTGAATTTGTCGTCTGCAAATGCTTTCAGTTTGGACAAGGCTAAAATTTTGTCGTCTGGTAAAGGGTTAAAACTATGCTGAACAATGTTTAGCCTTTGCCACATATTGTGGGCGGCGTAGATCGAGATCAGACGGCTCTGAAAGTGCAACATGATTTTTACCTGTTTTGTCTGTTTTCTTGCCAAATATTCTTAACCCTAAAACTCACGGCTAAATAAATGGAAATATGAAGCTGATGTTAAAATTTCAGAGTCGTTAAACTTAAAAGCACTTGCAAACGACAATTTTAATAGTTTTGGTTCAAAGAGTTGCTGGATTTGTCTTTTAAAAGGAAAAAAAAATCATGTGGAAGGAGAAGAAAATGATATTTATGAGCAATTTCTTCTCTTCTCATATTGTCCTCAAAGGTTTTTTTTCCCCAGGGGTCTTTAGACACGGGATTGTTGGGTAAAGATGTTTGTTTATTTGTTTGTTTGTTTGTTTGTTTCTTTCTTTCTTTCTTTCTTTCTTTTTTCCTTTAACGCCGATTTCAACGTTATTTCAGATATTTCACGACGGTCAGGACATATATCTTTTTACTGGGATTTCTTAAAAACCAGTACCTCGCATAATATTCTTCCCAAGCCACTGGCCGCTTTCCCATTTAGCCATCGCCGAAACAATGATTAGCTCTGTGAGATGAATGAAACCTGTCACAATGACTACTGCCAGTCCTCGGAGAGAAATTGGCAGATCTGGGGATTCGAACCGCCCTGGTTTCAAGACCTGAATCTTCACCGATACGAGATATTACTAAGATATTGAAAGAGAAGAAAAAAACATCGTTGGGAAAGGAGAAAATGCTGGAAACCAGCATTTTCTCCTTTTCCTACAATGTTTTCCAAAGCCTCCCTCATCAGGGTCGATAAAGCATTGACTTGTTTGATAAAGAGCTAAGCAACTTTTATAGGTTGGATGCGAAAGTAATTTAGAAATTTCTTAGAACCGCTAATTAATCAGTCAATAGATTGATTTTCTGCCGTATTGCCAACCTGTTTCACTGATAATATAGGCTTATTAAAACGCACTTAGCCCTTTCAACGATTCAAACCCGTGCTTTATAGAAATTGATACATTAAAATTTTCTCTGTTTTCCACAATGTTGTCAACTCAGTCAGAAAACTTCAGATCAATAGTTTTGTGCCCTCTCACCGCTGATCATTGTTGCGATGATGGTTATGTTAAAAAGCAGCCGGTGGCTTGGGAAGAATATTGTGCGAAGTGCCTGTCAAAGAAACCCCCCCAAATCATGAATAGGCGCACAGGCTGCCGCTATACAACTAGAATAATGTACAAAACGACGTTGAACACAATGCAGACAAAAATTATGTATACTCATTTGGAAGTTTTTCACTTCAGACGCTTGCTTTTGATTTGGAAGAAGTTTAAAATTTGTCGTTTTAGAAAAGGTTAAAGCGCTTCAGTGAGCGAGACAGTTTTAATTAGCCCTTAAAGAGACAAGAAAACTTTAGACTAGTCCACATTTAAAATGCCTTTGTATGACATATCAAGTATAATTCAAATGACGGGAGATGAAATACTTTGTGGGAAAAGGAGAAAAGTTTAGTCACCATCATATTCCCATTTTCCAGCAATATTTCCAAAAGCCGTCCACTGTTATTTTCTTAAAACAAGAGATTGTTTGGAAAAGGGTAAAATTACTTAACCCTTTAACACACAGACCCGACTTTTAACGACCACGAGAAAGAAGGTGTTTGGAAAAAAATGTTGGAAAAGGAGAAAATGCTGGTAACAAGCATTTTCTCCTTTTCCCACAATGTTTTCCATCCTTTTAGAAATAAATCCCATCATTTGAGTTGCACTGAATATGTCGTCTACAAATGCTTTCAATTTAGACAAGTCTAATATTTTGTCGTCTGCTAAAGCGTTAATTCTTATCGCACGTGGTGATACAAGATCAGGCGCCATTGTGGACAAAGTCAATCAAGATCAAACATTCACAGAACATGCAGCCTGATATTTCTTTTATCTTCACTGTCCGATATCATTCAAGATATTCTTGCTTAACTCTTATCCTGTTTAATAAGTGCAGTGGTACTTTCAAGCCGATAGTAAAAAGACCCGAATAATGTTATTTCAAACTTATTTTTGGAGAAAAATATCTTCTTTTCATCATCACATGAGTATTGATCAATAAATCCATTTTGTCTGACAACCGTTCGAATCATAAGGTGAACTGGGCCATTGACATGGATAAGATTGACCAATAGCAAAAAGTTTCGACTCAGCTCAGCCTGCGCGGACTGCGCAGGCTGACCTAGGTCTATATTTTTTGCAGATGCATTAAACCGCTTTTCAGAGAGCATGGCTCATTTAGACTGGTCCACATTCAAAGCGAAGGCAGACAACGCAAAAACATGTGGCGCAAAGTATAGGATTTGTTTTGGAAAATGTATAACCAGTCAGAGGAAAATAATATAAAAGATATCTGGACTCAAAGGTGAAACAGACGACATTAAAACAGCCTTTTTAACAGTTAATACTTTACTTAAACTGAGGTTTCTCACACTTTCTCACACAAAATTGAGATGTTTTCTACAGTTAATGACTGCAAGACGCGAAAAATCGTCTGTCGAAGGTTCGGAGTTATTCTTGTACCAGACGACCAGATTTTAGAGTTTTTTAATTCAAAGCATTTGCCATTAATTTTGTATTTGCAGACGACAAATTCACTGTAGCTCAGAAGTATGGTTTGTGTCTTTGAAAGGGCAAAAAGCATTGTGGGTAAAGGACGAAATACTTGTTACCGTAGATATCACACGACAAAACTTAAGATTTATCTAAGTTGAAAACATTTGCAGACGACAAATTAAACACGGCTCAAATGATTTTATCTGTTTTTGAAAGGTTAAAAAATTTCGCGGGAAAAGAAGAAAATAGTGATTTACTGGAGATACTTGGTAAACCCTTTTCTAGAAAATTTTATGTAGGCGACAAATTAAACATGACTCAAATGCAGTAATCTGTTTTTTTTTTAGGTTAGAAAACATTATGGGGAAAGAAGAAAATGCTGGTTACCAGCATTTTCTCCTTTTCCCACAATGTTTTCGAAAACCTCCTTCGTCGAGGTCGTTTAAAACGCGGGATTGTTTGGTTAAGGGCTATTAAAACGCTTGTCTTCTTGAGGTTGAAAACATTGTGGGAAAAGAAGAAATGCTGGTTACCAGGATTTTCTCCTTTGCCCACAATGTTTTTAAAAAACCTCCCTCCACCAAGTCGTTTAAAACGCGTGAAGTACACGAAAGTCTTTCTTTCTACATTTACAGAGTCTTTAACTTTTTACCGAACGACAATTTTTTATACGTAACCAAATTGAAAGCATTTGCAGACGACAAAATAAATGTGTCTCGAGTGATGATTTCTGTCATTGATAGGGTAGAAAACACTGTGGAAAAAGGAGAAAATGGTGGTCACCATCATTTTCTCCTTTTCCCACACTGTTTTCAAAAGGCTTCATCCTCAGGGTCGTCAAAACTGGTAAAAGGTTACTATAACGCATACATGAAGTAGATGAAAGCCTTTCTTTCTACAGTTACCAAGCCTTTAAAAACAGCTCAATCAAATTTATCCGTATTTCTTTGATCTTCTATAACCAATCAATAAATGTTCTTAATACCGCGAGGTATGTACATAGCTGTCACTCATAAATTCATTACTTTAGTTTCAAATCATCGATATTCTTAAAGGGCGGTATTCAGTTTTTTTTAAGCCTTTACCACACAATCCCGACTTTAAACGAGCTTGACAAAGAAGCCTTTTGAAAACATTATGGAAACGTAGAAAATGCTGGTAATCAGCATTTTCTCCTTTTCCCACAATGTTTTCTAATCTATCATAGACAAATCCTACCATGTAATTCACATTTGATTTGTCGTCTGCAAAAGCTTTCAATTTAGTCTAGTCTAAAATTTTCTCGTTTGGTAAAGTGTTATTCATATCAAATTTCAAAATATGTTTATCCTTACATTCATTTAGTGCTGCAATTATTTGAAATTCATCGATAAATAGGAAAGTAGAGTTTTTTTTTTCTTTTTTAATTCAATTTTATTTTCTTAAACTGGTGCTTTGCCTCTTCAGGTATTTTTAGATTTCACGACAGAATTTTGTAAAGGCTTGTGGGTATGCCATCTTATCAATAACACGCATCAATTTCGTGGAATTGTATTCAAGTAGGAGATACATAGAGGATCTTACTTGTATTATCATTCTTATCAAACGCGTCGACTAAAAATGTTTGACGCGAGCCTTGGCGAGCGTGAAATACATTTTAGTCAACGAGTTTGATAAAAATGATAAAACATAAACACGAATGTGAGATTCTATTTATCACGTAAAACGAATGACAGACAAAAAATATCCTGCACCTTTAGCCTATACACCATTCACGGGTCCATGTTTACAGTTGTAGTTCGGTTTCAAATATGTATATACACAAGTAGCTAGCTCTTTGACATTTACACCGTAAGTAGAATGAATCAGTTTCTAGGGGTGGGGGTCCACCTATTTCCGCAATTTTGTTGATTTACAAACTGTCGCTGCATTTTTTCATTTTATCATTAAACATGAAAATCAAAAAACTTTCCACGAGTATAGACCCTACCTCTTTGCAACAATGGCATCATTTATTCGCAAAACGGCGTAGTAATACAAATTCTGGCACGTGCTGTGGCTGGTTTCTCTTGCTTCACGCGCTCGTGACTAAAAACAGACCAGAACCGAGACCAAAAATAAGCCGTGGGTTTATACACTGCCGGAGGAGGTTTTGTGATAAATGACGTCATATCTGGTCTCATAGAAATACACTGAGCGCCCAACTGCAAAAGGACTGTCCCGTTATTTGTATGTCAAAATAGCACCTTTTTTTTTTTATTTACAAAATGTTTTTCTTGTATTTACGCCTGCAAAGAAAATATATTCAGTAGTATCTCTCTGTGTTTATACGAAGTTTAGATTTTCGGCAAAACTGACTGTAAATATGCCCCTTCAACCACAGAAGCGCTCAATACATATATCTCAGTCTGTCGAGAAATACTAAATATAGTTCCTTTTAGTGCTGCTTCATCTTAAACCGAGTTTTGACGATCCTAAGGAAACATTGTGGGAAAAGGAGAAAATGCTGGTAACCAGCATTTTATCCTTTTCCCACAATGTTTTCTACCCTTCCCAAAACAAATTCAATTTTTCCGTCTTTTCTCCAAATTTTTCAAATTCGGAGTAGTCTAAAATTTTGTTTGGTAAAGAGTTTAAAAAAGAAAAAGTTGTTTGTTATACGTACTCTGAAGTTGAGTTCTGCCTGAGGACCGAACCAATGACCCATGGGTCATTAAGGTACATGTAGTTCAAGAAGTTGATTACGAGGTTCTAGCCCCGAACCTCTGTTGAGAGACCGACACTCTTACAGTACACTAATTAATGCTGTTTTGACTAGATTATCTCGCAAAATGCACTGTGTAGAGGGTAGACTAGTATTCACTAACCATTCTAATTAACATTTCTGTCTCACTCTAAATTCAGAGGTTAATAATTTTGGTTCAGCCGATCAGAATTTCGTTTGTTTGAAATAAAAAAAAAAACAATCTCTCTCTCTCTCTCTCTCTCTCTCTCTCTGTCGAGAATCAGAATGTTTCATGAATTCGGTCCCTGAGCTTTCCTCATAAATGGTCTGTATCTTTAGAATGTTTAAAATGCAAATATTCTTGATATTACCAAATTCAGCCAAATTCAGGTCGATTTTACTAATAGCAATTATCCTCTCAGTTAATCTAGAGGACAAGTTGCATGGAATCGGCAATGACTAGCATAACATCCCATTATTTCACGCTTTTCAGTAGTTTATCGAGAAATAATGGTGGATTATGGTTTGATATTTCATGGGCACGACCAGTGAAAATACCGATTTCATATTTTCTAACTCTTCAATTGAAGGCGGAAACAGTAGTTTCCGCGCACTAGTTACCTAGGTAAACAGCGAGCGCCTTCAACCAGAGGAGAATATGACGCAATGTACGCTATATCTTCGCGCTTCACGTAATATTGTAATATGTGAGGAGGATACGCCACGGTGAATTACTGAAAACATCTGTACTGGATTTTGATGGAATTCCCAACAAAAAAGGGATTAGAAGCATGACATAAATAGAATTTTTTTTTTTTCGGTGAAAGATCGAAATTTATTGCATCACGTGAACATCATCGGCAATATTAAATAGTAAGCGAGTAATAAGGGTCGAAACTTTGGAAACAGACAAGTTTTGCTCTTCCCACCGTGAGATGGAAATATTAGTACCGCTGCGAATATATTGGACAAATCTGACTGGTCAGTGAAATTCTAATATCAGCTTTGAATAAGGCGTGATACTTTAAAAGTGTTGACCAATCAGATTTGTTCGATATGATCACTGTTGTATCCAACTTTCCATCTAAGGTTGGGGAGAGAAATTTGTGTACAGCACCAAAGTTTCGACCTTTATTAATCGTTTAATATTATCCATTTTTTTTTTTTTTTTTTCCTTTCTATGTATTAGATCGAAGATCGTGGGAAAAAGAGAAAATGCATAACCAGAATTTTCTCTTTTTCTCACAATGCTTTTCGCCCTCTCAAAAGACAAATTCTATAATTTGATCCATACCTAATCTGCAAATGCTTTCAATTTTGGATCAGTCTAAATACTCTTTATTTTAACTGTAGAATTTTCACACAAGAAACTAATTAAGATATTGAAAAACGAGAAATAAATATTTTGTTTACCTAAAATCTTAATATCGCCTTCTTGACAGCATTTTACTAAAGTGCGGATTGACATGTCAAAAGAACGGACTGTAATTGCTCTCGATTCTGTACCTTTAAAGCTGCATAAGATTAGATTTGGCCAAAAAATTATATCATATGAAAAATCAGGATGTGGCTGTTTATAGAAAACCCACACAAATTTGTTATATTCCAACCAGCCACCTTCAAATCTATAGACAAGCAAGTCTACCCACTGGGCTATCCGCGCATTTATTAACTTGTGTATTAAAATGCATTTTTATCACATGACTTCCCTTCTTTTCAATGAAATAGAGCCGTTGCGAATTTTCTTATCTTACATATGTTTGAGATAACAAAATAGTGCCGTATTTGGTCAACGCTCTGTAACTAACTGTACGCCTCTTTCTAAAACATTGCTGACCGAGATTCCTTTTTGACATTAACTGGTAAACCTCATGATCGTGACAAAGCTGTAAATGTTAGCATCATTAGGTATTAAGTAAAACAATGATATGCAAGTTTCTTTGGAACTTTATTTTTGTCTATAATGTACACATCTGTCACGGAAACAAAATTTGTTAATAACAGGTTTCATGTAAATTTGAATACGCGTGTGCATGTACGCCTCTTTTGTTTTAACGCATCATGAACTATAATTCCTGAGATACAGTTATGTGATTTAAAAACCCTGATATTCGTTGGCTTTTGAAGTAAAAAAAAAAAAAATAGATATTAAGTAAAACCATTATATAAAAGTTTCTTTGGAACTTTTTTTTTTTTTGTCTGTAATGTAGTATACACATCTGTCAAGGAAACAAATAGGTTTCATGTAAATTTAATACACGTGTACATGTAGGCCTTGAGATACAGTTATGTGATTTAAAAAAAAACCTGATATTCGTTGGGTTTTGAAGTAAAAAAAAAATCGTCTTTAACAAAACACTCAATAAGCTCGCCAAAGGCTCGCTTAATAACATTTTTTTAGACTCGTTTAATAAAATTTTATCTCAAACTTAAACTCATTTCAGATCGTATATTATCCCTAACCCTATCCCGTAACAAATGGGATAAGAAATTGTACTGAAAAAAGTGGGGCATATCTCATATTTTCTACATGTATTATTGTCCGTATCATTTTTTAGCGCAACCTCAGCAGGCAAATAAAGTCATATACATGCACATGTATTTGTGTTGAGTTTTTTCTCAAAAGCTTGAACTGTGAATCTCCTTGTATGCCCCTTTAAGGTATGATATTGCACTATCGACTGTTCATTAGTTCCTGGGGCTCTTATCATGACATGACCTTGATAGGTGTTGGCTTTAAAGAGAGCATCGATGAAAAATATCTTTTACAATCCTATTTACCTGACTGTTTTCATTTTCAATAATCTGTTGACGTTATATTCCTGTGGGTGAGACCCGACGACTTCGAAGTTAAGGAAGGAGCTTTTATTGATCCTTACAGCGCAAATTATAGTGTAAGTTTCTTTACCATTAGGTTCTAGCGTGACCCAAGGACTTTTTTCGGACAGTGTAGATCAAGATCAGACTGCTCAGAACGTGCAGTCTGATCTTGCATCTACACTGTCCGATAATGAGATATTTTTCCCTAAAAATTACATTTGGAATAGAAACACTTGGGTTTTTACTATCGTCTTGAAAGTTTCATCTCGCATATTTGGCAGGTTAAGCGTTAACTCTTTACCAGACAACAGAATTTTCGACATGTCGAAACTGAAAACTTTTGCAGACGACAAATTAAAGGTGGTTTAAGAGACGAAATTTGTCTTTGAAAAGGTAAATTATTGTGAGAAAGTTCTACCTTTCCCACGTTTTTTTTTTTCAAAAGCCTTCTTCGCCAGGGTCGTCAACAATCAAAGTCCGGGTCGCCAATACTCGTAGTAATAAGCTTATCATTTACACCAAGACCACAATGCACAAAATATGCTGTCTGATGTTGGATCTACATTGCTAGATATTTTTTTCTGCTACTTTTGCAACAGAATGCTTGCTTTTGCAACCTCTCTCTCCCTTATAATACTGACTAAAAAATTCCATTTCCGGTTTAGGACCATTATGTGTATTCTAAACAATCGACGCTACCGTTGGTTTTTCGTATTATATATGATAACGGCAAAAAGGGCGTTTACACTGGTATCATTCTTTTCTTGGACATCTAATGACATTTTATCGTGACAGTTTGTTAGTCCCCACCTTAACATTGACATCTAATACTTTATTTAACCCTTTCCCAAACGAAAAATTTTGGACTGGTCCAAATTGAAAGAGTTTGCAGACGACAATTTTAAATTTGATGGAAATGGCAGAAAGGTCTCAAAAAGGATAGAAAACACTGTGGGAAAAGGAGAAATTGCTCGTTACGAGCAATTTCTCCTTTTCCCAGAGTGTTTTCAAAAGACTTGTACTGCAGACACGTGAAAACCAGGGCTTGTTTGGGAAAGGGTTAAAGTTCTAATCCATTACCATACAGTCTATTTTTAGACTGTGCAATATTAACCGGTTGTAGGTCTACAGCTGACACAGAGGTATGAGAAATGACTTTCATTGTAACATGTTTGTATTCAAGAACAGAGTATGGAAAAGAAGCAATCGCTATTTACAAGCAGTTGGGTCTATTTTTATGATGTTTTCATAGGTTTTGTAGTGCACTGCGTGAAACCACGTCTTGAAATGACAATAGGTTAAAAGATTATATGGGTGTGATACCAAAAGCTGAACGATAACAATGAAAGCTATTACACTATGATCTTCTATTACGGAATTTGAAACCAGATTTTAACGTGATCTGGCGACCCTTCGATAAAAGACCTTTGAAAGCATTGTTGGCAAGAGGAGAAAGTGCGGGTAATCATTTGCTGTTGTTTTCATATATTTAATTTTTTATCATGCGTTATGTTTCAGCTATGGCATTATTAGAAAACATGTATCATTGCTGGATCATCCCTCCTAAATGGAGTCACTGACCCTGTCCTTGACTAAAATGTTTAAATCAGTAACAAAAATATGAGGTGTTTTTTTTTTTGCTTTTGATTGTTATACCTTCTGCCACGCCAGTGACGCCCAGAGAGGCATATTATTGCCTGTCTGTTTTGTTTCAGCATTTAAAGCAGCTGGAAACTAGGTTTACAATAAATAACAAGTTAATTAACTCTTTACCAAACGACAAAATCTTAAACTGGTCCAAATTGAACGCATTTACAGACGATAAATTAAAGGCGGCCAAAATGATGAAATTATTTCTTTACATGGTAGAAAACAATGTGGGGAAAAGGAGGAAATGCTGTCACCAACATTTTCAGCTTTACCCAGTTTGTTTTCAGAAACCTTCTTCCTCAGGGTAGCTAAAAGTCGGGATTGTGTGATTAAGGATTAACTTAACTTTTTATTTCAAATGATACTGTGACTAGAAGAGTAGAAAAATTACAGAAGTACATATATATCGTTTTCAATCATACCGTTATCCGGTCGTGACCAGTTTTCCAAAGATAGCTTTGCACTTGTTACGTCTTTTATAGCATAGCGTTCCCTTTTCACCCCCGATGTGCATGTCTAGAATTTGACAGTATCAGGAAATTCTTAAAATGGATTACACTGGCGGCCTTTTATCGATCTTCGTATCAGCAACGGGTTGCATCCGATTTCTACTGGGTAGGATTTTGCCTGGTTCGAGAGGTTGCGGGTCTTGAAATCTAAAGTGGCCATTTCTCAACAGATCAAACTCTTTAGTGTTTGTTAATCGGCACAGTTTTATTTTTGTGTTTAATGAAAACTAGTATAGAATTCCTCTGCTATTTTTAAGCAAAATTTATGACAATTTGTTACCCGTTTCTTGATTGGTGCATACTACAACTAATAGCGGTCATTGATAAATTAGGGGTTGCATGTAGACGGTGGGAGATACGGTGGGAGGGGGGAGGGGGAGAAGGGAAGGCTGTTTGCACCCCCTTAACTAAGAACAAATACTCAGCTCCCAATAACTTTTCCTTCCTAAGTATTTAATTCTCCTCTAGAAAAAAAAAAGTATTTTTTATGCAGCTATTTAACTATGAACCATGATGTGTGTGTGTGTGTGTTCGTGTGTGTGTTCAGGTCTAATGTCTTTTGAAGCTACGTTACCAGACTAAATTGCTATGGCAAAAATATTAAGAGCCAAGCTCTGGCAAAAGGGGGCTTAACGCATCTCCGTGATGCTTTGTACCAAGCAAGTGATCACATAATAAAGGTCCCATAAAACCCATTTTGTATAACAACCGGCTTGATCATAAGGTGCACTGGCCATTTGACATGCAGAAAATTGACCAATAGCGGACTACGCAGTCTGAACTGAGTCGATACTTTTTGCAGATGCATTAAGCACCCTTTTCACAGAGGATGGCTCACATAAAGTGGGGCACTGTAATGCTTTGCAATGAAATTCGACTACCTTTAAAATTTTGCTCTCATGTTCCTGACTCCTAATCAGATGGCAAGAATTGTCCTGGTTGAAAACATTTGTAGGCGATATGGTTCAAACGCTAACATTTGTCTTAGAAAGGGTAGAAAACATAGTAGCAAAGGGAGAAAAATGCTGGTTGCCAGCATAAGGTCTTCTTCTGTAGGATCGTTACAACACGAGATTTTATGGTAAAGGTTAAATTTGATATAACACCTATTCTTGGTTGATAAGCATAAGGAAAGTGAAGTCGGTCGTGTTGGACAAAGGATTTATTTGTTGTTTGTATGGTGTTTACAACGTTTTCAACATTCTTTAGGTGTATCACGGCGGCTAGTGCAGATATCCATGCTTTCCTTGAGTTTTTTTTTTTATACAAGTGCTTCGATCAATATTTTCCTTACACACTGACTGCTTTCCTGCAGAACCATCGTTACCATGATCAGCGGTAAGAGAGGAAAGAATCCTGTCAAAATGGCTTTCATCAATCGTCATAAAGAAATTGGCCGTGCTTGGGATTCAACGGCCCCCGGGGTCCGTATTCACCAACCATTCTTAAGAATATTCTTAGTCTTACTCTTCAAGATTTTCTAAATTTGAAAGTAACGCAAATTCTGATTGGCTAAACCAAATGGTTTAGCCAATCAGAAGTTGCGTTACTTTTAAATTTAGAAAATTCTGGAGAATAAGACTAATCTTCAGAATGGTTGGTGAATACGGCCCCTGGTCTCAAGCCCTGTACGTAACCGACGGGGCACCAGTCTCGGCTTAATAAGGAATGAACTAATTACTGAATAACTGCAGAAAGAATAAAACAAAGGATGCTAGGGAATAAAGAATGGAGGATTTAGATGTACTGAACATGGAGTGGAAGAAACAAAAGATATCAATTTCTTATCCATTTTTGTCATATCTTTAATAATTGTTAAAGGAAATTAGAATGAAACATATAAAAGATGAAAACAATGAATTAAACTTTGAATAAGGTAAAACAAATCTTACTGAAATATCTAACCCTTTGAATTATTTATACAACCTTTCGGACTCTCTCACACCGACTCTGTTTTCAAATATTCACAAAAAAAAATGTTCTGAAGATAAACCAACAACTTATTTGGAATTTTCCCAAAATTGGAAAACAAACAGTTGAAAATATAGTCCGTTTCTCAGTTTTCAGTTCTTTCTTTTTTCCTTACAGGCCCTGTAGCGGCAAAAAATGAATAATGCGTACGTGAAGATGAATTTTAGCCTTGCTCTGGCAAAAAGGGGCTTAATACATCTCCGTGTTGCATGATACCAAGCAAGTCATCACGTGATCATGGATCCATAAATTCTATTTTGTCTAACAACCAACTGAATCATGAGGTAGACTGGTCCTTGGACATACAGAAAATGGACTAATAGCGAACAGTTTCGGCCAAGGTCAGCCTGCGCGGATTGCGCAGGCTGACCTAGGTCGAAACTTTTCGCAGATGCATTAAGCCCCTTTTCACAGAGCACGGCTCATTTAGATTTAACTTATATTATTTATAAGTATTGAAATTATTGTGAAGATGACAATCTGTTGTTGCGTGGTCCGTCAAACTGTTAGCCGATGGCAGATAAATGACTTTTAAAAGTAGGTAAAAAGTTGCCTAGTCGCTCCATATTTTGTTTACTTTTTACCTGGTTTTAACATTCATTGGACCAACCGTGCAATAACATAATTGTCATCTTCTGAATCATTTCCGTACTTTTAAAATGATATTATTTGAATTTACGTAAAATCATGTTAAAACACCTTATTGTTTACTTTTGGCCGCTACTGGGCCTTTAACTCGTCAGTCCCCGTTTTATGTCGAAGTTATGTTTTCCGAGGTACAATTTAGTGTAGACAAGAGAGGTAAAACATTACTGGAAAAGGGGAAAATGCTGGTAACCAACATTTTCTCCCTTTTGTACGGTATTTTCAAAAGCCTTCTCTCGTAGTAGCGTAGTAACTGGCAACAGGTAACTAATTCAGCAATAAGCGATGAGAGAACTCGAAGCAACGAGCTAAAGTTGAATTTTTAGGCAAAAAATACAGTAAATAGCGGATGAGGTAAGGTATCACATTATTGCTGATGACGTTATTAAAGTATACATAAACGAATGCTGCTACTACCATGAGCAGGAAAGAATCGAGCTCCATAATATTCTACTTTTTAGCTAGTCAAGGGTGACGAAACTGCGTTGCTTTATTCACCCTTGGCTGATCGATTGGAAAATTTGTAATTCCCGCGATGCGCCGCCTGCTGAGTTTCAATACTTATCTCCCCTAGCACTAGATCATCGAAAACCAATCAAACGTAGCGTAATATTACCCTTTCAGCCAAACCCACATACATACTTTGACAGTCCATCATCTGGCGTTGGAATGCATCCTAAAACTTCATTTAACTGATCTGTTTCAGAGAATGTTGAAGTAAATATTGTTCGCCTACATTGTTGTGGTAATGACTCCCAGCATATCCGTCAAGTCTCACCTGCACTCGTCACAATTCGGCCGATTCCGTACCTAAATCTAACCTCGTCCGCACCAAAGAGATTTCCATTTTGAAATACTGCTCGTTACTTGATCTTAAACATGGCGGCGCCCATGTAAATTGGTTAGCAACGGCAACAACAGCCACAGTGATAGGCAACCTGTCGTTGAAAAATACGTACGGGATTGATAGACCAAGTCAGAAAAAAACGTGTACAAACTGTTTGTCAACGAAAATTTATTTAGAAAGATTCAGATAGAAAATTGTGTCTAGCGTTTTCTTTTTCTAAGCGGAGTATTACGATTTAAGAAGGGTAAAACAGTGTATTTCCGACGAAAAAATGTACTGTGTACATGCATACTAAACTACGTGATACAGCTGAGGGACTTGATCAACGGATCACCCGAAGTTTGCCGAACGGTCTCTCCTGCAGCAGCCATTTTGATTTACATTTTGCTAATAATAGATAGCAAAGGTAATGCCCTAATGTGATTGGGCCTTTAGAACAGATTGCAACCAATGATTACGCGTCTCGAAGGTATTAGAAATTTCGACTCAATCAGCCAAGGGTGAATGGAGCAAAGTAGTGATCGTCACCCTTGGCTTGCGAAGATTAATCTTTTGTAGAATCTACACGATAACAGTTATTATTGAGTCTCCTTTCTTTTTTAACCCTTTCCCAAACGACAAATTTTGGAGTGGTCCAAATTGAAAGAGTTTGCAGACGACAATTTTAAATTTGATGAAAATGGCAGAAAGTTCTCAAAAAGGGTAGAAAACACTGTGGGAAAAGGAGAAATTGCTCGTTACGAGCAATTTCTCCTTTTCCCACAGTGTTTTCAAAAGACTTGTACTGCAGACACGTAAAAACCAGGACTTGTTTGGGAAAGGGTTAAATGTAGACAATTCTGCAAAGTGTAGGGTAGAGAAAGACAGCAAAAAACTATGGTTTTGTTAATTTCGAATGAAAGAATATAATCTATTGAAACAAACTGGCTTCGGAAAAATCATCTGCAAAGATTGATTTCGCCCTTTTCCTCAATGTATATGTTTTGGTAAAACACGATATTCATGTAAATATCCCTACATATTTTATAAGAATGTTTCCAAAGTATACTGCTGTAAATTTGTTACGTGAGGAAATCAGTTTATAAAATTGGTAAAGTCAACAAAATAATAATTGAACCATGCTCTGGTAAAAGGGGTTTAGTGTATTTCCATAATGCATTTTACCAAACAAGTCATCCTATAATTATGGATCCATAATAGCTACTTTTTAAACAATCGACTGAATCATTAGGTAGACTGGTCCTTTGACATAGAGAAAATTGACCAATAGCGAAAAGTTTCGGCCCAGGTTAGCCTGCGCAGTCCGCGCAGGCTGACCTGGGCCGAAACTTTTCGCAAATGCATTAAGCCCCCTTGTCACAGAGCATGGATCATATACGTGGATTAAAAAAAAAAAAAAAAAAAAACATTGTGAAGCGAGATCACGTATATCGACCACTATCTGTTGATATTTGTTTACCAGGTATGAAAAAAGAAAACAGTATTAATTCGATCAAATTCATAACTTTTTTGCGTTTACATGACAACGGTTTGGTTACCTAGCAACCATAACGTTTATGAATATATCGAATATAAAGTCGAGTCGTGGACAACAGTGCCACTATCTCGACAGTTAAAAGTTAAAGTTAACCTTTCTAGGGAAGAAGGTTTTAGAATACATTAAGGGAAAAGGAGACAATGCGTTTTCTCCTTTTCTCACGATGTTTTTTTACACTTCCAAAGTAAAGTTCCAATGTTTCAGTTTGTGTACTGTACATTTAATTTGTCGTCTGCAAATGCTTTCAATTTGGACAAGACTAAATGTCGTTTGGTAAAGAGTTCATTTCTTTACTCCATGATCCTTCCGTTTCTGCAGACTACTATGTGTACTTCAATCTTTACCAAACGGAAAAAAGTTCCCAAATTGAAAACATTTGCAGACGAACAAATAATCAGACTCAAAGATTTAAATTTGTTTTGGGAAAGGTAGAAAACATTGTTTGGGAAAAAGAGAAAATACTGTTTACCAACATTTTCTCCTTTACGCACGCCGAGCCCCCGTAGCTCAGTCGGTAGCGTACAGGAATTAAGAACAGGAGGTCGCTGGTTCGATCCCCGGCTCGGCCAATTTCTCTCCGAGGATTGATGATAGTCATTGCGACAGGATTTATTAATCTCTCACCGCTGACCATTGTTTCAACGATGGTTATGTGGGAAAGCAGCCAGTGGCTTGGAAAAAATATTGTGCGTAGTACTGGTAAAAGAAACTCCAGGAAAGCATGGATAGGTGCACTGATCGCCGCGATATAACTGAAATAATGTTGAAAACGGCGTTAAACACCATACAATCAATCAATTAATCCTTTTCGCACAATGTTTTAAAAAGCCTTCCTCCTCAGGGTCGTTAAACGTCTGGACTATGTGGTAAAGGGTTAACTCTATCGCATTACAAGAATACTTTACGCATTACTAAACTAAAAGCATTCGCAGATGAAAAATAAAATATAACTTTGCACCTATCCTTTTAAATAGACAGAACAAAACTTTTAATCCGATGGTAAAAACCTATATAATGTAATTCCAAACTTACCTTCTGGAGAAAAAGTATTTCCTTATCGGACAATGTAGATCCAAGATCAGACTGCACGTTCTGTGCAGTCTGATCTTGATCTACATTGTCCGCAAAAGGTCAGTGAGTCGCGCTTAGCAGCTTAAGGATTAAATGATAGGATATGTTTTTGAAAGGGTAAAAAATATTGTGTAACTAAAAAAAAATAAATGCCGCAATAGTTTCTTTTTCTACAACGTTTTCAAAGTTATTTACTGCACTGACTTAAAGAAAAAGTCTTATTTGTTTTGCGATGGGTTAACGCGCACGATGACAGGAAGAACGTTTCATTTAGCACGCCGTTTTACCCGCTTGACTAATTTCGCCAACGTAGAATTGAAGGCCGTTGCGTGGAATAATGGACGTCTGTGATACTAATTAGTGTTTTCTTCTCGATATTTCTTTTCAAAATTCAATTAGCAAAAAACACTAAAAATCAGACTGACAACTTTTTCATTTTTTTTTTCTCTGCATCATTGTTAACATATTGAGGAGAAAGGAGACTTCACCGCAACAGAAAATATTCTACGGAAGCCTTTAATCGCCATCAATTTCTCGACTTTTAACACACTGCCTACATTTGAAATGAAATTTCTTATTTCGTTTAATTTCTTATTTCAGTGAATTTATTACTACCACTATGACAATAGGTGATGCCATAACAACGCAAACAGAGCCTCACTAACGTTAACGTTAACCTCTATGCTGCTAAGCGCGACTTTGTGGACTGTTGCAGACAGTGTAGACCAAGATCAGACGGCACAGAACGTAATGGTGAGATTTCTCCGACGAGCAAATTTTTTAAATCTTAAACTATGGATTTTCACTATTGGTTTGAAATCTTTAGTTTCATTTTCATTCAGCAGCCTAAGGATTAAGACAGCGAAATAAACCGGAAATGCCGTGGTAGGACTTCGAGCACATAAATGTAAATGAAACCCCATCAACAGGGGTACATGTTAATTTTTACCTGAGCTTGTACTCCTTCGTTCAATAGACGTTGATTCCAAATACATGCTAGCCATTAAAAGACTGTCAATTAAATATTAACATTACCATAATTTTTTTTTTTTTTTTTTTCCCCAATTGATTTTATACATTAATACAAAAAAAAAAAAAATTAGCTCATAGGAGAGGTCATCAGACCTCTCCAACAGTGGTGAGTTTAAAAGGCAGACTTGCTGTCTAAATCCAGTCTTTTTGTGAAATTGTTCTAATACACAGTCTGTTTCGTCATGGTTTTATAAATAAACCGAAATCAAAATACTGAAATAGGAAATCTATGGACGTGGTTTGTTTTTATATGACGGATTCCAAAAGGGAAAAAAAATGGCATACTGATTTGATCGCTAATTACTTCTCCAATAATTGAACAAATTATATTATTATAATTATTATATTAAATAAATAAAATATAAACAAAAAGAAGGGAAAAAAAACTTCGTTCAAAAAAGATAGAGAACGCCGCGGGAAAAGATCACGCGACTTGAAAACGCGGAAAGAAGGTCATGTGACTGGTATGTAATGATGTAATGCTTAAGAGGTTTCTACGCAGCGGTAATCATTTAAACCTTTCTTGTATGTTTACATGTACCAAACTATATTGAAATTAAAAAAAAAGAAAAAAATATTTGAAAACATTGATGATGACCTCTCCTGGCTTCTTTTTTAAAGAAGCCAACTTGTATATTGCATACCATGGACACAATTTCTGTTAACGACTGTGGATCAAAGCACTGAGCGACAGTTGGTTATTAGATGTTAAATCAAATTCTACGCTTCAACTTATGATACCGAAAATCTGATGGCGATGACAAAATGTCCTTTTTAAGTTAAATTTTCGCGTCGAAAAGGTGCAAGAGACCTCGTAATCAATGTGTGATACCTGCTGTTAAGGTATTTCTGAACTAACTGTAGGTTATTTCATGAAATTTGGGACGTCAGTTTTGCTCAAGTTAGTGAAAAGTAGATGATCTATCGGATACATTTGAAAAAAAAAATGTATATTGAAATAGGTTTCTTTTGATACAGGCAAAATGTGTGAAAAGAACGTACAAAGGTACATATAAAGAGAAAAAGCGAAAATATGATATGACTTATGTGAAACATGAGACTAGAAAACTTTTCATTCTTTCTGTATAGTGCAGGCAGATCTTAAGAGTACCAGAAAAGTGACCTGTACTCGTGTGTTGTTAAACTCCAATACCGTCTGATATAATGAAAAGAAAAAATATCTGTAGCCTCCTAGAACTACAAAAGTTGATTGTGCATAAAGTGTAGATCAAGACAAAGCTGTACAGAACGTTATAGCCTGATCTTAGATCTAGAAACCGAAAAGCTTCTGTATTTACAAGAAGACAGCATTTTAGACTCTTGATGATATTTTCATCAAACTTGGCTCAATAAGGATTTCTCTTTTAAAGCGTGAAAACATTGCGGGAAAGAGAAAAATGCTGGTCACTAGTACACTATATTTTGAAAAACCTTTCAATTCTGTGCCGTTCAAATACGCCATTGTTCGGTAAAGAATATACGTGTGTGCTTTTATGCATACCCTGCTGAATTTAAAGAACTGAATGTAACTTGTTCATAGTTCAGAATCTATCAGTTAGTCGTAAAATGGTACAGTTAACTCGCCTTCTTAGACTTTCACCTGTGAACAAACAATCTCGTCCTTTTACACGCCTGAAGAAAAGAGCATTCGAGAAAATTGTAAATAAAGGAGGAAATGCTGGTAACTCCTTTTTCCACATTGTTTTCTAAAAGACTATAACGTTACTCCAGTGCAGGTACAAGGTCAATGAATTATAGTGCATCCGTTACAAAGGTTGTATATGACATTCTGCACAAATACTGAAAAGCAGCCAAAAAAAGATAAAGTACGGTAGAGAAGAACTGAAAAAATTTTCAGTAATGTAGTGATAAATCTAATTTCTCTTTATGTAAAATAGTAAATCTGTTTTTATATAAACTGTTAGATAAGTATATTTACTTTTTATTCACTTACCAAAGAAAAAAATCAAACGAACCAGCAGACAAATAACTTTGGTAATGACTGATATGTAAAAAAAATCTATGAATCTGTTCAAAATAAAATGATATCATCACTGCATTAATTATATCGTTATTGTAAAAGTGATATCATCACTAGTGACGATAAACACAGTAGCGTCACTAAAAATAGAACTTTCTTCAGACGACAAGATTTCAGACTCTTCTAAATTGGGAGTATTTGTAGACGACAAATTAACCCTTAAGCTGCTAAGCGCGTATCGCTGACCTTTTGCAGACGGTGTAGATCAAGATCAGTCTGATCATTGATCTACACTGTCCGATACGGTGTTTTCCTTCCGGTGAAATAAAATATGAAATCGCAATAATTGGCGTTTTTTACTATTGCGTAGAACATTTCGTCTCATTCATTCAGCAGCTTAGGGGTTAAAGGGGTCTCAAATAATGGGATATGTCTAAGGAGAAGTAGAAAACACTGTGGGAATAAGGAGAAAATGCTGTTTAACAGCATTTTCTCCCTTTCCAAAAATGTTTTCAAACGCCCTTTTCAACAAAGTCGGTGAAACTCGGGATGGTTTGGTAAAGGGTTAACCATAGATAGTCATAGATAGGTATATATATTTAAAAAATATTTATGGGAAGATGAAAGATAAAATATGTGCATGAAATGCGCAAAAAGTAGAAGAGAAAACATCTTAATTAATAGAGTTCATAAGTACAAATGCTTTTTCGACCAACGTAACTCAAATTCAGATATAAAAGAAATACAGTTTGATCTTCTATCTGTCAACTATACTGAACCGCGGTATTACAGATAAAAGTCCTTTACCAGACTGTAATTGCCAATGGTATTTAACTGGTACTCTGAGGGACAGTAAAACTGGGACGCGTTTTTTTCTATAGTCTATATTTAGGAAAGTCTCGTTAACTCATTAATGAGTTGAACCTGTAGACCCTTGTTTGAACTTTACATGTGTTAGGATAATCGACAATCAAAAACTGACTGGTTTAACACATTTGTCCCGGGTAACCAGTTGGTGTAACCAATCGGAAATTGTGTTCCTTCGAAATTTAAGAAACCACTGAGAATGAGAATGAGCATTAGAATGGTTGGTGGATACGATCCCTGATTTCTCGTCTGAGGAACCAGACTTTTCCTACAAGCATATCGGTTTTTTAATTAATTGAAATTAACTAATCAATTAAACAACAAACCTTGGAATAAATATTTCTCCGTATGTAATGAGAAATATATTCATGAACAAGAATAAGAGAGAAAAATAGGGCAACTCTCCACGTTTATATCACACAATAAATAACACCTCGGCGGGCTTTAACAATCCGTTGCCATTTCGAAATATCACAGAATGAAGAATAACAAAGAAAACAAAAAATCACAGAATATCCAAATCACGATCTTTTAACGGTATATCAATATCTCTACAGGTTAAAGGAGCTTCCTGTACAGTTATGGGGCTGGATTTCCCTGATGATCGTCCGGAACTGTTCACTTCCGGTGAAACTCGGTTTGACTTTACACGGCTACTGGATCCTTGACTATTTTTCTGTTCATGTTTAGTTTTGAGAATTTTTTCACTAAGTTTTGGCGCTTTCTCTTTATCAGAGTCTGTCGAATTATTTACAGTTGATGAATTTTGACCGCCAACTCGCGCATGTGCTGTTTGATTAACGTCCATATTGATGACGTCATCACACATATTGGCCAAGTCTGATTGATGGGCGCTACTCGATGTGGCACCGTGAGAAGATCGACGTGGCGATGATGAAATGGAGGTTTTTGGTGAATGTTCAACGCTGTTTGTGTTTGTATTATGAGGTGATGTGAATTTAGAACAGCCATGGGAACACGGATATGTGGACACATGTGAAGAACACGGAGAGGTGCTTGGAGAAAATATCCTTAACACTTCAGCAATCTGCTCATCGATACGATTCATTTTCTGGTGCATTATTTCCATCTCTTCCTTGAATTCTAATCTGATATCATATAATGACGTCAGCATCTGTTGCTCGGCAGCAGACAAGGTGCCATTGTGGTTTCCCCGCCCGAAATTTGAACTACCTGTACTGTCGTTACTTATTTGGTCTAACTTTATATTACTACGCAAAATCCCACTATCTAAGGATTCAGTCTTTTTCAAATTACTCTTTAAATCATCTTCAGGTGCTTCTTGTATGGTGGGTGGGGGATGCTCCAATACTTTATTCAATTTGGCAACGTGACGAACTATTGATTTAGAAGTTTCATTGTTTCTTTCTACGTATTTTTTCAACACTGCTTCTTGCGCACTGACTTCCGGCGGTTTGTGTAAAGTATTATTATTGCTACTACCATCGAAGAGTTTCGCCCACTTTAAGGCCCCGCCCCCTGTCTTTGGTACCCCGTTACTCAAGGAAGTGTTCTTGCTTTCTGACACATTTATAACTTTTGGGGTGCTATTTGAACTCTCTCCAAACACTCTAGGTATACCTCTCTCGGGATCTTGACCCTTGTTGTCCCCTATCTTTCTGAACCTTGAAATAAGCTTACGGACTGGATGATCGTTCGCCAGTTCCAGAGGAGGATCATTCTTACGCTTTTCGGCCAATTCCTTTTCTTTTTTAACATCTGCCACTTTCCTGAATATAATCTACAAAGAAACAAAACCATTCTTATTTAGATATCGACACTGAAACAGCAACAAGAATACACAATATTATCCAAAATCTTTGTTAAGGTAAGACCTGTGTAATGGAAAACAGCTATTTCCACTAAAATATCATCCTGCAAAATTAGCTATAATTAAAAATGAGTATTATTGAACTACTTTCACCTTTTCATTTTTTCCATTTTTTCCTTTTTTGAATTATCATTTATAAATTTAAAACCGCTATATTCTCAATTGAAAAAGAGATAATAATTACCTTCCTTTTTAGAAAACAAACAAAAGTATCAAAAAAAAGTTTCAAGATAGACATAAACGGAATTTCTGATCCATTAGAAATGTGCAAAAATATTATTTCGGCATAAATCCTTATTTATCCTTATTTAACTACCAATTAGAATTTTTGCCCAATGTTCACTGGAAGTGCATTACACAGGTCTTACCTTAAAACCTTTACCAGACTTCAGGATTTTAAATTATGCTCAATTGAAAGCATTTACAGACGACAAATTTGATGTAAATGTAGTTCAAATGATGGTTGGAAAGGTTATAAAACAATGTGATGAAAGGAGAAAATGCTTGTTACCAGAATTTCTTCTTTTTATCACGATTTCATTTCAAACTTAATGATCTGGGTCATTGAAACACGGGGTTTTCGGGTAAAGTACTAACAGGATTTACAAGAAGACTTGCAGAGTAGGTACCGTATTTCGAGTCACGTGGCTACGCAAAGTTTTCAAGTTTCACCCTTAGGCTGCCAAGCGCGACTCACTCACTGAACTTTTGTGGACAGTGTAGATCAAGATCAGGGTCCGTATTCACCAACCATTCTTAAGAATATTCTTAGTCTTATTCTCTAAGATTTTCTACATTTGAAAGTAACACAACTCCTGATTGGCGAAACCAAATGGTTTAGCCAATCAAAAGTTGTGTTACTTTCAAATTTGGACAATCTTGGAGAATAAGACCAGGAATATTCTTAAGAATGGTTGGTGAATACGGACCCAGACTGCACAGAACGTGCAGTCTGACTTTTGATCTACACTGTCCGGTAAGGAGATATCTTTCTCCAATAAACGGGTTTGAAATAGCAATTTTCGGGTTTTTACTATCGGCTTGAAAGTCTCATTCAACCTATTTAGCAGGATTAGGGTTAGGCAAATCTGCTTTCCGCAGTCAACAGCGTTAACCCTTTCCCAAACGACAAATTTTGGACCCTTCCAAACTGAAAGAGTTTGCAGACGACACTTTTAAATTTGATAAAAATGGCAGAAAGTTCTCTAAACGGGTAGAAAACACTGTGGGAAAAGGAGAAATTGCAATTTCTCCTTTTCCCACAGTGTTTTCAAAAGACTTGTATTGCAGACACGTGAAAACCAGGGTCCGTATTCACCAACCATTCTTAAGAATATTCTTAGTCTTATTCTCCAAGATTTTCTACATTTGAAAGTAACACAACTCCTGATTGGCTAAACCAAATGGTTTAGCCAATCAGGAGTTGCGTTACTATCAAATGTAGAAAATTCTGGAGAACAAGACAAAGAACGTTCTTAAGAATGGTTGGTGAATACGGACCCAGGGCTTGTTTGGGAAAGGGTTAAGCACCAACACTTCTGTATGAGTGAGGCCATGCAAAAACAGGCACTTGTCTTAGAATCCCGATATTACCATTTTTCTCCATTCGATTTCTGCTGTAGACAGGATTTAATGTGCCTCGATTCATTTTCCAACTCTACACACGTAATTATAAAATATTTTTAAAACAAATACGACGTTTCTGAACTAACATTTAGGAAGTCGTGACATCAAAACCCAGCTCGGTCAAGCTCTTTTCGAGGACCGACGACAGTCATTTCGGCCGGATTTATTTTTTTCTCATAGTTCAACACTTCTTTTCCAGGTGTTTATTTGAGAATTTAGCCAATGGCTTGGACACAGTCTGATGCGAAACGCTGGTAAAAGAAACCTCCAAGAAAGTACGGTTAAGAGCACTAACCGTCTTTATACGATTGAAATAATGTTGAAACGGCGCTAAACACCGAACTAAAACACATAGGACTATACCTACCCTGTGACGCAAGTTGTAGGTCAGCGTCAAATTTCGGGCAAAAGAATTTGCGAAGGCGTGGTAAAATTCTAGGACCTCCAGGAGGCGGTCCCTCTTTATGATATGCAAATCACAGTAGGTCAAGGCTCTCACGTTTGCCGCAGACTGACCGTATGCACTCTCCTTCCAGAAATTGTCACCAAACACGTCGCCCTTACCTTCATGAAAAGATAAAAAGAAACTGAGCAATGTTCTGTGAAAGGTTGCTTTGGGTCCGTATTCACCAACCATTCTTAAGAACATTCTTAGTCTCATTCTTCAAGATTTTCTAAATTTGAAAGTAACACAACTTCTGATTGGCTAAACCAAATGGTTTAGCCAATCAGAAATTGTGTTACTTACAAATTTAGAAAATTTGGGGGAATAAGACTAAGAACGTTCTTAAGAATGGTTGGTGAATACGGACCCTCTGCTGCATCTGCAAAAGGTATCGACTCATGTCAGCTTGCGCAGTTTGCGTACAGTCATACATATAGAAAAACACATATAAAGTCGACTAGATTACACGTCAACGTGTTAAAGCTCTTTGTTTCGGATTTCATCAAAGAAGACATAGTATTTCTAAATATATTCTTCTAGTTTCACGTACGAGAAATACCAATTATCGAAGAGTGTCCTTTTTCAATACTTTACATACATAGAATTGAATGACAAGCCTTGGTGTATTTTTGTGTTTGTGTTTTCTTCATTACATACTTTATCCTATAAGACCTTTTTTTTTTTTTTTTTTAATATCGATAATAGAAAATCAAAAACCAAGGAACACATATTTTCAACAACTTTGATTGGTTGATTTCCCATATTTTGTTAAGATTTACTCATTATTCCATTCTTTCCTTCAGTCATTTCTCTCTTAAGTTCACTGCTCTAGATATGGTGTATACGAGGTACAATAAAAAAGTTCTCGGTGTCTTGTACTTCTTGTACTTCTGAAGGAATGAATAGTTGGCAATTACTTTTCAGCATAATCTCCCTTTATCTTGATGCACTTTATCCATTGATTTTCTAGTTTGCTTATCCCTCCAAAATAGAAGTACATGTATTTATCCTAGCACCCCAAGTACTCATTTACTGCATCCACGACACCTTCATTCCTTCCGAATTGTTTACCACGAAGGTTAGTTTTCAGCTTTGGGAACAGATATTAGTCAGAAAGGGCCGCATTCGGTTGCAACAGCCATAGCAACTTGCAACTTTTCAGCAGATGCATTGTCCTGCAAGAGCAGAACGTTTCGAGTCAATTTTGTCAGTTTGACACACTCTTCTTCTCTTTACAGTGACTTCCTGGTGTATTCAAAAGCATCGGAGTCCTATTCTCTCAACCTATAACCTTCAGTAACATTAAATTATCGACTTATCGGGATTTTGTGTCAATGTATTGAATCTAAATATATTGAACCTGGAACTTTTTTATCGTACTGTTCTTTATCGTACCTCGTACCTAAAATAAAAAGCTTGGCTAGACTTGTAGATTTAACACTTAGGTTGCTAAGTGCCACTCACTGACTTTTTGTGGACAGAGTAGATTAAGATCAGACTGCACAAATGTGCAGTCTGATCTTGGATCTACACTGTCCGATAAGGAGATATTTTTACTCCAAATAATCAGTTTGAAATAGCATTATTCGAGTTTTTACTATCGGCTTTAAAGTTTGGTTTCACTTATTTAGCAGGATAAGGGTTTAATCCTTTCAACGCCATAGGCGAAAACACTGATCAAGATCAGACTGCACAAAAATTTGAATCTGATCTTGAGTCTATCCCCTTGTTCAGTCAAGCTTAGATAAACGTCTCTCCGAATTTCAGTGGATTTTAACCCTTAAGCTGCTAATCGCGACCCACTGACCTTTTGCGGACAGTGTAGATCAAGATCAGACTGCACAGAACGTGCAGTCTGATGATTGATCTACACTGTCCGATACGGTATTTTCTTTCCGTTGAAATCAACTTTGAAACCGCAATGTTTGGGCTTTTAGTAATGAGTAGAAATTTGCGTTTCATTTATTCAGCAGCTTAAGTGTTAAGGTACTTTCAGTTGTCGAAAGAGGCTTGGTTAATATATGAGCTATGCTCCAGCAACAGGGGGCTTAATGCATCTCCGTGATGCATTATACCAAGGAAATCATCACATGTGCGGACTGCGCAGGCTAATCTGGGACAACACTTTACGCAAATGTCCGAAGGCCCCTTTTCGTGTGTTGCACGCCATGTGGCACTGTACACCTGTGATATGCCAGGCGTATTTATGCCTTGTCTAATTAAACAGACTGATCAATATTTCAAATTATGCCCCATCGCTTCTCAATTTCCCATCCTATTAATTTTCTTCGGAATTATTATAGAAAACTTTTATCTTACGTAATCCTGAGGTCCGTCACAATTAACTTGGTTTCTCTCACCCTTTACCACACAATGCCTTGTTTTCATGACACAGAGAAAAAAAGGCTTTCGAAATAATTGAAGGGAAAGGAGTAAATGCTGGTAAACAGCACTTTCTCCTTTTTTCATAATGTTTTCAATCTTTCCTTAAGCAAATTCTGTGAACTGAGCTAAATTTAATGTATCGTCTGCAATTACATTCAATAGGGACAAGTCTAAGATTTTGTCGTTGAGTAACTAGTTAATTGGATTCTTCTCTATTTTTATAAATTTAATGCTTGATTATCACGGATTCTTTCGTTTATATTTTCAACGAATCTTTGGCTGTTTTAATGTAAAGTGTGTATTACTTACTTAATATCGCCACGACCTCGTCATCCTGAATTACCTCTAGTGACCCGGAAATGACGAAACACAACGCATCCAATGACTCCCCCTGGTGGAAGATGAGATCACCAGGTGCGCTATGCGTCATATTGAAATGCATCGCTAGCGCACGTAAACAACCATCACTCGCCAAGCGAAACGCTGGATGTTCTAGGAAAACCTTTCTGTTTAAATGAACACACAGGTCTGCTTTCATGTCTTTTGGACAGTAGTTCAATACCTGCAATACAAATACAAGTAACAACCATGGTAATTTTAGAAAATTTTAGGTGCTTATTCAAGGGCGTTGTCATGGTACATAACATCTTTTATATAGTTTTTATCAAAGCCGTGCCGTGAAGTTTACGGTCTAGCTCTATTACGTTCTACCCCAAAACACAATGAAACCTCCAGGAAGCTAAGGGTTAATAAACTCTTAACACTTTAATCACACGGCAAAAAACGTAGAATTGACCAAATTCAATGCATCTGCAGACGACAATTTAGTGCGACTCGATTGATGGGACTTGTCTTTGACATTGTGGGCGAAGGGGAAAATGTTCGTTACGTGTTTTCAAAAGGATTCCTCCTCAAGGTCGTTAAAACTTGGGATAGTGTGGAAAAGGGTTAAAGAACAGAAACAGGCGATGTCTTTTTTTCTTCTTGCACTAGGCTTCTTGTGAGAGTGTCCTTAGGCAAGACACTTTAGAGCCCTGGCCTAGTACTGGTGAAACCCAGGTCTTAATGAATATGTAAGCTGTCGTCGTGATATGACTCAAAATAATGTTAGATGCACCGTAAAATATCACTCACTCGCTCGCTCGTTCGCTCACTCACTCACTCACTGAGCAAGGGAAGAGCCTTTATATATTTTCAAGGGGGAAAAGAACAAGGTGTATAAATCAGTCGATCTTTACAAATATGTCCTCGGGTTTTTTGTCGGATCCCTCCATTATCGTAATTGTCTAATGCCATTTATTTCACATGGTTCATCTGAACAAACAAAACCCTGTTCTCGAGGCATTGTTGTAACTTTTTCAAATTCAGCTGGGTGAAATGGAGAGTGGCATTTACTCAAACAAACGTGCATCAAAAATGTAGAAAAAGTATGTCAACATAATAGGATGTATTCAAGCAGAATGAATGAATACCAAGAGAGTTTATTATCTGGAATGGACATCTTTAATATTCAAAAAATCCCTAAGACTGCAATTACAAATCTGTTTATCGATCGTAATTGTTTAGTCTAAGTAATGCATGTATTTGTTTACATTATTATCTTTTTTTAATTCTGCAGGATAATGGTAAATAAATTAAAGTACTGAAAGTACTAATCGAAGGTGATGGTGGAAACATGCCAGCAAATAGGTTTCATCAGTGGACCATTTCATTAAAAATTCATCCATCTGACGATTGACAACATTTTTTTTTTTCTTTCTAGGATTGAAAGCATTATTCCATGACTTTTTCCTATAAAATCGTGTACCTTAGAGTTTTGCATGCGGTTTTTGGTGTAATGACAGTGGTTTGGGGTGTTTTTCGAGTGGTTTTGGGGTATTTTATAGTGCTTTGGGGTGCCTTTGGGAGTTTCTCTTACTTTTCATCCGCGATCTAGAATATAAATTAGGTCATGTCAAAGCTGTGAAACGGGGTCAGTTTCAAATCTAGAGCTAATTCTATGACATTTAACTCTGAACTTCATTGTTTGTGCAATTGGCTTGCACAGTTTTTCAATCCGCATGCTTTTCACAAATCAAATGACACAGAAAGGTATGTTCATTGATCTATAGGGACCTATTTTTCTTGAAACAGAGGAGTGATTCGTTCTCGTAGGGTTTCAGTCTGACGGTTGACATAAGAAAGGTCATCACCTTCAAAAAATGACATGTAAAAACTGAACATTTCTTTTTACGTCTTGGCACACCATTAATACTGTTAGAAGGTTCAAACTTGAATCCACCTGCGCTTTAATTTTATCGTAATGATAATACTGTACGGAGCCCCGTGAGTGTCACACACATTTATTTTTTATCATTTCGTTAAAAAAATAATAATTTGATATAAACGAAAAAACAATTCTTTATATCGAAATCTTATGTCGAGAAAACAAGAAATGCTTCTTTGATATATCAAAATACTTATAGAATAATCGAAATGCTATTTCGAGAAAACGAAATAAGTAGGTTCGGAACATTCGTTAGTTTTCTTTTGACATGAATCGACTGCACGTGTACGGAGCACTGTTTTTTCGTTTAGTCGAAATATGATTTCATAAAAAAGATTTTTGTTTTTTGTCTTATCGATATACTTTTTCGAAATAACGAATTATCGTTTCATTTTATCAAATTAGTACTTCATTATAATGAAATGAAAAAAAAAAATCCCACACGAGTCTTGCTTGCTTTCTACTATTACAATACAGTACAGTATGCATTCTAATATATTTATTTACATTTCTTCTTTTTTTCCCCGAGTTTTGTATATAAAACTCAGTTTAGTCTTTACCAAGCAATCACTTGTTTAAAAAATCCCTACAGGCAACAGCCTATGAAAACATTGTAGAAAAAGGCGAACATGCCGGTAGCCAGCATTTTCGCTTTTTCCCACAATGTTTTCTACTCTGGTAAAGAGAAATCCTGGTATGCAAACCACATTTACTCAGTCGTTTGCAAATGCTTTCAGTTGTGGAATGAGTCTAAAACTTTTGTAGTTTTGTAAAGAGTTAACCCTCAACCTGCTAAATATATGAAACGAAAATTTCCAACCAAAAGTCGAAACCCAATTATTGCTGTTTCAAAGTTGATTTAACCGCAAAGAAAATACCGTATCCGACAGTGTAGATCAAAGATCAGACTGCACAAAACGTGCAGTCTGATCTTGATCTACACTGTCAGCAAAAGTGCTTCAAGTCGCGCTTAGCAGGTTAGGGGTTAATATGAGTTTAGACTAGGTAACCACAAAATGGGGAAAAAAAGTAGAATACCATGACAAACGACAAAATGAAAACTTCTTTGTATCGACATAAAGTAAAGATAATAGTGGGGAAAAAATCTGATTTGGTGATAATCAGATTGTATTTCTTTGTTCATCCCTTCTCGTTTCGAGGAAAAAAAATCGCCTTTGCTGTTCTATTTTGAAATTGTTCTAACGTACCTCTTGTACTGGGAAACTGTTACAATGTATAATGTTTATCTTTACATGCAAGAAGACGCTTGGGTTTCAAAGACAGTATTGTAAACTCTGTACCAAACGACAAAATTTCTGTCCATTCCAAACTGAAAGCATTTCCAGACGACAGATTAAATGCACCTGAAATGATGGTAATTGTCAGTGAAAGTGTAGAAAACCTTGTGGGAAAAGGAGAAAATGCTGGTTACCAGCATTTTCTCCTTTTCCCACAAGGTTTTCTACAGGCTATTTCCTCAGGGTCGTTAAAACTCGGTACTGTGTCGTTTAGAGTTACATTTGTGTTTTGTTGTTCAGCTCACTTGAGACCAAAACTTAGTACGAGTGTACAGAGCAGAAATATTTGAAAGAAAAGGATAACTGTTTGATATGGAACTTTAACGCTGTAGAAAAAGCAGCAGTTGCTCTAGATAAGCTTTAGCTGCTTTCCATGCAATGTTATCAGTAGATGTAAAATAGAGCCTTTAACTGTCAATCTTTGTAGTATCTTGTCACGAGGTTCATCTTAAAGATTCTTAAACGCCAGTTTTCTAAATTTTCTATTAGAGAAAAGAAGGTATGCGTAGGTAAGCGTTTGTCTCCTCACATAATGCCTTAAAATGATCAAAATTACCTGATTAGTGATTGGTTTTCAGCAGTTGCTATGGCAACGTTAAAGATATATGATAGAGGTCTCATTAAGTATATGTTCGTGTTTCGAGGTTCATTAAATGATGAGTTTGTAAGGCTGATAAGAAGAGAGCCGTCACGTAATTTAACTCTTTACCAAACGACAAAATTTTAGCGTTGTCCAAATTGAAAGCAATTGCAGACGACAAAATAAACACGAGTCAAACTTTACAATTTGTTTATAAAAGGGTAAAAACATTGTGGGAAAAGGAGAAAATGCTGGTTACCAGCATTCTCTCCTTTTCCCGCAATGTTTTCAAAAACCTTCTTCCTGAGGGTCGTTAATAGTCGGGATTGTGTGGAAAAGGGATAGACACACCTTTTCGTCGTATGAACAAAATAAATTGATGTTTTGTTTCTCTTTTAAAGGCCCATTAGCGCTCAAAGTAAACAACTTGGGGTCAAACTGCATGCAAATTTTATTCGTACCATTTAAAAGTAGGGCTATTATTATCATGTCTGACAATATGTTACAGTGCAATCTGCTAAAGTTACAGTCACTGGTAGAATCAAAGCGTTGAAAGCACTGGTGTGGCATTTTCGAGGGAGCCATTGTGTGGAATTAGTAATTTGAAAAATAAACAAACAATAACGTGGCACAAGCCAAAGGACGAACAAGTCCAGGGACGAACTGGTTTTGGGACCAACACGGTCCGGAGACAGAGGTTGTGTGTATCATTGCGCCAATAGAAGGCCGTAGCGGGTATAGATATTTTCAATAAAAGAAAAAGAAGTATTACCATGATCGATGCCCGAATCCAGTTTATTTTTAATACGCCATTGTTAATTATATATCTGAGTGCTGTCGAAACACTTATTTGTCTGAGAAAAATTGAGTTTCATTAGGTTTACTTCCATTGGTTTTGCACAAAACTACGATACATAGTTTTCAAAATACCGTATTGAACTCATGATGGCATTGTCTTCGACAAATGCCACAAAAATGAGTCTTAAAAATGGAACTATAGCTGCAAACTTTGATACTGGTCTTGCTATTCATTTCTATTTTTGTCAGTCAGTAGAACTTTGTCAGACAGTACTCTAACACATTGTCAGACTCGTAAGAATTTGATCTTGATCTACACTGGCCACAAAAGGCTTCAAGTGTGCCCATAGCATACTGAAAGTTTATATACATTTCAAGGGAAAAAAAAAAAAAAAGGAGAAGCTTAAAGGAGTCACTGTGTAATATTACATTTTATTTTAATTTCAAGTTCAATGCTGAGATGAGAATAGAAAAAAAAAAAATGAAGAAAAGAATGGAAAGTAACGAAAAAAGTGTTTGATTTCATGGTCAAAGGTTTAACAAAACAGAGCTTGTCACTATTTAAAAAAGACTGAAAAAAAAAAAAACGGTGAAATGAAACTGAGAAACGGAATAGTTGAAAAAGGAATTAATCAGTTCTTTGTCATTTTGGACTGAAGATTTTATTCATATTTTTTTGGCGCTCCTCGACCTAAAGTATTTTATATAACATCATAATTACTCGAATGTTTTCTCGATGTTAACCTTTCACGGTTGCATTTTTTTATATACTCGTATTTGCTAAAAGTAGGACTATTGAAAATTACTCGTAGCGATATATGTGTTTCTGTAATTGCTGTAAAACTTGTTTGTTTTAATGCAATAAATAAATGTATAGTAGTAGTAGATAAAATTCTGTTCTGTATTAGATCAAAGACAAATTACCCTTAACTCTTTACCACACAGTCCCGACTATTAACGACCCTGTGAAAGAAGTCCTTTGAAAACCTTGTGAGAAAAGGAGAACATGCTGGTAACCAGCATTTTCTGCTTTTCCCACAATGTTTTCTATCCTACCCAAAACAATTTTCAATTTTTCAATTACATTTATTTTGTCGTCTGCAAATGCTTTCAATTTAGACCAGTCTAAATTTTTGTCGTTTGGTAAAGAGTTAAACACTAAAAAAAAAACACTAAGGTTGCTAAGTGCGACTCAAAGACCTTTTGCCGACTGTGTAGATAAAGATCAGACTGCACACAATGTGCAGTCTGATCTTGGATCTACACTGTTCGATAAGGAGACAATTATCCCTCCGACAAATATCTTTGAAATAGCAAAACTTTGGTTGATATTGGCTTGAAAATTTCATTCTACTTATTTAGAAAGTTAAGGGTTAACCTCCTTTTCCGCCCTAGTTTAGAAATGTATGAAAAATACTGACACATGATAGGGGTCATATACGGCAAGTAATTAAGTTAGACACCCTGTCCTTACGAGTATTTCAGGTGATAGAAGGCGAAGTTTGTCGAAACCCAAATGCCTTTGTGTGCAACACAGAAAAAGTTTAAGGAAAAGATTTGACTCAAAACAAACAGATATGGGTCCGTATTCACCAACCATTCTTAAGAATATTCTTGGTCTTGTTCTTCAAATTTTTCCAAATTTGAAAGTACCACACCTTCTGATTGGCTAAACCAAATGGTTTAGCCAATCAGAAGGTGTGTTACTTTCAAATTTGGAAAATCTTGAAGAATAAGTCTAAGAATGTTCTTAAGAATGGTTGGTGAATACGGACCATGGTTAAACATTTTGTTAGCAGATAAGTAATTATGCAACACCTTACTGACGACGCATGTTTGCAAGGGGTCGAAAGAGATGGGGTACCCATTCTTTGTTCATTAAATCGTATGACTGTAATTATCGCTACGTCTTTTTTTCTTTTGACATTACCCCTTTATCTCACAATCCTGTGTTTTAACGATTCCGAGGGAGACAACTTTTGAAAACATTGTGGTAAAAGGAGAAAATGCTGGTAATCAGACTTCCCCCTTTTCCCACATCGTTTTCATCTCTTTCAAAGATATTTCCAACATTTCAGAGAAAAAAAAAGAACTAATTTTGTCGGCTGTAAATGCTCTCAACTTGGATCAGCCTAAAAATTCTGTTGTTTAGCAAAGAGTTAATGTTTTTCCCCAATTAATGGCATCGATTCTTGAAGTATATCTTGTGTCAGTTTCCGTAGACGACATTAAATACCCGACGGTAAAATCCAGGAAGAAATAGGATGGGACAACGTAACAATTAGAATAATGTTTATATAATCTTTGTTCAAAGGTTAATTAATATTTGAGCCATGCCCTGTAAAAAGGGGACTTAATGCATCTGCGAAAAGTATAGACCCAGGTCAGCCTGCGTAGTCCGCGCAGGCTGACCTGGGCCGAAAGTTTTCGCTATTGGTCAATTTTCTGTACGTCAAAGAAGCAGTCTACCTCATGATTCAGTCGGTTGTTAGCCGAAATGGACATTATGGATCTATGATCACGTGATGACTTGCTTGGTGTAATGAATCACGTAGATGCATTAAGCCCCATTTTGCCAGAGCATGGTTCATTTCTATAAAATGAACAGCATTGATCTGATCGCTTACATGATCAAATATATATTTCTGCATTATTTAATGCAGAACGTGCGGTCCAAACTTACTTCTACACTGTTCAGTATTTCTTTAGTGATTAGGACGAATTTAGGTCAGTATGGCTACAACCACTTTACGACATTTGCATAATAGTAATTCTGGCAAAAAAACACTTTATGGCACTTTATGGACATTACGGCAAAACCCATTTCACGGTATTTAGGCAATTATAGCAAAAACCATGGGAAAAACCACCTTACGGTATTTAAGTAATTATGTGAAAAAAAAAACAAACCGATTAACGGGACTTAGGTAATTATGGCACAAAATATTCCACGGTATTTAGGTAATTATAGCAAATATGCTTTACGGTATTTAGGTAATTACTTTAAAAAAATTACGGAATTCAGGTAATTATGGCACAAAACATTCCACGGAATACAGGTAATGATGGCAAAGACGCTTTACGGTATTTAGGTAATTACTTAAAAAAAAAGACTTTAGGGTAATTTGGGAATTATGGCAGAAACAACTTTACGGTATTTAGGTTATTATGGCAAAATACATTTAACGGTAATAGGTTATTAACGTAACACTTTACCGTATTTAGGTATTGTGGCAAAAAAGACTATACTGCACTTAGGTAATTATGGCACAAAAAAACTTTGCGGTATTCAGGTATTGTGGCAAGTACACTGTACGATAATTTTGCCATTCCAACAAAAATATCCAACTGATTAATAATTTACCAGCCTTTTATGGTATCAGCATTTTCTCCTTTTCCCACAACGTTTTGTA
The DNA here is from genome assembly GCA_945859785.2 of Tridacna gigas. Lineage (NCBI taxonomy): Eukaryota > Metazoa > Mollusca > Bivalvia > Cardiida > Cardiidae > Tridacna > Tridacna gigas. The sequence continues at coordinate 9,383,368 of OX244029.2, read as the reverse complement.
TCCTTTAACCCTTTACCACACAATGCCGAGTTTTAACGACCCTGAGGAAGAAGCCTTTTGAAAACGTTGCGGGAAAAGGAGAAAATGCTGGTAACCAGCTCTTTCTCCTCTTTCCACAATGTTTTCAACCCTATCAGAGAAAAATCGCATCATTTGAGCCACACTGAAATTGTCGTCTGCAAATGCTTTCAGTTTGGACATGTCTGAAATTTTGTCGTGTGGTAAAGGGTTAAAAAATCTACTGTCTGGTTTAATTTTGATTTGCCGTCTACAAAGGCATTCGATATGGAAAAATCTTACATTTGTCTTCTGGTAAAGGGTTAAATATGGCTCAAATGATAAGATTTGTTAATGAAAGGGTTGAAACACAATGTGGGTAATTTAAGAGATTCCAGCTAACAGTATTTTCTCCTTTTCCCTCGACCTTTTCAAAGGCTTTTCACTCCAGGGCCAGTATTCATCAACCATTCTTATGAACATTCTTAATGAATTTCATTTTCTTTTGTTGCAGTTGTTTATCATTACATGTAATTTGAAAGTAATGTGACTTCTGATTGGCTAAACCAAATGGTTTAGCCAATCAGACGTTGCGTTACATTCTAAATCTGGAATTAGACCCATAATGCATTTAAAAACGATTAGTGAATGCGGTCCAAAGGTCATTCGTTTGGTTGTGGGTTTTCTTACCTTCGTAGCGTCGATGCCTTTCGTAATAGCCCACGTGGACACGATGTAATCCATAACTCGTTCACTTAATGATTTGGGGACATCATGGAGTTTCATAAATTCTCTGACATTGTTCAACATGTCGTGGTAACGTGCAAAACTGGCATAGAACTGCTGGAAAATGGTCGTCACGTTTGAGAAAATGGTGGCGTAGAGAAGAGCTGTTGAACAGAAAGGAAAACAATCAGAGTGCTGAACAAGTTTACTTTCAAGCACTGAAAATCACAGCCTTCTTCACGGCTCACGACTACGTGAAGCCAGATGATTGCAATCAAGAGAAAACATTGTAGCAAATGGAGAAATTGCCCCTACCAAGCAAATTTCTCTCTTTTGCAACGATCTTTCCATACGTAATCTTGTATCAAACCTAAATTTTTCCGGTCATCCATACTCTACCAGGATGTTGCCGTCTACCTCGAAATTAATTTCGGAATTTAATTAATTATCATATGTCGCTGAAAATCTGCACTTTTTTCGCAGAAGTTTTGGCACACTTGGGTAAAACTGTCAGTATTTCCATGTCAGTGACCGGTTAAGGCCACCAACCCTATCAAAAGCATTTGAGCCATGCTATGTCAAAAGGGGGCTTAATACATCTGCAAAAAGTAGCGACTCATGTCAGCCTGCACAGTCCGCGTAGGCTGACATGAGTCGAAACTTTTTTGCCATCTGTAAATTTCCTGCATGTCCAGGGACCAGTCTTCCTCATGATTTGATTGTTTTTTAGACAAACTTGATGTTATAGATCTATGATTATCCTATGACTCGCTTGGTATAGTACATCTCGAAGATGCATTAAGCACGTATTTCCCAGAGTGCCACTCTGTTATAAATACGGTCTGCTCCATCACGATTCGGCTATTTTTGAAACCACTACTTCCACAATATCTCGTTAACTTTTAAGCTACTAATCGCGACTCAGTGCACATATGCAGATACCGTAGATCAAGATCAGACTGCACACAGCAGGCAATCTGATGTTGGAACTTGATTGTCCAAGAATTTCGAAATCGCACCATTTTGGGTTTTTACTAAGGGCTTAAATCTTACGTTTAATCTACATGGCAGTTTAATTCTTTACCGAATGACAAAATGTTGAACTTGTCCAAATTTCGAACATTTGCAGAAGACATATCAGATGTGGCTCGAACGTTGAGATTCATCTTTCATATTGTAGGAAATATTGTGATATAAGGACAAAAGGCTGATTAGCAGGATTTCCCCCAATTTCCGTTAAAAGTCATTTTTCTAGGAGTCGTTAAAACTCAGAATTGTTTGATTGCATGCTAAGCGCTAAATCTTTATTGTGGCATAAGGAGAAAATGCTGAGTGCCATTGCATTTTCTTCCCCCCCCTTAATGTTTCCAAAAGCATTTTTCGGGATCATTAAAACACGGGAATAGTTGGGTAACAGGTTGATGTTAAGAACCTTGTCAAATAACAGTCTTGCATTTTTTTGTACGTACACGTTTCGTAATACACATACATGTATCTCATTAAGTATACCTTTTAGATGCTTTTTTGTAATATAGGTTTCTTTTTTCAACACTAAGTTAGTTTATGCCAAGGGACAACCAAGGACAAAAAACCAAGGCTTATTAAATAAAGACCTGACATTTTTTTTAGCACAAGTTTCGCAATATCTCATTAAATATGAGCCTTGCTCTGTTAAAAGGGGGTTAATGCATCTACAAAAAGTATCGACCAATGTCAGACTGCGCAGTCGGCGCAGGCTGACCTGGGCCGAAACGTTTCGCTATTGGTCAATTTTCTGTATATCCAAGGACCGGTCTACCTCATGATTCAGTAAGTTGTTAAAAAGTGACTATTATAGATCCATAATTATGTGATGGACTGATTGGTATAATGTATAACGGAGATGCATTAAACCCCCTTTTATCAGAGCATGGCTCATGTATCTCATAGAGTATGCCTTTTTGCTGCTTTTATTGTTGCTTATTACATAAATCTTTCTTTTTTTGCACTAAGGTTAATGCATGCCAAGCGGCTGCTATGGACAAGAACCTTATCAAATAAAGACCTGACAGTTTTTTGACCACAAGTTTCATAATATCTCGTTAAATATGTAAACCAAGATTTGGCAAAAGGGGGCTTTATGCATCTCTGTGATGCATTATACCACGCAAGTCATCGCATAGTTATGAATCCATAAAGTCTGTGTTATCCAATAACCAAATGAACCATGAAATAGGATGGTCCTTGGACATGCAGACATTTTACAAATAGCAAAATGTTTCGAATCAGGTCAGCCTGCGCGGAATGCGCTGGCTGGTCTGAGTCGATACTTCTTGCAAGTGTTGTAAGAAGTCATTAAGTATATGAGCCGTGCTGTGGCAAAAGGGGGCTTAATGCATCTCAGTGATGCATTGTACCAAGCAAATCATCACATACTAGTACTTGGGGACCGTAATATCCACTTTATCTAACAACCGACTGAATCATGAGGCAGAATTGTCCTTGGACCTGAAGAAAGAAAAGAAATCGCAAAAAAGTTTCGAACCAGGTCAGCCCGCGCAGTCCGCACAGGCTGACCCGAGTCGATGTTTTCTGAAGATGTAATAAATCCCCTTTTTACAGAGCATGACTCACATATTTTCTTTTTTTACAGTTTTTATTATCACGCAGAGATTTTTTCCACAAAAAAGTAAAATTCATCATCATGTCAATGGACTGGTGCGGACAAGAACCTTGTAAAATAACGACCTGCCATTTTTTGTGACCACAAGTTTTGTTGTAACTCATTAACACTTAAGCTGCTGAATAACTGAAACGCAAATTTCTACCCAATACTAAAAGCCCAAATATTGCGGTTTCAAAGTTGATTTCACCGGAAAGAAACTACCGTATCGGACAGTGTAGATCAAAGATCAGACTGCACGTTCTGTGCAGTCTGATCTTGATCTACACTGTCCGCAAAAGGTCAGTGGGTCGCGATCAGCAGCTTAAGGGTTAAGTATAATTTTTCAACTCTGACGTTGGCTTAATTGTGAGATATTTTTTTCCTAAGAGATTGAAATTAAAATTGCCGCTTTTGTCCCTTGTTCCTTTAACTTTTAACCAAACAACCTCTCTATATTGAAAGCATGTGCAGACAAAAAATCAAATGTAGTTCAAATTATGGATTTGTCATCGGAAGGTAGAAAACATTGTAGGAAAAGAAGAAAAATATCGGTTACCAGCAATTTCTCTATTCCCGGAAATTTCTTCGGACAGCCCTCTTCCTGAGGGTCATTAAAACTCGGGAATGTGTAGTAAAGGTTAAAAAAACCATTCAATTTTAATGGTTACGACATTTGTGTCGAATACTTACATCCAATGATCATCATAAAGATGGAGAATAGTTTCTCAGATTCGGTGGCTGCAGACACATTCCCAAACCCAACACCCGTCATACAGGACAGGGTAAAATACAGCGCCGTCAAGTATCGCATCCCCCGACTTGGTCCACCCGTCAACTCCGACGGTGTGCTATTTGACGGTACAAATGGATCACCCGTAACGTTGGCCAGCGTTGATAACCAGCCAAAACTAACGCCTGCAGTTATTTCCGAGTTCCCTATGGTGTACCACATACAGGCGAACCAATGTGCAAACAAACAAAATACGAATATGAGCAATATTAGCATGGCGGCTCCGTACTCTAGATAGTGGTCTAGTTTACGTACAACTCTCCCCAGCCGAAGAAGCCGAACTACTTTCAGTGCGCTAAACAGCGTACTTATACCCTGTAATGTTAAAAAAAGAATACCATTAAAAAAAAGGCATGAACAGGCATATGACATAAAACTTGTAGCTCTGTAATGTATCATGTTAAAGATATAAGGGAACTGTGTGTTCAATTGTAGTCCAATGTGCTTTTACGACGTGAAAAAGAATAATATTTTTCATGCATTCCCTGATATTCTTCATTTTTCTCCATAAATTAAAAAGAACGTTAAAAAGAGGAAAAAAACATTCCCCTTAATATTGATCTTTGTAATTTTAATTGATTGTCATAGTACATGTATTTAATATTTTAGTCTTTATGATAAAGGGTAAAAGGGTATTATTGGGTTTTGTAATGTGTGAGGAAAGGAATATTTTATTCGAGAAATGGCATCGTATTCTTGCCATATAAAAGTGAAAAGTGCTTGTTCATACATTTTGCAATGGAAAGAAAAACTATGTATTAAGCGAAACTTTGAAAACAGTCCGTTCGAATATTAACTATTTAGTGTCAATGGCAAAATGCGTTACTTTTGCAGGCGGTTTAAATCAAGACACAGAACGTAGTAGATAATATTTAGTTGGCAGCGAAAGAGTCAGATATGAACATAATTATACACCACACAAAGAAACCCGCCTCGAAGTAAGTGTCAATGATTCACTGCCAAGGCTTTATCAAGAACGTCAGCATTTAGAAAAATAATTTTCCTGAAATCTCGCGGGGAAAGTAAGAGAGGAAACAACCCTGTACACTCAGTAAAACTTCTAACTGGTCAATTTTTGTTTTTCCTGTAAATTTGACCAAGTAATAGACAGGTAAATAAAAACAAATTGTAACATATGTCTGGACGTTAGCCAATGGTATCGTAATGAAGAGAAGGCATCTCTTTTTCAGAAAAGGGAAAACACATGATTTGTGTGGTGGTGTCCATCAGTCAAAACAGGTAAAAAAGAGATTCATAAAATTATTTCCTGCAAAAACTTATATTATTTGAGAAGGAGCATGAAGTTTCAAAAAAAAAAAAAAATGATTCATCAATTTTCATTGTTCACTGAATAAACGTTAAATAACTTCCTTCAAAAAGTACAAGTCAAAAAATCTTTTCAGACTTAGGCTGGGGTATGCTTTTACACCTGTCAATTATTTTCCAAAAAATTAAAAGCAAATGAATTGTCTCTTTTCTGAACAGCGGATGCCAAAAAAGGTCTACGGGGATTTAGAAGGGTTAGTTTTGTTGAATGTACTGCAATACCGACAGACGCAGCCAATGTTGTCACAAAGATTTTTTCCGTTTAGATCTTGAATAGCTATACGTGACAAAGTTATTGAATAGATCTATACGTATCTTTTTAAAGGTATCTTTTTCGGCTTGTCACTCATGTCAAATGTTCTAAAACCTGTAAAAGCCTTAAACTTGCACAAACAGTATATTCACTAGATTTACTAGTGGTACCATAACGGGGCACAACTTTATTTTTTACCTACCTCGTCTACGTCTTGAAAGGCGTTGAATACGTCATAAGGTAAACATGAAAGTAGATCAATCACAAACCAACTCTTTAAATAGTTCATTCGAATTATTTTGGGATCTGAGATCACCTCTCCGCTGGCCCCAACAAAAGTCGTGTGGAAATTTAAAACAATGTCAATAAAGAACACAACGTCTACGATGCTATCTATGACTAAAAGCGGAACTTGGTCCATCGTTTTGCTTCGGAATGCAGAGTTATAAGGTACGGTAATGGCCGTATAAAACGTCAACATTAGAATCAGCCAATCCCAGAATGTTTTGAAGAGGCAGTAGTGAAGAATGATATGTGGTGGGGTTTTCGGGGCCTCCAGACGATATTGGGGCAGCACGTCAGCGTTTAGGTTCATCATCTGGAAAAGAAAACAAGAAAGCAATTTTAACTCTTTACCACGCAATAAAAACAAAGTCTCGTCCATTTGCAGACTACAATCTAATGTACCGAAATTGATGGTGTTTCTCTATTAAATGGAAGAAAAACAGTAAGGGAAAAAGAGAAAATGCTGGTCAACAGCATTTTCTCCTTTTTCCCGCTATGCTTTCAAAAACCTTCTTTCTTTAGATTGTTAAAACTCGGGATTGTATGATAAGAGTTTAAATCCTGAATCAAGTGACCCCGGGTTATAACGACCCAGCGGAAGATTACTTTTGAACAAATTGTGAAAAAAAGGGGAAAATTCCGGAATCCACCATTTTCTTCTTTTTCCACAGTGAACTCGACCCTTTTTTGAATAAATTGAGCCATGCTCTGTGAAAAGAGGGCTTAATGCATCTACGAGAAGTATCGACCCAGGTCAGCCTGCGCAGTCCGCGCAGGCTGACCTGGACCGAAACTTGTCGCTACTGGTCAATTTTCTACATGTTAAGGGACAATTGTACCTCATAATTCAGTTAGATGTTATAAAAAAAAGTGGTTATTATAGATCCATAATTATGTGATTGCTTGCTTGGTATTATGCAGCACCGAGATGCATTAAGCTTCCTTTTCACAAGCCATGGCTCGATTTTATCGGATAAAACAAATGCTATTTTCGTCGTCAAGTGCTTTCAAATATGGCATAGTCTAAAACTTATTTAACTAGTAGAAAGTAAATCTCCTACCTTGGGTGGGGGGGGGGGGAATAATTTTGACTTTTCAAGTCTAAAAGCTTATAAAGAATCGTGTTCGTTCACTTGAAAAATTCATTGTTCATGTATTCGAGAAGCAACAAAAATTTTCCTGCTGCTAATTTCTGGAAGTCTATAATTTTGTCTGATCTGACCAATTATCCAACATGTGAGTTAACATACGTGAACATATTTGAAACTGACAGTAACTTATAGGCCAATGGGGCCGGGTGTATGTTTGTCATTGATTTTGTTATATCTTTTGTATGTTATTCTGTACACATGTCACTATAATAAACTACTACTACTACTACTATAACGCAGAATTTTCCTCCGGATAAATGAGATAGGGGATCCAAATATATTATGTTTGAGCAAGAGTATTACGTAGCAGTGAGTATTAGCTTTTATGTTCATTTATAAACAAAAATTTGTAATTGGGTATCTTGGCCCATAACTACGTTTATTTATAAACAAAATTCTGTGATTGGGTATCTTGACCCATAACTACGTATATTTCTGAACAAAAATCTGTAACTGGGTATCTTGGCCCATAACTACGTTTGTTTCTGAACAAAAATCTGTAATTGGGTATATTGGCCCATAACAACGTTTGTTTCTGAACAAATATCTGATATTGGGTATCTTGACCCATAACAACGTTTGTTTCTGAACAAATATCTGATATTTGGTATCTTGGCCCATAACAACGTTTGTTTCTGAACAAATATCTGATATTGGGTATCTTGGCCCATAACAACGTTTGTTTCTGAACAATTATCTGATCTTGGGTATCTTGGCCCATTACTACGTTTGTTTCTGAACAAAAATCTGTAACTGGGTATCTTGGCCCATAACAACGTTTGTTTCTGAACAAAAATCTGTAATTGGGTATATTGGCCCATAACAACGTTTATTTCTGAACAAATATCTGATATTGGGTATCTTGGCCCATTACTACGTTTGTTTCTGAACAAAAATCTGTAATTGGGTATATTGGCCCATAACAACGTTTATTTCTGAACAAAAATCTGTAATTGGGTATCTTGACCCATAACTACGTATGTTTCTGAACAAAAATCTGTAACTGGGTATCTTGACCCATAACTACGTTTGTTTCTGAACAAAAATCTGTAATTGGGTATCTTGACCCATAACTACGTATGTTTCTGAACAAAAATCTGTAATTGGGTATCTTGACCCATTACTAAGTCTTTTGCTTTCAACTAAAACATTCGACCATTTTCGTGATAAGCTATAAAGGTAGGTCTTCCCAAAACTGAAGGTGATTCTGGTCACATTATAAGATAGAGCAGCGGACTGTGTATATCCAAGATCAATCTGCAAGTTCGTTGCGGTTGGCCGCCTGCAAAAGCTTTCTTAGTTAATTTTGGCAGTGAAAATGAAATCCGTCATGCCTGCGGCATCTGAATTTGTACGTCGACATCGCTCGTCAAACTCTCGTGCCTGATCGTCTTCACTCACGATCGTATTCGGGATGTGGCGAAAATAACTGAGTCGTGCTCTTGCAAAAGGAGGCTTTATGCATCACCGTGATTCATTAGACCAAGCAAGCCATCACATGATTCTGGATACAGAAAATCCATTTTCTATGGCAACCGACTGAATCATGTGATAGGTCCTTTGACATGCAGAAAATTAACCAATAACAAAAAGTTTCGACCCAGGGAAGCCTGCGCGGACTGTGCAGGCTGACCTGGTCGATACTTTTCGCAGATGCATTAAGCTCCCTTTTTCACAGAGCACTGCTCAATATTATGAGTAAGAGCATGGATATATAACATAAGATAGACTTGGTTCTTCATTGACTTATAACGATTGGTAAAAAAGCAAAATATAGTTGTGATTTTCCCGCTAATGCTGCTGAGCAGTTAGATGACAACACTCTAACCATAAGTTGTGATGTCAAACAAAAAAAAAAAACGAGAATAATTATCAGTAAATTACCAACCTCTGACGGTGTAAATTTCACAAGCAAATATTGACTCAGCTGTCCATGCAAAGAATGCTTGTTCACCGGATATTACCGATCGAAAATAGAAATTCAACAATAGGCTAATATGACAATGCTTTTGACGATTGCGAGTGTTTTTTTTAACGATTATGTGGATCAAGATCAGATTAAATAGAATGTGTAATATCATTGTTTTATTGCATGTCGCACGTTTATAAGCATTTCTTCATCAGGCTATCCATCTAAATTTTAATCAGGAAGTGGGCCTCAACATACATGGACTTTTCTTGGTACTTTGGGATTCGATGAAGAACAAAAGTCCGACTGCAGCTTCTATGCAGTCTGATCTTGACCCCTACTATATTTCGAAGGAAAACTACTCGCCTTTAGCACCGAATAGGTTTAATATACACTACTGGCTTCTTGCAAAAGCAATTTTACAGATATTCCTTCGGCAGGATATCACTTGCAATCGTGACCAGATATTGTCGTCTATCTATTTTTTGTGTGGGGGGGAAGGGTGATGGAGGAAACTTCTTGGAGGACGGTGTAGATCAAAGATCTGACAGTCTTATCTTCATCTACACTATCCGTAAAAGCAAAGAAATCGGCTTGGCGCCGAATGGGTTTAACGTATTGTATTGTTGCATGTTGCACGTTTACAGATATTCCTTCATCAGGCCATCCATCAAATTTGCAATCAGAAATTGATCGTCGATTTAGTTTTCTAGGCGCCTTTCAAGAACAAACAGTATTATCTTCGTTCATAATTCATCATAATTTGAGAAACTGGTAAAGTTCGGTAATAAAACTGTTGTATCTTTCACCGGTTGATGATGTATTAAGACTGTAAGCTTTGGAACCGATATTTAGAGTAACTCTGTGGAAAAAGGGGGTTTAACCCTTAACCCTTTCCCAAACAAGCCCTGGTTTTCACGTGTCTGAAGTACAAGTCTTTTGAAAACACTGTGGAAAAAGGAGAAATTGCTCGTAACGAGCAATTTCTCCTTTTCCCACAGTGTTTTCTACCCTTTCTGATAACTTTCTGCCATTTTCGTCAAACTTGAAATTGTCGTCTGCAAACTCTTTTAATTTGGACCAGTCCAAAATTTGTCGTTTGGGAAAGGGTTAATCTGCTGAATAAATGAAATGAAAGTTTGAAGGCGATAGTAAAAACCCAAATTTTGCAATTTCAAAGGTATGTTGTGGAGTAAAACATCTCCTTATCGGACAGTGTAGATCCAAGATCAGACTGCACGTTCTGTGCAGTCTGATCTTGATATACACTGTCCGCGAAAGGTCCTTGTGTCGCTCTTAGCAGCCCAATGGTTAAGAATTACTACGTATCTAAGATTGCAATCTGCAGATCCGTTTGGGTTTATTTTCTCATTACAATCTTTACATGAAACCTAGAGGTCTTTTGTTCGATTCCTAGCTTTGCCAAAGTTCTTTACTGGGATTTAGGTAAACCCCTGCGACAGGATTCATTCCACTCTGACCACGAAACATGCTTTCGACGATGTTTACACAAGAAAGCAGCTAGTGGCTTGAAAAGAATGCTGTGCTATTTACAAGTGATAGAGAGTCCAGGAGAGCATGGGTAAGTGCTCTGGTCGCTGCTTTATAAGTGAAGTAATATTGAAAATGGGGTTCAACACCATACAATAAAACAAAAAAACAAAAAAACAAGAGCACCACATGCGGGTGCCAACGCTCGGGTGCGGATGCTGGATTTTCTGTGAAAATTCTAAGTTAAAAAAGGTTACTTTGTCAGATGCTTTGATGGCTACGTACCCTCATTGTATAGGTTTCCTTTACGATAATTAACCCTTAGGCTGCTTATCGCGACTCGCTGGCCTTTTGCGAACAGCGTAGATCAAGATCAGACTGCACAGAACGTGCATTCTGATCTTTGATCTACACTTTCCGATAAGGAGATATCTTCCCTCCATAAATATCTTTGAAGCAAGAAAGTTTTGGGCTTATACTATCGGCTTGAAAGTTTCGTTTCTTTTATTCAGCAGGATACGGGTTAATAACTTGACTAAGTTTGGGGCAAATAGCTTCAGTAATAAGAGAGACATTATGTAAAATGTCAAAGTTTTCGCATGACGACGAAGGCGACACACACGACGACGCCAGGGTTCCGACAATACCTCGGCGGTTTCAACGGAAACAGCCGAGCTAAAAATCTTTGTAAGATGACCAGAAGTCAAGACACTGCAGGATATGGTCGTTAAACAAAACTTCAACTTACATTGGCTATTTGTGACGGTCTTGAAGATTCGAACCTCATACTTGGAATGTTTGACGAGAATTGTAGAAGGGTTGACTTGTTCCGAGTGACCGAACGTGCCAATCGCGCAAATTTGCTCATTCCTGAAAGAAACATGCACGCAAAAACTTTAAAGATAAGATCAGAAACGAAACAAGAGGCTCGTGGGAGCATGGGAAACTCTACTGGCATTTTACTAACCTGTGTAAGTATTTGAGTCATACTCTGTGAAAAGGGACTTTAATGCATCTGCAAAAAAAAAAAAAAAAAAAAAAGAAAAAAAAAAAATACTATCGATCCAGGTCCAACTGTGCAGTCCGCGCAGGCTGAACTGGGTCGAAACTTTTCGCTATTCAATTTTGTGCAGTCTACCTAAGGATTCAGCCGGTTGTGCGGTAAAATGGTTTTTATGGATCCTTAAGTATGTGATGACATCCTTGATATAGTGCATCACGGAGATGAATTAAACCCCTTTTTCCCAGATTATGGCTCATGTAAATGTGAAGGACACACACACACACACACACAAAATATGACAATAGAGAAAAAACTGTTATCAACTGTGTGTGTCTGTGGACGGGGGCGGGGGAAAGATGAAAACTGGGCTAAAATCCTTGCCGCCCCGGGTAAGAGCATTAACACATTAGCACCACACCGCTCAATAAGGACGCATGTTGTACTGAATAAATATGGCCTTTTTTTTTTTAAAGCCATGATTGGATTTTTATTTTTCAGGATCGAACACCTTGACCTTGACTTTACAAATAATTCGTGCAAGGTTATTAAGAATCTAATGGAATGTGGGGGGGACTTTATCGCGTAAACTAAAAATGAGCCGCGCTCTGTGAAAAGGAGGCTTGATGCATTTGCGAAAAGTATCGACCCAGGTCAGCCTGCGCAGTCCGCGCAGGCTGACCTGGGCCGAAACTTTTTGCTGTTAGTCAATTTTCTGCATGTCAAAGGACCAGAGTACCTCACGAATCAGTCGGTTGCTATACAAAACGGATTTTATTGAACCCTAATAACATGACGACTTGCTTGGTATTATGGATCACGGAGATGCATTAAGCCCCCCTTTGCCAGAGCATGGCTCAAATGTAAATGTTCAGCTTTCACTGGCAACTCTTCCTTTATCGACTGTCGGGTTTTCTTCAAATTAAAACAAGGTTCCAGGTAGGCCCATTGATGACATTAAGCCAACTATAAAACTTTCACGTAAATGCAGCATAGGTTCTGTTCAATAGTAAGATCAAGATCACATAACACAGAACTTGACAACTGGGTCCGTATTCACTAACCATTCTTAAGAATATTCTTAGTCTTATTCTTCAAGATTTTCTACATTTGAAAGTAACACAACTTCTGATTGGCTAAACCAAATGGTTTAGCCAATCAGAAGTTGTGTTACTTTCAAATGTAGAAAATTTTGAAGAATAAGACTAAGAACGTTCTTAAGAATGATTGGTGAATACGGACCCAGGTCTTGAATTTTCTTTGTACGATAAAATTTTGATATTTTTACTCCCACCGCCCTTTTTCATCCCCTCCCTAGGGACTGTCAGGATTAAGAACTTGTTGTCGCATGTGCTTTAATCTGGACATCGTAACTGGTGAATAATTAACTTATCTTCTGTCATTCTAAACCCTTATCCTTGAAACTTTCAAGCCGATAGTAAAACCCCAAATTTTGCTATTTCAAAGGTATTTTTTTCGGGGGTGGGTGCTATCTCCTCATCGGGTCGTGTAGAGCCAAGGTCAGACTGCACGTTCTGTGCAGTCTGATCTTGATCTACACTGTCCGCAAACGTTCCTTGAGTCGCGCATAGCAGCCTAAAGTTTGACCCTTTCCCAAACAAGCCCTGGTTTTCACGTGTCTGCAGTATTAGTCTTTTGAAAACACTGTGGGAAAAGGAGAAATTGCTCGTAACGAGCAATTTCTCCTTTTCCCCACAGTGTTTTCTATCCTTTTTGAGAACTTTCTGCCATTTTCATAAAATTTAAAATTGTCGTCTGCAAACTCTTTCAATTTGGACCAGTCCAAAATTTGTCGTTTGGGAAAGGGTTAAAGGAGTTTTCTTACAATGTAGACCAAGTTTACAGTGTTCTTCACAGTCAGATATTTGATCTACAGTGTGCTCTATTCTTGTTAAAATTTCTTTGAAATTGAAACATAAGAGTTTTTACGACTGATTAATAAATTACGTTTACTTCCTGTCCAGGAGATTGGGCTCAACGATCAATAATAATTTCTTTTTTTTTCCCCTCTCAAATTATATGGCATTGTCATATAAACAGACGCAGGTGTGTGACCCAATTCGTGTAAAGAAAAATTCCACCACTCCTCTCGAATGGCATGGAAAAATACGATACAAAATAGCCTTAATGTTATCGTTAACAAAAGTGTAAAAAGGTGGAACTCGCTTTTAAATTTTTAAATGAAAGGGTGTATATTGTCTATAAAGGCATTGAAATGTTAGGGTATTTGGTCGTTGAGTTTTTTATTACGGTATCAGTTAACTAAAAATGCTGATATTCTAGGCATTTCCTCTGTTACCTTTGTCTTGCATACCTCTGCGACGGGAACCAGGTATGCTGTTCCTGAATGACCTTGACTCTTTACCAAACGACAAAAATCTCACCTCTACCGAAGTTAAAGCATTTGCAGACGACAAATTGAATGTAGCTCAAATGATGATTTCTGTCTTTGATAGCATATAAAACATTGTGGAAGAAGGAGAAAATGCTGGTTACCGGCATTTTCTCCTTTTCCCACAATGTTTTCAAAAGTCTATCCTTCAGGGTAGGGACTGTGTTTCGTGAAACGTTGAAAACAGTACCGTTTTATATCCAAAATATGAAATGAAGTTCATTAAATGTATGTTCTAAAGATGCTCTCTACATGTACACCTAGTCCATTTTCACTCGACCATTGTTATTCTAATTTTATTTTCTTTAGTAACACAATTTCTGATTGGGTGTACTATTTGAAAATTGTGCATCCTTGAAACTCTGATTTACCAAACAAAAAACTTCTAGAGACGTTCGTATTGGAAGCATAAGCAAAGAACAGTTCAGTATTGCTGAAATGTTGGAATTTTTGTCTTTGAAATGATGGAAAGCGTTGTGGGAAAAGGAGTTGATGCCTGTTACCAACATTTTGTCCTATACCCACCATTTTTTCAAAAAGCCTTCATCTTTAGGTTCGTTTAACCCTTTACCAAATAATCCAGTAATCTAACGACCCAGACGAGTAAGGCTTTTGAAAATACCATTGGAAAAAAATCTTTTATTTCATGCTTTCCGGTAGGATATCGAGAAATAGCGGTGAAAATATTTTTCGATATTACACGGGTACGACCAGTGAGAATACCGATTTCATTTTTTTTTTATGGAAGTCTCGACAAAAAAAAGGCGTTAGAAGCATGAAATAAATAGAATATTTGCTTTTTTTTCGGTGAAAGATCGAAATTTATTTCATCGGGTGAACATCATCGGTAATATTTTCACGAGTGGCGCATTTTATTTCATCGGGTGAACATCATCGGTAATATTTTCACGAGTGGCTGCGCCACTCGTGAAAATATTACCGATGATGTTCACCCGATGAAATAAATTTCGATCTTTCTCCGAAAAAAAACAAATATCCTCTATCTATTTCCACAATAATTTCTTCTCTTTCGCAACTTGTGACGATTCCATCATTTAAGCCACCTTAAATTTGTCGTCTGCAAATGCCTACAATTTAGACAAGTCTAAAATTTTGCTGTCTGGTACAGAGTTAAAACACGGGTCCATTTGATAACGGGTTAAGCGATGTATAATTGAGCCGTGCTCCAGTAAGAGGGGGCTTAATGCATCTCCGTAATATCTTATAGCAAGACATCACATAATTATGGATCCATAAAATCTATTTTGTCTAACAAGCGACTGAATTATGAGGTAGATTGGTCCTTTGACGTGCAGAAAATTGACCGACAGCAAAAGATTTTGGCTCAGGTCAGTCTGCGTTGACTGCGCAGGCTGACCTTGGTCGATACTTTTTGCAGATGCATTTAGCCTCCTATTCGCAGAGCATGGCTCATATGTTGCGACCGTTCACTGAAAGAGTGTCAATGAAGAATCTAAAACCGGGTCCTAAATAATGATTGTGTTCGTTAATTGTTTCATCTCCGACACATAATAGGTAAACTGATTTTCTCAACAGATTCCAGAGCTATAAATGAATCAAGCCGAATTAAAATTAATTCTAGATGACGCATATTCAACAATAGAAAAGAAACAAAATTAATACAAATGATGTTAGCAAATCTCATAAAGCGTTTGAAATCATTCGAAACTTGATTGACATTCTACGCTTATTCGTGCCGAAAACCCACTAGTTATCGACATGTTTACGTTACAGTGTTAAAAAATGTACAGAAGCGGGGGAAGGGTTAAAAACCCTTTTAAAATTTAATGTTCTCACCAAAGAAGGGGGCCGGTAAAAGGCTTTTAGAAATAGATTTTCGCGCCGAGCAGACATCTTTGTTTGATGTACTAGTAGCTTTGGCTATAGATCACCACTCCTCTATTTAGTTCTGACCCAAGTAATTGGCATTTCGAAGCGTGATTACATAGACAAAACATTTACGCTAGAGTCATATTCACCAACCTTTGTAAATCTGGTTCTTATTCTAGAATAAAAGACTTGCCGTCTGATTAGCGACGACAAGACGTCTCAGCTCATCAAGACGGTTTGTCTTAGATTTTTCAAGTTGGAATTGAATCGATGTTAAGAATTTTTGAAAATATCGCACCTGGATTTTTCAAACTGAAAGCTTCAGTAGCACCAGTCTTAGGCAATCACCAAAGGATACAAACAAATCTAACCTCTAGACAAGTGGCTGTTCAACACCGATTCTTTTACACTAACACCTTTGATTTTCTAAACTTTGTGACAGAAGGTTGTCGCTTAAAATTGGTGACTGTTGAACACAAGTTTGTTTGTTTTTTAACAGAGAGAATAGACCTGTGTCTGTTTTCATCAATCAGTCTTAAAAACATTCTTAGTCTTATTCTCGAGAATTTTCTAAATTTGAAAGTAACACAACTTCTGATTGGCTAAACCGAACGGTTTAGCCAATCAGAAGTTGTGTTACTTTCTATATCTAGAATTAGAATTAGAATCAATTTAAGGATGGTCGGTGAATATGGAACTCTGACTGATTTGAACCACTCATTGCATGTTGCATGATGGAATGGGTAAAGAGTGTCACATGATTCGATGGATGCAATCTCAAATTGTTACCGATATCCTGCTGAATTACAACGGTATTATATCGGATTTTAATGAAAGCTTAGCAGAGAGAATATTGGATGATGGCATTTTTTCATTATATCGTATTTTTACTGTAAAAAATGAAGAAAAAAAAATGACCTGGATACGATCTGCACTTTCAGGTGATACAATTTAGCACAGTGACTTGACATGTCAAAAGAAGATGGCATGAACAAAGTTCTTGGAATTTCGGTAATGTAATAGGTTACCCTACGAAAAAGGTTCATATAAATAGCCACAATATGGATTCGAAAAAAAGTAATCATCTTTTTTTTTTTGAGAAGAAAGTCTTAAACCTCAGGCCGCTTTAATTCTTTTTTTTTTTGAAATGATCAACTGAGGAAATGATCATCAGAGTTATTAAGCGGTTTAGAATTAGTTGTCCGAAAGAATCGCCCCAGCAACTAGATGCGGTATATTTTATTACGAGTACAAACCAGGATTTGACTGCCAAGAATGCGAATTCTCAATTTTAAGATCAGTTTTCACAAAGAAAACGGTTTGTTTGAAGGAAACTGCCTCCTTTGTCAGCTGAGAAGTGTAAGTAATTCATCATAACCGGATTAGTCTGCAAGATAGGCACGAAAAATACGGCAGCTAGTTAATTAATTAACACGCACTGCAAAAACTGTTCACTTCAACTCAAGTATTAAAATACGGCAGACGTTGCCGTTTTGTTTCATTTTACAACTTGATTACAAACTGAGCTGTGCAGAAGATTCTATTGCATTTTGTGAAGTCGAAAGGTTTTTTTTTTTTTATGAAATTATTAGATTTTGCAGCTATATTCCTAACAGACCCATTTTTGAATGTTCCTATTATTTCTTTTCCTCACTAATATCGAAGCATAAGCGAAGGCAACGGAATTGTGCCATTATTGTGGTATGTTTGATACCACACGTAAGGAAAAATATGGTACTAGTATTTATAATTGGAGTTATATGTACACGAAAACGGTACATTACTATTACTAAATGACAAAAATATAAGACTTGTCCAAATTGAAAGCATTTACAGACGACATTTTAAATGTTACTCAAACCTAAACTTTGTCTTTCAATGGTAAAAAAAAAAAAACAATATGTGAGAAAAGGAGAAAATGCTGGTTACCAACATTTTCTTCTTTTCCCCCAATGTTTTCAAAAGCCTTCTTTCTTAGGGTAGGTGGATTGTTTGGTAAAGGGTACAGCCAGCAGCACGACCACAATATTGCAAACTCGGGACCAATCTTTACCATCAAATATCAGACAACTAGCTGTAGATACAATTGTCGAGTGTAGAGTCAAGATCAAAATGCAAGTGTTGTACCATCTACTCTAAACATAAACGGTTCGTTGATTGACTGATTGATTGTATGGTGTTTAACGCCGTTTTCAACATTATTTTAGTTATATCGCGGCGGCCAGTGTACCTATCCATGCTTTCCTGGAATTTCTTGTATCAGTACTCCGCACAATATTCTTTCCAAGCCACTGGCTGCTTTCCCACAATAAACGGTTCGTAAAAGTATCTGCAGCTACACAGATGCATGTAAATATTTAACTCTGACCATTACTGTCCTCTTTTGACGCTTGACCCTCCTTCTTAAATCATAAAAGGAATTCGTAGTGCAAAGATGACAAAGCATTCCTACGCTTGTGTTAGCTTTTCAGCCTAGCATTTTGAATTAAATTTTTACCAAAGAATAAAATTTTCAACTTCACCGTCTTTGACCAAAACTTTTACACGTTGCTAACTTTATGAAATTTGTCTTTAATGATTTAAAAAATAAATGTCAAAAACGGAGATATCGCTGATTAACGGATTTTCTTCTTTTCTGTCAATGTTTTTAAAACCTTTCTCCCATTTCTTCATTTTGTAAAATAAGGGGACCATCGGGTAAAAAGCTGTACCTTAAAAAAGTTATATATAAACAAATGAGCCACGCTCTGGCTAAAGGGGCTTAATGCATCTCCGCGATCCATGATACCAAGCAAGTCTTCACATGGTCATGGAACCATAAAGTTCATTTTGTCTAACAACTGACTGAATCATGAGGTAAACTGGTCCTTTGACTTGCAGAAAATTGACTTATAGCAAAAAGTTTCGGCCCAGGTCAGCCTGCGCGGACTGCGCAGGCTGACCTAGGTCAATACATTTTGCAGATGCATTAAGCGCCCTTTTGCCAGAGTACGGCCCAATTATAAAGATTTACCTCTGGTGCTTTCGTCGTCTATTGGCTGTTTTAATGCCGTAATGTCTTTGAATGTACACAGGATTAAGATGACCTGATCTTTCTCATTTCGTATGGGAGCCATGTTTAACAGCAGCCAGAGCGGTGATCCTGAAAAGGAAGACCAAGATAGATTAGTTGGCATGAGCATTGGTTTTATTCTTTACATCTCATAAGTTTGCCATCGTTCTAAAATAAATATCTGTTAACCCTTTCCCAAAGAAGCCCTGGTTTTCACGTGTCTGGAGTACAAGTCTTTTGAAAACTCTGTGGGAAAAGGAGAAATTGCTCGTAACGAGCAATTTCTCCTTTTCCCACAGCGTTTTCTACCCTTTTTGAGACCTTTCTGCCATTTTCATCAAATTTAAAATTGTCGTCTGCAAACTCTTTCAATTTGAACCAGTCCAAAATTTGTCGTTTGGGAAAGGGTTAATAAGCAATGCTCAGTGAAATTCTGGGCGTTTAATGCATCTCTGTGATGCATTATACCAAACAAGTCATCACATAATTATGGATCCATAAAATCCATTTACGTCTAACAATCGACTTGATCTGGGGGTAGAATGATCCTTTGACATGCAGCAAATTTACCAATAGCAAACAGTTTCGACCTATGTCAGCCTGCGCGGACTGCGCAGGCTGACATGGGTCGATACTTTTTTGCGGATGCATAAGCCCCCTTTTTCACAGAGCATGACTCATAATGATACGACGTTCAGACTGCGTAGTCTTTTTAATCTGACCTTGACCTACCTTCTCCGCCAAACCTTCTAGTCATGATGGGCTTTCTAATCAAAGGGTAAAAAAATCTTCAGAAAAAAAAAATGATAATGATTAATTCTCAAAGACCATAATATTTTCAGGATAATAAACTTCTTCTAATATTCTAGGAACAAACACCTTGTATAGATCAAACAGCAGAACAAAAAGATCCGCTTAAGGCGCAGCGGGAGTTTCGATTTTCAAAGAGGCGAGCGGCCAAGGGTACGTAACGAACAAAGTGGAGTTAGTATCCTTGTCTTGCGAAGATGGTGGGTTTGCAGCGTTAACTATTTTGCAAAATACTTTATCTTTGACTTGTCCAAATTGAAAGAATTTACAGACGACAAGTCAAAAATAATAATAATGGTTTTTGTTCTCGGTGGCGTAGAAAATATTGTGGGGGAATGGAGAAAACGTTGGTTATAGGCCTTTTCTCCTTTTCCCATATTGTTATCAGGTTCCTTCTACACACAGAACCTTTGAAATACGGGACTGTATGGTAAGCAATTTAATACTCGTTTTGAAGGATTTCTACTAAGTTGCTCTGGCACTCATCCGGTTTTTTTTTTTTTCACACCACTACGCATGACACAAGTTTAATCTACCGGTTGTTTTACTATGTAACCAGAATACTAGTACTGACCCAGGATTAAACTTAAATCTATTGTCTATATGGGCAAGTTTCCGTTGATCAAGCAGAACGTATTTATGATGAAATAAATAGACAAGAACACTGTTAAGTTTCTTTCAGGACACCATGATGTCTCTGAGGCAGTGGTCTGGCAGGCTTCAAAAAGGCAGACATCTTGAAACGTCATAAACCACAGAATTGACGCCATGGACAAAATATAGTAATTTTAGCAAACTGACATTTTTCTGAAAAAGATATGAGTGTAAATTTTAAATCTGATACAGAATAAAAAAAAGTTATATCTATTGTCTGTACATGTGCAAGTTTTCGTTGATCTAGCAGAACATAAAGATATAATAAATGGACATTAAAACTATTAACTTTCTTTTTGGACATCCTGTATGTAAAGTGGTGTTCTCTTTGGCTTCCTTTGCAATGTAGGATTGTTTTTCCTTCATTAAAAAAGGGTCATGTGATATATTGTGACATGTAAGTAAACGTCGTGTGGGTTAAATAATTAAACACTGATAGATTATGAGAGCCTCGGGTCAGGAAATTAGAATCTTTGGCAAAAAAATTTAATTCGGTTATTTTGGGTTAACCATTTACCCAACAATCCTATGTTTTTACGACCCTTGGGAAAACGGCTTTCGAAAACATCGTAAGAAAGGAGAAAATGCTGGTAACCAGCATTTTCTCCTTTTCTAACATGTTTTCTATCCTCTTAAAGATAAATTCAAGCAGCTGAGCTCGTTGTCTGCAAATGCTTTTGATTAGGACCTGCATAAAATTTTGTTGTCAGATACCTAGTTGATATCAAAGCCTAATAATGTGTTAAAGACTGACGTTATTGTATTTAGTTTCTGTTTAATTAGGGTAAGAAATAAGATCGCACATATTTACGGAAAGGTTCCTTATTTTCTCCCTTAAATTAAACATAGTGCGACGTTTGAAATAATTATGAACGGATGTACGAGTAAACCAGGCGTTGTATTCACCAACCAATCCAAATAGCATGTCTCGTTAAATTCTAAAATTAGACAGTGACTTTATTCATGATCGGCTAAACTAAATGGTTTAGCAAATCAGGGGTTTCTTTACTTTGACCTTTCGGAATTTCATCAGAATTAGAGAAATAATGGCTGATACATGTATGTGCGGTTTCTAGTCCGGTGGGAGTATCCACCAGCCATACTGAATTCAATCTTAATTCTTAAATTCAAAGACTGCTCGTCTGATTGGCTAAACCAATGTGTCGAATATTGAGAACGGCATTCAACACAAAGTGAAAAGACTCACGAGCCTCTAAAAGTCATGAATAAAAAGTCGCTCATTTCTTTTCTAAATTTAGCCATAGAAACCCTATAGAAATAGATCGAAGTAAGCTAGTGCTGTAATCGTCAACTTTTACAAGC
Organism: Tridacna gigas; assembly: GCA_945859785.2. Classification (NCBI taxonomy): domain Eukaryota; kingdom Metazoa; phylum Mollusca; class Bivalvia; order Cardiida; family Cardiidae; genus Tridacna; species Tridacna gigas. The sequence continues at coordinate 9,361,693 of OX244029.2, read as the reverse complement.
GAGGAGGGGGATCCGTGATAAAGTCATGAATAAAAGCTTAACCCTTTCCAAAACGACAAATTTTGGACTGGTCCAAATTGAAAGAGTTTGCAGACGACAATTTTAAATTTGATGAAAATGGCAGAAAGTTCTCAAAAAGGGTAGAAAACACTGTGGGAAAAGGAGAAATTGCTCGTTGCAAGCAATTTCTCCTTTTCCCACAGTGTTTTCAAAAGACTTGTACTGCAGACACGTGAAAACCAGGACTTGTTTGGGAAAGGGTTAAACGAAGAAAATAACAAGATCATATCTTATCTGAAACTGTTATTATTCCATGTATGGATTTACGTTATTTTCTATTCCCACTGAACTGGTGGCAAAAGATGTAAAGCTGTGACTTCACTTAACTCCAAGTCCAAAGCATCGGCAGAATTAAATGCAGATCAAATGCTGAAAACAGTATTTGAAAGATTGGAAACATTGTTGGAAAAGGAGAAAATGCTGGGTACCAGCATTTTGTCCTTTTCCTACAATATTTTCAAAATCCTACTCCTCGAGGTGGTTAAAAGTAATGAATGTCTGGAAAATAGTTAAATGAAAACAAGTTTTTTTTTTTTTAATATTTCGGCAAACGTATAATATCTAAAATTAGATTTGGAATTATTTCCCCTCTTTAAAAAAATTCTAATTTTTAATTTCAAGACTAGACGTCTGATTGGCTAGGACAGAATTTCTCAGACCATTAGACGGCTTGTCTTAGAAGTTAGAATTTAGAATTGAAATAATGTCTAGAATTGTTACTTCATACAGCCCCGGAATCTGTTCCCAGACAATTAAAATTAAAACGATCAGCCATTTATCTTTTATACAACACGAATTGCCTGACAGCTTCCTCGAGCATATTTTTGTCCCTATCTATTTTTCATCCTACTTTTTTTCATTACGTGCGTGTGTTTAATGGATTAATTTTCATTCCCTGAGGAAGATTTGATTTCTATTCATTAATACAAATCAAGGCGCATTATGTGTTCGAAAACTGTCTACAGGTTTTTTTTTTTTTCGACCGATATTCTTTAAATGTTTGATAAACGACAAAATTGAAGACTCCTCATCATTGAAGGAATTTGCAGATGACAAGTAGAATGTGACTCATATGATAGTATTTGTCTATAAATGAAAGAGTGGAAAGCATTTTAGGACACGTTCGGACAATGACTTAAAGTTCTGAAAAACAAAACTATATAATATTTACTAAACTTCTCGATCTATCCCTTTTAAACTGCAATATCTAAGCGTTTTCATGCAGGCCATAACTTGCTAGTCTTGAAGTATATGACATATACTATCGTCAACAAATATTTTGCTTCCACGAAAAGTAAATCAAGTATATCCGGCAAAGGGGGGTTTAATGTATCTTCATTACATGGGTTATAAAAAGCAAATAATCACATAATTATGGATCTGTAAAGTCCATTTTGCCTAACAACCGACTAAATCATGAGGTAGAATGGTCCTTTGACATGCGGAAAAATGACCAACAGCAAAGATTTTGACCCATCGACAGCCTGCGCTGAATCGATACTATTTCGGGATGCATTAAACCAAACCCCTCCCCCCTTTTCACAGAGCATAACTCAATTGATTTCATTCTCATATTTGAATTCCTTTATCAATTGAATTTTAAAGCGGCATAACTCTAGAAATTGATGTTTAAGAATAAATCACAATGTTAAAAATACGTTCATCGGCGTCCTACGCTGATTTTGCTTTATCACTCTTCAGTACTTTCAGAACTTTGATTTACTTAACGTATGCGTACATTTAGGGTAATTCGTTTTATTATGGAACATTACTTTTCATTTTCTTTTTCCAAAGTAGGACTACAGGAATTATAGTAGACGTCACAAGACAAGGATTCTTTTGAATGAATACCAAAGGATGTCACAATACGTGGTCATTCTGCCGAGCCACGGTAGCTCAGTCGGTAGCGTACAGGACTTGAGAACAGGAGGTCGCTAGTTCGATCCCCGGCTCGGCTAATTTTTTTCCGAGAATCGATGATAGTTATTGCGACAGGATTCACTCCTCTCTCACCGCTGACCATTTTTTGACGATGGTTAAGTGGGAAAGCAGCCAGTGGTTTGGAAAGAATATTATGTAGAGTACTGGTGAAAAATACAACAGGAAAGCATGGATAAATGAACTGGCTCCGCGATATAACTGAAAAAAAAAAAATTTGATAAAAGGCGTTAAACACCATGCAGTTTATCAATCTGCAGACATAATAACATACACAAAAATGGGTAAATTTTCTGTACGTCCAAGGGCCTTTCTACCTCATTATTCAATCGTTTTTTGTGGCATTTGTCGAAGAAAATGCCACTACAAGCTCAATACGGCAATGTGAAAATCATGTATCGTAGTTTGTGCAAAACCGAAGGAAGTTAAGCCAATTAAAATCAAATAAGTGTTTCGATTGCACTCAGATTTGAAACTGAAAGTGACTTATTACAATAAATTGGATTAGGCATCGATTGTGGAAATACTTCCTTTTTATCGAAAATAGCTTGATCCACTATGGCCTTCTATAGTGGCGTAATGATACACATACCGTGTTTGTTACGTCCCAAAACCAGTTCGTTCCTGGGCTTATTCATCTCAGGGCTTGTTCGCCTGGACTTGTTCGTCCCACAAGATTGCACCCTTCTCTATCGGATTTTGCATGACTATATAGTGGGTATACTTTCAAGCGAATATTTTGAAACTATTTCAGTTATTTTTCAAATTATCAATTCCACACAATGGCTTCCTTGACAAATGCCACACCAGTGTTTTCAACGCTGTCATTTTTTTTTAAGTGGCTATTATGGATCCATAATCATGAGATGACATTATTGTTACAATGCATCACGGAGATATATTAACCCTTTCCCAAACGACAGATTTTGAACTGGTCCAAATTGAAAGAGTTTGCAGACGACAATTTTAAATTTGATGAAAATGGCAGAAAGGTCTCAAAAAGGGTAGAAAACACTGTGGGAAAAGGAGAAATTGCTCGTTACGAGCAATTTCTCCTTTTCCCACAGTGTTTTCAAAAGACTTGTACTGCAGACACGTGAAAACCAGGGCTTGTTTGGGAAAGGGTTAAGCCCCATTTTGCTACAGCATAGCTCATATCCCCTGGACGTTGGTGATGTAATATATCATGTTGAAGCACGTTTTAGATTTTCTCGTTTAACTGAAGTAAACAAGTGGTTTCCGAGATCTATAAAAAAAAAACCTGTATGTCTGGTCGGACCAATTCAAAAGTTAGGCTGTGAAGATCGAGAAAGTTGGCCAACAGCAATCATCAAATAACAACGGATATCGAGTTCTCTCTTTACCAGACGACACTGTTTTAGATTTGTCCAAATTGAAAGCATTTGCAGACGAAAAATAAAATGTGCCTAAAATGAAGGAATTTGACTTTCTACGGGTGTAAAACATTGTGGGAAAAGGAGAAAATGCTGGTTCAGCATTTTCTCCTTTTCCCACAATGTTTTCAAAAGTCCTTTGCATAGGAGTCGTGAAAAGTCGGACTGTTTGGTAAATGGTTAAATGCCAAAATCATTACCAATATAACGCTCTATTATCTCGTTTGTACTGGAACCATTATCGGAAATTTTATTTACACAAACTGCATGGTGGAAAGAAAAAAACGTGTGCATGATACCCAAATAAACGCCGACGTAAAAAGGATTCCAATGTTATTCAATTTTTTTTTTTCAAATTCAAATAATTTATTCAAAAATATAGGCCACCGGCCCATAATATATAAGCAATTTTACAGGACATTCCCTCACAAGATTTCACACGTTGATAATCATTCAAACCGAGGCATTATCGTTCGAAAGACGAGGAAGTTTTGACTTATCCAATATGTTGAAAGCGTCTGCTATAAATAGATCAACGGCTCAATTGGGTTGGATTTGTTCTATAACAGTAGAAAACATTGTTTGAAAAGGAGAAAATGCCCGTTCTGAGCATTCTCTCCTTTTCCCAAAATGCTCTCACTGCTTACAATCCTTTAAAATTAAGTTCATTTTTCTTTTCGAAAAATGTAGGCCACCGGCCAAATAATAAAAACATTTTTATACAACATTTCCTCAACAGGACAGAACCATTCACAATTATTTAAACCTAGACTTTTAACATCGTAATTTGTGAATTACATTTGATTGAAAGATGTCATATTTTTTGTCATATCGATGTAATCTGAAAATCTGAACCGATTTGTATCGAACAAGATTTGGTTTTATGGCTTCTCTTCGTAGAGTCTTTTGTCAAGGGCATGTTGTAGGCATGTTTATAATTTTGACCAGACAATATTTTTGTTAATTTTTAGTGATACATAATCACATGATCAGTTAATATCACTTCTAAAACACAAAAAGATCAACAATAACGTGCCATATGATAAAAAATCTGTTTCAGTATGAAGAGCCGATGAGTGTGCTTTATCACTTACCCTCCCTTATTTCTGATGTAATATACCTATTACGAATTTTCTTTTATTTCATGCTTTTCGGTAATTTATCGGGGAATAATGGTGGATTATAAGGTTTTGATAATTCATGGTTACGACCAGTGAAATTAACCGTAAATATTTCTGTAACTCTTCAATTGAAGGCGGAAAGAGTAGTTCTTGCGCACGAGTTACCTACATGTATGTAAACGTGTGTCATTCAACCAGAGGAAATATGATGTATGGTCGACTTACCTATTTTCGATTTTTAGTTCTCTTTTTATGAACCGTTCTATAGATATTGAAAGCCACGAAATGAAGGCATATTGTACCATGCACAATTCAGCTTCCGGCACAAGATTGAAGGATGAAATATGTTGTTTCCATTGAATATGCACAATTCAGGCAGAATTTATGTTTTTATATGCATCTAAATTTTTTTTTTTTTTTTTTTTTTTTTGTTTAAAAAAGTGTTTTTGGTAATCGGTTCTTCACTTAGAAATGCGTAAGCTAAAATTGTCAATTTAGTCCCACGAAAACTGGTAACGCCACTATAATTTACGTGCATTTACCCTACATTTTTTCGCGGCTTACGTAATATCTTAATGCGTTCTTATGTAGGGGAAGTTACGTCATGGGGAATTACCGAAAACAACTGTAGGCTACTGCATTTTGATGAAAATCCCAACAAAAAGGGGTTAGGAGCACGAAATACATTTTTTTGTGTGTGTGAAAGATTGAAATCGATTTCATCGAGTGAACATGATCGGTAATACTTTCACGAGTGGTGCAGCCACGAGTGAAAATATTACCAATGATGTTCACTCGATGAAATAAATTTCGACCTTTCACCGAAAAAGCAAATATCCTCTGGGACTATATCTTACATGCGACTAAGATAAGACTTTGTGACGTCATATGATCTTTATGTGACGTTATTTGTTTAAGCATTATATTCCTTTCATACTTTCGAAAATAAGCCAGACACAAATTTCCAGATCAATTCATCTGTAAAAATTGGTAATCCTGGTAACGCTATGGTTTGTTTTATTTTCAGAATCAGGAAGCTTTATTTGTCAGCTTCTTCGAAACTATTTCTACGCCGAACGTATATACAACTATAAAATGTGAGCCAGTCTCATTCATTTCTTTGCATATAGGTGTTATCACTAACCCTTTACCGCACAACGCCGCCTTTTGACGACACAAGGAAAGAAGCCTTTTGAAAACATTGTAGAAAAAGGAGAAAATGTTGGTAACTAGCATTTTCTCCTTTTCCCACAAAATGTTCTACCCTATCAAAGAAAAACTGCACCATTTCAGTAAGAGAGAAACTGTCGTCTGCAAATGCTTTCAATTTGGACAAGGCTAAATTTTTGTCGTCTGGTGAAGGGTTAAAAGCAAAATTGTCTGGGTATTATTAAACAGAGCTCCAGATAGAGGGAGTGATTTTGAGTTCAAAATTGAAAATATTAATTATTCTCCAGTAAACCCTATGCTATGTGTACTCATTAGAATCGTCTCATCGAGACTATTCTAATGAGTACCCACAACATAGGGTTTGGAAGAGAAGTAATACATTTAGAATGCCATCACTCCCTCTTATCTGGAGCTCTGATTAAGTAATAAAAAGAATCAGAAATTCGTTGCTTTTCTGCCAAACTTTCATTACATGAGTTTAGAAATAATGTTATTAAGCTTGAAAAAAGGCTTGCTTAATGACATTTTTCTCCCAACCTTGCAAAAACCTGCTGACAATTGGAACAATGTGGTAGGTTGTATCGGATTCTGACAGAAATAAATCGTAATGAGATACAATTGTACAACGACCGGGTCGTTGCTATATATCATTGATCAGTGACGTCTGCTTCGGTGTCCTTCGTTACTTCAGGTATTCGTCTATGGCTTCCTTGGTAACTCTTTTCAATACGACATGAGTTTTAAACTTGTCCAAATCTAAAGCATTTGTAGACGAGAAAGTAAATATTGCTTAAATTATTTACTTAAAGTAACAGTAGCTGCTAAAAAGTAAATAAACCGGGTCTTAAAATGCATTTAAATGCAAATCATACCATTTAAAAGTATGGAAATTATCAGTGTGAAGATTACAATCTGTCATTGTACGGCGGTCCAAGTGCTAGTCGCTGGCAGAAAAATTAATGTAATTGCAAAACTAGATTAAAAGTTGTCAGGTCACTCTGTCTTTTTTTTACTTTTTGCCTTATTTTTTCTGCCAGTGACTAACTCTTGGACCGACCAAACAATAACAGATTGTCATCTTCACAATATTTCCTATACTTTTAAATGGTATGTTTTAAATTTAAATGCATTTTAACACCTGTTTTGTTTTTTCCCTCCAATCGGCCCATAATAAAGGTCGGAAAACAGTGGGAAAAGTCGAAAATGCTGGTCACCAGCATTTACTACTTTTCCCATGATGTTTTCAAAAAGTATTCTTCTTTATAGTCCTTAAGTCCTACGATTATTCGGAAAATGTTCAAGGTCTTGGATCTGATGAAATGGATTCCGCTCCGCCGGTGGGGCTGGTCAAACTGAAGTGTCCCTGGGTACAGGACTAGAAAGCCCAAGGCTAGTACAGGTAAAACCTGGTAAACATCTTAACAAATATGTGAGCTGTAAATGGACTGTGACTGATATACTATTGAAATCAGGAAGTGGGGCATGGCCATATTTCATTAAATATGCCAGTGACCCCCCAAAAAAAGTAAATGCTACGTTTGATATTTTAACTCTTTACCAAACAACCTTAAAGGAACCGAAGAGATATGACTCTTGAAAACATTGTTGGAAAAGGAGAAATCGCTGGTTGCCAGTATTTTCTCCTTTTTCCATAATCTTTTTATCCTCTCCATGACAAACGTCAAACGTAATCATTTTAGTCATATTTAATATGTTGTCTGCAAATGCTTTGAATTTTGATGAGTATGAAAGTATATCGTTAGGTAATGAGTAATTCGACAGCTAAGGCTGTTTTTACTTGGAATACAGAAGGGTCTATTTGCTGAAATGAAAAACATTTCATTTGCCACTAGATGGCACTTTTTTTCTTTCTGTATAAACACTCGAGTTGTTTACGACGTCGCAAACCGATCACCTCAATCTAGAGGAAGTGTCCAGAGCAGCTGCGGTAAGTTCTACTGGATGACAGAACGTTATTTCAAAAAGGACAGTACGTACTGCGCAGGTGTTTGAAGTCGCAAATACGAATAGAATCTGATATAAGTTGTCATTAGAGATAAAATTTTATTAACCCTTTACCACACAATCACGAGTTTAAACGATCCCTACAAAGAAAGTTTTTTTGAAAAGATTGTGGGAAAAAGAGAAAATGCTGGAAACCAGCATTTTCTCCTTATCCCACAATGTTTTCTAGCCTTCCAAAGGCAAATCACATGACTGGAATACAATGAAACTTGTCGTCTGCAAATGCTTTCAATTACGACAAGTCTAAACTTTTTTTTTCCATTTGGTAAGGAGTTAACTCTGTACCAAACGACAAAAGTTTAGGCTGGTCCAAATTGAAAGCATTTGCAGATGACAAATTAAATGTAGCTTAAATGATGATTACTGTCTTTGATAGGGTAGAAAACATTGTGGGAAAAGGAGAAAATGCTGGTTTCCAGCATTTTCTCCTTTTCCCACAACGTTTTCAAAAGCCACCTTCCTCAGGGTCGTTAAAAGTCAGGATTGTGTGGTAAGGGTTAAACGAGATAGAAATAATGGTATTTAAACAAGCCTTTGGCGAGCTGAACAACATTTTCTCTTGGCGAGTTTGATAAAAATTTATCTGAAATAGCTAACGAATGTCAGATTCTATTTATCCCATGACTGCATCTCAAGAATTACATGTTACAGTGATTAGATCCATGCCAAACCTACAAAATTATGTTAAGATACCTTGTCACTGCATTGAAAGGAGGGTAGGCTTACGTTCAGAAGAAAGATAATTCCAAAGAACATGACACGTAAATATTTAACCCTTTACCATACGACAAAATTCTAGAGTGATCTAATTTGAAAGCATTTGCAGACGACAAAATAAATGTTACTAAAATGATGATTTCTGCCTTTGATAAGGTAGAAAACATTGTGGAAAAAGGAGAAAATGCTGGTTACCACCATTTTCTCCTTTTCCCACAATGTTTTCAAAAGACTTCTTTCTCAGGGGCGTCAAAAGGCGGCATTGTGTGGTAAAGGATTAAACTTTGCCAAGATCGTCGATTTTGAAAGGTGTCTTGACCGGAAAATTTGTGATTGTCGTCGTTTTAAAATCACGAACAGGAATACATTTTTCAAAGGCCCAATAGCGACCAAAAGTAAACACTGCGGGCCTTAAACTGCATTCAAATTAGAATCATACTATTTAAAGGTGTGGAAAATTAATGTGAAGACGACAATCTGTTTTTTTTTTTCAGTGCAAGTTGTAGTCACAATTGCTAGGCCGCTCTATCGTTTCTTTACTTTTTACAGGACGCAGAATTGATGGAGATTTATATAAGTTGAAAGAACTTGTTTCTCAATCCATGTAAATAATTAAAATTTAAAGCCTTATTCAATTTGTCGTCTGCAAATGCTTTCAATCTGGATTTGTGTGGAATATAGCTAACCGCATAGTGCGAGTATATTAGTTTGACTTGATAAACAGTGAAATAAATGAAAATTAAGCGTTCAAGCCGTGTGGAAAAAACCAAAATTTTGCTAGGTCAAAGGTATTTTTTGGGCGGTGGGGGGGGGGGGGGGGGGCGGGGGGAGATGTCAGATCTGGTTCTGTGCAGTCTGATCTTGATCTACACTGTCCGCAAAAGGTCCTTGAGTCCCGCTCAGCGGTCTAAGGGTTAACTGGACTTGATAAACTGCAATTTAAGCTGATTCAGCACACTGCAGTTCTAACTCATTATCTTTGGAAACAAACTTGCAGCAGACGATTTAACCCTTTATCCCACAATTCCGAGTTTTAACGACCTTGCAGAAGTCGATTTGAAAATTGCGGGAAAAGGCTGGTAACCGGCAATTTTCTCTTTTCCCAACACTGTTTTCTTTCTTATCAAAGAAAAAATCACGATTTGACCCATATTTAAACCTTCAGCAGCTTAATAAATGAAATGAAGATTTCCAACCAATAGTATATACCGAAACATTGCGATTACAAATAGCTTGTTGTTTGGCAAAAAAAGAAAACCCTCACCGTATCGGACAGTGTAGATCCAAGATAAGACTGCACGTTCTGTGCAGTCTGATCTTGGATCTACACTGTCCGCAATAGAGTCTTGAGTCGCACTTGGCAGGCAAAGGGTTAATATTTTGTCTGGAAATGCTTTCTTTTTGGACGAGTCTAACCATTTGGCATGTGGTAAAGAGTTACACAAGAATTATGCTTGTACATCATTGATTATTAAATGCACTTGATAAACCCTAAAGGTCGATTCCAACATTGCAGTTATGTTTCATTAACTCTATTGCAGCGGCAAAACTTAAAGATGCATCTATACTCGTTTTCAGCTTTTTAAAACCCATTTCATCTTTATCTTATGAAATTATAATCATTCTTGTATCTTCATGCCAGATGTTGCCCCTGACGATTGCAAGGTTGTACCGATTACGACGGATAGAAGATGCATTTCATGTTTTTGGCAGCCCTTAAAGAAATCAAATCCCTAGAGTTTCTCTATCCCTTATCCCATGTACATTGGTAATTTATCTATATTTACACAGCTGACCAAATTTGAGCCATTTCTGTTTTCGAAACTATTTTCCATGGGTCCGTTAATACCCAGGATTGTATGGTAAAGGGTACAGTTTTGAAACAAATTTGCAGATGAAGACCTGGGTGTTATGGTTTAGCCAATTAGAAGTTTTGTTACTTTTAAATTTAGAAAATTCTGGAGATTAAGGTTAAGAATGTCTTTAAGAATGGTTGGTGAATACGCACCTAGTAACCATCCTTGTAAAATACGCAAGGGCAATGGGGGATAATTAAAGTCTGGTACTTGAGATCAAATGAAAATATTGTGATAAAAGGATAAATTGCATGTGCGAGACCAGAACGGAGTAAGCAGTTTGATTTTCAGTGTTCGCAGATTAAACAGGTCACCAACTGAATATATAGTGAGATTTGAAATTCCTGTGTGGATCGCAAATACTGCAAATGACCTACTTTTCCACTTTTTTGTACAATAAAACCTGTTTTAATTCTACTTTGCTTTCATCATGATATAGAATGGTAATGTTTTGCAAGACGGTGTAACTGGCCGCTAAGTTTACATATTGCCGTTTTCTTCCGTCACACAGCAAGCCGCCACGCTAGTCATAACGTAATTTATCACATAACTAGAGTGTTTTTATGTAACATAGCAATTAAGATTTTTTTTTTTGTCTTACACACGTTTGACATAAAAGTAAATAGTGCTGTATTTGGTCAAAGCTCTGAAATCAGACGCCTCATTTCTTAAACATTGCTGACCCAGATTTCTCTGTGGACTTAACTATAAAGATTGATAATTGTGAAAAAAAAATGCGAATTTTCTGATATTTAGATTCAAAATAAAATCATTATACAGATTCAGAAACAAGGCAGACAGTTTGTCTGTTGTTTGTTTGTTTGTTTGTATATAGCGTTTGGCACCGTTTTTTAACATTATTTCAGATATATAGTGGTGGCCAGTGCACCTATCCATGCATTCTTGAAGTTTCTTTTACCAGTACTACGCATAATATTCTTCCCAAGCAAATGGCTGCTTTCCCACAAAACCGTCATCGAAACAGTAATCAGCGGTGAGAGAGGAATGAATCCTGTCGCAGTGACTCGGAAAGAAATTCGCCGAGCTGGGGAGTCGAACTACCGACCCCTGGTTTCAGGTCCTGTTCGCTACCGACTGCACTACTGGGCTCGGCCAGATAACTAGTCGGACAAGCTGTATTGATCACCTATATATTGCTACAAAATTTAAAGATAAACGACCTCGGTAATATCTGTTCTAGGGAAAAAAAACTATGTTGTTACGTAACCGCATTATAAATAACTTCGTATCTAAATGGAACTGTTATTTCAAACATATTTTATTAATCAAATTAATCAAATCTATGGGCATAAAAAAAGGCTCCGTTAAAAAAAGCGCATGCACTTCGATTCCCAGTTACAGAACCTAAATATTTTATAGAAATCGAACTCTTGCCCACTTTTTTTAATTTCTACAGAAATAATTTAATACCTTTATAAAATAAGAAACAAGAGGACAAAGATGGCCGTGCGTCGCTCACCTGAGTCTTTCCGACCCAACACGTCCCATTCCCAGTTTCTTCCAAGATACTAAGACAAAGAGTTAAAAAAAAAAACGTTCATAATATTGAACTGAATATGGGGCCTCTGGAGAGTACACGTTCTTTTTTCAGGACTTTTTTCAATAACTTACATTTTGACCCAATCAAGACAAACATTATGAATAAATTCATAAGTATAAGGCTGAAAATTTAGCCTCTAGAGTCTACACAAGGTTTTTAAAAATTGACCTGGGTCCGTATTCACCAACCATTTTTAAGAATATTCTTAGTTTTATTCTCCAAAACTTCCTACATTTGAAAGCAACACAACTCCTGATTGGCTAAACCAAATGGTTTAGCCAATCAGGAGTTGTGTTACTTTCAAATGCAGAAAGTTCAGGAGAACAAGACAAAGAACTTTCTTAAGAATGGTTGGTGAATACGGACCCTGGTGACTAGACTGGTATCAGTCCGTTAAATAGAGCATTTTCATAAAATAAAACACAGAATAAGACTGCCAAGCAAATACACTCATAGAATGTTCTCATGGTCTGATTTCAGATAAAGAGCAAGTAACAACACATATTCCTGAGGGTTTACAATAGTTGTGTACCTTGTTTATTAGAATGACTCAAATGCAGGGCCTGAATGCCTGGTTACCTGGTGACATACATCTCGTCATAAGTTTTTGACGAGATGTGACCCATTTTCCAACTCGTCTGAGATATTATCAAGACAAACATTTTGACCAACTTTCATGGGTTTTGGACTGAAAAATGCGGACTCTAGAGTGTACACAAGGTTTTTCCAAAATTTCTACTTGTTGACGTAGTTTTTGACCCAACAAATTTTGCAACTTAACCGTGATATTAACAGACAAACATCCTGACCAACTTTCATGAGTATTGGACAAAAAGAAAACTGTACACATATTTTTTTTTTTTTTTTTTATAAAATTTGACCTGGTGACCTGGTTTTTGACCCTACTTGACCCATTTTCAAACGCATTAGAGATAGTATCAAGATAAACAATCTGACCAAGTTTCATGCGTACTGCACTGAAAATGTGGCCTCTACAGTGAACACAAGGTTTTTTCAAAGATATGATATGATGATCTACTTATCAATGCGACGTCACCTTTTTTTGGAAGTAATCCCAATGTTAGACTTTTTTTTTTTGGTTGTTGTTTCGGGTAACATTTAATTTGTTGCCTTAATTACATGTTACATAAAACACAAAATTTTTCGTCTGCAAGTGCTGTCAGTTTGGACGAGGCTAAAATTTTGCCGTCTGGTAAAAGTTAAGTACATGTAGAAAGGTTGACTCCTGGAACTTTTCAAGATGTTTGATTAACTGCATGATGTACAAATAACTCTGTTTATAGAACATAATCCGTCCAGACTTTTTACCTGGCGTCAACATTTAGAATGATCCATATTAAAGGCACTAGCAAGATGACAAATGTGGCTAAAATGATGGGATTGGTCTTAGAAATGATCGAAAGCATTGCGGGAAAGGAGAAGATGCTGGTTACTAGAATTTTGTCAATTTTCCACAGCGTTTTCAGAGGGATTCTGCTTCAGGTCGTTTTCTTTTTTTTTTTATAACAGACTAAGTAGTAGGATGACAGAGGCAGTATCTAAAGATTTTACTGGCGTTGCAGATCAAGACCAGATTGCATAGAAATATGCCCAATACGCTTAGTAATTCTTTACCCCAACCTTCCTTTAAAAATGTCTTGAAAATTCTTCATATTGAAAACCTAGCTACTATTTCACTAAAAGGAACCCCAAAAACATCGATTACTTATCAGCCAAAGGGATGGATTGTACAAAGTATGATTTTTGCTACGTTGTTTCTTATAAGGCCTGGGGTTCTCATGAGGGCGTCGACTAGTTATTCCATACGTTAAATCTGGGTCCGTATTAACCAACCATTCTTAAGAACGTTCTTAGACTTATTCTTCAAGATTTTCCAAGTTTGAAAGTAACACAACTTCTGATTGGCTAAACCAAATGGTTTAGCCAATCAGAAGGTGTGTTACTTTCAAATTTGGAAAATTTTGGAGAACAAGACGAAGAATATTCTTAAGAATAGTTGGTGAATACGGACCCAGTCCTTCAGTAAACAGGAAAGAGGTAAAAATTGATATGATACATCAAAGAGCAACATCATTTCCAAATTTGTACAGACACATCTATCACTTTCCTGATTTTTATTATCATCTAAAGATCTTTATTTCTTCATAAAAGTTTCCGGAAAACGTGGCTCACGTCTTACTTCAAATTCAATATGACTGCTTTGCCGCAAACAAGGAAAAGTACTGTTAATCTGTGATAGGAAGAACGCATTTTACGTATTACAAGTTTTACAGCTTAACGAGAATTTCTAGAACAACAGCCACGATCTGAGAATATAATATGTCAACACTGCCGCCCAATGTAATAAGGCTTGGAGATTATCGTATGAAATTTCGTGTTGATTTTACCCAAATATCCTTTTTGCACAAAAAAAAAAAAATCATCTTAATTCAGCTTTTCTTTCTTTTTTTTTTTTTTTAAATAAAAACGGAAGCCATTAAAAGTTAAATCCACTACATTATGAGAATAAAGCATACCAAAAACAATCAAGTGGCAATATATATAGGCCATGCTCTGTGAAAAGGGGGCTTGACACATCTGCAAAAAATATCGACCTAGGTCAGCCTGCGCAGTCCACGCAGGCTGCCCTTGGCCGAAAATTTTTGTTATTGGTCAATTTTTCTGTATGTCCAAGGACCAGACTATCCCGTGATTAGATCGGTTGTTACAAAACTCCCCTTTATCAGAGCGCGACGCATATACACTGTCGGTACCCGTACACGTGACATTCGTCTAATTGCATTTCTTGAATCTTCTTCTATGAAAAGTGAGGTTTTACTTTTGACTTGTTCCTATGAAAAGCTGAATACAAATAAAATGTAACCGAGCTGATGTTATTTGTCTTTGGGGGGATAAAATACAAAATGGAAAACTGAGATAATGATATAATAAGTTCTCCGTTTTCCATAATGTTTTCAAAAGCCTTCTTCCTCATGGTCGTCAAAATAAGGAATTACATTGCAAAGGGTTTATCAGAGGTTCAGGTTCGGGTTAGGTTACACAGAACAGCCTGACATGATGTTTAGTCTTGTTGATTGGATTAGCGACTACAGGTATACGGGGTTGGTAAGGTGACAATGAGAACGTGCTATCTCTGTGTCAACCAGGGTTCGTTCAAAATGCAATTAATATACGTCATCATCTATACTTCTACATTGCAAGCCTAAGCATAAATATATAAGCCATGCTCTGGCAAAGGGGGGCTTCATGCATCTTTGTGGTGCATGATCATCACATGATCAAGGGTCGATAAATTCCATTTTGTCTAACAACCGACTGAATCATGAGGTCAACTGATCCTTCGACACACTATAAAATTGACCGATGGCGAAAAGTTTCGGCCCAGGTCAGCCTGCGCGGACTGCGCAGGCTGACCTTGGTCGATACTTTTTGCAGATGCATGAAGCCCCCTTTTCACAGAACATGACTCATATACACAATATGCTTATAAATTATGATATCGAAGTATTTTCTCCCGAATGATTGTTCCATTTATTATTCAGTTTGAATAATCTTCTTTATGTATTACAACAAGGCAATGGTATTGCGCTGCAGCGTTTAATTGTTTCACTAGCATTGACGGTACAGAGACAAGAGAGCACAGACAAAGATTCTGCAGCATCTTCTGTGCATTCTGATAAAGAGCCTATTGCAACTTGCAGCTAGTGCAACCACGTTTCTATCTTTAAATTTACACCTCCTTTATAACGATCTTGTCACTTTCATTTCTTATGCTTTCAGTTACTGCCATTATCTACTTTTCGTTCATCGTTTCTAAACTTTTGGAATGCTCGATTGTTCTCCGGCTGCCATATAAGGCTGTTATTTTTTTAAAACGTGTAAATGGAAACAGGGGATGGTCGAACCTAAGTTGTGAGAACTTGTGGCCAGACCCCTTCGCCAAAGTACGTGTATCACTCTCGTGTACTTGAAGTTTTTCCGTGTTTCTTTTGTAAACATGTCCGAGTATATATGGCAATAACATGCTCTGTGAAAAGGGGGCTTAATGCATCTGGGAGAGGAAAAAAGAAATATATATATCTACCCATGTCAACCTGCACAGTACGCGCAGGCTGACATGAGTCGAAACTTTTTGCTATTGGTCAATTTTCTACATGTAAACAGATCAGCGTACATCATGATTCAGCCGTATGCTCTATAAAATGGATCATTTGGATCCATAATTATGCGCCTACTTGTTTGGTATAATGCATCAAAGACGGATGCATCAAGCCCCCTCTTGCCAGAGCGTGGCTCTTATATAAACCAGACCAACAAGTCCAATGCATAGATTTAGTTGAAAAAAGGACATATGGGTAATATAGGGCGAATTTAAAACGTTGTTGCTTACTATTTCATAGAAATAATAGAGTGGCACACTTACGGTTTTTCTTGTACAAGAGAATTTCAACTTGTTCTTGGCTGAGCTGTTCAAATGCTTCCTCCAGTTTCTCGATGGTGGCTTTATCAGTAAGGTCACCGTACATAAAGCTACACGTGCTGCTCTTCTGCATGACTTCCGCCCTGTTGTACCCAGACAGCTTACAGAACCCATCGTTACAGTAAACAATAGGATAGTCCACGATTCTTGCATTCGCCAATATAAAACTGGAATCTGAAAAGAGTTTGGGGAAAAAAAAATCTGTCAGAAATTTATGTTAACTCAACTAATGAAATCGACGTGTATCTGCATGTAGTACTACACTGCATGGTAAGAACCGTTGAAAAAGTCTAAATTTGAAAGTAACACAAATTCTGATTGGCTAAACCATTTGGTTTAGCCAATCAGAATTTATGTTACTATCAAATTTGGAATATTCTTTAAAATAACACTTTGAATATTCCTAAGAATGGTTGATGAATACGGACCCAAAACTCACAGTTCTAACCACTCTTGGTTGCATCTCCGGGCAGTGTGAAAATAGTCAGACTGCATAGTACATGACGCCCTCCTTTAGATCTTTACTGTTCCATACATTATCAGACATTCAGGCAAGAGAAAATAACCTGAACCCTGTACCAAACAAGGTCGTGTTGTTACGACCCTAGGAGAGAAAGCTTCTGGAAACAAAGAGGGAAGAAAAGAAATACTGGTTACCGCATTAATATATTCGTATGCAAATGATCTCAGTATGGTCGAGTTTAAAATCAAGTCGTCGGATTCAGAGTCAAAACTTAATATCTGGATACCTTTTAAATGCCTTATTATTTTACTTAGCGCTCTGATAAGTTTCCTGCTCATTTGTATAGACCCTACGGACAGTGAATCATGTGAATTGCGGCGATATTACAATGATACTTCATTTGTTTTATATAAACAGGCAAAAAGCAGCTTTTTACCAAAGTAGTGGGTCTTGAATTTCTTGCAGAGATCAATGCAATAGGATAAACACAGACGGTTCTTGAACAATTAAAGGTAACCTTCAGACTAGTTTATTTGTATAGACGAGTTCAATCAATATTAATTAATAGCTATGTGTTCGATATTAAGTTGTGAAATCTTTTGTAATGTCTGGCTTTCCAGCTACTTCTGGGAAAAATACACACATGACCACTTGTTATTATCATTATTATTATTATTTATTTATTTATTTATTTTATTTTTTTTTTTTTTTTTCATATAAAAGTATAAGTGCTATACCGATAACTATATGTTCTTCTCTGCGATTTCGACTTAGGCGGCCATATTTTACTCAGGATAGAACAATTGTGTGCTTAGAAATATAATTTTGGACCAGCATGGTGTCTGAATACAGATTAATATGTAATATTTTACCTCGTCCGGTGTAATGCAGAGAAATGACCCTCCCCTTCAAAATGACCCATTGGTCATTTCACTACGTAGAGGAATGACCCGGGTCATTATTCTACGTAGAGAAATGACCCTAGACGGCGGTCTGGGGTCATTTCTCTACGTAGAATAATGACCCGGGTCATTCCTCTACGTAGTGAAATGACCCATGACGGCGGTCTGGGGTCATTTCTCTACGTAGAATAATGACCCGGGTCGTTCCTCTACGTAGTGAAATGACCCATGGGTCATTTTGTAGGGGAGGGTCATTTCTCTGCATTACACCGGCACTAGTACTTGAAAATAGAGAGGCTCTGTGTCACCTGGGGTACCTTACACCAAACTGCATAGATTTACACAATTTCTTTTGGATTGTATATACACACATACGATCCCTGCTTTGCCCAAAAGTATGTGTTGGCATAAAGGTATGCAAAGATTCACTCTAATTGGAGAGGTCATCAGACCTCTCCAACAGTGGTGAGTTTAAAAGGCAGACTGCCTCAGAAATTGCTGCCTAACTCCATGCTTTTCTGCGAAATTGTTCTGATACACAGTCTGTTTCGTCATGGTTTTATAAATAAACCGAAATCAAAAAACTGAAATAGGAACTAGACGTGTTTTGTTTTTATATGACGGATTTCAAAAAGAATTTGTTATATTGATTTGATTGCAGATGACCTTTCCAGTAGCTATAATTTTTCATTAAACAAATAAAGCAACATATATAAAAAATAATTTCGTTAAAAAAGAAAACACCGCGGGAAAAGATCACGCGACTTGAAAACGTGGGAAGAAGGTCACGTGTCTGTCATGTAATCCATAAAGGGTTTCTCCTTTTTACATAGCGGCAGTCATATAATGCCTTACTTATTTGTTTACATGTACCAAAATATATTGAAATTAAAAGCAATAAGCTATTTGAAAACATTGATGCTGACCTCTCCTGGCTTCTTTTTTAAAGAAGCCAACTTGTTATGTAGTTTTGTGAAACTTGTTTCCAGACGTAATGCCAAGTTGTTTACCTAAATTGCGTACGCAAATTTCGTGCGTACGCACTTTTGTGAAAGGTATCCCTGATTATTAAATTGTAAGCAAATATACAAAAAATGCATTAATGTGGTTTATCTGTCTCTCTAATTCGCTGAATGAGGTTAATTCTCAAATTTTGGCTTACATGTGGTTTAGGATCTAAAAAAATTATTCGATGGTCCAATGCGGATCTGTTTGAATGATAATATTTGGAACTTTTTGTCGATTCATCTTGTATTTTGCAAAACATCAGCAGAATCTTGACATCATTGCCACGACTCTAAACATGTATGTTTAACCATTTAAGCATCTTAAAGGGTGAAAAATAGTGTTTTTGTGGATCTGCATAAATCAAGATCAGACTGCACCAAACGTTTGATATAGACTCTATACCGTCCGCTTGTTTCGTCCAACCTATCATATGAATGAATATCTTTCTGAGTTTCAGTGGATAGTACCTTTAGTAGACGAAAAAAGTCGAGTTTAAACGAACCATGCTCTATGAAAAGGGGGCTTACTGCATCTGCAAAAAGTATCGACCCAGGCCAGCCTGCGCAGTCCGCGCAGGCTGACCTGGGCCGAAGCTTTTTGCTTCTGATAAATTTTCTGCATGTCAAAGGACCAGTTTACCTCTTGATTCAGTGGGTTGTTATACAAAATTGATTTTAAAGATCTACAATACTGTGATTATTCGCTTGGTATAATGCATCAAAGACATGCATTAAGCCCCCTTTTGCCAGAGCATGACTCATATATATAATTTGGTGCTAAAAGAGTTGAAGAGGTGCTTGGAGCATAATTTGACGTAGACAGTCAGTCTAGTATGACAAACACCAGGGAATTGTATTGGTTAAATGTCGATGGAGCATTGCCTGTGACAGAGTCGTTCAGTCTGGGCAATAAATGTCTGGTCTTGAAAGTAGGCTTGAAGCGTAACCTCTAGATCGCTGAGCATAACTTGAAAAAGGTTTGTAGATAACGGTATAGATCAAGATCAGACGAGTAGAGCTTGTTTTCTATTTTTTTTTTAACCCAGACACAACGCAAAAAGCTCCTGAACTTACTCCCAATACTTTTAGACAATTCAAACAGGCTTTATGGGACATATAGCTCTGTACAGACCTTTAGAGTGTATCTATGATCTGTGCAAAGTTTAGAATACTTTTTTAAGTTCGCCAGGTC
This sequence comes from Tridacna gigas, assembly GCA_945859785.2. Taxonomy (NCBI): domain Eukaryota; kingdom Metazoa; phylum Mollusca; class Bivalvia; order Cardiida; family Cardiidae; genus Tridacna; species Tridacna gigas. The sequence goes on along the minus strand of OX244029.2, from coordinate 9,341,786 downwards.
GGGTAGCTCAGTGGTTAGCGTATCTGTGTCGTGACCTGGTGGCTGCGGGCTCGATACCCGGTTACGGAAAACTTTCTTTCCTGCGATTTTTCGCGTCTCACCTCTGATGCATGTGAGAAAAGTACTGAGTGGGTTGGAAAGATAATTGTTTCAGAAATATATGCGTTGGTGCACTGACCGCCGTGATGTGACATAATCTGTTCAAACGGCATTAAACTCAGTTATAAACAAACTTTTTACGTTCATGTCAAACCTTTTGTCAACAGTACATTGTATGTATTTTTCCCCGTAAAGCCGTATAGAACAGCTCAGTGCTCGAGTTTACCTGACTTTGCTGTCGTAAAGAACTGTTACACTCAGTTACTAGCGCTATATAGGAAGCGCATGACATGCTTTTCGTTTTAACTTTAAAGAGAGATGCCAGATCTCCCTGAAGTCTCCTTTGCCCTTGGCCTTAATTATCATCCTTTGTGTTACGAAACATTGTCACGTGTGAGATCTCCTTTAATCCTGTACCAAACAATCCCGTGTTTAACGACCCTGAGAAAGAGGCCTTTTGAAAACATTATGGATAAAGGAGAAAATGCTGGTAACCAGCATTTTCTCCTTTTTCCACAATGTTTTCTTCTCTTTCAAAGAGAAATATCATCCTTTGAGCTACGTTTGATTTGTCGTCTGCAAATGCTTTCAATTTGATCTATTTTAAAATTTTGTCTGTTGGTAAAGGGTTAGGTTTCCAAAAGTTCATGACACGGGTACGCTATCATTAATCATTCACGATCGCTGATAGCGTACCCCTGTCACGAACTTTGAAAGAGAAGAAAACATTGTGGGAAAAGGAGAAAATGCTGGTTACCAGCATTTTCTCCTTTTCCCACAATGTTTTCAAAAGGTTTAATCATGATTAATGAGCCGCGCTCTGGCAAAAGGGGGTTTAACTCTTTACAAGACGACAAAATTTTAGACTTGTCCAAATTGCAAGCATTTGCAGACGACAAATTAAATGTGATTTAAGAGTTGAAATTTGCTATGGGACGGGTTGGAAACATTTTGGGAAAAGGAGAAAATGCTGGTTACCAGCATTTTCTCCTTTTCCCACAATGTTTTCAAAAGGCTTCCTTTTCTAGGGTCGTTAAAAGTCGGGATTGTGTGGTAAAGAGTTAACGCATCTCCCTACCGTATTGTACCAGGCAAGTTATTACACATTTATGGATCCCTAAAATTCATTTTGTCTAAAAACAGTCAGAATCATGAGGAAGATTGGTCCTAGGACATACAGAAAATTGACCGATAGCAAACTGTTTCGGCCCAGGTCAGCCTGCGCGGACTGCGTAGGCTGACCTGCGTCGATACTGTTTGCAGATGCATTCGGTTCTCTTTTCACAGAGCATGGCTGATTTTTCTGTGGCTACGATAAAACAAAAGCATGTCATTTCGTAGCATTTGGTGTTTTTCATACATTGCCAAATAATAACGTTATTTAACCATGTGGAGGAAGACTTTTTGAAAACATGGTCGGAAAAAAATACTTGGCCCGGTTTGACGAAAACACTTAAGTCTCCTATTTTACTTAAATCTGCTAAGGGTCTTATTTTCGACTTAAGTTGACTTTGTTTTTTGAGGTACAATTTAACAAACTTTAACAGACTTACGTAACGATCTCAAATCCTGGACTGACACATCGTGTCAGACTTAAAATCTGGAAAACAATGGACTTTTAAATAATCTGTTAACAGAGTTCGTTTATTTCGTTCAGTTGAGTCTAGAATTACGTACATGTATGTCTCAGCTCGGGATTTGAGAACGTTACCATAGTCTGTTAATGTTAGTGAAATGCGTCCCAAATAACGAACTTAATCCTTAAGCTGCTGATCGCGACCCACTGACCTTTTGCGGACAGTGTAGATCAAGATCAGACTGCACAGAACGTGCAGTCTGATCTTTGATCTACACTGTCCGATACAGTAGTTTCGTTCCGGTGAAATCAACTTTGAAACCGCAATGTTTGGGCTTTTAGTATTGGGTAGAAATTTGGATTTCAGTTATTCAGCAGCTTAAGTGTTAATTAAAAACGGAATCTTAGACTGTAACTGGATTTGAGTAAAATAAAAGACTTAAGTTTTTTCGTGAAACCAGGACCTGGTACCTTAGATAATGTTAGTACTCGGCAATTTCTCCTTATCCCAAAGTGTCCATTTCACGGACAACTTAATATCATTTGAGTCTCGTCTAAATAGCTTCAATATGGACACGTCTCAGGTCTTTTCTTCTAGTTAGCCCTTTATCACCGAATACCGAGTTTTTACGATCCAGAGAAAGGGGCCTTTTGAAAACATTGTGGGAATAGCAAAAAATGCTGGTAATCAGCATTAATTCCTTTGTCCACAACGTTTTCTATCATTCCGAAGACAGATACAACAATTTGAACCATATTTCAAATGTCGTTTTTTTTTTATTACTTGGATTTGGATCAGCCCGAAAACTTGCCTTAATGGTTAATGTCTATATTTAGATTTCAAGTTCATGCGACTGTGTTTGTCAGTCAAAATTTTTTACCAGTTCTTCCCTCATTACGGCGACTGGGCCATTTTATTGGCCAGTATATCAGCCATGCTCTGACAAAAAAAAAGGGGGGGGGGGCTTAATGCATCTGCGTGATCCATGACACCAAGCAAGTCATCATATAATTATGGATCCATAAAATCCATTTTCTCTTTCAACCGACTGAATCTTAAGGTAGAGTGGTCCTTTGACATGCAGAAAATTGACGAAAATCAAAAAGTTTCGGCACAGGTCAGCCTGCGCGGACTGCGCAGGCTGACCTGAGCCGATAGTTTTTGCAGTTGCATTAAGCCCCCTTTTCACAGAGCACGGCTCATATTTATTCGATTGCCAATAATATAGTGTTGGGATTTATCTTTCCCAAGAGATAAAGAATTTTCAAAAACTTTCTAAAAATAGGATTTCTTGGTAAAGCTTGACGCAAACAATCACCGTGAATGGTCAGAAATATTAGCGTCACCCAAATACCGTTTCATTTGACAGGTTCAACATTTGAACGGTCTTTGACATTTACATTTTTTCGAACTTGGAAAAGGTGTTAAGAAGTAGAATTAATTCACCGCGAAATTAATATCATGTGTCTGTTTTTCAATCATAGAACAATACCCCCCTCCCCCTACAACCGAGGCGTGAAACATAACATCTATAGAATTCTGTACTTTGTGCTCCTCGGTTACCTGGCCAGCCCGAAAAGCTCACGTGGTAATGCGTAAGACTCGTAAACGTCAAGTCTCGGGCCAATTGAGGATGTGGGTTCAAGCCCCACGGCTTGCCATCTATAATAACTATTATACTGATAACCTTTCGGATGAGACGTTAAAACGAGGTCGAGGTCCCGTGTGACGGTGCTATACATCTGGGCTCGTTAAAAAAAAAAACACGCATAACTTCGGATGAGTTTGGTTCTGTATGTTGCACTATCCCCCTAACATAACTAATAGCCTTCAGGGCATGTCGCCCATATGGGCAAGCGATGGCGACGATAAACAAACGAAAATTCAATCAATCAATCTTGGTTACCCTGTCTGCACCGAAAATTGTTAGTGGCTTTTTCGGATTAGTTCTATCGCTTACGAGTAAATCAATTCATCTTCTTTCGAGAAATTAAAGAACTGTTCAGCTGTAGAGAATGTTCCTCGTAGTGAAGCACCATCTTGTTCAAGATTAAAAAAGTAACACAATTTCCGATTGGCTAAATCGAAATGAATTAAGATAGGACATGGGTAATTCTACCAACAACGATTTGGGAAACAAAAAACGTCTGATTGAAATAACAATTAGAAATACAGCAATTATATAAGCTATGCTCTGAGAAAAAGGGGGGCTTAATGCCTCTGGGAAAAGTGTAGACCAAGGTCAGCCTGCGCAGTACGCGCAGGCTGACCTGGGCGGAAACTTTTCGCCATTGGTCAATTTTCTGTATGTCCAAGGACCAGTCTGCCTCATAATTAAGTCGGTTATTAAAAAAAAGTGGCTTTTAGGAATCCATAATTATATGATGGTTTGCTTGGTATAATGCATCACGGAGATGCATTAAGCCCCCTTCTGCCAGAGCACGGCTCATATATTTTCAAGCGATTATTTTTTAAAAACATTCGCTAAAAGAGGAGGAATTGCGCGCCCCTCTTTTCAACAATATTTTCACAGATACTAGTATTTACAACGTAACCCTGCACCAAACAATGCTGAAATTTAACGACCCTGAAATAGACGGCCTTGAAAAAAATAAAATGTGGGAAAATGCCAATCTGGAGTTAACCTGCGTTTTCTTCTCTTCCTACAAAGTTTTCTACCCATACAAAGACAAATCCCATCATTTGAGCACCTTTCATTTGTCGTTTAGAAAGGCTTTCAGTTTAGACAAGTCAAACAATTTTGTCGCCCGGCAAAGAGAAACACGAAAAACTATCGCTGTGTCAGCTCCAGTGTCTCGAATGTTTATTTTGCTTAGCACGACAGTTTTTATTACCGCCTACGTTTTCACCACGGAGCAGTTTTCTGTTGGCTCTCACACCAAAGTTTTCAATGCGTTTGTGTTAACGCAATCAAGGCGCTTTTTGACGCCCCAGATTTTGCAAAACAAGTGCAGCATTACCCTTTACCCTTTACCACACAATCCCGAGTCTTAACGGCCCTGAAGAGGTCTCATCTAAATAGCTTCAATATGGACACTTACGAGGAAGGCTTTCGAAAACATTGTGGGAAAAGGAGAAAATGCTGGTAACCAGCATTTTCTCCTTTTCCCACAATGTTTTCTACAATTTCAAAGACAGAACTTATCATTTGAACTACATTTATTTTTGCCATCTGCAAATGTTTTGTATTTCGTTTCGTCCAGAATGTTGTCGTTTGGTGAATAGTTAAAATATCACCGATTACCGACAGTGAGCAGCATACTGACAGGTCTTGAAAAGATTGTGACCAAAATAGTTTGCTGGTTTCTCCTTTTCGGACGTATCGATGTAACAAGCTTGATTTTTCTATTTTTTTTTTCATATTTTACTGTGATGATTTTTCAAAGACCTTCTAATACAAATTCATGCATTGCCAGCTCTCACGTTTCGATAGCGAACATGTATTTATTTAACGATGCAAGCCAGTTTTATTACCGCCAACGTTAAATCCCTACACAGATGCGGCATTTCCTTGATCTTGAGGTCTTAGACTTCTTTTACGATTCGTTTAGAATGTTTTAGCCCTTTACCAAACGACCTTGAGAAATAATCCTTTGCGAAAACATTGTAGTAAAAGGAGAAAATGCTGGTAACCAGCATTTTCTCCTTTTTCCACAATGTTATACCTTAACAAAAACAAATTTCTTTAATTTGAGCCACATTTGATCTGCTATCTGCAAATGCTTTCGATTTGGACAAGTCTAAAATGTTCGTTGTCTGGTAAAGTGTTGATTTTGATTTAATTTCGTTGAAATACGAATATCTATATAAAGGTGTTGACACACTTGTTGACGCCCCAGATCTAGCAAAACAAGTCATTAATCTCGACAAATTCTGCGATGCATGTAGTAATTACAACCCGCGTAAACAATTAAATAGTCTCCGGAGACTTCCTAAAACTTTTTTCTGATTTTTTTTTTTCGGCGTAGCTGAATGCGCTGTTTTTATACCTATTTCTTGGTACTGATAAAGAATGAATGAATAGATTGTGATTTGCGGTTGGTCAAAAATGTGCGCACGTTTATTCGGCGGGCCCCTGCTTGCATATTTACTCACACATTTATGAAACCACTATTAACAAGCGTTGCTACTGCCAATCGATCCCTCGGAACCTTGATTCATACCATAGCAAAATAATATTGTAGAGAATGATTCTTTGCTTGTACTATTTGCCCAACAACTCAATACTACTTTTCAACAAAGTGAAAAACAGTGAGGAAAAAGAAGCAATTGCTCGTAAGGTTACTTTTTATTATTTTACTTCATATTGAGTTACAAAAGAGTTTCAATATTCCTATTCCATATCTCTTACATCGTCTATCTTTTTTAAAGATGTTTCTTGTTTTTATTTTAACAGAACGGAACAGAATTGTATTGCTGTAATGAATAAACAATAATTTTTAGCAGACATATTGTGAAAATGCTGTCGTGAAAGGTTTACAACGAGAAAGTATTTCGTATTTAAATGGTGTTATTATTTTAGAGTTTTTGGTTGACACATTTCCTTGTGCAAATGACTTCTTCGTCCTGCAACTGCCCGGTTTCGAAAGCACTGTGGTACAAGAAGAAAATGATCTTGAGTAAATTGTTATTTTAACATGATATTTTGAATTAAAACTTAATAAAAATATAAAATTTCAGGGATGTTTTCTTATAAATGTCCGCTGTGAATAAAAATACTTGGTTATAGAAGCATCAGTGTTTTGGACAAAACAATAAGTATGATCTTCAACCTATGACGTCAGATATGTCGTGAGGTATCAGCTGAGCCCTTGTCCTGCTAAATAACTTTAAAATGAAATTTTCAAGCCGATGGTAAAAACGAAAAGTGTTGGAGAAATATTTCCTTATCGGACAGTGTAGATCCAAGATGAGACTGCACGTTCTGTGCAGTCTGATCTTGGATCTACACTGTCCGTAAAAGGTCAGTGAGTCGTGCTTAGCAGCCTACGGGTTAAATGTGGCTCATATGTCAGTGTTCCTGTATGAAAGGGTTGAAAACATTCACGGTAGGAAATTGAAAAGAAAATACTGGTTACCAGCATTTTCCCATTTCCCACAACTGTTTCAAAATCGTACTCATGGGGGGGGGGGGGGGGGGTTCGATACCCAGTTGAGGCAAACTCTCCTTCCGGCGATATTTCGCCTCTCACCTCTGAAGCATGTGAGAAAAGTAGTCGGTGGCTTGGAAAGAAAGTTGTGTCAGTGCTGGTGTGAGAAAGCCAGGAAATACATGCGTAGGTGCACCGATCGCCGTGATATGACCAAAGTTGTTGAAACGACGTTAAACTCAAATACAAACAATCATCAGGGTTGTAAAATCAGGGAATCGTCCGGCAAAGGCCGATTTAATCTACGAAAATCGAAATGACAAAGGCCGATTTAATCTACGAAAATCGAAATCCATCTACCGGAAAAAGACGCGACATCTTATCAATTTCATGTTTTGTATTTTTTTCTGACAACGACCTTGTATGTTTTATGTCGAAATTAAAACGTTATGTTATGTTATCGCTCATAAAGGACATCATCAGAAGTGCAACATCTAAATGAAAGCTGTAAGTGATTTCTTTATGCTTGTAACGTGAGAACTTTTTTATTTTATGTCAAACTGACTTTAAATCCTGTAAATTATGCATACCCGTGAACTGCAATTTGTTTGATCATTTTCACATTAGAAGTAAGTCCATATATTATGAATCACGCTGTATACATTTCTGTTTCAAGGGAATTGCATTATTCCAACTTGTCTCATATCTGTCTTCTCCGAGAGAATTTTTAGTTTTATATATTGATTATATAATTGAGCCATACCCTGTGAAAAGGGGGCTTAATGCCTCTGCAAAAAGTATCGACCCAGGTCAGTCTTCGCAGGGTGACCTTGGCCGAAACTTTTTTGCTATTGGTCAATTTTCTGTATGTCGAAGGACCAATCTGCTTCATGATTCAGTCGGTTGTTAGACAAAATGGGTTGCATGGATCCCTATATACGTAATGCCTTGCTTGGTACAATGTATTACGAAGATGCATTAAGCCCTCTTTTGCCAGAAAATGGCTCATATATAGACTGGTAACCTTTGAACAAACTAATACACACGTACTTATGTATTTAGACCAGTGACCTTTGAACAAACTGATAACGAGGCAGTTTGTTCTGTAAAAAACAAAAGGACCAGTGGCATATGAACATAGTCAACACACTTATACAGTCTTAAAGATACATCCGTACGGCTAGAGAGGAAAACGCTGTTACAGTTTGATAGAATGCAGAATAGTTTAGAATTTTGTCAGCTGTGTAAACATAGATAAATTACCGCTATAAATGGTTTATGGGATAAATACATTTATTTCATGCTTTCCGGTAGGATATCGAGAAATAGCGGAGAAAATATTTTTCGATATTACACGGGTACGACCAGTGAGAATACCGATTTGTACTGATTTTTATGGAAGTCTCGACAAAAAAAAGCGTTAGAAGAATGAAATAAATAGAATATTTGTTTTTTTCGGTTAAAGATCGAAATTTATTTCATCTCGTGAACATCATCGGTAATATTTTCACGAGTCGCTGCGCGCCACTCGTGAAAATATTACCGATGATGTTCACGAGATGAAATAAATTTCGATCTTTCACCGAAAAAAACAAATATCCTCTATGTACGTATGTCGGAAATCTTCTATTTAAAACCGGAAACGTCACAACAGTGGTTTCTCTGACAGCCTCCAGAACATGAAATGCATTTTCTATCGGCCATAGTCTTTTAAACCTTGCAACTTTTGGCATGAAATACAAGAATGATTATAGTTTGATAAAATAAAGTAAAAATGGGTAAAAAGCTGGCTGAAAACGAGTATAGATGTACATGTATCTTTGACTGTTTATGTGGACTGGTAAATTTTGAACAAACCAAGACGTGTTGTGCAGTTGAGTATTTAGACCGATGGCCTTTGACCAAATGAAACACTTATTACCTCTTATATGGACCGGTAGCAGTTGATCAAGCTGAAAAAATATGAGCCATGCTCTGGCAAAAGGGGGCTTAATGCATCTCCGGGATGCATGATACCAAGCAAATCATTACATGATCATGGATCCACAAAGTCCATTTTGTCTAACAACTGAATGAATCATGAGGTAGACTGGTCCCTTGGCATACTGAAAATTGACCGATAGTGAAAAGGTTCGGCCCGGGTCAGGATGCGCGGACTGCGCAGGCTGACCCAGGTCGATACTTTTCGCAGATGCATTAAGCCCCCTTTTCACAGAGCACGGCTCATATATCTATAAATATGAGGCATAAAGTAATATAGCACGTTAATGAGATAAACTCTATTTAGCACTGGGTGGTATTTCAAAACAATAGACGCTATGACAAATATGGATATTGTAGGGCTAAATACTTTCTCTTTAAAAGAAAAAAAATCATTAAAAGCGAGACAAGGTCTCAATCATAAACTAAACTGCTGCTGCTGCAGACTGAATAGGCCAAGATCGGATAGAACAAAACTTTATTTTGTTCTATATTTTGTGACATGTTTTAAACCGAAACACCCTTGAAACCGCCATTTTCATTTGATTCGTACTGCACTGTAAAGGTTAAGCGTAAGGTTATTAGGACAGGTTTCTGTGAAAGGATGGGGAAAAGAGTCAATAACTTATGTGACCCAAGCCTCGACGTAATGCACTTTCCTTGTACATTAACAGGCGCACATCCTGTTTCGCTCTCGTAGGTCCCAAAGACTGGGATGGTAAAACCATATGAACCATGCTCTGACAAAAGGGGGTTTAAAGCATCTCCGTGGTGCAAGTCATCACATAATCATGGATCCATAAATGTCACTTAATCATGAGGTAGAATGAACCTTTGTCATACGGAAAATTGACCAATAGCAAAAAGTATCGGCCCAGGTCAGCCTGCGCGGACAGCGCAGGCTGACGTGGGTCGATACCTTTTGCAGATGTATTAAGCCCCCTTTTCAAAGAGCACGACATGAATATTCAGACGTAGGTTGTGTTCTCGAACCAAACATATATGGGAAATATATCAGACAACATGCGGTATATTGTGTGGCTTTTTTATGCCCGAGTTTAAGCCGTAACATAATCTACTTAGTTTATGTCACCGAATCGTTTATCTCCTAGATGCCATCCTAAGCGTATTTTACTTATAGTTGAGTTTTAGCCTATTAATTCTACATCGATTGTGAAACAAGTTCTGGGTCCGTATTCACCAACCATTCTTGAGAATATTCTTAGTCTTATTCTCCAAGATTTTCTACATTTGAAAGTAACACAACTTCTGATTGGCTAAACCATTCTGTTTAGCCAATCAGAAGTTGTGTCACTTTCAAATATAGAAAAATTTTGGAGAACAAGACTAAGAACGTTCTTAAGAATGGTTGGTGAATACGGGCCCTGATAACTTATTTAAATCACTCGCGATGGCTGCCTCCTGGAAACCTTAAAGGCCCATCGGCGGCCAAAAACAGTGTAGGTAATAAAATGCATTTAGATTTAAATCATACCTTTCAAGAGTATGGAAAATATTGTGAAGATGACATTCTGCTATTTTTAGGTCTGTCCGAGTGTTAGCCGCTGGCAGAAAAATGAATCTTAAATCAGGCAAAAAGTAAACAAAAGATAGAGTGACCTGGCAACTTTTAACCTAGTTTTGATATTAATTTCACTGCCAGCGACTAACAGTTGGATCGACCGTACAATAACAGATATTCATCTTCACAATAATTTCCTTACTTTTAAATGATATTATTTAAACAGGGGATCTTACATGAGTGTTTATGTATTATCATTTTTATCAAACGAGTTGACTAAAATGTATGACACGAGCCTTGGCGAGCGTCAAATACATTTTAGTTCATGAGTTTGATAAAAGATAATAATACATCAATACGAATGTGAGATTGTTTTTATTACATAAAACGAATGACAGACAAAAAATATCCTGCATCATCACCTTTAGCGTATACATAATCCACGGGTCCATGTTTACAGTTGTTGTTCGGTTTCAAATACATGTATGTACATACACAAGTAGATGGCTCTTTGACATTTACACCGAAAGCAGAATGAAACAGTTTCTAGAGGGGGTAACTTCACCTATTCCCGCAATTTGTTAAAAAAGAAAAAAACAAAATACACCTTTTGCTGCATTTCTTGGTTTTTAATTAACATGAAAAAACTTTCAACGCGTATACGTGTTAGCAAAAATGACGTAATTTTTCTGGGAATGGACGTAGTAGTACAAATTCTGGCACGTGCTGTGGCTGGTTTCTCCGGCTTCACGCACTCATGACTAAAAACCGATCAGAACCGGGACCCAAAAAATACACTAGTGTATTATCAAAAATAAGTTAAAGGTTTAATTTACTGCCGGAGGGGGTTTTGTGCGATAAAATGCGTTTTAACTCCCGCTTTGATTACTTTGGGTTGCTATTCTCACTTTCACCCGTACTCGCTTCGTATAGTATAATTATGAGAAGTTCCAACCCTTCACGTCACGAAACTCGAACCCGGAAACTATAGTTTTAGAGGCGTAAGCGCTATTCCTACACTGCTGTCGCTCGCATATCACTCATATTTACCCCTTTGCCAAACAATCCCAGGTTAAACGACGTTGAGGTAAGAGGTCCTTAATGAGATATGGATAAAATGCTGGTAACCATCTGTTTTATACTTTTCCCGCAATATTCTCTACCTTTCCATAGACAGTTGTCATCATTTTAGTGACATCTAAATGCTTGGCTTCTATTTATTTATACTTCCAGTATGGAGAATTCTAGAGTTTCGTCACTTGGTTTTATTGGAAACAATTTTTCGCATTTCTGATGGGCGTGTTTCAGTTTTATGATACTGTAAAACATATCCGTCTAAACCATTCTTAAGAATGTTCTTAGTCTTATTCTGTGAACTGTCCACGCACAAAATTTTCGTATTTGTTTGTTTGTTTGTATTGGAGTTTAACGTCGTTTTAACAGCTTAGGTCATATCACGGCGGTCAGTGCACCTACGCATGTTTCCTGGCTTTCTTACACCAGTACTGACACAACTTTCTTTCCAAGCCCCTGACTACTTTTCTCATATGCATTAAAGGTGAGAGGAAGAACCACCGGAAAGAAAATTTGCCGCAACCGGGTATCGAATCCGCAACCATCAGGTCATGATTCGCTCCTAACCTAGCAATCCTACTGGTGAAACCCAAGAAAAACATGAGTATGTGAGCTGTCGCCGTGATGAGCCTGAAATGCTTTCAAAAGCTGTCTTATTAGGGTCGTTTTAAGTCGAGATTGTGTTGTGAAGGGTTAATAAGAAAAGCAATCATTTTATCTCCTTTTCAGGTAAAATCGCCGAGCACTCATACTTGAGCCATGCTCAGTGAAATGTATCTACAAAAATTTTGATCCAGATCAGCCTGCGCAGTCAGCACAGGCTGGATTTTATGGATCCATAATTATATGATGATTTGCTTGGAATAGTGCATCACGGAGATGCATTAAACTCCCTTTTACCAGGGCATGGCTCATTTGCTTTTGACTGAATAGAACCGAAACACACAAGGAAAAGGTATTTGTCCATCTGTTCTGCGATTTTTATCACATGGCATTTCGAAACGTGAATCAGTTCTGTACTTACCGGTATCTTTGGGAAAATAGATCTCAATTAACTCTTTACCAAACAACAAAATTTTAGACTTTTCCAAATCGAAAGCATTTGCAGACCACAATGTAAATGTGACTCAAAAATTGAAATTTGTTTTGGGAAGGGTAGAAAACATTGTGGGAAAAGGAGAAAATGCTGGTTACCAGCATTTTCTCCTTTTCCCACAATGTTTTCAAAAGGCTTCTTTTTCAGGGTCGTGAAAACCCGGGTTTGTTTAAGTTCAGCATTTGTTTTGACTTGGACGGTTGCTGAGGTAAATACTGAAGAGAGATAAGGAACAATCTTCCTGTGGGGCCTGTGTTATTCGCAATCGATTAGTCCATTCCGTCTTGCGAAATCAATCGAGAACAGAACTACAACGTCATTGTCTGTATTTAACTAGTTTGCTCCCAAAATCGATAAAATGAAAAGTTTTAGTTCAACAGTCGAAATCTTTAAAGATACATCTATACTCGTTTTCAGGCAGTTTTCATCTTTATTTTATGAAACTATTATCATTCTTGTGTCTTCATGCCAAATGTTGCCCCTGACGGCTGCAAGGTTGCACAGATTACGGCGGATTGAAAATGCATTTCATTTCCTGGAGCCTTCAAAGAAATCACTGTTGTCGTTTCCGGTTTTAAACGAGGACAAATTGCTTGAGTTTCTCTATCCGTTACGCCACGTCTATTGCTAATTTGTCTATGTTTACACAAGGGACAAAATTCTGAGCCACTCTACATTCTATTAGATTTTAACAGTTTTTTTCTCTCTGGCTGTAAGGGTGTATCCTTTACCAGACGACACAATTTTACACTTGCCGAAAATGAAAGGATTCGCGACAAAGTTTTCAAAAGGATTTATCCTCAGGGTCGTAAACCCTTAGACTACTAAGAGCGACTCAAGGACCCCTTGTGCACAGTGTAGATCAAGATCAGGCTGCACAGAACGTGCAGTGATCTACACTTCCCGATAAAGAGATATTTATCCTTTGAAATAGCAAGATCTGGGTCTTTAATATTAGCTTGAAAGTTTCATTTTTCTGTGTAGCATTAAGGATTACAATTAGAGATTGTTTGCCAAAGGGGTGAGTACTTTTCTATTGCCCGCATCATTTTACCTGACCCAGGTCAACATCATTTACATAAATTAAAATACTTTTTTTTACCCTCGGCATCGCATGGGCTGCCTTCGGCATTATGTCCCGAATGGTCACGGAAATATTTCTCACGAATTAAATTGCTTTCGAACGGTATGCGCGAATACAGAGAACTACCTCAAGTCTTCCGTCACTTCAGCGAATGCAAACTGAACTTCCCGATTGAAAGTCGGAGTTCTATTTATATGCCTACTTCTATATTCAGCAGGAAGGTCAGGATCAGGTTAAATGAAGTAGGCAATATTTCAATTGGAGAGGCATTCAAACTTAAGAAATTAACTCACAGTATTTCAAACTGGTTAAACCAAATGGTTTAGACAATTAGAATTTATGCTACTTTCTAAATATAGAATGAGATAAAGAATTCTATTTAGAACGGTTGGTGAACACGGGCCAAGATTGGTAGGTTCTCTACAGTTTATCATTCAGATCTCTCCAATCAACGCATGGGTAAGAATGACCCGTTTAGACAAATAACAGGATGCGCTGGGTTTACTTAAAAAGCATTACTTAGCTTTATACCAAATTCACTTTTGGTTACTTATTCGATTGTTTGTTTGTAATGGTGTTCAACGCACAGGCGTTCGTTTTGTGACGAACTTTGCCATCTATGGCAAAGTTCGTCACAAAACAAACGCCTTTGGTTCAACGCATTTTTCAGTATTATTTCAGTTACATCGCGCGTGCCAGCGCACCTATCCATGCTTTCAAGGAGTTTCTTTTACCAGTGCTTCACACAATATTGTTCCCGAGTCATTAACTGCTTACCCACATAACCATCGTGGAAAGAATGATCAGTGGAGAGAGAGAGGAATATCGCAGTGACTATCACCAGTCTTTGGAAAGAAATTGTTCGAGCTGGGTATTCGAACCAGCGACTGCTCTGGTTTCAAGCACCATACGTCACCGCCTGAGCTGCCGAGCTCAGCAGTTGCTTATTCGACTTACCATAGCTAACACAAATGTTTAAAAAAAAAAAAAACTATCTCAAGGAAAGATTGATTGATTGATTGATTGATTGATTGATTGATTGATCGATCGGTCGGTCGGTCGGTCGGTCGGTCGGTCGATCGATCGATTGATTGGTGTTTTACGCCGCTTTCAACATTATTTCAGTCATATCACGGCGACAGCTCCCATATCCATACATGTATGTCTTGGGTTTACCAGTTCTATTCTAGGGCTCTGAAGTGTCCTCTCCAAGGACACTCCCACGAAAAAAACAGTGGTTCCAGTGAAGCTCTAACCCGGGGCCTCCAGGTCACGAGCCCTACACATTACCACTTTGAAGGAAAGAAGCAGATATTGTATATAACAACAATAACAATGGTAACAAAGTACAAAATTGCATCATTGACCGAGAAAAGGCTTAAAAGTGAAAGAATGCATTGAAAACCATTTCACAAGGGAATACCCGACCCAATCGACTGACATAAAAGCATCTGATATGAAAGCAAATCTAGTCCATAAGCGGTCATTGATAAAGATCGCCATTTTACAAACTAGCGATAATGATGAATGAATTAGAGGATCGAATATTTTAACCCTTTGCCAGACGACATAATTTAAGACCGGTCCAAATTGACAGCATTTGCAGACGACAAATTAAACGGGGCTCAATTTCTAGGATTTTTTTCTTGGAATGGGTGGAAAATATTGTTGGAAAAGGAGAAAATGCTGGTAACCAGCATTTTCTCCTTTTCCAACAATGTTTTTCAAAAGCCTTCTTTGTAAGGGTCGTGACAACACGGAATTCCTTGGTAATGGTTTAAAATCAATAGGGCGCTTTTCATTACATTTCTGTTTCTAGTTTACGACTGTTTGCCCGCTAGGGGAGGCCGAGTGTATGCAAATAATACCCTTTTTCAGTCACTGCTCCATATCCGCCTTTGCCTCTAGGTTTCCAAAACCGGAAACGATAAAATTACATATGAGCCATTCTCTGGCAAAAGGGGGCTCAATGCATCGCCATGATTCATTATACCGAGTAAGTTATCACATAATTAGGGATCCATAATAGCCACTTTGTTCAACAACCAACTGAATCCAGAGGTAGAGAGGTCCTTAGACATGGAGGAAATTTACGAAAAGCAAAAAGGTTAGTCCCAAGTTAGCCTGCGCGGACTGCGCAGGCTGACCTGGGCCGATACTTTTCGCTATTGGTCAGTTTTCTGTATGCCCTAGGACCAGTCTACCTCATGATTAAGTCGGTTGTTAAAAATAGTGGCTATTATGGGTCCATAATTATGTGATGGCTTGATTTGCATCATGTATCACGGAGATGTATTAAACCCCCTTTTGTCAGAGCATGGCTCATATATTTTGAATAAATCATATTCACTGATTATTTTATGTATTTTACTTATTTATTTTTCTAATTCTTTAATTTATTTTTGAATAAATCATATTCACTGATTATTTTATGTATTTTACTTATTTATTTTTTTTATTCTTTTATTTATTTATTTATTTATTTATTTATCGATTTTTTTTTTAAATTTTCCAATCAGTGACAAAGAATGCATGTTTACTTTTTATTCACGTTCTTGGATATTTCCTTGTAATGTCATGTATATAATATCTAAAGCAGAACTATTCTATACACCATTTTTCGAGACTAGTATCAATTCACTTTACTAGTCCAGACTAGCCCCTTAGCTCTTTTAGTGGCAATAGCTACTTACTTGCGTACGGCGTAGATCCAAGATCAGATTGCACAGAATGTAAAATCTGACCTTTAGTGTAAACCTCTAGCTACCTGATTCTAAACTTAGAAGAAATACGTAGAGTTTTACTCTTTCGCAGTCAATGGCGACTTAAATGGCTTTTGCAGACGGCGTCGACCAAGATAAGACTGCACTGAACGTGCAATATGATCTTGGATCTACACCATCCGCTGTCTGAAGCTAAACACTAACAAAGTCCTACTTAATTGCAGTAGATACCTCATGTAGACATCGAAAAAAAAAAAAAGTATTTTTATTGGTCAGCAAAGTAAATGAGCCATGTTCTGGCAAAAGGGGGCTTAATGCATCTCCGTGATCCGTGATACCAATTATGCCATCATGTAATCATGGATCTATACTAGCCCATCTTTTTAACCACCGACCTAATTATGAGGTAGACTGATCCTTGGGCATGCATAAAATTGACCGATAGCGAAAAGTTTCGACCCGGGTCAGCCTGCGCGGACTGCGCAGGCTGACCCGGGTCGATACTTTTTCGCAGATTCATTAAGCCCCCTTTTCACAGAGCATTGCTCAATTATATGGTTAAATTAGGCTGTTGTCTGATGCACAACGTAAAAAAAGTCATGTGATAAGTTAAATGGTACGTAGGAAATAGGCACCTGCTCCTATTTTGCCTGCACTATTCCGTCTTCGAAAGTGACTTGAGAAACGTCGTCTTTGTATCTGTTTCCAGGAGAAGTCTTAATAGCTCCCTTTGCGTGCTAACAACCCATGTTAGACATTACATCCGGTAACAGATAACGAAAAAATTATTTGATAAAGGAACACTGAATCAGTTAACCTTTGCAATACATGTATATGTTTTTTTTTTATCTGTTTTGTTTAGTCAAACAGATCTGATTAGGCACAGTTTTGAAGACAGTTTTCTCAAATTTCATGTTAAAGTATTAATAGATTTATAAATATCTAATTTCATTAGGGCGAAGAAAAGTGATTCACATATACTACGGTTCTAACATGCATTTTAGTCAATTTTGTCGAAGTGAAATGGCGGCTGAATCTTACTGGCATCTTTCGAACCATACACAAATTTCTAGTATTGGGTATTTTACTGGTGATGAACAGGCCAGGGTGTAGCTAGCCAAATTATTAGTAACTATGTTTGCAACAGTAACACCATTAATTAAAATTACCTGAGGCGTGAAACACTGAGACGGGGTGGGCACAAGAGTAGGCTGTTAGTATCCGCAGAGTGTGCCATAGCCCTTAGGCTGCTAAGCGCGACTCACTGACCTTTTGCGAACAGTGTAGATTAAGACCAGACTGCACAGAACGTGCAGTCTGATCTTGGATCTACACTGTCCGATAAGGAGATATCTCTCAAACCACCACAACTTTGAAATACCAACATTTTGGTTTTTGGATAAGAGTTCAGAAAATTTTGAAGATGGAGATGGAGTTTATTTTTGTCAATTTTAGTTTTGCATTCCATAGGCTCTTGTTATTGTTATTTTTCTAACAATCTTCGCCCTAAGATAACACAGCGTGTCTACATGTATGAGCTGTCAAGCACTATCCCAAGTCATTTGTCAATGTTTTTTATTTTTCATATTTTTTGGCTGCAAAGGAAAATATCACCTCTTTCAGCATTTTTCAGGGGTAATACATCTTCGGTCCAGTACAAACACATAGAATGGGACACATGGATTAATAGTAAGAGCGTTATAAAGGCCGAAACTTTGAAGACGGACAATTTTTCTCATTCCCTCCACCGTGTAATGGAAATTTCAATACCGCGGTGAATATATTGCGCGAATCTGATTGGTCAGTACAACTTTTAGGAACTCGTATTCGTTTTAAAAGCCGATCGCTAAGTTTCATGGACTAACGAAATTTATTCTGTATTATAAGATTGTAGACTGCAAAATTTGTTCAAATGAAAACAAGTACGTGTTGGATGCTCCGACTATGTGTGCTGATTTGAAGTGTGTATAAGTTCGACTGCAGCTTTGCTTATGAGCCATGCTCTGTGGAAAGGGGGCTTAATACATCTCCGAAAAAGTATTGACCAATGTCAGCTTGCGCAGTCCGCGCAGGCTGACAGTGATCGAAACTTTTTGCTGTTTGTAAATTCTATCCATTCCCAAGGTCCATTTCACCTCATGATTGAGTCAGTTGTTAGAAAAATAGATTTTATGGATCCATACTTACATGTATATGATGACTAACTCGGTATACTGTGCCACGGAGATGCATGAATCCCCCTTTTGCCATGGTCATATAGATGTCTCATATATACAACCCACCACAAAGGAGGTTAACAAAACCAGTTTCGTACAATTATCGCTTTTTGTAATCACTTGTTGCCTAGTTCTTCTCTTGCCTTTGTTCTCATGTTCGTTTATTTACAGTCGATAATGATTTTGTTTTATGGTTCTATTTTTGTGATATATTGGACTTGCAGGATTGGTATACGTCTGTGGTTTTTCATTTCCAATTATGATTTCCAGAAACGATACAAATCCCAGAGTGGGTCTAAGCTATATATTTACGCTTAAACTGCTTAAACGAATTTAAAATTTCCAGTAAATATTAAAAACCCCAATTAATGCAATATCAAAGTTCGTTTTGCCGGAAAAAAACTACAAGGTATCGGACAATGTCGATCCAAGATCAGATTGCAAGTTGTGTGCAGTCTGATCTTGATCTACAGTGTCCGCAAAATCTCATCAAGTCAAGCTTCACAGTCAAAGGGTTATCTAGCTGAGGCGAGATGTTGCATAAGATTACCCAAAACCAATTTGTACTGATACATTGTAACGAATTCAAAACTCTACTTCCTCTGCCACTATACAAAGATACAATGATATCTAAACTTGTACTAAACTGAATCACCCAAACGTAAACAGTTCGAAAAATCTGTTACTTAGAACTATTTATTGAAAAGAGCATTTTGAAAGAAAAATATGTAGCAGTAACTCCAAAGATCAGATGAAAAATGTTTGAAAATGTATTATTCCGATGCTTTTTTCACACAAAGACAGCATTCTACCATTTTTTGCAGTCTTACGGTTGCTTAGCATCATACAAGAATAGTCTTACCATGTAGACATTTTTTTAGACATAACACTTACCAGGTGATAACAAAGAGAATTTTTCTAAGGAAAGGGTGAGAATCTGAAACTTTAAGGACGCTTATCAGACGTTTATAATTTCAACAAACTTCAAGAACATTTCATCACTACAATAAGCAAGGCAATAGCCAGCAAACTACATGTATCAATAAAAAAAAAAAAAAAATAGAAAAATAATATAAAAAAAGCCCACGTAACCTCCTTATGAGTTTTTAAGATATTTCGCGCCGGAGTTTCGCAAAAGTCTGTGGGAATGTCACATGATCAATAACACTCGTCGATTACCTCTATTTGCTTTCAGATCAGTATAATGACGTCATATCTGACTTCATGAAAACAGATTTCATGGAGTTACCGATTGAAAAACGACCATCCATTTATTTAAAAGCTCGAAATTTGTGTGTGTGTGTTTTTTTCCACTGAATATAACCGTACAGTTCTTTACGGTTGCAAAGAAAAATACATCTAGTTGTATTATCGGTGCTTTACAAGAAATTTAATTTTGATTTACGGCAAAAAGTATATAGGCCCCCTTAACGAATAAAAGGACTATGGAAAAAAAATAGCAGTTGCTTGTTTGCTACGAGCACAGACTTAAAGGGTCGTTTTTGTTTTTGTTTCAACGGTAGCAGCAAGGTGCGGGGCCACCATGTACCGCATTTTTTTTTTTTTTTACAGTTTTTTTTTTTGTATTCTAATTTTTAAAAGTAACACAGTTTCTGATTGGCTAAAACAAACGATTTAGCTAATCAGAAATTGTGTGTATTACTAAATTTATACAGAAAAAGACATAGAATACAAGTAACACAATTTCTGATTAGGCCTAAAAAAAAAATATCTGCGTTTAGGGTTTCCCGACCCTACCTAGAAAATGCTGCCGATCATAAACTTTTTATACTACGATTTAAAAAAAAAAAAAATGCTTTTGGGTGTGTGTGTGATTTCAGTACATAGTCCATGTAATAAGTTTCTGGAAAAAAAAAGAAATCCCTACCTACCCTACCTACAGCATCTGGGACCGAAACCCTAAACACAGATATTTTTTTGTTAGGCCTTAGCTAAATCGTTTGTTTCAACCAATCAGAAATTGTGTTACTTTCTAAATTTATACAGAATAAGACATAGAATACAATTTTAAAAGAACGGTTGGTAAGTACAGGGTCCAGTAGCTACTTGCAACTATTTGCGATCGACCAATACTCGACTGACTGGTACAGTTAACACAAAATCATGTAGAAGCATATTTCCCCCTTTTTTTTCGAATACACGACCAAAAATATCAGACGATGTGATATATATTTATCGAAGCCATAATGTAGACATTGATTTAACCCTTTCCATAATAAGCCCTGGTTTTCACGTGTCTGCAGTACAAGTCTTTTGAAAACACTGTGGGAAAAGGAGAAATTGCTCGTAACGAGAAATTTCTCCTTTCCCAACAGTGTTTTCTACCCTTTTTGAGAACTTCCTGCCATTTCCGTCAAATTTAAAATTGTCGTCTGCAAACTCTTTCATTTTGGACCAGTCCAGAATTTGTCGTTTGGGAAAGGGTTAAGGTAAAATGGCAAAAAGCTCTCATCCCTTTTGGCGGTAAATGTATGAACTTGACCTATTAACATAGGAAAACACAGTCAAAATTTTGCTATTTAAAGGTTGTCTTGACTAGAATACGTAACAAAGTAACGGGCAATGTAGATTCAAGATCAGACTGCACGTTTTGTGCAGTCTGATCTTGGATCTACATTCGCCCGCAAAAGCCCTTGAAACCGGACCCAGCGCAATAAGGCTTAATGCCTATTAGAGGGACTATCATTATTTGATCTATATTTCATACACTGGCGATACGACGGTTGATGGATTATGTTGGGGCATTTCTATTGAATATATTTTTTATGTAGTATGACTCCTATGTTTCATGTTTTTTTTTTCCTTGTCAAAGATGGAATCAATATTGCTAAGTGAAAAAATTCAAAATGATTCTAATCCATGGTTCGCCGTACTCCACCATTAAAGTTCAATGTAGTCTGCACTTATTTATGTTACATTGATACTAAGGCGACACAAGTTCTAACAACTTATATCTATTACTCTCGGTGCTTGCTTCCTTGAAACCTTGGTGCTTGTCCTTGAAGTGGGTAGGCCCAAAGCGGTAACCCCACTCAGCATGGGATTCGAACTTTCAAAAAACAAATAAACATACTTTTAAATAACAATTTTTCGGTTTGAATTTTCGGTTTGGAAAGTTCATTTATCTAGCAGAGTATGGATTTAGCCCTGACCTTTCTAAGACACATTTTGTAGTAAGCATCGAAACATCCTTGCATATTATATGGACAAACAACATTAATTTATATATTTGTATATTAGTTGTGCTCTGGCAAAAGGGGGCTTAATTTATCTCTGTGATGCATGATACCAAACAAGTCATCACAGTATTATAGATCCTTGAAACTTGTTTTATCTTACAACCGACTGAATCATGAGGTACACTGGTCCTTTGACATGCAGAAATTTTACAAATGCAAAAAGTTTCGACCCGGCTAAGCCTGTGCGGAGTTAGAACTTGTCTCACTGCGCAGGCTGACCTCAGTGGATACTTTTTTGCACATGCATTAAGCCCCCTTTTCACCGAACATGGTTCATATGTTTGTGTGTGAGAAAACACTGGGGCTAGGATAGAAATTTTTCACGAAGAACATATCTGTCTGTCTGTCTGTCTATCTGCCTGCCTGCCTGCCTACCTACCTTTTCTTTCATTTTAATGTTTCCGGAAGTGGTTTCTTGGAATACTGAGAAAAGTTATCTGCAGAAAATCATATCTTTTACAGATAAATCTAGGAAATATGAAGGGAACCTGCACAATATATACAGGCGGATTTCAAATATTTACCCAAGAAAAATGAAGTAGAATTAGGATAATCTGCACAACGATACAGGCAGATTTCAAATATTGCGTAATATATGTGCGTGATATATATTTTTTTTTTACTTTCATAGACTTATCTCACGTCTGTAAGAAGATTTTATAAAGCCGTGGTCCCAGAGGAAATTGTGTCCGCGGCAGTGTGAAATTGAGCCTTTGTTGACAATCTAATTTCGTAAGAGAATATATACAACGCTTCACTAATTGGATTAAACGACTGGAAATGGTCTCCTGGGGGTATCATAACTTTCAAGTGGTGGTGCTTAGTATCTTTTTTTTTTTTTTTTCGGGAAAATGTCCTGCACATCAATATTGTTTTGAACTCTTTACCAGACGACAAAATTTAAGACTTATCCAAATTGAAAGCATTCGGTAGATGAGAATTTAAAATTAGCCAAAATGATGATTTCTGTCTTTGAAAAGGTAGAACATTTTTTAGGAAAAATAAGAGAAAATGCTGGTCACAAGCACTTCGCCCATTTCCCTTCCAAAAGGCGCCTTTCGGAGACGTAAAATTACGAGATTGTTTGGTAAAGGGTTAACTCTTTACCAAACGACCAAGATTTAGACTGATTCATATTGAATGCATTTACAGACGACAATTTAAATATGGCTTAATGACTGGTACTGTCTCTGAATGGGTGGTGAATATTGCGTGAAACGGAGAAAATGGTGACCAACATTTTCTCCTTTTCACGCAATGTTTCCAAAAGTATTTATCTTCAAGTCGGTAAAACGCGAGACTGTATCACAGATGGTTAAGCCATTGCTGTACAATGTGTTTTTAGATTTACTAACTACTCGTACTACTACTACTACGCAGAGGACGTAACATTCGAAGGGGAGAAAAATATCATTGTTCATTAGCATGGTAAAACAAGAAAGAAGCACTTGCTTTCTACAGAAAATTGCTCCTTTTTCCTGAATGTTTTCCAACATTTTCAAGTGTGTAAACTGAGTTTTAAGTCGTATTTGTTCAGAAAGGTTTGGTATTTATCTTGGGAACTGAAATGACATTGAGGACATTTCAGTCTTTTCAGAGGAATACAATATAATGTCATTTATCAACCTCGACCTGTCACTATTGAAATAAACAGGACGAGGACCTCTCTCTCTCCCTCTCTCTCTCGAGTATTGCAAGTAAGCACTCACAATTTTGGTGCATCTGTGACTAGGTCAGAGTTAGCTAGCCTTATGTTACCATGGCGATGCTTTCAGAAAAAATAAATCATTACATGAATAATTTGTCCTCTATTGTCTGTAGACACTGGTACTTAAAAGCCCTATAGCTGCCAAATGTAAACAATGCGCATGTTGAAATGCGTTTAAACAAATAAATAAATACATACCATTTCAAAGTGTGTAAATTACTGTGAAGGTGACAATCTGTTATTGTACGGTCGTTCTGTATGTTAGTCACTAGCAGAAAAATGAAGTCTAAGACTAGGTTAAAGTTGCCAGGTTACTCTATCTCTTGTTTACCCTTTACATGATTTGAAAATTATTTTTTTTGCTGCCACAGACTTACCCTTGGACTGACTATACAATAAAAGATGATCCCCTTTACAATAATTTCCATACTTTTATATGACATGATTTAAATTCAAATGCATTTTACAACTTGAGTGATTACTTTTGGCAGCTATAGGCCTTTAAAATGGTAGAGAAGATGAAGCTACCGTAAGCGAGCAGTCTACATCTTTCCCTTCGGGGGCCGTGTTCACCAACCATACTAAATTGCATTTTTAGTCTTATCATTCTAGATTAAGAAAGTAACGCAGTTTCTGATTGGCTAATCCACGTGGGTCAGCCAATCAGAAATCGTGTTATTTTTTGAATCCAGAAAATTTATCATGAGGCCATGATAAACCGGGGGCCGTATTCACCAACTATACTCAACTGCATTCTTAGTTTTATTCCAGATTAAGTTAGTAACGCTTAACCACTTGGTTTAGCAAATCAGAAATCGCGTTACTTTCAAATTTAGATAATAAGACTATAAAATGTTATTTAGAATGGTAGGTGAATACGGCCTCAGCACATTCTAAACACCTCAGTAGTTGACGATAGTGTGTATGAATCCTCTCAACGCAAATTAAAGCTTTGAATAGCCTTGCAATTTTCACAATACAGTGGTTGACAATGGTGTAACTAACATTTAAACACAAATTAAAGTTTTGAATAATCCTGCACTTTTCACAATACAAGTTGACAATGGTGTAACTAACATTTAAACGCAAATTAAAGCCTTGAATAACCTTGCAATCTCACAATACAGTGGTTGACAATGGTATAACTAACATTTAAACGCAAATTAAAGTTTTGAATAATCCTGTAATTTTCACAATACAGTAGTTGACAATGGTGTAACTAACATTTAAACGCAAATCAACGCTATGAATAATCCTGCACTTTTCACAATACAGCAGTTGACAATGGTGTGTATGTATCCTCCAAACGCAAATTAAAGCCTTGAATAATCTTGCAATTTTCACAGTACAGTAGTTGACAATGGTGTAACTAACATTTAAACGCAAATTAAAGCCAGTACAGTAGTTGACAATGGTGTTTATACATGTATCCTCCAAACGCAAATTAAAGCCTTATGAATAATCTTGCAATTTTCACAATACAGCAGTTGACAATGGTGTATATACATGCATCCTCCAAACGCGAATTAAAGCTTTGACTAAGGCTTGCAATTTTCACAATACAGTAGTTGACAATGTTGTATATGTATCCTCTAAAAGCATATTAAAGCTTTCAATAATCTTGCAATTTTTACAGTACACCTGTAAATGAAACTAATTCTTACTCGTTTTCAACTTAACTCTTTACCACACAATCTCGACTATTAACAACCCTGAGAAATAAGCCTTTTGAAAACAATGTGGGAAAAGGAGAAAATGCTGGTATCCAGCATTTTCTCCTTTTCCCACCATGTTTTCCATCCTATGAAAGGCATTTGCCATTATTAGAACCATATTCTTTTGTCGTCTGCAAATGCTTTCGATTTGGACAACTGCAAAATATTGTCATCTGGTAGAGTAAATACGTTGCACTTGCTGTTCGGCTCGCATACCACAGAATTCGAGTTTAAATGATGAAAAAAAAAATTATGCAGCTCTCATTGTAAAATATGAGCGGCACTTTGACAAAATAGGGTTTAATGCATCTCCGTGATGCAATATACCAAGCAAGTCATCACAAAATTATGGACCCCTAAAATATATTTTTGTCTAACAACCAACTGAATACTGAGGTAGAATGGTCCATAGACATGCCAGATGATTGACCGACAGCAAAACAGTTTGGACCCAGGTCAGCCTGCGCGGACTGCGCAGGCTGACCTGAGTCGATACTTTTTGTAGCTGAATAAGACCCCCTTTTCACAGAGTATGGCTTATTTATAAACCGCTAAAAGTACCCGCTGTCACGTAGAGAAAAATCCTAGATGATGTTTATCTCTTATTTTGTCGAAAGTTAAACAAACAAAAAGGAAGACTAGCTTTAGAAATATAAACGATCTCCATTTACAATTCATTAAACAAACATTTTCTAGTTTGCATTCATATTGACGACATTTATCATCGCTTAAAATGACGTCACAGACGACTTCATTTGAGCCATTCTCTGTGAAAAGGGGGCTTAATGTATCTGCGAATAGTGTCGACCCGGGTCAGCCTGCGCAGTCCGCACAGGCTGAGCTGGGCCGAAACTTTCCGCTTTTGGTCGGTTTCCTATATGTCAAAGGACCAGTCTACCTCATGATTAAGTGGGTTGTTCAGAAAAATGCTATCAAAGATTCATAATTATGTGACGCATTGCTTGGTACCATGCATCACGGAGACGCATTAAGCCCCCGTTTTGTCAGAGCGTGGTTCAACTTTGTATCACATAAAAACGAATACACACACACAGTTCACAAAAATCTATATTTACTTGATTAATTCAGAAAATTCAGAGAAGACGAGATGTCTGATAATAAGAAATGTAGAGTGTTTCGACTGACAACTGAAAAAAAATCAAATTGATTCTGAATTAAAAACTTTTCTTTGTTGCAGCTCGTGGGCTGATAAATTGAGAGTTCTCCGGGATTGTATGCTGATAAAAAGTTAGATTGGGAATTCTTCGGCGTATAGGGGACCTCGACTGTTCCTTACGGAATTACCTTTTCTCTCCATATACCGAATTTGAATATATGGAAAAACAATGATAGGAAATAAAGTATCGGAAAAAAGTAACAGAAAATAGAGTAAATGGAAAAGAAATGTAATGCCGAGACTGTATAAAGACATTTAATTTTGATAAAAGTATCAACGCATATTTCATTCATTAGAAAATGGAATTAAAATTTGTTTTGAAATTTGTTGGTGTTTCCATATTTGAATATAATGTATTTGTAAAATTTTCAAAGGCTTTTTTTAACAGGCATAAATCAATATCTTGCTTTGGGAGTTTTTCCACCACAAATTCGCAACTACTTTTTCACACACACACACACACACACACACACACACACATATATAAAGTTTAGAGAGCATCTGGCTGCATCCCAACATGTACCCGAAGTCGAGACATCATTGGGGCGAATACATCTTCTTGTAATGGGTTATCAGTACTTGTCGTGCCGAGATTCGAAGCCAAAAAGCTTTTGAATATAGTCATGTCCTGTACAGTAAGGCTCAGCTTAACCCTCAAGTTGCTAAGCGCGACTTACTGACCTTTTGCGGACAGTGTAGATCAAGATCAGACTGCACAGAAACGTGCAGTCTTATCTTGGATCTACACTGTCTGATAAGATTTCCCCAACTCTAACAACTTTAAAATACCAACATTTTGGTTTTTACCATCGGCTTGAAAGTTTTAATATTAGACGGGTTTTTACTATCGGACTGAAAGTTTTATTTAACCCTTTACCACACAATCCCGAGTTTTAACGACCCTGAGAAAGAAGCCTTTTGGAAAACATTGTAGGAAAAGGAGAAAATGCTGGCTTCCAGCATTTTCTCCTTTTCCCACAATGTTTTCTGCTCCATTAAAGACACGTTTTATCATTTGAGCCACTCTTGATTTGTCGCCTGTACATGCTTTGAATTTGGACAAGTCTAAAATTTTGTCGTGTGTTAAAGAGTTAAGTTATATAGCAGGATAAATGTAAACAGTCGATTTTATTCTAAACTTCCATTACTTGTCTTTTCACTCGCTAGAACAAACAGGAGACTCGGTATGACTATTTTAAACCCAAAGTGCTGCTATCATTGCGCTCTTCATAGGTTTCAGTCAAATCACTAACCTTTTCACTCGCTAGAACAAACAGGAGACTCGGTATGACTATTTTAAACCTAAAGTGCTGTTATCATTGCGCTCTTCATAGGTTTCAGTCAACACTTCCATCACTAGCCTTTTCACTCGCTAGAACAAACAGGAGACTCGGTATGACTATTTTAAATCTAAAGTGCTGTTATCATAGGTTTCAGTCAACACTTCCAGACAACAGAAGTATATATGCGAATAGGGTTTACGCCTCTTTTAAGTTTCAGTTATGTCACAGCGACAGCTCACTGATTTATGTATTCCTTGGGATTCATTGGAACATAGCCTTGATGTCTTCAGTGTTTTGCATGAGGACACGACCATCTGACCAGCGCCGCCAGTGGAACTCGAAGCAGGATATCCCGATGACGAATCCTGCCCACGGGGCCACGGGTGATCCTTAATAATAATTGGATTTGAGTCCTCTACGTAGTAAACTTTGTCCGTTCGATACTCGGTTGAGGCAATCTTTCTTGCCAGCGATTTTTCGCCAATAACCTCTGATGCATATGAGAAACGCAGTCAGTGGATTGGAAAGTTGTGTCAGCACTGGAGTGAGAAAGCCAGGAAACACATAGGTAGGTGCACTGAGCGCCTAGATATGACCTAAGCTGTTAAAACAGCATTTAACTCCAATACAAATAGAAAAACTCTATCCGTTAAATTCCATTCGATGTTCCGTATTTAGGAAATAAGATAATTTCCCAGAAATGCAATTTCTGATTGGCTATACCATTTGATACAGCCAATCAGAAATTGCGTTCCTTTGAAAATCCGTGAGACTTAGACTCATATTCCAACTACTGTTGCACCGTATCTCTTCTGTTAATGAAAAAGCGTGATAGGGAATGTCTGCGGATAAGTATTTTTGTCTGATAATTGTCGACACAGCGTGCATTTATATACCAAATTACGGCAATTTGTTGGTATTCTTCTTGTCATAAACGCCGGGAAAATGACGTAAAACATCGGTAATGATACTGCAAAAGGTCACACGATAGATCTACGTATGTAACAAAAACTGATGTTTGTCTACGAAGGCATTTTGTAGACCAGGGTCCGCATTTACCAACCATTCTTAAGAATATTCTAAGTCTTGTTCTCCAAGATTTTCTACAATTGAAAGTTACACAACTTCTGATTGGCTAAAACAATTTCAAAATCAGAAAATTTGGGGGAATAAGACTAAGAATGTTCTCAAGAACGGTTGGTGAATACGGACCCGGGAGTTAGAGCCTTGGACTTTCAACCTTTAGGTTGCAAAGGGCGTCTCGATAACCTTTTGCGGACAGTGTAGATCAAGATCAGACCGTACAGAAGGCCCAGTCTGATTTTGGATCAACATCGTCCGATGAGGAGATATTTTTCCCTCAAAAATACCTTTGAAATAGCAAAATTTGGGACTTTTCGTATCGGCTTGAAAGTTTCATTTTACTTATTTAGCAGGTTGAGGATTAAAAAGGAAATCCTGGCCAAAACTTGACCCCTGTTGCTGGCGCTACTTAGGGCCTGTCCCTGCACTAGACGCTACAAAGCTCGGGCCTCAAACTGGGGAAACCGAGATGGCACATGATGTGTGTAGATCAAGACCAGACTGGACAGAACGTGCTGTCTGAGCTTGGACCTACATAATTCAATAATGCTGTTTCCATATTCTGTACACTACAAAGCTCGGGCCTCAAACTGGTGAAATCGAGATGGCACATGATGTGTGTAGATCAAGACCAAACTGAACAGAACGTGTCGTTCCAGCTTGGGCCTAGATAATTCAAAAATGGTGTTTCCATATTATGTCAAAAATCCCTCAGAATTACAATATTTTGGTTTTACCTTCAGACTGAAAGTGCTTAAAATTCAATTAGCCTCTTAATTGCTAAATGAATAAAATGATTTCAAGTCAATGGTAATAGCCAAGATATTACTGTGTTAAAGTTCTTTCCATTGGAAAAGCCATGCTTAGTAGCCTAGGATTAATCCTTTAACACACTTTCGGAAATGGCCCGAAATATTCAGGAAAAGGGACAAAATGTCGGTTCCCAGCATTTTCTCCTTTATCTACAGTGTTTTCAAAAGCTTGCTTGGTTAAAGGATGCCACCCTGTGGGTCTGTGGGTAACATGCAGCACTAGTAACACAGAGCATTACCGCTCATTTAGAGGACTGATGATTGTCATCGAGACGGCGACCAATATCATCTCGCTGTTAAAATATTTGAACGAGATTTTTTGTTTTTTATTATTTTTTGGCAGGGAGGGGGGGGGGGGAAAGCAGACAGTGTGTGTGTTTTGATAAAGTAACGTGTATAGTAAAATAAATTCTGAGACCAGTGTTGAAAATTGACGCTATACGTACATCAACCAAGACCATTAAATGACGCCTGTTTCGTGCGTCTTTTGTTGCAAAATACGACAAATAGAGATCTTACAAGAGTGTTTATGTATTATCATTTTTATAAAACGTGTTAACTAAAAATGTATGACGCGATCCTTGGCGAGTGTCAAATACATTTTAGTCAATGATAATACATAAACACGAATGTGAAATTCTAATTATCACATAAAACGAATGAAAGACAAACGTATCCTGCATCACCACCTTTACCCGAAACTCTATTCACGGGTCCATGTTTATAGTTGCAGTTCGGTTTCAAATGTGTACATACACAAGTAGATAGCTTTTTGACATTTACACCGAAAGTAGAATGAAACAGCTTCTAGAGGGGGTTATTCCACCTATTTCCGCAATTTTCTTGATTTTAAAAAACTCTCACTGCATTGCTTGGTTTTTATTAAACATGAAAATGAAAAGAAAAAAAAAAACTTTCCGAGCGTATGCGTCTTAGCAACAATGACGTCATTTTTCCGCGAAACGGCCCAGTAGTACAAATTCCGTCGTGTCGTGGCTGGTTTCTGCGGACTTCACGCGCTCATGACTAAAAAGTGATCAGAACCGGGACCCAAAAAACGATAATACACTAGTGTACTATCAAAAATAAGTTATGAGTTAAATACAATGCCGTAGGAGATTTTATGTAGTAAATAGAAATAGTACTGTACGTTTATCTTGTGTCTAATCTCTCATGAACGATCGGACCTTTTGCAACTAAATTTCAGAAGAAAATCGATATATCCTCTGAAGATTGATTGAGAAAACCACTGCTATTATGAAATGAAGAAAAAAAATCTTTCATTTAGTATGAATAGTAATGGTCAGGTAAACCTATTCATCTTTTTCTATAGACACCTGAAGAAGCCTGGAATAGCATGTCGATCATCCGGGTATACGGAAATATCAACATGATTTCTTGGTACCAATCATTTGCTTTCAAGAATGTTCATTGTAGTCTATACTTTAACCTTCAAACCCCTGAGTTTATGAAGTAGACCTTTTTTAATAAGTGAAAACTGTGGAAATATTGCTTTATCTACGTTGGTTTAGTTAGAATATATTCTATTTTTAAACTAGATCGTCAGTCTGTTACCATCGAGAGTGATCCATTATCCAAGTGAAAAAAAAAAAAACGCAGTTGCCAGACACTGGCCCACAGACAATAATTCTATCTGTTAGATATTGTAATTTTATCAAATACCTCCATACTGGCTTGAACTACAAATCTCTACCACTCTAAGTCGAACGATGTCTACTTACAAAGTCATAGCCTGAACAAGTTGTCATCGATAAGGTACAAGATGTTAAATTACGTCAGCGACCTATGCAAATCAGGTTCATCTGCACTTCCCCCAGCGCAACCTCGAGTTTTTCGCGGGTGTTGTAGGTCTTGTATAGTAGCTACGAGTTCACCCAGCCAAGAAGAAAGTGCAAAAGCATGTGCTGTTCATCAAAAAATGAACTCTGGGAAGTATTCAACGGACAAATAAAAAAATTGAAATGTTCTATATTTGCTTTTTGCAATTAAAGATCAACCAGCAGTTTTTTTGTATGGTTACTCCTATAGCGCAAAGTAAGTGGCTACCAGCGGTGGATTAAGTTTCTGGATCGGACTTAACTACAAGATTGGACCGTGCCTGACTGGATCGGATCTAATAATCGGATTGGACCATTTTTCTTCAGTCTTGTATGGGTGGACCTACCAATTCTTATCCTCACCAAGGCTGCTTATTTCACATTCGCTAGTCTGTCAGTACTTTCAGTTCTTTGATTAGATGGGGTTCGCAGATTAATTTCGAATTCCAGCGATTATCTACCCCGACTTTCCACCATTGTTAGTCATAACTGTACTTTCTGTGCAGTCTGATCTTGATTTATACCGTCCTCAAAAGCCCCTGTTTTCGCATATGAAGCTAACAATGTTAACCCTTATCCTGTTAAATAACAAAAATGAGACTTTTCAGTCGATAGAAAATCCCATAATTTTGCTATCTCAAAGGTATTCTTGGGGAAGACTATCACCTTATCGGATAGTGTAGATCCAAGATCAGACTGCACGTTCCGTGCAGTCTGATCTTGATCTACATTGTCCGCAAACCGCCGTTAAATTGCGTAGTAGCCTAAGGGTTAAAGGTCCATATAATTGAACAGACAATCCAAAAGATTGACCGCAGGTGTACTTTTACTTGCCACGGCTTTCCAGTATGGCGTGCAGGAGAGTCGTAAAGACCAACCACAGAGGACATATGGGCTTGCTTTGATTAAAGAAAATACTTAATTATACCGAAGATACGTTCATATAAGATTACTGTTCAAGGCTTGGATGATAGGGTTCTATCTGGATAAAAATATTCATATCGTTATGAAAAACACAAGCTTGAATAAAGCAGTATTATAGTCTTTGAATAAATTCATGGCGATCTAACCATCCCTTGTTTTAACGGCCCTGCGATAGGAGGCATTGGGAAGCATTGTGGGTATAGGACAAAATTATGGTTGCTTAACTCACAATGTATGCTATCATTTCTAAGACGAATTGACCATTCGAGTCCAGTTTGATTTGTTGATTGCAAATGCTCTAACTTAGGATAGGACTAAAATTTTGTTGTCTGTTATACCGTTGCAAAAGCATATACTTTTCCAATGCCTAATATGCAACGCATTTTCATAATTGTATGAAGAACAACGAAAAGGACAAAATAAATTATATATAGTTAGAATAAGTAGCCTTTTTCTGCCTTCTCTGAACAACGCATGCTTGTAAAAAAAGAAAAAAAGTATGAGCCATGCTCTGTGAAAAGGGAGCTTAGTGCACCCGCAAAAAGTATCGACCCACGTCAAGGGCCGAATCTTTTTGCTGTGGGTCAATTTTCTATATGTCAATGTACCTTCATTCCGTTGTTAGAGAAACTAAATTTTATGGATCCATAATAATGTGAGGCCTTGCTTGATACAATATATCACGGAGATGCATTAAGCCCCCTTTTACCAGAGCATGACTATTTTTTTTTTTTTTTTTTTTTTTTCTTTTTTTTTATAATCGTGCGTTATTCAGAGAAGGCAGAAAAAGCCTATGGAGAATAAGACTAAGAGTGTTCTCACGAGTGGTTGGTGAATACGGACCGAAAGGATTATGTACTGTGGTATTCAGACCTAAAGCTGCACTATTCTTACAGGAAATAAATACAGTTCATAATATGACTACTAAATAGCCTAAATGGACTTGTAATAATAAAGATGTATTGAAAGTATGGCATGACTTTTTGTTGTGTAAATAAACTAGTCAACCAATTTCCAAATTTCTCTTGAATCATTGTTATTGAGGTTATTTTGGTTTCACTTTCCACAGTAAGCGGACGGGATGGTGAGTACATGCAGTGTCTGTAGTAACGAAATAAATACTATCGGGTATGACACGTAGTTACGCTGGTTATGGGGATACAAAAAACTTTACTTTTTAACGTTTTGTAATAAAACATTAAGAGCACTGAGGACAGTGTACCATTGAAAATCAGGATCAAATTGTATAAAATTGCAATCTAACTGTTTTCTATCTACGGGGACCGTAGTTTACTGTGGCAAAAAAACCCGAAATTTGCGATACTTTGTTGTTGTTGTTGTTTTCAGTCTCAAAAAACACATTTGAGCCATGCTCTGGCAAAAGGGGATTTAATGTGATGTATTTTTACCCTTTCCCAAACAAGCCCTGGTTTTCACGTGTCTGCAGTACAAGTCTTTGGAAAACGCTGTGGGAAAAGGAGAAATTGCTCGTAACGAGCAATTTCTCCTTTTCCCACAGTGTTTTCTACCCTTCTTGAGATCTTCCTGCCATTTTCATCAGATTTCAAATTGTCGTCTGCAAACTCTTTCAATTTGGACCAGTCCAAAATTTGTCGTTTGGGAAAGGGTTAACCAAGCAAGTCATCACATAATTATGGATCTATACAATCCATTTGTCTGACAACCGACTGAATCATGGGATAGAATGCCCTTGGCCGTGCAGAAAATTGAACAATTTGACCAATTGACCAATGCATTAGCAAAGCGTTCCGACCAAGGTAAGACTTCGCGGATTGCACAGGCTAACCTTGGCCGATACTTGCTGTACATGCATTTAAACCCTTTTCACAGAGCAATGCTAATCCTGATTTACATTAACCTGTAAAAAAGCAAATGAACCATGGTGTTATAGGGTGTGCCAAAAAGAGACGCATTAGTTGTTATTTCGACACGTATGCATCTTTTTTCCAACACTGAAATTTACATTGTGCACTGTCATTACAAGTCGAGAGCTAACTTTCTATCTAATAATCCCACTTCAAACTTTTCACCTTATTGAATGTCAAATCGTGTTCACTTCTAGACATCTCGATAATGTGATAACTAGCGAAAATCATGAACAATTTCTACTGCTTAGCATTGGATGTACTTCATTCTCCCTTGAACTCCTATCTAGGGTCAAGTCTGGACGTTGTATCCATTCATATAGGTACTGCATAGGCTGGGAATGGATAACAGGATTAAAAAAGAAAGAGATTATGTTTAGTTCAAAGTCGAAAAAAAAAATTTTTTTTTCCTAGCGACATTTAAGACGCAGAACCGTCTAGATTAATTTAAAATAAGTAAATAAATAAATTGTTGCAGGTACACTTTGACTTTTGACCCTTAACTCTTTATCACACAATTCTGCGTTTTAACGACCCTGAGGATGACGCCTATAAAAAATGGTGGGAAAAGGAGAAAATGCTAATGGCCTTTTGCGGACTGCGTAGACCAAGATCAGACGGCACAGAACGTGCCGTCTGATCTTGGATCTACAAAGTCCGATAAGGAGATACTTCCCCCCGAAAAATACCATTGAGATGACACTATAGGTTTGAAAGTTTCAATTAAAATTATCTAGCAGGGATAAGGGTTAAGAAGGCCCTGTTGATCCATGTTTACTCGACTGTTTGAGCTAAGATTCGGCCAAGATTACAGATTTTTCGAGTAGAATGTAATTTATCTCAATTGTCTCGATGTAATTCAATTTACTATAGTTAACAATACGTTTTATTACAGCTCTCAGTCTATGAATGCTCTTGGTCCATGAGAGCTTGAGCAATATCTACACTCATTCGGTAATTATATACCCAATCTCTTGACTGATATGGATCGACTAAGAAAAACTAGTCTCAATTCTAAAGAAGATTTGGAGCATTAACGATTGGAGTGCTACAGTGCTTGGGGGGAAGATGTTTACACGTTCAGTAGATAATTTGATGCATGGTCTTTTCTTTTGTCAGCATTTTGATACTAATATCTATTCATATTTGAAAACTTTTGACTCTCTCTGCACAAAATATGTATCTTGTATTTGAAGTGAATTTTCAATGTTTCTCTCACGGTTCTCACACGATGGCGTATGGCACTTTTGGGGAACAGATGAATTAACCTTTTACCTCACGACAAAATTGTAAACTTTTCCAAATTTAAGGCATTTGCAGACAGATTAAATGGGCTCACTTGATTGGATTTTCCTTGGAAAGGGTAGAGAACACTGGGCAAAGGTGAAAATGCTGGTTACCAACATGTTCTACTTTTCCTACAATGTTTTTAAAGTTTTCTTTCTCATGGGTGTTAAAACTCAGGATTGTGGTAAAGAGTTAACCCTTTCCCAAACGACAAATTTTGGACTGGTCCAAATTGAAAGAGTTTGCAGACCACAATCTTAAATTGATGAAAATGACAGAAAGTTATCAAAAAGGGTAGAAAACACTGTGGGAAAAGGAGAAATTGCTCGTTACGAGCAATTTCTCCTTTTCCCACAGTGTTTTCAGAATACTTGTACTGCAGTCACGTGAAAACCCGGGCTTGTTTGGGAAAGGGTTAAGTACAGAAGGCGGTACTAAAATACAAAGACCATGTATTCGTTTCTGTCGCAGCACGACTTGCCAGAAATGGTGTATGCCTACGATCCCTGCTGTAGTGTGCTGCTTTTGAAAAAGATAGGGATGGTAATTTTCTTGAAGTATTTTTTTTTTTATTACATCTAAGACAAACACTTCTTTTTTTATTTCAGTTCTGCTTTATAATATAAGCAAGTGTTAGATCGGTGTGAATTTCGGCCATACAGTAGTAATAGGACGAACTGAATTGTGAAATGGTAAAAACGGACGATCGGCCTTCTTTGTGGCACAACTTGTAAGGAAAATAGTCACTTTTTTATGCTTCGCTTTTTCTTCCTTTTCCTTTTACCAAACAAAATTGTCTCAAAGATTCTGACAAAAGTATTTTAGAAAACATTCGTGAGAACAGGTCACCAGCCTTTTCTCCTTTTCCGACAATGTTTTTCTACCCTTTCAAAAACAAGTGTCATCATTCAACCACATTTTACTTTGACGTCTGCAAATGCTTTGACAAGTCTAAATTGTTGTCATATGGTAGTGTCAATGAACAGGCGAATTCATTTTGTTTGTAACCGTCAGACTGTCCCGTGCTGTTTAATTGTTGATTGCTACTTTAGCTGTCAGTGTTTACGACAAAACTAGGTGCCATTCAAGTGTTTTAAGGGAACTCTGTAATAACAGTAAGTGCCATTAACCGGCGCATGGTTGACGTTTTCCCATGATTACGTTTTTGTCTTTCCGATAATCTGTCATTTCTTGCTGCATGAGTTGTCTTAAAATAGGATTGACCTACATAAGTAACTTTTTTTGTATATATATGAGTCATGTTCTCTGAAAAAAGAGGCTTAATGCATCTGCAAAAAGTATCGATCCAAGTCAGCCTGCGCGGACAGCGCAGGCTGACCTGGGCCGAAACTTTTTGATTTTGGTAAATTTTCTGCATGTCAAAGGACCAGTGTACCTCATGATTCAGTCAGTTGTTAGGTAAAATGAATTTTATGGATCAATAATTATGTGATGGCTTGCTTGGTATCATACATCACGGAGATGCATTAAGCCCTCTTTTACCAGGGTATGGTTCATATATTTGTGGATATATAAATGTAGATCTATACCAGTATGTTGCAAACGATACTGGATTAACTTTCATACTATGATAACTAGAACCGTTGTAAGCCGAAAAGGCCCGCCCGGGTAGCTCAGTGGTTAGCGTATCTGACTCGTGATCCGGTGGTTGCGAGTTTGATACCCGCTTGAGGCAAACTTTCTTCTCTGCGATTTTTCACCTCTCACCTCTGATGCAGGTGAGAAAGTAGTCAGTGGCTTTGGAAAGAAAGTTGTTTCAGTACTGGTGTGAGAAAGCCAGGAACCACATGGGTGCGTCACTGACCGCCATGATATGACCTGAGCTGTTAAAATGTCATTAAACTCCAGTACAAACAAATGTAAGCCGACGAATTCCCACGACAGTTGCCTTTTCTCTTGATCAGAAGCCGCTTCTTTTTTACCAGTCAAAATGTGCGCATGATTTTTGGGAAAAAGAAAGAATGCTGGTAACCAGCAATTTCTCCATTTCCCACAATTTGTTCGACCATTTCAAAGACAGACATCATTTTTTGGGCTTCACCTAGTCTGTCGTCTGCAATTGTTTTCAGTTTGGATCAGTCTTAACCTTGTCGTTTGGTAAAAAAGGTGAAAGACTTAAAGTCTTAAGTCATATGACACTGTGTTAATCAATGATCGAACTGCACTGAGCAGTCTGATCGTACTTGTACATGATCCGAAAGAACATCATAAATTTCCCTTTGAATGATAAAACCTACGATCAAAGAAACTTACTGTTTTTCAGAGCAGTCATTGTCCTTTTTAGCGGATTTGTATAGCAAATTCGCTTACTGTAATCGTTCTGACCGGAACCAAATACATCATGCGTAACGACGCATGCGTACTCACACCGTACTGTGATATCGGTTTGACCTGAACCACATATACTGTCTGTCACGCTTGCGCCCATTCTACTTTCAGTTTTAGTGAATACACCTCAACTTCGCTTTCGTCACTACCGTATATACCGTCCTACGCATGTATACCCATAGTCCGAAATCTAATATCAGCAAAAAACTGCCTCAGATTTACGGATCAAATTATCACTCCTTAGTAGAACAATAGTTACTGCGCGGCTCGCTCGGCAGAACAATTTTGACTTTCCCTGCCCTTGCTAACTCCATTTTAAAACCATTGGACATGTGTTGTATGTGATGTTACTTTTTTATTACAACATATTACAGCTTTATGCTACTCCACAAATCCAGGACTTTGAGTTCTTTGATTTTCACTGATGCCAAGCCCCGATAGGGCAGTCGGTAGTTTACAGAACTTGAGAACACGGGAGAATCCCAGGCTCGGCCAATTTCTTTCCGAGGATTGATCGTCCTTGCGACAGGTTCATTCCTCTCTCACCGCTGATCATTGTGTGCTATTGGTTATGTGGGAAAGCAGCCAGTGGCTTGGGTAGAATTTTGTGCAAAGTAATGGTAAAAGAAATTCTAGGAAAGCAAGGATAAGTGCACTGGCCGCCACCTTGAAATTGAAATAATGTCGAAAATGGCGTTAAAACCATACAGTCAATCAATCATTTTTCTCTGAAAGTTTCATGAGGAGGCAAATGGTCTAAAGATACGGAAATAATGTACAAGACTTAACCACTCGTTTTCGTGAATTATTAATTCTTTCCTAATGAGACAGTTGTTGTGCTCCATTCTTTTCACAAGGAACGAAAGCTATATTTAACCAACGAGGATATTTAACCAATTAGGGGGATTAAAATGAAATTGAATTTGTCAATGAGGAGTTGAGTCTCTTGCAGACAGAGAGTGTGTGAGAGAGAGAGAGAGACAGAGAGAGACAGAGAGGGGGAGAGTGGTTGGTTCAAATAAAAAGCAGAGGGAAAAAACTGTGTTTTTGTGTCGGTGAAACTAACATATATTTTTGGAAATTCGTTTTTATTTCTACGATTGGTTGATTGATTGTATGGTGTTTAACGCCTTTTTCAACATTATTTCAGTTATATCGCGGCGGCCAGTGCACCTATCCATGCTTTCCTGAAGTTTCTTTTACCAGTACTCCGCACAATATTCTTTCCAAGCCACTGGCTGCTTTCCCACATAAGCATCGTCGAAACAATGGTCAAGGGTGAGATTATTCCTACGAGTAAGCTAGACCGTTTAGTTCAATCAACTTATTTCATGTCGCTGATGGTTTTGGTCTTTTTGTCTTCTCAATACTGCGTTAATCGCTAAGCTGCTAAGCGCGACTCACTGCCCTTTTGCGGACAGTGTAGATCAAGATCAGATTGCACAGAACGTGCAGTCTGATCTTGGATCTACACTTTCCGATAAGAAGATATTTCTCCCCCGAAATTGACTTTGAAATAGCAATATTTAGGTTTTTACCATTGACTTAAAAGATTTATTTAATTTCTTCAGCAGTATAACGGTTAATTTTCATTGATCTGGTTTCTTTGCCAAACAATTCCGTGTTTTAACAACACTGAGGAAAAAGCCTTTTTGAAAACAATGATGGAAAAGTAGAAAATGCTAGTAACCAGCATTTTCTCCTTTTCCCACGATGTCTTCTATCCTATCAGCGACAAATCTCATCATTTAAACCACATTTAATTTATCGTCTGCAAATGCTTTTAATTCGGACGTGTCTAAATTATTGTCATTTGTTATAGAGTTAAGCCAGTATTACAGTCATATCACGCGTACTCATATTTTCCTTGGCTCTGTAATACCGTGGTGTCCGTGGTTATGAGGTAGAGCGTCGGCCTCGTAATCAAAAGGTCCTGAGTTCGATACCCGGGAGCGGATGTCAACTTTGGAACTGTTCATTGGCCCACACATTCGGCGCGAGTACTGGTGTAGTTTCCAGGAAGCAGAATCGAGAGAGATTAATATAAGTTGTAAGAACTTGTTTCTCAATCGATGTAAAATAAATATGTTTAAACTAAACTAATACCTTGCGCAAGGATACTCTCTCGTAATTAGTGTCGCCACCTGAAATCTATCCAGGTTCCGTATTCACCAAACATTCTTAAGAAAATTCTTAGTCTTATCATCGAAAATTTTTCTGACTTTGAATGTAATACAACTCCTGATTGGCTAAACCAAATGGTTTAGCCAATCAGAGGTTGTGTTACTTTCAAATT
Organism: Tridacna gigas; assembly: GCA_945859785.2. Taxonomy (NCBI): domain Eukaryota; kingdom Metazoa; phylum Mollusca; class Bivalvia; order Cardiida; family Cardiidae; genus Tridacna; species Tridacna gigas. The sequence continues at coordinate 9,301,686 of OX244029.2, read as the reverse complement.
AAGAAAATCATCAAGAATTAGACCAAGATTGTCCTTAGGAATAGTTGTTGATTACGGACCCTAGGTTTCTTTATTACAAATCCATCTCCATACAGCTAAGCAACAATGGACCATGGTAAACCAAACGAATCGTTTTGAATAGAGCATAACCTCACAACACTTTTACTGATTGGTCAAACCATGTGGTTTAGCCAATCGGACATTGCCTTTCTTTAAGATTTAGAAAATTTTAAAAAATTATTCTAGGAATATTGTTAAGAATGGCCGGTGAGTACAGGCCATATTTATACTTACTCACTTTCAGCAAACTGCATCCTCAGGGTATCGTTTGATTGTAACAAAAAAGGGCGAGAATGGTTGCATTTTGCTACCTCGGTGAGTCCAAACACCCCCACCCTCCCTACTCTTCCCCCCCCCCCCCTCCCCCATTATGGTTCTACATGTTCTACATGTTCTTTAATTGGCAAAACTGCTCTGTTTTAAAAATGAGAATATTCGCAATGAAAATAGTCCTTAACATAATACATACAACCCCGTGTTTCAACAGCCCTTGGAAGAGGCATTCTGAAAACACTTGGGAACCGGAGAAAATGTTGAGAACTAGAATTTTCTCGTTTTCCAACAATTTCTCTACCTCTCCAAATAAAAAAAAAAATAAACAATCCCACTATCCTAGCCGTAACTGATTTGTCGTCTGCAAGTCGTTTCATTTGGACAGGTATAAAGTGTTATCGTATTTGTCAGGGTCGGTTACGAAACGGTAAAATTTGGACAAATCCAAAACGAAAGCATTTGCAGACGACAAGATAGATGTGACTCAAAAATTTAAATTTATTATGGGAATAGTAAAAAACATTGTAAAAACATGGTTGGCAGAGGAGTAAATGCTGGTTACCAGCATTTTCTCCTTTTCCAACAATGTTTTCAAAAGACTTCTTTCTCAGGGTCGTTAAAAGCAGTGATAGTATGATAACGATTTATCAGAATCGACGTTCTGATTATTATTGCCCTCTTTAGAGGGAAGTTTCAAATGCTTGTTAATATTCATCGATTTAGAGCATCTCAGCTCCTCACTTATTCTCGTCAGCTCCAATTTACACATTTAAAATAGCAGGTTAAATTGAACTTATCTATTCGCATGCACTGTATGATGCTTACAATTACATTTTAAAAATGACATCATCACTAACAAATTATTTGAAACGTGGTGTCCCGGACCGCATTAATTGCACACGTGTGCACTCGTTAGACCTATGTCGAATTTTAGTATCCAAATAACTTCTTGCGAGCTGGAGAAATTATACAGAATGGAGCAGAACATAAAAACAAAAATTAGTTCATCATGACTTGTACAAAGTACATTATCAGTGGCACATACAATATACAGTGCATGGAGATTACATCAATATGTTACGGAAATAGACATATAGGAAAGAAATACATGTCGGTTTAAAAGTATGTGAAGTAGAAGCTGTAGAGAGAGAAAATTCTTAAAAAAAAAAATAAATAAATAGAATTCTAAAATAAATAAATAAATAAATAAATAAAGGACCAGTCTATCTGATGATACAGTGGAGATACAGTGGAGATATATTTAGCCCCCTTTTGCCAGAGCATGACTCATATATAGTGTTAGGATTCTGAAAGGTCGGAGGTTTTTAAATCATATAACGAGAAAAAAATGGGCTTGATACTTTTTATGTGTAAAATGTCGTGAAACGGTAAAGAGAAAGGGGAATTAATGACAATTCTGCTTGATCCGGACGGAAGCAAAATTTAACGTGTTTTTGTTTGACGACTGGAAGCTTTTAAGACTTGTAAAAAAGTAAAAATTGAATCTCTTACAGATATTTTCATTACTGGGTGCCAAACAGTACCAACGACATTGTTGGAGAAAGGAAAGAAAACTTGAAAGATAGAAAAAAAGGCACTTGGAACCAGTACTGTCTTCGGATCTTGGACAAAACTCTGCTTGAACCAGTTTGAATGCCAGTAACCATTGATCAGAGCTGAGGGATATATATATATTGAACTATAATGGTCACTTTGTTTGTTTTCAGCCATGTTTTTTTTTATCGAATAGATCTATGACTATGATATTTTATGCTGGTCTAGCTAACATAACGACATCATCTGTCACTATATGTTTGAAACACGGGTTTCTTCAAAAGAGTTAAACTGTACTTTTTTCATTCATTCATTCATTCATTCATTCCCCGAGGAATTCATAGTGTCTCATGTGTACTTTTTTGTGTCTATTCAACGATAAACCTTGTTGCATACACCTATGATTTCCGGTGGGACGAATTAATTCTGTTGGAAGGATTATAATCAGTCCGCGGAAAGAAAATGGTCAAATTGGAGATTCGAACCAGCGACAGCCGGTCTTTAAGTCTAGCAAGCTACCGACTGTACAGGGTTTCTGCACCTTTAACTCTTAAGCTGCCAAGCGCGACTCATTAACCTTTTGCGGACAGTCTAGATCAAGATCAGACTGCACTGAACGTGCAGTCTGATCTTGTATCTACACAGTCCGATAAGGAGATATTGTTCTCCAAAAAGTAAGTTTGAAGTAACATTATTCGGGTTTTTACTATCTTCTTGAAAGTTTTATTTAACTTATTTAGAAGGATAAGAGGTAATATAAAGTCACTTTAATGCTTTGAAACCCCCATCCACGGAATTTGGTTACAACGAAATTGTTTTATTGACACCAAAGAGATTTTTCATATACCGAAGCTGTTGCGATATAACTGAAACAATGTAAAAACAGCATTAAAATCCACACAAACAAACATGGTATCATGGTATCATGGCAGAAGAAATTGGTATTCAGGTTAGAATACATGAAGTATTATCTTTTCTTCAGCGTGTTTTTTGGCTTTTTGTGCTATTTTGTAAACCAAAACCATTTCAAACAAGATTTTTCTTTAATGTTTGTTTCGGAGTTTAACGCCCTTTTAACGGTGTAGGTCATATCACAGCGGTCAGTTCACCTACGCATGTGTTTCCTGGATGACCCCGACCAGTACTGACACAACTTTCTTTCCAAGTCTATGACGACTTTTCCCACATGCATCAGAGGTGAGAGGCGAAAAATCGCCGAAAAGAAAGTTTGCCTCAACTGGGTATCGAACTCACAACCACCAGGTCACGAGTCAGATATGCTAACCACTGAGCTACCCGGGCGGGCGTTTCAAACAAGAAATGCCTTTTGAAAAAGGATAGACGGCGTAAGAGGTACTAGAATATGAATATTGAACGGTTTTTGGTTCGATACGAAGAAAAAGCTCGAAAAGTAACCTTGCCAGCTATTGTTTCTTTTTCCTCAATGTAATACATTTTGCTGAAAAGCGAAGTTTTCAAAAAGATTAATTTTCAAGTTTTTTGTATAGATCTATTCATTCTACATTCAATTCCATTTCAAAAAAGCAGCTGAGTTACGAAGCTGTACGAGGACGATTTATGTAAAGTGAACGGAATGAATTTTGCTTGATTGAATTGATAGAACGGTGTCTTACGCCGCTTTCAACATTATTTCAGTCATATCATCACTGCGACAGCTCAAATATTCATGTATTTCCTGGGTTTCACCAGTACTTGGCTAGGGCTCATAAGTGTCTTGTCCACTCCCACGACAAACCCAGCGGATACAGGAAGGCTCGAAACCCGGGGCCTCCAGAGAACGGGACCTACACTTTACCACTGAATCACGCAGGACTACTAATGAACCATGAATGAAACACATTGATAGAAACTTTCTTTGTTTGCCTGGTGTTAAACGCTGTTTTCAGTGCTTTTTCAGGTATTACCCTGCGATCAGTGAACCAATCTATGCTTTCCCGGAGTTTCTTTTTAACTGACTGACACACCACACGATATTCTTACGGAGCCACAGGCTGCTTTTCCACATAACCATTACCGAAACACTGATCAGCGGTGAGACAGGAATCATTTCTGTCGTAATAGCTATCATTAAATCCGCGGAAAGAAATTCGCCGAGCTAGAGACTCGAACCAACGAACCCTGGTTTTAAGCCCTGTTCGTTACCGACCGAGCTACCAGGCCTGGCATATATAAATGAGCCATTCTCGGACAAGAGGGGGTTTAATGCATCTCCGCGATCCATCATACCAAGCAAGACATCACACAATTAAAGATCCATAAAATTCTTTATGTCCAACAATCGACGGTATCATACGATAGACTAGTCCTTTGACATACAGAAAATTGACCTATGGCGAAAAGTTTCGGCCCAGGTCAGCCTGCGCGGACTGCGCAGGCTGACCTTGGTCGATACTTTTCGCAGATGCATTAAGCCCCCTTTTTCACAGAGCACGGCTCAAATATACAACCTCCTGAAACAGAGTTGTATTAGAGATGACTTTAAAAAGATCCTTGCAAATTAATTATATTTAAATCCTTTAAACACGACAAAATTTTAGACTTTCCAAAATGAAAGCCTTTGCAGAGGACAAGTTAAAGGTGATTCTAATTGTAGGGTTCGCCTTTCAAAGGGTAGAAAAAAACATTGTGGGGGGAAAAGGAGAAAATGCTGGTTACCAGCATTTTCTCCTTTTCCCCACAATGTTTTCAAGAGCCGTCTTCCTGAAGGTCATCAAAATTCGTGATTCTGTGGTAAAGTAAACACGAATCATTGATTTACTGAATGGTGTTTTTCGCCGCTTTCAACATTATTTCAGTCATATCGCGACGACAGCTTACATATTCATATATGTCTTGGGTTTCACCAGCACTAGCCTGGGGCTCTGAAGTGTCTTGTCCGAGGAAACTACCACGAAAAACCCAGTGCGTCCAGTAGGACTCGAACCAGGGACCGGCCTCCAGGTTATGAGTCCTCTACTTTACCACTAAGCCACGCAGGACCTCAAACATGAATTATGAGTGCAATCACAATGGTAAAGGAAATATTTTGATTAAATATGAAACTACTTTTTAGTACCATTTTCTTTCCATCTGCCACGACGTTTTCATCTTTGATCTGCTGCAGGGCGGAACAGAGACACACACACACACACACACACACACAAAGTCGTCTGCAGGAAATAATGTTGAATTGAAGATCGAACATATTACCTTTCTGAATTTTTTTCTATTTCAGGCCATAGCCAAAAGAGGGACTTTTGCAGACGGTATAGATCAAGATCAAACTGCACAGAACCTGCAGTATGATCCTGGATCTATATCGTCCGCTTATTCAGTCAGGGCGATAAGATATAATTATATCTGAGTTTAACCCTTAACCACACAATCCCGAGTTTTAACGACGCAGGAAAAGAAGGCTTTTGAAAAAATTGTACGAAACGGGAGAAAATACTGGCAACCAGCATTTTCTCCTTTTTCCTCACAATGTTTTTTCAACCCTTTCCAAACCAATTTCGAATTTTTGAGTCACATTTAATTTGTCGTCTGCGAATGCTTTCAATTTGGACCTGTTTAAAATTTTGTTGTTTGGTAAAGAATTAAACAAATTGTATTTTTAACTGTAGAAAGAAGGGAAGATGATATATTTGGCACTTAACCCGTTACCACACAACCCCGAGTTTTAACGACCCTGACGATGAAAACCCCTGAAAACATTGTGGGAAAGGAGAAAATGCTGGTTACCAGCATTTTCTCCTTTTCCCACATTGTTTTCTATCCTTTCACAAGCAAGTCTCGTCAATTTAGCCATGTTTGATTTGTCGTCTGGATATACTTCCAAATTGAACAAGTCTAAAATTTATCGTCTGGTAAAGGATTAAAGGATTAAAAGATTGAGAATATGGAAGAACAACTTGCTACTTACGTTGTCCGCTAAATCTCCGAATTATATTTTCCAAAAATGTATTCTGAGGCGCGACGAGGCCTCTTCTTGCGCCAGGCATGTTTTTATTTTTTATTCTACTGATGAATTAAAAGGTCGTTATAAATATCTATAAATCCACTTTTGTCGCTCCATTCTGTATGACAATCATAAAAAAAGCAATCACCACAATATTGCGAAATTTCTAAACCATCGATTTTTAACTAGATGACAATTAGATACACTTTTACGGATTTTCTTTAGAAAAAAATCATTTTTGCTGTTTTAAATGTCAGTTTACATCACCACAATATTGCGAAATTTCTAAACCATCGATTTTTAACTAGATGACAATTAGATACACTTTTACTGATTTTCTTTAGAAAAAAATCATTTTTGCTGTTTTAAATGTCAGTTTACATCGTTTTATAACCAGTTTTAAATCCAAAAGAATTTTTTCCCGACATTTTTTCTATCCTTCCTGGATATCAGAGGAAACTTTCAACGATCCTGGTCAATACCAACAATTTAACATAGCTTCGTCCTCGGAATCGATCTAGAATTGGAAACAATATTAATGTCCTTTTCAAACTCCGGACGCATGCGCAGAACAGGTAATTATTTACCTGATAGTTTATTTTTAACCGCGTCCTGTCAATTCCCAAGTGGGAATGTGTCTATAGTCACCATAGCGACGCTTGACAATCGAGTGAAGCTTACTAGCAGAAAATAATGGAGGCGATGACGTAAATGTCGTCTGCCAGCAGAGCAGGGAACCAAAATGATATTGGTTTCAGGCAAACCATCTGTGCTGTGTCTACCGGTGAACACAGCGGGGAACCAAAATGATATTGGTTTCAGGTAGAAATATGTGTTTCTGTCTAAAGAGTTGACATATTTCAACTATAGGCTTGTTGATCGTTTCTTTTTTTCTTTCTAATTGCTTGATCAAATATGCAACTGTAAGCTCGCAAACTATAGATATTCCAAGACTGTTAATCTGACTGGCAGACACATTTAGGTCCGCGACTCAATCTATTCCATGTGATCAGCTTTCAAACATATATGAGCCATGGTCTCTGAAAAGTGGATTTAAAACATCTGCAAAAAGTATCGACCAATGTCAGCCTGCGTAGACCTGTGTCAAAACTTTTGCTTTTGGTAAATTTTCTGCCTGTCCAAAGACTATGCTACCGCAGGAATCACCCGGTTGATATATAAACTGGATTTTCATGGATCAACAATCACTTGATGACTTGGGTTGTATAATTGATCGCAGGAATGCATTAGAACCCTCCTTTGCCAGGGCATGGCTTATATGGCGTGCAACATACGAAAAGGGGCCTTCAGACATATGCGTAAAAGTGTGTCGTCCCGGATCAGCCTGTGCAGTCTGTGACTTATCCGAGACGACACTTCCCGTTTTTGTGCGATTTTCTATTTCACGAAAGTCTACTGTATGAGAAAATCTTATGTAGTCGTAAAGTGCTGTCCCGGATTAGCCTGCGCGGATTGCGCAACACTTTACGCAATTGTCCGTAGGCCCCTTTTCGTGTGTTGCACGCCATTATTATGGATAGCATAACAAGAGCAGCATTTCCGAGCCTAGTAGTCTAGTCCATAACGTATCGGGCTTGTAATCCGGTGGTCGTTTGTTCGAAACCTTCTTAGCAAAATTCTAAATCGAAATGTGATTAAACTCCATTCAACAGCACGTCGTGAAAACAATATTAATCGGTAAAAGACGAATAATTTCTCTCTCACCAGTGAACTTAGTTTCGGCAGTTCTTATTTGAAAAAGCAGCCAGTACCCCGGAAGACTGTTTTGCGAGGTACTGGTAACAGAAACTCCGGGAAATGTTTGACTGGAACTGCGCAGACTGCTTACAATAATTGCAATAAGTTTGAGCCATGCTCTGTAAAAAGGGTGCTAAGTGCATTTACAAAAAGTATCAACCCAGGTCAGCCTGTGCAGTCCGTGCAGGCTGACCTGGTTCGGAACTTTTTGCTTTTGGTCAATTTTCCTGAATGTCAAAGGACCAGTGTACCTCATGATTCAGTAGGTTGTTATACAAAACTGATTTTAGGGGTGTATTCTACTGTGATGACTTGCTTGCTATTATGCATCATGGAGATGCATTAAGTTCCCTTCTCACAGAACACGGCTCATTTCTATTTCTTTCTTATCTTTGAATTTTTAGAACTCTAAGCAAAACCGTACGTGTTTCTGTATAAAACAAAGATCATTAGTAGAATGTCTTTTGCGGACAGTGCAGATCAATATGAGAATGCACGGAATATGCGGTTTGTCTTGGATCTGCGTTTTAAAACAATGAACTATTTTTATTCAGTCTGTAAGGCCTCTAGCCAATCATACATAAATATACGTACAAAACAATATAATGCATGCAGTGATGTGATAAAATAAATTTCAAAACTCGGACTAAACAGTCAGTATGCATTTTACAAATACAAATCATTCCTACGTTCATGTATAAGAAACATCGGAAAGAATGAATTTCCCTAACCTAAATTTAGATTTTTAACCCTTTACCACACAACCCCGAGTTTTAACGACCCCGAGAAAGAAGCCTTCAAAACATTGTGGGAAAAGGAGAAAATGCTGGTAACCAGCATTTTCTCCTTTTCCCACAATGTTTTCTACCCTATCAAAGACAGAAATCGTCACTTTAGCAACATTTAATTTGTCGTCTGCAAATGCTTTCAATTTGGTTCAGTCCTAAAATGTGAGGTTTGGTAAAGAGTTAAGGAAATTCATTCTTTCCGACAGAGAAAGATTGAAGATTTTATTTTATAATTAATTTCATGCTATTATCTCTGGATTGACCCATGAATTGATAAAATAGAGAAGGTTTATGAAAAGGCATTTTTCAATGGTAATGGAAAATAATTATTTTTCAACTGGTCATCTTCCTAGCACGAAAAAAAAGATGAAACTCATCTTCGATTACGTATATAATTCGTTTAAGGCATGATATAGTCTTGATCTTTTATATGAACATTGTTTCAAATGGGGACTCGAAGTTAATGTTGCCAAAATCTAAAATTGCAGTTTTCAGGAAGCAAGGTAGAATCAAGGCAAATGAGAGATGCTATTACAAAAATAACAAAATAAAAGTAGTCGATAATTTCAATTATTTAGGTGTTGTACCGAACTATACCGGGTCATTTATATTAAACAATCAGTATGCTGTCGGAAAAGCTCTTAAGGCCATGCATATTTATTTGCAAACATTTTGTAAACCCGAAAATTTTGTTAAAATTATTTGATGCCTTTGCCAAATTATCAACTTTGGGTGTCAAGTATTGGGGGAGGGAGGGGGGGGGGTTCACTAAATCCAAAGAGCTCGAGCGAATTCATCTTGGATTTTGTAAAATGATTCTTGGGGTGAACAGTCTACTTGCCATTCGCAAACAACGTGTCATCCCTTCGTCATGTAAACAAACCGTGAAGTGTCAAGGATCATGCATTGTAACGTTAAAAAGATAATGATAAACTGATTGTCGTTTGAAGCACATGCCTTTGAAGCTCCATTGGTTTATCACAGATCACTAGTATTTTCCTCGGTCGAACATCGAACACTTATGTAGGGACAATCGTGCATTGTCTGTATGTATAATGGAATACTGAAATTGTCACTAACACCGTTACTATAAATAGCACATTGACGACTGCCTCATTGTTGTATATAGTAAGACCTTGTCTTACTATATAGGAAATAGAGGCAGTCGTCAATGTGCTATTTATAGTAATGGTGTTCGATAATGAAAAATTCCGTATCCCGTGATAGACCAATAGAGTTTCAGTGGCCTATGTTTGAAGCAACTGATGGTCGTTTACTTTTGCCCACATATCATAAAGTGAATAGTATTTTATCTTGTTTAAATCCGTGTTTAAATGAAAGTATCTCGAATCGCAATGACTTCATACAAAAAACTATACGTTTTACAGAGTTTTCATTGCCATCACTTTTCAGTGACGTCCATTTACGTCACTTTCCAATGACGTCAGTTTTCAGTGTGTGTGTTGGGGCACTCAGAATGGAGATTCGATTTTGTAAGCGAACTCGATCCGTGAGACCATAAAACAGAAAAAAAAAAAAAATCACTTTAATACACGATGGAATGGTAAAACTTTGCAGTATAAGGAATGCTTTCTCTGGTCAGGTGGCAGGGCACTTTGTTCACGAATGTGGCCTTCGGCTCGGGCAGACATGATTGCAACAGCTGTGAACAAGTTTCCAAGTACCCTGTCACCTGACTGGATAACTAATAATGTTTGCCATATTGGCAATGAAGTAAGGCTCTTTATCAGGCAACGTGCAACACCAGTCGCTAGCGGTGGTACAAGCTCAATTCTTGATCAGGTCAATTATAACTGGATTAATTTTCTGGGCTCGTATTCATAAATCATTCTTAAAGTGGTTGGTCCCTCACCATCTTGCCAAGTACATAACCAACTGCCTCTACCATGAAGCTGACAGAATAAGTTGCGATGCCATATATCAATATTCCAGAGGGTAGGGGGTAAGGGATTAAGACTGTCTAGAGGCAACCGTCCACACTTAGCTAAATTACGGTCACATATGTTCAACAACCTGATATGGCCAAGGGTCAACATAGTATCTTTCTTTGACCATTTTAACCACCTTTTAACCAACAGGTTATCGTGACGCAGGAGAAGTACTTTCAAGTCGTTACGCTGTGCCATGAACGCAGTTTAATCGAAAACAAGGCTCTACTTACAGGCAATATTTCATACCCAGTACCAAAGTCAAGCATGAGCTCAGGTCACTGATATGGTCATGGGTCACAATATTATCTTCTTCTGGAGCCATATTCAAAAACCATTCTTTAAAACATTCTTATGTCTTAATATCTGGGACTTTCTACATTTGCATATAACACATCATCTGATTGGCTTATCCAAAATGGTTAAACCAATCAGAAGTTGCGTTACACTCAAATTTTGAAAATTCTGGAGAGTAAGACTAAGAATATTCTTAAGAATGGTTGGTGAATACGGAGCCTGGTCCACTTTGAATCCACGGTCAACCGACTGGGTAGGTAAATGACGGAGTAAATCGTAACGTTGTACCCATAATTCCACAAAGGGGTGATACAGGCTTGCCTACCCATGTGGCACAAAGACGACAACAGGAGCTTTCTCAGACGGTATATATTAAGGTCAGACTTTACGTCTATGCAATCTGATCTGGGACCTATACCATCTGCTTGTTTAGTCAAGCCTATGTGAGGCAAAATCTTTCCGAATATCAGAAAAGCCAGCAAAAGTAGTCAATATCATTTCTGGAGTTGAAAGAGTTAATCCGGGTCACCTTGGTCAACATTTAAGTCCTCTGCACATTTGATTAATAAAATGAATTACTACATGGCGAATTCGTCCCAATGGACGGGGTACCAGTTTTCACCGACTTTTATTATATCCATCGATCTAGATGAACAATACTCTATTTAAAAATTTCCAGGAAATGGTTTCGTGTCATTTAAAGCGATTTAGTTTTCATCTTTTTTTTTTTTTTCTTTTGTAAATCTATTTATGAAGATAATCGTCCTACCACAAGAGGATTGTCTGTTTTCATGCGTGCGTGCATGTGTCTTTTCGTGCGTGCGTTATCGTATGAACGTACTCCTATGTGTGATACAAGACCACGGTAAGGCTAAATAAGGAGAGGTATTGCATAGTATCATGTCGTATGTCACAGATTGCATAACTTACCGAGATAACGCCGCAACAAGACTTTTTTTTTTGTCAGAGAGTGGGCAACATCTCATATATTGCTCCTTTGTTCGAGACATAATATCTCTCAAAATATCAGACAGCGTTGATACATAAACATGATAAATTTATACTTTTCCGCGTTACGATAGTATAGCGGAAAAGAGTTGTCTTCTCGCTACGCAACTCTAAAATTGTTATGATCTTGTTATGAATTCCTGACCAATCAGAATGCATCCTGAAACGCGTACGGGTAAAATAGTACGTGGAGAAATCAGTTCTAGCGAGCACGTCGGCCTTAATACACTTTCATTTCATTTAATTAAATTATGGTTTTTAATATTGTCAGAGGAAATGTATTAGACGATTTACTGTACGAAATCCCACGTATGCCGCAGAGCAAGACGCTGAATTGTTTTGGGATACAGCTTTTTTCAGAGTAACTTCTCTGTTTTTTGTGGCTGGACGTCGCGTTCTTGTCTATGAAGTGGATTTATGTATCGTAAAATGTTATTTCAGCCTAGCTAGAATATGGTCTCATTGCTTTTAATGTTCTACCCCATGTCGGGGTTTTTGTTAACAGCGCCGCTGTATCTTACTGACATGCTCCAGTGTATCGATATAGCTGACATGCTCCGCTGTATTCAATAAAGAAAAGAGAAATGTATATCGCATTCATTTTGATTGTAAGTAGGGAGTGAAAGGCAGATTCATAGTAGAGAGTAGACATGATATTTATCTACACTGTCCACAAAGCACTTCACGTACACAAGTTTTGATAATTAACCCTTGGGCTGCTAACCGCGACTCACTGACCTTTTGCAGACAGTGTAGATCAAGAACAGACTGCACAGAACGTGCAGTCTGATATCTGATCTACACTGTCCGATAAGGAGATACCATTTTCCCAAAAAGTACCTTTGAAATAGCAAAATTTGGATTTTTCCTGTCGGTTTAAATGTTTCGTTCCATTTATTTAGCAGGATAAGGGTTAAATAAACCGACTGTGTGGCGTTTTATTTAGGACGTTTGCACACGATTTCCAAGAATATTTGTTACTATTCATTCTTCTCGTGTGGAAAGGCTGAGCCTATGAAATCTTGTATGAGATTTGTACCTCGTGATAATGATTTTGTCATTTCATTGGTCAACTACATGTATACTTTCTTCGATATTAAAAGCATTGTGCTATTTCTCCAGCGTCCAGAGATACAGCTGTCGCTAAATTTAGACGAGCAGGGCTCATACTTGAGGTGTTCATGATAGATTCTTGAACAAAGATCGTTTTTTCTCGTCGATACGCGCTAATTACTTGCAGGCAGATCTTGGTCTACACATTTCGCAAAGGACTTCATTAACCCTTTCCCAAACGACAAATTTTGGACTGCTCCAAATTGAAAGAGTTTGCAGACACAATTTTAAATTTGACGAAAATGGCAGAAAGGTCTCAAAAAGGGTAGAAAACACTCTGGGAAAAGGAGAAATTGCTCATTACGAGCAATTTCTCCTTTTCCCACAGTGTTTTCAAAAGACTTGTACTGCAGACACGTGAAAACCAGGGCTTGTTTGGGAAAGGGTTAAGTATGATTAGAAGAATACAGGATCATATCTACACCTCTACATAAACGAAACAAGTTTATCCAGTTACAGTATAACAAAGTCATACATCTTTATTTAACATAATCTGTTTGTCCCTAATTTTTAACGTGTCTGTTTGTTTGGTGTTTTCACACCGCTTACAACAATATTTGAGCTAAATCACCTATCCTTGCTTTTCAGATTTAAGCAATAAATCACCTATGGTGTTCTGCAGCATTTGGCAATCCTCGGATGATCCGCCGATCAAGTCCCTCGGCTGTATCACGTAGCTTGGGTATGCACCTACACAGTACATTTCTTCGCTGGAAGTACACCGCTTCACTGAAACCCGCTTGATACGGACGAAGTAAGAGGTAGGTACGGAATCGGCCGAGTTGTGACTAGTGGTTCTGTAGGTAACTCTCAGAATTATTACAAGCATTTCTTCTATTTCCACGATGTTTTCAAAAGTCCGTTCTCTCAAAGTCGTAAAAACTCGGGACTGTGTGGTAAAGGATTAAACCTAAAGTTAATTAAAATGGACCTTCTCAATCGGGAAAACTGACCAAAGCTTTGCAGTTTAAAGGATGTTTTTTCACAAACAAAGACAAACAGAATATTTAGCAAATAAACGTCAAATTTAGATCAAATATCAGACTGCGAAGAAGGTGCAGTCTGATCTTGATCCACACTGTTCGCAAAAGACAGTATGATCTTAATCCTTTAGGTGTACCTAACAGACAAAAGTTATGTTTGGCGCTTTCAGTATTGATGTCAAATGGCCGTTGTTTCTACATTGTCAAGAACGTCCAGGTTGATCGATACTATTGTATATCAACTTTACGTTTGACATCACGGCGAGTACTTCCGAACTCTTTAATGCTGAACTTTGTTTAGCATGGAATTCCAAAGTTATATGTATAACAATGGAATTCTATCCTCACATTGCAATAGACAGGCAATAATGGAATTTAATCGACATGTTATTTCAGGGTATTGAGATAAAACAAAGAAGTATTTCGTCTTTTTATGCAATTATCATTGACAATATTTACGAAATAACAAAATTTACTAAACCAAAATCATTGCACATTTTTTTTCTTTCCTTAATTACTTTGTTCAATAAAATCATTCATTTAACTTTAAACCGCTTAATAAATCAACTGAAATTATCAAGCCGATAGTAAAAAGCCAAATGTTAGCATTTTAAAGTTGCATTTTGGGGAAAAATATCTCCCTATAAGACAGTGTAGATCCAAGATTAGAGTGCACGTTCCGTGCAGTCTGATATTGGATTTACACTGTCCGAAAAAAGGTTTTTGAGTCGCGCTCAGCATCCTGAGAGTTAAACACTTCAGAGAATTTTCAGAGAAAGGAATTTTTAAGGGTATGTCAATAATATCTGCTTTCCGAAGTCTTAAAAATTGCCTATATACGCCCAATACGATTGACAATATTTTGTAGATCTTAGAATATTTACAATATCATTGGCAACCAGACTTAGTGTGTGCTAGCCGCTTTAATTTCAAAGTCTCCTAATATCTGAAGCAAACTTTTTTACCGCACATAGTCTAACAACAAAGTTCATTTATTTGTTTTATTTCTATTTATTTTGCATTGTAGTTAACCCGAAATTTCAACATTAAGGATTTATTACAGTCACTGCGACAGGATTCGTTCCCTTCCCACCTCTGATCATTAATAGGACGATTGTTTCGTGGGAAAGCTGCCAGCGGCTTGGGAAGATTATTTAGCGAAGTACGGGTAACAGAAACTCCCAGAAAGCATGGATAGGCGCACTGGCCGTGACATAGCTAAAATAATGTTGAAAACGGCGTTAAACCCCACACAAACGAACCAACTTTATTTCCGTTATATCGCGGTGACAAGTGCACCTATCTATGGTTTCTTGGAGTTTCTGTTACAAGTACCAGACATATTCTTCAAGAGCTACTGGCTGATTTTTCACATAACGGTCGTCGAAACAATCACCAGTGTTGGGAGAGGAATAAATCCTGTCGTGATGACTATCATCAATCTACAGAAAAAAGATTGGCCTGGCTGGGAATTCGAATAGGCGACCCCAGGTCCTCAAAATATGTACCTTAAAGACTAAGCTACCTTGACTAGAAAAAAAGAAAGAACTAAATATTTTAATAATGTTTATGTCAAAAGCACCATTTATTATGTCTTTCATGTTTACTTGACGAAAGTATTCACCGCCTACAATAAATAATAATAATAATAAAATTGAATAAGACAGGAATAGCTTATCAATTTACGCGTTTTAATTACAGGACGCGTGCTTATAGTATTTTATTGGTGTTCAGTTGATTTCCCAAAAGAGGGTGCTAGCATATGGGTAAACAAACCCTTCGGACACTGGGAATGAATTAACCCTCCCCCATACAACACATTTCAGACTCATCCAAACTGAAAATATCTGCAGAAGATAAACTCAAAATTGGTACAAATTGAACTAATTGTTCTCTCGTGGGATAGAACAGCTTGAGGGACAGGAGGATTTGCTTGTTACACAAGAAATTTCTCCATTTCCGCATCGAGTTTTGCTCTGTACACACGTTATAACACGGATTTGAGTATCCTGCTAAATAAAAGAAATAAATTTTTTTCAGCCGATAGTACAAAACCAAATTTTGCCATCTCAAAGGAATTTTTCGGGGGAAAGATGTCTCCTCATCGGACGGTGTAGATCCAAGATTAGACTTCACGTTCCGTGCAGTCTGATCTTTATCTACACTGTTCGCCAAAGGTTCCTGAGTCACGCTTAGCAGCCTAAGGGTTAAAGGCATTTTAGCGGACAATGAAATATCAAAGATCAGAGTGCAAAGAAATTTCTGTCTGATCTTAGGTCAAACGTGTTCGATATTGTATACCGAAAACGTTTTTATCAAAATATGCCTGAATTTGTGACAATTATAGTTTGCTTCTTTTATCCTCAAACTGCATATTAATATCTATTTCATTTGTTTTTAGCAGTCTCAGGAATAACTCTTTACCAGACGACACAAGTTTGGACTGATCCAAACTCAAACCGTTTGCAGACGACAAATTAAATGTGGCTCAAATAATGTAATTTGTCTTTAAACCAGTAGATAGTTCCACTGGAAAAGCAGAAAATGCTGTGCAATACCTGCAATGTATTCACAGATTTTAATCCTGTTTTTAATAAAGCAGAATTGTTTAGTAAAGGTAAAATATTTGATGAAGTATTTACAATCTACGGCCAGATGACTTTTACGTCAAAGGTCACGTGTATCCTATTAAATGACTGATACATGTATGTAATATTTTAGAAGGTCGCATTCGCATGAGAATATTACAGTATTTCTTGGACCTAATTGTCTATGTATCACGTCAGCTACAAAGTATAGCTGAACTTGGGCATTAAGTAATTTTATTGCATCCCGACGTTGGTCACGGCTCGGCCGATTCTGCAATTCTCAGTCACGTGACCCAAAATATGGCGACGCTTTTGAAACTCTCAATCGTTACAGCCAGAGCTATTTCGAAACTTCATCTAGTTACTACAGTGAAATTATCAAAATTTATCAACATGTCAATGGAAATTGTCAATAAAATTTAAGTCCTGTTCAAATATATTCCATACAAAAAAATGTTTGACAAGAGAAATGTATTTACGACGGTTGAAAAAAAAAAAAAATGTAAATTGAATTTTTAAGTTCAACTGAGCACGAAGTGTTCAAGGTAAGCTTTTGTGATCGTGCTGTGTCCGTCGTGTGTCGTCAGTCGTCAACTTTTACCTTGTGTGCTTAGGAAACTTGGTTAGGATGTTTGTCTGGATAATCTCATCTGGGACGAATTCGAAAACGGGTCATGTCGGGTCAAAAACTAGGTCACTAGGTCAAATCTTAGCCTAACCCTAACCTTGTGTACGCTCTAGAGGCCACATTTCCAGTCCAATACTCATGAAATTTCGTTGGAATGTTTGTCTTGATAATATCTCAGACGAGTTCGAAAATGACTCAAGTCGGGTAAAAAACAAGGTCACTAGCTTAAATCTATGAAAAACCTTGTGTACGCTCTAGAGACCATATTTACGGTCCAATAATCAGGAAAAGTGGTCAGAATGTTTGTCTTGATAATATCTCGGGCAAGTCCGAAAATGGGTCTTGTCAGGTCAAACACAATGTCACTAGGTCAAATCTTGCAGAAACCTTGTGGTCGTTCTGGAGGCCACATTTTCAGTCTACTACTCATAAAACTTTGTCAGAATCTTTGTCTTGATGATATCTCAAACGAGTTTAAAAATGGGTCACGTCAGGTAAAAAACTAGGTCACTGGATCAAATCTTTGCAAAACATTGTGTATGCTCTAGAGGCCACATTTTGTTCCATACTCATGAAACTTTGTCAGAATGTTTGCCTTTATGGTATCTCATACGAGTTTGAAAATGGTTCCCGCATGGTAAAAAACTGGGTCACTGGGTCAAGTCTTTGAAAAACATTGTGTATGCTCTAGAGTCAACATTTTAAGTCCAATACTCTTGAAAATTGGCCAGAATGTTTGTCTTGATGATATCTCGGACGAGTTTGAAAATGGGTAAAAAGGGTCAAAAGCTACGTCACCTGGTCAAGTATTTACAAAACCGTATGTTTGCTGTAGAGGTCGATAAGGAGTGATTAAAAGACTATTATCGCCTGGATCAAGGCTATATAGATACGAGCACTTGTTTGAAACAAATGCAAGGGAAAAAACCCATCACACAGTGTGATGTGAAACGGCTTGATTATTCCGCCCAATGATCGTTTTTTTTAAAGCAAAAGCTGACGATAATGATGTAGAAGTGGTAGTTCTGGCTGTAATAGAAGCAGAAGCAGCAAAGTATTATGAGGATGATGATGAGGAGGAGGACCTACCAGAGCGAAGTATCTGCTATGTACATTACCAGGGTCCGTATTCACCAACCATGCTTAAGAACGTTCATAGACTTATTCTTCAGGATTTTCCAAGTTTGAAAGTAACACAACTTCTGATTGGCTAAACCATATGGTTTAGCCAATCAGAAGGTGTGTTACTTTCAAATTTGGAAAATTTTGAAGAACAAGACCGAGAATGTTCTTAAGAATGGTTGGTGAATACGGACCCAGGTGTAAGGCAAATGTTAAACACATGCGATAAAATTTCAAGACCGTTTTTGTACATGACTGGGCCACGTAATAACGGACGGCATTGATCGAAGGTCAGGTGGTACGTTCAGTATGAATCTAAAACGCCCACAAGAACACCATATGAGCCATCCTCTGGCACAAGGGGACTTAATGCATCTCCAGGATGCATTTTAATACCAATCAAGTCATCACATAATTTTGGACCCATGAAATCCGTTTTATCGAATAATCGACTGGATTTGGAGCTAGAATGGCCCTTAGACGTGCAGAAAATTGACAAATGGCAAAAAGTTCTGACCCATATCAGCCTGCGGGGACTGCGCAGGCTGACATTGGTCGATAGCCTTTTGCAGATGTATTTAGCCTCACTCTTCACAAAGCATAGCTCACTCCTATCTACTCCTAACCTTTATTTGTTTTGAAACTAATTGTAATTGAAAACTATTCGATAAAATTTGTTGTTAGAATGGAAATCTATTGTTAAATAGCCATTGATTCAACCCCTTGAAAAGAAGCATTTTGAAAACATTGTGGAAAAAGGAGAAAATGCCGGTAACCAGCATTTTCTCCTTTTTCCACAATGTTTTCTAACCTTTCAGCATTTGAGCCATAATTAATTTGTCGTCTGCAAATTTCTTTCAATTTTGACCAGTCATAAATTTTGTCGTTTGGTAAAGAGTTAAACTGCTAAATCAGTCAACCCTTTACCAATAGATTGTGTGTTTTAACGACTCTCAGGGAAAAAAGCTTTTGAAAACACTGGACAAAAAAAGAAAAATACTGTTAACCAGCATTTTCTTTCCTTTTCCGATTTTTTTTTAAACATCCCTCCTCCTGATGGACGTTGAAATGCTCTTTCCCTTTGCCTTTCTCCTTAAGGGTTGTTGATTTCTGCGTCTCTCTTCCTCTGCCTGCCTGTCTGTCTGTCTGTCTGTCTCTCTCTCCCTCTCTTTACCTTGTAGATCAAGATGAACCTGTAGCC
The DNA here is from genome assembly GCA_945859785.2 of Tridacna gigas. NCBI lineage: Eukaryota > Metazoa > Mollusca > Bivalvia > Cardiida > Cardiidae > Tridacna > Tridacna gigas. The sequence continues at coordinate 9,282,406 of OX244029.2, read as the reverse complement.
CTGAAACAGTAAAATCGAAGACTGTCTTGTTGACTGAATTTGTCCATTTCAGATGAGCAGCGCTGTGGCAAAAGATGATTTATTACATCTTCCCAATGCATTACACCAAACAAGGCATCATATTATTATAAAGCCCTAAATTCCATTTTGTCTAACAACTGACTGACTGATTCCAGAGGCAGTATACTCCTTTGACATGCAGAAAACTGACCAAAAGTAGAAAGTTTCGGCACAGGTCTACCTGCACGGACTGCGCTGGCTGACCTATGACGATACTTTTTTGCAGATTGTTACGGGAGATCACTCCTTCCTTACGGCATAGCTTCTTCCCGTATAAAATCAATAACTGCCAGCTGCGTTGGAGAGAATTCTCTTTAGCTCAGGGGTTAGTGTATTGGTCTTTTAAACCTCGATAATCGACGATATTCGCCGCACGGGTTCGAATCCCAGCCGTGGCGGTTTGAGCTATACATTTGTTGCGAACTTTCATGTTCGTAAGATGCGGGCTCGTCCGGGATTGGCCATTGAGCCATTTGTTGTGTATAAAAATTGCCCGTTATTGGCCATTGAGCCATTTTTGCCTAAATAATAGACTTCCTGCCTAATAAGGCTTTCCGTCATCAAAATGACGACTTATCTTAAGAGGGGGTGTGTTACGGGAGATTACTCCTTCCGTATGGAATAGCTTCTTCCCGTATAAAATCTATACCTGACAACTGCATTGGAGGGAATTCTCTTTAGCTCAGGGGTTAGTGTATTGGTCTTTCAAACCTCGATAAACGAGGATATCTGCTGCACGGGTTCGAATCCCTGCCGGGGCGGTTTGCATTTGAGCTATGCATTTGTTGCGAACTTTCATGTTCGTAAGAAGATGCATTACACACCTTTTCACAGAGCATTGCCCATATATTTGACATCTGCAAGCCTTAACTGCTTGTTTGTACGGTGTCAGCATTATTTCAGTTATATTGCGGCGGCAAGTGCACCTATCCATGCTTTCCTAGAATTTCTTTTACCTGCACTGCGCACGATACTCTTCCTAAGCTACTGGCTGCTTTTCTATATAACCATCGTCTGAACAATGATCAGCGATGAAAGAGGAATTAATCCAGTTGCCATGACTATCATCAATTCACGGAAAGAAGTTGGTACAGCTGGCGATTCGAACCAGCGACCTCTCAGTCTCAAGTCCTGTACCCTTCCAACTTCATCACCGGATTCGGCGCAACCTTTAACTCTTTACTATACGACAAAATTTTAGACTGGCCCGAATTGAAAGCATATGCGGACGGCTAATCAAATGTGGCTGAAGGTGTCTATGAATGAGTAGAAAACATTGTGGGAAATGGAGAAAATGCTGGTTTGCAGCATTTTCTCCTTTTCCCACAATGTTTTTAAAAGCCCTTTCGTTGAAAATCGGGATTTTTTTAGTAAAAGGTTAACTGATTTTCGATTTAACAGACGATAAACTTAAAGGCCTCATGCACACTGAATACATTTGCAGACGATATACAAAGAGGATATTTGTTGGTGTTTTTTTTTTCGGTGAAAGATCAATATTTATTTATTTCATCGAGTGAACATCATTGGTAATATTTTCACGAGTGGCGCAGCCATGAGTGAAATATTAAGGATGATATTCACACGATGAAATAAATTTCGATATTTCACCGAAAAAAAAAATCTATAGTTGTGTTCGGTAATTCCCCGTGGCGTACCCCGCCCCCGCTCCCCCCCCCCCCCCCCCCCCCCAACGCAGTACCATGATTACGTAAAGCGTGAAAAATATAGCGTAAATTACGTCATATTTCCCTCTATTTGAATGACACTCGATGATTACCTAGGTAACTAGTGCGCGGGAACTACCGTTTCCGCCTTCAATTGAAGGGTTGGAAAGTATGAAATAGGTATTTTCACAGGTCGTAACCATGAGGTATCAAACCATAATCCACCAATTTCTCTCGATAAACTGCCGAAAAAAATGAAATAAATATTTCTTAAAAGATAGTTTGTCTTCAAAGGATAGAAAACATAATAGGAAAAGAATTGAATGCTAGTAATGAGTATTTTCTCGTTTTTTCCAGGGAAGTTTAAAAAGCCCTGTTCCTCTGTAGAAAATGGGACCGTAGAGGGTCATATTAAACCTTTACCGAAGGATACCGTAATTTTTCACCTTTGAAGGAAAGGCTTTTGAAAACATCGTGGAAAACGAAGAAACTGATGATAAGCAATATTTCTCTCTATTTCCCTCTATATTTTCTACCTTTCAAAAGAAAAATCCAAACATTTAGCCGCATTCAATTCGTAGTCAGCAATTGCTTTCAATTTGGACAAGTCCAACATTTTGTGTGGGGTCCTGTGTGGCTCAGTGGTTAAGTGTATGACTCTTGACCTAGAGGTCCTTGATTTGAGCCTCACTGGATCCACTAGTTTTTTCGTCGGAGTGTCCTTGGGCAAGACACTTCAGAGCCCTAGCCTAGTACTGGTGGAAATAAATGAACATGTGAGCTGTCGCCGTGATATGACTGAAATAATGTTGAAAGCCGCGTAAAACACAACTGAATCAATAAGTCAATATCGATCAATCAATCAATCAATCAATCAATCGATCAGCAACTGCTTTAAATTTGGACAAGTCTAACATTTTGTCATCTGGCCAAGAGTTAACCAATACTAATTATTGGTTTTACAGGCTTAATTTTCACATGCCGCTAAACATCTCGTTACCATCAAGACAATGAAATAATTGGACATGTTTCAATAAATCCATTGTGGTAAATGATATCTTTATAAAGTGTTGAACATAATCGAGTTCCATTGTTCACATCTCTAAATGTATATTTTTTCCTACAAGTATTTATCAATATTTATGTGTGTAAAACACTAATGCGTATGCATGGGTGTATTTTGTTCAAAAGGAAGGACATGTTCAAATTTGTCATTTGTGATAATGAAGTGAAATTCTGATTGATAGAAGATGTAATCAGTTGTTTCAGAATGGTGTTCGCTAAGGACTGAGTAAGTTTTAGCAATTGTGGTAAAAAATATGTATGTATATTTTTTTAATGTGGGTCTCCGAACGCATTGAATTAGTTAAATGTCTTTCGCACTCAAGTTAAAAACCATGACCTTGCTTCGTGAATAAAGCAGGTCAAAAGTATATTAATCCACAATGCACTAGCCGTAACTTAAGTTATGTCTGCGGACAACGTAGATCAAGAGCAGACAGCACATAGCACGCTGTCTGACCTATGACCCACACTGCTTGACTTTCTTGAGACATCTGGCAAATGAGAATTAAAGTTTGGTCTTTTGTATCATAGAAGACGCCATTTAATTTTTTACATTTTTTTTAAAGCTTTTGGGGTTAAATTTATCTAAGATTTCAAAGTGGGACTTTAGCCCTACCAACAACTTAGGGCGAAAGTATATTCTTAGCAGCGCTCTGGGGAAAGAGGTTTTCATACGTATTGCGTAATGCATTATATCAAGCCAGCGAGCGCATAATTATGAATCCATTTGGTCTAAAAAAGGCCGAGTTAAGACGAAGAAGGGTCCTTTGACAGACAGAAAATTTACTTATAACAAGAAAATTCGACCCATGTCAGCCTGCGCGGACTATGCAGGCTGAAATGGATTGACACACTTCGCAGATGCAATCAATCACCTTTTCACAGAGCATGGCTCAATTTTTACTTCTATTGGAGCAGCTAGAGAGGGTCGCCGGGCTCCAGCAAGGCCAAGGACAATCATGTTTCACTGTCTGGAATGTTAGAAATGTTACTGTATTAACCCCTTACCATACAATCCCGAGTTTTAAAGGCTCTGGAGGAGGAGACTTTTGAAAACACTGTGGGGGAAAAAGAGAAAATGCTGGTAACCAGCATTTTCTCCTTTTCCCCCACCGTGTTTTCTACACGTTCAGAGACCAATACCATTTTTCAAGCTGCAGTTAATTTGTCGCCTGGAAAGGCTTTCACTTACTGTCTTTTAGTAAAACGTTAAATCTGTTATTGAAAGCAGATAGTTTTCTGGTTCGAGCGCTCATATGGGAAGTAAGGTCTAACTCTTTAAAGAACGACACATTTTTGGAATGGACCAATGTCAAAGCATTTGCAGAAGACAAATTCTTCGTCCTGATGATTTCTATTTTTGGGGCTCTTATAAGTCGTAAAAACCTGAAGTACAAGTGACACAAAAAAGAAATATCGTAGGTTTACTCAAGATGTTACGGTGGCACAAAAGTGACATGGAAGATATATTTTATACTACGTGCGCACGTAATAGTTATTACGTGCGCACGTATTAGTTAATACGTGCGCACGTATTAGCTACTGCGTGCGCACGTACTAGCTACTGCGTGCGCACGTAATAACTAATACGTGCGCACGTAATACTATTGCGTGCGCACGTATTAGCTAATACGTGCGCACGTATTAACTAATACGTGCGCACGCAATAGTATTACGTGCGCACGCAGTAGCTAATACGTGCGCACGTATTAACTAATACGTGCGTACGTATTAACTAATACGTGCGCACGTAATAATCGACCAATCAGTTTATAAGGAACAGAAGCCATATTGTTGCGAGGGAAGGGCAAAATTACATTGGTCCAACACGGCAACAGATGTGCATACATCTGACACCCAAGTAAAAAATCAAGTAGAGCTATTATTTCTTAAATCGTTTAGGCATACTGCGATTATTTTAAGTATCTGTACCTTGGTACGGTACAGTAACTATTAATACTCTAGCCTACGGTCCATCGAATTACCCCAAACCACCCCAAAACACCCCAAACCACCTTTTATCATATAAAATTAATACTGTGGTGGGGTTGGGGTGGAATGATTTGTAGGGTACGAAAGACTGATGAGCTATACAAGGAGTTTTGTCACCGAAAACTACCCAAAACACCTCAAGAAAACAAAAAAGGCGTTTAAAGTGATATCATTTTACAACGGTTTAAGATGCAGGAACAGTATAAATCAAATTGAAAATGGCATACACAATAATTAATTTTCCTTAAACTGAAATATCTATGGTTCAAAAGATGTAGTTTGAATGCCTAACACCGTGGACCCCAATCAGACTGTTACTTTAGTAGCAGTCTGATGATCTGGCTGCACAATGTTTGCATATATCTAACTTCCCTAAAACTTATATAAATTACGGTATCTGTTGCCATTCTGACTACATATAGTTTGGAGGCACGAACGAACTTTTTCAGGCAGTCAGACATGACCAAACATTATGGACCCAGATCAGACTGCTCCTTCAAGGGACAGTTGGATCTTCATGGGCGGATCCAGAGGGGGGGACCGGGGGTCCGGACCCCCCCTGGAATTTTGGAAAAATGTGGTTATCGGATTCGTGAAATGGTACTGGTTTGATATTGCACAGCATTTATGTAAAATACAGTCATGAATATAAAAAATAAACGGTTCTAAATGTGGAGACCTCCTCATGGTTAGAACTGGAAACGTTGACTTACATCCACTGAAATCCGAAATCAAAGTATCATATAATAAGAAGAGTGCGTTTGCGGTGGGACCCCCCCTGAGAAAGATATCTGGATCCGCGCATGATCTGGGTCCACAAAGTTTCCCTTTCTGACAGCATGACTACATATAGTTTGGAGGTATGAACGAACTTTTTCAGACAGTCAGACATTAGCAAACATAATGTACCCAGATTAGACTGCTCCTTTAAGGGGCAGTCGGATCTGGGTCCACAAAGGTTGCCATTCTGACAGCATGACTACATATAGTTTGGAGGCATGAACGAACTTTTTCAGACAGACAGACATGACCAAACATAATGTACCCAGATTAGACTGCTCCTTCAAGGGGCAGTCGGATCTGGGTCCACAATGCTTGCCATTGTGACTACATATAGGTTGGAGGCATGAACGAACATTTTCAGACAATCAGACATGACCAAACATAATGTACCTAGATTAGACTGCTCCTTCAAGGGGCAGTCGGATCTGGTTCCACAATGTTTGCCATTCTGACTACATATAGGTTGGAGGCATGAACGAACTTTTTCAGACAGTCAGACATGACCAAACATAATGTACCCAGATCAGACTGCTCCTTCAAGGGGCAGTCGGATCTGGGTCCACAATGCTTGCCATTCTAACTACATATAGAGGCATGAACGAACTTTTTCAGACAGTCAGACATGACCAAACATAATGGACCCAGATCAGACTGCTCTTTCAAGGGGCAGTCGGATCCGGGTCCACAATGTTTGCCATTCTGATTACATATAGTTTGGAGGCATGAACGAACTTTTTCAGACAGTCAGACATTATGGTCCCAGATCTCAGTGGGGCCAAAAAGTCTCTAGCGCATGTAGGCCTAATGCATGTAGTCCTTTTATCCTTAGGCTAACGTGACAGGACGTAATATAGATATTTTTTGTTAAAAGTGATCCTTACCCAACAATTCAACCAACCCTTACTGTATTAATAATTTTATATCATATAAAAGGTGTTTCGGGGTGGTTTGGGATGTTTTGGGGTGGTTTGGGGTGTTTTGGGGTGGTTTGGGGTAATTCGATGGACCGTAGGCTAGAGTATTAATAGTTACTGTACCGTACCAAGGTACAGATACTTAAAATAATCGCAGTATGCCTAAACGATTTAAGAAATAATAGCTCTACTTGATTTTTTACTTGGGTGTCAGATGTATGCACATCTGTTGCCGTGTTGGACCAATGTAATTTTGCCCTTCCCTCGCAACAATATGGCTTCTGTTCCTTATAAACTGATTGGTCGATTATTACGTGCGCACGTATTAGTTAATACGTGCGCACGTATTAGTTAATACGTGCGCACGTATTAGTTAATACGTGCGCACGTATTAGCTACTGCGTGCGCACGTAATACTATTGCGTGCGCACGTATTAGTTAATACGTGCGCACGTATTAGTTAATACGTGCGCACGTATTAGCTAATACGTGCGCACGCAATAGTATTACGTGCGCACGTATTAGTTATTACGTGCGCACGCAGTAGCTAGTACGTGCGCACGCAGTAGCTAATACGTGCGCACGTATTAACTAATACGTGCGCACGTAATAACTATTACGTGCGCACGTAGTATAAAATATATCTTCCATGTCACTTTTGTGCCACCGTAAGATGTCAGGGTAAGGTAGTAAAAAGTGGAAATGTTGTAGAAAAGACTTGTATTTTTACTTATCAAGTTCTGTATAATGTGCGGGGGGGGAGGGGGGGGGGTTGTATGCTTAAAGTAAGATTTTTCTTTTTTTCAATATTCCAGAGAAGTAATGCGTTCTTGCAAAAGCTTTCGGTTTAACTTGAATTGAAATTCATTTAACAATCCATTACGATCAACTATTTGATTTAAATACAAACTGACTAAAACAACATACGAATAGCAGTACTTTGGGGTCTTTTTCACACACATGGACTATTTGAAATGCCTTTTTCACTTAAGTACTTTTATAAGCTGTATTTCTTCGATAATAATCACACATCTTCACGGTTACCTTTTTGCTGTGCCATATTTTTTTCTCTCATCAGTAACTTGCAATTATAGAGGTAAATATTTCCTAAAGGCAATAAATTCGACCTAGTCCACTGACGTGATTAAATCCTTACCTGCTTCACGTACATATACATAGCTTCACGGATGAATGGTGCAAATCAACAGGTACATGTATTATGTATTTCAGAAAAAGAGTTAGGGATGGAGGATGAGCTAGAACTGTCAATCAACTCGTCAGACGCAGAGGAAGTCCGCCTACATTACGACAGGAGAGGCAAACGAGAGCTCCCAGAACTTTTGAAAAAGAAACGCGATGAATGGATAGACGTTCCCATTCATGTGGCTATCTCTGGCAGTATAGGTGTCGGCACGTCTAGTTTTATCAACGCAGTTAGAAATATCAAAGATGACCATAAGATTGGTGCAGAGCTCAATGTAACTCAGACAACAATCGAGCCCATACCTTACTCTCATCCAAATAAACATTACCTCAAATTTTGGGACCTTCCCCAAATAGGATCAAGAGCTTTCACTAGGGATTTGTACCTTAAAAACATAAATTTCAAACGGTATGATTATTTTCTGATTTTCACAAATAACCATTTTACAGCCGATGACTTGTGGTTTGCAAATCAAATACTTACAGCAGACAAAAAGTGTTATTTTGTCCGTACTTGTCTAGATTTAGATATCGAAAGAGCACAAAAAGAGAGCGCCAAGTCAGATCCAGTAAGTGTTCAAAAGCAAGTGATTACTGCCATTAGAGAAGATCTCGTTAAATCACTCAAGATTGCAAATTTTAAGCCAGACCAGGTGTATTTAATTACGAACAATGATGTTACAAAATATGACTTTCCAAAATTGGCCCATCGTATGATAGTCGATCTATCAGACCGGAAATGGGAAGCAATGGCCATGACGTTGCAGATATTCGCAGCTGAGGTGATACATGAAAAACGTAGAGCATTACAGAAGAGGGTCTGGTTGACAGCAATTTTGTCTGGAATGGGAGACCTACAGCATGTGTACGGATTGCAATACGATATAAATGCGGAGCTTCTTATTGCTGAAGTCCAGGAATTTCGGCGACAGTTTTGTCTCGACGAAGTATCCTTGTTAAGGATGGCAAGGTCTATTGATACGTCATTAGAAAACCTTAAAAAGGCATCTAAGTTTAAAACTAACTATTCTCAACTAGCAGATGGAGGGCTTCTAAGTTTATACAAAACTTGGAGCGTCTATGACGTTACGGAAGGAATCACGCAAAGTTTTGCGCCAATTTTAGGAAATCTCATCACCGGAAACGCTGCATTCGGAGCAACGTATTTTGTTATGAACAAGCTGTTAGATATGATGGAGACAGACGCATTACGTTTGATAGAGTTTGTTAAATACAGAAGGGGTGAAGCTACATAGTACATAGTGCATGAACGTAAATGTGTCGAAAAGTGCGGTCATCACAATTACTGAAAATTGTAGCTTTCATAACTGTATTAACATAAACTTGCATATAATTGTTGTAGGCTTTTGAAGCAGTCATTTTGTACGTTTAGGACCCTAGTGTCGAGTCAGGATTCTCTATATTGCTCGTTAGTTGCGGTAGTGAAACTGTTACTTTGAAATTTGACCTTCGATTTCAACCACAAAGCTGATCGCATAGCTGTGTCCGTGCGCAAGGCAGCACTTAGATCAAGCCTTATAGTAATGAAACCAAGGAAGCACATGAAAAGTGAGCTATCGCGGCAATATTACTGAACGAGGCTACAGTTGAGGATACATGCAAATTTTTCCAAAAGTGAACAGAACTATATACTACTTCATGTATATTATTTGAAAGAGTCTTTTATGTGAACTTGCGTGTGTATAAGGCTTATCATTTATAACACGAAACCTCCGTAGTCAAAATAATTAATTCCACTTTCCCTAACGTCTAAAAAATACACCTCAGTTGTAAATGAAAGAAATATTGTAATGAATCACCCTTTACTACACAATCCCGAAGTTTAAAAACCCTAAGAAAGCTTTTGAAAGCATCGTAGGAAAAGGAGAAAATGCTGGTTACCAGCATTTTCTCCTTTTCCTACAATGTTTTCTACCCTATCAGAGAATATTCCATTATATGAGCCCCATTTAATTTGTTGTCTAGTAATACTTTCAATATGGACAGGTTTGGAATTCTGTCGTTTGGTAGAGTTCAATAGAGAAGCAGGCAGTGCAGATCCAAGATGAAAACATAAGACTGCATGTTCTGTGCTTGTAGCTTGTACTTTACGGGCCACAAAGGTTACGTTTGTCAGTCCTAGCAGTGCAAGGTTCAATCTTTAGAAAAATAAAATCGTGTGAGCAAAATAAGATTTTAAAAGCCTTGCTCCATCATGGTCAAGGTAAGCAGTCTTTGGTAACAAGATGAAGATCACCCTAGACAGAACTTGTTAAGTTGATTTGATTCTAAAGTTTACTATTACAAAATACCCCAAATGTATAGATCTATTAATTTTCATATCTTGAAATACTTCAACTTTAACTTTTTAATGGTGAAATACTTCTTTCGTCGTAAAATAGATAAATTTAATAAATAATGATTCTCTTTTGTTTTGTTTTCCGCTACCTACTATTTTATTGCAAAGGAAGTAAAGTCTTGGTCATAGATGGTATCAGACGGCTTGCATGGATCAAGATCAGACTGCAAGATCTCTACGGTCTCACATCTTGATCTGTATCTTCTGCAAATACAGCTATCATCGCCCTAGGCTTTGAAGGGGCGATCTGAAATTAGAATAGATATGCATTTTTTTTAATAAGCTTGGTTTTATTTCTTTGTTTTTTGTATGTGTAAACTTCAGGGCTTTGTTAAGATATAACGAACTTGGACTGCGTATACAAGCATGTGGTGATATTTTGGTATTCTTTTGCACAAGTCAGCATACGCTGAAGTTCGTTTGCTCTTCGTTCTAAGTTCGTTTTCAGTACTTTCGTGTAAGTCGATGTTTGATCGGCGCGTAAAAAATTATATGCATGCACAAATTTTTTTGACTTTTGACATCGGTAAGTAGCGGGTTCACTCTATGACCGCCATTCTGACGGCTTGTTCGTAAGCAGTAAGAGAATGGTTTGCTACCTCTATGGTGGCATTCGTGCAACAAAATTCTTTAAAAAGCACATATTGCTATTTATTAACAAAAACAGCGTGTTTTCAACGTTCTTCGTCTTAACTCTTTACCGCTCAAAAAGATTTTTTGACTTCGCTACCGAAAGCATTTGCCGACTACAGATTTAATGTACCTAAAATGAAGGAATGTCTTTGAAAATGAAGAAAATACTGTGGGAAAAGGAGAAAAATGTTAGTTACCAGCATTTCCCCTTTTCCTACAATGTTTTGAAAAGCCTTCTTCTCGAAGGTCGTTAAAACTCGGGATTGTGTGGTAAAGGGGTATTTGATCAAGGGTGCACGCGGAGAGCACACAACGCGTTGAGAGATCTTTTTCGTTAAAATGTATGCAGCTATTCATTTGTTGTGAACTCTTTCTGTTGTCATATCAAATTCGTTTGCAGCTAGTTGTGTTTTCCCTTCCTTTCCCCGCCCCCTCCTCGGATGAAATCCGTCTAGTTTTTATGTGTGTGTATGTGTATGGAACGCCATAGCTGTCGTATGTTAACATAATTTGATTTTTTTTTATATAAGATTTCATTTTGTCGGACAGATCTGTAACTATGTCTACCTGCAGAGCTCCAGATAAGAGGGAGTGATGGTATTCTAAATCCATTATTTCTCTTCCAAACCCTATGTTGTGGGTACTCATTAGAATCGTCTCATAGGGTTTAGTGGAGAATAATCAATATTTTCAATTTTGAAATCAAAATCACTCCCTCTCTCTGAAGCTCTGCACCTGGCATGTGACTTTACTCAGTACATAACATTATGGGGTTGAAAAACAATGTTGAGCTGTAAAACTGTTCCATTATTATGTCAACATATCTTATTTTTATGTTAGAGGGACTTCAACTGCTGTATTATTGTGTTGATCGAACATGTTGAATGGCCGTCTTTTTGTATTGTTAGGTTCAAAAAGAAGCTTACCTTGTCAACAGTTATACCATTATATCCACATATCATATTATTGAGTTCAAGGGCCGTATTAAGTGGCCGATTCTTTGTGTTGGTTTAAAAACAATGTTAGGTTGTCAAATTGTTGAATTATCATGTTTACAGGGCATGTTACTGGGTTCATTTGATATGTTATCTGGTTCGCCTATATGTCCTGTTGGGTCAACTTACCTTGTTGTTGTTGAAAGCACCTGACGTCTTTCGAAAAACGTGTTTGTGCGCCAATGAAAGATGAAGGCGGGACCGAGAAAAATGTGGAAGAAATTCTCGCACGCGTTGGACTGCCAACGCCTTCACATAAATTTCTCTCGGGAAAAATAGACGCATCACTAGTAGAACGATGATCGACCAGGAAATGGCACAATTAGTCATAACAACCATAGTAGACAGGATCCGTCTCAGGGAGGGCCCTAAACAACAGGTTCGTACCAACACATTTCGTTCACAAATTCCGTAACTTATTCAAATTTCAACTATATACATCCCAATAATCGGTCCCGGTTTTTACTGGTAATGGGCTATCAGGAACCGTCTATCAAAAGACTTGCTATGTGCAAAGATAAGAAAACTTTGGGTCTGCTCTGTTTCTTTACAAAATATTTATTATTATAGAGCTGATGCTGTTGGTTATGGCAGTAGGGTTTTGCTTTAAGTGCAAACAAGCAAAATTAAATAATCATGTTGAATGGAATCTAACATATATTAATAACCATGAGGTCAAAGGCTATCAAAGGACAATAATAACACGGAATATACAGCCCGGTATTGTTAGATTTTTAAAGTATTGGACATGCTCAAAATTATTGCATAAGTCAAGTGAACTGCATATTTTGCAGTCTTCCATTGTAAAATAAATTTGTAATAACAGGTTGAAAACAGAAAATTAAAGTTAACAAGGGGCTGTAACTCTTACTCCTTTACCAGTCAATTCCTTAGTTTTTACGAGTCTGCAACAGACATTAGAAAACAATGAAAAAGAAGAAAATCATAATGATCAATTTCTCTCTTTCGCACAATGATTTCTAAACCGTGAGAAAACTGCGATTCATGAATACTAGGTTTTGATTTTTTGTCTGCAAAATAGTTAAATTAAAAGTGTCCAAAATTTGTCGTTTGGTCATGGGTTAAATGCTTATATTAATATTTCATTTATATGCTGTGTATTACTTTATTGTGAGCAACAAACTTAACTTACTTCCTATCAGTAATTTCATATTGTTGAAAAAATTTAATACTGTACTTTATATAATGTCTTTGTCTCACGGACAATACTCATTAGTAAGTGCTCCACTCACAAACTTTAAATGTATTTAACAACAACAAAAAAAAAAAAAAAAAAAACAAGGTTAGTGACCTATTTGTTCTAAGCCTGAATCTTGTAGTTTAGTACATGTACCTAAATATTATTCACGGAAGAAGTAAAAAAAATCGGAATGTTTGAACATTGAAAAATATAAAGCTTAAGAAATACCCTTGATTTAATTGGGTTTTTCCGAAATGAAGGTATGTTTTAGCCACAAGTAAAGATATTTTCTTGCCTTTGGTTGTATTAGAGTTAACGCCATTTTAACAGCTCAGGTCATATCATGGCAGTCAGCATCTTCGCAAGCCAAGGTGACGATCACTACGTGGATCTTACCCTTTGGCTGATCGAGTCGAAATTTGTTAGCTTCGCGATACGTGTAATGATTGGCTGCAGCCAAGACTGAAAGCATCAATCAAATAGCGCGTTACATTTTCTATCCGACATCAGCAGAACGTAAATAAAATAGCGACCACAGGAGAAAGTTGTCGGATATGCTGGGAATTATTACCAGAAAAATAGAAGCGCACAATATTTTCTTCATCATTCACTGTCACAAATCAATTCAAATGAAGTTTTAGGATACATCCTGACACCAGATGATGGACTGTCGAAGTACGCGTGTGGCTTTTGCTTCGCGAAACTTAACAAGATTTCGAATATAGATTTTGACTTGATAAATCGTCTGTCAAGTTTGCGATCTGAAAAGCAGTCAATTGTTGGCGAATTACGGGGAAAGCATGCTGAACAAACTATCACTGGACCAAACCCTAGTGGCCAGTTATCAAGGACCCCCGTTAAAACAACACCACGGAAGCACTTAAGACATCATAGCCAAACACCTAGAAAGGTGAAACTGCCTTTGGCCATATTTAACGAAGTGCCGAAAGAGTTATGTTACGCGATGTCCGGTTAGTTTTCGATGACGTAATCCTAAAGGTGATAACAATCAAAATCCAGCTGGTGGTGCGTCGCTGTGCTAACAAATCTCGACTCGATCAGCCAAGGGCTAAGATCCACGTAGTGATCGTCACTTTTGCTTGCGAAGATATGGCGGTCAGTGACGCATGTGTTTTCTGGCTTTCTCACACCAGTACTGACACAACTTTTTTCCAAAGCCACTGACTACTTTTCTTACATGCATCAGAGGTGAGAGGCGGAAAATCGCCGGAAAGAAAGTTTGCCCCAACCGGGTATCGAGCTCGCAACCACCAGGTCACGAGTCAGATACGCTAACAAATGAACTACCGGAGCGGGCAAAGGAATTTTCTAATAGATTGATACTCAGTATACCTCTAAATCATTTTGTCTCATTAAATTTGATGTTTCGCCAATATAGTGAGATAGAATTTGTTTATAATTGTGATCATTAGAAAAAAATATATGTAGACTCAGCTTTCGTTGGTTAAGTTTCAGTCTGAACTGCCGCAATACAGGGTGTATTAAAAGAAATATTCATATAATTTTTCAAAAGCCGGTGACCCCCTGTTTTTATCTCATATTTTTGTAGATCTATCAGATGATGAAACTAGCGATCGTCTTTAAAATAACACCACACTACATCAAAACTGTCATGACGTGATGATGACGTCACAGAGCAAAGAGTAAGCAAATACCTTTTCGACATTTAGATGAAGTCTACGTCATGACAATGTTAGAAGTTCGCGTCTAAGTTATTTATATAAATAGTCGCATAGCTATCGATCGAATAAAGATTTAAATAGTGTATGCAGTATGGTTGCTCGTATGTTCTTTTTTGCCAGTTTAAATATCATTCATCGAATACGTTAGGTCTTGGCGGTCTCTTAATAGTCTACAGCAAAGTCTGATAGATCTAACGAATTTTTGTCGCTACTTCAACAAATTTAAATACTTTTAACAAATTTTTTGCAATGGTATAGATCTAGATCTAGATCCAGGGTTCCCATTCACGCACATATGTGCGTGATTCACGCACTTATTCGAATAATCACGCACAAAAATATGAATTGAAACGTGCATGCACACACAGGTTTCAGGGCTCCCGTTGTCAATCACCAGTGGCGCCAAATGGGACGAGTTAGAAACAAGAGGGCCATTGGACCTACAGCGCTCATCTGAGTAAAGTTATCTAGGCTTGACAAAGTTAAGAGATCCTGGTTGTAATGATGTAAAAACACTTGAGTGTTCGTGACCTACTTTTTGACCTCCAAATCCTATTTTTCAACTTGTCAGAGATATCATCAAGACAAACATTCTGACGATATTTCGTGAGTATCGGACAAAAAATGTGGCCCCCCCTGATTGAAAACAAAAGTTTTCTAAGATTTGTCCCAATGACCTACTTTTTGACCCGACATGACCCAAATTTGAACATGTCTGGTATATCATCAAGGCAAAGATTTTGAGCACGTTTCATGAGTCTCTGGCTGAAAATGTGGCCTTTAGGGTGCTCACAAAAGTTTTCCTGAGATACGTCCCAGTGACCTACTTTTCTGCCTGACATGACCCAGTTTCAAATTTTTTTAAAACATTATAAAGAAAGGTGTACTGACCAAGTTTTATAAGTATTGGACTTAAAATGTTGCCTTTACAGTGCCCAGAAGGTTTTTCTAAAATTTGATCTGGTGACCTACTTTTTGACCTGACATGACCAAATTTCAAATTTATCAGAGATTGCATCAAGACAAACATTCTGACCAAGTTTCATGAGTATTGGACAAAGTAATGTGGCCTCTAGAGTGCACACAAAGTTTTTCTAAATTTTCACCTGTTGACCTACTTTCTGACCCGAAATGACCCAATTTCAAACTTGTCCAAAATATTATCAAGACAAACATTCTGTCCAAGTTTCATGCGTATATGACTGACATTGTTGTCTCAAGAGTGCACACAAGGCTTTTCTAAAATTTGGCAGAGTGACCTACTTTTTTAGCCGACATGACCCTATTTCAGTCTTGTCAGAGATATCATAAAAAACAAAAAAAAAACAAAAACAAAAAACAAAAAAAAAAAACAAAAAACAAACAAAAAAAAAAAACACTGTGACTAAGTTTCATGAGTTTCTGGCTGAAAATGTGGCCTCTAGAGTAGTTACAAGGTTTTCCTAAGGCTTATCCCAGTGACCTACTTTTTGACCCAACATGACCCAGTTTCGAACTTGTCCGAGACATTATCAAGAAAATTATTCCGACCAAGTTTCGTAAGTATTGGACTAAAATGTTGCCTCCAGAGTGCACACAAGGCTTTTCTAAAATATGATCTGGCGACCTATTTTTTGACCTAGCATGACCCAATTTATCTGAGATTTCATCAAGACAAACATTCTGACCAAGTTTAATGAGTATTGGACTAAAAAAGTTGCCTCTTGAGTGCACTCAAGGATTTTCTAAATTTTGACTTGGTGACCTACTTTCTTACCCCACATGACCCAATTTCGAACTTGTCCGAGATATTATCAAGACAAACATTCTGACCAAGTGTCATGAGTATATAACGGAAAATGTGGCCTATATAGTGCACACAAGGTAATTGTTGACGCTAGACGACGCTCGACGGACGCCGGACACAGCATGATCACAAAAGCTCACCTTGAGCACTTCGTGCTCAGGTGAGCTAAAAATGTCTCAAAAACAGAAGAACTCATGAATCTGCTAGCAACAAGTAATGTCTTTACATGATATTAAAAGGATCTAGATTCTTACATATGCAATAGGTATCAAGTATGGAGGTTACTGTTTAACAATGCTATTCAAGCTAGTATGTCATTTATTTAAAAGTATTAATGATATTAATCCGCTTTTCTATTGTAAAATTACAGATTTTGAAGTTACTTGCTACTCTCATTGACAAGTTTATGTCAAACCATGCGGAAATACTACTCCAAAAATTAACTGGCATAAAAAAAAAAAAAAAAAATAGATCGCTGCAAAAAACGCGAAAACCCATGACACAATAAAAATCGATTTTACATCGTCCGATCCTAGGCATTTCATACTGTCTATTAAGCTTTATTAATGGCTGTAACAAGTGAATTCACATACATCTCTCTATAAAACAGTAAGTGAAAGCTACTTAGTGTCTGATATTGACAGAGACATCGAAAATTCTACTGCCCATCCGGTTGTTAGTTGTCCCTCTGAACCTGGTCCAGTGAGTAAGGAAAACATTACGATGATTACAAGCAACTTCTTTTTTTAAATTACCCACATTTGTTTCAAGAAAAGATGACTGCAGAGTGAGACTCGTCAAAACAAATTTTCGATACAATAGACCCTTACTTTCCTCCACAGAAGCTCTAAAATTGTCATTATTAAGTGCACTCTTAGAATTTCTCTTGCACTTTTGAGTCTCCCAAACTTGACCTCCAGGGAGTGCATGCACTCCCCAAAACAGATGTGAGCTGGAACACTGAGATCTATGGGCCCACATCACTCGGCATCCAATAGTAGATCTATAGCGTATTTTAAAGTGATCGCGAGTCGGACAATTTTTTGTGCGTGCGTGCATGTAGCCGTCCGAATTTGTCGGACCAGACTTTTCACAGTTGTAGGTGGATTAACAAAAAAAAGGCACTATTGTTCTCCTTTATGAGTAGAAGTGCCTTTTGAAACATTTGTTCTGGCAGGTCCAATGTCAAGGTCACACTTGAATGTCAAATGATAAAATTGTCACACATAGAGCTTGCCTGAGCTACAACTTCTACATTTATGGATGGATTTAAAAAGAATTCTACACAAGTGTTCTTCCTTACCAGTAGACGTGCTATTTAAATCAATTGTTCAGGTAGGTCACACTTGTCAAATGATAATAGTGTCATAAATAAGGCTTCTCCGAGCCGTAACTTCTTATATTTATGGAAGAATTTAAAGATAATTTGAAAAAAAAAAAAAAATGTTCACTTGTACCAGCAGAAGTGCCATAAGAAACATTTGTTCTGGTAGGCTAAAGTTCAAGGTCACCCTTAACCCTTTACCAGACGACAAAATTTTAGCCTTCTCCAAATTGAAAGCATTTGCAGACGACAATTTCAGTTTGGCTAAAACGGTGCAATTTTTCTTTGATAGGGTAGAAAACATTGTGGGAAAAGGAGAAAATGCTGGTTACCAGCATTTTCTCCTTTTCCCACAATGTTTTCAAAAGGCTTCTTTCCCAGGGGCGTCAAAAGGCGTCATTGTGTGGTAAAGGGTTAAAGGTCAAATGGTAAAACTGTCATACTTAGAGCTTGTCCGAGCTACAACTTCTACATTTATTAGTTATCAAAAATAATTTTAGACAAGTGTTATCGTTTACCAGTAAAAGAGTCATTTGAATAATTCAATTCAGTTCAAGTAGATCCAAGGTCACTGTTCCACTTAAAGGTCAAACGATAAAACTGTCATTCATAGAGCATACCTGAGCCATAAATTCTAAACTTTAGATGGATTTCAAAATTATTTCCACAATTATTCTCCTTCATGAGTAGATGTGCCATTTAAAATATTTTATCATGTAGGTCCAAGGTCAAGGTCACACTTAATGCTAACGATAAAATTATCATAAATATATTCTGTCCGAGCCATTACTATTGTCCGAGCCATTACTTCTACACATCTGCTATGATATGAAGGGATTTCAAAATAAATATGCACAATGAGTAGATCTGCCATTTCTAAATTTGTTCAAGTAGGTCCAAGTTTAAGTTCACACCTGGTGGTCAAATGATAACTTTTGACAACTTTTCTACTTAATGAGTAGTAAGTGTCTCTATGAATTGTTCACTTTAAAAAGTGGTGTTGAGGTTATATTTAAAGGTCATAATTTAGGCTTTTTCTTATTCATAAACAGGGAATACTCCTATTCTCACGCAAATTTGAAAACAAAGGGATCTGAAATTAGATGTACATTGAGCAATTGGTTACTTTTTTTCCATGTGCAGTTTATGAGTTTCTTTAGTAACTCCCGCATGGCGGGCTCGGCGTGTTGCCCCTAGGCAATCTTCTAGCAATGCAAGTCTACGCCTACTTTGCAGTTTACAGCGTTCAACTTGAAACATGAATGAAACAGTACCTTATATTACTTAACCGTGTCTCAGACATATAATATTGGATCAAAAGGTTGATGTCCCAGCCTGGGGACAAACTTTCTCAACTAAGACAATGGACAAAGGCAAGGGCGGTTTTCTGGATCTTCCCCGTGTTTATGTCTCTTACATATGACCACCATCTGTGAAAACGGGGTTTAACGCATCTGCAAAAAGGGTCGACTAAGGGTCAGCCTGCGCAGTTCGCGCAGACTGACATTTGTCGAACTTTTCTGCTATTGTTCAATTTTGTACATGTCCAAGTAGTTGCATATATAACTTAACCAGTGCAAATGTGGATTTGGCGGGTCTGAAATACGACGTTTACCAAAAATGGGACCTGTTCACTGGAAAGTTTCAATCGGATACCCGTGTGTGTGTGTGTGTGTGTGTGTGTGTGTGTGTTGTAAAAAGAAGTATACCGGAACAAGAAAGTATAAAATAAAAGAGAAATTACATTACAATTTGTCTTTTAACGTGCCATCCGATTTCGCTTTAAAAATCTCATCAGGGCAACGCTTTAATGAAACGACGTAACCAACGTCATTTTACGTCATAGCATAATGGTTAAATACAGTTTAGTTTTGGACGGAATATTTTTATGAAGTAATTTTCCTGTATTAATCTAGCTGAAACATCATTAGATTTGCACTTAAAAAATGGGAAAATCGAAAATTTTGGATTTGTCTTGCAAATGAGAAGTGACTTGTATTTGAATTAAATTATGTGTTTACAGAGTGCACAACGTGGCTCATTGCATTTCTTTTTTTTTTTTTTTTTTTTTTAAAGAAGGCTTTGAACTAGTATCTTTAAACTCTGATTTGATCAAGATCTTTTTAAGACTTGGCTATTGTCTTTTATCATTTTGGTACTTTTTAGTATTTGAGACATTGTTTGGTCACTTTCTAAAATTTCAAAATTATTTTACATAATTCCAAATAGTTCTCTGTTATTGGGAGTAAAAGTTGAAATATGTCATAATATTTTCATCTTGTTTATCCTTAACCTGTAAAATAGAGTTCCTGGGTATTTTAAGAGCTTTATCTTTTCTTGCTTTGATTACTGGTTTAGGGTATTTTCTCTCAGTTAAATATATTCATTTTCATGTAATCTTAATTGTAAATTTTTTTTGTCAGATACTATAGTACAGATTCTTCTAGCCAAGGAAAGTGGAATATTTATTTTGTTATGTTTCGGATGACATGAATTAAAGTTCAAATATTGTTTAGAATCTGTACTTTTAAAATAAATATCAGTTAAAATTTTACAACCATTTTTAATAACCAATACATCAAGAAAAGGCATTTTTATGAGCTTGTATCCATCTTAAACGTTATATCGTTATGTAATGAATTTAGTACATCGTTGAAAATAGACAATTCATCGATTGAATATGTCCAAAAGATAAAACAATCATCGAGAAATCGCTTCCACTAGTTGTATATATTTTCAGCAAAATTGCTATCTTTTACTTGTCTGATTTTTTTTATATAATATCTTTTCTAAAAATCCTAAAACTAATGTTGCATATGTTGGGGCTACTTTGGTTCCTATGGCTGTCCCCTTACATTGATTATAAAACATGGAATTAAAGGCGAAATTATAATTTTCCAAAACAATTTTTTAAGCCTTCTAAGATAAATATTTGGTCAATTCTGTTGTTAATAAGATATGGATATATTTCCAACCAGTAGGTAATTGTGCGGAATATTTTTAGGCAAACCTACAACATGAAAGGATACTAAAACGGTGCTTATAGGAACTGTTTCTAGTAAAAAATTGAGGGGGTCTATATCATCTCTAAGATAACTTTGGATATTAGCTACAAAAGGCTTCAAAAGTTTATCTAAAAAGCAACTTAAAAGCTGACTTGTTTCACAGTTAGGTCCTGCTACAATTGGTCTAAAATGAAGATCAATAGGATCTATGGTTTCAATGTATTCTTCATTAAGTTCGTGACAAATGATTTGAATTATTTTGCTCTTATGAATTTTTGGAAGGCCATAAAACGTACTGGTCTTACGATCAAACTTTAATAAGAAATCAGCCTCTTGTTTAGTGATTGATTTATTTTTTTTTATTAACTTTCTAATAAAATTAAATAACTGGGTTGTATCAGCGTGTGGAATAGGTTTGTAGTATGATCTGTCGGAAAGCATTTCAGTGATTGTATTTTTATAAAAAAAAGATTTATCCATGATAACTATTCCACCACCTTTGTCTGCTTCTTTAATGATATTAGAAGAATCAACTGTTAGTGATTTAACAGGTTTTCTTTGTTCAAAAGATATGTTTTGTTTTACAGGTTTGCTGTCATATAGGGGATTAGAACATAATGATTTGGTTCTTGAGATATATTCATCTAGTTTTTTATTTCTTCCTAAAGGAGGATTAAAAGAATATTTGTTCCTCATTAAACTAGTATTATGCTATGCACGTTGTGAAAAGGATTCTTGCAACTTAAGCTTCCTCAAGAAATCATTAAATCACTTTCAAGTTTCAAAGGTGTTGGTGTGAATTTTAGACCATTCAACAAGACACTCTTTTCATTATTTGTTAATTTTCGATTTGAAAGATAATAAATTTTTGTAGATTTTGTTTTAGTTTCAGCCAGACTTTTATTATTTACAACTGATTATAGAAGTTGTGGTCTGACTGTAAAAAAAAGTAGACTCCACATCGACAACTTCTATATCGTTACTTTTGTTAGATATATTTTTCCACCGTCGGTTGTTGTTGTATTTACTATTTCTGTAATCATTTGTTATAATTTCTTCCTTTTGTATTTAAGTAATTATTTCTGGGATGCCTCGGTTCAGTATTTAAATGTGTGAGAAGGTGTTGTTCTTGTCGTGACTCGACTGTATTTCTTGATTTGCCACCGCGTTCTGCACTTCTAGGGGTAGTTTTCTTGACGGCATTTGCGTAACTGTATGGCTGCTTTCTCACGGCTGTGGTAGAAAAATTTGTACTTTTTTTGAAGAATGGCTTCGAGCCATCAAAATCTCGAAAAAAGTCCTCTTCATATTGCCGTAATCAATATGCATTATTTTCCCATCGTTTGTGAGATATTTCTTCGTTTCTTTTGACGTGTTTTTTCCATAGATCTATTAAGAAGGTTGCAGCTTGTCCTGAAAATTTTGACTGTATCAAATTCATCATTTCTGGATCCAACCTTCTTGCTTGTTCTTCAAAAGAGCTATATTTTCATTTTTCCATTTCATTTTCCATTCTAAAGTCATGAATCACAGCTCTTTCTCGTAATGCACTTTGTGCTTCAGATTCATTTTTAATTTCATACTTTTGGAATTTAAATGGTATAATGACAGGCTTCGCTTCTATCCACTTTTCATAAAAACAAAGATTTCCATTACTTTTAACTTTTCGCCAATAAGCACCTTTTTTCGAGTTCAGTTTGCTTTCCAAATTACTGCAATTCCTAACTTGATACGCATAGCTTCAGCTTCAAAGAATTTGCTCTCATTGTCTTGGTGTAATTGACTAATTTGGTGTTCATGATTACCTTCTATTATTTTTTTGTCTATGTCTTTTATAATTTTTGGAAGTTCGGACACAGCCGTACTTGCTAGTGATAGGGATGGACATGAATTTGTTTCCTTTACAGCCTTTGTTAAATCTTGTATAGCTGACAAAATAAACGATAACTTTGTACTTATCTCCGCTAACTGTCCATTCTCTGTGTCCATTTGTATCGATTCCATTGACACCGACGGGGAGGACTTAGAATTACTGTCGTCAACTTCGGCGTGCCGGTTCAAGGATATTACAGTATAAACAAGAAAAACATTACATGGGAACATAGGATATAACATTTATTGCCAACCGGTTTCGCTTCAAGTTCATCAGGGCAACAATAACGATAAATCACGTAGCAACGTCGCGTTGCTATACACATAACGCAGTAATTGGTGACGTCATGGCTTAATGTTCAACTTAGGCATAAATTTGTTTATGAATGATTGTTCTTTATATAACCTAGCTGAAACATGTTCGTTATGCATTTTAAAGAAAGGAAAGATTGAAAACTTTGGAGAGGTTGTAGAACATTTATCTAGATGGCTGCTCAAAGGCATTTGTCTTGTTAATTGGTCTCTTACTTGTTGAATATGGAGAGTCTTCCTATTTTTTCATTTGTCACCAGTCTATCCAATATAAAATTCCCTACACCCGTTACAAATTAAAACATAGATTCCATTTTTAACAGTACAGTCCATACTGAGTCCCATGGATTATATTCCCACATTGCTTCCGACTATCTCTAAATAAAGACTGTGTGTCTACTGGAGCTGGGCAGAGGTGGGGAAAGAAGGTGAAAGCTAATTTGAAACAGACAAAAAGCAATTGCAGACTGGAAAGCAAACATGTGAGAGCACAAGCAGGCTCAAAGACAAGCATTCGGAATGACAGATTGGCGATACAACAAGTGGACAGATAAACGGACATTTTACAGTGTAACTCTATCTGACCACTTATTTAGGACACATGATGTCCATCTAACTATTCACCGAGTATAATTAAATTTCCGGCATACTTTAAATGAAATACTGACTGCATATACAACTGTGCCCTAGACGACTAAGGAAATGTGGGAACTCTATAATTTTCAACGATCAAATTCATGTGTAAACATCGATGCCTCAGGATAAATACCTCCGTACAAGAAATGTCTCCTTTTGCTACAATATTTTCGAATATCACCTGTTCAGAGGACACGCAGTGTCATCGTTAGAAAAATTATGAATGCATAACACAAGTGCTGAAAAGTCTTTACGCATGTGTTTGTTCTACATTCAGTTATCCTACGTGACCAAAATATTCTATATGTGCGGTCGCAAAATCTAGGTTTTACAGTACAATTAAGCGACTTATAGCATATTGCCATTGTAGATTTTATTGTACATGCATTTCATTTTTTTTTTTTTTGTATTTGTCTTTCTGCTTTCATCCTCTCCTTTTCTTCCTGTTGTTTTTTTTCTACCTCTCCGCTGCTGCTTTTTTTCATTTCACACAGCGTCAGTTGTGAAGACAAAAAAGCTATCGTTGAATAGTAGTTAAAACATTGATTAATGGCAGATTCAGGTGAAACGATATTGTTAGAATGGGTTTTTGCTGTATACATTTTCCATGTTGTAAATAAACATTTTGGTGTCCTTTCTATCTCTTCCACTGAAATAAGCAGCATTGTACCCAAGAAGAGTTTCTGAATAAAGTGCATATTCTATCACTCCCGCTGGCGACGGTCATTTCGCACATGTTTCCTCATACATTACTGTAGACGTGCATGTGTAGCTGTTGATAACTGATTTATATGAGATTGCTCGGTTTATCATTATCAGTATATTGAATTCCCTTTTAAACCAGTTTTGAATTGTCTGCTGCTTCCCTCAATTTGGGGCAGTCTCAGAATGGTGTATCATGGAATGGGTTAAGCAATTAAGGTCTAATTCTGTTAAGGCACCGCAGCTTCAGGGCGAATTTTGGATGGTAATTGTCCCGAACGTTAGCTCTGCCAGGAAAAGTAACAGAATAAGAAGCACCGGATCTAAGATGACGAATAGAATTTATTGTAATTTCAAGTTAAAAATTGATGGGAGGTTTTCCCACCAGTTTTTTAGATCAGACTGACCTCCCGACCGGAGTTTGGGCCTCCTTTTATACTTAACGTTGGTCGGACCACCGAAATCGGACCAGAAAACACGGTCATGACAAAACCACTACCAAATAAATTGGTCAGGGCCCTAAAAAACTGGATGAAATAGCCGTAAAGGTTTGGTCGCGGCCTACAAATGATACGAAGCCGCTACCATACAGCAAAAATGTAAGTTTTACAAAATGCACGGAAAAGCGTTCAAAATAAACACTCCGGGTTGCCTTACATTGGATAAAAGTAGCCGTCTTGATGAGTCACAATAAAAGACGATCGAAAAAACCCTTCCTAGATGCCTTGGGACTAAGGTAAACACTAGTACACATGGCTGTCCTTAGTGGTAGGGTCAACAGATAAATCGACTTTCGAAGGATTATGCATCGATATATTGGTTTACAAAATTGGCAACCGATCCAGAGATTAGTAAAGCATGAAAACTTTCCGGGACATTTTGAGATTTATCCTGTAGTGAAAACACAGGGCCATATCCATATTCGCGATCAGAGCCCGACATAAATCTGAGAAATAACCCACGTGCGAAACAAGTAAAACACGAAATGTTTATACGCCTATGCGAATAGAACAACTAAGAATTAGCACGCATGGAGTATTTCACAAATAATGACAAGGACTCAAAATCCTTCAGATTAAAACAGGCTGCATTGCAATTCAATATCAAGTAAGTACCAACAGCAAAGGGGTCTGACTTGACATTAGGAACATTCCATAGTGGTGATAGCAGTTACTATGCAAATAGGCAACAGGCAGAACTCATCATTACCCACTTCTAAATTTGGCAAAACACCGATTACCAAAACTACAGAGGATTAACAATTACTGATCTGTGAAACTCACAACTATTTCAAATAGATGAAACTTAATTCTAGCAGATCAAGATCAAGAATAGTTTGAAAGTTACTTCAGCCAGGGCATGGTAAACCTCCTTAAATGAGTAGAGTCTACGGAACATTGTTAATTAAAACTACTCCAGTGACAGGAGTCATTTCATACTAAGCAGTGTTAATTAAAAACCTTCAGTAATTAAACATTCACTATTAATTATTGTCCACCTGAAATACTGATGAATAGGGTGACAATCTGCCCTATACTTGCACACGTAAAATACTTAATGAAAAACACCAATAAATTAATTTCACTGAAGAACTGAATGTTAGATTTTACTGTGGAGTTGTCACACTGTAAAAGTTTCTATATAAATGTTTCCTATATCACAGTTTCTTTATAACAACACTATGGTTAAAGCACATTAAAAGATCAAGGTAACATAAAAGGCTGTAATATCTCCAGGACTGATGGCGACATACATGATTTCCATCCGTTACCCATACAGTGTTCTCCAGAGGGTTCATAACACTGTACGGACTTGGTGACATCCCTACAGGCGACTTACCCATCTCATTACCCCCTAACATGGACGGGCTATGCGCGGACTTGCAAGCGAATCCGTAGCTTAGAAAACGAAATGAAGACTTAGAAAATGGCAAAGGAACAGAACAGAGTGGTGTATCAGAGCAGACTCGAGGTACTAATTCCTCCTATCATGCTTCCTAGACTTGTGTCGGTCCTTCGGGCTGGGCACTGCAACAGTGAAGGCTAACCTGGATGCAGTTTGGGGCCTGGTATTTCTCATCAACACCTGAATGCCGCGCTGGATGCCCCTTAGTTTATCCAGCACACACATCATGGTACGGTCAAGGTACCTGACCTTTTCGGTTTGGTCCTTCACGGCGTTGACCACTACTTAGTTGCCTCGAGTAAAGGCATTGACTACTGCTAAAATGGAACCCAGGTGGAGCTTTATCTCCCTGGGGTCTTCTGGTTCTGGCCTGTGCCTGTCGGAGGTCTTCTGGCGCTTAGCTGGGGTGGATCTTCGTTTTCTGTCAGGAGGGGGTCCGATCCATCCACCTCCAGCAATACAGGCAAGATGTTAACAGGCTCATCTTGCAGAGGAGTTTGGTTTCTGAAAGGCGCGTGAACTCTTGGGTAAGGTAATACTGGGGTTGAATGCGCACTCTTGACTATTGGCTGGGGTTGAATGCGCACTCTTGACTATTGGCTGATCAGCAGATTGGCTGGTAACAGCTTCCCTGATCTGCCTAGTTGGCTGAAAGGTTGGTTGGCGTTCAACAGTGGGGAAGTAGCAGTGCACAGTGCGCTGTTCAATAGCTGTGACAGGAAACTGATCTGTGCAGGACTGACCAGGTCATTACCGTAGCAAACGATGGAACGGGTGTGGGCTGTCGCACAACTGTAGGGGTGCCTTCGTCAGGGATAGGTGTTACCACCCTGGTTTGCGTCGGCACTTTTTCGCATGCTAAGTCACTCAGCCAGTCAGGAAGAAGTGGGTCCAGGTTTTCTTGCCACTCGAAATACATGTATCTTCTGCTACTGTGCATTTAGCCTTCCAGGAGTCAAGGTCTACCATAAAGTCTACCTGCACAAGATTCGTGGACTGGTTCAACACCTGAGTCAGGACACTTCGGCCGGTCCTAGCCATCTCTTTCACATAACGAGCGTAACAGTCTAGATGGCGGTGTAGGTGCTCCTTCTCTGTGCAACGGAAGCTGCACAGGCTGCAGGAGTATGGCACCCTGTCTAAGCTAATGCGCTTCTTCGTTTGTGTTCTACTGTCCCTCTCCGGTCAATCTTCATTCATACCTTACAATGGTAACTGTGATTACTGGTCGTTTGCTTATCATCTTCTGAAAATCAATGGTTATTTTAAAATACCTGACTAATGTTTGCTCATGCGGGTTGCTGAGCCACGTTTGGTGCCATTATGGAGTTCGAACTACGTCCTCATGCGGAATATATACAGGAGTTTAACTTAAGTCGCAAGAAGACGGCAGAAGTTTCTTATTTACTGTCTTAAAGAACAGCTTCGGGTTTGCGCTTAGATCGCGGAGGAATCAGCCTTCGATTTTTTTCTCTTCGGAGTACAATTTCAACATCTACGCTATGATTCCGGATTAAATGCTTCATCAGACATCTCTATCTTTCGATTTTGTCTTTTCTTCGGATATTTTTATTTGCCATAAAATCAAACAAAAATTACAGAAACAATGTGTGTGATTCAAAACGTAAGAAATGTAGCTTGCAGTTCACTTTTGATTTTGCAAGCTCTTGGACAGATTTGATATCCACTTTGGAGGGTTCACTCCATCATAGGGCTTCAGCTTATCGTGATGCTCTACTCTCTGGCTTCAATCTGTACTGATCTGTATGCAAAAGTTTATCTGTGACCTTTTCGCTGTTATAACAAATGGTCCATCATAGCGTTTCTCTAGCTTAGGTGTTTGATCCACTTTCCTAGTTTCATGGAGATACCACACTAGGTAGCCCGACTTCTAATATTGAGCACTACTCTTGTGTCATAAATACCTTTGCTTCTTTCTGCTTTCCTTTTCAGATACTTTCTGGCAATTTCATGTGCTTTTGTCATTATGTCGTGAAGTTCTTTCACATGATCACACACACCATGAGCCTTTATTGAATGAATGAATGAAATTTTATGGCCCGTCGACATCATTGGTCATGTTGGGTGCACTAACAACTAATGCATTGCGTTTAAAATTGAATGTACTGTAAGTTACAACATAGATTAAAATCCAAGCTATGTAATCACTAAAAAAGAACAAACAGTACTAATGATGAATAGCATGTAAATATAGATGGTAAATAGAACCTGAAGTTGTATCTTTTTACATAGATTTACCTCTTTCAAAAAGTCAAAAATAGACTCAAATTTTAGTTTCAAATAGGGTGTTCAAACTGTCAACATGGAAAACCTGTCTCTTGTTGGTGCAAGGTCTAAACAGTCCACAAGTATATGTTTAACAGTAAGAGACGCATTGCAGGGAATACATTGTGGCTCTTCTTCTCTTTTGAGGAAGTACGATTGCGTCATAAGTTTATGACCAATATGAAGACGGGCCAGTATAATTTGCTAACAGTGACTTGTCCGCAACTCTGGAAGCCATTCGCCAAGAGCTTGCTTCACTGTAAACAACTTGTTATTTTGGTTGGCTGGGTCATTCCAGGATTGTTGCCATACATTTTTGATAAAATCATTAATCAACGATTTAAAATTGTTAAAAGCAACTTTAAGAGGTAAAACATCAATTGACAATAGCTCCTTAGCAGCTCTATCTGCCTCCTCATTGCCACCTATACCAATATGGCTAGGAACTCAACAAAATACAAGGTCAGCATCATCTTGCACATTTGGAATATCTTGGTCTATGTTGTCACGTGAATGTGACGGTGTATATAATGTTTTTAGAAAGGCCTTATCCCTTTGTCTCTTATTCCTCTGATTTGTTCTTCACTGCTTTCTTTGTTTCCTGTGCTCGCGTGAAGACATTTCTGCCACCTGTTTTATGACACCCTGTTGCTTCCTTTTTTGGTACTTTTGTTTCTCCTTATCTCGGAATTGAGCACGTTTAGTTGAATCAGCATGTAGCTTTTCTCTTCACCGTGCATACCTTTCTGTGCCAGCGAGAGGTGTTGCCTTTTCCTAAATAGGACCAGATCTTTGAAAGATTAAATTTCTTCAAGGACGCAGGCCGCTTTCACCAACCCTGGAATATGAGGTCCTCCTTTTTGAAGATGAAAGCAGAAAAGTGTTTCTGTCAGACCAAGGTATTTAGTTAAATGATCAAGCACTTGTCTATGGTAAGTTACTGAAATAAGAAACAAAATCAGTGTAATGATATTTTCGATGGTTTTCTACCTTAAATTGTAAGTTTAAAAAAAAAGTACAGGCTTTTCAGAAAGAATTCAGAGATGGTAGTGATATGTGTTATTGTTCTGAAATACAGAAGAAAATGATAAAATAATTGACTAAAATGTATCAGTAACTAGAAAATAATTGCCTAAAATTATCAGTAACCTGCAAAAAAGAATTCTTCTTGATTAACAACGTTTTCAAATTAAATGAATTCAAAACGTGAGGTTATCTCTCAATAGGAAGTCCACTGGTCATGTCTTCTCAGTTTAATAAATCTTATTTCAGACTCTCTCCAATATTATGGTGAATTTACATCATTCAATGTTTTCGCCAGATATACCTAGAAATTCTGTTGCGATTAGTTCTAAGGCTTTCAGGTACACTTTACAGGCTGAAGACTGAAGTTTAGCATATGAATGCCGGGGACGTGACCTATGCAATAGGATCTTCCTCAAATAAATGATGAAATTATTAAATCACCATCTCAGACATTGGTACAGATACAAAGCAAGTTTTTTGGCAAAGGCATTTAGCTTGACAATACTCCAGTACTTTGATTCCCGTATTTAACGGTCTACTCTATCGGATTTATCTTCAAATGATATCTGCTATCAAGTAATTGTTGATTTATTGTTCCTGGACAATTAGAAGCCTAGAGCTAAAATCTGAAATCAATTTGGAACCTTTTATTACCTAGTAGGTTCTAGAATGCTGTAGTTTCGAAGTTTGGATGTTTTCTTTTTAGTCGTATACAGCTCAGGTGATCTAAGGAAGATGCCAACATTTGAAATCTGCCGCCTTAAATAAATTTCTGAGACTGGTCACCTGACCAGAATGAGCCAATCAGGATACAGAACAATGAAAGTATTGTGATTTACCCTCACAAAAATGAGCATGGCATAGTCTTAAACGTAAATGTACAAACATCTCTTTACAAAAATTTACTGCTTATGAGATCAGCAGACCGTAAATAAAGTAAGCAGAAGTCAAAGCGTGACTTGGACAGAAAGCAGATGCAATAAAACTTATGCGTAAGCATACATGAGAAATTGTCACCTTCCGCATAAAGGACACTCGACTTAAAATAGCATAATTTCCCTTCTAGACAGATGCAACATGTTGGTTTTTGCTTAATTCATGCTTGAAATTAGAATTACACATAATACAATATACTAAACATGCAAGATCAAAATTCAATTACATAAAAACAAGCAGGCCATACAAATACTGAAAATAGTTCTGGCAGTTACTCTGCGGTATAAGTTTGATATGGCTACGCTAACAAAATCTGGAGGTAGCAAATCTACACTGACTATTACTAGTAAATTAGCCAAAGTAACATTAATTACTAAAATACATGAAAGAACGTAGAATGAAAAATACTTGTAAGCTACAACAATAACAACGGTCCATAAGAGTTTTGTTTCCCTGCTGCACGAAATTCTGCCATCATGTTGAAGCTGATAATCACTAGAATTTGTACTTTTGGAACTCGGTATCTAGGAATGAGGACATCCCCACATCATTGTTACAAATGTAAGTGTCTTTTACTTGTTTTGACTCTAAAGCAAAGGATTTCTTCGTCTGGTAAGATCGTCTGTCACTGGTTTTCACAGAATTTGTATTTTGTTGAGTGGACATCTCTGCAGGCCATGGACCATCATGGTTGCTAATATATGGTAAATGTAGGTCTCAAACAGGTACCTAGGATGAAATATAGGTTGGATTTTATACTTCTGGGGTCTGGTCAAAGGCTGAAAATGGTAACTGGGATACTTTAGATGTCTTGTACTGATGCATTTCCTTACACACACCCCAACTTAATTATAAAAATTCTCCTGGAATTTTGAACCCGATCTATCGGATGCGCAGAGGAACTTCCTTTATGGCGTCGATAAGTAGGTCGTACATTTCTGACCTTGGGCCTGACACACATGCAGCTTCAAACTGTTGAATCAAGGTGCTTGCATCCGATAACTGGTATTCACCTGCAGCGATCTTCCGAACAGTTGTAAAACGGGAATGTCTCATCATCTGACAGGAGGATACAAGTTTCCTTTCTTTGCTGCCAGAGAGTGCAAGGAACTGAAATGTGTCAAGAAAGAGCCTCGATCCTCAGGGATGGCTTGAAGAACTATAGTGGCCAGAAGGATGGAGTCTGTCTCCCAGAGAAGAAGCTTGATATCTGCGGACATATATTTCCATCCTGCTGTGGTCATACGGACAAACTACCGGGATTAGGACTTTGGATTTCTGCACCAGTCATCCAGTCTCTTCTTGCTAGTGGTAAAAGCGGCATGGTACCTGTGGAAAGGAGGGCTAGTGCTCTTTCAAGTAAAGTTGTCGTGTTTGCTATTGAAAGGATGTCTGTTGGTAAAGCGGTCACCATATTTGTCACTTGTCTGTCGGATGGGTATTCTGTGGAGGTCACTTCGATTGGTTCAGCGGGCTTGTCAGTCTCGGTGCAGGGAGTGATATCAGGCTGGCTTTGTTCTATTACTGAAGATGGCTCAACGTTACTTTCATCTGATTTGTCACCTGCTGGTCCTGGAGGGATTGCTACGTCAAGGGACCTTTTTTTCTCTAATTTCTTTACATCTGTCATCTGCATACCCAAGGAATCGACCACCCGAACGAGGAACTTTTCATTCTCCATATTGTCTTCCTCCCAGAGCATTGGTGGGCTTACTGGAAATGACTTCATTCGCCGAAGGAGCCGCAACCTCTTCTTTGCATCAGTTATCGCATGCTCGGTGAAAGTGATCTTCCGGAAGGCAGAGTATCCATCTCTAGTGGGACCGTAGACAACTGCCTCAGATCCTGTGGCTTCCAGGTCAATGGAGTAATGGTTGTGCTTGAATGAGTCTCTTACACATTTCTTTCTCTCCAAAGGTGGAACTTTACCTTCTGGAAACAATGGACATGCTTATGGTCAAAGCAAATGCTGGTTTCGGCGGAAACTACCGGAATGCTTTAAAACGGTTCGCGTACAATGTAAAAATTTGACCGACTTGTTTGACGACTGCGGTAACATAAGATATTAACAATATATGGGTATTACATCCATTGCTACCTTCCCAAACTGCCTGTTTAACTACAAGGTATGCTGCTCAGTACAATGTATTGCACCTTTACAGTACACAGCATTCCTTTGGCCGTACCGAAACAGCGTGGATAAGGGTCTGACTTCTCGTATATCCCCGATATACAAGGTATTCATTCCCAATGTATACTTACTTTGATGTGACGCAGACACATCTACAGACAAGTAAAAGCCACATAAACATAGGGGGATATAAAAAGAACAAAGGCTTTGCAGAAGACAAACTGGCAACTCAACAGTTGCATTGTATTACATCAGGAATAACTCTTCCCAAGATATAGTGTCGGGACTTTCCGAACGGATTTATAAATAATCTCGAAAACGAAAGTAGGGTTCTAAATTTAGTCAAGCTAACGATAATACCACATGTCTTTGTACAATATTATATTAATGTCCTACCTGGGTTATCATCTTGATTTTGAGCTTTTCTTTTCTTAGTCAATCAGTTCCAACCGTTTCTGGCACAATGCGACGATAACTTAAAAATTCGGACTATTTATACCTAAAAGGTTTGTTATGATAATGACGTCACATTTTAACGGTTTGATACACACGTTTTAATGTTCGAAAGTAATGGTTTCGCGCTACGTACACAATGTTGTAAAATTCTATATGCGCCCGGAAACCAGACGTCCAATTTAAACCGGAAGTAAACAAAATATCAAAATACCGCTGAATTTAACGTGCAATAAAGTTTGTAAAGTTTCGCGGATAAGCCGTCGCAAGCTAATCAGAATGATACCAGGTAAGACTAACAAAAAATAGGCATATTATACATAAAATGATTAGAATGAAACAAGCTTTAAATATTTGACAATCGACAATAGACGTACAATCCTCACATTACCCCCGACCTACAAAAGAATTGTCCCAATTCTTAAAGAATAAATATTTAAAGCACTACAGAATCAGAACTTGCATATTCTTTAGTATGGATATAAATGTAAATAAACGTATCACTTACCCATTAACAATAATATAATGGCAATGAGTATTTTTAAATTAAATGGCACAGATTATATTTGAATTATAAATGGCAGATAAAAGTGTCAATATCATAGTTGAATTTGAATTGAATTGTCACTTTCTTAAATAGATTCTTGATTTCTATAGGAACTTGTCAATAAATGTTCACTACACTTTGTATTTAATGATACACCATAAATAATGAAAAAGTACTGAAATGTTAAAGAACACACTGTAAAGTAAAAGTTAGTTTCTCTTATTGTACACGTAAAAGATTACTGAATAGTGTCTCTTATTCGAGTTATTTGAAATTTTTTCTCCATCATCCTGAATCATCTCGATTTGGTCGATTGTGGTCTTCAGTCCTCTATCTAGTCTTGGTAAATCAAGGACATCTTTCATCAGGGTGTTTGTAAGTGACTGGTCCTCGAAAACGTTCTTTTTTTTTTTTTTTTTTTTGGCATGACATCAAGGATCAGTTTTCGGATTCTCATCTAATATCAATTTTCGGATTGACATCAAATATCAGCTTTTGTATTGACATGTAAAAATTCTAAGTAATAAAGGTATATAAGACTTGGTGTATTTTATGGTTGAACTAGTATGACTAAGACAAGTCTATGTTTGGTAAGTTATTTAAGTTACTGAAATTGTAAATGATGAGTTGAGTCACTCTCCATTTTAGTGAAGAGTTACATTGACTAACAGTATTACATTGCATTAAATAGAATTGAAATTCTCTATGAAGACTAATTGAAATATTACTTCTTAAGAAAATAACAAAAATAATGTAACTGTTCAAGTAACAGTATAACAAGTAAATTCAATATAACAGAACTGATGCATGTACACATATTTTGAAACTTGTTTTTCCACAATGGCAAAAGAACATTTTCCAACAAAACTTTCATTAAGAATAACTATGGACAAAAAAAATACAGCAATTTAAACCTTTTGATTAGGGTTGTTTCTTCGTACATGAATCCGTCTTCTACAAAAACGACTATTCTCTCCTCCCTTATTAATTTTCTTTTCCTCCTGTTTAAATTATTAAATCTATTCTTGATGTGACTTATTTCTTGTCTGAACTCTTCCTCCTCCTGCTTCTTGTCTTCTTCTTTCTTTCTTAACTCTTTCCTCTTTTCTTCCTCTTTTCTATCTTCTTTTCTATTCATTCCTTCTTTCCTTTTCTTTTGTAATTTTCCCTTGTCTTCTTCCACTTTTGTTTTCTCTACTTCCTTCTTTTTGTCTAAGTCTCCCATCTTTTCTTCTTCCATCCTTCTTTCTTCTCTGTTCTTTTCCTCAACTCCACTCCCATCTTCCTTCTTTCTTTCTTCTTTATTCTTCTCAGTTCTGTTCTTTTCAGATTCTGTCTTACATACTTTTTCATTCTTTCCGTCTTTTTCCTTCTTTTCTTCTGATTCTTTCGTTCTTTCTTCTTTTCTCTTATTGACCTCTTTTCTATCTTCTTCCTTCTTTCTATCTTTTTCTTTCATTTCAAACTCCTGTTTCTTTTCTTCTTCTTTCTTTCTTTCTTCTTCTTTCTTCTTTTCCGAATGTTGTTTCTTCTCTTCTTTTTCTCTTTCTTATTGTTTAATCTCATCTTCTTTTTTATATCTATCTAAGTATTGCTTCTTTCCCTCTTCCTGCTTCCTCTCTTCTTCTCCCTGTCTTTCATGGTATTCTAGCAGTATTATTTCATTCTCAAAGTTCAATTTTTGAAATTTTATAAATTCATCCTCATCGTCACTTTCACTATCCTCACTCAGTTCCAGATCTCCTTCTAACCTACTTAATCTTTTCACTTTTTCCCCTTCTCCTCTATCTGTCCCCTTTTCTTTCCCTTTTCCATAAATCTTTACAAAGTTCTTCTTCTCATAAAATATTCCAGATCTTGTTCGGCTTCTGCCCCTTTTGCACCAGTTGTTTGATTAAATCAGATGTAGTCGTTTTTTGTTGATTTACAGTTATGTGGGTTGTCATTCCTACGAAAGATTTTACAACAGTTCTTGCATTTATACGAAATACCGGAATGCTGTTCTTTCTGATGAGATGTGCAGGCTTTCCTGCTTCCAAATGTCAAATCTTAACACAGCATACATTGGAATCTCTAATAAAGGCAAAAGAGAGAGAGAAAAGGAAAGATGGATTATTATTTGTAGGATTTTAGCTTGTCGTGATGTACTATTTTTGAATATTGCTTAGACTTTACCTTAATTCTATATAGTCAATCGTTAACTTTCTTCAGTACTTTGCATGGACCAATCCGTGGTTTTTGAAATTTTGGACTAAGACCATTGTTTTTAATAGGACAATAGTACCAGACTAAATCACCCTCCTTATATGACGTAAAGTTTGCTTTAGTGTCATAACTATTTATCATACTTTTTGAACTAAACTCAATATTCTGCCTAGCTATCTTATGTATGCTTAACATCTTTTTCTCTAAATCACTGACGTATTTAGGGCAATTTGTTTGTTCATCCCCTTCATTGTTGGCATGCGGGGAACCAAATACCAAATCAATTGGTAAACGTAAATCTCTTCCTATGTGAAGCATGGAAGGTGTATAGCCAGTAGAGGAATGGATTGACGAACGGTAGCCTAACATAACAAAATCTAAATGCACATCCCAGTCTTTTTGATTAGGTGAGACATATTGACATAACATTTTTATGATTGTTGCATTTTGTCTCTCTATAAAACCATTCCCTTGGGGATGAAATGTTGAAGATCTGGTTTTCTCTATACCTAACAGTTTACACATTTCTGTGAATAACTTTGATTCGAATGTTTTCCCTTGGTCTGTATGGCAAATTAAAGGACAGCCCCAACGGCTAATGTACTTATCCACTAAAACTTCTGCAACCGTGTTTGCTTCTAAATTGTTGATACAGAAACATTCTGACCATTTACTAAAAACATCTCCAATGACCATTATATACTTGTTATTACGGTCAGATTTTGTGTAGGGTCCCATAAAATCAATTGCAATGCGTTCATTGGGAGCTCCAACATTATAACATTGTAAGAGTGCCTTTGGTTTACTTAAAGACATCCTTCTACTATTACATTTAATGCAAGCTTTACACCAGTTTTCAACATCTTTCCTCGACGTAAACCAGAAATATCTCTCTCTTATTTTATACAGAGTTTTCTTAACTCCTAAATGACCACCACATTTATTGTCATGAAGTTGCTTTAAAACATAAGTCCTATGTGACTTTGGAATGACTAACAGGAGTTTAAAAGTGGAGTTTTCATCTTCTTCCCATTTTCTGTAAAGAACATTATTCCTTAATACAAAAGAATCAATATGATTCCATAAGTATTTCAATTCTGGGCTATGCTTAGAAATTTGTTGCCACGTAGGTTTTTCCCCATTCAGAATCATTTCTTTTATCAAGTCATTGTCATCATTTTGCAAAGAATCAATATCCGATATTAACTCAAAATTTTGACTGGCATCGGAATGACTATTTGATTTGGATCCATTTGTGTTTGAATCTGATCTGCTGCTACTAGGAACATCACTGGTGCATTCCAAAATATCTTTACTATTTTGATAATCACTACCACTATCAGTTGACTGTAGAGTATTAATGTTATGGCTAATAAAGTTATTTGATTTAACTCCCTTTATAACACCAATCTCTTTCAACCTTCGCTCTCTACTTTCAGATATAACAGCCTCAAGCCTATAGCTGTTATGCATGTAGAAATGCAGTATAGTTATTGAAAAACTAGGCAACAATAGATTATCATGGAAGACCAGAAATGTTGCTATTAGTACAAGGGAAATAATTCTACCATGTTTCGAGAAGATTGATAACTTGTTGTCTCCCTTATTTGTAAAGCAGATATCGGGTGGAACATTATTTGTTACAGAGTAATTTCTGTGATGACTGAACATCCAGTCTCTTCCCCTTTCCAAAAAATGTCGGAACATCTTTTGTGGATATTCATTTTTCTGGTCAGACAGAAATGTCAGCAGCATTACAAACATTATGCAAAATATGACACTTTGATTAAAAGATACTAACAATAGTGTGAGAAGGGAGATAATCATGCAATAATTTTGATTTATTGACCAAGACTTTCTTCCCTTGTCAGGTATTGTTTTCAGACTTGAGATCACGACTTCATCCTCCTGATTGGAATTTTCAACTCTGGTACAGTATTTGCAATCATTTTCGAGGCATGGTCTTCTAGACAGTGCATCAGCATTTGAATGAAGCTTGCCAGCTCTGTGCTCAATTGAAAAATCATAGCCACTTAGAAATGTAAGCCACCTTGCTAACTGACCTTTTACATTTTTTAAATTAAGTAGCCACTTTAAACTTGAATTGTCACCTGTGACAAGAAAGTTTCTCCCCAGCAAATAATGATGAAAGAATTTGATTGAATTGACTATTGCGAGTAATTCTCTTGTTGTCACACAGTATCGTCTCTCTGTTTTAGTAAAACATTTACTGAAATATCCAATCATTTTTTCTTTGCCATCAATTACCTGAGACAAGATTCCCCCTTGTCCAGTCAATGATGCATCAGTATCTAATATAAATTTATCATTTTCTGTGGGAAAAGCCAAAATTGAGCATTTACTAAAGCATATTTTATCTTCTCAAAGGATTCCTTACATTCTTTGGACCAGATGAATTTTATGTTACTTTCTGCTAATTCATGCAATGGCTTTGCAACTGTTGCAAACTGATAAATATAACTTCTATAATAACTAGCAAGTGAGACAAAATTTCTTGCCTCTTTAGCATTTTTCGGTGTAGGCCAGTGTTTTTATTTTTTCAGTTATTAGCGGGTCAGTTCCAACACCATTTTCACTGATAACATGTCCAAGGAATGTAACTTCTTTTTGGAAAAGTACACACTTTTCGGGATTGAGCTTTAGGTTTGCATCACTTAACCTTTTGAAAACAATTTCAGGATTGTTTAACTGATCTGAGAAGGTTTTTGAGTGACATATTACGTCATCGAGATAGATGATTACCATTGTCCATAGCAAACCAACAAAGATCATTTGTGCAAGTTTAGTGGAAGTTGCTGGAGCATTACAGAGTCCAAAAGCTAAACGTTTCCATTGATATTGTGAGCCACCTGGTATTGAAAAAGCTGTTTTATGGCGGTCAGATTCATCAATTTTCAGTTGCCAATAACCAGATTTCATGTCGAGACATGAAAACCATTTTGAGCCTGCTAACGCCTCAATACTGTCATCAATTCTAGGCAGTGGTTGTGAATCTTTTATTGTGACCTCGTTTAATCCTCTATAATCGCAACAAAATCTAATCGACCCATCTGGCTTAGTCACTGTGACCACTGGTGCATTCCATGCGCTCTGTGGACACTTTTCGATAATGTCATCCTTTTCCATTTTGTCAATTTCAGACTCAATTAATTTCCTCTTTACAAGAGGAATTCTGTATGGGTACTTTTTAACAGGTTTTGCATTATCAGTGTCAATTTTATGTTTTATCAACTTGGTATGACAAATATCTGCTGAGCTTGTACTAAAGATATTTTGATGTTTGTTAAGGAACTGCTTTAATTGTTCTGTCTCACTTTTATCTAGGTCTTGGGAAGATTTTGAAAACATGTCCTTCAAATGATCTGGCAAGACATTGTCTGGACTACAGGATATAACAGTTGCTCCCACCCTTTGCTTTTCAACGACATTCACCTGCTCTAATGTAGCTGTAGTCATGTCCTTATAAAGCTTAACAGGTTTCTCAGAGAAGTTTGCCAACCTTAAAGGGACACAACTCTGTGTTGGATCAAAAAGTGTTTTTGCTACCAATAAACCAGTTTTGTCTGAAAAACTATCACAACCTTCTACCAAGCAGCATTTATTTTTTTCAAAATGATCTATAACTTTTCCTGGTACAATCATTTCTGAGTGTGGCGGAATGACAACATCCTTTGAAATTGAAACTCTACAACAACTTATCTTACCACCATTCTTTGTATAACATGAAATTTTGTCATCCTTTACAGATAAATAATTTTTGCTTATCATGAGATCACAGTTGTGTTGCTTCATGAAATCCAGTCCCAAAATATCATCCAAATTTATTTCTGCTACCAGCATCTCATGGTAAAATATATGCCCACCAAGAGAAATAGACATTTTTGCGTTTCCTATAAATGGCTTATTTTCACCAGTAACTGTACTCATCATAATATCTACTGGGATCAGATCAATTTTCTGATTTTTATTCAACAAATTAAAAATTTTGCTATTTAGAATTGAAACATTTGCTCCGGAATCACACAAATAGGGAATTAAGCTATCGTTTATTCTTACATCACAAAAGTAACCATTTTCTTTTCCCAGACTGTTCAGCTCAGTCGTGTTATTGGACCTTAGTGTTGATTTGGTCTTGTTGTGGTCCCCCAAC
The DNA here is from genome assembly GCA_945859785.2 of Tridacna gigas. Classification (NCBI taxonomy): domain Eukaryota; kingdom Metazoa; phylum Mollusca; class Bivalvia; order Cardiida; family Cardiidae; genus Tridacna; species Tridacna gigas. The sequence goes on along the minus strand of OX244029.2, from coordinate 9,242,534 downwards.
TCCACCTGTTTTCGTTTCCCTGGTTGCTAATACTAGACCCATTTCTATAATTTCTATTAATTCTATTTGAATTTTGATTTTGTCTCCTGTAATTATTATTATCTCTATTGTAATTCCTATTCTGTTGGTATCCATTGTTATCATTTGGGTTAGTTCTTTTATTTTGAAACACATTGTTATTGTTTGTCCTCCTGTTTAATCTGTCCATACGTTCGGTTAAACTATTCAACTTTTCTATAACCGTTTCCATAGTTGACTTCAGTTTATTTTGGTCTGATACAGCATTTACAGGGGCAATCCTTCCTTGATCTACAAGTTTATGGGTTTCCAGTCGGATGGCTATTGTCGCGGCTTCTGCCATAGCTTTTGGACAGCATTCTCTTAATCTCAATTTAATTTCACTGTCATCAAGACTATCAATAAATAATCAAGTGACAGAATTTCAATCAAACTTGTTGGTGCTTCCGGATATGCCTGCCTTGTCAGTTTTCTAATATTATGTGCTAATTCAGGTAAGGACTGATCTTTTTGTCTTTTAATAAACTTTAACTGTGACCGGTATATTTCAGCTTTATTCTTTGTTCCATATCTATTTCGTAACATTTCTACGAGACTTTCATAGTCTCTCTTCTGAGTCTCTGAAAGTTCTCCCAAGAGTGACCTTGCATTGCCGGTAAGACAACTTGCTAGATACAATGCCTTAGCCTTATATGGCAAGTTATTAATTTCAGCGACAATATTAAACTGTGTAAAGTATTCATGTAAATCTTAGGTCCCATCAAATGTTTGAGGCTTCATTTTCAAAGTATACATTGGAACTGCATCATTCAAATTTTGATTATTATTGGTATTAGTAATAGTATGGAAATTTGAACTCTGTGTACTTCGATTTACAGGTGAGCTATATCTCCCTTGGTCATTTTGAACATTATCTCTCGAATTAGATCTAGATGTGATTTCAGAGTCAGGATGTCTAATTTCAGATAAATTTGACTGAAGGATGTATGTGCCATTTTCAAATTTTTCCATCCTTGAATTCATATGGTCATGTAATTCTTTTAAAGTATGTGAAATTGTGTTCATTTCCTGCGTCATTAAAGATAATTTTTCTTGAACTGGGTTTTTGAACTTTGGCCGTACAGAAACAGCGTGGATAAGGGTCTGCCTTCTTGTATATCCCCGATATACAAGGTATTCATTCCCAATGATGTGACGCAAACACATCTACAGACAAGTAAAAGCCACATAAACACAGGGGAATATAAAAAGAACGAAGGCTTTGCAGAAGACAAACTGGCAACTCAACATTTACATTGTATTACATCAGGAATAACTCTTCCCAAGATATAGTGTCGGGACTTTCCGAGCGGATTTATAAATAACCTCGAAAACGAAAGTAGGGTTCTAAATTTAGTCAAGCTAACGATAATTCCACATGTCTTTGTACAATATTATATTAATGTCCTACCTGGGTTATCATCTTGATTTTGAGCTTTTCTTTTCTTAGTCAATCAGTTCCAACCGTTTCTGGCACAATGCGACGATAACTTAAAAATTCGGCCTATTTACACCTAAAAGGTTTGTTATGATAATGACGACACGGTTTGATACACACATTTTAATGTTCGAAAGTAATGGTTTCGCGCTACGTACACAATGTTGTAAAATTCTATATGCGCCCGGAAACCAGACGTCCCAATTTAAACCGGAAGTAAACAAAATGTCAGAATACCGCTGAATTTAACGTGCAATAAAGTTTGTAAAGTTTCGCGGATAAGCCGTCGCAAGCTAATCAGAATGATACCAGGTAAGACTAACAAAAAATAGGCATATTATACATAAATGATTAGAATGAAACAAGCTTTAAATATTTAACAATCGGCAATTACAATAGACGTACAATCCTCACATTAGGAACTGCTGTATTGATGGCAGTAATTTGGTCGAAACACTGATGTCAAATATTTATGATATTATTGTGTAAGATTGATAACTGCGTAGCCAAATCATGACTAGTAAAGTTCTATGAACGCTTGAAGTGCTACATGATGGGTCTTCCGAAATTTGTAATAAGCCGCACAAGCTAAAAGATGTTTCGGGAGCCTCACCAGACAGTACTACGTGCATATATACATTTTAACAAATTGCCATCTTTGCATGTTTGTTTGATCTGCAAGTATTTTTATGGTTACAATCTGTAATACATGTACATACAAATATACAGTTGCAAGACAAAAAATGAGAACGCCAATTATAAAACATACCAAGACTTTTATGCTTAGTATCAACAGCGGGGAGTTATTGTGCTTGTAGTTGACTCCATAGTAAAGGAATTTTGCACTTCATACTGCTTATGTATACATTTGCCTTAGGATTTTGCTTTAGTAGGTCCTTTTTATGTTCTGAAATATAAATTATACTTCTGGTGATAACTGATATGAACTAAGATTATGTACTACATACATGTTTACACTTCAACATATTGCCATTTCTCCTTATCAGTTTTACTAACAGGCTAGAACTAGAATTATCAACAAGTACAAACAGATAATTTACTTAACCCAAGAGGCTCATGATTGCCCCAATCGCTCTACTGGCAGTTACTGAACAGTGTATCCTAATGTGAAGAAACATTTAAAAGCAATCATGATGTTTTTCTATTGAACGTCAGCTCTAAGCTATGATAAAATATGTATTTTGTTAGATAACAGCCAAAAAAATGAATGATCAAGAGCTCAATTTATCGCATAAACAAATGCAATTTTTCAACTGTAAGTGTAATTACTACCGAACTTTTACATGGATTTATTAAAAAATTAAAGTGTCCAAGCTGTTGATAATTTTAAAAAATGTACACGTTTCAAAACAAAAATTCGTCAACAAATGCGGACTATATCCCATAAACATGAAAAAGGCTGACAGACTGAGGACGGAAACCACGCCATGCTCGTCTGTTTTCAGCCTCTGCCGCAAGTGGTACTAAAACGGCAACACTTATTATGGAAAGATAAAACAAACAAATAACTTTAATTATCAACGGTAGTTAGCCTCAGTGAGTAGTGTCACAATAGTAAAAGAAAGTTGCACTTGGCATTTCCTTTATATGTGGAACCTGTCGTCGGACCGGTATTTGCCGACTTTTCCGTTTCCTTAGGAACGTTTCCCACGTGTCCCAGGAATGCTTTTCTCTGTTCTAAAATGTAAATTGCACTGCATTGCTAAATTGTCTTGGCAGCTGATAGATAGAAGATACGAGTCAGACGTCTTCTTACATCATCTTCCCTCTTACATCATCTGCCCACTGAACCCCGTTTGAATGCAATGTTTTACCGTAGTACACGGAAATATTAAACTTCCGACAGTGAATGTATCAAAAAGTCTTTTTTCTGTTGGATACTCCACATTTGGCCAATATTCCAAAAATTAATATCAAGACTTATAATCGAACTTGGGTGTTTTGGAAAGCAAACGAATCTTATGTTTATCACTTGTAGCCCAAAAATCATCTATCAGAAATTGGTCGAGTAAAGCCTTTACGATTCAACACATGACAATTAAGAAAGTCAGGACTGCATTTATTAATATACGTATTTAAGATGGGCTCTTGGAAAAGTGGTCCCATTTACTGCATGATGTGAACGAATTCCTTAGCGCCCGTTTTCTCCAACTTGAGCAGGTAGTCTGTCGTCATCGATGAGCTCTTGGAAAAGTGGTCACAACAAATAGGGATCCATCTGAAATAGAACAACATGTCAGAGCTATATTTTTGAAATTGTAACCTTTGCGTAATTACTTCAATTTGATGATTGGTTAATGAAAAGAATGAAAGGTAGTGTGCTCTTTTCATATTTTCTAGTATACTTAAAACTGTTAATTGGGTATAGTCTTTTTAAATGTTTGTAGATTTATTATCTTATATTTATCCATATATTTGTTTATATTTTTTCACGGTGTATTTGTAACTATTGCCCTGAAGCAAAATGTCACTTAGTAAACTTTTACAACCTATATAATATGATATTCAAGAATAAAAAGAATTTTTTTTCGAAATTCACAATGGTAAAGTCGCAGAATTGTGTCCCGATATCTGCTTTCATACATTAAAAAGTCGTTAACATCCCATTTACATTGTTCAGTTATATATGACAACACGAAAGATTACTTTTTATAAAACAAAAATCATTAACATATTTTCCATATGGAAGTGTACTTTGTTATGCACAAGATACATGTATTTACCTACTCGAGAACCTTTTTCTTATCCCACACCTACATGTACCACCATAGTAATGTTGCTATAGAAACTATTTAAAAGTTAAAATGATGTTTGAAATACAAAATATTAATTTTAAACAAACAATGGCATGCTTTTAACTTACAGTCAGTGGCCATCAATATTTCATTCAAATCCGAATTCTCGTTGACTTGTATGCATTTTCAGTGTGCAAGAAATTGAATTACACTGCTTCTTACCATGTCTTCAAAAGGAAGAGTATGGTGGGTAGAAAGCCAGGTTACAGGGGCTGTTTGCACTAAAACTGTCATTGTTCCTCGCCCGACATTTAACTTGCATCCCTCTAAAACCTGCTGGTACTATTTTTTGGTTACACTACGAAGACATCGCCATTTATGTCAATGCGAAAAACACCTTTTTCGAAAATTTGTATCGATTCTTAGAATATATATTTCAATTTCAAATTTATTTTGCTTTATGTACATGATTTTCAAGCCACAAAAGAGTAAATTTTGAAATACATGGTAGTTATTGAAAATGAGACTAGTGCATTCCATTTATAATTACTAACTTCCGTGATGTATAATCAGTAATTAACATACTATTTAGGACTGAATTTAACTTTGCAATGACGTACCCTTGAGTGGTACTTCAATGAATATTGTACTAACGTGGGTCTTCAATCTTTGTTCTACGTATAAACGCATAAAACTTATCAAGAACAATTTCGAAGCATCTGTTTCACAACGCGTTTTCATCTTTAAGAAATCATATGCGCGCCTCCATTACACTTTGTATGACGTCATATGAGAAGGCGCGTGACATTTGATATTTTAGACTGGTACCGACGCACAGTCGGACCATTTCCGAAAGTGATAAAATACTTAACTTTAGTCGTTACATTTTTTTTTTTTTTTTTTTATCTGGAAGATCAAAATTTTAAGATTTGTTTTCATGGTGAACTTACATCACTCAATGTTTTTGCCAGACATACCTAGAAATTCTTTTGCAATTAGTTCTAGGTCTATTCCTTCACTGATTGACCTAGAATTCATAGCACCAGTGTCACTTTTACTACCATCATTATTGGAGAAATTTAGGGATAGACAGACAATTAAGAATGTGTCTTCTATGTCAACAAAAAAATCTAAATATCATTGAGGATGAATTTCATATTTCTTTAGAATGTATGGAATATGAAAATCTAAGATTACTTTATTTTTATTAAAGCTGGCTTCGCAATAGAAACAGAAATAACTTTCACCGAATTTTGGAACTTAAAGATAAGACTACTGTTTTAAGAGTATCAAAGTTTCTTATTGACGCTTTCAACTGGAGAAAAGCCGTTCTAGAAAATTAAGGTACGGTGCAATCATTAGTTATCAAGATGCCATATATTAGTTATCATGTACATGTATAGATTTGTCTTAAATTAACCATTGTGTGTTATGTAACCCTTTGCCTTATTATTTCACAAGTTTCGCTGTAAAAGATTATGGAAAGTTTCAATGTTTTCAAAGGTTTTACTTGGATGTCAACCTTTGGGTGTAAGATCACCTTTTGCCACAGTGTTTTCAAAGCTTCCCGCTAAAGGAGCATGAAAAGTCACAATGTTTTCCAAAGTTTTGCTCTAAAGGGGCGTAAAGAATTGTTGTTACATTTTCATGCCAAACTTTAGATAAAGTCTTATCTTTTGTCACCATGTTTTTTTTTTATGTAAATGAGTACTACAAATCTCAGTTACAATGTCGGTTTTATGAATGAGGTTTGAGGTTGTGTATAGTTTGTATGTTCATTTGTTAATTTACTGATGTCTTCTGACATTTTTTTTTTTTTTTTTTTTTTAAACTACAAAATGCAGTATAAACTTTTGTTACAATGTTTTCAAAGCTGTGAGCTATCTGAATATGTCTGATGTCTTCTGACATTTTTTTAACTACAGAAAGCAGTATGAACTTTTTTACAATATTTTCAAAGCTGTCAACTATCTGAATTTTACAACCATGTTGGCAAAATAAAGGATGTATGAACTTTTGTCACAATGTTTTTAAAGTTGTCAACTATCTGGGTATTACAACCATGCTGATATACTAATGGATTTATAAACTTTTGTCACTAGATATTATGATTTTTTTTCTACGTTAACCTTCGCGTGTATTACGATCTTTTGTCACAATGTTTTCAAATCCGTCAACAGTCTTAGAATTACGATCAGGCTGACGCTATTATAGGTTTATAAACACTTTTACCAAATATTACGTTTTTTTTTTTTTTTTTTTGTTTGTTTGTTTGTTTGTTTGTTTGTTGTTGGTTTTTTTTTTTTTTTTTTTCCCCCAGTGATAGCCGTTGGATTTATTACAACCTTCTGTCTCAATGTTCTCCAATGTCTTAAACTGCAGGAGCTTAAAGTTAAGTATTTGGTAATCGCTGTACAGATAGAGATTGCTAATTACTATCATGTTTAAATGATAACCTTATGATGCAATGTTATCTGTCCGTTAACTTTGATTGTAATCTCTCATGGAGCATAGTTCCCATTGACGGTTTTTCATAGATCTGGATAAGACTGCATAGCAGTGTGTTTTGGTCTAGATCTGTTTCAACCGTCAATCGAGTTATAAATATGACCTCAAATTACATTTGAGGATAAACAAAAGCAGCAACAAGAGTAAACTAAAGTTCAATTTTATTTATTACAATTTTTTGTCACTCATTATATAAAAAATGTATATTATGTAATTGTATATGGGCCAGAGGCCTAAATACTTGAATAAAGAGATATTGTGTATATTATTATCATGACAACAATAATATCAAGAACAAGTTCGGCAGTAGCTGCTACAAGACCAACCTCAACAACACCAACCACAAGTAACCCGGCTGCGACAACAAAAGCTTAAGAGACAAAGGCAATAGCGACAGCAACATCAGCAGCAGCGACATCAACATCAGCAACCTCAAGGTCTAACTCAGCAAACTTCCGATCAGTTTCCTCAAGGTGGTGCACATTAGAGATATATGAGACAGGAAGATTAGGATGCATGTCCTCCTCTTCTGAGAACATCGATCAACCTAATCCAGTACCTGGAAGAAGGCGCGCTGTCAACAGAATCATCCGCCTGAACGAGCTTAGATGTAACTGCTTTATTGCAGAAAATTCTTAAGACTTTTGTGGCTGCTTGAAGTAAGTAGCTCTGAGGGTGAATAAAATGTATCCATAAACATGATAAAATTGGGCTGGCCTGATATCTGTCTTTTATTTTCATGTTTGTTTTGATATGTTCCCCAACTTTTTTCCGTTTTTTGTGTGTGTGTGTGTGTGTGTGTGTGTCCTCCTGTGGTTCGTTTTCTCTTTCGCACATGTGCTATACCACGAATATGCATTTTGAAACATTTGCTACATTTTGAAACTTTTTTTTCAAGAAGATTGTAACAGGTTCACCACTCTGCTGACCCCTGCATTGCTCAATGTTGTAAGTTGTAAAATTCACAACCTGGAAACTCAATTAATCCATTGTTTAAACGTAATCAATTGTTGATGTCTGCTGTCAAACATCTGTCAAAATGTCTGTTCTAGAAGAAGAAGAAGACGAATCTATCGATGAAATTTGGTTTGGCTTCTTCGACACTGGGGACTTATTAATGCTTGAAGTTGGAAAATTAGGGGACAACGTGCCCAAAGCCCATGTTCACTCCATGTGGCTTATTTGTACCTTCCACTTCGGCATACAGACAGGAAAGGAACACCATGACCTGTGTTGGGGTAATATTCAACCGGCAGTTGACGAAGTTTCCGAGGAAGAGCACATTATGTATGACAGGGAACGTCAGAAGAAAAAGAGTACTTTATGTATGACAAGGAACGTCAGAAGAAAAATCCAAGTGATACATGGTATGCTTTAGTCATAAGAACAATGTTTGTTTCTTTTAATATTGTTTGGAACATCCATGGTTATGTTTTGGTTATCAATACAGCTAACCCTAACCCTGCTCGACCAGTCTGCTCAGGCTGACCTGGGCCGAATCTTTTTATATCTGTTAGAATTGATGACTTATTGAGGAATTATGTTGATAAAATTACTAGATTTTTATTTTTATTGCATAATAGTAACAGGATAATTACATGTATTCATTTCAGTGCAAGACTGATCATTTTTTTCCATTTTGTGATATAGTACATGTATATATATTTTCACTCCTGGCACTGCACCATTTGAAAATGTTGCCTTTGTTGTTCATTCAATAAAAGATAACGTGAAAATTTAATATTTTAGCGATATACATGATAAAAAATACTACTTTCAAATCATTCTCAATTACAGTCAGTATTTCAAACTTCAAAAAAATATGAACTGTAAGCAAAAGTCTGCATTTTTTCATCATCTGATGTTAAAAAGGCATATGTGTTATTGCATACATATTCGATTAGTAACGAGATGGAATGTACACCTGACCCGTCACACATGATGGGACAATCTGGGAACTGCGAAAGGTATCGACCTTTGTCAGACTATGTGCATTACACAGGCTGACTAGGATCGAAACTTTTTACTTCAGGCAGATTTTCTGTATCTTAAATGGTCACTCTGTGTAGTAAACAGTTTTTTTTTTTTTTTTTTAATATTGACCAGCATCGACCTGTACTTGCTTCGACTCTTTCATTTATGTGATTTATAGGAGTTCTCAGATGGTCCCTTTAACATGATGGTAAATTATATTTCTAGATGTAAAAGTTTGGCATTTATTAGATTTTTTTTCCCACTTTAGACAACCATTTTAACATTCAGTTGCTCAAGGTGTCATCGAATGAAATCTGTCTAACGGTCTAATTTTAAATCTTAGTGCAAATTTATGGGGTTTTAAATTGCATAGTTTCTAGACTTATATAGATGGACATGGTTTACCTTCACTTTTAGTTCAAGGGAAAGGCTTATCCAGACCTACAGGATCAAGGCGTCCCTGCCAATCAAATAGTTCAGATTTCCGGACACAAGAATATTAACAGTATAAACAATTACAGCAGGATAAACAACGACCAAGCCAAGGAAATTTCGTCGGTATTGTCAAACAATAAACACACCAACTCTCATCTTGTAGTTCATCTACCAGAAAAACAAGGCCAATCGACGCCGCTTGAAACTGCGCCTGTTAGCCGTAGCTCTCCTAATGGTTTATTTCCATACTGTCATTTTCATGGTTGGGTTACCTTAAATTTTAACATTACTAGAAACCCAAACCCTGTCAAAAATCCCAACTGTAAATTTGAATATAATGTAGCTACGCCGACACGATCAGTAAATGTAAATGCACCAGTCCCGAGAGCGCCCCTGTGCTTCGCCCGTTCAATCGAATTAGGTCCATTTCATATAGGAATTCAATAAAAAAAAATGTCACCTTTTCAAAATGTTGGTTAATCCTGTTAAATTCTTTGTGATTTAATTTGATTTGTTTAACTTCGAATTGTAAATAAATGGCGGATACGAGTTCATGACACTTGTTAACGCGGAATATATATTTAGCATTCGGAAGATGTTTTGAATAAAAATTTAATACATGTTAATTTGAATTTGGAATGTTGTCTTTTTTAAATAATTCTCTGAACGCGATTTTTATTTATTTTTATTTTTTCTCCTCAAATTGATTTAAAAGCAATCGGTACTGTCATAATTCTAACCTATACAAACGAACCATTTACTTTGTGAAATGGTAAATACATTCGTAGTGTGATGCGGTCTTATGTGGAGGGGTACGCCACGGTGAATTACCGAAAACAACAGTACTGTGTTTTGATGAATGTCCTCACAAAAAGGAGTTTGAAGCATGAAAAAAAAAAAAAAAATATATATATATATATATATATATGTGTGTGTGTGTGTGTGTGTGTGTGTGTATGTCGGTGAAAGATCGAATTTCATTTTATCTCGTAAACATCATCGCTGATATTTTCGCTCGTGGCGCCACGAGTGAAAATATTACCCATGATGTTAACGAGATTGAATAAATTTCCATCTTTCACCGAAAAAAAAAACATATATCCTCTATCTACCCAGCTGACAAGCTAGCCAATTGTCTCGTAGGTGTTGTGTAATTATCTCTTTATCGTAAAACTCCGAATTTTTTGACCAATAAATGCTTAAATCTCCTGAATCTTTGGAGAGAAAATTCTTCTTTTCTTTTTTTGCAACAAAAGTTGGTTGACAGGCTGCAATAAGCCATTTTGAAATGCATGGGAACATTTTGGTAACACGAACAATTCCGTTTTTCACACGCTTATTGCGGGAGCTCTCCAATGACCGGTGCAAAAAAGTATTGACTTTGTGCAGTCACAGTTTAAATGAGGCATGTATTTCAAACTCAATTCACCAGTCTTTAGAGCTTTCTTTCCACATGACAGAAAACGTATACACTGTAACTCAAAACGATACCAAAAGGTAATCAAAATATTACCCTGACTTTGCATTTAATTGCAGAGGCTTTACGATGGGAAAAAATTTAAAATTTATTAGTAAAAATTTTCATGTAAATGATTATCAATACAGAAAAAGTTAATCATCTGCTTCAGACGAAGCTATACAAAACCTATTGCCAAAAGTTCATTTTTTCCGAATTCAGATTTAATACTTAATATACTGTCTCTGTATAACGCACATCATTAAATTTATGGATGATTGAAAACGAACGAATCAGAAAATCATGACGAGAATACTGCAGGCGAATCGATGAAATAAGATAACGCAAACTGCATTTTACTCATTATCATCTGAAACACTTAGCAGAGACGATTTTAGAATTATCAATGTAAAATAAGAAGTATAACATAAAATATATCATAGTATTAAGTAAATGTTTGTATGGTATTCGACGCCGTTTTAAACTATTTCAGTCATCGCGACGCCAGTGCACCGATCCATGTTTTCCTAGAGTATCCTATACCAATATTTCGCACAATATTCTTCCAAAGCCATTGGCTCCTTTCCCTACATAACAATTATCAATATAATGATCAGCAGTGAGAGAAGAATGAATCCTGTCGCAAAGAATTTCATCAATTCTCATCATGGCAAAAAAATCGCCCAGCTTGGATTTGACATAGCGACGTCTTGGTTTCAAGACCTGTGCCTGTATGAACATGTATGTAATTATAATTCTGAATAAAATATGTTTAAACTAAGTCCTTTGCGCTGCTGACTGCGCCATCGGAATTGGCAACTTTTTTTCAAATGAGTACAATTGAAGATTGTGTTTAAAACACGGAAATTCGTAGTTCCGAAATTGATTGATTGATTGATCAACATTAATCCTGATGCATCATAGCAATAGTTCACTTTTTGGTGCGCGTCATGAGTTTTGCAAGTCCAAGGCTAGGGTTGTGATGTGTCTTAGCCTTATTTTGACAAGTTTTTTTTTTTTTTTTTTTTTTGAGCCATGCTCTGGCAAAAAGGGGCTTAATGCATCTCCGTGATCCATGGCACCGAGAAAGCCATCATTATGGATCTATAATATCCACTCTTTTAACAACGGGCTTATTCATGAGGTAGACTGGTCCTTTGACATACAGAAAATTGACCAATAGTGAAAAGTTTCGGCGCAGGCTGACCTGGGTCGATACTTTTCGCAGATATATTAGGCCCTCTTTTCCCAGAGCATGGCTCATTTGTTTGTGTGTGTGGGTGTGGGTTTGGATGTGTGTGTGTGTGTGTGTGTGTGTGTGTGTGTGTGTGTAATAATGACACTTTTGAGAGTTGTGTTGTCCTAGGATGTTTTAGACGTTTCTAGCTGTATATTCGTACTTTAGAGTAGGGTGAAAAACATTTTTTTAATAGAAGTAGGTTAATGAATACGGAGCAGAAGTTTATTCATCAATATTTTCTCTGTTGAACGCCACTCACTGAACATGAATGAATTGAAAAGAAATTTCACGTCGTTAAATTTACATTAAAACATCATAAATATATGTTTCTGGCTTCAATAACAAATAATAAAGATCAAAGAAATAGCGGAACCCTCATTTCACATTTCAATTTAGTCGTCGCTCCCTCTGTCCCCTACGCACCATTTTCAACCTTTTTCAAATGATCCAAATGAGAGGGAATAATTGTTAAAAAAAAAATTTCGGAATCAATTGTCTTATTTAAATATTTGTGGAGCGATGAAACTTGGGAAGTAGTTTTGCAAATATGTTTTTCAGAGACATTTGGTAACAAAAACAGTCTACCTTTCTTAGGGGAAAAATCGATCAATTTGCCTTTAACCCTTTTACAAATGATCCCGTTTCTTAATTGTCTTTAGAAGAAAAAACTTTTTTTTTTTTTTTTTTTTTTTTTAAGAAAAGAAAAAAATGATCGAAAAAAAAAAAAAAAAAAATCTTTTTCCTAAATATTATCTGTACAATAAGAAAACTTCAGCTCATTTATATCAATTTTTAAATTGTCGTCTGCAGACACCTTAATTTCGAAAAACCTTTCTAAAATTTGTCGTATGGGAAAGGATTAATGGGCACAACATTAGTATTGTTGTTGTTTCTCAAAAACTTGTGACAGATGTTATCTATTTATATTGGGTGATATACGAATTTCGTGTTATTATCAAAATACATCTCAACAAATACGGATCGCAATACTCAACAATGGCATACTTTAAGAATTTGTTTTTTGTTAGCATAGGCTTGTGTCTTATCTTACAAGGTAGGCCGATTTGATAACTTTATTTTACTTTATATAGTAATATAATTATTATATTAACAAATCATTTGATAATGTAATCTAAATATAATGCGAAAGTGCTGTTGATTGGTTATCAAAACAAAAAAAAGACTTTAAAAATAAATGTGCCAATATCGAATTACACCTTTAAAGAAATTTTGTAATGAAAAAAAAAATGAAAATGTAATGTAAGAATGTAAAATGTTTTGTTGTTGTTGTTGTTGTTGTCGCTGTTGTTGTTGTTGTTGTTTTCTCCACCTGAAGAAATGAGCGATAGTATGAACGAGAAGACAACACCAGCGATGGTGATGATGATAATGATGATGATGATTTATTGTGCATGAAAATCAACCATTAGATGAAGAACGTTTTCATAAAGGATTCAGACTGCGTTTCTTAAAATTATCAGCGAATGCATATCAATCATGTTCGGTGAAAAGGTGGCCCGCGCACGGCACGCAGGGTGACCGTGGTCGAACCTTTTTGCTATCGGTAAATTTTTTGCAGAGGACCATTTTACTTCCTTGTTCAACCGGTATTTGGACTAAATGGGCTTATGCGACAACTTGCTAGGCATAAAGTTTTATGAAGATGCCTTAAACTCGCCTTTCCCAGAGCTCCGCTCATATATGAGCCATACTCTGTGAAAAGGGGGCATAATGCATCTTCGAGATTCATCACCCCAAGAAGCTCATCACAGTATTATAGATCCATAAATATTCGGTTTTTTTTTTTTTTTTTTTGTATAACAGTTGACGGAATCATGAGGTACTGGTCTTTTGACACGTAGAAAATTTGCCAAAAGCAAAAGGTTTCGGCGCAGGTCATGAAGCCCCCTTTTCACAGAGCATAGCTGATATATGAAAAATCACCTCAGTACCTACTGAAGCAAATTTGAAAAAAAGTGGTAAAAAATTGTTAACATGAACCAGGGTTATAAATGAATACGAACGAAAAAGGAAATTTTGCCCGTGCAAAAACTTCTCACAGTATGCTCCAAGTCACAAAAGCGGTCTGTAGGATGCAATATATTGAGTGAGCGATCAGACAGATGTGTTTCAGTTCAGTGTCTTCCAAGTTTACGTTCTTATTTATGCTGAAAGGGAAACAAATTCGGCTTGCAGTACTCGGTATTTTCTGTTGCCATCATCATCTTCATCATCACTATTATTGTTATTATTATTATAATTATATATTACTTTACGGGAACTGTCTTTGTCAGGAATACATGCAAATCGAAAACTTGTCGATGTCTTTTCCCGACCAAAAAGGGACCTAAAAGAAGCCAAGCTACTCGGTTATCTTTTGGAGGGTAAGTAGATATATCTACCTGACTGCAAACTAGCTGATTCATGGTCTTTTTGCATTCACAAAGCCACCCCCTCCCCACTTCTCCAACACATTGAGCACATGACGAAATGTTAAACCATAAAAAAGATTTTGCATCGTAGTAATTTTGTAAAGAGGCCAAGATCAAACGTGTTGTCAGATACTGAAACAACACCCGTCAGCTTAAATTATATGAGCCACGCTCTGTGAAAAGGGGCTTAAATGCTAGATCTGCGAAAAGTATCGACTCAAGTCAGCCTGGGCAGTCCGCACAGGCTGACCCGGGCCGAACATTTTCGCTATTGGTCAATTTTCTGTGTGTCAAAGAGCCAGTCTACCTATAATTTACTCGGCTGTTAGACAAATTGGGCTTCGTGTATACATGATCATGTGATGGCTTGCTTGGTATCATGCATCACGGAGATGTATTAAGCCCACTTTTGCAAGAGCATGGCTCATATGTTAAGCTAATTCTTTGCTGTGTTTAGCTTCAGCTCTTGTTTCCAATCGGATAGCTAGTCGTTTACTTCATCATTATAACAGCAGCTAAAATTGGTGGTCGAAAAGGTCCAAGATAACCCTCTTAGAGGCAATTTTATGAAATATCTTTAAATGGTTAACTCTTTTCATTGGTAACTGGAATAAATAAATAAGAAAAGGTAATTTCTCTTTTCAACATTATGAGAAGTAAACAAACTCAGTCAACGTATTAACAGGATAATTGCTCACAAACAATGTAAACATTTGCTCAGTCAATATTTTCACAAATAATGTGAATTGGCTAGAACTATAATACAAAAAAAGTTGATTATGTCTAGTTTTCGGAAAAAAAAAAAACAAGAAAATAACTCCTAAATTAAAGAACATGAAAAGCCATGTAAGCCGAAGATCTTTTACCTCTATTTCAGCAAACTGAAATTGGCCGCCTATGCCTACTGATCTAAGTTATCTGCAATGGAGTAAACATTTCAAAAGTGTAATTCAGAGATAGATCTATCTCGTTCTTGTTTACGTGCATTTTATTCTTGTGATCGCTTACTTGCTAGTAATCGTCTTAACAAAATTTGTATTCAAATTGCAAAACGCCTATCATTTGGTTTTGTACACAAACATAATGAAATCTTCTCAAGCAGTTGTCACACTTGATAAAGCTATTAGCATCATAGGGTTTTTCACATTGGTAACATAACCCAACAGATACTTCAATTGAAAGACTGGAGTCCTCAAGCGATTCGCGTTCAGTGATCCGCTTCTTGATAATTTGGATTTTTTTTTTTTCCTCCTTGCTTTCGTAGTTTCTGTTGCGTTTTTCAGTTTTTTTTTTTTTTTGTTCTTGTTTAGCTAGTTTCTTTTTTAGCCCTTTTTCTGCTTTTTAATGACATCTGCCATACAGTCAGGGGCCATAAATATTTCATTAAATTCCAGTTGAATTACGCTGCTTCTTATCACGCCATCATAATGAAAACTGTACTTGGAAGGCAAGGTTACAGGGGCTATTTGCACTAATGCTATTATTTTTCATCACATTACATGGACTTGTAGCCCCATTAAGCTTGGTAATACAGAATTATTTTTCTGTTAAATATTGGCGACGTTGCCAATGATGTCCATGTGAAAAAACTTTTTCGAAAATGTTGATCAGTTTTTAAACAGCTTCATTTCTGTCAAATTACATTGTATCGATTCTAAAAATATATGCTTTATTTCAATGTCAAAGAATTTTGTTTATTTTCATATCAGTTTCTAACTACAGCATCATTTTCAACCCACAAAGAGGTAAAGTTGGAAATACATGTCAGTCAGTCAGGATTCGGACTATGACGAAATATTTATAGCCGCTACTGTAGGTGTTAGTACTTGTCATATTTATGCCCTGTATGCGCTTCCGTTGATTGAAATATCTACTGCATCCCATTTATAATTTCACAACTTCCGCGCGTGTGTGTGTGGGGGGGGGGGGGGGGTGAGTTTGACAAATTGACGCAATAATTGACGTGTTCGGCAAATAGATTTGATTAAATTTGCAATGACGTAACCGTGAAAACCTCGCTAGTGTTGACAACATTCATAGGGGATTGTTGGCAGATCAGTGATTGTTACTTCAATGCATGTTGTAATAATGCGTGTTTTCAATCTTTATTCTACGTATAATTATCTAAAACCTGCCTATAACAATCCTGAATCATCTGTTTCGCAGTGTGTTTACATCTTTATTTAGAAATCAGATGGGTGCAGCCATTACACCTTTTATGACGTCATATGAATAGATGCGCGACGTTTGACATTTACTGCTGGTACGGTAGCATAGTCGGATCATTTCCGAAAGTGATAAAAATAGCTAACTTTAAAAATGAAATTCTTTAATCTGCAAGAGCAAAATTTGAGGATTATTCATGGTGAATGGTGAATATCTCACCTAATACTTTTGCCAGGTGTACTTAGCAATTCTTTCGCAATTAGTTCTAGGTTTTTTGCTTCACTGACTGGCCTAAATGTTTAAATAACGTAGAAAAACAGCGATTTTTTTTTTCAGGAGAAATTACCGAGCGTTCTTTGCCAAGTCGTTCGAAGAGCAATGGTGGGATATCGTTTTAAAAAACGCCATAAGCCAGTCTTTGCCCGGTCTATTATCAGAAAAGGGTGTTTTCCTGCCATCCGCATCTAAAATCTTCCTAACTGCGTTGACCATTTCTCGTCTAGTTCTCCCATATCCTATTCTTTACATATGGATCGCCAATTCTTCCAATCTTTTTTCTTCTAACTCTGTAAGAACTGGTTTTGGTCCAAGTCTTGAACTTGCATATTTCTCATTCACTTGAAATGCATAAAGAAGATAAAATGCAACAGGAATGGCGAGGTGGTCTATGCTGGACTTAATTAAATGTTACAAAGGACGACCTTATATCACAAAATGAGCAGGAGACAAAATTCTTTCCTGAAAAAATATTAATATTGGCAATAATGAGACTTTGAAATTTTATCTTAGATAAATCTCTAGTTCTACATGTAATACCATATAAGCACGAAGATTTTGACATCGTTAAGACATCTCTGAATCTCCACCCTGCCAGTGCGATAGTTAGACCTTTGAGAGTTTCTGAATCCAGATCAAATATGATAGATCTAGAGCTCTACTGGAATTTCATACAAACCTTATCGTGTAGGGTATCAAGACAGTTCCCCTACACAAGTTTTCGAGACAGTTCCCCGACAGATTTGCTCTACGTCAAACAACGTCTTACTAATAATTATGATTGGAAATGGTGAGAACTTTGATATATTTTTGGCGAATTGATGTATCGTGATTGGATTATTTGTACCTTGTGATGAAGAATTCTATACATTTACGGGTACTTATTCTTCCATGAGTGAATTAATTCATGATGATTCATAACTGTCATGAAAGTAAGAGATTATAAAAAAAGACCTTCCTGGCATGAAAGTTAATAAAACAATATGTTTCAGGAGTGTTTGGAGTTAACTGCTCCTTGACACTCTTGATAATTTGTATTTTATTAGTGTGTATTTCTCTATGTGTTTTAGAATTACACTGGAGAGAGAGAGGAAGAGAGGTAAAACATTTTTTTCCCGTTTACCTTGTCCTCTCTGTCCAAAATCTTCCGTTTTTTACACATATTGTATGTACAAAATGGGGAAAATGTAGTGGGCCTATGTTTCGATATTGTTTGGTGTTTGGCGATAAAAGGTCGTCAAACTGTCCCGTCAAATAAAGCAGTCATATGAAATCACAGACAATCTCATGGAGACCAAATGTATTCGTCAATCACTTTTCAATCAATTTATAATTCATGAAATCCTTTATCAACCATTTTTACTCACGATAACTGTCATTTGACAAAGAACAAAAGTGTCGGGGAACTGTCTTCAAATGTGTCGGGGAACTGTCTTGTCGGGGAACTGTCTTGTTCCCTCGCGCAGGGTGGTTTTAGGGTTCCCTATTCCCTGGCTGCTCAGGATAAGCTGATTGCCTGCACTGTTCAACAGCAGGATCAAATGCAGCACTGTCATACGCCTTTTTTACCAATCATTTGACTCATGCTAAAATAAAAAAAAAAACTAACCGGTCTTTTTGACGACGATTTGAACATATTCTTTACAATATAAGTATTTATTCGATAAAACTTATTTGGGCTTATGTGTCATAAATTATTTTGTATGTATGCGTGTGTGTTTAATTTTTTTTTTCTTCGTTTCCTACATCATCATTTCCATGCATTAAAGGCTTTACATACATCTTAAAAATCAAAGGTGTGCCTGCAATTGTCCTTTATAGGTGAAATAAATGCTCTGTTCGGTTTTGTTCTGTTCTCCATTCTATGAAAAACACGCAAATTCTTATTCAATCAGCTGTAGTTCATAAATACCCTCGTATATAAGTTTAGTTGAGGGCTTTTCCGAACGCGGTTCTCAAGGGCTTTTAACACGTTCTAAGAACATTTCACACCGTGTAATATATTTATATGTATATTGTAAATATAAGAACTTTCGAATATCGAGCAGAGGGTGAAGTAGGAGCATTGTACTCACCTAGCAATATATACCGAAAATTAAGAAAATGGTAAATCCCTTACCTTGGAGCTGTGTAATGTTGATAACAACCGATTTTTCTTCAGATGATTTCTGTATCCCTTCAAACTTTGCCCGCTCGGGTAGCTCAGTGGTTAGAGTATCTGGCTCGTGACCTGGTGGTTACGAGTTCGATACCCGGTTGAGGCAAACTTTCTCTCCGGCGACTTTTCCCCTCTCACCTCTGATGCATGTGACAAAAGTAGTAAGTGCCTTTGGAAAGAAAGTTGTATCAGTAATCGTGGGAGAAAGCAAGGAAACCACATGGGTGCGTTACTGACCGCCATGATATGACCTGACCTGTCAAAATGGCCTTAAACTCCAATACAAACAAACCAAACCAAACCCTCCAAACTTTAAAAAAAAATGGCGAAGAAAAGAAATATGATGTAAACTGTATGACGTCTGATTATATCATTATTATCCCCCTCCGAAGGCGAGGAGACATAGTTTTTGGGTTGTTTGTCTGTCTATCCAACCGCATACTGCATACATGTGTTCTTTATGATAGTCCGCCGATATACTTTTTGTTTTTATTTAATGCCGTGTCATGGGAAAATGGTGCTTTTTTCGGCGGGGGATAATATTTCAACGGAATTGCTTGTTATCTCAAGGTGGGACGAGATAATTCTTAGAATATTGTTCGTAAATTGCCGATAGTTCGGAAATACCCGGTCCCGCTCTATAAAGTGTAACGGATAAATGTATTCAATTAAAGCCCGAAAACATCACTACAGTGATTTCTTTGAAGGCGTCTAAAAAATGAAATGCATTTTCTATCCGTCGTAATCTATGCAACCTTGCAACCGTCAGGGTCAACATTTGGCATGAAGATACAAGAACTATTACAGTTTGATAAAATAAAGATGAAATGAGTTAAAAACTGGCTGAAAACGAGCAGAGATGTATCTCTATATTTCACTTACTGTACTAAAAATAACATTATCATTTCCAATTTACCAGATATGGATGTCAACTCAAACCGTCTCCAACTGCGACCAAAACGAAACGCAGGTTAGTCCATCTTTATTCTTCTGTTTCATCTTTTTTATTGTTTCGCAACAGTTTTAAACGTTTTATTTTAAATGATTGTGATTGGCTTCTCCAGCTTGTTTCCCACTCTCAGGTCTTGCTTCCTAGAAACCTCACTCTTCAAGTAGGTTTAAGTATGATTGAGCCATGCTCTGGCAAAAAAGGGTTTGATTCATCTTCGTGATGCATGATACAAAGCAGAAAATCACATAATTATTGATCCATAAAACTCGGTTTGTGTAACAACCGATTGAGTCATGAGGTAGAGTGTCCTTTGTTATGCATGAAATTGACCAATAGCAAAATGTTTCGACCAATGTCAGCCTGCGCGGACTGCGCAGGCTGACATGGATTGATACATTTTGCAGATGCATCCCTATGGATCATATCTGTTTAGTGCCGTTTTCAGACATTCCTGGCACTGTTCCTCAGACGCTGTTTCTATACGTACCGAAAATGTAATGGAAAAAAAATTGCTAAGTTGGCTAAATATGGCAACAACTACATTCATATTCACACATTTACGTACATTTTCGTACTTCAAGATACACACGTCAGTAGAATTATTTATGGCACTATGTAAACGCAGTTTGTGCTGTGGGGGCTAACTGAATGTATCTTGGTTTACCACTTTGTGTTCTTTTCAGATGCACACGTATTTAAGCGACCGAAGCGTCAATTATTTCGAGCTAGAAGAACTGAGGGTAAGACGTTTCACTGTACTTTTGATATCATGGTCACATTTACAGTCATGCACGGAGTTGACCCCAGTTTATTTCAAACGTAATCTGCCGTACTGCCACGAAGATACTGGAATATTGTGAATACGGAGAAGGGGGGGGGGGGGGGAGGGGGGGCACAACGACTTTTTCCTGCTTCAGAAAGCCTTGTACCTCATTACAATTGACTCGTACAAAAGACATTGACTGAAACTGATGGTTTACACACGTTGATATAGATTTGACAGAAAATGAATTCCAGTGTCTTTATAGTATACCTAAAAAGACTATGAAAATGCCTCCAAAGATTGGATACGGAGACTGAAACTTTGTATATCTGTTGGAGGTGAAAACTTTGAGAGAACAGAGTAAAAATTTCAGTGAAACTTATGAAGAATCAAATTTTACGTGCTTAGATGCATTTATATTTGAACGCCCATCGTATCGGCGTGGCCACTGGCCAGTGCACCAATTCATGCTTTCCTTGAGTTTCTTTTACCAGTACTGAGCACAATGTTCTTCCAAAGCCACTGGCTGCTTTCCAACATAACCGTCTTTGAAACTGATCAGTGGCGAGAGAGAAATGAACCCTGTCGCAATGACTGTCATCAATCCCCGAACAGAAATTTTCCGAGTTGGAAATTCGAACCAGCCACCTCCTGTTCTCAAGTCCTGTACGCTACAGACTGCACTACAGGGATCGGCGGTTCAGATGAGGAACTGCATAAAGTCGAGGTTGGTAAGATTATCTCTTCTTTTGTCTTTTCAGATGAATTGTGGAAATCGAAGCGATTGAACCTCAAGTAATGTGCACCGCGTGGAGGCTATATTAATCTAGATACGGAAGTGTAACAGATTGAGCTGAAGAGAAATAAAGCGTCAGTTTTCTTAAAGTACATTGTAATTTGAATCTTTCTTAAATGTCATAGTGAAGGGAGATATTTAGATTTTTATGACCAAACAAAACTTTTAAAGTGTTGTATCAATGAATTTAGTATGACAATAGCTAGAAAACCATCAATAAATATGAATGAAAAGTACAAGAAAAAAAAAACTATTTTGTGGTATTTCTTTAATGGGCAACGAGGCTCTTAACCCTTTAGCTGCTAAGTACGACTGCCTAAACTTTTGCAGACAGCGCAGATCAAGATCAGACTGCACAGAAGGTGCAGTCTGATCCTGAATCTACACTGTCCGACCAGAAGATATCTTTCCCCAATAAGTACACTTGAAAGAGCAAAAATCTTGGTTTTTACTATTGGCTTAAAAGTTTCATTTTACTTATTTAGCAGAATAAGGGTTGAAGTACATATATATCTGTAGATTTCCCAGCAGTATTTCAAAACGACTTGTGGAGATGTCACCTGATCAATACCACTCGTCATTTGTGTTGGATCGTATTCAAATAAGCATGATGACGTCATATCTGATCTTCTAAAAATAGACGGATTTACCGATTGCATTAAGACCAACCCCTTATTTTAACGCCAGAACTGCACCATGTTTCTGGCAGAGAATATATGCGCTATGCTCTGGCAAAAGGGGGTGTAATGCATCTCCATGACCTATCATAGCAAGCAAATCATCACATGATTTTGGATCATCCACAAAATCTATTTTGTCGAAAAACTTTCTGAATTATGTTGTATGATTTTGTCCAACAACCGACTGAATCATGGGGTAGAAGGGTCCTTTGACATACGGAAAGTTGACCAATAGCGAAAGATTTCGGCCTTGGTCAGCCTGCGCGGACCGCGCAGGCTGACCTGGGTCGATACTTTTCGCAGATGCATTCAGCCCCTTTTCACAGTGCATGGCTAAACTATATGTTGTATTTGTTGTCTCTAAGAGCTTAGACGCGTATAAATATTTGTCGTTTCGTAAAAAGTTAATCATCAATGTCAAGTGCAAGGTCGAGTGCAAGTTCCCTTAGTATTTTCTCCATAAAAGTCTTCAACTTTCTGTCAATCGCAAACTACTATAAACATGACCTTGTTGGTGATCTTTGTTGCTTACATTGCAACCGATTTAAATATTAAAAAAAACCTTCTTTATAAAAGAAAGAGGCAGATTTAGAAGACAGAGAATAGTATTTTTCACTCAATCAGGGGCTGTATTTTCGGTCTTATTCTGTCTTATAGATTATGTTGTGAAAGGTGGTTCAAAATCAGTGCTCTCTCTCTCTCTTTCTCTCTCTCTCTCTCTCTCTTGTTGTTGTTGTTGTTCTTCTTCTTCTCTTGTACAGTGATTCTATAAAAACAGTTCACGGTTTTCGTGCTGGTCGAATCGAAGTTATATAGAACTTGTGGTCTAACCCCATTTCTTCCCTGCGCTAGAAGAAATGTTGTTTAAACGTAGACAGGACTCAAGAGCTCAGTCATCAAATATTACCCGATCCAATCTCTATGAGTGTCATATTTAATTTAACAAATACATTTGTATGCTCGTACGACTGTTTAATGACGGTTATTTTCACGGCTAAAAGAACGCAAATCGAACGCAGTAAATCACGGAGATGTCTCTAAAATGGTGAGAGAAACTACGGGAGACCACTGATGTGCGATTATCTAAATAAATAATTCACGTTTCGTCCCTTTAATGGGCTTTTATCGTATTGTTGGTGTTTAACGTCGTTTTTAACATCTCTCCAGTCATGTCACGGCGGCCAGTGCAGCTATCCATTAGTTTCTGGCTTTCTTGTACCTTTCACAATACGGTTTATAAACGCCTGACTGCTTCCCTTCTTAAACATCTTCAAAACAATGTTCAGAGGTGAAAATGAAACCTGTCGCAATGACAATCATAAATCATGAAAAAGAGTTTGACAAACCTGGGAGTCTAACTCACGACTTCTGGATCACCAGCAATGAGCGTTGCCGTTGGCTTTCTAGGATTTACTGGGTTAACTAACGGGGAAAAAATAAACCCTGTCCTTTACTGAACCTACATGTATTTGTAATTATCCAGTGATTACCTCCGTAGGCTGCTAAGCGCGACTTAAAGACCTTTTGCGGACAGTGTAGATTAAGATCAGACTGCACAGAACTTGCAGTCTGATCTCTGATCTTCTCTCTCCGATAAGGAGATATATTTCCCCAACATACCTGTGAAATAGCAAAATGCGGGTTTTAATTAATGGCTTGAAAGTTGCATTTCACTTACATAGCCGGTTAACCCTTTACCACACAATCCCGACTTTTAACGACCCTGAGAAAGAAGCCTTTTGAAAACATTGTGGGAAAAGGAGAAAATGCTGGTAACCAGCATTTTCTCCTTTTCCCAAAATGTTTTCTATCCTTCCCATGACAAATTTATTTTTTTAAGTCACATTTATTTTGTCGTCTGCAGATCCTTTCAATTTGGACTGGTTTAAAATTGTGTTGTGTGGTAAAGAGTTAAGGGTTAAGTAATTAGCTGCCTTGGTAAGTGTAACACATTTTCTTCTAAAAGGACACAGTTTAAATTTCGCATAAGACCACATTCGAAAAAAATATGGGAAAAATTCAGTTTCTGTTTGTGGTACAGTTGAATACGTGTATTATCTGAGCAAAGGTTGGTCATTAGCCGTCGGCGTAATAGCAACTCCGGGCACTGAGAGTAACACCGGCTTTGATGATTACGAGAGAGAGTAACCGGCTTTCATGATTTCGAGAGAGAATAACCGGCTTTGATAATTTCTAGAGAAAGCAACCGGCTTTGATAATTTCGAGAGAAAGCAATCGGCTTTGATAATTTCGAGAAAAAGCAACTGGCTTTGATAATTTCGGGTAAAAGCAACCGGCTTTGATAATTTCCAGTGAAAGCAACCGGCTATGATAATTTCGAGAGAAAGCAGACAAAAATTGTTTATCTGATTTTTCGACGTTTTATTATGAAATCAGTTAGAAAAAATATACAAAAATTCGTATAAATTGCTTTGAATATTACATTTATGGATTGTAATGGATTAAATAATATAATCTCAAGTTACATGCATGATTAAAAACAAAAGGGAAAAAAACGAGAAAAGAATACAATGATGAAGAATGCAGAAATGCGCAAAGTGAATTGAAATACCTTAATAAGTCTAAAAAGAAAGATTTTTTTCCTCAGCCCTGATCTTTGGCCTTGATAGGTAACTGGAAATTGTCCATTTTCACTACATACTCCCCATACGGTTAATCCTCAAAGAACGTATAAAGCTGACAGATGACCCAATAACTTACCACTTCAAAATTGTTTTTGCCAGAATGTCATAGTAAGCGACCAACGTAGATCAAAGATCAAACTGCACAGTGCAGTCTGATCTTTGATCTATGTTGGCCGCAAGATCAACTTAAGTTGTGAAATACGCTTTAAGGGTTAAAAAAGGCGTTTTGTTTTTTTTTATGTCACCTGTGATAGTTTTGTTTTTTTATTGGTCAATAATTAGCCTATACAATAATAATTTTACTCTTTACAAGACGAGGCTCCTTAATATTAAAAACATTTACAGACAAAAAAATAAATTTTAATCCTATGCTTGGATCTGATTTGGAAAAGATAGAAAATAATGTTGTACAAAGAGATCTTTTCCGAAAGGTTTTCAAATGCAAACAAACTACACGTACTGTAGATTCTTGAGTGGTGTGAAAAAATAGCCTCTGCTCTGGATTATCAGAGCAGCCTTGAATGTGATCTTGACCTTTAACCTAGTTCATCCGAATTAGACATGCTTTCTCGAGTCACATGAAATACCTAAACAGAAGTCATCGTGCAATAATGAAAGTCTTCTTGCTTGTCTTCAGATGGTCAGACGGACAGTTAGACAGACATGTGGATACATTTACACCTCTACTCGGCTTAGCTGGTAGAGGAAATATATGAAGAGACACATCACTGTCTAAGCTAGCAAAACGCTTAAGAGTGCAAGACAGGTCAAAATAAGTTCAAAATATTTTGAATGAAACAAAAACATATGATGCAACGTCAGGGGGTTGTTAAAAACCATAGGCCAATGGAACTCTGTTGGTTTATCACGGAATACCGAAATATTCATTGCACGTTCATCGGACACCGTTACTAAAAATAGCACATTGGCGCATTGCCTCTAAACTGTATATATAACAAGTTGGATTCTTTAAAAAAGAAGCCAGGAGAGGTCGGCATCGATGTTTTCAAATAGTTTATTGGCTTTTGATTTCAATATATTTTGGTAGAAGTAAACAAACAAATTAGGCATTAAATGAATGAGAAAAAACTTTTTT
The DNA here is from genome assembly GCA_945859785.2 of Tridacna gigas. Lineage (NCBI taxonomy): Eukaryota > Metazoa > Mollusca > Bivalvia > Cardiida > Cardiidae > Tridacna > Tridacna gigas. Next base: position 9,216,706 of record OX244029.2, on the reverse strand, counting down.
TTTTTCCAATCTTGCTGGTGTAAAGGCACAAAACAGTACATGTTCAACATTGTTATAATATTCAAGGAATTGGAGGCCATATGCTATTAACATGCTCAGAAATGCATATTTTTTTCAAAATTAAAGGACACAAAACCGAAGATGATTATCCAATTTAGCTCATTTTCAAAAGGAACAACCCTCAAATGAATGTTTGTAATGTGTGCTCAGATAAGCCAATTTTTTTTTTTTTTTTTTTTTTTTTTTGGGAGGGGGGGGGGGAAGGAGAAATCGTTCAATTAAAATTTGATACAATATGCTAATTCCACTGAGGAGGCAAGAATCTTACCTGATAACAACAAATAAAGGTGGTCTATACATAATACTAGTACCAGACATGTTAAAAATAAATGTAACATTTTTTAATCTTCTAACAAACAACAATTTTTTTACTGTCCCAAACAGAAAAAGCATGCAGACGACAATTTAAACTTTGATAATTAACGTGGAAGATGGTGCTTTGATGTGATGGAAACCATTGTGACAAAAGGAGAAACTGCAGTGACTAACAGCTTCTCCTCTTTCCACAATATTTTGAAAAGTTGTCTGCTGCAGACATGTAAAATGAAGAGGTTGTTTGTCTAAACGTTAAAAATTTAAGAAAGTAGATAAATGAGAAAAGGGCCCTTAATGCATCTGCAAAAAGTATCGACCCATGTCAGCCTGTGCAATCCGCCCAAAACCAAAAAGGACCACGGACTCTTTTGAGGTGTGCGGTACGTAGGGCGAAGAGGCACGACTTTCTTTCGCGCTCATAAGTTGATTTTAGCAGGATTCTCGAAATCCCGCATAATAGAAGCAGCTCTGTGGTGTTATTTCATCAAATCTATATCATTATAAATCCATAGAATTTTTTAATAAAACAGAAAAATGCTAGAATCTAGTCAGTTTTGAAAAATAGAACTTGAAAACATACTGATCAACCTATTTCTATCTATTTGTGGGTACGAGTTCTCCAGAGAACACGTGCTCTCGAGATTAGGGTACGAGTTCTCTAGGGTACGAATTCTCCAGATAGTATCAAGTCACGTGATCTTTTCCCGCGGTGTTCATTCTCTTTTTTTTTTAACGAATTTTTTTTTTCTCTTTGCTTAGATTTATTTGTTTAATGAAAAATTGCAATTATTGGAGAGATCATTTACTATCAATATAGTATAATAAATCTTTCTGGAAAGCCGTCATATAAAAGAAAACGTTTATTTCCTATTTCAGTTTTTTTATTTCTGTTTGTTTATAAAACCATGACGAAATAGACTGTGTATCAGAACAATTTCGCAAAAACAAATGGATTTAGACAGCGATTTCTGTGGCAGTCTGCCTTTTAAACTCACCACTGTTGGAGAGGTCTGATGACCTCTCCAATAATAGTTATGATATATGAGGACATGCGCCGATGTGCTAGTTTTAGTAACAGTATTCGATGATCGACCAATAAAAGTTTCAATGTTCCGTGATAGACCAATGAAGCTTGAAAAGCCTGTGGCTAAAACTACTGACTGCGCCTACCCAATTTAAGACAGCACATTATGAGCATTCTGGTGTTGACGTATACGGTCTTCATAGAATCCAAAGCATTCCAGGTGGCCCATTGCATCCATATGTTTAACTGATCACTATGAAGACGATTTTGACGCCTCTGAGCCGAGATTACTTGCTCTTAAACAAAATGTTGAAATAAGAGCATTTCCTTGCCTCTAACAATTGCTTCTTTGCGTTTTTCTAGCATCATGTATAGGATATCTGCTTTCCCTCCAGGTTTGTGCTCATATGATTTGTTATTGTTTTGGGATGGTTTGAACCCAGGCTGTACTGTAAAGACTAACGAGATGTTCACGAAGTCCTAGAGCGCTCTACTGGCAGCATATGACCTCGAGGAAACTTGTTAACACTTAAGCTGCTGAATAAATGAAACGCAAATTTCTACTCAGTACTAAAAGCCCAAACATTGCGGTTTCAAAGTTGATTTCGCCGGAAAGAAAATACCGTATCGGACGGTGTAGATCAAAGATCAGACTGCACGTTCTGTGCAGTCTGATCTTGATCTACACTGTCCGCAAAAGGTCAGTGGGTCGCGATTAGCAGCTCAAGGGTTAAAACTCATTTCGAAAAAGTTGAAATAAAACCAAATTATCTTTTTCTAAACCTAAGCTCTAATTAGTGAGATAAAAGTCTCGTCTATTAGACATTAAACAACCAACCCTCAAGTCCCATTTTAAGATTCAGTGTACAAAAAAGTATAAAAGACTTCTTGGGAGTACTGCTTCCCTTTCAACAAACTTGAAAAAAAAAAAACGAATCAACTTAATATTTTCAATACAATTTCAGCAAATTTTGACTATTTTCAAACATATTTTACTTCTGAAGAAAAAGACAATAACGACAACGAAAAATCTTGAATTCTTTTGGGGTCTCACTTTGTCGTCTGATGGTAAGACGGACAGAGATATGGTGGCGTATACAGATCAACTCAGCTTAGCTGGTCGTGGAGAGAATTTGAAATGTATCTTGACACCTAAACCTTTAACCCTTTACCAGACGACAAAATTCTAGCCTTGTCCAAATTGAAAGCATTTGCAGACGTCAATTTCAATGTGGCTCAAATGGTGCAACTTTTCTTTGATAGGGTAGAAAACATTGTGGGAAAAGGAGAAAATGCTGGTTACCAGCATCTTCTCCTTTCCCACAATATTTTCAAAAGGCTTCTTTCCCAGGGGCGTCAAAAGGCGGCATTGTGTGGTAAAGGGTTAACTTGCTAAATAATGAAATGAAACTTTCAAGCTGATAGTAAAAACCTTAATCTCAAAGTTATTTTGTTGGGGAAAAATATCTCCTTAACGGACAGTGTAGATTCAAGATCAGCACGTGCAGTCTGATCTTGATCTAGACTGTCCGCAAATGGTCCTTGGGTCGCAATTAGCAGCTTAAGGGTTAACACTAACTTAGCTAGCAAACATCGTCTGGGGTGTCAGATGGACTTGACCCATAAGGTTCTGGGTGACAGTATAGTAATAGTACAATAAGTATGTATGTTGAATCCTACAAAAAGGAAAGTGATAAACGACGATATTTGTCAAAACCTTCATAATACAAATCATCTTTGGAAGTCTTAACCCTTAGGCTGCTTATCGCGACTCACTGACCTTTTGCGGACAGCGTAGATCAAGATCAGACTGCACAGAACGTGCAGTCTGATCTTTGATCTACACTGTCCGATAAGGAGATATCTTTCCTCCAACAATACCTTTGATACAGGAAAGTCTTGGGCTTATATCGGTTTGAAAGTTTCATTTCTTTTATTCAGCAGGATAAGGGTTAAAGGATTCGCATCAACTAGAAATTTCAGCTTCACACGCTTGCTTTTGGAAATTTTGAATGTTCTCGATTGTCAATGGGGGTCCAATGGGGGTCCAATCTATTGATGTGCAAGTTTCGTTTGGCAAAAATCTGCCCGCAAATGAAGATTTCATTGGGCAAACATGAAAAAGTCTAACGGACGGAACAGGACAGAAGATGGAAAGCATGCTGTTACATAAGCTCTTCTGGCCTTCGGCAGGTAGGACTAAAGCATAAGCTTACAGATCATCTGTATAATAACTTTGACCTCACAAAAAAAGACATATTAATATTTATAAATCATCAAATTCATAGCTATGTCGTTTTGAAAAAAAAAAAACTAAATGAAATTTATCGAAATCTCAAGTTCGTCTTTCCACACACATAAAAAAGGAAAATAACAGATGTCAATATATACAAATCAGCATTATTACAACTTTATCTTTGTACAACTTTACGCCAAGTTACATATGGCTGATATGTCCGCAGTGTTAATCTAATGTTGTTTTCTGCTCACTGTGTTGTTGTCTGCGTAAATACAAGCTGAAAATAAAACACAAGTAGAAAGTTGCACTGTTACTAATTGCACTAAAATGTATACTTGCAAAGGTAAAATGGGTTTAACATTTTACTAGATGACACATTTTTCGACTTGTCCTAAACGTTTGCAGACAAAACGTTGAATACGTCCAATGACATTGGATATGGACCATGTTCCGTGAAAAGGGGACTTAATTCATTTGCGAAAACTTTCGACCCAGGTCAGCCTGCGCAGTCCGCGTAGGCTGACCTGGGCCGAAAATTTTCGCTATGGGTTCATTATCTGTAGTCCAAGATCATTCTACGTCGTGATTAAGTGGGTTGTTCAAAACAAGTGGCTATTATGGATCCATAATTATGTAATGGCTCGATAGGTATCATGCATCACGGAGATGCGTTAAGCCCCCTTATGCCAGAGCATGGCTTATATGTTTGAGGAAGGTAAAACAAATTGCAAGAAAAGAGAAAAGTGCTGGCAGTAAACCGGCATTTTCTACTGTTCTCAAAATGTTTTTTCAAATGCATTCTCTTTTAAAGTCTCAAGGCAATACGTGAAAAATGTAACAAGGTGCTTTCGTATTCAATAATTCACGAGACTTTCTTTAACGTGACGTCACAACTGAGTGAAGGAGTCTTTGTCTCGTTCCTCCTGAAATGAAGAAAAAAAAACACACATAGGTGCTAATTTTAGTTTAAAAAATTGTCGCAAGCCTATGACTTCTAAATTACATGTATTTTTCCTAGCAAAGCCCTTTAACGAACTTAAAATTACTCTTTCTTAACGAACTTATTAAACATTTTTCTCATACAGTGTACTTCAATTCATATCAGATCTCTTACATCTCTGATGTTTATTTGAACATTTCTCTTTTTGCAGATAGTGTGGATCAAGATAGGTCTGTACACAACATGCTGTCTGATCATGGATCTATACTACCCTTAATTTTTTTTTTTTTTTTTTTTTTTTTTTCAACAATAAGAATTTTGCCATAACGATAATTGTTTATCACTAACAACTGGAAATTTCCTTTCAATCTTTTCATTAGTTTCATGGTTAAATGTTGCTTGTAAGTGGAAATTTATCAATATGTAAGTAGATCTCATTGTTTGCTGTTTACCTTGTTTTCACTCTTCTCCTCTAATTTGGCGTTGAAATAATCCCCAATGTCCGCTAGAATCAACCCGACCCACGATAATCCAAGAAATATCCAAAGGATGACAACTAGCTGATAGTATGTTCTGTAATCTTTTTCGTCTTGACCTATATTGTAACAGAACACAACAGTCGTGACCTATATTGTAACATAACACAACGGTCTTGACCTATATTGTAACAGAACACAACAGTCTTGACCTATATTGTAACAGAACACAACAGTCTTGACCTATATTGTAACAGAACACAACGGTCTTGACCTATATTGTAACATAACAAAACGGTCTTGACCTATATTTTAACAGAATACAACGGTCTTGATCTATATTGTAACATAACAAAACGGTCTTGACCTATATTCTAACAGAACACAACGGTCTTGACCTATATTCTAACAGAACACAACGGTCTTGACCTATATTGTAACATAACAAAACGGTCTTGACCTATATTGTAACAGAACACAACATTCTTGACCTATATTGTAACAGAGCACAACAGTCGTGATCTATATTGTAACAGAGCACGACAGTCGTGACCTATATTGTCCCGGAGCACGACAGTCATGAACTATATTGCAACAGAACACAACAGTCTTGACCTATATTGTAACAGAACACAACAGTCTTGACCTATATTGTAACAGAACAAAACGATCTGTATTGTAACAGAATACAACGGTCTTGACCTATATTCTAACAGAACAAAACGGTCTTGACCTATATTCTAACAGAACACAACGGTCGTGACCTATATTGTGGTTATATACACAACGGTCGTGGTTATATACACCGCGATATATAAGGGACATTATTTCGTTTTCTAGCAACACCAAGTATAATTTACGGTCATCTGCTCATTATGATATCATTAACTCAAGATTTAACACTTTGTTCAAGAAAAAAGCATTCTCGTATTACAGCATGAACATATGGAATGAAATTCCTATTTCAATCAGAGCAGCAACTTCCTTATCTAACTTTAAACATCAGCTTAAACAGTATTTGTTCAGTAAGCAATCTATCACCTCAGCAAATAACACAAACAAATTACCGTAAATAGTGTATCTGTCCGCTGACTTATAGACTCATTTTCATGTTATTTTCTTTCATCATCCACTTATTTATTATCGCATCTGTTTGTGTGTGTGTGTGGGGGTAAGTGTGTGTGTGTGTGTGTGTGTGTGTGTGTGTGTGTGTGTGTGTGTGTGTGTGTGTGTGTGTGTGTGTGTGTGTGTGTGTGTGTGTGTGTGTGTGTGTGTGTGTGTGTGTGTGTGTGTGTGTGTGTGTGTGTGTGAGTGAGAGAGAGAGAAAGATAGAGAGAGAGAGAAGGCAACATTGTAAAAAAGACTCTATTTTCAGGTCATTTTTCTTGAAATCCTGTCTTAATGTTTTAACCTTCAAGAAATAAAGATTTTATTATTATTATTATTATTATTATTATATTGTAACAGAACACGACAGTCGTGACCTACAAAATGACCTACATTATTACAGAACACAACAGTCGTGATCTATACTGTAACAGAGCACGATTGTAACAGAGCACGACAGTCGTGACCTATATTGTACCAGAACACAACAGTCTTTACCTACATTGTAACAGAGCACAACAGTCTTGACTTATTTAGTAACAGAGCACAACAGTCGTGACCTATGTTGTAACAGAACACAGCACTCTTGACCTTTATTGTAACAGAACACAACAGTCTTGACCTATATTATTACAGAACACAACAGTCTTGACCTATATTGAAACAGAACACAACAGTCTTGACCTATATTGAAACAGAACACAACAGTCCTGACCTATATTATTACAGAACACAACAGTCGTGATCTATATTGTAACAGAGCACAACAGTCGTGACCTACATTGTAACACAGCACGACAGCCGTGACCTATATTTTAACAGAATACAACAGTCTTGTCCTACATTGTAACTGAGCACAACAGTCTTGACCTATTTTGTAACAGAGCACAACAGTCTTGACCTATATTGTAACAGAACACAACACCCTTGACCTATATTGTAACAGAACACAACAGTCTTGACCTATATTATTACAGAACACAGCAGTCTTGACCTATATTGTAACAGAACACAACAGTCTTGACCTATATTGTAACAGAACACAACAGTCTTGACCTATATTGTAACAGAACACAACAATCACATCAGTTGGCAATAGTCCGCGAATGAAAGTGAGCTTAACTTTCGGTTGCTAAGACTATTTCTAGGCCAACAGCCACTAATCAATTTAAATGAGCCGTGCTCTGTGAAAAGTGGCCTCTATGCATCTGCGAAAAGTATCGACCCAGGTCAGGCGGCGCGGACTGCGCAGGCTGACCTGGGCCGAAACTTTTCGCTGATGGTCAATTTTCTGCATGTCAAATGACTAATGTACACTGTACCTAATGATTCAGTAGGTTGCTAGACAAAAAGGATTTTAGGGATTTATGAAACTGATGACTTGCTTGGCATCATGCATCACGGAGACGCATTAAGCTCCCTTTTCACAGAGCATGGGTCAAATATACTGTTCTACTGCAAAATTTCCAAAGTTGCCATTTTGCTTGGCGAAGACACTCTGTTCCAGCCAATCAAATGACGACATTTGAAATTTACGATAACAAATGACTATAGTATGATTGATGAGGACAGTCCCTGATGAAATCAGCACACAACGTCGTTTTTGACAATATTTCAATTACATCGTAGCGGTTAATGCATCTATTCATGCTATCCTTTTCATTTGTTTATTTTTTACCAAAACTGCACACAAAATTCTTCCAAATCTTATGGCTGCTTTCTTAAATGGACTCTAAACAATGTTCAGTGTTGGGAGAGGAACAAATCCCCACCATCATGTGTTGTAAAGAATTTGGCCGAGCTTAAAAACAAAACAGTGACTCATTGGCCTATGTTTAATGTACTTCCTGAAAGTTTATGATTCCAAATTTTAAACACATGGCAACTAGAGTAATTGTTCAATTAGAGCAACCTGTCAATTTGTCAAAATACCTCATAAGCAGTCTTGCTTTGGTTTAAACACTTCTATACTATAAGGAAGAACTATAGCGCGATGAAGATGAGGGAAAAAAAAAACTTGTAATGTACTTGTCAATATCACATACATGCTTTGGTTTAAACACTTCTATACTATAAGGAAGAACTATAGCGCGATGAAGACGAGGGAAAAAAAAACTTGTAATGTACTTGTCAATATCACATACATGTACTATCTCGATGGCATCTTACGTTCTTTTTGTAACACTTAGATCAAGATCACACTGCACAGAACGTGTCTGATTTTGGATGTACTGTATACATACCCAAGACAGGTTATTTCGGCCAAATCGGCCTATACTTTGCAATAATTGGGCTTTGTCCAACGACCTGTATTTCAAAGAGAAAAAGTCTTTTACCTGGAACAAAGTCTCCAAATCCGACAGTTGTCAACGTCACAGCGCTAAAATAGATGGCTTCCCGCATACTCCAATCTTCCATTCGATGGAATCCGTAAGCCGGGGCAACAATTAACACAGCCCAACCAATCACCGCTCGTATCACAGAGTTTGTGATTCTGCAACATTTGCTCTGGGATTTACTTCTACAAAATTTGAAAGGTGCGTAAAGTTTCTTGCCGAAGCCAGCGAAAAACAGACCAGCGAGAGGTATGCCAAACAATGCGTATGCGATAAAAAAGATCTGGCCTCCCCTTGTTGACGGTGAGATATGCCCGTATCCTGAAAAAAAAAAACGTAGAACATGTGCTTAAGTTATTATTTAGTGTTATTTCTAAGGTATGTTTTGGGAAAATCTCTTCGTGTCGGACAGTGTAGATCCAAGATCAGACTGCACGTTCTGTGCAGTCTGATCTTGATCTACACTGTCCGCAAAAGGTCAGTGAGTCCCGCTTAGCAGCCTAAGGGTTGAAGTTCTGATAAGCATTTGCAATATATCATTTACAAAGTAACGATCTTAAATCCCACTGACTACTGAGCGCCACGCAAAGCGCTTTTGTGACAGTGTAGATCAAGACCAGACTGCTCAGAACGTGCAGTTTGATCTTTGATCTACACTCTTTGAGACGTTGAGATTATCTGGGGATTCTGAAATCGTAATTTTGGGTTTTAACTTTCGGTTTAATACTAATTTCATTTATTGAACAGCTTTGGGATTAATGTTGAATAAAGCTCATACTGTTAACGTACAATCCAGTTTTAATTGCACATGCGGACAGTGATTATCAAGATCAGACTTAACAAAATGTGCAGTCTGATCTTAGATCTACACTGTCCGCTTTCCTGCCAGATAATTCTAACAATACCATCAACAGCTTTGTAACTGCAACATATACACATTTTCTGTACTGACTGAAAAAAGTATTTTCATTTATTTAGCGCCTCAAGGGTCAAGACCATACGAGTAAACAATTAATTTGTTCACATCAATATTGAAAATTTTATATTAAGGTAGTACCATTCTAATGAAAAACAGCTATTTCCATAATAATATTATCATAAAAAAATGTGCTATGATTAAAAGTGAGTATTATTGTAATACTTTGACCATGCCACTTTTTCCATTTTTTCCTTCTTAGAATTATCATTTATAAATCTAAAGCCACTCTATTCTCAATACAAAGAGAGATAATAATTACCTCCCTTTTCAGAAAACTAGCAAAAATATCATCAAATAATTTCAAGATAGGCAACAAATGAATTTCTGGTCGGTTAGAAATGTTCAAAAATATTATATCAGTATAAATCCTTATTCGTCAACTAATAAGAAATTTTATTCCATGTTGCACTAGAAACGTTAGGATGGTAACACCTTAATCAATAGTTTGAACTTACAGACCCTATATTAATTTAGCCCTGTTAGATCAATTGTAAATGCACAGCAAAATGTAAATTAAGAAACCGTTCTTAGGTTTCAGCTTCTGCAATAGTAGGGTAAAACAGGCTTCAAAGATTTACTATAAAAAAAAACGAAATTACCTGAGGTCCTATTCAACGATAATTCTTGGGAAAATTCTTAATCTCAAGAATTGTCTAAATTTAAAAGGAACGCAACTTCTGATTGGCTAAACCGAGTGGTTTAGCCAATCAAATGTTGCGTTACTTTTAAATCTAGAATAAGACTACGAATGAAGCTAAGAATGGTTGCTGAATACGGGCCGAGATCCTACCTCTGGTTTAACCTATAAACCTGCAATAGGTTACATGAAATTTTCCAGGTCGATTGTAAAAATCCAAATATTGCTATTTCAAAGTTACTTTGGGGTAACAAATAGCTCCTTATCCGACAACGTAGATCTAAGATCAGACTGCACGTTTTGTCCACTCTGGTGTTGATCTACAATGTCCGTACAAGATCCTTGAGTCGCGCTTAGCAGTCTAAGGGTTAAAAATAGATAGGATCTGACATTTTTTGTCGACCGGTTTAATAAAATTTTTCCTCAAAAGCGAAGGAATTTCAGATTCTTTTTATCGCATAACGTGTGTAAGATAACAGAATTCGTAATGGTTGTATTACACTGAAACAATGGTAGTAATATAATAAGATACAATACAATACAATCCCGTGTTTTGGTGGAAGAAAACTTCTGAAAACAGCGTTGATAAAAGAGAAAATGCTATCGACTAACATTTTATCTTTTTTCCGCAATATTTTCGACCGTTTCATAGACAAGTTCAGTTATTTGTCGTCTGCAAATATTTTCAATACAGGCGGGCCAAGATTTTATACCTAATTACAAAAAGGGCTATTGTTAATGTAGATTTAAAATTACACAAAACGGAAATATTTGACGGAAAGGAAAATGTCTTTCTTCAATCTTTATCAAACGACAAAAGTTTGGACTGGACCAAATTGAAAGCATTCGCAGACGACAAAGCAAATGTTGCTCAAATGATGATTTCCGTCTTTAATAGGGTAGAAAACATTGTGGGAAAAGGAGAAAATGCTTATTCCAAGCATTTTCTCCTTTTCCCACAATGTTTTCAAAAGTCTGCTCTTTCATGGTCGTTTAAAATCGAGGTTGTGTGGTAAAGCGTTGAGTGGTATATATTACCAGCAATTGTGACAAGTAATACACTAGATAAAGGCAGCCATTACAGGTACACCCTTACAGCCAGAGAGAAAAACGTTGTAAAATTTGATAGCCTGTAGAATGGTTCAAATTTTAGTCAGCTGTGTAGATAAATTAGCGATATGTATGGTCTAATGGATAAATATATCGGAAATCTTCTATTTGAAACAAGAAACGTCACAACAGTGATTTCTTTGACGGCCACAAGAAAATAAATAGCATTTTCTATCGGTCATAATCTATGCAACCTTGCAACCGTCAGTCAGGGGCAACATTTGGCATAAATAAAGATACAAGAATGATTATAGTTTGATAAAATAAAGATGAAATAGGTTTAACCTGGCTGAAAACGAGTATAGATGTATCTGTAACGAAGACCATATCACGAATTATACAAACCTATGGTGGTTATAACTGTGGCTGAGAAGAAGAAAGAACTAGCAAAGTTCCAGTTGTCCAAGGAATCCGTATTGTTAGTTGCAATTACGCCCTTGTCGTAGGCGTTTATGATGGCTTTAACAAACGCTTCTAACTGTTCTTTGCTGGCACCCGACTGAGCTGTAAAGAAACGAAACCAGTTTACACACTCATCGTCAACTGATGTTTGACCTTTATGACGCTAGGCGAAACTTCGGTTGTTTTCGTAGACAATCGTGATCATGAAGAGACCGCCCTCTATGAACAGTGTAAATTAAGATCAGCCTCTCTATCGCGGAAAGTGTAGATTAAAGTCAGACTGCACAAAACTTGCAATCTGACCTTGGCCCTACACTATATGATATTTAGTGAAAGATTTAGACACATCCATCAGGTTGCAAGGCTTTAGTCTCCACTCTTGCTTTTTGAAACTCTATTTATTTAAGCGCTTTAAGGACTAAGCTTGAGGTCACCAACTAAAATAAGCTGATCCAATGGTTTGTGAGGTCCTCGGTGGCTATGTGGCTACGGCAATTGATTTGGAATATATTAATCTTGAGAAGGATTCCAAATCGCGGCGCTGGTAATTTAAAAGTGCTCCTGACAAGACACTACAGCGACCAAGCCTGGTGACACCCAAGAAACAAATGGAAGTGGGATGTCGGCGAAATCTAAATGATTAAAATGGTGACTAAAAAGGAGGCGGGAAACACCACTGAAACTAAATCCAATGCTCTTTTTACTTACATACTAGTATTTTTGTAACTTTATCAGAATGAACGTTAGCTTATCTCTTCGATGGGTATGGATGATTGATTGATTTATCGCTTGAAAGATGGAATCGTGCTGTACGTCACGTCTTATATTATTTGAATCATATCTCGGTGCCAGCTCACTTATTCATGTATTTCCTGAGTTAAATCGGTATTAGGCTGGGGTGCTAAGATACCACACTCCCACAAAGAGCCCTGCGTCTTAGAGGAGGATCGATCTAAAGACTTTTCGGTTTGCTGATCCAAAACCTTAACCTTTTACCTGACTATTCCGTGGTTAACAATCCTGAAGAACGAGGGTTTTGAAAACATTGTGGGAAAAGAAGAAAAAATATTTTCTCTTTTTCACACCATGTTTTCTATCTTATCAACTACAGATCCCACCATTTTTTGCCAAATTTAATTGTGTCTTTTATAAATGCTTTCTATTTCGACAAGTCTAAAATTTTGTCGTCCAGTAACGAACCATCGAGCCACGCAGGACTCCTCGACGGGTACAGATAAAAACTGATACATTACCTACGAATTCGTTAAAAGCCTGTCTTGTCTCAGTCTTGGTGTCCTGTTCATTGTCGGATTCGAACGCTTGGAACACGGCTGCACCAATAAACAAGTAGGCCAACGTTACCAGGAACAGAATGAGTATAACTAACCATCGCATGGCTATCGTGGGATCTGGCTATCGAATGTCTGTAATTACAAATGGGCCATGCTCTGTGAAAAGGGGGCTTAATGCATCTGTGAAAGGTATCGACCCAGGTCAGCCTGCGCGGACTGCACAGGCTGACCTGGGCCGAAACTTTTCGCTATTGGTCAATTTTCTGTATGTCAAAGGACCAGTCTAATTCATGATTTAGTTGGTTGTTATACAAAACGGATCTTATATATTTATAATTATGTGATATCTTGTTTTGTACAATGCTTCAGGGAGATGCATTAAGTCCCCTTTTGCCAGAGCATGGCTGGGATAAATAGCACATGTAGATCTTAATGATAAACATAAGGAAGACAACTACATTTTAGAACAACAAAAAAGCCACATGATAAACACTGCTATGTGAAACATTGATAATGTGAGCATAGTTGTGGTGATTTCTTCAAAAAAAGCTTTATAACATAGACTGCATATAGTCAGCTTGATTGCCTCAAGTGGTAGAGCATGAGATTTGTAACCGTTAAATTTCGGGATACTGTAAAGAGTGGGTTCGATTCCCACGACTGACCAACGAAAAATACTACCAGTCGTTAAGATGAAACTTTAAAAATTAGGTCCCGTGTGACGGTGCGATACACAGAGGAAACGAAAGAACTAGGCTTAACTTAGTTCAAAATAGTTAATTTCATCTTCAGGCCAGATGCACATTTCTGTGCATAAGCAAGTTGCTTCCTAAGGCCTCTTTCGTGGTGTTTCCCTCTGTTTGATGTTTTCCTTCGACGTGATGTTAGTTTGGGTTTCGTCCTGTATCTTGCACTATCCAGAACATGACTCAAATATATATATATATATATATATATATATATATATATATATATATATATATATATATATATATATGAGTCATGCTCTGTGAATAGAGGGCTTAATGCATCTGCGAAAAGTATCGACCAAGGTCGACCTGGGCCGAAACTTTTCGATATTGGTCAATTTTCTGTATGTTCAAGGTCCAGTCTACCTCATGAATAAGTCAGTTGTTAAAAATTGTGGCTATTATGGATCCATAATTACATGATGGCTTGACTGGTATCATGCATTACGGAGATGTATTAAGCCCCCTTTTGCCAGTGCACGGCTCATTTTTTTTTTTTTTTTTTTTTTTTTTTCTGTTTTTGAAACATAACTTTATATTCCTTCTAAATGGTGATACGAAACGTTGGAAAATACCGTATATATCCTTACACGAAACTCCGTATTAGGTTTGGTCTATGAAAATTGTAAATAAACTGATCGCTCCACAAAAATGTATCGATTTTCAGACTGGTCACAGCTAATTTAAGATGGCGTATCTAAATCTTAGTCATTCCTGTATGTTTATTTACCTATACTGTATCATTCAAACAAAGAAGAGACCCTCCAAATATGACTTTCTACTTTATAACAAGATATCGATGGGTATTAAAACAAAAATAAGCCGTTGTGTAAATATTTTAACGTGGTTTCACGCTTTCACCAGAAAAGTTTATATTATCAATTGCTGCAGACTGTGTACATTATGATCAGACTGCAGATAAGGCGCAGTCTGATCGTGGATCTACACTGTCCGCTAACTGATTGTAAACTATGAACGAAATGTGCTTTTTTTCTTAATTCCGCGTGTAATTATATTTTCTGACATCGTTAAAACATACAAGCAAAACGGAAAGGAATCACTAGGCAGTAAAAGGGTCAGCGCTATGATGTTTTGTTGCTTTCGTTTTATACAACAGATTTTCTGTCCATGAATAAGTACACTGTATATACAAGTCAAGCATTCCAATCCTTTGTAATCTATTGGGAAGAGCTTTTTCAATGAATGAAATTAAGAAATAGGTGTCCCAGGTTTCATTCTTTTTTTACGAAAAGAAATGGTCAGGCAGATTGGTTGATACTCAAAATAATCATCATAAGATATACCCAATCGGCAATTTCGAAATAGACAATGAGTCAAAACTGACTATACTGATGGTATACGAATGGCGGCTCGCCTACATTATTTAACATAACGAGATATACTTGTGCTTAGTTGACTCTTTACTACACAAGCCCGAGTTTTAACGACCCTGAGGAAGAAGCCTTTTGAAAACATTGTAGGAAAAGGAGAAAATGCTGGTAACCAGCATTTTCTCCTTTTCCCACAATGTTTTCTACCCTACCTAAGACAATTTACATCATTTGATTCACATTTCATTTGTCGTCTGCAAATGCTTTCAAAATATTTTTCATACATTGTCCTCCGACTCTTCCAGAACTAAACTGAACAGTTTCTATCATATCACTAGCATTGTTATATTATCAGTTATTGTGATTCTATACATAACAAGCCGATTCCTTTAATTTTTGGAGTCGTAACCTTTTCAGTGCCATACGATTGGTCCTTTGACATACCACAGGCCTTTTGAAGCTCCATTGGTCTGTTACGGAACACTAACATTTTTCTTGGTTGATCATTGGATACTTGCGAATTGGTGCATCGCCTGTATATCAGGGAATACTCAAATTTTCATTTACATCGTTACTATAAATAGCACATTGGCGACTCTATGTTGTATATAATAAGACTTATTACATACAATATAGAGGCATTTGCCAATGTGCTATTTATAGTAACGGTGTCCGATAAGGAGAATTTCGTTGTCCGGTAATAGACCTATGGAGTGGCCTATGGACATACTGAAAATTGACCAATAGCGAAAAGTTTCGGCCAGGTCAGCCTGCGCGGATTGCGCAGGCTGACATGGGTCGATACTTTTCGCAGACGCATTAAGCCCACTTTTCACAGAGCATGGCTCAAATATTTTTGAGTAAGCAGCGATTGCTTGACATGACAGTTTTTTTTTCCTCATAAAACATCTTCCGTATCAAGAACCCTTTACCTTACAATTACGAATTTTAACGATCCTGAGAAAGAACACTTTCGAAAACATCGTAGGAAAGGGAGAAAATGCTGGACACCAGCAATTCTTCTTTTCCCGCCATGATTTCTAACTAAAACAAAATATTTTTGAGTCATATTTGTTGTTGTTGTTGTTGTCTGCAAATACTTTCAAATTAAACGAATCCTAGTCTTAAGCTTTGTGGTTTGGGAAAGGGTTAGACCTTGACCAAAGACTAAATTAGCAAATGACAAAAATAAACGCAACTTAGAAATTTAATTCGTTTTGGGAAGGGTAGAAAACATTGTTGGAAAAGGAGAAAATGCTGGTTACCAGCATTTTCTCCTTTTCCCACAATGTTTTATAATGCTTTCTTTCTCCGGGTCTGTAAAAGTCAGGCTTGTGTGTAAAAAGGGTTAAACACTCTGCCATATAATTCTGCTTTGCCCGGCTTGCTCTAGCTGCTGATATACCTGAAAACAACGTATATGGTATTGATCTTTAGAAACATGGTATCTTCATTAAGATGAAAAGAAATTCTCTCTACGATAAGGTTATTTAGAAAGGTTTTGTATCGATTTAACTATTTATCTAATCGATGAAAACTGACACAGCTGTTTCACGTACCAGAAGTTACTAGTATACCATTGAATATTCATGACGTATGTATCAATTTTCTTTCGACCTATTCAATGCCAATGGCGGCTAACTACATACAGTTTTGCGGACGACCTAGGTTCAGATCAGACTGCAATTAACATGCAGTCTGATCTTGGATCAACACTATCCGTTGACACTAAACCAAGGCAAAAGAGGATCTGTGGAACTATAATTTTAGATATATAAGTCGAATTTATTTCCTTTGCAGCGAAAGAGGTCTTAATCGGCAGCGAAAAGGCTAAAGATCTGCGTAAATATCAGAAGTTACGATTTTTTAAGTTTCACCGATTGCCCAAGCGTACCTTATTTGCTTGCCCCATTCATCTCGATGAATGAAGTTTAACGTAATTGACCACACCTAGTTTACCTATGATGGCACTGATGTAAATCTTCATCCTCGGTTACCTAGGTGCAATAGATCTATATTTCATAAGTGTACGTAGCGTCACATGAAGTTTAACGTAATTGATCACACCTAGGTTATCTAGCATGGTATAGATTTAGATTTAGATTGTTGTCCTCGGTTCCATAGGCGCACTCCATCTGTTTACTCCATTCATGGGAATGAATGAAATTTAACGTAATGGATCACACCTAGTTTACCTAGGGTGGTACTGGTCTAGGTCCTCATCCTCGGTTAGTCAGGTGTTCTACATTTCACAAGTGTACATTGCGTCAAGTATAGTTTTATGTAATGGATCACACCTAGTTTATCTATGATGGCACTGATCTAAATCTTCATCCTCGATATTCCTAGGTGTACTACATTTCATAAATGTATATTGAGTCAAATGAAGTTTAAGGTAATGGTTTACCTAGGATGGTATATATTAAGATTGGTCTACATTTCGTAAGCAATGCGTCAAACGAAGTTTTCCAGAATGATGGTTAATAATGTTTAACGCTACTTTCAAGTGCATCTCAGTTTTATTATATCGAGAGCTCACTTATTCGTGTCTTTACTGGGTTTGATCCTTAAATTGCTTGGGCTCTGTAGTGACGTGACTGGCCAAAGAAAACTAAGTTACTAGTTCCACAAGTCAGGATCGACCCAAGATTATCCTGAATATAATTATTTCCTACCCCTTTATCACTGGGCCACAGAGGACTTTTTCAGAAACATATGAGCTGTGCTCTGTGAAAAAGCGGCTTTATGCAGTTGCGAAAAGTATCGACCCAGGTCAGCCTGCGCAGTCTGCGCAGGTTGACCTGGCCCGATACTTTTCGCCATTGGTCAATTTTCTGGATATCCAAGAACAAGTGTACTTCATGACTTAGTTGGTTGTCAAGTTAAGTGGCTATTATGGATCCATAATTATGTGATGCCTTGCATGGTATCATGCATCACGGAGGTGTATTAAGCCCTCCTTTGCAAGAGCATGGCTCATATATATCAGCCATGCTCTGTGAAAAGGAGGGTGTAATGTATCTGCAAAAACGATCAAACTTGATCAGCCTGCGTAGTCTGCAGACTGAGCTGTGTTGAAATTTGTTTGCTTTTGGTAAATTTCCTGCCTGTCCAAGGACGATTCTACCTAATTATTCAGTTGGTTGTCAAACAAAATGGATTCTATGGATCTAAAAATTCAATACGATGACGTACTTGGTATAATGGATCACAGAGATGCATTATACCCCCTTTTGTCAGAGCATGGCTCATACATAGATATTATTTGAGCAATGCTCTGGCAAAAGGGGGCTTAATGCATTTTGGTGATGCATTACACCAAGCAAATCATCACATAAGTATGGATCCGTAAAATGCATTCAGTCTGACAACTGACTGGATAGAGAGGGTAGAATGCTCTTCGGACATGCCTAAAATTTACAACTAGCAAAAGGTATCGACCCATGTCAGCCTGCGCGAACTGCGCAAGCTGACATGGATCGATACGTTTTGCTGATGCATTAGGTCCCCTTTTCACAGAGCATGACTCATTTACTTCTTTCCCTGCGAATAACCCCTGGGCTACTCCGGCTCGTGGGAAGCTCATTGATGCTTCAGCAGGCAATGCCAGCTTCAGATGCTTTACGGACAATGTAGACCAAAGATCGAACAACACAAATTTACAAGTCTGATCTTTGCTTTACACTGTTTGCTACTTCACTGATATTATCTTGATAGCGAAAAATACAGATGTAAGAAGTATTCTCTTGCTCATGAATATAGTTTCAGATAAAAGGAGTGATTTTGATTTCAAAACTGAAAATGTTAATCACTCTCCCCTAAACCCTATGTTATGGGTACTCAATAGAATCGTCTCATCGAGACGATTCTAATGAGTGCCCACAACATAGGGTTTGGAAGAGAAATAATGGATTTAGAATACTATTACTCCCTTGTATCTGGCGGTCTGAACTCTAATGTTTCTTGTTCTGTGAGATCTTTGTTTTAGATACTCATTAAACTTGTCTCATGGAGACATAAATCTAACTCTATCCACTTTATAGAGTATAGCAGGAAAATATTTAGTTGTTTGGATTGAATCTTATCTCGACATGTGTTACATCTGTGCATAGATAGATACGCACATCGACCCATACCGGGTTGATATCTATTTAATTTGCGTAGTAGCATACAAGGCTAGTTTCTATCGGTTAGATTGATTGGTTGATTGTATGGTGTTTGACGCCGTTTTCAACATTATTTCAGTTATATCGGCGGCCAGTAAACCTATCCATGCCTTCCTAAACTTTCTTTTACCAGTACTATGCACAATATTCTTTCCAAGCCACTGGCTGCTTTCCCACATAATCATCGCTGAAACAATAGTCAGCGGTGAGAGAGGAATGAATCCTGTTGCAATCTATCGGTTAGAAGGATAGGGGCGTGGAAGAATGATGACCGAAATAAAAGAAACGAAATAAAAAGTACACATACCTGATAATAATTATAATAATCTATAGTACACACAGTCGATGTGAAACCACGTGTAAGGAAAATAGGGAATTTTAGGCGTCTCTTTATTTAATACACCGTAAAAGTATGACAGCGAGTGACGCTCGAGTAGATCTCTCGTATTCTAATGGCTCTCAATACAACGCGTCCCCGCTTTTAACGCCTTAATCTTCTGACAGTACTATTTCACCCTTTCATCGCTATAGGCGAAACCGGGAGATGGGCTTTTGCGGCCGACATAGATCAAAAATCAGACTGCACAAATCGTGCAGTCTGATCTTTGATCTATGCCGTCCGCTTGTTTAGCCAAGCTTATGCGATAAAAATCTTTCTGAAATTAATTGGATCCACTGAATTGTATTTTCAGTCGTGGAAAGAGGTTGAGGTAATATATTTGTCACAGAAAGAGTTGAGTGGCACACATCTTTTCACCTCAAAGTGAAAACCAAACTTTGTATAATGTTAAGGATATTTTGGACAGAACATAGAATAGAATATCGGACAGTGTAGATCCGAGTTCAGACTACAATTTCTGTGCAGTCAAAACTTAATCTATACTTCCACTAAAACATATTATTTCGTGCCGAGTATTTAACCATTAAACTGCTAAATGAATAGAATAAAGATTTCAATCCAATTATAATCCTGAGCAGTATAAAGTTTTTGTTGCTGGAAAAAACTGGCTGTATTGGACAGTGTAGATCTTTGCAGTCTGATCTTGATCTACACTGTCCGCAAAAGAGCACTGAGTCGTGCTTAACAGCCAAAGGGTTAAAGGGTAGATCTATGTGAAACTCTAGCATGATAAATGTTATGACTGATTTCTCAATGATTTACACCACCCGCCTTTCTCTCTCTTCCGAATAATGTATTATACTGGGTTTAAACACCCACACTTCCATTTCATTACCTTAATTTAACTCTTTACCAAACGACAAAATTTCGGACTTTTCCAAATTCAAGGCATTTGCAGGTGACAAAATAAACCTGACTCAAAAACTGAAATTTTTTTTGGCAAGGGTAGAAAACATTGTGGGAAAAGGAGAAAATGCTGGTTACCAGCAATTTCTCCTTTTCCCACTATGTTTACAAAAGTTTTCCCGCTGAGGCTCGTAAAAGCTCTGGATAGTGTGGTAAAGGGTTAACCCGACGACAAAATTTTAGGCCCGTCCAAATTGGACGCGATTGAAGACGGCGAATAAGACATGGCTCAAAAGACGACTTTGTCTCTGAAAGGGTTGAAAATGTGGTTAAAGAATAATGAGAGAGAAAATGTTGGTTACCCACAACTTTCAAATGCTTTCTTTGTCTGGGTATCAAGACACTGGGTCTTTTGGGAGCTGGTTAATGGAAATATTTGGGTTTAACATTTAGGTCGCCCAAAAAGGCCAATATCAGGGTCCGTATTCACCAACCATTCCTAAGAATAATCTTGGTCTTATTCTAGATTTAGAAAATAACACAACTTCTGATTGGCTAAATCATTTGTTTTAGCCATATAGAGCTTATGTTACTTTCTTAGATAGTAAATTCAAGAGAATAAGACTAAGAATGTTCTTAAAAATGGTCGGTGAATACGGACCCAGATTTTGCAATATAAAGGGTGTTTGTTTTGTCTGTGTGTGAAATGGGGGTGGGGAGGCAATCGCACTCCCTGCCCCCAAATATTTCACAAAAGTTCTGGCACAGAGGAGAAACATTTTAAGACTTTTTACGATATCCAAATCCTTGTGGGAATGGGGCAGTTAAACAACTGGGTGTAATTAGTGAAAAATACTCCTTTTTCGAAAATGTTTTCAAAGGCTGTCCAAAGCAGGGGCGTGAAACGTCATATTTTGTGTGTCAATGATTAATTAAACCTTCCTCCAAACAACCCTGGGGATGATGACTCTTGAAAACACTATAGGAAAAGGAAAAAATGCTGGTAACTAGCCTTTTAAACACAAATACAATCCTTTTCCCTGGATTAATTTTATCGTATGCAAATGATTTCAATTTAAATCTATACTTTTCATTGCCTGGGAAAGGGTTAACAAAAATTCTATGTATGACAGTGTATGTTTTAAATGATAAATTTCATTAGGATTAACCCCCATCCCGTCTGTTTGGGCGTGGCTCTTTTGTATACTTTGGATTAGTTGTATCTGTAACTAGGGGATGTACAGCGTACATTGTAAGTAGTAATCCAAATCCTTGTCTCTTTTCAAAAACGTCATTCATCGAAATAAATGTACTTGGGTGAAACTCTTTTCTAGATTATCGCCTGATTTTATGATTTCTGAGGAGAAAAGCATTACAAAAATCGGGGGGGGGGGGGAAATAAAAACTAACGGTAACCAGCATTTCCTCCTTTTCCGAAAAACGTTTTCTATCCTGTTATTTCGGGCCACAGGCACAGTTATATGTAGTCTGCATATGCTTTCAATGGAAGAGTACAAGGTTATTTTATTGCCATTGATAAGAAAACAAAAAATAAAAAAAAGTGGGAAAAATCGTCCCCACTGGCGTCACTAATCAGGCGGTGGTGTCATTCGTAAAGCATTACAGAGGCACAGCCTGGTACTGGCGAAACACAGGATGTGAGAGCTGTTGCCGTGATACCAATGAAGCACTGTGAAAAGCTGCGTTGACCACCGTTCTTGAAAATGAATCGGACATGTTGGATGAAGGCCACCCGAAATGGAAAAAATGCAAGAACAGGTAGTTTGATCCTAGTTTCATGAAATAGCCTGTCATTGAAAATGGATAGTTATAGTGTTGTCTGTTCCTTGACTAAAGAAAACCATCAATTTCATCAGGTACATGATCCCTGATTTACTTTATTTAGAACTGTAGGGGGTGAAAGCAGTTTGTGAGTGATAAGAATCTGAAATAATAATAGCCATGACAAATATCGAATACCATCAAATACTTTATCCTGTACGGCTCAAACTATAGATCGTCAATTTAGCCATTTCTTAAAGCTTGTGTGAATGACCACAAAAATCCGTTCGGTTAAAGAGATGACGAAGAGAAGAAAAAGCTCACACCTTGTTTTATATCCTATAAATAGCTGAAATAAACTGGTACCCGTTATGTACCTATACGCAATTAGCTGTGTAAGGGCGATAACCATTCTATAACTTGATCAATAACTGGTCATAGATTGCTTTACAGACTAGGACTGGATGTAAAACATATACTGAATTAAAACTGTTACTGATTATCGAATTCTAAGATGGTCACCATCTCAGAGTTATCAATATTTTCTTTTTCTATAAAAGGTGATGAATGTAAAAACCTAGGAGAGATGGGATGATTCGTGATAAACGGATGGCAAATTTTACTTTTTGTTTTTAATCTTATCTGTAAATGAACTTATACTGCAAGAATTTTCGATTTGATTTTCATCTAGTTCTGATTAGATATTTAAGAGACATTATACTGAATAAATTTGCAACACTTACACGACAAAGTAAGAACATTTCCTAAGTAATAACTAATCACTTAATTTATGACCATCAACATGGTAAATATTTCAGGGGCATTCCTACTGAAAGCCACTTTCAAATGGCCTCCGATGATATGCCGTCCGTCCTCTTACACGTTCACTTCTTGACCTGTCGATAGCGCAAACGATTCTTCAAGAACCGGATCTAAATTTAGTGACAACAGACTGCAACACGTGCATGACAGATGCAGTTTGCGCCTAAGTGTCTTGCGTGGAGAGCTTCCCAACAGCGCTTCAAGGTTCCAAGAAAAGGTAATGGAGAGACCCAGCATGTACGTCTGTATGAACATTGGAAGAGTTGGTAGAAAACCTAGATTGAATAACTTTCTTAGCTTTTCATTTCCAACCTTAAAAAGTCTTTTAGATGAGCATCTGATTGTGGGTTGTTTAGTGCCGTTTTCAACATTATTTCAGTTTTATTGCGGCGGCCAGTGTACCTATTCGTGCCTTCCTGGATTTCATTTTACTGGTATTTCTCACATTATTCTTCCCGAGCCGCTTTCTGCTTTTCCACATAGACATCGTCGAAACAATGATCAGGGATAAGCGAGGAATGAATCCTGTCGCAAAACAATCATCATCCAATCGGAAATATTACAAGTTGGTGAGTCGTACAGTATGTTTTTTCTAGTCACTATATGCTTTTCCACATAAACATCGTCAAAGCAATGTTCAGCGTTGTGACAAAAATGAATCTTGTTGCAGTCAATATCATCAAATTCTTGGACAGCCTCTGCTCAGACTGCTTTAGGATGCAGTCCAGTACGTGACCGACTGACACATGACGTTTGTTACTACATACTGACATCGAATACTGCTCAGATGCATTTTGCTTTAGATTATACAGATAAAAATCTTGCAAAAATATTGAAAGAAAAAAAGACAATTCATCTTTGATAACAACCTGTATGTAATCATTAACCAAACAGTCCCAAGCTTAAACCTCATAGAGAAAGAGGTCTTTTGAAAACATTGTCGGGAATGGAAAAAATGCTGGTTTCCAGATCCCATCATTTGAGCCACATTTAATTTGTTATGTGCAAATGCTCTTCAATTGGGCCATTCTAAAATTTTGTCGTTTGGTAAAAAGTTAATGAGATATGGCTCTAAATATGATGGAGAACTAAATCAACCTACAAATTCAAAGGAAACTATTCATCTCTTTTATAATTTTCAGAAAACCAATGAAAAATAGAAATAATATAAAAAAGCATAGTGAAACTCACATTTCAGCTATTATACAAATCAGATGCGAGATCTCTAACGGGATCACCACCTCATATTTTATCATTGGCCCGTCAAGTTTTTTCCTGTAGTCCCAAATACGGCCACGAACATGGCTACGTTATTTGACCAAAACTTTAATACATACTGACGATTGACAAATAACTTGATTGTTTTAGGGTGACGACAGATATCTCGGAACGGCGGAATAGGAATTACATTAAATCCTTAGTAATGGCCAATTCGAGGTTATGCTTTGCCTTACGGACGAGAACAAGACTTATACTACGACGTCAAACCAGTAACTGTGATTGACAATTGCAACGGAATCATTTTCCAATAAGGTTGTTTTTCGCCTCACTTTACGGTAATTCTTTGACGACAGTCTTTTTTCCTTAAACTTTTTCCCTAACTGACTGCCATGAGAGAGAGAAAATGGACAGAGGAGAAGAGAGAAAGAAGAGAAGAGAAGAAAGTGGAAAGAGAATAGAAAGGCAGAAGGAGGGGAGACAGGTGAGAGGAAGAAAAGGAAGAGACGAACCAAATGAAAGCAGAACTCATGCTTTTGTACCTGGAATGGAGTCTGAGATCCGCCAATTGAATGAATAAATAGGAACTTTGAACAGTTGTTTTGTATTGTCATTGGAAATTGTAATACAAAGTATCCAAAGTCACTTGAAGAAATTCATAGAAAACAAATCGAAAGAGAAACTAGAATTTCAGACAGTACCTTTGAATTCTTACTGGAAACAGAAGACAACAATAGATATACTGTCCAATGAACTATTGAGGTCTGAAAGAAAGTGCTTGTTCAGATATGTTCACAATAATGTTCTTAAAACACTCATAGAATGTTTTGAACAAAAGTGTGCAATTTCATTCTTACCTACCCCCAGGCCTTCTTCTGACAGAAATAAAGATTGCAACCTGGAATTATTAAACTGTATATCTGTGTTTTGTTCTCATATAGTGATATTGTATGAATGTTTGTGAAATTGTTCATAACGGTCCTTTCTCCCAGTTCTGGAAAGATTATTTGAGAATAGTTCAAAGAGAAAACAGAGAGGCACGAAGGAAAAATGTTGTTCAGAAAAGTGAGAAAGAGGCATCGCAGCTTGTAATTAAGGACTTCATCAGGAATGACATGTCAACTGATAAAAATATTTCTCATTTGGAATTGAAATCAGGTGCTCTTTCTGATACACAATTTTATAGCAAGTTTAAGAAAGCTGCTGATGCTTCTAAAATGTTACAATGAAGCAATTACTTTAAGTAATTGTAAGAAGGATGTTTGAGAATATTTACGAGACATTCTCACTAATTCAGAATGTGTAAAAATACCTTACCCAAGCTGTCTTCAGGAACAACTTATACCGTCTCATGAAATGACTAACATAACTGTTTCAGAACCACTATTAAGAATTTTAACTGAAGAATATCGAGGGGTGAATGGGAAACTATTCCATCTGCGCTTTGGGTAATTTTACAGTAGTGGTGAAAAAACTTCTCATTTCTGTGAAAAGCACTGTTAGATCATCTTGTTCAGATACCTTGTGTTGAAATGTGTGAATGAATTCAAAACAACATACCAGAACAAGATGATCTAACAATGCTATTCAAAGAATTGAGAAGGTATTTTCTCTCTGCTGTAAAATTTTCCTAAACGCAGATGCAATAGTTTTGCATTCACACCTCGATATACTATACCCATTACCAAACAAAAAAGTTCGTGGAATCTTCCATATTGAAAGAATCTGCAGAAAACAAATCAAAACGTGCTTTTAATAAATTCTAGTTCTATGATAGAGTAGAAAACGTTGTGGGACATTCGAGATATTGCTCGTTATTAGCAATTTCTCCTATTCTATTGATGTTTTCCAAAGTTGTCCGCCGCAGGCACGTTAATTTTAAAGGTCTATGGCAAACGACTTGAGCAATTATTATGGAAAAGGAGAAATTGCTCATAAGGAACGAAGTTCCTATTCGCACAATGTTTTCTACGCAATCAGATAACTGCAATAATTAAAACCAGATTTTCAGTTGTCATCTGCAGACTCTTTCAATTTGGAGGAGTCAAATATCTATTGATTGATAATTGGGTAAAACAAGAGATTGACTGGGAAAGGGTTAAACTGTGTGTCCTGAAAATATGATTTGAAAACTTACCAAAGACTTTTGCATGTATGTTGCTCCACTGCCCAATTCCGCATTACTTTTACCTTAAAAAGGGTGTTCACAAAGTACATTTCCCTTCGTTGTTCTGCAATATGTCTGACAGGATTACTGTCTCTGTTACTGTTACTTGTCTCTGGAGAATGATACTAAAACATATGTTTGATTCAGAAGCTGGAAATTACTTTCAAGGTAAGTGGCCTTGTCTTCCCGTAGGGTTTGCTGATACTTTGTGATAAGATGGAGCATATTTTTATCTATTACATCTTCTGCGAGTCGATTTCTCATTTCCAATCGAAAATTAAAAAAGACATGACTTTGAGTAAGTTTCTGGTGAATTTTAAATGTATTTACTGATACATCCCATTGATACGCTCCAATCCAGTGATCCCATATGATGCACTTATTATTGAATTCTAGTAATTTTTTATGAAAATGTTTATGTCCACTTTTAGAAATATTATTCGTGATCTTTTTAATCACAAGAGAATAACCCATGATTGCACTAATTTTTGGTTTAAACGAGTCAAGTAAATTAGGCACTAACATGGTTTTTGATGATTTGCATTCAGGAAGGAAATTGTTCATAAGCTGTCTGTTTGTTTTTGCACTATCCAAACTTAAATATATAAGTAAATCCATAAATGCCTAACTTCTCAACAGCTTTCAAAAAATATTAGATACAACCCTTCTGGGCTGGCCTATATTGAAGGAATTGGCCGATAAAAAGAAGTTTTAAAAGATGAGCTACAAGTTATAAACTGTTTTTTTTTTTTTTTTTTTTTTTTTTTTTCCACAAAGGTTTTTTTTTTTTTTATAATATACAGGGACTGTACAACATTCAAGAAAACGATTAAGTTGAAACTCATCTCCAACTTTCTTCAGCTGCAGATCATCTTGTATTGCCATTTTATCTATTAAAAGTCCACTTTGATATCCCTCAAGTATTATATTTTGAAGTTCAGCTTCATTTTTCATCCACAGAAGTACATCATTGTTAAAACCAACACTCTGATCAACGCTGTTCTTATATCTTATGATTGACTTGTTGATGGCAAGATTAAGTGTCCATTTTCAGATAAATATTTATAAGTTTTGGAAGATCTACTGTACATTGTCAGATATAATCTTATTATAACTGGATCCCATCTTCGAGCCTTTGGTGAAATATTGTTATATTTTAAGCTGTGATAAAAAGAAGTCACTTCATTTTTTTTTTTTTTTTTTTCAGTTAAACTGTATTCTTCCAGAAAATCAGTGTCGCTAACTGTATTTAAAACTTCATTTAAATCTTGATGATTTAAGACAGTCAACTTTATAGAATAAGTATGATCACAGACAATTCCTGTTTCTATTTCAGGCTCTTTTGAATTTTCTGATCACCAGGTGGACTTGGATAGTTGGCAGGTTTACATCCTGTTACTAGTTGTTCTATCCATTCTACACCGAGATATAATTTTGTAAGTTTTCTCGTTATTCTTTATTGCGAACGGATTTTTCAAGCATACCCTTATAAACATGCTTCATAGCACTACTTATTTCTCTTCTAGTAAAGCCGCATTTCAATTTCTTTTCACATCAGTCAAGCATAATTAGCCACTTTCATCTTGAATAATGTTCTCTTTTAACCAAAATAGACTATAAAACATACACATTATATGAAAACTTGCATCTTATCCTGAATTCTTTATTGCAACATTTAACCCTTTACTATACCTTTTTTTTTTTTTTCTGTAGAAGCTGAAAAGTGAATATAGTTATATGTTCATCTACATCTGTAGATTTATTTTAACTTTAATCTCCAAACTGACATTTTATCGGAAAGTCTAATTATCAAGTGCAATATTCTATATAAAATGTTTTCTGTAATACATTTTCACATTTTGTTACAAAATGCTAAAAAATGTGATTTATTATTAAGGTATAGATAGACGTACATTTGGAAAGAAAGATGTGTCAGTACTAGTATGAGAAAGCCAGGAAACACATGGGTAGGTGCAGACATGGCCTTAGAAGCTGTTAAAACGGCGTTACACTCCAAATCAAACAAACAAACAAGACATGTACATCAAAGTACATATACGTTGCTTTTTTTTTTTTTTTTTTGTCTTAATGTAAACGTCATGTCAGTATCTTCAGCATATATGATATGATTAAAGAAATATATTATTACCATTTATTCAACTCCATCTCATCTCATGTCTTTTGTCCGCCAAAAGAATTCACGTACGTCAACTATTATTTTCCTTTAAAAGTCTGGCATTAACCTTGGTACCCGTATTGACTATGTTCGCTATGGGACGATTTGGGAACCGGTGTAATTCGAAACCAGTCAACTAACTTCCGTCGCTTGAAAACGTAGCCGCTACGAGACCTTCTCGTATTTATAATATACAGAAATAAATATGTATGCACAGCTTTTACAGATAGTATAATTAAAGACCAGACCGTAGAGAACTTGTAGTCTGATCTTGATCTACTCAGTCCGCCTCCTTATTCTAAACTATGACCTGAACAACTTTCAACTGAAGCGAAAATCTAATTTGAGATATCTAAACAACTCGAATTTCTTAAGTTGACCAATGATACATAAAGGATCGTACAGAAGTGTTTATGTATTATCATTTTTATCAAACGAGTTGACTAAAATTATATGACGCGAGCCTTTTGCGAGTGTCATAGACATTTTACTCAGCGAGTTTGACATAAATGATAATACACAAACACGAATGTGAGATTCTGTTTATCACATAAAACGAATGATAGACAAATAAATATCCTGCATCTCCACCTTCAGCCTATATACGGTTCACGGGTCCATGCTTACAGACGCAGTTTGGTTTGAAATGTGTATATACACAAGGAAATAGCTCTTTGACATTTAAATCGAAAGTAGGATGAAAAAGCTTATGGAGGGCGTAAATCAACATAATTCCTCAATTTTGTTGATTTTAAACAGCTTCTACTTCATATTTCGTTGTTATTAGATATGAAAATCATAACATTTTCCACACGTATATACGCCTTAGCAACAACGACGCTATTTTCGCGCGAAGTGGCGAAGTAGTACAAATTCCGGCACGTGTTGTGGCTGGTTTAGTCGGCTTCAAGCGCTCATAACTACTAAAATAACCAGAGCTGGGGCCAAAAAGACCGACGATACACTAGTGTATTATTGAAAATGAGTCATGGGTTTAATACACTGCTGGAGCAGGTTCCATGGATAAAAAAGTTTTAGTAATTGATCAATCATCATAACTTACACTCACTAAGAACATATACTTAGGAAATGCCACAAAAAAGACCAACCTTCAAGAGTCGGGTACATCGACTGAACCAGGTTTTTGACCGACAAAACCTTTAGCTACAATTTTTTTTTTTTTTGCTTGCGCCAAACTAGGTTCAAGCCGCAATGTTTTGGTGAACAATGTCAGAAATACTGAATATCTCGAAAGTTTGTCACAACATTTTTGTATCATTTATCGCCCTCATTTCAAAAATATATCATGACAAATGGTATATACTGTGGGAAAAATCCCAGAATATAATATGGAGAAACTGAGGATTCAAGTTCAGCATTTCTCCACTTGTTACAATGAAGGTTTTTTGGGGGGAGGGGGAGCAAAATTAGTGAAAGTCGTCGAAAAATTAAACACTTTAATTTTTCGACGACTTTCACAGACTGTCGCCCTCAACCGAAAAAGGTTGATAGAAAGTGTAGTCCCTAGTTTCATGAAACAGTCTGGCCTTAAAAATGGATTGTTAAAGTATGGTCTATTTCTTGATTGAAGATGAGCTTTTTATCAGGGATCGTAAGTTACATGATCCCTGATTTCATTTATTTAGAACTGTCAGGGCTGAAAACACTTTGTGAGTGATTGGAATCTGAAATAATAACAATAATAGCTTCTACGAGCATTGCATACCATTCAATACAACTAGTATATTCTGCAGAGCTTAAAATATAAATCGTCAGTTTAGCCATTTGCTTAAAGCTTGGGTGAATGGCAACAAATTTCCATTCCGTTTATAGTGTTGACGAAGAGAAGGAAACGGCTTACACATTGTCTTGTATTCCATAAATATCTGAAGTAAACTGGTTCCCGTTTCACATGTACCTATATACAAATAGCCTGGCCGTGTGAGGGCGGTAAACATTCTGTAATTTGTTCAATAACCGGTCAGTTTGCTTTACAGATATCAGAGTTATCATTATATTCGGTTTTTTTTTTTTTTTTTTTGTTCTCTAAAATAAGTTGATGAATGCAAAATTATTGAAGAAATTGGATGAAAAGGATGGCATTACAACTTCATTTTGGAACGTGGTTGGAATCCTATGATTTGGAACAATATAGGGGACTAGCTAACAAAAGGAAGTTCATTTTACTGTATTTTTCATCTGAAAATGAACTTATATTGCAAGAAAATGCAATGTACGTCTGCATAAAAATTGGAAAGGTTGGACGAAAACCCACTGACAGCATAACTTTCACATTTTGTTCATTTCCAACTAAAAAACTCCATAATTTTCAACAAAGCAATAGCTAATCCATACAAACACGTACATCAAGTTTTCCGTTGTCAGAGCAAAATAATTCGATATAAAATTAGATGATCGTCTGTTTGTACGTTGTTTAACGCCGTTTTCAACATTAATTTTATGTCGCGGAGGCCAGTGTACCTATTCGTGCTTTCCTGGAGTTTATTTTACTGGTATTTCTCACATTATTCTTCCGGAGCCACTTGCTGTTTTTCCACATAGGCATCGTCGAAACAATGATCAGGGGTAAAAGAGGAATTAATTCTGTCGCAATGACAATCAGCAACCTATCGGAAAGATTTGAAGTCAATGAACTGGGCAAGTCTTTGCATAAGTAATCTCTGATAATTAATAAAATACCTTATTCTACTCAGTATGTTAAATGAGGAGAAACGGAGAAAATTTTGTGGTTTTGTACAGAGTAAACTCTTATCCTGCTGAATAAGTCAAACAAAACTTTCAAGACGCTAGTAAAAATCTAAATAATGTTATTTCAAACTTAATTTTTGGAGAACAATATCTCCTTATCAGGCAGTGTAAATCCAAGGTCAGACTGCACGTTCTGTTCAGTTTGATCTGTATCTACATTGTCCGCAAAAGGTCAGTGAGTCGCGCTTGGCAGCCAAACGGTTAAAAGAGATATGGCTTGAAATGAGTTGTGATCGAGAGCTGAATTAACTGTAAAAAGGAGAGGTGTGAACAGTATTTTTAGCCATGTAATGAATAATAAAGGGACGGTATATATTTTTGGTCACTTAATTCCTTTGTTTTTATAAATAACAAATCAGATGACCGTCGAAAACAAATGTCGTCTAGGGTTCTGTACTGAACTGATAAATTGAAATAATATTAAGAAAAAGTCGAAGGAAAATAGTCATCTCTTGTATACTCTCCTGGAAACCGTTTCAATGAAAAATAGAAATAATATAAAAAGGCATAATAAACCAAACAGTTCAACTCGTATGCAAATGAGATGCGAGATCTCTCACGGGGTCACCATCTCATACTTTTTTTCAAGAGCCTGTCAAGTTTAGTCCTTTTGTCCCAAATACGACCTCGACCATAGCCACATCAGGTGACCAGCACTTACAACCTGACTGACATTTAGCTTGACTGGTTTTTGGGGCGAAGACAGACATCTCGGAACGGCTGACTTCGGATAACATTAAATCCGTAGTAACGGCCAGCTCGAGATTATGTTGCGCCTTACACACAAGAGCCACGCTTTACTGTGACTGACAATTGCTACGGACTTATATTGCAGAAAGGGTTTTTTTGCCGACAGATTTGATTCCCTGACTGACTCTTGAGAGAAAGAAGTGGGAAAGAAAGAGATGGGTGAGTTAGAGAAGTGGGACGGGAGGAATAAGAAAGGTAATATGAGAGAGAGAAAAAGAACAGAGAGACGGAAGGAACAGGAAAGTTAAGGAGGGGAAAGAGAAAGCCTTTTCAACATATGCAGTGGTTTATGTTTTTTTTTTTCCAAATATCGAAAGGAATCCTGGCTGGCAGAGGGATGTTCTTCCAGCAATTGCTTTTAGTTAAACTATACGTTGTCATATAATCAAATAAAGCAGTGGCACGGTTACGCTGTTTAAAGATTATTCTGCCTCTTCTGTTTGTACAGATTCCTACATCATTTGCTACGTTTCATTATGAACCCATTCACAAACGACAAATTCAAGTAGACGTGGCTCAAAGAATGGGATTTGTTTTGAAAGGACAAAAAAAAAAAAGTATTTTGACCGGGAACACAACGAGTTCAAAAAGAACTATCAGTAACCATTTCAGCACTATATGCAAAAACGGGGACTTTTACGAACGACACTGATCAAGATCAGACTGCACAGATCAAGCTGTATGATGATCTTACGTGGCTTGGAGAAATTCGTCCAAAGAACATGAGGCGAGAGTCGACTATTTTTGGTTGGTCAGACTCCAGGGTGCGTACTCGCCAATTCTTCTTAAAAAACGCTCTTAGTCTTATTCTCCAGATTTTTCTTAAGTTGAAAGTAACACAACTTCTGATTGGCTAAACCAAATGGTTTAGCCAATCAGAAGTTGTGTTGCTTTCAAATTTAGAAAGTCTTGAGGACTAGGAGTATTCTTGAGTGGGTGAATATGGACCCAGGTGGTCAGATACTGTAATCGGATCGTGCTTGTTACTGGTCAGATGTCGCAAAACACAACAGCTTTTCTTCTCGATGTTAAACTCTTTACCAAACGACAAAATATTGGACTAGACCAAATTGGAAGCATTTGTAGACGACGAATAAAATGTTGCTAAATAATTATTTCTCTCTTTTATGGGGTAGAAAACATAGTAAGTAAAGGAGAAAATGCTGGTTAACACCATTTTCTCCTTTTCCCCACAATGTTTTCAGAAATCTTCTTCTAGAAGAGATGAATAGGCCTATAGATGTATCTCTAAGGGACACCAAATGTTGTATCTGTTAGCAATAACTGTGTATACACGATCCTTCAAGATTGGTGAAAGAGATTTCTGGACTCACCGTCTTTCCCGCCAGATGAGGAGATATGTATCGAATTTCAACAACGATTCTCTGTTGTTATGATTTAAATCTTTACAAACCACAATTTTTTAGACTTGTCCAATTTGAAAGCATTCGCAGACCACAAATTAATGTGGCTCAAAAACTGAAATTTGTTTTCGGGAAGTGTACAAAACATTGTGGGAAAAGGAGAAAATGCTAGTTACCAGCATTTTCTCCTTTTCCCACAATGTTTTCAAAGGGATTTTTTCTCAGGGTCATTAAAAGTCGGGCTTATGTGGTAAAGAGTTAACTCTTACCAAACGACAAGATTTTGGACTTGTCTAATTTGGAAGCATTTGCAAACGACAAAGTTGGTTTCATTCAAATGATGTGATTTGCCAATGGAAAGGTAGAAAATATTGTGGGAAAAGGGCTTTTCCTACGATGTTTTCTTAATCTTTCTTTCCAATGGTCGTTAGGAGATTATGTGGTAAAGACTTAAACATTTTAACCGTCATAAATGTCTTTTGCAGAAATGTCTGGTGTGTAGATGAAGATCAGACAGCAATCTGATTCTTTCGTCATTTCTATCCACTGTGTTATTTTACACTATGATTGAAAGCCCTTTCATTTGCTATGGAATGGTAAAATTAATCGTTTGAAAGAGGTCGTATGTAATTACTTAGTGACGAATTAGTTAGCCCGTTTTCCAGACCACGAAATATAGACAGGTCCAAATTGAAAGTATTTGCAGACGACAAGTACATATACTTCAAACCAAAGAGTATGCCGTGTCAAAGGTTAGAAAACGCTGTGGGAAATGGAGAACATGCTGGTTACTAGCATGTTCTACTTTTCCCACAGTGTTTTCAAAAGACTTTTTTCCTCAGGGTCGTTCAAAGAGGGGATAGTTTGGTAAAGGGTTATGGGGGAATCTACAAGAAACTTGAATAGCTGAACTCTGTTAAGAATTTAATTTGACTGCAAGACAATTTCGACGTGGTACCTGCACAGACAGGACTGTTGTGAAAATTAACCCTTAAACTGTTAAATAAAAGACACGAAAATTTCCTCTCAGTAGTTAAAACCCCAAATATTCTGATTTCTAAATTGATCTCACCGGAAAGGAAATATCGTATATGACAGTGTAGATCAAAATCAGAGTGCACGGTTTGTGCTGTCTGATTTTGATCTACATCGTCAGCAAAAGCGCACTGAGTCTCGCTTAGCAGCCTAGGGGTTAACGT
Source organism: Tridacna gigas (assembly GCA_945859785.2). Lineage (NCBI taxonomy): Eukaryota > Metazoa > Mollusca > Bivalvia > Cardiida > Cardiidae > Tridacna > Tridacna gigas. The sequence continues at coordinate 9,182,050 of OX244029.2, read as the reverse complement.
ATAACTCGAACTGCAAAGAACACACATTGTGCGTGGGTAAAAGTTTACGTCATTCGATTATGACCAGAAACACCCAAAAGCTCAATATATTCGTGTCTTGTTGGCGGATGATGTTCATTCAGAGCTTTAAGTATTTATCATGCTAAATAAAAGAAATGAAACTATCGAGCCGACAGAAAAAAAGCAAACAAAATTTTACTATTTCAAATGTATTTTCGGAGGAGAGATATCTCTTTATTGGACAGCGTAGATCCAAGATCAGGCTGCACGTTCTGTGCAGTCTGATCTTGATCTACACTGTCCGCAAAAGGTCAGTGAGTCGCACCTAGCAGCCTAAGGGTTAAGTATTTGTCGGAATATTTGCAACGTATTGTCGTAACAAACCACCATAAACCTTTCCATTCCATATGACCAAAATGAAAGTGCTTAAACTCTTGTACTGCCTTCTATTCAGTCAATAACTTAACCCTTTCCCAAACAAGCCCTGGTTTTTACGTGTCTGCAGTACAAGTCTTTTGAAAACACTGTGGGAAAAGGAGAAATTGCTCGTAACGAGCAATTTCTCCTTTTCCCACAGTGTTTTCTACCCTTTTTGAGAACTTTCTGCCATTTTCATCAAATTTAAAATTATCGTCTGCAAACTCTTTCAATTTGGACCAGTCTAAAATTTATGGTTTGGGAAAGGGTTAAACCCTAGGCTGCTAAGCGCGACCCCGGGCGCTTTTGAGCACAGTGTAGATCAGGATCTGTGATCTACACTGTCTGATACGGTATTATCAAATCAACTTTGAAACCGCAGTATTGGGTTTTTACTATTGAGTGAAAATTTTCGTCTTATTTATTTAGCAGTTTTTAGGGTTAAATAAACTACGATAAATTTTACTCGTTTTAAAGGATGGAAAAAAAAAATAAAAGAGAATGACCGTACCGAATGTTTTGAAGTCCTCGGCGATGAAATGTTTTTACATCACTGTGAGAAAAGGAGAAAATGCTTGTACACAGTATATTCTGCTTTTACCGCCATGTTTGCTATCCTTTCATAGACAAAACTCACTTAGAGTCACATCTTACTTTTCGTCTGCAAATGCTTCATTTTTTAACAAGTCGGCTGATAAACAATTTATATGAGCCGTGCTCTGTGAAAAGGGGACTTAATGCATCTGCGAAAGGTATCGACCCAGGTCAGCAGTCCGCGCAAGCTGACCTGGGCCGAAACTTTTCGCTATCGGTCGATTTTCTACATGTCAAAGGACCAGTCTACCTCAAGATTAAGTCGGTTGTTGGACAAAATTGATTTTATGAATCCATAATTATGTGATGACTTGCCTGGTATAATGCATCACAGAGATGCATTAAGCCCTCTCCTTGCCAGAGCATGGTTCACATGTACATATGAGCGGCACTCTGGGAAAAGGAGGTTTAATGCATCCCCGTGATCCATCATACCAAGCAAGTCATCACATAATTACGGATCCACAAAACCAATTTTGTCCGACAACTAACTGAATACTGAGGTAGACTGATCCTTTGACGTGATGAAAAGTGACCAATAGCAAAATATCTTCGATCCTTGCTGTTTGCAGATGCATTAAACCCCCTTTTCAAAGAGCGCAGCTCTATTGTCAGTGGCATTATGACCGAATCTTTTCTTCTCTATTTCTACTCAAGAACATCTTCTCTGGTTAATTTATTGTCAATGGATGACCTTCCTGCTTGAAGACCCATTCGGCATACCTCGGGTGATCAGGTGATCAAATCCCTCGGCTGTATCACGTAGCTTGATATGCACCTACACGGTACATTTCGCACATCTTCGGAAGCACACCGCTTTACCGTTATTGAAATTGTAAGGCTCCTTTAAAAAAGAAAACGTGAGTAAATTTTCTATCGTTATCTTCTAAGAATATTTCAGTCGGCAAACAGTTTGTACATTCAATTTTAAGCGTGATTTATCAATTCCGTTGGGAGCTTTCATCGACAGGTCGATAGAAGTGAATAACTTCACCGTGGTTGTTCATGTCCGTTGCTGAGAGATCTACAGGGGCGCCGCCATGTTTAAGATCATGTGACTTGTAGTTCAAAATGGAAGCCTCCTTTATCCGGACGAGGTTAGATGTAGGTGCGGAATCGGCCGAGTTGTGACGAGTGCTTGTAGACCTACTCAAAATCCCAAAATAGTATTCCCAAAAGAAGCAAAAATGCACTCAATTTCTAATGAATCGTCTAAACAAAAGCACTTTTAACTCTTTACCACACAACCCTGACTTTTAACGACCTTGTGAAAAAAAAGTCTTTTGAAAACATTGTGGGAAAAGGAGAAAATGCTGGTAACCAGCATTTTTTCCTTTTCCCACAATGTTTTCTACCCTTTCCAAAACAAATTTCAATTTTTCAGTCACATTTATTTTGTCTTCTGCAAACGCTTTCAATTTGGACAAGTCTAAAATTTTGTCGTTTGGTAAAGAGTTAAGGGATGTATATCCGTCTTTTTTGATACAACAATGCCGTAAGGGGACTTCATAAAATTTTAAAATACAACTACTTTTGACAGTTACGACCCTTCACAGAACGTCTTAGCCAATCAGATTTTTGGTCTTGGAATGCAGAACAACGATAACCTTAACTCTTTACCAAACGACAATATTCTAGACCAGTCCAAATTCAAAGCACTTGCAGACGACATAATAGATGTGGCTCAAAAACTGAAATTTGTTTTGGGAAGTGTAGAAAACATTGTGGGAAAAGGAGAAAATGTCGGTTACCAGCATTTTTTTTTTTCCCACAATATTTTCCAAAGGCTTCTTTCTCAGGGTCGTTAAAACCCGGGATCGTTTGGAAAAGGGTTTAAATAAATTTTGTGACTACGAACCTTGGTGTACATTTCAAGATGTACAAAAAACTGCTTTGGCTTAGTTCAATCTTTAATATGACTTTTTCTGTATTTCATGAACGACCCTCTTCTCCATGCAATATATATTCGGAAAACTCCATAATACCTGATTTATCCGTTCTCTGCGCATCCCAAGTTATAACAAGACAATGGTAGGATTTACAAGTCGTAGTTTAGGCGCTTTCATAATTCTGTTTGTATTTGTCGAATTGAACTTTGAAAATTCACTCGAGGACTCTTCAATGATAGAAAAGCTACTGAAGAATATCAGTGATCCTGACGGTATTGTTTCGTTGATAAAACATCATGTTTGCAGTAAAACATCGTTTTGTACATCCGAACTTAGTACCTTATCTGAGGATTCGTCATCAGACTGCTGTAAACAATGTTCATGTTCTGTAAACTGCTTTGAGTTCGGTAACTGTTGCCCGGATGTCGTTAACGTGACCAGGCAGAACTTGACGGTTTCGTGTAAAAACTTTGATGAAATATACCTTGTTAACGAAACATACAGCGATCTTTTTCCGCAGCTCACCTCTGATCGGGGATCTTTACAATCATACTATGTCATAGACTCGTGCTTTCAAGGTAATACTACCGAGTTCGACGATCCGTGTTCAGTGGAGACTGTAGATGACCTTACACCGGTTATTGACGTGGACAATATCATTCTGTACAAAAATAGAAAATGTGCAACATGTAATGGTGTTGAGAACGTAATTGATTTGAACGTACAGCATAGTTCGTGTTCCTCAGAATCACTTCAATACAGATCTCCTGTAGCAATCGTTAAAGGCTTTTATAGAATCTGTGACCCAGTCATTCTACCACCTGAAGACGTCGAATGGAACTTCGAGTGCTACGAAAATCTTGATGTTATTTCCCAGTGTCAGTATGTTCAACGGGACGTTTATTACGACTGGGGTGAAAATTATGACTTTTTGGAAAAATCGTGTCGAAATAACTCATTGACATTTCCGGTGTACACTGCATCTGCGTCATACTACAAGAATCCATTTTGTTTTTTATGTAACATGTACTCAAATGATGTCGCAGGCCAAATTACCTCCCAGATATCAAGCTGTGTTAATCCTTCGATGGCCAGATCCAGTGCTGGGGATATAACAACGGGAAATTCTTTTCCTCGAAGTCGTTCATTAATATCAATAAGAGCTTCAACACAGTCCTGCGACTCAGATGACATGATTTTTAACCCAGAGCTGGTAAGACTTCGGTTGAAAACTCTTTATTAAACGACAAAATTTTAGACTTGTCTATATTGAAAGCATTTACAGACGACAGATTAAATGAGCCATGCTCTGGCAAAATGGGGCTTGATGCATCTCCGTGATGCATGATACCAAACAATTCATCACATGATCATGGATCCATGAAGTCCATTTTGTCTAACAACCGGCTGAGTCATGAAGTAAATTGGTCCATGGACATGCAGAAAATTAACAAATAGCATTCAGAGTTTCGACCTATGTCAGCCTGTGTAGACTACGCAGGGTGACATGAATCGATCTTTTTTCCAGATACATTAAGCCCCCTTTTCACAGAGCATGCAAAACGTAATACGAATGGTCCTTTTCACAGAGCGTGGCAAAAATGTTTACAAATGGTGCGATCTGTCTTTGAAACGGTAGAAAACATTTTGGGAAAAGGAGAAAATGCTGGTTATCAGCATTTTCTCATTTTCCCAAAATGTTTTCAAAAGCCTTCTTCCTAGGGGTTGTTAAGAGTCGGGACTACATGACAACGGGAAAATAACGGTATTGTTGTCGTAGTAGTCATCGTCATTCTGGTTGGGACCGTCGCCTTTGTGGTCCTCGCAGTAATCCATTATCCTCCGCTAGGTGGCATTTTTCAAATACATACCTATCTGATATGGGCATTTTTGGGTACAGAAGCGGACTACTTTTCAAGGCGGCAATCAAGGCAGCGAATTTCAAAATAAAATATACGTTTACTCACTAAAACCTACCTCGTACGATTCATCCAGCCATGGTTAGCTAGCATCTTGATCTACACTGTCCGCAAAAGGTCAGTGAGTTGCGCTTAGCAGCCTAAGGGTTGATACATTAGGTTAAAGATGGCGATTCTTTGTTTAAAAAAAAAAAATGCCTGTGAGTTAAACCCGCAGATCACTCTATTATTTTGAGTTGTGCATTTTGTACATCAAAATCAGGCCGTATTACACATGATCATTTTTAACCGACTTGCGACACAGACAATACTTGGGGTTTTTAAGCCCTTCACGAAACGACGCCATGGATTTCCGACCCTGAAGACCGGGACCAGCATTTTCCTCCTTAAAGAAGGAAACCGATATTTCTTCTTCTTTTCCCACAGTGTTCTTTATCCTTTCAAAAACAACCTCCATTATTTAAACCGCATTTAATTACCTGTCGTGTAGAGATACTTTCTAAAATTTTGCCCTCCAGTTAGACATATTCACGAACGGATAGGGGGGCTACTTACGTATAATAATCCTTTCGTTTAATAATGCATAAAAGAAAAAAAAAAAGAATTCTCGAAATCGAAACGGGGACTCCATCTCCAAAATTATTGGGGGAGGAGTCCCCATCTTCCCCGCCTCCCGCTTCTATGACAATGTTTGACATATCCATTTACCAGCTCTTTCTAACGAAAGAATTTAATGGTTGATATATTCTATTTTTTAGGGTCGATGCCAGGAACTGCGTTGTCCAATATATCACGTGCCCAAAAAAGGAACCTGTCAGAGGTACATGGCCGTGGACCCCAACTTCCTAAAATACGAACTGTTGTTTAAGGTCGCGGCTCCAGAGAGTATAGAAGATGTTCTACATGGTTCTTCTTACACTGAGGCTTTCACTGACAGTGCAAAAAACTTTCTGGAATCGAATTTGGACTGTGAAATCGAACGCCCCGAACTGTTTAACAGTGACACCTTAAGTGTGGTATTTAGCACCACGCCTACCTGTAACGATTACAATATCATTTCATTTTTCATGGTCATCTTCACTTATAACAGCTTCAAGATCGACATCTTAGGGAACGATAACAGCACATTCAGTTTTACATTATCTTTTTTGTACGATTGGGGAAATCAAGCGTACCAGTCAAATGCTATTTTTCAACCAGTAGGAAATCCTAACCCAACTGTCACAGTTCAGTTGAATCGCTTTATGTTTTATTGTGAGCACATCGGCTTTTCTGAAAACGACTTGGCAGCTCTCGGTCTGTCGAGCGAATTGGTCGAGGAAAGGTTTGTGGACCAAGAGAGTAGGAACGATTCTGATGCTTTTGTAGAAAAATATTTTATCTGTATCGAGGAATACATACAGTTGCCCTTGTCTGATTCCAGACAACGAGGTACAACTATCCCTTTGGATACAGAGAACGTTGCTCATTGGGTTACTGCTACCCGAACCGGAAGTTTGTGTGTAGCCGCCCTAACGTTCATCTTCCTGAATTAACCCTAGATGGGTTACCTCCCCTATTACAGCAGGTGTATAGTTGTATTTATGTACATGTAAATTCGCAACGGGGGCCAGTTTAAATCAACCCGAGATCTTTAGTAGACAGCAAAAAATTGTTAAAGACTTTTCAACAGATCCCGGAAATTCGTCTGTAGGCGCTTTAACCCTTTGGGCTGCTAAACGCGGCTCAATGCTTTTTTGCATCAGTGTAAGATCAAGATCAGACTGCACAGAACGTGCAGTCTGATCTTGGATCTACACTGTCCGATACGGTGAGTTTTTTTCCAGCATCAAAAAACTTTGTAATCGCAATATTTCGGTATATACTATAGGCCGGAAGTCTTCATTCTATTTACGAGTTAGCAGTACAAGGCTACGATTTTTCTTTTCTTTTTTAATTAACTCTATTCTAGACAAGATCATTTTTTAGTTTTTCCGTATTGGAGATGTTACCTACTAAATACTTTTTGTCCACTGTAAATGGCAATGGTGCAACACGGGAAAAGGGGCCTTCGGACATATGCGTAAAATATTTCGTCGAAGATCAGCCTGTGCAGTCTGTGACTAATCCAAGACGACACTTCCCTTTTTTGCTCGATTTTCTGTTTCACGAAAGTCTACTGTATGAAGAAATCCTATGAAGTCGTAAAGTGCTGTCCCGGATTAACCTGCGCGGACTGCGCAGGCTAATCCGAGGCAACACTTTACGCAAATGTCCGAAGGCCCTTTTTCATGTGTTGCGCGCCATATATCCATTGGTTGTTCGTTGCACTTAGTACCTTACAATATTGAAGCTCACACAGAATTCCTTCAACCTTTTACCTGACGAAGAAATTTAAGATTTATCCAAAATGAGGGCATCTGTAGACAACAGTATTAATCACAGTTGGCTCAAATTAGAAGATCTGTTTTTGAAAAGGTCGAAAACATTGATGGAAAAAGAAAATGATGTGTACCAGCATATTCTGCTTTATCCACATTTTTTCCTGGCAATGTCATTAAGGGTCCAGATTGTGTGGGAAAAAATTAACCCCTTCAGCGCCAAAATATAAACTCGGCCTCTTTCGCCTGCGGAAAATATAATCAACCAAGTAAATTCGGAAATTCAGAAAAACTTTCATCTTATATGCATGAATAAACATGCCTATGGTATGGATCACAGATCAGACTGCAGGTCCACAAAAATCCGTTTTCGCCAATGGCGCTGAAAGGATTGAGAACCAACAAGTTTCTCTCGAAACTGTGGCTAATCTAAACTGGTATAGATACATACATACATACATACATACATACATATGAGGCATACATACATACATACATACATACATACATACATACATCCATCCATACATACATACATATATACATCCATCCATACATACATACATACATACATCCATAAATACATCCATCCATACATACATCCATCCATCCATACATACATACATACATACATACATACATCCATACATACATACATCCATACATATATACATACATCCATACATACATAAATACATACATACATCCATACATACATACATCCATACATACATACATCCATCCATCCATCCATCCATACATACATACATACTTGTAAAACGTCCCAAACGGGGACCTAAGCTCTAAACCTACCAATCGGGGACCTGTATTTCCGATCATCGTGAGCAACTCAGATGAAGAATTTGACGGTTTTAGGGCTGCTTAATTCGTTTGTAGTTGTAAAAAACATCCTAAATTGAAGATTTTCCAACTGAAATTTTTACACGCAAAACGGGGAACCAAGTTGTGTAAGCCAAACGGGGACCTTGTGTATACCAAACGGGGACTTTGTGTATACATACCAAACGGGGACTTTGTGTAAACATACCAATCGGGGACTTCGTATATACCAAACGGGGACTTTGTGTATACATACCAAATGGGGTCTTCGTATATAGGGAAAATAATTAGATCTACCTTCTAAAAGCAAACCGATGAATGATTGTTAAAATCATTTAAGGAAACATCTCCATCACATACAAGCAATTATATGGTGATCGGGAGAATGACAATAGGGGTACAAACAATACAAATAATTACAAAACATTCATTTATTTTCATACATTATTTGCAATTTAAAACAAAGTACTTTTTCTTGTTTATTAACCCATTCTCACTTAAATACCGGGTTTCACCTACTTAACGCGTCGGGGGTGCCGTGCATAACGACGACAGGGTGCTCTTATCTCATAGTCGATTTTCCGAAATTTAGCCGTCATACAGTAGAGCAAGTATAGTACTTTAGTAATAGCACAAACCAGTTTACACGTCATACATATTTATTGATCAGAAGATGTCAGGAATGTTTTAAAATGACGTCGACTACTTTGACAAGACCATAATTCGCCGATATATTAGGATAGGGGAAAATATTATTTGTTTAGTGTCCGAATCTTTTAAAAATTAATTATCATTTGAGAAAAAAAAAGTGTGGTCGTCATAAGTTTTCCCTTGTTGTCCGAATGTATGTCCGACAGAAGAGGGGTAAAAGACTATCCGACAAATTAAGATCTATTTCGGCATGTTTTCAATTTTGAAATATAAGTGTTTTAATTATCCTACCTATTTGGGTCACCTATTCCGTCTACCTATTCTGTCAACAAGATTTCGTGCTTGTCACGGGTACACAAATGTATGCAGTAAAATTTGGATGAGAGGTATGATGTAACGTGCATTCCAAGCGAGAGGGTCGTAATGCAAGTGTTTGTTGTACGTATTTACATTTGCTCTGCTCCAAGAAATTCATACCCGGTGACAGCCAGTCCACACAAAATGATTACGCAATAAGCCAGTATCATGCCTTCTGTACATTAGCTGATAGTGCCTTTTTGCATTTAGTGATGGTTGTTTCTAGAACACCTGGGCAGTCGTGTTGATATGTTTTATGTAGTCAGCAGAAAACAAGTTGGGCTGTTTTCTAATAAAAAAAAAAAATCTTTGCAGCCGAAATAAAAAAAAGAATGCATAGTTTTACATATAAACGGATTACCGATAAATAAAGAAATGACGAGGTTTAGTATTTATTTATTATTTAACAGATCTATCTTTTATAGAGGGACAACCATTTCCCGCATATTCACAGAAACTTAAAACTGTATAACGTAACGTTACGAAAAAAAGGAGAAACTGCTGGGAAAAATTCAACCCTTCAAGAACCTTTCAAAACTTCAGTTGCTTTGCGACCTGTGTTGATTCCCTATAGTCGACTGAAGTGCACTTATGTAATACAAGATAAACCAAAACAACAAACAGCCGATTTTTTGTATGTATATGAAAAGGACGTTTGTATATAGATTCGGGGGCGTAAGGGCGGCGCGCCCTGTTGTTCCGCTCTAGAATAAACACAACACACCCCTCTTAGTAGCAGAAGCTTCTTGTCCAGTCATAGTTGAATTTAGCTTTTCAATAATACGGAAAACAATGAGGAAAAAGATGTACTGATTGGCGTGATTACCCTAAAGTAAAAATAGCCGTTAAAAGTATACAAAGCGGATGTTAAAAATGCATTTAAATGTAAATGTAAATGCCTGATTTTAAAATTTGTTTTTCTGCCAGCGACTGATACTTGGACCGACAACACAGTAACAGATTGCCATCTTCACAATATTTCCCATTCCTTTGAATGGTATGATATAAATCTAAATGCATTTTAACATTGTATTTTCTTTGCTGCTATTGGGCCTTTAACTATCTCTCTTCATATTGAAGCCCCACACAGTTTCAATATTCATTTCCCAATACCCCTTATGCTATCTAACTCTTTCTCTTTTTTAAAGGTCTTTCTTGTTTAGTCTTTATATCCTCAACTTACGAAGTAGAGGGGGGGGGGGGCATACTGGTTTCATCATGTCTGTCTGTCTGTCCATCCATCTGTCCGTCCGTCCGTCAATCTGTCTATCTTTTCGTTTCCATGCTCTAACTCAAAAGCCGTTTGACCTAGGACCTTGAAACTTTATACAAGTGTTGCCCATGACCCAAGAAGGCGCCCTATTGTATTTGGGTTGCATGAGTCAAAGGTCAAGGTCACGGGTGAACTTTGTTTAAAAATCGTTTCCGTGCTCTTACTCAAAAGGCATTTTACCTAGGACCCTGAAACTGTATAAAAGTGTTGCTCATGACCCAAGGAGGTGTCCTCTTGTTTTGGGGACACATGGGTTAAAGGTCAAGGTCACGGTCATGGATGAGCTTTGTTTTGGTAATATTTCCGTTCTCTGATTGTGCTGATTCAGTGACTAGGTGCTGGTGTGGGGGCGGTATTTTTCCGCTTCGTGACAATTCTAGTTCGGTACAAATTTGCAATTTTGTTGTGCTGTCACAATTTTTATCTTACCGTGTAGGTATGCGTATAAGTTTTGGCATGTTCTGCAATCACACAGTGTTAAAATTTGCTGTTTGAGGGGTCTTTATGCGACAGCTAATTCTCCAGCCTCGCCTTTCCAAACTTCTGAATTGTGTTGATTTACCTTCTTTCCTTATTTTTTCAAACATGAGTTGTTCTCTGTTTTTTTGTTTTTTTTTTTTGTTCTTTTCATTTATACAATTCTAAATATCTAAACTAAATGTTTCTGCAGTTTTTCGACGGATCATTTATATAACAAACAGTAAACCGCTTGTCATAATGTCTGTTGTCATTATTACCAGTTTTTGGTATCATATTGATGTTTTACTTGATTGATCGTCTCTATCTCTTGTTTGGTCTTTTTCTTAATGAATGAATAATCATTTTTCCCACGTAATTGTCCTGATTTTCCCGCATGATTGCAAATTTAGATGCAGATTTCTTCCGCAATATTTTTCTTGATATCCAAACAACTGATAAGATAGATAGATATTTTTATTTTTCACTTGTACATATACATGATAGTGTACATCATGTTACAGCATCCTATGTTTTTCAGATTAACAATAGTCAACAGTGATATACATATGGAGAGAGAGAGAGAGAAATATTTACTAGATTCATATATCATAAGGCATAAGGCAACTATAGGAAGATGTAAAAAAAAAGAAATAACGTTGAAACCACAGGAGTGTCTTTCAGAACATTACTTACTTGTGGGGTCAGTGCAGAGTCAGATCAGACCGCACAACACGTGTAGTCCGATCTTGGAACTGTACTTTCCACTATTAATTTTGGTTAGCATTCCTTTTATAGAATGCAAACTTAATAAACTCACTTGTTTTCAAAATGGTATTGTATTCCTCAGATTTCATCAGACTTACAAATTTAAACATACATGGTTTGACGTAGTACTTTTTATCTATATATTTCTTACGAAGATTGTAATAAAGTCTTAGTGTATCTGGAATTCATCTGACAAAGTATAACTGTTCTTAGAGGGAACGTAGGGGAGACTGGGGCTAGTACGGCCCCATTTTAGAAAACATTCAATTTTGGAATGACTATTACAGTTAGGTCTCCGAAAACTATATATCTAAGTAAGGCACAATAGAGCCGTATTAGCCCAGGTATGAGCCTTCTCATGTCTCTTTCCGATAAAGGGTATTTCTTAGTCAAAGAGATCTGGTCATGATGGCCGAACTTGCCCCGCAAAGGGGCAAGTTCGGCCATCCCACGGGGCAAGTTCGGCTCATGGAAACTGTCCTGAAGTATTAACCCTTAGGCTGCTATTCGCGACAAACTGACCTTTGCGAACAGTGTAGATCAGGACCAGACTGCACAGAATGTGCAGTCTGATCCTGAATCTACACTGTGCGTGATATCTGTCTCCCAAAAATATATTTAAAATAGCAAAATTTGGGCATTTACTATCAACTCAAAAGCTTCATGTTAGTAATTCAGGTGAGCGTTATGTATTTCACAGAGCTAACCTGTAGGGAGGAAAAGTAGTATAAATATATAACCCAGCTATCATGTAGTTTTAATTCTGTAACTAAAACTGAACTTTTCTCAAAGTCTGAATACCTGAACGTTAGAAAACAAAACCCTTTAACACAAAAATAGCCGACAAATATGTTATATCGGTTCGATATCGGGCCTATGTCTGGTACGTCGGGTCGACGTATCAGGTATAGGACAGATCAAACATGTTTGATGGGTACCATCTTCATTTTTCTCTAATCTGTGTCGGAATTGCAGTTTTCGCACTTGTAAAACAACATTCCTCTCGTGTCTGCACACTCGTCATGTGCCCACATTTTACATTCAGTGCACTGAATCCACTTTTCGTTGGGCTTACTGTTGTACCAGTTATCAAGGCATACTAAACAGAAATATTCGTCTTCACTGTCTGAGTTTTCGTCTTGTTTTGGGGTCGATTTAGTCTTTAAAATGCTTTTGGGTTTGCTTAACTGTTGTTTTGTTCTTTTGGATTTAGACTTCACGCTTGTTTTCTTTGCTGTGTGCTGTGTCGGACTTCGTGTACTTTTAAACTTAGATTTACGTTTTTCTTGCTTTTGTCTTAGAGCTTCTTTTTCCGGGGTATCGGTGAGGATACAGGTCTTTCTGCGTTTCCTGTTTCCGGATAAAATCTTACGTGTGGGTGCCCTTGGGTGGGGTTTAACTGAATCTGGAGAAAAGTCCTTTCTCTTTGAAATAGGCGTAGAGGGATATGTCATTAGTTTACCAGAGTTGCTTGTATTAGCGGAGGCGCAAGAATCTACCTGCGTAGGCCTATTGATACAGGAATCGCTTGCTGCGGTGGATGACGAGTTATCCATCATCTGATAACCTTCAGGTGTGGTTTCTGTTATTTTGCAGACAGCGCCACTGTAGTGTGCACTGGCACCAGAGCCTGTCAAAACTAAATATATAGTTGTCTGGGGAACTGCTCCTGCACGGCTAGGGAGCAAAACTAGTTCGCTGATGCCATGAACATGAGAGCTAATGTCATTCGTTTCTCGAATGACAACAGCTTTCATGTTCATGGCATTGCAAAGAGCACTGAGAAACATGTCACAAATATTGTTATCATATTGTTTTTCTTTTATATACTTTTCGACTGTCACCATTATGTCCCCGTCGGCTGCTTCTGTGAACTCTTTGTAAAATGCCTGATTCGTGCGAATTTCATTAGCTAGACACGTTCCCAAATCGTCGACTGTATACACCTTATCTCCAGCAGCATGCAGAGATGAGCTAACTGCATATAGGAGACAATGACCATCGCCTCTTACTAGTATAACTGAAATATTATGTTCTCGAAGATAGCGAGTCATGGCTGTATCACTGTCATTTTGCGTGTCAGTGACAAGCTCGGTATCCGTATCCCCGTCAAGGGAAGAGTCAATTGCCGGTTCTACTGGCGTCGACATTGAAAATGCGTTACCTGATCCAGCTTCCAATGGTCTGTCAGTTACCTCTGCCGGCATGAAATCTTCATCTGTGAATACGTCACTATTAAATGGGAAAATCCCAGCCTTCTGGAATCCACTACATATGTTAGACATAGTTAATGCCTCTCTCCAAGGTTCACACAAAATGCCTGCAATATCGTAGATGGATATCGGTTTTCCTGGATGGTTACGTAGCCAGTTACCTTGAGACACTGACAGCTTTCTTTTCAGAGGTCCGAACACCGACAGATCCAACGGCTGTATACGATGAGAGCAGTGCGGTGGAAACGATAACATGACTATACCGTGCTCCTTGGCATAGTCAATTGCATCTATAGAAAGATGAGAGTCATGGTTATCCAGCAAAATCAGCACTGGCTTATCTTTTGTTGGTTTAACATGTTGAACAAAGTGTTTCAGAAACTGGATAAAATTGTCTGCTGTCATCCACCCAGACGGATGAGCTGTTCCCTTTGAACCAGCAGGTGCTCCATTCAGAAAATGATCTCTGAAGTTGACGCGTGGATAAACAAGGAATGGTGGAACGCTGTTACCACTTGCTGATACTGCGACACATAGAGTAACAAGTTGTCCTCTCTCAGACGATGTCAACGATCCTATTTGCTTGACACCTGTACCCGCAACGACTTTTTTCGGTTTCACCACCGTCACGACTCCTGTCTCATCCACATTCCAAATGTTACATGCGTCGAACTTGTGTTTGTCCATTACTTCAGCTAGTTTTGTAAAAAACTCAGACACATTAGCCCTGTTGAATGCTGTTGCTCTGGCGATGCTTGTTGCCTCTGGTGTCCTTAAAGCAAGGTCGGAATGACGCCTGAGGAAAGAAGAGAACCAGTCAGCCCCTGCGATTTCTTTATCTGACCACGACATTGGCATTTTTATGTTGAACTGCTTGGCACATTCGTAGGCTAACAATCTAACTTCTCTCGGACAAAGTCCAAAGTAAATGGTCGACGCATGTTTTAAATATGTCACAAGTTTAGATTCTTGCTCATCTGAAAAGACCTGTCGCGGTCTTTGGTATCCGAATGTAATATTTGAAGTGGATCTATCTGACACCGGTAACTTGTTGAATTTTTTCACGTAGTCTTGTAGGGTCGAACGTGGAACGCCAAACAGTTGACTTGTCTTCTTGTATCCATCAAAAGTACTGTTGTAGTGGTCCAGCGCTTTTTCCAAGATATCTGTTGGCGTTGTATTGGACCTTTTCCTCTTATAGGTACGCACCATGATGTTTATTCTGAAATAAATAGAAAATTAAGTTAAATGACTGCGCCTAGGATAAAGTTTAATCGGCTGTTTGAAAATAGTAGACAAACAATTTTCAAATGAAAGAATTATCCTAACATAGCATTACAGTAGATCTATTCGAACCTTTTTGTTAAGTGCTTCACATCATACACGGGTACGTAAAATTAAGATGAGAAATAAAGTAATATCTAGTTAGAAAAAAAAAAAACGCAATGGCCAATACGTAGTGTAAGTGTGGGGCAAGTTCGGCTATGGGCCGAACCTGCCCCGACTTAAAAGGCCGAACTAGCCCCTGACAGACTTTGCAGAAACATCACGTGACACCTCCTTGTAGGGTGCAGGAATAGGAATTAGCAATGTATAAGTTTAAAGGGCATTATCTTACCGTAATAAAGGTATAGAAATTAAATCGGAAAAATAACACATATAAAGAAAAATAAAAACTGAAATTACTAGGGAAAATTTACTCACTATGCAAGAAAACGAGATCTCGGTTCCAAAATCTACGCTATCTTCTTCAAGGTGGCCATTGTGTACTGACGTAGATAGAATCGTCATAAGTGACGTCACAATATAGCTCCCAGCTCTTTATCATTGTCGACATGCTAAATATAACCATTTACCGAACATGCCCCGAGGCCGGACTAGCCCCGGTCTCCCCTAGTTACTGTATCTGTGCCACTGTCCTAATGTAAATTGTGAAAACAAAATAACCGCATGTTTTAATAATTCTATACAAATATCTATGGGATAACGAAATATGAAGATTAATTGAAAAGGAAATGAGTTTCCAAGCTCTAGAACATAAAAAAAAAGAAAATGCTTCGCGTCAACCTGCACGAAAAAGAAAGTAGTTGTAATTTTACGTATATAATTATATAACCTCAAGACAGTAAATATTTTCTTGACAGTGTTTCACTAGTTGAAGGAAAAAAAAAATGAAAGGAGTAATCTAGTTTTTCCGTATTCATAGCTTATAATCTTGCAATCGTATTTTCTTCATTTATGCGGTCGATGTTTTTCGCACAATATTGACCGAAGTCATAAGATAGAAATTGTTAGTTTTCGACATAATCTTGTTTGAATATAAAACTACAAAAATGATTCATTTAACTCTTTCAGGGCCATAGGCATTTCCATAGGCGAAAACAGGGGCTTATGCGGACGGCATAGATCAAGATCAGACTGCACAGAACGTGCAGTCTGATCTTTGATCTATGCCGTCCGCTTGTTTTGGAAAGCCTACGAGGTAAAACTCTTTCTTAGTTTAAATGGTTGGTATTTTAAGCCGTCAGAAGAGGTGATATTTATATACATGTATTTGGCGCTGAAAGGGTTAAAAATAATAAATACTTCAGCTTTCTGCATTTTGCTGATCTGCACCAATGTGTGTTCTTGAAATAGCTCAGTAAAAATGGCGGCAAAGTGTATGAATTTTTTACGGCACAATCGGGGAACTGTACTTGACAAAGTGTAAGAATTTTTTACCGCACAAGTGGGGAACTGGATTCCAACAGATACACACCAACTCGGATCATACCAGAATATGTGTATAATGTGTGTGTGCTCCTAACCGTCCAATCGGGGAATGCGTCAGATTACTAATTTAATTTGACATGTTGATAATTAGGGGGTCTGAAATGCGAATTTGAAATAAAAACCAAACGGGGACCTCCCCGTTTGGTAGGTGTTCCCCGGTTGGTTGGTGTGTATTCTCACAAAGTTCCCCGTTTGGTCTATTTTACAAACACATACATACATACATACATACATACATACATACATCCATCCATACATCCATCCATACATACATACATCCATCCATACATCCATACATACATACATACATACATCCATACATACATACATACATCCATCCATACATACATACATACATCCATACATACATCCATACATACATCCATACATCCATACATACATCCATCCATACATACATACATACATCCATACATACATACATATAAGGCATACATACATACATACATACATACATACATACATACATACATCGATACATACATACATGCATACATACATCCATACATCCATACATATGAGGCATACTCTCTGAAAAGGGGCTTAAATGCATATGCAACAAGTATCGACTCAGGTCAACCTGCGCAGTGATCGTGATTTTTTCTTTTTGTTACAACTTTATTTCTATTTTCTACACACTATACAAACATTATTTTCAATATCTATTACAGTCGTTTACATACAGAACAGTATATAAGATACGAAGAATGCTAAATAAAGTTGAAATAAAGTTAAGAGTAAAGAGATAGTCAGCGCACAAGCCTTCTTTGGCTTTTTGTAATGAAGGTCTTTTTGTCAGTTAATGGATTGTAAGATGACTTATCTGTGAAAAGGGGGCTTAATTCATCTGCGAAAACGTATCGACCAGGTCAGCCTGCGCAGTCCCCGCAGGCTGACCCGGGCCAAAACTTTTCGCTATAGGTCTGCAAGTCCAAGGACCAGTCTACCTAATGATTCAGTCGGTTGTTTAACAAAATGGACTTTATGGATCCATGATCATGTGATGACTTTCTCGGTATCATGCATCACGGATATGCATTAAGCCCCCTTTTGCCAGAGCATTGCTCATGTGTTTGGCGCTGACAGATGTAATTTCGCCATTGCCGAGTCGTTACGGCTTTGTTTGTATTGGATTTCAGCGCCGTTTGAACAGCTTAGGTCATATCACGACGGTCAGTGCACCTATGCTTATGTTTCCTGGCTTTTTTACATCGGTACCAACACAACTTTCTTTCCAAGTCACTGACTACTTTTCTCACATGCACCAGAGGTGAGAGGCGAAAATTAGCCGGAAAGAAAGTTTCCTCAACCGGGTATCGAACCCGGATATGCTAACCACTGAGCTGCGCGTCCGGATCAAGTTGTTTTAAGGCATTGAACTTAAATTCGGAGGAACCGGGTTCGTATTTAGTAACATAACTAAATTTTTTTCTAGTCCAGTTTTGATTTTAGAACTAGAACAAAATGATAATAACAAGATCTTCGACATCGTCGTAACAAGGGCCAAGGGAGAGAGAAGCACGAATCCTGTTGCCATGACTATCACCAATCCTAGAAAAGAAATTAGTCGAACTGGGGAATCGAATCAGCGACCTGATTTCAAGCCCTGTACGTTACCGACTGTGCTACCAGGCTCGGCAGAATGGTAGTTAAGACTCCCCTTATGGCTTGAGGCTATGGCGGAACGGAACTCTCCTTTTCAATGCAACGAAGATCTGGGAAGCATTCATACCGCTGCATTGAAAAGATCAAAATGTCTATGGAATCGACCAGAATAACCCCAAACCTTAACCCTTTCCCAAACAAGCCCTGGTTTTCACGTGTCTGCAGTACAAGTCTTTTGAAAACACTGTGGGAAAAGGAGAAATTGCTCGTAACGAGCAATTTCTCCTTTTCCCACAGTGTTTTCTACCCTTTTTGAGACCTTTCTGCCATTTTCATCAAATTTAAAATTGTCGTCTGCAAACTCTTTGAATTTGGACCAGTCCAAAATTTGTTGCTTTGGGAAAGGGTTAACTCTTTACCACATTGTGCGAAAGGGAAAATGCTGGTTACCAGCATTTTCTCCTTCTTCCACAATGTATAGCAATTTAAGTTGCTATATTTTCCTATAAGTTTCAAGACGATTAGGTCACACACAAAAAAAAGTGAACCAAGAAATAGGCCTTTATGTAAGTCAATGGCGATTCGAGGTTTAAAAATGAAATATATAAGGTAACTGACTATAGAATATAACCAGGTTGTAAGCCAACAAGTATTAAGAATAGAAACTAACCAACAATATAAAATGCACCACATACGCGATTTAGAGAGGGTGCGAAAAGTACTTGTAACGAAACGCACAGCTTGTTGTCATGGCAGAATAAACAAAGATGGCGGCTCAATTTATGTTTCGTTAATCCAAGTTTGAATAAAATAGTATATTTTCAAAATGCCGAAGAAAGGTAAAAAGGGGAAGAAGGGAGGAAAGGGGAAAAAGGGGTAGGTATTCATTTTCAACCCATTGGTTTTATATTCTTTGGGTAACAATGAAGAACTTACTGAATGCTGCAAGAACGGTTGAGCTTTGAATTAAGGCTGTTTTTGTTGATAAAGGTCATAATGCGAGCACTACGATTTGTGAAACTTAGTAAAACGTACAAATTGAATTCATATTTCAAGGTATTTCTCCATTACAAGCCTAAAAATATATATTTGCTTGGAAAGTTAATGGTTTATGTGTAAAGGGCCTAGTGACTAGTCTCAATAATTTTTTGTACAGAGTACTGTACCAACTCAAGTCCGTCGTGAAAAAAAAAAAAGGTGTAATGACTTTCTATTTCATCTGTTTAATCTGTATTGCAGCAAACTGCGATTAACTTTTGGTGACACACATGACCAAGGACAAATTATTAAAGGGGGATTACCTAAAACTCTAGCAAAATTTATCATGTATGGTAGCCATTTTGTGTCTATTTTGGGAAATGCAAACATTTAGAGCAGAGTTTAAATTGCAGTTTTACTGTGATTTTGTGATAAAATGAGAGTTTAAATGTGTGCAAAAAATCAGTGGGAAGGTTTCTACAATATTTTTTGAGATAGTCTCTGCAACCAGATGCAACCAATCAAAACCTAAATTTCATTCAGGGACAGCTGTCTGTACTACTAAAGGACACTCTTTTGATAGCTGCTTTGTAGGCTCATACAATGTGATATGCACTCCAGTCATTTTGTGCACCTAAGAGTTTTGCTACCAATACCTTTTGCATCCTATATATCTCATAATCATGCACCAAAGAAATGCAAGATTCTCAGTAACCTTTATCCACTTAAGTAAAATCTTCAGTTGCATAATATTCAAATTTGTATCAAAAAGTTTCCTCAAACAACATGAGAATTCAACTTTCTACCCATTTTTGTCTGGCATATAACTGTCCATTCATTTTGCAGACTTACAAGAGTTTGCTTCCCCGAACCCCCTACTTCCCGTCCCCTGTCCTTAAAATTGTATCTATGATGTTTCTGTGTCTGCCTTTGTCATTCGTTTTAACTTCATCAGGGAGGCTAGAAGCACATGAATAATTTGGCCAAATTTATAGCATAATGCAAAGGTTAAACACCAGACATTTACGATAATAAGGTTGAAAAAAATGTTCAAAGAAAATGGAGATACAGTACTCTGACCATTGCAATGCAAGGTCCTGCAAAGGAAAAGTCAAGCATGAGGAAAAATAGAAAAAAAAAAAAAATAGGTATTTCGAAAAGATTTTAGACTTAGATGTAAATGGCTGATCATTTGACAATAAAGATAATTTCAACTCCTTTCAGGAAGGGAAAGAAGGGAGAAAAGAAAGCAAAGAAGCAGGAGTCCATTGTAAAGATAGCAGCAGCTAATTCTAAAGTATGGGAAGCAAGACTTGATATTGCAGAAACACAGAAAAAGGAGTATAGGTAAGGTATAATAAGTTATCAAGAAATCTTTCTTTCTCTGTCTCTTTCTCTGTCTCTGTCTCTGTCTCTCTCTCTCTCTCTGTCTCTCTCTGTTTCTCTCTCTCTCTCTCTAACCCATACACAGATTACACAATTGTAAATGTTAAGACAGAGAAGAAAGAAAGAAATACTGTAATAGAGGAATAATCTCCTGCAGGTGATTTATCAAGAAATCTTTCTTTCTCTGTCTCTTTCTCTGTCTCTGTCTCTCTCTGTCTCTCTCTCTCTCTCTCTCTCTCTAACCCATACACAGATTACACACTTGTAAATGTTAAGACAGAGAAGAAAGAAAGAAATAGTGTGACAGAGGAATAATCTCCTGCAGGTGATTTATCAAGAAATCTTTCTTTCTCTGTCTCTGTCTCTCTCTCTCTGTCTCTCTCTTTCTCTCTCTCTCTCTGTCTCTCTCTCTCTCTCTCTCTCTCTCTCTCTGTCTCTTTCTAACCCATACACAGATTACACACTTGTAAATGTTAAGACAGAGAAGAAAGAAAGAAATACTGTGACAGAGGAATAATCTCCTGCAGGTGACTTTTCTGTCTTGCAGTGGGAAATTTTAGAGAATGTTGTGGCAAAAGGAGAAGCTGCACACAGTAAATAATTTCTCCTTTTTCTACAATCTTTTCACTTGTACATTCATATGTTTCACCATAATTCATGTTGACTACAAAATTTTAATATTTTACCAAGATCTTTTTTTTTTTTTTTTTTTAAATATGTCAGCTGTAACTTTGCTTCAAGAGGTACGATCTCAAGAATGAAACTTTTGAAAAAAACATTGCAAAAAAGGGGAAAAATGCTGGTAACCAGCATTTTCCCCCTTTTTTTTTTCACAATGTTTTCTGCCCTTTAAAAGTTGAATTCTATACTTCAAACTACATGACTGTAATGCGTTGTCTACAAATGTTTTGGTCAGGGCAAGTCTAAAACTCTGTCACTTGTAAAGAGTTAAAGATTTGATATACTTACAGGGAAAATGCAAAGCAGCTCATGCTGGAAAATGATGCGCTGCAGAATCAGATGTTACAGACTGAGAGAGACACCATAGATGTCATCACATTCCTGAAGAAAGAGGATGCTGTCAAGGATAATCATGTATGTGTGTAATGTTTCTATGAGCCAGGCTCTGTGAAAAGGGGGCTTAATGTATCTGCGAAAAGTATTGACCCAGGTCAGCCTGCGCAGTCCATGCAGGCTGACCTGGCCGAAACTTTTCGCTATTGGTCAATTTTCTGTATGTCCAAGGACCACTCTATCTTCGGATTCAGTCGGTTGTTAGAGAAAATGGATAAGATGGGTCCGTAATTATGTGATGACTTGCATGGAACAATACATAACAGAGATGCATTAAGCCCTCTTTTGCCAGAGCATGGCTCATTATTTTTAGGGTTATTTTCTGATTCATAGTGGTTTGGTTTGTCTACAGAAAGGAAGAAAAGCTAACAATGAAAATGAAAATAGAGAGACTTTTTTTTCCAAACCTTTACCAAATGACAAAATTTTATACATGTCCAAATTGAAAGCTTTTGCAGACGACAAAATAATTGAGACTAAAAATAGAAATTCGCCTTTGGAAAGGTAGAAAACATTGTCGGAAAAGGAGAAAATGCTGGTTTCCAGTATTTTCTCCTTCTCCTACAATTTTTGTAAAGGCTTTCTTCTTCAGGGTTGTTAAAACTCTGGACTGTGTGGTATAGAGTTAAAGACAAATCCCATCATTAATATTTTCAGCCAAATTTACATTTTCATCTCGAAATACTTTCAGTAGGAAAGCCTGCTGAAAATTTGCCAAAAAATTCAAAGAAAATGTGATCTATCCACTATAGATTCTGTTATATAACACATTTATCCAGTCATGTGATAATTCTGTTTATTTCATGCTTTTTGGTAGTTTATCGAGAAATGATGGTGGATTATGGTTTGATATTTCATGGTTACGACCAGTAAAAATACCAATTTCATATTTTCTAACTCTTCAGTTGAAGACGGAAACAGTAGTTCCCACACTGTAGTTACCTAGGTAAACAGCCCAAGCCATTCAAATAGAGGCAATAATGACGTAATTTATGCTATATTTCTCGCACTTGATGTAATATTGTAATGCGTTGTTATGTGTGGAAGATATGCCACAGGGAATTACCGAAAACAACTGTACTGGATTTTGATGAAAGTTCCAACAAAATAGGGGTTAGCAGCATGAAATAAATAGAATATTTGTTTTTTTCGGTGAAAGATCGAAATTTATTTCATCGAATGAACATCATTGGTAATATTTTCACGGGTGGCTGTGAATTTATTTCATTGAGTGAACATTATTGGTAATATTTTCATGAGTGGCTGTGAATTTATTTCATAGAGTGAACATCATTGGTAATATTTTCACAAGTGGCACAGCCACTCGTGAAAATATTACCAATGATGTTCACTTGATGAAATAAATTTCGACATTTCACTGAAAAAACAAATATCCTCTTTATATGTGTGCTAACACTCACATATTTTCCCTTTCAGTTGGAGCGGCTTCAACAGCAAATCCGTGACTTGAAAAAAGAGCACAGGAAAGAGAAAGAGAATATAGTGGAAGACTTCAGTAAACAGATTAATGAACTGGAAGAAAACCTCACAGACAAGACAAAAGATGTAGAGCTGATGCAGAGCGAACTCAAGATGGTGAAAGAATTCCGTAGAAAGAGAGGCCAAATGCAGAAAGAGCTTGATGATGTATGTCATTTTTATTTTGTACCAATAAATTTTCTGACTCCAATTCATGCATCCCTTGCCAATAAAATTGGACACAACAGGAAAAAAATCTGTATCTACAAAGTGTCACATATGGTCCCAAATATGGTATGGTGACGTAACTCATGACTGAACTACTTTCAGCATGGTTTCTGATTTTATTGGTCAAACTGTTATGTTTGAATATTCATCAGTCATTCATAAAAAAGGTTTTCACCCACTAAATCAGTATTTGTTGTTAGTCATGTACATTTTTTTCAAAGAAAATTGTCCATAATTGCAAAGATTTGTTGTTAATATTGTAGATATATGATGCTAGTAATAGTAAAAGAAATATTATGTAGTAACTTTTATAGAGCTTTTTTTTGCTTCTTGCTACATAAGAAATTTTGACATCTTGTGACGGTAAAATCTCATCAGATCAAAAGTTGAATTTACCCGTATAGCTCAAAACGAATACCAGCTACAGGAAAGTCACAACAACATAATTTTTAGTAGGTATTGCATTTTAGCATTTTTTGTCAAAATGCATTTGATAGAGGATGTATTAGCCAGTTACATGGCTGCTTCTTTTTTTTTTTCATTCAGAATTGTTTAACAAAATTTAGAAATGTTGGTCAGTAAGTACCCTATAAACACACTAAATGTTGTAATACCACTAGAAAGTAAGACTAGAGCAGTATTGCTGTAGACTCTTGTAGTGCCAAATACATAAGATGGACTCTCTCAATAAGTTTTAACCCTTTACCAAACAATCCTTGGTTTTCATGTGTTTGAGAAAGAAGCCTTTTGAAAACATTGCAGGAAGAGGAGAAAATGCCGGCAACCAGCATTTTCTCCTTTTCCTACAATGTTTTCTACCCTCCCCAAAACAAATTCCAATTTTTGAGTCACATTAATTTTGTCATCTGCAAAAGCTTTCAATTTGGATGAGTCTAAATTTTTGTTGTTTGGTAAAGAGTTAAAGATGCAGCCGTTGGCATTTTAAAGATTTTTTTTTTGGGGGGGGGGGTAAAATATCTGGGAAAGAAGTGGACACTGTGGATCTAAGATCAGACTGTGCAGACTGATCTTGATCTACACTTTCTGCTGAAGCAACTAAATCAGGGTTCAGTCTGTAGGGGTTAATAATTCCAGTCTCACGGTTTCACTGAATACAAAATTTGTCCCTTTTCCTATTGTTTAGATAAAAGAGTCCATGTACAATGCAAACAGGGAACACAAAGCAACATTGTCACGAATGGAGCAGAAATTTTTTGAAGAAAAGGTAAGCATTTTTTCTTTGTAAAGTTGGAATTTATTTGTCTAACTTTTAAACATTTACCAAACAATCCCAAGTTTTAATGACCCTGCTTTTAAAAGAATTGTGGGAAAAGGAAAAAATACTGGTAACCAGCATTTTCTCTTTTTTTCCTACAATGTTTCATACCCTTTTAACCCTTTACCGCATAATGACACCTTTTGATGCCCCTGGGAAAAAAGCCTTTTGAAAACATTGTGGGAAAAGGAGAAAATGCTGGTAACCAGCATTTTCTCCTTTTCCCACAATGTTTTCAACCCTATCAAACAAAGATTGCACCATTTGAGCCACACTGGAATTGTCCTCTGCAAATGCTTTCAATTTGGACAAGGCTAAAATTCTGTCGTCTGGTAAAGGGTTAAGCACAAATCCTATCATTTTGGCCACAACTTTTTTTTCATCTGCAATTGCTATCAATTTGGACATGGCTAAAATTTTGTTGTCTGATAAAGAGGTCAACAATAATTTGATTTTGAATCATGTTACACTATTTAGCCTAAGACTGAAATTGAGATAATCAATAAATATTAGCTCCAGTCTTTGTCCAGTCCACAAGATGCTCTGTTGTTGCTTTTTGTGGAATGTTTAGAATAACATCAGATTGTATAAGACATGCATCTTCTTTCTACACTCTCCTCTCTGTTAACATATTCTACCCAGGTGTACTAGTAGCAAGAACAGCTGACCAAACAGGAAATGAGTATTTAGAGGAATTTTTTCTTTTAATAACTTAGAGAAAAAAATAAAAACGTTGTGGAAAAAGAGGGAACAAAATGGCACAATTGATAGACAGTTAGATATTCTGATTCTTGACAGACATAGCAGCATGAAAATATTGTAACATAAGGAAAAATTGAGGTTGTCTCCTATTTCTCCCTTTGCTTCAATTTTATTCCAACAGTGTTCATCTGCTGTACAAAAGTATCAGAGAGAAGGGGTCGTTGAAATTTCTCAACTTCTTTGCCTATTTCAGCCTATTTATAAAACAAACATTCAATTTCTTATAGATGAGACTGCAACAGGAGGCAAACCAGAAAATTGCTGAGTTGGCAGAAAGAGCACATACTGAAGCTATTGCGTAATATTTTCCGTTTTATCTTTTAGCATATTTATGTTTTTTAACCCTTAACCACACATTCCCAACTTTCAACGACCCTGAGGAGGAAGCCTTTTGAAAACATTGTGGGAAAAGGAGAAAATGCTGGCAACCAGCATTTTCTCCTTATCCCACAATGTTTTCTACTCTATCAGGGAGAAGTTTTCTCATTTTGGCCAACTTTAATCTGTTGTCTGCAAATGCTTTCAATTTGGACCGGTCTAAAATGTTGTTGTTTGGTAAAGAGTTAATTCATTTTTTTCAAAATCGTGCAACATACAAGTTTTCTGATAAAAATCACAAGTTGAAAAAAGAAAACGGGAGATGCATAGACCTTACCATACAAAATTTGAGACTTGTCAAAACCGGAGGCATTAAATTTTGCAGACAACACATGAAATGCTGCCGAAATCAAGGGATTTGTGTTTTATAGGGTGGAAAGCATTGTGGAAAAAGGAGAAAATGCTGGTTATTAGCATCTTCTCCTTTACCCATGATGTTTTCAAAAGTCCTTTTCCCAGAGCTGTTGAATCTAAGAATTGTTTGTTAAAGAGTAAAGATGTCCGTCCATGCAGATAAAGAGGACTTTAGAAATGCGAAGTTTGTCCCCTGTGCCTTATTCTTTACAACCTGGTTTTTTTTTTTTTTTTCTCTGAGAAAATAGTTGCTAAAATATTTTCTGAAAGATAGTTATTTGAATTTATCTGCTACATTTATGAAGGTTAACTTTATATTGAATTTGCATGTGATATTTTTCCATTTTTAGAATATAGATTTAACTTACTGCCAGTTGAAATCATAATCTTTTTCAACAACTTTCTGTCCTGACGACTCAAAAGAGGATCCTTGGCAACCTTTTACCAAACAATCCCATGTATTAATGGGCTTGACAAAAAGGCTGTTGAAAACATGATGGTAAAAAAGATAAATACTTCTAACCAACATTTTTTCCTTTTCCTGCAATGGTGTCTACACTTTTAATTTGAAATTCCCTCATTCGAGTGACATTTAAGTTGCCATGTTCAAATGCTTTCAATTTAGACCAGTCTGAAATTTTATCATCTGGTGGAGAGTCCAGTATGAATAATATCATGAATGATTTGATGAATGAGGATTTTTTGAAACTTAGTGTTATGAAGAAGGTTATGAAAATATTTTTGTGAAATGCCAATTAGAAACAAAATTCTATATGTCACTATGCTATAACAGAAACAAAGTTTCCATTTGCCACTTTGCTATAGTAGAAAAAAAGTTTCCATTTGCCACTATGCTTTGAAAACTGGTCAGCCAAAAAATGTTAGAGACAGTGATGTAGTTGTGAAGCACCAGCCTCGCACTAAAGGTTCTTGGTTCTTATCCCATGATGGGAGGGGTACACATTAGATACACCCACAAGTATTGGTCAAGGTTTCCAGAAAGCAACCATCAAGAGTGATTGACTCTTTACCAGACGATAAAATTTTAGACTGGTCCAAACTGAAAGCATTGGCAGATGACAAAGTAAATGTAAATAAAAAAAGTAAAACTTGTTTCAGATAGGGTAAAAAACGTTGTGGGAAAAGGAGAAACTGCTGGTTACCAGCCTATTCCCACAATGTTTTCAAAAGGCGTTTTTTTTCCCGAAGAGTCAGCAGTTGTTTCACAATCAATGTAAAATAAATAGATTTAAACTAAAAGCAGAAAAAAATTGACTATGAGAGGTTCTGTTGTGGTAATGAATTGTACAAACTGAATTTATTATATCTGACATGAATCTGATAAAAAAGTATTAATGATATCCTTTTTATTTATATACAGATATATACTAATATGTAGAGATAAAGTGTATATACTAACATTTTTCATACTTACAGTAACTTAGATGAAACCACAAAATCAGTCTATAAAGAGAATGTTCGTCTCTCCGAAGCCCTTGGTTACCACATGAAGGAAGGCGAAGTTCTTAAAAAAGTGAAAGAAAAGCTGGAAGAAGAAAATGAGGCCCTTAGAGGGGACAAAGAGATCAATGAGATGATGGTGCAGGAAAAAGTTGCTCAAACTAAGAACCAGAAATCTCAGTTAAAAGAGGTAGTATACAGTTTATTTTCTTGTCACATTTTTTTTTCATAAGCTCAAAGGATGTATGATACCCAGTTTATCATTCTGATATTTTAGAAAATATGATCATATTAAAAATTATTATTTCACATGGTAAGACCATGTGAAATAATTATTTTGACATGGTAAAACTGCCCTCTTCCATCATACTTAGATACTTTGTGACATGCAAGTTCAAATATTTGGTATAATTGAAAAATGCAATTTTGTCTCTTTGTCAGAATTAATTGTAAAGGTGACAGTTAGTACGACATTTTCTTACATTTTTTTGCCCTTGGAGGAAAAGTAGTTTGTTCATGTCACTTTAAAAGTTTTTTTCATTTGAAAGGAATATCATTTTCTCAAATATTTCATTGGACTTTTCTCTCTAGATGCAAGAGAAAATTTCAACCCTAGAACATTCTCTAAGTCACATGGCACGAGAGTTCACAGCAGAGAAAAAGGCAATTGAGCATAAACATCACATAGAAATAGAGGCTTCAAAAATAGAACTGGCTAAGTTACAAAGAGTCATAGAACTGAAAACTAAAGAAATGAACAAAGTGAAAAGACTTGCCAAACAAATACTGGATCAGAGAACAGAATTAGAGAGATTCTTTCTGGAATCCTTGGAGCAAGTGAAAGGTGAAATTGCCGCCAACCAGTGAGTATTAAATTTTTATAGGTTACTTAAACCTTTGCTGTTTTTTTTTTTTTTTTTTACCCTTTACCACACAATCACGAGCTTTAACGATGCCAAGAAAGAAAGCTTTCAAAAACGTTGTTGGAAAAGGAGAAAATGCTTTTCTCCTTTATCTTGTCATCTGCTCCTACTTTCATTTTAGACTAGTCTAATTTTTTTTTTGTTTGGTAAAGAGTTAAAGCAGTGTATAAATGAAAGGAATTCTGCTGGTGTTCAGAAACAGAGAATCTAAATGTTGCAACTTTTAAGCTGCTTTTGCTACATAATTCAACAGAATATTAGACAGTGAAGATTTATGATTAAACCACAGAATATTAGACAGTGAAGATTTATGATTAAATCACACATTCCCTGATCTTGATCTTTACTGTCTGCATCAACCCAGAGGTAAAAAGCTTTTGAAACATTGTGGGAAAAGAAGAAAATGCTGATCACCAGCAGTTTTTTACCATTTCAAAATCAGATGCATGCATTAGAGCAACCGTTAATTTTTGTCTTAAAGGGCTTCTGATTAGGACAAGTCTAAAATTTTGTTGTCCAGCAAAGAGTTAACCCTTTACCACACAATCCCAACTTTTAACGACCCTGAGGACAAAGTCTTTTGAAAACATTGTGGGAAAAGGAGAAAATGCTGCTAATCAGCATTTTGTCCTCTTTCCACAAATTTATTTTATCCTATCAAAAACAGAAATCATCAATTTAGCAACATTTAAATTGTTGTCTGCAAATGCTTTCAATTTAGTTCAGTCCAAAATTTTGTTGTTTGGTAAAGAGTTAAGGTGTAAGAGAAAACCTCATGAAAATATTAACTCTTTACCAAACGACAAAATTCTGGACTGTACCAAATGGAAAGGATGTGTAGACAACAAATTAAATGTAGTTCAAAGGATAATTTCTGTATTTGATAGGGTAGAAAACATTGCGGGAAAAGGAGGAAATGCTGGTTACCAGCATTTTCTCCTTTTCCCACAATGTTTTCAAAGGTCTTCTCTTTCAGGATTGTTAAAACTCGGGATTGTGTGGTAAAGTGTTGAAAGAAAAGATATCCTCTAGCACAACTAAAAGTTTCTCAAACCAAAATTTCAGGCTCTTTCATATTCAAAACATCTGCATATAAAACATTAAAAAATTGGTTCAAATGAACTGAAGCTGTATGATATGGTAGAAAGTATGGTGGGAAAAGGAGAAAATGCTGTTTACCAGCATCTTCTCCTTTTCCAACAATGTTATCAAAAGTCTTTTACCCCAGGGTCGTGAAAACCTGAGATTGTTTGGTAAAGGGTTGATGCACATTTTTTTGTTCAACTCTTTACCAAATGACAAAATTTTAGACTTGTCCAAGTTGAAAACATTTGCAGATGACTGAAAATTTGAAATTTGTTTTGGGAAGGGTAGAAAACATTGCAGGAGAAGGAGAAAATGCTGGTTTCCAGCATTTTCTTCTTTTCCCACAATGTTTTCAAAAGGCCTGTTTCTCAGGGTCGTTAAAAGTCTGGACTGTGTGGTAAAGGGTTAATCAGACTTATTGTTGAATTTTGACTTGTCTGCTTCTAAAGGGGCCAAGCTCAACCAGAATCTCAAATGATACCTCTAAATTTACTATATCTCTCTAATTCTGTCACTTTAAGAGACCAATACAGAAGAGATGCCCAGAGGGCCTACCAGGAGAAAATGTTGGCTGCCCACAGTGGTCAAGGGGAATATCCCAAGATTCGAACATTTAATAAATCAGAGACAAGTACAAACAGTGTATTTAAAGATCTGGAGGCAGCTGAAAAACTGTAAGTTTTTATGGTATTATCTTTCCTACACTGCATTTTTAGTAACACTCACATTTTTTTTAACCCTTTACCAAACAACAAAATTTCAGAACAGAACAGAACAGACAATTTATTCAGACGTATACATAGGACTTTGTCTTGTCAAAATATAAGTTTTTCAATGAATGATGTAAAATATAAGTTTTTCAATGAATGATGTCACATATGTATATACATATCAAAAGTGAAGTAACCAAACTGTAGAAAAAAGTATTAACCTATAGTTACCAATCAGAAGCAGAAATAACAGGAGTTATATAAAAACCCAGACAACAAGAAACAATATGTATGACGAGAAATAATATAAAGAGGGAGAGATAACCAAATAGTCAAACCATGAAGAAAAAGAGATAGGACAAGGCAATTCTTCAAGTCCCCTGGTTGTGTAGCACGCCTGAATGTGCTCTTGTAGTATTGCGGACAGTGTAGGTCAAGATCGAGCTGCACTCAAAGTTCTGTCCGATCTTGCCCAATATAAAAGCTTTTGTAGATGACAAAATAATTGGGGCTCAAAAATAGAAAATCGCCTATTGAAGGGTAGAAAACATTGTGGGAAAAAGAGAAAAATGCTGGTGACCAGCATTTTCTCCTTTTCCCACAATATTTTCAGAAGGCTTGTTCCTTAAGGTTGTTAAAACTCAAGATTGTATTGTAAAGGGTTAAAAAAAAAAGAAATCAAGTACTAACACCATTTATCGTGTAAAATCAACATTTATCCTATCATTGATGTGTTTTGTAGAAACATTGTCAGAAACCTTAAAAATCATTATATGCTTGCTCAATACAGGCTGTTTCCTTAACCCTTTACCACAGAACTATGGGTTTTCAAGACCCAGGGAAAGAAGGCATTTGAAAACATTGTGGGTAAAGGAGAAAATGCTGGTAACCAGGATTTTCTCCTTTTCCCACAGTGTTTTCTACCCTATCGGAGAGCTAAAACTCATTTTTACCAACGTTGAATATGTCGTCTGCAGATGTATTGAATTTGAAAGAGTCTATAGTTTGTTGAGAAAGGGTTAATAAAGGTGGTCACTGAGTATGATAGGTCTTTCTGCTACTTTCTCTTCTGTCTGTTATTCTTCTTTTTTCTTGCTTCTTCTATAGATTGTCTAGAAAAACACTTTGCTCAAGCAGTCTCCTATACATAGCGGACATGTATGTGAAAAAATATTTGTATAATAATTTTATAATTTAACAGCCCTTTATTGATAATTTTTATAATTTCATTGCCCTTAACTTCTTTTTTCTCTGAAAGTCAAGGAGAATTTCGGTAAGAGAGTTGTTTGAGTAATTTTATTGTGTAACGTGAGAAAACCATGTGACTTGTATGACATGTGACATCATAGATACGGGAAAATCAAACTTATTTGGGAAAAAGAAAGACCAATTAATAAGTTTAAATATTCAGTGGATGCAAACTGTAAATCAATCAAGTTTTCAATATAATGTTTAGCTCTTTTAACACCAAATATGTTAATTTCATTTGTTCAATGGCTACAAATACAGCTCTGTAACAAGATGAAGCAACAGTTTAGTTATAATGTACAATAGAGTAATGGACAGTGTAGGTCAGAGATCAGACTGCATGTTCTTTGAAGTCTGATCTTAATCTACAGTGTCCACAAAAGTTTCTTGTGTCATCTAAGGTGATGAAAGAGTTAACACTTAACCAAATAGTTTAGCCAGTCAGAAATTGTGTTACTTTCAAATTTAAATAATTCTGGACTCAAATCTGGAGAATAAGACTAAGAACATTCCCAAGAATGATTTGTGAATATGTACCCTGATTATAAATCTTTCTGCACCTTATCTTGAATCATAGATTGGAAAATTAACCACTAGTCCAGACTTATAATTATAATTTTAAAAAAAAGGACGTTTATTAGTCAACGTAAAGAAAAGGTCACATTGCCCTCCCTTGAAAGTGTGTACATGTAAATTGTTATGATTTTCTTTTTTTACGATTACTGCCATTTTGTTTTCCTTTTATCATTGATTTTGGGATATATTTGAACAAAGACATCCTTTTCTTTTTGTATTAGACTAAAGCTGAACAAATATTGTATTTCTAGGACTACTGCCTTAGCTTCCATGCAAAATAGTAACAAAAAAGACCCCCTCCTTCCTATCAGAGCTTTGAGTGTTTCCTTTGTATACCTTTTTTGGGGGGAATTTAATATGGACAATTAACAAATTTTTTTTCAGAGTTTGTTGTCTTTTTTACACTAGTGGAAAAGTTTTATCCAGACTGGTAAACATGAGTGTGAATATTGTTGCACATGATGCCTGTTTTCACCTTGTGCCGAAAATCAAAGATTTATCAAGATTAACCCATTACCGCAAAATGCCATCTTTAACGACCCTGGCAGAGAAGCCTTTTGAAAACATTGTGGGAAAAGGAGAAAAATGCTGGTAACCAGCATTTTCTCCTTTTACCACAATGTTTTATATCCTATCTATAAAAGATTGCACCATTTGAGCCACATTAAAATTGTTGTCTGCAAATGCCTTTAATTTGGACAAGGCTAAAATTTTATTGCCTGGTAAAGGGTTAAATTTAACTCTTTACCAAATGACAAAATTTTAGACAAATCAAAATTGAAAGCATTTGCAGACGACAAACAAATGTGACTGAAAAATTGAAATTTGTTTTAGGAAATGTAGAAAACATTGTGGGAAAAGGAGAAAATGCTGGTTACCAACATTTTCTCCTTTTCCCACAATGTTTTCAAAAGGCGTTAAAAGTCAGAATTGTGTGGTAAAGAGTTAAAGTTTCAGTCTATCATAGTGGGATATATAAATTTATGGAGATCTACATCCATCAAAATTCTTATCTTGCTAGTTGACCCTTTACCACACAGTCCTAGGTTTTAACAAACCCTAAGTAAGAAGGCTTTTGAAAGCACTGTGGAAAAAGGAGAAAACATTGGTAACTGGTATTTTCTCCTTTGCCCACAATGTTTTCTACCATATCGAAGAGAAATTCCATCATTTGAGCCAGGTTTAAATTGGGACAAGTGTATCCCTATATCCAGTCAGTTGTCAGACTAAATGGGTTTTATGGATCCATAATTATGTGATGTATTGCTTGGTATAATGCATCAACGAGATGCATTAAGCCCCGTTTTTCCAGAGTTTGGCTCAAAAGTTTCAATATTCCTGTGGAAAAAGCAAAATAATTTTTTAGAAAAATATCATTTTTTCAATGAGGACAAGTCTAATTTTCTTTGTCTTGTAAAAAGCTAAAATTAAGAAAGAAATGGTTTTCACTTATAAACCATAATTCATTGGTTTACCTTCTTTTACAAGCATGTTTTTTAACTCTGTACCAAATGACAACATTTTGGACTAGACCAAAATGAAAGCATTTGCAGACGACAAAATAAATGTAGCTCTGATAATGAGTACTGTCTTTGACTGGGTAGAAAGCATTGTGGGTTAAGGAGAAAATGCTGGTTGCCAGCATTTTCTCCTTTTCCCACAATGTTTTCAAAAGCCTTCTTCTTCAGGGTCATTAAAACTTGGGATTGTGTGGTAAAGAGTTAATTCATCTGTTATAAATGGGATTGCGAAAAATGGGATGCTGGCATGTACAGGCATCGTAACCTCAACACAGGCCAAAAGTAGTCAAGGCATAAGAGTACCATTTGAATGCTTGCATTGATTTTAAAAAAGAAAAAGAATGAAATTGACACCCTGTTATATGTTGTACCTCAATGTTTCCAAAGCCATTTTTCCTAGACATAATGAGTGTTGTTACATGTACATTGTCTTCACTTTCACCAGTTATTGTTGTGTTACGAACTGTTCAAAAAACAAAACATCTACTATATACTGAAATTTTTTTCGGTGCAAGTACATGTGTCGCATGCAGATAAAATAACACACAACAGAAAGAAAATCTGTATCTACACACTCCGAAATACTGTTCCAAATATGGTATTGATTACATAACTCACGCACAGAAAACGTACATATTGATCTGCGATTCGATTGGCCAAAATTTACGCCATGATATTTATCTGCCATTCATAAAAATGATGATACTAGCTACTACACCATTGTTTGTTTTATTTTGTTTACCAATTTACAAATAAAATGTCAAGAACAGCAAAATTTTGTCATTGAGAGTTGTAGGTATGTAAAAAAAGGAATATTTTGTCATAGTAACTTTCCTGATGCTTGTATTTACTTCTCGCTGCGTAAGAAAATTTTGACATCTCACTCGACCTTTGGTATATTCGGTTAGGACAGTTACTACAACATAATATTCCGTATATATTATATTGGGGCTCCTTGTAGATCAGTACCAAAAAATCCAATGTTCTTATGAGCCTGCTGTAAAAGGCTTTTCAAAACATCGTGTAAATAGAAGAAAATGCTGGTAACCAGCATTTTCTTCTATTCACATAGTGTTTTCTACCCCTTAACCCTGCACCACACAATCCCTACTTTTAACTACCCTGAGAAAGAAGCCTTTTGAAAACATTGTGGGAAAAGGGGAAAATGCTGGTAACAGGCATTTTCTCCTTTTCCCACAATGTTTTCTACCCTTCTAAAAGCATATTTCAATTTTTATGTCACATTTATTTTTGTCTTTTAATTTCGACTAGTCTAAAATTTTTGTCGTTTTGGTAAAGAGTTAACAGACAAATTCTGTCAGTATTAAGTAAAAAGCTTATAGTGTAGAGCCAAGATCAGGCTGCATATTCTTGGTAGTTTGACCTTGATCTACAACGTCTGTATAAGCCATTAAATCCTGTTACAGCGCTACAAGGATTTAAATGTTTGCCTATATGTTATTTGTTATTGTTTTTCATGGGTCTAAAATAGCTTGTTAATTGCATCAATTTAGCTTTTCCTGGAGACTACATATTATTCATCTAGCTGTCTAGACGACAATCCTCAGAATACCGTATTACCTTATTCACAACAGTTACTATTGTCGCCATTGCAGCTAGTGTAGAACTGTAGATCAAGATCAGACTGCACACTCTCTGGCTTTGTTGAGGCATCCTGGACAAAAGTAACCTTGAAATTGTAATTATTTGGGCCAAGTCCCAGTAGTGAGGTCAGTGCAGTCAGTAGCATACAAGATTTGAGAACAGTGGGTTGTTGGTTTGAATTCCAAGCTGGGCTGATTTCTTTTCAAGGATTGATGGTAATCATTGTGACAGGATTCATTCCTCAATCACTGCTGATCATTGTCTTATTGATGCTTATGTTGGAAAGCAGCCAGTGGCTTGGGGGGAATATTGTGCAAAGTATGTGTACCGGTTACTCCTGGAAAGCATGTATAGGTGCACTGGCTGCTGCAGTACAACTGAATTAATGTTGAAAATGTATTAGTTAAATGCCATACAATCAATGTAATAACATTTAGGTTTTGTATTTAGAATGAATATGTTTGTTAGGTGCTCTCAGAGTTAAAAAAAATGTCCAGCCGTTTCGTGGTCAGTTAACCTTGTACCTTACAGTTCCATCTTTTAACAAGCCTGATTGTGGGAAAAGGAGAAAATGCTGGAAGATGTTTTTGAAGTGTTCTAGGGGTTAACCCTTTACCAAACGACAAAATTCTATACTTGTTCAAATTGAAACCATTTGTAGATGACAAAATAAATGTGATGGTGAAATTGAAATTTGTTTTGGGAAGGGCAGAAAACACTGTGGGAAATGGAGAAAATACTGGTTACCAGCATTTTCTCCATTTCCCCATAATGTTTTCAATAGGCATCTTTGTTTAGAGTCATTGATTTCGGGATTATGTGGTAAAGGGTTAATTAAGCAGACATTCTTTCAGTCGGTTGATCCTTCACCAAACAATTCCAAGTTTTAAAAAAAAAAACCTTTAGAAAGAAGGCCTTTTAAAACATTGTGGGAAAAAAAAACAGAAATCATATTTTGAGCAATATTGAGTAATTATTTATATCCTCTACAAATGCTTTCATTTGGTCAAGTAAGTTAACTCTTCACCACAAAATCCAGAGTTTTAACAACACTGAGGAAGAAGGTTTAGGGGGAAAAAAAATTTTAAAAAAATGCTACATTTCCTGCAAAATTAACTTTAGTTGTGCTCATATTGCTCTAGGAGTTACCTCTTTACCCTATGATAGAATTTTAAACAAACTGAATGCTATTCTAATTTTGGTATTTGGGTTTTAAAAGGGTAGAAAAAAATAGTGGGAAAAAAGAGAAATGCTGGTTACAAGCAAAAACCTCCTTCCCTAGAGTTGTTTAACCCCTTTACAACACAATCCTGAATATTAACGACCCCAAGGAAAAGGACTTTTGAAAACATTGTGGTTACCAGCACTTCGTCCTTTTTCAACATTTTTCTACCCTGCCAAAAGCAAATTTCAATTTTTGAGCCACATTTATTTAGTTGTCTGCAAATGCTTTCATTTTTAATTAGTCTAAAATTTTGTCATGTGATAAAGAGTTAACCTTTTACCAAACAATCCCTGGCTTTCGCTACCCTGAAAAAGAAGCCTTTTGAAAACATTGTGGGAAAAGGAGAAAATGCTGGTAACCAGCATTTTCTCCTTTTCCCACAATGTTTTCTACCCTTCCCAAAACGAATTTCAATTTTTGAGTCACATTTATATTGTCTTCTGCAAATGCTTTCAATTTGGATGAGTCTAAAATTTTGTCGTTTGGTAAAGAGTTAGACACTGAACTGTTGCATAAAGAGTTGAGGAAGCCTTTGAAAAAAACTTCTGATGTGAATGAAAACGTAATGAAAAGCCTTTTATACAGTTGAAATATTTCATTCAAGTAGAAAATCCATTTATTCCTTGCTTTGTAGAATGCACAGCAAGAAATCCTGTCTTATGGCAGAAAAATGTAATTAAGTTTCTAGCCTGTATTCCAGCAAATATCCTGCTGATAACAAAGGGATGATTAAAATATGTGTCCTTGGTTTGACTCCTGAGGGTGTCAGTGCACCAACTATTCATATATGAAGTTTGAGTTTTAGGTCTGCTGTTTTCATAGAAAAAGTTGAGGTTTTGTGGTAGCCCTGTCATTGTGGTTTAGAGTGTGCCATCGTCATGGCGCAAAAACTTTGTTATTTTGTAATATCTTTGTTATTACTGAAGATATTTACTTCAAACTCAGATTAGATATTAACAATCAAAAAGGAAACCTTGAGAGATCCTTTGGAATGGTTTTACTTTTACAAAGCCCAAACACCCAGGGAGCAGTAAAATGTTTACTATTATCACAATATATACTGAAACACTGTTAAAAATGTCTAGAAATTCACCCAATTCAGTTCTGGACAATATTCATCAATATTCAGAAATTTTGTTCCTATTCAAAATTCAAAGACCAGCAATCTAATTGGCTAACCTAGAATGTCTCAGTCAATCAGATGACAAATTGTGAAATTAGGTAATCAGAATAGAAATTTAGAATGTTTGGTGAACATGGCCGATGCAGGTCATTTGTAAAATTAAATGTGTCTGCCATACCCATCTGAGAGAGGGGCAAGCAAAGGCTTTTTTTGAACTAAGAACATTTTTCATTTCAATGAGAATGTGCCTGCAACCAGATGCTAATTTCTATCATGGACAGTGTGAAAATTTTTATGTCTGTGTTTGTTAAATACTGTTACCAGTTACTATATTCATAGCACATAAAGTTTCTCTTCAGCATGATATTCAGAATTCAAATTCATTAGAACAGAGACATCACAAAGACTGAGCACCCTTGTCTGAGTATATAGACAGAGCAGCTATTTGTTGAACTACCTATGCAGGAATCAAACATAAATTCCAAAGCATGAAATGTCTCTGTCAGTCATTCTTTCCAATGGAGCATATGACACTAAACAATGAACGTGTACTTTACACAAAAAAAAGATAAATTTTGTGACCCATGGTATGCTTTACGCTCCATTACTGTGGACAAGTCAGTTATAGTGGAGTGTTGCTTTTCCTGAGTGCCCTTGAACCGGTGATTTTGTTTACATCT
The DNA here is from genome assembly GCA_945859785.2 of Tridacna gigas. Lineage (NCBI taxonomy): Eukaryota > Metazoa > Mollusca > Bivalvia > Cardiida > Cardiidae > Tridacna > Tridacna gigas. The sequence continues at coordinate 9,143,846 of OX244029.2, read as the reverse complement.
CGTAATACACGTAATTTGATGACGTCACATGGTTCAGCTCGCAACCCTTACCAATATTCGAACACTTTATTGTATCTGAATTAAAGCCAAATGCGAGGTAAAAACATGTAAAAAATAATTATTGCAGTTAACAGAAACTGATACCATTTTTTGTACTTCTAAATAATGTCCTTTCTCAAAAACTGTAACAGCCTATAGCTTTCTGCTGTAATTACTACTGATTTACTGTTATTTAAGCTCACACCTTGTTTGCTCAAGAAGGCCGACAGCACGTATATTTTTTATTGCACCATATAATTGAAATTCATATCTAAGTTATAATGTTTACGTAAAAATGATCAGAAATAATTTCTTCCTGCCGGCATGTACTTTGTTATTTGTGTTCTAGTCTAAACTCTAAATTTTATCATGTAGTTTCCTTATTATCACAGAATACGGACACTCGTGGCTATATAAAGTACATCCACACCTCAGAGTATGTGATTTATTTATAGGCATATAAAGAATGGCAGTTATACCTGAAATAGACTCATTTGTAATCTTGAAACAGTTATGGCTTCCATGATATCTTGTCAACTCTTTACCAAACAATTCCAAGTATCAATGACCCTGAGGAAGTAGGCGTTTGAAAACATAGTGGGATAAGGAGAAAATGCTGGTAACATTTCTCTTTTGTCAACAAAGTTTTCTACCCTTTTGAGGTAAAATTCCATCAATCAAGCCAGATTAAATTTGTCGTCTGCAAACGCTTTAAATATAGATGCATCTAAAATTTTGTCATATCTTGAAGAGTTAAAGTACAATGTTTTGCTGGCTACCAGAATTTTGTCCTTTGCCCACGTTTTCTACCCTTTCAAGGTAAAATTCCATCAATCAAGCCAGATTAAATTTGTCGTCTGCAAATGCTTTAAATATGGATGGGCCTAAAACTTTGTCATTCTGCTGAAGAGTTAAAGTACAATGTTGTCTGATATATAAGGTCAAGATGTCGAAGGTATTTACCACTTTACCATTTATCAAATCATACATGTTTTTACAACCTTGAAGAAGTATGTTTTTGCAAGCATTGAGGGAAAAGGAGAAAATATATTGGTATCCCTGAATGTTTACTACACTTTTATAGACAAATTCTTTTATTTGAGCCACATTAGATTTGTCGTTTGCAAATACTTTCAAAATGGAAATGTCTAAAAATTTGTAGTTTGGTGAAAAGTCAACTCTTTACCTGTCAGTCCAAGTTTTAAATGGCCCTGAGGAAGAACACTTTTGAAAACATTGTAGTAAAAGGAGAAAATGCTGGTAACCAGCATTTTCTCCTTTTCCCACAATGTTTTCAAAGACAAACCCATCATTTCAGCTATGTTTCATTTTGTCACCTGCGAATGTTTTCAATTTGGAAAAGTATAAAATTTTGTCGTGTGGTAAAGGGTTAAGCATAAAGCATGTAAAGAATGTATTTTGAAAGAGATTATGTAAAGATAACCCCAAAATAGGGGAAAAAAATCTTACCCTTATAATAATTGATGTAGAGAATAATTGTTTCGTTTGATGTTAGATTAACTCTATACTGAAGCAAAACAAAATTTGGACTTGTCTACATCCAGGACATTTGCAGACAAAAAATAAATTGTGGCTCAATTGGTGGAATTCATCTTTGAAAAGGTAGAAAACATTGTTGGAAAGTGAGATAATGCTGGCTTCTCCTTTTCCCACAATATTTACAAAGGCCATTTTCCTCAGACTGGTTAAATATCGGGACTGTGTGATAAAAGGTTAAGATATTACTACACAGGGTGAACATCAAAACAGACATTTTCACAAGTGTCAAAGCCACTTGTACTTGAAAATATTGCATGTTGATGTTCACAAAATTTGATGAAATATGTCTCCATGTTAACTTTTCACCAGATGGCAAAATTTAAGACCTGTCCAAACCAGAAGCATTGTAACAACTAATTAAATGATGCTCGAATGATGGGATTTGTCTGTTGAACGAAAACAAAAGAGCATTGTAGTATAAAGAGATAGTGCTTGTTACTGTTATTTCATTTCTTTCATAAAATATTTTGAAACCCTTCTTTTAGGGGTCATTAAAACACAGGATTGTCTGCTAAAGGGGTAAATCAAAGCAATTAATTTTCCTTTTACTTAATTGGTAAAGAGAGAATAATAATAACTTTTTTGACCTTCATTTTATTTTAAGCACATTAATTTCTTTTTGATGAAGTCTTGAATTAATTTTTCTTTTGAAAGCTGTTGAATGGAGTGATCAAAACATAAATTCTGTGAAAAAGGGTTAAATAATAAATTAAATGCAAAAGTGAGTTTCAGGTGAACTTGCCAAAAATAGCTGATTAAGATTGGACTGCACAAAGCCTGTAGTGCTATGGTAGATCCATGCTTTCCAAATGTTCTTGTTAAATTGCAGGAATCTGGCCTTAGGATAATAACCCTTAAAGCCCTGCAACTGACTTAAGTTTTTGTTGCAGACAGTGTAGATCAAGATCAGACTGCACAAAATATGCACTACACTGTCTGCTACTTTGTTACATATCCTAATAGAAACAACCTTGAAATAGCAATAATTCCGATTGTTTTACCGAAGTAAAAAAGTCCAAATCATTAATTCAGCGCTTTACGGATTAAATGGGATTTCCTTTCACAAGCTTTTTTAGGAAATCTCAACATATACTTAATTTTTATACGCCCGTCGAAGACGGGACGTATTATGGGATCACCCGTGGCGGGCGGGCGGGCGGCGTCCAGTTCTTTGTCCGGAGCATATCTCCAAAACTATACTACCTATGGTTATGAAATTTCATGCGTGGATAGATCTCATCAAGGGGGAGTGCAGAGCACGGGAATCATAACTCTTGCTTCCTTAATTTTTGAGTTATTGCCCTTTCTTGTTTTTCATACTTGAATTTTGTCCGGTGAATATCTCCAATACTATACTACCTAGGGTTATGAAATTTCATGAGTGGATAGATCTCATCAAGGGGGAGTGCAGTGCACAGGAATCATAACTCTTGCTTCCTTAATTTTTGACTTATTGCCCATTGTTGTTTTTCATACTTGAATTTTGTCAGAAGCATATCTCCAAAACTATACTACCTACGGTTATGAAATTTCATGCATGGATAGATCTCATCAAGGGGGAGTGCAGTGCACAGGAATCATAACTCTTGCTTCCTTAATTTTTCAGTTATTGCCCTTTCTTGTTTTTCATACTTGAATTTTGTCTGGTGAATATCTCCAATACTATACTACCTACGGTTATGAAATTTCATGTCTGCATACATCTCATCAAGGGGGAGTGCAGTGCACAGGAATCATAACTCTTGCTTCCTCAGTTTTTCAGTTATTGCCCTTTCTTCTTTTTCATACTTGCATTTTCTCCGGTGAATATCTCCAAAACTATACTACCTAGGGTTATGAAATTTCATGCCTGCATACATCTCATTAAGGGGGAGTGCAGTGCACAGGAATCATAACTCTTCCTTCCTTAATTTTTTACTTATTTTCATACTTGAATTTTGTCTCGAGCATATCTCCAAAACTATACTACCTATGGCTATGAAATTTCATGCGTAGATAGATCTCATCAGCTGGGAGTGCAGTGCACATGAACCATAACTCTTGCTTAATTTTTGACTTATTGCTCTTTCTTTATTTTGAAACTTTAATTTTGTCCAGTGCATATCTTCAGAACTATACTAGCTAAGGATATGAAATTTCATGCGTGGATACATTCCATCAACGGGAAGTGCTGTGCATATAAATTTCAACTCTTGCTTGCTTAATTTTTCAGTTATTGCCCTTTCTTGTTTTTTTTTCGAACTTGAATTTTGTATGATGCATATCTCTCAAACTATACTACCTCGGGTTATGAAATTTTAGGGCTGGATACATCTCATCAAGGGGTAGTGCAGTGCACATGAAATATAAATTGCTTATTTTTTATGCTCCCTTTCAAGACGGGATGTAGACACTGGATCTTTGTTAGACTTAATTTACACAAACCTTACCACTGTGCAGACTGGTGTTCTTGAAGTGTATTACTCAGACCATAAGGCTGTGTGGATAGCCTTGTAGAAACAACAGGAAATCTAGATCATGTTATTACAGAAAGTCTTATTACACAAAGTAAGCTACTGGTTGACCTAAATTCACTAAGTGACGTGTAGGAACCCTCTCTGGAGCCTCATGCAAAGTTCCAAGTCTCTGTCAGTTATAGTTGCTAAGAAAAATTTTACAAAAATTTAGTACCGTACTATTATCTGTCGTAATATTGACGAACTTGTATAACAGGAAGTAGATGACTTGTAGACCTGAATCGAATAAGCAGCATGTAGGAACCATATATACCTAAACTATTATAGCAAGTTTCAAGTCAGTGTTATAGTTGCTGTGAACAGTGTTATGATAATTTAGTACCATACCATAATCTGTCTAAAATGGACTAAGCTGTAAAATAGGAACAGGAATTTGTGAAGCAATATTTAAGAACCATACCCAAGCATCAACTTTTAAGTCAAATTGAGTTACAGTTGCTCAGAAATATATGACACAAGATGGGCCCATGGGTTACAGACAAGCAGGTAGGTGGACAGATTGGAGCAGGGGATAACAGCAGAGATGATTTGATGCCATATATTAACCCATTACCACACAATCCCTACTTTTGATGACCCTGAGAAATATGCCTTTAGAAAACATTGTGGGAAAAGCAGAAAATGCTGGTAACCAGCATTTTCTCCTTTTCCCACAATGTTTTCTACCCTTTCCAAACCAAATTTCAATTTTTGAGTTACATTTAGTTTGTCAACTGCAAATGATTTCAATTTGGACTAGTCCAAACTTTTGCTGTGTGGTAAAGAGTTAATAGTAATACAATAATAAACAAGAGTTCCGTCAACACAAATACACTGCCATTATCTTCAATCAACAGTAAAAAAATATTCTGCACTACTATTTTTCTATACCTCCCCTTTATCATTATTATGCCCCAACTTTACAACTTGGGGTAAGACGGGCGTATCTTGCGACAATTTGCCGCTCTTGTTACTCATATGGAAAGGTGGATTTAAAATTAAATATAGGTAGAAATACATGTAAAAATACAGAGGGAGTTTCAGTGTAACATTTCCTTTTGGGTTACTAACACTGTAACTACTCTTGTGGCATAAAACGGGATCAGAACATATTTAAATCAATGTTGTCTCTATAGCTCAGTGGTTAGGTACACAAATTATGGTTTTGAAAGTAGTGGGTTCAAGTCCCACTACAGACAGGTTTTTTTTTTCCCCTGACTGTATCTTTTTTTTTTCCATACTATGGGTAAACTGTCTTGTTCAAGTGATCTTTTAGTACTGATATCAATTCAGCAGTTCATTGCTGAAACCTTCAGTAGATAACAAATCTCTAGACTTGTCCACATTGAAAGCTTTTGCTCACCACTAATTGAATGTGGCTCAAATAACTGAAGTTTGTCTTGAATGGGAGGGAAAGTATTGTGGGGGTAGAATACTGCTGGGTGCTAGTGTTTAACTCTTTACCAAACGACAAAATTTTAGACCAGTCCAAATTGAAAGCACTTGCAGACAACAAAATAAATGTGACTGAAAAACTGAAATGTGTTTTGGGAACAGTAGAAAACATTGTGGGAAAAGGAGAAAATGCTGGTTTCCAGCATTTTCTCCTTTTCCCACAATGTTTTCAATAGGCTTTTTTCTCAGGGTCGTTAAAAGTCGGGATTGTGTGGTAAAGGGTTAAAAGCCTTCTACTAAGCTGTTAACTTTTAAAGCTCCAAATAAATCCAATGGATATTTTCATTTTACAATTAGACCAAAATAATTGCATTTTTGTGGCTGCCTTTTGTCTGTACTGATTCTGCAAAGCAGACCATGTAGATCAAAGATCAGACTGCACATTTTGTGCAGTCTGATCTTGATCTTCATGGCCTGCTAAGGCAACTATAGTATCAAAACACACTTTAAGGATAGAAATGTGAGATTGTATTATTAAGGCTTTGATAAAAGTAGTCTGGAATTACTTAACCCTTTACCACACAATCCAAACTTTTAACGACCCTGAAGAAGAAGCCTTTTGAAAACATTTTGGGAAAAAGAGAAAATGTTGGTAACCAGCATTTTCTCCTTTTCCTACAAGTTTTCTACTCTATTAAAGACAAATTTTGTCATTTGAGCCACCTTTAATTTGTCATCTGCAAATACTTTCAAATTGGACCAGTCTAAATTTTTGTCATTTGGTAGAGTTAAGGTACATGGTCAGTACATGCATATCTTTTCATCACTACAGGTATGACAGTGGCAAAGTAGATATTAGAGATCTAACCTGGGAACAGCGGGAGCGAGTTCTAAGATACCTCTTTGCCAGAATGAACAATGGCAGCTCCTATGAGCGCAAGAAGCTGTCCTCTGCCCCTGTTTTACCAGCAATTGAGGCGAGACAACGACAGTTGAGTATTGCACATTCCATGGATGACAGCAAGTAAGTTCTATTGTGCTTGCAAAAGGGGAATTTTCAGGTTAATGTGTATGAAAACCTTCACTGTTTTGTCATTTATTAGCACTTCTTGCCAGAGAACATTCTAAATATTGTTCTAATTTATGAATTCAAAGACTAAACAACTTTTTAGCTGAGACAGTCTGTCTCGAGGTATTGTCATAGGTCTGGTGTCATCAGTGGCACTGTTGTGTTGTAGTGCAAAAACTTTTGACATTTTAGGATATTTTCAATATTTTCAATATTGGCTTTTGATATCATCTAAAGGGGATTCTATACAAGGTTAAGTAGTAGTAAGCATCAAAGTGTTTTTGACAGAGTTATGCCCCCCTTTTTTTTTACTTAGAATTTTCAAGAAAACACTCTGTTTTTATTGAAAATATTTGCTTCAAACTTGGACAATTTGTTACTTATCAAAAGGGGAACCTATACAACAAAGGCAGGTAACTATCAGAGCACTTTTGACAGAGTTTTGCCCCTCATTTGACTGAGAATTTTCACTGAAAATCATGTTTCCACCGCTGAGAGCTGGCACTAGCATGCGTAGCTCTTGTTCTACTCTTTGAAAGACAATTCCTATCATGTGAGCCAGGTTTAATTTAATGTTTGCAAATAGTTTTGAGACGGGGTAGTCAACAATTTTAAGTTTTGGTATAGAATGATAATGGAGATTTTACTTGACTTATTTACAGTATTCCAAAAGCTGATGAAGGAGACAGCACCTTCCTTACACAGGCTCAAGTTGATGTACCTGACCCTAGTGTGACCCAAGCATGGCAAGAAAGCACTCAACAGACTGGTCAAGTGTCCAGTTAAACAAATATTCCTATTAAAGTTTTGTTATGTTACATTTTATTTGAAGAAAAAAGTATAAGAAAAAAAGAATGAAGTCGTGTTTGATTTTTAAGTATTTCTATCTCCATATGAGGTTTTCAGAGATATGAATTACCCAGCATTACAGCAGTGATGCTGATATCTTATTTACAAGAAGTTAGTTATATTGGATAATTGGTTTTATAACATGTAATTATGAAGCAAGTTTTGAACTTGGACAAATATATGAGATTTATAAAATAGTATAAAATAGTACTATTGTAAAGGCCAACTTTGCTGTGGAGTAATGATTTTTTAAAATCTTTTTTCACTCAAATGTTGCAAAAACAAAATTTTAATCATGTTCTGAGCTGCTCGAAGTTTGGTGATTCAGAAATAACAATGCAAAACTTTAGTACTGTAAATAATGAAGAATGCTATTGTCTTCTAGAAATAAGCAGTTTTATACAATACCTCTGATAGATGAGAAGGAATACATAATGTGCTACGTGAGGTGATCTTTCAAGTAACATTTATTGAAAAGTAATATTTTGCTAAATCACCTTTGGTTTTACCAATGATTGTATTCAAGTCATACTGCTGATATTTTGTGATATGTCATATTCCTTTACTATATTTTATGCATTTACTAACAATGAATTCTGTGATAAATATTGTGTAGATGATTATTTAAGGTCTGTATTCACCAAACATTTTTAAGAACATTTTTAGACTTATTCTTCAGAATGTTCTAAATTTGAAAGTAACACAACTTCTGATTGGCTAAACCATTTGGTTTAGCTAATCAGAAACTGTGTTATTTTCAAAATTAGAAAATTTGGGAGAATAAGACTAAAAATGTTCTTAAGAATGGTTGTTAAATATGGACCTAGATCTTCATCATAAATAGGGATGTGCATGTTATTTTTTAAGCAACTCCTAGGCCAAAAAAGTCTGTGGATAAAGGTGGTAAATAGCAGAGCACAAAACTTGGTTGAAGTAACACTGAAGAAATCTTTGCAAATGGATATATATGTCCAGATTTTCCATAATAAGCATTACACAGACCACTTCAATTTTTAAGACTTAACCTCTATTATCAATGAAAAAATTGTAATTGTTATTTCTCAGTAATGGGCCAATTAAAAATGAGAAGTTTTTCATGATAACTATATAGTCATTGCAACAGGATCCATTTCTTTGTAAATGCCAAACATTGTTTCAACTTTTTGTGAGTAGACATGAGTTGGTAGGGTCACCAACTGCAGTGATGTAACTAAAATACTGTGTAAAAAAGATGTACAACCCCCACCAACTAATCAAACTTGCGACATTATCAATGATCTGTGGTCAGTAGAGCATGCCAGACTCTCAAAGGTCTCTTGTTTAGATAGTTTCATGGTAAAGATGTGTTAAAGTGCACCCAGTAAAGGTCATACCAGAAGTCTATGCAATTTGAAATGCTACAGCTACTATAGCATGTCATTAAATGTGATAAAAGACTATTAAGAGGTGAAAATCTTCGTATGTGATGATTAAATCAGGGAACTAATTCCTAATTACCAAGATTAACTCTTTACCAAAAGACAAAACTTTAGAATATTCTAAATTGAGAGCATTTGCAGATGACATATTGAATATTGCTAAAATTAAAGGATTTGTCTTTGTCCAAGTAGAAAACATTGTGGGAAAAAGTAGAAAATGCTGGTAAGCAGCATTTTATTCTTTTCCCACAGTGTTTTCAAAGTCTTCTTCCTCAGGGTTGTTAAAACTTGGGACTGCATGGCTTATGGTTCTATGAATTAGTTTTTTCTCATGGGGTAATTTTCTTTTGAACGTTTTCAAACGATGTAGAACTAATCAGGGTTTTCCAAGAAGTTTTAAGGAAGCTACTGACTGTAAGATTACGCTGAAATATTTATTTCTATGAATGTCAAGGTATGTTATTGAATGCAAGTGTTTCAAAGCTTTTAGAGAGGCAAAATGCATTTTATTTCTTAATTGATATATTTGAAAAAAAAAAAAAAAAAGCTTTAATGACCAGAACTGCTAAAATGGTGAGAAGGAGACTGGGTTAGTATATACATCTACTTGATATTTTGATGTGTCCATTTTTTTATACGCCTGAAGGGACCCATGATATTATGCCTGTGGTCATCTCTCTGTCCTTCAGCAATTTTGTGTTATTTCTGTATCTCTTGAAGCCCTTGTCTTATTTTGGCAATATTTACATAAAAATAATATGCTCTTGAATCACGTCCACTGTCTACCTTTTGAACCCTTGGTCTGATTTTTAAAATTTTTCACATGTGTATGCAAAATGAGAGACAACATGCAGAGTGCAGGTTTCTGCTGCCAGTCTCCAAGGAGAAGGTCGCAGCAGGGGGTCAAAGCTCACATGCTCATGATTGCTTCCTTTGGGCCTACCGGTATATTGCTATGCTTTTCATAGCTCTTGTTTCTCAACTCGGTGTCCTGCTTTGTTCTTGTCACATTATTCCAAGACAGCTGTGTAGTTCCTTTTTACATCGACAATAAATAGGTTTTGTAATTTTATTTATGGGACACATTGTTTAGTAACTTGAAAGACTTAGTTTCCTTAAAAAAGAAGTTTACATAACTTCAATTTATTAAAATTCTGAAAGCTAAATGAGAGGCTGTCAGAGTCGTATTAGTCTGTCAGGATTGAAATATGGTGATGACAATTCTGATATGTTATTCTTGTTAGAAAATGTATTGATTTAATAAATCAGACTTTCTTATAAAAAGGTTTTTTTTTGTCTTTTTAGTTATGCAACCCATTTACCACACAGTTCCTAGTTTTAACGACCTTGGAGTAGAGGATTTTCTCCTTTTCCCATAGTTTTTTCTACCATTTCAAAGATAAACCCCCTTTATCTAAGACATGTTTGTTTTCTACAAAAAAAGTTGGACAAGTTTGAAATTTTGTCATCTTGTAAAGGGAGACTCAGTCCAAGCCCTTGACATGAAAAATGATACCATTAGTTAATTCTACAGCTTATTACTACTTATGGTACCTCATACAAAATTTTAGCACTTTTCTGAAAATGAAGACAATAAAAGATAAATTGGACAAGCTTTATGTCCATAGCGGAACATCAAGGAAAATGTTGTCCAAGATGGTTAAACTGGCTTGATATGAGCATTCTTTTTTTCATTTAACACAATGTTTCTTGAAGAATACAATTGAGGATGACAGAAATAACCAAGAGACTGAGAGGTCAACGCCCTTCTTCACCATTCCCTGCTCGAGTCATACTGTCAAAATCAGGAAATCTTGACGATTTCTCTGACGTATTTGATATGAGCCATGCTCTGACAAAGGAGGCTTAATGCACCTCTGTGGTGCTTTATACCAATCAAGCCATCACATAATTATGGATCTATAATAGCCACTTTCTTAACAACTGATTTAACCCTTTCCCAAACGACAAATTTTGGACTGGTCCAAATTGAAAGAGTTTGCAGATGACAATTTTAAATTTGATGAAAATGGCAGAAAGGTCTCAAAAAGGGTAGAAAACACTGTGGGAAAAGGAGAAATTGCTCGTTACGAGCAATTTCTCCTTTTCCCACAGTGTTTTCAAAAGACTTGTACTGCAGACACGTGAAAACCAGGGCTTGTTTGGGAAAGGGTTAATCATGAGATAGACTGGTCCCTGGACAGACAAAATTGACCAATAGCAAAATGTTTTGGCCCAGGTAAGCTTGTGTGGACTGGGCAGGCTGACCTGGTCGATACTTTTCGCAGATGCAGTAAGCCTCGTTTTCAGATAACATGGCTAATTTATAAATTTATCCTTGTTTTATGGGATATCATTTGTAAAATTGAAATGACCTGGTCAATTTTGACTTTGTCACATGGTTTTCACACTTGTTTCATAATACAGATCTAAACCCTAATTTGTATTCATTGATCATGTTTACAAAGATGATTGATTGAAGTTGTTTCCCTTCAAATATGTTTCAGGAATTATAAACTCGGCTTTATCAAACGACAAAGTTTTAGACTGGTCCAAATTCAAAGCATTTGCAGACGACAAAATAAAATGTGAATCAAAAATTGAATTTTTTCTTTGGACGGAAGGAAAACATTGTGGGAAAAGGAGAAAATGCTGGTTACCAGCATTTTCTCCTTTTCCTACAATGTTTTCAAAAGCTTTCTTTCTCAGGGTCGTTAAAAGTCGGGATTGTGTGGTAAAGGGTTAAAGAAAATTGTTTGCGCTGACCATGCAAAGTTTTGCTAATACAGCATAAGCTATTTGTGGAAAACATATCTAATTTTTATGTTTTTGTATTTCGATTGTTTCCAATTTTCTTTCCAGACGATGAAATTTTAACCTTAACCAAACTGATGCATTTGCAGACGTCAAATAAATGAAACTCAAATGGCTAAATTCGTCTTCCATATAAGTCGAAAGATTGTGGCCAATGCTCCCACAATGTTTTCAAGAGTGTTTCTTTCCTCTCAGGTCCTTAAAACACGGGCTATTTTTGGTAAATGGTTTAAAATGTTTTTACTCGTACAGAGGATAAAATGAAGGCTTGGAAAGGGGAAATCAACGACCGGTTAACTAGTCAATATTACGTTGGAAAATATATTGTTACCAAGCTTGCTGTGTTTTTCAATTACGCTGTTGACGTAGAATGTTATGAACACGAGATTTATGCCGTCGTGCACGAGACGACCTGCCTGATTTATGTTAATTATGTCTGCACAGTTTTGTAAAGAAATGCCATCTAGGGATTTATTTTTAGACACAATGCATATATATGATGGCTTCAGCAGTAGGGCTTTAACTATATACGTAATCCAAAAAATAAGGGAACCACTATGCTACTTGTTTCATCCGACATGATGACAGGGTCATTTTACCTCTCAGCAGATTCCAAGAGCAACGATACGCCGTATCATCTCCAGCCTGTCCGCCAGGTGTTGCTGCACATGTAGGTCACATCTGATGCTGACTTGGATTCTATATGTTTCATATTCTATGTTCTATATTCTATGTTTCAGTTAAAATAAGGAATTACCGCAAGATGAAATAAAAGGGTCCCCCAGATTTTGATTCTACGTATATCTCGTTGATATGGGGATTTGAACTATACCGTAGTACGCCTTAAATTGTCTTTACAACGACACTTCTAAGTTTGGTATGGGGGGAGGGGGGATACTGGAATCCGGTTGTCCGTCTGCTGGTCCGTTTACGCAAATTAGTGTCCTCTTCTCCTCCTAAAGTTCTCAGCTTTCGCACCTGCGATATTCTTAATATGTTGGCTTTAATAGAATTTGTGATTCTCCGATTTTTTTTCCTGAATTCAGTGACAAGGTTACTGGTGGAGGGTATTCATCTGTCTTTGACAATGGCAATTAGAAGCAGACCAGTTTTACCACATCCATAAGGCAGTACGGAAAAGGCTAGAAAAATAGTACCCTTGTATACCACCAAAAGGACCTTTTTTTTCAAGGGTAGTTCGGTAAGTGCTGTAAAATAATTTGGATAGTTCTTGTCCTAGAGATTTTTTGGTGAGGCCCTAATGCTTATGGGATAGCTGCCTTGGTGAAAGGAAAATAGTATTGAGCAAGATTACACAATAGCTATACTGAAAAAATAGAAGCAAATCTGTAAGAAATTTACCAAATCTTGGACATCGTTATCTTTGCTCTTTACCAAACGACAAAACTTTAGACTCGACCAAATTGAAAGAATTTGCAGACGACAAATTAACTGTTGCTAAAATGATGATTTCTCTCTTTAATACGATGGAAAACATGGGGGGGGGGGGGGGGGGGGGGGGGAAGGAGAAAATACTGGTCAACAGCTTTTTCTTCGTTTCCAACAATTTTTCTTAAGTCTAATCTTCCTGGGTCGTTAAAATTCGGGATTGTGTGGTAAAGGGCAAAGAGTAAAGCTTTATACTGCCTAAGTAAGTTGTTGACTATTACAGAACTAGATTTACTTTTATTGGATGACCGAAACTCCAGCGGAGAGTGTTAAGCAAGATCAGCCTGCAGGCTGATCTTGCTTTACACGTTCCGCTTAATTGATATAGGCCTACGTAGCCCCAAAAATAAAGGAACCTTGTTGCGTGTTTCTTCTGACATGATATGACACGGTGACTATACCTCCCAATATTTCAACAGATTCTAAGACCAAAGATTCGCCGTATCATCTCCAGTATGCCCGTAATGTGTCGTGCAGATGTTACTGCATACGGCGGTCACACCCGATATTGACTTGGATCCCGTATCTGTAATTTGTTTTAGGTAAAATAAAGAAATACCTCAAGATGAAATACAACGGTTCCCTTGTTTTTGATTCTACGTATACATTCATGTTCGTGATCGATAGAAGAAGAGTAAAAAGGTTTTAATACACGAAGCTCTTCATTTTAATGCCGACAAAACCTGTAGGCATAGACTCGTCGGATTTCTAATCAGATCAGCGTATGTCTTGAGTACATACCGTAATATGTTGATTATCTCGTAAGGGATGTAAAAGATGTAAAACCCGTAAAAAAAAGAAGTACATTTTCATTATCTCGTGCTAATCCTCTCTCACTGAAAAGAAAGGGCGGGTAACAAACGGCCACAGAAATGACATGTTTGGTCCCACTTTATTTGACTGAACTCTTTCAGCGCCAAATACTGGTATCATAAAAACTCGACCACTTTCGATGGCTGCAAATACAATCTAGTAAGGCCTAATCTCCTAAACCTCAGGTAGATATTTGTTCATCTTCATTGGCTTGATTAAATAAGCTGATTGTATAGCTCCAAGATCAGACTGTACGTTCTGTGCAGTCTGATCTTGATCTATGCCATCCACAAAAGCCCCTGTTTCCGCTTATGGTACTGTAAGGGTTAAAACACACCCAATTAAAGCGGACCCTATAAGCAAATCATGACAGAGCCATGCCCTGTGAAAGCTCTGTGGAAAGAGGGCTTAATGTATCTGCAAAAAGTATCGATTTATGTCAGCCTGCCCAGTCCGTGCAGGCTGACATAGGTCAAAACTTTTTGCTTTTTGTAAATTTTCTGTTTGTCCAAGGACCATTCTACATCATTTTTTAACCGAATGTTAGGCAAAATGGATTTTATGGATCCATAATTATGTATTGACTTGTATGGTATAACGCTTTAAACCCCCTCCTGCCAGAACTGTTTTTTTTTTTAAAGTCGAAAGCTGAATGATATTGGGATATGAAATTTGTCTTTAATCCTTTCCCAAACGACAAATTTTGGACTGGTCCAAATTGAAAGAGTTTGCAGACGACAATTTTAAATTTGATGAAAATGGCAGAAAGTTCTCAAAAAGGGTAAAAAACACTGTGGGAAAAGGAGAAATTGCTCGTTACGAGCAATTTCTCTTTTTCCCACAGTGTTTTCAAAAGACTTGTACTGCAGACACGTGAAAACCAGGGCTTGTTTGGGAAAGGCTTAATTGTTATGGAGAGAGAAAAAAAATCCACTGAAGAAAAACAAGAAATATCTTTAAAAAAGATAGACGGCGTAAATTTGCCAGCAAATAGGCTAGGACTAGAATTTGTGATTCTCCGATTTTTTTTCCTGAATTCAGTGACAAGGTTACTGGTGGAGGGTATTCATCTGTCTTTGACAATGGCATTTAGAAGTAGACCAGTTTTACCACATCCATAAGGTAGTACGGAAAAGGCTAGAAAAATAGTACCCTTGTATACCACCAAAACTAGTTGGCAAAGGACCTTTTTTCAACGGTAGTTCGATAAGTGCTGTAAAATAATTTGGGATAGTTCTTGTCCTAGAGATTTTTTGGTGAGACCCTTATGCTTATGGGATAGCTGCCTTGGTGATAGGAAAATAGTATTGAGCAAGATTACACAATAGCTATACTGAAAAAATAGAAGCAAATCTGTAAGAAATTTACCAAATATTGGACATCGTTATCTTGACTCTTTACCAAACGACAAAACTTTAGACTCGACCAAATTGAAAGCATTTGCAGACAACAAATTAACTGTTGCCAAAATGATGATTTCTCTCTTTGATACGATGGAAAACATGGGGGGGTGGGGGCGGGGCGGGGGGCAGGAGAAAATACTGGTCAACAGCATTTTCTTCGTTTCAAACAATTTTTCAAAATTCTAATCTTCCTAGATCGTTAAAATTCGGGATTGTGTTGTAAAGAGTAAAGCTTTATACTGCCTAAGTAAAGTTGTCGACTTATACAAAACTAGATTTACTGTTATATTGGATGACCGAAACTCCAGCGGAGAGTGTTAAGCAAGATGCAGGCTGATCTTGCTTTACACGCTCCGCTTAATTGATATAGGCCTACGTAGCCCCAAAAATAAAGGAACCATATTACGTGTTTCTTATGACATGATATGACAGGGTGACTATACCTCCCAATATTTCAACAGATTCTAAAACCAAAGATTCACCGTACCATCTCCAGTATGCCCGTAATGTGTTGTGCAGATTTTACAGCATACGGCGGTCACACCCGATATTGACTTGGATCCCATATCTGTAATTTGTTTTAGGTAAAATAAAGAAATACCTCAAGATGAAATACAACGGTTCCCTTATTTTTGATTCTACGTATACATTCATGTTCGTGATCGATAGAAGAAGAGTAAAAAGGTTTTAATAAACGAAGTTCTTCATTCTAATGCCGACAAAACCTGTAGGCATAGACTCGTCTGATTTCTAATCAGATCAGCGTATGTCTTGAGTACATACCGTATAGTATTTTGATTATCTTGGAAGAGATGTAAAACCCGTACCAAAAAAGTACATTTTCATTATCTCGTGCTAATCCCTCTCTCACTGAAAAGAAAGGGCGGGTAACAAGCGGCCACAGAAATGACATGATTAGTCCCACTTTATTTGACTTAATTCTTTCAGCGCCAAATACCGGTATCATAAAAACTCGACCACTTTCGATGGCTGCAAATACAATCTAGTAAGGCGCAATCTACTAAACCTCAGCAGGGATCTTACACATATATGATCCCTGACTTCAGGTAGATATTTGTTCATCTTCATTGGCTTGATCAAATAAGCTGATGGTATAGCTCCAAGATCAGACTGTACGTTCTGTGCAGTCTGATCTTGATCTATGCCATCCGCAAAAGCCCCTGTTTCCGCTTATGGTACTCTAAGGGTTAAAACACACCCAGTTAAAGTAGACCCTATAAGCAAAGCATGACAGAGCCATTGCCTGTGAAAGCTCTGTGAAAAGTGGGCTTAATGTATCTGCAAAAAGTATCGACTTATGTTATCCTGCCCAGTCCGCGCAGGCTGACATAGGTCAAAACTTTTTGCTTTTTGTACATTTTCTGTTTGTTCAAGGACCATTCTACATCATTTTTTAACCGAATGTTAGGCAAAATGGATTTTATGGGTCCATAATTATGTATTGACTTGTATGGTATAACGTTTTAAACCCCCTCCTGCCAGAACTGTTTTTTTTTTTTTTAAAGTCGAAAGCTGAATGATATTGGGATATGAAATTTGTCTTTAATCCTTTCCCAAACGACAAATTTTGGACTGGTCCAAACTGAAAGAGTTTGCAGACGACAATTTTAAATTTGATGAAAATGGCAGAAAGTTCTCAAAAAGGGTAGAAAACACTCGTTACGAGCAATTTCTCCTTTTCCCACAGTGTTTTCAAAAGACTTGTACTGCAGACACGTGAAAACCAGGGCTTGTTTGGGAAAGGCTTAATTGTTATGGAGAGAGAAAAAAAAATCCACTGAAGAAAAACAAGAAATATCTTTAAAAAAGATAGACGGCGTAAATTTGCCAGCAAATAGGCTAGGACTAGAATTTGTGATTCTCCGATTTTTGAGTCGCCTGGTTGCGTAGCAACCAGGCTCTCATTGTTATCATCTTGATCTATGGGGTGACGTAAGCATACCTCCGGCCTTGTACTGCTTCCTGTCCCAAGTTCCGGTTTACGAGATAAAACATAGTTTTCTAATTATTCGGTAAACAACCCAATTTTTCTGAAGTAATTCACTTACAATTGTGCCTTTGTGATAATGAATGTGTCTATAAAGACTGAGCTCTTTAACGTTTTAAGCCTTTGAAAAATCATTTCGTCGACACGGTACACGATAGCCTATCTCTTACACAGACATCATCTCTTAAAATAGCGCATTATGTATGTATCTAAAAATAGCCGTCGTGAACTGAATAAGTTTGCGAACACACTGCAAAATACTCTTCGACGACAAACGTCTTCACTACGGCACGCTTCTATTTGTGGACAGTTCTCAGTGAAAAAAGGTTTGATAATTACCCATTAGAAGCACACTCTAAATCTTACAATCTGTCCGTAATTGCAAGTCTTATTTCAATCCAACATTCAACCTATGATCGGAAAGAGAAAGGCGATACCGTGTTAACGTGGAAGCTTTCAATGGAGATTTTTCCCAAAAGTAGGCTAATTTTTTTGAACAAATTTATAACGACTTGGAATGGTTGCGTTGCCTTCTTAGACATTCTTAAAGGTTGCTTCTTCAGAGCTTTTTATTCTAGACATCAACTACTTTGCACACCCATATTCTAGGTGCACAAGCAGAGATCGTACGCACGGTTCAAGACTGCACCAAGTCATCGCTTAGCAGGTGCTTTCTGGAATGTAGCTGTGTGACAAATATAGATCTTATATCACGTGACGTATAACGTCATGTGCACCACGGAATTCTCTATAAATTTACATATTTATGAATGAATCAGTCGCTGATGCGGCCTTTATTTTCAGAGTACACCGACCTAGCGCCTCACCGACCCATGCAGAGAGAATGTTTTAAAGTTTACCGTGTTCAATTAATTATTTTTCGTTTTTAAAGAGGTGAATTTGTCAAAGTCTGCTCTTTTTTTTTTTCAATGTGCGATTAACCTAGATCTAGTATTTATGAAACAATTTATTAGTGCCGGTGTCAGAACGAAAGGTGCTTTTAAAGAGGTGAATTTGTCAAAGTCTGCTCTTTTTTTTTTCAATGTGCGATTAACCTAGATCTAGTATTTATGAAACAATTTATTAGTGCCGGTGTCAGAACGAAAGGTGCTTTCGTAACTGCCAAAATATGAAGTCACACGGGAATTCGACTTGAAACTACGCAGTTCTAACTCCCAGCAATCTGAGAACTTGACTTTTACTTCACTATATTTGAAATATAATAGAACAGGTCAATGTTAACCCACTCGAACAACAAGGTCTTTATTGGAGTGTTTGTAATCTTGTAAAGGGTTGTTGTACAGGGTACTAGAGCTAATCGCAAACATATGTAGTTTACACCAAAAAAATACACATGTAGATCTCTACAATTTTCAATTGGTGTGGAAGCAGTACTAATTCCTGGGCCGTTATAACACGCAGACAAAGTTAAAAGGCTGATGATCATGCTTTTGGGTTATATTGTTTTTCTTGAGCTGTAGCAGCCACATTTCTAGAGTCCACTGTGGACAAAACTTGAACCCGGACAACAACAAAAACAAATTATTTCCAAAGGACCGTAGATTACTGAGTCAAATATTTGTGTGTGCTCCAGAGGCTACATTTCAGTCCAGTGATCATGAAATTGCCCAGCTGTTTGTCTCAATAATAATTTTTGACAAAACTGAAAGTAGGTCACCGGGGTTTAAAAGAAAAAGGTTGTCACTAGGTCAAATCAGACGAAACCGTAATAGATCTAGTGCTGTAGAATCCATTTATCTTCAGTCCAATACTCACGAAACTTTGTCAGACTGCTTAGATTAGATATGGGTGAGTTTCAAAAGGGCAATTTTGGTCTAAAAGTATGTCACTAGATCCTGTACCAAAAGACAAACTTCAGTTGAGTTCCATACTAATGTTGCCTAAATGGCCCTCTTGTAAAATTGTTCAAGTGGTTCTGCTCTGTTTCTATAAACTTTACAGAAGCTTCAGAACTGAGTAGTAACATTTCAAAATCACGGCCTCTGAAACTGTATAAGCAATTACACCCAAATTTCATATCTAGCATCCTGTATTTGGAAAGGACAATTATTCAATTTAACAGATATATGTATAACCACATGGTCCAATTTTAGAAAAATTGTGTCATACAAAAACAACTTGTTCTAAATCTGGAGAGAAAATGTATGCCCTGTTCTACTGAAATTATTTAGAATGTTTGTTTTAGCAATATGTGTAAGAATTAAGATATACATGTAAGTTAAATCACCCAGTTTCTGCGCTAGAAAAACATTTTTATCAGCCTAGAAGCCTGATTTACAGGCATTGTTACGCTGGGAAGGAACTGTAAATATTGATGGAACTTCGACAGTTATTATGCCCCGCTGAATTTCGGGGTGGGGGGGATATAGTTTTCATGTTGTCTGTCCGTCTGTCTGTTCATCGGTCCGATCTTCCGTCCATCCAGACAGATATATTCTTAATTCGTTGACGAAGTTAATGAAACTTCAAACATGTGTTCCTCATGATAGTCCGCCGATATACTTTTTTTTTTTTAATGTAATGCCTTTTCATGGAAAGAGGAGGCTTGATGTCCTCCGGTCTGCTTGTTTTGTTTTATTTTGTTTTTGTTTTTAATGCAGTGTCATGGAAAAAGGGGGCTTAATGTATATTTCCATTATGGATCAATATCTCTTTAACTACTGGACAAAATTTTATGAAACTTCGTATTTATATTGTTTATCATAAGCCACAGACAATCAGTATTTGTTTTTATTTAATGAAATACCGTGTCATAGAAAAAGGGGGCTTAATGTATATTTTCACCAATGACAAAAAGGCCATTTACATGCAAAACACGATACCTCTTATAATTATGTTTCTATCTAAAAAAAAATGTTTTTTTTTCGGCGGTGGATATCATTTTAACGAATGACTTGTTTTGTAATGATTTTACCTTTTGAAAATCATTTGTTAAATGAAGTCACCGGGGGTAAGAGACTTTGAACTTTTTAAACCTGTTCCTGGTGCCTAAATGTTTGCAACTTTAGGGTAACAACTAAGAAATATGCTTGCATATAATACTGTCTAATGGTTAAGTTATTTTGTATCTTGAATGCTTTTAACAGATTTGAACAGAAAAGGGTGAACAGTTCTAACCCATTGCCCTCCAGGCGACTCTCAGGACTATCAGTCCTTTGATTTTTCCTGAATTTAGTGACAAGGTTACTGGTGGAGGGTATTCATCTGTCTTTGACAATGGCAATTAAAAGCAGACCAGTTTTACCACATCCATAAGGTAGTACGGAAAAGGCTAGAAAAATAGTACCCTTGTATACCACCAAAAGGACCTTTTTTTTCAAGGGTAGTTCGATAAGTGCTGTAAAATAATTTGGGATAGTTCTTGTCCTAGAGATTTTTTGGTGAGACCCTAATGCTTATGGGATAGCTGCCTTGGTGAAAGGAAAATAGTATTGAGCAAGATTACACAATAGCTATACTGAAAAAATAGAAGCAAATCTGTAAGAAATTTACCAAATCTTGGACATCGTTATCTTTACTCTTTACCAAACGACAAAATTTTAGACTAGACCAAATTGAAAGAATTTGCAGACGACAAATTAACTGTTGCTAAAATGATGATTACTCTCTTTGATACGATGGAAAACATTGCGGGGGGGGGGGGGGGGGGGGGGGGGGAGAAAATACTGGTCAACAGCTTTTTCTTCGTTTCCAACAATTTTTCTTAAGTCTAATCTTCCTGGGTCGTTAAAATTCGGGATTGTGTGGTAAAGGGCAAAGAGTAAAGCTTTATACTGCCTAAGTAAGTTGTTGACTATTACAAAACTAGATTTACTGTTATTGGATGACCGAAACTCCAGCGGAGAGTGTTAAGCAAGATCAGCCTGCAGGCTGATCTTGCTTTACACGTTCCGCTTAATTGATATAGGCCTACGTAGCCCCAAAAATAAAGGAACCTTGTTACGTGTTTCTTCTGACATGATATGACAGGATGACTATATCTCCCAATATTTCAACAGATTCTAAGGCCAAAGATTCACCGTATCATCTCCAGTATGCCCGCAGTGTATCGTGCAGATGTTACTGCATACGGCGGTCACACCCGATATTGACTTGGATCCCATATCTGTAATTTGTTTTAGGTAAAATAAAGAAATGCCTCAAGATGAAATACAACGGTTCCCTTATTTTTGATTCTACGTATATATTCATGTTCGTGATCGATAGAAGCAGAGTAAAAAGGTTTTGATACACGAGGCTCTTCATTCTAATGCCGACAAAACCTGTAGGCATAGACTCGTCGGATTTCTAATCAGATCAGCGTATGTTTTGAGTACATACCGTAATATGTTGATTATCTCGTAAGGGATGTAAAAGATGTAAAACCCGTAAAAAAAAGAAGTACATTTTCATTATCTCGTGCTAATCCTCTCTCACTGAAAAGAAAGGGCGGGTAACAAACGGCCACAGAAATGACATGTTTAGTCCCACTTTATTTGACTGAACTCTTTCAGCGCCAAATACTGGTATCATAAAAACTCGACCACTTTCGATGGCTGCAAATACAATCTAGTAAGGCCTAATCTCCTAAACCTCAGGTAGATATTTGTTCATCTTCATTGGCTTGATTAAATAAGCTGATTGTATAGCTCCAAGATCAGACTGTACGTTCTGTGCAGTCTGATCTTGATCTATGCCATCCACAAAAGCCCCTGTTTCCGCTTATGGTACTGTAAGGGTTAAAACACACCCAATTAAAGCGGACCCTATAAGCAAATCATGACAGAGCCATGCCCTGTGAAAGCTCTGTGGAAAGAGGGCTTAATGTATCTGCAAAAAGTATCGACTTATGTCAGCCTGCCCAGTCCGTGCAGGCTGACATAGGTCAAAACTTTTTGCTTTTTGTAAATTTTCTGTTTGTCCAAGGACCATTCTACATCATTTTTTAACCGAATGTTAGGCAAAATGGATTTTATGGATCCATAATAATGTACTGACTTGCATGGTATAACGCTTTAAACCCCCTCCTGCCAGAACTGTTTTTTTTTTTTTTTTTGAAAAAGACGAAAGCTGAATGATATCGGGATATGAAATTTGTCTTTAATCCTTTCCCAAACGACAAATTTTGGACTGGTCCAAATTGAAAGAGTTTGCAGACGACAATTTTAAATTTGATGAAAATGGTAGAAAGGTCTCAAAAAGTGGTAGAAAACACTGTGGGAAAAGGAGAAATTGCTCGTTACGAGCAATTTCTCCTTTTCCCACAGTGTTTTCAAAAGACTTGTACTGCAGACACGTGAAAACCAGGTCTTGTTTGGGAAAGGGTTAATTGTTTAGGAGAGAGAAAAAAAATCCTCTGAAGAAAAACAAGAAATATCTTTAAAAAAGATAGACGGCGTAAATTTGCCAGCAAATAGGCTAGGACCCTTACAATAAACATGTCTACATTTCTGACCAATAACAAATTTCTATTCATTCATTTGTTATCAGTACCAAAAAAGTAGATCAAAAACTAGCACATTCAGCTACGCCGAAAAAAAAAATTTTGGAAAAAGTAATCGTGTATAATTCTCATATCTCTTACGAGTCTGTTTTGGGTGGGTTTCAAATGGCAATCAGTAAGTGAGCAAAGGTTTTCCCAGATTAACAGAAAAAAGGCTGAAATATCATTAGAGAGTGAAATGAAAAAAATGTTTTACATTGAAAAGAATCGTAAAACACTAATAAAATACGTGACTGGACAGTTCCCAAGTGGGTTGTTTCAAGGAAATTCGTACATAGTAGTAATTTTGCTCGCAAATAGATCTACAGAAGCCCGCAGAGTAAACATGTCCTCATATAGTAGTAAACCGTAAGATATAATGTACAAGGTATTCTCTGATACAACTAACCAGAGGAAAAACTTTGGATCAGAGTTCTGTGAAAAGTTGGTATCAGTCCTTCTAAAGAACGTGGATATAGGGACATCTTAAATGTCTTGAATATTATTAAGACTTGTCGGGTTACATCAGTATGTGTTTATATACACACTTGTTTGAATAAGGAAAAACAAATCACTTTGGAAACGTGATGTCTCGGCCGATAGATATGAGCCATGCTCTGTGAAAAGTGGGCTTAATGCATCTGCAAAAAAGTATCGACCCAGGTGAGCCTGCGCAGTCCGCGGGCCGAAACTTTTTTGCTTTTGGTCAGTGTCATGCATGTCAATGGACCAGTCTACCTCTTGATTTAGTCATTTGTCCGAGAAAATGGATTTTTATGGATCCATAATCATATGATTACTTGCTTGGTATAATGCCTCATCAATATGCATTAAGCTCCCTTTTGCCAGAGCATGGCTCAATTGTGTTTAGGAACTCCTAAATTTATGCAAAACGTCTAATATTCGGAAAAAATATATCAGAACATTAATTGCACAATTTAGTTTGTAAATGCGTGCAGTATGACCTTAGCTGTAGACGGGCCTTAAAACACAATTATATTCATTCATTCATTCATTCAATCATTCGTTCGTTCGTTCATTCATTCATTATATTTGAACGTGTGGCCTGCTACATCGCACAAGTCATAGATGTTACATGACAGTCCTGCAGGAACAAACAAGAAATATAATTATGTTGGAAAAAGATATACGGCGTAAATTTGCCCGCAAATAGGTCTACAGAAGCCCGCAGAGTAAACATGTCCTTATATTTGACTTCAGGCGAACGAAAAGAATACCAATAAGAAACGATGCGTAACTATGAAACAAGAATATAAATTGTTTTACAAAGACATTATTCATCACAAAACTTAAAGTTGCACAAGTCTAAGGTAATTTTTACTCAAATCTGAATCGGTCGACACCATAGCACTTGGAAGCACAATGGAGTCATCACACACACTGAAACGGAAGTCAGAATTGCTTTTGGCTGCATTTGCATCTCAACGTCGCAATGGCCAAAAAAAAAAGTTTTCTGAGAGATCGCGTTGAGCAAGCAAGATATGTGGAATTTATCCCGCTTTCGTTACTTACACTTACCTAATAAATGAGTAACCTAACGAACATGGCTTAATCCGACAGTTGTGTATTCCTACGCGCTATAAGGTTAATGCTATATTTATTGCTTTGCTATAAAACTTGCTGCGCGGCAGGCCTATTCGTTATCACTAAAACTCGGAGACCCTTGCATGGCTCAGTGGTAAAGTGGTGTAGAACAAGTGACCTTGAGACCCTGGGTTTGAGCTCCAAGGAAGCATTGAGTTTTTCGTGGAACTGTCCTCGTACAAGACACTTCAAAACCCTAGCCTAGTACGGGTGAAACCCAGGACATAAACGAATAAACGAACTGTCGCCGTGATAGAGCTGAAGTAATTATGAAAGTGGTGTAAAACACCATTCAGTCAATGAATCAGCTAAAAATCAG
The DNA here is from genome assembly GCA_945859785.2 of Tridacna gigas. Taxonomy (NCBI): domain Eukaryota; kingdom Metazoa; phylum Mollusca; class Bivalvia; order Cardiida; family Cardiidae; genus Tridacna; species Tridacna gigas. The sequence continues at coordinate 9,119,128 of OX244029.2, read as the reverse complement.
TCTAAATGATGTTCACTTAATAAAGAGTTCTGTGTTTGTTATATAATAAAATGATGTAATGTGTTCCGTGTCGTTATTTAAATATCCTAACAACATTAGATCTATCAAAATATCAACATTTCCAGTCAAACATGGCGCTATGTAAGTACGTAAGTGTAACCGGCAACAGTCATTCTTCCACCCAATCGAACTCTTAAGAGATATATTTACACGTATTGAAAATTGACCATTAGCGAAAAGTTTCGGCCCAGGTCAGCCTGCGCAGTCCGCGCAGGCTGACCTGAGTCGATACTTTTCGCAGATGCATTAAGCCCCCTTTTACAAAGCATGGCCCATATATTTCTGTAACAGATATATATGTGAGCCCTGCTCTGTGAAATGTGTGTTTAATCCATCTGCAAAAAGTATCAACCTACATCAGCCTGCAAATTCCACGCAGGCTAATCTGGGACGAAATTTTGCTATTTGTCAATTTTATGCATGTCAAAGGACCATTCTGCCTTTAAGTTCAGTTGGTTTTGTTATAGACAATTGATTGATTGATTTTATGGTGTTTAACGCCGTTTTCAACATTATTTCAGCTATATCGCGGCGGCCAGTGCACCTATCCATGCTTTCCTATAGTTTCTTTGTTATAGACAAAACGGACTTCATAATCATATGAGGACTTGTAGGATATAAATGCATCACAGAGATGCATAGAACCACTCTTCCTTGACCATGGCTGACCTTTATGTATAGCAGAACTTATTTGTATAGTTTAAGGTGACAGATCGAAACAAGCATGTGTATGGTTTCTAAGAAATCAGATTTTCCTCCCTACGACTTAAAATACGATGTCATACATTACAAAGCCTTAAGGAAGAGATAAGCTCGACGGACAGCGACAAATAAAATATGTTTATTCTTCTTGATGTTTTCTGTACTTTATGTATATTAGATCAAATTCATCTAGTTCAAGGTGAAAGATAAAAATGCATGTCTATGGTTTCTAAGAAATCCGATTTAGTTTTTTTTTTTTTCAACTTTAGACACGGTATCATATATCACAAAGCCATTGGGAAGAAAAGTTCGACGTACAGCGAACAATAAAATGAACTAAGTTATGTGAAAAGAATGTTTAATGCATCTGCAAAAGGTATCGATCCAGGTCAGCCTGCAAAGTCCGTGCAGGCTGACCTGAGTCGAAACTTTTTGCTGTTGGGGATTTTTCTGCAAGTCAAAGGATCAGTCTACCTCATGATTCAGCCGGTTGTTAGACAAATGGATTTTATGGATCTGTGATAAATGTGATGACTTGATTGGTACAATACATCACGGAGATGCATTAAACACCCTTTTGCCAGAGCGCAACTCATGTCCATTCTTGATGCAAGCAATGGCTCCTCTGATAAAATGTTGAAATAGGACAGCTGTTTATTTCGGTGTATGATCAAAATATCAAAATATCATCTCACCGAGTTACCATAAAAAATGATATTTTTAAGAGGGGTGGGGGCAGGGGGGGAGGGTAACGAAGCCACAAAATAAGTTTTTGCAATACTATAAGACTGTCTTGAGTTGAACAGCCACCGACCTTTAGAGGTCGATTCTGTTGTTTGTTCACCTTTGGGTGGTTGCTTGAGACAGGTTTCTTTATATTCCGGACTTATTCCTTGTTTCTGCTATTATTCAGACCATTGATCTTTTGATGCATTTGTACGTTATCTTAAAGGTCATGTTTTTGAATCTGTGCAGTTTCTGTTTCAGACACTGCATATATAGGGTTTCTACAGGATGGTTTCATATTTCTGTGTTCTGATGCATTTGTACCTGAAACGCTAGGCACGCCATGAAGTACTTTAGCGGACAATTTAGATCAAGATCAGACTGCACAGAACGTGCAGTCTGATTTTAGATCTACAATGTCCGACATCTTGTGATATACGCAACATGGCTAACATGGGGTTCCAATCGCAATATCTTGGTCTTTTCTATAGACGGAAAATGCCGATCTCATATCGTTAGCACTCTAAGAGTTAATGTATCTCACCTTCTAATGCGCGCCAGAATACTGGAATCCGAAAACAGGGCCTGTATTCACTAAAAGTTTTTAACACTGCTCCTATTGTTTTTTTTTTTTAATCCAAAACTGAGTTTTAAACCATGGGATGGTTGGTTCGATTCCTCAGCTCAGCTGCTTTCTTTCCAAGGACTGATGGTAGTGGTTGCGGCTAAATTCATTCCTCTCTCAGGAGGATTTGTTTCGACGACGGTTATTCAGGAAAGCAGCCAGTGGCTCGGGAAGAACATTGTGAGAAGTAGGTATAGTGGTTAAATGAGACTCCATGAAAACATGGATAGGTGTACTGGCAGCCGTGAAATAACCCAAAACATGTTGAAAACGGCGTCAAACACCATTCAAACAAATAAAATGTTCGATAAATACAGCGGCTGAGCCCGATTAGTTTTACTTTATCTTACTGCGTCGCGGATAAGCAGCCTGATGTTTTTCTACTCTCTTTTACCCTTAAGCTGCTAATCGCGACCCACTGACCTTTTGCGGACAGTGTAGATCAAGATCAGACTGCACAGAACGTGCAGTCTGATCTTTGATCTACACTGTCCGATACGGTATGTTCTTTCCGGTGAAATCAACTTTGAAACCGCAATGTTTGGGCTTTTAGTATTGAGTAGAAATTTTACGTTTCATTTATTCAGCAGCTTAAGTGTTCACATGAATATCAAAGATTAAAATACGATTTACATTGATATGCTTTAATCCTTTACACCACAATCATAGATTTTAACAACCCTGTTGTAATAGCCTTTTGAAAACCTTGTGGGAAAAGGAGAAAATGCTGCTGAGCAGCATTTTCTCCTTTTCTCACAAGGTTTTCTAAATTTCACAGAAAAGTACTATAGTTTCAGCTACATTTAATATGTCGTCTGTAAATGCTTTGAATTTGGACCCGTGTAAAATTTTGTCGTTTGGTAAAGAGTTAAAAGAAATAATCCTTTCCAAGCATCCCCGTGTTTTTTACGACCCTAAGCAAAATGCGTCAGAAAATATTGTGGGAAAGAAGAAAATTCTGGTAACCAGCATTTTCTCCTTTTCCGGCAATATTTTCTACCCTTCTAAAGATAAATCCCAAAACTTGAGACAAATTTTTACAAATGTCGTCTGCAAATGCTTTCAAAATGGACGAATCTGAGTCATTGTCGTCTGGTAAAGAGTTATTGATGTATTAGGTAAGTAGGTTTCCTTGGCCTATTATTTTGCAGTTTTCCTATTGGATAGCGAGATATATAATGATACATTATTGTACATGGTTTTGCAAGATACCGCAGTATGTAATTTTGTCATTTCCCGTGGGTGTATTTGGATTTTCAAATTGATTGGTAGGCAAAATCCCCAGGATTTTCTCTCCAAGACGTCGACGGTTTGCAATAAGGTTATAAAACTTATTTTCACATGTGCAATTAGGATATAATTCTTGTTTACAGTAGAAGAAAATGAAAAAAGAAAAAAAAAAAAGATATGGTTTCCAAGTCAAACTAAATTTTTCCCCGGGGGTGCATTTGTTGCCCCTTTCCCTGCCCCTGAGTCTGTCACGGTTTTTACGTCATTACCAGACGACAAAAATTTTAGACTTGTCCATACTGGAAAGACTTGCAGACGACAAAGTAAAAGTGGCTCAAATGGCTGTTTATCATATTGAAAGGCCAGAAAACAGCGTGGGTAAAGGAGGAAATGTTTGCACCAGAATGTTCTCATTTTCCCATATTGTTTTCAAAAGCTTCCGTCCTCAAGGTTGTTCACAAAAAGAACTGTTTGGTAAAGACTTAATCGAGAAACTACATGTGCCACTGTTATATTATAGAAGTATTTCATAAACCGAAAGTTTAAGACCAGACGAAAGACTTAGTTTGTTCTTAGACTGCAAACGATTAGCAGAATGTGCATGTTATATAAGCCCATTCACGCTATAACGTGTTGAACCAGCGTATAGCAGCTTACGTAGATATTTTCACAATGAAGGTAATTCTTCAGTTACTTCCCGTGATTCCTCTACAGTATTACATTGGTCCTGATTAAGAGGTTACTTGGATTTTATCCTTAATTTTCTTGCAACGCACAGATATGTTTTTGAGATGATATCAGAACTAAAATCTGGTCAGATTGTTTTACAAAGCATTTATATGCTTTCCTCTGATGATCGGAAACAAAATTTGCTTTTAAACTTGATTTTTCCACAAACGTATCATTTATTGCCATTTTCCGCCTGCACTTTTTAACCCTTTCCCAAACAAGCCCTGGTTTTCACGTGTCTGCAGTACAAGTCTTTTGAAAACTCTGTGGGAAAAGGAGAAATTGCTCGTAACGAGCAATTTCTCCTTTTCCCACAGTGTTTTCTATCCTTTTGGAGAACTTTCTGTCATTTTCATCAAATTTAAAATTGTCGTCTGCAAACTCTTTCAATTTTGACCAGTCTAAAATTCATCGTTTGGGAAAGGGTTAAGCGGCAGTTTACGGACCGCGTATTTATATTTGTCCTGTACAGGACAGTGATGCGTCATAGCAGACAGGTTAAACCTTCGAAGAATATTGACATGCGAAGACAAGGTAATATATGTCGTTACTCATGTGTTATAAACTCATTCAAGTGTTGTTTCAGATTCTTTTACATTTCGGTATGTTCAGCCTTCCCCCAAGCCTCATGTTTGTCGGGTTTGAGTCTATTTACACATTTTTTAGCCTTGCGGTTCGTTCCTTTAACTGTGTAGAAAGGAACAATTAATTGTAATTGCAATGCTGTATCATAACATATTCTATTCGCTGGCAGATGTTGACCTACATCGATTGCAAGAGCTTAAGCTCGACGTGCTTAACAAACAAAGAGCTAATAGATAGGGACATTTTGAACGACAGTCGTCGAGCCCGGTGGCTCAAGCAATGTTAAAATTGGCGTAAACACCATACAAATATATCTAACAATAACAGTCTGGACAGAGGCCAATGAGGCCAATGAACTTGTTATAAGTAATTGGAAACGTTACATAACGTTTTTCCCTGCGTGCAGACACCAGTAATTGAACAAATTAACCAAAACTATCTATTTGGGGCGATGTCCTTCAATTTGGCCAATTATCCATTTGCCCGAAACAAATCTGGGCTTTTACAACCCTTATTAAGAAAGCTTTTGAAAACATTGTGGAAAATGAAGAAAATGCTGGTAACCAGCATTTTCTCCATTTCCCACAATGTTTTCTACCCTTTCACAGACAAATCCCATCAATTCAGCCACATTTCATTTGTCGTCTGCAAATGCTTCCAGTTTGGACCAGTCATTTTTTTTTTTTTTTTTTTGTCGTCTGGTAAAGTTCAGGAAAGCTGTATTTGGAAACGTTTAATCAAACTGAGTCCCTAGCCAAGCAAAGCCAATCATACTGACGCCTATGTGGACAGTCTTCATGTGAAAGATTTTAATTTTGGAGAAGTAATTACTCCCGCCCACATTCCTCTTTAACCTACGTTTCTTTGCTGATTACAACAACTGTCTATCAAAAGCATAGTTGCGATGGCTGAATGGGACATGGGTACTAGCTTGGACAAGAACCCGCACCAAATATTTTGTAGGGGAGAAGGGGTATGAAAAAGCTACCCTCTCCTCCACACCCTCCCTCCGAAAAAAAAAAGATGATAGTACAAAATCTATATATATGTAAAATTTAAAAGATAAATTAAAAATAAATAAATACATAAATAAATAAATAAATGAAACGATTGACTTATATTTCATTCACTTCTACTTCGCACAATAATTTGCCCTGTTTTCGTGCATGAATAACTGATTATGTCTGGAACTATTTGCCAGATGGCTTGTCTTTGTCTATGTTAAAAAGTATTTGCAGATGAACTAGTAAATGTCGCCCAAGTAATGGGAGTTTTACAGTATTGAATACAATAATTGGCAATTGTCTATCTTTGCCAATTTGTCCAGACATCATGTCGTGCAAAACATTACAACAGACTGTGTTAGAGACCGCTTGTCTGAAAGAACCGCTGCTGTAGCCCTTTACCACACAGTCCCGAGGTTAACGGCCCGTAGAGAGAAAGCTTTTGAAAACATTTTGGGAAAAGGAGGAAATGCTGTTCCAAAATGCTGCAAACCAGCATTTCCTCCCTTTCCCAAAATGTTTTCTACCATTTCACAGAAAAATTCCATAATTTGAGCCACGTTTGATTTGTCGTCTGCAAACGCTTTCAATTTGGACCAGTCTAAAATTTTGTCGTATTCGCATCCCAGCTGATTTCATGTCGCAAGCTTCTGAGAAAATATATGACAGATTGGTATTTTTTTTGTTCGCATACAAAGATAGTTTAATGACTAAATATAGACAAATATGCGTGCAGAAAACAGAATGAATCACCTAGTTTTTTGTTTTGTTTTGTTTTGTTTTAATATGGAATTCCTAGTCGTTTGATACAGGGTAGCTGTTATTGCGTAACAAAGGAATCAATTTTGAAGACTGAAAAATTACACTTGGTCGTATAACTCAGTTGGTAAGGTTACGGTCTTATGGCTTTGCAGGTCGTTGATTCGAATTCCTGTGGTGGCATTTTTTCAGTTTTTCCCGAACTAAGAATACACAGTCTTGTCGCAGTGCATGATGACGTAACCCAGGTACTGACTGCTATCTGCTTGATTCTCGATTTGATTGGTCAAAATGTTTCATTATAATATTCATCCGCCATTCATGAAAAGAAGTTATTATCCACGTAACTAGAAATTGATGTAACTTTTAACCGTTGCTGAATAAAACAGTTGCAAATAGTTTCAATATTTCGTTGTTAAAATATGTAGTGTTGTAATAATAGCGATGATTATTATGCCGTCACAACTTCCTGTTACTTGTATTTGCATCTGGCTTCGAAGAAAAATTTTGACAATTAGAGAGACCAAACGACTTGCGAGATACCAAAATTTTACAACTCAATGCTAAGCAAATACAAGCACCAGGAAAGGTACTGCAGCATGGTATTCCTTAGAGAAACGCAAGGTATTTCAGTCTGTTCCCTTATTCCGCGCTCCACAGGTGTCATATTTTTGACGGTTGGTGTCCCTAGCTATAAACGTGTATTTCCAGCAATTAATGATCATAGGTTACCAGACGGCAAAACTTTTAATCATCAACTTTGACAGAATTTGAAGACGACAAATGTAATTAAGCCATGCTCTGGCGAAAGGGGGTTTAATGTATCTCCGTGATGCATTATACCTAGCAAGTCATCATATAATTAAGTATGCATAAAATCCATTTTGTCTAACAACCGGCTGAATCATGAGATAGAATGGTCCTTGGTCATACAGAAAATTGACCGATATCAAAAAGTTTCGACCCAGGTCAGCCTGTGCGAACTGCGCAGGCTGACCTTGGTCGATACTTTTTGCAGATGCATAAAACCCTCCTTTTCACAAAGCATGGCTCAATCATATTGGTCAAATAATGAGGTTTTGTCTTTGAAAAGGTAGAAAACCTTGTGGGGCAAAAGGAGAAATGCCGGTAATCAGCAATTTCTCATTTTTCCACTATGTAATCAGCATTTTATCCTTTTTCTACATTGTTTTCAGTGGCCTTCTTGCTGAAACATGGGATTGTTTGGTAAAGGATGTTTGCTCGCAAGACCATATACAGAAAGTATCGTAGCCAGGGGCGTAGCTGCCTGTACGCTAAAACGCAGTTGCGTACGTACACCTTACAAAAATAAGGAGACAAGTTTGCCAAAAAACGTCATCAGAGGCCAACAAATAGCTTCTACAATTCAAAAATGTCCTGGGAAGAAACCCACAGATCCTCCTGGGAAATCCTCCTTCTCTCTCTCGACATTCCGCAGCTCGGGTTATACCTTCGGTGTTACTAAAACTTGCGTACACTTTATTTTGGACCAGCTACGCCCCCGAAAGCAAATTGCATTTAGAAAATGTTTCCTTGAACTTTGAGTGGTCACAGAACTGTACTTAAACTCTCTTGTCACTTTTTTGTCCGAAAGCGCTAAGCGGCCTACTGTGGCCGGATTATTTTGTCTGGTCAGTAAGCCCCAACAGATTTATCAAGAAGCTAATAGTTTACTTATTGACAGCTGCTCTGAGATATTAATGCAGTGTGCTTACCTTTCATCCTGCAAAATCTAACTAATTCAGCCTAATTTTCATTGACAACAGAATACTATTTAAGCATTTTACGCCTTCACCAAACATTCCCGAGTTTTACCCAGACTGAGAAACAAGGCTTTAAAAACGTCGAGGGAAAAGGAGAAAAAGCCTGATATCATCAGTTTCTCCTTTTCCGACAATGTTTTGCTTTTCTTTCAGAGCAACATTACATCGACTGAGTGAAGTCAGAATTGTTGTCTGCCATTAGTTTTCACATGGATAATTCTACAATTCTATTATATAGTAATAGTTTAACACTTTGTTCGGATTTCTCAAAGCTGTATCTTTCAAAAGGTTCAAACATTATATGGTGTGCAACACACGAAAAGGGGCCTTCGGACATATGCGTAAAAGTGTGTCATTCCAGATCAGCCTGTGCAGTCTGTGACTAATCCGAGACGACACTTTCCATTTTTGTGCGATTGTCTGTTTCACGAAGGTCTACTGTATGAAAAAATCTTATGTAGTCGTAAAGTGCTGTCTCGGATTAGCCTGCGCGAACTGCGCAGGCTAATCCGGGACGACACTTTACGCAAATGTTCGAAAGTCTCATTTCGCATGCTGTGGACCATATATAGATAGAAAAAAAACGGGAGTCGTACTTTTCTTTTACAGATTCATCCTTTTAATTAAATAGTTCAAGAAGAAATCAAAGGACTCTAAGTCCTGAAAAGCGGATTAAATGAGCGATGTATAGGGAATGAAAAATAATCCGTTTATTCCATGTAATGCATGTCTACAAAATTTCTAGATGCAACGATCAAGCGCAGGGAAAAGTTGATCAGCTTAAGTATGAGAAGTGGACTGACAAGCCAGCGCATCAATCTGACGCGGTTTTCTGCTAGCATACTATTAAACTGGTTCCCGGTACAATACTATACACTTTACTGTATCAGGGGAGGTAACCAATCTAGTGTAAGATGGCGCATGTAGTGTGCACGGAGCAATTCGAGTGAAGTTGAAATGTTTTGGCTCAAACTGAAAGTAAAATGTGCACAGCGCATGTGTACATTACAGTATGTGGTTCCGGTCAACGTGATACAGTAAGCGGATTGGCTATACTAATTTGCTATGTTGACAAAGAAGAGTAGATGACTGATGCAGCAATAAAGCAGTTGGACAGCTGGGGCCTTCCCGTTCTACTACCCTTTGAAAAAGTGAAGAGAGAGCCAAGAAGGCTGTGTGAAAGTTACGAGTATAATCAATTATATGTACTATAACCACACGATAACATTTTTGTCCAAATTGGAAGCATTTGCAGAAAACAAAATAGACGTGACTTATAGAATTAAAAATTGTCTTTGGAATGGTAAAACATCGTGGAAAAAGGAGAAAATACTCGTTACTATCATTTTCACCTGTCCCCACTATGCTTTTAAATTCGTCTGTTTTTTTTTTTTTTTTTTTGTTGATGTTGTTTTGTTTTGTTTTTTTTCTGTTTTTTTTTTTTTTTTTTTTTTGGGGGGGGGGGGGGGTTCGTTGAAATCGTATTTGTTCGGTAAACTGTAAACCTTACGTTTTTGCAATTAAGAAATATCAAGGTCTGCGTTAAAATTATTGTCAGTTTTGCTGAGCAAGTGATGGGATATTTCTTGTCATAGTTGCACGTTCTAAGTACCGGAAACTCGCTTAAAGGATAAGCCCTGTCCTCTCGAAATTTCGACTAAGTATCTGGGTACGTACATATGTTACATAAATTTAAACCATATCCTGCTAATAGATAGTAAAGTCCTGAATATTGTTATTTCAAACTTACTTTTTGTTTTTGGAGAAAAATATCGTCTTATCGGATAGTGCAGATTCAAGATCAGACTGTACGTTTTGTGCAGTCTGATCTTGATCTATATTGTCCGCAAAAGTTCAGTGAGTCGCCCATAGCAGCTTAAGGGTTAATGAACCCTCAAGGGCAAATTTGAGATACGTCTGATAGCAGCACCATGGATACGTTAACACGGTGCTGTACGGACAACGCGGAAGGGAAGGGGACAATTGACCTTTCTGCAAACGCGAGTTTGGCATGCACACCTTAGTAACGGGGTATTTTGGTTGCTATGCCCCACGAACAAACCAGAAAATGGCGTCGAACACATAAAGAGAGATTATTTCAGTTTTATTCTAGCTTATGTTTCGCTCTAATCAAAGCACCAACAGTTTTTTTTTTTTTTTGTTTTTTTTTTTCCAATTTCTTATCAATTCGAACTAAGACGGCAAAGTAACCAGAAAACATACTTTGAATATTGTCATATTTATGAGAAATCGAGAAATGAAAATGGCGCAAATATTTCCATAATTCCATGTTTGGTCACAGCATTTAAACTAAAAATGCATTAGAATGAGTAGATTTCTGTCGGCATTATCCATAATCATTAATAGGGGCATAAGTTTTTAAGACATTTCTTCAGTATGTAACATGTCAGTTTGACAGTAAACAATATGAGAAAAAGATTTACAATTAAACCTTTTACCACACAATCCCGTGCTTTAACGACCCTGAAGGAGGAGACTTTTGAAAACTTTATCTTTTTCCTTAGATGTTTTCTACCCTTTCCAAGACAAATCTCATCATAGGAGCAACGTTTGATTTGTCGACAGCAAATGTTTCAAAATGACGAATAGAATCTTTTGTTGTGTGGTAAAGAATTAACACCTCTAACACCTGTTTGAGTGGAAATCAATAAGTTTTATTGTAAGTGATCAATAAGGTGATTTGTCGTATTTCTTAACAGGTGTATCTTTTAAACTAGTGGTATGTTTGGTCAATTAGGGTGATTATAAGGATTATACTGATTTGGAATGGACGTGCATTTTTCAATCATGCGACGATCGTGGGGAGAACAAACAATCGTTCGAAACGGGCGAAAGTGCCACTACAGTCACATGCAATCGTCTTTATGAAACAGGAATAAAATGTAGATGCTCTCTAAAGTATTACAATAGAATCATATGATGACTGTCGCAATATTATGAAACAGGGTGACGATTGGCTGTCAGTAAGATATCCTTCCCCCTGTTGCTCTTTTCGTATGTAACGATTACGACGGTCTATGAGTAATTTGTTGGAATTTGAAAGATGTTCGTTCAGTTAGATTTCGATACAGGTAGTTTAACAATACACTTTGGTATATCGTTCTCTCGTTCCCGAAAGACTGAAAAAAAACTGCTTTTCTGTTGTTTGGTAGACTGGCTGGTTTTTCGGAATCCTGGTTTAATCTACCGGCGACATTTTACGAGATCGAGGTTTTTGGAAATGATAAATTTATTTTTCCTTTCAGGGTATATAATTTAACAATTACGTTACCGCACGATTCTTACGTGTAACTTCAATCCATTTTGAAATAATTATTATATAACCCAATCTTCTATGGTTTAAACAAAAAGAAAACAATTACATTGTCTGTCAGTAGTAAAGTCCATTACTTTGTCTGACCTTTTTGTTTACATGACTCTCTATACTGCGTTCTGATTGGCTGATGGGCCCTGTCAATCAAAATCGGCAGAAAGGTCAATTAATTATTTGGGAAATATTTGAAAGCTCACTAATTCGTATATGGTTAATTGGCCAGCCCACTTTTCCTCATGAAGTCAAATCTCTATACAGAGAAAAAAAGGGGGAATTCTAACATGGCACGTAAATTCGGCTCCGTAAAGACAATACAATGGAAGCGTGGTAAAATCGACGTCATTCTATATGAAGTAGGACCGCCGCACGTGGCTATTCCATGTCTCTGCCCGCGGATATTCTATCGATGAAAGTGACGTACCAATTCATGCTTATCAACATGATGTACATCTAAATTTATTCGTCTTTGTCATTTGAAAAGGAGAAAATAAAGTAATTAACTATGAATAAAGATGAAGAACTGTTTATTTAAAACATCCTTATACTGTATAATTATTTAGGTACAATAAGGACGTCGTGAATCGTGTATGATTACGTCATGAATGTGACGTTTATCCGCGGAAAACAAATCGTGTCGAATGAAGACAAAAATTCCTCTGTTTTTGAGCTTGTTTCCCTTTGATCAAACGTTAGTCATGTTAGAATCGAAATAATCTTCTGTCTATCGTGTTTTGCCGTTCAACAAACCATGGTTGTTAGTTATGAGGCGCAATGAATAATTCACTCGGTCTATCGCCCTTGTGGTTTATTAATTGTGCCTCATAACTCACAACCATAGTTTAATGAACGACAAAGCAATATAGAAAGAAAATTTATTCTTAATCAATAAACAACTGAAAACTAAACCTGTCTCAATATTGTTCCTAGTCGGACCAAGCCCGAGAAAGAGGTATTGGGCTTTATAAAACAAATACTAGATTGATATTGCAGCCACATGCTTTTCTGTAACACCCCCCTTCAAAATGCTCTCTAATGGCATGTTTAAGACCGGAAACTCATCTCGAAGATAAACCCTGTCTTCTCGGAACTTGAACTTAATGATGTGCATCTGCTATATCACAAAAGCTTGACTGACCCTCAAGGGAAAATAGGACATACTTCTAATCGCAGATCGCAGCACTTCGTGTGTACCAAACAATCTCGATTATAATCGACCCGGGGGTGGGGGGTGGCTTTTGAAAACATTGTTGGAAAATAAGAAAAAATGTTGCTAGCCAGGATCATCTCCTGTCTCACAATGTTTTCCACCCTTTCGAAGACATGTTAATTCGAACATTTACGAGTAATTTGACGTCTGTAAATGCTTTCAATTTGGACTTAACTAGAATTTTATCCTGGGGTAAACAGATAGATACCGTACACTCACCTTGGAGATAAGCCATATCTTCTCGAAACTGGGAGCGAGTTTGTACATGCAGTATTGCATCAATATTTGATGAACCATCAAAACCACGAGAAGGACTTCCGAAGTTCTTAGTGGTTATCTCAAAATTTCCTTGACTTGTCCTTGTCAAAGACTTTTTGGAGTGTTTGGTCAGAATTCGAAATATTCGTTGCAGTCAATAAAAGCTACGGAAGAGTGTGTTATTAAATTCACAGAAATTTGAAGTGTTCCCCCCACCTACGGGTTAATGGAGTTCATGATAATTTATCGCCATCAAATTGCACTCACTTAACTTTAGATGCGGAAAATTCTTTCGATGCTAGATAAATCATTTGTGTCGTATATATACGGTCGTAGTAACTGATTAACAATTTCATTGCCATGGCTTGCCGACAGTGTAAATCAATTCAGTGCACTCTGATGTTGGATCTACAATGGGTGTTTTTTTTTTTTGCGAACTATTCTTAGCAACTAGATATTAAGTCTTGATATTTTACTGTCTCAATCTATGCTCCAGGGTGAAAACATCAATTTTTATTGAATCGTTTTAAAGAAAAAAAAGAGTTGAGACATAAGTCTCATATATATATATATATATCAAAGATACATCCTAACAGCCAGAATGGGAAAAAAACGCAGTTATAATTTGATAGATTGTAGAATGGTTCAGAATTTAATATTTAGTCAGCTGTGTAAATATAGATAAATAACCGATAAATATGTGTAGGTGATAAACACATATATTGGAAACCTTCGATTTAAAACCGGAAACGTCACAATAGTGATTTCTTTGATGGCTTCCAGAAAATGAAATCTATGCAATCTTGCAACCGTCAGGGGCAACATTTGGCATGAAGATACAAGAATGATTATAGTCTGATAAAATAAAGATAAAATGGGTAAAAATGGGCTAAAAACGAGTATAGATGTATCTTTAAAAGCAAACAGCGCTAACCAAAGATGATACTATGACACTCTGTACAGTCTGGTCTTGATTTGCCCCGTATTTCTTAACTACTTATGCCACTTTTATCAGAATATCTAAATACCACCTAATACAAATAACCGTTTAATTCTTAAACTGACTATCGTTCAGAATCTTTGTATTCTGAAAAATGGCTCATTTCAATTCAATTCAATTTAAGTCTTTTTAATACTAGAGGAAATGTTATGGTCGATAGCGGATATCATAGAATAACGTTCAGACTTTGCAGAAGACACCGTCTACCCTGTATTTGCTAACATCTTAGCAACCCTTTTTGCCTAGTTCTCGAGAATTTTCTAAATGTGAAAATAATTCGATTTCTGGTTGGCTAAACCAGATGGTTTAGCCAGTCAGAAATTGCATTACTTCCTAAAATGTAATATGGAAACAGTCTGATGAAAACGGACCATTGTCTTTGATTTGCACTGTGACATGGTTTTTTTTTTTAGTTATTCTGGGCATCAAAAACCTTGGTTTTTTTTTTTTTTTTTTAAGAATTCGTTTTTCAGAGACAACGTGTTAACCCTCAAACTGCTGAGCACGACTTGCTGACTTTTTGCGGACAGTGTAGATCAAGATCAGACTGCACAGAATGTGCAGTCTGATCTTGGATCTACACTGTCCGATAAGGAGATACTCTTCTCCAAAAACTAAGTTTGAAATAACATAATTAAGGTTTTTGACTAGCGAAGCTAGCCTTTAGGCATCAAGATTGACCTAGAGTCAAAGTAAACAAAAAACCCCACAGTTGCCAAAAACTGCCTCACAGAAAATACTTCTTTCTGTTAGAAATCTTAATTCTGTTATATATGACAATTTTGACGAAAAACACTAAATCTCTACCACTCCAATTTGAACATGTCGTCTTACAAAGTAATGAACTGAGCAAGGTGTCATTTATAAGGTACAAGATCTTTGCTTATATGTAAATTAAGTGACCTATGCAAAGCAGAGAATCACTTATTCCTACACCACTGTAACGTTATGAATGAATCTATTAATAGATACACCTGGGCAACTTGTAGTAAATCCAAGCTATATTAACCCTCAATGGACAGAGAACCCTTGTCATTCCTTCATTCATTATTTAGATCATTGTGTACAGTTAAACTGTTATGTTAAACTGTTAGTCTACGTATTGAAGATGAACCCTTTTACAAACAATCCCAACTTTTAACGACAATGGGGAACAATCCCTTTGAAAACATTGCGGGAAAAGGAGAAAATGCTGGTAACCATCATTTTCTCCTTTTCCCACATTGTTTTCTCCCCTTTTGGAATCACGTTTCATCAGTTCAGCCACATTTAACCCTTATGCTGCTAAGCGCGACTTACAAAGCTTTTGCAAACAGAGTCGATCAAGATCAGAGACTGCACAGAACGTGATATTTTACCCGAAATAAATTAATTTGAAATAGCAATATTTCGGTTTTTACTATCGACCTAAAAATCTCTTTCAGTTATTTAGCAGGATAAGGGTTAATTTATGGTCTGCAATAACTTTGAATTTGGACGAGTGTAAAATTTTTCGTTTTGTAAGGAGAGTTAAATAGTTAACTACATCTTGTACTATTGGATATTGACTAATTGATTGCATGGTGTTTAACGCCATTTACAACATTATTTCAGCGATATTGCGGTGGCCAGAGCACCCATCCATGCTTTCCTGGAGTTTCTTTTACCAGCACTACCGCGACTCAATGACCTTTTGCGGACAGTGTGGGTTAAGATCAGACTGCATAGAGCGTGTAGTCTGATCTTGGATCTACACTGATAAGAGGATATATTTTTTTCCAAAATGTAACTTTGAAATAGCAATATTCAGGAGTTAACCATCGGCTTGAAAGTTTCATTTAACATTTTTAGTAAGTTAAGGGTTAAACTGGATTATAGTTAACCAATAGCACGCATAGCCCCGGCAGCTCAGTCGGTAGCGTACAGGACTTGAGAACAGGAGGTCGCTGGTTCGATCCCCGACTCTGCAAATTTCTTTCCGAGGATTGATGATAGTCATTGCGACAGGATTCATTTATCTCACGTTTCGACAATGGTTATGTGGGAGAGCAGCCAGTGGCTTGGAAAGAATATTATGCGGATTACTGGTAAAAGAAACTCAAGAAAAGCATGGATATGTGCACTGGCCACCACTACATAATTGAAATAATGTTGAAAACAGGGTTAAACACCATACAAACAATCAGTAAATCAAATTTGCTTGTCTGTCAGGACTTTCAGTACTTTGATTACTATCGGCCTGTACGTTCTATTTAACTTATTTGGCAGGATAAATGTTAACCCTTATCCTGCTAAATAAAAGAAACGAAACTTTCAAGCCCATTGTAAAAACTCATTTTTTTTTTTTTTATTTTAAAGGTATTTGTGGAGGAAAGATATCTCCTTATCTGACAGTGACGTTCTGTGCAGTCTGATCTTGATCTGCGCTGTCCGCAAAAAGTCAGTAAGTCGCGCTTAGCAGCCAAATGGTTAATTTTTCATTGATTTAACAGGCAATGGCAAAAATTTTTCGACCAAAAAAAATTTTTTAAAAGAAAAAAAAAAGGGGGAGATCGTTCGCTTTGTTGGTTATTTTAAGAGAAAAACTCCGTTTTTTACAGCGGATTTCAGTCTTTTTCTTGTCATTCCCCCACATGGAAAAAAAATGTCGATAATTTGCTATCAGTGAATTTCCCATCGTAATGAAGTCTTTCCGATTTTCTTTCGGCATTTTTTTGTAAGTTTGCCATTTTCGTCAAAGCACGTTACAAAATCTCCTGCTGTCTTAAAATAAACTGCAATGCTGTGGTTAAAATTCTGCAGCGTCTGTTGAAAATGAAAATTCAAAATCGGGCAGCTTCGTGTTATTTTCCATACAAAATTTCTCTTAGCGCTTTACAAAATGACAGAATGTTACTCAGCTTCATTTTGAAAGCAATTTCGGGAGACAGATTAAAAGTGGCTAAAATGCTGGGATTTGTTTCTGAGGGAGTGAAAACATTGGGTAAAAAAGAGAAAGTACTGGTTACCTGGAGTGCAGACAGAGCAGATATTACTCAGCAACTTTGCGCATAAATTCCCACCTCCATGAAATGCTTTTTGGCTATTTCTTAGAAAAATATCTATCACTCTACAGGCTTGTTATTGCTGCAATATTCCATCGGGTAAAAGGCATATCACAGCCAATAATAGGAGTTAAATTCCGCTTAAAAGTATATCTTGACCGAGCTCAGAAAGGAAGTTCTACCATGGATGCAGCGCTTGGTGCACACTGACCGCTGAAACCGGACTTCGTTACACCGTAATATTCAGGTACCGAGAGCAATTTATACTGAACAAAACTATATGTATATCACTTTTATAAAATGTAGACTTTCCGTCGACCATATTTTTTATTTTCTATATGCTGACTGAGCAATTTCACCTTTGTCGCATTTTTTTTTTCCCAAGAAATAAGCTGTTACCATATTAAGTAGGGCATCCTCGTCGCTCTCTAAACCTATTACATGGACGGTTTCCAACAAAAATTTCCGGTAGCTTGCATCAAACAATGCCGTACAATAAAGATTTTACTGCACTTACTCTTGCGTATTGTCATGAAAAAAAAATCACCTCAATGTTAGTGACTTCTATCAGAGCTTAGATTCGGTTTAGTAGTCCTGAATGAGCTTTCGGTGTTTTGATTATTAGATATCTTCAGATAGACGTTCGGAATCTTCCGTTGTTATTAATCCTTAGGCTGCTAAGGGCGACTCAATTACCTTTTGCGGACAGTGCAGATCAAGATCAGACTGCACAGAACGTGCAGTCTGATCTTGAATCTACACTGTCCGACAAGGAGATATCTTTCCAAAAGAAAATACCTTTAAACTAGAAAAATCTTGGATTTTTGCTGTCGGCTTGAAATTTTTATTTCACTAATTTAGCAGGATAACGGTTAAGTTGTTAGAATGAGATAACTACCAGGTTTCAAGAACAGACGCTTTAAACTTCAAGATTTACATTACAGTTTATTGACTTTATATACAGTCACATGAAAAATGGCTCAAATCAACGACTCAGTATTGACATAAAGGAAACAACATCCACTATATCGATATACATAATGTAATAATGAGGGAAAAACATGACAACAAAAGATATAACCCTTTCCCAAACAAGCCCTGGTTTTCACGTGTCTTCAGTACAAGTCTTTTGAAAACACTGTGGGAAAAGGAGAAATTGCTCGTAACGAGCAATTTCTCCTTTTCCCACAGTGTTTTCTACCCTTTTTGAGAACTTCCTGCCATTTTCATCAAATTTAAAATTGTCGTCTGCAAACTCTTTCAATTTGGACCAAATCAAATTTTGTCGTTTGGGAAAGGGTTAAACAAAAGAAAGAAAAAAACTTTGAATAGATACCTTGAGCGAAAAAGACTGATATATGCACTCTGTACGATTTATGTTGTTTGAAAATGACTTGTTTATGTTTCCACATGACGTGCTAAAAATGTTGTACTAGAGTACCCGAGCCATGTTTTGTGAAAAGGGGACTTGATGCATCTGCCAAAAAGTATTGATCCATGTCAGACTGCGCAGTCCGCGCAGGCTGACATGGGTCGAAACCTTTTGCTATTTGTAAACTTTATGAGTGTCCCAGGACCAATATACCTCAATATCCAGTCAAATGACAGACTAGATGGATGTTATCGATATCTCATTATGTTATTTCTTACTTGGTATAATGCACCATTGAGATGCATTAAGCTCCGTTTTGCCAGAACATGACTCACGTGTTTCTAAAACAATATGTTTTGAATGAGATGCACAGACAGTGACAAAAATATTTTTTACTAGCAGATCTACATGTAGATTATTTTTTTAAGGTACAAAAACCTGTTTTTCTGTTTCTTAGTAATCCTCTGAACCGTAGATATTGGTAAACAGTAATTATGCTATTATCTTGTTACACACGTGTTTATTTATTGACTGTCATCCTGCCAATTACCCCCTTGGCGTAAGGTTCCTTATTTACTTCATACAAATCAAAAAGCATATTTTGACTTCCAAAGACGTTAGCGGACATTACCTTATGTCATATGTACTTAATTCTTTGCCCACAATGCCGGCCTTTAACAACCCTGGGTAAAAAGCCTTTTGAAAACATTGTAGGAAAAGGAGAAAATGCTGGTAACCAGCATTTTCTCCTTTTCCAACAATGTTTTCTGCCCTATCAAAGAAAATTTGCACCATCTGAGCCACATTGAAATTGTTGTCGTTGTCTGCAAATGCTTTCAATTTGGACAAGGCTAACATTTTGTCGTCTGGTAAAGGGTTGATTCTTTTCCACACGACAAATTGTTAGATTTGTCCGAATTGAAAGTATTTGCAGACGACCATTTTCGTTGTGATTCAAACGTCTGGAATTTTGTCTTTAACTCTTTATCACACATGGACGAGTTTTGTCTGCAAATGCTTTCAATTTGGACAAGGCTAAAATTTTGTCGTCTGGTAAAGGGTTGATTCTCTTCCATACGACAAATTGTTAGATTTGTCCGAATTAAAAGTATTTGCAGCCGACCATTTTCGTTGTGATTCAAACGTCTGGAATTTTGTCTTTAACTCTTTATCACACATGGACGAGTTTTGACGCCTCTGGAAAATTAGACTTTCGAAAACATCGCGGGTAAAAGACCAGCATTTTTCTCTTTTTCCCACGTTGTTTTCTAACCTTTTGAAAAGAAATCCTAGCATTTGAGCCACATATAATTTGTCTTCTGCAAATGCTTTGAATTTGGGCCAGTCTAAAATTTCGTCGTCTGGTAAAGACGTAAAGTAGAAAGCTTTGTCGGAAAAGGAGAAAATGCTGGTTAACAGAGACAAATTGAAAGAAACACTGGTAAATAAGAATTTTAAAAAAAAAATCTGCATGTAGGACGGTATTCCCTGAACTGACCTGGATTATTTTTATATTCTCACTTTCATCCAGTATGAATAACAGAATTTGAATTATATTTAAGACTGGGTGATCGTCATAAAACCAAATATCTGCATTATAATTTTGATACATACTGTAACAACATCTGTCTCTGAAATCTCAACAAGAATCATGATAAAAAAAAAATATGGTTACATTCGATATGAAACTGTCGTTTAAAACGTTGATTCAACTTTTTAACTTTTTACCCTTCAGTTTAGTTGTAATACTTGTTTTGTCTATAAACTGACATGTCTACGATGAAATATCTACAATCCGACATTCTCAGCATTTCCCATTATATGACTATAATAATTGACATCTCTCGGTGTGTTACGTACTTGTCCGTCTACATTGACGATCGAATACGGAATTTGGCGAGAAAAGTCGACTGTCCAATTCAAAATTAGGGCCATTCTTCAGTTAGTTCCCTTGATTCCTCTGTAGTATTATATTGGTCCTTATAAGGGCATTACTTGGTTTTTATCCTTGATCTTCTTGATTACACTGATATGCACTTGAGATAATTTCTCAACTAAATCCGGTCAGATTGTTTTGCAAATAAATTTATACGCGTTTCTCTGACGATAGAGGGCACAATTTGCTTTAAAATCACATCGAAATCTTAAACATAATCGTAAATCAAATTATATTTATCACAACATCCCCAAAAGAATCAAAGGATAAAAACAAAGGAATACAGGTAAAAAGACCAATCTGTTACTTGGTTACCTTTAATCTTTATCTAGCAAAGAAGATAATGTGACTTACAAGAATGGCCACTACAAGGTTCAAACTAGTATAATAGTAAATCGTTTTAATAATACAATAGTCTGTTAATGTTGATTGCTTAAAGTCACGGAAACTAGATCGGTATACATTCGACATTCTAAGTCAAATATTCTCGACATATTCCGTAAAATATAGTACTCATCGTTTCCCTCGGCATTTTTCGCACATGATCGGCTATCCTGACGATCATATACAAAATATGACTAGGGAAGTCGCCGGACCACTGAAAATCACGCTGTTATTCCCGATTTAACCCTTTCCCAAACAAGCCCTGGTTTTCACGTGTCTGCAGTACAAGTCTTTTGAAAACACTGTGGGAAAAGGAGAAATTGCTCGTAACGAGCAATTTCTCCTTTTCCCACAGTATTTTCTACCCTTTTTGATAACTTTCTGCCATTTTCATCAAATTTAAAATTGTCGTCTTCAAACTCTTTGAATTTGGACCAGTCCAAAATTTGTCGTTTGGGAAAGGGTTAATAATACGAGCAATTTCTCCTTTTCCCACAGTATTTTCTACCCTTTTTGATAACTTTCTGCCATTTTCATCAAATTTAAAATCGTCGTCTTCAAACTCTTTGAATTTGGACCAGTCCAAAATTTGTCGTTTGGGAAAGGGTTAATAATACCCGCAGATACGAATTAATCCGCCGGATCGTAAACTGCCACCACTTTACGGCCACGTCATTTACAGCAACATCGATTCAGCCATAATGTGAGTTATATAGCGTAAAAAGGATGACCAGGCACTTTCTACAAGGTACGTCCATCGGTCCCCGAGAGCTGGAATAATTGCTTGCTGTAGCTGTGGAACAATCAACTGAAAAGAATGTCAATATTCAGTAAAAGCTCAATAATTAGGAATGCCCAAGGGACCATGTGATTGGTTCATCAACTCGATACTTTTTTTTTTATCTTAAAATATATGAGTAATGCTCTGTGAAAAAGGGATTTTCATGTATCTGCGAAAAATATCGGTCCATGTCAGCCTGCGCGGACTGCGCAGGCTGACATGGGTCGAAATTTTTTGCTAATTGTAAATTTACTGCAGGTCCAAGGACGGATTCTTCCTCATGATGCAGTCGGGGTTTAGACAATATGGATTTTATGGACGCATAATGTAATGACTTGCATGGCATCGTGTGTCACGGAGATAGATTTAAACCCCCCCCCCCCTTTTCACAGAGTATTCAAGCTCTATAAAATGTGAATCCCATTTTTTTATGAAAATATTGTAAAAGCATTTTTTGTTACAGGTTTCCTGAAGTATAGAAACTGTAATCAACCGGTTTACAAGTTCGTTCGTTTGGATTATATGTCTTATGTTTGTTGCCTTTTTAAATATCAATGCTGAGTGTATCATAATGTAGTTGGGTTTTCTTTTTTTTTTTTTGCGATAAGGGTGTTCGAATGGCAACAAATACATGCGGACTATTGTACTGTATTCGCTTTCCTTGTTCTTGTATTTGTGTCGATCAAGCTATCAAATTTTCTCACAAAGCACGACTGCAAACCTCAGGAAACAATATAATATTCTGTTTGTATATTGCCATTTGTAAAGCAGATTTTAAAACTATACCGCCGATCGCTCTCTATGCAAAGAGTTTACAGAGGATATTGTTTAACGTTTCAGACCATTTCAGTAAAAATGTGTCGAATTAGTAAAATGAAAAAAGAAATGTTATTAACACATGTGTTTATTTTAGTTTTACACACCACCTTAAATACCTTTTCAGCTACATCACGTAGCGATGTACCCATCGCGGCGTGAAATGCTTTCCTACATGAAAGGAACCAATGACACAAAGTCGAGATAAATCGTAACGAAAAATTTTACATGACTCAAACCTCGTACTGACCGATTTCTTTCTTTCTTTGCCTTAATGATTTCAAAAGAGTTATATTACATGACAGAAAAGAAAACAATCGTCTGCGAGAGATCGTGACAACCCTTTACCAAACAGTCCCGTGTTTTTGCACCCGAAGCAAGATGGCCTTTAAAGACATTGTTGGACAAGAAGAAAATGCCGGTAACCAGCATTTTCTCCCTTTCCTACCAATTTCTCTGCCCTTTCAAACACAAGCCTTTGTTCTGGTCTGATTTGAAGCACACTGAATTTGTCGTCTGCCAATGCTTTAAATTAGACAAGTTTAACATTTTGTCGTTTGATAAAGAGGAAAGGATACAATATCAAATTCATGTTTATGAGCGTTGATTTGTGAAAAAGGTAGTCTTAATGCATCTTCAAAAAGTATCGACATATGTCAGCCTGCGCAGTCCGCGCAGGCTGACATAAGTCGACACTTTTTGCTTCTAGTAAATTTTCTAAATTTCAAAATACCATTCCATCTCATGACTCAGCCGATTTTGAGCCCAAAGGGATTAACAGTGTGCAACAACTTGCATAGTATAATGTATATCGAAGCTACAATAAACCTCCTTTTCCCATATCGCCGCTCACATGTACTTACATCTAGATACTCGATTTTGATGTTATAAATAACATGTTTCTGGCCCAGCTCATAAAGCAGTTTTTCTAATTTGTCCACCTTATCCAGCCGAGCGATACACTTGTCTACGGTGTTCATGACCTTGAGCCCGTGGTCCCGTAACCTTTCGCTGCTTCTTAGCTCGTCTGAAGATAAACCTCGAAAATGGACGAACAAGTTTTGAACATCTGGGTGTTTTTCAAACAACCTGAAAATAGAAAAAAGATTTAGTTATTTGGTTGGGTATGTGTGTGACAACAGGGACGCAAGAATGATTCAGCCATGCTTGGCAAGAACCCCAGACATTGTGTGGGTTTTTTTGCGCTGTGAAACGACTTTTCAATGTAATTGCATTTGAGCAATGCTCTGTGAAAAGGAGGTTAATGCATTTATAGAACGTATCGACTCAGGTCAGCCTGCACAGTCCGCGTAGGCTGACCTGTGTAGATTTTTTTGCTTTTGACCAGTTTTCTGCAGATCCAAGGACCATCCTACCTCATGATTCAGCCGGTTGTTAGACAAAATAGATTTTATGGAACCACAGGCATGTGAAATCTTGCTTTGCACAATGCATTACGGAGATACATTTAAACCCCATTAGAAAGAGCACGGTTCATTTATACTTTAGCAGCCAGATTTCCAATCCTAGAGTTTCTGCAGCATTGCTACACACAACAGTCTTTCGAGTTACGGGTTGCCACTAGTTGCTCTGTCACATATACGAGGTCAAACAGCACTCCGCGTTGAATGAAGAACTTGTCGACTTTACTTCGGTCAATTCCCGGAAAGAACTTTGATCGACTATGACATTTAAGCGCGTAATCTCCAGACCAACCCTTTTTCAAGCAATTCCGAGTTTTAACGACCCCGAATAAAGATTGCTTTTGAAATCATCGTGCGAAAATGAGAAAATGCTGGAAACTGGCATTTTCTCCCATTCCGCAGAATTTGTCTTTCACTGTTTAAAAAACAAATTCAATCATGAAGTATCACTTGGTTTGTCGTCTGCAAATGTTTCCAGCATGAACTAATCTAACAGTTTGTCGCCTGGGTAAAATTTATTTGTTCGTTTATTCGAAGCTTCAGCTCGCCGAGCCGGTTGGTCAGTTAGGCTTGTAATCAAAGGGTCGTGAAATCGAATCCATACATGCCCAAATTCTTTTTGAGGATTGATGGTCGTCACTTTGATCAGGTCCATTTCTTTCTAAGGAGATCAGCATTATTTGAGGAAACCATCATGTACCTTTGTAAATGATCACAGCCAGGTAGATTAACATGTTCAACCTAATTTCATACGAGAAAATCTCAACATTTTGCCTCCAAGTCAAACCTACAATCTTCATGATGTAATTGCTTATTCAGATGCTGAAAATTCATTCGTATTCAGTGTACCAGAGTTGACAGTTGAAATACCGTTTCGAAAACTTGACATGTACAACTAAATTCATGGAATTTACAAAACAAAATAAGATTACAGATGACATCTAACAAGCTACGATTATCGAAAGGGGAGGGTGGAAAACCATTTAAGAAAACTGCAAACTACTTTGTACAGTTCGATAGTAGGAGTGAAATCTCCTTTATTCCATTTTTCTTTGCTGTCAGAGGGGAGAAATGCGCACCTGGTGTGTTTCAAGTCTTTGCTAGACGACACAGTTTTAGACTTGACTAAAAGGATATACAGACCACAAGTTAACCCTTATCCTGCTTAATAACTGAAATGAGATTTTCAAGCCGACAGTAAAAATCCAAATTCTGCTAATTCAAAGGTATGTTTTTTTTTTTGTTGTTGTTGTTGTTGTTTTTTTTGTTGTTGTTGTTGTTGGTGGTGGTGGTGGTGGTGGTTTTTTTTTTTTTGTTGTTGTTGTTGTTGTTGTTGTTGTTGTTGTTGTTGTTTGTTGTTGTTTTTTCTTTCTTTTTTTTTTTTTTTTTTTTTTCTTGTTTTTTTTTTTTTTTTTTTTTTTCTTTCTTTTTTTTTTTTTTTTTTTTTTCTTGTTTTTTTTTTTTTTTTTTTTTGGAGGGGGGGGAAATATCCTTATCGGACTGTGTAGATCCAAGATCAGAAAGCACGTTCTGTGCTGTCTGATCTTGATCTACACTGTCCGCAAAAGGTCAGTTAGTCGCGCTTAGCAGCCTAAGGGTTAAATCTTGCTCAAATGAAATGTATTATCCTCGCTTATTTTTAACAGTTTAATAACGGAGTGAAATCTCCATATCCCATGTCTCTCCTACTTTTGAATAACAGAGGGGAGAAATGCGCATTTAGTGCACTTTAACTCCCCACCAGACGTTAAACTTTAAGATTTGGTCAAATTCAAAGCATTTGCAGACGAAAAATTCAATGTGGGTCGAATGATATATTTTGTCTTTGCAAGAGTAGAAAACCATGTGAGAAAAGGAGAAAATGCTACTTTCCAGCAATTGCTTCTTTTTCCCGCAGTGTTTTCAAATGCTTTTTTTTTTTTTTGGGGGGGGGGGTTGTTAAGACAAAGGATCATATGAGGAATTGGAAACGTTAAGAAAAAAGCATAAGTTACAGATGACATCTTACAAAAAATGATCGAGAAGGGGAATACAACTCATGGAAAATCTGGTTGATAATATGGTTAAATCGTCATGATTCAAGTACCCAATATTATAAATTTCTTTGAAAATTCAAAGTATTTCTTGCAGCAAACAAATCTAGATGGAAAAACGTGTATAAACAATTCAGGGCTCATATTCATCAGCCATTCTAAATTCTATCCTTATCCTTTATCTGAGTCAAGAATTTTCTATATATCAAAGTAACGCAATTTCTGATTGGCTAAACCAGACGGTTTAGCCAATCAAAAGCTGCATTACTTTCTAAATTCAGAACTAGAATGCATTTATTTTGCGGTCCCTGAATACCGGCCCTGTTTGGTCGGTCGAGCAACTGAATGCAAATGCACCATTTTCTAGGACAATTTTTCCTTGTTATTTCAGTATGTATCATACACGTTCAAACACTTACTGGCTTACGTTGTGACCCGTATGTACTGAGTAATTTTTTACAAATTAATTTCTCGGTTCCTTACGTATACGTGCGGAATCCTATTATCACCATTTAAGTCTAGTCTTTGAAATAGACGCGTCATTAAATGCTTAACATTAAACGTATGATATAAAATTTTCATTTTGTAATTTATTTGCCTAATTGAGAAAATAGATGTCTTTGGCATACCATATAACAAGTTAACATTTTTTTATGAGTGTATAATAAGATTTATAGCGAAATTCGGTCAGATATGATCAAAAGAAAAACCTGGAATTCGGGTACTAATTTATAGTGATAGCTCTGTAAGTCAATTTTCTGCATCTCAAAGGACCAGTCTACGTCATGATTAAGTCGGTTGTTCGACAAAATGCATGATTTTATGGATCCAGAATTAACCCTGTCCCAAACAAGCCCTGGTTTTCACGTGTCTGCAGTACAAGTCTTTTGAAAACACTGTGGGAAAAGGAGAAATTGCTCGTAACGAGCAATTTCTCCTTTTCCCACAGTGTTTTTCTACCCTTTTTGAGAACTTTCTGCCATTTTCATCAAATTTAAAATTGTCGTCTGCAAACTCTTTCAGTTTGGACCAGTCTAAAATTTATCATTTGGGAAAGGCTTAAAAGATGACTTGCTTGGTATAATGCATCACGGAGATACATTAAACCCCCTTTTGCCAGAGCGCCGATCATATATTAGTATCTCATTGACGCTGTGTGTCTGTTTGCAAGTCATGAATATGGTTGTATAAAATTTTACAGCGCAAGGCATTGTTGATAGGCGCTCAGTTTCAGGATTTAATAGCGCCCAGCCGGGTAGCCTGGTGGTTAGCGTATCTAACCCGTGACCTGTTGCTTGCGGGTTCGATACCCTGTTGAGGCAAACTTTCGCCTCTCACCTCTGATGCTTGTAAGAAAAAGTAGTCAATGGCTTGGAAAAAAAAGCTGTATAAGCACTGGTGTGAGAAAGCCAGGAAACACATGCGTAGGTGCACTGACCTCCACGATATGACCTAAACTGTTGAAACAGCGTTACAACCCAACAAACATACAAAACAGGATTTAGCGGTATGCCCATGTCGAAAACTTGATGGTGGCAAACTGAGTTCCTTATATTCGAGTTACCGAGAAGAAAATCTACGAATGTGGAACCTTTACTGTATGAATACAGCGAAATGAATATCTTGACAAAATCTGTTATTGGTTTTCTGCTTCGTTGGATCTGTGGAAAAGTAGGCTCTAGTTCCATATGCATTAACCCTTATCCTGCTGCATGAATTAAATGAAACATTCAAGCCGACAGTAAAACCCCAAATTTTGCCATTTCAAAGGTATTTTTTGGGGAACGATATTTCCTTATCGGACAGTGTAGATTCAAGATCAGACTGCACGTTCTGTGCAGTCTGATCTTGATCTACACTGTCCACAAAAGGTGCTTGAGTCGCGCTTAGCAGCCTATCGGTGAAAACCATCGTCTTCCAGAGACTGTTTGAAAACCGTCGGTGATCGTTGCCGAGGAAGAATAGGTCGTAAAGTACATTCTCCCTTTCCTACAATACTTTGGCATTGTATCAACTTGCTTTACTTTAAAGCAACGATAGCTGCCAAAAGTAAACAAAGTCCGTGTTAAAATGCATTTAAATTTAAATCATTCCATTTAAAAGTATGGAAATTATTGTGAAGATGACAATCTGTATTGTGCGATCGGTCCAAGTGTTAGGCGCTGGAAGAAAAATGAATTTGAAAACTGGGTTAAAAGTTGTCAGGTGACTCTATCTTTTGTTTACTTTTTGCCTGATTTTAAAATTCATTTTTTGCCAGTGACCAGTAATTGGACCGACCACACAATGACAGATTGTCATCTCCACAATATTTTCCATACTTTACAATGGTATGATTTAAACCTAAATGCATTTTAGCACCTGCATTGTTATTTTGGCGGCTGTTGGGCCTTTCAAAGATCTGCATTATATTTTACATTCAGGGGTGTCTGTTGTAGATATATTCCAAGAGATACATGTACTTCACTACAGCTATGGATTTACATGTATCTCTTTCTGACTTAAAAAAATCGGTAGAACAAGCCAGTCTTAACCCTTAGACTGCTAGGCGCGACTAAACCACCTTTTGCGGACAATGTAGATTAAAGGTGCAGTCTGATCTTGGACCTACACTGTCCGATAACGAGATATTTTTCTCTACAAAAATAACTTTGCAATATCTGGGTTTACACTATCGGCTGGTAATTTTTGTATACCATTTAATTTTTCAATTTTTCTCTTCACTCTGCTCAGTCTCTTAAAATTATTCCATTCTTTATACTTCTTTTCTTTCAATCACTCTCTGAAATCTTCACTATCAGTTTAAATTTTTGTTGTTTATTCATTTAATTCATTTTATTTGACTTACTGTAATTGTTATATCACATGACTGTTTCTAGGTAGAAGAACTACATAAGCTTTTATGCTTCCGTTCTAATCCTTTTCGTAATGCTTTGTTGTACTTGATGTAACATATGGAAATATACTGAATAAAATATGTTTAAATTATTTTTTTTTTTTCAACTTTTTTAGCAGGTAAAGCACCTACTAAGGGTGCTGAATCAATGAAATTGGCATTTTTGTTTCAGGAAAAGAGCCGAAAAATTGCTAGTCAACGTTGTTTTGGCAAGAATAGATAACAACATACAGAACAGTGTAGATTCCCAATTACGATGCACTTTCTGTGCAAATTAATCTTTAACTCCTCGGTTCACAAAAGTAACTTAAGCCGGTCAAGTGATTATTCCTTATGAATATTGTTAAGATTGAATAGAACTGTGGGGTCAGATTGCAAATGCCAGTATCATTCTCATATAAAAATAGCAGACTGACCGGTATAAAGCATTTTCAGATTGGAAAAAAAATCCAATTGTTGAAAGTTCAAAAACTTTTTTTCCGAAAAAAATATATTGCATCTCTATAACGCTGTTAAGTCCTAATTTCGTAGAAAATTCAGCCAGTGTAACCCAAATATCAGATTGCAAGTTCTTAGCGGGCTAATCTATCTTTAACAAAGCTTTTTCTTTTGTCACATCAATTTGTGTGTATCAGGTTGTGTGTGGGATTGGTGTTCCTACCTAATCACAGTTTACAGGGAAACAGACACTGTTAGCAAGTTACGGTATATAATTAGAGTAAATGTGAGCAGTCTGATCTTGATCTATAATGTCCGTCATGACAACTAAAACCTGTGTCCGGTGGATTAACCATCATGTAACCGAACATTTCCATGTTTGAAAAATCCTGAATCCTGATCAAGAAACCTTTCTGAAAACATAACCGATGATATTGTAGCCTGTGGTGGGCTGGTTTTCCATTTTTTTTCGTTGTAGAATGATTTCAGAACATCGACGAATTTCATGTAGTGAAATTCAGCACTCAGTTTCATTGTTGGTGAAATTTTGCTATCGTGACTGTGTGGATCCACGTAGACAAAAATGACTGTTTCTGTCTGCTTTTCTTTTTCTGGACAATTTCTGGCCCAGTGTCCTGGTTTGTTGCATGTAAAAGAAATATTTGTTCTCTCGCACCAACCGTCCCATTTCATTTTGTGGATCGTTGCTTGATCCAAAAGTCTGTATCTGGTAATACGGTAAATATCTTTTTCTGTTAAATGTTGGTGGCTTAACCATCATGTAACCAAACATTCCCATGTTTGAACAATCCTGAATCCTGAATCCTGATGAAGAAACCTTTCTGAAAACATAGTGGGAAGAGGAGAACCTGCAGTTTAAATTAGGTCAGACCTAAATTAAAAGTTACCAGGTCACTCTATCTCCTGTATAATTGCCTGAATTTAAAATTCATTTTTCTTTTGGACACTTCGGCCGACCACTCAATAACAGATTGTCATCTTCAAAATACTTCCAATACTTATATATGGTATGATTTAAAATGAAATGAGCCACGCTCTGTGAAAAGGGGGCTTAATGCATCTACGAAAAGTCTCGACCCAGATCAGCCTGCGCAGTCCGCACAGGCTGACCTGGACGGAAACTTTTCGCTATTGTTCATTTTTCTGTGTGTTCAAGGACCAGTCTCCCTCATGATTCAGTCGTTGGTTTAAAAAAGTGGCTATTATTGATCCAGAATTATGTGACGACTTGCTTAGTATTATGCATTACGGAGATGCATTAAACCCCTTTTGCCAGAGCATGGTTCAAATGCATTTTCACACCACGTTTTAACAGAGTATGACTAAATTAAAGGCAGATGAATGACAAAACTAAACGCAAATAGATTTGTGTAGATCTGCTGGCGGATGCGCAGTCTGGAGATAATGTTTCTTTCATTATTTGATCAAATATCGCAAACTGTCACACAATCAGATTCTAGAAAAATAATTGAGTCAGCCCCGGACGCGAAGTACTTGACAAAAGGTTTTGATTACCCAGACAACATTATATCATACAGTTAGAACAACAATAGACTGGTATCAACTGAGTCCTGCTCTGTGAAAAGGTGGCTTAATGCATCTGCGAAAAGTATCGACCCAGGTCAGCCTGCGCAGTCCGCGCAGGCTGACCTGGACCGAAACTTTTCGCTATTAGTCGATTTTCTGTATGTCAAAAAGACCATTACCTCATGGCTCAGCCGGTTGTTCGATAAAATGGACTTTATGGATCCATGATCATGTGATGACCTGCTTGGAAGCATGCGTACCGGAGATGCATTAAGCCCCCTTTTGCCAGAGCATCGCTCAATTACATCTGAAAATTCAGCATTCAGCATACGGACAGAAAATTTCTTGAAATTTAATTTTTTTGGCTAGGATAATTATCACCATTATATAAAACAACATCTTTGACCCTCTGCAGTACTGTTGTCAAACCCAGAGCCTTGTTGTTTGTTTCTATCAAATATTTGTCCAGTGACTACACAAGAAGTGTTTTAAGAGGCATCCCAACGGATTTCTTTTTTAGTTCAATGCCATCTCAATCTTAACTACCTTTAACAAATCACAACTGAAGAAAAAAGTCCCTATTTTAGTGGTGGACCATGCTCCTTATAAGCATCTTTGACCCTTTGCAGAACTGTTGTCAAACCCCCCAGAGCATTGTTGTTTGTTTCTATCACATTTTTGTCCAGTGACCACACAAGAAATGAAGCAATATTCTTTGCTGTCAGCTTTTCCAGCGAGACTGCTTTTGAGCACTACGACCCGGGACTAGTTTTCATTGGTGCTTTACCCTCCGCGATGGTTTTGACCAGATACCATTACTGTGACACAAGCATGAGCCAATAAATGAGTCATGCTCTATAAAAAGGTGACTTAATACGTCTGCAAAAAGTATGAACCCAGGTCAGCCTGCGCAGTCCGCGCAAGCTTACCTTGGCCGAAGTTTTCGGTATTGGTCAAATTTTCTGCATGTCCAAGGACCAGAGTACCTTCTGATTCAAGTCAATTGTTAGACAAAATGGATTTTATAAATCCATAATTACTTTTGAATTATGTGTCGACTCGCTTAGTAGCGTGGATCACGGAGATAAAAAAGCTAATTTCATTTATTCCGTAGGTTAAGAGCCGCTTCTTTCCTTCCCAGCTGAAAACAACGATTACGAGCAATTTCTCCTGTAGCCACTATTTTTTTTTTTTTTTTTTTTTTTAATTAGGAAGTTTGTAAGACGAAAAGGTTGTCTGCTGGATGTGATGACTTCGCTCTTCTATGCCAAATATAATCACTCGACCTGTTTTAACAGCTAAAAATACCGTCCACTGAAATACAGATAGATTTTTTTTTCATCTGAAAGGCTTGATTAAAACAACGGACCACATAGATCCAAGATCTCTGCCGTCCGCAAAAGCCTCAGTTTTCGGCCAAAGGATTAAAAGACAGAAGAAAGATATGTAGGAAACTTTAAACGCCCCAAAAGACCAATATCTGTGTGAAGACAAATCCTTTTATCAACGGTACTGTTTTCTCGCGGGTATTGTGTAATATTATTATTTATTTGAGAGAAAGGAAACAGTTTTAAGAACTCTTGGGGAATGCATGTTGGCTTATTTAGTTATAGATACTGGTTTATATCACAATTTTCTCTGTGGTCCTTTTCCAATTGTACTGCAGATATCAAGAGTTGATTTGGCAATATGTTTGCTTTAGATCCAGTCGTTTATGTTTTGATTCCTTAAGTCTTTACCACACAACAAGGTTTTAGATAATTCCAAATTGAAAAGATTTGTAGAAAACATACTAAATGTGGCTAAAATTATGTCTTTGTCTTTGATAGCGTTGAAAACATTGTGAGAAATGGAGAAAATGCTGTCAGTAGTATTTTTTCCTTTCCCAATTTTTTTTTTTTTTTCCGAAGAGTTGGTAAACAATGGATTGTGTGGTAAAGGGGTAGAAGCGCCAATAACTATGACCGAAAATGTTGAAAATGTATATGTATCGAACAAAAGGAAAAGAAAAAAAGAACCCAAGACTGACTTATTTGTACGGCCAAGACCAATTGTCCAGTCTCGCTGATGTAAAGCGACGCAACGATCATAAAATCAACAAATTATCGAATATTGCGGTTTCGATTTTCACGGCTAGCCAACTAAAAAGAATACTAATGGTCTTTCAGATGAAACTTTAAAACCTAGGTGTAGTGTGACGATGCTTTTCATCGAGCACTTTGTAGAACCAGGCGTAACTTAGGATGGGTTTTGTCCTGTATCTTGCACTATCTCCTCAATCTTCCGCCAGAACATAAGTCTTCTGGAGGCGTCGCCCATAAGGACATCCGTTGGCGACGATAAACAAACTCAAAATCAAATCAGATCATAATCAAAATCAACAAAGGACCTACACAGCAAATCAAAGGGCAAGTTCGCCCAACCTTCACAAGCATCAGATTCGCCGACATGGGTTAATACATCAAAAGGAACGGTAGAAAGACAAGCACCCCATAGAGACCTAAATGCTTGTGATGAAAATCATTTTACCCGTGGTTGTCCTTTCTCATGGGTATTTCGTGATCTGATATTTATAAGGGAGAAATGAAACAAGCGTTCAAAACTCCAGGGAATGTAGGAAGTCGTAAATATGTGAACTTCCAGTTTGGTCCTTTCTGTTGCTCCCAGAACCTAAGTGGACTTTGAGGCATGTTTAAGTCCACTCGCTGGAACTTATAGCCTTTAAACAAATGCCTCAGTTTTCGGCCAAAGGATTAAAAGACAGAAGAAAGATATGTAGGAAACTTTAAACGCCCCAAAAGACCAAATGTACACGCAAATAACCATAAAAAAGGAAAATGATCTGCAGGGATGAAATTCTGTGTATCCTAGCTAAAAGAAATCAGATCACTTTGCTTTGCAGCGGAAGGTTAAAACCCTTTACCTCACGATCCCGAGCGTTTACGACCCTGAGAAAAATGTCTTTTAAAACCTTTGTGGGAAAAGGAGAACTGTAAGCGGCATTTTCTCCCTTTTCCACACTGTTTTCTATCCTATCAAAGACAAATTCCATCATTTGAGCCACACTTATATTGTCGTCTACAAAGGCTTTCAGTTTTGATAAGTCTACATTTTTCCCATTTGGTAAAGAATTAAACATTTCAAACAGCACACAATTTGAACCCCGTCCAAGTTGCAAAGAATTGCAGACGACAAAGTTAATGTGATCCAAATGATGAGATTCTTATTAAAAAGACAGAAAACATTGTCTGAAAAGGAAAAATGCTGCTTCCCAGAATCTTCTCATTTTCTCACAGTGTTTTCGAAAAATCTCATCAGGGTCGTAAAACAAAACACTTCTATAGGGGGGAAAAAAAACATGGTGAGAAATGATAGAGTCTTGAGGAGAGGTCGGTTGTAAAGAAAAGGAAATAAATAACCCCCCAGAGCTCCAGATAGAGGAAGGGATTTTCATTTCAAAATTGAAAATATCAACCACTCTCCACTAAACCCAATGTTATGGGTACTCATTAGAATCGTCTCATGGATTCTAATGAATACCCACAACAAAGGGTTTGGAAGAGAAATAATTCAAATGTGTGCTGTTTGAAATGTTTAATTCTTTGCCAAACGGGAAAAATGTAGACTTATCAAAACTGAAAGCCTTTGTAGACGACGGTGTAAGTGTGGCTCAAATAATGGAATTTGTCTTTGATAGGATAGAAAACAGTGTGGAAAAAGGAGAAAATGCCGCTTACAGTTCTCCTTTTCCCACAAAGGTTTCAAAAGACATTTTTCTCAGGAAAAAAGACATTTTTCTCAGGAATCACTGTTCACTGACATGCACAAAATTGACAGAAAGCAAAAGGTTTCGGCCCAGGTCAGCGTGCGCGTACATTTTGCAGCTGCATTAATCTCCCTTTTCACATAGCATGGCACATACTGTCTTGAGGAAAGAGTGGCCGTAAGACAAAGATATATTTAAAAATACAGAAATTAATCAATTGATATTGTGTCCCCGTTACACACGTCTTTAAATACAAATCGAAAACAAACAGAACTAAACGGAAGCTAAAAGCAAATATAATGGTCCTTTATGCTTAAAAGGGACAAGAAAAAAAGCCTTTAGATCTCTATCATTTACTAATGAAAGAAAATTTTCATATTTCATTTTATTGCCCTTCCTGGCTCAAGCTAACTCTCTACATTATTCCCTATAGCTGTTTCTAATTGGCAACCTTACTCAAATCTAAATGACATTGAATTCGACAGAAAATCATGTTATTAATAACAAATCGATCGTCTTCGGCCATGATGTGTGCCCCTAAGGAACTGTAGTACTACTTGATTTCATTTGTTTTTCGCTCGATCTCATTTTGTGGGGAATGAGTTTCTCATTAGAATTTTGTTAAAGTACATATGTGGGTCTAACACGAACAACTACCGCGCTAGATTTGTATTAAGGGATGAAATACACAAGGAATAAAAATCTATTCAAAGAATGTTTATTCAGTCACAAATTCAATAAAATATATGACAATATAGAGTCAAGATCAAGGCCTGATTTCACCAACCCTTGTAAATTGCATTCTTAGTCTAGTTCACGAGAAATTTCTCAGTTCCAAAGTAACACAATTTCTAATTGGCTAAGCCAAATGGCTTAGCCAATCAGACATTGTGTTACTTTCTGAATTAAGGATTCTTTCAAGAATTCAGTCTAAAATGTTTGGTGATTACCGGCATTGACTACACGATCCGAAATAAAACTTCAGAAAACTACTTTTTGCAAATGCATGAAGCCTCCTTTTCACAGATCATGGCCCATATGATGAAGTACTCCAAAAGCAAACATCTCTTCCATGATTGTTTTTAACGTCATTTTGGAATCTCAATATCCGCTCTACGGAGATTGGTTAATTTCCAGTTATTGCTTATGTCTGGTACTGTAAGATACAGCAGTGACTTTTTACCGTCTGCGACATTGAAATAGATATTTGTAATAGAAGGATAATCTCGTCTGTAGGATTACATGGCAGGGTCTTTATCACGTGATCATTTTATAAAGTAGAGGCTAACGCTAGAAAAGTCCAATGATTTTTCGGCGCATGAATGCCCTGGCTTCTGATCTACTTGGTATTGGTAAAATCGAATGAATAAGCTGATAACTTGCGATTGGTCAAAAATATGCACATGTTTTTTTTTTTTTTTTTTTCCCGGCGGGTCCCTGTCTTCCTATATGATCGCACGGCATTTCTTGAGCCTTAAATGAGGTTCAATATTCATATTCCATTGACTCATACGCCATCTATCTTTTCTAAATATATTTTTGTTAAAAGATAAGAGCGACATCACGTGATACCCATTAAAATGGCCGCGAGTCAGTGACAGAGGTCAAAGTGAGTTTTTTTCTCTCAAACTGTACGGTAAAATTTACTGATATTTTCTGTGAGAATAACTTAAATATAATGCTATTGAAGATTTTGATTTCAATTGTTTACATTATTCTTGATACAGTGTTTCCCTATCTGGCTGTAAGTATCGCGAAAGCACATGTCACCGACCCACGGGCAGCTAGCAATAAATTCTTATTTGACGGTATTTCTTTCATGCTAAAATACTGAACCAAAACGCAGAGATCGCACATTTTCATGTGACAGAAGCTTGTTAACAAAATAGTGAACTGTAAATTCAAGATCAGAGTACACATTCTGTGCAGTCTGATCTTACTCTACACGGTCTGCAAAAAAACGCCTGATCTTGATCTCCATTGCCTACGAAAACAATTTGAGCCATGCTCTGGCAAAGGGGGGCTTAATGCATCTCCGTGATACACTATACCAAGCAAGTCATCACGTGATCATGGATCCATGATAGTCACTTTTTTAACAAGCGACTCAATCATGAGGTAGACTCGTCCTTTGGCATACAGAAAATTGACCAATAGAGAAAAGTTTCGGTCCAGGTCACCTTGCGCGGACTGCGCAGGCTGACCTGGGTCGATACTTTTCACAGATTATTGGCGATACGCCCTTGAGTCTGATCTAGATCAGTTCTTATTTCTTAAAGATACACCCCTACAGCAAAAGAGAAAAAAAACATTGTACAAATTTGAAAGACTATAGAATGGTCCAAAATTCAGTCAGCTTTGTTAACATAGATGAATTATCGATTATATGTTGTAAGGGATAAATGCATAGATAGCAAATCTTCTATTCAAAACCAGAAACGTCACGACAGTGATTTCTTTGATGGCCCTAAAAAAATGAAAAGCACGTTCTATCCGTCGTCATCTATGCAAACTTGCAACCGTCAAGGGCAACATTTAGTATGAACATACAAGAACAATTACAGTTTGATAAAATAAAGGTGAAAAGGGTTAAAAACTGGCTGAAAACGAGTATAGATGTTTCTGTAACAGGTTATTTGAGCCTTCAATTAGCCATTTTAGTAAAAAAGCAGATCTAAAACATTGGCTGGTGTATTTTTATGTCCGTCACTATTCAAAAGGATAAAACAAAACAAAGGCATTTCCCCGGAGACAAAAAAGCCAGCAAAGTGCGGTAAATCTTATAAGATTAGCTAACACTTGACAGCTTTTTTTGTGTTACAGTGTCGACTGAGAAAATATTGTCGGGGGACATTTTGATCTCCAGGGAAACAGGTAGCAGTTTTTCAAGAAATTTCAGCAAGTGAAAAAAAAAAAACGGATTATATTCGACGAAAAAAAAATAATAATTCCCGTCTGAACAGTGTGTCTGCTTTAACGACAATACTGCGCCACTTGGGTTAAACCAAATGGTTTTAAGGTAACTGGATGTGAAATAATACATAAATAACCCTATAAACGATTAATTACATTCCTATATATATACATATTTTATAATTCCAAAATTCATGATACCCGTTCTGGTTGTTGTTTCGGGTTTTGTGAGTGTTTATGAATGACACAACATGAACGCTAAAGTAAAGGTTGTAGGCCTTAGAAAAGTTCATCATTTGAGCCATGCACTGTGAAAGGTGGGTTTAATGTATCTGCAAAAAGTATCGACCAATGCGGGTCAGCAAGCGCAGCCCGCGTTGGCTGACCTGGGTCGAAACCTTTTGCTATTGGTAAATTATCTGCATGTCAAAGGACCATTAAGCTACGTGATACAGCCAGTTGATTTGATTAACGGATCACCCGAGGTTTGCCAAATGATAACACGAGTCGATTTAGATCAATCGAATTGAACCAAGTACGATGACGTCACATCTGGTGTCAACAAAAGCAGACAGGGCTTCCGGTTGAAAGAAGACCGCTCCGGTTATTTAAACGTAATAATTGCTCCTTGACTGTCCAGTTTCCTTGCTTGTCAAAAGAATTACGTATTTAATCTTATTTACCGCTGTTTGACCAAGAAATTTTATTCAAGGAAACAAGCGTGACTCACTGACCTTTTGCAGACAGTGAAAATCAAGATCAGACTGCACAGAACGTACAGTCTGATCTTGGATCTACACTGTCTGATAAGGAGATATTTTTTCCTCCAAAAAAAAAAACATTTGAAGTAGCATTATTCGGGCTTTTACTATCGGCTTGAAAGTTCAGTTTAACTTATATTTAGCACGATAAGGGTTAATATAGCCCCTTAACTCCTCGCAAAAGGACAAGTCCATATCGGAAGCATTTGCAGATGACAAATTGAATGTATTTGAAATTAAAAAGTTTGTGTTTGAACATATTCAAGACATTGTCCAAAAGGAGCAGGTGATGGTAAGTAGCATTTTGTCCTTTTCCCACAATATTTTCAAAAAGGTGCTACCGTAGATCCGTAAAAAAACACAATCGTCGCTTTGTAAATGGTCAAATCGCAAAAGGGTCTTTTTACAGACTGCATACCTTTTAGAACCATTAAGATCAAAAGGAGTTTACTTACGTCTTGTGCTAGCCAGAGGCCAAAAAGGGTATTAGATAACAACAAATTTCTAAATAACACTTTGGTTGCTTAGTGGGACCAAGACCGCTTTTTGCCGACAGTATAGGTCAAGATCAGACCGCACAGAACGTGCGGTCTGATCTTGGATCTACACTGTCCGATGCGGGGAGATTTTTCGGGTAAAAAAGAACTTAAAAATCGCAATATTTTGGTATGTCTTATTGGCTGAAAATGCCTGGGTCCGTAGTCATTAACCAGTTCTTAAAGAACTTTCTTGATTTGATTTTAGACTAAGAAAGTAACATAACTTCTGATTGCCTAAACCATTTGGTTCAGACAAGTTTTTAGAATAAGACTAAGAATGTTATTAAGAATGGCTGGTGAATACGGGCCCTGTTTGTTGTCTTAGCAATTTAAGAGTAAGATCCTAGACAGATAACAAAAGTTTAAACTTGTCCAAATTTTAAGTATTTGCACTCGTCAAATTAAGTGTGGCCAACACGATAGGTATCATCTTTGAAAGAATATAAAATATTGTGGAAACCCGAGAAAATTTGGTTATCTGCGTCTCCTTCCTTTTGACACAACATCCTTCTTTGTCACGTTGCTTAAAGATACACCCTTACAGACAGGGGTGGGGGCTGCCAAAACATGAAATGCATTTTCTATTCGTCGTAATCTGTGCAACCTTTCAGCCGTCAGAGGCAACATTTGGTATGAAGATACATGAAATATTATAGTTTCATGAAATTAAGATGAAATGGGTTAAAAAATGTCTGAAAACGAGTATAGAGGTATCTTCCAAATACGGCATTGTTTGATAAAGGGTTTGTATAATTGGCAATCCAAGGGTTAAATTCCTAACATCGTAAGCCTTGTCAGAAGAGGGTCTAACTCTATCAAATGGAGACCTCTTAATTATTTGTTAGCCTTGGGCAGCGTCTGTTGCGTCATGCCTTCACCCGACTGGACCGGCCCTTTACCAAAGGATTCCCTGGTTATTATAAACCTGAGGAAAAAAAGTCTTTTGAAAACACCGTCGGAAAAGGAGAAAATGCTGGTAACCAGCATTTTTTTCTTTTTTTTTTTTTTTTTTTATTCCCACGGTGTTTTCTATCCTACCAAATACAAAATCGTATTATTTCAAGCACAGTTCCTTGTCGTCTGCAAATATTTTATTTTCTTTTAACATCCCTTCGTTTGATTTTTCAGTCTTTATACTAGTATCCTCGCTAGCCAAGGGTGATGATCACCACGTTGCTCCATTCACCCTTGGCTGATCGTGTCGAAATTTGTAATCCCTGCGGTACGCCGCCTACTTGAGTTTGATAGTTATCACCCCTAGAATTACGTCATCGAAAACCAATCAAACGTCGCGTAACAAAACGACTTTACTTTCGGCGCATAGCATTCTTAAAGTAAATATGCATTCAAGACTCGTCCGCACTGTAGGGGTATTGCTATAATTATCCAATACTGTCTTTTTCATTTTCTTACTTACAAATGGCATGATTTTCAAATAATAATAGTTGAATAGGAAAGTCAATACAGACTCATCATATCTGACAAGAGTTGATAACGTTTATTTGTTATCTAATTTGAATGACACTTGGGTGGACCTATTAGCTATCACTGAAAAATATTGAAGTAACATCTGCTTCAATATCAAGTTCTGTGTAACAATCAATAAGGGCTTCTCAGTTACGTTTTATTAACTAAATGCCTTGGAAACGATCCTTTGGTTCGATCTTATTAACAAATTATCGTGCAAAATTACAGACAACGCCTCAAAATATATTTGACACGTGTAGTGAAAATTGACACAAAATTTTTCTCTCAGATAATTGTGTCCTTGGAACAGATAAAATTTGTAAAGATTTAATAACAGTGATTTTCCTTGTTTGTTTGGTTGGTTGGTTGGTTGGTTGGTTGGTATTTACCGCCGTTTTCAAAATTATTTGTGCGAAGCCAATACAAAAAGGGGGTGGGGGGGGGATTAATGCATCTCTGTTAAGCACTTTAGCAAGCAACTCATCATATAATTATGGATCCATAAGTTGCATTTTGTCGACCAAAGCAAAAAGTATCGACCCAGGTCAGCCTGCGCAATCCGCGCAGGCTGACATGGGTCGATACTTTTTGCAGATGCATTAAACTCACTTTTCACAGAGCATGGCCCATATCAGCGCACATATCTATGCGTTCCTATTGATTCTTAAATCCACCATATGAAGACATTTTGGACTTGTCCCTATTGGAAGCATGTGTAGACGATATCTCAATTGTTGCTCACGTAATAAAATTTGTCTTTGAAAGCATGACAGACATTTTGGTAAAAGGGGAAAATGATGTTTACCAGCATTTTCTTCCTTTCCCAAAATGTCTTCAAAAGCTTTCTTCGTCACGATGATGAACACATGGTATTGGGGGGGGGGGGGGGGTCATTCTTCAGTTATTTCAGTTGATTCCTCTCCAGTACTTCATTGGTCCTGATAAGGAGTTTACTTGGTTTTTATCCTTGGTTTTCTTACACTACACAAATATGTTCTTGAGATAATATCTCAACTAACTCTGGTTAGATTGTTTTACAAATTGACATATACGCATTTATCTGATGATTAAGAACATAATTTACTTTCAAATTACATGGGGGGGTGGGGGAGGGGGCTTGCATATAATCATATACAAAATTATATCTATCACAACATCCCTATGGGAACCAAGGATAAAAACAAAGGAATACATGTAAAAGGACCAATGGTTATATGGTTACCTTAAGGTTTTATCTGACAAGGGAGATAAATTGAATTACAGGAATGACCCCCATTGTTTGGTAAAGAGTTAACCAGTTAGACTCAGAACATTCTTTCCAAAACCACCG
Source organism: Tridacna gigas (assembly GCA_945859785.2). Classification (NCBI taxonomy): domain Eukaryota; kingdom Metazoa; phylum Mollusca; class Bivalvia; order Cardiida; family Cardiidae; genus Tridacna; species Tridacna gigas. The sequence continues at coordinate 9,077,698 of OX244029.2, read as the reverse complement.
AAAGAGTTGTGTTCCAGCTGCAAAGTTAAACTGGCAATACCTGGGTAACAAGCCGCTGAGCTATCGTGGCTTTGGTCTATAAAGTCCTGACAATAAAATTGAGATGACATTTTGGTGTTTAATAAACTGATATAAATGCATTGTAATTCTGATTTCCAGTTTTAGCGCAGGTTTCATGACACCACTCGAATACACTTGTTCTTTCCCGAATCAGTTTTGTCTGACCCCTCCAACGCAAATAGATCTTTTACATCAATTGCTTATTTCATATGAAAGAAAGCCTGTCAGAGGAATATTGGTGGCGATTCAGCCAACAATCTATCATTTACATGACTGAATCGTGATTAATGAATCTCGATTCAATAAACCAGTCCGGAATTTTTTTCAGATTTGACAGCTCTGTCATGTGACCAATATCAATGTGAAATGAAACGGAATAAAGGAATTCCGTGGTTATGCTGAATTACATTAAATCAACAGAACAAGTCGTATTTAGCATCGCCATGTTAATTCTGTATTAGTTTAGAAACGATTAGCTCTTTACTATACGAAAGAATTTAAGTCTTGTTCATATTGGAAGAATTTGCAGACGACAAATTAAATCTTGCTCTGATGGTTGCGCATGTTTTTCAAAGGATAGAAAACGCTGTGGTTAAAGGACAAAAGCTGTTTACTACGATGTTTTCAAAAGCCTTCATCTTTAAGGTCGTTAAAACTTGGAATTGTTGTCTTAGCATTAGACAATTAATTAGTATCAAAAAAGTACTCTTGTTCCTTTCATTTGTATGTAACACTTTTCTAGATGCCGAACTAATGAAATGATGTATCTCCTATTGTGTAATAGTTACTAACAAATGAAATGACAAAGCCCATATTACGAGGGAAAAAAGTCATACAAAATTTCATTGGATAATGCAGTCGCATGAATTTGATATCTAAGTACAGTCATTAAAGTGAATTACTTGTCCATTGTAATATATCGTAAATATTACAACGTCAGGTAGTCAAAGATCACTTTGATTTCTCTATGATCTTCCCAAAATGGCACCAGTTCCTACGCATAGCGCCCGACGCTTATTGTTCGAGAAGAATTTGGCATAAGATTAGGCGGTGTAGCCAATCTCAGCACGGAAAGTACGTAAAAAGCGGACAGAATCTGACATCATGGAATAACAGCCCTTAAACCTCGTCATAAAGAATATCGCCGCTACAGTGATCTGACTGTAGGAAGGTAGTGACTGTTTCTGGTCTACCTTCGTCTTCGTCATAAAGAACATCGGGGCCACAACGATCTGATTGCACGGAAGTAGTGACCGTTCCTGGTCTACCCTCGTCATAAAGAACATCGAGGCAACAGTGATCTGACTTTAGGGAGGTAGTGACCGTTCCTGGTCTACTCTCGTCATAAAGAACATCGAGGCAACAGTGATCTGACTTTAGGGAGGTAGTGACCGTTCCTGGTCTACCCCATTCACAAGGAACATCGAGGCCACGATGATCTGACTGTAGGGAGGAAGTGACCGTTCCTGGTCTACCATCGTCATAAAGAACATCGAGGCCACAGTGATCTGACTTTAGGGAGGTAGTGACCGTTCCTGGTCTACCCTCGTCTTACAGAATATTGAGGCCACAGTGATCTGACTTTAGGGAGATAGTGGCCGTTCAAGATCTACCATCGTCATAAAGAACATTGAGGCCACAGTGATCTGACTTTAGGGAGATAGTGACCGTTCCTGGTCTACCCTTGTCATAAAGAACATCGAGGCCACAATGATCTGAGCATTGGGGGTGACCAGCATTTTCTCCATTTTTCTGCAATGTTTTCTATTCTATCAAAGACGAATTCTATCTTTTTAGCTAGATTTAAATTGTCTTCTGCAAATTCTCTCAATTTAGACACGGATACATTTTTGTCATGTGGTAAACTGTTAAAGATACATCTATACTCGTTTTCAGCCAGTTTCTAACCCATTTCATCTTTATTTCATGAAACTATAATCATTCTTGTATCTTCATGCCAAATGTTGCCTCTGACGGTTGCAAGGTTGCACAGATTACGACGGGTAGATAATGCATTTCATTTTCTGGAGGCCTTCATAGAAATCACTGTTTCCAGTTTTAAATGCGGGCAAATCCCTTGAGTTTGTCTCTCCCTTACACCATATATAATTGGTATGTATCTATGTTTACACAGCTGACTAAATTCTGAGCCATTCTACACGCTATAAAGTTTTAACAACGTTTTCTTTTTCCTCCGTGGCCGTAAGAGTATCTTTAATGTGTGGCCGCGTGGTATTTAGGATGTGTCCCTGAGTGTGTTAACAGAAGGACGTAAATATATCTGAGATGGTTTGATGCGGGTTTAGGAATGGCTCAACGGTAATTGTAACTGAATAACTAATAAACATTTTGTGTTATTTATGACATGTCTCTAGACAAATTTGATTCAAATAAATTGCTTTTCATTTATAAATGAGCCTTGCTGTGGCAAAAAGGGGCTTAATGCATCTCCGAGATACAATTTACCAAGCAGGTCATCACATAGCTATGGATCCATAAAATTCATTTTGTATAACATCTGACTGAATCATGAGGTACAATGGTCCTTTGACACTAAGAAAATTAACCAATAGCAAAACATTTCGGCCCAGGTCAGCCTGCGCGGACTGCGCAGGCTGACCTGGGTCGATAATTTTTGCAGATGCATTAAGCCTCCTTTTCACAAAGCACGGCTCACAAGTATCTAAGGTCGTTTGGTGTGGGTATTAGGGATAGCTCAACGGTAATTCTAACAATAACTGATAAACATTTTTGTGTTATTTATAACATACTAGTGTCTAAGGACAAATTTGATTTAAACAAATTGCTTTTCATTCATAATCAATTGTTTGGCAAACAGGAGTGCCTTCCATTCATGATCTATTGATCGCCAAACGAAATGTCCTGAAGTCTTCCTGGAATGGAGTGCTTGTGTGTTTAACCCTTTTCCGCACAATGCCGCCTTTTAACGATCCTAGGAAAGAAGAGTAGTAAAGGGAAGTAGCCTAGGGACTGGTCCCCAGGCTACTTACCCTGAGGGAAAATTTGTCCCCAGAGTGCTTCCCCGGGTAAGTGATCTGGGGACTATTCCGGTCAATTTGGAAAATTTTGGGTCGATTTGGGTAAAAAATGGCATTTTTGCTTCCCCCCCTCCGTCCCTAGTCTGCTTACCCTGAGTCCCCAGATCACTTACCCCGGGTAAGTGATCTGGGGACTAATCCGGTTATTTGGAAAATTTTCGGGTGACAATTTGAAAAGATAGATCTTTCATGGTAGATGGTTAGCCCTGAAAAGGGCTGTTTTGTTTGGAGACTGTGTTTTTATACACAGCCTCCAACTTTCCTGCAGACCGGACAGCTGCTCGCCGCTCGTCTTCTAATCCTTCTTATTTGGTTTTCACCCAACTCGAAGTTCAACGAGAACGGCGGCTCGTTATCATCATCCCAACATTCTGTTGTCGGAATGACAAACTCCTTCTTCTCTCTTGTCATCTCATCCAGCTGTCTATCTATCTTTTCTAATTTCAGATGGAGGGTCTCAGCCACTCTCATCAGGTTCTTCACGGACTTTCTAAGATCTTCCATCGTGAAATGAAAATGATAAAATAGAGTCGGCTTTTATAGCTTTTCAGGAGGATTGACTTGTCTCATGACGTCATTTTCTCCTATATTTTCCCGCTTCAGCGTTTCATGTTTTTTAACTCCGAATTAACGTTGACCAATGCATAGCTTTGTTACAATTTCTTGTTCGGGACAGAAAAACTTGAGTTTGATTATCTTGTGTTTTTCTGACTATGACTTGAGTTTGTTTGACAATTTGATTTGACAAATTCGAAAAAGTTCTTTTCTTGGTATTGGGTAGCCCTGAAAAGGGCTGTTTTTTGTGTAAAATACACTTTTTAACCTCTCTTTTCTCTATCCATATTTCCCGCTGGATATGGGATCTGTATCAGACGGTCCACTTCATATTTGATACATCTGATACGTTTTCTTTCTTCTAACCAATATAGGAATGCGAGGATAATTGTCAATCCAAACATTGTGAATATCGCCTTATCTCTACGATAGTTGAGTAGTGAATGGGAGTTTCTTAGTGTTTACATTTGGTAAAATGTTGGCCAATGCATATTTTGTTACATTTTTCTTTAGTGTTTTGAGTTTTAGTTGACAATTTTGAAAGAAAGATCTTTTCATGGTAAATGGGTAGCCCTGAAAAGGACTTTTTAGAAAGATTTAATGAACTGTCAAGACCTACAATTCTTCTGGTTGAATTACTGGGGTGATTTCACATCCGCAGAATTCACAGCAAACTGTAGATCCCTCATCATCATCAAAAAATCCTTCGTCTGGATCTGGACAATTATGCTTCTGGCCAAGATAGTCCAGGAGTGTAAAGCATTTTCCACACTCTATCTGACATCTGCTCGCACAGTGAGGACAGAGAAGAATCTGAACCATACTGAAGTATTTATGTTTTTGTGAGAAAAAAACATCGCGCTTATATAGTTCACAGTATGGATTGACCTACTTGTCTCATGTTTTTAACTCCGAATTAACGTTGACCAATGCATAGCTTTGTTACAATTTCTTGTTCGGGATAGAAAAATAGAGTTTGACTATCTTGTGTTTTTCTGACTATGACTTTTTCTGTTTGACAATTTGATTTGACAAATTCGAAAAAGTTCTTTTCTTGGTACATGGTTAGCCCTGAAAAGGACTGTTTTGTTTTTTAGTGGTTGTGATTTTTTCAACTTCTAATGACAGCAACCGAAATTCGCCTGACAGATGGGGCATACTCCAACTCTTTTTGTGATCGTCATTACTCCGTTATTGAAAGTTATCTTTCTCCCAAATTTGACATCAACTAAAATAATATCAGGTGTTGTCTTTAAGAATAGTTGAACTATTCTTTCACCGAGATCTTTGAACGGTTGTGATATACGGTGTAGTTGTACGGGCTGAGTGTTTAGCAGCAATATCTGTTGTCCGGCATCTAGATAGTCTTTGAGAGCCTCACGCAGTTGATGGTTGATTTCCTCCATATTGTTCTGCTCCATATTGATTTTTTAACTTCCGAACTGGTCGAGAGCTGAGAGTCGAATGATGAATGTATTGGGAAATATCAGCCTTTCTTTATACGATAGCAGGAGGATTGAAAAATAAGAGCGCGGACCTGGTGGAAAGCATATACATTTTTCCCCAAACTACGTTTTCATGCTAATATAGTAAAAAAGTTATGACTCGTAGCATGGGGAAAAATGTAAGCAGATTGGAGTCTTTTTGGGAAAAAAGAATGAAAAACTCGACTGCTTTTTTTTGAACTTTTTTATTGAACAGAACTGAAACAATGAACTGAAACAATAAACTGAAACAATGAACATATTTACAATAAAACTTAAAAAGACAAAAAATGAACATAATATCAATGAACTGTTAACAATAAAAAATCATTTTTGAAAATGTTTTTTCACTGTTTGTGGGGAGAAGTCTCTGAAATTTTCTTGTATAGATTTCCATAGTGTTGATTAAACCACGATGATACATTTCGATCGTTGCGATGGTGTTCCGTTGAGAGAAATTTCTGTTGAAGATATTTCTGTATATTATATCCTCTGGCAACAGCATCCAATGCGAAGATACAGTAAATTCCGCAAACTTTACCCTGTAGACTCTGAAGGGTTTGTCGATTGTATCTCCACGAATAAGAATGATTGTCTAAAAAGTTAATAATTTCCGGCTCAAGTGGTGGTAGGCCGTAGGGATCAAAGTATAGTACATTGCCATTATTATCAAATATCACGGCCACCCAGTGTTCTCCTGAACCGGTTGATTTCTCTGTGTTCACAATGTAGGCTTTCACATGATTGGGTTTTTGTCGAGGCAACTGATCTTTTGCACAGACTTTTGCCTGTAGATTTTTTATCCATGTTCCATGATCCAATATGTATTGAATTTCAGAAGTATACATTTTTTCTAATCACTTTTCCAGGCTTGTTTTACTTTGTCACACCAATATTTTAAGAACGACTCCGTGATATCAGATAGAATGTTTTGTTTTATATTTCGCCAAAATCTGTAGGCTTCCGCATAGTCAGTTTCATTGAGTTTCATTTCTACGAGCTCAGGATACCATTTTTTCATGATTCTGTATGGATTTAATTCCTTCATGGCTTGTTCTATGAACATATCTGTATGTTCTTGTCTATCCTTGAATAAACATAGTTCATGCTGTATTTGACTGGGATGATCCACTTGACATCCGTAACACTCGTTGCGAACTTCACTGACTATTAGATTTTGTAGTTCTTTAATCATATGTTTTTCAAAGCTGTTGTGAATGTCATTTTTCCGAGTAGAAAGACACTCTGAGGTGGAATATTTCACTTTTTCTGCTTCTTTTCTCAGTGAAATAGCAAATCTAACTCCCGACATTGTTTTTTAGTTCTTTAGTCCTATAGATAGTCCTGAAAAGGACTGTTTTTTCTGATATATCGTTCAAAAGTTAATTAGTCCTGATAAGGACTGTTTTCGATCTATCTTTCAATAGTTGATTAGTCCTGATAAGGACTGTTTTTTTGTGAAAGCTATCTTTTTTCGATCAGAGAGTTTCTGTTGATTTTTCAAGATTAATAATCTGTGATGATTTCTCTCAAACTGTTGATTTCAATCTGATTGTCAAATTCAGCAAAGACAATAACGTTGATCACTGTTGCCAAGGCTTGTGCGAATTGAAGCTCAATGCGAAGACTTCCAGTTTTTATAGGATGAAGTTGTCCTTCTTCACTGCCTTGATCAGCTGTCAAATCGTACCCCCACAAACAGTATCCGCCGATATAGTCTTCTTTAGCAATATCAAATGATTTATTGAGTCCTAAGGCTGAGACAGCCTGATACATAGACAAATATGATTTCAAATACAACCCATTTTCAAAGTCAGGCTCAAAGGGTCTGTTATGAATACTGTGTCCATTACATGATACATCTATTTTTGACAGATTAAAGTGTTGAAAGAAAAATGGATTGTTAGCATAAGCCCCATTATAAGCAGCATTTGTTACCATTGCAATGAAAACACGTTTTGGAAGCTGTCCTTGAAACAAATGATCTTCAATTTTAGACTGAAGGCCATTACCGATAGTAAACGTCTTTACTTCTACCCTACGGATAGGGATTTTCATGTTTTGCTGAGCTATGAGATGATTTAGATCATTTGCAACAACAGGCAACAATTCAATATTTCGTACATGAAGACTGACTGTTTCCATTACAATTTTTGCATCTGGTGCAGCAGTACCTCCTGTAAGGCAAAAGTTTGGTGAGGCTCTGTTTAATCTAAGTCTGATTTCAACTCCATTAGGTAAATATTTTTCTTGCTGAAATAGATCAAGATGCAATCGTCCGAAAAGCTCTGCAGTTCTGCTTAGACCGATTACACCGATTCTGTTTACTAGTCCGGTATTTCCCGCATCATGGTTGAGTGTTTCAAATTGGCCACTGGTGTCTTCAATCCAAAGTGCACCAGCTTTCAAATGCGTAGTTTTGCTGTCAGCATTATAGGACAAAAGATTTTCGATATATGCTCTGTACGGATAGGTATCTGAATTACTGCTGATTAGTTTATTATTTAGATACAAATCGACACTGCTAAACATACTATGCAGGAAATTGTTTACAGGTGCCACATTTGAACCGACTTCTAAATTAGTACCGTCAGCTTTAACGATTTTGAATTTGATATACAAATACGATTGTGACAAATCTGTCCAATGTTCGGTTTGAGGTGGTATGATGAATTCTATCGGCGAATTGCTTGTCAAGGATGCTATTGGAAAATGTTCAACCCATTGACTTTCTTGCATCGTTGTCATTGTAGGTGGTACAGAAAGAACATTGAGTTCTGATTTACTGCATTCACAAGATCCGTTTTGCATCATTTTTATATAATATATAATATATTTTCAATTTTCAATCAAATATATCGAGAGTCCTTGATCTACTGTAATGATTTCTTTGTCTTTTATTAATGATCTTCCCCTTGCGAGATCGAGAAGATGAATGACGTGACTTTTGTGATTTTCTTTTATTTATCCCTGGTATTAGCTGTTGTGCTAGATCATGAATAGCTTGTTTTCCCCTTGAAATTACAACTTTTTTAGGGTTTTCACCACGTAAAAGGATATCTCCTACCGCCCCTAATCCTTGTCTGATTCCTTCTTTTTTTACAGCATTCAACCCAGATTTGACCAACGGTTTAAGCAATGGAGTCACTGTTTTAATTGCTGATCTAAATAGAGAACCTAGTCCGTACCCATACTGATGTTTTTCGCCGCGATAAACTGGTAGCATTTTTTTGGTCAAATATTTATTTAGATATTTAGATATTTATTTGTCAAATATTTTTATTTTTCTGTCTGAAATGTAACTTGACGATTGTCTTACCAATAATAAAATGAAACGGTATACCAGAATCCCCTGTTATTTGAATGTGAATAGTATCGAAATCAGATTTCGAAACGGGGACGTAATGCGGTAATGTAATTTCATGGTTGATATGTTGGGTTTCATAATTATTTTCATCTGATATGCTTGGTTTGAACGGAAGAACACGAAGTATGGGAGCCAATGTATCACCCACTATAGTGTGTTCAGCAACATCTGAATAAACAAACAGATGATTGTACCCAGCATCAATGTTAGGACTGTATTTAAATACCTCTAAAATATTTCTACTCGAAAAAATTATCTCATTTTTGAATTCTGGTGATCCTCCCAGTTTTAAAAACAGCTGTGGATGAAATTTGAATCCGGTTCTTGTTATATTTGTGAATCCCAATTTCGGGCGTTTGCTTGAGGTTGAATAGCTAATAGATACCCCGATTGAATGCTTCTGAAAGATTTCACTTAGGTTATTTTGAATCAAATCGTCCATTACCTCTATAACATGTTTTGCTGAAGTGTAACTACCCGGTGAAAAATAAAATGCAATTGACCATTTTACTGCTTCATCTCTTTCGTTTCGTTTTATTGGAATTATCTTCATATTATCTCTTCTTTTATCTACCGCTGATGCTGCATTGTATAAATTAACATCTGCAGTTATAATTTCGAACTTTGCTTCTTCTTCAGTTATGTTTAAAAACTGAGAGGGGGTAATAAGATGAACTAATGCAACTTCCCAATTTTCCCTGTCAATATGAATTGTTTTTGGTAAATGAACTTTAAAACAGCACTGTGTGTTGTTTGGATAAAGGTTTATGGAACTATCGCTAGGTAGAGTAAGATAAAACGAATTCATTTTTTAAATTTTTTAAATTTTTTTGATTTAGTATTTTTTACTGTCAACGAGATCAGCCCCACTAGTTGTTTTTTGTCCAGACTTTGTGAATTTTAGCCCTGGAGATGGAAGAATATACCCGAGTGAACTGCTTAACAGTATCAACCACAATTCACGATCTTGACTTTGAATACTTAAATGTACTATCGAGGTTGCAATAATTGCGTAAATGACTAATATCTGTGAAATATACGTAAACTGATTCTTTGGAACACGATTTCCACAGCAGTTGTAATTTTTAGTACTAACACTATCGACACTTTCTGTCCCAGTCTCAATGTTTGACTGCGAATTTATCATAATTGTATTGTCTTTTTATTTTTTCCGATCAAGATACCAAATGCGATTCTGGTATCCAACTTTGAAATTTTTTTGGATAACCTTTCCAATTGACTTTTATTTCTTTGATTATTTTTTTGCCCTCACGTCTTGTACGTCTATCAAGAACTGAATCAATTTCATAAATTTCATCATCTTTTATCAATTGAAGTTCGTATTCATAATAAGTCCCCAAAATTTGTTCACCCTCTAAATCTTTTATTTTATAGGTGATAGGTGAAAATGTCTTGTTAACATGAGTGATTTCAAATATTTCTTGAGTCCAATTTGGTAAATAACCTTTATCAAATATACGTTTCGTTTTATTGATACGAACACGATCTCCAATTTTGAATTTTGGCTTTTTTGTCATTGCAATTGTCGATAAACGTGGATACAGATTTTTCGAAATCTCTGCCTCATTTGATTTTGTTACCATTGCAGGAGATGTTTTGATACTTCTGTGAAAAGTATGATTGTAATTCTTAACTAAAGAATTCAATACGTCAATGTAACGTCTTGTTTTCTTGTACGTAAAGTATTTCCACATTCTCGTTTTTAAAGTGCGTTGAAATCTTTCAACAATACTTGCTTTCGTCTCTGGATTTTCGGTGGTAAAGAAATGAATCTGATTCTTTTTCAAGTATTGCTGAAACTGTCTGTTTTTGAATTCCGAACCTTTATCTGTTTGAAGTGACAAAGGTTTCCGATTTGATTTCTGAACAATAGATTGAAATGCTCGAATCAAAGTTTTTCCCATCTTATTTGGAATAGGGATAACCCATGAAAATCTTGAAAACACGTCAATTATACAAAGTAAATATTTCTTGTTATCATTTTGTCTTGCTAAATGTTGCATGTTAGCTAAATCAGCCTGCCATTGATAGTCTATACCACTTACAATAGTTTTTCGTCTTTTGAAACGACGACGAATTGGTTTATGTAAGGTATAGGTGGATTCACCCCGTAACCACTCTTGAACATCTTTGTATCTTATTCCTTTCAAAACAGATTTTGCAGCGTGATACAATTGCTTTATTCCAGTAAATGCGACAGTACTTTTGGGATCATAAAACAATTTTCTTAACACGTAATCAAGTTTGTAACCAAGTTTGTAACCAAGTTTAGGCTTTACCAGGATTCCCATGACTGAAGCGTTTTACGGCTAGGGGTCTTTTTTATAGATTTTGGCGGAGTTAACAACTCTTTAGTATAGAATCGCCTCAGTCTTTCTCTTTCTTCGGGTTTCATGTATGGAGATGATTCTTTTATTCTTTTTGCAGATTTTTTAACACTTCTTGTAAGCGATTTCCTTGCACTTTTTTGTACGCTTTTTGGCGTGTGAAATAAGTGATCGGATTCGCCGTAGGATTCTTCATCTTCACTCACTGATTTAGTCAGTGATTTACTCAGTGATTTAGTCAGCGATTTATCTTGAGCTTTTTGCATCCATCTCCATCTATTTGAGTTACCAATAACTTCTCGTGGTATATTGCTTTCGTGTAATGCCTTTGAAAAAGTTTTCCATCCTCTAGGTTCAGTACCTTTTCTCTGACGAATTGTATCATTGATAAGATCGATGATATTGGAACCATGAATGCGTACACCTTTGTATGACACGACTCCTTGTTCGTCCCAAGTTAGATTATTGTTATCTTTTATCATACTCAAAAGTAACTCAGCTTTTCTTTTCATGGTTTTTGGTACGCTTTGCAAAATTTGATCATGCAAGGTAACAGATGCTGATTTCTGTATACTATCATCATTTTTTGTCGTTGGAAGTGAGTTGAACAAAGTCGGTCTTGCTTTTTGAAGCGAATTTTGTAACTTAAACAAAGTTTCACCATACCTTTGAGCCTTTTCTGTTTCTGACAAATCAGTGCTTTGTAAAATATGACCCATATCCTGCCGAAGATGTGCTGCATCCACAACTTGCGGATTGGGTGGTAAACGAGGTTTATGATATTGCTCGTCTTTCCAACGATTCATATTTTCTAAAACCTGATAAGGCACGATAACCATTTTTTTAACAGACATGATTTTTTTCAAGATTTTTTATCTACAAGATTTTTTATCTACAAGATTTTTTATCTATAAGGCTTTAAGTGCCCCTCCTATTCCTCCGATAACGGCTTTTCCTAACAATGGTAATAATACAGGTGCAAGTAATGAAAGAAATCCACCTTTTTGATTTAATATTTGTTTTTTATTTTTTACAGAAGCCGATTTCGAAGCTAAACGTCTGATATGTTGTCGGCTTGAATACAATTTCTTCTTCTGAGCTGATGATAAATGTACATTGCCTTTTAAAACGTTATGACAACATTCCGATATACATCTTATCACTTCGGGTGATGAATCTTTTACAAGTTTTTTACGTATTTTTGGTGTAGCCTGCATCATGGCCATAACCATTGAACCATGTTTTTTTATCAGAGGCGTTTTCCTTTTCATGTTGACTTTAACTCGATATCGGATTAAATGATAATACAACGTCCATGCAGCTATCATTTATACCTGATATTTTTTAACATACTGTTTTTTCAAAAGAAAACTTTTTAACATACTGTCTTTTACAGTCAGAATTACTTTTTTAAGAAAACTGTGAATAGAGAGCGTCAACCAATGTGTCAGCGCTAGCCATGGATGAATCCACGGGAACGGATCTTCCTTTCCCAAGGTCAAGCATCTGTTTTTTTTCGTCAAGTTTATATCTTCCTGTACCGAGGTTATATCGTAGCATATCTTCTATCATCCGTCTATATTTTCTTAATCCTTTTTTATGTTTAGCCAATGTATTTGGAGACCAAGCGACGGATGGGATTCTTTGAAACGCTATTTTTTTGCCTGGTAATATAAATCTTGAATACTTTCTTTGGTAATTCCTCATTCTTTCACCAAGTATTTCCTCTCTAGATTTTGGATATTGTTGATGTTCTGAAATGGTACTTGCTACAGGGGTTCGTTTTCGGGTAGTAACAAATCTTTCATCAATCGTAATTGGAGATTTTTTCTTTTGAGATTTTTTCTTTGGAGATTTTTTCTTTGGAGACTTCTTCTTTTGCGGAGCACGCTTTCTTGGAGATTTTTTCTTTTTTGGAGATTTTTTCTTTTGCGGTGCACGTTTTCGTGGAACACGTTTTCGAGTTTGTCTTTCAACTCCAAATTTTCTGATGGTTTTTACTCCATCCCATCTCAGTAAGCTTCTGATAATAACACCACCTAGAAATCCTCCCCCTCCAGGTTTTAAAATGATTTTACGTTTACTTTCCTCGTCTATGGATGGATCTGCTAACCGTTCAATATCTGTTCTATGTTTTGTCATGTACGTTGTGGTTTGTTTTGGTAATTTGATTTTATTTTCAATGATGTTTTGCGCAGCCAACGTAAACCATTTTAAAATTTCTTTTAATCCTGCTTTTAACACAGCTTCTCTTTCATGTCTATCGGTTTGTTGGCTTAAATTTCGCAAGGCAGCTAAAACTGAACTCGATGTGGCTGGTAATGCCATGTTTACTCACGGGCGTAAATCATAAAAATGATTTATGTTCAAAATGTGATTCCCTTTTAAGCAAGAATTTTGCATAAAGTTTTTTAAGCAGGAGAATAAATAATGGGGCCTCTTTCATCTCCTTGTGTACGCCAACGATGAAATATATCTGCTCGTAGTCTTAATTCTTTATTTGTTTGTGAATGAAAATCTATGACTAAATAACCATGATCCATCGATGTAGCATCTTCATAAGCAGGTAACAAATGTGGGGCTTGCATTTGGTGAGCTAGTGTTTTAATCTGATTCTTATCTCGTTCATTTCGAAATAATATCATATATCTGGAATTAAGACTAATGGTTCGACTCGATTTCGATTGCTGAAACATATTTTGCGTGATGTAAATCACACTTGCATTACGATGGTGTCCTTTTCTTGTAAACCAAAGTTTAATTTTTTCCTCATCTTTTTCACCCAACATATCATCAAAGACAATTAAATGTGGAATAGATACATCACTGACAATTTCGTTTTCATCGTCAGGAATTCCCTCCACGAATTTTATCAATTTGAACTGTGAATTGAACTTTTCTTGCATAAGATTGTAAGCATGCTGCCATTCTTTGTAACACCAAACAACTCTTTCAGGAACGATGTTGAACAAGTCTTCTCGATAGTCAATTAATTTATGAACGAACTCTGTTTTTCCGCATCCACTCGGTCCTGTGATGAAAATATTACAAGGGTGTTGAAACAATATGGATTGTACATCCATATTTTTTTACTTTTCTCGTTAAAGGCTATTGATAAAATGACAATATCAATGAAAATAAAAGCATTTTTATTGAACAGAGGTGAACATTTTTTTATTGAACATTAAAAAACATTTTGTATTGAACATTTTTTTACAATGAATAACAATTTTTACAATAAACATTTTTTACAATGCAAATTCACAGATACCTCGATTTTTCCATTTGTCTTCATGTTCCACAACAGTTTTGTGCAATTGTTCATTACCCAAAGACAAACTATATACACTGTCCAAACCACTATATTCACACGTTCCTCTAATTTCAAAGACGTTTTTGAATACTGCTTTTGACGAAAGAGTTGAAAGTACGATTTTTTCTGTGACATCTCTACCAAATAGGAGATACCCTTCCATGATATCCACTCCTTCTACATTATCTCTTGATTTTGTATACCGTAAGTAAAAGTTAAACAGGACTGATTTCATTTTCAGTAGATTCAGATAACTTTCTTCTGGTCTTCCTATGATAATGAATCGCCATCGACTTGTGGCTTGCAACTGCTTAGTGAAATAGTCACTTTTCCACAAACAAGCTGTTAAATACCCTTTGATAGGGGTATCGAAGTTTGACTCAGTTATCAGCATTGTAATAAAGTCGTGCATGCTATACAATTTACAGGATGTCTCTCCTTTTGCAACTCCCTTATGCAATTTATCTATCCAAAATTGCACACATCTGAATTTAAGCTTAAACTGTGTTCCTTCATCGAGCGTGTGTTGTCGAACAAATTCTCCATAAACTTTTTCACGTAGCTCAATGGGTAACGGTAACATAGTTGCCATTTTTCACTGTTTTTAAAAACGTCTTACTTGATCTGTTTACCACAAAACAATGTGATATAGAAATTTATTTTCTCAGACTTTTATAACCATAGGGTACAGTGTCAGTAGCGTTTACAATAACTCTTTTGGTATAGACAGAGCGAAACGTTTTTGTCTGAGCTTCGCTGGTCACTGTTCTATCTCTATGTCTTTTAATTTTACAATCATACTGAATTTTGATTTCTATCGTACGATCCAAAGCACATTTTGAATAGGTATCGAAATTCACCACCTGCTTGGTATTGTAATCCAAAGTAATTCCCTTCACTTTACATTTACTTATCTCTTCTCCATCTTTTGTTTTCATCTTATAAGCATAATTTTTAGGCCCAAGTCCTCTGAATTGGGTAATTTTACAGTCAGGCTCTTCATCAGTCCATTTTCCTAACCTACTGTTAATAATGGGCGGGTTCCATAATTCAGGGTCATGAATGTACATGCAACTATCTGTATCGAAATACAGAACTCTATCTTTTAACTTTTCAAGAACGGTGTACAATTCCAACCTTGCATAAGCTGTTACGTAAGACCCTACTATCACGTTGGCTGTAGCGTGGGTATCAATATGTTCCAATTTTGATTCATAGTTAACCAAGATGAATGGACAGTCCTCGTCAAAGATTTCTACATGCTTTACAATGAAATTGGGATTGGTGACTAATTCGAAATATTTAGACGGATCACTGATGTATTCCGTCTGAGTCAATTTTTCACGCTGGGCTAATTTCCCCCAAAGACAGTTCAACATAATCTTAGCAAACGATCTTCTCCCAGGGTTTTTTTGAATACAACTTGGATCAAGACGAACCCCTTCTGCCTTCTCATATTCACAAACGAATTGATCTTTTTCCGAGTCTGATTGGCACCAATTTGGGTAACCACTGGCTTCTTGCTTAATTTTCAAGAAATTATCCACATAGCCTTTAAAGAATTGATCCGAAACAGAGTTGAAATGCCAGATTTCATACACTTGTATTAGCCGATAGCCACAGTCAAGAGCTTTGAATAATTCAAAGCTAACCCAAGTTCCGACCAAAGCCCTCTCTTCTTCACCATGGATACAAATGTTTGAACTTTCTTCTGCACATTTCATACAGAGTGGAAACATCATTTTATTGTTACAGTGAACTGGTAGAACGGGGTGAAACAAATCAGTTGGAGGTAAAACTTTGCATTTGATTAAGCCCTCATACTGACGAATATTGTTCATATCAATATTCTCACTAGTCAAAATTTCTGGTTGGCCCACAGGATAGGATTTATGTTTACAAACATAAGGGTACAGAGAACAGATATCAATGTACTTGATTTCCTTCTTGCTTTTTTCATCAACATCGTAGCTAATTTTTATGGCATTACATCTTCCCCCAGACAACCCCTCCCTCGGATCGATGGGGTCCAAATGTGGATATAACTTTTCAATGAGTTTTTTGTACTCTTTATCCTTCATCTTAGCATCGAATTCGTGCTCCCAAATGGTCACTACATTATACCCCATTTCTATGATATCTCCTATACGCTTAAAGGTATGTTCGTACAATTCACCCATAGGTCTCCCATTGATAGGGTTGATCTGTTTTCGATCTGTATAACATACAGGACAACCATGATACAAATCCCCAAGGAACTCATAGACAGTGTTTGATTGACGGTGAAAACCATCTACAGTATATCTTCCGATTTGAACTTCGCCACCATTTTTTGCATGGCGAATATGAATACCTTTTTCCCGAGCTACGCTTTGAATCCAGCGTACCGCTTTCATAGAAAAACGACGTCTGGACGAATCTTTACTTGAAATGATGGCAATTTGATTTTCTGGCAAATATTTGCTTCGCCAGACTTTGTTACAGGCATCGGCAATGGTAATTGCCTCTAAAAATGGACAAATACCACCCTGTTCGATAAACAGCTTTCTGAATTCAGCACATCCCCGTCTTAGGATATCGACATCTGACCTACAGTACGATTCCATCTCTTTTTGAAAATTGAATTCCTCACCCTTTTGAACTTTGTCATTATACCAGACTATGAATTTCGACCTACCCTCTTCAGACATTGAGTCGGGTTTGTAATAAGACATGTCCAAGTATGGTCCAATATAACTCCAAAAATCATCTGTATTTGCCCAGTGAGGAAAGTAACCTTTTTTCATTTCTTGAAGACCAAATGTGGCTGGAAATTTCGCCAGCCCAAAGTTCATGAAATTGAAGGAGTCGATCAGACGCACACCATTCAATTCTAACTTCATAATATTGTTTCCATTCATGATCAATTTTGGGAGTTTTAACCCAACTTTAACAATATAGTTAAGAATGAACTGCCCGTCATACCCTTTTAAATTATGAGCCATAGCTGTGACTCCTTTGTGATGTTTTGAAAAGAGCCACTTGCAAAATTGACTCAAAGTTTCTTCTCCTTGAAAAATAACTTCCCTACCCTCTTCAAATTCACTGCATGTAGAACAATGAAAATCAAGTGGTTTATCGATACAATCATCACAGGCTCTATGTGCTATACAATAATTTGGGATGTGCACCCCTGTATCTTGTTTGCATTCAAAATCAAAGAAAATGAACTGTGGTTTTTTAACTAGAGAAGAACTCGTCTCATCATCGCTGTCGTGTTTCATCTTACTTTGGTAAGGTTGAATAAAACAGCGATGATCGAAGTCAACAATTTTCTTGCAGAGGTGACACTTTTTCTTTCCCTTACAGATATGATTTCCCTTTCTGACAAGATACTGTACACCACATTTTGAACAGAGTTTCACTAATTCACAAATGGTTTTCTTTTCTTTGCCTTGAAGTGTTTTGTGATTTTTCAAGCATACTGCACTGAAAAATCGTCGATGACACTTGTCGCAGACATACTCTTTGCTTTCTGATGGACATTTTCCAGCACGATAACAACCTTTGCAGATTTTTGAGCAAGCATGATTTTCCCGAGCGTTATAACCCACATCACAGAACTCACAATAACAAGCACAACAAAAAAAACCTGTGATGGATTTGATGTAGTCATAATGGTTTTGATGAAAGTATAAATGTATGATCTTACTATTGTCTTTCACTTCTGGATGTTCAAATATTTTCCTCGTTTTGGAATACTGGTCGTGAACTTTAATGACATAGTCTTTTTCATACAAAAACAATTGAATTTTTTTGAATTCATCAATTCCTACAGACTGTGTTGGTAAAACTCCAGCTTCATTCATCAATTTCTCGGCTTCAATCTTTTGAAGGGGTTTGTTTGATCTTTTGATATAATCCCATCTCCGATTCCATACTTCGTTGTTTTCACGTTCATGGTAGCAAATTCCCACAACAACGGCTCTTGCAAAACATAATTGATCATGGTTGTTAATTTGAATAAGCGATTGTTTCTTCTTGGCAAAAACTTTCGAATCCAATAGTTCTGTGGTTCTAAGAATTTTTCCGCTACCACATGGAGGTATTGTATGTGTAATGTCAAATGTCATGGATCCGTCGTTCAAGACAAAATCTGTATTTGACTGTAAAACTCGTTCAATTTCATTCAATATAGTTTCACCTTGCAGCTGTTCTGTAGCTAAAAAGGGAATATGAATCCCCATCTCCAATGAAGGATGATCGATGCTAATTCTAATCATATCTGTCGGGTTTGCATCTAACTTTCGAATGATTTCATGGGTAACATTGTCAAATAATCCAAGCAGTCTCTGGGGTGATAATTCTTCAAATTTCTTAAAACTCACTGATAATACATGTGATTCTGTTCTAAATTTTCTTGACTTCTTTTTTCCCCTTTCTATTAAGTCATACAGACTTTTCATATCCAAAGTAGAGCTGCTGTTTTCTTCTTTCAAAGATTTTTCATCGCTTTCGCTGTCACTTTCTTCTTTCAATGGTACAGTTTTTTTCTTTTTTGGTGGAAATGACTCATCGTCACTGTCACTTTCTTCTTTCAACGGTACAGTTTTTTTCTTTTTTGGTGGAAATGACTCGTCGTCACTATCACTGTCTGAATAAACTATTATTCTTTTTCTTTTACCCATCGTTTCAGCTCTGGTTGAGAAGACAAAATGAAGCAAGCAAGAAAAAATCTAACAATTTATAGACTCTTTCCTTGCAGTAGTGTATAAATAGAGACGTCGACTGTGAAAATCTCATTATTTCTCTGACCAACCTCAGACAGAGCAGTCGATAAAAGAAAATGAGCGAGTTCAAGCTGCAAAATACATCACCACTTAGAAAGAGGATGGCGTTGTATGTTAACCCATACACCCACGATTATGAGATCAGCAATATACCACCACAATATCAAGTTAAACATAACGGCGTCTACGTGGGATCATTTCTATCCCACCAACATTTAGCAGAAAAAGATGTTTACCGTATGACCAGCTACAGAGTTTTGGATCGATCAACGGTCGACAAACGATATGGGATGAATGGCGTGAGAACAAATATTTGTTTTACGTGCAACAAAACAGGGCATTGGGCCAGAGAATGTCCAGAAAAAGAAAAGCAGACTGGAGAAAATGTTTTTGTCTATGTGGATCCACTCAACCATGACATCAAAATTTCACCAACAGTTGTCAAGCTCCAACATATGAAATACGTCGGGGTAGTAAATTCATTCTGCAAATCATTCAGCGGTGAAAATACATGGAAAAAAAGTTCACCACAGGATACATCATCCGTTGAAACTCAGACCATAGACATGCAGACTGACAACACGGCTATTAAGGATTCAGAGATCTGCAAGATAGCAGATAAATTAGAGACTTTACGGAAAAATCTGGACAAACAAAATCTCATAGATTGCACAAAAAACGAATTTTCTGCAGAGGCGAATTGTTCAAACGGGAAGAAAGAACCAAAAGATTTACTGTTGATAGAAAAAAGTGACAGTGACGACGAGTCATTTCCACCAAAAAAGAAAAAAACTGTACCATTGAAAGAAGAAAGTGACAGCGAAAGCGAGGAAAAACGTCAAAATAACGAAAAGAAGAAAAAACGACAAAGCAAAAAAAACAACTGTTTCTTTTGCAAATCGACAAAACACGGGAATGAAATGTGTCCAGATATGGTATTAAAAAACAATGAAAGGGGAAAAAAACGTAAGAGTAAATGTGAATCTGACATTCCAAAGAAAAAAAGAAAAACAGCCTAAGTGAAAAAAAGTTTTTTCATTCATTCTGTCTTTTTACAGTTCAAAGTTCTATGACATTCCGAAGAAAAAAGTTTTTTCATTCATTTTGTTTTTTACAGTTCAAAGTTTCATTGTAATGAATATTGTACAAAAAAAGTTATAAAATAAAAAGTTTTAAATAAACATAAAGGACTTGACTTTTTTTGTTTTTTTGACAATTCGAAAAAAGTTCTTTTCTTGGTATTGGGTAGCCCTGAAAAGGGCTGTTTTAAAATTAAAGAGAACGTATACTTTACCATTTCAATGAAGGATACATTCTCATTAATTTATTTTGCCAACCGCGATGTTCCGTTGGCGGTATCAACTCTGACAGGTCCGGATATATATTACCCATCTTAACGATTGGGGTACGCGTATAAAACTCATACCCTCTCCTGGCGAAGAACTCCCGAAGAGCTTTATGCTTTAGTCTCTTTCTTTCTTCTACTTCGTCTTCTTTCTTTTCCATGGCCTCTTGCTCCCATTTCTCCTTCATTTCTTTCTTATTCTTCCTGCCACCAAACAATCCACAGCAAAATTTCGATAACTTCATCGTGAAATGAGTTAATAAAAGAATAAAAAAATGCTGTCTCTTTTATAGCATGACAGAGGGATTGACCTACTTTGATACAGAATTAACAGAATTAAAAGCGCGAACGTGGGCGAGAATATGTAGATAGAACATAACGTACTATATGATCTATCTACATCGTCTAAGAGTATCAAATCCAAAAAATGTAACGAAACTACCGATTGGTTAACGTTAATTCTGTTAATTCCAAGTCAAAGTAGGTCAATCCCTCTGTCAAGCTATAAAAACACCGATTTTTCCCATATATTCATCATTTTGACTCATAGCTCTCGAACATTTCGGAAGTTAAAAATCAATATGGAATACAACTTAAACGACTTCAACTTAGATGCTTTCCTACCAGTGGAAAACAATGGAGACATTCTCTCATCGGCTATGAATTCAGCAAACATCATTCCGACGACTGTATTGGATAACATTTACGAAGAGACGAAACAGTTAAATTCGCAACAAGACTCTATGTTGACTCGGATCTTAAAAGAACTGGAAACATTCAACAAACATTTGGAGGAGATTAAAACTTTAAACACAAACACCGAACGGTTATGGAAAAACATTGAGACACTACGCTATCAAAGACAGAGCATTTCAGCAGTTCCAGTAAAGATTCCTGTGGAGTTTGACTTCGATAAGACAAATCTTCACAAGTTAGTGGACTCTATCGTAACTGTTGTGAAGAAAGAAAAACAACCAAAACAAAATCAACCGAGAAGAACAACAAAACGAAAATCAGAGGAAGACGTTAGCCATCTCCACAAGCGACATGTTGACCAAAAGAGATCTTCACCGACACTGACAGGCCAGGGCAAATACGGGAAAAACATTGATAATTTCAATGACTTCAAAATCCCGAAAATCCCAAGAAGAATAAAGAAAAGCTGTCAGTAGAGAGAAAAAACACAGTCTCCAAACAAAACAGCCCTTTTCAGGGCTAACCATCTACCATGAAAGATCTATCTTTTCAAATTGTCACCCGAAAATTTTCCAAATAACCGGATTAGTCCCCAGATCACTTACCCGGGGTAAGTGATCTGGGGACTCAGGGTAAGCAGACTAGGGACGGAGGGGGGGAAGCAAAAATGCCATTTTTTACCCAAATCGACCCAAAATTTTCCAAATTGACCGGAATAGTCCCCAGATCACTTACCCGGGGAAGCACTCTGGGGACAAATTTTCCCTCAGGGTAAGTAGCCTGGGGACCAGTCCCTAGGCTACTTCCCTTTACTACTAAGAAGCCATTTGAAAACATTGTGGAAAAAGGAGAAAATACTGGTAACCAGTATTTTCTCCTTTTCCCACAATGTTTTCTACCCCATCAAAGAAAAATCGCACCATTTGAGCCACGTTGAAATTGTCGTCTGCAAATGCCTTCAGTTTGGAGAAGGCTGAAATTTTGTCGTCTGGTAAGTGGTTAAGGCATAATCATGTGTTTTTACGAACAGTATACATCCGTTCTTGGTCGGGAAAACAGACCCAAACGATGCATTGTCAAGGATTTTTTTTCCCAGAATATTCTGTCACAAAAAATCTGACAGTGTAGATTCAAATCAGATTGCATGTTCAGTGCAGTCCGATCTGAATCTACACTGTTGAAAAAAGACAGTCTGATCTTGATCAACATTGCCTACAAAAACAACTTAAAGGCCTACTAGGCCCACAAAGTTGCCAGGTCGCTCTATAGTATGAATACTTTTTACCTGGTTTTAAAATTCATTTTCCTGCCAGTGACTAACTATTGGACCGACGGCACAATAACACCTTGTCCTCTTCACGTTAATTTTCATACTTTTAACTGGTATGATTTAAATTTTTTTATTATGATTTAAATTTAGATGCATTTTAACACCTCATTGTTAACTTTTGGCCGCTACTGTGACTTTAAGTTGTGATTGGCACAATAAAGGTTAAACTTCATCTGGTTGTGCCATTGACGCCGAAGCAAATTACCATTCTACTACAATTACAAAAAATCTTTTCTAAATAATTCCAGCTTATCGCATATTTGTCTGCCATGAAATATCAATACAGAAATCGAAAAATCATTTTCTATTTTCATTGTGTTAATGTAATCTCAAAGATGTAATAAACTGATACTGCGGCCATTAATTGCTTGATGAATTACAAAACGTCATTTAGTCCGATAATGGATCACGGTACTAGCTTGACTGGGTATTTTCGAAAAGCAGAACGTCCTTCGAGGGAAGAATATGCATCGTTTATAATTATTGGCTTCTGTTTACTTACCGCTTTGAAAGAGTTGATTCTTTTTTTTTTCCGACCAAACTATTGATTGTCTTGTTTTCTTTTTTACTTTGAGCCTTTTTCAGACTTATTTTCCAACATTTTCTAAATTTGGAAGTAACACAACTTCTGATGATTGGCTAAACCATTTTGATTTAGCCAATCAGAAGTTGTGTTACTTTCACATTTAGAAAATTCTGAAGAACAATACTAAGAACGTTCTTAAAAATGATTGGAGAATATGGACTCAAGGTTTTCTTAGAAGTGACTAAGAAGTTGCAACGTTTAAACCATTTTCTACTCATTTCATAAATTCAGAAATCAGGCGGTAAATCAAACGACAAATTTTAGACTGGACTAAATTGAAAGCATTTGCAGACGATAAATTCAGTGTTGCTAAAATGATGATTTCTGTTTTGGATAGGGTAGAAAACATTGTGGGAAAAGAAGAAATGCTGGTTACAAGCATTTTCTCCTTTTCCCACATTGTTTTCAAAAACTTCTCCTGTGTCGTTAAAACCCGGAATTGAAGAATTAAACGAAAAGTTACTATAATGATGTAACAAGATTATATCAAAGCTAATAAAACTGCAACAAGATCAGCAAAATATATGAAAATTTGAATGTCGCAATTTATTACATGCTTTTCGGTAATTTATCGGTAAATAATGGTGGATTATGCGGTTTGGTAATTCATGATTACGACCAGTGAAATAAACCGTAAATATTTCTGTAACTCTTCAATTAAAGGCGAAAACAGTAGTTCCCGCGCACTATTTACCTAGGTAGCCAGTGCGCGCTATTCAACCAAACGGAAATACGTAAGTTATGCGCATTTACCCTACATTTTTCGCGCTTTACGTAATATTGTAATACGTTCTTATGTGTGTGGGGGGAGGGGGGGGTACGTCACGGAGTATTACCGAAAAGAAATGTACTGGATTTTGATGAAAGTCCCAACGAAAAAAGGGTTAGAAACATAAGATAAATAAAATATTTGTTTTTTCGGTGAAAGATCGAAATTTATTTCATCTCGTGAACATCATCGGTAATATTTTCACGAGTGGCTGCGCTGAAAAAAAAAACAACAAATATCCTCTATGTAAAAAAGATTTATTGCGCCAGAGAGAGACATCTCGTATCAAAGGAATTATCGTCGCATTTTACGGCGTGAAACGTAGAAAAATCAGGGTGATTAGCAGTATATTCACGCTACATTTATGTACATTTTACGGTTGAAACGTAATTTAGATCCGGAACTCTGATACAATCATTTGAGCCATGCTCTGGCAAAAGGGGATTTGATGCAGCTCCACCATGCATTGTAACAGGCTAGACATCGCATAAGTATGGATCCATAAAATCCATTTTGTTCCACAACCGACTTAATCATTGGGTAGTCTGATCCTTTGACATGAAAAAAATTGACCGACAGCAAAAGGATTTGACCCCGGTCAGCCTGCGCGGACTGCGCAAGCTGACCTGAGTCGGTACTGTTTTGCAGATGCATTAATATGAAGCCCCCCTTTTCCCAGAGCATGGCTCATTTTCTTTTATTGAGCTTGATTCACAATAACACAAAAATTCGAGAATAAAAGGATCTTTTGTTGGAGTATCGAAAATAATAAAAAAGCAACTCTGAAATGAATCTGAATGAGTTTTGTCCAACTTGTATTGGCCAGATATCCCCTTAACCTCTTTACTAAACGACAAAATATACAAAGTAAATAAAGTTTTGCACTCCCTGTGGTTTTTACCGATTTTGTCGCATGAATAATACAAAATGGGGTACAAATTAGATTCCGGCCCTACATACACCAACAGACCAGTCTTTTGCCTATGAAATGAACTAAACTGGGGTACCCCTTGACTTCATGGTTACTAGGAATTTTCATCTTAGATATTGCTTTCAAATTTAAGTAAACGAGAAGCTTTTAAGTTTGGTTAAAACTGGGAATTTAATGTTGAAATAAAACTTACGACAGGTTGAAACTGACCATCAGAGACTGGGCACACACAATCAGTCAATATTGCGTACTTCCGCCCAGGGCTTGTATAACAGCTTGCAGTCTTCGTCTCATACCTCTCACAAAATGGTGAAACAGCTCGATCAGTGGACGCTGCCATGAGGCCAAGGGATACCTCAGTTCAGCTCATTTCAGAGGCAACAGACTGATTTGTTGGTGTATGCAGCAGCCAGATTCTAATTTCCAACCCATTTCTTATCACTTACGCTAGAAAATTAAACCTGGTAAAACACAGGGTGTGCAACATTATTTTTGCTGTGTATATAAGACTTGTTCAAATTGAAGAGATTTGCAGACGACAAATTGGATGATGTGTTTCAAATGACTGCATTTGTCTTTCAAAGGGTAGAAAACAAAGTGGGAAAAAAGGAAAATACTGGTTTCCAGGATTTTCTTTTTTCCGAAGCTGTTTTAAAAGCCTTCACCTTAAGGGGCGTTAAAACTCGGGTTTGTTTGATAAAATACTAACTCTTTACCAAACGGCGAAATTTTAGACTGGTCCAAATTGAAAGCATTTGCAGACGACAAATTATATCTAGTGATATGGTGATCTCTGTATTTGATAGGATAGAAAACATTGTGGGAAAAGGAGAAAATGCTGGTTACCAGCATTTTCTCCTTTTCTCACAATGTTTTCAAACGACTTCTTGTTCAGGATCGTTAAAACTCGAGCTTGTTAAATAAGATATTAAAACCGTGATTACTTCCTAACAACACTGGCGCCATTGAAATTAGAGCCATACCCTATGAAAAGGGTGTTTAATGAATTTGGGGGAAAAAAAATCTCGACCCATGTCAGCATGGGACCTTTATGTCTAACAACTCACCCAATCATAAGTTAGAATGGTCCTTTGACATGCAGAAAATTTACCAACAGCAGGTCAGCTTGCGAGCATTGCGCAGGCTGACATGACATATTGACATAATATTTTTATTTTGACATAAAGCATATAAACTCATTAACAATATAATACAAAAGTCAAAGAAAACTGACGCATAAATGGAAATATTAGATTTATAAATTTGATGGATTAATTCATCGACAAAATGCTATTCTATTTTAAAACAGGTAGAAGATTTCGGTAAGTGTTGAATTGGTTAATTGATAATAGATGTGAGAGCACTTCACTGTATTCTGAAAAGTAAAAATGAGAATGAGGGTAAACTGCACTTCTCCCCGACATTGCTCGATGGGTAAATTAAAGATTTAAGCCAGTAATTGGACATTAATGAATGTTTTTTTGCAGATATATTAAACTACCATTTCGCAGAGCATAATTTATTTATGAGACACTATCGGTTTCGTTAAATACAAAAGTTATATCAAATCACTCGACATAAAGAATCATGGGGCTGTACCGAGAGAAATTCAACGTATTATTTACACATTTCATAACGGATTTCTCATCGTGAACAGAATGTGACCGGTACGTGCGGAGAATACAAGCTACCGTAGATTCGGAGCTCTTTCAAAACTTAACTCGTGATCCGTCAGGGGCAGTGTTTCTACGTTCCAACAAAAGAAAACAGCTGAGGCAGTGTTTCTACGTTTCAAAAAAAGAAAACAGCTGACATAACATATGGCCGTTGTGTCTCGGACCTTTGCTTGAAAATATCAAACTGGACCATGATAGGATTGCAATGAAAGTTCGAGAGTTGACTGAGATGATTATGCCTATCATAATCAAGATAGCTGTGTGAAATATTCGTTTTTTTATGGAATGTTGATGAACTAGATCACGTGAAGTAAAAAATATTCAGCCATTCTCTGGCAAAAGGGGTTTATGCATCTCTTTTTTTATGGATCCATAACCGTGTTACGCCTTGCTTGGAATCATGGATCCATAACTGTGTTATGCCTTGCTTGGTATCATGGATCCATAACCGTGTTATGCCTTGCTTGGTATCATGGATCCGTAACCGTGTTATGCCTTGCTTGGTATCATGGATCCGTAACCGTGTTATGCCTTGCTTGGTATCATGGATCCGTAACCGTGTTATGCCTTGCTTGGTATCATGGATCCATAGCTAAGTTATGCCTTGCTTGGTATCATGGATCCGTAACCGTGTTATGCCTTGCTTGGTATCATGGATCCGTAACCGTGTTATGCCTTGCTTGGTATCATGGATCCATAACTAAGTTATGCCTTGCTTGGTATCATGGATCCATAACCATGTTATGCCTTGCTTGGTATCATGGATCCATAACTATGTTATGCCTTGCTTGGTATCATGGATCCATAACCGTGTTATGCCTTGCTTGGTATCATGGATCCATAACCGTGTTATGCCTTGCTTGGTATCATGGATCCATAGCTAAGTTATGCCTTGCTCGGTATCATGGATCCATAACCATGTTATGCCTTGCTTGGTATCATGGATCCATAACTAAGTTATGCCTTGCTTGGTATCATGGATCCATAACTAAGTTATGCCTTGCTTGGTATCATGGATCCATAACCGTGTTATGCCTTGCTTGGTATCATGGATCCGTAACTGTGTTATGCCTTGCTTGGTATCATGGATCCGTAACCGTGTTATGCCTTGTTTGGTATCATGGATCTGTAACCGTGTTATGCCTTGCTTGGTATCATGGATCCGTAACCGTGTTATGCCTTGCTTGGTATCATGGATCTGTAATCGTGTCATGCCTTGCTTGGTATCATGGATCTGTAACCGTGTTATGCCTTGCTTGGTATCATGGATCCGTAACCGTGTTATGCCTTGCTTGGTATCATGGATCTGTAATCGTGTCATGCCTTGCTTGGTATCATGGATCCGTAACCGTGTCATGCCTTGCTTGGCATCATGGATCCGTAACCGTGTTATGCCTTGCTTGGTATCATGGATCCGTAACCGTGTTATGCCTTGCTTGGTATCATGGATCCGTAACCGTGTTATGCCTTGCTTGGTATCATGGATCCATAACCGTGTTATGCCTTGCTTGGTATCATATACCAAGCAAGGCATAACATGGTTATGGATCAATAAAACCCATTTTGTTTCACAACCGACTGAACCATGAGGTAGAATGGTCCTAAGATATGCAGAAAATCTACCAATTGCAAACAGTTTCGATCCAGGTGGCGGACCTGGATCGCTACTTTTTGCAGATGCATTAAACCCCCTTTTCACAGAGCATGAATCTATCTTTTTTTTTTACAGAAGCACAGCAAAACAGGCTATGTCTACTTTTTCTTGAAAAATAGCAAGGGTGGTTTCAGGAAAGTCGGTGAATTATAGATTTTTCTTATAGTAAATTACAAAGAAAAGTTGCAATTTCAGCCAAATTATAACCTTGAAAATTCTCTGCTGGTGCGGAATTATTTGGTGTAAAAATGTCATCTGTACCTCTGCATTATGTGTCACTGGCAACAAAAGTAGCAGTTGTGGAAACTATAGATCAAGATTCGACCATAAAGAAACATATGAGTCACGCTCTGGCACAAGGGGGCTTAATGCATCTCCGTGATGCATTGTACCAATCAAGCCATCACATAATTATGGATTCATAATAGCTACTTTTTTAACAACCGACTGAATCATGAGATAGACTGGTCCTTGGACATGCAGAAAATTGATTAATAGCGAAAAGTTTTGGCCAAGGTCAGCCTGCGCGGGCTGCGCAGGCTGACCTGGGTCGATATTTTTCGCAGATGCATTACGCCCCCTTTTCACAGAGCATGGTTCATATTAAATTGTTACACCTTGAACAGAAAGTCTATTTATTTGCACTAGTTGTATTGATAAGCCCTCGAACAAAGACACATTTCTTTCTGCAGCATCAAAGTGAAAACGCTGTTTTCTTTATTACGTTTTCATAAATCACGGAGTATAAACTCGCCCTCAGTGTATTTTCTACATAATGTAATATAATGGTGTGGTGTATATGTAAATTTGTGTTGTTTTGAAACTTACTTCACCTATTAACCACGAACTTTAAATGAACCAATGAAAAAAAAATACTTTGTTGATCCAAATTAATTCAAATTTAGAATTCAACGACAGTTCTAAATAAATTTTTTACCAAAAGTAAATTTCAAAACGAGTAATCTGATTGGCGGGGACGGAATAAATCAATGTATACCTACGTATTTAGAATATGGTCACAATGTAAGAAAGTCTAGTTTATCTAGTTGTACATCTGTTTAATTTATGAAAAAATGATATCGTCACTGTAAAAGTGATATCATCACTAGTAATGATATTAACTGAACTAACTCTATAAATTGGTTAAGGTGTGGCATGGGTAATGGGTAACAGGAAGTCTGGTATAATGGCATCCTTAAAAAAAAGATATTATTAAAATTTGAAATATTTATGTGAATTTAACTGGGCCACACATTTTAATTTGGCCTTCCTTGAATTATGGTTTATAAGAAATTAATCACTTTATTTTCATTACGAAGGTAGTAAGGAATTACTTCCCTTTGTTGCAAATTTACGAAACCACAAAAGAATAACTAATTAAAATCATTCTGAAAGTTTCAGCTCTTGAAAATAGATAAAAACGAAATTGTTGTATTTCTGTTTATTTAATCAATAAAACATATTTCTTTATAACTGAGCAAATAGCATTACCATTACCTTACATTCAGTGATAAATCCATGTAACCTACGACTAAGCGTATAGGGACTTAAATTTACAACCGATTAAAGTCGAATTTGGAAACATAATTTCAGTGTACGTATTTTGGCCATGTCTAAATTTTTAAAGGCGGTAACAAGACTCCGTGAACGGCTCTGCCTTTTTATATACGAGGGTTGTTCGGAAAGTTCGTAGAATTTTGTTATATCTCTAGGATTTTTCATCAAATATACATGAAATTTGATATGCATGAACCTTGACTTATCATTAAGCAATTTTAAAAAAATAATAATAGAAAATCGAAACCAGATAAATAACAGACTCAAATTGTTGTATCGTCACTAACTGATGACTGGTACATTGAAACTTACAACAAATGGATGACCAGACACAAGAAATGCATTGATATTGCTGGTGACTATGTTGAGAAAGTGCGATGATCGCTTAATGTAAACGACGCTTGATGATTACGCGACGTCATATTGACTTGGCGTGCTCCGGGTACCTCTAACATACTCATTTTAAATAGACATAATTTTCGTTTGATGTAGAGCTTCTAAGCTTTAGACTGCTCCATAAATTAAATACACGTAGTATATTCCATCGAAAGGGACATTTCGTAAGTAAATGTAATTGATAAGACAAAAATCAAGGCTCTTACGACAGATCATTTCACAATATGTGAGAGAAACCCTAAGCGCAAAGTTTTCAGCAGTCATATCTACATTATCTCCAGTAAGGCATAGCTTTGGTCTGTGATATCGATAAATTGTCTTAGATAAGCGACATGCAATTTTGACACCCGGGAGAAATATAAGCAGGGATTAAAATCCTCGATGTTTGTAGAGCGTCGGTATGCGAGGGCGTAGCGTTCATAACGCATAATACGCAAGTGCGTAATTGTAGAAAAAAACGGGAAGAAGCGAAATAAAACGTTCTTTTATCACTTTGTAGAACAACTCCATTTTCATAATTGAGCATAAAACTGCGCAGAAAAATAAAATGAAAATTTCCAACCAATAGTAAAAAGCGAAATATTACGATTTCATCCTATCTCTTTTTCTATGTAAAATCGATCGCTCACTGTATCGGACTGAGTAGATCAAGATCAGACTGCACGTTCTGTGCAGTCTGATCTTGGTTTACACTGTCCGCAAAAGTGTCTTGAGTCGCGCTTAGCAGCCTATGGGTTAAAAATATAGTACTGTTCTAGAATATCATCAAATCCATACCATAGCAGTCTGATCTTGATTTAGACTGTCCGCAAAAGCGCTCTGCGTCGCGCTTAGCAGCCTTTGGTTGAAATAGCACTCTCGATTCGGAGTGCGTAATGATTCTGGGCGCCTTGTTACGCCCTTGATTATGTGCAAGATAAAACTAATGGAACTGAACTGTTGAACATTCTAATAAAACATCTAATAATCCGCCATTAACTCTTTACCAGACGACAAAATTTTAGCCTTGTCCAAATTGAAAGCATTTGCAGACGACAATTTCGATGTGGCTCAAATGGTGCAACTTTTCTTAGATAGGGTAGAAAACATTGTGGGAAAAGGAGAAAATGCTGGTTACCAGCATTTTCTCCTTTTCCCACAATGTTTTCAAAAGGCTTCTTTCCCAGGGGCGTCAAAAGGTGGCATTGTACTTTGCAAAAAAATGTCCTCTCTATATAATTGAAAAAAGGTGTAACATGTTTGGCAGAAATAATGTAATGTTATTACGTCTACGAACGAGTATTGTACGGAAATTGTATCCGCGTATGTATTTAATCCCATGTGGAAACATGCAGAGGTAAAACTAACCCTTTCACCGCAGTAAGGGAAAACAGCGGCTTTTGCGGACGGTATAGATCAAGATCAGACTGCACAGAACGTGCAGTCTGATCTTTGATCTATACCGTCCATTTGTTTAGAGACGCCTTTAACATGAAAATCTTTCTGATTTTTAGTGGATTGTGTTTCCAACCGTCGGAAAGAGGTCGCGAATATATATATCTGGCTCTGAACGAATTAACCCTTTACCACACAATCCCTAGTTTTAAGGACCCTCGGGAAAAGGGCCCTTTAGAAAACATTGTGAAAAAAGGAGAAAATGCTGGTAACCAGCATTTTCTCCTTTTCCCACAATGTTTTCTATCCTTCCAAAAGGCGAATTTCCATTCACAAAGTCACAAATCACTTTGTCGTCTGTAAAAGCTTTCAGTTCAGGCAAGTCTATAATTGTGTTCGTTAGTGAAAAAATTAAACGGATCAATATGTCAAATATTTGATCGGAATGACTAGAATATCTGTGAGAATAAATTCATTTGCTACTACATTAGTTTCACTTAGAGTCTCGTGGTGCTATTGTGATGCATTTAATGGAGTGAAACCCCGATTAGTCGAAAATGGGATTATTCAAATATTACCGATTGATTAAAAGAACGGACAAAACTTGTGCTTAGAGACCACCCAAGGGAATGAAGAAAATGGTCTCGTACAGCAGGTGGTATTTAAATGCAAATTCAATCTATAAAATGATGTTAAAAGAAGGTCTATAAAAGCAGTTGGTTGCATAATACAGGTAGTGTCAAAGACGGTTTTCACTGTAATAGCTTAATCCTTACCAGGGTAGAAAACTTAAGACCCATCCATTTTAAAAGTATATAAGCCATACTCTGTGAAAAGGGGGCTTAATGCATTTGCAAAAAGTATCGACCCAGGTCAATCTGCGCAGGGTGACCTGGGCCGAAACTGCAACTTTTGGTAAATTTTCTGCACTTCAAAGGACAAGTGTATCTCATGAGTCAGTAGATTGTTATACAAAACGGGTTCTAGGGATGTATAATACTGTGATGACTTGTTTGGTGTCATGCATTACGGAGATGCATTTAACCCCCTTTTGCCAGAGCATGGCTTCTATGCAGATGATAAATCAAATGGGGCTCAAACGGTGGAATTTGTCCTGAAATGCGATGCTTTCAAAAGCTTTCTTCTTCCCAAGGGTAGTCAAAACTCGGGATTATGTGGTAAAGGGTTAAATGAGTAAGTCTTGAGAATATAGCAACAGTTCGATCCCGGTCGGTGGAACCTTCACGTGGGATCGTCCTTGATCAAACCGCCTACGAGCCTCAACATGGTACTGGTAAACTCTTTGGGCGCACAATAAAAGCTAGCTCTTGCAGTTATACAGTTGAAATATTCGTGTCAGCGGCATTAATTCTTTACCAGATTGTAGAATTGTGGATCTATTTAATTTGAAAGCCTCTGTAGATGGATTTTGTCCCAGGAAGGATAGAGAACAATGTTGAAGAAAATACTCGATGAAATTTGCCTTCCAAAGGGTAGAATCGTTGTGAGAAAAAGGAGAAATGGCTGTTTACCAAAACTGTGTTCAAATAATGGAATGTTTCTTTCAAATGGCAAAGAACGTTGTGGTAACAGGAGAAAAAACGCTAGTTACAAGCATTTTCTCTTTTTTCCACAGTGTTTCTAGGTCCTCTTCCCTAGGATCGTTAAAAATCGGATCATTTGGTAAAGGGTTGAATGGCAATTGTTGGATCTGACTCTTTTATTTTCTATAAAAGTCGATATCATTTATTTAGACCCTCATAGAATAACAAAGCTGCTAAATGGCCCTAAGTCTAAAAACTATATGACGATAAAATGTACATTATACCAATGTTTACTCTCGCTATGGCTGTAGATAGTCCGGAACACCCGGTCGGTCAGCCTAAACCATTATCGTCAGGAGGGCAACAGGGCCCATTTGCGGACAAGGTTTATCAAAGATCAGACGTTTGTTTGAGAAATATTTTGGTCGATCGTGCTAAATGAAAATTTAAGTTCCTGTCACTTGTCAGCCTAAGTGTTAAAGGTTACAAAACATTGATGGAAAAGGGAAAAAATGTGTTTCAAATGATTGGATTGGTGTAAGAAAACACTGTGTGCAAAGGAGAAAATGTTGATTATCAACATTTTCTCGTTTTTCTCTTTTTCTTTAATATCTACAAAAACTCCCTTTCTCAGGGTCGTTAAAACTCGGGATTCAATGGTAAATGGTTAACGTAACAAAAGGTGGAATATTTGAAAGAAAGTAAAACTTCGAGCAGAACTTTGTCAAGGATTTTAAAGCTTGTCAGAAATTGTATCATAAAGCGCAAACATATGCAAAAAATGCGTATGTACCATTCTCATGGTGGGAGGGAGAGAAGGGGGGTGAAGGGTTGTAATGAACAATGAATGTTCTTTCCTCATAATTTTGGATTCATTATACGAGACTCGTAATTGTGACAAAGTACTTTATCTTTGTATGTAATAAAATAGCCCAAAGGCCAGAGAGGTTAAAGCGAGGACAACTTGGTATAGATATGGTAACATTCTAGCACAGTACTTTAATGTTTTTAATCGTTAGGTTTCATATTGGCTTTGCTAACTGGCCCAGCACAGAAAATAATAAAGGCTACAACGAGCATAGCAAATAATCAGGCTACAACGAACTTAGAAAATTTAAATTTAAATGAATACATAGAAAATTAAAAGACGTTCACTTCAATTCCAATAAAATTTCCAAGATAACGGCAAAAAACGTTCATCTGTGAAGAATATCGTATTGGCCCAACTCTTTACAGGTCCTACTTTTTACGATTTGGCCCCGCTTTCGTCGTAGTGGCCCTGTTTTAATTTGAGCCATGCTCGGTGAAAAGGGGACTTGATACATCTGGAAGAAAATTCAACTCATGTAAGCCTGCACAGTACGCGCAGGCTGATATGGATCGAAATTTGTTGCCATTTGTAAACTTTCTGCATGTCCTAGGACGATTCTACCTCATCCTTCAGTCGGTTGTTAGACAAAATGGATTTTATGGATCCATAACACGATTTGCCCAATATTATATCACAATGATGCATCAAACCCCTTTTTCCAAGAGCATGGAGTATGTCTCATTTATTATTGTTGTCGCAATCCAGATACAGGCTTTATTAGATTTACAGTATAATGTCCAATATGTATCAGTTGATTGATAACAAATATTACTTGCTTTACTTCGCCTGATGGGCCCGCCCTGGTAGCTCAGTGGCTAGCGAATCTGACCTGCAACCTGGTGGTTGCGAGCTCGATACCCGGTTGAGGCAAACCTTCTTTCGCCTCTAACCTCTGATGCATGTGAGAAAAGTGGTCAGTGACTTAGAAGTTGTGTCAGTACTGGTTTGAAAAAGCCAGGAAACACATGCGTACGCTCACTGACCGCCTTGATATAACCTACGCTGTTAAAATGGCATTCAACGCCAATACAAACAAACAAACAAACAAACTTTTCCTATATATATTTCTTGCTTTCAGCGTTTCGTAAATTATTTTTTAGAATGCATGCTGATTTGTTTGTTTGTTTTTTTTTTTTGAGACAAAACTTGTCGAGTTTCAAGGAATGGCACGAGACAGGATTTTTTATGGTTTCAGTGTTATCACTACCAGCGAAAATTACACCAGAAAAAAATACGATGTGTTTCTATTCTCGGGGCAATAATCGGTACTTTCTCAGCATTATCAGTCTCTGGGTTTAATAACATTTTGATAAAACGATGCGTCTGGTATAGTGTCGCAGGAAGCGCAGTATATAATATGTTTCATTCATGCAGTTGCTAGCTATTGAAAACACCAATTTCTTGTATAAACCAAAAACCAAACAATTCCGAGTTTTAACGACCCTGATGAGGAAAGCTTCTGAAAATATTGCTGGTAAAACAGCATTTTCTCCTTTTCCCATAATGTTTTCTGTCATTTTGAAGAAAAAGTCTATCATTATAACTTTATTTATCGTCGAATCATCTAATATCGCGATACATCGAAGTTCGCGGCTATTTTGTTTTTCTTATTAAGTCACGTGATACTTTATGGATATCGAGGCTGAAGAAGTGATACCACTCGTTGATTGTGTTATCATCTGCAAAAATAGCAGAAAAATGAGGTTTAGACTGGCAAATCGGCGAATTTGAATTGCTCATATTCAAAACAGATAGTTTCATTGGCGCAAAGACCCCTTCCCATAAAGACTACAAATTATATCAAGACAGAACCACATTTGAAAATAATTATACTTCCGCGCAGTTTTGCTGTTCATGGATATCACGTGACCGTGTTAGACGTGGATATTAAAGGTCAGTCTATTTTTAAAACACTGGTTTATTCTCACTTTCCGCGAATATGCCTTGTGACGGCTGTGTCATACTCGCTGAATAAATTTTGTGAATATTTGTCTTGTATACTCGAAGGAATTTAATCAAATAACACATACAGGCAAGTGGAGTTTCATTTTACCCTGTCACTTTAGTCAACAAATACCTACGCATGATATCGCGGTTATCAGTTTGTCGAGGATAATTTGTCGGCTCCAAACTGGACAAATCTATAATTTAACGTCTGGTAGAGTAAAGTCTTCTAAGGAAGCACAGAGAGGGCATGTAAGACAAAACGAAATTATCTTGTGGCTACTGGATGATAATTCTTGGCCATGATTCAACTATCTAAGAATTAAAATCTCAAGGCCACAACTTCAAGGGCATTAAACCAGATTTTGACTCAAGCTAAAGTTTGATTTTTTTTTTCAAAGAAAAATCATAAGGACGTGACCGCTTCACTCTAAATCGTGGAAAAATATACAGAAAAAAGTCGCCTCCGGTGCGACTCGATCCTATTATTTTCAAAACCATAGTTGGTAACTTTACCAACCGCGCTTTAGAGCCATCTGATAAATTACTTTGTTCAAAACGAATATACCTCATATCATGCTATAGCGGCTATAGGAAATTTTACAGGTACAATAAAGAGAAAAAAAAACATGGATAATTCCTAGTGTTTTTTTCATGTATTTCTAGCTATGTTTTAATATCCCAAGCTATCTTTGCACACGAATGAAAATTAGCAGTCTTTGGTAAGATTTTCTAGACCAAAAAAATGCAAAACGAAATTTGGTTTAATGCCACTTAAACATCTATTGGCCACGAGAAAATTTTCCAATGAAAACAAGTGTCATGGAGTTTCTGAGACTATCATTTTTTATCAAATAATTATCTCTTTTTCATCTCGTTTATCTGCGTTTATCTCTTTTTGTTTTCTCTGATGTTTTTCACCCCTTAAAGCATAACCCATCTTGTGCCATGGTTAGCTAGTCGTAAATGCCTCCAATTTTGACAAATCTAAAATTTTCTACCGTAAAGATTTAACGTAGGTTTATATATTGTAATCTATAAGAAATTGCTTCAAACCCTTTTACCACACAATCCCGAGTTTTAACGACCCTGAGGAATAAGGCTTTTGAAAACATTGTGGGAAAAAGAGAAAATGCTGGTAACCAGCATTTTCTCCTTTTCCCACAATGTTTTCTACCCTACCAAATACAGAAATCATCATTTGAACCACATTTAAATTGTCGTCTGAAAATTCTTTCAATTTGGTCGAGTCCAAAATTTTGTCGTTTGGTAAAGAGTTAACAAACTTGTGCGATAGACGGTAACTATGTCCAATCCTTATGTTGCACCGTACTGGTTTTTTTTCTGACATAACGTCTAACGAGCAGCAGTACTGTTATCAAGCAGCCGTGAAATTGGCATTGTGTTTGTGTCTCCATTTGCCTTTGACGACCAATTTTCTGGCCGCAGACACTGAATTAGTTTCCTGTAACGGAGTCTCAACTCTTTTCCCACTAGTGGCATTTGAATAGCTGTTGCGGTCGGCGTAGATCAAGATCAGACTGCACAGAACGTGCAGTCTGATCTTTATCTACACCGTCCGCTACTTTATGTCACACTATGGCCAAAAGCCACGTTCAACTACAGATCTACTTTTAGATTTCTGGAAAGGTCGAGTTGATATTATTAGCAGGGAAAGTGTTCATCTACATACTTTTTTAGTCTGTATATGGAAAAAAAAAAGTAAAGTACAATAAAGTAAGGTCTTGCAGTGCGATATATCAGCTTAACAGACTTTATTCGTAGAAACCATCGATGTGTAAATATTATTGTACTTTCATAACATGGTCATTAAATAAACGAAATTATTAGCTCGGCTGTTTTCGAAGAAAACGAAGAGTTATTGTCATATCTTCGTCTACGTCGTCGTAATGCGAAAACTTTGACATTTTGGAATATCTCTATTGTTACTGAAGATATTTACTCCAAACTTGGACAACTTGTTAACTATTAAAAGGAGAGCTCGTAAAACAGGAGCAGGTAACCATCAAAGTATTTCGACACAGTTATGCCCCTTTTTCGACTCAGAATTTTCACTGAAAATCAGGCACTTGCAGCCGAGCGTTGGCACCCGCATGCGGTGCTCTTGTTTTTTCCTATGTCTCTACATCAACAGACTCTATTTGCAGAAAGCGTCTACGTACCTTCATAAAAACGGCCATCACATACACGTGGTTATTTTTCTCCGCCTCTGGATATATATCATTCATTAAGATTTAAACCGCGGTGAATTAGGGTCTTGCAGTGCAATATATTAACTCTTGACCAAACGATAAAATTTTAGACTGATCCAAATTGAAAGCATTTGCAGACAACAAAATAAATTTGACTTGAAAATTGAAAATTGTTTTTGGAAAGGTAGAAAACATTTTGGGAAAAGGAGAAAATGCTGGTTACCAGCATTTTCTCCTTTTCCCAAAATGTTTTCAAAAGACTTCTTCCTCAGGGTCGTTAAAAATTGGGATTGTGTGGTAAAGGGTTAATTGAACATATTTTATTAGAAGAAACCATTGGTGTAAATAAATCATGGCATTGTCATAATATCATCCTCAAATAAACGCGGTTAGTTTTCTCTATATATGTCATCATATACTCAAAAACTAAACAACGATAAAGTAGGATCTTGCAATGCCATGTATCAAATCTGCAGACTTCATTTGCAGAAAGCGTTGATGGGTGAATATCATGGCGCTTTCATAAAAACGATCATCACACAGACGTTGTTATTTTCGTCTCTGTATTATATACTAAAAACTTAACCACGATAAAGTAAGGTCTTGCAGTGCGATATATATCAGCTCAGCAGACTTAATTTACAGAAATCTTTGATGTGTAAATAATGCAACATTTTCATGAAATGATAATTACATAAACGTGGTTATTTCACTCTCTGTATATTTTAGATATACTACATACTAAACCGTCACGAGAGACAAAGATCTTGCAGTGCGATATATCAGCTCAGCAGACTTAACCCTTATCCTGCTAAATAAGTTTTTAGCTCACCTGAGCACAACGTGCTCAACGTGAGCTACTGTGATCGCCCTATGTCCGGCCTCCGTCGTCAATTTCTTCTTCTTCTAAACCACTGGGCCAATCTTGATGAAACTTGGCAGGGATCTTTCTTGGGTGAAGCTCTACCAAAGTTGTTCAAAGAATTGAATTCCACCCTTAACTCTGGTTGCCATGGCAACAAAAAGGAAAAAAATGCAAAATCTTTGAAAATCTTCTTCTCTGAAACTAGAAGGCGCAGAGCTTTGATATTTGGTATGTAGCATTTCCTAGTGGACTTCTACCAAGTTTGTTCATATGATGCCCCTGGGATCAAAACTGGCCCCGCCCAGGGGGTCACAAGCTCGAGCATAGTAACAAGAAGGAAAACTTTAAAAATCTTCTTCTCTGAAACTTGAAGGCGTAGAGCTTTGATATTTGGTATCTAGCATCTCCTAGTAGACCTCTACCAAGTTTGTTCATATGATGCCCCTGGGGTCAAAACTGGCCCCGCCCCGGGGGTCACAAGTTCGAACATAGGAACAAAGAAGGAGAACTTTAAAACCCTTCTTCTCTGAAACAGGAAGGCGTGGAGCTTTGATATCTGATATGTAGCATCTTCTAGTAGACCTCTACCAACTTTGTTCATATGATGCCCTTGGGGTAAAAACTAGCCCTGCCTCGGGGGTCACAAGTTCGAACATAGGAACGGAGAAGGAAAACTGTAAAAATCTTCTTCTCTGAAAATGGAAGGCGTAGAGTTTTGATATTTGGTATGTAGCATCTCCTAGTAGACCTCTACCAAGTTTGTTAATATGATATGAGGTTAAAACTGGCCCTGCCCAGTGGGTCACAAATTCGAACATGGGAACAAAGAAGGAAAACTTTAAAAATCTTCCTCTCTGAAACAGGCAGGCGTGGAGCTTTGATATTTGGTATGTAGCATCTTCTAGTAGACCTCTACCAAGTTCGTTCGTATGATGCCCTTGGGGTCAAAAGGCCCTGTCCCAAGGGTCACAAGTTCGAACATAGGAACAAAGAAGGAAATCTTTAAAATTCTTCTTTTCTGAAACCGAAAGGCATGGAGCTTTGATATTTGGTACGTTGCATCTCAGAGTGGACCTCTACCAAGTTTGTTCATATGATGCCCCTGGGGTCAAAACTGGCCCCGCCCCAGGGGTCACAAGTTAGAACATAGGAACAAAGAAGGAAAACTTTAGATTTCTTTTTCTCTTAAACGGGAAGGTGTAGAGCTTTGATATTTGGTATGTAGCATCTCCTAGTGGACCTCTACCAAGTTTGTTCCAAGGATGTTGCTTGGGTTAAAACTGGCCTAGCCCAGGGGGTCACAAGTTCGAACATAGGAACAAAGAAGGAAAACTTTAAAATTCTTCTTTGAAACTGGAAGGCGTAGAGCATTGATATTTGGTATGTAGTAATTCTCCTCTAAGTTTGTTTACCCATCTAAGCACAACGAGTTCATTGAGTTCAAAATTGGGTCATCTTGGGTCATAAACTAGGTCACTAGGCCAAATTAAAGAAATACCTTGTTGGCACTCTCGAAGCCACATTATTTGCTCAATTGCCTTGAAAATTGGTCAGAAAGTTAGTCTTTATGAAATCTCACATAAATCTGAATTTGGGTCAACTGGGGTCATAAACTAGGTCACTGGGTCAAATTAAAGAAATACCTTGTTTGCACTCTGGAGGCCACATTTGCTCATAAGACCTGAAATTTGGCCAGAATGTTTGCCTTGATGAAATATCAGCTGAGTTTGGATTTGGGTCACCTGGAACCATAAACTAGGTCACTAGGTCAAATTAAAGAAATGCCTTGTGGGCACTCTAGAGGCCACATTAATAGCTCAATTGCCTTGAAAATTTGTCAGAATGTATGTCTTTAAAAAATCTCACATAATTCTGAATTTGGGTCAACTGGGGTCATAAACTAGGTCACTCGGTCAAATTAAAGAAATACCTAGTGGGCACTCTAGAGGCCACATTTATTATTCCGTTGATTTGAAAATTGGTTAAAATGATTCTTTTGATAAAGTCCAAGACCAATTCAAATTTGGGTCACCTGGGGTTATATCTAGGTCACTAGGTCTAATTAAAGAAATACCTTTAGGGCACTCTAGCGGCCACAATTTTTGCTTAATTGACTTGAAAATTGGTCAGAATGTTTGTCTTGGTGAAATATGAGTTTAAAATTGGGTCACCTGGGGTCATAAACTAGGTCACTTGGTCAAATTAAAGAAATACCTTTAAGGCACTCTACCTAGGTGAGCGATCCAGGGCCATCATGGCCCTCTTGTTTATTAAAGCTTTCAAGCTGAAAGTATAAAAACCAGAATAATGTTATTTTCAAACTTATTTTTTGGAGAAAAATATCTCCTTATCGGACAGTGCTACTTAGCAGTCTAAGGGTTAATTAAGAGGTGTCCTAAACTGCGAGATGACCCAAAGGTTTCCAGCAAAGAGTAAGGACTAAATATTGCGATTGTTTTCGCCGGCTAAATCTCACCGTATCGGACAGAATAGATTCAAGATCAGCCTGCATGTTCTGTGTGTACTAACATTGACCCGGGCTGAGCATCTCTAACTATGATCAGGTTCGTGGGACGTTTTCATTTGCAAATGGCAAATTCTCGTAGAGCACTAACAACTGCTGTCTTGAAGCTTCAGCGTACTAGTGCTTATTGAGAGTTTGAAAGAATATGGCGTGTAGGAAATTAGTAGTCCAGTCTCATAAGTAAGGCAAGAGAAGTAAGAAATATTAAATTACATGACTGGGTCTTGACCTAGTCGATACAATTCTCAGCTACAACCAAAGGACTGAAATCTCTGAAAAGCGGATTTGTGCCTGAGTAAAAATGGGCAGGATTTTAGCAATGATATTGAATTGAACTACACAAACTTTCTAATTGCATCAAACTTAGAAAATGGTTTATCAGTGAATAAAGCAAGGCGATAGCTGGCAAATGATTAGTAACGTAGAAAGACAAAAGTAAGAAAAACGTGTTTTTTACTTGGATTTCCTTCATGGACTACCTAGCCCCTTCAGGTATGGTTAGATTTCACGTCAGAGTTTCGCAAAAATTTGTGTGAATGTCACACGATCAATTACACGCGTTGGTTACGAGGATTAGCATTCAAATCAGTATGATGACGTCATATCTGATGTTTTAAAAAAAAAGTACACGGAGTTACCGATTGCTGAACGACCGTCCCGTTGTCTAAAAGCCTAAAATTACATCTTTTTACTAAATTTGACCAGTTGAAAATTGCAAAGAAAAATAGATCTAGCTGTATTTTTATTGTTGTTTTATGAAAACATTTTTTTTTTTTTTTTTTTTTTTTTTATTTATTTACGTTATAAAAACTGAATAGGCCCCTTCAAGGAATGAAACATATAGAAAATAAAATCATAACATTCTAAGCTAGGTCTAAGTATAATGCGCACAGTAAAACTCCCAGCCTTTTAGGAATTTCCTGTTCGAAGTTTCCAGTACTAGTACACGATATAGTAGCCCCGATCTTGCAGACCTTTACTGTTAACAATTAATGTTTCACAATTTTAACATATTCAGGCCGTCACCGTTATCAGACATTGTGCCTTGTCATCTGTCTCTTCTGTACTTCAGGGTATTTAACGTTGAACTTTTCTTTTTCTACATTTCATTTTAGGTTTAAAAAAGTCTTAATTCATATAATGCAATATATTATATCAGATAGTCTGCAGAAATATTTGGGATAGAAGTGAACAATAATCGAGGAGAGTCAAACAGCTGCTTTTTATATTGATGAATCATGTTTTAAACCCAATCAGAGACAACAAACTCATAAGCATATGTGTGTAAGGTTTACGGTAAAACTTTAAGGTGTCACAAATTATTTAGATAAGAAAATTCGTGTTACCTACGTATATTACGATAAAAAAAGGAAGGTTATGTGATAAAGACTTTTCTTCAATCGTTTTTTTTTTACCCAAAATGACACTGAATTAACTCTTTACCAAACGACAAAATTTTAGACTGGTTCATATTGAAAGCATTTGCAGATGACAAATCATATGAGGCTCAAAAATTGAAATTTGATTTGGGAAGGGTGGAAACATTGTGGGAAAAGGAGAAAATGCTGGTTACCAGCATTTTCTCCTTT
The DNA here is from genome assembly GCA_945859785.2 of Tridacna gigas. Lineage (NCBI taxonomy): Eukaryota > Metazoa > Mollusca > Bivalvia > Cardiida > Cardiidae > Tridacna > Tridacna gigas. The sequence continues at coordinate 9,034,879 of OX244029.2, read as the reverse complement.
TCCCACAATGTTTTCAAAAGGCTTCTTCTTCAGGGTCGTTAAAAGTCGGAATTGTGTGGTAAAGGGTTAAGATGGTAGTTCAGCATATTAATTTAGTTGTTACTATGAGAATGTCACTGGTTTCTGTACACATTTCTGTACAGAAGATCTGTATCGTGAAAAATTGCATCTTATATTTGTGTTTAGTTGTGTTTTATCATTATAGGGCATCCTTTATTAAAAAAAAACATGTGAAATATTGTCATAAGCAATTAGCTAATGAAACAACTTAATGGTTTTGTGAGAACTTTACTAGTCAAGCAACATTTCTACACCATGAGGTTCCATCAACAATAAATGTGCCAGTGGTTTATATGAAAACTGACACGCTGACAGGTTTTAATGGAAATGTAATGACTTAATTATTGATCTTTGATTAACAGGCATTACAATTCTAATTAGCCAAGTGCAGTTTTACTTTGCCGATAGGTGGTAAGTTTCAAGGTTGTTGTCATATTTATTATCTTTATTTGTAAATTATTAATTACTCCCTTTTTTCAAAGTTTTTATAGAATAATATTGACGTCTTTTATGCCTACGTTTTAGTAATCGGTCATTAAGCTCAGGTACGATAGATTAATTGCTTTGATTAGTTGCAGAAGAAGTATTTTAAAAGGCAAACAACCAGATTTTGCCTCACACGGTTTTGAGCAATTCTCACACAAAAAAAAATGCTTTTTCTTTGTACTCGTTTGCAAAAACAGTTTGAAATTAACTAATAGGCAGATATTCGAAAACATGAGGAATATACACCCTCTATATACACACACACGATCTTATTTATTTCTGTGTCCCGCTTGCATCGGGGTAGCAGTGACTTAAATTCATTTGAGCCTCATTCTGACAAAAGGGGGCTTAATGCATCTCCGTAATGCGTCATACCAAGCAAGCCATGACATGATTATGGATCCATAATCGCCTTTTTTTCTATAACACTTGACTTCGTCATTAGGTCTACTGGTCCTTTGAGATTCAGAAAATTGCTCAATAGCGAAAAGTTTCGGCCCAGGTCAGCCTGCGCGGACTGCGCAGGCTGACCTGGGTCGATACTTTTTGCAGATGCATTTAGCTCCCTTTTCACAGAGCATGGCTCATTTTAACTATTCCAACAAGTCAGTTACACAGATAGATAAATCAGTGGATCACTGATAAATGGTTTTTGGTCGGAGGCTCAAATCACAGAGACACTTTTATCTCTTTACCATTGAATTATAAAATTGCAATCTGGATCTTAACTAAGTCTCTTGCAAACTTTTTATTGATAATAATGTATACCTAATGGAAGATGAATACCATTTTTTTATCAGTATGTCCAATTTATGGAGAATTCCTAAACTATACTTTCAAGAAAGATGGAAAAGGGCAAATCCAAGTCAAAGATAATTTTACGAGATAATGCAACACAATGTACCTTTACATATAACGTCAGTGGTTAAATATCTCCCTGAAGCATTTAAACTTCGAAATTCATTATTAAATGATGATATGCATATTCGTTAAATATTTGGAGAAAGTCATCTGTATTTCACACGTAAACTTATTTATTTTGACGTCACTCATATTTTTTTACTCTTTAATATGTATCTCCTATGTATAATGGGCCGGAGGCCTTAATTGCAAATGAAAAATTGTCATTGTCAAAGATCTAGAAGGAATACGTCTGACACTTCTTTAAGCTTCCTCGAAGTTAAAACATATTCCAGTAACGAAGGTGTTTATAATGATCTGGGAAGATATCCACTTTACATCAATAGATATGGGCTATAAAATAGATATTGTTTTGAACAGCTGTCTACAAATACCGGTAATTATATTTGAAGATATATTTACAGAGTGCTGCTAGATGATTGCAGCAATGGTGTAGGAAACTGGCTAAAGCAAGTGAAAGGTATTTTATGAAACAATGGCTGCCTGTACGTATGGGAAAACCAATGGAGTATAGATCTAGATAAGTTTCAAATGTATTTTAAACAAAGACTGGTCGATAGCTTAATAATAGAGTGTAGTTTCAGACTTGCAAGCCAACGGAATATTGACTTCACATGAAGTAATTAAGCTGCAATTTGGTTACGCACTGACTAAAATACGTATGTTTATCTTCTCACTCCTTAAGAATCGAATCTGGTACATGTATATGAAAGAAACTGTCTTGATAGATCCTTACGAACATGTTAATTTTTAACTCCGCAGATATGGACGAATGCCATTTTATCATTATCTGTAACTAGCTTTTGGACTTAAGGGTTGAATATATATAAAGAAATTCTATTATACGAAGCAAAGTATGTTTAAGCGAATATCCCTATTACAGCCAAATAGCCACAAAACACGGGTCTTTTTATTAATAATTTCTGTAAGGCTATTCACTGGCATGTTACTATGTAGATTATGAGAAGGAGAAGCTATATTTTAACTCCTTACCAAACGACAAAATTTTAGACTAGTCCAAATTGAAAGCGACTGCAGACGACAAAATAAATGTGATTGAAAAACTGAAATTTGTTCTGGGAAGGGTAGGAAACATTGTGGAAAAAGGAGAAAATACTGGTCACCAGCATTTTCTCCTTTTCCCACAATGTTTTCAGAAGGCTTCTTTATGAGGGTCGTTAAAAGTCGTGATTGTGCGGTAAAGGGTTAAGGCAATAAAGTACGTTCTATTTGTCTGTCATCATGTAAGAAGGGTCGATGAGTTCACCTAGCTAACTATTTACACCAAGAGAACAGAACAGAACAGATCATTTTATAGACTTAACCTATACAGGTCATCGTCTCAACATTAACTATCAAAACCTCAAACGACAACGTGAACCATACAGGAGGCAACAAAATCCGATGCACAAAACATACATACATATAGAAAAATAGAAACTGAAAATTAATTCACATATAAACATTTAAGTTTTCATACTTCTAAGGCCTACTGGTAATATAACTGGTATAATACTGGTACTGGTATAATATATACTGGTAATATAACATACGCATACATGGAAACTGGAACTAATCTAGACATAAGCATTTGAGTTTACACAGCATCTGAAGAGACAAACAATGAAACACTTCTCCAAGTGTCAATTTCTCCTAAATGCTTAACCCTTCACCTGCTAAATAAGTTAAATGAAACTGTCCAGCAATAAGTACGAAACCCAAACATTGCAATTTCAAACTTATTTTTTGTGAAAAATATCTCTTTATCGGAAAGTATAGATCCAAGATCAGACTGCACGTTTTATGCAGTCTGACCTTGACCTACACTATACAAAAAAGTCACTGCCCTTGAGCCGCGCTTAGCAGCCTAAGGGTTAACTCTTTACCAGACAGCAAAATTTTAGACTCGTCCATATTGACAGCACTTGTAGACGGCAAATTTATAGTGAGCCAAATGATAGGGTTTGTCTTTCAGAAGGTAGACACATTTTTGGGAAAAGGAGAAAATGCTGGTTACCAACATTTTCACTTTTTCCAAAATGTTTTTAAGAACCTTCTTCGCCAGGGTCGTTAAAACACGGGATTGTTTGGTAATGGGTTAAATTAGTTTTGAAAGAGTCATTTTATATTCTGAATTGGTTCAGACATTACAAAAGGCTTCTTTCTCACACTGATTTTGACTGATGATATATTTGTTCTTACTGTTGTAGATAAATTTATCGGTGACCCGAGTTTAGTCCTTAGAGCGCTAAGCACAAATTTGGTAATGTTTGTAGATGGTAAAGATCAAGATCAGGCTGTTTTTAACGGACAGTGTCGATCTAGATCTTGAACTTGGATTTATCCTGTTAGCAATTGTGTGAAATATTCCGGAAAGGGCTTCTTTGAAATTACAATGCATTGGCCTGTTTTCCTGATTGAAAAAAAGTCCATTTTACTCGTTCAAAGTTTAAAGACTTACGCTGTATAATGTTACAAATACATCTGTCGCACCAAGACAGCTCCTCAAGGAGAAAATTGACCAAGATTGACTTAGATCAGCTAACACATCTGCGATATCCTTTTTTTTTTTTTTAACTTCTTTCCAACCTTAAGCTGTCTCACAAAATATTGGACAGGGTAGATCCAAGATCAGAGTGCACGTTCTGTGCAGTCTATTTTGATTAGGAATGTCCACCTCAACCCATTCCCCCAAAAAAGTAGCTCGGCTCAGAAAAAAAGTTATCAGTACTAAGATTGATGAGAACGGCTGTACATTACTGAGAGCGAAATCTTAAGCTGTATAATTTCAAACTCCGACTTCGCTAAAAGGTAAAGAAAAATGGTTTTCCAAACTTTCTCCTTAGCTTTCAAACTATTAAAACTTCCACAATTAAAACAAGAGGACCATGATGGTCCTATATCGCTCACCTGAGTACTAAGCAGTACAGGTTAACAATGAAGATAAATACCAAATACTGAAGTTCAAGGCCAAATGATTATGAAAGAGAGACAACTCACAACTTTAACAGAGGTCTAGGCCTTTGGTTACCCAGAAAATTTTCTTATAATTGCACGAAAGATACCTAAGTACAAACGTCTAAGCCCCGCGGCTGGACCTGTAATGATCCCAGGGGCATCTTGTGTGCAAAATTTCTTGAGGTCCACAAGGTGATGCTTCATGCAAAGTATCATAGCTCTAGGTATTTTGGGTTTAAACATAAAGATTTTTCAGTTTGCATTATATATACATGTAGATGCTACAGAGTAAACCAAGTCAAATACAGCAACTCTAATTGAAGGGCAAATAACTCATGTTGTTTGGGTCTAATAAGACCCATAATCAAAACCCATCCAAGATCTTATAGTCATATAAATTTTTACCAAGTTTGGTACTGATTGGTATATATTTGTAGATGCTAGAGTGTAAACAAAGTCAAATATGGAAATTTTGTCCAATTCAAGGGCAAATAACTCTGGATGTTCTGGTTCAATTTGACCCATAACTGAACTCTTCCGAGACCTTATGGGAATATATATTTTGACCAAGTTTGGTACTGATTGGTCAATATTTGCAGATGCTAGAGTGTAAACAAAGTCAAATATGGCAAATTTTCTAATTCAAGGGCAGACAACTCAGACAGTTCTGGTCCGATTAGATCCATAATTTAATTAATCTGAGATCTTATGATCACACACACTTTGACAATGTTTGGTGCTGACTGAGTAATATTTGTAGATGCTAGAGTGTAAACAAAGTCAGATTCAGTAATTTTTGCTAATTCAAGGGCAAATAACTCCTGATGTTCTGATTGGATTTGATCCAAAATCGAACTCATCCGAGACCTTATGGGCATATACATTGTGGCCAAGTTTGGTACTGATTGGTCAATATTTGTAGATGCTAGAGTGTAAACAAAAAGATTTTTAAAGATTTCACTCTTTATCTCTATGTGAAATCCGAGAACCCACAACATAGGGCCAATTTCAACAACAGCGCCATAATTTGAAGTATTTTAGTAGAGGGCTATTAGATGATGCTACATGCCAAATATGAAAGCTCTAGCCCTTACGGTTTGGGACAAGAAGATTTTTAAAGTTTTTTCTCTCGGTTGCCATGGCAACCAGAGTTCTTCATGGAATTCAAATCTTTGAAGTATTCTGAAAGTGCATCACCTAAGGATCATTTCTGTGAAGTTTCATTGAAATCTGTTGGGCGGTTTCAGAGGAGAAGATTTTTTAAGTAATTGTTCACGGACGGACGGACGGACACACGGACGGACGGACGGACGCCGGACAACGATCGATCACAATAGCTCACCCTGAGCACTATGTGCTCAGGTGAGCTAAAAACTGACAGGAAAAATCAATATAGATATGTATCTCATTTACATACATCGATCTCTTGAGAGTACATTTATTACTAGAGGGCGTGTTGTCTATGAACAGCTGTTTGTGAGTTAAATAAATAAAGTGATGAATTAGTAAAAAGTTTTAAGCACAAAAACCCATTCCTTACAAATTAGAAACATTTTTACTTAATTTGAAAACTGTTTCAACTTTCTTAGCAAAGATGGTTATGATGGGGCTAGACCGGATGTTATAAGGTAGGCTAATCCACAAGCAGATTCTCTAGAATGGTAGGAATATGCATGTTGTTGAATTCTGTATATTCACCAATCGTTCTTAATCCTTTACCACACAATCCAGACTTTTAACGACCCTCAGGGAGGAGGCTTTTGAAAACATTTTTAGGAACAGGAGAAAATGCTGATAACCAGCATTTTCTCCTTTTCCCAAAATGTTTTCTACCCTTTAAGAAACTAATCGCATCATTTGAACCATGTTTAGTTTTTAGTCTTATTCTCAAGAATTTTCGTATATTTGAAAGTAAAACAGTTTCTGATTGGCTTAACCAAACGGTTTAACAAACCGGAAGTTGCGTTACTTCCTAAATCTAGAATTGGACTTAGAATGTTCTTAAGAATGGTTGATAAATACGGACCCTGGAGAAGGGGTAGAAAACAATGGGGGAAAAGGGGTGTCAGGTTGGTGTCAAATGAAACCCTGATGCTGCTAAAATGAGTCGAAATAAAACGTGACCGTTTCGAAAAAATTGTCCATACTGTTTTGTGATTTTACAAATGTTGTACATAGACGCAAGAATGATAGAGAATCAAAATAAGACGTCAATACCGTAAAGTCCCAATTACTTAATCAGGATTCAGGATAAGGACCGATTATTATTCCGGACAACCCCCGGTTTTTTACAACCATAACGAGGAAGAGGGGTTTTGAGAACTTGTGGGTGAAATAGTTAAAAGCTTGCAATCAGCATTCCCTCCTTTTCCCTCGATGTTTGCTACCCATTCAGAAACAAATCCAATTATTTGATCCACATTTAATATTCGGTCCGAACGTCAAATCAATATGGAAAAGTCTAAAATTTTCTCCTATGGTACAGGGTTAGTCGATGTATTTCAGTAATTGTCCATTAGCTAAATCCAGATCTCCCTGTAATTGGTTTAACTCTTTACCACACCATTCCGAGCTTTTACCTCAGGTAGAAGGCTTTGGAAAACATTGTGAGAAAAGGAGAAAATGCTGGCAACCAGCATTTTCTCCTTTTCCCACGATGCTTTCTACCTTTTCCGAGACAAAGTTCATCATTTGGTCACATCTAATTTATAATCTGCAAATGCTTTCAATTTGGACCAGTCTAAAATTTTGTCGTTTGGTAAAGAGTTGAAACTTAATCGGACCTGATTAGTTCAACGTGAACGCAACTTCGCTAATAAGTACTTTTCATAAATCCATCAGGCTGCAAAGCGCGACTCTAGGCAATTTTGCGGACGGTGTAGGACAAGACCAGACTGCACAGAGCGTGCAGCCTGATCTTGGATCTAACCATCCGATATGGTGGGTATTTTCTCAAGCGAAAAGAACTTTTAAGATCACAATTTTTCGGCGTTTACTATCGCTTGGAAATTTACATTCAATTTATTTAGCAGCTTAAGGGTTGAAGCCAGACCATTAAGGTAACTCACGTGACGTTTTATACTATTACGAAGACCTAGGCTTTACAAAAGAAATTCTACGTTATTTATTAGTCTCCATTAACCCTCAATCTGTTTCAAAACGTAACAAAATTAGTGTTGTCCAATTTGAAAGGACATGCAGACGACAAATAACTGTGGCTAAAGTGACGAAATTTGTCTTTAAAAAGGTTTAAAAATAAAAGTGGCTACCAACATTTTCTTCTTTTCTTACAATGTTTTCAAAAGCCTTCTTCTTCAAGCTCGTTAAACATAGGAACGATCTGGTAAAGGATCAAATTGGATCTCACCACTATAGTTGCTTTTGCAGCCAGTTTAGATCAAGACTAGGCAGCACAAAACGCACAGTCTGATCTCTTTGATCTACACTCTCGACTTCGCTAAGACAATGTCGACGTAAGAGTTACCTTGATATTGCTCTTATTGGTGTTTCATTTTTGGAATTGAAATATCCGTCGGGTTTTTTTTTTTTTCGCTTTACGGGTAAACAAACGTCAAGGGGTAAGCGACGCGTAACCCTTTACCAAACAATCTACATAGGCTTTAACGACCCTGAGAAACGAGGATATTGAAAACATTGATGGAAAAGGGAGTAAACGCCGGTAACCAACATTTTCTCTTTTTCCCTCCCATTGTTTTCTACCACTTTTTCTACAAATTCTGTCACATTTGATTTGGTGTCTGCTAACGCTTTCAATTTAGGCAAGTCTAAAAATGTGTCGTGTACGAAATTGTTCACCGTGTCTGAGCGTGAGCCAATTATGGCTGCTTTTGTGCAGATTGCAGATCAAGGTCAAACTGCGAGAGAATGTGCAGTCGGATCTTAGATCTACAGCGTCTGATAAATTGCAATATACGACTAATAAGGAATCTGGCTAAAAGGGAATCTCTATATTTGAATTGTATCGAACCGACTGTATATGAGCAGTGCTCTTGGAAAAGGGGGCTTAATGCATATCCTCGATGCATTATACCAAGCTAGTCAACACACCGGGATCCACAAAATCCATTTTGTCTAACAACCGAGTGAATCATGAAGTAGACTGGTCCTTTGACATGCAGAAAATTGACCAAGAGCAAAAAGTTTCGATTCAGGTCAGCCTGCGCGGACTGCGCAGGCTGACCTGGGTCGATACTTTTTGCAGATGCATTAAGTCCCCTATTCACAGAGCATGGCTCTTATATGTATCTCTTGCAACGTATTGGCATAAAAAAAATTAAACGCTCTGTAAGCTTTATTAAGATATTAGAAAGTGAACTTATCGCGCATTACTGAATTACATCGCAAATAGACTTGCTTTGACAGAGAATTGCAGAAGTGTTTTATCGGCGTAGCTGAATGTGCTAGCTTTTGACCTACTCTTTGGTACTGATAACAAATGAATAAATAGAAATTTGTGATTGGTTTAAAATGTAGACATGTTTATTGTAAGGGCACCTGCCTATTCCCTGGCAAATTTACGCCGTCCATCGTTTTTAAAGATATTTCTTGTTTAGCCTGACTGGAAAATATATCGTTCACTTATTTGACCTCCGAAGGGTAAAAATAGAATTAAGTACGTGTAAGCGTAATATTTTCTTCTTCTAGCCATGGAAGCCTTCAAATTAAAGGCACTTTTGGACTCAAAACTATACGAAAATTTCACTTGGTTGGCCTTCAAAAGTTTAAAGGAAATACTGTATAATATTTCGTGATGTATAAGAATACTTAAAAATATCGTATATAGGTGGAAAAAGCAGCACTTTTGGCTTTATATCACACAAACTCGTATTTTAAAATCAATAGGAAATCTGTTGGACTTATTTAATCCGAAAGCACTACAGTAAAAAGTATACCTTATTGGCACAAATCATCCCCCGTTTTATGTCCCTGGAGAAGATGGCTTTTGAAAACATTGTGGAAAAGCAGAAAATGCTGGTTTCCAGCATTTTCTCTTCTTTTCACAATGTTTTCTATCTTTCCAAAGACAAATCCCATAATATTACCCACATAATTCGTCGTCTGCAAATGGTTTCGGTTGGAACCGATTTGAAATGTGGTCATCTGATTAAAAGTTAACCTTCTTACAGAATTGAATGGGCATAAGTATAATAAAGCCTTTTTTGAACAAGAGTAAGAAATATCATGCGATTTTATGCCCCTTTTCCACATAAAACAAGGCATATGAATAATCTGTATATTATCGTCACAGAGGAGAGAATGACATAGAACGCCCTAGTATGACTTTGCCTTTGGTCCTCTCAAACATTTATTTACACCAGATAGGGTATATCTACATATACGATCCTAGGTTACTCTGTATAGAATTAAAAGCTCGCCGATAAATTCATTTATTTTACTGCAATTTAGTAATTTATATAATATCTAGATTAAGTATTTTGCCATTGTTTAACGTCTTGCATTGCCGAACCATACAACCGAAACGGGTGAATGATCTAATTAACCCTTTCCCAAACGACAAATTTTGGACTGGTCCAAATTGAAAGAGTTTGCAGACGACAATTTTAAATCTGATGAAAATGGCAGAAAGGTCTCAAAAAGGGTAGAAAACACTGTGGGAAAAGGAGAAATTGCTCGTTACGAGCAATTTCTCCTTTTCCCACAGTGCTTTCAAAAGACTTGTATTGCAGACACGTGAAAACCAGGGCTTGTTTGGGAAAGGGTTAAGTGGTTGGTAAGAATATATTTGACCTTATTCAATGATTGCTAAGAATATTTTTTGTGAAACAACGGCAGATTCTATCCTAATTCCTACTTTTTGCGTTTACCCATTTACCAAACAATACCATGCTTCACGTCTCCTGGTAAGGAGCCATTTGAAAACATATCGGGAAAAGGAAAAAATGCTGATTGTAAAGTGTTTGCTATTGCCCTCTTTATAGACAATTTAAAAATTGGGGGAACGCCGAAACCTTTTCGAAAGTAATTGCCCGCTAAAATGTTACTAATGAGACAACATTTGACCTTTTCTATGAGCGGGCATATCAACAAGGGCAAAATGGCTTTCTTAGAGAAAATTCTCTGTAGGTCATATCCATGGGAAAAATAGGTTAAATGGTCGTTTACCTCTTCAACGCCGTAGGCGAAAACAATTATTTTCGGGCAGCATAGATCAAGATCAGAGGTTACAAATCATGCAGTTTGACCTTAAATCTATATCGTCCGGTTGTTTAGTTAAGCTTGTAAGATAAAAAAAAACTGAGTTTCAGTGGATTCTATTTTAACTCTACCAAACGACAAAATTTTAGACTAGTCCAAACTGAAAGCATTTGCAGACGATAAAATAAATGTGACTACAAAATTGAAATTTGTCTTGGGAGGGGTAGAAAACATTGTGGGAAAAGGAGAAAATGCTACCAGCATTTTCTCCTTTTCCCACAATGTTTCCAAATGGCGTCTTTCACAGGGTCGTTAAAACACGGAATTGTGTGGTAACGGGTTAAGCCGTGAAAAGAGCTGAAGGATGTAAGGGGGATGTGGTAAGAAGATGGGTTTGGCTAACTCTGGTAATCCAGTGTATGTCATTAGGCCTGTATGACTTAACTAATTAGCTAATGAAACTCATTTGCAGTACAAGACCTTGTAACTCATTACTCCACAATTCCTAGTTTTAACAGAACAGAACATAATTTTATTCAGACTTGTACGTTACATACATCGTCTTCATACTATGCAGTACAAAAATTAACAAATGTCACGTGATTACACTGTCTCTTCATCTTAATGTATAAATACATATAAAATATAGGGAATGTGTGTGTATGTTTTTATGGTTTTTTTTTTTGAGAGTTCTAACTTGAAGAAAAAGGATAATTCCAAGAATACAGTACAAAAGACTTAATCATTAACAGTTTGAATGTATATAATGAATGAGTAAAGAACATTAAGTACTATCTATGACATTAATTTCAACATTTCTTACGTAAAAAGCTTGTTTAATATATCTACAAAAATTTCGTAATACATTCTTATCTACTACTTGAAATAACTGACACAATTTGAACATTGACGGTCTTAGATAAAATTTCTTGTCGAGATATTTAATCGTAATGGAGCATATAAGGGGCAAATAAAAACAAAATGATAAATGTCTTCAACATCATGCAAATCGCAAAAAATGCAATATCTTTCGTTCCTTGGAACTCTGTTTGGTCCATATCTACCTGCCTGAATTCTTAGTGAGTGAGCTGATAATCTCAGTTTTGTAATATAGAATCTTAAGTCATAAGGTCACGACCCCGAGGAAATAGTCTTTTGATAACCTTACCAGAGCGTGGCTCAGTTATATACTGTATTTTATCACATATTACCTCATGCAGATTTGTTTTTATACCTATGATTTCTTTGATAATAGTCAATTGTATTTTCGTTTTTGCGGTTCCGTTTCTGGTTCATTTGTAAGTTTGAATGCTTAAATCCGGAGAAATCATCCACAGCCTGTGCCAAGTTTTGTATTACTTCGCCATTTCGTGGGAAAATGACGTTATTATACCTATACTGCGTTGAAAGTCTTTTTATAATTTGCATTTTTAACAACAACGTGTAATGCTCTTGTGGTTATTCTAAGTCAACAGATTTGGGAAAATAAACCGGTTCACTCCCTCAAGAGACTTAGTCATTCCAGATTCGATGTGAATGTCACTTGTTCTTGTGCATGTACACATTTTAAACCGAACTGCCCTTGACAGTAAGCATGGACACGTAAAGGTATAAATATAGGCTGAAGAGGTGATGCAAAGTATTTACAATGTATGTGTCTGTCATTCATGTTGTGATAAAAAGGAATTAACATTCGTGTCTATGTGTCTAAACTATATGATGCTGCCCAAGGCTTGCATGATGATTTCAGCCAATCCAATTCAAGAAAGCTGATAATACATATACACACCCATGTGAGATCCTCTATTTACAAACGATGTATGTACTCATTACAACTAAAATATTACCGTAAGGTGACAAGGGATGGCTTAGAAACGTCTCACCACACACTTTTTGACGTTGCAAGTAAAGAGTTATCCCTTTCCCAAACGACAAATTTTGGACTGGGCCAAATTGAAAGAGTTTGCAGACGACAATTTTAAATTTGATGAAAATGGCAGAAAGTTATCAAAAAGGGTAGAAAACACTGTGGGAAAAGGAGAAATTGCTTGTTACGAGCAATTTCTCCTTTTCCCACAGTGTTTTCAAAAGACTTGTACTGCAGACACGTGAAAACCAGGGCTTGTTTGGAAAAGGGTTAAGCCTAGGTATCATGCCAACGTTATTTCTAGAAGCAAATTACTACATGTGACAATCTTTGAAATGTATATGTAACATATGTATGTATGAACCATGCTCTGTGAAAAGTGGGCTTGATGCAAAAAGGATCGACTCGGGTCAGCCTGCGCAATCCGCGCAGGCTAACCTGGGTCGAAACTTTTTGTTATCGGTCAGTTTTCTACATATCAAAGGATATGCCTACCTCATGATTCAGTCGGTTGTTAAACAAAATAGATTTTCTGGACCCATAATTATATGATGACTAGCTTAGTATAATGCACTAAACCCCTTTTGCCAGAACGCCGCTCATATTGAGGGTCAACGTACGATAACACGTAAACTTAAAAAAAAAAGTCCACTTACTTCATAAAAGCAATAACTCCAACTCTGGCAATATCATGTTTCACAATGTCCCAAGTTTCTCTCACGACTTGTTTATGTTCATCTATAAGTTCGGGTCGAGTAGCCCTCGAGGGTTGACTCTGCACTATATAGGACTGTTTTCGCTCATCGTTCATATACAAACGTCTCATTTTGGATTGGTCACACCCCATTACATAGTTAGATCGAACTAATTTGACATGTAACTCCTCCTGTCCATGTGTTTCTTTTTATGTCGATATTTTCTTTTTTAAGTTTGTATTAAACAATTAGACAATTTTGTTTGTCCTACGGAACAATTCGGGAAAAAATGAAGTAAAAGAATTAGCCATGTTCTGTGAAAAGGGGGTTTAATGCATCTGCAAAGAGTATGGATTCATGTCAGCCTGCGCAGTTGTCGCCACGAAACTGTATCGAAACTTATTGCTTTTGGTAAATTTTCTGCATGTCAAAGGACCATTCTCCATCATGATTCAGTCTATTGTTGGACAAACTGGATATTATGTATTCATAATTATGTGATGGTGTAATACATCACGGAGATGCATTAAATCCCCCTTTGCCAGAGTATAGCTAAGATATTTTTTCACACAAGCTATTTCCCCTATTGCCACAATTTTTTCACGCCTATTCATTCGTTAAATTTTAATTCATCTGGATTTTTGATATGTTAGTTTTCAGTTTCAGAATCTTCTTCAGCAAAATTACTTGGAAAGTTCACGAGGAACTCTTTACTAGACAGTCTCACGTATAACCCTTTCCCAAACAAGCCCTGGTTTTTACGTGTCTGCTGTACAAGTCTTTTGAAAACACTGTGGGAAAAGGAGAAATTGCTCGTAATGAGCAATTTCTCCTTTTCCCACAGTGTTTTCTACCCTTTTTGAGACCTCTCTGCCATTTTTATCAAATTTAAAATTGTCGTCTGCAAACTCTTTCAATTTGGACCAGTCCAAAATTTGTCGTTTGGGAAAGGGTTAAACGATACTGAAAAGAAGGTTTTTGACAATATTGTGGGAAAAGAAGGAACAGTTCATAAGTATTTGTCGTCTGCATATGCTTTCATTTTGGGCACGACCAAAATTTTGTCATCTGGTGAAGTGTTCGCACGTTTTCAATCTTAATTTAAAGGGGCATAAAGCCAGATTTCATTTCGCAAAGTGTTTTAGAAAATCGTAACTGAGACTACTGCCCTTGATTTGCATGCAAAGATGGCTTCAAAAGTAAAACATAGGTAGAAATACACGTAGAAAACACGATGAACTACCGATTATTTTTTTATTCCGTTAGTAACGGTATACCTGTTGTTTCATAATGAGGGATAAATACATTTTAACACGGAAAAATGGCCATTAGCTCCATGGTTCGATGGTAGAATCACCGACCATGGTTTTGATGGATGTGGGTTTGAACCAGAAGATTTTTTTTTTTTTTATTGTTGTTGTTGTTATTGTTGATGATGTTTCCCCAACTAATGGTAAACACTCACGTCCATATGATTTCTCCTTACAAAATATCGACATTCTCCAACCACGACTCCCTCTTAAAAAAATGGGCCAAAATCTGGTTTAATGTCCCTTTAAATGTGTTCTCTTTGCCTATAAACCGTTTCATTATTTTTTTTACAGTAAATGGTAAATAAATTTATTAAATTCAGTTTACTGTTTCAACAATGTGTTGCTTTCACCTCGTAGGAGAGAGACATTGTATCAGCGGTGGTCTGAGGTTACAAAATCACTCATTAATTGAATGAAAACTCTTTACCAAACGACACAAAATTAGACTTGACCAAATTGAAAGCGTTTGCAGACGACACATTGAGTATGGCTCAAGTAATTAAATTTGTCTCTAACCCATTACCAAGCAACCTCGACCCCTAACGACCCTGTCAAAAAGGCTTTTGAAAACATTGTGGGAAAAGGAGAAAATGCTGGTAACCAGCATTTTCTCCTTTTCCCGCAAAGTTTTCTATCCTATCAAAGACAAATCTCATCATATGTGCAATGTTTGATTTGTCGTCTGCAAACGCTTTGAATTTGGACCAGTGTAAAATCTTATCATTTAGTATTTTAAGTCTTTAGAGGGTAGAAAACATTGTTGCGGAAAAAAAAGGAGAAAATGCTGGTAACCAGCATTTTCTCCTTTTCCCACAATGTTTTCAAAAGCCTTCCACCTCAGCTTTGTTAAAACACTGGAGCGTTTGGTATTGAGATAATGAGTGTAGATTATTTATCTGTCACGTTAGTCCGATAATGAATACCACACGTCAATTCACTCTCTTGTTTAATTAATCAGTAAATACTTGTTATTATTCTCTCATTTCAGAGTTAAAAGTAACCCTTTTACACATGGTCCTTATCTTATGATATCATAGTTGTCGAAAAAGAGTAAAACTGTAGTTATGCAAATATGCATATTTAACGTTCAAGAATAGTGGCTTATTCAAAGAACTGGTTGAAACATGCGTGCCCTTGGACTAAAGAATTGGTTGAAATATGCGTGCCCTTGGACTATAGTAGTAGTAGGCAGTAGCAATCCTAATGATTCATAAAATACCTCAGAAGTGCTGCTGCAACCATTTTGGAGGAAAAACATCATTTATGTAGCAGTGTTCTGCCAAGGTGGGTTCTGGGACTTTGTCCCATAGTATTAGAACAATGGTCCCTCATGATGCTCGCAGGAGGGACTGCCCCTGTCAAATGTCTGCAAGTTTACTGAACAGTGTTGTCCCCTAGGTTTTGACTGCGCAGGTTGACCTGGGTCGATACTTTTTGCAGATGCATTAAACCTCCTTTTCACAGATCACGGCTCGCGTATAAAAGCCTAAAAAAACCGCGGAGACTGAGACTCAAAACCTAGGCTTTCAGAAACCACAGGCTACCGACGGAGCTATCCTCTCGACTAATTAATGTGTTAAAATTAATTTACACCATCATGTGCAATAAACTTACGCCTGTGACTAACAGAAAATAAAAAGTTTCACAGAGAAATATCGAAAATGAAAATCTACATCCTTACTTTCCATCAATATCCTAGTCTAAAGATTATCATTGTAGGCGAATATAAGATATAAATTTTGTAGATAATTCTGTATACAAATCATAATAAATAGAAGAATTTTAAAAAAAGAAAGCCGAAAGGAAATTCCGTTACATGCCACCTGAACGCCCATTGGTATTTCGATTGATAATCCGTGCACATTTAAAATTCAAACTAATATTTTGTTCCTATTCGTTAAAGAGCCATCCAGGCTTTACGATACCAGCTGCTTTGTTGTATAGCATTTTTCACATGGAGAGAATTTGAGATTCGGTTCATACAGTCAGTCTATTTTATACATAAAACCCTGTATTGATCAGTGGTTCCCGTGTTCTTACGAACCTGAGAAACACGGTTTTTGAAAACATAGTGGGTACAGGAGAAAATGCTGGTCACCAGCATTTTCTCCTATGCCCACAATGTTTTCTAGCATCTGATTAAAAAGTCCAGACATATAAAATGTATTATTTGCAAAATGTTTTTTATTTAGAAAAAAATCCAAAATAGAGTCGCCTAGTACAGGGTTAAAAGCGGGTCTCTGATACTTTCCAATACCGGTATTGAGGCCAGTGTAAAATACGAGAAGGCATACAGATTTTGTTCTATATCCGTATTCACATAGGGATACTCTAATATGACAGAAACGTATTTTTGATTTTATTGCAGCGGAGAATGGTATCCATTAGTACGAAAAATGTCGTTTCAAAAATGGAAGTTTATTGAATCAGCTATTTTCGAAGAAAACATCGAGTTATTGTCATTGCGCTGTTGTCGCCTGTCCCTGCTTCAGCGTCGTCGCGCAAAAAAATGACATTATATAATTTCTCTGTAATTACTGAAGATATTTACTGCAAACTCGGTCTAGTTGTTAACTATCATTTAACAAAGGCATGTAACCATCAAAATATTTTTACACAGTTATGCCCCTTTTTCGACTCAGAATTTTCACTATATATCAACTGCAGCCGCACGTTGGCATCCGCATGCGGTGCTCTTTGCGTCGTTTGCATCAAACTTGGACAAGTTGTTAATCATCAGAAGGGAACCTTGACAAGAAGGGTAGGTTACCATCAAAGTATTTTTGACAGAGTTATGTTCCTTTTTCAACCTAGAATTTTCACTGAAAATCAAGCATCCGCAGCCGAGCGTTGGCACCCGCACGTTCTTGTTTTATATCGGGCATACTTATTATACTAAAGAGGCAGACTGCACCTTTACTTTCTCCTTGAAACAAATATAAAGCCAACAACTTGACGTATTCGCCAGACTCTTTTCCAGTAACACAGAGTCCGGTAGTTCAGCAGGTACGTACAGTGCCTAAAATCAGGTAATCACTGGTTCAAATCCCCAGCTCAACCACATTCTTTCAGAAGATTGATGATAGGCATTGCAACATGATTCATTCCTCACCCATCACTGATCATTTAACCGACGATGATTATGCGAAAAAGCAGCCATTGGATTGGGGAAAATAATTGTGCGAAGTCCTGGTAACAGAAACTCCAGGAAAGCGTGGATAGGTGCTGTTTGCGCTGCGGATTAGCTGAAATAATGTTGCAACCAAATCATAAAACCTATCTCATTAACTGTGTATTTTCTTCGTCTAGTAACAGACAATTTGAACACATTCGAAACGAGTAATTTCTCCTCTTGCTATTTTGTCTTCACTTGTATTCATATTTAAACCCTTTACTACACAATCCAGAGTTTTAACCAACATGAGAAAGAGGCCTTTTGAAAACATTATGGGAAAAAGGAGAAAATGCTGGTAACCAGCATTTTCTCCTTTTCCCGCAATGTTTTCTGTCCTTTTACAAACAAATCTCACCATGTGAGCAATATTAGGCTCAAACTGTGAGCCTTATTTGTCGCGTGCAAATGCTTTCAATTTAGACAAGTGTAAAATTGTGTCGTATGGTAAAGGGTTAACCCATAGAGCACGGAAAAATTTAATTAACACTTTCAGTCTAAAAATAAAACCTGAATAAATACACATTCGGGGTTCCTCTTGTCCAGAATGTCTCAGCAAAGCGGATCTGTAGATCAAACATCAGACTGCACATTTTGTGTAGTCTGATCTTGATCTACGCTGTCTACAAAAACGGGTAAAGCTGTAAAAGGCGCTTAAGGGTTATAGATTATATTTTGTTGATAATTCAAATTTTGTTGGAGAATTTTCAAAGTCGTCCACTGCAAATATGTTTCAGAATGATATCAGTTCTGGTGTTCTACCGGAAGTGTATACCGCATTACTGTCAACAAAAAGTGCTGCCGCGATAAAATTTAAATCTCGACCAACATACGTGCATTCCAATAATTATACCTTTAGTCTGTCACGATCGCGAAAAGTTATGTAAGATTTCGTGAATCCTGCAATCTCTTACATTCTGTTTTGTCTGCATGATAAAAGAGAAGCCTCGTTCTCGGTTCTTTTGACACTGGTTTTTGTTGAAAAGAAGTCTAAACTTCGCAATGTGCAGGTTTTCGACGTAAAACAAGGAATATCTGAGCAATGCTCTGGCAAGTGGGGGCTTAATGCATATCCGCGACGCATTTTACCATGCAAGTCATTACATAAATTTGGATCCATTTTCTCCAACAAATTGCTGTTAAAATCCCGAGATAGAATGGTCCATGGACATACAGAAAATTGACCAAAAGCAAAAAGATTCGGTCCAGGTCAGCCTGCGGGGACTGCGCAGGCTGACCTGAGTCGATACTTTTTTTGCAGATGCATTAAGCCCCCTTTTCACAGAGCATGACTCATTTATATTCACCTTAAGCTTATTAGCTCTGCTGTTTTCGAAGGAAACGTTGAGACATTGTCAAAGCCCTATCGTCGTCTGCATCATCGACCTCTTTCGAAATAAACTGATATGTCGGTTATTATTGAACGTACTTGCTTTAACCCTGTACCATACACAGTCTCGAGTTTTAACGACCCTGAAGAAAAATGCTCTTGAAAACATTGTGGAAAAGGGAGAAAATGATGTTTAACAGCGTTTTCTCCATTTCCCATAATGTTTTCTTCCCTTTAACCCTTAGCCTGCTGAATAAAAGAAATGAAACTTTCAAACCGATTCCAAAACTTTCCTGTTCCAAAGGGATTTTTTGAGGGAAGATATCTCCTCATCGGACAGTGTAGATCAAGGATCAGACTGCACGTTCTGTGCAGTCTGATCTTGATCTACGCTGTCCGCAAAAGGTCAGTGGGTCGCGATAAGCAGCCTAAGGGTTAAAAGACAGAAATCATCTTTTGAGATACCTTTCATTTGACCCTTTCAAATGCTTCCAATTCGGTTGAGTCTAAAATGTTGACGTTTGCCAAAGAGTTAAACTAGGGAAAGTTGATAAACTGTTGAATTTGGAATCTACATCAACTGGTCCGTATTCACCAACCATTCTTGAGAATATTCTTAGTCTTATTCTCCAAGATTTTCTACATTTGAAAGTAACACAACTTCTGATTGGCTAAACCATTCGGTTTAGCCAATCAGAAGTTGTGTCACTTTCAAATATAGAAAAATGCTGGAGAACAAGACTAAGAACGTTCTTAAGAATGGTTGGTGAATACGTGCCCAGGTAACCTTCAGAATATTATCGACACAGTTACGCCTCTTTTCGACTTAGAAATTTCACGGAAAAAGCAATTGTAATCGAGCATTGGCAACCACTTGCAGTGCTGTTAGATTTAATTATACTGTCATGACAAAGTTGCAGAGCGCTTGTGAAAAAGATATCTTGTAGATAAATGGACTTGAGATAAGGCTGTGGACAAATGGACTTGAAATAATGTTGTGGACAAATGGACTTGAAATAATGTTGTGGACAAAAGGACTACGTTTAATGTTGTGGACAAAAGGATAGAAATCATACAATTTGGAACAAAGCTAGTAATTTGTTTTGATAAATATATCATTTAACAAAAGAATCCCTTCCTTTATCTCTACAGATTATACTGAAATCATCTTAATCTTATGGGGTACTAAAATGATAATTTAGTAAGACGTCCCTTTTGGAAGAAACCATTTCTTTTTCAATTAACAGGAAAACCCCTGTACAGCAAATACAAAAGGCTTGATATAGTTATTACATTGTAATATGTGATAATCTTAGAAAAGTAAACATTGTTGAACGTGAATAATTATAATCATGTCATCATCAATTTTTTTTCTTTCTTCTTTCTTTCTTTGTTCCATTAATTACCTCTCGAAAAATCTTCCCGTCTTGGTCAGAAACTGTATCAACTGATTTCTTGAGAAAACTATATTCTTGAGAAAGCCATCTACCCTTAAGCTGCTAAGCGCGATTCACTGACCTTCTTCGGACAGTGTAGATCAAGATAGACTGCACGTAACGTGCAGTCTGGTCTTTGATCTACACGGTCCGATAGAGAGACATTTTTTCTCTGAAAAATACATTTGAAATAGCAATATTTAGGTTTTTACCAGCGGCTTGAAAGTTTCAGATAAATTATTTATTAGATTAAGGGTAAACCCTTTTTAACGACTATCAGCTTGGAAGGCGGCCTCAGAAGACATTGTTGGAAAAGGAGAAAATGCTTGGCAATATCTTCTGCCCTTTCAAAAACGATTCCCACCTATTCAGGCACAATTAAACTGTCGTCTGCAAATGCTTTCAAGTTGCTAGAGTCCAAAAGTTTATTGTCTGGTATAGAGTTAAGGGCACTCCGTCTTCCGTTGTTATTTACAGGCACTGACGACAGATCCTATCGTGAGTTAGATTTCAGGATGTTACGTCAGCATGACTTCTGAATACGTAAAGCTGGTGACAGTTTTACTGACACTCCTATCGCTCGCAGACGACGAAAATTTAGACCTATCCAAATTGAAGATTTTTGCACGCGACACATCAGTGAAATAATCTGATTTATCTCTGTAAGGATAGAAAACATATGGCATTGATCAGAGCATTTGCCACAGCGATGCACATGGGATCGAAAGTAGTGTTTGAAACGGCGTAAAAAAACACACATACAAGTTTTCAATCTGTCGGCCGTTAGTGTTTTTAACTCTTTACCACACAATCCCGAGTTTCAATGAGCCTGGTGAAAAAGACTTTTGATAATATTGTGGGAAAGGAGAAAATACTGGTAACCAGCATTTTCTCTTTTTCACACAATGTTTTCTACCCTATTAAAGACAAATTCGATCGTTTGAGCCACATTTGAATTGTCGCCTGCAACCGCTTTCAATTTGGACGAGTCTACATTTTTGTCGTTTGGTAAAGAATTACTTCAACAGATGAGCTCAACTTCCGCAGTATTTAGCTTACATTTACTTGAATTTTACGGTAGGCCCTCTTCCTGAATTCTTTCAGCACCAAATGTATGAGCCGTGCTCTGGCAAAAGGGGACTTAATGCATCTCCTTGATCCATAATACCATGCACATTATTATGGATCCATTGAATTCTTTTTCTCTAACAACGGACTGATTCATGAGACACGCTGGTCCTTCGACATGCAGAAAATTTACCAAATGCAAAAAGTTTCGGGCCAGGTCAGCCTGCGCGGACTGCGCAGGCTGACCTGGATCGATATTTTTTGTAGATACATTAAGCCCCCTTTTCATAGAGCATAGCTCATATAAATCCGACCTCTATCGACGGCTGAAAATACAATCCACTGAAACTTCTTTCTCTCTTTTTTTTTTTCAATCCTGTATGTTTGACTAAACAAGCGGACGGTATGGATCAAAGATCAGACAGTACTTTTGTCAAATAATTGCGAATTTTTACATGTATCCTTACCTTTTTTAAAAAGTTTACACATTATTAACCAACAGTAAATTGGTATTCATTCACTCCACTTGGATACCGAAGCAGGTCAAAAGTCAGCTATGTCGAAAGAAAAACAAACATTTCCGTGTTTTGTTTGAAAGCTTATTTATTATCCATTCCATTTATTTGATGTGTTTACGGTTTATAAAGTTCCTTCCTCCTAAAGGAAGCCCAAAACATATTAATTTAGGCAGCACTTCTATGATTTCGAAAAGCTAAATATGTTTATCATCAGTTCACACTCGATTCCCGCCAATTTTGCAGCTTTGAATAATTTTCTGCATCATTTTCCAAATTCCATGTTTCTAACACGTTTTTTTTTTTTCTTCTTGAAACAAACTTCAAAGTGGCACCGAGAAAGCTGGTGAAATCTTATGTCAGTGTAAGAAAAAGAAGAATAGATGCTTTGAAAAGCAGAAAACTTTAAAGTATAGCCGATTAAGGTTAAGTCAAATGGGTGGGACGGGATGGGGACAGAGGATAGAATAGAATCAGATAGGCAAGGACATTGTCATGATGGCAGTATTTTGCTGTTGAAATTTATAGGTATAAAAAAAGGAAAAATATGTTGTAGTATTCTAAGTTTCCTGGTGCTTGTATTTGCCTCTCGCTGCGTAAGCAAAGTTGGGCATCTCGCTCGACACTCGGTCTTGCTTGATTGTCAAATTTTCTCAAACAGCACGAAGCAAATACAAGCACCTTGAAAGTTACGACAACACAATATTCCGTATGTATTAGACAAAGTCTTCAATTCTATTTTGTACCGAAAACTGTCGACGGTCATATCTCGTAGAACTTAGACTACAACAAGACTGTGAATTTTCATTGTGCCAAGCGGTAATTTATCTGTAATATAGGGTAGAACAGCACAGGCTTCAGACTGCAAATTAACCTGTTAACCCTTAAGCTGCTCAATAGATGAAGCAAAAATTTCCACCCAATATAGAAAAAAATCCAAATATTGCAATTTCAAAGTCGATTTCACCGGAAAAAATATAGTATCGGACAGAGTAGATCAAGGATCAGACTGTACCCAAAAGCGCCCCGAGTCGCGCTTAGCGGCTTAAAGGTGGCTCTGTAGAATTTTGGACGAAAATTTGAAAAAAATACATAAAAATCATTTTAATGCGATTAGAGCCTTTTTATTTACATTTGTAAAAACCAAAACGTCGAAAACCGTCCCATAACAAGTGAACTTTGAGATTTAATACGGGAAACACCGTCTATTTTTACATTAAACTGGCAGCCTGTTATCGATCTTCGTATCAACAACAGGTAACACCCAATGCTTGCAAGTCGAGTTTCTGCCCGGTTCGAGATTTCATGAGATAACGCGAGACTTGGAAATTTAAATCGTGATCTTTTCAATGCACGGAAATAGGCATTATCGATAAGGATTAAATTCTTTAGCCATTTTGATAAATTGATCGCGGTCAGAAAAATCTTTGTCTGTTATGAAAATCTTAGCCAAAGAGAGAATATTGCTCGGTTATTTCAAAACAAATTAAGGCATTCTGCTACGAGCTTTCTGATTGGTGGATTTGGTACATAGGAAAACCAATAGCTGCCGTCGATAAATCGGGTGTTGCCTGTTGTCTATCGGACGGCTAACGGTACCAGTTTATTTTTACACGACCGGATTTGACTGGCAACACGCTCATTTGCACACCGGAAATACACAGACGATGATTCAAACATGGCGTCAGCAGAAGAAAAGTATGGTAAATAATTACAGTTTTGTTCAACTTTTGCTCAAATAAAGAAATTAATCGGAAAACAAACGCCACTGTTTGATTTTTTGTTAAGAAGAATAAACAAACATTACATTTTAAGCTACATTTCACATCTATATACGCCGATATTGCGTGTGCGACGTGTTCTAAGGGTGTAGAGGGTTTTGTTCAAAAGGCCCGAAGAAAATGCAAACAAATGAAATACAGCTGCAATGCCCACCGATTTTCGTTTGCATGCGTTACGACGCTGATAGGTGAATTACAACTGATATGCAGTTTTAGATTCGTGTTTCTGTCTAATAATCAAGGATTATTCCTCTTTGTAATCGCTATGCCACCACTGGTTTATCATGGATCGCTTTGTTAAAGTCTATGTAGGCCAGCCTCTCCGTTCATCAGGCATTTCGATCATTTGGTACATGTACTTCCTTCTCAAGGTTACTTTTGAAAGTTGAAGGACATTATGAAGGAAAATCCTCTTTCAGGCTTGAGATGTCTATATTAGCAGAAAAAAAAAACACTGAATTTGAAAGTGTCATGTATGACATATAAACAGATAAGCGATAGCATAACCCAGTATTTTTCAAAAATAATTGTATTTCCCTAATTGTATATTCTAGATTTCGTCAGGGTCCCTCCCCTTCATCCTTGTCTGAATATTCAGCCACCAGAAAAAGATTATAAGCAGAGGAAAGTGGGTTGGAAGGGGTAGAGGAAGAGGTGCCTCCAGAAGAAGGGGAACTTCTAAAAAGCCATGAGGAGATGGATCCGAAGAGATAGGAATGGGTACCAATAGAGGAAGACGAAAAAAAGTGGTGTATTTGAATTGACAGAAGACGAAATGCAGCAATTTGAGAGACAAATATTGAATAAAAAGAGTCGAGCAAGAGTATGTTTTATGTAATTTACCATTTACTTTGCTTAAAGCCGAAGTAGAGACTAAAAGTAAACAATGCAGGTGTTAATATACATTTTAATTTTTACATCATACTATTAAAAAAATGAAATTACTGTTGAAATGATATTCTCTTATTTTATTGTCGGTCCAAGTGTTTACTGCTGGCAGAAAAATGAATTTCAAAACTAAGTAAACATAGGTAAAAGATAGAGCCATCCTAACAACTTTTAACTTTTTTTTAACAGTAATTTCTGTAAATGTTTTTATTTAAATACTTTTTAACATCTGCATTGTTTACTTTTGACCGCTGTTGGCCTTTTTTATGAAAGGAAATCTGGGAATAAGATCAATAATGAACGCATCCTTCGGCGGCTATGCTCGATAAAAATGTCAGAAATGCAGTAGAATGCAGTAAAGTGACGGTCGACACTGACCAAGTTTGATTTGCAGGTTTCAAAATAGCTTTCCGGGTACAGAGTGTTACCGACATGATTTTCGGAATGAAATACAACAAAACTTAAACGAAACTAAAAGCACTAGAAATCTGTCAAAACAACGACATTCAAATAGTTTGAGGCGGTCCCTTACCACTCGATCAAAATTTTCTCCACTCGTCTGTCGTGCTCACAGTTGTTCCCTTCCGTTATTTCTGTCCACCTAATAATCTGGTCACGTAAATTTACCATTTAGCGTCTAGTTTTACGATTTACCATTTACTGTCTAGTTTGTGCTGATCTTCGTCTTTCAACGGCCAACTGCACCATTCACTTCAGGCGAGACGCCATTTTTGTTATGGAATTTAAGGTGAGCCTAAGGTCATAAAGTCATGTGACATTCCCACGATGTTTTGTTGAATTCTGACGCAAAATCTTAAAATATCTTAAGAGGCTACGTAGCCTTTTAAGGGAATACCATATAAAAAATATTTTCAGTAATTTTATTATTCTTATTTATTGATGATTTGCATTGTTTTTTCTTGGAATTTCAGTGGTATAAATATTTTTTGAATTCGGTAAGATGTTAACAATCTAAAGAGCCACCTTTAAGGGTTTATAAGGTTAATTAACAAGCTGGACTGTTTGACTCTTCCCGCCATATAATGGTACATGTCATCGGGCTAAATTCAAATGGTCACGAGTATGTCGTAGATTTACTCGTATTTGTACTTAGGCCTAAACATTGCAAAAGGTTTTAGACTACAATCTGACCTAAGGTTTGAACATTTATAACCTGGACAGTTTGACTCTTCCCACCATAATATTGAAACTGTCATCCACTCTCGCACAATGTACACAAATTCTTTTTCAGTTTTTTTATCCTTTCTACTCAAACATTACTCAGAACACCCGAACATAGCATTCACCCATATAATGCATTTAACGGTAAACTATACTGGTTACAACGGAGAAATTAAAAATGATGATATATTGATAACACTGATGCTTCTGAGGACCGAATATAGGTAGTTTGAAGATTTGTTCCTACAATTGTCGTGGACTGAATAATACTAAAAAACGATTTGATATATTCACACTCTTTAAAGAAAAGAACGTTGACATTTTATGTTTACAAGAGACTCACTTTTTTGAAGAAATTGAAAATAAAATTTATCAAGAATGGGAAGGAAATTGTTTCTTTAGTCATGGTAGTTCAAATTCAAAAGGAGTAGCTGTTTTGATAAAAAAAGGTACAGATATCAAAGTTTTGGCATGCAGAAAAGATACTAATGGACAGTTTATTGCTCTCAATATATCTTACAGCGACAAACAAATTATACTCGCAAATATATATGCACCAAATACTGATAACCCTGGATTTTTTATAAATGCTTTTAGTCATATTGATTCTTTTGGAAAAATGGATAATATCATTGTATGTGGTGACTTTAATCTTGTTCTTGGTAGCTCAATTGACTATGAAAACTACAAAGATTCTAATCATAACATCAATTCGAGAAAACTTTTAATTAAGACAATCAATGAAAGAGAACTTATGGACCCATTTAGACATTTGCATGGGGAGACTCGGAAGTATACCTGGAAACGCTTTTCATCCTTACAGAGAGGGAGATTGGATTTCTTTTTAACGACAAAAAGTTTAATTCCTTTACTCAGAAATTGTGATATAGACATATTAAGCTATAGATCGGATCACTCTATAATTGTACTTGAACTACAGTTTTCTAATCAAAAACATGGGAAAGGATACTGGAAATTTAATAATTCATTATTAAATGACATAGAATATGTTAATCTCATTAATAAAAAAATAAATAATATTATCTTGCAATACTCTTTACCAGTTTATGATAGAGAAAATATTATCAATATTGATCGCTCAGAGTTACAATTCATAATAGATGATCAACTTTTTATGGAAACTTTGTTAATGGAAATACGGGGGGAAACAATCTCATTTTCAAGTTATAAAACAAAAGCAAAAAACCAGAGAGAAAAACATATTGAAAACGAAATTTCTTTTTTAGAAACAAATTTAAATGAAACGAATAAAGATAGGTTATCTTCATTACAATCAGAGTTAGAAAACTTACGAAAAGAAAAACTACATGGCTCCTTTATTAGGTCTAGAGCAAACTGGGTCGACAGTGGAGAAAAAGTGACGAAATATTTCTGTAATTTGGAAAAACAAAATATTGCATCAAAAACTATTCCCTTTATAGAAACAGAAGATGGCAATCACTTATTTGAACAAAGGGAAATCCTTAAAGAAGCAAAACATTATTATGAAACTTTATATAATGAATCAAATAATTTGATTGACGTCAATTTAGAGGATGACTTAAAAAACTATAGTTCAAATAAGCTAGACGAAAAGCAGAAGAAGGAACTTGAAGGACTATTACAATACAATGAGGTAACACATACACTCAAAAACATGAAAAATGACAAAAGCCCAGGAGGGGATGGTTTTACTTCCAATTTTTATAAGGTGTTCTGGAATAAGATAGGTCATTTTGTTGTAAGAGCATTAAATCACGCATTTATTTCTAGATCCTTTTCACCAAACGTTAAATTAGGAACTATAACCTGCATACCAAAAGATAATAAACCAAAAAAGTTTTTAAAAAACTGGAGACCTATCACTCTTTTAAATGCTCTGTATAAGCTTGCATCTGGGAGTATTGCAAATAGGATGAAACACGTTTTGGATCATATCATATCAAGCGACCAAACTGGGTTCTTAAGAGACAGGTTTATAGGTGAAAACACAAGACTAGTCTATGACATTATGCAATATTGTGAAGAACATAGAATACCTGGACTTTTAATGTTAATAGATTTTGAAAAGGCCTTTGATTCTCTATCATTTAATTTTATTGAAAAGACGCTTGAATATTTTAATTTCGGTGTAATGTTCAAAGAATGGATTAAATTATTTCTGCACAATACTGAGGTATGCGTACAAATAAATGGCTTTCTTTCAGATTATTTCAAAGTCAGAAGGGGATGTCGACAAGGTGATCCAATATCCGCTTATATTTTCATCCTTTGCACCGAAATTCTTAACATTAAATTTAAGCACGATAGAAATATAACAGGACTAAAAATAAAAAAAGAAGAATATATCATATCACAATTTGCTGATGACACAACACTCTTTTTAGACGGTTCTGAAAAATCGATTAAAAGTACTCTTGAATTACTAGAAAAATTCTCACATATTTCTGGCTTGAAAGTTAATTTCGACAAAACAAAACTTATATGGATTGGCAGTTTGAAGTATAGTACAAGATCTATCAAGACGAAATGGAAATTAACATGGGGGGAAATAAAATTTAAACTTCTTGGACTGGAGTTCCATGTCGATCTAGATAAAATGATAAAGTTAAATTTTGAAAGCAAATTCAAAAGCATTAATAACACTATAAATTATTGGAAGAAAAGAAAACTAACACCAATTGGAAGAATAACTGTAGTCAAAAGTCTTTTATTATCTTTACTCACACATCTATTTACTAGTTTACCATCACCAACGAATGAATTTATGAAACAACTGAACAATACACTTTATGAATTTGTATGGGACGGTACTGCTAAAATTAAACAAACTGTCTTCACAAAAAATTATATGGAAGGAGGTCTAAACATGATTGATGTCAATAACTATAATAAAAGTATGAAAATTAAATGGAAAACTAGTTGCTTGCGGTAAAAGTTGTCATAAATTCATGAATAATGTAATTGACACACACAAACTATTTAATTTTGGAATGATGTACTGTGAAAAAATTATTACCAACATAAGAAATGATTTTTGGATTGATGTTTTAAAATCTTTTATGGTATTTATCTCTAAATGTAGTTTTACAAAACTGCTGGATGTAGTTAACATGCCTCTGTTTTTTAATAGCAATATTTTGGTAGATTCTAAGCACATTTATAATAAAATATTATACGATTGTGGTATAAGATATGTAAAGGATCTGTTAAATGTAGATGGAAGTTTTAAAAATTGGTTGGACATAAAAACAATGACTAGAAACAAAGTGAATTTTTTAAATTTCTATAGCATTACAACATCAGTTAAAACTTTCCTTTCAAAAAATCACATTTTGATTAAAAAGGATGCTTTAAAAGGATGTCATAATCCTTCTATTAGTTGTTATTTCTTTCATATGTTTACTAAAAGTAACATAAATAAACATGTTTATAACATTTTGACACACAACGATGAAATACCTTCGAGTAGAGTTAAGTGGGACTCATTATATAACAACATAAATATAGATTGGAAGCAAGTTCATGGAAATGTGTTTAAATGCACAAAAGACACTTATACACAGTGGTTTCAAACAAGAATAATACATAGAATAATTCCAACAAATTCTCTGCTTTTTAAAATGAAATTGATAGATACTAACTCATGTACATTTTGTAAACAATATGAAGAAACTATTCTACATTTATTTCACGACTGTGAACACACCAAATCATTAATTAATAATATAGCAGCAATTTTAAGTACTTTTGACCATACACTGCAAATTGATAGTCGAACTTTACTTTTAGGCACACGTACATCAAACGTACCATTAGACAGGCTACTTTTAGAACTTAAGAAATATATTTATCACTGTAGGAATAAACAAAAAATACCCTCAATGATCGGCTTTAAAAATACTTTAAACTTGACCTTGAATATTCATAAATGCACAAACACACATGAAATTGACAAATGTCACATGACAATTGTAGAACATGTTTATCA
Organism: Tridacna gigas; assembly: GCA_945859785.2. Taxonomy (NCBI): domain Eukaryota; kingdom Metazoa; phylum Mollusca; class Bivalvia; order Cardiida; family Cardiidae; genus Tridacna; species Tridacna gigas. The sequence goes on along the minus strand of OX244029.2, from coordinate 9,005,039 downwards.
AAGTCTCCTATTGCCAGTATAGTGCACAGGTAGTAAATATTAACGAATTTCTATAAAATTTCTGAAAGATTCCAGTTTCTTTACTCCATATGCACATATCCACTCACCCACACACACACACATACTTATATCTATTTCATGTTTTTTTTACCCTGATTTCTGATTCTCTCTCTCTCTCTCTCTCTCTCTCTCTTAATAAGGCCACATTCAAGTGATGGAACAACTCTACAAAAAATACAATTTTTGTTAGGTATATGAAACATCTTTTGTTTAAGAGTACTAACAAATTATTTAGAAACCTACTAACATTGAATTGTAAGGTATGGTGGGAGATGGCCACGACTCCCATCATACCAGTTGACGTGGCTAATAAAAATCTAAAAACAAAAGAAACTGTCATCGGGTTGAATTGTCGCTCTTGATTATGTCCTATACGTGCATGTACCTAAGCCTAAAAATGGCAACAGCATGTCCTTTGCTTCCAGTACTCAATGATCGTATACACATGATGCTATTTCCATTCCATAATCCAACCGCCAAGTTTTATTGACCAATCATATTCCTTTAATTTCTTCACCGTGGTACTGAAATTTCCCTTTCACGAAGGGTTGAGGGAAACAATTGTCTGCCTGCAAAGTTTCGACCCTATAACTATCTAGTATCTATCCATTTATTCCGCCGTATGTACCACATCGAAGATTAATTACAGAAGTAACGACTTTTTCCATTCCATTTTAGAAATAAAGAGAAGAATATTGACAAATGACCGTGAGTCGTGTCGGCAGGTATTACAGCTAGGAGCGTTGGCTTATGTAATAGGTTGTTATGGGTTGTTATTGGGTTTTTTTTTAACCAAAATGGCCGTGTGTTATTGTCCGTCTTTAGATACACCCGCACAGGCGAGATGGCTTAAAGTTGTGATCTCCCGCAGACGGATATTTGCGCCTTGTGAAACACCACCTACAATGGAAAATATACATAAAGAAGAAAACGCTCATTAGAGGCAATTGCATCGATCAGGGCACATATACACGCATTCCTGGTATTTCCTTTTCTACATACAACACTCTGTCCGGGGCATTTATCACAATGATTGAGTCGTTTCGATATTCAACAGTGAGGGAGAAACGAGTATTATCGCATCAATCCTCTGACAAAATTCTGACTGGACCGGGATTCTAACTCGCCATCTCCGAGTTTCTAGCCCAATGTGATGTAGACTGTGCTATCAGAGTATCGGCACATTTACCAGAATAAGTGAAACAATGGTGAAATTATTTGTTTAACAGGATGTTTAAACAATGACATTAGAACACATGGTATATAAACTAGCAACTCAGCCGGTAGGAAGCAATTGCTTCTTTTCCTACGACGTCTTTCGAAAGCTGTCAACTGCACGGACCTGAAAGGTCGTACTTGTGTCGTGCTTGTATGGAAATGTATAGAGATGAAAACTCTAATAAGTCGGGCAGCAAGACAATGCCTAGTATTTTCTATGTATTTAACCCGTACCTCTGGAACCGGTATCGATGACTATCGCAAAAAATAGTTCGCGGTTTCTTTCTGAATGTAATAAGACTTATATGTTTGAAAACATAAACTAAGTGGCAGAAATTGCAAACAAAGATCAGCTTGCACATACGTGCAGGCTCATCTTTGTTTACACTTTCTGTCAATTAATTCGGGCGTTGCATAAGGCTGGATAAGTGTTTACAGAATAGAAAGTCGACGTCTTTGTTGATAGATTACTTTTCTTCAGAACTCAATTTCCGTGAGAATATATCCAGAAATCGTAGGCTTAAAATCAGATGACCCTGGATTAATTTCTCATTTTTCTCTGACATTCGTTCTTCTGTTTGAACAGTTTCTGTAATGAATTCTCATTTTAAATCATCACACAATTTCCGACCATTGATTTACGTAGTATCACAGTCTTTGGAGGCAGCCATGGTTTGTGATAAAAGAATCCCCAGCGTGTCTGCGTCATAGCCAGTGACTAAGCTGTACTTTAGTTTCATCTGAATCATGCTCTAGCAAAAAGTGGTTTAGTTCATCTCCGTGATGCATTATACCAAGCAAGTCATCACATAATTATGGATCCATTTTGTTTAACACAGACTGAATCATGACGAAGAATGGTCCTTGGACATACAAATAAATAACGAAAAGCAAAAGTTTCGAAACTGCGCAGGCTGACCTAAATCGATACTTTTCGCAGATGCATTAACTCTTTACCAGACGACCAAATTTTGGACTGAACCAAGTTGAAAGCATTTGCAGACGAGAAATTCAATTTAAAAATGGTAGCGAAATGAGGAGATGCTGGTTACCAGCATTTTCTCTTTCTTGCACAATGTTTTCAAAAGCCTTTTCTTTCAGGGTCGTTAAAACTCGAGACTGTGTGATTGAGAGTTAATGGGAGCTGTTCAGAGCTTTATAATCTCACCAAACCTCGGAAATGATATGATACTGAATCGCGTAAGGCGATAGCGGGCAAATTATCAGTAAAGAAGAAAGACGTAGCCCCCTAAATATTTTTGGATTTCACGTGAGAGTTTCGCAAAGACTTCTGGGAATGTCACATGATCCATAGCAGGCATCGACTACGAGGATTCGTATTTGCAAAATCAGTACGATTACGTCACATCTGACGAAGCAAGAATAGACAGAGTTACCTATTGCAAATGAACCATCCCGTTATTTAACACCAAAAATATGCATTTTACCTGAGTGTAACTGTACAGTTTCTATACGATTGCATAGAAAAACAGATCTATTCCACTTATCAATAATTTACAAAAACAAATAAAGTTTATTTTGCGGAATAAACTAAATAGCCCCCTTTAAACCCCCTTTTCAACGGGCATGGCTCATCTACGGAATCCATTGGTCCGTGTGGAGGTCTACGCTCATAGTATAACCCACCGAGGCAGAAACGTGTATGAATATTGAGAAACCACTAGCACTCCCTCGTGGAAAAAAAAATTAAAAAGGAGCCATATATATATCATTTTCGATGCTGTTTTAATCAGAGTATTCTTTCTTAAAATATTGGGCGGTTTTCAAACCCTATCAGTCTGCAAGTTCTACACGTAGATTATAGTTAGTTAACGTACAGATTTAACTCTTATTCAGCTTAATAACGTAAATGAAACTTTTGACCGAAAAGTAAAAAAAAACAGAATAACGCTATTTCAAACTTATTTTTGGAGAAAAAGATCTCCTTATCGTACAGTGTAGATCCAAGATCAGACTGCACGTTCTGTGCAGTCTGACCTTGATCGCGAAAGGTCAGTGAGTCGCGCTTAGCAGCCTTAGGGTTAAGGATATAGGTGCCATTTGGCGGAGTAAAGCCTCACCTTTTTTCATCTTGTAGTGTTTTTTTTTTAAGCTTTATTTGCCACGTCAGTCGGTATGTGAGGGTCGTGGCCATCCCCCAACATACCTTACAAATCAATGTTAGTAGATATTTTGTTAGTAGTACATATTCACAATATCATTATGTTTCATTACGTAAACAAATTTCAAGGTCTTTTCTTTTACAAGTTTACCATTTCAAATTTAACCAATTTACATATTAATTGATAAGCCAAACTAATGATCAAAAGGTGACAACAAAGCTTTTTTGTGATGAAAAAGTGGGGGGGGGGGGTGTTTGTTTGCGCGCTAAAATTGACCAAAAAAAAAGAAAAGTTTTATGTCTGTAATTTTACTTTTTACTCATTGATTGTGTTCGGTTTTGTCTTCATTCATTCACTATCTTAATAGGCTCATGGGAGGTTTTGTATGATATGTTCTACAAATGTTATGATACTTTCTACTTTTTCAAACATCTTAGTATTTTTGTAAATGTGTAAATTAGTGATAAGATGGTTCCTTAATCCGCCTATTGAAGGTTTATTTCTGCAATAATAGATATACTTTTTGATTTCCAAAAGAAGTATATCTAGTTTAATATTTGGTGCACTTGAGCCCAAAAGTAAAATAGAGCTGTTGATTTGCACAGTTTGATCAAAATTGGTTATTATTCCAGTGATTCTGTTTATCAAAGGTCTCGTGTATCTACATTCGTAGAATAAATGTATAATTGTTTCAGCATCTGTGCCACATAATGTACATAAATTTGTATCCATCAGCTTCATCTTGTAGTGTTAATTGGCAGAACAGAACCACACCATTTACATCTTGCAGGGACACATTTGACGAGGAGAACCTCACTATTTTCATCATGCAGGTGCAAATTAATAAAGAAAATTTGTGTAACCCTACCTGAAATAACAATAATGCAACAACAATTGTAGATGCAGTTACGTACAATGCTTTCACTTACAAGAGAAGGATCAGTGGTATGTATGCTCACACGTCAATCAGTAAACGATGTAAAAATTAATTTAGCTCACAGCTTGACCATACAACATCAAATGATGGTAACATCAGTTTGGTTATGCAACATTAAACTTTGGTACCGCCATCTTCACAACCCAGGATTCCATTCGTCGTATGTCACGTAACCAACGTGAAATCCATTAGATATTATCGTGATGAATTGCTGCCCATTTTGTGGAAAATCTTGCAGACATTTAAAAAAAAGTGAAATTCTGATAAATTGGACACGCAATAATTTGAATGTAACGGTTAAAGTGAAGTCATTTTTGAACGGACATGTTCTGAAAAAAAAGTGCAGCAGCAGTTCTTGTCGTTGATACGAGCAACTAGAAATGCTGCACTGTTTTTGTAGGAAAGCTATCATCCACGTTTGTGCAAAATCTAGTAACTAACTAGATAAAGACATGTACTTAAGACGGCACTTCAGAACCTTCTCAGCCTCACATAGAAAAAAGAATCGATATTGCAAAATATTTTTTTAAGCAATTGTAATTAAACGTCTCAGAATTTTATTCGCCAAATCTACTGTATCTATTGCGTTTACATAGTCAGATGATCTAATTAAAGTATAAATAGGGTAGCGATAATTTGTAAAATGGACAAAAAGAAATGAGAGCTCCAATGAAAAACATGTATCCTCATATAAAAGGGATATACACCAAGGAAATCCATGATGACACGGTGAAACAAAACTTAAAGATGAATCTCCTTCCCATGTCACTGTAAAGAAGTTGGTTACTGATTTCCAGAGAGGCAAGGAGACCATAGATAATGAAACACGGTGAGGTCGCCGAAGTCTGCGACCACGGAGCATTAGAATGAAGCAATGCACCACATGGTCAGTAATGATAGACGTGTTACAATCCGACACAGATCACTGGTCTCAGTGTCGGCTCTATCCATGTTGCTTTGGCCGATATTCTCGGGACGAGCAAACAGTACACAAGATGGGCTCCCCGTGTGTTGACCCCGGAACAAAAGCTGAAAAGAATGGACATTTCGAAAACATACTAAATAGTTTCAGACTGACCCAGCCTATTTTCTTCGAGAATTCTGATCACGAAGAGACATGGGTTCACCATTGGAAACATACCTGGTCTTCGACCCAACCCCACCCCCAATTTCTAGTGGGTTTCACCCCTTGCTAATGTAATGGCTCTGTTTTCGAAGACTATGAGGAATTCATCATGATTGACTTTTTGCAAAAGGTCAAACTATTGGCGGGTCTTATCATGCATCAGAATTGCGACATCTGAAAGAATCAATCAAAGCCAAAAGACGGGGATAGCTGTGATCTAGCATTCTGTTGCTGCAATACAATGTCTCAGTCTACACTGCACACGTGCCGGGGACTGAAACTGAAAGATGTGACTTTGAAACGTTGTCCCATACTTCTTACCAGATCTTGCAGTCCGATTTCTAACGTTCCCCCAAACTGAAATTCCACCTTCGTGCTCGCCACTTTCTACATGAAAATGGCTTCACTGATGCTGTTTCAGAGTAACTTGATGCACAAGATGTAGCCCTCTTCCAGGAAGGGATTGCAAAACTTGAACATCGACGGGGCCAAGTGCATTGAAGTTCGTGGAAACTATTTTGAAAAAAATCCATGATCAATGACCTCTCTTTGAGGATCCTTGCGAGGCCGTTTTGAATTGCCCTCGCAGACTTTTGACGCACAAATAATTACAACAGGTAAACTTAATACACAGATAATTCGACCTAATCTCTGGCTATATCTCATGCCACAGTTTAGTGCGATACTTCTGCCTGTAACGTGCAGGGCTTGTAATCCGGGGGTCGTCAGTTCGAGTGCTTTGTTTCGAAGGTTGGTAATTGCCATAAGAGTCCTTCCACTCTCATTTCAGAACATTAATTCAAGATGTTAATATAGAAAAGCAACCGACAGCTTGCGGGAAAAAAGGTTGCGACAAGTTCTGATGGAAAAACTCCAACGAACGTGTAAATATGAGTTCCGGCCGTAATAAGACTGAAATAATATTGAACAAATAACATTTGAGAAAAACACTTTTATAATGTCGAAGTGCGGACTCTTGTAACTATCTTTTTAATAATGTCTTGTGTATTCTATTGTCACTAATCGGTAAATTCAAACATAAAAAAAATCTTTAGAGCATCTACCACTTCACAGCAAATACGTTGAAACCTACCTAGTTGATTTCAGCAGTTCAGACAATCAGTCTGAAGTTATATCACGTAATGCCGAGTCAGCTTTCACCGAAGTGTAAAATATCAAAACCATATTAGGATTCTGACATTCAGTAAAACAGCCAGAGGTGAAAAAATAGACCATCGCACTAAAGACATATCTCCTGTCAAATTACAGAGGGATTACCTAGTTTGCGATAAAACATTCCATTTATCTTATTGTTCTCTATTCATCATCACTAATGAAAGGCCAATTTAAGTAATCTTTTTTTATAAATTTGCTATAATAATAGCTTTTCATGGTGTTGTTTTTTGTGACTGTTTGATTTACTGGTTCGTTTGATTTTCTAAAATTTACCAATAAGCAGTATTAATACTGCAAAAAATAGACTTAAAAGATAAAACCTATTTTTACAGTCCCTATTCCAATATGTATTTTGCCTTTTGAAAATGGAATAGTCATTGTTAATTATTATTTTGCAAAAAAAACCTAATCTGTCCATAGAACTAATATTCTATTGACTTTTTACCAAAACAATAATAATAAAACGTCCTTGAAACCTAAATAGAACAGGCTTCTTTTTTACTAGATGACATTTTTTTTACATGTAGCTTCTTTTACCAACTGGTTTCAGAGGTCTTGTCGACAAGGAACTATCTTGTTACCCACGAATATCTGGCTTTTTTTCTCCCGTGACTTTATCCCCGTATGGATTTTTACCGATGGCGTTTGAGTCTGCAAAGAACTATTACTGTACATAATGGCAGCAACTTTTTCACATTCTTTACTTTCAGACCCTTTTTTTCGTATGGCTTTAACCCTTAGCTAAATAAGTGAAATGAAACTTTCAGGCCGATAGTAGAAGCCCGAGTTTGCTATTTCAAACGTTTTTTTATCGGAGAAAAACATCTCCTTATTGGACAATGTAGATCCAAGACCAGAGTACACGTTCTGTGCAGTCTGATCTTGATCTACACTTTTGCTAAAGGTCATTAGGTCCCGCTTAGCAGTATAAGGGTTAACACTAGTGATATCTCTCTCTGACACAAAGGTCCGCCATTTGCCCAGTGGCTTTATCACCCGTGACGTTTTTTTTTCATTTGGCCTTTTTTTACCATTGGCTGTATAGGTCTCTGCAATGATCTAGACGTTTACGTTGTAGGGCCTAGCTTTTTTTATCAACAGGGATAATTTTTGTTTTCTCTTATCGGTATGACATATAGCCTTTATCGTCTAAGCATATTCTTTCTCGAATTGCTCTATATAAGAACTTTCCTTTACTCGCAATTCTTTATATAGAATTATAATATTGGTTGTGTTCCTGCTTGGAAAGCCTTCAGTTGCTTCTGTAAGCTGGCTGTTTGTACACTTCCAATGAAACATCGAATGAATAAGTATAATGATATTTCATATTCTCAAGTGTTTGAAAACGTGTTTTGACGACAGTGTAATATTTTAAGTATTTAACTCTTTACCACAAAATCTCGATTTTAGCGGCCATGAGAAAAAAGCTTTTTGCAAGCATTGTGGGAAAAAGAGAAATGCTGGTTACCAGCATTTTCTCCTTTCCCCGCAATGTTTTCTACCCTATCGAAGACAAATTCTATCATTAGAAGAAAAGTAACAACCGTGAGCCAAGGATGCTTAATGGTTCCGTCTGGTTTAAGAGAACAGCAGATCTGCTTCAGAAAGTGATTAACAAACGGTTGTTGTCCATAGTCGACCAGTTCTGTACAAGCTGTCAGAACTCGTCTTATGCAAGCTGCTCTGCATGCCAGACGACAGTACATCCGTTTAGGCCACGTACTGCTACTGAAACTACAAAGTAAACAGTTGCTACCGATATTCGAGTTACATATTGGCTGCCATGAAGTCCGAATTTTGATACATTCGAACATATTCTGGACGGCATTGATTGACGTGTTCGAAATCTCTTTTGAAAGGTGAACCCTGCAGTCAATGAGTGAGAATCATGTGCACATAATAGAACCAGCTTCCGCAAAGATAGATATTTTTCAATTATGTAAACTTTACGAGACGTCAGTGCCAAGACTTTATCAATGCGAATGGTGGTCACACCCGATACTCACAAAACTGTGCCAAAGAACTTGCGAATGTGAAAATTGCTTCTTGGGGAAAGACTAATGAAATTTGTTTTTACCTGTGATAAAATAAAAGCAAGGAAATGATATTTTCAAGAATTTGTTGCTACATCCTATCCTTTATTAAGCAAAAAATTCAAGAAATTTCAATTTATATCAATAAAGATACGGATCGAAATGTCCACATTTTCCACCAATCGCAAATAACTATTTATTCGTTCGAGACCAATATGGACCAGTACAGCTACACCAAAAAGGTATAGATTACTTTTGCGCCATGTCGCCGTCGTCCACAGTTTACTGACTTTATTCCAGCAACCCGTGATTAACCCTTAAAGCGCCTTTCACAACTCGGTTGCCTTTACGGCCAGTATAGATCAAGATCAGACTGCACAAAACGAGCAGTCTGATCGTTGTTTCTACAATGTCTGCTTTGCTGAAATATTCTGGACAACCTTGAAATCGCATGATTAGATGATTAGCGGTTTATTTCCAAACTGTAAGTGCCTGTTTTTTTTTTAATCGGCGTTTTAAGGGTGAAAGAAGCAGCATTTGCCATGAATAACAAAGATCATATAAATAAATCGCGGCCGTAAAGTGGATACTGTCGGCCTTATCGACTCCCCAATTGTGCAGTTAATCATGAATTCCGTGTGTGGGTTAACGAATTTACTTCATACACGGTGTGTCCATTCTCTCACAGTTCGTTTTACTGATAGGAAAAAAATAACAAAGATGAAATTACCAAGTTAAGACAGAACTGTCCAGGCAAAAACAACGTGATATATTTTTTTTAAAAAATATGAATTGATTACTTTCTCCATCTTTCTCATTGTTTGTAAAAACCATCCAGGACAAGATGTTCTATACATGTATGCATCCGAACAAGGTTTGTATGGTTTAGTTTCCTGGCCGGGAGCGGATCTATTAACAGCTGATGCGGATATACTCTAACGTCCCGGTTTGGTCCATGAATAATGATTGGCACAGAGGTTATTTAGACACGACCCAATTTAGTAGCCTCGTTGTTTCTGCACACAGGTCATATATCAAGGCCTTCATGTGGCCGTTGTAATCAACATAACTTTTAACCTTTACCAAAAAGTCACGTGTTTTAACGAACCTGATACAAAAAGGTTTTTTGAAAACATTGCGGATAAAAAAAAAAGAGAAATGCTGGTAACCAGCATTTCTCCTTTTCCCACCATGTTTTCCATCAACGACAAATTCATGTACTTCTTCAGACATATCATAACATTTGTTTCAAGAGGTTTATGAGTTATACTGGGGAAAAAAAGGTAAAGCTCCAATAGCTGCCAAAAGTATACAAGGCGGGTGTTATTGCCCACACCATTTAACCTGACCCAGATTAACATCATTTACATACATTGAAATTCTATTTTTAACCTTGCCATCCCACGGGGCTACCTTCGGTATATGTCCCGAATGGTCACAGAAGTATTCCGTACGGTATGCCCGAATTGAATTGCTTACCTGTTTATATAAGGACCTAACAGAGAACTAGCTCAAGCCTTCAGCGAATGCGAACTAAACTTGCCGAATAATAGTCGGAGTTCTATATAAATGCCTAGTTATAAATTCAGCATACAGGTCAAGATCAGGTTCAATGAAGTAGGCAATAAAATGCATTCAAATTTAAATCATGCCGTTTAAGAGTAGAGAAATAATTGTGAAGGCGACAATCTGTTATTGTACGGTCGGTCCAAGTGTTAGTCAATGGCAGAAAAATTTAATTTCAAAAGTAGGTCAAAAGTTGCCAGGTCGTACAATCATTTGTTTACTCTTTACCTGATTTTAAAATTCAGTTTGCTGCCAGCGACTAACACTTGGACCGACCTTACAATAACAGATTGTCATCTTCACAATAATTTCCGTAATTTTAAAAGGTATGGTTGGAATTTACATGCATTTTATTACCTGCTTTGTTTGGCCGCTTCTTGGCCTTTAATTAATTTTTAATAATAACTTCTGATAATTTGCTCCCTGGGACGCCCAATAAATGCCAACCTTAATATTTGAGTCCTGCCCAAGTTTTGCTCTTACCTGATCTGGTCCGTATTCACCAACCATTCTTAAGAACGTTCTTTGTGTTGTTCTCCAGAATTTTCTACATTGGAAAGCAACATGCTACTGATTGGCTAAACCATTTGGTTTAGCCAATCAGGAGTTGTGTTACTTTCAAATGTACAAAATCTTGGAGAATAAGACTAAGAATATGCTTAAGAATGGTTAGTGAATACGGACCCTGTTGAACCTAGAACCTGTTGTTTTAGAGGCTGCTTTTAATTCACACAATACACCAGATTGATGAATTACGAAAACTGAAATTACAAATAATGCTTTAATGGTATCGAAAAGCATCGTTTACACGCGTTCCCAGTGGCACTCAAAGCTTTTATGAGATCAAGAGCACCAGGGTCCGTATGTACACGCCATTCTTTAGAAGGTTCTTAGTCTTGTTCTCAAGAATATCCTAAATTTCAAGGTAACACAAATTCTGATGGGCTAAACCAGAATTTGTGTCACTTTCTAAATCTAGAATTAGACTAAGAATCTTTTTGAGAACGGTTGGTGAATACGGACCCAAAAGTTCTCTTTTGGATGCACTCAATAGTCAACCTTCAACACGGAGCTTGGCTTCATTTCAAGAAAAACCGAAACGTATGTTTTCATAAAGTAATTATCTTCATTTTACAGTGGCATCTTCTTGTTTGTTTTGGAACGAGAACTCCTTCTGTTGCGTTTGAATGTGCCAAAGATGACTTTTTTCCCCAATATTTTGCCAATGATTAAAATAATATGTCAGTCATTTGGATCATCAATTTTTCTCTTTTCTGTTCTCAACCGAGTTAATCTTTCTTGTCTGTTGTTGAAAAATAGCTTTTTTCTGAACAACTTGAGTTTAGGTTCGGATCGATTACCACCACCCTCTCTCTCTCTCTCTCTCTCTCTCCTTGATAGATGATACGAACACAATTTTCTCTCTCTCTCCGCTTGATAGATGATACGAACACAATTTTCTTACTCAACGTAATATGTTTGATGTCGTTATGCCAACATCAGCCGAGCCCCGGTAGCGCATGCGGCAGCGTTCAGGACTTGAGAACAGGGGATCGCTGGTTCTAATACCCAGCGTTCTTTCCGAGGATTGATGATAGTCGTTGAAACAGGATTCATTCCTATCTCAACCCTGGTCATTGTTTCAACAGTGGTTATGTGGGAAAGCAGCCAGTGGCTTGGAAAGAATATTATGCGAAGTACTGGTAACAGAAACTCCAGGAAAGTATGGATAGGTGCACTGGCCGCCGCGATATAACTGGAATAATGTTGAAAAGCGGCGCACAATCAATCAGTCAATGCAACATCAAGCTGTAACCCATTTCCATATTAATACTATGTTTGCAATCTTGCAGGAGAGATCTTTTGAAGGGAGCGCAATAGCTTGTTATATAATAGTTTTCATGTAAAACAAAATTTGTCGTCAGCAAATGCTTTTAATTGGGACCAGTCAAAAACGTTAATGGATTGCAACAACCTACATTCAAGGTCAACATTAAAAGTAAAGGGCTTAACTCCACAAAACAACCTCGAGTTTTAACGACCTTAAAGAGGAAGACTTTTGAAAAACTTTGTGAGAAAAGGAGAGAAAGATATCCAAGCACAAAAAGATTCCCAAGTGTTTATGATTGGTAACAGACGGTATTTCGATATTTAATATAAAGAGACCTGGATGGTTAGGCTTAGAACGTTTGCGAAATATTACTAAAGATTCAGACTTTGTCTTCAGAACATTCAGTACCTCAAAAGACATGACATTGATTCAGTCTAAAGAATTATATGTATGAATTGATGATGGTCATCTGGAATTGTACTTAAGGAATCAATTATGCATGACATGTTGGCAAAATAAGAATTCAGTAAATTTGCTTTCTCGTTCTTCAATAATCATCGAGTCCCTGGAAATATCATACAGAGGAGGGATAGATGTTGAAGAATGAGAACACATCAGAGATTTTAGTGTTTTACACCAATCACGTGATGACAGAGTTCCAGATTTTAATTTCGTAGACAACCACTCGAAATGTTGTACTTTACGTTTACGGACCAATGCAATCAATTCATTTCTAAGACTGATTACAAAGGGTTGATCTTTATTCGAGTCATGCTGTGTGAAAAGGGGGCTTATAGCAGGCTGACCTGGGCCGAAACTTTTCGCTATTGGACAATTTTCTGTATGGCAAAGGACCATTCTACCTTATGATACAGTTGGTTGTTTGACAAAATGGATTTTAATGGATCCCTAATCATGTGATGACTTGCGTGGTACAACGAAATACGGAGATGCATTAAGTCCCCTTTTCACAGAGCATGGCTCATTTGTATAAGGTCTTGTCCACGGTTCATCTTTCGTTCCCTTCTGAATGCAAAAGGTTAAAGCAAATGTAATAAATGTACTAGAATTATTAATAGAGCTGTTATGCACATTGCAAGAATCGTTTATCACTTTCGGACAACAAATTACTTTTTCAGCATTTAGCTAATGAAAACATGAATAGATAGTAAATTTCTGGAAATTAATCTACAATTGTCCAACAAAACTGAAATAGTACAGGGAACCAACAACTCTTTTGGAGCTACTTATTGAGAATGATCCCAGGCATGGTTTAGCTGCTCAGCATTTAGATTGTACCAACTGAGTCTGTGAGAGCACCGTGTTGTTTTTTAGACAGTGAAAGACAAATTCATCAAAGAAAGTTTTGTGAATAATGAATTGGTTTGTCAGGATAATATACTAATGCTGTATTATTATCATTATCAAGATTACTACAGAATCGCTAACACATTCTCACTGTAAAATCGCATTCTTCAAGTATATATGAGCCATGCTCTGGCAAAAGAGGGCTTAATGCATGTCTGTAATGCGTCTTGCCATGCTGGACATCATCTAATTATGAGTCCATAAAATCCATGTTGACAAAAAAACCAGGTAGTCATGGGGTAGAATTTATCCTTTGGCATGCGGGAAATTTAAAGATAGCGAAAAGTTTCGGTCCATGTCAGCCTGCGCGGACTTCGCAGGCTGAAATGGGTTGATACTTTTCGCAAATGCATTAAGCCCCCTTTTCACACAGCATGGCTTATATATATTGATATCTAAGTTATTTGAGATTTTATTCTAGGTAGGAGCTATTTATAGTTGATTGTAAATAGCCAAAAACGTTAAAATTGCTATTTACAGTTAACTGTAAATAGCCAAAAAACGTTAAAATGGCTACCGACAGTTAATTGTAAATAGCCAGTTTTACTTTTTCAAAACGGATTTTAATGTTGTTAAATGCAATATGAGTTACAATTCCAACCTGTTTTTGAGATTTAAATCTGCAAAGCAAGACTATTTTTCCCCGAGTTAAATGTAAATAGCCGATTTTACGTGAATATCCATTTTAACCTTTTTTTTTTTTTAATTAATTTACAGTAAACTATAAATAGACTCTGCTTATTCTATTGTTTTTTTTTTTTTTCAGAAAAAAAAAAAAGAATCTTGTAGATTTGTCAGAAATTTAGGAAGTTTGAGGGATCTTTCGTCCCTTTCCGAATGGAACTTGGAATATCAACCGGCATAAATGTACCGGAATTAATTGAGCCTTTATCACATAAAACCACCTCCAGCAGTGTATTAAACCCATGACTTATTTTCGATAATACACTAGTTTATTTCATGCTTTCCGGTAGGATATCGAGAAATAGCGGTGAAAATATTTTTCGATATTACACGGGTACGACCAGTAAGAATACCGACCACGGGGAGTTTGTACTGATTTTTATGGAATTCTCGACAAAAAAAGGCGTTAGAAGCATGAAATAAATAGAATATTTATTTTTTTCGGTGAAAGATCGAAATTTATTTCATCGAGTGATCATCATCGGTAATATTTTCACGAGTGCCGCAGCACCCGTGAAAATATTACCGATGATGATCACTCGATGAAATGAATTTCGATCTTTCACCGAAAAAAACAAATATCCTCTATGTATTTTCGTTTTTTGTGTCCCGGTTCTGTAAAATCTGTAGATATGAGCGCATGAAGCCAGTGAAACCAACCACAGCACGTGCCGGAATTTGTATCACTTCGCCCATTCGGCATACCTCGGGTGATCCGGTGATCAAATCCGGATGTAGGTACGGAATGTTAATGTTAGATGTAGATAAATATTAGATATTAAATATTAGATAAATAAATGTTAGATGTAGGTACGGAATCGGCCGAGTTGTGACGAGTGTCACTTCGCCATTTCGTTGGAAAATGACGTCATTGTTGCTAAGGCGTATACGCGTGAAAAGCTTTATGGTTTTCATTTTTAATAACAACAGAAAATGCAGAGAAACGTATCTATAAATGCACTAAATTGTGGAAATGTTCCGATTTAATCGCTCTATATTGACTGTTTCATTCAATTTTCGACGAACATGTCAGATCTAGATCTATCTTCTTATGTATGTGCACACTTCAAACCGAACTACATTTGTAACTACATTTGTAAACATGGACCCGTGAATGGTATGTAGGCTGAAGGTGATGATGCAGGATACTTGTTTTTCTGTCATTCGTTTTATATGATAAATAGAATCTCACATTTTGTGTTTATGTATTATCATTTTTATCAAACTCGTTGACTAAAATGTATATGACGCTCGCCAAGGCTCGCGCCATACATTTTCAGTCAACTCGTTTGATAAAAATGATGATAAATAAACACATATGTAAGATCCTCTATATATACACATTATGAGAATCGTTTATCACTTTTGGACAACGACTCACTCTTTCACCATTTCGATAATGAAAGCATTTATAGATAATAAACGGAACTTCACCAATGTCCTTCACAACTGAAATGATACCCAGAACCAACCGCCTTTTAATGAACAAGGGTATCATTACGTATAATAAAGGAAAAGCAACTCATTGGGTAGCGAAGAGTGTAGAGAAAGATCAGACTGCACGGACGTGTAGTCTGATCTTTCTCTAAACCCTTAGCTATTTAGATGTCGCATTAAACAGGATAAGGGATATAAATGGTACACGTTGGAGGGATCGGCACGTACATCGAAAACGATACATTTATAGTCCCAGTTGCTAATGGCTCAATAACAGTTTGTAGATACGATAATGGACCCCCTATTTTCTGAAATGAATGCCACTCTAATAATTGTCCCGCAACATGCGAAATGAGACCTTCGAGCACATGCGTAAAGTGTCGTCCCGGATTAGCCTGCGCAATCCACGCAGGCTAATCCGAGACGGCACTTTACGACTACATAAGATTTTTTCATACAGTAGACTTTCGTGAAACAGAAAATCGCACAAAAACGGGAAGTGTCGTCTCGGATTAGTCACAGACAGCACAAGCTGATCTGAGACGACAGACTTTTACGCATATGTCCGAGGGCCCCTTTTTGTGTGTTGCACGCCATATAGATAAGCCATGCTGTGGCAAAGAGGGTTTAATGAATCTTCGTGGTACATTGTAACAAGCAAGACATATAACAATAGATCTATGAAATCTATTTTGTATAACAACCGACTGAATCATTAGGTACTTTGGTCCTTTGACATTCAGAAAATTGACCAAAAGCAAAATGTTTGGCCCAGGTCAGCCTGCGCGGACTGCTCAAGCTGACCTTAATCGATACTTTTTGCAGAAGCATTAAGCCCCCTTTTCACAGAGCATGGCTCATATTATTATTGTGTGCACTTTTTGACCGGATAGCCATTCCACAACTTTCAGGGTTTTCAAGAACAAGCTTTTACCTATTCAGGATTTTACTAATTAACACTTTTTCTCCATCTCCCGAAACATTTTTTTTTTTCAATGTTTTGCTCGGAGAATATCTTGAAATGAATTAAAATGAAAAAAAAAAACACAATAACATAACAACGATTTAATATTCAGAGCGTATATTCATTCATGTGTGCACGTTTTGTTCCATTACTTGACCAGACTTTTAATTGCTCAAAACTGAAAGGCTGGTTCCTCCATTTACGATGAATTGCCAACGAAAAGGTATTCCATTAACTCTCTACTAATCGACAAAATTTTAGTCTTGTCATAATTAAAAGCATCTGCAGACGAAAAATTACATGTATCTCTAATGATTAAATATCTTTAAAAAGGC
Organism: Tridacna gigas; assembly: GCA_945859785.2. Classification (NCBI taxonomy): domain Eukaryota; kingdom Metazoa; phylum Mollusca; class Bivalvia; order Cardiida; family Cardiidae; genus Tridacna; species Tridacna gigas. The sequence continues at coordinate 8,988,181 of OX244029.2, read as the reverse complement.
AGAAAAAAATATTGTGGGAAGAGGAGAAAATGCCGGTTACCAGCATTTTCTCCTTTTCCCATAGTTTTTTCAAAAGCCTTCTTACTTCTGGTCTTTGAAACTCGGAATTGTGTGGTAAAGAGTTGGATAATTTGCAGGGTTGCTGGTTGTATTTGGTTAACCCTTTACCGCACAATGCCGCCTTTTACGACCCTTGGAAAGAAGCCTTTTAAAAACATTGTGGGAAAGGGGGAAAATGCTGGTACCAACATTATTTGAGCCACATTGAAATCGTCGTCTGCAAATGCTTTCAGTTTGGACAAGTCCAGAATTTTGTCGTCTGGTAAAGAGTTGACTATTCTGTATTATCCCATTCCATACGATTTCGTGTTTTGACAATTCTGACGAAGACATTGTTTTTTAAACAGTGGACAAAACAAAAGAAGAAAATGCCGGTAACCGACATTATTTCCTTTTGTCCATCGCCGAAGGCGAATGTATATAGTTTTTGCGTTGTTCCTAACGTCCGTCTGTCTGTCCGTTCGTGCGTGCGTCCGTCCGTCCGTCCAGACAGATGTCATCTAAATCCTTGACGAAAATTAATGAAACTTTACACATGTGTTCCTTATGATAGTCCGCCGATATACTTTTTTGCATTATTATTTAATGCCGTGTCATGGAAATAAGGAGCTTTTTTCGGCGGGGATATCATTTCGACGAACTAGATTGTCCTACAATATTTTCTGCACAATTAAAGATAAATGCCATCTTAAGAGCCACTTTTGATGTGTCGTCTGCCAAAACTTCTCACAATGGACGAATCTAAAATTCGGTCGTCTGGTAATGAAAATAACCCCGAGTCATCATCTTGTCAGCACTTTGATTTTCTAAAGGAAGAGTCTATTCTTTATCAACTCAATCAATATTATTAATCAACAGTAATGATAAAAAAGGGTGAATAATTCATATTTACCATGGTCTGTGAAAAGGGGGTTTAATGCATCTGCAAAAAGTATCGACTCATGTCAGCCTGCGCGGACTGCGCAGGCTGACATGGGTCGAAACTTTTTGTTATGGGTAATTTTTCTGCATCTGGAAGGACCACCCTCCCTCATGGCTCAGCGGATTTTAAGACAAACTATACCCATAATTATGTATCGACTGACTCAGTATAATGCATTACGAAGATGCATTAAGTCCCCTTTTTACAGAGCACCGCTCATATGTATCACTATTATCTATCGGTCTAAGGATGAAGTGACGGACAAGTTTATTGTTACAAGATCTGCTGATAATTTATTCATAAAAAACATATTACCCAAACCCGACTGGGAAATTACGTTTTTATTGGCCATATCAAGTATCCAATCTCCGCCAGTTTTCTCCCTTTACGTTGCGGTGCTGCGCAACCCTTTGGCCGCTCAGCGCGACTCTTGAAATGACCTTTTGCGGGCAGTGTAGATCAAGATCAGACTGCACAGAACGTGCAATTGGATCTGGGATCTACATTGTCCGATGAGGAGATTTTTTCCCCCAAAAAATACCTTTGAAAGAGCAAAATTTGGGGTTTTACCATCGGCTTGAAAGTTTCATTTTACTTATTTAGCAGGTTAAGGGTTAATCTCTTTACCATACGACAAAAAATTAGACTTGGCCAAATTGAAAGCTCAAGCAGACGACAATTTAAATGTGGCTAAAATGTTGGAATTTGTATTTGATAGGATAGAAAACATTTTCGGAAAAGGAAAAAATGCTGGTTACCAGCATTTTCCCCCTTTCTCGTCATGTTTTCAAAAGGCCAATTCCCCAAGGTCGTTAAAAGTCGGGATTTTTGGTAAAGAGTAAAGTTCAGGTAGTATCTAGGGTTTGTATTCACCAGCCCTTCTTGAGAACATTCTAGGTCTTATTCTCCAGAATTTTCTAAATCTGACAGTTTATTTGAGGCTAAGGCAGGAACGGATATGCTCACGGAAAATAGTCAGTCATTCTTATATAGGGAGGAATGCCACATGAGTGAAAACGCTTTACGCTGCGCTTTCGAGCAAATCAAATACGTACTCCAACCACAACAACTGTCACAAAAGCCAAATTATTGTAAAAGCGGAAAACATTGCTGAAAAAAAAAAATGTACAATTATTAGTAATCTTCTTTTCCTGCAATGTTTTCAAAAGCGTTCTAATGCATACGACGTACACGTCTGTTGGCGCATTTTGGGTAGTATTATAACGATTAAATCTATAACAGGCGACCGCATTTTACTCGTAGACACGCCATATTAAAAGCATTTTGCAGACGACAATGTAAATATGGCTGAAATTTTCGGAGCTGTCTTTGAAATGGTAGAAAATATCGAGGAAAAAGGAGGAAATCCTGGTAACCAGCATTTTCTCCTTTTTCCACGATTTTTTCAAAAGCAGCCTCCCTGATGTTTTGGCAGAAACGCAAATCGTTTGATGAACGGTTCAAAGACTGTTTCTATCATAATTATTTTACTGCATTGTCATTTTATTCCTAACAACTCAGTACATAACCGTCCTTGTAGACGAATTTTGAATACATTGCGACAAAAGGAGAAAACTGATCGTAACGATCAATATCGATTATCCTCGTCTGCAGTTTTCGGAAGATAAACTGTCAAGAAAAACCCGGATTTCAAACAACGTGTGACAGGTTAAAAACATGATATCGTACTGTTCGATAGAAACTCCATTTGCAATATGTAAATTTGCATTACCTAATCCTTTCACAATAGAATAAATAGTATTCAATCTCGTTTGACATTTCAGGGGTTTTATGCCTTTTGCATACGTTGATTGATCGTGAAAATTTATCTGAAATTCTTTTTTTTTTTTATGATTTCATTTTATTGTTTCAACTGTTTCATACATACCGATATGAGGGGCGTTTAATGCATCTGCAAAAAGTCTCGACCCAGGTCAGCTTGCGCAGGCTGACATGGGTCGAGACTTTTTTGCTATTTGTAAATTTTCCGTAAATGTTTAAGGACCTTTCAACCTCATGATTTGGTCGGTTGTAAGACAAAATGAATTTTGTAGATCCATCATTATGAGCAGACTTGTTTGGTGTGATGCATTACTTTTAAGCATCAAACCCCCTTTTGCCAGAGCGTCACTCATACATGAGCCATGCTCTGTGGAAAGGGGGCTTAGTGCATCTGCAAAAAGTATCGACCCAGGTCAGCCAACGCAGTCCGCGCAGGCTGACCTGGGCCGAAACTTTTCGCTATTGGTCAGTCTTCTGTATTTTAAAGGACCAGTCTACCTCGTGATTCGGTCGGTCGTTAGACAAAATGGACTTTATGAATCCATGATTATGTGATGACTTGCCTCGTATCATGCATCACGGATATATTTTAAGCCCCCTTTTGCCAGAACATGGCTCACACACACACACACACACACACACACACACACACACACACACATATATATATATATATATATATATATATATATATATATATATATATATATATATCCTGTAAGATCCGGGGTTCGCCAGTTCGATTCCGAGCTCAGCAAAGCTCTTGCTTGGTATCATACATCACGGTGATGACTTGCTTGCTATCATGCATCACGGTGATGACTTGCTTGGTATCATGCATCACGGTGATGACTTGCTTGGTATCATGCATCACGGTGATGACTTGCTTGGTATCATGCATCACGGAGATGACTTGCTTCGTATCATGCATCACGGTGATGACTTGCTTGGTATCATGCATCACGGTGATGACTTGCTTGGTATCATGCATCACGGTGATGACTTGCTTGGTATCATACATCACGGTGATGACTTGCTTGGTATCATGCATCACGGTGATGACTTGCTTGGTATCATGCATCACGGTGATGACTTGCTTGGTATCATGCATCACGGCGATGACTTGCTTGGTATCATGCATCACGGTGGTGACTTGCTTGGTATCATGCATCACGGAGATGATCTCCTTGGTATCATGCATCACGGAGATGATCTCCTTGGTATCATGCATCACGGTGATGACTTGCTTGGTATCATGCATCACGGCGATGACTTGCTTCGTATCATGCATCACGGTGATGACTTGCTTCGTATCATGCATCACGGTGATGACTTGCTTGGTATCATGCATCACGGCGATGACTTGCTTGGTATCATGCATCACGGCGATGACTTGCTTGGTATCATGCATCACGGAGATGACTTGCTTCGTATCATACATCACGGTGATGACTTGCTTGGTATCATGCATCACGGCGATGACTTGCTTGGTATCATGCATCACGGCGATGACTTGCTTGGTATCATGCATCACGGCGATGACTTGCTTGGTATCATACATCACGGCGATGACTTGCTTGGTATCATGCATCACGGCGATGACTTGCTTGGTATCATGCATCACGGTGATGACTTGCTTGGTATCATGCATCACGGTGATGACTTGCTTCGTATCATGCATCACGGAGATGATCTCCTTGGTATCATGCATCACGGTGATGACTTGCTTGGTATCATGCATCACGGTGACGACTTGCTTGGTATCATGCATCACGGTGATGACTTGCTTGGTATCATGCATCACGGTGATGACTTCCTTGGCATCATGCATCACGGTGATGACTTCCTTGGCATCATGCATCACGGAGATGACTTGCTTGCCATCGTGCATCACAGTGATGACTTACTTGGTGTCATGCATCACGGTGATGACCTGCTTGGTATCATGCATCACGGTGATGATCTGCTTGGTATCATGCATCACGGAGATGACCTCCTTGGTATCATGCATCACGGAGATGATCTGCTTGGTATCATGCATCACGGTGATGACTTACTTGGTATCATGCATCACGGAGATGACTTGCTTGGTATCATGCATCACGGAGATGACCTCCTTGGTATCATGCATCACTGTGGTGACTTGCTTGGCATCATGCATCACAGTGATGAATTGCTTGGTATCATGCATCTCTGTGATGACTTGCTTGGTATCATGCATCACGGAGATGACTTGCTTGGTATAATGCATCACGGTGATGACTTTCTGGGTATCATGCATCACGGTGATGACTTGCTTGGTATCATGCATCACGGAGATGACCTCCTTGGTATCATGCATCACGGTGATGACTTCCTTGCCATCATGCATCACGGAGATGACTTGCTTGGCATCATGCATCACAGTGATGACTTACTTGGTATCGTGCATCACGATGATGACCTGCTTGGTATCATGCATCACGGAGATGACTTGCTTGGTATCATGCATCACGGTGATGACTTGCTTGGTATCATGCATCACGGAGATGACTTGCTTGGTATCATGCATCACGGTGATGACTTGCTTGGTATCATGCATCACGGAAAGGACCTCCTTGGTATCGTGCATCACGGTGATGACTTGCTTGGTATCATGCATCACAGTGATGACTTGCTTGGTATCATGCATCACGGTGATGACTTGCTTGGTATCATGCATCACGGTGATTACTTGCTTGGTATCATGCATCACGGAGATGACCTCCTTGGTATCATGCATCACAGTGATGACTTGCTTGGCATCATGCATCACAGTGATGAATTGCTTGGTATCATGCATCTCGGAGATGACTGGCTTGGTATCATGCATCACGGAGATGACTTGCTTGGTATCATGCATCACGGAGATGACTTGCTTGGTATCATGCATCACGGAGATGATCTGCTTGGTATCATGCATCACGGAGATGATCTGCTTGGTATCGTGCATCACAGTGATGACTTGCTTGGTATCATGCATCACGGTGATGACTTGCTTGGTATCATGCATCACAGTGATGACTTGCTTGGTATCATGCATCACGGAGATGACCTCCTTGGTATCATACATCACGGTGATGACTTGCTTGGTATCATGCATCACGGAGATGACCTCCTTGATATCATACATCACGGTGATGACTTGCTTGGTATCATGCATCACGGAGATGACCTCCTTGGTATCATACATCACGGAGATGACTTGCTTGGTATCATGCATCACGGTGATTACTCTCTGGGTATCATGCATCACGGTGATGACTTGCTTGGTATCATGCATCACGGAGATGACCTCCTTGGTATCATGCATCACGGTGATGACTTGCTTGACATCATGCATCACGGTGATGACTTGCTTGGTATCATGCATCTCGGTGATGACTTGCTTGGTATCATGCATCACGGAGATGACTTGCTTGGTATCATGCATCACGGTGATGACTTGCTGGGTGTCATGCATCACGGTGATGACTTGCTTGGTATCATGCATCACGGAGATGACTTGCTTGGTATCATGCATCACGGAGATTACCTCCTTGGTCTCATGCATCACGCAGATGATTTTCTTGGTGTCATGCATCACAGTGAAGACTTGCTTGCTATCATGCATCACAGTGATGACTTGCTTGGTATCATGTATCACGGAGATGACTTCCTGGGTATCATGCATCACGGAGATGACTTGCTGGGTATCATGCATTCCGAAGATGACTTGCTGGGTATCATGCATCACGGTGATGACTTCCTGGGTATCATGCATCACGGTGACGACTTGCTTTGTATCATGCATCACGGAGATGACTTGCTTGGTATCATGCATCACGGTGATGACTTGCTTGGTATCATGCATCACAGTGATGACTTGCTTGGTATCATGCATCTCGGAGATGACTTGCTTGGTATCATGCATCACGGAGATGACTTGCTTGGTATCATGCATCACGGAGATGACTTGCTTGGTATCATGCATCACGGAGATGACTTGCTTGGTATCATGCATCACAGAGATGACTTGCTTGGTATCATGCATCACGGAGATGACTTGCTTGATATCATGCATCACGGAAATGACTTGCTTGGCATCATGCATCACGGAGATGACCTGCTTGATATCATGCATCACGGAGATGACTTGCTTGGCATCATGCATCACGGAAATGACTTGCTTGGCATCATACATCACGGTGATGACCTGCTTGGTATCATGCATTCCGGAGATGACTTGCTTGGTATCATACATCACGGAGATGACTTGCTTGGTATCATGCATCACGGTGATGACTTGCTTGGTATCATGCATCACAGTGATGACTTGCTTGGTATCATGCATCTCGGAGATGACTTGCTTGATATCATGCATCACGGAGATGACTTGCTTGGCATCATGCATCACGGAAATGACTTGCTTGGCATCATACATCACGGTGATGACCTGCTTGGTATCATGCATCACGGAGATGACCTCCTTTGTATCATGCATCACGGAGATGCATTAAGTCCCATTTTGCCAGATCACCGCTCGTTTAGTTTGCAGTGAAAGAGTTAATGAATATGGACTTCGACCTCATTTGTAAACGTGTCATTCGCTTTCTACTAGATTAGCTCATCTGTAACAAGATCACGTGATAAATGATTCGAGAGCCTTCATCCAATTATTCTTGTCAAAGAGCAACTGTATATGGAATCAAGTACGTAATTACTTTATCTTGACGTGCCATAACTTCACGGAGATATACTGAATTCTGATTATTCGACACGAACCTTAGCGCTAGATCCAGCACTTTTTTTTTTTTTTGTTAGATGTTTCTTTATCTCACTTGATCAATCTAATCGTAGATGTAAACAGGATTCTAGAATCAATACGCACCCCGAAATGAGACTGATTGTGTTGCCGTTGGAGCGGCGGCACTATATTTTCATTCGCTTTGGGATTATGCCTATACGTTTCAGCGTGACAGTTTTTTGTCTTCACTGAAAGTCAAAATATTTAAACAAAAGTTAACACAATTGCATGCAATGAAATAGGTAGTCGAAGTGTGTAATGTTCTTGAACCTTTTGTGATCAGTTATTCTTGAAAAATGATTAGTCAGTCCGATGGTGCATAGTCATAAATGCAATAAGTCATGTGATTTCCTTCTTTAACTTAGCATGGAAAACAAGTGATCATGCGATTAAGCGTTTTCCTGCTAAATAAGTTAAATAAAACTTTCAAGCCGCCAGTAATAACCCGAATAATGCCAATTCAAAATTATTATTTTTAGAGACAAATATCTTCTTATCGGACAGAGCAGATCTGAAACCTTCAAGCCGCTGGTAAAAACCCAAATTTGCTATTTCAAATGTATTTTTCGGAGAAAAACATATCTTTCTATCGTACAGTGTAGATTCAATATCAGACTGCACGTTCTGTGCAGTCTGATCTTGATCTACACTGTCCGCAAAATGTCAGTGAGTCGCGCTTAGAGAGGAATTGTATACAATTGGACGCAAATCGCCATCCTCGCTGATAACATCGTAAAGGCAATTTTCATCAGAGTTGTCAAGTTTTTCAGCCTTACAATTCACAGCGACATAAATTCTGGCAATGTATAAATATTTTCGTGTATTTTATTATTTGAAAGACAATAAAAAAGCTGCCGTCGGCGCATAGGCTAGTTTCTCCCTTACACTCCATTCCTGTCCCTAAATATATTAAAGGCCCAATAACGGCCAAAAGAAAAAAGCTGCTGTTAAAATGCATTTAAAATTTAAATCAGACCATTCAAAAGTATGGAAATTATTGTGAAGATGACAATCTACGTACGTAGTCTCTTCTCCAAAATATCAGTTAATTACTCCAGTGTCCAATGATATCATTTTTGCTATTTAAAAACGCGCTTGTAAGCCTGTACACTCTACATACATTGGTAAGCTATGTTAGAACCACTTTTGTAATCAGGCGGCTTTTTGTAATAAAATTTCAATCTCACCGTATTAAAATTACACGAATATATTCATTTTAAATTGTTTGGGTGAACACTGAAGGAATACGGTGAGATTGAAATTTTATTACAAAAAGCCGTTTTGTTACAAAAGTGATTCTAACAAAGCTATTCTTAGGTAAAAGCAAAGGATCTGTCTTAATACTGCATTGACTAATCACTGTTAATATTTTGTGACAAACTGAGCGCGAGCTTCTAGGCTCATATCAAGCGTTGTCCAATCTGTTTTCAGGGACTGGTGGTTGCCATTGTCACAGGTTTCATTCAACTCTCATCGTATTTTTTCGACGATGTGTGTGATGCAAAGCAGCATGTGGCTTAGATACACTGTTGCTCAAAGACGTAACTGTCGCCGAGACGGATGGATAGGTGCACTGATCGCCGTGAACTGACTTAACTCTTTACCACACGACAAAATTATGGCTTTGTCCAAATTGAAAGCATTTGCAGACAACAACTCAAATATAACTAAGATGGTTGTAATTGTCTGTGAAATTGTAGAAAACCTTGTGGGAAAAGGAGAAAATGCTGGTCACCAGCATTTTCTCCTTTTCCCACAAGGTTTTCAAAAAAAACTATTACTTTGTGGTCGTTAAATCTCGGTATTGTGTGGTAAATGGTTAAACTATCACCAGTGGTTGACAAAGGCGTTAAACACAAATCAAACGAACCAGTCAAAACGCTGTAGAGGAACAGCTGTTAACGACCTCATTCATTTCCGACGTTTTTCAATTTCCGAACCATGGTAATGAATAGGAGACAAGTTTACGACGTCCATATTGAAGAAGTGTTTTGTTAACGCTTACGGCAAATGAAGAAAGTGTAGATCAAGATCAGACGGCACAGAGCGTGCAGTCTGATCTTGGATCTACACTTTCCAATACTTTGTAAGTGGTATTCGAAGATTATCAACTTTGCATTTGCAACAGGAACATAATTTCTTGAATGATTGAACATAACATGATCATTTATTTTGTTACAATGGTGTTCCAAGGGTAAATATGATGGCTTCCGGGTGATTTCATGTACATTTCAGGCTCCATTTCGATAAATTTGATAAAGCCTTTAAAAACTCTCCCGGATTACTATTTAATGATTTAAATTCAACCGGAAAACTTCAAATTTCATCTGATTGTGTGAATGGGAGAGCACGGTTATTTGACAATACAACAAACATTTACCGCGTTTTATTTGTTCTTGTGATATATCCAGAAACCAGGAAACCCTCCAGCCCCCCCCCCCCTTTCCCGCGACTCCCGACATACAGATGAGCCATGTTCTGTGAAAAGGGGGCTTAATGGACTTGCAAAAAGTATCGATCCAGGTCAGCCTGCGCAGTCCGCGCAGGCTAACCTGGGCCGAAACTTTTTGCTTTTGGTCAATTTTTTGCATGTGAAAGGACCAGTGTACTTCAGGATTTATTGGGTTGTTATATACAAAACGGATTTTAGGAATGTATAGTACTGTGATAACTTGCTTGGTTTCATGCGTCACGCAGATGCATTAAGCCCCCTTTTGCCAGAGCTTGGTTCAGATCTATTCAGACTCGTTCCTAAAACAATCTATGTCATCTGCTTTTTCCATCTGCGTTTCACGTGTTTACTTCCAGAAAATGGACATGATAAAGCTTCAACTTGGTTAGAGCCGAATTGTTTTTCATGAAAAGCTGATATTAACGAAATAGATTGTCATAAAGGGTCGTTCCGGATTAGCCTGCCCAGTCCGTGCAAGCTAATCCGAGACGGCACTTTACGACTACATAAGATTTTTTCATACAGTAGACTTTCGTGAAACAGAAAATCGCACAAAAACGGGAAGTGTCGTCTTGGATTAGTCACAGACTGCACAGGCTGATCTGGGACGACACACTTTTACGCATACGTCCGACGGCCACTTTTCGTGTGTTGCACGCCATGTAACAAAAGCATTAGAAATCGAACCTTTTACTCTAGGCTACTGTCCTTCGGGCTACAAAGCAACAAGTGATATTTTCTGTACAAAATCTTTTAACCCCTAATCAAACAATTCCCTATTTTAACGACATTGAGAAAAGAGGCTTATAAACACAGTCTGGAAACATTATGTTGACCAGCATCTTTGCCTTTTGCCACAATGTTTTTAAATGCCTCTCAAAGACAAGTCCTACCATTTGAGCCCCATTTGTCGTCTGTAAATGAGTCATGCTCTGACAAAAGGGGGCTTAATGCATCTCCGTAATGCGTGATACCCACCAAGGCATCACATAATTATGGGTCCATAAAAACCACTTTTTAAAGGAGACTTGGACATACAGAAAATTGTTCAATAGCGAAAAGTTTCGGCCCAGGTCAGCCTGCGCGGACTCTGCGCTGGCTGACCTGGTCGATACTGTTCGCAGATGCAATAAGCCCCCTTTTCATAGAGCATGACTCAAATGCTTATTTAAATAAGACAAGTCTAAAGCTTTGTTGTGGCGTAGAGAGTTGAGGTTCGTGTATCATTGTAATTGCTATTGTTTCTGCATGTCTAAATAGAAAATATTGTAGGGAAGGAGGAACGCATGTAAGCAGAGTTTTCTCCTATTCGCAAAATGTTTCCAAAACAAGAAAGGCTTAACGGAGGCTCAGTCGTTTTATAATCATAGGAAGCTTCAAAACATGTTTATCACTGAATTAAATATACAGGTCTGTACTTTGCAAGATTGATGACAGATTCGATAGTGGACAATAAGAAAGAAGTGTAAAAAAAAACAATGATATTTCCTTAAAGTGATACGTACCTTCTGAAGCTATATGTAGATTTCGCGCCAGAATTTCGCTGTGGCTTTTTTGACACACAATCAGTAACACTCGTCTGTTATGTGGAATTGTATTTAAATAGGGACGATGACGTCATATATGATCCAATAGAAATACGAAGTTCCCGACTGCAAAGCGACCACTAGTCTGGTACCCTGCCATACTTCAAGAATACGTCAGACAAAGAGCATTAATGGCGTCTCCCGTTGGTAATATGTGGAGGTAGCGGGATATAGTTATTTAACTTGATCAAATTGGACTGTAGGCTGAATTCAAAACAGATTGGTTGTAAGTAATGACAGTGAGTTTTTTCCCCAATGATCGTTCTTATTGAGCGAGAGAAACTACATATCAGAAATACTCTCAGTATCCGAAATGTCTATAAGATCCGAAAATAGGGCTACTTGATGATTCATAGTAAAATTTATTTTAAAACTATGCCTCAACAGCACGTTTTGGATTTTGGTAATGAATACTTTGTACAAGACTGATCTCATTTTATTCATTAGTCATTAGTCAAACTGGATCACACGAAATTGCGAAAAACAGGAAAGCATATAGTGGCTTGAGGCCATGGAGGCCGCAGTTATTGCGCTTAGCCTGACCCGATAACCTAGTGTTAGGGGCAGGTAATCCAGACTAAGCGACCACCCATAATTAAAACCCCAAAATTTAATCTTTCTTTACAGAATATTATCACCCTTTTTCTCTAAGCTTAGATGGGAAAGTAGTACTGGTATTTATGAACGTTTCAAACAAGTAATTTCGATCTAAATAGGCTCCTTTAAGTCGGTACCAACGACAAAAAATACTCACGAGCCATTATCAGAGGTTATAGCTTTTCGGTGATGTAGAGTTCGATTGGATCTATACCAAATCATGCCGTGATTCAACAACCTTAACTCTTTACCCGTCAACAAAATCTTAGACTTAACCAAATTGAAAGCGTTTGCAGACGACAACTTAACCGTGACCCAAATCATGGGATTTGTTTGTGATAGGGTAGAAAACATTGTGGGAAAGGGAGAAAATGCTGGTTTGCTTATTTCTCAGGGTCATTAAACTCGGGATTGTGTGGTAAAGGATTAAGAAAGAATACTATGAAATCATTGTGGAAAAAGGAGAAAATTCTGGCCACCAGCATTTTCTCCTTTTCCCAAAACGTTTTGTATTCTGTGAAAAACAAATCCCATCATTTTGAGACATATTTTACTTGTCGTCTGTAATTCCTTTCAATATAGAAACGTGCTCATTTTTGTCGTCTGGTTAAGAGTTAAACCAGTCTGTTGTCTATAAATAGAAACTTGAAGCCAATCAAACTTGACAGTTGCATTAGTCTTGTGGTCTAGATATCTTAACCCTGTACCAAATTATCCCGGGTTCGTCTCACCAACTATTCTTAAGAGTATTTATATCTATGCCGAATAATTTTCTAAATTAACACAAAGTAACACAACTTCCGATTGGCTAAACCATCCGGTTTAGCCAATCAAAAGTTGTGTTACTTTCTAATTTTGTAAATTCTTGAAAATTAGACAAAGAACATTTTAAACTATGGTTGGAATATGGACCCCTACCGATGTTTTAAAGACCTTTACTAAGAAAGCTTCCATAAACATTGTGGGAAAAGGAGAAAATGGTGCTTATCAGCATAATCTCCGTTTCCTACAAAGTTCTCGAAACATGCTTTCCAAGGGTTCTTCAGACACGGCATTGTTTGGTACATGTAGAAAGTCCCTTTTTTTTTTTCTGACAACCGCCTAAATCTAGAGGTAGAATGTCCTTCGACAAGCAGAAAATTTACAAATAGCTAAAAGTTTCGACCCATGTGAGACTGCGCAGAGAGACATGATTGGATCTTTTTTGCAAATGCATTAAAGCCCCTTTTTCCCAGATTGATTGATTGACTGTACGGTGTTTAACGCCGTTTTCAACATTATTTTAGATATATCGCAGCGGCTAGTGTTCCTATTCATACTTTCACTGGCTGCTTTCCCACATAATCATCTTGGAAATAATGATCAGCAAAGAGAGAGGAATGATTCCTGTCGCAATGACTATCATCAATCCTCGGAAAGAAATTGGTCGAGCTGGGGATTTGAACCAGCAACCCTCTGGTCTCAATTCCTGTACGTGACCGACTGCGCTACCGGTGCTCGGCCCGTTAAACAGCGTGGCTCATATACTGAGTTTCCACAGAAGGCCAGTATGTTAAAATGTGCCTGTACCTAGCTCGAGCCTGTCTCTAGCAAGCACATTTTGCGTATCCCCAAGGAGCTTGTTTAGTACAGCAGACATCCAGATAAAAGGGAATGATAATATTCTAAATCCTTTATTTCTCTTCCAAACCCTATGTTGTGGGTACTCATTAGAATCGTCTCGTTGAGACGATTCTAATGAGTACCCATAACATAGGGTTTAGTGGAGAGTGATTAAAATTTTCAATTTTGAAATCAAAATCACTCCCTCTACCTGGAGCTCTGGTACAAACTTGCTACAAGTGTACTAGAACATGGCTTAGATTTTGATGTTTCTAATTTTTGGCTCTGTTTGCCATGAATGAAGCGAAGACCCTCATAAATGTAGAAAGAAAGACAACAAAACTCAATAGTAGTCTACGTACTTCCATCGAGCATTCGATATATTGCTATTAAGGATTTAAAAAGTTTTGTAAACGAGGGTACGTATTTTGAAAAAAAAACTTTGATATATCAGGTAAAATCTGAAGCTTAACCACAAATGTTTTGATGAGAAACACACCCTCGTTTGTCCTATTCTCTAGAATTTTCTAAATTCCAGAGAAGCGCAATTTCTGATTGGCTGAACCGTTATTTTACCATCTATATAGTCAAAGAATTAGACAAACATTAAAATGGCTGATGATTCAAGGTACCGAAAATACTGACAGCAATACCCGTCTTTTCAGTCCATAGGAACTATGTCAGAAATTACCGAACTTTTGATTTTTTGGCCTGGGCTTGGCTTGCCAAGCCCAAGGCCATAGGAATCGTATACCAAAATTTCAAGCCCAACCAAGCATTTACGGAAAAACCCGAGTACAAGTGAAAAGCACTGCCTGCAGTCCATCTCACTACGCTGAAAGAGACACTCCCGTAAAATAATAAAAATAGTTGGATTAGAATATCAAAGTAAGGTTTAATTTCACAACAAACTTTGATAGATGTGGGATTTTAATTGTACGAAAGTGTTGACTGAGAACTTTGGGCTCTGGTGAGGTTATTTATAAGTGCAAATTCGTGCGCTTAGTGAAAGAAACAATTGGCAAACCTCGGGTGATCGTTGATCAAATGCTTTGATGTAGGTACGCAATCCACCGAGTTGTGACGAGTGCTGTTGCCAAGCACTAACCGGGATCGTCCGTTTATCCTTTTTCTGGACACCATGTGAATGAAAAATAATGATAGCGTATTTTACTCAGACGGTGTGCTCTTTCTCTGAAAAAGGCGTCTCAAAACCTCGGTAAGATTTTAATTGTCGTAAAATTACTGACACCTCGTGTCTGAAGTTATAGTTATAACTATGTATTCGATTATTATATATGCCTTATTTTTTCCTGTCAGAATTATCCAGATATGACAACTCGGCCCATAACCATTTCGACCCCTAGCAAACTCGGAGCATACAATATCAAATATGTATTAAAGTTTGTAACATGAGCCATTGAAAACAGTTAAATTTAAAAAAAAAAAAAACGATGAAATTTTAGACTTGTCTAAAGTGAAAACATTTGCGGACGGCAAGTTAGATTTAGCTGAAATGTTGGTTATTAGCTGTGAAAGTGCAGAAAACATTGTAGAAAAAAAAAGAGCATTTTCTTCTTTTTCCGAAAGGTTTTCATGAGGCTATATCTTAAGGGTCCTTAAAACCTGGGATTGTGTGGTAAAGAGTTAAACAACTGGTAGGCGTTTATATAGAAGATCAGATTTGACATTCAGTGCAATCTGATCTTAATTTCCACATTTAGGTATTTAGGCTGACCTGGGTCGAAACTCTTTGCTTTTGGCAAATTTTCTGCATGTCAAAGGACAGTGTACCTCATATTTCAGTCGGTTGCTCGACAAAATGGATTTTATGGATCCATAAATATATGACGGCTCGTTTGGAATGATGGATCACGGAGATGCATTTAACCCCTTTTGCCAGGGCACGGCTCATTTGTGTTTTACATAATCACAACCAGAAACTCTTCAAATTTATCAATCCTACATGAGTTTAGTCAGATGAGGGCTTTAGGTCAAAGGACCCTCTTGTTTATGAAAACCGACTCTCCAACTTGGTTGATCATGGCAAGTTAGAGACTCGATAGAATTTCAATGGGAAAAGTGAAAAGTGGCATCATATCTGTCATTAATGAAGATACTTACTTCAAACTTGGACTTTTCGTTAAATATTAAAAGGGGAATTTATATCAGTACAGCAGAGACAGGTAACCACCAAAATATTTTTGGCAAAGTAATTAGTTATGCCACTTTTTCGACTAACAACTTTTAGCTCAGCTGTTTTTAGAAACATGGTATTTTCATAGCCCTAGTGTGATCATCTTCGTCGTTTTTGTCGTCGTCATGCAAAATCTTTGACATTTTACAATATCTTTGTTATTTCTGAAGATGTTTACTTCAACTTTGGACAAGTTGTTAACTATCAAATGGAAAAAGTAAACGTTAATGGGTAGATAACGATCAAGTTATGCCCCTTTTTCAACTTGTGTTTTCACCGAAAATCAACCGAGCATTGGCACCCGAATGCAGACGTCTTTTTATTTGTTGCCATAGAAACCAAAATGCAGAAATAAAAAGAAATACCTAAAAGATTGTCTTCTAAGACACCATATCATGCTCTGTGATATTAGCCTTGAAAGACTTTGTGTTTTTCCTTGTCATTGCTCAAAGGACATGGTTACTATTTCAACTAATAGACTGAGTATGGTGAAATGAAAGAAAAATATGATTCATTGCTTGGCCATTGTGGATTTTTTGCACTTTTCAGGAATGTTCCCTGGACTTGTCCTCTATCTGCAATTTTTTGCACGCTGCTCATTTTTTGTTACCGTGATTTGTTGCCAAAGCAACGTAAATGGAGAAAACTGGAAACAGAAAATCCTTTGAAAATTATCTCCTTTCAATCCATAAAGACCATGAGGCCACGGCTATACAAAAATACTCATTATATTGGCCGTTACAAATTTATGTTTTTCCGTTTTGTTGTCAACTCCACAGACTGTCAGTTTGAGACATGTAAATATTTTTTTGTTAGTCTGTACAAATATGATATCAGTTTTTAAGCCTGTACAAATGTGATAGCAACTTTGAGCTTCTGGGCCTCAGCTTCCTACCTCTTCACCCGTTCTGATGCCCAGGCCTTCAGCACCTTCAGGGCTTTGATTTTTTTTCCTGATTACAAAGCTGTAGTGCAATCACATAATTCGACATCTTTCAGCTCATTGAACAATATTCCTTTATACCAAACTAAATGACTGTTGTACATGTATTTTCCTGATCACATGTTTATTTATATCATCCTCATGTTTTCCTGTGTCGGAACTGAGAGAATAAAAGACAGTTACGAAAGCGAACAATTGCTTGTGTAAAGATGAAGTCGACTGTAGCGTTACACAACCAGTCAATCCGGCTGATGACACCGGCGATAGCGGACAATTGCCTAAACAAAGATGAAGTCGACCTGTAGCGTTACATAACCAGCCATTACAGCTGATGGCACCAGCGATAGCGGACAGTTGCCTGTAAAGAGATATACACGACCTGTAGCATTACACAACCAGCTTTCTTGGCTGATGACAGCCGCAACAGCGGACAATTGCCAATATACAGATATAAACGACCTGAAGCGTTACACAACCAGCCCTTTTGTCAGATGACAGTCACAAAAATGGATTATTGTCTATACAAAGTTATAGTCCACCTGAAGCGTTACAGTACCAGCTTTTCCTGCCGATATCAGTCGCGATAGCGGCCAGTTGACTGTATAAAGACATAGTTGACCTGTAGCATTAAACAACGTGCTATTACGGCTGTTGACAGCCGTAATGGCGGACAATTGCCTATATAAAGCTATAAGCGACCTGAAGCGTTACAAAACCAGCTTTTTCCGGCTGATGTCAGCTGTGAAAGCAGACAATTGCCTGTTTTAAGATATACTAGTAGTCGACATGTAGCATTACACAACCAGCTTCCTGGATGATCACAGCCGCCATAGAGGACAATTACCTACATTAAGAAATGGTCGATCTGAAGTGTTATAGAACCAGCTTTCCTGCTGATGACTGTCACGAAAGCGGATAAGTGCCTGTCTAAAAATGTAAGTGACCTGAGTAGTATAGGGAGTCAGATTCGGGACAAATGTCCCGAATCTGACTCCCCTGGAGCCAATTTGTCCCGAATCTCACTACCCTGGGGTAGTGAGATTCGGGACAAAATGTCCGAATTGGGTCGAAAAACGTCAAACCGGAAGTGGATGTCCGCCATCTTGGATTTATCCCCATCCCACCCACTTTTTCCACGATATAGGCTATATAGCATCTCACGTTGATTTGTCCCGAATCTCACTACCCTGGGGTAGTGAGATTCAGGACAAAACGTCAAACCGGAAGTGGATGTCCGCCATCTTGGATTTATCCCCATCCCACCCACTTTTTCCACGATATAGGCTATATAGCATCTCACGTTGATTTGTCCCGAATCTCACTACCCTGGGGGTAGTGAGATTCGGGACAAAATGTCCAAATTGGGTCGAAAAACGTCAAACCGGAAGTGGATGTCCGCCATCTTGGATTTATCCCCATCCCACCCACTTTTTCCACGATATAGGCTATATAGCATCTCACAATGGCTCAGGCAAAGGTCTCTGTAGGACTTAGCCATTTCTCTGCTTTCGGTCGATCGCTGGACTTAGTCTTTTTTCTCCGTCTTTGTTCGGCTTAGGCTTTCTCTGCTTTCGTTGGACTTAGTCTTTTTCTCCACGATAGGTTTCTCTGGAGACAAGTCTGATCTTGATCTACACTGTTTAGGTTGATCGATCATCGTTCGCCTCTGTAGGAGTTAACCAATTCTCGGCCATCGTTGGACTTAGTCTTTCTCCACAATATGAACTATATATCGATTGACAATTCTCAAAAGATAGACTTCCTAGGGTTTTGGTTAGTCCTGAAAAGGACTGTTTCGATATAGCTGTCTGCTTTTATCGACAGCTTTCCTTTGATTCTTTCTTGCTGTGGATTTTTCCCGCCGTCTCCTCTAATGACAGTATCCAAAATTTGCCTGACAGATAGGGCACGCCACAACTCTTCTTCGATCTGCTATCAACTTTCTTATTTTGTTTATTTTATGCATAGGCAAAGTGGGGTCATGCATCATGGCCAGTAGAAAGGTTGTCAGATACCATTTTGTCATCGAGAGAAGTAGAAATTGTACACTATAGCCCATCATTTCTCTAGCTGTCATCTATTCGGGAACCGAATGATTAATGTACTGGAAATAGTATCGTCTTTTATACGCTTGGAGGCGGTTTGACCTACTTATTAACAATTGTTGAAGATAGATTTTCTAGGGTTTTGGTTAGTCCTGAAAAGGACTGTTTCGATTTTTTTGGTATACCTCTTTCAAAGATTTTTTCTCCTCTATTGAGAGTCTTCCTCTATTGAGAGCTTTCCTCTGATGATAGCTTTTCTTCTGATGATAACTTTTCTTCTGGTTCTTTCAAGATCGTCGGGAAGTTGAATTCCTTGAAGTTATCAATGTTTTTTCCATATTTACCCAACCCCGTTTTTGCTTCTACTAGTGGTGGTGTTACAGAGCTACGGTCGAATCGTTGTTTTTTGTGAAGCTGGTTATCGTCTTTCTCTACTTTCTCTGATTTTCGTTTTCTTCCTCTTCTTCTTGGCTTGGGTTCTTCTGTCTGAGTTGTCTGATGAGTTGACTGATGTTCTACAGGAGTGACGATAGAAGCTGTTAACTTTTGAAAACTGGTTTTATCAAAGTTAACCTGGGCTGAAATCGATACAGATGAATCTTGTTGACTCTGGTGGTTCTGTCGACTCTGTTGATTTTGTAGGCATAATGTCTCAATGTTTCTATTCAAAATCTTCACTTCGTCTAAAATCTGAGTTATTACAGAATTTTGGATTGAAATCATTTGGGTTATTTCTTCTTCGATTTTATCAACCGATCCTGTCATCGGGTCGATGAATGTTGAATTCATAGCTATCGATAGAATATCTCTGCTATTTTCAGGCTGTGGTGAGGAGATGTCTAGGACGGAATTTTCTTGTGGTAAGGAGCCGACTAAAACGTCTAAGCTGGAATCCATTCTTCCGTGATCACTTTGGTCTAAGTTGGAATCCATTTTTCCGTTATTCGCACTAGTTAACAAAACTTTTTTAATTGTAAAAAAGTTTTATTTGCACTAATTAAGAGTTTTATTCGTACTATTCGAGAATCGAAAGTCGAATGATTATAGAGAGAAAGTTCGCCAGCAATTTATAGTTTTTGGTCGAGGGGGATTTGCCTTTGGTCGTAGACTTTTTCTATACGCCTTGTAGATAGAACATTTCCTGTAGGTATTGTAGATAGAAAATAACATTCTATATGATCTTATATTAGAAATTTCACTCACATAGAAAATAACATTCTATATGAATAAATTTTCTATCTACATTTTTTCCCATCTCTGTTCTTTTCTCTCTTTGTGAGATTTTTTTCTCTTTGCTCAAGTCTCAAGTTTTTGGGAAGGAATCAAAAACAGACGACTTTTGTTTTTGATCATTTCTTTATTCAAAGTTTTTCTCTTTGCCCAAGGCTGAACTTTTCTTTTGGGAAGAAATCAAAAACAGACGACCTTTTGATTTTGATCACTTCTTTATTCAAAGTTTTTAACTTTTCCAAGTTTTTGGGAAGAAATCAAAACAGACGACCTTTTTACAATCATTTTCTTTATTCAAGTTTTTGGGAAGGAATCAAAAACAGACGACCTTTTGATTTTGATCATTTCTTTATTCAAAGTTTTTAACTTTTCCCAAGTCTGAACTTTTCTTTTGGGAAGAAATCAAAACAGACGACCTTTTTACAATCATTTTCTTTATTCAAAAGTTTGAAACATTAAAAACAGTAACGTTTAAAACAAAGCAAACGTTTAAAACATTCTAACACTATAACATATTTACAAGACAGTTTTAACAAAACATTGGCGATACATTTTATATACAAAGTTTTTAATCTACAACAATGACAGAAATAATTCTTACAATAAACTACATGATTCATTCAAAGTTTTTACAAGCAATTTTTACAATGCGAATTCACAGATGCCTCGATTTTTCCACTTGTCTTCATGTTCCACAATAACTTTATGCAGTTGGTCATGACCTAAAAACAATGGAAATTTGCTATCCATTTCGCTATATTCACGTACTCCACTAAATGGAAAAACATGTTTTAAAACATGTTTTGAAATATCTTTTGTCGAGAGAGCTGAATATACGATTTCTTCTGTGACATCTCTATCAAATAGAATATAGCCTTCCAAGGTTTCCACTGTTTCCTCACCGTCTTGAATAGATCCTTTTTTGTAACGTAAGTAAAAGTCAAACAGAACTGATTTCATCTTCAGGACGTTCAGAAAACTTTCTTCTGTTCTTCCTACGATGATGAATACCCAACGACTTGTGGTTCGCATCTGTTTAGCAATATGGTTGTCTTTAAACAGACAAATTGCTAAATAAGCTTGGAGAGGAAGATCGAAATTTGTATCATCCCCCATCATCACAATAAAGCTGTGCATTCTATACAATTTGCAGGATGTTTCTCCTTTTGCAACTCCCTTATGCAATTTGTTTATCCAAAGTTTCACACAGGCGAATTTAATATCAAACTGTACTTGTTCATCGAGCGTGTGCTGATGGCTGAAATCTCTATAATCTTTTTCACGTAGTTCTATCGGTAAAGGTAGCATTTCACTTGACATGATTTCTCACTTTTGATTTTTTCACTTTTGATTTTTTCACTGTTTTTAAAACTGTTTTTAAAACTGTTTTTTAAAATCTGTTTTTAAAGAACGTCTTACTTTGATCGTTCACTTCAATGTAACACGATGTTGTTTTCTTACAGTCTATTTATATACTCAAACTTTTATAGCCATAGGGGACAGTATCAGTATCGTTTACAATGACTCTTTTGGTATATACAGAGCGAAACGTTTTTGACTGTGGTTCGCTGGTCACTGTTCTGTCTCTATGTCTTTTGATTCTACAGTCATACTGAACTTTAATTTCTACGGTGCGATCCAAAGCACATTTTGAATAGGTGTCGAAATTCACCAGCTGATTTGTATTGTGATCCAAAGTAATTCCCTTAACTTTGCATTTGGTTTTTTCCTTTCCATCTTTTGTTTTCATCTTATAAGCGTAATTCTTGGGGCCTAATCCTCTGAAATGGGTGATTCTACAATCAGGCTCTTCATCGGTCCATTTTCCTAGTCTGCTGTTAATGATGGGAGGGTTCCACAATTCAGGATCATGAATGTACATACAACTATCTGTATCGAAATACAGAACTCTATCCTCCAATCTTTCAAGAACGCTGTACAGTTCCAATCTTGCATAAGCTGTTACGTAGGATGCTACAATAACATTGGCTGTTGCATGCGTTTCGACAAAGTCCATCTTTTCTTCATAGTTGACCAAAATGGATTCGCACTCATTGTCAAAGATTTCCACATGTTTTACCGTATATTTCGGGTCGGTAATCAACTCGAAATATTTAGACGGTTCTCTGATGTATTTCGTCTTGCTCATGTTTTCACGCTGTGCTAATTTTCCCCAAAGACAGTTCAGCATAATCTTAGCAAACGATCTTTTCCCAGGGTTTTTTTGAATACATTTGGGATCGAGACGAATCCCTTCGGCTTCCTCATACTCGCGAATGAATTGTTCCTTTTCCGAATCTGTCTGACACCAGCCGGGATATCCACTAGCTTCTTGCTTGATTTTCAAGAAATTGTCCACATAGCCTTTAAAGAATTGATCCGAAACAGTCGAAATGCCAGATTTCATACACTTGCATTAACCGATATCCACAGTCGAGAGCTTTGAACAGTTCGAATGTAACCCAAGTTCCAACCAAGGCTCTCTCTTCTCTGTCATGATTACAAACGTTTGAGCTTTCTTGTGCACATTTCATACAAAGTGGAAACATCATCTTGTTGTTACAGTGAACTGGAAGAACGGGGTGAAACAAATCAGTTGGCGGTAGAACTTTGCATTTAATGAGTCCTTCATACTGACGAATATTCTTCATGTCAATGTTCTCATAAGTCAAGATTGTGGGATGGCCTACAGGATAGAATTTATGTTTGCAGACGTAAGGATACAGAGAGCAAATGTCAATGTACTTGATTTCCTTCTCACTGTTTTCCTCAACATCATAGGCAATTTTTATTGCATTGCATCTGCCCCCAGCCAACCCCTCTCTTGGTTCGATGGGATCATGGTTCGGGTATAGACTTTCAATGGTTTTTCTGTATTCTTTATCCTTCTTCATCTTGGCGTCGAATTCGTGCTCCCATATGGTCACGACGTTATACCCCATTCTTTTGATGGTTTCTAGTCGTTCGATAGTACTGTTGTACAACTCATCCATTGATTTTCCATTGATGGGGTTGATATATTTTCGATCCTTGAAACATGTCTGGCAGCCATGAAATAAATCCCCGAGGAATTCATAGACAGTGTTTGATTTGTGATGAAATCCATCTACGGTGTATTTTCCTATTTGAAATTCACCACCATTTTTGGCATGTTGAATATGAATCACTTTTTCTCTAGCAATGCTTTGAATCCAACGCACTGCTTTCATAGAAAATCGACGTCTGATTGGATCTTTGCATGAAATGATGGCTATCTGATCTTTTGGTAAATAATCTTTTCGCCAAATCTTGTTACAGGCTCCAGCGATGGTAAACGACTCTGTAAATGGGCAAATTCCACTCTGTTCGATGAACAACTTTCTGAATTCACCACACCCTCGTCTTAGGATATCAACATCCGATCGACAGTACATCTCCATCTCTTTTTGAAAATTGAATTCCTCACCGTTTTGAACTTTGTCATTATACCAGACTATGAATTTCGATCGAGCCTCTTCAGACATTGAATCGGGTTTGTAATAAGACATATCCAAGTATGGCCCAACGTAATCCCAGAATTCGTCTGTATTTGCCCAGTGAGGAAAGTAGCCTTTTTTCATTTCTTGAAGTCCAAACGTAGTCGGAAATTTTGCCAGCCCAAAGTTCATGAAACTGAAGGAGTCGATCAAACACACACCGTTCAGTTCTAACTTCAAAATATTATTCCCATTCATGGTTACTTCTGGTTCTTTCATTCCTACGTTGATAATATGATTGAGAATAAATTGGCCATCATATCCTTTGAGATTATGGGCAATAGCTATGATTCCTTTATGATGCTTTGTAAAGAGCCAGTTGCAAAATTGACTCAAAGTTTCTTTTCCTTGAAAAATAACTTCTCTCCCTTCTTCAAATTCGCTGCATGTGGAACAATGAAAATCAAGTGGTTTATCGATACATTCAGCACAGGCTCGGTGTGCAATACAGTAATTCGGAATGTGTACCCCTGTGTCTTGCTGACATTCGAAATCAAAGAATATGAACAAAGGTTTTTTGACTAGAGAAGAACTCGTCTCATCGTCGTTGTCGTGTTTCATCTTACTCTGGTAAGGCTGAATAAAACAGCGATGAGAAAAGTCAACTATCTTCTTGCAAAGGTGACACTTTTTCTTTCCCCTACAGACATGATTTTTCTTTCTGTCAAAAACCTGGCCTCCACATTTTGAACAAAGTTTCACTAATTCACAAATGGTTTTCTTCTCTTTGCCTTGAAGTGTTTTGTGATTTTTCAAGCATGCCGCACTGAAAAATCGCCTATGACACTTGGTGCAGACATATTCTTTTGATTCTGATGGACATTTTCCAGTACGAAAACAACCTTTACAAATCTTTGAGCAAGCATGGGCTTCCCGCCTGCTGTAACGTGTGTCACAGAACTCACAATAATAAACACTATCAAGAAATCCTGTGATGGATTTGATGTAATCATAGTGATTTTGATGAAAGTACAAATGTATGATTTTACTATCGTCTTTCACTTCTGGATGTTCAAATATTTTTTCCACTCTCGACTGTTGTCGGTGAACTTTAATAACGTAACCTTTTTCATACAGGAACTCTTGAATTTTTTTGTATTCTTCAAGACCTACAGGTTTCGTTGACGAAACTCCAACTTCATTCATCAATTTCTCGGCTTCAGTCTTTTGAAGGGGCCTGTTTGATCTTTTGATGAGATCCCATCTTCGGTTCCATTCTTGGGTGTTTTCACGTTCATGGTAACAAACCCCCACAACAACAGCTCTTGCAAAACATAGATGGTCACTATTGTTAATTTCAACAATCGAATATTTCTTTTTTGCAAAAACCTTTGAATCCAATAGTTCTGTGGCTCTAAGATTTTTTCCACTTCCACTTGGTGGTATCGTATGTGTGATATCGAATGTCATGCGACCATCGTTCAAGACGAATTCTTCATTCGATTGTAGAACTTTTTCAATTTCGTTCAACATAGTATGACTCTCCAACTCCTCCACATATAGAAAGGGAATATGAATTCCCATATCCAATGAGGGGTGATTGACGCTAATTCTAATCATATCCCTCGATTCAGCCTTTAACTTTTGAACGATTTGTTGGATAACATCGTCAAATAAGCCGGTCAGTTGCTGTGGTTGTAACTCTTCGAATTTCTTAAAAGACGCCTCCAGTATATGGGATTCTGTTTTGAATTTTCTTGACTTCTTTTTTCCCACTTCTGTTAAGCAGTATAGACTTTTCATATCCAAAGATTTTTTGTCTCCACTTTCTTCTTTCAGAGATTTTCTGTCTTCTTCTTCTTTCAAAGATTTCTTGTCTTCCAAAAATTTCTCCTTCGTTGAGGTTGACGGTGGACATTTCTCATCGTTTTCTTCTTTCAATGAGTTTTCCTTCGTTGAGACTTTCAAAGGTTTTTTATCGATCTTGGTTAGTCCTGAAAAGGACTGTTTTGGTTTTTGATATAGCTCTTTCAAAGATTTCTCATCGTAGCTTTCACCGTCACTTTCTTCTTCTTTCAGTGGTAAACTTTTTCTCTTTTTGGGTGGAAATTTCTCATCGTCGCTTTCATCATGACTGCTACTGTCTGGGTAGACTAGGATTCTTTTTCTTTTTTTGGCTGGTAGTAATTTTTTTCTCTTTTTCGACCTGGGCTGCATTGCCTCATCGTCGCTTGTACTGTCCGAATACGGGATTAAGTTTTTAGACCCTCTTGTACTGTTCGACATTGTTTTATGCCTGCAATTCAGACAATGGCCCAAAACTCAAAAAGGCTAGCTTTTTATATCTTTTTCAGACCGAACGGGCATAAAAAGATGTTACGATTGACATTTCCATCATTCTTCGGAAAGAGTTCAAACAGAGCAGTCGATAGAAAAATGAGTGAGTTCAAGCTACAAAGCACAACACCAAAGAGAGTGTATCTGTATGTTAACCCATACACTCACGATTATGAGATCAGCAATATACCACCACGATATCAAGTCTACCATACTGGGAACTACGTGGGGTCATTTCTATCCTACCAGCATTTTGCAGAAAAAGGTGTCTATCGTATCACCAGAGTCCTGGATCAAGCAACATTCGACAGACGCCATAGAGTGGATGATATGACGGCGAATATTTGCTTTACATGCGACAGATCAGGACATTGGGCCAACCAATGTCCAGAGAAAGAAAATCAAATGTGGAAATTCGTTTTTGTCTTCGTGAACCCCCACACCCACGATGTCGAAATTTCACCAACAACGGAAACGAGTGGTGAATCTCAACATATGAAATACGTTGGGTCTCTATTATCCTATAAAGTAGACGAGAATAAACGGAAGACAAAACCGTCACAGCCTACAACTTTATCGAGTGGGAAGGGGAAAAGTTCCCAAAACAAGAAACCTTCTTCAGGGAAACCTTCTTCAGAAAAGAAAATCAACGATAAAATCAACGATAAAATCAACGATAAAATCAACGACCCATCGTCTGAAAAGACCGAAAAACAGATCGAAAATCAGATCGAGAGGGAGATTGAAAATATGGAGCTTGATAACACAGAAATCAGCGATACAGAAATCTGTAGAATTCAGATAGATTACCCTGTGAAGAAGAAAACCTCTTCAGAAAAGAAAATCAACGATAAAATCAACAATAAAATCAACAATAAAATCAACAAGATTTCCTCAGAAAAGAAAGAGGCTACGCTTATACTCGATCAGAAATCTGGAGAAGACCAAAACAACGAACAGAGCTCCCAAAAATCTTCAGCGCTTGGAAACAATCAAATCAACGAACAGAGGGTTCAAAAATCTTCAGGGAAACCTTCTTCAGGACCTGGAGAGGGGAAAGACAAGAAACTTTCTTCAGAAAAGAAAATTCGACGAGAAGAAAAGAAGATCTGTTCAGATATCGAGTTGCGACGTAGATGGAAATCCGATGTTGTGAACGAGAAAAATTTGAAAGACAAAAAACACAGAGCAAAAAGCTGTCCAGATCTGAGAAATAACAAGGACGAAAACAATGATATTAAAAATAATGAAAAGAAACGCAAGAGTGATTGTGAGTCTGACATCCCGAAGAAAAAAAGAAAATTGTGTCTGTAATTTTTAACAGAAAAACATTTCCAAAAGAATTGTTTTCAAAAGAACTGTTTCAAAAGAACTGTTTAAAAACAATTTTTCAAATGCCGGTAGTAATTTTTCTCTACAGTTCAACCATACTTAAAATTCGATATGGTCTGCATTGCTCTTACAAATGTCTCATCGCTACTTGCTCTGTCTGAAGAATCTATCTGAAGACGGGACTAACTAGGATACTAACTAGGGTACTAGACCTTTAGACCTTGTTTTAGGGTTGATGATAAGTCAACCTTTTAGACATGGTTTTAGAAGCGTACTGTCCGAATAAGGTACTATCCGAATACATTGTTTTATGGCTGCAATTCAGACAATAACCCAAATAATGATTATTGTACATAAAGTTTTTAAATAAAAAGTTTTTAAATGTTTTAAATAAAAATTTCATTGTAATGATTATTGTATATATCTATATTTTCACAGTTCATTGTTTCTAACAGTTCAATGTTTTAAATAAAAATTTCTAACAGTTCATTGTAATGATTATCTGACAATAAATAAAAAGTTTTAAATAAAAAAGTTTTAAATAAAAGATATGAAAAGCATATAGGACTTGACTTTTTTGTTTTTGACAATTTGAAGAAGCAGACTTTCTGGGTCTTGGATAGTCCACTCATAATCTTCTGAAAAGACTACAACTTCCTTCACTTCCTTCCCGACCTTCCATCAAATAACCCACAACAACTTGGCATTAGAAATCCAACATGGGAGAAAAAGACTCACCATAGAGAACAGCGGTCGGACAACTTCATCGTGGAAATGATCTATAGAGAAATCTGCCGGCTTTTATAGCCTGGCAGGAGGATTGACCTACTTTGATACAGAATTAACAGAATGAAGAGCGCGACCATGGGCGAAAGCATATAGATCAAATATTACGTACATTATACTTTAGAGAAAAAAGACTAAGTCCTACAATATCTACGTGAATGCAGAAAAATGTAACGAGAGCAACGATTGGCTAACGTTAATTCCATTAAAATGAAAGAGCGCGAACGTGGGCGGAAGCATGTAGATAGAACATCACGTTCTATTCCATATAGAATATGATATTCTATCTACTAATTATCTACAACACCTAATCGAAGATAGAGAAAAAAGACTAAGTCCAACTTTATCCTAATAGAGAGGAAGACTAAAGCGACCGAAAGCTGAGAAATGGCTAAGTCCTACAGAGTCGAACGAAAAACGCCGAAAAGACTAAGTCCACCAATCTGAGACCCTGGGACAACCACAGCATGGGGACAAACTTGTCAATATACCTAGAGAGGTAACTCCTCTTCACTCCTCCTCACTCCTCCTCACCTCCTCCTCACCTCCTCCTCACTCCTCTTTCGACATATAGCGCCATATTATGGAAAAAAGACTAAGTCCAACCCCAACTTTATCCTAATAGAGAGAAAGACCAACATATCGTGGAGAAAAAGACTAAGTCCAAAAGAGACCTTTGCCTGAGCCATTGTGAGATGCTATATAGCCTATATCGTGGAAAAAGTGGGTGGGATGGGGATAAATCCAAGATGGCGGACATCCACTTCCGGTTTGACGTTTTTCGACCCAATTTGGACATTTTGTCCCGAATCTCACTACCCCCAGGGTAGTGAGATTCGGGACAAATCAACGTGAGATGCTATATAGCCTATATCGTGGAAAAAGTGGGTGGGATGGGGATAAATCCAAGATGGCGGACATCCACTTCCGGTTTGACGTTTTGTCCCGAATCTCACTACCCCAGGGTAGTGAGATTCGGGACAAATCAACGTGAGATGCTATATAGCCTATATCGTGGAAAAAGTGGGTGGGATGGGGATAAATCCAAGATGGCGGACATCCACTTCCGGTTTGACGTTTTTCGACCCAATTCGGACATTTTGTCCCGAATCTCACTACCCCAGGGTAGTGAGATTCGGGACAAATTGGCTCCAGGGGAGTCAGATTCGGGACATTTGTCCCGAATCTGACTCCCTATACTACTGACCTGAAGCGTTACACAACCCGCCAATGCGGCTGATGACACCTGCGATAGCGGACAGTTGCCTGTACCAAGATGAAGTCGACTTGAAGCATTACAGAACTAGCTTTCTTTCTGCTGATGACGGCCGCAATAGCGGACAGTTGCCTGCATAAAAATATAGTCGACCTGTAGCTTTACACAACCAGCTCTGCCTGATGATAATAGGCACGATAATGGGCATTTACCTGTATAAAGGTATCGTGGACCTGAAGCGTTACAGTACCAGTTTTTTTTTTCCGGATGATAAGAGCCGCAATAACGGACTTAATTGCCTGTATAAAGTTATGTCAACCTGAAGCGTTACAGTAACAGCTTTTCCTGCTGATAACAGCTGCAAAAGCGGACAGTTGCCTGCATACAGATATAGTTGACCTGTAGCGTTACACAACCAGCTCTTTTGGCTGATGACAGCTGCAATTGCGACAATTGCCTATATAAAGATATAAAAGACTTGAAGCGTTACAAAAACAGCTCTGCTGGATCGTAACAGCCACAATAGCGGAAAAAGGCCTGTTTAAAAGATATAGTTAACATTTAGCGTTACACAAACAGCTATTTTGGCTTATGACAGCCACAATAGCGGCAAAAAGCCTGTATGAAATATAGTCCACATGTAGCGTTACACAGCAACTTCTTTAATGACAATCGTAATCACGGACTAAGGCCTGTATAAATATGTAAATGTAGTTGACCTGTTACGTTACACAACTCTTTTTTTTTTCAAGCTAATGACAGTCGTAATTACAGGTTTAAAACTGCAATAATATGTAGTTGACCTGTAACATTACACCATTTGAAAATGACATCCGATCATCATACACCCCGTTACGTTTAATCCTTATCCCACTAAAATAGAATGAAACTGTCAAGCTGACAGTAAAAACCCAAATTTTGCTGTTTGAAAGTGTTTTTTTTTTTTTTTTTTCTTTCTTTTTTTTTTTAAGAAAGATATCTCCTTATCGGACAGTGTAGATGCAAGATCAGACTGCACGTTCTGTGCAGTCTGATCTTGATCTACACGGTCCGCAAAAGGTCCTTGATTCGCGCTTACAGCCAAAGGGTTAGGTTATCCCTGCCATCATTTTAATGCACAAAGTCTTTAACTTCTCGTTAAATCAAGAGAGATTATCAGTCTCATACGTGTGTTTGATAATAGATTGTAATTTGAACAGAACGGTGTGCATCGATGCATGCTGATAGTGCGGGTGGTAAATGGGTCTAGTACAATTACTTAATGAACAGAGATCACGTGTGTCACACATATATTCTAACATGACACGTGAATTCGGCTCTAAATATCAGTGCAACGGAAGCATGGTAAAAACGACGTCATTCTATATTCTATTGTTGTTTATTGTTTATTTAACTCTCATTTAAATACAACTGTTTTTCATAAAATTACATAAAACAAATTGAAAAAAGTATTTGACCATTCCAAAAAAGAATTATATGGGACTATACTGGTATCAATTTCAATCTTATCGAAAAAGTTTGCATCAGTCCATTTACTCACGCACACTCACACTCCCACACCTACACACTCATCCACGTAACACCCACACCCACACACATACGGGCGCACGCATGCGCGCACGCACGCATGCACCATGCACACATACTACCGCTCCCATGCCACATTCAAGTACAGACAAATGCACAGAAAATGACGCCAATCGTTGATACATGCAATCAGAAAAAAAACCAATAGAAATGCACGGTGCTCTAGAGGCAGGTGTGCATGTACTAATAATCAAAGAATCATGGCATAGGCGCCTACTAAGATTAGCATCATTCCCGCGCCTTCTAAGCATATGCAAATCATGAGAATCTTTAAAAAATGAAAATTAGTACGAGTAAGAAAAAGGAGACAAACGAACAAACTAATTATTTAGACATGATAAGACTACGTCAAATATTATAGCAGGTTTTGGCGGATGTCCTTATCAAAAGTGGATTGGAGAACACTTGTGACAATTTCTCCCTGTCAGACAGTAATATAAAATTCCGAAAAACTTTCATTAAATAGCCCCTGTCTGAATTCGTGATAAATATAGGAATGAAGAAGAGCGTGACATTCATCCTCCACCTCATTACAAAATATACATTTTCTGTCCGAAAAATTTAGGTTATTATAACGGCCAGTTTCAATTTTTAATGGTGCCACACCACATGTAAGCTTTCTAAACGCAGACCTATCACAAAAAGGTAAAATCATTTTACAGTATTGCTCACCTTCAAAGGTCGATTTAAACAATGAGTAGAACCTTAATTTATTACGACCAACATTTCTTTTACCACTGACTCTACTAATAGGGAGTTTCCAATTCTCTGTGAACTCGGACATGAGTTTAGCTTTAACAGCATTAAATAATTTATGCTTGTTTAAACAAGAATTGATATCAGTGAACAAATGTCCGTTTAAAGTAGTTTTGTTTTTTTTTTACAGTATAAAACCAGTTTTAACGCTAGAACAAGCTTTGGTCTGGGCCCAGAGTGCTATGCATTTATTTAACCTATTGTCAGGAAGACGAGACAAACGGCACCATTGGCTACTGATTGTTTTCCATTGTCGGACAATGGAAGGGCCCAGCCCAGTACGCCTGAAACTGCAGCATTAGGTGTATATTTACCAACGCCTGGAAAGAATCGCATTGCTTTATTCTGAATTGCATTAATTCAAGAAAAAGATTTACACCCCCCAAGTAGGGGCGCCATATTTAATTACAGGCTACACCATATTATCATATAATTTTTTCAAAACATTATGTGTTAACCTCCTGTTGCTTTACATTTAGCAATTAAAAGTCCAAGCGCTCAATTTCTTTGTAAAGTAAGAATTAATCCGCATCCGCTTTTGTATACTAAGTATGAACTTGTTTTCCTTTTATCAAGAGTTGGTCTATGGGAGCAGAAAGGAGCCATTGGTTTTGACAATGTGTTGCGCAAAGAACTGATGAAATGAAATTCCAGAACGCAAGGATCGGTTAATTTACAGGTCAACTACATCTTTATACAGATATTTGTCCGCTACTGTGGCTGTCATCAGCCAGAAACACTGGTTGTGAAACGTTACAGGTCAACTACATCTTTATACAGATATTTGTCCGCTATTGTGGCTGTCATCAGCCAGAAACACTGGTTGTGAAACGTTACAGGTCAACGACATCTTTATACAGATATTTGTCCGCTATTGTGGCTGTCATCAGCCAGAAACACTGGTTGTGAAACGTTACAGGTCAACGACATCTTTATACAGATATTTGTCCGCTATTGTGGCTGTCATCAGCCAGAAACACTGGTTGTGAAACGTTACAGGTCAACGACATCTTTAAGCACGTTTGTGTTTTCTATTACGACTGTCATCAGCATGAAGTGCTGGTTGTGTAAATTTATAGGTCAGCTATATCTTTCAGTCATGCCCTGGTAATAGGGGACTTAATGCATCTCCCTTATGCATTATACCAAGCAAGTCATCATGTAATTATGGATCCATAAAATCCTTTTTGTCTAACAATCCACTGGATCGGCAGGTACATTGGTCCTTTGGCACGCAGAAAATTTACAAATAGCAAAAACTTTCGACCTATGTCAGCCTGCGCGGAGTGCGCAGGCTGACATGAGTCGATAGTTTTTGCAGACTCATTAAGTCCTTTTCACAGAGCATGGTTCATTTTTTTTTTAACTTTATATACATGTATTTCCATATGTATTAATTTCTGGTGTCTGAGTTTCGGTCTGTTTTCGAAATGCATCAGTGTATCCTGTGTATTTTTCATTTTAGTTCCGATTTGAGCGTTAAACAAATCTTATGTTGCTTTTGAGGACAGTACAGATCAAGATCAGACTGCGAAAGTTGTGTAGTCTGATCTTGAATCTACACTTTTTGCAACTTTGTAACACATCCTGGCTAAAACAACATTACACACACAAACATGCAATATTTTGCCTTTTTTTCCACCTTTTTGCAAAGATCCATTTTATTTAATCAGGTTCAAGTGAAGTTGAAACCTTGTTGTGCTGAAATTCGAATCTTTTGCCCTTTTACCACACAACCTGATGAGAAGAGGGCTTTTGAAAACATTATGGGAAAAGGAGAAAATGCTCGTAACAAGCATTTTCTTTTAACGACCCTGATGTGAAGAGGGCTCTTGAAAGCATTGTGGAAAAAGGAGAAAATGCTGGTAACCAGCATTTTCTCCTTTTCCCACAATGTTTTCGACCCATCCCAAGACAAATTTCAATTTTACAGTCACATTAAAAAAAATTATTTTGTCATCTGCAAATGCTTTCAGTTTGGACCAGACTGAAATTTTGTCGTTTGGTAAAGAGTTACTCCTCTCGTGGTATCACCTATATAGCTTGATTGTCACTTTGTCTATCGCTGAGAACTACACATTCGTATCCGAACGGACCGCTTTCCAAAACATTGTATCGATCAATTCCCCTTTTTACGCAATTGCCGAGCACCGGTAGCGTACAGGTAACCCCAGCTCGGCCAATTTCTTTCCGAGGATTGATGATAGTCATTGCGATAGGATTCATTCCTCTCTCACCGCTGATCATTGTTTCGAAGATGGTTATGTGGGAAAGCAGTCATTGGCTTTGGAAGAATATTGTGCGTAGTATTGGTAAAAAAAATCCCTAGGAAAGTATGGATAGGTGCACTGGCCGCCGCCATATAAATGAAATAATGTTGCAAACAGCGTTAAATACCATTCAGTGAATCAACCTTTTTCCGCAATGCTTTCACCCGTGTTCACGTATAAAAGCTTGATTTAGCTTGATCAGTCAAAATGGACCGCAACGTTTGAAATGCGACCTTCGGACATTTGCGTAAACTGTAGTCCCGGATTAGCCTGCGCAGGTTAATCCGAGACGGCACTTTACGACTGCGAAAGATTTTTTCATACAGTAGACTTTCGTGAAACAGAAAATCGCACAACAACGGGAAGTGTCGTCTCGGATTAGTCACAGACAGCACAGGCTGATCTGAGACGACACACTTTTACGCATATGTCCGAAGGTCCCTTTTCGTGTGTTGCACGCCATATTTTACAAAAATGTTTGTAAACTTGGCCTATACGGCTAACACTTCCCCAGACAAAAATATTCTAGACTTTTCCAAATTCAAAGCGTTTGCAGACGACAAATAATAAATGATGCAAATGGTGGGATTTGTCTTCAAAAAGGTAGAAAACATTGTGGGCAAAATGAGAAAATGCTGGTTACCAGCATTTTCTCCTTTTTTCCGCAAGGTTTTCAAAAACCATCTTGTTCAAGGTCGTTAAAACTCTTCCGCCAAGCCCCCGAAGCTCAGTCGGTAGCGTACAGGACTTGAGAAGAGGAGGTCGCTGGTTCATCCCCGGCTTGGCCAATTTCTTTCCGAGGACTGATGATAGTCATTGCGCCAAGATTCATTCCTCTCGCACCGCTGACCATTGTTTCGAGGATGGTTATGTGGGAAAGCAGCCAGTGGCTTGGAAAGAAGATTGTGCGGAGTACTGGTAAAAGAAACTCCAGGAAAGCATGGATAGATGCACTGGCCTCCGCGATACAACAGAAATAATGTTAAAAACAGCGTTAAACACCATGCATTCATTCATTCATCTTTAAAACATCTCGGGATAGTTCGGTAAAGGGTTAAGATTTAAAAGCTGGATATCGCCAACAGATTGTCAATTACCGTCTTCGCAGGTTGAAATTGGAATATTTTGCCACTCGGGAGTAGATGACGGTTTGTTTCTAATAAAAGAAAGATATCACGTGCGAACTTTGGCAGTTTGAACAGGTCATTCGAGGAGCGAATCTAAAGCTGAGAAAATTAATTAGAGAAATGTCAGGAACTTGTGCTATGCAAGGGTCGAACTTCAGCTAGTTTTATGTACATTTATTCGATTCGTTGAAACAGGGTGTTTTTTCGGCGTAGCGGAATGCGCTGGCTTTTTTTACCTAATTCTTTGTACTGATAATGAATGAATAGATGGTAATTTGCGATTGGTCAAAAATATGAACATGTTTATTCGGCGGGCCCCTGCCGGCATATTTGCCCGCACATTTATGAAACCACTATTTAGAAGCCTTGCATGCGCTGATCAATACCCCAGTGCCTTGATTCATACCATAGCAAATTAATGTAATAGAGACGTGTCCCTTTTTTGTTCTATTTGGAAATTTAATATTTCAGAAGCGTTTCCCAATAACCCAATAAGTACTCCTTTTCAACAAAACGAAAAACGGTGAGGAAAAAGAGTCAATTCCTCGCAAAATTAATTTTCATGATTTTACTTCATGTTGAGCCAGACGGACAGAAAGACACAGATACTTAATAGGACAGATTAGACATAAGTAGGGCTTACTTTCATACCAAAAGTCTGAATCGGCTGTCCGAATCGGGCCTATCTGTGCAATCGACGTGATCTGTAAGAAGCAAACATCGACAGTGACTTATCACCTTCATCGCCGTAAATGAATATAAGTAAATAACTACTGTTGTAGGTCTAGATTAAAATAAAACATCAAAGAAGGTACGTCCTGCGGTTCAATCTATATTTTCCGCAGACTGACCTCTAGAAACCGACAGCTACGGCTAGATTCCTAGGAGTCGTGTGTGGCGATTTAATTAATTCTTTTAGTACCTAATAGATAAACTCGACCTCTTTCCATGACTTAAAATACCATCCACTTAAACTCAGAGAGAGGGCGTTGCTGAATGTGCTGGCTTTTGACCTACTTTTTGGTACTGATAACTAATGAATCGATTGAAATTTGTGATTGGTCAAAAATGTAGACATGTTTATTCTAAGGGCCCCTTCCTATTTGCTGGCAAATTTACGCCGTCTATCTTTTTTAAAGATATTTTTTTTGTTTTATATAAGCTTGACTAAACAAGCTGATGGTATAGATTCAGTCAGACTGCACGTTCTGTGCAGTCGGATTTTGATCTATGCCGTCCGCAATAGCCATTGTTTTCGTCCATGGCTCTGAAAGGGTTAATTCTTAAGGTCTACGTCATTACTAAGGGGAACATACTGGTTGTGCAGACTACTTCAAAAACATCCTTGTAAAAATACGGAAAGTCAACAGTGAATCAAAGTTTAATACATGAATACGAGAGACAAGATTTTGGCCAATGGAGAAATTACTCAATTTTCCACAATGTCTCAGAGAGCGGTCTGTTTTAAGGACTTAAGTCTGCATAATGGTAGCTATACTACTCAAAGTTTGCTAAGCACCCGTAATATTTTAGTGCAGAGTTTATATCATTGTTCGCGATATTGTTATGATCTTTTATACGTTAGAATTATGGAGTTTCCGTAATTGTTCAGGCAAAAAGTTTAATGTTTTAAATGGTTTTACACGGCTTTTAGAATTTGAGCAAGGTGACCACTGAAAATTGGGAATGGGATAAAATGTGTAATTTCAAAATTTGCAAAAAAAAAAACTGTCACTGGTGTAGAATTAGTCATCCAGTGTGTGCGTGACCCGATTCTGTATTGACAGCTTGATATAAGCCATGCCCTGACAAAAGGGGACCTAATGTGTCTCCGTGATGCAATATACCAAGCCAGACATCACATAATAGTGGGTCAATAAAATCAATTTTGTCTAACAACGGACTGAATCATGATGTAGACTGGTCCACTGACATACTGAAAATTGACCAAAAGTGAAAAGTTTCGGTCCAGGTCAGCCTGCGCGGACTGCGCAGGCTGACCTGGGTCGATACTTTTCGCAGATGCTTTTAAGTCCCCTTTTCACAGAGCATTACACAATTATTAACAACTTGACATCTTCTCCTCACGCTCCCAATCAGGTTCCTGATTATCCGCTGTGGAATACTGTTCCATTCTTGGACAAACATAACTCCAATTGTGTGGGGTTTTTTTCGTGGGGGGGGGGGGGGCAATTCTTGGTTGGACCCGTTGGGCTGAAATTCGAACCTGTAACTCATCCTACATATGCTTTATGGATTGAGGTCAAGCCAGTACAGACGTGCAATATCCTCTCTTTGCAGGTATACTCTTGCCTAACATGGGAAGTACATAATCATTATCGCCATCTAAACAAAAAACATCACCTGCTGTACAAGCATACAATCTGACCTGGGTGTCTAGAACCTCATCTGAACTGCGCTACTTAAGGACAATGAGGTCTGTTCGTCAATCAAGCTGATTCCCATTAAACCATGGTGAGCTGCCTCCATGGCGATAACGTTCAGCAATTTTGGCTGCACAAAATCTCTACACTTGTCTTCGCAATACCCTAGCACGAATGTCTCGCTAATTTAGAGAGCATCTGGGCTCATCAGTAAAGAAGACTGAATGCTAGGCAGTTCCAACAGCATGGACCACGGTTAACTCTTTCCGTAGCCAGCAGTTCCGAGAAAACGGAATTCGCACGTATATATATACACGGTCTGCTCGACCGAGTCCCTTCTGTCCAACCGTGTGCTCATGGTTTGCGTTGATGCACTGACCTCAGATGCAGTCTGTAGGGTGGTGTGAAGCTAGATAGCTATCACAAAAAAATTGTTAAATTCAATTTTAGAAATATTTTATTCTACAGAAGAATACAATATATATGTACATAAACTATACAGTACAATTAATTGACAAAGATAAATAAAAAAGATAGTAGGAGACAAAACGGTTTGTTAGAGCCTGAATGATTTTAAAACGACCTTCAACTGGAGAGGCTGGCTTTTCTCTACAACCATCATAACCGCCTGACAGTTGTGCAATACTGTTGAAATCTCATCGAGACTCTTCGGATTACAATACGATGCATGCAAAGGCTTCGCCGACAGCACGATGGGTAGTCCATGCCTCACCATTCTAAATGCCAGTCACATTTCTGCTTCAGATAAATGTCTTTTTTTACATTTGCTCTGGATACATTTCATTCATAAAACTTCAGCCTTTTGAGTTTAACCTTTACCACACAATCACGAGGAAAAGGAGATTTGAAAACATCGTGGGAAAAGGAGAAAATGCTGGTAACCAGCATTTTCTCCTTTTCCCACAATGTTTTCTGCCCTACCAAGGACAAATTTTGTCATTTAGGCCACATTAAATTTGTAGTCTGCAAATGCTTTCATTTGGACCCGTGTGAAATTATGTCGTTTGGTAAGGAGTTAAAACGAAAACTGGATACAATACATGCCGGGCACATGTATGCAGTATACCAAATCACCATGAAAGTAAAGGGATAAATTATTTCCATGACTTGTAGGCCTACAAAAGTTGTTTTGGTGCAATGACGACTTTGTACTCCCATAGGATTTGTACTCTTCTGTCCATATTCTACGTAGAAAATGTACTCCTGGTCCATATTCTACGTGGAAAATGTACTCTCCGGTCCATATCCTACATAGAAAATGTACTCCCTGATCCATATTGAAAATGCACTCCTCGGTCCATATGTACTCCCTGGTCCATATTCTACATAGAACATGTACCCCTCGGTCGATATTCTACATAGAAAATGTATTCCCCGGTCCATATTCTATGTGGAAATTGTACTCCCCCGTCCATATTCTACATAGAAATTGTACCCCTCGGTCTATATTCTACATAGAAAATATACTCCCTGGTCCATATTCTACATAGAAAATATACCCCCTGGTCCATATTCTACATAGAAAATGTACTCCCGCTCCATAGTCTATGTAGAAAATGCACTCCGTATTCAATATTCTACATAGAAAATGTACTTCCCGGTCCATGTTCTACGTAGTAAATGTACCCCCAGTCCATATTCTACGTAGAATATAGACTGAGAGCACAGTTTTTAAGAGAGTACATATTTGTCATTACACGGGTCATAAAATCTTATATGTACACTTTGGACCCTCTCAACATATTACACAACAATATCCAATAAAAATATCCCAAATATTTTTATACTAACCTTATAATGTAGTGTGAAATATTTGGTGCTTTGCAAACTTTGAGTAGTATAGCAAGACATTATAGGCCCGTATATATTCATTCCTAATCGATGAGTATATATCATGCCTTTACGGGAGACCTAATTACATTTCTATGTTATCACATTCGATTGAATCAGTCTGTAGCCATTTTAAGACTGTTACACCCGACCGATTCATTTAAACAAAAAAGTATGTCCTCATCGAATTCACTTGTTTTTATTGTAAGCGTTTTGAAAGACATTATAGCTTGGTGCAGAACTTACATATTGCTGCTTTTAAACCCCCCCCCCCCTCAACCCTTTACCAAACAATCCCGAGTTTTAAGGACCCTGAGAGACAAAGCTTATCAAAAACATTGTTGGTTAGGAGAAAATGCTGGTAATCACAATTTTCTCCTTTTCCCACAAGTTTTCTACTCTTTTAAAGACAATTCTCCTTATTTGATACGCTTTTTGACTTGTCGTCTGCAAACGCTTTCAATGTGGACTGCGACCAGTCTATAATTTTGTCGTTTGGCATAGAGTTAAACGCCATGCACTCTCTTTAGCGTTGTCTGTACGCTGGATACCAGATTGATATATAATGGAAAATCGTTACTGGGCTATTTCAGAAACAAAAGCACTGCCAGATGTCTATATTGAAATTGTGATTAGATTTTAGCGGCATCCTGGGAAAAGGGAGTTTAATGCATCTCCTTGATTTGTCATACCATGCATGTCATCACATAATTATAAATCTCTTAATCCATAGCCCAACTCACCGACCTATTGCGGACAGTGTAGGTCAAGATCAGACTGCACAGAACGTGCAGTCTGATCTTGAATCTACACTGTCCGATTAGAAGACACTTTTTTACACAAAATACCTTTCAAAAAGGAAAGTTTGGGGTTTTACTATCGGCTTGAAAGTTTCAATTCCTTTATTTAGCAGGTTTAGGGTTAAATTAGTTTTATCTAACAACCAGCTGAATTATGAGGTAGACTGTCCTTTTATTTGACATGCAGAAGATTGAACGAAAGCGAGAACTTTCGAACCAGGTCAACCTGCGAGGACTGCCCAGTCGGAACTGGATTGATAGTTTTTGCAGATGCATTAAACCCCATTTTTAAAGAGCATGGCTCATTTTCTTATTACATGTAAATGTAAACTAATTAACTTTTTTCCTCATTATCAAGTTTCGTTCGATTTGGTGAAGATTAACTATGATCAATGGGTCGATTGATGATTTTTTGTTTGTTCATATGGATGGATGGATGGATGGATGGATCAGTGGATCAATGGATGGATCGATGGATGGATCGACAGAATGATTGATCGACTGATGGACGAGTGGACGAATAGGAAGCAAGATGGTCGCCCGTAGCGATTGTGCCACATGTGTCGCAATAAAACTTTTTATAGAGGAAGGAAAACAATGAATATGCATTAACTCGAATGCTCGAAACGGACCGTTTTAAGAGAAAACTACGAGTACTTCATATCAAAACGCCTAC
This sequence comes from Tridacna gigas, assembly GCA_945859785.2. Taxonomy (NCBI): domain Eukaryota; kingdom Metazoa; phylum Mollusca; class Bivalvia; order Cardiida; family Cardiidae; genus Tridacna; species Tridacna gigas. The sequence continues at coordinate 8,947,384 of OX244029.2, read as the reverse complement.
GTTAAAATAAAGCACATGCAAATTTAGGCAATCGATCAGTCTGAGACCCTTTTCCTCACTCCCGCTGAAAACTTTCGGCAACTTCTAGTTTGCTTTCCCTGCCAATGTATATCAATTCCAGACTGCACAGAATGTGCAGTTAGCGCTTGGGTCCATCTGAAACATCCTATTTTTAATAATGTTCTGAACATAAGAGAAAAAAAGAACTTAGAATATCGACATCCAGTGTTTTGTACTCACAGTGTCTTCTCTTGCTGAGGTGCATTCATGTATCAAACTATGATTTACTTTGATTATTAATAAATTACATGGAAGTTTTCAAAATCTTCTACTTCGAGTCATTTTTGGCGCCCTAGGGTTCAAATGGTATGAAATATTCTTTCTGATTTCTATAAACAGACACTTAGAGCCGTCTTACCATTCATATTGTTACAGTATTTATGTAGTGAAGTGCCTGTTCAGAATAAAAGACGCGTTACTCTTATTCTCTATTTCTAAAAAATCATTCCAAACATTGACAAGACGGAAGTAAAAACTCGTTATCCCGGCGCATTTGAACCCTTTACCGAAAGACCCCGTGATATGACGATCCTGATAGGAAGAAGTCTTTTGTAAACATTGTGGGGGCAAAAGGAGAAAATGCTGGTAACCAGCATTTTCTCCTTTTTCCGCACAATGTTTTCTAACCTTTCAAAGATAAATTCCATCATTTGAGCCATATTTTATTTGTCATCTGAAAATGCTTTCCATGCGGACATAAATATAATTCTGTCGTATGGAAGAGATTTAGCACTGACAAGGCGGAAATGAACACTCTTTATTGTAGCGCGTTTGGACCTTTTGGGCGCCAAAAACGTGGAAAATTTAATCGGGAACAAACCTATTCGAATTTTAAGGGATTTCAGTCGGCACATTCGGACTTCGTCGACTGTTGTTTATGGTTTGTTTGTTGTTTTGTTTGTTTGTATTGAACTCCATTATCAACATTATTCCAGTTACACTGTATATCACTGCAGCCAATGCACTTCTTCAACTTATCTGCAGTTTCTTTTATAGTAATCTGCCCAAACCACTGGCTGCTTTTCCGCATAGCCATCGTCGAAACAATGGTCGGGCTGAACAGGAATGAATCCTATCGTAATGACTATCATCAATCCTTGGAACGAAATTGGCAGAGCTGGGAATTCGATCCAACGACGCCCTGGTCACAAGTCCTGTGCGCTACCGACTGCGCTACCGAGGCTCGGCTTGAGCCTTTTGGGTGGCAAACACATGATATATTGAGTCGGTCACAAATATTTATTCGGATTTGCAGGGTTTTACACACACACACACACACACACACACACACACACACACACATATATATATATATGTTTGCACGTTCTGACTTCGTAGACTATGATATTTGGTTTGTTTGTTTCTTTATATTGTTTGATGTTTCGTGTTTACGCCATTTTTAATATTATTCCAGTTATGTCGCGGCGGCCAGTGCATCTGTCCAAGCTTTCCTGGAGTTTCTTTAACCAGTATTTCGCACAATATTCTTTCCAAGCAACTTGCTGCTTTCCCACATGATCACCCCTATATAGTATATGGGATAGCTCCGCTGTCTGCATTACAAACGTTTTTAGGTCCGAATCCTAGAGAGAGCATTGTCAACTTATTCATTGTCTCCCGGCCCATAGCGAGCCCTGGTTCACATTTAAGCAGACAATCGTTATCAATCAGGAACTAGAAAATGAAGCAAAAGTAGCATAAGCGATGTTAAAGTATGTTTCTATAATGTTTGACGCCGTTTTCACAATTGTTCCAGTTATATTACGGCGGCCAATGCATCTATCCATGTTTGCCTGGATTTTCCTACCAGTGATCGCACAATAGTTCTTCCCGGTCCATCTGTCAAAGTTCCAGTCGCTAGCAGAGTAATGTATTGTAAAACGAGAATTAACCCTTTACCACACAATCCCGACTTTCAACGACCCTGAGGAAGAAGCCATTTGAAAACATTGCGGGAAAAGGAGAAAATGCTGGTAACCAGCATTTTCTCCTTTTCCCACAATGTTTTATATCATATCAAAGACAGAAATCATCAATTTAGCAACATTTAAATTGTCGTCTGGCAAAGCTTTCAATTTGGTCCAGTCCATTATATTGTCGTTTGGTCAGGAGTTAAGTTGGCAGTTTTGTTCTAGGTCTATAATACATTTTTCTGCCAGCGACTGGGATATTGACATATTGCACTATAACACTTAACCCTTACAGTGCTGAATTTACGAATTGGACCTTTTCATTGAAGAAAAACATCCAAAATATTGCCATTTCATGGTTGTTTTAGCCAGAAAATGTAATGAAGTAGCTGACAGTGTAGATCAAAGATCAGACTGCACGTTCTGTGCAGTCTGATCTTGATCTACACTGTCAGCAAAAACAAGTTAAGTTGGTTCCAGCACTTTAAGGGTTAATCAGATTCACAATAATACCCATACTTTTAAATGGTATGAATTAAATTCGTCAGCATTTTAACCCTTGGCCTGATAAAGAAGTTAAATGAAATTTTCAGTCCGATTGTAAAAACCCAAATAATGTTATTTCAAGCTTAATTTTTGGAGAAAAGCATCTCCTAATCGGACAGTGTAGATCCAAGATCAGACTGCACGTACTGTGCAATCATGATCTTGGTCTACACTGTCCGCAAAAGGTCAGTGAGTAGCGCTTAGCAGCTTAAGGTTTAACTTCAGAATCGTTTACCTTTGACGGCTAAAGAATGTTTAAGAAAGGCTTCCAAAGCAGCGGTGTCATAATGCGTTGTTCCGAGATGACAAGGGACGCAACTACTGTAGACATCCTTCTTAAGTAGTTTTGAGTTCCTCCCCTTGTTTGAAAGTTTAGTCGCTTTGTCCTTGTTTCTCCAACTACGGATGGATGGGATTCATATCAGAATTCTTTACAGAGAGTTGCTATATTGAAAGGATCTACGGACGACAAATTAACTCTTTCCCAAACGACAAATTTTAGACTGGTCCAAATTGAAAGAGTTTGCAGACGACAATTTTAAATTTGATGAAAATGGCAGAAAGTTATCAAAAAGGGTAGTAGAAAACACTGTGGAAAAAGGAGAAATTGCTCGTTACGAGCAATTTCTCCTTTTTCCACAGTGTTTTCAAGGGACTTGTACTGCAGACACGTGAAAACCAGGGCTTGTTTGGGAAAGGGTTAAATGCGTCTCTGATAAAGAGGCCTTTTTTTTTTAATCAAAGTTTTTAAGACGCTCTGTAAAAAGAAGAAATGCTTTAGTTTAATCAAATTTTATTCAAGATATTAACATACATCATGTCAATGGCACGAAATCATTGCAAAAAGGATTAGAACGGAAGCCTAAAAGCTTATATAGTTCCTCTCCCTAAAAACAGTAACATGGTATAACAATTACAGTAAATCAAATAAAATGAATAGACACAAAAAATATGAACTGATAGTGAAAACTTGAGAGAGTGACAGCGAAAAAGAAGGATGGAGAAATGAATAATGGGTGGAGATTGAGCAGAGTGAAGGGGGGAAAAGGTGGCCAGATGTGGGGATCGAACCCACACCCACAGATAGCCAGAGATTTGAAGTTTATGAGTGGTCCGCGAATCAAAATACGGGACACATTATGTGCCATTACGGCTTAGCTAGAAGATCTTTGCAAGTTACCGTAGGATGTTTTAACAATGAAACAATATTCTAGATAAATAATATGTACTGTTAGATTGATTGATTGTATGATGTTTAACGCCGTTTTCAACATTATTTCAGTTATATCGCGGCGGCCAGTGCACCTATCCATGCTTTCCTGGAGTTTCTTTAATCAGTACTTCGCACAATATTCTTTCCAAGCCACTGGCTGCTTTCTCACATAGCCATTGTCGAAACAATGGTCAGCGGTGAGAGAGGAATGAATCCTGTCGCAATGACTATCATCAATCCTCGGAAAGAAATTGGCCGAGCCGGGGATCGAACCAGCGACCTCCTGTTCTCAAGTCCTGTACGCTACCGACTGAGCTACGGGGCTCGGCACATGTACTGTTAGACAGTGTCTTTTTCTTGCCATTTATTCTGTTCACACTGTGTCTATACTTTAACGCACATGTATTTTAGCGCCTTTAACAACTAGAGTTGCCTTTGCGGTAAGTGTAGATTAAGATCGGACTGCACAAAAGGTGCAGTCTGATCTTTGATATATACTGTAAGCCATGATGAGACCTTCTGGACAACAGTAACCTTGAAACTGAAATTACTTTGTCTTATCTTTAGGTTGAAAATGTTTATTAGGTTTATTCGGCTCTCTCTGGGCAGAGATCGTATATAACATACACATACGATCCCCTTTCGGGGTTAAAAAAAAGCTTTTCTATCAAAACTTTAGGATTTTACTGGATCCCCTTTATGCATGAATATTACTTAACCTATGAATGCAACACTGTAACTTAAAATTATTGATGATGAATAACAGACACTGAAGAAGTGGGCTTACTGTCTCTGTCGCGAATGAGAAGACGACGGGGATGACAAAAACGGTGTTTTTTTCATTTAGTGGTTTATTTGTCTATTTCCGGTCAGAATTCTGGGAGTGTCAGCTGTCGTGTTAGGTTTTAGAAAAATAATTAAAAGAAGCATTATTTTGAAGAACAGCTAACTTTCGATAAGATTTCATTATAGTATTTTAACTTCTTTTTGTTTCAAGGGTCGGAAATCAATGATTATTTAATGCTTAACATTCTAAATGCTCAATTTGAAATATTTCCAGCGCTACTGTCATTCTCGTTTCTGTAGTCAAAACTCAGATCGTTTGATCTAGATCTTAATATTCGCACTTACGCAAAGGGTTTTGTTTCAGTAATAGGCAAAAGTGCCCATTTGGGGTCTCCTAATTACGTTCAGCTAGTTAATTGTATGGGTGCCATGTTGGCAACCAAATGAAAGATTGAAAGATGAAAATAAACGTTGAGGAAATGAATGATGCATCAATAAAACTCACGAAATGATGCAGATTTGGACAACCAATATCGAAATTAAACATTTTTTCCCTCATTTCCCATTTAGAACTTTTCTTTACATATAAAATTGCTACTCCATTACCTGATAAGAACAGTTCCCCAACAACTTGCCGAGACAGTTTCCCCAACAGATTTGAAGAATGTTCCCTGACACTTTTGAAGAGAGTTCCCCAACAATGTTCATTGTTCTGATAATTATCATGGGTAAAAACAGTTGATGAATTTATGGATAATTTATTTGTGATTGATTGAAACATTTGTACCTGTTATTGATGAGTACATTTGGTCACGTGATTGTCTGTAATTTTCTATGATTGCCTCGTGAAATGTTTATAATTTTCTATAACTGAGCATTGTTTGACAGCACAATCTGGCAGCATTTCTTCGCAAAATACCAAACAATATGGAAATATTCTACATTTTCCAAGATGGTATATGCAAGATGTAGAACATTAGGATTATGACAGAGTGTGCAAGGTAAACAGTAAAAGTACCGTAAAACCTATCCTCATGACCACCAGGGTAATAAGAGCAACCAGCTATTACTAACGATTTTTGTCAGAACAGAATTTTTCCTTCATCATAATCAATTGTCACGACCCAAAAAATATGGGCACCCCGCTATTTCGAAAATTAAGACCACTATTTTCAGTACCAATGAGAAATTATCTACAGATTTTAAACCCATAATTCTAACACTGATGTTCACTTCTTTATGACCAGCTAATTTTCACGTGTCCATAATCGTGAACTGGAGGCCATGCTTCATGTACAAAATTTAATATTCTTGGGTCGGATGGAATCCACAATCGATTAACGGTCTTTTGTTTATCTATAGACTATTGTAACGTGATAGTATTAAGTGATCAGGATGTTACCTTACATAATCAAATGACAAATGAATTGATAAGAATTAATTTGGCTATTATGCCGTAATCAGGCGTTTATTACACATTGCTGACCCGGATGAAAAATATGTCGACATCCGTGTAATTACGATTTGTTTTTTACATCCAGCTTTTGTAATTTGAGACGCTTGTGTTAACATCTAGTGATCAGGATAGGATAGTTATTTGGTTTTTGTTACACATTAAGGCCATACTTGTAGAGAATGTGCAATTTGTAAACAGGTGAACACTTCACCTGTGTAATCAACGATTAGTAGGACTGTGCGAACATTCAACTCGAATGAAAATGAAAATAAAAATAAAACTGTAAACGTCGGGCTCTTCAATACTATTTGAAATGCTTTGTTTAAAAACGAAACCGAGCACGTGGAGTAGGAGTTCTTGAGACTACACAAAATAGAAGAAAAAAACAGATTAAAACAGGGAATATGAAAGTTCTATCAGTAACATTAAATTATGTAGTCTTTAAGTTCAGATTCTTAATTTATGTACATATCTTACTGTAAGAAATTAAATAGGTAATTATGAATGGACTTGCACTTACCTCTGGATCTTTTCATGAAATTCAAGCAACATATTAACTTTCCAATAAACATGAACATTTTCTTGTTGTCATTTTAATGTGTGGACATATGCTTCCCTGACTGAAATACATGTACATTACTTGGCACATAATTTAAATCCACATACGTCTACACAGAGTTCAGGTTTGATTCAAAATCTAAGTGGGTGAAACCAGGAAATCAGACCACCCCGCTAATAAGACCAATTTTCAAAAGTTCCACGGGTGGTCTTAATAGAGGGGTTTTACTGTATTTGTCTCAGATAAATTCCCTCTCTCTCCCTCTTCTGAAATTCTAAAACACATAAGGGAATATACATAACTAAAATACAAACTATCAAAAGAATTTAAAGAATTAACTCCAAATAATCCCAAAACATATACTGGGTAGTTTTATTAACCTTCATGCTAGCTAACAGTCTTTGTAAAATTCACTTATTTTCATGAAAATTGTGAATCATAGCATATTCACCCATGACAGAATAAGTACCTGTCGATTTATGTGGAAATCATCACAAGGTATGAATAATCAGATCACGTCAATTGTCCACAAATATTTCTAATTTCTCGTGATCATCAATCATAATTATCAATAAGAGGTTATTTGACATGAAACAAAAGTGTTGGGGAACTGTCTTGAAAAGCTGTGTCGGGGGAACTGTTTTGATACCATAAGAATCTAGGACTTACTGAGAAACTATCATGTTTGAACTCTACAGACATTGTTTGCAGTCGACTCTGTCATATTTAAATTTCGCCAACTTTCTTCCTGTTTTACATTTCATATCTGTGATGTCCTTTAACAATAGCAAGGAGTGTCCAATCAGACAAAGTTTCTTATACATGTATTATAAATCTAAGTACTGGTGACTTGAACAAATCATTAACTCTTTTCCATATGACAAAAGTTTAAACTTGTCCAAATTGAAAGATTTTACAGATGACAAATTAATTTGTTCACATGGTAGGATTTTTCTCCTATAGGTTAATAAATGTTGTTGGAAATGGACGAAATATTGACATTTTCTCCTTTTCCGACATGTTCTAAAAAGCTTTCTTTTCTAAGGTTGTTGGAATATAGATCTTTTGGTACATATATAGGCTTAACCCTTTACCACACAATCCCGAGTTTGAACAACCCTTAGGAAGAAGGCTTTCAAAAACATTTTGGGAAAAGGAGAAAATGTCAAAGGTGATTTCAGTTATTTTAGCCAAAGCTAATATGTCATCTACAGATGCCTTCAGTTTAGATATATCTTTAAAATATTGTTATATTGCAAAGGGTTAACTCATAGTATGCTAGAAGTAGGCAACATAAGGTGGCTTTTGTTGATATTATAGATCAAGATCAGATAGCTGGAAACATGCAGTCCTAATTTACACTGACTTTTTTTTTTTTTAGAGATTTCCAGGTTAAAACAGCCTTGAAAACTGCAACAATTAGTTTTTTATTTGCTTAAATAAAGATGTTTTCTTTACTTGGCTTTAATGTGTTATGTTTTATTATTATATTTTTCAGAATTAAAATGCATTTGTGTAGACATTGATGTAATATGTCAGGTTTTATTCCCATGGTATCCTCATCCCCACCCCCCATGGATGAAGGGGGAGGGTTTGATTGGGATGATGATGATGATGAGTTTGGGACGTTTGCATCTGCAGATACTAGCCTGAGTTTCAAGATTGGTAAGAACCAAGAAGTGGAGAATTATGTAACCCTTTACCACACAGTCCCAACTTTAAACGACCATGAGAAAGAAAGCTTTTGAAAACACTGTTGGAAAAGGAGAAAATGCTGGCAACCAGCATTTTCTCCTTTTCCCACAATGTTTTCTACCCTCCCAAAAACTGATCTTAATTTTTGAGTCACGTTTATCTTGTCAGCTTTCAATTAGGACAAGTCTAAAATTTTGTTGTATGGTAAAGCGTTAATATCATGTCTTTAGAGAATTTCAAATTAAAAGTGTCTGTCGACAGTACACTAGTTGTGGCTTAAACTAAGGATTCATTAATTAAATGGGAGAAAACATCATGGAATAAGGAGAAAATGCTGGTCTGCTGGTCACCAGCATTTTCTCCTTTTCCCATAATGTTTCTACCTTTACACAGACACATCCCATTATTAGTCCCCAACCAGCGAAGCTTAGGGGACTTTAGGTTTGCACTCCATCCGTCTGTCTGTCCGTCAGTCTGGCAATTCAGTTCTCCAGACTTTTTTCTAAACGCTGGTACATATTGAGCTGAGTTTTGGTGTGTAAGTCACCCACCATCACTTACAGATCAAGTTCGAGTTTTGTTACGGTCCACTCGTTTTTCACGGATTTACTGGTCTTGGAGTTACAAAATTTCACTGATAAATCGGTTGTCGGGACTTTTTTCCTAAACGCTGGTAGGTATTGATCTCAGATTTGCTGTGTAACTCAACCACCATGACTTACAAATCAAGTTCGACTTTCATTCCGGTCCACTGGTTTTTCATGGATTTACGGGCCTTGGACTTACAAAATTTCACTGATAAATCAGTTTTCTGGACTTTTTTCTAAATGCTGGTAGATGTTCACCTAACTTTTGCTGTGTAAGTCAACCACCATGACTTACAGATCAAGTTCGAGTTTCGACCCGCTCCACTGCTTTTTCACGCATTTACGGGCCTTGGACTTACAACATTTCACTGATAAAACATTTTTTCGCACTTTTTTTCTAAACGCTGCTCTATATATAGAGCTGATTTTTGGTGTGTACATCAACCACCATGACTTACACATCAAGTTTGAGTTTCGTCCCGGTCCACTGCTTTTTGATGCATTTACGGGCCTTGGACTTACAAAATTTCACTGATTAAACATTTTTCCTCACTTTTTTTCTAAACGCTGCTACATATAGAGCCGATTTTTGGTGTGTACATCAACCACCATGACTTACACATCAAGTTCGAGTTTCGTCCCGCTCCACTGCTTTTTGATGCATTTACGGGCCTTGGTCTTAAAAAATTTCACTGACATGCCAGCGATACATACGGCCGGTAGGGGACTGAGTATTGCTATGCAATACTATCAGAATGCTTGTTTGATTTTAATTGTCAGCTTCAAATGCTTTGAATATGGACAAGTCAAAAATTTTGTTGTTTGGTTAAGACAAACTCTTTACCACATGACAAAAAATGTAGACTTGTCCAGTTTGAAAGCATTTGCAGATGACAATTTAAATGTGGCTCAAATGATGGAATCTTTCTTTGGTTGGGTAGAAAACATCATGGGTAAAGGAGAAAATGCTGGTTACCTGCATTTTCTCCATCTCCCACAATGTTTTCAAAAGGCTTCTTTCTCAGGGTTGTTAAAACTCGGGATTGTGTGGGAAAGAGTTAAGTACATGTATATGTAGATTTTAATCCGGAACTTGCAAAAGCTTACCAGGATGTCACATGATCAACTACACGTGTGATCATATGCAGAGATACAATTACTATTATAGAGCATCTGACTACAAAAGACCATCCTGATATTTAACCCTTCATCACACAATCCCATGTTTAACGACCGTAGAAGAGAAGGCTTTTGAAAACATTGTGGTAAAGGGAGAAAATACTGGTAATCTGCATTTTGTCTTGTTAGCTCCATGTTTTCTACCCAGTCAAATAATAATATCATCACTTGAGCTACATTTAATTTGTAGTTTGCAAATGCGCTTAATTTGGTCAAGATTTTATCCTTTGTTAGACATAAGATGCCAAAATTGCACTTTTACATGTGCACTGAAAAATATTTTTAGTTGCATTTATTGGGTGTTGAATAAGAAATTTTGAATAGCTGCAAAGATAAGTAAATATGCCCCTTTATGTACGATATATACAGAATATTGTGTCCTGGTGCTTGTATTTAACCCTTTCCCAAACAAGCCCTGGTTTTCATGTGTCTGCAATACAAGTCTTTTGAAAACGCTGGGAAAAGGAGAAATTGCTCGTAATGAGCAATTTCTCTTTTCCCAGTGTTTTCTACCCTTTTTGATAACTTTCTTCCATTTTCATCAAATTTAAAATTGTCGTCTGCAAACTCTTTCAATTTGGACCAGTCCAAAATTTGTCGTTTGGGAAAGGGTTAATTTGAGCAGCATGAGACAAATTGATATTGTGCGAGACCAAAGGTGGAGCAAGATGCCATCATTTTCTTACCCAGCGAGATGTAAATACAAGCACCAAGAAAGTCACTACAACATACCACTTTCAAAGACAAAATTTTTCAATTATTGACATTTTATTTGAAAACAGCAGACAAATAATGGTTTAGTAGCCAGTAATTTCATTTTTATGAATGGCAGATGAATGTTGCAGTGTAAAATTTTGACCAATCAAATTGCAAATGAATACAATGATATTCTGCATGAGTTGCATCATCATGCCATATTTGGAACCGTATTTCACAGTGTGTGCATACAGATTTTTTGTGTTATTTGTTATCTTTTATCTCTTGTGTGATGCACTGGAATTTTATAATGAAACAAAATATGTCATGGTTAACCTAAGAAATAAAAATAAATGTTGGAAATATTCCAAATTGATGGGTTTGACATAAAGCGTGTTTCATTGTACACTGTATACACTGTACAAGTATGGTTGTAATTGATGGATAGTTTTGCTTATTTTTAATTTTGTGACTTTATTTGCATTACAGATGAAAATCCCAAGCCTTCAGGTTTCAACCAGTCAATGAGCAGTGTGAATGACAAGGCTAATGAAGAGTTCGCTGACTTTACTGCATTTGAGAATAACAATGATCCATGTGTGGATAGTACATTGAATGAGACTAGTGAGGATATGCCAGATTCAGTTCCTTTCAGTAATGATAGTGTTCACACAAGTTCAATGAATTCAGATGAAAAAGAGCTCAGTATAATGCAAGATTCAAAAGGTGGTCCCCTGTCAGATTCTGGAATGTTTAGTTCAGAAATTTCCCCAGTTCCACAAAATGAAGAAGTAGAAACATCAATCAAGAAATGTGATCATACAGATAGTTTAGATGATATACAAACAGATAGTTCCACAGATAATGCAGAGTGTGTGGTGAATGCTGAATTGGAGTCAGCTTGTGATATAGACAACGTAAAAGTGAATGAGACTGAATTTAGTACAGATATTGTACACATTAATCATGATAGGGCTGGATCTGGAGAATCTGCGATATTACAAGGAAGTGAAAATTTGTCTCTTGGATACAGCAAAGAAAATTCAAAAAATGACCCACCAGTTAACTCTGCATATCTTGAAAATACAGATGATTCCACAGTGTGTTCACATGACAAAACTCAAACCTCTATCAACACTGATAACATTCCAAAATCAAGAACAGACCATTCCAGTCGTGAACCTTATGCTAATGACATTAAAGATAGTTCAGGGAATACCTCGCAAAATGAGGCTTGCTGTGTATCTAAGGATTCTCATTTAATTGACCCTCATAACTTAAGTATGCCTAGTAATACAGGGACAGATCATAATGAACACCTTGTCAAATCTTCACTTGGTTCTGAATTGGACAAGGAAACTAGTATTGATGTGTTACATGGTACTAGTGAGGGAGTAAATAAAGTCACTTCAAGTGATCTCAATGCAGGAAATCTAGACATTCCAGAAACAAACACCTTAGATAAAGACGATCCTGGACATGCCATATGTGATAATGATTCTGTAAATGTTGCAGATGTTGAACATTTCATAAATGACAAGATTTTACCCGAGGCTGTCAAAAAATTCACAAGCAGTGCCAGTGACATTGATGGAAATATAGGAGTCTCGGATTTAAGTCCACCTGGTGATGTAGAAAATGATCACATTACTGATAGGCTTACATATCAAGAAGATACAGAAGGTGATAGTAGTAATATACAACAAACAAACACAGAACCAAAAAAGGAAAGAAAAGCACCTATGAAAGAGGAATCTAATGTTGCACATTGTGAAGACTCTGGTGAATTTGAAGATTCTATCAAAGACAGGGAAAATGATACATGTGAAAAGGTTGAAGCGGGCAGTACTTTTGAAAAAAATGAATTTGGCGACTTTTCTAGTGTTAGCGATACTAGTTTTAGTCAAAGTGCAGCTCCTAACTCACCAGATAAAACTAGTCAAGAAGTGATTGTTCACGAAACTCAAGAAACACTTGCTGCCTCTGATGATGATGACTTTTGTGATTTCAGCAGTAGTAGTGTAGAAGTTACCAAGACTCATGACGCTGAATCAATTGCAGAAAATAGTGAAATAATTGTCTCAAATAAGTCTGAACCTGTTGGTAACAACGATTTTAGTGATACTAGCCAGAATAGAACTGAGTTAAAATTGTCAGAATTGGGTAAATCTTCAGAGAATCAAGGTGTTGAGGAAGAGGATGATTTTGGTGATTTTAGTGATTTCACTGCAGGAACAAGTACACTTGATAGTGCAGTTGATTTCAGTGTGAAAAATGACAGTTTTGCAAATTTCCATTCAGAAATTTCAGGAGAAGCCAACAATGACTGGGCAGCATTTGATGAACCACAGACTTTAACTAATGCTGATGGGCCTATAGAGGATGAGGACTGGGGTGACTTTGGTGATGAAACAAGTATCTCAGAAAACAAGTCTGTGAAAGTGTCAGAGCCACAGCAGCTGCCAGCAGCAGCAGCAGCACTGCAAAATATGGTGAGAATAACTTTATACCTACAGGGTTTTACTTTTGACTCTGTTTCTGAATTTCAGCTGTTGCTGTTTTCAACTATTTGCTATTGCTATATGTTTCAGAATAATCGAAAGCAATGCTTTATTTACATCAAGAAATTATCATGGCTAAATTTTTTTAATTGGTTATCATTGAGGACATTGAAACTGAAAATTCCTCCATATTCCTATTATGAGTTTGTCATACTTCAGACAAGTCCATTGAGCACAAATTTATTTGGTTTTTTTGTCCTCATTTTGCTTACTTGGTTAATTTTTAGAAAAACCGGACAATTCTATTGGCTAAAATGTGGTCACAATCACAGAACTTAAAGCTGTCATTTTCATATTCAGGTATTGAGAAATGAGAAAGTTTCATATTAACCCTTTACCATACAATCCCGACTTTTAACGACCCTGAGAAAGAAGCCTTTTGGAAACATTGTGGGAAAAGGAGAATATGCTGGTAACCAGCATTTTCTCCCTTTCCCACAATGTTTTCTAACCTTTCAGAAACAATGCAATCATTTTAGCCACATGTAATTTGTTGTCTGCAAATGCTTTCAATTTTTGGACTAGTCTAAAATTTTGTCGTTTGGTAAAGAGTTAATTCAATGACTATGGGTACAATTTACCAGCATTTGTAAAGACTAGCCTTGAAATATCCTTCCCAGCCTTTAACAGCCAAAACTGGGGACTTGTCACTTTCTTTTACATGAAGGCCCATATTCACCAACCAATTATCTAAATTATATTCTTAGCTTTATTATAGATTTAGCAAGTCACACAATTTCTGATTGGCTATACCAAATGGATTAGCCATTTAGCAGAATGGTTTAGCCAATCAGAAATTCATGTTACTTTCAAGTTTAGAAAAATTTTAAGAATAAAATAAACAATGAATGTTAATTAGAATGTTGTTACTCGGTAAATATGGGCCTTGCTTTGGTCTCAAAAATAATTTGAAGTTTCTGTGAGAAGAATTTTGGTAAACATTTTGAATGTTTTATTGTATATGGACCAAAGTTTAGATATGACAAATGTTTGTCCTTTTAACACTTTACCAGACGACCAAATTTTTAGCCTTGTCCAAATTGAAAGCATTTGCAGATGACAATTTCATTGTGACTCAAATAGTGTGATTTTTCTTTGATAAGGCAGAAAATATTGTGGGAAAAGGAGAAATTGCTGGTTACCAGCATTTTCTCCTTTTCCCACAATGTTTTGAAAAGGCTTCTCTCCAAGGGTCGTTAAAAGGCGTCATTGTGCAGTAAAGGGTTAACTCTTTACCAAACAATCCTGAGTTTATGACCTTGAGAAAGAAAGCTTATGAAAACATAGTGGGAAAAGGAGAAAATGCTGGTAACCAGCATTTTCTCCTTTTTCTACAATATTTTCTACCTTTCCAAATGACAAAATTTCAATTTTTCAAGTCACATGATTTTCTTGTCTGCAAATGCTTTTTATTTTGGCAAATCTAAAATTTGTTTGCTTGGTACTTTTTGCAGCCATGTAGATCAAGATCAGGCATTCCTCAAATGTACAGTCTCATCTTGAATCTTTATTTGCAAATATATCATGAGATTCAGGGAAAAATGTCTTGCGATTTCAATACATCTAGCCAGGTGTTTTCTTTATACTGAAAATATCAGTTTCATTCATTTCCATTTCAATTTTTTTTTTTTTTTTTTTTTTAATTTTTAGCTTCACTGGCCAAAGGCCAGCGGGCTTGACCTGTGTCCGTAGTGCATCCTTCCATCCGTCTGTGTGTGTGTTAACTTTTATTTCAACCATCTTCTCTGAAACTCTTATTGCCATGGCAACAAAACCGAAAAATATTGAAAATCTTTAAAAATCTTCTTGTCCGAAACAATAAGGCCTAGGGTTACCAAATTTGGTGTGTAGCTTCTACAAAAAGTCTTCAAATTATAGCCCTGCGGTCAAAAATGGCCCCGCCCCAGGGGTCACAAGTTTTACATAGATTTATATAGTGAAAACTTTAAATATCTTCTTGTCCTAAACCATATGGCTAGAGCTACCAAATTTGGCGTGTAGCTTCATCCAATAGACCTATACAAAAACTCTTCAAATTATTGCCCTGGGGTCAAAATTGGCCCCGCCACGAGGGTCACAAGTTTTACTTGGTCTATATAGTGAAAACTTTAAATATCTTCTTGTCCTAAACCATATCGCCTAGGGCTACCAAATTTGGCATGTAGCTTCATCTGATGGACTTCTACAAACACTCATCAACTTGTAGCCCTAGCGTCAAAATTGGCCCCAACTTCTGGGCCAGAAGTTTTACATATGTTTCTATGATGAATCTTCTAGTTCTAAACCATATGGCCTTGGGCTACTGAATATGGCACGTAGCTTTATCTAATAAACTTTTACAAGAACTCTTCATACTATAGCCCTGAGGTCAAAATTGACCCTGCCCCAGGGGTCTAGTGGAGCAATACAGGGCCATCATGGCCCTCTTGATAGAAAATGATGAAAAGAGGCAATATCTCCTGTCTTACATTAATTCCAATTATCTTATGAATAAATACCATTATTTGAGTTGCATTTAAACAGGATTTTCCGTTGGTGTTTTTTGTGCAGGGGTCATTTGACCCCCTTCAAATGAATAAAAGAAGGTACACATGTAAATTTTTGGGTCATTTAGAAAATTTTGGGGTCCAAACTCAAAGAAACAAGGAGGTCAGGGAAAACCCTGTATTTAAAGTGTTGTTTGAAAATTCTCTCAGAGTGGACAAGTCGAAACTTTTGTCATAGTACAAGAAGTTATTATTTGTGCCATTAGAGGTTTCCATATATATATATATATGTGTGTGTGTGTGTGTGTGTGTGTGTGTGTGTGAGCTGTGCTCTGTGGAAAGAGGGTTTAATGTATTTTCAAAAAGTATCGACCCAGGTCAGCCTGTACAGTCCGCGCAGGCTGACCTGGGCCGAAACTTTTTTGCTATTTGTCAATTTTTCTACAGGTCAAAGGACCACTCTTCCTCAATGCAGTCAATCATTAGTCTAAATGGATTTTATGGATCCATAATGATGTAATGACTTGCTTGGTATTATGCATCGTGCCCCTTTTTGTCAGAGCTTGTTTATATATATATTCTTTTTTTTTTTTTTTTTTTTTTTTTTTTTCAGACAAAGCATGAGAAACTCATGTTTGCAGTGACCTCATGTTTTCCTGATATGGAGAAGCTAGAGTCTAAGATGAACATACCAGTAAATGATCTGAAAGGGACTGATGGGCAAAGAAGGTTGGATTATGTTTTTATTACTCGATGTAAAGTTACTTGCTTTTAGTATTTATTAGAGATTTAGATTAAAAAGTCAGGGTGCTCTTTTACCACCAACTTTTTTTCTTCCCTTACAACCCATCTGAAAGGTACTCTCTGAAATATCTTGGAAACTGTTCTAAATAGTGCAATAGAGCTCCCACATTTTTAAAAAAAAATTTAGCTTGGCTGTTTTCAAAAATAACATCAAGGTGTTGTGATAGCCCAGGTGTCAGCAGCATTGTCATGCAAAAACTTTGACATTTATATCGCTGTCATTACTGAAGATATTTACTTCCAACTTGGACTACTTGTTAATCATGAAAAGGGAAACCCATACAGCAGGGGCAGGTAACCATCAAAATTATTAAATATTGTCAGTTAACCCTTTACCACACGACAAAATTATAGCCTTGTCCAAATTGAAAGCATTTGCAGACGACAATTTCAATGTGGCTCAAATGGTACAACTTTTCGTTGATGGGGTAGAAAACATTGTGGGAAAAGGAGAAAATGCTGGTTACCAGCATTTTCTCCTTTTCCCACAATGTTTTCAAAAGGCTTCTTTCCCAGGAGCGTCAAAAGGCGTCATTGTGCAGTAAAGGGTTAAGTTACGGCCTTTTTTTGGCTAAAAATTTTTAAAAACTTTGACATAATATCTCTGTCATTACTTACAA
Source organism: Tridacna gigas (assembly GCA_945859785.2). Lineage (NCBI taxonomy): Eukaryota > Metazoa > Mollusca > Bivalvia > Cardiida > Cardiidae > Tridacna > Tridacna gigas. The sequence goes on along the minus strand of OX244029.2, from coordinate 8,930,226 downwards.
TATGTACTTCATACTTGTTAACTATCAAATGGGATACCCATACAACGGGGGCAGGTATCCATCAAATTATTTTTGATGCAGTTATACCCCTTTTTCTACTCAGAAGTTTACTAGAAGCAAACATTAGCACCAGTATGCGGTGCTGTTGTTTTTTTGGGGTATGATGATTCATGTAGCTAGGGTCATCTGGCTCACATATCAAGTGCAGCAATGGTAAAAAGGATTGAAAGAAGGAAAAGAAGTTTGAGGGAATTATAGAAAAATAAACAGCCTACATTTAGACAAAACAAGGAATTAACTCTTTAGACTTTACCAAATGACAAAATATTAGACTTGTCCAAATTCATGGCATTTGCAGACGACAATATAAATGTGACTCAAAAATTGAAATTTATTTTGGGAAGGATAGAAAACCTTGTGGGAAAAGGAGAAAATGCTGGTTACTAGCATTTTATCCTTTTCCCACAATGTTTTTAAAAGGGCTCTTTCTCAGGGTCATTTAAAGTCGGGATTGTATGGTAAAGGGTTAATGGTAAAAGGGTCAGTAAGCAGATGAACATGACAATAGAATTATGAGCAACACAGATATTTTCGGAAGACATTAATATTGGAAGGAACATATCTGTCTATCAGAAAGTCCTTGTAAAAGTAGATTAAAAACAGAAATCTCTGAAGATGATGAATTGTGATCATGAAGGAACAAAACACTGGAATGGCAACAGTTTTGGTTATTACAAGTTAAAATAGCAGGCAAAAAGTTGTTGTAGAATTGCAGAAGACTATCTTAGTTGCCAGGGCTTGTGTTTATCAGACCTACAGATAACAGGGACTGATGGTATTCTAAATCCATTATTTCTTTTCCAAACCCTATGTTGTGGGTACTCATTAGAATCGTCTCGATGAGACGATTCTAATGAGTACCCATAACGTAGGGTTTAGTGGAGAATATTTAATATTTTCAATTTTGAAGTCAAAATCACTCCCTCTGTCTGGAGCTCTGGTTTATAAAACCTGAGTTTATGCAGGGCTGAATCTATGCTCAAACTGCAAGTCTGATCATATTACAAAGACTGAGTAAGAAAATTTGGAGTAATGACTTCAATTCGATAAGAATGTTGAGCAAGGAAGCTCTAAGGTTAGGAAATTACTTCATTTGGTGTGTTAGCCACTATTTCAAAAATTTTAAAATTGCATGCTCAGATTTTGTTAATCATTCATTTCATTAGCCCTTTACCAAATAATCCTGTGTTTTAACAACCCTGAGTAAGAAGCCTTTTGAAAACATTGTGTAAAAAGAAGGGAATGCAGGTAACCAATATTTTCTCCTTTTCCAACAATGTTTTCTACCCTATCAAAGACAATTGAAATCATTTCAATTTGACAAGTCTAAGATTTTATCATTTGGTAAAGTTAAGAGAACAAGAATAAAAAGTTCTGGAGATATATGGAATGCTAAATGTACAAGTCATTTAACCCTTTACCAGACGAAAGAATTTTAGACTTGTCCAAATTGAAAGCATTTGCAAACAATTTCAGTGTGGCTCAAATGGTGCAATTTTTCTTTGAGAGGGTAGAAAACATCGTGGGAAAAGGAGAAAATGATGGTTACCAGCATTTTCTTCTTTTCCCACAATGTTTTCCAAAGGTGTCTTTCCCATAATCGTTAAAAGGCGGCATTGTGCAGTAAAAGGTTAAACCAATCATGCTACAATCTCTTAGAGAAAGATATGAAATGACACTACTTTGCTAAGAAGAGCTGATATACCAGGTAATTAACCCTTTCCCAAACGACAAAATTTGGACTGGTCCAAATTGAAAGAGTTTGTAGATGACAATTTTAAATTTGATGAAAATGGCAGAAAGTTATCAGAAAGGGTAGAAAACACTGTGGAAAAAGGAGAAATTGCTCGTTACGAGCAATTTCTCCTTTTCCCACAGTGTTTTCAAAAGACTTGTACTGCAGACACGTGAAAACCAGGGCTTGTTTGGGAAAGGGTTAACTCATTTCTGTTTTCGAAGAAAGCATCGAGGTATTGTCACAGCTCTGGTGTCCTCTTTGTCATTGTGTGAAAACTTTGACATTTTATAATATCTGTTATTAGGGAAGATATTTGCTTCAAACTTGGACAAGTTGTCATTTTTCAAAGGGGGAGAACTATACAACAATGGCAGGTATACATCAAAGTATTTTTGACACAGTTATGCCCCTCTTTCGACTTGGAATTTTCATTGGAAATCAAGCAATCATAGCCGAGCGCTGGCATCCATATGTCGTGCCCTTTTTTTTTTCACAAAAACGTTACTATTTGCTATCGTGATTGTAAATATGTAAGCAGTGTTGCATTTTCTTTTCTGTGGTCTTGCAGCTCCTCCGATCCAAATCTATGGGTACAGATAAAAAATCTTCAGAGCTCAAAAGAAGTTTCATATCAGTGGACCAAGTCAGAATGGAACAGTCAACTATTCACCACTCTTCATATTGACACAAGAAATGTGGTATGCTGATCTTGTGCAGTTTTCAGATTCCTTGAAGACATTTTAACTCGTTACCAAGCGACAAAATCTTGGGCTGATCCAAATTGAAAGCATTTGCAGGTGACAAATCAAATGTGACTGAAAAATTGAAATTTTTATTTGGGAAGGATAGAAACATTATGAGAAAAGGAGTAAATGCTGGGGACCAGCATTTTCTCCTTTTCCCATAATGTTTTCAAAAGCTTTCTCTCTCAGGGTCTTTAAAAGTCGGGATTGTGTGGTAATGGGTTAATCTGTTGATAATAAGTGTCATCTGGAAGGATGGCAAATTTTACAATAGGCTGGATTCTATGATACAGAAAAGATTTATGGGTGTGGTTGAGTCATGGTTATCTTATGTCTGCTTCAATATTGTACACGAATTGCAGACTTATGATGGCCAATGAATTTTTATTGAATGACAGCTCACTTGATTTGTCATTGCAAGGGCCATATAGGGTATAATGACCCTCATGTCCTCAATGCTTTCTGAAGTGTATGCCTGTAATTGTAGCAATATGTGCTCACTTAACCCTTAACTGCACAATCAAATGTTAAACGACCCAGAGAAAGAGGGCTTCTGAAAACATAATGGGTAAAGAAGAAAATGCTGGTAACCTTTTCACACAATGTTTTCCACCCTAACAAGGACAGAAATCATCATTTGAGTTACATTTATTTTGTTGTCTGCACATGCTTTCAATTTGGTTTGTCCAAGATTTAGTTTTGTGGTTGATTTGAAATGAAACCTTGTCATTTTTTTCAGACTTATTAAGCCAAGTTTTCAGGGCAACACTATGAAAATACCAAGATTTTTATGTGTAATATACATACGCTGTTCTATCTTGGAGATGCTGATAAATAGTTGCTATTATTTCTGAACAAAAAATTTCTTGACCATAGTTTGATTTGTTTTGGGTAGTTTAATTTGAGTACCTGCAGCTTGAGGTGTTGTGGCCTTTGAAATTGCATAACACTGAACTCTTTGGCTGTAGCCCAGCTGTATTTATCAATGTATTACCAAACAAGACATCTTTTCAAAACCCTGTGAGAAAAGAAGCTGGTGCTTGTTACAAGCAATTTCTCCTTTTCCGTTAATGTTTTCAGTATCATTTGAAATTGACAGTTTGGTTTTGGCAAGGTACTGGTCAGTTACATTATTTGATCAATTTCATGCATGTCTAAAAGGGGCCGAGCCCCCGTAGCTCAGTCGGTAGCATACAGGACTTGAGAACAGGAGGTTGCTAGTTCGATTCCCGGCTTGGCCAATTTCTTTCCGAGGATTGATTATAGTCATGGCGACAGGATTCATTCTTCTCTCACCGCTGACCATTGTTTTGACAATGGTTATGTGGGAAAGCAGCCAGTGGCTTGGAAAGAATACTGTGCATAGTACTGGTAAAATAAACTCCAGGAAAGCATGGATAGGTGCATTGGCCGCTGCGATATAACTGAAATAATGTTGAAAACGGCGTTGAACACCATACAATCAATAGGTCTAAAAAGAGTTATTGGAGTAATGAGTTAAATGATTTTCTTCTGATTTCCAGCTTTTTGGACACAAAAAAGCTGGTGCTTGTTACAAGCAATTTCTCCTTTTCCGTTAATGTTTTCAGTATCATTTGAAATTGACAGTTTGGTTTTGGCAAGGTACTGGTCAGTTACATTATTTGATCAATTTCATGCATGTCTAAAAGGGGCCGAGCCCCCGTAGCTCAGTCGGTAGCATACAGGACTTGAGAACAGGAGGTTGCTAGTTCGATTCCCGGCTTGGCCAATTTCTTTCCGAGGATTGATTATAGTCATGGCGACAGGATTCATTCTTCTCTCACCGCTGACCATTGTTTTGACAATGGTTATGTGGGAAAGCAGCCAGTGGCTTGGAAAGAATACTGTGCATAATACTGGTAAAATAAACTCCAGGAAAGCATGGATAGGTGCACTGGCCGCCGCGATATAACTGAAATAATGTTGAAAACGGCGTTGAACACCATACAATCAATAGGTCTAAAAAGAGTTATTGGAGTAATGAGTTAAATGATTTTCTTCTGATTTCCAGCTTTTTGGACACAAAAAAGCCCCTGTTCCTATATACGCAGCTGGCCTCACTCTACTAGAGCCAGTGAAAGGTTCAAGTGATGGTGTGTTGAAACCAGATGTACTTGTGGACACCATGAAGACAGAAAACGGCAGCCAACAGTCTCAGGTATAATGTGAGATTTTCTCCCCGTAGAAATTTATCTCGTTACCAAACGACAAAATTTTAGACTTGTCCATATTGAAAGCTTTTGCAGATGACAGTTTTAATTTGGCTCAAATGGGAAAATTTGTCTTTAATAGGGCAAAATTTGTTGGAAAAGGAGGAAATGCCGGTTACCACTTTTTCCACTACATTTTCCAAAAGACTTCGTTCGTGGGGTCGTTAACCCTTTACCACACAATCCCGACCTTTAATGTGTCGTCTACAAATGCTTTCAATTTGGACCAGTCTAAAATTTTGTCGTTAGGTAAAGAGTTAAAAGTAGGGATTGTGTGATAGAAAGGGATAAGGAAAAAGGTGCAAGGCCCATTCTGAAAAAACTTTGAAGAGCCACGTGTGCAATATTTTGTAGTTATTTATATTTTGCGAACTTTCACCAAAAATAATTTTAAAGCAAGTTTGAAGGTTGCAGCAAGCTAAAAAAAAAAAAAGTTGCCAGAATTCCATGGCTCCCAGTGGCTCAGGTCAGGATGAGCTATGAAATGCTTACCGGTATTTTCTTCTTCTCCATCATTGTTTTCAAAAACCCTTTTTCTCAGGGTCATTAAAACCGGATTGTTGGGTAAAAGATGAGCTTGAGAAATGACATGTCATAATCTAGCCAAAGGATTCTCTATAATAGAGCCATGCTCTGTGAAAAGGGGGCTAAATGCATTTGCAAAAAGTATGAAACCAGGTTAATACTTTGATGACTTGCTTAGTATCATGGATCATGGAGACACATCAAGCCCCCCTTTTGTCAGAGCATGGCTCAATTATTGTTTTCTGTTGATGCATGCTCTCTGTTGTGGTTGGTGACTAAAGTTTTATTTATTGTCTAGCATACCTGTTTGGTCTTAAAACTGAAAAAAAAAAATCTTTTTCTTTAACTCTTTACCACACAACATTTTAGACCTGACCAGGTTCAAAGCATTTGCTGGCAATTAGTTTAAATGGTGAGATTTTTGAAAAGATAGAAAACATTGTTGGAAAAGAAGAAAATGCTGGTCACCAGCATTTTCTCCTTTTCCCACAATGTTTTTTAGCTCACCTTAGCACAGCGTGCTAAAAGGTGAGCTATTGTGATCACCCTATGTCCGGCGTCCGTTGTCTGTCGTCCGTCGTCCGTCAACAATTTCTTTAAACATCTTCTTCTCCTAAACCACTGGGCCAATCTTGATGAAACTTTGCAGGGATGTTCCTTGGGTGAAGCTCTACCAAAATTGTTCAAAGAATTAAATTCCACCCACAACTCTGGTTGCCATGGCAACAAAAAGGGAAAAAAAGCAAAATCTTTGAAAATCTTCTTCTCTGAAACTAGAAGGCGCAGAGCTTTGATATTTGGTATGTAGCATCTCCTAGTGGACCTCTACCAAGTTTGTTCATTTGATGCCCCTGGGGTCAAAACTGGCCCCGCCCCGGGGGTCACAAGTTTGAGCATAGTAACAAAGAAGGAAAACTTTAAAAATCTTCTTCTCTGAAACTTGAAGGCATAGAGCTTTGATATTTGGCATGTAGCATCTCCTAGTGGACCTCTACCAAGTTTGTTCATATGATGCCCCTGGGATCAAAACTGGACCCGCCCAGGGGGTCACAATTTCCAACATAGGAACAAAGAAGGAAAACTTTAAAAATCTTCTTCTGTAAAACTAGAAGGCATAGAGCTTTGATATTTGGCATGAAGCATCTCCTAGTGGACCTCTACCAAGTTTGTTCATATGACGCCCTTGGGGTCAAAACTGGCCCTGCCCTGGGGGTCACAAGTTCGAACATAGGAACAAAGAGGGGAAACTTTAAAAATCATCTTCTGTCAAACTGGAAGGCGTAGAGCTTTGATATTTGGTATGTAGCATTGCCTAATGGACCTCTACCAAGTTTGTTCATATGATGCCCCTGGGCCAAAACTGGCCCCACCCCAGGGGTCACAAGTTTGAGCATAGTATCAAAGAAGAAAAACTTTAAAAATCTTCTTCTCTGAAACTTGAAGGCGTAGAGCTTTGATATTTGGCATGTAGCATCTCCTAGTGGACCTCTACCAAGTTTGTTCATATGATGCCCCTGGGGTCAAAACTGGCCCCGCCCCGGGGGTCACAATTTCCAACATAGAAACAAAGAAGGAAAACTTTAAAAATCTTCTTCTGTAAAACTAGAAGGCATAGAGCTTTGATATTTGGCATGAAGCATCTCCTAGTAGACCTCTACCAAGTTTGTTCATATGATGCCCTTGGGGTCAAAACTTGCCCTGCCCCGGGGGTCACAAGTTCGAACATAGGAACAAAGAGGGGAAACTTTAAAAATCATCTTCTCTGAAACTGGAAGGCATAGAGCTTTGATATTTGGTATGTAGCATTGCCTAGTGGACCTCTACCAAGTTTGTTCATATGATGCCCCTGGGGTCAAAACTGGCCCCACCTCGGGGGTCACAAGTTTGAACAAGTTTGAGCATAGTAACGAAGAAGGAAAACTTTAAAAATCTTCTTCTTCTGAAACTTGATGGCGTAGAGCTTTGATATTTGGCATGTAGCATCTCCTAGTGGACCTCTACCAAGTTTGATCATATGATGCCCCTGGGGTCAAAACTGGCCCCGCCCCGGGGGGGGGGGGTCACAATTTCCAACATAGGAACAAAGAAGGAAAACTTTAAAAATCTTCTTCTGTAAAAATAGAAGGCATAGAGCTTTGAAATTTGGTGTGTAGCATCGCCTAGTAGACCTTTACTAAGTTTGTTCATATGATGCCCTTGGGGTCAAAATTGGCCCTGCCCAGGGGGTCACAATTTCCAACATAGGAACAAAGAAGGAAAATTTTAATTTTTTTTTTTTTCTCTTAAATGGGAAGGCATAGAGCTTTGATATTTGGTATGTAGCATCTCCTAGTGGACTTCTACCAAGTTTGTGCCAAGGATGCTGCTTGGGTCAAAACTGGCCCAGCCCCTGGGGTCACAAGTTCGAACATAGGAATAAAGAAGGAAAACTTTAAAATTCTTCTTTTCTGAAATCGAAAGGTGTGGCGCTTTGATATTTGGTATGTTGCATCTCAGAGTGGACCTCTACCAAGTTTGTTCATATGATGACCCTGGGTCCAAACTGGCCCCACCTCGGGGGTCACAAGTTCGAACATAGGAACAAAGAAGGAAAACTTTAAATTTCTTTTTCTCTTAAACGGGAAGGTGTAGATCTTTGATATTTGGTATGTAGCATTTCCTAGTGGACCTCTACCAAGTTTGTTCATATGATGCCCCTGGGTCAAAACTGGCCCCGCCTCAAAACTGGCCCCGCCTCGGGGGTCACAAGTTCGAACATAGGAACAAAGAAGGAAAACTCTAAAATTCTTCTTTAAAACTGGAAGGCGTAGAGCTTTGATATTTGGTATGTAGTGATTCTCTTCTAAGTTTGTTTGCCCATCTAAGCGCAACAAGTTCATTGAGTTCAAAATTGGGTCATCTTGGGTCATAAACTAGGTCACTAGGTCAAATTAAAGAAATACCTTGTTGGCACTCTCGAGGCCACATTATTTGCTCATTTGAAAGTTTGTCTTTATAAAGTCTCACATAAGATTAATTTGGGTCAACTTGGGTCATATACTAGTTCACTGGGTCAAATTAAAGAAATACCTTGTTTGCACTCTGGAGGCCACATTTATTGCTCAAATGACCTGAAATTTGGCCAGAATGTTTGTCTTGATGAAATACCAGATGAGTTTGGATTTGGGTCACCTGGAACCATAAACTAGGTCACTAGGTCAAAATAAAGAAATACCTTGTGGGCACTCTAGAGGCCACATTCTTTGCTTAATTGCCTTGAAAATTGGTCAGAATGTTTGTCTTTGTAAAATCTCACATGAGTCTGAATTTGGGTCAACTGGGGTCATAAACTAGGTCACTTGGTCAAATTAAAGAAATAGCTAGTGGGCACTCTAGAGGCCACATTTATTATTCATATGATTTGAAAATTGGACAAAATATTTCTTTTGATATAGTCAAAGACCAGTTCAAATTTGGGTCACCTGGGGTCATAATCTAGGTCACTAGGTCAAATTAAAGAAATATCTTTGGGGCACTCGAGGCCACATTTTTTGCTCAATTGACTTGAAAATTGGTCAGAATGTTTGTCTTCATGAAAAATGAGTTTGAAATTGGGTCACCTGCAGTCAAAAACTAGGTCACATGGTCAAATTAAAGAAAAACCTTAAAGGCACTTTACTAAGGTGAGCGACCCAGGGCCATCATGGCCCTCTTGTTTAAAAATCTTACACCTCGGGGTCTTAAACAGCTAGGTTTGTGTGGTAAAGGGTTTATATGACTGTTAACCCTTAGCCTGTTAAATAAATGAAATAGCTTTCAAACCAATTGTAAAAACCCGAATTTTGCCATTTCAAAGCTATGGGGGAGGGGGGGGAATATCTCCTTATTGGACACTGAAGATCCAAGATCATACTGCACATTCTGTGTAGTCTGATCTTGATCTACACTGTCTGCAAAAGGTCCTTAAGCCATACTTTACAGCCTAAGGGTTAATTTGACTGTATAATGATGTGTAGGTTAAAAGTGGGCATTTTTATACGTAGAAAAGAAAAGCATGCCTTTCCCAGTTTCCTTCAGTATTGTCTCTTACCCACTTTATTTCAGTAATTGTAACTTCAGTTTTTATTAGCTCCACTGGCCGAAGGCCAGCGGGCTTATGTCATGGCCCGGTGTCCGTCGTGCGTCCGGTCGTCCGTCCGTCCGTCCGGTCGTCCGTCCGTCCGTCCGTGCGTTAACTTTTATTTCAAACATCTTCTTCTCTGAAACTACCCATCCGATTTTCACGAAACTTCACAGAAATGATCCTGACATGGTCCTCTTCAGAATTTCTTGAAAGAATTTGATTCCTTCAAAAACTCTGGTTGCCATGGCAACAAAACTGAAAAATATTGGAAATCTTTAAAAATCTTCTTGTCTGAAACCATAAGGCATGGGGCTACCAAATTTGGCATGTAGCTTTATGTAGTAGACCTCTATCAAGTTTTTCAAATTATAGCCCTGGGGTCAAAATTGGCTCTGCGCCAGGGGTCACAAGTTGTACATAGGCTTATATAGAGAAAACTTTAAAAATCTTCTTGTCTGAAACCATAAGGCATAGGGCTACCAAATTTGGCATGTAGCTTTATGTAGTAGACCTCTATCATGTTTCTTGAAATTATAGCCCTGGGGTCAAAATTGGCTCTTCCCCAGGGGTCACAAGTTTTACATAGGCTTATATAGAGAAAACTTTAAAAATCTTCTTGTCTGAAACCATAAGGCATAGGGCTACCAAATTTGGCATGTAGCTTTATGTAGTAGACCTCTATCATGTTTCTTGAAATTATAGCCCTGGGGTCAAAATTGGCTCTTTCCCAGGGGTCACAAGTTTTATACATAGGCTTATATAGAGAAAACTTTAAATATCTTCTTGTCTGAAACCATAAGGCCTAGAGCTACCAAATTTGGCATTTAGCTTGATCTAGTTGGAGTCTACCAAAAGTGTCCAAAGTATAGTCCTGGGGTCAATTTGGCCTCATACTTGGAGGGGGGGGTTCACAAGATTTACATAGGCTTACATAGGGAAAACTTTTAAATCTTGGTGTACATAGCCATAAGGCTTAGGCTACCAAATTTTGCATATAATTATAGCATTATTTAGTGGACAGTTACAAAGAGGGCCCAAGTTACAGCTCTAGGATCAAGTTTGGCCCTGCACCAGGGATCACAAGTTTTACATGGGTTTATGGAGTGAAAAGTTCAGAAACCATCTTGTTACCAGCCATAAGGCCAAGAACTCCCACATTTGGCATGTTATTCTTCTAATACAATATTCCCCATTTAGTCAGACTGTAGCCATGAGGTCAAAGTTTTATAAGGGCTTATATAGTGAAGACTTTTCTTCGTGGTTTATATTTATAAGCCAGTGGAGCGATACAGGGCCATCATGGCCCTCTTGTTTTCTTAGGTTTTCTTCCCTGGATTTTAGCTCAGCTGTTGTCTAGGAAAACGTCAAGTTCATGTAATAGCCCTGTCTGTGTCGTCATAGTGCAAAAACTTTGACATTTTCTCATATCTTTGTTTTTATAATTACTATCAGTGAAGATATTTACTTCAAACATGGGCAATTTTTTAACTATCAAAAGTGGAACCCATAGCAGAAGAGCAGGTAACCCTCAAAAAATTTTCAGTTATGCCCCTTTTTCAACTTTCAGATTTTTTATTGAAAAAGCATCTGCAGCCAAGTGTTGGGACTCACATACAGTGTTCTTGTTTTTTTTTTCTCTTATTGGAATCACATAGCTCTTGAATGTCACTTTATGGTTTCATTGATACCCATGGTAGTTACATGTAGGTAGTTTAAGGTAGTTTGTGGTTTTATTTCTGTTATACATTGTGTTCACTTGTTTTGCTCTTCAGATGTTCAAGGCTAGAAGGAAACAAAACAAAAATGCAAGTAAAGACCCTTCTCCACCTTACCATTAACCAGACTGTTATAACCCTTTCCCTCATAACTCTTTCATCATGAAGGAAATCAGACATAGATCATATAAAATTTCGAATTTAATTTATAGTTCTTCTCTATAGATGTAAGTTGAGAAATAAACAGTTGCTTTTTTTGTTTACTTGGGAAACAGTGTTGTAAACTCTCTTCCAAACAATAAAATTCTGGACTGGACAGAATCCAAGGCATTTGCAGGCGACAAAATGAATTTAGCTAAAATAATAATTTCTGTCTTTAAAAGGGAAGAAAACATTGCGGGGAAGGGAGAAAATGCTGGTTACCAGCATTTTCTCCTGTTCCCACAATGTTTGCAGCATCCTTCTTCAGAGTCATTACAGTAAAGGGTTAAATTACAACTAGAAGTTTTGAGCAAGGCCAGTCATTAGTTTTTATAAACACATTAGTTATGCTTACAAAGCATACAACCTGAGATGATCTTTACTGATTTCAGTACATACAGATCTATGAGAAGATTGTGAATCCTGAATCTGCTGTTTGTTGCTTAAACTCTTCACCATACAATCCCATATTTTCATGTTTCCACAGTCAGAGGAAAGCTTTTGGAGAACATTGTTGGAAAAGTAGAAAATGCAGGTAGCCATCATTTTCACCTTTTCCCACAAAGTTTTCTACCTTCTGAAATACAAAACCTGTCACTTTAGCCACTTTTAATTAGTCCTCTGCAATTGTTTTGAATTTAGACAAGCCTGAAATTTTGTCATCTTGTAAAGAGTTAAGAAAAAAAACTTCTCTTGGGCCAATGCCTTTAAGAGGCGTCAAAGCCATGAGCAAGTTTTACTTAGACAAATGAGACTAAGAATTCTTAACCCTGTACCACACAGTCCGTCTGAAAGAATCCTTTTGAAAACATTTTAGGAAAAGGAGAAAATGCGGGTAGCCAGCATTATCAACTTTTCCCAAAATGTTTTCAACTAATTCAAGGACCAATACTATCATTGGAAAAACACCAGTATTTGAATTATCCTCTGTAAATTCCTTCAGTATGGACAAGTCCAAAGTTTTGCTGTGTTGTAAAGCGTTAACTACAGAATTTGCCTAGAAGATTGGCTTGATTCAATGACATTCATCTTCACACATGAGTTGATGATAATTTCCTTTTTTTTTTTTTTGAAGGAGGGAAAGGGTGCCATGATTGAAGTGCATGACTGGAAAGCTTGCCTCTTATACAGTATTTATAGACTAATTACCTCATATAACGAATTTGCAGCAGTGCACACAATGTTGGATAGAAACATCAGTGTACACAAATAGAAGGAATTAGCTCTTTCACTATCAGTTGGGACTCATATAACGTATGTGGACTGCATAGATCAAGATCAGATTTCACAGAACATGCAGTTTGATCTTATATCTACACTACCTGCTACCAGATATTAAACCTAAGGCCGAAGTCATCATTAAATTGCTTAACCCTTTACCACACAATCCCGACCCTTTAACGACCCTTAAAAGGAAGCCTTTTGAAAACATTGTGGGAAAAGGAGAAAATGCTGGTAACCAGCATTTTCTCTTTTTCCCACAATGTTTTCTACTTGTCCCATAACAAATTTCAGTAAATATGAAAATATTAAGGCATGTTTACATTGTCATCTGCAAATGCTTTCTATTTGGATGAGTATACATTTTCATTGTGTGGTAAAGAGTTAATTGCTATAGAAATCTTCTGTAAGTCTTCAAAAAAGTAGAACTTATTTAGTTTGCAACAAAAGAGTTAATGTTTTATAAATATGAAAATATTGCTGCAAAAGGAGATGCTATTTGTTCCCAGTAACCTCTCCTTTTGCCACATACTTTCATAGGTGGTCCACTGTAAGAATTAAAATTCATCTGCCTGTGTTATTGTTTTCCCAGCCTATTAAAGATATCTATACTCGTCTTCAGCCAGTTTTTAACCCACTGCATCTTTGTTTTATGAAACTATAATCATTCTTGTATCTTCATGTCAAATGTTGCCCCTAATGGTTTCAAGACTGCGCAGATTATGACAGAAAATGCTTTTCAGTTTTTGGCAGCCTTCATAAAGATCACTGTTGTTTTTTCCAGTTTTGAATGAGGACATATCCCTTGAGTTTTTAGCTCCACTGGCCAAAGGCCAGCGGGCTTATGTCATGGCCCGGTGTCCGTCGTGCGTCCGTCCGTCCGTCCGTCCGTGCGTTAACTTTTATTTCAAACATCTTCTTCTCTGAAACTACCCATCTGATTTTCACGAAACTTCACAGAAATGATCCTGACATGGTCCTCTTCAGAATTTCTTGAAAGAATTTGATTCCTTCAAAAACTCTGGTTGCCATGGCAACAAAACTGAAAAATATTGGAAATCTTTAAAAATCTTCTTGTCTGAAACCATAAGGCATGGGGCTACCAAATTTGGCATGTAGCTTTATGTAGTAGACCTCTATCAAGTTTCTTCAAATTATAGCCCTGGGGTCAAAATTGGCTCTGCGCCAGGGGTCACAAGTTTTACATAGGCTTATATAGAGTAAACTTTAAAAATCTTCCTGTACCTAGCTATAAGGCCTAGAGCTACCAAATTTTGCATGTAGCTATATCTAGTGGGCCTCTACCAAGCGGGCCAGAATTTTAGCCCTGGGGTCAAAATTGGCCCCGCCGCAGGGGTCACAAGTTTTGCATGGGCTTACATAGTGACAACTTAAGAAATCTTCCTGTTTTGATTTTTTTTTTTTTTTTGAAATTAGCCTTGCATCAGGGGTCTTATGTTTTACAGAGGCTTCATATGGACAAAAATTGAAAATCACCTTATTTATAACCATACAGAATAGACTTGTATTATTTTGGCATGTGGCTTTATCTTGTGGACCTCTACCAGGGTTCAAGTAATTATAGCTCTGGGATCAAAAATGGCTTTGCCTTGCGGGTCTCAACTTTCACATGGGCTTTTACAGAGAAAAGTTTGTAAGTCTTCATTTTGAAACCATTTGGCTCAGAATTGAAATTTTTAGTTTTTATGGTTTATATTTATAAGCCAGTGGAGCGATACAGGGCCATCATGGCCCTCTTGTTTGTATCCCTTACACCATAATTATATAGTGGTAATTTATCATGTTTACACAGCTTACCAAGTTCTGTGCCATTCTACTCACTTTGAAGTTTTAACAGTGTTTTTTTTCTCTCTGGCTGAATGGATGTATCTTTAGATAAATGGGTTTGACAATGTCAGTCAACATAAAAGATTGGTTCCTTATTAAAAGACAAGTTTAGTAAATTCTATGCTGTCTTGGCCACTATATTATAAGTTGATCAGACATTGTGATTCCAAGATCAGACTGCACATTGTTTTCTTTCTGATCATAGTCTACCCTATCCACAAAATAGTGATAGATTTATGGTGAAATAATCACAAGCTTACAGGTAATTTAAAATCGACTTCTTCTTTATGTTATTCCTACCCAACCTTATTTGAATACAGCATAAGGCTAGTTAGCTTGGCTGTTTTTGAAGAGAACCCCAGGGTGTTGTCAACCCAGTAAGTCTGTTTGTCATATTGTGACAATATTGACATTTTCTGATAATCTCTTGAGAAACTAAAAATATTCACTTAACTCTTTACCAAACAACAGAATTTTAGACTTACCCAAATTTAAAAAATTGTTTTTCAAAGGGTACAAAACATCGGGGGAAAGGAGAAAATGCTGGTTACTGCTTTTAGCTCACCTGAGCACAAAGTGCTCAAGGTGAGCTTTTGTGATTGTTCTGTGTCTGTTGTCCATCATCCTTGTTGTCAACCTTTACCTTCTGTGCACTTTACAGGCCCCTTTTTCAGTCAGATAGTCATGAAACTTGGTCAGAATGTTTGTCTTGATAAAATCTTGGACAGGTTCGAAATTGGGTCACATTGGGTCAAAAAGTAGGTAACTGGGCTAAGTCCCAGAAAAACCTTGTCTGCACTCTAGATGCCACATTTTCAGCCTGATGCACTTGAAACTTGATCAGAATGTTTGTCTTAATAATATCTCAGGTAAGTTCAAAATTGGGTCATGTTGGATGAAAAAGTAGGTCACTGGGCCAGATTTTAGAAAAAGCTTGTGTACACTCTAGAGGCCACATTTTTAGCCTGATACTCATGAAACTTGGTCAGAATATTTGTGTTGATGATATCTCAGACAGGTTTGAAATTGGGTCATGTCAGGTCAAAAAGTAGGTCACTGGGCCAATTCTTAGAAAAACCTTGTGTGCACTCTAGAGGCCACATTTTCAGCTGATTACTTATGAAACTTGATCAGAGTGTTTGTCTTGATATCTTGGACATGATTGAAATTGGGTCATGTTGGGTTGGAAAGGAGGTCACTGAGCCAAATCTAAGAAAAGCCTTGTGTACACACTAGGGACCACAATTTCAGCGTGATACTCATGAAACTTGGTCACAGTGTTTGTCTTGATGATATCTTGGACAAGTTTGAAATTGGGTTACATTGGGCCAAAAAGTAGGTCATTAGGCCAAATCTTAGAAAAACCTTATGTGCACTGTATAGGTCACATTTTCAGCCTGATAGTCTCGAAGCTTGGTAAGAATGTTTGTCTTGATGATATCCTGGACAAGTTTAAAATTTGGTTACATTGGGCCAAATTTAGATAAACCTTGTGTGCAACGTAGAGGCCACATTTTTCAGACTGATACTCATGAAACTTGGTCAGAATGTTTGTCTTGATTAGGCCATGTCAGGTCCGGAAGTAGGTCACTTACACTCATGTGTTGTACTCCATTAAAATCAGGATCTTTTCAGCTTTGTCAGCTGTAGATGACTTTACTCAGGTGAGCAGTTTAGGGCCAATGACCCTCTTGTCTCCTTTTCCAACTATGTTTTCAAAAGGCTTCCAATTCAGGATTGTGTGGGAAAGGATTAAATATGTACATTCAAATTACTACAATGTTTGGATAACCAAGACTCACTGTGTCATTTATGTTACATCAAACCTGGTTAGGGCAATATAAGTTTTCTTTGCAAACAAAGTAGATAAGAAGATAGAGATCAGACAGGAGAGATCTATACTGTCCACTGTATTGAAATATTCTTGCCAACTACAGCATTTGTGTATGTCACAGTCTCTAAATACAGCATTATAACGATGGTATTTTTTGACACCTGGAAATACAGTTCACAGGACTAAAGATCAGACTAAATGTCCAAGATCAAACTAAATGTTCTCTGCAGTCTGCAAGAGCCCGTAATTAACCTTTACCGAACAATCCCAGCAGTTGATGACTTTGAAGGAAGAATTTGGATGAGTCTAAAATTTTGTCTTATGGTAAAGGGTTAAGCCTTTGCTGAAAGTACTAAGGATTAATACCATTGCAAATGTCTTGCATGTTGTAAGCGATGTTATTGCTTTTGTCCACAGAGGTATAGCCTACTAGGGTTTTAGCATGTTTTAGCACAGAACTTTGCATGAAAATGGGCAGATGGTCTGTTGAACTATATTACCGCATTTTGGCCAGCTTTGCTTTGGGATTGGAGTATGTCAAGCACATGAAAAATTACATGTAATTAACTGGTAAACAGAGTGAGACATGTGTGAACCCTTTGCCGCACAGTGCTGCCTTTTAATGCCCCTGGGAAAGAAGCCTTTTGAAAACATTGTGGGAAAAGGAGAAAATGCTGGTAACCAGCATTTTCTCCTTTTCCCACAATGTTTTCAACCCTATCAAGAGAAGGTTGCACCATTCTAGCCACATTGAAATTGTCGTCTGCAAATGCTTTCAATTTCGACAAGGCTAAAATTTTGTCGTCTGGTAAAGGGTTAATACAGTCAAGCCAATTGGTATACCATGGTGCTTTGGGAGCAGGTAAAAAATTTTCTGAAAGGTTTTAACTCTTTACCACACGATCCCATATTTTGACAAGAAAGGCTTTTGAAAACATTTGTGGAAAAACAAGAAAATGCATGTAACGAGCATTTTCTTCATTCCCCATAATGTTATGTAGCTTTTTAGAGGCAAATTTAAATTTTGATTCACATGTAGTTTGTTACATACTCTCAGTTTTGACCAGTCCAAAGTTTTATTGTTTGCTAAAGAGTTAAGCAAGAAATATCTTTGAAAAAGATAGGAATCGTAAGCAATACTGGAATATAAATATTGAAACTCTTGTGGCTTAATATAGTGAAATAATGAAAATAACTTCCTGAGCAATCGCCTCTTTTTCCTCACTGTTTTTCATTTTGTTGAAAAGTAGTATTGCGTTATTGGGTAATACTTACGAAAATATTAAATTTCCAAAAAAATACAAGAAAAGAATCATTCTCTACCACATTATTTTTCTATGGCATGAATCAAGGTCCCTGGGTATAGTGGCAACGCATGTTAATAGTGGTTTCATAATGTGCAAGCAAATATGGCAGCAGGGGCCTGCTGAATAAACATGTCTGCCTTTTGACCAATCGCAAATTTACCATCTATTTATTTTTCATCAGTATCAAGAAATAGATTAAAAGCAAGTGCATTCAGCTACGCCGAGTAAAAAAGAGGTCTTTACCAAAGAATATGTATAGCGTTATAGAATTGATACTTCTTGATGATTAATCATGGAAAATTATTGAACATGATTAAAAATGTATTGTTTGCCCATGGAAAAGAGATTATAATTTGAACATGATATTATCAACTTCATCCTATATGTATCTGTATAATTACACTGGTAGAGAAAAAATTTATAAAAGCGATCTTCTGCATTGTATTTTTCAGATGAAAGATAATGTCAAAGCACCATTCACCATTTAACCCTTTACCGCACAATGATGCCTTTTGACACCCCTGGGAAAGAAGCCTTTTGAAAACATTGTGGGAAAAGGAGAAAATGCTGGTAACCAGCATTTTCTCCTTTTCCCACAATGTTTTCTGCCCTATCAAAGAAAAATTGCACCATTTGAGCCACATTGAAATTGTCGTCTGCAAATGCTTTCAATTTGGACAAGGCTAAAATTTTGTCATCTGATAAAGGGTTGAGCACCTCTTTTTTAGTGGCCAGTCTAGATCAAAGATCAGATTGCACAAATTATGCTGTCTAATCTTTGATGTAGTCTGTCCGCTTTGCTGAGGCATGCTTGACAAAACCAATCTAGCAATAGCAATTACTTGAGTCTTGTTTCTAGACTGAAAATCTCTGTTACATTTTTCCCACGATGTTAGAAAAGTCAAATCTCATGGTTGGAGCCACAATTGATTTGTCATCTCTAAATACTGCCAAATGGACAAGTCGAAAATTATGTCATCTAGTAAAGAGTTAACCCTTCTCCACGAAATACTGATTTTTAACGACCCAGAGAAAGAAGCCTATTGAAAACAGTGTGAGAAAAGGAGAAAATGCTGGTAACCAGCATTTTCTCCTTTTCCCACAAGTGTTTTCTACCCTTCCAAAGAGCAGTAAAATTTTTTGAGTCACTTTTACTTTATCGTCCGCAAATGCTTTCAATTTGGACAAATCTAAAATTTTGTCATTTGGTAAAGGATTAATTTTAGAGTATACGAAATAATGATGTAATACATTTATTTCATGCTTTCCGGTAGGATATCGAGAAATAGGGGTGAAAATATTTTCCGATATTACACGGGTACGACCAGTGAGAATACCGATTTCATTTTTTTTTATGGAAGTCTCAACAAAAAAAGGCATTAGAAGCATGAAATAAATAGAATATTTTTGTTTTTTTCAGTGAAAGATCAAAATTTATTTCATCTCGTGAACATCATCTGTAATATTTTCACTCGTGGCTGTGCCACTTGTGAAAATATTACCGATGATGTTCACTCGATGAAATAAATTTCGATCTTTCACGGAAAAAAAACAAATATCCTCTATGTATTATGTATATTCACCATGTTACCTTGACTATTTTCAGGAAACCATCCCTCCTGCTCAATTCGACTGGACAGGTAGTGGACTAACAAACCCTTTAGAAGGTATTTCTGCCCTTCTGTAACTTCGTGAATGAAAAGCACTCCAGATAGCTTTGAAAACATGTAAAAAATATGGGTGATCAACATTACTTACCATTGACATGTGGGGGGACAGTTACTGTAATGAAGGATTAGAGTGTCAGCCTCTCACATCGAAGATAAATGGTTCGAATCCTGTGATGGGCAGGCTCAACCACATTACTTGCTGGAATTCCGCATGACTGTCATAGTGGCTGATTTGTTGTAGATCTTGCTTCACATTTGGTGTAAGATGAATAGGATTAACCCTTTCCCAAACAAGCCCTGGTTTTCATGTGTCTGCAGTACAAGTCTTGTGAAAACACTGTGGGAAAAGGAGAAATTGCTCATAACGAGCAATTTCTCCTTTTCCCACAGTGTTTTCTACCCTTTTTGAGACCTTTCTGCCATTTTCATAGAATTTAAAATTGTCGTCTGCAAACTCTTTCAATTTGGACCAGTCCAAAATTTGTCATTTGGGAAAGGGTTAAAGTAAACATGTATTATAGTTTGACCCTTTACCACACAAAGCTGTGTTTTAACGATCCTGAAAAAGGAGGGTTTTCAAAATATTGCTGGAAAAGGAGAAAATGCAGGTAACCAGCATTTTTTCCTTTTTCCACAAAGTTTCCTAGACTTTCACAGACAATTACCATCATTTCTACTAAATTTAATATGTTGTCTGCAAAATTAATGCTTTCAATCTGTACCAGTGTAGCATTTTGTCATTTGGTAAAGAGTTAAAGTAAACATGGATTATAGTTTGACCCTTTGCCACATAAGCCTGTGTTTTAACAGCCCTGAGAGAGGGGCTTTTCAAAATATTGTGCGGAAAAGGAGAAAATGCTGGTAACCAGCATCTTCTCCTTTTCCCTCAATGTTTCCTACCCTTTCACAGACAATTTTCTTCATTTGAGCAACATTGAATTTGTATGCTGCGAATGCTCTGAATGTGGACATGAAAAACAGAAAAAAAATTTAGTAAAAAAAGTTAATAGCTCGGCTGTTTTCGAAGAAAATGTCGAATACTGTCATAGTGCCCCTCCATCATCGTCTGCGTCGTTGTGCGAAAATCTGGACACTTTTCAATCTCTCTGTCATTATTGAAGATATATACGTCAAACTCAGTCTAGTTGTTTAACTCTTTCCAAAACAAGCCCTGGTTTTCACGTGTCTGCAATACAAGTCTTTTGAAAACACTGTGGGAAAAGGAGAAATTGCTCATAACGAGCAATATCTCCTTTTCCCATAGTGTTTTCTACCCTTTTTGAGAACGTTCTGCCATTTTCATCAAATTTAGAATTGTCGTCTGCAAACTCTTTCAGTTTGGACCAGTCCAAAAATTGTCGTTTGGGAAAGGGTTAATATCAAGAGGGTAATCCACACAACAAGGGCAGATAACCATCAAAATATTTTTGACACAGTTATTCCCCTTCTTCAATTAGAATTTCGTCATGCAAAAACTTTGACACTTTATATTTATCTCTGTCATTACTGAAGATATTTACTTCAAACTAGGACTTGTTAACTGTCAAAAGGGGAGCACGCACAACAAGGGCAGGTAACCATCAAAACATTTTTGACACAGTCATATCCCTTTTTCAACTTAGAATTTTCACTGAAAATCAATTTATTTCTAACAGCAACTGTAGCCGAGCTATGGCACACACATGCAATGCTCATGTTGTCTTTAAATGTAGAGAAGCTACCGTAACTTTTCAAATCTTGAGCCTTGTGCTTGTGATGTGTTAGAAAATGAAGTTGACATCAGCAGGAATGATATTATGTACATAAAGTAATTGTCAAGAAAGGGTTCTTTAACTCTTTACCACACAATCCCGACTTTTAACAACCCTGTGAAAGAGGCCTTTTGAAAACCTTGTGGGAAAAGGAGAAAATGCTGGTAACCAGCATTTTCTCCTTTTCCCACAATGTTTTGTACCCTTCCCAAAACAAATTTTAATTTTTTAATCTCATTTATTTTGTCGCCTGCAAATGCTTTCAATTTGGACCAGTCTAAAATTTTGTTGTTTGGTAAAGAGTTAATGCTTTTCATCTCCATCTTCATAAGAAATGTTTACGTGAAAAATAGAAAATATGATTTTTGTTAGCAATGATTATTGTCTTTTCATGAAACAAAAAGAAGCACAACTTTTATAGGTGTCTTTCTTTATTGTTAGAGAGTGAAATTTACATAGTTAGGAATGGTATTATATACATGGAATAAATATCAAGAAAGATCATTGAAAATACCTTTAAGATCTGTGTCTCGAATGTTCCTTTTTTTCTTCTTTCAGCCAACAATAAAACTTTGAATTTGGATTTTCTTATTCAGGACCAGTCGACAAAAAGTAGTGGTATGTATCAAGTGTGTTTGCTTTATCCGAAACATACAGATATGGGGAGTGTTTTGGGGTGTATCCCTTGCCCAAACAATCTTGTGTTTGAACATCTCTACAGAGGAAGTCTTTCAACTCGTAACCAAACGACAAAATTGTAGACTTGTCCAAATTGAAAGTATTTGCAGACGACAAATTTAATGAGGCTCAAACGATGGAATTTGTCTTTAATAGGATAGAAAACATAGTGAGAAAAGGAGAAAATGCTGGTAACCAGCATTTCCCCTTTTCCCACAATGTTTTCCAAGGCTTTCTTTCTCAGCATCATTAAAATTTGGGATTGTTTGGTTAAGAGTTACCGGTAAAAACATTGTGGAAAAAGGGAGAAAGTGCCGGTAACCAGCATTTCCCCTTTTCCAAAAATGTTTTCCTGTCACTAAGAGAACTTCAACTGATTTCTATATGTATTGAATTTGTTGATAGAAGATCCGCTGATTTGGAAGATTCTTAAATTCTGGTGTTTAGTGATGAGCTTAAGAGTGAATCTCAGTTAGTTGTTTTTAAAATCCTGTGTTGTGGGTACTCAATAGAATTGTCTGGCCAAGACAGTTGTTCTGAGTATGTACAACATAGGTTTTAGTGAAGACCTAACCATTTTAGAATTTGATAAACATTACCCACACCACCTCTTAACCCTTTACTGCACAATGCTGCCTTTTAGTGACCCTGAGAAAGAAGCCTTTTAAAAACATTGTGGAAAAAGAAGAAAATGCTGGTAACCAGCATTTTCTCCTTTTCCCACAATGTTTTCTACCCTATCAAAGAGAAATTGCACCATTTTAGCCACATTGAAATTGTCGTCTGCAAATGCTTTCAGTTTGGGCAAGGATGAAATTTTGTTGTCTGGTAAAGAGTGAAATGGGTCTCTCTTCGTGCATTTGCTTTCATTACTTTAATGTATACACTTCCCAGCTTTGCCTAATATGTAGAAAGTGTATAGACTGTAATTCATTTTGATGCATTCTGAGCAGTTTGACAAGGATAAGTAATCACTCCACATGCCACAATGTTTTAAAAGTTGTTCTCTGTAGGTGTCATCATGTGTAGGCTAATTAGTACCTATAACAAGATCAGACTTCTTCTCTAACATTAACCATCTTTTCTACAGTAGTCATTCTCATCTTATGACTTGTCACACTTGGTCAATAGTGCACTAGGCTTGTTATGTAAATAGAATCTAATACTAGTGTCTAGTTTTGCCAAAGTCCTTTCCAAAAGTTCATGTAAGTCAAAGCCAGATGGATTCCCTTCTCTTAACTCAGACTTATTTTAGAAAGCATCTGGCTGCTTTGGGAAAAATTTTGAGGATGATGCATGATGATGGTAAAACCACATGACAAAGCAATTAAAAATTTTTTGAATTATTAACTCTTTACCACACAAATCACGAGTTTTAACGACCCTAAAGAAAAAAAGCCTTTTGAAAACACTGTGGGAAAAGGAGAAAATGCTGGTAACCAGCATTTTCTCCTTTTCCCACAATGCTTTTCACCCTTTCTGTGACAATTTTGTCATTTGAACCACATTAAAATTGTCGTCTGCAGTTGCTTTAAGTTCGGACCAGTCTAACATTGTGTCATTTTGGTAAAGGCTTAAATGACTTTGAATAAACAAGAACAATTCATCTTGATAGAATTCATCATGTATGATTATGAAATCTGAAAGTATACATTTATTTTTTCTGGATTACTGTTTTGTCTGTTGCTTACTGATCACTTTTGCCGAAATCTGTCTTTTAACAGTTTGTCGCAGCAATGATTGATTGATTGTTTGAATAGTGTTTTTTGCCGCTTTCAACATTCTTTCAGTCATATCACAGCAAAAGCTCACTTATTCATGTATGGTCTGGGTTTCAACACTACTAGGCTAGGGTTTTGAGATGTCTTACCCAAGGAAACTCCCACAATAAGCCCAGTGCCTCTGGTGAGGATCAAACCCAGGGTCTCTGAACTACAAAGCCTTCACCTCAACACTGAGCCATGAAGAACCCCTTAGCAATGAGAGTCTCCCAGCTTAGCCAGGGAGATTACTTTAACCCTTTACCACATAATCCCAAGTTTTAACGACTCTGAGAGAAGAAGGCTGTTAAAAAGAATTGTTGGAAAAGGAGAAAATGCTGGTAACCAGCATTTTCTTCTTTTCCCACAATGTTTTCTACCCTTTCAATGACAACTTCCACAATTTAAACCCCATTTAATTTTTCATCTACAAATGCTTTAAATGTGGACATGTCTAAATATTTGTCATGTGGTAAAGGGTTAGATAAGAGTTTGCAGGGATGGATGGCCATGCCCTACTTGAAAAAGAGTTGATAGTAATGTCAACTATTTACCACATAGTCCTAAGGTCTAATGACCTTAACCCTTTCCCAAACAAGCCCTGGTTTTCACGTGTTTGCAGTACAAGTCTTTTGAAAACACTGTGGGAAAAGGAGAAATTGCTCATAATGAGCAATTTCTCCTTTTCCTACAGTGTTTTCTACCCTTTTTAGCTCACCTGAGCACATAGTGCTTAGGGTGAGCTATTGTGATCGATCGTTGTCCGTCTGTCCATGAACAATTACTTAAAAAATCTTCTCTTCTGAAACCGCCCAACAGATTTCAATGAAACTTCACAGAAATGATCCTTAGGGGATGCACTTTCAGAATACTTCAAAGATTTGAATTCCATGAAGAACTCTGGTTGCCATGGCAACAGAGAGAAAAAACTTTAAGAATCTTCTTGTCCCAAACCGTAAGGGCTAGAGCTTTCATATTTGGCATGTAGCATCATCTAATAGCCCTCTACCAAAATACTTCAAATTATGGCGCTGTTGTTGAAATTGGCCCTATGTTGTGGGTTCTCGGATTTCACATCGAGATAAAGAGGGAAATCTTTAAAAATCTTCTTGTTTACACTCTAGCATCTACAAATATTGACCAATCAGTACCAAACTTGGCCACAATGTATATGCCCATAAGGTCTCGGATGAGTTCGATTTTGGATCAAATCCAATCAGAACATCAGGAGTTATTTGCCCTTGAATTTGCAAAAATTACTGAATCTGACTTTGTTTACACTCTAGCATCTACAAATATTACTCAATCAGCACCAAACATTGTCAAAGTGTGTGTGATCATAAGATCTCAGATTAGTTCAATTATGGATCTAATCGGACCAGAACTGTCTGAGTTGTCTGCCCTTGAATTAGAAAATTTGCCATATTTGACTGTTTACACTCTAGCATCTGCAAATATTGACCAATCAGTACCAAACTTGGTCAAAATATATATTCCCATAAGGTCTCGGAAGAGTTCAGTTATGGGTCAAATTGAACCAGAACATCCAGAGTTATTTGCCCTTGAATTGGACAAAATTTCCATATTTGACTTTGTTTACACTCTAGCATCTACAAATATATACCAATCAGTACCAAACTTGGTAAAAATTTATATGACCATAAGATCTTGGATGGGTTTTGATTATGGGTCTTACTAGACCCAAACAACATGAGTTATTTGCCCTTCAATTAGAGTTGCTGTAGTTGACTTGGTTTACTCTGTAGCATCTACATGTATATATAATGCAAACTGAAAAATCTTTATGTTTAAACCGAAAATGCCTAGAGCTATGATACTTTGCATGAAGCATCACCTTGTGGACCTCAAGAAATTTTGCACACAAGATGCCCCTGGGATCATTACAGATCCAGCCGCGGGGCTTAGACGTTTGTACTTAGGTATCTTTCGTGCAATTATAAGAAAATTTTCTGGGTAACCAAAGGCCTAGACCTCTGTTAAAGTTGTGAGTTGTCTCTCTTTCATAATCATTTGGCCTTGAACTTTAGTATTTGGTATTTATCTTCATTGTTAACCTGTACTGCTTAGTACTCAGGTGAGCGATATAGGACCATCATGGTCCACTTGTTGAGAACTTCCTGCCATTTTCATCAAATTTAAAATTGTCGTCTGCAAACTCTTTCAATTTGGACCAGTCGTTTGGGAAAGGGTTAACTCTTTAGCACACAATCCGGACTGTTAACGACCCTGAGGAAGGAAGCTTTTAAAACATCTTTGGAAAAGGAGAAAGTCCTGGTAGCTAGCCAAATTTTAAGTTCTCATCTGCAAATTGCTTTTTATTTGGATATGTCAAAAATTTTGTTGTGTGGTAAGGACTTAACTCTTTACCAGGGGTTAAGCATCAAAATCTGAATTAAACCCTTTATATCTGAGCATTTTTTTTTTTTTTTTTTTTGAACAACAAGATTTTTATTCTTCATATGTCTTGAGTGTATGATATCTTCCATTCTTTTGCTTCATATCGAAGAGAGTGAGGTTTCTGTACCTTTGAGTGTGCAGTTGTGATCTTTCAACATTGGATGGGACCAAATAGTCATCTACTGGTTATCCTTTAACCTTTACCCCACAATGCTGACTTTCAACGACCCTGAGGAAGAAAACTAGCATTGTCTCCTTTTCCTACAACGTTTTCTAACCTCCTGGATACCATTTTCAATCCTTGAGTCCCATTTATTTTATTGTCTGCAGATGCTTTCACTTTGGATGAGTCTTAAATTCTGTCTACTGGTACAAGTTAAAAACCACCAAATACTAGAAGTTAAACTCGTATTTGAATAATTATTCTTTTAACCTTTTACCAAACGACAAAATTTTAGACTAGTCCAAATTGAAAACAAGATAAATGTGACTAAAAAATTGAAAGGGTAGAAAACATTGTGGGAAAAGGAGAAAATGCTGGTTTTCATGAGGCTTATTTCTCAAGGTCGTTAAAAGTCGGGATTGTGTGGTAAAGGGTTAAAGTTAATGTGCTCATTCATTTCTGTATCAAAAGAAGAAAAAAGTTTCACTTTGCTACAATCCCACAAACTCAGTCAGTCAAAGCCGTGATGTGTGTTTATCAGTATATTAACTCTTAGGCTGCGAAGAGCCATTCGCTGACCTGTTACATACAGTGTAGACCAAGATCAGACTGCACAGAAAGTGTAGTCCTGATTTGGATCTACACTGTCCGATAAGGAGATATTTTTCCCCCAAAAAATTACCATTGAAATAGCAAAATTTGGGTTCTTAGTATCGGCTTGAAAGTTTTGTTTCCCTTTTTTAGCAGTATAAGGGGTTAATAACAATTGTCAAGGGATTTTTTTCATAACTTGTTCTTTTGCATTGCAGAACTTGAATCTGAATTTCTGGGACCAGAACCTGTGCCTGTCATGAAACCTGCCATCCAGCCCCTAGAGAACATTCTGGCCAATCTAAAGTCAAGCTCCACCTTCAAACCGACCAATCAAACGGAAGATATCAGCCCTGAAGCCCAGAAGGTGGTCCAGTCCCTGCCAAACTTGTCCTTCATGAAGTCCAGTGTGTTGATGTTTCCTATACATATGGAATGATTGACCTTTAACCTTTACGACACAAACCCAACTTTTCACGACCTTGAGAAAGATTACCTTTGAAAACATAGTGGGAAAAGGAGAAAATACTGGTGACCAGCATTTTCTCCTTTTCCCACAATGTTTTCAGCACTATTAAAGACAAATTCCATTATTTAAGAGACATTTAAATTGTCGTCTGCAAATGCTTTCAATTTGGACCAGTCCACATTTTTGACATGTGTTGAAAAGTTAAAGCACCTCTCACAACTAAAGTTGCTGTTGGTGCCAACGTAGATCATGGTTAGATTGCACGATGGTGCAGTCTGATTTGTGATCTACATTGTCCACTTTGCAAAGACATTCTGGTCAACAGGAACCTGGATATTGGGTCTTTGTTCTAGACTGAAAATGTCTGATGATTTTTTTCTAAGCTCATAGGGTTGATATGACAATATATAACATTTCTTAATATTAACAATTTACCAAACAATCCCAAGTTTTCCTGACTGTTAAGAAGAACGCTTTTGAAAACACTGGGGGAATGGGAGAAAGTCCTGGTCACCATCATTTTCTCCTCATCCCTTAATGTTTTCTAATCTTTCAAATACAATTCCCTGTAAAATGAGCCACCTTCAATTTGTCATCTACAAATTTTTCCGTTTAAATGAGTCTAAAATTTTGCCACCTTGTAAAGAATGAACTACTTATCAAATGGCAAAATTTTAGATCTCTCCATATTGGCTCAAAGGATTTGTCTTTGAAAGGGCGAAAAGTATCGTGGAAGAATGGGAAATGGTGGTTACCGGCATTTTCTCCTTAAGGCACAATAATTTCAGGATCCTCTTTCTCCATGTCTGTATTAACCCTTAACTCTTTACCAAACGACAAAATTTAAGACTTGTCCAAATTGAAAGCATTTGCAGACGACAAAATAAACATGACTGAAGAATTGAAGTCTGCTTTTGGAAGGGTAGAAAACTTTGTGGGAAGAGGAGAAAATGCTGGTTACCAGCATTTTCTCCTTTTCCCACAATGTTTTCAAAAGGCTTCTTTCTCAGGGTCATTAAAAGTCAGGATTGTGTGGTAAAGGGTTAAACTGCTAAATAGATGAAACAAAAATTTCAACTCAATAGTAAAAACCAAAATGTTGCAATTTCAAAGTTTATTTCACCAGAAAGAAAATATGGTATCAGTGTAGATCAAAGATCAGATTGCACATTTTGTGCAGCCTGGTCTTGATCTATACTGTCTGCAAAAGCACCTGGGGTCATGCGTAGCAGCCTAGGGGTTAACCCTGAAAGTGCTGGAACCAACTTAACTTGTTTTTGATGACAGTGTAGATCAAGATCAGACTGCACAGAATGTGCGGTCTGATCTGTGATCTACACTGTCGGCTACTTCAGTACACCTTCTGGCTAAAACAACCTTGAAATGACAATATTTCGGATTTTTTTCTTCACTGAAAAGGTTTATTTCAGCGCTGTAAGGGTTAAACAAGGGAATGTTTGTTACATGGTAAATTCACTACCTTACAAATGCATCTTTTCATGCCCAATCATAGATTTCCTAATAGAAATATTTTTGGATAGGTTTCAATATCAAGCAATAACTCCATTTTACAATGTTTTCTCTTATCAAAAAAGATTTTCCTTTCCTTCAAACTTTGCCCACTTATGTTTTTTCAACAAAAGGGGGCTTAAAGCATCTCCGTGATACATGATATCAAGCAAGTCATCGCATTATTATAGACCTATAAAACCAAAGGTAAACTGGTCCTTTGACATACAGAAAATTGACCGATAGTGAAAAGTTTCGGCCCAGGTCAGCCTGCACAGGCTGACCTGGGTTGATACTTTTTGCAGATGCATTAAGTCCCCTTTTGACAGAGCATGGGTCAAAAATTTTGTGACATATATCTTTTAAGGCTGAAATAACTAACAAAGGCTCATTTTTCCATAAAATGTTTCCAAAGAAGGAACATGTAACAGGAAGAAGTAAAATGTCTCGAATGAAAGAGTCGTGCTCTGTGAAAAGCGGGCTTAATGCATCTGCAAAAAGTATCGACCCAGGTCAGCCTGGGCAGTCCACGCAGACTGACCTGGGCCGAAACTTTTTGCTATTCAATCAATTTTCTGTATGTCCAAGGACCATTCTACCTCGGGGTTCAGTCATTCTTAAGAGAAACATTCCTCTCTCACCGCTGACCATTGTTTCGATGATGGTTATGTGG
Organism: Tridacna gigas; assembly: GCA_945859785.2. Taxonomy (NCBI): domain Eukaryota; kingdom Metazoa; phylum Mollusca; class Bivalvia; order Cardiida; family Cardiidae; genus Tridacna; species Tridacna gigas. The sequence continues at coordinate 8,901,019 of OX244029.2, read as the reverse complement.
GAAAGCAGCCAGTGACTTGGAAAAAATATTGTGCGGAGTAGTGGTAACAGAGACTCAAGGAAAGCATGGATAGGTGCACTGGCCTCCGCGATATAACTGAAATAATGTTGAAAACACCATACAATCAATCAATCAATCTTTAGAGAAAATGGATAAAATGGGTTCGTAAATTATGTGACGACTTGCATGGGATAATGCATCATGGAGATGCTTTAAGCCTCTTTTGCCAGAGCATGGCTCATGTGTGATTAAGAATGGAGGGAAAGTAAATGGTCTCAAGTCTTATAGTCATATGGTAGACAGTGAGGAAAAGAAAGTGATGGCTTGTAGCATGCACTTGTTCCTCCATTTGTACTGTTTTTAGAAGATGTCTGCGTTTCTGGTTTTGAAGCATGCATCAGTTTGGTCATGGCTTATATCTGAGCCATGCTGTAGCTAAAGGGGGCTTAATGCATCTCCCTGATCCATCATACCAAGCAAGTCATCATATGTTTATGGATCCATAAAATCTTTTTTTTCTAACAAGCAACTGAATCATGAGGTAGAATGGCCCTTAAAGGTGTAGAAAATTGACCAATAGCAAAAAGTTTCTGCCCATCTGCCCAGGTCAGCCTCCAGACTGCGCAGGCTGACCTTGGTTGATACATTTTGCAGGCATATTAAGCCCCCTTTTCACAGAGCATGGCTCATTCTTTGAATGGTGAATCCTTGAATCAGAAGCTTGCAGTTCCCAAAAGAAGGTTCTTGCATTGCAATTACAACTGTCTTTTCAGCCGAATGACATTCTGGTTTGAAACTTTCGCTATTGGTTAACTTTTTGTACGATTAAGTTGATTATTAAAAAAACGTGGCTTTTATGGATCCCTAATTATGTGATAACTTGCTTGTTATAATGCTTTACGGATATGCAGTAAGCCCCCTTTTGGCAGAGCATGGCTCATTTACTTTGTAGCCTGCAAACGCTTTGGAGTCGGGACAGGTCCACAATTTTGTCATTAGGTAATGATTTAGTATCCATGCTACAGATGTATATTGCATTACTACTGTCACAAATTCATTGGTATCAAATAGCCGATGAATCTTTTTACTTTGTTAGTTTCTGCATAACCATTATGGATTGTTTTTCACACAGACCCTGTTGTTGTTTTGCTTAGTATTTTTTCCATAAGTTTTTTCCAGTTTTAATTGTACAAATCAATCTTTATTGATCCCCTAATTTAAGTTCCTAAAATCTAGTCATATTTTGAATTAAATGTAAATTTATAAAATTATGTACCAATACTTTGTTTAACTCTTTACCACACAAGCCCGACTTTTAACGACCCCAAGAGAGAAGCCTTTTGAGAACATTGTGGGAAAAGGAGAAAATACTGGTAACCAGCAATGTTTTCTACCCTTCCCGAAACAAATTTCAATTATTCAGTCACATTTATTTTGTTGTCTGCAACTGCTTCCAATTTGGGCCAGTTTAAAATTTTTGTCGTTTGGTAAAGAGTTAAATATTCCTTACGATTTGTAACAATGGTTACATTTAGGTTCAGGTACTTGTTGATTGTGCACCACATGACAAAATTTTAGACCTATCCATACTGGAAGCATTTGCAGATAACAAAATAGATGTGGCTTGAATGATTGGATTTGCCTTTGAGAGGATAGAAAACGTTGTGGGAAAAGCAGAAAATGCTGCTTACCATGTGAATTGAAGGCAGTTGAAGATTTAGTTTGATTACATGTCTTATTGCAGTCAAACTTGAAATAAATGCTCTGTAAGTTGTGCTTTTTCAAAAACGTTGCAAAAATTTTATTCTTTGAAGAACTATTGTTCTATAGTACAGCAGAAAAAAAATGGTAAGGAAGTTGGCAAATCTATAAAAAAGAAAAACCTTAAGGACTAAGGCTTCTAAAATTTTTATTTTGATGCAGACACTCAGTTAGATAGCTAAAAGATAAGTGATAACCATTATCAATAAAAATTTGCATGAGGCATGAAATATCATCATGATGCAACACAGATAAATCAAGACAGTTATTTTGTTACAATCCGTATTTTAAATTATATATGTATAGTGTACATATATTTGTTATCTGTTGTTTAACATTCCATAAATGATACATTTGAACATTTTGTTTGTCTGTGTCTTTATTCTTATAGCCCTTTATCACGCATTCCCATGTTTTAACCCTTTCCCAAACGACAAATTTTGGACTGGTCCAAATTGAAAGAGTTTGCAGACGGCAGTTTTAAATTTGATGAAAATGGCAGGAAGGGCTCAAAAAGGGTAGAAAACACTGTGGGAAAAGGAGAAATTGCTCGTTACGAGCAATTTCTCCTTTTCCCACAGTGTTTTCAAAAGACTTGTACTGCAGACACGTGAAAACCAGGGCTTGTTTGGGAAAGGGTTAACACCTCTGAAGACAAAGGTTCCAGAAAGCATTGTGGGTAAAGAAGAAAGTATTGAAAACCAGCATTTTCTCCTTTTCCCATAATGTTTTCTGTCCATACAACAGCAAATCTCATCGTCTGAAGTAAATTGAATATGTAAATGCTTTCAACTTGGACAAGTCTAAAATTTCATTGTCTGTGAAGTCTACCAAATTGAGAGCACTTGCAGACAACAAATTAGATGTATTGCAAATGGTGATTTCTGTCTTTGATAGGGTAGAAAACATTGCGGAAAAAGGAGAAAATGCTGGTTACCAGGAGGTAGAAAACATTGTGGAAAAAGGAGAAAATGCTGGTTACCAGGAGGTAGAAAACATTGTGGAAAAAGGAGAAAATGCTGGTTACCAGCATTTTCTCCTTTTCCCACAATGTTTTCAAAAGCCTTCTTCAGGATCGTTAAAAATGGGGGTTTTGTGGCAAAGAGTAGATATGTGTGTGTGAATAGTTGACTAATGAAGGTAAATGACAGGCATGTCATAAGCGGGTAAAATTAAGCAATCAGATAGATTATGATGTATTTGTTAACATATTTTGGCATCTTAAAAAATACCCATAATCTGCCATGTAATAATTACAAGAATTCTGTCAGAGAAGGCTTTTGAAAATGTTATAGGAAGTTCCTCTATATGAGCAATCACACCTTTTTCTGCAAGATTTCCTATACCCTCTGATCTTGGTCCTTTCAGTTTCTAGCATTTTGTATCGAGTTCAATCCTAACCTTCTTTTCTGGTACCTCATAATCACTACCCTGATAAGGCCTACAGAAAACATTGTGGGAAAAGAAAAAAATACTGGTAACCAGCATTTTCTCATTTTCCAATAATGCTTTCTGCTAATGTAACTCTTGCCCAGATGACAAAATGATACTTTTCCATTTTGAAAGCATTTGCAGATGACAAAATTTATTCAAAAACTGAAATTTGTTTTGGGAAGGGTAGGAAACATTGTGGGAGAATTAAAAATGTTGGTAACCAGCATTTTCTCCTTTTCCCATAATGTTTTCAAGGACTGTCTTTCTCAGGGTCGTTAAAACCGGGGATTTCATGGTAAAGGGTTAAAAGCAAATCCTATCATGTAACCCTTTACCACACAATTCCGAGTTTGAATGAACCAGAGAAGGAAGGTGTTTGAAAACATTGTGGGAAATGGAGAAAATGCTGGAAACCAGCATTTTTTCATTTCCCCACAATGTTTTCAACCCCATGCAAAACAAATTCATTTTTTCAGTCACTTTTATTTTTGTTGTCTGCAAAAGCTTTCAATTTGGATTAGTCCAGAATTTCTTTGTATGTTGTCCGCAAATGTTTGCAAAATGGACAAGTCTGAAATATTGTTGTGTGGTACAGGGTTTTTACTCATTACTGAATCACAGAATTATCATTTCTTCCCGTTTGAATGCATTTCTAGATGATGTATCAAGTGTGGCTTAACTCTTTACCACACAATCCTGACTTTTAACAACCCTGAGAAAGGAGCCTTTTGAAAACATTGTGGGAAAAGGAGAAAATACTGGTAACCAGCATTTTCTCCTTTTCCCACAATGTTTTCTAGCCTTCCCAAAACAGATTTCAATTTTTGAGTTGCATTTATTTTGTTGTCTGCAAATGCTTTCAATTTGGACTAGTTTAAAAATTTGTCCTTTGGTAAAGAGTTAATTGAGATTTGTCCTTGAAATGTTAGAAAACATTGTGGTAACGGAAAAAAATGCTGGATACCAGCATATTCCTTTTCCCACAGTATATTTAAAAGTTTTTTTTCTCAGGGTAGTTAAAACATGGGATCTGAGCGAATTGTAAAACTAGATTTAAAATTGCCAACTTTTCCTCCAGTTGTACAATTCATTTTTCTGCCAGCAACTTCAACTTTGGCAGGCTAAACTGTTACACACTGTCAGAATCATAATACTTTTAAATGGTATGAATTAAAATTGCCTGCTTTTTAACCCGCAAATTGTTTACTTTTAGCTGTTAGTGGGCCTTTAACCGTATACCGCACAAACCTGAGTTTTAAAGGACCTTGACAGGGAAGTCTTTTGAAAACATTGTGGGAAAAGGAGAAAATGCTGGTAACCAGCATTTTCTCCTTTTCCCACAATGTTTTCTACCCTATCAATGACAGAAATAATCATTTCAGCAACATTTAATTTGTCGTCTCCAAATGCTTTGAATTTGGTTCAGTCCAAAAATTTGTCGTTCGGTAAAGGGTTAAAACATTGATTGTGGTGATGGGTGAAGGAAATATAAGTGTGACAGGGCTAAGTGTTTGTGATTTATATGAAACACGTATTTATATGTGTTACTATATTTATTTACGTATCATCTTGCGTGTATTTCGAAATTTGTTATCATGTATGTTGAATACAGCGCATTCATTTTGTTATTATTTATTGAATAAATAATTATATGTGGTATTTTTGGTCCTTCGGTTTTATTTTCAGATCAGCTGTTTCGAAGAAAAAGTCGATTTATTGTCTTTGCCCTGTTGTTGTCTGTGTCTGCATCATGCAAAAACATTTATGATTATCTCTTTTATTACTCAAGATAGATAGTTACTTTAATGGACAAGTTATTAACTATCAAAAGGGAAACCCATGCAACAAGGGCAGGTATCCATCAAAGTATTTTTGACACAGTTATGCCCCTTTTTCGACTTAAAATTTTCGCCAAAAATCAAGCAACTGCAGCTGAGCGTAGGCTTCTGCATGTTTGTGCGGGCTCCTGCGTGGCTCATAGATGAAAATGTAGGATTGGCATCCCGGAGGTCCCTGGTTCAATTGTTACCCGGATTTCGCGGGGGGGGGGGGTTGTAGGAATGTCCTTGGGCAAGACATTTCAGAGCACCAGTCTAATACTGGTGAAATTCAGGACAAATGAGCTGTAACCATGATACGATTAAAACAATCCTTCATTCCTTTTCTGACAATGATTTTTGAAAATGTTCCACAATGGAGCCTTTTGCCTACAGTATTGAACAGTGGATTTCAAAGGGAAGTAATAGCGCAAATTGTTATCTCCCTTGTAAGCAAATACCAGCTTCGCGTTCCAAACTCATGAGTCAGACCCAACAGACGACTTTGAAAAAACATTAGGGCAAACGAAGAAATTACTTAATAAGGAGAAATTCTACATTCTGACACGATTTTTTGCTAGCCCTTTCGTTCTTATAGACTTTGTTAGTTTCCATGGTAAATGCCATTATCCTTAGGACGCCTGACCTCTCTACCAGACGACACAATTTTGGACTTGTCCAAATGCAAAGCATTTGCTGACGACAAATCATAAATGGTTCAAATTGTGTAATTTGTCTCTGGAAGTGTAGAAAACATTGTTAGAAAAGGAGAAAATGCTGGATAGCTGCATTTTCTCATTTTCCAACAATGTTTTTAAAAGTCTTCTTCCTCAAGGTTGTAAAAACTCGGGATTGTGTGGTAAAGGGTTAATTGTTTACTAGATGACGAAATTCTAGACTTGTCCATATATTGAAAGCTCTGGCAGACGACAAGTGAAATATCGTTTAACTCTTTACCAAACGACAAATTTTAGACTGGTCCAAATTGAAAGAGTTTGCAGACGACAATTTTAAATTTGATGAAAATGATAGACAGTTCTCCAAAAGGGTAGAAAACACTGTGGGAAAAGGACAAATTGCTCGTTACGAGCAATTTCTCCTTTTCCCACAGTGTTTTCAAAAGACTTGTACTGCAGACACGTGAAAACCAGGGCTTGTTTGGGAAAGGGTTCACTCTTTACCAAACGACAACAGCTTAGACTTGTCGAAATTGAAAGCACTTGCAGACGACAAAGTAAATGTGACTCAAAAATTAAAATTTGTTTTTGGACGGGTAGAAAACATTGAGGGAAAAGGAGAAAATGCTGGTTACCAGCATTTTCTCCTTTTCCTACAATGTTTTTCAGTAGCTTTCTTTCTCAGGGTCTTTTAAACTCGAGATTTGTGTGGTAATGTGTTAATGGTTTACCAGACGACGAAATTCTAGACTCGTCCATTATTAAAAGCACTTGCAGATGACAAAAAATGTGGTTTAATTGATGAGGCTTATTGTTGTATGGAAAGAAAACATTGTGGGTAAAGGAGAAAATACTGGTTATCCGCATTTTCTCCTTTTCCCACAATTTTTTCGAAAGCCTTCACCCCAAAGGTCGTTAAAACTCGAGATTGTTTGGTTAACCCTTTACCACACGATACCGCCCTTTAATGACCCAGGGAAAAAAGCCTTTTGAAAACATTGTGGGAAAAGGAGAAAATGCTGATGACCGAAATGTTTTCTACCCTATCAAAGAAAAATTGCACCATTTGAACAACACTAAAATTGTCGTGTGCAATGCTTTCAATTTGGACAAGGCTAAAATTTTGTGGTCTGGTAAAGGGTTAAGGATCGAAACGTTACTCAGGCTGTCGGTATTCATTTATCATCATTCTTTAGCTATTTGACTTGAGCCAGGCATAGAAGATGACTGACTCTTTGCCACACGACAAAATCCGAATTAAAGGCCTTTGCAGACGACAACATAAATGTGACTCAAAAATGGAAATGTGTAATTTGAAAGGTTAAAAGCGTTGTGGGAGAAGGAGAAAATGTTTGTGACCACAATGCTTTCAAAAGGGTTCTTCCTCGGAGTCGTTTAAAGTCGGGATTGTGTGGTAAAGTCTCAATATGTTGTGACAGAAATTCGTCATATCAGACAATTTCGCCATTTGTTACGATGTTGTCTGCATTCTCCGGTAAATGCAAATCCCCCTTTGTACATCACAAAACGCAAAATAACCACAGCTGTCGCGTATTGTTTAGTATTTTCCCTGAAACCCTTAACCTGCTAAATTAGCCCTGGTTTTCACGTGTCTGCAGTACAAGTCTTTTGAACACACTGTGGGAAAAGGAGAAATTGCTCGTAACGAGCAATTTCTTCTTTTCCCACAGTGTTTTCTACCCTTTTGGAGAACTTTCTGTCATTTTCATCAAATTTAAAATTGTCGTCTGCAAACTCTTTCAATTTGGACTAGTCCAAAATTTGTCGTTTGGGAAAGGGTTAAATGAAACTTTCAAGCCGATAGTAAAACCCCGAAAAAGCTATTTCGAAATTAATTGTTACGGGAAAAATATCTCCTTATCGGACAGTATAGTTTTGTGCAGTCTGATCGTGATCTAAATTGTCTGAAAATGGTTAGTGAGTCAAGCATAGCAGCATAATGGTTATTAAATTTACAAATCAGACCTCCGGATAAGGGGGGGGTGATAGTATTCTAAATCCAATATTTCTCTTCCAAACCCTATATTGTGGGTACTCATTAGAATCGTCTCGATGAGACCACTCTAATGAGTATCCATAACATAGGCTTTTGTGGAGAGTGATTAATATTTTCAATTTTGAAATTAAAATCACTCCCTCTATCTGGAGCTCTGCAAATACTAAAAATTTAAAAAGTTTTCGCCTTGGCTGCTCTGCTCTAGATATCAGCATTTTCTCCCATTCTCACAATGCTTTTTACCACTTTGAAGAAGAATCCTGTTATGTGAGCCATATTTCATTTGTCGTCTGCAAAGGCTTTCAACTTAGATTAGTCTGAAGCACTGTCGTCTGGTATAGAGTCAGTTTGTTCCAGACGACATTTTATACTTGTCCAAATTGATAGCATTTGCAAGCCACAAATTAATTATGGTTCATAGAATGGCATCTGTATTTGAGTAAAAAAAACATTGTGAGAAAAGAGAGAAAATGCTGGTTTCCAGCATTTTCTCCTTTTCCCACAATGTTTTCTTCTTTGGGTCGTTCAAGCACAGGCATGTTTCGTATAAGAAGACATTGTTTTTTTGAAAGGGTAGAAAATATTGTTGGACAGGGAGAAAATGCTGGTGACCAGCATTACTCGTTTTTGAAAGGATAGAAAATGTTGTTTAAAATATTGCTGGTTACCAGCATTTTCTCCCTTTCGCGCACTGTTTTCTTCCTCGGGGACATTAAAACACGGGCATGTTTGGTCAAAAAACAATGGTTGTTTTCAAAGTCGTCTGTGGCTTGTTTGTTTCTGTAGGTCATGAGTAACAAGAAAAAAATGTACGTAATTGTTGTTTTCTGTTTTAGTAATCGCAAGGCCATTTTGTAGAATGTCTACCTCCATTTATATCTTTTCTGTTCTTTTAGGCAGCACTTTCAAATCCCCCTGTTCCTTCCACTCCATCAGTCGTCTTCGAAGCCATTATTCTAAATTGGTACTAAGGGTAATAATTAACTCTTTACCAAACGACAAATTTCTAGACTGGTCCAAATTGAAAGCATTTGCAGACGACAAATTAAATATGTCTCAAATGACTGGATTTGTTTCTGAAAGGTTAGAAAACATTGTGGAAAAAGGAGAAATCCTGGTTACCAGCATTTTCTCCTTTTTCCACAATGTTTTCAACAGTCAAATTTCCAAGGGTCGTCAAAACTCTGGATTGTATGGTAAAGGGTTAAAACTCTGATTAAAAAAATTCACTCGATTCCCTTCTCGGACTTGTAACTGTTTCGGTGTGTAGGGATTGTTAGTCGGAAAAGGGTCGCATATAATCGATAATGGCGCAAAAATATTTGCGATTTCCTCTCTCTTCTAGACGGTCCCTTTACACCGTATATCTTCCGTTGCCTTTTATCACCATTTAAATTCGTCTTTCTACTTGCAGAATAGGTAAGTAAAATATAAATATCATAGACATCTACAGGAGACCTTAAAGGTCTTACAAGAGAGACCTTTAGGAAACATTGTAGCAAAAGAAGACATGCTCGTAAAGAACAATTTATACCATAGCCATTGTCCATTTGTTGAAACGTGGCTCATATTACGTATCCATTTTCCCGTTAACCCTTTACCAAACGACATATTTTTGATCCTTACAAATTGGACGCATAGATCTGCAGACGTCAAATCTGAAAATGGTACAAATGAACTGAAGTTCGTTGGTAGGGTAGAAAACAATGTGGGAAAAGTAGAAAATGCTGATTACCGGCATTTTCTACTTTTTGTACAATGTGTTCGAAAGGTCTCTACCTCAGACTCATTAAAACTCAGGATTGTTTGGTTAAGGGTTAAATCCCCTCTCTCCCCCCGCCCCCCCGGAAAGACGGCTGATTACCAGCATTTTCTCCTTTTCCTAAAATGTGTTCTGCCCTTTCTTTGACCAACTTCATCGTTAAAGCCGCGTTTAATTTGCCGTCTGCAACTATTTTCAGTATGCACGATTATATATAACTTTGTCGTCTGGTGAAGAGTTAAGCCGTGACCTCAGATGTCCTTTCTGAAGAGAGTCTAAAGTCACGGTCATGCAGCCTGATCTTTATTGGCTCTTTTCGATACCCAATGAGGCATACAATATTTAACTCTACAGTAAACGACAAAATTCTAGACTGGTCCAAATTGAAGGCATATGCAGATGACATATTATTAAGTCACAATTCATAGAAATTGGGTGAGCAAGGGTTGAAAACATTGTGAGAAAAGAAGAAAATGCTGGTTATTAGCATTTTCTCCTTTTCCCATGATGTTTTCAACAGCCCTTTACTCAGGGTCGTTTAAATATTGAAGTGTTTGGTATAGGTTTAAACTCTTTTCTTTAACCCTTTATCACACAATCCCGACTTTTAACGACCCTGGGAAAGAAGCCTTTTGAAAACATTGTGGGAAAAGGATAAAATGCTGGTAACCAGTACTTTCTCCTTTTCCCACAGTGTTTTCTATCCTATCAAAGAAAAATTCCGCCATTTGAGCCACATTGAAATAGTCGTCTGCAAATGCTTTCGATTTAGACAAGGCTACAATTTTGTCGTCTGGTAGACGGTTAAATCATTATAGGGAAAGAAGAAATGACCTTGCCAGCATTTTTGTGGCGTTTGTCAAAGACAACGCCGCTATGAGTTCAATACGGTATTTTGAAAATCATGTATCATTGTGCAAAACCGAAGGAAGTAAACCCAATTAAACTCATTTTTTCTCAGACAAAAAAGTGTTTCGATAGCACTCAGATAATATAACTAACAACGGAGTATTATAATAAACTGGATTAGGTCATTTATCATGGACTATACTTCTTTTTTTAATTGAAAATATCTATACCCGCCTTCTATTGGCGCAATGATACACACAACCTATGTCTCCTGACCGTGTTCGTCCCAAAACTAGTTCATCCAGGGGCTTGTCCGTCCTTTAGCTTGTTCGTCTGGGCTTATTCGTCCTACATTATTGTTTGTTTATTTTTCAAATCATTAATTCCACACAACGGCTCCCTTGACAAATGCCATACCAGTGCTTTCAACGCTTTGATCTAATTTTTCCTGCTATTTTTTCTCTCCTTCAAGGACCGTCCCAAACTTTTTGCCCAACATTTACATTGTCGTCTGCAAATGCTTTGAATATGGATGAGCCTGAAATTTTGAACCTGATCAAAGCTGTAATTTTTATTTATTTACAAAACAGACTGAAACATTCACTGGCAAAAGGGGTTTAACTCTTTACCAAATGACAAATTTTTACACTCGTCTAAATTCAAAGCTTTTGCAGACGACAAAATAAACATGGCTCAATTGATGAAACCTGACTCTGAAAGGATGGAAAACATTGTGGAAAAGGAGAAAATGCTGGTTATCAGCATTTTGCTTGGTAAAGGGTTAATATATCCTTTTCCTACTATGTTCTCCATAGCCTTTCTCCTCGGGGCAGTCTAAACTCGAGATTAATGTTGGTACAGTGTCAAATGACACTCGGTGAAAAAGGGGGCGGGGATTCTGTCAGCAACGATTTTCATCGTACCTTGTGTAGAATTTTCTGTCAAGCCGAGATTCCAACTTGCAACCCAAAGACTCTTTCAACACCTTTTAAAGAACAATTCCCGAGTTTCAACGACCTTGAGGAAGGCGGTTTTTGAAAACATTGTGGGAAAAGGAGAAAATGCTGGTAACCAGCATTTTCTCCTTTTCCCACTATGTTTTCTACCCTTCAATAGGCAAATTTCTGTTTATGAGCCATGTTTAATTTGTCGTCTGCAAATACTTTCAATTTGGACCAGACTAGAATTTTGCCGTCTGGTAAAGAGATAAGCGAATGAGCTACTAGGTCTTGCTGGGAGACGAAACGAGACGTATCCTTTCAAAAATATAGACGGCGTAAATTTGTCCGCAAATAGGCAGGGGCCCTGAAAATAAGCATGTCTACATTTTTGACCAATCACAAGTTTCTATTTATTCATTTGTGATCAATACCAAAAAGTAGGTCAAAAGCAAGCATATACAACTACGCCGAAAAAGGATAGTGTGCTCTGGCAGGTTGGGGGAGGGGCTGAAATTCGGCTCATAGTCACATACGAGTAAGAATAAAGGAAAGAGAGAGAAAACCCATCATTGTTAGGAAGATAGGGTTATCGAAAATTTGTCTGTATAGCCATTTCCAAAAATATTTTGATTATATCACGGCAACCAGTGCACCTATCCATGCCTTCCTAGAATTTGCTTACAAGGGCTTCATAAATCCCTTTCTTTCTAAAGCCACACGCTGCCTTTTTCACACCAAAAGAGTGAAAACTTATAGAAAGGATTGTGGCAAAATTGACCGATTCGTGAAGAAGGGAAAAATGTCAGCAATAACATAGCGAGAAAATCAATAACTTGGCGCGTTTTTTTTTTTTTCCTCTCTGTAATATACAGCAGCTTATTACCAATAACCAATCATTGCGGATAGTGTAGATCAAGATCAAGATTCTCAAAATGTGCAGCTTGATTTTGACCCTGTTGAAATATTCTGGATAAAAATAAATCTTAAATTATTTGGAACATTTGCTGTTTAACATATCCAGTGTGTTGTTAAGGCGCATGGGGGGGGGTGGTTTAATCCTTAACAAAACAATACCGAGTTTCTACGACTCGGAGGAAGACGGACTTTAAATTTGTGTCGGAAAAGGAGAAAATGCTGATTACTAGCATTTTCTCTTTTCTTTCTGCAATGTTTTCTACTCGTTTAAAAACATTTTCCATCATGTAGGCTGCATTTCATTCGTCGTCATGAATGCTTTCAGAATGGACGAGTCTAAAATTTCGTCGTCAGTTAAAGATTTCAAAGAACAGAACATATCGTGACAGTCCCCTGGCAGCCATTAGTTGGTTTATTCCTTTCAGAGACAAAGGCAAAGACATGAGGCTTTTGCGGACGGTAAAGATCAAGATCAGACTGCACAATACGTGAGGTCTGATCTTGGATCCACATAGTCCACTCATTCATACGGTGAAAATCTGTCCTAATTTAACCCTTTAACCCACACACCAGAGTTTCACCGACCCTGTTGAGAGAAGCTTTTGAAAACATTGTGGGAAAAGGAGAAAATGCTGGTAACCAGCATTTTCTCCCTTTTCCCGCAATGTTTTTCTACCCAATCGAAGACAGAAATCATTATTTGAGCCACAATGTGTTTGTCGTCTGCAAATGTTTTTAAACACCTGCTTAAAATTGGATTGTATTTTCAGCTGTTAAATAGGGGTCGAGTTTAACTCTTTACCAAACGACAAAATTTCAGACTTGTCTAAACTGAAAGCATTTGCAGACAACAAAATAAATGTGGCTCAAAAATTAAAATTTGTTTTTGGAAGGGTAGAAAACATTGTGGGAAAAGGAGAAAATGCTGGTTACCAGCATTTTCTCCTTTTCCCACAATATTTTCAGATGCTTTCTTTCTCAGGGTCGTTAAAAGTCGGAATTGGGTGATAAAGGGTTAAATATTTGGTGTTTAAGGCTGAAGGCGTTGATTTTGAGCCAAATAAGCGATATTCCAGTTACACCTTGGAATCAACTGCACTCTTTACATGTCTATCCTTTTACCACAGTGTATTTAGAAGTGGGCTAATGAAAGGCTAAACATTCGTTTGCATGAGGAAATGTATAAGTTTACCCTATACCCTAAGACTGCTCGATCAACGTGATGAACATATCAAATTACATGTAATAGAAAATACGTAGACGTTTCGATTGCAACCCTAGCCTGGCTTAAAGATTTCACTAAACATCGGTAAGTGTAGAATCAGAATCAGATTGCAACATTTGTGCAGGCTAATCTTGGTCGTCACATTCTGCAAATGCATTGGCAGGTGGGTAAAACAGCCAAAGGATTTAAAATACACCGAGTACAGCGATTGAGATCAGATTTCAGTCTGCTCTTAGATTCAAATTGTCGTATGTTTTCGTCAAACCTACATGTAGCTAACGAATCTGCCTAGAAAATGCACATCCGGATCCCCTTTTTTTTCTCTCTTACAAAATGAAAGCGCCTGTTGAAAATATTTGGTGATTTAGATAGACCTTTTCCCAAACAAACCTGTGTGGGTTCTTTTTTTATAGAGGAGTCGCGATGTAAAGGGGGTGGGGTCTTATGAAAATATGTTATGGTAATCACGACGTTTTCTAACGCGAAAACTAATTCCAACGGTTAGAACCACATTTACCCTTTCGTCTGCGAATGATTTAGTACGAAGGAGCCGGAAATTTTGTTGTCCGGAAGAGAGCTTCTAAACAAAGAACGGCCGCCGAAAATGAAACATAATGTATATGAGTTCTCTCCCTTGTACTGTATATTTCTTGCTACAACAAGCAGATTGCGTCGTTCAACGAGGTTTAACCCGTTACCAAACGATCTCCACTTATGATTGTAATGTATAATGTTTAACGCCGTTTTCAACATTATTTTAGTTATATCACGGCGGCCAGTGCACCTATCCATGCTTTCCTGGAGTTACATTTACCAGTACTCCGCCCAATATTCTTTCCAAGCCACTGGCTGCTTTCCCACATAACCATCGTCGAATCAATGGTCAGCGGTGAGAGAGGAATGAATCCTGTCGCGATGACTATCATCAATCCTCGGAAAGAAATTGGCCAAACCGGAGATCAAACCAGCGACCTCCTGTTCTCAAGTCCTGTACGCTACAGACTGAGCTACGGGAGCTTGGCTCTCCACTTATGAAAACAAACGATAAGAATGTAAGGGTAAAAGGGTCGAAACACGCCATAATATTATCTCGCCTGTATTTGGGCAACTTTTTCCTTCCCAAAATCAAAGCTACGAGGGTATAACCCGTTACCAAACGATCCAGTTTGTTAACTATCCCACGGAACAAAGCGTTTGAAAACATTGTGGGAAAAGGAGAAAATGCTGGTAACCAGCATTTTCTCCTTTTACCACAATGTTTTCTTCTCTGTCAAAGACAAATCGCTCAACTTGAACCACTTTGTGTTTGTCGTCTGCAAATGCTTTCAATTTGGACAAGTCTGAACTTTTGTCATCTGTTCAAGGGTATGGAGTAGACGGATGAACTACGCCTCGCCTGACCCTTATCTAATTTGTATTGTCGATGGACTGTTTTTGTTTGTTTGTTTGTTTGTTTGTATTTGAGTTTAACGTCGTTGTAACAGCTTAGGTCATACTACAGCGGTCAGTGCATCTCCGCATGTGTTTCCTGGTTCTTCACACCAGTATCGAAACAACTTCCTTTCCAAACCACTGACTACTTTCTCACATGCAACACAGGTGACACCCGAAAAATCGCCGGAAAGAAAGTTTGCCTTAATTGGGTATCGAACTCGCAACCACTTAGTCACAAGTCAGATACGCTAATCACTGAGCTATCCGGCCGGGCCAGACGGACTACATACACTCATGACACATCTCGAAATACAGTGTAACAGCAAGCCTGAACTGACTGCGATCAATACCTGAAACTGCTATGAAAAATATCACAGAAAGGCGTTTACCTCTCTGTCACACAGTTCCGATGTAAAGAGATAACTTAAAAAAAAAAACATTGTGGGGAAAAGAGAAAATGCTGGTAAACAGAATTTTCTCCCTCTCCCACTACGTTTTCCACCCTGTAAGAGAGAGAAACCAACACTTGGGCTACATTTAATTTGCTGGTCGTTTGCAAATGCTTTCAATTTGGACTAATCTAAAATTTAGTTTTTTGGTAAAGAGTAACTGAATATGAATTCAGGACTATCAATCGTAAAGCGGAAAATAAGGGCGAGGGGACTCAATGTACATGAGCATTCTACGGAGGACTAACTGAACCATAAACTATGTGTTGACATATGTAAATTGACAAAATGCATGGAGTAAAAGGTCGAGGACACGCCAAACTAAAGTATGAGGGGGGCTGTGGGTGCTATTTCCTCTTCTCTCTCTCTCACTCTCTCTCTCTCTCTCTCTCTCAACCCCAGTATTTTTCTTATCTTTTATTTTCTTTTAAACGAAGAGTCCAATTTCACACGTGAAAATCATGTTTTAACCTTTACCAGACAACAAACGTTGGTATAGATCAATACGCAAATGAAAGCAGCTGCATACGTCAAATTCAACTTTTAAAGAATAATACGTCTCTTTTCTGATATGGTAAAAATGTTGTCGAAAAGGGAGGAATTTCTCTCTCCACGGCGCTGTTTTCGTAGACAGGTTGAAACGCAAGAACGTTGTTCCGCTTTCCAATACTGCAAACTAACTGCTTCGCTTTTGACTTTTGGGATTGTTAAGACTACAAAGAAAAGAACAGAACAAAAAGGACACGAAAACCAGCGTAACAGCACCTAAGTCATAGAAAACAAAATAATGAGTCATACTCTTGCAAAAGGAGGCTTAATGCATCTCCGTGATGCATTATACCAGAGATATATCCACATCTATATATACGATCCCTGATTATTCCAAGCAAGGCATCATATTCTGGATCTATATACCCCATTTTGTCTAACAACCTATTGAATCATGAAGTAAACTGGTCCTTTGACATGAAGAAAATCGACCAATAGCAAACAGTTTCGTCCCAGGTCAGCCTGCGCGGACTGCGCAGGCTTACCTGGGTCGATACTTTTTGTAGATGCAATCATCCCCCTTTTCACAGAGCATGGGTCATACCACAAATCACCACAAGAAAAACATTTACTGTGCGAATTTATATAGGGAAAGGGTCCGGGAAAAACAGCGGAGAAGTATTTTGTGAAGGGTGCGCGTATACATGGTGTGTGCGTGTAAACTACGGAGTTCCAAAAGGATCTAAAAATTGCACCTTCACGAACAATTAGTTTGTTCGGTGTTTCACGCCGTTTTCAATATTATTTCAACTATATATCGTGGCGGTCAGCGCACCTATCCATGTTTCCCTGGAGTTTCTTTTACCAGTCCTTCACACAACATGCTTTCTAAGTTATTGGCTGCTTTCTCATAAACACCGTCGAAACAATGTTCAAGGGTGAGAGAGATATGGATTTTGTCGCAATGACTATAATTGTTTTCAGCAGTGAAACAAGAATATACTGTCAAAACGTCTATCACCAATAGTTAAATAGAATTAGGCCGAGCTGGGAATCGATCAAGGGACCCCAGAGATCTTAATTCCTTACTAAAGGACAGTATTTTTGACTTTTCCAAATTGAAAGCATTAGCAGACGACAAAATGAATGTGAGTCGAATTTGTTTTGGGAAGGGCAGAAAACACTTGTGGGAAAAGGAGAAAATGCTGGTAACCAGCATTTTCTCCTTTGCCAACAATGTTTTCTACCTTATCTCAGACATAAATCATCATTTGAACCAAACATTTAATTTGTCGTATGCAAATGCTTTAATCAGTTCAAGTCCAAAATTTTGTCGTTTGGTAAAGAGTTAACCCTTCAAGCGCCAACCACAATATATTTTTCCCAGTCTTGCTCTCAGTACTTTCAGTTATTTTATTCTATTTTCAGCTGCGAGCGTTTTCAATAACTGACTCAGAACTGTACAAATGTGTCTTGCTCCACCACCCACCCCCCTCCACATCAGACAACGTCTGAAACCATTGTTGGAAAAGAAGCAAATATTTTACTTGAGCACTACAAATAATAGCACCTGTTCTCTTTATATTTCTACTAAATATCAAATCAAACAGACAGTCTCCATTTCCCAGAATATTTATCCTGTGCCACAGTGTCACGCAGGCTTATTTTAATATTCTGTTTGGTAAAGGGTTAGATTTATCTACAAGACGATTTTTGGACTTGTCCATATTGAAGGTGTTGGCAGACGACAATTTAAGTGTGAACTAAATGATGGGATTGGTAGAAAACACCGGGACGGGGAGGGAATTTATCCTGGTTATCAGCTTTTCCCTCATTCTTACACAAGTTTCAAAGGTAAAACTGATCTACCAGGCGAGATAATATTTGACTTGTCCATATTCAAGGCACTTGCAGACGACACATTATTGATGCAAATTATAGAGTTTGTTTTGGAAGGGGTAAAAAAAACACTGTGGGACAAGGAAGAAATACTAGTTATCAGCATTTCCTCATTCTCACACAAGTTCCAAAGGTTAAATAACTGATCTATCAGACGAGATATCTGTTTGATTTGTCCATATTCAAAGCGCTTGCAGACGACACATAACATGTGATCCAAATTATGGGATTTGTTTTTGAAGGGATAGAAAACATTGTGAGGCAAGGAGAAAGGACAGGTCATCAGCATTTTAGACGGATAAATCGATCTGCCCGACGATATTATTTTTAACTTGTCCATATTTAAAGCACTTGCAGACGACAAATGAAATTTGTATCAAATGATAGGTTTCGTTTTCGAAAGGGTAGAAAACAATGTGGGACGAGGAGGAGAAAATGCGGGTTATCAGCATATTCCTCTATTCTCACAGTAGTTTAACTCTTTACCACACAATCCCGACTTTTAAAGACCCTGATGCTGAAGCCTTTTGAAAACATTGTGGGAAAAGGAGAAAATGCTGGTAACCAGCATTTTCTCCTTTTCCCACAATGTTTTCTACCCCATTAAAAGACAAATAGCATCATTTGAGTCACAATGAAAATGTCGTCTGCAAATGCTTTCAGTTTGGAGAAGGCTAAAATTTTGTCGTGTGGTAAAGAGTTTAAAAGATTCATTTTTCAGGATCGATAAAAACATGGTGATTGTTTGGTAAAGGATTAACTCTTTGCCAGACGACAAGATTCAAGACTCGTCCAAATTGAAAGTACTAGCAGACGACAAATCAAATGTGACCCAAATAACTGTATTTGTTGTAGAAAGAATTAGAAAACATTGCGGGGGAAAAAAGGGGGAAAATGCTGGTGACCAGCATTTTCTCCTTTTTCCACATTGTTTTCAACAGAATCATCTACATGCTCGTTAAAAACGGGATTGTTTAGTTAAGGATCTAGGTTTTTTCCCATGGGAAGTCGGTTTAATAAACAAGTTGTGTAGAACAAGGGTTTTTCTCTGTGTTTTATTGCCGCCATACACTCAACCACAAATATAACCCTTTCTTGAACAATCACTTGGCTTACGACAATGAGGAAGAAGGTTTTTGAAAACATTGTGGGAAAAGGAGAAAATGCTGGTAACCAGCATTTTCTCCTTTTCCCACAACGTTTTCTACCCTTGCGTTGACGAATTACATCATTTGAGCAACAATTAAATTGTCGTCTGCAGATGGTTTGAATTTAGACAAGTCTAAACAACCTCGTGTCTTTACGATCCTAAGAAAAAGGCAATTGAAAACAATGTAGAAAAAGGAGGAAATCCTTTTAGCCAACATTTTGTCCTCTCCGCACAATGTTTTCTACCCTTTCTAAGACAAATATACGATAAATCTCATCAGTTGAGGTAAAATTGAATTTGTCGTCTGCTTACGCTTTGAATTTGGACAAGTGTGTAAAATTTTGTCGTCTGACAAAGAGTTAACCCAATACTGTCCAGCGTTATTTCAAACCGACAAGTTTAAATGCAAAATAGAAGAAACATTAAATTTTTAAGGAAAGAATTATAAATCTATTTTTATTATACGGAATTCACTGTTGGAAGAGAAGCAATCACTTCTTCTTAGCAGTTGCTCCTTCTCTTACAACGTTTTCAAAAGCTATATACAACAGAGGCGAAAAAAAGCCTTCTCTCCGAGGCAATGGATTAACTTTTCACAATGTTGGAATAGCTCCAACTTTTAAACCCTTTGCCCCCAAAAAATTGACTTTTGACGACCTTCGCGGAAGGGAAAGGCTTTTGAAAACATTGTGGGAAAAGAAGAAAATGCTGGTAACCAGCATTTTCTCCTTTTCCCACAATATTTTCCTCTCTGCCAAAGACAAACCCTATCATTCGGGTCAAATAAATTTTATCATCTGCAAATGCTTTCAATTTGGACAAGTCTTAATTTTTTGTCGTCTGGTAAAAAATGAAGGGTAGAGGTGTACTGGTGGCAGCCATAGCAAGGTCTAGCAAATTTTTCACATACCAAATAAAAGTAACATAAGAATTCCTTGACTAAAGGTGAGGTTTGGGATGAATTTTATGCAAAAATATGTGTTAATTAGGACCCCCAGGAACGCACTGAATAAGTGCACGGGCTGCCGTGATATATCTGCAGGAATGTAAATGGCGTTAAACACCATACGTAGAACCGCCGTCGAGGATACGTAACAGTTGATCGTCCAGATAAATGATTATGTGTAATGTCGAGAAAAAAAGGCTGGCTGCTATGCAGAGAAATGACCCTCCCCTACAAAATGACCCATGGGTCATTTCACTACGTAGAGGAATGACCCGGGTCATTATTCTACGTAGAGAAATGACCCCAGACCGTAGAGAAAGGACCCCCCTCTAGCTGAAATATCAGCAGCATCAGCTGCAATAACAATGTTAAGGCAAAAAGGGGGTAGTAGAAGTACGAGTAGTAGTAGCAGTAGTAATGGTAGTAGTAGTAGTAGTATCAGCATCAGCAGCAACAACAATGTTACAGGGGAAAAAAGGGGGGGGTCATTTCTCTACGGGGGTCCTTTCTTTTCATGAGGGGGTCATTCTACTACAGCTATAGGGGGGTCCTTTCTCTACAGTCTGGGGTCATTTCTCTACGTAGAATAATGACCCGGGTCATTCCTCTACGTAGTGAAATGACCCATGGGTCATTTTGTGGGGGAAGGTCATTTCTCTGCATTACACCGGCTGCTATGCCTGCAGAAGATATTTTTGTGATTCAGTCAAACCAGTTTTAACCCTTCATCTGCTAATAAATCAAACTAAAGATTTCCAGCCAATAGTGAAATTCTATAGTTTACGATTTAAGAATTCTGCTCGGCGCCGAAATCTCACCGTATCGGACAGAGTGCATACAAGATCAGACTGCAAGCTCTGTGCAGGCTGATCTTGATCTACACTGTCCACAACAGCCCATTGCACCTTCTGTACAGTCTGATCTTAATCTACACTGTCCGCAAAAGCCCATAAACTCGTGCTTAGCAGCCTAAGCATTAAAAGCATTGCGGCTAAAGGAGAAATTGATCTCAACACGTAATTTCTACACTTTTAACGTTATGTTTACGCATGTCTTATGTACAAAACCTTAATTTTATTTTGATTATAATTTTTCCTCAAGGATTCTTTCGGAATTTTCCGGTTCAGTTTTGATTCGGGAGGCAAAGACATTAAGAGAACGGAAAATGTAAGGGTGATATCGATCAATCTTATCTAGAGTCAACGCTAGATATGCCCCCCCCCCCCCCGCCTTCTTCTTCTCCTTCTCTCTCTCTCTCTGTCTCTCTGTCTCTCTCTTTCTTCTTTCTTTCTTTCTTTCTTTCTTTCTTTCTTCCTTCCCCTTTCTTTCTTTCTTTCTTTCTTTCTTTCTTTCTTTCTTTCTTCTTCTTCTTGCAATTCTTCTCCTCTTTCTTTCCCGTCTTCTTGTGTTTGTTTTAGCTTTCCCAGATTTGCTCGCTGAAAATAAAAGAAGTAACTGAAAAAAAAAATGAACGGTGGAAACATGACCCTTTCAGTTCCACAGAGATACACAAAACTCATATATCATATAACAGCATCGGGAAAGGGAAGATTCCGATTGGCTTTTTTTTTTCAAATTTGATTGTGTTTCACAATGTTTTATTAACCCTTTACCATACAATCCCGAGTGTTAACGTCCTTCAGGAAAAGGGCTCATGAAAACATTGTGGGAAAAGAAGAAAATGCTGGTAACCAGCATTTTCTTCTTTTCCCACAATATTTTCTACTATTTTACAAACAAAAGCCTTTATTTGAGCAACTGCAAGATTTGCTGTCTAGAAAAACTTTCAATTTAGACAAGCCTCAAATTGTGTTGTCTGGAAAAGAGTTAAGTCAACTTAAATAGACTAGTGTGGGTAATTTTTAAGAAAAAATGCTTACCGACGTTTTCGTTAAACAAGGCAATACTTTGCTCTAAATAGGCATTTAAAATGGAGGAAACATGGTCAAGCGTGAACAATGGTAATCTGAATCAGCTAGCTCACAAAAAAAACACAACTGAAAAGGGAGCTGTAATAAAACCCTGTATTATCCCCCAACCCTTACGTCAAGTTACGTCGTTTTGGGGTCCAGGGGGCGTGGTCAAGCATGAAAAATTGGAGTTTCGCAAGAGCGGAAAAGGTTTACGAATGTTAATTTCTTTAGTAAATTCCCAGTACCTTGCAGACGACTTTTAAGTGTAGCCAGAAGTTAGTGGATGGTGGGTTTTTTTTTCGTGGACTTAAAACATTTAGATAGGAAAAAAGACAAAATAGAACAGATCTATTGATTCTTTTTATAACTCTAGTTATCTCCCTTTTTCTACTATACATAACTGATAAGGACAACATTCAGTTCGTAAAATCAGGGATCGTATGTTATATACGATCCCTGGTAAAATAGACAACGGTATCCAATTTTCAAGGATTTTTAATCAAAGTTGGCTCCAAAAATTAATGGACACTCCAAATCCGTGATCAGACTGGAAGACTTGTTGTTCGGAAAAAGAAACGTTAAAATATTCAGGTTTTACTGACAACCTGAAAAGCTCATTCATCTGACATCAGAGATGAACACTTCCGTTGCTATTCTAAACACATTGACTAAGAAAACTAACACCGTGAAATTACAATTTTAAGGTTATTTTTTGTCAGAGTTTGTCACGAACTATAAGACACTGTAGAATCATGTCTGATCTTGACCTGAAACTTTCTGTCACAGCAATCGTGAGTTTAATTCTTCTGGTAAAATCTGTGTGCTGTAGATCCGATACTTTACAAAAGACCAGGGGCGTTAAAACTCGGCATTGTGTGGTAAGGGGTTAAAAGGTCAAGTAGTATGTCACAAATCCGTGACAGTTTTATTTCGAAATTAACTCGACAAAACTGTGAAGCGGAACGGCCTGTCCGACTTATCCTATTCTAATCGAGTGTTCGCGTGTGTGTGGAGGGGGATGGGGGAGAGAAATAGAAGTTTTTAGACTAGCGAAGCTAGTCTATAGGCATCATGACTGACCCAGAGTCAAAGTAAACAAAAAGCCCCACAGTTGCCAAATACTGCCTCACAGAAAATACTTCTTTCTGTTAAAAATCTTAATTCTGTTATATATGACAATTTTGACAAAAACCACTAAATCTCTACCACTCCAATTTGAACATGTCGTCTTACAAAGTAATAAACTGAACAATATGCCATTTACAAGGTACAAGATCTTTGCTTATATGTAAATTAAGTGACCTATACAAAGCAGAGAATCACTTATTCCTACACCACTGTAATATTATGAATGAATCTATTAATAGATACACCCAGGTAACTTGTAGCAAATCCCACCTACATTAACCCTCACTGGACAGAGAACCCTTGTCTTTCAGTAAATCAGTCATTATTTAGATCATTGTGTACAGTTAAACTGTTATTCTACGTCTTGAATATTAACCCTTTACCAAACAATCCCAAGTTTTAATGACACCGGGGAAGAATCCCTTTGAAAATATTGCCGGAAATGGAGAAAATGCTGGTAACCATCCTTTTTTTCCTTTTCCCACATTGTTTTCTGCCCTCTTGGAATCAGCTTTCATCAGTTCAGCCACATTTAAGTTATGGTCTGCAACAGCTTTGAATTTGGACGAGTGTAAAAATTTCGTTTTGTAAAGAGAGTTAAATAGTTAACTACATCTTGTGCTACTGGATATTTACGAATTGATTGTATGGTGTTTAACGCATTTTCAACATTATTTCAGTGATATTGCAGCTGCCAGAGAACATATCCAGGCATTCCTGGAGTTTCTTTTACCAGCACTACCGCTACTCAATGGCCTTTTGCGGGCTGTGTGGATTAAGATCAGGCTGCACAGGGCGTGCAGTCTGATCTTGGATCTACACTGTCCGATAAGAGGATATATTTTCTCCAAAATGTAACTTTGAAATAGCAATTTTCAGGTGTTTACCATCGACTTGAAAGTTTCATTTAACATTTTTAGCAGGTTAAGGGTTAAACTTAAACTGGATTATAGTTAGCCAGTAGGATCAATAGCCCTTGCAGCTCAGTCGGTAGCATACAGGACTTGAGCATAGTAGGTCGGCAAATTTCTTTCCTAGGAATGATGATCTAGTCATTGTGACAGGAATCATTTCTCTCTCACGTTTCAACAATGGTTATGTAGGAATTCAGCCAGTGGCTTGGAAAGAATACTAGTATTGTGCGGAGTATTGGTAAAAGAAAATCCAGGAAAGAATGGATATTTGCACTGGCCACCGCTACATAACTGAAATATTGTTAAACACCATAAACAATCAATCAATCAAATTCGCTAGTCTGTCAGTACTTTCAGTACTTTGATTACTCAGTGGAAGCATTCATTAAACGATGGGTTTGATTCATCGTTCAGAATTTTTGGACAGATTAGGTTGTCTGTAAATTCTGATATGTGGAAAAAAAAGAATAATAAAAAAGTGTAAAATCTATATTTACAGGCGAAGATGCATAGCAGGGGCAGCTGAAGCCAATATCCAAAGCAACCCTTTCTCCCTCTGAATTTTGAAAGGGGGGGGGGGGGTCGCAACAACTGCTCCCTTGTCCCATGTAAATGTGAATCTATAGATAGAAATGTTTATTTCTTTTTGAAAACAGTGTGTCAAGAATCTGCCCCTGTTGAAGACCTCCCTACGTCCATAACCTAATCATTTCCTTGTACCTTTGAAGTGAGAGAGTTTGGTATACTTTTTCTATGCTCTGGCAAAAGGGGACTTAATCAGTCCCTGTGATGCATGATACCAAAAGTCATCACATAATCATGGATCCATAAAATCCATTTTGTCTAACAACCGACTGTATCATAAGGTAGACTGTTCCTTATGGCATACAGAAAATTGACCAATAGCGAAAAGTTTCGGCCCAGGTCAGCCTGCGCGGACTGCGCTGGCTGACCTGGGTCGATACTTTTCGCAGAGGCATTGGGCCCGCTTTTCACAGAGCATGGCGCGATTATATCGAGGCAAAATGAGAAATGGGAAGCTACCCAAAGCATCCAGTGTCTCCATGTGTGATACTATTAATACACGTGACCCATGGTCTGTGAAAAGGGGTCACGTTAATGCATCTGCAAAAAGTATCGACCCAGATTAGCCTGCGCAATCCGCGTAGGCTGAAATGGGTAGAAATTTTTTGCTATTGGCCAATTTTCTGCATGTCAAAAGACCAGTGTACCTCATGATTCAGTTGGCTGTTATACCCTTCCAAAAACAAATCTGCATTTGTTTTTCATTTCGGATTATTCTTAAATTTTGTCCTTTGGCAAAAAGTTAAGTCTCCTCTAATTTGTCGTCTGCAAAATGCTCTCCGAATGGACACGTCTAGAATTTCAGTCTCAGGTATAGGGTTAACTCCACGATAAATAATTGATTTCTGTCTCTAATTCGGGACGATTCTTTTCCGCCATTATCTTAATTTAGCCTGCTGTTGTGTTAAACCGGAAGTTCTATGCGTATAATCGTCCACTTGCATGATATACCTCCGCGATGAAATTTAAAACAGAGAATCAATTTGTGAAATTTGACCAGAGTTGGAAAATAACTATATACAAAAGTCTAGGATGCTGAGTTTTTCTTTTTTTTCAAACTCAGACAATTCTGGCAAACGGTTTTATCTCCATGATGCAATATACCAAGCAAACTATCACATAATTATGGATCCATAAAATCTATCACAGATTGTCTAAAAGCCAGCGGAATAATAACGGTACACTGGTCCTTTTACTTACGTAAAATTGATCAATGGCAAACAGTTTCGGTCCAGGTCAGCCTGCGCGGACTGCGCAGGCTGACCTGAATCGATACTTTTTGCAGATGCATTAAGCCCGCTTCTAACAGAGAATGGCTCATATCAATGAGTCCATAACGTTTAGCCTTTCTTTTTTCAAACTCGGATGACA
Source organism: Tridacna gigas (assembly GCA_945859785.2). Classification (NCBI taxonomy): domain Eukaryota; kingdom Metazoa; phylum Mollusca; class Bivalvia; order Cardiida; family Cardiidae; genus Tridacna; species Tridacna gigas. Next base: position 8,875,343 of record OX244029.2, on the reverse strand, counting down.
TATTTATCGATAGCTTTTGCTGACAGCAAATAACAAAGAGCATAAATTGTGGTTTGATACACGAATACATGTACTAGTATATGTGAAAACATTGTCACAATCGAGACATTGATTGGGCACTATGACACTGCCAAATATCTTCAAAACTAGGTAAAAAGTTTCCAAGTCACTCTATCATTTGTTAAATCTTTTCAAGGCTTGATTTTAAAATTCATATTTCTGCCGGCGACTAACACTTGGACCAACTGTACGGTAACAAATTTTCATCTTCAAAACAAGTTCAATTCTTCAAATGGCATGATTTGAATTTACGGCGGATGTACTTCTACATTGTTTACTTTTAGTAAACTGGTACCCGTTTTATCTCCCGTAGTCGTCCGATAGATTGATAAGAAGATCGATAACAGGATCTGTATTCACCAACCATTCTTAAAAACATTCTTAGTCTTGTTCTCCAAGGTTTTCTACATTTGAAAGTAACACAACTTCTGATTGGCTAAACCAAATGGTTTGGCTAAACCAAATGGTTTAGCCAATCAGAAGTTGTGTTACTTTCAAATGTAGAAAATTTTGAAGAATAAGACTAAGAACGTTCTTAAGAATGGTTGGTGAATACGGACCCAGGTTGCCAGTTTATACTTTTAGCCGCTATAGTCTCTTTTATGGTTAATTCCTTACTACATGGCTAAATTCTAGGCTTGTGAGTACTGAACGCATTTGCACACGGCAAATTAAATGCAGCGCAAATGATCGAGTTTGCCAGAGAATTGTCAAATATCATTGTAGAAAATCGAAACAAGAAATATCTCCATAAAAAAGATATACGGCATAAAAGGTACTGAAGTATGAATATTTAAACTCTTTTTGTGGTTCAGTATGAAGTCATACAGTATCTAAGGGAACACAACCATCCTTCAACAGCTCGGAATATAATAAGGCTGCAGGAGCCCGCAGAATAAACAAGTACACGTTTTAACCAGTCGCATGTAACTATATATTTATTCCAATATGACAATACCAGGATGTAGGTCAAAAGACACCGCAGTAAGCTACGCCGAAAAATGATGGTCAGCAGCTCTACTCCTTTTCTGACAATGTTTTAAAACGATTTCTTTCGCAGAGTCATTACAACACATGACGGTTAGGTGAAGGGTTAAAAACATCTGAACCTTGCAATAAGTCCCGTGTGAAAAGTATTTAAACCCATTACCACACAATTCCGGGTTTTTATGGCCCTGAAGAAGAGAGCTTTTGAAAACATTGTAGGAAAAGGAGAAAATGCTGGTAACCAGCATTTTCTCCTTTTCCCACAATGCTTTCTATCATTTCAAAGCACTATATCCATCATTTGAGCCACATTTTATTTCTCTCCAAATGCTTTCAAATTTGGTCAAGTCTAAAATTTTGCAGACAGGTAAGGAGTTAAAGGGGAATAATCCAAGACAAGGTAAAATATCGGTAATCTTTCTTTTACATGTGTTACTGTCCACTGAATTTGGGAAAGTTCATCTCAAGAAACGGTTTCTAAGACGACAAGACCGTCTTTATTCGTTCTCTGTCAACCCTTTACCAATCTTGTATTTCCACGGTTTCAAGCGTAAAGCTTTTGGAAACATTGTGGGATTTTTTTTTTCAAACAACATTTAATTTGTCGTCTGCGAATGCTATCAATATTTGGATAAGCCTAAAAATGTTGACGTTTGGTGAGGAGTTACTGCATACCCCCACCCCCCCTTATCCCTTCTCCTGATATACATTGCGAAGATAGTAGATTGATATTGTCCTTATCCCTAAAAGCGCCTTACACTACTTGGTTGTCTTTGCGCCAGTGCAGATTAAGATCGGACTGCACAAAACGTGCAGTCTGATCTGTGATCTACCACGCTTTTTTGAGACATTCTGGATGACAGCAATCTGGAAATCAGTCTTATTAGGGCCTGATTTCTAGAATATAAGCCCAGCCGGATAGCTCAGTGGTTAGCGTATCTGACTCGTGACCTGGTGGTTGCAGGTTCGATAACCGATTGAGGCCAACTTTCTTTCCGGCGATTTTTCGCCTCTCACCATTGATGCGTGTGAGAAAAATAGTCAGTGACTTGGAAAGAAAGCTGTGTTAGTACTGGTGTGAGAAGCCAAGAAACACATGCCAAGGTGCACTGACCGCCGTAATATGACATAATCTGTTAAAACGGCGTCAAACTCTAATACAAACAAACTAGACTAAAAATGTATGTTGGGTTTACTTGGCGCTCTAAGGGTTAATTTCAGAGTAGTGTGATCTTCATCTTCACAAATTATTGTTTGAGCTAGACCCCCCTCCAAAACCCTAAAAGTGGATCTAAAGACTGCCGTTTCGTCATCTTTATTAGCTGGATGCAGGCTGACAAAACCTCGGGAAATATTAAGAGATTTGTTTCGAGAAGGAAAAAAGAAGCCACTTGCTCCGAAACTGAAGTTTCAGAAACACCCGTGGGTGGCTGGTTCTGAGTGGCTCGGGAATATTGTGGTGTAAATTACTGTTAAAGGAAACTTCAGACCTGGTGCACTGGCCGCCGTGATACAACTAAAATAATAAAATGCTGGTTACAAGCATTTTCTCCTTTTTTTTCCCCCCACACTTTAACCCTTTCCCAAACAAGCCCTGGTCTTCACGTGTCTGCAGTACAAGTCTTTTGAAAACACTGTGGGAAAAGGAGAAATTGCTCGTAACGAGCAATTTCTCCTTTTCCCAAAGTGTTTTCTACCCTTTTTGAGACCTTTCTGCCATTTTCATCAAATTTAAAATTGTCGTCTGCAAACTCTTTCAATTTGGACCAGTCCAAAATTTGTCGTTTGGGAAAGGGTTAAGACGTCCTACTTCGAAGGATCGCCTAAACTCGGTATCGTGTGGTTAAGGGTTAAAAAAATCTGTACAATTTTTTCAGTTCCCTCTAATCGAACACATGCAGAAAACGGTTGAAAAAATGGTCTGTTCGTTCGGTAACAATATGATAAGGACAATCCTTGACTTGTTGGCAAGGACATAGATCTAATTATAATCACAAACAGAGATTTGTAACCGGAGTCAGCATTTTTTGCCAATGGATAAATCGCCCACATCGAGAAATGTCTCAATCAGCCACAATGATTTCAGAAAAATCATTCCTCGCACGCCTCGAAATTCTACTCTATTGGGGTAAGGGTAATATGAATTCCTCAGCGAATGGCAAAGGGTTAAAATCGATTTTTTCCGTTGAACGTTCCAAGTCAGGCTGTTTACCATGGCTAACCCTTAACAAAACAGAACCGCGTTTTAACCCTTTACCACGAAAAGTCGAGTTTAAACGACCTTGATCATGAAGTGTTTTGAAAACATTGCGGGGAAAACCACTCTTTCAAAGACAAATCCCGAAATTTGATTCGCATTTTATTTGTCGTTTACAAATGCTTTGAATTTGGAGAAATCAAAAATTAGTGGCATTGTAAAATCTTTACCAATCGACAAAACTGTAGACTTGTCCAAATTCAAAGTATCAGCAAGCGATAACTAACCCTTAACCCTTTCCCAAACGATAAATTTTAGACTGGTTCAAATTGAAAGAGTTTGCAGACGACAATTTTAAATTTGATGAAAATGACAGAAAGTTCTCCAAAAGGGTAGAAAACACTGTGGGAAAAGGAGAAATTGCGCGTTTCGAGCAATTTCTCCTTTTCCCACAGTGTTTTCAAAAAACTTGTACTGCAGACATGTGAAAACCAGGGCTTGTTTGGGAAAGGGTTAAGCTGCTAATCGCGACCCACTGACCTTTTGCGGACAGTGTAGGTCAAGATCAGACTGCACAGAACGTGCAGTCTGATCTTTGATCTACACTGTCCGATACGGTATCTTATTTCCGGTGAAATCAACTTTGAAACCGCAATGTTTGGCCTTTTAGTATTGAGTAGAAATTTGCGTTTCATTCATTCAGCAGCTTAAGTGCTAAAATGTGACTCAAATGATGGAACTTGTCGCTGATAGAGTAGAAAATATTGTTGGAAAAGGAGAGAATGGTTACCAGCATTATCTCCTTTTCCAACGATGTTTTAACATACTTCTTCATATGGGATTGTATGGTAAAGGGATAACGACCCAGAATTAGAAGGCTTTTGAAACACATTGTAGGAAAAGAAGAAAATGCTGGTAACCAGCATTTTCTTCTTTTCCCAAAATGTTTTCTATCTTTTCAGTGATGAATCCAAATTTTCCAGCCACGTTTATTTTGTAGTTTACAAATTCTTTGAGTTTGGGCGAGTCTATAATTTTATTATTTCGTAAAGAGTTCACGCTAAAGAGAGACTATCTGTTTACTAGCGTCGGCCGATTCCGTACCTACATCTATCTGGACCACCGGATCTTCCGAGGTGTCTTAACCGGAAGACAAAATTTCATACTTGTCTAAATTCGCGGGAGACAAATTAAACGTATCTCATATGATGTGACTTGACTGGCTAAATAAACATTGCGGGAAAAGGGAGAAAATGCTGGTTACCAGCATTTCCTCCTTTTTCCACAATGTTTTCAATGACCCTTTTTGCCAGTAGGATCTTTAAAACAAGGGGGGGGGGGTTAAGTGTGGCAAAGGCTTTTAAAGATACATGCACATCCATCCTTAAGGTCAGAGAGAAAAAAAAAAAAAATTCTGTTAAATTTGAAACACTGTAGAATGGTTTAAATTGTAATCTGCTTTGTAAACATAGAGTAATTACCAACATATATGGCAAAAGGGATGACTACATTATATATGGCGGAAATCTTTAATTTGAAACCGGAAACGTCTCAACAGCCATTTCTGTTATGGCCTCCAGAAAATGAAATGCAGCGATTCCCTTTCGGCCGTAATCTGTGTAACCTTGCAACCGTCAAAGGCAATATTTGGCATGAAGATACAAGAATGATTATAGTTTTATAAAATGAAGTGAAATGGTTTAAAAACTGGCTGAAAACGAGTATAGGTGTATCTTTAGCAACGGCTTTCTTTTCACCCTTTAGTCTCCCCAGCTACGTGTATAAAACTCTAAAATACTGTCTGGCTAAGGACCACATGCGCTAATATTTCGTTTGATGAATTTAACCCTTTCCCAAACGACAAATTTTGGACTGGTCCAAATTGAAAGAGTTTGCAGACGACAATTTTAAATTTGATGAAAATGGCAGAAAGTTATCAAAAAGGGGAGAAAACACTTTGGGAAAAGGAGAAATTGCTCGTAACGAGCAATTTCTCCTTTTCCGACAGTGTTTTCAAAAGACTTGTACTGCAGACACGTGAAAACCGGGGCTTGTTTGGGAAAGGGTTAAAGGTACTGTTTCAATACATTTTCCAAAAGAAATTTTGTTACAGAAGACATTGAACAATTTCTTGCTAAATAATGACGATCACCATGATTAACGGCTCAAAATACTTGTACGGAAAGATGAGGGACCAGTGCAGTAAAGGGAGAAATTGCTTGTTTCGAGGATTTATTCCATTTGCTACAATGTTTTCAGACTCGGTTACACACAAAATAAATCCGGCTATTGGAGGAAGTGAGTTAAGGTAAGGCTTAAATTCTCGTTGCAGGAAATTGTATGTGTACAGGATAAAACAATGCGAAACCTTTACCACGCAATCCAGAGTTCTAACTGGGAAGGACGATTTATGAAAACAATGAGAGAAAAGGAGAAAATGCTGTCGACCAGCATTTTTCCCTATTATCACGATGTTTTCTACCCTTGCAAAAAACAAATTCTATCCTTTTAGCCAGATTCAATTTATTGCTTCTTTCATAATGGGCAAGTCTAAAATCTTGTTTCCAGGAAAGAGTTTTTAGCCTTTACCAAACGGCTAAATTTTACGCTAGTCCAATTTGAAAGTATTTGCAGATGGCAAATAAAACGTGGTTCAGATAAAGGGGTTTGTCTTTGAAAAGAGCCCGCCCGGGTAGCTCAGTGGTCAGCGTATCTGACTCGTGACCTCGTGGTTTGCCAGTTCGATACCCGGTTGAGGCAAACTTTCTTCCCTGCGATTTTTCGCCCCTCACCTCTGATGCAGGTGAGAAAGTAGTCAGTGGCTTTGGAAAGAAAGTTGTGTCAGTACTGATGTGAGAAAGCCAGGAATCACATGGGTGCGTCACTGACCGCCATGATATGACCTGAGCTGTTAAAGTGGTGTTAAACTCCAATACAAACCAAACTTTGAAAGGAGAAAACTTTGAGGGAAAAGGAGAAAATGTGGGTTGCCAGCATTTTCCTCTTTCCCCAAACTATTTTCGAAATCTTTCTTTCTCATGAGCCGAGCCCCGGTAGCGCAGTCTGTAGCTTACTGGACGTGAGACCAGGGCGTGGCTGGTTCGAATCCCTAATTTGGCCAATTTCTTTCCGAGGGTTGATGATGGTCATTGCGACAGGATTCATTCTTCTCTCACCGCAAATCATTGTTTTGAAGATGGTTATGTGGGAAAGCAGCCTGTGGCTGTGGAAGGATATTGTAAGAGAAATTCCAGGAAAACATGGATAGGTACGCTGTCCAGCACAACATAAATGAAATAATGTTGAAAACGGCATGAAACACTATACAATCAATCAATTCTTTCTTAAGTCGTCAAACCTCGGTCTTGTGTGGTAATGAGTCAATGATGCTTTTCTCCTAAAAATACATCCCATGGCACTGTCTTTTAACTGAAAAATGAAAACATTGTGGGAAAAGAAGAAAATGCTGGTTACCAGCATTTTCTCCTTTTCCCACAATATTTTCGAAAGCTTTCTTTCTCAGGATCGTTAAATCTCTGGATTTTGTGATAAAGGGTTAGTGATTTTCTTTTTACCTGGAACCCGTAGCCTGCATCCCTTCGCACTGTCTTTTAACTGATAAATGTTGTTGTAATGTTGCTGCGACTCCTTACCTATTTTAGTCATGTTAAGTTATTATTGCACTCGAAACACCTATTTTGGTGGCCAGATTTTGCACTCTTGTTCATTGAGGTCATAGAAAAAAAACAAACGTGCAGTTTCTCTTCCCCCACCCCCACACCATCACCACCACCACCAACAACAACAAGAACAACAACAACAAAAACAACAACAAAAAAAAAAAAAAAAAAGCGAGAGGGTTATGATGGCCCGGTATCGCTCCAATACTTTTAAATAGATGTATCATGCACTTAATTGGCATTGATAGAGACATGAATCATTAGAAGTCTGTAGGGCAAGAAAGTTTCCTAAAAAATAGCATACCCCCCCCCTTAAAAAGTAGTATCTTTGTCAGATGCAAAGAGTATGTCACTCACTACAAGCAGGTTTAATAAAGTATCGTGCATTCCAAATATCAGTAACCTCTTTAAAAAAAAAAGGGGGGGGGGGTGGGCTTTGACAAGAAAATTTCAAGATCTTATTTTTTTAATGGAATAAATGGTAAAGTTCTGGAACAAAAAAAAAAAGAATGAGAGAAACCTTACTTTATACTAAATGTTAAACTTATATGAGCGTAACTATAGACATCAAAATAAATCACACTCTGTGAAAACTGGACATTTTCTTTGAAAAACCTTGAGTACCCAACAACAATTATGTAATAACGCTTTTTTGATAATCAAGGGAGGCAATTATATACTAGTATCTGTTAAAACAGGAGTTATTTTCCTTGATCAATACACATACGTTGAAGTCATAGTGACTTCATGTTCTACAAGAAGATTTCTCAAGTGTTCATTTTCGACAAAATGAAGCTATACATGCAAAATTTGGTAAGCCTAGACCTTACGGTCAGGAAGCAGTTTCAGTTTTCAATTTATAAGCCCGTGTAAATCTTGTGACCCTCGGGGTGGGGACCAGTTTTAACCCCAGGGCTATAAATAGGACAACATTGGTGGATTTCTACTATATGAAGCAGCATGTCAAATTTGGTAGACCTAGGCCATACAGATTTTATCAAAAAACATTTTTTAAAGTATTCACTTTAAATGCCCGTGTAAAACTTGTGTTAACCTTGTGACCCCTGGGGTGGGGCCAACTTTGACCTAGGGCTTTAATTTGACTAATAATTGTAGAGGTCCGCCAGATGAGGCTACATGCAAAATTTGGTAGTTCTTTGCTTTATGGTTTAGAAAAAAGGGGGGAATCTCGACCGTGTGGGAAATACCTGAGAATACAAGCTTTCTCTGTTTGGGGGAAATTGCTCTTTTTCCAGCTATGTTTCTAAATCCATCAATTACAGGTGTATAAAAGTCGATCTGGTTTGTACAGAACTGGGTCAATCGAACTCTCAAAATGATTAGTCTCGTATTACTGCAGCTTCTCGACTATGGAAGTACAGTCATGTAGGCTAACTTGCTGGCCTGTCAATACTGAGGGGAGCTACCCACTCGATCGTCCGCTCAGCTCGGTCGTTCCTCAACAGATCCTCGTTGTAAATTTACAGGAAAGCTGAAACAGAGGAGGTAACCAATCCAGGTCGTTCCCTTCGGTTACATCACCTTACTACAAAACGTGGTTGTTTCGCATGCATCGCCACTGCCAATCTCCGAGCAGAGTTGTCGTTCGTTACTCTCACCATACATCTCTGCAACGGGCTAAATGACAAGAATCTTGTCAAACCGAGGAAAACATGTTTTGTTACGATTTAACTGTTTCATGTGTAACATAATAAAGTAGACAAAGGAAATATGATTCCGGATACATTATAGGTGCATTCAAACTGATGAATTTACCTATATACGATGGAACTATTTTTTCAAGCTTCTTTACTGATCAGAATCTTACGCAAATTGTAAAAAAAAATGGCAGCGCCCATGAATAATGATGATTTAAACAAAATTAAAAAAACAATTTATCGTCCTTTAAAAGACATTTAGGCTTTTCAGAAAATCCCTCTTTTTCACATTTCCTACCACTAAATCTGATTGGCCGTATGCTGTTTGAACAGCACATAAAACAATCGATTGGTCTTTCTTTCACCTGCGTTTGTGTCGCCATTTTGAGTTATGGTCATGTGACGAAAATATCACGTGATGACGGAATACTTTCTGAGCCAACTACAGAGGTGAATGGAAATGATCCGTAGTGCAAGAGAGTGCGTCACTGCAGTGAATACGAAAAGGATAGGGAAGGCCGAAAAAGGGGGAACTAAAGGATCGATACATTATGGCTGAAGTCAATACGTACGCCCTAAAGCATCTTGGCAAAAGAAGAGCTTGTAAATATCCTTGTTTAAATGCTGGTTTTCAATATGACTAGGCTTCATATATTATAAACACATGAGAAAGCATCTTGACACAGGCAAAATAAGTAAAGATTAACGAGGGATCTCTCCTTTTAAAGCAATGTTTGTGAGAGTTGAATGCATGCAGTCGTCCGAGAGGTACTTAGATAAGAGCTCGATTGGTTCGATGTGTTCAAAATTGATAAATCTAAAAATGAATCATTACTACATATTAATTTGCTGGATGTCACGATCGTCACTCAAGCCATGGTTATTAGCCGAAGGCGTGTAATGTTTAACCTTTCAGCTGCTAAGCGCAACTTACTGACCTTTTGTGGACAGTCATGATAGATCAAGATCAGACTGCACAGAACGTGCAGTCTGATCTTGGATCTACACTGTCCGATAAGAAGATATTTTTCTCCAAAAAGAATAAGTTTGAACTAACATTGTTCAGGTTTATACTGTCGGCATGAAAGTCTTAACCCTTTACTGCACAATGACGCCTTTTAACGCCTCTGGAAATGAAGCCTTTAGAAAACATTGTGGGAAAAGGAGAAAATGCTGGTAACCAGCATTTTCTCCTTTTCCCACAATGTTTTCTGTCCTATCAAAGGGAAATTGCACTATTTGAGCCACACTGAAATTGTTGTCTGCAAATGCTTTCAATTTGGACAAAGCTAACATTTTGTTGTCTGGTAAAGGGTTAATTAACTTATTTGGCGGGATAAGGGTTAAGTTCCGAGTTCTAGCATCGCATGAACAGATAGTTTGATGCGGATGAGCCAAGCTCTGGCAAGAGGGGGTTTAATGCATCTCCGTGATGCATTTTACCAAACAGTCATCACATAATATTACGGGTAAAGGGAGACAAATCCCGAACAGTTACGACAGGTGGTCTTGAAATGTTCATTGTGAGGGGGTTTCAGGTTAACTCGACAAGAACATAAATTTTGAATTAGTCGACAGACCCAGTCTTTTTACGGATAGGAAAAAATACATTGTGGGGAAAGGAGAAAGTGCTGTTTACCAGTATTCTCTCGTGTATATCCCCGCGATCTTTGTCAGTTAACGCTTTACCGCACAATGACGATTTTAACTTGGGAAGAAGGCTTTTGAAAACATTGCGCGGAAAAGAAAAAAAAAAAAAAATGCTATAACCAGCATTTTATACTTTTTCTCACAATATTTCTATCCTATGAAAGACAAATTTCATGTTTTGAGTAACATTTAATTTGTCGTCAGCAAACGCTTTCAAATTGGACCAGTTTGAAATTTTGTCGTGTGGTAGAGAGTGAAAATCGATAAGTAGAAACAATGGATGTTTACGTCTACAATTTCAACTCTACCAGCCGACAAGTTTACTCTTGTCTGTGCTAAAAGCAGTTACAGACGGCAAATCAAATTTGGCTTTTATGATTGCATGCATGTGTAGAAGGTCAACAAAAACATTGTGAGAAAATGCTTTTTTCAAGACAAAATTGTTTCGTAAAGGCGTAGTAAGAAGGAAAAGGGTTGATCTGCACACAAAGAAATGGGTCATGAAAAGCGGAGGGAAAAGGAATAAGGAGAAATGTTTTAGAGCGAAAGTGTCGTAACATACAACTTTGTAGAATACTATATACAACAGTTTTACGAGATACATATGCTTATAATTTTGTGACTGAACAGGTTAAACCCATAAACTCTTACCAACTTATTTCCCGCCCTGTAACTCTTTACCAGTCGACATAATTTTAGACCATTCGGCATACCTCGGGTGATCTAGTGATCAAATCCCTCGGCTGTATCACGTAGCTTGATATGCACCTACACGGTACATTTCGCACATCTCCGGAAGCACGCCCCTTTACCGTTATTGAAATTGTAAGGCTCCTCTTAAAAAAGAAAACATGAGTAAATTTTCTATCGTTATCTTTCTTAGAATATTTCAGTCGGCAAACAGTTTGTACATTCAATTTTTAGCGTGGTTTATCAATTCCGTTGGGAGCTTTCATCGACAGATCGATAGAAGTGAATAACTTCACCGTGGTTGTTCATGTCGTTGCTAAGCGATGTACAGGGGCGCCGCCATGTTTAAGATCATGTGATTGGTAGTTCAAAATGGAAGCCTCCTTTATACAGACGAGGTTAGATGTAGGTACGGAATCGCCCGAGTTGTGACGAGTGAATTTTAGACATGTCCAAATTGAATGCATTTGCAGACGACAGTTTAAACATGGCTCAAATGCTCGGACTTAACCCTTATCTTGTTAAACAAAAGAAACGGCATTTGTCAAGAGAGCCATTGTGTGGAATTAATCATTTGAGAAATAACCAAACAATAATGTGGGACGAACAAGTAAAGGACGAACAAGCTCAGGGACGCATTGGTTTTGGGACGAACACGGTCAGAGACAAAGGTTGTGCTAATAGAAAGCCATAGTTGGTATAGATATTTTCAATAAAAAAAAAGATTTATTCCCACGATCGATGATCTAATCTAATTCATTTTAATACTCCGTTGTTAATTATATATCTGAGTGCTATCGAAAGACTTATTTGTCTTAGAAAAATTGAGTTTAATTGAGTTTACCTCCTTCGGTTTTGCACAAAGTACGATACATGATTTTCAAAATACCGTATTGAACTCACAGTGGCATTGTCTTCGACAAATGCCACAAAAATCAGTCAAGAAGAGACATAACCGTGTCAAAAATATTTTGATGGTTACCTTTACGTTGTTGTATGAGTTACACTTTTGATAGTTTACAACTAGTCCAAGTTTGAAGTATATATCTTCAGTAATGACCCTGAGATATTTTAACCCTTTACCAGACAACAAAATTTTAGCCTTGTCCAAATTGAAAGCATTTGCGGACGACAATTTCATTGTGGCTCAAATGATGCAACTTTTCTTTGATAGGGTAGAAAACATTGTGGGAAAAGGAGAAAATGCTGGTACCAGCATTTTCTCCTTTTCCCACAATGTTTTCAAAAGGCACAAAAGGTGGCATTGTGCGGTAAAGGGTTAAAATGTCAAAGTTTTTGCACGACGGCTAGGCAGACGATAACCCAGACGACGACGCCATGGCTCCGACAATACCTCGACGTTTTCTTCGGAAACAGTCAAGCTAGTAAGGGGCTTAATCCTCCGCACAATGCCGCCTTTTAACGACCCTGTGGGTTGTTAACGACCCTTTTGAAAACACTGTGGGAAAAGGAGAAAATGCTGGTAACCCTAATGAAGACAGAAATAATCAGTTAAGTTACATTTAATTTGATGTCTCCAAATGCTTTCAATTTGGTCCACTCCAATATTTTGTCGTATGGTAAAGGGTTAACTCTTTACCAAACTGCAAAATTTTAGACTGGTCTAAATTCAGGGCATTTGCAGACGATAAGCAATGTTGCACATACTGGGAAAGGGTAGAAAACATTTCGAGAAAAAGGAGAAAATGATGGTTACCAGAACTTTCTCCTTTTCCTACAATGTTTTCAAAAAGTTCTTTCCTTGGAGTCGTCAAAACTCGGAATTCTGTAGTAAAGGGTTAAATTACGGACGACGTAGGACAAAGATCAGACTGCACGAGAGTAGTGAAGTAGCCTGCGTTGAGGCCCTGAAGAGATTTTGTTTAAAAACCCTTATCAACCCTTATCCTGCTAAATAAGTGAGCTATGCTCTGTGAAAAGTGGGCTTAATGCATTTGTATAAAGTATCGACCCAGGTCAGGCTGCGCAGTCCGCGCAGCCTGACCTTGGCCGAACTTTTTGCCATTGGTTAGTTTTCTGCATGTGAAGTTACCGGTCTATCTCATGATTCAGTAGCTTGTCACAGTATACAAAACGGATTTTAGGGATGTATAATACTGCGATGACTTGCTTGGTATCATGCATCTAGCCGTTGACATCAATTCGTCAAAGAATAATATCATGAGAAATGAAAAGATGAAATTTGATTTAACCCTTTCCCAAACGACAAATTTTGGACTGGTCCAAACTGAAAGAGTTTGCAGACGACAATTTTAAATTTGATGAAAATGGCAGAAAGTTATCAAAAAGGGGAGAAAACACTGTAGGAAAAGGAGAAATTGCTCGTTACGAGCAATTTCTCCTTTTCCCACAGTGTTTTCAAAAGACTTCTACTGCAGACACATGAAAACCAGGGCTTGTTTGGGAAAGGGTTAACCCATTGTCTCACAATTCCGACTCTTTACGACCTTGTTGGAGAGGACTTTTGAAAACATTGTGGGAAAGGGAGAAAATCCTGGTAACCAGCATTTTCTCCTTTTCCCACAATATTTTCTACCCTTTTAGAGTCAGGTTTCATCCATTAAGCCACATTTAATTTGTCGTCTGTAACAGCTTGGAATTAAGACGTGTGTAAAATTTTGTCGATTGGTAAAGAGTTAAACACAAAAACAGAATTTGTTCAGAGTTTGTTCCCAGATTGTGCAGTCTATGTGAGGGACAAAAAGTCACATGAGGGAAAACCCGTACAAAACGTCTACATTTTTGCTGTATACCAATAGAACGTACGTCGACCCTTTTCCCATCAATTTCTTGTTTCACTCTTCGCCTCAAAATCCCAAGTTTTCACGACCCTTAACCCTTTCCCAAACGACAAATTTTGGACTGGTCCAAACTGAAAGAGTTTGCTGACGACAATTTTAAATTTGATGAAAATGGCTGAAAGGTCTCAAAAAGGGTAGAAAACACTGTGGGAAAAGGAGAAATTGCTCGTTACGAGCAATTTCTCCTTTTCCCACAGTGTTTTCAAAATACTTGTACTGCAAACACGTGAAAACCAGGGCTTGTTTGGGAAAGGGTTAAATGGAATAAGGTTTTTAAAAACATTGTGAGAAAATGGAAAAATGCTGCTAATCGGCAATTTCTCCTATTTCCACAATGTTTTCTGTCCTTTCAAAAGCAAATTCTTTCAGTATGGCCGGGTCCAACTGGTTGTCTGCAAAACCTTTGAATTGGGAAGTCTCAGATTTTGTCGTCTGAGTTAGACTTATCAAATTACCACCGGCAGATGACTTTGTTTTAGTCCTGCTGCAGACGACATTTTTTTTTTTATCCAAATTCTAAGAATTCATGAAATAAAAATCTGGCCAAAGAAGACAGTTCTCTTGGCGAGCAAATTTTCAATGGTTTCACATGTTTTTCCTCTTTACGAAACGAGAAAATTTAGAGTTGTCCTAAAACATTTGCAGCCGACAAATAAAATTAATGCGACTCAAAAAATTGAAATTCCAATTGTTGGCAGATGGTTTTACAACATCACATAGTGGTTGTTGGGGAAGGACGGGAAACATTGTGGGAAAAGGAGAAAATGCTGGTAACCAGCATTTTCTCCTTTTCCCACAATGTTTTCAAAAGGTTTCTCTCTAAATGTCGTTAAAAGTCGGGATTGTGTGGTAAAAGTTTAAACTTCTAGTCAAGTTGATTATCCATCTGCAACAGTGATGTGTTCTAAGTCATTTGCCACACATGTTAATAAAAGATGGTGCCGAGTTCTTTCGACTGTAGACCATCTCTGCATTCGAAGCTATGTTGAATAAATCCCCAACCCATTCGAAGATCGACCGTATGTTTTTAGCTCTCCCCCTCAAAAAAAGAAACGGGTCATTGACTCTTTACCAAACTACAAAATATTGGACTGGCCCAATTTCAAAAGAAGAAACGCAGACTGCTTGGAAGTGTCTCTAAAAGGGTTGAAAACGTAGATATAGGAGAAAATGCTGGTAACCAGCATTTTCTCCTTTTTCTACGCAGTTTTCAAATGACATTTTTTCGTCTAGGCTGTAAAAACACGGGATTGTTTGGTAAAGAGATAAAGCAACATTTACTAAATTCCTTCAGCAGTATCTTAATTGCTTTGCCGATTTACCTAGGAAATGCGAAATCTAACGCCCATTGCCAAAAGAGTACACCAAGATCAGGCTGCACATCCGTGCTGTTTCATCCATGTCAGTAATGTGTCAAAGAAACTGTTGTCCTCGAGGGCCAAACTGAAACCGTAGAGATGTACATGGAGGAAATGGAATATTGTCGGCGAGAAAAGGGTGAAGGAGAAAGTTTAAAAATAAACCAAGAAAAGGTTAAACGTCAAAGCCTTGACACAGATACGGAGGCGCAGAAGGGCCTTTTTCACGATTAACTCTTAAAACTGATGCTAGAAACCAGCATTTTATTTTCGTCTTTTCCCTAACAGTGTTTTCTGCCTTTTCATAGACTATCCCCAACTATTGAGACACAATAAAGTTGTCGTCTGCAGATGCTTCTACTTCAGGATGAGCCGATGACTTCTTTTTCGTCTGGTATAGTTAAGTCTGCTTATATTACAGCATTCAACCGGAACCGAGGGAACAGATCGCCGTCGACGATTTATGTTTCCGACATGAAAAGTCGATAAACCATTCCTTATGTCTTTGATAGTCTCGTTACTTGTCAAATCTCAAAGTATCTAACCCTTATCCTGCTGAATAAATCAAATGATACTTTCAAGTCAATAGTAAGAACCAAAATGATGCTATTTCGAAGTTATTTCGCGGGGGGGGGGGGGGGGGGGGGGAGAGAAATATCTCCTTATCGGACAGTATAGATCAAGATCAGACTGCACGTTCTGTGCAGTCTGATCTTGATCTACACTGTCCGAAAAAGGTCAGTGAGTAGCGCCTAATAACCGAAGGCTAAACTTGTTCAAAACTACATGTATATAAACTACATGTATTTCAAGAAATTGCCATGGACTATATTGTAAATATGTTATTCGTGAACATCCCTTTTATGCTGTATGGAAGAGAAGATCCAACCTGCATAACTTTGACTATTTAAGTCACAATCCTCACTGTTTCTTTGCGTGAACTCGTAATTTAAGGATATACGTTCACATTAGGTAATATCAAAATGTCTTTTTAAGAGGTGAGTTCAACATTAAAGTTGTTCATACCTAATATTCTGCCTCAGACCTGTTTTCCAGACGCTTCTCGACCCATTTAATCACCAACACAAAAAATATCCAAGCTCTAGGGATCACTAAATTAATCTTCGCTGATTTCTCGGGAAGACTCCACAATCCAGCTGCACTTAAGTGCTTCTACACTATGTCAGAGGTTTTCGACTTTAATGTTACACTGAACAACAAATTAAGGATTTGGAAACAGCTTGGCTCACAAATTCTGGACATCTGGCGCTCTTAATAATTTATCAGGATAAGAGCATTCATATTATATGAATCAGTTGTTGTTGGGGTGCAATAATATTTTATTTGTACAGTAGATTAGGCCCTGTTGAATCGTAATGGATCGAGAGAATATTATCTAACGACTATATATCTATGCAGTATGCAGTGTTCCAAAGGGTTAGAGTAACACATAAAGTTGCAAACAGCTGATTTTTGTCTGTTCCCTCCTTTAAATGTCCCATCTTACCTGAAGAGAGTTTTTGGGGGATTTGATTTGTTTTCAGAAGAGGGGAAAGTTAATCATGTGCAGTGGGAACTTTCACCTCCTAAATTTTTTTATAACAAGATGGTTTATGTGAAATTATGATACATGTACTACCAGCGAAAATCTACATGTATTGGAAAATGCACGAGAGAGAGCAAGACATGTGTCAAATATATGTTGCACATTTTTCCTTTCGATAGTTTGACTTGGTAGTGTTTTAAAAGAAGCATGTCAACTAAGCGACGTGAAAGTATTAGGCCTATCTTAATGTCACAAAAAAATTACGAAAGTCTGACGTCAAGACAGCAAACCCAAATATCCGACGAAGATGTTTAGACACACACTTGCAATGGCCCTTTTAGTCTACCATATCACTTTGCATAGCCGAGAACTAAACAACTGAATTTCACTTCTGCCTTTTTCCTAACCCCAGGGATACCCAGCAAAACCATTAAGCTGTTGTTGACAGCATCGGTGAAGATGTGAACGTATTCCACGTGTAGTCTGATCTTTTGTCTACACTGTCTCGAAAGTTGTCAGAAAATCTGGCCACAGAATTGGAGTGACAGTGCTATATTTGGGACTATAATATGTGTTTTGTTCAGCAGTGTACATGCTGACCCAATAACACTTCTACAGTCGTAATTACTGTAGATTCACATCAGACATTACATAGTGTGACGTCTGATCTGAATCGCCAGTGTCTGCATTTAGGAAAGTGACTCTTACAGGATGTACAAAAAATAAAAGCTGATTATTTCCCCTCGCCCTTTACCTTCCCCGTGCCACACAGACACTTTCCTTTCCAACAGAAAATGTTTCAGTTCAGATTGAGATGTTAAATTGAAGACGGGGGAAAAAAAGGGGGGGGGGGGACAAATTTTGTTGCCTTTCGGCTGCCTTAATCTGAATATAAAGGTATTATGTCTTATCATTGAGAACATCATGAACTATGTGGACGTAGGTTCGAGCAGGTTGACTGTGTTTAACCCTTTACAGTACCGATTTGTAACGATCTGGAGAATCGGAAGGATTTTGTAAACACTGTTAGCTTTTTACCACATAATCCCGACTTTTAACGACTCTGGAACAGAAGTCTTTTGAAAACTTTGTGGGAAAAGGACCAGCTGGTAACAGCATTTTCTCCTTTTCCCACAATGTTTTCTACCCTTCTCTAAACAAATTTCAATTTTGCAGTCACACTTATTTTGTCGTCTGCAAATGCTTTCAATTTGGACACGTCTAAAAGTTTGTCTTGTGGTAAAGAGTTAACCAGTATTTTCTACTTTTTCCACATTGTTTTCTACCCTTTCAAAGACAAATCACACCATTTAAGCCAGATGTAATTTATCGTCTTGCAAAATGCTTTGGATTTGGGCAAGTCAAAAATTGTCGTTTGGTAAGGATATAACCGACAGGACACGAGACTCGCTGAGTGGCAAAATGGGAGGGGGGGGGGGGCAGGGAAACTAAAATTGACTTTGGTCTCAGAGGGGTTTTAAGTGATGATTTTCAGGTCTAGATCGACTCAGGTTGAGCCATGTCAAAGGAAAGAGTCACATGCCATGTATAAAATATTAGTATAAGAAACAGAGCCGTGTATAGCAAACCTTGTGAAAAATTTCTACATTTTGTCATATTAAATTTCTCCCAATTCGTCTATTCCAGACTGGATAAATTATTCATACTGTAATATCCAGACATTATAATATATTATATTATTCGGACATCTGTCCATATTTCGAACACGGCTTCACTGGTAAATTGAATGCAATGCTCAGTGCTAAAAAATCCCAATAAATTGTAATGTCGACCCTCCTGTCGCCTGGCCGTCACACAAATTTGAGTTATCGACCTATGTCAATCAAAGATCAAACTATACGTTCTATGTAGTCTGATCTTGTGCATCACAGTCAGCCGACGAATCTAAACATTTCCCAAAACATTTTTACTCTTTTACCACACATAACTACCCTGAGAAAGACAGTTTTTGTAAAAACATTGTGGGAAATGGAGAGTATTGGTGACCTGCATTTTCTCCTTTTCCCGCAATGTTTTCTACCCTTCCCAATACAAAGTTAAATTTTTGAGTCACATTCATTTTGCCGTCTGCAAATGCTATCAATTTAGACAAGTCCAAGATTTTGTCGTTTAGTAAGGTGTTGAGGATTTGAAATCAATAACGCATGTTATCTTTGCAGATAAGCAATGGCAGCTACTGTAGCTTCAGATCAACCCCTGCAATCTGTTCATCTGATCTCAATACACAGAACTTAGTCACGTGACCTGCAACATGAACTTAATGTATAGCGAGTGAAGACAACCTGATGCCCGGTATGCATGGCGTTTAGACTGAGTTGGTGAAGGAAAGTTTGTTGTTCAGGATGAGACGGGTTAACAAAAGTTTTAGACCCTTCTATATTCAGTGCATTTGCAGACGACAAATTCAGTGTGTCTCATGTTATGAAATTTATCATGAAAAGCGTAACAAAACATTCTGGGAAAAGGAGAAAATGCTGGTTACCATCATTTTCTTCTTTTCACAGGGGATTTTCAAAAGCATTCTACCACACTGGCCATCCATAGGGTCGTTTGAATGTGGGACCGTTTTGGTACAGAGTTAACTCTTTTCCCAGTTTGTGAGTGTAACATTTTCCCCGATTTGTGGCATAGAATCGCAAAATTATGTGTAGAAATATGTCAAAATCATTTTGAAATGTTTAAAAACGAATTACGTTGAGTTCGTTTCCATTACTGAAATATGAAAATGATACTTTTTCGGTAGTGTTTCTAGGCACCCACTTATAAATACTACTCGCCGTTGATTAAAACATGGGTTTGAGACACTATTATCGATTTTGGCTATGGCGAAAAAGGGTTATTATTCAGGGGCAATACACGAAGCAGAAGGCGACCCTTAACACAGACGGCCTGTGGAGAAGGGCAGATTGTGTTGATGTTGTATGTTCATTTTCTGTTTATTTTATGGCGAAATACTCATTTTTTCTTCACACAATTTGCTTTTGTAGAGTAAAACAGTTCATAAATACCATTTTCTGCGGTGTTGGAAGCATATAAAAGTCATGAAAGGCTGGCAGTATTGTTGTCTATCTTGAAACTTGAACTGCATTGTGGTCGGTAAGGAACAGGTCTCTACAAACACACAGCTGAATTTTTTCCCTTTTCCTCATTGTGGATAGAAATCCGTATTTCATGTTTCTATCCACAACGAGGAAAAAAAATCTCTATGTATTCTGAAGACAATGTAAAGTTGTTGTTGTTTTTTTTTTTGTAAGGCGTGTAGACCTAGACCGGACTGCATAGAGTATGTCGTCTGATCTCGAATTTATGCACATTAGTGTATATGCTTAGAGCTAATTCGTTCTAAGGCAACCATAAAAGTAAAATGTTTTTGTCTTTTTCACTGACTGAAAATGTACATTAACTTGGTTTATTTAACCCTTTATCACACAATACCGAGAGTGAGGCCATATGAAAACTTTGTGGGAAAAGGAGAAAATGCTGGTAACCAGCATTTTCTCCTTTTCTCACCATGTTTTTTTCTACCCTATCCCAGATAATTCCCATCATTTGAGTCACATTTCATTTGTCGTCTGCAAATAACTTCAATTTGGACAAGTCTAAAATTGTCGTTTGGAAACTAGTTAAGAATAACCCTTTTTAAAACCATGGACGACACACGTGGCTTTTACATACGGCATCGATTCAGATTAGACTGAATGGATCGTGCAATCTGATCTTGAACTACGCTCTCAACTCTTTCTTTCTAGTCTATGACATAAAAGTCTCTTGCTGAAATTTTAGCCGTCGAAATACTTCAAAAGAATTTACTTGGCGGCGAAAGAGCGGGAATAGAAAAAGTCACATTTACAAACAAAATTTCTACCTGTAGACGAATTTTATCGTCTTGCAAACATTGTGGCGAAAGGAGACTTTATTAAACATTGTGGCGAAAGGGGAGATTACTCGTAACGAGTATAATCTCCTTATGCCGCAATATTTTTACGTATATTTCGAATAGTGAGCCACAATTCATGTACAATAATATTTAATCTCTAAGCTGCTAACCGCGAGTCACTGACCTTTTGCAGATAATGTTGATCAAGATCAGACTGCACGTTCTGTGCAGTCTGATCTTGGGTCTACAATGGCCGTTAATGAGATATCTTTCTCCAAAAAATAAGTTTGGAATATCATTATTCAGGTTTTTACCATTGGCTTGAAAGTTTTGTATAATTTATTTAGCAAGATAAGGGTTAAAATCAAATTTAACCCTTTCCCAAACAAGCCCTGGTTTTCACGTGTCTGCAGTACAAGTCTTTTGAAAACACTGTGGGAAAAGGAGAAATTGCTCCTAACGAGCAATTTCTCCTTTTCCCACAGTGTTTTCTACCCTTTTTGAGACCTTTCTGCCATTTTCATCAAATTTAAAATTGTCGTCTGCAAACTCTTTCAATTTGGACCAGTCCAAAATTTGTCGTTTGGCAACGGGTTAACAAGGATGTTTCCTGAGTCGTGAGCAGTAGTATTGAGAAATACATGTTGTAGGAGTGAAAATGCGACTTGCTACGCCACGGCAGATAGAATGGCTTGAATGGTGCTATACGCCGTTTTCAACATTATCTCAGTTTATATCACGCTCACAGCTCGCATATTACTGTATGTTCTGGATTTCACCAGTACTAAGACAGAACTCTGAAGTGTCTTGCTCAAAGACACTCCGACCTTTAAAAAAAGCGTTTCGAGTAAGCATCGAACCCAGGGCCTCCAGGTTTCCGATCCTACACATACACCGCTGAGCCATGCAAGACCCACTCACTGCTGACCTAAAAATACATCTATACTCGTTTTCAGCTAGTTTTTAACCCATTTTATCATTACTTCAAGAAACTACAATCATTGATTTATCTTCATGCAAAATGTTGCTCCTAACGGCTGCAAGACTGCACATATTACGACGAATAGAAAACTGATTTCGTTTTTTAGCTGACGTCAAAGAAATCACTGTTGTTGTATCCGGTTTAAAATGAGAAATTTCTTGAGTTCCTCTATCCCTTACATCATATATATTGGCAAATTATCTATGATTACACAGCTGACCAAATTCTGAGCCATTCTACACACTTTCAAGTTTTGACTGCGTTTTACCTCTCTGGCTGTAAGGGTGTATCTTTAAGTAGGTAAGTGTTTGAAAATACTGTAGATAACATAACTGGCAACAGATTGTTACAAGCAGTTATGGTGCTCCTTTTCCCAAAGCAATAGATGCTATGTCCACAATGTTTCAGCGTCACATTTTGTTTTTATTTCCTTCAAAGTTTCTTCTTTGTGGTATTTGTAGTGTACTGTCGCCTAAGAATAGCCATTTCGGTCATTGATCAACTAATTACCTCCCTGAAATAAAGTTCGCAGCTGATGACATTTAGCAGTACAAGCAAAGAATGGATAATCAATACTAGTATATTAAATTATGAAGAATTAAATCTTGACATACAACAGAAAATATTGTGACAAAAGGAGAAATAGCTCGTCACGAGCAATTTCTCCTTTTTCCACAATGTTTTCAAAAAGGCGGTCTGCTGCAAGACAGGCAGTATAGAAGTCGTCTGTCGGGGGAAAGGGTATAATTTTTTCCCAGCTTTCGACCCGTTCTGTCTGGGCCAGGATCGTCTCTAGAGTTTTACTGCAACCATAATAACGTGACAGAAGTACATGTATATGAATGATCCTTTTTCCAGACACACCAGCTAAATACATAAAAAAAAATGTTGCAGGGGACTTTGAAAAAATGTACTTGTTAAACGGGGATAACTGATGACCATTAAACGCCCAGAAGCAGCCAAAAGTAAGCAGTGCAGGAATTTAAATGCTTTTGAATTTAAATCATACCATAGTTTAAAAGTATGGAAATTATTGTGAAGATGACAATCTGTTACTGTACGGTCGGTCGCTGGCAGGAAAATGAATTTTAAAATTTCAATTTCAAAAGTTGCCAGGTCACTCTAGCTTTTGGTCGTTTACCTAATTTTAGAATTAATTTTCTTGCCAACGACTAACATTAAATTTTGGACCGAACGCACAACAAAATATTGTGATCTTCGCTATAATTCCATGCCTTTAGTGGTATAATTTAAATTAAAAAGCATTTTAACCCCCTCAATGTTTACTTTTGGCTGCTACTGTGCCTTTTGTTTGAATGGTGTTGTAGGCCGCTTTCAACATTATTTCAGTCATATCAAGGCGACAGTTCACTAATTCATGTTTGTTCTGTGTTTCATTAGTACTAGGCTGGGGCTGTGAGTTGTCTTTCCCAAGGACACTCCCACGAAAGACACAATGCTTCCGGTAAGGCTGGATCTCACTCATGGCCTCTTGGTTACGAGTCCTACACTTTACCACCGAACCACACAGGACCCTAATGAATGAATGAATGAATTGATTTACACATTTTGTATTTAGTAAGTTACAACAACAAAAAAGTTTCTCTCTGTCTCTCTCGTTCATTTTTTTTTTTTTTCCTCCGCTCTTTCTCCCCTGACAATGCGTTTATATATTTTATTTATAGACATATGTAACTTAGTCCCTCTCCCCCTCTCTCTCTCCCTCCAAAATGAATTACACGATCACAGAGAAAAAATTGTGGGAAAGGGAGAAATGCGCATTTCCTCTTTGACCCCCAGTGTTTATGAGTGTGATCTGATGCAAGACGAAAACAGTCGCCTGTTAGATACTGTGCTAACCCTTATCCTGCTAAATAAGTCAAAAGAAAATTTCATGCTGATAGCTAAAACCCAAATTTTGCTCATGCACAGGTATTTTTAGGGAAGAAATATCTCCTTATCCCACAGTGTAGATCCAAGACCAGACTGCACGTTCTATGCAGTCTGATCTTGATCTACACCGTCCGCAAAAGGTCCTTGGGTCGTGCTTAGAAGCCTAATACGTGTAGTTAAAATATAAATTACATGTACGTCCCATACTCGAAAATGTTAACCACCGTTGCCTAGGTGAAAACTGGTCTGTAGCGGCTGGCATAGACCCGAGATCAGACTGCACAGAACGTGCAGTCTTATCTTGGATCTACAGTATAATCATCTGCTTCTTTACGCAATCATTTATCACAATCGAAATTTCTGGATTTCAGTGAGATTGTATTTTTTCAGCTGTCGAAAGAAGTCTAGTTTATGCAACACAAATGACTACGATTCAATTTGGACAAGTCTAAAACCCTTGTCGTCTAGTAAAGGGTGCAAAGTCTTTTACATATAGGCGCCGAAAATTCGTGTTTTCGCTTGAGCATGTTTTTGTGAAAAGTCAGTCGCTTATCAGAGGCTCCACATGTCTGTTTGACTGGTAAACTGTTTCGAAACGAAGCCTTCCTGCTCCATACCTAAACAAATGGCTTGTTAGATTTTTTTTTGTTAGTGTGTTTGTTTGTTTGTATGTTTATATGTCTTAACCCTTTACTGGACAATCCAGACCTGAAACGTTGGTATTTGTTTGTCATAGGATAGAAAACATCGCGGGAAAAGGAGAAAATGCTGGTAACCAGCGTTTTCTCCTTTTCCCACATTGTTTTCAAAAGGCTCTTTCTTCATACTCGTCGAAAAAAGGGGCTGTGTGGTATAGGGTGAACAGGGAAAGCATTCCCACGTGACCGTCCTGTCCAACCCTTTTTTTTTCACCATGCAAAATGCATTAACTCTTCGAGCTCCTGATAAACAAAATACAACTTTTTACGCAGGTTTAAAAAAAAACAAAGTACTGAAAATTCAATGATATTCTGGGGACTAAATTCAGCTGTCAGTGTGGATCCAAGATTAGACTGCAAGTTTGTCAGTCTGATCATGATCTGCACTGGCCATAGGAGCAACTCGAGATGCAACCGACTTTCTTATGGATTTATATCCCCTCCCCCCCCCCCTTACTTTCATATGCAAAGGGTAAATTTGACCCGTTTCCGCGATTGCTCTTGTTCAAAAACAACGCGACAAAAGAATTAAGTGCTTTAAATATTATATTTTTCTGTCTGACTGAAAGTTTGACAGAATTGCATTATGAGGTAAAAACATCAATACTATTTTGGGATACAAAGAAAACTATCCCACATTACACGCACGTTAGAGTTAAAATTCGAAGTAATAGAAAGTTATTTTCTTTGAATCAATAATAGAAAACGTTGTGGGAGAAAGAGAAATTTCTTTCAACAAGCAGCCGCGTCTATTTTCCAAATAACAAGCAGTACCTCCTTTTAGTTTAAGTGCGTATAAGGTACTATTCTGTATAATACTGTTGTCGTTATGGGTAAACCCTTTCTCTCCCATGTTAACTCTACAAAAGGACAAAATTATAGACCAGTCCAAACTCAAAGCGTTTGCAGACAACAAATAAATACTCAGATGATAGGATTTGCTTTTGACAGTGTTGAAAACATGGTGGGAAAAGGAGAAAATGCTGGTTACCAGCATTTTCTCCTTTTCCCACTATGTTTTCAAAAGGTTTCTCCCAGCGGGCCGTTGACTCTGTTTAGTAAAGTGAGAGTAATAAAGGCAATTTCATGCTAGCATTTTTGCCATAATTATCTCACAAAATCGCAAACAGTGTACATCATCTATTGGGCTGAAAGGTTAATGCAGTCTGGTCTTGCTTACTTTATTCGCTATGTACAGAATGAATACAGGCCGTTTTGGTCCCAGAAGGTCCTAGGCCAAAACATGTTGTGTAGGAAGAGATCAGTCTGCTTAAATGTGCAGCCTGAAAATTGCCTACATTTCTTGTTAAATAAGGAGCTTGATAAGGGACTGATTGGGCTGTATTTCTATTCTATATATTATTTTATTTGGCCCGAAAGGCCCTAGGCCAAAACGTCCGGAGCCAAAACGTCCGAGGCCAAAGCGTCCGGCGGGACCAAATCGTGCGCTCACCGCTGTATGTATAGCACACAATTTATATTGTGGCCGTTCTCTGCAATTTAACTCTACCAAACGACAAAATTCTGGACTCGACTAAACTGAAAGCATTTGCAGACGACAAAATAACAGAAGTTCAAATGATGAGTTATGTGTTTGATGAAATAGAAAACATTGAAGCAAAAGGAGAAAATGCTGGTTACAAACATTTGCTCCTGTAGCCCACAACGTTTTCAAACTTGCGCCTTCTTCTTCGGGGTCTTTAAAACTTAGGATTGGTGAAGAGTTAACCCTCTAGCGAACGATTCCGATGTTTAACAATCCTGACAGAGAAAGCTTTTGAAAGACTCTAGTAACCAGCATTTTCCCCTTTTCCGAGGATGTTTTCTTCCCTTTCACAAGCCATTTCAATCTTTTGCGCCACATCTAATCAGTTTTCTGCGAATAATTTCAATTTGGATCAGTCCAAAACTTTGTAGACTGGTGTTTAAGGTTAGGGGTTATCTCTTTACCGGATGCTAAAATTTAGCTCTTTACCACACGAGAAAAATGTAGACCAGTCCAAATTGAGAGCATTTGCAGACAACAATTTAATTGTGACTCAAATGGGGAATTTTGCCTTTGATATGGTAGAAAACATTGTGGGAAAAGGAGAAAATGCTGGTTACCAGCATTTTCTCCTTTTCCCACAATGTTTTCAAAAGGTTTCTTCTTCAGGGTTGTTAAAAGTCGGGATTGTGTGGTAAAGGGTTAAACACTAAATCGTTTTCAGTAGACTAATTACTTGGGGCACGATTCGTTGTACTTATATCAGAATGGGAAGAAAACATTGTCGGAAAAAGAAGAAAATTCTGGATACAAGCATTTTCTTCTTTTCTCAGGATGTTTTCGTAAAGCTTTCACGGTCAGGAACGAAAGGGTTAAACTTTTCACCAAACAACAAAACTCTAGACATGTCCAAACGGAAAAGCATTTGCAGGCGGCAAAATAGATATTACTCTAAAAATTGAAATTTGTTGTTGGAAGGATGGAAAACATTGTGGGAAAAGGAGAAAATGCTGGTTTACCAGCATTTTCTCCTTTTCCCACAATGTTTTCAAAAGCTTTTTGCCTCAGGTTCATTGAAAGACGAGAGTGTGTGGTAAAGGATAAAGGGTTAAGGAGTGGTTTCAAACCTCATGTTTAGGTCAGAATTGATCCAGCGCTCCTTCCTGTACCTTTTACCCTCGAAATAAGTGCTATGAAACTACCAAGCCGATAGTATAAAAACCAAAAGTTGCTTTTTGCCAAAGATATTTTTTTTTTTGGGGGGGGGGGAATATATCCCCTCATATAACAGTGTAGACCCAAGATCAGACTGCACGTCCTGTGAAGTCTGATCTTGATAAACATTGTCCGTAAAGTCTGAATCGCGCTCTGCAGCTTTAGGGTTAACCCTTTACCCGCTAACTTCAAAACACGCCCCAGCTTTCCTTCACATCACAATTTTATCCTTGCTCTGTGAAAGAGGGATGTTCAGTGCATTAGCCTTTTACCACACCACAAAATTTTACACCTGTCCAAATTGAAAGCATTTGCAGACAACAAATTAGATATGGCTCATATGGGGAGATTTTGTCTGTAAAAAGGACAGAAAACATTGTGGGAAAAGGAGAAAATGCTGGTTACCAGCATTTTCTCCTTTTCCCACAATGTTTTCAAAAGGCCTCTTTCTCAGGGTTGTTAATACTCGGGATTGTGTGGTAAAGGGTTAGCAAACAGTATAGACTCGTGTCAGCCCGAGCATTCCGCACAAGCTGATATGGGTCGTATTTCTTTTTTTGCTATATGTAAATTTTCTCAATGTTCAAGGACCATTCTACCTCGCGATTCAGTCGGTTGTCAGACAAAATGGATTTTATGGATCCATAATTATGTGATGACTTGCTTAGTGTAATGCATCACGGAGATGCATTAAACCCCCTTTTGCCACAGCGCCAGTCATCAATGGCTATTTGATCTAGCAAGCATTTTTACATTTTTTTCTTTACCTTAAGCACACTGTTTTTGTTTTGTTTTTTTCATTTTTTTTTTAAGACGGGGAAAACACGACCCTGTAAACCTGAACAGCAACTAAATATGACTTGTACATGTATTTCACTTTTTACGACACGACAAAAATCGTCTTGTCCAAATTGGAGGCATTTGCAGACGATAAAATCAATTCTTGCTCAAATTATGGAGTTTATGTCACAAATGGTTGAAAACATTGTGGGAAAAGGAGAAAATGCTGGTTACCAGCATTTTCTCCTTTTCCCACAATGTTTTCAAAAACTTTCTTTCTCAGGGTCGTTAAAGCACGGTACTGTGTTGTAAATGGTTCACTTGTGAGGCGGTAATAAAACTCTGCTTCCCTTTGCAAGTAAGGCGACGCGAATGTTTCGCGGCGAGTGCCGACGATTATTTGGGTGAAATTAAATATTTTTCTATTTCCAAGTCAAGCCCAACGTGTCTGCCGTATCCGAACTGATAGAATTTCCATCCGGGCGGCTTCCCACAGAAAAAGCTATTGATTTTAGATTGGACCACAGAGCATTTGGATGGTCGGCCGACGTTTTCTGCCACTCGAACAGTTTATTCTCTTTATCGCACAATCCCGAGTTTCATCGACCCCGAGAGAGACGGCCTCTTGAAAACATTGTGGGAAATGGAGGAAAGGCTGGTAAAAAGCATTTTCTCCCATATCCCACAAAGATTTTCTGGCCCTTCCAAGGACAACTTTTATCAATTAAATCACATAATAATTTATCTGCAAATGCTTTGAATTTGGACAAGCCTATGATTTTGTCTGGTGAATAGTTATTCCTATTCTATCAATTTGTCCCTCACAGTGTCAGGTTGCTTCAGGAGATAAAATAATCAAACGTTAAATAATAAAATTCTAGAATTTATTCTCACATCGAGATTTAAACGTACATGTGTCAGTCAAGGGCACGAAACCGACTTGTTTACGGCGAAACCATTACCCTCTGTAACAAGTGAGCAGCAGACGACGTAAAAAAGATCTTCTTAAACAAAGAAAAACACCAAGAATGAA
Source organism: Tridacna gigas (assembly GCA_945859785.2). Classification (NCBI taxonomy): domain Eukaryota; kingdom Metazoa; phylum Mollusca; class Bivalvia; order Cardiida; family Cardiidae; genus Tridacna; species Tridacna gigas. The sequence continues at coordinate 8,846,710 of OX244029.2, read as the reverse complement.
GATTGAATGCGAAACATTGTGACAGATATAACATAGTTCCGAACGACCATTTTCTCCCTTTTCCATATTGATTTTTCGAAAGTTGTGTGCCAGACAGCAAAAATCCACAGGAGGTAAAATGTGTTAACACGATAATAACTAAGGGTGACGAACGCTTATTTCTGTGAATATTCGGTTTGAAAAACCCTTTACCACACAATCCCGAGTTTTTGCGATCCTGAGGAAGAAGCTTTTGAAGACATTGTGGGAAAAAGGAGAAAATGCTGGTGACTACCATTTTCTCCTTTTCCCACAATGTTTTTTTCCCCTATTTATTCAAGGACAAATACTATCACTTGAAAAACACTTAAATTTGTGGTCTGTAAATTCCTCCAATATGGACGGGTCTAAAAATTTTCTGTGTGGTGAAGGGTTAACACTTTACCGTACACCAGAAGTTTAAACATTTAGCATCTACAGACGACAAATCATTCTTAGCTCAAATTATAATGAAAATATTGCGGGAAAAGGGAAAAATGCCGGTTACCACCATTTTCTCCTTTACCCAACTATGGTATCTCTTAATGCCTTTAAGGTCGTGAAAACTCCCGAGTTATTTCGGTAAAGGTTAACTGTTTACCACACAATCCCGACTTTTAACGACCCTGAGAAAGAAGCCTTTTGAAAACATTGTGGGAAGAGGAGAAAATGCTGGTAACCAGCATTTTCTCCTTTTCCCACAATGTTTTCTAGCCTTTCCAAAACAAGTTTCAAATTTTCAGTCACATTTATTTTGTCGTCTGCAGTTGTTTTCAATTTAGACTAGTCTAAAAATTTGTCGTTTGGTAAACGGTTAATGCGAGCCTAAAGGGCGTTTCTCAAAACTTCTGTTGTTTGTGGATTGTGTGTGTAGGTCATGATGAGACTACCTGAAATCATATAGAAGATCTACGCTGTCCGATCCGTTTTTAGCTATAAACCGACCGAAATGTTCAGCCTTGGAATCCAACTTTTTTTTGTCCTATTTATTTAGAGCAGTTTCACTCTAGCAGACGACACTACTGTGGGCTTTCCAAATTGAAAGCAGCTGCAGATGTTAAATTCAATATGGCTCATATGACGACATTTGTTTCATGAAAAGAAAGAGACCGTTGTGGAAAAAGTAGAAAATGTTGGACAGAAGCATATTCTCTTGTTTCCACAATGTTTCCAAAGGCCCCCTTTATCTCTCCGATTACTTGGTAAAGGATAAATGAAGGGATACATTCATGTACATTGGGATTTGACGTTGTTTTCTAAAATTTAACAAAATTTTCCTGAATATTGATCAACAAATGAGGCAGACAAGAGCATCCAACCTCATAAATGATAGAAAAAACAAAAGTTCAGAAATTTTGCTTTTCGCCTTTGTGTACAGAGACATCGGCACGTATTTTTTATCCCACCCTTTACATTCCCTCTTCCCTCACCACACAAAGCAACGCTATGGAGGTTTGGACAAACCCAAGTCGATATAACCCTTTCCCAAAGTATCTAATGTTTCTAACTCTTTACCAAACGACAAAATATTACACTTGTCTAAACTGAAAGCGTTTGCAGACGATTGATATTGCTTGGATGTTTAGATTTTTCAGCGATAGGAGAGAAAGCATTGTGTGAAAAGAAGAAAATGGTGGTTACCAGTATTTTCTCCTTATTCAGTGATGTGTTCATAAGTCATTTTTTCGCAGGGTCCTTCAAAGTAGGGATTGTTTGGTAAAGGATTAAAACCGCGTAGATTACGCCTTTTGAAAACATTGTGGGGAAAAAGAGAAAATACTGGTCACCAGTATTTCTCCATTTCTCCTTTTCCCACAATGTTTTCCATTATTTCAAAGAAATGTCCTTTTATTTCAGCCCTTTTCAACTTGTAGTCTACAAATTATTGTTTTTAATCTGGCAAGTCCAAACCTTTGTCTAGTATAGTAATATTTCCAAACTAACCACCAGTTTGAACAACAAAATCTGCACTCGTAACAACCCCCCCCCCCCCCCCCCCCGCGTCAAACTTACGAGAAAGGACAGAAAAGTCATATTTTATTAGACACTTTCTCTTCTCCTACAAAGATGTTTCTTTCTTTTAGCAAAAGTACTGAAATACTGTGGCAAAGGAAGAAGACAAATTTCGTTTCGACTTACAAGTACATGTATTTCTCCTTTCCCATGTAGATTTTAGTCCTGTATGAAACCCTAGTCTATCCATTTTTCCAAGATGGTTCGTCCAAGTCGTGTCTTAAAAATTTTATCAAACGTCAAAATTTTAGGATTGTCCAAACTGAAAGAATTTGCAGACGACAAAATAAATGTGACAAAAAACTGAAACTTTTTGGAAAGGTAGAAAATGTTGTGGGAAATAGAGAAAATGCTGGTTACCAGCATTTTCTCCTTTTTCCACAATGTTTTCAGAAAGCTTTCTTTTCGAGGATCCAGAAGCTCGGAATTGTTTGGTTAAGGATTAATTTGTTCACTACCATTCGGTAACTTGTTAAACAGCTTTTGCAGACTGCGTAGATTGAGATCAGACGGCAGAGAGCGTGAGTCTGATCTTGCTTCTATACTGTCCTCTAAAGAAAGACTCAATTCGTCTGCTGTTGAAATTTTCGCGTAATCCTCGAAAAAACTCGAATAATGTTCGGCGGCAGCAAAAAAAAAATTAGATGGTCCTGCGTGGTGTAAAGGGTGAGAAATACACAGCCAGGTCAGGGCCTCAGTTAGTTTACCCTTATCCCCAGAAACTTTCAACCTAGCAAAACCCTATACCTTCTATGTAGTTTTGCATCGTTTGGGTTTCAACTACTCAGTCTGAAATTTCTAGATGTTTATATCTATATAATTATCATATTCTTCGGACAGATAATACACTTTAAATAGAAATACTGCATGAATGATGAAAAGATGGGTGGGGAGAGAGAGAGGAGAGAGAGAGAGAGAGATGACGTTATTTTTAACCCTTTCCCACACAATCCCGGGTTTTAACGACCCTAAGGATGAAGCCTTTTGAAAACATTGTGGGAAAAGGAGAAAATGCTGGTAACCAGCATTTTCTCCTTTTCCCACAATGTTTTCTACCCTATCCAAAACAAATTCCATCCTTTGAGTCGCATTTAAATTGTCGTCTGCAAATGCTTTGAATTTGGAATGGTCCAAAATTTTGTCGCTTGGTAAAGAGTTGATTAATGTCTTTTTTGACTCATTCTTACTTGGCTCAAATAGGCTACAGTATGTGTTAACTTACGCTAGGACCATTGAAAGAAAAACGAAATTCGTATTTTGAACGGAAATCTGCCGTCTTACAGGCCTTCGTCCTGAGTCTTAAGAAACATTTTGCAAGAGGTGAGCTTCTTTTCTCGAAGGCCTATCAAATTTTCATAGTTTCAGCAATGAAAAAAGAGGAACAGTCAACTAAGTGTTTCCTTGCCTAATGTCTTTTCTCTAAGACCCATGGCTTGCCAAGACCCCCCCCCCCCCTTTTTTTTTTATTCTGCTTTTTTTTGGGGGGGGGGGGGGAAGAATGGGGAAAGGCCAAATTTTCTCGTTTCGTGGAAAAAATCTACGGAAGAACAAATTGCATATCGATCGGTCAAAGAAGGCCCAGTTTTCGTAGAGCGATTTTCCGTCTCCCTTTTTTCTCTCCGCTCCTTTCTCCATCCTTTCACCAGAAATTCCTTACTCTTAACGACCCTGAGGAAGAGGCCATTTGAAAACATTGTGAGAAAAGGAGAAAATGCTGGTAACCAGCATTTTCTCCTTTTCCCACCATGTTTTCTACCCTATTTTAGAAAAAAAAATCCATCATCTGAGTCATAATAGATATGTCGTCTGCAAATGCTTTGAATTTGGACAAGTCTAACTGTTCGTCGTCTGATGAATGGCTATGGAAGGAGAGGAGTTTAGAGGTCGTTTTCAAATGACTGAGTTAGTATTTGTTTGTTTTCTTTCATCGTAATGAGCTGTTTTTTCACTCTCTACCAAACGACAAAATTTTAGACTCGACCAAACTCAAAGGCATTTGCAGACGACAACTTTAGGGTAGCTCAAAAGATGATTCCGAACGAGGACATCGACGAAGAGGTACAAAACATTGGAGAAAGGGGAAAATGCTGGTTACCATTTTCAACAATGTTTTCAAAAGCCTTCTGTTTCAGGGTCCATGATGTAACCATTCACCACACAATTCCGAGTAGTTTTAACGATCATGGGAAAGAAGGCTTAGAAAACATTGTGGGAAAAAGAGAAAATGCTGGTAACCAGCATTTTCTCCATTTGCCACAATGTTTTTTACATTATCACTGCCAGAAACCATCATTTATGGACTACATTTTTTTCTGTCGTCTGCAAATGGTTTGAATTTGGTCGAGTCCAAAATTTTGTCGTTTGGTAAAGAGTTAAGACACGGGGTTGTTTCGTCAGGAGGTTAAAACCCTTTCTCCACACTGTATGAGAAATTGTTTGGGCAAGTGTCTCGGATTTGTGTCTGAAAAAAAAAAAAGGATTCCGCTCGTTAAAACCCTTTACGACACAATCCCGTGTTTTAACGACCCTGAGGAAAAAAGACCATTTAAAGCTAAGCGGTAACGCTTAAAAACTGCAGTCTCCCCCTTTTCCTACAATGTTTTCTATCAGTTCGCATACATGTTACAATACTAAAGCCAATTTCAACATGTCGTCTGCAAATGCTTTGAATTTGGACAGGTCTAAAATAGTGTTGTTCGGTAAAAAGGTTAACCTTTATCTCGCTGTACGTAACTCTTTACCGGACGACAAAAATTTTAGACTTGTCCAAATTGAGAGCATTTTCAGGCGACTGTTTTATACCTATAGTGGATGAAATGCTGAAGTTTGTCTTTAAATGGTAGAAACATTGTGAGAAAAGGTGACAAAGCTTATTACCAGCATTTTATCCTTTTCCACGATGTTTACCAGGCCCGTCTTCGTCAGGGATGTAAATATAAACATGGGAGAGTTTGGTGAAGAGTTTTCACCCTTTAACACACAATCCCGAGTTTTAACGACCCAGAGAAAGAAGCAGTTGGAAAACATTGTGGGAAAGGGAGAAAATGCTGGTAACCAACATTTTCTCCCTTTTCCACAGTGTTTTCTACCGTTTAAAAAAAAGTAAAGGTTAGCTTTGGACCACATTCAGATGTTACTTGTATGCTTAATGTTTTGAATTTGGGCAAGTCTGGATTTTGTTTTGGCAGATCTGGATGTGAAATAATCAACGATCTAGGCTACTAAACGTTGTAAGAATCCACATAATATAATAATAAATAGTCATTCAACAGCTTGAAACATTAATTTAAAATCGAAAAGAGCATATCAAGATCAGACTGAACGGACCTGCAGTCTTATCTTAGATTCTTCTCTGCGCCCGAGGTCGCCACACAGAATATCGGTAAACACTTACGATTGTCCGGCAAACGTAACGCAGTATTTTTGAATGTTCATAACTTATTTTCTTGTAAAAGGTTGAGAATCAAAATCATCAGTCTCGAGTTTTTTCTATGCAGAATTTTTCGGTCTCGAAATATTAGCCTCAGATTTGAAGCATGTATTGTTTTGCCGCATAACGAAGACAACCCAAGGTGAAAAGGGTTAAAGCATCCGTAGTAAGGCCACCATTTTAAGCGAATTCCCGAAATATATGTATTATTGTTGAATTTTTGACACGGCAGACAGCGCGGATTAATATATCTGTATGCACCTATATTTCCTTAATGTGCTATTATTAACGAGCAAAACGTTGAGAAAAATAAATAAAAACAGATTTTAAGATGATAGAAACGTAAAATTTATAAAAGATATAGTCTTGCACAATATTTTTCCATTAAAATTTTCGCACTTATTTTTATGGAAAAATTGTCTTACTGTGTTAACAGGTTTCCTTCATTTCACCGAACTTGGCGGCGCGAAAGGTGTTGAGGAAACAAGTGAAGAGGACTTAGCAAAAATAAAATTTTAATTATGGTGATGGCAGATAGATACGTGGAGGATATACGAAATGGAAGAAGATATAGGGGTGCAAGTCCGTCTAATATATCATCAGATGACAGTAGCGACGATGACGAGAGGGGTAAGTTTGCTCAAGGTTTTGTTTCGTTTCGATAACCAAGTGTTTCGTTCCTGCAGAGAAAGAAAATTTATAATATGAACAAAGACATGACAATGTTATATTTTTATTTGCAGGTGGTGGAGGTATGCGAGTTGGTGGCGACTATCAAGTGAAAGTTCCACCCTTTGATCCCGGTAAGTAGAAATAATTCATTTCTTTCCAAAATTATTTGTGGAACCTCAGAAGGGCCTCATGGTCGCTTTCCAACAGGGTAAAGGGAGAGAATCCTTTTCACACTTTGGTCCGGCTAAAATGAAGCATAACTATCTAAAGCCAGTAATGTTATAATAATCAAATGAAGCAGTAGACAATAAATATTAGACTGTTAATATAAAATTCTGTATTAGTTTTTGTAAACACTTAAAAATTGAATCAATGTCAACCATAACAACAGTGCACATGGGAGTAAAGGATTTTTGACCCATGAACTATAAATGTCTTCAAGGAAGAATGTCTTCTTAATTTTTTCTTTATCAAAAAATGTAAGCTTTTAGTCTAGTAATAGATCTATGATTTCTAGAGTGAGAAGGCTCCATTTTTCTTTAACTCTTTACCTCACGACAAAATTTTAGACTGGTCCAAATTCAAACCATTTGCAGACGATAAAATAAATGTTACTAACAAATTGAAATTTGCTTTGGAAAGGGTAGAAAATGTGGGAAATGGAGAAAATGTTGGTTACCAGCATTTTCTCCTTTTCCCACAATGTTTTCAAAAGGCTTCTTTCACAGGGTCATTAAAAGTCGGGATTGTGTGTGGTAAAGGGTTAATGAATTTCTGTTTTGTTATCAAGGAACTGCTTGCCTCATGAAATAAAAGCATCTCTTCATTAGTCCAGTCAAAGGCTTTTTCTTCTCTGGGTCTGTAAAACTTGAGATTGTTTGGTAAAGTGTCTACTCTTTACCAAACAGCTAAAATTTAGATTAATCCGAATTCAAAGCTGTATGTTGCAGACAACAAATCAAATGTGGCTCCAGTGATAGAATTTAACCCTTTACCAAACGACAAAATGTTAAGACTTTTTCAGATTGAAAGAATTTGCAGACAACAAAATGAATGTAATGCAAAAGTTGAAACTTATGTTGGGAAGGGTAGAAAATATTGTGGGAAAAGGAGAAAATGCTGGTTACCAGCATTTTCTCCTTTTCCCACAATGTTTTCAAAAGCTTTCTCACATGGGGTCATTAAAAGTCGGGATTGTGTAGTAAAGGGTTAACTCTGAAATGGTAGAAATCATAGGGTAAAGGAGAAAGTGCCATTTACGAGCATTTTCACCAGTTCGCAATGTTTGTAAAGGTTTCTCTCAGGGGGTATTTGAAACCATAAAGTAATCATACAGTAACATTCAGTTAAAAAAGTGCTATATTTGGAGTTTGAGTGACAGGATGGTGGTTTTACATTGGTTGTGTTGGTGAGAAAGTCTGATGAAAAAGAAAAAGCCCTGAAACTGAAATATCAGTGTCTTTATTCCTCATGGAAGGGTCAAATTAGTTCATCAACCCTTTACCATAAAATCACTTAGACAACCCTGAGGGAAGGCCTTGGAAAAATGTTGAAAGAGAAGAAAATACTGGTAACCATAGGGTTTTCCCTGGCCCCGTTTCTTTAAATTTGGACCCCCCAAATTTTCTAAATGACCCCCCCCCCCCCCAATTTAAATGGTTGCCTTCTTTTGTTCATTTGAAGGGAGTCCAGTGATCCCCATAACGAAATCCAGGGAAAACCGTGTAATCAGCATTTTCTCCTTTCCTCACAATGTTTTATATTTTTTTCCAAGGCAAATTTCAATTTTTGAATTACATTTAATGTGTCATATTGGACTAATCAGAAATTTTGTTGTGTTGCAAAGGGTTAAGGGCTCTAGGGGTTGAATATTTGTAAACCCTACCAGAGATAAACTTTCAGGACTTTCATATTTTGAACATTTGCAGACAACTTACAATGGCCTGAAACTAAAATGATTGAATTTGTTGCTTAACCCTTTACCACACAGTCCAGAGTTTTAACAACCCTGAGGATGAAGCCTTTTTTGAAAACATTGTGGGAAAAGGAGAAAATGCTGGTAACCAGCATTTTCTCCTTTTCCCATAGTGTTTTCTGTCCTATCCAACACAAATTTCTTCATTTGCGCCACACTTACATTGCCATCTGCAAATGCTTTCCATTAGGAAAAGTCCACATTTCTTGTCCTGTGGTAAAGAGTTAATGCTTTTCCACACTAAAAAAGTTCAGACTTGTCCAAACCCCAAAACTTGGAACTGTATGGTATAGGATTCAGGGATAGAAAACATTGTTGTAGCTGGCAAAAATACTAGTTACCAGCACTTTTACTTTTTCCAGAATGTTTTCAAGTGTTCCTCAAAGCTCCAGATAGAAGGAGTGATTTTGATTTCAAAATTGAAAATATTAATCACTCTCCTCTAAACCCTTTGTTATGGGTACTTATTAGAATTGGCTCATCAAGATGATTCTTATGAGTACCCACAACATAGGGTTTGGAAGAGAAATAATAGATTTAGAATACTATCACTCCCTCTTACAAGGAGGTCTAGTTCTTCCTGACTCTGTACGCAATCCGAGTTTTAACTACCTTAACCCTTTCCCAGACGACAAATTTTGGACTAGTCCAAATTGAAAGAGTTTGCAGACGACAATTTTAAATTTGATGAAAATGGCAGAAAGGTGTCAAAAAGGGTAGAAAACACTGTGGGAGAAGGAGAAATTACGAGCAATTTCTCCTTTTCCCACAGTGTTTTCAAAAGACTTGTACTGCAGACACGTGAAAACCAGGGCTTGTTTGGGAAAGGGTTAAGAAACCTTTTGAAAATGTTATGGGAAAAGGAGAAAATGCTAATAACCAGCATTTTCTCCTTTTTCCATAATGTTTTATACCCTTTCAGATACAAATTTCACAATTTGAGCCACATGTAATTTGTTGTCTGCAAAAGCTTTGAATTCAGACGAGTCTAAAATTTTGTCCTTTGGTAAAGGGTTAAGGGTTATACCGACTCAAGATCTCCTAGTAGAGACTTGCAAAATTAATTGCACGGTTCATAAACTGCTTGTCATAACTATAGTTGCTTCTGCTGCCAGTTTAGATCAAGATCTGACTGTACAGAATATGGGGTTTGATCCTTGATCTGTACTGCCCACTTTGCCAGGACATTCTTGAAAAAGCAACTTTGAAATTGCATATTATTTGTGGACTGAAAATGTCTGTTGGGTTTATTCTGCTATCAAAGACTTAGTTTTGTCCAAGCTGCCACTTTCATGCCGAAAGGATGTGCCTGAAAAATACAAGAGCAGTGTTAAGTTCTTTAAGAATGTAGTCAAAACTGTACCTGCCCTGTTGTCCAAATTGTATTTTCATTCAAGATACTACTCTAGTTTGAGCCATGCTGTGTGTGTGTGAGTAAAGGGGGTTTAACCCTTTCCCAAACAAGCCCTGGTTTTCACATGTCTGCAGTACAAGTCTTTTGAAAACACTGTGGGAAAAGGAGAAATTGCTCGTAACGAGCAATTTCTCCTTTTCCCACAGTGTTTTCTACCCTTATTGAGACCTTTCTGCCATTTTCATAAAATTTAAAATTGTCGTCTGCAAACTCTTTCAATTTGGACCAGTCCAAAATTTGTCGTTTGGGAAAGGGTTGATGTATCCACAAAACATCTGATTCAGGGCCAGCCTGTGCAGTTCGCGCAGGCTGAGCTGTGTTGAAACTTTTTGCTATTTGTAAATTTTCTGCATGTCCAAGGACCGTTCTACCTTATGATTCAGTTAGTTGTTAGACAAAATGGACTTTATGGATTCATAATTATGAGGTGCAATAAATCTTTACCAAACGACAAAATTTTGGACTTTTCCAAATTGAAAGCATTTGCAGACGACAATATAATCGTGACTCAGAAACTGAAATTAGTTTTGGCAAGGGTAGAAAACATTGTGGGAAAAGGAGAAAATGCTGGTTACCAGCATTTTCTCCTTTTCCCACTATGTTTTCAAAAGGCTTCTTCCTCAGGGTCGTTAAAAGTCTGGGTTGTGTGGTAAAGGGTTAAACCCTGAACCACACACTTCTGACTTTAAATGACCCTGAAGAGAAAGCTTTTGAAAATATTGTGGGAAAAGGAGAAAATGCTGATGATAAGCATTTTCTCCTTTTCCTACTGTGTTTTCTATCCTGTCAAGGACAACATCTGTCATTTGAGCTACCTTCAATTTGTCCTCTGCAAACGCTTCTGACTTGGACAAGTCTAAAATTTTGTCATATGGTAAAGGGTTAAACCCCCCTTTTGCCAGAGCATGGCTCATTTATAAATCTGACACAAATTTTCTGTCGATGACATTGAACACATCCCTGTCAAGAATGACTGAGGATGTTGTTTATGAAAAACATGTGAAAACATTGTGGCAAAAGTTACATTGGCATATCATATAGATATTAATGTTTGAGTTCTATGAACAATAATTTACTATTACATGTTCAGCATGCCCATTCATGTAAAATCTTGTGTAAATCACATTAAAATACATATGTGCACGCAAAAAAAATTCAATGGTCAGGTACATGCTTGCAACCAAAATATGGAAGACGAAGGGAAATCCCATGTAAGACTTTAACCCTTTCCCAAACAAGCCCTGGTTTTCACGTGTCTGCAGTACAAATCTTTTGAAAACACTGTGGGAAAAGGAGAAATTGCTCCTAACGAGCAATTTCTCCTTTTCCCACAGTATTTTCTACCCTTTTTGAGAACTTTCTGCCATTTTCATCAAATTTAAAATTGTCGTCTGCAAACTCTTTCAATTTGGACCCGTCCAAAATTTGTCGTTTGGGAAAGGGTTATAAAGTATCGGATGTACTTGCTTTCTCACATTCTGGTGACCAGTTAGTTCATTAACTCAATTATTAATTTTACGTCGCCATTGAGGCCTTCGAGTTGTCGTTCGTTATTTGACTTTCTTAAGTCAAGTGTTTTTCATGGGAGTGTCCTTGGGCAAGACACTTCAGAGCCTTTGCCTAGTGCTGATGAAACCCAGGAAATATATGAATATGTGAGCTGTTGCTGTTACATGACTGAAATAATGTTGGATATGGCATAAAATGCCATTCAATTCTACAGTTACATTGTTTTGTTTGTTACCTTGCAGATGCCAAGCCAGAAAACAAGGCAGATGCCATACTAGTCTGGGCTCCAAGTCCTGACCTACAGGATGCTAAAAGTAAGTACCATAATTCTGTTCTGTGTTAGCATGCTTTTTATAATAGATGGAATGGAATGGGTTTTTTTTTTCATTCTAGATTTGTAGACTTGTCAAAATTGAAAGCATTTGCAGAAGACAAAATATAATACGGCTTAATTCTTTACCACAGCATTGCAACTTTTAACAACCCTGGGGGAAAAGGCTTTTTTAAAACGTTGTAGGACAAGGAGAAAATGCTAGTAACCAGCATTTTCTCCTTTTCCCACAATGTTTTCCACGCTTCTAAAAATAAATTTCATTCTTTTAGTCTCAATTGTTTTTTTGTCTGCAAATGCTTTCTGATTGGACAAGTCCAAAAACTTGTTTGGTAAAGGGTTAAATGATGGAATTTCACTTTTGAAATGGTGGAAAAGATTGGATGAAATGCAGACATTATGGTTACTAGCATCATGTCCTTTTCCCACATTGTTTACTGCCCTTCCAAGGCAAATTTCTATTTTTGAGTCACATTTGTCATCTGCAAGTGCTTTCAATTTGGACAAGTCTAAAATTTTGTCCTGTTGTAAAGAGTTAAACACAGGATTTTAAGGTAATTGGGCAATACTCTTCACCAAAAGCTGGTGTTAATGGTGCTTATTAACCCTTTACCATCTTGGCGATGGTCATGTGGGAAAGCAGCCAGTTGCTTGGAAAGAATATTGTGCGTAGTACTGGTAAAAGAAACTCCAGGAAAGCATGGATAGGTGCACTGGCGGCCGTGATATAACTGAAAATGGAGTTAAACACCATACAAAAAAAAAATTAACCCTTTACTACACAGTTCTGACTTTTAATGACCCTGTGGTATAAGGCTTTTGAAAACATTGTAGGAAAAGGAGAAAATGCTGGTCACCAGCATTTTCTCCTTTTCCCACAACATTTTCTACCCTACAAAAGACAAAAACTGGCAGTTGAGCAACATTAAATTTGTCATCTGTAAATGCTTTCAATTTGGACCCATCTACAATTTTGTCATTTGGTAAAGAGGTAAATTTGAATGGTGCTTGTATAAATTATTGAGTCCTATGTTATAACCACACTGGAGGCAATAAAGCTTTAAAAATAATATGGAAAAGGGATAGAATTCAGGAACTTGGTATTTTCTCCTGTTCCCACAATGTTTTCTCTCCCTCCCTTTTTTTTTGCCCAGTGCCATCATTTGAGCCACACTCAGTAAGTCATTTTAATTTCCCTCATCTTACAAAATATTCCTATGTTATATAGCCACATTGGGAATAAAAACTCTTGAAAGCATTGTGGGAAAGGGATAGCATGCTGCAACTCAGCATTTTCTCTTTTTCCCAGAGTGTTTTCTGCCCTTTTATTTACAAATTTCATTATTTGAGCCACATTATTAATTTTGTCATCTGCTAAAGCTTTGAATTTGGATTAGTCTAAAACTTTGTTATGAAGGATAAATCTTTACCGTACGACAGAATTTTAGTCTGGACCAGATATTAGATTCAGCTGAAATGATGGTAATTGTCTGTGAATGTGTAGAAAACCCTGTGGGAAAAGGAGAAAATGCTGGTTACCAGCATTTTCTCGTTTTCCGACAAGGGTTTCACAAGGTTATTTCCTAATGGTCGTTAAAACTCTGGACTGTGTGGGCTGAGCCCCATAGCTCAGTCCGTAGCGTACAGGACTTGAGAAAAGGAGGTCGCTGGTTCGATCCCCGGCTCGGCCAATTTCTTTCCAAGGATTGATGATAGTCATTGCAACAGGATTCATTCCTCTCCCACCGCTGACCATTGCTTCGACAATGGCTATGTGGGAAAGCAGCCAGTGGCTTGGAAAGAATATTGTGCAGAGTACTGGTAAAAGAAATTCCAGGAAAGCATGGATAGGTGCACTGGCCGCCACGATATACCTGAAATAATGTTGAAAACAGCGTTAAACACCATACAATCAATCAATACTGGACTGTGTGGTAAAGAGATAATCAAAGATATTATGCAATTACTTCTTAAAAGCAATTGCCATGTCTGGTAGCTCAGTTACATGTACATACAGGGCTTGAAACCAGGGATTAATGTTTGGAAATTCCAAGTTCAGATAGATGGGTATATAATAAACTCTGGTAGCCAGGATTTTACTGGAATGATCTTAACACTACCAAACAACAAAATTTAACACCAGCCTTTCAAAACAACAAATTAAAATGTGGCTGAAAAACTGAACTTTTGCCTTTTGAAGGACAGGAAATATTGTGAGGAAAGGAGAAAATTTTAGTTGCTGGTATTTTCTCCTTTTCCAACAAAGTTTTCAAAGGCTTTTTTTTTTCTGAAGGTCTCTTAAACTCAGATTGTGTTGTAAATTATTAAAAGGGGGCTATTCAGTTTTTTATCACACCATCAAACCTAGGAATTGATTTATCACTGAATTTAGGAAGTCAATAGTTGGCAAGCCATCGGTAAAGAAGAAAGACAACTGTTGGAAAAGAAATTTTTTATTGCTATTTTCTGAATAGTGTACATAGCCAGGATTTTCGGAAAAGTTTGTGAGAATGTCACATGGTCAACACATGTCAGTTATGTAAATTCAAGTATGGTGATCATGGCATCATTTTTCAGGTTTTCAGGGTTAACACAAAATTGTTTTTACAAAAAGGCCCTATTACTTTGATAGGGTAGAAAATATTGCAGGAAAAGGAGAAAATGCTGGTCATCAGTGTTTTCAAAGGCCTTCTCTTTCAGGGTTGTTAAAATTGGGATTGCATGGGAAAGGGTTAACCTATCATCCAACTATCCCAAGTTATTAACAACCCTCTGAAGTGTGGCTTTTGAAAACATTGTGGGAAAAGGAGAAAATGCTGGTAACCAGCATTTTCTCCTTGTACCACAATGTTTTCTATTCTTTTAAGGTCATCTTTATCATTTGAGTTACATTTCAGAGTTCCTGATCACGCAAAATCGTGCGTGAAACACGTATAAATGAAATAAAACACGTACAAAATTACAAACCTATACGTGAAATCACGCACAAAAAATAAAGAAGATCGCACAAAAAAAGTAGGAAACACCTGCATAGAACAGCTCACGCAAGTGCGATTTGCAGAAAATATAAATCATCGGAAACATTTTGGATTTCCAGCTTTCTATTTATAGAATATTTACATGATCGGCGTACTCGGTATTTATTATCGCGATCAATAATATTGCAGACTGGGACTCGTTTGTTTCCAAATAAATCCTTACTTCAGCTCTCCTTTGTTTAACGCAGTCGATAAAAAAGCGTTTTGTCGATGTCAACGTCTTTCGTCTGAAAACCTGTATTTGGAATATCTCAGAAATATAGGCCTACTTTAGACGCTTTCGGAATTCAGAATTCGGGTTCCCGTAGGCGAGCAAGGTACACTAGTTGTAGAACCATTCAAAATGTAGAAAAAAGAATTCAATTCATGCAGAAAGACTTATCCATAAATGAACAGACATGAAAGATTGATCGGTCCATAAAACGCGGAAACCCATGACACAACAAAATGCTCCATTTTACATTGTCCGATCACAGTCACTTTCTACTGTCTTTTCAGCTTTTAATAGGTGTAAGCTGTAAATTTCCACAAATATCTTGATATAACGAACTTTTTTGGTGCAAATCATCTGTATCGATTGCTTTGAGAATCATTACTGTCATAATCTCAAAATCAAATATGAAATCTAGACCCCCCGACCCCCCCCCCCCACAACTCAAGGGGTAAGTGTGTACTCCTGAAATAAAAAGCTAGTGGGAACACTGCATATTGAATACAGCAGTCTTCAGTCAGACTTCTACAATGTTTAATGTAGATAAGGCATGTGAAAAGATGAGCATAAAGACTACTAGTTAACACTTTGACAAACAATTCTTTAAGTGTCAGTTACGTTTAAAAATGTATATTTACATAGTAGATCTATATGATTGTTCTGCATCTGATCGAAAATGAGGCATTAAGTAAACAATTTAGAGTTGTGGGCATATTAATTTTTCTCTTTTAATTTGTACCCCCATTTTTTTTCTTATACCCCCATTTTTCAATTGTAGGGGGTACAAACCCCCAAATAAAATTTTCAGTGGGAACACTGCATTTACATTTTTGTCTGCATTTTGTTTGATTTTGGACAAGTGTAGAATTATGTGGTATGGTAGAGTTAAACACTTAACCCTGTACCACATGTAAACTTTTCCAGACCAAAAGCATTTGACACCAATATTAAATGTGGCTCAAATTGTAAAAGTTATCTTTGGTAGGCTAGAAAACTGTGGGAAAAGGAAGAAATGCTGGTTACCAGCATTTTTTCCTCTTTCCTTAATGTTTTCAATAGTCTTCTTGGTCAGGGTTAGTGGTCCTATCTAGGTGGTAAAGTGTAAGACTCGTGACCCTGAGGCCTAGGGTTTGAGCCTCGCTCGATCCACTGGGTTTTTCGTGGGAGTGTCCTTGGGCAAGACACTTCAGAGCCCTAGCCTACTACTGGTGAAACAAGAGAAATGCATGAACATGTAAGCTTTTTTTGTGATATGAAATAATGCTGAAAGCTGTGTAAAACATCATTCAATCAATCAGTCAGGGTTCTTTAAACTCATATTATGTGGTAAGGGTTAAAAAAGTGTATCGTGTGCCTTCTATTTACAGTTGAAGAGTACTTACATATTGCAAAAGAAAAGCATGGGTACAACATGGAGCAGGTGAGACTGAATGCTTGTCGGTAATATGGCTTTTATAAAAATAAGTTAACCATTTTAGGAAATAAGTTATTCATATAATAGAGGGAGATGTTTTTCTGGGAAAATATTCATGCTGGTGTACGTGGTAGTGTGTGATATGTTTGTATGTGGTTTGTATTGGAAATTTACACCATTTTAACAGCTCGGGTCATATCATGGCGGTCAGTGACACACCCTCGTGTTTCCTGGCTCTCTCACACCAGTACTGACACGACTTTCTTTCCAAAGCCACTGACTACTTTTCTAACATGCATCAGAGGCTAGAGGCCAAATATTGACGGAAAGAAAGTTTGCCTCAACCGGGTATCGAACTTGCAACCACAAACTCACAAGTCGGATATGCTAACCACTGAGCTACCTGGGTAGGCACATGATAGTGACAAGCAAGAAACAGTCCTGAGTGGAATATTACCATGGTTTCCTAGAACATGGTAGTGACAAGCATATTTTAGGTCAGCCTGCGCAGTCTGTGCATGCTGACCTGGGCCGAAACTTTTTGCAATTGGTCAATTTTCTGCATGTCAGTGGACCAGTCTATCTTTTGATTCAGTCAGTCATTAATCAAAATGGATTTTATAGATCCTTAATTATGTGAGGACTTGCTTGATGCATTACGGAGACTCGTTAAACCCCCTTTTGCTAGAGCATGACACTTTTAACTCTTTCCCAAACAAGCCCTGGTTTTCACGTGTCTGCAGTGCAAGTCTTTTGAAAACACTGTGGGAAAAGGAGAAATTGCTCGTAACGAGCAATTTCTCCTTTTCCCACAGTGTTTTCTACCCTTTTTGAGAACTTCCTGCCATTTTCATCAAATTTAAAATTGTCGTCTGCAAACTCTTTCAATTTGGACCCGTCCAAAATTTGTCGTTTGGGAAAGGCTTAATTTGACCTATATTGCACTGACTATTTCAGGCTCTTGGTATGCTCTTTTGGCACAAACATAACATAGAGAAGGCTCTTGCAGACTTGCCCAATTTTACACCATTCCCTGATGAATGGACAGTGGAAGATAAAGTATTGTTTGAACAGGCTTTCAGTTTCCATGGGAAAAGTTTCCACAGAATTAGACAAATGGTAAGTTGCTTTCAGAGTGATGAACAAAAGGAATGCTAAATTTATCATTTGTGCAACTGTCAAACTTAGTATGAAAGGCAACAGGTAATTGAACAGTAGTTGTTTGTGTATTCTATAATATTCTAAATGGGACACTGTTTAACTCTTCACCGAACAACAAAATTTTCAACTTGCCTAATCGAAAGCATCTGCAGACAACAATTCAAATATGGCTCAAGTGTTAGAATTTGAATTAGGGTTTAAAACATTGTGGGAAAAGGATAAAATATTGGCTACCAGCATTTTCTCCTTTCCCCACAATGTTTTCAAAGGGTTTCTTCCTCAGGGTTGTTACAACTTGGGATTGTGTGGTAAAGGGTTAAGAGAAAATTGACAAGTTGGTCACAATGCGGTTTGCTAGATAGCACAAAGCGATGGCAATTAACTCTTTACCACATAATCACGAGTTTTAATGACCCTGAAGAACAAGGCTTTTGAAAACCTTGTGGGAAAAGAAGAAAATGCTGGTAATCTTTGTTCTCAAAGACAGATACTGTCGTTTGTGCCCCATTTTTATTTGTCATCTGCAATTAATTTCGCTGAAGAGAGTAAGATGACAATAGTTTTGAGAAAATGAACTGTTTCGCACACAACAAAATCTGAGACTGCAAAATTGAAAGCATTTGCAGACAACAAATTAAATCTGGCTGAAAAAAAGATGTGAACCAGCATTTTCCCATTTGCCAACAATATTTCAAAAACATTGTTTGTCAGGGTTGTTAATACATGGAAAGGTTTGGTAAAGGGTTAAACATATTAAAAAAAAATTTGCTTGAAAGTCTTGCAATATTCACAATATGGAAGACCTCTTCACTGTTCCACATAGCCCCCTATAACCCTTTACCACACAATTGCGAGTTTTAATGACCCTGAGAAAGATGCCTTTTGAAAACATTGTTGGAAATGGAGAAAATGCTGGTTGCCACTATTGTCTCCTTTTCCCAAAATGTTTTCTACCCTATCAGAGACAAATTTCATTATTTTCAGCCACATTTGAATTGTCATCTGCAAATGATTTAAATTTGGACAAGTCTACATTTTTTTTCGTGCAGTAAAGAGTTGAGTTTCTTTTTGTGTATTAATAGCTTCCAGACAAGTCTATTGCTGCATTAGTCAAATACTACTACTCATGGAAAAAGACGAGGTCACGGACAAGTCTGATGGATCGACAAGCCAGAAAGTTTGCTGTGAAAGGTGAAAACGAAAAAATGTAAGTTGTGCTTAATACGACCAAAGCATAAAATAGGCTCCTGTAAATTGAAGATATTTGCAGAGGACAAAATAAAATGTCATTAAAATGACAGTATTAGTCTATGAAAGGATAGAAAACCATGTGGGAAAGGAGAAAATGCTGGTAACTCTTATTTTCAAAAACCTTTGTACTCAGAGTGTTTAAACTATGGATTGTTTGGTAAAGGTTTAAAAACTTTTTTCCACATGGAGTTGGATATAGAACCATTGGTAACATTTTAAGATGAAAATGTCACTGTGAGAAGAAATAATGTCTCGATAGGTGTGTCAGCCTCTTACTGAGCTGCAGAGCATATTTGTCTGTTTACGCCTTTGTAGTAGAAGATCAAGATAGGATTGCTCAAAACTTGCAGTCTGATATACACAGTCTGCTATACCACAGCATTCTAGATAAAAGCAACCTGAAATTGCAGTTAGATTTGGTTTTTCTCTATCTTTGACACAAATTGTTTATTTGTGTGTATATTGTGCTATGAGAATTAATGAGTATGGTACTGACTCCCAAATAATGTAGACTGAAGATTCACGTCTTTGTAATCTCCTCTTGAGATTAAACAGAAGTTAATTCACTACCTCTCTTTTACAGTGATGAAGATTCTGACAGTGGAAGCAGAAATAATTCAGACAATGAGGAAAATAAAGAGGAGGTATGGAAATCCAACTTCATGTTCCGTAGAAAGTTAAATTTGAAGTGATTATAAATTTGAAGTGATTAAAGTCTCTTGCTAGGTTTTAACTTGATAAATGTTTGCTCTAAAAGGATTTACACAGCTTTTTTAACTACAGAAACAATGCATGTCTACCAGCAGGCAACTTCTTTTGCCTTGCATGAGACCACTTTTGAAAACATTGTAGCAAAATTATAAATTGCTTGAAACAATGTTTTCTCAGATATTCATGTGTTAAATCTTAAGTCATTATCTGTATATAGATGAAATATTTTCTAAGTCATCTGGCAAATAAATGTTTCACAAAATAACATGTGAAATGGAAATGATTCTTTTCATCAAATCCATTTTTTGTCAGTACTTGCCTGAATTGTCTGATCTTGCCATTTCATATGAGGGCCTAGTTCTGTTTTCTCATTAGACTTTTAACATATTTTGTGCATTCTGAATTACTGACTGAAAGAAAGAATTGGTTCATACATAGTACACTTTGTGAGAAACCTTTGTTCTGTTTTCAGAAAGAGGAAAATACTTGTTTAAATTGTGGAGTGACTTCAACTCAGTTAAACCCAACACCTAAAGGCACTATGTGCTCATCATGCTATCAGTATTGGAGGTGAGTAGAACTGTAATTTACTATTAGCTCCCAAGTACTGCACTGCACAGGGTTGCTCTGTTGGGTAAAAGAAAGAGCAACAGCAAAGGATAAGTATAAATGTTTATTCCTGTACCATGCAATCCAGATTGTTGATGACCTTAATGAAGAAGGCTTTGGAAAAAAATAGGGAGAAAAGGAAAGAATACTGGTAACCAGCATTTTCTCCTTTATCCAGAATGTTTTCTTCCATTCCAAAGACACATTTCTGTTTTTGAACCACATTGATTGTTCAGTTTAGACCTTTCTGAAATTTTGTGGTTTGGTAGAGTTGAATGATAATCTATTATCTTAAATTTTTTTGAAATTACTTTTGTTTTCTTTGATCTTTATGTGGGCAGTTGTTAGCTTTGTCTCGTTTTGAGACAATTCTGACTTTTGCCTATAATAAAGATTCACATTGAACAGGTAAGAGAGGCATTACTCTGATTGCCAAAATTCTATGCTTTGAACCTTTCCTGTGACACTGTCTACTCTATATTACCAGTAGCTTGCATAAAAAATTGTAGTGATCGTGACCTCTGAAAAATTTGCTTGCTTGGTATTTAAAGAAGTTTTCAACAGTATTTTAGTTATGCCACTGCAGCCACTTTTTAGCTCACCTTAGCACAACGTGCTAAAGGTGAGCTATTGTGATCGCCCTATGTCCGTCGTCCATCAACAATTTCTTTAAACATCTTCTTCTCCTAAACCACTGGGCCAATCTTGATGAAACATGGCAGGGATGTTCCTTGGGTGAAGCTCTACCAAAATTGTTCAAAGAATTAAATTCCACCCACAACTCTGGTTGCCATGGCAACAAAAAGGAAAAAAAAGCAAAATCTTTGAAAATCTTCTTCTCTGAAACTAGAAGGCGCAGAGCTTTGATATTTGGTATGTAGCATCTCCTAGTGGACCTCTACCAAGTTTGTTCATTTGATGCCCCTGGGGTCAAAACTGGCCCCGCCCCAGGGGTCACAAGTTTGAGCATAGTAACAAAGAAGGAAAACTTTAAAAATCTTCTTCTCTGAAACTTGAAGGCATAGAGCTTTGATATTTGGCATGTAGCATCTCCTAGTGGACCTCTACCAAGTTTGTTCATATGATGTCCCTGGGGTCAAAACTGGCCCCGCCCTGGGGGTCACAATTTCCAACATAGGAACAAAGAAGGAAAACTTTAAAAATCTTCTTCTGTAAAACTAGAAGACATAGAGCGTTGATATTTGGCATGAAGCATCTCCTAGTGGACCTCTACCAAGTTTGTTCATATGATGCCCTTGGGGTCAAAACTGGCCCTGCCCTGGGGGTCACAAGTTCGAACATAGGAACAAAGAGGGGAAACTTTAAAAATCATCTTCTCTGAAACTGGAAGGCGTAGAGCTTTGATATTTGGTATGTAGCATTGCCTAGTGGACCTCTACCAAGTTTGTTCATATGATGTCCCTGGGGTCAAAACTGGCCCCACCCCGTGGGTCACAAGTTTGAGCATAGTAACAAAGAAGGAAAACTTTAAAAATCTTCTTCTCTGAAACTTGAAGGCGTAGAGCTTTGATATTTGGCATGTAGCATCTCCTAGTGGACCTCTACCAAGTTTGTTCATATGATGCCCCTGGGGTCAAAACTGGCCCTGCCCCGGGGGTCACAATTTCCAACATAGGAACAAAGAAGGAAAACTTTAAAAATCTTCTTCTGTAAAACTAGAAGGCATAGAGCTTTGATATTTGGTATGTAGCATCGCCTAGTAGACCTCTACTAAGTTTGTTCATATGATGCCCTTGGGTCAAAATTGGCCCTGTCCCGGGGGTCACAAGTTCAAACATAGGAACAAAAAAGGAAAACTTTTAATTTTTTTTTTCTCTTAAATGGGAAGGCATAGAGCTTTGATATTTGGTATGTAGCATCTCCTAGTGGACTTCTACCAAGTTTGTTCCAATTATGCTGCTTGGGTCAAAACTGGCCCAGCCCCTGGGGTCACAAGTTCGAACATGGGAACAAAGAAGGAAAACTTTAAAATTCTTCTTTTCTGAAACCAAAAGGTGTGGCGCTTTGATATTTGGTATGTTGCATCTCAGAGTGGACCTCTACCAAGTTTGTTCATATGATGCCCGGGGGTCACAAGTTCGAAGATAGGAACAAAGAAGGAAAACTTTAAATTTCTTTTTCTCTTAAACGGGAAGGTGTAGAGCTTTGATATTTGGTATGTAGCATTTCCTAGTGGACCTCTACCAAGTTTGTTCATATGATGCCCCTGGGTCAAAACTGGCCCAGCCCCGGGGGTCACAAGTTCGAACATAGGAACAAAGAAGGAAAACTTTAAAATTCTTCTTTAAAACTGGAAGGCGTAGAGCTTTGATATTTGGTATGTAGTGATTCTCTTCTAAGTTTGTTTGCCCATCTAAGCGCAACAAGTTCATTGAGTTCAAAATTGGGTCATCTTGGGTCATAAACTAGGTCACTAGGTCAAATTAAAGAAATACCTTGTTGGCACTCTTGAGGCCACATTATTTGCTCAATTGCCTTGAAAATTAGTTAGAAAGTTTGTCTTTATAAAGTCTCACATAAGATTAATTTGGGTCAACTTGGGTCATAAACTAGTTCACTGGGTCAAATTAAAGAAATACCTTGCTTGCACTCTGGAGGCCACATTTATTGCTCAAATGACCTGAAATTTGGCCAGAATGTTTGTCTTGATGAAATACCAGATGAGTTTGGATTTGGGTCACCTGGAACCATAAACTAGGTCACTAGGTCAAAATAAAGAAATACCTTGTGGGCACTCTAGAGGCCACATTCTTTGCTTAATTGCCTTGAAAATTGGTCAGAATGTTTGTCTTTGTAAAATCTCACATGAGTCTGAATTTGGGTCAACTGGGGTCATAAACTAGGTCACTTGGTCAAATTAAAGAAATAGCTAGTGGGCACTCTAGAGGCCACATTTATTATTCATATGATTTGAAAATTGGTTAGAATGTTTCTTTTGATATAGTCAAAGACCAGTTCAAATTTGGGTCACCTGGGGTCATAATCTAGGTCACTAGGTCAAATTAAAGAAATATCTTTAGGGCACTCGAGGCCACATTTTTTGCTCAATTGACTTGAAAATTGGTCAGAATGTTTGTCTTCATGAAATATGAGTTTGAAATTGGGTCACCTGCAGTCAAAAACTAGGTCACATGGTCAAATTAAAGAAAAACCTTAAAGGCACTCTACTAAGGTGAGCGACCCAGGGCCATCATGGCCCTCTTGTCTTCTTTGTTCATTCCTGAAGTTGCTTTACCAATTCTATGCGCAACAGTTCTTGCAAGTCACAGGTGGCTTTTCAAAAGAAGTGAGACAAGCTTCAGGGATAAGAGAGGATAGAGTCTTGTCACAATGACAGGTATAAATTCTCAGATAGAAATGTAGCCAAGCTAGAATTCAAACTTCAGCTGCTATAGCACAGCAGGTTACCCAGGGACTTGGCAGCTCTTCATATAGAACATTTTAGCTTGTGATTTGCATTAAAGTTGCCGAATATTAAGGGATACTTTGTAATTAACTTATTGAAAGCCAATTTAGCATATGCAATGAACATTGCAGAAGAACAGGTGTGATGAGGAGTATTGGACCAAAACGTCATGAACACGGCCAGCATCGACACAATCCTATGAAACATAAGCGGAAACCTCCACGAGGGATGTATCTAAACAGTGATGACATACAAGCTATGGTGACGGGGCCTCCAGGTCAAGCTGAGGCATTAATTAAATCTCTAGATGCAGAGTTGGTCACATCCAAACGAATGGTAAACCAGTTTTATAAAGAAAATTTTCTCTCTTAAACTTTTTACCGCTTGACAAAATTTTAGACATGTGGAAAAGGAAAGCATTAGCAGAGGCCAAATGTAATGTATCTTAAAAGATTAAATTCCTATTTGAAGAGTGCAAAACATTGCGAGAAAAGGAGAAAATGTTGGTTACCAGCATTTTCTCCTTTTCCTAAAATGCTTTGCATGACACCACATCAAAGTGACTGGATACTTACCAATATACCGTATATGCTCGACTACAAGACGCTCCCCCAACTTTGTGATTCCAAATCAGGAATTTCATTAATGACCTCCTGTAAGATGCAAGTAGACTTCATACTGACAGTAAGAATGCAAAAATTGTGATTATTCAACTGGAAGTATGCCACGCAGATATTACAATCTATAGCCTGGTATCGGAAGCACGTCATTCAAAAATTAGTCTCCTATGTCTTTGCCAATTGTATCTTGATTCAAGTCTAATTTCCTCTCAAAAATGGAACAAACAACTTTAAAAACTGTAATGCATAGACCAAACCACGCACAGTTTTTGTTAAAATAATCCTATTGGGTAAATTAGGCCTTCGATGGTTTGCTCTCTTATTGTTATTTATTAATGGGTATACAAAGTATACCTCGCCAATGGGAAAAGTTACACCAAAGTACTCTAGAATCTTGTGCCCAGTGCAATGTATTTTAACTCTTTACCAAACAACAAAATTTTAGACTTGTCCAAATTGAAAGGATTTGAATAGGAAAAATATCTGACTCAAAAATTTAAATTTGTTTTAACAGCATTTTCACCTTTTCCACAATGTTGCGAAAGAGTTTTTCTTTTTCGGGTCGTTAATACTACAAATTGTTTGGTAAAGGGTTAAATATCTATATGGCAAAAGATATATTTTGAGCCATCACAATAGAGACAGTAATGCTTGCTAATCTAAATTATCATAATCCACTATCCTGGTCATAAATTAAAGCTGACTGAGTAAAACTGGTGTTATCAGTACTAATTTATCGATTCAGTGGCTTGGTCAGTTCAAGCTGTAAAAGTTTAGACATCAAGCTGTAAATCTCCTAAAAAACAGGTATTGTCTGTGCTGTAAAACATGGACTGCAATCACAACCCTTTACTTCCTACCTCGATAATCAACTGATTAATGCTACAAAATCTCTCTTTAGATCTGAATGGCGCTGTGGAAATATTTGTCTCAGTTAGATTACTTGTGTTATTACATCATCCTAATTCCTTTCAGTGACAAAAATTACCAATTAAAGCATTTAATTTTGTGAAGTGATTCTTCTTTAAATTTTAGAATTATCAAAAGGGTCAATCAATACACCATACTTATCTAATATTTACCACAGTCAACTCGAGGGCTGTATTGTGTAACCTGATTGCTACAACAACAACAAGAGAAATAACTGCTCAGTGTGGAAATGGATTTAAAGCTAAGCTAACAAGTAAAACACGAAAAATGTGTATTCTAGACTTTTATTTCTTCACCACAAAGGGTAATTACAACTATTACTGAGTCAGCTTTACATCAGCGTGACTAGTTTGGGAGGTGGTTGTATCACTTTGTGTTGATCAGCAGATGGATTTTACAAAGTCCATTGATTATGTGCTTTAAGACACCCACCCTGCTTCAAGCTCAAAATTCTAGGGAAAAAAATGTGTCTTATAGTTGAGTATATATGGTAATCAAAATCACAGAATGTAACATTCATCTTTGAGAGTGAAATGATTCTAGTTTCATACACTATTGTCAGATTTTGAGAATTTTGGCGTAGCCAGGAATGAAACCTGCCACTTTTGGAATATTATTTCTTCAAATTACAATTAAACCATGCTCTGGCAAAAGAGAGTTTAATGCATCTCCGTGATTAATTATACCAAGCAAGTCATTGCATAATTATTGTTTAACAATCGCCTAATCCTGAGGTAGAATGGTCCTTGGACATGCAGAAATTTTACCAAAAGCAAAAAGTTTCAACACATGTCAGGCTGTGAGGACTGCACAGGCTGACATGGGTCAATACTTATTACCGATGCATTAAACCCCTTTTTCACAGAGCATGGCTTAATTGAAAAGGGGATCAGCTGTATGAACATTCTACAGGAGGTTTATCGTTCCAGGTACAGAATAACAAACAGATGATAAGTATGCAGAAACACAAGCTGGGTGGAGGCATTGATCAAGCCCAATTTGCTGACAGTGCTTCAAAAATTAACCCAAAATGGACAGACAACGAACTTTTATTAGCTGTTCAAGGTAACTGAAAATGCAATGCACATGTTGTAAAGGCCATTCGTTAATGTTAGGGAATGTTGGTTTCTTAATCCGTAACCACACAATGCCCAGTTTTAAAGACCATAAAGAAGAAGACTGTAAAAAACTACATGGAAAAAGGAGAAAATGCTGGTAAACAGCATTTTCTTCTCTTACTATATTATTTTCGAGCCTTCAAAAATCGCATTGCTATTTTTGAGTCGCATTTATCTTGTCGTCTGCAAATGCTTTCAATTTGGAGGTCTAAAATTTTGCTGTTTGGCAAAGAGTTTATGACAGACAAGTTAGTAATGATAAAACTGAAAAAAATGGTTGAATCAAAAACAGAGCTACAGATTAAGGATATGTTTTTGTATTCAGAATTTAGCTTGAAAATTCCCATAACCTTGGACACAGATGCTCAATAAAACTGTCTCATCAGGACAGATGTAACCTTCAGAGAGCCAAATGGACGAATTGTATGTATTCAGCCAGGAAATGTATTTATGCACAGTTATGGGAAGAATATTGCATAATAGGGTACTGTGAAGATTAAAGATCAGATTACAAATTTTGTGCAGCATTGATATCTTCATTGTCCAGTCAAGGAACTATATGTTTTGAAAGGCATCCATAGGATTTATGAGAAAATTAAATGTAGTGATGGTAAATTGACTGTAGCAATCCACTGAATATCTAGATCTTTGCAAGCTGGGCACAGTTACTGCAGTCAGTAACATACAGGACTTGAGAATGGGGGCTCACTGGTTCAAATCCCCAGCTCAGCAAATTTCGTTCCGAGGATTGATGCAGCAACGCTTTTTCAAACCCTAGAGGCAGTATTGGTTTTAATCAGCAATTTCTCCTTGCAGCACTTTCTTTTCACTTGAATTAATGCTAGGTCATGTTGATCATCAATATTTTACAAGGATGTCCAAGTCATCTGTTTCAAAATATGTTTATAGAGGCTATGACTTCTATAGCTCTGCGATCATTAAACGTGAATCTCATCAAATCTTTGCAGGAGTTCGACAGTACGGAAAAGACTTTGCAGCCATAGCTGAAGTCATTGGTACAAAGACCGAGGCAAATATCAGAAGTTTCTTTGTGAATTTCCGGCGGCGTTACAAGCTTGACGAACTTCTCGCAGAATATGAAGCGGAACATGGCATACAGTCCTCAAATGGAAGTCTAGATAATGAAATGGACTGTGTGAGTTGATCTTTGATACAGTAAATGTGCAAATTCGATTTTTCATGCCCATGGATTTTGAGAACATTGAAAGAGAACCCAATTAGTGTTGGGCTAGATTCAATAACAGACTGTATGGTTGAATCACGACATAGTTTCAAAAGAAGAATTTGTGCCAATGTCAACTTTCTTACAAAACCAACACCTCACTGAATATTATTTAATGTCTTACAGCAGATCACTTTCAAAAACATACTGTCACAATGTTTTAGCATGTATTCAAGTATAAAATCTTAATACATGGTGATTATTCATATTTTACAGAGATGTGTTCTAAGTGGTCAGTTTCCATGTTACACACTGATCTAATGTGTGCCTCCTTCATTAAGATACAGGGCTTGATATATAGAGATCTTGATTGTGAATCCCAGCTAGGCCAAAGTCTTTTCAGGGATTGACGGTAGTCGTTGCAACAAGATTCATTGCTCTCTCACCACTCCTTGTATTGTGTCGGTATTTAGGTAGAAAAGCAGCAAGTGGCTTGGAATAAGCTCTATATAGCAGTGATATTCATGAGGTATTGTGCTGAAAATGGGTTAATCCAATACCAAACAATCCAAATTTTTAAGACCCTGAGAATGAAGCCCTTTGAAAAGATTGTGAGCTAAGGAGCAAACAGTAAACACCTTTTACCACATTTTCTACCCTTACAAAGACAAATTCCATCATATGATCTAGATTTAGTTTTTCTTTACCAGATCTAGATATGCTTCATTTTTCAATTCGGACAAGTCTGATATTCTATTTTTGGTAAAGAATTAAACACAAAACAATCAAACCATGAAACAACATATGACCCTGATATCTTAGTAATTCACATTCCTGTTTCTTGTAGATGGAAGTAGATACAAAAGACGTGGAGCTTGTTAAGCCCGCCTCCCCAACAACAGCTGCTGTCACAACTGCGCCTCCACCTTTACTTAAACAACCTCAGTTAGACTCCCAGAAAACACAGCCAAGGTAACATTTCTTTAACTCTACCACATAAAATTTTAGACCAGTCCAGTTTGAAAACTTTTGCAGAGGACAAAATCAGTGTGAATCAACAATTTAAATTTGTTTTTGGAAGAGTAGAAAACATGTGGGAAAAGGGGAAAATGCTGGTTACCAGCATTTTCTCCTTTTCCCACAGTGTTTTCAAAAAGGCTTCTTTTTCATGGTTGTTAAAAGTTGGGATTGTGTGGTAAAGGGCTAATTCAGTATGTACGAATGGATGAATGATCAGCTTTCCCTCTTTTGCTGACAATATTTTCAAGTCATTCAAAGATAAATCCCATCATTCGACTCTTTAGGGCATGACAAAATTTTTAGAATGGTCCAAACTGAAAGCCATTACAGACAACAAATTAAATCTGCTGATATGGTGGGATTTGTCTTTGAAAGGGTAGAAAACATTGTGGTAAAAGGAGAAAATGCTGGTTACCAGCCTTTTCCCACAATATTTTCAAACACCCGTTCTGTTAGGGTTGTTTAAACTCGGGATTGTGTGATAAACAGCTAAGCCACATTTAATCCATCATCTGCATGAGCATTTGATTTGGATGAAAGTTAAAGCTGTCTATCTGAGGGCTTAAAAAGTCAAAAGTGACCTGGTATTGAGATGAGGAGAAGCATATATAATGATAGATTGTTATTTTTACATTTACCGTGGTGACTACGGTATGATATGTTCAGAGACCTTATGTCAATTGTTAACATTTTTGACACATCTTGTTGGAAATAACTTTTCCAAATATCGTATAAGAATGACAAAAATACTTTATATTAAATTTTTTCGAGACAGAATATGTTCATCAGTGATGTAATTTTTAGTTTCAAGACGGAACTGATGTTTGTGATGTTCTCTAACCTGCTGATGATGAACACTTTATGAATTTGAATAAATTACAGTTAGCCTTTGTTTTTTTTTTAAGACAGTTGAAATTCATTAAGTTGAAAATAAGTGGATCAAAGCAATTATTAGCGTGGCTGTTTTTGAAGAAATGGTTGAAGTGTTGTCGTAGCCCTGGCAGCAGCGTCGTCTGCGTCTTTGTGCAATAAACTTCACATTGTGTATAAGCTGTTGTTACTAAAGATATTTACTTAAAACTTGGACAAGTTGTTTATCATCAAAAAAAGGGTAGCCTATACAAGAAGGGC
This sequence comes from Tridacna gigas, assembly GCA_945859785.2. Classification (NCBI taxonomy): domain Eukaryota; kingdom Metazoa; phylum Mollusca; class Bivalvia; order Cardiida; family Cardiidae; genus Tridacna; species Tridacna gigas. The sequence continues at coordinate 8,817,524 of OX244029.2, read as the reverse complement.
AGGTAACCATCAAAGTATTTTTGACACAGTTGTATACCTTTTCCAACGTAGAATTTTCACTGAAAAACAAGCAACTGCAGATGAGTGTTGGCACCCATATGCTATGCTGTTGATTTTTCTGAGCACTTAACTTTTTACCACATGACAAATTTTTAGCCTTGTCCAAATTGAAAGCATCTCCAGATGACAGATGTTGGCCCAGATCTGGTTATTTATCTACGAAAGGATTGAAAAACACTGCGGAAAAAGGAAATGCTGGTCACCAGCATTTTCTCCTTTTCCCACAATGTTTCCAAAAGCTTCTTTCATCAGTTTCATTAAAACTCAGGATTGTGTGGTAAAGGGTTATTATAAGAAACTTAAGAGGAAAATCGGGTAAAAAATTTACATAGATACAAGCAGTTCATCAATGATGTTATTTTAGTTTCAAGACGGAACTGATATTTTTTGATGTTCACTGAACTGCTGATGATGAACGCTTTATGAATTTAAATAGATTATAGATAAACATTTATTTTGGAAAATCAGAAAAACAGGATAATTTGAATACAAGAGGGCAAGGAACATTTTTTTTCTTGAATACTAAAAATACAAGTTAACCCCTGAAGCAGTGAATAAAACCCAATGGACATTTTCAGTGTAGAATAAGACCAAGATTATTGCCTTTTCATGGCTGCTTTCTGTCTGCAGTGTTGCAGCAAAGCGGACAGTGTAGATCAAAGATCAGACTGCATGTTTTGTGCAGTCAAAAATGTGCAGTCTAATGCTAATCTACACTGGCCGCAAAGGCAGCTATTGTAGTGAAAGGCAGTTTAACTCTTTACCACATGACAAAAATGTACACTTGTCCAAATTGAAAGCATTTGCAGGCAACAATTAAAATGAGGTTCAAATGATGAAATTTGTCTTTGATAGGGTAGAAAACGTGGGAAAAGGACAAAATGCTGGTTACCAGCATTTTCTCCTTTTCCCATAATGTTTTCAAAAGGCTTTTTTCTTACGGTTGTTCAAACTCGGGATTGTGTCGTAAAGGGTCAAGGGTGCAGAATTAAAGCAGAGATTACCATAATTGATACAAAATGTTCATCAATGATGTTATTTTAGTTTCAAGACGGAACTGATGTTTGTGATGTTCACTGAACTGCTGATGATGAACGCTGAATTCATTTCAATACCTTGTCAATGTACAATATACTATTGATAATTTCAGGTGGAAACCAGACATGAAATTAATTAGTATTGTATTCTGAACATAAAGAAATGATCAACACTCCGTGAAAAGGGGGCTTAATGCATCTGCGAAAAGTATCGACCCAGGTCAGCCTGCGCAGGCTGACCTGGGCCGAAACTTTTCGCTATTGGTCAATTTTCTGTATGTCCAAGGACCAGTCTACCTCGTGATCAAGTCGGTTGTTAAAGAGACTGGCTATTATGGATCCATCATTATGTAATGGCTTGATTGGTATGATGCATCACGAGATGCATTAAGCTGCCTTTTGCCAGAGCATGGATCAAATGTTTTTGGAACTTGTATATTCTTAAATGGATTGATGCACTAAAATCTTCGCATATATGTGAAAGAGAGAATGTATTCAGAAAAAGAGTTTACCGGTAGTTCTGATTGCTTGTATAGCAGTAAGATCTGCTACTTCACTTGCTTTTGTTATCTGTAGACATGACTTCCCTCAAGTATATTTCGTACAAGAAATTTGCTCATATCTCACTTTCATTACAATTTTTTATTCTGTCTAAAACTGGTCAATCTTCAGTAATGGAATGCATTCCTCTCTCACTACAGAATGTTTTTTTTTTTTAACAATGATCTGGGAAAGTAGTCATAGAAAGAGAGTAGTGCAAAGAGATAGAGAAAATAACTCTTGGAAAGTGTGGATAGGGCATTGGCTGCTGCACTATAATTGAACTAATGTTGAACAGAGCAATTAACACCAAACAATCAGCCTATATTTATTGTTAAATCTACAAGAAATCTATGCATGATGCAACTTGTTTGTCTATTTTCAGAATTATACCTCCCCAGCAAACACAACCACAGAGAACTATCTTACAGCAACCACCACCATTAATCAGACCAAATTCTGTCAGTTCGTCAAAGCCACCATCTGTTTCATGAAGATTTCTACTGCCAGTGTACCATGACAATATAACGGAGATTGAGGCCTGTATTCACCAACCAGTCTTAATTGCTCTCTTAGTCTTATTCTAGATTTAAAAAGTAACACAACTCGGGCTAAACCAAATGGTTTAGCCAATCAGACGTTGTTTTACTTCAAAATTTTGAAAATTCTTGAGAATTAGACAAAGACTGTCATCAAGATTGGTTAGTGAATACGGACCAAGGTTTTTATTCACCAAGAAGTCTAAAGATTGTTCCAAATTAAAATTCTAAGACTTACCATCTGATTTGCTGAGACACAATACCTCAGCCATTGTGGAGACACAATTCCTCAGCCAGTGTGGAGACACATTGTCTCAGCCAATCAGATAACCACTTTTGGTACTTCTAATTAGAACTGTATAAATTAGGGTTGGTGAATATGGACTTAAGAATAATGAAATGATGAGTTAAAAAGTGTGAATCAGTGCTACATCTTTTTACAAAGATCCATGAATACTCTTTGAAGAGTGCCAAAATAGATAAGAGAGACATCTTGTAAGTAAGACTTAATGTTCAAAAGATGCATTTCTTATGCATTTCTTTCAGTATCAAGGCTGGTTTCTGCCACACCATTGTATCTGTCAAAATGTAGAAATGTTTGCATTGGAGATCAGCCTGCATTTTCTTCACAGAGTGGTCTTGATCACATTTTCCATAATAGCAACTGATTTTAGTTTTACAGAGGATGTTGAATATGTTCTAAATGATAGTGACTGGTGTACACTACCGTCGGATAAATTTTGGTTACATAGAGAAGTTGCAATGGATAAATTTTGGTTACATAGAGAAGTTGCAATGGATAAATTTTGGTTACATAGAGAAGTTGCAATGGATAAATTTTGGTTACATCTAAAAGTTGCAATGGATAAATTTTGGTTACATCTAGAAGTTGTAATGGATAAATTTTGGTTACATCTAGAAGTTGCAATGGATAAATTTTGGTTACATATAGAAGCTACAATGGATAAATTTTGGTTACATATAGAAGTTGCAATTGATAAATTTTGGTTACATATACAAGTTGCAATCTGATGGAAATTTATAAGAACCTGTGATAATATTAACACTTAACACTTTACCAAAAGGTCCCATGTTTAATGACCCCAAGGAAACATCGGAAAAAGATAAAATGCTGGTACCAGCATTTTCTCCTTTTCCTGCAATTTTTTCTAGCTTTTCACATTAGTTTGATTTAACAAACTACATCATTTGAAGTATGTTTAACCTGTTGTCCAGAAATGTTTCTGATATGTAGAGGTCTAAATTTTGTGATTTTAGTAAAGAGTCAAAGTGTCAAACATATTTTGTATTTGTTGCTATTTGTGGGCAGTGTAGATCAAGATCAGACTGAACAGAATGTTGTCTGATGTTTGGTCTGCACCAAGGCATTCCTCAGATTTTCTTCATTATTGTTTTCAATTGATAAAATACATCCTATTATCTTGAAGACTTTATGAGAATCTTTTACGATACATAAGACGATTCATCAAATTTAGATGTATGTAAAAGTTAGGGGATTGCAGGGTTGAATAGGGAAAAATTTAATGCCAGTAGTTTTGTTCAAATTTTAGATGTTTGATTAAATCTTAGTGTGAAAAAAAGAGTTTTCTTTCATTTAAGAAGTACTTCAGTATATTAGTACATTCTCTATTAATTATTAACCCCTTACCACACAGTCCCGACTTTTCACGACCCTGAGGAGGAAGCCTTTTGAAAACATTGTGGGAAAAGAAGAAAATGCTGGTTACCAGCATTTTCTCCTTTTCCCACAATGTTTTCTACTCTATCCGGTACAAATTTTGTCATTTGAGCCACCTTTAATTTGTCGTCTGCAACTGCTTTCAATTTGAACCAGTCTAAATTCTTGTTGTTTGGTAAAGGGTCAAGTAATTTTACCTTCAGATTGAATTTAAAACATTTCCTATATGGGACACAATTAATTTTGGAAATTTTCAAGTGAATTATGAATCGTAGTTAATGATTGAATTACATGAATCATATCTGATTTAGCCTTTTACCACTCGATCTTGTGACACAATAAAATAAAAGAGAAAGAAAGCTCTAAAAACGTTTTTGGAAAAGGAGAAAATGCTGGTTACCTGCATTTCCTCCTTTACTCACATTTTCTACCTTACTGAAGACAGATGTTGTCATTTGATGAACAGCTAATTTTTCTTCTGCAAATTTTTTCATGTTGGACCAGTCTACAATTTTGTCATTGGAAAAGTGTTAATTACATTATCATCTGCAAAAAAAATGAGAGGTGCTGTAGCATAAAGGGCTTTAACCCTTTAACAGACGACAAAATATTGGCCTTGTCCAAATTGAAAGCATTTGCAGACGACAATTTCAGTGTGGCTCAAATGGTGCAATTTTTCATTGATCGGACAGAAAACATTGTGGGAAAAGGGGAAAATGCTGGCTACCAGCATTTTCTCCTTTTCCCACAATGTTTTCAGAAGGCTTTTTCCTCCAGTTGTTAAAAGTCGGGATTGTTTGGTAAAGGGTTAATGTGTCTCTTTGATGCATTATACTAAACAAGTTTTCACATGATTTTGGATCCATAAAATCCATTTTGTTTAACCCTTTCCCAAACGACAAATTTTGGACTGGTCCAAATTGGAAGAGTTTGCAGACGACAACTTTAAATTTAATGAAAATGGCAGAAAGGTCTCAAAAAGGGTAGAAAACACTGTGGGAAAGGGAGAAATTGCTCGTTTCTCCTTTTCCCACAGTGTTTTCAAAAGACTTGTTCTGCAGACACGTGAAAACCAGGGCTTGTTTGGGGAAGGGTTAAAAAGTGACTGAATCATGTGGTAGAATGGTCCTTTGACATGCAAAAAATTGACCGATAGCAAAAAAGTTCAATCCATGTTAGACTATGCGGAATGTGCAGGCTGACCTGGATTGATATTTTTTAATGTATGCATTAGCCCCCCTTTTCACAGAGCAAGACTCAACTATTTTGGTGTTGCAGCAGATCATGTTCGAAAACATCATTGCAAGAGGAGAAATTGTTCATGATGAGCATTTCATTTCGCCTATTTGTGCAAAAGTTGTTACATAAATTGTAATAGTCCACATTTTTACAAGGGTCTTTTCAAACTTGTTGACCTTGAATATTACAAATGGGTGGACAAAAATATTAATGAACCATGCTCTGTGAAAAGGGGGCTTAATGCATCTAAGTATTGACCCAGGTCAGCCTGTGCAGGCTGACTTGGGCTGAAACTTTCTGCTACTGGTCAGTTTTCTGCGTGTTAAAGGACCAGTCTACCTCGGTTGTTTGTTGGAGAAAATGGCCTTTATGGATACATGATTATGTGATGACTTGCTTGGTATCTTGGATTATGGAGATGCATTAAACCCCCTTTGCCAGAGCATGGCTCATTTCAGTTGTGCCAACTGATTGTGCTATCAATTTCACAAAATTATTTTATACACACCATGACTGTTCCTTTTTCTTGATGAGTTGTAGAAAAAGTTGAAGTAGGATTTTGAGAGATTTCTTCTGTTGATCATCTGACTCGAAACAACTTTTAACCCAATGACAAAATTCTTGACGTTTCCAAATTGAGAGCGTTTGCACACTTCAAATAACATTTGGCTAAATTTAATGGATCTGTCTTTGAGAGGGTAGATTTGTTAACCCTTAACCTGCTATTAAGTTAACTCTTTACCACATGACAAATTTAGACCAGTCCAAACTGAAAGCGTTTGCAGACAACAAATAAAACGCGGCACAAACAACAGTACATGTATCTGTCTTTGAGATCATTAAAAAAATTGTGTGGAAAGAAGAAAATGCTGGTCACCAGCATTTTCTTCTTTTCCCACAATGTTTTCAAAAGCCGCCTTCTTCAGGGTCATTAAAACTTGGGATTGTGTGGTAGAGTTAAATGAAATTTTCAAGCAGATAGTAAAAACCTCGAATGTTCTTATTACAAAGTTGCCTTTTGGGGAAAAATACCTCCTTGGACAGTGTGGATCCAAGATCAGACTGCATGTTCTGTGCTGTCTGATCTTGATCTGTGTTGTCTGCCAAAGGTCATTTAGTGGTGCTTAGCAGCATAAGGGTTAAAACAACATGGATATAAAGTACGGTGAAAGGTTTCCCTTGCTTTTGCATGTGTTGTCACCATGTTCAACTTAGATGTTGTATGAGTTTTGATGTTCTTTCTCCTCTATATTGTTTTATATGTTTGTTTCAGCTTTCTATCTGTGTTTTCTCTTTGTATATTTATAATTTAAATCACCTGGCATATGCCAAGTCATCACACAAAAACATGTGAAAATATCATCAATTGTACATTAAAGATCATTTTTGAATTTCAGAGATTGTCTTCCATGTTTCTATTTTCCTTTTTGCCTGCACTTTAACCCATGTTGTTAACCTTTTACCACACAATCCCGACTTTTAACAACCCTGAGAAAGACAGCTTTTGAAAACATGGGAAAAGGAGAAAATGATGGTAGCCAGCATTTTCTCCTTTTCCCACAATGTTTTCTACCCCTCCCAACACAAATTTCAATTTTTAATTGAGTCACTTTCATTTTGTCACCTGCAAATGCTTTCAATTTGGACAAGTCTAAAATTTTGTTGTTTTGTAAAGAGTTAAGCAAAAGAAATATCACAAACGGTAGGTTGAGTACCCCAACATATTGTACTTGTTTTCGAAAAGCATCTTTTAACAAATGAAGACGAAAAATGTATGCCAGAGATGATGCATTAACCCTTTCCCAAACGACAAATTTTGGACTGGTCCAAATTGAAAGAGTTTGCAGATGACAATTTTAAATTTGATGAAAATGGCAGAAAGTTCTCAAAAAGGGTAGAAAACACTGTGGGAAAAGGAGAAATTACTCGTTCCCACAGTGTTTTCAAAAGACCTGTACTGCACACTCGTGAAAACCAGGGCTTGTTTGGGAAAGGCTTAAACAACCATCAACAGGCATGTTTGACTCATTTAACCCTTTACCAAACAATCCCGGGTTTTAACAACCCAGGGAAAGAAGCCTTTTGAAAACTTTGTTGGAAAAGGAGAAAATGCTGGAAACCTCCGCTCTGCATATTGTCTCATCAAAGTTTTCACATGCGTGAAATATTTTTAAGGTCTGACATGGAGTTCGAAAGATACACAGAGGACATGAAATTACTACCAGACATTACAGACACACAGACTGACAGATGGACAATCTGGCACAAAACAATATGTATGTCCTATTGTGCATATAGAGGATGTTCTCCAGTGTTTAAATAAATATAACAGCATTGAACAGTACATTTTCCAAGATAATCGACTAGCATGAACAAAGAAACTTGAATTAGATCAACACTTGACACTTTACCACATGATCCCTGATGTCAATGACCCTGATGAAGAGGGCTTTTGAAAACATTGCGGTAAAGGAGAAAATGCTGGTCACTAGCATTTTCTCCTTTCCCCACATCGTTTCCTACCTTTCTACAAACAAATTTCAATATCAGAGTCCCAATTGTTTCGTGATCTGCAGATGCTTTCAATTTGGACAAGTCTCAATTTTGTCAAATGATGATGAGTACAGATTTGTTCCCATTTTTAATAATTCACTGCATTTGCAAACAGACCACAGGTCTGTTGCAAGTCATCAGGTACCGAAACTAGAACCGAAATATCATTCAATACGTCATAATTATACTGATCAGTGATCTACAACATTTTCAGCACCTTACCGGTACTTTATAAAGCAGAAGCCATTCCTTCATACAAGTTCTATCTGATGCTTGTACATCTGAAATCTACTTTAGTTGAAATTTTTAGAAAACATTACATTGCTTATAAAATGTGGGGACAAATAGCACAAAGTGTGCCATTTCTTAAGTTGTCATGATTTCCTGACTTCGAAAAATCTAACTGGTACAGTTTGATCATCATTCCTTGACACTATAGTGCAAAATAAATGAAATGTACATTCTCAGACAGTTATAAAAATGCAGATATGCAGTTTCATGGATGTCTTTGTCAGAATATCTGGCAAAGAAGTGGGCAGTGTAGATCCAAGATCAGACTGCACATTCTGTGCAGTCTGATCTTGATCTGAACTGTGCACATCCCACAATCTGAGCAATCCAATTTTGACCTGCTCTGTCCTCATAAGCGGTCAATTCCAGGTACAACCCCGCCAGTGTTGATAAGCCAATACTCATTACCACTTGCAGTCAAATATTTTATCCTGCAGCAGAATACTATTAAAACACTGTCGTAAAAAGAAAAGTCTGACCCGGACATCAGCTATTTCTCTGTTGGCATCAGTGTTCTCACATGTATTAACATATGAGCCATGCTCTGTGAAAAGGGGCCTTAATGCATTTGCGAAGAGTACTGACCCAGGTCAGCCTGTGCAGTCCATGCAGGCTGACCTTGGCCGAAACTTTTCACTACTGGTCAATTTTCTGCATGTCAAAGGACCAGTGTACCTCATGAATCAGTCGGTTGTTATAGAAAATGGATTTTATTGATCCATAAATGTGTGACGACTTGCTTGGTATCATGGATCACGGCGATGCATTAAGCTCTCTTTTGCCAGAGCATGGCTCATATACATAAAGTTAATAGGATGTACTCAAGGTAGCCTTGTGCAAATTTGCTACAGGAGGTGAGGTCTGAAAGTAGACTAATTTAACTCCTTACCAAACAACAACATTTTAGACTAGTCCAAATTGAAAGCATTTGCAGACGACAATTGAAATGAGATTCAAATGATTGGATTTGTCTCTGAAACGCAAGAAATTATTGTGGGGAAAAGGAGAAAATGCTGGTTACCAGCATTTCCTCCTTTTCCCACAATAATTTCAAATGTCCAAGTTCAAAGGGTTGTTAAAACAAGGATTTGTGTGGTAAAGGGTTAACTTATGCTTTAATAATAGAAAAGAAGTTAATTTATGAACTATTCATTCCAACTTCAATGCTCACAGCTCTTTATATCGGTTTATAGTCTAGTTTGGACTCCAGTTTCTTGTTATCTGCCACCTTCCTCACTGCCTTCATGAAATCTTCCTCTATTACATACTCTCTTTCTGCTCTGATGGCAAACATACCTGCAGGGGAAAAATGTGGCTGTTAAGTCTTTACTAGACAACAAAATTTTAGAATTAATCCAAATTCAAAGCATTTGCAGACAACAATTTAGATGTAGCTCAAATGATGAAATTTTCTTTAACAGAGCAGAAAACATTGTGGTAAATGGACAAAATGCTTGTTACCAGAATTTTTTCCTTTTCCAAAAATGTTTTTAAAAGTGTGCTGACACAAGTTGGTTAAAACATTTACAGACAACTAATTGAACCTAGCTTGATAATGGAATTACCTTTTGAAAGGGACGAAAACAGGGAAAAGGAGGAAACAATGGTAATATGCATTTTCTCCTTTTTCCCAATGGTTTCATAGAGACCTAAGCCATACCTATTAGACTGTCAGGTTACTAACTCTTCATCAAACAACAAAATTTTGGACTTGCACAATTTGAAAGCATTTGCAGCCAATAAAACAAAGTGACTCCGACATTGGAATTTGCTTTTGGGGAGGGTAGAAAACATTGTGGGAAAAAGAGAAAATGCTGGTTATCAATATTTTCTCCTTTCCCACAATGTTTTCAAATGCTTTTTTCATAAGGGTTGTTAAAACTTGGGATTTGGTGGAAAAAGGTGAAATGATTTTTTGAGTAGATAAATAAAAGGGCTTATAGCAGTTACAAGGCTGTTTTGGTGAAAATAAATCTCAAAACATCTATGTGAATATCACTTAGCAGACAGCAAATTCTGTGCAGTCTGATCTTGTTCTACACTGTCCACAAAAGTGTCTACTGTTGCCCCTTGCATGTTGTAACTTGGAGCACGTCCATTGTTTAAACTTTCAGGCTTGTTGTCACAGCATATCTCTGGAAATATCAGGTATTTCAGTTCAAGGTCATAACCCACATCTTATTTTGTCTGACCTAGATCTACCTTGTCTGTAGAAGCATCTGACCATGTGCAAAGCAGGTAAAAGGAATAGCTAAGGGCAGCATTTTCATTTGTCAACTTTTATAAACAATATGCATCGATGGGTTAAATATAGGAATGACAGCTACCTGGGTCTTTGCATGAAGATCAATAAATACCCATACCTTAACCCTTTCCCAAACGACAAATTTTGGACTGGTCCAAATTGAAAGAGTTTGCAGACGACAATTTTAAATTTGATGAAAATGGCAAAAAGGTCTCAAAAAGGGTAGAAAACACTGTGGGAAAAGGAGAAATTGCTCGTTATGAGCAATTTCTCCTTTTCCCTCAGTGTTTTCAAAAGACTTGTACTGCAGACACGTGAAAACCAGGGCTTGTTTGGGAAAGGGTTAAGCAATGAGGGCAAAAAAAGAGTCTACCAAACACTAACATTGCATCATTTATACACACCATTGTGCTGTCTTCAGTACAGATGTTTATTGTATGAAAAAAGGCAAAAACTCTAAAAAGAGTGTTAGATATAGCACTGGTAAAAAAACATAATCACAAAACCATAATTATTTAATTATCAATGTGTGCTATCTAAAAAATATATTACCTGCTTCAGTGCACACATTTCTCAAATCAGCACCATTAAAATCATCTGATAACTTCACAACTGCTTCCCAATCTAAATATAGAGAAAATAGACATGCTATACACTTTAGAACACTAGTGGTAATAATAACAGATAAAACAATCAAAAACCCTACATTAAGATCCTGGCACTGCCAGACTTATCATGAAGCTTACAGCCAATCAAGCTTTTCAATGAACACGGGGAAAATCTACCCAAAATTAACTTTTGGTTAAAAGGAAAAATTGCAGTTTCTGTGCCATTACTACCACATATCATGCTCAGTATTGGCAAAACACATTATTGTACAACCTTTTTTATCAGACATATCTAAATCATATTACACAAACGAAAGCATGTGAACTAAATACTTATCAAAAAAATTGAAAACATTTGGGTAAAAGGAGCAAATGTTTGTTCCTAGTAAATTTTTTAACAAAGCTGTCAAATGCAGTGGCGTTAAGTTGTAATTGTATAGTAATGAATCAAACAAATAACCTCATTTCTTTTCCACAATAAATTTAAATTTGTCCATTTCAATAGCATATGCAAAGGATATATTAAGTCTTTACCACAGTACAAAATTTTGAATTTGTCCAAATTGAAAGCATTTGCAGACGACAAAATAATTGTGACTGAAAAATTGAAATTTATTTTGGGAAGGGAAGAAAATATTATGGGAAAAGGAGAAAATGCTGATTACCAGCATTTTCTCCTTTTCCCATGTTTTCAAAAGCCTTCTTCCTCAGGGTCGTTGAAAGTCGGGATTGTGTGGTAAAGGGTTAAACACAGGTCAACTCAATGGATCTATTTATATAAGAATAGAAAATAATTGTGGGAAAAGGAGAAGTTGCTGGTTACCAGATTTATCTCCTTGTCCCAAGATGTTTTCAAAATCCTTCTTCACCAGGGCTGCTTTTCATTAATCTGCATAGATTTACGTAAATTATTTGGGGTTGTATATACACACATACAATCCCTGCTTACCCAAAAGTATGAGCTGGCGTAAAGTTATGCAAATATTTACTCAAATCATAAAGTTATGCAGTTACACAATACTTGTTTTCAGACTTGATGCTTGCTTATGTAAACTGTGTATGCGAATTTTGTGCATATGCAGTTTAGTGAAAGGCAGTCCAAAGCCATAAAAATGGGGTTTTGGTAAAGGATTTAACAGATTATATGTGGCATTGATCAGGATGCCAGGTAAAGTTACCTGGAGTGGACTCTTTCTTTTTTGCTCAGGAAAAAAAAATCCCTTATTATATCTACCTATTTCTCCATGTTTTGCAATAGGAGAAGCATGGATCTTAAGAATATCGGCTCTTGACTGCTCATTTGGCAATGGAATTTCTGGAAAAAAAAAAAAGGAGAGGAAATATACCAGTACATATAGTTCGTTTAAAATTACAATTTCATGTGGGTAGAGAAAATTGTGGGTACGGGAGAAAATGCTGGTTACCAGCATTTTCTCATTTTCCAGTGATGCCATCAAAAGCCTCCTTCCTTGGGTCTTAGCTCTTTACCACACAATAAAAATGTATACTCATCCAAATTGAAACCATTTGCAGAAGACAAATTAAATGTGACTTAAAACTTGAAATTTGTTACAGGACAAGTAGAAAACATTGTGGGAAAAGGAGAAAATGCTGGTTACCAGCATTTTCTCCTTTTGCCACAATGTTTTCAACAGACTCCCTTTTCAGGGTCGTTAAAAGTCGGAATTGTGTGGTAAAAGGTTAAATAAAGGATAGTTAGGAACAGGACTCACTTATAACATTTTTCGGTCATGGTATGATAAACTTTTAAGGCATTCAGCACGCCTTAATATTTTAACCTGTACAGAAATTTCATGCATTTTGATTATCCCAATTATGCAAAGGTAAATACAAGATGTTCTTTAGCTCTAAACTGCTGCAATTTTGTGTAAAGATGTACTGAGTTTCACAGATTTCAAAGTCGAGATGGTAATACATGTACAAGCTTTTACAAAGGTAACAAAAAGTTCAGCAAAAAATTGGTAACACTGCACCCTTCCTTCAAATACATTGCTAAAATTATACTCCAATCAACCATACCCAATTACTGTACATGCTGATTTTAAAACCTGCAAATAACTAGTTCAAGTGACTAACAGGATACAAGTACAGGGTTTTTTCCCAGTGTTTTAAAAAGCTTAACTTCAAATAATTAAAATACTGATATCTCAGTATGTTTAACATGGATACACATTTTACAACACTATGTTCAAAAGGCATAAAAGTCATATTTGCGAGGTCTTGAGTTAAGACATTATTCCTTTACTTTCAGTTTTTCTAAGAAATCAAATACATTGGCAATTCTGTGTGTTTTACAAATAATTACCTATTTTCCTGTCTAATCTACCAGGTCTAAGCAAGGCTGGATCTAAAGTATCAGGTCTGTTGGTTGCCATAATCATCTTGACCTTACCCAGGGCATCAAACCCATCCATCTGATTCAGTAACTGTAGATCAAAGAAAATGTTGGTCATGGAAAAGAGCATGAACGAAATATATATTACGGTGGAATATGCTTGTTCAACCATTCACTGTTCAAAAACAACCTTTAAGACCTATTCATTTAATAGCCAGCTTTGAAAAACACCACAGAAAAATAAAATTGCTTTTAGCAAGTACATGAGTCTGGATATTCCAACATCAAATTACTGTTGAAAAAGGAATTTTTCCATTCCTTTCAACATTTGCCCTATATGAAATTTGTACATGAAAGATGACTTTGGCCAGAATATTTCACTAGATATCCAAAATCACAGATTCATGATGGACTTCACATTCTGTGGAGTAATCTAAAGAGTTCAGTTTAAATCCTATTTCACTAAGTAGAAGTCCCAATAAATGATAGATTGTCTTATCCTACACCCAAATACTTCACAAGAACCAATGTTGTTCTAGCCTAAAAAGTTTGAAAATGCAATACTTGAATCTCTGAAAATGCTCCACATGGTTTATTAAATAAGTGCCATTGAGGTTATTGTAACAGAAAAAGCCTTTTGAAAGACACTCCACTGAATTTTGACTATTTGGCATCACAAACTGTGACTTTATTCACCAAACTTTCTAAATTGCACTCTTAATCTTATTCTAGATTTAGAAATAGTCAATCAGAAATTGCATCACTTTCAAATTTAGAAAACTCCTGAGAAACAGACTAGGAATGCTATTTAGAATGGTTGCTGAATATGGGTCCTGGGCCTGTATTCAGCAACCATTCTTAAAAAATATTCTTTGTCTTATTTTATATTAACTCTTTCTACACAATCCCAACCTTTAACGACCCTAAAAAGGAAACTTTTTGAAAACATTGTGGGAAAAGGAGAAAATGCTGGTAACCAGCATTTTCTCCTTTTCCCACAATGTTTTCTACTGGTCGCATAACAAATTTCAACTTTTGAGCCGAATTCAATTTGTCATCTGCAAATGCTTTCAATTTGGACTAGTCTAACCTTTTGTTGTTTGGTAAAGAGTTAAGAAAGTAATGCAAGTTCTGATTGGCTAAACCAAATGGTTTAGCAAATCCGAACTTGCATTACTTTCAAATCTTGAAAATTTTTGAGAATAAGACTAGGTGTATTCTCAAGAATGATTGGTGAGTACGAACCCAGGTCTCTTGACTCCAGAACCAGGATCAAGTATCCCAGTCATGCATACATGTGTATGTTCTTAATTTAAATATTAAAATGTAAATGACAGAACAGAAATAGATTAGATGTAGATACCTCCATAAGGGTTCTCTGAATTTCTCTATCAGCTGACGTACCTTCTGAAAATCTTCTACCACCTAAACAGGCAAAAATAATAAAGCACTTGTTAAGTATTTTAGAAAAATTACATAATGAGTGAATTGTTTGGTATGAAAATGATACCGTTAGTTACATATCAGGGATCTAATTTTACAATTAAGCCTTTACCACACAATCCCGAGCTTTAACGACCCTGAAGAAGAAGGCTTTTGAAAACAGTGTGCGAAAAGGAGAAATTGCTGGAAACCAGCATTTTCTCCTTTTCCCACAGTGTTTTCTACCCTTCCCAAAATAAATTTCAATTTTTCAGGCACATTTATTTTGTCATTTGCAAATGCTTTGAAATTGAACTGGTCCAAAATTTTGTCATTTGGTAAAGAGCTAAGTAAATGTCTTTTAAATGAAAATCAATAAGCCACCAATTGACTACTTGTTACAACATGCATAACTTTCATGATAAAAATATCACTAAGTAAACTTTCGCTGAATCCCAGTAGCTCAGTCAGTAGCACACAGGGCTTGAGAACAGGGGGTTGCGGGTTCGATTCCCAGCTCTGCCAATTTCTTTCCGAGGATTGATGTAGTCTTTGCCATAGGATTCACTCTTCTCTCACCACTGACCATTGTTTTAACATGGTTATGTGGGAAAGCAGCCAGTGGCTTGGAAAGAATATTGTGTGTAGTACTGGCAAAGAGTCTCTAGGAAAGCATGGAAAGGTGCACTGGCCAATGTGATATAACTGAAATAATGTTGAAAACGGCATTAAACACCATACAATCAATCAATTAAGCAAACTTTCAATATATTTTAAAGAAAGCAGTATATTATGCTAACAAAACACTAGATGCCATAATCCTGTTTGGCAAAAAACTCACACAACAAAAGAAATAAGAGCAGCTAAGCATTTTTTTTTTAATACGATTGATATGCAACTAGCATCTGCGTATTGCTAGTACATGCTAGTCAGAAAGTACATTACAATATTCATTCACAATCAGCCTGCTCGATGGATTTGATATTTTCAGAGTAGGTACTGTAGAACAAAATATTACTATTTTAGGTTATTTTGTCCATAATATCTCACAAAATATTGGACAGTGTATATGCAACAGCGATCAGATTGCACCTTTTGTGCAGCCTAATCTTGATCTACACTATCCACATAAGCAATTAACCCCTTTACCACACAATCCTGACTTTTATTGACTTTGACCTTGAGAAAGATTTTGAAAACATTATAGGCAAACATTGATTTTTCTTGACTTTGACCTTGAGAAAGGTTTTGAAAATGTTATGGAAAAATTATCCTTTTCCCACAATATTTTGTATATTGATCGTATGGTATTTAACGCCGTTTTCAACATTATTTCAGTTATATCATGGCAGCCAGTACACCTATCCATGCTTTCCTGGAGTTTCATTTACCACTACTCCGCACATTATTTTTTCCAAGCCACTGGCTGCTTTCCCATATAACCATCGCTGAAACAATGGTCAGCGGTGAGAGGAATTAATCCTGTTGCGATGACTATCATCAATCCTCTGAAAGAAATTGGCCAAGCCGGAGATCGAACCAGCAACCTCCTGTTCTTGAGGCCTGTGCGCTACAGACTGAGCTATGGGGGCTTGGCACAATATTTTGTAACCTTCAATGGCAACTCAAACCATGTAAATCTCATCGGTCATCTGCAAATGCTTTCAATTTAGACCAGTCTAAAATTTTGACATTTGGTAGAGAGTTAGGCAGGCTATCAACTGAAAAGAAGATACACATACCAATAGCATCTATTTCATCCATAAAAATGATGCAAGGTTGATGATCTCTAGCATAGGCAAACATTTCTCTGATAAGACGAGCACTTTCTCCAATGTATTTATCCACAATAGCACTGGATACAACCTACAATACAGACAGACGCATTTGAAATCAGTTCCTTACATGTAAAGTAAGTTAATTCACAATGTTTAATGTGTTTACCACACAGTTCAGAGTTTCAACAACTCGAGGTAAAAGGCATTTTAAAAAACATTGTGGGAAAAGGAGAAAATGCTTGTAACCTCCATTTTCTCCTTTTTCCACATTTCTACTTTTCCTGATACAAATCCAATAATTTGAGTATCATTTTATTTGTCATCTGTAAATGCTTTCAATTTGAACCAGCCTAAAGTTTTGTTGCTTGGTAAAGAGTTTCCAAACTCATTTACCCTTTTCCACAAAATCCTGAGTTTTAACCACCTTGAGGCAAAATGGTTTAGAAAACATTGTGGGAAAAGGAGAAAATGCTGGTAACCAGCATTTTCTCCTTTTCCACAATGTTTTCTATCAAGGACAACTTCCACCATTTGAGCCACTTTTAATTTGTCATCTGCAAATGCTTTCAATTTGGATAAGTCTACAGTTTATAAGTAAGGCGACTTTCTGCTGCATAACTGTTTCAGAAGGCATTGAGCAATAAACACAATCCATTCCATGAGCAAATAATAGGAGCAACGCTCTGGGAAAAGGCGTTTTATGCATCTCTATGATGCATTATACCAAGCAAGTCGTCACATAATTATGGACCCATAAAGTCCCATTTTCTCTGAAAAACTGACTAGTTCATGTGGTAGTATCGTCCTTCGACATGCAAAAAATTTACAATTAACAAAAAGTTTCGACTCATGTCAGCCTGCACAGACTGTGCAGGCTGACATGGGTTGATACTTTTTGCAAATGCATTCAATTCCCTTTTCACAGAGCATGACTCATATAGAATGTATCTAACACATCAGTCATACATACTTTCAGGAAGTTAGCATCAAGTTGAGAGGCTACTGCTCTAGCTAGGAGTGTTTTTCCTGTTCCTGGTGGACCATACAGCAGACATCCTTTTGGTGGTGTGATACCCACTCTCTGGAATAGCTCTGGATTCATCAGAGGTAACTCAATGACCTAATTGGTGTAAAAACAAACTGAACCACTTATCAACTTGTTACCTCCTGGGAAAAAAAGTGGCAGAACTTTATAACATAAACTTCTTATAAAAGAGAGTAACTGTTTATCTCTAAGTTTTGGTTTGCAAATCTAATGGTTTCAAATTGTCTGATGACTTTCATACCCACGAACTATAGCCAAAATTTAGTCAATGATGTCATCATTCTTTTGATGCTAGTTAACCCTTTACCACACAATCCTGACTTTGAACGACCCTGAGGGAGAAAGCTTTTGGAAACATTGTGGGAAAAGGAGAAAATGCGGGTAACTAGCATTTTCTCCTTTTTCCATAATGTTTTCTATCCTTCCAAAAACAATTTTCAATCTGAGTCACATTTATTTTGTCGTATGCAAATGCTTTCAATTTGGACAAGGCTAAAATTTCGTCATTTAGTAAAGAATTAATACATCTATCCATATGTCTAAATCTCATCTGCTGTGAGCCAAGCTGTGTAGTTCATTAACCCTTTACCTCACAATGCCGCCTTTTAACGACCATGGGAAAGAACCCTTTTGAAAACATTGTGGGAAAAGGAGAAAATGCTGGTAACCAGCATTTTCTCCTTTTCCCACAATGTTTTCTGTCCTTTTACAGACATATTTCACCATATGAGCCATATCTAATTTGTTGTCTGCAAATGCTTTCATTTGGACATGTGTAAAATTTTGTCATGTGGTAAAGGGTTAAGCATCATACAGGGCCTGAAACCAGAAGGTTGATTGTTCAAATCCCAGCTCGGCAAATTTTTTACAAGAAATAATGATGGTTATTGCAATAGCATTCATTCTTCTATCACAGTTGATTGTTGTTTCAATGACATTTATTGTGGAAAAGAAGCCAGTGGCCTGGAATGAATATTCTGAGAGGTTCTGGTGAATGAACATCCAGGAAAACATAGATGCAATGATCACAGCAATATAACTAAAATAATCAGGATTTTCTTATTTTGGGGTCATTGGACTCCATTCAAATGAATAAAAGAAGGCAAGCATTTAAATTTTGGGGGTCATTTAGAAAATCTGGGAGCCCAAATTCAAAGAAACGGGGAGTCAGGGAAATCCCTGAATAATGTTTGAAAACAGCATCCAAACAAACAAAATTCATCAGCGGTGAAACAACAAAATTATGCTGGGTGCAGAGATTTTTTATTTTTACTTAAAAAGTTCAATTATACATGTGCTTAGGTAACATAAGGGCAGGTACAAAGAACAATATAGCACAATTTTTGAAACTTGCAAAAAATTTATTTGAAAATTAATTATCTCAAACCTCTCTCAGCTCCCTGATCTGTTCTCCTAGACCTCCAATCTGGTTGTAACTCACATCTCCTGGATCCTCTATAGACATGTTGTATACCAGGGGATCTACCTCTCTCGGCAAATGCCTGTAATATAATTTATAGTACTGGTAAATAAAACAGCACGCTTGTTAAAAAATCCAAGTGCAAATGCCTAACAAGTCTTCTTTCTTGCTAACATGTATGTCTGTCTCTGTCTCTCCCTCTCTCCCTATTTCCCTCATATTTTCCCCTACCCTCCACCTCTGGAAACATCTTTAAATGTGAAAGTAGGAGATTGTATGGTATTGAAATTTAACGCCATTTTAACAGTTCAGGTCATATCATGGCGGTCAGTGACGCACCCATGTGTTTCCTGGCTTTCTCACACCAGTACTGACACAACTTTCTTTCCAAAGCCACTGACTACTTTTCTCACATGCATCAGAGGTCAAAGGCGAAAAATCGCCAGAAAGAAAGTTTGCTTCAACCGGGTGTCAAACTCGCAACCACCTGATCACGAGCCATCCGCTAACCACTGAGCTACCCGGGCGGGCATAAAAGTAGGTGAAAGCACAAAGCAGGTTTAAAATAAATACTAATATTAATTTCTTTTTTTATAACTACATTAATCCCCATATTACAGTATGTCACCAACCAAACCTTTACAACTTCCACAAAGAAGAAGCATTTGGAAGAATAGAATCATGTAATCCAACAGGATATAAAAAACAGTTGGAAAAGGAGCACTTGCTTACTAAATGTTTTCCAAAGCTGTCAACAGTATAAGGGTAAACAGTTGCAGCAGTAGAGCAAATGCAGTGTTCTGCCAAACATTACTCAGAGGAAGAATAATTGTCCCAGAAATAGGAGACAGTTTTAAACTCCTGACGACTGCACTTAACTATTTTTCACACAACTAAAATGCAGGCTTGTCCAAAGTGAAAGCATTTACAGATGACAATTTAAATGTGGCTCAAATGATGGACTTTGTCTCTGATAGGGTAGAAAACATTATGAGAAAAGGAGAAAATGCTGGTTACCAGCATTTTCTCCTTTTCCCACAATGTTTCCTAACGGCTTCTTTCTCTGGGTCATTAAAGCTCAGGACTGTGTTGTAAAGAGTTAAGACAAATCATCAATAAATTTCAGAGGGACAAAGTCCCGCCTGTGGGCATTTTGATGGGACCTTTTTTCTAATTAGAATCTCTCCCTTGGAAGTGCATGATAAATAGGTTCAACAGCTTAAGGATATAACATACATACTTGCAGTATCATAGTTTCATTGTGGAGAAAAACAAAATTTGAGCCCTGTTCTATGAAAAAGGGGCTTAAGGCATCTGCAAAAGGTATCGACTCAGGTCAGCCTGCACAGTCCGGACAGGCTGACCTGGGCCAAAACTTTCTGCTACTGGTCAATTTTCTGCATGTCTAAGGACCATATCACCCCATGTTTAAGTCTTTTGTTCGACAGAACGGACTTTATTGATCCATAATTATGTGGTGACTTGCATGGTATCATGCATTACAGAGATGCAATAAGCCCTCTTTTACCAGAGAATGGCTCATTTTCATAATGATTTACAGATAATGACCAACCTCATGATGGTTAAAGTTGTCATATCAAGAGCAACCCTGGTGCCCGACTTCAGCTTGGCCTTATCTAGCTGCCTTCTGCATCCAACAACATATCTGGGACCATTAGTAGCCTTCACAATAACTATAGACAGAAAGCACTGGCTTGACAAAAAGGCTATTTATTATGATTTATGTGGCCATAAGTAACAACATATCTTTAATGATTATCTTATGTTCTTCCTTTAATTCAACAGAGCTCATCATAGAATAAGCTATCAAAAACAAGTTCCACAAACCTAGACAGAATCTTGGTATGGGGGGAAATTGCCTCGCCTTGAGGTGAGTTCAACTTACGTTTACCAAACAACAAAATTTTGGACTTGTCCAAATCCATACTGTTTATAAACAACAAATTAAATGTAGCTCATATACCGGTAATGGAAATTGTCTTTGAAAGGGTAGAAAAAATGGAGGGAATAGGGAAAAAGCTGGTAACCAGCATTTTTTTCCCTTTTTACTAAATGTTTTCAATAGCCTCATTCCTGATTATTGTTAAAACTTGGGAATGCCTGGTAAAATCTTACTACAAGTTTGTGCACTAATTTCACAGTTGAAGTTAAAACTAAAGTGTTTATGCTACTCAAAACAATGAAAGTGCCACAAATTTATTGTTTCTTTGCTCAGACAAATGTATATGAACCAGCATGTTATCATACATACATTTCATATATTTCTGTAAATCCAAGATTTCACATGACACGTAGAAATTCAATTTGAATGACAAATTCAAATTTTGACTGATTGAAATTTTAAATTCATTCAAGCTGCATTTTCACATAGGTAAAAAAGTTAAGCAGAAAAGGAAACAAGAGCACCGCATGTGGGTGCCAACGCTCGGCTACAGTTGCTTGACTTTTGGTGAAAATTCTAAGTCTAAAAAGGGCCATAACTGTGTCAAAAATACTTTGATGGTTACCTGCCCTTGTTGTATGGGTTTCCCTTTTGATAGCTAACAATATCTTCAGTAATAACAGAGATATTACAAAATGTCACAGTTTATCACATGACGAGGCCATGGCTATGGCAATACCTGGATGTTTTCTTTGAAAACAGCTGAGTTAATGAAACTTACATTTTTCCTCTGTCAGCTGTTTCAAAACTTCTCCAACAATCTATTGATCAAAAAGCAAAGATGCATAGTCAATTAACAATGATAACATCATCATCATCATCATCATATCACAACACTTTACCAAACAATCCCAAGTTTTAACAAGTAAGAAAGAGAAAGCTTTCAAAAACAATATGAGAAAAGGACAAAATGCTGGTAACCAGCAGATTCTCCTGTTCTTACAATGTTTTCTTTTCTATCAAAGACGAATCACATCATTTTCAGGCACATTTCATTTGTCCTCTGCAAATGCTGTCAATTTGGCTAAGTTTTAACTTTTGTTGTTTGGTAAAGAGTTAAAAGCACTGGGAATAAATTAAAGGCAACAAATGTCATTGGAAAATATCAATCCCAACGTACTAACACATCACTGTATGCACACCATTCCTTTACATCACTGGTTGCTTTCCTGTATAAAGAGTTAAAACAATTTTCAGTTGTGACCACAGATAATTTTAAACTTTCATCAAGCCTTGATTCTTCCTAGTTATGTGTATTACGACAAAGCTTCCAACATTAATTTTAGAGATACCATAGACTTGTTCAAATTAGATGATTGAGGATCTGAAAAAAAAAAAAAAAAAAAAATTATGCAAACGGGACACAAAAAGTCATATTTGTATGACTGTAGGTTGAAAAAATTAAAAAAATCATACTTGTCCAACACTCTGTAGAGCTTTCAAGTCATTTTCTGATTTGTCATATTGTTTGGTGAGATCTTTTAAGTTTTCTCTCACTGAAAATAAAAGAAGTAATTTATACAGAACTGTATTATCTCTGTATACAATTCAAGACCATCCTGCAATTGAAAGGCTTGGAGCCCAAGCCAAACTTTTGTTGCTTAGTAGACAATACAGATCAAGATCACACTAAACAGAACATTTTGTTCTGTGCAGTTTGATCTTTGTCTATAGATACAGCCAGATATTTTGTTATATACAGTGACAAAAACTTTTTTTATTTATCATGCATATCTCCCCATTCTGTGGTTAGCCCAGTAAATGTTTGCTACAATGTTGATTCCTCAATCTTCATGTGTTATTTTCATAACAATGTGTGATCAATGAAATGTCAGAAAAGGGGTCTAAATGGCCCACTTCCAAACTCGCACATTATCAGAACGGAAGAAAGATATAACATTATTCTGATATAATTGTTTGAAATAACAGTAGGTAAGTCATATTTGAAAAGTGGGACGTTTTGGACCAGGCCGTTTTGGAAGTGGGCCTTTTTGACCCTCGCCCAAAATTTCGGAGAGGTGTGGACTGTGATATGGGGAACACAGCAACAACTGAAAGGGGGTCAACGATTGCTTAGTATGAATGAATTCTACTTTACACTGAATTACCGTTTTTTACATCCGTTCCACATCCCTGTAGGGCGTATATATTGTGCAATTGCTGCTGTAATTCATGATCTAATATAAAAGAAACCTTTCAGTTTCAAAGAAACCGTACCGGCTTGGCAAAAGTGATTCAGCAAAATAACAGATCTTCTGTAACGAAAGTTATAAATTTATCGGTAGTTGTCTCACAAACAGAGTAATTATGGCATTAGTAAAGTTTCTTACTCTCTTTCAGTCGGGCCTCAAGTTCTTTGTGCTCTAACAGCTTCTTTCTATAGTCAGAAAGAGCTTTTTCTCGAACGCTATCAACGGCCGTCATGTTTTGTGAATGTGTAGAAATCCTCCTATTTGAAGAGCTACTTTTATAAGGGAGGTAAGCAAAGCATAAAAAAAAGACAAAATTGTCTCCCTTGTTCACACACACAAAAAAAAAACAAATGCTCATCTTCCACACACTCGTCATGCATTCAAACAAAAAAGAACAATGAATGTAGAATTTTCAAATCTAATTGATTCAAGTCTGTTTAAAATGATGATAAACAAAACATTATGGTCTAAACATTACTGATCAATTCCATTTTCCAGAATGTTTTAATTACAGTCAATATCTCTGTGGATCTCCATCATTGATATGACATGATGTATCCTAATTTGTAGATTAAAATTCTTTACCAAAGAAAAAATTTTTAGACTGGTCCAAATTGAAAGCATTTGCAGACAGCAAAATAAATGTGATTGAAAAAGTGAAATTTGTTTTGGGCAAGGTAGAAAACATTGTGGGAAAAAGGAGAAAATGCTGGTTACCAGCATTTTCTACTTTTCCAACAATGTTTTTAAAAGGCTTCTTACTCAGGGCCATTAAAAGTCCGGATTGTGTGGTAAAGGGTTAATTAACCCTTACTACACAATCCCGAGTTTTCACAACCCTGAGTAAAAAATCGTTAGAATACCGATTGCTAGCATTTTCTCCTTTTCCCACAATGTTTTCTACCCATTCAAAGACAAATTCTATCATTTGATCGACTTTTTAATTGTCTTCTGCAAATGCTTTGAATTTGGACAAGTCTAAAATTTTGTTATTTGGTAAAGAGTTAATGATTGCTGAGCCTGTTTTCAGACTGAATATACAGTATTCTTTAACCCTTTACAACACAACAAAAGTTTAGACTTCTCCAAATTGAAGGCATTTGCAGACGACAAATTACTTGTAGGTTAAACGGATGACTGGTTCTGTTGGAATGGGAGAAAACATTGTGGGACAAGGAGAAAAATGCTGGTTACCAGCATTTTTCGCTTTTTCCAACAATGTATTTAAAAGCCTCCTCCTTATGGGTTATTAAAACTCGGGATTGTGTGGTAAAGATTGTAGATGACATATGTCTATTACAGTTAGCTGAAATGATGGTAAATGTCTGAGAAAGTGTTGAAAACCTTGTGGTAGAAATGTCAGGGTCGTTCAAACTTGGGGTTAATTGTGTGGTAAGAGCTAACCCTCAGGCTGCTTACCGTGACTCACTGACTTTTTACAGACAGTGTAGATCAAGATCAGACTGCACAAAACGTGCAGTCTGATCTTGGATCTACACTGTCTGATAAGGAGATACTTTTCTAAAAAAGAATAAGTTTGAAATAGCAATATTCAGGTTCTTAGGATTGGCGTAAAAGTTTCATTTCAGTTACATAGCAGGATAAGGGTTAAAATCTAACATATCCTTATGCCCTGATAAGATTGTAGCTCTGCCTTATATGCCAATTCATATAGTATTAGCTGCATGTTGTATTGTTTGAACGGCGTGTAACTCTACCAAATGACAAAGTTTTACACTAGTCCAAACTGAAAGCATTTGCAGACAACAAAATAAATGTGGCTGAAAATTTGAAATTTGTCTTTGGAAAGGTAGAAAACATTGTGGGAAAAGGAGAAAATGCTGGTTACCAGCATTTTCTCCTATTCCCACAATGTTTTCAAAAGGCTTCTTTCTCAGGGTCATTAAAAGTTGGGATTTTGTGGTAAAGGGTTAAATGATTTTTCTTTGAATTGAGAATAGGAGAAAATGTTGGTAAAAAGCATTTTCTCCTTTCTCACAATGTTTTCAAAAGCTTTCTTTTTCACCCTTTACCAGACGACAAAATTTTAGCCTTGTCCAAATTGAAAGCATTTGCTGATGACAATTTCATTGTAGCTCAAATGGTGCAATTTTCACTTGATAGGGTAGAAAACATCCTAGGAAAAGGAGAAAATGCTGGTTACCAGTATTTTCTCCTTTTCCCACAATGTTTTCAAAAGGCTTTTTTCTCCGGGTCGTTAAAATTTAGGATTGTGTGGTAATGGGTTAACCCTTTCCCAGACAGTCCCAAGTTTTAATGAGCCTGAGAAGGAGAGCTTTTGAAAACATTGAAGGAAAAGCAGAAAAGCTAGTAACCAGCATTTTCTCCTTTTCTCTCAATGTTTTCTCCTCTTTTACAGCCAGATCTCATAATTCAAGCCACAGTTCAATTTCTGACCACTCTAAATTTTTTGTCCTGAGGTAAAGAGTTAAGGTTAGTATGACTTGTATTGCTTGTATGGTGTTTCCAACTTTGGAACATTATTTGAATTTTATTGTGGCTGTCAGTGCACCTATCCATGCTTTCCTGGAGTTTTCTTTTATCTCTGCTTCACAAATATTCATCCAAAGCCACTGGCTGCTTTCCCATGTAACCATCGTCGAAGCAATGATCAACTGTAAGACAGGAATGAACCCTGTCACTATGACCATCACTTGCTGAGCTGGGGATTCAAACCCGGGACCCCATTCTCAAGTCCTACACGCTACCGACTGTGCTACAGGACCTCAGCGTTTAGTACCGGTAAAAAAACAGGATCAGTAACTCTTGATAAAGGGTCAACTCTTTACCAGATGAAAACATTTTAGCATAAAAGCATTAAAAATTATGCAGGTGACAGATCAAATGGAGCACAGATCAAGGGTTTTGTCGTTGATAGGGTAGAAAACAGTGTAAAAAGGAAAAAAGTGCTGGTAACGATGATCATTTTTCTCATTTTTCCACAATGTTTACCATTACTTCTCACAATACATGTATTCTTCCCAAGCATCTGGCTGCTTTTCCAGCTTTGGTGAAAAGTCATGAAAAAGGCATAACCATTAAAAAAATAATAAACACTTTACCATACAATCCCGAGTTTTACAACCCTGAAGACTTTAGAAAACATTGTGGGAAAAGGAGAAAATGCTGGTAACCAGCATTTTCTCCTTTTCCCACAATGTTTTATGAAAAATCAAAGACAAAAATTCATCTTTTGAGCTACATTCATCATCTGCAAATGCTTTTAATATGGTTGCATCTAAAATGAGCTATAAGAGCAGTCACAGGTAACAGAGAATACTGATTGACTGATTGATTGATTAATTGATTGAATGGTGTTTTTTGCCCCTTTCAAAATTATTTCAAGTCATATCACGGCGACAGCTCACACATTTATGTACATGTATTTCCTGTGTTCCACCAGTACTAGGCTGGGGCTCTAAATTGTCTTGCTCTAGGACACTCCCACAAAAAACCCAGCGCTTCCAGTAAGGCTTGAATCTGGGTCTTCCAGATTGTAAGTCCTAAACTTTACCACTAAGCCACGCAGGACCCATAGTTTCAGTGAATAAGCAGCTTCAGACCAACAGTGTTGAAACAAAAACACAAACAAGTTTTAACATTTTGCTTTATATCTATGTATAATGCTAAAAAACTTAAATAAATAGAGTAATGCTAATTACTAGATATAATCCTGATAAATAAGGTTATACAGGCAGTGATGCTTATAAACTGTCACAGTAATGCTCACTTTATTCCAAACAATACCTGCCTTGAAAATTAACCCTTTCCCAAACAAGCCCTGGTTTTCACGTGTCTGCAGTACAAGTCTTTTGAAAACACTGTGTGAAAAGGAGAAATTGCTCGTAACGAGCAATTTCTCCTTTCCCCCCAGTGTTTCCTACCCTTTTTGAGACCTTTCTGCCATTTTTATCAAATTTAAAATTGTCATCTGCAAACTCTTTCAATTTGGACCAGTCCAAAATTTGTCATTTGGGAAAGGGTTAACTCTATTTACCCTAAGCCTTTACCACACTATTGGAAGTTTTAATGACTCTGAGAATTTAAAGAAGCATTTTGAAAACATTATGGGGAAAAGAGAAAATGCTGGTAACCAGTATTTTCTCCTTTTCCCACCATTTTTAAAGGAGTTAAATTATTTAAAATTCACTCTTCACCAGACAACAAAGTTTCAGGCACATCTATATTGAAAGTAAATGTATTTGCAGATAACAAAATTAATATAGCTTATAAGGAGAGATTTGTTTTAGGTTGGTAGAAAATATTAAGGGGAAAGTAGAAAAATCTGGTTATTAGCCTTTTCTCCTTTTCCCAAAATGTTCTAAAAAGGCTCTTGTTTTCACCGCACAATCTTGACTTTGAGTGACCCTGAGAAAAAAGTTTGTTTGAAAACATTGTTGGAAAGGAAGAAAATGTTGATAACAAGCGTTTTCTTCTCTTCCCACAATCTTTTCTACTCGTTTTTTTAATATAATCTCATCATTTGTGCCAACATAAATTTTGTCATTTGCAAATGCTTTCAAGTTGAAACAGTCTAAAAATTTTGTTGTTTGGTAAAGAGTTTTGTTTGCAAGGTCATTAAAACATTGGCTAGTAAGATAGCTAGGTTGATCCTTTGCTACAAACACTGATGTTTTTAAAGCCCGGAGGAAAAAGACTTAAATACACTGTTAGAAAACGAGAAAAGGGGGTTGGGGGGTAGCTGGCATTTTCTCCTTTCTCGAAAGTTTTCTAACTTTTCAAAATTCCATCATCTGACCCACATGTAATTTGTTGTCTGCAAATATGTCTAAACTTTTGTCATCTGGTAAAGAGTTTTATACCATATGACAAAATACAGACTGGACAAAAGTGAAAGCATTTGTAGACAACAAATCAAATGTAGCTTAAATGGTGAATTCTGTATTTTGACAGGGTACAAAACATTGTGGATAATGGAGGAAATGCTAGAAACCAGCATTTTCTCCTCTTCTCACAATGTTTTAAAAAGCCCTTTTTCTTACGGTTGTTAAAACTCAGGATTGTGTGGTAAAGAGTTAACAGATAAGTAATGTAGAGAAACTACGGTACATGCAAGATTTTCTGCCAAGGGGATGGGGTTGGGGGATTCTGGGACATTGACCAAATAAATCAGAAAAATGTCTCATCATAATGCATACTGCTAAGATTTGTTCCCTTTAATTTGCAAAGTGTTCCTTATTTCTGCAAGTACAGGGGACAATTGTCCCCTCTCTGAACAATCCTTGGCAGAATGCTTGCATGTATCTCTACAAACCAAAGAAAGTTGAATCTCACTGATATTTACAGTACTTCTAGCACTTTTACAACAAATAGTCCAGGTAAATCATAATACATGAGTTTTAACCTCTTAACCCTTTTACCACATAATCACATTTTAACTACCCTGGCAGGAAAAACTTTTTAAACATTTGTGTCAAAGGGAAAAAATGATGGTAACCAGCATTATTTCCGTTTCCCACAATGTTTTCTACCCTTTAATAAAAATATCTCACCATTTAGAGCAACATTTTATTTGTCATCTGCAAATGCTTTCAGTTTGTGCGACTCTTGACTTTGGTTTTGTTGAAAAGATGGCCCCTTCAAGAAGTTAAGACGACAAAACTCTTTTAGGACAAAAAACTCGACGTTGCAGACTAATAATCCAAGATGGGATAGCATGTTCTATGCAGTCTGATCTTAATCTACACTGTCCACAAAAACAACTTAAGTCATGACAAGTACTTTAACCCTTTACCAAACAATCCCATGTTTTAATGATACTGAGAAAGAAGCTTTTTAAAAACATTGTGGGAAAAGGAGAAAATGCTGGTAACCAGCATTTTTCCTTTTCCCACAAAGATTTCTACCTTTTCAAAGGTATAAATCACCTTTTGAACTACATTTGTCGTCTGCACATGCTTTCATTTTGGTCAAGCCTAAAATTCTGTAGTTTGGTAATGAGTTGAGAGTAAAGTAATATCCAGAAATCCATGTTACATATATGAGGTTATTTTTGCTTCACCATTTTAGATTCTGCAGATCACTTTTTTGTCTTGCAGCAGACCCACTTTGAAAGACATCATTGCAAATTGATACACTGCTTACAGTAACAATGTTTCTGAAATTATTCATACAATAAACCTTGATTCTTGTTGATTACCAATATTTTACAAGAATGTTTCTAAGATGTCCCCAGTAATTTGTTTCATAAGGTAACAAGTTTAAAGATTATTCATTCACGGGGAATTATTTTAAATACAGTGTAAAAAGGAGCCATTACTTGCAACAATCAAATTTCTTCTTATTCCACAATGTTTGCAGAAGCTTTTTTCAGATTATGTATATACATTGACACTAGCTGAAAAACAATCATTTATGGAGAGGGAAACCAACTAATAAAAACTACAATGAATAAAGTTTGTAGTTTCTAAATGTGCTCATGACTTAGCCGTGGCATACACTTTGGAATAGTTACTTGACTCTGAATTGTTTTTGTTCTTCAACTTCTTGCTCCAGTTTGGTGGAACACTCCGAGTTAATGATATTGATCCCGGTTTACTAACATTAGGGTCATCGTGCATTTCAGCTGGTCTATTTGGTAGATGCAAAGATGCACTCTTAGGCTTCGACATATTTCTCTTTTCTAAGGGCCTTGCTGTTGACATACCCAAAACTATCTGTTTCATAACTGCCATCTCTTCTCTCTGATTAAGAAGTCTTTCAAGATCTAAGGCCATCTGATTCTTTGTTGCCAATAAACTAGCCTTGTCTTTCTCTAACTGCTCTGCCTCTTTTTCTAAAGTTACGATATATTCTTTTTGTTTTAGGATTTGAGCATCTCTGGATCTCATGCAAGATATAAGATAGTTGTGAGGTTGATCTGCTTCATTTAACAAATTGTTTGCACTCTTAAGTTCATCTGCCATTAATAATGCTTTTTGTTTTTGCTGTTCTATATCTTGTCTGAGGGATGTATTGATCTTTTCAAGCTGTAGCACTCTGCGGGCTAGGTGTACACTCTGCTGTAGTCTCCTCTTTGAAGTACTTGGTACATTGGCACCATAACCATACGAAAACAGAACTTTCTCAGCTTCTTCTTCATTTTCCATTTCTGCTGCTTGCATTACAACGTCATCAAGTTCTTTTTCTAATTTTTCATATGTTTTCAAGCGAGCTTCTCTATCACCCAGGGTGCTTTCAAGTTCCACAATCTTCTTCTCTAGCCCAGTCTGCTGTGCATAATATTCTTTAGTGAGGACCTCAGCTTTCTTTGTAAGTCTATCCACCTCTAACTGAGTTTCTTTTGAGTTTTTCACTGTTTCTTCATGAACTAACTGCAGTCTTTCCAGTTCAAATGATTTCAGTTTGAGCTCATTTGTAAGATCAGCTACTCTGCTATCACCACTAGATTCAAGTAGTCTTAACTCTTGCAAAATTTGTTCATACTTTGCATGTGTCTCTCTTTCAGCAATCTGGGCTCTTTCCTTTTCAGATATGGCCATATCTCTTGCTTCTCTAAGGTTTCTATTTTCCCTTTCATACATTTCTCTACTGCTTGTTCTAAGCCTATCTATCTCTGAATTAGTAGTTACTCTTATCTGCTCTAATTCTTCTCTCAACTTATTCTCATACTCAGATTTGTATTGTTCTCTTGAGGTGACATATTTTTCATACATTTCTTCTCTTGCCTGTTTAGCATCTTCAAGCTGAAGATTCAGTTGTTGTATTTTCTCATCAGAAAAGGCCAGTCTGTTTGACAAGTCTGATGTATGTTTAGTCAAATAATCTTTATCCTGCTTCAGAAGTGACAATGACTGTCTGGCCGCAGACAGCTCTCTTGACAGGTCATCTCTTTCTTTAGATATATTCTGATGAGATGCTTCTAATGTTGACAACTGTCTTTGTATATCTAAGCCTGATTTTTCATAGCCATCTCTCTCACTTTTTACACGGTCATAGTTCTCTACTTTGTAGTTGTCAGTTTTGACTTGGGTTTTAGTATCCGCATGGTCTAAAGTAAGTTTCTGATATTTGACTCTCAGTTCACCATGATTCTGTCTTTCATCATCTAACTGACTTTGTAAATCTTGAACTTCTTTACTAAGACTTTTTTCATTTTCTTGTGTTGTTTTAATAGTTAATTTTAGCTGTTCTATCTCTGTATCTAAGGGACGTGTTCTCTCAAACAACCTAACAGCAACATAATCTCTAAGGGACAAATCATCATCACTTGTTGTTTTCAATTCAAAAAATCTTTCTTCTGTAAGATCCAAATCCCGTAAACTTCTTCTAACATTTCCTGCCTTTTCTTGCAATCTTTCATTTGTAGCTTCAAGTTGGTGCTGCTTTTTCCGCAATTCTTCTAGCTCTGTTTTTATCAGCTCCTGTCTTCTCCTTGATTCTTCCTGCTGAATGGATAGTTGAGACTCAAGTCGAGCTTGAAGGATTTGCTTCTGGTGTGTTTGATCGTGAAGTCTTTCCTCAAGATCGTCCACTTTCTGAAGGTATTCTGCTTTCATGTTTTCTACTTGCAACTGCTTTTGGCTAAGCTCAATTCTCGCAAGCTGCAAGTCATGCATTATTTGCTTACGCTCGATTAACTGTTTGGTTATTTTTGCTTTGCGATCATGTCTGTCTTCTCGTTCAGTTCTATCTGGTGACAATGTCAAATCGGTGGGAACTGAGGTTTCAAACCCACTGAGATCCTCGGATTCCAATTCATCAAAGGTTTTAGACAATTCCTTCGCAGCCATAATGGCCTTGTGCAAATGGGGAAAAAAAAAAAAAAACGGCACTTTGCGATCAATTTCAAAAGCTTGATTCAGTTTCTGACCGGGAGGTAAAACAGAAATTCTTGTTCAAACTTGAATTCGAAAGTTGCGATTTATACAGAGAAGTTGTTTACCTATTTTCTGAAGCCAGTCTGTAGCAAGCTGGGAACCGGTATAGAAACCGGCGGCATGTGCGAAACACAAATATATGAAATTTGCTAACATCCACTAACACTCCCCCCCCTACCGCCCTGGCAGTAAACCAAAACGTTTTTGCTTTTTGCGTACAGTATAGATCTAGACCGAAATCAGACTGCAGATCTTGGATGTATACTGTCCGCTCTATAGTATCCCGCCTTGGCCAGAAGAACAATGAAATTGTAATATTTCTGCTGATTCTTTCCTAATTTAATAGGGCCATTAATTTTCATTAACTTGGATCAAGTATTCTAAAAGTTAACTCAAGGCGTTTCCAGAAATAGCAAACATCAAATGCAAAGAATGTAGAATATTCTCATTTGTTTTCTCCATTACTACCTTGTGCCACGTCTACGATAAATAATAGAAATTAAGTGCTAAGTGCGTGCCTAGCTACTGTGAAGTGTGAAAAAACCCTTATCTGACTGCACAGACTCTGCAGTGATTGATCTTGACAAGTATTTACACGAAAAAAACTGCCATCCAGTTGCAGTATCAAAGTCTGTTTTTTTCCTTACCTGTACCTGGGATTTCTGTCAGTGAAGCTTAAGACTTGTAATCCAGGGGGATGCGAGTTCTTGAGGATTGATTGTATGGTGTCTAACACCATTTTCAACATTATTTAAGTCATATCCCGGCGGCTAGAGCACCTATCAATGCTTTTCTGGAGCTTCTTTTACCATGTTGTATTATGCACAATATTCTTTCCAAGCCACTGGCTGCTTTCCCACATAACCATTGTAGAAACAATGGTCAGCAGTGAGAGAGGAATGATTCCTATCACAATGACTATCACCAATCCTCAGAAAGAAATTGGCTGAGCTGGGGATCAAACCAGCGACTCCCTGTTCTCAAGTCCTTTACGCTACCTACCCTGCTACTGGCACTCGGCTGTTGAGGACTGATTGATTGAATGACTTATGCCACTTTCAACATTATTTGTCATATTATTTGAGACAGCTCATGTATGTCCTGGGTTTCACCAGTACTAGGCTAGGGCTCTGAGGTATCTTGCCTAAGGACACTCTAACAAAAAACCCAGAGGTTCCAGAGAGGCTCAAACCCAGGGCCTTCAGGTTACAAGTCCTACACTTCACCACTGAGCTATGTAGGTTTACTCTTACATGTTTTAATGACCAAGTTTTAACGATCCTGAAAAAGAAAGCTTTTGCAAACATTGTGGGAAAAGGAGGAAATGCTGCTATTTACCAGCATTTTCACCTTTTTCCACTATGTTTTTTACCCTGTCAAATACAGAAATTATGAACTATACATGTATTTATTTTGTTGTCAGCATATGTTTTCAATTTGGCCAACATCTATATTTTGTTGTTTGAAAAAGAGTTGAACCCATCTCCAAATGACAAATTTAAGACTCTTAGAAACTAAAAGAACCTGCAAGGCAAGAGAAATGCAACTAATGAATGACGGCATCATGACAAAATTTTCTTTAAACCTAAGCTGACAACACTTCTTGTCCAGCATGAGACCCACTTTTGCCTTAACACACAATTCCTCTTATTTCCACAATATCTCCTATTGCCACATTGGATATTGTATTTATTAAGCAAATATTAGCTGATCTTTATTATTCACTTTTATACAGGACCTTTCAGAAACCATCAGCTCCAAATTTGTTTTGACAGTTTTAGATAATATGTTGGTACATCATATCAAAAGAACAAGAAGATTACAGCGACTTTATATATACAGGGTGTCCCAAAGTTGTACACCATCCTGATTTTTATTTTTGTGTTTCAGATTTAATACTGATTTTATTTTTTTCTCTCTTTCAAATTTAATTATGGCTAATACAATGACAATAAGAAAATGAGTTGAATTGGTGTTATTATGACTATGATGAATAAAGGTGTTTTTGAAATAAGGTTTTTTTTTTTTTTTTTTGAAACCTGGATGGTGCACAACTTCTGGGACACCCTGTATAGGAGTATTTTAATGTCATCTATTATGAAAATATGACGACCCTAAAGCAAAGCTTGATTGCTAAATTTATAACAGATGCAATTCAAAGGATACTTTCCTTCTATTACAAATAAAGCAAAAACAAAAGGATGTATTTGGGTGGCATGCAACAAGATTTCATTTTGCAAGTTTTTTAGACCAAAAACAAAATTACTGATAAAGTAATTGATATTTGTATTCATCTGTGGAAGGGGGTATACAACTACGATATCAACATAAATACTGGTACAAAACATGAGGAATGCCCCACCTTGATACAAAAACAATTCTGTAACATATCTAACATCTTTCATTGAAGAAGTCGCTGCTATACTACATTGCTGAGAGATAAATACATTTTGACCCTTTACCACAAAATTCCAAATTTTAAGAACCCTGCAGAAAAAGGCTTTTGAAAACAATTTGGGTAAAGGAGAAAATGCTGGTAACCAGCATTTTCTCCTTTCCCCAAACTGTTTCCTACCCTTTCAAAGGCAGTTTTTACCATTTGAGCCATATTTAATTTGTTGTCTGCAAAGCTCTGGATTTGGATGAGTCCATCATTTTGTCTTTTGGTAAAGTGTTAAACATGCTAGATAGCTCAGTCACTAGAGACAACAGGGTCATCCAAAAATGGTTTTGACAGACCTAGTTTCTAATCCCTGACTAGGAAAATAACTCTAGTGCTTTCCTTCCCTGCAACTATGAGTAAATGATTAATCGTCATGTTTCTTTGGTAAAGGATTCACTTACATGACTAAAGTGTGGAAAAAAATCAATATTGTTCTTTTGTATGTTCATTACTGTTGACAGTATTTGTTCACTTCTGTTTCAATATTTTGTAATGTTTGCAGAACACTACCTAACTTTTCTTCATCCATTTCAAATCGCACAACCTCTGATTTTTCCTGAAAAAGAAGAACGACCAATGTAAATGACAAATGTAAATTAAACATGGCTCATTGACCCTTTACCAAACAAACCCGTTTAACGATGCCGAGGAAAAACGCCTAAAAAGACATTGTGGGAAGATGAAAATGCTGGTAAACATTACTGCCCTTCCAAAGACAAATTTCATTATTTGAGCTTCATTTAACCCGTTACCATACAATCCCAACTTTTAATGACCCTGAGAAAGAAATGTTTTTGAAAACATTGTGGGAAAAGGAGAAAATGCTGGTAACCAGCCTTTTCTCCTTTACCCACAATGTTTTTTAACCTTCCCAAAATAAATTTCAACTTTTCAGTCACATTTATTTTGTCATCTGCAAATGCTTCCAATTTGGACTAGTCTAGAATTTTGTCGTTTGGTAAAGAGTTAATCTGTCACTTGCAAATGCTTTCAATATGGACAAGTCTAAATTTAAAGAAAACATAAGAAACCTAGTTCTTGTTTGTCTTACTTTTATTGCAATAACAAGAGTCAGATTTCTTCTAAAGTTGCTATTTAATCCATTAACTCTTTACCAAACGACAGTATTCTAGACCAGTCCAAATTGAAAGCATTTGCAGATGACAAAATAAATGTGGCTCAAAAGCTGAAATTTGTCTTGGGAAGTGTAGAAAACATTGTGGGAAAAGGAGAAAATGCTGGTTACCAGCATTTTCTCCTTTTCCCACAATGTTTTCAAAAGGCTTCTTTCTTAGGGTCGTAAAAAGTCTGGATTGTGTGGTAAAGGGTTAAAAACCTGAAATATATTTTCAAAATCAACTGAACTAAAGTTAGAAATGCGTTAAACATCCATAAATTAATCAGTCAATACAAAATCATTTAACCCTTTCCCACACAACAAATTTTAGAATCTCCCACATTCAAACCCTCGGCAGACGACAAATTCAAAATTAATACAAATGTGCTTAAGCTCTCTGACATGATAGAAAATATTTTGGGAAAAGGAGAAAATGCTGGTTACCAGCATTTTCTCCTTTTCCCAAAATGTTTTCAAAAGGCCTCTTTCTCCAGGTTGTTAAAAGTCGCGATTGTGTGATAAAAAGTTAAGATGCTCACCCACAATTAAAACAATTCTCTTGATCCTTGCAGCCAAAAGTCTTTAACCCTTTACCACATAATTCCGAGTTTTAACAACCCTGAGGAATAAGTCTTTTGAAACAATTGTGGGAAAAGGAGAAAATGCCAGTAACCAGCATTTTCTCCTTTTCCCACAATGTTTTCTACCTTAGCAAAGACAAATTCCATCCTTTGAGTAACACTAAATTTGTCACCTGCTAATGCTTTCAATTTGGCTAAATCTACATTTTTGTAGCGTGGTAAAGAGTTAATTTCGTTTGTTGACCCTTTATCGGACATTCACAACAAAATTTTAGACTCATCCACAGTGAAAGCACTTGCAGACTGCAAATTCTACGTTACTAAAATGACAGGATTTGTCTTTGAAAGGCTAGCAAAACATTGTGGGAAAAGTGGAAAATGCTGGTTACCAGAATTTTCTCCTTTTCCCTCAATGTTTTCAAATGCTTTCTTCCTCAGTATCCTTAAAACTGGTTACCAGCTCTTTCTCCTTTTCCTACAATGTTTTTAAAAGTTTTCTTCCTCCATGACATGAAAACTTGGGATAATGCCGATTGTGTGGCAATGGGTAAATCACTCAAGCTGTTTACCTGCATGTCTTTAAATGGTGTTTTATCCTGCTTTCATTATAATTTCTGTCATATGAATCACAGCAACAGTTTACACATACTTATTCACATACATGTATTTCCTATGTTTCACATGTACTAGGTGGCATATTTCTCTCTGAGGACTGATGATAGTTATTGCAACAAATTTATTCCTCTCTCACCACTGGTCTGTGTTGCAACCATGGTTATGTGGGAAAGCAGCAAGGGGCTTGGGAAGGACAATGTGCATAGTACTGACTAAAGAACCTTTTGGAAAGTGTGGATAGATGCGCTGGCTGCAGCGACATAACTGTTAACAAGAGGGCCATGATGGCCCTGGATCGCTCACCTGAGTCATTAGGTGAAATTTCACTCCAGGGTCATAATGACCCAATTTAAAACTCATCTGAGATATTATTAAGACAAACATTCTGACCAATTGTCAGGTCAGTTGAGCTGAAAATGTGGCTTCCGGAGTGTCCAAAATGTCTTTCTTCAATTTGATCTAGTGACCTAGTTTATGACCCTATGTGACCATATTTCAAACTCATCCAAGACATCAAAGCAAACTTGTTGACCAAGGTTCAGGTGAATTGGGCAAGAACTGTCACCTCTAGAGTGCCCACAAGGTATTTCTGTAATTTGACCTAGTGACCTAGATTATGACCCTATGTGATCCAATTTCAAATCCATTTAAGATATCAAGTCAAACATGCTGACAAATTTTCAGGTGAGTTGAGCAAAAACTATGGCCTCTACAGTGCCCACAATACATTTCTTTAATTTGACCCAGTGACCTAGTTTATGACCCTATGAGACCCAATTTCTAACTGATCTGAGATATCATCAAGTCAAATATGTAGACCAATTTTCAGATCAATTTAGCTAGAATTGTGGTCTCTAGAATGCCCACAAGGTATTTCTTCAATGTGACCCAGTGACATTGTTTATGACCCTATGTGACCCAATTTTGAACTCCTCTGAGATATCATCAGGACAAAAAATGTGGCCTTTAGAATGCCCACAAGGTATTTCTTTAATTTGACCTAGTGACCTACTTTATGACCCCAGATGACCCAATTTCAATCTCATCCAAAATTTAATTAAGGCAAACATTGTGATAAATTTTCAAGTCAATTGAGTAAAAAATGTGGCCTCTGGAATGCCCACAAGGTATTGCTTTAATTTGACCCCAGTCACAAGAGCCATGTTTCTTGACGGATCAAAATTTCGGGAACACTTTTTGAAAAGGGTCACCCAAGGAACATCTCTGAGAATTTATTTCAAAATCTGACCAGAATTTCTTCATTTCCGTATAGTGCAAGTAGCCCCCATTCACCACAGCCATGTTTCTCGACGGATCAAAATTTCGGGAAAACTTTTTGAAAAGGGTCACCCAAGGAACATCTCTGTGAAATTATTTTAAAATCTGACCAGCCGTTTCAGAGAAGAAGAATTTTTAAGAATTTCTTCATATCTGTATAGTGCAAGTAGCCCCCAGTCACCAGAGCCATGTTTCGTGACGGATCAAAATTTCGCGAACAACTTTTGAAAAGAGTCACCCAAGGAACATCTCTGTAAAATTATTTCAAAATCTGACCAGCCGTTTCAGAGAAGAAGAATTTTAAAGAATTTCTTCATATCCGTATAGTGCAAGTAGCCCCCAGTCACCAGAGCCATGTTTCTTGACGGATCAAAATTTCGCGAACAATTTTTCAAAAAGGGTCACCCAAGGAACATTCCTGTGAAATTATTTCAAAATCTGACCAGCGATTCCAGAGAAGAAGAATTTTTAAGAATTTCTTCATGGCAGTATAGTGCAAGTAGCCCCCAGTCACCCGAGCCATGTTTCTTGACGGATCAAAATTTCGTGAACAACTTTTGAAAAGGGTCACCGAAGGAACATCTCTGTGAAATTATTTCAAAATCTGACCAGCCGTTTCAGAGAAGAAGAATTTTTAAGAATTTCTTCATTTCCGTATAGTGCAAGTAGCCCTCATTCACCAGAGCCATGTTTCGCGACGGATCAAAATTTCGGGAACAAATTTTGAAAAGGGTCATCCAAGGAACATCTCTGTGAAATTATTTTAAAATTTGACCAGCGGTTTCAGAGAAGAAGAATTTTTAAGAATTTCTTCATATCCATATAGTGCTAGTAGCCCCCATTCACCAGAGTCATGTTTTTCAACATATCAAAATTTCGCGAATAAATTTTGAAAAGGGTCACCCAAGGAACATTCCTGTGAAATTATTTCAAAATCTGACCAGCGGTCAGAGGAGAAGATTTTTAAAGAATTTCTTAGAAAATTCCATTTCGTTGCCCTGGCAACCAGAGTTTTTGATGGAATCAAATTTTGTGAACAATTTTTAAAGAGGACCTCCCAAGGAACATTCCTGCCAAGTGTGGTCCAAATTGGCCCAGTGGTTTAGGAGGAGATGATGTTTTAAGAATTGTTGATGACGTACGACGCACGACGGACACCAGGTGATCCTAAAAGCTCCCTTTGAGCATGTTGTGCTAAAAATGGCGTTGAACACTATGCAATCCATGGATCAACCTATACTAGATTGCGGCGTTACAGAAACTGGTTCTTCTTACCTCTGATTGTTTATCGTTTGGTCCTATATGAAGCTCAACAAATGCAGTTGGAGTGTTTATTTGATCAATGTGCCTTGTTTGTGACTGAATGTCAATTCTCCATGACATTTGTTTTAAGGTATTGTTCCAAGAAGACTGTGCTATTACAGACTCATGTATCTTATTTTTGTTACTTTTCCAGAATTTCCTAAAGGCGTTTGCTAAATTCTCTGTGATTCCACCTTCCTTTTTCTTCATTTGGGATGTTAGAAATGCCTCTGTTTGGTTGAGATCCATGTCTGCAGAAACCATACTCTGTAATAAAAGCACATTTTATACTTTTTAATTTTAGCAGCCATTAACCAAGGGATCCTGTGTTTTTACAAACCTGAGGGAGAAGACTTTTGAAAACATTGAGGAAAAAGTTTCAATTTAATATTTTTTTTCTTATATATGATACTAACTTTGAACAAGATACCTAGTTTTTATCAGTACAAAAATTTTGGACAGTTTGTTCTTTTTTTTTTTTTCTTTTTCAATGTTTTAATGCTTTACCAAATAGTCTCATGTTCTGATGACACTGAGGAGTAGGGCTTTTGAAAAGGAGAAAGTGCTAGTAAACATCTTCTACAGCATCTCAACCATCAGTTTATATCTATTTGATGTATAGATACCCCCCCCTCTGCAATTCTCCCTCTGCATCTTGTAGTTCACCTGTGAGTCCTGCTACTTACTCAGTCTAAATAACATTGGTAGCATGCTGGGTACCAAATGTAACCAGAGGGGTGAAAAGTTGTGGTCCAACTAGAATGCTAAGCCTTGACCCCTCAGTCAATGTTGGGGAACCCTACCCATGTAGCTATAAAGTAATATTTGGTAGTGGTGATATTAAGCTCTCGGGTGGGTCAGTGGTTAGACCACTATCCCTGTAAGTTAGAGGTTCTGATTCCTTTACCATCCACACTTTTAACCCTTGGAAATTATCGTAATGGTATCAAAAGTGTTGTATAGACTATTGGGGTCTTAAAATCCTGGGGTTTGGGGTAGCTCAAGAAAAATGAGAAGCAGATGGAGTGTAGTAATAATCTGTAACAAAGATGTCAAAAAGTTGGGGTAGCATGGGAGGTGAACATTTGCCCTGTAAGCAAGGGTCCCAGTCTTCCAGTCCAATACCATCTGCAATTTTTTCCCCGTCAAAATAATTACATTGGTATCCACTTCTGACACCAAAGTGGATTCAGGAACTGGATATGTGTGACAGTCTTTATTAAAAAAAACTTTAAAAGTCGTTGTTTTGGTGCAGAAGACTTCTTATGCCCTAAGAAAATCCAGGTTTGGCACTTGGGAATATTGACCTGACATTATTTAACTATCAAGATCTGCTTGTTTGCTTTCTGGTACTAAAACACTGTCAAAAGTCACTCCTTCTTTTGCACTTAGAACATTTTACACCAAGGAATAGTCAAGGTTTCTTCAACACTTGAAATGAGACAAATTCAGTTCCCTGTTAACTCTTTACCACACAATGCCAACTTTTAACGACCTTGAGAAAGAAGCCTTTTGAAAACATTTTGGGAAAAGAAAATGCTGTTAACCAGCATTTTCTCCTTTTCCCACAATGTTTTCAACCCTATCAAAGAAAAAAATCACATCATTTGAGCCACAATGAAATTGTCGTCTGCAAATGCTTTCAATTTAGACAGGTCTAAAATTTTGCTGTGTTGTAAAAGATTAATCGCCTGTTGTACAGCATTTGTGTTTAGAATCAGATACTGATACAAACGGTCCCCACTTTTGCTGTGGAATGTAGTGGAAAGCACATTTGGTAACCAAAATTTATCATCCAGTTTCATCATCGATATTTTCCTATCAGTTATTTGGGCAATGGATTACGAGATGAGTGAGTGACAAAAGTAGCAACAACCACGCATGTGCGAACTAAATTATTGCGCAATCGTAGTTTCTCAAAAAATCAAAAGTTTGTCAAAAGGCGCAACCATAGATGAGTAAAACATGCAACAAAAACCAAAAACATGCTATGAAGAAAACAATCCTTGTAGTACATATGCAAGTTATCCTGAGTTCAAGACCCATATGAGCTTTACAAATTACCACAGCAATTTGAGGAAAATTCTAGTTGCATGCAACCGCATTAAAATAGGCGTTTTCTGACAATTTTGATTCATGTATACCTTCATTACAGTTGTGCATTTCACTATTAAGCTGTTGAAGTCCTCGTCAGATATATTCGGAAATAACTCTGTCTTCAAAAATTCGTCTGTTAGGTCTGAATCGCCGTAATAATTTCGTTTTGCAATTCCGTTCAGAAGTGCTGCTAGATTCTTAGTGTCGTCCGCCATGTTCACGTCATGTGACTCGAAAGTCAAATTCGCAGCTTTTTGGGTTGAATAAAATATCGCAAGAAAAGATGGCAGCCTCCCTAAGCGCTGTGAGAAATCCAAAAGTATTTAAACAAGAAAGTGCTACTTTTGAACAAGAACAAGATGCTAATTCGGCGCTGGCGGATCTAGACAGAGGTGAGAATTATATTCTATGCAGTTGAAATCTGGGCCAGTTCGCCGCATTCCCCGTTTTCGCCCTATTTCCATTTTCACCCCGAGTCAGTTCGCCCCAATTTCCCGTTCGCCCCCAGTCATTTCGCCCACCTTCTCTTTTTCTCAAAAATCCCAATATAAAGTCAGAGTTAGGTTTTTAACCATTACCCAAACGACCAAATTTTATTTGCCCAAATAAAAGCATTTGCATACAAGGAATAAATTGTTTTGTTGTCTGCAAAAGTTTTCAGTTTGGACAAGTTTAAATTTTTTTCGTTTTGTAAAGAGTCAAAGAGTTAATTAGTCGTCTGCACAAGTGTTGTAATCGGCGTCGGGTAGACTCACGACCAGTTGCCTGGCTAGCTGGGTAGAGCTGCGGTACTAGTGTTCCGGGGGTCGTGGGTTCAAGTAGCACGTCGGGCACATTTTTCTCCTCTGATTTACTTCATTGGCGACAAGGTCAGTTGGTGAGCGCGGATATGCGGCACTGGCGGTCCATGGAGACCAGAGGGGGAGTCGTTGACTCCCAAGAAATAGGGAGGGGAGGAGTGTTGTAATCGGTATTGGGTAGACTCACGACCAGTTGACCGGCTAGCTCAGTTGGTAGAGCTGCGGTACTAGTGTTCTGGGGGTCGTGGGTTTGAGTCCTACGTCAGGCACACTTTTCTTCTCTGATTTACTTCACAAGCTTTCAATTTGGACAAGTCTGAAGTGTTGTTTCTTAAGAGTTAACCACTTCTTTCTCGGAGTAGTCTAAAAACTGGATTGTAGTGTAAAGGGTTAAGATAGAGAAAGATGTGTAATATATTTCAGAACACTTAACTCTGCAAACAACAAAATTGTATGGGCGACGTACCTA
Organism: Tridacna gigas; assembly: GCA_945859785.2. Classification (NCBI taxonomy): domain Eukaryota; kingdom Metazoa; phylum Mollusca; class Bivalvia; order Cardiida; family Cardiidae; genus Tridacna; species Tridacna gigas. Next base: position 8,774,974 of record OX244029.2, on the reverse strand, counting down.
TTTTCGTGGGGTACCTGTTTTCAAACCCGACAAGATATCCAAGTTTTCTTGCAAACTATGAAGTGAATACTAATTTGAATGTAAACAACAGTGTCACTGCTGCTAATTTATAAAATGCAACAAAAACAAGACAGTATGCATGTTAGGAAAGATTCGTTTTAGTGACAAATTTCTTATTACTTTTTTCAACCAGATACATGCCTAATTTAAATTCTCTGTCTGATACTGTATGTTAATCCTGAAAAATTCCCGACATGTGACATAGTCAGTCTCGATGCCAAAAAGTCATGTGACCATACTGGAATAATGTGATAAGAGTCCCGTCTATAAGTAGATAAGAGAATTTCCTGACCTATTTGTTCGTTCGCTTATGAATAAACAATTTTTTCAGAACATTCGCTGCTACAGAGAGAAAATGTTTCCAGCTCTTTTATTAGATATTCAATATTTTTCAGATGTTTTACAATAAAATAGTGTTTAAAACAATTCCTAATCTGTCCTCATAGGTGCATATAAATTGATAGAAGGGACCAGAATGCCTTAATTTTTGTTATTTTAGTATTCTGATGCTGCCGTCACGAGAGGGCAAATGGCCGCCATGACACTAATCCATCCCTTTCATCGCGCATCAAAAACTTAGGATAATTGACTCAGAGCTGCTCATTTCCATTATACAAAACAGTTCCTCCTTGTGATAGTTAAGGCTTTTAATGAGTGTTGGCGTACATAATGAATTTTAGTTTTTTTATTTATGAGCTGTTCTATAGATATTGAAAGCCACGAAATGAGGACATGTTTTCCTATGTGCCAATTCAGCTTCCAGCAAAGATTGAAGGGTTAAATATGTTCTTTCCATTGAACATGCATGATTCAGGCAGAATTTATGTTTTTAAATGCATTTAAATTTGAATTTTTTGTTTATAAAATGTTTTTTGTAATCAGTTCTTCAGTTAGATATGCGTAAGCTAAAATTGTCTATTTAGTCCCACGAAAATAGGTAAGACCACTATAGACCTGTTCAAATTGAATTGAAAGCATTTGCATAATATTATGACAAATGTAACTAAAAAGCTAAAAATTCTCTATTGAAGCATAGAAAACATTGTGGGAAAAGGAGAAAATGCTGGTTACCAGCATTTTCTCCTTTTCCCACGGTGTTTTCTAAAGCCTTCTTCCTTAGGGTCGTTAAAACTCACGATTGTGTGGTAATGGGTTAATACTTATTTATATTGACGGCAATTCCAGAAAATGAAAAGTAGTATAGTTAGCTTTTCAGGTTATGCATGGTCACATTATGTACATGACATAAGGAAGTCAGGATTTTTCGGCCTAGCTGAATGCGCTGGCTTTTGATATACTTCTTGGTACTGATAAAGAATGAATAGATGGTAATTTGCGATTGGTCAAAAATGTGGACCTGTTTATTCAGCAGGCCTCTGCTGGCATATTTGCTCACATGTGAATGAAACCACTATTAACAAGCATTGCCACTGCTAATTGATACCCCACTGCCTTGATTCATACTATAGCAAAATAATGTAGTAGAGAATGATTCTTTTCTTGTGCTATTTAGAAATTTAATATTTTCATAAGCATTACCCAATAACCCAATACTACTTTTTGAAGAAATGAAAAACAGTGAGGAAAAGTAGGCAGTTGCTTGTGAGGTTAATTTTTATGATTTTATTTCATATTGAGCCACAAAGTAGTTTCAATATTCAAATTCCTGTATCTCTTATGCTGCCTATTTATTATTACTTGTTTTACCTCAAGTCCCTATATGTGTACATGTGTTAACTTTTAGGACTGCGCTCTATGAAAGTTGGTGTTCAGTGTGAAGCAGTTGTGAAGTTTCCAAGACTCTTTGAGAAATATCCTTTCCCCATTCTTATCAACTCAGCTTTTCTTCGTCTTGCTGATGTGTTCAGAGCTGGGTAAGAGCTTTCACTAATTTGGTATTTTTAAGTTTATTAACCCTTTACCACACATTTCTCAAGTTTATTTGCTTCAAGCTGTGTGAGAAAATTTGATATGGGAGACTGAAGGTGGAGCAAGATGTCAAAGTTTTCTTATGCAGCAAGAAGCAAATATAAGCACCAGGAAAGTTACTACAACATGATATTGCCATTATTATATACTAGTAACTACAATTTTCAATGAGAAAATGTTTCAATTATTGACAATTTTATTGGGAATATCAGAAAAAAATAAAACAAACACATGTACTGGTTTTGTGGGAAGTAACTTTGCTTTTATGGATGGCTGATGAATATACGTGTAATAGCATAAATTTTGACCTGTCGAATCTCAAACCAGTTGATGAATGTATTCAGTGTGTGGGATACATCATCGTACTATATTTGGACGTGTATTTTACATTGTGTAGATACAGATTTTTTTCTGTCATGTGTGATTTCATGTGTTCTATGCATGCATTTGAGTTATTAAAACAATTTTACAATTCAAAATGTTTAAGGTTTCCGAGAAAATGATTCATTTAGCCTTTACCACATACTCCCGACCCTGAGGAGGATGGCTTTTCAAAAACATTGTGGGAAAAGGAGAAAATGCTGGTTACCAGCATTTTCTCCTTTTCCCACAATGTTTTCCACTCTGTCAAGGATAAATTCAGTAATTTGGGTCACTTTTAATTTGTCATCTGCATATGCTTGCAATTTGGAGTAATTTAAAATTTTGTTGTTTGGTATAGTTAAAAGTTCAATTATTTTGAATTTCTGTTCCAGGAATAACTTTATAAGATGGTGTATACTCCGGGTAGCCTTACAAAGTGAGAAGCATCTGGATAAGATACTTAATGTTGATGAATTTATGAGAAGAATTTTCACTGTTTACCACAGCAATGATCCGATAGCAAGGGCAATCACTCTGAGGTAATTTATTATTACACATTACATCTATGTTATAAGAATGTGATATTTTGAATTGTTGGATGATAAACCTGTGAAAGATACACCAAATTCTAGCTTTGTATACTTGTTACCATATAAGACAAATCTTAAGAAGACAACTCTGGATACCTTCCAAAGAAAGAAAGAATCCATAGACGAATGGATCAATGGCTTGACGGACAGACGGATGGATGGACGGAATGAATGAACTAACAAATGAATAAAAATTAGTTTGTACATGAATACAACATACAAACACTGTACATGATTACATGAATTTGTTTGTGCATGAATACAAAATACAAACACTAGGTTTTTGTTTGTACATGAATATTTAATTAACTCTTTACCAGACGACAGAATTTTAGACTAGTACAAATTGAAAGCATTTGCAGATAACAATTTAGACATTGCTCATATTGTGAAAATTGTCTTTGAAAGTGTAGAAAACGTTGTTGGAAAAGGAGAAAATGCTGGTTATCAGCATTTTCTCCTTTTCCCACAATGTTTTCAAAGGCCGTCTTTCTTAGGGCCATTAAAAGTTGGGATTGCGTGGCAAAAGGTTAACTTTTATGACTGCAGGACAAAAAGGTTTTCTGGTGGAGGTAGCAAGTTTTAGATTTGTAAGCAGCATCTGAGGAGGAGGATATCCATAGATAATTATGTCTGATTAACTCTATACCAAGCAACAAAATTTTAGTCTGGTCCAAATTGAAAGCATTAGCAGACGTCAAGTAAATGTGACAGAAAAATTCAAATTTGTTTTGGTAAGGATTGAAAACAGTGTGTGAAAAGGAGAAAATGCTGGTTACCAGCATTTTCTCCTTTTCCCACAATGTTTTCAAAAGGCTTCTATCACAGGGTTGTTGAATTGATTGAATGGTGTTTTATGCCGCTTTCAACAATATTTCAGTCGTACCACGGCCACAGCTCACATATTCATGTATTTCCTGGGTTTGCCAGTACTAGGCTAGGGCTCTGAAGTGTCTTGCCTAAGGACACTCCCACAAAAAGCCCAGTGGATCGATCCAGTGAGGCTCGAACTCAGGGCCTCCAAGTTACAAGTCCTACACTTTACCACTGAGCCACGCAGGACCCCAGGGTTGTTGAAAGTCGGGATTGTATAGTAAAGGGTTAAATCCAAAGTGAAGTTAGGGCCCCTTTCTTTTTATCTATTTATTTACATCAGGCTTTTTCTTTATCCTTTAGAACTCTAGGGAGTATTTCTATCATCGTGGCAGAGAGAAAAAATCTACACCACAGTGTTGTGATCAGTTTGGACTCCCACGATGCTGTTGAAGTGGATGCCGCAGTGTACGCTGCCCAGAAATTTTCAAGTCAATCAAGGTAGAAGACCTAGTTTGTATTAAACTATCACTTTGTCATAACAAATACTCTCCTCTGTGATCTTATCTTACTTACAGTCCATTTCACGATTGGAGTGCAACTAACTGCGACAATTTGGTTGCATGATTTACTTTTTGAAAAGCTACTCTTGCAGTGGATCCTGCAAATAGCTTTCGCAAATACAACAGAAATGGTTTAATCCTTTCCCTAACAAGCCCTGGTTTTCACATGTCTGCAGTACAAGTCTTTTGAAAACATTGTGGGAAAAGGAGAAATTGCTCGTAACGAGCAATTTCTCCTTTTCCCACAGTGTTTTCTACCCTTTTTGAGACCTTTCTGCCATTTTCATCAAATTTAAAATTGTCATCTGCAAACTCTTTCAATTTGGACCAGTCCAAAATTTGTCATTTGGGAAAGGGTTAACAAGAGTGAGAAGAAGTAACCATTGCAAGACAAGCAAGTGATCATACAGTTACTGGTGAGTGATGCATGAGTTACTGTGATTGGTGTGATGTCAACCATACAACTGGTTGGACTGAGGGCTAGGTCATACGAGAGGTTGTGCAACAAGCCCGTCAAATCTGAACTGAATTCGGAAGAAAGAACAAAATGTTGGTAATAAAAGGCAACAAACACCAAGCAAAAACAGAGTTGGCTACAGCAGCTTCCAGCTTTCTTCAAAAAAAGCTTGAGACGATTTTAGCTATTGGCATATTCTACTCTTTGAAATAGTTGCATAGAGTCTCTTAAAAGTTGTACAACAATGGTACAGTGTTGCATAATGTGACATATATTGTCTAATAATCATCTTATTGTGCATTCCAAACACATGACTGGTAGCTAGAGATCTTTAATTCAAGTGTTAGTAATGCACAACATCTACTAAGCGATCAAATACAATTTGAAGTCATGCAAGCTTGTGCATCTTATTGTGCAATGGTTTGCAACATCGTGCAACAGCCATATGACTGTTAGTGTGACCAAGTTGAGTAATTTGATGGCATGCAGTCGTGTCAGAATTTTGAACATGTTCAAAAGTCTAGTGAGAATTGTTACAATTACTCAGGACTCTGCAATGACTGCGACAACTCACAAGACACCATGCGAGTAGTCATGCAAGACTGCTTAAAGTGTGCTGCAGGAGTTGTAAGCTGGTCACAAAGCAATCATGAAAGGGGCTTAAGCATTTCATTTCAATGATCTGTTAACTCTTTACCATTCAATCCCAACTTTTAATGACCCTAAAAAGGAAAACTTTTGAAGACATTGTGGGAAAAGAAGAAAATGCTGGTAACCAGCATTTTCTCCTTTTCCCACAATGTTTTCGGCCCATCCCAAAACAAATTTCAATTTCTAAGTCACATTTAATTTGTCGTCTGCAAATGCTTTCAATTTGGACTAGTCTAAAATTTTGTCGTTTGGTAAAGAGTTAAACAAATTGAAGTCTGATGACTTTATATATTAAAATGTCATGGGGTTTGTTCCATGCTCTAAGGTTTAAGTGAGAGATGATTATTAAATATTTACCACACAATGTGGAGTTTTAATGACCCTGAAGAAGAAGCCTTTTAAAAATTATGGGAAAAGGAGAAAATGCAAACAACCAGCATTTTCACCTGTTCCCACAATGTTTCTGACCCAGTCAAAGACAGATTCCATCATTTGAGCCACAAAATGCTTTTAATATAGATGATTATAAAATTCTGTCATTTGGAAAAGGATTGTTAAAAGTTTTTTTTAAACATTTCAGGGTGTTTGCAGCCAATATATGTGACAAGATCTCAGAAATGATCAACAGTATTGCCACTCCAATCCACCTGAAGTTGTCCCTGATACCTGTCTTACAGTATATGCATCATGACGTTACACTAGCAGCTAAGGTATAGAACTCTCCACCAAACAATCACATGCTTTTAGGACCCAATGGAAAATGTTCTTGAAAACGTTGTTGGAAGAGGAGAAAATGCTGGTAGCCAGTATTTTCTCTTGTTAACGCAATGATTTCTTCTATTTCAAAGACAATTTTATCATGAGAGCAACATTTGATTTGTCGTCTGCAAATGCTTTGAATTTGGACCAGTCTAAAACTTTGTCATATGTTAAAGGGTTAAAAAATTGCAAAATTTTGTAGCTAACTTCAAAATAATGTATCCAGTGATCTTTTTCGCCGGCCATTCTAAATTTCAATTCTAATTCTGAATTCCTACCTTTTGCCATCAGAACATCTCAGCCAATCAGAAGGCTAGTCTTGGGATTAAGATGTAGACCAATAGACCAATAGTTGGGAAGGTTGCTGAATATGATCGCCTAGATTCCATAACCCTTAAAGTGCTGGAGCCGGTTTAAGTGTCTTTTGCGGGTAGTATAGATCAAGATCAGATTGTACAGTCTGATCTTTAATGTCCTTCAATGTACTCTGTCCTCTACTTTATTGCCTATTCTCACCAAGTGACACTGTTTTGTCTGTTTTTCCTGATTGTATAGGTGCGGTGCATATTCTAAGGGATAATATTTAGTGAACAGCTGTAATAGTTGGTGGTAGGATAACCGTTGTTTATGTTGTTACCAAACAACAAACTTTTAGACTTGTCCAGATGGAAAGCATTTGCATAGAGCATATTGAATATGGATCAGATGATGTTACTTGCCTTTGAATTTGTAGAAAACATTGTGGGAAAAGGAGAAAATGCTGGTTACCAGCATTTTCTCCTTTTCCCAAAATGTTTTCAGAAGGCTTCCTCTGCATGGGCGTTAAAAGATAGGATTGTTTTGTAAAGGGTTAAAAGTTTTTCAAACTGAAAATTTTATTCTAGGCCAGAAACACATGTATGATCCTGTTGACCAACTACCCGGCCGAGAAGTTCAAAATGTTGACTCTAAGGACCATGACCCACCTTGCGGCTCTCTCACTCATTGATATACCAGCCCAGGTAATTTTGTAGGAACTTTTAGTGTAATTATTTTGTTAAGGTCTTTTTTTAATACTGAACTATATAAGTCAGACCAATCAAGGGCCCGTAAATTAGCCAATACAAAATTACTTGATTAATGACAATTTTATCAATTGATTGGCTGCCCATTTTGGATTTGTTCATGACAGAATCATATGAAGAGTGTTCAAATATGAATGCATCTAAGCACCTAAAATTTGATTCTTCAATAGGTTTCACTGAAATTTTTATTTTGTTCCCTCAAAGGTTTCACCTCAAAAAGATACACAAAGTTTCAGTATCCAGATCCAATCTTTGAAGGCATTTTCATAGTCCTTTTTAGGTATACTATGAAGATACTGGAATTCATTTTCTGTCAACTCTATTTCAATGTGTGTAAACCATCAGTTTACATTCAGATTACATCATTGGCTTTTGTACAAGGTGCAAGACTGTCTGAAGAAGGAAGAAGTCGTTTTGCTTCCCCACCCTCTTTATTCACCTGACCTTGCCCCTTGTGACTTCTTTTTGTTTCCATAGCAAAAAAATACCTTTCAGGTCAAAATTTTGTTCAGTGCAAACACCTTGTTTGTGCAGTATTCCAGTCCAGAGACAGAAACTTTGTATATCTGTTGGAGGTGAATACATGTACTTTAACAGAACAAAATAAAAATTTCAGTGAAACCTAAGAGGAATCAAATTTTAGGCACTTAGATGCATTCATATTTGAACACTCATATTGGCCTTGTTTTGTTTGATACTGGCTGAGTTTTCCTCATATTGACAGAGCTTATCATTTTGACAATTTTTGTTTTATAAATGCAGTAGCACAGGTTGCTAATTAATAATGCTTTTTTCCAGATTGATCTCCTGCTGACCACACTAGAAAAGGACATCAGGAGAAACCTAAAGGTTATTTGTCTTCAGGACTTGAACAGACTTGCTGGTAAAGGCCCGCATTTATGGACGTTCAGTCATGTACTGGTAAGTCTATGTAACCCTTTACCAAATGATTCTGAAATTTAACGATCCTTCCACAGGAAAAAAGGCTTGTGAAAACATTTTGGGAAAAGGAGAAAATGCGGGTACCTAGCTTTTTTGCCTTTTCCCACCGTGTTTTCTTTCCGTTCAAGGATAAATCCTACCATTTGAGCCACATTTAACCTTAGGTTGCCAAGTACAACTCACTGACCTTTTGCGGACAAGGTAGATCAAGATCAGACTGTACAGAATGTGCAGTCTGATCTTTGATCTACACTGTCCAATAAGGAGATATTTTTCTCCAAAAAGGTAAGTTTGAAATAACATAATTAGGGTTTTGACTATTGGCTTCAAAGTTTTATTTCACTTATTTAGCAGGATAAGGCTTAATTTTTGGTCTGCCAATGCTGCGGATTAAGACAGACCAGAAGTTTTATTGTTTGGTAAAGGGTTAATATATGCCCTCCTGCAGGTGACTTTTCACCTGTTACAGAAGACCACATATAATTGAGCCATGCTCTGGCAAAAGGGAGTTCAATGCATCTCTGTGATGCATCATAGCAAGCAAGTCATCACATAATCCATAAAATCCAGTTTGTGTAACAACAGATTGAATTATGAGATAGAACGGTCCCAAAACTTGCAGAAAATTTACAACTAGCAAAATGTTTCAACCCATGTCAGCCTGCGCATTCAAGACAGGCTGACATAGGTCAATACATGTACCTATTGAAGAAGGCTTTTGAAAACATCATGGGAAAAGGAGAAAATGCTGGTTACCAACATTTCCTCCTTTTCTCACAATTTTTTCTACCATATTAGAGAACTTAAACTGCAGATGTTTTGAATTTGAAAGAGACTAAAATGTATTATTTTGGAAAAGGTTAATTTTTCTGCAAATACTGTGGATTTTGACAAGTTTAGAATTCTGTCCTCTGATAAGGAGTCAATTCATCTTAACCCTTTACCACACAATCCCAAGTTTTAACAACCCTTATAAAGAGGCCTTTTGAAAACATTATAGAAAAAGGAGGAAATGGTGGTAACCAGCATTTATTCCTTATTCCATAATGTTTTCTACCCTTACACAAACAATAACTTTCATTTGAGTTACATCAGATTTATCTTCTACTTGTGCTTTGAACTTGGACTCGGTCTAACATCTTGGTGTGTGGTAATGAGTCCATGATCCATACTTCACATGGATGTATCAAAAGTCATTTGCAGAAAATATTATTCAAGAGGGTATGTCTTCACAAACATTTATTTTCTTATAAAGAAGCCCCAAAAGGCCATATATTTAACCCTTTCCCAAACAACAAATTTTGGACTGGTTCAAATTCAAAGAGTTTGCAGACGACAATTTTAAATTTGATGAAAATGGCAGAAAGTTCTCAAAAAGGGTAGATAACACTGTGGGAAAAGGAGAAATTGCTCGTTACGAGCAATTTCTCCTTTTCCCACAGTGTTTTCAAAAGACTTGTACTGCAGACACGTGAAAACCAGGGCTTGTTTGGGAAAGGGTTAACACTTTACCTAACTGTCCTGGATTTTAACAGCCCAAAGGAAGAGGCCATTTGAAAATAATGTGGGAAAAAGAGAAAATGTTGGTTACCACCATTTTCTCCTTTCCCATTTTCCCACACTGTTTTCATGCCTTTCAAAGACAAATCTCAGCATTTGAACCACATTTGAATTGTGGTCTGCAAATACTTTGGATTTCGACAAGCCCAAAATTGTGTTGTTTGGTAAAGGTTAACACCTATAATGATTATATATTGTTAAGATTCTCGATGTAGATCTATTAATCAGTCTGTTTGTTTTGTATGCTTATCAAATGAGCCATGCTTTGGCAAAAGCAGGTTTAAAGAAACTCTAGGATGCATTATACCAATCAACCCATCACATAATTACGGATCCATAATGGTCACTTTTTCATTAACCAACTTAATCATGAGGAGGACTTGCCTTTAGACATACAGAAAATTGAACAATAGCGAAAGGTTTCGGACCAGGTCAGCCTGCGTGGATTGCGCAAGCTGACCTGGGTCGATACATTTCGCAGATGCATTAAGCCCCTTTTCACAGAGCATGGCTCAAAATGTAATTGTTTGTGTTTCAGATTTTGTGTGAGTTTGTACAATCAACACCATATGTTGGGCTGAAGAAAGGAGCATTAAATGTGCTGACGTCACTGTCCAGAGCTGTTACATTCAAAATGTTCTTTACAAAACAAGGTAATGACATTCGTTGCAAAACTTGGTGAAACTGTTTCATTTCATTTAGCACTGGTGGCTCAGTGGTACATGGCGGGGCTACTTGTCAAGGGGTAGTGAGTTCGAGTCTAGGTTGAGCCTAAATGTTATTGAAATAGGGTTCATTTATCTCTCTTGGCTTTGTTTATGTGAGAAAGCTACCAGTGGCTTGGAAAGATTGTCAAGTATAGAACTGGTAAAGAGACACCAGAAAGACATGGATAGGTGCACAGGCCTTTGTGATATTATCTATTATAACCAAAGTAGTGTTGAAAACAGAGTTGAACACCATCCAAACAAGCAATTGTGTTGAAACCCTCTGTAGTTACTATACCTGACATTCGTAGACCTGTATTAAGATGGTTAAAGTAATGGCAATTTATAGTTTCAATTGCCTATGTAATCAGTCTTGTCAAAGAAAGTAAGAGTTTTATATCAATAACAGCTTATTATTCTGCTTTTACCCAATTATCTATATATGCAACCTAAAGTGGCGAGCAGATCCATTTTTACTCATTTATAACCCCATTTTGCTTGTGATTTTTATCTCCACTGGCCAAAGGCCAGCGGGCTTATGTCATGGCCTGGTGTCCGTCGTGCGTCCGTCCGTCCATAACGTGCGTTAACTTTTATTTCAAACATCTTCTTCTCTGAAACTACCCATCCAATTTTCATGAAACTTCACAGAAATGATGCTGCCATGGTCCTCTTCAGAATTTCTTGAAAGAATTTGATTCCTTCAAAAACTCTGGTTGCCATGGCAACAAAACTGAAAAATATTGGAAATCTTTAAAAATCTTCTTGTCTGAAACCATAAGGCATAGGGCTACCAAATTTGGCATGTAGCTTTATGTAGTAGACCTCTATCAAGTTTCTTCAAATTATAGCCCTGGGGTCAAAACTGGCTCTGCCCCAGTGGCCACAAGTTTTACATAGGCTTATATAGAGAAAACTTCAAAAATCTTCCTGTACCTAGCCATAAGGCCTAGAGCTACCAAATTTTGCATGTTGCTATATCTAGTGGGCCTCTACCAAGCGGGCCAAAATTTTAGCCCTGGGGTCAAAATTGGCCCCGCCGCAGGGGTCACAAGTTTTACATGGGCTTACATAGTGACAACCTAAGAAATCTTCCTGTTTTGATTTTTTTTTTTAAATTAGCCTTGCATCAGGGGTCTTATGTTTTACAGAGGCTTCATATGGACAAAACTTGAAAATCACCTTATTTATAACCATACAGCGTAGACTTGTATTATTGTGGCATGTGGCTTTATCTTGTGGACCTCTACCAGGGTTCAAGTAATTATAGCTCTGGGATCAAAAATGGCTTTGCCTTGCGGGTCTCACCTTTTACATGGGCTTTTACAGAGAAAACTGTAAGTCTTCATTTTGAAACCATTTGGCTCAGAATTGAAATGTTTAGTATTTATGGTTTATATTTAAAAGCCAGTGGAGTGATACAGGGCCATCATGGCCTTCTTGTTCAAACTACATGTTAAGTCATTCTTGTGGCTTCATGCCAGGGTTCAAGTAATTATAGCTCTGGGATCAAAAATGGCTTTGCCTTGCGGGTCTCAACTTTTACATGGGCTTTTACAGAGAAAACTGTAAGTCTTCATTTTGAAACCATTTGGCTCAGAATTGAAATGTTTAGTATTTATGGTTTATATTTAAAAGCCAGTGGAGTGATACAGGGCCATCATGGCCTTCTTGTTCAAACTACATGTTAAGTCATTCTTGTGGCTTCATGCCAAATGTTACCTCTGGCAATTGCAAGATTGCATAGATTATGACTGATAAAAAATGCAGTTCTAAATTAGGCTTAATTCTGCTAATCCAAGATACCACCAGATGCGTGTCATGTTACAGTTGGGTCATAAGCACTCAAACCAGAATTTTGATCATAAATGTTGGATATTGATATTATGAATGCAGTGGAACATTTTCAAAGACAACAGAACCGAAAACTCATGATATGTGTATATGCATTCAATATTGAAATGAAATGTTCACAGAACATAAGAGAAAAAGACCTAATCCTAAAAGAAAACAAGGATGCCATTTTCCATGCTATAATTGCAAGCAGAATTCTTTTCTTAGGTGGTAATATGCAAATGACTGTGGTTGGAATCTAAGGATGAATTTTTGCAACATTCCATGATTGTTTACAATATTTACCTGAAACTGTTTTTGGCTAATCAACATGCATTTCCTACGACAAATCTCTGAAACAAGTATTTTGTCTACATATGCTGGTGAAAGCTGTGTAACAACCCAATTTAGCCCTTTACCACACAATCCCAAGTTTTAACAGCCCTGAGGAAGAAGGCTTTTGGAAACATTGTTTGAAAAGGAGAAAATGCTGGTTACCAGCATTTTCTCCTTTTCTTACAGTGTTTTCTGCATTTTCATAGGGAGATTCTGTCCTTTGAGTCACATTTAACTTGATGACGCTATTGCTTTCAATATTGATGAGTCCAAAATATTGTTGTCTGGTGAAGAGTTAAGTGAAGAATCTATACATGGACAAGAAATCTTAAACCTTTTCTAAACTATCTTGTGCTTTTCCTACAAGACTGAGGAAGAGAAGTTTTAAAACACCATGGGAAAAGGAGAGAAAAGCTGATACCAGCCTTTTCTCCTTTCCCCACTGAGAAGTCAAAGACATGTCCCATCATTTTATCCAGTTTTAATGTCGTATGCAGATACATTCAAATGGATGATTTTGAAATTTTGTCTTCTCTTAACCCTTTCCCAAACAAGCCCTGGTTTTCAGGTTTTCACAGGTCTGCAGTACAAGTCTTTTGAAACACTGTGGAAAAAGGAGAAATTGCTCGTAATGAGCAATTTCTCCTTTTCCCACAGTGTTTTCTACCCAGTTTGAGACCTTTCTGCCATTTTCATCAAATTTAAAATTGTCGTCTGCAAACCCTTTCAATTTGGACCAGTCCAAAATCTGTCGTTTGGGAAAGGGTTAAAGTGTTAAGAGTATGTTCTTGGTATGTTGCAGATTTTCACAGCAGTTTTATTGATGTCAGCAACCTTTCGTATCAACATGAGGACCCTGTCTTGGTGTCAAAAGTGATAGAATTCTTCTCTAACATTGTCATTGCATACACCAAAACAAGTAAGTTACAGATCTTATTTTAATCATCGTAATGTAGTGTTTTCTTATTCTACACAATCTGTATACTACTGTTTCCGGTCTTTGTTGGAGATCTCCTATGAAAACTTTGTTGCAAAGAGAGACGTTGCTTTTAACAAGTGATGTCTTCTTTTTTTCACATGTATTTATAATTCAAATTTAAATCTGTTACACAGTGATTCTGTGAATTCTTTAGGGAGTAAAAAAAACACTTTAAATTAATTCAAAGTGTAACGCTATTTTACAAGGATTTTTGTTGTCAGTGGAAAAGTTCTTTTATTAGGTGATGAGGTCAGTTGTGAATGAAAAATAAATAAGTGAATATTCTCTATCACCTTTTACCCAACAGTTCTGTCTGTCAAGGATCTTGAAGGTACTGTTTGGCTATCAGCATTTTCTCCTTGTTCCTTAATCCTTTGGCTGCTAAGTGGAAGTTTGCAGACGGTGTAGATCAAGATCAAACTGCATGGAACATGCAGTCTGATCAGAGTGCACAGAACTTGCACTCTGATCTTGGATCTGCATGGTCCAATACATATGTATTCTTTTTCCTCAAAATTATCTTTCTTATTCAGGTTTTTACTATCGGCTTAAAAGTTTCCTTTCACTTATTCAGTAAGATAAGGGTTAATTCTTTCAAAAGCCTTTTTATTTACAGTGATAAATAAAGGGATTGTTTAGTAAGTGTATGGGTTTGTTTTGGCATTACAGAGAGTACAGATTATTGGTGTGGTCAGAATCTCATTGACAGTGCTGTGACTGCTGTACAAACACAGATCTTAGTCTTAATGGCTGACGGTGAACAGAAACAGGCTTTAAAGGTGTTTTTATTAGCCCCTTCCATAAAACTTTTACAATGTTACACAAGTTTGTCTCATTGTTTTCTTGAATACTTTTTTTTTTTCAAGATTATGCCATTTTTAGCTCACCTGAGCACGAAGTGCTCATGGTGAGCTATTGTGATCGTGCTGTGTCCGTTGTCCGTCGTGCGGTGTGCGTCGTCTGTCGTCAACTTTTTACCTTGTGTACGCTCTAGAGGCCACATTTTCAGTCCAATCCTCATGAAACTTGGTCAGAATGTTTGTCTTGATAAAATCTCGGACGAGTTCGAAATTGGGTCATGTGAGGTCAAAAACTAGGTCACTAGGTCAAATCTTAGAAAAACCTTGTGTACGCTCTAGAGGCCACATTTTCAGTCCGATCCTCATGAAATTTGGTCAGAATGTTTGTCTTGATAAATCTCGGACGAGTTCGAAATTTGGTCATGTGGGGTCAAAAACTAGGTCACTAGGTCAAATCTTAGAAAAACCTTGTGTACACTCTAGAGGCCACATTTTCAGTCTGATCCTCATGAAATTTGGTCAGAATGTTTGTCTTGATAAAATCTTGGACAAGTTCGAAATTGGGTCATGTGGGGTCAAAAACTAGGTCACTAGGTCAAATCTTAGAAAAACCTTGTGTACGCTCTAGAGGCCACATTTTCAGTCCGATCCTCATGAAACTTGTACAGAATGTTTGTCTTGATAAAATCTTGGACAAGTTCGAAATTGGGTCATGTGGGGTCAAAAACTAGGTCACTAGGTCAAATCTTAGTAAAACCTTGTGTACGCTCTAGAGGCCACATTTTCAGTCAGATACTTGTGAAACTTGTTCAGAATGTTTGTCTTGATAAAATCTGAGACGAGTTCGAAATTGGGTCATGTTGGGTCAAAAACTAGGTCACTAGGTCAAATCTTAGAAAAACCTTGTGTACGCTCTAGAGGCCACATTTTCAGTCCGATCCTCATGAAACTTAGTCAGAATGTTTGTCTTGATAAAATCTCAGATGGGTTCGAAATTGGGTCATTTGGGATCAAAAACTAGGTCACTAGGTCAGATACTTGTGAAACTTGGTCAGAATGTTTGTCTTGATAAAATCTCAGATGAGTTCGAAATTGGGTCATGTGGGGTCAAAAACTAGGTCACTAGGTCAAATCTTAGAAAAACCTTGTGTACGCTCTAGAGGCCACATTTTTAATCCAATCCTCATGAAACTTGGTCAGAATGTTTGTCTTGATAAAATCTCAGACAAGTTTGAAATTGGGTTGTGTGGGGTTAAAAACTAGGTCACTAGGTCAAATCTTAGAAAAACCTTTTGTACACTATAGAGGCCACATTTTCAGTCCAATACTCTTGAAAAATGGTCAGAATGTTTGTCTTGATTATATCTTGAAATAGTACGAAAATGTGCCATGTTGGGTCAAAAACTAGGTCACCAGGTCAAATCTAAGAAAAATGTGTATGCTCTAGAGGCCATATTTTCTGTCCAGTACTCTTGAAAGTTGGTCAGAATGTTTGCCTTGATAATATCTCTGACTAGTTTGAAAATAGGTCATGTCGGGTGAAAAACTAGGTCACTAGGTCAAATCTTAGAAAAACCTTGTGTAAGCTCCAGAAGCCACATTTTCTGTCTGATACTCTTGAAAGTTGGTCAGAATGTTTGTCTCTATGATATCTCAGTCGAATTTGAAAATGGGTCATGTTGGGTCAAAAACTAGGTCACCTGGTCAAATCTTAGAAAAACCATGTGTACACTGTTGTGGCCACATTTTGTGTTCAATACTCTTTTAAAGTTGCTCAGAATGTTTGCCTTGGTAATATCTTGGATGAGTTTGAAAATGGGTCATGTTGGGTCAAAATCTAGGTCACTAGGTCAGATCTTAGAAAAACCTTGTGTATGCTGTAGAGGCCACATTTTCAGTCCAATACTCTTGAAATTTGGTAAGAATGTTTGTCCTGATGATATCTTGGACCAGTTTGAAAATGTGTCATGTTGGCTGAAAAACTAGTTCACTAGGTCAAACCTTAGAAAAACCTAGTGTACGAATGACTCTCAGAAAGAAGCCTTTTGAAAACACTGTTTGAAAATGAGAAAATGCTAGTATCCAGCATTTTTTCCCTTTTTCACAATGTTTTCTACCCCTTTGAGAGTCCAGTTCCACAGCTTGATCCACATATTATTTGTTTTATGCAGAAGGTTCAGACTGATGAGTTTAAAATTTTATTGTTTGGTAATACATATATCTCACAAGACGTTAGAAATTGGTTGTGCTTGGTCAAAAGGCTCAGGTGAGCGACTCCAGGGCCATCATGGCCCTCTTGTTTGAATACATCATCTTTAGTTTCTCCAAAAGTTTATGGATTTAGTCTTTACCTCTTGAAACAATCTTGTAGCAGATGACTTTAGAAACATCTTTAATTAACCCTTATCACACAGTCATGACTTTTAACGACCCCCAAGGAAGAAGGCTATTGAAAACAATTTGGGAAAAGGAGAAAATGCTGCTAACCAGCATTTTCTCCTTGTCCAGCAGTGTTTTCTAACCTATCAAAGATAAATTTCATCTTTTGAGCTATGTTTAAATCGCAGTCTGTAAATGCTTTCAATTTGAACAAGTCTGTATTTTGCTTGTGTGGTAAAGAGTTCAGGTATAATTAACATCACAATATTTTTAACTCTTGACTCCATCTAAAAACAAATCAACAAACAAAGAAATTGATCATCACCAGAAATGTCTCCTTTCCTTACAATCATTTGAAAAGTTTCCTGCTGCAAGATGAGAACATGAGGTGGGGGGGGGGGGGGGGGTAATGCTTTTGAGATAGGATATGTTCCTCCAAAAAACTTGAAAATTGCAGTAGCATTGTTTTATGATTTATTTTATTGTGGAGCTAGGGATGTGTTGAGAGTAGTCTCTGTCTTGGCCAATTTGTTAAAAAAGTTGCATAGCTCTCTTAACCCCATGCCACACAATCCTGATTTTAACTGCCTTGAAAGAGAACGCTTTAGGAAACATTGTGAGAAAAGGAGAAAATTTTGGTAACCAGCATTTTCTCCTCTCACAATGTTTTCCAGCCTTTAACAGACAAATCCCAATATTTGTGCCACATTTACTATGTTGTCTGCAAATGCTTTGAATTTGGACCTATCTAAAATTTTGTCATGTGGTAAAGAGTTAAAAAAAAGTTTTTCTTTCAACTCATTACCACACAATCCCGACTTTTAACGACCCTGAAAGAAGAGGCTTTTGAAAACATTGTGGGAAAAGGAGAAAATGCTGGTAACCAGCATTTTCTCCTTTTCCCATTATGTTTTCTGCCCTATCTAAAAGAGAAATCATCAGTTTAGCCATGCTTAATTTGTCATCTGCAAATGCTTTCATTTTCTCTCAGTCTAAAATTTTGTCATTTGGTAAAGAGTTAAACAGTTATCTGAGACATTGGTTCATACAGTTAAAGAATAATGCATCATTCCGTCTTGGAGGATTTTTTTTTTTTTCTCATGTGAAAGTCTGATTGTTTAACTCCTTACCAAGTGACAAAATTTTTGACTTGTCCAATTTGAAAGCATTTGCAGATGACAACATAAATGTGACTCAAAAATTGAAATTTGATTTGGGAAGGGTAGAAAACATTGTGGGAAAAGGAGAAAATGCTGGTCACCAGCATTTTCTCCTTTTCCCACTATGTTTTTAAAGGGCTTCTTACCCAGGGTTGTTAAAATCCGGATAGTGTGGTAAAGGGTTAATGCATTATTTTCAGTAAACGGGCAATGAGTAGTTTATTCTTTTGTCACAATGTTTTTTTATGTTTATATATCTATCAAACTTTATGTTCATTATCTATATTTTACAAGGATAGTTTGAAAGTTGACTGCTACAAATTTTGATGCAAATTTGTTACAGAAGGTAATGAGTCATGATAAAATGAAGAAAACACTAGACTAGTTCTAACACTTTCCTTAACTTTTTCAGCAATGTTTGAGATGTGCAGTGGATATTGTTAAACAACAGCCCAAAGTTGCCGAGCAGTTTGTTACCTGTATTGCTAATCTTCTTGGAGATTTTATAGGTAGGTAACAAGTGCAAACCTTGACTAAACGTTATGAGTGTTTACGTCCTGTCACTGGGGTAGACAGGTTTTGAAAAAAAGAAAAAGGACAAGTAGTAGCACCTTTTTCCACAATGTTTTTCACATGATTCAAAACTAGTGATTTCCTGAATATTCTATTTTTTCTTCAGTATAAGGCATCTCCTTACCTTTACGTTCTCATTTTTCTTCCTGTTACCTGCAATATGTATGGTTTAGCTAGCCTATTATTAGCACACTTAACCCTGTACCAAAGAATACCAAGTTCTAACAACCCTGTAGGAGGAAGCTTTTGAAAACATTGTGGGAAAAGGAGAAAATGCTGGTAACCAGCATTTTCTCCTTTTCCAACAATGTTTTCTGTCCTATAAGAGAACATAAATATGTTAGTATCAGTTTTGAATTGGTAGTTTGCAGATGTTTTGAATTCCGACGAATCCAAAATCAGTCATGTGGGAAAGGGTTAACGAGTGAGAAAAGTACAAGAGATATACAAAGTGAGGTTTAACTCAACTACACGTTCATGGCCCCTTAACCCTTTACCACACAATCCCAACTTTTAGCGACCCTGAGAAAGAAGCCTTTTGAAAACATTGTGGGAAAAGGAGAAATACTGGTAACCGGCATTTTCTCCTTTTCCCACAATGTTTTCTACCCTATCTGGAGAAAATTGCACCATTTGAGCCACAATGAAATTGTCATCTGCAAATGCTTTCAATTTGGACAAGGCTAAAAATTTGTCGATTTGTAAAGAGTTAGCGATTGAAATTTTTGGCTCAGGTGTTATGTTAAGGTGTTAGATTAATTATCCTGGGGTCCTTGGGTATGATCTTCACCTTAGGCACTGGGTTTTTCATGGGTGTGTCCTTTGACAGGGCACTTCAGAACCCCAGCCTTGCACAGATGAAACCAAGAAAAACACATAAATATGTGAGTTTTGGCCATTGTTTAACTGAAATAATGCCAAATTCAGCTTTAAACACCATTCAAGTAATCAGTTATATAATAAATCAATTAATTTCATGTTCACCTGACTTGAATACCAAACAGAATTTATGAGCACTAGCCATGGGTTAGAAAGTTATCACTGCTTGGCAATAAAAAGGTAAATGCAATTCCTAGAACGGAAAGGTAAATATCTATACATAACAGTTAGAAAGCACCTTGAAATTTCGAGAAGGTAATATGAAGATTGTAATTTCTTGCTGTCTTGTTGTCATGTTGTAGAGCCGAATGGACCGGAACTTTGTGAATGTCTAGCAGCCATTGGATGTATAAATGCAGTGCTGATACCCAAAACGGTACTTCCTCAACTTCTAAGTGTGCTGCAAACATCAAACTTGTCAGATTCTGAGCCCTCTCAGTTTCATGTGAGTATTATTCCCGTTACACACACATACATGAAGTATGTGCATATGAGCCATGCTCTGTGAAAAGGGGGCTTAATGCATTTCCGTGATGCATGCTACCAAGCAAACCGTCACATAATAATGTATTCAGAATAGCCACTTTTTTTAACAACCGAATCATGAGGTAGAATGGTCCTTTGACACATAGGAAATTGACCAATGGCGAAAAATTTCGGCCCAGGTCAGCCTGCGCGGACTGCGCAGGCTGACCTGGGTCGATACTTTTCGCAGATGCATTAAGCCCCCCTATTCACAGAGCATGGCTCACATGTATTGTACTAAAGTAAGCTATGATTGGGTTAGAATTTATAGCTGTTGCATTTGCATATGAGTGGTGTTCTGAGAAAAGGGGTTGCAATGCATGTCCACAGTACATGATACCAAGCAAGTCATCACATAAATGTGGATCCATAAAATCCATTTGTCTTACAACTGGCTGAATCAAGAAGCAGAGTGGTCCTTGGACATGCAGACAAGGTAGAAATAGCTAAAAGTTTCGACCCATGTCAGCCTGCACAATCTGTTCAGGCTGACCTGGGTCGATACTTTTTTGCAGATGTATTAAACCCCCTTTTCACGGAGCATGGCTGATGTATGTAAGAGCAACTGTGTAGGAAAGTGAGATCCTTTGTTTCCAGGGAGAGCAATAAAATCCCTGTCCTGGTTTTTGTTAGTGCTTTATGTTGAAGTAATCACTTCCTGAGAAATCCCCACTATTTACTGTAATTCTACGGATTTTACCTCCAAATATAATTGATTTGAACATTGAGAAGTACTTTTGATTAATCTTGGACACTGCTCTTCAAAAGTTTCTTTTTTTAAACCTTTCACCACACAATTCCAAGTTTTAACAACCCTTAAAGAAAAGGCTTTTGAAAACATTGTGGGAAAAGGAGAAAATGCTGGTAACCAGCATTTTCTCCTTTTTCCACAAAGTTTTCTATCATATCAGAGACAAAAATTATCATTTGAGCTACATTTAGTTTGTTGCCTGGAAATGCTTTAAATTTGGTCCTGTCCAAAGTTTTGTTGTTTAGTAACACAGTTAAAAGTTCTTTTAATTCTTACTTAACTAGAAAAGCTAGAAGTGTGATAGAAGAATCTCACCTTTGTTAGCTATAGACATAAAATTTTATTAAACTTATCAAGAAAAAAATGTTCTTAACCCATTACCACACAATCCCGAGTTTTAACAACCCTTGGTCATAAGACTTTCGAAAACATTATGGGGAAAGGAGAAAATGCTGGTAACCAGCATTTTCTCCTTTTCCCTTAATGTTTTTTAACCTTTCAGAAACATATTCAATTATTTGAGCCCAATTTGACGTCTGCAAATGCTTTCAATTTAGACAAGTCTGAAATTCTGTCGTTTGGTAAAGGGTTAAGAACTCCAAAGGCTTTCTTAATAACAGTCTTCTTTACTTGTTTAATAAGATTTTATGTAAATCACCAGCTTATGTCTGATACTGTGTGTCTGCAGGTGTAATAATGGTAAAGTTGATTAGTCTAATCTATGATTCAATAAATGTTTTATTCATTGGCTGTTTTTTTTTTTTTTTTTTTCTTTAATTCACGCTGCAGGTGTATCTGTGTACAGTTTTGTTCCAAGTGGCAAATGGCACACAAGTACCTGACCATGTTCTAGAAATGGTGTGTACATGCGCTACAAAAGCTAGTCCATGGTTAGCATACAAAATAGGGAGACAAGCGCTACGTTATGGCCAATGCTGTATTGCTGAAAGACTCTTCTCATACCTAGCTCAAAAGGTAAAAAAGTAAAAATTTAAAATATCATTAGCAGTTCTTTACAACTTTTAACCCTTACAGCGCCTTTCATTACTATTGTTGCCTTTGCGGCCAATGTAGATTGAGATCTGAGTGCACAGAATGTGCAGTCTGATCTTTGATCTACACAGTTCACTATGTTGAAACATTCTACACAAAGGAACTTTGAAATTGCAATTCTTTGAGTTTTGTTTATAGTGTTGAAATGTCAGGTGTGTTCATTTGGTGCTCTAATGGTTAATCATTAAGAACCTAGCATTAACTCTTTGCCAAAAGACAAGGTAGACCAGTCCAAAAAACTTTTGAAAATTAAAAGAAAAATGTAGTTCAGATGGTGGGACTTGTCTTTGAAATGGTATGAAACATTGTGGGAAAAGTAGAAAATGCTGGTTCTGTCATTTTCTTATTTCCCCACAAATTTTTTAGAACTTAAGCATTATTTTCTTTTCCAAAAGTGATTTCCCAAACCCTCTTCATCAAGGTTGAAAAAAGTACAGGAGATTCTTTAACTCTTTACCAAACGACAAAATTTTAGACTGGTTCAGATTGAAAGCATTTGCAGACGACAGAATAAATGCAATTCAAAAATTGAAATTTGTTTTGGGAAGGTGGAAAAACATTGTGGAAAAAGGAGAAAATGCTGGTAACCAGCATTTTCTCCTTTTCCCAAAATGTTTTCAAAAGGCCTTTTTTTTTTGTTTTTTTTTTTTTTTTTTGTTTTTTAAAGGTCGTTAAAAGTGGGGATTGTGTGGTAAAGGGTTAAGGGTTTAAAAAAAAAAAAAAGAAAGAAGAAGGAATTGTGCAGTGTGTTTTGTGGCTAGTCAACGATGATACTAATTGTTTGCAGGTTTCCTCTGAACACTACTATTTCTGGATGAGTGGATTGAGAGATATTAGTGAAGGAGAAAAACATCTGCAGGGTACAAAGGACAATGTCGTGCTGAAAATTACTGACTCTTTAACCTACTACCACAAAGGAATCACGTCCCTGAAGGTAATTGTGACTTCAGTGATTGAGCCATGCTCTGTGAAAAGGGGATTTGATGCATCTGCAAAAAGTATCGACCCAGGCCGAAACTTTTTTTTGCTAATGTCAATTTTCTGCATGTCAAAGGACCAGTGTTGCTCATGATTCAGTCAGTTGGTGAACAAAATAGATTTTAGGGATCCATAAGTGTGTGTTGTCTTGCTTGGTATAATGCATCTCAGAGATGAATTAAAGCCCCTTTTGCTAGTGCAAGGCTCTTTTTTTACTATGTTACAGTTTCTCTGATTTACTTACTGTTACAGACCTACCCAGAGCTCCAGATAGAGGGAGTGATTTTGATTTCAAAATTGAAAATAGTGATTGTTTTCCCTAAATTCTGTTTTATGGGTACTCGTTAGAATCGTCTCATCGAGACGATTCTAATGAGTACCTACAACCTAGGGTTTTGAAGAGAAATTATGGATTTAACCCTCTTATCTGGAGCTCTGCCTACCTCTTTACTTGATACAAACTTTGGTTAGTTTTCTGGTGTATAGACGTTTGGAGGAAAGATTTATAGGAAATGGACATTCTTTTTTTCCAGGCAAGAAAACTATTTTTCAACTTGGAGGGAGAAGCTGCCAGATTTTAGCAATTTCGTCACTTTGTTGCAAGGTTTTCGAAGGCTACAAACAAAATGTTGTCAAAAGGCTTTTTTCATCAGGGCGTTACAGAATTTCCAGAAGGAAAAGGTGTTAAAAGGCGTCTTATACAGGGTCATCTCACACTATCCTGTATTTGCAAATAGCTTTCTTGCAGAAGCACAGTTATTTGACAAACGACAATGTTAATGATGATAATGAGGAGGATTTCTCATTTTCATATTTTAGGCGGCTTTGATCCCAAGTTTCCCTCTACAGTTTCAATGTGAGTATGTACAGTTGAGAGCTGTATTGCTGGAGGCCCATGCCCAACTTATACTGACATGTAACACATTCAAAACCTGTCCCCCACCTGCCATAGCTACAGCCCTGGCCGATGCAAATGGAATGGAACTGACCAAATATGAGCATATTGTCTCGCAGGTTAGCTATGTTTTATGTTTAAATGTTTTTAACCCCTTACATACAATCCCATGTTTTAATGACCCTAAGAAAAAAGACTTTTGAAACCATGGTGGGAAAAGGGGGAAAATGCTGGTAACCAGCATTTTCTCCTTTTCCCACCATGTTTTCCACAGTATCATAGACAAAAAACAAATTTTGAAGTATTTAATCCTGTAACACACAATCCTAAGTTTTAAAGACCCTGGGAGTGAAATATTTTGAAAATGTGGATAATGGAGAAAATGCTGGTGACCAGTATTTCTCCTTTTCCCACAATGTTTTCTACCCTTTTAAAGATAAATCCTTTTGCTACAGTCCTATTTATATGTCCTCTGCTGTTGCTTTTAATTTGAACAAGTCTAAGATTCTGCCATTTGGTAAAGAGTTAATTTGTCGTCTGCAAATGCTTTCAGTTTGGACAAGTCTAAATTTTTTTTGTCTGGTAAAAAAGATTGCTTGCTTGACAGCAAAATTTTAGACTTGTCTGTATTGAAACGATTGAAGATGAGATATCAGATGTGGCTCAAGTGATGGACTTTTCCTGTACTTTGTCAGTGATTGAAAATGCAATAATTTTTATATATATTTAACCCTTTCCCAAACAAGCCCTGGTTTTCACGTGTCTGCAGTAAAAGTCTTTTGAAAACACTGTGGGAAAAGGAGAAATTGCTCGAAACGAGCCATTTCTCCTTTTCCCACAGTTTTTTTTACCCTTTTTGAGACCTTTCTGCCATTTTCATCAAATTTAAAATTGTCGTCTGCAAACTCTTTCAATTTGGACCAGTCTAAAATTTGTCGTTTGGGAAAGGGTTAAGCCACGCTCTGTTAAAAGAGACTTTTATGCTTGTGCATAGGGAGTTTAATGCATGTGCAAAAAGTAGTGACCCATGCACAGACATAGGTTGAAACTTTTTGCTGTTGGTCAATTTTCTGCATATCAAAGGACTATTCTACCTCATTATTAAGTCTGTTGTTAGACAAAATGGATTTTATGGATCCATCATTATGTGATGACTTGCATGGTATAATGCATCACAGAGATACATTTAACCACCCTTTTCCCAGAACATGACTCATATGAGCCTTGCTCTGTGAAAAGGGGGCTTAGTGCATCTGCGAAAAGTATCGACACAGGTCAGCCTGCGCAGTCCGAAACTTTGCTATTTGTCAATTTTCTGTATGCCAAAGGACCAGTCTACCTCATGATTCAGTAGGTTCGTTAAAAAAATGGCTATTATGGATCCATAATTATGTGATGGCTTGATTGGTATCATGGATCATGGAGATGCATTAAGCCCTCTCTTGCCAGAGAAAGGCTCACATATTTTGTTTTAGAACTTTCTGTACTTTCTTCCGAAGTGTATGTGTTTAGGTCTGAGAAATACCATTTATTCTTTTTCAGCTGAACAAGACTGCCACTATGTATGGTAAAATCAGTGAGAGATATGCAGCTTTATACCAACAGTCATTTGATGCTGATCCCTTGTCATTACAAAATGTCCTTCTGTATCCTTTTACCTTTCAGCAGACTTATTACCCAAAACCCCACACCCCCTACTTACTTCCCCCTGGCAAGGTTAAGCTGTGGTTGCTCAGTTGTAGGGCAGACTAATCCAGGGGTGGTGAGTTTGAATCATAGCTCAGCCAAATTCATTCCAGACATTTATGAAAGCTTTTGCCATAGGGTTTATTCTTTTCCCAATGCTATCCATTGTTTCAGCTTTTTGTACAAGGAAAAGTAGCCAATGGCTTGGTAAGACTTTTGTGTGAAGTACTGGTAAAGAGACTGCAAGAATGCAAGAGTGCTCTGGCTACGTAGATTGATTGAAATCAAACACCAAACAAAGAAAGTTGAGCATGTATACTAGTTTGATATTTCTGTCTTTGCATCCATCTATCTGTGGACAACATGAATTTAGCAATTTTACTTAAACTTTTTTTTACACACATGATACGTTTTTTTTTTTTTTTTTTTTATGATATTTTGTTAGCCTTTCTGAATTAATACGTTGATTCATTATGAAGCAGTGTAATATTTAGTTTGTTTGAAAAATTAGTTTTATTTCAGAAATGAAAAAAAAAAAGCTTTCTTTGACAACAGATTAACAGATTACAGCTGTGCTGTGAACTGATGAAATTAGCCATCCTATCAATAGCTCAAAGTGGACAAGATGGGTAACTGTCGCCTAAATTTAAAGCCTTAACCATTTACCACACAATCCGACCCCGAGGAAGAAGCCTTTTGAAAACATTATGAGGAAAGAAGAAAATGCTGGTAACCAGCATTTACTCCTTTTCCCACAGTGTTTTCTACCCTGTCAAAGACCGAAATTATCATTTTAGCAACATTTAATATGTTGTCTGCAAATGCTTTGAATTTGGTCTAGTCCAAAAATTTGTCATAAAGACTGATTCAAAAATGATTGCATTTGCAGACGACAAATTAAATGTTACTCAAACTATGAAATTTATCTTTCATAGGTTAGAAAACATTGTCAGAAAAGGAGAAAATGCTAGTTACCAGCATTTTCTCATTTTCGCACAATGTTTTCAAAAGTCTTCTTTTTCAGGGTTGTTAAAACTTGGAATAGTATCGTAAAGAGTT
The DNA here is from genome assembly GCA_945859785.2 of Tridacna gigas. Lineage (NCBI taxonomy): Eukaryota > Metazoa > Mollusca > Bivalvia > Cardiida > Cardiidae > Tridacna > Tridacna gigas. The sequence goes on along the minus strand of OX244029.2, from coordinate 8,748,630 downwards.
AAACTGCACAGAAATGAAATTTATATTTTGATTTTTGACCAAACCACAAAGTTTAAGATGTGACCAGTTGAAAGTATGTTGAGACAACATTAAATGTGGCTTAGCTCTGTACCACACAATCCAGACTTTTAATGACCCAGAGAAAGAAGCCTTTTGAAGACATTGTGGGAAAAGGAGAAAATGCTGGTAACCAGCATTTTCTCCTTTTCCCACAATGTTTTCCAGACTTCCGAAAACAAATTTCAATTTTTGACTTACATTTATTTATCGTCTGCAAATGCTCTCAATTTGGACCAGTCTAAAAATTTGTCGTTTGGTAAAGAGTTAAATTACAGGACATGTTTCTGAAAGGTTAGAAAACCCTTTGGGAAAAAAGGAAAATATGCTGGTCAACACAGTATTTCCTCCCTTACTGATGATGTTTCCATGAGTGTAGTTACAGGTCCTGAGTGGCATGGTGTTGAATGGGTAGGATTGGCAACCTGGAGGGCCTGGATTCGATCCTTACTTGAAACACTGGGTATTTCAGGGGAGCGCCCTTGGGCAAGACGCTTCAGAACCCTAGTCTAATATTTTCGAAACCAGGGACATGACTGAAATAATGTTGAAAGTGGCATAAAACACCATTCAATCAGTCAATCAACCACAGTATTCTTTGGTGAAGGGCTGAGCTGTGGCTGTGATATGACCAAAGTAGTTCTCAAAGAGGCATACAAAGTGCACTCAGCCAAATCAAGAAACAACAAAAATTGATAACACATTTTAAACAAATCAGGTTATTAAGAAAAAAAAAAAACGCAAATTGTTCAGAATATCCCACAAGGTATTGGAGAGTGTCGATCCATTCTCAGCAGTCTGATCATAAACTATTTCTTTTAATATGCCTGAAATTGCCCTAAGCCTGTAAGTAATTAGTTTAAACCTATTTGAGCCATGCTCTGGCAAAAGGGGGGCTTAATGCATATCTGGGATGTATTATACCAAGCAAGTCATCACATAATCGTAGATCCATACAATCCATTTGTATAACAACCGGCTGAATCATGAGGTAGACTGGGCCTTTGACATGCAGAAAATATACCAAAAGCAAAAAAGTATCGACCCAGGTCAGCCTGCGCAGACTGCACAGGCTGACCTGGGTGGATACTTTTTGCAGGTGCATTAAGCCCCCTTTTCACAGAGCATGGCTCATTTATTTACACTAGCCCTGAAACAGGGATAACACTAGAAGGGCATTTCTCATACACAGACAAAATCTACTTGCTGACAAGATGATGCTGGGAGTGGGTGAGGCTCCAGAGTCAGATGGATTCAAGCAAATCCTGTTCAGTATACACTCAGAACTGAGCGCACTACTGAAGACAGAAGGAAACTTTGTGATATCTTTTAAGGTATGTTTGCGTTCCAGCCATACTCTGTGAAATGGGGGCTTGATGCATCTGCGAAATGTATTGACCCATGTCAGCCTGTGCAGTCCGTGCAGGCTGACCTTAGCCGAAACTTTCCGCTATTGGTCAGTTCTCTATATTGTCAAAGGACCAGTCTGCCTTATGATTCAGTCGGTTGTTATACAAAATGGATTTTATGTATCCATAACTGTGTGATAGCTTGTTTGGTATAATGCATCTCTGATGCATCAAAGCCCCTTATGCCAGAACATGGGTCATTTTTATTTTGTTTCTTTTTTGTAAGTCTTTGGCATTGTTAGACCAACAAAATATACATTTCAACCTTTTACCAGGTGACAAAATTTTAGACCAGTCCAATTTGAAAGGATTTGCAGTTGACAGATTGAATGTTGCTGAAACAATGGAGTTCGTATTTGAAAGACCAGAAAAAATGTGAGAACAGAAGAAAATGCTGGTCACAAGCATCTCCTTTTCCCACAATATGTTCAAAAGCGTTCTCTCTCAAGGTACCGGTAGTTAAAAATATGGATATATTGGATAAGCTTTTAGTCTATAATAAAAACCAAAGTAGCAAAAATTTAGAGCTGGCTCTGCCAAGATATCTGTCCATCTATCAGACAAAACCTTTTAACTTTTTACCAAACAAACAAATGACAAAAATTTAGAGTTGTCCAAACTGAAAGCATTTGCAGACGACAAAATAAAAGTAACTCAAAAATTGAAATTTATTTTTGGCAGGGTAGAAACATTGTGGGAAAAGGAGAAAATGCTGGTCACCAGCATTTTCTCCTTTTACCACAATGTTTTCAAAAGGCTTCTTTCTCAGGGTTGTTAAATGTCGGGATTATGTGGTAAAGAGTTAAAGATCAGACTGCTTGAATATATGAAAAAAAAAAAAATAAATAAAAACATGACTTTGTGATGCTTGAAGGAATTCCTCATTATACATGGCATGAAAACGTAGTGATGGATGAATTAGTGTTGGTTACAAAATTCAGTCTGTATTGAGGGCCTCTACAAAACAATTCATTCTTTTTATTACCCTGAAGAAGGCTTTTGAAAGTACTGTGGGAAGAGGAGAAAATGCTGGCTACCAGGATTTTCTCCTTTTCCCACAATGTTTTCTCCCCTGCCAAAGACAACTACCATCCAACATTTGCCATATTCAAATTTGTGTGTGCAAATGGTTTTGGACTTGTCAGAAGTTTGTGCTGAGATTGGTAGCTCAGTTGGTTATGTACAGGACTTGAAGCGATGGCGTGACTGGTTTGAATTTATCCGAGAATCCATGATATTCATTGAGACAAGATTCATTCCTGTCTCAAAGTTAATCATGGCTTGGTGGAAAAGCAGCTGGTGGTATTGGGAGGAATATTGTGCGAAGTACCAGTTATGGAAACTCCAGGAAAGCATGGATAGGTGCATCTGCCACCACGAAATAACTTAAATAATGTTGAAAACGGCAGATTAACACCATTCAAACAAACAACAGAATTTTGTTGTCTGCATAAGGGGTAGGCAGAGACTGTACAAGCAAGTTCAAATCACTGCTTATTACAAACACAGTCACATTCTTTCCTTCATCAGAATGCTACTTTATAATCTACAGCATATGGACTTCTTGAGTACATCTGCAGTTAGACTAGCCACAGCCCCAAACTGCTTCCCTAGGTACTTTTTCCAGGGTTTACAGCAAACTGCCCTAAAGGTAAAACAATATCTTATTTTTTCAGACATTTTTAATGAAAAGGCAGGTACTAGATGTTCAATTTATATTTAAAGATAAAAAAAAAAAGATGTTCAATTTCTGAAGTTCAAGACTAGTCATCTGATTGGCTGAGACAGAATGTCTCATTCAACTCTTTACCAAATGACAAAATTTTAGACTTGTCCAAACTGAAAGCATTTGCAGACTTCACGATAAATATGACTCAAGACCTGAAATTGGTTTTTGGAAGGGTAGAAAACATTGTGCGAAAAGAAGAAAATGCTGGTTACCAGCATTTTTTCCTTTTCCCACAATGTTTTCAGAAGGCCTCTTTCTCAGAGTCTTTAAAAGTTGGGTTAAGGTAAAGGGTTAATCAGATGGTGAGTTTAGAGTTACTGAGTGAAGAATGGCTCGAAAATTCAAAATCAGGTGGAGATCAGAGGAAAAATCGTATCTTCGTAACTGTGATTTGATTTCTTGAGAAAAAATTTTGAAATCTTCTGTAATTATTCATGGATACACAGAGACTTCTAATGAGATGGTTTGTCTAAAGGAACAGTATCTCAGTATAGGCATTTCTTTGTAATATCATTTTGGTAAAATGTTTTACACTTTACCACGTAATGCCGACTTTAAACGACCCTGAGAAAGTAGCCTATTGAAAACATTGTGGGAAAAGGAGAAAATGCTGGTAACCAGCATTTTCTCCTTTCCCCACAATGTTTTCTGCCCTTCCCAAAATAAAATTCATTTTTTCAGTCACATTTATTTTGCCGTCTGCAAATGCTTTCAAATTGAAATAGTCTAAAATTTTGTCGTTTGGTAAAGAGTTAATAATATGTTGATTATATTTTATTTCCAAAACTGTATGTATGTAGTTAACATAATTTTTTCTACTGATTTTTCAGTAAATGACCTAAGCTTTTGATGGGCTATAAAACAAAAAGATGTTTGTAGTGGTAGTATCAACAAGGCAGGGCTCTACGCCACCTTGATTGTGAGATTGTGTGATTACTTTGGTGCACGGCTTATCTTTACCACACAATCCCGAGTTTTAAGGACCCTGAAAAAGACGCCTTTTGAAAACATTGTAGGAAAAGGATAAAATGTTGGTAACCAGCATTTTCTCCTTTTCCTATAATGTTTTCTTCAGTATCAAAGACAGAAATCATCATATGATTACATTAATTTTGTCGTCTGCAAATGCTTTCAGTTTGGTCAAATCAAAAATTTTGTCGTTTGGTAAAGAGTTAAGAGGTTAAATGACAGCCATTCTAACACCAAGGATTAATTTCTCAGTGCTTCACTAATAGTAGCTCTTGGTTTAACCCTTTCCCAAACAAGCCCTGGTTTTCACGTGTCTGCAGTACAAGTTTTTTGAAAACATTGTGGGAAAAGGAGAGATTGCTCATAACAAGCAATTTCTCCTTTTCCCACAGTGTTTTCTACCCTATTTGAGAACTTTCTGCCATTTTCATAAAATTTAAAATTGTCGTCTGCAAACCCATTGAATTTGGACCAGTCTAAAATTTGTCGTTTGGGAAGGGGTTAACAAAATAACCAGTAAAATGGAAATAAAGCATGAGAGTGAAGGACTATATTACTTATACATGTTTAGATCCACAATGTACTGTGGTCTTAATTGTTGTTGAAATAAGTACGACACAATGACGCATTTTAACGACCCTAGAAAAGAGGCCTTTTGAAAACATTGTGGGAAAAGGAGAAAATGCTGGTAACCAGCATTTTCTCCTTTTCCAACAATGTTTTCCATCCTGTCAAAGAAAAATTGCACCATTTGAGCCACATTGAAATTGTTGTCTGCAAATGCTTTCAATTTGGACAAGACTAAAATTTTGTCGTCTGGTAAAGGGTTAACAAACCTGGATTATAGTTACTCTTTTATCTTCCAAAACAAACTTACAGCAGATGACTTAAAAAACATCAACGTAAAGTAAAATATTCTGAAGGTGTTTTCAACATTGAATATAATCTAAATCATTGTAGAAAGAGGAGAAAATGCACATTAGTAGGAATTTTTAACTTAAAGTAACCTCACATTTGTCAAAAGATACAAAAAAGCCATCCGCAGGAGGTAATGAGCTGAAAGACCATTAGACTGTGACACTGTGTTTCATTATATTACAGCTGGCTATCTCCCCGCAACAGGCAGGTACAGAACCAGTCCTAATTCAGAATGATACACATCTAACGTTGAAAGTGGAAGGTGTTATATTGAATGGAGAGAAACCAGGACTATTTAGACAAATACACAGTATTAGTATAAAAGTCACCTCCAATATTGTTTCAAGGCAGCAAACAACATCAGATCAAAAGGCAAGTATTATAGGTATATTCTATGGATAACCGTAGGGGCCACACTACTGGTGATATCCTATTCAGGTACCTTGCAACCAGTGTACAGGTAGAGCAAGATCAGCTTGCACATGAAATGCAGTTCTGTGCAGTCCAATCTTTGATGTTTATGACACTCAATTTTCATCAGTGTATCCTCTACAGTCTTAAAGTTACATTTAGTGGATCCTTTTCTTGGAACTGCAAAACTCAATAAAAATGATTGAGCACTTGCAATCTGATCTGAAGGTTAAGCTCTTCCCTTTTCATCTGGGTCTCTTACCGCTGACCATTGTTTCGACGATGGTTATGTGGGAAAGCAGCCAGTGGCTTGGAAAGAATGTTGTGTGGAGTACTGGTAAAGAAATCTCCAGGAAAGCATGGATAGGTGCACTAGCCGCTGTGATATAACTGAAATAATGATGTAAACGGCGTTAAACCCCATACAATAAATCAATTGCAGACGACAAAAAAAATGAGGCTAAAAATATTAGATTTGTCTTTGATAGGTTAAAAAACATTGTGGGAAAAGGAGAAAATGTTGGTAACCAGCATTTTCTCCTTTTTCCACAATGTTTTCAAAAGGCTTCTTACTTGGGGGTCGTCAAAACATGGATTGTTTGGTAAAATGTTAAATGTGGTTCAATTGATTACATTTGTCTTTGAAAGGGTAGAAAACAGCATTTTCTCCTTTCTCTGTGTTCAAAATCCACACCTTCAACGGTCATTTTAACTTGGGGTTGTTTGGTAAAGGGTTAAATGCATATTGATATTTCAGTGGTAGGTCTATTATCTGATGAATGAAACTACCATGTAATTTCTTGCTACCACACCAAGTCCATTTTATAAGCGCCGAATCCTGGAAACTCAGTTGGTAGCGTACAGGACTTGAGAACACGGGGTCACTGGTTCGATCCCCAGCTCAGTCAGTTTCTTTCTGAGGATTGATAATAGTCATTGTGACAGGATTCATTCCTCTCTCATCTCTGAACATTGTTTCGACAGTGGTTATGTAGGAAAACAGCCAGTGGCTTGGAAAGAATATTGCGCGGAGTCCTGGTGAAAGAAACTTCAGGAAAGCATGGATAGGTGCAGAGGCCACCACAATAAAACTGAAATAATGTTGAAAACAGCATTAAACACCACACAATCAATCAATCATTTTTTAAGATGTCCGTGTTCTTTTCATTTCTTTTCAGGTCACAGAATCAACTACCAACAACATAGAGCAATCCACCGAGCCCCACAATGACTACTTTTCTGTGAGTGTTCTGTTAAGTTTCCCAGTTGTTGGCATTCATTCAGTGAATATAGAGGCAGCCATTATCGACACTGATGGGGCACTCTGGAAAACAGGACCTTACGCCAGCCTGCAAGTGAAATCCTATGATGATGCCCTACAGAGACAGCAACAGGCGAAACATACACAGCGTCCAGGATTTAGTCAGCTGACAACATGAGTGCATCAGTAGAGACACTTAACCCTTTACCACATAATCTTGCAATTTGACTAATCTGAGAGAGAAGGCATTTGAAAACAATGTGAAAAAAGGAGAAAATGCTGGTAACCAGCATTTTCTCCTTTTCCCACAGTGTTTTCTAACCAATCAGAAACAAATCCAATCATTTGAGCCACGTTTCGAGTTGTCGTCTACAAATGCTTTCAATTTAGACAAGTCTAAAATTTTGTCTTTTGGTAAAGAGTTAAAACATCATCTCCTGAAACAAATCTGATGCAGGCGAAGGCAGTTTGGAAACTTCCTAATCTCTATACCACATAGCAAAATTTAACCCTTTACCACACAATGATGCCTTTTGATGCATTGTGGGAAAAGGAGAAAATGCTGGTAACCAGCATTTTCTCCTTTTCCCACAATGTTTTCTACCTTATCAAAGAAAAATTACACTATTTCAGCCACACTGAAATTGTCGTCTGCAAATGCTTTCAATTTGGATAAGGCTAAAATTTTGTCGTCTGGTAAAGGATTAAGACTTGCCCAAATTAGAAGAATTTTCATATGACTACTTAAATGTAACGGAAATGATGGGTTATTTCTTTAAATGGGTGGAAAACATTGTGGGAAAAGGAGAATATGCTGGTTTCCACCATTTTCTCCTTTTCCCACCATGTTTTCAGGAGCCCTTTTAATGAAAGATGTTATAACTCATAATTGTGTGGTAAAGAGTTAATCATGTGCTTGCCATTCACATGTCTAGTTACTTTTGGTTGATTGATTGTATGGTGTTTAACACCATTTTCAACATTATTTCAGTTATATCATGGCGGCCAGTGCACCTATCCATGCTTTCCTGGAGTTTCTTTTACCAGTGCTATGCTCAATATTCTTTCCAAGCCAATGGCTGCTTTCTCACATAGCCTTTGTCGAAACAATGGTCAGTGGCGAGAGAGGAATTAATCCTGTCGCAATGATTATCATCAATCCATGGAAAGAAATTGGCTGAGCCAGAGATTGAAACAGTGATCTCCTGCTCTCAAGTCCTGTATGCTACCAACTGAGCTACCGGGGCTCAGCAGTTGCTATTGGGGGACACTGTAGATTAAGACACACTGCACAAAGTATCCGATCTGGTCTTAGATTCACAAGGTCCAGTTGTTAAATTGAATGAAAATGGCATTGAAACTGCAGTATCTTAGATCTGTCCCATTCATTTTAACCAGTGCCAACTGGTTGTACATCTGAAAATAGTCGGGTTGATAACTGTGTGACGAAATCATGCCAGCAGTTCAAGAGTGTTGTAATCATAGTTAAAAAGTCACGTTATTTCAAGACTTACCAGTCACTAAGTCAATACTTAGTTCTTTACCACACAAAATTTTAATTTGGTCCAGATTGAAAGCATTTGCAGATGACATAATATATGAGGCAGGAGTAATGTGATTTGTTTGTAAAAGTTAAAGTAATGGTGGGAAAAGGGGAAAGCGTTGGTTACCAGTATTTTCTCCTGTTGCCACATTTTCAAAAGCTTGCTGTCTCAGGGTTGTAAAAACTCGGGACTGTGTGTAAAGGATTTGGTAGTTGTGTTGCTTTTGTCAAAGGATAGAGCAGAGCTCAAGATAGAGGGAGTGATTTTGATTTCGAAAATATTAAGTATTCTCCACTAAACCGTATGTTATGGGTACTCATTAGAATCGTGTCATTGAGACGATTCTAATGAGTACCCACAACATAGGGTTTTGAGGAGAAATAATGGATTAAGAATATCATCAATCCCTTTTATCTGGAGCTCTGATAGAGGGGTCCTGCTTGGCTCAGTGCAGGAATTGGAAACCTGAGGGCCCTGTGGTTTAGCCCCACTCAAGGCATTGGTTTTCATGGGGGTGCCTTTGAGCAAGACACTTCAGAGTCCTAGCCTAGTACTGGTGAAACCCAGGACTTGCATGAATATTTGAGCTGTTGCTGTGATATGGCTGAAATCATGTAGAAAGCACACTGAAACACCATTTAATCAATCAACATTACAAAAGATACAAAACTTTACAGGCACTAGCATTTCCTTCTTTTCCCACAATGTTTTCAAAAGCCTTCTTCCTCTAGTTTGTTACAACACTCAACCAGACATTTACTACCAAATATCATTTTGATCCTGCACTGAACCAGTCAGATTATACCAATACTCGAAGGTCACTCTGAACCAGTGAGCCAAGCCTGGTAGCACACAGGACTTGAGATGGTTCAAATCCCCAGCTCGGCCAGTTTCTATCGAGGATCGTTGATAGTCGTTGTGACAGGATTCATAGTCATTTGACAGGATTTATTCCTCTCTCAGTGCTAATCATTTTTTCCACAGTGTTTCTATGGGAAAGCAGCCAGTGGCTTGGAAAGAATAACTATTCAAAGTAATGGTAAAAGAAACCCCAGGAAAGCATGGATAGGTGGACATGCCACTGCCACTGCCACTGCTATATAACTGAAATAATGTTGAAAACAGCATTAAAGACCATACAAACAAACAAACAATTGAAATTACAAACAACTTCACATTTCACAAATTTATTACCATGTTATTTATCGTTGAAGACAAGACATGTTTCCATAGAAACAATAAATAATGACAGACCTGATTGTTAATTACTAGACTACTATTCATGGCCATCAAGTACAAATGAGGTTATTCCTATACTAGAAATGATAACATTTCTGAAACCTACATTGTGGGTATTCTCTGGAATTGTCACAATTTGACAATGCTATTGACAGCTAACAACACAAGTTTCACAGACCATAACAAATGTGCATATAGTAATTTCATGGCTACAGGGTTCATTTTCACAGAACGTTCAGTCTGATCATGGGTCTACACTATCCGATTGGGAGATATTTTTCAAAAAAAAAAAAAAAACGTAACTTTGAAATAGCAAAAATTATGGATGGGTTTTATGATTGGATTGAAAGTTTCAATTCACTTATTAACTCTCTACCACATGACAAAAATGTAGACTTGCCCAAATTGAAAGCATTTGCAGACAACAATTTAAACATGGCTGAAATGAAGGTATGTGTCTTTGATAGGGTAGAAAACATTGTGGGAAAAGGAGAAAATGCTGGTTTCCAGCATTTTCTCCTTTTCCCACAATGTTTTCAAAGGGTTTACTCCTCAGGGTCGTTAAAAGTTGGGATTGTGTGGTAATGGGTTAACAGGTTAAGATTTAAAGAAGTCTGGAAAAAAATGTTTTTCAGCAAGCCTCTAGCAATCTTAACATTTTCTTGTAGATGAGTTTTACCCTTTACCAGACGACAAAATATGACACTTGTCCAAATTGAAAGCATTTGCAGACGACAAAATAAATGTGACTCAAAATTTGAAATTTGATTTGGGAAGGTTAGAAAACATTGTGGGAAAAGGAGAAAATGCTGGTTACCAGTATTTTCTCCTTTTCCCACAATGTTTTCGAAAGGCTTCTTCTTCAGGGTCGTTAAAACCTGTGATTGTGTGGTAAAGTGTTAATAGAATTTCCACCTCAAAAGTCAACAAATGTTAGATTCTTTTAATCACATAACTGTATTTCAGGAATGATAGTTTATGATGTGTTAAAACATAGGCCTTCATGTAAAATGTCTACTGAAATTTACATGAAGTCTATTTGCTCCTTTGGCAGGCACGAAACATTTCCAAAGAAACTTACATATATGATGATTTTGTTTTGAATCTTAAGATGATAAAATTCGCAGCTTTGTCATGATCACCAATTCTGAGAGTAATTTCAAAAATAAATCCGAGACGGCAATGTCTTAGAAATGAGGCGTATAATTAGTATTGACCAAACACGGCACCATTTGCTTGTCTCAAATGAAAGATAAGAAATTTAGCATTGCTGTACTACACTGGATACACTGGTAGTTATGTGATAAAATGCTTCTTTTAATGCATCAGTGTCAGTATTAACCAACATTCTTAGTCTTATTCTCTAAGATTGTTTAATTTGAAAGTAACACCACTTCTGATTGGCTAAACCAAATGATTAGCCAATAAGAAGATGTGTTGCTTAAATTTTAGAAAATTCTGGAGAATAAGCTAAAGAATTTTTCTTAAGAATGTGGTCCCTGGTGAATACGGAACCTTATCTATGCCTTACAATATCACCTCATTGAATTAGTAATGTATTTAACCCTTTACCAAACTATCCCGATTTTAACCACCCCGAGGAAAAAAAGCACATATAAACATTTAGGGGAACGAAAAAAAAATGCTGATAGCTAGCTTTTTTTCCTCGTACCACAATTTTTTTTTTTCTACCTCCTATCAAAGACAAATCCCATTACGTGAGCCACATATCATAATGTCATGTCTGCAAATGCTTTCAACTTTGACAATTCTACAAAAATTTTTGTATGATAAAACTAACTACGTATAGCTCACAAAAAAGCTCTTTTAATTACCTGTTAACCCTTTACCACACAATCCCAACTTTAAACGACCTCCTAAAAGAGAAGGCTTTTGAAAACATTGTGGGAAAAGGAGAAAATGCTGGCAACCAGCATTTTCTCCTTTTCCCACAATGTTTTCTACCCTATCAGAGACAAAAATCACCGTTTTAGCAACATTTAAAATTTTGTTGTCTCCAAATGCTTTGAACTTAATCCAGTCCAAAAATTTGTTGTTTGGTTAAGAATTAAAAATTATCAACAGACTAAGTAAAAATAACTGACACATTCCTTCTCAAAATAAATAAGTTTAGACAATCAAGAGTGGTATCTCATATATTTCTGATTTCAAGCTTATTTCATGCTTATTTTCATTCATATTTCTATGTTGTTCATATCAATATAAGTACATGACTGAAGACAGTCTGTTTATCCAACATTTTGTTCATGCACTAAAAACATCATCGCATAATAAAGTTGAACTCTGTACTTCATGCATTTAACACCTTTACCACAAATGGTTTTTCACACCTTTGTAGCACAGGCAGAAATCACACAAGACTGAGCAGAACTACAGAATTTTAACCCTTAGCCTTCTAAACGCGACTCACGGACCTTTTGCAGACAGTGTAAATCAAGATCAGACTGCACAGAACATGCAGTCTGATCCTGGATCTACACTGTTCCATATAGGGAGATATTTCCCCTAACCCGTTTAACTTTGAAATACCCATTACCATGGGCTTGAAAGTTTCATGTAGGATCTTTAGAAGGATAAGGATTAATACCTTGTCTTCTTCATTTCATTTGTCTTTCATGTGCAATATTCTAAGTAGTACTGTTGAAAGAATCAAGTACATATTGTACTGTTGAAGAATACTAAAGCGCAGAGCACAACTTGACCCTACGGCTGCTAAGCGAGGCTCGGTGCTCTTTTGCGGAAAGTGTAATCACAATAAAACTGCACAAAATGTGCAGTCTGATCTTTGATCTACACTGGCCGATAAGGTATTTTCTTTCTGGTTGAATCAGCTTTGAAGCCGCAACATTTGGTGGTTTACAATTTAGTTGAAATTTTCGTTTCATTTATTGAGCAGTTGAAGACGGAAGTTGCTTTTACAAACAAGGTAGATCAAATTCAGTTTGTTCAGAATCTGAACTTTTCTTGGATATACATTGTCCAATAGTATGAGATATTCAAATCCCAAAAAGCCTTGAAAATGCTAGATTGGAGTCTTTTCTGAACCCCCAAAAATGTCCTACTGGATCTACATGTATTTACTTTGGTACAGAAAAATGTCCCTGGATGTGATTTTAGTTTTTGATGGGTCACTTCCAGGTACAGAGACTATTGCAAAAAACAAGAAGAAATCTCTACAGGGATTTTATGATACATTTAGACTCGTATTTTCACAAACTGAGGACAAAACTAGAATCTGAACGTAACTGTTGCTTCCGTATTCAATAATCCTTCATTTCAGATAAAACAATTTCAATTTAACAATTTAACTGCTAAACATGAGAAAGTTTAATTCATCTTTTACTTGAAATGTTTATGTTTCCAAATACAGACAGAAAATGGCAGCCAAACACTATAAATTTCATTAGTTTGTTTCAAGATTTACATGCTATAAGTGCCTTCAAAAAGTACTTTAGCTAATGAAATGTATAATGATTTGTCCTTGGTCATTTGTGGCACTAAAAATTAATTGCATTTCGCTCTATTACAAATTAAACCGACCTTTAGAAAAAAGTACAGCACTGTAGCTTTTCTCCAGAAAATTCATAATGAACTTGACATGCTACGGTCCACAATAAATGTCCAAATATGAATAGAAGGAAGCATCGTATGTCTCATTATTGAGATTAGTATCTAGCTTTACTTTTCGATGCAGTACAGGTTTACACAAAAAAGCCATTACTTGACTGGTTTCCATGCAAGACACTGTGCTCTTCTGTATCCATAATTCTCCACTCTGTATTTACATAACCTGGTATCCCACTTATACCCTGTACCAGGCCATATTCACTCAAAAAACACTGCATTAACCCTTGGGCTGCTAAGCGTGACTCCCTGACCTTTGGTGGACAGTGTAGATCAAGATCAGACTGCACAGAACATGCAGTCTGATCTTTGATCTACACTGTCCAATAATAACATTTTCCCCCCCAAGAAAGAACTTTGAAATAGCAAAATTGGGTTTTTACTATCAGCTTAAAATTTTCATTTCACTATACTTAGCAGGATAAGGGTTAATGCATAAGACCTTTATAGTCAAGAAATTTCACCAAATATTGCCATTTCAAGTTTGTTTCTTCAAGTGTATGTCACAAAGTAGCAGACCATGTTGATCTATAATTAAGATCAGACTGCATGTTCTTTGCAGTCTGATCTTGATCAACATTCGCTGCCAAAGCAACTACACTACGTAACTGCGCTTTAGGAGCTAAGAGTATTTCTATTAAAATCCATATCTGTTTGTGACTATCTTTTGAAAATAAACACCCACAAAAATGGTATCAAACCAACAGTTAAGTTCAAACAATGCATGGTCTTTTGATTTGAATTCATATTAACCCTTTACCACACAATGCCGCCTTTTAACAACCCTGGGAAAGAAGGCTTTTGAAAACATAGTGGGAAAAGGAGAAAATGCTGGTAACCAGCATTTTCTCCCTTTTCCACAATGTTTTCTGCCCTACCAAAGAAAAATTGCACCATTTGAGCCACATTGAAATTGCCGTCTGCAAATACTTTCAATTTGGACAAGTCTAAAATTTTGTCGTCTGGTAAAGAGTTAATAATGTATATACACACAAAGCAATATGAGCCATAAATGAAAATTTGGGGGTTTTCATTTCATTTGTATCCTTTTTGAAAGACTGGGTTTTTTTTTACTTGTTGAAAAATGAAATGAACATGCTATGAACTGTACTTCATGCTTGTGAAAATGACGAAAGTGAAAACACCAGTGAACCCTTTACCACACACTCCACGTTTTAACGACCCTGAAGGAGGCCGCTTTTGAAAACGCGGTGGAAAATGGAGAAGATGCTGATAACGCGCATGGTTTTCTACCCTTTCAAAGACAAACTCCAACATTTGAGCCACATTTAATCCGTCACGTGCAACTGCTTTAAAATTGGGCAAGTTTATACCTGTGCATATTGAAAGTATATGCAGATGACGATTTCAATTGGACTCAAATGATGTGATTTTTTGTTTAATAAGTTAGAAAACGATGTGGGAAAAGGAGAAAATGCTGGTTACCAGCATGGTCTCTTTTTCCCACAATATTTTCTTTAGGCTTCTCAGGCTCGTTAAAAGTCAGGATTGTGTGGTAAAGGGTTAATCATTGGTAGGTCTGTTATAGGTCGTAACTACCAGGTTGACGTGGGTCGATACTTTTTGCAGATACATAGAAAACATTGTGGAAAAAAGAAGAAAATGCTGGTTATCGGCATTTTCCCCTTTTCCCAAGCTGTTTTCAAAGCCTTGTTATTCATGTTTCTAAAAGCATAGGATTATTTAGTGGATGATTACATTGTAACTGCAGCCGTAAAACCATACAGATTGGCACTTCCTTATTATTTGCATCAATTTCACTTTCAAATATCTACCTGTCAAACATAAAATACTTTCTGTGCAGAAATTCCTATCTACCAACATCAAGGGGCCATTCTCATCAACCGTTTTAATCGTTGTTCAAAGTTGATATTCAATGACTAGCCACATGATTAGCTGTTCTACATTATGTGATGTTGTAAACTCAAGGATGTGTATTGATCAGCCATTCTTAAAAACATTCTAGTGAATTTCTCAAGGTTATTCCAAATTCAGAAGTAAATGTGTTACTCTCTAAATCTAGAATAAGACTCAGAATCTGATTGACTGAGACATCCTGTTATTTTTAACATTTTTAAGAACATTCTTAGTCTTATTCTCTAGAATTTTCTAAAATTCAAAGTAACACAACTTCTGATAGGCTAAACCAAATAGTTTAGCCAATCAGAAGTTGTGTTGCTTTCTTAATCTAGAATAAGGCTAAGAATGAGGCAATGAATGGTTGGTGAAAATAGGCCCTGATGTACAGTCTCAGAATTCAGAATGAGAGTTTACAAAAGAAGAGTTGGTGATTATGACCAGAGGAATCTTTCAGTACAATCTACAACACTGCTTGTCTAGCACAAGTATGTAACTAGTATTTTTTAAGTCCCTCACAAAAAAAGTCACTCCTTCGATTCAGGTTTGTCACATATAATATCATGGAACGTCATTTGAACACAGACGATTGTTTACAGAATCCCTTCTCACATATAAATATACAAACACAGAATTTTTTGTGCTCCTCTTTACATTGAATGCAATCCAATTGCATCTCAACACATCAACTTCAAACAAAATCTAGCACTCCAGAATAGCTCACAACAAAAAGTTCTCATCCAAAGTTTTGTTAGAAGTTGTTGATAACCGAGTGAATGTGACATGACTTTTTCACCGTCTTGCCTTTAACCAGTTGCTTAAGTGCCGTAAATTGATTTCCTCCCCTACCATCTACTTGTCCATTCATTCTAACACAACAACGTCATTTCCCAGTAAAGGTTTAATAGATAATAGTCTCCAGGGGTTTCTTGCTGCTCTCTTAAAGTCATGGCTTTGTAATTGTTTACGCAGTTTTCTGTAAGAAGAAAAAGACCATTTTACAACACGGAATCACAGTTTTTCCCTTAAAATAATTTTTCCCTTTTAATCATTTTTCCCTTAAAAGGATTAAAATGATTCAAGACAATCACTTTGAACCAAAGGAAATAAGAACACTGCATGCGGATGCCAACGCTTGGCTTCAGTTGCTTGATTTTCAGCGAAACTTCAAAAGGGGCACAACCCTGTAAAAACACATACTATATAACTGCCCTACAATTTTTGCTAGAAACTTGAGATTATTTGAGATAAAGGTGAAACATCTAGAGGAAAGAAATATAAAACAAGAGGACCATGATGGTCCTAAATCACTCACCTGAAATGCAACTCAGCTCAACACCATAATGCTACATGCCAAATATGAAAGCTCTAGCCATTACGGTTTGGGACAAGAAGATTTTTAAAGATTTCCCTCTTTATCTCTGTGAAATCCGAGACCAACAAAATATGGCTAATTTTCACACCAGGGCCATAATTTTAAGTGTTTTGGTAGAGGGCCACTAGATGATGCTACATGCCAAATATGAAAGCTCTAGCCCTTACAGTTTGGGACAAGAAGATTTTTAAAGATTTCCTTCTTTATCTCTATGTGAAATCCAAGACCCCAAAACATAGGGCCAATTTTTAACACCAGGGCCATAATTTGAAGTATTTTGGTAGAGGGTCACTAGATGATGCTACATGCCATATATGAAAGCTCTAGCCCTTAAGGTTTGGGACAAGAAGATTTTTAAAGATTTCCTTCTTTATCTCTATGTAAAATCTGAGAACCCACAACATAGGGCCAATTTCCACACTAGGGCCATAATTTGAAGTATTTTGGTAGAGGGCCACTAGATGATACTACATGCCATATATGAGAGCTCTAGCCCTTACGGTTTGGGACAAGAATTTTTTTAAAGATTTCCTTCTTTATCTCTATGTGAAATCTGAGAACCCACAACATAGGGTCATTTTCAACACTAGGGCCATAATTTGAAGTATTTTGGTAGAGGGCCACTAGATGATGCTACATGTCAAATATGAAAGCTCTACCACTTATGGTTTGGGACAAGAAGATTTTTAAAGATTTCATTCTTTATCTCAATGTGAAATCCGAGACCCCACAACATAGGGCCAATTTCCACACTGGCCATTATTTGAAGTATTTTGGTAGAGGGCCACTAGATGATACTACATGCCATCTATGAGAGCTCTAGCCCTTACGGTTTGGGACCAGAAGATTCTTAAAGATTTCCTTCTTTATCTCTATGTGAAATCCGAGAACCCACAACATAGGGTCATTTTCAACACTAGGGTCATAATTTGAAGTATTTTGGTAGAGGGCCACTAGATGATGCTACATGCCAAATATGAAAGCTCTAGCCCTTACTGTTTGGGACAAGAAGATTTTTACAGATTTCCTTCTTTATCTCTATGTGAAATCCGAGACCCCACAATATAGGGCCAATTTTTAACACCAGGGCCATAATTTGAAGTATTTTGGTAATGGGTCACTAGATGATGCTACATGCCATATATGAAAGCTCTAGCCCTTATGGTTTGGGACAAGAAGATTTTTAACGATTTCCTTCTTTATCTCTATGTGAAATCCGAGAACCCACAACATAGGGCCAATTTCCACACTAGGGCCATAATTTGAAGTCTTTTGGTAGAGGGCCACTAGGTGATGCTACATGCTATATATGAAAGCTCTAGCCCTTACAGTTTGGGACAAGAAGATTTTTTAAGTTTTTTCTTTTGGTTGCCATGGCAACCAGAGTTCTTCATGGATTCAAATCTTTGAAGTATTCTGAAAGGGCATCACCTAAGGATCATTTCTGTGAAGTTTCATTGAAATCTGATTGGCGGTTTCAGAGGAGAAGATTTTTTAGTAATTGTTTATGGTCAGACCAACAGACGGACATTGACCGATCACAATAGCTCACCCTGAGCACTATGTGCTCAGGTGAGCTAACAAGAGCACCACATGCAAGTGCCAACTCTTGGCTGCAGATGCTAGTTTTCAGTGAAATTACAAGCTAAAAATAGGGTATAACTGTGTCAAAATACTTTGATGGTTATCTGCCCTTTTTGTATAGGTTCCCCTTTTGATAATAAACAACTTGTGCAAGTTTGACATAAATAATTTCAGTAATAACAGAAATATTATAAAATGTCAAAGTTTTCGCATGACAAAAACTAGGGCTACGGCAATACCTCGACATTTTCTTCGAAAACAGCCAAGCTAATTATGTTTTGGGAAAGTGTGAAATGAAACATGGAGGGAAAAGAAGCCATGGCTTGTAAAACAAGAGGGCCATGATGGCCCTGTATCGCTCCACTGGCTTATAAATATAAACCATAAATACCGAACATTTCAATTCTGAGCCAAATGGTTTCAAAATGAAGACTTACAAAGTTTTCTCTGTAAAAGCCCATGTGAAAGTTGAGACCCGCAGGGCAAAGCCATTTTTGATCCCAGAGCTATAAATACTTGAACCCTGGTAGAGGTCCACAAGATAAAGCCACATGCCAAAATAATACAAGTCTATGCTGTATGGTTATAAATAAGGTGATTTTCAATTTTTGTCCATATGAAGCCTCTGTAAAACATAAGACCCCTAATGCAAGGCTAATTTCAAAAAAAAAAATCGAAACGGGAAGATTTCTTAAGTTGTCACTATGTAAGCCCATGCAAAACTTGTGACCCTTGCGGCAGGGCCAATTTTGACCCCAGGGCTAAAATTCTGGCCCGCTTGGTAGAGGCCCACTAGATATAGCTACATGCAAAATTTGGTAGCTTTAGGCCTTATAGCTAGGTACAGGAAGACTTTTAAAGTTTACTCTATATAAGCCTATGTAAAACTTGTGACCCCTGGCGCTGACACAATTTTGACCCCAGGGCTATAATTTGAAGAAACTTGATAGAGGTCTACTACATAAAGCTACATGCCAAATTTGGTAGCCCTATGCCTTATGGTTTCAGACAAAAAGATTTTTAAAGATTTCCAATATTTTTCAGTCCTGTTGCCATGGCAACCAGAGTTTTTGAAGGAATCAAATTCTTTCAAGAAATTCTGAAGAGGACCATGGCAGGATCATTTCTGTGAAGTTTCATGAAAATTGGGTGGGTAGTTTCAGAGAAGAAGATGTTTGAAATAAAAGTTAACGCACGGACGGACGGAGGCACGGACGGACGGACGCATGACGGACACCAGGCCATGACATAAGCCCGCTGGCCTTTGGCCAGTGGAGCTAAAAAGCAGATACTCTTTTATGAACAAAGTCTTTAGAAGCATGATAAATCTAACAAAGCTTACTTGGTGGCAGCAGTGGCCATAAAGTAGACATCATCTGGGGCATCAATCCAGCTGATCATATGCATCCTGAACCCTTTAGGCAACATTTTACCTTTACCATTCATGTTACTGTGATTCATCATGCCTCCACGCTGTAAAATACAGAGGAAATTCTCCACTTTACAATCTATTCAGTAACCCTGCTTTAGCTCAGAAGCTTAACTGTGAAATACAGAGCTATCAGAAAAGACCCTTTTCCTTTTTTTCATTTTACCCTTCGAAACAAACACCATCAACTGAGCCATATTCAGAAAGCTGTGTGCAAGTACTTTCAATGCAGACCAGTCAAAACTTTTGTTGCCTGCAAAAGTATCATACAAGGTATTACAGATAATTCCTCTTGCATCTATGCCTTTCTTTGGAACACAGGAGTCAGTCATAGCATGTGATAAAAGGCAATGGGTAGTCAGTGTAATCACTGTATCAACAGATACCCAATGAAATCGGGTCCCAGGTGAACCACACACAACTTCATATTGTTCAAAACCATGGACCACCCACAATTTTGTAATGTTCAAAACCAAAGTCCATATTAACTAACCATTGTTAACCCATTACCTTACAATGAATGAGATCTTTGGTCCATTTTGAAAGCATCTGCAGAAATATCAAATGTTGCTTACATATTTGGATTAGTCTTTGAAAGGTTAGAAAACATTGTGGGAAAAGGAGAAAATGCTGATTACCAGCATTTTCTCCTTTTCCAACAATGTTTTCAAAAGGCTTCATCTGCAGGGTTATATAAGATTTTTGTTAAAGGTTTAATATTACTCTCTAAATTTCAAGACCGACAGTCTAGGGCATTTATAGGAAATTAAATAGCTGAATACTGTTCCAGGATTTTTTTTCTTTTTCACTAGGAATCTTTGATGGCTTCAAAATCCCTCTAAAACAAGGTCCCATACTCAAATTCCAAATTCAGTTCCAGTGTGCCATTTCTTGTCAAATTCACAAGCAGACATGCACAATTAACTGAACTCTTTACTGGACAAAAAATTTGTAGACGCATTCAAACTGCAAGAATTTGCAGGTGACTGATTCAATGTGGCTAAAACGTTTCGATTTCTGTTTGAAAGGCAATAAAATGTTATTGAAAAAAGGGAGAAAAAAGCATTTTCTCCTTTTCCGAAAAGGTTTTCAAAAACCATCTTCCTAGGGGTTGTTAAAACATGGGATTGTTTGGTAAGGAGTTAAGTGTCTAGCAAACTGGCCCTTAAATTAAAAAATCTTTTATCTGAAAACTTGACTTCACAATGGACTAGCCTACTTTTCATATCTTTAGTAACTCACCATTTGAGGTCTCATTGCTAGAGAAGCTTGTTGACGTATCATACCAATGTTGGGTCGTTTAGATGGTGAACCTAAAATCATATGATTAAAAAAATAATTATTTTCCTTTTTAACACTTAACCTGCAAAGGAAGTCAAATGAAACTTTCAAGCCAATAGGAAAAACCCAAATATTAAAATTTTGAAGTTATTTTTGCCGGGAAAAATATCTCATCCGACATGGTAGATCCAAGATCAGAACGTACATTATGTGCAGTCTAATCTTGATCTACATTACCAGTAAAAGGTCCTCAAATTGCGCTTAGCAGCCTACAGGTTAACTACATGCACACAGACTAAATGAAACAGATACTTTCAAATATGTAGCTATACCCAAAGCATTGCATATGTCTAGGCTGACCTTGTCGGGGTACTTCCAAAAATTCTCAAGAACAGAAATCCATGAGCAAACTGTCAGAACATAATCTACATGATCCAAAAGCAACGTTAAGATTCGCAGATGTGCTGGCACTGTCAATGTTAATGAATCCTGCTCACAGATTTGTTTAATCTCTTTCACTTCTACGACGACATCAGTAACATACTGCAGACAGTGTAAATTAAGATCAGACTGCACAGAATATGCAGTCCGATCTTCAATCTATATCACCTGCTACTAGATGCTAGACTATGACATAATTCATATTCAATAACAGTGGAATCTTCTTTTAGAACTCAAAAAAAAAATAACAAGAGGGCCATGATGGCCCTGGGTCGCTCACCAGAGTCAATAGGTGAAATTCACTCAACGTGCATAATCCAATTTCTGACCAATTGTCAGGTCAATTGATGAACAAACTTGGTAGAGGTCCACTAAGAGATGCTACATGCCAAATATCAAAGCTCCACACCTTCCAGTTTCAGAGAAGAAGAACTTTAAAGTTTTTCTTCTTTGTTCCTATGTTCGAAATTTGTGACCCCAGGGGCGGGGCCAGTTTTGACCCCAGGGACATCATATGAACAAACTTGGTACAGGTCCACTAGGAGATGCTACATGCCAAATATCAAAGCTCCACGCCTTCCAGTTTCAGAGAAGAAGAATTTTAAAGTTTTCCTTCTTAGTTCCTATGTTCGAAACTTGTGACCCCCGGGGCGGGGCCAGTTTAGACCCCAGGGACATCATATGAACAAACTTGGTAGAGGTCCACTAGGAGATGCTACATACTAAATATCAAAGCTCTACGCCTTCCAGTTTCAGAGAAGAAGAATTTTAAAGTTTTCATTCTTTGTTCCTATGTTTGAAACTTGTGACCCCCGGGACGGGGCCAGTTTTGACCCCAGGGGTGTCATATGAACAAATTTGGTAGAAGTCCACTAGGAGATGCTACATGCCAAATATCAAAGCTCCACACCTTCCAGTTTCAGAGAAGAAGAATTTTAAAGTTTTCTTTGTTCCTATGTTCGAAACTTGTGACCCCCGGGGCAGGGCCAGTTTTGACCCCAGGGACGTCATATGAACAAACTTGGTAGAGGTCCACTAGGAGATGCTACATGCCAAATATCAAAGCTCCACACCTTCCAGTTTCAGAGAAGAAGAATTTTAAAGTTTTCCTTCTTTGTTCCTATGTTCGAAACTTGTGACCCCCTGGGTGGGGCCAGTTTTGACCCCAGGGACATCATATGAACAAACTTGGTAGAGGTCCACTAGGAGATGCTACATGCCAAATATCAAAGCTCCACGCCTTCCAGTTTCAGAGAAGAAGAATTTTAAAGTTTTCATTCTTTGTTCCTATGTTTGAAACTTGTGACCCCCGGGACGGGGCCAGTTTTGACCCCAGGGGTGTCATATGAACAAATTTGGTAGAAGTCCACTAGGAGATGCTACATGCCAAATATCAAAGCTCCACACCTTCCAGTTTCAGAGAAGAAGAATTTTAAAGTTTTCTTTGTTCCTATGTTCGAAACTTGTGACCCCCGGGGCGGGGCCAGTTTTGACCCCAGGGACATCATATGAACAAACTTGGTACAGGTCCACTAGGAGATGCTACATGCCAAATATCAAAGCTCCACACCTTCCAGTTTCAGAGAAGAAGAATTTTAAAGTTTTCCTTCTTTGTTCCTATGTTCGAAACTTGTGACCCCCTGGGTGGGGCCAGTTTTGACCCCAGGGACATCATATGAACAAACTTGGTAGAGGTCCACTAGGAGATGCTACATGCCAAATATCAAAGCTCCACGCCTTCCAGTTTCAGAGAAGAAGAATTTTAAAGTTTTCCTTCTTTGTTCCTATGTTCGAAACTTGTGACCCCCTGGGTGGGGCCAGTTTTGACCCCAGGGACATCATATGAACAAACTTGGTACAGGTCCACTAGGAGATGCTACATGCCAAATATCAAAGCTCCACGCCTTCCAGTTTCAGAGAAGGAGAATTTTAAAGTTTTCTTTGTTCCCATGTTCGAAACTTGTGACCCCCGGGACGGGGCCAGTTTTGACCCCAGGGACATCATATGAACAAAATTGGTAGAGGTCCACTAGGAGATGCTACATGCCAAATATCAAAGCTCCACGCCTTCCAGTTTCAGAGAAGAAGAATTTTAAAGTTTTCCTTCTTTGTTCCTATGTTTGAAACTTGTGAACCCCAGGGCGGGGCCAGTTTTGACCCCAGGGGCGTCATATGAACAAACTTGGTAGAAGTCCACTAGGAGATGCTACATCCTAAATATCAAAGCTCCACACCTTCCAGTTTCAGAGAAGAAGAATTTTAAAGTTTTCCTTCCTTGTTCCTATGTTTGAACTTGTGACCCCCGGGGCGGGGCCAGTTTTGACCCCAGGGACGTCATATGGACAGACTTGGTAGAAGTCCACTAGGAGATGCTACATGCCAAATATCAAAGCTCCACGCCTTCCAGTTTCAGAGAAGAAGAATTTTAAAGTTTTCATTCTTTGTTCCTATGTTCGAAACTTGTGACCCCCGGGGCGGGGCCAGTTTTGACCCCAGGGACATCATATGAACAAATTTGGTACAGGTCCACTAGGAGATGCTACATGCCAAATATCAAAGCTCCACGCCTTCAAGTTTCAGAGAAGAAGAATTTTAAAGTTTTCCTTCCTTGTTCCTATGTTTGAACTTGTGACCCCCGGGGCGGGGCCAGTTTTGACCCCAGGGACATCATATGAACAAACTTGGTAGAGGTCCACCAGAAGATGCTACATACCAAATATCAAAGCTCTACACCTTCTAGTTTCAGAGAAGAAGATTTTTAAAAATTTTGCTATTTTTTTCCTTTTGGTTGCCATGGCAACCAGAGTTATGGGTGGAATTCAATCTCTTGAACAACTTTGGTAGAGCTTCCCCTGAGGAACATCCCTGCCAAGTTTCATCAAGATTGGCCCAGTGGTTTAGGAGGAGAAGATGTTTAAAGAAATTGTGGACGACAGACGTCGCACGACGCACGACGGACATTGGGCGATCACAAAAGCTCACCTTGAGCACTTTGTGCTCAGGTGAGCTAAAAAGTGGAATTTCTTTAGTCTGTAATGAAAGAGTTAAAACATTTTGCATTACATGTAGATTTTCGACACGAAATATACAGGCCTTTCTAAACATTATGTACTTTTTGATGATTAACAAAAAAAGTGACTTTTAGGCATAATTATGGGTATAAGATCTGTATCATTAACACTCAGTATGAAGTAGCACCTACCTCCATTATCTAACCCGTTGCTGTGTTCATAACCTCTCTTCTTCATGATTGAAGGTCCCTGATTTGGAGATTTGTTAATCATATCTAATGGTTTTTCTGCAAAAAATATAAAGTATCATGTTTAATCTGAGTAATATAACATTAAAAGTCATATGCATTGAAAAGGCAGTTGTATATGCAAAGATGAAGCAGCAGTTTTAATACTGCAATACTCCAATCACTGTGGATTGGAACTCATGCAACCATTTAGTCTGTTAAAACATATGCATTTACCTTGACTTCACAGAATTAAAACTGTTGCATCATTGAACAAGCAAGACTTAACAACACTTTTTTAAAAATTGTATGCTTGATACGACAAGATTTTATGACACTTTCTCCCATACAAAGTCAAATATAGTCATTGATCATCCCATAGATATCTTTTGGATAAAATTCTCCTGCAGATAACTATTCACATGGCAGCAGACGACTCTTGGAAACACTGTGGCAAAGGATGTATCATTACTTCAGTGAAACCTCTTTTAACACTTTATTTTCTCACATATTCTTGTATTAACTCTTTACCAAACGACAAAATTTTAGACCACTCCAAATTGAAAGCCTTTGCAGACAAAATAAATGCAAATCAAAAATTGAAATTTATTTTAGGAAGAGTAGAAAACATTGTGGGAAAAGGAGAAAATGCTGGTTACCAGCATTTTCTCCTTTTCCCACAATGTTTTCAAAAGGCTTCTTCTTAAGGGTCGTTAAAACTCGGGATTGTGTGGTAAAGGGTTAAACTTAAATTCATGCTAATAAACCATAACTTTCTTGAGGAAGCTCTTTACTAAGTCATCTGGTGCAATTTTTGGGATGAGATAATGACATATAATTTTAGAGCGCCAAATGAACCCAAGCGACATTTTCAGTGTAGAAATATGGCCATATTTAGTGCAATTCAAAGGTTGCTTTCATCTATAGAGTTTCAGCAAAGCGGACAATGTTGATCAAAGATCACACTGCACATTTTGTGCAGTCTGATCTTGATCTACACTGGCCACAAAGTCATCTACAGTTATGAAAGGCGCTGTTGGGGTTAATCATATCAGAGACACATCGTTGTATCCATTCACTGATGGAAATTCTTATACAAGTCCAAAATTTGTAGTATTAATACATGTACCAGCCCTTTACCATGTAACAAGACTTGTCCAAATTAGCCCTTTCCCAAACAACAAATTTTAGACTCTTCCAAATTAAAGGCATCAGCAGACAACAAATCTTAAAGTGGTACAAATGAACTTAAGTTCTCTGACAGGTGTAGAAAACATTGTAGGAAAAGTAGAAAATGCTGGCCTCTAACTCATTAAAACTCAGGATTGTGTGTTAAAGGGTTAAGGCATTTGCAAGAAAACAAATTACATGTAACTGAAAAGACAAGTTTATCTTTGAAAAGGTAAAAAAACAAGAGGGCCATGATGGCCCTGTATCGCTCCACTGGCTTATAAATATAAACCATAAATACTAAACATTTCAATTCTGAGCCAAATGGTTTCAAAATGAAGACTTACAAAGTTTTCTCTGTAAAAGCCCATGTGAAAGTTGAGACCCGCAGGGCAAAGCCATTTTTGATCCCACAGCGATAATTACTTGAACCCTGGTAGAGGTCCACAAGATAAAGCCACATGCCAAAATAATACAAGTCTATGCTGTATGGTTATAAATAAGGTGATTTTCAAGTTTCGTCCATATGAAGCCTCTGTAAAACATAAGATCCCTGATGCAAGGCTAATTTAAAAAAAAAAAAATCAAAAGTGATCCAGATTTGGGAGCCCTTGGGTTTGCAGTTATGGGCAAAAGGATTTTTTGAATTTTCACCCTATAAGCATATGTTTATGACCAAATTTGGGAGTTCTTGGCCTTATGGCTAGTAACAAGACGGTTTCTGAAGTTTTCACTCGATAAACCCATGTAAAACTTGTGACCCCTGGTGCAGATCCAAACTTGATCCTAGGGTTGTAACTTGGGCCCTCTTTGTAGTTGTCCACCAGATAGTGCTATAATTATGCAAAATTTGGTAGCCCTAAGCCTTATGGCTATGTACACCAAGATTTAAAAGTTTTCCCTATATAAGCCCATGTAAATCTTGTGAACCTGTTCCCCCCCCTCCCACCAGCATGAGGCCAAATTGACCCCAGGACTGTAATTTGGGCACTTTTGGTAGACCCCCACTAGATCAAGCTAAATGCAAAATTTGGTAGCTCTAGGCCTTATAGCTAGGTACTGGAAGATTTCTTAAGTTGTCACTATGTACGCCCATGTAAAACTTGTGACCCCTGCAGCGGGGCCAATTTTGACCCCAGGGCTAAAATTTTGCCCTGCTTGGTAGAGGCCCACTACATATAGCTACATGCAAAATTTGGTAGCTCTAGGCCTTATGGCTAGGTACAGGAAGATTTTTAGAGTTTTCTTTACATAAGCCTATGTAAAACTTGTGACCCCTGGGGCAGAGCCAATTTTGACCCCAGGGCTATAATTTGAAGAAATATGATAGAGGTCTACTACATGAAGCTACATGCCAAATTTGGTAGCCCTACGCCTTATGGTTTCAGACAAGAAGATTTTTAAAGATTTCCAATATTTTTCAGTTTTGTTGCCATGGCAACCAGACTTTTTGAAGGAATCAAATTCTTTCAAGAAATTCTGAAGAGGACCATGGCAGGATCATTTCTGTGAAGTTTCATGAAAATTGGATGGGTAGTTTCAGAGAAGAAGATGTTTGAAATAAAAGTTAACGCACGGACGGACGGACGCACGCGTGCACGCACGCACGCACGGACGCACACCGGGCCATGACATAAGCCCGCTGGCCTTTGGCCAGTGGAGCTAAAAATTACTTCCAGAGTTTCTTCCATAGGGTTATAAAAAGACGGAATTCTTTAGTGATGTGTTACGGAACTTACGTTTAGAAGGTGATAAAGGAGGAAAGAATAGTTTTTCTGGTTGCCTTGGTTCCCCTTCCCTCCTTTCCAAGATAGCAGGCTTTTCCTGTTTCGTGTCTATGCCAAGCTTTGATAGAATTGGTTCTACTACTCGCTTTACGTTCAGGTGTTTCGGTAACTTGAAATTACCACCACCCTTTTCTAATAGCCTTGCCTGACCTTAAAAAAAAAAAACAAGAAACAGTGTATAAAACAAACCGGAGATGGCATCCAGCAACATCAGCAGAATTCAAGAACTCAATCTAGCAAGATATTTTAATACTAATAAGATGGCCGTCTTATGGAGAGGGAAGAAAACACTGGGTAAAAAGAAGAAAATGCTGCTTACCAGCATTGTCTTCTTTTTTCAAATTGTTTTTAAAAGCCTTCTGCATCTGGGTCAATAAAATTCTGGACTGTGTGGTAAAGGGTTGAAAGCTACAGATGAAATTCTCGTATTTTTTCTTTCACATTGAAACAACTGGTGTCAAAAAAAAAATACATTGTAAGTGATGTCAACATATTTATATTGCTTGACAAACTAAACCAATCCACTATATAAACATACAAGAGCAAAATACTTACAAAATGAAAATATTTTCAAATGACAAATTAAATGACTCAAATGCTAAGATTTTTCTTGGAGAGGGAAGAAAACACAGTGGAAAAAGAAGAAAATGCTGCTTACCAGCATTTTCTTCTTTTATCACATTGTTTTCAAAACCCTCTGCATCTGGGTCAATAAAATTCTGGATTGTGTGGTAAAGGGTCAAAAGCTATTGATGAAATTCTCGTATTTTTTCTTTTACTTTGAAACAATTGGTGTCAAAAAAAAATACATTGTAAGTGATGTCAACATACTTATATTGCTTGACAAACTAATCCAGTCCACTATATAAACATACAAGAGCGAAATACTTACAAGCCATTTTTATTGCTGATATATTGATTAATGTGAATGGTGTTCTGGCTGCATGTCTGAGTCTGAGGAGATCTTTACAAATATAACGAGAGATTCGGGTAAGTGGTGTTGTGACCAACATGAACGCTGCTCGTGTTTTCATCACTGGACGAGGGCTACCAGCTCTAATAGCTAGACCATGGGCTGTAGCTAAATGACGTGCCAAGTGAGCTTTGAGCCGGAATTCCTGCATTGTAAAATATAGAGATTACCTCTTTCCAAAGCAAAAAGAGTTTGGACCTGTCATAATCCAAAACATTTGCAAATGACAAATTAATTATCTCTCAAATGGTACCCTTTCTCTTTGAGAGAGTAGAAAACGTTGTCATCAGAAGGAGAAAGTACAGGTTATCAGCAATTTTCTTCTTTTCCGACAAAATTTTCAAAAGCCTTCACCCTCATGGCTGACATAACTCTAGATTGTGTGGTAAGTGATTAAAGGTTACTACAATTTTCTTTAAAATTCAAAACTACAAATGACAACGATAAATTATCTATCAACTATTAAAATTAACAAAATGGATACTCATTTGTTTGTACTGGAGTTTAACACCATTTTAACAGCTTAGGTCATATCACGGCTGTCAGTGCAGCTAAGCACTTGTTTCCTGGCTTTCTCACACCAGTACTGACACAACTTTCTTTCCACGCCACTGACTACTTTTCTCACGTGCATCAGAAGTCGGAGTTGAAAAATACCCAGACAGAAAATTTGCCTCACCGGGTATCAAACCCGCAACTACTACAACAAAAGTCAGATAGTTAACCACTGAGCTACCTGGTCTGGCAAAGGTTAATCAGAAAGTGTACACAGAAACTTCTGTTCCATTGATACGAAATCTTTATTGTCTTTTTATTATTATGTAAATTGTATTGATTACAACTGGAGTAAATTTTATCAACTCTATACCAAATGACAAATTTGAAACTTGTCAATGATAAAAACAACTACTGACAAATCAAATATGGCTCAAATGATGAGATTTATCTTCAAAAGGAAAGAAAACACTCTGAAAAAAGACAAAATGCTGTTTACCAGCATTTTCTCCTATTTTGACAAAAATTTTCAAGAGGCTTATTGACATGACACTGTTTGATAAAGGTTTAAGGATTACCTGTTCTGAAAAAGCTGGTTAACTCTTTACCACACAATCACGGGTTTAATGACCCTGAAGAAAAAGCCTTTTGAAAACATTGTGGGAAAAGGAGAAAATGCTGGTAACCAGCATTTTCTCCTTTTCCCACAATGTTTTTTAACCTTCCCAAAACAAATTTCAATTTTCAAGTCACATTTATGTAGTTGTCTGTAAATGCTTTCAATCCGGACAAGTCTAAACTTTTGTTGTTTGGTAAAGAGCTAAAAGAACACAAAATTTTGAACACTTTCAATGTAAGACAGAGTTCTAGAAAAACCTACCTTTCCACAACCTGTGATTGTACAGCGATGAAGCCGTAAAGCATTGTTATGTGCTACTCTTTCTGAAATTATAAAATGACCAGAAAATTTATTTACACTGTCTCCTTAAACTTTAACTGGATACTTCTCTTTACTTTTTAGCGGATTTGTACAGCAAATCTGCGGTGATCGTTCTGACTGGAACCAAATACATTATGCATACTGACGTATGCGCGCTTCCACTGTACTATGATATCGGTTTGACCTACATCAAATATACTGTCATTCACGCTTGCCCTCGACCCATTCTACTCTGTTTTAGCTAATACACCTAAACCTCGCTTTTGTCACTACCGTATTTAGTCTCTTACACGTGTATACATGTACATGTTTATTCCGAAATCTAACACCAGCAAAAAGCTACATAAGACTAATAGATCCACTTGTGACTCCTTAAACACTAAGGGAATAACAGTTACTGCGCGGCCCGCTCGGCAGAACAATTTTGACTTTCCCTGCCCTTGCTAATTCCATTTTAAAATGATTGCACATGTGTTGTTATTTTTTTTTTTTTAATCACAACATATGACAGCTTTGTGCTACTCCACAAATACGCTTTCCTAGACTTTGAGTCCTTTGATTTCTTTATATTTTCTTTCATTATTAAGAACCTACTCTGATACTTTAAAACTTTTTTTGATCCTCTGATTTCCTATAGATAATCAGAATTGATTCTGTCATGATCAATATAAAATATACATGATGAAAAATAGTTTCTATTTTGCTTCATAGAAAGGAAAGAGGTTATTCTCACACAGGGTACTATTCTAACAATACTATCTGATACAGATACAGAAAACAGATATTAACTCTTTACCTAACAACAAAATTTTAGGCTAGTCCAAATTGAAAGCATTAGCAGACAACAAATTAAATGTCGCTCGAATGATGGAATTTGTGTCTGAAAGAACAGAAAACATTGTGGGAAAAGGAGAAAATGCTGGTTACCAGCATTTTCACCTTTTCCCACAATGTTTTCAAAAGACTTCTCTTACAGGGTCGTTAAAACTCGGGATTGTATGGAAATTTAAGTATTGCAAGCATTGGCAGACAATAAATTATCTGTGGTTTACATGTTGGAATTTGTCTTCGAAAGGATAGAAATAATGCACGAAAAGAAAGATGCTGGCTATTGATATTTTGCACATCCAAAATTTGTTTTTGAAAGCTTTCTCATTGCTGTGGAAAAAAAAAAAACATGAGATTGTTTGGTATAAAGTTAAACAAGAGGACCATGATGGTCCTATATCGCTCACCTGAGTACCAAGCCGTAAAGGTCTACAATGAAGATAAATACCAAATATCGAAGTGCAAGGCCAAAGCTCTAGGTCTTCTTGGTTTAGACAAGAAGATAATCTTTCTTAACCAAACCCAGTTATATAAATATTTGTGAGAAGTTTGAATGATATTTGTCCAATAGTTTTTGGAAAATAGGGAGAACAAGAAATTTCATCAAAGGAAAATAACTTTGTAAAAATTCAATGAACCGTCACCAAAATATAATATGCACATTCTTGCTTGGCACCGAGTCTCTCTAAAGTTTGAATGAAATCTGTCCTGTAGTTGTTGAGAACTAGCTCTGACAAGAAAATGCTACAGAAAGACTGATGGATGGATGGATGGATGGATGGATGGATGGACCGACAAGCTGACTCCGATATACATCCAGAACAGAGTTTTGAAGGAATAATAACAAAGCGCTAGGCCTTTTGGTGTGTGGCAAAAAGTTGCCTGATTTGAACAAACTTAGTAGAGAATGTTTGCCGATTCAAGACTTTCTATACAAGTTAGTATTATAATGTTGTTAAATACACCACCAACTACAGTGGTTGTCCAGGGACATGTTCATGGGTAATTGCTATTGTAAAACACATAAACAATGTATTTACACTTGCAATAGTCTTGCACCAACCTTTAAATGCGTCCAGCTTACAAAAATTTGACCTTCAAGTGTGACATTGACCTTGGCCCTACCTGAACAGATCTTTCAAATGGTACTTCAATTCATGGGTGAGTATATGCCCAAAATCTAGCGGGGGGGGGGTCATAAACTTATTTATAAATTAAGACAAACACCACAAACTGAAGAACAAAACTTATAATGACTTCTAAGATTTACAAGATAAAATCTGTACTACAGAGTTAAATGAATGAACAAATATGAACTCAAAATACAATGAACACAATGTTCAAAGATACATCCTAACAGCCAGAGAGAAAAATGCTGTCAAAGCCTTTAACCCTTTATCACATGGCAAAATTTTAGATCTGTCCAAATTGAAAGCATTTGCAGACAACATTTTCATATTGGCTCAAGTGACACAATATTTCTTTGACAGGGTAGAAAACTTTGTGGGAAAAAGGAGAAAATGCTGGTTACCAGCATTTTTTCCTTTTCCCACAATGTTTTCAAAAGTTTTCACAGAATGTTTCTCATCATGTGACCTAGCGCATATTGTCAAGGTTCTGCAATTTATAGCTGCATCATGGAAAAAGGGGTCTTCATGTTATATTTCATTTTTCACCAGTATCTCTTTAATTACTGGACATACATGTATCTCAACAGATTTGGATGAAATTTTCACACATCAAGTGACCTAGCACATATTGTCAGTGTTTTGGAATTTATTGCTGTGTCATGGAAAAAGGGGGCTTCATGTCAAATTTAAACTGCATCTGTCCGTCCTGAATAGATAAAAGGAAAAAATGATCAGGTGGGAACCAAGGCTAGGGGTACCCAAGACAGGATGTTTTATCAGACAGTGTAGATAAAGATCAGACTGCAGTTGGATCTTGGATATATATGCCTTATATTCTGCAAGATAGTATTGCCTACAACACAGTCTTGAAATGCATATTACTTGGTCTATCTTTATCTCTTTACCAAACAAAAATTTTAGACTGGTCTATAATTCAAAGCATTTGCAGACAACAAAATAAATTTGTCTCAAAAAATGAACTTAGATTTGGGATGGGTAGAGAACATTGTGGAAAAAGTTAAAAAAATCCTGGTTACCTGAGTGCTTGGCCCAACTGAGATTTAAACTTGACATCCCTGCATAGCTAGCCCTGTAGGTAATGAGCTAACAGGCTTGGCTCAAATTATTAACAAACAACAAAATTTAATCCTTAAACCCAAAGGCCATTTTCATTCCAGAATGAGTCCAAGATGATAACAACTGCGTGGGTGCCTTTTGTCTGCAGTGTTTCAACAAAGCAGACAGTATAGATCAATGATCGGACTGCATATTTCGTGCAGTCTGATCTTGATCTACACTAGACACAAAGGCAACTATAGTAGTGAAAGGCGCTTAAAGGGTTAAGACTTGTCCAAATTCAAACCATTTGCTGACAACAAAATAAATGTGACTCAAAAATTTAAATTTGATTTTGGTTGGGTGGAAAACATTGTGGAAGAAGGAAAACATGCTGGTTACAAGTATTTCCTCTTTTTCCCACAATATTTTCAAGAGCCTTATTTCTCACAGGCGTTAAAACTTGGGATTGTGTGGTAAAGGGTTAAATAGAACAAGACTTTTAAAGTTCATTCTGTATACCTTTATGTCCTTTTTTGACCCAGGGGCATCATTTGAACAAAATTGGTAGAAGTCTACAAGGAAATGCCACATACCAAATATCAAAGCTCTAGGCCTTCTAGTTTCAGACAAAAACATTTTTAAAGTTTGCTCTATATACAATTTTGCCCAAAATTGTGACCCCTGGAGTTAAAGGGTTAATTCAATTCTTTTAACAACTTTGGTAGAACTTCACCCAAGGAATATGCCTGTCAAGTTTCAACATGATTGGTTTAGGATGAGAAGATGTTTAAAGGAATTGTGGAAAGACGGACGCCGGACAACGACGAATCACAATACCTCACCCAGCGCTTCGTGCTCAGGTGAGCTAACAAATAGGCCTAACCATTGTCTGTGGCTTGTGATAAACAACATAAAGATGAAGTTTCATAACATTTTGTCTTGTAGTTAAAGAGATATTAATCCATAATGAAAATATATGTGAAGCCCCCTTTTTCCATGACATGACATTTAATCAAAAAAGCTAAACTAATGATATTGGCGGACTATCATAAGGAACACATGTATGAAGTTTCACAAATTTTTGTCCAGGATTTTGAGTTGAAGATACATGTATATTGATCCTTAACAGAAATATGCATGAAGCCCCTTTTTCCTATGAGACAGTATTTGATATCAAAAAGGAAAAAAAACCCAATAAATATCAGCGGACATCAATAGGAACACCTGTATGAATTTCTATTAGTTTTTGTCAAGGATTTTAGAAGATATCTGTCCTGAAAGATGGACAAACAGATGGTCATTGGTCCATGACGAAATTAAACATTTAGCCCCCTTTTTTCATGACATGGCATTTCATGAAATAAAAACAAATAACTATTGTCTGTGGCTTGCAATAAACAATAAAAAGATGAAGTTTCATGACATTTTGCCCTGTAGTTAAAGAGATATTGGTCCACAATGAAAATATACGTCAAGCCCCCTTTTTCCATGACACAGCAATAACGGGTCCTATAAGACCTACAATCAAACTCATTCGAGACCTTACAGTCATATATATTTTGACCAAGTTTGGTGCTGATTGGCTTAAATTTGTAGATGCTAGAGTGTAAACAAAGTCAAATGTAGCAATTTTTTTAATTCAAGGGCAAATAACTCCAGTCGTTCTGGTCCGATTAGACACATAATCGAACTCATCCGAGATCTTATGGTCGTATATATCTAGACCAAGTTTAGTGCTGATTGGTTAATATTTGTAGATGCTAGAGTGTAAACAAAGTCAAATATAGCAATTTTTCTAATTCAAGGGCAAACAACTCCTATCATTCTGGTCCAATTACACCCATAATCGAACTCATCCGAAATCTTATGGTCATATACATTTTGACCAAGTTTGGTGCTGATTGGTTAATATTTGTAGATTCTAGAGTGTAAACAAAGTCAAATACAGCAATTTTTCTAATTCAAGGGCAAATAACTCCAGTCGTTCTGGTCGGATTAGACACATAATCGAACTAATCCGAGATCTTATGGTCATATACATTTTGACCAAGTTTGGTGCTGATTGGTTAATATTTGTAGATGCTAGAGTGTAAACAAAGTCAAATATAGCAATTTTTCTAATTCAAGGGCGAATAACTCCAGATGTTCTGGTCCGATTAGACCCATAATCGAACTCATCCGAGATCTTATGGTCA
Organism: Tridacna gigas; assembly: GCA_945859785.2. Lineage (NCBI taxonomy): Eukaryota > Metazoa > Mollusca > Bivalvia > Cardiida > Cardiidae > Tridacna > Tridacna gigas. Next base: position 8,713,645 of record OX244029.2, on the reverse strand, counting down.
TATACATTTTGACCAAGTTTGGTGCTGATTGGTTAATATTTGTAGATGCTAGAGTGTAAACAAGAAAATGTGGACGGACGGACGGACGGACGGACGGAGACGGACGGTGAGTGATCACAATAGCTCATCCTGAGCACTTTGTGCTCAGGTGAGCTAATAAATGAAAGCTACAACAATTATGTTTTTTAACCCTTTACCAAATAGTTCTGTGTTTTTACAACTCTGATCATGATGGATTTTAAAAACATTGTGGAAAAAGGAGGAAATGCTGGTGACCAGCAATTTCATTTTCCAACAATGTTTTCTACCCTTTCACAGATAAATAATTTCATTTATGTCATATTTGCCGAGTTCCAATACTTTCAATTTGGACAAGTATAAAAAATGTTTGTTTGGTAAAGAGTTCATGTGAATGGAAATCAAAACCGTACCTTGTCTTTGTGCTGGAGGTGGTCTCTCCCCATCTAAAAATAAACAAATCACATAATGTTGATAAATGTTGTAAAAATATCCCATCAATTCACACAGGTGTGACTTTGTCCCTCACAAATTTGTTTATAATTAGTCTTGAGTGCATTTTTCTTACCCAGTCTGAAAGCGTTTGTTTTCTACTGTCCCCCCTTTGAAAAATCCTGAAACAATTCTATTTTTCACCAACTACAGTGGAAAAGGCGTTTGGAGTGATTGTAGGAAAAGCGGAAAATGCTGGTAACCAGCATTTCTCCTTTCCCTAAAATTGGATAAAACTAGCTGGCTACTCATATTTTTTCCTCAATTTTTCTTAAGATTTACAAATCATATTGTGGGAAATAGAGAAAATACTGATAACCTGCGTTTGCTCCACTTCCCGAAAGTGTTTTCTACTCTTTCACAACTAAATCCCATCATTAGAGACACATTGTCATCTGCAGATGCTTTCAATTTAGATCAGATTAAAATTCTGCCATTTGGCACAGGGTTAACTCTAGCTACAGCATAAGAAGTTCAAGGTTATAGCTTTAATCTCTACAATACCTGAATTGTGTAAGACTAAACATATAATATGCCTTTTACTCATCAAAAAGGAAGACATAAATAACTAACTAGTATTTTAAAATATTGCTTTACCTAATCTAGTTGGCATTTTAAGTCCACCATACTTTTTCCAGTATATCCAGCAAGATGAGCAAAGTCGACACTGCATGTGTGTGGGTCCCCATGCATACCACTGATTGGAATGGGCAGCTAGAAATAAGTAGAACAAGTCAAAATAGTCAAATACTATGTAATCAATTACTCAAGAAAGAAGATTAAAACTTACAAATGAGCTGTGCTCTGTGAAAAGGGGGCTTAATGCATCTGCGAAAAGTATCGAGCCAGGTCAGCCTACCCAGACCATGCAGGCTGACCAGGTCTGAAACTTTTTGCTGTTGGTTAATTTTCTGTATATCAAAGGACCAGACTATCTCGTGATTCGATCAGTTTTTAGACAAATTTTGGACAGGTCCAAATTGAAAGAGTTTGCAGACGACAATTTTAAATTTGATGAAAATGGCAGAAAGGTCTCAAAAAGGGTAGAAAACACGGTGGGAAAAGGAGAAATTGCTCGTTAGGAGCAATTTCTCCTTTTCCCAGTGTTTTCAAAAGACTTCTACTGCAGACACGTGAAAACCAGGGCTTGTTTGGGAAAGGGTTAATGGATCCATGATCATGTGATAACTTGCCTGGTATAATGCATCACGGAGATGCATTAAGCCCCTTTTTGCCAGAGCATGGCTCAAATGTAAATATTCCACTTAACACTTAAGATGCTAATGATGGCTTTAAAGTACACAAGCAGACTGCGTAGATCATTATTAGAATGCATCTAACATGCATTCTGATCCTTGATCTACAGTGCTCGACATGTCTTAGATCTTGCTCTGGAAATGTAACAGTAAGGCTTTTTTCTACACAATGAAAAGTTTTGTTTTCTTTAAATCATTATTGTGCCTCTTACAGTCCTCCCCTCCTGAAATATAATTTGGTAAAAGATAATGTCTAACATTGTATACCAATGGGACATTTGCAACTGATAATAAGACTCCTTTGTGCAAATATTTCTAAGATTGAAAAGGGAATTCGGTTCATATGTTTTGTGCTTTGCACAGCTTCCTAAAGTATTTCAGTTATGATGAACAATGCACCAAGCTCAGCCTTCTTTCTAATTGCTTTCCCTCATAAACTACAGCAGTGTGAGAAGAATGAATTCTGACCTAACAATTTTCATCGATGAAAGACAGAAATTTGGTCAAGATTCAAATTTCAGTCCCTAGATTGAAAGCCTTGTGTCTAAATGACCAAGACATTGGGACCCTTCAACCAGAGTTAACCCTTTGCTTAACAATAACCAGTTTCAACGAACGTCAGGAAGAAGGCTTTTCAAAACATTGTGTGAAAGGAAGAAAATGCTGGTAACCAGCATTTTCTCCATTTCTCACAATATATTCAATCCTTTTCAAAGACAAGATCCTAAGGCTCAGCCACATTAATTCATCATCAGCAAATGGTTTGGACTTGGACAAGCCTAAAAATTTTGTGGTTTGGTAAAGAATTAAAATGTACGTAGGAGAGTCTGTAGGAAAACCGAACTTGTACCACTACCTACCATAGCAACTTTCACATGCTCTACCTGATACCTGACCATCTAAACCATTCATTTTCCCATTGATGGCAGCTGGGTTTGGCTTGTTGCTGAAATAGAGTAACAACATATAATTTCATCTTGGAAAAAATGTTTAACCCTTTCCCAAACGACAAATTTTGGACTGGTCCAAATTGAAAGAGTTTGAAGACGACAATTCTAAATTTGATGAAAATGGCAGAAAGTTATCAAACAGGGTAGAAAACACTGTGGGAAAAGGAGAAATTGCTCATTATGAGCAATTTCTCCTTTTCCCATAGTGTTTTCAAAAGACTTGTACTGCAGACATGTGAAAACCAGGGCTTGTTTGGGAAAGGGTTAAATAAATCGATCATTTTCAATAATAGAAATTGCGTTCGAAAATGCTGCTTCACGATATTACAGCCCTGTGGAAATAGCTCTGACTTAAGTCTAAATATAGTTTCTTGCAAAGATTTAAAACAATTTCTTTTCCAGACAATGTCATTTTTTCATCTTAGTTTTGGAAAATTGCATCTAAAAACACTGTCTTCCTATTCTGAATCTTAATAGTAAATGTGTCAATTTATCATCTTTGGACCGAGATGTTACCTGTATTTATAAATAATAACGGTTGGACCATATATTCAACTCAAAAGAATTCTTCCCATTTAGAAACACACCAGCAAAACTTTGAGGTGATCGAAATAGGAAAACAATGAGATGGACAACTGCCTTGAGTAGTGATTGTTCAGTAAAACTTCACCCAATACTAGAAAAAAAAAAACGGCTTTTCACATTTCCATGATGCAGAGCTATTCAATAAATACTATAAAATAGCGCCATCAATTCTTGCAAGTAATTGCTCATTTTTGAAGAATGTTTTTTTTCTTTCATATCACTCACCAATGTTAATTTCATCCCTTACAAACTCATGTTTGTGTCAGTTGTGCTTATTGTCATGTCTATCAATAGCCTGTGCAATGTAGAGTTAGCTTTATACCAGCAAATCCTTTGTTTTCCCTGCCCTGAGGGGTCAGCTATTGAAAACATTGTGAGGACAGGAAAACCTGTAACTGGCATTTTTCTCCCCTTCCAACAATGTTTTTTACCTTTTTAGATACAAACATCATCCTCTGGCTCCATTTATTGTATCACCAGCAAATGTCTTCATTTTGCACAAGTCTAAAATTTTGTTGCTTGATAAAGGATTCAGGAAAAAATAGAAAGCAACAAAAACTCACTAATTCGGAATGTACACTTGTTTCAGTTTACTCTCGGCTTCCGCTGCTTTGATTCTCTTTTGCTGTACATATCTATCTGTGGTTTTCCACATGTAATAATATTCTATAATACTTTTAAGGGATTTCCATGGTAACTGAAAAAGCAAAATTCAGATGATAATATGTGGAAAGTCAGAACTTGCCCTTTTAATTTGTCAATCAAGTTACACTTTTTTCTCGAGTAACAGTTATGATACATGCAGATGACAGATTTTTAACAGCTAATTATATTCAAGCCCGGCCAGGTAGCTCAGTGGTTAATGTATCCAACTCATGACCTGGTGGTTTTGAGTATGATACCATATATTACAAGATAAAACAAACTACCGTCAATGATATTACCAAGTTTGTTAATAGACAGCACACTTTACACAATAAAAATGCAAAAGGCAACCATTTTCCCTTAAATGGTTGAGGCAAACTTTCTTTGCAGCAATTTTTCGCCTCTCACCTCGAAATCCTAAATATTTTCATTGTTTCTGCAGCATTTAGTTATCAATAGGTGAAAAAAATCAATCTTTGCAGTGCTCAACCTTGGTTGAAATGTTTATGCCTACAGTGTAGATCAAGGTCAGACTGCACAGAACATGCAATAAAAAGGTTAAAATTTGAGGAGTAACTCAGCAGGATTTTAATACATGTATGTAAATTACTGGTACACAACAGGATACTATGTTTATATCTTTACCACACAATCCGGAGTTTCAACAATCCCGTGGGGGATGACTTTTGAAAACATTTTTGGGAAAAGGTAATTTTTGGTAACCAGCATTTTCTCCTTTTCCCAAAATGTTTTCTGCCCTTAAAACGACAAATTCCGGCATTTGAGCCACATTTGATTTGGCATCTGCAAATGCTTTCAATTTGGACGAGTCTACACTGTTGTCATTTAGTAAGGTGTTAAACTTAACAATCTCTGCTAGCTTTCCCAGGGTAAAAAGGGCAAACTTGAATGGAACAACAAAAAATGCAGTTGTCATTATTAACCCTTAGAGCACCAAATAAACCTGTCAGACATTTTTATCTTAGAAACAAGACCAAATAATTGCAATTTCATGGTTGCGTTTGTCTACAGTGATTCAGCAAAGCGGACACTGAAGATCAAAGATCAGGCTGCACATTTTGTGCAGCCTGATCTTGATCTACACTTGCCGCAAATGCAACTATGGTAGTGAAAAGCGCTTTAAGGGTTAAACTACTCACAAAGTCCTGTCTTATATCTAGGAAATCTTTGCCATATTTGTCCAAAGCTTCTTCAAACAGATTGGCTTCAGAGGATGACCACTCCTCCATCTCATCTCGACATAAGACTGGCCCTCCTGTGGGTACTAAACTGGATATTGCCTCCCCAATGTCATAGTTACATCTATGTATTGACATCATGGCATTAAACTGAAAGCGTAAGAAATTAGAAGGAAGTATTTACATATAATTAGAAAAGGATAGACAACACATAATGCCAAGATTTATCTATGCACTGATTTGCCAGCCATTAACTGTATAATTTGAGCCATGCTCTATGAAAAAGTGGTTTAAACCATCTGCAAAAAAAATATCGACCCATGTCAGCCTTCACACTTTCCAAAATTGATAAACTAAAATTTTGAAATCCAAATTTAAAGGTGTTAAATCCCATTAAAAATCGCCCCATGTTTTTATGACACAGTAGCAAACTGAACTTTTTCTTGGAATTCAGTGAGTTATTAAACAGAAATTACTGGCTTCTTTCCCTACTTCCTCAAGAATTTCTTATATACCCAAAGTCCGTTTCACCCATTTTAGCCTGAATAACTCTTTATCTAACAACTAAATTTTAGACTTATCTGAATCAAAAGCCCCTGTAGGCGACAAATTAAATGCGACTAAGAAACTGAATTGTTCTTTGGAAGGGTAGAAACATTGTCAGAAAAGGAAATAAGAGTATCCAATGCAAGTGCCAAAGCTAGGCTACATTTGCCTGACTTTCAATGAAACTTCTAGGCTGAAAACAGGGCATAACTGTTTTAACTAGAATAACTATCACTAAAGGTGATAAATACCCCCGCCCCTATATTTCATGTCACAGGGGCAATAACTCTGCAATGTCAATTTAGGGGCAATAACTCCGTAATCATTAGGCCAACACCCATGAAATTTGTGCTTTGCACATCTACTGCTCCTGGTGAATATCATGACAAATATCAAGTGAATAAGACTTAAACTGAAGGAATAGTTCTCTGGACAAGAAGTTTTGAGTAAATTCAGGGGTAATTAATTTGGCAAACATTTGAGAAAAATGCATCTTGAACCTCTACTGCTCCTGGTGAATATTTATGCAAAGTATCAATTTAATTGGACACAAAACTAAATGAGTGTAAAAAAGTGCAGACCATGATCTGATAATATGTCTGAGACACAGCGGCTGGTCTGGATCCAAACTTGTTGCAAATGTCCAAAGGTGCCTTTTCGCATGATGTTGGCCAACTATACATATGACAGAAAAGACCTCCTTAAAGTGAATCAGACAGACACTGTAGGAGGAGTTGTCCGGACAAGCATTTTTAAGTCAAATCAGGGGCAATAACTCAGTAATTCTTGATGGAATTTTTACAAAATGTGTGTCTTGCACATCTACAACTCCAAATGGACACTTCTGCCAAGTATAAAGCGAATCGGACTGAAATTGTAGGAGGAGTTGTCCGGACAAGCATTTTAAATATGAATCAGGGGCAATAACTCATTAATTCTTCATAGAATTTTCACGAAAGTTGCGTCTTGCACATCTACAACTCCTAATGAACACTTCTGCCAAGTTTAAAGTGAATCAGACAGAAACTGTAGGAGGAGTTGTCCGGACAAGCATTTTTAAGTCAAATCAGGGGCAATAACTCAGTAATTCTTGATGGAATTTTTACAAAATGTGTGTCTTGCACATCTACAGCTCCTAATGAACACTTCTGCCAAGTTTAAAGTGAATCAGACAGAAACTGTAGGAGGAGTTGTCCGGACAAGCATTTTTAAGTCAAATCAGGGGCAATAACTCAGTAATTCTAGATGGAATTTTTACAAAATGTGTGTCTTGCACATCTACAGCTCCTAATGAACACTTCTGCCAAGTTTAACGTGAATCAGACAGAAACTGTAGGAGGAGTTGTCCGGACAAGATTTTGCAGACAGACCGACCGCCTGACCGACCGCATGACCGATCGACCGACCGACAGGCTGATTCCAGTATACCCCCTACAAACTTCGTTTGCGGGGGTATAAAAATACTTTGCAGTTATCTGACCTTGTTGTATGCAGTCCCCTTTAGATACTATAAAATGTCAAGGTTTTTGAAATTTCTACATGGAAGAAGGAGCATAACTGTGTAAAAAAATTTTGATAGTTGCCTGCCCCTTGTATGGGTTCTGCTTTTGACAGATAACAACTTGTCTGAGTTTGGGGTAAATATCTTCAGTAATTGAACATTTAGCATGATGATGACGCAGACCATGATGACGATGCCAGGGCTACCACAATACATTGATGTTTTCTTCAAAAACAGCACAGCTAAAAATGCTGGTAATCAGCATTTTCTCCTTTATCCATACTTTTTTCAAAAGCCATCTCTGTAAGGGTCGTTAAAACTCAGGAGAAAAGGGGAAAATTCTCCTTTCCCCAGTGATTTTTACCCTATCAGGAACAAATCTCACCATTTGAGCTACATTTTACTGTTGTCCGTAACCACTTTGAATTTGGACAAGTCAAAAATTTTCTCTCTCATAAAAAATATCGCTATTCTGTGCTCTTTACTCCAACCAAATGCCACATTTTGCCATGTCTGACCATGCTATGTTAAAACTCTTTAGCACACAACAACATTGTAGATTAATCCAAATTGACAGCATATGCAGATGACAAATATGTACATATGTACCTGAAATGATGGAAATTGTCTTTTAACCCTTTCCCAAACAAGCCCTGGTTTTCACGTGTCTGCAGTACAAGTCTTTTGAAAACACTGTGGGAAAAGGAGAAATTGCTCGTAACGAGCAATTTCTCCTTTTCCCACAATGTTTTATACCCTTTTTGAGAACTTTCTGCCATTTTCATCAAATTTAAAAGTGTTGTCTGCAAACTCTTTCAATTTGGACCAGTCCAAAATTTGTTGTTTGGGAAAGGGTTAAATGTAAAAGGTAAATAATGCTGGTTACCATCAATCTCTCGTATTTCTACCTTGTTTCCAAAAATCTTTTTTCTCCAGGGTTATTAAAAGTTAAATCATTGGATTATTCTGTAAAGGGGTAAAATCCTTACCAGTGTAATATCTCTACTTGCTGCCGCAGCACTCATATGTAGACTAGGTTGCCGCACAGTACTTGTGCAGTCCAGGGCTCTGGCAAACGTCCCTACAGACCTGTATAACAAAGTATGACATTTCCAGTTTTCATGAAAAAAAAACAAGAGGGCCATGATGGCCCTGGGTCGCTCACCTTAGTAGAGTGCCTTAAAGGTTTTTCTTTAATTTGACCATGTGACCTAGTTTTTGACTGCAGGTGACCCAATTTCAAACTCATATTTCATGAGGACAAACATTCTGACCAATTTTCAAGTCAATTGAGCAAAAAATGTGGCCTCGAGTGCCCTAAAGATATTTCTTTAATTTGACCTAGTGATCTAGATTATGACCCCAGGTGACCCAAATTTGAACTGGTCTTTGATTATATCAAAAGAAACATTTTAACCAATTTTCAAATCATATGAATAATAAATGTGGCCTCTAGAGTGCCCACTAGCTATTTCTTTAATTTGACCAAGTGACCTAGTTTATGACCCCAGTTGACCCAAATTCACACTCATGTGAGATTTTACAAAGACAAACATTCTGACCAATTTTCAAGGCAATTAAGCAAAGAATGTGGCCTCTAGAGTGCCCACAAGGTATTTCTTTATTTTGACCTAGTGACCTAGTTTATGGTTCCAGGTGACCCAAATCCAAACTCATCTGGTATTTCATCAAGACAAACATTCTGGCCAAATTTCAGGTCATTTGAGCAATAAATGTGGCCTCCAGAGAGCAAACAAGGTATTTCTTTAATTTGACCCAGTGAACTAGTTTATGACCCAAGTTGACCCAAATTAATCTTACGTGAGACTTTATAAAGACAAACTTTCTAACTAATTTTCAAGGCAATTGAGCAAATAATGTGGCCTCAAGAGTGCCAACAAGGTATTTCTTTAATTTGACCTAGTGACCTAGTTTATGACCTAAGATGACCCAATTTTAAACTCAGTGAACTTGTTGCGCTTAGATGGGCAAACAAACTTAGAAGAGAATCACTACATACCAAATATCAAAGCTCTACGCCTTCCAGTTTTAAAGAAGAATTTTAAAGTTTTCCTTCTTTGTTCCTATGTTCGAACTTGTTACCCCCAGGGCTGGGCCAGTTTTGACCCAGGGGCATCATATGAACAAACTTGGTAGAGGTCCACTAGGAAATGCTACATACCAAATATCAAAGTTCTACACCTTCCCGTTTAAGAGAAAAAGAAATTTAAAGTTTTCCTTCTTTGTTCCTATCTTCGAACTTGTGACCCCCGGGGCGGGGCCAGTTTTGACCCAGGGGCATCATATGAACAAACTTGGTAGAGGTCCACTCTGAGATGCAACATACCAAATATCAAAGCGCCACACCTTTCGGTTTCAGAAAAGAAGAATTTTAAAGTTTTCCTTCTTTGTTCTTAGGTTCGAACATGTGACCCCAGGGGCTGGGCCAGTTTTGACCCAAGCAGCATCCTTGGAACAAACTTGGTAGAAGTCCACTAGGAGATGCTACATACCAAATATCAAAGCTCTATGCCTTCCCATTTAAGAGAAAAAAAAAATTAAAGTTTTCCTTTTTTTGTTCCTATGTTTGAACTTGTGACCCCAGGGGCAGGGCCAATTTTGACCCCAAGGGCATCATATGAACAAACTTAGTAGAGGTCTACTAGGCGATGCTACATACCAAATATCAAAGCTCTATGCCTTCTAGTTTTACAGAAGAAGATTTTTAAAGTTTTCCTTCTTTGTTCCTATATTGGAAATTGTGACCCCTGGGGCGGGGCCAGTTTTGACCCCAGGAGCATCATATGAACAAACTTGGTAGAGGTCCATTAGGAGATGCTACATGCCAAATATCAAAGCTCTACGCCTTCAAGTTTCAGAGAAGAAGATTTTTAAAGTTTTCCTTCTTTGTTACTATGCTCAAACTTGTGACCCCTGGGTGGGGCCAGTTTTGACCCCAGGGACATCATATGTCCAAACTTGGTAGAGGTCCACTAGGCAATGCTACATACCAAATATCAAAGCTCCACGCCTTCCAGTTTCAGAGAAGATGATTTTTAAAGTTTGCCCTCTTTGTTCCTATGTTCGAACTTGTGACCCCTGGGGCAGGGCCAGTTTTGACCCCAAGGGCATCGTATGAACAAACTTGGTAGAGGTCCACTAGGTGATGCTTCATGCCAAATATCAACACTCTATGTCTTCTAGTTTTACATAAGAAGATTTTTAAAGTTTTCCTTCTTTGTTCCTATGTTGGAAATTGTGACCCCTGGGGCGGGGCCAGTTTTGACCCCAGAGGCATCATATGAACAAACTTGGTAGAGGTCCACTAGGAGATGCTACATGCCAAATATCAAAGCTCTACGCCTTCAAGTTTCAGAGAAGAAGATTTTTAAAGTTTTTCTTCTTTGTTACTATGCTCAAACTTGTGACCCCCGGGGTGGGGCCAGTTTTGACCCCAGGGACATCATATGAACAAACTTGATAGAGGTCCACTAGGCAATGCTACATACCAAATATCAAAGCTCTATGCCTTCCAGTTTCAGTGAAGATAATTTTTAAAGTTCCCCCTCTTTGTTCCTATGTTCGAACTTGTGACCCCTGGGGCAGGGCCAGTTTTGACCCCAAGGGCATCATATGAACAAACTTGGTAGAGGTCCACTAGGAGATGCTTCATGCTAAATATCAACTCTCTATGTCTTCTAGTTATACAGAAGAAGATTTTTAAAGTTTTCCTTCTTTGTTCCTATGTTGGAAATTGTGACCCCCGGGGCGGGGCCAGTTTTGACCCCAGGAGCATCATATGAACAAACTTGGTAGAGGTCCATTAGGAGATGCTACATGCCAAATATCAAAGCTCTATGCCTTCAAGTTTCAGAGAAGAAGATTTTTAAAGTTTTCCTTCTTTGTTACTATGCTCAAACTTGTGACCCCTGGGGCGGGGCTAGTTTTGACCCCAGGGGCATCAAATGAACAAACTTGGTAGAGGTCCACTAGGAGATGCTACACACCAAATATCAAAGCGTTGTGGGTGGAATTTAATTCTTTGAACAATTTTGGTAGAGCTTCACCCAAGGAACATCCCTGCCAAGTTTCATCAAGATTGGCCCAGTGGTTTAGGAGAAGAAGATGTTTAAAGAAATTGTTGACGGACGACGGACATAGGGCGATCACAATAGCCCACCTTTAGCACTTTGTGCTAAGGTGAGCTAAAAAGGAATGAAAAATCCTGGAAAAACCAGCCATAAAGTTACAAAATTACAAAGTTAGGTTTTTTCTTATAAACAACATGTATCTTTGAAATTATTCATCACCTTACGTGTTTACTCTTTACTCCATGGTGAAATTTAAGACTTGCCCAAATTGAAAGCATTTGCAGTCGACTAGTTAGATGTGGCTCAAATGATGAAATTTGTTCTTGATGGGATAGGAAACATTGTGGGAATAGGAGAAAATGCTGGTTACCAGCATTTTCTCCTTTTTCCACAATGTCTTCAAAAGCCTTATGTTTCTGGGTCATTAAAAGTCGGGATTGTGTGGTAAAGGGTTTAATTAAGTTAGGATACATTTTCCAGCCTGTTTGCAATCTACCTTTACACTGTGCATTATAATGCAGTGTTTACGCTAGAGCGCGTATCTTGCGTTTTTGACGCAGTTATTTCTTTCTGGGCGCAATAGAATTGGCCTTGTGCGTTTTTTCTGGTGCAACCAAAATATCAGTTCAACCAAAAGAACAATTTCGTACAAAACCGTGAATTTAGCGAAACCAAGGTATAAAAGAATGTTTCGTAAGCGAAGGTTGAAAATTTCGTCAGCCATGTTTATTTACAGTAACAGTTTATGTTACGGTTCCCAGCGTCAATTGGTCGTCGCTTCCAAATATATCCGGATTTTAAACGTATTCAGTCTTAGTTGTCTTCTGGTTTTCTAATTGTATAGAATACATTGTGGAAATAGGAGAAATTGCACAATCTGTGCAATTTCTCCTTTTACCACACTGTTTTCTAAACCTTCCACTGTAGAGTTAGTGAAAACATGGAATTGAATGATAATGGGTGATAACAGTGACCCATAATTTTTCTGTATGACCGTCAAAAGTTAGGATGGGGGTCACAAATGACCCCCAAAATTTGAAGCTGGCAGAAACACTGATAATGTACCTTTATTGCACAACATCTTGTGAAAACATTCTTGCCAAACCACTTCAATAGCCTAATCATATAAATCATGTTTATTTAGCACTCAAGGGTATATCAATATAAATATGAGCAGCGCTCTTGGAAAAGGCTGTTTTAAATGCATCTTCATGATGCATGAAACTATGCAAGACATATAATCATGGAGCTATAAAATGCATTCTTTTCTAACAACAGACTGAAACATGAAGGAGACTGGTTCTTGGACATGCAGTAGCAAAAAAGTTTGACCCATTTCAGCATACAGACTGCTTTGGCTGACATTATGGGTTGATAATTTTTAAAATTCTGATCATACTTTAACCCTTTCCCAAACAAGCCCTGGTTTTCATGTGTCTGCAGTACAAGTCTTTTGAAAACACTGTGGGAAAAGGAGAAATTGCTCGTAACGAGCAATTTCTCCTTTTCCCACAGTGTTTTCTACCCTTTTTGAGACCTTTCTGCCATTTTCATCAAATTTAAAATTGTCGTCTGCAATCTCTTTCAATTTGGACCAGTCCAAAATTTTTTGTTTGGGAAAGGGTTAAACTCCCTTTTCACAGACCATAGCTCAGATAATTATATGTATATAAATATGACTAAAATCACGGCATTTACAAATACAGTGTAAATGTACATTCTACAACTGGCTAAATCATCAACACCTAAACAATCACAGAAAACAGAAGGATTATACATGTATAAAGTTAAAAATATATTTTGTATTATCTGCATACCTTGCTATCACAAGAAACTGATCTATTTGTCTGTCTGATAATTTACATTCTGGATCCCAAACTAACTCTTCCAGATCTTCCAAACTTCTTCCATCCTCTTCTCCTGAAATATTATCTCAAACTCTTTAACCCTTTCCCAAACAACAAATTTTAGACTGGTCCAAATTGAAAGAGTTTGCAGACGACAATTTTGAATTTGATGAAAATGGCAGAAGATTCTCAAAAAGGGTAGAAAACACTGTTGGAAAAGGAGAAATTGCTCGTTACGAGTAATTTCTCCTTTTCCCACAGTGTTTTCAAAAGACTTGTACTGTAGGCACGTGAAAACCAGGGCTTGTCTGGGAAACGGTGAACTCTTTAGCACACAATCCCAAGTTCTAACGACCTAGAGGAACAAGACTTTAGAAATTGTTGTTGGAAAAGGAGAAAATGCTAGTATTTAGCATTTTCTCCTTTTCCCCCAATGTTTTCTACCCTTCCAGAGACAAATTCCACAGTTTGAACCATATATGTCATCTGCAAATGTTTTGGATTTGGACAAGTCTAAGACTGTGTCGTGTGGTAAAAAGTTAACAAGAAAACAAAATTTTACCCTTGTCCATACTGAAAGCACTGGCAAACAATAAATTAACCCTATAAAAGACGACAAAATTTTAGACCCCTCCAAATTGAAAGCATTTGCAGATGATAATTCCAATGTGCCTCAAATGATGTGATTTTTCTGATAGGATAGAAAACATTGTAGGAAAAGGGGAAAATGATGGTTAGTAGCATTTTCTCCTTTTCCCATGATGTTTTCGAAAGGCTTCTTCCTCACGGTTGTTAAAGTCGGCATACTGTGGTAAAGGGTTAATTAAGGCTCAAATAACAGGGTTGCCCTTGAAGGGGTAGAAACATAGCAGTGATAGGAGAAGATGCTAGTTTTCATTACTTTATTCTTTTCTGGCTATGTTTATGAGGGCTTACTTCCTTCAGATCATACAAAACACAAGATCAGTTGCTAGAGGAAACATAGTACTTATCAGTATAAAATTGTCTTAAACCTTTAAGGTGGGTTTACCACAAAGCAAAATTTAAGACTTCCCAATTGATAGCATTTAGTGATAAATTCCACTGATGTATCTCAAAAGATGATTTTGTCTTTGCCATGGAAAAAAACAAAGTGTGAGTCACATTTAATTTGTCACCTGAAAAGTCTTTTGGTTCCGACTTCTCTTCAATTTTGTCCCTTGGTTACAAACAGTCCAGCTTTTGAAAACATTGTAGGAACTGAAGAAAATGCTAGTAACCAGCACTGATAAAAGTAGCAAGTGCTCCTATCCTTGCCTTCCTGGCTGCTTTGTACATAACCATTCTCTAGACATAGCAATTTCTTCTTTTGTCATGATAATTTTGTGTGTAGACTAGTGCAAGATGACAGCAAGCAAGGTATCACATAAATATGGATTCATAAAATCCATTTTGTCCCACAATTGTCTGGATTTGGAGGTAGAATTTCCTTGGACATGCAGAAAATTTAACAATAGCAAAAACTTTCAACCATGTCAGCCTGTGCGGACTGCGCAAGCTGACATTGGTTGATACTTTTGACAGATGCATTAACCCTTTACCACACAATCCCGACTTTTAACAACCCTGAGGAAGAAGCCTTTTGAAAACAATATGGGAAAAGGAGAAAATGCTGGTAACCAGCATTTTCTCCTTTTCCCACAATGTTTTCTACCCTATTCAATACATAAATCACCATTTTAGCTACACTTAATTTGTCATCTGCAAATGCTTTCAATTTGGTCCAGTCTAAAATTTTGCCATTTGGTTAAAGAATTAAAGCTCCTTATCACAGAGTATGGCCCATATTATGGAGAGAGCTTTACTATGTCTATTTGTGGCCAGTGACCAAATTATCAATTTTTACTACTGAAAAGTAAATTTAGACAATACAGTAAAGTGAATTTTTCTGAATGACCTTGTCCACCTACATGGTTTAAAGATTTATATATTCACCTCTCTGTGTAAACATTTGTTACGGTAATTTTATACGTAAAATGTTCTTTTTCCAAAAATGCTTACCATAAATCCACCCTTAACCCTATACCAAACAATCCCTGGTTTTCACGACCCTGGGAAAGAATACTTTTTAAAACATTGTGGGAAAAGGAGAAAATGCCAGTAAACAGCATTTTCTCCTTTTCCCACAATGTTTTCTACCCTATCAGAGAGCTTAGGCTCATTTGTACCAACTTTGAATTTGTCATCTGCAGATGTTTTGAATTTGAAAGAGTCTAAAATTTGTCGTTTGGGAAAGGGTTAAAGCGCAGAATAAAGCCAGCCAACATTATCAAGTATAGAAATAAGATTCATAATATTCCATTTCATCCTTTCTTGGGTCTTGCTTCAACTATGCAGACAGTGCAGTTCAAAGATCAGACTACAATGTCATGTTTTATGCAGTCTGATCTTGACTTACAACGGCCGCAAAGTACAAATACAGTATTAACATGCACCTTTAGGGTTAAGAAAAAACTGATACAGAGTGGGTTACATTTCCCTGGAAAAAACTGATACAGAGCAGGTAACATTCCCTGGAAAACACTGATACAGAGTGGGTTACATTTCCCTGGAAAAATTAATACAGAGCGGGTTACATTTT
Organism: Tridacna gigas; assembly: GCA_945859785.2. Classification (NCBI taxonomy): domain Eukaryota; kingdom Metazoa; phylum Mollusca; class Bivalvia; order Cardiida; family Cardiidae; genus Tridacna; species Tridacna gigas. The sequence goes on along the minus strand of OX244029.2, from coordinate 8,697,895 downwards.
CATGACGAATCTAATACAGAGCTAGCGCTTACCTTCTTTAAGAAGAGGCTGGATGTCACACTGATATCTAGGTCCTACCCGAATCTCACCTTTATCTGCTAGTAAGGTTTTCTGTTGTGGATCATATACCAGTGAATAAAAGAAAGTATCCTGCAGAAAAAATTAAAATTCTGCAAGCTTTACGATGACAAAAGATGATTATCATTCTCTTTAACCTTTTACAACACTATCCCCAGTTTTAACCCTTTCCCAAACAACAAATTTTGGACTGGTCCAAATTGAAAGAGTTTGCAGACGACAATTTTAAATTTAGGAAAATGGTAGAAAGTTCTAAAAAAGGGTAGAAAACACTGTGGGAAAAGGAGAAATTGCTTGTTACGAGCAAATTTCTCCTTTTCCCACAGTGCTTTCGACTTGTACTGCAGACACGTGAAAACCAGGGCTTGTTTGGGAAAGGGTTAACCACCCTGGCCATGAAGGCTTTGGAAAACATTGTAAGAAAAGAATAAAATGCTAATAGCCAGCATTTTCTGTTTTTTCCACAATGTTTTCTACCTTTTCACAGACAACTCACATAATTTAAACCATGTTTGGTTTGTCGTCTGCAAATGCTTTCAGTATGTACAGGTCTAAAATTTTGTTGTCTGGTAGAGACTTAACTCTTTACCACACAATCCCGATTTTTAATGACCCTGAAAAAGAAAGCCTTTTGAAGACATAGTGGGAAAAGGAGAAAATGCTGGTAACCAGCATTTTCTCTTTTTCCCAAAATGTTTTACAACTCTTTAGAGACAAATTCAATCATTTGATCTACACGTAATTTGTCGTCTGAAAATTCTTTCAATTTGGGCAAGTCTAAAATTTTGCTGTATGGTAAAGGGTTTAATCATGGCACCTTGAAGTGCTTTTGCTGTCAAGAGTTGACCAAGATCTGGTTGTATGGAATTTGCTGTATGAAATCATACATATTTGTATTCAGTCTAATATACTAGTACTGCATGAAATTCTGACCCTTTCATAAGTATCAATCAGTCTGAAAATCCAACAAAATACCTTATTTTTTTTATGTTACTGAAGTTAGATTACCGACAAAGATGTTCATATTAGTATGAAAGATTTTCTTAAACAGAAAACATGGCTAATTAACATATTAATAACTAATCAGAAGAATGATAATGTTAACTCTGTCACTACTAACTCTGGAAATAGGGTAGCAAACAGTGTAGATCCAAGATCAGACTGTACATTCTGTGCAGTCTGATCTTGGATCTACACTGTCCACAAAAGCTACTCAAGTCTTCATTAGTAGTGAAAGAGTTAGTGTTAATTTACACTGATCATGACTTTCCGTAGAGAACAATCACCCTAACACTCGCATATCTGGTCCTGCACATCGAAACACTTGCCAAGCCCCGTAGCTCAGTCGGTAGTGCACAAGACTTGAGAACAGGAGGTCGCTAGTTTGATCCCCGGCTTGGCCAATTTCTTTCCGAGGACTGATGATAGTCATTGCGACAGGATTCATTCCTCTCTCACCGCTAACCATTGTTTTGACGATGGTTGTGTGTGAAAGCAGTCAGTGGCTTGGAAAGAATATTGTGCGGAGTACTGGTAAAGGAAACTCCAGGAAAGCATGGACAGGTGCACTGTCCACCGTGATATAACTGAAATAATGTTGAAAAAAGGTATTAAACACCATTCAATCAATCAAAACACTTGATCTTGATTTTTCTCCTTTTCCCAAGTGCTTTCTATCTTATAAAGTAAACTCTGGTCAAATTTATATTATCTATAATGATATTTGATTTGTCATGTGCAGATGTGTTCAATTTGGAAATGTTGAAAGTTTGACGCCTGGTAATGATGGTGAACCACTGTCCAAATGGCTGCCAGCTCTAATTTGGAACAGCCTGTTTAACTCTTTACCAAACAACCAAATTTTAGACTCGTCCAAATTGAAAGCATTTGCAGACGACAAAATTAATGTGCCTAAAAAGATTGAAATTTTTTTCGGGAAGGGTAGAAAACATTGTGGGGAAAAGGAGAAAATGCTGGTTACCAGCATTTTCTTCTTTTCCCACAATGTTTTCAAAAGGCTTCTTGCTCAGGGTCGTGAAAATCCGGGATTGTCTGGTAAAGGGTTAAATGGTTATATTCCCAACAATGAAAAGGAAGCAGTGTTCCCACTCACATCTTTTTTGGGGAGTGCATGCACTCCTTGGAGTACAAGTTAGGGAGTGCATTTCAAGGGTATTTACAAGTACTGTAAACTCTATTCAAACACACATTCTTCACGGCAGGCCTCAATGGTATGTCATAATTATGTTATTTTGGTTGTAAAATTAATCTAATGTCCTTTAATCAATATAAACATGTGTCAAAAGCCACAACTTCAGCACTCTAAACTGAATAAAATAAGGGTATTTCAGTGTTTCTGTGGTAATCCAGTGATTCAATGGACTCATATCATTTGACAATTCTTTCAATTTATCAGTCAATTGAGAGTTAGGTTTCAAACCCTACAGCACTACATTAACCAATAAAATATAGTTTAGATCGGAGAAAAAGACCCTAACATTGTAGTGTCATGGTTGATTTTGTAACACTATTTCACAAAAGAGCCAGTGTAGTATTACACACCAAAGATCAGATGGTACATTCTGTGCTGTCTGATCTTAAAATACCATACCTGAAGACAAAACTTTCAGTTGTGCATTGTGTCTTCCTCTAGGTAGTTATAAGTTGGGATCGTGAATAAAAGGGTTAAAAGAAAATCTTATTGTTCATGCTGAAATGGATTTGTGTTGATAAAGCTATCTCTGACAAGTTGTGTATTGATTAGTTTATAATTTTAATCATTATGTCACACCATTCTGTGGCTATTTGTTACTTTGGCTGGCTAAAACAATATCAAAGTACTGAAAGTACTGACAGACTAGCGAATTTGATTGATTGATTGATTGATTGATTGATTGATTGATTGTATGGTGTTTAACCCTATTTTCAACATTATTTCAGTTATGTAGTGGTGGCCAGTGCACATATCCATGCTTTCCTGGAGTTTCTTTTTCCAGTACTCGGCACAATATTCATTCCAAGCCACTGGCTGCTTTCCCGCATAACCATCTTCAAAACTTGAGTGAGGAGTGAATCCTGTTGCAATGACTATCATCAATCCTCAGAAAGAAATTGGCCGAGCCAGGTTTTGAACCAGCGACCTCCTAATCTCATGTCCTGTATGCTACCTACTGAGCTACCAGGGCTATGCATGCTATCAGTTAATTATAATTCAGTTTAACCCTTAACCTGCTAGAACAAGAGGGCCATGATGGCCCTGGAGTCGCTCACCTGAGCCTTTTGACCAAGCACAACCAATTTCCAACGTCTTGTGAGATATATGTATTACCAAACAATAAAATTTTAAACTCATCAGTCTGAACCTTCTGCATAAAACAAATAATATGTGGATCAAACTGTGGGACTGGTCTCTCAAAGGGGTAGAAAACATTGTGAAAAAGGGAAAAAATGCTGGATACCAGCATTTTCAAAGAGTGTTTTCAAAAGGCTTCTTTCTGAGAGTCATTCATACACTAGGTTTTTCTAAGATTTCACCTAGTGACCTAGTTTTTCAGCCAACATAACACATTTTCAAACTGGTCCAAGATATCATTAGGAAAAACATTCTTACCAAATTTCAAGAGTATTGGACTGAAAATGTGGCCTCTACAGCGTACACAAGGTTTTTCTAAGATCTGACCTAGTGACCTAGATTTTGACCCAACATGACCTATTTTCAAACTCATCCAAGATATTACCAAGGCAAACATTCTGAGCAACTTTAAAAGAGTATTGAACAAAAAATGTGGCCACAACAGTGTACACATTGTTTTTCTAAGATTTGACCAGGTGACCTAGTTTTTGACCCCACATGACCCATTTTCAAATGCTACTGAGATATCATCGAGACAAATATTCTGACCAACTTTGAAGAGTATTAGACAGAAAATGTGGCTTCTGGAGCATACACAAGGTTTTTCTAAGATTTGACCTAGTGACCTAGTTTTTCACCCGTCATGACCCATTTTCAAACTAGTCAGAGATATTATCAAGGCAAACATTCTGACCAACTTTCAAGAGTACTGGACAGAAAATATGGCCTCTAGAGCATATACAACGTTTTCTTAGATTTGACCTGGTGACCTAGTTTTTGACCCAACATGGCACATTTTCCTACTATTTCAAGATATAATCAAGACAAACATTCTGACCATTTTTCAGGAGTATTGGACTAAAAATGTGGCCTCTAAAGTGTACAAAAGGTTTTTCTAAGATTTGACCTAGTGACCTAGTTTTTGACCCCACACGACCCAATGTCAAACTTGTCCGAGATTTTATCAAGACAAACATTCTGACCAAATTTCACAAGTATCTGACTGAAAATGTGGCCTCTACAGCACACACAAGGTTTTTCTAAGATTTGACCTAGTGACCTAGTTTTTGACACCACATGACCCAATTTCGAACTCATCCGAGATTTTAGCAAGACAAACATTCGGACCAAATTTCACAAGTATCTGACTCAAAATGTGGCCTCTAGAGCATACACAAGGTTTTTCTAAGATCTGACCTAGTGACCTAGTTTTTGACCCCACATGACCCAATTTCGAACTTGTCTGAGATTTTATCAAGACAAACATTCTGACCAAGTTTCATGAGGATCGGACTGAAAATGTGGCCTCTAGAGCGTACACATGGTTTTTCGAAGATTTGACCTAGTGACCTAGTTTTTGACCCCACATGACCCAATTTCGAACTCTTCCGAGATTTTATCAAGACAAACATTCTGACCAAGTTTCATGAGGATCAGACTGAAAATGTGGCCTCTAGAGCGTACACAAGGTTTTTCTAAGATTTGACCTAGTGACCTAGTTTTTGACCCAACATGACCGAATTTCGAACTCGTCCCAGATTTTATCAAGACAAACATTCGGACCAAATTTCACAAGTATCTGACTGAAAATGTGGCATCTAGAGCATACACAAGGTTTTTCTAAGATCTGACCTAGTGACCTAGTTTTTGACCCCACATGACCCAATTTCGGACTCACTCGAGATTTTATCAAGACAAACATTCTGACCAAATTTCACAAGTATCTGACTGAAAATGTGGCCTCTAGAGCTTACACAAGGTTTTTCTAAGATTTGACCTAGTGACCTAGTTTTTGACCCCACATGACCCAATTTCGAACACGTCCGAGATTTTATCAAGACAAACATTCTTACCAAGTTTCATGAGGATCGGACTGAAAATGTGGCCTCTAGAGCATACACAAGGTTTTTCTAAGATTTGACCTAGTGACCCAGTTTTCGACCCCACATGACCCAATTTCGAACTCATCCCAGATTTTATCAAGACAAACATTCGGACCAAATTTCACAAGTATCTGACTCAAAATGTGGCATCTAGAGCATACACAAGGTTTTTCTAAGATTTGACCTAGTGACCTAGTTTTTGACCCCACATGACCCAATTTCGAACTCATCCGAGATTTTATCAAGACAAACATTCTGACCAAGTTTCGTGAGGATCGGACTGAAAATGTGGCCTCTAGAGCGTACACAAGTTTTTTCGAAGATTTGACCTAGTGACCTAGTTTTTGACCCCACATGACCCAATTTCAAACTCATCCGAGATTTTAGCAAGACAAACATTCTGACCAAGTTTCATGAGGATCAGACTGAAAATGTGGCCTCTAGAGCGTACACAAGGTTTTTCGAAGATTTGACCTACTGACCTAGTTTTTGACCCCACATGACCCAATTTCGAACACGTCCGAGATTTTATCAAGACAAACATTCTTACCAAGTTTCATGAGGATCGGACTGAAAATGTGGCCTCTAGAGCATACACAAGGTTTTTCTAAGATTTGACCTAGTGACCCAGTTTTCGACCCCACATGACCCAATTTCGAACTCATCCCAGATTTTATCAAGACAAACATTCGGACCAAATTTCACAAGTATCTGACTCAAAATGTGGCATCTAGAGCATACACAAGGTTTTTCTAAGATTTGACCTAGTGACCTAGTTTTTGACCCCACATGACCCAATTTCGAACTCATCCGAGATTTTATCAAGACAAACATTCTGACCAAGTTTCGTGAGGATCGGACTGAAAATGTGGCCTCTAGAGCGTACACAAGTTTTTTCGAAGATTTGACCTAGTGACCTAGTTTTTGACCCCACATGACCCAATTTCAAACTCATCCGAGATTTTAGCAAGACAAACATTCTGACCAAGTTTCATGAGGATCAGACTGAAAATGTGGCCTCTAGAGCGTACACAAGGTTTTTCGAAGATTTGACCTACTGACCTAGTTTTTGACCCCACATGACCCAATTTCGAACTCGTCCGAGATTTCATCAAGACAAACATTCTGACCAAGTTTCATGAGGATCAGACTGAAAATGTGGCCTCTAGAGTGTACACAAGGTTTTTCTAAGATTTGACCTAGTGACCTAGTTTTTGACCCCACATGACCCAATTTCGAACTCGTCCCAGATTTTATCGAGACAAACATTCTGACCAAATTTCATGAGGATTGGACTGAAAATGTGGCCTCTAGAGCGTACACAAGGTAAAAAGTTGACGACGGACGACAGACGACGGACACAGCACGATCACAATAGCTCACCATGAGCACTTCGTGCTCAGGTGAGCTGATAAAAAATAAATGAAACTTTCAAGCCAATGGTAAACACCTGAATATTGCTATTTCAAAGTTACATTTTGGAAAAAATATATCCTCTTATTGGACGGTGTAGATCTAAGAACAGACTGCACCTTCTGTGCAGTCTGATCTTAATCCACACTGTCCACAAAAGGTCATTAGTCGTGGTGGTGCTGGTAAAAGAAACTCCAGGAAAGCATGGGTAGGTGCACTGGTCGCCATGATATCACCGAAATAATGCTGAAAATGGCGTTAAACACCATACAATCAATAAATCAATATCCAATAGCAGACAATGTAATGAACTATTTAAACTCTTTGAAACGAAATTCAAAACTGTTGCAGACCACAAATTAAATGAGGCTGAATTGAGGAAACCTAATTCCAAAAGGGCAGAAAACAATGTAGAAAAAGGAGAAATTGTTGGTTATCAAAGATTCTTTGTCTGTGATAGGGTAGAAAACATTGTGGTTACCAGCATTTTCTCCTTTTCCCAAAATGTTTTCAAAAGACGTCTTTTGACAAATTACATTAATCTACATTTATCGATTTAACTGGTTGTAGACGAGGTAAAAACAAATAATGGCACGTGGTTGATAAAAATAGATTAAATTTTCTCAATGAAAAACTGAGATTACCGATCAAAATGCCTCATGAATAATTCATGAGAATGAGAAACATATGCGAGATAAGCCAGGGGCGACGAATGTAGTTTACAGAATACATCGGAACTGGATTAACGAGGATGTCAGTTTGGAAGAGTCCAAAATCTGTTAAAATTTATAATATTTGCTTTACTTGGGCCCAATATGGCTTATAATACAAGAGAAAATGAAACTAACATGTTTCCTGCTTGTATCTTCAGGTTATATACTAGATAATCTATCACATTCTTTGTGACTTTATCTTTTATTTTATCCCCTTTATCATTGTATCTTTATCTGGACATGCATTACACGCCTCTTTCTCAGTACACTAATACTTGTAACCGTAGAATTCATGGAATTGACTCTCTATCAAACGACAAAATTTTTTACCTGACCAAATAGAAAGCATTTGCAGATGACCAATTAACCCTTTACCAAACAATCCGGGGTTTTCACGACCCTGGGAAAGACTGCTTTTGAAAACATTGTGGGAAAAGGAAAAAATGCTGGTGACCAGCATTTTCTCCTTTTCCCGAAATGTTTTCTACCCTATCAAAGACAGAAATCATCATTTGAGCAATATGTTTAACTTGTCATCTGCAAATGCTTTAAAATTTGGTCCAGTCCAAAATTTTGTCGTTTGGTAAAGAGTTAAACATGGCTCCAATGACGATTTCTCTCTTTCAATCTTTACCACACAATCCCGAGATTTAACGACCCTACAGAAGAAAGCTTTTAAAAACATTGTGGGAAAAGAAGAAAATGCTGGTAACCAGCATTTTCTCATTTTCCAACAATGTTTTTAACAGTCTCACAGTGCTCTCAATAAGCGGACGTCGACGTATATTACGTCCAAATTTGGAGAAAAAACGTCGGCATTTTGAAAGTCGGACGTTTATTTTAAGTCCATATTTTGACAAAAACATCCGAGAATTTCAACCCGGACGTTTTTTCAAAAAACAATGCACAAAGGGTTTGACGCGTGTGGAAAACTTCGATATCGTTTATTCAATGTCAGGAAGGCGCTTTACAAAGAGTCCCTTATCATGTAAAAGCGTTTTGGTGAACCAGATTACGGTGTAGAGATGACAATTACACATATGCGATTGTTTATCCAATTATGACCGGATTATGGTAAGTGTTTAATTGGTTGGTCAACTATGATCGGCAAGTAATCAACCGTCTTTAATTTGACTGCAGCTGTAGAAATTAACGGATAATTGCAATTAATAAGACACGCAATAGGGGAATGTTATTTGTTTGCAAACATGCAACATGAAAGAAATTGAAATAATCAAGTAATATCAATTATTTGTCCAACTCTTTAAAAATCGGCAGATTATAATTTCGATACGCATTTTATTTGGGAATTATGCAGAGCAATTTGGCAAATTTCTTTAAAAAATCATCGTGCAACGTGGACGTCGTTACGAAGGAAACCACATCTATCTGAGATACGTTTCTTTCAAAAACCACTAAGAAACTGAAAGAAAATCATGCACATCAAAAAATTCAAGATTGATGTTTTAGCATGATCACTTGGTTTACCTTTTGCAAATGAATTGTCATTATTACAGTTATGAAACAGTGATTTGCTTTTTTAATCTTAATGCCATGGTTCCATCATTGCCAGCCAATCACAGATGATAATTAGTGGTTTTAATTTGTTTTTGATTACTTGCCGATTATAATTGACCAACGAATTAAACACTTACCATATAATCAGTGTTGTTATAGATATATATACATTTCTAACCCTATTATATGGTTATCCTTAGGACATGTCTTTCTGGTTAAAACTTTATTCGTCATTTGCAAATGCTTTCAATGTGGACAAGTCTACAATTTTGTTGTCTGGTAAAGACTTAAAATTTTAGGGTTCTAAAGTTCTTAAATAGAGACAAGGAAATCTCACATAGACTGGATACTTAGAGTAATCACAACATAGGGTTTGAAATTAGGATTGGACATTCCGCAACACAATCAAAATAAATCTAAGCCTCTGACCACATTGACCAATGCGGAAAAAAATTCCTGATTTTGAAAAAAAAAAATCCTAAAATTTGAACATGGAATTACAAAAATTCCTGAAATGGACCCTTATTGAGAGCACTGGTCTCAGACAGATACTATCGTTTGTATCCCATTTAATTTGTCATCTGCAAACATTTTCAATTTGGTTGATTGATTGAATGGTGTTTTACGCCGCTTTCAACATTATTTCAGTCACAGCGAGAGCTCCCAGTCATGTATTTCCTGGGTTTTACCAGTACCAGGCTGGGGCTCTGAAGTGTCTTGCCCAGGGACACACCCACAAAAAACCCAGCGGATCAGGTGGGCTCGAACCTGGGGCCTCGACTCCCAAAGTTACGAGTCCCACACTTCACCACTGAGCCAAACAGGACCCCCTTTCAATTTGGACTGGTCTAAAATTTTGTTTTGTGGTAAAGGGGTCCGACGAATCACCGAAATGCCACCGAAACACCCCAGATTTTTTTTTTTTTATTTCAAACAACTGAAGTTGTGGTGTTTGACACAAATTGTAATCATACTGATGAAGGAGGGTTAGTTTAAAACCTAATGACAAAATAACAACATGCCATTGAAACCTGACGTGAAGAATGTGCACCGGAATATCCCACCGGTACTGTAAATGTTCACCGAAATACCCGCCCGTCGTAGTAAAATTTGTCGATTCAGGGATTCTACATCCGCAATCTAACTACAGTAGCTGTGCTTGTGCACAAGGTTGATGTGTCTGATTTTTATCCATAACTATGCTGGCAAAAATAGTTTTCACTTTTATGTTGGATATAGATGAAATTAAAAATCACCAAATCGGAAAACCGGCAGCCATTTTAAATCTGTGGTTAACACGTTACCAGGCGTAAATTGATAAGACAATTATAATTCCACCGATAAGATTATTAATAATAGCCATGCCATTTTAAAAATCACAATGACAAACTTACACAAAATAAGTTTGATCATATTAGCCGAACGCCTTCAATTACGATTGCATCACTTTAACAGAACAGAACCGAGCTATTTGTGCGTTTCGATGGATCAGAGACCTACATTCTGATTTGGTCTACTTCGTCCGCAAATGATTTTGTTTGTGTGTTTATCATTCAAAGAAATGATAAATTCATGTGATCATATGATATTGATAATTCTTCGGGTCTAGATTGGCGTAATCAAGATCGAGTATTTCGGTGTGTAACAGACCAGACATGCGAGTGTTTCGGTGATATTGATCTCCACGTAAATTAATGATGACTATATTAACAACATCATTCTTCTCATTAATGATTGACACTTTCATTGAGCGCATTTTCAGTTAAAGAAAAAAGAAAGAAAGAAGAATACTGCCAACTAATATCAGTTATCTGAACTTAATATTGAAAAAAAAAAGGGGGGGGGGGGGTATTTCGGTGGCATTTCGGTATTTCGGTGATTCGTCGGACCGGTGGTAAAGAGTTAAAAGGGTAGAAAACATTCTAGGTACTGGAGAAAATGATGGGTATCAGCATTTTCTCCTCTTCTCACTGTATTTTCAAAAGTCTTCTTTTTCAGGGTCCTTAAAACTTGTGATCATATGGTAAAGAGTTTTATCATTAAAATGATACAAAAAAATTCGTCGATTTTGTTCCCTGTTTGAATCTACAATATATAAATGGTCCATCATTACTTCAAAACCACATATTTTCTTGCATTACGTATGTGTTGTCAAACATGGAAATCATCATCTCTTTGGAATACCCCATCCACTTAACAAACACAATGCATGTAGCTAGACACTAAGATACTGTACAGGGCTTCAGGCACAAAACCACACTGCTGTAAAAGCTAGTACTCCCACAAGGCTGGTTCTAACATTTTTCTTTATACCAAACCACCTTCCATATGACTTTTCCCCCTTTAACCCTTTTCCACACAGTCCCCAATTTCAATGACCCTGACAGAGAAAGCTTTTGAAAACATTGTGGGAAGAGGAAGAAAATGCTGGTAACCAGCATTTTCTCCTTTTCCCACAACTTTTTCTACCCTTTGAAGGACAAATTGATTTTGTCATCTGGAAATGTCTCCAATTTGGGCAAGTCTAGAATTCCATCGTGGGGTAAAGGTTTAATCCATTTACCAGGTAGCAAAATTTTAGACTTTCCAATTACGCAAGCATTTGGCGACAACTTGTTAACTGCGGCCAAAATCAGGGGAAAGAGACTTGAATAGAAAACGTGGAAAGGAGTAAAACTGGATGTACCAGCATATACCACTTTTTTAAATATTTCAAAAAGCCTTTTTCCCCCCACAGTTCTTGAAACACAGGATTGTTTGGTTAACCCTTTACTACACAACCCCGACTTTAAACGACCCTGAGAAAGAAGTCTTGAAAACAGTGGGAAAAGGAGAAAATGCTGGTAACCAGCATTTTCTCCTTTTCCTGCAATGTTTTCTACCCTTTCCAAAAAAAATTTCATTTTTTAGCCACATTTATTTGATCTTCTACAAATGCTTTCAGTTTGGGCCAGTCTAAAATTCTGTCGCCTGGTGAAGAGTTAACCCTTACAAGTTTCAATGTTTCAGTCACATGTATTTTGTTGTCTGCAAAATGCTTTCAATTTGGTACAGTCTAAAATGTTGTCGTTTGGTAAAGAGTTCAAAGACTGAATTCAAACTAAAACTAGACAACAGGGTAAGGCAAGTCCAGCTAGCACCAAACATTTCAGCTTTGAAAATCCATCTGAACACATAGCTTTACTTTCAAAAAAAAAGAATAGAACCAAAAAGCATCGCAGCAAAAGGTAGCTCTTCAGGAATTCTACTATCCTTTGAGCCATATATTTAACTTGTTACCTGGGAATTCTTTCAATTTGGACAAGTCTATAGTTTTGTTGATTGGTACAAAGTAAGTGAAATGCTACTAAAAGACTGACATGCTGCTGAAATTGGCATAAACCCCATCGAAAAAACAAATAATCCACAAGACATCAGACAGTGTTTATCCAAGATCAACTGGATGCTGTCTGATACTGATTTTCATGACTTGTCTTCAAACTTGAGTGTAGTTGTCATATTCATATACATGTATATACACAAAACACTAACCTTAACACTTCCATATTTTTAACATATACACTTAGATACCCTAATATTGTGCATTCAATATTATTTTTGAAAGAAACATCTCATCATCTTTTGACAGTGTAGATTCAAGCTCCAACTGCACATTCTGTGTAGTCTAATCTTAATCTGCAATATCAACATAAGCCTATTGAGTCACACTTTCCATAAGTGTTTACTCAGCACGCATGCAAATGTTTACACTCTTTTACTCTGTATGTAACAAAGCAAGTTAACCCTTTCCCAAACAAGCCCTGATTTTCACGTGTCTTTTGAAAACACTGCGGAAAAAGGAGAAATTGCTCGTAACGAGCAATTTCTCCTTTTCCCACAGTGTTTTCTACCCTTTCTGAGACCTTTCTGCCATTTTCATCTAATTTAAAATTGTTATCTGCAAACTCTTTCAATTTGGACCAGTCCAAAATTTGTGGTTTGGGAAAGGGTTAATTCCAACATTATACACTTACCTCTTTATCAAGATATGAAATTAATGATTCTGTTTCGTTTAACAAAGTCACAACACACTTCCCACGTATATGAGTGGCTGGCAATGTTTCAACTTGACGTGACAAGAACAGTTCTCGGTGTTTGAGTTGATGACGCTGTTTCTCGTTTATATCCCCATTGGGCTCCTCTTTCTCTTCATCATCGTCAAGAGAGCCATCTGAGGAAAAAATGTACAATTTACTAACACTTTACCACACAATCCCATTGTTTTTAAAACCTGACAGAAAGTACTCCTGAAAACACAGTGGGAAAAGGAGAAAATGTTGGTAAGAATTTTCTCCTTTTTCCCACACTGTTTTCTACCATTCCAAAGGCAAATCCAACAATTTGAACCATATCTGCGATTTGTCACCTGCAAATTCTTTGGATCTGAACAAGCCCAAAATCTTGTTGTTTGGTAAAGAATTCAGAAGAAGACTTGAAAACATTATGGGAAAAGGAGAAAATGTTAAAAACCAGCATTTTTCCCTTTTCTGACAATTCTTTCTACCCTTCCAAAACCAAATTTTGGTTTTTGAATCACATTTATTTTGTCATCTGCCAATGCTTTCAATTTAGACATGTCTGAAATAATGTTGTTTGGTAAAGAGTTAAGTCTTCACGCTTTACCGCACAATGCCGCCTCTTAACAACCCTGGGAAAAAAGCCTTTTGAAAACATTGCGGGAAAAGGAGAAAATGCAGGTAACCAGCATTTTCTCCTTTTCCCACGATGTTTTCTACCCTATCTTCTCAGTGAAAAATTGCACCATTTGAGCGACACTGAATTTGTCTGCAAATGTCATCTGGTAAAGGGTTAAACAAACAATCAAATGTTTCAAAGACCTAGCAGAACAAGATTTTGGAAAATATTCTGAGAAAAGGAAAAAATGCTGGTGACTAGCATTTTCTTTTCCTTTTCCAACATTTTTTTTCTTTCCTTTCAAAGTCAAACCTCATCATTTGATTTTAATGGACTATTTAACCCTTTACCACACAATCCCAACTTTTATAGACCCTGTGAAAGAAGCCTGTTAAAAACATTGTTGGAAAGGGAGAAAATGCTGGTAACCAGCATTTTCTCGTTTTCCCACAATGTTCTCTACCCTTCCCAAAACAAGTTTCCATTTTTTAGTCGCATTTATTTTGTTGTCTGCAAATGCTCTCAATTTGGACCCGTCTAAAATTTTGTCATTTGGTCAAGAGTTAATTGATCTTATCTGGTTGTTTTCAACTCGAACAAGTCTACATTTTTGTTGTCTGGTAAAGAATTTTAATATCGAGATAGAACTTTTTCCAGAGCTACATGCAGAGTAATAAATTAAGATACTTTGCAGGTAGCAAATACTTGCTACCTGGCTTAACCCTTTCCCAAACAAGCCCTGGTTTTCACATGTCTGCAGTAGAAGTCTTTCAAAAACACTGTGGGAAAAGGAGAAATTGCTCATAACGAGCAATTTCTCCTTTTCCCAGAGTGTTTTCTACCCTTTTGAGACCTTTCTGCCATTTTCATCAAATTTAAAATTGTCGTCTGCAAACTCTCAATTTGGACCAGTCCAAAATTTGTCGTTTGGGAAAGGGTTAAAATAAGGTAGCAAAAGGAAAGTTCCTGGTAGCAATTAATGGCCCTTCCTCCCATCAATAAAATGATGCTTGAATTTCTGCCTTTGCCCATGAATTTTTTGGCAGAGGTTAAAACAACACATCTTTCCTAGACATGAGCAAAGAGACCATGCTGTTTGGCAGTTTCCGTTTCAGGCGGCTCATTTATACTTGCATGTTTTTGCGCATTTGTTATAATGCAGACCGCTTTCAAATGAACATTAGCAAAGATTCATGAAGGTAAATGTAGCAATAAATATAGATATTAAATATGAAGTCTTCATCAAGCACTAGTGGTGGGCCGATGATCGACTATAGTCGAAAGTCAGTTGGTTTTGGCTTCCGATTCCGATAATCGATTGAGAAATCCCGGAATCGATTGTAGTCGGTTGATAAGCTGGCTTGGTGCCAAAACTTGAATTCTGGTTTTTAACGCTTGGTTTTGTGACTATTATTAATCACAATCTTGGATTTTAAACATAGTAGATAACAAACACGAAAACTGGCTGAAAAATGAGAAACGAATCTTTGTCCATGAATGTCTTGACAAAAGTTGACAACTCGGCAAGCTTAACTGAGCCCAGGTTTTGACATGTGGAAATTTGAAATGACCTGTCTTTGGCGATGAAAGATATCTGCCTAAATGTCAATCTGAGGCACGAAATTATCATCTAAAACTTCATATAACCTAGCTTGCGTGCAGCGGGCAGAAAAATGCATTAAACACGATCAGTATAAAATGCGAAAGACACCCGGATGATAATGAAGCTGGCGAGTCTATTATGACAGAGTAACAAAGGTGTTATTCCTTTTATCTAGTGTAAAGTGACAGCATTTTAAGTTACTTGCTATTTAAACTGACTAAATGATGTCAAATCATGCAGTAATACTTCTCCAGAAACTAATTGTCAAGTAAAAATAGATCGCCAAAAAAGCGCGAAAACCCATGACACTATAGTGAGCAACGTGGCATCGTCCGATCAGAGAGACTTCAAACCATCTTCTTATCTTTAATAATGAATTTTAACAGTGAATTTACACAAATTTCTGAATAAAGCAATAAGTGGAAGTTAAAATTCTGTTCATGAGTGGAAAAAAATGTTGTTTTATGAAATGGGGGGGATGGGGAGAAAGAGGGTCGTCTGCAAATGTTTGAACTATAAGGTATATGTCTGATTCTTTTTAAACTCGTTTGGAAATTATAAGGAACAAAATGAATGATATTGATTAAAGTGCAGAATACAACATCTTTATAAATTTAATACATGAAGACTGTCATGTTTACAAAATTGTCGCAGTATTTTAAGAAAAAAGTCATTCTCAGTTAAATGGAGTGACAGTCTAAACCGATTGTACTATCGATAGCTAGTTGGTTTACTCTTCCGATTACAAAGCGATAATCGATTGAGATTTTAAACCGATTGCCCAACACTATCAAGCACAGACGTGTTCCATTGCGTGCCTCATTGATGCTTGCATGTTTTTTTACCTATGCGGTCAATTGCGAAGAACATTTCAACAGATTTCTAAATTAACAAATTGAAGATTCTTTCTTGAAAATCAGCAAAACACTTCAAGCAGATAGCATTACCAGGTAGCAAACTTTTGCTACTACCTTTGTGCCCAGGTAGCAAAATTTGTTTTTCAGGTAGCATATTTGCTACTTGCTACTGCTAATTTCGAACCCTGACGTGTATACAGTCGAGCCGCGTTTATCCGGGCTCCATAATTCCGGAAATCTCAGGATCCGGACAAAAACATCGGGGAACGGATATTTTCTGTACAATTTTTACTTTTTATTCCGGAAATCCGCATTCCGGAACCGGAAAGAAAAAATCGGGAATGAAGGGTTAAGAATTAGTACAAACCTTGTCTGATAAACCAGACGTGGCCTGACTGTGTATCAGACAATTTAAACTGGTACCCGCTGTATCTCCCGTAACTGTCCGATAGATACAAAGATCGATAACAGGCTACCAGTTTACACACAATTTAGACTTGATATTTTCCCCGGTACCATAGACTGGTTACCATAAATATCATAAATACAGTCTACTTTGAGTGATTTCTGACTGCGTCATGAATAACACGGGTATCAGTCTAACTAGTGTCATTTGTTGCAGACGATTTTCACACGTATTGAAAACACACGTGTTGTTAATTAGTAGTGTTTTCGAAAACTGTTAAATGATGTTCTCGTGCCAACGATAAATGTCAATTTAACAGATTATCCATACACATAGTACTGAAGTGACAATTCCACGTTTTTGTTGTTTAATTATTACTGGATCTACTTGATTACAGTAATGATCGCTAAAAAAATAGCTGAAATGTCCGCAAAGATTTTGTGGGCATGTTTAAACTCATTTTTCAAAATTAAAGGCAAAACTAAAATATGAACATACCGGCTGCTTGCATATTCAATAATCCTTCGTTTCAAAAACAAATACTTTCAATTTAAATGGTAAACCATAAGAAAAAAAAAGTTTGATTCACGCTTTACTCGAGATGTTTCTTTTCCCCAACGTACATAGAAAATGGCCGCCAAACACGATAAATTTCGTTAGGTTTTTTGAAAATATTTTACTCCTAACAGACTATAAAGATGATTGAAAATATGCCTGTTTTTCATATCACATCAATTTGCTATCAATATTCTCAATTACTCTTTGCCATTTTACCACTTTGAAAGCACAATTACCAGAAATCAACAGAATGTCTACACCACCAGCAAAAGACAACGAGTTGAAGTTTCGACTTCCGTGAAAAAAGGCATTTGTCAGTACAAAGAAGACCATCCAAAAAACCACTATTACGGGAATTCGACAACACATCGAAAAACACTGTGCATGTCATGTTTTCTTTTTGTTTCGCCCTTTTCATGGTGTTTTCAAAAGTCATAAATGTGCCGAGCTTTACAAGCGCACCTGTTTGCACAATAGGTATGCATGTGCATGTGATTATGTACAAGGAAAAAGTCATGTACAAAAACACACAAATAACAGAAAGGCAAAATGCAAATTTATGACACCCTTTATTCTATAAACCTGAACAATCGTTGGAGCAATCATGACAAGCATATAAGTGCTTGTGTAAAACATACGCTGTTGTAATTCTTACGATGCACGGTGTCCCTTATCAACATGAAGGGAACTGACCTAGCTTAACTTGGATGCCATGCCAGCAATCCCAGTTCGTTGATACGGAAATACGGCTGATCCGGAAACATTCATAGGTAACAGAAGTGTCCGGATAAATGAGGCTCGACTGTATATAAAAGAACAGTTACAGCATCACAAGGTAATGAGTCACTGCGTTGAACAGTTCATGTGATATCCCAACCCAATGATGACATACTTTTGTACAGAAAAAAAAAAACATACTTTTGCAGATAAAAAAATTGGACAAATCAACAAATGGACAGACAGATGGATGGAGGGGGGTAACTCTTTACCATACGACAAGTTTTAGACTGGTCCAAATCGAAAGCATTTACAGACAACACTTTAAATATGGCTCAAATAATAGAATTCATCTTTGATATCACAGAAATTACTGTGGGAAAAGGAGAAAATACTGGTTACATACTGATTCTAAAACCCTGATCTACATTCTTCATTAAATGTAAAACCTTATCTCTTTACCACACAGCAGCATTTTACACTGGTCCAAATTGAAAGCAGCTACAGACGATAAATTATGTGTGGCTCAACGATCTGATTTGTTTCTGAAAGCTTAGAAAACATTGTAAAAAAAGGAGAAAATGCTGGTTACCAGCATTTTCCCCTTTTCCCACAAACTTTAACGAAGTCTAATTTTACAGGGCTATTAAAACTTAACCCTTTACCGCACAATGACGCCTTTTGACGCCCCTGGGAAAGAAGCCTTTTGAAAACATTGTGGGAAAAGGAAAAAATGCTGGTAACCAGCATTTTCTCCTTTTCCCACAATGTTTTCTACCCTATCAAAGAAAAATTGCACCATTTGAGCCATATTGAAATTGTCGTCTGCAAGTGCTTTCAATTTGGACAAGGCTAAAATTTTGTCGTCTGGTAAAGGGTTAAGATATGATTTTTCGGCATCTGCTAAAAAATTTTGTGGACTAGGAGTCGGAATAAATGCAAAAACTCGGAATGTACATACAGGTCAGGTTTGATTTGTTACTCCGTTTCTTTTGAAGAGTTTTCCAAAATATCAAGTGTGCCATAACAGCGGTGCGATTAGACACTAGTGCCATAAAATCAAACGTAAATAGCATAAATAATCTAATTCATGAAAATAATGGCTTTGTCTGTTTGTAGCGACTGATGATTGTGCCCAGGCACTTTATTCGAGACTGCTATTCAGAGAATACAGGAGGTACCGGCGATCGCAAATCATTTATGACCCTAACGTAAAAAAAACTTTGATTGCATTGTTTTGACATCAGTACAGTACAGAAAAGTTTTAACGATGATCAACGAGAGATATTTTTGATTTATTCAAGACTTTTAATTTAGATTTGGAATTAATTCTTATGTGTCTATGGAACATATACTGCTGAAAAACGTATGTACAGACTTATATTTATGCGTATCGACATGGAAATCTGCATCACATAGTAACCTGTAAAAAGTTGTAGTGAAAACAAAGTAATAAGATACACCCCATTTCCATTTCTCAAACCAAACAGCCAAGAATAACATTTCAAAATTTCATCAAGTTCACGACCAAAATTTCGGGCAATATATTTCTCAGATGTTTTTTTTCTGCCAAAATTTCCATGGAAAAAGGTTAAAATGATAGGCATTATGTCACAAAAGCTCTTATTTCTAACTAAAACAGACAGTATGCTGAATTACATGCTATAGTAAACATTGTAGTAAACACTTGTGAATGGAGCTTGCTTCAGCCAATCAGAATATAAGGCCATTGGGACTATTTTCACTCTTTCTGGGTTAAATCTGCCTTTATTCTTCGATACTGAATAGTTACGATATTAAGCAATTAATTTGCCACACAAATATTATCACATGACTAAATTCAAGATCTCTTTGTCATGTGCAGCTCATCCACCAACAGTCACACATGTATCATTCATTCTTCTGTCTATCTTTTCCTCTATATACTTACTTTGATGTTTGTCTGCTAGTAATGTCAGAGAGCTAGATATATCTCTGCGTCTGTAGAAACACATAACTTTTGCTTCAACATTTCCGTTTGGAGTCTGAAATTCAAAGACAAAACAATCACTTGCTAAGTGTTTCAAACATCTGTACACAATCAATAAAGCATTTTACCTATCGAACAAGATAACCCCAATGGAGCCCCAAATTAGAGAAACAATTCATGTGCCGTTCAAGTAAGTTTTTCATTCTCGACAAAGGGTAGTTATATTAAACAGTTACTTACTTTGTTCAACTCTTCAATTCGTCTGATTTGATATGGAGACGTCGAGGATGTTTCAAAGAAAACATAATCTGAAAAAAAATTCATAAGTCTTTGTGTGTCGTTATTCCAGAGGCCCGCTTACGACCGGTGCAGAAATCTAAATCATGCCATGTGTGTAGTTGTCTATTAATTCAACAAAATTCATTTAATGAAATAAAACTGTTTTCTTGAGAAAAAGTGACAAATGTATGTTTGGTTACCATAATGAGGTTGAGATTTCCATTATTTTCAAAATAGGAATTAACCCAATTTCCCCTTTTTGAAATTGGGCCCCAAACAAACGCCGGTTGTTTGCAGAGAAACAAAGGACATTTTTAACATTCTGTATTGACAAGTTTATTAGTTGACAGCAACATCTTAGTCTTCCACGACTGAAATTTACTTGCGATGTGAAAACAATAAAACAACTGCAGAATTCAAATTATTGTATTCTTCCGCGCTACGAAAAATCGGAGTCCCTTAACACGCTACAATAATGATAATCATACTAACCTCCTACTCGATACATATTTGCCGCCATTTTTGAATGCTACACTGTGTCACAACTCACAAAACACTTAAATGTCACATTCACCTAATTCCAACGATATTTTCAATGAATATGGAGGGGTCAGTTCACCAGGCTCACCCCGAACGACATATCATTGAGTCGCCATTTCTCTACTGGGCCTACTGTCTTCCTCCTCTTTTCACACATGACGTCATCCGTCCTTCGGCAGAATTCGGTTTTTGATTTCAATACATACATTGATGATGAATAATTAAAAGTATAACATGTTGGGTGTCTACGGTTAGCATTTTGTTCTGTCTACCATATGCAATCATTTATTTTACTCGTTTTTGCACATGATAAAAGTAATTTAAACTTTTAATGTAAAAATCGATACTTTTTAGGAAACAATACAGATTAATTAAGATTAGGCCTGAATTCTAACGGTGTTAAGTGTACTAGGCCTACATACATGTAAGCTCACTCAGTCAGAAAGTCACTGGACTCTTATAAAATCATTACACAAGTTTATCGAAGTCTTCCCAGAACACTGCCGATGCCCCGGACTCGACAAAAAACGTGAAGATAGTTTATCGTCAAAAAGATATTCTGTGAAAGAAAGATAAAATAAATTATCACGTAATCACGTTGCACAATAGAACAATCTTTTCAGACTTTTAGGTAATAATGTATACCAGAACAGTGATAGTATACAATTTGTTTGGGGACAACTCTAGTTGCTCTTTGTGGCTATGTGAAGATTAAGATCAGACTGCTAAGAGATGGCAGTCTGATCTTGGATCTAACCTCTTGTAGCTTCTTCACAAAATCTAATAGAACAGTCCATTTTTTCGCTCTTCACTGTGAAGACACCAGGTTAATATTTCTACAAGGCTTGCGAAAGGATCTAGGCCTAACCCTTTACCAAATAAATCCAAGTTTGACAAACCTGAGGTAAATTTTTGAAAGCATTGTGGGAAAAGGGAAAAAAATCTGATAACCAGTATTTTCTCCATTTCCACATTTGTTTCTTTCCTTTCGATAACAAATTCTGCCAGTCACGTTTACTTTGCCGTCTACAGACCCTCCCAATTTGGACGAGTCTAAAATTATTATTTAAAATTTTGTCATCTGATAAAGATGTGTTTACACACTTATCGATTATCAATTGGAAAACTTAAAATTATTATTTGATAATAATCTTTCGTGTTTTCTCTTTTGCATCCGACAATAAATGGGGTGGGGAAGGGTGGAGTGGGGGATTTAGTATGCAGTTGGTGTATACATGTGTATTTTTATGTAGACCTATACTGTATTTCAATTTTAAACCTCTCTGTAACTTCTGAATAAAATCAACTAAAATAAAAAAAAAAACGATGAAAAAAAAAAAAATTCTTTCCGTCTTATGTTTTTCAGTCGATATGTTTTTCTTTTCTGTTATAACTCTAACATCTCTCTCTCTCTCTCTCTCATATTATTAGCTGATTAAAATATTATTTTTCATCATGTGAAACCTGAAGTCTTGAAATCGTTTGTGTGAGCCTGAAGCAAATGACCACGTCGGTCAATGTTGTGGCAAACGGTGAAGTTGCTTATAACGAATAGTTTCTCCTATTTACCACAGTATTTTTCACATGTATACATGTACGTGTACTTAGAAAAACTTAATTTATTGTCTACATGTATTTATATTTCAAAAGATTGCTTTCATAGTTGTCTGTGAGACCATAGCGATGATGATGATGTAATTGATACATGATTAAAAGAATTGAAATTGTTTCCTTAGAACATATTAAACATTAAACATATCATATGGGCAATGCTCTGTGAAAAGGGGGTTTAATGTATCTGCAAAAAAATTATCGATACAGGTCAGCCTGCTTCAGTTCGCATTTTGACAGGAATCGAAACTTTTTGCAGTTCGTAAATTTTCTGGATAGTCTTGAAACTTAGATTTGGAGTTATTGCAGTTATCGGTGAATGCATCCCCCTTTTTATGCTATAAGGATTTTGGAAATAATTAGCAGCGCTCTGGGGGAACGGGTTTATTAAACCATCTTGTCGTAGAGCTACACTCAAATTTAAAACAATACGTGCATTCACTGTTCGAAGATCTATCGGGGTTCGTACTGATGATTGCCAACCATCGTGTTTCGAGACAGACCAAGCCATATACCCGGTAGCTCGGTTGGTAATCATGACATGGTGCGGATAAGGTTAGGGTTTCGAGTCTCTTGTCAGGGTTGCTGATAAGCAAAAGCAACAGGAACACTTCCTCTCTCGTAACTGAATAAGTTTGTATTGAAACAGCAAGTGCCATTGAAAGTGTGTTGTTCGTAGCACTCATATTGTTAACTCTTTACCAAACGACAAAATCTAAGATTTGTCGAAATTCAAAGCATTTGCAGACGACAAATTAATTAAATACGACTCAAAAAATGAGATTTGTACCTAAGAGAGCAGAAAACGTAGCGGGAAAATGAGCAGATGCTGGTTACCAGCATTTTCTCTTTTTCTCACAATGATTCCAAAAGCCTTCTCCCACAAGGTCGTTAAAAGTCGGCGTTGTTTGGTAGAGAGTTAAACCATTTATCAAACGATTCTGAAGATGAAACCTTTTGAAAATAATGTAGCCAGCATCTCATTTTCTCACAATTTTTTCTACTCTTTCAATGAGGAATCAAATTATGTGAGTTCAAATTTGATTTGTTGTCTGCAGCTCCAGTCCATATAGACAAGTCTAAAAGTTTGTCGTCTGGTAAAGAGTTTATCTTTTACCACATGACAAATTTTTAAAATTGTCCAAGCCCAAAGCAGTTGCAGACGACAAAATCCAATGTGGCTAAAATTGTAAAAGTTGACTTTGACAGGGTAGAAAACAATGTGAGAAACGGAGAAAATGCTGGGTACCAGCGTATTCTCATTTTCTCAAAATGTTTTCAAGACTTCTTTTCTTTCTCAGGATCGTAAAAGGTCCGGATTGTGTGGAAAAGGCTTATGTGCAAATACTGACCATTTGAGCGACAATTTAATTTGTAGTCTGCAAATGGTTTCAATTTTGAACAGTCTAACATTTTGTCGTTTGGTAAACACGGTGAAGAGAAAGTAGTATCAAGAACATGTTGTAGAAGTTCTGGCAGCCGCGAGGGAAATGAAACATGTACTTTCAGTGAAAAAGACCTCAATTTTCAGGTGAAAAAAAAAAAAGGCTTTCTGTCAACCAACTTCAGGGACTAAAAAACTTGATGTGCAACCTTACAGAAACCTCTAGATTGTGTCTGTTGTAAAACCAAAGAAACGACCGTGTAAGGCTAACCGTATAGACTCCAAAGCTAATGTACAAAATATTACTATTCCTGTACATGCATAATGTTAAACTTATAAAAAAAAATCCGAATGTCCAGTCGTCATTTTATCATAAGGAAAGAAATAATCAAATTGAAACACATCAAATGTGAGAATAAGAAAAATGAGCTTAAGTGCATTGGAATGGGATGGGCCTAATGATTTTCAAAGAATAAACCACGTGGTCATAATAGTTTGTGTAATCTTGATTTCAAAGCAGATATTCATATGTTTAATATTTTTCTGTGCTCAAAATCCGGCGTATTTTCCACATTGAAATGACAAGAAAAAAAGAACTACTTTCATTATAACATTTTAGAATCAATTAAAGAAAGGTAACATTGTACATGTATTGTATAAACTAAAGTAATGATCACTTTCTTTCTTTCTTTCTTTCTTTTAGCTTGAATTAGGCCGTGCATTTTCATACAAAAACAGTCTAAATACTGAATTGTTTGAGGAACATTCTCTTTGACTGAGTCACAATTAGAGTCCTTGTTAACGAAAAATTGCTCCCTTTACCATTATGCCCTTAACTTTTTACCAGACGACAAAATTTTGCACTCAACCAAATTGAAAGCTTTTGCAGACGACAAATTAAAGGCTGCTCAAATGACGATTTCTATCTTTGATAGGCAGAAAACATTGTGGGGAAAGGAGAAAATGCTTGTTA
Organism: Tridacna gigas; assembly: GCA_945859785.2. Classification (NCBI taxonomy): domain Eukaryota; kingdom Metazoa; phylum Mollusca; class Bivalvia; order Cardiida; family Cardiidae; genus Tridacna; species Tridacna gigas. The sequence goes on along the minus strand of OX244029.2, from coordinate 8,673,367 downwards.
CCAGCATTTTCCCTTTTCCTACAATGTTTTCAAAAGCCTTCTTTTCCTGGATCGTTAAAACTCGGGATTGTGTGGTAAAGCGTTAACTCTTTACCAGACAACAAAATTTTAGACTTGTCCAAATTAAAGACATTTGCAGACGACAAAATGAATTTTAATCAGCTGATGAAAATTGTTTTTGAAAGGGTAGAAAACATTGTGGAAAAAGAAGAAAATGCTGGTTACCAGCATTTTCTCCTTTTTCCACAATGTTTTCACCAACCTTCTTTCCCAGTGTCATAAAAAAAACCCTGCATTTTTGGTAAAGGGATAACTGAATCAACTGATGTATTTAGCCTTATTTTTGTGTTGGTTATTTCTTGTTTACAAAGGTGCCAAGATTTTTTTCTCCAAATTCGTTTCAGAAATTTATGGATATAAGTCAACTAAGTTTAAAAATTTTTGCAAAATACGATAGGTTTTAACATGTTTTTTCTTTTTTTACATGTATATACATGTACCCTGTACACGTGTTACGTTCATATTAAAACCCCTACCCTTATTTATAACTTGTGTAACAATCGACAAAATTTCCGACTTGTCCAAACTGAAAGCATTTGCAGACAAAAACATTAACCCTTTCCCAAACAAGCCCTGGTTTTCACGTGTCTGCAGTACAAGTCTTTTGAAAACACTGTGGGAAAAGGAGAAATTGCTCGTAACGAGCAATTTCTCCTTTTCCCACGGTGTTTTTTACCCTGTTTGATAACTTTCTGCCATTTTCATCAAATTTAAAATTGTCGTCTGCAAACTCTTTGAATTTGGACCAGTCCAAAATTTGTCGTTTGGGAAAGGGTTAAATGTGTCTCACATGACGAAATTTGTCTCTGAAAGGTATCAAAAAATTGGGAAAGGGAGAAAAAAATGTTGATTGCCAGCATTTTCTCATTTTCCCACAACGTTTTCAAAAGCCTTGTCCCTGGGTTGTTCAAACTCGGAATTGTGTGGTAAAAGTTGATCGACTGAATGATGTTTTATGTCGTATTGACCCTTTCCCAAACGACAAATTTTGGACTGGTCCAAATTGAAAGAGTTTGCAGACGACAATTTTAAATTTGATGAAAATGGCAGAAAATTATCAAACAGGGTAGAAAACACTGTGAGAAAAGGAGAAATTGCTCGTTACGAGCAATTTCTCCGTTTCCCACAGTGTTTTCAAAAGACTTGTACTGCAGACACGTGAAAACCAGGGCTTGTTTAGGAAAGGGTTAACTCTATTTCAGTCATATCACGGCGACTGCTCACGAATTCATGTCTGTCCTGGGTTTCACCAGCACCAGGCTGGGTTCTAAGGTGTCTACCCCATGGACACTCCCATGACAAGCCCACTGCTCGAAAGCTCGAATCCGAGGCCTCCGGGTTACGAGTCCAACACCTTACTACTGTTCCATACAGGAACCCTTGTTTATAATAAAAGGATAAATCTTTCAACGAATCTGCAACAGACGAATTTCAGGAAACACTGTGGAAAAAGAGAGAGTTGTTCTAACCAGACATTTTTCAGCAATTTTAACAATAAGAACGCCGAACAATCACAAGGAACACTTTCATTCTCCACATAAGACCCTTGTAATTATAATGCCAAGTTTGTTATTGTCCAGAATGTCTCAGCAAAGCGGACAGTGTAGATCAAAGATCAGACTGCACGTTTTGTGCAGTCTGATCTTGATTTACATTGAACGCAGAGGCAAGTATGGTCGTAAAGGGCGCTTTAGGGGTTGACAATGGTTTTTTTGTGACTTCATTCCTTAAACGTCATCCTGGTTTTCTTACGTCTTCAATTCAGAAGTAATAACAAAACTCAAATTATGTCTTTTATCCTATTGTTCTGAAATGTTCTTGATTTTGACCCTCTGATACACAATCCTGTATTTTAACAACCCTTACGTAATAGACTTAAAAAAACATCCAGTGAAAAGAGGGGGGGGATGGGGGTGGGGGGGGATCGGTTGTCAAACATTTTGTTCATTTCCTACAATGTTTTCCTTATTTCCACCGGAAACTCGTATCATTTTATCCACATTTGATTTATCATCTGCCATTTTATCCACATTTGATTTGTCGTCTGCGAAAGCTTTTGATATAGACGAGTCCAAAATTTTGTCGTCTGATGAAGTATTAATTAGATCGGCACAAACTTTCATTTGTCTGTCATTTTCATACTTTTAATGCACATGTATTTGTCCCACATTAATTTGGTGTTTAACGCAGTTTTCAACGTTATTTCAGTTATACCGGGCTGGCCAGTGCACCTGTCGAAGCTCTTCTTGAGATGTCTCTTACCAGTGTTTCGAAAGTTTTTTTTTTTTTCAGTGCTTAACCCTTTCCCAAACAAGCCCTGGTTTTCACGTGTCTGTAGTACAAGTCTTTTGAAAACACTGTAACGAGCAATTTCTCCTTTTCCCACAGTGTTTTCTACCCTGTTGGAGAACTTTCTGTCATTTTCATCAAATTTAAAACTGTCGTCTGCAACAGTTTGGACCAGTCTAAAATTAATCGTTTTGGAAAGGGTTAAGAGGCTGACTGCTTTTCCACATAAAGGTCGTCGAAAAGTAATCAGCGATAAGACAGGAACGAATCCTGTCGTAAGGACTACAAGCAACTCTTGACATGAATTCGACCGAGCTGAGTATCGAACCAGAGAACCCTAGATCTTATCCATTTCAGCACCATCGGCGCAAACAAGGGTTTCTTCGGACAGTGTAGATGAAGATCAGACTGCAAAGAACGTGCAGTCTGATCTTTGATCTACACAGACCGCTTTATTAGTTAAGTCTAGAAGATAAAAACAAAAAACTTTTTCCGAGTTAACTGTGATCTATACGTTACTGACGGTTACTGGGCTTGGACTTCTGACCAATATCTTAGGACTTTAGACCCCCGATATCTTCTTTAAATAGAGAAGATTGATATTATCGATCCAGTCTGATCTTGGCCTATACACCCTCACATGTAAAGCTTCACCAAACCCACGTAAAATCAGAAAATGAGTGCTCCGATTTTTTTTAGTAAACAGAGTAGAATCAGATCAGCCCGCATATCTGTCCAGTCTGATCTTGGTCTACATTATCCCATACAAAGTTGATTAATTCAGCTTTAGCATTGGAATGAATTCAGTGAGTAAACCCTAAGCAATGATTCGCCCCGTCTATGTTCGTAATGCAGCAGGATAAGGGGTAATTTGGAAGAGTCCAAATGTTCATATATTTGAATAAGACTTAAAACGTCCCGGATCAATATCGCAGTCAACTTCATCTAAACACAAAGTTAAAATTTAGCAAAACGATAATAGAAATCAAAGTCGATAAAAGCCCCACCACTATCTATATTTACTCTTATCTGACCGTATCTGTACAACTTCATTGCTATTCAAATCGATTTTCAGGCCTAGCTAGGCCTTCTTTTAACTGCGCACGCATGAAAATAGTTCTTAAGCGACACAAATTCCCATTTGACCCCCACTCACTAACTACACGTACAAAACATTATTCTTAAAACAGCGGGTCCCCTAAGGCGCCTCTTATGCGTCCATATTGACTATATCGCATATCCATCTTTGTATACCGACACTACCTACAGGTAATGTAAAATCATAAAACAACAAAATTTAACCACTGGGATTAGCCGTCTGATCACAGTCTTTGTCTAATTAAATTAACAATTCTAGAAGAAAATTAATCAGGAACCTGTTAATCTTTGTTCAATTAAGCCGTTTCATCTCACATAGAGATAGAAAGAAAGTGGTAATTTCAGCTGTTTGCAGACGACAGTCTTCCCCCCCCCCCCCCTTTTCCCCCTCTGAGATCGCTATCTAACCGAAACAAAAGACAAAAAAAATGCTCGGTTCATAACTACACTGACCTGTTTTGTGAACATGACAATTCATAAAATTTTGATTTTCCTTAAAAAAATCCGGACGTTTCCAAGAAAAGGATTACGGAAGTTGTCTTTGAAAATTCGCATTTGACCTTTACCAAAACAATTCCGTGCTCATTGACTTTGGGTGGGAAAACATTGTGGAAAAAAAAAAAATGCTGGTAAGCAGCATTTTCCCCTTTTTCCACAATGTTTTAGTTCGTCACACTTTTACAGAGAAATCCATCATTTCAGCCACAGTTAATTTGTCGTCTGCAACTGCTTTTAAATTGGAACAGACCAAAAATTTTGTCGATTTGTAAAGAGTTGACCCATGACGGTACAGCCTAATTTCAAATCAACCAAAATCAAAAGTAACTCGGAGGTAAAAACAAATCGGAATGTCAGGCAATGCCCTTTATTTTATTTGTAAGGAAAGAAAAAAAAAATAATAATAATAATAATTTTAGGAAAAGAAGCATTTTTTTTTGTAAGTGCAACTGCTTCTTTTCTACAGTTTTCTAGAGAATTCCCCTGCAGTTGCAGAAAAGAGTATTTTTGCTGTAAAGGGTCCAGAATAAGAGTGCCAAACAGATGAGTCATGCTCTATGAAATGGGGGCTTAATGCATCTAAAAAAACGCATCAATCCAGGTCAGCCTGCGCAGTCCTCGCAGGCTGAACCGGGCCGAAACTTTTTGCTAATGGTCAATTTATTGCATGTCAAAGGACCAGTCTACCTCATGATTCCGTTGCTTGTTAGTCAAAGTGGGTTTTATGGGTACATGATAATGTGACAAGCTGCCTGATGAAATACATCACGGACATGCATTAAGCCCCCTTTTGCCAGAGCATGGCTCATTAATGAAATAAACATGTACATTCAGTTAAAGAGTCAGATTTGAACCAATTTCAAACCTACGTCACAAGATATTTGAGAGTGAAGACCAGACTACATACGGCTCTGTATAACTCGATCTTTTTCCTACACTGTCCGCAAAAACAGCTTTACCTTTTACCAAACAATCCCGACTTTTAACGACCCCAATTAAACTGACTTTTGAAAATATTATGGGAAAAGGAGAAACTGCTGGTAACCAGCACTTTCCCCCTTTTTCCACTATGTTTTTTTTATTTCATCTCAGAAACTTTCTCATTATTTTGGGCCACATTAGATTTGGCGTCTGCACAATGCTTTCAAGTTAGATCAGTCTGAAACTTTGCAGTGTGGTGAAGACTTTGGCTGCATTCTTATTAAAAGCTAATTAATGCTTGTCTTTATTTACATGTATACGTATTATAAATTGCTTATATATGCCTAAGTGATGAATAGATTTAGTTTATTAACTCTCTGCCAAACAGTCCCGTATTTTACCGACCCTGACAAAGAAGCCTTTTGAAAACATTACGGGAAAAGGAGAAAATGCTGGTAACCAGCATTTTCTCCTTTTTCCACAATGTTTTCTATCCCTTCAGAGAGACAAATGATCTCTTCAGCTACATTTTGTTTGTCGTCTGCAAAATGCTTTCAATTTGGTCGAGTTTAAAATTTTGTCGTCTGGTAAAGAGTTAAGTTGAGTATCATGATTAATTCCTTACCAGACAACAAAATTTTAGACTTGAACAATTTGAAGGCATTTGCAGACAACAAATATTACGAAGCTCAAACGATGGGCTTTGTCCTTGAAAGGGGAGAAAGGTTACAAAACATTTTGGGAAAAAGGAGAAAATGCTGGTTACCACAATTTTCTCCTTTTCCCAAAACGTTTTTAAAGGCTTTAGTCCCCATGGTCGTTAAGACACAGAATAGTGTGATAAAAGGTTAATTAATGTGACTAGACGCTTACTTCCGCATTTGAGAAATGGAAATCATCCTTCCTTGCAAGTTGCTTTAGCTTATTAGGTAAGGGCCGGTTTATGACTTAAACTTGGATCGAACCCACAACCCCAGGCTCATCTGGGACTCGAAAGCAGTAGCTCTGTTCAAGCGGTCTGTCCAGACACGACACTACCGTGTGGTTTAACTCTTTACCACACAATCACGCGTTTTAACGACCTTGAGGAAGAAGGCTTTTGAAAACATTGTGGGAAAAGGAGAAAATGCTGGTAACCAGCATTTTCTCCTTTTCCCACAATGTTTTCTGTCCTTTCAAATACAATTTCCAACGTTTGAGCAACATTTAAATTGTCGTCTGCAACTGCTATGGATTTGGACGAGTCTAAAATTTTGTCGTTTGGTTAAACATGAAGTATGCATTAGTGCTATCATATCACCATCTGCAGAAACAGGAAGTTTTTCAAGTCTGAACCCCTATTCTGCTGAATAAGTTAAATGAAACTTTCACGCCGATAGTAAAAACCTAAGTAATGATATTTCAAAGTTATTTTTTTGGAGAACAATATCTGCTTATCGGACAGTGTAGATCCAAGATAAGTTTGCACGTTCTGTGCAGTCTGATCTTGATCTACACTGGCCGCAAAAGGTCATTGAGTCGCGCTTAGCAACTTTTAAAATGTTAACTACATGACAAAATGGTAGATTTATCAGTATGGAAACATGGCATTTGCTGAAGCAGGTCGACATTTCTAAAGTGATTCAAATAATAGGATGTTGTCCTTGAAAGATAAGAAGATAATGCGGGAAAAGGAGAAAGTGCCGGTAACCCATTTTTTTCTCCTTTTCGCACAATGTTTTCAGAAGCCTCTTTCTTTTGGGTCGTTGAGAGACGGTATAGTTTGGTTAAAGGTTAAAATTATTACAGCCTAGTTCAACTACGAGTTTTACGCATTTAAAGTAGGTTCAGTCCCCGGCTTGGCCAATTTCTTTCCGAGGATTGATGATAGTCATTGCTACAGGATTTATTCCTCTCTCACCGCTGACCATTGTTTCGACGATGTTTATGTAGAAAAGCAGACGGTGTCTTGGAAAGAATATTGTGCATAGTACTTGTAAAAGAAACTCCAGGAAAACATGGATATGTGCATTGGTCGTTACGATATAACTGAAATAATTTTGAAAACGGCGTTAAACGCCATACAACCAATCAATCATCTAAAGTAGACTGAAGAGTGTTAACTTACTTTTCTGACAACCTATACTGCAGTCAGTTTAAGATTGCTTTTGATCACACAAAGATAGGTCAGCGGAGAGTTTAGACAGCAAGTTCCTTGCAATCTAAGCTTGATCGACGCGACCCACATAATCCGCTAATGTTGCTTGTTTTATCAGTCTAAGTATTTTTTACCAGTGGACCCGTCGAATTGCTCGCCGAAAGCCAATGCAGGAAAGGCATTTCTATTGTTGACTCCTTCCATACCACAGACGAAACAAGAAGCTCTTGTGGACTGTGTAGTTCAAGATCAGACCGCACGGAAAGTGCAGTCTGGGTCTGTATTCACCAACTATTACTAAGAACGTTCTTTGTCTTATTCTCCAAGACTTTCCAAATTTGCAAGCAACAAGTTGATTGGCTAAACCAAATGCTTTAGCCAATCAGAAGGTGTGTAACTTTCAAATTTGGAAAAATCTGGAGAATAACACGTAGAATATTCTTGAGAATGGTTGGTGAATACTGACCCTGATCTCTGATCTACATTGTCCACTACTTTATTCTAGATTATGACAGAAGTCTGGTCATCTTACAGCAGAGTTGTTTTTGTAGCCATTGAAAAAAAAATGTATTTATTAGGTTGTGAAAAAATTTACCCTTTTACACACAATCCTGACTCTAAACGGCCTTGACAGTTTGCTTTTGAAAAAATTGTGGGAAACGAAGAAAATGCTGGTAATCAGCATTTTCTTGTTTTCCCAAAATGTTTTCTCTTTTTTCCTAAAGAAATTTCAATGTTCGAGCCACATTTAATTTGTCGTCTGCAATGGTGTAATGCTTTTGATAATGAGAAAACACGTATACTGACGAGATCCCAATGTAGAAATCCGAATATCTGTACATTTAGAAATATTATGAACACAAATCGTTCCAAGAAACTAACCAAACTAGAGAAATTTTTATTCATTGAGTTGAAAACTATCCAGCTGACTTTGTTACTACATTTTTCATTAATTTCATGGCCGATTCCAAAACCGAACAGATTTTCCCATTAGTTCCCCCCGCACCCCCCCGCACCCCCCCCCCCCCCCCCCCGTTTACGTATATATGTGTAATGTTTGTTTTCATATCCCTCATATATCTTGTTGTTGATATACCATACAGCCTAGCAACGACATAAATGTTTTGTTGTTACCTCATATCACTTAAATGTAAATGTGCTGAGAGAATCTATAAAACTTGTAAACTTGCAAATGCTTTGGATTTGGACAAGTTCAAAATCTTTCCGTCTGTATACCGAAATAGTTGCTATCAACCATTGTTTTTCCCTTTTAGTTATCTACAATACAATACAATACTTTATTCAATAATAAGGCCATCGGCCCATTGTCCAATGACATGAAATATATATACAGAGAGTGACAAATACAATTAAAACGTTTAAGGGATTGTCATGACTAAATTATGAGGCTAGTAGATAGTGTAGGCTGAGATCGATATATGTAATCAACATATTGATCTGAGTCAGCACTTTCTGAAAAATTTGATTTTAATCTATAATAGAAAGCAAGTTATGCGTAATTCTCTTGCAGAACATAACTTCTATTGATTGAGAAAGGTAAACATTTATCCCTCGAAGTTCATACCAATTACAGTGTAAGCGCAACTCAATGACCTTTTGCGGACAGTGTGGATCAAGATCAGACTGCACACAATATGCGGCATGATCCTGGATCCACATGTCCGATTAGAAGACATCTTTCCTCCTAGAATAATTTTGAAAATAGCATTACTATTATTTTAAATCGAAAGTTACTGCAAGGTATTTAGGAGGATAAAGGTATGCCCTTTTCACCACCAAATAGATAACGTCGTCTCTTCTCAAAGTTATAAAAGTATACTTTAAGGTGCTTGTGGAGAGCTTATACAGCCTGGAACCTGTTTATACTATTCATATGACGAGGGCCAGTGCTTGTAAAACTTTTTTCATGCTCAACTCAGATGAGCATGGAATTTCAAAGTTGAATAAATCTAATTTAAGTCATTCGTCTTCATAGCTTTTTAACATATATAGTTTTTCATTCTGCCTTCTTATCAAATATATACCTAAGTCTTATCTACAAATTTTCTTACTATGTGAAATAATAATTAAATTCAAAGTTTGAACATTAGCTTAGTTGAGCATGAGCCAAAGCTTTATAAGCACGGGCCAAGCCTTATCGCCAAATTACTTGTCATAAATGTTTTTTTTTTCTTTAAATATTTACATGAGCACTTGTTTGCCCGGCCGGATAGCTCAGTGGTTAGCGTACCTGACTCGTGACCTGGTGGTTGGGAGTTCGATACCCGGATGAGGCAAACATTCTTTCCGGCGATTTAAGCCTCTCACCTCTGAATGTTAGAAAAGTAATCAGTGACTTGGAAAGAAAGTTGTGTCAGTAATTGTGTGAGAAAGCCAGGAAACACGGGCGTAGGTGCACTGACTGCCGTGATATAACCTAAGCCGTTAAAACGCCTTTAAACTCCAGTTCAGTCAGTCAGTTAGCACTTGTTTAGACCAAGATCTAGATTTTAAGTAAGAGAATAGAGCTCCAGATAGAGGCAGTGATTTTGATTTCAAAACTGAAAATGTTAATCACTCTTTACTAAACCCTATGTTATGGGTACTCATTAGAATCATCTCATCGAGACGATTCTAATGAGTACCCACAACGTAGGGTTTGGAAGAGAAATAATGTATTTAGAACACTATCACCCCCTCTTATCTGGAGGTCTGGGACTCGGATTCTATAATCCCACGAAAATTAATAGTCTAGTTATTTGAAGGTCTTGTTAGGATAACCATACCGTTATCACAAAGCGTTATGTAACTTGGCGAGCGAGGTTTCCCCCAGAGGAGAACAGTTCGATGCCTGATGTCACATAGGTTTGACTGTATTGTTCATCGAAAATGGACATTTTTCGAGTTCGATTTGGGATCTGTTGAGGGAACTTTGGGAAGACTTTTATTGTCGAGAATAAAGCATTTTTTCGTGCAAGTCCTCTTAAATCTATATCTAGCCTTACAAAGGTAGATCTAGATTCTGAGTTTTCTCCATGGTTAACAAAGAGTTTAGATCCACCTCGGTGTAACCTTTTTCAGGATGGTTTCAGCAGAGCTCCAGATAAAGGGAGCGATTTCAAGTTTCAAAATTGAAAATACTGATTATTCTCCACTAAAGCCTATTTTATTGGTACTCATTAGAATCGTCTCGATGAGATGATTCTAATGAGTACCCACAACATAGGTTTTGGAAGAAAAATAATGTATTTAGAATACCATCACTCCCTCTTATCTGGAGCTTTGGTTTCAGAATATAGCGCAGCAGCCCCACTCATGAATAGATCTGTATGTACCATGATAGAATCTTGTTATTCTCAATGCTGTTTCTTTCAGAATATCCCTCATAACACAGTAGATCTAGATCTGTGGATCCAAGATCAGACTGCTAATTTTGCACAGTCTGATCTTGATCTGGATCTACCCTGCCCGCAACAGGACAAAATGAGGAGCTTTAGGTTGCCCATAATAAATAGATCTACACATTCATAAGCCAGTGGGTGAAATGTGATAATACAGATCTACAAGCAGACGAGAAAATTAGAGCATAAGTCCACAGATTACACGTATGTATGCAATGAAATATACATACACACAGCTTTATTCTTCACAACTAATAAACATACATGTATAAAGCTCTAGGAAATCGATAATGCAGTGACAGTTTTGCTGCATAACGACACCAAGTTCACACATTTGACAGATTTACCGTCTGCTTGAACTATGAATGACCGATCTTTGAATTAGATGAGGCTGGTCAGATAGAAAATCAATTTCCTTTTTAAGACTATGCCATTTTAACCCTGTACCACACAATCCTGACGTTTTACGATCCTAAAGGAGAAGATTGAAAACATTGCGGGAAAAAGAGAAAATGCTGCCTATCAGCATTTTCTTCTTTTCACATAATGTTGTCTGTCATACGAAAAAGAAATTTCATGTTTTGAGTGACATTTAATTTGTCGTCTGCAAATGCTTTCAATTTGGACCCGTCTTAAATTTTGTCGTCTGGTAAAGTGTTAAATTTAACACATTGCCAAGTGAGGTCGAACTTTTCTCGTTTTACAAAAGTCTCTTATGAAAACATTGTGACAAAAGGAGAAATGGCTCATAAAGAGCCATTTCTGCTTTTGCCACAATGTTTTCATATGTATTCATATTTATAACAGAAATGTTAATTATCCGTGTTTAACTAGGATGTGTAAATAGGCGTTGACTGCAAACTTGTGTTGGGAGGTAAGGCTTAGTCCTTATCTTGCGAAGTAGCTTAAACAAAACTTTCAAGTAGATAGTAAAAACCGGAATAATGCTATTCCAAACTTATTTTGTGGAGAAAAAAACATCTCCTTATCGGACAGTTCAAATCCAAGATCAGACTGCAAGTCCTCTGCAGTCCGCAAAAGGTCAGTGAGTCGCGCTTAGTACCCTAAGGGTTAATTTAACCTTTATTCGAACACAAGACAGAAATTGAACACTTTTCCCCGGTAAGTCAGACCGTTTCAATCGCAATTGCAAGGTTATTCTGGTCGGAGTATCTCGAAGAATATCGGGAAATATAGATCCAAGTTCAGACTGCATTTTTTTGGTGTGTGGTCTGATCTAGATCTACACTGTCCTAAAACAACGACCTTCACTGCTCTTAGCCATCGAAATTACAGACCCATAACACTGATGAACACTGTCTTCAAAGTACATGCAGACTGAGTAGATCTATATGCAGTTAAAAAAATCTTGAGCGAAGAAGTTACCAACATTTTATCCTTTTCCGACAATGTTTACAAAAACAAAATTGTAATATATGACATTAGCACTTTTAAAAAAACGCATACTCATTGATTTAAATCAAGCCTTGAATTGTACTAGAACAGATGAAAGTCACGGTTACGTAACTGATTGCACTAAATAACAACGTGTAATTATGACGTTGAAACGTCAGCTAATTGACGTCGTCACTATGATTGACCACGTTCCTTCGTGTTAAATGCGAGCAGAGGAGGACCAAGGATGGCGGAATTTTCCAAATTATGTATTCGCCAACGGACCGGAATTATAACACACCAGATTTGACCGCGCCGGCAGCTGAACTCGTTCTTCAGCAGATTCGGCTGGAGCGAGTTTTACGTCGAATCAGATATTTATCGACATGTAAGTCTTCCAAATGCATGCTTCCGAAAACTTTACCTGTCAAACTTCCTGCCATTTCCATCACAAAAACAGTTACACCCTTTATTGAGCGACCTAGATATCCCACAGATTTGCTGCAATCCTATCGACACGAAAACAGAAATTTGGGAAGTAAAGAACAGACAGCACTGGGATTGGTGGAGAATAAACACGATTTTGTTAGAAAGTATTACAGCCATCATCAAAAGACGTGTGATCAGTTCTTCAATAAATTTCAACCGAAATGTCACCCCAAATCGGAAATTTTTAAACCGTTCTACCCAAATAAATCACCCATCAAATTACCAGTGATACAAAAATGTCAATCGAAAAATGTAAACGTTACCACAGTTGATCCAATAAAAGAAGATGACCTTAGAAAACATATAGAACAATATCGCAAGGAAAAATCTAAAATGATTCCGAAATCAGAGTCGCAAAAAAAGCGTAAACGTAGAAAGAAAGCAAATATGGAACGTTATTTTCAGGAGTGGCAGGAAGCATATGACAAGAGTATGAGATGCGTGGATCACGACAGAGATCTAGCAGACTTTAATATTCTTCAAAGTCAAGAAAAGTTTCACCAAGTACCTGATCACGACAACAAACAACAGGAGCAAGTCTACAGAGACAGAATTTCTAACGAAATCAAGCGATCGATCAGGAAAAAGAAAATCATTGAATGATGCCGGGTTGAATACTGCTCGAGATAAAATTGAGCTTGTGCCTGTCTCCGACTTGGTTTTTGAAAAACGTTCAGATTTTGAAGAAGATATTTTTATTCATCGTAAAAAGCGAAGAAAACCTGTAAAATAAACGGGTATATACAACTATTTTGTTTTTGTCTTTTTTTTTTAATGTGAGTCTTGGAAAAACGTTTAGAATTATAGCCTCGAAAGAGATACGAGTTCAGGACATGTACTGTATTTACGAAGTATTATACTAGCATTACAAAACCCCAAACTAGTTTTATGATTGGCTCAGACATTTTGTCTCAGCCAGTAAGATACCTAGTGTTGAAATTCAAAATAGGAATAGAATTTAGACTAAATTGGTGAATAATACGGCCTCTGGAAAAGATACCCAAAATTACCTTAGTTTCAACATCTTTTTTCATCAGTATTTGGGTTAAACATATTTTATTCACTAGTATTTATAAGATGCAAGTTTACAAAAGGCAATACACTCATATGACAAATATGCTGAGGAAAAGGATAAGAACGAAAGCATAGGCTTATAGAGTTCTTCCTCAAATTTCGGATAATGCCACAACAGTAATAATTACTGACAAAGCAAGTTGATTGAGAACAAAAAGGCAGTGGAAAAAATAATACCCCCCCCCCCCCCCAGTTCTAAGGGTGTTGAGTGTAATTGGTGAAAAATTCAATTGAAGACACCTATATAACGACTATATAACAGCTCGACCATCACAATTGATTAAACAAGTGATTGTTTACACTTAAAGAACATTAGTACGGGTGTTAGCACACCGGGCCTGCTGAAGGGTCCAAACGGTAGTCAAATTAAAAAAGAAATTGTTGGAATAGGTTTTTTTGGTATAGATTCAAGTAGACTATTGCCAAAAAGACATAGGCATTGGGCATTACTTTGTGATTGGCCTATCACGGCTGCAAATATTCCTTTGTTATCAAACAAATTAAAATTTTCATCCCCAAATATAATGATTTGGAGTGCAAGTCTTGTTACACCGTTAATACTTAGAGTAATTCATTGGTTATTGTAAAAAAGGATATTCTAAAAAGAAGTGTTGGGTCGATTCCACTGTGCCGCATCTACAAAGTGGCAATTGCACTAACTCTTTAAGTAGAGATGCTTATAACCTTGAAATAATAGTACATGATACGCCCAGTACTTGTTGAATAGATAATGCATTGATTATATTTATGTATTTCTTATATTTGGCGTTTTTAACACTCTTTCAGTCATATCACGAGAGCCAGTACAACTTTCCACGAGTTCCTGGAATTTCTTTCACCAGTTCTTTACACAAGACTCTATCCATGTCACTTGTTACTTTCCAAAATGACATCATCGAAGCAATGTTCAATGGTGAGAGAAGAATTAATCATGTCGCAATCGGTATTATCGGGAAGAGTTGGCCAACCCGGGATTTGAGCTCATCCCATATTGATTAATAAGCCCTGTAAGTCACCGACTGAACCATGAACCCGGCTTTTCATTAAAGACCTACGAAGACACGAAGTATAAATTTCAGGATTTGGAAGGCAACAGTGTTGAATGCTATGCTCTCTAATCCTTAGGCGGCTAAGCGAAAAAGAGTACTTTTGTCTTTACTATCGGCTGGAAGTTTTTTTTCTTTCATTTAATTGGCAGTTTAAACTGGCATGCAATCAAATTCTGTTTCTCACATTTGTTGGGTACTTTGTATTCGCCCGCAAAAGTGGCTTTGAAAATAAAATATATTCAGCAATACACGTGAAAAACACCAGGAATGTCTATTTCTTTGTTCAATAATTTTTTTCTGAAAATTTCTTATCCGGTCTGCCAAGGAATACCTTTAGTACATTTAAGACACCAGTCAGCTGCGAACAGCCGATAGGGTCGCTAATAGATAGAATAGTTTTGAAGGTTGTATATGCGAATATAAGCGATGCCGCTTTTTTGGTACCGATGTGCTCCACCGGTTACGTTTGTGGAATGTTTCCTTACCAAATATCAACCTTCTTCTAAATTTCTTTTGGGCAAATATCTAGTTTTAAGCAGCTTTCAGGTGTAGGATAACCCCTGTTGTGGTTAATTGTATGAATTCCGTCGATTTTCGTAACGAAAGCAATGCTGCTCCGGCTAGACTGAACAGCAGCATTTCACATAAGTTCCCACAAATCAGTTGTTGCACAGGGAATAGTTTTGTGACAAACTTCGCCTTCTCAACAATGGCGTGCAACACACAAAAAGGGGCCTTCGGACATATGCGTAAAAGTATGTCGTCCCAGATCAGCCTGTGCAGTCTGTGACTAATCCGAGGCGACACTTCCCGTTTTTATGCGATTTTCTGTTTCACGAAAGTCTACTGTATGAAAAAATCTTATGCAGTCATAAAGTGCCGTCTCGGATTAGCCTGCGCGGACTGCGCAGGCTAATCCGAGACGACACTTTACGCAAATGTCCGAAGGTCTCATTTCGCATGTTACGGGCAATTTATTATATTTGAGCCATGCAGGCCGATCTGGGTCGAAACCTTTCGCTATTTTTAAATTTTCTGCATGTCAACCAAGTCGATTTTTAGACAATATCGGCTTTATGGATCCATAATTATATAAATACTAGCTTGGCTTTTGTTTAATGCTTCACGGAGATGCATTAAACCCCCGTTTTCCAGAGCATGGCTCACTTATATAATACATTACAAAGATGGCAAAATTTGTCGCAAGACGATCGCCTGTGTTTTTAAGAGAAGGCACTGTGGTTATAAAAGCACTTGAGCGTGTTCAACATGGTGCATTACCCAAGAAAGAATCTCAGTTCTCTGATTGGTTAATGGATACACAACTGACCAACCAGAAGCATTAAAGAGAGAGACACTAAAAGTGCGCATGTTCAGGAAAGAGACAATGATAAGTGTGAAGTTGGTAATTTGATCTTTTTCCCACACAATCTGTGTTTTTACGACCCTGAAGGTCTTAAACAGTTGTGAAAAAAGGAGAAAATGCTAGTGGCCAGCATTTTCTCCTTTTCTTACATTGTTTTGTACCATACCAATGATTAAATGTGGTTCAAACGATGTGATATGTCTTCTTTAACCCGTCTCCACGCAATCACGAGTTTTAACGACCCAAGAAAGAGACATTTTGAAAACATTGTGGGAAAAAGTTTTCTGCCCTTTCAGAGACAAATCGCATAATCTAAGCCACATTTCATTTGTCATCTGTAAATGCTTTTAATTTGGACCAGTCCAAAATATTGCCGTGTGGTTAAGTATTGAAAGGAAAGAAAACATTGTGAGATAAGAAGAAACTGTTGTTTATCAGGACTTTCCCTTTTCCCACAATGTTTTCAAAGGGCTACCTTCCTCAGGATCGTTCAAATAAGGAGTTTTCTGATAAAGGTTTAACCTTTAAACTGCAATGTAGACAGATTTCAAGAATTCTACCCAAAACTATCTCAATAAAATTCGGACATCATAGATTTGGGATCAGACTGAAAGTGCAGATAGATATTTTAACCCTTGTACTGCTGAATAAGTTCAACGAAACTTTCGAGCCGATAGTAAAATTCGAAATAATGTTGCTATTTCAAACTTCTTTTTTTTTGGAGAAAAAAACTTCTACATATCGGACAGCGTAGATCCAAGATCAGACTGCACGTTCTGTGCAGTCTGATCTTGATCTACACTGTCCGCAAAAGGTCACTGACTCGCACTTAGCAACCTAAGGGTGTAATTGGAGAGGTCATCAGACCTCTCCAACAGTGGCGAGTTTAAAAGGCAGACTGCCATAGAAATTGCTGTCTAAATCCATTTGTTTTTTCGAAATTGTTCTGATACACAGTCTATTTCGTCATGGTTTTATAAAGAAACCGAAATCGAAAAACTGAAATAGGAAATAAACGTTTTTTTTTTTTTATATGATGGATTTCCAAAAAGATTTATTATACTAGCTTGATTGTAAATGATCTCTCCAATAATTGCATTTTTTCATTAAACAAATAAATTTAAGCAAAGAGGAAAAAAATCCTTAAAAAAAAGAGAAAGAACACCGCGGGAAAAGATCACGTGACTTGATACTATCTGGAGAATTCGTACCCTGGAGAACTCGTACCCTAATCTAGAGGGCACGAGTTCTCTGGAGAACTCGTACCCAACAAATAGATATAAATACGTTGATCAGTATGTTTTCAAGTTCTATTTTTCAAAAATTACTAGACTCTAGCATTTTTCTCAGTTTTATACAAAAATTCTATGGATTTATAATGATAATTATAGATTTGATGAAATAACACACAGAGTTGCTTCTATTATGCGGGAATGTGAGAATCCCGCGAAAAATCAACTTATAAGCGGGAAAAAAAAGTCGTGCCTCTTCGCCCTACGTACCGCACACCTCAAAAGAGTCCGTGGTCCTTTGATTTTGGGCGGATTGCGCAGGCTGACATAGGTCGTTACTTTTTGCAGATGCATTAAGCGCCCTTTTCTCAGAGCATGGATCATTTATCCACTTTCTTAAATTTTTAACGTTTAGACAAACAACCTCTTCATTTTACATGTCTGCAGCAGACAACTTTTCAAAATATTGTGGGAAGAGGAGAAGCTGCTAGTCACTGCAGTTTCTCCTTTGTCACAATGGTTTCCATCACATCAAAGCACCATCTTCCACATTAATTATCAAAGTTTGATTTGTTGTCTGCATGCTTTTTCTGTTTGGGACAGTTCAAAATTGCTGTTTGTTAAAAGATTAAAAAATGTTACATTTATTTTTAACATGTCAGGTACTAGTGTTATGTATAGGCCACCTTTATTTATTGTCATCAGGTAAGATTCTTGCCTATTCAGTGGAATTAGCTTATTGTATCAAATTTTAATTGAACGATTTCTTCTTTCCAAAAGTATTTTGGCTTATCTGAGCACACATTACAAACATTCATTAGAGGTTTGTTCCTTTTGAAAATGAGCCAAATTGGATCATCATCTTCAGTTTTGTGTCCTTGAATTTTGAAAAAAATATGCATTTCTGAGCATGTTAATAGCATATGGCCTACAATTCCTAGAATATTAGAAGAATGTGGAACATGTACTATTTTGCGCCTTAACACCAGCAAAATTGAAAAAAAAAAAATGTTTTTTTTTTCTCGTTCATTAATGCCTAACTTGTTTGTTTACATCTACCAAAATATATTGAAATCAAAAGCCAATAAACTATTCGAAAACATTGATGCCGACCTCTCCTGGCTTCTTTTTTAAAGAAGCCAACTTGTACTATATAATGCTCCCAAAATAACATCTGTACCTTTGCACGACAGCTAAGAGTAGTCATAAAATGGTCCGCTGACGTGAATGAGAATTTGTATGGCTGATAACAAAGTTTCGTCACAGGTTATTTGTCCGATGCTTATATTCATTGAATAGGGAAAAAGACAACCTTATTTTAAGCCTACTTCGTAATTAAACTGATTTAGAGTAGGGAAATAACAGTAAATCTTTGGCGAGTGATTACGAAATGAAGATATGCTCAGTCGTGACGAATTTTTCTCACAAGTTATATAATTTGTGATCTTTTCATAATGGCTGCAAACATTTTGCCACGAAATCCGATTGTAATTCCCTTCTCCCCGTCAAGGTAGAGAAACCTTATTGACACCGCTTAAAGGACATTTGCGCATTGAATTTTTCAATTTATTACATATGAGCATTGCTCTGTGCAAAAGGGGGGGGGGGGGCGTGTTCTGTGAAAAAGGAGGGGGTGTTTAATGCATCTGCAAAAAGTATCGCCCCAGGTTAGCCTGCGCAGTCTGCGCAGGCTAACCTGGGTCGAAACTTTTTGCTATCGGTCAATTTTCTGCATGTCCAAGGACCAGTTTACCTCCGTATCCGTAATTATGAACTGGCTTGCTTGGTACAATGCGTCAATCAGGGCTTTCCGTGACCCCCTGTTTCTTTGAATTTTGACCCCCAAATGTTAAAAATTACCCCCAAAATTTGTATGTATACCTTCTTTCATTCATTTGAAGGGGGTCAAATGACCCTCAAATAAGAAAGTCAAGGGAAAACCCTGCATCACAGAGATGCATTAAACCCCCTTTTGCCGGAGCATGACCCATATATTATCTTTATACACATAAAGGCTGAATTACAATATGTTATTCAATATTTTGTTCTTTCCATAAAAAATATTTAAAAGGAAAGAGGTAGGCCTACTGTTCCGTTTCATGACCCCTCTTCAACCCTTGGGCTACTAAGCTTGACTCAAAGCCCTTTTGCGAACAGTGTAGATCAAGATCAGACTGCACAGAACGTACAGTCTGATCTTTGACCTACACTGTCCGATACGATAGGATATTTTTTTCGACCAGAAAGAGTACTAAAATCGCCATATTTGGCGTTAAACTATCCACGGGAAAAATTCGTCTAATTTATGCAAGCTGTTAAGCACTTTACCAAAATGACAAAATTCTAGACTGGTCCAAATTGAAAGCATGTGCAGATGATAAATCATTGTGGCTCGATTGATAACACTTTTGTTTAAAAGAGTAGAAAACATTGTGGGAAAAGGAGAAAATGCTGGTTACCAGCATTTTCTCCTTTTCCCACTATGTTTTCAAAAGCCTTCCCCGTCAAGGTCGGTAAAACTCGGAACTGTGTGGTAAATGGGTAAAGGCTGAATAGCGGCCCACAAAACTATGCAGGTGTTGAAATGCATAGGTATATAAATTTAAATCACAGCTTTTACAAGTACGGAAAATATTGTAAAGATGACAATCTCTTATAGTATGGTCGGCCCAAGTGTTAATCACTGGCAGAAAAATGAGTTTTAAAATCAGGCGAAAAGTAAACAAAAGATAGCCCAACCTGGCAACTTTGCTTTTGATATTCATTTCTCTGCTAGCAACTAACACTTGGACGGACCCTACAACCAACAGATTGTCATCTTCATAATAATTTCAGTATTTTCAAATGGTATGATTTAAATCTAAATGCATTCTAACAATTTCGTTTATAGTTTTAATTGTTTTATTCACAAATACAGGCTACTAGCCCATAATACAATTGATTGATTGATTGTATGGTGTATAACATTAACATTATTTCAGCATTATTTCAATGATATCGCGGCGGCCAGTGCACCTATCCATGCTTTCCTGGAGTTTCTTTTACCAGTACTCCGCACAATATTCTTTCCAAGCCACTGGCTGCTTTCCCACATAACCATCGTCGAAACAATGGTCAGCAGTGAGAGAGGAATGATTCCTGTCGCAATGACTATCATCAATCCTCGGAAAGAAATTGGCCAAGCCCGGGGATCGAACTAGCGACTTCCTGTTCTCAAGTCCTGTACGCTACCGACTGAGCTATGGGGCTCGGCCCCATAATACAAACATTATTGCAAGGCATTCGCTTACAAGAATTCACAAGTTTACAATTATTCAAACCAAGACATTTAACATCGGCATTGTTTACATTTTTCGCTACTGTGCATTTAAGAGTTAATTCCTTTTTAGATTAGCACGATTAAAAAAAAAAACAGCCTCTTTTGTTACCGTTTAAAACTATGTTCCTGAAATAAACACAATCACTGACAGGGAAAGAGAAGAAAATTAGCTAAAGAGGAACCAAATAGGTTAACTGGCAACAGAATCGGGGCTTAAACAGTAGCCCCTTTCTCCGTAGACATATTTCGTACGATAAATTTACCGCAATCATCATTCAATAAATGGACAATGCTCTGTGAAATGGGGGTTTAATGCATCTGCAAAAAAAGTATCGACCCATGTCACCCTGCGCAGTCCGCGCAGGGTGACATGGGTCGAAACTTTTTGCTATTTGTGTTTTTTCTGCATGTCCGAGGACAATTCTTCCTCAGGATTCAGCCGTTTGTCAGATACGAGGAAAAATGTCTTCAACGGATCCATAATTTTGTGATGAGTTGCTTGGTTTAATGCATCACGGAAATGCATTAAACCCTCTTTTGCCGGAGCATAGCTCACAGTTTTTTTTTTTAAATCTTTCTATATGGTACCTATAAAGACAACTTTGCAGATGGGTTTAACCCACCACTTTTCTTTAAGAATGTCTCAAACAACTTGCTGAAATGAAATATGGTTGTAGATTTATGCCCCTTTAACTTTCAGGTGGATAAAGAAAACGGACCTATTCAGAATGCATGATTGATTGTATTGGGTTTTATCGCTGTATTCACAAGTTAGGTCATATCACGGCGGTCATGTGTTTCCTGGCTTTCTCACCCCGGTTCTGACACATTTTTCCAAGCCACTCACTACTTTTCTTGCATGCATCAGAGGCCCAGAATTTAAACTGCGGGAAGGAACCAAATATTTCAAAATCTAGGCTGTTTCATGCAGACTATGCAACAAAATATCGTACGGTATCGATAGATCTTTTGTGCAGGCTAAATTTGACTTACACCGTCGTCACAAGCACTGACCTAATAAACTCTTTACCAAACAACAATATTTTGGGTTTGTCCAAATTGAAAGCATTTGCAGACGACAAATTAAATGTGGCACAAGTGACGGGGTTTGTCTTAGAAATAGGGGAAAACACTGTGGGAAAAGTTCAAAATGCTGGTAAACTCTTTAGCAAACGACAAAATTTGGACTCGCGCAAATTGAAAGCATTTGCAGACGACAAATTCAACGTGGATTACATGATGGGATTTGGTCTGAAATAGGTGAAAACACTGTGAGAAAAGGAGGAAATGCTGGTTCCCAGCAATTTCTCCTTTTCCAACAATGTTTTCAAAGGCCATTTTAATAGGCTCGTGAAAACAAGGTATTACTAATACCAGTTGATAAGGTATTAAAATATATTCCCCCTAAAGTGCCTCTTAATCTGTATGTTAGAAGAAAAATCATTTCCTCCTTTCGATTGCCTCCTACAATTTAGAGTGCTGTTGCAGAACGTGTAGACTAAGGCCAGGCGGCAGATCACGCAGTCTGATCTTGTATATTGTCCAATCATTTCATAAGATATTGTGACTAACAATATTTTCTCCATATTGTTGTACATCAATCGCTTTACTGTTTGAAAGTGTCCCGATATAAATCATTTTACAGTCTAAGGGTTTGTAAGATATTTAAGGAAACAGGAATGTTGTGTATATGTGCAGCGGCCCAGACTTAATACTGATAATACATACATGTAATGTACAGATCTCACGTGACATATTTGAGCCATGCTCTGTGAAAAGGGAGCTTAATGCATCTGCAAAAAGTTTCGGTCCAGGTCAGCCTGCGCGGACTGCGCAGGCTGACCTGGGCCGAACCTTTTTGCTATCGGTCAATTTTCTGCATGTCAAAGGACCAGTCTACCTCAGGATTTAGTCATTTGTTTGAGAAAATGGGTATAATGGATCCATAATTATGTGATGGCTTGCTTGTTATCATACATCACGGAGATGCATTAAGCCCCCTTTTGTCAGAGCATGGCTCATATGTATGCACCTTCATATCACATCTTCTCTGGATATTCTATGGATAAAGGGATCCTGCGTAGTTTAGTGGTGAAGGTGTTTGATTACCAGTGCAGAAGTCCTAGATTCGATTGTTACAAAGGTTTTGTTTTTGTTTTTTGCTTTAGTTTTCCTGGGCAAGGCACTTCAACGTCTCAACCCAAGTACTTGTGAAACCCAGAAAAGAAGTATAAGCCTAAGTTTGATGTCGCCTTGATACAATAATCAAAATAATATGGAAATCGACGTAAACATTTTTCAGTCAAATCGGATTGTTGAGGCAGTTAATGGTAAATAAACAGTACCCGTCTTGCACTGCTTAATGGTATTTTCATCCAATTGACAAAAAAACAAGAGGGCCATGATGGCCCTGTATCGCTCCACTGGCTTATAAATACATGTATAAACCATGAAGAGAAGTCTTCACTATATAAGCCCTTATGAAACTTTGACCCCAGTGCTACAGTCGGACTAAATGGGGAATATGTGTATTTGAAGAATAACATGCCAAATTTGGGAGTTCTTGGCCTTATGGCTGGTAACAAGACAGTTTCTGAACTTTTCACTCCATAAACCCATGTAAAACTTGTGACCCCTGGTGCAGGGCCAAACTTGATCCTAGGGCTGTAACTTGGGCCCTCTTTGTAGTTGTCCACTAGATAATGCTATAATTATGCAAAATTTGGTAGCCTAAGCCTTATGGCTATGTACACCAAGATTTAAAAGTTTTCCCTATGTAAGCCTATGTAAATCTTGTGACCCCCCCCCCCCCCCAGCATGAGGCCAAATTGACCCCAGGACTATAATTTGGGCACTTTTGGTCGACCCCAACTAGATCAAGCTAAATGCAAAATTTGGTAGCTCTAGGCCTTATGGCTAGGTACAGGAAGATTTTTAAAGTTTTCTCTATATAAGCCTATGTAAAACTTGTGACCCCTAGGGCAGAGCCAGTTTTGACCCCAGGGCTATAATTTCAAGAAACATGATAGAGGTTTACTACATAAAGCTACATGCCAAATTTGGTAGCCCTATGCCTTATGGTTTCAGACAAGAAGATTTTTAAAGTTTTCTCTATATAAGCCTATGTAAAACTTGTGACCCCTGGGGCAGAGCCAATTTTGACCCCAGGGCTATAATTTCAAGAAACATGATAGAGGTCTACTACATAAAGCTACATGCCAAATTTGGTAGCCCTATGCCTTATGGTTTCAGACAAGAAGATTTTTAAAGATTTCCAATATTTTTCCGTTTTGTTGCCATGGCAACCAGAGTTTTTGAAGGAATCAAATTCTTTCAAGAAATTCTGAAGAGGACCATGGCAGGATCCTTTCTGTGAAGTTTCATGAAAATTGGATGGGTAGTTTCAGAGAAGAAGATTTTTGAAATAAAAGTTAACGCACGGACGGACGGACGGACGCACGACGGACACCGGGCCATGACATAAGCCCGCTGGCCTTCGGCCAGTGGAGCTAAAAACCCGTCAAACATTGCTATTTTAAAGTTCTTGTCGCCGTAAAATAGTCTCGTCATATCAAAAGATCAGAGTACACGTTATGTGCAGCCTGAGTTAGATCTACACTGTCCGTTAATGCGCATTTAGTCACTGTTTTAGCAGCTGGTTAAAGCTGGCATGAAATTTGATAGCAGAACCAATGAGCCAACTTATTATCGTAACACTTCTAGCACTGAACTCATGACTTAGACCTGTTCAAACAGGGGGAAAAACATACTAAATATGCTTATTTCATTTCTGCTTTGGATACAATGTTCCAGAATAGCGGACGGTGTAGATCCAAGATCAGACAACACTTTCTGTGCAGTCTGATGTTGGTCTACAGTGTCTGCAATAACAACATAAGTTGTGCTATTTTGGCCAGAACATGTTAAGAATTAGAGGACAATGTGAAGCTAGGATAAGACTACACGTTCCGTACTCTCTGATCTTGGATCTACATTGTCCGCAAAAGACCACTAAATTGTGCTGTCTTAACCCGTTAACAGACGACAAAATTTTAGCCTCGTCCAAACTGAAGGCATTTGCAGACAACAATTCCAGTGTGGCTCAAATGGTGAAATTTTTCTTTGATAGTTTAGAAAAAATTGTGGGAAAAGGAGAAATGCTGGCGACCAGCATTTTCTCCTTTTCCCACAATGTTCTCAAACGGCTTCTTTCCCATGGTCGTTAACAGGCGGCATTGTGCGGTAAAGGGTTAAAGCGCTGACGTGTTTGATGATCTACAATTAGGACAAAAAGCAGTTTCATTTTTACCCCACAGAATGAAACCTACAAAAGCAACGTTTTAATCCATTTATTTGTGCCATGCTCTGGCAAAAGGGGGTTTAATGCATCTCCGTGATTCATTTTACCAAGCAGGTCATTACATAATTATGGATCCATAAAATTAATTTTGGGAATATAGAATATAACATTTATTGCAACCGGTTTCGCTTTAAGCTCATCAGGGCAACAATAACAACTTTTCACAGAGTATGGGTCATTTTTACTAATTTAAAACTGGTAGGGATTTCCGTAAACCTTTTAATCAGACGCAAAAACTTTTATACTTGCTCATATTGAAAGTATTTGGAGACGACAAATCAAATGATGAAATTTGTCTTTTACAAAGCAGAAAACATTGAAGAAGAAATGGAAAAAATGATGGTAACGAGGTAACCCAGGAAATTATTGTTACAAAAAGTAATACGTGTATTTAGGAGAGACGTTTTTTTCTGTGTAAAAAAGCCCAACATCGATTTTTTGTCGCACGACTGGTTTCGCTCCAGGCTTCCACCCCCCCACCCCCTTTGCAAGTGGCGCCTCGTCCCCACTTGGAAAGAATCTCATGTGCCCTGGACTTTGGGCGTATAGGTAAACCACAAACACTGAACATACGTGTCTAGTAAATTGGTAGGTCTAAAAGAGGTAGATCTGTTTATTAAACCTTAGACTGCTAAGCGCGACTCACTGACCTATTGCTGACAGTGTAGATTAAGGTCAGACTGCACAGAGCGTGCAGTCTGATCTTCGATCTACACTGTCCGATAAGGAGATGGATATATTTTTCTCGCTCAAAAAAAAAAAGTTTGAAAATATCAATTGTCGGATTTTTACAACGGAATTGAAAATTTCATTTTACTTATTTGGCAGGATAAGGGTTAAATGGGCAGAGCAGCTACATCTGTCTGTTGAATTAGACTACCTATGCAGGAATCGAGCTAGATTAAAACTCTAAGCTTAAACGTTGAAAAAAGTAAACAATTCTAGTGTGTGTTGGCGAAGAATATGCTGGTCTCCTTCTCCCACAATGTTTTTGTCCCATGTTTTTAGCCACATTTGATTTATGCCATTGGTTAACTAAAACGCTTTGAATTTGGACGGGTCTAAAATTTTGTCATGTGGTATAGAATTGATAATCCCTTCTCTGCGGGAATCACTCCGGAGGAAGCGATACGCGGGAAATAGATTAAGATTTCGCCAACATAACAAACAAACAGAAAACCGTGTGATAATGAAGAATAAAAGATCTAGTATTGATTTTTGGAATGTGTGTAAGAGACAGAGAACGAACGTGTGTGTTATAGACGAGTAATATGAAACATACTATGTCCCAAACAAAAGAACCGTGTCGTGTACAGTCCGACCTAAACGTGTAGACCTATGTGCAAAGTACCGAGAGTAAGCGCAGGGGGATACACCGTACCAACCATTCTTATTTTATTTCTTATCCTAAATTCCAAGACTTGCCACCTGATTGGCTGAGACGTCTGTCTCAGCCAATCAGGTGGCGAGTCTTGAAATTTCAACTGTAACAGTGTTTGTAATCGTTGAACAGCGAGTTTGGTCCACAAATCAGCCGGATCAGCTCAAGTGGTAGAGAACGTAGGCCTATTTTGTACGTAATCGACAAATCTCGGATAGCCTACTTGAGGGTATGGGTCTGATTCTCAACTTAAAAATTACCAGGGTATGCTCGTATTTCGGGTGAGACTTTAAACCAAGGTCCCGTGTGACGATGCTATACACTGAGCCCGTTAAAGAACCCAGGGTCCGTATTCACCAACCATTCTTAAGAATGTTCTTTAAAGTCTTATTCTCCAGAATTTTCCAAATTTGGAAGTAAAACAACTTCTTATTGGCTAAACCATTTGGTTTAGCCAATTAAAAGTTTTGTTACTTTTTCCAAATTTGAAAGTAACACAACTTCTGATTGGCTAAACCATTTTGGTTTAGCCAATCAGAAGTTGTGTTACTTTCAAATTTGGAAAATCTTGGAGATTAAGAATGCTCTTGAGAATGGTTGGTGGATACGGACCCAGGCGTAGCTTAGGATGGTTTCTTCCAGTGTCTTGTACTATCCCCCTTAACATAAAGTTCTAACCTGACAAACTTTGGGAGCGTCGCCCATATGGGAAACCTGTGGCGACCATAAACACAAAATCAACGAATCTGGTCTGTAAAGACGTTTTGTTACCAATTTTCGATAAGAGGGCTTCTGTGTAGCTCAGTAAAAATAGTTGTAGAATTCGTAATCCGGAAGTCCCGATTGTAATACTTAGGTCGAAACGCTGGGTGTTCCATTGCCGTGTTATTAGGCAACATACGGTGTAAAACGCCATTTGATACTGATGGCAATAATAAAAGAATAAAGTCGAGAGTGCCAGCGCGTGCGAGAGAGAGAGGGAGCCCTACTTTTTACTGTTGAGTATGTTTAGACCCACTTGGTCTAGCAAAATAAACAAGTAAAAGACACATAAAATGATTTGAAGACTTTGCAAGAAATAAGACCTACCTATTATGACTGGTACTGAAAAAAACGTTGGACAAGGAGTAATTTTCTTTCCTGCTCTCCCAGTATTTTACAAGGCAGTCAGCTTCAAGGTGATTCCATGTTTCAGAACGCCTATGAAAACATTAAGTGGTGGAAAAAAAGACGTTTAATGCACCTGCAAAAAGTATCGCCCCATGTCAGCCTGCGCAGTCCGCGCAGGCTGACATGGGGCGATACTTTTTGCTGTCGGTCAATTTTCAGCATGTCAGAAGTCCATTCTACCTCATGACTCAGTCGGTGTTTAGACAAACCTGACCCAGATGATGCGACGACTTAATTGATATAATGCAAGATACATTAAACCCCAATTTGCCAGAGCGCTGCCCATGTCTTTCGAGGAAAAGCCTGTTGAACTTCTGTAATGAAGATGTGGGCAAGTCTACTTAACTTATTTGCGAGGAATTCTTACCGTCAAATAATCCCCAGTAAGGCCTGTGTGAAAAATGGTTAACGTGGTTAACCCTTTACCAAACGACAAAATTCTAGACTGGTCCAAATTCAAAGCATTTGCAGACAACAAAATAAATGTAACTCAAAACTTGAGATTTGTTTTGGGAAGGGAAGAAAACATTGTGGGAAAAGGAGAAAATGCTGGTTACCAGCATTTTCTCCTTTTCCCACAATGTTTTCAAAAGCTTTCTTTTCTAGGGTCGTTAAAAGTCGGGATTGTGCGGTAAAGAGTTAATTTACGTAATGAAATGCACCTGACCCTACCGAGGATGACGTGAGATCTACTGCATTTTCGCCAGCCAAGGGTGACGATCGCGATGTTGCTGTGTCCAGCCTTTGCTTATCGAGTTGAAATTACCTGGGTCGATACTTTTCGCAAATGCTTTAGGCCCCCTTTTCACAGAGGACGGCCCATAATTTTTTTCCCCTGCAATTCGCTAAATCTCTCGTCTAATGTTTTACAAGAAAACAAATCGTTAAACCTTTACCAGTCGATAATCCTGAAAGCATTTTCAGACAACCAATTAAATGCTGCTCAAATCGCGGGATTTGTATGTGTTAGGGTAGAAATCATACTGGATAAAAGGAGAAAATGCTGTTTTCCTTTCACGGGGTTGTTAAAGAAGGGGATTGTGTGGTAAAGGGTTAATCTGATCGGTCCTGCAGGCATGTCCTCTTTAACATGCTCTATAACGATATCAAGATAATTATTTGGTTACCATTTGACTGAATGGTGTTTCAGGCCACCTTAACATTTTTTTCGGTCATATCACAGCGACAGCTTACTTTAAATAAATGAGCCACGCTCTGGCAAAAGGGGGCTTAATGCATCTCCGTGATGCTTAAAAACCTAGCAAGTCATCACGTAACTATGGATCCATAAAATCCAATTTACCTAGCAACCGACTGAATCGTGACGTAAATTGGTCCCTTAACATTCAAACAATTGACCGATAACAAAAAGTTTCGGCCCAGGTCAGCCTGCGCAGACTGTGCAGGCTGACCTGGGTCGATACTTTTCGCAGATGCATTAAGCCCCCTTTTCACAGAGCATGGCTCAAATACATATGCATGCTCACACACACACACACACACACACACACACACTGAAAGAAATTGACAAAAATCATATCTTTAAATAATGTTTGTCAACGACCCTTGAATATGCATGACCATTACAGAAGAAAAGATAAATGGGGCGTCACAAGTTGCACGGCTTACCTTTCTAGCAGATTTTACCGACGAAAAAGTTTTGTTCTGAGAAAAAAGTCATCTAACTGACCCTATACAAAGCTACCACCGTTGTGGAAAAACCATTATCGGTGGACAATCACATAACATGATATAAAGACTTTCGCATATTAAGCGAAGGGTGCTGCGTGGCTCAGTGTTGAAGGTGCAGAATTCTTAGTACATAGGGCCCGAGTTCGATACTCACTCAAGCCGCTGGATTTCTTCTTGGGAGTCTTCTTGGGTCAGACACCTCAGACCCTAAGTATTGTTCTGGCGAAACCTAGTAAACTTTCAACTGTTTACGTTGATATTGGCATTAATATAGAAATTTATCATTTTATTGCTCCTTTTCCTTAACGGTCGCATTCATTATGTACGATGTGAGGACGGACAGACAAACAGACAGACGGGCAGCCGGGTGGGCGGGCAGGCAGACCGACAGATAAAAAGAGGACATGTATTAAAAAAAAAAATCCCTCTTCTTTTTTTTTTTCTATTAAAGGGAAATAACCACGTACTCAATTTATTTCAGTGATAAATAGTTTTTTCCCTTCGTTACATGTGTTAGTAATTCATAAAAATAAAGCCTAACTTCGAGAGCATTATTAACCCTTTAAGCGCCACTGGCGAAAACTGCTGCTTTTGCGGACGGCATAGATCAAGATCAGGCTGCACAGAACGTTCAGCCTGATCATTGATCTATGCCGTCCGCTTGTTTAGTCAAGCCCGTAAGATATGGATCAGTCTGAATGTCAGTGGACTCAATTTTTAGCTGTCGAAAGAGGTCGAATTCAGAAATTTGGCGCTGAAAGAGTTAAACATATGATAATGTCTTGTGCCTATCTCATAACGCATTCTTGAAAGAACAGACTATCCAAAGGCTATAACGAAGCAAGTGTGCGGGAGAGGCACAGATTTTACAAGTCCTCGATATTCAAATCATTTTCGTTTCCAGTCAGATCCGACCTCGACATGTTTATTGCACTTGCACTTCGAAGCGATAAGCACGCATCATTATTAGATTCCGCTTCGCTGACTAAAGACGTATTTCCCGTCGAGTATCTTCTGATAGTCGCGTTTGGAGACAAACTTTTCATGGGACTCTGAGCCTGTTGTATAGATGGACCGACAACAGCTTTAGGATTTGGTTTGACTTTGACAGGTGAACTGCCTATACCCTGAACGGTCAATCGATTTGCTTTTGCAATCGGAGCCGAACTGGGACGACTTAAAAATTTGCCAATAGGCTCAAAATCTGCATCTTCCTGCCCAGGTTGGCTGTTTCCGTATGTATGGAGCGAGACAAGCGAAGGTGTTTCTGGGATTAGTAGATTGTTGCAGGTTCTCTTTTCTCCAACTTTCGTCTCATTTGTTCCCTTTTCCCTACAATCATTATCGTCATGTTGTTCTGTAACCTCAATTCTTGTACAACTTGTACTAGGTCTGCTTTTTATTTCTGCGTGTCTATCGACAGTTTCTCCTGCTTGTCTGATGTCAATCATACTTTTGCTTCTAACAGTAACTGGTTTGAATCCTGCTTCAAGTGTTTTGTCAAGAACGACACTTTTAGAAAGCTTAATAGTATCGGCCAGCGAATATCCCGTTTTCGTATTTTCTATTACGTCGTTAACATGGTCAGCATTCTCTCTACGGATACCCTGATTTATACTGTCATTTACAATCGCTGAGTTTCTGCGACTGTTTCCAAATAAACTGTTTGCATCATCCAGTGGTGGTTCAGAGGTTGCGAGGGAACGATCATCATCAGATGGGTTGTCGTGATTTCTCTCAACAGTGACATCATCGTCATTCAGCTTGTGTCTGATGGTTTCCATAGTGTCTTTACCAATATCATTCTCGTTTAGATTGACTTCTTTTAGTTTCATTCGATGATTTTGTAGGAGATGTAGAAATAGCTGTGAATTTGATAGAAAAGAACTTAATCAAATTTTTTACTTACTTAGCTGCAATGAAGAACTCGTATTAATCCTGAAATGCTTTATTTGACTTTCAAAAAAGTACGTAATTGAATCACGTATTTTATTTCCACTTTCTTACTTTGATTAATCTTTTTCTGACAGTATCTTTCAGCAATGACCTCTACAATGTTTTTCAATCATTTCGAATATTTGACGAAAAAAGGGATTAGACCGGAAGCAAGGCAAAGTTTATGAATTTCTTCTTCGTTGAAGTAAACCATTTTCCTAACTTGGAATAATGATTAGGAAAAGCAGAATCTCTTACTGAATTAAGATACAGATGAAAGTACGAGAGGTAGGAAAATGAAGATGGACTATTGAAAACGGATAGTTGGGTGTACACAAGTTAAGATTTCAATAGCACGGTTGTGTACCTTACCATAGCGTTATGAAACACATGGTCCATTTGCAGGTTTGTAATATTGAATAATATAAGGGGGCGTAAAGAAGTCATATAATTGAGGAAAAAAAAAAAAAAACCTGTCCCAGAAACAACACCGGACATCAGGAAAACTGTCTACATTTCACGAAAGCCGAGGCTTTCATTACCAAAAACTGTCATGTCTAAATGAATAAGGCCAGAATTTGAGCAATCAATTCCTCCTGAAAGCGTATTTTGTGCACTCAAAAAAGAAATTTCCACTTGACTTCACCTCACCATAACGGCATGGAAACGAGTCAAGATATTCAAAGAAAGACAGCGAGTACTGACCCCTCATGCCGTAAGGTAACAACTCGCTTTCATTATTACAAAGGGAGAGAAACGCTCTCTGTATAGTCAAGAAGGACAAATTACAGTTCAGTGTTCCAACATTAGTAGAGTATACTACATTACCTTGCCAGATACATCGGTCAGTCCGGTACATTCCATATCAAGTGTTTCAATCGTGGCGGAACCAGCAACAGCAGCCAGTTGGCAAGCAGCAGCCGAGTCCCCGAGGTCATTGTAATCTACACAGAGTGTCGTCAGATGGTTCCTAGATGCCAAAGCTATTGACAGTTTGTTCCACCCATTTGTACTTATCTCTGGATTAGAGCTGAGAACCAGTTCCCGAAGTCCTGGGAATCGAAGATACAATCTTGGTTATTTAAAATTGCAATGGGATGGAACTTACAGGCCTACGTTACATTTTGTAGTTTAATTTTACACGGATTGTGATACAAGTTTTGCAACAGCTATCAATCCCTCTTGATGACTGCTTCCTGGAAACCATAACCAGTCCTCGTGCCGTGATAAAGGTAATTCCAAGGGTTGACCCTGCCTATCACGGGCTTCAAACCTGTGAACACCGTGATGAATGGGGGCCAACCTTTGGAATTACCTACACCACGATACGAGGGCTAGTTATACTTTCCAGAAAGCAATCATCCAGAGTGATTGGTATTAGCAGTACAGCTTTCTTACAACTAACATGTTAAAAAAGTAAGTATCAAATTATCAAATCATACATTGCACTGTTTTTAATGGTCCACCACATGAAATTATAGAATGACATTGCATTATGATATGACAATATTTCTCTGATGATCTGAATTGAAAGTTGTTGTTATGGGCTTCACTG
The DNA here is from genome assembly GCA_945859785.2 of Tridacna gigas. Classification (NCBI taxonomy): domain Eukaryota; kingdom Metazoa; phylum Mollusca; class Bivalvia; order Cardiida; family Cardiidae; genus Tridacna; species Tridacna gigas. Next base: position 8,640,946 of record OX244029.2, on the reverse strand, counting down.
GGGCTATTTTTCTGAACGGTGAAAATCAGTATCAGACTGCAAAGAATACACAGTAGGGTTTGCAATTTTTGGGACCAACACTTTCTTTTATTTGTCTAGATATCTAGGCTAAACGTTCCTTGAATACTGTAATATTTATACGCTTTCAATAAAATCGAGCCGCGCTCTGGCAAAAGAGGGCTTAATGCATCTCCGTGATGGATGATACCAAGCAAGTCGACATGTTATTATGGATCTATCAAATCCATTTTGTCGAACAACTGTCTTAATCATGAGGTAGACTGGTCCCTTGACATACAAAAAAAAAAAAAAAAATAACCGATAGCGAAAAGTTTCGGCCCAGGTCAGCCTGCGCTGACTGCGCAGGCTGACCTGGTCGATACTTTTCGCAGATGCATTAAGCCCCTTTTCACAGAGCACGGCTCAATTGCTTTAAAAAAATTACTGACTATTAACGTTAATTACATATATGCTGCCGACGAATATACCTGTGACACACGCAAACCATCTACTATAACCATCCGATTCGCACGAAACTTGGCTTGAATTACACTATGCTGAGTGGGATACTGGACTGCCGAATGAATGATTTACATTACAGTATGTACTTTGGGACACTAGAATGATGGACGTGTGATACTTTACTTTGTACCTTTGGACACTGTGTGGACGAATGAATGATTTACATGACACTATGTATCTTCATTCGGCATACCTCGGGTGATCCGGTGGTCAAATCCCTCGGCTGTATCACGTAGCTTGATATGCACCTACACGGTACATTTCGCACATCTCCGGAAGCACACCGCTTTACCGTTATTGAAATTGTAAGGCTCCTCTTTAGAAAGAACGCATGAGTAAATTTTCTATCGTTATCTTTCTAAGAGTATTTCAGTCGGCAAACAGTCTGTACATTCAATTTATAGCGTGGTTTATCAATTCCGTTAGGAGCTTTCATCGACAGATCGATAGAAGTGAATAACTTCACAGTGGTTGTTCATGTCGTTGCTAAGCGATCTACAGGGGCGCCGCCATGTTTAAGATCATGTGATTGGTAGTTCAGAATGGAAGCCTCCCTTATACAGACGAGGTTAGATGTAGGTACGGAATCGGCCGAGTTGTGACGAGTGTATGTATCTTGGGACACTGGGCTGTCAAACGAGTGCTGTACATCACACAGAGTACCTTGGGAACCAGGCCGACGAACGAATTATTTACATTTTACTATGTATCTTGTGACACTAGGCTACCGAATCAATGATTTACATTTCAGTACGTGCCGTGGGACACTGGGCTGCCGAATGAATGATTAAGATTACACATTGTTCCTTGGGAAACTGGGCTGACGAGTGAGAGAGTTACATTTCAGTATGTACCGTGGGACACTGTTCTGCCGAATGACTGATTTACATTACATAGTGTAGCTTGGGAAACTGTACCTACGACTGAATGATTTTAAAACTATTTTATTCGTTCCACAACGACGCTGTAGTGGAACCTTCAAGCAAGGAATTGACAGGTTATGTATATTTGAGAACTTTTAACTTAATTTGAATTTTGATCAGTTGAAATGTCGACCGTGCTGTCAAGGCTAGACGTGTTAATTGGAGCCATCAACGAGGAGTCTTAAATCTAAACGTTTACAATACCCACCGTGCCTGGTTTTATCCCCCGGAAGTAGCTGACAGATGTAGTCGACGCCATCGTCTCCTATCTGGCAATCTGAAAGGTCAAGGTTCACAATACCCGGATGACGTAATAAGCTGTGCTGTAAAGTCTTCATACCACTGTCTCCTATTGAACTACCATGTAAGCTGTAGTACAGTAATGGAGCATTTAACTTAACCTGCTGAATAAATGAAACGCAAATTTCTACTCAATACTAAAAGCCCAAACATTGCGGTTTCAAAGTTGATTTCACCGGACAGAAAATAGCGTATCGGACTGTGTAGATCGAAGATCAGACTGCACGTTCTGTGCAGTCTGATCTTGATCTACACTGTCCGCAAAAGGTCAGTGAGTCGCGATAAGCAGCTTAAGGGTTAACTCTTAGGCTGCTAAGCGCGACTCAAGCACCTTTTCAAACGTGTGGTTTTGGGAAAAATATCTTCTTATCGGACAGTGTAGATCCTAGATCAGACTGCACGATCTGTGCAGTCTGATCTTGGATCAACACTGTCCGCAAAGGGTCCTTGAGTCGTACTAAGCAGCCTAAGCCTGGTTCACATAATGGAAATAGCATTTTAAAGAGAAGAAAAATTGCGGTGAAAGGCGAAAATGCTGGAAGTCATCATTTTAACTAAAACCTCCATCGGGCCTAGTCCAAACTCAGTATTTTGTGGGAAAGGGTTAAGTGACTGGTAAAGATAGTTTTGATTTTATTTTTGACCTTGTGCTGCTAAGCTGCTAAGCGCTACTCAAGGGCCTATTGCAGACAGTGTAGAGCAAGATCAGACTGCACAACAGAACGTGCTGTCTGATCTTTGATCTACACTGTCCGATAAGGAGATATCCCACCTCCTCGACAAAAGGAAAAACAAAACTTTTCAATAGCGATATTTCGGTTTTTGCAATCGGCTTTAAAGTTTTATCTAACTTATTCAGCAGGTTAAAGGTTTAAAAATCATAAGGAAAATTTCACATAGGTTTCATTCGATTCACCAAATCGATAGTCATAACGTTGCCCAGGTTTGTGGAAACCCGAAATAGCCTAATTACATTAGTATTGTATCCTATCATGAATATTTGATAGCTGAGGATTTCTCTCTACACCATTAATTCTTGAGTTCTGTCTAAAATTGTAGGCCAAAATACATAGGAATTAAGCCCTTAGGCTGCTAAGCGCGACTTGGGACGCTTCTGCGGACAGTGTAGATCAAGATCAGACTGCACAGAACGTGCAGTCTGATCTTTGATCTACACTCTCCGATACGGTATTGTCTTGAAGTCAACCTTGAGAATGCAATATTTGAGGTTTTACTATTGAGTGGAAATACTAGTATTCGTTTCATTTATTTAGCAGTTCAAGGCTTAAAAGGAATAAAGGAAAAAAAATTCACTATTAGTATTTCATTTCATTTTTGTATGAAGCTGGTGGCCAAAGTACATAGACAATAAAGTGGCAAGAAACACATGTGAACGTTCATAAAGGCCCGGAGTTGTAAATTTCTATTTGATTACTCTCAGTTGGCATATACTCTAAGTCCAAATTGTAGAGAAAGATTACAACAGTAGGTGGAAAACTTGATTTGTCAGTTTGTCAATTATATACTTTCTCTTCGTATTTTTCTGTTCGTTTGGGAAATAAGAAATTGCCATTGCAAAGTGGAATTCATTTTTTTATTAAAATTTTGTAATTCGTAATTTTGTAAGTGACGCTTCTTCGTCGTTGTCCAAAATACGGTTCGCACACTTTGAATACTTACTACAATCCAGAAAGAGACAGATTATCCTGTACTGCTTTTGCGACGGTCTGTACTCTGAAACTATCCACTACCACATCTACACACAAGCTGAGATGACGTAACGTGTAATTATGTCCAACGCGTTTTAGTATCTTTTTGTAGTCTTTGTCCGTAACGGTGCATTCTCGCAGGCACAATGCCTGGATTCTCTCGTTTTGAAGACGTTCACAGATCTTCTTTGTCGTCTCGCTGGAAATGTTCTCACCACAGTATTCAATGAACAAATGCATCGTAGTCTATTTAGGAAGATAACGATTTGCAACAACTGTTTTCAACCACGCTTTAAAATAGCCTGTTTGTGTTACAGTTTCGAAGTTCTGGCTGTACTACCTGTCTCAAACTGTCTTTCCGCAATGAAAAGTAAATCGCTTATACATGTAATACGACAATTTCTTACTATAGTTTGTATCCGGGGGTGGGGTGGGTGTGGTCACTATCCTCTGTCTTTGTACACTCTGTTTTTTGTTAAACGGAGAACAGTGACAGTGCTTTTAGAACTTTGATTTCAATTACAGCCAGCTTATTTACACAAGAATTACACAAGAAATGAATTCAACATTTTCAGTTGGCATATTGCAAAGTGAAAACTCTACCATGATTGGCTAGATAATCTCAAATGGCGGGCAACCGTCAACAAATATTAGATCGCTTGGTACCGTTTATAACCGAGAGTCCTATTTACCAACCGTTCTTAATTGCGATCTCGGTCTTATTCCAGGTATAGGGAGTAACACAATTTCTGATTGGCTAAACTGTTTGGTTGGTTTAGCCAATTAGAAATGACGTTACTTTCAAATTTAGAAAATTAAGAATGGTTGGTAAATACGGATAGGGGAAAGAGGTACATTATGTCTAAACAGCAACCTTTCAAAAACTAAGAAATGTCATTGAAATATTCAAGTACACATTCACACAAACGTTTCTCTTTTTCCATCTTTGTCAGTCATTGAGGATTTTTCTCTTTAACCCATTACCACACAATCCCGAGTTATAACGACTCTGGGAAATTTGACTTTTGAAAAACATTGTGGGAAAAAGAGAAAATGCTGGTAACCAGCATTTTCTCCTTTTCCCACAATGTTTTCTTACCTTTCAGAAACAAATCCAATCATTCGAGCCACATTGAATTTGTCGTCTGCAAATGCTTTCAATTTGGACCAGTCTCAAATATTGTCGTTTGGTAAAGACTTAATCAAACCGAAATAAAATATTGATGATTTAATAAGTCCGATGGTTAAAAAAAAAGAAAAAAAAAATGCTTAACACTGAGAAATTATCCCGCGAAGGACATGTTTGCTTCCACTCCAAGTACACATGGTACATTGTGGAATCCGGACTGTCATACAATACTGATGGTTTATTATTTATGTAGTGATCGATATTCCACCTGATAACTGATTTCTTGGGATTTCCTAACCACATATCGCGACTTAATCCTTTACTACAAAAAACCCGACGAGTATTAAAGACCTTGATGAAAAATTTTTTGAAAACATTGTGGAAAAAGAAGAAAATGCTGGTAACCAGCATATTTTTCCTTTTTCCAAAATGATTGACCCTTTCAAAGACAATTCCGTCCTTTAAGCCTCATTTACTTTGTGGTCTGTAGATGCTTCCAGTTTGGACCAGTCTAGACTTTTGTCGTTTGGTATAGATTTAAGTTGCTTTTGTGGACAGTGTAGATAAGGATCTGACTGCACACAATGTGCAGCCTGATCTTGATTATACACTGTTCAAGATTTTGAGATAAATAGGCTAAAACGGCCTTTGAACTGCGACGCACGTTTGGGCTTTCCTTCCCTTCCGCAACATTTCTTTCTCTCTGTAGATTTATGCGATATCAAGTTTGTTAACCCTTTACCGCGGAATCCCGACTTTGAACGACCCTGAAGAAAATGGCTTAAGAAAACGTTGTGGGAAAAGGAGGAAATGCTGTTTCCAGCATTTTCTCCTTTTCCCACAATGTTTTCTACCCTATCCGATACATGAATCACCATTTAAACTACATTTAATTTGTCGTCTGTAAATGCTTTCAATTTGGTCCAGTCTAAAACTTTGTCGTTTGGTAAAGACTTAACACTTTTCTGCCATAGATACATACTGCGAAGGTAAAAACAGTCGGATCACTTGATGATTTGAACTATGTATTGTTTTAGTGACACAGATCCTGTTCTCATACCATCGTTTCGCAGAATTCAGTATCTTAAAATGACTTACGGGAATAAAAGCTAACAATATATTAGGCATTGAACTGGAGCCGTTTAAAATGCTTCGTTTATGTGTCATATATATTTTCTCTTTCTGTTCTATTGCCTTTGGCGTCATACCACTGTTTTTTTTTTTTTGCTGAATTGAAGAAACATTGAAAATCACCATCTTTTGATCCTCTTCTGTACTGTTATTGGCACACCCAGTCTTATTGTTTTATTTCTATCAAATATATGTCTAGCTGCTGCAAAAGAAGCTAACAGCAACATCTCAACCGAATGCGTATTTTTCCCCACCTAAAACGTATACGACTACCTTTGAAAAATCACAGAGAAAAAAAGGCCCATCCGGGAAGCAGACCATTTCCCTCTGTGTGGTCATGATGAGTGATAACCCCTCTGTTCTGCTCTAAATTTGGAGAGCTACTTTTCATAAAACGACTGAATATTCAGGGGAGTTTACCGGAGAACTCACTGTAAGGACATTTGAAACAGTTATTTCTCTTCTTCAAAGCAGAAGAGGAGACAGTATGTCCCTGTTTTTAAACATGATATCATTAGCTCTGCTGGCAAAAGGCCCGAAGAGCTCATGTCATGGCGTAGTTTCTGTCTCCCGTCCGTATTTCCGTGCGTCCGTCAGTCTGTTTTTAGTTATGTCTGCATGTGATGTCGGATGTCCGAGAAACTTGCAGTTTCTTATTATCATCAATAGCTTTTGAAGGGGAAAAATAGCCATTAAAAGTCGAAAATTTACTTTTCCTATATACGCGATAAAATCGGCATTTTCGATTCGATTCCTTTTGAGACTTACATAGATTATCTTATCATCAAGGTTTGAGTCCTATTGAAAATAGAGAAATCCAATGATCACTTTAGGAAAAGCAGCCATTTGATGACTAGTCTTGTTGACTCAAGTTAGTCCACATTTTTGGCCGTATTTCTTTTCACTAACAAGCTTTAGTAGTATTTATGGCACTATGCCGGTCAAATTGCCTGCGGCACAATACAGGTCAGGCTTTGTCTTTGACAGGTCAGACTATTGTTAGAGGCCTTTGTCTTTTGGAGGTCAGACTGCCTGTGGCAGTATGACGTAATCTTGCATACCTTTGTCTGGCTTTCGTTGCCTCCCACCTGCCGAGGCTAGATGACAATTCCTAGCGTGTTTAGGCGCGTTTTGATAACAACGGATCAGACCGGCGCCCGATTGTATAGAACCGTCTGCAAAAATTCGCCATTAAAAATGCATGAGACCATTCTCTCAAAGAGGTCGCTCTACTAAAAATGCTTTTGTCTGTAAACGCTTTTACCCCCTTACCATTCAAAGTCTAGTTTTTGTATTTACTTTAATGAATAAAATCGTATGGTGTTTAACGCCGTTTTCAACATTTTTGTTGCACTTATGTCGCTGCGCCCAGTGCACCTATCCATGCTTTCCAGCAGTATCTTTTACCAGGGCATCATTTTCTTTCCAAGTCACTGACTGCTGTCTCACATAACCATTATTATGGTCAGCTGTGGTAGAGAAATAAATGCTGTCACAATGACTATTTTCAATCCTCGACCTAGCCAGGGATCGAAGCCACTACCCACCCCAAGTCCTGCACACTAGCTATTTAAGAGCTCAGCTTTTAGGTCCTCGCTTCTACATGGAAAAGTTTGCGAAAAACTTACTACGATCCCCAAATAGCGGTGGCATAATATAAAATTTCCTGTTAGTTTGATCATTAGCTTTCTAAGAAATTCAACTAGCTGATTTTTTTTATAATTCATGAGACCTTTCGATACTCTCCTGACAGAGTCGCATATCAAAATGATTTAATGTTTGAGAAATGTCGACACTCTTCCACGCGATGTCTGGCCAGATTGTATAATATCGTCTGCAAAAATTCAGACAAAGCATTCGCCTCTCATTAAAAATGCATGAGAAAATGTCGATACTCTTTTAAAATAGGTCGCCTTCCGCTGATTAAAATGCGTGATGTCTGGCGCGATTGTATAATATCGTCTGCAAAAATTCAGACAAAGCATTCGCCTCTCATTAAAAATGCATGAGAAATGTCGATACTCTTTTAAAATAGACCGCCTTCCGCTGAATAAAATGCGCGATGTCTGGCCCGATTGTATAGAATCGTCTTCAAAAATTCAGACAAAGCATTCGCCTCTCATTAAAAATGCATGAGAAATGTCGATGCTCTTATAAAATAGGTCGCTTTCCGCTGATTAAAATGCGTGATGTCTGGCGCGATTGTATAATATCGTCTGCAAAAATTCAGACAAAGCATTCGCCTCTCATTAAAAATGCATGAGAAATGTCGATACTCTTTTAAAATGGGTCGCCTTCCGCTGATTAAAATGCGAGATGTCTGGTGCGATGTATGGAATCGCCTGCAAAAATTCAGACAAAGCATTCGCCTCTCATTAAAAATGCATGGAATTTGTAAACACTTTATCAAACGCTTTTGTCTGTTAACTATATAAAAGGCAAACGTTTTGTAGATGAATGTACATTTTCGGGGGAATGTGAGAGTCTGTTATGTGATAGACATTTTTAAAATGAACATTTCAATATCAGATCATACTTATGAAAAGCATTTGTATAACGTATCCTATACGGGAGTTTCTTTTTTTTTCAGTAAAACTGTCTTGCTTAATGCACTTCGACTGTGTTTGGATTCTCCTGACAGGCAATATACTGTTGGAAGAAGAGTATATTTTCTAAAGCAATTTAGTTTTTACATAGGGGTTCTAGGTATCAATAAACAATTAAGTAATAAAGTAAAAGTTGTGTGCGTTAGAAATGGCCCAAAGTTTATTGTTGTAACAGCGTTTCCAGATCATTGATGTTGGAACCTCGATTATAGAAAGGTAAGTCCGTTTTACTTCACTTGTTTGTAAACGCTTATAACTCGTTACCATACAAACCCTGGTTTTTACGGTAGTGAGATAAAAGACTTTGAAAATTTAACGAGAACGGGGAGAAAATGAAAGCGTACAGGGGAAAAGAAGAAAGGTTCTTAATGTGCACAATCAAAATCTGCAGTAAATATGATAGTAAAATATGAATCGACTTACCTTTAAAGCGTTGTAATCTATCCCTTTTTACAATATAAAAACATATACACAGTTTTCCCGACACACACTCACACAAACACACACATAAACACTATTTCAACGAATTATAGGATTTTCTTTTTACATACATACATACATACATGTATTTACACAATTCCACATTTTGATCTACACTTGAATTATTGTATATTTGATTCCGTGATTGAAACCACGGGCATTCCGTTTGATCTATTTGTGGCAAATAAGTTTGCAGCAGCCATGAGACATGCAGTTGTTGTAAACCAAAAATTGTTATGTCTATTCCCAATTGGCAATATTGCATGTCCCATCTCGTCGATAATTGTTCCGGCACACTGTCTTTTTGAGTTCATATTACCACAAAAAATGTGTATTTCATTAAATTCAGGACCAGCATACTTTGTGAAGCCATTATCATTCGAATGTTTTTCAGGGTGTAAATAAATGTGTAATTCTTTTTTATCTGTATTTCTTCAATCGAGCTATAAGTTCTTTACTATATTTTACGAACGCATCATATGAATTCAGTTCATTTAAAGTGTAGAAAAAAGAATTAACCCTACAGATCATTACTTGGCATCGTTCATCAGTGAACGTGGGTGGTTGGTACGTGATGTCTTCTTTCACCCATTGTGACCCTGAAAAGTGAAATAAAGAGACTCGTATCTCTTTGCACGTGAATGGTCCTATCCCTGTTGTTAAAAGAAAATGTAAAGCTTCTATAAGGTTAATGTCTATCGTATGATACAGAACTATAATCTCCAGCAAATTGAGAATATCCATCCTTCAGTTTCAGTAAAAAGAAGAGGTGCCTAAAATTGAAGTAATTATGCTGAAACAAAATTCGTCAGTTTTTCTTTTCAAAATCCTCGATTTAACAATGTGCAACTTTTGTGCAATCAGACACTATTTGATATTAAATCTAAAGTGATTTTTCCGTTTTGAAAAATCTAAAACATCTGCAGAAAAACACCTGGCTTTTAATTTTTGCATAAATATGTACGTGTAAGTCTAATTTGTAACAATTGTTTACCTAATGTTACAAATTGCAATCAAGTTTTGAGTGATAAAATCTTTTTGAATTTACGCCGAACGTCGATTTTCAACTTTTATCTCTATCTGAGATAATTTGTCAGATAAAATGTCATTGAGCATGTTCTTATCATCTATGATCAAATTCAAATATGAATTTCGTTTAAAATGCGAGAAAAAATCCATTTTTTGACTAAAGAAATGACTTTAGCGGATGCCTTTTACCCCGATTTCATATATTGCATTCCATACTAGTGTTGCTATATTTCATTTTAAATCAAGAAATAAAAAAAAAATCGAATTAGGTATAGAGGTATTGGAGATCACTTGTCAGATAAAATGTCATTTAGCATGTTCTTATCATCTGTGATCAAATTCGAAAGTGAATTTCGTTTAAAACTCGAAAAAATCCATTTTCTGACTAAAGAAATGACTTTAGCGGATACCTTTTACCCCGATTTCATATATTAGATTCCATATTAGTGTCGCTATATTTCATTTTAAATCAAGAAATTAAAAAAAAAAAAAATCGAATTAGGTATAAAGGTGTTGGAGATCTCTTGTCAGATAAAATGTCATTGAGCTTGTTCATATCATCTATGATCGAATTTAAATATGACTTTCATTTAAAACACGATAAATCCATTTTCTGACTAGAGAAATGACTTCAGCGGATGTCTTTTACCCCGATTTCATATATTACATTACATACTACTGTCGCTATATTTCATTTTAAATCAAGAAATAAAAATTTTCGAATTAGGTATAAAGGTATTGGAGATCACTTGTCAGATAAAATGTCATTTAGCCTGTTCTTATCATCTATGATCAAATTCGAAAGTGAATTTCATTTAAAACACGATAAAATCCATTTTCTGACTAAAGAAATGACTTCAGCGGATGTCTTTTACCCCGATTTCATATATTACATTACATACTACTGTCGCTATATTTCATTTTAAATCAAGAAATAAAAAAAAATCGAATTAGGTATAAAGGTATTGGAGATCTCTTGTCAGATGAAATGTCATTGAGCCTGTTCTTATCATCTATGATCAAATTCGAAAGTGAATTTCATTTAAAACTCGAAAAAATCCATTTTCTGACTAAAGAAATGACTTCAGCGGATACCTTTTACCCCGATTTCATATATTAGATTCCATATTAGTGTCGCTATATTTCATTTTAAATCAAGAAATAAAAAAAGAAATCGAATTAGGTATAAAGGTGTTGGGGATCTCTTGTCAGATAAAATGTCATTGAGCTTGTTCATATCATCTATGATCGAATTTAAATATGACTTTCATTTAAAACACGATAAATCCATTTTCTGACTAGAGAAATGACTTCAGCGGATGTCTTTTACCCCGATTTCATATATTACATTACATACTACTGTCGCTATATTTCATTTTAAATCAAGAAATAAAAATTTTCGAATTAGGTATAAAGGTATTGGAGATCACTTGTCAGATAAAATGTCATTGAGCCTGTTCTTATCATCTATGATCAAATTCGAAAGTGAATTTCATTTAAAACACGATAAAATCCATTTTCTGACTAAAGAAATGACTTCAGCGGATGTCTTTTACCCCGATTTCATATATTACATTACATACTACTGTCGCTATATTTCATTTTAAATCAAGAAATAAAAATTTTCGAATTAGGTATAAAGGTATTGGAGATCTCTTGTCAGATAAAATGTCATTGAGCCTGTTCTTATCATCTATGATCAAATTCGAAAGTGAATTTCATTTAAAACACGATAAAATCCATTTTCTGACTAAAGAAATGACTTCAGCGGATGCCTTTTACGCCGATTTCATATATTGTATGCCTGTATTAAATTAGTATTAAGAATATATATAGAATAAATAAACTACAGATGCTACAGCAATGAGATTACAGAACGATGATGGCATATCTAAAAATAGCTCTTTCTCAAAACGAGGCTAATGGAGAGTATATAAGAAGACATGCTAGCTAACATACCTATTCTGTTTTCAGATTTCAATCGAGCAACATGGACGCTGTGGCTGAAATAATGGACGTTATGATAAACTCTTACACGGATCCAAATGAGCTTATGGACTTTGCAACGACCATGGGGATCCAGGATTCCGTGTCTGTAAGACTAAGACTTTTCCAGCTGAGACAGCAGGAATATGATAATGAGTTTATCGAAAAACAAATGGACTTGGTGCTGCAAACCCTAGGTGGACGGATCCACACTCTGGTTACTTTTAACGAGGAGGACATGGGCGTATCGCTAGAGTATGTACAAATACAGGAGGAAATTGATGGAGCTGTTAAAGCCCTTCTTTTTGATGACGATATGAACGAGACGGCAAGGTTGTGTTTGGAAGATGGTGATTGGGACGATCCATTTGTTCAGACAGGGGGAGGGGAAGAGCCACGGGCGGGACCCTCCGGCCTACAGAACGACAACAAACTGAAATACACAATGAGAAAGAAGGCCACCCGCACATATGCCAAAAATGCAGCAATAGATACAACATATCAAGTAAAATTGGACGAGCGGTACAATGGTCAGCGGTTAATAGACGTGAGGCAGGGTCTTCATGACATGATCCAGGCAGCCCTTAACGAGGCCCGAGGACACCTACAGGGGAATGATCTAGGTCGTGTCGTGATACATCACGATGCTTTGCACAACCCTGTTGTCGTCCCTTTACAGAAGTGGGATACCCTTGACGCTAATAGAGTTATGGAGATCCTCAAAAAGGTACTCAATAGTAACCAGGAACTTTCGATCAGTGAGACCTTTGATATAATAATAGGGACCATTGACCTACCTAAAGGAGGCACGCGAAAACATATCTTACGTATTAAAGGTGAAAACACTTCATTGGATTTAAAACGCTCGGTAGTGACTATTGAGAATGAAGATAAAATGTGTATGGCAAGGGCCATTGGAGTCAGCTGGGCAAAATTAAAGAGGTGTACCACGGAAGAATGGGAGGAGGTAACGAAAAACAGACAGGGAAAAAGTAGCTTGGAGTTGGTCTTAGAATATCAAAAAGTCCCCTTGTCTTACTATAACGACCTTGTCAACAAGAAGAAGAAACATCAAGGACAGCTGGCAAGGGCTCTGTGTAAGATGGCAGGCGTACCCATAGACCGAACAGCTAGTCTCAACGATGTGGAGGCGTTTGAGGAAATCCTAGGCGTACGCGTGATGGTCATCAGCGCTCGACTAGGCAATAAATTTATTACTAGTCCTAGCAGTGACGAGCGTCCCTGTATCTACGTGTACTTGGTGGACGACGACCACTTTCATGCCATAACAAACATCACCGGTTTTTTTAGCGACTCCTATTTTTGTGAAAAATGTCTCAAACACTATAGTAATAGGGAATATCACCAGTGTGCAGAAAAATGTATAGTGTGCAAGAGGGAACACTGTCCTAAAACGAACCAGACTCTGAGGTGCACAGATTGTAACATGGACTGCAGGTCAGATGATTGTTACAAACAACACAAGAAAGTACCCTTACACAAAAATGGAAGGAGAAAAGGTCAACCCAGCGGGCCTTCCCAGTGTGAAAAGTGGTGGAGGTGCTTCAGATGTTACATGGTAATAAGGACGGACATAAGGGAGAAGGAGGACCATGTGTGTGGGGAATACTTTTGTAAGACTTGTGAAAAGTATGTGTTGGACGATCATCAGTGTTATTTAAGAGCGAAAGAATGTAAGGACAAGTTTGTACCTAAATATATATTTTTTGATTTTGAGTGTAGTCAGGATGATATGAGTGAGTGCGAGAATGGATACATACCGCAAAAGAAAATAGAATGCGCAGATTGTCAACCATCACAGGTATGTAAGTCTTGTTCTAAGTGTAAAAACTGCAACACGTCATGGTGCGGTAGAGCTACGCATCGTCCCAACTTTGTCTTAGCTCATTCGGTATGCCCAAAATGTATTGACAATGAATTGACTCCCAAATCAGTATGTAAGAGATGCGGTAGCCGTTGTAAAAAATGTCAAAAAAATGTGGATGAGAAAGATTTGGGATCTTGTCCCGGGACATGTGGCTTCAGAGAAGTCACTTTCCAGGGACATGATACTGCTGAACAGTTTGGGCAATGGTTATTTACGGAACAACACGAGTACTGCAAGGTGGTGGCTCATAACATGAAAGGTTATGACGGTTACTTTCTGCTAGAGTACCTCGTTGATCAGTCATTACGGCCAGACAAAATTATTTACAACGGGTCCAAGATAATGTACATGACAGTAGAGCGAGACTTACATATCAAGGTAATAGACAGTCTTAACTTCTTACCCATGAAACTGTCAGCATTACCCAAAGCATTTGGTTTACATGAATTGAAAAAAGGGTGGTTCCCGCATTATTTTAATACCAGAGAGAATCAAAATTATGTTGGGCCCTACCCTGATGCTAAAGATTATGGTTACGATTTCATGGGTGAGAAAGAAAGAAGCGAGTTAGTAGAGTGGTTGAAACAGAGAAAGTGTGAAGTTTTTTATTTTAGAAAAGAGATGTTAGAATATTGTAGAAGTGATGTTGATATATTGAGACAAGCATGTTTGAAATTTAGACATTTGTTAATGAATGCAACGGGAGAAGAAAAAGAGGTCATAAATGGAAAGGGAAAGACTGAAAAAAGGTGGTTTGGGGCCGTAGATCCTTTCGACAGTGTCACGATTGCATCAGTATGCATGAATGTGTTTAGAAGTAAATTTCTAGAAGAAACGTGGAAGGTACAATTGAATGACAATGATGAATGGATCCCAGCCAAACTATGTGAGGGAGTGTTGTATGTACTGGTGAAAGATGAATGGGTGAGTGCAGCAAAATTGAAAGTCAAGGGTAAAGAGTTTGTAAGCACCCCGATAGCAAAGATTCCTCCCAGTGGATACAAAGAACAATACAGTAAGGTGTCAATTCAGTGGTTAGAGTGGCGATCGCGTACAGACCATGTACACATTCAGCATGCACTGAATGAAGGTGAAAAAAAGATACCAGGAACACGATACAAATTAGATGGATATTGTGAAGAAACACACACAGCATACGAGTACCACGGATGTGTGTTTCACGGATGCCCTGTGTGTTTCCCAGACAAACGAGAGGACAAGTATCAACCCCTCACCAATCAAACACTGAATGAATTGTATGCTCTGACTCTAAAAAAGAAAGCATACCTCGAGCAATTAGGCATGAAGTATGTGTGTATTTGGGACCATGACTTCAAAAAATTAAAGGACGAAAATGAAGCACTCAAAGAATGCATTGCACAATTAGATGTAGCTGACCGATTAGACCCAAGGGAGAGTTTCTTCGGAGGGCGCACTAATGCCAGTCAACTCTATTACAAAACCAAAGAACATGAACAGGTCAAATACGTAGACTTTACAAGTTTGTACCCTTGGGTGAACAAGTATTGTCGGTATCCCGTAGGTCACTCCGAAATCTTGACCAAAGACTTCGGGAACCTTGAGGAGTATTTTGGTATTGCCAAAATAAAGATATTACCCCCGAGAGGGCTGTATCATCCAGTCCTCCCCTATAGATCAAATGGCAAAGTGAAATTTCCTCTATGTCGTACCTGTGCGGATACCGAGAATCAAGATTCATGTACATGTTCTTCTGAAGACACGGTTTTAATTGGCACGTGGTGCATCCCCGAGATAAAAACGGCTCTAAGACTGGGTTACACACTAGAAAAAATATATGAAGTATACCACTGGGAGGAAACAACACAGTATGATCCTGAAACGGGTGATGGGGGGCTATTCGCCAAGTATATCAACACGTTTTTGAAATTTAAGCAAGAGGCGAGTAGCCCTCCTGATTGGGTCAAAACGAAACAAGACATGACAAAATACATGGAAGATTATCATAAAAAAGAGGGTGTATTGCTGGATCAAAACAGCATTGTAAAAAACCCTGGCAAAAGAGCTCTGGCCAAACTTTGTCTCAATAGCTTTTGGGGTAAGTTTGGACAGAGACTCAATATGCGTCAAACCAAAATATATCACGAGAGTCAAGCAAACTTATTTTTTCAAGTATTTTCTGATCCTACAAAAGAGCCTCTGAACTTTCATATACTCTCAAATGATATGATACAAATAGAGTGGATTTATAAACATGACTTTCAGCCCGAAGACAACAAAACAAACATTTACTTAGCGACCTTTACAACATATTGGGCCCGTTTAAAATTGTACGGTGTGCTTGAAAAATTGAATAAAAGAGTGTTGTACTACGACACGGACTCTGTCATTTACGTGAGTAGACCCGGAGAGTTTGATCCTCCCTTAGGGGACTACTTGGGTGAGTTGACGGATGAACTGGGGCAAGGAGAGCATATTGTAGAATTTGTGTCAGGAGGTCCAAAGAATTACGCATATAAGACCAGTACCAACGAGGAAACATGTAAGATCAGAGGGTTTACTTTGAACTACACTAATAGCAAACTAATCAATTTTGAAGCCGTGAAAGCTATAGTAACAGATTCAAAAAGCAGTTCAAATATTGTTGTAACCAACCCAAGTAAAAGATGTAGAGATAAAAGAAAGAGGAAATTGTATAATAGAGAAGAAAAGAAAAGTTATCAAATGGTGTATACAAAGCGAAGGAAACTAGACAATTATGACACTGTACCATATGGATATGACTGATGTATTTTTTGTCATTGCTGAGATTTATTTTTTTATTTTTTTTTTTTTCGTTTGTGGGTTGTTCAATGTCAATCATTTTTCAAAAAGTGTTAGTCATTTTTCAAAAAGTGTCACTCATTTTTCAAAAAGTGTCACCCATTTTTCAAAAAGTGTCACTCGTTTTTACGTTTTTATACTTTTACAGGTAAATTCCCATAGGGTCTGTTTCAAAAAGTGTCACTCATTTTCAAAAAAGTGTCACTCATTTTCAAAAAAAAGTGTCACTCATTTTCCAAAAAGTGTCACTCATTTTTCAAAAAGTGTCACTCATTTTCAAAAAAGTGTCACTCATTTTTCAAAAAGTGTCACCCATTTTTCAAAAAGTGTCACTCATTTTTACGTTTTTATACTTTAACAGGTAAATTCCCATAGGGTCTGTTTCAAAAAGTGTCACTCATTTTTCATAAAAGTGTCACTCATTTTCAAAAAAGTGTCACTCATTTTCAAAAAAGTGTCACTCATTTTACTAAAAGTGTCGCTTATTTTTCAAGATACCAACTGTTGTTTATTTTATTGTGTTAACGTGATAATTGTATTGCTTATAAATAAAAAATTGTAAGAATGAGTTTCTTTTTGTGTTTTGAGTTAATCTAGCGTAAGAATATGACAGAAACTCCCGAAAAAGAAACGTTTTTACGTTTCCCTAAACCTGACGAAGAAAGTCACAGTGACAAGTGGCATTTACTGGGCACCCGTGTCCCACAAGCAGAGATTGTCTACTTTTGTCAGATGATCATAGTGTACATCATTATTATTACGTCCATCATTAACCTATCCGTACAAAACGGGTCGACCGAGCTCTGGGTATCACTCTTGAATAGCAGTATCGGGTACGCTTTGCCTAACCCTAAACTTAAGAAATAATGGCCGTCCCTATTCCATTCGAACCATGTTCTAGTATGTGTATTAGCGGACAAACTGGTAGTGGTAAAACCCAATGGGTGTATCGCTTTTTGAAACAAGTAAACCTCATGTACGGACGAGACCCCCCTTCTCATATTCTGTATTGCTACAGTATCCACCAAGACTTGTTTGACGTCATGGAGAGTTCTATTCCAAACTTTAACAGTAAGCAAGGACTACCTACTGCAGAAGAATTGGATGACTTCACAAGAGACAAAAAACACAAGTTAATCATTTTAGACTACCTAATGCACGAGGTCATGCGGAGTAAAGAAATGGAGTTACTGTTCACCCAAGGCTGCCATCACAGAAAAGTATCGGTGATTATGATCACACAAAACTTATACCCTGGGGGTAAACATGCCAGAACTATTGCTTTGAATACCTGGTACCTGGTGCTTATGAAAAATATTCGTGACATATCTCAAGTAGGAGTGCTAGGACGCCAGCTTTATCCCGGTAAATCCGGAGTGTTTATGAAGGCTTACGAAGATGCCCTTAATACGAGACACGGTTATTTCATAGTGGACATGTCCCCTTACTCCGACGACAAGTACCATTTAAGGACTTGTATATTTCCCAACGAAGATCCTATTGTGTACCGTTTGACGTAAGAATGGAAATAAATAGCTTATAAGAATACAATATGGTACAACTAATTAAACAGCAACGTCACTTTTTATATTTAGTGGCCAACACTACAGCCGACCAGAGAAAAGCGCTTTTAAAAACTATTACCCGTCAACAACTAAGGGCGCTTAGTCAAATTGCGTACAACATTATCCGGTTCAAAGGCAGATTGACACTTACGGAAAAAGCCACCTTAAAACGGCAGAGACGCTTCATTTACTTGCTTGGAGATCGTAACACTGGGTTTGTTCAAAAGAAGGAAGCTATCCAGTATAAACAAGGTATTATCCATACATTGGTGAAGATCGCTTCAGTCTACTTACAACCCGTATTACAGTAATGGAGAAATATGTATTAGTGCCTTTCGAAAAGTTTGAGCGATTGAAAAAACTATCTGGGAGACAAGATGATCAGCAGAGAGAGGAAAGGGAAGATACCCCGAAAAAGAAGAATAAGAAATTAACACTATTTCCTCCGGGACGAGAAACGAAAGAAAGATATAGACTGGATTTCTTGTTGAATAACAACACGACAATTTTATGATTTTATATTTTTATTAACAGAATAATACAATAAAAGTATAAAAGAAGCCATGAGTCATTGTGTGTGTGTGTGTTTTTTTTTTTTAAATTATTATTTCCCTCCGTATTTATTGTATATACACATTTCTCGCTTTATCGATTGTAAGTATTTCTGGAAAGGTAGCGTACAGCAGCAGTGTCACACTTTCTGGTAAAGGTTTAGCAAATTTGATTTCCAAACGGCAAAGACCTCTTCTTTTTGTGTTGAAAGAATAGTAAGGATCGATATCCAGCACGTATAGGCAGTATCCTTGCTTGTACTCCTTGTATGTGATGTTGATATCATTTCTACAGGAAGTGAGGGTCTGATAACAGTCCGTGAAATGATTTCCTTCAAAATTAGGTTGCAAAGGTTGCGATGGTACGGATTGTCCATCAACGAAGAAACCGAGGTAACTGCAGTCATAATGTTTCAGGTTGAATGGGTTTGTTTTGTAGTCTCCGTTATATGAAACGCTCGGAACCGTCCCTATGATGATTTTGTTTGGCACCCTACCTTGAAATATATCGTCTGCGTGAAAACTATATTGTCCTTGTGCTATCGAGGTTGTTTTTATCTCTGAGCGGAAATAAGGATACATAGCGGGAGTGTCCTGAATCATTTTGTCGTGAGCCAGAAGCAAATCGTTCTGTAACTGCTGAATACAGAGCTTGAAACGGGCGTCAACGATTTGCACCTTGTAATTCGGAGTAAACGCATCTGTAATGATTCGAAAGGCATCGGATGCTTGCCAAAATTTAAGCCCCATTTGCACTCCGTTAATAAGCAACTTGGGTTGTTGAAACAAGTCCACCGGGATACTCCCTTCCAGATCTATAATTTTACCACCCTTGGTCTTTTCATATCTTTGGAATAAACCGGTATTTGATCCAGTTTTGGGGTCGCTATCGTCCAGATTCCGGTAATCCTTGTAAAATAATTGACTGGTCAGAAAAGCTTCCTGTATAGATCGATTGGTATTTAATAAGGTGTCAATGTAGGTCTTATACGGATGCGTGGTTCCGCTATTCGGGAGTGGTTTTTGTTGTAAATGAATGTCCAGCTGTCTGAAAATGGTGTGCAAGGGTAAGTTGATTAGTCCCAGCGTATCATCTTCTGACACGGGTGTACCGTCTTGTAAAGCGAGTCTCAATTTCAGCCTCAATTTACATTCCTTCAAGTTGATGTAGGCGCTGGCCTGTGGTGGTATATTAAATTCCAAGCTCGATGAAGAATCGGTTACCGGATTAATGGGTCGGAATTCGATCCAATCTTTCGATAACAAGGACGAATCTTTCGGGATCGGGTTAAATAACGATAATTCTTCACTGTGCTGCATTTTACTATTCATGCTAATTCTTCAAAATGCCCAGTCGGGATCTTTGCGATACGTTTTGTGAGTCTTCTTACGCTTGATGTTCTTACGATCTACGTCAACACCGTTCTTACGTTTTATCTGAGATTTTGCCCTGTCAACTACTTCGGCTAATGGGCTCACCATTTTTACCTGAGGCGTTTTGACCTTTTCAAGTTTTTCTTCCATATCTCGCAGCAGTTTATTCTTTTCTTCTAGTATTTTCTCCAAATTCCTTATTTGATCTGGGATGTGGTCTTTTGGTTTAAAATAGTTAATCCAATACTCCACATCTTCTTTGTACGGAACCCATTTCTGTAGTTTTGAATCAAACACATCTATGGAACCCATGATTTCTTGAAATGAAGGACACAGTGAAAATCGTTCGAATTCAAATCAATGGGTTTTAAATCTTCGCCTTTTAACGACAGCCTAATAGTGTTAAATTTCTTGACACTCACGGGTCTATAACGTCGATGAAGACATTCCGTAAATTTAAATTTCTTGTATCTTGTTTGGATTTCTATCTTGGTGAGAACGGGTTGTAACTTATTCCTGACAAACGTTTCCTCTATAATGTCACAATTCAAATACAACCGATTACTTCGAGGTGTAAAGTCGCAGGTCAATGACGATTCTACCAGAGCACATGACCAACTTCCTTCTAAAATATAGTCCTTAAAAAACTGGAACAAGAAATCTGCGTTATTCTTACGTATATCGATAGATTCTGCGCAATTTAAATACAGGTAAAACTCTGTCATTCTTCTCTCCTTGTTCTCAATTCGTCTAGTATAGTAGGAATGAGATAAACTGGGCGTAATAAAATGGGTATAAATGAATGAAATCGTCGAAGTAAAGTCTTCTTACGGCTAGATGAAACGTTATTTGAGCATAGTGTGCGTAACAATAGTCTCCTTCTTTCAAAAACTTGAACATCTCTTCTCATTGGATTAATGACTCCATTAAGTATACGTTTTGCCACGTCGATGATAGCCTTTAGTTGACGATTCGTTAAATTCTGCAGTAAATTCTTCCTTACATTTGTTTCGGTCTCTTGTAGGTGAAGTAAATAAGCGATTTGTAGATAGACTGTAGAGTGTTCCATGATTGAATAGGTTAAAATACTCATTCCTTCTTACGCCTATAGAGTTCGAGTTCAATTAGTGTAGGACAAACAACCTCGTCCTCTTTTTGTGAAGAGGTTACACCCGTTATGACCACTTTCCCTGTATGAAAACAACAAAAATGCACCCCTTCCCTTTTAAAGTTAAGAGAAGGAAATAATTCGGGTTCGTATACGACATCTCTATCGACAGACAAACGCTTCAAATCCAAATCCGAACTGAGGGTATGGCTCATAGACATGGTTAAAATTTTCACGTCCGATAAATTCACGGGATATCCACAATTCTGTAGCAGTCTCGCATATTTCCGTATTCGTTCGTACCCCTCTGTTTTACTCGAAACTTTACCGTTACAGTTGATAATACCGTTAGAGAACACTAAACAGTTTCCTCCAGCTTTTCTGTGCTGCCATATCAGTCCGGGGAATCGTGCTGGGTTATACCGCACATTCGTTATTTTGTAGCAGAGTTGTTTTAAATCAATAGGACAGTTGAGCTGAGCGCTGTAAAGCACGTTTGTGATGATCATGATCGTTTGATTGTCTAGACATAAATGATAGAACATTGCTAGTTTTCAGCCTCTTTTTTATGTTCTCGGTTGTTTACGAGTATTGCGTAATATCAGTTTCCGGTATCCAGCTGTCATACTTTTTTGGCCAGTGTAACCAGCGCACCAGGACTTCCTGTTTCTTATTGCGTGTCCTTCTTTTCAAAATTTTTTCGATGCTAAAGTCGGTACCGTCGTCAACGTTTATGGCTTGTAATTCTTGTTCGTAAAATGTACCATCAATTTCATCGTTGTCCCAGTCTACTAACGTGTAAATTAGAAGTCCTTGTCTTTTGAAACGTGATCTGATTTTGAAAATCTCCCCTGTCCATTTTTGCGAGTATTCTCTGTCAAATACGGACCTGATGTGCGACAATCGTACAGTCTGACCGATTTTATATTTGAATTTTTTTATAACGGGTTTTTCTCGTTTACTTCCTTTGGTTCTAATGAGATACTGTTGAAGACGACTTTCCCCTTCATTTTCCACGGAAATTGCTGCTGGGTTTTCTCCAAGACTCCTGTGGGTAGTGTGATTGTAACTATGTACAAAATGCTGTAAAATGTCAATGTATCTACTGGTTCTGTTTTTGAGCAGGTATCGAAAAATCTTGTGTTTTAGGGTTTTAATAACTCTTTCGGCGTAATTCGCTTTTGTTTCCGTATTATATGCGTACATATGATGTATACTTTGACTATTTAAATATTTATCTACTTCTTTGCTTCTAAATTCCATTCCTCGGTCCGTACGAATTGTGTTTGGCTTTTTGGGGCCTGTCAGTATACGTTTCAATGCCATGACTACATCAGCGCCTCGCTTACTCTTAACAGGTTGAGCATAAAGAAAACGAGAAAATACATCGATAACAATCAAAATGTATTTCACACCTTCGTTATGCTTCTGTAAATTGGCCATGTCCATAAGATCCATGTCCCATTGACTGTCGATGCCATTTACAATCACCCTGGAACGTTTAAAGCGGCGTCTAGCACCCCTGGTCAGAGAATACGCTTCTTGATTCTGCAACCATCGGCGTATTCTGTGTCTACCAATTTTGTATTTACCCTCGTCTTTAACATGTTGATAGAGTTTTTCAGGACCACCAAAGCTAGCGGGAGATTTAAAGTCAAAATACAAAGAAGACAAATATTGTTGCCAGTCAGACATATTTATTCATTTATTACATAGACATGCATACATTCTTACTACAGCAAATAGAAATAGTAAATAGAGAGGTTTCTTTCGTTTTCTATGTACAAGTCAACGTGCCTTTCAACACCCTTCGCGGCGTCTCTTCGCAATTGTCTGTATCTCAATCACAATTCGAAGTCATTCATTGTTGTCACAAATATAAGAATGAGCCCGAACATATTCACGTCGGTTTTAGAAAAAGGCTGAATTCAAAGCACTCCAGTTGTATGTAGAACCGTCACGGGACAATCTCCTATTGGTAGCAGACGCGTTTCGTTGTGTATCACACCTTAAAGTGATTTGACTCATGTATCCCGTCATTTTCAAGTATATACAGGATGGAGACCATTTCTCGTGCTCTTCCCAAGGATCGTCCTTTGCCTCCCATGACATTATGTTGACACCACAGGCAAAACACGTCACTTTATCTGTAGTACCGGTGTAAAAGAAGCCCGCTTTTGCTAATGACCATTTCTCAGGCTTTATTTGCTTCGACCAGTGTTCATACGTTTGTAGTCTATCTTCGCATAACATCAAGGCTGGCTTCGAATATGCAATCACTTTTGTAGAATCTTTGAACATGGTGTCAATTAGTGTGATGTTAATTCTGTCAATCGGTCCTATTTACCAGTTTCCGTTATCGTTAGGGTTACATTCAGAACACCGCAACGCCCCTAACTGGTTCATATGATCACTTTGAAGGTAGCAGGGAATGACAGCGTCCAACTCGGGTAGATTCCTACCAATCTCTGACACATGTTTTTTAAGAGCATTATATTCAGGGGGTCTTAAGCATATACCCTTTTTGGTCGGTACCACTTCATCGTCTGGTTTCCAATACTGTCTTATATCTACACAAACGCTGTTTTCACCGATACTGCAATAGACGTTTCCTCCTAGGTGAGCGCTGTATGCTCGTTTACCGTGTAATGCTTGATCAACAAACTCAGAGGCATCTATCAAATTCTTCTATCTCATAAGCGTAAGACTAATGCCTTTCTTAGTAGGTTTGTCTTCCTGCCATTCTCTGATATCGACTCTCAGTTCACCCCTCCATTCACTGACCTGTACGTAGCGTTCGTTACCGAGACTAAATTTACATCTAACCATGTTGCTGATTCGAGTGTCAAAACTCTTATGACTCCAGACACGAAATTCAGCTTTCTGATATAGTCACAAACTCTCTTCTGATTGGTCAGTTTGTTCTTCCATCTGACCAGTTGATTATTCGCTGCTCTGATCGGTTGTTATCAAAACGTGCCTGAACACGTTTCGAATTGGTAGTGAAAATGATAATGCTTTGTCTGAATTTTTGCAGACGATATTATACAATCGGGCGCCGGTCTGATCCGTTGTTATCAAAACGCGCCTAAACACGCTAGGAATTGTCATCTAGCCTCGGCAGGTGGGAGGCAACGAAAGCCAGACAAAGGTATGCAAGATTACGTCATACTGCCCCAGGCAGTCTGACCTCCAAAAGACAAAGGCCTCTAACAATAGTCTGACCTGTCAAAGACAAAGCCTGACCTTCATTGTGCCGCAGGCAATTTGACCGGCATAGTGCCATAAATACTACTAGCTTTCTTTTCAATACAATGAGTACAAAACCCTACACAGTACTACAAAACAACAATTTGAAGTAACACAACTTCTGATTGGCTAAACCATATGGTTTAGCCAATCAGAAGTTGTGTTACTTCAAATTTGGAAAATTTTGAAGAACAAGACCAAGAATGTTCTTAAGAATGGTTGGTGAAAACGGACCCAGGTTTTGAGAAATTATATTTTGATTGTTTTCCTTTTTGTTGAATTCGCCCTATATACCCTGCTTGACGGCGGTTCAAATCCTGTTCACACCCTCAAAAAAGTTGTAATTTTTTGGTCTCATCTTTACCATTGTAAATTAATGTAAAAAGCAAGAAAGTAGCCAAAATGTATTTTTTTTTTTATGTTTGAAAATTTGCTTGGCTTGGAAAAAAAGAAAAAAAACTTTTTGCCTAATTTTCAAAAATTTTCCTTTTTATTGAATTCGCCCTACATACCCTGCTTGACGGCGGTTCAAACCCTGTACAACCCTCAGAAAAGTTGTAATTTTTTGGTCTTATTTTTACCATTGTAAATTAATGTAAAAGCAAGAAAATGGCCAAAATTTAATTTCTTTGTCATCAAAATAAAAATTGCTTGGAAAAAAAGGAAAACTTTTTTCCTAATTTTCAAAAATTTGTTCGGGGGGAAAAAAGATTTTTTTTTTTTAAATTTAGGGGTTGGCGATTTTAACTCTAACAAAAAGAAATTTTTTTTATTTCGCTTGGAGTTGATGACTGAAAGGGAAAAATGATTTATTTCCATTGTTTCTTTTACATTAAGGTACACTGGTCAGTAACTGCCTGTAAAACCATCAGCTGCCATTTTGGTAGCAAATCACGTGACTTACAGGAAAAAGATAATAAACTGCGACAAAGCAACGTACTCTGCAAATTCGAGAACTTTTTCGATATATCAAAGTTTCGAGTGTTTTTATTTGATAATTCGAATACATTGACAGTTCGAAATGATTTCTTGATCTAACTATCTGTCGTTTTAATTATAATGAGTTTCATTCTTAAATTACACAAAATTAGTGATATTTATACAGTCAATTCAATTATCGTTAATCAGCGACCCAATATCGTTAATATTTCCTGTGGAAAGTAGCCTGCTCTGGTAGAAAACGACATCTCATTTAATACAAAAAAAAAAAAAACTAATCAACGCAATACCTGCGACAGGCATATTTTAGGTCTTCCAGTGGTCGACTTTGAAAAACATTGTGGCAAAAGGAGAAATTGCTCAGAACGAGCAGTTTCTCTTGTTTGCCACAATATTTTCGCCTGTGTTCATGTATGGAACGTTATTTCATGTTTATAATCTCTATGTTTACAAAGATATATGAGCCATGCTCTAGCAAAAGGGGGCTTAATGCATCTCCGTGATTTAGGATACCGAGCAAGTCATCACATAATTATGGATCTATAAAATCCATTTTGTCTAACAACTAACTGAAGCTTGAGGTACGCTGGTCCTTGGGCATACAGAAAATTGACCAATAACGAAAAGTTTCGGCCCAGGTCAGCCTGCGCGGACTGCGCAGGCTGACCTGGGTCGATACTTTTCGCAGATGCATTAAGCCCCCTTTTCACAGAGCAAGGCTCATGTGCATTTTTAAAAGTCGACTAACGCAGGGTTTAATTTTTCTAAAAAAAGATAATTAGACACGGAAACGGAACCGTAGAGCTGTATGATGAGAGACGGGTAATTACAAGAGACATAGAACTCTGCTGACCTTTATGATGTCACTGAAACGAACATTTTTAGTGCGTATATGTGAAAGACCGCGGAATCGAGTCGATCTTTTTTTTTTCATGTCAATTTCAACAATATTTCAGTTACATAATGACACTGTGAACTTCTCATTCGTAGTTAAGAAGCACGAATCGTTTGATATTCTCGTAGGGCCATCAAATTTCACGTTGCGATCCGATCTTGACTTTCGCCGTTCGAAAAAGAACAAAAAAAGACTATGTAGTGTTAGGTTAATTATTATCACTATTTCACAACGTCCCCCGCCTCCGAAATAAAAAAACCAACAAGTATTTTGAATTCATGAATACAAATTGAACCCTGGACCAGACGACAAATTTGGCTTATCCAAACTGAAATCAATCGCAGGCGAGAAAAATGAAATGTTGCTAAAAAAAAAATGAATTCGTGAAGGAAAGGATAGAAAACATGGTGGGAAAAAGAGAAAATGCTGGTTACCAGCATTTTCTCCTTTTCCCACAATGTTTTGAAAAGTCTTTTTCACAAGGATCGTTAAAAATTTGGACTGTCTGATAAAGGGGATAACTCTCTTCGTGTGAAATATATAAACTCAGACTTTCTACGGCAGAAAAATTGCAATCCACTTATACGTATAGGTTTGACCAAGGAAGCGGACGATTCGGATGGAAGATCAGACAGCACGTTTTAGTGCCACCTGATCTTGATCTATGCTGTCTGTAAAAACCATGTTTTCGCTTTAGGTGTCGAAAGGGTGAATCAAAATTGATCATGAATTTTTCTGACAGACCGAAAACCAAATTTTGACGCCGTTTCCATTCATGTTGACGATTAATTTTCGCAAACAAAACAAATTTTGTTTTTCTTGTCTCCGAAATTTCAAGCCGATGCCTTTCTGCTGACAAGGTTTCTATGACTGTTACCATCCCCGTTTTTTCTTCTCTATTTTATATCCTTTCCCCGTCTCTCCTGCTCCTTCGCAAACAAAACAAATTTTGTTTTTCTAGTCTCCTAAATTTCAAGACAATGCTTTTCTGCTGACTAGATTTCTTTGACTGTTACCATCCCCGTTTTTCGTGTCTGTTTTGTATCCTTTTCTCCTCCTTCTCTTTTTCCCCCCCTCCGTCCCTCTGTCTGTCTGTCTGTCTGTCTGCCCGTCCGTCCGTCCGTCTGTCTATTTCTCTCTCTTTCTCTCTCAGTGATTCATTATGTCAAGCATCCCATCACATAATTATGGATCCATAAAATCTATTTTGTTTAACAACCAACTGAATCATGAGGTAAACTGTCCTTTTACATGAAGAAAATTGTCCAGTAGCAAAAAGTTTCGACTCAGGTCAGCCTGCGCGAACCGTGCAGGCTGACCTGGGTCGATACTTTTTGCAGATGCATGAAACTCCTTTTCACAGAGTATAGCCCAAATAGAAATACAAACAATCCCTCTTTGTCAGTCTCAGAGTATCCCCCCCCCCCCCCCTTATTTCCGCAAATCTATAAAAACCGACTAACCATGTAACAGTTTTGCATCTACATATCATGTTCAGAGCCATATGAAAAAGTATTCTTGTCTTGAATTTCATTGCCCCTTCAGTCAAAGAACGTCAGACTGAATTTCTAAGAATAGACCCAGTTACTGCCTTTAATTGGACAATCGTATCTATGGCCGACAAATGCCAGATTCTTTTTATCGCATAACTGTATATCCAGAATTAATTGAAAAGTCGTTAGATCTCAGTGAAAAACCTACATATTTAAGGAGTGAAGAGAATCTTTTTTTTCATGGAGGTATGAAAAAAAAAAAAATCACACCTAAACCTAAAAGTGTGATTAGGTTTTTTTTTTTCATAGCTCCATGAAAAAAAAAAATCTCTTCATTCCTTATAATTTAATATTACAGACAACATAAACCCACGGAAATAATTCAAACTGCAATCATTTTCTTTATTTTTAGATATAACGTTGGAGTTTCTAAAGCCCCTTCCACTCATATTTGTATGGCGCAAGAATACAATAGGGAAGCAGTTTTCAGATCCCCAATACTAACGTGTCCTGAAAATCAACCAATAAAACGAAAGTAAATTAACACGGTAGTGTGTAGGACCTGCAATGTGTAACCTTCACTCTGAGTAGAAGCATGGTGAATATTGCAGTGGGAATTTATGATGGATTATTGACTCTCGTAACTTTCATTGTTGCATTGTTATATAATTTTTTTTCTTCATAAAATGATATTCAGGGCAAAAAAAAGCTAACTAATAAACTGGGGACTCTGTATAAAATTCTTTAAAAAAATGTGGAATATTGTATACATGTTTGTTTACATTAGTTTGACAGCTAAAGTAGTTCAGGCACAACGTGATTTTTTTTCATGGAGCTGTGAAATTTTTTTTTTCAGCCAATCAGAACTCGCCAATATTCATGAAAACAACTGATATTAAATTATTCATGAATGAGACCAACTCAGTGGTTTGACATAAGCGTACATTCGGAGCTTAAAATAGTTCAGAAGCAGCTGACATGTAATAACTTCATCTCATATCTGAAAATGGTAAAAACCTTAGCTTCAATTTCACAGTTGAGTCGACTGAGAAATTTGTGGCGGACGTTTTTTGGGGGGGAGGTGGGGGGAATAACGGGCAAGAATACAATGTTTTATCAAATGACATCACATAACGCTCCAATATAACGTTACAAAGTTTTGTCTCAAATGTTTGAAAGATAAGAAAATTAGTTACATATTCAATATGGCTTTATTACATTTTATTATACGGCAAACAAGGGGAGTTAATTTTTTCTTCACACCGTCTAACTGACTAAATCTGAAAAGCCGACGAATGTCAGAAACTTCTTATCGCGTAACGACATCACACGAATTATGTATGCATACGTGGGAGTTTCAATAAAAAAAACCCCGACACACCTCTCTGCAATTACTGTAAAGTGTCGTCATATATGACGTCAGATAACACTTACGTCTGACGTTTGTAGTGTGTAAGGTAATCTAACAGTTCCATTCGGCATAACTCCGGTGATCCAGTGATCAAATCCCTCGGCTGTATCACATAGCTTGATATGCACCTACACGGTACATTTCGCACGTCTCCGGAAGCACGCCGTTTTACCGTTATTGAAATTGTAAGGCTCCTCTTAAAAAAGAAAACATAAGTCAATTTTCTATCGTTATCTTTCTTAGAATATTTCAGTCGGCAAACAGTTTGTACATTCAACTTTTTAGAGTGATTTATCAGTTCCGTTGGGAACTTTAATCGACAGATCGATAGATCACGGTGAATAACTTCATCGTGGTTGTTCTTATCGTTGCTAAGCGATTTACAGGGGCGCCGCCATGTTTTAGATCATGTGATTGGTAGTTCAAAATGGAAGCCGCCTTTATACGGATGAGGTTAGATGTAGGTACGGAATCGGCCGAGCTGTGACGAGTGCTAACAGTTCGAAATGGCTATATTACACAGAAAACAAGGGAGATTATGTGATAAAAATGGTTCTAAAAAAATTGCGAAACGAAATTTGCTTGCCTTGTCCTTTAACCCTTTCCAAAGTAATTTCATACTGGTAAAAAAGAAAGTTACTCTTTAAAGAAAAAAAGACAAACTCTGTCCGGACTAAATAAGGACGAACTGAGTATTTAAGCCATTGATTTATCTGTTATCTCTTCACCAAACGAAAGAAAATGTGGACGTGTCCAAACTGAAAGCGTCTCCAGACGACAATTTAAACGTGAACTCAAATGATAGAACTTGTCTTTGATAGCGTAGAAAACATTATGGGAAGAGGAGAAAATGCTGTTTACCAGCATTTTCTCCTTTTTCCACACTGTTTTCAACAGGCTTCTCTCTGAGGGTCGTTTAAGATGGGGATTGTGTGGTAAAGAGTTAAACCCTGTCAGCACCAAAGACGATAACGAAGGCTTTTCGCAGACGGCTTATATCAAGACCAGACTGCACAGACAGAACATGCCGTCTGATCTTTGATGTATACCGTCTGCTTGTTAAGTCAAGCAAGTCAAAGAAACTTTCTGATTTTCAGTTGAACGTATTTTCAGCAGTCGAAAGAGGTCGAGTTTACATACATGTTTTTGGCGTTCAAAGTGTCTAGATATCGGTAAATACGACCCGCGTGCCCATTCTTTAATCAAGATCTATGTGTAAATCTACTGTAACCCTTTACCACACAATCCCAATTTTTAACGACCCTGAACAAGAAGGTTTTGGAAATCATTATTGGAAAAGGAGAAAATGCTGGTAACCAGCATTTTCTCCTTTTCCAACAATGTTTCCAACCCCATCAAGGATAGAAGTAGACATTTGAGCTACATTTTTTCTTGTCATCTGCAAATGCTTTCAGTTTAGTCAAGTACGAAATTTTGTCGTTTGGTAAAAAATTAGAAATCTCGTGAGTGTATTCGAAGCTTAATAGATAAGCTTCAGCACTTTATTTTCTGTATACGGCCTTTTTTTCCCGTCTTTCAGCAAACGACTTTTGAGAACATTGTGGCAAAAGGAAAAATTGCTCATTATGAGCATTTTTTTCTTTGCCACAATGTTTTCACATGCGTGTGCATGTTTAACCTTAATTTATGACGATTTCCGCTTTGTTAAAGGGGTGTTTTCAACTTCGCCTATTTGCTAAAGGAGGAATTCATTCAGAGTGTACATTTCTGAATAACCAAATCTGGCAAAATATCTTTTTGTTTTCATATGTATGTTTGTATTTATCAATGACTTATACGGACAATCCATGCTTTAAAGGTATATTTTCTGTTTCGCCTGATGCACATTTTTTTTGAGGAAGGAAGTTACTCAAAGAGCACATTTCTGAATAACCAAATCTGGCATAGATCTAATTAATATCTTCTTGTTTTCATATTTATGTATGTATTTAACGTTGATTAACCCTTTACCACACAATCCCGAGTTTTAACGACCCTGAGAAAGAGGCCTTTAAAAAAAAAAAAAAAAAAAAAACATTGCGGGAAAAGGAGAAAATGCTGGTAACCAGCATTTTCTCCTTTTCCCACAATGTTTTCTATCCTTCCCGAAGCAAATTTTAATTTTTGGGTCACATTTATTTTGTCGTCTGCAAATGCTTTCAATTTGGACTAGTCTAAATTTTCGTCGTTTGGTAAAGAGTTAATGATGATAATCCCTATCTTAACCCTTTACCAAACGACAAAATTTTAGACTGGTCCAAATTGAAAGCCAAAGCATTTGCAGACGACGAAATAAATGTTATCAAAAAATTGAAGTTTGTTTTGGGAAGGGTAGAAAACATTGTGGGAAAAAGGAGAAAATGCTGGCAACCAGCATTTTCTCCTTTTCCCACAATGTTTTCAAAAAGCTTCTTTCTTAGGGTCGTTAAAAGTCGGGAATGTGTGGTGAAAGGTTAAAGGGATATTTTCGGTTTCGCTTTCTAGAGAGAAACTTATTCAAGGAGGAAATAACCCAAAGAGTACGTTTCTGAATGACCAGTACATTGCATAGGTCTCATATCTTTTTGTATTTATATGTATGTCTGTACTCAACAATGATTACTGATGATCTATATATTACAGGGATGTTTTCAGTTTCGTCATCAGGAGGCAAATTTGTTCAAAACCTGAAGAAATTACTCATAGAGCATAGTTCTCAATAACAAAATCCGGCATTATATCACTTTTCCTCCAGTGTATTCTCTACTATAAATTAAAGCGAACTTGAATAAGAGCGAGGCCAAGACATAATTATGAATTAAAGTGACACGCAACTGTATTTCATTTCTTTGTCTGCAAGTTCGCCAAGACCCCGTAGCTCAGCGGTAGCGTACAGGACTTGAGAACAGGAGGTCGCTGGTTCGATCCCAGGCTTGGCCAATTTCTTTCCGAGGATTGATGATAGTCATCGCGACAGGATTCATTCCTCTCTCACCGCTGACCATTGTTTCGGCGGTGGTTATGTGGGAAAGCAGCCAGTGGCTTGGAAAGAATATTGTGCGGAGTACTGGTAAAAAGAAACTCCAGGAAAGCATGGATAGGTGCACTGGCCGCCGTGATATAACTGAAATAATGTTGAAAACGGCGTTAAACACCAAACAATGAATGAATGAATGTCTGCAAGTTCGGCTTTAAAACTGAGTTATAGACAAAAATACGTGTCATTAATACTTCCTGCAAAGTTTCTTGACCCTTAAGGTGCCAATAACAACTATAGTTGCTTCTGCGGCCAGTGTAGATCAAGATCAGACAGCACAAAACATGCTCTTTGATCTTGGTTAAAGCCGTCCGCAATGACGAGACATTCTGGCTAAAAACATTGGAACAAGGGCCTGTATTCCCCAACCACTGTTAGTTCCATTCTTGGTCTTCATCCTAGATTTAGAAAATGGTTTAGCCAATCAAAAGTTGTATTACTTTCACATTTAGAAAATTCTTGAGAATAAGAATAAGAATGTTCTTAATGGTTGGTGAATACGGACATAGTCATTTGTGCGTTTTTTCCAGACTGAAAATTTATCCTTTGGTTTACTTGCCACACTAAAGGCTAAGATCACGTGACAAAAATTTAGATTAGTCAAAATTCAAAGCATTTGCAACTCAAAAATCAAAGGTAGCTCATATAATGGAACTTACCTTTGATTTATTGGTAAACATCATGGGAAAAGGAAAAAAAAAAAAAAGTTACCAGCATTTTATCTTTTTCCCACAATGTATTCAAAAGTCTTCTTTCCAAGGGTCGTTAAAACTCGGAATTGTGTGGTAAAGCCTAATGGTCAACAGGAGACCAATTACGTTAATACTGCTATAGAATTAGATTGCGAAAAAGACATTTAAAAACACATTAACCCTTCTCGCGCCAAATATAATCTAAGTCATACTCTGGCGAAAGGGGCCTAAATGCATCTCCGTGATGCATGACACCGAGCAAGTCATCACATGATCATGGATCCATAAAGTCCATTTTGTCTAACAACCGACTGAATAATGAACCTAGACTGGTCCTTTGACATACAGAAAAGTGACCAATAGTGAAAAGTTTCGGCCCAGGTCAGCCTGCGCGGACTGCGCAGGCTGACCCTAGTCGATACTTTTCACAGATGCATTAAGTACCCTTTTCAGAGCATGGCTCAAATCATAAAACCTACCTCTTTCGACGTTTGAAAACACAATCCACAGAAACTCTAAAAAGTTTTTTTTTTTATCTTACAGGCTTAATTTAATAAGCGGATGAAATTGATCCAAGATCAGACTGCTCGTTCTGTGCAGTCTGATCCTGAAACTATGCCGTCCATGAAACCAAAAGCACCACATGCGGGTGCCAACGCTCGGCTACGGTCGCTTGACTTTTAGTGAAAATTCTAAAAAGGGGCATAACTGTGTAAAAAAATACTTTGATGGTTACCTGCTCTTGTCGTATTGGTTCCCCTATTGATAGTTAACACCTTGCCCAAGTTAGAAGCAAACAAGTTGGCTTCTTTAAGAAAGAAGCCAAGAGAGGTCGGCATCAATGTTTTCATATACATGTACTTCAATATATTTTGGTACATGTAAATAAACACGTAAGGCATTAAATGAATGAGGAAAAAAATACTTGTTGCTAAGGTCTATTCAGTTCTAAGTAAACACTTAGTCGTACTGAACTGGTCCCAGTATACATATTACAACTGGCACAGGCTATTGTGTTGATGCTTTTCATTGGCTACAGGAATATCATTGAAGAGCCAATCGGAGCATCTTTCACATTTCCAGTTCGGCAGTATAGCTAACATAGCGATTTTTTGCACAATTTGAAATTAGTAATCGAAACAAAATGAATATTAGCAGAAATTCACTTTAAAAGGTGATACCATATATACAATCATTTATTTGAGAGTTCAAAATTATCGGAAATTCTACAGCACAAGAAGAGAGAGTGACCTCTCCTGAATCTCGCGATATCGCTGTTCTAAAAATAGACGGGCAGTATCCTGCCCGTTTTCAGTAGCCTGTACCGATCCCTATGTACACTTGCTGTATCAGGGGAGGTAACCAATCTACAGTCGTACCTTCGTAAAACCGCTGCGTAGAAACCTCTTATGCATTACACGACAGTCACATAATCTTCTTCCCGCGTTCTTTCTCTTTTTAAACGATTTATTTTTTTCTTTTTGTTTAAATTTATTTGTTTAATGAAAAAATACAATTATTGGAGAGGTCATTTGTAATCAAATCAATACAACAAATCTTTTGTTTTTTTGAAATGCGTCATATAAAAACAAACCACGTGTATTTCCCATTTCAGTTTTTGATTTCGGTTTATTTACAAAATCATGACGATACAGACTGTGTATCAGAACAATTTCGCAAAAGAAATGCATTTAGACAGCAATTTCTGAGGCAGTCTGCCTTTTAAACTCACCACTGTTGGAGAGGTCCAATGACCTCTCCAGTAATCTTCAGTAATAACAGAGATATCAGGAGAGGTCTGATGACCTCCCCAGTAATCTTCATTAATAACAGAGATATCAGGAGAGGTCTGATGACCTCTCCAGTAATCTTCAGTAATAACAGAGATATCAGGAGAGGTCTGATGACCTCACCAGTAATCTTCATTAATAACAGAGATATCAGGAGAGGTCTGATGACCTCTCCAGTAATCTTCAGTAATAACAGAGATATCAGGAGAGGTCTGATGACCTCACCAGTAATCTTCAGTAATAACAGAGATGTCAGGAGAGGTCTGATGACCTCACCAGTAATCTTCAGTAATAACAGAGATATCACAAAATGTCAAATTTGTCGCACGACGACGACGCAGACGACGACGCAGACGACGAGTACGACGCCAGGACTACGACTATACCTCGAGGCTTTCCTCGAAAACAGCCAGGCTTGTAACTGTTTTCGTCAAAGGCACTGAAAGGATGATTAAATAGAATGTACTTCAGCTTGGCCGCTAAATCCACTTTTTTTTCCAAATGGAAAGCAATACTTGAGCCACGCTCTGTGAAAAGGAAGCTTAATGCATTTGCGAAAAGTATCGACCCAGGTCAGCCTGCGCAGTCCGCGCAGGCTGACCTGGACCGAAACTTTTCGCTATTGGTTAATTTTCTGTATGTCTAAAGAAAGGTCTATCTCATTATTCAGTCGATTGTTAAAAAAGTGGCTATTATGTGATGGCTTGATTGGTATCATGGATCACAGAGATGCATTAAGCCCCCTCTTGCCAGAGAGTGGCTCACTCGTATAGAATGTTCCTTAGACTGTGAAGCACGAATTTAATGGCATTTGTTGAGGGTGTAGATAAGATCAGACTGCACGTAACGTAGTCTGACATATATAATTTACAGTGTCTAATATTTTCTATGTACCCAAAGCAACCTTAATATTGTGATACTCGTCTTTGAATCCTTTCTCCTGATTGATAAAATTTCCGTCCCATTTATGTGTTGTTTTATGACTTATAGAAATGAGTCATGCTGTGTGCAAAGGTGGATTAACGCATATGCAAAAAAAGTATCCACCCATGTCAGCCTGCGCGGGCTGCGCAGGTTCCGCGCAGGCTGACATTGGTTGAAACTTTTTTTTTTCTATTTGCTAATTCTTAGGTCCTTTTACCGGATTGAGAAATGTCCTTCCCATTTATGTGTTGTTCTGTGAGTTATTTCTAAAATGAGCCATGCTTTGTGAAATGGTGGTTTAATGCATTTGCAGAAAGTGTCGACATATGTCAAGCTGGGCAGTCCGCGTAGGCGAAACTTTTTGCTTCGAGTAAATTTTTCTGCACATCAACGAGACCATTCCACTTAATGTTTCATCCGGTTTTTGAACAAAATGAGTCTATGTTGAATGCGACAGCTTGTTGGTATAACGATTTACGAAGAGGCATCAAATCCCATTTCCCAGAGCACTACTCTACTATACACAGTAAAATTAGTGTTGCACGCCCCTGTGTTTTTACTGGGTTTGATTTTTCTAATGTGAATGATATGAAATGGGGAGGACATTAGAACCTGACTGCTGCTTACTCCAAACCAGCCTGTTGCTTCTGAAATGAACTGAACTAAGGTATCCATTGATCTTATGGCAACAGCTACTAATCGAGCTGTTTCAGTCTCTTGTGAGGGGTATGAGACGAAGACTGCAAGCTGTTTTGCAAGCCCTGGGCCGAAGTACGCAATATTGACTGATTGTGTGTGCCCATTCTCTGGTCACTTTCAAGCTGTCGTATGTTCTGTTTCGACTGTAAATTCCCAGTTTTAACCAACTTTAAAATCTTCTCGTTTTGCTTAAGTTCGAAAGCAATATCTAAGCAAAACATTCTTACTTATCATGAGGTCAAGGGATACCTCAGTTCAGTTCATTTCACAGGCAAAATACCGGTCTGTTGGTGTATGCAGCAGCCGGATTCTAATTTCTACCCAATTGGATATTATTTACTCCAGAAAATCAAACCCGGTAAAAAATACAGAGGGTGCAGAACTTTTTTTTTTTACTGTGTATATTTACGATTATTTTATTTATCAAAACTGAAAGCATTTGCAGAAGACAAAATAAATGTGACTCAAAAATCGAAACTTGTTGTTGGAAGGGTAGAAAACATTGTTGGGGGAAAAAGTAGAAGATGCTTGTTACCCGTATTTCTGACAATGAAATGCCTTCTTCACTGCCGTTTGAACTCGGGATTGTGCTGTAAAGGGTCATTTATATTCGGTTTATAACATCGATAGATAGTTTTTGTTTTCATTACATGCAGGGTAATATTCGTTCTACAGTGTCCGAATGTCTAAGGAATTCTTGCTGAATGACAGCACTGATCTATTTTAAACATTTTGTATTTTTTATACGGACTAAAATGTTCACTGTATAATTGAGGCATGCTCTGTGAAAAGGGGGCTTAATGCATCTGCAAACAGTATCAACCCATGTCAGCCTGCGCAGTCCGCGCAGGCTGACAAGAGTCGAAACTTTTTGATACTGAATAATTTTCTGCATGTCCAAGGATCATTCTACCTCGCGATTCAGTCGGTTGTCAGACAAAATGGATTTTATGGATCCATAATTATGTGATGACTTGCTTGTTAAAATTCATTACGGAGATGCATTAAGCCCCCTTTTGCCAAAGCACGGCGCATATTCCTTTGGTATAACCAAAATGGTTTGTATAGATCCGTAATAATGTGATGACTTGTTCGAGCATGGCATTTTGGTATTATCAGCTCTTTGAGTTTGACTTCGTTTGTTGTTTTATGTCGATTTCAGCAATTTTAGCAATATCACAGCGGCAGCGTCCTTGTTTGTCCTCTCTGGTTTACATCAGATCTAACTTTCTGAGTTAGTATTTGTGGATGGTGTTTTACGTCGCTTTTAAACATTTTTAGTATTGTTGCTGAGACAGTGCATTTCTGTATTCAATAAATACTATGGTAAGGTTATGCAGTGCCTTGCCTAAGGTCACTGCAGCGTAACCACGCCTCAAGATGCCTGATTATATATCTCACTCCTTCACCCTTGACCAAGCAATCCAGGTTTTTTTATGATCCTGAGTAAAACGGTCTTTGAACGCATTGTTGAACAAGGAGAAAATGCTGGTAACCAGCATTTTCTCCTTTTCCAACAATGTTTTCTACCCTTTCAAACACACATCTCATCATTTGAGCCAAATCTTATTTGTCATTTACAAATGAACCTTGCTCTGGCAAAAAGGAGCTTAATGAATCTCCGTGATGCATGATACAAATCAAGTCATCACATGATCATGGATCCATAAGATACCGTTTTGTCTAACAACCAACTGTATCACAAGGTAGACTGGTCCTTTGACATATAGAAAATTGACCTATAGTGAAAAGTTTCGGCCCAGGTCAGCCTGCGCGGATTGCGCAGGCTGACCTGAATCGATATTTTTCGCAGATGCATTACGCCCCCTTTTCACAGAGCATGGCTCAAAAGCTTTAAGTATGGACGATTCTAAAGTTTTGGTCATCCGTTAAAGAGTTTAACACTGAAATCCCAGGAGACCCAACTGACTTGTACTGGTAGAAAAATATAATTATGTCTAGACAAGGGGACTTATTTTCAGAATGTCTGAAGCTCTCTGAAGACATCCCGCTTGACAGTAATTAAAAATTAGGTTAGCGTAAATTGCTCTAGTTATTACAAATTTTTCACGAATTACACGTAGCGCGTCGACATTTATTATTCATGTTTCGATAATGGGTAATTTTGTTAGAGTGAAAAGATACTTGTGTCGTTTAACACAGGCCAAATAGCAGTAGAGGACACTTTTAGCTGAGAAGAAAATATGGGAGATCAGTTTGTTAATTGCCGAGTTACGAAACATGAGTTACAGAAATTGTTATAAATAGTATCTGACACGGGTAGGCATTTGAGATAAATTCTATAACACGAGTCTAGAAAAAAAATGCTATTAAGCGAGCCTTTGGCGAGCTTAAC
Source organism: Tridacna gigas (assembly GCA_945859785.2). NCBI lineage: Eukaryota > Metazoa > Mollusca > Bivalvia > Cardiida > Cardiidae > Tridacna > Tridacna gigas. The sequence goes on along the minus strand of OX244029.2, from coordinate 8,602,379 downwards.
CCTTTACCGCACGATGCCGCCTTTTAACGACCTTAGGAAAGAAGCCTTCTGAAAACATTGTGGGAAAAGGAGAAAATGCTGGTAACCAGCATTTTCTCCTTTTCCCACAATGTTTTCTGCCCTATGAAAGAAAAATTGCACCATTTGAGCCACATTGAAATTGCCGTCTGCAAATGCTTTCAATTTGGACAAAGCTAAAATTTTGTCGTCCGGTAAAGGCTTTATAACAGTTTTATAACTACGAGTTTTATCTCAAAAGCCAACGATGGTCAGATTTTCCTTATCACATGACTGTATCTCAAGAATTATAGTTAATGATTTCTTAAAACGCAGGCCTACATGTGCATGGGTATTGAAATTTACACAAATTGTAGATCTAGTTCTGTCTATTCGCATCTTTTACAGGTGTGTTCATCACGGACCAAAATAAGTTCCAAAGAAATTTGCAGCTTTATCACGATTGTAAATTTTGACATTAATGTCACAGAGCTAGAGAAATCTGGGTCATTGATTACAGAGCTATAGCCAAATGTAGCAGTATTAGGTTATCTCAACTGTGTGTAAGATTAGACAAATAAATTTCTCTGCCAGCATCTTCGTAAGCCAAGGTCACGATCATTACGTGGATCTTACCCCTTGGCTGATCGAATCGAAATTTGTTCGCACGGCGACCCGCCACCTCCTGGACTTTGATTGTTATCACCCCTAGATTTACGTCATCGAAAACCAGTTAAACGTCGCGTAACATAACTCTTTCGGCATTTCGTTGACTATGGCCAAAGACTTTTTTTTTACATTTCTATGATCTGTTAAGCGCTTCGGTGTTGTTGTTTTAACGGGGGTCCTTGACAATTGGCCACTAAGGTTTGGTCTAATTAAAGTTTGTTCAGCATGCTTTCTCTGTAATTCGCCATTAATTGACTGCTTTCCAGATCACAAACTTGACAGACTATTTATCAAGTCAAAATCTATTTTCGAAATCGTGTTAGATTTTGCGACGCAAAAGCCACACGCATACTTTGACAGTCCATCATCTGGTGTTGGATGTATCCTAAAACTTTTAATTGATTTGTGGCAGTGAATGTTAACCCTTTCCCAATCGACAAATTTTAGACTGGTCCAAATTGAAAGAGTTTGCAGTCGACAATTTTAAGTTTGATGAAAATGACAAAGTTCTCCAGAAGGGTAGAAAACACTGTGGGAGAAGGAGAAATTGCTCGTTACGAGCAATTTCTCCTTTTCCCGCAGTGTTTTCAAAAGACTTGTACTGCAGACACGTAAAAACCAGGGCTTGTTTGGGAAAGGGTTAAAGAAAATATTGTTCGTCTGTATTTTGTTGGTTACAATTCCCTGCATATCAGACAATTTTCTCCTGTGGTCATTTTTATTTACGTTCTGCTGATGTTGGATAGAAAATATAACGCGCTATTGGATTGGTGCTTCCAGCCCTGACTGCAACCAATGATTACACGTATCGCGAGGCTAACAAAGTTCGACTCAATCAGCCAAGGGGTAAGATCCACGTAGTCCTATTTATAAGCCCCTACATACGTTATTTTTTATTCTGACATTCATCATGTACGTAGGGTCTTACTGGCTCCTTCATGGTTTCCTTTAGCAAACTCCGACATCGAATTTTGTCGCTGTTTGAACAGCAAATTTGGATACTTTCAAGTGAACTTGTTCAATAAAATATACATCAGAAGTAAGATAAATGAATAATTTCTCGATTGAAAAAGGATATTTGTCCAAAACTTGCCTATTTATGAGCTAAATCCATTCCGATTCAACACCACTCTGTTTTGTTATGAATTACCGTGGAAGAGATATGATTGTTCCGAATGAACTGTCATGTGCGGGTCAATGCAACTTACAGAACGGTATTATGTCTTTTTTTAAAACGAAATTTTGTTCGCTTCGGTCTTGTTTGATTATTGGAACAGATTTCGTTTATAAACTTAAAGTCACTTCTTACTTGTTACGCAACCGTCTGCATGACTGAAAAACATGGCGGCGACTCTGTCGGCAATCTCACTTGCGAGTGATTTTATTGAATTCTGAATGAATCTGCCTATTATTTATCAAGACAGCGGCTGAATATTTTCAAAAAAAGTTCTTCCTACAGGTAAATGAAGTTCTCTTTTGTTATAATACTGGTTTTAGACAGATCAGATTTGCTACATAGAACTGAATGGGACCCGTTTAGACGTTACATGCAATAAGAAAAATCAAATGTGAAATGTCCGATGATAAATGTTGAAAGGTAAATAAGCATGTATACGTCTAAATATTTGGACTAAGATCCACGTAGTGATCGTCACCTTGGCTTGCGAAGATGCTCTGCCAGTGACTAACATTAGGACCGACCGTACAATAACAGATTTTCATCTTGACAATAATTTCCATACTTTTAAATGGTATGATTTAAAATCAAATACACTTTAACACCCACTTTGTTTACTTTTGGCAGATATTGTTGCTTTAAGTCTTTCGGCGCCAAATGTACAAACTTGACCTCTTTCGACGGCTATGAAATACAATCCACTCTAACTCAGAAATATTTTCATTCTGTAGGCTTGTCTAAAGAAGCGGACGGCATAGATCCAAGATCAGACTGCACAGAACGTGCAGTCTGATCTTGGACCTATGCCGTTCGCATTAATTCCTGTTTTCGCCTATGGCGCTGCATAGGTTGAACGTCTGTATGAGCTTCTATGCAATTAGTTGTCTGTCGGTAACAGGGGTGAACGGGTCCATCTTTTATTCAAACTTCTATTACTGTATTGTCCGGCTGCCAAACCTAATAATTCCTGCGGTCATCTCGGATTTCAGCTTCCTAACTTAGGAGCATTTCGTCAGAATGTCACGTTTTGGACATTTAGGGTGATTATGTAAACTCGATTACCAAGTGCAATATTTGTGAAACCGTCAATGGCCGAGGAGTGGTGACCTCATGTTTGACAGGTTACATAACAAATAAACTGACATGTTGTTGCCCCTCACACATGGTTAGAATTAGGAAAGTGTTCGTCTTCGTTTAGAGACTCTCAGACCTATATGGTAAACAAACGTGCATGTTTACTTTAACAGCGATATGATGTCACTAGTAGGACAGATAAATGTCCCCAATGCGATTTTTGTTTTTTACGGGTCGCATGCGGGTACAGAGACGATCGCAAAAAAAAAATGGGAGAAATCACTGTACAGATTTTCTGCGCACGTTTAAACACATTTTTTTACAAAATGACGACTAAAGTACAATTTTAATTCACCTGTTGCTTGTGTATCCATTAATCCTTCGTTGAAAATACTTGTTATTTTCCACTTAAACGCTAATAGACACAACATGGCTGCCAAACACAATAACTCTCGTTCGTTTTTCCGAAATTCACAAGTTACAAATGACTTCTAAAAGCGCGTTAGGCAAACAATAAATAATTTATCCTTGGCCATGTGTGTCACTAAAATTATTGCATTTTGCTGCAGTACAGACTAAACCGACGAAACAGAAAGCCAGTACAGCGCCGCTGCATTTTCTCCCGGAAAATTCGTGGTGGACCTGGGACATTGCGGTGCTCAACAAATGTCCGAATATGGAAATAAAGATAGTAAACGTCTCATTATTGACACTAGTGACTCCTGTATACTGAAATGGCGTTTTTGTGTCATTTGTATGTGCATAAAACAACAACATTAACAACGGTGACGACATCAACAACAACACAGAACGAGCAAGTACTAGAAAAATAAACCCAATGAAGTCATTGGTAAGTATAGTTGGCCGCTGCGATAAAACTGAAATAATGTTGGAAAAGGCATTGAACACCAAAGAAAGAAGGAAATCGATCAACACTGTATTAAGCTTTGATTTCTCCTGGCCACCGCGATGAAAATGAAATAATGTTAGTTTGGATTACCTGCCCCTACCACTACGTTACGGGTCAGGCAAAGCAATAATGGCGGCCTCCTAGGTGTCCCCAAGCGTTCCCCTACATGCTTACCCGTTTTCCCCAATTTCATGTGATCCAGTTTGAATAAAATAAGAGATCATTGATTACTAAATCTAAACCGTGCTCTTTGGGTATGGTTTAAATATAAATTTGACTATGAATCATTTTAATAGTAGCCCTGTTTTCGGACGTTATATAGATCCATTGACATTTCGGATACTTGAAACATTTCTGATATGTGGTTTTTCTCGCTAAATAAGAACGACACGTACAAAAAACTCTCTGCCATTACTTTATTGCAAGTGATCTGTTTTGAATTCAGCCTATGATCCGATCTGATCATGTGAAATAACAATATCCCGTCTCCTCTGCATATTACCTACAGGGGCCGCCATTCTTGTGCTTTGCCTGACGCACTCTTGTAGTACGGCGGGGTACCAGACTAAAATAATGTTGGAAAGGCGTTAAACGCAAAAGAAAGAGAGAAATCTATTAACCCTTAAGCTGTTAAGCCCGACTCGCTGACCTTTTGCGGACAGTGTAGATCAAGATCAGACTACACAGAACGTGCAGTCTGATCTTGGATCTACACTGTCCGATAAGGAGATATTGTTCTGCCAAAAAATAAGTTTGAAATAACATTATTTGGATTTTTACTATCGGCTTGAAAGTTTTATTTCTTTTATTTAGCAGGATACGGGTTAATACTGTATTAAACCTTGATTTCTGGAGGTGAAAAATGAATCTCGTCATTTCATTTAGAGTTACCAGGCGACAAAATTTAAGACTTGTCCGTCCTGAAAGCATTTGCAGACGGCAATTTAAATGTGGCTCAAAAGATTTGATTTGTCTTTAACAGGGTAGAAAACATCGTGGAAAAAAGACGAAAATGCTGGTTACCAGCACTTTCTCCTTTCCTCACGATGTTTTTAACCCTTTCCCAAACAAGCCCTGGTTTTCACGTGTCTGCAGTACAAGTCTTTTGAAAACACTGTGTAACGAGCAATTTCTCCTTCTCCCACAGTGTTTTCTACCCTTCTGGAGAACTTTCTGTCATTTTCATCAAATTCAAAATTGTCGTCTGCAAACTCTTTCAATTTGGACCAGTCTAAAATTTATCGTTTGGGAAAGGGTTAAAAGTGTTTACACTTAGGGACGGAATTTTTGGTAAGGGTTAATTGATAGACTTTTATAGCGTATTGGCTAAGATTGTCTTGACCTTATTAAACAAATGCCGTTATAAATCACGTGCCCGCCGAGAGTTTGCGAGTAGAAATAGTAAATAACTTCCTCTCTCTCTTTCGTATGACATTTCGTCATCAACGAACAGCTGAGGCTAAAGAAGTTTAATATTTCTCTTTCGGTTGAGTTCATAGGTACTTTTTTTTTTGACAAACTTCGCACTCTGTTACCGAATATACAAGACAAGGTATCCAAATGTCTCGAACACGACCCCCTGTCATTTATCAGTATTTTTCACATTTTTTCACATACATGTATTTTTGAATTGGAATGAGAAAAAAAAGTTACTTTATCCTCTTCTATGTTAATTTATCTTTGAACTGATACTGTGGGTAGAATAAATGGAAAAAAAATGAAGAGAATTAGACGGTTCACAACTTTGGAGAAGGAGAATGTTTGTTCCTCTTCCAACCATGAAATGGAAATTTGGATACCATGATGAATGAATTGAACAACTCTGATTGGTCAATACTATTTTCAACGGCTCGTCGTTCTTTCGATTGTTGAGTTCTATTGATCCATCAGATTCGTTCAACACGTTCCCCCGCGGTATTAAAATTTCCAGTTCCGTTTTTGAAGACAGATTACCGCAAAACACAAAAGTTTTTGAAGACAGATTACCGCAAAACACAATAAAAGTGATCACTTTTTTCCATTCCGGTTTAGAAAAATAAGAAAAATACTAAAAAAAAAAGAGGCAATGTCCGGCATGTAGTACAGTTGAACACCTTGTCTCATGATTGAGCCATGCTTGTTGAAAAAAGGGGCTGGGGGCGGGATTAATGCATCTGCAAGAAGTATCGACCCAGGTCAGTCTCCGCAGTCTGCGCAGGCTGACCTGGGTCGATACTTTTTGCTATCGGTCAATCTTGTTAATGTCAAAGAACCAGTGTACCTCATGATTCATGGGGAAGGGAGGGCCAGATAGACAAACGGACAGAACCACTACATATAACAATCAAAGCGTTGAAAACACTGATGTGGCATTTGTCAAGGAGGCCATCGTGTGGAATTAATAATTCGAAAAATAAACAACAGAAATAGTTTCAAAATAGTTTGAAAGTCAACCTACTATATAGTCATGCAAAATCCGATAGAGAAGGCCGTAATCTTGTGGACGAGCAAGTCCAGGTGAACAAGCTCTGGGACGAATAAGCCCAGGAACGAATTGGCTTTGGGAGGAACAAGCACAGTATGTGTGTATCATTACGCCACTATTGAATGCCACAGCGGATCAAGCTATTTTCGATAAAAAAGGAAGTATTTCCACGATCGATGGTCTAATCCAATTTACTGTAATACGCTATTGTCAATTTCATATCTGAGTGCAATCGAAACACTTATTTGTCTCAGAAAAATTGATTTTAATTGGGTTTACTTCCTTCGGTTCTGCACAAAGTACGATACATGATTTTCAAAATGCCGTATTGAACTCATAGTGGCATTGTCTTCGACAAATGCCCCAAAAAAGGACAGTTCTTTGGGAGGAAAGGGAAATTTGGAGCCATCTAGGAGCCCTAAAAATGATGAATCTGCATGTAAGGTTATCTGACTGACAGTAAACAAGATGGAAGTAAGGCGTCGTTTTATTCTTTATTCATTAAGAACACTTTTATAACATCCATAGATAGACACTAAAATAATTTATTGAACCGTTTGACAAAAATCATGTAAATTAATGGGCCTATATTCACTAACCATTCTTACTTACATTCTTGATCTAATTTCAAATTTTGAAAGTAACACAATCTCTGATTGGCTAAACCATTTGTTTTAGCAAATCAGACATTGAGGTATTTTGACATTAAGAAAACTTTTGGCAATAACTCTTAAATTTCAAAGTAACGCAACCCTTGACTGGCTAAACTGTTTGGTTTAAGACAGTGCTTTACTTTGGATTTAGACAATTCTTAATAAAAAGATAGGACTGCTATTTAGAATGGTTGGTGTTTATGGTCCCTGGTATCTTGTTGGTTTCTTGGATGTTTAGAATTAAATAGGATTGACAACATTGTGGGAAAAGGAAAACTTTCGTTTGCTTAAGGGGGTCTATTTAAATTTTCATAATTCTAAATCTAGTGATTAGTGCGACAATAGCATCAATACGTAAGAAAGAGAAATTTATGTAAGAAAACGTTTTTCAAATGATATTTGCTTTCACTGGATAGCATTTTAAGATTTCACGCAAACATTTTGCAAATGCTTGCTGGAATGTCACATTGTCAATGACTAATTGATTGACCGATTGTATTTAACGCCGTTTTCAATTTTATTTCAGTTATATCGCTGCAGCCAGTGCACCGATCCATGCTTTCCTGGACTCCGCACAATATTCTTTTCTAAGCCGCTGGCTGCTTTCCCACATAACCATCGTCGAAACAATGGTCAGCGGTGAGAGAGGAATGAATCCGGTTGCAATGACTATCATCAATCCTTGGAAAGAAATTGGCAGAGCCGGGGATCGAACCAGCGACCTTTACTCTACAAGTCCTGTACTCTACCGACGGAGCTACCGAAGCTCGGCTCACATTGTTAATAAAACGTGTCGAATATGTGTGGTGGGATTGAAATAGATATAACCACATAATATCGGGGCACGGTTTCACGAAAAAACTTAAGTCTGTTAGTTTACTGAAATCTGCAAACAGAATAATTGTTCGACTTACCTTTAGTTTATCATTCCAGATGAATTCCACTTACGTTAGCAGACTTATGTAACATTCTCAAGGCCAGTGTTGACACAACGTTTCGAGCTTATCTCAGCAAAATAAAGGGCTTAAGTCTGTTAACTGAGAACTGTACGAAGTACTAGTATAAAAAAAAAAAAATCTCCAGGAAAGCATGGATAGGTGCGCGTACCGGCCGCGATATAACTAAAATAGCATTGAAATCGGCGTAAAATGCCATACAAACAACAAACGAACAAAGTTCTTTTTCTTGTTAAACATTGCCCCTTACCAGATGTCAAAATCAAAATTTACTCTAGTCCAAAGTGCAGATGACTAAACAAATGCTGCAAGCTGCTTCAGTGATGAGGTTTGCCTTTAAAAGGGTAGAAAACATTGTGAGAAAAGGAGAAAATGCTGGTTAACAACATTGTCTCCTTTTCCCATGTTTCAACCCTTCGCCCGCCCCTCCCCTCTTTCTCTATGGATTGTTAAACTAAGAGATTGTATATTAACCCTTAGGCTGCTAAGCGCGACTCGCTGACTTTTTACGGACCGTGTAGATCAAGATCAGACTGCACAGAACGTGCAGACTGACCTTGGATCTACACTGCCCGATACGAAGATACTTTTCCTCAAAATGTACCTTTGAAACAGCAACATTTGGGTTTTTACTATCCGCTTAAAAAAAATCATTTCATTTATTTAGCAGGAAAGGGTGAAAGGTAAAAGGTAAATGCTGCCCGAAAATGGCAAAGACCTTAACCAGCAGAAATTCTAAATAAGAAATCAGATACAATATGCGTAATTTGCAGGATTCCGTGAAAACAGCACCAACAATGCAGAATAGGCCTATTGCGTAATTTTGTTTTCTTACATAAATCTTAATTTCTGAATCACTGGGGTAAGAAGAAAATCCATAAAAAAGGAATGCAAATAGAGTGAAATTTTGACAGAGAATATATCCTAAACAGCTACTGGATTGTGTCAAATGAGCGCCTAATCGCATCAAAGTGTCAAAGAAAACAATTGTCTGCTCTGAAAAAAACAGTAGAAAATACAATAATGACGTCGGACATCTAGTTTGTTCGTATGTGCTTAACATCATTTCATTCAGGCCGTTCTAAACATTATTTCAGATATATAGCAGCGTCCAGTGCATCTATCCATGCCTTTCTGAAGTTTCTTTACCAGTACTTCGCACAATATTCTTCCCAAGCCACTGGCTGCTCTCCCACTTAATTGTCGTCGAAACCAGACATAACGGGCCATAAATAAACTGTGAAAAAATAGTACAATTAAGCAGTGCTACCTTCTGCAGTCGATCTTTTTACCCTTGAAGTATGACAGTTCTGAAGACATTGTGGCAATAGGAGACATTTCTCGTGATAAGCATTTTGTCCTTTTTGCAAAAACCTATCTCGCACACACGTATATTTAACCCAAATTTACGTTGATTATTTATAGTTTACAGGGATTTCTATAGTTTACAAGGATTTCTATAGTTTACATGGATTTCTGAAATATCGTCTGCTACAAAATTGTTTCTAGAGGTCATGTATGAGTAATTCGGGCGACTACCCTGTATTGCTAAACCCATTAACAAAGAAATGTGAAAACATTGTGTCAAAAGGAGAAATTGGTTGTAATGAAAAAAAAAAATGATTATCTGTATGATGAAAAAAATCTGCAGTTTGTAATGTGAGTGTGAAAAAAAAAAGAATAACTTTTCAACGATAATCCGAGCACTCCGTTATTCCGAACTAGTTTCAAGACCTGTCGGTTTCATTTTGAATGTTTCTGTGTAAGACTGTTCCAATGAACCCTTAACCTAAATAAGTAAAAACCCAAATGTTGTTATTTCAAAGTTATATTTTAGGGGGGGAATACATGCGTGTCGGACATTGTAGATCCAAGATCAGACTGCACGTTCTGTGCAGTCTGATCTTGATTTACACTGTCCTCAAAAGACTTACAAGAACCTGCCAGTACTGGTGAAGACCAGGAAATTCATAAGTAAAAAGCTTATGTCCTTCATTTTTAAAACTGTTGAAAACTACTTGAAAGATCAGTCGGTCGGTCGGTCGCCCAACCAGCTAGCCAGCCAGCCAGCCAACGAACCAACCAACCAACCGACCAAACAATCAACGAAACAACCAACAAACCAAACAACCAATCAGCCAGTCAATCAATCAAATAAATGAATACCCTGTATGACTGACTTTTGCAAATTGACGAAGGGGAGATATAAATCATAGGTTTGAAAACACAGAAGTTTAAAGAGACATCTTTACAGCCAGAGAGAGAGAGAGAGAGAAATCAACCATGTAAACATAGATGACTATATAAACTATGATAACTATGTAAGAAAAGATAGATTACCAATGTGTGTGGTGTAAAAAGGTAGAGAAACTCTAGGGATTTGTTCTCATTTACAACCGGAAACGACAACAGTGTTTTCTGTGAAGGCCTCCAGAAAATGAAATACATTTTCTGTCCGTCCAATAATTTGTGCAACCTTGCAACCGTGAGGGGCTTCATTTGGCATGAAGATACAAAAATGACTTTAGTTTCATAAAAGATGAAATAGGTTAAAAACTGGCTGAAAACGAGTACAGATGCATCTTTAAGAGCTACCCTTATTATATTGCGAACAAGATAGGTCTAAGATCAGCAGGGCACGTATTTACCAACCATTCTAAATCGCATTTTTGACTAATTCTATTAACTGTTAGACACTAAAACAGTTTCTGATTGGCTTACAAAACTATTTCGTTTAGCCAATCAAAAATTGCGTTACTTCGAAATCTAGTTATACTTGGGAGTTAGAATCCGGATCAGAATAGTTGGTAGAGACGACCCTAAAACTGCAAATCCCTTGCATTTTGACCCTCCTGTCAATGACGTGCCCGAACTTTTTACCAAACGGCAAAATTCTTTACCAAATGGCAAGACTTTACACTCTTTGTAATTTAACGCCGTTGCAGACCTCACTAATTAAATGTGGCTCAGTTGGTGAAATCTGGCTCTAAAAGGGTAGAAAACATCGTGGGAAAAAGGAGAAAATGCTGGTTACCAGCATTTTCTCCTTTTCCCACAATGTTTTCAAAAGGCGTCGCCTTTTGGGTCGCTAAAACTCGGAATTGTGTAGAAAAGGGTAAATGAGGTTCACTGATAAAGTCGAACCAGTTAAAAGGGCCATCCCCTCAAAGGTCTCCGTGATTGATAAACTCAGAAATGCCTCCGAAATCTTTCTACAACCCTCGAAGACACGAGAATTTTTCGTCGTAGCTGAATGTGCCGGTTTTCGACCTTCTCCGTGTTGATATGATCGAATGAATAAACAACTATTTATTACTCGAACAAATTGACCTGAAATTGACCTCTATGTAATGAATAATTAGACAGTGAATATTTTTATCATCGCGTATAATCGGACAGTACAGAAATACTCTTAACGGTAAATGTCGGGTCTGACCCTTTCATTGCCAAAGTCAAAATAAACAGCTTTCAAGATCAGACTTCACAGAAAGCGCATCTTAGATCAATGTCATCCGCCACGTATTAACAATTTAGACCATCAAAATCATGTTTATTTCTGGTATTTTTAGAATTCTTTTGAGACACAATAAATCTATTAGCCGCATCAAGAGCTGAACATCGTTCATATAGTTTCGCATTCAAACGACAAAAGCCGAAGCTAAGTTTGGACAGTAATTCAAGCCTATAATATATGGTAATTTATATGGTCATTTATTTCATATCAATTTGTTCGGGTAATACCACTGGTAAAAAATGTGGACATGTTTATCCTTAGGGCCCCTTCGGGCCTATTTGCGGGAAAATGTACGTCGTATATCTTTTTCTTTTAAAACAGATATTTCTTCTTTAGCGTCAGAGCAGATTAAAGTTCAGCATGAACGAAACGTGCAGTCTGATCTATCTTGGAGCCTAACCGTTCGGTTCTTGATTCTCAAAGGTGACCAAAGACACTGTAAATTGGTTCTGGAACTGTATTTTGAGCAGTCAAAAAGAATTGGAAAAAAAATTTTTTTAGTTTGGCTGTAATATTTACTGTCTACACAATTTATTTGAGTCATGCTCTGCGAAAAGGGGGCTTGATGCATCTCCGAAAAGTATCGACCAAGGTCAGCCTACACAGTCCATGCTGGCTGACCTAGGTCAAAACTTTTTTCTACGTGTAAATTTTCTGCATATCCAAGGACCATTCTACCTCATGATTCAGTCGGTTTTTAGACTAACTGGATTTTATGGATTCATAATTATGTTACGACTTGCTTGGTATAATTTATCACGGAGATGCATTAAACCCCCTTTTCCAAGAGCCACGCTCATCCTTAGATCGGAACTGATGTTCAGAGGACTGGAGCATTTCTTCCGGATTATCTCTTTAATTCTATGGGATTATCGGGGTCCATGTCCGGGTTCTCCATTCCGAGTTTCATATACACACAAATATAATCGAACACTTTCTTCCAGGCGTCCGACACTTGTTTGGAATAGGCATCTCTCATCACGCTTTGGAGTCCATAATGTAACGACGGCCAGAGTTTCTGAAATGAGAATATAGTGGCATGAATCGATTTACCACATTATGACATTATTTAACTATTTGCCAAACAATCCCGGGATTTTAAGCGACCCCAAAGATGAAAATTTTTAAAAACATTTTGGAAAAAGGAGAAAATACTGGTTACCAGTATTTTCATTTTCTCCTTTTGCCACAATGTTCCCTATCCCGTCAACATTTGAGCTATGTATGACTTGTCGTCTGCAAGAGCTTCAAATTTGGACAAGTCTAAAATTTTGTCGTTTGGCATAGAGTTAACATGTCCAGATACAAGACTTAATTTCATTTTATGAGCAGACGTCAGGGTTGTATTCACCAACCATTCTTAAGAACATTCTTAGTCTTATTATCCAAGATTTTCTAATTTGAACGTAACACAACTTCTGATTGACTAACCAAATGGTTTAGCTAATCAGAAATTGCGTTTCATTCAAATTTAGAAACTACCGGAGAATAAGGCTGAGTACGTTGAACCCATTGCAACAAGATCCATTCCTCTGTCACCTTTGGTCATTGTTCCGACAATTGCTATGTGGAAAAGCAGCCCCTGACTTTAGAGGAATATTGTGAGAAGTACTCACAAAGAAAGCATGGACAGGAGGTTGCAATATAACTGAAACAATGTTGAAAACGGCCTTAAACACCATACAAACAAACTAAGCACTTCAGAACAGGGTCCGTATTCACCAACCATTCTTCAGAACGGTCTTAGACTTATTCTTTAAGATTTTCCAAGTTTGAAAGTAACACACCTTCTGATTGGCTAAACCAGATGGTTTAGCCAATCAGAAGGTGTGTTACTTTCAAATTTGGAAATTTGTGGAGAACAAGACCAAGAATGTTATTAAGAATGGTTGGTGAATACGGACCCAGGTCTATGTCTTTGACGAGGCGACAGAAGCTAGTTCTGCTATGCACTATTCCGATTGAATCCAGTGTTGTATCCAACTATCTATACCTCTATTGTATAATATGATAAATGTTTTGTAAAAATGTGATTTAATACGTCTACAAGAAGTATCGACTCATGTCAGCCTGCGCAGTAAGCGCAGGCTGACATAGTCCAATACTTTTTGCATTTGGTAAACAAAGTTTCGGCATGTCAAAGGACCATTCTACAACTTGGTTTAGCCACTTTTTTCCGGACAAAATGGAACATTACTATGTGACGACATGCTTGGCTTGATGCATTCCTTCTTCGCTAGCAAAGGGTGTCGATCACTACTTTGCGCTTTTCACCCTTGGCTGATCAAGTCAAATTTTGTAATCCCTGCAATGCGTCGCCAACTCGATTTTGATAGTTATCACCCCTGGAATTACATCATCGAAAACCAATCAAACGTCGTGTAACGTAACCCTTTCGGTAAAATCCAAACACATATTTTGACAGTACATCATCTAGAGTGGGAATGTATCCTAGAAGTAGATAATAAGAGGTTTGTTCCGAGACTTTTAGTTTGGGCCCTCCCTATATCTTTTTAAAAAAAATCGGGATAAAACGCGATCGCTCTTCCTATAGTACTCCCATACCCGCGATACTACTTTCTTAAAGTATTCTCATACCCCGCGATACTATTTTTTCTTTTAAAAAGAAAATAGTACTTCCGTACGCGCGCTACTATTTTTAAAAATTTTATAACTCGCTAAAGTTATAAAATTTTTGAAAATTCCTAAAATTTTTTCGGGTTAAAAGCGAGAAATGGAAGATCTAACAGAATGGTTGGCCTTACATAATAGCTACGAAGTCGCGTTTAACGAATACTTGGAAAATAAAAATTGCATAACGAAGGGCGAGTTAGATTTAGTTTTGACTGCCCGCGTAAAAATGGCGAAAAAGTTATTAAGTAAAAAAAATTTACGAAGAGTTAAAAAAAAAAAATGATAATAAAGCATATTATAATGATAAAGGAAGAAAAATTTTTAGCGAAAATCAGTGATATAATATAAAAAATTTATAACTTTAGCGAGTTATAAATTTTTTTTTTTTTACTTTCTTGATACGTGGGATACCCCACCCATCGGAGATACTTTTTATTTTAGGCAAAACCGTTTTTTTACGATCAAAAACGAAACTCGAGATAATTCCGAATTTCAGAAAAAGGTATCTCAGGAGGTATCTTTAAATAATAGTGAGATTGAACGGATGCGCGAGTACGCAAGAATAATGCGTGAAGAAGAATTTTTGTGGCGAGAACGAAGAGCGAGAGAATTGTATAATAGACGTAACGGTATCTCTTCTTTTCGAGAGGAAGAATGCGTTATTTGCCAAAACTCGAAACCGAATATAATGTTTTGTGATTGCGGACATATATGTATTTGCGAGAAGTGTAATGATACGCATAAACTAGAAAAATGCCCCGTCTGTAGAGAATCGACGAAAATGAAACGTAAAATAGAATTTTAGAATAGTTAGACGAAAATTTATAACACATTGTGTTATAAATTTATTATTTTACTTAATTCTACGATGTCCCCAAGCGAGGGTATCTATATTATTTGTTAATACGTATCTTTTATCGTCCTCGGAACTTAACGTTTTTTTATTTAACTCCTCCGTGTAAATTTCGTGCCCGTAACTCCTTATTACGCTCATAATTTTATAACGGTTTTTTTTAGAAAATAGGGTATCTTTGTAATCCTCTAATTTTAGTTCCTTTTCTACGACCGTGCGTTTTACTCCTTTACATTTTTTTGTCCTCGTCTTCCTCCTCGTATATTAATTTTCCGCCTTCATCTATTTTAATATTTAATCGTTTATAAGCGTACAATTTTGCGCCTAAGCCTACAAACTCCGTCATAATACCCCCGTTTAATTCGTCTTTAAACGCGCCTACTACCTTTTTATTTTTTAAACTATGTAACTCGTGCTCTTTAGGATAAGCGCTCGTATCGAACATCCTATCGATATCCTCGCTAATATCTTTATATAAATCTTCGGTTTCTATTTCGAGAATAAAGCTATCCGTATCGGTATAGCACATTTTTACTTTTTCTCCGTATTTAGCTTTAAAATAATTATAATAAGTTTTCTGCATGAGAATTTTACTAACGTCTAATATACTCATTCCTAAATAAACGGGTTTATTATAGTTTATTTCCGTTTTCTTCGTGTGAACGGCCACTAAATTTTCGTCGTATATCGTAGTATGATGATCATTCGGCTTAGCGACTAATTTTTTATAACGATAATTACGCTTTCCGTCGACTAATTGTATATTTACTCTTTTTCTTAAATTTTCTATAGTCTTACCGAAAACGGAATTCATCATTAACTTAAAAAAGTCTTTTTCGAAATCGTTTCTCACATTTTTTCTTAACTCGATATTTAGATCGATATATTTTTTAATATCCGATTTTTCCTCGAATTTAATTCCGCGATGTATTTTTTTAATCTTTAAACCTAACTCTAAATACGTTTTTAAAACTTCGTGATGTATAACGTAATTTTCTTTATCGTTTAAATTAGGAATTAATTTTTCTACCTTTTTTATTTTTAAACGTTCAGGAGCTAAAGGAAAATCGTTATGTAAATCGTGTAACTCTTCGGGATATTCTAAATCTACGTCTAAAAAACAGGGTATATTTTCCCATCCGTCTAATTCTTCTTTACTCATCCATTTAAAACCGCTAAGGGGTAGCGGTTGACTCATAGCCCAAGGGTAAAGACTGTTCGCGTCTATATAAATTAAGTATTTCGAGGGTTTATTTTCGTCGTAATCTTTTCCCATATATTTATTATTAGCCTTAGAGTACCTTTTAGAACACGTAGTTACGCCTCCTCTTATACCTTTCTCTACCATTAAAAGCGTGTTGATATCCGTTAAAAGTTCGATCTTTACGCCGGTTTTTTTTAACATAGCGTCGTACGCTAATCCGGGAGCAGTAAAATACCAGCGAGGGTCTAATTCGTAATGCTCGAGACATAGCGCGCAAAAGTTTTCGAACACGTCCGTTAAAAGTAAAACGTCTATCTTATTGTAAAGTTCTAAATAATCCTTAAGCGTTTTCGCGTTAAAAGCGTTCCAAACTTTTTTAGCGTGTTCGTAATCTTCGTCGGTAATATCTTCCTTATTTAAACTCGAATAAAATTTTTCCTTAGGCGGTAGTCGAGTTTCTTTTAACCTTTCGAAAGAGTCTAAGTAATCGTAAGGAAAAACTCCTTTTCTTCTAACTAGCGGTAAATGTTCTTTCGAAAAATACCTCGATAAAATATTTAACCGGTTTTCGCTTAAATTTTTCGAGAGTTTATCTAAGCTCGAAGGTAAAAATTTAAAGCTATCGAGAAACCTAATTTTATGAGTTATATTTCCCTCTATCCAAATAGTTTTACTGAAGCTGATGTATTTTTCTTCGTTAATCGGTATACAATCGATATAACCGTTAGTTTTACCGAGAAATTTAATAAAAAGATGCGCGTCGTAACCGCTTAAATTATGGAAAAAAACGGGCGTAAAGTTAGGAATTCTCGCTTTAAGATTACATTTCGTATGAGCCGCTCCTCTATATTTACCGGTGAAATGACAATGATCTTTTACTTTATAATTCTCGAGAGTAAATTTCTCGGTACAAATATAACAATTAGTTTCTCTTTCGTGTTTTATTTTTTCTTCTTCGGTTATTTTAATAGAAACCTGCTCTTCGCGATATTTTTTAACGATTTTCCTAACATCGAAGGTTAATATTTTTATAAATTCTTTATCCGCGTCTTTCCCGGTATAATTTCTTTCTATAGGCGGGGTTACCTCGTCGGAAAATATTATAACGTAGTAAAAACTACAAGGAACGTGTTTTTGCGTTTTTATAGTATAACTTTCCTTTTCGCTAGGTTGACTAGTTTCTATAGGTAATAGCACGCTTTCGAAATCGGCGTATATAGCGAAGGGTAACTTTATTTTTTTAAAGTGATTTTTAAACCGTAATACGCTTCCCTCTTCCGGCATTTTTAAAAAAAACCGCTTCGTGATCGTCGCAGATTTTTTTATGTTTTTGTAAAAGTTCTTTGCGTCCGAAAGGATTTAAGCATCTTTTACAAAAATATTTTTTACGCGTATTTTTCGATATTTGACTACTCATTAATCTACTAAAATTTTTTATAACGGCGTAGTGGCAATTCGTTTCGTTTTTAAAGAAAAGTAAATCGACGCATTTTTCCCCTTCGTTTTTCGTAATTCTTAACGGATAAAATTTTTTTCTTTCGTTAAAACTAAAAACGTTTACGCTAATTTCCCGATTTTGTTTTTCGAACTTATCTATATCAGCTAACGTAACGGGAAATTGTATTCCTTTTACGTTTAAGCTATTTTTCTTAGATCGTAAATTATTATCGATTCTTTCGGGATGAACTTTATTCGGGTTTATCGCTATTAAAACGGCCCATAAAAAACATTCGTTATCATCGTTTTTCGGATTGATACACGCGTTTTTATTCGAAATCCAGTCGGGTAGCGGTATATATCCCGTAGCTCTTAAAGGTTCGTAAATAGCGGTATGTAACTTTAAATGTTTAATGGAATAAAAATCCCAACCGCTACCGCACATTACGAATTCCTCAAAATTTTCTAAAATTCTCGCCATCATAATACTGTATAGTTCACTCGCGTCGGTTCCTTCTAAATTAATTTCGTTTATTTCGGAAGAAAAATTAGCTTCTACTTTTTCTTTCATCATTTCTTCGTTTCTTCTATACATAATACATTGAAGAACCATTTTTACTTTAGTATTTCGTTTACTTTCTAGAATTTTTACTATTTCCGGTCTCGAAAGGTCTAAAAACTCTCGCGGGTTAACGCTTACTATTCCGGGTATTTTATATTCTTCCGCCCATTCTTTTAGAGACGAGCGATTTTTTTCTACTTTTATTCGGTTTTGTTTATCATATAACTCTTCGATCTTATTTTTAAGAGCTCTAAGTTCGGGCGAAATACTTCTCGGTACTACTTCCTCTAAACTTCTTAATAAATCGTTTAACTGTCGCTGCTGACTAGACGGAGTTACTCGCCTTCTTATTACCGGAAACTGCGCGATAGTCGGCCGTAAAACGGGAGTTTCGTCTATATTCGGATCGTCTAATATCGGCCTATTTAAAAGGTGGATTAATTGATTTCTTCTAAGTCTCGAATAACCTCTGATACCTCTCGTCCTAGCTAAATTTTTCAGGTCCTTTACCGTATGTCTATTAAATTCCATATTTTTTAATGCGGCGAATAGTAGTTAAAAATCGCTATTCAATTTTATTACGATTTTCGTAATAAAATTTTAATATACTACGCTCATTTTATTTCCGTCGGACTGAAATTGTATTTGCCTATCGCTGAGTATAACGGCATACGCCGTACAAGTTCCATTTGCCGGATTATAATTCTCGGAAAAATACGCTTTAACGTGAATATCGGTTACGGAATATTTTAATCTTTCGCTTTGTTTACTAACATCGAACAAAAACAACGGATAAAGGTCTTTGTACTCTAAAGGAGTAAAATTAGGATTAGAGGCTAAATCATCCATTAAAAAAAATTTAGATCTAAATACAGCTGCATCACCGTACGCCCTACTAAATCGGTGTTGCTCAAAGGAAAGATAGTAATCGTGCCTAGGATATTTATAAGAATTTAACGTAACGTAAATATTCGTAACTTTTAGGTGGTCGAATATAGCGGGATTCGCATTTTGTAAATTTTGTTTTCCTTGCTGAAAACCGATAATAATGTAACGAGGAAACTCTGGCGACGTTTTTACCGAGAGCCTCCGAGTAAATGATAAAGATCGATTAAGAGTCGCGCTATCGCATTGTATCATTCTATATGTAACCGGAAAGGTTTCTTTGTTCTGGATCTGTTTATAAAGTTTCATTTTAATCTCATCCGTTGGTAACACATGCGGCATATACCACGCTATTTTAGTTAGGGTAACCTTACCAGCATCAACGGCATTTGCTCTAAAAATAGCGTCATTATTACTGGTTCTTGACAAGTAAAGAGTTTGCTTCATTCCGTATAAAACTTTATCGTAATCTTCGCAAAAACCGAAAATATGTTTTAACGGCACTCTAAAATTAAATTTACCTTTGTTTATATCCTGCTCGATACTATTAATAAGCATATTTTTTCTTACCAACCAACCATTATTATCAGCCCGGGTTGCTGCTGTATCCTTATACCATAACTGATTTAACCCCCTCGATTTAGAAAAATCGTCGTCATATTTTAATAAACCTAATATCGTGGTAGCCCATCCAGGGAGCGATATTCTTTCAATCTCTTTACCGGAAAGGTCGTACCTAATATTACTAAAAAGATACATTAAACCGTTGTTCGTTAAAGCTATATCATCCGCGTCCCCGTATCTCGTGTCGTCATTTTTTACTAATTCGCCTTCTATAAGTAAATAACTTTCGCTGGGATGCATAAAAATATCTTGAGTTTCGATGGTAATCGTAATATCAGCTCCCTCATTGTTAAGATTGGTGCCTACTATCAGTGAATACTCGAAGTATTCGTACTCTTCGATACTATCGTCTTTAGGAGCCTTATTGGTAATGTCTAAAATGCTCATTTTTTAGATTATAATAATTTTTTTTAAATTATTATAATTTTTAAGTCGTTTTAATACCCGATCCATTTAATTTTTTAACTAATTCTTGTATCGCTATTGGGTCGTTACTGCTTCCATCTATTAAAGCGTTCACGTTTTTCGAAGTCGCGGGCGTCGTTACCGCGGGTAAAGAATTATATTTTTTCAAAATTTTCTTAGATTTCGGAGTTAAAAAAGACTTTTCGATTAACTTTTTTCCAGCGTCTAACGCGGCGCTTTTTCCGGCTTCTAAAGCTTTTTTAGCTCCTTCCTTAGCAACGCTCTTTCCTACGTCAACCACGGAAGAAGCGATTTGTTTAGCCGCGCTACTACTTAAAAGTCTCGTGAAAAAGTTAGCTAAGACGTCGAAGATTCCGGCTCCGCCGTATCTATTCTTTCTAGTAAATCCTCGTTTCTTATAAACGTACATTTTTATAATAAGGACATTATTCTTTTATAATTTTCATTATCGAAAAAGCCTTGCCTTTTTAATTCGTCGCATACGCTTACTAACTCGTTTCTTAAACCCGTGTTACCGGCGACTTTACTACCCATAAGTAAGTTGAGTTTTTCCAGTAACGCGTTAGGATCGCTAGGGATAACGACTTTTTTAAGACCTTTTCCAGTTTTTTTTCCTTTTCCTTTTCCTTTTCCTTTTTCCTCCTCTTTTTCTTTTTGCATTGCTTCCCACGCGGGTTTAACGATAAAATTAAATTTGTCCATTAAATCGATGTCATTTATGGGTTTTAGATCATCGCTTTTCGGATCATTGAAAAGGTACATTGCGTTAGTATATTTTAGGATTTTTCCATACGTCGCAATATCGCTGGCGGGAATATCATCTATGTTTTCGATTTCTTTTTCCGTTAGAAGCTGTTCCAAACCGGGTGTTTTAAAATAAGCCCTTCTAAACGGGGGTTTACCGATATTATAATAAGTTTGTTCACCCTTATCTATTTCCACAATTATTTTATCGCCGATAAAAAACTCTCCGCCTTTTTCGTAAATACCAAATGTAGTATCATCAGAATCCTTAAAAAGTTCCCCTTTCGATGTCGATGGGATAATAATAGGTTTTTCACGCGGCATTCTTTTGAGGTAATTGTTCGATACCCTCTTTAATAGGCCTAAGCCCTTCCGTAATCTCTCTAGCGGTAGTTTTTTGCGCTTCCGTAACGGGTTTAAAAATCTCCGAAAGACCCTCTCGAAATTCTATTTTTCCCGTTCTTTCCGCTAATTCGTTAGCGCGAATATTTTTTTTTATCTCGAGAAATTCTTTTACGACTCGTTCCCTTTCCGCGGGATCTTTAATTTTTAAAAAAGACATTTTTTTATTAAGATTTTTTTTTTTTAACCCGTTTCGTAACTAAAACTGCACGAAAGCTTAATTTTAGGCTTTTTAAAATTCCAACGGTCAACCACTATGCCTTTCAACCAACTTCCGAAAGGACTCGCCTGTTCTCTTCTTCCTCTCTCTATTAACGTAGTTTCCGTTTCGCTCGTAATCTTTTTCTTAAATTTAGACCTAATTTCTTCTTTCATCTTCTTATATTTTTCCAATTCCTCCTTGATTAGTTTATACTCTTTGTCCGTGACTTTATTGTCCGATAAAGCTTTCGATACGTGAGAGGATATAGTATCCAACTTAGTATCCGTGACGGTTTTAATCTTTTCGTGTTTTTCCGCTTTCGTCATCGAATTTTTAACGGCGTATTTTCCGATTAAACTTAAAAACCCGCAAACGCCCGTGAAACTTTCTAACGCTATAACCGCGGGTAACGCGACTATCGTAGTTAACAAACCTATACCGCCTAATCCTCCCGCTGTAGTCATTACTATTAAAACGGTATCTATATTATTTACTATTTTCGCGGCTCTAAAATATTTCTTACTTAAATCTTCCCTTTTAGTAATCTCGCCTTCTAAAAAAGTTTGTATATCGTTTATTTGTTGTAAACGATAACTATGTCCCTCTTCGATTGGAGGAGCCGTAGGTAATTCCGGGTATCTATTAATATTTTTCATCTCCATCTTTTTAATGAAGGATTTTTTTTAAAAAAACGCGAAAATTAATTTTTCAATATTGATAATAAACGAAACATAAAAGTTCGTTTTCTTTTATCATTACTTCTCGTTTCGAATTATTAGTAATCGCGACTAAAATATTCATCACATCTCCGTAGCTAATTTTGTTTTGTAAACTACATTCTTTCCATCTTAGATGGTAATCTAAAGAGGCAAAAATTACGCCTTTAGTCGACGTAAAACCCAAACCTAACGCTACGTTAGTTACTTTCCCGGGAGTTAACGTAAACTCCTTCTGGGAAAAGATTTTCCAAGTTATCGGGTTTATTTTTATCGGCGGATATTTTAAATTATTAAAGAGACGCCATTGAATCATTTTCGGATTATAAATTTTCGATTTCGCGCAAAATTTTCGTACGTTCATCTTTTTTTATATTATAAGTTTTACATAATAAACTTATAATATAGCTCCTAAAATAGGAATATTAGCGAAAGGACTATTAGGCCCTAAAATAAGACCTTTTCCGTCGTAAATTTGTCCTTCCTGTTTTAAATATAAACCGTCACCGGTGGATTTTAATCCTTTTCCTTTATACGGGCTTAAATAAAGTCCTTTTCCGTCGGTTTCTACTTTACAAACGGTGCCTCCTTTTTTAAGATAAAGTCCCGATCCCATAGCTTTTTGTACACCGGTTGACGCTAAACCAGAAAGAGCTCCGACTCCTAACGCGGGTAAAACGGTTTTAGCTATAGCCGGTAAAGCGCTAGCGGCTAAACCGGCTAACATTCCTAAAAAACCTCCTTCTATTTTAGCGTTATGTTTAAGCTGATTAACTGACATTTTAATCGTTACTCCCGTGCCTTTTTCGTAAACTTTCGCTATTTTTCTCGCTTGAGACGGAGTAACTGCTAAAACGTTGTTACCCTCTAAATCTTTTCGCGTTAAACGAATACTAGCCGGGCAGCTTTTTTTAATAGCGGATTTAAGTTTTTGTTTTTGTCCGTCTGATATATTAACTTTAACTTTCGTGTAATTTGCCATATTTTTTATACGTTTTTATTTTTTAAATCGCGTTTTATTTTTACGTTTCTTTAATATGAAATCTGATCGTTATATTTTCCCCTCTGAGGTCTAATAATTCCCCGTTTTGATCCGTAATTTTTACTTCCATGTTATGTATATCTCGCGAAGTTATCGGTAAATATACTAAATTAAGCGGAGACTCTATTATCTTATATCCTGGCGCCACGTTCGGGAAAAAAGAGTAAATCGTGTTTCGCATTAACCCGTTAACGTAGCTTCCGGCGACAATATTAACGTTAACGAGCACGGAATTTATACTGAGAATATTTACTACGTTTTCGGACTCGTGAAAACCGCTCTCGTATTTCGCGTGAGTAAAACCTAGTACTTTGGAAATGGAATTCGGGTGATTAAAATCTACTTCGTAACCGTTTTCTAAGACGAGAATAGATTTTAGAGTATTCGCGTTCGCGGAAATATTAATAGGGTAATTATCGTTAACTAAATCGACGTGCCTTTTTTTTCTCATTTCCTGATGAATGGTATCGTTAATGTCCGTAAGATCATAACATCCTACGGGTATTATTATTTTAACCCAAGAAGCGCCATTATCCGGAGAATAAATAAACGTGCTATTCGACTCGTTAATATTAGGAAAAGAGTAATACGTTTCGAGATTTACTAAAGCTATTTCGTATTTTCTTTCGTAATCCAGCCGGATCGGAGGATTAAAATTCGTCGTAAACAGCGTTTCGTCGTCGCTTACTATAATTTGTAAAGATTCTTTCGGTCGCGTGTTTTCGGCTATTTTTTTTAAAAGATCTTCCATTTTTTAAAAAAGAAATATATTTTTTTAAAAAAAATATATTTTTAGAGTCCTCTTGCTCTAAACTCTCGCATTCTTATTAAATACCAAACCGCGGACCGAAAATCGTCGCTAATCTTAGGCCAGTATTTCGCTTTTCCGTCGGCTAAAAGTTCTTTTAAACTATCGATTTTCCAGAGCCATAAATTATATTCTTTTATTATATCGAGATATTTCTCATTTATGTCATTACTTACAAAAAGTCTTCAATATTTTCGAGTTCTATTTTCTCCATTTTTAATTATATTTTTATTCGTTTAAACGAATAAAAATATATTTTATTTCTTACGTTTTATCTTCTCTCATATCTATTACAATCCGAACCGCTTTCCGTAAATCATAAAGAAAATCGCTAATTCCTTCTGACATGTTAATAGCCGGATCGGTCTCGTCTAAAAATTCTTCTAAAGTATCGAGTGACCAACACCATAAATAATATTTTTCTATAATATCGAGATATTTTTTATCCATTTTATTAATTTTAAAAATATCTTCGACCTCATTCATTTTTCCCAATTATCGTTTAAATTTTATTCAATTTTTCATTTTTTTATTATTAACTCGAAATATAAAAATTATCTAAACCGTCTCTGTATTTTCCTTCGTTTTTTTTTACTCGATAAATCGATAACGATAAAACCGAGAGGTTTTTCCCAAACTTTTTTACAGAAATTTCTAAACTCCTCTTTCGTCATATCTTCGCTTACGTGATCGTTATAAATATGATTAATATTTTTCTGGTCTTGCCTAAAAAGACAAATAAAATTCGTGTTTTCTCTGATAGTTTGCCTAGGTAACCTAAAATAGTTTTGAGAAAGATAAAAACAATCGACGTTACTATGCCTTCCTCGTACGTAGTAACATTCGCACTTATTTTGTTTTTCTAAAAGTAAGTCGTCGAAAATCATTAAATTTTTGTTTTCCGATTTTAACACTCTCGGATCGGGAACGTCGTCGGTACATTCGAAAAAACTACATCTTATATCTGATTTATTCGCTAAAGTTTTAGCCCATTCCTCGATCAAACATTCGGGGGTAACTTTTACGCTTTGAACTAAATCTCGCTCGTTAAATAGTCGTAAAATCGCTTCTTTCGGTAATTTTTCTTCGAAGGCTTTTTGAAGTAAGCGATATTCCGGCTGAAAAAGGCTTCTCCCAAAAACCATTAAATTATCGTAGTCCAGCCATCCGGGTCTTATTAATAGGTTTATTAAAAGCGTAGTCTTACCGCAGCCGGATTTACCGACTATTATTCCCCTAATGCTTTTAGGTAAAAGGGGATTATTACGTCTTTTCGTTACTACATCGTTCCACGATAAATTAGCAATATCCATTTTACTTTAATTAAAAAAAATTTAAACTTATAAAAAATGTATTGCGTTAAATGTAGAAAGGCTACCGATACTAGTGACATACAGCACGTCGTTACTAAAAACGGAAGAAATATGGCGCGCGGTAAATGCGTCGTATGCGGAAATACGAAAACTGAATTCGTTAAAAAAAAAAAAAAGGCGGCTCGTTACTAAATAAGTTCATAAATAACTTGCCCGTCGAAATGCATCTCCCCGGTCATAATTTTACCGGTCCCGGTACGAAGTTAAATAAAAGGCTTAACGAGGATTTAACGCCGAAAGAATGGAGTAAACCTATAAACCGCGTAGATAAAGCCGCTTATCATCACGACGTTTGTTACCTTAAACACGACGACACGGCTACTAGAAATTCTATTTGCGATGCTAATATGTTAATGGAATTAAAAGGAATTTATAATCCTACGCTCAGGGAAAAAATAGAGCGATCTGTCGTCGGTAATCTAATCGTAGTGAAAAAAAGATTCGGAATGGGAGTTAATAAAAAAAAAAAGTCGTCATGACGACTTTATCGGAAGAATTACATAAACCCGTAAAAAGAAAATTTAAGAAAAGGAGAGTTTTAGTAAATGGTATCGATAGGATATGGGCCGCGGATTTAGTAGACATGCAGGCATTTTCTAAATATAATCGAGGTATAAAATATCTTCTCGCCGTTATCAATATCTTTTCCAAGTATGGTTGGTTAATACCGCTAAAAAATAAAATGGGAAAATCAGTTGCCGAAGCGTTAAAAAGCATTTTTAAAGAGAGAAAACCCAAACAAATATGGGTAGATAAGGGTAAAGAGTTTTATAATGCGGATGTAAAAAATCTGATAGAATTGTATTCTACCGAAAACGAGGAAAAATCTAGCCTCGTCGAAAGATGGATAAGAACGATGAAAGAAAAAATGTGGAAATATTTTTCCGCTAATTCTACTAACGTTTACGTTAACGCGTTAACCGATCTCGTTAAAGAATATAATAACGCGAAACATTCTTCTATTAAGATGTCGCCGGTAAACGCTAGTAAAAAGGAAAACGAAAAAATAGTCTGGAGAACTCTTTATCCGGAAGGACACGAAGTAGGGGATATAAATCCTAAGTTTTCCGTAGGCGATAAAGTAAGGATAACTAAAAAGAAAAAGACCTTCGAAAAGGGATATACTACTAGATGGACCGAAGAAGTTTTTACGATTTCCGAGATAAAAGCTACTTCTCCCGTAACGTATAAAATTAAGGATCTTAACGGAGAAGAAATACGAGGTTCCTTTTACGAACCCGAACTACAAAAAACTAGTCAGGAGTTATTTAGGATAGAAAAGGTTATTAAAAAAGGAAAAAATAAATCTTTGGTAAAATGGAAAGGATATTCCAACGAGTTTAATTCTTGGATCGATAACGAAAACGTTAAAAATATCTAATTTTTTTAAAAAAAATGCGAGATATAGCTATTAAAAACGTAATTTTACCGAATAAGCCGTTAAGTAACTTCGACTTAGAAGAGGCGGCTAAAAGGTTAAAGATACCTTATTTTAGAGGAGTATTTGTGAGAAATGAACTTCCTAGAAAGAGTAGAAAAAAAGAATGCAGTATATTAAATTTAGACGATTCGAGCGGGCCCGGTACGCATTGGGTCGCTTGGTATAAAGACGGTAAACTAAAAAATTATTTCGATAGTTACGGTATAAGGCCGCCTATCGAAATAGAAAAATACTTAGGAAATCCGATACTTTATAATACGGATCAATTACAACGAGCCGATCAAGTATTTTGCGGCCATTTATGCTTGTTCGTATTAAAAGAACTAACTTCCGGAATTGAGTTTCAGCAATTTTTAAATAAACTTTTTTAAATATTAAAAAAGGATGGCAGTTAATAGATTCGGAAGAATAGACGAAGTTAAAGAACCCATATTTCCCGGAGAAATTAACGTTATATTTGGACCTATGTTCGCGGGAAAAACGACGGAATTAATAAGGAGATTAAAAAGGTATAAGATAGCGAATAGAACCGTTTTAGCGATTAAATATAAACACGATATTAGGTACGGAAAGGAAGAAGAATTAAAAACGAACGATAATCAAAGTTTACAAGCTATATCTACTATTACGTTAAAATCTTTAGAAAAATTAGCTCTAAAATACGATGTAATAGGTATAGACGAAGGACGGTTTTTTCCCGATATAATTCCTTTCTGCGATCAGATGGCTAATTACGGAAAAATAATTATAGTAGCTGCTTTAGACGCTACTTTCGAGAGAAAAGGATTTGGAGATATTTTAAATTTAATTCCTTTAGCCGAACGCGTAATAAAATTATCCGCTATATGTACTTCTTGTTCTTCGAAAGCTTATTTTACTAAAAGGCTTAGCGATGATACTCGAATAGAAATAATAGGAGGAGAAAAGGAATATAAAGCGGTATGTAGAAAATGTTATTTCGAGTAATAATAAACGATATTGTTTATCGAATATCAATGCGTTTTAATAAACTTTTTTAGTTTATTAAAAAAGGATGCTTGTCGATAAGAAATCTTTGTTAAAATTACCGGCGTTAGAACCGAGTGACCGCGTGATAACGGCTTCGAAAGACAAACCGTTAAAACGGGGAGATTATTATGATTTTTACGGTTTTAATTGTTATTATATGACGAGCGGAGTGGTATTAAAAAAAATAGTTTGCTCGGTCGAGGGAAAAGATTTTCCTTTAAGAATAACGGTAGAGGGTAATAGTTTTTACCAGGAAATCGAAATTAACGAACCGTATAAAGTTATCGATATCGATATACCGATCGAGTATATCTTTATTTGCAATAAAAAAGTTAAAAAAAACCCGAGCGATGACAGTTATATTAAAATTTTTCCGTACGAATCTTTAAGAATTAAACAAGAAACGGACAACCTATCCGTTACTCGCGTAATTATAAGCTTAATAACGAACAGCGAATATTTTAAAAACAGGGGGTTTTCTCGTAACGTTAGGTGCGTTAGTACTAAGTCTGATAAAAAAATAGATTTAAAATAAATTTAAAAAAGTTTAAATAAACTTTTTTAAATATTAGAAATGCCAGTCGATAAATTCGGAAGAATGGAAGAAGTTAAACTTAGCGAAGACGGTATTTCGATCTCTTACGTCAATAATAATTTTTTACGTAAAGACGGAACGACAGAAGTAACCGGAACTATAAATATGAACGGTAATACGTTAACGAGGGTTAGCAACCCAGTAAATCCTCAAGACGTAGCGACTAAACATTACGTAGACGATAAGAGAGGGTTTTTAATGGAAAATGGCAGTTATCATATGTTAGGATATATAAACATGGGATATAAAAACGTGAAAAACTTAGGCGACCCGAAAGAACCTTCCGAAGCCGCCAATAAAAAATACGTAGATGAAAAAAGTGGAGGAATAATTAAAAGACAAGACGGTAGTCTTTCGGCTACCAGAGATATAGATATGGAAGGAAAAAGAATTAAAA
Organism: Tridacna gigas; assembly: GCA_945859785.2. Lineage (NCBI taxonomy): Eukaryota > Metazoa > Mollusca > Bivalvia > Cardiida > Cardiidae > Tridacna > Tridacna gigas. The sequence continues at coordinate 8,573,612 of OX244029.2, read as the reverse complement.
ACTTGCCCAAACCAGCAGACTGGGACGATCCCGTAACGAGATCTTTTCTTAGTACGCAGTTGTTAACTATGCGAGAGCGTGAAGACTCTTTAACGAAAAACGACGACGGTTCTTTTAGCGCGAAAGGAGATATAGATATGGGAGCAAAAAGAATTATAAACTTGCCTAGACCTTTCGGTAATAACGATCCCGTAACGAAATCTTTTTTAACGGAACGGTTTGCGTTTTTTTCGGCGGGACTTATACCGGTAATCAGAAAGGAACTAACTAAACCTATAATAAGTATTCACGCGGAAGAACAGGGACCTTTAACGAGCGGAAATTTCGAGTTTTCTTTCGGTAACGGTAGTAGCGGAAGATCGCACGGTTTAGGGGGCTATTGTATGAGCGCTCCCGGTAGGATTATAAGAGGTTCTTTAACGGTTTTAAAAGGAAACGATTTTTTAGAGGAAGAAACTAAAATTAACGTAGTAATAAACGGCGTCGAAAAACCCGACTATTCCTTAATAAAAGAAAAAGAAAAAGGATGTAGCTGCGTAGTTTTTCCTCAACCTTTAGAATTAAAACGATGCGACATTATGAACTTTTTAACGAAGACGGATCATCCTAACGCGAAAAACTCTTATTTAACGATATTCGTAGAAGTTGATTTATAAAAAAATTTATAACTTTTTAAAAGTTATAAATTTATACGTTATTTATTTAATCTTCGTCGTCGGCTTCTAATTGTACCGTCGGTTTTTCGAAAATTAAAGGTGAGCGAACCATCCTTTCAGTAACGATAACGGCGGAAATAAATGTACGTATTTTAGGTATGCTTCTTTTTCTAATGAAAATATCCGCTATATCTAAATAAACGATTACTTTTATATTTTCTGTGCCGAGTGAAAGAGGATTTTCCATTCGCTTTAATTCTTTTTCTTCTACCAGTTTTGAGTAAAAATCGGTTGTTATTTCGTTTCCCTTTTTTTTATCATCTTCTTCGTTACGTTTATTTTGCCTTAATTTCGGAAAAAAAACTTTCTGATCTACGAGAATTTCCATTTTTTTTTAAATCGTCTTTATCTATTATATCGGGGTATTCCGATAATTCTTCCCGTAAAAGTTCCGAAATACTATTTAGCGTTTCTTTAAACTTTATTTCTTTTTCTTTCGGATTTTTTTCGTCGTAAAAAGATTTTAAACTCATAAAGTAATCAGGGTTATTACTTTGATACTTCCTAATTCCGTAAGAAAACAGTTCGGGAGAACGTAAACGTAAAAATTCGTCTTCTCCGTATTTAATCTCGAACGTACGAAAACCAAATTTTTTATTTTCTTTACCCTCCTCGATATGAAGCTTTTTTTTATCGAAATCCGTATAATTTATAAAATTCTTTTTATCATTACTCGCCATTTTAGACAATTTGATGTAAAAAGATTTTCTTTAAAATCAATTTTAAAAATGATAGCAATAAAAGTTTCTACCCAAACATTTTTAACTTACACAAACGCGCGAAATCTTAACTTAAAAAAGCTGTTCGACGAAATAACCCCGACGAAGGAACTGACGTATTTAAATTACGGGCAAGAAGAAAAAGGAAAAAGAAAAAAAAAATCTAAAAAAAGTAAACGCTTTTTAAATTGTATCTCGTTTTTATTTTTCTTAGACGAAACAAAAAATAATCTAAAACTCTTTATGACCTGATTAATACAGCATACGGGATGTAAAAGTTACGAGCAATACGAAAAAAGCTTAGTCTTTTTATGGGACGTACTTAAAAAAACTACTTCGTGTTCTTTACCTAATAACCTAGAAGTTTACTTGGTACCGGTAATGAAAAACGTTAACTTTAATTTAGGTTTTCGGGTCAATAGGGAAAAAATACAAGAATGCTTCGCGGTAAATGAAGAACTCGGTTTTTTTCCTATAATAATCGGTTCTTCGGGATCGCGATTTATTAAAAGCGTAAAATCTATAAACGATATGCTGGTTAATACTTTCGAAATAAGCGGCGAAGACAATAGCGTAAGTTTAATAAAGGAAATAAGCTACGTGCATTTTTGCGATTTAACCGGCCGTAATAAACCCGACGAAGAAAAAAATATCTCCGTAGCAGTATTTTGGTCGGGACGAGTCACGTTTTCCGGAATTCACGAAAAATATCTATATCCCGCGATAGAGTCATTTTTAAATAAAATAGAGGAGGTAAAAGACGAGATCATACAGAAAGAAATCTTGTATATTTCGTTCGAGGATTACTTGCGACCCGAATGAGGAATAATGAATTTATAACTTTAAACTAAGTAATAAATTCGTTAAAAAAATCATGGTGGGAATAATTACTATCGATATCGATACTCTAAAACGCGTATACGAAGAAAACTCGTTAGATATCGCTCACGAAATAATTATTAATAAATATTCGGATTATATAAAAAGGTTATATAACCTAGATATTAGAGAAATAAAATTTCCTAAAAGCATACCTGAATCCTTGAGAGGGAAATTGTTCGAAAAATATATAATTTGCTCTTTAATAATAAACGAAAAAAAATTTCGAAACGCGTTAAATATTCCGTTAAAAAATAAAGAACTTTTCGAGTTTTTCGTAAATTCTTTTTTTATTGAGGAAGAATTTAACTTTGGAAGACTAATTATTTTAACCGCGCTAACTATCGTTAGCGAAATGCACGAATATTTCGACGATTACGAGCCTTTACGAGAAGAGATAATTAAAATAATGACTAAAAAACGATAAATTTATAACTTAAGTTTAAGTTATAAATTCTTTAAGCCTCGGGCAGTGCAGCTAAGTTAAACGAGGCTATTCTTAGGCTAATGTCTGATAATAAGACATCGAGGTATCTTAAATCTTTCTCAACGATTAAAGAGATCGGCATTACTAATCGTTTTTCTTCCTCGTTAACGAAAACATCTAAACAATACCTTCTAAAATACTCTTTTGGACGAAACATTTTTAAATTTTCTATTTTTAAAATAAGCTGGTCTAACTCCTTAACGGTGGTAAAGAAATGATTGACAAAATGCAGCAACCTATCTTCATCTTCTTCTATAGGTAAATTATATAAAAAGATGCGCCTTAATCTTTCGTATAATTGTTCGAAGTTGTGCCGAAAATCTTTCGCTTTATTTAGTCTTATTTCGAAAATATTCTTTAAAAGATATAATTTTTGCTTACTACTTTCTAAAATGACGCAACTTTGCGCTCGTGGAAACAGGGGGTTGGTTTCTTCTTGTAGAAAAGCCTTAAACATACTGAACGCCTCGGATAACGAATAAAATTTGTCAGACATAAACTTCTCATTTATAAATTTTAGTTTTTCGGAAATACTCATTTTCCAGGTTTTAATTAGTAAATAATTTCTTAAAAAAACAAAAATTTTTTCGCGCGTTAAGAAGCGCATAAAGAACATTCTAAATCGGATATATCTTCCGGGTGTTCTTCCGCGTCCCCTCTAAAATAATATAATCCTTTACATCCTAGTTCCCACGCTTTATAATGAATATCATGGATATATTTTTTACTCGCGCCCGAAGGGAAAAAAATATTTAGAGACTGCCCTTGACATATATACTTTTGTCTATCGGCAGCGTATTCGATTACTTTTAGTTGATCTATTTCCTCCGCGATTTTAAAAATTTCCTTATAACTATATGGACATGGCGCCGACGGTAAATGAAGATGTTCTACCGACCCTTTATTACGCGTAATACTATCCCATACTTTCTCCGTATCTAATCCCCCGCGGTCTAAAACTTTTTTTAAATACTTCTCTTTCGCGAGAAACATACCCGTACGCATTTTAGTAATGAAAGCGTTAGCTACGACCGGTTCGATAGAAGGGGAACAATTAGCGATAATCGAAATATTTGCCGTAGGAGTGACCGCGATTAAATGCGAATTTCTTCTTCCCGTTCCTTCCATAGACGGACATTCTCCCCGTTCTTTTCCTAGTTTTAAAGTAGCCATATCCGCGTATTTCTTTAACTTAGAAAATAACTGTATATTAAATTCTTTCGCCTCAGAAGATTCGAACGGAAAATTCATCTTACGGCAGGCGGATCCGAATCCCATAACTCCTATTCCTAAAGGTCGATCTCTTATCGCTCCTTTTTTAGCTTTAGATAATTCCGGAGGGCAATTTTTAATAAACGATTCTAAAACGTTATCCAGAAAACGAACGATATCTTCGATAACTCGCAACGTCCATTTATACGGGTATTCCGCGTTTAAAGAAGCTAAACAGCATACTGCCATCGTATTATCGTCTGTAGGTAAATGAATTTCGTTACATAAGTTACTACTATAAATTTTTAATCCTCTTTCTTTCATCTCTTTAGGAAGAGATTTATTAATCGTATCGATAAAATTTAAATACGGGGCCCCGGTTCTGCTTCTACTTTCTAAAATCATTTCCCATATTTTCCTAGCGCTCGTAGGCGTTCGTTTTTTAGTTTTAGGATCTATTAAATCGTGATCCGTACCATTTTTTACGGCGCGCATAAAGTCGTCGGTGATATTAATCCCGTTAAATAAATTAAGATTTTTCCGATTAATATCCCCTCCGGTAGGTATTCTCATATTAATAAATTCTACTATTTCGGGATGAGTAATATCTAGATACGCCGCGTAACTCCCCCTTCTAGTTTTTCCTTGCCTATAAGAAGTTACTACGGAATTAATACACGATAAAAAGGATATCGGACCGGATGACTTGCCATCGGGTGATCTTACTGAACTCCAATCAGCACCTACTCCTCCGCCTACGACAAAAGACCAACACGTATCCTCTAAATGCTCGATAATACCGTCTATCTTATCCGGAACATGAGAGACGAAACAGGAAATAGGTAAACCCTTTTTAGAAGATTTACCCGCATTCGCTAAAATAGGGGTTGAAAACATAAATAATTGCGTAGACGCGTAATCGTAAATTCTTTGCGCGTGCTTTGGATTATCGGAATAACTAACCGCGGCATGAGCGAATACTCTTTGAGGAGTATCGTCGTCGTACTGGTAATAATATACTTCGAGAAGTTTTTTACCGTGTTCGGATAAAAGATTATCTAAATTATTATTAATCGTAATTCCTAAGTAATCTTCCATTATCTTTTATGTACGAGTAATAAAGTTTTAAAATATCAATAAAAATGATTTATTTTTTTTTTAAAAAAATAAAGAATCTACAATGAAGACAGATCCAGTATCGTTTTATAACGAAAAAATCGATAAAAATAAGGACAAGGTAGATAAACTTAACGCTTTAATAAAATCATTAACATCTAAGATAAATAAACTTAAAGAAGAAAACGCGCGTTTTAGAAAAAGAAAAAAAATATTATCGACTCTTTATAACGAATAAAATATATATATTTTTTATAAAAATATATATTTAAATTCTACGCTTTATTGCGACGACCGTTATTTGTAGGAATTTCCCACATACCTTGCGTTTCTAAAGAAGGATCGTCCCACGCGCTAAAAAAAGTAAATACGCCGTATTGCCAAGAAAACGGAAAATCGTCGGGAGAAAATACTATATCGCCGAACTTAATACCGACGCGTAAACGAGCGGAATCGTGACTTAACAAAAATGACATAAAATCGAACGATAAATAATCGTATCCTTTATCCATTTTTACTTCGTAATCATTTTCCGGTAGTTTTAAAGCGAACGATATATTTTCTCTCGCTACTCCTCCGGCCTTACTAATTTCGTATAAAATGGCGGGTTTTAATCTAAATAAGCCTATACCATAGTTTTTGCATAAAAACGGAGGAAATACGATAATATTAGGAGATCGGTATTTCCGTAGCCCCAAAAAAATCTTATTTTCGAGCGTTCTAACTAGATGTACAATGAAAGTACCTCCTAAATTAGTTAATACTTTAGGCGTGTCCATTATTCCACGCCTTTTAAGCCGGAAAAATTCTCGATAATTTCAAATTTATAACTTTTTGCGAGTTATAAATTTTTTAAAATTCTTTAATTTTTTAAAATTCTTTATTTAATTCATCTCCAGCCTTTTTGTAAGTTGACAGGGCAAAAGAATTCTAACGGTTTACGACTAGCAGCTAAGTTCTCAAAAGTAATATTATCGTCTCCGTAAATTCTGCTATGAATCTCGGTGTTAAAGATTTTATTGAAAAAGTAGGCGTAAAAACTATCAAATTTCTTAAAAAAAGGTAAGATATTTAGTATACATTTGCGATGCCTCTTGTTCATTCTATCTTCCTCTTCCGTTTCGAAAATTCTCGCGCGTTTATGCATATTTTCGCTTAATTCAAATAACCATCTTTTTATGTAGGGAACATATAATTCCTTTTCGGTAGCGCCTTCAGCGTAACGAGAAAAATCTTTTTTGAGGTTAAAAATTTTCAGAAAATCATAAAAAGTTCCTTTCGAAATAGATAGCTTCGGTAAAGCTTCTAAAAAACGAGCCGATCTATTGTCTATAACGTTTAAAACCTTTTTTACGGCACATCCATTTAATCTATAATCAATCGTAGTAAAATTTACATTATATTCTTTCTCCATCTTTATTACACACTTTTTAACCGATAAAAATTTTAGGAATTTCAAAAATTTTATAACTTTAGCGAGTTATAATTTTTTTTTTTTTTTTAAAATAGTAGCGCGCGTACGGAAATACTATTTTTTTTTTTTAAAAGAAAAAATAGTATCGCGGGGTATGAGAATACTTTAAGAAAGTAGTATCGCGGGTATGGGAGTACTATAGGAAGAGCGATCGCGTTTTATCCCCATTTTTTTTAAAAAGATATAGGGAGGGCCCAAACTAAAAGTCTCGGAACAAACCTCTTATTATCTACTCCTAGAACTTCTTTTAAGTATTTGTTACACTAAATGATGAAGTAAATGTTGTTTGTCTATAATTATTTTTTGATAATTATTCCCATCTTCGCAAGCCAAGGATACTAACTCCACTTTGTTCGTTACGTACCCTTGGCCGCTCGCCTCTTTACAATTCGAAACTCTCGCTGCGCCACCTATCGAATATCACGAGTTGCGTAACCTTTATTGATGTTATTTCTGACCAATCAAAATGCTCGTAATAAAATTTGTTAGGCTATGCATCATATATGGCTGCGCTTTCGGATTCATCACAATTTTCTGAAATTAATCAGACATACGATGATTCGCAATCATTTGGCTGTGGAACCCGTCCTAATATTTCGCATAATTGATCATGAACTACAAAAAACTCATTAAATATCGATCGTCTACTCCTTCTTGGCAAATTTTCGTCACAAACACGACAACTTTCGTTTTTGACAGGCGCCGCCTTTATTGTTTTCTGTTTCGCGGAAGATTTCTTGTTACGGATGGTTTGATTGGACGCGATGGGTTTTGATCGCATCCAATGAAATGGCGCAGCGGGAGTTTCGATTTTTAAAGAGGCGAGCGGCCAAGGGTACTACCTTAGTATCCTTGGCTTGCGAAGATGAATTATTCCTAGCATATGCGACAATTCTCTCCTGGGGTCACTACTTTTATTCACGTTTTCTTTATGATGGATAGCAAATGTAACACGATATTGGAAAAGTGCTTTTAAAACAGAAGGCAACCAATGATTACTCCTATCTCGGGATTGCAAATTTCGACTCGATCAGCTAAGGGTGGATTGAGCAACGTAGTGATCGTCACCCTTGGCTAGCCTTGGTCCAGGCAATAGTTTGTGTTAAGAGAATCCGGGATCGTTCGTCCTGTCACAAGTTCCAGGTGGTTCGTTCACCGAAATTCAGATGTATACATCTACGAGAGAATACATTCCTGTAGATTTTGATCGGGTGGATCTCGTGCTTGAACTTGACACCCCAGATGGTCCTACACATGCTAAATCGAGTTGAGATCAGGGCTTCTTGCAGGCCAAGGTAATGTGTCAATTATTTTGGACAGTGTTTAATTAATGCTCGCGTGTTCGAGATATATAACTGAAAATTTCACTTTTCAAAAATATGCCCCGAGCCCCGGTAGCTCAGTTGGTAGCGTACAGGACTTGAGAACAGGAGGTCGCTGGTTCGATCCCCGGCTCGGCCAATTTCTATCCGGGGATTGATGAAAGCTATTGCGACAGGATTCATTCCTCTCTCACCGCTGACCATTGTTGATAAATATGTGCGAAAGCAGCCAGAGGCTTGGAAAAAAATATTGTGCGGGGTATTGGTAAAAGAAACTCCAGGAAAGTATGGATAGGAGCACTGGCCGCCGCGATATAACTGAAATAATGTTGAAAACTGCGTTAAACACCATACAATCAATCATTTTAGCAACATGCAAAACAATGTAGAAAAATAAGCAATTGCTGGCGTGGCTGCTTTTCATTATTTCTCTTAAAATTGACCATAAAGGGTTTCAATATTCATATTCCAGTACCTCTTACGCCGTTTTTCTCTCTCTTTTTTTTTGAAATCTTTCTTGTTTACTTCTATTCGAATTTTCCAATTAGATAAAAAAAAACCCCTCCCCTACAGGCTTAATTACGATTTATTGTGTGTATTTCAACAGCATTACCTCCCGTACTTTAATTTTCTCATTTATCGTTCCTGTTCCAGCGACACATTGTAATTTTCTCTAGTAAATGGAACACCCTCAGATTTCACACCCATATGATATATTGAAATTTAAAAGTACATGTATTTCTGTATTTTAAATTCGGTCGCCATTCGCATGTAGCCTTGTATCTACTGCATCTATAGATCTCGTAACACTTTACTAAACGAGAAATTTTTCAACTTTTCCAAATATAAAGCATCTGCATACAACAAATTAAATGTTGCTCAATGGAGGAAATTGTCCTTGAAAGGGTAGAAAACATTGTGGGAAAAGGAGAAAATGCTGGTAGCCAGCATTTTCTCCTTTTCCCATAATGTTTTCGAAGGCTTTCACACTCAAGGACATTAAAACTCGGAATTGTCTGTTATAGGATTAACTCTGGTTTCTGTATTCACAGACCACTGTAAAGTCTCGTCCGATTCTAGACTGTGAGTCAAGTACCTTTCGGAGTTCTGGTAAAAGTGATTGCTATAGGAAGAGTGCTCTCACTAAATTCAAACCATTCTTCGGCTTTATTCCTGTTCGTAAGCGATGAGGGCCCAAATCCACCAACCGTTCTAAATTGCGGCATGAATCCACCCACCACTCTTACATGCATCCTTAGTCTTTTTCTTTACAATAAGAAAGTAAGGCAATTTCTGACTGGCTAAACCTGCCAATCAGAAATAACCTTTTTTTTCGGCGTAGATGAATGTGCTGGTTTTTGACCTACTTTTTGGTACTGATAAAAAATGAATAAATAGAATTTCGTGATTGGTCAAATATGTACACATGTTTATTCTAAGGGCCCTTTGTTAAAAATGTAGACATGCTTATTTTAAGAACCCCCGCCTATTTTCTGGCAAATTTACGCCGTCTGTCTTTTTTAAAGATATGTATATCTTGTTGCAATTAAGACAGTTCTTGAAAATTTGACAAAGAATGTTATTAAGCATGGTCAGGGAATACAGGCCTAGGATAATAGCATCAGATTACACACGGTTTTCATCGTGAGTTTTCAGAGAGCTACAGTAAAAACTCCCTGAGAGGGATAATAACTATAAATAGTGTCAGTATTCGGCATCTTAATTTTCTTTACCACATCAGACACTTCTAGATGTCACATTGAGAAGATATATTGATGTCCTAAAGTATGGTTTTAATTAATTTGTTCTTAATCACTTCGCACTTTCATTTCTTTGAGCACACCGCGGTCCCGCCCTACATACATTTGACTTGTAATATCGACTTCCGGATAAAGCAACCGATCTTTTAACCCTTTACCACACAATACCGTGTTTTAACGACCCTCGGAAAGAAACCTTTCGAAAACATTGTGAGAAAAGGAGAAAATGCGGGTAATCTGCATTTTATACTTTTCCCACCTTGTTTTCTCCATTTTGAAAAGCAGAGTCCATCTTCTAAGCGGCAGCTTATTTGCCGTCTGCAAATGCTGTATAATTGGGCAAGTCAAAAAATTGTTGTCTGATACAGAGTTAACCCTTTACCATACGACAAAATTCTAGACTGATCCAATTTGAAAGCATTTGCAGACGACAAAATAAATGTTACTAAAATGATGATTTCTGCCTTTGATAGGGTAGAAAACATTGTGGAAAAAGGAGAAAATGCTGGTTACCAGCATTTTCTCCTTTTCCCACAATGTTTTCAAAGGGCTTTTTTCTCAGGGGCGTCAAAAGGCGGCATTGTGTGGTAAAGGGTTAAGTTAATTCGTTTTCTAAATTCCAAGAAAAGCCCTCTGATTGGCTTAGACAGAGATTAAAATCTAAGTCTTTGTAATCTGAATTAGAACTATATTTAGAATGTTTACAATCGTTTTACCAAGAAATGCTAAATATAAACCACAGTATCTATCCCATACATAGGCACCACAGGCGTTTGTGCCTCGACAAAATTCCTTCTAAAGTCCTGTTTCCATAGAGAGCGAATTTTGGCAAGATACAAACGCCTACGATCGACATAATCATTCGGTCATTAGAGATATATTTTAAAGCATTGTGGGAAAAAGGAGAAAATGCTGGTAACCAGCACTCTCTCCTTTTCCCACAATGATTCATTTTTTCACGTCACCAATAACCTTTCGTAAAGAGACAAGAAGTTGGGCACCAAGACAATGACCTCTTCAATCAACATTTATAGGCTTTCTCCTCCGTAAAGACCTCGTCCGACTGACTTGATCCAGTTCTAATGAACTCGAGTTCGTGGTGCGGAATGATTATTTATTTTAAACCTTCAACAATGAATTCCGCATAGAAGATGCCTTTAAAATACATTGTAGCTAAAGGGAGAAATACTGGTATTTTTTACCCTTCAATTCGTTTTTACTGTTCTAAGATTAAAATAGAAAATAAAAACACACACATTCTTTGGGTTACATATAATTTGCTGTCTGCAAATGCTGTCAGTTCGGACAAGACGATAGTTATCACGTTCGTAAAAGAATTAAACCACCAGACTTTGTAATCTTCGCATAGATCAGTGTCTTATCGCAACCTTGATTGACAGTTAATCCTTATCCTGCTAAATAAGTGAAATGAAACTTAGTCGATACTAGAAACCCAAAATTGGCTTTTTTTTGGGGGGGGGGGGTGATATTTCCTAATCGGATCGTGTAGATCAAAGATTAGACTACACGTTCTGTGCAGTCTGATCTTGATATACACAGTCCAGAAAAGGTCCTTTATTTGCGCTTAGCGGCTTAAGGGTTTACTTGCTGTTGAGAGAGTGAACCTATCAGTTGAGTTGTGTTTTTTCAATTATAACGAATTTGTTGCATCCACCTTCAAAAGCTTCGTGGTAATGTACGAGCAATCAATATGAATAAAGGTTAAATTAAAGAATAAGTTGGAGGAAATGTCGGTAAAAATAAGAAATTGTCCATTCCTGAGGAATGTTATTCTTTTACCATAATGTTTACAGAACTATCAACTATGAGACAAAAACGGGCCGTCTAGAGGTTATCTCTAAGTGCCCAGAGTATGCTAAAAGGGTGTGGAGAACCCACGTGACAATTGACCTTTCTGCAAACCGAGTTTGGCACGCCTACCTTAGTAACGCGGTATTTCGGTCGTTATGCCCGACAAACAAACCAGAAAATGGCGTCGAATACCTAGAGAAAGAGAGATAATTTCAGTTTTATTCTAGCTTATGTTTCGCTATAATTGAAGTACCCAAAACTTTTTTCCCGACGTTCTTTTCAGTTCGGACTAAATCGGCAAAGTAACAAGAAAAAACACTTTGAATAATGTCATATTTATCAGAAATCGAAAAATGAAATTAGCGCAAATATGTTCGTAATTCCATGTTTGGTCACAGCATTTAAAATAAAAATAGATTGTGAGTGGATTGTTGTCGGCATTATCCATAACTTACAATAGGGCATAGGTTTTTAAGACATTTCGTCAGTATATAACATGTCCGTTTGACGGTAAACAATATAAGAAAAGGATTTACAATATAACCCTTTACCACACAAACCCGTGCTTTAACGACCCTCAAGAAGGAAACTTTTGAAAACTTTCTCTTTTTCCTTAGATGTTTTCTACCCTTTCAAAGACAAATTTCATCATTGGAGCAACGTTTAATTTGTCGACAGCAAATATTTTCAAAACAGATGAATCTAATCTTTTGTTGTCTGGTAAAGATGTAATTAACACCTCTAACACATGTTTGAGTGAAAATCAAAAAGTTTATTGTTAGTAATCAATTAGGTGATTTGTCGTATTTTTAGCAGATATATGTTGTAAAAAACTTTTTAATTGGGGGTACATTTGGTCACTTGGGTGATTTAAAGATTATACTGATTTGGAATGGACGTGCATTTATCAGTCATGCGACAATCGTTGGGAAAACAAACAATCGTTCCAAAATTCTTGTTTCATAAACCCGATTGCATGTGACTTAATGTCACGTTTATGACTCATTTACTATTTTCCTCAATGGGTTAATACGAGTTGTAGTGCAGGGTCAATTAGATAAACATTCAATTTTTTGTGATGTTCGCTATGGCGACCAAAGTTATTAGGTTTCACAAAAATGCTTCCCCAGGTATAAGGAAGACACTGCTGAAATCCAGAGCTGTTCGCTTAAAACGGAGACTAGTGAAATATACTCAGCCAAAAAAGAAAGTACCCATCGTATATTTCTATCTATATACTAGGAACTAGCATATATTTGTAGTGGATGCGATATTTCTTTCACTGAAAAATATTGAGCGAAATGACATAGGGGTTGATTTCAAAAATGACACTTTCTTCGATAACACCGGGTTCACCAACAAGAAAGGTTTAATTCGATTTTGAATGGGGTTTAAGCACCCAAAATGGGTTACTGACGTACCTGCATTCAGCATCCCAATAGCTTGGTTTCGTTGATCATTGTTTAATCTTGGCATTTTTTTTCGACTTGCTTTTGCATGATTTTATTCAATTGTGACTTATTACCGGTCAGTCGGTGCGGTCAGATTCTTCCACCGGATATCGACCCGTGCCGCACGAGGCGCATGTGCTAATTCACTATCAATCAATCAATCAATCAATCAATCAATCAATCAAGTTTATTGTTCAAATCATACATATACATGATATACGAACAAGGAGACATGATACGACTAGCATACAAATAGTGACGGAGTAAAATGAGTTGGAATAGTTGGGGGCCGTAATCTTGGTCAGAACATGAAATAGACTATAGGTCTTGACAAAGTTATAGTGAATGGGCCTTTTTCGATAGGTCAGTCTACTTTACACACAGTGGTAAGCGTTCATTGATAAAGTTCGATAAATAAACAAAGTGCACGTGAATGACATTATTTCCCCTTCTTTCGTGATATATACACCAAAAATTGTGATTAATTTATTTAATTTTTTTTAAGTCCTTTAAGAAAAATTGTTTTCAAATGATTCAGCGAGTTTTTGATATTATAATGGATTATTGAGTCTCTCGCCGAACGGCATGGTTTACTACTGACCAAACTTAGGTCAACGCGTACTCCAACGATTGCCTGTACATTGCTTATTATTTGTAATAAAACAATATCAAATGAAATATTAAGGTTTAAAAAAAGTGGGTACTTTCTTTTTTGGGTGAGTAGGAGTTATAATAAATGTCCTCAAATTTGCCTTCAATCTTACCTAGTGCACTCGCTTGTTTTCTCGTTAATTCTAGTCTAGAGTAAAGCCATTCTGATTCCTTCTTTCCAGTCAATACTAGCTTTTCGGACAAGAGTTTGGGCACAGGAAACTCATCTGATAGGTTCATTTTCTCTATCAACAGCAAAGATATTCTGTTTCAGTTTATTATTTTTTTTTCCACCACTACAAGTGCAGCGACTTTTGCTGTCAGAATCTTGTTCCCTATAAATTGTGAGGTAATAAGGAACTTACCGGCAATTTGGATAGAAGGAATCCTAGGTATAAGGAACACTTTCCTGAATTCCAGAGTTGTTCGCTTAACCCTTTACAAGACGACAAAATTTTAGCCTTGTCCAAATTGAAAGCATTTGCAGACGACAATTTCAATGTGGCTCAAATAGTGCAATTTTTCTTCGATAGGGTAGAAAACATTGTGGGAAAAGGAGAAAATGCTGGTTACTTACCAGCATTTTCTCCTTTTCCCACAATGTTTTCAGAAGGCTTCTTTCCCAGGGGCGTCAAAAGGCGGCATTGTGCGGTAAAGGGTTAAACCGGAATTTAGTAACCATAGTACGGGTTATAATAAATCTTCACGCATAAATTTTGCCTTCAATCTTTGTAACTCGCCTCTTTTCTTGTTAATTGTAATCTAAACTTAAGCCATTTTGATCCTTTCTTTCCAGTCAATAATAACTTTTCGTGAAGGAGACAAAAGGTTGGGCACCAAGACAATAACCTCTTCAATCAACATTTATAGGCTTTCTCCTCCGTAAAGACCTCGTCCGACTGACTTGATCCAATTCTAATGAACTCGAGTTCGTGGTGCGGAATGATTATTTATTTTAAACCACCAGACTCAGTAATAATAGTATAGATAGCGTCTTTTCGCAGTCTTGATTGACGATTTGTCTGCAGTTAAGAAAGTGAACTTGTCAGACTCGTTTTTTTTTTTTTCCGAGAAATAGTTTCACTCTTTACCAGACGACAACATTCTGTACTTGTCCAATTTTGTACTTGTCCAAATTGAAAGGACATGCAGACGACATAGTAACTGTGGCTCAAATCATGACCTTTGTTTTTGAAAGGATAGAAAATATCTTGGAAAACAGCATTTTCTCCTTTTCCAAAAATGTTTTTGTAAAATCCTTTTTCCACAGGGTCGTAAAAAGCACGGGATCGTGTGGTAAAGGGTTAACTGGTGACCTCTTGAAACAAAGTTTCAGCAGCCGACTTTGGAAATAATCCTGAAAAAATCCGGCCAATAATTACAAAATAAGGTTTAATCCTTAGGATGGTAAGCCTGGCTCAAGGTGTTTTTGCGGACAGTCTAGATTAAGTTTAAACTGCACATGATGTCGATAGCAGTGTTCAGATAAGGTTGCACGTTCTTGAAAATCAACAAAACTGGGTCGTCCAATATGCTTCAAAATAACGAGCCAAGCCTAGCAGCTAAGCCGGGTTCTGAGTCGAGGGGTCGTTGGTTCGATTTTCAGCTTGGTTGAATTCTTTCTGAGGATTGGTGATAGTTATTGCGACAGGATATATTCCCCTCTCACCGCGGAGCATTTTTCGACTCTATTTATCTTGGAAAGCAGCCAGTGGCTTAGAAAGAATGTTTTGCAAAGAGCTTGTTAAAGAAACTCCATGACAGCATGGATAGGTGCACTGGTCACCCTGATATGACCGAAATAGTGTTAAAAACGGCTTTGAACACCAAACATACAAACGAAACAACGACAGGTTTGCAAGACGTTTATGTACAACAACCTTTTTCCCCCACAACACACACATTTGATCCATGCTCTGGCAAAAGGGGGCTTCAATGCATCTCCGTGATGCATGATACCAAGCTAGTCATCACATAAAATTATCACAGATATATAAAATTCATTTTGACTGACAAACAACCATATTATAAGGTATAATGGGTCTTTGACAAGAAGAAAATTTATGAAAAAGAATTTTGACACAGATCAGCCTGTGCAGCAGGCTGACCTGAGTCAACACTATTTGCAAATGCATTAAATCCGATTTTCACAGAGTATGGCTAGTTTATAGCGGTTTTCTTAATAAATATTATAAATAAGAATACGAGAGACATTGTGTACAGATGCATTTGCTGACATTGAAGTACAATCAAACGCAACCATCTCTACCCCTTAAGCTGCTAAGCGACTCACTGACCTTTTGCGGACAGTGTAGATGAAGATCAGACTGAACAGAACGTGCAGTCTGATCTTGGATCTACACTGTCCGATAAGGACATATCTTTCCCAAAAGATTACCTTGAAATAGCAAAATCTTGAATTTTACTATCAGCTTGGAAGTTTCATTTTATTTATTTAGCAGGACAAGGGTTAGTTACGGCACAGTGTCTAATAAGTATATTTCGGCTTTCATTTCTCATTTTATTTTCCCGTGATGGGTGACTGATCCATGGCTGCATTACGGGCATCGTGTACACTCCGATAATATCGCGCTGTCTGCCGAGACTTAATCATTTTCATTTCATGTATGGCGTGCAACACACGAAAAGGGGCCTTCGGACCTATTCGTAAATGTGTGTCGTCCCGACTAATCCGAGACGACACTTCCCGTGTTTGTGCGATTTTCTGTTTCACGAAAGTCTACTGTGTGAAAAAAATCTTATGTAGTCGTAAAGTGCCGTCCCGGGTTAGCCTGCGCGGACTGCGCAGGCTAATCCGAGACGACAATTTACGCAAATGTCTGAAGATCTCATTTCGCACGTTGCGGGCCATATATGCCCAAGAGCGTCCAAAGGGAGATAACTCTATTGGACTGGCAATAATAAGATTGACTGAAAAAACTGGCTCTTAGATATTGTCATTGGATGGGAAAGGCCCAACTGTGTTAATTTCGATTAAAAAAGTTGCAAAGTATGGGTCCAAAAACAGACCTTATCTTCAATGCCATCGATTTTCATATCATGATGCCATTGATTTTCCTTTTTTATGTGTGATACCGGTAGTAGGTCTAAACGCGCCTTTATCTTGAAGAGTTCCACTAATGGAAACAAGAAGTATTGTTTGATTACATCCCTTGTCACTACCTTGATCGGCTTTCAAGGATAAAGGATTAATTCTCAATACTGAACGTTTTCACGATGTTAATGTGGAAAAGCAGCTAGCGGCTTGGATTCCTGGAATCAGGATCTGTTAACCCGTAGCTCGGAAAAACACAAAAATACATATACCACAAAAATCATTCGCCATTGCCGGGATTCAAGCCTATGACCTTCCGAACCATAGTTCAGCGCCTCTACCAACCGCGCATTCCACCCAACTCGTGAGTTTAAAATGTATTTAACCATATACGACACAGTTCCGACTTTTAACGACTCTTAGGCAGAAGGCTTTTTAAAAATTTTCGGAAACGGAGAAAATGCTGGTAACCGGCATTTTCTCCCTTTCTCAACAACGTTCTACCTTTCTACCCTTTCAAAGACAATTTCCACCGTTTTGAGCCTCGTTGGATTTGTCGTGTGCAAATGCGTTGAATATGGAAAGGTCCAAAATTTTGTTGTCGGGTAAAGGGTTAACCATTAACATGCTGTTATAGCTTCCCCGTGACAGACAGGATAATTTAAAAGAAAATGGGACATTCCTCGTGTTTTCTACATAAAATTCTGTTTATATCGTAGTTTTAAAGCAACCTTTGAAGAAGACTAAAAGTCAGTGATTGTTAAAGGGGACTATTTAGATTTTATAATCTCACAAAACTTTCAAAATGAGTTTTCTTTTATGCTTTTCAGTAATAGTGAATTATATTCTTATAATTCACCGGTGAATGTTTTAATTTACCGGTGAATGTTATAACTTTTGTTTTTGAAACGCCACGGATATTTATAGAACATGTATGCATTTTTAGTGGGTGAATGTCACGTTTTATGACGTAGTCAACATCACTCATGACGTCGTTATTACAGCTAGTCCATATCCGACTAGATTGAATAGATCTATTTCGCTTAAACACATATTTCACCATGAGCAAAAATTAGTCGTAAAAAGAAAGGTTAAAGTGAAGAGCATAAATGAAATAGGATAATTGCCTGTTTTAGTGTATGATCGAAATTTCTTTAATCTCGTGAAAAGCAAAGGACATATTTTCACTCGTGGCTTTGCCACTCGTGAAAATATAGCCTTCGCTTTTCACTCAGTAAAAGAAATTTCGATCATACACCGTAACAGACAATTATCCTCTATGCCATTGAATAATGCAAGGCATAGCTGGCAAACCATCAATAAAGGGGAAAAATTTAGGAAAAAACTATTTTTTTCAGTGATACTTCCTCAATGGATTACGTAGCCTCTTGAGTTCTTCTTTAGATTTCGCGCCAGAGATTTGCAAAGGTTTGTGGGAATGTCACTTGCTCAATAACACGCGTCGATTATGTTGGGTCGTATTCATTCGTCACAACCCGACCGATTCCGTGCCTACGCCAAACCTCGTCCGTATAAAGAGGGTTTCCATTTTGAACTGCCAATCAAATGATCTTAAACATGGCGGCACCTTTGAAAATCGGCCAGCAGTGACATCAACAACCACATAGATCAATTTGTCAGTGGAAACGGTCAACAAAATCGATAAATCACGTTGAAAATTGGATGTACAAACTGTTTGTCTCTGGAAATGTATTTAGAAATATTGCCATAGAAAATTATGACTCGTGTTTTCTTTTTTAAGAGGGGCCCTACAATTTTAAGAACAGTAAAACGGCGTATTTCCGGCGAAGAAATGTACAGTGTAGGTGCATATCAAGCTGCGTGATACAGCTAAGGGACTTGATCAACGGATCACCCGAGGTATGCCGAATGAGGTCGTATTCAAATAAGTGGGATGACGTCACATTTGATCTCATAAAACTGGATGGAGTTACCGACTGCAGAGGGACCAACCATTAATTGGAACGTCAAATTCTTCCCTTTTTACAGCATGTTACCGTTAGTTTTCGTAACGTTTGCAGAACGTTTGTAGTATTTACCAGTGTGAATACTTAACTTTGAAAAAACAAAAATCTAAAAAGACCCCTTAAAAATTTTCTCCAGAACTTGGGAAACATAATCTGGTTTTGTGTCACTTTAATTCTCAAAGTTCAAATACTATCGCACGATCTTCTTCACTATATTACTGTACTTCTGAGAAGCAATCCCCAAATTTAATTAAACTCACACTTACATGTCCTTCGAAAGGTCTATTTACTCTGCTATAAAGAACAGCGTAATAATTCATTCGCACTATTTGCTCACGAGAGTTTCCTGTCAATTGCTAAATAACCCTTCGACTGCTAAGCACGATTCATTTCGACTTTGCGCACGGTGTAGATGAAGATCAAACTCTATAGAACTTGCAAAAACGTGCCAAAATTTAATTAAACTCACACTTATATGTCCTTGCGAAGGTGTATTTACTCTGCCATGAAGTGCTGCATAATACACATGTAATCCATTCGCACTATTCATTTACTCAAGAGAGTTCCTATCAAGTGCTAATAACCCTTAGACAGCTTATTACGCCTCCATGTACTTTTGCTAACGATGTAGATTAAGATCAAACTATACATAGCGTGTATTCTGATCTTGGTCTTCGACGTGCGATACGGTAAAACATTTCCCTGCAGTAAGAGTTATTTCCAGCACTTTAGAAATCGCAATATTTAGGTTCCTACCATTGGCCGGAAATTTTTAATCAATGTATTTTACAGGAAAAAAGTAATCTCCAAACTCAGTTCGGCACAAATCTATACGACCTTAACGCTCCTAAGTAGACAGCTTTTCATGCACTTCATGGAAGAGAGTATTTTCCTTACCGTCCATTATTTCTCCAGTATTACTTTTGATGATCATAATTCACTTTAACTATTTCAATGTCAAATAAACAGATTCGACATTTCTAAGGGTTATAATTTTTTTTTTCTAAACTGAAGACAATTTTGGTCAGCATCAGGTAGCGGACGGTGTGGATCTAAGATCAGACTGCACGTTTTGTGCAGTCTGATCTTGATCTACACCGTCCGCAAAAGCTAACCAGGGCGACATTTGCAGTTAAAGAGTTAATGACCCGCAAAAGTAACACTAGTTTCATCGGAATCTGGAAGGTGAATCATATATTGGGGGTGGGGGGGGGGGGGGTGGGGGGGTGTTCTGCAATGATTTCTTAACCCTTTGAAGGGTTTATCTTCGTTTTCCTTTCCGCCGACTACTGAGATTCAGATGGAGTACAACAACAGTCTGTACGGCCGGATCAGGTCGAGGTGCGCATCGGAGGAGACCAAAGGTGTGATAAGGTGTGATTGTTTTCGGTACGAGTTGTCCTGAGTACGAGTTGTCCTAAGTGCGAATTGTCTGGCCACAAAGTGACCTAGGTACCCATAGGTCAGGTACGAATTGTCCTAGTTACAATTGGTCCTAAGCACCAATTGTTCTTGGTACGAGCTGGCCTTGACACCAAGTATCTTTTACCAGTTATCCTGGTACGAACTGTCCATTAACGAATTGTCATAGAACCCCCGCGTGGCTTAGAAACAAAGTTGTGTGTGGTACTGATTACCCCTATACCAGTCAAACCCATCTTTTCACGTCCCTCCAATGCACAACAATTTTAAAACATCGTCAGACTAGGAGAAAATGCTGGTAATCAGTATTTTCTCTTTTGCTCACGATGTTCTTCCGAGGACAAATTTCATCTTCTCAGCCACATTTAATTTGTGGCCTGTGAATGCTTTTAGTTTGGGAAAATGTCGTCTGGTAAATATGCAGAGAGTGAGTTCCAAGTTAGAGCTTGGGCAAAATTTTCATCGAGATTTTATCGAATAGTGTCATTGCAACAGGATTTGCTCCTCGTTCTTCACTATACATTGATTCGATTTTGGTTGCTTGCTAATGTTGCCTTGGAGGGAGGCCACTGGCCGTCGTTTCATAAACGAAATACATTCTAAAACGGTGATAAACGCCAAACAGACAGAACTATGACTCACCTTTAGCATTTGAGGCTTCACTTGTCGTTGTATATGCGTCTGACCGATCGAGATGAGGACACTATTGAGAAAATCGGATTCATCCAAACTCTCGACTGCTGCACCAAGCCCCTCCATTACCGTAACTGCGTGTTTTTGTAACATCTCACGATCAATGTCCCACTCAAGCTTGTTTTCGTTGTTCATTTTAACTATTTTGGGAAAAAGTCCTTTCATATTGGGCTCTGTCTCGAAAAACCTGAAAAGAGAGGTCTCCGTTCTTAAAGATATTGTATACAACATAGTCAGTATTGCTATATGACAAAACAATCCTTTTGTATTGAATGCTTCGTAGGTAGAAAGGGAGCTCAACTATATCTGTAACCTATAAAGCCATATATGATTTTGATAAAGTGATGATGTCAACGTTGCTGTTACTGTTACATGACAAAGAAACAAAGCTTAACGAAGAGGTCCCTTTAAAAAAAAAACTACCGTAGCAATTATTAATCACAACAATCGTGTGTTTGAACGATAGGATCTCAATAGTAACGTCCTAAATATTACACACCATGACAAAGTACCGTTGCATTACCCTGTTGTCATCAATGCAACACTTAGAGAGGTACCAACTGAGAATGAGGAGAATCATGAAATTATTCAGACCTACAGGCTAGAACCGTTCTATTTCTTGCTCTTTTCGACATACGAGTTCGAGCAGCGCGGCTGGGCATTTGAGGACGTATATGACTTGCTTTCTGCTACAGGCAAATTATCTACAGAAGTTCCACAGGCGTTCGTTTTGTGACGAGCTTCGCCATCCGTATAATGTAATATATAAGACAAGGTCTCCAACTCTATTCCATGCCGAACACCACCAGTTGGTAATTGTCACATTTTCTGCCACCGGAATGAAAATGTCGATGCTTAAATCGTGTTGTGCGATTATTTTTCTATTCACTGTTAGACAATAGAAACAAGCTGCGCTGTGGCAAAAGAGGGCATAGTGCATCTCAGTGATCCATGATACCAAGCAAACCATCACATAATTATTGATCCATGATAGCCACTTTTTTTTAAGAACCGAATTAATTATGAGTAAGACTGGTCGTTGGACATACAGAGAATTGAGCGATAGCGAAAAGTTCTTTTATTTTCTGTTCTCATCAAACTTTCATATTTATTTGATGTTGGCCACGTATAATAATACTTTTTTAACCCTTTACCAGACGACAAAATTTTAGCCTTGTCCAAATTGAAAGCATTTGCAGACGACAATTTCAATGTGGCTCAAATGGTGCAATTTTTCTTTGATAGGGCAGAAAGCATTGTGGGAAAAGGAGAAAATGCTGGTTACCAGCATTTTCTCCTTTGCCCATAATGTTTTCAAAGGGCTTCTTTCCCAGGGGCGTTAAAAGGCGGCATTGTGCAGTGAAGGGCTAAGAAATGTTTTGCGAATATCTCAGTAAAAAGGACAAACTAATAAAAAATGATATTCACTCTCTATTACATTTTGATGACAAAGTTCACATGTTCTTTCGGATCTTGAAATGTTTCGATGTCTTCCCTGTTCTATCGCTAAATCATGCGCAGATATTCTAACCTGAGACAGTGATATTCTTAATTTCTTATCATACATGTACCCTAAGTATTTTTCAAGGCTTGGGCAAAGTTGTGTTAAAAAATTCTATAGTAAGATAAACGTAATGAATCGTTGACATTAGAATACCAGCTCTGATAATAGCGATCATAGATTCTTTGTTTAATTGCTTCATATTTAATAAAATTGTGTAACTGATTTATTCAAAGATTGTTAAAGCCAAGATCAGTATACTGTAGCAGCGATAGTGTGCCATTTAGTAAGGGTTAAATCAAGTGCTCAGATGCATTCATCTTTGAACACTCCTCGTATATCGATACCAAGAAGTAATTCAAAAGCAAACGCATTCACCTACAACGAAAAAAAAAGAATCTATTTCGTCCATTTATCATTGTTGTTTATAATGTATTTTAAAGTCTGAAAAGTTTAAACCAGACACGAATTAGATACGTTTATTAGGTGCAGGAGCGTTGGCGTATTTCTAACATCACGATCAACCATTTTAACTTATTAGAATCCCATTACAACGGGTGTTTTGTTTCTCGCTTGGCTGATACTAAAGATTTTTCTTGTTCGTTAAATTAGCCCTAAACCCGCTAAATAAATAAAATGAAACTTTCAAGCCGATAACCCCCCTCCCTCCAATATTGCTATTTCAAAATTATTCTTTTTTGGGGGAAAATATCTTCTAATCGGTCAGTGTAGATCCAAGATCAGACTGCACGTTCTGTGCAGTCTGATCTTGATCTGCACTGGCCGCAAAGGGTCCTCGAATCGCGCTTAGCAGCCGAAGGGGTAACACTTTATCAAACAATCCCGTGCTCAAATGACTCGCAGGCAATATGCTTTAAAAAATGTGGAACACAGGAAAAAAAAAATGCTGCTAACCAGCGTTTTATCCTTTTCAGACAATAATTCTGCCGTTTCAGAAGCAAACCCCACTAGCTTATTCATATTTAGTTATTCGTCTGCGAATGTTTCATTTTTCGACTGACTGGAATTTTTGTCGTCGGTTTCTTTTTTAGATTATCTCTTTACCAAACGACAAAAATGTCGATATGAAAATATAAATATGTAGACGACAATTTAACCCTTTACCACACAATGCCGCCTTTTGACGCCCCTGGGAAAGAAGCCTTTTGAAAACATTGTGGGAAAAGGAGAAAATGCTGGTAACCAGCATTTTCTCCTTTTCCCACAATGTTTTCTACCCTATCAAAGAAAAGTTGCATCATTTGAGCCACACTGAAATTGTCATCTGCAAATGCTTTCAATTTGGACATGGCTAAAATTTTGTCGTCTGGTAAAGGGTTAAACAAGTTGCAAATGATGGAATTCGTCTTTGATAGAAAACGTGGGAAAAGGAGAAAATGCTGGTTACCAGCATTTTCTCCTTTTCCCACAATGTTTTCGAAAGGCTTCATTCTCAGGGACGTTAAAACTCGGAATAGTGTGGTAAAAGGTTAACTACAACAAGTGTTAAAGTCTCTCTGGTACATAGGACAATTATGGGTGCTTAACTCTTTACACACACACATCCCCAAATTTTGGACTTGTCCAAAGCCTTTGTAGACGACAAATTTAATGTGGCTCAAATGACGGAATTTTTCTCTGATAGGGTAGAAAACATTGTGGGAAAAAGGAAAGAAATGTGGTTACCAGCATTTTCTACTCTTTCCAGAATGCTTTCCAAAAGCCCTGATCTTAAGGATCGTTAAAACTCGGAATTCCGTAGTAAAATGTAAAAAAAATACAGGAACCATGAATCACGATCAGACCGGATAATCCGATCCTGAATACACACAGTCCGAACCTCGGGGGGACATTCTAAACAAGAAATATCTTTTAAAATGAAAGACAGCGTAAATGCGCCGGCAAATAGTCAGGGGACCTTGAAATAAACATGTCTACATTTTTGACCAATCATACATTTCTATTTATTCATTTGTTATCAGTACCAAAAGGTAGGTCAAAAGCCAGCACCTTCAGGTACGCCGAAAAAATCCTTAAGTGTAAGCATCAAATGTATAAACTCGACAACTTTCGACTGCTGAAAATGCAATTCACTGGAACTCGGAAAGGTTTTTAGCGGATTTGTATAGCAAATCCGCTTACTGTGATCGTTCTGACGGGAACCAAATACATCATGCGTAACGACGCATGCGCGCTCAGTCTGTACTATGATATCGGTTTGACCTGAACCAATATCATTGCGTCCATTCTACTTTCAGTTTTAGCTAATAAACCTCAACCTCGCTTTTTGTCACTACCGTATATACTGTCCTACACGTGTATGCATATCTATTCCGAATTCTAATACCAGCAAAAAAAAAAACTGCTAATAATTACCACTCCTTAAACAGTAATAGAATAACAGTTTTTGCGCGGCCCGCTCGGTAGAACAATTTTGACTTATCCTGCTCTTGCTAACTCCATTTAAAAATGATTGCACATGTGTTGCATGTGATGTTATTTTTTTTTATTACAACATATTACAGATTTATGCTACTCCACAAATCCGCTTTCCAGGACTTTGAGTCCTTTTATTGTTTCATAGGCTTGACCAAACAAGCGGCTGGTATAGATCTAAGACCAGGCTGTATGTTCTGTGCAGTTTGGTCTTGATCTATACCGTTGCAAAAGTCCCTGTTTTTTCACCTATAAATGGCGTTGAAAGGGTTAAAGCTACATCTGAATGAGCCATGCTCTGTAAAAAAAGGGTTTAATGCATCTGCAAAAAAAGTATCGACCCATGTCAGCCAAGGACCAGTCTACCTCATGAATCAGTCGGAGATGACCTGTCTGGTACAATGCAGCAAGCAGATGCATTTAACCCCCTTCTATCAGAGCACGTCGTAATTATTTCCCGTCTATTGCGAAACAAGTTCTACAGCTTAGATAAAACACTCTCAATGATTGCTTCCTGGAAACCTAAACAGGTATACTCGCACCGTGTTGTTGGTTGTTCCAAAGGTCGACCTCCCTCATCAACGGTATCGAACCCACTACGTCTGATAATATTAGGGGCAAACGCTCTGGGTACTCCTATTCCGTTGTCTCCCACAGACAACGACCTTGAATATTAAACAACCTGTTACTTTCTTTCTGGCTTCTTTTTCACATTGAATATTCATTTCATGAAATTTATTCTTCATTGCCAACGAAATAAATTCAACGTATTTTTTCTTTTTTTCGTGGTCTGAAAGAAGATTTCCACTGCAGTTAAGAATGACTCTGGTTAAAGATTACCTGAGGTTGCAGACGGTGTAGATCCAAGATCAGACTGCACGTCCTGTGTAGTCTGATCTCGATCTATGCTGTCTGGAAAATACACTCTATTTTCATTTCTTGGAAGCGCGTTAAGACACGCTATTTATGCATAAGAATTAGGGGAAAAAATGAAAATGTTAAATCTCACACGTACGGTCATCATGATCGAATGGATGAATGAATAAAGATTTCCTTTCCTGTCAAATTCTTCATCTACAGTCAGAATAATGATTTGAACGATTTGCACTTTGCTAAAAGGTGGTGACGAAAACTGTTAAATGGCCAAGTTTAAAGGGGCTGGATTTCTTTTGCCGCAAAGCAGAAGTTTTGTATAAAACACGAGTAAGCACTACTAAATGAATTTTTCTGTCCAAGCATAAATGAAGTGGATGGGTCCAGTGAAAGTTCGAAACTTTGCGTTTAAATGGTGGGATGGTGTTTGTGCAATCTGTAAATCCGTGTCTTTTTACGGCACCAGATATTCGGAATATTACGTTGTGGTAACTTTTCTGTATTTATTTCGAACAGGGGGAAAAATTTGATATTGCGCGAATCCGGAGGTCGAGCGAGGTGTCAAAATTTTCTTTCGCAGCGAGAAGTCAGTACAAGCACCAGGAAAGTTACAGCAACATAATATTTCTCTTATGATATACCCACCACTTTCAAAGGCAAAATTTTGCAGTTATTGGCATTTTATTCGATAACGGTAAACGGAATAAATGATTGATTGATTGTATGGTGTTTAACGCCGTTTTCAACTTTATTTCTGTTATATCACGACGGCCAGTGCACCTATCCATGCTTTCCTGGAGTTTCTTTTACCAGTACTCCCCACAATATTCTTTACAAGATATTCTGGCTGCTTTCCCACATAACCATCGTCGAAACAATGGTCAGCGGTGAGAAAGGAATGAATCCTGTCGCAATGACTATCATCAATCCTCGGAAAGAAATCGGCCAAGCCGGGGATCGAACCTGTTCTCAAGTCCTGTACGCTACCGACTGAGCTACCGGGGCTTGGCATACGGAATAAAAGAAATAATGGTAAAGTGGCCAGTAACTTTGTTATGTATGGCGGATGAATATTACTGAGTAACCTTTTGACCAATCGCGAATCGTGAAATTGCGAATCAATACGCACGTTTTCCGCGTGTGAGGTACGTCATTATACCATATTTGGAACCGTATTTCACAGTAAGTAGATATGATTTTTTTTTTTACTGTCGTGTGTGCTATTTTTCGACGGATGTATTTAAGCCGGAAAAAAATCAGGTATATAATAAGTGTAATTATCGCACTAAGGACACTTCGTGATAGTATTTCAGTACAATCCCTCTTAGCATTGACACATGTTATTGATCATGTGGTATTCCCAGAAGCCCGTGCGAAATTCTGGCGCTAAATTAAAAAATAACTTAAAGCTGCTACATTATACGATTAAAGAAGCACCATTATTTTTTATTAGTTTTATTCTTGCACTTGATGGTTTGTCACCTTTTACTATACTAACTTTTGAAATAAGACATTTGAATCATACTCTATGGAAATTGGGGTTTAATTAAAAGTTTCGACCCAGGTCAGCCTGCGCGGACTGCGCAGGCTGACCTCGGTCGAAACTTTTTGCTATTGGTCAATTTTCTACATGTCAAAGGACCAGTTTACCCCATCATTCAGTCGGTTTTTATACAAAATGGATTTTATAGATCCATGGTTATATGATGACTTGCTTGGTATCATGCCTCATGGGGATGCATGAAGCCCCCTTTTGCCAGAGCATGACCCATTTCTTTTGAATTGGCCAGATGGTAAAAATCTAAATACCCCCGTTAAATCAGACTTTGAAATGTATGAACCAAAAATTACTTTGACTCTTTATTGGAAGCCACTCGAAAGCGGCTTCCAGTAGGAATGCTCATAAACTACTTACTATTTAGATGATCAGTAGTTATTTGATTCATTCTTGAAGACATATTAAGATGCACCATGGATAAAATGTGAAAAAAGAAAATCGACGGTTCAATTGATTTGTTTGTATAAATTTGCCATTATTTCCCAGTGCCAGCTGATTCCATCTAATCGCAAAACGCAGACAACATTTTGTAGACTAATTGAGTCTTTAATCGCTTGAAATAATTGGAGAGGTCATCAGACCTCTCCAACAGTGGTGAGTTTAAAAGGCAGACTGCCATAGAAATCACTGTCTAAATCCATTTGTTTTTGCGAAATTGTTCTGATACACAATCTATTTCGTCATGGTTTTATAAACAGACCGAAATCAAAAAACTGAAATAGGAAATAAACGTTTTTTTTTTTTTTTATGACGGATTTCCAAAAAGATTTATTATACTATATTGATTGTAAATGATCTTTCCAATAAATGCAATTTTTCATTAAACAAGTAAGTCTGAGCAATGAGAAACAGATTTCGTTAAAAAAAAAGAGAGAAACAACACCGCGGGAAAAGATCACGTGACTTGATACTATCTGGAGAATTCGTACCCTGGAGAACTCGTACCCTAATCTCGAAAGCACGAGTTCTCTGGAGAACTCGTACCCCACAAATAGATATAAATAGGTTGATCAGTATGTTTTCAAAACTGACTAGACTCTTGCATTTTTCTCAGTTTTATACAAAAATTCTATGGATTTAAAATGATATAGATTTGATGAAATAACTCACAGAGTTGCCTCTATCATGCGGGATTCCGAGAATCCCGTGAAAATCAACTTATGAGCCGAAAAAAAGTCCTGCCTCTTCGCCCAACGTACCCCACACCTCAAAAGAGTCTGTGGTCCTTTGGTTTTGGGCGGATTGCGCAGGCTGACATGGCTCGATACTTCTTGCAGATACATTAAGCGCCCTTTTCTCAGAGCATGGCTCATTTATCTACTTTCTTAAATTTTTAATGTTTAGACAAACAACCTCTTCATTTTACATGTCTGCAGCAGGCAACTTTTCAAAATATTGTGGGAACTGGAGAAGCTGCTAGTCACTGCAGTTTCTTCCTTTGTCACAATGGTTTCCATCACATCAAAGCACCATCTTCCACATGAATTATCAAAGTTTGAATTGTCGTCTGCATGCCTTTTCTGTTTGGGACAGTCCAAAAATTGCTGTTTGTTAAAGGATTAAAAAATGTTACATTTATTTTTAACATGTCAGGTACTAGTATTATGTATAGGTCACCTTTATTTATTGTCATCAGGTAAGATTCTTGCATATTCAGTGGAATTAGCAGATCGTATCAAATTTTAATTGAACGATTTCTCCTTTCCAAATATATTTTGGCTTATCTGAGCACACATTACAAACATTCATTAGAGGTTTGTACCTTTTGAAAAAGAACCAAATGGGTCATCATCTTAAGTTTTGTGTGCTTGAATTTTGAAAAAAAAAAAAAAAAAAAATGCATTTCTGAGCATGTTAATAGCATATGGCCTACAATTCCTAGAATATTATAACAATGTGGAACATGTACTGTTTTGTGCCTTTACACTAGCAAAATTGAAAAAAAAAAGATTTTTTTTTTTCTCATTCATTTAATTCCTAGCTTGTTTGTTTACATCTACCAAAATATATTGAAATCAAAAGCTAATAAACTATTTGAAAACATTGATGCCGACCTCTCCTGGCTTCTTTTTTAAAGAAGCCAACTTGTCTAAATCAATGTCGGTCAAAACAGAGTCGCTTCCTGTACAGCTCTATACTATCTGTATACAGATTAGAATAGAACGTCTCAGCCAATTAGATTGATAGTCCGGGAATTCAAAATTTTACAAGTATATAGAATTGTTGCTCAAAGAGATTATGGAAAGCAACTATCCACAGTACATAAACAAAATAAATTATGGTCTAATTAATGGTACTTGTCTTTAAAAGGGCAAAAAAAGTGTGGGAAAATGAGAAAATGCTGGTTACCAGCATTTTCTCATTTTCTCACAATTTTTCAAAAGTCTATATCTTCAATGTCGATTAAAGAGGGCATGTTTATCAATCTTAAACTATACAAATAAACCCATTTCCCATGCCAATGTCTATTTTCTTTGCCACAGATGATGGTGTCGATCAATAGCAGACTGTGCAGAGTGTGATCTCTGATCTTTTATCTTTACTGTCCAATATTTATCGAGACAAATTGACAAAAAACAGCCTTGAAATTGTCTGGGCCTTTATTTGGAGAAGGAATTTTTCCCATCTCACTCACTTTGGTATATTCTCTTTTCCGCTGGTCAACTCTAATTTTGAGGTTGCCCCAACGTGAAAGCATTTTCAGACGACATTTTTCAGTGTAACTCGAACGAATGGATTTTTCTCAGAAAGGTTAGAGAACATCATGGGAAAAGGAGAAAATGCTGGTTACCAGCATTTTCTCCTATTTCCACGATGTTTTGATAAGTTTTTTTGCCAGTCGGAACGATTTTTACACCGGTAAATTTTTGCTTCTTTATCTGTTTTCATGCTTGATTTTATCAGGGATGGTGCTTCAGGAGGTCCGTGAAGTTGGCAGGCTGCTAGGCTGCTGGGCTGCCAACTTCACGCTGCTAGGCTGCCAACTTCACGAACCTTGCTTCAGGGGGTCTGAAGGCTATAGATTTGACAAAAAAAAAAAAATCTTGGCCTGAAATCACAGAAATTGGTGGATTTTCAGTTCGGTGCTTTAAGGGTGTGGCAAAATCAAATTCAAAGCCTGCATATTTCTTCGGCCAGTCCTAACAGGGAATAAATTTAAATCATATCTACATATGATAGCATTGTCGGATTTTTCCATAGATCGCCGGGAAAGAAATAAATATTGATAAAATTCTTCGAGACATACCTTTGTTTACCGTTTTTTTCTATCGATGGTGCTAGCTCGAGAGTTCCCGGATGTGTCGAGGGGACAAAATTCCATTGACTCTTTTGGGAGCTCGTTCTCCTGATTACCAACCGTGACTGATGAACATTACGAAATATACTTTCTCTTTGCAAACGCACAGAAACTGCACAGTTACACTCTGTGAAAATGAGCGAAGTCGACGTCGAAACGAGTTGGTCGCTCTGCAGTCGGTAACTCGTTGTCTGTGCATGTCAATGTTCTTCGAAAATCGGACCTGTCTGCTATGATGCATCACTATCCTGTGTAGGATAAATATTGATATGCGGTGCGTAAACTGACGCTAAAAATAGCCAGCGGAAAATGCTTCTGTGGAAAAATCAAGCCAGTTTTTCGATACAAATTTCTAAAAAAAAAATAATGATTTCTAACGGGGAAAATAATTTTATAAAACACCAGTGTTTACTGCAAGTCACTGTAGACAATTTCTAAATATAGACATGGGGAAAACTGGTATTTGTGCAACAGACTGAATCACGTCCCCACCTTGCTGGGCTTAAACTGGGGCATTTTTCCCAATTTTATAGGGACTATATATGTTTAGAAAACAAAGCGGAAGAAGATAAATGAATTTTAAAACCAAAATTTAGTAAAAAGTAAACGCAAGATCTAATGCTACCAGGCAACTTATGACCTACTTTTAAATTTCATTTTTCTGTCAGAGACTAATACCTGGACCGACCTTACAATAACCCATTGTAATCTTCATTGTAATCTTCACAATAATTTCCATATTTTTAGATGGTATTATTAAAATTCAAATGCATGTTAACACCCGCTTTCTTTACTTTTGGTAGCTATTGAATCTTTAAGAGGCTACGTAGTCGATTAAGGAAATACCACCGAAAGATATTTTTTTCTTGCATCTGTCTTCCTTTTTTGCTGATGGTTTGTTAGCTATTGCTTTACTTACTTCAATGATAAATCATTTCCAAAGTTCGGCGAGACCATAAAAATCTGAATAGCCCCATTAACCCTTTACCACACAATCCCATGTTTTAACGATCCTAAGAAAGAGGCCTTTTGAAAACATTATGGGAAAAGGAGAAAATGATGGTGACCAGCATTTTCTCCTTTTCCCACAATGTTTTCCGTCCTTTTACAGACAAATCTCACTATTTGAACCTTGTCTAATTTGTCGTCTGCAAATGCTTTGAATTTGGACACACCATAAAATTTTGTCGTATGGTAAAGGGTAGGCAGTGAAAGAGTAATTTATACTTGAATAGCACTTGTTGTATTAGCTACGGTGTCTCCTGAAGGCGTCGTGCTCCAGTTTTTCCCAGGAAATTACTTTTTTTCTTAGAAAAAAAAAAAAATCATTGAGACCAAAAGTTATCCTAAGACAGTTCCAGCAAACGCGCCATTATTACTACTGTGGATGAGGTTTATCTACGAAAAGAAAGATAAAAAATAAAGTCAATAAGTTTTCATTGTATTTCAAACTGACAAGGACAGTTTTGGATTCTGCGGATCACGATAAGGCACGATTTCATTAACGCATAGAGTGCTGAATAACGGAAGGGACATAATTTGTCAGTAACAGACCGTACTGCATTCCAAAAACTGACCAACACATTGAGAATGAAGCCTGAGTACAGTCTGAAACTTTTTTCGTTTTATATTATATTCGTACGTTACTTTCTCAAAAATAGTTACCAACCCTTTAACCACGCAATCCCGACTTTTACGACCCTGAGAAAGAAAGCTTCTGAAAATATTGTGGGAAAAGGAGAAAATGCTGGTAATCAGCGTTTTCTCCTTTTCCCACAATGATTTCTTCCTTTCCCAACACAAATTTCGATTTTTTAAGTTACATTCATTTTTGTCGTCTAAAAATGTTTCGAATTTGGATAGGTCTTGAATTTGGTCGTTTGGTAAAAAGTTAAGGCATCGATTATCGGATTATGGCCATAGATAGGCCGCGTGCTCTGTAAAAAAAAGAGGGCTTCATGCATCTGAGAAAACTATCGACTCAGGTCAGCCTGCGCAGTCCGCGCAGGCTGATCTGGGCCAAAACTTTTCGCTATTGATCAATTTTCTATATGTCCAAGGACGAGTCTACCTCATGATTTACTCGGCTGTTAGACAAAATGTATTTTATGGATCCCTAATCACATGATGTCTTACGTGGTACAATTCATCACGGAGATGCATTAAGCCCCCTTTTCACAGAGCTTGGCTCATATGTATAGATCGTGAAAGGAGACCGCGGTAAAAAGTAATTAAAAAAAAAAAAGTGATTGCCACATGGACCCAGGTTAGGAGGTAGGAGGGTGGATGACAATCAGAGAGAAAGAGAAAAAAAACAGTTTTCAAGTTGAGTTTATGTTTTTGCTACACCACTGAAAGCATGTCATTGCGTCTAGCACGTCCCTGCTAAGTTTTGTAGCGCTGAGTGTGCAGGCTGACTTGGATCAATACTTTATTTGCAGATGTATTAAACCCGCTTTTTTTTACAGAGCATGGCTCACATATATTTGAGTCGTGCTCTGTAAAAAGGGGGTTTAATGCATCTGCGAAAAGTATCGACCCAGGCCAGCCTGCGCAGTCCGCGCAGGCTGACCTGAGCCGAAACTTTTCGCTATTGGTCAATTTTCTGCATGTCCAAAGACAGATGTATTTCATGCTTCAGTCGGTTGTTAGACAAAATGGTTTTTATGGATCCATTTTAATGTGATGACTTGCTTCGTATGATGCATCACGGAGATGCATTAAGCCCCCTTTTGCCAGAGCATGGTTCATTTGTAGAACATTTGCGCTATCTTCACTACTTTAGACCATTGGTGGGTTTTTTCTGCGCATTTCTTCCCAATCAGTGGAGCCGAGCCCCCGTAGCTCAGTCTGTAGCGTACAGGACTTGAGAACAGGAGGTCGCTGGTTCGATCCCCGAATCGGCCAATTTCTTACCGAGGACTGATGATAGTCATTGCGACAGGATTCATTCCTCTCTCACCGCTGACCATGGTTTTGACGATGGCTATGTGAGAAAGCAGCCAGTGGCTTTGAAAGAATATTGTGCGTAGTACTGGTACAAGAAACTCCAGGCAAGCATGGAGAGATTCACTGGCCGCCGCGATATAACTAAAATAACGTTGAAAACGGCGATTAACACCATACAATCAATCAATCAATCAATCAATCAATAAATCAACCCAATCAGTGGAACCTGGACTAAAACTCTCCCAACCAGAGACACTGACATTCCCTGTATAACACGATACAATTTGGCGTGATAACAGGACCAGCAACGAGCCATTTTCCTTATGTTTTATTCAAAATGTATAAATAGCTTACAGGCCTAATACATATATTCGCAAATAAATGAGCCATGCTCTGTGAAAACGGGGCTTAATGTATCTCCCTAATGCATGATAGCAAGCAAGCCATCACATGACTGTAAATCCATAATAGCCACTGTGAATCATTAGGTAGACTGGTCCTTGGTCATACAGAAAATTGACCAGTATCGAAAAGTTTCGGCCCAGGTCTGCCTGCGCGGACTGCGCAGGCTGACCTGTGTCGATACTTTTCGCAAATGCATTAAGCCCCTTTTGTCACAGAGCATGGCTCATTGATGTTTATATGTTTTTCTCCCCCTCTTATAATATATAAATACGAGCCATTCTCTGTAAAAAGGAGGTTTAATGCATCCGAGAAAAAGTACCGACCCAGGTCTGACAGTCCGCGCAGGCTAATCACTTTTTGCTATTGGTAAAAATTTCTGCCTATCAAAGGACCATTCCACCTAAGGGTTCAGCCGGAATTTAGACAAAATGGATTTTATGGATCCATAATTACGTGATGACTTGCATGGTATACTGCATTACAGAGAAACATTAAATTCCCTTTTGCCAAAGCATGGTTCATATGTGAGCCATGCTCTGTGAAAAGGGGACTTAATGCATCTGCGAAAGTAGATCCGCCTACGCAGTCCGCGCAGGGTAACCTGGGCCAAAACATTTCGCTATTAGTCAATTTCTACGTGTCAAAGGACCATTCTACCTCATAGTTCAGTTGGTTGTTATACCCTTAAACTGCTTATCGCGACTCACTGACCTTTTGCGGACAGTGTAGATCAAGATCAGACTGCACAGAACGTGCAGTCTGATCTTTGATCTACACTGTCCGATACGATATTTCCTTTCCAGTGAAATCAACTTTGAAACTGCAATGTTTGGGCTTTTAGTACTGGGTAGAAATTTGCGTTTCATTTATTCAGCAGCTTAAGTGTTAAAAAAAGTGGCTATTATGGATCCACAAGACTTAGTATGTGATGGCTTACTTGGTATCATGTGTCACAGAGATGCATTAAGCCCCATTTTCACAGAGCATGGTTCATATATTTTCGTTCAGAAGTTTCTCTATTCTCTTTCTGACTATTCTTCTAATTTTGTTTTTCAAATGTCCTTACTCACGTATGTTTATTTCTACGTAGCTTGAAGATAACCCTAATGTATCAAAGTTGACAATAAACCATTCTCTTCTGTTCTGATATAATATCAAAACGAACAAGATAACAAGATTCAGGACAGTAATTAACTCTTTACCACAAAATCCCGACTTTTAACGACCCTGACAGAGTAGGCTATGGAAAACATTGCAGGAATGTAGCGCAGGCTGACCTGGGTCGAAACTTTTCGCCAAAGGTCATTTTTTTCTATGTCTAAGGACCAGTCTATCACATGATTCATACATATACATACATATCTTTATTTGCATAGAATACAAACATATCCATAGCACAATGGTTAACAAAAATGTATGTATGTATGTATGTATGTATGTACCACATGATTCAGTCGATTGTTAAAAAATGTGGCTAATATGGATCCATATGTATGTGATGGCTTGCTTGGTACCATGGATCATGGAGAAGCATCAAGCCGCCTGTTTGCCGGAGCATGGCTCAAATTAAAGGAGACAGCAATTCGTCATGCAAAAAAGGGGATATATTTATTTTTCTCATGCACGGCTAACATAGAAACTCGGCCTTCTTCGACAGCTGAAAATAAAATCCACCGAAACGTCGAAAGTCTTTTTAACCCTTAGACTGCTGAGCGCGACTCACTGACCTTTTGCAGACAGTGTAGATCAAGATCAGACTGCGCAGAACGTGCAGTCTGATCTTGGATCTACACTGTCCGATAAGTGAGATATTTTCCTTCAAAAAATAAGCTTAAAATATCATTATTCGGGTTTTTACTATCGGCTTGCCAAGCCCCGGTAGCTCAGTCGGTAGCGTACAGGACTTGAGAACAGGAGGTCGCTGGTTCGATCAGCTTGGTCAATTTCTTTCCGAGGATTGATGATAGTCGCGACAGGATTCATTCCTCTCTCACCGCTGACCATTGTTTCGACGATGGTTATGTGGGAAAGTAGCCAGTGGCTTGGAAAGAACATTGTGCGGGGAACTGGTAAAAGAAACTCCAGGAAAGCATGGATAGGTGCACTGGCCGCCGTGATATAACTGAAATAATGTTGAAAACGGCGTTAAACACCATACAATCAATCAATCAATTACTATCGGCTTGAAAGTTTTATTTAACTTATTTAGCAGGACAAAGGTGAAGGTTTGACTTAACAAGCGGACGGTATAGATCCGATATCAGACTGCATCTTCTGAGAAGTCTGATTTTGATCTAGGCCGTCCCCAAAAGCCTCCGTTTTCGGCTATTCCGCTGAAAGGGTGAATTACTTGCTTATTGATTTGGAATGC
This sequence comes from Tridacna gigas, assembly GCA_945859785.2. Taxonomy (NCBI): domain Eukaryota; kingdom Metazoa; phylum Mollusca; class Bivalvia; order Cardiida; family Cardiidae; genus Tridacna; species Tridacna gigas. The sequence goes on along the minus strand of OX244029.2, from coordinate 8,537,464 downwards.
GTGTAAGTTTACCCCACAGCCGTTTTAATTAGCCTATCTAACCCAATACAGTTTAAGCCTTTTTTCTGATTGTTGCTAAGCGAATTAAAAGGGATGAAATAATAAAAAAAAAAACTGGTTGCAACATATCAACTAAGCCTGTTGAAGAAAAGGCATTGTGGTAAATAGAGAAACTGTTCATAAAGTACATTCTCGTCACTTTTCACAGTATTTTCAAATACCGTTACCTAGATGTGCGTAAATATAACCGCCTGTACCGCTTTGGAGCTCAGGGTAATTCAAACATATGAATAAAACCGTGTACGAGCCATGCTCTGTTAAAGAGGGCTTAATGCATCGCGAAAACTATCGACTAAGGTCAGCCCGCGCAGTCCGCGCAGGCTGACTTTGGCCGAAACTTTTAGTTATTGGTCAATTTTCTGTATGCCCAAGGACTAGTTTACCTCATGATTCGGTCGGAAGTTACACAAAATCGATTTTTTGGATCCATAATAGTGTGGCGACTTGCTTTGTATCGTGATCATGGAGATTTATTACGCCACCTTTTGTCAAAGTATGGCTCTTACCTTTTTTCCATTTATGAAAAAAAAAAAAGAAACAAACTTTATCTACAATCGCTACATAATATACAACAGGGACGTTAAGACATAAGCCTATTCTTAAGAATGGTATCTGTGGGACTCTGTCAAGGTATGTCGAATTTATCTATATTTGATCACCAAAAACGTGATTTATTCATTAAAACCTATATATTTGGGTTACTCATTAGAATTCTCTCATCGAGACAATAATATTCTAACGAGTACCAACAATGTAAGGTTTTAATGAAGAATAAAGTGGATATTATTCTTTCAACTCCAAATATCACCACTTCTCTGTACCTCTGACTGCACTTATAATTCTTCCATTAGTGATGTTCGTGTATGTTGCTAACTCGCGTAACACTAAATCAGTGGAAATATCCCATTCATTTAAACAATAAAATGATTTCTTTTATGCTTTTAGGTAGTTTATAGAAATCTAACAGTGAATTATATCCTTATAATTCACCGGTGAATGTTATAATTCACTGGTGAACATCATAACTTTTATTATTTTTGACATGGTACGGATATCTATAGAACATGAATGAATTTTGAGCGGGTGGACGTCACGCTTTATGACGCAGTCAACATCACTCATGACGTCATTATTACAGCTAGTCCACATAGTAGATTGACTAAATCTATTTCGCTTAAAAAACTCACATGATATTATTTTTCACGATGAGCAAAACTTAGACATGGGAAAAAAAAAAGGTTAAAGTGAACAGCATAAAAAGACATAGGACAATTGATTGTTTCAATGTATGATCGCTCGTGAAAATATAGCCTTCGCATTTCACTCGATGAAAGAAATTTCGATCATACACCGAAACAGACAAATTGTCCTCTATTTCGCATCTTCTGCTAAACAATTCTCGGCGAAGTTGTATAAACTGGCTATTGACCTACTTAATTTAGTGTTAGTCTCCAATGAATAAATGGTAGATCTAAATTGCCATTGGTTTAAAACATGAAACCTTTTTATGTCACCGTTATGATGCATATATCTACTGATAGAACATAAGAGCTGAAGCCTGAAAATGCCATTCATCTTAGCAATTAGTCAGAATTCCATCAGTTTTCAGTGCATTGTATGAAAACAAAAATCACGTTATTATCCCCCGTGGTATAGAATTTGCCGATTTTTGACAAATATACTCGTGGCTGAATAGTCACTTTATTATGACATTTATCGAGAGCTGCACAGTATACCTATGCAGATGTTAGATATGACAAAATACTCATGATCTAGATAATAAAAGAGTTACTATCTATGATAAGCTATTATTGACGAGCTTTTAATTTTGTACAGTGTACTTAAAGTAACAATAAATCTAGCTGCCACATGTAAACAGAGCAGGTGTTGAAATGCATTTAAATCGAAATCATATTAAAAAAGTATGGAAACTATTGTGAAGATGACAATCTGTTATTGTACAGTCGGTCCAAGTGTAAGTCGCTTGCAGAGAAATTCGATTCAAAACCAAGTTAAAAGTTGCCCGGTCACTCTATCTTTTGTTTACTTTTTGCCTGATTTTAAGATTTATTTTTCTACCAGCGACTAACACTTGCACCGATCACACAATAATAGATTGTCATTTTCACAATATTTCCATACTTTTGACTGGTTATGATTTAAATTTAACTTTTAGGCTGCTAAGCGCGTCTCAAGGACCTTTTGCGGACAGTGTAGATCAAGATCAGACTGCTCAGAACGTGTAGTCTGATCTTGGATCTACACTGTTCGATACGGAGATATCTCTTTCCCCCAAAATACTTTGAAATAGCAAAATTTGAGTTCTTACAATCGGCTTGAAAGTGTCATTCAACTTATTTAGCAGGAATAGGGTTAAGCGCTTTTTAATACATGCACTGGTTTTTTTTGGGCCGCTATTGGGCCTGTAATATTTGATGTAAGCGGCCCAAATGCTAAGTAAACATGGGGTGTTCAGCTCCATTTCTCTCCTCTGTGACGGTAATAATGTTTTATCCCGTTTTCGTTACTTACACTGACCTAATAAAGGGGTAAACTAATAAACTTAGCTTTATCCGGCAGTTGTGTATTCCTACGCGCTATAAGGTTAATAATACTTGTGCCATAAATTCAAACGTTTAAAAACAAAATAGCTGACGTTAACAGTGAATAAGCACTGAAAAACAAAACGGTTTAACGTATTCAGAACCAGCTTATCGTACCTTAGTCTTTTGTTACATCCTTTTTTCGATTTTATTACATTCTGTATCCTCCGAGGCTTGGTAGGCTGGAATAACAGTTCCTGATGTATCAATAGGAATGTTTGTGCAGACATAATGAATAGCTCTCTCAAGCTTATCTCGCGTATCAGTGATTTCAGGCCAATTTTTCAGTTGTCCTCTAAGTCTATGCAACAAGTTCTCAATTATATTCAAGCCCGGACTTTCAGCCGGCGAGATCATCAAAATGAACCTTAGGGTGGGTGGAGTAGCGAGGCAACACCGTCACCAAAATTCACCTACCTCTCTCCAAATAAAAACCCTGTTGTTTGTTCCAGTATATCCTTCGCTATACAATGTCCTTTGAAAAGTCCGTTTAAAAACTGTAAAGTTTCTTGCCTGATTAAAAACTTCCTGTTATGTCCGATGTTTGTTTCCTGCTTTGTTTACAATTCGTAATGTTCAATGTCCGACCATCACGTTCACTTATCTTTACTGAGTGCCATTTCTTTGAAAATTCTCAATACTATTTCGTATACGATATCTTTCGATAATCCCATTAATTGTAGTCCGCGGTATGTCCAATCTACGAGATATTTCCTATTGTCGAATACACGAATAATATAATGAAATTTCGTGTCAGAGGTAAGTTCTTTCCTTCTCCCTACCCGTGTATGTTTACACCAACATTCCTGGGAGTGATTACGTAGAATTCAGAGAAAATTACGTCATGTGACGTCACCATGCATTTCCAAAAAATATTGAATACAAAAAGGGATATAACCCCGAGGAGCAGTTCGGACGTTCACCTTCTGTACAGTACAGTATGGCACAAGACTGTATATAACATTGCATTGAAAGTCAGCATACATAGCAAAAGTCAACATATTTCGAAATAAAAACACTGATATTACGCTTGAAATTGTGAAAAATTACTCATTTTTTTTATGATATACGGGTATTCTAGTCTGATATGATAGGAACTATTGCTTTCCTCGGGTCACTATAATAAGTGCGTACTTAGGCAGCTATAACGAGGGCGTAGGGGACCTGTTGTAAACAAATAAAATAATTTGAGAAATGAGGAGTAAAAAGAAGCTTTTTTCCTTTAGAAAAACAGGATAAATCGAATATATGGTTGGTGCCGAGATGGATAAAGTTTATCCGGATCGGCCCGAAAACTGAAGAGGGCTCGCTAAAGCTCGCCCTCTCAGTTTTCTAAGCCTCACCGGATAAACTTTATCCATCTCGGCACCAACCATATATTCTCTATATACAGGATCTTACACTAGTGTTTATGTACAGTAAGTGGCCATAAGTATTTCAGTCCGAAGTCCCCATTGACTTGCATGTATTTCCAACTTTACTGGATAATTTATTGTGGCTTAACCCTTTCCCAAACAAGCCCTGGTTTTCACGTGTCTACAGTACAGGTCTTTTGAAAACACTGTGGGAAAAGGAGAAATTGCTCGTAACGAGCAATTTCTCCTTTTCCCACAGTGTTTTCTACCCTTTTGGAGAACTTCATCAAATTTAAAATTGTCGTCTGCAAACTCTTTCAATTTGGACCAGTCTAAAATTCATCGTTTGGGAAAGGGTTAAAGACTTAAGCTACAGATATAAAACTTACATGAAAATACAGCACAATGTAATATATATTTTCACACCCGATAAAACATAATATTATATAAATGCAGCTGTTTAACCCTTTCCCAAACAAGCCCTTGTTTTTACGTGTTTGCAGTACAGGTCTTTTGAAAACAACGTAGGAAAAGGAGGAATTGCTCGTAACGAGCAATTTCTCCTTCTCCTACAAATTTTTCTACCGTATTTGAGAACTCTCTGCCATTTTTATCAAATTTAAAATTGTCGTCTGTAAACTCTCTCAGTTTGGGAGAGTCTAAAGCTTGTCGTTTGGGAAAAGGTTAAAAAGCAGTCAATGGCGATGTCTCCAAAATTTAACGGAAAAATAACACCTCTGTGTTTTCACACTGGAGAGACTTTACGTTCTTGCTCCAGTTTAACGTTACTGCTCCTGTCAATCGAACGTACCCGCTCCAGTTAAAAACATGGCTGCAACCACAAGATTTCGTAAGGTAAGCACAAAAACATTATTCTTGTTACATGTTGATGAATAGATATGTAGTTGAAAGCTGTCGCACGGAATGTCTGGGATGTCAGTGCACGTAAATCTGTCGTTCTTTTGGTGGTTAATCGTGTGTTGAAGGCGTTTAATCCGACAAACTTCCGTCGGCGACTACGGTTTCTTGAAAATCAGTACTTGGAGTCTCCAAAAACCTTAGTAAAACATATACAGTAGATAATCTGAAGTGTGTGCCGTGTCAGATGACCTATATAATGATTATTCCTCTCGACTATAAACCGAAAAGAACATAAAATGCAATTATAAAGCGATGTTTTGCCTTATTTACAACGTTACATGCTCCGAAATTCAATACGACGTTCTAGCTCCTGAGCTGAAACATGTTCAGCGTAAGTCTTCGAGTTACAGTAAACAATTTTGTCATTTTGGTCAAGACCTGTATTAATCATAGTGGTCACAGTCATAGGTTTGTCATCGTTGATAATAGCACATCCTCGTTGATCCAGTTTCGATTCGTTCTATAATCGACCCTGGGTTATTTGGCTGGCGTTTCCTCGTTCTCATGAATTATTCGTGAAGCATTTTGATTGGTAATCTCAGTATTTTCTTGAGAAAATTTAAGCTATTTTTATCACAAATATGCCGTCATTTCTATTTTTTACTAGCCGATATCCAATTACATCATTCGTTGAAAATCAAGCTTTGCGATACTTTAAATATAGCGGCGGCTATCAACGCTACAATCGAGAAGCGTTTAAAAGAGATGTTCAAATCTACAATTTTATTTAATTTATTGGAACAGGAATAGCAAGCTTTTCCTTTGGTTTTCATTCCTAAAGACTGTAACTATGTATGATATTTTAAAATATTTGCGCTCGTACACAAAGATCGATAGTGTCGTCCGTTTATTACAGAATGGCATATGTCTCACACGACACGATCACGCCATATTTGACGACCACCTTGGGTTTTTTCCAAGGTTAGTTTTAGTAACTGACGAAATGAAATTGTCCCGCGTTGTCTGCGCATGTCATATTCTTCGAAGATTCGACCTGTCTTATATGACGCATCACCCATCCCCCGTATACCTGGGAAAAGTAGGGCTTATATTGAAGCTATTAGCCTATTACCAAAGCATGTAGGGGCTGTTTTAATAAATGGTCGGTGCACAGGTTACATGTTAGCCGATCACAGCTGAATGAATGGCACCAGGTAGCATTTTATTGAGTAAACGTTTATTTTATTTGAAATTCAAAGTCACGGTTGTTGTTTTGAAAAATTACTCCGCTTTTGTACCCAGGATGCCCAAATTAGATAGATGTGTATTTGTAGAATGCCATCTAGCGGGAGATAATGAATTGTCCCCTCTACAAGAGAGAATCATTATATTAGCGATCTTTCGATTGGCTATTAGGGTACTTCCCGACCATATGAATATTCCTATGAAACGACGAATTGCTAGTCAGTTTTCCCAGGGGTAATGCATGGAGGGTAACGTAATGCTTAAACCTGGGTTCCGAGGATAATAACAGCAATGACTATCATTATGAACGACCAAATATATGTTGCAAATCAGCTGAAAAACTGATGTAGAATACTAAGCAAAACAATACACATTTTTCCTTTTCTCACATTGTATTCTATAAAATGAGACAAATAATTTACAGTAACGAAGAAGGGAGTCTTGTGATGACGATATCGAAGATGGTACACTGTAGTTATATTAGTTGTGGATCTTATGCATGATAGTTATGGTAGTTATGGATCTTGTGAGTGACACTGGCATCAAGGTCTCCATGTATATAATGACATTTCATTTCAAAAGCACAAAAAATCAGGACAAGAAACCTGACTGACAGACAGGCCGAAAGACGGACGGGCAATTATACATATTGAAAAAGAAAAAACAAACAAACAAACAAACAAACAAACAAAAAAACCCCACAAATTGTTTGATTAAACTCGTAGACAATCGCTTATAATATCGTACTTTCTTTCAACTCAGGAGCTGGATCGTTTTATTGAGTTTCGGAGCATGGAACGTTGTCTATAAAAACTTGACATATAGTTGCTCTGCTATGAAAAATCGTACATTTTTTGTTTGGAACTGTGGTGAATAAAGCATATATGTATCACCTGGTATAGCACAAACTTCAGAATATCATGTATGTACGTTTAACAAAGGTTTTTGCTGACTTCCGCGTGTTGATTATTCAGAAATCATAGTCCCTGACGGAACTTTGTCGGATTAAACGTCTTCAACAAACAACCAACCATCAAAAGAACAATACAGAAATATGTACTGATATCCCAAACGTTCCGTGCGAAAATCGTCTGTTGCATATGTATTCATATGATTGTCAAAAAAAGCAATTTTTGGTGCTTACCTGTCAAAAGTCTAGGTCGCGGCCATGTTTTTACCCGGAGCAGGTACGTTCGATTGACAGGAGCAGTAACGTTAAACTGGAGCAAGAACGTAAAGTCTCTCCAGTGTGGTTTTAGAGAGCTACAACTTTGATGTCAGACGACGAACACTTATAACATGTTATTGTATATAGCTCCAGTAATCTACCTTTCGAACAGTATAATTTTCCTTATGATTGCGAGATCAAAAGCGCAGTAATTAATTTCCTCGCACACTGAACAATACATGTGAGTCAATGGGAATTCAAAATTTGATGAAATATTTTGGCCATTTTACTGTATTAACATTTTTATCAAACGAGTTGACTAAAATCATATGACGAAAAATCTCACTGTATCGGATAGTGTAGATCAAGATCAGACTGCACATTTTGCGCAGTCTGATCTTGATCTACACTGTCCGCAAAAGCGCTGTGAGTCACGCTCGGCAGCTTAAGGAAGAAATAGCACTTTCGATGATTCGTAGCGGGTATTCTAAACCCTTGGCTACGTCCCTGACATGCCTTTGGTATATGCCAAAGAGGGGTATAAAATCGAATGTTTTAATTTTGTTTAATAAAAAGAAAGTTGGAAGAAATACTACCGACCTAAACGAAAGTGTTTATTCTTTACTATATGTAGGAAATAGGCTTGTTTTAACAATCCTTCCATTTATTGGAGGTGCTGGCGTGCATGCGTTTCGTTTTGTGACGATCTTCACCATCCATATAATGTAATATATTAGACAAGGTGTGTTAGAACCACTTTTGTAACAAAACGGCTTTTTATATTAAAATTTCAATACAGCGAGATTGAAATTTTGTTACAAAAAGCCGTCTTTTTGTTACACTTGATGTTCTCCGAATCCAACCACTTTTGTAAAAAAATGGCCTTTCGCAACTGAACATTTTCAAAAGCACTTTTTTTTTTTCACCTTTCATGATGTTTCCAAAAAGGATTCGGTTAGAAATACACGAATATATTCATTTTAAACTGTTTGGATGAATATTGAAGGAATACGGTGAGATTTAAATTTCATTATAAAAAGCCGTTTGTTACAAAATGGTTCTAGCAAAGGTGTCCAGTTTTGTTCCATGCCGAACACCACCAATGTGCCAAGAGAGAAAAATAGTCCGTCTCAAGAGTTCATACCTCTGTAACTCTCCTTATGCTTACCTATTTCTATCGTCCTACACACCAGCTGGTAGAAAAAAATCGTCTAATAACACGATTAAAGCAGCGACATTTTCATCCCAGTGGCAGATCAAAACGGTGAAAGCGCTGTTGAGGTGGGGTGCGTTTAATCCTGCTCAAATTGAAATCCAACTGTTGCACCGAATAATAAGCACGTAGTGCTGCTAGAAAGAATTGAGTAAAAGCAAGCAGACGTTTAAAGAGCTGAGAGGTATCTCTCCTATAAATCTCAGAGCAAACTAACAAATTTCTTTTGTGTGTGTGTGTGTGTGTGTGTGAAGGGAGGGGTGGGAGATTCAATAGAATGTCAAAATGAAACGACGTGAGAGTATTATTAAGCAATATCTGTACGAATAAAGCAATTCTATTCGAAGAAATTACCACAAGAGTTCTCGAGATGCTTTAAAGCTTTCTACGGCACTTGTTGACGCTTCATGACGCTATTTGGTGGAACTGATACATAAATGCGTATAGCCTAAGCATGCCTCATGGTAATCTGTTTTAACACTCTTTTTTAAAATTGTGTTATGATAATGGTGTATTTGTTTACATATTATTGTCGAAGTCGTGTAAGTTCCCCTATTGTTAACGTTTCAGTCATGCCTTGATGCCAAAATGAACAAAATGCTTTCTTAATAGTACTATTTTTCCAGGTAATGATTTTGCGATGTTAGGTACCCCAGAATCAGATTTTTTAAGGTTCGATTTCCCACATGGTAAATGTAAGCTCGGATGCTTCGCACCCCACCTCAAAAATTGCCCGTCTCAAGAGTTCATACCTCTGTAACTCTCCTACTGCTTACCTATTTCTATCGTCCTACGTACTAGTTGATAGAAAAAAAAATCATGTAATAACACAATTAAAGCATCGACATTTCCATCTCAGTGGCAGAGAATGTGAAAATTACCGATAAATGGCGACTGGTAGCGTTCGGCATGGAATATTTAACATTTTTAAAAGGATTCTATTCCGTCTCAAAAACAATAGTTCCAGTTGGTTTCACCATTTTTTAAAATATTTCTTTCCATAATTAACCACAAAATAGTTTCAACATCTGAATCGTGCTCTTGGAAAAGGGAGCTTATTGTATCTCCGTCATGCATAATACCAATTAACCCTTTACCAGACGACAAAATTATAGCCTTGTCCAAATTGAAAGCATTTTCAGACGACAATTTCAATATGGCTCAAATGATGCAACTTTTCTTTGATAGGGTAGAAAACATTGTGGGAAAATGAGAAAATGGTGGTTACCAGCATTTTCTCCTTTTCCCACAATGTTTTCAAAAGGCTTCTTTCCCAGGGGCGTCAAAAGGCGTCATTGTGCAGCAAAGGGTTAAGTCATCACATTAAATTATGGATCCATAAAGTACATTTTGTCCAACATCCGACTGAATTCTGAGGTAGAATGGTCCTTGGATATGCAGAAAATTGACCAATAGCAAACAATTTCGACCAGGGTCAGCCTGCGAGGATTGCACAGGCTGACCTGTGTCGACACTTTTTGTAGATGCATTAAGTTCCATTTTCACAAAGCATGGCTTATTTATATCAGTTCCTTTCACAATTCCTTTTTTTTTTCCTTTAAAGACAGTTCTTGTTTTTTATCCACAGGAATTACAGCGAGTAGATCCATACTGGCTTTCATCCTTATTCTTTGCATAATGGCGATAATGAACGTTTCTCTTAGACCATTTAAGACGAGCATATCGAAAATGAAGATTCAGAAGTTGGAGAATCGTACCGACCACAAACAGGTAAAACACGTGCAGTTGTATAAGTGTCTCTGTATCCTAGCTATTTCTACGTGCAGGCGAGCCCCGGTAGCTCAGTCGGTATATAGCGTACAAGACTTGAGAACAGGGGAGCGCTGGTTCGATCCCCGGCTCGGCCAATTTCTTTCCGAGGACTGATGATAGTCACTGCGACAGAAATCATTCCCCTCTCACCGTTGATCATTGTTTCGACGATGGTTATGTGGGAAAGCAGCCTAGTGGCTTGTAAAAAAGGCTGTGCGGAGTGCTGGTAAAAGAAAAACTAGGAAAGCATAGACAGGTGCACTGGCCGCCGCGATATTACTGAAATAATGTTGAAAACGGCGTTAAACACCATGCAATCAATCAATCAATCAGTCAGTCAGTCAGTCAGTCAGTCAATTCTACGTCCATATGTAGACATGTGCTCGTAACCAGCGTCTCCTTATACTTGAACTCTTTATCAGACGACAAACTTTATGTGTCCAAATTGAAAGCATTTGCAGACCACAAATTAAAGGTGTCTAAAATGACAGAATCGTCTTGGATAGGGTAGAAATAGAACAAAATGCTTGTTACCGACATTTCCCCAACTTCCCACATTGTTTCAAAAGTCTTCTTTTACAGGGTCATCAAAACTCGGGATTGTTATGTAAAGGTTTAACTCTTTCAGCGCCAGCTATTTAAACTCGATCTCTTTGGACGAATTACAATCCATTAAATGTTTGAAATATTCTTTTATCACATAACTCTCCCCGTTTTCAATGTAATACAGCTATTACAAATTTTCTTGTCTCACACACGTTTGAGATTAGAAAATAGTGCCGTATTTATTCAACACTCTGTAATTATACATCTCCTTTTTCTAAAACATTGCTGACCTAGATTCCTGTGTGAACTTAACGGTCAAAGTTGGTAACCATGATAAAGTTGAAAATTTTATCGCTTTTACATTTAAAACAAAATCAATATATGCAGGTTTCTTAGGAACTATTTTGTTCGTAACGTACCTGTCAAAGAAGCGAATAGGCTTCATGTAAAATTCATTACACATTGCACATGTATGCCTACATGGGGGGGGGGGGGGGGGGGGGGGGGGGGAAGGGGGGGGGGTCAAAACAATTCAATATTCTTTTCAATATTCTAAGGTTTAACCTTTCTTAATTATCTTCAACCTTGCAAGATGGACAAATTGTATTTTGTAGACCTATGTTACTATCTCGAATTCTGCAGGGAGAGATACTAAATATGGAGATTACAGGAATTAAGCAGTGCATGTACATGTATAGGAGGATGAGATAAGGGTTAAGACAGTATATCTTAGTCTAATGGTTGACTATCATGCATACTGATCTTAGCCGACACACCCTGAGAATAAGTACTTAGGTCAGATTTCAGTGTAGAAGATTAAAGTTAATTAAGAAAAATAAGGGCAATGCAACAGAGACCCTACATTGTTCACAGTGCACAAAAAAAAGTGTTGTAGTATGTTGTGGGAACAAAGCACTCTTGAAATAACTATGTAGAACATGTGAATTTACCATCCATTGTTGCAAATAGACAATTAATTTAGAAAGAGAGAGAGAGAGAAAAAAAACTTTGAATGAGAAACAAAAGAAAACATTTGGAAAAAAAGGAGTAGAAATGAAATCGAAAGTTTTGTAAATTGTATATGTAACCATGAAATGTATTTGCATTCAAACTGTCCATCTGGAGAGAGAGCATAAAAACTCTTTCAAGAAAATTTCATCTCAGTTTTACTTGTATTACTATTATTATATGATGCTGTTAAGTCCGGTTTGCTGAGCAAACTTGTTTGGGGCAGTTGCATGTCTCACCCAGTTCATATTGCAGTCAATATTTGTTAAAAAATTAAATTGATAATTTAGTAACTAGCTGAAGTATAAGATTTGATAACCAGTCTATGTATGTTGAGGTTTTACTATCTAACTCGTATTGAACATATGGATATGCAACATTTGGTAGCATTTAGAACCTTATCAAAAAGTCATTGCAGTAATCTTGTGGAACTATTGCATTAGAGCCTTATGACCTTCTGTCTTGGTAATTACTTGTAAGTAGGTGCTATTTTCCTTTGATGTTTGTGATCTTGTAAGAAAAGGCAGGAAAATGAGTGAGTGAGTGAGTGAGTGATTGGCCAATGAGAAAGAAAGAAAGAAATGATGCATTAATGTAAGTATGATTTTGATTGGATGTAGGTTGATAATGAGGTCATGGTATGCATGAGATTCTGGAAGGCAGATTTGAGTGGCAGTAATTAGTTTGGCATTAAAGAGTTTGGACTTGTTGAGAAACTTTGGCTACTTTGAATTGGAGATTAAAGAAAGAAATTGAAATATTATTTCGAACCGATTTTGGGATTGATTTTACGGTGAGAAAGAACAGAAGATGGACAGTCATTATTGTGGACATTGAAACTATTGAGAGAAAAGAGAAATTACTGAAAATTGAAATTTAACCCTTTTAGCGCCATAGGCGAAATCAGGGACCTTTGCGGACGGCATAGATCAAGATCAGACTGCACAGAACGTGCAGTCTGATCTTTGATCTATACCTTCCGCTTGTTTGGTCAAGCCTATATGATAAAAGTCTTCCGGAGAATCAGTGGATTCTATTTACAGCCATCAAAAGAGGCCGAGTTTGTTTATTTGGCGCCGAAAGAGTTAAGAAACAAAAGATCAGACTTTGACTTATCCTGTTATCCCACCTTAGAAGAAATAATTCCCCCAGTGATATGCCTTTGAGGAGATATTTGTCCCCAGTCCAGAAAGGGTTAACTATTGACCAGACGCCAAAGGTTTAGACTTGTCCAAATTCGAAGCTTGATCGATTGATTGATTGATTGATTTAGTGAAGTGTGTTTAAATTACTATTATCATTATTATTTCAATTAAATCACGGCAACAGCTCACATGTTCATGTATGTCTTGGTATCACAGTAGCACGTGAATACGAGGGTTGTCCCAAAACTCCGTGACAAATTTCATAAACAGACCATTTTTAGCGTCAGGACATTCCTTCTTACATATATCATCTATGAAGATGTTATTTCACTTTGTATGAAGTCTTCAATAAAATCTTAGCTTTATTTTTACTTCAGATCGACATAATTGTTTGGGAGGTGTCATTTACCGGCGCACGTCAATTTATCCTTTTATGTTTTATTATTTACCCAAGTCATACACAGATATTTTCAATATTTGATGTTAATTTTGCTTAATATCACACGGACGTATTTTTCTAATACTTTGACGTCATCACAGAAAATTTGATCACGTAAACAATGGACAGTATACAGACCATTAAAAACTATCGGTAGAAAATAAGGAATTTAAAATGATGACGTCAGAAGATCGCGCGGCGCAGCAGACAGTCATAAAATTGTTTGTCGATCTCAGAATGATATTTTTCCAGACTATGAAACAAATGTGTCGTATTGAAAACGTTTCTCGGATACTGGTCTACAATGGTACGGCACGAAAAGACGCCGTGAAAAGGAGAAAGCACGAAATGGAAGACCGATTTCTATAATTGAAGAATCTTGTGGTTTGGTAAGGAGATGCATTTTCGCAGATCGGAGACTAACAGGCAAGAAAGATGTCGTCGACAACCGCCATTTCAAGGTATTATATCTACAGAATACTTAAGAACAAACTGAACATACCACGGCTCTGCGCAAGATGGGTTCCATGTCTACTATCTACTTTGAATTTAATGGAGAATCCTTTGAAAAAATGCATGTAACCTTAACATTGACGCCGTTTTTGACGCTTGACGTGCGCCGCAGTGTGCATGGATGTTGTGGTATTCATGCTACAATTTTGTTATTTGTAAAGATTTTTGTGTGATTTTTTATCTATATGTCTGGGTCATATGAATTAAAAACATATCTGAAAATTGCATCTGTAGCCTTTCATATTCTTTCGTAAATGAAATTGTCACGGAGTTTTGGGACAACCCTCGTATAATGAAGTTACCTTTAGCAGTTACCAAAACATGTAGAGACAGGCGAGACACTATATGTGAGTTTATTTTCTTTCAGTTTCATGTGGCAAGGCGTGTCTATTCTATAACATGGTACAACATACCGGCCAAACTCTATCAAAACCCCAGGGCGCTTTACTGCGGTTTTAATTCATGCGAATTCTCAAACTGCCAGATGAGATTTGGAAAAAAGAACGTAAAGTCGAGCGATGCTGTGATATTTGACGGGCGGCAGGTAAAACCACTGGATTTTTTCCAGCGACCACTTGGGCAAATCTGGATTTTCGCTGCACATGAGGCGCCTATAACCTTTAAGAATCAAGGAGCTTATTGGACACGTGGAGGATGGGTTTCAAGTTTCAACTGGACGATGACGTATGACAGCTCAAACACAGATATCTTTTTACCGTATGGTGAAATTCGAGAAAACCGTGAGAAAGTCGCCCTAAATTTTACAGAAGTCTTCCAAAGGAAAACAAAGACTGCTTTGATTGTACATTCGCATTGTAAAACACGATCCAAACGAAAAGAATATTTATCTATTTTACAAAAATACATGGATGTCGATTCCTTGGGCGCCTGTGGACGTCCTTGGAAATGCGGGCGAAGATATTGGCATGACGGTTGCTTTGAAATTATTAATAAATACAAATTCTATCTTTCGTTCGAAAATGCATTTTGTAACCAATATTTCACTGAGAAACTGTTTGAAAATTTTAATTACAGTAGCATTATGGTAACTCGTGGAGGCCTTCGAAACGACACAGAACATAGTCTCCCAGATGGTACCTATATTTCTACGGATGAATTCAAATCTATCAAATCTCTCGCGGAATATCTCCTTAAAGTGTCAAATTCGGAATCATTGTATACGAAACTACTGAGAAAGAAAAGCCAGTATATTTCTGTTCCATACGAAACAGTTTATCAAAAAGCAATGTGCAACTTGTGTGAGAGATTGAACAAACAAGACCGTTACAGGAAAAGCATCCCTAATATTGTTGACTGGGCGTACCATGGTAAACCTTGTCGACCCCCAGATGATTTAATTAAGACGTAGAAATTGATTTTTTATCCTTTCACATACAATTAACCACCCTGAATCTTGAAAACATGGAGGGAAAATGCTGGTAACCACCACTTTCTCCTTTTTTCCACCATGTTTTCTCTTCTTTTAATGACAAACACCACCATCTGAGCCACTCTTAATTTGTCGTCTGCCAAGTCTACAAATTTAGATAACAGTACTTTAAAAAAAATTGTAACGGGCCGTTTCTCCTTTTACTCACAACAATACCCCCTTTTCATACACGAATTCCATCATTTCAGCAACGTTTAATTTCGATTTGGCAAAGTCTAAAGTTTAGTCATCTCGTAAAGAGTTAAAGATTCAGTGTGACCTTGACAGGATCTTCTCAAGCCGATGGCATCATGTTCACAGCATCTCCTCAGGCCGATGGTATCATGTTCACAGCATCTTCTCAAGCCGATGGTATCATGTTCACAGCATCTTCTCAAGCCGATGGTATCATGTTCACAGCATCTTCTCAAGCCGATGGTATCATGTTCACAGCATCTTCTCAAGCCAGTGATATCATGTTCACTTTGAGCGTACATTTTGGTACACAGAATTTAATCATGCTCGAAGCCATTTGATTTTAGATAAGATTTCTGTCTAGTTACAACTCTCGGTAATCCTACACTTGTCGAAGTATTACAATTTTTGTTTGCAACAAGATTATTTGTATTTAATTTGAAGTAATTGATTGGAGCCACCATCACAGCAGCATAGATCAGGAGGCCAATATTCACCAACCGTTCTTGATAGCATTCTTAGTTTTAATTCTCAAGAATCTTCTAAATTGGAAAGTAAAACAATCTTTTATCGGAATAAGGTGGTCTAGCCACTTAGAAATTGTGTGATTTCTCAATGTATAGGCTAAAAATAAAAAAAATTCGAATAGTTGGTGAATACGGGGCCCACACTGAGAGTTTAGGGTCTCCTCAAAATAATCCACTGTTGTGCATGGCAGGACAAAACCTAATCTCACAATTGGCTTCAAAGGTTTACTTTACAATGCGTATATATCGGCGGTTATTTGCTGCGTACCTGGGACCTAGAAACCAGCATTTTCTCCATTTGCCACATATTTTTTCTGCCGTTTCAGGCAACAAAGTCGATTTTTTATGCTAGTTTCAAGTTTATCTTTTACAAAAGCTTTCAGATTGGAATTGTCTAAATTCGCCGTTTCGGTAAGGGTTAAGCTTTAAATAAGTGAGACAGCACATGGCAGGTACGCGGTCATTTAGAGGACTAATACGTCCCCTTTTCTAAATCCATCTTGTGAAAATGTATCTCAGTAAATCCGACAATGTAAATCAATGATGAGATTGCACATTTGCACATGTATAGGATCTAACATGAGCTGGCATTTGAGATAAAATCTTGTTCAACAGTCTATAAAAATGTTATTAAGCGAGCTTTTTGCGAGCTTATATTTTACTTACAGACTTATTATTTTTTTTCTTACCACATAAAACCTCCTCCGGCAGTGTATTAAACCCATGACTTATTTTTGGTAACACACTTGTGTATTATCGTTTTTTGGGTCCCGGTTCTGATCAGTTTTTGGCCTGTTATTTGTTTTGTGTGATAAATAGAATCTCACATTCGTGTTTATATATTATCATTTTTATCAAACTCGTTGATTAAAATGTATTTGACGCTCGCCAAGGCTCGCGTCATACATTTTTAGTCAACTCGTTTAATAAAAATGATGATACATAAACACACATGTAAGATCCCAAAAGCCAACTAACGTCAAATTTTTCTTTATCACACATCTTTATATCAAGCATTATAGTTCATGACGTGTTCAAACTCAAGCCTCCGTTTAATAAAATTGAACTCTAAAAGCAAACACGTGTCAGGGTTTTTTTTTTTTTTAAATTACACAACTGTATATCAAGAAATATAGTTCATGATGTGTTAAATCTCGAGCCTTCATATACGTGTATTGAAATTTACACGAAGCCTCTTCGCTTCTTTGATAGGTACATAAAGGACAAAAATAGATCCAAAGAAACTTACCTGTAATGGTTTTGCTTTGAATCTAAGGATGATCAAATTCGCAGCTTTGTCACGATCACCAATTTTGGCAGTTAATTTTGGCAGTTAATTTGAAAAGAAATCTGGGACAGAAATGTGAAAGAAATGAGACGTATAATTACACAGTGTTGACCAAATACGGCAATATTTGCTTGTCTCAAACATTTGTGAGATAAAAAAAAAATCGTGATGACTATATAACACTGAAAACAAGTGCAGTCATGTAATAAAGTCTGCCGTGCGTTCAATAAGGCGAGCGCTTGCAAGCGCTTGCTAGCAGTTTCTATCGAATGCATTTGCTCGCCGCTAGCGCTTGCCCAGCAGGCGAGCGGGTTTTCAGGTGTATCGCCATGGATTTCAATACGGCGGACAGATCACAGAAAGTATTTTTCAGCGTTGCTTTTATTGAATATTTCTGGTCCACTGAGCTATTTCATGCTTTTGTTTAAAATTGGTTTTGTCTGCAATAGTGGAATAATCAATCTTTTATTGAAAGTTTGCAATATTATCGAGATTTTTTTTCTAAATTTAAAGTTCTTTGTACTTTTTAGGCACAATAGACACGATATTGTCCCCTTAAAGCATCGTACTCAAGTAAGTTTGGGTAGAAATATAGCAGGAAATCGTTTGAAAAAGATAATTTCGTATTATCATTAGTTCTTCATAATAAGCTGTGTTCACATTTTTCATGCTGAGGAGTGAACAATAAAAGAAGTGGGAAAAAAAGATCTCCATAAACAGCGTCAACAAGCGTCTACAAATGTCTACAAGTGTCTAGCGGATTTTTTAAACTACAATCACATAAACAATATGATTTTACTTAATTTATTTTAAATTCTACCCCACAACAATAAATTTTGACATTTACATGGGTGTTTTATATTGTTTAAACTGCTTGCTTATTATCAATCTTCGTATCTATCGGGCAGTTACGGGGGATACAAAAGGTACCATTTTATATTTTGTTCTGCTCACTTATTAAGCCAATTGACCAGTGCGCGTAGAATTTACTAAGTTGTAAGCACTTCATATCTAAAGAATTAATGAATTAATGTCATAAAATTTGACATCTAAATGGTTCAAGAAATGGCAAGTGCTGTTTATCTGTGTAGAAATACATAAATATGTTCGAGAATGGCTTTGATTTAGACAAAACGGGAGAGGGTGCATTTCTCACAGAGTATAAATTCTAATGTGCACCATATGATAGCGTGCAATTTGTTTATAATAAATTTTGATTAATTGCACCAAGAAAATAACTTACAAGTAGGTCATCAGAGCATAAGTTTACGAACAGATTCGGGTGTAGAAATTATTATATTTTCTAATAAAAAAAATGTTTTTTATGTAAACACCTCTAAGCTTGTGGACCATCACCTGTAATTGCTGCTATTTTAGGCGTCTACAGTATGGCCTTCCTATATACTTTCAGATAGACTATTTTTGTATTTCTGACACCAAATTAATTATGAAATTACTTTACTGTTGCAATAGTTGAATTTCGCTTTAGATTCCTGTAGACACTTTGTAGACGCTTGTAGGCGCTTGTGAACGCTTGCAGACACTGCTTAGGGAGATCGGTGGAAAATGAGAATGATATACGAAACTTGCAGTTTCTAGTTCATTTCACGGGTTTTTCACAGAAACATATATGTACATGTATATTGATATTTTATTTGAGTAATCCTAGGCCTCCATTACCCTATTTCCAATTTAGGCTTTCCCATTCTTTCCCACCACGTAAATAGATATAATACAATTCTTTGCTTTGACTAAAAGGCATCCTTACGAAATAGTTGTTTTTGTTGTACTGCCTAAAATTATTTCGTTCATTTCAGAAGATGAAATGCTATGCCTGCTGGCTGCAGTTGTAATAGTGGCGATAATCTATTCTTAAGGTTATAATTATCATACCACAAATTTACTGACGCAGCAATTACCATCCAGAAGAATTCTGACCCCCATTTACAAAGCCAATTTTAGCTTTGAAATATCAAGGCTCGTAATTTATTTCCTTCCGCCCAAAAGAAACAATTCGAATATTTTAAAGTAACTAGATAAAACAAATTGCCAGAAAAGAAATAATTATGTAGAAATAAAGAAATAACCTACCTACCATTAATATCCATTATTTACTTATCTTCCATTTAAGAACAGAATCACATTTTGTTTATGAGTGAAGCAATCATTTAACCCTCCGCGCTAATGTACTGATGCATCAGATATTTTAAACCCATCACCCTTTTACCAGGCACACGATTCGTATAACATGGTGCGCTATAAAAAAATCAGAGGTAAAAAATGCCAGAGGTAAAAATGTCAGAGTCAAAATGGTAAATATTCCAGAGGTAAAAATGTCATAGGTAAAAATGCCAGATGTACCACCTATATTGTATATGTGGGGAAAAGCAGAAGCCATCCAGGTTAGTTCAGTTGCAGATTTTACCAGGTT
Organism: Tridacna gigas; assembly: GCA_945859785.2. Lineage (NCBI taxonomy): Eukaryota > Metazoa > Mollusca > Bivalvia > Cardiida > Cardiidae > Tridacna > Tridacna gigas. The sequence goes on along the minus strand of OX244029.2, from coordinate 8,517,665 downwards.
GGAGCACACTTATTCTTGCAAAAAAAAAAAAACATTTGCCACTGACCTCTTACCAAATATACATCTCATCATAGCAAAACTATTATTTGTGGATTTCATGATACAACGGTTGTCCTACACATTTGTTTATTATTTATGTACCCTCATTGTATATTCATGTATGCAATTCATGTACTTGTGTTAATGAAGTAATTTTCTGTTCTGTTCAGTAAATGACAATAAACATTTTATGATGCAGATCATTATTTTGAAGACTAGCTGATAATTTGTTTGCTGAAAGTGTGAAAAAGTGAGAATGGCATAATTAATAACAAACATTGTTAAAGCAATTATTGATGAAACAACTTCCATTGGCAACTTTTTATGCTCATTTTGGGCGATTTCTTTTTTTGTTGTTGTTGTTGTTGCAATGTTCTTCAAATTTCCTCTGCTGCGCTACACAAAAAAACTGTTGTTTGATAATTAGGAAACATTGGAACAAAAGGATAACTGGCTCATCATGAGCTCATTATGAGCAATATCTTCTTTTGATGCAATGTTCTTCAAGTTTACTCTGCTGCGTGTCACAAAAAAACTGCTGTGTAACTTTTATAAATGACTGGAGCAAAAGGATGAGCATTTTTTTCTGCTATTACAATGTTCGATGATTTATAAATAAATGGTAGATGCTAGATACAAGTACAACATTTATATTCATGTCCTTGCTTTTCCATTAATTTTTCATAATTTGTATTCCAATTGAAATTGAATTAAAAAAAAAAAAAGAGTATCTGTGCAATGTTGTTTCTTTAATTGTTAGTTCTCCCATATATACTGTTCTTTTGAAATCATTGCAATCCTGAAAAAGAAATCTGTGATAAAGTATCTGAGATCATAGTATGCAGTCTTAGTCCACACATTTCTTCCATTTGTTCATAACCAAAGTTGCCTTTGACTGACTCTTTTCTCAAATAATTTTGAGGCTAGAAATAAGTGAGTTCCGACCAGATTTCGAATCTGCTACGCACTGACCAACTAAGCATACCTGAATGGCTACTGCTTTTTCCCCAGCATATATGATGTAATTAATATATCTGACATTTTTACCTATGGCATTATTACCTCTGGCATATTTACCAATTTGACTCTTATATTTTACCTCTGGTAATTTTACCTCTGGCATTTTTACCTATGACATTTTTACCTCCGATATTTTTAGCTACATTCATATAACCTACACAGGAAGAATATTTTTCCTAGTATTTGAGTGTAGAAATTCCATATTCTGTGGAACTAGAATGAATATAAGTGCTAGAATTTGTTCAATGTTGTTTCGTATCTGTGATGTTCAGAAAACACATATTTAAATTTGCTCCTTTTTCCAATTTTTTGCATCCTTTATAAAAACGATAGTTTCATTTCCTTCCAGTGCCACTTTTCATATTATTTTGACAGTGTTTCCGTCAGTTACAACAGCACAATGCCCGTTTTTCCACATTGCTTTCCTTATTACTATATTTAATATTTTCAATACCTTCAAAGGTCTGTTTTGTGATATTGTCTGGTATATCCAAGTAACAATTTCAGGACATAAGGGTAACTTGATTATGTGAATAAAGGGTCTTGACGTATATTTCCATTATGGACCAATATTTCTTTAACTACTCGACAAAACTTTATGAAATTTCATTTTTATAATGTTTATCATGAGCCACAGACAATCATTATTTGCTTTTATTTAATGAAATGCCATGTCATGGAAAAAACGGGGCTTAATATATACATGTAATTTCATTATGGACCAATAACAAAAAGGCCACGTGTACATGCAAAACAAAATACCTCATATATTTCTATCAAAAAAGTCTTTTTCGGCGAGGGATATCATTTCAACGAAACACTGTTTATTTTTCTCATGCATGGCAAATATGGCGTGCAACACACGAAATAGGGCCTTCTGACATATGCGTAAAAGTGTGTCATCCCAGATCAGCCTGTGCAGTCTGTGACAAATCCGAGACGACACTTCCCGTTTTTGTGCGATTTTCTGTTTCTCACAAAAGTCTACTGTATAAAAAATCTTATGTAGCCGTAAAGTGCTGACTCGGATTAGCCTGCGCGGACTGCGCAGGCTAATCCGGGACGACACTTTACGCAAATGTTCGAAGGTCTCATTTCGCATATTGCGGGCCACATAGTAATTCGACCTCTTTCGAGGGTTGAAAATACAATCTACGAAAAACGTGGAACGTGGAAACATTTTTATCTCATAGGTTTAACTAAACAAGCAGAGGGTAATAGATCCGAGATCAGACTTCACGTCCTGTGCAGCCTGATATTAATCTATGACTTCTGCAAAATTCTCTGTTTTCGCCTAAAGCGCTGAAAGGATTAATGGTTTACTGATTTGAAAAGCGTGCTCTGTTACACTAATATAAATTAACCAATACTTGTCATGCAACTTTCTTTTTTCTCTGAATGTTGCAAACTAAACTAATTCAGTACATACGAATGAAACGAGGAATGTTCTCCCCATACAAACTATGATTGTTGAAGGAAAAATGTTATTGTGCTATCGTTCATGAAAAAAATACTTGTTTAGACATACTTTGAAATGTGTAGATATTCAGGAAAAGGGAACACACACACACAGAGACAGACAGACATATATATATATATATTTTTTTTTTCCTCTGCGAAGGTAAGGTCGCTTTTTACTGTACAATAGCTACAGGATATACACGAGGGGCGTAAAGACATCTGCGCTTTAGAATGTTTAGAATGGCACCTGTAGAATTTTGTCGAGGTAAGTAGAATTCATCTGTTACTAAATTACACAGGGATCTAATTAAGTTGCGGGCGTTCGATTGCCGAAAACATTATTCTTCTCAAAGACTATCTTGTGGGTACTTTTTAGAATTGTCTCATCGGGGCAATTCTAACGAGCACCAACAGCATAGGTCTTTAGTGAAGTCTTTGACCTCCAAAGTACGCCACTATTCTGTACCCCTGACTGCATTTATCAGTCATTCGTCCGTTAGTAATGCTTGTGCATGTATTTGACTCTCGTAACACTATTTCACCTCTTGGAAAAAGGCTTATAAATATCGTCGGGAGTAAAACCCAATTCTTGTTGCTTTAAAGTGATTGCTTATCTTCTCTTAACCCTTTACCAGACGACAAAATTTTATCCTTGTCGAAATTGAAAGCATTTGCAGACGTCAATTTCAATGTGGTTCAAATGGTGCAACTTTTCTTTGATAGGGTAGAAAACATTGTGGGAAAAGGAAAAAATGCTGGTTACCAGCATTTTCTCCTTTTCCCACAATGTTTTCAAAAGGCTTCTTTCCCTGGGGCGTCAGAAGGCGGCATTGTGCGGTAAAGGGTTAACCCTTTCAGGGCCATAGGCGAAAACATGGGCTTTTGCGGACAGCACAGATTCAGATCAGACTGCACAGAACGTGCAGTCTGATCTTGGATCTATGCTGTCCGCTTGTTTAGTCAAGCCTATGCTATACAAATCGGTCTGACTTTCACTTGATTGTCTTTGCAGCCGTCAATTTAGGTCGAGTTTATTTGTTTGGCGCCGAAAGAGTTAAAACAGTTTGCGGAGTAACTGTCTTAATTGACTCTTGACCTACGTTGTAGTATTTGACTAGGATGATGTTAAATTGTGGTCAGTTTATGTGTTGACTTTAAAAAAAAAAACAGTAATGATTAACGAGTATACACGGGAGACAATTACGTTGTCACTGTTTTTATGCTCTGCACGGAAAAAAAAAAAATAGTGAAATTTTAACGCAGTGGTATGGTACATGACTATTCCTGTTGAAGAGTGTCATAAAAATTAATGCTCTTTGCAACGACACTGTCATGAAATTTGAAGCGATGAAAAGTGTGAGTCTCTAGTTTTGATACTCATACCTTAAATTTCACGAGAGTTGCAAAGAAAAAGAAGTTTTATTACACACTACTCTATTGGATTGTGCATGAATATTTACAGATCGAAATAATTGATTGGAACTTACAGTAACCCGGCTTACAGTGTTTACAGTACTTTGTTTAAAGTTCTAAGCTGCAGCATGCATGTCAAAAATCATCTGTATGAGCGAAAGGGTTCTAGAAAAGCGTTTGTGTGCTTAAGGCTTATTTGTCTCTGTGAGCCTGTATTTCCTGAGGAAGTATGCAAAGGAATGACCTCACACAACCAGCAGTGTTACATGTATAAAACATCAATACTTAACAAGAGAATACCTTTGTTAAAAACTCCAGTAGTCATCATGATTTGTTTTAATTGAGGGCTGTTCAAGTCTCTTACACTCTCTTCTTGTGTACACAAAAGCAGTGTACATACATGTATTCTGATGATGTCTCGAGTTGAATTCTTGTAAAAACCTTTAGTTTTGGTGTAAATATCACAATGTAATTATTTGTTATGCTAAGAACAGTTTCAAATAATAATGTTTCCTAATATGTCGTTCACTCATTTAAGCCACAATTCATACTAAACTGCACGTGTTTTTTTTTGGTGTTTTTTTTGATACAATGCAATGTGTTTTATTTCATCTAAAGTATCTTGATATAAGATCTCAGAGGTATTTCAGTATATTGCGTCAGTCAGTACACCTACCAGTGTGGTCCTGATAATTCCTCACCGGTACAAAACATTCTTCCCGAGCCACTGCTTCCTCACAAAGAGTTATAAGTACAGTGGTGAGAGCTGACTGAATTTGGCTGCATCGACTTTCATCTATTGTCAAAAGGAAGTGGCAGGACCAATGTTCAAACCAATGCAAGCTGTGGTCCCATGGATTATAAGCCTGATCCGCTATCGACTGCCTTATAGAGGCTAAGCAAGAAGAAATAAAAAATATAACTATGACTGACTGAAATGCAGTAATTGATTTTAACCCTTATCTTGCTATAATCAAACTACAATCAAATACTGTAGTCTGTTTTTTTTATTCCTAATTTTAGAATTTTATTAATATTTACAGGGTTGTTGGCCTTATATTAATTATGAATCCCAGGACATCCTAGGTCATGATAATAAGGATAAGATAACATTTTTCAAAACTGCCTTCTGAGAAAGGTATTAATTTGATTAGTATGTTGATTTCCAGCGAATTTGTAAAATATTTCTATCGTTTTTTAATTAATAATTCTACACAATGGCTCCCTTGACAAATGCCGCACCAATGCTTTTAACGCTTTGATTAACTACATGCAGGAAAAGGCTTGTTTTAACAACCCTTGTATTTATAGCGGAGCTGTTCGCGGCTTATTCGGTCGGAGTGTAGATAGCTAATTAAAAGAGTTATCCCTTTCGTTGGTATAGCAACCATGTCTTTCAAACTTTGCTCTGTACCGACTGAATAAGTTTTATACAGCAATATAGAGGTTTGTTAAACATTGTTGAACGTATTCTGCAAGTTGCGTCACAAAAAAAACTTTTTTGCCATTGGTCGATTTTCTGACGAGTCTACCTCGTGATTTAGCCGATTATAAGACACGATTTGATTTTGTGGTTCCACAGTTATGTGATGGCTTGCAGGATACAATGCATGACGTAGATGCATTATCCCCCCTTTTGCCAGAGCATAGCTAAAGTATCTCTTTCAATAATGAACCTCAAAAAATGCCAATATTCATATTAGTTCCTTTTACAACGTCTGTTTGTTTGTAACTCTTTACCATACAATCCCGACTTTTAACGACCCTGAGAAAGAAGCCTTTTGAAAACATTGTGGGAAAAGGAGAAAATGCTGGTAACCAGCATTTTCTCCTCTTCCCACAATGTTTTCTAGCCTCCCAAAACAAATTTCAGTTTTTGAGTTACATTTATTTTGTCGTCTGCAAATGCTTTCGATTTGGTGTGGTCTAAGAATTTGTCGTTTGGTAAACTCGGAGTTCAAAGAGATTTCTTGTTTGTTTTGTTTTTGTTAATTTGCAGGAAGAACACTCTGTAGATCCATATCGGCTTTCACCCTTATTCTTTGCATAATGGCGATACTGAACTTTTCTTTTACACCGTTTAAGACGAGCATGTCGGAAAAAAAGATTCAGAAGCTGGAGAACCGTACCGACCACACTCAGGTAAAACACGTGCAAGTGTACAAGTGCCTTGCTGTTTCTATGTTCATGCGCTCGTAACCAACGTCTGCTTATACCAATAGCCAGAGGCGTAGCAACCTATAAGCGAAGACGCGGTTGAGTACACTTTGCAAAAAGAAAAGGTATATGAGTATGAGAAGTTTCATTAAAAAGAAAACTTGATACGTGCGCCAATGATCTTTTATTAAATACCTGATAAGTTTCCGGCTAAATACATGTTTGGCAAACAGATGAAGTAACACGCACGAAAAAAAAATCCATTTCTACACACTTTGAAATACAGTTCCAAATATGGAATGATGACGTATCTCACGCGCAAAACCTACATATTGATTCGCGATTTGATGGGTCTACTCTGTTACTCTATAAGATTCATCCACCATTCATAAAAACGAAGTTACTGGACACTTTACCATTATTTCTTTTATTCCGTTTACCATTATCGAATAAAATGTCAATATTGCGTAATTTCGTGTTTGAACGTGGTGGGTATATATATATATATATTGTGTAGTAACTTTCCTAGTTACTTCTTGCTGCGTAAACAAATTTTGACATCTCGCTCAACCTTCGGTCTCGCGTGATATCACGCTGCTCGAATTAAATACAAGCATAAGGAAAGTTACTACAACCTAATATTTCGTACTTAAAATATACCTGAAACGTTTCCGGCTTAAACAAATGCGTCGCACGCGAATAAAATATCACACACGACAGAAAAAAAAAAAAAACGTATCTACACAGTGTCAAATATGGTTCCAAATAGGGTATGATGATGTATCTCGCGCGCGGAATAGGTACGTATTGATTTTGTGATTTGATTGGTCAAAAATAGTACGCTATAATATTCATCCACCATTCATAAAAACAAAGTCACTAGCTACTACACCATTTTCTGTTTTATTTTGTTTGCCAATTTTGAATAGAATGTCAATATTTGCAAAATTTTGTCTTGAAAGTTGCAGGTATATAATAAAAAGAATATCATGCTGTAGTACCTTTCCTGTTGCGTGCATTCACTTCTCGCCGCGTAAGAAAATTTTGACATCTCGCTCGACCTTCGATCTCGCGCGATATTAAATTTTCTTGTGTTGCTCGAATCAAATACAAGCGCCAGTAAAGTTACTACAATATAATATTCCAAATGTATTTTTCATATATTTTCTTTCTGTGCGTGAGAGCTCAACATGAAAAGGTTATGCATTCATGATTGCCCGGTCACACATCCAGCGCCCTCTTCCCTATAGGCGCTTCGCGTTTCGGCTAATATTTTAGGTATTGGTTTTACGTACACTTTATTTTGGACTAGCTACGCCTCTGATAGCGATTCATCTGGTTATCAGAAAAGGAAATTTTAAACTTGCTCAAATGTACCATTGTTTATTTTCTCTGAATTTCAGACTGCGAAGCGTGTCTATTCTATAACATGGTACAACATACCACCCAAACTCAAGCAAAACCCCAGGGCGCTTTACTGCGGTTTTAATTCATGCGAATTCTCAAACTGCCAGATGAGATTTGGAAAAAAGAACGTAAAGTCGAGCGATGCTGTGATATTCAACGGCTGGCTCATAAAAACTGTGGATTTTTTCCAGCGACCGCCTGGACAAATCTGGATTTTCGCAGCAGATGAGGCGCCAGTAAGCTACATGGATAAAGGGGGTCACTGGACACGTGGAGGATGGGTTTCAAGTTTCAACTGGACGATGACGTATGACAGCTCAAACACAGATATCTTTTTACCGTACGGTGAAATTCGAGAAAATCGTGAGAAAGTCGCCCTAAATTTTACAGAAATCTTCAAAAGAAAGACAAAGACTGCTTTGATTGTACATTCGCATTGTAAAACACGATCCAAACGAAAAGAATATTTATCTATTTTACAAAAATACATGGATGTCGATTCCTTGGGCGCCTGTGGGCGTCCTTGGAAATGCGGGCGAAGATATTGGCATGACAGTTGCTTTGAAATTATTAATAAATACAAATTCTATCTTTCGTTCGAAAATGCATTTTGCAGCCAATATTTCACTGAGAAACTGTTTGAAAATTTTAATTACAGTAGCATTATGGTAACTCGTGGAGGCCTTCGAAACGACACAGAACATAGTCTCCCAGATGGTACCTATATTTCTACGGATGATTTCAAGTCTATCAAATCTCTCGCGGAATATCTCAATAAAGTGTCAAATTCGGAATCGTTGTATACGGAACTATTGAGAAAGAAAAGTCAGTATCTTTCGGTTCCATACGAAACAGTTTACCAAACAGCAATGTGCAACTTGTGTGAGAGAATGAACAAACAAGACCGTTACAGGAAACGCATCCCTAATATTGTTGACTGGGCGTACCATGGTAAACCTTGTCGACCCCCTGTTGATTTAATTGAGACGTAGAAATTGGTTTTTAAGGTAGTACCATTCTAATAAAAAACAGCTATTTCCATAATAATATTATCCTAAAAAATGTGCTATGATTAAAATTGAGTATTATTGTAATACTTTGACCGAGCCACTTTTTCCATTTTTTCCTTCTTAGAATTATCATTTATAAATCTAAAGCCACTCTATTCTCAATACAAAGAGAGATAATAATTACCTCCCTTTTCAGAAAACTAGCAAAAATATCATCAAATAATTTCAAGATGACAACAAATGAATTTCTCGTCGGTTAGAAATGTTCAAAAATATTATATCAGTATAAATCCTTATTTGTCAACTAATAAGATATTTTATTCCATGTTGCACTAGAAACGTTAGGATGGTAACACCTTAAGCCTTTCACAAACAATTCTTTGTTTTAATCTACCCTGAAATGGACATTTTCAGGGTCCAATATTTATAAACTTGACAACTTTCATTGACCGAAAATAAAATCCACAGAAAAAGATGTTTATATTAAAGGCTTCTCTAAACTAGTTCTGTGCCGTCTGATCCTTACCTATTTCGTCCGCAAAACCAAAATATTTGTCTTTGGCGCTTAACTCTTTACCAAACGATAAAATTTTAGACTGGTCTAAATTGAAAGCATTTGCAGACGACAAATTAAAGGTGGCCCAAATGATGAAATTTGTCATTGATAGGTTAGAAAATATTGTGGGAAAAGGAGAAAATGCTGGTTATCAGCATTTTCTCCTTTTCCCACAATGTTTTCAAAAGGCCTCTTTCTCAGGGTCGTTAAAAGTCGGGATTGTGTGGTAAAGAGTTAAAGGGTTGGATCTGCCTTTTAGACGCTAATAATTGAGCCATGCTGTTACAAGGGGGATGAATGCATCTGCAAAAGGTATCAACCATTTCAGCCTGCGTAGTCCGCGCAGGCTGACATGGGTCCAAACTTTTTGATATTGGTCAATTTTCTGCTTGTCGAGGGATCAGTGTACCTCATGATTTAGTCGGTTTTTCTGCAAAATAATTTTTATGGGTCCATAATTATTTGACGACTTGCTGTGTGTAATGTATCATGGAGATGTATTTAGCCCCCTTTTGCCAGAGCACGGCTTAATCATTAACTTAAAGTTTACAGAGATCAGTAAGTGAAAACTATTTCTTTTTTCTTGTCTTTTTATCTTTTCTGACCTTCAAGACGTTTTAGAAAATGGCAATATACTTACTAATATACGCCCTTCCATTACATTTATCATAGCAGTGAAAGAACCAAGGCAATAAATCCATCTATCAATTATGCCCGGTTGAGGTTTGAATCTGTGGTCAGTGCATTATCTCCCGCTAGATGGCATTCTACAAATACACATCTATCTAATTTGGGCATCCAGGGTACAGTAGCGGAGTAATTTTTCAAAACAACAACCATGACTTTGAATTTCAAATGGAATAAACGTTTACTCAATAAAACGCTACCTGGTGCCATTCATTCAGCTATGAACGGCTAACATGTAACCTATGCACCGACCATTTATTAAAACAGCCCCTACATGCTTTGGTAATAGGCTAATAGCTTCGATATAAGCCTTACTTTTCCCAGGTATAGGGGGATGGGTGATGCGTCATAGCAGACAGGTCGAATCTTCGAAGAATATGATATGCGTAGACAATGGTGGTCAGTGGTACACGTAATATCTCTGTCTACTCACCAATATTCTACCCCTTGTTGCTTTGCAATTCCATTCATTCAAGAAGGCTGTGTGACATAAGCTTCTTTAAAATTCAGGCTGCTTTGCTTTGTTGCGGCAAGTGATATTTTGGCGCGTACCAAGATTCGATATTTCGATTTTAAAACTTACATGGTCAGATTATCTCTAAATAGATCGGATAGTGTGAATCAAAAATCAGACTGCACATTCAGTGCAGTCTGATATTTATTAAAGCCTGTCCACAAAAGCATTTGCTAATACCTTGTTGCCTAAACAATTAGCCTGTATCCCAGAGCGGCATAATTCAGCAAAAACTGAATGCAAACAATAAGTAAAAGAAGGCAGAAAGTGATTGCCGGTATTATAAACTCATTTCGTCTCTTCGATTTGACGTTTGCTTTCCCGTTAACGGCTCAGCAAATTATGTGGGGCGGTGCTCTGGCAAAAGGGGGTTTAATGCATCTCCGTGATGCATTATACTTCGCAAGTCATCATTTATTCATGGCTTTAAGAATGGTTGCTGAATTTGGACCCTAAATTTCTTTTTTGAAGGCTCGCTTGGTCAAAGTTTCTGGCAAACTCACCTGACAATGTAGATCAAATATCAGTCCGATCTTGATGAACATTTCCCCCAAAAGCAACAGGTACTGCCATTTCCTTAGAGCCTAAAGAGTTAATTTTTTTACCAAACAGTCCCTAGTTATAACGACCCTTATGAAGAAGGCGGTAGAATACATTGTGGTTAAAGGAGAAAATACTGGTAACCAACATGCACCTTCCCCCACAATGCTTTCTACCCTTTCAAAGGCAGATATTGCAATGTAAACCATGTTTAATTTGTCGCATGCAAATGCTTCGGGTTTGAACGAGTCAAAATTGTAGTCTTGTGGAGAGTTTAACCGTTTCCTAGACTGGCATTATTGAACCAAAAGTGAAAGCAAACGGAAAGTAATAGAGGATAGTGAATATCATTTCCTCTCTTTTCTCTCCTGTTTGACGTCTGTTATTCTATAAACTTATTCGCGGTAAATCAATCAGTTTTGGTGTTATAAACAAATACAAAAGGTGCTGATGAAGCGACCCAAGTCTGGGCATTACGCATATTTCTGTACATTCTACACAGAATCAAATGAACCATGCTCTGCGAAAAGGGGGTCCTGCGTGGCTCAGTGTTAAAGCGTGGGACTCGTAACCTGGAGGCCCTGGGTTCGAGCCCCACCCGATCCACTGGGTTTTTCGTGGGAGTGTCCTTGGGCAAGGCACTTCAGAGCCCTAGCCTAGTACTGGTAAAGCCCAGGAAATACATGGATATGTGAGCTGTCGCCGTGATATGACTGAAATAATGTTGAAAGCGGCGTAAAACACCATTCAATCACAATCAGTCTGCGAAAAGGCTGACCTTAGTCGGAATTTTTACCATTGGTCTGTTTTTTGCGTGTCAAAAAATCCAGTCTTACTCATGACTCGGTCGGCTGTTATACAAAATGGGGTTTACGGCATTTACCAGCATTTTCTCCTTTTCCCACAATGTTTTCTGCCCTTCCCAAAACAAACTTCACTTTTTCGGTAACATTTATTTTGTCGTCTGCAAATGCTTTCAATTTGGACCAGTCTAAAATTTTGTCGTTTGGTAAAGGGTTAATACATCAAGGAGATACCTTAAACCCCTTTTGCCAGAGCATGGCTTACATAAATATTTGACGGGGGAAGTTTGAGTCTCCTGGTGTCCATAGTGATTACCTGTAACATACCGGTTACAGCCTTGACTGCCAATGAGACCTGTAGCATACCGGTTACAGCCTTGACTGCCAATGAGATATTGAATATTTTATACGGTAAACAAAGATCAAGGTAAGGCATATGAAACATGCGGATGATCTTTCACCAACAGTGTCGCCTACCTCACCAAGTATATTCAATCGTATAGTAGTGAAACCGCTTTAACATGTCACCGAATGAATATTCCGTCTTTTTACGTGAGCCATTTATAGATCTCCGATAAATTCACGATTATATAGGACGTTTACTTCGGGATCATGTGTCCAGGATTTTACCTCTACACCTTGGACACGGCAATTAGGGCGGGGCAAGTTTCGGAAAACCGAACACGGTCGCGGAAACAAAGTAGTGACAAGTCAAAGCGGTTTCACTATTGTAGAATTTTACTTTGTTTGTTTGCATTGGATTTTAACGCTGTTTAAACAGTTTAAGTTCACCTACGCATGTGTTTCCTGGCTTCCTTACACATGGGTAGGAAACTTCATAATCGGAGCCGATGGCTCCGATAAGAAAATGTTGTGTTGGTCTTCCGGCTCCGAAAATATCGGCTCAAACCAACGCAAGAAACCAGTAAGCTTTACATTCTTTGTACATGTATTTATGTGTTCTTAAGTCTTTGAAATTCGAAAAAGAGGAGAATGTGATGCAAACCTGTGGGCTTTCAACGTGTTTTCTACGCTACGGAGAGTTTCTTTGTCATTACAAAGACAAATCATATCGTCTGAGCTATATTAAACATGCTGTCTGCAAATGCTTTCAATTTGGACAAGTCCGAAGACTCGTCTTCTTGTAAAGAGTAATGGCGTGCTCGGTAGCTTACTTTATTCCGTATAGGGCTTGCAATGGGGGGGGGGGTGGATATGAAACTAACCTCTCTTCTCTTCTCTTCTCCTCTCCTCTCCTCTCCTCTCCTTCTCTTTCTCTTTCTCAAGCAGACGGGCCTGGGACCGACGTGAAGGAGCATACATTCTGTGGAGCTCAACTTCTTGCCTTGTATAAGGCTTAATTGTTTGTGAAGTATGTAGGATTTATTTACACCTTAATTCTAAAAGTCTCCGACGGCTTTGTTGATATCGACATTTAAACTTGGGTTCATCGACACCTCAGCAGATTTTACAAATGATAAATCAGTTTCATTATAACAGACTTTCACGGTTTCTTTGGAGCAGAACGATGTAAGACAAAAGATCAGTTAAAATAAGTTACATACTCCCCCCCCCCCCCCCCTCCATCTCTAAAACTAAGCAGTCATTCAAATTCCTTTCTATATGCTGCAACTTAAAAGTATTTCATCTCCACGACTATGAATAGAATAGAAACGTTAAGCTCTTTGTACTAATATCGGTGAATTTGTTGATACGGATCCACGACATTTCGTCGAAAACCACGTTCGTCAAAAACTATCCCTAGTCCTGAACCTTACCCTAACCCAGACTAACTGTGGCTCAAATTTTCCTCCCAAACAGAGCTTTTCATGAAATAAATCTAGGAATTTAGCAATCCGTATTTTAAAACATACCTGGATTTCGACGAAACACTCTTTCGAACGAAATGTCGTGCAACGCATTGATAAAGACCTAAGCACGTAACTGTTTGCATTATTAACACAACAGCTGAATAGATATTCTTAATTAATTCTTCATTTTTACACTTTCATTTTTTTTATTTCATTTTCATTCCTTTAAGGGCAGAATACTTCGTCATTCATTCATTCATTCATTCATTCATTTTTGCTTCTCCGCTTTTCTTTCAATCCATTTCCACTTAACAATCTTGTTAGAAAAAAAAAAAAGAAAACATTGTGGGAAAAGGTTAGGATCCATGCTACCTTAAAAACGAAGGGTCGATTTGAATGAGTCTTAATACCAAGCGAATGAACGAACGAAAAAATACAAGCAAATTTACAGCTCCAGAAACTGAATTGAGCAACAACAAGTGGGCATCGGAATGCAAGTTCCTACCTGTAACCCTTTCGACGTTTGAAATGTGCCGTGTTCTGTGAAAAGGGGACTTAATGCATCTTAGAAAGGTATTGATCCATGTCAGCCTGCGTTGTCCACGCATGCTGACATGAGTCAAAACATTTTGCTCTTTGTGAAGTTTCTGCATGTCAAAAGACCAGTGTACCTCATGATTTTGTCAGTTGTTAAGCAAAATAGATTTAATGGACCATATGTCATAATTTGCTTTGTAAAATGGATCTCGGAGATTGTTAATTATTAAACCCCAGAGCATGGCTCAAAACTTTGTTTTTGGCATTGTGGGAAAAAAGGAAACATCTCGCATCAAGCAATATCTCCCTTTCCCCATGACACTTATGGTGTCCCAACCAGTTTTAAAGAACCGTGACGCACTCCAAATAATATGAGGTTATTTAACATGCTTGGGTACAATACTGAATTCTATTGGATGAGTACACTGCAGAACCAGTCTCTATTTTGGACGAGGCGACAGCTATGAGAATTAAATGCAGCACCCTTGCGATATCAACCCTTTTTCTCACAGTCCCGAGTTTCAACAACCCTGGGGAAGAGTCCATTTGAAAAATATCGTGGAGAAAGTTTACCACCTTTTAACCCTTTACCACACGTCAAAATTTTACACCTGTCCAAACTGAAAGCATTTGCACACGACAGTTTCATCGCGGCTCAAATGATGCCATTTTTCTTTGATAGGATTGAAAACATTGTTGGAAAAGTAGAAAATGCTGGTAACCAGCATTTTCTCCTTTTCCCACAATGTTTTCAAAAGGCTCCTTCCTCATGGTCGTTAAAAATTGGTACTGTGTGGCAGAGGGTTAAAAACAAATTTCAATTTTTGAGAAACAGTTTTCATTTTTATCTGCAAATATGTACTTTTAATTTGGACAATATTTTTTATTGTAACATTCTGTCGTTTGGTAAAGAGTTAAATAGATGTGCTAAGTCTTTACCAAACGATAACATTTTAGACTCGACCAAATTGGAAGACGAATGTCCAGACGAAAAAATAAATGTAGCTCAAAGGATGACTTCTGTCTTTGATGGGGTAGAAAAACATTGTCGAAAAAAGGAGAAAATGTTTGTTAATACCGTTTTAAATATGATTTCAGTCACATCGAGGGGACAAATGCACTTAACCTGTATTTTCTTTTCACCAATATTCAATTACAATGAAGCGACCAGTGGACCTATCCTGTAGTTTCCCTTCACCAATATTTTGTATAAGATCCTTTTAGGGCCACTAGAGCCTGTCTGACATTAGAGCCTGGGTCGCATAAGATCCTTTCAAAGCCCCTAGACCTTGTCTGCCATTAGAGTCTGGTGAAGAGAGAGAGAGAGAGAGAGAGAGAGGGAGAGAGAGAGAGAGACAGAATAGGAGAGAGAGAGGGGGGGGGGTTAAGGGGTGAACTTATGAATAAAAACAAAATGATAAGATAGCGGAACGAATAAAATAATGGATAAAGAGGCGATTGCTTAACCCTTTACCACACAATCCCGACTTTTAACGACCCTGTAAAAGAAGCCTTTTGAAAACATTGTGGGAAAAGGAGAAAATGCTGGTAACCAGCATTTTCTCCTTTTCCCACAAAGTTTTCTAACCTATAACAGACAGAAATCATCATTTTAGCATCGTTTAATTTGTCGTCTGCAAATGCTTTCAATTTGGTCCATTCCAAAATTTTGTCGTTTGGTAAAGAGTTAACAGAAATTAGCTGCTTAACCCTTTCCCAAACAAGCCCTGGTTTTCACGTGTCTGCAGTACAAGTCTATTGAAAACACTGTGGGAAAAGGAGAAATTGCTCGTAACGAGCAATTTCTCCTTTTCCCACAGTGTTTTCTACCCTTTTTGAGAACTTTCTGCCATTTTCATCCAATTTAAAATTGTCGTCTGCAAACTCTTTCAATTTGGACCCGTCTAAAATTTATCGTTTGGGAAAGGGTTAAAGAAGATTTTTATATTCCATATCAGGTATGCATGATGCCCAGTCTTTTGTTTTGATAGTTAAAACAGCTAGTACCCCTGGGCTACATCTAATGACATACCAATTGGGGTTTCTAGGGCTAATCGTTTTGATTCTATATATAGATGTGGGGATAAAATACTTTTAGGTTTCATTTTTTAAACAGATTTAAGTGTTTCTTTGGTTTCAGAGACAGACGAGCGTATGTAACATTTTTCTAAATGGTTGTTTAATTCAATGAATTTGCTGCAACGAATAAAGACAACCTGAAGTACAGCGTTATATTTATTATACTTAAAAACTGCTGATATCGATGAACCTCTGTCTCATTTTCAACATGGATAAACCCGTAGGGAAGTTTTGTAAATTGTGAATAAAACCTGCATCATCTTAGCACACTTGTAAGCCTTACAGATGGCAAGGAGTAGAGCTCTACAAAATGTCTGCTCCTTCACTTGGACCAATGGACCCTACCGGGGAGAGAGAGAGAGAGACTCACTTCGACCATGGCCCCTGCCCGCGGGAGAGAGAGAGAGTATATATATATCTTGTGGCTCAATAGGAAAATAAACATTTAAAAGCAAAACAACAGCCATTGCTTTCTAATTGATTTTTTTGTGTTGTGATAAGTGGAATTTTTTGTTAGATATGTAGAGGCATGCTCTGGCAAAAGGGGGCTTAATGCATCTCTGTGATGCATTATAACTAGTCATCACATAATTATGGATCCATAAAGTCCACGTTGTCTAACAACCGGCTGAATCCTGAGGTAGTCTGGTTCGTGGACATGTATAACCATTTTCGAAACAGTGGTCAGCGGTGAGAGAGGAATGAATCCTGTCGCAATGACTAGAATTCATGCTCGGAAAGAAATTCGCCGAACTGGTTTCAAGTCCTGTGTGCTACCGACTGCACCCTCGGCCTCTCTTTATAATGAAACTGACAACGGTCGAAGAGCCAAAGACACAGAAAACCAGGACGATCTTTTGCGATTATAAATGAACCCTGCTCTGCCAAAGGAGGGGTGGGGTGTTTAATGCATCTCGTGCTGCATTACATCGAGCAATTTATCACATAACTCTGGATCCATAAAATTCTATTTGTCTAACAACCGACTGAAATATGAGGTTGAAGGGTCCTTGGACTTGCATACAATTGTGCAGGTTTAAAGTCAGGTCAGCCTACGCGGACTGCGCAGGCTGACCTGAGTCGATTCATTTTGCAGATACATTGACCATATCTTTCACAAAACGTAGCTCATACTTAGTCCCCAGGCTATTGAAGACAAACAAGGACATGGTTCTTTTTTCCCAGTATCTTCAGCGCACAGTATTCACTAACTTTATTTCCAGATAGGGTTTTCTCATTGAAAAGGGTTTGTTAATTTATCAGTTGTGTCAAAATGTCTATCACTATTTTTGGAAACTGTCATGATGATAAAAAATGAAGAAAGGAAAAATCTGGTATATGGCATTTAATTGATTTGTATCTAGATTACAAGCGCCTTTTCTCGATACTTCTTGTTCTGTTATTTGATATATATATATATACGAGAAGTTGTATAAATTGGTTTATATAATTGAGTCATGCTCTGTGAAAAGGGGTTTAATGTGCAGGCTGACACTGGTCGAAACTTTTTCCTATTTGTAAACTTTCTGCATGTCCAAGGACCATTCCTCCGTATGATTCATTCGGTTGTTAGACTGCACGTTCTGTGCGGTCTGATCTTGATCTATGCCCTGTTTTGGCCCATGGCAATAAAACGGTAAATTACAACCTCTAATTTTCATTTCGAAGAGCGCATATCAAGACCAGCCTGCAAATCCTTGCAGTTTGATCTTGGCCTTTTCTCTTTGTTACTCCCTAATTCGCACGAGCTTCACTGCATTTATCTAAAATCAGTCCGCATATTCACAAGTTTTGTTCGATCTGTTGATTATTTGATTTCAAAAGGATGAAAAAAACACTTATCCTGCTAAATAAGTTAAATGAAACTTTCAAGTCGATGGTAAAAATCTGAATAATATTATTTCAAACTTATTTTTGGAGAAAAATATCTCCTTATCGGACAGTGTAGATCCAAGAGCAGACTGCACATTCTGTGCATTCTGATCTTGATTTACAGTGTCCGCAAAAGGTCGGTAAGTCGCGCTTAACGGACTAAATGTTAAGCTGCTTTATAAATTCAGTGATTTCCAGCGAATGTTCTATTTATCGGGGGGGGGGGGGGGGGGCGTGTATTTAACAAGGTAGATCCAAGTTCGGAAGTAATCGTGCAGTCTGATCGTGATCTTCACTGTCAACAAAAGCACAATGAGTCGCACTTAACGGCCTGGGAGTTAACTGGTATAATTCAATTAAATAAGGCTCTCCTTAATATTTCTCGTTCAGTTATTTGATACGAGAGAAGCTGTTTAAATTTCCTGATAGAAAATAAGTTTTTAACACAATTATATAGTGTTCAGTGACCCTATGGTTGGTCCCTTTAATCTTTAGAGCACTGAACTGATGAAATAGATTTTAAAAAAAAGCAACATATTTCAATTTTAAAGGTAGCTATTTAGATTTTAATAGTTTTTACCAAAATAATGATAATAAATAAATAAATAAATAAATAAATAATAATAATAATCATGATCATCATCATACTAATAATAATTTATCACTAATTTAGTAGGACTATAGCGCCAGTGTTCCGCAAAATGTCGTGGGAATGTCACTTGATCAATAGCATGCGTCTTTTACGGGGACTCGTATTCAAATTAGCATGATGACGTCATATCTGATGTGATAAAAATAGGCGGAGTTACCGATTGCAAAACGGGCATATATTTAAACGCCCATATCATGCTTTGGCAAAAGGGGGCTTAATGCATTTCTGTGATGTGTGATACCTATCAAGCCATCCCATAATTATGGATCCATAATAGCCATTTTTTCAACAACCGACTTCATCATGAGGTCGAATGGCCCTATGACATAAAGGAAATTGACCAATAGCGAAAAGTTTCGTCCCAGGTCAGCCTGTGCGGACTGCGCAGGCTGACCTGGATCGACACTTTTCGCAGATGCATTAAGCTCCCTTTTCACAGAGCATTGCTCATGCTTAAGAGTATTTATTGGTGTTTTACGACAAATTTGATTTACGGAATATAAACTTAATAGGCCCCTGAAAGGCTACTTGGGTAAGATCATGAAATAAAGTAGTGGACAATGTAGATCCAACATCATACTGCACGTTACATGCTATTTGATCTGAATCTATAGTATCCGCAAAATAAAACTAACCTGGGTCCAGTACTTTCATGTTAAACTGCACAGAACTTTTGGTACGATTTTGGATCGGCATTGTCCAACGGAAAACTTATTAAAAGAGAAAAAAGTACAAATCTGCTGGAAGAAAATAATTGGTTAATAAGATTTAACCCTTGACAAAACAATCCCGAATCCTAATGGCCCTGACAGAGAATGCTTTTGAAAACATTGTGGGAAAAGGAGAAAATGCTGGTAACCAGCATTCTCTTCTTTTCCCACAACGTTTTCTAACCCTTCAGTGACAAGTCCGAATTTTTGAGCTTCGGATAAATTTCTCGTCTGCAAACGCTCTCGATTTGGACCAGTCTAAAATTTTGTCGAAAAGAGTTTTCTTCCGGACTAAATGGTCACTATAACTCGTGTGCACACATAACAATATCCTATCCGACTCTGGTAAAACCACACAAGACGAGTCTATACGGAAATGGCCGAACAGTGTCCGAAGGTATAATTTGTGCTTGTTAGGTATTGCTACACATCATCTAATACTCCCGTCACACCGAACTCGTTCTCATTACGTTCCGAAAATTGTTGTCAAACGGACTCAAACTGTTTTCGAACGGAGTGGACATAAGAGCAACCTTTTACGATCTGTTTACGGACTTCATGGACGGGCTAGGACAGGAAGGGTGCTCCAGAACTTTGAGCTTGCTCAAAATTTTTTGCCGTTCATCCCGTCTTATAATTAGACGGAATGACAACATACTTAAAACGTGATGGACGTACTACAAACGGACCTGCCGTACTTAGATCCTATTAAGGACGTGTAACGACATGGTGCAGTTGGCATTTACGCTTGCAAACCGAATGAAATTACACATTCTACCCCGACCGTAACCCGTTTTACGATTGTTTTAGGACAGGGCAAGACGTTCTAAGGCCTGGTTCGATGTAACGGGGGCTTTAGACATAACCAGGCCGAAATTACACGTCCTACCCCGATCACAACCCGTTTTATGATTTTGTTAGGACGGGGTAAGACGTTCTAAGAACTAGTTTGGGGTGACGTAGGCTCAACAACAGCTCAATAGTTTTTCCAGGTCCTGTGTGGCCAATTGGAGACAGCGAAAGATTCGCAAGCAAGATCCCCCCCCCCCCCGCCCCCACCCCCATGTTGGTTTGATCCTGACTCAAGGATCGTACTTTTTCATGGCAGTATCCACAAAAGACAAATCTCTGAGCCCCAGTCAAGTACTGGTGAAACACTTAACACACGTGAATAAGTGGGTTATCGGTGTGATATGACGGAAATAATTTAGAAAACGGAATAAAACACCATACAATTAATACTTATGTAATTTAGACTGAAGCGTGTTCGTGTATTTTTGTGTTTTCAGTAAGAAAGAATAAACGGAGGAAGTCACTTGCCTTTGGGCACTCCATGAGTCGGAGGCCACTTGCATGTTTTGTATTTTCTTCTATTGCAACAAATTTTTCACCTGAATTTAAAGATACATCCTTACAGCCAGAGAGAAAAACCACTGTTAAAAATTGATCGTGTGTAGAATGGTTCGGAATTTAGGCAGTTGTGTAAACATATATGAATTACCGATATATATAGTGTAAGGGATAAAGAAACTCAAGGGATTTGTCTTCGATTTAAAACCGGAAACGACAGTGATTTCTTTGATGGCCTCCAGAAAATGTAATGCATTTTCTAACGGTCGTAATCAGTGCATCCTTGCAACTCTCAGGGGCAAGATTTTGCATGAAGATACAGGAAGGATTGTTGTTTCATAAAATAAAGATGAAATCGGTTAAAAACTGGCTGAAAATGAGTATAGATTTATTTACCTTTAACCATCATCTTTATCGATTATCCAAATTTTTACAAGGATGTTTTCACAGTCGTCTGTTCTATATTTGTAATAAATTAGAATAAACGGTCATTCAGACGAATTGTATAAAAACCTCATTTTGTGATAAAACCATACCGGCGGCATCGAGGGTCCTTAAGCTCCTGAAAGAATGCATTAGAAGATTGGTATTCTATTATCGCAGCAGACGTTAGGAAAATAACGTCTGTTATAGGTCTACGGAATCTATTTTGGGCCATCAAGCATCATCCAGAAGAATAAAACCTTGCACGTGAACTTGAAATTAACCCTAATCCTACTGAATAAGTTAAGTGTTACTTTCAAGTCGATAGTAAAGGCTTAAATGTTGCTATTTCAAAGGTATGGAGGATATCTCCTTATCGGACAGTGTAGATCCAAGGTCAGACTGCACGCTCTGTGCAGTCTGATCTTGATCTACACTGTCTGCAAAAGGTCAATGAGTCGCGTTTAGCAGTCTAAGGGTTAAACTACGTGTACTTGTTTCTTGCCATCACCTTACCTACAAATGTTGAAAAAAGATAAGCTTGACATAAAAAAAAAACAGCGTATCAGTATTTTCTCACGTGTAAAATTCAGCGCTCTAATACCCCTGTCACACATTCCTGAATTGTCATGGTAGCCTGATGTTTATTGTTGATCAATGTCTATTGATAGAAAGACGTAACGGGTATCTGTTTTACGTAAACATTTCTATCGACATCGGTTTTCAGCGGTCCCGTTAAAGTTCTTCACTTTACCTTAGTCGCGATATTAATATCGCGATATTTTTGCATAAACCTTCCTGTAAAGTTTCTCATTTTTAACGCCTGTAAAATAACATTTTCAACGAGTCAACCGCCTTGTGGTCGTAGAAGCCTAAACATGTATATTGGTAAAAAGTTTTCATGCTCAACTCAGGTGAGCATAAAATTTAACAGACATTTAAATGCAAATTGATACACGACATAGAGCCTATTTCCGAACTTCAAGAGCTTTCATTTTTTTCTATTCTTAATGAATTCAAGTATTAATTTCCTTTCTTTGCCTAGCTGAAGTATTACAGAAACCTTGAGTTGAGCATAGAACTCATTTACGTTTACAAGCACGGACCATGATCTACGATGTACTCAGCCCGGGTTATACTAGTCTTTAATTTACTACATCCGGGGTTTTACGGGCTAATCATCTATACCACTTTTTCCCTCTTATTAGTTAAGAGAACGGAAATGGGGCAGGGCACTTGAACACTTTGTGTGTCCGGTTCCGAGCGTTTACCACCCTGAGGTAGAAGGCTTTTGAAAACATCGTGGAAAAAGGAAAAATGATGGTAACCAACATTTTCTGCTTTTTTAAGGGTGATTTCTACCGTTTTAAGCACAAATTGCATTATTTGAGCAATGTTTAACTTTTCACCGCCATTGTCGCCTTGTATAGCTTTTGCAGACGGCGTAGATCAAGATCAGACTGCACAAAACGTGCAGTCTGATCTTGGATCTACACCGTCCGCTAATCTTCAATCAAAAACAGGTTCAGTTGAAAAGCATAAAGATACTCACAGACCTCGAGAAAAGTCTGCTCTATTTAGTTGACAGCGAAAGAGTTAATTTGTCATCTGCAAAAAACATGGACGAATCTAAATTGTGTCTCCTTGAAAAGTATTAGGGAAATTCTATATTAAAGACAATACAAACAGATGGTACACAACAGAGAAATTTGTAGAATAGCAATGCACAGTTTCGAACAAAATATGGGATTTAGAGCATTTGCTTATCATAAGCTATTGCTCCTTTACCCACAATATTTTTATCTTATTTTGCAGAGGCGTACAAATCGTATTTGCTGGGTAGTCTCTTTCATCCGAAGATAAAATTTCAGATTCGTTCATCTTGAAAGCACTTGCTGACAACAGATTCAATATTAATCAGTTGACGACATTCATCTATGATACGCCAAGCCCCCGTAGCTCAGTCGGTAGCGTACAGGACTTGAGAACAGGAGGTCGCTGGTTCGATACCCGGCTTGGCCAATTTCTTTCCGAGGATTGATGATAGTCATCGCGACAGGATTCATTCTTCTCTCGCCGCTGACCATTGTTTCGACGATGGTTATGTGGGAAAGCAGCCAGTGGCTTGGGAAGAATATTGTGCGGAGTACTGGTAAAAGAAACTCCAGGAAAGCATGGATAGGTGCACTGGCCGCTGTGATATAATTGAAATAATGTTGAAAACGGCGTTGAACACCATACAATCAATCAATCAATCATCTATGATACAGTAGAAAAATTTAGTGGGGGGGGGGGGGGGGGGGGGGGGGGGGGGGGAGAAAACAACGATTACAGGCATCTTCTCTATATCCACAATGGTTTCAAATACCCTCTTTCTCAGGCTAGTACGATAAGGAGAAAATTCTCGTGACCGGTTATCATATTTTCCCACA
This sequence comes from Tridacna gigas, assembly GCA_945859785.2. Lineage (NCBI taxonomy): Eukaryota > Metazoa > Mollusca > Bivalvia > Cardiida > Cardiidae > Tridacna > Tridacna gigas. Next base: position 8,494,192 of record OX244029.2, on the reverse strand, counting down.
ATGTTTTCAAACACGTTCTCCACTTCAGGGTCATAAAAACGAGGGATTGTTTGGTAGAGGTTACAGTTCAACGAAATGTAAGCAGAGATAAACAGTGCAACACAACGCCTGATTTAGAATGTAAACCATAACATTGTTCTGTTATTGAATCAACCCCTTCACCTACATTATAAATTTTCAACTCTCCCATATTGAATGCATCTGCTAACGACAAATTCAAAATTGGTTCAACGTAGCATAAGTTCTGTATTTGGGTAGTAAAAATCTTGGGAAAAGGAGAAAATGCTGGTTACCAGCATTTTCTCCTTTTCTCACGATGTTTTCAGAGGCCTCTTTTTTTCGTAGGCTCGTAATAATACGGGATTGTTTGGTAAAGGGTTAGGCCGTTTTTATTGCTCGAAAATTAACGAAAAAATCTTGCGTGAGACAGTGTTAATCAAAATGCCGTAAACAGACACGTTTCCAATTTAAGATGATAATACGTACAAAAAAAAAATCTGGAACAACCCTATATTCCCCGTTTCTCTGGGGTGTAAAGGGAATCGATTTGAAAAGGTGTCTGTATTTTTCAAGAACCAACATTAGTCCACATAACACAAAAATTAACCCTTAAGCTGCTAATCGCGACCCACTGACCTTTTGCGGACAGTGTAGATCAAGATCAGACTGCACAGAACGTGCAGTCTGATCTTTGATCTACACTGTCCGATACGGTATTTTCTTGCTGGTGAAATCAACTTGGAAACCGCAATGTTTGGGATTTTATTATTGAGTAGAAATTTGCGTTTCATTTATTCAGCAGCTTAAGTGTTAAAAAAATTTTTATTTGAAAGAAGAATGGTAGTTGCGTAGATAAAGACCGTTGAAAAAATAGTATTTTAATTTACGTGTTCTAGTGTAGTTTTATTCCTTGATTCCTTGCAAAATTAATTTTTTTCAGTATGAGATACATACATAGTAAAATTAGTGTTGCACCCCCTGTGTTTGTTACCGGGTTTGATTTTCTGACGTGAATGAGATAAAATTGGGTCGAAATTAGAATTCGGCTGCTACATACACCAACAGACTCTTCTTTTGCCCATAAAATGAACTGAACTGAGGTATCCCTTGACCTCATGGTAAGTGGGAATCTTTTGCCTAGATGTTGCTTTTAATTTTAAGAAAAACGAGAAGCGTTTAAGTTTGTTTAAAACAGGGAATTTAATGTCGAAACAAAACTTACGACGGGTTGAAAGTGACCTGCAGAGAATGGACACACAAAATCAGGCAATATTGCGTACTTCCGCCCGGGGCATGCAAAACAGCTTGCAGTCTTTGTCTCACACCTCTCACGAGAGGTTGAAACAGCTCGATCAGTAGCTGCTGCCAAGAGGTTAAGGGATACCTCAGTTCATTCCATTTCAGAGACAACAGACTTGTTTGTTCTTGTATACAGCAGCCAGATTCTAATTTCCAACCCATTGCATATCATTCACGCCAGAAAATTAAACACGTTACAAACACAGTGGGTGCAACACTAATTTTACTATGTATATTTCTAAGTTATGGCCCCTAGTACACCTGTTTATGCTTTCCCAGAGTTTTTTTTTTAACCAGTACTTCGCATGATATTCTTCCAAAGATACTGGCTGATTTCCCGCATAACCATGAAACAATGATCAGAATGAATGCTTTCGCAATGACTGTCATCAGTCCTCGGAAAGAAATTCATCGAAATGGGGATTCGATCCAGCGACCCCCAGTTTATAAGTCCTGTACGCTACCGACTGCGCTACCGGATCTTGGCGAATATGTATAAACGGCGCTCCAGGAAAAAAGGGGTTTAAACTTTTGCAACACAATCCCGATTTTTAACGACCCCAAGAAAAAAGGATTCATGAAAACATTGTGGGAAGATGAGAAAATGCTGGTAACCAGCATTTTCTCCTTTTCCCACAATGTTTTCTACCTTTCCCAGGACAATTTTCTTTTTCTTTTTCAGTCACAGTCATTTTGTCGTCTGCAAATGCTTTGAATTTGGACAAGTCTAAAATTTTGTCGTTTGGTACAGAGTTAATGCATCCTTGTAATGCATTATAAATGGCGTGCAACACACGAAACGGGGCATTCGGACATATGCGTAAAAGTGTGTAGTCCCAGATCAGCCTGTGCAGTCTGTGACTAATCCGAGACGACACTTCCCGTTTTTGTGCGATTTTTTGTTTCACGAAAGTCTACTGTATGAAAAAACCCTATGTAGCCGTAAAGTGCCGTCTCGGATTAGCCTGCGCGGACTGCGCAGGCTAATCCGAGACGACACTTTACGCAAATTTCCGAAGGCCCTTTTTCGTGTGTTGCACGCCATATCAAACAGGTTGTCACATAATATGAATCTATTTTGTCTAAAAACCTGATGAATCATGAGTTCGAATTGTCGTTTGACATGCGGAAAATTTACCAATAGCAAAATGTTTCGAACAAGTTTTTCTTTTTTCAAATTCATTAAACGACCGTTTATCAGAGCATTACTTACTTGTGAGTATGTCTCTGTCACCACACTTCTTGTGGCAAATGATAGACGATTTAGACACAATTCTGTTGCAAATCAACCAAAAAATCGTATCCATTAGTTATGTCTTTCTCTTCGAAGCGAAACATGAAAAAAAAAAAACGGTCAGAGCGGCAGAAAGTGAAGCTGTAGATTAGTGCATTCAACGTAATTTATCGCGAATTTTCACGTATAGCAATGTCAGATTGTATGACAATATAAATAAACAGTTTACGATTCTGTGATAAAACAGTTTAATTTGAAAGCCGATAGAGACGAACTCAAATTACTGACGACGTTAGCTAAGCTACGAGATATTTCGTTGATGCTACCCTGAAAATGATCATTTGAGAGTGCTTCTTGGTGCGACCTGTTTACTCTTTACCACACAATCCCGACTTTTAACGACCGTGAGAAAGAAGCCTTTTGAAAACATTGTGGGAAAAGGAGAAAATGCTGGTAACCAGCATTTTCTCCTTTTCCCACAATGTTTTCTACCTTTCCCAAAACGAATTTCAATTTTTGAGTCACATTTAATTTGTCGTCTGCAATTGCTTTCAATTTGGACCAGTCTAAAATTTTGTCGTTTGGTAAAGTTAAACTATCGCAGAGTTTCTTGGCGTCTCATCTTTACCAGCGCTTATTTAACTTTTCGGCGTCTAATATATGAGCCGTGCTCTGGCAAAAGGGGGCTTAATGCATCTCCGTAATGCATAATACAAAGCAAGGCATCACTTAATTATGGATCCATAAAAATCCATTTTAAATAACAACCGACGAATTCATGAGGTACACTGGTCCCTTTGACATGCAGAAAATTGACCGATAGCGAAAAGTTTCGGCCCAGGTCAGCCTGCGCGGACTGCGCAGGCTGACCTGGGTCGATACCTTTCGCAGATGCATTAAGCCCCCTTTTCACAGTGCATGGCTCAATTAGTATCATTATGAAATCGTCCCCGTTGGACGTCTTAACCCTTATCCTACTAAGAAAGTAAATGAAACTTTCAAGCCGAGAGTAAAAAGCCAAATGTTGCTATTTCAAAATTACTATTATCATTATTAATTATTATCATCATCATCATCATCATCATCATTATTATTATTATTATTATTATTATTATTATTATTATTATTATTATTATTGTTGTTATTATTCTTCTTCTTATTATTATTATTATTACTACTACTGCTACTACTATTATTATTATTATTATCATTACCATCATCAATATCATCGTCGTCGTCTTCGTCGTCGTCGTCATCATCATTATTATTATTATTGTTGTTGTTATTGTTGTCGTTGTTGTTATTGTTGTTGTTGTTGTTGTTGTTGGAGGGGGGTATCTCCTTATCGGACAGTGTAGATCCAAGATCAGACTGTACTTCATATGATTGCTTACTCATTATTATTTTTTTTTTTAATGTAAAAAGCATAATGACTTAAACATAGCAGCCGGCGTGGATTAGTCAGGAATAGGTTGATATTTAGCATTCGACGGTCTAACGACTCTACGAATCGAGACCAGTGCAGTGCTAGGAAGAGTAATAGATAAACAATGTTTAAAGGTTTATCAATGGTTGAATTAAATAACACTCACATCCGCCGAGAATTCTATTTTGGTAACATCTTTGAATCTAGTCTGCATTTGAACTCTCTAAACCCCTGTTCACCTATATGAAATGATACCCAAACTTATATTCACGGGGAGAGGTTCGTATTCACCAACCGTATTCACCAAATGAGAGACCTTGGTCCGTATTCACCAACCATTCTTCAGAACGTTCTTTCTTTCATTCTCCAGAATTTTCTAAATGTGAGGGTAACACAACTTCTGATTGGCTAAACCATTTAGTATAGCCAATCAGAACTTGTGTAATTTTCGCATTTGGAAAATCTTGGAGAATAAGACAAAGAATGTTATTAAGAAAGGTTGGTGCGTAAGGCCACAGCACATTGCATGTCAACTAGGGTGGTTTAACTCTTTTCCAAACGACAAATTTTAGACCCTACCAAATTCAAAACATCTGCAGACGACAAATTCAAAATTGGTACAAATGACCTTAAGGTCTCTGATAGGGTAGAAAACATTGTTAAATAAGGAGAAAATGCTGGTTACCAACATTTTCTTCTTTTCCCACAATGTTTTCAAAAGCCTTCTTTCCCAGGGTCGTAAAAACCAGGGATTGTTTGGTAAAGGGTTAAACTCTTTTCCAAATAGTCTCGAGTTTTAACGAACCTGAGTGAGACGACTTTTGAAGACATTATGGGAGAAGGAGAAAATGCTGTATACCAGCATTTTTTCCTCGTCTCACAATGTTTTCTATCCTTTCAAAGAAATAGTTATGCATACAAGTCACATTTCATTTGTCGTCTACAAATGCTTTCAATTTGGACAAGTCTAAAATTTTGTCGTCTGGTTGGTTGGTTGGTTATTTCCGTTTATTTATCGTCGCTACCGGTTGCCCATCTGAGCGACGCCCCCAGAAGACGGTTAGTTGTTACGGGGGATAGTGCAAGGATACAGGTCGAAACTACTGAGAGCTTCGCCTGGTTCTTTAACGTGCTCGGCGTATAGCACCGTCACACGGGACCTCGGTTTAATGTCTCATCCGAAAGACTATTAGTAATTTTTTAGTTGGCCAGCCGGGGATACGAACCCACAATCTGTAGGACATTGTGTTCACAAGTCCTACGCTCTACCTACTGAGCTATATCGGCTGGTTGTCGTCTGGTAACGAGTTAAGCCTCTTTAAAAGTACCTGTTGAGTAATGTTACATGTAGTAGTGGCATCCGGTGATTATATCGCAGATTAACAAGCGCTTGTTAATTACTACTTCGTTGCCCAATCATCTGGATCATAGAGATGCTCTTGAAGTTAATTAGTATTCATTACAGAACGTAATCATGCTACGAACAATATCACGTAGGAAAAGGACGTAGTAAGTCTGGATAATACGATAAATCACCTTGTTCATTCACAAATCTGATAAGCCCCTCCGCTAATTGCATGTCGAAAAGATCGATTTTTGATCGTATACTTATCGTACTACGGTCGACTAAACCATTTTGAGATGCTCAGAGATAAATCAAAATGTGCAATGCTCTGTAAAACTTTGGCTTAATGCATCCTGCAAAAAGTATCCACCCATGTCAGCCTGCGCAATTCGCTTAGGCTGACATGGGTCGAAGTGTTTTTCCACTGCTGTAAAAGGATTGTTTTCCCATAGCTTGGAGATTAGTGGGGAAAAGGAGTATATTTGCATGGCTGAAAAAAGCGTGTTTTCTAGCAGTTAGAAAAGGAATCTTTTCTCCGTAGCTTGAAAAGGAATGTTTTCACATGGTTAGGAAAGGAGTATTTTTCCAATGGCTAGAAAAGACGTGTTTCGACTTTTAGGAGAGGAGTGTTTCCCAGAGCTAGGAAATGAGTGTTTTCCAGCGGCTAGAAAAGAAGCTTTTCCCGCGGCTAGGAAAAAAGTGTTTTTTCACTGCTAGGAAAGGACTATTTTCCCACGACTAGAAAAGAAGTTTTTTTCCCACGGCTAGGAAAGGAGTAATTCCCACGGTTAGAAAAACAGTACATGTATTTTCCACGGCTTAAAAAAGGAGTGGTTCCCCACGGCTAGAATAGGGGTGTTTTCCCACGACTTGAAATGGGCTGTTCCTGACTGCTTTTGTAAGCGGAGAGGCTTATGTGGGAATCTACGAAGCATGATTCTTTTTTTCTAATTAGGCAAGATCAATTATTTCCGTCAAAGTTGCAGTTTAACGGTCTTTTTTTTGCATGAAAAAGGGGTTGCGTAGACCTTATACCAAAGTCTGTGCACTGTAAAGTCTTTATTGATCTACACTGTTTTCAAGAGCTCTTCCGGTGTCCGTTTCATCCTACGCATTAATGCTTTCCCAAAAGACAACTTTTTGAGGCTTCCAAATTCAGAGCATCAGCAGGTGTCAAATTAGATGGTTCAAAGTGTATGATTGTTCTTTTAAATGGTAGAAAAGGGGAAAGAAGAAAATGATTCTTACAGGCAATTTTTCCAATTTTGCCCCCCCCCCTTTTTTTTTGAATGTGCGTATTAAGATCAAATTAATTTAATTAATTCAATAGTTTTATTCTTTGACTTGAACCATGAGGTTCCTCTTCAATTTCATGTACAAATACAAAGTTGCGGTAAATAAAGCCTGTTGTGTGGGAAACCTATACTTTTCATATGTCAAACTAATCGATTCTAAGAACGTTGAACAACAAAAATTAAAGATGAGGCATAATTCAATTAACAAGACAATCACTAAGTTACGGGAGATACAACGGGTACCAGTTTATAGAAACAAGCACAGCATCCATTATTTGACAGACGGATACCGACGTATCCAATTGACAACTATAGGCGTGCAAATCAACGACTTACCGTTGAGTTTTGACTAGCCCTTTGTCCGTTCTTTTTTTATGCGTGAGATACGTAGAAAAATGAATGACGGGACAGTAATACGTGTTCAAAAGTTCCAAATACGGGGCGATGGAGTTCTTCGTCGTCGAACAACTTCAGTTATATAAAGATTTTGTAGGGACCGAGATCGTTGTTCGAGATTTCTTTGGTGTTCGAATTTTCCCATTTTCGAGCCACTGCGGTTTGATTGTATCTACATAATGGAGCAAGTAGTCCTTAAAAGGAGCGCTTCAGATTTTTAATCTCAAGGTGTTTTTGAAGTAGATCTATTAATCGTGTTGAACCAAAAAAATCAATTTGCTGCAAAAATATTTTAAAAGGCCCCTTTAATCAAGCTATGATGAAGTTATCATCTAGAATAATTTATTAAATTGTAGAACTTATGTCATCATCGATAAAAAAATAAACAGATTTAAACAAAGACAACACTTCGCAGCAGGTGTAATCTGTTCTTTGACCTACAATGTCTAGATATGTTATAGATTGAGATATTCTTGTCAAACGGCGCTTTCGGGCTGCAACAGCTGTTGTTTTTCAAGTTACTAAAACAGTCCATATCCCTTTTTCATACAATCCAGTGTTTTAAAGACCCTGATGAAAAAGGCTTTTGAAAAAAATGTTTTAAAGACCCTAATGAAAAAGGCTTTTGAAATAAAAATGTGGGAAAACGAGAAAATAACAGTAATCAACATTTTCTCCTGTACCCACAATGTTTACTACCCTTTCGAAGGCAAATCTCAATCTTTGAGCCATATTTGAACTTTCGTCTGCGAAAGCTTTCAATTTAACCCTTAAGCTGCTATTCGCGACCCACTGACCTTTTGCGGACAGTGTAGATCAAGATCAGACTGCACGTTCCGTGCAGTCTGATCTTTGATCTACACTATCCGATGCGGTATTTTTCTTTCCGATGAAATCAACTTTGAAACCGCAATGTTCGGGCTTTTAGTATTGAGTAGAAATTTGCGTTTCATTTATTCAGCAGCTTAAGTGTTAAGATTTTGCCAAATGGTAAAGTGTAACAATCCATGTACTAGTCTAACAGTTCTATTTTTATTAGATAGTATCAGTTTTAGAACCGGAAACGTTCTGACAAAGAACATCTTCATCCCCATGTCCTACATTTTATGGCCTTTGCGAAGAGAGAAGGTCAAGACCAGACTACATGGATAGGAAGTTTTCATGATCTTAATCGACTGTTTTCGATATCTAAGTTATAGTTAAAAAATTAGGGTTTTACTCAATCGCTTAAATTCAATAAATGGCTCATAAAAGATGATTGGTCTCATAGATTATTTAACCCTTTCCCAAACAAGCCCTGGTTTTCACGTGTCTGCAGTACAAGTCTTTTGAAAACACTGTGGGAAAAGGAGAAATTGCTCGTAACGAGCAATTTCTCCTTTTCCCACAGTGTTTTCTACCCTTTTTGACAACTTTCTGCCATTTTTGTCAAATTTAAAATTGTCGTCTGCAAACTCTTTGAATTTGGACCAGTCCAAAATTTGTCGTTTGGGAAAGGGTTAACACTTTTAGACAAGTCCAAAGTGAGAGCTATTGCAGACGACAAAACAAATGTGACTCAGAAACTGAAATTAGTTTCTGAAAGGATAAAAATATTGTGGGAAACGGAGAAAATGCTGGTTACCAGCATTTTCTCCGTTTTCCATAATGTTTTCAGGAGGATTCTTTCTCAGGGTCGTTAAAAGTCGGGATTGTGTGATAAAGGGTTAAATGCTAAAGGATAAGGGTTAGTACAGCTGTACTCTTAACCCCTAGGGTGCTGAGCGCGACTCGGGGACCTTTTGCGACGGTGTACATTCAGATCAGACTGCACAGAACGTGCAGTCTGATCTTGGATCTACAATGTCCGATAAAGAGATTTTTTTCCACCAAAAGATAACTTTGAAATAGCAATATCTGGGTTTTTACTATCGGCTTAACAGTATCATTTAACTTCCGCAGCACGATGAGGGTCAATATTTTTTGTACAAGATAACAGATTAAGACGAATGCCCCTGTCAGTTCAACACGGGAATACGTTATCAGGCTTTGAGAGGTGCATGAAATCTTGTGATCAACCCTTAGTATGATAAATAATTTAAAAACGGCATCCAGAACAGGTAAGAAAAAACTTTAATATTGCCAATTCAGCGCAGTCTGTCTCAGTGGAGTTTCAAGACCAGGCTGCAAAGAACTAACCCTTTTTTGTTGGTCTACACTGTTCGAAAAAGCGCCTAACCTTGCTCGCATAATGCTACGAGTTAAAACCGCTAAGTGGGCACTCCTTCAGCCGAAGTAAGGTTTCATACCGTTTTTTTTCCAAAATCAAAGTTCTGAAAGTACTGACAATCGTCAAGCGGAGTCAAATTTGACGGCTAATATATTCAACAACTCATTATTCAAAATTTGTTTGTTACAGCCCATTTTCTTGGATACAGTTACTCTACAACAAACCGGCGTTTGAAGAAAACATATTTTCTTACATCAAAGTCTCAGGCTGGATCTTAGATTCTACAAGTTTACCTAAATTGGGAATAAAGCGTACATTTCCTAAATGTACATACAGATAAGCTCGTAAAAATATCGATTGAATCCAAAGGCAACAAGTATCTTACGGGGTAAAAGGGCTATATGGTCGAATGAAGTAAAGTCGGAAAGCCGCATACAGTGTTTTAAGGCCACAACCACAAACTGTGAGTATTTGCTTAGCCCAATCTACCTTGGTGTTATCATGATACATGGTAGAGGTACGCTCTCTTTCGGTTGTGGACCGCTGTATAACCCAGAACATAGCCTGCATACACTGTAGTCTGGTACCCCGCCGTACTTGAAGAGTACGTAAGGCAAAGTGCAATAACGGCAGCCCCGTTGGTAATATGCAGAAGTAATGGGATATTGTTATTTCACTTGATCAAAATGGATCATAGGCTGAATTCAAAATAGATCGCTTGCAATAAATGACTGTCGTTCCCATATAGCGAGAAAAACTACATATCAGAAGTGCTTTAAGTATCCGAAATGTCAATGGCCCTATATAACGTCCGAAAACAGGGCTACTTTTAAAAGGATTCAGTCCAATTTATATTTACACGATACCCCAAACAGCACGTTTTAGATTGGGTAATGTATATTTTGTGTAAAAATGATCTCATTTTATTCACTGATCAAACTGGATCACTTGAAATTCGGACAAACAGGGAAGCATGTAGCGCTGCGCTTTAGTACGCCTTGGAGGCCGCCATTATTGCGCTTTGCCTAACCCGATAATGTAGTGGCAGACTAGCATACACTGCGGATGTATATTGTGATACCTGTGTAAAAGATTGGCGTTACCTTTTTTTTTTTCGATTACGTATACAACAAATAAGTAGATCTACACAGGAAAATATTCAACGAAAATATAATAACTACATGCCGGAGAATCTTAAACAAAAAAATCAATATTGTGAATCCAGGTAGTTTTTACCACCCGTTATCAATTTTAATTAGCTCCTGCAACGAATTTGGAGCTGATCACTTTTAAAAACAGAGCATTATAATATATGAATAACCACAATGATTTCAGGTTTAATACTTGAAAACGTACAAAACGTTCGGGAAAAGGAGAACTGTTCGTTACGAATAGTTTATCTTTTGCCATCATATTTTCAGAATTACAGAATTACTCTACCGTGATAATGATTTAACAAATGAACGGCGCTCCAGCAAAAGGTGGCTTAATGCATCTCTGTGATGCTTTATACTAAGCTAGTCGTCACATAATTATGGCTCAATAACATCCATTTTGTCTAACAACAGGCTGTCAAATCATGATGAATGAATATAGACATGCAGAAAAATTACAAATAGCAAAAAGGAATGTCAGTCTGCGCAGAACTTTGCTTATTAGAACGTCGAACAGGTTATTGCTTACTTCTCTTGTTCCTGTTATTCATCAATTAAACCTTTCAAACGATTCAGGTTTTTAACGACCCCGAAAGAGAAAACGTTTGAAAACGCAGCGGGAAAAATACAGAAAATACAGAAAAATGCTGAGCATTTTCTCCTTCCCGTGATGTTTTCTCCTAGATTGTATTATAAAGACAAATCCTATTATTTGAGCAACACTGAATTCGTCGTCTGCTATTGCTCTCAATTTGGACAGGACTGAAATACTGTCGTCTGGCAAACTTTTTAACATCTAGCATAATCTTAAATCTTTAAATCAAAGAATTACTCCACAAGATTTATCGCATTACGTCATTTCTAAAATCCCTGTGGACGGAAACTGTTACAACTAATGAAAAGGTTATCATGAAATCCTTTTACCACAAAATCTCAGGTTTTACCGACACAAATCAAAGTGGCTTTTGAAATTATTATGGGGAAAGGAAGAATAAATGTTAGACACATGTATTTGCATTTTCTCCTATTCCCACAAAGTTTTATAAACTTTAACGACCGATACTATCAATTGATCCACATTTGACTTTTCGTCTGCAACTGCTTTCCATTTGGATTGGTCTAATATTCTGTCGTCTGGTAAAGATTTAAGCATTCAGAACAATTTTCAATCTTTTGATGAAAGAAGTACATCACGACATCTATCGTATCACCTCAATTTCAGGATGCCCTTGATGGAAATGAACGACTTGAAGGATATGATTTAGCCCTTTGCCACAAAATCCCGAGCTTTGAAGATTCTGAAAGAGAAAACATTTTGGGAAAAGGAGAACATACTGGTAACCAGCATTTTCTCGTTTTCCCACATTTTTTTTCCTACCCTATCACCGACAGAAATCATTATATGAGCAAGATTTAGTCTGTCGTTTACAAAAGCTTTCAATTTGATCGAGTCAAAATTTTATTGTTTGGTAAAGGGTTAAAAGACCAATGCTAACGTTTGAGCCAAATTAAATTTGTCGTTGCACAAATGCTTTTAGTGTGGACGTACCCCAATAGTGTTGTCCTTTGGTAAAGATTTAACTTTCTATTTATGTCACATTACGTCATTATAACCGCTGCATGATCCACTAATATTTTCTTACATCTACACAGCACGTCACGAACCGGAAAACTCAATTTTCAATCTTCCGGTATCCGATTAAGTGGCATATCGAGATTTTTTCTTCGAATGGAGAGAAAAGTCTTAATCAGGGATTGGCCCCATTGAATTTCTTTGTCCTTGTGCACGTTTGCTTTTGTTAAAGTATCAATAGCTGCCAAAAGTAAACAAAACGGGTATTAAAATGCATTTAGATTTAAATCATACAATTTAAAAATATGGAGATTATTGTGAAGATGACAATCTGTTATAGTATGGTCGGTCCAGGTGTAAGTCGCTGGCAGAGAAATTAATTTCAAAACTTGGTTAAAAGGTGCCAGGTCACGCTTTCTCTTGTCTAAATTTTGTCCGCTTTTAAAATTCATTTTCTTTTTTCTGCCAGCGACTAACACTTGCACCGAAGCTGACCTGGGTTGAGACTTTTTCGCAGATGCGTCAAGCCCCCTTTTCACAGGGTATGGCTCATTTGGTTCCGCCAATCAGGAATTGACGTTACTTTGACGAACAATGTTATAAAAAAAAAATGGTAGGTGAATACGGACTAAGGATGATTCTTAATTTAGACTTACAGAAATAAAATCTGAATTTTATTATCATTCTGGGCGCAAATTTGGGCAAATTTATCGATGAAATTGCAACGTTGCTTTGAAAGTCATATCGCTAGAAAAAATAGTATAGCAGCAGTTAAGACTGCTCTTTCGAGCAATCAATATGTTTTGCTCAACAAATAAATAAACAAAATAAATAAGTGAAACATTCATCTTGTATTTTGTATTCTTTTTCAAGCACACTAAAGCTTTGAGTGATTTTGTCGAAAATGAGAATACATTGATAGGCCGAATTTTACTATTATTACATTTTTTTCGTCCATAATGCAATCAAATCATCTAAACATACCAATAACTAAATCAGGATTTGCTCTGGGCAACAACAGCGATGTAAAAGAGCACGAGCATTGTTACTAATGTATTTTACAAAATCCTGACGGCAATTTGCCTTTTGTTCCAAGCCAGAGATGTATATTAATTTTGCTCACGGTCATATTCGTTTTCTATTTGAGTAGAACTTAATTTTAGTAATATGAATAGATCTCGCCTCAAAGATACATGAAACTTTGCATGTCTAACCAGTGTAGTAAAACAGCGTGATTTTACACCGAACTTAAAGCAACGTGAATGACGCAAAGAACAAAGGGGAAAAAGGCAGGAATATATCACTTTCAAATCCTTTACTAAACAACCTTGCGTTTTAACGACCCCGAGTAAGAAAGCTTTTGAAAACATTGTGGGAAAAGGAGAAAATGCTGGTCTCAACCCTATCAAAGTAAAAATTACAATATTTGAGCGACATTCAGTTTGGGAAGCCACAATTAATTCAGGACGCCTACAAATGGTTTCAATTTGAACGTGTCTAAAATTTTTTCTTCGGGTAAAGAGTTAAAAAGCCTCTAGACATGATGACGACACTGTTTTGTGTCACATTAAATTAGAGTGTTTCTAATTCGATTTTTTGGGATACAACAAGAGGACCCATCTCAAAACAACTACAAACACCGGCTAACCTAATCGTATTACGTGCACTCGCAAGGTCACTTTCACATGAAGTACACGAGGCTTACTCTGAACCAATTACTGGGCAAATACGACTCTGTATGCCGCTATTGAACGGCGCTGCGTTTCAATAAACTGCGTAGATTTATGCAAATCATATGGGATTGTGTATATACATGCATACGATCCCTGCTTTACTCAAAGGTATAAGCCGGCGTAAAGTTATGCGAATATTTACTCAAATCGTAGTTATGCTGTTTAGTAAGACTTGGTTTTCAGACTTGATGCTTGTTAACCTAAACTACGTATGCAAATTTCGTATGTAAGCAGTAAAGCGAATGGCAGCCCTGACCTTAAGAACATTTTCGAAAGCGGAGCAATAGTTTTGGTCCCAACAGATAGATGATGTTTCCCCCCCCCCCCCCCCACGACGATAAGCATAGTGTTAAGAAAATATTACATGTTTTTTATTCTCTTTAAATATTTGCTGTTTTCTATATTTTCGTGCTTTTTTTGTGTCTTTTGGTAGGTCTCAAAATGGCCTGTGCTCGTATACATTAATAAGTTCCAGAGTTGAATAAAATAAATGGATGTTGAAAACATCCATGTAAAATATTAACAGTGGTAATAAAACGGGATGTACTTCAGGAACACATGTGAAAACATTGTGACAAAAGGAGAAATTGCTCATTACGAGCAATTTCTCCTTTTGTCACGATGTTTTCAAAACTGTCCTACCGAAAGACTAAAAAAAGGTCCTCAGCAGTTTTTGATTAGCTTGTTTGAGAATAAGATTAGATTAGATTAGATTTATTACGACTTGTACACACAGTAAATCATCACAAAGAATACAATAATGACATATAATAATAGTCACGTTCAATCATAGGCTGATTCAAAAAGTATTATGCGTAAGAAATGGAATATGGAATATTACAATTCATAACTGAGACTCATCATAACATATTATCAAAAGTCCAAGTGCAGAGAGAGACAATAATCATATCCTATAGAAGAAACGGTGCAATAGTACTGAAATGGAAATTTTAATAAATTAATATTATTTTTAATGTTAGTAAATGTTTTCTTTTTAGAATGAACGTATAAATATAATGTAGGACCTATGACAGATTTCTAAGTGATAAAGCCTTTTATACAAATATTGCTAGCTTTCTTATTTCATTATGTTTTTTCGATGATATAAGATGACAAAATTTTATAAAGCTTGGTTTTTTTATATAGTATTTTTTTATATTAGTATTTCTTAATCACGGAATTAACGGGCAGATCAAAATAAAATGATACTCATCCTCAATATCATGGGTATTGCATTTCAAACAATATCTTTCACTTCTTTTAGTTTTAACCCTTCCATAGCGTCCTGCTTCTATTCTTAAATTATGAGATGACAGACGTAGTTTTGAAAGGCATATTCTTAATTCTTTAGGTAAACTTGTTAAATGTTTTTCAATGCCAAAGTCTATTTTAAAATGCTTGTACAAGTATAATGATTCAGTTTTATCCATATTTTCATGCCAATTTCGTTTGAAACAGTCTAAAACTCGTTGCTCAAATTTGCACAGAAAGCTGTTTTGATTTATGCTATAAGGGTTAAGCCAAACATCTGCGAATCCAAAGCGTTCCAACAAGGTTTTTATATTCGAAAGCCAGTTTAATTTCCCAGATTCAGCATCTGCTTTTAACATCATATGAACTTTTGAGAGGATTACATTTTTATTTCCTATATTCACCAGCTTAAACCAGTATTTTTAGTAAACGTTTATAACGAGTTAAATGCAGTGGCACTCCGCCTGTTTCGCTGTAAACCGCTTGATTTGAGGTACTTCTTTTAACATATAATATCCTCGTAAGGAACTTTAAGTGCACACGCTCTAATTGATTTGTTTTTAAACACCCCCCCCCCAAACTTCACTGCCATAGTTTAAATTGTACCAACAAAGGAATCAAATAACTGTATTATTATATCAGGAGAAAGCCCATATTCTTTTATCTTAAACATGAATGTATTCAAAGCCTTTAGAGCTTTACCTTGAATAAATTCAAAATTGGTACTAAAATTACCAGTATAATAAAAGACAGTACCTAAATAATTGAATTTGTCAACTATTTCTATGGGCTTCTCACCGTACCACCATTTTCCATTTTCTTGCATTTGCCCCCGTGTTCTAAATACAACTATTTTTGTTTTTTCGCAGTTAACCTGTAAATCGTACATTTCACAATAAACTTTCAACTTACTCAATTTATTTTGTAGTTCAGCAGGTGACTTTGCCAAAATTACCATATCATCTGCAAAAAGTAATACGTTTATAAATATATCAATTATTTCAATACCGTCTGTCACTGATTCCAGTACAAATAATTCTAAGTCCTCAAGGAAAAGTAAAAATAAAATAGGTGACATTTTTTCTTCTTGCAATAGACCGATATTGTTGTCAAAGAAATCAGAATATACTGTACATTACCTTTACGAACCTTTGCTTTTATTATCGAATACATGTGTCAAATAATACGTAGAATTTTGCCATTTAACCCAAGTTTATCCAACTTAATCCATAAAAGATTTCTATTAATACTATCAAAACGCTCTTCTAAAGTCAATAAACGAGCAATATAATCGTTTCTTTTCACCTATAAATTTATGAATGACTGAGTTTAAAACAAAAATAGCGTCGACTGTAGACATCTTTTCCCTAAAGCCAAACTGTGTATCAGAAATTATGTTATTCTCATCACTCCATTTACTTATTCTATTTTGTAATACTCCGGTAAAAATCTTACTAAAGTTACTGAGGAGTGTAATACCTCTATAATTTGAAACGATGTTTGGGTCTCCCTTCTTAAAAATTGGGACTACAATACCTTCTGCTCACGCACCATGGTAAGATCCTGAATCTAGGAGAGTATTGAATAAATCGCACAAATATGGTAAAATGATGTCAAAGGTTTCTTTAAAATATGAATTTAATAATTTATCACTATTCCCTAACTTTAACTTTTTAATAACGCTGGTGATTTCATCTTGCGAAATGGTTACGCACAGCTCATCAAAAGTGCTGTCAGTGCTTTGAAAATCTCGTTGGCAAAACTTTTCATCATTTTCATCTTTTTGTGACAGAGTAATATTAGACAAGTTGTGAAAATATTCGAAAAGTTCTATTAACGGAACCTCACATGAAATATTTTTCTTACTACTAAATAAGTTCCAAAAGTCTTTCGGTTTAGAATGACGTAATCTTGTTAACTTGTCTGAATTTATATTCTCTCTTTTTACGTTTAAATATATTTTTATATGTAGTTTTAGCATGAAAAACATCGATCTGTTTTCCTCAGATCTGCAACTATTGTAAATATTTCTCATATTTCTATAATTTGTCTTAGCAATAAAACAGTCCTCGTCAAACCAACTGGCATTTCTGTTAAACCCAGCATTTGATTTAAACGTAATATTTTTAGAAAAGAGATCAGCTTTATCGTGTAATATAGAGACTATAGCGTTCAGACACTAATCAATAGATTCTTTATTTGGATTGCTAAGACAGGATACTGCGCTATTAAAATCGGGTAGTCTACCAATCAATTTATAACGAAACTCATCCCGAAACGAGTCATTCCGTTGGGTTTTTGTAAAAGAGTAAAAATCATCAGTGTAGTTTTTAACTACTGGTTTTATACATGAAATAGTAAATTCAAGCGGTGCTTGGTCTGATAAATAATTTAAATCACAAATACAGAATTTAGTTACTGTCTTAAAATCTCGCTCAATAACAAAAGGTAATCAATGGTAGAAGCGTTAGCGAATTCATGAATGTAAATGTACAGGTATTCAACACATTCCCCAATCTACCGTAAGCTTTGAGAATAAGTACATGCATACTATTCAAACAGAATGGAAGGAAAAAAGTCAGTTACTTCCCTTGATTCCTCTCTCATTCTGTGTAGGTCCTGTTAATAGTATCAACTTGGTGGATTTCAATGGTAGTAGAGTTTAAACTTCATTTTGCAAATACCATGCAGGGCGTACATTTTAGTCACAAGTAAAATTATAAAAATCGCAATGTCTCTAAGTGAAGCAAGGATAAAAACAAAGGAAAGCAAGTAGAATTGAATTATATTTTACGCCACTTTAAACATTATTTCAGTCATATCTCGGCGACAGCTCACATATTCTTGTATTTCCTGGATTTCACAAGTACTCGGCTAGGGCTCTGAAGTGTCTTGCCAAAGGACACTTCCACAAAAAAACTCAATGGATCCAGTGAGGCTCGAACCCGGGGCCTCCAGGCCATGAGTCCTACACTTTACCACTGAGCCACGCAGGACCCGGAAAACAAATAGAAGAACCCTTGTTGCATTTTGGTTACCTTGATCTTTTATCTAAAAAGGGAGATAATTAGAATGTCACTTTTTCTCCCATTACGAGAGCAGCTGGGCCCTTATTAACCAACCAGTCTTAATTTCATTCTTTGTCTAATTCTTTAAAATTTTTCTAAGTTTCAAGGTAACACAATTCCTAGTTAGCTAAACCAAATACGCCATGCTCTGACGAAAGGGGGTTTAACACTTAGGCTGCTGAATAAATGAAACACAAATTTCTACTCATTACTAAAGGCCCACGCATTGCGGTTTCAAAGTTGATTTCACCGGAAAGAAAATACCGTATCGGACAGAGTAGATCAAAGATCAGACTGCACGTTCTGTGCAGTCTGATCTTGATCTACACTGTCCGCAAAAGGTCATTGGGTCGCGATCAGCAGCTTAAGGGTTAATGCATCTCTGGGATGCATTATGCAAAGCAAGTCATAACAAAATTATGAATCCATAAAGTCAATTTTGTCTAACATTTAACTAGATCATCAGGTAGCATGCTTCTTGGACATGCAGAAAAATTATAAATAGCAAAAAAATTACGATCCATGTCAGCCTGTGCGGACTGCACAGGCTGACATGGGTCGATAATTTTTGCAAATGCATTAAGCTCCCTTTTCACAGAGCATGGCTCAAATGATTAAACAATCGGAAATTGTGATACCTTCTGAATTTAGAATAAGACAAAGAATACATTTTAGAAATTGTTGGTTAACCCTTAGGCTGCTATGCGCGACTCGGTGACCCTTTGCGAAAAGTGTAGATCCAAGATCAGAACCTGCAGTCTGATCTTGAATCTACACTGTCCGAAAAGATGTTTTTTTTTTTCCCCAAAAAAATACCTGTGGGATAGCAAAATTTGGGTTTCGTCTATAGGCTTGAAATTTTCACTTCCCCTACTTAGCAGGTTAAGGGTTAATACACACTCTGGTCTAGGAAATTGTTGAACGAGAGCGTTCTACCAATAGACGTGCAACGCACGAAAAGGGGCCTTCGGACATATGCGTAAAAGTGTGTCATCCCAGATCAGCCTGTGCAGTCTGTGACTAACCCGAGACGACACTTCCCGTTTTTGTGCGATTTTTCTGTTTCACGAAAGTCTACTGTATGAAAAAATCTTATGTAGTCGTAAAGTGCCGTCTCGGATTAGCCTGCGCGGACTGCGCAGGCTAATCCGGGACGACACTTTACGCAAATGTCCGAAGGTCTCATTTCGCACGTTGAGGGCCATATGCTCTAGTCTAATGAAATTGCACTCGTTATTTGGATAGATAGGTTAATACCCAGTCACGTACAAATAATTTAACTTAATAAAGTTAACGGATTACAGATTCATGTTTTATTCATATCACCAAATATGTTCGTAACAGGTTAATGTCATTTACATACTTGTGGAGTATGATCGGAATACTATTTTGTGTGTGTGTGTGTGTGTGTGTGTGTGTGTAATTTCGAAACATAAAACCGCTCTGGCTTTAACAGATGACAAAAATTTGGACTCGTTTGATCCTCAAGAATTTTCTGAATATCAAAGTAACATAATTTCATGTTGGTTAAACACGTTAAACCAAACGATTTAGCCTTTCAGGGGTTGTGTTACTTCCTTGGAATGCGATCCCTGATCGCTTTGCCAGTCCTTTACGGACATTAAAAAAGAAAGAAAGACCTAAATATTTTAATTACATTTTTTTTTCCCGATTTTCCTAGAATACCTAAATTCAGTATTTTCTCCAGGTGTAAAATTTTACGGGTCATTTGGACCCTCCTATCCCGAAACTTGGGGGTCAAAAGTCAAAATTGGGGGTCAAATTTCTTTGTGTCATTTTCAAATAAAAGATGAATAAACAAGTTTTCGATGTTCTTCAGTTTATGTCTAATTGATATCACCAAATATCAGTACGTTCAGTCATGAACCTTGTAACTTACTGTGGAAAAAGTCGCCGACTGTTCGATGCGGAAGATATTTTATGCCTTGTAAAAGTCAAGAATCAGTACTTGGGAACCTTGACATGATACAATTTTTGTTAGATTTACTATTGGGATCAGCTTGTTTGCTTTTTTGGTGCTAATAACGTCGACAAAAGCTGCTTTTTCTGTGGTGCTGACGACATTTTACGCATGGGAATAGTCAAGGTTTCTTCGACGCTTGAAATGAGACTCAATTGGTTCCCAGTTTATCGCCTCTGATACAGAATTTGCGTTCTGAATCGGATACCATTACAACTGGTTCCCCAACTTTTATAGTAGAGCGTAGTGGGGATAGCATTCGGGAACCATAGAAATTTGTCATTCAGATTCGTCACTTATACCCTATATTTTCATTCATATACTCGGAAAATTGATTTCGAATTAAGCGCGTCACAAAAGACGCGACTATAAAATTTCCGTGGCACAAGTGAGTAAAGAACGCGTTAAAGACGCAAGAAACGCGCTCTGGAGAAATCAAGGCTAAAAATCTGATATAGTATACAAGTACGAGGGTTGTTCTGGAAGTTCGTAGAATTTTTTTATAGGACAAGTTATAATCGCAGTTTAATAAAATAGAATATACGGGCACAAATTTCAGATTTTATTCTATCCATTCCCTGTGTATTTTCCTAGTATCTTAAATAGCAAAACTTTCCTAACAGAAATAATACAGCATGTAAGTCATACCCGGAGCACGCCGACGTCATAAGTAACGTCAAGCGTCATTTAAGTCCAACGAACGTCGCACTTTCTCCACATAGTCACCCGCAAGATCCACGCATTTCCGATGCCTGCTTATCCACTTAGTGTACGTTTCTACATACCACTCTTCAGAAAATGACGACACAACTGCTTGGGCTTGTTTAGTAAGGTCGTCAGCTGAATCAAACCGTATTCCGCGTAACTGTGCCTTGAGCTCCGGGAACACGCGAAAATCCATGGGGGCGAGGTCAGGACTGTATGGTGGGTGCTTCAAGACCTCAAAACCCAGCAGAGTGATCTCTAGCTGTGTAGATTCCGCTCGGTGTCCCGGTGCATTATCCTGGTGTAGTATTACTTGGTCATGGTTCAAGTGGGGCCGTTTCTTCCGTATCGCGTTAACGAGATCCCGCCTCAGAACCTAAAGAAAGAAATGCACGGTTCATTAGGTTTGCGTAAATCAATATCTCATTTTTTGTTATTTATTTGATTTATTTATTTATTTATTTAGATTTATTTATTTATTTATTTATTTATTTATTTATCATTTACCTTAGAATAGTATGCCGCTGTGACTGTTTGGCCCTCTGGAATTCGGTGCTGTAATAGCATCCCGTGCCGGTCCATGAAGTAAACGAACATCTGTTTTCCTGCGCTTTTTTGGACCCGAGCCTTTTTTGGTGGAGGGGTACGCGGGGTTTTCCACACCGATGACATGCGCTTAGTTTCCGGGTCAAAGTGGTGCAGCCAGGTCTCATCCGTGGTGATAATCCTGTTTAAAAATGCGTCTCCCTCTGTTTCGTAGCGGGTAAGAAACTCCTGTGAACATCGCACCCGGCATTCTTTTTCACTTTCCTTGAGCAATCGGGGCACCCAACGCGCACTAACTTTAGACATGCCCAGTTCATCTGTTAATATCCCATGCACCGTGGATACCGAAACATCGAGTTCATCTGCAATCGACCTGACAGTAATTCTCCTATCACAATTTACCATGTCTTTCACTCGATCCCTAACTGAACACACTACGACGGCCGGCCGACCAGATCTAGGATCGTCCTCAATAGAATCACGTCCGCTTCTAAAACGCGCATGCCACTTATATACAGTAGCTGGGCTGCATTTTTTATATTTTCCTGTAGATTTGATCATGTTCAGCGTTTCTGTTGGTGATTTTTCCAGCGCGACACAAAATTTCACAACACTTCGCAATTCGACGTCGCCGGTAGACGTCATCTCTTCCGGTCAGCGACTTTTTGATATCTCCTTCAAAATCGTGTAGCTCGTTTGAAAGAACCGAAAACGTTATGAAATTTGCAGGAAATGACGTCATGACGTTGTGTTAACGATTGACGTTTTCGCGCCATTTTGATGCCAATAGAAAGTATAAAAGATACAATGTAAAATCTGTTATACTATGTTATACATTGTTAAGAAATGGACTGGTCCGGTATCCCGATATTGTGTTGCTAGGGTTACCGCTATTTTCGGTTATTGTTGATATTTTCGAATAATCTTTTGGAAATGTAGTCACGGTATGTTTAAGTACTTATACCTTGATATTTACCTATAAATTACAAATAATATGGATTTTAGAGCAAAATTCTACGAACTTCCCGAACAACCCTCGTATAATCAGACGGCATGTTCAGGGCATCATGACCCTTCTATCCACATAAGTATTGACAGCTTTATATGGCTGATTAGACAGCTTGTTCTGTACAGCCTGATCTTACCTATTACTCACAAGAACATGGACAGCTGTGTCTGGCTGACATTTGGCTACAAGTACATACAATACAATAAAAAAACTAACCCGTTTCCGGATGCTATTCGACTATCCTTCAATTTAATTCTCTACCTGCTAAACACGACTCACTGATCTTTTGCGGACGGTGTAGATTAAGATCAGACTGCATAGAACGTGCAGTCTGACCTTGGATCTACACTGTCCGATAAGAAGATATTTTTCTCCACAAATAAGTTTGAAATAGCAGCGATTGGGTTTTTACTATCGACTTGAAAGTTTATATTTTATTTATTTCACATGTTAAGTGGTATTGTTTGTTCCGTTCTTTCAGAAAAAAAAAAAAAACACTTTCTTTAGTCTTTCACGCATAAGTCCCATGTTTTAACGTCTCTGAGGCAGAAGACCTAAAGAGCATTGCGAGGAAAGTAGAGAATGCTGATTACATCCAGAATTTTCTCCTTTTTCCACAATTTATTCGTATGAAAAAATCGCATCATTTCAACCTCATTAACTTTGTCGTCTGCCAATTCTTTGAAATGTTGGTAAGTCTTAACATGTAATTGTCTAGTAACGGGTTAACCCCTTACCAAATAGTTCCGAGTTTTAACGACCCTAAGATAAAGGGCGTTTGAAAACATTGTTGGAAAGGAGAAAATGCTCGTAATGAGCATTTTCTCCTTTTCCCACAATGTTTCTTAATCCTCTAAGAGTCAAATTCCACCATATAAGCTGCATCTTATTTGTCGTCTGCAAATGCTTTCAGTTTGGACATGTCTAAGTTTTTTTGTCGTCTGGTATAGATTTAATACGTCCCAATTATGATGTCATCACGATCTCGTTAGTCTTTGATTATCTATGCTTATCATATAAGAACAGATACATTCTGGATGAATTTTGTTGTCTGCTTCATTAGAGCCATGTTCTGTGAAAAGGGGCCTTAATGCATCTGCAACAAGTATCGACCCATGTCAGCCTGCGCAGTCCGCGCAGGCTGACATGGGTCGAAACTTTTTGCTCTTCGTAAATTTACAGCATGTCCAAGGACCATTCTACCTCCAGATCCAGTCGATTGTGAGACAAAATGGATTTTATGGATCCATAATCATGTGATGACTTGCTTGGTACAATGCATCACGGAGATGCATTAAACCCCCTTTTACCAGAGCGTGTCTCAATTACTTCGGTTTCGCTGGTCGCAGACAAGAATTATTTTCATGGCGCACTTATGATTGGCATGGTCAATTTCATCTAGGGAATTGATCGTGTTTCTTACTGTTGCAATTGCTTTTTCGTTTATTTATTGTTATGTTAGTCTAGCACATTCATCAAGGTGTTAGGCCTCCAAGAGTACACTCTTACTTTTTATGTTTGTCTGTCTGAAATAATCTTGCCAGAAGGAAATGGTCAATTAAATGAATTTTAAAAGCAGAAAAAAAGTAAACAAATGACAGAGCGAGTTGGAGATTTTTTGCCTAGTCGAGATTATTTCTCTTGAAATTCAGTTTCAATGGTTGTAAACGATACTATATAAAAAGTTCCATGGCAATATAACCATAATTCAGAAATAAAAAAAAAAAAAAATAGGTTGCTAGACTGCTGGGCTGCCAACTTCACGCTGCTAAGCTGCCAGCAGCCTAAGGCTGCCAACTTCACGGACCTGTTTAATTATTAATTTTTCTGCTGCAATTAACACTTGGACCGACGGTACAATTTAGCAGATTGTTATCTTCCATTTTTAATTGAATAGTTTAGATTTAAATGCACGTTACCACCCGAATTGTTTATTTTTGGACACCACTGACTTTGACAGATGTTGATTGATTTCCCCTTTATTTTATCGTTGCCACCGGTTGCCCATATGGGCGACGGTCCCAGAAGGCTGTTAGTTATGTTATGGGGGAATCATTTATGATACAGGTCGAAATCCATCCTAAATTATGCCTTGCTTTTTAACGTACTCGACTACTATGTATATAGCACCATCACATGTGATCTCGGTTTAAATTACGTCTCATGCGAAAGACTAGTAGTAATTTTAGATGGCCAGCCGTCTGGCTCGAAGCCACACCCTCAAGTGGCCCGAGATTTGACGTTTACGAGTCATACATTCTCATTGATATAACAGCAACAAATGTGTTTTGAGCTAATTTCCATTCATTCAATAGCTTGCGTTCAACGCGCTGAACAGCGCTGTTTCTGGTGCCAAGCATATAGCACCATCTTTTCCAATAATCACGGCCGTTAAAAATGCATATTTTCAGATAACTATAATTTTCGATTGACCTTCAATAACAATTTAATTCTAATACCGAAATTTGAATTTTCTTCAATGCACACAGGTTAAAAAAAAAAGAAAAGAAACTGGCATCTTGTCATTAAAAGATTGTGAGAAATGAATGAACAAGTGGATTCGAAAATTAACGAAATAATAAAAGTCTCTTATGGATTGAGTACGTGCTACGAAACACTGAGTATAAGAAACGTCAAAGGGTCGATGCAGAAAGATGGCATCTACTTGCCTTTTCTGTAAGATCTTCGACAATTTTAGCATTAACTGTTCGAATTATGTCATGTGCTACACAGTGTGCAAAATATTGGTAAAGCCGTAAATCCGTACTTAACGGATTTGTGAGTTAAAACCTGTTTAAGTAACCATGCACCTATTTTAATTCTTTATCAGACAACAAAATTTTAGACTAGTCCAGATTGAAAGTATACGAGTAGATAGTAAAATTAGTGTTGCAACCCCTGTGTTTTTACCGGGTTTGATTTTCTGACGTGAAGGATATAAGATGGGGTGGAAATTAGAATCTGACTGCTGCATACACCAACAAACCAGTCTGTTGCCTCTGAAATGAACTGAACTGAGGAATCCCTTGACCTGATGGCAGCGGTTACTGATCGGGCTGTTTCAACCTCTTGTTGGAGGTATGAGACGAAGACTGCAAGCTGTTCTACAAGCCTTGGGCGGAAGTACGCAATATTGACTGATTGTGTGTGCCCAGTCTCTGCAGGTCACTTTCAACGTGTCTAAAGTTTTATTTAGACATTGAATTCCAAGTTTTAACCAAACTTAAAAACTCCTCGTTTTTCTTAAGTTTGAAAGCAATATCTAAGCAAATAATTCCTACTTACGATGAGGTCAAGAGATACGTCAGTTCAGTTCCTTTCATAGGCAAAAGACTAGTCTGTTGGTGTATGCAACAGCCGGGTTCTAATTTCTACCCCATTTTACCTTATTCAGATCAGAAAATCAAACCCGGCGAAAACACAGGGGGTGCAAAACTTTTGTTACAGTGTATATTTTCAGGTAAAAAAAATAGATATGGCTCTAATGAGAGTATTCAGTGCCTTTGAAAGGGTAGAAAACGTTGTAGGAAAAGAAGAAAAAAATAACCGAAGTTTTCCAGCATTTTCTGCTGTCCCCACCTTGTTTTCAAAAGTGTACGCCCCGGGGTCGGGATTATCTGACGAAGGAGTAAGCAAGCAGTCAGTAAGAAGCAAGAATACATGAAGTTCCCGCAAATACATTACATATACACTGTAGATAATTGAGCGGCCCCCTGCGTAAAGGAGGTTTAATGCATCTCCGTGATGTATGATACCAAGCAAGTCATCACATAATTATGGATCCATAAAATCCATTTTGTCTGAAAATGGATTGAATCATGAGGTAGAATGTTCCTTGGTCATGCAGACAATTTACTACAAGTTTCGATCCGTGTTAGCCTGTGTGGACTGTTACGGATGACATGGGTCGATCCTGTTTGCAGATGCATTAAACCCCCTTTTTACGGAGTATGGCTCAAATATATTTGCTTATCAGGGCAGTTCAGTCGAGTAGTCGGTACCTGAGCTTCTGCAAAATGGATCGACCCTTGCCAGCCCTTAACAGTCCACACAGGCTGACACGGGTCGAAACTTGCGGTAAATTTTCTGCATGTCCAAGGAACAATCTACCTTAGAATTCAGCCGGTTGTTAGACGAAATTGATTTAACTCTTTACCAAACGACAAAATTTCAAACTAGTCCAAATTGAAAGCATTTGCAGACGACAAAATAAAGGTGACGGCAAAAATGGAATTTGTTTTGGGAAGGGTAGAAAACATTGTGGGAAAAGGAGAAAATGCTGGTTACCAGCATTTTCTCCTTTTCCCACAATGTTTTCAAAAGGCTTCTTTCTCAGGGTCGTTTAACGTCGGGATTGTGTGGGAAAGAGTTAATGGATTCATGATTATGGGATGGTTTGCTTAGTATAATATATCACAGACATACATTAAACCCCTTTTTGCCAGGGCGTGGTTCATTTGAATATACCTGCACTAAGCAAGCACCTTCCTTCAATAACCTTTGAGGTGCTTACTTAATACATTATGAACTGCAGGCACTAGATCAGACTGAGCGATCTCTGCAGCCCGATCTTGATCCACATGGTCCGCTGAAAAAGTATCTAATATAATTTCCATCATTTTACACAAATAATACTTTATTGTGTCTCCCAGAATACAATTCTTTAACGAGATTTTCCATTCAGATGAGCCTGACAAATCAAGTTAACAAAACTGGCTTATTACCCTTTTGAAATTCTTCTGGTTCATTCATAAAGCACTTCATTTCATTTGCATTCTAAAACAGACAACTCTTTCATCCAGCAGTTGCATTACAAATTATTTCTCCAAGCGCGCAGACGATTTTGAAATGCGTGGATAATGGAAAGTCTGCTAAATTGATTTATCTGCTCAAAGAGAAACAGGATGGTTTCCGGTTTTTTTTTTACGCATTTTAATACTTTCCCCTTGTATTAAACTTTTAACACACAATGCAGAGTTTAACGACCCGAAAAAAGAAGGCCTTGAATGGTAAAAGTTAAATTTGCCTGCATTTAGACACCAGAATTGTTTACTTTTAGCGGCTAGTTGGCCTTTAACGACCCGGAGAAAGACGCTTTTCAAAAGATTGTTAAAAACGTACAAAATGCTGGTAAACAGCTTTTTCTCGTTCTCCCACAATGATTTCACCATTTCTAGGTCAAACATCAAGATTTGAGACATATTTAATTTGTCGGCTGCAAATGTTTTCAATATCGAACATTGTACAATTTTGTTGTCTAGTACAGAGTTGAAAAGACCACCCGTTTCATCTTGCAAATGCATTACAAGTCATTTCTTTTACCATGCGATTTTGAAATACGTAGATAATAGACCGTCTGCTAAATTGATTTATCTTCTCAAAGAGAAACAGGATGGTTTTGTTTTCTACGCCTTTTACTAAACAATCCCCTAGATTAAAGACCCAATAGCGACTAAATGTTAACAATATTCTGTGAAAAAAAAAAAAAAAAAATGCAGGTAAATTTCATTCATACCTATTAATAGTGTGGCGATCATTGTAAGTTTGTTGACCTGAAAAAGTGCGATTGTTCAAGGTTCCATTATTCGACAGAATAGTAAACTATAAAACTCGAATTAGAGGTTGGCAATTTCAGTTCTAGGTTTATCATTCATTTTTTAAACTTTGGCAGATCCTATCAGTAACATAATGTCCGACTCATGACAATATCCATACTTTTAAATGGCATGAGTAAAATTTGCCTGCATTTTGACTCCCGAATCGTTTACTTTTAGCTGCTAGTCGGCCTTTAACGACCCCGAGGAAGCAGCCCTTTGAAAACGGAGAAAACTGAGAAAATACTGGTCATCTTTTTCTCCTTTTTCCACAATGTTTTTACCATTTCTAGGTCAAATCTCAAGATTTGCGACACATTTAAATTGTCGTCTGCAAATGCTCCCAATATCGAAAATCGAACAATTTTGTTGTCTGGTAAGGATTTAACCCTTTCCCAAACGACACATTTTAGACTGGTCCAAATTGAAAGAGTTTGCAGACGACAATTTTAAATTTGATGAAAATGGCAGAAAGGTCTCAAAACGGGTGGAAAACACTGTGGGAAAAGGAGAAATTGCTCGTTACGAGCAATTTCTCCTTTTCCCACAGAGTTTTCAAAAGACTTGTACTGCAGACACGTGAAAACCAGGGCTTGTTTGGGAAACGGTTAAAAAGGCCACCCTTTTCATCTTGCGGATACAATACAAGTTATTTCTTCTAGCATCCGATTTTGAAATACCTAGATAATACAACGTCTGCTAAATTGATTTATCTTCTCAAATAGAAACAGGATGGTTTGTTTATCAATCCTTTTACTAAACAACCAACTTGGATTAACAACTCTGAAGAAGAAGCCTTTTGAAAACATTGCGGGAAAAGAAAAAAATGCTGGTAACCAGCATTTTCTTCTTTTCCTAGAATGTTTTTTTTCCTTCCCAAAACAAATTTCATTTTTTTAGTCACATTTATTTTGTCTTCCTTAAATGCTTTGAATTTGAACTTGTCTAAAATTTTGTCGTTTGGTAAAAGTTAGGCCTCTTACTAAACAAACCCGTTGCATTAAAGACCCTGAAGAAGAGGCCATTCAAAAAAAAAATGTGAGAAAAGGAAAAAATGTTGGTAATCAGCATTTTTTCCTTTTCCAACAAAATTTGATATCTATTCTTAGAAAAATAGCATCATTTGAGCCCCAGTTTTATTTGTCGTTTGCAAATGCTTTCAATTTAGACGTGTCTACGCTGGTGTCATCTGGTAAAGAGCCAACCCTTAGGCTGCTGAGCGCGACTCAAGGACCTTTTGCGGACAGTGTAGGACAAGACCAGATTGCACAGAACGTGCAGTCTAATCTTGGATCTAGGTCGTCCGATAAGGAGACATTTTTACCCCCCCCCCCCAAATAACTTTGAAATAACTATATTTAGGTTTTAACTACCGCCTTGAAAGTTTCAGTTAATTTATTTAGCAGGTTATGAATTAACTCGTTAAAGTTCGGCAAACGGCTTTTCTTTATTTAGCAGAGAACATTCGGCATACCTCGGGTGATCCGGTGATCAATACCTCGGGCTGATATACACCCACACGAAATATTCATCGCCGTAAGCACACCGTTTTACCGTTTCTGAAATTGTAAGCCTCCTCATACAAAAAAAAAAACACCAACAGTTTGTACGTTCAATTTTTATCGTGGTATATCAATTCCGTTGGAAGCTTTCATCGACAGATCGATAGATGTGAATAACTTCACCGTGGTTGTTCATTTCGTTGCTAAGCGATTTACAGGGGCGCCCTGATTTGTAGTTCAAAATGGAAACCTCCTTTGGTACGGACGAGGTAAGATGCGGATGTCACGGAAACGGCCGAGTTGTGACGAATGAGCAGAGTACTCATTTTGCATGTATCATAGTAAGAATACAACCATGCTCTCGCATGTAAGATCCGTCTGCTTCAAATCTTTTTCGGGAAAATGCAGCTCTTGATTCTTTACCAAACGACAAAAATTTAGACCTGTCTAGATTGAAAGCATCTGCAGACGACAAATTAGATGGGGTGCAAATGATTCAATTTTAGCTTGAAAGGGTAGAAAACATTGTGGGAAAAGGAGAAAATGCTGGTTACCAGCATTTTCTCCTTTTCCTATAACGTCTTCAAAAGCCATTTCTAGAAGGGTCGTTAAAACTTGGGTTTGTGTGGCAAAGGTTTAACAGTGTTTGCTTCAAATCACGGAAAGCACTGAGATATTTTTCACAAGTAGTTTTCTAGTCGAAAACTGTTACTTTTTTTACTGGCAAGGATACTCATATGTCACCTTTCCTGTTCGTAACAATGTATATGAGCCATGCTCTTTGAAAAGGGAGCTTAATGCATCTGCGAAAAGTATCGACCCAGGTCAGCCTGCGCAGTCCGCGCAGGCTGACCTGGGCCGAAACTTTTCGCTATTGGTCAATTTTTCTGTATGTCCAAGGACCAGGCTATCTCATGGTTAAGTCAGTTGTTAAACAAAAAAAGTGGCCCTATGGATCCATAATTATGTGATGGCTTGATTCTTATAATGCAGCACGGAGATGCATTAAGACCCTTTTTGTCAGAGCATGGCTTATATGTATTCTATAATTAGCCCTTTACCGGGCTGCAAAATTTAAGACACGTCCAAAATGAAAGCATTTTCAGACGACAAATTTTACAAGACTGAAATGTAAAAATATTTGTTTTGAAACTGGAAGAAAACATTGCTGGAAAAGCAGAAAATGCTGGTTATCAGCATTCAAAAGGTCTTTTCCTAAGGGTCGTTAAAACTCGGGATTGTGTGGTAAAGGGTTAAGTAACAGAGTGCCACGCGTGAAAATATTACCGGTGATGTTCACTCGGTGAAATGAATTCAGATCTTTCACCGAAAGAAACGAATAATTATCCTCTATGTCGTTTGAAGTCGACCATTATATCAGCCCACCTCGATATTGCCTGTCACCTCGAATTAATCAACAATTCAACCCGTAACCTGTTAAATAAGTGAAATGAAACTTTCAAGCCGATAGTAAAAAAAAAAAAGAAAACCCACCAATGTTATAATTTCAGAGTCATTTTTGGGAGAAAGATATCTCCTTGGCGGGCAGTGTAGATCCGAGATCTGACTGCACGTTCTGTGCGGTCTGATCTTGATGTACATTGTCCGTAAAACGTCCTTGTGTCGCGCTTAGCAGCCCAGAGGTTAATCAAAGGACTGATAGTCCTGAGAGTCGCCAGGATGGTAATGGGTTAGAAGTTTTCACCCTTTTTTGTTCAAATCTATTAAAAGCATTCGAGATACAAAATAACTCAACTATAAGACAGTATTATATGCAAACATATTTCTAAGTTGTCATCCTAAAATTACAAACATATTAAAATTTACATTAAAACAAATATATGTGGTGAAAATTAAAATTTAGGCACAAGGAACAGGCTTAAAAAGTTCAAAGTCTCTTACCCCAGGCGACTTCATTTAAAAAATTGTTTTAAAAAGGTACAATCAATACAAAACAAGTCATTTCGTTGAAATGATATCCACCTCCGGAAAAAAAACTTTTTTTTTTTTTTAATAGAAACATAATTATAAGAGGTATTTTGTTTTGCATGTAAATGACCTTTTTTGGTGAAAATATACATTAAGCCCCCTTTTTCCATGATAGGGAATTTCATTAAATTAAAACAAATACTGATTGTCTGTGGTTTATGATAAACAATAAAATATGAATTTTCATAAAATTTTGTCCAGTAGTTAAAGAGATTGGTCCAGAATAGAAATATACATCAAACCCCCTTTTGCTATGACACCGCTTTAAAAACAAAAACAAAATACAACCGAAAGACATCAAGTGTCCTTTTTCCATGACAAGGCATTACATTTAAAAAAAAGTGTATCGGCGGACTATCATGAGGACCACATGTATGAAGTTTCATTAATTTTCGTCAATGATTTTAGAACATATCTGTCTGAATGGACGGAAGATCGGACGGACAAACAGACGGACGGACAGACAACATGAAAACCATATCTCCCCTCCCCCACCCCGAAATTCAACGGGGCGTAATAACTGTCTAAGTTAAATCAATATTTACAGTTCCTCCCTAGCTTGATAATGCCTGTAAAGAATGTGGACAAAAATTATTGTTCTAGTTTGATAAAAATGTTTTTCTAGCGCAGAATCTGGGTGACTTAACTAACATGTATATCTTCATTCTTACACATTTTGCTAAAACAAGCATTCTAAATAATTTCAGTAGAATAGGGAATACATTTTCTCCCCAGATTTAGAGCAAGTTGTTTTTATAGGACACAAATTTTCTAGAATTGGACAACATGGTTATACATATATCGTTTAATTTCAATAATTGTCCTTTCCAAATACAGGATGCTAGATATGAAATTTGGGTGTAATTGCTTATACAGTTTCAGAGGCTGTTAGTTTGAAATGTTACTACATGTACTCAGTTCTGAAGCTTCTGTTTATAGAAACCGAGCTGAACCACTTGAACAATTTTACAAGAGGACCATTTAGGCAACATGAGTATGGAACTCAATTGAACTCTGTCTTCTGGTATTGGATCTAGTGACAAACTTTTAGACCAAAAATACTCTTTTGCAACTCACCCATATCTAATCTAAGCCTGACAAGTTCCGTGAGTACTGGACTGAAAATAAATGGATTCTACAGTACTAGATCTATTACGGTTCTGTCTGATTTGACCTAGTGACAACCTTTTTCTTTTAACCCCTGGTGACCTACTTTCAGTTTTGTCAAAAATTATTATTAAGACAAACAGCCTGGCAATTTCAAGATCATTGGACTGAAATGTCTCTGGAGCATACACAAATATTTGAGTCAGTAATCTACTTGTCCTTTGGAAATAATTTGTATTTGTTACTATCTGGGTTCAATTTTTGTCCACAGTGGACTCTAAGAATGTGGTTGCTACAGCTCAAGAAAAGCAATATAACCCAATGGCATGATCGTCAGCCTTTTAACTTTGTTTTATAACGTCCCAGGAATTAGTACTGCTTCCACACCAATTGAAAATTTTAGAGATCTACATGTATACTGCTTTGGCTTAAACTAAATGTTTGCGGTTCGCACTAAATTACCCTGTACAACAACCCTTTACAAGATTACAAACACGCCAATAAAGAACTTGTTCGAGTGGGTTAACATTAATATGTTCTGTTATATTTGAAATATAGAGGAGTAAAAAGTCAAGTTCTCAGATTGCTGGTTGTTAGAACTGCGTAGTTTCAAGTCGAATTCCCGTGTGAATTCAGATTTTGGCAGTTACGAAAGCACCTTGCATTCTGACACCCGCACTAATAAATTGTTGTTTCATAAATACTAGATCTAGGTTAATCGCAAATAAAAAAAAAAAAAGCAGACTTTTACAAATTCACCTCAAACGAAAAACAATTAAATAAAAAAAAAGTATACTTTAAACACTCTCTCTGCATGGATCAGTAAAGCGTTAGGTCGGTGTACGCTGTAAATAAGGGCCGCTTTGAACAGCGACTGATTCATAAATATGTAAATTTATAAAGAATTCCGTGGTGCAAATGACGTTACACGTCACGTGATTATAAGATCTATATTTGTCGCACAGTTACATTCCAGAAAGCACCTGCTAAGCGATGACTTGGTACAGCCTAGAACCGTGCGCATTACATACGCTATGTACGATCTCTGTGCACCTAGAATATTGGTGTGCAAAGTATTTAAAGCCTAGAATAAAAAGCTCTGAAGAAGCAACGTGTAAAAATGTTTAAGAAGGCGATGCAACCATTCCAAGTCGTTATAAATTTATTTTAAAAAAATAGCCAACTGTTGGGAAAAATCTCCATTGAAATCTTCAATGTCAACTCGGTATCGCCTTTCTCTTTCCGACCATAAATTGAGTGTTGAATTGTAATGAGACTTTTAACAATTAAGGACAGATTGTGAGATTTAGAATGTACTTCTAATGGGTAATTATCGAACCATTTTCACTGAGAACTGTCCACAATAAAAGCGTGTCGTAGTTAAGACGCTTGTCGTCGGAGAGTATTTTTCAGCGTGTCCGCAAAGTTGTTTAGGTCACGACGGCTATTTTTAGATATATACATAATGCGCTATATTTAGAGATGACGTCTGTGTAAGCGATAGGATATCGTGTACCCATGTGGACGAAAAGATTGTTTCAAAGGTTTAAACCGTTAAAAAGCTAAGTCTGTGTAGACATATTCAACATCACAAAGGCACAATT
Organism: Tridacna gigas; assembly: GCA_945859785.2. Classification (NCBI taxonomy): domain Eukaryota; kingdom Metazoa; phylum Mollusca; class Bivalvia; order Cardiida; family Cardiidae; genus Tridacna; species Tridacna gigas. Next base: position 8,460,172 of record OX244029.2, on the reverse strand, counting down.
GTAAGTTATTTACGACAGAAACTGGGTTGTTTACCGAATAATTAGAAAACTATGTTTTATCTCGTAAACCGGAACTTGGCCAGGAAGCAGTACAAGGCCGGAGGTATGTCTACGTCACCCCATAGATCAGGATGATAACAATGAGAGCCTGGTTGCTACGCAACCAGGCGACTCAAAAATGTGTTTGTCATTTTCTCCTTTTCACTTATTTGAGCAATTATTTCTGCTGCACAAAGAATATTGCAGTCCCTGAAAGTCTCAGAGATAGGTGTACCACCCACTTCTTGTTCTTATTTAACATGGCCTTTGATTTAGGAATAGGCGAAGGGGGGAAAATCTAATAAAATCTACCATTATGTTAGCATGAATCATTTTTCTCGATGGCTTTGATATAATCAACAATGTCCAAACGTGTCTGAAAGATCTACAGCTAATCTGCCAATCAGACGCTTGATATTGAATCAATCATACAAATGCAACGATTCTACAGACCGTAAGAGAAATACTTGTGTCATAGTTGACCGGACTTTTGGCTTGTGTAAACTGGTTTTTTACTCATAAATCAAACGTATTTCACAAAAACGCTGTGCATCTTTACATCTAATCTTGAGTGAGCAAATCATGAGCATATAACTAGTTTTGTACTAAATCTTTTTTTTTTTTTTTGGGGGGGGGGTCGAACTCACGACCTTCAAAACCACAACTCAGTGAATCGATCAACTGAGCTATTCGGGCAACTATTAGTGTTCAAGGTCCAAAATGCACATGTATTTATCCCTTGTCACGCAATAATGGATATCCCGTTTCAAACTGAATAGGAAATCTTACGGAATACATAACAAAACACTGAGTAATTCCCTTTGATTTTTTACAATGGTTTCCTGCCTACATTCTAATTATCTTCGAACACAAAAAAAGAATACTTTAACCCTTTACAAGACAACAAAATTTTAACCTTGTTCAAATTGAAAGCATTTGCAGACGACAATTTCAATGTAGCTCAAATGGAGCAATTTTTGTTTAATAGGATAGAAAACGTTGTGGGAAAAGGAGAAAATGCTGCTTACCAGCATTTTCTCCTTTTCCCACAATGTTTTCAAAAGGCTTTTTTATCAGGGTCGTTAAAAGGCGGCATGGTGCGGTAAAGGCTTAAAAAACTTGCGAAGCGAAATCTGGTTGGAAGACATTCTTAACACAGTAATATTCACAAAGTTGCAGTCTTAAATCATCATTTCAAGGTATCAGAATATTTCGACATATAACGCTATAACATCCACCTTTGTTCGATGCTCTTTGTCTGATCTGAATCTACACCGTCCGCTTCTTGATACTGTTAACCAAATTTATATACAGTGCATTGGAACACGACTTTACGACCTCGAAAAATGTTAATTCATTTAACCCTTCACCACACAATCCCGACTTTTAACGACCCTGAGAAAGAAGCCTTTTGAAAATATTGTGGGAAAAGGAGAAAATGCGGGTAACCAACATTTTCTCCTTTTCCCACAATGTTTTCTACCCTTCCCAAAACAAATTTCATTTTTTCAATCACATTTATTTTGTCGTCTGCACATGCTTTCAATTTGGAAAAGTCCAAAATTTTGTCGTCTGGTAAAGAGTTAAAAGAAAGAGTTTAACAACAACAATGATGAAACTTTTAGTCGACAGGTCTAGAATTTTTTTTTTAAGATTTTGTTGTCCCGTTTATTGGTGTGTGAGGGTCGGGGAGCCATCCTTCTCCACATCTTACAATTCTATTGTATGGTACACGCAGTAAACGCCAACAAAGCAAGGAAAAACGAGCTAAATATAAACACATAAAATGTAACTACGAACAGAAAAAAAGAAAAAGATGTAAAAAAGAAAAGATAGGTCTAGAATTACGCAAAACTAGCAAAATTTCATGTGGGGTTTTACAAGAATGTCTTACAAGATCTCTGACAGTGTAGATTCTGGATCTTAATCTACACTGTCCATAAAAGCCCCTCAAATTTTGCTAAGCACTAAAAAGGTTATACGGACAAGCAATGATAAACAACATTGACTTAAATAATCAGTAGATGTGTGCAACACTCTATGTCCTTTTGCTATTTCGACATAGATTAACCTTTTCCAAACAAACCCGAGTTTTAACAACCCTGAGAAAGAGGCCTTGTGGAAATACTTTCGCTACAAAAATTTCAAATTGTTATTAAATTATATGGATTTGTAAAATGTCTTATAAAGAAATATTTGCTTAATATTGGTTTTTTTTAATCTATTTTTTTTTTTTATCTCTCTGATTGAACAGAACATGATTGCTTAGCAATCATTGACGCCTTCAATGTTTATACCCTGCAAAATCCCAACTATCGATACCACTATGAAATGAGCCGTGCCCTGGCAAAAGGGGGCTTAATGTGTCTCCGAGATGCATTATACCAAGGGAGCCATCGTAATTAGTTATGGATGAATAAAATCCATTTTGTTTGACAACTGACTGGAATCAGAGGTAGAATGGTCCTCAGACATGCAGGAAATTCAACAAATAGCAAAAGGTTATTACCTATGTCAGCCTGCGCGCACTGTGCAGGCTGACAGACTTAAATACTTTTTGCAAATGCATTAAGCCCCCCTTTTCAGAGAGCATGGCTCAAATATTTGTGGTTACTAGCTGGTGCAAAGCTATTCACCAGACAGGAGCCAGATAGAGCAAAAACCAGGCTCTCGTCAGGAAGATTTTTCACCCTATGTCAGTCGTTAGATAAGTTAACCCTTTATCACACAATCTCGTGTTTTACCGACCCAGAAGGATAAACCTTATAAAAAATTTGTATGAAAATAAGAAAATGTTGGTTACCAGTATTTTATCCTTTCCCCACAATGTTTTCTACCCTGTCAGTGAACTTAAGGTAATTTGTACTAATGTCGAATTTGTTGTCCGCAGATTTTTATTTAGATTTTTGAGGACCTAAAATGTGTCATTGACGAAAGCGTTCAAGTTAATAGCATCTTTGAATCTGAACACGTAATAACCCAATCGCCGAACTGCATTTGATAAAGTTTACTTCATTACGTCCTGCAGACTTTTGATTCTTTTTTATTTTGCAGAAGATCTTTATGAAAACATTTTGACAAGAGAAGAAATTGTTCGTAACCGGACCAGTTTCTCCTTTTGGCCTGATATTTGCACGTGATTTTCATTCCTCAACTATTTACTAGAGGCCGAAATTTTAGATTCATCTATATTCAAAGTAATGGCAGGTGACAAATTAAATTTGACTCATAGTATGCGATTTGTTTTTTAAAAGGTATAAAACGATGTGGGAAAAAGAAGAAAATGCTGGTTACCAGCATTTTCTTCTTTTCCCACATTGTTTGCAAATGCCTTTCCCATCAGGATAGTTGAAACTGGGAATTGCGTAGTAGAGGATTAAGTACAGTGTTATATTTTTTGAGATCAAGACGTACAGTTCCATTGCACGGGAAGATTGTATTGTGAGTCATTGTTTGGAATAGAGATGCGGGTGGTGAAAAGCGAAGATCAGATTAACCTTCTTTGCAACCTTATCGTTGTCTTCCCCTTCGACTAACGATACTAATGTCGCACATAGGGTAAAAGGTTTAAGACCGCAGAACTTTCCTTGAACAAGAAACATCAATCCCCAGTAAATCTTACGGGCTTCGACCCTTTATAAAAACCCCTGAGTTTTAACAACACTGTGGAAGGAGACATTTGAAAACATTGTGGGAAAAGGAGAACATGCTAGTTTACTACTTTTCAAAAGACAATTCCATCATTTAAGATTCATATAACTTGTCTTCTACAATTCCTGTCAATTTGGACAAGTCTGCAATTTTGCCTCACGGCAAATGGTTAACTCTTAACAAGAGGACAAAATTTTGGACTCATCCAAACTGAAACCCTTGGCAGACGACAAAGCTTATGCGGGTCAGATGATGGAGAATGGGTAGAAAACTTTGAGAAAAAGGCGGATAATGCTGGTTATCAGCATTTCCTCCTTTACCTAACACTGTTTTCAAAAGCCGTCTTTCTCCGAGGTCGTTAGAACGGGGGATTGTTTGGTGAAAGGCTAAACAACTTGGGTGACAACAGTGATAGTTTTATTGAGGACATTATTGGCCTAGATCAGACACTGCAAAATACGCAATCTGATCTTGGATATTTTGAGCGTAGCTCTGATAAATAAAAAGAAAACTTGACAATAGTAGAGCCTGAATATACCTATTCCAATTATTTTGGTGCACAAAATTAATTTTTTCTACGCCCCCTCCCCCAACTCCCAGGAAAAAAATGGACTTTTCGAAAGGTTGAAAATATACAATCCCGTTTTAAACGAAGAGGATATAACATCTTGTCTAGACTGAAGTAGCAGACGATATATATATATATATATATATATATAGCACAGTCTGATCTTGATCTTTACTGTCCGCAAAAGCTATAGCTCTTTACCACACAATCCCGAGTTTTAACGACCCTGAAAAAGAAGGCTTTTGAAAACATTGTGGGAAAATGAGAAAATGCTGGTAACCAGCATTTTCTCCTTTTCTCACAATGTTTTCTACCATACCAAAGACAGAAACCAACACTTGAGCTTTTTTTCATTTTGTCGTCTGTAAATGCTTTCAATTTGATAGTGTCCAAAATTTTGTCGTTTGGTAAAGAGATAGAAGTCGCCACTGGCAATGAAGAAGTGATGACGTAGACTGCTAAATAGATTGAGTAACACTGTTCATGCCCATAGTAAAACCCCCAAAAATGCGATTTCAGTGTTCTTATCGAAGGAAGTATCTTACTGTAACCGACAGTGTTGGCCCAAGATCAGACTGAATGTTCTGTGCAGTCTGATCTTAATCTACACCGTCTGCAAAAGCTATATTAATTGCTTTTGGCCGTACAAAAGCTAAATTAGAAAAGTAGAGATCGGACATTACGCAGTAGATCATCTCTTAACTCTTTACCAAACGACAAAATTTTAGCCTTGTCCAAATTGAAAGCATTTGCAGACGACAATCTAAGTGTGGCTCAAATGATAAAATTTGGCTTGGATAGGGTAGAAAACATTGCGGGAAAAGGAGAAAATGCTGGTTACTAGCATTTTCTCCTTTTCCCACAATGTTTTCAAAAGGCTTCTTCCTCAGGATCGTTAAAATTCGGGATTGTGTGGTATAGGGTTATTGGCTTTTTAGGAATGATAAGACTTCGTTTCTATCGTGCTCTATGTTCAAGAACAGATGAATTACCCGGATATATTAAGTGGTGTGATGCCGCCTTGAGGAAAAGAGATGCATCTCGAAACTACTGAATCCTACAGTCTATAAACTGGTCCCCGCTGTAGATTTACATATTACGACTGGTATGGGCTATTGTGTCGTTGTTTTTATTGGGCTATACGTATATCAAAGAATAGCCAATCAGAGCATCTTACACGTTCCCAGTTTGGCTGTATAGGTAACATGGCGATTTTTTTTGCACAATTTGAAACTGATAATCGAAAATAAAATAATATTAGCTGAAATAAATATCAAAAGGTGCAACCAAAAATACAATTCACTTATTCGTGCGGTCAAAAATATCGGAAAATCTGCTGCTAAGGAAGTGAGAGTGACCTCCCCTGAATCTCTGCTAGTCTCGCGACGTGGCTGTTCTAAAAATAGATGGGCAGAATTCTGCCTGTTTTTTTGTAGCCTGTATCGATCCCTATACGCTTGCTGTATCAGGGGAGGTAACCAATCTATACAGTCTAGTGCAATAGACATGTTGCCTTAACTCTTTTCTTTGCCAATGTCACCTTGGAAAGTCTTTGCGCACGGCGTAGATCAAGATCAGACTGCACAAAACGTGCAGTCTGATCTTTGATCTACACCGTCCGCTAGCTGGTGCTAATCCTCAGCCAAAAACAGGTTCATTTCATTCAAACAAAAAAGATACTTATGGACCACGACGAAAGTTGGCTCCGTTTAGTTGGCAGCGAAAGTGTTAACCGTTTACCTCACAGTCTCGAGTTTTCACGACCATGAGGTACAGAGCTATTGAAAGCATTTCGAGAAAAGGAGAAAATGCTGGTAACCAGCATTTTCTTCTTTTCCAGAAATGTTTTTTACCCCTTTTTAAGACATATTATATCAATAGATCCCCCCATTTCATTTGCCGTCTGCAAATGCTTTGTACTTGGGCAGTCCTAAAATATTATCACGTGGTAAAGATTGAAGGGGTCTATTTAAATCTTTATGTGCAAACTTCAAAAAATGACTCATTACTGGGTTAACACTTTACCAAATGGTAAAATTTTAAATTTCTCTAAATTGAAAGCATTTGCAGATGACAAACTGAATATGACTCAAGTCAGGAAATTTGCCATGTTACAGGGTAGAAAACATTGTGGGAAAAGATGAAAATGCTGGATACCAGCATTTTCTCCTTTCCTCACAGTCAGGGTCGTGAAAATTCAGTATTATGTGATAAAGGTTAAAGTATTTAAAGGCGATAGCTGGCAAACAATCAGGAAAGAAGAAAGACAACTGTAAGCAAAAAGTTTTTCAGTGAAATGTCCTTAAAGAGCTAACTAGCGTCTAGAATTTTGATTTCGCGCTAGAATGTTGCAAAGACTTATGGGAATGTCGCGTGATCAATAACCAATACCCATTATGTGGGAAAGTATTCAAATGAGCACCATGACGTCATATCTGAACTCATAAAAATAGACGGAGTTCCCGATTGTAAAGCGAATAACTCGTTATGCAACTCGTTACCAAAGACAAATTTTTTGACTCAGCCATATCGAAGGCATTTGCAGACGACAAAATATATGTCGTTCAAATAAAAATTTCTGTCTCTGATAGGGTAGAAATCATTGTGAGAAAAGGAGAAAATGCTGGTAACCAGCGTTTTCTCCTTTTCTCACAATGTTTCCAACAGTCTTCAATATCTGGGTCGTAAAAACTCGAAATTGTTTGGAAAGGAGTTAAACGCAAATTTAATTGCATATTACCGTCTCGTTTCTTTCTTTACGTTTGCAGAGACGTGCACCTATCAGGGGCCTAGCTACCTGGACGCAAAAACGCCGTTGCGTTCACTGTGCAAATAAAAAGAGGAAACAATTTGACGAAAAACGTCAACAGAGGCCACCAAATGGCTTCTGCAATTCAAAAATTTTCTGTGGGGAGACCCCCCGACCCCTCCCCCTAGCTCTCCTGGGAAATGCCCATCACCTCTCGCGGCACTTCGCGCTTTGGGTTATACTTTCCATATTACTTTGTGTGAACACTTTATTTTCGTCTGGCTTCGCCCCTGGCCTGCAACGCCTCTGGCTTGCTTCGCGCCTGGCCTGCTACGCCGCTGGCCTGTAATTGTTTACAAAAAAATCATTGGTCCAAGACGTAGATCGCAATTAGTTTTATGTAGTTTAAGCTAAAAAAAGACTGGGGTCGCATGGTTCATTGCACTGACCGAACACTTACCGTTTCATGAAACTACGTTTGAAAACGGTTTAACAATGTACACACGATAGGATTAAACAATTTCATATTGTAAGTTAAAATCACCAGAATAGTTCAATCGAAGATATTGTTCACATTATTATAAATAGAAACAGTGCTCGTCCGAAAACAAAGACAACTTCCAGTGCCTTTGCAAGCAATGTAGATTAGGTACAAAAAAACGTTGTTTGCTATGAGATGTTCGCTATCCAATATTTTGTCAGGTATTCTGTCCAGAAGCTACCATGATATTTCGACAATTTGACTTTCCTCTCTATCCAACAAATACTAGTAAACTGAATTAGCATTGAAAACATTCTTACAGCCAGAGAGAATAAAACGCTGTTAAATTTGTTAGACTATAGAATAGTTCAGAATTTAGTCAACTGTGTAAGTACAGATAAATTACTGATATATATCGTGTAAGGGATAAATTTATACATATATCGGAAATCTTCCACGAAAAACCGGAAACCTCACAACAGTGATTTCTTTGATGGCCTCCAGAAAATGAAATGCATTTTCTATCGCTCGTAATCTATGCAACATTGAACCGTCAGGGGCAACATATCACATGAAGATACAAGAATAATCGTTCGATAAAATAAAGATGAAACGGGTTAAAAACTGGCTGAAAACGAAAAATCTAGGACCTGTATTCACCAATCTCTCTAAACACTGTTCTAATTCTGAATTCAAAATTCCAAGATCAACCATCTGATTGGCAATTAAACGGCTAGTCTTTGAATTCAATAGTCATATTTAAATTTGAATTGGTTGATTGACTACAGCGCCTGGTCTTGTTTGTTACTGAAGACGTTGTGAACATTGTGTTTTCAACAAGACCTTGATCAATTATATAGATATGCAACATGGTTGATGAACCATCTCATTTGTAACACCTGACTGACTATTTTCCAGTCATTTGTATACAAAATATCCAAGTCCAAGTCTGGTTCGCGATTTCGCAAAAATACGGTGAACTATGGATACAAAAAACGTACCTGGACCGCAAGGTTTGTGGCTTTTTGGAAACATATTTCAGATGGACCCAGAACACTTTCATAACACTTTGTTGAAATGGAAGGAAGAATTCGGACCGATTTTTCAGTTCCGAATATTTCAGAAAAATGTCATTGTGATCAGCGATTTGGAACTCATGAAGAAAGCGTTTGATATAGAAGACCTGTGTCATAGGCCTGATAATTTTGCAAATGTTCTGATGTACAATGGAGCAGGGGTGGTGTGCGCCAATTTTAGCGAGCAACAACGGTTTCTGAAAAAGACCGTATGGGAAGTAATTGCTGATACACGCGGTGATCCCGAACTTCAGAAATTATTTGATATGGAGCTACTGGATTTTGTTGAATCTTTGAATATAGGATCGGAGTTAGATATTGATATTAATGATTACGTAACCAGGTCAATAGCGAGACAGATGGCCTCGGATTTCATCGGGACTCGAACAACAGCAGTCCACAGCAACGCCGTGGTTGTGTTTCTGGATGCCATCAACGAGCTGTATCGCCGAGGCAGAGAGCTTATTCTGACAATGTGTCCATGGTTACGGTACATTCCCGGTCCTCTGAGGAGGGTGGCCAACAACGTATACGAAAGGCAAACTGTCCTCGTAGAAATGTTCATGAAAGAAGCTCGTGATACTCACGTAGAGGGTGCGGAACATAGTTTATTGCACAGACTTTTCGTTAAACAAAAGGCTGAAAACGAGGCTCACGGTGAAAATTGCATCACCGAAGAAAATCTTTACAGTTGCATTTTGGAACTGCTGATCGCGGCCGTGATACCAACGTCTCAAAATATCCAATTTGCAATGTTGAGCGCCATCTTTCACCCTGAGATGCAAGAAAAAATCCATGAAGAAATCAAAATGGCGGGTCCGGTCCACGATATATCCATCGACGATCTTCATTTCTTCAGGGCTTTCGTTCTGGAAAGTTTCCGACATTTTACCATGGTGAATATAACCCTCCCAAGGTATGTCAGTAAAGACACGGTTGTGGACGGCTATATATTTAAGAGACAATCCCTGCTGCTTGGATGTCTGTTCAATCTTCACCACGAGGAGAAAATTTGGGGCGATCCTTGGGTGTTTCGACCGGAGAGGTTTCTCGATGACGACGGAAAGCTCTTATCGGCAACCAGTCAGCCAATGAAATCACTTCGGCTTTTCGGATTTGGTATGCGGGACTGCAAGGGTCGAGAGCAGTCACTGGAAAAGGCATATAAATATTTGATACACGTGTTTTATAACTACAAGATCAAGCCACCAATTGATTCGGAGCTGCCCTCTTTCGACCCCCGACATTACAATACAGTAATAGTCATGAATATACCACAGATTTATTGTAGATTTGAGAAGAGGCTTTAAAGTAACAATAGCTGCCAAAAGTAAACAAAGCGGGTGTTAAAATGCATTTAAATCTAAATAATATCATTCAAAAGTATGGAAATTACAGTGAAAATGACAATCTGTTATTCTACGGTCGGTCCAAGTGGTAACCGCAGGCAGAGAAATTCATTTCAAAACAAAGCTAAAAGTTGCCAGGTCACTCTATCTTTTGTTTACTGTTTGCCTGATTTCAAAATTTATTTTTCTGCCGACCGACGGACCACACAATAGCATATTGTCATCTTCACAATATTCTCCATACTTTTAAATGGTGTGATTTAAATTTGAATGCATTTTTACACCTGCATTATTTTTCTTGGCCGCTCTTGGTCATTTAAGAATCAAGAAGTGTTTTTCCACTGATAGAACTTTGCATCTGCATTCTCGATTTTGAGCCCTATGTTTTTGTTAACTGTAATCTTTACCACAAAAAAAAAACGTTGTTATTATTGAAAAGCAATTATTTCGGAAATGAAGCAGAATTTTTGACAATTATTAAGTGAGAACGACAAGACGTTAGACATTTAACTTTTTAGACATTTACCAAACGCCATAATTTTAAACTGTACCAAAATGCAGACAACTTCATTTTATTACATTTATGAGATTTGCCTTTTGAAGGGTAGAAAACATTGTTGGAAAAAGAAAAAAAAATGCTGGTTAGCAGGATTTTTTTTTTTTTTTTTCAAAGCTTTCCCAGGGGTCGTTAAAACTTGGGATTGTGTGGTAAAGGGTTAACTCATTTCCGACCAAAACAAAGTGGAAGCAGACATATTTCAAAACATCGAAGCAAATTATAAAAAAAAAACCAACATGAAATTACTTTGAATGTATTAATCCACGCGAATCCAAGCGAAAGCAATGTAGCACAAGGAGAAAGGGTCCGGCGAAGGTACTTTTCCAAAATGTTTTCAAAAGTGGTCTTCTGTACAGCGAAAAGACAAATCGTCTGCACGATGTTGTGAGTTTATTGACCCTTTTTCAAACAATTGTTTTAACGACCCTTAGGAAGAAGGCTTTTGAAAACGTGGTGGGAAAAGGAAAAGGAGAAAATGCTGGTAATCGGCATTTTCTTTCTTTTCCCGCCATGTTTTCTACTCTTTTACGGACAAATTCCATCATTTCAGCCACTTTCTATTTGTCGCCTGCATGTGCTTTGAATTTGGACCAGACTAAAATTTTGTCGTTTGGTAAAGCGTTAATACCGATTTAGTTGAGTCATGTTTTCATTTTTCGGCACTTCAGGATGTGAGATCTAATTTCTGATAAAAGTACACTTACTAAATGTTTGATTATTTTTTGCTGTTTATTTTCCTTTTTAACTCACCTGAGCACAATGTGCTCAAGGTGAGCTTTTGTGGTTGTCCGATGTCCGGCGTCCGTCGTGCGTCGTCCGTCGTGGATCGTGCGTCGTCCGTCGTCAACATTTACCTTGTGGACACTCTAGAGGACACATTTCTTAAACAATTGACCTGAAAATTGGTCAGAATGTTTGTCTTGATAAAATCTCGGATGAGTTCGAATTTGGGTCACCTAGGGTCATACGCTAGGTCACTAGGTCAAATTAAAGAAATACCTTATGGGCACTCTAGAGGCCACATTTTTTTATCAATTGACTTGAAAATTGGTCAGAATGTTTGTCTTAATTAAATATCGGATGAGTTTGAAATCGGGTCACCTGGGGTAATAAACTAGGTCACAAGGTCAAATCAAAGGAATACCTTGTACACACTTTAGAGGCAATATTTCTTACTCAATTAACCTGAAAATTAGACAGAATGTTTGTCTTGATGTAATCACGGATGAGTTCGAATTTGGGTCACCTGGGGTCATACACTAGGTCACTAGGTCAAATTAAAGAAATACCTTGTGGACACTCTAAACGCCACATTTCTTACTCAATTGACCTGAAAATGAGTCAGAATGTTTGTCTTGATCAAATCTCGGATGAGTTCGAATTCGGGGTACCTGGGGTCATAAAATAGGTCAATAGGTCAAATTAAAGAAATACCTTGTGGGCATTGTAGAGACCACATTTCTTACTCAATTGACCTGAAGATTGGTCAGAATGTTTGTCTTCATTTAATCTCGGATGAGTTTGAAATTGGGACACATGGGGTCATAAACCAGATCACTGGCTAAAATTAAAGAAATACCTTGTGGACACTCTAGAGGCCACATTTCTTACTCATATGACCTGAAAATGGGTCAGATTGTTTGTCTTGATGAAATCTCGAATGAGTTCGAATTTGGCACACCTAGAGTCATAAACTATGTCTCACTATATCAACTTACAAAAATTCTTTGTGGGCGTTCTAGACGCTATAATTCTTACTCATTTGACCTGAGAATTGATCAGCATGTTTGTCTTGATAAAATCTTGGATGAGTTCAAAATTGCTTCACGTAGTATGATAAACTTGGTCACTAGGTCAGATTTAAAGAAATATTTTGTGGGCGCTCTAGCGGCCACAATTCTTTCTCAATTGACCTGAAAAGGGATAAATTATATTATCGACTCAAAACTTTCAGTTCTTCTATTTAGCAACTTAGAAGTTAATGTTGACTGGTTTAGTTTGTCCCCTTGCAAGTAAAGACACATCCTTACAGCCACAGAGAGAAAAGGAAACGTTGTTACACTTTGATAGACTGTAGAATGGTTCAGAATTAGATAGCTGTGTAAACATAGTTGAATTATCGATATGTATGGTGTAAGGGATGAATACATATATTGAAAATCTTCCATTTAGATCTTGAAACGTCACAAAAGTGATTTCTTTGATGGCGCCAAGAACATGAAATTCATTTTATATCGGTTGTAATCTATGCAACCTTCCAACCGTTAGGGGCAAGATTTGGCTTTAAGATACAAAAATGATTCTAGTTTGATAAAATAAAGGTAAAATGGGTTAAAAACTAGCTGAAAACGAGTATAGATGTATCTTAACACTGACTTTTTTTTCTCAGAAAACAGCTCTTATTGGCAACCACAACTGCTGCTGTACTGTTTTATCTGGACATGTAAACCGAGTCATGTGACATGGTCGCATATTTGCTTGTTTGGATAAACAATATTTCACTTTTTTCTGCACATAAATAATCAGTGAATAAATAAAGGCATTTTCCTCATAGATCTTCTAGTATTTCATTCATTTCGAAAGCATGAGAACCACTTTAAAATTCTTTACCAAACGACAAAATTTTAGACGTTGTCCAAACTGAAAGCATTTACAGACGACAAAATAAATGTCACTCAAAAATTGAAATTTGTTTTTGGACGTGTCGGAAGGATTGTGGGAAAAGGAAAAACCGCTGCTTATCAGCATTTTCTCCTTTTCCCACAATGTTTTCAAAATCCTTTTCCCCAGTGTCGTTAAAAGTCTGGATTATTCGGTAATGGGTAAAATATGATACACAGCAACTTGCACTGCAGTGTTTTGATGGCCAGACGAAACTTTCTTTCGCCCCATTTTATTTTAGCCATATTCTATTAAAAGAGGGCTTAAGGCATCTGCAAAAAGTATCTACTCAGGTCAGCCTGCGCAGGTTGACCTGGGTCGAAACTTTTTGCTATTGGTCAATTTTCTGCATATCAAGGGACCAGTGTACCTCATGATTCATTCGATTTTTATATAAAACGGATTTTATGGATATATAATACTGTGATGACATGCTTGGTGTCATGCATCAGAGAGATGCATTTGGCTCCCTTTACGCAGAGAATGGCTTATTTATTTCATTGCTGTGTTTTGTTCTTGATTACAAGAAGCGCTGTCAAGTCAGTTCATATACGCATATGCGATAATGACCGCAGTCATGTGACTGTCACGTGACAGTGAAAGTGGAAACTCTCGTCACATGATACAAAGTATACATGGAACGGTTGCGTGAGTCGTTAAAATACAGCAATTATATGTTCGATCCCTACTCGCAACACTTGATTTGGGAAAAGAAACAACCCGTACCTAGCACTAGTTAACTCTTTACCACACGGCAAAACTTGACAGACCCAATTTCAAAGCATTTGCTGACGACAAATTAAATGTGGCTCAAATGAAAGGATTTATTTCTGAAAGGTTAGAAAACATCGTGAGAAAAGGAGAAAATGCTGGTTACCAGCATTTTATTCTTTTCCCACGATGTTTTCAAAAGTCTTATTTCCCAGTGGTGTTAAAACTCGTCATTGTGTGGTCGCGTTAAACTATTACATAAGATTGATTGATCGATTGTATGGTTTTTAACGCCATTTTCAACATTATTTCAGTCATATCGGGGCAGCCAGTGCGCCTATCCATGCTTTCCTGGAGTTTCTTTTACCAGCACTACGCAAAATATTCTTTCCAAGCCACTGGCTGTTTTCCCGCATAGCCATCGTCGAAACAATAGTCAGCGGTGAGAGAGGACTGAACCCTGTCGCAATAACATCGTCAATCCTCGCAAATAAATTGGCAGAGCCAGGGATGGAACCAGCGACCTCCTGTTCTCAAGTCCTGTAGGCTACCTACTGAGCTACTGGGGCTTGACTACGTAAGATAAACATGAGTGAGCTGAACAAACTTAACCTAGTACTACCTTTTTCTCAAAAATATGAAAAGTAAGTAAGCAGAAAAAAAACCGACAAGAAAATTGGTTCTGACTCAGAAAACATCAATTTAACTACACAACTCAAACCTAGTAATCGATTAAACTCAGAAAAGTCTTTAATTTTAATAAGTGAACAGCACAACGCAAACCCAGTTCTGTTTAAATTCAGAAATGATTGATTGATCAATTACTGGCCCGCTTGCTTGCATGCTTGATTGATTGATTAATCAATCGATCTATCGATCGGTCGGTCGGTCGGTCGGTCGGTTGATTGATGTTTTACACCGCTTTTCAACATTTTTTCAATTATATCACGGCGCCAGCCCACTTATTCAAGTATGTCTCGGGTTTCACCAGCACTTGGCCACGGCCTTGAAATGTCTTGCTCAGAGACACTCGTACGAAAAACCCGATGCTTTCAGTGAGGCTCGAACCCGGCACCTCCAAGTTACGAATCCTAAACTTTACCACTTAGCCAAGCAAGACCACTATGTTCAAAAAGAATTTATACTACGAATATCGTCCGTTCGATTACAAATCACAAACTCGGCCGATTTCATCAAACTCGGCCAATATGAGGAAAAACTCGGCCAATATCAAACAAAACAGGGCCAATATGATTCGGTCATTATCAAATCTAAAATGGACGACAAATCCCGGCCATTAATTAATTCAACCATCATCAACCTTTTACCACTCAACCCTGTGTCCCAACGACCCTGATAAAAAGGGCCCTCAAAAACTTTGAGGGAAAAAGAGTGAAGTGCTGGTAACCAGCATTTTCTATTTTTGTCACCATGTTTTCTAATCTTCTGAAGACATATACCATCAGCAGCAGCAAATTCATTCATATACGTATGGGCCATGTTCTGTTAAAAAAGGGGCTTAATGTATGTCCGTGATGCGTGATATCTATCATGGCATCACATAATTATGGATCCATGCTAGCCACTTTTTTAAACAACCGACTAAATCATGAGGAAGAATGGTCCTAGGACAAGCAGAAAATTGACCGATAGCGAAAAGTTTCGGCCCAGGTCAGCCTGCGCGGACTGCGCAGGCTGACCTGGGTCGATACTTTTCGCAGATGCATTAAGTCCCCTTTTCACAGAGCATGGCACATATATACTGTTTAAAAAAAAAAGAAAAAAAAAAAAAGTCTCACCTGAGAAAGACGACGAGTCCAAGTTCCGCCAAGTCATATTTAATGAGTTGCCAAGACGCCTGAACTAGCTGTATCTGTTCCGGAGACAGGTAAGTATTGAGTTGTTTCCCGTTCTTCGGGAATGGAATGTTACATCCGTTGACCTTGTTCCCCATCGTTACGTCCCGAACAACGGAATACGAAGTTAAAGTCACAGATCGACGTTGAGACCAGCGTAAAGGCACATTACTCTTCGCTAGTTGAGTTCACGAATTTAATCACAGTTTGAATTTAGATTTAAACGTGAATGCCCCATGTCAATTTGTAATAATAAATCGTGAAACCAACCCGTTTCCAACTCTGTAGAATGTATTGAATTGTGTTAGCTTAGTATGAAAGGCTCTTTTAATGTTTTCTCTGATATCATAGTAGTTTTGTTTGTTACTGAATATAGTTCAACACATCGTGCCACAATACGCTTAGATCCACGCTTATTCATGTAATTTTATATCTAAAATATATAAGATCTGACATTTGTTGGCATTTGAGACAAAATTTTATCAAACGTGTCTAGAAAAACAAAGTACCATAAAGAGACCCTTTGGCGAGCTTAATGATTTTGTTTAACGACGAGTGTTTTATGAAATTTTACCTCAAACGCAAACGAATGTCAGATTCATTTTATCACATAACTATATCTCAAGAATTACAGTTTATGTTGTGTTAAAACATAGGCGTACATGTGTATTGAAATTTAGCTTCTTTTACATAACATAATCTTTATTCACACAGTAATGGTTTTACATTAAACACGGGGTTTTTATACATAAATTGTACAGTACAGCTGTGTACGGACAAAATGCGTTTAAAAGAAGTTTGCACATTATGGTTTCGTTTTGAATCCACAGGTGATAAAATTAACAGCTTTTTCACGGTCATCATTTTTTGACAGTTAATTTCACAGTAGAAGCGGAGTCAGAAATGAAGTATATGATTGCAGAGCTTTGACCAGATACGGCACTATTTACTTATCTCAAACGTGTGTAAGTTAAGAAAAATGATGATGGTTGTTTTACCCTGTAATTTTTGGTTGAAAAAAATATATTTGAGCCATGCTCTGGCAAAAGGGGGTTTAATACATTTTCGAAAAGTATCGACTCAAGTCAGCCTGCGCAGTCCGCGCAGGCTGACCTGAGTTGAAACTTTTCGATATCGGTTAATTTTCTGCATGTCAAAGGACCAGTCTATCCCACGATTCAGCCGGTTGTTAGACAAAATGGATTTTATGGTCCCATACTTATGTGATCACATGCTTGGTAAGATGTATTATGAAGATGCATTAAGCCCCCTTTTGACAGAGCATAGTTCATTTCTTTCAAGTGATAAGGCTTGTTATAGAGAAATTTCTTAGTTAGTTGTAATTGTAAATTGAATTACATGGCTATTAATCATTTTGATATATAACTCAAATAGTATATGTTTGCAGTGTAAAGGTGAATAAGGACTGTGTGCAAGCTATTGATGGTCCAGCATGATTTGTCTTGAAACGCAATGGGCATGGCGCTTTATTGCAGTCATTCAATGTCTCAACAACTCGACTGCAATCAGTCTTCGTGAAATATAGTAATTCAGTGCTCGATATTACATTATGATAAGTAAAAAGGTTTCTTTTATTTTGGCACATATTAGAATTTGTTATCTTGATTGAAATGCAACCCATTCATATTTATGCTACCCAGTCATATTTATGTAATGGCATTAAACCTTGATTATTCCAATAACAACTTCGAACACAATATTTACTTCAAAGAATTTTTCCTCTACTATCTTCTTAAATGACTGTTTTCATTTAAATTTGTCAATAAGACGAAATGACTCAATAATTGTACGAGTTCATTTTGTGACATATATCGAAGCTTTGAATATATATATATTTTCGTTTAATCGCACATACAAAGATACAGACATGATAAATCAAACTACTCATATTCGTAAAGCGGTTTTAGCCCCTTTAAAAAGATTTTTTCAAAGCGGTTTTACGCCACCTTAAACATTATTTCAGTCAGGAAAGCGTTTGAAAGCATTGTGGGAAAAGACAAAAATGCTGGTTACCAGCATTTTTTTTTTTTTTTTGTCTTTTACCACAATTTTTTTTTCTATCTATCCCTTCAAAGACAAAGCCTCAAATTCCAGCCACAGTTAACATGTCGTCTTTGAAGAGTCATCTGGTAATTACGTAATAAACTGTAATGAAGACGTCAACAGTCCGAATTCTCTATCTTCATACATAAATTAATGACCCTTCTTACAAGATCTGATCACAAATAAAACATTGGTGATAATCCGTCTATATTTCACATACCGATGGGTAAAATACAATTCCATATGCCAAGTTACAAATAAGCATCTGACACTTTCTTATAAACAGACACCTGACACGTGATCAAATGTACAGTATCATTTGCCCTCTCAATACACGTGCATTTCCCTTCAAATTATATCCAGTTTAACTAACAGGGAGAAGAAGATCAAATTTTCACTGTAATCGGCGTTCCTTTTATATATACCACTATAATTTTCCTCATTTTTTCCTTTATTAATTATTGAGGATTTTTTTTTTAAATTTTATATCTAGCTGCAGACTTCCTTTGAAAATAATGTGATTAAAGGAGAAATTGTTCATAACGGTCAATTTTCCTTTTATTCCATTGTATTCATAAAAGGAACCGTAATCCATGTTGATGATGCATATATATATTTCAGACTTACAAATGTAATATTTTTTTCTCTCATTTGTCAGGTGGCTATTTCCCCTAGACGTAACGAATGAAGTTTGCTCAGAAATTCGCCGGCGTTTTAATTTAGTGAGCGGTTACAGCGGACGCTTTCACCTTGAAGACAAATCGTCTAACTGACTCTTCTTATCACACAGAATGCAGAGCATAATGGCATCAGTAAGCTAGCTACCAAATTTACCGATATCTGATGCGTTAGCCTTCTCTGCGCCATAGGTGTATATATTCGTCGCTGAAAGAGTACGGCCTTTACCAAACAATCCTGAGTTTAATTCTATAACATGAACACAGGCAAAGCCTAAAAGCGAGCAGCGCTTGAAGTGTTTGCTACTTTAATACTGAAGAAAGTGAATCACCAAATCTAACGCCTTCAAATTATACGGGGTAGATCTACGAGATATCGTAGATATAATTCAGATTTTTACTATCTCACTAAACTTTAAGAAATGATTCATCTCTGAATTTAGGAAAGGAATTGCTGGAAAATCATCAGTAAAAAAGAAAGACAAATGTAATAAGCAAAGAAAAAGAAATAAATAAAAACTCGGTAGAGTTTCCATAATTGGCTAGATAGCCTCTTTGGATATTTGTAGAAATCGTGGCAGAATTTGGAGAGGTTTGTCGGAACGTCACATGATCAGTAATGTAGATTCATTAGGTCTATATGGGGCCATATTCAAATAAGCATGATGATGGCATATTTGATTTTATAAAAATAGAGTTATGTTTTTCAAAACAACCAGTCCATCCTTCGAACGCCAAAGTTTACTGCATGTAACCGTCCAGTGTTGCTATGTTTAAATAGAAAAGGCCTATTTTGTAGTAGTTCTAGATCTACCACATTCACCTGTGTGTAACTAAAAGAAAAATGTAGAAAAATAGCCCCTTTAACATGGAAAATCTTTTGGTAGCACCGTGTCATATAGAGTAGTCTGGTAGCTCAGTGAGTACATCATACACTCAGCTAGGGCAGGGCAGGGAACGTATATTACATATAATATACGATCCCTGGGCAGGGTATTGCGCTGGAGTCCATTTCTAGGGTAGCATTTCTCAGCAAAAATGTTATCAAGATTAATTTTTGTGTGTTAGCAGGTGTTCTTGACCAGGCGATATAACAGACGGAGACTCGGAGCTGTTATATCAGCTTAAAAATGTTGCCTTCAAGTTTGTATAGCAATGCCCTGCTAGCCAGAGGTATTATGTTCCAATTCCACCTCAGCCTTCATTGTTCCCTTTAACATTGGACCTGTTTGAGGGAATGGATGAACAGACAAACAAACTGACTAACGGAATTATCTGTACTCGAAGCAATGTTGCCATGTTGATATTTAGGGCTATGAATTTGTTACAACCTTTGATTATCAAAGCAAACAATTCATCTAGATATTTTCATCTTTTTACTATCAGGGATTTACAAAACTAGACAAAATCAGAGAACAACTTAAAAAGTTTTGTAAACATTTATAGGTTTAGGGTCAAAATGGCACCCTCCAAAGAGTTTTGAGTTGTCTTGCGTGGCTAAGTGCTTGAAATAGTAATAAGGTCCTGGGTTCGATCCTCACCCAAGATAATGTTTTACTTTCATCTTTAGGCAATGCAAGGTACATTCCAAGCATGGACTACTTGTAAAACCAAGGAAAGTACATAAAAGACTGAGCTGTCAGTCTGTTAGTAAGATTGAAATGATTTTGAAAGGAGAGAACACCAATCAATCAAACCAAAAAAGTCCTACTTTCAAATATGATGGGACCAAAAGAGGCTGGCTAAAAATTATGGTCCTTTTTTCGAATCGTTATGTGAGACTGATATTTGTAATGAAATCATGATTATTTAGTCACAGTTTGATATAGATTGAAAAATATTGAAAAAGGAAATGAGTTCCTCTGTTAAAAGACAATAATAAAAAAAATCCCTGCTATAGGTATGCCAATTATACCCCTTTGCTCTTTACAGAAAAAAAAGGAAGAAACAAATTTAACTCTAATTCCTAGATCTAGATGAGAATCGACCTTTATTAAATTCCTTCAGAATAAATGACATGCCAAACAACCCGTGAATATAGATCTACAAAGATAAACAAACTTACAAGTTTGCCCTGGCCGAGTTGACCTGGGGACGAGTTAAATACTGGCCCAGTTGCTTTGCTTTCTTAACAGAATGAAACTTTAAAAAAAAAAAAAATGGGAAAACGTCATAATGAAATATGAACAATTTTTTTTACTGGCAAGAGCGCGAAAAAACTTTAAAGAAAAGATCAATTGGCTCACCCGAAATGGTTCAGCTCATTAACTGACCTTTCAGCAAACGCGAGTTTGGCACGCCCATCTTAGTAACGTGGTATTTTGGTCGTTATGCCCGACAAACAAACCAGAAAATGGCGTCGGATACATAGAGAAAGAGCGATTATTTCAGTTTTATTCTAGCTTATGTTTCGCTATAATTAAAGTACCCAAAGCTTTTTTCCCAACGTTCTTTTCAGTTTGGACCAAATCGGCAAAGTAACAAGAAAAAACACTTTGAATAATGTCATATTTACGAGAAATCGAAAAATGAAATTAGCGCAGATATGTTCGTAATTCCATGTTTGGTCACAGCATTTAGAATAAAAATAGATTGTGAGTGGATTGTTGTCGGCATTATCCATAACTTACAATAGGGCATAGGTTTTTAAGACATTTCGTCAGTATATAACATGTCCGTCTGACGGTAAACAATATAAGAAAAGGATTTACAATATAACCCTTTACCACACAAACCCGTGCTTTAACGACCCTCAAGAAGGAAACTTTTGAAAACTTTCTCTTTTTCCTTAGATGTTTTCTACCCTTTCAAAGACAAATCTCATCATAGGAGCAACGTTTAATTTGTCGACAGCAAATGTTTTCAAAACGGACGAATGTAACCTTTGGTTGTCTAGTAAAGATTTAATTAAAACCTCTAACACCTGTTTGAGTGAAAATCAAGAAGATTATTGTAAGTAATCAATTAGGTGGTTTGTCGTATTTTTAACAGATGTATGTTGTAAAAAAAACTTTTAAATGGGGGGGGGGGTATATTTGGTCACTTGGGTGATTGTAAGGATTAAACGGATTTGGAATGGACGTGCATTTATCAGTCATGCGACAATCGTTGGGAAAACAAACAATCGTTCGAACCAGGCAAAAGTGACATTAACAGTCACATGCAATCATCTTTATGGAACAAGAATTAGATATAAAAGCTCTCTAAAATATTACAACAAGAATCATATGATGACGATCGCAATACCAACTTATTTTTGAAACAGGGTGATGAGTGACTGTCAATAAAATATCCTTCTTCCTGTCGCTCGTTTCGTACGTAACAATTACGTCTGTCTACGAGTAATGGTTGGAATTTGAAAGATGTACATGTAGATAGATTTCAGAACAGGTAGTTTAACAAAACAGCGTGCCTTAACCGCTCTTTCTTTCCCGAAAGACTGGGGGAAAAAACCTGCTTTTCTGTCGTTTGGAAGAGTGGCTGGTTTTTCGGAATCCTGGTTAAATCCAATGGCGACATTTTACGTAGATCTATGTTTTTGGATGGATAACTTTAGTTTTCCTTTCAAGGTATATAATTTAACAATTACCTCAACACATGATTCTTGCGTGTAAAGTGAATCCATTTGAAATAACTATTGTATAATCCAGTCTTAGAACTATGGTTTAAACAAAAAGAAAACAATTACATTGTCAATGATAGGACCTGTCAATCAAAATCGGCAGAAAGGTCAATTCTCGTAAGGGTTATTGTATTCAGAAATATCCGTACCTCGGATAGATACGGAAAAGACCGAATTCCTCCGTATTTGACCAGATCTCGCGAGGGTCTCGTTTGCAGACTGGAACACTGTTTCAAATCACGTGATTAAGGTTGACAGAAATGACAGAGAAGAAACACTCTGAGTACCAGTCTTTTACGTCACTTCCGTCCGCCATATTTTAACTTGTAAAAGGCTACCTCCGGTCCACCACTTTTCCGGAGGCATCAGGTATGTACATTTTTGACACCATCTCTACCAATAAGCTCTCGCTTAAACGAGTCGTTGCTCGACGCCTCGTGTGCGCTGCTCGCTACTAGACGACAAAACGTTAGACTGGTTCATATTGATAGCATGAGCAGAAGACAAAGATGACCCAAAGGACGAAATTTGTCCTTGATAGGTTAAACAACATTGTGGAAAAAGAAGAGAATGCCGGTTACCAATATTTTCTCCTTTTCCCACAATGTTTTCAAAAGCCTTCGTCTTCAGGGTCGTTAAAAGTCGAGATTGTGTGGTAAAGGGTTAAACGACCATGAGAAAGAAAGCTTTTGACATTGGGAGAAAAGGAGAAAATGCTGGTTACCAACATTTTCCCACAATGTTTTCTACCCTTCTATAAACCAATTTCAATTCTTGAGTCACCTTTACTTTGTCGTCTGCAAATGCTTTCAATTTGGGCAAGTCTAAAATTATGTCGTTTGGTAAAGAGTTCATAATCCTTCGGTTTCCCGATTTACGACAATCGCGAACTTCTGATCCTGTTAATTATTATAGCCTATATTTATATAACAGTGCGGGTATAGAAACAATCTTTGGATAAGTAGGATTATCTGTTTGTCACGATGTAATAAATACAGACTTTTCCCATCAATGTAGTAAAATAATTGCTGTTTATTAGCTTGGCTGTTTTCGAAGAAACCGTTGGGTTGCTATTGTTGCCCTGGCATCTTCGTCTGCGTCTGTGTCGTCATGCAAAAACTGAATTTTAAAAACTTTGACATTTCAACCCTTTACCAGACAATCCCTTGTTTTCACGCCCCTGAGGAAGATGCCTTTTGAAAGCATTGTGGGAAAAGGACAACCAGCATTTTCTCCATTTCCCACAATGTTTTCTTACTCTGTCAAAACACATGAGCTCACTTCTACCACTTTCAAATTTTGTCGTCTGCAGATGCTTTCAGTTTGAAAGGGTCTAAAATTTGTCATTTGGGAAAGAGTTCATATAATGTCTCTATCATTACTTAAGATATTTACCTTACACTTGGCCAAGGTGTTAATTATCACAAGGGGAAGCCATACGACTAGGGCAGGTAACCGTTAAGTACTTTTGAACACAGTTATGCCCCTTTTTCGACTTAAATTTTTCAAAAAACTTTGATATTTTATAAAATTTCTGTTATTACTGAAGATTTTTTCTTCAGACTTGGTCAAATTGTTCACTATCAACAGGGAACCTATACAACAAGGGCAGGTAACTATCAATGTATTTCTACACAGTTATGCCCCTTTTTCGACCTAAAATTCCCACTGAAAATCAAGCAGCCTCAACCGAGCATTGGCACTCGCACGCGGTCCTCTTGTTCTATCACTCTCTCATCATTACCAACGAGTAACTTCTCAGTTCTGGAAAGATATGGTCGACACTCTGGGAAAATGGCGTTTCACATTTTGCCAACCAATCCCGAGTTTTAACGACACTGAAAAGAAAGGCTTATGAAAACATAGTAAGAAAACAAGAAAATGCCGGTAATCAGCATTTTCGCCTTTTCCCACAATGTGTTTTTAACCTGTTAACCCTTTCCCAAACGGCAAATGATTTTGGACTGGTCCAAATTGAAAGAGTTTGCAGACAACAATTTTATATTTGATGAAAATGGCAGAAAATTGTCAAATAGGGTAGAAAACACTGTGGGAAAAGGAGAAATTGCTCGTTACGAGCAATTTCACCTTTTCCCATAGTGTTTTCAAAAGACCTGTACTGCAGACACGTGAAAACCAGGGCTTGTTTGGGAAAGGGTTAAAGAAATATCCCGTCATTTTAGCCCGATTTCAGGTGTCGTCTGCAAATGCTTTCAATTTCGATAAGTCTAAAATTTTGTCGTCTGGTGAAGATTTAACGCATATTCGTAATGCATTTTAGGCAAGCAAGACTTAGTATTCGCACAGTATGGGTTCCATTTTATCTAAAACACACTGAATCTTGAGTTAGAATGATCCATTTACATGCAGAAAATTTATCAACAGCAAAATATTTCGACCCAGGTTAGCCTGGGGTCCAAGATATCGTGGTGATTTTGCTTTGTAATGAGATCATGAGACCAAGGAGACTTGGTACCCATTCTTTCAGTTGGGTCCAAGGAAAGATGGTGATTTTTTTCTTTTAGGTCCCAGAAAACGTACTGATTCTTTGTTACATTACGGTTCCAGGAAACACGAAACTAAATTTAAATTACCATAATTTTGACATCTCGCGAGATGGTCTCGTCTCGCGAGACATGGATTTTCCCACGCAGCTCGAACCAAATACAAGCCCCAGGAACGTTACTAACATAATATTACGTATTAATCTACATTGTTCCCAAAGGCGCAAGTCGTCTCGCTAAACAGCCCAGGGACTAAGACCTACCAAAAACTAATACAAGCCGATCAAAACGGGACAAAAGTCTGAAGGAAAAGGTAAATTTGCCTTTTCAGCTGTGGCAAAGAGTGTGAAAGAAAGGGGTGATGCTTGCTACAAGCAAGCGCTTCTTTTACCACAATATTTTCAGAAGCTAACGGTTGGTAACTTTACTATATTGTAATGGATTCAAGAACGGAGTCCTGACCTTATTCAATTACTATGATTTTCTCGTTCACAGACGAGCAATTAGTTCCAAAGAGTATGAGCCGTGAGAAAAGGGGGTTTAATGCATTTCAGTGATGCATAATACCAAGCAAATCATCACGGAATTATACGTCCATAAAATCCATTTTCCCTAACAAACGACTAAATCATAAGCTAGACCGGTCCTTTGACATGCAGAAAACCGACCAATAGCCAAAAGTATCGACCCAGGTCAGCCTGCGCGGACTGCGCAGGGTGACCTGGGTCGATACTTCTTGCAAATGCATTCAACCCCTTTTTCACAGAGCACGGCTCATTTATTGAGTTGAAATCCGAGTTGGACGCTAAGATGATAAATTATAGAGTAATATCGTTAGTCTTTGAATGGACTGTAGAGTTACTTATTTTTTCCCCCGCGATATTTCGGAATATTTCTTGCCTCAAAGGAAACAAAAATGGATTAAACAGACACCTAAATCTGACAGCCACCCTTTCATATACACCCATTTCTACATCGACCCTTAACCTAATAAATAAGTGAAATGAAACTTTCAAGCCGATAGTAAAAACCCAGACTGTTGCTGTTTCAAAGTTATCTTTTTTGGAGAAAAATATTTCCTAATCGGACAGTATAGATCCAAGATCAGACTGTACGCTCTGTGCAGTCTGATCTTGATCTACACTGTCTGCCAAGGCTTTTTGAGTCGCGCTAAGCAGCCTAATGGTTAAGACTATTTCAGATTCTCTGAAAAGAAAGTTGAACTCTTTAGACCTGGGCCCGTATTCACCAACCATTCTTAACACCGTTCTTAGTCTAATTCTTCAAGATTTTCTAAATGTGAATGTAACACAACTTCTTATTGGCTGAACCGAATGGTTTAGCTAATCAGAAGTTGTGTTACTTTCACATTTAGAAAATTCTGGAGAATAAGACTAAGAACATTCTTAAGAATGGTTGGTGAATACGGTCCCTGGCTACATAAATTTAGACTCGTCCAAAATGAAAGCATTTGCAGACGACGTGATAAATCTGGCTGTACTGATGAAATATGTCTGAAAGGGTAGAAAACATTTTGGGAAAAGGATAAAACTTTGGTCACTAGTTTTCCCCCTCTTTTCCAGCAATGTTTGTAACAGTCTTCCTCTTTAGGGCCGTTTAAATTCGTGTTAGATCGGTATTACTAAAGCGTCAATTAAATGAAATAAACTGTCATAAGTAGGAAAGTAGAGTGGGATATGACGATTTTAAAGGATGTTGTTGGCTAGAGTATCACACAAAATAGCAGACTGTGCAGGTCCAAGATCAGACTGCACGTTCAGTGCAGTCTGATCTTAATCTGCACTGTCTGTTAAATGCAGTCTGGTCTGCATCGTGTACAGAAGCCAAAAAAGTTATGCTGGGTGCTATATGAATGTTAACCCATATCTACGAAGTTATTTTAGATTTTGCTGGGGGCATTTAGAAATTGGAAGTTACTTAACTCTTTACCAAACGACATAATTTTAGACTGGTTCAAATTGAAAGCATTTGCAGACGACAAAATAAACATTAACGAAAAATAAATATTTGTTTTGGGAAGATAGAAAACATTGTAGGAAAAGGAGAAAATGCTGGTTACCAGCATTTTCTCCTTTTCCAACAATGTTTTCTAAAGGATTCTTTTACGGGGTCGTTCAAAGTCGGGATTGCGTGGTAAAGGGTGAATAGAATAAGAATAAAAGAGTGCGAATGGGTAGACAGCGAAGAGAAAACCTTCATTATTTAGCAATGGTACTATTCCCACGTTGTTTTTAAATCCAGGGACTTAGCGTACGTTTGATTTAGTCCGTATCATGTCTAGTAGAGTTTCACCCCATTAAACCTTGAAAGACAAATATGTGTGGAACCGATTTTTTACATAATAAGTTAAAAGAATACAAATAAACACAAAAACACGAACTACAGTCGTATCATTTCATTTGATTATCAGAAATAAGAAGCTTTTCATTTTAGCTCCCCTGAGCAGAAAGTGCTCAACGTGAGCTTTCGTGATCGTGCTGTGTCCGTCGTCCGTCGTTCGTCGTGCGGTCGTCAACATTTACCCTGTGTGCACTATAGAGGCCACATTTTTTGGCCAGATACTCATGAAACTTGGTCAGAATGTTTGTTCTGATAAAATCTTTGACAAGTTCGAAATTGGGTCACGTCGGGTCAAAAAGTAAGTCACTAAGCCAAATCTTAGAAAGATTTTGTGTGCACTCTAGAGGCCACATTTTCAGCCTGATACTCATGAAACTTAGTCAGAATGTTTGTCTGGATAAAATCTTGGACAAGTTCGAAATTGGGCCACGTCGGGTCAAAAAGTAGGTCACTGGGCCAAATCTTAGAAAAACCTTGTGTGCATTCTAGAGGCCACATTTTCAGCTTGATACTCTTGAAACTTGGGCAGAATCTCAAGAAACTTGGTAAGAAAGTTTGTCTGGCACAAATCTCGGACAAGTTTGAAATTGGGTCACGACGGGTCAAAAAGTAGGTCACTGGGCCAAATCTTAGAAAAACCTTGTGCACACTCTAGAGGCCACATTTTCAGCTTGATGTTCATGAAACTTGGTAAGAATAATTGTCTTGATAAAATCTTGGACACGAAGAAAATTGGGTCACGTCGAGTCAAACCGTAGGTCACTTGGCAAAATCTTAGAAAAAATTGTATGCACTCTACAGGCAACATTTTCAATCTGATACTCATGAAACTTGGTCAGAATGTATGTCTTGATGAAATCTCGGACAACTTGGAAATTTGGTCACGTCGGGTCAAAAAGTAGGTCACGGGCCAAATCTTAGAAAAATCTTGTGTGCACTCTAGAGGCCAAATTTTCAGCCTGATACTCATGGAACTTTGTCAGACTATTTCTCTGGATGAAAGTTCGGACATGTTCGAAATTGAGTCACGTCGGGTCAAAAAGTAGGTCATGAAGCTAAATCTCAGAAAAACCTTGTGTGCACTACATTGAGGCAAGATTTTCAGCTTGACACCCATGAGACTTGGTCAGAATGTTTGTCTGGATAAAATCTCGGACAAGTTTGAAATTGGGTCGGGTCAAAAGGTAGGTCACTGAGCCTAATCTTAGAAAAGCCTTGTGTGCACTCAAGGGGCCACATTTTCAGTCTAATAATCATGAAACATTGTCAGAATGTTTGTCTGGGAAAAGTATCATATTGCGTTACGTCGGTCAAAAAGTAGATCACTTACACTCATGCGTTTTACATCACCACAACCAGGATCTTTTCATCCTGACCAGGATCTTTTCAGCCTTATCAGTCCTAGATGACCTTACTCAGGTGAGCGCTTTAGGGCCAATGGCCATCTTGTTTAATTTGTGTCCGGGGCACTCTTGAACCTATCTTTTTGAGTCAGTCATTTGACGACTGTAAGGAGAAAACCTTTGTCGATACGCCATCTTTGATATCTTACTCGTTCGTATCGATTATTAAGTTTATAAATAAAAACACTCTTAGTAATATGTTTCCTCAGCGATTTTTTAATTAAGTAATTAAGTTTATAAAGATTAAATAAACATGGCCTAAAAGCTTCTATAAAAGTAGATATTGGTAAGTTTGTTGATCCTTTATGACCAGTGCCTTTCAACGCGTGCAAAATATATTTCTATTAGTTTTCTACGGATGTTACTCAAATGTTCAGATGTAATGCATAAAAACTGTACAGACAGGCTACTTCCGCCCATTTGGTCTTGAAGTAGACCTACGCTTTCATCTTTTTGTCTGAACTCTTAGGATGCTAAGCGCGACTCGAGCACCTTTAGCAGACAGTGTAGATCAAGATCGGGCTGCACCGAACGTGCAGCCTCATTTTGGATCTACACTGTCCGATAAAGAGATATTTTCCCCCAAAAAAGTAACTTTGAAATAGCATATTTGGGTTTTTACTATCGAGTTGAAAGTTTTATTTGTCTTATTTAGCAGGTTAAGGGTTAATGGCCAAGAGAAGCAAACTAAAGCGTATTGCATTGCTATTTCTGGTACGACATACTTGCACCAAAAGCAGCAGTTCAGCCCATAAACATCTGCAGACTACAGTGGGGTATATACAGGACTAAATTGTAATATTCGGCCCACCTTTTACAATGTCGACTTTTTAACGTGTTGCAAAAATTAGAAATAAAAAATTCTTATCGAAAGAGGCGTTTCAAAAAATGTAGAATAATTTTGTTTTCTTTTGCAAACCTCTCAATTCAGAAAAGTCTAACATTTTGTTGTCTGGTAAAGATTTCAAGGGCGATCGTTTCGTAAAGGGGTAACAGTCAACCTTCACGATCTTGCACCCGTATTGATTTTATACTCTTTTTTTCAATCCTATTTCTCTTTCACATTTTCAGCCATGTTTGTTTTGCTATGAACTTAATAAGTAAGCTTATACACTGAAATGTTTTTACGTCGAAGGCATCACGAAATTTCTTTTTTGTCATGAGGTAAAATAGGTATCGTCAAATAAGATCGCTAGTCTATTGCCACCGAGGTTGATCCAGATCCAAATGTGAACAAATAATCCCACATCCGCCAGATACTGTCCCACAGAAAATATTTATTTCTATTATAAATCGTAATTCTGTTACACATGACAATGTTGAAATGAACTACAAAATCTCTACAACTCAAATTTGAACGATGTCAGCTCGCAAAGTCATAGACTGAACATGATGTCATCGATAAGGTACAAGATACAGTCAGTCTTGTACGTGCGACCACGTGTTTTAAGCGACTTTTGTGCTAAACGACTGTTTTTAAGTACGCCCGAGCTATTTTCCTCCAATTACATCTTGTATTAAGCGACTTTTGTACTACCTGACCATCGACCACCTATTTAAGGCCCCAAAGACCACTATTTCTGTCATTAAGAGACCCATCAACACTCGTCATCAAAATTGTGAATCCTCAATTGACAGTATATGATAACCTCTGATTTATCCTAATCAAGACATCACAGCATGTGTCAATTACAGGATTAACGCATTTACATGTCTAACTGTTAATTACCCTTTGACAATAGCGTCAACGATGCAGAACCATATCATAATGATCAACAAATCCCTTATCAGCTGGCCTACAGACGGGTGAAAAGGATGGGAAATTCCGTGTATTTATCCTTGTGGTCTCCCTAAATGGAATAGAACTTTGTTCCATTACCACTGCACAAAGTTGATTTTTGATTCGGTTAAAAATAGGCACTACAAATCAAGTGTGTCCTTTAGTGACAAATTCAATTCGAGAACGTCACAGAATAAAAAGTTTTTCTTGATTACGATGAGTCGTTCACACATGCTTATATTTACACAATGTTTCTGTATTTCACGAATTACTTGCCAGGTATCCCACAAACATCGAGAAATTTTGTTTAAAAGGTTTGTTCACATGAGATTTCTTGGTGACTACTTTGACCTACTTTCGATTTCTTCTTTCTCTTAAGAAATTGCTGTGGATTCAAAAAAAATTATTGAAGCATTTTCTAGATACTTACCCAAGAAAAGTAACATATACCTATAGTAAAGAATTCATTTAAATCAATCTAATTAATGTGTAAATAATGTAATTTGCAACCTCTCTCTCCACCCCCCCCCCCACACCGATTTATTCAGCGACCATTTTTTAATGTCCCTAGCGTGGTCGTTTAATACAAAATTGACTGTATTTGCTTATATGTGAATTAAGTCAATGACCCATCCTAATCAGGCTCGTCTTTTTTCATCCTCGTTTCTTTTTCGCGGGTGTTGTAGTTCTCGTCTAGGCACGAGTTCGTGCAACCGATAAGAAATTGAAAAAGCATGGAAAACTCATTTAAAAGATAACTCTAGAAAGTATTCAAAATCCAAGTTATCAAATTGATATGCCTTTTTTTAAGATCAACAAACAGATTTTTTATGGTATTTCCTTTTGCGACTATTAAGTGGCTGTGAGTGGTGGATTAAAACATTAATACATCGAATCGAACCGGATCGGACTTAGGTCTAAGCGAACTTTATGACCGGATGAGACAGTTTTTCTTCAATCTTGTGTGGTTCAACCAAGTTTTTTCTTTACCATGGCAGCTTATTCCACATGCATCATTTTTTTCAGTACTTTCAGTACTTTGATTTTTTATTTTATCGCACTATACCTAACTTGGTGCATTCAAGCTTGTAACCCTTATCAATATTCGAAAGTTTTATTTCAAGTAAACATCAGCCAGATGTGACACAAAACATGCAAAAAGTAATTAATTGTGGCTCAAGACAACTGATGCCATTTTTTTTTTTATTTCCTTTCTCTGAAAAGGCAGTGGCCTATCACCATCTACAGTAATTATTACCCAACTACCGGGATTAGGCCACGCCATATTTGCGCCAGAAGGCCGACGAAATGTCCTAGTTTTGATACACCAGAAAACTAAAATGATGTCAAAGTGTGTATTTACATGCTCATCTCCATATATACATGTATATATGGCCCGCAACATGCGAAATGTGACCGGACATTTGCGTAAAGTGTCGTCTCGGATTAGCCTGCGCAGTCCGCGCAGGCTAATCCGAGACAGCACTTTACGACTACATAAGATTTTTTCATACAGTAGACTTTCGTGAAATAGAAAATCGCACAAAAACGGGAAGTGTCGTCTCGGATTAGTCACAGAGTCTGCACAGGCATATCTGGGACGACACACTTTTACGCATATGTCCGAAGGCCCCTTTTCGTGTGTTGCACGCCATATATGGTTCATATTTTGTCTAATCTCTTAGATTTTTTAATGCCGTTTCATTATCATCATAGGATACGGACACTCGAGACTACTTCGTGATAAGTTCCCGGAAACATGACACCTCTGTTTTTGTAAAGAAGTACCATTAAATTACAGTTGATACCTAAAATGTTGTGATTATAAATACATGTACTATTCGAAGAATGCTTCTGAAAGTGTCTGCTTCAAATCCAATTTAGGAGATAATGAGCACGCTGAATTTGGACGGACATTGTCCAATATTCTGTCAGTTCTTTACTTCTCTCTGTTTTCTTAATCTCATAGTACTGAAATATACTGTTCCATTTCACTTAAAACCGTATAGTTTTCACGTACCTGGTACCATGACACTTTTCAAATATCGTTAAATCTTTGCCAGACGACAAAATAGCAGACTTGCAGAAACTGAAAGCACACACGAGGCTGCTCCAAACTGAAAGCAAAATGCAGACGACGAATGAAATGTGTTTTAAATTATGAAAAAAAAAATTCTTGAAAGGCTAGAAAAAAATGCGGGAAAAGGAGAAAATGCTGGCTACAGGCATTTTCTCCTTTTCCCATATTATTTTCAGATATCTTCTTTTTCAGGAATGCTAATACTCCGGATTGTTGGGTAAAGGGTAAACCCGGTGGAATCTGATAGTACAGAGCAAAGTTTATCACGTAAGTTCGTAATAAGTTAAGTCTCTTTAATTTCAACCCATTACAAAACAACCCTGTGGTTTCACAACCTTGAAAAAGAAGGCCATGAAAAATATCGTGGGAAAAAGAGAAAATGCTGGTAACCAGCCCTTTTTTTTTCCCCAAAATGTTTTCTACCCTACCAAAGACAAGTTGTATTATAAGCCACAGTACATTTGTCGTCTGCAATTGCCATCAATGCGAAGAAATCTAAATTTTGTCGTCGTTTAAAAAGTTAAGCCCTGCAATCCAAGAAGAAAAGGTATTTCAACAGACAGACTTTACGTAAGGCTAGATCAGACTGCACAAAATGTGTAGTATCGTTTCTTCTGATCTTACGTCTACATTGCTTTGTACTTTGTGAGAAAGTCTACGTGTATTGTAATCTTGCAGTTTTATGAACCCATCTTGCCGAATATCCTATCAATATTTATCCTACTAAATAACTGATATGAAATTTTCAAGTTTGTAGTAAAACCCCCTAATGCTTTTTCAAACTTATATTTAGGAAAAGAATATCTCCTTACCGGACAGTGTAGATCTAAGATCAGACAGCACGTTCTGTGCAGTCTGATCTTGATCTACACTGTCTGCAAAAGGTCACTGAATCGCGATTAGCAGCCTAGGGGTTAATGATTTAACCCTGTACCACACAATCCCTCACAATCCGGCCAGTTTTAACGACCCTGAGGTGGAAGACTTTTGAAATCATTGTGGGAAAAGCAAAATATTCTGTTAACCAGATGGTAACCAGCGTTTTCTGCTTTTAGTACATTTTTTTTCTTTCTATTCAAAAACAAATTCTGTCATTTGAGTCACGTAAAATTTGTCGTCTGCAAATGATTTCAATTTGGGCAAGTCTAACATGTTGTCGTTTGGTAAAGAGTTAACAGATTAAGGGATTAATTGTCCCTGTCATGAAACACCTGGTATAGAGTTCGTGTTTTATCCAAACTAGGCTAGGTTTTTTTCCCTCTCATTTGGTAGTCAGAAATATTCAACAGAACTTTACTGGAAGGTTTCGTAACATCTGATCTCGAGAAAGTATTTATTTATTTATTTATTTGTTTATTTATTTATTTATGTTTTAATTTTTACGTTTTATTTATTTATTATGTTTTATTTGTGTATGTTTTGTTTTTGATTAATTTCTTTTTTTTTTTCTTACAAGTAGCTGAAGTTTTAAAGACATACACAGTCTTAGACATTTAATCAAATCAGAAGTGCGAGAGACAATCTCTTTGTATATGTAGAGATTTTTCGAACAGCAAAACAAGCTATTTTAGGTACATGTATTAACTAATACAAGAAGCAAACATGAAAAGTCTTTGAATTATTGGGAAATACGTATTACATTTTTTCTGTTAAAAAAGGATCTACATTTTACAAGCAATAATAGTTTTCAACGTATTTGCACGAACGTTTTAAAAGAACTTAACATTCTGTTTTGTCTGGCAAAAGTTTCTGAATTCTATTCATTGTTGTGTTTATGCGTACTGAATATTTCAGCTATGCTCTGTGAAAAGGGGATTTAATGCATCTGCAAAAATTATCGACCACTGTCAGCCTGCGCTGTCTACGCAGGCTGACCTGAGTCGAAATTTTTCGCTATTTATAAATTTTCTGCCTATCCAAGGACCATCCTACCTCTTAAGTCAGACCACAGGCCTTTGAAGCTCCATTGGTTTATTACGGATCACTAATATTTTCCTTGGTCGAACATCGAACACTTATGTAGGGACAATCGTGCATCGTCTGTATGTATAATGGAATACTGAAATTGTCAGTAACACCGTTACTATAAATAGCACATTGACGACTGCCTCTATTTTGTATATAGTAAGACCTTGTCTTACTATATAGGATACAGAGGCACTCTCTTGCACTACGGATCATTCCCATTCACCTCTGTAGTTGGCTCAGAAAGTAGTTCGTCATCACTAGATATTTTCGTCACATGACCATAACTCAAAATGGCGACACAAACGCCGGTAAAAGAAAGACCAATCGATTGTTTTGTGTGTTGTTCAAACAGCATACGGCCAATCAGACTTCATGGTAGGAAATGTGAAAAAGAGGGATTTTCTGAAAGGCTTAAATGTCTTTTAAAGGACGATAACTTGTTTTTTAATTTTGTTTAAATTGTCATCATTCATGGGCGCAGCCATTTTTTTTTTTTTTTACAATTGGTGTAAGATTCTGATCAGTAAAGAAGCTTGAAAAAATAGTTCAATTGTATACAGGTAAATTCATCAGTTTGAATGCACCTATAATGTATCCGGAATCATATTTCCTTTGTCTACTTTATTATGTTAAACATGAAACAGTTAAACAGTAACAAAACATGTTTTCCTCGGTTTGACAAGATTCTTGTCATTTAGCCCATTGCAGAGATGTATGGTGAGAGTAACGAACGACAACTCTGCTCGGAGATTGATACAGAGGCAGTCGTGAATGTGCTATTTATGGTAACGGTGTTCGATAATGAAAAATTACGTATCCCGTGATAGACCAATATAGTGTCAGTGGCCTATGGTCAGACAAACTAGATTTTTTTATGTTATCCATAATTATGCGATGACTTGCTTGGTACTAGGCATCGCGGAGATGCATAAAACCTACTGTTGCTGAGTGCCGCTCATAAGTCAGTGTAAATGGCGCGCAACGCACGAAAAGGGGCCTTCGGACATATGCGTAAAACTGTGTCGTCCCAGAACAGCCTGTGCAGTCTGTGACTAATCCGAGACGACACTTCCCGTTTTCGTGCGATTTTCTGTTTCATGAACGTCCACTGTATGGAAAAATCTTTTGTAGTCGTAAAGTGCTGTCTCGGATTAGCCTGCGCGGACTGCGCAGGCTAATCCGGAACAACACTTTACGCAACTGCCCGAAGGCCCATTTTCGTGTGTTGCACGCCATATATGAGCCATGCTCTGGCAAAAGGGGGCTTAATGCATTTCCGTGCAGCACGGTACCAAGCAAGTCATTGCATTATTATGGATTCATAAAATCCGTCTCGTCTCACAACCGACTAAATTATGAGGCACACTGGTCCTTTGTCATGCAGAAAATTGACGTAAAGCAAAAAGTTTCGACCCAGGTCAGCCAGCGCGGACTTCGCAGGCTGACCTGGGTTGATACTTTTTGGCAATGCATTGAGCCCCCTTTTCACAGAGCACGGCTCGTATTGAAGGAAGGAACGTTCAACAATTCAATTGGCTAATTTAGAGTGCACTACAATTGGGGAAAAAAAGGTAAAAATGCTAGAGTTCCATTTCAAGTGGACATTATTATGGGTGCCTCTTTTAAGTATTCTAGAGTTGTGACGTCATTTTCTTAAACAAAGAGCGTGGTGATCAAATGAAAATAACAAATACCCTTATATAGTCATCCTGATTATATTTTGGACTTAAAATTCTCCAGCAAACAAGCCCATTTTTAAAGGCCCTGGGGAAAAGTGCTTTTGAAAACATTGTGGGAAATCCAATCAAATGAATCACATTCATTTTTTTTCCATGCAATAGCTTTAATTTGGACAAGTCTACAATTTTGTCGCTGGGCACCGACAATGAACCATACATTTTATTCGTTTGATCCACAATTATTGGTCAGTTACATGAATTTTTAGGAGGTGGAGACTCGGATGTTTCCTCTGTTTGCTTTTGGATCTGGATTAAATACTAAAATGATGAGCTGATGTCTCATATTCAGTCACAAATCTCTTGAAAAATAGCTTGGTAAGTCAGAAACGATCTTGTGTCTTTGCAAAATGACCATTCTTTTCATTTCTTGTTCCGGGATCAACATACGGAGAACCCATCTTGTAGACAATTTGGCCGTACCAAGAGTGTCGGTCAAAGCAGCATAAATAGTGCCGACACTAAGATTCATGCTGCAATATGTTGGATTGCCTATAATGCATGGCCATGCGCATCTTCGCAAGCCAAGGATACTAAGGTAGTATCCTTGGCCGCTCGCCTCTTTAAAAATCGAAACTCCCGCTGCGCCATTTCATTGGATGCGATCAAAACCCATCGCGTCCAATCAAACCATCCGTAACAAGAAATCTTCCGCGAAACAGAAAACAATAATGGCAGCGCCCGTCAAAAACGAAAGTTGTCGTGTTTGTGACGAAAATTTGCCAAAAAAGAGTAGACGATCGATATTTAATGAATTTTTTAGGTTTTAAGATCAATTATGTGAAATATTTGGACGGGTTCCACAGCCATATTATTTCGAATCATCGTATGTCTGATTAATTTCAGAAAATTGTGATGAATCCGAAAGCGCAGCCATATTTGATGCATAGCCTAACAAACTTTATTACGAGCATTTTGATTGGTCAGAAGTAACATCAGCAAAGGTTACGCAACTCGTGATATTCGATAGGTGGCGCAGCGGGAGTTTCGATTTTTAAAGAGGCGAGCGGCCAAGGGTACGTAACGAACAAAGTGGAGTTAGTATCCTTGGCTTGCGAAGATGGACCATGCGGTGAACTGGCTTCAATCTGATACTCCGTAGTCGCAGACTTAGGCGACCTGAACGTGTTTCATCATCCATTGTCTTAAAATATTATTGGAGAGGTCATCAGACCTCTCGAACAGTGGTGAGTTAAAAGGCAGACTGCCTCAAATATTGCAGTCTAAAACCACTTTTTTTGCAAAATTGTTCTGATAAACAGTATGTTTCGTCATGGTTTTATAAATAAACCGAAATCAAAAAACTGAAATAGGCTATAGATGTGTTTTGTTTTTATGTGACGGAATTAAAAAAGATTTTAGTATTGATTTGATTGCAAATGTGTTACGACTGTCGATACAAAAACCAAGATTATTTTCGATATTTTCTTCTTTTATTTTCTATTCCATCATTTATCTGTTCGAAACCTGGAAATTTAAACTAAGGGAGCTAATTCTTGCTTAACCTCAAAGGATAGTTTCAATTATTCATTATTTCTATTCAAAGGATAGTGTCAATCACAGTCATTATCTTTAGAAGAAAATGACCTCTCCAACAGTTGTATTTTTTCATTAAACAAATAAATCTAAGTGGGAAGAAAAAAGAATTTCGGTAGAAAAAGAGAAAGAATACTGCGGGAAAACATCATGCGACTTTAAAACGCGGGAAGATCACGTGTCTGTCATGTAATGCATAAGAGGTTTCTTTGCAGCGACAATCATATAATGCCTTAGTTGATTGTTCACAAGTTGTAAAATATATTGAAATTTAAAGCCAATAAACTATTTCAAAGCTATTTGATGCTGACCTCTCCTGGCTTCTTTTTTAAAGTAGCCAACTTGTTTTGCAGTATCGTTCTTTTTCCTATGTAAAGCCAAGGACTTTTCAAGAGCCTTCGTGAGACTATGTTTGTGATTTACTTAGGTTTAGACGGACTCAAGTCAAGGAATCCAGTCTCAAAGCATGATAGCTGTCTATTTCACTGCAGTTGTTGCTGTCATAACTTCTCTTTTAATTTACAGTAAGTACAATGTTGTTATCTTAAGAAGAACGAAAAGTCAAGCCTATATGTGTATACATGTACCTTTAATACAACCACTAAAAAATCATATCAAAGTAATGTATTTAAAGCAGCAGCCGAACTTCCGTTTCCTGCAGCGGGCGGATCAACGCTGCCATGTCAAAAGACATCTCAAAAAGTCTTTAATTTTTGACTGGTCAAAATCGAAAGCATTTGCAGATGACAAATCAAATGTGACTCAAATGATATGGTTTCTCTCTTCGACCCAAGTCAGCTTGCTCAAAACAACCTTTTTTACAGATAATGACTTGAATAGATCTGACTCTTTTGACTGCTTATGACGGAGTTCAAATGCAATTCAAGTGACTGTTTGATTGTGGTTTAGAATCACACGCTGGAAGGATGTCGATCCAAAAAACAGAAAATGGGCCCGGTTTCACGAAGATACTTAAGTCCCTTATTTCACTCAAGTCCACAAACGGTCCCAGGTGCTTATTTGAGTTTGTTATTTGAGGCATATTTCAGCAACAGTAACAGACTGTAGTAACGTTCTCAAACCCATAGTTGACATTACGTTTCAGACTAAACTAAGCACAATAAATGGAATTTACTCAATTAACAGACGTAAGTACCCGTAAATTATTTTGCTGAGTTGTGCACGAAACCTTGTGTAAGCACAGGACCTGAAAATTTTACAAAAGTGTGTTAATGTTGGTGAAATGCGTCTGGAATAGTAAACTCAAGTCAGAAAATACGTTTGTTTGCAGATTTCAGTAAAATGAGATAATCATTTTTTTTTTTTTTTTTTTCGTCAAACCGGGCCCAGGCCCGTAATTCATGTGGGTTTTGGTTTTGCTGGAGGGGTGAGAAAGTCATGGTCATTCCAAAAATTTCGGCAACAATGGCGCCGTCTGGAGCATCCTTGGTGTTCTGTTGTAATTTAATCTGTGCTGAAAATCGATGCTTTGCGGAGCATAAAGAATTGATTAAACCTAGATATTCGTTTTCGGTCGGAATCTCGTGGATTCAGCCGCATCTACGCCAATGGCGAGTTCTGCAAATCTGCCTCACTTTGTTAACCTTTTACCAAACAATCCTGAGTTTTAACGATCTTGAGGAAGACAGCTTTGGAAAGTTTGTTAGAAAAGGACAACAACAACCAACATTTTCTCTTTTCTCCAAAATTTTTTCTACCCTTTCGAAAATGATTTACATCATGCGAGCCATGTTTGACCTGCAATCTGCAAACGCTTTGGATTTGGACAAGTCCAAAATTGTGTCGTGTGGTAAAGAGTTAATCTAGCTATGCTATGTTACTCCATGCCATGCCATGTTATGGCATGTTGTGTTATGTTATATCCGTGTTTACCAACCTGTCTAAATCACATTCTAAGTCTAGGTTTAGAAAGTAAAACAATTTTTGAGTAAATCATATGATTCATCCAATCTGAAATTGCAATTATTTGAAATTTAGAAAAATTCTTGAGAGTTCGAACGCGATTCAAAATGGCTGGTGAATACGAGCAGTGAAAAATTCGAATTCACCAATCATCTATTGACAAAATAGCTCCATGGCATAACTTTATATACGAACTCTCGCCATGAAATGCCACACCTTGATCAGGCGTGCTAAGTTAAAACAATCAACAAAGGTATTTCAATGCATTTATTCCGTCAGATGCTCAGAATAAACCGGGTCAACACTGTGCGTGCGACACCACTGACGATATTGCAATTGTCGGAGCTGGTATAGCAGGCGCCTACACCGCATGGCGATTTCGTAATGCAGGACTTAAAGTGAGTTTATACGAATATTCCAACAGGGTAGGAGGTCGATTCTTCACCGTCAAGTTTCCTGGAATACCTGACGTCAACATTGAAATGGGTGCAATGCGTTTTAAACCACTAGGTAAGTGCTAGCAATAACTTATAACGACGCTAAGATGTTGAAGAAACTCAGCTTTTCTATTACCATTATAACAACTATGATCAGTAGAAGCGGTAGCGGTAGTAGTAGTATGCAATATCATCAGTTGTAATATTTTGTTCTCTCACTGCCGACAGTTGAATTGTCTCGGAAATCTACATCAGTTGTTATTTAGAAATACGCGTATGAATACATGACCTTGACCAATGACGTCACATTATGCTAATCTCGAGATTTCTGATACAATTTCTGACATTTTGCGACTAAACAAGCGTCTTCACCGTCGCTCGTATCGTTCAGAAATAACGCCTATGAATACAGGGTCCGTATTCACCAACCATTCTTAAGAACGTTCTTAGACTTATTCTTCAAGATTTTCCAAGTTTGAAAGTAACACAACTTCTGAT
This sequence comes from Tridacna gigas, assembly GCA_945859785.2. Classification (NCBI taxonomy): domain Eukaryota; kingdom Metazoa; phylum Mollusca; class Bivalvia; order Cardiida; family Cardiidae; genus Tridacna; species Tridacna gigas. The sequence continues at coordinate 8,419,883 of OX244029.2, read as the reverse complement.
TGGCTAAACCAAATGGTTTAAAAATGGTTGGTGAATACGGACTTTGACTGATTATGTGACATTATGCGAATTTCAAAGTGGTTTAGATACGATATTTGGTAAGGATATTTTGCACGAAAACAGGGGATTCTACCTGATGCATTCTAATCTGAAGATTCCAGTCTGCCTTTCACGATCAGATACATGGTCTGCTTTTGATTTACACTCTACACTAAAGCAAATAGAATCTCAAATGGCGCCCAACATATGGGCCATGCTTTGACAAAAGGGGTCTTAATGCATCCACACACACACACACACACACACACACACACACACACACAAACAAACAAACAAAACAACTAAAAAAAAATGGGAAAGATCGACCCAGGTCAGCTTGCACCGTCTGCACAAGCTGACCTAGGCCGAAACTTTTTGCTTTTGTTCAATTTTCTGCATGTCAAAGGACCAGCGTATCTCATGATTCAGTAGGTTGTTATACAAAACGGATTTTAGGGATGTATAACACTGTGATGATTGCTTGGTATCATGCATCACGGGATGAAGTAAGCCCCCTTTTGTCAGAGCATGGCCCTTATTTAATCGATTATTTCAGAACACCCTTTATTAAATAAAGCAATAAGCCAACTTGGATTGACTGTGATCGACTTCGATCAAGGATTTGGGATGTCTACCGATAAACTCTTCTATCTCCGGGGAAAACATGTCAGAGGTACCGACCTCTCGTCTGAAGCGCCGTACAACTTTGGTGGAGACTACAAGAAGGATGTGGATCAATTGAAGAGGTAAAGACTTACTGAAAAAAGAGACAGACAGACAGACAGACAGACAGACAGAGAGACAGAGGTGAGTGAGACAGAGAAACAGAGACAGACAGACAGACTGACAGAAAGACATACAGACAGACAGACGGACAAACAGAGAAGAGGCAGAGAAACGCAGAGAGAAAGAGAGAGAGAGAGTGTGTGTTTATTTTAAAGATATTTCTGTGGAACGCAAAAGTTTTATCGAATAAAGAAAAGCAGAGAGAGAGAGAGAGAGAGTGACAGACAGACAGACGTACAAGAAAAGTTGACATTTAGATATAAAGTAGATTTCCGATTTCAGTTGTATCTGTCATTGCTGCAATTTCAGGAAAATATTTGAAAACTTCGTAGAAGTGGCGGCAGGAGGAATAGCGTCCCCTTACCATCTGAAGTCAACAGACGGCGAACTTTTGTATAAGCAAAGGTATTTGGGAAAAAAAAAAACATATAAAATAAATATTATGCAAACTAGAGGCTATACATATTTCTTATCCAGTTCCAAATGTCCATTGACTGAAATGATTTATTTCCAAGCTTACTTTTATAATTCATTGTTGGTTAAATTCATTGTTTATAAAAGATGTTTGAAATGACTATTTTATGACTGGATACAATTTAATATGATAAAAATATAGCTGTTTTAAACTGATCAACATTTATACATTCATTTCACATAAACTCTTAGACTGGAAAGCGCGACTCACTGACTTTTTGCGGACAGCGCAGATTAAGATCAGACTGCACAGAACGTGCAGTCTGATCTTGGATCTACACTGTCCGACAAGGAGATGTCTTTCCCAAAACAATTCCTTAGAGAGAAATGGCAGAGTTTTGGTATCGACTTGAACATTTCAATTCACTTATCTAGCAGGATAAGGGTTAACGTCTGAGACGCCACCGCCACCAGAAGTTTATCGCTAGGTTTCAGAGAGCTACAGCTTTAATGCCAGGCGAGAAGTATTAACTTTTTCACTACTAACTCGAGAAATTTCACATTTTTATCGAGGTCTAAAAGACGATTCCCACTGCTATTGAAGGTGAATTGCGTCATAGCCTAGCATCGAGTAGCGGATGGTGTAGATCAAAGATCAGACTGCACGTTCTGTGCAGTCTGATCTTGATCTGCATCATCCGCAAAAGCCACTTAAGTAGTCATTAGTAGTGAAGGAGTTAAAAGCATATTAGTGTTAATATGTTTCGTAATTTCCCTTAGTTGTTGTACAGTTTTCCCTATAACTGCTTGATCAGAAGTAGTGTAATTGTGCGGTTTTTGCACACTGAAACATGCATGCATGTCAATAGGAAACCGAAATTTGATGACATTCTTTTGGCCACGGTAGATGGATACTTTAAGAAATCATGCATTAAGAGTTTCTAGTACTTTGTGCCTTTTATATACTTGACGGAGTTCAATGTTTTACGGTTTAAGTAAGGTCTTTTCGTCAGATTTATTTGCTCCAATAATTGACATTGAAAGCATTTGAATGTAGCATTCTTTTGTAGCCTTACTTTATTTGCTAAGAAACACCTTCCCATGGAAATAGAAAGATTTTTACGGGATACCAATCTGTATGACAGCGCACATAGGTGTAAAGTCGCGAGTGACTGGTTGTTTGATAACGCCTCCTACTGGATAAATTCCTCTGACCCAGTCAAAACAGTAACTTCCGGTTTCCAGTCGATTCCAGAAGCGATGGTAGAGGGTTTCTTGAAAGCAAGTAAAGAGTAAGTATACTAAAATGATTTTATTTCATTGCAGTTCTTCTTAAACCTACAAAAAATTCTTGATCTAAAGTTGTTTTAAACGTATTTTGTACATAAATCTGAACTCGCTTAGATCTAAGTAACCCCTTTTAACGTTTTATTGAACCCATTTTGAGAACGAGTTTGAAATCGATTTGTGAGCCCTATGTACGCTAAAGACGTGTCATGGATATGCTCCGCTCATATTCGTTTTAATTTGTAATATTTTTCTGTCTGCAGACACAGATTTCACATCAATTCCCATCTAATATCAATTAAACGACACAAAGATGTGTACTCTCTGTACTTTCAACCCACTCATACTGTTAGAGGAAAGACGAGTGAAATTCAGGTACATTTTCATGTATTTTGAACAGTGCACAGCTGTGTGAACGTTACAGTGTGAGGGGGGTACGCCAAGGGGAATTACCGAAAACAAATGTACTGGATTTTGGTGAAGGCATGAAATAATTAAAATATTTGATTTTTTCGGTGATAAATCGAAATTTATTTCATCTCGTTAATATCATCGATAATATTTTCAGCCGTGAAAATATTACCGATGTTGTTCACTCGATGAAATAAATTTCGATCTTTCACCGAAAAAAACAAATATCCTCAATATGTAGTGCAGTATATAAAGCGAGTTGTCGCATAATACGGATTCAATTTATCTACAAATCGGCTGAATAACGAGGTAGATTGATCTTTTGACATGAAGAAAGAATAGCAATAGCAAATATTTTCAGTCCAAGTCAGCCTGCGCGGACTGCGCCGACTGACGTGAATCGATATTTTTTCCAGATGCAATAAAGCCGTCTTTTCACTGATAATGACCCGAGTTTAATTAATTTAATTTAAACATATTTTATTCTACAGAAGTACAATGTACATAAATAATACAATCGGTTAACAAATATGATTCTGCAGAAATGGATTGGAACGAAAGCAAAGCTTATAGAGTTCTTCTCCAATTTCCGTTTATTGCATGTATAAAGTACAATATACAGAAGAAGTCTAAGAAGACGCATATTAAAAAAAAAAAAAGAGAAAGAGAAAAATAAAGGGGAAGAGATGGGTGTGGAGTTTGGGATCTACTGGTAGAGATGTCACCTTAGAAGAAACCATATAAAGAGACAATAAAAACTTACAACCTGACCGTCAGTACTACATAAGTGTTTGCTACTGCACGTTAAAAAAAGTTTAATTCCTTTATCTAGTCATTGTCCGCAACGTGGAACCTCCCATTTCTTAAATTGCTGAATAGATCTAAATGATATTGAGACATCAAGATCGAATAATAGACCCGAAAACTTAATTTCAAGACTATTTACGAATAGGAATATTTGACTGTAATAAGAAATCGAAAAGGCTAGACGCTCTTTGTACCCGGTACCGTCAGTAAAAGGACTAGGAAGTCCCACTTCCCATTATGATGCCTATTTTCAGGATTTTCCCACAGAAGTGAGATGTGCAAAAAAGGTGTTTCTTGCGATACCAAAAATGGCCCTTGAGCGTCTGGACTGGAAGCCACTCAAAAGAAAGGAAACAGTGGACATTTTAAAGGTAAATATGTATTGGTGGAAATAATTCTTACTATGTATCAGTTTGAAATCATCTCTTTTCATCAGTAGTCAATTATATAATAACAACAAGTGCATTCGGGCAAGGAGTCATGGCACCAGTGCGCCGCTCCAATTTTGCCTAGCCAATTTAAGACCGCTATGTTGATAAAAATAGATATTTCCAAGTCGCTAAAAAAGACCCAAACATTGCACAATTACTTCTCTTCTGAATTTAACCCTTTACCAGACGACAAAATTTTAGCCTTATCCGAATTGAAAGCGTTTGCAGACGACAATTTTAATGTGGCTCCAATAGTGCAATTTTTATTTGATAGGGTAGAAAACATTGTGGGAAAAGGAGAAAATGCTGGTTACCAGCATTTTCTCCTTTTCCCACAATGTTTTCAAATGGGGTTCTTTCCCAGGGTCGTTAAAAGACGGCATTGTGCTGTAAAGGGTTAATAGTCACTGACCCTTTTTGGTAGGCATAAGCAAATGTTGGGAGATTGCACTTTTTTGCAGTCTTATCTTGATCTACGCTGTCGCCTTCCCACCCCGCACCCCAAACCACCAAAAGTAACTTTTTTCATATTATAGATTAATATTATAGTTTTTTTTTTTATCGTAAACAAATATTTCAGAATGCTGTTAGTGGCGAACCAGCCATGAAGCTTTACTTTGCGTATGGCAATGACAGTCGCGCACAACCACAATGTGAATCACCCTATATCGTATCCAGCACGCCCTTAAAACAAACCTTTGACTATGTTATCTCTAATTCTACTGGGAAGAAAGTAGTTACAATTGCCTACACAGACCGAGGTAAGTATCACAAGTTAAGAATAGTATAAAGTAAACTGTGCGTTACCTGGCAATGTTTAACCCCGAGTTTTAACGACCCTGACGGAGAAGGCTTTTTGGGGAAAATGAGAAATTGCTAGTGACAAAAGGTACATATTGCCCATCGTAACACTGCAAAGATATTTGATCAACGGATCACTCGAGGTTTGCCGGGAGCAATATTAGAATCCCAAAATCGAGTCAACAGCAGGTAGCTTTATTTTCTTGATCCGTAAATGAACGAAAAAAGGTCAGAGACTATCCAGATGGCTCAGGTCAATCAGATAAATACAATGTGGCATCCAGGGACAGTGAAGTTGTTTAATTTTTTAGCGGGTAAAAAAACACTGATAACTTGGTGATAAGTCAAAATTATTTCTTGATCCCGCTCTGATAGCTCCAGTTTATTCCTTAGTCCCTCTTGCACTCGAATCATCAAGTTTTCACTGTTGTTTGGCAGAGCTTGAGACTTGGAAAACCATGAATCCTGGTGGAGCTTTCGGAAATGGTATGGAAGACAAAACACTCGGCGTACCGAATATGACGGTTAATTTTGCAGCGAAGATGTATGCGGAGGTGTGCAACCTGACCGGAAGTGATATCAGAATGCCAGAGAATGCTGTATGCTCTCTATTCCTTTTCATTCACCAACTTCTTTGTTTATTATTACGTGTTAACAATAGCCTAGAGCAAATTAGATTAGAAACATTGACCAGTTGAAAAATCGATATAGGAAAATCGAGCATTTTCAAGGGGGACTAATTTCATGGATAAGCAAGTAAGATGGGCGCACTTGTTGCAAATGATAAGTCACGCGGGGTGGGGGAGAGGGGAAAAGGAGATTTGTTGGATCTGTAAAAATGAATTTGCGGGCTACAAATTAACTGCTGTTGAAATGGCGAGTCTTCCGAGAAAACATTGTATGAAAAGGGAAAACAATACTGCTTACCAGCATTTTCTCTTTTTTCCACAGCGTGTTTTCGAGGTTTTTCTTTGTCGAAGCTGGTCTCAATTGTTCACTGTTTTTTCAGATGATGAAAAGCTGGGACAGTTATCCGATGGAAGCAGCCTGGTATCTATGGCAACCAGGTTATGTCCGTGAACACGTGGTGGAAACCATGACAAAGCCGTCCGTAGAAGACGAGGTTTATGTCGTCAGTAACGTGTTCTCGAAGACCAGGCGACAAATGTGGGCAGAAGGTGCACTCGAAATAGTGCACTCGACGTTGGGAAAATATTTTCCAGATATACTTTAAAGTTTGGACTTCCCTAGGCCTCCGCTTGTGATATCCCTCCACAAGCAAGTACAATAGATTTCTAGACAAAAAGAACATTTAAGCCTGGATCTGGCAAAAGGAGGCTTAATGTATCTACGTTGTGCATTAAACCAAGCAAGTCCAAGTCATTATGGATCCCTAAAATCCATTTGGTCGAGCAACCGAATGAATCCTGAGGTAGAAGAATCCTTGGGTATGCGGAAAACTCACTAAAAGCAAAAGGTTTCGGACCAGGTCAGCCTGCGAGGACTCTGCAGGTTGACCTGTCGATACTTTTTGCAGATGCATTGAGCCCCTTTTTTACAGAGCATGACTCATATCTTTTTGAGTAGGTGATACAATACAAACTAAGCTTTTAACAATATCAGATGCAACGATGTGTCGCTTAACCCTCTACCGTACAATCCTGAATTTTAACTACCCAGAAAGAAAAAGCATCTAAAAAACATTGTGGAAAAAACGAGAAAATGTTGGTAGACAGCATTTTCTCTTTTTCCAACGACGTTTTCTACCATTCCACAAAGTTGAAAAAAAGCTTCTGTGTTTCATTTATTTTTTCGTCTGCAAATGCTTTCAATTTGGACTAGTCCAAGATTTTGTCTTTCGGTATGAGTTAATCCTTTACCATAATGACCTCGTGTGTTTACGATCCTAAGAAAAGGGGACATCTAAAAAAAAAACATCGTTGGCAAAGGAGAAAGCTGTCACCAGCGTTGTCACCTTTTTCCACTTTGTTGTCTACCCTTTCAGAAACAATTTCTGACATTTGAACCATATTTAATTTGTCGTCTGCTAATAATGTCAATATGGGCAAGTTTAAACTTTAATCTTCAGGCATAGTGCAGTAATGATAAATGGGCCGTGCTATGTGAAAAGGGGGCTTAATACACCTGCAAAAAGTATCGACTCAGGTCAGCCTGCGCGGATTGCGCAGGCTGACCTGAGTCGATATTTTATGCGTTTGGTATATTTTCTGCACGTCAAAGCACAAGTCTTCCTCAGGATTCAGTCTGTTGTCAGATATGGTGGATTTTATGGATCCCTAATTACGTGATGTCTTGCTTGGTACGAAGCACTACGGGGATGCATTAAGCCCCCCTCCCCACCGCTTTTGCCAGAGTGCGGATCAATTTTTTTTTTCAATTAACCCTTTCCCAAACAAGCCCTGGTTTTCACGTGTCTGCTGTACAAGTATTTTGAAAACACTGTGGGAAAAGGAGAAATTGCTCGTAACGAGCAATTTCTCCTTTTCCCACAGTGTTTTCTACCCTTTTTGAGACCTTTCTACCATTTTTATCAAATTTAAAATTGTCGTCTGCAAACTCTTTCAATTTGGACCAGTCCAAAATTTGTCGTTTGGGAAAGGGTTAAATACTTATATGTCATCTGGCCTCCACATGAAAGGTGCAGAAAATTGCCCAATATGTCATGAACTATTTTGCAGTTCCCTTCTGACCACATCCACCCGCGGAAAGACACCTATGTGTACAATTTTTAAAGGAAACAAATAGTTCTGAAATGAATACCAAAATAAAATAGTATCTCCCCATGTCTTCGACCTCGTCTTTCATCTTTTCTGAATAAACAGTGCATCAAAATTGCCTATTTATCAAAATCTAAAAAGGGACGACTTGTTACTCTTTCGACCGGAAGAATATGTTTTTTGACTCTTTCGACCGGAAGAATATGTTTCCGGTGTTACACAACTTCCGCACAAAGGTCCTGTTCAAAATTGCGTTACAAGTCCACTCCACTCAATTGTTAAGTAGTCATTTAGAGGTCCTGTATTCACCGAGCATTCTATACAGTATTCTTAGTCTAAATCTCAAAAATTATATTATAGAAAGGGGTCTTACGGCTCCGACGTCAATTTCGAGAAAACACGTTTTAAAGTTTGCGCGTCGTATTTTTATACGACTACCGCTATAACTTTGGCTTTAAACACATATTTTTGTTTGTATATAGTCTCTTAAGTCTGTCAAAAGGTAATTCAGTCACAAATCTGAGTGATCCGATCGTTTTACGATAAAATTAAGGCCGCCGAAGTGATTTAGTCCGTACCGAGTGTATCACTTCCTGCCTGAAAACAGCGATAACCTCATTTAGGTACGGTGACATAAACATCGGATTTAAAGATAACTATGGTGACTACATAATTTTTGTCGCAGGCGTGATCAGTGGTTGCTTGGTTGGTAGTATGATGCTTATCTCTTTACCAGACGACAAAATCTTAGACTGGTCCAAGTTGAAAGCATTTGCAGACGACAAATTAAATGTGGCTCAAGTGTTGGAATCTGTGTCTGAAAGAGTAGGAAACATTGTGGGAAAATGAGAAAGTGCTGGTTACCAGCATTTTTTCATTTTCCCACCATGTTTTCCGAAGTCTTTTTCATCAGGGTCGTTAAAACTCGAGATTATGTGGTAAAGGGGTTAACACCGATTTCAAAATTTGTCAGTTATATCGCGGCGCCATGCAACCTATCCTGGAAATTTTCTACCAGTTCTTGGCACAATATTTTTCTCAAGTCACTGGCTACTTTAACACATAACCATCGTACAAATGGTGATCAGCGGTGAGAGAGGAATGTATTCTGTCGCAACTTCTATCATCGATCCACGCAAAGAAACTGGCCGAGCTAGGGATTCGAAACAGCGATCTCCTGGTTTCAAGCCCTATACGGTAACGACTGAGGTACCGGCTCGGCTAGGCGTAATATAGCACGCGCTACGTCCCGTGCGTTTCACAACGTTCCTTCTGCACGTCGACCATGTTGTAACTGTGCCCTTTCTTGATTTTTATAAATTCAAGTCCGTGCGCTATGCGTTCTCATTCGTTTTGCAAATTTTCTTAAGTAGTCAGTGCAATCTATTACGTCCATCACAGGTTTTCAGTGTGTCAATGAAGACCACGTTACGTTCATAACCCGTTGATACTACGTTAATGCAGTTGCTTTGACATCATTATTAAATGAGTCATGCTCTGTGAAAAAGAGGCTTAATGCATCTGCGAAAAGTATCGACCCAGGTCAGCCTGCGCAGTCCGCGCAGGCTGACCTGGGCCGAAACTTTTCGCTATCAGTCAATTTTCTGTATGTCAAAGAACCAGTCTACTTTATAAAACAGTCGGTTGTTAGACATAACGGATTTTATGGATCCCTAATGAAGTGATGAGTTGCTTGGTATCAAGCAATAAGGAGATGCATTAAACCCCCTTTTGCCAGAGCATGGCTCAAATCTTTTTTTGCGTCCTTATCAATCATATCCTCACCCTGGTCAGCCAAGACCATTAAGTTCGCGTCATACCCCTATCGATTTCCGCTGCGTTCCTTCCCCGCAGCACAAGTTCATATTTCGTTGGATTGGCTTTACATAAACGATTTGTATGACTGGAGTTCACCTCACAATTGCACCAGACCAAGTTCCGACTAGGTCAACGGAAAACCAGCCCGACGCTGTACGAACTTGTCCGACGTAAAAGGTATGCAATTACCGACACGGAATTGATGTCATTTTCATATGTTAATCTGACATAGGTGAGTTTTGAACTTGTTCTATAAAACATGTAATAAAAATGATCTAACTGGGACGCAATAAAGACTTAATATGGGTATGGCAGAAACGGCAATGACGTAGTTACAATGGAGTATCACCTGATATTGTCATTTTTGACGTAGTATAAACCTGGGTCCGTATTCACCAAAATCTTAGACTGGTCCAAGTTGAAAACACTTGCAGACGACAAATTAAACGTGGCTCAAGTGTTGGAATCTGTGTCGAAAGAGTAGGAAACATTGTGGGAAAATGAGAAAGTGCTGATTACCAGCATTTTCTCATTTTCCCACCATGTTTTCCGAAGTCTTTTTCATCAGGGTCATTAAAACTCGGGATTATGTGGTGTAGGGTTAACACTGTTTTCAAAATATTTCACCAACCATTCCTAAAAATATTCTCTGTCTTATTCTCCAAAATTATCTGAATTCGAAAGTAACACAACTTCTGATTGGCTAAACCAAATGGTTTAGCCAATCAGAAGTTGTGTTACTTTCAAATGTAGAAAATCTTGGAGAATAAGACTAAGAACGTTCTTAGGAATGGTTGGTGAATACGGACCCTGTTATGGACGTGAATGGTTGCGTTATTCTGATGAAAACTTGTAGAGCAGTTGAAACAGAGAGAGTGTGGACTTCATTTTTTAACCCTTAACACGCTGAATAAGTTAAATGGAACGTTCAAGGCGATTAAAAAACCAACATGTTGTTATTTCAAAGTTTTTTTTTCTTTTTTTGGGGGGGGGGGGGGGAGGGGGGGGAGATTATCGGAAAGTGTAGATCCAAAATCATACTGGACGTTCTGTGCAATCTGATCTTGATCTACACTATCCGCAAAAGGTCCTTGAGTCGCGCTTAGCAACCTAAGGGTTAAGATTAGGAAAGGCACAATGAGAACGTCACGGGTGGACTAGGAGAAAGCGACTGTTGCGATCAGGGAGGTCTTAAAAAGAAGCTGTAAAAATGCAAAGATGTGGTGCGTTCTTGATAAAAAACACGACAAAACTTGGCAGAGACATGCTAGACGCAATGATATTCCACTAAGCACATACTATAGACACAGAACCAACTAGAAAAGTGACTTCACCTGCATTTCATACAGTTTTTGTGCGTTTGACAACTTTTAAAAAAGCAGTACGGTCTTTGCGGACTTTGAGTGTGACGGGGGCCTTAACAATTAAGTAGAGTTTCCGTCATTTATCGATAAAAATACATGTGAACCATGCTTTATGAAAAGGGGACTTAATACATCTGCATAAAGTATCGACTCAGGTCAGCCTGCGCAGTCCGCGCAGGCTGACCTGTGTCGAAACTTTTTGCTTCTGGTAAATTTTCTGCATGCCCAAGGACCCGTGTACCTCAGGATTCAGTCGGTTGCTAAACAAAATGGGTTTTGCGGATTCGTAATCATATGATGACCTTGCTTGATATGATGCATAACGGAGATGCATCAAGCCCCCTTTTGCCAGAGCATGACTCACATTTAAAATACATATCGCTATGCTTATATATACTACACAATGAAGGGCAAAAAGTCACAGTTATGTCTCTAACTCTTTCAGCGCTGAATTTCTAAACTCGACCTCTTTCGACGGCTAAAGTTTCAACCCAATGACTCTCAGACTGATCCTTATTTTAAAGGCTTGAGTAAACAAGCGGAAGGTATAGATCAATGATCAGGCTGCACGTTCTGTGCAGCCTGATCTTGATCTATGCCGTCCGCAAAAGCCCCTGTTCTCGCCTTTGGCGCTGAAAGGGTTAAAGATCGTTGTTTGAGTATACGAGTTTATTTATACGGTGAACGATGGATACAAAACATATTCCAGGACCGAGCGGTTGGTGGTTTCTTGGAAACATCTTTCAGATGAACTCAGAACATTTTCATAACAGTTTGTTGAAGTGGAAGGAAGAATTTGGACCGATTTTTCAGTTCCGAATATTTCAGAAAAATGTTATTGTGATCAGCGATTTAGACCTGATGAAGAAAGCATTTGATATTGAAGACCTTTGTCACAGGCCTGATAAGTTTGCAAACGTTCTGATGTATAATGGAAGCGGGGTGGTGTCCGCAAATTTTAGCGAGCAACAACAGGTTCTGAAAAAGATTGTATGGGAAGTGCTGGCTGATACGCGCGGTGACCTCCAACTGGAGATATTGTTTGATATGGAACTATTGGACTTTGTTGAATCTTTGAATATAGGACCGGAGATTGATATTAATCTCAATGATTATGTAACAAGGTCAATGGCAAGACAAATGGCTTCGGATTTCATCGGAGTTCGAACAACAGCGGTCCACAGCAAGGCCGTGGTCATGTTTCTGGATGCAACCAACGAGCTGTATCGACGGGGCAGAGAGCTTATTCTGACTATGTTTCCATGGTTACGGTACATACCCGGTCCTCTGAGGTGGGTCGTCAACGACTTGTATGAAAAACAAACTGTTCTGGTAGACATGTTTATGGAAGAGGCTCGAAATACCCATGTGGAAGGCGGGGAACATAGTATATTACACAGACTTTTTGTTAAACAAAAAGCTGAAAACGAGGCTCGCGGTGAAAACTACATCACCGACGAAAATATTTACAGTTGCATCTTGCAACTGCTAATGGCATCCGTGATACCGATATCTCAGAATATCGAATTTGCTACACTCAGCGCCATTTTTCATCCGGAGATGCAAGAAAAGATTCACGCTGAGATAGAAATGGCGGGACCAGTCCACGACGTGTCTGTCAACGATCTTCACTTCTTCAGAGCTTTCGTCCTTGAAAGCTTCCGGTACGTTACCATAGTTTCAATAACCGTTCCGAGGTATGTCAGTAAAGAAACCGTGGTGGATGGATATATATTTAAGGAACACTCACTCTTGCTGGGAAGTCTTTTCAATCTGCATCACGACAAGAACATCTGGAGTGATCCATGGAATTTTCGACCGGAACGATTTCTCGATGACGATGGGAAGTTGCTATCGGAAACCAGTCAGCCAATGAAATCGCTTCGTATTTTCGGATTTGGTTTTCGGGACTGCAAGGCTCAAGAACAATCAATGGAAAAAGTTTACAAATATTTGATGCACATGTTTTATTACTACAAGATCAAGCCCCCGCTTGATTCGGAACTGCCTTCTTTCGACCCACGACATTACAAGACGATAGCATTCATGAACTTGCCACAAATTTATTGCAGATTTGAGAGGAGAGTTTAGGTAACAAACGATGTTTCAGTAATTACCAAACAAACGTAAATTTTAACGACCTATAGGAAAAGGACTCTTGATAACATTGTGGGAAAAGTGCTGCCACACTGTTTTCTACGGGTATACTTCAGCGAGTTGACATTGATTCTGACTGAATGCACGTTTCAATTTTAAACAGTTCTATTTCTGTATATAATTACCTTGTTACACTATAAAAGTGTACCTTTTATCACGTATTAATTAAAGTTTGTAATCCAAGTTTTATAGGATCGAATGTTGGGGCTCCTGAGTTTGCTATTTTCTTCAAAGCGCTTTGACCTTCAGGGCTGCGTTTCAATAATCTGCGTAAAGTTACGCTTATTGTTTGGGTTTAAATATACACATAGGTGATCCCGCATTACCAAAGGGTATTAAGCTGGTGTCAAGTTATGGAAATATTTACTCAAGTCGTAAAGTTATGCAGTATAGTGAAACTTCTTTTCAGACTTGATGCTTGCTTACCTAAACTGCGCACGCAATTTAGTGAAAGGCAGCCAAGCACTGTTGGTTGTGTGGTGCGAAAATCACTTCCTCCAAACGATACCACGTGATGATCATAAAGCCATGTAAAAACAAGTTGGCTTCTTTAAAAAAGAAGCAGGGAAAGGTCAGCACCAATGTTTTCAAATAGCTTATTGGCTTTCAATTTCAATATATTTTACAACATGTTAACAAACAAGTAAGGCATTATATGATTGCCGCTGCATAGAAATCCCTTATGCATTACTTGTCAGACACGTGACCTTCCCGTGTTTTCAAGTCGTGTTTTTACTCTTTTTTAAAGAAATTCTTTTTTTCCGCCTAGATTTATTTGTTTAATGAAAAATTACAACTATTGGATAGGTCATTTTGTTCTGAAGATAATGACTGTAGTTGAAATAATGAACAATTGAAACTATCCTTTGAGGTTAAGCAAAAATTAGCTCCCTTAGGTTTAGTTTCCGAAAAAGTGAATGATGGAACAGAAAATAAAAGAAAATATCGAAAATAATCTTGGTTTTTGTATCGACCGTCGAAACACAGTTGCAATCAAATCAATACAAAAATCTATTTTTTGAAATCCGTCACATAAAAACAAAACACGTCTATTTCCTTTTTCAGTTTTTTGATTTCGGTTTATTTATAAAACCACGACGAAACAGACTGTGTATCAGAACAATTTCTCCAAAAAGGTGGATTTAGACAGCAATTTCTGAGGCAGTCTGCCTTTTAAACTCATCACTGTGGGAGAGGTCTGATGACCTCTCCAATTAGCTCTTTACCAAACGACAAAGTTTTAGTCCTATCCAACTTGAAAGTATTTGCAGACGACAATTTTAATGTGGTGCAAATGATGCAATTTTCGATTAAAAGAATAGAAAACATTATGGGGAAAAAAAAGAAAATGCTGGTTTTCAACAGCCATATTCAGTAGAGTCGTTAAAACTGGTGTTGTGCGGTGAAGGGTTAAACCCTAACCAAAGCATCCAAGCTTAAGAAAGATATCGCGTGAGGTACCGGTAAAGAGTTTTGGGAAAGTATGGATGGGTGCATTGTTATGGCCGCAGCGATAAACTGAAATTATTTTGAAAAAAAAAAAAAAACGCCTTAGGAATAAACAAGACAAACAAACAGACAACCCCGTGTTTTGAGTACCTTAAAGTGGAATAATTCTGAAAATACTGTATAAAAAGGGAGAATCCTTGGGACAAGAATTTTCTCCCTCTCCCAACAATGTTTCAAATTCCTTATTTTTCAGCCTTAAAAACACGGAATCGTGTGGTAAAGGGTTGAACTACAATACGTAAAAAATAAACAGTCACATTAACCCTTTACCACACAGTCCCGACTTTTAACGACCCTGAAAAACAACCCTTTTAAAAACATTATAGAAAAAGGAGAAAATGTGGGTAACCAGCATTTTCTCCTTTTTCCACAGTGTTTTCTACTCTATCAAAGACAGATTCCATCTTTTGAGCTACATTGAATTTGTTGTCTGCAAATACTTTCAGTTTGGACCCGTCTGAAATTTTTGCATGTGGTAAAGAGTTAAACAGTCTATTTCAACATTTCAACCTATTATATTTCGGTCATGCTCTTTGAAAAGGGAGCTTAATGTATCTGCAAAAAGTATCTACTCAGGTCTGCCTGCACAGTTCGCAAGAGGCTGATCTTAGTCGAAACTTTTTGCAATTGGTAGACTTTCAGCATTTCCAAGGACCGTTCTACCTCAGCGTTTAGCCGCTTAAAAAACTGATTTCATTGGCCAAGAAGTGTGTGATGACTTGCTTACTATCATGCATCACGGAGATGCATTAAACACCCTTTCGCCAGGGCATGGCTCATTGATCTTGCAACCGTACATTAACCGTTCATTCCAGATGTTACCATTTCTAGATATTAAATTCCCAAACTAGCGATTTGGGTCCGTATTCACCAACCATTCTTAAGAATGTTCTTAGTCTTATTCTCCAGAATTTTCTAAATTTAAAAGTAACACAACTTCTGATTGGCTAAACCATTTGGTTTAGCCAATAAGAAGTTGTGTTAATTTCAAATTTTTAAAATCTTGAACACATTTTTTATTTCTGCATTTCTTTGAAACAGTTTTTTTTTTTTTTTTTTTTTTTTTTTTTTTTTCTCTTTTTTTTAATAAGATTTTGCTCTAACGAAGTACAACTTCGTTTTACTGAATTAGTAATTCGTCATAACAAAATGACAATGTGTGGCATATGACGCAAACGGGGATCGCTATAAGTCATTCTCAGAGCTGCGGTTCATTGAATTAGGAGATTATTAAGGGAAAAAAAGCAGTTCTAAAAAAGTTGCCTTCCTAAGAGGTTTAAAGACTGCCTGCATCCAATTGGAAAAAATCGGTTATTTAGCGTAGGAAAGAATTAATTTTCATCCGATTAAAAGTTAATCAGTTCTATGATCTACCGGAAATGAAGGGACGTAATGGGATTATTTCTTCAGGCGCAATCTCATTTTGCCAGGCCTTATGTATTTCTGCTAATAGTTTTCTCAACCCTTGAGTGCTAAGAGCGACTTACTGACCGTTTGCGCACAGTGTAGATCAAGATCAGACTGCACAGAACGTGCAGTCTGATCTTTGATCTACACTGTCCGATACGGTATTTTCCTTCCTGTGAAAACAACTTTGAAACCTCAATATTTGGGTTTTTACTATTGAGTGGAAAATTTTGTTTCATTTATTGAGCATTTTAAGGGTTAATCCGTAGTTCAGCATATTTACATGGGTGTCATCAGAAGCACAAAGGCATGCTCTGTGAAAAGGGTGTTCAATGCATCTGCAAAAAGTAACCTACCAGGTCAGCCTGCGCAGTCCACGCAGGCTGACCTGGACAAGCACGTTTTGCTATTGGTCTATTTTTTGCATGTCAAAGGACCGGTCTCTCTCACGATTCAGTCGGTTGTTAGAAAAAAAAAAATGGATTTTATGGATCAATAATTATGTGATGATTTTGCTTGGTATAATGCATTACGGGGATGCAATAACACCCCCTTTTGCCAGAGCATGGTTCACGTGTATGTATTTTATTATCTAAGAGTATTCCGACCATTTTTTTCTACACCTCTGTCTCTACATACTGAGTTCCGTGGCTCAGTCGGCAACGCCCGCAACTTGTAATCAAGGGGTCTCGGGTTCGATTTCCAGCTCGGCCAAATTCTATTCCAGGATTTCCGCCATGCTCTCAAAAAAGGGGTTTAATGCATCTGCAAGCGGAGTCCACTCGGGTCAGCCTGCACAGTCCGCGCAGGCTGATCTAGGTCAAAACTTTTTTGCGTTTGGTACATTTTTGCGTCCCTAAGGACCATTCTACTTCTTCATTCAGCCGTCAGACAAAATACATGTTATAGGTCTATGATTATGTGATGACTTGCTTTGTATAATGGATCACGGAAATGCACTAAAACCCCTTTTGTCAGAGCATGGCTCATTATTATCTGCATTTCGACAGGTTTCATTCCTCTCTAATCACTGAGCATTGCATAGGGAAGAAACTACACTAGATGCACAATTTCTCCTTTTGATACAATGTTTTAGAATGTGGGCTGGTCCAAGACGCAACAAATCAGCTGTAGATGATAATTGTTAGTCTAGATTGTAACAGACATGCTCTTGGAAACTTAACCATATACCAAGCATTCCCCGGGTTTTGATGACCCAGAGGAAGAAGGCTTTTGAAAACAATGTGTGAAAAAAAGAAAATGCAATCAGTATTTAGCTCTTTTTTCCCACAATAATTTTTACCCTCTAAAAGACAGACATCATCTGCTAAGCTTCATTGAGTTTGTCGCGTGCAAATGCTTTCAATTTGGTCGAGTGTAAAATTTTGGCGTTTGGAAATAAGTTCAGCATTGCACTAATTGAGGAAAGGCTAGTTCAGTTTGGATCTTTACCAACAATGGCCACAAAATAATAATTATTGCATACATCTTACATCCAATAACTACTTATTTTATTCATTACAATACTGCAATAATAAGTTGAAAACATAAACTGTGTTAACCCCGCGAAAGGGGATGCAGAAAATCGAAGGGAAGCAACTCGAAATAGCATAAACCAGACCAGTTTGATACATTAAGGTTCTTACTTTTCCTACCCATGGTTTACTTTTGCCAGTAAGATAACTTCGTGGTGGTAGAGTATCTCTCCACTGTCAGCTCACTGATGATGAACATTATCAAAGGTTTTCTTTTACTGTGGAACTGTGCTTAAAGAGCCCTGAAAATGAAATTACTTTCTCGGCAGTTGAAAAGTTAACATTGCGGAAAAAAAAAAAAGAATTCGTGCGAGTTCGATGCAGACAACCTTTGTCACCAAATACATATGAACTATGCTCTGGCAAAAGGGGGTTTAATTCATCCCCTCTATGCATGATATCAAGCAAGTAATAATATATAGAGGATATTTGGGTTTTTTTTTTTTTCGGTGAAAGATCGAAATTTATTTCATCGAGTGAATATCATCGGTAATATTTTCACGAGTGGCGCAGCCACGAGTGAAAATATTACCGATGATGTTCACTCGATGAAATAAATTTCGATCTTTCACCGAAAAAAACAAATATTCTATTTATTTCATGCTTCTAACGCCTTTTTTTGTCGAGACTTCCATAAAAATCAGTACAAACTCCCCGTGGTCGGTATTCTCACTGGTCGTACCCGTGTAATATCGAAAAATATTTTCACCGCTATTTCTCGATATCCTACCGGAAAGCATGAAATATAATTATGGATCCATAAAATCCATTTTGTCTAACAGCCGGTAAATCATGACGTAGATTGGTTCTTTGTCATGCCGAAAGTTGACCAATAGCAAAAAGTTTGACAAAAGTCAGCCCGCGTGGACTTTTTATATTTGAAATCGTAGAAAACATTTTGGAAAATGAGAAAATGATAGTGACCAGCATTTTCTTCTTTTCCCACAATATTTTCAACAGCCTTCTTCGTTAGGTTCGTTAAGATAATTATGGGATTATTTGGAAAAGGATTTTTTTTTTTTTTCAGCACAAAAAAGATTCCTTGATGTTAGCAATGCTCTTTGAAAAGGGGGTTTATTGCATCTGGAAAATGTATCGACCAAGGTCAGCCTGCAGAACTGACCAGGCTGACCTGCATCGATACTTTTTGCATTTGATCAATTTTCGGCGTGTCCAAGGACCATTCTACCTCCGGATTCATCCGTTTGTTAGACGAAATGCATTTTATGAATCTATAGGATGACTTGCATGGTGTAATGCATCACGGAGATGTCTTTAACCCTTTACCAGACGACAAAATTTTAGCCTTGTCCAAATCGAAATCATTTGCAGACGACAATTTCAATGTGGCTCAAATGGCGCAACTTTTCTTACTTTTCTGGTTTCCAGCATTTTCTCCTTTTCCCGCAATGTTTTCAAAAGGCTTCTTTCTCAGGGGGCATCAAAAGGCGGCATTGTGCGGTAAAGGGTTAACCCTTTTACCAGACAACAAAATTATAGCCTTGTCTAAATTGAAAGCATTTGCAGACGACAATTTCAATGTGGCTCAAATGGTGCAACTTTTCTTAGATAGGGTAGAAAACATTGTGGGAAAAGGAGAAAATGCTGGTTTCCAGCATTTTCTCCTTTTCCCGCAATGTTTTCAAACGGCTTCTTTCTCAGGGGGCGTCAAAAGGCGGCATTGTGTGGTAAAGGGTTAACTTCCTTAGTGCCATTGCATGGTTGCTTTGTATAATGGATCACGGAGATGCATTGACCCTTATGCTGCTAAGCGCGAGTCGCTGGCCTTTGGCGGACAGCTTAGATCAAGATCAGACTGCACAGAACGTGCAGTCTGATCTTGGATCTACACTGTCCGATAAGGAGATATCTTTCCTCCGAAAATACCTGTGAAATAGGAAACTTTGGGTTTTTTACCATCGGCTTGAAATTTTCATTTCTTTTATTTAGCAGGATAAGGGTTAAACCTCCCTTTTGCCATAGCATGACTCATTTATGGTCTACATGGAAGTATATCTTACCACTCGTTCTTTACAGTTGGGTATGTATTCACCAACCATTCTTAATACCATTCTTAGTCTTATTCTCACGCATTATCTAAATTTCAAAATAACGCGGTGTCCCATAGGCTAAACCGAATGCTTTCGCCAATCAGCAGTTGTGTTACTTTCTACATTTCACAATCAGCAACACTCGTCACAACTCGGCCGATTCTGTACCTACATCTTACCTCGTCCGTATAAAGGAGGCTTCCATTTTGAACTACCAATCACATGATCTTAACATGGCGGCGGCCCTGTAGATCGCTTAGCAACGACATGAACAACCACGGTGAAGTTATTCACTTCTATCGATCTGTCGATGGAAGCTCCCAACGGAATTGATAAACCACGCTAAAAATTGAATATACAAACTGTTTGCCGACTGAAATAGTCTTAGAAAGATAACGATAGAAAATTTACTCATGTCTTCTTTTTTAAGAGGAGCCTTACATTCAATAACGGTAAAGCGGTGTGCTTCCGGAGATGTGCGAAATGTACCGTGTAGGTGCATATCAAGCTACGAGGGATTTGATCACCGGATCACCCGAGGTATGCCGAATGAATCAGCAACTGTGTTACTTTCTACATTTCACAATCAGCAATTGTGTTACTTTCTAAATTTAGAATAAGACTAAGAGTGCATTATATAATGATTGCTGACTACGGGCCCTGGTAGGAGATGTCTTCAATAGCTATTCTAAACACACAGACTGTCAGTGGCAACTTCTGGTAAACAAGCTGGAGTTAATGATTCAGATAGGATTGCACAATATATGCAGACTAGATCAAAATTTTCATAGTCATATGTGTGAAGAAACTCTGGAGAAAACCAGCTTCGAAATACAAAATATGGTGTAACACCACTGCAAACTCCTTTACGGTGGTAGTCCCATTTGAAAATTTGACAGCAAGCACTTCTGCTGCACTGTTCAGAGAAAATGAAAAGACAGGTCTAAAGTCAGTTTTGGGTATTGATTCGAGGATTTCTGTGGAAACTGAGTGCAATTTTGTAATTTCTTGGGGAACTATTTTGTACTTGTGCCCACATAAAGGAACATAGTCTACCGCCCGGTCAGGTCTTTTTTCACAGCGACTGGTGTTCATCCACCTCAGGCGGCACTCAATGAGTCCAATTTATCAGATACCTCCACTGTATTAGACTTTAACCCATCGGACACAGATCGGAATAGTATTGGAGATTTAGACTCTTCCAAATTGGATACTAATACTCTTTTGCTCGAAATTCGGCGCGATATTAAGAATATGGATGGAAAATTTGATAAACTAGAGCAATCGATGTCAACTTTACAAGCTGAGAATTTTGCTTTGAAGGAGCAAAACAAGGAGTTATTTAGTAAAGTGGAGTCGTTGACGCGGTCGATCGAGGATGTGAGAAGGGTGGCGAAGGAAAGCGAAATTAGGAGTGAACGGCTCGAAGCTCAATCACGACGAGATAATCTCAAATTCCATGGAATTGAGGATCAGCGCAATGAATCGTGGGAGGAGTCTGAGGAAAAGATCAGACGAGAGATTACCAAGATGGGTATAGATCAGTCATCGGTGTCTATAGAGCGAGCTCATCGTATTCCAAGTAGTGCTGCTGTTAGGCCTATCATAGTTAAGTTTTCCTTTTTTCGGGATCGTGAACGAGTTTTGAAAGCTTATCGCCAGTGTCGCAGAGATCCGATCTTTAGTGAAAACAGCAACCTTCGCATCGTAGAGGATTTCCCTGAACGCGTGACTAAATTACGAACTGCATTATATCCTCTCCTTATGAAAAGCATAAACGAAAACAAAAAGGCATTTTTCAGGTATGACAAACTTGTGGTTGACAAAGTCACCTACACTTTCGATTTTGCGTCTAATACCCCCGTGGTAATTGACCAATAGCGGTCCGGCCAAGGCCTTAACAGAACTTACCCTTTACGGACAAGAAAGCAGACATACCCCAAAAAGAACGTTTCTGTAAATGAAAATAATTCATCGTCTTCGTTCAAACAACATTCATTGCCTTTATCTTCTGACAGTCTTGACATGTCGATTGCTAGCGTGAATATAGAGGGTTTTATGAAATTTAAATTTGATGAATTTCTTCACTCTTATATTAGACGATTTGACATATTTGGAATGTGTGAAACTTGGGCGCGTAATGAGCACGAGTTTGAAAATTTTATGACAGATTATACACATTTTGATTTTGTGCGTAAACGCAGTCGCTTCGCCAGACGTAATTCTGGTGGAGTTACTGTTCTTGTCAAGAACTTTTTTGTTGAATCAGGGTTAATAAAGCGTATCTATAGACACTTTGAAGAATGTGTAGTTTTGCAATTTAAAGGGTCTCTGTTTGATATTGGTAAAGATATTATAATGGTCTTTGCATATGTCTCGCCAGAACATTCCCCCATATATAGTTTCAATAGTAATAATGGCATTGATATTTTAAGTGACAAAATTTTAGAATTAACCAGTATGTACACTGATGCAGCGATATTTGTAGCCGGAGATTTGAACAGCCGAATAAAAGATCTATGTGATTTCATTCCAAATGATTGCGTTAACTACATTTTCAGCGGGAATATAGAGTTTCCATCTGACAGTTTTGATATGTCAAGATTGTCAAAAGATACAGTCTGTAATAACTTTGGTCTGTCTTTGATAGACTTATGCTGTACTTTTAATATACATGTCTTTAACGGCAGGTTATTTAACGACAAAAACGGCGAATACACATGTTTCGCAAATAATGGTGCGAGTGTCGTCGATTACATGTTGGCATCCTCGAGTATTTTCCCTTATGTTACTGACTTTAATGTTGACAATATTATGTTCTCAGTACATTGCCCACTGTATTGTATATTTAGTTTTTCCAGAAACATAACTGTTACAAATCTTACTCAGTCTGAAAATCGCCAGGATGGACGTATTCACTATTATGAAAAAATGATATGGAATGCTTCCACAATGCAGATCTTTGATTCAAATTTCCCACAATTGATTAGATCATTCTATGACAAATTGGATACAGTTTCAGCTATGGAAATGCTCGATTCATTTATAACTCTCATAAAGTCATCCTGCCCAACTACTGTTAGAGGTTCTTATAGGAGTAAGGGAGGTAACTCTTGTCAGCCGATTTGGTGGAGTGATGAGTGTGCAATTGCTAAGAATGAAAAATACAACCGTTTACGAATTTTTAGAATATCTAATCATTCTTCTGATCTAGTTGCTTTTCATGAAGCAAAAAGAATATTTAAAACAGTTTGCAAACGGGCAAAAATCAATAATCAGTATAAAAACCGTCGCATTCTTATAGACTCGGGTAAGAATCCACAAAAATTTTGGAAAACGATTAAGAGTTTTTTGACTAAGAAAAATATAAACACTTCCACAAATATCAGTAGTGATGAATGGATGGTTCACTTTCAATCCCTGTACTATAAAGATATTCCCGAATCTCGAGATGAAAGTATTACATTGCAACACATTCGCCACGACTTAGATAACGATTATTTAAATACTGACATTACAGAAGATGAAATAACAAGAGCTCTTTCCCAAGTTCATAGTAATCGCTCGCCTGGACCTGATGGTATAGGCATTGATGTATTAAAACACGTATCGTCTGCTATAATACCATATCTACACAAATTATTCAATGAAATATACACGTCGGGACTAGTACCTGAGGAATGGGGAAAAAGTATAATTGTTCCAATTTATAAAAAAGGATCCAAATCAGACCCAAATAATTATCGCGGTATATCACTTATAGACGCGCTTTGCAAAGTTTTCACTTTTATTCTAAATAATCGTTGTCAGTCTGGTGTGAAGAAAACCAAGTTATAGATGAGTCCCAAGCTGGCTTTCGTAAACAATATTCAACTATTGACAACATTTTTACGTTAACGTCAGTTGTACAAAAATACCTCTCAAGACCAGGAGGAAGGTTTTACTGTATTTTCATCGATTTTTCGAAAGCGTTCGACTCAATTCAACATGAACTTTTGTGGAACACGCTACGTCGGAAGAGCATAAGCGGTAGATGTTTGAAAGTATTACAGTCTCTGTACAAAAATCTTAAAGCGTGTATTAGAGTAGACGATGGCTTATCAAATTTCTTCAACTGTAACGTGGGTACCCGTCAGGGTTGTTTAACAAGTCCTCTGATTTTTTGCCTTTTTATCAATGACTTAGTTGACTACATGAAAGCTAAATTTCCCAATGGAGTATTCATAAATGATAATATATGTGATCTTTATGCATTAATGTATGCAGACGATATTTCTAGCATGAGCGACACTGCTATTCAGTTGCAAAGGCAAATAAACTGTATTTCCCAGTATTGTAATGAAGTCAATATGCAAATTAACTTAGACAAAACCAAAATTATTGTATTTCGTAATGGTGGCCATTTAAAAAAGCATGAAAAATGGTACTTTCAAGATAAGATTATTGAGGTCGTTTCACTTTATAAATATTTGGGCGTATACATGACACCAAAACTCTCGTGGGGAAAAACACATGAATTAGCTGCTAAACAAGCTCGTAAAGCTATATCCTGTATTTTTCAGTGCCAATATAATTTTGGACAATTTAAGCCACACGAAATATTCAAACTTTTCGATAGTATGATAAGACCTATATTGTGCTATGGATGTGAAATTTGGGGATATGAATTTAATAAAATTGTTGAATCCGTTCATTTATATTTTTGTAAGCGGTACTGTCATCTGCCACAACAGGCAGCGAACGTTTTTGTCTATGGGGAGTGTGGTCGATTACCTCTTTGTACGTTTTACATGGCACAATGTATCAAATACTGGGTTAAGCTACTTCATATGGATCTAAATCGCTACCCTCGTCAGTGTTATAATATGCTAAAAGGTTTAGATGAATTAGGTCGCAAGACTTGGGCAGGGTCGATTAAACAACTTTTATTCTCATTGGGTTTTGGTTTTGTTTGGATAGCCCAAGACGTCGGGGACAGCAATCAATTTATGAACATTATTAAGATCAGATTGAAAGACATTTATTCTCAAAAATGGCATGATTCACTTACAAATACGAGCAAAGCAGACACATATAAATGCTACAAGTCATTACTCACACCTGAAAAGTATCTTTCTATAAATCTCCAATATCTATATAAACAGGCGCTTGCAAAGTTTCGAACTTCAACACATGATTTGATGATAGAGAAAGGAAGACATACTGGATTGGATAGAAATTATAGATATTGTCATTACTGCCGTTGTAAAGGAATTTCTGTTATAGAGTCCGAATTTCATTTTTTATGTGAATGCAGTGCTTACAATGATGTCCGAGAAAATATATTTGGATCTATTCTACCTAATCATATAGATCAGAATTTTTTTCATCAGATAATGTCGACTGAGAACCCAGCTATTATTAGAAAACTGGCTAAATTTATACATACAGCGTTTGAAATAAGAATTAATCTACTTGTTTAGACTTGCACACTCATCGCCCCAGCGCACCGTCTTAGTTATGAGTCAATTCAACTTTGGCGAAATTTTCTCTCTCTTTTTTTTTTTTTTTTTTTGTCAAATATTATTGCTAATATCATATTCCCCTTCTTAGTCAGATCTTCAGTAGAAAGTGATTTGGAAGGGAAACAGACCTCTCATTTGCGAGGCTTGGTTTCCCTTTCTGGTCTACTTTCGTTTGCATTAAATTTACACGGATAAATGTATCTTTTGTTTTGATATAGTGATTAGGGTAGGACCACTCATATGTGTCTTAGCTCAGATGTGTGTATTATGGGCCAGAGGCCTTACAATTTTCAATAAATGTTATGTTATGTTATGTTACTGTGATTTTTTCAAAAGTAAGTAGCAATAAACACAGTCGGTTGAGGTGCCAGCCCGTTTAGCTACGTGTGTAAGCCACTGGACATATATTTGATAGAAATAAACAGTAAAGCTGTGGGTTTGCAAGTAAAAGCACTGCAGAGGGTCAAAGATGGCGAATTTCACTTTATTTTCAATATAGCAAAAACCAGTGGTGTGACACCATAATTCATGATCGACCAGCTGAAGGAAAATAAAAGGATGATGTACGATGCGAACACAACTTATACACCAATAACCAGTTCTAAATACCAAGACTTCGCAATCTGATTGGCTGATTTAACTACATTTCAGAAAGATCGGGTGAAAAAGAATCCATAACAAATGGACTAAGTTGAAATGGACTGAATGATTCGACTTTTCTTGTGTCAATGATAGAGCCACGCTCTGGCAAAAGGGGGTTTCATGCATCTGTAAAAAGAAGCAACCCAGAAACCTTTGCTTTTTGTAAATTTTCTACACGTCCAAGCCCCAAGTATTGCTTGGTACATGTATAATGGATCGCGGAAACGCATTAAACCCCCCTTTACCCAGAGCATAGCCCAAATTGCTTCAGCCTCGTCTGATTCACCTACACAACCTTCCCAAAACTTTACCTAGCCAATCTAATTTTTTTTTTTTAACGGGAGGTAAATTTCCTCGTCATAACAAGACACACAAGCATAGAAGAGAGAGGATGCAGGAATCACCCTCTCAGCAATTATATACCCGATATTTTACTATTTCTTTACACTGAAAATTTCCCCCTTTTTACCACTCGCACATGAGTTTTCCAAAACGACAAACTTTAGACTACTCGCTATCAACAGTATTTGCAGACCACAAATTTGAAGTAGGTACAAATCAGCTGATTTTTTACATACAATAGAAAATAATGTGGGGGAAAAAAGACAAATTGCTTGCAACTAACTCCTCCTTTTCGCACATTTTTTTTTTTTTTTAGAAAAGAACCTTTGTTTCTGTAAATACATAAACACAAGGAATTACTTGCTTTAAAGGAATAAAAAGAAAAAAAAAAAAACTCTCTCTCACTCCATTTCCATGCTATGCTATAATAGAATATAGAATAGTAAGACTGCTAACGAACTGGATAGAGTATAACAAGGGGAGAAGTAACCCTAAAACAACACTAGACAGTCCCAAGAAGGCTCAAGTGGTAGAGAGTAAGACCTGTAAACACTATTCAAGTCTTGGGCTACTTGAGGGTGGGGGTTCGAGCCCCACTGCTGGCCACCTAAAATGACAAATATTATTTCGGATGAAGTGTTAAACCGAGGTCCCGTGTGACGGTGCTATACACCGAGAACGCTAAAGAACCAGACGTAACTTAGGATGGGTTTCGTCCTGTATCTTGCACCATCACCCGTGCAAAAATCAAACAAAAACAACACTGGACAATCTCATTATATAACAGAGCTCCAGATAAGAGGGAGTGATGGTATTCTAAATCCATTATTTCCCTTTCAAACCCTAGGTTGTGGGTATTCATTAGAATCGTCTCGGTGAGACGAGTCTAATGAGTACCCATAACATAGGGTTTAATGGAGAATAAATAAACTTTTCTATTTTGAAATCAAAATCACTCCCTCTATCTGGAGCTCTGATGTAAGCCATGGTTTGTGAAACACGAGGGTTTAATGCATCTGCAAAAAGTATCGATCAATGTCAGCCTGCGCAGTCCGCGCAGGCTGACATTGATCAATACTTTTTGCTCTTGGTAATTTTTCTGCAGGTCAAAGGGCCAGCCTACTTCACGGTTGTTTGACAACATAGATTTTTATGGATCTATACTGATGTGATCACTTGCTTGGTATAATGCATCACGCAGATGCATTCAGCTCCCTTTTGCCTGTATAGTACCTGTCCTGTCGGAAGCAACAGTTTCAAAAGACGCCATTACGTCGCCTGCTAATGGTAATGTTTGGTTTAAAGTTTGAAAACTGATTCACTGAACGGTGTTTTACGCCGCTTTTAGCATTTTTTCTGTCACACCATGGGGACAGATCATATAGTCATGTATGTTCTGGGTTTCACCAGCACTAAGCTAGGGATCTGAAATGTCTTGCTCGCCCAAGGACACTCCCACGAAATATCCAGTGCCTCCATTGAGGCTCGAACCAGGGGCCTCCAGGTTAAGACTCCTACACTTTACCACTGAGCCAGGCAGGACACCTTTAAAGTTCACGAGGGAAAAAAAAACAGCTGTGGACAACGTGTAAGCCAGCAAAATTTACGAATTGTTTTATTCGTCATTCATAACTATAAATCACCACAAATATGATGAATTGGCCTTTAATACATCAAAAATGCCTATATAAGCTACATTTAACTGTTTACCACACAATCCCGAGTTTTAACGACCTTGGGGAAGGGCCTTTCGAAAACATCGTAGGAAAAGAAGAAAATGCTGGTAACCAGCATTTTCTCCTTTTCCTACCATGTTTTCTACCATTTGAAAGACAAATTTCATGTTTGAGTAACATTTCAAATGTCGTCTGCAAATGCCATCGATTTGGACCAGGACAAAATTTTCGTGTGGTAAAGAGTTAATCAGGTTTGCTGTTTGCAGTTAAAGATTTAACGTAATTACGAGATTTCGCTTGCACTGTAAAACAACTTAATTATCATCACGTGGTATCTTGTTGCAGTCATGTGACTGCCATGTACTGAATGGCGTTTTATGCCTCTTTCAATATTATTTCAGTCACATCACAGCAACAGCGCATTTACTCACGCATGTCCACGATTTCACCAGTGCAAGGCTAGGGCTCAAAAGAGCCTTGCTCAAGGACACTCCCACGAAACACCAAGGGCTTCAAATAGGAATTGAACAATGGGACTCTGGGTTTCGAGTCCTGTAGCAAGTGACCGATAGCAAAAAGTTTCGACACAAGTCAGCCTGCGCGGACTGCACAGGCTGTCCTGGGTCGATATTTTTTGCAGATGCATTAAGTGCCCTTTTCACACCGCATGACTCATACCTTTATTTCGCTGACAAACTTAACCTCTGTGTTCAGTTATGAGAAAACAAATCAGCCCAAGGGGACAATTTCAAATATTAAGGTATGTCTATTTCAAACAATGTATTGCCCTTCTGGGTAAAGTCACAGTAGCGGTCACAAGTAACAAACGGAGTATTACAATACATCTAAATTGAAACCGTACCATTTAAAAGTATGGAAATTATTTTGAAGATGACAATCTGTTATTGTTCTGTCGGTCCAAGCGTAAGACGCTGGCAGATAAATTAATTTTAAAACCAGGTAAAAAGTAAACAAAATACAGAGCGACCTGGCAACTTTCGGCCTAGTATTCAAATTCTTTTTATTTTTTTTTTCCAGCGACTAACACTTGGACCGACCGGACAATAGCATATTGTCTTCTTCACAATAATTTCCATATTTCGATATGGTATGATTTACATGTAAATGCATTTCACACCGATTATCTACTTTTGGTCGGTAATGGGCCTTTAATCAATAACCAAAAGTAGCAGCTTTAAATGCTGGTAAAAAGGATACAGCCAGGTTCCATACGTATAATTTTCACATCCTTTGTGCACAATAAAATAGTACTGTCGATACGAGTACCTTCCAACGCGACAAAAAAAAAAAAACCTTTGATCTAAAGTCTCCTCTCAAATCTGCAATAAATCTGGGGTAAATTCATCACTGTCACTGTGTTGTAATCTCGTGGGTCGAAAGAAGGCAGTTCCGAATCGAGCGGCGGCTTGATCTTGTAGATATAAAACAGGTGCATCAAATATTTGTAGACCTTTTCCATTGACTGATCTTGAGCCTTGCAGTCCCGAAAACCAAATCCAAAAATATGAAGCGATTTCATTGGCTCACTGGTTACCGATTGCAACTTCCCTTCGTCATCGAGAAATCGTTCCGGTCGAAACTTCCATGGATCATCGAAGAGTTTCTCGTCGTGGTGAAGATTGAAAAGACTTCCCAGCAAGAGTGAGTGTTCCTTAAATATATATCCGTCCACTACGGTTTCTTTACTTACATATCTCGGAACTGTTATAATAACCATGGTAACGTACCGGAAGCTTTCCAAGACGAAAGCTCTGAAATAGTGAAGATTGTTGACAGACACGTCGTGGACTGGTCCTGCCATTTCTATCTCATCGTGGATTTTTTCCTGCATCTCCGGGTGGGAAACGGCGGCGAGAATAGCAAATTGGATATTCTGAGATATCGGTATTACGGATGCCATAAGCAATTCTAGGATGCAACTGTAAATATTTTCGTCAGTAATGTAGTTTTCACCGCGAGACTCGTTTTCAGCTTTTTGTTTAACAAAAAGTCTGTGTAATATACTATGTTCCCCGCCTTCTACATGGGTATTGCGAGCTTCTTCCATAAACATGTCTACCAGGTCAGTTTGTTTTTCATACAAGTCGTTGACGACCCACCTCAACGGACCGGGTACGTACCGTAACCATGGAAACATAGTCAGAATAAGCTCTCTGCCTCGGCGATACAATTCGTTGGTTGCATCCAGAAACATGACCACGGCCTTGCTGTGGACCGCTGTTGCTCGAACCCCGATGAAATCCGAAGCCATTTGTCTTGCAATCGACC
Organism: Tridacna gigas; assembly: GCA_945859785.2. Lineage (NCBI taxonomy): Eukaryota > Metazoa > Mollusca > Bivalvia > Cardiida > Cardiidae > Tridacna > Tridacna gigas. The sequence goes on along the minus strand of OX244029.2, from coordinate 8,389,875 downwards.
TTGTTACGTAATCATTGAGATTAACATCGATTTCCGGTCCTATATTCAAGGAATCCACAAAGTCCAATAGTTCCATATCAAATAATATCTCCAGTTGGAGGTCACCGCGTGTACCAGCCAGCACTTCCCATACGATCTTTTTAAGAACCTGTTGTTGCTCGCTAAAATTTGCGGACACCACCCCGCTTCCATTATACATCAGAACATTTGCAAAATTGTCAGGCCTATGACAAAGGTCTTCTATGTCAAACGCTTTCTTCATCAGCTCTAAATCGCTGATCACTATGACATTTTTCTTAAATATTCGGAACTGAAAAATCGGTCCAAATTCTTCCTTCCATTTCAACAAAGTATTATGAAAATGCTCTGGGTCCATCTGAAATACGTTTCCGAGAAACCACAAACCGCTCGGTCCTGGTATATCTTTAGTATCCATCGTTCACCGTATAAATGACAGTTTACACAAACACCACGGATATCTTATAGAAACTGCACTCGTCACTGTGTAGCAATGTAAGGTACATTGACCTGTATCTCCGTGTACTTAATGACTGTTGTTTACTCTAATTAACGCAGACGACAAAATCATGGTTACTTACTTGGTGGTATTTGTTTTTGAAAGGGTAGGAAATATTGTGATCAAAGGAGAAAATGCCGTATGTTATGCACATTCATATTTTGTTTTGGAGATATTTACTGATCATTAAAAAAGTTTTATTCAGTTGCGTGAATTTTATTTTAAACGAGCAGAAAGAAAAGAGACTTCCAATTACTTCTGACTGTTACTCGACGGCAGTTTTGCCTCTCAGTCTTTTACGTTATTTTGTTTCAAATGAAATGCACACCGTGTTCTGTCTGTATTTCGACGCCAAGCTTACATGGCTGGATTGACCGATCAAATTTCCTATCGGATTTTTAGCACGCAGTGCTCAAGGTGAGCTTTTGTGATCTTTCTGTGCCCGGCGTCTGACCATCGTCAACCTTTACTTTTACCTTGTGCACGCTCTAGAGGCCTTAGTTTCAGTCCGATACTCATGAAACTTGGTCAGAATGTTTGTCCTGATAATATCTCGAACGACTTAGTTTTTGGCCTGATATTGACCCATTTAATATGTCACCAGGTTACCCTCAATAATGAGACGTTTATAATGCTTCTTTTCATATTTGGACATTTATTGTATAAGTCCCTCGGCTGTAGGGTGGTTTATTAATTCCGTGGGAGCTTTCATCGTGGTTGTTCAATGAGATTGTTCATGTCATTGCTAAGCGATTTACATGGGCGCCTCCATGTTTAAGATCATGTGATTGGTAGCTCAAAATAGAAACCTCCTTTATACGGACGAGGTTAGATGTAGGTACGGAATCGGCCAAGTTGTGACGAGTGGTATCGTCATTTGATCTGTATTGCAAAATGGATTGATTTTTTTGTGACCAAGGACAAATCATTATACGCTTCATCACTTAAAGCGTTTTTTAGAAGTCGTTTATAGCTTGTTAATCTCGAAATGAACACTAACGAAATTTCAGATATTTGGCAGCCATTTTGTCTCTCTATTTTGGGAAACGTAAACATCTCTGCTAACAGATGAATTACACTTTTTTTTCTTACGTTTAGCGTTTAAAATTGAAAATATTTGTACTTGGAAACGAAGGGTTATTGAATATGCAAGCAAAATTTATGCACAAAGTGTAGTTTTGTCGTCCATTTGTGAAAATATTAGAGCTTAAACGTGCGCAAAAAATCTGCGCGGAGATTTCAACCATCGTTTTCGCGATCGTCTCAGTACCAGGATGAGACCAGTCAAAACCCTAAAATCGCATTCTTGGACAGTTGTCTGTACAGGTAACAAGGTTAAATCTTTGAAAAACCATGTGAACACTCAAGAGGCCACATTTTCGTCCAATACACATGAAAGATGGTCAGAATATCTGTCTGTATAATATATCGGATGAGTTTGAAATGGGTCACGTCAGATCATAAACTAGTTCACCCTGGTCATTTTTTTTTTAAACCTTGCCTAAATTTTAGAGGCCAGATTTTTTGTCCAATAATCATGAATATTATTGGAGAGGTCATCAGACCTCTCCAATAGTGGTGAGTCTAAAAGGCAGACTGCCACAGAAATCGCTGTCTAAATCCATTTGTTTTTGCGAAATTGTTCTGATACACAGTCTATTTCGTCATGGTTTTATATACAACCCGAAATCAAAAAACTGAAATAGGAAATAAACGTTTTTCCAAAAAGATTTATTATACTATATTGATAGTAAATGATCTCTCCAATAATTGCAATTTTTCATTAAACAAATAAATCTCAGAAGAGAGAAAAAAATTTCGTTTAAAAAAAGGAGAAAGAACACCGCGGGAAAAGATCACGTGACTTGATACTATCTGGAGAATTCGTACCCTGGAGAACTCGTACCCTAATCTCGAGAGCACGAGTTCTCTGGAGAACTCGTACCCCACAAATAAATATAAATAGGTTGATCAGTATGTTTTCAAGTTCTATTTTTCAAAACTGACTAGACTCTTGCATTTTTCTCAGTTTTATACAAAAATTCTATGGATTTAAAATGATATAGATTTGATGAAATAACACACAGAGTTGCTTCTATTATGCGGGATTGTGAGAATCCTGCGAAAATCAATTTATGAGCAGGAAAGAAAGTCGTGCCTCTTCGCTCAAATGTACCGCACACCTCAAAAGAGTCCGTGGTCCTTTGATTTTGGGCGGATTGCGCAGGCTGACATGGGTCGATACTTTTTGCAGATACATTAAGCGCCCTCTTCTCAGAGCATGGCTCAATTATCTACTTTCTTAAATTTTTAACGTTTAGACAAACAACCTCTTCATTTTACATGTCTCTAGCAGACAACCTTTCAAAAAAATGTGGAAAGAGGAGAAGCTGTTAGTCACTGCAGTTTCTCCTTTTGTCACAATGGTTTCTATCACATCAAAGCACCATCTTCCACATTAATTATCAAAGTTTGAATTGTCGTCTGCATGCTTTTTCTGTTTGGGACAGTCCAAAAATTGCTGTTTGTTAAAAGATTAAAAAATGTTACATTTATTTTTAACATGTCTGGTACTAGTATTATGTATAGGCCACCTTTATTTGCCGTTATCAGGTAAGATTCTTGCCTCTTCAGTGGAATTAGCATATTGTATCAAATTTTAATTGAACGATTTCTCCTTTCCAAAAAAAAATTGGCTTATCTGAGCACACATTACAAACATTCATTAGAGGGTTTTTCCTTTTGAAAATGAGCTAAATTGGATCATTATCTTCGGTTTTGTGTCCTTGAATTTTGAAAAAAAAAAATATGCATTTCTGAGCATGTTAATAGCATATGGCCTCCAATTCCTAGACTATTATAACAATGTGGAACATGTACTGTTTTGTTCCTTTACACTAGCAAAATTGAAAAAAAAAAAATGTTTTTTCTCATTCATTTAATGCCTAACTTGTTTGTTTACATGTACCAAAATATATTGAAATCAAAAGCTAATAAACTATTTGAAAACATTGACGCCGACCTCTCCTGGCTTCTTTTTTAAAGAAGCCAACTTGTTTAGATATGTCATGATGATATATCGGTTGAGTGTGAAATTGGGTCATGTTGGACCGAAATGAAAGTTACCAGGTAAAATCTTTAAAAAAAAACATTGTGTACCCTCTAGAGGCTATAAGAGTTAAGTTTCACATGTAGTCTGGACTTTGATAGATACTGTCCACTTCTTATTTAGAGATTATTCATCTGCTTTTTTAAATTTTTTTCCGAAACCGTAACACTTGGCCTGCTAAATAAAGTATAAATGAAACTTTCAAGCCGATTGTAAAACCCTATTTTAAAGGTTTTTTTTTTTTTTTTTTTTTATCGGACAGTGTGGATACAAGATCAGACAGCGCGTTCTATGCACTCTGATCTTGATCTACACTGTCCACAAAAGGTCTTTGAGTCGCACGTAGCAGCCTAAGGGTTAATACGACGAGTTAGGGTCTTACCGCCAATCTTAGCCTTGTTTCCGTGCACTTTTTCCGATGACCCCTGTTTAACCTTTTGACAATGTAGTGTTTTACGATCTTGAGGAAATAAGCTTTTTTGAAACATTGTGAGCCGCCCTTTCCCCCCCCCCCCCCCCCACACACACACACCCAGCATTTTTTTCCCTTTTACCCAACATTGCTTTGTACCTTTACGTACTTAAGACCCATCCTTTTAAGCCACGTTTCCAGAAATACGAGCGTATGTCGTCAGTAGATTTATGCTTTTCAATATGGGCGGGTCTAAAATCGTGTCGTTTTGTGAAGAGTTAACCCTTTACCACACAATGCCGACTTTTAACGACCCTGATGAAGAAGCCTTTTGAAAACATTGTGGGAAAAGGAGAAAATGCTGGTAACCAGCATTTTCTGCTTTTCCCACAATGTTTTCTACCCTAGCACAGACAGAAACCATTCTTCTGGCAACATTTAATTTGTTGTCTGCAATTGCTTTCAAATTGGACCAATCTAGAATTCTGTCGTATTGTAAAGAGTTGAGTGGACTTGAAACAAGGTTTCGAACCGGACCTATAGGCGGATATAAACTGGCCAAACAATACTTAGACTTCAGTACTTATTCCGTTCGACGAACCGGTATACCGTTATTTATTCCCGCGAATGGCCCATGTAGGCATTTCCCGCGTTTTAACCCTTTAGCAAACAATCCCGAGATTTAGCGACTCTGAGATAGAACGTTTATGAAAACATTGTGGGAAAAGGAGAAAATGCTGGTTACCAGCATTTTCTCCTTTTCCCACAATGTTTTCTACCCTTACAATGACTAAATTCGTGTTTTGAATAGCATTGAATTTGTCGTCTGCAAATGCTTTCACTTGAGATAAGGCCAAAATTTTGTCGCCCTGTAAATACATGTATTTAACCTCTTGACGCGGCCGGATAAATGTATCGTTTACTTCGTTTCTTCAGTCATTTAACATGGGGTCCTGAGTGGCTCAGTGGTAAACTATAGGACTCGTGACCTGCATTCCCCGGGTTTGAGCCTCACTGTATCCACCGGCATTTCGTTGGAGTTCTCTTAGGCAAGACACTTCACAGTCCTAATCTAATACTGGTGAAACACAGGAAAAACACTATTCAGTCAATAGATTAATCAGTCAGTCAATTAACACGTTACCAGCTTCGACTAATACTGGAAAAAATAACTCCCGTCAGTTTTTAACAAAAAACATAAATACAAATCTATATGACTTTATAGATGTATCAAACGACAAAAGAAATTTGACTTGTCAAAATTGAAAGCATTAGCAGACGACAACTTAAACGTGGCTCAAATGATTGGATTTGTCTTTGGAACTTCAGAAAACATTGTGAGAAAAGAAGAAAATGCCGCCTATCAGTATTTTCTCCTTTTCCCACAATTTTTTCATAAGATCTTTTCCTCAGGGTCGTTAAAACCCGGGATTGTATGGTAAAAGGTGATTGAGAATTTCTAAAGTTTACAGAATTAAAGGTTTAAGTGTTTGTTCTCTCTCTTTCTCTCTCCCTCTGTCTGTCTGTCTGTCTGTCTGTCTCTCTCTCTCTCTTGTGTGTTGTTCGACACTTTAATCTCTCTCTCTCTCTTCTTTCATTGTGTGTTGTTCGACTCTTTAAGATGCACGTTCACCTTTTATCCTCTGCACGCTTGTTTCACGAAGTTTCCAACAGTCTTTCAATTATATAACGAGGCCCTGTGCACGTATCAATGTGCACCTAGTGGGATTTTTTTTTTAAAACCAGTCTGCAATATTAGGCTATGCACAGCACTTATTTCGAGCTGCTGGCTACTTTACCGCATAAACAATTCGACACAGAGTTCAGGGGCGAGAAAGGAATGAATATTGTCGTCGTGGCAATCATCAGTCCCCGGAAATACATCCTGTTAACCCTTAACCCCTAGCCTGCTAAATAACCCTTTACCAGACGACAAAATTTTAGCCTTGTCCAAATTGAAAGCATTTGCAGACGACAATTTCAGTGTGGCTCAAATGACGCAATTTTTCTTTGATAGGGTAGAAAACATTGTGGGAAAAGGAGAAAATGCTGGTTACCAGCATTTTCTCCTTTTCCCACAATGTTTTCAAAAGGCTTCTTTCCTAGGGGCGTCAAAAGGCGGCATAGTGCGGTAAAGGGTTAAGTGAAATAAAACTTTCAAGCCTAAAGCCCATAACTTCGCTATTTCATCGTTATTTTTGGAGGAAAAAAAGTATCTCCGTATCGGACAGTGTAGATCCAAGATCATACTTCACGTTCTGTGCAGTCTGATCTTGATCTGCACTGTCTGCAAATGGTCCTTGGGTTGTGACTAAGCAGACTAAGGGTTAAACTGCTGAGTAAATGAAACGAAAGTTTCCGCTCAATATTAAGTTGATTTCACTTGACCTAAAAATACCACATCGGACAGTGCAGATCAAAGATCAGACTGCACATTCTGTGGAGTCTGATCTTGATCAACATTGTACGCACAAGGTCCTTGAGTTGCACTAAGCAGCCTGAGGGTTAAACTGCTAAATATTGTAAATGAAACGAAAATTTCCACTCAGTAGTAAAAACCGAAATATTGCGATTTCAAAGCTGATTTCAACGGAAAGAAAATACTGTATAGGACAGTGTTTATCAAAGATCAGTCTGCACGTTTTGTGCAGTCTGATCTTGATCTACACTGTCCACAAAAGCGCCCCGTGTCGTGCTTAGCAGCATAAGGTTTAACGCAGACATTTAAATCACACCATATTAAAGCTTGGGTATTATTTTGAGTCTGATAATCTGTTAAAGTGGAAATTTTTTTTTTTCTAGTTTTACATCTTCCTGCCACAAACTGGAACGTTGATATATTCCATTGTTTGTCCCAAAGAACAGTTTACATTTGGCAGCTAGTAGGCCTTTGAAGACCCCCAAAGGAAAACGATAAATCCTATCGTAATTTGTTGTCTTCAAAAACTTTCAATACGGAGCAGAAATACACAAATACAAAGAATAAACAACAGAGCGAGTATAAAAGCATATTTATATTTAGACAAAGCATGGATTTGAACATGTAACAATCAAATTAAACAAATCCAAAACAAATATTTGCAATTTCGTACTTAACCCTCAGGCTATTAAGCGCGACTCGCTGACCTTTTGCCGACAGTGTAGATCAAGATCAGACTGCAAGGAACGTGCAGTCTGATCTTGAATCTACACTGTCCGTTAAGGAAATACACGTATTTCCCCCAAAAATAAGTTTGAAATAGCCTTATTTTGGTTTTTAACTATCGGCTTGGAAGTTTGATTTCACTTATTTTGCAGGGTAAGGGTAAACTCAAGCTTGGCTTGATGCCTCTGATTTCATCTCTTAGCACATTAATAGCGACAAACGGTGTTTTATCCCTTTACCAAACAGTCCCATGTTTTAACAGGCCTGTAGCAAAAGACTTTTGGAAAACATCGTGGGGAAAGGAGAAAATGCTGGTAATCAGCATTTTCTCCTTTTCCCCACTATGTTTTCTACCTGTGAAGAAATAAATTTCATAATTGAGCCACATTTGATTTTTCGTATGCAAGAAATTCTAATTTGGAAAAAGCTAAAATTCGGTCGTCTGGTAATAGGTTAACGGCATGTTTCTATGCAGTCTGATCTTGATCTTCACTGTCCCCAAAAAGCATGGTGTGTCCATTGATATTTTGAGAGGCATTTTTGTCAAAATATCCTAAAAACTATGCGATGAGAAAAGGTTACGGTTGTTTTTGAAGGAGACATCTACATGCATTTCACGGATCAAAGGTTAATGAAATGTTGCGCCGTCGGCAACAACTAACGCTTCATAAGATTTCATTTTTACCTTTACCAAACAATCCCGCGTTCTCAAAAACCTTAGGAAAATAGGTTTTTGAAAACCTTGTGGGAAAAGGAGAAATTACTGATTACCAGCATTTTCCACATTGTTTTCTACCCTTTCAAACACAAATTCCATCATTTGAGCCAAGGACAAGTCAAAACTCTTGTCATGGGTACAGAGTTCAATGACACAACTCAATCGGTCACAATTTATGCTTCAATACCTATTAACACAATAAAAGCTACAAAAGTCATTGGACAAGAGCATCACAATAGCACCGTATCGCTCCACTGGCTGAAAGTTGAGTAACCCGTGACTGGAATGAACAGTAATATCTAAATTTCCATTCATTTTGATGAGATTTAATCAGACTGAAGGCTTACAATTTACCACACAATCCTGAGTTTTCACCACCGTTATGTAAAAGTGTAGGAAAGCAGTCAATTGCATCGGAAGAATATTGTGTGAAATACTGGTAAAAGAAACTCCAGTTGAAAACGGCGTTAAACAGCATACCTTAGGTAAAAGGCCTTTGAAAACGTCATTTATGCTAAGACTTATGGGAGTGTCACATGATCACAAACACATATCAATTACACGGATTTGTGTCATTGTGTCAAATCAGTATGATGACGTCATATCCGATGTAATACAAATAGAGTTACAGATTGCAAAATGACAATCCCTAAAATGTAATTTCTTCACTGAATGTAACCGTACAGTTTGTACAACTGCAAGGAAAAATATTTACTTTATGCTTTTCGGTAGTTTGTTGAGAAATAATGGTGGATTGTGGTTTGATATTTCATGGTTAAGACCGGTGAAAATATTTTCCAACTCTTCAATTGAAGGCGGAAACAGTTGTTCCCGCACACAAGTTACCTAGGTGACCAGCGCGTGCCATTCAAATGGAGGGAAATATGACATAATTTACGATTTACTTCTCGCGTTTTACGTAATATTGTAATGCGTTCTTATCATTCGGCATACCTCGGGTGATCCGGTGATCAAATCTTAGATGTAGGTACGGATGTTAGATGTTAGATGTAGGTACGGAATCGGCCGAGGTGTGACGAGTGGCGTTGTTATGTGAGGGGGAACGCCACGGGGAATTACCGAAAACAACTGTACTAGATTTTGTGAAAATTCGAACAAAATAGGGGTTAGAAGCATGAAATAGATATTTGTTTTTTCGGTGAAAGATCGAAATTTATTTCATCTCGTGAACATCATCGGTAATATTTTCACTCGTGGCTGCGCCATTCGTGAAAATGTTACCGATGATGTTCGTAAGAAATTCTGATTGACGGAATAGAAATTTAATAGGCTCCTTCACTCTTTACCACGCAATCTCGAGTTTTAAAGACCCTAAGGCAAAATGCTTTTGAAGACATTGTGGAAAAAAGAGAAAATGCTGCTAATCAGCATTTTCTCCCTTTCCCACAGTGTTTTCTAGCCTTTTAGGAGAAATTCCACACTTGCAGCCACATTTAGAACATCGTCTGCAAATACTTCGGATTTGGACGGGTCTAAAGTTTAATCGTATGGTAAAGTACGAGTAGTTCAATGTACCGAAGAGTCTGTTTTAGACAAAAAGTGAGCAACAGAAGAACTTGTCTTCGAGATAACCTGTATATGGAACCCACCGCTTCGACTTGTCACCAGACGACAAACTCTTCGATCAGTCCGAATTCAAAGCAATTGCAGACGACAAATTCAATGTTGCTAAAATGCTGGGGTTTGCTTTCGAAAGGGTAGAAGACACTGTGAGGAAAAGATGAAAATGCTGGTTTCCAGCATTATCTCCTTTTCTTACAATGTTTTTAAGAGCTTTCTTTTTTTCCCCCAAGGGCTGTTAACACATAGGCTGCTAAGCACCACTCGAGAGCCTTTTGCAGACAGTGTAGACACAAAACGTGCAGTCTGATCTTGGATCTACACTGTTGTATACGGAGTTACTTATCCCCACAATATGCATTTTGAAATAGCAACATTTGGTTTATTGCCATCGATTTGAAAAAAAAAATCATTTAGTTGGCAGGTTAAAGGTTAAAACTCACGACTGTTTGGTGAAGGATTAACCCTTTCCCTAAGGACAAATTTTGGACTGGTCCAAATTGAAAGAGTTTGCAGACGACAATTTTAAATTTGATGAAAATGGCAGAAAGTTATCAGAAAGGGTAGAAAACACTCGTTACGAGCAATTTCCCCCTTTTCCCACAGTGTTTTCAAAAGACTTGTACTACAGACACGTGAAAACTAGGGCTTGTTTGGGAAAGGGTTAAGAGACTGAACTGATACTGCATCCCTTCTTAAACTGACTAGTTGCACCTGCACATACAGACCACCTTCAGTAGGAGACCGCGTTTTTTCACTTCCCTTTGAGGGGTATTGTCGTATTGTAAACAGTCAGGCGGACTTGAATCAACTTTCGAAACATGACCTATAGGCGGATGTAAACTGGCCAAACAATACTGTCCCTGAATATACGTTGGACTGCATTAACTCTTATCCTGCTATATAATTAAAAATGAAACTTTCGAATCGACAGTAAAAACCCTAATTCTGCTATTTGGAAGTTATTTTCTGGAGGAAAAAATCTCCTTATCGGACAGTGTAGTTCCAAGATCAGACTGCACATTCTGTGCAATCTGATCTTGGAACTACTCTGTCCGCAAAAGGTCAGTGGGTCACCCTCAGCAGCTAAAGGGTTAAGAAAAGAATTTTTTGTTTGGTGTTTAACTCTTTACCAAACGACAAAATTATGGACTGATTCCAATTGAAAGCATTTGCAGACGACAAAATATATGTGATTAGAAAATTTAAATATGTTCTTGAAAGGGTATGTTCTTGAAAGGGTAGAAAACATTGTGGGAAAGGGAGAAAATGCTGGTTACCAGCATTTTCTCCTTTTCCCACAATGTTTTCAAAGGTACTCATTTTTAGGGTTGTTATAACTCAGGACGACAGGTTTAACTCTTTAACAAACGGCGAAATTATATAATCGTCCAAAGTGACAGCGTATGCAGACGATGAATTCAGTGTAGCTTGAATGATGATTTCTGTATTTGACAGAGTAGAAAACATTGTGGGAAAAGGATGAAATGCTGGATAGTAATTTCATGGTTGTTTTTGTCTACAGTGTTTCAGCAAAGCAGACAGTGTAGATCAAAGATCAGGCTGCACGTTTCATGCACTGACCTCAAAGGCAACTATGGTCGTAAAAGGCATTTTAAGGGTTAATTTTGTACTGTAATGGATAACGAAGAGGCGGTTAACTTGCAAACTATCTTTATGATACAATAAAAAATACTGTTTTGAAAATTTTACACCAATCCCCAATAGAAAAAAAAAAAACATGTATAAACCAAAACAAGTATCACAGGTGATTATGGATACAGATTTCAGGATCACTGTAGCCAAATCTTATTACTTCCAATGACAAATATTGTAGCAGAAGACATTTAACCTTTTACAATACAGTCTCGAGGTTTTATGATCTTGAGGAAGAAGGCATTTGAAAAGATTTTCAGAAAAAGGGGAAAAATGCTCATAACAAACATTTTTTTTTTCTTTTCCAACAATGTTTCATGGAGAAAGAAGGCATTTTGAAAACATTTTGAGAAAAGGGGTAAAATGCTCATTACTACCATTTACTCCTTTTCCAAAACTGTTTTCTTCTCTTTCAGAAACACTTCCCACCATTTGAGCCATATTTAACCCTTTATCATGTAATCCTGACTTAACCCTTTCCGAAACAAGCCCTGGTTTTCACGTGTCTGCAGTACAAGTCTTTTGAAAACACTGTGGGAAAAGGAGAAATTGCTCGTAACGAGCAATTTTTCCTTTTCCTACAGTGTTTTCTACCCGTTTTGAGACCTTTCTGCCATTTTCATCAAATTTAAAATTGTCGCCTGCAAACTCTTTCAATTTGGACCAGTCCAAAATTTGTCGTTTGGGAAAGGGTTAAAGCGACCCTAATTAGGAAGACTTTTGAAAACGTTGTGAAAAAAGGAGAAAATGCTGGTACCAGCATTTTCTCCTTTTCCAACGATGTTTTCTATCATTTCAAAGGCAGAAATCATCTTTTGCACTATATTTAAGTTGTCGTCTGCAAATGCTTTAGATTTAGTTGAATCTAACATTACATCGTGATGTAAACAGTTAATTTGTTGTCTGCAAATACTTTGGATTTGGAAAAGTCCACAATTTCATCATATAGTAAAGAGTTAAAACATCATTGTGTTGAATTGAAATGAATGATGTTATATGCTGCTTTCAACAATATTTTAGCCTTATCACAGCAACAGCTCACATATTCATGTATTTCCTGGATTCCACCAGTACTAGGCTAGGGCTTTGAAGTGTCTTGCCAAAGGACACTCCACGAAAAACCCAGTGGATCCAGTGAGGCTCAAACCCCAGGCCTCCAGGTTACGAGTCCCACACTTTACTACTAGGTCACGTGGAACACATAAAAAAAAAACATCATTGTAAGTTATGGAAAATCAACATGAATCAAAATTCAACCCTTACCTCTTTAGCAAACGACAAAATTTAGACTCCTCAAAATTTGAAAGAAGTTGCGGATGACTAAATAAATGTGTGTAAAATGATAAAAATTATCTTTAAAAAAGTAGAAAAGATTGTGGGAAAAAGGTTACCAGCATTTTCTTCTTTTTCCATAATTGATCAGGATTGTGGTAATGGGTTAAATGGCCCAGTAAATGAAATGAATATTTGAACTCTTTAAAAAAATGACAAAATTTTGGTCTTGCAGACGACAAATCAAATATAACAAAACAAATGTAAGTTGTCCATGAAACTGAAGAAAACATTGTGAGAAAAGGAGAAAATGCTGGTTACCAGCACTTTCTCCTTTTCCCACAATGTTTTTAAAAAATGTTTCTCCCCTGGGTCATTAAAACTCAGGACTGTGTGGCAAATGTTTAACCCTTTACCACACAATCCCAACTTCTAACAACCCTGAGACAGAAGCCTTTTGAAAACATTGTGGGAAAAGGAGAAAATGCTGGTAACCAGCATTTTCTCCTTTTCCTGCAATGTTTTCTACCCTTCCCAAAACAAATTTTAGTTTTTCAGTCACATATATTTTGTCGTCTGGAAATGCTTTCAATTTGGACAAGTCTAAAATTTTATCATTTGGTAAAGAGTTAAGCCAACAGTAAAAGCCAAAGCACTGTCATTTCAAAGTTCTTTTCCGCTGAATAGTTTTTATTTCTTGACAGGATAGATCCAAGATCAGGTTGCATTTTCTGTGCAGTTTAATCTTCATCTAAACTGTCCACAAATGAGGCTTGAGACAGGCTAAGCAGCCTAAGGGTTAAGTCTTTACTACACAACTACATTTTAGATTAGCCCAAACTGAAAGCAAAAAACAAATTAAATGCAGCTCAAATGTTGGAAATTTCATTGAAAGGGTAGAAAAGATTTTGGTTCATTAAGTTTCATCAAAATTGGAAGGGTAGTTTCAGAGAAGATGTTTTGAAAAAAAAGTAAATGCACAGATGCATGCACGGACACATGTACAGACACATGTACAGACAGACAGACGCACACTGGGCCATGACATAAGCCCACTGGCCTTTTGCCAGTGGAGCTAAAAATCAATAAAAGAATACACATGAAGAAAATTTGAGGCAATAAATGATAAATTGCCAGTTGCTTATGGCATGCATTTTCTTCTTTTGCCACAAAGTTTTCAAAACTTGTCTGCTATTGTGTTGTCTTCTTTTGGTAAAGGTTACCTTCCACAATCTTCATACAAACTTAACTCTTTACCTGACGATAAAATTTTAAGCCCTGTCCAAATTGAAAGCATTTGCAGACAACAATTTCAATGAGGCTCAGATGGTGTGTTTTTTCTTTGCTAGGGCAGAAAACATTGTGAGAAAAGGAGAAAATGCTGGTTACCAGCATTTTCTCCTTTTCCCACACTGTTTTCAAAAGGCTTCTTTCCCAGGGTCGTTAAAAGGCGTCATTGTGTGGTTCAGGGCTAATGTTTCCATGCTTTCCTGGAGTTTCTTTTACCAGTACTTTGCACAATATTCTTTCCAAGCCACTGGCTGCTTTCCAACATAACCATTGTCAAAACAATGGTCAGCGGTGAGAGAGGAATGAATCCTGTCGCAATGACTATCATCAATCCTCGGAAAGAAATTGGCCAAGCCGGGGATCAAACCAGCGACTTCCTGTTCTCAAGTCCTGTACTGACTGAGCTACAGGGGCTTGACTACCCTTGTTAAAACATATTTCAAGTTTTTAAGTTACATTTAATTTGCTGTCTGCCATTGCTTTCAATTTTGACAAGTATAAAATTTTGTCATTTGGTAAAGAGTTAATTATCTACAACAGATAGCTTTTGAAAATATTGTAACAAAGAAACAAATTGCTGAAAATGGGCAAAATAATGGTATTTGTCTTTAATATAATGTTAAAATTTCTGAGCACCAACACCTGACTGTTTGCAATAACAAAACACCTGGCTTAGTACTTCTGGGTCCGTATTCACCAACCATTCTTAAGAACATTCTCAGTCTTATTCTCCAGATTTTTCCAAATTTGAAAGTAACACACCTTCTGATTGGCTAAACCATTTGGTTTAGCCAATCAGAAGTTGTGTTACTTTCAAATTTGGAAAATGTTGGAGATTAAGACTAAGAACGTTCTTAAAAATGGTTGGTGAATACGGACCCTGATTGTCTTTGATTATGTTTTTGCTCTCTTGTATATTGAACTACATGCAATTCAAAAAAGACGATATGAACACAATAACTGATCCTCATTGCCCCATCTTTGTTTCTGTTAACTAACAAATATATGAGGCATGCTCTGATAAAACAGGGCGTAATGCCTCTCTGTGATGCATGATACCAAGCATGTCATCACATGATCATGGATCTATGAAGTCCATTTTGTCTAACAACCGACTGAATCATGAGGTAAACTGGTCCTTGGACATGCAGTTAATTGACCAATAGCAAAAAGTTTCGACCCAGGTCAGCTTGGGCAAACTGCGCAGTCTGACCTGGGTCGAAACTTTTTGCAGATGCATTAAGCCCCTTTTGCACAGACCAAGGCTAAAAATATATATGTTTAACCAAATACTAGACAATCCCTTGTTTTAAAGACCAGAGGAAGAAGCTCAATTCAAAACATTGAGAGAAAATAAGAAAATGCTTGTTTACTTTGTGACCCTGGCCATGTAGATTGGCATAGATGGACATGTGTGTGAAGTACTTTTAATTCCAACAAGGGATAAAAGAGATATTGAGCAGACTTGATTCAACTAGTTTTTGAAGTTTGACCTTTAAATGGCTGCTGTCACCTTGACCTCCAGAACTGGAATGTGACACCTCCACCCTGCATGCTTTCTCATCAAGGTGAGCCAGTGTGTCAGATATGTTTCATGTTTGATGTAAAGTTTGAGAGATATATAGCCAACATGACTGCATCAGTTGTGATCTTTGACTCCCCTGTTGTTACCTTGACCTTGGAGACTAATATGTGAAAAACTGATGTACTTTGTCTGATCAAATGAATGTTACTCTATAGCACATTGACAGCTTTGGTCATTTAGCATGCATATCTGTATGGGCAATCCCTGCCTACTCAAAAAGTTCAAAATTTGTCTGATCAAGGTGGACAGTTGTGTCAAATATTAAAAAGAAAGACCCAGAGTTCAAGAAATTAGGTGGGGCCATGATAATTGTACTTGTGAATGTTGACAATCTGCTGTGACCTTGACCTAGTACACTGAAATGTGGAGCCTCCTCTCTGTACAAAGATAAATCAAAGTGGGCACAAGTATCAAATATTTAAAAATCAAACTGAGTTCAACAGGTAGGGTATGTGTGGACAAGATTTCAAAGCATAAAACCTTCTTTTTAGAAAGCATTAGGGGACGACAAACTAAATCTACCTAAAATGACAGAAATTTGCCTCTGAGATAAAAGAAAACATTGTGGAAGAAAGAGAAAAGATGGTTTTTTTTTTTGTATCTTTTTTTTTTTGTATCTTGGTATTATTGCCAAGATCTTCACCTTGGAGACCGGCATGTGTAACTTACACTATGAAGATCATCTCATTAATGCAGATATTTGTCTTTTTTTTTTTTAAATGCACTATCATTTCAGGAGATACAGAGTTAAAAAGAAAACATGACAGACAAATAGGCTGACAGACAGACGATACTAACCTTGACCTTGGACACTAGTATGTGAGACCTCAGCTCTGTACCTGGTCTCATTATGGTGCACATGATTGTGTCGTATATATTTTTTAAATTAGACAAGGGCTTCCAGAGATAATGATATTTGGTTCCCTTCTGTGACTTTGTCATTGCAGACTGATTTTTGAAACCTCTGCATGTCACTCTAATTAGGTTGACACATGTGCATAATACATTTAAAATCTAACAACGGGTTCAGGAGATAGGGAGCTAACACTATTCTAGCACAAGTGACCTTTAACTCTCTACTAAACGACAAAATTTTAGACTGGACTAAATTGAAAGCATTTGCCAACGACAGAATAAATGTGACTCAAAAATTGGAATTTGTTTTTGGAAGGGTGAAAAGCATTGTGAGAAAAGAAGAAAATGCTGCATTTCTCCTTTTCCCACAATATTTTCAAAAGTTTTCTTTCTCAGGATTGTTAAAATTCTGGATTGTATGGTAAAGAGTTAACCGCATGCTTTTACCCTGACCGTAGAGACTGGTATGTGAAACCTAAACTCTGCACATTTAATTTATCTTACTGAGGTTGACACATGTTTTAAGTATTTAAAAAAAAAATCACTGATTCCAGTGCATATGACCTTTGATCCTTTGCTTTAACCTTGACCTTGAAGACTGGCATGTGAAACCTCTGCTCTTCATCATCTCATCAAAGTTTAGCTTAGTTTAGTTAAGTTACGTATTTATTTTACATCGACTGAGAAACAAGTTCTTGCAACTTATGCTAATCTCTCTCAATTCTACTCCCTGGGAACTACATGAGTACTCACACCAAATGTATGGGCCAGTGAACAGCTGAATCAAAGCCGACATGTGTGTCGAAAACTATGAAATCAGACATGGGGTTTAGAAGATGTGGAGCAGACACCAAAAGTGACAGAGAGCCAACAGTCACAAAGCCAATAATATCTCCCCCAAATAAATTTCAAGGGAGACATCATTTAATGTGGCGTAAATAGTGACATTTCTCCTTGGAAAAAGTTGAAATCATTGTGGGAAAAGGAACAAATGCTTATAACCAGCATTTTCTCTGTTTCCCCCAGTCTTTCCAAAAGCATTTTTTATCACAGCCACTGAAACTTTTAATCACATTTTTAAGATTTAAGTTATCTATGATAGTGAATGGTTTAACTGATTTGTACATAAATACATACACAAATCTTTAACCCTTTCCCAAACGACAAATTTTAGACTGGTCCAAATTGAAGAGTTTGCAGACTACAATTTTAAATCTGATGAAAATGGCAGAAAGTTCTCAAAAAGGGTAGAAAACACTGTGGGAAAAGGAGAAATTGCTCGTTATGAGCAATTTCTCCTTTTCCCACAGTGTTTTCAAAAGACTTGTACTGCAGACACGTGAAAACCAGGGCTTGTTTGGGAAAGGGTTAACTCTTTACCACACAACAAAAATGTGGACTAATCTAAATTGAAACTATTGGCAGACCACAGTTTAAATGTGGCTCAAATGATGGAATTTGTCTCTGATAAGGTAGAAAACATTGTGAGAAAAGGAGTAAATGCTGGTTACCAGCATTCTCTTCCTCTCAAACATCGTTTTCAAAAGGCTTCTTTCCTAAAGTTGATAACTATCAGGATTGTGTGATAAAGGGTTAAACTAATTAACAGATTAAAAAATCATTGTAACAAATAGTGATTGCTCCTTTTCCCACAAAATTTTCCATGCAGATAAAAAAACAAAATATCCTATCCTCCAAAATTTTTATCCACTATGTAATTTGGGACATTTTAGCTATGTCTAAATTAGACTATACAATACATTAAGAAGAAAAAATGCAACATACATAATACCCATCATGCTGTTGACATAAATAAACCTCTCTGTCTGTACAATAGAATTAGATGTGAGTATTTAAAACAATAAATTAAAAAGCTCTCTCTCTCTCTTTGGCTTTTTTTCAAACATTTCCTTCAACACACAATGTTTCACTGATCATTTACAACCCTTTCCCAAACGACAAATTTTAACCCCTTCCAAATTCAAAGCATCTGCAGACAACATATTTGAAAGTGGTACAAATGAACTTAATGCTTTTTGACATGGCAGAAAACATTGTGGGAGAAGGAGAAAATGCTGGTTACCAGCATTTTCTCCTTTTCCCACAATGTTTTCAAAAGGCCTCTTCCTCAGGGACGTGAAAACACAGGATTGTTCGGTTAAGGATTAACCCTTTACCACACAATCCTGACTTTTAATGACCCTAAAAGAGAAGGCTTTTATATTTTCTCCTTTTCCCATAATGTTTTCTACCCTATCAGAGACAGAAATTATCATTTTGGCAACATTTAATTTGTCGTCTGCAAATGCTTTGAATTTGGTCTGGTCCAAAAATTTGTTGTTTGGTAAAAAGTTAAGATATCAGCCATCCTCTGTGCAAAGGGGTTTGAATGCTTTTGCCAAAAGTATCAACCAAGGCCCAAACATTTTGCTATGGGCCAATTTTCTGCATGTCAAAGGACCAGTCTATGTCTGTTTTGAATGCATTTGCCAAAAGTATCAACCCAGGCCTGAACATTTTGCTATGGGCCAATTTTCTGCATGTCAAAGGACCAGTCTATGTCTGTTTTGAATGCATTTGCCAAAAGTATCAACCCAGGCCCAAACATTTTGCTATAGGCCAATTTTCTGCATGTCAAAGGACCAGTCTATGTCTGTTTTCAGCCTGTTGTTAGACAAAGTTGGTTTTATGGATCCATAACTGTAGGATGGCTTGCTTGGTATAATGCATCAAAAAGATGCACTAACTCTTTACCAGACGGCAAAATTTTTGACTGGTCCAAACTGAAAGCATATGCAGACGACAAATTAAATGCAACTTCATCGATGGATTTTGTCTTTGATTGAACAGAAAACACTGTGGAAAGAGGAGAAAATGCTGGTTACCAGCATTTTCTCTTTTTCCTACAATGTTTTAAGAAGCCTGCTTCCTCAAGGTCATTTAATCTCAGGACTGTGTGGTAAAGGGTTAAACCCCCTTTTGCCAAAGTATGGCTTGTATCTATTTACAAGTATTATACTAGGATTATTATGCCCGTATATTGCACCACCGAAAATTAGCACATACCCACAATGCAATCTTTGGATATATGTTACATACAAGAAAACATAAGCAAAACAATACATAGTAAATTGTACATATTGCATAATGGTTTGATGCAACTTGATTTGAAGACTGAAAACTCCATTCACACAAATTTGATATCAAGGACACCAGTTCTAAATTTGAACTGCACAATAACAAAAATATTTGCCATGCTCATAAGCATCTGCAAAAAGTTTCGACCCATGTCAGCCTGCGCAGTCTGCGCAGGCTGACATGGGTCAAAACTTTTTGCTATAAGTAGATTTTCTGCATGTCCATGGACCATTTTATCTCCATATCCAGTCAATTGTCAGATTAAATGGATCGTACGGATCCCCTAATTATGTGATGTTTTTCTTGGTATGATGCATTAACGAGATGCATTAAGCCCCTTTTGCCAGAACATGGCTCATAATTTGTACTAATTTCTGTCCGATAAATTTCCCAGATTTCACATCTCCAAAGCAAGAAACGACTTTCAGTAGGCCAATTCTTTCTTATACATTTGCAGACAACAAACTAAATGTAACTCAAAAATTGAAATTCGTTTTCGGAAGGGTAAAAAACATTGTGTTACTGTGTTTTCTACATTCATTTGCTGTTGATACATGTACATTAAAATGTTTGTTTCATCGTGAAAATGATTAAATACCAACCCTTAGGGTGCCGAATATACCTTGAAATACGACCCAAATAATTCCAATTCATGGTTGCTTTTGTCTATAGTGATTCAGCAAAGCGGACAGTGTAGATCAAAGATCAGGCTGCATGTTTTGTGCAGCCTGATCTTGATCTGCACTAGCCCCAAACGCAACTATAGTCGAGAAAGGCGTTTTAAGGGTTAAATGATTATGATAACAAACTGGGGTATAAAATAGAACAGAAGTAAAACAGATGAAAATAAAAGGCACTTAACTTCTTTCTGCATTCATCCTTTTGATATGACATACATGTACGAAGTGAAAGAATGATTGTAAAATATAATTTATGATAACAAAGCAAAAACAACAGCACCGAAAGCAGGTGCAAACACTCCACTGCAGTTGCTTTAAGAAACAGATTGATTTTCAGTGAACATTCTTAGTCTAAAATTTTAATAAGGAGCAGTGTCAAAAATATTTGGATGGTTACCTGCCCTTGTTGTACGGGTTCCCCTTTCCATAGTTAACAACTCGTCCGAGGTTGAAGTAAATATCCTCAGTGATGACAGAGTTTGAAGTAAATATGCTCAGTAATGACAGAGATAGTATCAAATATCAAAGATTTTGCCTGATAACCATGACACTAACAACAACAGAGCTACGACAATACCTTGACATTTTTTTCGAAAACAGCCAAGCTAAAAATATGAAAATTTCCGTACTCTTCCAAACTCTTTCACTGCACTGAGCAAATTCAATATCATTTGCAGATGGCATAGATCAAGATCAGACAGCACAGAGCTTGCAGCATATTTTGAGTCTATACTGTCTGCTATTTCTAAACAATGTCCAAAAAGTCTGTATATTTGCACTAGAATTATATCCCAGTTGCTGATAAAGTAAAATTCATTCAATGGGCTATGAAAGAGTTAGGTCTTTATTAAACAACAAATTTTTTTATTTGTCCAAATTGAAAGTATTTGCAAGATGACAAATTACATAGGGCTCAAATCATGGGACTTGTGCTTGAAAGGGTAGAAATTATTGTGGTAAAAGGAGAAAATGCTCCTTAACATACTACTTTCTAGCCTTTCACCATGTATTCCATCATCTGGGTCATGTGTAATTTGCTGTCTGCAAGTCTTTTTAATACTGACAAGCCTATAATTCAGTCTTCTGGTAGAGATTTATCCCTTTCCCACATAGTCCCATATTCAACAACCATTAGAAAGATGGCTATTGAAAACATTGTAGGAAAAGGAGAAAATGCTGGTAACCAGCATTTTCTCCTTTTCCCCTAATGTTTTCTGCCATTTCAAAGACAACTCCCAGCATTGCTGTAACATTAAGTCTGCAAATTCTATCGATTTGTACAAGTCTAAAATTTTGACTTCTGGTGAAAAGTTTCCCAATGTTCTGATCCCTCACAGACTGGAATGATTACGACTCAACTTTGTGCTGATATAATGTAATGATAAAAAATGATATGTAAATGAATTTCTTGATGGTTTGAACAGCGTCTGTAAGATATGAAAAGTCATATTCAGGAAGTAAAACTAATGTCATCAAAATCCTAATATTTTCCCCCTACAGAACCTGCCATATTCAGATTGTAATCTTATTACTTTCTACAAGCCACCTTTCCCCCACCCAGGAAAAAAAAGAGAATGAAAAAAACAATTTACAATATTTTAGAATATCTAGCAAAGTTTACAAAATTTTACATTTGCTCCAGAGAAGAAGACTAACATTTCATTCCAAATACTTAATATGATTGAGCCATGCTCCATGAAAAGGGGGCTTAATGCATCTGTGAAAAGTATCGACCCCAGTCAGGCTGCGCAGTCTGCGCAGGCAGACCGGGACCAAAACTTTTCACTGTTGGTCAATTTTCTGGATGTCAAAGGGCAAGTCTACCTTACCATAGAGTCCGCTGTTAGACATAGTGGATTTTACGGATCCCTAATTCTGTGATGTCTTTCTTGGTTATGATGCATTGGTATGATACAGAGATGCATTAAGCCCCCTTTTGTCAGAGCATGGCTCAACTATAGGGTGTGAGGTCCAATGAGGATTTGATGAAGAAAAGTATATAACTCTTTTATCAAAATTAAAGCATATTCGGAAAAATTTTGACATAAATACAGGGGGTTTTTGTGTGTTTTGCTAATTCCGTATATTGATCAAAACCATCTGGGCAAGGAATGGCAAGGTACAGCTTATACAGTTTTTGAAAACGAATTTTACATGGAAAGCTATTTCAAAAATAAATTATGAATTGGATAGAATACTCAAAATAAAATTTGACAAAATATATACATTGTATTTGATTAAAAAATGGATTTCTTCATACAATTATTTCAGAAAAAAAAAATATAGTTGAGTACTTAACTATCTAAGTAATACTATGAACAAAAAGAGTAGTAAAAAAATAAAGGGACAAAAATTAAAGTAAGAACAAGCACATTGTTTGAGAAAAACAAAGCAAAACAGAAAACGAACCTTAACAACTTCCATTTACCAGATATGTAATGTACAGACATCCACATACAGGGTGTTTCATAATAAATGTTACCCTTTCTAATATGCCTAGAGTATACCGTTTATAAAGGTAAACACAAAAAAATTTATACTACATGTATTTAATAATGTTAATAATAAAGTTTTGTGACGTATATCCGGCTCTACCCTTGAAGCAAAAGTTTATGCCAGCACTTCATGTTAAGGTATCTAGCACTAAAGGAAAAGCAGTTTCAGCAAGACTGCATACAGTCAACAGCATATGGAATGACTGGAAAACAAGTTTGATTCAAGGACGATATTGAAACTAAGGGACCATGACCCCCTCGCTTGGCGGACAAAAGCCCATTTTCTGGTTATCAGGACAATGTGCATAAAGTCAAGCCTCAAACAACAGGTGGTCTAAATGGTTCCATAGATGAGACTGATAACAACCCATATGTCCAGATTGATGACAGCGATGTTCATGAAGAGACCCAATGCACTGCAATGTAAAAATGGACGTCATTTTGATGTATACTGTTATATGTTTTGAATGGCTCTAGCTGCCTTCATTGTTCAATGTTACCTTACACACTGTGCATTTCATAAAACTGTATTTGTAACTTTATTGAATGGTGTTTTTTTCATTGTGTTAACATTATAAATAATGTACATTAGGCATATTTGAAAGTGTAACATACATTATGAAACACCCTGTATAATGTACAGACACACAAATACAACAAGAGGGCCATGATGGCCCTGTATCGCTCCACTGGCTTATAAATATAAACCATGAAGAGAAGTCTTCACTATTTAAGCCCTTATAAAACTTTGACCCCAGGGCTACAGTCGGACTAAATGGGGAATATGTGTATTAGAAGAATAACATGCCAAATTTGGGAGTTCTTGGCCTTATGGCTAGTAACAAGACGGTTTCTGAACTTTTCACTCCATACACCCATGTAAAACTTGTGACCCCTGGTGCAGGGCCAAACTTGATCCTAGGGCTGTAACTTGGGCCCTCTTTGTAGTTGTCCACTAGATAATGCTATAATTATGCAAAATTTGGTAGCCTAAGCCTTATGGCTATGTACACCAAGACTTAAAAGTTTTCCCTATGTAAGCCTATGTAAATCTTGTGAACCCCCCCCCCCCAGCATGAGGCCAAATTGACCCCAGGACTATAATTTGGGCACTTTTGGTAGACCCCAACTAGATCAAGCTAAATGCAAAATTTGGTAGCTCTAGGCCTTATGGCTAGGTACAGGAAGATTTTTAAAGTTTTCTCTATATAAGCCTATGTAAAACTTGTGACCCCTGGGGCAGAGCCAATTTTGACCCCAGGGCTATAATTTCAAGAAACATGATAGAGGTCTACTACATAAAGCTACATGCCAAATTTGGTAGCCCTATGCCTTATGGTTTCAGACAAGAAGATTTTTGAAGTTTTCTCTATATAAGCCTATGTAAAACTTGTGACCCCTGGGCAGAGCCAATTTTGACCCCAGGGCTATAATTTCAAGAAACATGATAGAGGTCTACTACATAAAGCTACATGCCAAATTTGGTAGCCCTATGCCTTATGGTTTCCGACAAGAAGATTTTTAAAAATTTCCAATATTTTTCAGTTTTGTTGCCATGGCAACCAGAGTTTTTGAAGGAATCAAATTCTTTCAAGAAATTCTGAAGAGGACCATGGCAGGATCATTTCTGTGAAGTTTCATGAAAATTGGATGGGTAGTTTCAGAGAAGAAGATGTTTGAAATAAAAGTTAACGCACGGACGGACGGACACACGCACGCACGCACGCACGGACGCACGACGGACACCGGGCCATGACATAAGCCCGCTGGCCTTTGGCCAGTGGAGCTAAAAACTATTGAACTTTTCTATGTTGAACAAACAGCAAAATAAATCTAACAATAACAAAAAACAAAGTTTTATGATGCAACAAAATTCAATACTGTTGTAGAAGCAAACATGGGAATGTCTCAGCCTTTATTGTGAATTAAATTATCACATGCCATCAGTTCAGACTCAATGCAAATTTAAGATTACTCATTACCACACAGTTCTGTGCTTTAACAGCCCTCAAGAAAAAAGGGCTATGAAAACATTGTGGGAAAAGGAGAAAATGCTGGTAACCAGCATGTTCTCCTTTTCCCACACTGTTTTATTCCACTACAAAGACAGATATCATATCTTGAGATACACTGCATTTACACTCTGCAAGTGCTATCAATTTGGAACTAGTCTAAACTATTGCCATGTGGTAAAGGGTTACTTTTTTGTCAATTGATGAAATTGAGAGCATGTGAAAAACAACAGATTAAACATGGCTCAAAAGATAGAATTTATCTTTGAAGAGTAGAAAAGCTTACTGGAAATGCACAAAATGTGGTTACCAGCATTTTCTTCTTTTCCCACTGTGTTTACAAAAATCTATACCTCAGGATTTAGCTGTTTCTTAGACAAAATGCATTTTACGGATACATAATTACGATGACTTGTTTGGTATAATGCATCAAGGAGGTGCATTAAAGCCCCTTTTGTCAGAGCATGGCTCATTTATTGCTTTTGGACTATTCTATTAATTAACCCTTTACCAAACAACAAAAACAAGCATTCTGATAGTACTGCATAGCAATACACAGTCCCCTACCGGCCGTATGTATCGCTGGCATGTCAGTGAAATTTTTAAAGTCCAAGGCCCGTAAATGCGTCAAAAAGCAGTGGAGCCGGACGAAACTCAAACTTGATTTGTAAGTCATGGTGGTTGATATACACACCAAAAATCAGCTCTATATGTAGCAGCGTTTAGAGAAAAAGTGCAGAAAAATGTTTTATCGGTGAAATTTTGTAAGTCCAAGGCCCATAAATGCGTGAAAATGCAGTGGAGCAGAACGAATCGCGAACTTGATGTGTAAGTCATGGTGGTTGATGTACACACCAAAAATCAGCTCTATATGTAGCAGCGTTTAGAGAAAAAGTGCAGAAAAATGTTTTATCGGTGAAATTTTGTAAGTCCAAGGCCCATAAATGCGTGAAAATGCAGTGGAGCGGAACGAAACACGAACTTGATGTGTAAGTCATGGTGGTTGATGTACACACCAAAAATCAGCTCTATATGTAGCAGCGTTTAGAAAAAAAGTGAGGAAAAATGTTTTATCAGTGAAATTTTGTAAGACCAAGGCCCGTAAATGCATCAAAAAGCAGTGGACCGGGACGAAACTCAAACTTGATGTGTAAGTCATGGTGGTTGATGTACACACCAAAAATCAGCTCTATACGTAGCAGCGTTTAGAAAAAAAGTGCGGAAAAATGTTTTATCAGTGAAATTTTGTAAGTCCAAGGCCCGTAAATGCATGAAAATGCAGTGGAGCGGGACAAAACTCAAACGTGATCTGTAAGTAATGGTGGTTGACTTACACAGCAAAAGTCAGGTGAATATCTACCAGCAATTTGAAAAAAAAGTCCGGAAAACTGATTTATTAGTGAAATTTTGTAAGTCCAAGGCCCGTAAATCCGTGAAAAACCAGTGGACCGGAACGAAAGTCGAACTTGATCTGTAAGTCATGCTGGTTGAGTTACACAGCAAATCTGAGATCAATACCTACCAGCGTTTAGGAAAAAAGTCCGGAAAACTGATATTTCGTGAAATTTTGTAAGTCCAAGGCCCGTAAATCCGTGAAAAACCAGTGGACCGGAACGAAAGTCGAACTTAATCTGTAAGTGATAGTGGGTAACTTACACACCAAAACTCAGCTCAATATGTACTAGCATTTAGAAAAAAAAGTCCGGAAAACTAAATTGCCTGACTGACGGACAGATGGACAGACAGACGGACAGATGGACGGACGGAGTGCAAACCTAAAGTCCCCTTCGGCTTCGCCGGTAGGGGACTAATTAAGACTGATCCATAGAGGAAACGTATGCAGATGACAATTTAAATGAAGCACAAGAACAGCTCGTATCTTTTGAAATGGTGGAAAATATTGTGGTAAAAGGAGAAAATGCTGGTTACCAGCATTTTCTCCTTTTCCCATAATGTTTTCAAAAGCATTTCTTCAAGACCATTAAAACGTGGGAATTTTGGTAAATGGTTAATACAGAGTAACCCTTTACCACACAATCCCGAGTTTAAACAATCCCAAGGAAGAAATCTTTTGAAAAGATTATGGGAAAAGGAGAAAATGCTGGTAACTAGCATTTTCTCAGTTTCCCTTAATGTTTTCTACCTTTTCAAAGACAGATTCTTTCTTGCACTTCACTTAAACCTTTCCCAAACAAGCCCTGGTTTTCACGTGTCTGCAGTACAAGTCTTTTGAAAACACTGTGGGAAAAGGAGAAATTGCTCGTAACGAGCAATTTCTCCTTTTCCTACAGTGTTTTCTACCCTTTAGAAGAACTTTTTGTCATTTTCATCAAATTTAAAATTGTCGTCTGCAAACCCTCTCAATTTGGACCAGTTTAAAACTCATTGTTTGGGAAAGGGATAAATTGTGGTCTGCAAATGCTTTCAGTTTGTACAAGTCTATATTTTGCTTGTGTGGTAAAGAGTTAAGGATAAACAACATTTTGAGAGAAAACTTATTGCCAAGCTAAGGAATGTACAAATATTACTGAGATGAACAATGGGAAAAAATAATTTCAGGAATTGTAAAATTCACTTATGGTGAGTGTTTTCTCCTTCTGCTACAATGTTTGAAGGAGTTGTCTATCCTATATTGGTGAATGAGATATATATACATGTATCATCAATTGCACTTTTATCATAAAAACTGTAGGATTATACTTTTATCACATCAACTCCACTGTTTTAAATGTGATACAACCATTATGAATTTACTTATCTTACATGCATCTGTTATGAAAAAAAAATCTGACATTCCTTGGCTTTTGAGATAAAATTTCATTAAGCTTTCAGGCATTTGCAGACAACAAATTAAAACTTACTCATAACCTGATTTTTTTTCTTTTCAAAGGGTAGAAAACATTGTGGGAAAAGGAGAAAATTCTGGTTACCAGCATTTTCTCCTTTTCCCACAATGTTTTCAAAAGGCCTTTTCCTTAGGGTTGTTAAAACTTGGGATCATGTGGTAAAGAGTTAATCTTGACTACAAATAAGTTATTAAACAAGCCTTCTCCACGCTTAATGATGCTAGTCCTAAAAGGCACTAGTGCTATGGCTCTGAGATTATTAACACATGTGTAATTGCCTATATGAGCTCTGTGCATGTCTATCGATATGTAGGATTTTTTCCTGTTCACACAGATTGTTGATTGGCAGCATTCTCTGTATGTTTGGCCATGCATGGGTGCTGTAGTGTGCATGCATTGCTGCGTACGCATGTGTGGTTTGTTAGGATGTGTGTGTGCAGGTGTGGGTGTAAACTTTTTTGATATGATTGTACTTGATATAAGTGTAGTGTCACATAATTCTTTTTTAAAATGGTCAAATACTTTTTTTAAATACGTTTTATGTAACATAGTGAAAAACAGTTGTATTTGAATGAGACTTAGATAAAAATAAATACATACAGATAAATACACATACTTAATAACATTTTGTAGTTGTGTTTGACTAAATTTTTATCTCAAATGCCAGCTCATGTCAGATCCTATATAAATGGAATGGCTTTAACAAAAACAGAAATGTAAACAGTCAAGTGATACAAAGCAACAGTAGATCACAACTTTTTCTTTATCTAACCCTTTACCATAATTATGATCCTGAGTTTTCAACAACCCCAAGGAAAAGGACTTTTGAAAACATTATGGTTAAAGGAGAAAATGCTGGTAACCAGCATTTTCTCCTTCACCCATAATGTTTCCCTTTAACTCTTAACCAAACAACAAAATTTTAGACTGGTCAAAATTGAAAGCATTTGCAGACAACAAAATAAACATGATTGAAAAACTGAAATTTGTTTTGGAAAGGGTAGAAAACAATGTAGGAAAAGGAGAAAATGCTGGTTAGCAGCATTTTCTCTTTTTGCCACAATGTTTTCAAAAGGTTTCTTTCACATGGTGGTTAAAAGTTGGGATTGTGTGGTAGAGATGTTAAATGGTTTAGCCAATCAGAAATTGTGTTACTTTCTAAATCTAGAGTAAGACTAGGAAAGCAATTTACTACAGTTGGTGAATACTGGACCGGTTGTCCAAAGCAAATGCTACTGTAATGACAGATGCAGATGAGTCAGCAGAAAACAGGCAATGTCCTTGTTTGACCAATAGGATGTGTGAGATGTTACCATGGAGATATAACCACCAGTAATTCCACCCCCATCTCTCAGCTGGTAGTCAAGGCGATACTCCAAATCTGATTGGATGAAAAAGATTATTCATACATTATTTTATAATCATAATAATATGCATTTTCAATAAATATCCATTATGGAGATTTTACAATGCACTACAAGGAAAATGTCTCAGGAATATATCAGAAAGGAATACATCTGTGCATCCATAGTAACTGCTCTTGTATTCTAAAATTTATAAAGATAAACTTTACTGCATCTATCAGAGAAAGCCTTTGAACCAGTTTGGTAATCATATAGAAATTAATCATGCATGTACTTAAATCTACCAAACAACAAAATTTCGAACTGGCTCAAATTGAAAGCAACTGCAGACGACAATTTATATGTAGCTGAAATGATGATTTCTGTCTTTGGTAGGGTAAAAAATATTGTAGGAAAAGGAGAAAATGCTGGTTATCAGCATTTTCTCCTTTTCCAACAATGTTTTCAAAAGGCCTCTTTCTCAGGGTCGTTAAAACCCGGGATTGTTTTGGAAGGGTTAATGCCAACAAAATTTTAGACCCATCAAAACTGACCCATTTGCAGATGACAATTTACAATGTGACTCAAATGATGGAGGTCGTCAATAATAGAGTAGTAAACATTGTGGGAAATGGAGAAAATGCTGGTACAATATTTTCAAAAGCACTTCCTTCTCAAGTTCTTTTAATAAAACTCAGTATTGTGTGGGAAAAAGGGTCAACTCTCTCTACATATATATGACAACAATCATTATCAGTTATGCATGGCATATCAGCATGCTGCTACCCATCTGACAAGACCCAATCAATCTGGGTCCATATTCACCAACCATTCTTAAGAACATTCTCAGCCTTTTTCTCCAGAATTTTCTTAATTCAAAAGTAACACAATTTCTGATTGGCTAAACCATTTAGGCTCAGTCACTCAAAAGTTGCGTTACTTACAAATTTAGAAAATCTTGGAGAATAAGACTAAGAATGCCGGTAAGAATGGTTGGTGAATACAGACCTTGGATACCAATGAACTCTTTTCTAAGCAATCTACTTTCTCCTTCTGCCCATATTATCCAACCTTGCAATAGTCTCTACTGTATACATACACATACGAGCCATGCTCTGACAAAAGGAGGTTTAATGCATCTCTGTGATGCATGATACCCAAGCAAGTTGTCACATAAGTATGGATCTACAAAATCGATCTTGTGTAACAAATGGCCGAATCATGACATACACTGGTCCTTTGACATGCAGAAAATTGACCAACAGCAAAAAGCTTCAACCCAGGGAGCCTGCACAAAATGGCGCAAATGGCCAAGGCTGACCTTGGTTGGAATTTTTTAGCAGATGCATTAAGCCCCCTTTTCACAGAGCATGGCTCATATGTATCCAGTCCCACATCTTATACTGCAAGAAACTGCATCAGAATTATGTGTTGAGTTGTGCTGGATCAATGAACAACTCATAAGCACTAAAATCACAATTACCCTGCTTGACTGACCAACTCTATTAACCCTTTCCCAAACGACAAATTTTGGACTGGTCCAAATTGAAAGAGTTTGCAGACGACAATTTCAAATTTGATGAAAATGGCAGAAAGTTATCAAAAAGGGTAGAAAACACTGTGGGAAAAGGAGAAATTGCTCGTTACGAGCAGTTTCTCCTTTTCCCACAGTGTTTTCAAAAGACTTGTACTGCAGACACGTGAAAACCAGGGCTTGTTTGGGAAAGGGTTAATCTTTCTCTTTTACAAACTTAACATGGAGTAGGCTGCTGGAAATTTCTTTCAAGAGGTAATGGGTTAAGATCATTTCCATATCACATTTACCCATGGGGTGCTTGATAAATGAATGTACACTTTTGGGACTGTAGGAAACATCCAATTTTGTAATCTTCACTCTTTACGAAATGACAAAACTTTGAAATCTACCCAAATGAAAGCATTTGCATATAACAAATTATTTGCAGTTCAAATAATAATTTCTACGTTTGATAGGGAAGAAAACATTGTGGGAAAAGGAGACGATGCTGGTTTCAAGCAATTTCTCCTTTTCCCACAATGTTTTCCAAAGCCTCCTTTCTTAGGGTCGTTAAAACTTGGGATTGTGTGGTAAAGGGTTAAGGTCATTTTTCCATAAGTCGTAGGAAGCCCAACAGTGTGTTAACAATGAGAATTACCGTATGTGCTGTCTGATCTTAATCCTTTTTCTACACAAAATCTTTTCTACCATAAAAATTCAACAAATGTCTAATGGTGTATGAAAGATGGGACTTAGTTTATGTGCAGTCTGATCATAAGCAATTTGTGATCTAAGTCATTCTCTTTATTTCACAGTTTAACCCTACAACACAGTCTTTAATAACCCTAATTTTAAAATCTTGCTGATGGACAATTTTTCTTTTCCTAAACTGCATTCTACATGTAAGGGCTTTTATAGGTATTTACAAAAAGGAAAGAATCAAGCACCTGTCTGATCAATGTCGTCAGGTTGAGTGGAAGCTTGTTGTGTCAAGGAAGATCTCTCTATTAACTCAGCTTCTTTCTGCATTTTGTTGAACATCTTAAGCTCCGCACTCATGGTGTCATCGTCCATATTCATACTCTTAGTAAAACTGTTAAACCAGCCACCAACCTGTTTATTCACTACAGTAAGGGAAAAATAGTAACATCTACAATTATTCAGTAACTAATGGTATGGAAAAGGATCTGTGAGATCTATGAGTGTTAGAAAAGTAACTACAGGGATACACTAGTATCCTAAAATTTCAATTATCAAAATCTTGCAATAATTCCACAGAATTAACTCTTTACCACACAATACCGAGTTTAAACAACCCTGAAAAAGAAGACTTTTGAAAACATTGTGGGAAAAGGAGAAAATGCTGGTAACCAGCATTTTCTCCTTTTCCAACAATGTTTTCTCCCATGTCAAATACAAATTCCATCATTCTGTCACATTTAATTTGTCATCTGCAAATGCTTTCAATTTGGACAAGTCCAAAATTTTATTATTTCATAAAGAGTTAACTAGTGCTCACTTGTTCAAACTAAGATGTGTTTGCAAAAAATTGTGCTGCAGTAGTTCTGATTGCTCATATGAGCTATCAGAACAGCTGGCATCCAACTTTTTATGGGAAAAAAATTCTGATCACATTTCACTGTGGAGACTGATGCACAATAAAATACATGTATCGGCACATATCCTTTGAAAGCAGAACTGATAATATTTCGAACAATATTTCAACTATCTGTACAAAGAAGTAGTTATAAAAATTCTTTATGACCTGTCGGGCTAAAATAAATGAGAAGCGTTTTTATTCCTATTTACAAGACCAAAACACTGAAAGTACAAACAGACGGTGATGGTAGAAATTTGCTAGCAAGTAGGTTTTAACCATGGACCATTGCGTTAGAGATTCACATTCATCTGATAGTTGAAAACATTTTTTTTCTATTGATAACATTATTTTATGACTGTTTTCCATAAAATCATGTATCTAAGCAAATTGTGTGTGGTTTTAGGTGTAAGGAAGTGATTAGGGTATTGTGGCAGTGGTTTGGGGTGTTTTTCGAGTGGTTTGGGGTGTTTTGGGGTGTTTCTCTTACTTATTCATCCAGGATGTAGACATTATAAACTAGGCCAAGTCAAAGCTGCGAGACGAGGCCAATTTCAAATCTAGAGCTTATTCTATGACAATTAACTATGAACTTTATTGCTTGTGAAATTTGCTGGCACAGGTTTTCAATCTGATACCAAGAAAACAAACACTCGAACCATTTACAACCTGTCAATTTGAACCAGTTATTCATACTTACTCATTTTCAACCAAATGCTGACAATTTTTTAGTAAAAATCTGAAGTCAACACTTAGGTTAATTCATACTGTGATGTATGCTTTTTTTCCAAAAGCTTGTATGCCATGTATTTATTTTAGCACCTAATAAAATGAATATGTGTTTTGGTGGCACAAAAATATGGTCTGAAATGAACCCCATCAATTACTGTGTATGTTCCAAATTTGATACTACATGTACATTTAATTACCTTTTCCAAATGAAATTTTCTTTCTAGCAGGAGAGCCGTCTTTAGAAGTGACTGAGCCACTGTCTACACTGTCTTTGTCTGAAGCATCTGACTTTTCATCTAATACTTCTGAGGAGCCCTGTATAAATGTATGGCCAATACTTTTACCTTTATTGGTCAAAGCTTTCGTAATATTTTTACTGAAGATATCACAGTTCTATATCAGTGGGGTAAATTTGGGTAAAAAACACTTAAAGACAATTCCATTGATCCAAAACCATCACTACAAGGGTTAATTCTGGACCTTTAACTCATGACTGGAGACAAAAACTGAGGCTTGTGCAAATTGAAAGCATTTGCAGACAAGCACTTAATTGTGAATTCTAAGAATTTGTCTATGTCAGGGTAAGAAACAATTTCTCCTTTACCCTCAAAGTTTTCAATAGCCTTTTTCTCTCTGAGAGGATAAAATACTGGATTGATTTGTAAAGGTTTTGATAAACAAAAAAACTATTAAAAATTACTAACATAAAAAGTATTTGAAGAAAAAGAAAAATCTCTATCCAACTGTATGGAAAACACTGTAATTTTTTTTTTTTTAAAACAAAATCACAATTTCTCTCATATGGTATTAAACAAAGCAGATCCGAGATTAGACTGCAGGCATTGTGTAGCCAGATCTTGATCTGGGATCTCCACAAAAGAGCTGTAAATGTGCTTGGCTTTGTATAAGTCAAACTTTTATTAATTTTTTATTCCACATGCACAGCATACTTTGAAATGTGTATTAACAATTTGGAATCAGATACCAAGCTTACACATCGGTTTATCCCCAATTAGATAGTTGAAAGTTAAAACAAATTTGAGCCATGCTCTGCCAAAAGGGGGCTTAAAGCATCTCCACTATGCATTATACCAAGCAAGAAATCACATAATTATGGATCCCCAAAATCCATTTTGTATAACAACCAACTGAATCATGAGGTAGACTGGCCCTTTGACATGCAGAAAATTTAAAGATAGCAAAAAGTTTCGACTCGTGTCAGACTGAGCGGACTGGGCAGGCCGACATAGATCAATACTTTTTTTTGCAGATGAATTAAGCCCCCTTTTCACAGAGCATGGCTCATTCTATTTTTTTTTTTTTTTTTTGTTTTTTTTTTTTTTTCCTTTAAGGATAACTTTCAACTTCCTTTGCAAAAATACAAAGATCAGCTTACCTGAAATGCTTTAAAAGCCTGTGATTTCATCTTGATATAAGGGATTTTATTTTGGAAGTCATATCTATAGATCTCCAGTGGTTTTATTGTTGAGTAATGTTTCAGCACCAGTGGTTCAAGTCGGTAAGCCTAGTAAGAATAATTCAGCCCTTTACCACAAGACAAAATTTTAGACTAGTCCAAATTCAAAGCAATTGCAGATGACGATTTCAGTGCGACTCAAATGATGAAATTTGTCTATGAAAGAGTAGAAAACATTGTGGGAAAAGGAGAAAATGCTGGTTTCCAGCATTTTCTCCTTTTCCCACAATGTTTGCAAAAGGCATCTTTCTCAGGGTCATGAAAACCTGGGACTGTTTGGTAAAGAGTTAAAACAAGAAATGTCATAACAGGTGACTTAAACCTTCTACCCGACCACAAAATTTAAGAATTGTCCATACTGAAAGCATTTACAGATGACAATATTAAATTTGGCTCTAATTATAAGATTTATCTTCAAACAAGTGCCAGACATAGCGGGAAAGGAAGAAAATGCTGGTTAGCAGCATTTTCTCCTTTTCCCACAATGTTTTCCAAAACCCTTTTCATCAGGATTGCTGAAATATGAATAATTATTTGGCAAAGGGTTAAAACCTCTTTTAGGTGCTTTGATACAGAAAATAGAATGTTCAGACCTAACATGTATTATGCACATTAATATCAAGGGGAGATAATTCCTTATCACTTGAAGGGACACAGTAAAAAATTTTCCAGCAAATCTAGTTTCTGACAAATATTTGTACAAAGTTATATGCATCATATTATCACAACTGATAGAGGATTCAGCCGCACAAAGTACCAAGGTTAGGTTAGTTATTCTACAATATGTCAGAGTCAAAAGGGAGACAATTTTTCAATGGTTATAGCATAGGCTACTGAAACTCCATTGGTCTATTACCAGACAACGAAATCTTCCTTATCGGACACCATTACTATAAATAGCACATTGGCAACTGCCTCTATATTGTATATAATAAGACAAGGTGTGCAATGAAATCGAAGAAAATTTTTATATTTATAGTAACGGTGTCTGATAAGGAAGATTTCGTTGTCCAGAAATAGACCAATGGAGTTTCAGTGGCCTATGGTTATAGGCTGAAACCTGGCAAAGTTTCAATAATATGACAGCAAAACTGAAAGCGGATTTTTTACACAAATAAACCATGAGTTTATGAATCATGAGTTCTGGGGTAGTTTTTACAGATCGTATCTTCACCAAACATTCACATATTTTCATTCTTCATCAAAAACTCCCAGGTTTTAATGACTGTGAGAAAAATGGCTTTTGAAAACATTGCTTTTGAACAATGGCTTTTGAAAACATTGTGGGAAAGGGGGAAAATGCTGGAAACCAGTATTTTCTCCTTTTTCCAAAATATTTTCTGACCTTGCAAATCTCACTGCTTGATGTACATGTATATATAATTTGTTGTCTATCAATGCTTTCATTTTGGACAAGTCTACAATCTTGTCATATGTTAAAGAGCTAAAGACTGTGAAAGAAAGAAGGCTTTTGAAAACATTTTGAGAAAAGGAGAAAATGCTGGTTTCCTTTTCCTACAATGT
Organism: Tridacna gigas; assembly: GCA_945859785.2. NCBI lineage: Eukaryota > Metazoa > Mollusca > Bivalvia > Cardiida > Cardiidae > Tridacna > Tridacna gigas. Next base: position 8,354,375 of record OX244029.2, on the reverse strand, counting down.
TTTCTAATGTTCGAAGACAAATCATCTTTTGAGTTTGACGGAATTTGTTGTCTGCAAATGCTTTAAATTTTGTCATCTCTAAAATTTTGTTGCTAGGTAAAACGATAAAAATATTTAGCTCACAAATCCTTTACCAAACAAAACTGACTTTTAACGACCTTGAAGAAAGGGGCTTTTGAAAACATTGTGGAAAAAGGGGAAAATGCTGCTAACCAGCATTTTCTCCTTTTCCCACGATCTTTTCGGCTCATTCACTTAGAAATCCAATCATTCTAGTCGCATTTGATTTGTCTACTGCAAATGCTTTCAATTTGAACCGGTCCATGAATTTTCCGTTCGGTACAGAGTTTAACTCTTTACCAAATGACAAAATTTTAGACTGATTTTAAAATGGAAAGCATTTGCAGACAACAAAATAAATGTGACTGAAAAATTGAAATTTGTTTTAAGAAGGGTAGAAAACATTGTGGGAAATGGAAAAAATGCTGGTTACCAGCATTTTCTCCTTTTCCCACAATGTTTTCAAAAGCCTTCCTCCTCAGGGTCATTAAAAGTCGGGATTGTGTGGTAAAGGGTTAAATGACACAAATACAGGATACATACTACTGGATCAGTTGGATGGTAGACATTAAAGAGACGTTTACAGGAATTCTCTGTAACGATGTGGTCCAGAGTTCCTTTCCCCTGTGGACGGATCCCTCGTAAGGCAAGAAATACACCTAGCGGTGAACCCACACAAAACAGGTTTTCCACCTGGAAAAAAATAAACAATATCTATTGTAGGAACTGTTTTGGGTAAAAAATGACCTTAGAATCATGAAACTCCTAAATTACTACATGTTAACCTGTAGTGTTTTCTCATCTTTTACTGCAACCCTCTACCAAATTACCCCATGCTTTAATTCCCCTGATCAAAAAAAGATTTTGAAAACATTGTGGGAAAATAAGAAAATGCAAAAAAAAAAAAAACCCAGCATTTTCTCCTTTTTCCACCATGTTTTTTTTAACCTTCAAATCCAATCATTTGAGCCAAATTTGTCGTCCACAAATGCTTCCAATTTGGATGGGTCTAAAATTCTGTTGTCTTGTAAAAGAATTTATCACATAAAACCTCATCCGGCAGTGTATTAAACCCATGACTTATTTTTGATAATACACTAGTGTATTAGTACCGGAATTTGTACTACTACACAGTTTCGCGGAAAAATGATGTCATTGTTGCTAAGACATATACGCAGAGAAAGTTTTCGATTTTCATGTTTAATACAGACCAAGATATGTAGCGAATGTCTTTTGAATCAACAAAATTGCGGAAATAGGTTGACTTGCCCCCTTTAGAAAATGTTTCATTCTACTTTCGGTGTAAATGTCAAAGAACTATCTACTTGTGTATGTACACATTTGAAACCGAACTACAACTTTAAATATGGACCCGTGAATGTTGTATAGGCTAAAGGTGATGATGAAGGAAATATTTTGCCTGTCATTCATTTCATGTGATAAATAGAATCTCACATTCATGTTTATGTACTATCATTTTTATAAAGCTTGTTGACTAAAATGTATTTGACGCTCGCCTAGGCTCGCGTTATACATTTTTAGTCAACTCGTTTGATAAAAATGATAATACATTAACACTCATGTAAGATCCTCTATTTCTGTTATTTCATTTTCTTTTTCACAATGATTCATTAGCTAGACACTACAGTAGTTTATAATGTACAGAGCTGGTAACCCAGGGACCTTAAAATTTCGTTCCAGCTTTGCCAAGCTCTTGTCACAGACTTATGGTCATCTTCCTACAAAAATTCATTCCTCATAGGAATTCAGCCGGTGGCTTGGACAGAGTGTTGTACAAAGTAATGGTAATAGAAATTCCACAAACACATGGATAGATTGCACTAGATTGATTGATTTTCCTTTTATTTATCATTGCCACTGATTGCCCATATTGACAACGCCCTCTTGAAGACTGTAAGTTATGTTAGGTGGGATAGTGCAAGATACAGGACAAAACCCATCCTAAGTTATGCCTGGTTACAGTGATTTGTTTCCCAGACAGTACAGCAGATTTTTGGTAACCAAGGGATCTAAAATTAAGTTCCAAATAAGCTATTAACCCTTTCCCAAACAAGCCCTGGTTTTCACACGTCTTCAGTACAAGTCTTTTGAAAACACTGTGGGAAAAGGAGAAATTGCTCGTAACAGTGTTTTCTACCCTTTTTGATAACTTTCTGCCATTTTCATCAAATTTGAAATTGTTGTCTGCAAACTCTTTCAATTTGGACCAGTCCAAAATTTGTCGTTTGGGAAAGGGTTAAACTCTTTTTTGTGACTTTGTGATTATCTTTGCTACAAAATTCATTCCTTTCCAACCGCTAAACTTTGTTTTGATGGTGTTTATAATGGGAAACCAGCCAGTGGCTTGGCAAGAGTGTTGTGCAAATTGCTGGTAACAGAAATTCCACAAACCCATAGATAGGTTGTACTGGCCATGATGATGTGACTTATATTATTTTGAACCCTTTACCATTAAATCCAAGTTTTACCCTTGAAAAAGAAGGGTTTTGAAAACATTGTTGCTACAGGAGAAACTGCTGGTGAACAGCATTTTCTCCTTTTCCCACAATGTTTTCTATTCTTTCAAAGACAAGTTCCTTAATTTGAACCACATTTGCTGTGTCACCTACAAATGCTTTGGATTTGGGTAAGTCCAAATTTGTGTCATTTGGTAAAGAGTTAAATAGCCTGAAGCACCAAACAGTCAAACAGACTTCATATAAACTTGAATGATAATCTAGAACAATGAAACTTGATGATAATGACTTGAAAACTAAATGAGAAACAATATCATACCTTAAATTTCAATGGGTTTTGTTTCTTGTGTTGTTTGTCTCGTACAGTTTTCAAGCAGCTTTCCAGTTCTGTCACCCTGGTGTTGATAGGGAAAAGTTATACTGATAAACACCCTAAACTTTGAGCATTGCATATTAAATTTTGAAACAAATTTTTCTGGCATGCTGTATGACAATGCTGGTTGCTAGCATTTTCTCTTTTTCCAACAATGTGTTCAAAAGTTTTGTGTCTCTGCGTCGTTAAAAATCTGGGTCTGTATCCACCAACCATCTTAATCGCAAGATTTTTCTAAATATGAAAGTTATATACTAGTAAGTTCTAACTGGCTAAACCATTTGCTTAGGCCTATCAGGAGTTGTGTAGACTTGTCCAAATTTAAAGCAAATTGCAGATGACAATTAAAATGTGACTCAAATGATGGAACTTCTTGTTCATAGAGTAAAAAACATGGTAGAAAAAGGAGAAAATGCTGGTTACCAGCATTTTCTCCTTTTCCCACCATATTTTCAACTGGTTTCTTCCTACAGGTCGTTAAAACTTAGGTTTGTATCGTAAAGGGTTAATTCTCCAAAATCAACTGCCTAGGATCTAAATTGCCCGCTGGGGTAGCTAAGTGTTTAGCGTATCTGACTCATAACCTGGTGGTTGCCAGTTTGATACCCAGTTGAGCCAAACTTTCATTCCGGAGATCTTTCGCTTCTCACCTCTGATTCATGTGGGAAAAGTAGTCAGAGACATGGAAAGAAAAATGTGTCAGTAGTGGTGTGAGAAAGCCAGGAAACACATGCATAGGTGCACTGACCACCGTGATATGATCTTAGCTGTTAAAACGGCGGTAAACTCCAATACAAACAAGCAAGCAAAGGATCTAAATCAAACACATTTTTATCTTCTCACAAAAACGTGCTTACACCACTTGTTCACACACAGGGCAAATGAAATCGAAATGAGCTTCAGTTGTTTTTGCAGACAGAGGAGATAAAAGATCAGACAGCAAAAAAGCATGCAGTCTGATCTTTGATCGAAGATATAGTAAAAAAAATACCTCAAAAGTGCTCTATCTGGCCTTTATTGAAAATCAGAGATACTAATTTCATTACGCCTTTACCACACAATCCTGACTTTTAACACCCCAACGAAGATGGCTTCTGAAAACATTGCGAAAAAAGGAGAAAATGCTGGTAACAAGCATTTTCTCCTTTTTCCACAATGTTTTCTATCCCATCAGTGACAGAAATCATCATTTAAGCTACATTTACTTTGTCGTCTTTGCAAATGCTTTCGATTTCAAAAACTTGTCATATGATAAAGAATTAAACTGGCACACAGAGTGATAATACCAATACCAGACAAGCTACTATTTACCTTTTCTTGGCTTTTTCTAATTCTTCCAGTAATTCTAAAGAACCTGCTGCCTGTTCTTTCTCTTCTTCCTAAATTATGAAAAACCAATCAAATAACTAGGACTGTAACTCAAGCCTTTACCAAAGAATCCTGAGTTTTACAACCCTGAGAAAAAGGGCTTATGAAAACATTATAGGAAAAAGAGAAAATGCGGGTAACCAGGATTTTCTCCCTTTTCCACCATGTTTTCTACCCTTTCAAAAACAAATAATATCATTGAGTCATATACAATTTGTCACCTGCAAATGCTTTCAATTTGGAAAGGTCTACTGGTACATTTCTGTTGTTTGATAAAGAATCGTGAGTTTTACAGCCCTTTGAAAAAGGGCTTTTGAAAACATTGTTGGAAAAGGTGAAAATGCTTGTAACCAGCACATTCTCCTTTTTTCCCACATTGTTTACTACCCTTTCAAAGAAAAATTTCATCTCAGCCAAATATAATTTGCTGTCTTTGAATGCTTTCAATTTGGACAGGTCTAAAGTTTTGGTGTCTGGTAAAGAGTTGGGTTAACTTAACCCGTTACCACACAACCCTGACTTTTAACGACCCAGCGAAAGAAGCCTTTTGAAAACATTGTGGGAAAAGGAGAAAATGCTGGTAACCAGCATTTTCTCCTTTTCCCACAATGTTTTCTGCCCTTCCCAAAACAACCTTCAATTTTTTAGTTGCATTTATTTCGTCATCTGTAAATGCTTTCAATTTGGACCAGTCTAAAATTTTGTCGTTTGGTAAAGAGTTAACTCTTTATGAAATGACAAAATGTTAGACCAGTCAAAACTGAAAGCATTTGCAGATGACAAATTTACTCAAATTACAGAAGAACAGAAAACAAAGGAAACAACAAAAGATTTTCTTCTTGACAGGATTAAAAGTTTTGTAGGAGAAAAGGAGGAAATACTGGAAACCACCATTTTCTCCTTTTCCAAGACTGTTTTAAAAAGCTTCCTTGGACGTCAAAACATAGGACTGTATGGTACAGGGTTTTAGAAAGACACCCAAAACTAATGTCTTGCATTTCCTGAGTTTCTAGTAAGTAGTTGTACAAAGCCAAAATACAAAACAGGAAAACTTGGAGGACTTTACCAAACAAAAACATGTGGGGCCATACTTTGACAAAAGGGAGCTAATGCATCACTGTGATTAATTATACAAAGCAAGTCGTTACATGATCCAGGATCCTTAAAGTCCATTTTGTCTAATAAATGACTGAATCATGTGGCAAACTGGTCCTTGGACTTGCAGAAAACTAACCAATAGCAAAAAGATTTGGCCCAGGTCAGCCTAAGCAAGGCCAACCTGGATCGATACTTTTTGCAGATGCATTATGCCCCCTTTTCGCAAAGCGTGGCTCATGTCTAAGTTCAAGGGCAGATAAGTCTTTAACCCTTTACCAAAAGACAAATTTTTAGACGTGTCCAATCTCAAAGCATGTGCAGATCGCATATTAAAGGTGGCTTGACCCTTTACCAAACAATCCTGTGTTTTAACCCTTTCCCAAATGACAAATTTTAGACTCTTTCAAATTCAAATCATCAGCAGGTGAAAAATTCTAAATTGGTACAAATGACCTTAAGGTCTCTGATAGGGTAGAAAACATTGTGGGAAAAAGAGAAAATGCTGGTTACCAGCATTTTCTCCTTTTCCCACAATGTTTTCAAAGGCCTCCTTTCCCCGGGTCGTAAAAACCAGGGATTGTGTGGTAAAGGGTTAAGGAACTTGAGGAAAAAGGTTTTTGAAAACATTGGTAACCAGCATTTTCTCCTTTTCACACAATGTTTTCTACCCTCCAAAGCCAAATTTTATCATCTGAACCATGTTCAATTTGTCGTCTGCCAAATCCTTAAATTTGGACTTGTCTAATTTGGTAAAGACTTAAATGATGGAATTTCAATTTCATAGGGCAGAAAACATCGTGGGAAAAGTAGAAAATCTGGTTACCAGCATTTTCTACTTTTCCCACAATGGTTTCAAAAGCTTACTTCCTCTGCGAAGTTCAGAATCAGGATTGTGCAGTAAAGAGTTAACACTTACTGGCATACATCCAAAAAGTTACGGTAGAATAACTCTTTATTAAATGACAATATATCAGATTTGTACAACTTGATTTTTTCTGCAGACGTCAAACTGCAGGCGGCCCTAATGATAGGATTTGTCTTCAAATGGGTAGAAAACACCATTGGAAAAGGGGAAAATGCTGGTAACCAGCATTTCATTCTTTTTCCACTATGTTTTAATTTCTTTCAAAGACTAATCTCATCAATTGAGCATCATTTACCTCTTTAACAAATGACAAAATTTTAGATTCATCCAGATTGAAAGCATTTGCAGATGTCAAAATAAATATGACTCAAAACTGAAACTTGTCGTTTGGAAGGGTAGAAAACATTGAGGGAAAATGAGAAAATGCTGGTTACTAACATTTTCTCATATTTCCACAATGTTTTGAAAAGTCCTATTTTCCGGGGTTGTTAAAAGTCCCGATTGTGCAGTATAGAGTGAATAAATGGATTAAACAATTCATTTATAAAAATTTTTCTAACGTAAAAAGACAGACAGAAAGGTGAACTTACTATTACGGATGAGACAAACTGGTCATAGAGCGTGATAGGGTTCCATCCACACAGTATATCATATGTAATCACACTTCCTGTTAGATATACATTAAAAAGCATTTGTCAGCAAAATCTTTGGCATGGGACATGCAGTAATCTCAATATATACGAGCTCTATTCAAAATATTGGCTGTAAGTGTTGCTGAATCTTGAAATGAACCCTTTACCAAACAAGCATGTATTTCAACGACCCAGAGGAAGGAGGTTTTTTTGAAAACACTGTAGGAAAAGGAGAAAATGCTGATAACCAGCATTTTCTCCTTTTCCTACAATGTTTTCTACTCTTTCAAAGACAAATCCCATCATATCAGCCACATTTAATTCTTTTCTGCCAAGGCTTTCCAATAGGACAAGTCCAGAATTTTGTCCTGTTGGAAAGAATTTAAAGACATTTAACCCTTTCGGAAGGAACAAATTTCAGACTGTATGTCTGCAGACGACATTTTCAAACTTGATACAAATGAACTGATGTTCTCTGATTAGGTAGAAAACATTGTGGGTAAGGAGAAAATGCTGGTTACCAGCATTTTCTCCATTTCCCACAACGTTTTCAAAAGCCTTTCTCCTAAGGGTCGTTATAACACAGGATTGTGAGGTAAAGGGTTAAAGGTGCGATTTCTAGAAATAAACTTTTGCCCTCCTTACATAAATTCAGTCATAGCACGGCCTCAACAAATTTGACAATGTTTTTCCTGGGTTTCAAGAGTAGCAGAATGGAGCTACAATATTTTAGTTATACCAAAGTGACATGTATTCCCTCAGTTTCACACATTCAGTGTGTTAGACTCTACAGTGTCACAATTACTATTATCAATCCTCGAATAGAATTTGGCTGGAATCAAACCTGTCATGCTAGATTTAAATGCCTCTATGTCATGCTAGATTTAAATGCCTCTATGCCATGCTAGATTTAAACGCCTCTATGTCATGCTAGATTTAAAGGCCTCTATGTTATTGACTTAACTACTGTGCTCAGCTAAATTTTGTCCCATGGTAAAGACTTAAGAATATATCAAGCATTACGAGTTGACAAGTTTATTAGAAAAACAAAGGATAATGTGTCTATCATGTACAGGTACATAATACAACATGTAAATGAAGGTTCCTGGTTTACAGTCGATAAATAGTAAACAACATATTAACCCTTATCCTGCTAAATGAGTTAACCCTTTCCCAAACGACAAATTTTGGACTGGTCCAAATTGAAAGAGTTTGCAGACAACAATTTTAAATTTGATGAAAATAGCAGAAAGGTCTCAAAAAGGGTAGAAAACACTGTGGTAAAAGGAGAAATTGCTCGTAACGAGCAATTTCTCCTTTTCCCACAGTGTTTTCAAAAGACTTGTACTGCAGACACGTGAAAACCTGGGCTTGTTTGGGAAAGGGTTAAATAAAACTTTCAAGATGCTAGTAAAAACCCAATTAGTGTTATTTCAAACTTATTTTTGAGAAGAGTATCTCTTTATCAGACAGTGCAGATCCAAGATCAGACCGCATGGTTTGATCCTGAACTACAATGTCTGCTCAAGGTCAACGAGTTATGCTTAGCAGCTATAAGGTCAACTAGATCTGTGTTTCAGACGGAGAAAAACTGCCGCTTGTCACTTTCATCCACATTCATTCATTCACTAGCTTTTTAAAAAAAAAAACCCATTTCTCTCTCCACCACTACATTTTGTATTTACACATACACGCTCGCACCTCGCACCCGCATCTCTCTCTCTCTCTCTCTGTCTCTCTCTCTCTCTGTCTCTTTCTCTCTCTCTCTCTCTCTCTTTCTTTCTTTCTGTCTGTCTGTCTGTCTGTCTGTCTGTCTGTCTGTCTGTCTCTCTCTCTCTCTCTCTCTGTCTCTCTCTCTCTCTCTCTCTATACAACAAATCAAGCATTCCTCCTTACCAAGAGAATGAGCAACTATTGAGACCTTCCCTCCATTTGGTTCAAAGTATGGATGTCTTTCACAAAACATGTCATACAGGTGATTCAACTCAAGTTCTAAACTTTTGGTTATCTGTAAAACAAATAAAAGAGAATCACCAGGCATATGCCTTTTTAAACCTGAACCCATGACCACACAATCCTGGATTTTTAAAGGCCCTGAGAAAAAAACCTTTTGAAAACATTGTGAGAGGAGAAAATGCTGGTAACCAGCATTTTCTCCTTTTCCCACAATGTTTTCTTTCATATCAAAAACAAATTTGGACCACCTTTAATTTCTCATCTGCAAATGCTTTCAATTTGGACCAGTCCAAAATTTTATCCGTTGGTGAAAAGTTAAAATGGAATTATTCATCAAAGTAAAAAGATGCCTATATTACATTTTGAAGGCTGTATTGAAAAAATTATTTCACAAAGCAGCCAACAGAGAAGATTCAAGATCGGACTGCATGTTCTGTGCAGTTAATCTTAATCTTCACTGTCCACAGAGGGCAACTGAATTTATGCACCTTATTGGTAAAGCCTTTACCAAACAATCTAGTGACTTTTATGACCATAAGGAAGAAGGCTTTTAAAAACATCATGGGGAAAGGGGCAAATACCAATTGTCAGTATTTTCTCCTTTTCCAACAATCTTTTTTACCTGTTTAACCATTCCAAATCCCAAATTCAAACGACCCTGAGGTAGAAGGTTTTTGAAAACATTATGGGAAAAGGAGAAAATGCTGGTTACCAGCATTTACAAGCATTTTCTCCTTTTCCCACAATGTTTTCTGTCCTTTCAAAGACGAATCCCATCATTTGAGTCATGTTACATTTGTTGTCTACAATTGCTTTTAAGTTGGACATGTCTGAAATTTTGTTGTTTAGAAAGAACTGAAGACAAATCTCATCATGTTAGTGACAATTACTATGCAAAATGCTTCTAATATAGATAATTGTAAAATTTTGCTGGCGGGTAAAGAATAAATAAAGTCCACCCACACACACTTTCTGTCTTCCTCCTTTCTACTCTATATTCATCAGTTTAGGAATTACCTCCAGCACAATTTTTTTTTCGTCTTGCAGAAGAATGCTTTCAAAAGTATGGTGGCAATAGGATAAACCATTTGTTGCAAGGAATTTTCCTTTTTGCCACAAGTTTTTCATATAATTATACAAGATTCATGCATTCACTCTTTAACTGCATAATCCAAAATTTTAACGATCCTGACTGAAAAGGCTTCTGAAAACAATGTGGGAAAAGAAGAAAATGCTGGTAACCAGCATTTTCTCCTTTTCCCACAATGTTTTCTAACCATTCAAAGACAAATTCTATCATTGAGCCACATTTAAATTCTCGTCTGCAAATGCTTTGAATTTGGATAAGTCTAGTGATTGATTGTATGATGTTTAACACCATTTTCAACATTATTTCAGTTATGTTGTGGCCACCAGTGCACTTATCCATGCTTTCCTGGAGTTTCGCTTAACACTACCATGCAAAGTATTCTTTCCAAGCCCCTGGCTGCTTTCGCAAATAAACATCATCGAAACAATGGTCAGTGGTGAGAGAGAAATGAATCATGTCAGAATGACTATTACCAATCCTCGTAAAGAAATTCGCTGAGCTGGGATAGAACCAGCGACCTCCTGTTTTCAAGTCCTGTGTGCTGCCAACTGAGCTACCAGGGCTTGGCTTGGATAAGTCTAAATATTTTGTCATCTGGTAAAGAGTTAAGAATTAATTCAGTAGCAAAAGTAATTTCAACTCTTCACCAAACGGCAAAATTTCAGACTGGTCCAAATTGAAAGCATTTGCAGATGACAAATCAAAAGTGGCCCAAATGACGAAATTTGTCATTGATAGGTTAGAAAACATTGTGGGAAAAGGAGAAAATGCTGGTTACCAGCATTTTCTCCTTTTCCCACAATGTTTTCAAAAGGCCTCTTTCTCAGGGTTGTTAAAAGTCAGGATTGTGTGGTATAGGGTTAAATCGATCCACAAAACATACCTCTGCTCTGTACAGCGGACTAGTATAATACAAAATATCCATTGCACTTGCATTGAGAATGTTTCTGATGCCTCTCATCCTTTGAGGAGTAAGGGTTTCGACAGTGTCTACAAATTAAGGAAGAAAATAATCATAAATGAGCCATGCTCTGTGAAAAAGGGGTTTAATTCCTCTGCAAAGAGTATCAACCCTGCATTTTCTCCTTTTCTCACTATGTTTTTTACTTGATTAACTCTTTACCAAATGACAAAATTTTAGACTGGTCCAAATTGAAGGCATTTGAAGACAACAAAATAAATGTGACTGAAAAGTTGAAATTTGTTTTGGGGAGGATAGAAAACATTGTGGGAAAAGGAGAAAATGCTGGTTACCAGCATTTTCTCCTTTTCCCACAATGTTTTCAAAAGGCTTCTTTCTCAGGGTTGTTAAAAGTCGGGATTGTGTGGTAAAGGGTTAAAGGCATCTTTCATCCTTTGAGCCACCTTTGATATGTCGTCTGCAATTGCTTTGAATTAGGACAAGTCTAATATTTTTGTCGTCAAGTAAAGAGTTAAACCCTCTTGTGCTAGTGTGCAGCCCATATGCTATATGTAATTCAATAGTCTTTTCATTGGTAGACAAAGGCAACAGCTGCTGATTAGTTATACTGGTAGTTTGTTTATATAATGTTTCTTTGCTTTGCTTACAACCCTCTGTAGACTATTTTCATCATCTTACTGCTGATCACTTTTGAAAATTGTGAGAAATTGCTCAAAATGAGCAATTTCTCCTTTTGCCACAATATTCACAGATATATTCACATATAAAACTTTAATTCATGTTGATAGTCCAATTTTAAAAGGAAGTTTTCAAAAATGTCTCCTGCATACTTGTTTCATGTGGTTATGAGCTAGTTGTAGGACAATCTTGTTTATGTTCAACTCTTTACCACACAATCCCGACTTTTAATGACCCTGAGAAAGAAGCCTTATGAAAATATTGTGGGAAAAGGAGAAAATGCTGGTAACCAGCATTTTCTCCTTTTCCCACAATGTTTTCCACCTTCCCAAAACAAATTTCAATTTTCAGTCACATTTATTTTGTCGTCTGCAACTGCTTTCAATTTGAACCAGTCTAAAATTTTCTCGTTTGGTAAAGAGTTAACTCTTTACCAAATGAAAAATTTCTAGACTTGTCCAGATTGAAAGCATTTGCAGACAACAAAATAATTGTGACTCAAAAATTGAAATTTGTTTCGGGAAAAGTAAAAAACATTGTGAGAAAAGGAGAAAATACTGGTTACCAGCATTGTCTCCTTGTCCCACAATGTTTTGAAAAGCTTTCTTCCATGAGGTTGTTAAAAGACAGGGTTTGTTGTAAAGGGTTAACCCAAACAATCACAAGTTCTAATGACCCTAAAGAAGAAGGCTTTTGAAATCATTGTGGGAATAGGACAAAATTCATCAATTATTCTGAAGAACAGTCTTCGTTTCATTCTGAAGATTTTTTTAAATTTGAAAGTAACACAACTTCTGACTGGCTTAACAATTTGATTTAGCCAATCAGAAGATGTGTTACTTCTTAAATCTAGAATTGGACTGGCATTTCCTTCTTTTCCCACAATGTTTTTAACTCTTCTAAAGTCAAAAACCATTTAATTAGTCCTGTTTGATTTGTTGTCTACAAAATGCTTTCCATTTGCAAGGGTACAAAATTTTGTTGTCTGGTAAACAGTTAGCCCTTTACCGCACAATCCTGAGATTTAACAACCCTAAAGAAGAAGGTCTTTGCAAAAAGTTGTAGGAAAAGGAGAAAATGCTGGTAACCAGCATTTTCTCCTTTTCTCACAATGTATTCTACTGTTTCAAAGACAATTTCCAGTACTTCAACCACCTTTATCATCTGACAATGCTTTCAATTTGAATGAGTCAAATTTTTTTTTCATCTGGTATAGAGTTCACCCTTTCCCAAACAAGCCCTGGTTTTCACGTGTCTGCAGTACAAGTCTTTTGAAGACACTGTGGGAAAAGAAGAAATTGCTCGTAATGAGCAATTTCTCCTTTTCCCCCAGTGTTTTCTACCCTTTTTGATAACTTTCTGCCATTTTCATCGAATTCAAAATTGTCGTCTGCAAACTCTTTCAATTTGGACCAGTCCAAAATTTGTCGTTTGCAAAAGGGTTAAAGGATTGACTATAGTATGTAAATCTCTAGTTTGCAAATGTTACAGGTGTTAGCTGTATGTTATTTAAACGCTTTACCAAATAATTCTGTGCTTAAAGTCTTTACCAAATGACCAAATTTCATACATGTCCAAATGGAAAGCATTTGCAAACAACAAAATAAATTTTACTCAAAAATTAAAATTTGTTTTGGGGAGGGCAGAAAACATAGTGGGAAAAGGAGAAAATGCTGGTTACCAGTATTTTCTCCTGTTTGCAAAATTTTTTTAAAAGCTGTCTGTCTACGGGATTGTATGGTAAAGGTTTAATGACTGAAGAAAAAAGGCTTTTGAAAACACTGTGGGAAAATCAGTAAATGCTGACCAGTAACCATTTGACTATCTTGAAAATGAATCTAATCATCTGATTAACATTTGTCATACCGAAATGCTTTCAATTTGGACAAGTCAGAAATTTTCTCATTTGGTAAAGAATTAACCTTTTACCACACAATTCCGAGTTTTAACGACCCTGAGAAAGAGGCCTTTTGAAAACATTGTGGGAAAATGAGAAAATGCTGGTAACCAGCATTTTCTCCTTTTCCCACAATATTTTCTATCCTGTCACAGGCAAATTCCATCATTTGAGTCACATTTAATTTGTCGTCTGCAATTGCTTTCAATTTCGACAATTTTAAAATTTTGTTCTGTGGTAAAGAATTAACAGGTATTATGAATCAACAGAATCCTCCCATAACATAAGATTATGAATGTCTAAGCTAACAAATATCTCTGTCCAACATAAAGTCTGTTTTCAGCTGTATCTTTGTCAAAAATTGTCAAGTGTTTAACAAAGCTTTCATTATTATTTCAGTTACCGTTATACCACAGTAGCAAGTCATTTGTTCATGTAATTCCTGGCTTTCACCTGCACCAGGCTGATGCCATGCCAATGGATACTTGCACAAAAACCTATGTTTCAGAGGAGTATCAAGTCCAAAACATCTGAATCAAGGAACATCAAATGAAAAATTAAATTGAACAGAATTAACTCTTTAACCCTTTACCAAACCATAAAATTTTAGACAAGTCCAAATTGAAAGCATCTGCAAAAGACAAAATAAATGGGACTCAAAAATTGAAATTTGTTTCCGGAAGGGAAGAAAACATTGTGGGCAAAGGAGAAAATACTGGTTACCAGCATTTTCTTCTTTTCCCACAATGTTTTCTAAAGCTTTTTTTCTCAGGGTCATTAAAAGTCGGGAATGTGTGGTAAAGGGTTAACAGATGACAAAATTTACAAATTGTCTGTTATACGTTGGAAGCATTCTGCAGGCAACAATTTCACTCTTTACCACACAATATCAAGTTTTAACAACCACAAGAAAAAGGACTTCTGAAAACATTGTGCGAAAAGGAGAAAATGCTGGTCACCAGCATTTTCTGCTTTTCCCATAATGTTTTCTACCATTTCATATAAAGTTTCATCATTTTAACTACATTTAATTTGTCGTCTGCACATACATGTACTTTCGATTTGGACAAGTCAAAATTCTGTCAATTGACAAAGAGTTATGGTAAATGTGGTTCACATGAACTATCATTTTTGTCTTTCAGGGGGCAGAAAACATTGCTAGGAAAGGAAAATTACTGGTTACCAGCATTTTTTCCTTTTCCTATGATGTTTTAAAAAGCATTCCTCCTCAAGGTACTACAAACCAATGACAGTTTAGGAAGGAGCTGGCTACATCTTTTTCTTACCTCCATCCAGCTTCAGTGAAGATCTCCATTCCACAGGGAGAAACTCTGCCCGCTCGTTCATCTGATGTTCAAAGTTAGGGAAGAGTTTATTTTTCACATGATGGACTCTCTCTCTCATCCTGTGTTATAATCAGGAATAAAGTTCATTTTAGCTCATCAACCCTTGAGCAGCGAAGCACTGTAAAAGGTGTATTTGTAGACAGTACAAATGTACAAAAATATCAAACTGCCTTTAGTGGACAGAGCAAGATTTGTGCAGTCTAATCTTGGATCTACACTGCCTGCTACTGTATAAAATATTCTTGTAATAACAACCTTGAAATTGCAATGCTTTGGGCTTTTTTCCACATGGAATAGGTCTATTTACCTTAAAAAGCGATGCTTTTAACCCTTTACCAAATGACAAAAAAATTTAGACTGGTCCAAATTGAAAGTACTTGCAGACAATAAATTTAATATTACGTAGATTAGGAAATAAATGTTTGAAAGGTTACAAAACATTGTGCGAAAAGGAGAAAATGCTGTTTACCAGCATCTTCTCCTTTATCTACTATGTTTTCAAAAGTCCTTTTTCTTGGGGTCATTAAAGCTCAAGTTTGTGTGGTAAAGGGTTAATAAGAAATCAATAAACTAATCACAAATGGTGTATTGTTCTTTTTCAGCAATTTCATCATTTTCCCAGTGTATTCTTGTATAATAGATGACAGTCATGTCAAATTTGCATGGGGGAAAATGCTTAACTCTTTACCAAACGACAAAATTTTAGACTTGTCCAAATTTAAAGCATTTGCAGATGACAAAGAAAATATGACTCAAAAATTGAAATCTATTTTGGAAAGGATAGAAAACATCGTGGGAAAAGAAGAAAATGCTGGTTACCAGCATTTTCTCGTTTTCCCACAATGTTTTCAGAAAGCCTCTATTTCAGGGTCGTTAAAAGTCGGGTTTGTGTGGTAAAGGGTTAATTTCCAAGGACTTTTATAAAGGGCAATGTACATACCAAGTTAACTCTTTACCACACAATCCCGACTTTTAACGACCCTGGGGAAGAAGCTTTTTGAAAACATTGTGGAAAAAGGAGAAAATGCTGGTAACCAGCATTTTCTCCTTTTCCCATAACGTTTTCTACCCTATCAAGGACAAATCGCATCATTGGAGTCACAGGGAAATTGTCGTCTGCAAATGCTATCAATTTGGACGGGTCTAAAATTTTGTCATGTGGTATAGAGTTAAGTCATCAAATAATTATGGATCCACAAAATCCATTTTGTCCAACAAATGAGTAAGCCATGCAGTAGACTGGTTCTTCGACATGAAGAAAATTTAGCAATAGCAAAATGTTTGGACCCAGGTTAGCCTGTGACAACTACACAGGCTGACCTGGGTTTGTACATCTTGCAGATGCATTAAACCCCCTTCTTGCAGAGCATGGCTCATATTACATGTATTTCAAAACTACAGCTAAAAACTTCTGACAAAATGAGATCTACACCATACAAATGAACATTTTTTTCTCTCTGCCACAATATCTGATACAATCACTTTCTGGGCAATATCTTGACCCTTTATCGCATGATCAAATGTCTTTTAAAAGCAACGAATAACAAAAAATTTAAAATTCAAAATCTGTCCATCTTGAACCCATTCTCAGACAACAAATTAAATGTGGCCCCAATAATGTGATTTGTCTTTTAAAAAAAGAAGAGTAGACAACATTATGAGAAAAGGAGAAAATGCTGGTTACCAGTACTTTCTCCTTTTTCCCCAATGGTGCAAAAGCTTCTCCTTTAGGGTCGTGACAATACATGATTGTTTCACAAATGGTTACAAGGTTACGACTACTTACTCTTGCGTACATCTAACTATATGACTACTATCCATCTTCTGACCAATTCCATGAACAACAAACACGAGATGTGAGATATCTGCGGGTTTGTCCTCCATCACAGCCTCATAACAAAAACCTCTGTGAAGGCGTGAACCGGCTAAAACAATCAAAGAATTAACCCTTTCCCAAACAAGCCCTGGTTTCACGTGTCTGCAGTACAAGTCTTTTGAAAAAAACACTGTGGGAAAAGGAGAAATTGCTCGTAACGAGCAATTTCTCCTTTTCCCACAGTGTTTTCTACCCTTTTTTGAGACCTTTTTGCCATTTTCATCAAATTTAAAATTGTCGTCTGCAAACTCTTTCAATTTGGACCAGTCCAAAATTTGTTGTTTGGGAAAGGGTTAAAGCGATGGGAGCGAAAGTAAAGGTAACCATAATTTTACGATTACAACACAAGTAAAATTCTTTACTTCCAAAGAGCAGGCAGCTTCATAAAACCTATTAAAAGCAATCGCTCATTTTCCAACAACTATTCAACTATTGGGGTGAATTTACCTTTTACCAAACAATCCGTTTTTTTAACTCTTTACCACACAATCTAGAGTTTTAATGGCCCTGAAGTAGACAGTAGAAAACATTGTTGGAAAAGGAGAAAATGCTGGTAACCAGCATTTTATCCTTTTCCAATAATGTTTTCTAGCCTATCAAACACAAATTCCATAATTTAAGCCCCATTTAAATTGTCAACTGTAAGAGCTTCCAATTTTGCCAAGTCTACAAAATTTTGTCATGTGATAAAGAGCCAATGACCCTTTCAGAGAAAGAAATTGCCCATCATTTGAGTCACTGTATTCAGTATGTCATTTGCAAAATACTTTCAAAATTTGTCATCTGGTAAATAGGGAACACAGTGGAAAAAATTACAAAGAAATTCCAAAATTGCCATTCAAAAAGTAGACAAAAGTCAGAATAAAATTACCTTTTTATGTGCCTTAATGCTTGACAAAATACTGGGTAACCCTAAAATCAAATCTTACTAATATCAATTTGTATTTAATACTATTCTTTTCTTCAAATATTTACAATGAATATTATATTCAAAATTTGAAATGACAAGGGTATTCCCTGTTTCAATTGTGCTCAAAATCAAAGTACTTACAATGCTGTACTCCCAGCTTACTGCCAACCGCACGAAAAAATCTAGATGAAGTTGATTCACTGAACAAAAATACATCTCTAGGGGTGTACCATTCTAAATAAAACTCTTTGAACCTTATGTTTAACAGGGCTGAAACAAACAATGTTGCTTGGTCCATTTCTGTGCAATCTTAAAACCTACCAAACACTTCCACAAATACCTCTTTACCAGACGGCAAAATTTTAGCCTTGTCCAAATTCAAAGCATATGCAGACGACAAATTAAATGTTACTTATAAGATTAGAATTTGTCCTTTTATATGTAGAAAACATGGTGGGAAAAGGAGAAAATGCTGGTTAACAGCATTTTCTCTTTTTCCCACAATGTTTTCTAAAGCCGTCTTTCTCAGAGTTGTTAAAAGTTGGCATTATGCCATATGGGGTTCATCACTGTTATTATTTGATGGAAAGGAAACTATCACTTTTTGACAGAGTGAAAAACAAATGGCATTCGCTACTTTTTCTACAATACGAGAAATGCTGTCATTTTCAGAGGCACAAAAATGTTGTGTTTGTACAGAAATTAATTTGGGCTGTAGAAACCTTTCTAATGAAATAAAATCTTGATACATGTAATTTGGATAATAATAGTATATAGACGAAATAACTCAAAGTAATTGGATCACATAAAATATATATAAGAGCCATCCTTTGGCAAAAGGGGGCCTTATGCATCTCTGTGATGCATTGCACCAATGAAGCCATCACATAATTATGGATCCATAACAGCCACTTTTTTAACAACTGACTGAAGCATGAAGTAGATTGGTCCTCAGACATACAGAAAATTGACCAATAGTGAAAAGTTTCTGCCCAGGTCAGCCTGCCCAGACTGTGCAGGCTGACCTGAGTTTATACGTTTCCCAGATGCATTCAGCCCCATTTTCACAGAGCATTGTTTATTTTATGTAATTTGTTTATTTAATCCAAAGTGCACTGAATTAATGAAATAAGAGTTTTTCAAATTTTAGGAAAGACATCTGAAATATTGTCAACTCAAAATCGTTTTGGCCAGAATGTGCAACAAAGTAGTGGACAGTATAGATCCAAGATCAGACTGCACATTCTATATAGTCTTTACTTTGATCTACAGTCTCTACAAACACATCTTAGGTTGATTCTAGCCCTTTATAGGATAAGGCCCACTAGCTGCCAGAAGTAAACAATTTGTGGTCAAACTGCAGGCAAATTTAATTCTTACTATTTAACTCTTCACCATACAATCGCAAGTTTTAACAACCCTAAAAGGCAAGACTTTTGAAAGCATTGTGGTAAAAGAATGAACTAGCATTTTCTGCTTTTCCAACAACGTTTTCTACCATATCAAATACAAAAATCACTATTCAAGTTATACTTAATTTGTTGAAGCTTTCAATTTGCTCCAGTCCAAAATTTTGTCATTTGGTAAAGAGTAAAGGTATGGATAGCACTATGAGTATGACAATGTTCTACAGTACAGTCTGTCAAAGTTCCAGTTGCTGGCAGAATAATGAATTTTAAAACTAGAATTAAAGTTGCCACTTCAATTCCATTCATAAAATTCATTTTTGACTCCCAAAACTGTTTACTTTTGGCCCCTTAAGGATGTTTAAAAGTCACTCAAAACTTGAGACACCACTGTCATCTTAATAATTATGTACATTTAAAGTCTAATAACAATCCTGCAGAAAAAATAGGAGAAAAGAATCTAAAAAGCCAATCAGATAGAAATTACGAAACTAGATCAATGAAAGACAACTACCAATTTTCTGGCCTTTGTCTGTTAGCATTGGTGATTCATCTATTCGTTTACCAAGAAACTTTCCTAGATATTCCGTTTCTATTTGCTTTGCATATCCCTCCTCCACTGGCTGCCATGAACCATCATAGAACCAGGTACCTCTGAGAATGGTGTAAGTGTCACCTGAAAAGAGAAAAAAAACTTGTGTTGGGAATCAATGTGATAATGGGGATTACTACTGATAATGAAAAATACTTAACCCTTTATCACACAACAAAAATGTAGTGTTGTTCAAATTGAAAACATTTGCAGACGACAATTTAAATGTAGCTCAAATGATGGAATTTGTCTTTGACAGGCTAGAAAACATTGTAGTTAAAGGAGAAAATGCTGGTAACCAGCATTTTCTCCTTTTCCCAAATTGTTTTCAACAGACCTTTTTCTCAGGGTCATTAAAACTTGCATTGTTTGGCAAAGGTTAACTTGTCATCAATTTACTATTTACTCTTTACCACACAATCATATGTTTTGACGACCCTAAGGATGAAGGTTTTTGAAAATATGGTGGGAAAAAGAGAACCAGCATTTTCTCCTTTTTCAGTCATATTTTCTATCCTATCAAAGACATTTGAGCTGTATCTGCCATGTGCAAATGCTTTCAATATCGACAAGTCATAATGTGGAAGAAGAGGCATTTGGAAATCATTGTGAGAAAAAGAGAAAATGCTGGCAACCAACATTTTCTCATTTTCATACTATATATTTTCTGCCCTTCAAAGACCAAAAAAAACATTGTTAGAGTCCCACTTAGTTTGTCACTTGCCAGTACTTTTTAATGAGTCCAAAATTTTGTTGTGTTGCAAAACATTTATTAACCCTTTACAACACAATCCTGACTTTTAACAACCCTGATGAAGAACACTTTTGAAAACATTGTGGGAAAAGGGGGAAATGCTGGTAACCAGCATTTTCTCCTTTTCCCACAATGTTTTCTAATCTATCAAGGGCAGATTTCATCATTTTGGCTACCTTTAATTTGTCGTCTGCAAATGCTTACAATCTGAACCAGTCTAAAATTTTGTCGTTTGGTAAAGGGTTAAATAAAATGAAGAAGGAAGTACCTGACCAATAAACTGGTTTACACGAGTAATTTGAGACATCTACTTCATACAGTCCACCCCGTACTAGAATGACATCTAACGCAGCCGCCTCATCCTCCGACACCTCGTAGAGCTGTACCCTGTATCTACATTCTATACGCAAAGAGTCATATCCTATAAAAGCAGTCCATTTCTTATCTCCATCTTTCTTGTAAAACCACCTTACTTCTTCCGGTTGTAATTTATCAACAAATTCCTTTTTGGGATAAAGATATTTTCTTGTAACTGGGGGAGTACTCGGTGCTGAAATGCTTTGATCACTTTCTATTTCATCAAATGAATCGGAGTTGATCAAGGAATCCAAGGATGGATAGACCCGTCCATGGCCTTCTTGTGGACTAGATGCGCAATCGAATTCCACATTGATTCCATCTGCAGGTGCAGAAAAATTGTTCATGATTCACAATCCTATGCTGGTAGTGTCATAAGTGAGATTTGTATCATGTTTGCTAAAATGATCGTGTGACACGTTTGACAGCCACTTCTGTTATCGATTTGAACTTTGAACTCGAAGTTGGAAGATTGGAATACCACTGTTATTTTCGAAGTACATATGTATCAGAGTTGCTATTGGTTTGAAAATTGATATAAATATAAATTCATTATATTTTAAATAACTAATTATTGTGTGGATGGCTTGCAAGGATAAGTTGTTCCATTAGTTGTAGGAATACGAACTTAATGCTTGGGAGTTAGGTATTAAGGGGAGATAAATAAAGAAATCTCGTGTCTATTTTTAGAAAAGATGAGTAATTTCCTAACAACAAACTGACTCGCTTGAAAAAAATTCTCAGGTAGGTCGATAATGGTTCCCAGCTTGTACCAATATTTACCACGCTTTCAGTGTGAACCAGGTAGCCAATATCCAGGTGACAAAACCGACGACCATTTTGAAGTCAAATTGGGACAAATTTAATTATCGGCTGGATAAAAGACTAAGATTTGCTATAGGGAGAGCACAGCAATTGAAGAAACATGAAATAATCTTTAGATTTTGCCACAATTTAAGACTGTCTACATTTGATTCACACCTGTCGCAGGTAGACAAACAAAAATGACAATGTTTGCAAAGAACAGATTTGAACTTCAAAACTAGGAAGTGTTTGTATGACAAAAATCATAATGATGTTGCGACTGACTTCAGGTTTCCGTATGCTTAATTTCGTGTTAATATTTATGTTTTTCCTGAAAGAGGCTGATTCACAGCAGTTGATTACGCCCCCACCTTACAGCGATACTCCAACAGAAGCAAATGGTCGACTGTACAACGTTCATTACCTACCTGACAATTGTTTGAATCCATGGATTATGGCCCAAGAGGAGTTTGGAGGAGGTGGCATTATATTGAAGAATCAGCGCAGAGTACTGATGCAGAAATATGGACCGTACAATGTCCAAGGAAACATAGAAGTCGATCCCAAAAGTTGTCTGGTGATTATGCCAGGAACTGAGATGTACTTCAATCCTGGATATGGGATCATTGTGAATGGAACTCTGATAGCCAGAGTGAGTTTGTTATCATCATAGTTTGGTATCAGTATAACTGTTTCCCAAATAACAATTTTTAGACTCTTTAGAATTTAAACCATCCGCTAAGGACAAATTAAAAAATGGTAATTGTAAATGGATGTTCTTTAAAAAGGTAGAAAACACTCTTGGGAAAAAGGGAAAATGCAGGTTATCGGCATTTTCTCCTTTTTCCACAATGATTTCAGAAGGCTCCCTCAGGACAGTAAACATTTGAGATAATTTGGTAAAGGGTTACAGTACATATAATTACCTGAAATTCCTTTCAGAGTTCGAAAAATCTATTTGTCGGCTGGTATTGACGAGTAAAAAATGGGTCTGGACGAGTAACATTTCCTAAGCAATTGTCCAACAGGACTAGTAGCTTTTCTAAGGACAGATCAAGAAAAACTATTGGCTCCCCACAAAATATCGG
Organism: Tridacna gigas; assembly: GCA_945859785.2. NCBI lineage: Eukaryota > Metazoa > Mollusca > Bivalvia > Cardiida > Cardiidae > Tridacna > Tridacna gigas. Next base: position 8,331,826 of record OX244029.2, on the reverse strand, counting down.
TGGCAGATGTCCGTACAGTACAAATTAAAACAACAAAGCACCGATCCTTTAAGGCTTTATTTGTCTGCAACACTGGTAAAATGGATGTGATTTTTTACATTGCGGATGTGTGATGTCCATAATTAGGATTGAATCTCGGGTTTCCAGGTTACAAACCTTACACCTTACCAGTGAGGCACACAGGACCTCACCGTGATATTAATCTATACCAAACAGTCTTAAATTTTAAAGAACTTGGGCAAAGGCCTTTTGAAAACACTTTGGAAAAAGGTGAAGATGCTGTTAATAACCAGAATTATCTCCTTTTCCCTCAATGATTTTTTCTCTTTCAGAAACAAATTTTTTAGTGTTTGAGCCACATTTAATTTGTTGTCTGCAAATGCCGTTAATTTTAACCAGTCTTGAATTTAGTCATTTGTTAAAGAGTGAAGTAAAGGATTAATAAGTTTTTATTTTGTCTGCTACAGGGTAGTTATCTGCCAAACCAGCGCATATTGATGACAAAAAATCCGAACATCAGTAATATCATTGGACCAAGCAGTCCATGGCCAGATGATGCCAGACTTGTAGATGGCAATACCACTCAGGATGGTAGACTGGACCTGCTGTATAAAGGGAAGTGGAGGGGAGTATGTACAAACTATAACAAGTAAGTTGAATCCTTCTTATTTCATAGAGTAGAACCCTTCAAGTTAAGCCATGACCAGACGGCAAAATTTTAGCCTAATCCAAAGCGAAAGCATTTGCAGACGACAATTTCATTGTGGCTCAAATGGTGCAATTTTTCTTTGATAGGGTAGAAAACGTGGGAAAAGGAGAAAATGCTGGTTACCAGCATGTTCTCCTTTTCCCACAATGTCTTCAAAGGTCTTTTTTGTCAGGGTTGGTAAAATTCGGGATTGTGTGGTAAACAGACAAGGCTTTCAGTTCTCATTTTCGTTTCCAATTAAGGGGTTAGTTAATAATTTGGCTAGTTTACAGGCTTCATTTAGATTCCAATAATATAGTGCTGTCTCGCAAGACTTGTTCATTTTCTTACCATACATGCACAAGAGTGCTCAAAGAGAGATAACCCTATCAGACTGGCGATTACAAGTATTACACATCTGTTAAAATGGCATCTTCAAGAACTTGATAGATTAACCATTTACCATACGATCTTGAGTTTTAACAACCCTGAGGATAAAGCCTTTTGAAAACATTGTGGGAAAAGGAGAAAATGCTGGTAACCAGCATTTTCTCCATTTCCCACAATGTTTTCTACCCTATCAAAGAAAAGTTGCACCATTTGAGCCACATTGAAATTGTCGTCTGCAAATGCTTTCGATTTGGACAAGACTAAAATTTTGTCATCTGGTAAAATGGGTTAACTTGAAGGGTTCTACTTTCTAGCGAATCAAAAAAAATCACAGTACTTGAGCCAGATTGAAATTGTAATCTGCAAATGCTTTCAATTTGGAAGGGTCTAAAATTTTGTCGTGTGGTAAACAGTTAAGAAGTTGACACGTTACATAACTTAACTCTTTACCAGACAATAAATTTCAGTTTAGTTTGAATTGAAACCCTTTGCAGACGACAAATAAAAAGCGGCTAAAATGATGGAAATTGTCTGTAAAAGGATAGAAAACATTGTGGGAAAAGGAGAAATGCTGGTTACCAGCATTTTCTCCTTTTCCCACAATGTTTTCAAAAGCCCTCTTCCTCAGGGTCGTTAAAATTTGGGATTATGTGGTAACAGTGGTATAGGGTTAAAAGAGCCACAGGACCTGGTTTGAGTTTGGTTTTCTTTGCATTATTAATTATGGGTAAAGTAACACAGTATTTTCAGTTGAGTGTTCACCACACAATCCCAAGTTTTTGCGACCCAGAGAAAGATTTTTGAAAACCCTAGAGCTGGACCAATGTTAATTTGTTCCAATTTCAGTGCACTTTCAATATGACAGAATCCAAAATTAGTGGTTTGGAAAAGAGTTATCATTTCGTACTAAAGAACCTCTCTATTTTCATTACAACCGTTGTGAAGGAATACCTTGCTATTGAGAGAAATTCTCAAAAACAGGAAAAAATTGATTGGTTAAAATGAATTTTTAAAAAAATTCATTGGTTGAATATAAGGAAAAATATGATTCCTGTATTTTTTTTTTTTATTCAGTCAAATACCACAGAGTGTTGCTCTGGAAAATGGGGATTTAATGCATTTTTGTAATGCACTATATAAAGTGAGTTGTCTGATAATATGCAACCTTCTTTTTAAAAACTGGCCTAACCATGAGGTGGAATGCAGAAAATTTAACAATAGCAAAATGGTTCAACCCAGGTCAGCCTGTATGGACTGTGTAGGTTGACTTGTGTCAGTACTTATCGCAGGTGCATTTACCCGCTTTTCACAGAGCATGGCTCACTTTTTTTCAATACATTGCCCCAGTAGTAGTATCTACCATGCCTTTTATCTCAGTGATAATGTACCAGAGCTCCAGATAAGAGGGAGTGATGGCATTCTAAATCCATTATTTCTTTTCCAAACCCTATGATGAGGGTACTCATTACAATCGTCTCAATGAGACGATTCTAATGAGTACCCATAACATAGGGTTTAGTGGAGAATAATTAATATTTTCAATTTTAAAATCAAAATCACTTCCTCAAGTTAGAGGTCTGATGTACATTTCTAGTTAACCAGGTGATATAACTTTACAGTAAGTTTCATTCATGGCTTGGCCACAGTTCTTTCCAGGGAACAGGATTATATTGATGAATGTTGTTGAATTTTGGGTCATTCCTGACTCAGTCCCATAAATATGGAGAATTAGTGAACCTTTTGAAAATAAGTGAAATAAGTGTACCGGTACTCAAAACTAGTTCACAAATGAATTATAGAGGGACAAAGTCTCACACCTGTGTGCTTTATAAGACATTTGTGTAATGAAATGGGATAATGCCTCAAAATTGCAGACCTTTGGTACTAGTGAGAGAACCTCCTAGAACACATGGATGGGTGCTTTGGTGACCATGATATACATATATAATTGATTTACTGTTCAATACCAAACCAACAGAACAGTTCAAATGAACATTTATGTTTTTTTTTTTCCAGCTTTACAGAAATAGATCTGAATGTAACATGTCGACACCTTGGTTATGTGTATGGCAATTTTACCTACCATTCCTTCTCAAACAATGATACTGACTATATGCTGTTTGAGAAGCCAGCTTGCACAGGCTCTGAGAACAGTCTATTTGCATGTCCTGGGAGTGTGAACATTCAGTATGGGGAAAGGATATGTGGTATGAAATTTTTATAGTTTCCTCTCTTACTCACAAAAGGTGACTTTTTTTTTTCCCCGGAATAGAATTAGTGGAATGAAATAGAAAAGCATGAACATAATGTCTCTGCCCGTGAGCTGCTATTGAATGCATTAACTCTTTACCAAACGACAAAATTTTAGACTCGTCCAAGTTGAAAGCATTTGCAGACAACAAAATAAATGTGACTCAAATATTGAAATTCGTTTTGGGAAGGAGAGAAAACATTGTAGGAAAAGGAGAAAATGCTGGTTACCAGCATTTTCTCCTTTTCCCACAATGTTTTCAAAAGGCCTCTTTTCTCAGGGTCGTTAAAACTCGGGATTGCGTGGTAAAGGGTTAACCCTTTCAGACCTGACTTTTATCAACCCTTAGGAAGGAACCTTTTGAAAACATTGTGTGGGAAAAAAAATGCTGGTAACGAGCATTTTCTTTTTTTCTCACTTTGTTTTCTGACCTTTCACGCACATATTCTATCGTTTGAGCCACATAAAACATGTCATCTGCAAAAATTTCGAAATTGGACAAATCCAAGATCATGACGTTTGGTTACTAGCATTTTCTTCATTTCCCACAATGCTTTAAAAAGCTCTTTCAGATTGTTTGATAAATGCATCACCTTTTCATATTGCAGGCTACTTTATCACTGGTGAAAATATGGTGGCAGATGATGAAATTGTTCATAATGTGTACTTGCTTCTTTTGCGACTTTCTTTTCTTGTGTATTCATGCCGTAACTCTTTAACAATTGACATTTTAGTGTCATTCAAGTGGAAAGCTGAGTTAGCTGACAACAAATCAAATGTGGTTCAAACGGTGGGATTTGTCTTTAAAAAGATATAAAACATTGTGGGAAAAAGAAAATGCTGGTTGTTTATTTGTTTATTGTTTGATAAAGGGTTAATATGTATGAGCCATGTTCTGTGAAAAGGGGTTTAATGCATCTGCAAACGGTATTGACCCATGTCAGCCTGCGCAGACTGACATGGGTCAAAACCTTTTGCTATTTATATATTTTCTGCTTGTCCAAGGGCAATTCTATGTCCAGATCCATTTGATTGTTAACCTTTTACCACACAATCCAGACTTTTAACGACCCTGAGAAAGAAGCCTTTTGAAAACATTGTGGGAAAAGGAGAAAATGCTGGTAACCAGCATTTTGTCCTTTTCCCACAATGTTTTCTACCCTTCCCAAAACAAATTACAATTTTTCAGACACATTTAATTTGTCGTCTGCAGATGCTTTCACTTTGGACTAGTCCTAAATTTTGTCATTTGATAAAGAGTTAAATAAGATGTATTTTATGGATCCATAATTATGTCATGACTTGCTTGGTGTAATGCATCACAGAGATGCATTAAACCTTCCTTTCACAGAGTGCCCCTCATATACATGTAGATTATATTTACCATAATATCTATGTGCCCGCAGTTTGTTGAAAGCTGTTGTAACTGTTTTTTTTTCAGATGGACAACAAGTCATTGGTTTTGAATGTACAGGACTGAGACCTGATTTAGCTAGGGACCATTGGAGAGGTCTAGAGTTTTATAACTCTACCACGATGGAGCATTTTGACTCAGATAAAAGACTTCTCCACCCAAAAGCCGTTTCCCATCTGGAATACTTAGACATATCGTATGCTGGCCTGGACATTTATTATGGGGATGGTCTGATTCATGCGCTGGCTACTATCAGTGCCAGTCCATATGTACCACTGATGAATAACATCACCATTACAGGGGGTGCTTTCCACGGGCTGAATTTAACAGAAATAAGAGGAGATATTCACATTGCCAATTCAACTATATCAGATAATAGAGGTATACTGCCATTTAGCTCTTGTACACGTTTATAGGGATACATGTATTTTCATGCATCTACTGAAGATTGCTTTTGAAAGAATTATGTGGCAAATAGAGAAATTGCCCAGAATCACATATTAACATTTTAACAAACAACAAAATTTCAAACACAAGCAATTTGAAAGTATTTAAAGACAATTTGATCTTTTTTGCAGCAAAAAAGATGATTTCTGTTTTGGAAATGGTAGAGAATGTTGTTCAAAAAGGAGAAAATGCTGGCTATGGGCATGTTCTGAGACTTAACTTTTGGAAAGTGTGTAAATATTTGAAAGCTATCCAAATGAAAAAAAAATCATGAAAAATATTTATCCCCTTGTCCCAGGAAAGGAAACAAAGATTTTGAAAATTAATTGTACATTTGCTTGAATTGATCACAGAAACTTTGGTGTGTATGGAACAAGCTTTATAGACACTGTATTTCAAAAGTTGTGTACATACTGTGATTTACCCGAAGAGTGCCAAATAAACTCTCAGACATTTCAGTTCAGAAATGAGGTCTAAATGATTGCAATTTTAAGATTGTGTGTGTCTACAGTTTTTCACCCAAGTGGACAGAAAAGCACTTTAACTACCACATAACTCAGAGTTTTAACAACCTTGATAAGAAAGCTTTTGGAAACATTGTACGAAAAGGAGAAAATACTGTTAACCAGCATCTTCTCCTTTTCCAGCAATGTTTTCTAACCTTTCACAAACAAATCCCATTATTTGTGCCACATTTACTATATCCTTTGCAAATTGTTTCTGTTAGGACCAGTCTGAACTAAGGTCGTGTGATGGGAGTTAAGGGGCAAGGCTCAGCCTACCCTATTTTACATACCTACTTCATTCTGACAGTGGGCACTATTATAGTATAAAATGCTTCCAATCTTGTCAAAGATAAAGAGTTAAACATCTTTTTAGCTTGGCTGTTTTTGAAGAAGAAGTCGACTTTTTGTCATAGCCCTAGTCATTGTCTATGTCGTCCTGCAAAAACTTTGACATTTTATGACATCTCTGTTGTTTCTTAAGATATGAAGTTCAAACTAGGACTAGTTATTAACTATGAAAAGGGGAACCCATACAACAGAAGCAGGTAACCATCAGAATATTTTAATACAATTTTGCCATTTTTTTTTTTTACCTAGAATTTTTCACTAAAAGCAATTGGTAACCAGCATTTTCTGCTTTTCCCACATTATTTTCAACTCTTTAAAAAAACAGTTTTAGTGAGTCATACTCATTTTGTCATCTTCAAATGCTTTCAGTTTGGACAAGTCTATAATTTTGTTGTTTGGTAGAGTTAAAAACAAACTTTAGTAAACAAAAGCCTATACCCGTTATTTTTCACTTTTCCTTCAAATTTTACAGGTTATGGAGTGTTTATAAAGACGGCAGTTGGTAGAACACTTATCAATAAGACTGATATTATCAACAACTGGGGAGACGGTGTCAAGCTGTACATGACTAATTACACGATCAATCAGTTCAACAAGGATTATCCACCCCTGACATCATTTTGCAACATCCCGACAATCTCTCGTCCAAACTTTCCTGTCATTCTCTACCAGGACCTTGTAGACCCTGTTGGTAATACGCAAGTTTTAAACTATTGTACAAAGGTATGGGATCATTTTCTTTCACTCTTAAGAGTTAACTCTTTACCACACAACAAAATTTTAGACCAGTCCAAACTGCAACTGAAGAATTGAAATTTGTTTTGGAGGGGGTAGAAAACATTGTGGGAAAAGGAGAAAATGCTGGTAACCAGCATTTTCTCCTTTTCCCACAATGTTTTTAAAAGGCTTCTTTCCCAGGGTTGTTAAAAGTTGGATTGTGTGGTAAAGGGTTAAAGTGGCATTAAACCTTTTACCGCACAATCCCAGGTTTTAATGACACTGAAACAGAAGGCTTCTGAAAACATTGTTGGAAAAGGCAAATATGCTGGTAATCAGCATTTTCTCCTTTTCCCACATATGTTTTCTACCCTATCAAAGACAGAAACCATCATGTGAGCTACATTTATTCTGTCATCTGCAAATGCTTTCACTGTGGTCGAGTCCAAATTTTGTTGAGTGGTAAAGAGTTAAATCAGCTTTTGTTTCCCACCTTTTTTAGAAAATCTTAGAAAACAAGGACAGCAATTTTTTTATTCACGTGCAATGATGGCTACGAACTTAAAACATAGATAGAAAAACATGTAGAAAACTTCAAGGAATGATCAAATTTTCAGCATTTTTAATGTGAAATTTCTTATTTTGTTAGTAGGCACATTCATTATTGTGGAGCAAGGGACAAATACATTTTTTAAACAGTAAAATGGGTTTTGAAGGTCGTAGGTCCCAATGGAAGAATTTTTTTCTTCAGCATTTTTTCTTTCAGTTACTTGTTTTTTTGGAATCAAGGATAATGATAATTTCTTTAATGACTATTTCTTTCAAAGTATCCACTTTATAATCTCTCAAAATTTCGGGTCAAAATTTGGGTTTTAATGTGAAGGCTGGTTCCGTTTTCTCTTGTTGTTTTCGTAAGCCTTCGTCTTCATGTTTTAAAGAACTCATTGTTTGTGTTGTAAAAGGTTAACTCTTTACAAGGAAAGTTTTAATGACACTAACAGACGGCAAAAAAGTGTGAAATACATAAATAAAGAGGTAATAATAGCATGATATTTTGTTAGAAATACCTAATAATTACATATGAATTAGAAATTTCGTATTTTGCATCATTTCTACTGAGTATGTCATAGGTTTTGGAGTGTAACACTTTACCTATGGTGTGTAACACATTACCTAACAATTCAGAGTTTTAACAAGCCTTGGAAAGAAGGCTTTTGAAACTGTTGTAACCAGTGTTTCAACTTTTCCCACAATGTTTTCACAAAGCTTACCCATTCAATCTGCTGAGGCAATTGAGTGGCTAGTCCTGGTAAATCAGATTGTTATTGAGGGAATTAATTTAATTCTTTACTGAACCACAAAATTTTAGACTGGTTCACATTGAAAGCATTTGCAGAAAATAATTAAATTCTGATACCATAAATTGTTTCAGACAGGGTAAAACATTGCATAGAAGAGGAGAAAATGCTGCTTACTAGCATTTTCTCCTTTTTCCTGTCATGTTGTAAAAAGCCTTTATCCCGAAGGTCATTAAAACTCCCACATCTGTTTGCATAGGGTTTAAAAGTATTCCAAATAGTTTCTGAATACAACCCCAAAATGTACATTAACCCTTTACCAGAGCTCCAGATAAGAGGGAGTGATGGTATTCTAAATCCATTATTTCTCTTCCAAACCCTATGTTATGGGTACTCATTAGAATCATCTCGATGAGACGATTCTAATGAGTACCCATAACATAGGGTTTAGTGGAGAATAATAAATATTTTCAATTTTGAAATCAAAATCACTCCCTCTATGTGGAGCTCTGCCTTTACCACACAATCCCGACTTTTAACGACCCTGAGAAAGAAGCCTTTTGAAAACATTGTGGGAAAAGGAGAAAATGCTGGTAACCAGCATTTTCTCCTTTTTCGACAACGTTTTCTACCTTTCCAAAGTCAAATTTCAAATTTTCAGTCACATTTATTTTGTCGTCTGCAAATGTTTTCAATTTTGACTAGTCTAAAGTTTTGTCGTTTGGTAAAGAATTAAGATGAAATCTTGCAAAATGTAACCACTTAGAAAAATTGTTTCTTTCAGACGTATACTACTGCTCCAAATCAAATGTTGACATTGCATGTCCTGATCATGGAGAGAGATCCCGAAGCCTCGGGTCAAATAATTGTCCGTGATGGATCGGATAGCGGACCCCTTATGATGGACCTGGTTATCAACAATGGGTCATTCCCCCAATCAGTGACATCGAAAACAAACAAGGTCTGGATCAAGTTTGAGTTTAATAAGCCCAGGCTTCCAGAGGGAACGCCACCTGTGGAGAGGTGCAAACAGCATCGCGGATGCATAAGATTCTTGATGGAGTTAACAACAAGTGAAGGTATTACATGTAGATGAAAATTTGATTTTATTCTTTATTAGTTTTTCATTGTCTTATCTGATGCTTCACTATGTGTCAAGTGCAGTTTTTACATAACATCTCATTTATAAAATAGTAGCCAGTGCACCTCTGGGTATGTTCCCAGTGTTTTTAATGCAGTTCAGTGTACAACATTCAGGGCCAATAATTTATATTTAGCCCATTGGACCAATATTAAAACTGTTAAGGGATTAGAGGAAAGAATTCAAGCAAAATGGTAAGATGTGATTCTCCCAGTGATCTACCCTGTTGGGTCTCTAGTTTTACTCTCTCTTAGGGACGGTTTCATTGAGTATGTCATATGTTATGGAGGTTAGCACTTTACTCAACAATGTTGAGTTTTAACAACCCTTCAAGGGTCCTGTGTGGCTCAGTGGTAAAGTGTAGGACTCATGACTAAGGTCCAGGGTTCGAGCCTCACTGGAACCACTGGATTTTCCGTGAGAGTATTCCGGTCCTAGCCTTGTACTGGTGAAATCCAGGAAATACATAAATATTTGAGCTGCTAAAACACCTTTCAATAAATTAACAAATCCTGCAGAAAAAGGAGAAAATGGTGATTAAAAATTTTCTCCACAAAATATTTTTTACATACATGAAAACGGCAAATCTTTTTTTTTCCTTACTTGCATTTGGAGAGAGAGAGAGAGTGTGTGAGTAAGAGAGCGTGCGCGCTTCAAAATGTAGCATCAGCAATGAGATTTTTACCATTTACTAGACAATTACATTTTAACAACCCTTGGGGAAAAAGTGACTTTAACTCTTTACCGCACAAAACCGACTTTTAACGACCCTAAGAAAGAAGCCTTTTGAGAACATTGTGGGAAAAGGAGAAAATGCTGGTAACCAGCATTTTCTCCTTTCCCCACAATGTTTTCTAACCTTCCCGAAACAAATTTCAATATTTGAGTCACATTTGTCTTCTGCAAATGCTTTCAATTTGGACTAGTCTAAAATTTTGTCGTTTGGTAAAGAGTTAAACTTATTGTTGAAAAAGAGGAAAATGCTGGTAATGCAGTGTTTTTTTTCTATCCTGCCTAAGACGCATCAGTTTTATGCAAATGCTTTCAAAGTCTAAAATTTTGTTTCTAGACTTAATCCAGTTATTTAACCCTAAACCAAACAATCCTCCTTTTTAACGACCTTAAGAAAGACGGCTTTTGAAAAACATTATGAAAAAGGGTGAAAATGCTGATAACCAGCATTTTCTCCTTTTCCCAACATATTTTCTTACCTATCAAGACAGGTCCCACCATTGTAGCCACATTTAATTTGTGGTCCGCAGTCGCTTTCAATTTAGTTGTTTGGTGAAGAGTTAAGTGTTGGCCTTTTCTTTAAATTAGTAATATTTTGCAAATTAATTATTACCGGTAACTCTTATGCACAATATAACTTATTACGGCTGCCTTTTTTTTCCTCTAAGGCCCTGACACAGAGCTTCGTCTGTACAATGCAACAGTAGCAAACAACAATGGATATGGTGTAAATGTACAAAACATGCGTAGCAAAGTAGCCGTCAACTCATCTGAAATTCTGGAAAATGGGTATGGAGCAGGCTTGTTGGTTCACCAGGGGGCAGGAGAAGTGGCTGTCAACAATACAAGAGTTGAAAGAAATATCAAATCGGGTGTAAACATAACATATTCCGGAGGATATCAGCTGTTTAATCTGTCTATTATTGCGGAGAATTTTGGCTATGGTGTAATTACAGAATATCTCAGGGTCAATAGGTCAAGGTTTGAAAATATACAGAAAATTGAGGTGATGAAATCCCACTTTCTCCTAAATGAATGGACAGCATTCAGGATTGGAAACTACTGTAAAGGTGGAGAGTATCTGTTTAATCAAAGCTTTTTCCGGTTTAATAAGCATGAAACTATTGAATATTTATCATGTAACATCAGCACAAATACACCCACTAATTTCAGTATGGCCTTTAACACGTTTGAAGGAAACAAACGGCATGCTGTCTTGATAAGGCCTGTTGTGAACACAGTGGGTATCTTTACAAACAATACATTCAGGAACCATTCTATTGGAGTACTGAGATTTGACAATGGATATGATTTTATTGAAAATCGATGGTACAGAGATTTTCCAGTGAACTATCGTATGTTTGAAAACAAGTTTTATGACAACAGTGGACGATATGTCGTAAATTTAAGGTTGACCCAGCCTAGCCTGTCACAATCCTTAGCATTCAAGTTTAATTACTTGACAGATAACTACATCCATGATGACTTTAAATACTTAAACCCAAGGAGTAAGGCAAATGCTGTGATAGTAGTATCGTCAGGCAATGTCATTGTGCAGAGGAACTCTATTTATAATACAGAATCAAAGAGAGAGATAGCAACACACTTGATTGATCCATCAGTCATTATACTTGCTAATTACAACTGGTGGAATACGCAAAGCCATGCTGTTGTTTATCCCAAACTGTTTGATCAGAATGATCGATTTAACTTAGCAGAGCTGAAATACCACCCGGTTCTGAAAGACCAGTGGTTATATGGTAACTATGATACAAGTGATGAACCAGAATACAGGTGGGAATTTGTTAGAGGGTTGAATGTGGGTGGAGTATTGGATGGTAATGTTGTTCTTGGGGAAAGGAGCTCAGTGTACAAGGTCGACAGGGATATTTTTATCCTCAAAGATTCATTCCTTGAAATCCTTCCTGGGACAGTGCTGGAGTTTGAGCCTTCTATTGGTATGGTTGTGCATGGTCGCCTTCTGGTTGATGGAGCTAAATATTTTGGAGGTAAGAGGGAACGGTGCACATGACTTTTTTTCTCTTGATAATTTAGCATGCTAGTACACACACAGTGCTTCTATTAACAGTGTGAATTGAGACCAGACTTCAGAGAAAGTCCATTCTTAGCATTAACCTTTAACCAAACTATCCTAAGTTTTAGCAACCCTTAGAAAGTCTTCTGAAAACATTGTGGAAAAAGGAGATATTGCTGTGATCCAGCATTTTATCGGTTAAACTTAAAAATTAAGGCTGAAATTTTCTTGTTTGCTGAAGAATTAACCCTTTATAACTCTAACTCAATAAACCTTTTTATTAATAGTTTATATTACTGTTTGTTTTTGGAAATTCATGTTTAAAACTATGGACTCTTACGAGAAAATATAAACATTATCGAGTTGGGTTTATAGCTTACCTTGTCCCGGCACGTGATTTTAAACCTGTTATCCCAAACATAAACAATAATATAAACTGATCATGAAAGGTTTATTGAGTAAGAGCTATACCACACAAGTTTTAACGACCCTGAGAAAGAGGCCTTTTGAAAACATTGTGGGAAAAGGAGAAAATGCTGGATACCAGCATTTTCTCCTTTTTCCACAGTGTTTTCTGTCCTTTTACAGACAAATGTCACCATAATATTTTGAGCACTATCTAATTTGTCATCTGCAAATGCTTTCAATTGAAAAAACTGTAAAATTTCTTTGTATGGTAACGGATTAATCTACATTATCTGTTATTTTGAGAGAGATTCACAATTTGGAGAGACAAGCTTAGTTTGAGTACAGACTGAAATTGAATGTTTCCTATGTTCAGCAGTCAAAGACATAATCCTTTACCAAACATTCCCATGTTTGTACAGCTCTACGACAAATGGGAAAAGGAGAAAACCATGATCTCCAGCGTTTTCCCCATTTTCAAGTTGTTATCTGCCATTTCAGAGACAAATTCCATCAGCTGTACCACATTCAACTTGCATGTGCAAATGCATATTATTTGACCCAAGTCTAAAATTGTTTTGTTTAGTAAAGAGTTAAATATTGTTGTGCTGTGAAGGGTTAAGTACTGTTGATCTGAAAACAAGAATTAAGTAGTTGAATACATGAAGTTTTAATTACCTGAGTGTATGGTTTAGTGGATGGAAAATAGTTGGGAAGATCAACATGCGGTTGGAACAATTTATGTCTGTAGTTTTCAACATAACCACAAGGATGTGGTTTTTTTTTTTTTTTTTTTCACTTTGAAAAAAGTGTGGCGACAGTTGTTGCAACCTTGTTTTTGAAAAGTTTTACAGAAAAAAAATTCAGAAAAAAAAAAAAAGTCCACTAGTTAAGTCGGTAATGTATGGGACTTCAAACCAGGGGTTACTGGTTCAAATCCCCAGCTTAGCCAGTTCCTTTCCAAGGATTGATGATAGTCATTGCGATATGATTCCTTCTTCTCTCACAGCTGATCATTGTTTAGGCAATGATTATATAGGAAAGCAGCCTGTGGCTTTGGAATAATATTGTGTGGAGTACCGGTTAAAGAAATTACAGGAAAATTATATAGTTGCACCAGCTGCCATGATGTAACTAAATGAATGAAACACCATACAAAAATATTTATTGAGTAGAAACTGGACAGATATCTGATAATTTTTATTTTATTTTAGGTCCAAGACGTATTACATTCAAGTTATATGAGGAGGACTATTTACCGATGGAAAATCGTACAATATATGAGAAAATTCATCTTGTGGATGGGGCAAATGAATATGAAGGACGACTTGAACTGAACCTCACCGGTGAATTTGGTACAGTGTGCAGTGACGTAAGGATATTTTTAACCCTTTTCTACACAATTCAAAGTTTTTAGAACTTGGAAAGACGCCTTTTGGAAAATTGTGGGAAAAGAAGAAAATGCTGGTAACCAGCATTTTCTTCTTTTCCCACAATGTTTTCTACCCTTTAACATACATGACATCATTTTAGGCACGTTTCATTTTTGTGATCTGCAAATGCTTCCAATGTGGACAAAGCTGATTTTACATCTGGTAAAGGGTTAACCTCGTTTGAATGGTTTTCAAGAAACCATTTTCTTACTACTTTTGTGACAAGTGTAATATGTGGCAACAAGTGAGGATGCAATTGATGTCTAGATGTCTTTCGAAAGATATCTTAACATTCAGAAATTTGCTTCAGTAATTTCTTATTTAAACCAATTTACATCGGTTTGAAAACATCTTTGTAAAATAGGGATAGTCACATAAATAAAAGGTCTAGGTCATGAATTGATTAATGGATAAATCAGTCTATTAACTTGGTTGATTAGTATTTCAGCTCTACAATGGATAGGTTGGGCAGTCAGTGGCAGCCATTTTGAATCTGTGGTTAACTGTTGTTACCAGGCATCAATTTTTTTAGCTTTTTCAAATCCAAAACATCTGCACATGACATGTCAAAGGTCAATTTAGATAGTATAAATATGATTGGAGTCAGCATTATAGAAAGCTAGAAAGCATAGTGGGAAAAGGAGAAAATCAGGTTTTTCAGTGTGTAAGATCAGACACGAGAGTATATTACAGTAATTGTTGTACGGTGCGTAAAGCCATGATCAATGTAAATAGACAATATTATTCTTATCATTAATCATTAATATGTAATTAGCCATGTCTTCTGTTAAAAAAAGTCTTTCATACTAATATGACAGTCTACGTCGGTCATCTAAATGCAATAACATAAAAATTAAGGGTGTTTCGGTGATGTTTCGTTGATTCGTTGGACCGGCACATAGTATGAATGGTGAGTCTCTATCAAAATTGTTCTTACTATACCCCCTTGGATATGGGGTTGGCTATTTTATATTTAAGTCTTTATGCATAATTTGTAATCTCTTCTTGTGCCAGTTTGTAACGACTGTAGCCTTGACCTTCACAAATAAATGAAGAATTATACTGGAATAAAAATACTGCTATGAACTAGCAGGCCAAGGGCTATTACATTTGGTATCATAATTTATTAACCCTCTTCCACATGGCAAAATTGTAGAACTCCAAATTGAAAGCATTTGCAGATGGTAATGTTAACTGTGACCCAAAAATTGAAATTTGCTTTTGGAAGGGAAAAAACATAGTGTGAAAAGGAGAAAATGGTGGTTACCAGCATTTTCTCCTTTTCACACAATGTTTTCAAAAGCTTTCTTTCTTTGGGGGTCTTGAAAACTCGGGGTTGTGTGGTAAAAGGTAAATATGTTGTTGCAGGGATGGTCTGATCAAAATTCAGCTTTGGTGTGCCAGCAGCTGGGCCTGACCTTTAACCCCGAGTATGGTCACCCAACAAAGGTAACCATGACAACAGCAAAGGATATTTTACTGAGCCATGTGCAGTGTGATGAACTGGACGTTGACATTTTCGATTGCAAAGCAGAACATGTTGGGGAATTTCAATGTGATCATGGACGGGATGTGTTCATTCGATGTCAGCCTGCCACATGGTCCGGTAAGTTAAGAATGGAAGCCTGTATTTTTCACAACCCCTGAAAAAGATGGCTTTTGAAAACAATGTGAGAAAAGAACAGTTGCCATTATTTTAGCCACATTTTCTTTGTCGTCTGCAAATGCTTCCAATGGAACAAATCTAGAATTCCACCATTTTGTAAAGAGTTAATCTGAATTTCATATTGATGACCAGTGTTTTACCATGATATTTAAACACTTAAGGCTGCTTAGCGCAACTCTTTGACCTTTTGGGAACAGTGTAGATCAAGATCAGACTGCACAGAATGTGCAGTCTGATCTTTGATCTACTCTGTCCAATAAGAAGATATTTATCCCCCAAAAGTACCTTTGAAATAGCAAATTTATAGGTTGTACTAGTAACTATTGCCTTGAAAGTTTTTATTCACTTATTTAGCAGGATAAGGGTTAAAGGTCGTCAACTGAAAATTCATCAAAATGCAGTATCAGTATCAAATTATATTACATGTACATATGAGTGGGGCTATGGCAAAAGGGGTTTAAGTCTTTACCAAACGGCAATGATTTGGGGTTGTCCAAATTGAAAGCATTTGCAGATGACGATTCAAATGTGTCTGGAATTACACTTTTTGGCTGGGAAAGGGTAGAAAACATTGTTGGAAAAGGAGAAAATGCTGTTACCAGCATTTTCTCCTTTTCCAACAATGTTTTCAAAAGGCTTTTTTCCTCAGGCTCATTAAAACTTGGGATTGTGTGGTAAAGGGTTAATGCTACTCTGTGATGCATCATTCCAAGCAAGTCATCCCATAAATATGGATCCATGAAATCAATGTTGTCTAACAATCAACTAAATATAGTCCAATTCTAGATTTAATTGTTAAGCCAATCAGGGTCCGTATTCACCAACCATTCTTAAGAACGTTCTTTCTCTTGTTCCCCAGAATTTTCTACATTTGAAAGTAACACACCTCCTGATTGGCTAAACCAAAATTAATGGTTTAGCCAATCAGGAGTTCTGTTACTTTCAAATGTAGAAAATCTTGGAGAATAAGACTAAGAATATTCTTAAGAATGGTTGGTGAATATGGACCCAGAAGTTGTGTTACTTTCAAATAGAAAATTATTGAGAATAAACGAAGTCATCATATAATTATGGATCAGTAAAATCCGTTTTATCTAACAACCAACTGAATGTAGGTCCAATTCTAGATTTAAAAAGTAGCGCATCTTCTGACTGGCTAAACCAAATTGTTAAGCCTGTCAGAAGTTATGTTACTTTCAAATTTAAAAAAATCTTTAAGAATGACGGGTGAATAGGGACCCTGATTGTGGTGTATGATAGAACATGAAAGCTAACCCGTAATTGTACATGTTGTTTCTAGACCAAGCAAACCCTAGTAAAAGTGAGACCAAAAGGAGAAGCATTTGAAGGTAAAAAGAACTTGTGTTTGGAATTAGATGGAAAACATTGCTGGAAATGGAGTAATATCCAAGCCATTACTCCTATTCCCACAATGTTTTCGAAACCTTCCTACTAAAAGGATATGTATTTTAATGACTGAGGAATAAAGCAACTGAAGACAAATTTCAACAATTCATCTGCAAATGCTTTGGATTTTGTCAAGTCTAAGGTTTTTTAGTATGGTAAAGAGTTAAAGAGCAATTTGTCCATTTGCCTCAATGTTTTTTTCTTTCTGCAACAGGTGTAACCATTCCTGCTATTCCAAGATATGGGACAACCTTTGAGACACAAATACGTCATCTAGCTATTGACAGAGCTGGGCTTCTGGACTTTGCTGAGATGAGCTACACACCTGGTTTACGGATAGATTATAACTTTTACTCCATTTCTCATCTGACAGTCACAAACTGTGTGGCAGATGGAATCAATATTAAATACAGCAACCCATACAGTAAAAATTTGATTGAGCATGTCACTGTAATCAATAATTTAGGAAATGGAATACTAACACGCAGTTCATTCCTTGAGCTGTCCCATGTGACTTTATGGCGCAATGATATGGCAGGACTTGTGTACGACCCAATGTTTACAGAATACGAAGCTCTGAGTGTTCGTAATTTTATAGCCAGAAATAGGGCAGTCGAAATAACAACAAGATCAACATTACGTCTAAATAGCAATGAGATGCAGTTCCTCACATGTTCTCCAAGTAACGATGAATCGCCCAGAGTATTCTGGATTGAGTTTTCGACCAATAGTTTCTTCAGAATTACAGTACAGGTGTTGGACTATAACCCCTTGACAGACATTGAGAAAGTAACATTTTATGATTCAGACAGAAACAATGTTGATGTCGCAAGCTCTTGGACAATAGAGGAAGACTTGGTAGATTTTCCAATAGTTTCAAAGAGACAGCATCTGACTATGAAATATGAGACATTTGGACGCAGATCTGGACGATTGGCTCTAGCTGTTATTTCAAGTAAGTAGCTGATATTTTTAACCCATTTCCACACAACAAAATTTTAGAATTTTCCCACAGTGTTTTCAAAAGCCATATTCCTCAGGATCGTCAAAACTCTTGGTTGTATGGTAAAGGGTCGATAAGTTCTGTTTTGAAGAAAAAGTTGTATTTTCATAGCCCTGTTGTCATCTGTGTTGTCATCATGCAAAGACTTTCCCATGTTCTCATATGGTATCTCTATCAACATTTCCCTTCAAATTTGGGCTAGTTCCAGATCCTCAAATATTTTTTACTTGATATGGCCCCTCCTTAGCTCGGCTGTTTTCGAAGAAAAAAAAAAACATCGAGTCATTATTGTAGCCCTGGCAGCTGTGTCATCATACAAAAACTTCATCATTTTATAATATAAAAAACTTTGACATTTTATAATATATCTGTTATTACTGAAGATATTTGCTTCAAACTTGGACAACTTGTTAATTAATCAAAAGGGGAACATTTACAACAAGGGCAGATAACCATCAAAGTATTTTTGACACAGTTATGCCCCCTTTTTTTGGCTTAAAATTTTCAATGAAAATAATGCAATCGCTGGCACCAGCATGTGTTTGCTCTCGTTTAACTTTAACTGAAAAGGCAACTTCAGTCGAGCGTTGGTGCCAACATGCAATACTCCTTTTGTTTCTGTGGTCTTTATGCAGTTTTAACAGTATTCCACATATATCACACCTATTTTTGTATTTTTTGTATTTCTTTGTAAGGTTTATATGTACAAGACTTAGCCCTATACCACCCAATCCCAAGGTTTAATGAACCTGGGCAAAAGGGTTTTTGTGGAAAAAGGAGGAATTGCTGGTAACATGCTTTTCTCCTTTTCCCACAATGTTTCCCAACCTATCATTGAACCAAGGCTCATTTATTCCAGTTTTGAATTTGTCGTCTCAAATCATCTGAATTTGGAACAGTCTGCAAATGCTTTCAATTTTGTCAAATCCAAATTTTGTCGTTTGGTAAAGAGTTCAGTTCAGAACTGAGAGAGGACTGAATCCTTCCTGTTGCTAACCCTTGAGTCCCTTGATTATTAGCCTTGTTAGTCACCAATTGAGCTACCAGAAGAAGGCATTTGAAAACATTGTGGAAAAAGGAGAAAATGCAGGTAGCCAGCATTTTCTCTCTTTTCCCACAGTTTTCTACCGTTTTGAAGACAATCCTTGTCAGGAGAACCACATGTAATATGTTGTCTGCAAATGCTTTCAATTTTGGCCAGTCTAAAATATTTTGCATTTGGTTAAAAGTCGACTGATTGATTGATTCCAGCTTCAAGATTATTTCAGTCATGTCAAGGTGACAGCTTGCATATTCATATATGTCCTTGCTTTCACCAGTACTAGGCTTGGGCTCCAAAGTGTCTTGCCCAAAAACACTCCCACAATGAACCCAGTTCTACTAAAGAGGCTCAGTCCTGGGGCCTCCAGGTTATGAGTGCTTCACTTTACCACGAGCCATGTAGGACCCCCTTAATAGTTGGTACAGGTTGGACTGTAATTGAATTTTCAATATTTCAGATGGTGTGAATGAAAACTATCACTCCAGGATCAAAGTTTTCAACGCCACAATCAGTCACAATGAAAGAGGAATTGTCACAAAACACTACAACAATCCTTCGAATGAGAAAATGGAGATCTTTCATCGTACTAAACAGGAGGAGATATCTTTTGATAGTATCAAAGTTGAAAACAGTCGAAAGGAAGCTATGTTCATACCAAGTTTGACCAAGTACCATGAGAACTTCATACCAACCATTGAAGAGATGACACGGCCAGAAAAAGTGGGTGAGATAACTTATAATATCATTCACTCAAAATTCATTAACAATCAGAGGGGAATTCATGGAGAACATAACCATGTGGACTTTGCTAATAACGTGTGGAAGTGGAATGTCAGCTATGTGACCATTACTGGGTGTGAGAGTGGGGGTTTTGTAATTGAGTTACCACGTGTAAATGACTTGTTGGAAAGGCAGCATCATGGGGTCGCGTTTGTCCAGTCTACCTTAAGGAACAACCAGAACTTTGAGTTTACTGTGTCTGGATACTATGCTGTTGTAGATATCTCCAATAACCAGTTTGATAACAATAACTGTCTCGGTGGTTTAGTATCCCTGACAGGTATGGAAAAAGACTTAGAAATAGTTAACAATAGGCTGGAGAACAATTATGGTAAGTTTGCTCTGGATATGGACTTGTACAGCCATTCAGAATATTCAGAGAATGTTGTTGGACTTTTAAAGCACAATACAATTATAAATAACAGGTATAACTTCCAGTATAATGGAGAGGGTACAAGTTACATGCCAACAACATTTGCCCTTGGCATCAAAGGAGTCCAAAATATCACTGTTAACAGAAACATCTTAGAAAACCGGGAGTTACAGTATGAACTAGTTGCAGGTATTACAGCACTTACACTTGAAAATAAACTCAATGTGAAAGAGAATTACTGGGGAACACCGGACCAGTACGAGATGAGAAGAAGGATGTTTGACTTTGATGACTGGAATAACTTTGCTATTGCTAATTATTTTCCATTCATATCAATTCCTGACATATATGGTGATCTTTCAAATGATCAGGAGCTGCAAGTAGAGCTAGATATAAACAGGCTAGGAGGCAGAATCACTAGAGACTTAACCATTCCCGCAAGAGGAATTCCATATATTGTTTACTCTGACCTTACTGTTATGCCAAATGTTACTTTTACAATCCAGCCTGGGACAGAGCTGCAGTTTTTCCCCAATGTTGGTATTTTGGTATTAGGAAAACTCATCGCCACTGGTGTACCAACTAGTCGTATTAGATTCGGCCCTGTTACATCGGCATTTCAACCCCAGCCTTTTGCAAGTGCCCTTACTTCAAATGATGTGAGATTAAAGGGAGGCAAAACTCCAAATGAAGGATTTTTAGAATTTTTCAATACATCATCAAGGTCTTGGAATCTGATGTGTGATAGTCAGTTTAATGAGAAAACTGCAGAGGTTGTATGCCGGATGCTAGGAATGGAGACTGTCAATGTAGATGTCAGATTTACCTCCCTTTATGACTATATTGTTTATGGCAAACCAATGTATTTTCTCAAGGAGTTTTGGGCATATGCTTACTACTGCAAGGGGGATGAAGAAAACCTGGATCTTTGCATGAAAAGAGTGAATTATCATATAAAGTCATGTATTTTTGCAGCTAATTATACATTTATTAGATGTGGTCCAAGAAATCTCCCTCTTCCCATGAGCTACTGGGGTAACATCAGAATAGCATTGTCAAACTATGAGGAAAAAATTGTGAAGTTTGTTAGAGACTCTGACCGTTCTAGACTTGAATATGTGGATATAGATGGAGCTGGAATGTTGCATGGAGAGAAGGTTGGAGCACTGCAGACAACCTATGTGAGCCCCATAATACATAATGTTAATATCACAAGGTCTGTAAGTAATGGTCTGGACATTGTTGCACCAAGGTACAATGTGGATGTTCAAACCTTCAATATATCTGGTAACCTTGGTTATGGGATTAATTTTCTAATTCTGAATGGGGATTCAAAGGCATCTGTGGAGTCTTCATTTATTACGCTGGAGACAAATACAGTGCCATACAATTTATACGGACTTGTTGATATTTGCCGTATGGAGAAGGAGATTATTGTGGAAAACAGATTGATTCTTTTCTACAAGTATTCGCAAAAAGCTGTTGATTGTGTGAAGATAATACATGGACGTTCCAGTATTGGACCTAAGGATGTTGCCATACGTTTCCTCCAATTCAATATCTACCACGATGATTTTTATCGCAATGCTGTAGAAATTTTTGATGGCAAGGAAATCACTGAAACCAACTTGCTAGTTTCTCTTACAGCAAACAGTTCCAGGTCACAGGTTCAAAGAAGTTACCAAAGCACAGGAAAAACATTGAACATACAGATGCATGCCTCCCCATCCTACGGTTACTATGGTTTCATAGCGGAGGTTGTTACCATCCCTCTGTCAGGACTCACTTATCCAGGTATGTGTTTGTCTCTGCTGTAGAAAACTTTCATACAGGGTCCATATTCACCAACCATTTTTAGCCAATCAGGAGTTGTGTTACTTTCATATGTAGAAAATTCTGGAGACCAGGGTCCGTATTCACCAACCATTCTTAAGAACGTTCTTAGACTTATTCTTCAAGATTTTCCAAGTTTGAAAGTAACACAACTTCTGATTGGCTAAACCAAATGGTTTAGCCAATCAGAAGGTGTGTTACTTTCAAATTTGGAAAATTTTGGAGAACAAGACCAAGAATATTCTTAAGAATGGTTGGTGAATACGGACCCAGGACAAAGAATGTTCTTAAGAATGGTTGGTGAATACCGTCCCAGGATTTGACCCTGTGTAGGTAGATCAACCTTCTTGCCACTGTAACCATGAATTTATTTTCAGAAAACTTGGAACCTGTAATGCATTATAACACATTAAAGTTACATGCTTTATGGTTGAAAAATCAGCCACTGGTTAGTGTAATTCAAAGGCATGTTAAAAATGTTTAATTGCATTATTCTGAAAGATATTTTCTTTTGTGCAATGTTTCACTCTTTAAGTCTTTCATGTCACTTAAACTAAAGAGTAGCTGTTTGGTAATTAATTCTTTAGCAAACAATCCTGTCTTATTATAAACCTGAGAAAAACATGTTGAGAAAAGATTGCAGAAAAATGACGAAATGCTGGTATTCAGCCTTTTTCTCCTTTTCCCATATTGTTATCTAGCCATCAAATTCATTTCAGGGACAATTATTTTGTAATCTTCAAATGATTTTAACTCTTTACCACACAATACCAAGTTATAACAACCCTGAGCAAGAAGCCTTTTGAAAACATTGTGGGAAAAGGAGAAAATGCTGGTAACCAACATTTCCTCCTTTTCCCACAACGTTTTCTACCCTATTAATGACAAATTCCATCATTTGAACAACATTTAAATTGTCGTCTGCAAATGCTTTCAATTTGGACAAGTCTAAATTTTTGTCGTTTGGTAAAGAGTTAAATGGATCAAATTATGTTGTTTGGTATAGAGTTAACCCTTTACCACATAATCCGGACTTTTAATGACCCTGATGGAGAAGTCTTTTGAAAACATTGAGGGGAAAGGAGAAAATGCTTGTAACCAGTATTTTCTCCTTTTCTCTCAATATTTTGTACCCCTTCACAGAAAATTTCCATTATTTGATCCACTTTTAATTTTTCGTTTGCAAATGCTTTAATTTGGACCAGTGTAAAAATGTGTTGTTTGGTAAAGGGTTAAACAATTAACCTCAGAGTTCAAAATAAACAAATTGAGCAATATTGCAATTTTAAGTCTTTTGTTTTTGCCTGAAATTCTCAACATAGCAGACATTGTAGATCCATGATCAGATTGCACATTATGTGCAATCTGATCTTGATCTACATTGCAGACCAAAACCATCAGAAGTTATGATGTGCACAGTGTATATTTCATCATATGATGGTATATTTCTTTTCAGATGAGAGCTATTTCCATCGCGTGAGAAATGTCATAATGCTTGGAAATGAAGACGGAGCATTGTTATACAAGAATGTAGGGGAGATAACTCCTTCTATTAAAGTCGATCATTGTTGGATTGAGAACAACGGAATTGCTATCCTGAATTTGACTTCACCCCCAGTTATTGATGTCGGACTACAGTCAACAACAATTTTCAACTTCCAGAACTCTTTCATCAGTCGAAACAACGGAGGAATGTATGTATCGGCAACCACACCTTCAGCAGCTACGAAATTGCGAGCGAACATTACCAACAATGTATTTTCCTTCGGAACTAACGGGGAGGTTCTGAACTTGACAGGTCACCATTACGAAAACTTCTATTTGTATGAGAATTATATCTTCAACAATACAGCTGGAGATTATCGTGACATTATACATGTCCAGAATGTGGTTGTGAATTTCACATTCAATACTGTCACAAGAAACACCGGACATTATGTGATTAGACTGTACAATACAGAGAAGACCGAGGCAATCCAAGAGTATGCCAAGAACCTGTTTAGTGAGAACAACGCAACAGCACTCTATAGGGCTCTGATACATGTTGGCAGTGGGAACCCGAGGATAAATCACAACTATTTGGTGAATGAAGAGTGTGACTTTGAGTTGGAAACCAACCCTGTTGACTAGTAAGTATAAATATGTCCAAGTGAGTGTTGTTCATTTAAGCCTTTATCCATTTACCACACAATTTCAAGTTAAAACAACCTTGAAGAACGAGGCTTTTGAAAACATTAAAAACTAAGGAGAAAGTGCTGCTAGCCAGCATTTTCTCCCTTTTCCATATGTTTTCCACTCTTTTAACTCGTAACTCTTTGCCGAACGACAAAATTTTAGACCAGTCCAAATTGAAAGCATTTGCAGACGACAAAATAAATGTGACTCAACAATTGAAATTTGTTTTAGGAAGAGTAGAAAACATTGTGGGAAAAGAAGAAAATGCTGGTTACCAGCATTTTCTCCTTTTCCCACAAGGTTTTCAAAAGGCTTCTTCCTCAGGGTTGTTAAAAGTTGGGATTGTGTGGTAAAGGGTTAAAAGGCAACAAAACTATGGACTATTCCAAATTGGAAGGGTTTGCAGAGAATATATAATTTTTTGAGTTGGATGATGGGTTGGTCTTTGAAAGGGTAGAAAACACTGTAGGATTAGGAGAAAATGCTTTTCCCCCACAGTTTTTAAAAAAGCCTTCCTGCTGGGAGTCATTAAATTTCTGGCTTGTTTTGTAAAGAGTTAAAGACAATTGTTACCATTTGAGCCAGTTTAACTTTGATTTGTTGCCTTTACATGCGTTGGATATGCAAAATGTCCAAAGTTTCATCATTTTATGCAAAGAAGGTGCATATAACACTCATTGTTGCTTTTGTGGCCTCTTTAGATCAAGATCAGATGTGGGTATCATGATTATAATATTTTTTCCTGGAACTTGAAGCATTGTAGCATTACAACAGAATAGATATGCCGCTGTGTGAAGTATGTAGTATTACTGCACAGGTACCACATTTTCCACTCTACAGTGTTGCACTTTCCACTTTACACTTCCTGTAGAATATTGTGCGGAGTACTGGTAACAGAGACTGCAGGAAAGTATGGATAGGTGCACTGGCCGCTGCAATATAACTGAAATAATGTTGAAAGTGGCATTAAACACCATACAATCAATCAATCTCAAATGTACTCAAAAGCCTTCTTCCAAAGGGTTGTTAAGACACAGAATAGATTGGAGACGGGTTGAGGCATTTCAAAATTTAATGCAGTCAGGAAATCCTGGTTTGAATCCCTAATGTTGTCCCTCCATATGTTCAAATTCCATTGGGCAAGACATTGCTAAACCCCAACCTAGTACTTTTGAGCCTATTTATTTCAGCCATGCTCTGTGGAAAGGGGGCTTAAAGCATTTGCAAAAAAATGACCCTTGTCAGTGTGGGAAGTTCACACAGGCAGACATGGGTCACAACTTTTTGCTATTTGTAAATTTTCTACATGTGTGGAAGAAGAGCAAGGGCTTATAGCAAGCTATTTCTGATAGCTTTGGAAAACATTGTGGGAAAAGGAGCAATACCAGTAATTGTTATGTATCATTATGAGGTATTTCTCATTTTCCCACACTGTTTTTAAAAGTCTTACAGACCCACACTCTAAACACTAGTCACCAGCAGGAAGCCATTAGATGAATAGTGAAATGTCAATTTATTGTTTTTCAAGTCCAAAGTCATTAATGGCTTTCACATCTAATTTCAGTCTGCCCAATGGTCAGCCAGGATACAATGCTCCAATTGATGCCCGTAACAACTGGTGGGGCTCAGAAAGCACAGGATATGTTAATGGGAAGATCTGGGATAAACTGGATAATGAATCACTAGTTGCTGTAGATTATATGCCTGTGAAAATTAATAACCAGTCCCTGGTTTATGGTAAGTGTGTGCATTGCAGAGAAAAGTTACTTGTCTTATTACAGTAGATTTAACCCTTTACCACACAATGCCGCCTTTCGACACCCCTGGGAAAGAAGCCTTTTGAAAACATTGTGGGAAGAGGAGAAAATGCTGATGGCCAGCATTTTCTCCTTTTCCCGCAATGTTTTCTAACCTATCAAAGGAAAGTTGCATAATTTGAGCCACATTGAAATTGTCGTCTGCAAATGCTTTCATTTTGGACCAGTCTAAAATTTTGTCGTCTGGTAAAGGGTTAAAGCAAAGGAAGTTGAATAAAAAACTTGGGATTGTATGGTAAAGGGTTAAAGGACCTTGCTTTACTTTCTTGTCTCTCAGGCCCCTGTAGATTGAAATCGGACAGCGCTGAACATGCAGTCTGATCTTTGATCTACACTCTGCTTTAGAGACATTCTGGACAAAAACAACCATACCATTGCACCTATTAGCAGTTTTATTCGAACTGAAAATATATGTTGGGGTTTTTGAGGGACTTTAGTAGTCGTCTGGTCAGGTGGCAGGGCACTTGGAAACTTGTTCACAGCTGTAGCAAATCATGTCGCCCCAAGCTGCATTTGGTTTGTTGTAAAATGCTTAGCATTTCGTTGTTTGGTCCAGAAAAGATGCATATCACAATGATTCATTGTTGCTTTTTTGGCCCATGTAGATCAAGAATATCAAGAATTATGTGAAATTTTAAAGTGTATCAATTTTCATTTTTTAGGAAAATGTAAACCAGGCTGGATTCGAAACAGAGATAATGACAAATGCTACAAATACATGGGAGCAGCATTACCATACAGGGAAGCAGATCAGTTCTGTGTGGTAAGTTAACCCTTTCCCAAACGATAAATTTTAGACTGGTCCAAATTCAAAGAGTTTGCAGACGACAATTTTAAATTTGATGAAAATGACAGAAAGTTCTCCAAAAAGGTAGAAAACACTGAGGGAAAAGGAGAAATTGCTCGTTACGAGCAAGTAACGAGCAATTTCTCCTTTTCCCACAGTGTTTTCAAAAGACTTGTACTGCAGACACTTGAAAACCAGGGCTTGTTTGGGAAAGGGTTAAGAAATAGAGTCAGAATTGCCTGGCTTTTTTAGCTCACCTGAACACAAAGTACACAAGGTGAACTTTTGTGATCGTGCTGTGTCTGTCTTGCGGTGGTCAACAATTACCTTGTGTGCACTCTAGAGGCCACATTTTCAGTCCAAAACTCATAAAACTTAAATTGTTTGTCTTGATGATATCTCTGACAAGTTGAAATTGTGTCATGTCAGGTAAAAAAAAGTAGGTCACTGGGACAAATCTTAGAAATACTTTGAGTGCATGCTAGAGGCCACATTTTCAGTCTAATACAGTCATGAAACATTGTCAGAATGTTTGTCTTGACATTTCTGACAGGTTCAAAAATAGGTCACGTCGGTGAAAAAGTAGGTCACTAACACTCATGTGTTTTACATCATTATAACCAGGATCTCTTCAACTTTATTAGCCCTATATGACTTTACTCAGGTGATTGCTTTAAAGCCAATGGCCCATTTGTTTTAGTTTTCATGTGTTGCTACTGATGCAGTTTCTTTTTTCAAACTGGAAGCCGTCAATCGTTCTTTAGTCTTTCCAAAGAACACAAAAAAGATATAACTCTTTGAATTGAAAATACTTACTTCCGCTTAACCTCTGACATCATATGAACCTCGAGTGTCTTAAAGTCTTTTGTAGATCTAGAATGTAAATGTTCACCAAATTGAAAGTATATGAAGATAACCAATAATAAATAGGGCTCAAATGATAGAATATGCCTTTGAAAAGACATAAAACGTTTTGGAAAAAGGAGAAAATGCAGGTGACCAGATTTTCTCTCTTTACCTATTTGTTTTCAAAAGCCCACTTCCCCAGGGAGATGAAAACATTGGATTGTTTCTTAACCTTTTACCATACAATCCCAAGTTTTAGGGACGCAATGAAAGAACCCTTCTCAAAACATTGTTGGAAAAGGAGAAAATGCTGGTCACCAGCATTTTCTCCTTTTCCCATAATGTTTTCTACCTTGTCAGAGAGCTTGAGCTCATTTATACCAGTTTTGAATTTGTTGTCTGTGGATATTTTGAATTTGGAAGAGTAAAACTTGCGTGGGAAAGGGTTTAAGGGTTAAATGTGTTGATCAATATATTACGAATATATGTGGATAAACAGCTTTTCTTTTATGCGTTTCAGTAGTTTACAGAAATCTAACAGTGATATAGAAATCTAATGGTAAATTATATCCTTATTACTGGTCAATGTTATAATTCACCAGTGAAAGTTACATCTTTTATTTTTGACATGCCACAAATATTTATAGAACATGAATGAATTTTTAGTAGTGAACATCACATTTTATAATATAGTCAACATCACCCACCATTATTACAGCTAGTCCACATCCGACTAGATTGAATAGATCTATTTCACTTGAAAAATGCAGATACATGTATTTTTTTACAATGAACAAAAATAAGATGTAAAAAGAAAGGTTACAGTGAAGAACATAAAAGAAATAGGATAATTGTCTGTTTCAGTGTATGATAGAAATTTCTTACATCTCGTTAAAAGCAAAGGCTATATTTTCACTTGGGGCTTGGCCATTCGTGAAAATATAACCTTGACTTTTCACTTGATGAAAGAAATTTCGATCATGCGCAGAAATAGACAATTATCCTCTATGTGATATGTTGTCCCACAGGAAAATGGAGGCTTCTTAGCAGACTCAAAGGATAACGAAGAGTTCCTAAAATACCTGTTGCGCTTGACGATGAATGTCTATGACGAGACACAGAGAGTGTGGGTCTATTCTCGGAGCAGCGGGAGTGGCTGCAGTGCTTTTGAAAGGAATCGTGTTGTTGGAGAATATGATTGCTATTATATCATGCATCCATTTGTTTGTGAAGAAGGTAATTGTCATTATGCCACATTATTGATGTTTAGGGTGGTATGTAGTTTGTTTGTTTGTTTGTCAGATTGAAGTTTTAGGCTGTTTTTAACAATATCACTATCATGTCATGGTATTAGCTCAATAGCAAATGAATCATGTTCTGGCAAAAAGGGGTTTAATGCATGTCCGACATGTGTTATACCAAGCAAGTTGTCACAGAATTATGGATCCATAAAATCCATTTTGTCTCACAGCCAACTAGATCATCAGGTAGCATGGTCCTTGGACATGTAGAAAATTTACTTCCCACACTGACAAGGGTCAATATTTTTTGCCAATGGCTCAAGCCCCCTTTCAACAGAGAATGGCTGAAATAAATAGGCTCAAAAGTACAAGGCTGGGGTTTAGCAATGTCTTGCCCAATGGAATTCAAACATATGGAGGGACAACATTAGGCATTCAAACCAGGATTTCCTGACTGCATTAAATTTTGAAATGCCTCAACCCATCTCCGATCTATTCTGTGTCTTAACAACCCTTTGGAAGAAGGTTTTTGAGTACATTTGAGAGAAAAGGGCAAAATGTTAGTGACCAGCATTTTCTCTTTGTCCCAAAACAATTTCTACCCTTTCAAAAATAAATTTCATCGGTGGAGCAACAATTAATTTGTCGGCTGCCAATGCTTTAAATTTGGATAAGTCCAAAATTTTGTTGTCTGGTAAAGAGTTAGACTTGTTAGTCTTAGAATTAAGAATTTGAAAAACATGATAATGAGCCATGCTCTGGAAAAAGGGGGTTTAATGCATCTCAGTGATCCATGATACCAAGCAAGTCATCACATAATTGGGGATCCATTGATTGATTGATTGTATGGTGTTTAACGCTGTTTTCAACATTATTTCAGTTATATCGCGGCGGCCAGTGCACCTATCCATGCTTTCCTGGAGTTTCTTTTACCAGTACTCCGCACAATATTCTGTCCAAGCCACTGGCTGCTTTCCCACATAACCATCGTCGAAACAATGGTCAGTGGTGAGAGAGGAATGAATCCTGTCACAATGACTATCATCAATCCTCGGAAAGAAATTGGCCAAGCCGGGGATCGAACCAGTGACCTCCTGTTCTCAAGTCCTGTACGCTACCAACCGAGCTACGGGGCTTGGCTGGGGATCCATAAAATCACATTTTCTAAAACGACCAAGTCATTGGGTACACTGGTCCTTAGAAATGCGGAAAATTGACTAATAGCTCAAAGTTTTGGCCTAAGTCAGCCTGTTCGAATTGCGCAGGCTGACCTGGGTCCATACTTTTTGCAGATGCATTAAGCTCCCTTCTCCCAGAGCATGGCTCAAATATTTCTTGAAAAGGGCCTCAGAAAAATAGAAATGATGTTTTTCTCCCTTCGCACCAGGGATTGCGTGACAAGCAATATGACTAGTTTTATTGTCATGGCATTTTAAAATTATTGCCATACACCTATGACATTTTGCGCTGCTGCATTAGACAATTCTGTGGAAACAGTGTTATAAACTGTTACAGACAATTACTGCTTTTGCCACAATATTTTCCATTGACAAGAGAGGCTTCTTTTTCAATCCTGTAAAACTCTGTCTTTGTGTCAGTATAGTACTACCTTTCACATGCTTCAGAAATAGCCTTAACCCTTTACCACACAATCCTGACTTTTAACGACCTGAAGAAAGAGGCCTTTAGAAAACATTGTGGAAAAAGAAGAAAATGCTGGTAACCAGCATTTTCTTCTTTTTCCACAATGTTTTCTACCCTTGAAGAGACAAATGTTATGTTTTGAGCTACATTTAAAATATCGTCTGCAAATGCTTTCATTTTGGACTAGTGTCATTTTTGTTGTGTAGTAAAGAGTTAATCATATTAAATTAATTTTCTTATTTTGATTTTTTGTTTCAGAGCCATACATTACAGCTCCAGAGTCACCTGTCATGTACGCATTCATTATCGGAGGTGTCGGTGGTCTTGTTGTGGTGATAGTCCTAATACTTGCCATACTTTGGTGTGTGAAGTCCAAGCGACGCAAGAGAGAAAGATTCGAGAGGCAGTCCTCAATCAGGTCATCGATTAAAGGGTCCACAATTAAGACAAGATCTACCATGAGTGTAACAGCTATTGGTCGATCCAAACAGAGGTTGGACCAGCTATCAGTGTCCTCATCCAAGTATGATTATGACAGCAAATCTCTGGGAGCTTCACAGGTAATATTTTAAATTTTACAGTTGATATAAACTGTGAAATCATATTCACCGTATTCACCAACTAATCTTTAGAACACTATCAGTCTAATTCTGCAGACTTTTCTGAATTTGAAAGTAACACAAGTTCTGATTGGCTAAACCATTTGGCTTAGCCAGCCAATCAGAAGTTGTGTTATGTTCAAATTTAGAAAATCGTGGGTAATTAGACTAAGAATGTTCTTAAGAATGGTTTGTGAATACAGATTCTGGTATTGCTTTCCTTTGCCAAGATAAATGATCCATGCTCTGGTTAAAGGGGGTTTTATGCAATTCTGTGATGCATTGCACTGAGCAAGTAACCACATGATTATGGACCCATAACGTCCATTATGTCTAACAACCGACGGAATCATGAGGTACATGCAGTAAATTTACCAAAAGCAAAAAGTTTTGACCCAGGTCAGGGCTCCAGATAAGAAGGAGTGATGGTATTCTAAATCCATTATTTCTCTTCCAAAGCTTATGTTGTGGGTACTGTCTCAGTGAGACGATTCTAATGAGTACCCATAACATAGGGTTTAGTGAAGAATAATTAATATTTTCAGTTTTGAAATCAAAATTACTCCCTCTATCTGGAGCCCTGACCCAGGCCAGCCTTTGCTGACAGTGCATGCTGGCCTTTTTGCAGATGTATTAAACTCACTTTTTACTGATCAAATCTATATGAATTCTGCAATTTAAGATTATAATAGATCATCTGAAAAAGGATTTCACAATAGTTGTTCTCTTATATTTTGCAAAATGAGGATACAAAAACTATGTATTATGACTTGACAAGATGAACCCTTTAGCCTACAATCCCAACTTTTAACCACACAGAGAAAGAAAGTTTCTGGAAATAATGTCGGAAAAGGAGAAATGCTGCATTTTCTCCTTTTCCACAATGTTTTCTGACATTTCGAAGATCAATCAAATTATCTGAGCCAAAGTTGAATTATCATCAGTCCGATACTCCTAAAAGTTGATCAGAATATTTTTCTTGATGATTTCTAGGATGGGTTTGAAAATGGGTCACAAAGAGTCTAAGAGTAGGTCACTAGTATAAGTCTTAGAGACCCTTGTGTGCACTCTAGAGGCCTTATTTTTCTGTCAAATTCCAGTGAAAGTTTGGGCTGCACTCTAAATAGCCTCAACCAAATTTCCATCATGCACACTGAATATACTTTGTATGTGTTTTACATCATTGTCACCAGGATCTCTTCAACTCTATGAATCCTAGGTCACTTTACTCATGTGAGTGCTTCAGGGACAATGACCCTCTTGTCTCCTTTTCCAAAAGTGTTTTCTACTCTTTCAGACACAAATTCCATCATTTGAGCCAGATTTACTCTTTCATCTGCACATGCGATCAATTTGGTCCAGTCTAAAATTTTATCGTTTGGTAAAGGACTAAATGAGGTACTTGTATGTTAATGGGATAAAAAAAGGTTAACTCTTGAAACTTTTTTGTGATTTATTCGTAGATAAGTTTGGCCGGAGTCACAGAGGATGAATCCGTGACAGATGCTCGTGAGAATGAGGTGCGTCGAAAGCTTCGGCAGCGGGCAGAAATTGCCCGAGGTAGACCTGAAAATGATGCCAGACTTGAGGGTAGGAATGGACATGCAGGCGGGAGACGTTTTCGAAGTCGGGACTACAGTGAAAATGACAGTGATGACGAGGGTGGTTTTTCGAGACAAAAATATGCCCGTAGGAATGGAGGTTATAAACACTCGGATGAAAGTCGAGGCTATTCTGATAAAGATTATGACAGTGAAGAAGATGATGATGATGATGATATGAAGAAGGAACCACTAGATGATACAGATGATGAAGATGATAGGAGAAACGGCTTTACACCTGTGAAATTTAATCCTAGAGTGGAAAAAGAGTTGGATTCAATTCAGATGAAAAATGATGGCAAAATACAATATTTACGACAAAATGATGATACTGGCAGTGTAGATATGGGGTCAAATGGTCGACACCTGTCACGATCAATGTCAAGTTTCAGTCAGCCTGACAATGTCTCTAAGCCTAGCAGTCAGAGCAGTGGTTTGAATGATCCTGTGAGAAATGCACCAACACCAACACCACCACCACCATTACCAATGAACATACCTGCAAAGTTTGGACCGCCTTCTCAACCAAGAACACAGCCACGCCCAGTTCCAGCTCCAAGACCTAAACCCATTCCATCTGCAAGGTCATATGGAAGCAGAGAGGATATCACTGAAAATCCTGATGTGAAACTAAATAACCTAAGCCAAGATGAGATAAGTGAGAAAGGCAGTAGTAGAGAGAGGCTCGATCATATTGGAAATATGTATGATCGTAAAAAATCTCCAAGCCGTGAAAACTTGAATGATTTCATGGCACCAGAGAAGTCAGCCTTGAGTCGCAGTCGTGAAAAAATTCATGGTAGTCAAGGTGACTTAACTGGTGTTGGTATCGGAATCGATTATCTACCAAGAGCGGATACTGATAAATATGATTATGAAAGCGGTAGAGACTCCCCTCTCCATCAGAGTCGAGAAAACCTGATTCCAAAGTCAAAGAAAACTGATGAATTCCAGCCAGCCTACCCATACCCTCCAAGAACAGAAAACCTGTCCAGGCCAGAGACAGGTTTAGTGAATAGTAGTAGGGAACGCCTTGTTCCTTATAGGGGTAGAGAAACCCCGCAAAATAGTGACTATCCAGACCAAACTGGTATAGACTATTTACCAAGGAATCCAGGTACCCCACGTGGTCAACAGAATAACATGGGACGGCTGCCAAGTGCTAATGAAAGTGTGGCAGGGAATCCAGTAAACTTTCAATTACCATACTATGATAAGCCACATGTTCAATATCCAGGTAGCCATGGAAACATGTATCCTAGCAATGAACCAGATGCAGGTGTTGACTATCTTCCTAGATATGAGCCAAGACACAGTCCAGCTCCGCCCTATAGCCCTGCCCCATCCTATACCTCTACACAAGGCATCCCTTCCCCAGGTCTTAATCAGAACCAGGGATATCAACCAACAGTTCCACCTGGGCAAAATATGTCTCGGTCACGTGACAATTTAAGCAGGTCAAGGGAGAATTTAAGTCATTCAAGGGAATATTTGAACAGATCGCGCGAGAATTTAAGAAATGATTTGAGAGAGAATTCGCTGGATGTGGTAAAACCAAGGCCTCATAAATCCATAGAAACAGAAATCTAAAACATAATTGAATAACAACCTTTCACCACACAATATTTAGTATTAACCCTTTCCCAAACGACAAATTTTGGACTGGTCCAAATTGAAAGAGTGTGCAGACGACAATTTTGAATTTGATGAAAATGGCAGAACGGTCTCAAGAAGAGTAGAAAACACTGAGGGAAAAGGAGAAATTGCTCATTACGAGCAATTTCTCCTTTTCCCACAGTGTTTTCAAAAGACTTGTACTGCAGACACGTGAAAACCAGGGCTTGTTTGGGAAAGGGTTAAAGGCAAAATGGTGGCCAAAAGTGAACTAAGTGGGTGTTAAAGTGCATTTGAATCTAAATCATACCTTTTGAAAATGTGGAAAATATTGTGAAGATTACAATCTGTTATTGTGCAGTTGGTCCAAGTATTAGTCGCTGGCAGACAATGAATTTTAAAATCGGGTGAAAAGTAAACAAAGATAGAGCAACCTGGCAAATTTTAACCTAGTTTTAAAATTTATTTTTCAGCTAGGGACTAATGCTTGGACAGAGTACAGTAATTGGTTGTCATCTTCACAATAATTTCCATACTTTTTAATGGTATTAATTAAATTAAAATGTATTTTAACACAAGCATTGTTTACATTTGGCGACTACTGGGCCTTTAAGGACCCTGAGGAAGAAGACTTTTGTAAACACTAAGGCAACGAAAAAAAGTGCTGGCAGCATTTTCTTTTTTTCCCCACGACGTTTTCTACCCTTCCAAAAAAATTCCAATCATCTGAGCCACAGTCAATTTGTTGTCTGCAAATGCTTTCGAATTGGACCAGTCTGAAATTCTTTTGTCTTGTGAAGAGTTAACCTGATAACCTTGAGGAACCCTTTTGAAAACATTGAGTAAAAGGAGAAAATGTCCTGTTCCCACAACGTTTTCTGCCATTTCGAAGACACATATCATCATGTGAGTCACATCCGGTTTGTCACCAGTTTCTGCAAATGCTGTCTCTAACATTCCAAATAGACAAGTCTAAAAAGTGGTCATCCAACAGTTTATACTTTACCACACAGTCTGGAGTTTGAACGACCCTGAAAGAGAAGGCTTTTGAAAACATTGTGGGAAAAGGAGAAAATGCTGGTAACAAGCATTTTCTCTTTTTCCCACAATGTTTTCTACCAAATTAAACACAGAAATCATCATTTGAGCTTCATTTAACTTGTTGTCTGCAAATGTTTTCAATTTGATCCATTCCAGAATTTTGTCATTTGGTAAAGAGTTAAAGAACAAAACAAAACATTTTAGCTATTCTCTTGCAAAAGGGGGCTTTATGCATCTCTTGTGATCCATGATAGCAAACAAGTCATCACACTATTATGGATCCATAAAATCCATTTTGTCTAACAACTGACTGAAACATGAAGTAGAGTAGTCTTTTGACCTGCAGAAAATTTACTAAAAAGTTTTGGCTCAGGTCAGCCTGCGCGAACTACGCAGGCTGATGTTGGTCGATACTTTTTGCAGATGCATCAAGCCCCCTTTTCACATAACATGCCTTAATTCCTTTTGTGGACTTAGTTAACTCTTTACCAGAAGGCAAAAGTTTAGACTGGTCCAAACTGAAAGCATTTGCGGATGACAAATTGTTTTTAAAGGGTAGAAAAAAATAAGGAGAAAAGCAGAAAATATTGGTTACCAGCATTTGTTTTCAGGGCTTCTTTTAAAAGCCTCTTTTGTCAAGGTCATTAAAGCTGTCTGATGGGAAATGAAAGGGACACTGTTTGTGAACACTGTACCAGGACACAAAATTTTGGACCTTGTTCTTGAAAAGCATTTACAGACAACAAATTAAATATGTTCCGAAGGATGGAGGTTTGTCTTGGAAAGGGTAGACAATACTGTGGGAAATAAGGAAAATTCTAGTTACTAGCAATCTCCTTTTCCTGCAATAATTTTCAAAAAGGTTGTTTGTCAGGATCATAAAATAGCAGGTTTGTTTAACTCTTTACCAAACGACAAAATTTTAGACCAGTCCAAATTGAAAGCTTTTGCAGACAACAAAATAAATGTGAATCAAAAATTGAAATTTGTTTTTGGAAGAGTAGAAAACATTGTGAGAAAATGCTGGTTACCAGCATTTTCTCCTTTTCCCACAATGTTTTAAAAAGGCTTTTTCCTTGGGGTCGTTAAAAGTCGGGATTGTGTGGTAAAGAGTTAATTATCCGTCGGGGTTAAATAGAGAATACACACATATCAAAAATATTTAACGAGGTTGGGACAATTGATAATTGTCGAGCCTTGATAAGACAATTATCATATCTCACAACTGAGCTAGATATTTTTGATATACGACAATACTATGTATTCTAATTATCTTTTAACATCTGATTTTTACTTATCTTGTAAAAGATGTTAAAAATATGTGTGTTATTTTAAGTGTAATAAATCTCTTCAATTTAGTCGGATATGGGTTAGCTGTAATAATGATGTCATGAATGATGTTAACTACATAAAACATGACATTAACCCGCAGACAATTTATTCATGTTCTATAAATATCCTTGGTATATCAAAAATAAATATCATATAGGTGTTATTTCATTGATATTTGGTTAGTTGAAAGATAAGATATTCAATGAGGCTGAAACAGAATCTACAATACAACAATAGATGCCATACACAATAATTATGTTAATATTATTATATTTTTGTATATGTATATTTGTAAATACTTTTTTATGTTGTTTTGTATTTTTTGCTGTCTTTTTGTAACTAGAATCTTAATAGTGGCTGAATGTTGCCTCTCAGTTACTGAATGCAATTCATTTCTTAAAAATTGTAAGAAATTTTATATGACTGTAAAGATCATTATTTTGCAATATTTTAGCTCACACTTTCTTAAATTTACACTCATCTATTCATTGCATTCCACAAGGATGTATTTAATTTGCATTTCATAACACTATACATATCACAAACAAACATTCCAAACAGACTGTGATAATGGAATGATAGATAATCATAATTCTAATTATATTTCTAGATAGTGATGCAACAGAACTTGTCTAGTTGCCTGTAGAGTTACCTCCCTTGCTCATTATCCTCCTTCTGTTCTCTTTCTTTTATCATAATATTAGATAAGTTTAGTTAAAGAAACAAACTGTAGGTTTCAAAGGGTCATCAAAAGACTCAAGCTCAGTAGTAACTATTATAATCTGTATTTGAAAGGTGAAAATAACCCATTGCTACATGACAAAATTTTTGACTTGTCCAAATTGAAAGCAAAATGTAACACAAAAATGGAAAGTTGCTTTTGGTACGGTTAAAAAAAACAATCTGAAAAAAGGAGAAAAGTCCTGGTTACCAGCACTTTCTCCTTTTCTTAAAATGTTTTCAAAAGCTTTTTTTCTCAGGGTCATAAAAACTTGGGATTGTGTAGAAAAGAGGTACCTTTTTGCCAGACATCTTGAGTTTTAACATCTCTGAGATGGAAAACTTTTAACACATGAGAAAAGGAGAAAATGCTGGTAACCAGGATTTTCTCCTTTTCCTACAGTTTTCCACTCTTTCAGTGACAATTCCGAGCATTCTAGACAAATTTTCTGTATTGTCTGCATATGCTTTCAAACTGAAAGTCTAAAATTTGTTGTGTAGGAATGGAGTAAGCAGGTAATTCACTTCTTGTGCAAATGTAAGGTATAATACATCAGTGATCCCCACATGTTGCATTCCCAACCACAGAGGCCACATGTGAGGTGTTGACAACATTGCAAAAAGTTGATTTGGCCAGTTTGTCTTTAGAAATGTCCTGGGAAGTTCTATTTGCATGTATGCCTGTCCCGTGGTATCATGTGTCATTGTTTAACCCTTTACCGCACAATGCCGCCTTTTAACGACCCTGGGAAAGCTTTTTAAAATCATTGTGGGAAAAGGAGAAAATGCTGGTAACCAGCATTATCTCCTTTTCCCACAATGTTTTCTACCCTATCAAAGAAAAATTGCACCATTTTAGCCACTGTTGAAATTGTCATCTGCAAATACTTTCAATTTGGACATGGCTAAAATTTTGTCGTCTGGTAAAGGGTTAAAATGTGATGGTTTTTGCACACTGGAGAGCTAGATCCATTTATTATGAACAATTTGATTACAACTTAACAACAACAATTTTGTCTTGTACAAGCATAAATTCTTATCATTTTATTTTGTAGATTTAAAAAACGAAAATAAATATTCTCACGTTCAATACTTACTTTTCCTCCAAGGACATTCCATATTAACTCTAGGTGCAAAATCTACCATTCTTTCATTTTTCACATTTTTTATACCCCCCACCTATGAAGTAGAGGGGAGTACACTGGTTTCAGTGTCTGTCTGTCTTTCTGTCCGTCCGTCCATCCATCCATCCATCCATCCATCTGTCGGTTTGTCCATCCATCAGTGGTCTTTGTTTTTCGTTTCCATGCTCTAACTCAAAAGCCATTTGACCTAGGACCCTGAAACTTTATACAAATATTGCTTGTGTCCCAAGGAGGTGCCCTATTGTATTTGGGTCACATGGGTTAAAGGTCAAGGTCAAGGTGATCTTTGTTTTAAAAATCATTTCCGTTCTCTGATTGTGCTTCTTCAGTGACAAGGTGCTTGTGGGGTATAATTGTCCACTTTGCGACCGTTCTAGTTTTTGTTGTAGAAAGCTGGTTTTTATCATTCAGAAAATTATCTTTTAGTCATCATCATTATTATTATTTTCTTTTTAACAATTGATCGAATGGTGTTTTGCACTGCTTTCAACATTATTCAGTCATATCAAGGCAACAGCTCACATATTCATGTATGTCCTGGGTTTTACCATGACTAGGCTGGCTCTCTGAAGTCTCTTGCCCTAGGATTTTCCCGTGCAAAACCCAGTGCTTCCACTGAGGCTCAAACCTGGGGCCTCCAGGTTACATATCCTATTTTTATCACTGAGCCATGCAGGACCCTGTTCCTTTTTTAACAAAGGAGTTGTGATCCTTTACTGGTTTGAAGCAAAAAGGATGTAAAGATGCACTCATTTGATTCTGTACTTTCAAAATATATCAAGATTCTTTGTATATTTTATCACATGTATATTTAATGCAGGTGACTTTAAAAACATCCTTGCTTACCCTTTACAACCCAATCCTGGGTTTGAACAAGTCTGTAGGGGAAAGCATTTGAAAACGTTGTGGAAAAAGGAGAAAATGCTGGTAACCAGCATTTTCTGCTATTCCCCGAACTTTTTCCACCACCCTTTAATTTTTCATCTGCAAATGCTTTGAATTTGGACTAGATCTAGCCTACAATTTTGTTGTCTGGTGTAGACTTAAACATGGATAATCAGCAAGAATTAGGGTTTATACTTGACCGCATTTGAAAACACAGTGCCAAAAGGAGAAATGGTTCATTATGAGAAATTTCTCAATTTTTTCACAATGTTTTCAAAAGTTCAAATGCCATATTATTTGGTAAATGGTCTAGGTCAGCACAGAGACTATTTGCTCATAATATAAAACTATGGAGATGTTGCTGTAGATCAAGGATCAGACTCTACATTCTAGGTCGTTCATAAAAGCTCCTTTTTATTCAGGGACTGTGGGATGATTGAGTGATAGGTAAATGCATGTAGAGATCAGCCTTCAGGTTAGTTTTCACAAATAATACTGAAGTTTAGACTAATTCAAAATTCAAAGACTAGACATCTGGGTAGCTTAGACCTACTATTTCAGCCAGTCAGCTGGCTTATCGTGGAAATTCAAATTAAATTTAGATCGGTTAGTAAAAACGGTCTATTCTGGAGTAGACCTATCTTACCTGCCTTTCTCTGAATCTGAATCTGTGCCAATGCCTGTAAAACTAAGTCTATGCTCAACTGAATTTGTGTTCAGATTTTAAAGTCTCGTTAATGTTGAAGACAGTATAAAAGTTTGAAATGAAGACTTTGAATTAATAGGTAGAAACAAGGAAAAGC
Source organism: Tridacna gigas (assembly GCA_945859785.2). Taxonomy (NCBI): domain Eukaryota; kingdom Metazoa; phylum Mollusca; class Bivalvia; order Cardiida; family Cardiidae; genus Tridacna; species Tridacna gigas. The sequence continues at coordinate 8,291,667 of OX244029.2, read as the reverse complement.
CCTTTAGCTAAAAAAGTAGCCCTTAAGATTTATCCAGTAGCATTTATACAACATTGAAATTTCATGCTCATCTGAATTGGGCGTGAATAAAAGTTTTATAAGCACTGACCCTGGTCTTAAAAAGGCTCACATAAATATTGTGCAAGGAGATACCTCTAATGGTTTCTTTCACCCTGCACTACATAATGTATTGTAGCAGAATAATTAAATTCGGTTTGCACAAAGCACACAGGCATAATCCCATCCCATCCCATCTAAATACGTATGAGGGGTGCTTGTGCAAAAGGGGGTTTAATGCATGATAATGATAGATTATACCAAGGAAGTCACCACAGAATTACGGATTCATAGAATCCATTTTGTCTTACAACTGATGTAGAATGGTCCTTGGACATGCAGAAAATTTACAAATAGCAAAAAGTATCGACCCATCTCAGCCTGCGCAGGCTGAAATGGGTCGATACTTTATGCAAATGCATTGAACCTTTTCACAAAGCATAACTCGTTTACATATACACAAGCATGGTTGTATGTTAGTTCTATGTTGTATTAATTAGTTAGTGAAATACAGTATGTAACTTGGATGTAATATATTTCGACATTATCTTAACTATTTTTTTCTACTGTATAAATTAAAAATAAAAGAAATCTCAGGTTTCTTTTAAGTATAACGGTGGGCTTTAGACTTCGATTTCTTTATCATTACTGCTTTAATTTCAGTTCGTTGATATGACCTTGTAAACTCTCAAAATTTGCCGCCTTCTTAGCATGTAGGCACATCTTTTGCTTTTGCAAAAGAATTGTTTATAATGAAAGCATTTGAGGCATGCTCTGTGAAAAAGGGGGCTTCATGCATTTGCAAACAGTATCGATTCAGGTTAGCCTGCGAAATCCACGTAGGCTGACTTGGGCCGAAACTTTTTGCTATTGATCAATTTTCTGCATGTTCAAGGACCAGTTTACTTCATGATGCCCCATTTTGCTAGAGCATGGCTCATTTGGAGACAATTAACCCTTTCCCAAACAAGCCCTGGTTTTCACGTGTCTGTAGTACAAGTCTTTTGAAAACACTGTGGGAAAAGGAGAAATTGCTCGTAACGAGCAATTTCTCCTTTTCCCACAGTGTTTTCTACCCTTTTTGAGACCTTTCTGCCATTTTCATTAAATCTAAAATTGTCGTCTGCAAACTCTTTGAATTTGGACCAGTCCAAAATTTGTCGTTTGAGAAAGGGTTAAGGGATGCTCAGAAGATGAGGCTTGCCGACAGAAGGGAAGAAAACATTGGAGAAAAGGCTGGTTACAGGTACAAGATTGTTCACAAGCTCAACAATATCAACATTTGCTTGGTGACCTCAGATAGGCCTGGAGACCATATACTGTTCATCACCTCGACACATTTGACATCCCAGCTCCTTACCGTTCTTTAACCCTTTCCCACACAATCCCGACTTTTAACGACCCAGTGAAAGAAGCCTTTTGAAAGCATTGTGGGAATAGGAGAAAATGCTTTTCCCACTATGTTTTCTACCCTTTCCAAAACAAATTTCAATTTTTTAGTCGCATTGATTCTGTTGTCTGCAAATGCTCCCAGTTTGGACAGGTCGTTTGGTAAAGAGTTAAGAATCAGCCTGTGACTCATTCTGAAGGGTTCCTCTCTCTCTCCCTCTCTCTCTCTCTCTCCCTCTCTCTCCACCTCCCTCTCTCTCTCCCCTCCCCCTCTCTCTCTCTCTTCCTCTCTCTCTCCCTCCCTCCCCCTCTCTATCCCTCTCTCTCCACCCCCTCTCTCTCCACCCCCTCTATCTCTCCACCCCCTCTCTCTCTCCTCTCTCTCTCTCTCTCTCTCCCTCTTTCTCTCTCCTCTCTCTCTCTCTCACCCTCTCTCCCTCTCTCTCTCTCTCGCTCGCAGGCTGACCTTATTCGATATTTTTTTGCAGATGTATGGTCTATATATGTTATCTCCACCAAACGACGACTAAATGTTGGACTTGTCTAACTTGAAGGAATTTGCAGTCGACAAATTCGATTGTATCTGTTTATTCGATTTGTCTTTCTACATGTCACAATGGAGAAAATTATGGCTACCAGCGTGTTCTCCTTTTCCCTCTGTGTTTTTTAAAAGGTGTCCTTCAAGGTCATTAACCCTTGGCTTGCTAAATAAGTCAAACGAAACTTTCAAGCCGATATCAAAAACCTATTTTTTTTTTGTGGGGAGGATATCTTGTTATCGAACAGTGTAGATCCAAGATCAGACTGCACGTTCTGTGCAGTCTGATCTTGATCTACACTGTCCGCAAAAGGTCTACGAGTCGCGCTTAGTAGTCTTAGGGTTAAAACACGTTTTCGGTTGACAATGACGTAACGTCGAAAGTAGGGCTATACATGAACCCCGTTTTGGACACTTTGACTCAATTCCCCAAAGCCAGTGGTCAATCTTTGTCCGCCGGTATTCACGTAAAACCGGTGACCTTTTTAACGAAAAGTGGACGGCTGTTACTTTTCTCACAGAGTTATAAAGTAACTGTAAAGAACTGAGTGACCAGTTCAAATTATTAAAGCCACTGATAGTGTTAAAAAACCCTGAGGAAGTAAAGAATTTTGAAAACAATGTGGTAAAAAGGAGAAAATGCTGCGAACCAGCATTTTCTCCTTTTTCCCACTATGTTTTCTACCCTTTTGAAAAAAAGATTTTCACACTTTTTAGATCTAGTCACATTTAATTTCTCTTCTGCAAATGCTTTCAGTATGGGTGAGTCTTTAACATTTTGTCGTTCGGTAATGAGATGAGGAAACATTCATGGCACCCACTGGTCAGTACAAATTTTCTAGGACGGCGATTTCCTGGGTAATACGAACTCGACTGGAAGACGGACATGACATCTTATCATCCATCGGTATGCTCGAATTACCGGGGAGGTCACGACAAACTTAGAGACTTGTCAGACGGGTAAATACAGTCAAGCGCCCCCGCCGCTGCCTTTTGGGCAACATAATCTGACATACGGCATTTGATAAATCTGAGTTGGAAACTTGGATTGGTTGATTGTTAGAGGCGAGAGGTGAACAAAATTGATGTTAAACACAGATTTTATCATTCACGTTCGTGTAAATGACTTTGAAATGAAGAAATCAAGCTGGTAAGTCAATTAAATGGTGTTTTACACCTCGTTCAACATTATTTCAGTTTTATCACAGCGGCAGCTCCACATATTCATGTGTGTTCTGGGTTCCACCAGAACTACGCTGGGACTCCGAAGTGTCTCGCCCAAGAAAGTTCCCAAGAAAAAGCCAGTGCTTCAAGCGAGGGTGTAGCCCTTGGCCTCCAGGTTACAAGTCCTACACTTTACCATTGAGCCACGCGGTACCCCATAGTCAACTTTAACTCACTGCAAAAGAATAGGAGCTATGCTCTGTGAAAAGGGGGATTAATGCATCTGCAAAAAGTATCGACTCAGGTCAGCCTGCGCAGTCCGCGCAGGCTGACCTGGGCCGAAACTTTTTCGCTATTGGTCAATTTTCTGTTATGTCCAAGGACCATTTTACCTCGTGATTAAACTGGTTGTTACAAAAAGTGGCTATTATGGATTCATAACTATGTGATGGCTTGCTTGGTATCATGCATCACGGAGTGCATTAAGCCCCTTTTGTCAGAGCATGGTTCATTCTCTCTCTCTCACACACACACACACACACACACACACACACACACATATATATATATATATATATATATATATATATATATATATATATATATATATATATATATATCCGTTCGAGGAAATACTTTTAGTAACGGGAAGAGAGCTTTCTTCGTATTCGTCGTATATTCGTCGTAGAAGATCTAAACATGGTATATTTAGCACCTTTACGGAATGCACCCGAGTTGTAAAAAAAATGCAAAAGTGAATGAGCGACGCTCTGGCAAAAGGGTGTTTAATGCATCTCCGTGATGCATTATACCAAGCAAGTCATCATATAAATTATGGATCCATAAAATCCACTTTGTCGGACGACCGACTGCATCATGAGGTAGTCTGGTCCTTTGACATGCAGAAAATTGACCAATAGCAAAAGGTGTTGGTCCAGGTCAGCCAGCGCGGACTGCACAGGCTGACCTTGGTCGATACGTTTTCGCAAATGCATTAAACTCCTTTTTCACAGAGCATGCTTCAAATATTTATGGAATTTTTATATTCAACACTTTCGCTACGATGTTTGATCGGAAACGAAAACATGGCAACTGTTAGAAAAGATAACTTGAGACGTGATTTAGCCCGATGTTTTTTATGATGTCTTACCTGAAGAATACAATTTTATTTAAAACTATTTAACTGTTTGCAACACGATCCCGAGTTTTAACGGCCCTGGTAACCAGCATATTTTCCTTTTCCCACAATGTCTTCTACCATTTCAAAGAAAAATATCCATCATTTGAACCACGTTTAATCTGACAACTGCAAACACCTCCAATTTGGACCAGTTTAACTCTTTACCAAACGACAATATTAAAGATTTGTCCATATTGAAAGCATCTGCAGACGACAATTTAAATATGGCTCAAATAATGGAATTTGTTTTTGACAGGGTAGAAAACATTGTGGGAAAAGGAGAAAATGCTGGTTACCAGCATTTTCTCCTTTTCCCACAATGTTTTCAACAAGCTTTTTCCTCGGTGTCGTTAAAACTCGGGATTGTGTGGTAAAGGGTTAAAACTTTGGAGTGTGGTAAAGAATTGATAAGCTGTTAACACTAAACTCTTTACCAGACGAAAAAAAATATTACAGTTGTCCATACTGAAAGCATTTGCAGACGACAATATGAGGGTGATTCAAACGATGTAACTTGTCTTAGAAGAAAGAATGAAAACAAAACATTGTGGGAAAAGGAGAAAGTGCTGGTTTCCAGCAGTTTCTCCCTTTTTCCAGAATATTTTCAAAAAAAAAAAACTGTTGTTCAAGTCGTTAAAATGGGGTTGTTGTTCGATAAATAATTAGAAAAGCAATAAGACTTTTTTCCTTCATAAAAAAAGCTCATCATGTGTGATACCATTTTGCATAGATAGTTCTTTGAACCATTGCTTTGAAAAAAAAAGCTAACAACAAGACACCCCCGTACTATGCCAAAAAAAAATCTAACACTAAGACACACACGCCCACACCCCCACCCCCTCCGGTGCTATGTGGAAAAAAGGCTAACAATGAGGCACACAGCCCCCCCCCCCCGCCCCGTGCTATGTGGAAAAAAGCTAACAATAAGACAAACCCCCCCCTCCGTGCTATGCGGAAGAAAGCTAACAAGACAACACCCACCTCCCCACCCACCCCCTCCCCCCCCCCCCGCTATGTGGAAAAAAGCTAGCAACAAGACACCAACCCTCACTCCCGTGCTATGTGGAAAAAAAGGCTAACAAGACAGCCACTCCCGTGCTATGCGGGAAAAAGAAGCTAACAACGAGACACACACACCCGTGCTATGCGGAAATAAAAGCTAACAACAAGACTCACACCACCAACACCTACCCCCCTCCGCCCCGCTATGCCCGGTAAAAGTACAACAGATCTAGCTCAAAAGTCGGGTCGAGATAAAAAAAAAATTAATGTTACTAATGTAACAGGAACAAAAAATATACAAAGATCAGTCGATTGGACAAAATAGTTTACGATAGCTGACAGACTGTCACGTCGAGAATAAAAAAGTGATACGTATGACATTGAACGCCCATTGACCTCGATTCATTTGAGCCATCCTCCTTGAAAAGGGGGCTTAATGCATCTGTGAAAAGTATCGATTCAGGTCGGCCTGCGCAGTCCGCACAGGCTGACCCGGGCCGAAACTTTTCGCTATTGGTCAATTTTCTGTATGTCAAAGGAACAGTCTACCTTATGATTCAGCCGGTTGTTAGACAAAATGGATTTTATGGATCCATAATTATGTGATGTTTGGCTTGGTATAATGCACCACGGAGATGCATTAAGCCCCCTTTTGCGAGAGTGTGGCTCATTTATTGTAGGCACAGTCCGTTAATACATCAGCCCACCTGCTCACGACTTTTCTTCATCTTACAGCGTATGACCTTAAAACGTTGTGGCTAAAAGAGAAATTATTTGTAACGAGGAATTTTCCCGTCTGTCACAATAGTCCACATACACGTACTAGTAAATTGCTGTACATAGTGAAAACTAACACATTGCACAGGGATATTTTCGTATGATGCAATTTTGTTTTAGGGGACCGGTTTGTCCGAATGGGTAGGTACTATCCAGCTTTCAACAGTATTTCAATCAAATTACGACGGCAGCTAATTTCCAATGGGCGAAGGAGCGGGGGAGGCAGCAACGGCCAGCAAAATAAACCCACCATTTGAATTATTATTCACTTTCACTGTCCTTTTCCCGCGCGGAAAAATAAGTTAAATACTTAACCAAACTATCACGTATCTTAACGATCATGGGGAAGACAACTTTTTAAAACATGGTGATAACCAGCATTTTCTTCTTTTCCCACAATGATTTCTTTTATATCAAGGACAATATCAGCATTTCAGCTATATTTGCTATGTCGTCTGCACATACTATCAAATTTGGCGAGTCTAAAAGTTTGCTGTCTGGTAAAGAGTTTAAGTTGTGCCCCCATGCCTTTATGTCTGTTGCTTTACTTTGCCTCTCTCAAGGACCTTTTTTTCAGTGAACAGTGCAGCCACCTGGGACCACACCAAGTTTTTCTTATTACAAAGCGAACACCTCAATTCTTCACCAAACAATCACGAGTTTCAACGAACCTGGGTAAGCATTTGAAAACAATTAGGAAAAAGGAGAACATGCTTCTTTAACGTTAAAATGTTCTAGGTGAAGACATGTGCTTGCTTTGTGCCGGTACATTTCAACAAATATGTTTTCTGTGGGACGTCAAAATGTGGTTAATTAATATGAGAAACCTACAAAAAGTTCTGTCACGAATGGGCCTCCGTAGTGTTATTTCCGAAAGCTCTTTGTTGCATTGTCAATAAATAAATTTAACCATTTTTACTGGCATATCAAAAGGAAGTGGGCACATGAGAAAGAGTTGCGCCAAACTGGTTCCCCAGTTTCTCCCTATGAAGCAGAAGAAGCAACGCCTTAAATATGTCCGGGATCCTTTAAAAGAATACAAAGGCTGCGATAGTCGGGTTAGTTCTAAGTTATGAGCAGGTGACAAACCTGGGTAAACTACCCGGTATTGTCCTTGTTTACCTGACCTGAGTCCTAGTGATTTCTTTTTATTTCCGAAACTCAAAAAACGCTTTCTGGAAAGAAATATAAGTCATAAATTTCTCTTGGTAGTGCCATTTATCAGTGCCTGAAACATATCCAATAGGAAGACTGTTTGTTTTTTGCTTATCAAAGTGGCCATTAAAAGATCTCGAATAGAGAGGTCATCGTGAGTCCGAAAGTGAGTCTGTCTCTCCGCTCAAAGCTGGCGGAAATTTTGGTACCACAATCTCGTTTTCCATTATAATTCATGAGCTGAAAAAATTCTTACCTTGTGTTCCAGTTGAAAAGTCTTCAACATTGAGGCTGGCTGTGACGAAAAATCTAGGAAAATTGTAATAAAATCCCGGAAAATCCTTGTTTCGCAAGTGGATTCTATCGTGTCATTTCATTGGTCAGAAGTTCTGCTAACCTTTTTGACGGAACCAATGAAATGCTTCACCAAACCTTTCAGCGCCAAAGTCGAAAACAGTGGTTTTTGCGGACGGCATAGATCAAGATCAGGATTCACCGAAAGTACAATCTTATCTTAGGTCTATAGGCCAAGTCGTTTAACCCACATCCTGTTGAAAATAACTTAAATGAAACTTTGAAGGCAATAGTAAAAATACGAATAATGCTATTACAAACTTTTTTTTTTTTTGAAGAAAAATATCTCCTTGTGGGACAGTGTAGGTCCAAGATCAGACTACACGTTCTGTGCAGTCTGAACTTGATCTACGCTGTCCGCAAAAGGTCGGCGGGTAGCGCTTAGCAGCCTAAGGGTTAACTGGTCTCTAAGATAAAGAGTTTTCTACTGCATGTTCCAGTGAATTGTATTTTCAGTCGTCGAAAGAGGTCAAGTGTATCCCTTTACTATAATCTCGAGTTTTAACAACCCTAGGGAAAAATGCATTTGAAACATTGTAGGGGGGGGGGGGGGGGGGGGAGAGAGAAGAAGAAACTAAGGTAATAAACATTTTCTCGTTTTCCAAGAGGTTTTCTACCCTTTTAAAGACAAATTAAATTATTTGGGTCACGTTTAATTAAATATCTACAAATGCTCTCAATTAAGACAAGTCCAAAATTTTGTTGTCTGGTAAAAAGAAGTTCATAGGGACCCCTGAATTTTGAAATATTTTGAAAAATCCAGTATCAGTTTTTATGAAACTTTTCAATGTCTTTTACAATGACCCTACCAGCTCTCAAAGCGAAAATTAGAATTTTTCTTTCACAGGGAAGAGCATTTTGGCCATTTCAGTAATGTTTTTTTTTTTGTTCTGAAGCTTAACTTTCTCCGACGGTTTCGAAAAGTGACAAGAATAGCAAACATAACTGAACAAGTATATGACTTCTGTACCTCGCTATAGTTAACTATGAGGCCCTGAAACTGGTTTTTGTACAATTGACATAGTTCTATACCTTACCTTAGATATCGCTTTTGTCATTTTCTTATCTTATATGGTGTCTGTGCTCCAATATTTGGTTTCAATTTTATTTTTGGCATGGCTTCACGTTTTATACCATTTCTGTTGAGATATGTGTGTATAATTTTATACATTTGCTTATTATAAGTTGTTTATTGTATATGCATGCAATATGGACAGTTGTCTTCGCAATAAAAAACTTGAAATTTGTGTTCGAAGCCACAGTTAGACTCGAAGGTCTTTCTGGGTTTGTTTTGAATAGTTCTTTGCGATGATTTTCTCAGTTCGCCCAATATTAGCTCAAATGAATTTTGGTCACAATCATAGGTTGGTAATCTTAAGGGCACTGTGTCCCCTTGGCAGTAAAAATTCATCTACAACAATACTTTGGAGCATTTTTACGGAACTTTACCAGTTCATACATTTCACCCTTCGTTTTATTGTTGTATTCTATACCACATGATGTGAGCCAAAGTTTGACTGGGTTTTAGGAAAACATCTATGGTTGGGGTGGAAAAGAAAACAAAGTGTAAACAAATGCGTGCAAGTCTTCGATATTGAATCATTAAAATAAGACCCGAATGAAAAAAAGGAGATAAGGGCCTCAAAATTTGAAGGTTTTGCTGTTCAAACAGTAGGCGACCACCGTTATAGATTGGTTACCTACACTGATACAGCAAGTGTATAGGGATCGGTACAGGCTACTAAAAACAGGCGGAATTCTGCCCATCTATTTTCCGAACAGCCATGACGCGAGACTAACAGAGATTCAGGGGAGGTCACTCTTAAGTCCAGAGCAGAAGATTTTCCGATATTTTCGACCTCACGAATCAGTGAATTGTATTCTTGTTATTACCTTTTATGTGTATGTCTGCTAACAGTCTTTTTAGTTTCGATTACCAATCTCAAATTGTGCAAAAAAATCGCAATGTTACCTCTACAGCCAAACTGAAAATGTGTATGCTGCTCTGATTGGCTATTTTATGAAATACATGTAACCCAATGAAAAGCAACGACACAATAGCCTGTGCCAGTTGTAATATGTATATCTACAACGGGGGCCAGTTCACCACAGTTACTGTACTTGCACGAGTTTTTGCAAAAAAGTCAAACTAAGTCATCAAAAATTCTGAAAATTTCACCCAGAGTTGGTAAACATGGGTAATATTATTAGTTATGCAAATTTTCAGTACAGTAGCTTCAGCATTTTTTATGATATTTAAAAATTCAGGTGGGTCCCAGTGAAACTCAAACTTTTTCCATATATTTAGATTATCGTGGGTAATCATCACAGATAACCGTGTGTTTAACAATTTACAACATACTCCTGAATTTTAGCAACCCTCACTGGCATACGGCGTATCTCGAAAGATCCGTTGATCAAATTAGACAATACCCTAACTGTAGGAGGCTTTGGAAAACAGTGGATAGATAAAATGCTTATAACCAGCATTTTCTCGTTTTCCCATCATTTGTTTGATCCTTTTAACCCTTTCAGCGCCTTAGGCGAAAACAGGGACTTTTGCGGATGGCATAGATCAAGATCAGACTGCACAGAACGTGCAGTCTGATCTTTGATCTATGCCCTCCGCTTGTTTGGTCATGCCTATATGATAAAAGTCTTCTTGAGACTCAGTGGATTGTATTTACAGCATCAAAAGAAACCAAGTTTGTTTAGTTGGCGCCGAAAGAGTTAAAGACAAGTTTCATGATTTGAGCTACCTATATTCAGTTCGTCATCTACAGAATGCTTTCCATGATGACAAGTCCAAAATTTCGTCATTGATAAAGAGTAAAAGCTTTTTCCACATTATTTCAGTTATATTGCGGCGGCCAGTGTGCCTATCCTTGCTTTACTGGATTTTTTTTTTTTTTTTTTTCCTACCAGTTCTTCGCACAATATTCATCCCAAGCCACCGGCAGCTCTCCAAAATAACCATCGTCGAAACAACGATCAGCGTTGATAGGGGAATGAATCCTGTCGCAAGGACAGTAATGAATCCTCGGAAAGAAATTATCCGAGCTTTGGGTTCGAACCAACGACTTAGTCTCAAGCCGTGTGGGTTACTGACTGAGCCACTGGGCCTGGAGTCAATTAGCCTGGGTTCCAGCCCGATCATTTTTTCCTTTTATTCATTCGGACCTTACTTTGTCATTTTTGACAAAGTAACGTCCGAGTATAAATCAAAGTACTGAAAGTACTGACAGACTAGCAAATTTGGTTGATAAATTGTATGTATGGTGTTTGACCCTGTTTTCAACATTATCTCAGTTATGTAGCGGTGGAGTGCACATATCCATGCTTTCCTGGAGTTTCTTCCTCCAGTACTCTGCACAATATTCTTTCCAAGCCACTGGCTGCTTTCCCACATAACCATCGTCGAACTGTGAGAGAGAAATGAATCCTGGCAATGACTATCATCAATCATCAGAAAGAAATATGCAGAGTCGGGAATCGAACTGGCGGCCTCCTGTTCTCAAGTCCTGTACGCTACCGACTGAGCTGCCGGGGCTATGCGTGCTATTGTTTAACTAAGTTTAACCCTTAACCTGCTAAAATGTTAAATGAAATTTTCAAGCCGATGGTAAACACCTGAATATTGCTATTTCTAAGTTACATTTTGGAAAAAATATCCTCTTATCGGACTGTGTAGATCCAGGATCATATTGCACGCTCTGTGCCTTCTTAATCCACGCTGTCCGCAAAAGGTCATTGAGTTGCGGTAGTGCTGGTAAAAGAAACTCCAGGAAAGCATGGATAGGTGCTCTGGCAGTATCACTGAAATAATGTTGAAAACGGTGTTAAACACCATACAATCAATTAGTCAGTATCCAATAGCACAAGATGTAGTTAACTATTTAACTCTATTTGCAGACCAAAAATTTTACACTCATCCAAATTCAAAGCTGTTGCAGACCATAATCAAATGTGGCTGAACTGATGAAACGTGATCCCAAGAGGGCAGAAAACAATGTGAGAAAAGGAGAAATGATGGTTATCAGCATTTTCTCCTTTTCCCGCAATATTTTCAAAGAGATTCTTCCCCAGTGTCATTAAAACTTGGGATTGTTTGGTAAAGGGTTAATATTCAAGAGGAAGAATAACAGTTCAGCATAACAGTTTAATTAACTGTACACAATAATCTAAATAATGAATGACAAGGGTTTCCTGTCCAGTGAGGGTTGATATAGCCGGCATTTGCTACAAGTTAACACCTAGGTGTATCTATTTATCTATTAATAGATTCATTCATAATGTTACAGTGGTGTAGGAATAAGCGATTATCTGCTTTGAGTAGGTCACTTAATTTACATATAAGCAAATATCTTGTACCTTAAAAATGACATCTTGTTCTTACGACATGTTCAAATTAGAGTGGTAGAGATTTAGTAGTTTTTGTCAAAATTGTCATATATAACAGAATTAAGATTCTAACAGAAAGAAGTATTTTCTGTGAGGCAGTATTTGGCAACCGTGGGGTTTTTTGTTTACTTTGAATCTAGGTCAGTCTTGATGCCTGTAGACTAGCTTCGCCAGTCAAAAAGGAAAAAATGATCGGACTGGAACTCAGGCTAGGCGTCATTGTGTATGTTTGGATTTAATCACTGCTTTGTAAACACGTACAAGCACAGAATTCGACCTGGTTCAGTCCAGTAATGTCTTAGATGCACTGTAAAAAGAAATGTGTTAGCTTACACTGCTATGTGTGTTTTGTAATTATGAAAACGAGTGTAAATTTAGTTTACACTTTTGGTAATGTAGATTTACGCTATTGGAGAAATTATACCCTAATAATTGGTGTAAAGTTAGTAACGCCATGGTGTATTATAGCAGAGTAAAAGTTGGTGTAAATTTACTCCATCTGCTAGCTAAACATGACACGGAACTTGGTGTTCTGTATCAGTTTACACTTTCGATCGTAAAAATACACTCTTACGGCGAGTCACAATTCCCGCAAGTGTAAATTTACTTCATCTGTTAGCTAAACATGACACGGAACTTGGTGTTCTGTATCAGTTTACACTTTCGATCGTAAAAATACACTCTTACGGCGAGTCACAATTCCCGCAAGTGTAAATTTATTCCATCTGTTAGCTAAACATGACACGGAACTTGGTGTTCTGTATCAGTTTACACTTTCGATCGTAAAAATACACTTTTACGGCGAGTCACAATTCGGGGACCGCGAGTGTAAAGTAGTTCTAACGGTTTAAGCTAATTGTTACTAGATGTAACGTTACAAGTAAAAAAGACAGGTGTCAGTCCGTTAAATATGGTGTTTTTATGAAATAATTCATTGTCTATAAAATATTCTGTTGGCCTGTTCATTGCAAGAAGCGGATTTCAGACAAGGGACAAGTAACAATCTACAGCGGGTCTTTCTAGAAATTATAATAGTTGACCTGTAACATGTGCATTAACCCTTTCCCACACAATCCCGACTTTTTATGACTCTCATATATCATATTTAAGAAAACATTGTGGAAAAAGAAGAAATTGCTTGTTACAAGCAATTTCTTCTTTCCCACAATGCTTTCTAACCTAAATGGTACGTATTTTTTAGATTAATTAAACTTCAAATGTCGTCTGCAACTTCTTTCAATTTGGACCAGTCTAAAGTTTTGTTGTCTGGTAATGGGTTAAGTCTTTTCACTAGTCGTGAAACAAAATATCCGGTATGATACATTGCGCACCGTATATGGTTAAACTGGTACCCGTTGTATCTCCCGTAACCGTCCGATAGACGAAGATCGATAACAGGCTGCCAGTTTACGTATATGGTGTGTGTTTTCTACACCGGGTGTTTTATCGATACTACAGAGTTACCTCGCTTGTCGAGGCATGATAGACGCTCTAAATTATCATTCGACCAAACTCGGTACTTTCCGGTGCAGTATTTTCTATTGTACCGGAATCGGTCGATGTTTCCGAATACTTCATCGTATGTTTCGGGATTTTTAAAAGAGCGTTTCAAGACCAAGACTTCCACGATTTTTAGCGGGTGTACGCTTTTTAAAAGTAAGTTGAATTATTTATTTTAATCTGTTCCAGCACCAGAAATCGTGTTAGATTTATTATATAAAATGATTTGTGGGCTCTGTGGAATAGCTACGAAAAGTGTGAAAGACTTGCTCGGACACTTATCAAAACACAGAAATGAACCGGATTTTCTTCTTGTGTGCGGAATTCCGAATTGGTGGATGTCCCGTTACGTTTAAGAAATATTCATCATATAAATCCCATATTTACAGGATGCACCAGTTGCATTTGTCTGGTAGTGATGTTTCAACACCTGTTCACTCTCTTGATAATGAAACAGAGATTAGGTGTACTTATTGTTTGGAAGTTTTAGATAACGTAAGGGCTGTTGCAGCACATCTTAATAAACATATTGAAGCGAGCTGGGCAGTGTTACGCCAACGATTGCTAAAATGACTTTAATATCCCCCTTTAATTACGTTTATCCTACATCTAACAGTTTGACATTTAACTTTTGACCCGTTAAATTCATGTTCGTTCGTTATTTACTAACCTCTAGCCATTCATTTCTCTCATACATCTTTTATTGCTGCGTAGTTGTTGATTTATCGGCATTCCACTTTCTTTTCTACTTCAGCGTCGGCCATGTTGGTTGTCACTTTCCCTATGCATTCTGGGATAGAATTGATGACGTCATTGACTTACGTATCAGTTCTAACCCCTTTGCAATATAGCGCCAACTTTGAATCGCCGAAAAATCATAAACTAATCTTTAAATTTCTTATTTAGGTAAAGGCGACTAGTGTTTACATCTATTGCTCCGTACCATGCAGTTCTCGTTCTCTAGAGTCGTTTTTACCCAGGATTCTTAGTACCTACAGCATCTCGCGTATTGATTTTCCAACAAATTTTCTTGTTGGAATTATTTCCAAAAGATTTTTCTGTCGGAAATCCAACTCGAAAAATTGTTGGAACCGGCACTATAAAAAGCCCTGTTTTGACACTTTCAGGGACTTCAGATTTGATTTTTTCGTAGGAAACCTCCGTTATTACTTCATTTGATATTAGCCTAAGTTAACTTTTACTTCATTTTAAACTTAGATTTTACATTTGGTTAATTCTCAATTCGGTTCGGATTATTTATTTGTTTAACTTAAAGGGGCATAAAACCTGCCTTTTTTTTTTTTTTTTTTTTGTATCTGTTTCACTCGCGTTTTGTTTTGGGGGTTTTCACATTAAAATTATTTATTATTTCTTCTTTTTGTCTTTGGCCACATTACTTTCATTAATTTATTCTAAGTTTAGTTAACTTTAGGATCCTTTTTTTTTTTTTTTTCTTTATTTTTTAGTATCTTTGGGAACACTGTCGTGTTTATAAATACTCATTCTTACTGGTCATATAGACATCATCATTATTATTGTTAAGGTATTAGATCCAATTGATATTTGCTAAGGCATAAAATCTAATTCATTCTTTAAGCATATCTCACTATTTTATACATATTTAAACATATGTGGATTTTTTGGTTACTTAGATCTGATTAAATTATCATCCAATAATTGAATTTCTGGAACTTGTTCATTTTTATTTTCCTGAAAGTAATATTTTGTCTGAAGTCCATTCCCCCCCTTACTCCCTCCTGTGCGCCCTTTCTACCTGCGCAAGAAATTTGGTGACAAGTGGCTCGCAACATATTCCTTGGTGTCAGAAGTGGGATTCACAGCATACATTGACAGTGAATCGAGAGATTCGAACTTGCGGCCTAGAAGCATACAGCAATTGTGATGGGTAGAAGAAAAGGCGCACCTGAACAGACAGAGCAACAGTCAAATGATGGAGCCTGTCACAGTCAGATACCGTATACAACCAATAATGATAAGAATTACACAGAATACGCACCACTTGAGGTCAACTCCCTTGATGGTGAAAGACAACCAGAGGATGTGAGCACTACTGGCTACACGCCCGGTCGACAGCCCTCTTCACCCTGCAACCAGATACCGCAAAGAGAGATCGAAACCGCAGGCGGAGATGTGCTGCCAAGCAAGCATTTTTGGGGAGAACATGATAAAAATAAGAGACCCAGTTTTAACTGTGTTACTACAGCAGCACCACCCCAGGGTTTCACAGAGCAAATTACTTGTACAACAGACGGACCCTCTATGTATTCAAACAGACAAGCAACCTTTGAACAGAACACAGAAGATAGCAACTTACACAACAGATATGACCATACCATCCAAATTAGAAATAGTGGCAGACCACCCACGAGACAGGAGAGAGGCTATCATACACAAATCATAAGTGCACCCCTCTGCCCAAGAAATGACTATCAAACTGGACTTTCCTATATCAGTGAAAGACAAAGGCATAATATGGATAGAATACCACCTCCACAGGCACATAGGTTTTGCAACCAGTATCACCATCCAAATTACCAACCACCTAGACCACAAAGACAAACTAACTATGGTGACATAAAGATACCAATTTTCACTGGAAAGGAGGATTGGTCAGTATGGATTAACCGCTTTGAGGTGATTGCAGAGAGAAATCGATGGGACGAAGATGAGATGATTGACCAGATCCTACCAAGATTTTAGGGACCTGCAGGAGAATTTGTCTATACTCAGCTTCCTAGATGGAAACTATTCGACTTTGCAGAATTAACAGCAGAGTTGACAAACCAGTTCAGAGTAATAGAGACACACCAGTCGTATGCTGCGAAGTTCAGCAAGCGTGATCAGAGAAATGGAGAGACAGCTGAAGAATATGCCGCAGAACTTAAAGACTTTACTCAAAGGCCTACAAATCAAGGGGAAATCAAGTTAGACAGGAAGATTTGGTGAGACGTTTTTTAGACGGGCTCAAAGACCACGATGCCAGATTCGAGGTCGAATATAACAAAGATTCGAAAACAATAGACGAAGCTGTGTTCCATGTTGTGAGGTTCACCCACGTAAGACAAACCAAAGAAAGAGACCCCTATAATGACAGAAAAATGAAACGATTCACCAGACAGATCTACCAAGACAGCGAGTCAGAGGAAGATTCTGAATCTGATATCGACACACCAGAAAGGACAGAAACAAGGGTATGCCGAAATAAAAAGATCTTCGAAAAACAAGTAAGAGATGCGAGACAACCTGAAAAGATTGGCAATGCATCCAACCCCATCCATGCAGCACTGCTCGAGGTGATTTCAAAGCTTAACAAAATTGTTGACCTAGATGGAAGGAAAGAAAAAAGAGAGAATACCTGTTTCGCATGTGGTAAAGAAGGGCATTTTATAAGAGACTGTCCTCAAAGAGGTAAACAGCAAAAGCAGAACCAAGATAAGAAAGATGCAAGCCACAGCCGAGGACAGCAAAACAAACCAAGTCAGAACCATTTAAACTGCTAGAGGCCGAGCCCTGTGGTCGAGGCGAGGCCCAAAATTTTAATGGCCACACACAGACAACACATGGGAATGAATTTAGCAGACGACAACGACCTGGGTATAACAGTCTGTATGTAAAGGGACTCATAGAAGGAAACCCAGTACTCTTTACTGCTGATACTGGAGCCACTAAAACAGTAATATCAGACAAAGTATACCGCAGAATAGACCCTGGAAGCAGACCCCAGCTGAAACAATCAAACAATCTTGTGAATGCAAATGGAACTCCGATAAAAGAAATGGGAAAAGGTCTATTCGAAATCCACCTGGGACCAGTTAAACTACAGAAAGAGATAATAGTTGCACAAATAGAGGATGACGGCTTGCTGGGGATGGATATCCTACAAAATGATGAGAGCGGCCCAGCGGACATTATAATGAGCGAAGGGATTATAAGGCTCAAGGGCCACAAAGTACCATGCATAAACATGAGCACCACGGAAGGTAGCAGGAAGGTCACATTAGCAGACAACTACACTATTCCAGGACACAGTGAGGCATTGGTGGATGTTTTCATCGACAGAACCGAGGAAGATGACATTCTAAGCCTAAATGAGTTCATCGTTGAGCCAACTGAAAGCTTCAGAGACACATACCCACTTCAGATGGCGGCTACTCTGGTTGACAACCAGACTAATGTGACCAGCAAAATTCGTATTTTAAACCCTTTCAAAAACGAGGTAGAACTCAGACAGAATTCAGTTGTTGGACATGCCGAGCCAATATTCGAAGAGCCATTGATCATTATGAATGAAGAGGATCCTAGCGAGCACAACAACACAAACATTCGTAGAATAAAGTCAGAAGCTTTGCCAATGCCAAACATACCAGACCACCTTAAAGAACTATTCGAAAAGTCCACAAGAGATTGCACGGATAAAGACAAGATTGCGATAGCGAACCTATTGCAGAAATACCGCGATGTCTTTTCGAAAGATGAATGGGATCTTGGTTGCACACACCTAACCGAGCATTCAACTGATACTGGTGATGCCCCACCTATAAAGCAACCGCCAAGAAGAGTACCGATGGCCTATGCTGATGAGGAGCGAAAAGCTATAGACAAGTTACTACAACAAAAAGTGGCACGGAAGAGTACATCTCCTTGGTCATCACCTTTATGCTTGGTTAAGAAGAAGTCGGGCGGAATTAGGCCATGCATAGATTATCGCAAGTTAAACAAGCTAGTTACACCAGATGCTTTCCCTTTACCAAGAATCCAGGATTGCCTAGATGCCGTTTCAGGATCAACCCTCTTCAGCACATTCGACCTAACCAGCGGTTACTTCCAGATTCCAGTGAGGGAAGAAGATATACCGAAAACTGCTTTTGCATGCAAGTTTGGGCAATACGAAATGACAAAAATGCCATTTGGCTTGAATAATTCTGCCAGCACCTTCCAAAGGACCATGGAACTTGCCCTACAAGGTCTACAATGGCAGACCTGCATCATCTACATTGATGATATAATCATATTTGCCAGAAATGTACAAGAGCATCTCAGCAGAGTGGAACAAGTCCTTATAAGATTGACGCAAGCTGGTTTAAAACTAAAGCCAGAGAAATGTGAGATGCTGCAGAAAGAAGTTACGTTTTTAGGACACGTCCTGTCCTCAGACGGTATCAAGCCAAGTCCAACAAACATTGCCAAAATTGTTGAATGGCCCGCCCCTAAATGTCCCAAACAAGTAAAACAGTTTGTTGCTATGTGTTCATACTTTCGCAGGTTCATACAAGACTTTGCAAAAAAAGCAAGACCTATGGTGGATCTAACCAAGAAAGGAAAACAGTTTAACTGGACCCAAAGTTGTCAAGATTCCTTTGATAGTCTAAAGACTGCTTTGATCAGTCCAGATGTAATGGGCTACCCACTAAATGATGGTGGTGAGTTCATCCTAGATACTGATTCATCGGACTTTGCGATTGGGTCGGTTTTATTGCAGGTACAAGATGGCAGAGAGAGAGTCATAGCCTATGCCAGCAGGTCCATGAACAAAGCTGAGCGCAACTACTGCATAACAGAGAAAGAACTACTGGCGGTTAGGTATTTTATTGATTATTTCAGGCAATATCTCCTAGGGCGAAGGTTCCTGGTAAGAACAGATCACCAAGCACTTGTCTGGTTGTTTAGCCTGAAGGAACCCCGAAGTAAAATAGCCCGCTGGATAGAGATCCTGTCCCAATATGACTTCGCCATACAGTACCGCTCAGGCAGAAAGCAAGCTCACTGCGACGCATTATCTCGATGTGAAAATCCGCAAGAATGTGACTGCCCAGAGACTGATATGAATGAGCAGCTCAAATGCGGACCCTGCAGGAAGTGCGTTAAGAGAGCCCAAGATATGATGCTGAATGACAAATACCGTATGATGATATACCCCACCAGTGCAGGCAATACCGAAGCAGCTCCAAGAAGCCAACAGCCAACTAAGCCTAATACCTGCAAACCAGCAAAGACTACTAGCCAAGAAGAGTACAGAATCCCAGAGTCCATGACATTTCAAAACACTGATCGACCGGATCGAGCTTGTGTAAGCACTCGAGTCCAGCCTGCCAGAAGAACAATTAATAGTCAAATAGGGCCGAAAAGCTGTGATCAGCCAGAGTATAAGCAAGAGGTTGCTGCGAACAGCAAATCAAGAACTCCTGGTACCAATAAAACAACAAACACCACCCAAATTAGCCCACAAACACTACAAGATGGGACCTTTGACACTGCAGAGCAGCCCTTACCAGCCAAACCGAGCAAATTGATGAGCACATCTGGTATCAGTAAACCAGCAGATTTAGAACCTAAGAGACAAAACCAGAAGAGCCAACCAGTGCTAGAAATAACCAGGTCAACTAATCCTGAATGTATTATAACAGTAGATGTTACGAAGCAGGATCAACCCCTATCGTACCATATGGACAGATTTGCAAATAGAATGGTTACACAGGTCAGAGCCATAACCAAGACCAGTACCAGCTTACCAGCAAAAACTACTAGTGACGATGCATATCAGAATACATGTACCACAATAAACTACGACCAAACATCTACAAACGCCCATGAAACAGCCAGAACCCCAACTATAGAACCTGGTACCAGCCAACCAGCCAAAACTACCAGCAGGGACCAGCTAGGTTGGCAATGGACTGGAGGAATTTCCAAAATAAATTTAAAGTCAGCACAAGAGGCAGATGAAGACATTGGTTTCATTTACCAAGCATTAAAGACAAAAGCTAAACCAAACTGGCAAGACGTCCAGATCAGAAGTCCAGCAACGCGACAGTATTGGCTTATATGGGATTGTCTCGAGCTTGTTGACAACTTACTGTTCAAGAGGTTTACCAAGAAAGACAATTCTGCTTCTTTCCTGCAGTTTCTGGTACCTAGATCAATGAAGGAAGATGTACTGAAGCAAATGCATGACTGTGTCTTGTCAGGTCATCTAGGTGTGAAGAAAACTAAAGAAAAGACAAGCCGAAGATTTTTCTGGCATAATATGAAAGAGGACATTGTCACTTATATACGGTCCTGTAGAATCTGTGCAGCCAGCAAGAAACCATCCAAATCCCCGAAAGCACCCCTAGGTCACATAAAGGTGGGAGCCCCATGGGATGTGCTAGCCATTGACTACGTAGGGCCGCTACCACTGACGCCTAGAGATAACCGGCACATACTGGTTTTGACAGATTTGTTCACAAAGTATGTCGAAGTCATCCCTGTCAGAGATCTGACAGCTGAGGAATGTGCCAGACAAATCCTAAATAACTTTATTGCTCGATGGGGTTGTTCATTGTCTATACACAGCGACCAGGGGCGCACCTTTGAAAGCGAAGTCTTTCGACAACTGACCAGGATGCTCGAGATCCACAAGACAAGGACCTCTGCGCGAAACCCAAAATGCAATGGACAGTGCGAAAGATTTAATAGGACACTGTTGGGCATGATACGCGCGTACCTACGTGATGAACAGACCGATTGGGATCTATATTTGGGTTGCCTGGCCGGGGCCTACAGAGCAACACCTTGTGAGTCTACAAAACTGACTCCCAACTTGATGGCGATTGGACGAGAAGTGCGGCTCCCAGTCGAACTAATTTTTGGTAGTGCAACATCACGTGACCAGGACATAACTACATACGGAGAATACATCAACGTTCTGAAAAATAAGATGCAGCGAGCTCATGACATTGCCCGTCGACATCTTGCAGCCAATGCTAAGCGCCAGAAAAGTACCTACAACATAAAGCTGCAAGTGAACAACTTTAAAGCTGGTGACATGGTTTGGCTCTTGCACGAATCAAGGAAAGTGGGAGTAAACCAGAAATTGGAGAAGCTTTACGATGGACCATTCTTGGTGAAAAGGAAGATAACTGATGTAAATTTTCTTCTCCAGCTTGACCGAAAGGGTTTGGAGAGAGTTGTCCACCATGACAAGATAAAGCTTTATGAGGCCAGAGATGTTCCTATGTGGATCAAGAAAGCAAGAGAAGAACTGACTCGATAATTTATAATTCATCAGATGTTTATACAAATTTGTATGATTGTAACATTGTTTAAGTAATTAATGATTCTTCTTGATGATTGTTAATATGGCCAGCCATATAGTAAATTGTATATCTATGGTGAAACTTATTTTTACAATGAACACAGGGACAGCCCGTTGAGTGAAACCAGTCACAAGTACCTTTTCTCTAGCACATATGAATTCCGAGTTAGGATTCAGTGTTTTTTAGCCGAAAGTCATGTACTTGATCCTTGATTGATGTGTTGTGGGTAGTTGTTACACAGAGTAAAGAGAGTTCCCAAGAGTTTAAGTCCAGGGAGGGATAGACTGTCGGCTACACTGGGGGTAGGAGTGCGGCAAGGCTATCCAGGTTGGCAAGTGGGAAGGGATAGGTGTAATTGAAGTTGAAAGTTCAAGGTCAGCATGACTCTGCAAAATTTGGAGTTGATGAGTGTGACAAAGAGTTTTAGTTCTTGCAAAATCCAGTCTGTCCATAATCTGTAATAGAAAGATATTTATATTACGGTATTAGCAGGCAAGTTTTGTCCATAAAACATGCATACAATGGAGATCAAAGTCATTGTCTTGTTAATTTATTTGAAACATATCACAGCTAGGTTTATCACAGTGTTGTATATCAGTGGACCCATAAATCAAAGTGCAGAGGAGAGCCAGCTCTAATATATAGTGCAAAATGAAAATGGCATATTGCTGGTAAAGGAGTATAAAGGGAAAAATGAAGCATTAATATAGTAAACTTAGAAAAACTGCTCTGCAGCTTTTCATATATTACAATTGGGCTTACAATGCAGCGTCGCTTTTCAGGGTTGTGTTATTTCTACTTCACAGGAGCTTTAGTCTTACAATCTACAATGGCAACGTACATGGCAGACGCTACTACACCAGTTGAAATGACACCATCGGTCCAGGAAGATATTGCCAAGGCAGCACGAAAGCGGGGAAGGGTGTCTATAGATGTCTTCGATGTTTCCATAGGGATGGGAAGAACTTTTTTGAAGTTAAGTGTCGGATAGAAGCCCATATCCTACGAGATCACCTGGCCAGGGACGAGGTACCGCATTATTGTTCTCTTTGTCAGTTCCGGTGTATGAGGAGGGAAGAACTAGAGGATCATGTAGTGAAGTACCGTCGGCATAGAGTCCTGGCGCAACAGTCTGGAGTCAATCCTGAGGAGATAGGTTGCCTAAGGTCCAACCCTAACCCCTACAGGATTGATGAGAAGGATTTTGCCGTTCTTGACCGAGAGGCATCCTTTCAGCACTGGAAGGAGACATTGGAGAATACAAAGAAGGCACAGGACCCCTTGTCCCAAGCGGTGATGGAAATCTTTCCAGGAGGCATCCCTGACTTGGAATTCCAAGAAGAGGAAGAGGAAGAGCCTCTACCACCGACACCAGCTATTAACCAACTAGCGCCACAGACAGTTGTCTCTCGGGATGGGAACTCCCTGAAGGATACTCTCACCCCTCTCCTGGAAAAGCTATCAGCTATAGCGGACCCAGCAACCTTGAGGGCATTGTTGTTAGACCATGAACAAGTCGGAGAGGTCGTACTGGAAAAGGGACAACAGACAGGAGATAAAGAAACAGAAAAAGAGGAGACACAAGAAGAGAGGGAAGCAGCAGCAGGAGAAAAGGAAGCAATGGTGGAGGAGGAGGTTGAAGAGAGGACGGCAGTAGAGAACCTAATGCCACAACTGTTGCCTACGGAGGACCAGGCACTCACTCCCAAGAAGAAGCTCCAGGGAACCCTGATTCCAAACAAGAGAATGAGGTCAAGGTCCCCGTCAAACCTATCCGAGGACTCCTACAGTTCCTCAGAGTCCAGCTCCGATGAAGAAGAGCCCTTCAAGAAGAACAAGGACCTGCAAGCTGAAATCAAGGGAATGAGGGAAGCCATACAGAGAAACACGCTGGCCCTGATGTCGCTGGAGCAATCGGTTTTGACTCTGGCAAGCGCCATGACTGCTGCGGCGAAGACGAAGAGAGAGGAGCACAGCGAGAATAAGCCAGATGATAGTGGGAAGGACAAAAATACCACAAGAGAAGTGACGGCTGAGATGAAAGAGAAGAGAAGTGACAGAACACGAGTGACGAAGAATGAACAACATAAGAACATGACAAACAACAAGAGGGAGACAGAAAAGAAGAAAGACCATGACAGAGAAAGGAGGAGAGACGACAGAACCAAACTGATGAAGAGATCGAGAAGCCATTCGGACCACAGACGGGACAGGGATAGACACTTCAAGCCCTATTACAGACGATGAAAACCTGGAACAACTTACTTACTCATGTTTTTTCAATGACAGTTAGGGCTCATCTTTAACATTTAATTGGTAGTTAAAATTAGTTTAACCCTTAGGAAATTTCAGTTACTACTTAGGACATTCTTATTATCATGCCAGTCGGAGCTTTGGCATTTGTGGAAGGGGTAGTGAAGCGAGCTGGGCAGTGTTACGCCAACGATTGCTAAAATGACTTTAATATCCCCCTTTAATTACGTTTATCCTACATCTAACAGTTTGACATTTAACTTTTGACCCGTTAAATTCATGTTCGTTCGTTATTTACTGACCTCTAGCCATTCATTTCTCTCATACATCTTTTATTGCTGCGTAGTTGTTGATTTATCGGCATTCCACTTTCTTTTCTACTTCAGCGTCGGCCATGTTGGTTGTCACTTTCCCTATGCATTCTGGGATAGAATTGATGACGTCATTGACTTACGTATCAGTTCTAACCCCTTTGCAATATAGCGCCAACTTTGAATCGCCGAAAAATCATAAAACTACTCTTTAAATTTCTTATTTAGGTAAAGGCGACTAGTGTTTACATCTATTGCTCCGTACCATGCAGTTCTCGTTCTCTAGAGTCGTTTTTACCCAGGATTCTTAGTACCTACAGCATCTCGCGTATTGATTTTCCAACAAATTTTCTTGTTGGAATTATTTCCAAAAGATTTTTCTGTCGGAAATCCAACTCGAAAAATTGTTGGAACCGGCACTATAAAAAGCCCTGTTTTGACACTTTCAGGGACTTCAGATTTGATTTTTTCGTAGGAAACCTCCGTTATTACTTCATTTGATATTAGCCTAAGTTAACTTTTACTTCATTTTAAACTTAGATTTTACATTTGGTTAATTCTCAATTCGGTTCGGATTATTTATTTGTTTAACTTAAAGGGGCATAAAACCTGCCTTTTTTTTTTTTTTTTTTTTTTGTATCTGTTTCACTCGCGTTTTGTTTTGGGGGTTTTCACATTAAAATTATTTATTATTTCTTCTTTTTGTCTTTGGCCACATTACTTTCATTAATTTATTCTAAGTTTAGTTAACTTTAGGATCCTTTTTTTTTTTTTTTTTTTTCTTTATTTTTTAGTATCTTTGGGAACACTGTCGTGTTTATAAATACTCATTCTTACTGGTCATATAGATATCATCATTATTATTGTTAAGGTATTAGATCCAATTGATATTTGCTAAGGCATAAAATCTAATTCATTCTTTAAGCATATCTCACTATTTTATACATATTTAAACATATGTGGATTTTTTGGTTACTTAGATCTGATTAAATTATCATCCAATAATTGAATTTCTGGAACTTGTTCATTTTTATTTTCCTGAAAGTAATATTTTGTCTGAAGTCCATTCCCCCCCTTACTCCCTCCTGTGCGCCCTTTCTACCTGCGCAAGAAATTTGGTGACAAGTGGCTCGCAACATATTCCTTGGTGTCAGAAGTGGGATTCACAGCATACATTGACAGTGAATCGAGAGATTCGAACTTGCGGCCTAGAAGCATACAGCAATTGTGATGGGTAGAAGAAAAGGCGCACCTGAACAGACAGAGCAACAGTCAAATGATGGAGCCTGTCACAGTCAGATACCGTATACAACCAATAATGATAAGAATTACACAGAATACGCACCACTTGAGGTCAACTCCCTTGATGGTGAAAGACAACCAGAGGATGTGAGCACTACTGGCTACACGCCCGGTCGACAGCCCTCTTCACCCTGCAACCAGATACCGCAAAGAGAGATCGAAACCGCAGGCGGAGATGTGCTGCCAAGCAAGCATTTTTGGGGAGAACATGATAAAAATAAGAGACCCAGTTTTAACTGTGTTACTACAGCAGCACCACCCCAGGGTTTCACAGAGCAAATTACTTGTACAACAGACGGACCCTCTATGTATTCAAACAGACAAGCAACCTTTGAACAGAACACAGAAGATAGCAACTTACACAACAGATATGACCATACCATCCAAATTAGAAATAGTGGCAGACCACCCACGAGACAGGAGAGAGGCTATCATACACAAATCATAAGTGCACCCCTCTGCCCAAGAAATGACTATCAAACTGGACTTTCCTATATCAGTGAAAGACAAAGGCATAATATGGATAGAATACCACCTCCACAGGCACATAGGTTTTGCAACCAGTATCACCATCCAAATTACCAACCACCTAGACCACAAAGACAAACTAACTATGGTGACATAAAGATACCAATTTTCACTGGAAAGGAGGATTGGTCAGTATGGATTAACCGCTTTGAGGTGATTGCAGAGAGAAATCGATGGGACGAAGATGAGATGATTGACCAGATCCTACCAAGATTTTAGGGACCTGCAGGAGAATTTGTCTATACTCAGCTTCCTAGATGGAAACTATTCGACTTTGCAGAATTAACAGCAGAGTTGACAAACCAGTTCAGAGTAATAGAGACACACCAGTCGTATGCTGCGAAGTTCAGCAAGCGTGATCAGAGAAATGGAGAGACAGCTGAAGAATATGCCGCAGAACTTAAAGACTTTACTCAAAGGCCTACAAATCAAGGGGAAATCAAGTTAGACAGGAAGATTTGGTGAGACGTTTTTTAGACGGGCTCAAAGACCACGATGCCAGATTCGAGGTCGAATATAACAAAGATTCGAAAACAATAGACGAAGCTGTGTTCCATGTTGTGAGGTTCACCCACGTAAGACAAACCAAAGAAAGAGACCCCTATAATGACAGAAAAATGAAACGATTCACCAGACAGATCTACCAAGACAGCGAGTCAGAGGAAGATTCTGAATCTGATATCGACACACCAGAAAGGACAGAAACAAGGGTATGCCGAAATAAAAAGATCTTCGAAAAACAAGTAAGAGATGCGAGACAACCTGAAAAGATTGGCAATGCATCCAACCCCATCCATGCAGCACTGCTCGAGGTGATTTCAAAGCTTAACAAAATTGTTGACCTAGATGGAAGGAAAGAAAAAAGAGAGAATACCTGTTTCGCATGTGGTAAAGAAGGGCATTTTATAAGAGACTGTCCTCAAAGAGGTAAACAGCAAAAGCAGAACCAAGATAAGAAAGATGCAAGCCACAGCCGAGGACAGCAAAACAAACCAAGTCAGAACCATTTAAACTGCTAGAGGCCGAGCCCTGTGGTCGAGGCGAGGCCCAAAATTTTAATGGCCACACACAGACAACACATGGGAATGAATTTAGCAGACGACAACGACCTGGGTATAACAGTCTGTATGTAAAGGGACTCATAGAAGGAAACCCAGTACTCTTTACTGCTGATACTGGAGCCACTAAAACAGTAATATCAGACAAAGTATACCGCAGAATAGACCCTGGAAGCAGACCCCAGCTGAAACAATCAAACAATCTTGTGAATGCAAATGGAACTCCGATAAAAGAAATGGGAAAAGGTCTATTCGAAATCCACCTGGGACCAGTTAAACTACAGAAAGAGATAATAGTTGCACAAATAGAGGATGACGGCTTGCTGGGGATGGATATCCTACAAAATGATGAGAGCGGCCCAGCGGACATTATAATGAGCGAAGGGATTATAAGGCTCAAGGGCCACAAAGTACCATGCATAAACATGAGCACCACGGAAGGTAGCAGGAAGGTCACATTAGCAGACAACTACACTATTCCAGGACACAGTGAGGCATTGGTGGATGTTTTCATCGACAGAACCGAGGAAGATGACATTCTAAGCCTAAATGAGTTCATCGTTGAGCCAACTGAAAGCTTCAGAGACACATACCCACTTCAGATGGCGGCTACTCTGGTTGACAACCAGACTAATGTGACCAGCAAAATTCGTATTTTAAACCCTTTCAAAAACGAGGTAGAACTCAGACAGAATTCAGTTGTTGGACATGCCGAGCCAATATTCGAAGAGCCATTGATCATTATGAATGAAGAGGATCCTAGCGAGCACAACAACACAAACATTCGTAGAATAAAGTCAGAAGCTTTGCCAATGCCAAACATACCAGACCACCTTAAAGAACTATTCGAAAAGTCCACAAGAGATTGCACGGATAAAGACAAGATTGCGATAGCGAACCTATTGCAGAAATACCGCGATGTCTTTTCGAAAGATGAATGGGATCTTGGTTGCACACACCTAACCGAGCATTCAACTGATACTGGTGATGCCCCACCTATAAAGCAACCGCCAAGAAGAGTACCGATGGCCTATGCTGATGAGGAGCGAAAAGCTATAGACAAGTTACTACAACAAAAAGTGGCACGGAAGAGTACATCTCCTTGGTCATCACCTTTATGCTTGGTTAAGAAGAAGTCGGGCGGAATTAGGCCATGCATAGATTATCGCAAGTTAAACAAGCTAGTTACACCAGATGCTTTCCCTTTACCAAGAATCCAGGATTGCCTAGATGCCGTTTCAGGATCAACCCTCTTCAGCACATTCGACCTAACCAGCGGTTACTTCCAGATTCCAGTGAGGGAAGAAGATATACCGAAAACTGCTTTTGCATGCAAGTTTGGGCAATACGAAATGACAAAAATGCCATTTGGCTTGAATAATTCTGCCAGCACCTTCCAAAGGACCATGGAACTTGCCCTACAAGGTCTACAATGGCAGACCTGCATCATCTACATTGATGATATAATCATATTTGCCAGAAATGTACAAGAGCATCTCAGCAGAGTGGAACAAGTCCTTATAAGATTGACGCAAGCTGGTTTAAAACTAAAGCCAGAGAAATGTGAGATGCTGCAGAAAGAAGTTACGTTTTTAGGACACGTCCTGTCCTCAGACGGTATCAAGCCAAGTCCAACAAACATTGCCAAAATTGTTGAATGGCCCGCCCCTAAATGTCCCAAACAAGTAAAACAGTTTGTTGCTATGTGTTCATACTTTCGCAGGTTCATACAAGACTTTGCAAAAAAAGCAAGACCTATGGTGGATCTAACCAAGAAAGGAAAACAGTTTAACTGGACCCAAAGTTGTCAAGATTCCTTTGATAGTCTAAAGACTGCTTTGATCAGTCCAGATGTAATGGGCTACCCACTAAATGATGGTGGTGAGTTCATCCTAGATACTGATTCATCGGACTTTGCGATTGGGTCGGTTTTATTGCAGGTACAAGATGGCAGAGAGAGAGTCATAGCCTATGCCAGCAGGTCCATGAACAAAGCTGAGCGCAACTACTGCATAACAGAGAAAGAACTACTGGCGGTTAGGTATTTTATTGATTATTTCAGGCAATATCTCCTAGGGCGAAGGTTCCTGGTAAGAACAGATCACCAAGCACTTGTCTGGTTGTTTAGCCTGAAGGAACCCCGAAGTAAAATAGCCCGCTGGATAGAGATCCTGTCCCAATATGACTTCGCCATACAGTACCGCTCAGGCAGAAAGCAAGCTCACTGCGACGCATTATCTCGATGTGAAAATCCGCAAGAATGTGACTGCCCAGAGACTGATATGAATGAGCAGCTCAAATGCGGACCCTGCAGGAAGTGCGTTAAGAGAGCCCAAGATATGATGCTGAATGACAAATACCGTATGATGATATACCCCACCAGTGCAGGCAATACCGAAGCAGCTCCAAGAAGCCAACAGCCAACTAAGCCTAATACCTGCAAACCAGCAAAGACTACTAGCCAAGAAGAGTACAGAATCCCAGAGTCCATGACATTTCAAAACACTGATCGACCGGATCGAGCTTGTGTAAGCACTCGAGTCCAGCCTGCCAGAAGAACAATTAATAGTCAAATAGGGCCGAAAAGCTGTGATCAGCCAGAGTATAAGCAAGAGGTTGCTGCGAACAGCAAATCAAGAACTCCTGGTACCAATAAAACAACAAACACCACCCAAATTAGCCCACAAACACTACAAGATGGGACCTTTGACACTGCAGAGCAGCCCTTACCAGCCAAACCGAGCAAATTGATGAGCACATCTGGTATCAGTAAACCAGCAGATTTAGAACCTAAGAGACAAAACCAGAAGAGCCAACCAGTGCTAGAAATAACCAGGTCAACTAATCCTGAATGTATTATAACAGTAGATGTTACGAAGCAGGATCAACCCCTATCGTACCATATGGACAGATTTGCAAATAGAATGGTTACACAGGTCAGAGCCATAACCAAGACCAGTACCAGCTTACCAGCAAAAACTACTAGTGACGATGCATATCAGAATACATGTACCACAATAAACTACGACCAAACATCTACAAACGCCCATGAAACAGCCAGAACCCCAACTATAGAACCTGGTACCAGCCAACCAGCCAAAACTACCAGCAGGGACCAGCTAGGTTGGCAATGGACTGGAGGAATTTCCAAAATAAATTTAAAGTCAGCACAAGAGGCAGATGAAGACATTGGTTTCATTTACCAAGCATTAAAGACAAAAGCTAAACCAAACTGGCAAGACGTCCAGATCAGAAGTCCAGCAACGCGACAGTATTGGCTTATATGGGATTGTCTCGAGCTTGTTGACAACTTACTGTTCAAGAGGTTTACCAAGAAAGACAATTCTGCTTCTTTCCTGCAGTTTCTGGTACCTAGATCAATGAAGGAAGATGTACTGAAGCAAATGCATGACTGTGTCTTGTCAGGTCATCTAGGTGTGAAGAAAACTAAAGAAAAGACAAGCCGAAGATTTTTCTGGCATAATATGAAAGAGGACATTGTCACTTATATACGGTCCTGTAGAATCTGTGCAGCCAGCAAGAAACCATCCAAATCCCCGAAAGCACCCCTAGGTCACATAAAGGTGGGAGCCCCATGGGATGTGCTAGCCATTGACTACGTAGGGCCGCTACCACTGACGCCTAGAGATAACCGGCACATACTGGTTTTGACAGATTTGTTCACAAAGTATGTCGAAGTCATCCCTGTCAGAGATCTGACAGCTGAGGAATGTGCCAGACAAATCCTAAATAACTTTATTGCTCGATGGGGTTGTTCATTGTCTATACACAGCGACCAGGGGCGCACCTTTGAAAGCGAAGTCTTTCGACAACTGACCAGGATGCTCGAGATCCACAAGACAAGGACCTCTGCGCGAAACCCAAAATGCAATGGACAGTGCGAAAGATTTAATAGGACACTGTTGGGCATGATACGCGCGTACCTACGTGATGAACAGACCGATTGGGATCTATATTTGGGTTGCCTGGCCGGGGCCTACAGAGCAACACCTTGTGAGTCTACAAAACTGACTCCCAACTTGATGGCGATTGGACGAGAAGTGCGGCTCCCAGTCGAACTAATTTTTGGTAGTGCAACATCACGTGACCAGGACATAACTACATACGGAGAATACATCAACGTTCTGAAAAATAAGATGCAGCGAGCTCATGACATTGCCCGTCGACATCTTGCAGCCAATGCTAAGCGCCAGAAAAGTACCTACAACATAAAGCTGCAAGTGAACAACTTTAAAGCTGGTGACATGGTTTGGCTCTTGCACGAATCAAGGAAAGTGGGAGTAAACCAGAAATTGGAGAAGCTTTACGATGGACCATTCTTGGTGAAAAGGAAGATAACTGATGTAAATTTTCTTCTCCAGCTTGACCGAAAGGGTTTGGAGAGAGTTGTCCACCATGACAAGATAAAGCTTTATGAGGCCAGAGATGTTCCTATGTGGATCAAGAAAGCAAGAGAAGAACTGACTCGATAATTTATAATTCATCAGATGTTTATACAAATTTGTATGATTGTAACATTGTTTAAGTAATTAATGATTCTTCTTGATGATTGTTAATATGGCCAGCCATATAGTAAATTGTATATCTATGGTGAAACTTATTTTTACAATGAACACAGGGACAGCCCGTTGAGTGAAACCAGTCACAAGTACCTTTTCTCTAGCACATATGAATTCCGAGTTAGGATTCAGTGTTTTTTAGCCGAAAGTCATGTACTTGATCCTTGATTGATGTGTTGTGGGTAGTTGTTACACAGAGTAAAGAGAGTTCCCAAGAGTTTAAGTCCAGGGAGGGATAGACTGTCGGCTACACTGGGGGTAGGAGTGCGGCAAGGCTATCCAGGTTGGCAAGTGGGAAGGGATAGGTGTAATTGAAGTTGAAAGTTCAAGGTCAGCATGACTCTGCAAAATTTGGAGTTGATGAGTGTGACAAAGAGTTTTAGTTCTTGCAAAATCCAGTCTGTCCATAATCTGTAATAGAAAGATATTTATATTACGGTATTAGCAGGCAAGTTTTGTCCATAAAACATGCATACAATGGAGATCAAAGTCATTGTCTTGTTAATTTATTTGAAACATATCACAGCTAGGTTTATCACAGTGTTGTATATCAGTGGACCCATAAATCAAAGTGCAGAGGAGAGCCAGCTCTAATATATAGTGCAAAATGAAAATGGCATATTGCTGGTAAAGGAGTATAAAGGGAAAAATGAAGCATTAATATAGTAAACTTAGAAAAACTGCTCTGCAGCTTTTCATATATTACAATTGGGCTTACAATGCAGCGTCGCTTTTCAGGGTTGTGTTATTTCTACTTCACAGGAGCTTTAGTCTTACAATCTACAATGGCAACGTACATGGCAGACGCTACTACACCAGTTGAAATGACACCATCGGTCCAGGAAGATATTGCCAAGGCAGCACGAAAGCGGGGAAGGGTGTCTATAGATGTCTTCGATGTTTCCATAGGGATGGGAAGAACTTTTTTGAAGTTAAGTGTCGGATAGAAGCCCATATCCTACGAGATCACCTGGCCAGGGACGAGGTACCGCATTATTGTTCTCTTTGTCAGTTCCGGTGTATGAGGAGGGAAGAACTAGAGGATCATGTAGTGAAGTACCGTCGGCATAGAGTCCTGGCGCAACAGTCTGGAGTCAATCCTGAGGAGATAGGTTGCCTAAGGTCCAACCCTAACCCCTACAGGATTGATGAGAAGGATTTTGCCGTTCTTGACCGAGAGGCATCCTTTCAGCACTGGAAGGAGACATTGGAGAATACAAAGAAGGCACAGGACCCCTTGTCCCAAGCGGTGATGGAAATCTTTCCAGGAGGCATCCCTGACTTGGAATTCCAAGAAGAGGAAGAGGAAGAGCCTCTACCACCGACACCAGCTATTAACCAACTAGCGCCACAGACAGTTGTCTCTCGGGATGGGAACTCCCTGAAGGATACTCTCACCCCTCTCCTGGAAAAGCTATCAGCTATAGCGGACCCAGCAACCTTGAGGGCATTGTTGTTAGACCATGAACAAGTCGGAGAGGTCGTACTGGAAAAGGGACAACAGACAGGAGATAAAGAAACAGAAAAAGAGGAGACACAAGAAGAGAGGGAAGCAGCAGCAGGAGAAAAGGAAGCAATGGTGGAGGAGGAGGTTGAAGAGAGGACGGCAGTAGAGAACCTAATGCCACAACTGTTGCCTACGGAGGACCAGGCACTCACTCCCAAGAAGAAG
The DNA here is from genome assembly GCA_945859785.2 of Tridacna gigas. Taxonomy (NCBI): domain Eukaryota; kingdom Metazoa; phylum Mollusca; class Bivalvia; order Cardiida; family Cardiidae; genus Tridacna; species Tridacna gigas. The sequence continues at coordinate 8,258,350 of OX244029.2, read as the reverse complement.
CTCCAGGGAACCCTGATTCCAAACAAGAGAATGAGGTCAAGGTCCCCGTCAAACCTATCCGAGGACTCCTACAGTTCCTCAGAGTCCAGCTCCGATGAAGAAGAGCCCTTCAAGAAGAACAAGGACCTGCAAGCTGAAATCAAGGGAATGAGGGAAGCCATACAGAGAAACACGCTGGCCCTGATGTCGCTGGAGCAATCGGTTTTGACTCTGGCAAGCGCCATGACTGCTGCGGCGAAGACGAAGAGAGAGGAGCACAGCGAGAATAAGCCAGATGATAGTGGGAAGGACAAAAATACCACAAGAGAAGTGACGGCTGAGATGAAAGAGAAGAGAAGTGACAGAACACGAGTGACGAAGAATGAACAACATAAGAACATGACAAACAACAAGAGGGAGACAGAAAAGAAGAAAGACCATGACAGAGAAAGGAGGAGAGACGACAGAACCAAACTGATGAAGAGATCGAGAAGCCATTCGGACCACAGACGGGACAGGGATAGACACTTCAAGCCCTATTACAGACGATGAAAACCTGGAACAACTTACTTACTCATGTTTTTTCAATGACAGTTAGGGCTCATCTTTAACATTTAATTGGTAGTTAAAATTAGTTTAACCCTTAGGAAATTTCAGTTACTACTTAGGACATTCTTATTATCATGCCAGTCGGAGCTTTGGCATTTGTGGAAGGGGTAGTGAAGCGAGCTGGGCAGTGTTACGCCAACGATTGCTAAAATGACTTTAATATCCCCCTTTAATTACGTTTATCCTACATCTAACAGTTTGACATTTAACTTTTGACCCGTTAAATTCATGTTCGTTCGTTATTTACTGACCTCTAGCCATTCATTTCTCTCATACATCTTTTATTGCTGCGTAGTTGTTGATTTATCGGCATTCCACTTTCTTTTCTACTTCAGCGTCGGCCATGTTGGTTGTCACTTTCCCTATGCATTCTGGGATAGAATTGATGACGTCATTGACTTACGTATCAGTTCTAACCCCTTTGCAATATAGCGCCAACTTTGAATCGCCGAAAAATCATAAAACTACTCTTTAAATTTCTTATTTAGGTAAAGGCGACTAGTGTTTACATCTATTGCTCCGTACCATGCAGTTCTCGTTCTCTAGAGTCGTTTTTACCCAGGATTCTTAGTACCTACAGCATCTCGCGTATTGATTTTCCAACAAATTTTCTTGTTGGAATTATTTCCAAAAGATTTTTCTGTCGGAAATCCAACTCGAAAAATTGTTGGAACCGGCACTATAAAAAGCCCTGTTTTGACACTTTCAGGGACTTCAGATTTGATTTTTTCGTAGGAAACCTCCGTTATTACTTCATTTGATATTAGCCTAAGTTAACTTTTACTTCATTTTAAACTTAGATTTTACATTTGGTTAATTCTCAATTCGGTTCGGATTATTTATTTGTTTAACTTAAAGGGGCATAAAACCTGCCTTTTTTTTTTGTATCTGTTTCACTCGCGTTTTGTTTTAGGGGTTTTCACATTAAAATTATTTATTATTTCTTCTTTTTGTCTTTGGCCACATTACTTTCATTAATTTATTCTAAGTTTAGTTAACTTTAGGATCCTTTTTTTTTTTTTTTTTCTTTATTTTTTAGTATCTTTGGGAACACTGTCGTGTTTATAAATACTCATTCTTACTGGTCATATAGACATCATCATTATTATTGTTAAGGTATTAGATCCAATTGATATTTGCTAAGGCATAAAATCTAATTCATTCTTTAAGCATATCTCACTATTTTATACATATTTAAACATATGTGGATTTTTTGGTTACTTAGATCTGATTAAATTATCATCCAATAATTGAATTTCTGGAACTTGTTCATTTTTATTTTCCTAAAAGTAATATTTTGTCTGAAGTCCATTTCCCCCCCCCCCCCCTTACTCCCTCCTGTGCGCCCTTTCTACCTGCGCAAGAAATTTGGTGACAAGTGGCTCGCAACAATATTATTTCTGAAATGAAAATAAATTGCCCTATCAAAAACTGTTGCAAACTGTTGCAAAGAGTACAATCTGTCAGGGTCATTTACTTCCCATTTGTCCTGCAAACATGGATGTTTAAATTTACATCTGCTTAAAGAATGCTATTTAAGCCAGAAGCTGTCGGTATCACAAAGTTCAGAAGATCAAGAGCAGCCGTGTAGTAGTTTTTCAGAGGACATAACACAGAATTGGTGTGATGAACAAAATGATGATGATTTTCTCCATTGTTTATTTCAAAGTTTAATCAGATTGCAAGAATTTGAACAACTTCCAATATCAACTGTAAGTAAGATCTTTGAAGAAATGATTTTTATTACTAATCAAACATTAGAGTATTCAAAGCAATCTGTTTTATCAATATTGAAAAACAGTGGGGTAAGCAAAGAAATTCAAGTTGTTGTAGGAGAGGAAATGAACAGTAGTATTCTTGGATCTTCAGCTAGAAAGATTGACACAGCATACAAGCGAAAACAGTACCTTGTGAAAAATTTTCCATTTATAAAACCAATTGCAGTTAGTTTGGGTTTAAATAAAAATCATAAAAATAGAACATATCAGTATGTTCCCATCCTAGAGATTCTAAAATGTATGCTAAAGAAAGAAAATATCCTGTCATCCATCTTCAGAAGAAGTAATGAATCTAGATCAAACATGTTACGGAATTTTTCCGATGGGCTATATTTCCGCTCAAATGAATTCTTTCAAATGAATAATGCCTCCCTCCAAATTATTTTGTATTTCGATGAATTTGAAGTTGTAAATCCACTCGGATCAAAGAGGGGCAAGCAAAAGCTTGCTGCTGTGTATTTAGCATTAGGAAACTTGGATGTCTTTGAGAGATCTGACCTGAAGTCAATACAACTATAATTACTTTGTCCAGTCTTGGACTTGAAAGAGTTTGGTTTGAATAAAATATTTGAACCATTAGTCTTTGATTTGAAATTGCTAGAAACTGAAGGTATATTTGTAGAAGAAGCACAGACTTGTATAAAAGGAACAGTTGCATATATTTGTGCAGACAACTTAGGGAGTCATCAAATTGGTGGTTTTTTAGAAAGCTTTAGCTGTAATGTATTACGGATTTGCCGCTTCTGCATGGCTACATCAGAGGAAACTCAAAACCATTTTGATCCATCACATTTTGTTAAAAGGGATAAAGAAAATTATAACTACCACTTGGATAAAATTGAAAAAATGACCCAACAATGACAAAGGTGTATGGATTGAAAAAATCAAGTATTTTCAATGAGCTGAAATTTTTCCCTGTAACAACCAGATTACCCCCAGATTGCATGCATGATTTATTGGAAGGAATTGCAAAAAAAGAAATTCCAGTGATACTTCACAAATTGATTAGAGACCCTGACTGCGATTTGGATGAGTATAGAATTACTTCTCAAATTCAAAATTTTAAATATGGAAAATGTGACATATCCAATAAACCGGCAGTTCCAAAAAGCATTAATAATATTGCATCACAAAGTGCAGCACAGATGTGGACTTTAATCCGTTTTATACCTCTCATGTTAGGTGAATTTATTCCAAGAAATAATAATGTATGGGAGGTTTTATTGTTGCTAAAAGACATAGTAGAAATAGTAATGAGTCCTGTTTTGGAGCTGCGAATATGTCCATATCTTCAGTCTCTCATTACTGATCATCATGGCCTTTTCAAAGAGATTTTTCCAGAAGTAAGGATGTCTCCAAAGCAGCAACATTTCCTCATACACTATCCGGAGATGATGTGTAATTTTGGACCATTGCGTTAATGTTGGTGCATGAGGTTTGAAGCCAAACACAGTTATTTCAAACAAGTGTCACTTCGTCTAGGAAATTACAAACATTTACCCCAAACACTGGCAGAGAGACATCAAAATTTACAAGCATATGTCAGTAGTTCAAACTTTCCCAAATTGAGGTTACTAGTTGTGAGTCTATGGAACAAGTTCAAGAATCTTATTATGATGACATAAGAAAGAAAGGATTTGACATTTCAAAGTGTTTTTCTGTTAAAAAAATTTCTGTCGAAGGAATTAATTTTTTCATTGGTTGTTTCCTTGTCATTGGATTAGATAAAGAAGATGAGCTAGTTATGTCTCAAGTTTGTAAAATAATTGTACAAAGGGACAGTGTTTGTATGATTTGCAAGGACTATTCAAGTAGATTTGACAACCATGTTAGAGCATATGAAATACAGACATTTAAGACTACAAGGTGTTATTATGTTACAGATTTTCTTGATCCAATGCCACTGGATGTTTACAGAATAAAACAGAAGCAGTATGTTGTGTTGAAGCACCACTGTAATTCCAATGAGAAAGTTTGATGTCCAATTCCTATCAGGTACACCTATTTTTACTAACAGGAATTTTTTCAGATTAGCCAATTTCTTGCATTTAACCAATTACCATACAATCCCGCATTTTTACGCAGTAAAGAAATATCGCTTTCGAAAACATTGTGGGAAAAGGATAAATTGCTTGTAACAAGCAATTTCTCCTTGTCTCACAATGTTTTCTACCCTATATGGCACTTATTTTACATTTGAAACCCACTTTGAAATGTCGTCTGCAACCTCTTCAATTTGGACCAGTCTAAAATTTTGTCGTCTGGTAATGGGTTAACCGATTACGGTTGGCAAATTTTGAACTTCTCCAAATAGAAAGAGTCGGCAGACAACAAACTTAATTTTGAAATGGATAAGTTACAGTTCTCTAGCATAGAAAGCATAGGGAGAAAAGGAGAAATTCTCCTTTTCCCACATTTTTAGCTCACCTGAGCACAACAACAAACAATTACTAAAAAATCTTCTCCTCCTAAACCATCGGGCAGAATTTAACCAAATTTCACAGATATGATCCTTAGGTCATGCTTTTTCAAAATACTTCAAAGAGTTGAAATCCATGAAGAACTGGGGTCAAAATGTAGGTCACTAGGTCAAATCTTAGAAAAACCTTGTTAATGCTCTAGAGGCAACAATTATGGCTCGATCATTGTCAAATTTGTCCAGAATCTTTATCTCAATGATATTTAGGCCAATTTTAAATATTGGTCAGGTTGGGTCAAAAAGTAGGTCACTAGGTCAAATCTTAGAAAAACCTTGTTAACGCTCTAGAGGCCACAATTACAGCTCGATCATTGTCAAATTTGTCCAGTATGTTTATCTTAAAAATATCTAGGCCAAGTTCAAATATGGGTCAGGTTGGGTCAAAAAGTAGGTCACTATGTCAAATCTTAGAAAAACCTTGTTAACGTTCTAGAGGCCACAATTATGGCTGGATCATTGTCAAATTTGCCCAGAATGTTTATCTCAATAATATCTAGGTCAAGTTCAAACATGGGTGAGGTTGAGTCAAAAAGTAGGTCACTAGGTCATATCTTAGAAAAACCTTGTTAACGCTCTAGAGGCCACAAGTTTTGCTCGATCATTGCCAGATTTGCTCAGAATGTTTATCTGAATAAAGTCCACATTCGAATGTAGGTCAGGTCAGGTCAAAAAGTAGGTCACTAGGTCAAATCTTGGAAAAAACTTGTTAACTCTCTAGAGACCACAATTTTTGCTCAATCATTGTCAAAATCACTCAGATTATTGATCTCAATAGTATCTAGGTCAAGTTTGAATATGGGTCAGGTTTGGTCTTAAAGTAGGTCACTAGGTCAAATCTTAGAAAAACCTTGTTAGCGCTGTAGAATCCACAATTATTGTTCTATCACTGTCAAATTTGTACAGAATGTTTATCTTGATAATATCTAGGCCCAGTTCAAATATGGGTCAGGTTGGGTAAAAAAGTAGGTCACTAGGTCAAATCTTGGAAAAACCTTGTTAACGCTCTAGAGGCCACTATTATTATTCGATCATTGCCAAATTTGCTCAGAATGTTTATCTTGATAATATCAAGGTCAGTTTTAAATATGGGCAGGTCTGGTCAAAAAGTAGGTCACTAGGTCAAATCTTAGAAAAAACTTGTTAACACTCTAGAGGCCATAATTTTTGCTCAATCATTGTCAAAATTGCTCGTAATGTAAACCTTGATATTATCAAGGTCAAGTTTTAATATGGGTCAGTTTGGGTCAAAAAATAGGTCACTTGGACAAATCTTAGAAAAGCCTTAATAACACTATAGAAGCCACAATTATTGAACAACCCTGAACTCAGGTAAGCAATTTAGGACCATCATGGTCCTCTTGTTTTAAGTCTTTTGCTGCAGACTCTGATGCAAGTGAGAAATTGGTCAGTGGCTTGGAAAGAAAGTTGTGTTAGTACTGGTGTACACATGGGTATGTGCACTGGCCGCCATGATATGACCTAAGCTGTCAAAATGGCATTAAACTCTAATACAAACAAAATATATTAACACATGCTGCCTAAATGTGATGCTTTGGTACATTTTGCATTTGGAATAAAGGAAAACATGGTTCAAAGTGAATATGCTGTCTGATATTAACTGTTCAACACACTGAAATACATTTATGTGTCCTGCAGCAGACATTGAAGAAAATGTATAATGAGCATATTCTGCTTTTGCCTCAATGTCTTCACTTACTATTTGCATATCAAATGGAAATTAGTAAAGATTATCCATATTTGAAATGGTTTGAAATTGCATTTTGACATTCATCAGAAAAAAACACACCACTTTTTGTGTGGAAAGATAAGGTTACCTTTACTGAAAATTTAAAGAAACTGGGACTTGGCTCATGTATTGGTTCAGGTATATACAGGGTAATTATTAGAAATGTACAGAACTAAATCGAAATTTCTGTCTTGCAGAATGTATAAAGTCTGAGCTACAGTACTCTGTGTACAAACAGAGGAGACTCTGATCAGACAGCTTTTACAGGAACTGTCTGATCTGGGCTTTCTCTGTTTGTCAGCATGTCAAAATGCGTCTACATGTGTCAGATTTTTAAACAGGTTGAATGTGTTGTCTCTCACCTTCTATCAATTGGTAACAGGTTCAAAGGAGTGTATTAGGAAAAGGGTTAACCCTCTCCCAATCAAGAAGTTTTTAGAGTGACAAAAACTGAAAGCATCATTAAGTGCCAATTTTGGGATTTGTACACATGAGCCACATCTCTGATAAGGAAGAAAACATTGTGGGAAAAGTATAAATTATCATTAGCAATTTCTCCCTTTCATACAATGTTTTCCATGTTTCATACTTAAGGGTTTTAAAAACATGGGATTGGTAATTAGAAAAAAGGCAGAAATGAATTCAATTCTTAGAATTTTCTAAATTGACACTTTACCACTTCATCCTGTGCATTAATCAACCTGAGGTAAAAACTTTATGAAAACATTGTGGTGAAAGGAGAAATAACTTGTAACAAACAATTTCTTCTTTTCCCACAATATTTTCTACAGTTTAAGTGGAAGTAAGATCCATTTATATCAATTTTAAAATTGTTTGTGTATTTCAAAAATTGTCACAACATGCTCAGGTTGAGCTTTTGTAGTTATGTTATGTCCATCGTCCGTTGTCCGGCTTCCACATTTATCTTGTTAACACTCTAGAGACCACAGTTTTTGCTCTATTGACCTGAAAATTGGTCAGAAAGTCTTTCTCCATAAAATCTCAGACAAGTTTGAAATTGGGTCACATGGGGTCAAAATCTAGGTCATTAGGTCAAATATAAGAAAAACCTTGTTAACACTCTAAGAGACCACGTTTTTTGCTCAAATGACATGAACATTGGTCAGAAAGATTGTCTCCATTAAATCTCGGATGAGTTTTAAATTGGGTCATTTGGGGTCAAGAACTAGGTCACTAGGTCAAATATTAGAAAAACCTTATTAACACTGTAGAGACAACAGTTTTTGATTAATGGACCTGGGGCCCATTTTATCAAGCACTGTAAGACCATTTTTGGATGGGAAATTATAATGTACGATTTTCGTACGGCCTTTGATAAAACTAGCCCCTGAAAATTATTCAGAAAGTTTGTCTTCATAAAATCTCTGAGGAGTTCGAAATTGGGTCATGTGGGGTCAAAAACTAGGTCACTACATCAAATATTAGAAAAACCTTGGTAACACTGTAGAGACAACAGTTTTTGATAAATGGACCTGAAAATTGGGCAGAAAGTTTTTCTTCATGACATCACAGTGAGTTTTAAACTAGATCACCTGGGGTGAAAAACCAGGTCAAATATTAGAAAAACCTTGTGAATTCTTTAGAGACCACAGTTTTTGCTCAATGGACATGAAAATTGGTCAGAGAATTTTTCTTCATGAATTCTCGGACAAGATCGAATATGGATTATCATGCGTCAAAAACTAGGTCACTACATCAAATACTAGAAATACCTTGTAGATACTGTAGAGTCTAGAGGCCATATGTTTTTTCTTAATCTGAAAATTAGTGAGATAAATAACCTTGATGAAATCTTGGCAGAGTATCAGGTAAGAGGGAGTGATGGCAATCTTAATCTTTTATTTCTCTTCTAAACCCTACGTTGTGGGTACTCATTGGAATCGTCTTGATGAGACAATTCCAATGAGTACCCATAACACAGGGTTTAATTGACATATAATGAATTTTATCATTTTGTAATCAAAATCACACCTTCTAGCTGGAGCTCTGTCTTGGACAAGTTCGGATTTGGGTCACTGAGAATCATAAACTAGGTCACTATGTCAATTTCAAATATTAGAAATATCTTGTGGACACTCTAGAAGCCACATTTTTTGCTCAATCAACATGAAAATTAATCAGAATAGCATTTCGAAGTCACCTGAGGTCAAAAGTAAGTCACCTGGTCAAATAGTAGAAAAAACCTATGGACGCAATAGAGGCCTTATTTTTTGCTGAAATGGCTTCGAATCTGAATAGAATGTTTGTCTCCATGTTATCTGAGGCAAATTCCAATTTAGGTCTCTTGTCAGAAACTAGGTCAGTAGATGAAACTTCAGAAAAAAAACTTGTGTGCACTGTAGAAGGTACTTTATTTTGGTTAAATTTCAATTTTGAAATACAATGTGAGATTTTTTATGTGGCTATCTACCAAATAATTTCAATTACGTCCAAAGTAAGTGAAAACCAGACAGGATCCTATGCTGTTGGCTGAAGCTTTGTGAGAAAATATGTAGAACCGATATTAGATTTTTTTCCGTTTTTTGAGTATAATACTCACGTGAGCGATTTAGGACCATCATGTTCCTCTTGTTTAATTTGTTAAGAGTGTGGAGTTATTTTTAGCTCACCTGAGCAAAACATGCTTAAGGTGAGCTGTCCAGTGTATATCATCCGTCATCAGTCAACATTTTCTGCTCCTAAACCACTGGGTCAATTTCAACAAAACAAAATGAATGTATCATATGTGGTCCTCTGTCAAAATTGCTAGAATTTAATTCCATGAAGAACTCTGTTTGCCATGGCAAAAAACATACTTCAGATTTAATAAAGAATATAGAGCTTACCTTTGTGATCCATTCTTTATCAAACATGAGCATAAATATGATCATAGGGTCAAGAGTTAAGTCCTCTTGAATTTCATGTAGAAGATGCTGTGGCAAAAGAGAAATTGCTTAGGCCAGAAAAAACAATACCTGTGTTTCCGATGACCCGACCGACCCAACGAAATTACCGCCAACCCAAAAACTTTCTAATGGGTTTTTGACCCGATCGCCATTTTGTCTCATCCCAAATGCTATTTCGTGCCCCATTGGGGCGCTTGTTTCACGCTATTTTCAACTATTATGTGGCATTCGTCGATATGTTTATGAACACTGGTAAAATATTGTAAAATATTGGGTTAGAAAAAAAAGTTAGAATAGAAAAAAAATGCCGACCGACCCATTTTTTTTTTCAAGGGTCATCGGAAACACAGGTATTTTTTTTCTGGCCTTATAAGAACCAATTCCCTTTTCCCACAAAGTTTTTATAAGTTGTCTGTTTTTAAACAAGGAGTTGACAGTGAAAGGGTTAAAGCCTTTTCTCATCATCTGTTCTTTACCATTCCTTATAAAGTGTCGGTCAAAACTAAATCAAAGTTTGCCATTCAGTTAATCAAGATTATGTACTGTGCAATAGTAAGCATTAATTAAGAACCAGTGTCCAGCTCTCATGTATATCTTGTTCTTGCAGGTAAGCATGGCTTCCAAAGAAAATATGTATCTTGTAAAGTATGAGTCATCATCAAAAGTCATCAAGGTCTGTGATCAGAGCAATTTAGTAGAATGTGAAAGAAGTACATTTGGACTGAAAGACAGCGACACAGTCAAGTTACAGAAGTACTTTACAGAGTGGGATGACTATGTTGACTTATCTGACTCTGAAGTAGACAGAATAGAAAGCCATTCAAAATTGAGATGTATTCTTCAACCTAAAAGTGGACACTCTGAAAGTCTTTGTGATACAGTTTCTCTTCCAGAATCTACCCTTTCAAGTTCCGCTAGTGTGAGCAGTCAAGAATTTGGAAATTGGCCGAATGAATTTCTCTTACCCCAACATAAATACTCTATGATACTACAAAGACAACTTAGGGAAGAGAAGACATTGACATGGGCCAACAAACATGAACTTTTAAATATAGTTGTTGAGATATTTAATAACACTTACTACCCAAATTTAGGTCAACTAACATTAGTCTCCAAATGCCTTGTGAAAACACACCCATATCTGACAGAAAAAATTGGTAGTGGTTTTGATGGTTGGCTTCAGTGCTTGAGAGATAAACTGAAGAATGCCAGGCAGAACAGGGATGTATCATCAGTATTGCTTGGTTCTTTAACCCTTTCCCAGAGGACAAAACTTTAGACTGGTCCAATTTGAAAGAGGTTGCAAATTGAAAACAAGCATCTTATAGGATAGAAAACATTGAGGGAAAAGAAGAAATTGTCACAAGCAATTTCTTCTTTTCCTGCAATGTTTCCCTTAGTAAAAAATCTCGGGATCGTGAAAACAAGTGATTGTATGGGAAAGGGTTAAATTATAATCTGATCATTAGCCCTTCACCTCACACAGAAGCATTTTGGTACATTAGCGAACAAATCAGACCTAGATCAGAGAGTTCCTATTAGAACTGTCTGATCAGGGTCTCATCTGTTTGCTCATGAAATACCTGTATAGAAGTTCAATCTTTACACTATTTGTATGCAAAGAAATTTATCCATTGTTTTATGTACCAACCAAATTTCAGTCAATTAACCCATTCCCAAATGACAAAATTTTAGACTGGTCCAAATTGAAAGAGGTTGCAGACGGCAAATTCAAGTGTATTTGAATTAAAAAATAACTGTCATATAGGGCAGAAAACATTGTGGGAAAAGGAGAAATTGCTTGTTACAAGCAATTTCTCCTTTTCCCACAATGTTTTGGAAAGCAATATTTCTTCAGCGGGTAAAAAAGCGGCATTGAGTGGTAATGGGTTAATATTCATCAGTATCATAAAGCTGTACATGAAAATTCATGAGATGAAGGGGTGTAGCATTTCATAAGTTCTATTTTAAGTTCACCAGAGCACAAGGTGGTTTCAAAGCACAAACTTTAAAATCTGAAAAGACATAGACGTTTGATATTTAAGCGGCCCATACATTGTACTCTATCAATATTATTGACAATAATATTGAATCAATATATGATCAATCTTCAATATCGCCCACACACTATCAATAATATTGTCAATACCGTTTATTGACATTATTATTGATAGTGTGTGGGCAATATTGAAGATTGATCAATATATTGACTCAATATGATTGTCAATAATATTGATAGTGTTTGGGCCCCTTTAGTCTGTATGATAACCTATTGGACCTCTACAAGTATTGTTCAAATTCTGCCCCTGGGGTCAAAAATAGCCACACCCCATGGGTAAACTGTTCTTGATCACGCTTTAAAAATCTTATTCTACATCTAGCCACCTCTACATGCCCCTCATCTAAAGAAGGGCTTTGTTCCCAGAGGTCAAATGCTTAACATAGACTTAGCCCTTCCCCTCATAGAATAGGGTTTTGCTGGGTTTTTAATTGACAATATTTGAAAATATAGTTGGAAAAGGAGAAATTTCTCATAATGAGCAATTTTTCCTTTACCAACAATATTTTCTACTCTAGAAGAAACTTACAGCATTGTTTATCCCTTGTTTGTAGCTTTTTTCAGTGCGATGCTTCTAACCCATTACCAGACAACAACTTTTAAGACTTGTCTTATTTGAAAGATGTTGCTGACGACAAATCAAAGTAAGAGAAATAACTATCTTACAGGAAAGAAAACATTGAGGGAAAGGAAGAAATTGCTTGTTACAATCAATTTCTTCTTTTCCCAAAATGTTTTCTCTTGTAGATCTATAAAATGTTAGGGTCGTGAAAACAAGTGATTGTATGGGAAAGGGTTAAATGGGAGACCTGTCAAAATCGTACGTCAGGAAAAGGATTGGTGCAGACAGAAAGGGTAGAGGTTTGATATTTTTTTAACTATTTTTCATCATCTAGTGGTGGACCTCTACCAATAAATGTTAAAATTTTGCACTTATTGTTAAATTTTCTTTAATGCATGATGCTCAGGTGAACGATTTTGGGCCATAATGGCCCTCATGTCGTTATTATATATGAGCCGTGCTCTGAGAAAAGGTATCTTAATGCATAGACGTAAATCATAATACAGAACAAGACCAACGAAGCAGGACTGGTGTAAGTCAAGTTGTGATGGTTTTTCTATATTGACCGAACAATGATCTAGAACGGCCATTCAACAAACAGAAAATGTCCTGAGGGCAGAATGTTTCACCACTGGTCAGCGTGCGCATGCGGCGTAGGCTGACCAGTGTTGATACATTTTGCAGATGTACTAAGCCCCCTTTTCACAGAGCATGGCTCATACACATTTTTAAATGTGAACAGATCTAGGAAAAACTGGTTTATTGTATCTGAACTACTGTATTATCAGTGAACAGCCTACAGTTTGGTCCTACTTCTAATGGAAAGACAGATTGCTTAACCGATAACCTGTCAACAAATTTTGGACTCTTCCAAATTAAAAGAGTCGATAGACAACAAATAAAAAGTTTACAATTATGAATTGCAATTCTCTGATAGCAAAGAAAATAGATGTATTGTGGAAAAAGGAAAAATTGCCCAACATGAGCAATTTCTCCTTTTACCACAATGTTTTCTCAAGTCATCTGGATGGACCCTTTCTAGATGTGTTTAATTGACTTTGAGTTAAAGTCAACAATTAACCCATTACCAGACAACAAAATTTTAGACTGGTATAAATTCAAAGTGGTTGCAGAAAACATTTTAAAGATTATAAAAATTGTAAAATAAGAGTCTATAATATAAGGTAGAAAACACTGTGGTGAAAGGAGAAATTGCTTGCATCAAGCAATTTCTCCTTTTGCTAAAATGTTTTCCGCAGCTACTTTTCTCCAATGGGTAAAAATGTGGGATTGTGTGGTAATTGGTTAAGGACCATCATAGTCCTCTTCTTGCCTTATATAGCTTGTGTAGACTGTGATCAGCAGCACTATTTTATACCGATGCATTAACCCATTACCAAACGACAATATTTTAGACTGGTTCAAATTGAAAGAGGTTGCAGACGACATTTCAAAGTGAGTGAAACCTGAAAAATAAGTGCCATATAGGGTAGAAAACATTGTGAGAAAAGGAGAAATTGCTTGTAACAAGCAATTTCTCCTTTTACCACAATGTTTTCCATATATATGTTTCTTCAGCGTGTCAAAATGCGTGATTGTGTTGTAATGGGTTAAGCCTTATGTTTTTTGAAAAACCCTCAGTTGTGAAAAACTTATGACTATTAGGAACAAACACAATTATGACTCTTAATCCCTTACTTCATGAACAAGTTTATGACCAGATGGATATTAAGTCACTTAATTAACTTACTATATCATATAAAACAATGGATTTTGCTTTGCTAGGCAGAGTGTGTAAAGTCTGAGCAATTAAATTCTATGAGCAAACACAGAAAACCCTAATCACACATCTTCTGTAGCAGCGGTATCTTGGTTTGCTCTGTTTCCAAATCATAAGAATGTGTCTATATGAGGTAAAGGATTAAGACATAAAAGCATTTTGATAATTGAAAATTTTATCATTTCTGTTAACAGAGAAAACTACATTAGGTAGGTACAAATTACAGCTGATTTTGTATTGTTCATAAACAAATCAACATCAAAGGATGGCCAGGGATGGCTTTCCCTTTGGGCTTTTAGTTTTTTTTGTAAATTCAGATTTTCTTGTTTTTTATACTTATTTTCAAGATTTGTCATTTGACATTGAGGGTTGTAACTGTGTAATTTATGCATATGATCATAAAGAGTTTTATGAGATGATTGAGCTTTGCTACCAATATGTTGATGCTTTTGAAATTTTTGAGATAACAGAGTCTGGTGCAAATTACAAAAAACCTCATGAGTACCTATGCTTGAGCAGACACTGACAAAGTGTACACAAACATGTTCACAGCTGCATAAAACAATGATGTATTAGTGGGCAGTGTACATCCAGTTGAGATGACTTTCTCAGTACATGTATTTGTAATAATTAAACTTATTTTCACAAATACCTACCCAGTCAATATTGGGTGAGCTAAATCAACAAGGAATCTGAAACACTGAATCATATACTCAAAGTACTCGGGGTGAGCTATTGTGATCATCCGTCTTGGATCTTTAATTGGCTTTTTTACATCACAAAAGTCTGTTGACTCTTAACTGTTTCCCTCACAGTCAACAGTTTTACCCAATCCAAAATAAACCTTCACACTATCTATTCAAAAAACATCACAAATGGACATGGTGTAGAAACAGTGGAGAAATTTGAAATTGCTCATAATGGGCAACTTCACCTTTTCCCACATAACAAAGGTAGCATGGTCAAATTTTATAAGTTTTTTCATCTAAAGCCTGCAGATTGTAGGCCATCATTGTTAAATTATTTTAAGTTTGTCATGAAAAGCCTGCAGATTGTAGGCCATCATTGTAAAATTGTTTTAAGTTTGTCATGAAAAGCCTGCACAGGGGTGTGGAAATACAGAATTTTCTCACTTGTCCATGGACAAGTTGACGACAAAATTTCACTTGTCCAACTTTAAGAATTAGTAGCCCGAATTTTCAGAAATATTTCTTCTTTAAGATTAACATCTCTTTTTCTTTGATGATTCAAAGAAAGAAACCTGAAAAAGAATCAATATATTCCACTATTCCCTAATGAATTAGAATAAATTTCATACTTTATGACAGTATTGAATTCTTTTAGTTCTTTAAATTAGTACTGCTTCAAGATCCACTTGTCTTCAGACAAGCGCCCATGAAAAATCTACTTGTCCTCTGGCAAAAAAGCCCGAGTTGGACAAGTTGGGCATAGGAATTCCACACCCCTGCTGCAGATTGTAAGCCATCATTGTTAAATTGTTTTAAGTTTGTCATGAAAAGCCGGCCATCATTGTTAAATTGTTTTGTCATGAAAAGCCTGCAGATTGTAATCCATCATTTTTAAATTGTTTTCAGCTCCCCTGGCTGAATGCCAGTAAGCAAATGTAATAGTCCAGTGTTTTTCTTGCATCCATTTTTTTTAGCTTACCTGACCATGAAGTGGTCAAAGATGAGCTTTTAGGATCGATGGATATCTGTCATCCAGCATCCACAATAGGTTTGTTAGCATTCTCACGCCTTCATTTTTTCATCAATCTTAATCAAACTTGGTCAAAATGTGTATTACCATAAAATCTCAAGGTCAAGTTTGAGCCAGATCAGAGTTGTAAGTCCAAGGTTATCTGCCCTTGATTTCCAAAAAATGTTCTGTTTCAGCTTATTAACACTCTAGGTCATAAATTTCTTTATCAGTCTTAATAATATTTGTTGACAATGTAAAGGACCATAAAATCTCAGATGAGTTCAAATATGAGCAAGATCGGACCAGTAAGCTCAGTTATCTGCCCTTGAATTTGAAAAAAAATGCAATATTTCACCTTGTTAACACTCTAGTGCCTTCATTTCTTCATCAATCTTCTATAATTTTTGGTGACAATTCATATGACCATAAAATCTCGGATTAGTATGATTTTCAGCCAGATTGGACTAATAAATAAGTCCTCTGTGCTCGAATTTGAAAATATGCTGTATTTAATGTTGACCTTCATTCAAATGAGTTATTTTCTCTTTGCATTGTTGCATTACTTCTCTCTGCATTTTTTATACTGAAATATTAACTATTCATTATGAAGTTATGGGTTCAAACCCTGCGGATAACCAAATTTTTTAAAAATTTTCCCCTTTTGTTTTGTTATCCCCCACCGTTTTGGCAAAGGGGATATGGTAATAATCTCCTTCCGTCATTCCGTCCTTCCATCACTAAATTTCGTCCGGAGTGTAACTCTTAAAGTATAATAGCTATCAACATGAAATTTCATGAGTGAATAGATTTTCTACAGGAGAAGTGCAGTGCTAAAAACCATAACTCTTGCTTCCATAATTACAGAGTTATTGCCCCTTGTTGTTTTACACACTTTATTTTTGTCCGCAGCATGACTCTTAAAGGATAATAGCTATCAACACGAAACTTCGTGGCTGGATAGATCTCACCTCGGAGAAGTGCAGTGCACAAGAACCATAACTCTTGTTTGCTTAATTTTGGAGTTACTGCTCCTTGTAAGTAAATTTTGTCTGGAGCATAACTCCCAAAGTATAATAGTAATCAACATGAAACTTCATGGGTGGATAGATCTCACCTTGGAAAAGTGCAGTGCACAAGAACCATAACTCTTGCTTGCTTAATTTTTGAGTTATTGCCCCTTGTTATTTTCCAGACTTAAACATTGTCCGAAGCATATCTTCATTCTATTATCAGGCAGTTTTGGCGGGGGATGGCCATGTCCGCATGGCTTTTTTTTTTTTTTTTTTTTTTTTTCCTTAAATCTATTTTTAGCTCCACTGGCCAAAGGCCAGCGGGCTTATGTCATGGCCCAGTGTCCGTCGTACGTCCGTCCGTCCATCCGTCCGTGCGTTAACTTTTATTTCAAACATCTTCTCTGAAACTACCCATCCAATTTTCATAAAACTTCACAGAAATGATCCTGCCATGGTCCTCTTCAGAATTCTTGAAAGAATTTGATTCCTTCAAAAACTGGTTGCCATGGCAACAAAACTGAAAAATATTGGAAATCTTTAAAAATCTTATTGTCGGAAACCATAAGGCATAGGGCTACCAAATTTGGCATGTAGCTTTATGTAGTAGACCTCTATCAAGTTTCTTCAAATTATAGCCCTGGGGTCAAAATTGGCTCTGCCCCAGGGGTCACAAGTTTTACATAGGCTTATATAGAGAAAACTTTAAAAATCTTCCTGTACCTAGCCATAAGGCCTAGAGCTACGAAATTTTGCATGTAGCTATATCTAGTGGGCCTCTACCAAGTGGGCCAAAATTTTAGCCCTGGGGTCAAAATTGGCTCTGCCCCAGGGGTCACAAGTTTTACCTAGGCTTATATAGAGAAAACTTTAAAAATCTTCCTGTACCTAGCCATAAGGCCTAGAGCTACGAAATTTTGCATGTAGCTATATCTAGTGGGCCTCTACCAAGTGGGCCAAAATTTTAGCCCTGGGGTCAAAATTGGCCCCGCCGCAGGGGTCACAAGTTTTACATGGGCTTACATAGTGACAACTTAAGAAATCTTCCTGTTTTGATTTTTTTTTTAAAATTAGCCTTGCATCAGGGGTCTTATGTTTTACAGAGGCTTCATATGGACAAAACTTGAAAATCACCTTATTTTTATGGCTTTATCTTGTGGACCTCTACCAGGGTTCAAGTAATTATAGCTCTGGGATCAAAAATGGCTTTGCCCTGCGGGTCTCAACTTTCATATGGGCTTTTACAGAGAAAACTTTGTAAGTCTTCATTTTGAAACCATTTGGCTCAGCATTGAAATGTTTATTATTTATGGTTTATATTTATAAGCCAGTGGAGCGATACAGGGCCATCATGGCCCTCTTGTTGAAATAGCATTGATTACCTCTTTGGACAATTTTCCATTATGTTAAATTGTTAACACTCTAACACCTTCATTTTTAGCTCCACTGGCCAAAGGCCAGCGGGCTTATGTCATGGCCCGGTGTCCGTCATGCGTCCGTCCGTCCGTCTGTCCGTCCGTGCGTTAACTTTTATTTCAAACATCTTCTTCTCTGAAACTACCCATCCAATTTTCATGAAACTTCACAGAAATGATCTTGCCATGGTCCTCTTAAGAATTTCTTGAAAGAATTTGATTCCTTCAAAAACTCTGGTTGCCATGGCAACAAAACTGAAAAATATTGGAAATCTTTAAAAATCTTCTTGTCTGAAACCATAAGGCATAGGGCTACCAAATTTGGCATGTAGCTTTATGTAGTAGACCTCTATCATGTTTCTTCAAATTATGGCCCTGGGGTCAAAATTGGCTTTGCCCCAGGGGTCACCAGTTTTACATAGGCTTATATAGAGAAAATTTTAAAAATCTTCCTGTACCTAGCCATAAGGCCTAGAGCTACCAAATTTTGCATGTAGCTATATCTAGTGGGCCTATATCAAGCGTGCCAAAATTTTAGCCCTGGGGTCAAAATTGGCCCCGCCGCAGGGGTCACAAGTTTTACATGGGCTAACATAGTGACAACTTAAGAAATTTTTCTGTACCTAGCCATAAGGCTTAGAGGTACCAAATTTTGCATTTAGCTTGATCTAGTGGGGGTCTACCAAAGTGCCTAAATTACAGTCCTGGGGTCAATTTGGCCTCATGCTGGGGGGTGGGGGGGGAGGTTCACAAGATTACATGGGCTTATATAGGGAAAACTTTTAAATCTTGGTGTACATAGCCATAAGGCTTAGGGCTACCAAATTTTGCATATTTATAGCATTATCTAGTTGACAACTACAAAGAGGGCTCAAGTTACAGCCCTAGGATCAAGTTTGGCTCTGCACCAGGGGTCGCAAGGGGTCACAAGTTTTACATGGGTTTATGGAGTGAAAACTTCAGAAACTGTCTTGTTACTAGCCATAAGGTCAAGAACTCCCAAATTTGGCATGTTATTCTTCTAATACACATATTCCCCATGTAGTCCCACTGTAGCCCTGGGGTCAAAGTTTTATAAGGGCTTATATAGTGAAGACTTCTCGACAATCTTCTTGTTTCTAACCATAAAGCATAGGACTAACAAATTTGGCATGTTTTGAGCCTTGGGATCAAAATTTGTCCTACTCCAGGGTTCACAAATTTTAGTCTTACATAGTGAAATCTTAAGATATCTTTTTTAATCCTTACTGTAAGGTCTAGGGCTATAAAAATTTGGCATGCCGATTCATATTGTAGACATCTACCAAGATTGTTCCATCTTTTTCATTGAAACCACTCTTCCAGTTTTGACCAAACTTTACAGATATCATCTTGCCATGATGTTCTCCAGAATGTCTTCAAAGAGTTAAGTTCTGTTAAAAGCTATGGTTGCTATGGCTACAAAACTGAAAAGTATTGGAAAACCTTTAAAAATCTAATGTCATTGTAGCTCATGAAAAAGATACTGCTTCTTAGCTCCACAGGCCTAAGGCCATCAAGCTTATCATCTCTGAAACTGCTTCACCCAGTAAGTCACAAGCTTTACATAGGCTAATATAGTGAGAACTTGAAAAGTCTTCTTGTTCCTTACCTTGAGTTACAGCTGTAATATTGTATGAGTGTAATCTAAATAAACTCTTCCAAAGTTTTTCAAGTTATGTCAAAATTAGTCCTATCTCATGGGTCATAAACATGTGCTTATAGCGTGAAAATTCAAAAAAATCTTTTTGCCCCTAACCGCAAACCCAAGGGCTACCAAATCTGGATCACTTTTGATTTTTTTTTTGAAATTAGCCTTGCATCAGGGGTCTTATGTTTTACAGAGGTTTCATATGAGTTAGAAGGGTTATTGGTGAGTATGCCTCATTTTAGCCTATTTTTCTATCTCTCATGATCACGAAACGAAAAAAATGCAAATTTTTCTCCTCACATGCTTCTCTTTGCTTTAACCACCCAAGCGACAATCCCCCCAATTTTCAGACGACCCCTCACCAACACACCGATTACCCAGTTAACCATCTCCGCACCACACCGCGACACACACACAACAGCTCGACACAGCATAACCCGACTATCCAACACATCCAATCACCAATTAACCAGGCTAACCGACTAACCGAGCAATCATACACACTGATTAACCCTTTATCCTCCCAACAACCACAAGCATAATTTCATATAACATTACACAACGAGATGCTTATGAAATTGTATATGCTCTAGCCTCTGGTGCCCTAGCCCACCGCAAGCCTGGATGGATAAAAATTTGATTTAACCGTGCTTTATTGCTTAAGGGAAATAGGTAAGAAGAATGAGTACGAAAAATATAAAGGATACTTTGAAAGAAAAAATATTTTTAAGGCATATAAGTGTAACACATGAAAATCTTAAAGATGAAAAGTTTGTAACAGAGGGAGAGCTAGAGGAGAAACTAAAGACAATCTTTTTAAAGGATATAAATGATTTTTATGAAAAAAACAATGCTAAGGGAAAATTAATAGAAGAGGGACACCCTGATGATTTATTAGTTGATAGTTTTTTAGCCTTAAGAATAATTGCTTTGAAAGAAAATTTTTTTAAAAACAGAAAAAGATTACCAGTTAAAGAAATTATGAACTTAGCAATTGGATTTGGTGAAGAGTTTAAAGAAAAATTTTTAGACTACCAAAGTAAAGTGAAATTTTTAAGAATTTATGGAGCAACCGAAGAAAAGCTAAAGGATAAAAAATTTATTTTTGGTGAGAATTTAAGAAAAGTTTTAGAAAAATTTATTTTAATAGAAATTGCTAATGCTTTAGATGATAACTATGACCATGATTGTGATAGAGATGAGAAAAAAATACTTGAAAACCACCTTGTTACAAAAATTTTAAATTTTAGAATACTATGTATAAGAATGAAATTTGATAGAAAGGAAGTAATTAGTTATTGGGACTTGATAAAAGCAATTACTTCCCCCTCGTCTGCTTATATAACCTGGTTTTTACATGAAAGAGGTGAAATAAATTAAATTATAAAAAAAACTTTAGTTTCTTTTTTAATCGAAGAAACAAATGTACAAAAAATATTACGGCAAGTCTTTTCTGGATAGCATTTTAACAACCTTAAGACCCCAGATGGTGAGAGTAAGAGGTTTTTATAAATGAATTTATTACTTATTTTACTAAGTAATACATTTTTATTTTCTCTAGAAAGGACCTATAGACCTTGTAAAATCTAACAAACTACAAACACTTCCATTAAAACTATGTTTAAATGCGGGTTTCGTATTACCAACAGTCAAATCAAATACCACTCCTGTACTCCTGGTTCTCATGGCCTTAAACATTGTTTTATGACAACCATTAAAAACATTTTTTAAAACATAGTTAATAGCTTCTTTTGACACACCCTTTAAAACAATTTTATAATCTATAAAGTTTTTTTCTCTATCTTCTTTAGAAATTGTTTCATCAAAATATTGGTCACAAACAACAATAACAAGATATACCTTTTTTCCTAAGAAGGCAGCATAAATTCCTCTTTTATTTGTTGCTTTTACAAGATATTTTCCTTTATTTTTAGGGTCGGGCTTACCCTTTGGAAATTTAAAATCATTTTTAAACTTTCCTAACTCAGTTTCATCTAATAGATATGGACCTTTTTTTTCTATAAGATTTTTTCCTTCTTCAGTTACATATAAACTGTCGGTGTCTGTGTATAAATTTTCTCCTTCACAAACATCTATTAATTCTTGTAAAATTACTTTACTCATTGATAAAATCATAGCCCCGCAGTGAGGTATATTTTTATGATCTAATAAACCTTTTCTATGTTTTACTTTATAGTGTGTGCCAGTATCAATAATTCTTACAATACTACCAGAGTATTCTCTATGTATTTCAGCAATAGTTTTCTTTGTTTTTTCATAAAAGGAAATTTTATCAACATGCGCTTTTTCAATCAACTTTCCATAAGTTGAGTTTAACATTAACTTTAATAATTCTTCAATGGGGTTTTCTGCTTTTTTCATTTTTGCTCTTTCTTCATAAAGTTCTTTTGCTAAGTCACAAACTTTTGTGTTAAATCCTTCATTAAAATACATACCAAACTTTGCCTCAAATTCTATATCATGGTATTTAATCCAACTTTCTAAAGTGATTTTATCCACAGTAACCTCTTTTCCGATCATATCATTAGTCCAATCTCTCCCCTCTAATGTTTTTAAAGACATTATTGGTATTGAAGATTTTTTTCTGACATTTAAAATTTTTATTCTTACTGCATAATGATCATATTTCATAAAGCTTTTATCTAAAATTTCTTCTTTTGTAATTTGCTTTGGTAATCCAAGCGGGTAGCCTGGTATTCTAGCTTGTGCAGCTGGATATTCACTATTACAATCAAAAGAATAACAAAACTTAAGTTTTTCTTTTTCATCTCTAAACTTATGAGATGGAACAAACTTATCTTTTACAATAGGTTTTGTTATTTTTTTTTCTATCCGGCTTAATATCTGGAATAGGAGGAAAATAAGGTAATGAGAATGTTTTATCATCCTTATTTTCAAATTTCCACCTTAATTCTGGCTCTTTAGGGATTATTAAATCGCTACAATACTAGTAATCAAATTTATCATTTTCTTCAAACTCTCTTTCGTGATTAAATATTTTTTATCCTTTTTCATAAACAATTTTATCTCCATTTTTTTCTTTCCAAAGAGAAACCATTGTTCATCCTCCCACCACACATTCTTCCCAAAATAAACCTGTTCTTCCACTCATTCTACATACTCCATCTAAAACCCCTCTCTTTCTTGCATTTTGAAAAGCAAGTGATGAAATGGTTAAAACAGTGTGATAATCTATTCCCGTTAGCTCAAAAGCATAACCATGCATTTTATTTTATCCTAATCTTAAAGTTTCTACATCTTGCAAGCAATAATCAATAGCATATTGTCTATGGTCTATAACCTCCTTTCCTTCTATAATTTTAAAATATTCTTCAGGAAATTTTCCTTTATCATTTTTATCTTTTGGATTTTTCTTTAGTAATTTTTCTCTATCTTCGGGATTAAAATGAAGATATTCTTGATTTACGGTTTTTTCTGTATAAAAATCATAAGGAAAACCTTTAAATTTTCCAGATGGAAGCTTTAAGTTTTCTTCAAAATCATCTAATTTCCATGGGATTTTGTGGAGCGAATCGTGAAAGACATATTTTTTTCTACTTTTCTTTTCTCCATTATTTGCTACTATTCTTACACAGCTGGATAAAGTTGGTTCAATCACACTTATGTCTCTTAAAAATTCATAATGAAAACTTGAATCATATCCTAAGTTATGAAAATATATTAAAGGAGAAGGAATATTTTTTCTAATATACTCTAGAAATTCTTTTACACAATTTTTTCCCAAAAAATATTTTTTAAGAGTTCCTTCATTATCAAACCCAATTAAATAAGGCTTATGTGTTTTTCCATCTGTTGTGGTTTCAATATCAGCAACAATCACATTTAAATATTTCTTTTCTTTTTCTTGGTATGGAGGAAGAAAATCACAATCTGCTTCGATATCAAAGGGACCTTCTTCTACTAGCTTTCTATCAACATCTACCGCGTAAATGCTTTTATGCATTCCAATATCGAAAGGTTCAAAATAAACATCTCCCATATCCCACATTGTTTTTACCAATTCATAAGTGTTAATTGGAACATCTCTATTTTTTTTATGTTTTGCTTTTGGATTTTTCCATAAACATTTTTTAATGTATTGTCTACCAAAGGGAGTAAGTTTTAGAGGAAAGTAATGATTTTGAAATTTTACAACATCGTAAGTTTCTTTAAATTTTTCTTTTACAGAAGGAGTTGGAAAATATTTTTTTCTTTTTTCATTTTTCTTTTCATCAAACCAATGGACAGTAATATTTGCTTCGAGCAACTTACAAACTGAATTAAGATGTTTTGCATCGCACTTAGTAAATACTCCATAAACTTTTTCTCTTAAAATTTGATATTTTGGGTGGTATTTGAAACATTCAACTAAACAATTTCTACTTAATTCTTCTTCACTTTGAAAATCTCTTTCAGATTTTTTATAAATATCAACTAGCTCTTGAAGAGAAAATGGAACTTCTTCTCTTAAAAGTTTAGGAAAAAGACCACCAACACCACTTCCCTTTTCTCTTGTTTTCTTTCCTCCGATTTTTAAAAATCTATATTTAGATTTATTTGAAAAAGTTTTATAAAAATAGGTTGATTCAGGAGATGGGTCATGTTCATCAGGGCTATCGTTATCATCACTTTGTTTAATAACTCTTATTTTTCCTGTTTTTTCTGATTTTCTTAAAGAAATTCTTTCTTTTCGATGTAATTGTGCTACTCCGTTTTCATCTGCTTCTTGGATATAATTAGCGTCTTTAAAATTATCTACTTCTTCCATTCCATCTTCTAACTCTGGAAAAACATGTTTGTTATTTAAATTTGAGATTAAGAAAGCACTTTTTAATTGTTCCTTACTATATCTTTCTCTTTGCTCTGATGCTTCATTATATTCTTCATAAGGAAAAGCTTCTTCTTCTTCTCTTTGTATTTGTCTTCTTGCAATTTCTTCTGCTCCTATTCCACTGGTTCCTGGTCTTTGGTCATCTTGAACAATTCTACTTGTACCAGGTCTTCCTCTGTTTAATTGCCTATTTGATAAAGGTCTAAATCTTGTTCTACTTGTTATACCCCCGCAAACGAAGTTTGTGGGGGGTATACTGGAATCAGCCTGTCTGTCGGTCATGCGGTCGGTCGGGCAGTCGGTCTGTCTGCAAAATCTTGTCCGGACAACTCCTCCTACAGTTTCTGTCTGATTCACATTAAACTTGGCAGAAGTGTTCATTAGGAGCTGTAGATGTGCAAGACACACATTTTGTAAAAATTCCATCAAGAATTACTGAGTTATTGCCCCTGATTTGACTTAAAAATGCTTGCCCGGACAACTCCTCCTACAGTTTCTGTCTGATTCACTTTAAACTTGGCAGAAGTGTTCATTAGGAGCTGTAGATGTGCAAGACACACATTTTGTAAAAATTCCATCAAGAATTACTGAGTTATTGCCCCTGATTTGACTTAAAAATGCTTGTCCGGACAACTCCTCCTACAGTTTCTGTCTGATTCACTTTAAACTTGGCAGAAGTGTTCATTAGGAGCTGTAGATGTGCAAGACACACATTTTGTAAAAATTCCATCAAGAATTACTGAGTTATTGCCCCTGATTTGACTTAAAAATGCTTGTCCGGACAACTCCTCCTACATTTTCCGTCTGATTCACTTTAAACTTGGCAGAAGTGTTCATTAGGAGCTGTAGATGTGCAAGACACACATTTTGTAAAAATTCCATCAAGAATTACTGAGTTATTGCCCCTGATTTGACTTAAAAATGCTTGTCCGGACAACTCCTCCTACATTTTCTGTCTGATTCACTTTAAACTTGGCATAAGTGTTCATTGGGAGTTGTAGATGTGCAAGACACAACTTTCGTGAAAATTCTATGAAGAATTAATGAGTTATTGCCCCTGATTCACATTTAAAATGCTTGTCCGGACAACTCCTCCTACAATTTCTGTCCGATTCGCTTTATACTTGGCAGAAGTGTCCATTTGGAGTTGTAGATGTGCAAGACACACATTTTGTAAAAATTCCATCAAGAATTACTGAGTTATTGCCCCTGATTTGACTTAAAAATGCTTGTCCGGACAACTCCTCCTACAGTGTCTGTCTGATTCACTTTAAGGAGGTCTTTTCTGTCATATGTATAGTTGGCCAACATTATGCGAAAAGGCACCTTTGGACATTTGCAACAAGTTTGGATCCAGACCAGCCGCTGTGTCTCAGACATATTATCAGATCATGGTCTGCACTTTTTTACACTCATTTAGTTTTGTATCCAATTAAATTGATACTTTGCATAAATATTCACCAGGAGCAGTAGAGGTTCAAGATGCATTTTTCTCAAATGTTTGCCAAATTAATTACCCCTGAATTTACTCAAAACTTCTTGTCCAGAGAACTATTCCTTCAGTTTAAGTCTTATTCACTTGATATTTGTCATGATACTCACCAGGAGCAGTAGATGTGCAAAGCACAAATTTCATGAGTGTTGGCCTAATGATTACGGAGTTATTGCCCCTAAATTAACATTGCAGAGTTAATGCCCCTGTGACATGAAATATAGGGGCGGGGGTATTTATCACCTTTAGTGATAGTTATTCTAGTTAGTATAAGGGATTCCAAGTGTTAGTGGTGATAGGAGTTACTAACCCTTTACCAGTCTTATCAATCCTAGATGACCTTGGTCAGGTGAGCACTTTTAAAACGACCACTGGCCCTCTTGTTATACCAGGTCTAGCCCTTACTCTTACTCTGGGTCTAGTTCCAATTCTCTCTCCTCCTCTTTCCATATCCACTCCTGTGTTTCTGTTAATTAAGTTGCTTGATTGAATAGTGTCTGCAATGTGTTGACCAATTCTATCACCTATATAGTTTAAAGTGTTAGAACCAAGGTCTCTAATATAATTATATCCTCTCTGAGCATAGCTAAGAGGGTTTGTCAAAATCCTTTTCCAGAAAGACATTTTAACGTAGTTTTTAAAAGGAAAATATTTTTGTTTAAATCAAAAATATTTTTGGGGGAAAGCGGTAATATTAAGTGTTAAACGTAGTTGACACATTTCTCCCTCTTCCTCCAAATATTTGTGCTTGATTGAAGGTTCTTATATCCCTCCCAACTATCCCAGCCTTAGCATTCAAAGCTCTATTAACAACATTTAAAACACTATTAATATGATTTTGTTGCGCTCTCTCTACTATCTCCTGGTTATTTTTCCTATTATCCTCTATTCCCAAGGCGTCCTCTACTAAAGCTTGCTTAAGATTAATATACTTAATCAACTGTTGAAGCATTTCTGTGCCTATCTGGTCTTTATTGACCTGGGTAATCCACTTCTCTAAAGCAGAAATCATTTCCTTTTTACTAGCATCATTAAACGCTCCATTATTGATTAACGTATTTCTATCTTCATCTGTAATACCAGGAAACCCAGACTTGATAACCTTTAGCATTTTCTCTAAACTTTCCTTCAACAACTTTTTATCAGCATTAATCCTTCCATCTTTCCTTTTAATATATCCATCTACCTCCGGACCAAATCCTACATCTTTTAACTGCTCTAAGGAATAACCAGCAGGTAACACATCATCCGCTAAACTCTTACGTATCCCATCTACAGAGTAAGGTCCGGTTTTCATATTAGCATTTCTAACAGCAAGATTAGGATAAAAGAAAGGTGGAGTTATAGGTTTCTGTTGTCTCTCTAGTTTCCTTCTTTTTGCATTTTGCTCATCCTGGTGATGTTGATTAACTAATTTATCAGCAATATTCGCTATACTGGTACCAATTGATAACAAGGCTCCCATATTTTAAAAAAATTTTAAAAAATTTATTTTATAATTCTTGTTTGTGCTACCTGGGAGCTTAGTAGCCATTGATGACGTAGCTTATAGATATAGTAACACTGGCTAGATCTACCAGCAGTAGCCAATGTTTGCGCTTCAAAAGATAGACTAAAAGGCTTAGGTGGTAACACATACATATCATCAATCGGTCTAATTACCATAGGAAAGAAACCTGTTTGTCCAGATAGGAAAACATCCAGGTTAAGAGGAGATACATTTTTCTCGTTTAGAGTTTTAAGCTCTTGTGTTAGTAGTGTTTTTCTTCCTACATCTGCTGTAAGACCCAAATCTTTATAAGATCTAAATGGATAACCTCCTACTTCGATTATGATATTATTTACATTTAACCAGTGAGAAGAAAGAGGATGTAGCCCGCCATACGCAACATTAGGATTAAATGATTCGTTTGGGAAAAACACGATACCTACCAGATCTGGAGTAGTAGATAGCACCGTTTCATTTTGTGAGTTAATTCCTGTATCTGCTTGATTAACTGTTACGCCTGAGTTACGACTACCCCACATATCTGATACAGCCATCAACTCACCAGACCTCAATTTCTCGTTAAGGCTAGAGGCAAGAGCATCCTCCATTTGTAACAGAGAAAATATAGAGCTCTACCGTTTCTATGATTAGTGATGGTTCCGCGGTAATCCCTGTTGCCGTGTTAAATAGCCTACCCATTCTACTATTCAAGCGGATATCTACCGTAAGAGGTAGAGCAGATGGGATAGCACTAACATTACAACCAAAGAAAGTAACATCTGTAAGCGGTCTAATCAAGCTAAATCTTTTAAGGTTAGTAATTGCCTCTGTTCTTTTTCCTTCATTTATCAGGGTGCCCGCGGTAACATTAAATACCTTTTCTTCATCTGTAATATATCTATCCTCGTGTAATCCACTTTCTCTTTCTGTGTTTGGATGGGTTAGATGTTCGTGAAAATGTCTTGTTACAGTAGCCGAGCTGTCTGAATGGATATTACTACCAGCAAGAGAAATATTAATGTTTTCTACTAGAAGATTTGGCGCTTCATCTCTCAATTGTGTTCTATCATCATCTTGTATAGCAGTTCCATCTCCATTAGTTGCCCTACAGGTAAAGTTA
Source organism: Tridacna gigas (assembly GCA_945859785.2). Classification (NCBI taxonomy): domain Eukaryota; kingdom Metazoa; phylum Mollusca; class Bivalvia; order Cardiida; family Cardiidae; genus Tridacna; species Tridacna gigas. Next base: position 8,229,703 of record OX244029.2, on the reverse strand, counting down.
AGATAACACCTATGGCCCAAGATGAGACGATTAAGAGCAGCATTAGTTAAAGTAAAATTGATATTACGCCCCGCCCAGGTAGATGTATTTATGCTTTGTGTGTAAATCTCATAACTACCTGTTTCAGGCTTCAATCCTATCTCTACCATATCCTTATATCTGTCTAAATATTTGTTTATAGGTAGTTCTATACTTTGCGACATATTTTATTATTGAAGAAAAAAAATTTAAAAATATTTTATTTTTATTTGTTAAGATTTAACAAATAAAATATTTTTAAAATATTTGTTTGCTTACTTAGAGAAAGATTTGTTTCTAAACAACTTATTAGCAACAGCGGCAACTCTATGATAAGGATTTTTCATATCATATTCTTCCATTGCTTCTTCCTCTATAGTTTTATGTTTAGGAGTATTTTTTTCCTTTTCCTTGTAGTTATGCATATCATAAATATTTTTCATTGTTTCACCAACACTATCTAGCTTAGGTAGTAGAGTATTATGCATGTAATTCATTACCTCTTCATTAGATATCTTATTCTTAGCTTCCTCTATTGCTTTTACTTGGTCACGTGTTGCTTTTTTGATTTCATTAGCCTCGTAATTGTTATATGTTGTCTTACTTCCTTTCTTTCTACCTGCTCCCCTAGCATTTTTAACCGTTTGGGTTTGTATCTCTATAGGTTGAGCAGGAGTTGTTTCCTCTTTTGTTTCAACTGTTTCCTTTTTATCGCTTACTTCTGTTGCTTCAGACATGTTTTTTATATTTAGATATCTTTTCTTTTTAGGTAAAATTTTTAAATTAATTAAATACCATGGTAATTATTTAACCATAGAAGTTAATTTGTGGTGGATAGGTCAAGCTTAACCGTTTCTGTGTTGTTACAGATGGGACAACGAGAAGATATCAATTTGCTGTTGCAATCTCTACATATAGGGATATGCCCGCAATGACAAAACAATATAGTAGGCGTCTTATCATAGCATATACAACACTCAGGAAATGATATCAAATATAACTCATTAAGCAATTCAGGAGGAGGTAAGTCAGGATGTGGTTGAGGATGATTAAAGGATAAATCAAATGCCTTTCTCATATTTACATCTTCCAAGTATTCATCTATAGGTTCATACTCTATATCTCTGTTAGTTTCTTCCTCGTTTAAAGTGTCTAAATCATTTAAAAATTCATCCTCCTCAGACAAAAGAGTAATATAATATCTTTCAGGATTTATAGGTTTAGTTATATCTACACTATACAGAAATGAAGGAAAATACAAAATCATCAAAGGATCTATTAAAAATCTATTTTTCATTTCTAAAACAAATTGCTCCACCCAATCTTCATTATCTGCAGAGAGATATAACTTTAAACCTCTACTATGTGGAAACGATACCTGCAATTCATCCATATAGTAGTAATATCTTAAAACACTAAAATGATAATACAATAAACCAACAATAGGGGATATATCAGGAAAAAGATATAAAAATTTTTTTATTTAAAATAGCATTGGAAACCTTTGCTTTTTCCCTTTCTGATAACAGTTAATTTTGTATTTTATATTTTATAGATTTAAAAAAATACAAAATTTTACTATGGATAAAGAATTGATAAAAAAATATTATCCGGATGCTTCAGATGAAAATCTACTATCTCCAACAAGAATATTTATATTAGGTGCAAGTCATACAGGTAAAACAGAATTAGTAAAAAGGATGTTAATTCGTGGAGATTTTGGTCCTATGAAAAGCATAAGCCTTTTGATATATGCTCCATCAGAGTTAACATTAAAACAAAAATGTTACAAAGATTTAGATAAAAAACTTAAAGATGTAAAAAAGATAGAAATTAACAAGAAAACACCATGCCCAGAGGATGAAAAGAGAAAAGGCGTTAAGCGTGTTATCTTATTTGATGATACAGATGATGTTAATAAATTACCAGAGTGGTATAAAGAAAAATTTACTGTAGATAGCCATCATCTAAACGAGGATATCATTAATATTTCTCATAGGATAAGGACAGGGTTAAGGATGGTAAGAAGTAGTTGTGATTGGGTTATCCTTTGCGGCATGCCTAAATTTGACCTAGCAGATGTATGTAAAAGTATTAATGCTAACAAGGATATCGTTGAAAAATATCTATTTGACCCAAAAGGCATCCATAAAACACCAGAAGGAGGGATTAGATGTTTTAACAACGTAGCGGTAAAGATGAATATATGTTTAAATGAGGATGGAGAGGAAACAGAAAGATATTTTAGAGTAAATGACATAGGTAAGAGTAAGACGATGAAAGCATTACAAAAAGATTAAAATTTATAATTAAAAATGATTTCTAGCTTAATATCTAACAATACCTTAAATGCAAACACATATCGCATCAATAAGGTGGCAATGCTAATAGAACAAATAGAAATGGATGTAGAAATTTATGAAAATAAAACTAAAAAAAAATAAAAAAAATAGTAACATGGCTAGGTAGGATAGATTATGTAATATTATTCTTTTCAGTATTGGTAACGGTAAGCATAGGTAGCGTAACACTGGCAAATGTCATAGGAGAAAGTAAAGTTGTTTTAATCTTAACTGAGGTAATAGGCATCATTACAGCGGTGGGAGTTAGCATAACAAGATATGTAAGCAGTGTTTTACATAAACAGATAGCATTGTTTGAAAAAATTAAAGTGTTAGGGCAAAGTGTTGTTAATACCATGTCTGTGTTGTTTTCCAGAGCATTAGATGAGGATAACTTGATTAACACTAAAGAATTTGAAAGAATAATTAACGAAGAAAACAAGTACAACGCAGCAAAACAAAATTTAATATCTAAAAGTGAAAAATATGAAAATAACATAGATATTAACAATTTCCTCTTTAAAGGCGAGCTGTTAAACAAAAGAAAATCAATAATCCCAGGGGGTAACACAGATAAAAAAGATGATAATGATACAAAATTATAAGAAATATGTTACCTTACAAGGTAAGATATTTATATGAGCGTGTATTTAAAACAAAAAATGAAAAACTATTTATACATAAGTGCAATATTTGCCAGATGTTATAGGCGTTTCCTTGAGATCTAATACGCAGGAAATATAACTTTTTCATAAGAGTTATATTTCTCTAATTACAAGGTTAATTGTTTTACAAATGGGACACTTACCATTTTTATATGTTCTAAAACATTCATCACAAGCACAAAGATGGCCACACTGACAAAATAAAACATTTGGTTCTTTATCTGAACAAAATACACATGTATCACTTTTAAATGTTTTTTCTGCCTCTTTTGGTTCTTTATCTGTTGCAAAACACATATTTCCAGTGTTGCTTCTAGGGCGCGGGATTGCGGGAATCCCGCGAAAATTAAAGGATTGGCGCAAAAAAATCATTGCCGTGCGCCCCTCATGCCGCACAATTACCTACCTTCCCGCAATTTTCGCCGTCAGGTGCGCCAGTTTAAAAAATATTGGTGTGCCACCATACTATGAAGCTATCCGCCATTATTGTGTATCGAGGACAGCGGTTGGTTAGAAAAGTGTTTTTCCTTCATTTTTAGCCAATCACCGTCTTCGTATCATGATTCGATAACCTTGACCTCATGCGTCGTTGATCGTGTTTAAGTTTCTTGAGTTTTAAAATTCAAAAGATGAAATGAAGCGGACATTATTTGATTTTAACTTCAGTAAGGCAACTGACTGTAGAGCCGAGGAACCGCCAACGGTTTCTGAAAGAAATAATGGTAGTGTTGATGTGATCAATGAATCTGACAACGAAATAGAAAATTCGACCCAAATTCAAAATAATGATGGACCAAGCAAACAGAAAAAGACGAAAATGTTCCAAGATTCCTGGCTGACTAAATGGCCGTGGCTTGAAAATACGGAAAAGGGTATGCAGTGCAGTCTGTGTTTAAGACACAAAAAGAAAAATGCATTTACAACAGCAAACTGCACAAACTATAGAACAAGTACATTCATACGTCACGCTAGATCGACGGATCACGTGGAAGCCCTGAAAGCAGAAGCCTTACAGAAAGAGTTTAAGAAGGTATGTCAAGTTTTCATTTTGATTTAAATATCATCTATCACTCTAAAGGCAAGTAAGATTTCATTAGAATAAGTGAAATCGGTCCCAGCTTGTCTTTATCTGTCTTTTACCCAAACTTTCAATTGGCCGGGAGAAGTGGGTGGGGGTGAGATAAAAAAAATGCCTAGGCTAGGGGCCACCATGCCCAATTTTTTTGTTAGGTTCCTAAAATATTTGAAAATGAGAAATGGATGGGGGTAGTGAGATAGAAAAAAGCCTATTCTAGGGGCCACTCTGCCCATTTTTTAAGGTTGCTCCTTAAAAGAAATTGGAAAGGAGAAGAGGATGGGGTTAGATGAAAAATGCCTAGGCTAGGGGCCACTATGCCCATTTTTTATGTTCAAACTACTATAAAATTGGAAGGGAGAGCGAGTGGTGGAAAAATAGAAAATGCCTAAGCTTGGGGCCACTATGCCCATTTATTAGGTTGCTGATGTGTTTAAAAATTTTGTATTTTCAGGCTACTGATGAGGCAATAAATAGAAGTATGTCTGAAGCAGATCAGAGTGTTGTGGGGGCTATGAGAACTGTTAATTGGATGGCAAAAGAAGACATACCAATAAAGAAATATTCCAGTTTAATGGACTTTCAGAGAGTTCAAGGTTGCCAATCTATCGCCCAACTGTCTGTTGCCCAAAATGCTACCTACACCTCGAGAATGGCTGGAGAAGATTTTCAGTCATGTGTTGCTGAAGATATTCACCAACAAATTGTTAACAACATTAATAATGCTGAAATGTATTCAGTTTTAGTGGATGAAAGCACAGATATATCAATTTGTAAACAAATGGTTATATACATCAAAATTGTGGACCAAAACTTCATTCCCCACACATATTTTCTTAAAAATGTAACTATTACTGAAACAAAATCTGATGCAACTGTTTTGTTCTCTTGCATTGAGAAATCTCTGGAAGAAAATGGCATACCATTTGACAAGTTAAAAGGGTTTGGATCTGACGGGGCCTCTGTGATGGTTGGTCGACACAAAGGAGTGGCTTCAAAAGTGAAAGACAGAAGTCCACATTGTATAAATATCCACTGTATGGCTCATAGATTTAATCTGGCAACTTGTCAAGCATCAAAAAACATTGCTGTGTTGAAAGACTTTGAAAAAACTCTTAGTGATCTCTATTATTACTTTGGAGGTAGCAAATCTGGTAACAGAAAATGTGAGCTGGAGGAAATACAGAACATACTTGAGGAACCTACTGTGAAAATTAAGGAATGCCATGAAATAAGGTGGATTGCATTTTATGAGGCTGTTCATGCTGTATATAAATGTTGGCAATCCCTCATTACATATTTCAAAAATCATGATGACAGCAAAGCAAGGATGTTTAGAAAAACTTTGACAGACTTCAAGTTTGTGACTTTGTTATCAATTTTGATGGACACTCTCCCAGCTGTAGTTCAGGTTTCAATGATTTTACAGAAGCAAGATGTAGATATTGCTGTAGCAAATGTGGCCCTGTCAAATCTTAAAGACAGGATTAAACTAGTGAAGAGAGGAAATGCACATTATCAGAAAGAACTATTGGAAAAGCTAGAAAAGAGGAAGGACAAAGATGGTGTAACAAAAGAAGTAATATACAAGGGACACAAATTATACTATGGGAAAAGTTTAAAAGAAACAACGAAGGAAATTGAGAATGTGAGAGTTGAATTCTGTGATAACTTATCTAAAAACATAGAGGATAGATTTCCTAAAGATGCAATTAGTGTGGCCACAGCATTCAGTGTGCTCTCAATGAGACCTCTCTCTTTCTTAAGTGAAGAAGAGCAAGAGTCCTATGGTAATAAAGAATTACAAGTGCTGACCAACCACTATGGAGAGTCAGCAAAAAGTGGAGACATAATTAGCAACCCAATGATTGATAAAGTGAAATGTCTAGAGGAGTGGGCCCTAGCCAAAAAAATTGTTCTTGAGCAGCATTACCCCAGAGATTCTACTAAAATATTGCTAAAACTTCTTTCTGAGTTTCACAGGGATGTCTTACCAAATTTGATGATATTATGTAATTTGGCCCTTATCATGCCCTATCAGACAGCTGATTGTGAGAGGGGATTTAGCTGCCAAAATGGTATAAAAACTGCAAGAAGAAATAGACTTAAAGAAAAGAGTCTCAATGTTCTTATGACAATTAAGTGTGAAGGAGAACCTGTTGGTGAACATGATTTCAAATCTGCAGTTCACACATGGAAAAATAAGAAAGACAGGAGGCTATTCAAAAAACATTAAAACTGATAGAACTACATGCAGCTGTTTGTAAATAAGTTATAAATTATGTTGAAGAAAACTGTTGATTTACTACCTGAGTTATAAGTTTGTTTCTACTACATCTGGATATTTTCTTCAGACTTATATTTGATATTTTCAAAGAGTTTAACCCTTCCTAACAATGCCAGAATAAATTCAGGTAAGCATGAGAGAATGATTTGGATTTTCTTGTTTTATCAATGTTAAATACTACCAATATGTTATTGTTCAAAGTTGTGTTAAGGTATTTGAAACAATTTAGCTTCCAAGTAAATGTTTTCTGGCTTTCAAATTTGAGGCCCCCTTTCATGGGTAAGGGGCCCCTTTTTTGGAAGTGAGGGGGCCCTGGGGCCCCATTTTGGAAAATCCTAGAAGCAACACTGTATTTCTGTCAAATACATCTATCCAGTCCTCTTCTATGGTTTCATTTTCTATTTCTGTTTCTCCATCATAAGGTTCCGCTTGTCTTCTTGAAACCAAATCACAAAGCTCAGGAAAATCAGGATAATTTATTTCATCTTCATCCTCTAAATATATAAAAAATCTTGTTTGTCCTTCTTCTAAATAATTAGAAATTACATCAGCATATTCCGCTATGTGATTAAATAGTGTATTTCGTAAGTCCTCTAAAAATATATTACTTATTTCCATTACTTGCGGATTAATATAAATTTTTGTTAAACATATTTTTCTGTTATTTTCTATGTTTTTTTTCACATAAATTTAAGTGAAATGTCTTATTTGGTTCTTCTTTTGCCCTTTTACTAACATGGTAATATACCCAAGATAAAGGTTGGAGACCATCATAAGGCATTATCCTTTCAAAATTATTTGTAACCTCTTTCATGTTTAAATCAAAGGATATTCCTTGTTTTGAAAAATTAATACATCCTATTTTAGCTCTTAGTTCTATTACTAAATCTTTTACACGGCTCATATTTTATATCCATATTATAGGAGCAATTTAAGATAAATTCAATTTTTACTGGATAACAAAGGATTTAAAAAAATATTTTTAAAAAATTTATTCTAAATTTTGGAACAAAATTTTTTATTTTTATTTGTTAGGATTTAACAAATAAAAGATTTTTAAAATTTATTTTATTTTTAGGATATCAACCTATTACAGAAATATTCATTAAGATAGTCTTTTGCTTGTTCTATTATTTCCTCTGTTTCAAATACATCACCTTGACGAACTTTTTCTTCTACCTCATCATAAAAACTTTTAAAAAAAATCTCTAACATAACCCACAGCATACATTTCTAAATCTTTCATTTCATCACAAAAATCATCAAGAAAGAGATATTTTACGGAATCCCCGGTTGTTTCTTCTCCATCTTTATCAAAAAATATTTGGTTTTCATTATCCCAAGTAACACCATTTTTAAACTGTTTTGGATATTTATCATCATCATTATATTTATATGTTGATTTTGTATTAAATTTACCTTGAAAGTTTGGTGGTTGGGTAGGAAGAGGAGTATACCACTCAATTTCAAACTCTTTTTCTTCTTCTTTAGGATAAAACTCTACAAAAGCAGTGTGAGGTTTAATATTTTTAGGAGTTGGAGGAACCACAGCAGGTATTAAAGGCTCGGGCTCATCTTTATATAACTTATCATGGTTTACGTAGAGAAGTACATACTCTTCATATTCTGGCTTACCCCTTTTGATTTCAATATTACAGGGTTTAATATTTATAAATAACTTTTTTATTTCATCCGCGGAAAGGCCCTCTATACTAACCTCTCTTTCTTTACAAAAAATAAAAAACATTATTACTTTATGAAAATCAACATGTAAGACTTCCATAAGGCAATCGATCTCCCTTAAAGGTATTTCTATTCCACTTATTTTTGTTTTAAATTCACTCATTATTCTTTTATACACGCTCATCATGTATATATTATTTGCTAGGTTTTTTAACGTAAAATTCAATTTTTTAAAAATTTATTAATAAAAAATTTTTTGAAATTTTGTTTAAATGGTTAAAGTATGTATAGCCCATCGCGAACACCAAGGGCAGCCTTATGTTAGGAATTATATCACTTTCCATACTTATCTTCACCCATATATTTACTTTTGTAAGTAACTATATGAAACTTACGATGTTTATGCAGATAAAAAATTTAAAAAAAATAAAAATAAATTTTTTTTTAAAAAAAATGAGTTTGATAAAAACTGGTAAGTCTCAAGTTACAACAAATCAAAGAAATCAAAGGTTAGATTTAGACGCTAACGGAGGATTAGAATACCGTGGTAATCAACTTGCGTTAAAGGTAAACTCTGGATTTAATGTTGGATCAGATGGTTTAAATTTAAATCAAAGAAATTCAACTATTCAATATCACTTCAGGGTTGTTAATAGCGGATTACAAGCAGCTGGCACCGTGTTTTCTATAGCTTCAGGTTCTAAAAGGTCTATCCGTGCATATCCTATAATAAGAAATGGAACATTAAGGAGATTATCAATACTAGGGACAACATTTTCAAACAATGGATTAGCAAATGTAAATGTAGATGTTGCTATATTGATTAACGCTGTAAGAACTCCACAAAATGTAACTCATGGAAACAATGGAGGAGTATCATATGTTGTTAATCACGATTTAGATATTGCTGTAAGAGCGGGGCAATCACTTGGATTAAGGATAAATCAAGCAACAACAGGAAAATCATTTACTGTAGTAATAGAGCAAGAGATAGAGGAAGGATAAGTAAAAAAATAAAAAAAATAAAAAATAAAAAAAATTTTTTAATAAAGAATGAGTTTTTATAGTTCAGGAAAGGAAAGCATAACGAGTAAAAAGTTAAAATTACCCTCTTTATCTAACGATGGAGGATTAGAATATGTGGATGGAAACAACTTAAGAGTTAAAACAGGAGATGATAGGATTACCATAGATGAGGAGGGAATAACTGTATCACATCAAATAGAAAAAAGAATTATTTATAAATTTAGATATATATCCTCTGGGCGGTTATTAAATGGAACCAGGTTCTCAATTGCGGACGGAGCGGGTAATTCAGTCAGAAGTTATCCAATCATCAGGACGGGCACGATAACAAGGATAGCCATCTTAGGCACCCAAGCAACAAGCACAACACAAGCACGGGTAAGCATTTCTGTGCAATTATTTTTAAATGGTGTTGTACAAAGCAGCAGATATTTTAATGAAAACGGACAAAACTTTGTAACTAGTTATAATCTTAATATTGGAGTTAGAGAAGGAGATACATTAGGATTAAGGATTTTTCCTACGAGAAATAGTAAGGGATTTACTGTAATAGTAGAACAAGAATATTTATAGAAAAAATAAAAAATAAAAAAATAAAATTTTTTTAAAAATGGCATCAGTAATAGCAGAAGAAGCGGCAACAGTAGAAGGAGGAGAAAGCAACTTTTTAAAACATGATAGTAAGGCAAATGCGGTAAGTGGTGGGGTAGATGCAGATGCAATTGGTAAATTTGTTCAAAATTTTGCTAGTTTTGCATTAGCAATTAACGATTTACAAAGGGATATCGCTAATAATAAGATAGAGGACCAAGAAAGAGTAAGAAATAGAAGGTTAATAGGTATACTTTATCCAAATGAAAACAGGGATGCCTTGGTAAAACAAGGTAAGGTGCCGGCATATTTTAGCACCAGTAGCATTAAAGATTTGTTAAGAAGAGAAAAGTTACCTTATGGTTGGAGTGAAAATGTTGCGGTAAGGCAAGGATTTGGTAAAGAAGTATCCCAAGCATTGTATAAAAATAAAAATAGATTGCAGATACAAAGATTAACAAACAGATTAGAGGATGAAAGAAATGTTAGATTACAGCAACAAAAAACTATAGATTTACAAAATAGATTTAAATTACATCGTACCATAGATAGATTACATAATGTTGTTGGATAAATAAAAAATAAAAAAAAATAAAAAATTATTTTAAAAATGAACTTTGCTGAATTTTACTATCAAGAAGGAAGTGATGTTGCTATAGCCCGTGGTAGTGTGCCAAGTGGAGAATATTATTTGTATAGTATATCTTATCCATTGCTTGCTAAAACCACGAGTGAGGCTGGTATTTATTCACCAACTGGAGAGCATACTAATCTGGTACAAGTTATCCGTAATAGTGGTAATAGTGTATTTTTAACAATTCCAGAGGGTTTTCATAATGTGGTAGACTTGGGTAATGCTTTTAATCAAGCATTCGAAAGACAATTTGGTAACTCAGATTTAGAGTTTATCTCTTATGGAACTAATCAAGGATATATTGAAAATAACGATACGGTTGCCTGGAGTGTAGATTTCTTAAATGCTACAACTACTAGGATGTTTACAGGTGTCACCGATAGGCAGATATTTCACATTGGGCCAGATGAAGAAACTCAAATATTAACACCCGATCCTTTCCTAGGTAATTTCTCAATGGAATTAAAGATACAAAATGGAGAAAGTTTGTTTCTTCCAACAAATGGAGGATGGTTAGAGGGTGGTACCTTGTATTTTTCACAAAAAATTAAAGTAAATTTTAATAATGTTAATGTAATAGAAATGTTTGCTAATTATTCTAGCATAAATCTGGTTAAAAAGTTGCATAGCCCTCGTGTTGCTTTGGTTAGACTTGGATATAAGAGGGATTAAGAAAATAAAATAAATTAAAATAAAATTTTTATTATGTAAAAAGACATAATGAAAATCGAGGTAGAAGAATTTGAGAAGTACAACACTAAAAAGTTTTATTTGTTAGATGTTGGTTATAAACTAGATGAAAGGTTTAGTGTGGTAGAATGTAGAAACACTAATTACGGTTATCAAAAACGTAATGTGTTGGTGTTGGATGATAATGTAAAGGAGCAGATAGAAAAAGATGAAAAAGAAATAAATAATTTTTTTAAAAAATATAAGGTTCCCGGTGTAAAGTTGATAAATGGTAGTAGGATATATTGTAAGATAGATAAGGGAGATAATAAAAAGGATTGTGTCTGGTTAAAGTTTGTTAGTATTTATGTAAATGATGAGAATAAACCTTTTCTCTCTGCTTACCTTACAACTAACTAAATGGTCTAATGTCTTACATAAAAAGATATTAGACCCTGGCATTAAGCTGGGGTTGGGTCTGGTCTTCTTCAAAATCTTCTAGTCTCGGTGTTTCATTGGCTGGTCTTAATCTTGTAAAAATCTGTCATTATCATTTTTGTGTTTTTTCATTTTTGTTTTGTTTTTTCTCTCGGGATTAAGCAAAACAAAAATATTTATTTATTATTTAATAGTATAGCATTACCAAAATATATTCTTCATGTAATTTTTTAAAAATTTCTAGTGGAAAACTAAAACACATGTGGTTAGCGGCAGATATCAATTTCTTTATGCTTTCCAAGTTGCCGTGTCTTCTACTATCTCCTTTTGTCATTATTGCTAGTGGTTCTTTTAATCTTACTTTTTCATCCCAGCAGTCTTTAGGATATAGCATAACCTTATATCTGTAATATGGTTTTCTCTGGGATAGAGAGTAATCTATTGCAGACTTAAATCTCTGGTAGATTTTATCTTCATCTTCAAAATCACAATCATCAAACTTATACATCTCGTAGTTACCATAATCTCCGTGTCTATTAGATATCAAGTAAAAATCTGTCATCTTCCTATTTGCCTTAAGCAATAAAGCACGGTTAAATCAAATTTTTATCCATCCAGGCTTGCGGTGGGCTAGGGCACCAGAGGCTAGAGCATATACAATTTCATAAGCATCTCGTTGTGTAGTGTTATATGAAATTATGCTTGTGGTTGTTGGGAGGATAAAGGGTTAATCAGTGTGTATGATTGCTCAGTTAGTCGGTTAGCCTGGTTAATTGGTGATTGGATGTGTTGGATAGTCGGGTTATGCTGTGTCGAGCTGTTGTGTGTGTGTCGCGGTGTGGTGCGGAGATGGTTAACTGGGTAATCGGTGTGTTGGTGAGGGGTCGTCTGAAAATTGGGGGGATTGTCGCTTGGGTGGTTAAAGCAAAGAGAAGCATGTGAGGAGAAAAATTTGCATTTTTTTCGTTTTGTGATCATGAGAGATAGAAAAATAGGCTAAAATGAGGCGTACTCACCAATAACCCTTCTAACTCATATGGATGAAACTTGAAAATCACCTTATTTATAACCATACAGCATAGACTTGTATTATTTTGGCATGTGGCTTTATCTTGTGGACCTCTACCAGGCTTCAAGTAATTGTAGCTCTGGGATCAAAAATGGCTTTGCCCTGCATGTCTACACTTTCACATGAGCTTTTACAGGGAAAACTTTGTAAGTCTTCATTTTGAAACCATTTGGCTCAGAATTAAAATGTTTAGTATTTATGGTTTATATTTATAAGCCAGTGGAGCGATACAGGGCCATCATGGCCCTCTTGTTTCATGAATTTTGATAACACTTGTTGACAATGTATATGACTAAAAAGTCTCGTATGAGTTCAATTATTAGAATGATTGCAATTATATGTAAATATCTGCCCTTGAATTTGAAAAAAAAAAAGAAATACAAAATTTCATCTGTTAACACTCAAGCACCTACATTTTTTCACCATTCTAAACCATATTTTTCAAAAATGTATGCCCTTGAATTTGAAAAAAATGTACTAAATCCACTTTATTAGCACTTTAGCACCTTCATTTTCAGTCCAATGTATTTAAACTTGGTGAGACAATGTGTATGGCCAGATAACCTTTGATTATGAGCCAATTTTGAATTGTCACCTACAAAAGCTAATTTCAGGTGAGCGATGTATATAGGGTCAACTTGGCCCTTTTGTTTGTCGCACTGTAAAGCATCTCCTCATAAACCTTTGGGCTAAATTTAATAAAACTGAACAGGGACAGGAATGTTCCCTGGTGGACCTCTTAAGAATCATTCAAGATATCCTGATCTGATAAAAAACAAGGATACCATGACATGGCAAATTTTCTTAATGGCAACATGTTCCAAGGTCAAAAATGGGGGACATGGCATGGCAGAGTTTTAATTGTTATTCAAACTTTTGATCTTTTATCACTAACCTATGGTCAAAGTTTTCAGCATATTTAGGCTAAAATTTAATGTTATTTCTGGGAAACCATTCAAAATTCTGTCATGGCCTTTTATTGAAGAAGACATTTGGGCTATTGCATAGCTTAATTTCACTATATGGCCTATTGTAAGCAGTCAGCAAGATTCTTCTTTCATGTTTTATACTTGTAAGTGGAGCGATACAGGGTCATCCTAGTTCTCTTAGTTATTTTTATTTCTTTTTTTTTTTTTGCGTTACCAAGTACAATGATTGGTGAAAAAAGTGAGAAAAGGATGATGCACCATGAAAATGTTCAACACCACACAAAACAGTTTTTCTACAGTTGTCATTTTACCCATTACCAAACAACAAAATTTTAGACTGGTCCAAATTCAAAGATGTTGCAGACGACATTTCAAAATGTGTTTAAATTGAAATATAAGTGTCATATAGGTAAGAAACGCTGTGAGAAAAGGAGAAATTCCTTGTTACAAGCAATTTCTCCTTTTCCCACAATGTTTTCCAAAGCACTATTTCTTCAGCACGTAAAAAGGCAGGATTGAGTGGTAATGGGTTGATTTAAAGGAGTATTTCCAAATGCTCCTTTGTCTGACTATGCAAAATTGTTACAGCCTATTCTTCAAGATTAAAATATGCTCTAATATTGGACAACAGTAGGGAACATCATGAATCTGATAGCATTAGTGGAATTTAGATTGTATATTGAAGCAAAAACATTCCATGATCACTGTTAGAAAATATTGTGAGAAAAGTAATAATTGCTCTTCACAAGCAATTTCCACTTAACTAACAATATTTGCATTAAGACTGTATGTCAGGGACGCTAAGCAAAATATTATTGTGTAAATTATTAGCTAAATATTTACATGAAACGCTGTGGATGGAATGGAGTGGGAACGTTTATTCCATGGAGTGGGAACAGGAATAATTTGAGCGGGATCACATAAATTGTCAGTCATCATGTTTACTACTGTATTCTAAAGAAAGTAAAAGTAGCTTTTGTGGTAATGGAACAACTTCTTAACAGACAAATAGGCTGATGAAAAATGCCTTTGTTATGCCCCCGCATCGATATATAGGGGGCATATAGTCTTTGCCTTGTCTGTTTGTCCGTTTGTACATTTGTCTGTTGGCAAAAAACTTTAACATTAGCCATAACTTTTGAATGGTAAGTGATAGAGCTTTCATATTTGACATATGCATTCCTTGTGGTAAGGCCTTTCTGTTGATATCAATGTCAAGGTCATTAGTCAATGTCAAGGTCACTTTTCAAGGTCGAATTCATGCAAAATAGAAACTTTAACATTGCCCATAACTTTTGATTGGTAAAAGATAGGTCTTTCATGTTTCAAATGTGTATTCCTTGTGACAAGACCTTTCTGTTGGTACCAAGTCCAAGGTCGTCAGTCAAAGTCAAGGTCACATTTCAAGGTCATCCCAAATATTTTAACAATGGCCATAATTTTTGATTGCTAAGAGATGGGGCTTTCATATTTCACATGTGTATTCCTTGTGACAAGACCTTTCTGTTGGTACCAAGTTCAAGGTCATCATTTAAGGTCAAGGTCACGTTTCAAGGTCATCACAAAAACTTTAACATTGGCCATTACTTTTCGTTGCTAAGAGATAGGGCTTTCATATTTCACATGTGTATTCATTGTGACAAAACCTTTCTTTTGTTACCAAGTTCAAGGTCATCTATTAAGGTCAAGGTCACGTTTAAAGGTCATCACAAAAACTTTAACATTGGCCATTACTTCTCATTGCTACGAGATAGGGCTTTGATATTTAACATGTGTATTCATTGTGACAAGACCTTTCTGTTTGTACCAAGTTCAAGGTCATCAGTGAAGGTCAAGGTCTAATATCAAAGCTGTTTTTCATAAATTGGCTGTTGGCGGGGGCATTCATGTTTAACAAACACTTCTTGTTTTGATATGTAGTTGTTAATGTTTGTTTGCTACATATCTCTTGAAAGCAAAAGAATACTCCAACCTAGTACTTAACCCATTACCATCAGTTTTATGATTAGGATATTCCTTTTGCATCCCTTCAGGTCATTTACTATATAATGTAAATTAGTTTTATAAGGGCACTTATAAAGACCAAAGATGTTGAATGTATTCCCTATTTGTTGTGAGTCAATAAACTCTAGTGTAGCCTGGTAAACAAACTAAGTCTGCAATCGTCCTCTTGTAAAGGCCTATTAGTCTGAAGTCGTTCTTTTTTCAAATGTTGAACTTTATGTGATAACTATTATTGAAATAAATCCATAGAAAGAAAGGACTACATCTGGTAAGTTGATTATTAAGATCCTTTTTCAAGTCTGTTAAAAGTTTGAAGTATTGAAAATTGGGAAAGAACCTTTTGGTCGCTTTACCAAACAGCAAAATTTTGGACATGTGTAGGTTGAAAGCATTTGCTGAAGACAAACAATTGTGCCTCCAATGGTGGCTCTTGTCCCAGAACAAGATGGAACCATTGTGTATTAACCCTTTCCCTTATAGAAGCAGGTTTTGACGATGTGAAATTTATGCCTTGGAAACATTATGGGGAAAGGAGAAGTTGTTCATTATGAACAATTTCTTCATTTCTTACAGTGTTTTCTTCTCAATCAGAAATTTGAAATACCATTTGTACCTTGCTTGTATATATGAATGGTTTCAAATGGGAAGACCTTAAAAGTTGCATATCAGGGAAAGGGTTGAGGAGAAAATACTCATCAAGGGCATTTTTTTGTCTCTCGCAAAAGTTAAACAATCTAGGTAAAAAGAGTAGGAAATCGGACAATGGGAATTGTTAAAAAAGGAAATTGCTTGCATTAACAAGTTTTCTCACAATTGTTTAACCAAATTTATATGATAGCACTGGACATTAGAATTTAGGGAAAAATATGCCAAGTCTCTGGAAACATTTACTGAAAGTATTTCATTATCATGCTGAGACAATTCCAGACTCAGAAAAACTGTATGGTATTAAACAGAAATGTTGAAATAAGTATTTATCTAACTTTAACTCTCAATTCATATAGGCGTTTTTGGATGCCTCAACACATTGGACTTCATGAAAATATTGTGGACAAAGGTAAAAATTACTCAAGATGAGCAATTTCTCTTTTTTCTTTATTGTTTTCTTCTGCCTCAGTAAATTCTACCCCTTTTTATCCCAGGGATTATTTATTTTCTTCATTTTTTAGCTCCACTGGCCAAAGGCCAGCGGGCTTATGTCATGGCCCGGTGTCCATCGTCCGTCCGTCCGTGCGTCTGTCCGTCCGTCCGTCCGTCCGTGCATTAACTTTTATTTCAAACATCTTCTTCTCTGAAACTACCCATCCAATTTTCATGAAACTTCACAGAAATGATCCTGCCATGGTCCTCTTCAGAATTCCTTGAAAGAATTTGATTCCTTCAAAAACTCTGGTTGCCATGGCAACAAAACTGAAAAATATTGGAAATCTTTAAAAATCTTCTTGTCTGAAACCATAAGGCGTAGGGCTACCAAATTTGGCATGTAGCTTTATGTAGTAGACCTCTATCATGTTTCTTCAAATTATAGCCAGCCCTGGGGTCAAAATTGGCTCTGCCCCAGGGGTCACAAGTTTTACATAGGTTTATATAGAGAAAACTTTAAAAATCTTCCTGTACCTAGCCATAAGGCCTAGAGCTACCAAATTTTGCATGTAGCTATATCTAGTGGGCCTCTACCAAGCAGGCCAAAATTTTAGCCCTGGGGTCAAAATTGGCCCTGCTGCAGGGGTAACAAGTTTTACATGGGCGTACATAGTGACAACTTAAGAAATCTTCCAGTACCTAGCCATAAGGCCTAGAGCTACCAAATTTTGCATTTAGCTTGATCTGGTGGGGGTCTACCAAAAGTGCCCAAATTACAATCCTGGGGTCAATTTGGCCTCATGCTGGGGGGGGGGGGGGGTGCCGAAGGTTCACAAGAGTAACATGGGCTTATATAGGGAAAACTTTTAAATCTTGCTGTACATAGCCATAAGGCTTAGGGCTACCAAATTTTGCATAATTATAGCTCTATCTAGTGGACAACTACAAAGAGGGCCCAAGTTACAACCCTAGGATCAAGTTTGGCCCTGCACCAGGGGTCACAAGTTTTACATGGGTTTATGGAGTGAAAACTTCAGAAACCGTCTTGTTACTAGCCATAAGGCAAGAACTCCCAAATTTGGTCATAAACATGTGCTTATAGGGTGAAAATTCAAAAAATCCTTTTGCTCCTAACCGCAAACCCAAGGGCTACCAAATCTGGAGCACTTTTGATTTTTAGCTCCACTGGCCGAAGGCCAGCGGGCTTATGTCATGGCCCGGTGTCCGTTGTGCGTCCGTCCGTGCGTCCGTCCGTCCGTGCGTTAACTGTTATTTCAAACATCTTCTTCTCTGAAACTACCCATCCAATTTTCATGAAACTTCACAGAAATGATCCTGCCATGGTCCTCTTCAGAATTTCTTGAAAGAATTTGATTCCTTCAAAAACTCTGGTTGCCATGGCAACAAAACTGAAAAATATTGGAAATCTTTAAAAATCTTCTTGTCTGAAACCGTAAGGCATAGGGCTACCAAATTTGGCATGTAGCTTTATGTAGTAGACCTCTATCAAGTTTCTTCAAATTATAGCCCTGGGGTCAAAATTGGCTCTGCCCCAGGGGTCACAAGTTTTACATAGGCTTATGTAGAGAAAACTTTAAAAATCTTCCTGTACCTAGCCGTAAGGCTTAGAGCTACCAAATTTTGCATGTAGCTATATCTAGTGGACCTCTACCAAGCAGGCCAAAATTTTAGCCCTGGGGTCAAAATTGGCCCCGCCACAGGGGTAACAAGTTTTACATGGGCTTACATAGTGACAACTTAAGAAATCTTCCTGTTTTGATCTTTTTTTTTTTTTTAAATTAGCCTTGCATCAGGGGTCTTATGTTTTACAGAGGCTTCATATGGACAAAAGTTGAAAATCACCTTATTTATAACCATACAGCGTAGACTTGTATTATTTTGACATGTGGCTTTATCTTGTGGACCTCTACCAGGGTTCAAGTAATTATAGCTTTGGGATCAAAAATGGCTTTGCCCTGCGGGTCTTAACTTTCACATGGGCTTTTACAGAGAAAATTAGTAAGTCTTCATTTTGAAACCATTTGGCTCAGAATTGAAATGCTTAGTATTTATGGGTTATATTTATAAGCCAGTGGAGCGATACAGGGCCATCATGGCCCTCTTGTTTTTTTTTTTTTTTTTTTTTTTTTTTTTTTTTTTTTGTTTTTGTTTACATAAAAGATTCCAATAAAAGCTTATCAGGACAGGAAAAGAGTGAAAGATAAAAATGAAGCCTTAATGTTCTAATGTTCAGTGGCCAAGAAAAATGTCTTCTTTAGTGCAGTTTTTATCTTTTGCATAGGTGATGTTTTCTTATCAAGTACATTTACGATTACATAGTGCAAATAAATAAATGACAGAGATGGCAAATAAAACTTTCATGTACTTAGTCAATTGTATTGTGTTGAATTTGAATCGCCCATATTCTTAGGCTCGAAAAACATAAAAGCATTCTGTTAATCACTGACATAAAATGACATTTCTTATGCCGAGTTCAAAAATTGGAAATCTTGTTTAACACCTTTTTATTTTATACGTCGCCGGAGGCGGTCGTATATTGGCATCATCTTCAACGTCAGTCCGTACGACCGTACGCCCATAATTCTTGTGAACGCAACTCCTAAGTTTCTGGATGGATCTTTATGAAACTTAGTGAGTGTTATTACCTGAATGGGTAGATGTGCATGAAGCAATAGTTTTTTTTTTCGATAATTTTTGCAAGAATTATGTCTCGTGAAACCTAGTTTGATAATTTTATTTTTTCCTTAAATTGCGATGTTTATGGTTCGGCCATTTTGATGATTTAAACAATCTACAAAAGTTCCAACGTTCCATATACACCGAAGGTTTGGTTCGGCCATTTTCATGATTCGGACAATTTTCCATGTACACTGGAATTTTCTTTCGGCCATTTTGCTCATTTGATTTTTGCCCTCCTTCTGACAAGATGACCGTAGAAAAATTCAGCATATCGGGCATAACGATGTCCTACATGTATCTGAACCAATTTTACTTTATGGCGGCGTATATTGTGACGACGACACACTTGTTCTTTTGTTACTATGATAACCGTTATAATACAAATCTGAAATGAAAAAGTGGCATTCTCAAATGCATACAATAAACAGAGGGTGTCGGTTATGTACACTGGTATGGACACCAAATGCAGCTCCTAAATTAACTATTATAAGGCTACTATATCCAGAATGTAGTGTTTCTTTACACCAAAGATGGTATAATCTGACTCAAAAAGGAGTGGAAACCGCTACCAGTATAAGTGTAAGGTTTCATTTATTCAGTCTACAATAGGTGTTTCCTAACACCAAAAGTAGCCTTTGTATGCACCCCTATAGGTGTTTTTTTACCTAACACTAAGAGGCTAATTACCTCATTTTCAGTGTACCTCAACACCAGTGGTAGTGTTGGCTGAAATTTTCACCAAAGTCAGTGTAACGTTTCCTGCTTTATTTTTGGAAAATTTACACTTGTTTCATCAGTCAGTAAACACTTTGTTCGGTGTAAGGATTTCCTCGGGATGAAAGGTGTATTTTTACACCGAAAGTGGTGGCAGGTGAGTTGCCACCACTTTCGGTGTAAAGTCCTGATATTTTTTTTACAGTGTGGCCCATACTGACTATACAGATGTCTCATTCCCATACTAGTTATCCTTTCGCTTGGCCAAATGTCCGCATTTAACGGTTTTTATGCTATTTAAAACCCCTTACAAATCCTAGCCTTGCCGACAACAGATGGGGCGGCCCTATGGGAAAAGGGGGTTTAACGCAATACCATATGACGTGCAACACACGGAAAGGGGCCTTCGGACATATGCGTAAAAGTGTGACGTTCCAGATCAGCCTGTGCAGTCTGTGACCAATCCGAGAGGACACTTCCCGTTTTTGTGCGATTTTCTGTTTCACGAAAGTCTACCGTATGATAAAAATCTTATGTAGTCGTAAAGTGCCGTCTCGGATTAGCCTACGCGAACTGCGCAGGCTAATCCGGAACAACACTTTACGCATATGTGCAAAGGTCTCATTTGGCATGTTGCGGGCCCAATTATAGGGCATCAAAGAATATGGATGGATTTTTCTAAATCATGAAGTACACTGGTCCACTGACATGCAGAAAATTTACCAATGGCATAAAGTTCCGACGGTGACGAGCCTGCACGAACTGTGCAGGCCGAGATGAGTCGATAGTTTGTGCTGGCCCATTACACCACCTTTTCACAGTACATGACTCGTGTATTTTGTAGAGCGTGTAGGCAAGGACCGTTCTGTACATACGTGTAGTCTGATCTTGACCCATATTTTCATCTTCACTGCGTTGCTCAGTGGTAAAGTGTAGGACTCGTGACCTGGAGGCTCCGGGTTCCAGTCTCACTGGATCCAGTGGGTTTTACGTGGGAGTGTCCTTGGGCATGACACTTCATAGCCCTAGCCTAGTACTGCTGACACCCAATGAATATCAATATTTGAGCTATCGCCGTGTGTAGTGATATAACTGAAATAATGCTGAAAGCGGCGTAACCACATTCAATCAGATAATCTCCAGTACATGCATCAAAGGCCCAATAGCGCCCAAAAACAGTGCAGGCGTCCAAATGCATTAAGATTCAAATCATACCATTTAAAAGTATTGAAAATATTGTGAAGATGGCAATCTGTCATTGTGTGGTCGGTCCAATTGTTTTTAGTCGATGACAGAAAAATGAATTTGAAAAATCGGGCAAAAAGTAAACAAAAGACAGGGTGACCCGGCGACTAACTGTTGGACCGACTGTACAATAACAGATTGTCATCTTCACAATAATTTCCATACTTTTAAACTTTTAAACGGTATGACTTAAATCAAAATGCCTATTAAGACCCACTTTTTTTTTTACATTTGGCCGCTGCTGTGCATTTAAATTTAAAAAAAAAAAATTCTGTGATCGGATATTGTTTAACTCATGCGACAATACAATTGTGCCATGCTCTTAGAAAAGGGGATTTAATTGCTAGACGAAACTATTTGCTTTAGATAATTTATCTGCATTTCCAAGGATCATTCTACCTCGGATTCAGTTGGGTTGTAAGACAAAATAGTTTTTTGTGAATGCATAGCTGTGTGATGACTTGCTTGGTATAAGAACAAAATCATAGCCCGGATTCACCAACCATCCTAAATTGCATTCTCAGTCTTATTCTAGATTTAGAAAGTAACACAATGTCTGATTGGCTAAACCAGTCGGTTTAGCCAATCGGAAATTGCGTTACTTTGAAATATAGAAAAAGCTATAAATGTTATTAACCCTTAAACTGATAGATAAATAGAATTAAGATGTCCAGCCAGTAACCGAAACATTGCGATTACAAAGTTCTTGATGCTGGAAAAGAAACTGGACGTTTCGGACAGTGTAGAATCAAGATCAGACTGCACGTTCTGTGCAGTCTGATCTTGATCTACACTGTCTGCAATGGGTCCTTGAGTCGCGCTTAGCAACAGAAGGATTAAAAATGGTTGGTGAATACGGTCCCTGATAATGTTCAGCCTATGAAAAAAGGACACACAGTTTGCAATATCAAGTTTATTTTGGCTGTAATGTCTCATAATTCAGAGAACAGTGTGGATCAAAGATCAGACTGCACTTTTGGTATATTTTGATCTTCTTCTGGGCTGTGTATCAAACTACCTGAAGTAGTCCGCTGTTTCCTAAGCTATAACTATGTAGATTAATTGATCGTATGGTGTTAACGCCGTTTTCAACATTATTTCAGTTATATCGGGGCGGCCAGGTGCACCTATCCACGCTGTCCTGGAATTTCTTTGCTCAGTTTATTCTTTCCGAGCCACTGGCTGCTTTTCCACATTACCATCGCCGAAACAATGGTCAGTGGTGAGAGAGAAATGTATCCTGTTACAGTGACTATCATCAGTCCTCGGAAAGAAATTGGCCGAGCCGGGGATCGAACCAGCGACCCCCTGTTCTAAAGTCCTGTAGGCTACCGACTGACCTACCGGGGTCCGATTATAACTCTGAAGAAGACGAGAATAATTTTATAGTCTCGTGCATACTGAAATCGCACAGCCGGGGTAGCTCATTGGTTAGCGTATCTGACTCATGACTTGGTGGTTGCGGGTTCGATAGCAGGTTTAGACAAACTTTCTTTCCAGCAATTTCTCGCCTCTTAATTCTGGTAAAAAATAATTACTGGTGATAATATCTCCTTACTGGAGAGTGTAGAGTCAAGATCAGACTGTACATTCTGAGTCTGGTTTAGCCAATCAGAAGGTGTGTTACTTTCAAACTTGGAAAATCTTGAAGAATAAGTCTAAGGATGTTCTTAAGAATGGTTGGTGAATACGGACCTTGGGTCTACACTGTCCACAAAAGGTCAGTGAGTCCCGCTTAGCAGCTTAAGGGTTAATGAATTCAGAAATAAGATGAAAGTCTGAAACATTGTTGTGCTCATAATAAAATATGAGCTGAAATGGAGAAATGGAGAACAAATACATAGAATACCACTTTATGATGATCCAGAGGAAGTGATTTTGATCTGCTTGATTGTATGAGGTATTCCACTCACTGTCCAATACATCTATAAAGCAATAAATCTAGAGGATATTTGGGGGGGGTGGGGGGGGGGTTCGGTGAAAGATTGAAATTGATTTCACCGAGTGAACATCATCGGTTGAAAATATTACCGATGATGTTCCCGAGATGAGATCAATTTCGATTTTTCAACGAAAAAAAAAATATTCTATTTATTTTATCTAACCCCTATTTTGTTGGAACTTTCACCAAAATTCAGTAGAGTTGTTTTCGGTAATTCCCCGTGGCGTACCCCCCTTCACATAACAACGCATTACAATATTACGTAAAGCGCAAGAAATATAGCGTAAATTACGTCATAATTCCCTCCATTTGAATGTCACGCGCTATTTACCTAGGTAAATAGTGCGCGGGAACTACTGTTTCTGCCTTCAATTGAAGAGTTAGACAAGATAAAATCGGTATTTTCACTGGGCGTAACCATGAAATATCATACCATAATCCACCATTATTTCTCGATAAACTACCGAAAAGCATGAAATAAAAAAACAGTATTAGATAAAATACAAGCCATCTATACGCAGTCAAAGAAAAAACTGACGAAAAATTACAGAAAAAAATCCCGGGTTGTTTCTCCTTGAAAATGCCAATCACTTTAATGAAGAGGTATAACAATCTTACTGGAGAAAATGGAATTCTTGAAGATTCTCTCGGCATGAATAATGTTGTAATGTTAAAGCTCTACGAGTGGGAGGAGTTTGTTATATAGCCTGCAACATGCGAAATGAGACCTGACATTTGTGTAAAGTGTCGTCTCGGATTAGCCTGCGCAGTCGGCGCAGGCTAATCCGATACGGCACTTTTCGACTACATAAGATTTTGTCATAAAGTAGACTTTCGTGGAACAGAAAATCACATAAGAACGTAAAGTGTCGTCTCGGATTAGTCAATACGGACTGAACAGGCTGATCTGGGACGACACACGCATATGTCCGAAGGCCCCTTTTCGTATGTTGCACGCCATATATAGATCTAGTGAAGAAGCATCAGAAAATCTCAAAAACCATATTAGAGAAACGAACAATTTCTCCTTTTCCCATGATGTGTCCCACCTTACCAGAGAATTTTAGATCAGTTGTACCAATTTTATATTTGTCGTCTGCAGGTGCTTTCAATTTGGAAGTGTTTAACCCTTTAAAAGACGACGAAACTTTGGACTCGACCAGATTGAAATCATTTGCAGACAACAGATTGATTACCTCCATTTTCTTCTTTACCTTCAACGCTTTCAAAAACGTTGTCCCCCGGGTCTTTAAAACTCGATATTGTGTGGTAAAGGGTTAAAGTGCGCAGAGCGACAAAATGCACTTTTTGTCGACAATGCAGATCAATAAACTGCGCAAAAGATAATGTCTGATCTTGAAATCTAATCCGTCCAAATTTTCCGTCCAAAAGTTCAATTTTGCTGACAGTGTAGATCGATGACAGGCTGCACAAAACAATCAGGCTTTTGTGGCTTTTGCTGCCAGTGTCGTTCAAAATCAGGCTGTACGAAACGTGCAGCATGACCTTTGATCTGCACCTGTTGTTATGCCGAGAAAATTTAGACAAAAACAGCCTTGTTATTGCATTTATTAAAATTGTTGTTGTGTTTTTTTGGCGCTTTCTAAAAGTAGCAAAATGGCTGTCTTCGAAAATAATATTTTGAAAACTAAAGCATATCTGACGTCACAGAGATTATGTGTTTGACCAATTGGTCTTTCGCTCGATAATTTTTCAGTAGTGACGATCAGATTTTGGCCACCGGTTGTGTGGCATATCTCGATTTGCAGCTGTCAGTTGTAGCGCATATATACGTTGACCACCGTCAGGCCAACAACACACATACCAACGAATATTGCAATAAAGCTATTTTGGTATCAAAGCAAAACCAAGATATGACATTTATGGGACATGCTGACTATGGTTTAGATGAGACAAAATAGGTAAGGTTATTTTCCATTACTTTGCATTTTTTTTTCCCCAGAATTTCTTTGTTGCGTTGTATTGATGGTGGCAGTTGCTTGGTCAGAATACAAATGAGTTATGCTCTGGCAAAAGGTTTCTTAATGCATCTCCTTGATGCATTGTACAAAGTTAGTCATTGCATAATTAGGTACCAATAAAATCAACATTGTCTTACAACAGGCTGAATGCTGGAGTAGAAAGGTCTTTGCAGAAAATATTGACCAATATCAAAAAGTTTCGACCCATGTCAGCCCACCCGGACTGCGCTGGCTGACATTGGTCGATATTTTTTTTGTACATGCATTAAGCCCTCTTTTGACAGAGCATGGCTCATTTAATAAATTTATCCGAGAATGTACACTGTAGAATAAGACGGACTTTTTTTTTTTTTTCAAAAACTCTGCGTTCGAATAAAAATAATTATTTCATGCTTTTCAGTAGTTTATCGAGCAATAATGGTTTGATATTTCATGGTTACGACCAGTGAAAATACCGATTTTATATTTTCTAGATTTTTCAATTGAAGGCGGAAACAGTAGTTCACGCGCATTAGTTACCTAGTGCGGTACCCCGCCGTCAGGCAAAGCGCAATAATGGCGGCCCCCGTTGGTAATATGCAGAGGTAACGGGCATTTTAACGATTAATGCTGATGTCCTTGGCGTAAAGTTGGAAAATGCGGATGACCGACCTTTCTCCTTATCTCACAAATAGCGCTTTCCTCTCGGTTGTTAAACAAAGAGTTGTTTGGTAAAGAGCAAACAAATATGAGCCGTGCTCTGGCAAAGGGGGGCTTAATGCATCTCCGAGTTCCATGACACCAAGTAAGTCGTCACATAATTATTGATCCATTAAATGCATTTTGTATAACAGTCAACTGAATCATGAGGTATACCGGACTTTCGACATGCAGAAAATATACCAAAAGCAAAAAGTTTCGACTCAGGCCAGCCTGCGTGGACTGCGCAGGCTGGTCTGAGTCGATACTCTTTGCAGTTGCATTAAGCCCTCTTTTCACAGAGCATGACTCATATATTTTTGTATCATTTTTGGCAATTTATATAAATACTTCGAAAACTAGTATAATATCTGTAGAGAATGTGGTTCCTTTTCTTTTTAATAACCCTCACAGACACGTGCATGATAAATTTTCGAGGACAGTTCAAGTCTTATCTACTAAGTATTTCATTTGACTATTTAAAGCATGATAACGTTTTCGGCCGTAAATGAATAAATTGGACATTTTCACACACAAAAAAAATAGCATGTATCTCATTTCAAGCCGGCTTTGACCTCCACATGTCACAAAATACTGAACAGTGTAGATCTTAGATCAGACTGCCCGTTTTGTGTCGCCTGATCTTTATCTACACAGTTCGTAAAAGCCGTGATAGCGCAAACCGCGTTAGTAAGAGTAAAAAAAAAATAGACACTCATTCAGGACAGTGGGCAAAAACACACACAAAAAAATGCTAACTTTGAAATCGTAAACATGAAATTCATTTCATATTCCAATGTAAGGGTCCTGCGTGGCTCAGTGCTAAAGTGTAGGACTCGCAACCTGGAGGCAGCCGCTACTGGAAGTTCGAACCTCACTGGAAGCAGTGGGTCTTTCGTAGGAGTGTTCTTGGGCGAGACACTTCAGAGACCTAGCCTAGTACTGTTGGAACCCGGGAAATACATGAATATGGGAGCTGTCGCTGTGATATGACTAAAATAATGTTGAAAGAGGCGTACAACACTATTTTTAATCAATCATATTCCAACATCTGCTATATAATGTTTAAAAATCAATTATTCAGAGAGTTAGTAGACCGGGGACGGTTCATGCCACGTGTATGACGATGCATTAAAACTAGCTACGCGCACGTAATATTTTATCACGTAACAACCTACGTGTTGTTGTTTTTTTTTTGTGTGTGTGTGTGTTCGCTACCTTTCGTGGAATCGAGTCAGATTTCTGATAACGGAAAATGGGACTTAATGCATCTGCAAAAAGTATCGATCCAGGTCAGCCTGCGCAGTTCGCGCAGGCTGACCTGGGTCGAAACTTTTTGCTTTTAGTAAATTTTCTGCACGTCAAAGGACCATTCTACCGCATGATTCAGTCGCTTCTTATACATAATAGATTTTATGGATCCATATGAATGTTATAACTTGCCTGGTATTATGCAATACGGAGATGCATTAAGCCCCCTTTGACCAGAGCGCGGTTCATATATCTTACCTTGTGACGCCAAAGTAAATAGTAACAAATTCAGGTCTGGGCTTTCTTATGGCACAAATCTTGGACAGATATCTCTTCAAGTGTCTATTACCTACCCGCCCCCCCCCCCCCACGCACCCCCACCCCCGCATAACCTTTCTGGATATGGTCTGGGCAGTTCAATTAAAGAGTAACAGTGCATCAACTGCCCAGCCATGACAATACATTGTGGTCAATACACCCTTGAAATGCCTAAAACCGAAAGAAAAATATTTATTACAAGTGTGTTTACTAGTTTTATTGCATGTACATAATTTAAAACTAAAAATATTTTTAAATAAATAGACGGCGTAATTTTTCCCCTAAATAGACCTACAGGGGCCCGGAGAATAGACGAATCCACATTTTTTACCAATCGCATATTTCTGTTTATTAATTTGAATCCATCAGTACCAAGAAGTACGTCATCAGTCAGTGCATTCAACAACGCCGAAAAAAATGATGATAACTTTGAACAGAAGATAAATTTTGAAAAAAAAAACTTGTCAAATCAACTGACATTGTGATTTTGACCTTGTGATTACCTCCTATTGAACAATGGGAAAACCTTTGTATTAGACATGTATTGTGGATAACAACAACATAAGACTTCAAAGCTTACGTGTTAATCAGAATTCGAAATAAGATCGCATGGAGCATATTTTTTCCGAGTTTAATGCAACACGTTTGATAATTTATGATATTGTGCATTGCTTAAAAAAAATACATTTAGATCTACATGTAGTAACTTTCTTCTGGGTATAGCTTGACGGTTCTTGGCTAAACTCAACTCCACCTGTAAAGTATATGAGCCATGCTCTGGCAAAAGGGGGTTTAATGCATCTCCGTGATCCATGATACCAAGCAAGTCATCACATAATTAGGAATCAATAAAATCCATTTTGTATAGCAACCGACTGATTCATGAGCTACACTGGCCTTTGACATGCGGAAAAATTGACCAATAGCGAAAAGTTTCGGCCCAGGTCAGCCTGCGCAGTCCGCGCAGGCTGAACTGGTTCGATACTTTTCGCAGATGCATTAAACCCCCTTTTAACAGAACATGGCTCATATAATAATAGTATCTTACATCGCAATTCTGAGGGAAACAATAGCAATATTGTTCCAGCCCTAACCCTCCACCCCCGGGACCTGCGTGGCTGAGCCGTCAAGATGTAGAATAAGTAATTACTGAGGGGTCGTTGGTTCGGCCCACGTCCAAGGCTCAGGGATAGCCGCCACTGGTATATTTGTGGGAGTGTTTATAGGCAAGGCATTTAGGAGCCCCAGCTTTGTACAAAAGCTGATGCAATCCAGGAATCAGTAAACTGTCGTCGTCATGTTAGTAAAATAATGTTGAAAGCGACGTAAAATACCGTTCAATCAATCAGTCACCCCTACACACGCATACATAGATAATTATGGTATCATAAAAATGAAACAAAAAGGTCAAGAGTAATCATTTTACAGTGACGTGAAGGTCAATCACTCACGGAGGTATCGGTACGTGACGCTGGACCCCTGTACCAAACAATCCCTTGCTGTTGTAAACGACCCTGATGACGAAAGCATCTAAAAACATTATGAGAAAAAGAGAACCAGCATTTTCTCTTTTTATCATAATGTTTTCTGTTCTTTCAAAGACAGCTAGAATCATTTGAGCGATATCTGAATTTTCGTCCTCAATTGCTTTCAATATAAAGTGACTGTGTCAAAGAGATTTCTTAACCCTTATGCCTCTAAGCGCGACTCACTGACTTTTAGCGGACAGTGTAGATCAAGATCAGGGTCCGTATTCACCAACCATTCTTAAGAATATTCTTGGTCTTGTTCTCCAAAATTTTCCAAATTTGAAAGTAACACACCTTCTGATTGGCTAAACCATTTGGTTTAGCCAATCAGAAGTTGTGTTACTTTCAAACTTGGAAAATCTTGAAGAATAAGTCTAAGAACGTTCTTAAGAATGGTTGGTGAATACGGACCCAGACTGCACAGAACGTGCAGTCTGATCTTGGATCTACACTGTCCGATACAGAGATATTTTCCCCCAAAATATTAGTTTTGGAGTAGCAACATATGGATTTTTACTTTTCATTTCACTTATTTAGCAAGATAAGGGTAAGCAAGTCTGAAATGTTATCCACTTGGAAAGATTTCATATATTGCTGACCATTCAGGCAATGCATGGATAATGCTATCAGTACATTTTTGGGGAAAAAAACATTGCATGAACAGAAACAGAGCAAATGTAATTTTAGCATATTTTCAAGCACTGAATTCGAATTCCTATCAACAGCAATAGTAATAGTACATTCGTATTATGAATGAGCCTGCAAAAAACCCGCAGCATAATGTATTTATATATTTGACCAATCGTAAATTACTATTTATTCATTTGAGACTAATACCAAGGAGAAGGTCTGGAGCAACCTTATACAACTACGCCGAGAAAAAGTCTCTGATGAGTTTTAATCATTCCTTCGAAATGTTATAATCAGATTCTTGGGGATACCTCCACATTTACTCATGTCTTAACTTCAGAAAATAGAACAAACTTTGAGCCATGCTCTGTGAAAAGGGGGTTTAATGCCTCTGCAAAAACGTATCGACACATATCAGGCTGCGCAGTCCGCGCAGACTGACATGGGTCGAAACTCTTTGCTATGTGTAGTTTTCTGCAGGTCAATGGACCATTCTACCTTATGAAATTAGTTGGTAGTGAGACAAAATGGATTTTATAGATCCTTAATTATGTGATGGTTTGCATGGTATATAATACATCGCGGAGATACATTAAACCTCATTTGGCCAGAGCATGACCTATTTTTTGTAAGTTTACTGATATTTAATTAGGTTAAATGATGATCGAAACTATTAATAGCGAAGTCGGAGATATTAGATTAAGATCAGCCTGTACTGTTCTTTTCAAAGTCATTATTCAATCTCATGACACTGTTTATGACAATCTGAGTTACCGCTTACCATCCATTTATCGCACAATCCCGTGTTTTAGCGACCATTAGGAAGAACTATTTAAAAACATCGCGGGAAAAGGAGAAAAGCAGGTAGCCATCATTGTCTCCTTTTTCCATGATGTTTTATACCATTTGAAAGACAAGTTTAATAATTTGAGCCACATCTAATTCAAAGTCTTGAATCAAACGTTAGGAGGTTTTTGAAAAAGTCTTGGGGAAAGGAGAAAATGTGAATAACTAGCATTTTCTCCTTTTCCAACAATGTTGTCAATCCTTTTAAAAGACAAATTGCATCATTTTAGCCACATTCAATTTGTCGTCTGCAAATTGTTTCAATATGGACAAGTCTAAGACTTAATTGTGTTGTAAACGGCAGTGAAGAATTAACTGAACAGATGGTCAAACCGTCAGTTGTAAAGAATATTTACAAATTGTCTATTTTCAGACTGACCAACAGAAACACCAGAAATGGCGCCCATCATTTCGTGTGCAGTAATTGGCGAGGGAAACCTTCTTTTGTGTTGCTTGAGAGATCTCTTGGACCACAATATCGATGTGAAAGCGGTGTTTTCCAATACGAAGTGTGCCCACAAGCTGTGCGAGCAACATGATATTCCCTACTACACGCGAAACGCCGACCTAGTAGCCATTTTACAAGAAAAGGTTGTTGACTATCTCCTTAGTATTTCAAACCCAAGGATTCTTAAAGAGGATGTTCTCGCTTTGCCGAGGAAATTTACAATCAACTACCACGACAGTCCTTTACCGGCCTATGCTGGCGTACATGCAACTAGCTGGGCCATTATGCATGGAGAGAAGTCACATGGTATAAGCTGGCATGTAGTAGAAACCGGCATTGACACGGGTGATATTCTTCAAAGTGAGAGAGTTGACATATTAGAGGAAGACTCTGCTCTGACCTTAAATCTTAAATGCGTTGAAGCTGCCAAACGAACATTCAGATCATTACTCAGTGATATGCTACTTAACAACTTAATACCACAGAAACAGGCGGGTAGTAGTAGATCATATTTCGGTTTGCATGCGATCCCCGAAAATCTAGGCGTGTTGAACTTTGAGAGCAATGTTAATTCTGTGTTCAACATGGCGCGTGGCCTCGAATTAGGCAATCATGAAAATTCTCTTGGAAGTCCAAAATTAAAAACAGCAAACGGCACTTTTTATCTTGTAACAAGCGTTGCAATTGGTGAAAAATTCGTTCAAACCGGACACAACTGGCCTGGGCAGATACTGTCTTCAGTTGACGATACAGTACTTGTTGCTACGAAGGATCGACAGATACAGTTGACTGTGGCACAGTTGGACGGTTCCTCGATTCTGAACAGATCTTTGAAAGAGCTCGGCCTTCATGTGGGAGCTACGATCGATAGCAGCTTTCAGGTTAACACCGACGAACTTCTACCTATCCGTAAACGTGAAGCGTTTTGGAGAAAAAGAATGTCCGTATATGAGCCAACCATGTTTTACCGACAAAGGATGAACGTTGTCGCTGGCATTATTGATGTGTCAAATGATGTTAATGTCAAGACGCTGGAAATTCCCCTCCCTGAACTAACGATGATCACTACAGGTGATACAGATAAAATGCTTGCTTCTTTTGTTGCATTCCTTGCACGTATAACCTGTTCTCAAGATGTTCATGTTGGGCTGCTTGCCGAGAAAAAAGACTTACCCGTAAACTGTTATGACCTCTATGCTAGTGTTGCTCCGGGGATTTTTTCTGTCGATCAGACACAAGACGTTAGCGAAGTGATAGAACACTGTATGAAGGACATTAAAGCGTATACAGAATCAAGGACATTTCTAATGGACATGTTCTACCGCTATCCAGAACTCCGCGGTATGAAGAGAACTCCATATCACAATATTGTAATAGGGAAAGCTGCATGTAAGAATATGAACTTTGACAAAGCTGTATTGCGAGACTGCAATGTCCTGATTATCTTCAGTGAAGGTTCAAAGGTAACGGTTATGTACAACGAACGTCCCGCACAAGACTTTAGTCACGTGATTGACGTGTTACAGCATTTCACCACTTTTCTTCACGCGATTGACAAGTGCAAAGACTCTCAGCAGCTCAAGTATATTTCTTTGGTATCTGAGAATGAAATGAATGCGTTTTACCAGGCCACAAAGATTTCTGCAACGATAGTGTCGCGTTGTGAACTTCTTTCTCAGCTTGTTGAGACAAAATGTAAGCTTACACCTCTGAGTGTAGCTTTGAAAACGACAAAACACTTTGTAACATACCATAAGCTCTTTGAAGAAATCGAAAAATTGAGTGTCAGCTGCGAAGCTCTCTTTCGGACCAAACGGAATCGAATGAACACTGTTGCCCTTCATTTACCAAATTCAGTAGCGTACGTGGTTTCCTTGCTCGCTGTACTAAAATGCAAAAATGCATTTCTACCGTTACCTATGGATTTGCCTGCAGACCGTTTGGTATTTACACTGAAAGATGCCAATATTCGACAAATGATAATGTTACAAAAAGACTATGACCATTTAGACATGAATGGTCTTACACCTTTTATGCGTGTTGTGCTGAAACATCAAGTTGCCGGCGAAGAGATCATTGTAGTGGAGTTTGGAAAAGATCAAGGAAGCAATCTTCCAAATACTGAAGTTGAAAACAACGTAATAGAAAGTGATATGGATGGGTACGCAGAGGAAGACTTTGCATATATCATGTATACATCGGGATCTACGGGAAGGCCAAAAGGCGTAAAAGTCAGGGAATCAAGTGTAATTAACCTTGCACATGCACAGATTACAGAATGGGACCTTGGACCTGGTGACGTGATTGCACAGTTCGCTTCAATTGGCTTCGATGCCTCAGTATCAGAAATCTTCACCTCCATTTTATCCGGTGGAACGCTTGCTATTCTTGACACCGACGAAAGACTCGGTAGTAATTTCGTGTCGTCGATGAATAAGATGAAAGTTTCTATCATTACGCTCCCTCCTTCAGCACTGAACATATATTCACCAGCTGATCTACCAACCCTTCGCAAAGTGGTTTCTGCAGGAGAAGCTTGCACACTGAACATTTCAATGAAATGGACCTCAAACGGAAACGTGCGTTTTTTCAACGCCTATGGTCCCACAGAAGGTACGGTTTGCGCAACATGCTATGAATACCTCCCTGGTACAATATATGAGGATGTCAATAGAGATATTCCGATAGGTAAAGCAATAGATGGGGTAAAGGTTTACATTTTCGACGACTTCATGAATCCAGTTCCGCCTGATGTGGTCGGGGAAATATATATAGGAGGAAAGGGACTTGCTCATGGTTACATTGGTCATGCCTCGTGTCTAACCAAACATAAGTTTGTTCAAAATCCTCTAGTGAAAGAAAACTCGCTTTTGTACAAGACAGGAGATCACGCCTTTCTTGATATGCACGGAAGTTTAACTTTCATTGGCAGAATGGACGACCAAGTCAAAATCCGTGGCCATCGAGTTGATTTGAGTGAAATCGAACAAGTGCTTATTCAGCACTCCAAAATCGAGATGGCAGTCGTAGTAAAGCATACTTGTCAACAAACCAATGGTATTTCAATAGCAGCTTTTGTAGCACCGACTTTCGTCTACATCTCTGAGCTTAGAGAATATTTGTCCAAGGTGTTGCCGAAGTACATGATTCCAACGTACATTAAGAAACTTGAAGTGAAAGATCTCCCAAAAACCATAAATGGTAAAGTGAACAGAAGAAAGCTTGAAACAGATGAGAGTGTTCATGAAATAATACAAGCCAATGGTCATAGCCATTTAAATGAGATCCAGCTGGTCATCGGAAAAATCTGGTGCACTGTTTTCAAATTCGATGAATCGTTTATGTACTCCCTACATAGAAAAAGTTCCTTTGTCGAGCTTGGAGGCAACTCTCTACATCTTGTTCTGATAATGCGTATGCTAGAGGATGAACTTGGCATTCCTGTCTCATTTACAGATATTGGAACTGCAGACACACTAGAAGAATTTGCAGAAATCATTAAAAGAAGCCAGGACATAGCGAAAAAGAGGGCCACTTGGGATCTAAATTCCAAAGAAGAACTGAGAGAGTTAATATTTAATGATTCAGACTTGGCAAGCGACATCATTCCGCATCCAAGCAGAAAGCGGTTGATACAATTTAAACATTCTGCAACACAGATCCATAGAGTGCCTCCCAGAAATCATCCAAAAAACGTGCTCATATCAGGCGTAACGGGTTTCCTGGGAGCTTTCTTGTTGTCGGAAATTCTGGAACAGAGTCGCGCCCACGTCTGTTGCATGGTGCGAGAAACAACTGAAACCCGAGGAATGGGAAGAATTATCGATAACATGCGAAAGTACGGATTGTGGAAGTTTGAATACTCCTCTCGGATTGCTGTCGTCATTTCTGATCTGTCACAAAAGAATATGGGCATTGCACCAGATATTTACAAGTCATTATGTAATGCAATTGATGTTGTATTTATGAATGCCGCTATGATGAATTTTAACACCACCTATGAAGACCACAGAGTGGCAAATGTAGAAGGAACAAAGGAATTTATTAGATTTGCAACAACTGGATCTCAGAAATATCTTTTTTCAACCTCGTCACTGAGTGTATTTCTGTTCCCGTCATCTTCCATTGAAAGCACAAACAGTCGACAAATTTTGAGTGAATCCGAGTTTCTTGATGACCCACTTCTTATTGAAGGCGGCTACGGTCAAAGTAAATGGGCAAGTGAAAGACTTGTAATGCAGGCTCTTGACTTCCTGCCTGGAGGGGCTATCTTTCGACCAGCAAGAGTGTCTGGGCGAAGTACAGACGGCGTCGCTCCAAGAAATGATTTGTTTGCATCAACAATCATTGGAATGAGCAAAATGGGGTCTTATCCAGACATGGAATTTCCATATGATCTGACACCAGTTGATTACTGCGCAAAAGCTATGGTAGAAATATCGTTAAAGATTTGTGAGGCAGAGTCGGGTTCCTTCGAGAGGGTATACCACCTCTTTAACTCAAATACAATTCCTTTCAAGGAAATTTTCGCTGGTATGAACCTTAATCCACTGCCTTTGGACACATGGAGGTCAGAACTCAAGCTATTGAATGAGGATGTTAAAGAGCTAATTTCACTGACTCCATTCTTTATGTCCGAGTTTTGGGATAGGGCTCCGTCGTGGCCTATCTTTGAAACTGTTAACACAGACAGCAACATATCAGAGTCTACAAAAGATTTGATGAAAACAACATCTGACTTGCTACAGGTGTACAAGAAATTCTTTGGCTTGTAGAAAGCATAGGGGGTACATATGTTGTAGTGAGTATGCTATATCAACGACTCATAATTTCACTGGCCTCGAGGTACAGTGGTATAGGTACTAACTAGACAGTCGATGCGAAGCTTGGACATACCATGGTAAATGGACAAAATGATATCCAATCATCTGTAATTATACAGAGTGTTGCAAGTGATCAGTATCAACAGATGATCAAAGGGATATATCACGAAGAGGGTGAGACTTTGAATTGGCAATCAAAGTGCAGGCCGGAGTCAAGTTTGACGAGGGGCATAATCTTCATAAGTGAACGTGTGCGAAAATTCATAGATGAGCACGTTCGTGGGTGACCTAGACTTTACGGTAAAACGCTGTGCTGGTAACCATTATCATAAAGTATTTGCAAAAACAGAGTTCCCTGGTAACGACTGTGACAATTCATTTACATGTATTTGATTATAGGCACTCTTCCCAAATTACATCAGAGGTCGTGATTACCAGGATAATGGTTTGGCAATATTGTCTCACAAGATTACGGACAACGTAGATACAAGATCAAACTGCACAATATTTGCTGTTTGATCTTGATGATGATCTACATCGTCCCCAACAGCACCAAACGTGTTGTTCAGCTTTCTATGCGCCAGAATATATAATGGATGGTGGTTTGTCAACATCGGACAGGTTGTGCTTTGCACAACGTGTTATCGAATTGGAATAAGCTTTTATTAAACGATCAGCTGATTTCACGACCTGGAGGATGAAAGTTTTTCAAAACACTGTGGGAAAAAAAAGAATATGCTGGTATACTGCATTTTCTCTTTTTCCCTTAATGTTGTCTGCCGTTTCAAAGACAGTCCCAACGTTTGAGAAACCTGTAATTTTTGGTCTGCAAATGCTTACAGAAATGTTATCATCTGGTATGGACACGTCAAAAATCTTATCGTCCGGTAAATCGTTTCGTAATAGTTGTTTATTCTGATATAATAATTTTTCTTACAACTTGAAAAATACAGATTCAGGGTGTCTTATTCGTGTATCTGTTGTTGAATCTTTATGATCGTTGATTTGGACTCTTTCTCTGCTAAATAGATAAGACCTTTTCGAGATCTAAAAGTTCAACTCCACTGCAGCTAAAAAAGGATTCTGGTCATGGTTTAGCATCAGGCGGTGGGCGGTGTAGATCTAAGAAAGAATTGCACGTTCTATGCAGTCTGATCTTGATCTACGCCGTCCGCAAAAGCTTTTTAAATTGTCATTGACAGTGAAGGCATTATCAAGAGGAGAATATTAAGATATTTGTGTCAACAAATAAATTTACTGTTTTTCAGCGATTTAGTTAGATTCTGATACATGTTTTAACTGTTGTAAGAATTGCTGTTAAGTATTTAAAGCCAATATGTATTTGTACATATTTTTATGTACTTCTTTCAACAAACGACAGAAAGCATTGATAGACAACAAGTTAAATGTGACTCAGCTGTTGAGGCATGTCTTTATATGGCTTGTAAACATCGTGAGAAAAGGAGAAAATGCTACTTACCAGCTTTTTTTTCCGTCAGTGTTTTCCAAAGCTTTCTTAGGATTGTTAAAATTAGGGATTGGTTGGTGAAGGGTTAAAGAGCTATGTATCACATTAAGGTTCCTTATACACCTTGCACAACCCTAGGGGCATATAACTGTAACCATAGAACATAGTGGATGGTAATTTTTTTCATGAAGAAAAGATGTGGTACAAACCATCATTCAGATTTCTTTCTTCTTTTTTTTTTTCTATAATATGCATTTTAATGTAGATATCCGATGTGTTGTAAATTAAAATTTGAAAATGTTTTTTCTTCTTTTGATTTCAATAATCACCATCAAAATTTGAAAAATACTTAGAAATCGAGTTTTGTATTTAATGAGTGTTCACTGAATATTATTCTAATTGTAAATTCAAAAACAAGCCATGTGATTGGGAAAGGCAACATGCCACTGCCAATGAGATGGCTTGTCTTTGAATGTATGAATACTTTCCAAGAGGTAGTTTCTTGCAAATTTGTTTGTTTGTTTGTATTGGAGTTTAATGCTGTTTTGACAGCTTTAATAGGTCATATCACGACAATTAGTGCACTGCAGCAGACATGTGCTTCCTGGCTTTCTCACAACAGTACTGACACAACTTTCTTTCCCAGCCACTGACTAATTTTCTCACTTCTTTAAAAAAGAGAGAGAGAGTGACAGACAGAGACACAGAGAGAGAGAGAGTTTGCAGTCCCATTAACCCTTTACCACTCGATTCCAAATGTTAAAGACCCTGAGGTGAAAGGCTTTTGAAAACATTGTGGGAAAAGCAGAAAATGCTGGTAACCAGCATTTTCTGCTTTTCCCAGATTTCTTTACCCTTTCACAGATGAATTCTGTCATATCAGCCGCAGTCAATTTGCCATATGCAAATGTCTTCAATTTGGACAAGTTTAAAATTTTGATGTTTAGTAAGGTTTTTGTTTGTATTGGAGTTTAACGCCCTTTTTTGCAGCTTTAGTTCATATCACAGCGGTCAGTGCACCTACACATGTGTTTCCTGGCTTTCTAACACCAGTACTGACACAACATTTTTTTGCAAGTTACTGACTGCAGTTCTCACATGCACTAGAGGTGAGACGCGAAAAATGTTTGGTAAAGAGTTCAAGACCTGTTTTTACTACCCAATGTGATCGGACTTACGCATTCTGTGTTTTACTATATTACCCCTTTACTCTTTACTACACAAGCAAAATACAGACTTGTCCAAACTGAAAGCCCCTGTAGACAACAATTTAAATGTCACCCAAATTATGGCATTTGTCCTTGATAGAGTAGAAAACATTGTGAGAAAAGGAGAAAATGCTGGTTACCAGCATTTTCTCCTTTTCCTACAATGTTTTCAAAACGACTTTTCCTCTTGGTAGTTTGAACTTGGTATTGTGTAGTAAAGGGTTAAAGCTGATACATACACAAACAAGTTATGTTTCAGCATCTCTGGTTTTTCTTTTATTTCTCATCACACAAAGAAAGGACTGCCCTTAAAAATTTGAAGGTGATAATTAATGATACTGACAATTAGTGAAAATATGACTAACTTTCTATAGATACATAGCAATGCCACTCACTCAAGCTTTTGAAGAATGCATAAAAAGGTGATATATGTCAAAACATAGAATCTATATATCATAGTTTACGGACAATGAATAGCTGTCGATCATAGTTCACGGACAATAAATAAATAGCCAGCCAGGTGACAATGTCCTAAAGTGCAGGTCCTACGGTGAGGGTATATTCACCGGCCATTCTGTTGTTGTGATTCCTAATTCTATGACTAGCCATCTGATTGTCTTAGACATTCTGTCGTACAAAGTCAGGTGACTAATCGTTTGAAATAAGCATTGAGCCATGCTCTGGCAAAAGGGGTTTAATGCATGTCCCCGTGATCCATTAGACCAAGCAGGTCATCACATAATGATGGATCCATAAAATCCACTTAGTCTAATAATTGATTGGATCTGAAGGTAAAATAGTCCTTTGACATGCAGAAAATTTACAAATCGCAAAAACTTTCGACTCATGTCAGCCTGAACAGAATGTGCAGATTGACATGGGTCAGTACTTTTTGCAGATAAATCAATCCGCTTTTTCACAGAGCACGGCTCAATTAGATTTGAATTAAGAACTGTTTGTTTCTTATTTTGTATGGTGTTAAATGCCATTTCAAATATTATTTCAGTTATATCGTGGCACCCAGTGCACCTTTCCTGAGTTTCTTTTACCCAGTTCTTTGCACAATATTCTTTCCAAGCCACTGGCTGCTTTGCCACATGACAGTCGTCGAAACATTGATCAGTGGTGAGAGAGGAATGAATCCTGTCCCAATGACTATCATCAATCCTCAAAAACGAATTGGCTGACCTTGAATTTCAAACCAGTGACCCCTGTTCAAACTAGTGACCCCTGTTCTAAAAGTCCTGTACACTACCAACTGTGTTACCTGGGCTTGGCATTTTCATTTCTATTTGTGTATTAGACCTCTATTCCTGTTGACAGTCCATATTTCTCTGGATGCTTTCAGAGTCGTCTGCTCCATACATTTGAGCCATGCTCTGTGAAAAGGGTGCTTAATGAGTCTCCCTAATGCATTATACCAAGTAAGAGGTCACATAATGAGGGATCCATAAAATCCATTTAGTCTGACAATTGGCTGGAAATTGAGATATTGATAATGGTCTTGGACATGCATAAAATTTACAAATAGCAAAAAGTTTCGACTCATGTCAGCCTTTGACATGGGTCGATACGTTTTGCAGATGCATTAAGCCCCCTTTTCACAAACCATGATTTATTTATGTGTTCACGAAGTAACAGTCAAGGTACTAATGTAAAGTTTTTATTGCAAATAGCAAGGTCAAACATCTAGGTGAACTTTGTTTTATGAGTAGCATTCTTGATCTTTAGTGCACCAAAGAACCTAACGAACATTTGCCATTCTAAAAATAAGACCCTAATAAGAGCATTATCATGACTGCTCTACCTGGAATATCTCAGCAAAGGGGACAGTGTACATCAAGGATCAGACTGCACATTTTGTGCAGTCTAATCATGATCTACAAAGGCAACTTAGGTTGTGAAAGGCACTTAAAGGGTTAACTGTGGCATATAGACAAGAAAGCATTAAGTCTGACAAGTTCATTACTATTTTTACTGACAAATTATTTCTTTTGTTTTTTTATTAACCTTGAAACATAACAAAACAGTATTTGTAATTAAAAAAACTTGATTATTCATTATGACACTCCATTCCTAAAATAACAACAGCTGCCAAAAGTAAACAAAGCAGGTGTTCATATGCTTTTATATTTAGATCATATCATTTAAAAGTATGGAAATTATTGTGATGATGACAATCTGTCATTGTAGGGTCGACCCAAGTCTTAGTTGCCGGCAGAGAAAGTAATTTCAAAACTAGGTTAAAAGTTGCCAGGTCACTCCATCTTTTGTTTACTTTTTGCTTGATGTTAAAATTCTTTTTTTTGCCAGCGGCTAACACTTGGACCAACCACACAATAACAGAG
Source organism: Tridacna gigas (assembly GCA_945859785.2). Lineage (NCBI taxonomy): Eukaryota > Metazoa > Mollusca > Bivalvia > Cardiida > Cardiidae > Tridacna > Tridacna gigas. Next base: position 8,189,060 of record OX244029.2, on the reverse strand, counting down.
AGTCATCTTCACAATATTTTCCATACTTTTGAACGGTATGATTTAAATTCAAATGCAATTTAACACCTGCATGGTCCTTTTGGCCAATTATGGGCCTTAAATATACTATAACTACTTCAGGACAGGTTGAGAGCAATCAAATTAAAAACAAGAGGGCCACTGGCCCTAAAGCGTTCACCTGAGTAAAGTTATCTAAGATTGACAGAGCTGAAGAGATCCTGGCTGTAATGATGTAAAACACAATCATGTGTGTTAGTGACCTACTTTTTGACCAACTTGACCTGCTGTTGAACTTGTCAGAGATATCATCAAGACAAACATTCTGACTAGTGATGGGACAATGATCGGAAAAGATCGATTAACTATTTTACTCATCGCTGATGCTGATCATCGATTACAAACCCCAAAAATCGATCATCAGACTAACCCTGAATAACGACCTTAACCAAGGGATGCCAAACTCAACCAAGGGATGCAACAGTTACTCTAACGGCATGAAAACATGACAATGGCAACTGGTGCAGTCAATAGCTGGAAATTAATCCCCACCCAGGTGCAAAAACAAAGTCTGAAGCGTGGAAGTATTTCAGCTTTCATAATTTAAAACAAGATGAACCTCCAACAGAATGTAATTTAGATCTGAGTAGAGGTGTCTGTAGAATAGGTAGGAAGACATACTGAGATATGGGTAAGAAAAAGTCCCACTGTAATCGAACATTTTCAAAAAGCAAATTTGACAACTGTACATGACAATTGTTTAAATCTTTTAACAAACCCATGTTCAAAAATGTTGTGGAAAAAGGATAACCTGCTTGTTGGGTACATTTTCCTTTTCCAAGAATGTTTTATAAATATGTTGTGTAAGTTAAACACATAACCATAACCAAATTTTATATTCTTCTATAACCAATTATATGACCGATTATCGCATCGGAAGTGGAATTCAATTTGAACCAATCATCGATTAGCATTTTCAACTGATTTCCCAACACCAATTCTGACAATGTTTCATGAGTATCAGATGGAAAATGTGGCCTCTAGACTGCACACAACATTTTCTAAGACTTGTCCCATTGACCCACTTTTTGACCCAACATGGCCCAATCTTGAATGTGTCTGATATATCATCAAGACAAACATTCTGACCAATTTCCATGAGTATTGGTTTGAAAATGTGGCCTCTTGGGTGCAAACAAGCTTTTTCTTAGATTTGTCCCAATGGCCAACTTTTTGCCCTGACATGACCTAATTTTGATGACTAGATTTCATCAAGAAAAGCATTCTGACCAGGTTTCTTGAGTATCCCAATGAAAATGTGGCTTCTGGAGTTTTTCTAAGATTTGGCCAAGTGACCTACTTTTTGACCCTATGGGACCAAATTTCAGAGCTGTCCGAGATATCATCAAGACAAACATTCTGACCATTTTTTATGAGTATCGGACTGAAAATTTGGCCTCTAGAGTGCATGCATGGTTTTTCTAAGATTTGGCCCCGTAACCCACTTTTTGACCTGGCATGATCAGATTTCAAACTTGTCCGAGATTTTATCAAGACAAACATTCTGACTAAGTTTCATGAGTATCAGACTGAAAATGTGGCCTCTAGAGTGCATACAAGGTAACTTGACAACCGCATGACGCACAACGCACAATGGATGGACACAGCATGATTACGAAAGCTCACCTGGAGCACTTCGTACTCAGGTTAGCTAAAAAAACATTTCTTTACTTATTCAGTTGAATTCTTAAAGTGCTGAATTAAAGGCCTACTGGTGGTCAAAAGTAAACAGTTTGGGAGTCAAGATGCAGGCAACTTTATTTGGATCATTTGAAAAATGGACATTACTATGAGTCTGATGTGCTATATTACACTCTGTGAAAATTGAAGTCCTTGGCAGAAAAATGAATAGTAAAACTAGAATTATAACTGGCAACTTTAATTCTAGTTTCACAATTTCCCAAACAACAAATTTTAGCCACTTCCAAATTGAAAGCATCTGCAGACGACAAATTTGAAAGTGGTACAAATGAACTTAAGGTTTTTTGACAGAGTAGAAAACATTGTGGGAAAAGGAGAAAATGCTGGTTACCAGCATTTTCTCCTTTTCCCACAATGTTTTCAAAAGGCCCCTTCCTCAGGGATGTGAAAACAGGGGATTGTTTGGAAAAGGGTTAAAAAGGCTGCTAAGGGGGTACCAATGAAATGAACCATTTCACTTGGATAAAAGCACTCACCTGAGTAAGGTGATCTAGGCAAGTTCATAGAGTTAAAGAGATTCTGCCGTTGATGATATAAAACACATACAAAATATATTTGGTGTGTATAATGGGAATCAGATTGAGGGAATTAAGAGTGCATCCCGAACTTTCATGAAGAGAGTGCACACAAATTGTTTCTACGGTTTGTCCATGTGACCTACTTTTTTAACCAATTTCAAACTTGACAAAGATATTATCAAGACAAACATACTGACAAACAGTGTGCACAAGGCTTATCTTAGTTTTGTCTCAGTGACTAACTTTTTTACCAAACATGACCCATTTTTTAACTAACCTGAGATACAATAAAGTTAATTTTTTCTGACCAACTTTCATGAGTTTCTGTAATCATGGCCTCTAGAAGGCACACAAGGTTTTTGAGATTTATACCAGTGACCTACTTTTTTACCCTACATGACCCATTTCCACATTAGTCAAAGATCATATCAGAACAAAAATTCTGACCATATTTCATGAGTATTGGACCAAAGATTTGGGTGCCAGAGTGCACACAAGGTTTTTCTGAGATCTGTCCCAGTAAACAACATGTTGTACCAGTTGAGCCATTTTCAAACTCATATGCAAAATTTCATGAAGACAAACATACTGATTGATTTTTGGTACTGACCCAATTTCATAGTTGTAAGAGAAATCATCAAGACAAACATTCTGATCATTTTTCATGGGTATTGGACTTAAAATGTGGTCTCTACAGTGCCTAGGCTAATACCCAGATGGCAATGTTATCGTCATCCTCTGAAAATTCTATGTCATTGTAATTTTATTAATTGCCCTGCCCCCTTTCAGAAAATGTAACGCCCCTGGAGGTGTTACAAAGAGACAATATGGTGAATAATTTGATGTATATTTTTTGACGTAAATGAAAAGATGCTTCATATGTAACATGAGCATGATTGACCAAACAGTTTCTAGGGGGAAAATTGCTGAACTGGTTGATGTACGGGCACGGACAGAGAGTAACCACAATAACCCAGCCAAGGGGAGCTAAAAACCAAACAAGGAAGAATAATATTATATATGTCACAGTTTTAAGGAAAAAGATGCACCACAAGAACATCCTTTTTCTGCCTGTGGATTGTTCACAATTTGAAAAGCTGCTCTGATTAGTTCTTCCTCATACACCACTGTTGATCCTTTCACAAATTCCAAGGACTCTTTGTCTATGACGACTTTTGCACCATCCCTTTCAAACACTCTGAAAAGACATCAGTATACTGTATCATTCTATCATTTAAGCCTTTACCACACAATCCCAACTTTTGACGTCCCTAAGAAAGAAGGCCTCTGAAAACATTTTGCGAAAAGGAGAAAATGCTGGTAACCAGCATTTTCTCCTTTTCCCAAAATGTTTTCTACACTTTCAAAGACAACTTTCACAATTAGAGCAATGTCTATATTGTCCTCTGCAAATGTTTTCAATTTGGACCAGTCTAAAATTTTGTTGTTTGGTAAAGAGTTGAAAATCTCTATTAACTTTCTCAAACTTTAACCTTGTAACCAAAAAATTCAGGTTTCAACAATGAGGAATAAGCATCTTTAAAACATTGAGGGAAAAGGAGAAAATGCTGGCAACCAGCATTTTCTCCTTTTCTCACAATGTTTTCTACTTTTTTAAATGGCAAATCCCATCATTTGAGCCTGATCTGATTTGTTGCCTGCAATTGCTTTCAATTTTGGACCAGTTCAATATTTTGTTGTCCAGTAAAGGTTATGATCCGAAAGACAACTTTACAAGATTTTTTGAGAAGACTACAGGATACATCTAAATAAGAAATTCCAACCTGATCTGGGATCTACACTATCTGATATTTTTATAAATTTTTTTTAAACAACTTTGCCAATAAAAAATTTAAAAAAAAAAAAACATGCATGTACAGAAATAAATTCTTTTCCTAGGACAGAGTTTATCCATTTAATTCTCAGTGAAAGAGTTTATGTTGATTTTTGAAAATAGAAATTGATATAACATTGTATCCAAAATGGCTGCCTCTCTAAATAATGAGCGAGAGTATTGCGCAGCTCCAATACTCACCGACCATTCGTAACTCTTGACCCAACAACAAAATTTTAGATTTGTCGTGAATTAAAGCATTTGCAGAGGATAAATGAAACATGGTTCAAATGAAAGAATTTGTCTTTGAAAGGGTAGAAAGCATTGTGGGAAAAGGAGAAAATGCTGGTTACCAGCACTTCCTCCTTTTCCCACAATGGTTTCAAAAGACTTTTTTCTCAGGGTCGTTAAAACTCAGTAATGTGTGGTAAGGGTTAAAATCATTCTTGGTCTTGTTTTAAATTTTGAAAGCAACACAATATCTGGTTGGCTGAACTATGTAATTTAACCAATTAGTGAAGTTTAGCCAAATTAGACATGGTTTAACCCTTTACCAAACAACAAAATTTTAGACTGGTCCAAATTGAAAGCATTTGCAGACGACAAATTGAATATGACTGAAAAATTGAAATGTGTTTTTGGAAGAGTAGAAAACATTGTGGGAAAAGGAGAAAATGCTGGTTACCAGCATTTTCTCCTTTTCCCACAATGTTTTCAAAAGGCTTTTTGTTCAGGGGTCGTTAAAACCCCTGATTGTGTGGTAAAGAGTTAACCAATCCAAAAATTGAATTAGATGCCTATGTAAGGTGCTTTTGTTGACAATGTAGATCAAGGTCAGACTGCACAGAATGTGCTTCCTTATCTTGACCTTACGCCACACAGTATATTGCGAGAAATTCTATCCCCCAAGCTTTAACAATCCGAGAGAGAAGGCTTCTGAAAACAGTGTAGGAACAGGGGAAAATGCTGGTTACCATCATTTTTCTACTTTTCCTGCAAAATTTACTATGCTTCAGAAGACAAATCCCATTATATGAGACCTACTTAATTTGTGATCTGCATATCATTACATTTTGGATAGGTCAAATATTTTTCTTCTCTCATACACAATTATCTCTTTACCACACGGCAAAATTTTAGACTAGTCCAAATTGGAAGCATTTGCAGACAACAAAATAAGTGTGACTGAAAAATTGAATTTTGTTTTAAAGTCAGGATTGTGTGGGAAAGGGTTAAACTGTTTTGGCTTTGCTGGTAATCTGTCTTTTCTACTGCCAAACTTCCTATTTCATTTCTGGCTGGTAAGTTAAACAAGAGGGCCATGATGGCCCTAGACCCTCACCTGAGTCAATAGGCGAAATTCACTCAACATGCATAATTCAATTTCTGACCAATTGTCAGGTCAATTGAGCCTAAAATGTGGCCTCTAGAGCGTCCACAAGGAATTTCCGTAAGTTGACATAGTGACCTAATTTATCACCCAATGTGACCCAATTTAGAACTCATCAAAAAATTTATCAAGACAAACATTCTGGACAGTTTTCAAGTTAATTGAGCAATAAATGTGGCCTCTAGAGTGCCCACAAAGTGTTTCTTAAATTTGACCCAGTAACCTAGTTTATGACCCCAGCTGACCCAATTTCAAACTCACCCAATATTTCATCAAGACAAACATTCTGACCAACTTTCAAGTCAATTGAGCAGGAAATGTGACCTCTAGAGTGCCCTAAAGGTATTTCTTTAATTAGACCTAGTGACCTAGATTATGAGCCCAGGTGACCCAATTTTAAAGTCATCCTAGATTTCATCAAGACAAACATTTTGAACAATTTTCAAATCAATTGAACAATAAATGTGGCCTCTAGAGTGCACACAAGGTATTTCTTTAATTTGACCTAGTGACCTAGTTTATGACCCCAGGGGACCCAATTTCGAACTGACTGAAAATGTTGTGCTCAGGTGGGCTAACAAACTTAGAACAGGTTCACTACATACCAAATAACAAAGCTCTATGCCTTCAAGGTTTAGAAAAGAAGAATTTTAAAGTTTTCCTTCTTTGTTCCTATGTTAGAACTTGTGACCCCTGGGGCAGGGCCAGTTATGACCCCAGGGGCATCGTATGAACAAACTTGGTAGAGGTCCACTAGGAGATGCTAGATGCCAAATATCAAAGCTCTACGCCTTCCAGTTTTAGAGAAGAAGAATTTTTAAGTTTTCCTTCTTTGTTCCTATGTTAGAACTTGTGACCCCCGGGCAGGGCCAGTTTTGACCCCAGGGGCATCATATGAACAAAGTAGGTAGAGGTCCACTAGGACATGCTACATACCAAATATCAAAGCTCTACGCCTTCCAGTTTCAGAGAAGAAGAATTTTAAAGTTTTCCTTCTTTGTTCCTATGTTCGACACTTGTGACCCCCGGGGCAGGGCCAGTTTTGACCCCAGGGGCATCGTATGAACAAACTTGGTAGAGGTCCACTAGGAGATGCTACATACCAAATATCAAAGCTCTACGCCTTCCAGTTTTAGAGAAGAAGAATTTTAAAGTTTTCCTTCTTTGTTCCTATGTTAGAACTTGTGACCCCCGGGCGGGGCCAGTTTTGACCTGAGGGGGATCATATGAACAAACTTGGTAGAGGTCCATTAGGAGATGCTAGATGCCAAATATCAAGGCTCCATGCCTTCCAGTTTCAGAGAAGAAGAATTTTAAAGTTTTCCTTCTTTGTTCCTATGTTCGAAACTTGTGATCCCCCGGGCGGGGCCAGTTTTGACCCCAGGGACATCGTATAAACAAAGTAGGTAGAGGTCCGCTAGGACATGCTACACACCAAATATCAATTCTCTACGCCTTCCAGTTTCAGAGAAGAAGAATTTTAAAGTTTTCCTTCTTTGTTCCTATGTTCGACACTTGTGACCCCCGGGGCAGGGCCAGTTTTGACCCCAGGGGCATCGTATGAACAAACTTGGTAGAGGTCCACTAGGAGATGCTAGATGCCAAATTTCAAAGCTCCATGCCCACCAGTTTCAGAGTAGAAGAATTTTAAAGTTTTCCTTCTTTGTTCCTATGTTCGAACTTGTGACCCCCGGGGCGGGGCCAGTTTTGACCCCAGGGGCATCATATGAACAAACTTGGTAGAGGTCTACTAGGATATGCTACATACCAAATATCAAAGCTCTATGCCTTCTAGATTCAGAGAAGAAGATTTTTAAAGTTTTCCTTCTTTGTTCCTATGTTCAAAACTTGTGACCCCCAGGGTGGGGCCAGTTTTGACCCCAGGGGCATCATATGAACAAACTTGGTAGAGGTCCACTAGGAGATGCTAGATGCCACATATCAAAGCTCCACACCTTCCAGTTTCAGAGAAGAAGAATTTTAAAGTTTTCCTTCTTTGTTCCTATGTTCGAACTTGTGACCCCCGGGGCGGGGGCAGTTTTGACCCCAGGGGCACCATATGAACAAATTTAGTAGAGGTCCACTAGGAAATGCTACATACCAAATATCAAAGCTCTATGCCTCCTAGAATCAGAGAAGAAGATTTTCAAAGATTTTCCTATTTTTTGCCTTTCTATTGCCATGGCAACCAGAGTTTTGGGTGGAATTCAATCTCTTGAACAACTTTGGTAGAGCTTCACCCAAGGAACATCCCTGCCAAGTTTCATCAAGATTGGCCCAGCAGTTTAGGAGGAGAAGATGTTTAAAGGAATTGTGGACAGACGGACAGATGGACGCCGGACAATGACCCATCACAATACCTCACCTTAGCACTTCGTGCTCAGGTGAGCTAAAAAACCATATCAGCCAATGTCTGGCAAAAGTGCATCTCCATGATCTGTTATCCCTTTACCAAACAATCCCGACTTTTAACAACCCTGAGAAAGAAGCCTTTTGAAAACATTATGAGAAAAGGAGAAAATGCTGGTGACCAGCATTTTCTCCTTTTGCCACAATGTTTTCTACCCCTCCCAAAACAAATTTCAATTTTTGAGCCACATTTATTTTGTTGTTTGCAAATGCTTTCAATTTGGACTAGTCTAAAATTTTGTTGCTTGGTAAAGAGTTATACCAAGCAAGTCATCACATAATTATGGATCCATAAAATCCATTTTGTCTGACAACCGACTGAATCGCGAGGTAGAATGATCCTTGGACATGCAGAAAATTTACCAAAAGCAAACAAATTTTCAAAAAGGGTGACCTAGGTTGATACTTTCTGAAGATGTGATGAACGCTTTTTACAGATAATGGCCGATATCTATTTTACATTGATTGTAAAAATGTAAAAAAAAAAAAATTTTTTATAAGTGTTACCGATAACTCTCATTGACTACTTCCTGGAAACCTTAACCTTTTACCATACGACAAAAATTTAGACTGGTCCAAGTTGAGAGCATTTGCAGACAACATATAAAATCTAGTTGAAATGATGGTAACTGTTTGTGAAAGTGTAGAAAACCTTGTGGGAAAAGGAGAAAATGCTGGTTACCATTTTCTCCTTTTCCCATAAGGTTTTCAAAAGGCTAATTCCTCAGCGTCGTTAAAACCAGGGACTGTTTGGTAATGGGTTAACCAAGACTCACACCATGATGTGGATGGTTCTGAAGGCTGATAATGCTCATCACGGGACTTGAACCCAAAACCTTTGGCAGAACAGGCCAATACTCTACCCTTACACCAACTGCCAACTACTTCTTAGCGGTCATCAAGTAGACAGAAAAAAGTCAACCAGTACTTCAAGTATTATCACTCAAATGATAACCTCGTCAGAAAATGTCAAAGTTTGACCTTCGACGTTATAACAAGATGACAATATTGTGGGTAACAGTGTCCTGTCTTATATAAACATGTGAAAATGAACATATGGCAAAGCCAAGACAAAAAGAACAGTTACATTCATTCTCTGCAGAAAACTAATCCTTTAGATACACTAAATCACGGGGTGGGGTTTGGACCCTAGTGAGGAAGGCTTTTGAAAACATTGTGGTAACCAGCATTTTCTCCTTTTCCCACAAGGTTTTCTACACTTTCACAGACAAATCCCAAACTGTCTATGGTTGTGAGGTAGAGCATCAGCTATATAACCATAAAGTCCCAAGTTCAATACCCAGGAGTAGGTGTCAACTGTGGGACTCTTCACTGACCCACACATACGGCGCAAGCACTGGTGTAGTTTCCAGGAGCAGAATCGAGACAGATTAGTACAAGTTGCATGAACTTGTTTCTCAATTGATGTATAATCATTGTCTGATCTAGAGCGTGCGATGGCTGGAATCGCCGATACTTTTTGTGAATCACGCATAGTTTCAAACCAACTGCGGGATAATCCTGCATTCAAATTTCGGAGAGAACAGTCAAATTCCCTACCTATTTTTCACTGATTTATGTGTTTATGAAGAAAGACAGATCGAGCACATCACTGTTGCATAGAGTAGCTTCCCTTTTTTGATGTTTCCAGTTTCACTGTTTTGATGTTTCCAGTTTTAAATTGAAGATTTCTGATATATGTATTTATGCCATAAACCATATATATCGGTAATTTATCGTTGCACAGCTGACTAAATTCTCAGCCATTCTACAGTTGTTGCTTTTTTTTTTCAAATTTCAACAACATTTTTTTTCTCTGTGGCTGTAAAGGTGTATCTTTAAGCTTTCATCCAGAAATAAACATGAAAACGTTAAAAGAAAAGGACAAATTGATTGCATGAGTAATTTCCCTTTTTTTGACACAAAGTTGACTTATCTGTTGCAAGAAGAAAAAAAACTGAAGCCCATGTTAATGACAAAATTGTCGACTTGTCTATATTTACCACTTTCTAGTACAATCCAGAGTTTTATTGATCTTGAGGGAGGAGGCTTTGGAAAACATTGCGGGAAAAGGAGAAAATGGTGATCATCAGCATTTTCTCCCTTTCTCATGGCGTTTTTCTATCCTTTTAACTCTTTACCACACAATCCGGACTTTTAATGACCCTGAGAAAGAAGCCTTTTGAAAACATTATGGGAAAAGGAGAAAATGCTGGTAACCAGCATTTTCTGCTTTTCCCACAATGTTTTCTACCCTCCTCAAAACGAATTTCAATTTTTCAGTCACATTTGTTTTTGTTGTCTGCAAATGCTTTCAATTTGGACTAGGCTACACTTTTGTTGTTTGGTAAAGAGTTAAAAAGAAATTTCATCTTCTATGACACATTTAATTTGTTGTCTGCAAATGCTTTCAATTTGGACAAGTCCAAAATTTTGTCATTTGGTAAAGAATTAAAGCACTGGCAGACATTAAAGTAAGTGTGACTCAAGGACGGGGTTTATTTTAAAAAAAAAGTGGAAAACATTGTCGGAAAAGGAGAAAAAGTGGGTAACCAGTTAGACTGCTAGCAGTTTACCTGTCAGAGACAAATCGTATCAATTGACCCACATATTTAATTCAATGCCTGAAAATACTTTCAATTTGGACAAGTTCAAAACTTTGTCTTCTGGTAAAAAGCAAAAGAACCTAAGTGGAATCATCACAAAAATGTACTCATTTCCTATATTTGTCTCGTGTACCATCTATAAGTTCCTGACACATATGTAAATTATTCATTTTTCCTTCCGGCAATTCTGGTATAAACTTTCTTTCTAACATTTTTCTGTCTCATATTTTCTTTTGAACCTCAGAACTGCTTACAAGTAACAGTGACGACCTTTGTTGCAGTTGTATGTAAAGATAGAAAAAATTGTGGGAAAAGGAGAAAAAGCTGGTAACCAGCATTTTCTCCTTTTCCCACAATGTTTTAAAATGCCTTCTTCCCCATTATTGTTGAAAATCCTGATTGTTGGCTAAGGTTTAACCCTTTCCCAAACAAGCCCTGGTTTTCATGGGTCTGCAGTACAAGTCTTTTGAAAACACCATGGGAAAAGGAGAAATTGCTCATAACGAGCAATTTCTCCTTTACCCACAGTGTTTTCTACCCTTTTTGATAACTTTCTGCCATTTTCATCAAATTTAAAATTGTCGTCTGCAAACTCTTTCAATTTGGACAAGTACAAAATTTGTCGTTTGGGAAAGGGTTAAAAAGAACAGAAAAGCCAATAAAATATTACCTATCATCATCATTTAGATCATTGCCCAGCTCAAACTTATACTGAAAACCTGAGCATCCGCCTCCCTCAACAACAACCCGCAAAAAGGAATCATCTTCTTTAATTCTATTTAGTCTCTGAAAATATACAGAAGACACACTTTGTTTTTATTTCTGTCTGTTTATATATTATGTATGTGTGGCATATAACACAATTTTCAACATTATTTCTGCATCCAGTGCACCTATCCATGCTTTCCCGGAGTTACTTTTGCTAGTACTTCACACAATATTCTTCCCAAGACACTGGCTGCTTTCCCACATAACCAATGTTGAAACATTGATCAGCAGATGGAGAGGAATGAATCCTGTCGCAACGACTATCATCAATCGTTGAAAAGAAATTGGAAAAACTGGGGATTTAAACAAGAAATCCCCCAATAGGTGCACACATGACAGACACAAGGCTATGACATAAAATCTCCTAGTTCAAGTCAAATGCTAAATTCAAGTCAAATGCTAAATTCAAAGCCAAGCAATCTAATTGACTGTGACATTATGTCTTAGCCAACCAGTTGGTTAGCCTTACAATTTGGAATTAGAACAAAAAATAGAATGGTTCAGTAAACACAAGACTGGATTACATATCATATTCTATAAAATAGAGAGGACCCTTCTTTCTGTGATAGACTTATACTTCTGAGGTGACTGTTCTAATTGTAGCACTATTCTTAAGAACAGAAATCTGGTGGGGCATTCATCAAAAAGTGATGTCAAGTTCTAAATTTCATTTCTAGCCTTCTACTTTGCTGAAACACTATGCTACTAGTCATGAAATTTAAAAAAAAAAAAACCAATAAAGGCCCATGTATTTAGAATAGTAGGTGATCATAACCCCTGAAAGAGATTGACTACCTGCAGTAAATGGCAATATTATAGCCACAAAAATACTAAGAAATACTTACTTGCTCTCTAGGAGACCAATCCATGACTTCACCCCATAATTTTATATAGCTTAACTCTTTACCAGACAATCCCGGCTTTTAAAGGCCTTAAGTGAACAAAAGAGTGACCTGGCAACTTTTTACCTAATTCTGAAATTCATTTTTCTGCCAGTGACTACCACTGGGACAGACCTTACAATAACAGATTGTCACCTTCACATCAGTTTTCATCCTTTTAAATGATATGATTTAAATTTAAATGCATTTTAACATGCATGTTGTTTACTTTTGGCCACTATTGGGCTTTTAAATCAGCTGGTATAATATCAGTGGTTTTTTTCTAAAATTAGCCTTGTCTGTAATGAAATAAATTCAGCTGATACAGCTCTGTATTTGCAAACCATTCTTCATTCCATTTTAACTCTTAATTACAATAAAAAACAAAAACAAGCTATCTGATTGGCTGAGACATTCTGTCTCAGCCAATCAGATAGCTAGTTTTGTACTTTGAACTAAAATAACATTTGCTCAATATAACACAGATCTTCTTCCAACAGAAGTATGATTTAATAATGCTATCTATCTTCAAGAAGATTTTAAAGTTATCAACAAAAATCTATGTAACAAGTACAATTCAATCATAAATAGCAAATCAGGAGGCCTTTTTCAAACTTCCTAGTTGAAAGGCCATAAATATGATAAAAGGCAAGTAACTCAAAACATATCGTGAATATTTTCCATCACAGTTATCTTACCTGACAACAAAATTTTAAACTTGCCCATACTGGCACCATTTAAAGACAACAAACTAAACATGACAATGCTGGTATTTGTCTTGATAAGCATAAAGAACATTGTGAGACAAGGAGAATTTATTATTCTTCTTTTCCCACAGTCTTTTCAAAGCTTATTCCGCTTATTCCTCCGAGTTGCTAAAACATAAATTGTTTGGTAAAAGGTTCATTCTTTACTCATTTACTCCTGCAGACAAACAACTTTTGAAAAAGTTTCGCCAAAAGGAAGAACTGCTTATAGAAAGGTACTGGCTACTTTTGCACATCTTTTTCACATGTTTTCAAATGCAAAACCTTCATTCATGTAAATAATTTGTATTTTACAAGGCTGTAATGTAAGTCATCTGATTTACACCTGCTTCAGGTGGTTATAAATGAGTCTTTACCAGATGTCAAAGTATTAGACTTGTCCTTTTTGAAAGCATTTGCAGACAGCTTACTAAATGTGGCTCAAATGATAGGACTGGTCTAAAAGGGGTAAAAGGTAAAGATGCTAGTAACCACCATTTTCTCTTTTCCCCACAGTGTCTTCAAAAGCCTTCTTCTTCAGGGCTGTTAAAAGTTGGGAGGGATTGTGTTGTTAAGGGGTAAAAGTGGTTCACATGATGGATTTCGTCTTTGAAAAGATTAAAAAAAAAACCATTGTGAAAAAGGAAGGTGCTTATTACCTGCACTTTCTCCTTTTTCAATAATGTTTTCAAAAGGCCTCTTCCAATGGGTCACTGAAATACTGGATTGCTCGTTCACAGAATAATTTTTTTGTTTGTATTTACTGTATTGCAAAATCAAGTCCATGTTATTTGTATTATCCATCAGCAGATACCCATAAGTCAATGTCCATGAAATCTTCGATGTAACAACTTCATAGAACATGAGGGCCATGATGGCCCTGGGTCGCTCACCTTAGTAGAGTGCCTTCAAGGTTTTTCTTTAATTTGACCATGTGACCTAGTTTTTGACCGCAGGTGACCCAATTTCAAACTCATATTTCATGAAGACAAACATTCTGACCAATTTTCAAGTCAGTTGAGCAAAAAATGTGGCCTCGAGTGCCCTAAAGATATTTCTTTAATTTGACCTAGTGATCTAGATTATGACCCCAGATGACCCAAATTTGAACTGGTCTTTGACTATATCAAAAGAAACATTTTAACCAATTTTCAAATCAAATGAATAATAAATGTGGCCTCTAGAGTGCCCACTAGCTATTTCTTTAATTTGACCAAGTGACCTAGTTTATGACCCCAGTTGATGCAAATTCATACTCATGTGAGATTTTACAAAGACAAACATTCTGACCAATTTTCAAGGCAATTAAGCAAAGAATGTGGCCTCTAGAGTGCCCACAAGGTATTTCTTTATTTTGACCTAGTGACCTAGTTTATAGTTCCAGGTGACCCAAATCCAAACTCATATGGTATTTCATCAGGACAAACATTCTGGCCAAATTTCAGGTCATTTGAGCAATAAATGTGGCCTCCAGAGTGCAAACAAGGTATTTCTTTAATTTGACCCAAGTTGACCCAAATTAATCTTATGTGAGACTTTATAAAGACAAACTTTCTAACCAATTTTCAAGGCAATTGAGCAAATAATGTGGCCTCGAGAGTGCCAACAAGGTATTTAATTTGACCTAGTGACCTAGTTTATGACCCAAGATGACCCAATTTTGAACTCAATGAACTTGTTGTGCTTAGATGGGGAAGCAAACTTAGAAGAGAATCACTACATACCAAATATCAAAGCTCTACGCCTTCCAGTTTTAAAGAAGAATTTTCAAGTTTTCCTTCTTTGTTCCTATGTTCGAACTTGTGACCCCCGGGGCTGGGCCAGTTTTGACCCAGGGGCATCATATGAACAAACTTGGTAGAGGTCCACTAGGAAATGCTACATACCAAATATCAAAGCTCTACACCTTCCCGTTTAAGAGAAAAAAAAATTTAAAGTTTTCCTTCTTTGTTCCTATCTTCGAACTTGTGACCCCCGGGGCGGGGCCAGTTTTGACCCAGGGGCATCATATGAACAAACTTGGCAGAGGTCCACTCTGAGATGCAACATACCAAATATCAAAGCTCCACACCTTTCGGTTTCAGAAAAGAAGAATTTTAAAGTTTTCCTTCTTTGTTCCTATGTTCAAACTTGTGACCCCAGGGGCTGGGCCAGTTTTGACCGAAGCAGCATCCTTGGAAGAAACTTGGTAGAAGTCCACCAGGAGATGCTACATACCAAATACAAAAGCTCTATGCCTTCCCATTTAAGAGAAAAAAAAAAATAAAGTTTTCCTTCTTTGTTCCTATGTTTGAACTTGTGACCCCCGGGGCAGGGCCAATTTTGACCCCAAGGGCATCATATGAACAAACTTAGTAGAGGTCTACTAGGCAATGCTACATACCAAATATCAAAGCTCTATGCCTTCTAGTTTTACAGAAGAAGATTTTTAAAGTTTTCCTTCTTTGTTCCTATGTTGGAAATTGTGACCCCTGGGGTGGGGCCAGTTTTGACCCCAGGGACATCATATGAACAAACTTGGTAGAGGTCCACAAGGAGATGCTACATGCCAAATATCAAAGCTCTACGCCTTCAAGTTTCAGAGAAGAAGATTTTTAAAGTTTTCCTTCTTTGTTACTATGCTCAAACTTGTGACCCCCGGGGTGGGGCCAGTTTTGACCCCAGGAGCATCATATGAACAAACTTGGTAGAGGTCCACTAGGCAATGCTACATACCAAATATCAATTCTCTACGCCTTCCAGTTTCAGAGAAGATGATTTTTAAAGTTTCCCCTCTTTGTTCCTATGTTCGAACTTGTGACCCCCGGGGCAGGGCCAGTTTTGACCCCAGGGGCATCATATGATCAAACTTGGTAGAGGTCCACTAGGAGATGCTTCATGCCAAATATCAAAGCTCTATGCCTTCTAGTTTTACAGAAGAAGATTTTTAAAGCTTTCCTTCTTTGTTCCTATGTTGGAAATTGTGACCCCCGGGGCCGGGCCAGTTTTGAACCCAGGGACATCATATGAACAAACTTGGTAGAGGTCCACTAGGAGATGCTACATGCCGAATATCAAAGCTTTACACCTTCAAGTTTCAGAGAAGAAGATTTTTAAAGTTTTCCTTCTTTGTTACTATGCTCAAACTTGTGACCCCCGGGGTGGGGCCAGTTTTGACCCCAGGGGCATCAAATGAACAAACTCGGTAGAGGTCCACTAGGAGATGCTACATACCAAATATCAAAGCTCTGCACCTTCTAGTTTCAGAGAAGAAGATTTTCAAAGATTTTCCTATTTTTTCCTTTTTGTTGCCATGGCAACCAGAGTTGTGGGTGGAATTCAATTCTTTGAACAATTTTGGTAGAGCTTCACCCAAGGAACATCCCTGCCAAGTTTCATCAAGATTGGCCCAATGGTTTAGGAGAAGAAGATGTTTAAAGAAATTGTCGACGGACGACGGACGACGGACGCCGGACATAGGGCGATCACAATAGCTCACCTTTAGCACGTTGTGCTAAGGTGAGCTAAAAATGTGCTTGATTTACTATACTCTTAAATCTTTACCAAATAACAAAATCTTAGAGTGTCCCAAACTGGAAGCATTTACAGATGACAAATTACATGTAGCAAAAATTATTAAATTTGAAACTGAAAGGGTAGTAAACATTGTGGGAAATAGAGAAAATGCTAATTACCAGCATTTTCTCCCTTTTCCTACAATGTATTCAGAAGTTATTTTCCTTGGGGGGGTCCTTAAAACTGGAATTTGTGTGGTAAAGGGTTAAGGCGAACGGTTTCACACTGCCTACAACATCAATCAGTCAAATCACCACAACAGCTTATCAATTCAAGCATACCCTGAAATTCACTGTTGCAAGGCTGGGGTTTTTACGCAGCTTATCCGAGGAAACTGATATAACAACCCAGACCCCTGGGTGAGGATGAACGTAAGATTACAAAACCTACACTTGTCACCACTGGGTCATGCAGGACTGCACCTTTACTCTCATAAACCAGACAAGTTAAAATGCAGTTTTGTTGCCCATGACTACTACAGTCATAGTTTGAGTTGAACCATAACCACATAATCCTGATTTTAATAATCCTTAGAGAAAAAGGCTTATGAAAATAGAATGGGAAAAGGTGAATGGCATTTTCTCCTTTTCCTATAATGATTTCTACCTTTTACAAAACAAATTCCACGATTTGAGCAACAGTTAACCCTTTACCACACAACCCCAACATTTATTGACCCTGAGGGCGATGTCTTTGAAATCATTGTTGGAAAAGGAGAAAATACTGGTACCAGGCAATTCCTCCTTTTCCCACTATGCTTTTTCCAAAGGCAACAATCCTCCATTTTTTTTTTTTTTTTTTCTTTGTTGTCTTTAAATGCTTTCAATTTGGACAGGTTTGAAATTTGGTTATGCAGTAAAGGGTTAATAATATGTCATATGTAAATAGACATTATTAATTTGGGAAAGTCTATAATGATGTTGTCAGGTAAAGAGTGGATACTGTTACCTGGACACAACTGTCACTTAATGTGAGTCCTTCTGAGGGATCAGTATATTTCTGGTGTGAAGCTGAAATCTGTGACCTTGACCCCTGGTATATGTATCTGTGTAACGACCAGGAGAAATTTCTGTATGGGAGATAAAAATCCAAAAATTTATATCTTACCAGATAGCACAATTCTAGACCCATCCAAATTAAAAGCATTTGCAGATGACATATTGCATGTGTCTCAAATAATAAATTTCATCTTTGACACTGTCAAAGATGAAATTTATCATTTGAGACACAAGCAATTATCATAAAACACTGTAGAAATAGGAGAAAATGCTGGTAATTACCAGCATGGTCTCCTTGTAAACCAGCATTTTCTCCTTATTCCAAAATGTTTTCTACAGCCTTTTTCCTTTAGGTCACTTAATCACAGTGTTGTTTGGCAAAGGGTTAAATGCCCTCTCTTTGATAACAAAAGAAAAAAAACGCATTCTCTCTTATTTTCCTCAAAATGTTTCCTATTCTTGAAAGACAATTTTCATCATCTTTGCTGAATTTCCTTTTAGCAAGTTTTATTCAAATTTCGTATCACAACGTTTTCAAAACAACAAACTCAAAAGACTAGAGTGAGAAAGTCCATATATGTGAGGGTAGACGGGCTGGATATACTGTAAATCCTTATTCGAAAACAGGGTTATTAAGCGTCCGAAAACAAGTATGCCCGAATTATCCTGCAGTTTCAAAAATGAACCATCTCGGACACATTTCCGAATAAAAGATTGGTTTGCATTAAAATTAATATCAGTAATTAATTAGGTTTCTGAATGAGTTAAACAGTTTTACCTGTGTAATGTACTTTTCATATGCCGGATCTTGCCAAACATTGCTTCTGCGTAGGACGAAGTCAAGCTGGCTGTCAAATTCGTTGGTAATTTAAAGGGGCTTGACTCCAATTGACATCACCATAAACTAATTCATTGGGTTTTCTCCCTTCCATACATCGCGCAGCTTAGTAAACTGGTACCCGTTGTAATTCCCGTTACCGTCCGATACGAAGATCGATAACAGGCTGCCACTTTAGCAGCTTAGGAACTTTTGGGATAGACCACAGGCTTTCGTTTTGTGACGACCTTCGCCACCTTTTTAACAAAATACAGATGGCGAAATTCGTCAAAAAACGAAAACCTGTGGTATAGACATAATAAAACGTGAGATGAATGTTATTATCGTTTATCACATAAAACCTCATCTGGCAGTGTATTAAACCCATGACTTTTTTATGATAATACACTAGTGTATTATCGTATTTTTGGGTCCCGGTTCTGATCAATTTTTAGTCGTGAGCGCGTGAAGCCGGAGAAACCAGCCATAGCACGTGCCGGAATTTGTGCGACTACGCCGTTTCGCGGAAAAATGATGTCAATTGTTGCTAAGGCGTATACGGAAAGTTTTTGATTTTCATGTTTAATAAAAACAAAGAAATGCTGCGAAAGTCTTTTAAATCAACAAAATTGCGGAAATAGCTGGACTTATTCCCTCTAGAAACTGGTTCATTCTACTTTCGGTCTAAATATCAAAGAAACTATCTACCTGTATATGTATAGTCACTTCCGGTATTATCGTGGGTTCTTCAACATCGTGGTATTTACAATTTCCGAAAGTGAGGCTGAAATGCACCTGCTTGAGGATGTCCTCACGTGAGCACTTGTAGGTCAGATACAGCTAACACACTTTGCAAACTTACTTCGGCAAATTTTCCGAAAATGGTAGGTAAAATCGAGTTTTCATCCGAACAGTAAGAAAACTTGGCTCTTTGCAAAATCACTCTATCCCCTAGATGAAATTGATGATCTTATCAGTGTAACAAAATCAGAATCATTATAACAGTTCTGTAAAATTTGTTTTCCTGTCACTGAAGTTTATCAAACGGGAAAGTAAATTTCAGACGACCGTTAAATGATGACGTCATCGCTTTCCAAATATGGGAACGAAAATAAGAGGCCATGACAAAATTTTTGACATGCTAATTATAAAAATCTTCTTCTCAAAGCACTTCATTTTTTTTTTTTTTTTTTTAAATGAGTTCCCTGATCTATTGAAATGAAAGAACACTCTAGAAATAGTATATTCACTTTTTTTTTTTTTTTAATCCACAAAAGAGGTCCAAAACGGGGTATTTGATGCTATCTTAATCAATGATCTGTAGACGTCGTTTTTTCCTCCATTTTTACAGGTGCGCAAAATAAAACCTCGCTTACAAAATGACAGGGAGAATTTATTTATATATGTTGCTCAAAATTCTTGATAAAATCATCTCAACGCTTTGAAAATAACGTGATTTTCATTTGCCAAAGTTTTGAACACAAATAGGGAGAGCATGTAAATCTTCCTGGGCCTCATCTCAATGCGATAATACCGGAAGTATGCCTTTTTAAAACTTGGTCAATGCTGTCCCCTGCTTTGCCTTGATTTAGAATCGTTAACTGACAAACGGAAAATCAGTTATTGTAGAAATATACATGAGGTATCATCGCATAATTTTTGCAACAGAAAAATAGCAGACAAGACAATAATTTTTCTACACACAGTGGAACGTTTTAGTAGCACGATAATCACTGTGTATCAACGTACACCGGATATAGCGATTGTCCAATCGAGGGAAATTTCACACAGTACAGTACAAGGTCAGTACTTTTCCAATGTTTTCGTTGAAATACATAAAAATTCACCGTAAGTATATTTGGCAGTCGTTACTGATACATTAATGTAGCTGTCTTACCACAGCAAATGGTTGGGAAACATCCACAAGAGCTACGAATAACAAAAATACTCCCCTAATCACTGATAATCTCCTCTTGTCTGTCACGAAAACGCTGCTTTTAAAGACTGTTTTGATAAAATATTAATCCGTCATATATTGAAATCAATGATAAATAGCCTAGTTAATCATGGCGAATCGCTAGAAAAATTCCTGACTTATTTTTAAAACTGCATTTTTCGATATATTCATCTTTGTTTTTTCTCTACGGTGTACGGTCTATAGGAGGATGGTGTACGTTATATAACAAAAGCTCCTGTTAGGAGTGTACGGTCGATAGCGAGATAAAATCTTCGTGAAATACATTGTCTAGTGCTGGAAATAGACGAGTTTGCTGGTCGAGGATAGATTTTTGTCATTCGAACGTATCCTGTCCCTTAATTATTAGAATTATCATGACTGTATTTTCGTTATTTTTATTTCTTTTTTCCAGCCCTGAATACAGGGCATACATGTAACGCCGCAAACTACGACAAAACGTGTTAATAAATGACGACCAAAACTTTCTATGAAACTCTTAAATATTTGTTTGTTTGTTTGAGTTTACGTCCCAGTCAACAATTTTTTAGTCATGTTGGGACGGAGCCACCGCTTCCTGGGTATTTAACCAGTACTATGGGGAGTAAATGTGTGTTGCTCAAGGACACAACACGGTTACGCCGTTGATGAGGATCGAACCCAGGACCTCTCTCAGAAATCCGACTTTGACACTAGGACACCGCGCTTGAAAAATGTCACCGGAGGTACATGTGTACACCGACCATAGATGGACAATCACTACCTAGCCCTATGATGAAAAGAGAAATCCTGCAATAACTATTATTATTTTTTATTACTCAGTTTTTCCGTCCCTTTCAAGATTATTTCACACAAGTCGAGACAAGCTAATCGGTAGGTAGGTCGAAAACGGAAGTACCCCGGGAGAAACCACCTGACACACCCGCAAGCACAACTTGGCTTGTCCCATATGTGACTTCAAATAGCAATATATTGCATAGGTATGTTAACGTAATGATAACTGTATTATACATCACGAAAGTATGCCAACCTTGAAGCTGTCAGAGCCTTACGGACGGTTCCAACGCGTACCCACAATCTATTTGGAAAGAAAAAAAAAAGAGAGAAAAGAAACAGAAAAATGAACGAAAATTTCGAATTGACATTCGTCATCTTAATGCTATAAAATTGCTGAGTATAACATGGACATGTTACCGTATGGGTTGAAAAGGCTTATTGTGGCCAATGTTTCTTTTCACAAAGCTGACTACCTAATTAGTGAAGCAAAGGACTTAAGCGCTCCATAACAGAGCAAGAAATCATAATTTTTTCATCAGTACATATTCAATATACTTCAATTCTCACCAGCTGTGAAAATGACATTTCGTTTCATGTGTATCGGGTCTTTGTTAAAGACTATTGGTACACGTTAGAATGAACACCCACAATCCATGTTTTAAACAGAAAGAAATATTACTTTATACCCCTTTACATCCTAGTGTTACGCTGTATTTAAAAACCTAGGGTGATAGGGCATCTAAATGATATGATCGTCTTATCAAGATGTCAGTATAATTGCCAATGCCCTTAGTATGTGAGATTCAAAATCAAGTCTTTAAACTGCAAAAGAAACAAATTGCAGCTCGTGAATTTCATGCAAAGAACCACTTTGTTGTCACATAAAGTGTCCTTCCGACAGAAGACAGAAGACTAGCTGCATTCTAAGAAAGCCTAAACTTGTTTTAAGTTAAGAACCGTATGATAAGCTCAAACAAGGTTAAGCATTAATGCAATGAAACAATATTGTGTAATGATTCGCTCGAGTTCTGTCAATGATTTGTAACCTCAATGCAATCATGCTTTAATCACTTGCATTTCCAATTTTCTCTGTTTTCCGCACACAACCAAGAAATCAATAATTATTTGATACTTGCCAATGTCTCTAAAAAGGCATGCACAGGTATTCATTTCTAGATTTACATATAACTCCCGTTTACGTCAGAATATAAACTTTTCTTCTCATCTATAGTCCGTACACTGCTTTTGCTATAAGTCGTACACCAATTTGACAACTGCCTGCTATAGACCGTACACTGGCTATTTTTTTTTAAATCTAAATATTCGGAAAACTAAGAACAAATTGGAAGTAAAACTTCGTTTGTAAGTACTTAAGACCTCCAAGAAGTTATAACAAAGCGAATTGCGGGCCTTAATAACAATAAAATTGAGAAATATGAAAATTTTGAGTCGGCCTGTTAAATGTCAAGAAAAACATCAGTGATTGGGCAGGTCATTCTGCTAAATTCTAGTGCAGAAATACTTTTCCTAAGTGTTTCACATATTCATACATATACCCGAATCTATCATTGATGTAAGTTCTATATTTTCCAGGCAAAATACTATAAAACACAAAAATAATAAAAGAAATACTGACCGTGTATCTCACTCCGTAAACATTTCCCTCGATTGGACAATCGCTATATCCGGTGTACGTTGATACACAGTGATAATAGGGAATTCAGTCCTACACATTTGAAACCAAACTACACCGGTAACTATGGACAAGTGAATGGTTTATAGGCTAAAGGTGATGATGCAGGATATATTTTGCCTTTCATTCGTTTTATGTGATAAATAGAATCTCACATTCGTGTTTATGTATTATCATTTTTATCAAACTCGTTGACTAAAATGTATTTGACGCTCGCCAAGGCTCACATCATACATTTTTAGTCAACTCGTTTGATAAAAATGATAATACATAAACACTCATGTAAGATCCTCTGTATATCTGAAAAATTTCCGGCTCAAATACATGCGTCGCACGCGGATAAAATATCACACAAAACAGAAAAAAATCCGTATCTACAAAATGTCAAAAAACGGTACGAAATGAAGAACAGCGAGAAAAACTGGTGTATAATCAGCAGGTTCTAAACCAAATAAGGAGAAATTTAACTCTACCAGACGACAAAATTTTCGACTGTTCCAGATTCAAAGCATTTGCAGACGATAAATTGATTACCAGCATTTTCTCCCTTTTGTACAATGTTTTCAAAAGTTTCATAGCTCAGGGTCATTAAAACAGCGGATCGTATGGTACAGGGTTAACAGAAAAATCTACAGGTGTAATTACTATGTCCAGAAAACGGCATCTTGAAAGCAATGCGATCAGAAGCAAAACAAGCAACAATGTTCAAAAGAGCCTATGTCTACTTTGTCATCTGCAGATCCGCCCAAAATGTTATCTTGTGAAAAAGGGTTAAGACAATCTCACACACACACACACACACACACACACATATATATATATATATATATATATATATATATTGCCTGGGCGAAAATAAAATTTAGTTCAAATATGGGTGAAGGGAATAGCCTCTTTCCCCCTCCCCCATCCACCATTACCAAAATTCAGGTGAAATGATTGGGGGGGGGGGGGAGCTTGCCCAAGCTGACCCCTTCCTATACTCAATCAATCAATCAATCAAGTTTATTGTTCAAATCATACATATACATGATATACGAACAAGGAGACATGATACAACTAACATACAAACAGTGACCGGAGTAAAATGATTTGAAAAACTCCAACGGGTTGAGTAAAAAAGTAAGTCACTCGTGATCGAAAGGATAGTGATTTTCTTAACTGCATTAATAGTTACAACCGTTTCGTTAATTTTGCATACATGCTCAAGTCATCCTTTCCATTTAACCTTGGATCATTGATTAATTGATTCTATGGTGTTCAACGGCGTTTTCAACATTATTTCAGTTATATCGCGGCGTCAGTGCACCTATCCACGCTTTCCTGGAGTTTCTTTTTACCAGTACTCGGCACAATATTCTCTCCAAGCCACTGGCTGCTTTTCCACGTAACCATCGTCGAAACAAAGGTCAGCGGTGAGAGAAGAATGAATCCTGTCGCAATGACTATCCGATCAATCCTCGGAAAGAAACTGGCCGAGCCGGGGATCAAACCAGCAACCCCCTGTTTGCAAGTCTGTACAATAACGGCCTGAGCTACCGGGGGGGCTTGGTTTAACCTTGGATCAACTTCGCCGCGTGTTTAGCTGCTTAAATCTTCACCAAACAACAAGATTTTGAACATGCTCAAATTGAAAGCACTTGCAGACGACAAATTAAATGTTGCTAAAATGGTGATTTCTGTCTTAGTTCGGGTGGAAAACATTGTGGGAAAAGGAGAAAATGCTGGTTACCAGCATTTTCTCCTTTTCCCACAATGTTTTCAAAAGGCCTCTTTCTCAGGGTCGTTAAAAGTCGGGATTGTATGGTAAAGGGTTAACTCTTCACCAAACGACAAGATTTTGGACATATTTAAATTCAAAGCATTTGCAGACGATTAAATTTAAATGTGGCTCAAGTTGTGATATTTGTCTTTGAAAGGATAAAAAACATTGTAATAAAAGGAGAAAATGCTTGTTACCAGCATTTTCTCCTTTTCCCATAATGTTTTCAAAAGGCTTTTTCCTCAGGGTTGTTAAAATACGGCAGTGTTTGATAAAAGGTTAGATTTTTAACCCTGTATGGCTGAATTCGGGTCTGACTGGTTATGAAGACAATGAAGACCTAGATCAGGTTGCACAAAGTGTGCGGTCTGATCTTGTATCTAGTCTACTGTTTGCCAGTAAATATTCTGTCAAACGCTGCCTCAAAGTTGTAATTTCCGCGTGCTTTGTACTGACTGGGAGTCTGCATTTCATTTTTTAACCCCTGACTTGTTAAATAAGTGAAATGAAACTTTCAAGTCGATATTAAAAACCTAAATTTTGCTGTTTCAAAGTTTTGTTTTTTTTATCGAGCGTATTCACCAACAGCTTTAACTCTTTACCACACATACGTTGTTTTTTGCCCTTTCGTAATCGGGTTTCATCAGTTCAGTCACTTTCAATTTATGGTCTGCAACAGCTTTGAATTTGGACTAGTGTAACATTTTTCGTTTTGTAAAGAGAGTTAAATTGTTAACTACATCTTGTGCTATTGGATATTGACTAATTGATTGCATGGTGTTTAATGCCGTTTTCAACATTATTTCAGTGATATTGCGGCGGCCAGAGCACCTATCCATGCTTTCCTGGAGTTTCTTTTACCAGCACTACTGCGACTCAATGACGTTTTGCGGACAGTGTGAATTAAGATCAGACTGCGCAGAGCATGCAGTCTGACCTTGGATCTACACTGTCCGATAAGAGGACATAATTTATTTTCTCCAAAATGTAACTTTGAAATAGCAATATTCAGGTGTTTACCATCGGCTTGAAAGTTTCATTTAACATTTTTAGCAGGTTAAGGGTTAAACTTAAACTGGATTATAGTTAACCAATAGCACACATAGCCCCGGCAGCTCAGTCGGTAGCGTACAGGACTTGGGAAAAGGAGGTCGCCGGTTCGATCCCCGAATCGGCAAATTTCTTTCCGAGGATTGATGATAGTCATTTGCGACAGGATTAATTTCTCTCTCACGTTTCGACAATGGTTATAAGGTAAATGTGGAAAAGCAGCCAGTGGCTTAAAAAAAAAATATTGTGCGGAGTACTGGTAAAAGAAACTCCAGGAAAGCATGGATATCTGCACTGTACACTACTACAAAACTGAAATAATATTGAAAACAGGGTTAAACACCATACAAACAATCAATCAATCAAATTCGCTAGTCTGTCAGTACTTTCAGTACTTTGATTTAAAGATATTTCTTGTTATTAAAGTCGATCAGAATACATGTACCAGCCTAGTGGCGGTTAATGCTATCATTTAAACACATTTCATCGAAGTAAAAAAATAGAGATTTATTAAGATGAATAATCGGATAGTTAGTTTTTCAGTATACCGTAAAATTAGAAATTTTGGAATTCTTTCTTTAACTCTCGCGGAAATTAAAACACGCGTAAGGTCAGCGTTTGGTACGAATTTGTAGACCCGCTATATCAACTTTTACGGTATTTCGCGCTGAAAGAGTAAACCCTTTACCAAACGACAAAATTGTGGACCCTACTGAATTCGAAGCAACTGCAGACGACAAATTAAATCTGGCGCAAATCACGATTTCTGTCGTTGACATGGTAGAAAACATTGTGGAAAAAGGAGAAAATGCTGGTTACCAGCATTTTCTCCTTTTCCCATGATGTTTTCAAAAGACCTTTCTCTCAGGATCGTTAAAATTCGGAATTGTGTGGTAAAGGGTTAAGCCAGTCGTTTTACAGGGCCCGGCCTTATACATTTCATGAAAGGTGGGGCAAACACTTGAGCCGGGAAAAGGAGGCTTTATGTATCTACAAAAAGTATCTACCCATGTCAGCCTGCGCAGTCCGCGCAGGCTGACTTGGGTCGAAACTTTTTTGCTATGATCCAGTCGGTTGTTAGGCAAAATGGATTTTATTGATCCATGACTGATGGTACCCTGCGCAGTTAGAACAATGCATTACGGAAACGCATGTAACCGCCATTTGCCAGAGCATGGCTCACCTACATTATTCATACTTGTAAATTGTATTGACATCGGCGAATACATGTATTTGACTTTCAAGGTTTGTAGAGTTGTATCCATCGCTATTCTATCTATTGTACAAAGATAAAATTACAAGACATTTAATCAGAAAACGGCTTTTTTTTTTTTCTTTCCTAATCCGTTTGGCGGCCCTTTGTTCATTTAAAATCAAAACATAAAGAAGTATACTCGATTGAAACTGTAACAACAGTACGCATAGAAAAAAAGATGTCCAGGAGAATTTGTCACAAGCATAACAGAAAAGGAATGCGGGTTCGATCAAGTTAACAAGAATTATTAGAGTGACTATATTGGGGAAAATGAACTGGGTTAAGCTGTGTAGATGCACTCCTCGTCAGCCTATTTTGCTACACGCATGACATTCAACCCATGCATTTCCGTGACGAGTACGGCTATACCGTTCTGCAAATATTAGTCATTCTTCCATTATCTTCCGCTGGTTGGCATTTTTCAAATACATACGTAACTGAACTAGAACCGGGCTTCTTTGCAAGATGGCAATTCATGCAGCGAATTAAAATATACGTTTAATTTGTATTCAAATTAACGCTAACTGATAGATAGGAGTCGTCCAGCCATAGTTAGCTAGCATATACGATTAACCTGAGTCATTTATAAACCTAGCCCCTATAGGCCTGGGAAATAGCCCCGGTATAAGCCCAGCATGGTGGAAACATTTGTCGTTGTTGTTGTCAAAGTCTGTTGATTGTATGGTGTTTAACGCCATTTTCAACATTATTTCAGTTATATCGCAGCAGCCATTGCACCTTTTCCATACTTTTCTGAAGTTTAATTTACCAGTACTCCGCACAATATCCTTCCCAATCCACCAGCTGCTTTCCCACATAACCATCGTCGAAACAATGGTCAGCGGTGAGAGAGGAATGAATCATTCTGTTGCAATGACTATAACCAATCCTCGAAAAGAAATTGGCCGAGCCGGAGATCGAACCAGCGACCTCTTTTTGCCAATTCCTGTACGCTACCGACTGAGCTACCAGGGCTCGGCTGTCAAAGTCTGAGAAAAAACCCTGCGTAAATCCCGGTTTTCCCCATGTCTATATTTAGATTTAAACTATATACAAAGATTTGCAGTAAACAATGGCATCTTTCAAACTTATTTTTCACGTTTGAAATTATCATATTTTAAAGAAATTTTGGAGCCAAAAACAGGCATGATTTCTCCACAGACGTACTTTAATAGCCATTTTTCGCTTGCTACTTGAAAGCGGCGGAGTTTTTAGTTTTCGCACCCCGTATTAATTAAGTCATCCTGTACACAGGATACGTTGTCTGCCCATGTCATATTCTTCGAAGATAACCTGTTTGCTGTGACACATCACTATCTTGTACAGGATAAATATTAATATGCGGTATATAAATTGCCGCTAAATATATCAAGCAGAAGATGGCTATAAACAGTACATGAGTGTGGAAAAATCAGTCCAGTTTTTCGCTACAAATGTTTTTAAAACATAGTAATTTCAAGGGGAAAGTAGCTTCATAAAATACCATTGTTTCCTACAAATCCCTGTATACAATTTCTGAATATAGACATGAGGAAAACCGGGATTTGTGCAAGAGACTGACAACAACAATTAACGTCCCCACCATGCTGAGTTTATACTAGGCTATTTCCTAAGCTGAAAGGGGCTGGGTTTGTAAATGGCTGGTGCATAGGTTATATGCTAGCTAGCCATAACTGGATGAATCGTAGGGCCTACCAGGTAAATTTTAGTGTGTAAACGTATATTTCAGTTTGAGTTTCACTGCATCGATTGCCGCCTTGAAAAGTAGTCCGGTTCTGTATCCAGAATGCCGAAATCAGATAGGTATGTATTTGTAAAATGCCACCTAATGGAAGGTAATGGTACAGGATAGTCATGCGTAATCGCAGACAGGTCAATCTTCGAAGAATATGACATGCGCATAAAACGCCCTTCAATGATTTGTCCGTTCTCTCTCTTTTCTCTTTCAGGACTCTCTCTCGTTACTCTTGAAATACCCCCTTTTTTCATTTTTCTCTTGCAGCGCTTTGGTCCCTGGCGATCAAGGTAGAATTGCAGATGACAATTTCTTTGGGTTCTCTTTTTGTCTGATCGTCTTTTTGGCCAACGGGGCTGAGGTGAGGCGAGTAGTGCTTGATTTACCACATGTTTTTCCATCACCATATAACTGATTAGATTGAGTAGATTAAGGTGGGTCGATGTGATATTGCTCAAAGCTTGCAGTATTGACCAGACAGTCATAACGATCGTCCTCGTCGCCAACACTTTGAAACTGAACAAAGAGTGACTCACCACCGTATTCAAGAGTTGGATGCGTTGCCCCCTCATTATTTCTTTAGCATGATTGTTAGCCTAAATCTCTTCCTAAGTACTAAGCTGCAAGAGTATAAAGCGACCATTCCCGACTGCGGGATAAAATTTCAAAAGGGCGAAATTAATCCTGTTTTTAGGTGAATCTGATGTAATGTCCTAGGATGTCGTTATGAATGCCATTCGATTCATGAACTGAGGTTACAGACAGCTTATCATCTCGCTAGACATAGCATTAACTTCTTGCTTTGGCCGGCTTGCTCTTCAGACTAACAGCTAAGGGATCTGGCCTGTCCAAGAGTGATGAAAAACCATGTTATCAACCCATCAATAACTTGTCTGCAGCATTAAATTATGAATGGAACGCCCTTCCTGAAGACCCCAAGAGACGTTCCGCTAGGTCCATGCGATTCAGAAAACTTGCGTTGAGCCATAAGAGGAAGTCAGAATAGATACTGATTAACTGACATCTGACTTGACAAATATCTTTCGGGGAAAAAGTACAAAACATATACAAATCTGCAACTTTTACTTTTCTACCCTACGATATTCACATGTAAAATAATGTTTCTATAATTTTATAATTTTCAAATTTCAATTAAAAGCATCGTGTAGCCAATAGCTTTTTGAAAATAATACCAAATTTGGCTTTGTTTTACCTTTAGATAGGCCTACATAAATATCTTTCTGTTAGTATGAGTAGATCTACATAAAATACACAAAATTATGGTTCACCCAGAATTTGTTGTGTACTTGATAACAGTTTTGTTTGCATAAGAAATAAAGGATATTTTATTTGTAGGAGTAGATCTATAAAAACCCCGAAAATGTATTGTTCACTCAGAATTTGATGTGTATTTGAAAACAGTTTTCTTTCCATATGAAATAAAGGATTTTTTTCTCTATGAAAGATCGAAATTTATTTCATCGAGTGAACATAACTGATGATTTTTTCATGAGCGGCGCAGTCACGACTGAAAATATTACCATACATGGTGTTCACGAGATGAAATTAATTTGATCTTTTATTTAAAAAAAAAAAAAAAAAAAAAAAAAAATTATGCCTCCAACCTCTTTTTGGTTGGGACTTGCTAACTACAGTGGAGCTCTCGCTAATATTTCCGTACTGGTCAGAGAGTTTATCAATCGGTAAACTCACCTGTCGAAACGGTTAAATAACCAAGCCATAATTAACTATTATTTCCCGATAAACTACCTAAAAGCATGAAATAATAAATCATATTTACAATTCCAAACTACTAAAAACGCTACCTAGAGGTCAGTCAGTCTGGTACCCCGCCGTACTTCAAGAGTATAACTTAGTGGTAGTGGCAGGAAATCCAGACTAGAGGGCAGTCTCACTGGTACAGGGCGGTCAGTCCTTTGATTTTGTTATTCCGCGCATGCGTAATGAGAAATTTAACACAGTTCGACATTGCGACTTCCGCGGTAGGATTCTGTGAGTCGACGGTCCACAAATGCATCGTTTGTATTCTATTAAATACTTGTACCGAGCGGAATGTCAGTGAAACAGGATAACATGTGATTCAGTTCTTGATATTGCATTCCAAAAGCCACCAGTTTGCAACAATGGTGTTCTTTAACGGCTCTATGAAGTTGAAGATATGTGAGGCGATAGATCTGAAGCCCACGGATTCTTCTACTCGATTCCAAAAAACGATGGGTGGGTTGGCTAAAAAAGAAGTTGATCCAGCGTTAGACCCTTATGTGGAGATAGATGTGGACGAACGTCATGTAGCACGGACTTCTACTAAAGTTAAAACATCGAAACCCGTTTGGAACGAAGATTTTACTTCGGAAATTCACAACGGACAGTCGTGTGGTTTGACGGTCTTTCATGATGCCGCGATTCCCCCGGACGATTTTGTAGCAAACTGTTCGATTCCATTTCAGGATTTGAAGTCCCAGTCAGATATATGGGTGAGTAACTTTTATTCAGAAGGATAAATTTTGGTATTATGAATTACAAACGAAAACATGACGCTTATTCGGATGGCAGCGGAAACTAGGCCAACTAGCATGGTGGCGCCTGCGACCATTATATTAACATTTTATATTTTTTCAAATGCGAAAGTAAATGACCATTCTGATATACATGCTTTCAAGTTCTTACTTTCAATTTAATAATCATGGTTAGAGATAGTCATTTTGATTTGTTTTGCAGATTGATCTGGAACCTAGAGGAAAATTGCATGTTATTATTGAACTCAATGGGTCAGCTTCAGAAGGTAGGTCATTAGCATATTTGCTTTATGTTACGTGCTGTAACCTCTTACATATCTCTTTTTCTCTCATAATACCAAAAGCCCATGTGCATAATTGACCTTATTGTAACATGGATCAGAGAATGACAGATAATCTTCATGTATTTTGTTAATTAGGTCAATCCCTTTCTCACTAATTAATGGCTGATTTTGGTCACATATCTGTCCCATATAAACAAAGTTATGTTAATTAGTGGGATTTCGTTTTACTTGGCTTTATTTTATAGAGATTATAATTTTTAGTTGATTTTAAGGCTGTTTTTGACTGTAAAGTCTCCGAGTCCAACAAATCACTGAAATACCACTGAAACACCAAAATAGCCATTTTTTTTTTTTTCATTGAATTTTGAAAGCTGAAGTTGTGGCATTTGACATATCTTCTGTTTATAATGATTAGCAGAGGTCGCTTTACTTCTAGATCTCAAAGTCATAATTACGACATGCAATTCAGGCCTGCCATGAAGAATGCCTATATAATGTCTATAGTACTCGTCATGTTTGCTGAAATTCCCACTTGACTTACTAAATTTCGGTGGTATTTACCTCTGCACTGTCACTACAGCAGCTTTTGTACAAGTTTGATGTGTCTGATCTAGATTCATTTGTATTCTAGAAAAAATAAGGGTATTTTGGTGTTTTGATGGTATTTTGGTGATTTGTTGGATCAAAATCTCAACAGTTAAATTTCGTTGTTAGTTTAGTCGTTGTTAGTTTAGAATTTAATGATTAACCCTTTACTACACAATCCCGTCTTTTAAAAAGAAAGACAGGATATGACAGATGCCTTTTGAAAACATTGTGGGAAAAGGAGAAAATGCTGGTAACAAGCATTTTCTTCTTTTCCGACAATGTTTTCTACCCTTCCCATAACAAGTTTCAGTTTTTCAATGTCTTTTATTTTGTCGTCTGCAAATGCTTTCAGTTTGGACAAGTCCATTTTTGACATTTGGTAAAGAGTTAATTAGTGAGACACTACTGAGGATATTGTTTTGGTTGTGTAGTAAATGATGTATATTCCTAGCTCGGCCAAGTTGTTTTTGAGGACTGATGATAGTCGCAGCAGGGTTCATTCCTGTCATCATTTTTTCACACAAGGTTGCCTTTGGGAAAACAGCATCTTGCCTAGCATGTGCTCCAGTCCGATCATATTTTCCTTTTTAAATGTATTGGGACTGTGACTTGTCAAAAATGACAGCCTGGGAACATCAGAAAACCGACCACAGCAGCATCTACTTTACCCCATCTACCAGAGGGGTAAAGTAGATGTCGCTCTAATCAGGTTTCGAATGTTAATGACTAAAATTAGATACTGAAGTTCTAATAGCCTTGTTTTGAATTTTAAATTTCACTGCGATTCTGTCTGAATCAAAGTTAAGGGATACTGTTACAAACTAACACATTAACAAATTGTAAGCACAATCACTCACCATCATCATTATAAAAATTGTAATTTTCGTAATATAATCCATTTATTTCCCTTGAATAAATTTCTTTCAACTCCACTTTTTTTTCTAAACTGAATAACACAACAATAAAATTTTCTTGAGACAGAGAATTGCCCTGTCCTAGTTCCTTTAGAGTGCATTGCAGGTTTTCATGTTTTTAGCTCCACTGGCCAAAGGCCAGCGGGCTAATGTCATGGCCTGGTGTCCGTCGTGCGTCCGTCCGTCCGTCCGTTCGTCCGTCCGTCCGTGCGTTAACTTTTATTTCAAACATCTTCTTCTCTGAAACTACCCATCCAATTTTCATGAAACTTCACAGAAATGATCCTGCCATGGTCCTCTTCAGAATTTCTTGAAAGAATTTGATTCCTTCAAAAACTGTGGTTGCCATGGCAACAAAACTGAAAAATATTGGAAATCTTTAAAAATCTTCTTGTCTGAAACCATAAGGCATAGGGCTACCAAATTTGGCATGTAGCTTTATGTAGTAGACCTCTATCATGTTTCTTGAAATTATAGCCCTGGGGTCAAAATTGGCTCTGCCCCAGGGGTCACAAGTTTTACATAGGCTTATATAGAGAAAACTTTAAAAATCTTCTTGTCTGAAACCATAAGGCATAGGGCTACCAAATTTGGCATGTAGCTTTATGTAGTAGACCTCTATCATGTTTCTTGAAATTATAGCCCTGGGGTCAAAATTGGCTCTGCCCCAGGGGTCACAAATTTTACAAAGGCTTATATAGAGAAAACTTTAAAAATCTTCTTGTCTGAAACCATAAGGCATAGGGCTACCAAATTTGGCATGTAGCTTTATGTAGTAGACCTCTATCATGTTTCTTGAAATTATAGCCCTGGGGTCAAAATTGGCTCTGCTCCAGGGGTCACAAGTTTTACATAGGCTTATATAGAGAAAACTTTAAAAATCTTCCCGTACCTAGCCATAAGGCCTAGAGCTACCAAATTTTGCATTTAGCTTGATCTAGTTGGGGTCTAGCAAAAGTGCCCAAAGTATAGTCCTGGGGTCAATTTGGCCTCATGCTTGGGTGGGGGGGTTCACAAGATTTACATGGGCTTACATAGGGAAAACTTTTAAATCTTGGTATACATAGCCATAAGGCTTAGGCTACCAAATTTTGCATAATTATAGCATTATCTAGTGGACAATTACAGAGAGGGCCCAAGTTACAGCCCTAGGATCAAGTTTGGCCCTGCACCAGGGGTCACAAGTTTTACATGGGTTTATGGAGTGAAAAGTTCAGAAACCATCTTGTTACTAGCCATAAGGCCAAGAACTCCCAAATTTGGTATGTTATTCTTCTAATACACATATTCCCCATGTAGTCCGACTGTAGCCCTGGGGTCAAAGTTTTATAAGGGCTTATATAGTGAAGACTCTTCTTCATGGTTTATATTTATAAGCCAGTGGAGCGATACAGGGCCATCATGGCCCTCTTGTTTTATGGACACCGACCCAGGGTCTTCATGCTGTGTTTGTATCGCTCTGAAAAGGTTTAGTATTTTTTGTTGTCAAATATTAGGAATACTAGATATCTTGATTAATGGATTAGTAGACGATCATTTCTGTTTCTTGTTCGCATACATGTACTACATGAACTCTGGTTATCTGGCAGTGTTTCCATGCCCCTGAAAAAGTTGAGTTCCTTTTGAGTCCCATTTTTGCTTTCATATATTGTCCGTTCAATAAGGCCAAATTTGGTTGATGGATAAAAAGAAGCTATCTCAAATAACATTTTTATCGAACATTTCGCAGGTTTAACTCTTTCCCACACAATCCCGAGTTTTAACGACCCCAAAAAAGAAGTCTTTCAAAAACATTGTGGGAAAAGGAGAAAATGCTGGTAACCAGCATTTTCTCCTTTTCCCACAATTGTTTCTACCCTATCAAAGACCAATCTCACCGTTTGAGCAGTATTTGATTTGTTGTCTGCAAATGCTTTCAATTTTAACCAGTCTAAAATTTTGTCGTTTGGTAAAGAGTTAATGTGCTGTGAAATATGTGTTACACTGGAACTTTTCTAAAAGTCCTTACAACCTGTTGTAAAAATGTTTTTTCTTCTTTGTTTTACAACAAACTTAGCACTTCATACAAATGGAGGAATCTGTGTAATTAATTTCTCTTAGTAGCCAATCTTTGAAGACAGGTCAACCATTAGTAACCATTGGAAAGATCGTGAAATTTTTTTTTGGCTGGGGAATCCATTTTCAGTTTTAGTATAGAAATGCTAAACAGTAGCTGTTTTTCTGCAGTCAGTTTTCCGGAAAAAAAAAACAACATTATGACCATAGCGCAGGTAGCCAGTCAAAGTTGAAGACAGTGATCTATTTTTAGAGTGTCTCATCTTGGCTCAGTCATACCAAGATCTATTTGCAGATATTTTGGAATTCTGATGGTCAGTTTGTACAGGAAGAGTTAATCTTTGTATTTTGCATTGTTTTAACACTGAAAGTGCCTTTCACGAATATAGTTGCATTTGCAGCCAGTGTAGATCAAGATCAGGCTGCACAAAACGTGCAGCCTGATCGTTGATCTACACTGTCCGCTTTGCTGAATCATTGCAGACAAAAGCAAATATGAGATTGATATTATTTGGGTCGCATTTCTAGGATGGAAATGTCCTATAGGTTTATTCGGCGCTCTAAGGGTTAATTATTGATATGAATGTAGTTAAAACATCCTTTTTCCAGTATCGTTTTCAAAAAAGTTGACGGCTTCTTTGGTTTCTCTACCTTTTCCAAGTGGCATGAAGCTGATGATCACATCCACATTTAATGCATACTTTAAATGTGAACATGGCTACACATTATACTCACATGCTTGAAACTCAACCATCGGTATTACTTTACTTGCCTGTGTAAAATCAACCATCATGTGACAGACAGTCACTGATATTTAGTGCCATTCATACATGCTATTTTGAGATTGGTTTAAAAGCAAGATCTAGATCTACAACAAATTATCTTAAGAAATTTTTAAGTAAGGAAATTAACATTTTTCTGCAATATGGAAACATGGTAGGAAGAGGGATGTATGCCTGAAAATTTTAAGCAGTCGCTTGGTTTCCTAGTAAACTTTCTATGAGTGTCAATAGTAGCGGTATGCACAAGTTCGAATTTATCAGTGAGTGAACTGATTATGGTCCTATGTGTAATTTTTATGCATTGGTCCATTTTCTTAAACTTTTATGGAAAGTACAAATTTTAAATGTATTCATTTCATCCTGTCACAATGAGTTTGGGAAAACTATTTTACAATAGCAGCTAATTTTTTTTAGTGTTTGAAGATTTTCAAACAGATGTTGTAATGTTGTTGAAGGTCACTGCATCGTAAATTTTGTCTCTCTTGAGAAGATGTGAAAATTGTGAAAGGAGAACACTAAAAGGAGTGATTGAAAATTTATTACCACCTGGATCCTGGCT
Source organism: Tridacna gigas (assembly GCA_945859785.2). NCBI lineage: Eukaryota > Metazoa > Mollusca > Bivalvia > Cardiida > Cardiidae > Tridacna > Tridacna gigas. The sequence goes on along the minus strand of OX244029.2, from coordinate 8,152,835 downwards.
CCTACTTACTGGAAAGGGTGTTTTGGGAAGCAAGTATAGGTGCACTGTTCACAGCTGTATTACTGAAATAGTATATGTAAAAAAACAGCAATAGACACATTGACAAAGTAGAGAAATATCTGTTCTGCCTTTCCATCTTTAACAGGGCCAAAGCCAACTCTATTTGTGTAAAAGAATCGCTCTGACTCGTGGATGAAAAGTGCTTTTCACTTGGAAAAACTTCCTTTTCTGTTGTGTGGTTTTGATATTCTCAGTATCATGTTGCAGATGAAAATGGATAAAAACACAAAATATGTATTTGTAATGTATTGTCAGTCTAATCTTATGCTGCTTTAAAGAGGTTTACTCAGATTTTTATAATCACAGGTGTACCAAAGCCAAAAACTGTTATATCTTCAAATTTTGTAAGGCACTGGGTTGCAAACCATCAATAGATAAGGCAGAGAAGCTTAACTCTTTACCACACAATCCAGACTTGTAACCAGGGGCCCTGCAAAGCTCAGTGTTAAAGCGTATATAACCAGTGTTGGAACCTCGCTGGATGCACCGGTTATTTCGTGGAATTGTCTTTGGGCAAGACACTTCATAGCCCTAGCCTAGTACTGGTGAAACCCAGGACATGCATGAATATGTGAGCTGTCTCTGTGATATAATTGAAATACTGTTGAAAGCAGCATTAAACACCAATCAGTCAATCTATTAACCATCCTGAGAAAGAAGGCTTTTGAAAACACTGTGAGAAAAGGAGAAAATGCTGGTAACCAATGCTTTCTACCCTTTCCAAAACAAATTCCATACTCTAAGCAAGATTTAAATGGTTTTCTGCAAGTGCATCATCAATAGTTTGCAAGAACGTGGGCCTTTAACGTTTTATTACACAATCCCGACTTTTCATGACCCTAAGAAAGAGGCCTTTTGAAAACATTGTGGGAAATAGAGAAAATGCTGGTAACCAGCATTTTCTCCTTTTCCCTCAATGTTTTGTACCCTTCCCGAAACAAATTTCTATTTTTCGGTTGCATTTATTTTGCCGTCTACAAATGCTTTCATTATGGACCAGTCTAAAATTTTGTTGTTTGGTAAAGACTAACTCTTTACCACATGACAAAAGTTTGGATTTATCAAAATTGAAAGCATTTGTGGACCACAAAATAAAGGTGACTGAAAAATGGAATTTGTTTTTGAAAGGGTGGAAAACTTTGTAGGAAAAGGATAAAATGCTGGTTACAGGAGTTTTCTCCTTTTTACACAATTTTTTTTTCTTAAAAACTTTCAGGGTTGTTCAAGGTCAGGATTGTGTGGTACAGGGTTAAAGCAGTCTGTGCAGTTTTTATGCCAAAATGAAGGCAAAAGATCTTGTAAAACACTGAGTAACCCTTTACCAAACGACAAAAGTTTAGGTTGGACCAAATTGAAAGCATTTGCAGACGACAATTTAAATGTGGCTTAAATGATGGATTTTGCCTTTGATAGGGTAGAAAACATTGTGGGAAAAAGAGAAAATGCTGGTTACCAGCATTTTCTCCTTTTATCACAATGTTTTCAAAAGGCTTTTTCCTCGGGGTCGTTAAAACCCGGGATCGTTAAATGACTGTGTGGTCATTTTTGCAGTCGGTAAGTTAACTGTCTATTTTTATTACGATAATTCATGACATCCTTATAGTGATTTGAATACGAATTCTTGTAAACCATGCATGCTCTTGATCATGTGACATTCCCATGAATCTTAGCAAAACTTTTGCTTGAATTTTGAAAATACTTAACTCTTTACCAAATTTTTAGACTTGTCCAAATTGAAAGCTTTTCCAGACAACAAATGAATTGTAGCACAAATGATAATTTCTGTCTTTGATAGGGTAGAAAACTCTGTGGAAAAAGAATTATTTACTGATGATTGGCCAGCTATTGCCATAATTGATTAACTCTTTATCACACCAGAAAAATTACAACTTGTCCAAATTGAAAGCATTTGCAAAAACAATTAAAATTTGGCTAAAATGATGGAATTTGTCGTTGATAGGGTAGAATCCAATTTAGGAAAAGGAGAAAGTGCTGGTTACCAGCATTTTCTCCTTTTCTTAAAAATGTTTTCAAAAAGTCTTTGTCCTTAGGGTCGTTAAAACTTGTCATTGTGTGGTAAAGGATTAAGTGAGAATTTGTTTTTTACACTTGGTGAGATTACAGAAATCTGAATAGCCCCCTTTAAAGCAGACTGTGCAAATTTCAGTTGCTGACCATACAAGGAAGTTTACAATCTTCTTAACCCTTTACCACACAATCCCTAGTTTTAAGGACCCTGATGAAAGGGACTTTTGAAAACATTGTAAGAAAAGGAGAAAGTGCTGGTAACCAGCATTTTCTCCTTTTCCCATATTTTTTTTTACACTTTTAGAGACAATTCTTATCAATTGAACATTTTGTTTGTCTGCATTTGCTTTTAAATTGAACCTATCTACGTGTAGAATTTTCTCATCTGGTGAACTTTTAAGTCTTTACCACGTGAAAATATTTTGGACCTTTCTGAATCCATAGCACTTGCAGATAACAAATGAAATCTGGCTTAAAGGGGGAAAATTGTCTTTGTAAGGGTTGAAAACATTGTGGAAAAAGGAGAAAATGCTGGTAACCAGCATTTTCTCCTTTTCTCACAATGTTTTTGATAGGCTTCTTACTCAGGGTGGTTAAAACTCGGGATTGTGAGGTGGAGGGTTGATGCTGTACAATCAAGATGTTTTTCAGGAAATAGATCTAAGATAATCTTTTACTTTACCCTATACGAAATAATCTGGATTGACAATCATGAAAAAGGGCTTTTGAAAACAATGGGGGAAAAGGAGAAAATGCTGGTAGCCAACATTGTTTGCTTTTCCCACAAAATATTGTCGTTTTGTAAAGAAGTAACCTTTTATCACAAAGTCCCGAGATTTAACAACCCTGAAAAGTGTCGAGGAAAGAGGAGAAAATGCTGTTTACCAACATTTTCTCTCCTCCCCACTGTTTTCACATTTTCAAAAGCAAATTTTACCATTTGAGCCACTTAAATTTTGTTGTCTGTAGTTTCAGTTTTTCATTTGGACAAGTCTGAAATTTGGTCATGGGGTATAGGGTTAACCCTTTACCGCACAATGCCGCCATTTGACGCCCCTGGGAAAGAAGCCTTTTGAAAACATTGTGGGAAAATGAGAAAATGCTGGTAGCCAGCATTTTCTCCTTTTCCCACAATGTTTTCTACCCTATCAAACAAAAATTGCACCATTTCAGCCACAGTGAAATTGTCGTCTACAAATGCTTTCAATTTGGACAGGTCTAAAATTTTGTCATGTGGTAAAGGGTTAAAGGATGATTTGCGATATCATTTGACTGTATGAATACTCGAATTTGGTTTGAGGATAGAACTATTTGTCTTTTGGATTGACTCAAGAGGGTGTGCGACATTTCGTCGAAAACTACGTTCGTCGATAAAGATCCCTAGCCCTGACCCTTACCCAAACCCAGACAAATTGTGTCTCAAATCTTCCTCTCAGATAGATCTTTTCACAAAATCATTTAGCAGTTGGTATTTTAAAACATACATGGATTTCTACAAAACACCACACTTTCGATGAAATGTCATGCACTGGACATGAGACATCTACATAGTCTGTGACCTTTCTTCGTTCATTTTCTGATGCAAAAAATGAAGTGACTTGATGCGGAATTGAACACAGGATTCATGTTGGTAAGCAATCCTTGTATCCATTGGACCATTTCAGAAGTAAATTTCATTATAAATGTGCCATGATGTGGCAGAAGGGGCTAAATATATCTCCGTGATGCTTTATACCAAACAAGACATCACATAATTATGAATCCATAAAATCCATTTTGTCTAACAACCAGCATAATCATGAGGTAGACTGGTCCTTGGACATGCGTAAAGTTGACAAATAGCTTGGCCCAGGTCAGCCTGCACAGAGTGTGCAGGCTGACCTGGGGCGATACATTTTGCATATGCATCAAGCCCTCTTTTTAAAGAGCATGGCTGACATATTTTGATTTTCAACTCATGCATATCACGGCTATATATACAGATATACAGAAATGTATCAAAACTACAAAGGAAGAAATTAATTTTGTCTCTTGTCTTGCCGAAAGATAAAGAATTTCTTGTGATGATGTTTAGCAACTTCTTTACCCTCTATCAAACAGTCTTTTAGGAAGAAGAATTTTCAAAAACATGGTGAGAAGTGGAACAAATGCTGGACAACCAGCATTTTCTCCTTTCCTGACAATGTTTTCTACCCTACTTACAGGCAAATCCCATCATTTTGATTTGTCGTCCGCAAAATACTTTCAATAAGAAAGGGTCTAAAATTTTGTCATCTGGTAAAGAGCTACCATATTGTCCCTTATTGACACTCCTCTTCTTATTAATTCTCCCCCAGCTTTTTTCTAACTGAAAGTGTTTTTTCAAGATTGCTAATCCATCGATAAAGTTGAAATAAATCAGCTGGAATAAACCTACAGAATGGACAAAATCCTAATTACTTCACAAATTGATGTCATTAACACCTGACTATCTGAATATACATACACTGCCGATAACATTATAAACTCCCAGTAACACAAAATTTGTCAGCTAACATGGGATAACTTTGAGAAAGTGATAGCAATGAAGATCAGTGACCTATATTAATTGTATTGAATACAGCAGGTTTCTCAAATGGTGATTGCTTTGAAGTTTGCACTGCTTGAAGACCAAGACTAAGGTGTTATTGTTGTCCTCAGAAAATTCTCTGTCGTTTTATCTCTATTAATCGCCCCTCTTCTAAAAATATAATGCCCCTGGAGGTGTTAAAAAGAGACAAAATGGTATATCGTGGCATGACATTCAAACCCAACGGACCATTTCAGTCTATAATAAGACCCAAACAATGGCAATTCCAAAGTTACTTTTTCACTGGAATGTAACAAAGCAGAGAGCATTGATAAAGATCGGACAACTTTTTTTCTGCAGTCTGGGCTTGATTTACCCCATTGCCAACTGTGAAAGGCTCTTTAACCCTTTACCAAACGACAAAATTTTGGACTGGTCCAAATTGAAAGCATTTGCAGACGACAAAATAAATGTGACTGAAAAATTGAAATTTCTTTTATGGAGGGTAGAAAACATTGTGGGAAAAGGAGAAAATGCTGGTTACCAGCATTTTCTCTTTTTCCCAGAATGTTTTCAAACGCCCTATTCCTCAGGGTCGTTAAAAGTCAGGATTGTGAGGTAAAGTGTTAACCCTTTACCACATCATTCCAAGTTTTTACAACCCTGAAGAGGAGACCTATTGAAAAAATTAGAGGAAAGGGAGAAAATGCTGGAAACCAGCATTTTCTTCTCCCTTAATCCTTTCCCAAATGAGAAATTTTGGACTGGTCCAAATTGAAAGAGTTTGCAGAGGACAATTTTAAATTGGATGAAAATGGCAGAAAGGTCTCAAAAAGGGTAGAAAACACTGTGGGAAAAGGAGAAATTGCTCGTTACGAGCAATTTCTCCTTTTCCCACAGTGTTTTCAAAAGACTTGTACTGCAGACACGTGAAAACCAGGGCTTGTTTGGGAAAGGGTTAACTCTTTACCACACAATCACGGTTTTCACGTCCTTCAAAAACATTGTGGCAACCGGCATTTTCGCCTTTTCCCACAATGTTTTCTAACCTTTTACCAAGACAAATTTCAATTTTTGAGTCACATTTATTTTGTCATCTGCAAATGCTTTCAATTTGGAGTCTAAAATTGTGTCGTTTTGTAAAGGGTTAATGTTTTCTTCCCATTAACTCTTTACCAAACGACAAAATTTTGGACCATTCTAAATTCAAAGCATTTGCAGACAACAATTTAGATGTGAATCAAATGATATTATTTGTTTTTGATAGGGTAGAAAACATAGTGGGAAAAGGAGAATATGCTGGTTGCAAGCATTTTCTCCTTTTCCCACAATGGTTTCAAAAGCTGTCTTCGTTAGGGTTGTAAAAGATCAGGATTGTTTGGTGAAAGGTTAAAAGCCAAATCCCATTATTTGAGCCACATTTTTAATTTGTTGTCTGCAGATGCTTTGAATTTTGTCAAGTCTAAAATTTTGTTATCGGGTTAATGACCCTTCTGAAAATGGCTTTGAAAAACATTGTGGGAAAAGGAAGAATGCTGGTAACCTTCAGTTTCTCCTTTTCCCACAATATTACCTACCTTTCAACCAAAACTTGCATCATTTTAGCCACATTTAGTTTGGTGTCTGCAAATGATTTGAATTTGTTGAAATTTTGTTGTCTGGTAGAGTTCAGGAGTATCTCTACCAAATGATGAATTTTTGGACTGGACCAAATTAGAAGCATTTATTAGACGACAAATGTTGCTTAACCCTTTCCCAAACGACAAATTTTGGACTAGTCTAAATTGAAAGAGTTTGCAGACGACAATTTTAAATTTGATAAAAAATGCCAGAAAGGTCTCAAAACGGGTAGAAAACACTGTGGGAAAAGGAGAAATAGCTTGTTACGAGCAATTTCTCCTTTTCCCACAGTGTTTTCAAAAGACTTGCACTGCAGACACTTGAAAACCAGGGCTTGTTTGGGAAAAGGTTAAATGATGATTTCTGCCTTTGATCTGGTAGAAAACATCGTGGGAGAAAGAGAAAGTGCTGGTTACTAGCATTTTCTCCTTTTCCCACAATGTTTTCGAAAGCCTTCTCTTTCAGGGTTGTTAAAACTCAGGATTTTGTGGTAAAGAGTTTAGAAATGTATAACAGTGTTCTTGTTTTGATTAATGTTTTGTATGATGATTTATTTGTTACACAATCATATAGACGTTTTTGTGCAAAACAAACTGTCACTTGGATTATGCACAAGATTGATTTACGTTGCTTAAATGCACTCCAAATAATTGTCGCATTGTTTCAAACCTACTTCAGACTTATGCCGTAACGTTTGAAAATTAATTAAATGAGGGAAAAAAATGAGATTTAACTCTTTATCAGACAACGCAAGTTTAGATTGATCCAAATTGAAAGCATTTTGCATATGACAAATTTGATATCTCTCAAAAGATGGGGTATTTCTTTGATAGGATAGTTACGATTGTGGAAAAAGGAGAAAATAATGGTAACCAGCATTTTCTCCCCTTCCCTCAATGGCTGTTAAAACTTTCTTTCTCAGGGTCATTAAAACAGCAGAATATGTGTGGTAAAGGGTTAACCCTTTCCGAAATGGCAAATTTTAGACTTGTCTGAGTTTGAACCATTGCAGGCGACATTCAAAATTGATATAAATGAGCTTCTTGGTAAGTTCAATGATAGGGTTGAAAACATTTTGGGAAAAGGAGAAAATTCTGCTTACCAGCATTTTCTCCGTTTCCCACAATGTTTTCAAAAGCTGTCCTGCTCAGGGGTCGTCAGAACTCAGGATTGTGTGCTAAAGGGTTAACATATTGACAGTAAAAATATTGTTTATCAGAGAGGTTTGGAGGCCTTCACCTCATCAGTTTTACACGTCAACCCTTTACCACATAATCCTGAGTTTTAACATTCCTGAGGACAAAGCTTTTTGAAGACATTTTTTGAAAATGAGAAAATGCTTATAACCAGCATTTTCTCCGTTACCCATATTGTTTTCTACTCTACCGAAGAAAAATTCCATCATTTGAGCCTCATTGAAATTTTCATCTGCAAATGCTTTCATTTTGGGCAAGTCTATTGATTGTATGGTGTTTACTACCGTTTTCAACATTATTTCAGTTATATCGCGGCGGCCAGTGCCACCTATCCATGCTTTCCTGGAGTTTCTTTTTACCAGTACTCCGTACAATATTCTTTCCAAGCCACTGGCTGCTTTCCCACATAACCATCGTTGAAACAATGATCAGCAGTGAGAGAGGAATGAATCCTGTCGCAATGACTATCATCAATCCTCGAATAGAAATTGGCCAAGCTGGGGATTGAACCAGCGACCTTCTGTTCTCAAGTCCTGAGCTACGGGGCTTGACTTGGGCAAGTCTAAAACTGAAGTGTGGTACAGAGTTAACTATTTACCAAACAATAGAATTACAGACTGGTCCATATTGAAAGCATTTGCGGATGACAAAAAAAATGATGTTCAGATGATGGGATTTATATCAGAAAGGGAAGAACGTATTGTGGGAAAAGGAGGAAATGCTGGTTACCAGCATTTCCTTCTTTTCCCACAATTATTTTAAATGTCTTTTACCCTAGGGTCATTAAAAATGCTGGTTTCAAGCATTTTCTCCCTTTCCCAAATTGTTTTCAAAAGCCCTCTATGTTAAGGCTCTATCTTAAGGGCATTAAAGCTCAGCATCGTGTGGTAAAGCGTTAAAACATCTTTTTCTCTGAAACTACTCATCCAATTTTGCTGAAACTTTACAGAAAAGATCCCGCCATGGCCCTCGTTAGGATGTCTTCAAGGAATGTGATTCCATGTAAAACTTTGGTTGCCATGGCAACAAAACTAAAGAAAAAAAATTAAAATATTTAAAAATGTTCTTGTCAGAAACTACATGAATTTCAATTCAGGAATTGTTAACTACATAACGATGATGTGTCATGTGCAGTTATGTCCATGGATTAAAGGTCAAGGTCACAGCAAGGTCGAAAGATTTTGGGCTGGGGGGGGTGGTGTTTCGTTTTCATGTCCGGGCCATAACTTTTTTCCCTATTTTCAATTTCAATATAACTTGGCACAAATGTAAACCACATTGAGACAATGTGTCATGTGCAAGATATATGTTCATAAGGTAAAGGTCAGGGTCATAGCAAGGTCAAATGTTTCTGGGGTAGTATTCTTGTCGGGCCTGTAACTTTTTTAATCATAAATGAATTCCAGTATTACTTTGCAGAATTGTCAACCACATAAAGACAATGTGTCATGCATAGGAGTCATGTCCATGGATTAAAGGTCAAGGTCACAGCAAAGTCAAATGTGTTTGGGGCTGGATTGTGTTTTTGTCTGGGCCTTATCTTTTTGCCCTATTGTTCAATATCAGTATAACTTGACAGAGATGTTAACCACATCGAGAAGAAGTGTAATGCTTAGATATATATCCATAGGGTAAAGGTCAAGGTCACAGGAGGTTAAATGTGTTTTAGGGGGGGTAGTATTCGTGTCCAACCTGTAACTTTTTTTAACTATGAATGAATTTCAGTATTACCTGGGAGAATTGTTAACCATATAAAGATGATGTGACATGTGCCAAAATCATGTCCATAGATCAAAGGTCAAGGTCCTAGCAAGGTCAAATGTGTTTGGGGTGGGGGGGTTGTTTTGGTGTCCGGGCCATAACTTTTTTCCCTTTAACCTAATTTGAAAATGACTTTCCACAAATGTTAACCACATGAAGACAATGTGTCATGCGGCAGAGATTTGTCCGTGGATCAAAAATCAAGGTCACAGCAAGGTCATATGTCTGTGTGGGGTATAGTATTCATGTCTGGCCTGTAATTTTTTTAACTATGAATGTATTTCAGTATATAGTAGAATTGTTGACTACATAAAGACGGTGTGTCATGTGCAAGGGTCACATCTGTGGATTAAAGGTCAAGGTCAAGCATGGTCAAATGTGTTGTGGGGGTAGCCATTTCTGAGTCCGGGCCTTAACTTTTTTCCCTCTTAACTTAATTTCAAAATAACTTTGCACAAATGTTAACCACATTGAGATGATATGTCATGTGCAAGAATCATGTCTTGTAGGGTAAAGGTCAAGGTCACAGCAAGGTCATATGTATTTTCGGGGGGCATCAGTCACTTCTGAGTGACATGTCTTGTTTCTGTGAAAGATTATTGTCATACAGACTTCTTATGATTTATATCTATGTCGGTGCCAATTAAGTACATGATACTTCTATTAAAAGGCTGAGCCTATGTAGCTCAGTTGATTATATGCAGGACTCAAGAACAGGGCATTGCTGGTTCGATCCCCAGCTTGGCCAGTTTCTTTCCGAAGATTCATGATAGATTGCAACAAGATTCATTCCTCTCTTACTGCTGATCATTGTTTCAACGATGGTTATGTGGAAAAGCAGCCAGTGGCTTTGAAAGAATATTTTGTGGACTACTGGTAAAAGAAACTCTAGGAAAGCATGGATTCCTGTAGGTGCACAGGCCTCCAAGATATAACTGAAATAATGTGTAAAGCAGTGTTAAACACAATACAAGCAATCTATTTAAAAGGAAGTGGAGTGATGCAGGTCCACCATGGCCTCTTGTACCAATTGCCATCTGCAGTTTGTTTTTTTGCATCAGCTGTGTTCCATTTTTTTTACCCTTTAACTCTTTACCAATTGATAAAAATTGCAAGCATTTGCAGACAACAACTAAAATATGTTTCAAATAATGGAATTTGTCTCTTATAGGTAAGAAAACATTGTGGGAAACAGGAGAAAATGCTGATTACCAGCATTTTTCTCCTTTTCCCACAATATTTTCTAAAGTCTTTTCTATCAAGGTTGTTAAAACTGGGGATTGTGTGGTAAAGTGTCAAGTGCTTAATCACAAGTGCTGTCGCTTATGCTGCCAGAGGTGTAAATCAACGATCAGACCTTACAGAATGTGCAGCTTGGTCTGCGATCTTCATTTTCTGCTTTGCAGAGACGTTCAGCAGGAAACATACATGAAATTTCAATTAATCATGAGTTTTTTTTTCAGCTTTAACTCTTTACTGCACAATGACGCCTTTTGATGCCCCTGGGAAAGAAGCCTTTTGAAAACATTGTGGGAAAAGGAGAAAATGCTGGTAACCAGCATTTTCTCCTTTTCCCACAATGTTTTCTACCCTATCAAAGAAAAGTTGCACCATTTGAGCGACATTGAAATTGTCATCTGCAAATGCTTTCAATTTGGACAAGGCTATAATTTTGTCGTCCGGTAAAGGGTTAAAATGTGTTTTGCGTGTGCTCAAAGGGTGTGCTCTTTTACTAGACACCAAAATTTTAGACTTATCCATGTTTCAAACTGTTTGAAGAAGACAAATTTGCCTCAGCTGATTTATTGTGAATTGGGTAGATAAAATTGTGGAAAAAGGAGAAAATGCTGGTTACCAGCATTTTCTCCTTTGCCATCAATGTTTTCAAATGCCATTTTGCCTCGGGTTGTTGAGACTGTATGTCAGTGTCAAGAGTTAACATTGACATAGTGACCAAGTTTTTGTTTGACTCTACAAGAAATTACAGCTGATGCGGATGTTCATTATTCCATTGCCTTCCAGAGTAGTCTTCGACCTGCTTAACCCTTTCCCAAACGACAAATTTTAGACTGGTCCAATTTGAAAGAGTTTGCAGACGACAATTTTAAATTTGATGAAAATGACAGAAAGTTCTCCAAAAGGGTAGAAAACACTTTGGGAAAAGGAGAAATTGCTCGTTACGAGCAATTTCTCCTTTTCCCACAGTGTTTTCCAAAGACTTGTACTACAGACATGTGAAAACCAGGGCTTGTTTGGGAAAGGGTTAACTCTTTACCAAACAATTCAAAGTTTTAACAAGGCTAAGCGTGGCTAAGTGGTCAAGTGTAGGACTCGGAACCAGGAGGCCTTGGGTTTCAGCCTCATTGGAAGCACTTTGTTCTTCGTGAGAGTGTCCTTGGGCAAGAAACCTCAGAGCCTTAGGCTAATACTGGTGATACTCAGGAAATACATGAATATGTGTGCTGGTATGACTGAAATTATGTTGAAAGTGGTGTAAAACACTATTCAATCAATTTATCAATCAACCAAGTTTTAACAACCCTCAGGAAAAGGCTTGTGAAAGCATTGTGGGAAAAGGAGGAAATGTGAGTATTTTCTCCTTATCATACAAGCTTTCTTTCTTTTTTATAACAAATCCTATGATATTTTACCGGATATCCAAATTGTTGTCTGTGAATGCTCCCAACATGTGTAAGTCGACAATTTTGTTGTCTGGATTAGTCTGTCACAAAATTTGCAAAGAACTAATGCTTTAGTGGAATGGAGATCATAGTTTTTAGCTCCACTGGCCCTTGGCCAGTGAGCTTATGTCATGGCCCTGTATGTCTGCTGTGTGTCAGTCTGTTTTTATGTGTTACATGTAAATTTTATTTCAATCAATCAATCAATCAATCAATCAATCAGTCTTTCTCGATTGTCACATTGTCACTCTACTCAACAAAATGGTTTGTATTATTAATTCAGGCTATTAGGATAGGAAATGTTCAGTTTTCATTCATGATGATTTATTTTGATGTTAATGGTAATACTCAGATAATTATGTTGAATATTTAACCCTTTACTACACGAAAATTTTTTAGCTTTGTCCATATTGAAAGCATTTGCAGAGGACAATTTCATTGTGGCTCAAATGGTACAATTTTTACTTTGAAAAAGTAAAAAAACATTGTGGGAAAAGGAGAAAATGCTGGTTACCAGCATTTTCTCCTTTTCCCACAATGTTTTTAAAAGGCTTCTTCCTTAGGGTCGTTAAAACTCGGGATTGTGTGGTAAAGGGTTAAATGAAGTAAGGTTTATATCAATTTATTTTTCCCCAAAACAATACCATTCATGCAATAGAAAAACTTTTACGAGATCTCAACATCAAAATACCGTTTGTCAGATTTCATAAATATTTTGTCTGAATAATACTTGATAAATAGACTTAATCAAATTCATTGATTTCATCTTGACATGTCAAAAAGATCAGGGTCTGTGTTCACCAACCATTCTTAAGAATATTTTTGGTCTTGTTCTCCAAAATTTTCCAAATTTGAAAGTAACACACCTTCTGATTGGCTAAACCATTTGGTTTAGCCAATCAGAAGTTGTGTTACTTTCAAACTTGGAAATTCTTGAAGAATAAGTCTAAGAACGTTCTTAAGAATGGTTGGTGAATACGGACCCAGGCTTCTTTGGGGCTAAGCTTATTTTCTCTATGACATTTTATGCAATACAGGCTTCTTGAGTTAGATGTCTCTGTCAAGACTGATTATGTGTATCACAGTTTTGTTTATCAGGCAGTGGAGCAATACAGGGCCATCATTGCCCTCTTGTTTAACAATATAGAGAACATTGTTGGAAAATTAGCCATAGCTTGTAACTGGTACTTGCACCTTTTTCCACATTTACCAAAGATGTCAAATGCAACAGTCACAAGTCAAATTTAGCAAAGTGATTGGTTTACTCATTACCTTACTGATTCAGTAAAGGCTTGGTGGCGTCGAAAATAAACAGTGCGGGTGTTAAAATGTACTTGATTTTAGATAATGCATTTAAAAGGAAATTATTGTGAAGGTGACAATCTGTTATTGTAGATTCAGACCAAGTGTTAGCTGCTGGCAGAAAAATGAATTTTAAAACTAGGTAAAAAGTTGCTAAGTCGTTCTGTTCATATTGTCTAAAAGCTTACTGAGGTAAACATGGCCTTTAACGTGCAGAAAATTGACCAATAGGAAAAAGTTTAAGCTGAGGTCAGCCTTGGCAGACCACGCAGGCTGGCATGGGTTATTATCTTTTCAGATGCCTCAAACTTCTTTTTCCAGGGCATGCGGCTCATTTTCTTGGTTAACTCGAAAGGATTTGCAGAAAACAAAATAGATAGTTTTACAAGTGATTTGATTTGACTTTGGAAGGGTAGAAAAACATTGTGGAAAAAGGAGAAATGTTGGTTACCAGCACATGCTTTTTTCCCAAGGGTTGTTAAAACATGGGATTGTTTCTAAAAGGTGAAATGTCGAAAGAGCTTAGAACTTGGATATAAACTGAAATCGTGGGGAGAATTCTGCCTTTTTTGTACATACACACTTGTCAAAGGTCAAAAGTTGTAGTTTTGTTGGGTAATTGAGTCAGTAAGATCTACTTCCTGTCAGTAAAATATGTCCTCTCCCTCCCTTTTCCTTGTCTTTGTTTAACTTTCTACCATGCAGTCGTGAGTTTTACCACAGAGGGCTTTTGAAAACATTGTTGGAAAAAGAGAAAATGCTGGCTACCAGCATTTTCTCCTTTTCCCACAATGTTTTCTGTTCGTTCAGAAATAAATTCTGTTATTTGAGCCACATTGTAGTTGTCGTCTGCAGATGCTTTCAATGTGGACAGATTTAATTTTTTTGTTGTTTGGTAAAGGGTTAACCCATTGCCAAACAACAGAATTTTGGACCTCTCTGTATCCCAAGCATTATTGCTGACGACAAATCAAATGCAACTCAAATGGTGGAAATTGTGTTTAAAAGGGTAGACTACTTTGTGGGAAAGGAGAAAATGAGGGTTACCAGCATTTTCTCTTTTAAAATTTAGCTTTTTCTTCATTTCCTAAAATGGTTTCTAAAGCCTTTTTCCTTTGGGTCATTTAAATTTGGGATTGCATGGTAAAGGGTAAAAATTAAAACAAAAACTTTTGATTTTTAGCTAAAAGATTAAGTCACAGTGCCAAAGATATAAGGATACTAGTTTCACTTCTCAAACAAATAACAAATGCAATTAACTAAGTTATAACACATGCATTTGATTCCTTTACCAGGGCTCATGCAGGCTGAATTTTTTCTTATTGTAGGAAAGAGGATATTGTAGCTGTATTGGGAAAATATATTCAAAATTGCTTGCTACTTGAAAAGTTGTAGGCTTTTGTGCAAGGAGAGAGTTACCAGTATGTAGCAATTGATGGATGGTAGGGTGACTTATGAGCAGGATGTAGGTTCAAACCTGGCCCCTACCTCGGCTTCATCATACCATTGATGATAAAACAGGTTCCTGTCTTAGCACTTAGGAGTTGCTTGTTTTTGAACACCTTTTTCGGCATTATCACAGTCATATCACAGCATATGACAAAGCTTCTAAATAGACTACAAAATCGAACAGAATTTATTTTTTAAGCTTTGAAATTTTATAGACAAGAAATTGAATGTGGCTTGAATGATGGTACTTGACTTTCAAATGGTAGGAAAAGTGGGTGAAGGAGAAATGTTTTTTTTTTATCCTTTCCCAATTTTTCAAAAATCGTCTTCTTTAGGGTCATTGAAGCACAGAATTGTTAAGTAAACGGGAAGGAAGAGAGAGTGGTCAGTCAGGAATGTTAACAGCTGATCAGCGATTGGATGGTTGAGAATCCTGTTGTTTATTTGTCATCATACTATTCCACTTTTACTCACTTCCTCAATATGAGGACTTTTTGCAACTTGTATCAGGTGACTTTAAAACATTATTGTGAAAAGAGAAACTGCTCAGTAAAAGAACACTTCCTTGCTCAGTTTTTAGCTCAACTGGCCAAAGGCCAGCGAGCTTATGTCACGTAACCATGTCTGTTGTGCGTCTATCTGTGCATCTGTGAATGTGTTAACTTTTATTTCAAAAATCTTCTCTGAAACTACTAAAACAAGTTTGATGAAACTTCACAGAAATGTTCCTGCTATAGCCCTCTTCAGAATTTATTAAATCTTTACCAAACGACAAAATTTTAGACTGGTCCAAATTGAAAGCATTTGCAGACAACAAAATAAATGTGACTGACAAATTGAAATTTGTCTTGGTAAGGGTAGAAAACGTTGTGGGAAAAGGAGAAAATGCTGGTTACCCAGCATTTTCTCCTTTTCCCACAATGTTTCAAAAGGCTTCTTTCACAGGGTCGTTTAAAGTTGGGATTGTGTGGTAAAGGGTTAAAATAATTTTTTCCGTCAAAAACTCTGGTTGCTATCGCAACAATACTGAAAATTATTGAAATTCTTTAAAAATCTTCTTGTCAGAAACCATCAGACTAAGGGCTACCAAATTTGATAATTAGCTTCATCTAATAGACCTCTACCAGATTTCTTCAAGTTATAGCCCTTGGGTCAAAATTTTGGCCCAGTACCAGGGGTCACCGGCTTGCATAGTTAAAACTTCAAAAATCCTCCTGTAAGAGCTAGGGCTACCAAAATTGGCATGCAGCTTCATCTAGTAGACCTCTGCCCAGTCCAAATTATAGCCCTGAGGCCCCAAGGGTCTCAGATTTTGCATGACAGTACATGAAATAGCTTACCTAGTGATTAATTTAAGGGAAATAACGTGTGTTCACTTGTAATAGATACATCTTAATTTGTTTACATTTACCTCCTTTCATAATCAAACTGCATTATTACATGATATGTGGCGAGTATTCAAGTTTTTGGGATAGAAGATACTCAGTTTTCAGTGAGAGTGATTTACCTTGATGTTAATTGTTATGCTCAAATGAGTTGAATATTTAATATGAAGTGAGGTTTGTATCATTCAGTTTCTTATTCCAGAACCTTACCGGTCTTGCCATTGATAACATGTTTTCTGCTACTAAAGGTTTGGAAGTCTTCTTGTCAAAGCACTTCTTGTTAGATTGCTTTGATATTTGGTATGAATGATATTTGATTAGACCTGCATGTATTCAATGACATCGTTTTTGCATCTAAAAAAAAGTATGTCTTTTCTTTCGGAAGGGGGGTAGGCTCTTTTCTCTATGAAAGTGTATTGTCATACAAACTTCCTATGATTCCTGGCTCTGTTAATGCCAATTAGCCTGCCAGGGTAGCTCAGTGGATAGCATATCTGACTCGTGACCTGGTGGTTACAGGTTCGATACGTGGTTGAAACAAACTTTCTTTCCTGCCATTTTTTGCTCCTCACCTAATGCATGTGAGAAAAGTAGTTGGTGGCTTTGAAAGAAAGTTGTGTCACTACTGGTGTGAGAAAGCCAGGAAACACATTCGTAGATGCACTGATCGCCATGATATGACCTAAGCTGTTAAAACAATGTTAAACACCAATACACATAAACAAGGCCAAATAAGTGCATTATTTTAAAGGAAGTCAAGCGATAAAGGGCTGTCGTAGCCAACTTGTTCACAGTGTTTTCATTTGGGCCACTTGAGGTAATGGGTTTAAAGCCCCATGGCTGGCAATCTAGAATTACTAATAGTCTTTCAGATTAAACCGAGATCCCGTGTGACGATGCTATACACAAGCATGTGAAAGAACTAGGCATAACATAGTTTCATTCTGTATCTTGCACTCGGTGCACGACATTTCGTCGAAAGTGTGTTTTGTTGAAATTCATGCTTTTAAAATACCAATTGCTAAATTCCTAGATTTATTTCATGGAAAGCTCTTTCTGGGAGGAAGATCTGAGCCACAATTTGTATGGGTTTGGGTAAGGGTCAGGGCTAGGGATCATTTTCGACAAACATGGTTTTCGACGAAATGTCTCACAGCCCTTGCACTGTCTCCCTTACAAAAATGCCTTCTTGATATTTGCAAATGAAAAATAAATTAGTCAGGACTTAACACTAAGAGTGTCCTATGATCCAAAGGACAGCACAACTACAGAAAGGATTCCACATTGTGGGAAACAAGGTGTCCTGAATTTATCTGAATAAGGGCTCTGGAACATCTGCCCTAAAAGTTGGTAGACTGCAAAATATTTTGTTCTTTTTTAACGGCAACTCACTCTTTAGTTTGCTTATATTTACTGTTTTTCGTAAAGTTTTCTTCTCATTTTTTTTGCTCAGACTTAAATGTAGAAGAGGGCAATGATTAATCTTTGCTTTTCAGCAAATTTGATTATGCTGTTCACTGAACACTCTTCAAAATTGTCCAAGAACATTTGACTACCGTATTGTCTCTTTTTAAAGCCCTGGGTGTGTTACATTTTTTCAAAAGAGGGGATGATTGATAGAGGTAAAACAACATAGAATTTACGAGGACAATGATAACATTACCATGAAGGTTTTAGTCAGTGATGACAGAGAAGTGACTACCATTTCACACAAAGAAACCTGTCATATTTAATGCAGAATATCGATTTTTACCGCAGAACATGATTCATTGGGACATTAAATAGCACTCCTGATTTATATGGGACAATAGTTTTTGATACTTTCACTTTTGTAATGTTTTTCCAACTTACATGACAAATTTTATAATACCGAAAGCTTATAATGCTGTTGGAAGTGTATGTATATTCAGATAGTCAGCTGTTAATGACATTGATTTGTGAAGTAATTAGGATTATGTAGATGCTGTAAGATTATTCAAAGTGATTTATTGAAGCTTTATTGATAGATTGGCCATCTAGTTAGCCTGTTTTTAGCCAGAAAAAAGTTGGGGGAATGTTAATCACAGGGGGAGCGTCAATAAGGGACAGTATGGTAAATACATACCACTCTAAATAAAGCTTCTGTATATTTATAATAAGTGACCCATCTACCACTAAAATCATCTAAACATTCTGATCTTCAAAGTACAAAAGCCTTGATCAATTTTTCTCTTTCCATACTTTCCTAACATTTTAGAGCAGATAACAATTATCAGTTGAGCCATATAGGGCTTTAATGGTCTCCTTTTCTTCATTACTTGTTTACCCAACAACAAAGTTTTATACAGGTCCAAAATGAAAGCATTTGCAAATTTTGCAGACAAATTAACCCTTTACCACACAATCCTGAATTTTAACAACCCTGAGGAAGAAGCTTTTTGAAAAAATTGTCAGAAAAGGAGTAGATGCTGGTAACTAGCATTTTCTCCTTTTCAGACAGTGTTTTCTTCCCTATTAAAGACAAGTTCCATATGTGAGTCACATCTAAGTTGTCATATGCAAATGCTTTCAAATGGGACAAGTCTACATTTATGTCTTTTGGTATAGAGCTAAATTCAAGTCAGGTGTTGGGTATGATTTGTCCTGGAATGGGAAGAAAACATAGCAGGAAAAGGAGAAAATGCTAGTCACCAACATTTCTCCTTTTTCCCACAGTGTTTTCAAAAGCTTTTTTCTTTAGGGTCGTTGAAGCTCAGGATTGTTTGGAAAAGGGTTAACTTTTCCTTACCTGTAAGATGAACTGCGGTTTTCTGTTTGGAATTGCTTGTAGTTCTGATATTTCAGCACATTATGGAGGAAAGATGTTAGTTGGCAGCCTCTGAAGGCCATTTTATGCTCACTTAGAACCACTAGATTACATGTTTTACTCTTTGCCACACAATTCTGAAGTTTCAGGACCCTGAGGAAATAGCCTTCGCTGAAAAACCTTGTGGGTAAGGGAGAAAATGCCAGTAACCAGCATTTTCTCCCTTTCCCACAAGGTTTTCTACACTTTCACAGACAATCACCATCAATCTAGCTAAATTTAATATGTTGTCTGCAGTTGCTTTCAATTAGGACCAGTCTAAAATTTTGTCATTTGGTAAAGCGATAACCCTGTACAAGATGACAAAGTTTAGACTTGTCCAAATTCAAAGGTTGTGTAAACAACAATTTAAATTTTGTTCAAATGATGGGATATGTCTTTGAATGATGATTGAAAACACTGTGGAAAGAGAGAATGTCAGTTACCAGTGTTTTCTCCTGCTTCTGAAATATTTTAAGAAGAAAAAAATCTTCCTCTTGAGGATCGTTTAACCCTTTATCAAACAGTCCTGTGTTCTAACTACCCTACAAAAGAAGGCTTGTGAAAACGTTGGAAAAGGAGAAAACCAGCATTTTCTCCTTTTTTCACAGTGTTTTCAAAGGCCAAATTTCATCATTTGAACCACATTTTATTTGTCTGCATCAGCTTTCAGTTTGGAGTTGGACCAGTCCAAGGCTTTCTTGTGTGGTAGAAACTAATCAATAGATTGTTTGGTATTGGGTTAAATGTATTGAATCTATTCCAAGTCCAATTAGATGAGAAACCCTCTTATATTAACCTTTGACCTGAAGCTGTCTACCTGTCTTTATCAATGTGAAAGTTTCAGATTTAACCCTTTCCCAAACGACAAATTTTGGACTGGTCCAAATTGAAAGAGTTTGCAGACGACAATTTTAAATTTGATGAAAATGGCAGAAAGTTATCAAAAAGGGTAGAAAACACTGTGGGAAAAGGAGAAATTGCTCGTTACGAGCAATTTCTCCTTTTCCCACAGTGTTTTCAAAAGACTTGTACTGCAGACACGTGAAAACCAGGGCTTGTTTGGGAAAGGGTTAAAGAAATTTTTTAGCTTTCTTCTAGCTGTTGAATCTGTGAAGTGTTAAGCTGCTTTGGTTGTCATTTTGTGTTATATCTGCATTATAAGGCCTGGCTATGATGTTAAAATGATCATACATGGCCAGTACTATGTTTAGTTAAGCCAGTTATATTGTATTGGAGTTTGATGCCGTTTTCAACAGCCTAGGTCATATCATTGCTGTCAGGGCACCTATGCATTCTAGCTGTACTGACACAACTGTCTTTCCAAGCCACTGGCTACATTTATTGCATGCATCAGAGGCGAGAGGCAAAACATCATTGGAAAGAAAGTTTACCTCACTTGTTTTGGGTATCAAACTTGCAGCCATCAGGTCACGAGTCAGATACGCAAACCACTGAGCTACCTGGCCGGGCATAAGCCAGTTGTTTGAAGGACCTATTACTCCACTGAACTTGCAATAAGGTGTTAATTAGAAAAAAATAAGGCCTAAGCTAAATTGTTTAACTCTTTACCAAAGGACAAAATTTTAGACATGTATTAATTCAGCGCTTTTGCAGACGACAAATTAAATGTTGCTCAATCGATAACAGGGCAGGAAGCATTGTGGGAAAAGGAAAAAATACTGCTTGCCAGGAATTTCTCCTTTTCCCACAATGTTTTCAGAAGGCTTCTTCTTAAGTTTGTTGAAATTCAGGATTGTGGGGTAAAGGGTAAATAAAAGGGGGGAATCTTAAAAATTCTTTTTTTCTGTCTGGTCCAACCTGGCTAGACTGGCAATGATAAACTGATGAACTGGGTCTTAGTGGCCTACCATATTTCACCCATTTAGTGGGTCGGGTGCCATGCAAAATGCCCTCCTATTTTGTAGCCAATTTCCTGAAATTTAGTGGCATAATATAGTAGAGTAAAAAAACCATTGTATTAATGCAGATTATCGATTTTCCTGCCGATCAGGATTCATTTGGACATTTCATAGCATTTATGACTAATATGGGCCAAAGATCTTCGATACTTCTCTTTCTTAAAGTTTTTCCAAGTTAGTTGATAAATTTTGTGTTACCAGAAGTTTATGTTATCAGAAGTGTATGTATATTCGGACAGTCAGGATTGTGGATGTCGTACCAATACTTATGAAATATCAGCCTTCGATTTTTCTGCATTTGAAGAGTTTTAGTGAAGTTATCTTGCCTTTGAAAGTTTTTCACTCCAGTCTTCAATTTTATGCTAAGTTTGAGTGTGGGTGTGGGTTGTCCGGAGTAAGAAATGACAGTGTGAGGTGCTACTATAAGGGAGGGAGTATTAATTAGGGGAAATACAGTATTTAGATTTTTAGTGGTGAACGAACATTCTGATGGAACTTGCTGATTACAAATACAAAGTATATTTTTCTCTGCAAGCGTTAGGAAACTGGGCAGTTACACCTGGTGAAAGGGTGCAATTACGATGATTTACCCATTACCACACTATCCGGAGTTCTAACAACCTTGAGGAAAAAGTTTAAGATCATACTGCAAAGAAATGCACATGTATGGTGTTGCATGATTTGAGTTTTGTGAGACAGATTGTTATGGAAGATGTGTGCATTATACAGTAATACTGTAAGACTGACATACATTTGGTTAATTGGTGGTTAATCTATTGATTGATCCTTTAATTAATCTGTTGATTAACCCTTTTTCAAACGATACAGAGTTTAGACAATGCTGAGAAAGAAAGCTTGTGAAAACATTGTGGGAAAAGGAGATGGTGCTGGCAACCAGCATTTTCTCAACTTCCCACAATGCTTTCTAATCTTTTAAAGACAGATTCAATTATTTTTTACACATTTATTATTCCGTCAGCAGCTGCTTTCAGTTTGGACCAATCAGAAATTTTGCCATGTAGTAAAGAGGTTAGGACAATTTTTGTTATTTTTAGTTAGTTTGAAGAAGGATTAGCATAACAAAGGTTGATATTAAGAATGTTCTGTAAGAATACTTTGATGTTTTTAAAGGATTTAAACATTAGATTTTGATTTCCTTTCTCAACTGCATGATTTTATGGTCACTGTAGAATAAAATCTGACCTTGACTGTCATTGTTTGTTATTGTCAGATATTCTGCCCAACAACAGCCCTGAAATTGTTGTTATAATATTATGTATTTGGGTATTTTTTTCCAGTCTGAAAAATTTCATTTTGTTTTCGCAAGTACTGAATTAAATATTTTGATAATAGTTGGGTCCATATTCCCAGACAATTCTAAATTGGATTCTGATTCTTAATTGATAATGTGATACAATTTCTGAATGGCTAAATGTTTTAGCCTTTCAGAAAGTTTGTTACTTTGCGATTAAGAAAATTTGTGAAGAAGAATAATCCTTTAATCCTTTCCCAAACAAGCCCTGATTTTCACGTGTCTGCAGTACAAGTCTTTTGAAGACACTGAGGGAAAAGGAGAAATTGCTCGTAATGAGCAATTTCTCCTTTTCCCACAGTGTTTTCTACCCTTTTTGATAACTTTTCATCAAATTTAAAATTGTCGTATGCAAACTCTTTCAATTTGGACCAGTCCAAAATTTGTCGTTTGGGAAAGAGTTAACCACATAATCCTGAGTTTTAATGACCCTGAGCAAGAAGGCCTATTGAAAACATTGTGGGAAAAGAAGAAAATGCTGACAACCAGCATTTTCTTCTTTTCCCACAATGTTTTCTTCCTTGGCAATCTGAACAAATTTCAATTTTTTAGTCATATTTAATATGATGTCTGCAATTGCTTTCAGTTTGGACAAGTCTAAAATTTTGTCGTTCGGTAAAGAGTAAATTGGTTAACCCATTACCACGCAATCCCGAGTTTTAACGACCCTGTATGAGAAGGCTTTTGAAACCATCGTTGGAAAAGGAGAAAATTCTCCTTTTCCCACAATGTTTTCTGTTATTTGAGCTACGATTAACTTGTTGTCTGCAAATCCTTTCGGTTTAGACTAGTCTAAAAATTTGTCGTTTGGTACAGAGTTAAGACTGTAGTTCAGAATGGTTGATGAATATGGCTCCAGAATGCATCCACATAAAGGCACCATTGAATATGTTCTAAAAAGTGAGACTTCATTGTATCATTACAGAGCAACCGAAGGAGCAGAGGGTGTTCAGAGAGAAGGAGGGTCTACTTAACCGGCGCCGGGGTGCTATGCGCCGTCGGGTCCACCAAGTCAATGGACACAAGTTTATGGCCACTATGTTACGTCAACCAACATTTTGCTCATTATGTCGTGATTTCATATGGTAAGATTTTAGTCCATTTAGCCCTGTGTTTTAATGATACTGGGGAAAAGCCTTTGGAAAACATAGAGGGAAAAGGAGAAAATGCTGGCTACCAGCATTTTCTGCTTTCCACAACAATTTTTTCTGTCCAATCAAGATGAATTCAATCATTCTAACCATGTTGGAAATGTCGTCTGCAAATGCTTTCAATTTGGACAAGTCTCTAATTTTTTTTTTGTGGTAAAGACTTAAGCAGGATAAGGCAACATAAGTGTTGAGGGAGAGCTTGGGTCTTTACCACACAGCAAAATTTTAGGCTTGTACAAATTGAAAACATTTGCAGACTTCAGAATAAAAGTAACTCAAAAATTGAAATTTGTTTGTGGAAGGGTAGACAATATTGTGCAAAGAGGAGAAAATGCTGGTTATCAGCATTTTCTCCTTTTCCCACAATGTTTTCAAGAGCCTTCTTCTTCAGAGTTGTTAAAACATGAGATTCTTTGGTAAGATTTTAAGCAGGATAAGACAACGTTGGTGGTGTTGAGACAAGTTTTGAAATAGGTTTTTCCAGCATTTTCTCCTTTTACCATAATGTTTTCAAAAGCCCTTTTTCCCAGGGTAGGTAAAACATGATATTGTATGATAAAGGGTTAAAGTTAGTGCCATATTCTGATAATGGAGTGGATTCCTTGAACAATTTGCTCGTCAGTACACGCTGTTCGAATATTCTTACAACACAGACTGTTGAGCCTAGCCTGGTAGCGTGGTTGTCTATGCACAGAACTTTAAACCAGAGGGTCATTGGGTCAAATCACCAATTCAGGCATTGTTTTCCTGATGATTGATGATAGCCATAGTAACGAAATTTATTCTTCTCTCATCCTTGATCACTGTTTCGAAGATGGTTACTTCGGAAAGCAGTCTGTGATCGGGAAAGAATATTGTGAGAAGTACTGGCAAAAGAAACTACAGGAAAGCAGGGATAGTTGTACTGGCTGCAGCAGTGTAACTGAAATCATGTTTAAAACGCCATGAAACACCGTACAAGCGTATGGCACCATTTTCCACAGGTAGCCAGTCATTCTTATTTAACTCTTTACCATAAGACAAAATTTTAGACATGTCCAAAATAAAAGCATTTGCTGATGACATATTTAATTTTATTCAAATGACGTGACAGTGATATGCCTTTGGAATGATAGAATGATAGAAAACATTGTGGGAAAACATCGCTGGTTCCCAGCATTTTCTCCTTTACCCTCCCACCCCATGTTTTCAAAGTGTTTCTTTCATAGGGTTGCTAAAACTCTCTATTGTGTGGTAAAAGGGTTACCATTAACCACACAATCCCCGATTTTTAACAACCCTGAGAAAGAAAGCTTTTGAAAAAAGTACCCAGCATTTTCCCCTTTTCCCACATTGTTTTCTACCCATCCCAAAATAAATTCCAATTTTTGGGACATGTTTATTTTGTCGTCTGCAAATGCTTTTAATTTGGACTAGTCTAGAATTTAGCTGTGTGGTAAAGAATTAACTCTTCACCGCACAATGACAAGTTTTAACGCCTCTTGGAAATTAGACTTTTGAAAACATCATGGAAAAAAGAGAAAATGCGGGTAACCAGCATTTTCTCCTTTTCCCATGATGTTTTCTAACCTTTCAGAAACAAATCTTATCATTTGAGCCATATATAGTTTGTCGTCTGCAAATGCGTTGCATTCGGGCTAGTCTAGAATTTTGTCTTCTGGTAAAGAGTTAATAGTGGTTCATCCATTGCTGACATAGTGCTCATCAACAAATGAGCCATGCTCTGGCTAAAGGGGGCTTAATGCATCTCCGTAATACATAATACCAATCAAGCCGTCACATAATTATGGATCCACAGTAGCCATTTTTTAACAACTGGCCCAATCAACAGGAAGACTTGTTCTTGGACCTACAGAAAATTGACCAATCGTGAAAAGTTTCGGCCCAGGTTAGCCAGTGCGGACTGTGTAGGCTGACCTTGGTTGGTACTTTTCACAGATGCATTAAGCCCCCTTTTCACAGTGCATGGCTCAAATGTAAGTTAGCAAATGTCAGAGATGATCACTGCAACTTGCTAATGACAGTCTTAACCCTTTCCCAAACGACAAATTTTGGACTGGTCCAAATTGAAAGAGTTTGCAGACGACAATTTTAAATTTGATGAAAATGGCAGAAAGTTATCAAAAAGGGGAGAAAACACTGTGGGAAAAGGAGAAATTGCTCGTTACGAGCAATTTCTCCTTTTCCCACAGTGTTTTCAAAAGACTTGTACTGCAGACACGTGAAAACCAGGGCTTGTTTGGGAGAGGGTTAAATAACCCCAAACCTCCTGTAACAAATTTCCTGCAGCCGACTTTAAAAATGTTGACTTGAAACATGGATTAATATAAAAAGCCTAATATACACCACTTGAATGTATTAAAGAATTATGGAAAAAGGTGAAAGCGCTCGTTGCCAATACTTGGCTGCAGTTACCTTTTTGGCCGAGTATGCGGTTCTCTTGTTTTTTGATATTTTGTCATTTTAGCTCAGCTGTTTTTGAAGAAAATGTCAAAGTATTGTCATAGTCCTAGCAGCGTTGTCGTTGTGTGAAAACTTTTATATTATCTCTGTCATTACATATTTTCTTCAAACTCAGACAAGTTGTTAACTATCGAAAGGGGAACTCATACAACAGGTGCAGATAACCATCAAAGTATTGTTTACACAGTCATGCCCCTTTTTAGTCCCCTACCGGCGAAGCCGAAGGGGACTTTAGTTTTGCACTCCGTCCGTCCGTCTGTCAGTCCGTCCGTCTGTCCATCTGTCCGTCAGTCCGGCAATTCAGTTTTCCGGACTTTTTTTCTAAACGCTGGTACATATTGAGCTGAGTTTTGGTGTGCAAGTCACCCACCATGACTTACAGATCAAGTTTGACTTTCGTTCCGGTCCACTGGTTTTTCACGGATTTACGGGCCTTGGACTTACAAAATTTCACTGATAAATCAGTTTTCCGGACTTTTTTCCTAAACGCTGGTAGTTATTGATCTCAGATTTGCTGTGTAACTCAACCACCATGACTTACAGATCAAGTTTGACTTTCGTTCCAGTCCGCTGGTTTTTCACGGATTTACGGGCCTTGCACTTACAAAATTTCACTGATAAATCAGTTTTCCGGACTTTTTTTTCTAAATGCTGGTAGATATTCACCTGACTTTTGCTGTGTAAGTCAACCACCATTAATTACAGATCAAGTTTGAATTTCGTCCCGCTCCACTGCTTTTTCACTGATTTACGGGCCTTGGACTTACAAAATTTCACTGATAAAACATTTTTCCGTACTTTTTTTCTAAACGCTGCTACATATAGAGCTGATTTTTGGTGTGTACATCAACCACCATGACTTACAGATCAAGTTCCAGTTTCGTCCCGCTCCACTGCTTTTTGACGCATTTACAGGCCTTGGACTTTAAAAATTTCACTGACATGCCAGCGATACATACGGCCGGTAGGGGACTATGTATTGCTATGCAATACTATCAGAATGCTTGTTCAACTTAATTTTTCACTGAAAGTCAAGCACTTGCAGCCGAATGTTGGCACCTGCATGTGGTGGTCTTGTTTAAATGGACTGATAACATCTACATAACTTATTTAACCCTTTACCATGACTTTTAACGACCCTATGGAAGAAGTCTTTTGAAAACATTGTGGGAAAAGGAGAAATTGCTGGTAACCAGCACCCCCCCCCAACAATGTTTTCTGCTGGTACAAAAACAAGTTTCAATTTTTGAATTATGTTAAATTGTCGTCTACAAATACTTTCATTTTTGAAAATTTTATTGTTTGGTAAAGAGTTAACCCTTTCCCAAACAAGTCCTGCAGTACAAGTCTTTTGAAAACACTGTGGGAAAAGGAGAAATTGCTCGTAACGAGCAATTTCTCCTTTTCCCACAGTGTTTTCTACCCATTTTGAGACCTTTCTGCTATTTTCATCAAATTTAAAATTGATGTCTGCAAACTCTTTCAATTTGGACCAGTCCAAAATTTGTTGTTGGGAAAGGATTAAAATGCTTTATAGTGCAAACTTACCTATTACTGATCTTGCATGACTCTGGGTACACATAAATTCTTTTCAAGGCCACAAAATTTTAGACTTGTCTGTATAATTATGATAAATGAATTGTGGCTCAAATCAAGGAATTAGTCTTTGGGAGACTAGAAAATTTTGCAGGAGAAAATGCTGACTTTGAAAGGGTAGAAAACATTGTAGGAAAAAAAATCAGATGCTTTCCTTAATTAGTAGAAATCATTGTTCATTTTTGGAAAAAGAGAACATGGTGCTTACCAGTATTCTATTTCCCACAATGTTTCCAGAACATTTCTTTCCTGAGGCCAAAAAAAGAAATCATTTGGTGAGGGGTTAGGGCTGCTGACATTCTGATACCTTACCTAATATCTGTGAATGACTTGATATTTTTGTTACCATGGCAATACTTTTAGAGATGATAATGACTTGATGTATCGACAGTGTCACATAGGCTGAAATAAGACTATCATCATCATCACCATCATGATTGACTCAAACCAGTTATCATGCAGTCATGACTTTACATCATTCTGTGCACCAGTCAGGGTTTGAAATTACCTCTTTTGATGACAGAGGAGTAAATTGTCTGAGTAAATTGTCTGTCACAATTACCTGGTATGAAGTGTAGTCACCGCACACTGTACCAAACAACAAAATCTTCAGACTTGTCTGAATTGGAGGTATTTGCAGTCGACAAAATGAATGTGACTCAGAAACTGAAATTTGTTTTTGGAAGGGTAGAAAACATTGTGGGAAAGGGGAGAAAATGCTGGTTACCAGCATTTTCTTCTTTTCCCACAATTTTTTCAAAAACCATTTTTATCAAGATTGTTAACCCTTTACCAAACGACAAAATTTTACACTGGTCCAAATTGAAAGCATTTGCAGATGACAAAATAAATGTTATTAAAAATTGAAGTGTGTTTTGGGAAGGGTAGAAAACATTGTGGGAAAAGGAGAAAATGCTGGTTTTTCTCCTTTTCCCACAATGTTTTCCAAAGGCTTCTTTCTCAGGGTCGTTAAAAGTCGGGATTGTGCGGTAAAAGGTTAAAAGTTGGGATTGTATGGTCAAGGGTTAAAGGCTTACCAGTTAGAATTACATTATTACAAAATAGCCTTCTTATGAAGCAAGATGATTGTATTTTTCAATCTTTACCAAACAATTTCATGGTTTTATGACCCTGAGAAAGACAGCTTTTGACCCCCAAAATGGATAAAATGTCATTAAGCAGCATTTTCTACCCTTTCACTGACAAATTCCATTATTTGAGGCACGTTGTATTTTTTTTTTCTGCAATTGCTTTCAATTTAGACAATTCCAGAATTTTGTCATTTGGCAAAGATTTACAGGTGTAATGCACATAATTATGTTTTGAGCATGTGCACTCTCCATCAAAGTTCGTTGAGGGAGTTTTATGTCTCCCAAAAAAATAGCTCTAGTTGCATTTAACCTTTAACCCTTTACCACACAATCCCGTCTTTTAACGTCCTTGTGAAAGAATCCTTTTGAAAACATTGTGGGAAAAGGAGAGAATGCTGGTAACCAGCATTTTCTCCTTTTTCCACAACATTTTCTACCCTCCCTAAACAAATTGTAATTTTTCAGTCATGTTGTTGTCTCCAAACGCTCTTAATTTAGGCTAGTCTAAAATTTTGTCGTATGGTAAAGAGTTAATTTGACCAAAGGAACAATTTTGGACTCATTTTAATCCAAAGCATTTACAGATGAGATAAGATTTGGTTCAAATAGTAGGATTTGCCTTTGAAAAGGTGAAAAATTTGTGGGAAAATTAGGAAATGCGAGTACTGGTTACATGCATTTTCTCTTTGGTTTATGTAGCCCACTAAGGCTAAAGGTGTTCGTTTGGTTGTGTGACCCTCTATGGCTGAAAATGTTGATTTGGTTTATTTGGCCCTTTAAGAATAAATACTTCTTTTGTCTCTTTTTCAGGGGTTTGGGTAAGCAGGGGTACCAGTGTCAAGGTGAGTATATTACATTGTAATGCTAACATGATACGGGTAAATTGTGGTATTTGTTTACCAATGCTGGTTCATTGAATATATAAACACAGGTCTTAACTCTTTACCAGACGACAAAATTTTGGACTGGACCAAATTGAAAGCATTTGCAGATGACATAATAAATATGGCTCGGAACATAATAAATGTGGCTCAAATGGTGCAGATTTTCTTTTGGAAGGGTAGAAAACATTGTGGAAAAGGTTAACTCTTTACTGAACAACAAAATTTAAGACAGTTTCAGATTGAAAGCATTTACAGTGTATGATTTAAATGTAGCTGGAATTACGAGATTTAGCTGTAAAAGAGTAGAAAATGTAGTGAGAAAAAGAGACAATGTTGGATACCAGCATTTGCTCCTTTCCCCACAATGTTTTCAGAAGCTCTCTTTCTCAGGTTTGTTAAAACTCTGGGTTTTGTAGTAAAGGATCAATAACCCTGAGTTTGTAAGGAAGTTTTTAGCTCACCTGAGCACGAAGTGCTCATGGTGAGCTATTGTGATCGTGCTGTGTCCGTCGTGCGTCGTTCGTCATCCGTCGTCAACTTTTTACCTTGTGTACGCTCTAGAGGCCACATTTTCAGTCCAATCCTCATGAAACTTGGTCAGAATGTTTGTCTTGATAAAATCTCGGACGAGTTCGAAATTGGGTCATGTGAGGTCAAAAACTAGGTCACTAGGTCAAATCTTAGAAAAACCTTGTGTACGCTCTAGAGGCCACATTTTCAGTCAGATACTTGTGAAATTTGGTCAGAATGTTTGTCTTGATAAAATCTCGGACGAGTTCGAAATTGGGTCATGTGGGGTCAAAAACTAGGTCACTAGGTCAAATCTTAGAAAAACCTTGTGTACGCTCTAGAGGCCACATTTTCAGTCCAATCCTCATGAAACTTGGTCAGAATGTTTGTCTTGATAAAATCTCAGACAAGTTTGAAATTGGGTCGTATGGGGTCAAAAACTAGGTCACTAGGTCAAATCTTAGTAAAACCTTGTGTAAACTATAGAGGCCACATTTTCAGTCCAATACTCTTGAAAAATGGTCAGAATGTTTGTCTTGATTATATCTTGGAATAGTACGAAAAAGTGCCATGTTGGGTCAAAAACTAGGTCACTAGGTCAAATCTTAGAAAAACCTTGTGTACGCTCTGGAGGCCACAGTTTCAGTCCGATCCTCATGAAACATGGTCAGAATGTTTGTCTTGATAAAATCTCAGATGAGTTCGAAATTGGGTCATGTGGGGTCAAAAACTAGGTCACTAGGTCAAATCTTAGTAAAACCTTGTGTACGCTCTGGAGGCCACATTTTTAGTCAGATACTTGTGAAACTTGGTCAGAATGTTTGTCTTGATAAAATCTCAGACGAGTTCCAAATTGGGTCATGTGGGGTCAAAAACTAGGTCACTAGGTCAAATCTTAGAAAAACCTTGTGTATGCTCTAGAGGCCACATTTTCAGTCCAATCCTCATGAAACTTGGTCAGAATGTTTGTCTTGATAAAATCTCAGACAAGTTTGAAATTGGGTCGTATGGGGTCAAAAACTAGGTCACTAGGTCAAATCTTAGAAAAACCTTGTATACACTATAGAGGCCACATTTTCAGTCCAATACTCTTGAAAAATGGTCAGAATGTTTCTCTTGATTATATCTTGAAATAGTACGAAAAAGTGCCATGTTGGGTCAAAAACTAGGTCACCAGGTCAAATCTAAGAAAAACGTTGTGTATGCTCTAGAGGCCATATTTTCTGTCCAGTACTCTTGAAAGTTGGTCAGAGTGTTTGCCTTGATAATATCTCTGACTAGTTTGAAAATAGGTCATGTCGGATGAAAAACTAGGTCACTAGGTCAAATCTTAGAAAAACCTTGGATAAGCTCCAGAAGCCACATTTTCTGTCTGATACTCTTGAAAGTTGGTCAGAATGTTTGTCTCGATGATATCTCAGTCGAATTTGAAAATGGGTCATGTTGGGTCAAAAACTAGGTCACCTGGTCAAATCTTAGAAAAACCATGTGTACACTGTTGTGGCCACATTTTTTGTTCAATACTCTTTTAAAGTTGCTCAGAATGTTTGCCTTGGTAATGTGTTGGATGAGTTTGAAAATGGGTCATGTTGGGTCAAAATCTAGGTCACTAGGTCAGATCTTAGAAAAACCTTGTGTATGTTGTAGAGGCCACATTTTCAGTCCAATACTCTTGAAATTTGGTAAGAATGTTTGTCCTGATGATATCTTGGACCAGTTTGAAAATGTGTCATGTTGGCTGAAAAACTAGGTCACTAGGTCAAATCTTAGAAAAACCTAGTTTACGAATGACTCTCAGAAAGAAGCCTTTTGAAAACACTGTTTGAAAATGAGAAAATGCTGGTATCCAGCATTTTTTCCCTTTTTCACAATGTTTTCTACCCCTTTGAGAGACCAATTCCACAGCTTGATCCACATATTATCTGTTTTATGCAGAAGGTTCAGACTGATGAGTTTAAAATTTTATTGTTTGGTAATACATATATCTCACAAGACGTTGGAAATTGGTTGTGCTTGGTCAAAAGGCTCAGGTGAGCGACTCCAGGGCCATCATGGCCCTCTTGTTTGAAAATATGTGGAAAAAAGGCAAAAATGCTGGTGAACTTTTCCCACGAAATTTTCTACCTTCTGCAGGATTGAAGACAAATCCCATGAAAACATTTAATTTGTCATCTGCAAATGCTTTCAATTCAGACAAATGTAAAATTTTGTCGCTGGTGAAGAATTGAGAACAAAAAACCATGTGTATAAGATACAAAGTTACAATATACATGTACTTTAACCCCTTTACCAGACGACAAAATTTCAGCCTTGTCCAAATCGAAAGCATTTCTAAACGACAATTTCAGTGTGGCTCTAATGGTGCAATTTTTGTTTGATAGGGTAGAAAACATTGTGGGAAAAGGAGAAAATGCTGGTTACCAACATTTTCTCCTTTTCCCACAATGTTTTCAAAAGGCTTCTTTCCCAGGGTTGTTAAAAGTCCGGATTGTGTGGTAAAGGGTTAAACTTTTACCAGATGACCAAATCTTTAACTAGACCAAATTGAAAGGCTGTGAAGACGGCAAAAGACATGTAGCTCAAAGAATGATTTCTGTCTTTGATAGGGTAGAAAACATTAGGGGAAAAGTCAAAATGCTGGTTACCAGCACTTTCTCCTCTTCTCACAGTGTTTTAAAAATCCATATTTGTTCAGGGTTGTTGTATGGTAAAAGGTTAAAGTCTTTACCAGTTGACATTATTATTTGGACTTCTCAAAATTGAAAATATTTGCAATTAAATTATGAATGGGATGTAACTCTTTACCAAACAACAAAATTATAGACTGGCCCAAATTGAAAGCATTAGCAGACGCCAATTTAGCCCTTTATCACACAATCCCGAGTTTTAACAACCCCAAGAAAGAAGCCTTTTGAAAACATTGTGGGAAAAGAAGAAAATTCTGGTAAACAGCATTTTCTTCTTTTCCCACAGTGTTTTCTGTCCTTTAAGAGACAAATGTTATGTTTTGAGCTACATTTAAAATGTCGTCCGCAAATGCTCTCAGCTTGGATTAGTCTACATTTTTGTCATGTGGTTAAGAGTTAAATGTTTGTCATATGATAGAATTTGACTTTGATAGGTTAGAAAACATTGTGGGAAAAGGAGAAAATGCTGGTTACCAGCATTTTCTCCTTTTCCCACAATGTTTTCAAAAGGCTTTTTTCTGAGGGTCATTGAAAGTCTGGACTGTGTGGTAAAGGGTTAAATGATTTGATTTTTCTCAGGGAGGTCAGAAGACATTGTGGGAAAAGAAGAAAATGCTGGATATCAGCATTTTCTGTTTTTTTCCCACAATGTTTTCAAAAACAGTCTTCTTCAGGGTCATTAAAACTTGGGATTGTGTTCTAAAGTTCAACTCGGACAATATTTTAGACTTGTCAATATTGAAAGTAATTGCAGACATCATATTGGATGTGATTTAAGTTGTTGGATTTTTTCTCTTGGAGTTCAGATAACAGCATGGGTAAAGTCCTTTTACTACATTGTTTTCAAAAGCATTCTACCTCTGGGCTATTACAGTAAAACTTGTTTTTGTGAGGTAAATGGATAATAGTATCACATAAAATGCTTGTCCCTCATCTGTAGTGGCTTATGTGGTGGTACAAATAGACAGTCTTGATCAAGATCAGATTGCAAAAGAATATGCTATTTGATCTTGAATCTTTACCGTTGGATCTTGAAGAATCTATACTTGTTTTGAGATAATCTGGAAGCAGTATTGACATTGCACTACAGTATTTTTGTGGCATTTGTTGAAGACAGTGCCACTATGAGTTCAATACGGCATTTTGAAAATCATGTATCGTAGTTTGTGCAAAACCAAAGGAAATAAACCCAATTAAAATCAATTTTTCTGAGACATATAAGTGTTTTGATTGCACTCAGATATGAAATTGAAAATGGCGTATTACAATAAATTTAATTTGGCCATCGATCGTGGAAATACTTCCTTTTTATCAAAAATAGCTTGATCTGCTATGGCCTTCTGTAGTGGCGTAATGATACACACATACCATGCTTGTTCGTCCCAAAACCAGTTCATTCCTGGACTTATTTGTCCCAGGGCTTCTTCGCCTAGACTTGTTTGCCCCACAAGATTGCACTCTTCTCTATTAGATTTTGCATGACTATATAGTAGGTTGACTTTCAAGCGAATATTTTGAAACTATTTCTGTTGTTTATTTTTCAAATTATTAATTCCACACCATGGCTCCCTTGACAAATGCCACACCAGTGTTTTCAGCACTTTGATTGAGTCTTTTTTATGGGCTTAAAATGTATGTTTATGTGACACCCTCAACTCTTTACCTAACATCAACATCTTTGACTTGTCTTGAGCATTTGCAGAAGACAACAGTGTTTACCAGCATTTTCTCCTTTTACCACAATGTTTTCAAAAAACCTTCTACAGGGTTAAAAGATGTGATGGTGTGGTAAAGTGTTAAAGTTATTGTCATTTCTTTTTGATTGTAGTGTGTACGTGTGTTGTCCATAAGAGATGTCATCAGCGTGTTGTAACTAAATGCCCTGGAATCAAAGATACTGCCGAGGATTCAGGGGAGGTAAGTAAAGCACCTACCGTTATATGATTTCATCTACATTAAGGATTTGTTTCACAACCACCCTTGGTTTCAGTCTAACATAACTCTCATAAATCTTTGTATCTAAAATATTTTTGACATAAACAAATAGTGATGTGATTAGTGTAAGCTCTTTAATCATAATGCCTCATTTCTAAAATATTGTTGACCTGTATCCAGTATTTTCTCCCCCCCCCCCCCACCATGCTCTGGCAAAAGGGGGCTTAATGCATCTCTGTGATCCATTATACCGAGCAAGTCATTGCATATTTGTGGATCTATAAAATCCATTTTGTATAACAACTACTGATTCTTGGGGTACACTGGTGCTTTGACATGCAGAAAATTGACCAACAGTGAAGTGTTTATGCCCAGGCCAGCCTGCAGTCCGCGCAAGCTGACCTGAGTCAATACTTTTCGAAGATGCATTAAGCCCCCTTTTCACAGAGTGTAGCTCATATACATTTTTCATTAACAAATTCTATTCTTTGAACCAAATTTAATTGGTTCTCAGCAAATACTTTCAATTTGGATAGGTATGAAATTTTTGCTTTGGTAAAGGGTTATCTTTGGTAATACGGCATTTATAAATTCTCTTTTTATGTCCATATTGTAGAACAAATAAATTGGTATTTTCAGACTGCAAGATTCAACATAAATGTTCCACATCGATTTTCTGTGCACAATTGTAAGAGGCCAACATTTTGTGACCACTGTGGTTCCCTGCTCTATGGTCTTATTAGACAAGGATTACAGTGTGAAGGTAACCAGACCAGACATTTTTCTTCGTTTAAGGCTTTGCTCAGTTATGGATGTTTTGAACAGCGTAAAACATGTAGGCTAATCTTGAAATTACATTGTCTAATTTTTATGTACATTTAAACAAATTTAAAAATGGAATATTTCCATGGCTTATTTATTAGCTCAGCTGTTTTCCAAGAAAACATCGAGGTATTGTTACAGCCCTGGTGTTGTTGTTGGTGGTTTGGCCCAAAAAGTTTGACATTTTGTATCTTTGTCATTCCTGAAGATATTTACCTCAAATTTGGACAAATTGTTACTAAAAAGGGAAACCATACAACAAAGGCCTGTTACCATCAAAGTATTTTTGACACAGTAATGCCCCTTTTTTTATTTGAAATTTTAGTTGAAAATCGAGCAACTGCAGCCGAGAGTTGGCATCTGCTTGGGGTGCTCTTGTTTCTGTTTGTATTGAAGCCTAAATTAAATTTGGCTTGATTCCCAAGAATAGATTTAAAGAAATTCCACTTTCCAATTATTTTTCTTTTTCTTTGTTTGTTAAATTCAACATGCATATGTATCACGTCTTAATGCAGTCACCTTGACTGGCATGGGTTCAAGCCAAGACCAAATCCATAAGATTTTTAGCTCCACTGGCCTAAAGCCAGAAAGTTTATCTCGTGACCCGGTGTCTGTTGTGTGCCCATCCTGGTGTCTGTCTGTTTTTGTGTGCTTGTGTTAACTTTTATTTCAAACATCTCAGAAACTATGAATTTTGATGAGACTTCTCAGAAATGATCCTGCTATGGCCTTCTTCAGAATTTCTTCAAAGAATTTGATTGCAATAAAAACTCTTGTTGCCATGGCAACAAAAGCCGAAAAATATAGAAATTCTTTCAAGATCTTCTTGTCTGAAACTGTAAGGCC
Organism: Tridacna gigas; assembly: GCA_945859785.2. Lineage (NCBI taxonomy): Eukaryota > Metazoa > Mollusca > Bivalvia > Cardiida > Cardiidae > Tridacna > Tridacna gigas. Next base: position 8,116,762 of record OX244029.2, on the reverse strand, counting down.
TGGGGCCACCAAATTTTGCACCTAGCTCTACCTAATAGACCTCTGCCAAGATTCTTCAAATTGTAGCCCTGGGGTCAAAATTGGCATTGCCCCAGGGGTCACAAGTTTACATTGGGCTCTAAAGTGAAACTTAAGCATCTTCTTGTTCCTAAGTCATAAAGCATAGGGCTACTAAATTTTGCCTGTAGCTTCATCTAGTTGACCCCCACTTAGATTATTCATTTTATAGCCATGTGGTCAAAATTTGCCCCACCTCAGGGATCACAAGTTTTACACAGACTTATACAGTGACAACTTCAAAAATCTTTTTGATCGCAACTGTATGGCCTAGGGCTACTAAATTTAGCATGCTGCTTTATATAGTAAGCCTCTTCCAAGATTGTCCCATTTATTGACCTTGGATCAACATTGGCCTCATCCAGGGGGTTGCAAGTTTTACATGTGCTTATAAACTGAAAACTGAAAGAATTGTCTGGTTCCTAACCATAAGGTCTAGGCATACCAAATTTTGCATATAGCTTCATCTAGTGGACCTGTAAAAGATTGTTGAAACTATAGCCCTGAGGGTAACACATTTTACTAAGGTTAAATAGTGAAAGCTTTAAACATGTTCTTATAGTACATGAAGTCACTATGACTAAAGCTCATATGTGTACTGATCAAGGGAAATAGTGCCTATTATAACATATATAGTTTGTTACTACATGTATTTATGTCTCTTGATTATCAAACTGTACTATCACCAGATTGGTGTCAGATATTCAAGTTTTTTGGAAGGAAAGTGTTTAGTTTGCAATTAGAGTGATTTATTTTGATGTTAATAGTTATTCTCAGATGAGTTTGATATTTAGTGTAAAGTAAGATTTCTATCATTCACTTTTTTTATTCCAGGACTTTACCATTCATGCCATCGAAAAATGTTTTCTGCTTCTCAGATTTGGAAATCTTCTTGTCAAAGCACTCTTTGTTAGAGCTCATTGATATTTGATATGAATGATACTTGATTAGACATGCTCGTATTCATTGACAAAATCTATACATTTGCAAAAGATATGCCTTTTTATTTTTTTTTTGGGGGGGGGGGGGGGGAGGATATTTTTTTCTATGAAAGTCTATTGCCATACAGACTTCCTACTTTTCATTTATGGCTGTCAGTTTATGTCTCTGTCAGTGCCAATTAAGTGCATGATACATCTATTTAAAAGGCAGTGGAGCGATACAGGGCTATCATGGCCATCTTGTTTTGTGGTTTTTTTTTTCACCATACATGATCAATAAATTTTTCAGAAAATTTGTTGATAAAATACAACTTCAACTCTTTTTTCCAAATTTGCTAAAAAGGATGAAAGTCTTCCAAGTCTATTTTACTTACATGTGCATGAGGGTTGGATTTTAAACTCCGCTATGACAGAATGTTCAGTTTGGCCGAGAGCGGATAGCTTTTCAGAAAACTGATGATAGATTGTTCCCTTCACATAAAGATATATTGGTCAGTACCTACCAGCAGAGCATTTTAGGCCCTCACAGGCCTCGTTTCATTCAACGATTACTGTCTAATTTTAGTTTGCAAGATGAATGTTCATAAAAGATGCCAGAAGAATGTTGCCAATAATTGTGGTATCAACACCAGGGACATGGCACAGATACTGCAAGAAATGGGTATAACAACAGATAAACTCACACAGAAAGGAAGGAAAAAGGTATACAAACCTCTTTTGTAGTTTGGTTAAGTCTTTACCTCACGGCAAAATTTTAGACCAGTCCAAATTGAAAGCTTTAGCAGACGACAAAATAAATGTTACTCTAGAATTAAAATATGTTTTGGGAAGAGTAGAAATCATTATGGGAAAAGGAGAAAATGTTGGATATCAGCATTTTCTCCTTTTCCTACAATGTTTTCAAAAGGCTTTTTCCTCAGGGTCATTAAAAGTCGGAATTGTGTGGTAAAGGGTTAAGTCTTGACTCTTTACCACACAATCACGACTTTTAATGACCCTAAGAAAAAAAAAGCCTTTAAAAACATCGTGGGAAAAGGAGAAAATGCTTGTGACCAGCATTTTCTCCTTTTTCCACAGTGTTTTCTACACTTCCAAAGACAAATTTCAATTTTTGAGTCACATTTATTTTGTTGTCTGCAAAGGCTTTCAATTTGGACTTGGCTGAAATTTTGTTGCTTGGTAAAGCGTTAACCCTTTACCACACAATCCCGACTTTTAACGACCCTGAAAAAGAAAGCCTTTGAAAACATTGTGGGAAAAGGAGAAAATGCTGGTGACCAGCATTTTCACCTATTCCCACAATGTTTTCTCCCCTTCCCAAATCAAAGTTCTATTTTTGAGTCATCTTTATTTTGTCGTCTGCAAATGCTTTCAATTTGGACAAGTCTAAAATTTTCTCGTTTGGTAAAGAGTTAACTAATGCATTTTATCAATGCTCTGGGAAAAGGAGGTTTAATGCATCTCCGTGATGCATTAACTCTTTACCACACGATCCCGACTTTTAACGACCCTAAGGGAAACGCCTTTTGAAAACATTGTGGGAAAAGGAGAATATGCTGGTAACCAGCATTTTCGCCTTTTCCCACAATGTTTTCTACCCTATCAGAGACAGAAATTGTCATTTTAGTAACACTTAATTTGTCGTCTGCAAATGCTTTGAATTTGGTCCAGTTAAAAAAATTGTTGTTTGGTAAAGAATTAATTATACCAAGTAAGTCATCACATAACTATGGTTATTTCATGCTTTTCGGTAGTTTATCGAGAAATAATGGTGGATTGTGGTTTGATATTTCGTGGTTATGACCAGTGAAAATACCTGTTTTATATTTTCTAACTCTTCAAATGAAGGCAGAAAAAGTAGTTACCGCGCATCAGTTACCTAGGTAATCAGCATGTGCCATTCAAATGGAGGGAAATATGATGTGATTCATGCTATATTTCTCGTGCTTCGCGTAATATTGTTGTGCGTTGTTATGTGAGAGGGGTACGCCACGGGGAATTACCAAAAACAACTGTACTGGATTTTAGTGAAAGTTTCTACAAAATAGGAGTTAGATGAAATAAATAGAATATTTGGTTCTTTTGATGAAAGATCAAAATTTATTTCATCTCTTGCACATCATTGGTAATATTTTCACTCATGGTTGCACCACTCGTGAAAATATTACCAATGATGTTCACTCGATGAAATAAATTTCGATCTTTCACCAAAAAACCCAAATATCCTCTATATCCCTAAAATTCCTTCTGTTAAACAACCAAATGAATCATGAGGTACGCTGGTCCTTTGACATGCAGGAAATTTGCCAGTTGTAAAAAGTTTTGACCCAGGTCAGCTTGAGCAGACAGCAGGCAGACTTGGATTGATACTTTTCGCAGATGCATTAAGCCCCCTTTTCAAAGGGCATGGCTCAAATACTAAACCTTTTTTTCAAACTATCAGGTATTTGTACAGCTCTTTGGGAGAAGGCTTTTGAAGAAGGCTTTTGAAAACATTGTGGGTAACATTGTGGGTAACCCACCATTTTTTGTACTCTTTTTCAAAGACAAATTCAATTATATGTGACCTTTGTTTGATTTGTCATATGCAAAGTGATTTTAATATTGAAGAGTCTAAAATTTTGTTGTATGAAAAGAGTCGATCCTCATTTATCCGGACACTTATGTTTCACATGAACGTTTCTGGATAAGCCGCATTTCCAGATCAACGAACTGGGATTGCCATGGCTCCCATGTTGGAATACCCTCGATGTTGATAAGGGACACAGTGCATTGTAAGAATTACAGAAGCATGTTTTACACAAGCACTTGTATACATGTCTGTATTGCTCCTGCGATTGTGCAGATGTACGAAATAAATTGTGTCCTAAATTTGCATTTTGCCTTTTTGTCATTTGTATGTTTTTGTACATGATTTTCCCCTTGTACCTAATTACATGCACATTCATACCTATTGTGCAAACAGGTGCGCTTATAAAGCTTGACACATTATGCCTTTTTGAAACACCATGAAAAGGGCAAAACAAAAAGAAAGCACAACATACACACTTTTTTAAATGTTCATGATGTGTTGCCGAATTTCTGCGATAGTTTTTTTTTTTTTTTTTTTTTATGGCCTTTTTTGTACAGACAAACGTCTTTTTCCACGGAAGTCGAAACTTCAACTCGTCGTCTTTTGCTGGTTGGTGTAGACATTCCGTTGACTTCAAATAATCGTACTTTCAAAGTGGTGAAATGATAACGAGTAATTGATAATATTGATTGCCAGTTGACTTGACATGAAAGATATGCACATTTTTAATCATCTTTATATTTTTTTAAAGACCTAACGGAATTTATCATGGTTGGCGGCCTTTTTGTGTGTACTTTGTGGAACGTAAAGATCTCGAGTAATACATGAGTCTTGGACTTTCTTTATTCTTAAGGTTAAGAGTTTAAATTGAAAATATTTGTGTTGGAAATGAAGGATTATTGAATATGCAAGCAGCAGGTATGTTCAAATTTCGGTTTCGTCTTCAATTTGTGAAAGACGAGTTTAAACATGCCCACAAAATCTTTGCGGAGATTTCAACTACTTTCTTAGGGATCGTCACTGTAATCAAGTAGATCTAGTAATAATTAAACAACAAAAGGGTGGAATTGTCACTTCAGTACTGTGGGTATGGATAATTGATATTTATCAATGGCGCGAGATAGTCATTTTTTAGTTTTCAAAAACACTTCTAATGAACAAGTGTGTTTTCAAAACGTGTGAAAACCGTCTGCGACAAATGATACTAGACTGATACCTGTGTTATTCACGATGCACCAGTCTGAAATCGCTCGAATTAGACTGTTTTTATGATATTTATGACAATGTGGCACCGGGGAAAATAATTAGTCTAAATTGTGCTATACACAGTCAGGCCACGTCCCGTTTATAAGATAAGGTTTGCACTGTTTTTTAATCCTTCATTCTTAATTTTTTCATTCTGGTTCTGGAACGCGGATTTCTGGATTAAAAAGTAAAATTTGTACAGAAAATAACGGTTCCCTAATGTTTTTGTCCGGATCCAGAGATTTCCGGAATTATGAAGCCCAGATAAACAAGGCTCGACTGTATATTGGATACAGGATTTGAGATGGTTTGATTGGAGTTGATTGCCTCGGAGTGGCCATGGGCAAAACTCAGGATTGTGTGGTAAAGGGTTAAATATTTCATATTTATTTCCCTTTACAGCCCTCTATAAGTGAGAATGACAAACAAACACCTCCTACCAATGACTTTCCAGGCATGATACCTGTTATTCCTGGTAAGTTTATAGAAGGCTAGAAGTGGTGGTATATTGGTTATTTGTTTCCTTGTTTTTTGGTATGTATTCTAACGCCATTTTCAGCCTTATTTCAGTTATATCGTGGTAGCCAGTGCACCTATCCATGCTTTCCTAGAGTTTCTTTTAACAGTACTATGCATAAAATTCTTCCCAAGGCACTGTCTGCTTTCTCACATTACCATTGTCGAAACAATGGTGAGTAGTGAGAGAGGAGTGAATCCTGTTGCAATGACTATCATCAATCTGTGGAAAGAAATTGGCCAATCTGCTGATTGGATCCAGCAAACCCACTGGTTTGGAGCCCTCTACATAACTGACCGAGCTACCAAGCTAGGCTTGTATGTTGGTTAGAACAGGGTCTGTATTCATCAACCATAAGAATATTCTTAGTCTTATTCTCCAAGATTTTCTACATTTGAAAGTAACACAACTCCTGATTGGCTAAACCAAATGGTTTAGCCAATCAGGAGTTGTGTTACTTTCAAATGTAGAAATTTCTGGAGGACAAGCCAAAGAACGTTTTTAAGAACGGTTGGTAAATATGGACCCCGGTGAATGGACTTGACTGATGCTACTGGAATATTTGTTGGAAGGAAAGATGAAATATGCAAATTATGATGTAAAGGACAGGGAAAATCTGGTGAAACTGGAATCATATTTGAGGAGAGAAACTGAAAACTTTCTCACTAAAGCGATGTGGGTCGGAAATGGCAAAGACTAAAATCAGCTTAGGCTGGATAGTTGTAAAATGAAGTTATGTTTGGTGAGACTTGTGAAAACTTAATTCTTGTTAGGTGGGATGAATGAAACTGGGGGGGACTACATTAAAATCAGGACAGATTGATATGAAATCATATTGGATATGGCCAATAGAATTAGAATTATGTTGGATGGAACTTTTGAAAGCTGCAGTCGTGTTGGTTAAAGCCCCAATAGCTGCCAAAAGTAAATAAAATAGATGTTTAAATGCATTTGAATTTGAATCATACTTTAAAAAGTATGGAAATTATTGTAAAGATGACAATCTGTTGATGTACTGTAGGTCCAAGTTAATCAAAAGATTAAGGTCTTGTCTTTACTCTTCTTGTAGATGCAGATGAGGACCAGGCTAGCAGTAAAAATAATTTGTGTGTTGGATCTGGTGACGAACGCGATCCTCGAGCAAGGAGCCCGTCACGGAAAAAAGATAAATACAGCATGCATGATTACAATTTTATAAAAGTTCTAGGCAAAGGATCTTTTGGAAAGGTATGAACTGTACACATATTATATTTTATTGATTTAACCCTTTCCTAAACAAGCCCTGGTTTTCACGTGTTTGCAGAACAAGTCTTTTGAAAACACTGTTGGAACAGGAGAAATTGCTCCTAATGAGCAATTTCTCCTTTTCCCACAGTGTTTTCTACCCTTTTTGAGAACTTTCTGCCATTTTTATCAAATTTAAAATTGTCGTCTGCAAACTCTTTGAATTTGGACCAGTCCAAAATTTGTCGTTTGGGAAAGGGTTTACATACAAGATGAAAGTGTCGTGGCACCACATGCTGCTGCCAGTGCTCAGCTGCGGTCACTGAAAATGTGGCAACTGCAGGCAAGTATTGGCACCTGCATGCGGTGCTCTTGTTTAAATGTATCGCTGGAAAAGGAGATATTTCCAATCAGTAGCAGTTTCTCTTTTTGTCACATTCTTTTCAAAAGACTTTGTTGTCTGCTATTAAAAGAAAATAGTCATTTGGCAATGGTAAAGAGTTAACTCGGAAAGGGACGACAAAATGTTAGACTTGTGGAAATTGAAAACATTTGTAGTTGACATAAAAAATGGTTTAACCCTGTACCGCACAATCCCGACTTTTAAAGACCCTGGGAGAGAAAGCTTTTGAAAACATTATGGGAAAAGGAGAAAATGGTGGTAACCAGCATTTTCTCCTTTTCCCACAATGTTTTCTACTCTTCCCAATACAAATTTTAATTTTCCAGCCACATTCATTTTGTCATCTGCACATGCTTTCAATTTGGACTAGTCTAAAATTGCACATGCTTTCAATTTGGACTAGTCTAAAATTTTGTTGTTTGGTAAAGAGTTAAATGGAAGGATGTAAATTTAATTGATCGATAGATTGATTAAATGGTGTTTTACACCACTTTCAACATTATTTCAGTCATATCGCAGCGACAGCTTACATCTTGATGTATTTCCTGGGTTTCACCAGTACTAGGCTAGGGCTTTGAAGTGTCTTGCCCATGAAAAACCCATAGGATCCATTGAGGCTCAAACCAGGGGCCTTCAGGTGACAAGTCCTACAGTTCACCACTGAGCCATGAAGGATCAGAGGATTTACCTTTTAAAGGATAGAAAAACGTGACAGTGTGGGTAAAGGAGAAAATTGCTGGTTATCATCATTTTCTCCTATACCTACAATATTTCAAAACCTATCAGAGGGTTATAAAACAAGGTCCTGTTTGGTAAAAGGTCAGTCTTAAGAGTCTTTGTAAGATTGTAACCTATGATTTCCAGGTGATGTTAGCGGAAAGAAAAGGGACAGAGGAGGTATATGCAGTTAAAGTGTTAAAAAAAGATGTCATAATACAGGATGACGATGTCGATTGCACAATGACGGAAAAAAGAATTCTTGCGCTTTCAGCAAAACATCCATTTTTAACAGCACTTCATTCCTGTTTCCAAACAAAGGTATGTGTATAGACTGAAATGTCTTGAATGTAATAACCTAGAGAGATTTTTGTACTCACTGTTGATATTCTTTGAAAATTTTAATCCTAAACCCTTTACCACACAATCTCGACTTTTAACGACCCTGCGGAAAAAGGCTTTTCCCACAGTGTTTTCTACCTTATAAAGGACAAATTTTGTCATTTGGGCCACCTTTAATTTGTCGTCTGCAAGTGCTTTCTTTTTGGACCAGTCTAAAATTTTGTTGTTCGGTAAAGAGTTAAAGTGCAGATGAAACCCAGGGAACATTTTTAGTTTGGAATAAGAATCAAATAATGGCAATATTGCCCTTCCCTTTTGCCTAGTGTTTCAGCAAAGCAGACAGTGTAGAACAAAGATCAGACTGCACATTTTGTGCAGTCTGATCTTGATCTACACTGGCTGCAAAGGCAGCTATAGTAGTGAAAGGTTCTTTAAGGGTTAAAAAAATCTCCTTGAGTAACTCTCAGCTACAGTAAAACCTTGAAAATTGAAAGTCTGGAAGGGACAAGCAAAATGTTTGAATTATCACATGTTGCTCAAATTATCCAAAATGTCTAGAAAAAAAAAATTGTATTCTGTTCAAAATTGGCAATTAAAGTATACTTCACCGAGCAGTTTTCCTTTTTTCAAAATATTCGCAGTTAATCATATCTAGAGAGTCATTTTCTGTGAAAGCTTTTGTTTTGATTATATGAATTCATGGACTTTATGTGAAATAATTATCCCAGCAGAAAGGAGGGGATGTAGTTTTTGCATTGTCTGTTTGTTCATTTGTACGTCCGTCCAGACAGATATCTTCTAAAATCCTTGATGAAATTTGGTGAAACTTCATGTGTTCCTTATGAAAGTCCTACGATATATTTTTTTTTTTTTTCGCCCACCTGAGCACAATGTGCTCAAGGTGAGCTATTGTGATCGCCTTATGTCCGGCATCCTGTGTCCATCGTCCGTCAACAATTTCTTTAAACATCTTCTTCTCCTAAACCACTGGGACAGTCTTGATAAAACTTGGCAGGGATATTCCTTAGGTGAAGCTCTACCAAAGTTGTTCAAAGAATTTAATTCCACCCTTAACTCTGGTTGCCATGGCAACAAAAAGGAAAAAAATGCAAAATATTTGAAAATCTTCTTCTCTGAAACTAGAAGGCGCAGAGCTTTGATATTTGGTATGTAGCATCTCTTAGTGGACCTCTACCAAGTTTGTTCATATGATGCCCCTGGGGTCAAAACTGGCCCCGCCCCGGGGTCACAAGCTCGAGCATAGTGACAAAGAAGGAAAACTTCAAAAATCTTCTTCTCTGAAACTTGAAGGCATAGAGCTTTGATATTTGGTATGTAGCATCTCCTAGTGGACCTGTACCAAGTATATTCATATGATGCCCCAGGGGTCAAAACTGGCCCAGCCCCAGGGGTCACAAGTTGGAACATAGGAACAAAGAGGGAAGACTTTATAAATTTCTTTTTCTTTTAAACGGGAAGGTGTAGAGCTTTGATATTTGGTATGTAGCATCTCCTAGTGGACCTCTACCAAGTTTGTTCCAAGGATGCTGCTTGGGTCAAAACTGGCCCAACCCCGAGGGTCACAAGTTTGAACATAGGAACAAAGAAGGAAAACTTTAAAATTCTTCTTTGAAAGTGGAAGGCGTAGAGCTTTGATATTTGGTATGTAGTGATTCTCTTCTAAGTTTGTTTGCCCATCTAAGCACGAGTTCATTGAGTTCAAAATTGGGTCATCTTGGGTCATAAACAAGGTCACTAGGTCAAATTAAAGAAATACCTTGTTGGCACTCTCGAGGCCACATTATTTGCTCAATTGCCTTGAAAATTGGTTAGAAAGTTTGTCTTTATAAAATCTCACATAAGTCTGAATTTGGGTTAACTGGGGTCATAAACTAATGGGTCAAATTAAAGAAATACCTTGTTTGCACTCTTTGCCTTGAAATTTGGCCAGAATGTTTGTCTTGATGAAATATCAGATGAGTTTGGATTTGGATCACCTGGAACCATAAACTAGGTCACTAGGTCAAATTAAAGAAGTACCTTGTGGGCACTCTAGAGGCCACATTATTTGCTCAATTGCCTTGAAAACTGGTCAGAATATTTGTCTTTATAAAATCTCACACGAGTCTGAATTTGGCTCACTTGGTCAAATTAAAGAAATACCTAGTGGGCACTCTAGAGGCCACATTTATTATTCAGTTGATTTGAAAATTGGTTAAAATGTTTCTTTTGATTAAGTCCAAGACAAGTTCAAATTTGGGTCACCTGGGGTCATAATTTAGCTCACTAGGTCAAATTAAAGAAATACCTTTAGGGCACTCTAGAGGCCACATTTTTTGCTCAATTGACTTGAAAATTGGTCAGAATGTTTGTCTTTGTGAAATATGAGTTTGAAATTGGGTCACCTGGGGTCATAAACTAGGTCACTTGGTCAAATTAAAGAAATGCCTTTAAGGCACTCTACTCGGGTGAACGATCCAGGGCCATCATGGCCCTCTTGTTTTAACCCTTTTGATGAATATATTGTAGAGGTGTTTCACATTGATCTCGAACATTGTACTTCAGGATCGATTGTTCTTTGTGATGGAGTATGTCAACGGAGGAGATTTAATGTTCCAAATTCAACGAGCACGCAAGTTTGACGAGCACAGAGCAAGGTTCTACGCTGCTGAAGTAACCTTAGCATTAATGTTCCTCCACAAACACGGTATTATATACAGGTATGGGAGAGATCCAGTATTCAACGATCTTTTTAACCCTTTCCCAAATGACAAATTTTAGCCCCTCCCAAATTGAAAGCATCTCCACACTACAAATTTGAAAGTGGTATAAATGAACTCAAGATTTTTTGACAGGGTAGAAAACATTGTGGGAAAAGGAGAAAATGCTGGTTACCAGCATTTTCTCCTTTTCCCCCAATGTTTTCAAAAGGCCTCTTCCTCAGGGATGTGAAAACAAGGGTTTGTTTGGTAAAGGGTTAAAGAACATTCTTATTCTCAATAATGTTCTAAATTTGAAAGTAATACAATACAATTCTTGACTAGCAAAATCATTTTTAGTCAATCAGAAGTAGCATTAGTTTCCTGATCTGTTGTGTTTAATCTTTACCACACACTCGCGAGGTTTAACCCTTTAACCACACAATGACTACTTTTAACGACCCTGAGAAAGAAGCCTTTTGAAAACATGGAGGAAAAAGGAGAAAATGCTGGTAACTAGCATTTTCTCTTTTTCCACCAATGTTTTCTAATCTACGAAAGACAGTTTTACATGTTTTGAGTTATATTTGTCGTCTGCAAATGCTTTCAATTTGGACAAGTGTAAAATTTTGTTGTTTGGTAAAGAGTTAAAGACCCTAATTTGCTAGTAAATGCTAGTAACCACCATTTTCTGCTTTTTCCACATTGTTTTCTACCTTTTCTAACAAGTCCCATCATTTTAGCTACATTTGATTTGTTGTCTGCAAATGCTCTCAATTCGGACGAGTGTAAAGTTTGGTCGTAAGGTAAAGTTTTAACACTGTACTAGATGACAAAACTTGTCTAGATTGAAAGTATTTGCAGGACACAAATTGGATAGGACTGAAAGGACTGAAGAAATGGTGGGAAGAGGAGAAAATGCTGGTTACCAGCTTAATCTCCTTTCCCCACAAGGTTTTCAAAGCCTTACTTTTTGGGTTCTTTAAAACATGGTATAGTCAGGTAAAGGCTTTAAAACTCTTGTTCTTGTGGGAGCTCTATAGAATTAGTTAGAGGCAGCAGATGAGTACCTCCAATAAAGGTTTCAGTTACAGTTTATGAATAGAGAATTTAAGTAAAAGCACTCTTAACTCTTTACCAAACGACAAAATTTTAGACTGGTCCAAACTAAAAACAGTCGCAGACGACAAAGTAGATGTAACTGAAAAATTGAAATTTGTTTTGGGAAGGGTAGAAAACATTGTGGGGAAAGGAGAAAATGCTGGTTGCCAGCATTTTCTCCTTTTCCCACAGTGTTTTCAAAAAGGCTTCTTTCTCAGGGTTGTTAAAAGTAGGGATTGTGTGGTAAAGGGTTAAGTATATTTTTTGTGAGTAAATATAAAAAGAAAGGCCACTAAATTCCATTGGGTTTAACTCTGCCAAATGATAAATTTTATTGGTGCCCGAATTTCATACATTGTCAGACTATAGAGTAAACGTGACTCAAATATTGAAATTTGTACTTGGATGGGTAGAAAACATTGTGGGTACAGGAGAAAATGTTGGTTACCAGCATTTTCTCCTTTCCCCACACTGTTTTCAAAAGCCTTTCTTCTCCAGGTAGTTAAAACTAGGGATGGTGTGGTAAAAGGTAAAAGATGATAAACAGTAGAAAATATTAACAACTTTGAATGTTATGCTTATGGTAGTCATGGGGAAATTATGAACTTTGATAAAGTGATAATCATTATAGTGTTTTTGTTTTATAAAGGAAACAAAAACTTAATGAATCTTGTTTTCAAACTGAAAGTTCACAAGTTCACTCAGTTCACAGCCTTGGTGGATATATAGACCATTGTTCAAACAATGCCATGCTTTAGCAACTTAACTCTTTACCAAATGACAAAATTTAAGATTACTCCAAATTGAAAGCATTTGCAGACGACAAAATAAATGTGACTGAAAAATTGAAATTAGTTTTAGGACGGGTAGAAAACATTGTGGGAAAAGGAGAAAATGCTGGTTACCAGCATTTTTTCCTTTTCCCACAATGTTTTCAAAAAGCTTCTTTCTCAGGGTCGTTAGAAGTTGGGATTGTGTGGTAAAGAGTTAAAGGAAGAGGGCTTTTGACAACATTGTCAGAAAAGGAGAAAATGCTGGTAACCAACATTTTCTCCTTTTCCCACAATGATTTTTACCATGTCATGAATCGTTTCATTTCAGCCGTGTTTGTTTTCTGCAAAAGTTTTCAATTTGGACAAGTCTAATTTGTTATCTAGTAAACAGTTAACCTTTTAAGTGCCAGTAGTACATGGTAAACTATGCTTAAGTATTTCAACTTGTCTGTGCACTGTCTTAACTCTCTGCCGAGCCCCGTAGCTCAGTCGGTAGCGTACAGGACTTGAGAACAGGAGGTCGCTGGTTCGATCCCTGGCTTGGCCAATTTCTTTCCGAGGATTGATGATAGTCATTGCGACAGGATTCATTCCTCTCCCACCGCTGACCACTGTTTCGATAATGGCTATGTGGGAAAGCAGCCAGTGGCTTGGAAAGATTATTGTGTTGAGTACTGGTAATAGAAATTCCAGAAAAGCATGGATAGGTGCACTGGCCGCCGCGATATAACTGAAATAATGTTGAAAATGGCGTTAAACACCATACAATCAATCAATCAATCAGTCTTAACTCTCTACAATACAATCCTGAGTTTTAACAACCTTGAAGAATGAATCTTCTGAAAACATAGTGGGAAAAAGAGAAAATGCTGGTAACCAGCATTTTCTCCTTTCCCCACAATGTTTTACTCTATCACAAATTCCATGATTTTAGCCACAACTAATCTGTAATCTGCCTATACTTTCAATTTGGACCAGCTCAAAGTTTTGTCGTTCGGTAGATAGTTAATTTACTCAAGGTAAAAGCGAGGGAGCAAATTTGATTAAAAATGAAAGGCTCTGTGCATAATTGCATTGCAGAGAACTATTAGATTTTGCTACAGATAACATGTTTAGCTTGGCTGCTTTCAAAGAAAACATTAAGCCTTTCCCAAACAAGCCCTGGTTTTCACGTGTCTGCAGTACAAGTCTTTTGAAAACACTGTGGGAAAGGGAGAAATTGCTCGTAATGAGCAATTTCTCCTTTTCCCACAGTGTTTTCTACCCTTTTTGAGAACTTTCTGCCATTTTCATCAAATTTAAAATTGTTGTCTGCAAACTCTTTCATTTTGGACCAGTCTAAAATTTATCGTTTGGGAAAGGGTTAAGTCATTGCTGTAGCCCTGTCGTCATCTGTATCATCATTTTCGTGCAAAAAACGCTGACATTTTGCAATATCTCTGTTATCACTGATGATATTTACTTCAAACTTGAACAACTTTTTAACTATCAAAAGGGGAACCCAACAGCAGGGGCAGGTAATCATCAGAGTATTTTTGATACAGTTATGTCCCTTTTAAAACTTATAATTTTTCACTAAAAAACATGCATCCGCAGCCGAGCATTGGCACCAGCATGCCATGCGCTTGTTTGTGTTTTGAAGCAAAACACTTTTGCAAACATTGTGGCAAAATGAGAAAGGTTTGCGGGAGATGATGACATAGATTGATCTTATTGTTTATTTGTTTCTTTTAAGCTATTGACAATTTTGTTTGTTTGTTTCGTTTTTAACACAATTTTCAGCATTATTTAATCATCTCTTTACCACACAGTGCCAAGTTTTAGCAACCTCATTACCAGATATTAAAATGTTTGACAGGATTGAATTGAAAGCATTTGCCAGTGATATATCAAATTAGCTAAAATGATGATTTCTGTCTTTTTATACGTTGTGGGAAAAGGAGAAAATATTGGTAAACTGCCCCTCCCTATCCCAAGCCACAGACTACTATGCTGTTGCATAATTTTAACTACCCTGATCAAACGACAGTGAGTGACATATGCACCTGACTGATTATCACTGTTTTAGGCCAAGCAAGGAAATATTTCTCGCATATTTAGCTTACCCAGTGTTTTATGGCTTAGTATTATATTGAATACTGTGGTATGTTTTACAGGTGATCATTCACTAACTGTTTTAAATTGAACCTGTTGTCAAAATCCGAGTGTAGAAAGTGATGCAATTTCTGATGGGCTAAACAGTTTGGTTTAGAAAATCACAAATTGTGTTACTTTGAAAAAAAGAAAATTTTTGAGAATTAGACTAGTATTGTTTTTAAGAATGGTTAACCCTTTACCAGATGACAAAATTTTAGCCTTGTCCAGATTGAAAGCATTTGCAGACCACAATTTCAATGTGGCTCAAATGGTGCAACTTTTCTTTGTTAGTGCAGAAAACATTGTGGAAAAAGGAGAAAATGCTGGTTAACAGCATTTTCTCCTTTTCCCACAATGTTTTCAAAAGGCTTCTTTCCCAGGGTCGTTAAAAGGTGGCATTGTATGGTAAAGGGTTAATGAATATTGCCACAGATGCTAGCTAAAAAACAAAAGGTGTAACTTACGACACAAAATATCAATACATATCTTGAAGTATTATCCTTTATTTGTGTACAGAGATCTGAAGTTAGATAATATACTGCTAGACAGTGAGGGCCATTGTAAGATAGCAGATTTTGGCATGTGTAAAGAGGGCATGTATGAGGGCAAACTGACACAGACATTTTGTGGGACCCCTGATTATATTGCTCCAGAGGTAAGTTTATTTTATATAGGGGTGGAAATACGCTTTTTGGTCAAATTTTCTTATGTAGCTTTTCTGAGCACAAAGTCATCAAGTTGAGCTTTTGGAGTTTGAAAATTGGTCAACTTTTGTCAAAAATCAGGTCACTGGGAAAAATCTTTAAAAAACCTTGTGCACTCTCTTAGAGGCCTCTTTTTCTATCCAGTTCTCATGACTGTTGATCAGAAAGTTTGTTTCGTTTATATCGGTGATGTCAATGAAAATGAGTCATGTCAGGTCAAAAAGTAGGTCAAAGGGACAAAGGCTTTATGGAGGGTACCTTTTCACTCTAACTCTCATGAAGGTCGGGGTTGGGCTCATATCATATAATTTACACACATAATTGGTACATTTAGAAATCAAAGTGGTGAAAGCGCTGCTGAGGTGGGGTGTGTTCAATCCTGCTGAAGTTGAAATCTAACTGTTGTGCCAAATAATAAGCATGTAGTGCTACTAGAAAGAATTACATTTCCAGGTAATGATTTTGCAATGTTAGGTGCCCCAGAATCAGATTTTTTAGGTTCAATTTCCCACATGGTAAATCTGAGCTGGAATGCTTTGCACCCCACCTCAAAAAACTTAATCCAATCATGCACTCTAAATACATTTTGTACAAGTTTGATATCATCTTCTTCTTTTCAAACAGTGGTTTCTACCCTATTAAAAATGAGTCCTAGTATTTTGAGCCACATGTAAATTGGTATCTGCAATTGGATTTAATTTGTGCAAGTCTAAAATTTTGTCATTTGGTTAAAAAATACAAAGTAGATATAGAAGTATTTTGGTATTTGTAAAGAATGCTTGTATAAAGGCAAAATGACCCAGATGTTTTGTGGGATTTGGCCAGATTGAAAGCACTTGGAGACTACAAATGAATTATGGCTTAAATGACAGGATTTGTCTGTTGTAGGGTAGAAAATGATAATGGGAACTTTGGTTACCTGCATATTATCCAATTCCCATGTGTCCGTAAGCTTTCTCCTTAACGTGGGTCAGTTTAACCCTTTACCAAATGACAAAATTTAAGACTTGCCCAAATTGAAAGCTTTGCAGACCACAAAATAATTGTGACTTAAAACTAGAAATTTACCATTGGAAAGGTAGAAAACATTGTGGGAAAAGGAGAAAATGCTGGTTACCAGCATTTTCTCCTTTTTCCCATAATGTTTTCAAAAGCTTTCTTCCAAGGGTCGTTAAAAGTCGGGATTGTGTGGGAAAGGGTTGGTTGTCTGATAATGGCCATGAAATTATTGGCAATTCCCTCTAGGTTCTATTCTATGATACGTGATTTAAAAATAAAACTTTTATTCCGTTAGATTTTACAAGAATTGGAATATGATGCATCAGTAGACTGGTGGGCTTTAGGTGTACTTATGTATGAAATGATGGCGGGGCAGCCCCCTTTTGAGGCGGAGAATGAGGATGACCTTTTTGAATCAATTCTTCATGACGACGTACTCTACCCAGTCTGGCTAAGTAAAGAGGCAATTGCTTGTTTAAAAGGGGTAAGTGATATAGAATGTTATTTGTTGTATTGTGATGGGTGAACATTTAGGCATTTGGATGTTGTAATTTAAGATGATATAAGACATCATTTGACTCTTTACCAAACGACAAAATATTAGATTGTCCAACTTGAAAGCATTTGCAGATGACAAAATATAATGTGACTGCAAAATTGAAGTTTGTTTTAATAAGGGAAGAAAACATTGTGGGAAAAGGAGGAAATGCTGGTTACCAGCATTTTCTCCTTTTCCCACAATATTTTCAAAAGGCTTCTTTTTTCAGGGGCGTAAAAAAGTCAGGACTGTTTGGTAAAGGGTTAAAAGTATTTGGCGCGAGCATTTTACCCTTTACTACACAATCCCGACTTTTAACGACCCTAAAAAAGAAGCCTTGTGAAAACATTGTGGGAAAAGGAGAAAATGCTGGTAACCAGCATTTTCTCCTATTCCCGCAATGTTTTCTACCCTTTCCAAAACAAACTTCAATTTTTTGGTAACATTTATTTTGTCGTCAGCAAATGCTTTCAATTTGGACCAGTCTAAAATTTTGTCGTTTGGTAAAGGGTTAAACATTTCAGTGTTACAATTTATTATATGAGGTGACAGTTCCAGTAAACCCTTCACTAATCAATGCCTGATTTTACTGGAACAACCCTGAAGGAGAGGGTCATTAAAAATATTGAGTTAAGGAGAAAATGCTGATACCCAGCATTTTCTCCGTTTCTCACAATGTTTTCTACCATATCAAAAATGAATTCCATCATTTTGGCCACATTTAAATTGTTGTCTAAAAATGCTTTTGATTTGGACAAGTGTACATTTTTGTTGTGCAGTAAAACGTTAAAAGGGTTGAAAACGTTTGAAATGGAGAAAATGCTACTTACCTGCATACTATCCTTTTCCTTCAATGTTTTAAAAAGCTTTATCACATAAAAACTTGCCCAGCAGTATATTAAACCCATGACTTATTTTCCATAATACACTTGTGTATTATCGTTTTTTTTGGTCCCGGACCTGTTTATTTTTGTAGTTATAAGCATGTGAAACCAACCATAGCATGTGCTGGAATTTGTACTTCTTTGCCATTTCACTGGAAAATAATGTCGTCGTTGCTAAGGCACATACATGTGGAAAATGATTTTCATCTTTAATAACAACAAGAAATAAGTAGAAGTTGATTAAAGTCAATAGAATTGGGGAAGAATGTTTATTTACACCCTCTATAAACTGTTTCATTCTAGTTTCAATTTAAATGTCACAGGGTTACTTCCTTGTGTATGAAAACATTTCAAACCGAACTACATCTGTAAACATGGACTAGTGAATGGTTTAAGGGCTGAAGGTGATGATGACTTCTCTGTCATTTGTTTTATGTGATAAGTAGAATCTCACATTCATGTTTATGTATTATCTTTTTTATCGAACTTGTTGACTAAAATGCATATGACGCTCGCCAGAGCTTGCGTCATATAATTTTAGTCAACTTGTTGGATAAAAATAGTCATGTTAGATCCTCTATTTAATCCTCAGGCACATAAGAAAAGGATCATCTGGTAAATTTAAATTCTCTTATCATTTCAGTTTATGACAAAGAACCCAGCCAGACGACTGGGCTGTGTGAAGCCACATGGAGCCGAAAAGGCTATTTTAGTACACCCATTCTTCCATGAAAAGATCAATTGGGAACTTTTAGAACAAAAGGCTGTCAAGCCACCATTTAAACCTAAAATTGTAAGTACCCTAACAATCTTTTGTTGACATTTTTCCCAGTAATTCTTTAACTCTTTACCTAACAACAAAATTTTGGATTGGACCAAATTGAAAGCATTTGCAGGCGACAAAATAAATGTGACTCAAAAATCAAAATTTGTTTTGGGAAGGATAGAAAACATTGTGGGAAAAGGAGAAAATGCTGGTTACCAGCATTTTCTCCTTTTCCCACAATGTTTTCAAAAGGCCTTTTTCTCAGGGTCTTTTAAACTCCTGATTGTGTAGTGAGGGGTTAAGGGCACACTAGCAGCCAAAAGTAAACAATTTGGAAATCAAAATGCAGACAAATCTAATTCATACCATTTACAAGTATGAATTTTATTATGAGTGTGTGTGTGTGGGGGGGGGGCCGGTGGCGCAGGAAAATATGAGTCATGCTCTGTGAAAAGGGGGCTTAATGCATCTGCGAAAAGTATCAAACCAGGTCAGTCTGCGCAGGCTGAGTTGGACCAAAACTTTTTGCTATTGGTCAATTTTCGATGTGTCAAAGGACCATTCTGCCTCATGATTCAGGTGGTTGTTAAAAAAGAGACTATTCTGGATTCATAGTTATGTGATGGCTTGTTTGGTATCATGCATTACATAGATGCATTAAGCCCCATTTTCACAGACCATGGCTCATATTCTAATTTTCGAGAAGAGTAAATCTGCAAACCAATGAACTTTAAACTTTTGAATCTTATGCTTTCAACTGAAACACAGGCTAGAAAGAATATTTGCAAGCTAACTAATTGGTAATAAGTCAGAACCAAAGGAAGAAGTGTGCGACCTAAGATCGGACTGCTTTTTCTATGCAGTCTAATCAAACACTAACTGCAAAGGTCAGGATTGACAGCAAATGGTCGACAAAAAGATTTATACAAAATTGTGCGACATTATTTCCCTAACCCTTTACCACACAATCCCGACTTTTAATGACGCAAAGAAAAAAGCCTTTTGAAAACATTGTGGGAAAAGGAGAAAATGCTGGTAACCAGCATTTTCTCCATTTCCCACAATGTTTTCTACCCTTCCAAAAGCATATTTCAACTTTTAAGTCATATTTATTTTGTCATCTACAAATGCTTTCAATTTGGACCAGTCTAAAATTTTGTCGTTTGGTGAAGAGTTAAGTTAAAAAAACAGGGAAAAAAGTTTAAGTGGAGCTGAATAGATATGAGCCTTGCTCTGGATGCATCACCGTGATGCATTATACCAAGCAAGTCATCACATAATCATGGATCCATAAAATCCATTTTGTCAAACAATCGACTGGATCTGGAGGTAGAATGTTCCTTGGATATCCACAGAATTTACCAAAAGTAAAAAGTTTCATCCTGGGTCAGCCTGCATGGTGTGGGAAAGAAAAGCAGGGGCAATACTTTTTGCAGATGCATTAAGCCCCTTTTCACAGAGCGTGGCTCAATTATAATTTTGAATTGTAAAGCAAATTCTGTGTTATTATGCACCAGTTGCCAGTAATGACTAATGTTTCATTGTCTCTGGATGCTTTCTGGACTCAAGAAAACATGAATGAGAGAGCTGTTGCTGTGATATGACAAAAGTAGCTTTTAAAGCTGCATAAAACACCATTAGATGTAACTGACATTTCGTAATGTAAAGTTTTGCACTGTGTTGAATTTTCTGTTTAATTTCATTGCAGAAATCAAAGACAGATGCCAATAATTTTGACAAAGATTTCACGTCAGAGGAGCCGACGCTTACTCCGATTGATCAAGCTGTTGTCAAAGCAATTAATCAAGAAGAGTTTAGAGGGTTCTCCTTTGTCAATCCAGATTACGGGAAGTTTGACCAAGCATCTGGAATCTCTTAACGATTATTGCCATTTTAACTTTTTATCACATTTTACAATCCAAGTATGAGAAGAAAAGGAAAAAAAGTGACAGAACAGCTTAACGGTTTTCATTCTCTTCTAGTGATTCATCTACCCGTTGTGTCGTGTACTTGTTGATGTTGCCATGGAAACACATAGCATCCCCCCTTTAGACAGAATCTTAATATTGCATATATGTGTGAGAACGGAATTCCAGTTAGATTTTCACTTTGTCCTGGAAGTCATGACTTATATTGTGGTTTGTTAAAGTCTTTCAATTTTTAATAATTCTGCTAAAAATTGTCGAGAGTATAGAATTAGAAATCACTGTTTGTGTTTTGTGGAGAACATGATGATGTGGATATTTTTTGAACAACCATTGTTAGTGTTGTTTATCGTTTTGCTATATCCTGTACAACATTTGGTGTAGATTTTCCTATTTAACTCTTTACCAAACGACAAAGCTTTAGACTTGTCCAAACTGAAAGCATTCGCAGACAACAAACAAAAATGTGACTCAAATAATGGAATTTGTCTTAGAAAGAGTAGAAAATATTGTGGGAAAAGGAGAAAATGCTGGTTACCAGCATTTTCTCCTTTTCCCATAATGTTTTCAAAAGCCTCCCCTCCCCGGGGTCGTTAAATAAGGATTGTTTGGTAAAGGGTTACTGTGTATGTATGTGTAAAACTCATTCACAAGCATTTATCATTATTTCCATGTATTTTATGTTTGTTTGTTCTAGATTGATAGATTTTTTTTCCAGGTTCCATATTTACCAACCATTCTGAAGAACATTCTTAGTCTTATTCTCCAATATTTTCTAAATCTGAAAGCAACACAACTTCTGATTGGCTTAACCAAATGGTTTAGCCTATTGGAAGTTGTGTTACTTTCAAATTTAGAAAATTTTGGACAGTAAGAGTAAGAATGTTCAAAGAATGGTTTGTGAATGGGGACCCAGCTCTTTGCACTTGAAAAAAGAATTCTCTTTCTTCGGTTTAGACTTACTTGTTGGCATGTAGGCCCTTTACTTAACTCTTTACCAAACAACCAATTTTTGGATTGATCCAAATTCAAAGCACTTGCAGATAACAAATTAAATGTTGCTAAAATGATTATTTGTCTTTGACATGGTAGAAAGCATTGTGGGAGAAAATTCTTGTTACCTGAATTTTTTCCTTTTCCATGATGTTTTCAAAAGGCTTCTTTTTTTTAGGGTTGTTCAAAGTCAGGATTGTGTCTTAAAGGGTTAACTCTATACCTCTGTACCACACAATCCCGACTTTCAATGACCATGAGAAACAAAGCTTTTGAAAACATTTTGGGAAAAGGCAAAAATGCTGGTAAACATGTTTTCCCCTTTTCCCACAATATTTTCTACCCTTCCCAAAACAATTTTAATTTTTGAGTCTAATTTATTTTGTCATCTGCAAATGCTTTCAAATTGGACTAGTCTTAAAATTTTTTAGGTGTGGTAAAGAGTTAATGATCCAATGCATTTACCACCAGATGAAAGAAGGTCTTCAAAATCATAGTGGGAAAAGGAGAAAACACATGTTCTCTCTTTCCATTGATGTTTGTAACTCTTTACCAGACCTTGATGTATCTCAAAAGATGGTATTTGTTTTGTCTTAGAAAAGGTAGAAGAAAACTGTGGGAAAAAGAAAAGAATGCTGGTTACCAGCATTTTCTACTTTTTGCAGAATATTTTCTAGTCTTTTTTTTTCAGGGTTGTTAAAACATGGGATTGTTTGGTAAATAGTTCAAGTGGTCTTTTCAGAATTGTAAACACACTGGAGCATTCGGAAAAGGGGTGATTGTATTTCATTGGTAAAGCCGAGAATGGTTTCTTGTTTTGTGTTTTGTTAGGGTCTCTGTAAACTTTTTGTTCAGGCCATATTTTCTAGTCGTGCAATTTCTGATGAGGCTGAACATTTGTGGGCATTGTTAGGACAGTTAAATCAAGAACAGCCAAAGTGTTTCAGATTTGCAATACTTGATGAGTACAGCCTTTAGCTCTTTATCAGATAACAAAGTTTCAGACCAGTATGACAAAGTAGACGTTTCCAACATGACGGAATTTGCATTAACCCTTTCCCAAATGACAAATTTGGGACTGGTCCAAATTCAAAGAGTTTGCAGACGACAATTTTAAATTTGATGAAAATGGCAGAAAGTTCTCAAAAAGGGTAGAAGACACTGTGGGAAAAGGAGAAATTGCTCGTTATGAGCAATTTATCCTTTTCCCACAGTGTTTTCAAAAGACTTGTACTGCAGACACGTGAAAACCAGGGCTTGTTTGGGAAAGGGTTAAAACCCTTTATAAAACAATTCAATCTTTTCACAATCCTGGTGAAGAAAACCTTTGAAAACTCTGTGGAAAAATAAGAAAATGCTGCAAATCTTAGCATTTCCCCCTTTTCTGACAACTTTTTGTACAAGACAAATTTCACTAGTGAAGCACTGTCTAAAATTTATGTTGTTGGTACCCAGTAAATTGTCTTGAGAAAGGAGTAAAGGGGAGGTGTATTTTATTTTGGGGTTGTAAGCTTCTTTTGTTAGGAAACAATAAAGTTTCAGACTTCTTAATTAACTCTTTACCACACAATCCCGACTTTTAACGACCCTGAAAGAAAAGGCTTTTGAAAACATTGTGGGAAAAGGAGAAAATGCTGGTAACCACCATTTTCTCCTTTTTCCACAATGTTTTCTACCCTATCAAAAAGAGAAATCATCAGTTTAGCAACACTTAATTTGTCATCTGCAAATGCTTTCAATTTGGTTCAGTCTAAAATTTTGTCATTTGGTAAAGAGTTAAAAGCACTTGCAAAAGACACATTGAATGTGGCTCTGACATGAAATTTTTCAGAATAGAAAACACTGTGGTGAAAGGAGAAAATGCTTTTCAAAGCACATCTTCCCCATGTTAAAAAAAGAAAAACAGTAGGCATTGTTTGGTATCGGGTTGGTATCTCTTTTTTTGTCTTTGTTAAAACTTATGTTGTAGCCACTCATTAAAATCATCTGGAAAAGATCATTCTTATGAGTACCCACAACATAGATTTTAGTGAAGAAATAATGTTTTCTGGAATTGGAATCCCCCCATAATCTGAACCCTCGGAGTACCAACAACAAAGGTTTTAGTGACTGAGCATATTTTTACTGTGAAAATAGCTCTAACTTATCCAAGTTACTGTTACGTTATTTAACTCTGTACCAAATGACAAAATTGTAGACTTGTCCAGATTGAAAGCAATAGCAGATGACAAAATGAATGCTACTCAGAAATTGAAATTTGTGTTGGGAGGGGTAGAATACATTATGGGAAAAGGAGAAAATGCTGGTTACCGGCATTTTCTCCTCTTCCCACAATGTTTTCAGAAGCTGTCTTTCTCAGGGTCGTTAAAAGTCAGCATTGTGTGGTAAAGGGTGAAGCCTCAGGGTATTTAAAGAAAGACACATATTTATGAATCTGTAGTTGACAGTCTTTAAGAATAATCGGGGATGGAAAAGAAGTAGCTGCCTGTAATTAGTAACTGCCTCAATTTCCCACAATGATTACCATATCATTTTAAGAATCTTTTTTTCCTTTCTGTCAAATGTTTCTCCTTTGTGTTATTTTTACAAGTATGGTAGTTTCATCTCTTTACCAGACAACAAAAATTGAAACTATGTCGGGGTTGAAAGCATGACATTACGAATCAGATGAGGCACATGATGGGAACTGTCCCTTTTATTTGGAAAAAAAATAGTGGGATAAGGAGAAAATGCTGGAAAGCATCAATTTGTACTACGTACGATATTATCAAAATCATTTTTCCCTAATGGTTGAAAACAGATTTTGTTGTGCAGTGGCTTAAAATAATGTCTGAAAATAGCTTGTATGATATTGATGTAAGTGAGTCAGAAAGCAGGGATTTTGATCTTGAACAATTTATTTTTTACGAATAACCCTGTTTCAAGTGATTTCTTGTTTTTACGACCCTGAGGAGAAGAGCATTGTGAACAGACTCTATGGGTAGGTGAGAATTCATGTCAGAAGTTTTCCTTAAGTGTTTTGTATCCTTTGTGCCTGTTCCAAATCAAATCCTGTCGTTCAATCCACTTTTAGTTTTTCATCCGTAAACACTTTCAACAGGAACAATTCTCAAATTTTGTCTTATTGTAAAGAGTTAATCTTTTGTACTTTTCCAAAAGTGGTTGGCTACGGATTTGTCAAAACGCATTTATACTGGGCAAAAGTTAGAGAAATAACAAAGCAGTTGAACTTGGATAAATTTCAGACATTCATGATGAATTACATTGTATTAATTTTTTTCATTTGTAACCTGTAGGACTGTAAACCCAGCTAACTTGCTGTGCAGACAGTGTACATTAGTATCAGACTGAACAGGATGTGCAAGTTGATCACAGAATTAAACTTGTCCCTACATTGTGAGATTGAAGGACAATTGTAGATGTGAAACTTCAGTATCAGGTTGTGGTGCAACACTGACCCTTTACCATGCAATCTCGAGTTTTGATGACCCCATGGAAGAAGCCTTTTGAAAACATTGTGGGAAAAGGAGAAATGCTGATACCCTATCAAAGAAGCTCTATCACTGAGTTACATCTAAATTGTCATCTAAAAATGCTTTCAATTTCGACACCAGTTGAATTTGTGGTCTGGTAAAGAGTCAACACTTTGCTAAATGGTCCCATGTTTTACTACCCTTTGGAAGGAGAAAAGTAGGAAGTACAGAAACAAGCATTTTCTCAGTTTCCCACTGATTCCTATGTCTTCAGAGATAAATCCCATCTTTTGAGCAATTTATTGTCTGCAAATGCATTCTTTGCGGAGAAAGTCCCAAAATTTGTTGTTTGGTATAGAGGCAAAGACTGAAAATATCTATTTATTAGTTGAGTACTCTACAGGTAAATAGTGTATTTGATACAGGTCTAGTTTTTTTCCCAGGTTTAATTGTTGATAAAAAATAATGGTACATGTATAATTCTAGTCATTTTTCTTTGAGACACGGTAGAATTTTTAAAGATCTGTTTAAGTTATTTTTCAGCAATATTCTTTCTTTTTTTTTTTCAACATTGCATTTATAAGTAGAAGAATGTTTATGAATTGTTTTTTTTCTAGACAAATTGTTTCTTTGCCAACATTCTGTGCCAGTATACCAATTTATAGAGTGCATATCAGCCCTAAGTCATGTCTTTATTGAAGTCTGTATCAGGTTACAGTTGTTAAGTCTTTTTGCACATGATGTTGTAGGATTTTGAATTCATTTATAACTATACAGTTCCATTATAAGGCTATGAATAAAACTGCCCATGTATTTTTACTCTTTTTTTTTTTCATGAAACTGTACATCATCATTCTTGAAGCTATGATCTAAATACTGATAATGTTGAGTTTACTTTCCACCTTCTAAAACACATTTGCTGCAAACAATTGAATATGTGTTTAAAAAAAAAAAAAAATAGCAAAAGATAGTATTGTTCGCTTTGAGTGGTTTCTTCTTTTACCACATTATTTGCAAAAGTGATGTAGTGTGAAAGATGAAGAAAGTTGTCTGCAGTTATCGACCAGATGACAAAATTTCAGACTTGTGCGAGTTGAAAGCACTTCCAGATAACGAAACTACAAATTTCGCTAAAATGGTGGGATTTGCCTTTGAAAGATTAGAAAATATCGAAAGAGGTGAAAATAATGGTTCTCAAAATGTCCTTATTTTCCTAACGTGTCTTCGTAAGGATTTTTCCTTAGTCATGATAACACAGAATTGTTTGGTTAACCCTTTACCACAAAATCCCGACTTTTAACGACCCTGAGAAAGAAGCCTTTTGAAAACATTGTGGGAAAAGGAGAAAATGCTGGTAACCAGCATTTTCTCCCTTTTTTCACAATATTTTCTACCTTTCCTAAAAACAAATTTTAATTTTTGAGTCCCATTTAATTTGTCGTCTGCAATTGCTTCCAATTTGGACCAGTCTAAAATTTTGTCGTCTGGTAAAGAGTTAAAGGTTAATAGTTCTTTTTAACTCTTTACCACATGACAAAATTTTATACTCTCCAAATTGAAAGCATTTGCAGACAACAAAATAAACATGACTCAAAAACTGAAATTTGTTTTGGGATGGGTAGAAAACATTGTGGGAAAAGGAGAAAATGCTGGTTACCAGAATTTTCTCCTTTTCCCACAATGTTTTCAAGACTTCTTCTTCAGGGTTGTTGAAAGTGGGGATTGTGTGGTAAAGGGTTAACCAAACAATCTCAAGTTGTAATGATTCTGAGAAAGAAGCCTGTTGAAAACATTGTTGGGAAAGGAGAAAATAATGGTAACCAGCATTTTTTTCTTTTCCCACAGTGTTTTCAACCATATTAAAGACAGATTCCATTATTTAAGCCACAATTAACTTGCATCTGCAAATGCTTTCAATTTGGACATTTTGGTCTTCTGATAAAGATTTAATTCTCCACTAGAGGATAAAATTTAAGGCTCATCCATTTTGAAAACACTCATATATGATAGATCAAATGTAGCTTGAATGATGGGACTTGTGATTGATAAGGTAGAAAACATTGTGGGAAAAGGAGAAAATGCTGGTAACCAGCATTTTCTCCTTTTCCCACAATGTTTTAAAATGCAACTTTCTCAAGGGTGGCTAAACACAGGATTGTTTGGTTAATCCTTTACCAAATATCAAAAATTTAGACTTTCCCATATTGAAAGCATCTGCAGAAGACAAATTAAATGTGGCCGAAATGATGGAATTTGTTTCTGAACGGGGAAAAAAACATTGTGGGAAATGGAGAAAATGCTAGTTACCAGCATTTTCTCCTTTTCCCACAGTGTTTTCAAAAGGCTTCTTCTTCAGGGTTGTTAAAAGTTGGGATTGTGTGGTAAAGGGTTAAAGGGAAAGATAGTGTCTTTCCTACTGATTGATAAATCCTTTTTCATTTGTGCATACAGCTGAAACCTAAGAAAATAAAATTCTTACTATTAAGTTGAATGTTTAGTCAAAAAATTATCTATCTCATTGCTCATTGTTGTTATTAGCCTAAGATATTTGCACTTTATTTTCAAAGCCCATTTTTGGTCTGTAATCCAAGGTTTCCATAGCAACGGATTCATACTGCTCTCATCACGTTCTTCATTATATGTAGATCTATGTCTGATAGATCATTATTTTATACGCAAGGGAATGTCCGCGGTCTTTAACTTATGTAGTCTTTTTTTCAGAAGTGAATTTTATCCTTTTTGATCAGTTGTCAGTTGATGTTGTCGCCTATTTATTTAACTCTTTACCACACAATCATGAGTTTTATTGACCCTGAGGAAGAAGCCTTTTGAAAACATGGTGGGAAAAGGAGAAAATGCTGGTAACCAGCATTTTCTCCCTTTCTCACAATGTTTTCTACCCTTTCAAAAACAAATTGCAATTTTTGAGTCACATTTATTTTGTCATCTGCGAATGCTTTCAGTTTTGACAAGTCTAAAATTTGGTCGTTTGGTAAAAGGTTAAATAGCATGTTCAAAAGATTACAATGACCCATTGTGGTAAATGGCAAAAGCATACAATTGTTAGGGATTTCTCTTTCTGCCACTATGTTTCCCCAAAAATACCTCTTCAGTGGTTCATCTGATCATACTTTATCTTGGTAATCTAATAGCTATTTTTAGACTTACCTAAACTGTTGCAAATTATATGAAGGAGAAGCTTCATATTTTTTGCAGTCAGATCTAGATCT
Organism: Tridacna gigas; assembly: GCA_945859785.2. Lineage (NCBI taxonomy): Eukaryota > Metazoa > Mollusca > Bivalvia > Cardiida > Cardiidae > Tridacna > Tridacna gigas. The sequence goes on along the minus strand of OX244029.2, from coordinate 8,088,523 downwards.
TCACTGTCCTCTTAAGTGACTTAATACAGTAAAAGTGCCAGAAGGATTAACACTCCAATAAAAAGGGGAATTGTAAAAATTGTATTAAAATAAAACATTCACATTCATCATTCATTAGAACTTTTAAAATTAAATGCAAATTCTTAAACCCTACACAAATCATCTGATTGGCTTAGACAAATTGCATCAGCCAGTTAGATGGCAAGTCTTGGACTTTGGAATTGTTGGTAAACATGGCCTCAGACCAGATTGGTGTTTTTACACAGAGGAACAACAGACAGCTGATCAAAGCAAGATTAAAAGGATTAATTGAACTTTTGAACTAGATTAATATCACAGTTGTTCATAAGTATCATCACCATGTATAACAAGAAGATTTCTTAGCATTTTTTTCATCTCAATTTGAGATCCTCCATTCATATTGTAGACTATCAAAAAAAATTTGCATGATTGGGGAATACTAGTAGTATATTTTATACAATATCATACTCTATTTTTCATCTGTTCTAAATATATGCTGTTTTTCTTTCGTCCACATTACATGTTTTTAGTCATTCTCCTAACTTATTGCATGGAATTCACTTTGAGGGCATCTGAATTTTGTAAAAAGTTAAACACATTCAGGATTTCAAAACATGTACTAGTAGTTGGATGGAATATTCATCTGTAAAAAAACTATGAGCCATGCTGTGGCAAAAGGGGGCTTAATGCACCTCCATGATGTTTTTACCAAGCAAGCCATCACATAATTATGGATCCATAATAGCCACTTTTTTGACAACCAATTGAATCATGAGGTAGACTGGTCCTGGGCATACAGAAAATTGACTAATAAGGAAAAGTTTCGGCAGACTGTGCAGGCTGACCGGGTCGATAATTTTCGCAGATGCATTGAGCCCCCTTTTCATGGAGCATGGCTCATATGATTGGATGGAACTTTGCCAACAAGTAAACAAGAAGAAACAATGATACAAACATCATGAGCACCTGTTTTAATGCCAGAGAAAAAAACACTTAACCCTTTACCACACAATCCCAAGTTTTAACAACCATGAAGGTGAAACCTTTTGAAAACATTTTGGGAAAAGGAGACAGTGCTGGAACCGGTTTCACAACAAAACCTAAGTCTTTTATTTTACTCAAATCTACTACGGTCCCAGGTTCTGACATAAGTTAAGTTTGTTATTCCAGACACATTTCAGCCACGTTAACAGACTGTAATAACGTTCTCAAATCCCGAGTTGTCACTATGTTTCGGACTCAACTAAGCAAAATAAATGAACTTAAGTCAATTATCAGACCGAAGTCCATTATTTTGCTCAGTTGAGTTCAAAATGTTATGTCAGTATAGGACTTGAGAATATTACATAAGTCTGTTAACCCTTTCCCAAAGAAGCCGTGGTTTTCACGTGTCTGCAGTACAAGTCCTTTGAAAACACTGTGGGAAAAGGAGAAATTGCTCATAACGAGCAATTTCTCCTTTTCCCACAGTGTTTTCTAACCTTTTTGAGACCTTTCTGCCATTTTCATCAAATTTAGAATTGTCGTCTGCAAACTCTTTCAATTTGGACCAGTCCAAAATTTGTCGTTTGGGAAAGGGTTAAGTCAGAAAATAAGCATGTTTACAAATTTGAGTAGAATAACAAACCCAATTTTTTTTTGTGAAACCGGGCCCAGGTTACCAGAATTTCTCCTTTTAATTCTACCTTAACTCTTTACCAAACGACAAAATTTCAGACTGGTCCAAATTGAAAGCATTTGCAGACGACAAAATATATGTGACTGAAAAACTGAAATTTGTTTTGGGAAGGGTAGAAAACATTGTGGTAAAAGGAGAAAATGCTGGTTACCAGCATTTTCTCCTTTTCCCACAATGTTTTGAAAATGCTTCTTTCACAGGGTCGTTAAAAGTCGGGATTGTGTGGTAAAGGGTTAATACTTAATAAAGGCAGAAATCATCATTTGAACTACACTTAATTTGTCGTCTGCAAATGCTTTCAATTTGGTAGAATAAAGATATTGTAGTCTGGTAGAGATTTAACCCTTTACCACGCAATACCCAGTTTTAACAGCCCTGACAAAGAGGGCTTTTGAAAACATTGTGGGAAAAGGAGAAAATGCTTGTAACCAGCATTTTCTCCTTTTTCCACAACGTTTTCTACTCTTTCCGACATCAATTTTGTCATTTGAACCACTTTTTGTTTCTCTACTGTTAGTGCTTGTGGTATGGACTAGTCCAAGATTTTCTTGTTAGCTTGGCTTTTTAACCCTTTCCCAAACAAGCCCTGGTTTTCACGTGTCTGCAGTACAAGTCTTTTGAAAACACTTTGGGAAAAGGAGAAATTGCTCGTAACGAGCAATTTCTCCTTTTCCCACAGTGTTTTCTACTCTTTTTGAGAACTTTCTGCCATTTTCATCAAATATAAAATTGTTGTCTGCAAACTCTTTCAATTTGGACCAGTCCAAAATTTGTTGTTTGGGAAAGGGTTAACCTAAAATCAAGCAGCTGCAGCTAAGCATTGGCACCTACATGCGGTGCTCTGTTTTGGTCAAGGGTTAAGACTTTTTGCATTTTCTATCTTAACCATAAAACCTTTAAATTAGGGGAGAGAAAACAGTAATAGATCAATATTGATAGCAAATATTCTTGGGTATTTTCCCCACAATGTTTTTCAAATATCACATAATACTTAGTTCATTTGAACAAGTCATGTTGACTTAAAGCCCCTCTTGTTATACATGGTGTTGGAACTGTTTTAGCACCATTTCCTCTGTATTTGGTAGTTAGATATCTGGAAAACCCTTGCCCCCATGCAAACAACTTGACAGAAGATGGCTTTTGAAAACATTGTGAGGAAAGGAGAAATTGTTCATGATGAGCAATTTATCCATTTTCGCAATGCTTTCTTTCATATCGGTAGAGTTTTGTTGGTACAAGTCACTTCATGAAGCCAGTAAATTAGGTTAGTTCAAAGAAACCATTATGGAGGTCAAGGGTTGATTATGTTATATATCTAGGAATAAATGTCACCCACTGTTTGTGTATTGAGGCTCATTTTGTGGAATATCTGTCTTTGTGTTTTGTACGTGTCGAGAGTGAAAGGTTTCAGTTCCTGCGCACATCTACAATTCCTTGTTATTATTATTTTTTTTATTATCTGTGAAATGTGGAGGGTTTTTTTTGTACATGCACTTGTTTGAAAACCTTCTGTAGTATTATTTTTACGGTACCTGATCAGTTTGTTACGGAACACTTTAATTTTCTACTTGAAAAGTTTCGCTGCCAATTATTTTCATAATAGATTTTGTTTTTGCTGCCATCGATCTACATGTGTTCACCCTCTACCATCTAATCTGGTGTTTTGACGACCCTGAAGAAAGAGACTTTCAGAAACCTTGTAGGAAGAGAAGAAAATGCTAGTAACCCAGCATTTTCTTCTCAGCCCACAATGTTTTCTACCCTTTCAAACCCATATTCAATCATTTGAACCACATTTAACCATTTACCACACATTCTTTTTAAGACCCTGAGGAATAAGCCTTTTGAAAACAGTGTGGGAAAAGGAGAAATTTTCTCCTCCCACAACGTTCTCTAACCTTCCAAATATAAATTTCAATTTTTGTTTCACACTAATGTTTTCATCTGCATATGCTTTCAATTTGAACAAATCTAAAACTTTTCCATGTGGTAAAGAGTTAATTTGTCGTCTGCAGCAGTTTGAACAAGTTTTCAAGTTTTGTCGTTTGGTAAAGTGTTAAGAATTTATTGACGCCATCATTTGGTTTTACTTTTTCTTGGGTAAACTTCCTCACTTTCATGAACTTTATATCAGGCAACAACATTTTTGACTTGTTTTCAAATTGGAAGCATTTGCAGATGACAATGTACTTGAAATATGACCTTTGCCTGTGAAAGGGTGAAAGGGTGAAAAATATTGTGGGAAAAGGGGACAATGCAGGCTATCATTACTTCCTCTTTTTCCCACGTTTTCAAAGTCCTCTTCCTCAGGGTTGTTTAAATTTCGAATTGTTTGAGAAAGGGTTAATTTGTTATCAGAAAATAGCTTGATACAATTTTTCAAAAATGTGATTATTCAAGTATGCATGCAAAAATAGTTTACTAAACAATCCCATGCTTACACAGGTTCTGAGCAGAAGGCTTAGGGAAGCATGGGAAAAGAAGAAAATGTCAGTAATTGGTAGGTTATTTACTTCCCAACAATGTTTGCTGCAGTGTTGAAAACGAATCCAATGGTTAGAGGCAGATTTGATTCGTCATCGGCAGATGCTTCCAAAACGGACAAGTCTAAAATTTGATGTCTCTTGGAATAAAGTTATGTCTGTGATCGAATGAACAGTTCTTACTTATCGCTTTATCACACAATCCGGAACTTTTAACAACCCTGTGAAAGAAGTCTTTGAAAAACATTGTGGGAAAAGGAGAAAATGCTGGTAACCAGCATTTTCTCCTTTTCCCACAATGTTTTCTACCCTACCCAAAACAAGTTTCAATTTTTCAGCCATATTTATTTTGTCGTCTGCAAATGCTTTCAATTTGGACCAGTCTGAAAATTCGTTTGGTAAAGAGTTAACACTTTATCACCCAATCCTGAGTTTCAACGACCCGAAAGAAGAAAGCTTTTGAAAACATTGTGGGAAAAGTAACCAGGAAAAAATCAACATATGACTAATGTTCATTATATGTTTATGGTACATGTATTGTTTGCACATGCTTATAAATTTGGATGAGGTTAAAAAAAAAAACCGGTGCATTTGACTTGAAAACATTGTTGAAAAAAAATGAACTGTGGTCATAAATTTGGCATTTTTGTCATTATTTAAGCTTTAAGTTATTACCAAACAACGTAATTTTAGTTCAACCAAATTCAAAGCATGTACAGATGGCAAATATAAGACTGCTCAAAGGACTACTTCTGCCTTAAAAGTGAGAGAAAATATTGTTGTAAAAAGATAAAATGCTGGTTATGAGTATTTTCTCCCTTACCACGATGCTTTTGAAAGTCTTCTTCTTTAGGGTTGTTAAAGCATGGGATTGTGTTGTAAATGGTTAATACATGAATACTTGTGTAAACGTTGTGTTGAAAGGAGAAATTTCTCATTGCATGCAATTTTTCCATTGAACACAATGTTACAAAGTTGATCTGTTGATAGACAAACATAGCCTATGGCTGTGGGGATGAAGTTTGGAACATTAAAGCTTTTGGTGTAAGTTTAATACGATATCGTACATGTCACGATAATAAGTAATGAAATAACACATTTCAAAATTAACATTTAACCCTTAGGCTGCTATACGGGACTCACTGACCTTTGCGGACAGTGTAGATCAAGATCAGACTGCAAAGAATGTGCAGTCTGATCTTTGATCTACGCTGTCCGATATGGAGTTATCGTGCCTCAAAAATACCTTTGAAATAGAAAATGTTGGGTTTTATACTATTTGTTTGAAGGTTTCATTTCTTTTATTCAGCAAGATAAGGGTTAACCCTTTCCCAAACAAACCCAGGTTTTCACATGTCTGCAGTACAAGTCTTTTGAAAACACTGTGGAAAAAGGAGAAATTGCTTGTAACAAGCAATTTCTCCTTTTCCCACAGTGTTTTCTACCCTTTTGGAGAACTCTATATCATTTTCATCAAATTTAAAATTGTCGTCTGCAAACTCTTTCAATTTGGACCAGTCTAAAATTTATCATTTGGGAAAGGGTTAATAACAGCTGCGTGTTAGCTTCTTATTTTTGTTTTCACTTAAACCTTTCCCAAACGATAAATTTTAGACTGGTCCAAATTGAAAGAGTTTGCAGATGACAATTTTAAATTTGATGAAAATAGCAGAAAGTTCTCAAAAAGGGTAGAAAACACTGTGGGAAAAGGAGAAATTGCTTGTTACGAGCAATTTCTCCTTTTCCCACAGTGTTTTCAAAAGACTTGTACTGCAGACACATGAAAACCAGGGCTTGTTTGGGAAAGGGTTAAATGATTATATTGCTTTTAGAGAAAAACTAAATCTATCGTAAATCAAATCTCATTGTTTCAAAATGACAAACAAATGCAGGTTCACTATTTGAAATCTCTGTTGGCACGGCATTTTTTTTTGTTTTATGGGGAATGTGCATTGTTTAACTTCATGGAGCATAAAGATGCGCAGAAAAATATTACTCAAATTCATCATTAACATTTGAAGATAACTTGTATTTTTGATTGGTTGATCTTTCTTGATTTATCATTGCTACCAGTTGCCCATATGGGCAACACCCTTAAAAGACTGTTAGTTTTATTACGGAGGATAGTGCAGGATACAGGCAAAACCCATCCTAATTTACACTGGGTTCTTGAACATGCTCTTTGTATAGCACTGTTACACAGAACCTTAGTTTAACACCTCATCCAAAAGATTTTTAGTTACTTTTTGTGGCTAGCCATGGGGATTGAACCCGCTCTTCGAGTGGCCTGAGATTGGATGTTCACAAGTGTCTGCTCTTCCAGCTAACATATTGTGGTTGGTAATTTTTAGCTCTACTGGCTGAAAGCCAGCAGAGCTTATGTCATGGCGGGGTTTCCGTCGTCCGTCCGTCTGTCCGTCCGTCTGTCCGTCCGTCCGTCCGTCCGTTAGTCTTTTTCTTGTTTACGCGATAAAGTCTGCATTTGTTGCCGGATTTTCATGAAACTTGCACAGTTTGTTTATCTCATCAATAGCTTCAACCCTATTTAATTTGAAAAAAATCCAACAAACAGTATGGGAAAAGTAGCCATTTCAAGTTGAAAATTTCCAGTTCTTGTTAACGCGATAAAGTCTGCAAATAACTTCAGATTTTCGTGAAACTTGCACAGTTTGTTTATTTCATCAATAGCTTCAACCCTATCGACTTTGAAAAAAATCCAACAAATAGTATGGGAAAAGTAGCCATTTAAAGTTGAAAATTTAAATTTTCTGTTCTTGTTTACGCAATAAAGTCTGTATTTCTGGTCAGATTTTCATGAAAATCACACAGTTTGTTTATCTCATCAGTAGCTTCAACCCTATTGATTTTGAAAAAAAAATCGAAGAAACAATGTGGGAAAAGTAGCCATTTCATGTTGAAAATTTCCAATTCTTGTTTACATGATGAAGTCTGCATTCCTTCCCAGTAGAGCATATTCAGGCCCTTCAGGGCCTTCTAGTTAACTTTCTTGTGGTCTCTTACAATTAACCCTTCACCATACAATTCCGCCTTTTAACAATCCTGATGAGGAAGGCTTTTGAAAACATTGTGGGGAAGGGAGAAAATGCTGGTAACCAGCATTTTCTCCCTTTCCCACAAAGTTTTCTACCCTATGAAGGTCAAAGTTTATGTTTTGAGTAACATTTAATTTGTCCTCTGCAAATCCTTTCAATTTGGACAAGGCTAAAATTTTGTCATCTGGTAGAGAGTTAACATATTGTCTTCGAAGATAAAAATTATCAGAAAGTCATGGAAAGGAAATTGATCACGAAACTTTGCAGTGAAAGACTAGTTGCTACAAATTGTTATGGTGAAAAGTAATTGCCCGAAATAATTATCTGTAGCTCTGTTATTCTCCACATGGACACATGAAGCATTATTTATTCAGGGTCCGTATTCACCAACCATTCTTAAGAACATTCTTAGACTTATTCTTCAAAATTTTCCAAGTTTGAAAGTAACACAACTTCTGATTGGCTAAACCATATGGTTTAGCCAATCAGAAGTTGTGTTACTTTCAAATTTGGAAATTTTGAAGAAGAAGACCAAGAATGTTCTTAAGAATGGTTGGTGAATATGGACCCAGGTGTTTCTTCCCTATTGATCCGATATAACTCTTGGCCAAACGACAGAAAATTGGAATTGTCCAAAATGAAAGCATTTGCAGATGACAAATGTGACTTTAATGATGGAAATAGGCTGTAAACTCTTTTCCAGGTGACAAAATTTTAGACTGGTCCAAATTGAAAGCATTTGCAGACAACACATTTAATTGAGCTGAAATGATGGTAATTGTCTGTGAAAGTGTAGAAAACCTTGTTGGAAAAGGAAAAATTGCTGGTTACCAGCATCTCATCATTTTCTCACAAGGTTTTTCAAAGGATATTTTCCCAGGGTTTGTTTAAACTCTGGATTGTGTGGCAAAGAGTTAAAAAGGCAGAAAAGATTGTTGGAAAAGGAAGAAATGCTAGTTACCAGCATTTTCTCCTTTTCCCACATTATTTTCAAGAGGCTTCTTCCTAGGGAGGGTCGTTTAAACTTGAGATTGTGTGGTAAAGGGCTGGACTGATAACTTATAAGTAACATTTGAACATAAGTATCATTAGAAAACACTGAAACAATGTCACACCAGCTCTAATGCTAGTTACCAGCATTTTTCTCCTTTTCCGCACAATGTTTTCAAAAGCTTTTTACATAAGGGTTGTTAAAACATGGGATTGTTTGATATGGTGCTTGGTATGGGGTCAGGCAAAACAGCCTTTTCTTTTCATCGTATGAAAGGTAACGGGCATCATAGTCTTACATGGAGATGAACATCTTATTTCTTTACCGAATGATGCGGTTTTAATGATCCTGTGATAAAAGACTTTTGGAAACATTGTGGGTAAAGGCAAAAATGCTGTAACCATCATTTTCTCACAATATTTAATCACCTTTCGAAGACAAATACCATTATTCATCATTGTCTCTGATATGCTTTCTCTTCAGACAGGTCGAAAATTTTGTCATCTTGGTAAGAGAGAAAGTAAAACTTGAGAATATTATTTCATTTTAGTGCAATAGTATTGTTATTTTAAATGTCACTTGTTATTTCATTATATTTTGTTCAGTTTGATAAACAACTCTATTATAAATAATTATTATAATAATTGTTTTGTTTGAATATTATCTTTAATTTGATATATGTGACAAAAGTCAATATCCAAAGTTCATTTTTTACTCCTAACTACACCATCCCAAGTCTCAACAACCCTGAGAAAGAAAAAAATAGAAAACACTGTGGGAAAAGAAGAAAATGCTGGTTACCAGCATTTTCTTCTTTTCCCACAAGGTTTTCTAATCTTTTGTAGAAAAATCCCATCATTTGAGCCTCATTTAATTTGTCATCTGCAATTGCTTTGAATTTAGATTAGTCTAAAACTTTGTTTTCTGGTGAAGGCCTTTGAAAAGGTCTAGGTAGGTCTCTATCGTTTGGGTTACTACTTACTGTGTTCATTTTATTCATTGCCATTCTTGACCAAACAGCACCTCAAGTAGTTCTCGATGGTTGAATCTAAGTACCATTTCAGTCCTGTGTTTTTTTTTCTGAAGGAAATGGGACATCAAAATGCAGCCATATTTGTGTACTTAACTCTACCAAACAAGAAAATTTAACACTTGTTCAAATTGAGAGCTTTTGCTCACATCAAAATAAGTGTGACTCAAAAATTAAAATTTGCTTTGGGAAGGGTTGAAAACATCATCGGAAAAGGAAAAAAAAGCTGGTTACCAGCATTTTCTTCTCTTCTGACAATCTTTTGAAAAGTCTAATTCCTCATGCTTGTTAAAACTCTGGATTGTATGGGTAAGGGTGAAATATAATTGAGATGATTAGCATGATTGTAAATGCGGTACAACAATGCATGTGTAGACATTGTGGCATAAGTAAAACTTGCTCATATCTAGTAAGATATTCTTTTGCCACAATCTTTTCCAATGTAGTCTTATGCAAGACAAACTGAAAACATCAGCAGGAGATGATGACTTAACCCTTTACCACATGAGGAAAATGTCCAAATTGAAAGCATTTGCAGATGACAAGTTAATTGTGGCTCAAATGATAGAATTAGTCTTGGATAAGTTAGAAAGCATTGTGGGTAAAGGAGAAAATACTGGTTACCAGCATTTTCTCCTTTTACCACAATGTTTTCAAAAGGCTTCTTTCTTGGGGTGGTTAAAACTCAGGATTCTGTGGTAAAGGGTTAACCTGTCACATGTAATCTTGAGTTTTTAACATGGCTCAGGGAGAAGACTTTTGAAATTATTGTGGGAAATGGAGAATATGCTTTTTACTAGAATTTTCTCGTATTACCATGATGTTTTCTACCTTTTCACAGACAGCCTCTTTTATTTCAGACACATTTTATTTGTATGCAGATGCTTGAAAATAGACAAGCCTAAAACTTTGTTGTCAGGCAAAGAGTTAACCCTGTATCAAATGGCATAACTTTTGTCTTGTCCAGATTTAAAGCAGATGACAAATCAAATGATCAGATTCATCATTGAAAGGTTTGAAAGCATTGTTGGAAAAGGGGAAAATGCTGGTTTCCAGCATTTTCTCCTTTTCCCACAATGATTTCAAAAGCTTCCTACATCAGATTTGTGAAAACATAGGATTGTTTGGTAAAGAATGAAAGGAATACGGCCAATTATCGCTTTACCTATCTCAATTTTTTATGACCCTTTGAAACCAGGGTTTTGAAAACATTGTGAGAAAGGAGAAAATCCTGGTAACCAGCATTTTCCCCCATTTCCAACAATGTATTCTATCATATCAAAGACAAATCTCACCACTTGAGCAATATTTAATTTGTTGTCTGCAAAAGCTTTCAATTTGGAGGTCTACAATTTTGTCGTTTGGTAAAGACTTAAGGCCAAAAGAAATTTTATGTATGTTGTCATCATATCAAGGGCCTCTACTTATACAACACATTTTGACAGATATTGTCAAAGGCTCATCTAATGGTAAAATCAAATAGACTTTTTAAGGCCAATAGAATTTTTATTTATGTTGTCTCATATCAAGATCCACTACTTATATAATACTTTTTGATGGATATTGTAGCCCTTTGTGAATACAAATTTCAGAAAGAAGTGGCTAATTAATTTGAGCCATGCACTGTGAAAATGGGGGCTTAATGCATCTGCAAAAAGTATCAACCCAAGTCAGCCTGTGCAATCCGTGCAGGCTGACCTGGGCCGAAACTTCGCTGTGGGTCAGTTTTCTGTATGTCGAAGGACTAGTTAACCATATGATAATGTCAGTTTTTAGACATGATGAATTTTATGGATCCCTAATTGTGATGTCTTGCTTGGCATGATCTGTCACAGAGATACATTAAGCCCCCCTTTGACAGAGTGTGACTCATTTATAATTATGTGTAGTGAAACCTTGGTCCCTCTGCCACATGGTATTTGGATCATTCTGTTAACCCGGTATACTTGAGCAGAATTGCCTGTGCAAAAAAAGTGCAGGAGCATATCTGATTTCTCATTTGAGTAATAGGAGCTGCTGCCTCACTATTTTCTTGAAAAATTAAACAGAAACCAAATCACACTGTTAATGATCCCAAGTTCTGATTACTTCACAAACTTGAGGAAAGAAGATTTTGGAGAACATTTTGAAAACCAGTTACATCAATGACCACTATCTTTTCGAAGAAAATCCCGTCATTTGAGCCACTCTGTCCTTATCATCTGCAAATTGGACAAGTCTACGATTTTGTTATCTAGGAAAGAGTTTATTCTGTAATTTCATAGGGTTCTTGAATTTTATGTAACACTTTACAAAGCAGTCACATATACCTATGTATCTGAGGATGAAGGTTTTTGAATGGATTTTGCAAAAACATGGAAACTTTGGGAATTATCATTTTCTTCTTTTCACATGTTTTCTATCCCACCTAAGACAAACATCTTAACCCTTTACCAAACAATGACATGTTTTAATGACCCGTAGAAAAATTATTTTTAAAAAAAAAACATTGTGAGAAAAGGAGAAAATACTGGTGTCCAGCATTTTCTCCTTTTCCCAAAATGTTTTTTACCCTTTCAGAGACAAATCCTGTTATTTTAGCCAAATTTGTCATCAGCAAATGCTCTCAGTTTGGTAGTGTCTAAAGTTTTGTTCTTTGGTAAAAGAGTTATTTTGAGGCATACTTAAATTTTTGTCTTGAAATGCTTTCAAAACACAGGAGCCTAAAATTCGGTTGTTTGATAAAAGAGTACTGGATTTTTTATTATTATTGCAGCTGATTTCAAATATTTATGTTATATTCAGTACAAAATTCTAGTCATGTTTTGGTTATCCTCAATGGTTTTTTTGTTTCTTTTATTTGAATACGCTTTCGTACTTGTTTCATGCTTATCAAAGAAAGCTTTGAGCATTTCTCAACCCTTTCCCACACAGCCTTAAGATTTAACAACCCTGAGGAAGAAGCCTCCTGAAAACATTGTGGGAAAAGGAGAAAATGCTGGTAACCAGCATTTTCTCTGTTTCCCGCAATGTTTTCTACCCCATTAAAAAACAAATTCCAACATTTGAACCACATTTAAATTTTCGTTTGCAAATGCTTTGAGTTTGGACCCATCTAAAATTTTTTCATTTGGTAATGGGTTAAGTTGCATTTGCTGACAACATAGATCAAGATCAGACTGCATGGATTTTGTAGTCAAATCCTTAACCCACACTGTCCGGTAGTTTACGAGATATGCAAAGCAACATTGACATTGCAACATTTGGCCCTTATTTTGTTGATTGGAAAATGTTTCCCCATTATCATGTGAAAAAAATGTAGACCTGTCCAAATTGAAAGTATGTGCAGATGACGATTTAAATGTTGCTCAAACGATGGAATTTTGTCTTTTATAGGGTAGAAAACATATGGGAAAAGGAGAAGATGCTAGTTTCCAGAGACATTGACTGTGTTGTCTCTAACCCTTTACCAAACAATGCCGAGTTTTCACGACCCTGGGAAAGATGGCTTATAAAAACATTGTCGGAAAAGGAGAAAATGCTGGTAACCAGCATTTTCTCCTTTTCCCAAAATGTTTTTTTATCCTATTATAGACGGATATCAATATTTAGCTACATTTTATTTGTCGTCTGCAAATGCTTTCAGTTTGGTCCAGTCCAGAATTTTGTTGTTTGGTAAAGAGTTAAAGAGTTTAACCCTTTCCCAAACGATAAATTTTTAGACTGGTCCAAATTGAAAGAGTTTGCAGACGACAATTTTAAATTTGATGAAAATGGCAGAAAGTTCTCAAAAAGGGTAGAAAACACTATGGGAAAAGGAGAAATTGCTTGTTACGAGCAATTTCTCCTTTTCCCACAGGGTTTTCAAAGGACTTGTACTGCAGACACGTGAAAACCAGGGCTTGTTTGGGAAAGGGTCAATGGTTTCAGTTTTGTCATCAGGAGAGGGGTTGACCCTTACCAAACAATCCTGTGTCCTTATAAAGACAAGAAAGGATAAATGTCTCAATTCTGTAGTGAAGTCTCTAAGCCTTAGTTTCAATTTTTTTTTTTAAAAAAAAAAACCTTTTCCAAACACAATCCTTAGTCATGACCTTGAAAACATTGTGGTTAAAGGAGATAATGCTGGAAGCAACCAATTTCTCCTTTTCACCCACAATGTTCTCTACCACTTAAGTCTTTACCAAATGGCAAAATTTTAGACTGGTCCAAGCTGAAAGTATCTGCTGGAGACAAATGTTGCACAAATTATGAAATATGTTTTTGAAAGGATAGAAAACATTGCAGAAAAATAAGAAAATGCTGGTGACCAGCATTTTCTCCTTTTCAAAAGTGCTTTTCCTTAGGGTCATTAAAACTCTGGATTGTGTGGTAAAGGGTTTCTATTCCCACAATGTTGTCTACCAAAGTGTTAAATATCAGCATTTGAGCAACATTTGTCGTCTGGAAATGATTTCCATTTGGTGAAGTCTAAAATTTTGTTGCTTGGTAATGGGTTAACTGAGCAAACCCAACCCGACTTTGAAATAATGACCCAAATAATTGCAGTTTCAATGTTTCTTTTGTCCAGGATATCTAAGTAAAGGGCACAGTTTATATCAAAGCTTCAGAGGTTAACTCTTTACTGAACAACAAAATTTTAGACCAGTCCAAAGTGAAAGCCTTTGAAGATGAAAAAAATGTGACTCTAGAATTAAAGTTTGTTTTGGGAAGAGACCGAGTAGAAAACATTGTGGGAAAAGGCAAAAATGCTGGTTACCAGCATTTTCTCCTTTTCCCACAATGTTTTCAAAAGCTTTCTTTCTCAGAGTCATTAAAATTGGGGATTGTGTTCAAGGGTTAACTCTTTACCAAACAATAAAATTTTAGACTTTTCCAAATCCAGAACATTTTAAAATTAATGTAGCTCAAATAGTGACAGTTGTTATTAAAAGGGTAGACAATATTGTGAGGAAACGAGAAAATGCTGGTTACAAAACATTTTCTCCCTTTCAGCATTATTTTCAAAAATTTTCTTCCTGATGGTTGATAAAATTTGTGATTTTGTGGTACAGGGTTAAACTTAAATTAATTCAAATTTTTTGAAGTGGCCGAGGAAGCAGTGTGAAAAATGATGATCAATTTTAGAAATTTGTCCATGTGTCATACTGTTTCCAGTGGTGAAGTTTTGGAGATAAAGCGAATATTTAAATTGGTAAAGATGGAATTAAATTTTAGTTTACAAGTTGCCTCTATTTTTGACGCATTTAGCCTGCATTCTAAAGTGTTTGTTACAGAACTTCTCTGCCTTCATTCTGAAGTTTGTTTTGAAGAAGCTTTCAAGTGCTTATTTTCAACTTTATATAAAATTGCTTTCTTTTCATTTTTGTTCTTTTAAAGTAAGGAATAATTAAAAAAGAATAACTTTGCAGCATTTTGTGTTAAATAATGTACTTTTTGAGTGACTTAGTCTTATTAATAAAATATTCCTTTGAAACATTTTTGTTTATAGTTTGTTGATTTCATAAGCCCCGTTTTTATGTTTTGTTTTTGTAAAGCCTGCTTTAAAGACAAGTTATTAAGTCCTTAAAAATTTAAAAAGACAAAAATGTTACTCTTGTCAAATTGGAAACATTTGCAGGTGATAGATTAAGCCTTTACAAAACTGCAATATTTAATACATGACCAAATTGGAAGCAATTGCAGACATCTTGAATGTGGCTCAAAAACTGAAATTTTCCTCTAAAGGGAAGAAAACATTGTGGGGAAAGGAGAAAATGCTGGTTACCAGCATTTTCTCCTTTCTCCACAATGTTGTCAAAAGCCTTCTTCCTCAAGGTCATTAAAACTCAGGATTGTGGATAAAAGGTTAACCCTTCACCAAACGACAAAATGTCAGACCGGTCCAAATTGAAAGCACTTACAGATAAAAAAATAAATGTAACCCAAAAATTGACATTTGTTTTGGGAAGGGAAGAAAACATTGTGGGAAAAGGAGAAAATGCTGGTTACCAGCATTTTCTCCTTTCTCCACAATGTTTTCAAAAGCTTTCTTCCTCAAGGTCATTAAAACTCAGGATTGTGGGTAAAAGGTTAAATGTGGTTCATCTGATGGAATTTCAAAAGACTTCCCCCAAAGGGTTGTTTAAACTCAGGATTGTTTGGTAAAAGATTAACATTTTACCACACGACAGTATTCTAGACTGGTCCAAAGTGAAAGAATCGCAGATGGCATATCAAATGTGGCTCAAGTTATTGGATTTGTTTCTGAAGGTTAGAAAACATTGTGGAAAAAGGAGAAAATGCTGGTTACCGACATTTTCTCTTTTTTCCCACAATGTTTTCAAACAGCTTTTCCCCCAGGGTTGTTTAAACTGGGGATTGTGTGGTAAAGGGTTAAACAATGATAAATGCGGAAATTTCTTGTTTTAACCCTTTCCCAAACGACAAATTTTGGACTGGTCCAAATTGAAAGAGTTTGCAGACGACAATTTTAAATTTGATGAAAATGGCAGAAAGTTTTCAAAAAGGGTAGAAAACACTGTGGGAAAAGGAGAAATTGCTCGTTATGAGCAATATCTCCTTTTCCCACAGTGTTTTCAAAAGACTTGTACTGCAAACACGTGAAAACCAGGGCTTGTTTGGGAAAGGGTTAAGCAATTGCTCCATCTATCAAAATATTCTCAATCGACAGTTACTGCAAAGGTATTCTAAGGCTTCATGGATTCAATTGACTGAATGGTGTTTCTAAGTTGTTTTCAACGTTATTTCAGTCCTACTTTGGCGACAGCTCACATATTTATGTATGGTTTTGGTTTCACCAGTAGCAGGCTTGGGCTTTGAAGTGTGTAGCCCAAGGACACTCTCACCAAAAAACCAGTGGTTCAAGTTAGGCTCAAAACCCGGGTCCTCCAGCTTACAAATCCGACACTTTACCAGAAGGCCCAGGGGACCCCATTCATGGATTCAAGTCCCTATTCCAAAGAGCTTCTCTGTAGCTCAATTAGTAAACAAACACAAGAGGCCACTGGTTCAGCTCTGCCAAATGCTTTCTCAAGACTGGTGATAGTTGTTGTGACAGGATTCATTCTTCTCTCATCCCTGAACATAGGTTTAACTATTCTACAGTTACAGCCATTAAAACACTAACAGATACAATCAAGCAATCAAAAGAACAATCTGATAGTAACCAAAGAAAGGTCAGTTCTCCTACACTTACAGAAATGACACAGGCTATTACACATCTTTCTACAACAATAACTGAACAGAATTCACAACCACAACCACTCAAGTCTGAAAGAAACTCAATGATTGTTGAGGAAGCCGCGTTAAGAATTAAGGCATCAATATCTAATCTCTGGAAAATTAAACTCCAAAAACGCAGGGACGCATACTGGGGTATGGTTAAAAATAATGGCCACAGTGAAAGAACCACTTGTCCTACGGGGTTATTTGCAGAAAAAGGCCATTAGAAAAGAACCAGAAGAACAGAAGAAAATATGAGAGCGTTCAATAAGAAAAGATTTCAAAGCCGAAATAGAGCTTCAACTCCTGAGGTCAGAAAAACAGAGAGAGAGGTACCAAACAATCAACACATCTATTTACGGTATAATCGCTGACAAAGCACACTGAGAGGTAGCCAAGCTCCTTAAACAATGGTGGAGTGAACAAACCGCTTGGAACACAACCATCTCCCAGCGGCGATGGAAAAAGAAGGAGCATTGGCTTGCAGAGTATGAAAAATCATTTAAATTAGAATTTAGAAATAGAAGCCCTTTGTTCAAAATCAAGGTGGAAAATCAATACACAAACAAGCAGTTATTTTCCAATGAACAGTTACCTGCAAAACGACCGATATCATCACAACCTAAACAAACCACTAGCATGAAGCCATACCAACAGACCAAGCAACGGCAATTCTCTGGACAGACAAGAAATCATCAAGAACAGACCCCTACAAACGAATTTCAACAGATGAGACAACAGCGTAGAAGAAACATTACAAAAACAAATGATTTAACAAGTAACGTTATTGATGAGTCTGACAATGAGCCTTTTTTAGGTCCCAGCGACAGTACATCAACCCTAACCTGACTGAAACAGACAAATCTAACAAACATGTTAATATATTTAATCTTTCAAACAGAAAACTCACCGATACTGAAATCTGTCTTACTTTCAAAAGGCTTCAAATTCACCCCAACTTCAACTAAGTCAAACTATCACAAATTAGATTCTGACATTGCTGAATTCCATAGAAAACTTAAAACTTGAAGAATTTTTTCGTGATAAAAATTCTGTGGAGGACAACTCACTAGTAAGAAATGAAAGTGACTTTCAACCACAAAAGGGAAGAAACTTATTTCTGGATACTTTTATAAATTTTACTAAAATCATACCAGTCAACAAACATATCGTCAAACTCAATGTTTCAAAGAAAGAACGCGAGGCCATCAACTCTTTACGTGATGATCAAACTATTGTAATTAAAGAGGCTGACAAAGGTGTGGGCATTGTCATAATGAACAAAGAATTTTATAAAACACGGATCTTGGACATGTTACAAGATAAAAATTTCTATGAAGAAGTCCCATACGATTGCTCCAAAATAACTATGAAGAAAATACAAAATGTAATACGACTTGCTAATGAGATAACTCAAAATGAAATTGATTATTTGTTGAATTTTGAATTCAAACCAAGTTCATTTTATGGCCTGCCAAAAATTCACAAAAGTAATCTAATCAAAAATGTTTGTTCTGAGAGACCTGACAAATATACCTACGTTGAAATTATTAATCCCGAAGATTTAAAATTCAGACCTATTGTGGCAGGACCAGTATGTTAAACACATAGATTAAGCAACGTTGTGGATATACTACTGAAACCATTTCTCAAACATGTTAAAAGTTATGTAAGAGATGACATAGATTTCCTCCAATATATTCCCAAAGGGATCAGCGAAGACACAATTTTAGTATTGTTTGATGTGACATGTTTATACACCAACATATCACATGAGCTTGGGGTGGAAGCAATAACATTTTGGCTAAACAAGTATCCGAAGTTAATCAACGGTAGGTTCACAAAAGAATTCTTGATAGAAAGAATGAACATTATTCTAGAGATTAATAATTTCTCCTTTACAGATTCTACAATCAGAAAAGAGGCACAGCAATGGGAACAAAGTTTGCACCAACATACGCAACTCTAGTCTTAGGGTTTTTAGAGGAAAAGTTGTATCATCAAGCAGAAGAAATTTTTGAAAATGGCTTTGGCGAGATGCTTAAAGCCAACTGGAGAAGATTTCTAAATGACTGCTTTGTCTTCTGGAAAAAATCCAGACAAGATCTAAACCTCTTTTTTGACCTTCTGAATAACCTTCACCAAGACATTAAATTCACCATGGAAATAAGTGAAAAATCTCTACTGTTCCACGATATTCTGATAATTAAAGAACATATTGAAATAATTACAGACACCTGTTTTAAAGAAACAGACACTAAACAATATCTTAACTATTTTTCTTGCCATCCTAAACACACAAAGAACAGTATTCCATATACATGTAATCTAGCCCGTAGAATATGCACAATTGTTTCTAATCCAGGAATCAGAATGAAACGATTACAAGAACTTAAACACTCACTAATCTCAAGAAAATACCCGATATCGCTTATTGAATCGGGTATAAAGAAGGCTCTTAGTATCCCAAGGGATACCCTAATACAAGTCAAGACACACTTAAAAGAAAACACCATCCCTTATGTCTCAACCTTCAACCCAGATAATGCAGAAATGTTTGGCATATTCACAAATACAGTGCAACTTCCATATTCTTTACTCTGATGATAAAAGGAAAGACATTTTAATTGGAACCAAATTAATAAAAAAAGTAAAAGACAACCGCCTAACTTAAAGAAACTATTAACATGTGCAAAATTCTCAGAAGAGAGTAAAGATCAGAGAAAAGTTACAAATTGTGGTCATCCAAATTGCAGTTTATGCTCATATATGCCAAATGGTAGTTCATACAACTTCAATGGAAAAGTCTTTCAAGTTAATGCAGACATGACCTGTGACGTACAAAATGTGATATATGTTATCACATGCAATAGGTGTGGAGAATATTACATTGGCCAAACAGGTGACAAAATAAGAACCCGTAGAACAATTCATGCACAAAAAATAAGAGATCCCTCAACCAGACAAATTCCACTCAGCCATCATTTAGACTTATGCAGTACAGACGAATTAACATTTAAAATATTCCCATTCTATAAAGTTAATTCCGAAAGCACTTCAGTCAGGTTAGCCAAAGAGAAATACTTCATAAATTGCTTTAAGCCAAAATTAAACCATCTTAATCGAAATGATTAATTATCTCCCCTGAGTACTCATCAATAACGTTGCTAATGTCATGTAATATTACCTCCCTTCCGATTACATGACGTCACTCCATAGTTTCATAACCACTGATGAGGCGTTAGCCAAAACTTGTTTGGATTTTTATACAGTTTATTAAATCAAAATAATGTGTGTGTGTGTGTGTGTGTGTGTGTATATATATATATGGGGGGGGGGGGGAAGCACCCAGTGGCTTAGAAAGGATGTTGTGCAAAGTAGTGATGCAAAGGACTCCAGGAAAGCATGGGTAGGCACACTGGCAACAGCTATATAGCTGAAAGTTGAAAACAGTGTTTCCGATCAAAACAATCCAATCCTAACAGCTTACTGTATAACTGGAAATTTTTGCGCTGTGGAATTTTTTGCAATTTTGAAATATTTGCACTTTTCTGTTTGCATATTTTACCACAGCTATACCAACGAATAAGGAGTGTCTTGAAGTTGCAAACATTTCCGTACGCAAAATGTCTAATCAGTAATTCGCAATTTTTTAAACTTGTGTATAATATCCACATATACAGTAAATGAGGACTGAAACAGCAAATGTTTATGATTCATTCTTATGAATCCAATTTAATTCTAGACAATAGCAGTATAATATACTTGCAACTGACAGTATAACACTAATACACAGTACATTAAATCCTAGGGTAAAATTAAATACATGATTATATGAGAAAAAAATCAGAATCAATAAAGTTAAGTAATAGAAATTCTACCATTTAAACCTTTCCCAAACGATGAATTTTAGACTGGTCCAAATTGAAAGAGTTTGCAGACGACAATTTTAAATTTGATGAGAATGACAGAAAGTTCTCCAAAAGGGTAGAAAACACTGTGGGAAAAGGAGAAATCGCTCGATACGAGCAATTTCTCCTTTTCCCACAGTGTTTTCAAAAGACTTGTACTGCAGACATGTGAAAACCAGGGCTTGTTTGGGAAAGGGTTAAACCTTTCCCAAGCAACAAATTTTAGACTCTTCCCAATTCACAACATCTGCAGACAACAAGTTCAACAATAAATTCAAAATTGGTACAAATAACCCTAAGTTCTATGGTTGGGTAGAAAGCATTGTGGGAAATGGAGAAAATGCTGGTTACCAGCATTTTCTCCTTTTCCCACAATGTTTTCAAAAGCCTCTGTCAGGATTGTTAAAACTTGGGATTGTGTGGTAAAGAGTTAACCCTTTACCAAACAATCTCAGAGAAAAAAGGCTTTTGTAAGCACAGGAAAAGGAGAAATTGATTGTCAGTATTTTTAGCTAAGCTGTGTCTTGAAGAAAATGAAGTTATTGTCATATTGTCATTGTCGTCTTCGTCATGCAAAAACTTTGACATTTTGTAACATCTCTGCTTTTACTGAAGACAATTATTTACTTCAAACATGGACAAGCTGTTGATTACCAAAAGGGGAACTCTTACAACAGGGGCAGATAACCATCAAACTATTTTTGACAAGGTTACTCCCCCTTTTCAACTTCCAATTTTCACTGAAAATCAAGCACATGCAGCCGAGCAATGGCACCTGCATGCAGTTCTCTTGCTTCCTTTACCTACAATGTTTTTAACTCTTTACCAAACAACAAAATTTTATACTAGTCCAATTTGAAAGCATTTGCAAACGACAAAATAATTTTGACTGAAAAAAATGAACTTTGTTCTTGGAAGGGTAGAAAACATTGTGGGAAAAAGAGAAAATGCTGGTTACCAGCATTTTCTCCTTTTTCCACAGTGTTTTCAAAGGCTTCTTTCTCAGGGTCGTCAAAAGTCGGGATTGTGTGGTACAGAGTTAAAAGCCTCTTCCTAGACAAGTCCCATCATTTTAGCTAGTTTTAATTTGCCATTAACGGCATTCCTTTACCATGAATATACTAACATATGCTGGGAACAATTACCTCTATTCCTAGGGCAAATATTGTAGGTCCAGGTCAGACCCGAGACTTTGAGGCATCTGATCTCAATCTTTAATGAATAGACAACAGACATTAAAAGCCCCCTAGTAGCCAAAAGTAACCAATTTTGGAGTCAAAATGTAGGAAAATTTGTCTTTGAAAAGGTCAAAAACATGGGACATAAAGAAAGTGCTGGTTATCGGCATTTTCTCCTTATACAAAAGTGTTTTCAAAAGCTGTTATTCTCAGCTTGCGAAAACACTGGATTGCTTGGTAAAGAGTTATGAAAATTGCATCTTTGTGTCTATATAATCAGTTTTGCCTGCCATCAGCCTCCTTTAGTAGTAAGAAAAATCAGAAACAAAGCTTAACACAAAGAATGTTTCATTACTGTACATATGCACCATGCTCTGACAAAAGGGTGTTTAATGCATCTCCATGATGCATGATACTAAGCAAGTAATCACATTTATTTCTTTACCAAACGACAAAATTTTAGACTGGTCCAAATTGAAAGGATTTGCAGACGACAAAATTAAATGTGGCTCAAATGATGATTTCTGTTTTTGGATAGGACAGAAAACATTGTGGGAAAAAGAGAAAATGCTGGTTAACAGCATTTTCTCCTTTTCCCACAATGTTTTCAAAAGCCTTCTCTTACAGGGTCGTTAAAATTTAGGATTGTGTGGCAATAGGTTAATTCATTAAACTGTGGATCCCTTAACTTCATTCTGACTTACCACCAGCTGAATGTGGAGGTAGAGTGATCCTTAACCCTTTCCCAAACGACAGATTTTGGACTGGTCCAAATTGAAAGAGTTTGCAGACGACAGTTTTAAATTTGATGAAAATGGTAGAAAGTTCTCCAAAAGGGTAGAAAACACTGTGGGAAAAGGAGAAATTGCTCGTTAGGAGCAATTTCTCCTTTTCCCACAGTGTTTTCAAAAGACTTGTACTGCAGACACATGAAAACCAGGGCTTGTTTGGGAAAGGGTTAAACAAGCAGAAAATTTTAAAATAGCAGTAAGTTTCAATTCGGGTCAGACTGTGCAGGCTGACCTAGGCTGACATTTTTTTGCAGATGTATTAAACCCCCTTTTCACAGAGCATGGTTCAAATACATATACTACTTTTCCGTCCCTGTTATATCTAGACTACTTTTAGAAATCAGTTGGGGAAAATGTAGCCAATACTTGAAGTAAGTATGTGCCCCTTTTCCCACAAGGTTCTCTATGTCAATTAAGAATAGCACTTGCATTTACTTCAATATTTCTCACTTGTGTCATTTGCAACAGTTCAACACTAATAATGCCTTTCACAACAAAACCTTGCCTTTGGGGCCACTGCAAATTTATATCGAAATGCACAAAATGTGCAGTCTGACCTTTGATCTACACTGTCAACTTTGCTGAAGCACACTGGACAAAGGCAACCATGAAATTGCAATTAACTGCGACTAAAATGCCTGATGGATTTATTTGGTACTTGGAGGCATGAACTCTTCACCACACAATCCAGAAGTTTAACAACCTTTAGACAAGAGGCTTTTGAAAACATTGTGGGAAAAGGAGAAAATGCTGCTCAGCAGCATTTTCCACTTTTCCCACAATGTTTTCTACTATTTAAAAGACAGATCCAATAATTTGAGCCACAATTTATTTGTTGTGTGCAAATGCATTAGATTTGGACTTAAAGCCCAATTTTTTGTCTATTTGTAATTGGTTAGCCCCACACAATTCCGAGTTTTAACAACCCTGAGGAGGAAAGCTTTTGAAAACATTATGGGAAACGGGGAAAATTCTGTTAACCAGCACTTTTCCCATTTCACACTATGTTTTCGACTCTCCATCATTTAAGCCACCTCTAATTTGACGTCTGCAACTGCTTTCAAATTAGACAAGTCCAAAATTTTGTCTATTTGTAACAGGTCATTCATGTCTAAAATAGCCTTACCATCAGTCATATTCTTATTACAGCGGTTGAGATGGAAATACATGTACTGAGTTGGTTCAATCTATAGTATACACTGAGATACATACAGAATATCATGTTGTAGAAACTTTCCTGATGCTTGTACTTAATTTTGAGCAGCATGAGAAAACTTGATACCGCGCCAGACCCAAGGTTGAGTGAGATATCAATATTTTTTTACACAGGGAGAAGTAAATACAAGCATCAGAAAAGCTACTACAAAATAATATTTCTTTTATTTTATACCTACAACTTTTAGCAACAATATTTTGTAGTTCTTGACATTTTATTTGTCAATTGGTAAACAACTAAAACACACTTGTGTAGAAGCTAGTAACCTCATTTTTATGAATGGCCGATAAATATCATAGCATAAATTTTGACCATCCAAGGTGCAAATCAATAAATATGTTTTCCGCATGTGAGTTACATCATTAACCCTTTACCACACAATCCTGACTTTTGAAAACATTGTGGAACAAGAGCTTTGCAGAGCGGCGCATATACGCCCGAAGGGGCTTGTCAGTGAAATGAGTTGAAATGAAGGATGGGCCGTGAATGAAGAGTAGTTATTCTCCATGATAAAGAAAGTAAGTTTTGATTGTCTGTAATAGTTTATGGCCCGGACCAAACTTAAAATTAACAAAAGGCAATAACTCAAAAAAAAAAGAATGGCACAGTTATGGTTCTTGTAAACTGCACTTCTTCATAATGAGTTCTATCAGTGTATGAAGGTTCGAGTTGATAGCTTCTATAGTATGGAAGTGATGGCCTGAACAAATTTTCAAAGTGAAAAGTTGACTATTTCAGAAATCAAGGGCAGATAATTTTAGAATGCAAACACCTATCCAAATTTTAATAGTCACATCCACAAGTAGACATCATACAGATTCATTCTGGCAAGTTTCAAATAATTCCGATGGAAACTGTAGGAGGAGTTGCTCACAGATGAAATTGCTAACGGACGGACGGACGACCGGAGGTATAACATAATACGAGCGTATAAAAAGGGAAATGCTCCACATATGAAAGAAAGGCCCTAACTGTAAATAATATCGAAAGAAAATTACTCAAAAAATAATGGCAATAAATCAGGAAAGAAGAGTGGCAGAGTTATGGTTCTTGCGCACTGCACTTCTCCACGATGTGTGCTATCAGTGTTTGAAGTTTCAAGTTGAGAGCTTTTATAGTTTGGAAGTTATGGCCCAGACAAAAATTCAAAGTAAAAACTTAAAAATAAATAAAGGGCAATAACTCAAAAAATAAGGGTATCAGAGTTATGGTTCTTGTGCATGACACTTCTCCATAATGTGTTCTGTCAGTGTATGAAGTTTCAAGTTGATAGCTTTTCTAGTTTGGAAGATGTAGCCAGGACAAAAATTCAAAATGAAGTTATTACAGGGCAATTACTCAAAAACTTAGGGTGACAGAGTTATGGTTCTTGTTTACTGCACTTCTCCACAATCTGTTCTATCAGTGTATATTGTTTCAAGTTGATGGCTTTTATAGTTTGGAAGATCTGGCCCAAACAAAAATCTAATGTGAAAAATATTAAAGGGCAATAACTAAAAAAATAAGGGTGGCACAGTTACAATTTTTGTGAATTGCTCTTCTCCACAAGGTGTTCTATCAGTCTTTGAGGTTCAAGATCATAGCTTTTATAATTTAGAAATTATGGCCCAGACGAAAATTAAAAGTGAAAACTAACAAAGGGCAATAACTCAAAAAGAAGGATGGCAGAGTTATGGTTCTTGTGCAATGCACTTCTTCATAATGTGTTCTATTAGTCTTTGAAGTTTCAAGATGATGGATTTTAAAGTTTGGAAGTTATGGCCTGGACAAAAATTCAAACTGAAAATTAACAACGGGCAATAACTCAAAAAAATAAAGGTGGCAAAGTTATGGTTCATGTGCACTGCACTTCTCCATAATGTGTTCTATCAGTGTATGTAGTTCCAAGTTAATAGCTTTTATAGTTTGGAACTTATGGCCTGGACAAGAATTCAAACTGAAAATCAACAAAGGGCAATAACTCAAAAAACAAGAGCAGCAGAGTTATGGTTCTTGTGCACTGCTTTTCTACATAATGTGTTCTATCAGTGTATGTAGTTTCAAGTTGATACCTTTTATGGTATGGAAGTTATGGCCTGAACAAAAATTCAAAGTGAAAAGTTGGTTATTTCAGAAATCATGGGCAGATAATTTTAGAACACAAACAGCAATCCAAATTCTAAGAGTCAGGTGCACAACTAGACATCATGGAGATTGATTGTGGCAAGTTTCAAATACCGGTAATTCCGATGGAAACTGTAGGAGGAGTTGCTCACACAAGAAATTGCTAACGGGCAGACGGACAGACAGACGGATGGACGACCGGAGGTATAACATAATACGACCCTTCGGGCGTATAAAAAGGAGAAAATGCTGGTAACCAGCATTTTCTCCATTTCCCACAATGTTTTTCAACCTATCAATGACAAATTTCATCATTTGGGCCACCTTAAATTCGTTGTCTGCAAATGCTTTCAATTTGGACCAGTCTAAAATTTTGCTGTTCGCTAAAGGGTTAATACCATATTTTGAACCATATTTCACAGCGTGTAGATACAGATTTTTTTTCTGTCATGTGTTACTATATCTGTGTGTGAGGCATGTATCTGGGGCGGAAAAATTTCAGGTATATAATAAATGATTTTCCCTTGACAAATGACAAAATGTTAGACTTACTTAGATTGAAACATAAGCACCAAAAATTGAATGTGGCTCAAATGATGGTGCATGGATTTGTCTTTGAAAGGGTACAAAAGAGTGTACAAAAACAAGAAAAATAACTGCTACCAGCTGTCCTCCTTTCCCCACCATGTTTGCAAAAACCTTTTTAGTCATGGTCATGAAAACTTCGGCCTGTTTGGTAAATACATGCATTTAAAAACAAAAATACTAAAATAAAAAAATCACAGATAATCTGAACATGATTTTAATCAAAAATGTTTCTATCATTCAACACACTATCTAGAGATTAGATAATTACATGTACTACATGTATCTTGAATTACATGATCAAAAATGATCCACAACAAAATAATCTTCATATATTATACACCTTTTTAACCCTTTAACAAGCAATCCCATACTTAACCCTTTACCAGATGACAAAATTTTAGCCTTGTCCAAATTGAGGGCATTTGCAGATGATGATTTCATTGTGGCTCAAATGGTGCAATTTTTCTTTGATAGGGCAGAAAACATTGTGGGAAAAGGAAAAATACTGGTTACCAGCATTTTCTCCTTTTCCTACAATGTTTTCAAAAAGCGTCTTTCCCAGGGGCTTTAAAAGACGGCATTGTGTGGTGAAGGATTAAACAAGGTTCACAAAAAAAGGCTTTTGAAAACATTGTGGATAAAGGAGAAAATGCTGGTAACCAGTATTTTCTCCTTTTCCTCCAGTGTTTTCTGCCCTGTCAAAGAACTGTTCATTTGTACCACTTTCAGTTTTATTTTGCTTTCAATTGGAAAGAGTATAAAATTTGACATCTAGGAACCCCCCTTGACTGCTGAATAAATGAAATTAACATTTTAAACCTTTACCACATGACAAAATTTTAGATCTGTCCACATTGAAAGCATTTGCAGATGACAATTTCAGTGTAGTTGAAATGATGCAATTTTTCTTTGATAGGGCAAAAAACATTGTGGGTAAAGGAGAAAATGCTGGTTACCGGCATTTTCTCCTTTTCCCAAAATGTTTCCAAAAGGTTTCTTCCTCAGGGTCATTAAAAGTCGGCATAGTGTGGCAAAGGGTTCAGGGAAAAAAAAGAAAAGGAAAAAAAAATGATATAGAAATTCAATAAAAGAGCATCTCACAAAGCATTTAACAATGTGGATTCATAATAAAACTGTAGTCTAATCTTGATCTACACTCATAACAAAAATATGATTACTACTTACATAAGTATAATATCTGACCCACTTGGAAGTGTAAATCCTAAGCCTTTTCACACCTATGGTTTGACTACCCTTTACCACACCATGCTGCCATTTAACAATCCCTTGGAAAGAAGCCTTTTGAAAACATTTTGGGAAAAGGAGAAAATGCTGGTAACCAGCATTTTCTCCTTTTCCCACAATATTTTCTATCCTATCAAAGAAAAATTGCACCATTTTAGCCGCACTGAAACTGTCGTCTGCAAATGCTTTCAATTTGGACATGCCTAAAATTTTGTTGTCTGGTAAAGGGTTAATTAATTGACTGAATGGTGTTTTACACCACTTTCTACATTATTTCAGTCATATCACGGAGACAGCTCAAATATTCATGTGTATTCACAAGAAGTAGGTCTGAGATGTCTTGCCCATGAACACTCCCATGAAAAGCCCAATGCTTCCAGTGATGCTCAAACCCAGGGCCTCTAGGTTACAAGTGCAACACTTTACGACTAAACCATGCAGGACTCCTTCACACCTACAGGAAAAGTTTTTATAGATCAGCAATTGAGAAGATTCAAATCATTTTTTGATAAATAAGATAACAGTTCAT
The DNA here is from genome assembly GCA_945859785.2 of Tridacna gigas. Taxonomy (NCBI): domain Eukaryota; kingdom Metazoa; phylum Mollusca; class Bivalvia; order Cardiida; family Cardiidae; genus Tridacna; species Tridacna gigas. Next base: position 8,060,503 of record OX244029.2, on the reverse strand, counting down.
AACTGACATATCATATGAGACCCTCTGCACATTTTACACTTTTCTTGTCTTGCTGCTGCCCACCTTTCAAAACATTCTGGCAAACTGAGAAATTGTTTAGAACAAGCAAACTTCTCATTTTCCATAATGATTTCAGATACACAAGTGCAGCTGTGTATTACATTATAGTTCAACGTCATTTTTTACAAGGATAATTGCAAAGAAGTAGTAACAAACAATTCCCTGTTCTTATGGCAATGAGGATAAAACCTTTTGAAAACATTGCAGGAAAATGAGAAAATGCTGGTAGCCAGCATTTTCTCTTTTTTCTACAATGTTTTCTACCCTTGTAATGACAATTTTGACCACTTGAGCCACTGTTAAGTTATCGTCAGCAATTTCTTTCAATATTGACATTCCCAAAAGTTTGTGGAGTTAAGTACTAATAGCAGTTCATAATATCTATCAATCATCACTTCAGCGCTTTGATCTCTTTCCATAAGACGATGTGGCCACTCCTTGCTTTCTTTTGGGGGCTTTGTTCCGGCTCTCTTTCCTCTCCTCACTCTTTAACAAATCTGATATGTTAGAGTTATTTCCCCTCTTGCACTCTTCAGTATGTTTATGGAAAGCAGCAATAGTCTTTGTTCCATCAGCTTCTTCAGATCCTTTTAGTTTTATCAGCTCAGCAGCGAGGTCAATGAATTTCTGATTCAGATCATTTACTTTTTTCTCTAGTTCTTGTATAACCTGTCCTTGTTGATTGATCTTTTTCTCTTGCTGAAGGATTTTTTTCTTCTGATGGGTGAATCTCACTTTTGAATCTGTCGTCTCTTTTCGTATCTGGCGCACTGTAGCACTTTGCATCCGCAGCTGAGCTCCTAATGTGTTAACTTCTGACCTTATGCTAGGACTTCGCATGGTGGTTGTTGGTGAAAATATGGGAGAAGATCCAGAAGAAAACAGAGACAGCGTTGATGGACCTGTACAGTAAAAATAGTAAAAACTTGTTAACTGGTAAACACCACTGCGACAGAGATACAGGCAAAGGATAATATACGACTGAAAGATGCTATCAAAAGCATGTGACCTTTGACCCGCCCCCTGCTGTGACCCCAACCTTGGAACCTGGCACCTCAAGCCTCTCCTCTGCTTGTTGTCTCATCACGATGCCTTGATTTGCATTGAATGAATAACATTCATATTAATTCAATATTTTAACATGTAATATTTTCTTTGTACTACTAGATCCTTCAATATATACTAAGTGGAACCATCATAATGGTCTGACAATTCAACAGTCATCTAAATCTACGGTTTTAGATTAACTCTTTCAGCGCCAAGGCCGAAAACTGGGACTTTTGCGGACGGCATAGATCAAGATCAGACTGCACAGAATGTGCAGTCTGATCTTTGATCTATACCATCCGCTTGTTTGGTCAAGCCTATGTGATAAAAATCTTCCGGAGACTCAGTGGACTGTATTTACAGCCATCAAAAGGGGCGGAGTTTGTTTATTTGGCACCAAAAGAGTTAAGATCTACAGTTTGCATGCAATACACTGCTGCTGTAAAAATATACATAGAGATGATCATAACAGTGTTTAAATGTTACTGTACTACATCTTTTTCTTAACCCTTCATCACATAATCCTGAGTTTTAATGACCCTGCTGAAAAAGCCTTTTGAAAACATTGTGGGAAAAGGAAAAATGCTGCTAACCAGCATTTCCTCCTTTTCCCGATGTTTTTTACCCTTTCAGACACAAATTTCATAATTTGTGCCACACTTTAATTTGTTGTCTGCAAATGCTTCCAATTTGGACCAGTGTAACATTCTGGCATCTAGAAAAGAGTTAAATAACTTTACATCATATTTCCCTCCCCTCCCTTCCCAATGAAAACTCAAAGGAAACCCTGGCTAGTGTCTGGCAGCATTTTTGTTTATCAAAAGTAGTGGGGATAATAAGGATAACACTGCTGACAGAAAAATCTTTTGTGTGATAGTGAAATTTAACAGAGGGACCAGCAATCTGACAATATTTTACTTTTCAAGCTGCATTTTTTATTTTGGGTATAACATAATGTGTTAACCGTTTACCACACAATCACGGGTTTTAATGACCCCGAAGAAGAAAACTTTTGAAAATATTGTGGGAAAAGGAGAAAATGCTGGTAACCAGCATTTTCTCCTTTTCCTACAGTGTTTTCTAACCCTCCCAAAACAATTTTCAATTTCTGAGTCACATTTATTTTGTCGTCTGCAAATGCTTTCAATTTGGACAAGTCTAGAATTTTGTCATTTGGTAAAGAGTTAAACTTTGAGTGGATTTAAATGTAATGAATCCCATTTGTTCAATAATATTTGCAGTTTATCATCATAAACGAGGGTTCAAGGGCCAGTATTTAGCTTTTTATTAGAAAACACTTGGACCACTCACACAGTCTAAAATATTTGAGTCCTGCTCTGGCAAAAGGGGGCTTAATGCATCTCCGTGATGGATCATATCAAAGAAGCCATCACATGCTTACGGATCAATAACAGCCATGTTTTTAACAACAGACTTAATCATGAGACAGACTGGTCCTTGAACAATCAAAAATTTAACCAGTGGTGAAAAGTTTTGGCCCAGGTCAGCCTGCGCGGACTGTGCAGGCTGACCTCGGTCGATACTTTTCGCAGATGCATTAAGCCCCTTTTTCACAGAGCATGGCTCATGTAGATATGCATGACAATATGCTTGTAAAATATCACCACATATTGTGATGAGAGTTTTTGCCAATACCCATCCCTATTTCCCACAGTTTTCAAGAGGTTTTTACTTCTGGGTTCTCAAAACACAGCATGACTATGTGGTTTGGGGATCCTAACTTTGTATATTACAATTGACTGATTGATTGTATGGTGTTTAATGCCACTATCAACATTATTTCAGTTATATTGCGGCGGCCAGTGCACCTATCCATGCTTTCCTGGAGTTTCTTTTACCAGGACTCCACACAATATTCTTTCCAAGCCACTGCCTGCTTTCCCACATAACCATCGTCGAAACAATGGTCAGCTGTGAGAGAGGAATGAATCCTGTCGCAATGACTATCATCAATCTTTGGAAAGAAATTGGCCAAGCCGGGGATCAAACCAGCAACCCCATGTTCTCATGTCCTGTACGCTAACAACTGAGCTACGGGGGCTTGGCTTGTTTATTACAAACTGAGCTACAAGGCTTGACTGATTGAAAGTGGTCCATCCCACAAAAGTTTGAGTCTATTTAAGATCAGCTTTAACTTTGTAAACCCTAAGATGTATACAAAATACCTGCTTGAGGGTCTAAGGGACACGCACATGGTTCTGAGAACGGATAAGGTAAGGAGACAGGTGGCAGTTTTGATTTCAGCCCGGGGGCTATTTTCTCGTCAAAATGTTCCATGGCCATAGATGAGATGTCTCTCAACTCTTGGAGAAATTCGTGTGATCTTGGAGGTTGATCTGTTGACTGCAATGTTCTTAGGATGCATAAGAGTTCATCAAGCACCTGAAGTAAGATACATTTGTCCTGATGTAACCATTCTATCATTCCAGTACTCTTGATTAGCCCTTTTCCAAACGACAAAATTTTGGACTTGACCAAATTGAAAGCAGTTGCAGACGACAAATTGAAAGTGGCTCAAATGATGGTTTCTATCTTTGATAGCCTAGGGTAGAAAACACTGTGGGAAAAGGAGAAAATGCTGGTTACCAGCATTTTCTCCTTTTCCCATAAAGTTTTCAAAAGGCTTCTCTGTCAGGGTCGTTAAAATTCTGGATTATGTGGTAAAGGGTTAATTGCGGCGACTAACGTTTAAGAAAAACAGTTTCTTTACTAAAACCGTCACTGAAGGTACTCATTAGAATTACCGAGACAATCTTTATGAGTATCAACAACATAGGTTTTGCACCTAAGGTGGTACTTGTATCATAATCGAACCCAAAAAATACTCCTCTTGTTTGCATGTCTGTATTTCAATGCATCTCTGCTCTTTTCAGTTCCTGCTTAGAACTTCTGATAAACGCTATGGAATCAACTCTTTACCCACCAAAAAAAAATTTATACTTATCCCAAATTACAGGTGTTCGCAGACAACATGTTAAATGTGACTCAAATGATCAGGTTGTTTTTGGAAGGGGGAAAAAACAGTCTTGAAAAGGGAGAAAATGCTGGTTGTCAGCATTTCTCCTTTCTTCAAAAGGTTTTCAACAGCTTTCAACATTAAGGTTGTTAGAACTTGGGAATATTCAGTAAATGGTTAAGAAAGATTCGTCATCAAACACCTTTTTATCATTTTTTTTTTAACCTTCAGTTAAGTACAGTTTTTACCTTTCCTGGAATAAAACAACATAGACCGGTGTCGATGAATTTCATATAGGACATCCCTAAAAGTGACAGTCTGGTTTCTACTGCTGATAAGATATCAACATGGCGAGCTAGGGGGTGATTTCTTCTTTCTGATTCCCGACGTGGCAATTTATTCTTCACCTCTTTTTGAATCTGTGCATGAAGCTTATCCACTTTGGCAAATCCTTTATTCAAACGCATTTGACAGTATTTGTTAAACACTTTACAAATCTGAAATGAAAATTAAACCCCTATTGTGATCAGGCCTGTATATCAAACAAAAAAAAAGGAATCAAATACAAAATCACCATTGGAGTGCTAACAACTAAACAGCTATTCTGGAAATTAATTTAATCACATCACCTTTACTTCACATGGATGTACTTTTTTCCTTCACAATAATACAGAGCTCCAGACAGAGGGATCAAGTGATTTTGTTTTCAAAACTGAAAATATCGATCACTCTCCTCTAAACCCGTTTGTTATTGGTACTCATTATAAGTGTCTCATTGAGACCATTCTAATGAGTACCCATAACATAGGGTTTGGTAGAGAAATAATGGATTTAGAATACTATCACTCCCTTTTATCTGGAGGTCTTTTCACCTCCACTGTTACCCAAATTTGGAGGCTTTCTCAGAAGTAATTTTTTTTAATTATGTCTCTGCTAGCCCCTACCGCGAATACCCATAACCATTTCATACCAGTCACTTTGTACAATAATTTTACCATTTCGTAGTGTACTTTATACCATTTCATACCATAATTTTACCGCATCGTACCATAGTCATACAATTTCATACCATGTACTTTGGGACCTATGACAAAGTTTTGACTATGAAAAACTATTGTTATGATGGTACTAAAAGACGAAAACAAGACGCTTTCTATTCAAGTTAAATATTCATTTAAGAAATTATGAGCATAACACTTTCTAATTATCTCCTTTTCCCATTATGTTTTCAAAGCAGTTTCTTCGTGGGTCGTTAAAAATGAATTGCTTTTGTAAGGTGTATAATTTAAGTACGAGAATATTGTGGAAAATGATGTTTTTACGAGAAAAAAAAATATTGTCATATTGACCTTGACGTTTGACTCGGCATCATACAAGGCCCACATAGTTTACATGACAAACAAACATACAAATAAGAAGACAAAAAGGATAATAGACAATCTACAATCAAGGGTATTCAAACAAATATGATTCTTCGATTACAAGTTCAATTTAACGTAATCTGTTTCTTCCCAGTTCTAATTATCCTACCTGCAACAAATATTACAGCAGAGCTCCAGATAGAGGGATTGATTTTGATTTCAAAACTGAAAATGTTAATTATTCTCCACTAAACCCTATGTTGTGGGTACTCATTAGAATCATCTCGATGAGACGATTCTAATGAGTACCTGCAACAAAGGGTTTAGAAGAGAAATAATGGATTTAGAATACCATCACTCCCTCTTATCTGGAGCTCTGTTACAGACAAACCGACCAATTACCTATCTTCTTAGTCGCATACTGACTGATTCCTTTATTAATGGTTTATGATGATATCCCCTAAATAAGGTAACCAAAGCTTTGGTTTATACTAAGTAAACATTATTATCATTTTGTTGTTTTTCCACCAAACTGGCAGACATTATACAATAATGGTAATATGAGCACATTAGAAAAGGATGAAAAAGAGAACAATAATAAAAAGTATATGGCTAGAAAGAGAGCCAGTGTACGGCCAAACCCAAACCAGGAAAAGACCCTTGCAGTAAAAAGACAAAAATGCAAAAGCCCCTTCCCTGATCAGAATGCGGGAGCACATTGTATAAATCCAAAAGTAAGAAAGAAAGGAGTGAAACGATACAAAAATAAAGAGAAAATGTGAATCAAGTTTGGAAACCTTGCAACAAAAATGAAATGCAAGGCAAAAATAAGCCAAACTATTATAAAGAATAAAATAATCAAGGAGGAAGACATAAACGAGCAGACGTCTAGAATAAATACATTGATTGAGTAAATAAGTGGATAAATTAAATACCACTTTTTGTCACATTTATTGATACGTTTGGTCATAGTACGAGATGGTATTATCATGGTACAAAGTGGCAATGCTATGGTACTAAATGGCAAATCTATGGTACAAAATGATCATAAACTGAAATGGTTATGGTACAAAGTGACTGCATACCCCTGCAGCAACCCTTCTGTTATTGCGGGAACAAGACATTTCCCCGACAAGACAGTTCCCCGACAGAAGTTTCCGAGACAGTTCCCCGACACTTTTGAAGACAGTTCCCCGACACTTTTGTTCTTTGTCGAATGACAGTTATCGTGAGTAAAAATGGTTGATAAAGGATTTTATGGATAAATCATGAATTATGATTGACTGAAAAGTGATTGACGAATACATTTGGTCACCATTAGATTGTCTGTGATTGCATATGATTGCTTTATTTGACGGGACAGTTTGACGACCTTTTATCGCCAAACATCAAACAATATCGAAATATAGGCCCACTACATTTTCCCCATTTTGTACATACAATATGTGTAAAAAACGGAAGATTTTGGACAGTGAAGACGGGAAAAAGATGTTTTACCTCTCTTCCTCTCTCTCTCCAGTGTAATTCTAAAGCACATAGAGAAATACACACTAATAAAATACAAATTATCAAGAGTGTTAAGGAGCAGTTAACTCCAAACACTCCTGAAACATATTGTTTTATTAACTTTCATGCCGGGAAGGTCTTTTTTATAATCTCTTACTTTCATGACAATTGTGAATCATCATGAATTAATTCACTCATAGGAGAATAAGTACCCGTGAATGTATAGAATTCTTCATCACAAGGTACAAATAATTCAATCACGATACATCAATTCGCCACAAATATATCAAAATTCTCACGATTACCAATCATAATTATTAGTAAGAGGTTGTTTGACGTAGAGCAAAAGTGTCGGGGAACTGTCTTCAAAAGTGTCGGGGAACTGTCTCGAAAACTTGTGTCGGGGAACTGTCTTGTTGGGGAACTGTCTTGATACCGTTATTGCGTCTGTAAGAAACCGGATCATACCTGCTCATTGTCATTTATCTATTGATTCGTGTCCATCTTTATAGCTGACAAGTAGATTTAAGCCGCATTATGCTGACTGAACTATGACTGGTAAGATTTTGGAATTTCCAGAAGCCATAAAATAATGGCTGATATGAAGGGGTACGGAGATCCAATCACAAAATAACATCGGAGCAACCCGTTAGACTGAAGATGACCGGTAAGATTTGGAGATTTCCAGAAACAATTACACTAGAACGGCTGCAATTTATGGTGAGCAGAGAAACAATTACAAAAATAACATCGGAGCAAGCCAACCTTAAAGAGTGGAGGTAACCAACCCACTATATTGGCTACTTTTCTTTTGTCAACGTTTATTTTCCTTCTAAAAGAAGTCTGTTTAACTGAAGAACCTTTGCTTACCGCACGAGCTTCGCTAGCTTCATGGAAAGTAAGAAAAGAAACTATCGTTTCAATAATTTCTTCAGGTAACTCAAGAATATTCATGACTTTTTTATTGGATCAGTCAAGGGTTTTCTGGTCTCCTAAATACCCGGAAGTCTACTCTCGTAAGCGATTACAATTTTATCAGAATTAAAACAATGACCAACAGTCAAGCGTCTAAAAGGACATGTGTATTACTACCAAGAATTAACGGTTTTTAAGACTTGTAATCGTCCGACAGCTTTTTAAGGTATCAAAGACAGGTCAATTTTCTGCCTGTCAAAGGACCAGTGTATCTCGTTATTCAGTTGTGTTTGATATACAAAATAAATTTTATGAATTCATAATCATGTGATGACTTGCTTGGTATCAAGCATCACAGAGATGCATAAATTAAACCTCCTGTTCGAGAATGTGGCTCAATTTTCTTCTGCAAATTCACAGGTTGGAATTTTCTACAAATTGGCAAAAATATCAATTGGTGGATCTCTTTTGGATTTCCTGATATAACTTTAACCCGTTACCACATTGAAGGAATTTACAGAGCACAAATGTTTTTCAAATGACGGTATTTGTCTTTGAAAAAAGGTAAGAAAACATTGATGGAAAAGGAGAAAATGCTGGTCTCCAGCATTTTCTCCTTTTCCAAACAATGTTTTCAAAAGGCTTCTTTTCAGGATTGTTAAAACTTGGGATTGTGTGGAAAAGGGTTAATCCATCAAAGAACATATGGCTGCTGTGAGCTTGGTTAATTTTAATTCATAACAAGCTATATAGATCACTTCCAGTTCTGAAAAACTTGCAAAGGAAAATTTCAGCATTTCGTTTATGCCACAGTGGCCGGTGCATTCCTGGGTCCATGGATATTCATTAAAAGTTCTAAACTGCATTGTAATTCCAAATCTTATAGATACATCCTTACAGCCAGAGAGAAAAAGATGCTGTTAAAACTTGAAAGTGTGTAGAATGGTTCAGAATATAGTCAGCTAGGTAAATATGGATAAATTACCAATATATATGGTTTAAGGGATAGAGAAAGTCAAGGGATTTGTCCTCATTTAAACTGGAAATGACAACGGTGATTTCTTTGAAGGCCGCCAAAAAATGAAATGCATTTTCTATCCTTTGTAATCTGTGCAACCGTGCAGCCGTCAGAGGCAACATTTGGTATGAGGATATAAGACTGATTATAGTTTCATAAAATGGCGTGCAACACACGAAAAGGGGCCTTCGGACATTTGCGTAAAGTGTTGTCTTGGATTAGCCTGCGAAGTCCGCGCAGGCTCATCCGAGACAACACGTTATGACTACATAAGATTTTTTCATACAGTAGACTTTCGTGAAACAGAAAATCACACAAAAACGGGATGTGTCATCTTGGATTAGTCACAGACTGCGCAGGCTGATCTGAGACGACGCACTTTTACGCATATGTCCAAAGGCCCCTTTTCGTGTGTTGCACGCCAAATGGATGAATTGGGTTAAAAATTGGCTGAAAATGAGTATAGATGAGTGTACCTCAGGATTCAGTCGGTTGTCAGAAAAAATGGATTTTATAGATCCACACGAATATGATGACTTGGTTGGTATGATGCATCATGGAGATGCATTAAGCCCCCTTTTACCTGCCAGAGCATGGCTCAAATCTATCAACCCTTCACCACACGACAAAATTTAGAACCTGTCCAAATTGAAAGCATTTGCAGACGCCAATTTGAATGTGGCTAAAATCATGTGATTTTTTTAAAGGATAGAAAACATTGTAGTAAAAGGAGAAAATACTAGTTACAAGCATTTTATCATTTTCCCACAATGTTTTCAAAAAGCTTCTTCCTCAGGGTCATTAAAAGTCGGCATTGCATGGTAAAGGTTTAACTGATTTAAGATGCCTTTCAGTCTTCATTAACGAAATTTGGTTTGAACAAAATTAAGTTAGTCAGTTTATTTATTATAGACACCAGCCTGGAAACACAAAGGTATAGCAGCAGCATGTGCTACCTAAGCACCAATCAACAGGAAATTCTACCAGGCCTAGGGTAATAGTATTCTGTGTTCTTATTCAAATACTATTCAAATGCATTTTCTGAATATCCATAAAGTATTCTGTATGGACTTTTATGAATAAAAATATTTGAATTTGTTTTTGAATACACTGCAGAATTCATGTATTAATGAATAGTTTTATGAATACATTATCAGTACCATTGCTATTTAACCCTTTCCCAAACAAGCCCTGGTTTTCACGTGTCTGCAGTACAAGTCTTTTGAAAACACTGTGGGAAAAGGAGAAATTGCTCATAACAAGCAATTTCTCCTTTTCCCACAGTGTTTTCTACCCTTTATGATAACTTTCTGCCATTTTCATCAAATTTAAAATTGTCGTCTGCAAACTCTTTCAATTTGGACCAGTCCAAAATTTGTTGTTTGGGAAAGGGTTAAAGGAAAATACTCATGCAAAAAATTATGTAATTTGGATTGATGTGACTTAATAAGTCTAGCAATGCTGGTGTAACTTATAAAACTACTAGTCAAAAAGTAAATACAAAACATAAAAGAGATCAAAAGAATATTAATTTATCAGTTGACTGCTTTGATACTGTAAAAGATCTTCAAATCTTTAACTCTTTGCCACACAATCCTGAGTTTTAATGACCCTGAGAAAGAGGCCTTTTGAAAACATTGTGGGAAAAGGAGAAAATGCTGGGAACCAGCATTTTCTCCTTTTCCCACAATGTTTTCTACCCTTCTCAAAACAAGTTTTAATTTTTCATTTGCATTTAATTTGTCGTCTGCAAACGTTTTCAATTTGGACCAGTCTAAAATGTTGTTGTGTGGTAAAGAGTTACACCAAAATTATTAACTTAATAAACATTTTATTACCATACTTCTACCATTTTTTTAAGTTATTAACCCTTATCCTGCTAAATATGTTAAATGAAACATTCCAGCTTATATGGGAAAAACCCAAATTTTGCTATTTCCAAGGTATTTTTGCGTGTGTGTGTGAAAAGATATCTCCTCATTGGACAGTGCAGATCCAAGATCAGACTGCAAATTCTGTACAGTCTGATTTTAATCTACACTGTCCGCAAAAGGTCCTTGAGTCAAGCTTAGCAGCCTATGGGTCAAAAAGTTGTATAAGAAGTGCAAAGATCAGTAATTTTTGTTATGGCATGGCTTAGTTGTTAAAACTGTGGTTTGTCCATATTTTACCATCCTGTGGCAACCTACTGAAAGATGACATAAAGGTATATATTTTGTAAGTTGGAAGTTTAATCCATTAACCGTTATCCTGTTAAATAAAAAAGAAATTTTCCTATTTCAAAGGTATTTTTGGAGGAAAGATATCTCCTTATTGCAGTGTAGATTCAAGATGTGACTACACATTCTGCAGTCTGATATTGATCTACACTGTTCACAAAAGGTCAGTGAGTCCCGTTTAGCAGCCTCCAGGTTAATGCCTAGTCCCATAAAAAAATATTGGCAAACAGTCCAAACCAGGGATGGTATAGTAGATACTTTCTCCTTTTGTCATACGGTTTTCATTCATACATCTTACAAGATTATCTTCCTTTTTTTTTTTTCAAAGCAATCAAAAGCAGATTTATTTCAGAGGTAATGCCTGCATAAAACATTATTTCAGTCATGTGATGGCAACAGTTAACCTCTGTCATATTTGCCTGACTTTTTTACCCTTCACCCTACAACAGAACTTTAGATTCTTTTAACTCTTTACCAAACGACAAAATTTTGGACGCTACCAAATTGAAGGCATTTGCAGACAACAAAATGAAAATAGCTGAAGTGTTGGTTTCCTTCTTTGATAGGGTAGAAAATGGTTACCAGCATTTTCTCCTTTTCCCACAATGTTTTCAGAAGCCTTCTTTTTCAGGGTCATTAAAAGTCGGGATTGTGTGGTAAAGGGTTAACCCTTATCCAGCTAAATAAGTTAGATAAAAATTTCCAAGCTGATAGTAAAAAGCTGAAAAATGTTATTTCAAATTTATTTTTTGGAGAAAAATATCTCCTTATTGGACTGTGTAGATCTAAGACCAGACTGCACGTTCTGATCTACGCTGGTCAGTGTGTCGTGCTTAGCAGCCTAAGGGTTAAATTCAAACAATGTAAAAATCAATTTGGTCAAGTTATGAAAATCAATAAATTTAAGTAAGTTCCCAATGAAAACTATGCAAAGAACTTTGTAAAAAAAAACAGCAAATTTGTCCATAAGGAACAAACACTTTCTGCTTTTGCCGCAGCATTTTATAAGTGGTTTGTTGCCATGAGTGTTTTGCTTAGTAATGATTTTCATGTAGTATATAATAATGAATTTCACTAGTTATCAAACAATATAGGTAATATAATTGTGTGAACCGTGGGATTCTAATTTTACGGTCGAAGGGAAAAAACTCGTACAACCATATAGTCAAATTGATGAAGAGTGACCTCCCTTATTATGACCCTCTCCCCTTGCCTCCGCAGACAAAATGCTGGACGAACCGAAATTTATTATCAGAATGAATAAGCGATCATTTTTAGAGGAGGAATTTTGTGTAGTAAATCTTAAAAATTCTTGCAATTTTTATGTCAGTATAGCAAGGATTTCCGGCTTGGACTTTGTCAATTTCTGTAAATAGTTTGAAATGAATCTTGCTTGCTGACACTTGTAATCATATGACACCGTGTCACTTATTTCGGATAAACATCGACACACTCGCCGAGAAAGAGTTGGTATAAGGCACAAGCTTTCAACTCATGGAAATCTGTTAATTCTCGATTTTCTACCAGTCAGATTTACATTAGATTCAATCGAATTTGAAATGAAATGATAACTCCGCGCATTTGACGATATCGTCAATGACCTTTCAAGAGTGACATAAACAAGGTAATATCGATAGTTTATTTCAACGTGTACGAGCAGTAAATCTATCTGATCCAAAATTGATTGATATTAATTGAGTGTTTTATCATCTGAATTAAGTTGAAATTCTGTGTTATATCGTACCAAGATAAACAAGTCATTACTTACAGTTTTAAGTTTTGGCGGTTGTTGTGTTGAGAAATGTGATGAAATGCAAGGGAGATAATCGGCTCGTTGCAAACTATCGCTCATACATTTAACCGCTCTTTTTATCTGTGTGATGAAGTGATGACTTCAGAGCTTTAAATATTCACAAAACAATCATCATAAGAACATGAAATAATCCATTACAACTCAACAGAAGTCTTTAAAAAAAAAAAAAACGATCGTCGTTTCAGACTTTGAACGTGCGCCAGTTTTATTCGTGTTTGGTTTTAGCCTGTACACAATTATAAGGGACGCAACTCTGATGTTAATAAAAGACTTAAATAAGTACGAGTTTTCTCCCTTAGACCATTAATTTCATGCAAAATGCAACTAACTTGAGAGTTTTATTTTTTTGATAATCGCCTAAGAGCTGAAAGGGAGACAAAAGCGTAAGAAATAAGGAAACATAAATTAGTTTTAAAAAAAAATTGTGTTTTGCTTCAAGTAGTTGATCACTTTTCTCCTTATTTTGCCCATTTTGGTGCACCCATTTTGGTTGCCATTAAAAAAAGTTGTATTCAATGTTACTGGAAGCGATAGAAAGAAACAACTCACCTCTACAAACAGTAACAGAACAATCAGTTATATGCCAATTAAAATGAGTCTCTGCTTAACCCTTTACCACACAACATAATTCTAATTTTGTCAAAATTGAAAGCATTTAAAGTAGACAAATTAACACTTTACCGCACAATGCTGCCTTTTAACGAACCTGGGAAGGAAGCCTTCTGAAAACATTATGGGAAAAGGAGAAAATGCTGGTAACCAGCATTTTCTCCTTCTACCACAATCTTTTCTGCTCTATCAAAGAAAAATTGCACCATTTGAGCCACATTGAAATTGTCGTCTGCAAATGCTTTCAATTTGGACAAGGCTAAAATTTTGTTGTCTGGTAAAGAGTTAAATGTGGCTCAAACAATGAGATTTTCCTTTGAAAGAATGGAAAACACGGTGGAGAAAGGAGAAAATTTCCAGCATTTTCTCCTTTTCCCACAATGTTTTCATAAGTCCTCCTCCCTAGAGTTCTTAAAACTCCGGAATGTGAGGTAAAGTGAAAGTGTCATGTAAGGAGTAGATCTGGATCAGACCGTCTCAAAATAAACAATACTGCAATAATTTTTCTACAGTACTCATGGAATAAATATTCATTTATGTTGATTAGCCATATATCTTAACCCTTTCATGGTTATGGACAGTACTATTGGCTCTAGCGGATTACATAGACCATCAGAATGTGCACTCTGATCTTGGATCTGTCTGTCAACTTGTTTAGTCAAGCCTATAAGAAGTCTATATGACTTTCAGTGGATTGAAGTATCATCCTTCCAAAGAGGTCAAGTTTATATACTTGGTGCTGAAAATGTCAGGAACATTCCTAAAGTAGTCTGCTGTTTTTTTGTAGGAAAGTAAAATGATCTTTACTCTCTGCTACGGAAGCATCAAGGATTACTCTAGGCATTTCAATTCTCAACTTGGAAAATATTTTTTCAACAAACAACATATTAACTCTGTACCAAATGACAAAATCTTAGACCCGTCCAAACTGAAGCAATAGCAGACAACAAATTGTATGTGGCTCAAATGATTGGATTGGTCTTTGAAAGGGTACAAAACATTGTGAGAAAAGCAGTAAATGCTGGTTTCCAGCATTTTCTCCTTTTCACGCAACGCTTTCAAAAGGCTGTCCATTTCAGGGTCCTTAAAACCCGGAATTGTGTGGTAAAGGGTTAACAGGGTGTGTTGGGTTTACAGTTGCAGCTCCATCATCCATGTCTATGTAGTTTTTTTTTTTCATCTATGAGTAGATTAAAAATGATAATGGACCAAGTCAACAGGCTGAGCACTCACACATCATTACTAACTTTATTGATTGGTAGAAGAAAATACTTCGAATTTGGACAGGCATAAAATGTGTCATCTGGTAGAAAGTTATTTGAAATATTCATTTAAACTCATGTTCAACATGCAATATTGTTGACAGATAAGTCTGCATAGAATGTACCTTCTGATCTTGCACATATTGTTAACCCTTTACCACACAATCCCAAGTTTTAATGACCCTATGACCTAACCCTTTACCACACAATCCCAGGTTTTCACGACCCTGGGGAAGAGGCCTTTTGAAAACATTGTGGGAAAAGAAGAAAATACCGGTAACCAGCATTTTCTTCCTTTCTCACAATGTTTTCTTTTCTTCCAAAGTCAAATTTTAGTTTCCGAGTCATGCTTAATTTGTCGTCTGCAAATACTTTCAATTTAGAGAAGTCATGTGGTTTAACCATTTGAAAACACTGTGGGAAAAGGAGAAAATGCTGGTAACCAGCATTTTCTCCTTTTCCCACAATGTTTTCTACCCTTTCTGATACAAATCCCATCATTTGAGTATCATTTTATTTGTCGTCTACAGATGCTTTGAATTTGGACCAGTCTAAAATGCTGTCGTTTGGTAAAGAGTTAATTTCTATGGCTTTGTTTCGTGATATCTCTCTCTCTCAAATCAGTTTTTTTTGGTCTTATAAAAGCTTTAAACAAAACATTGGTTTTCTCAAATTCTTTAATTGCACTATACGTAAAATATAATCTAAAGCACATATTTTACAAAAGAAGTTGTATAGGAACAAAAAGCTTAAATGTAACTTTTAAAAAATAAGGGTATATTTAACATCAGCGTAGTTGTGTAGAAATATGCATAGAAAAAAAAGTGAAACATTTGCACATATTAAGTATGGTAAAACCATTAATGAGCCATGCTTTGGCTAAAGGAGGCTTAATGCATCTCCATGATCCATGATACCAAGTAAGTCATCATAATTATAATTGTGGATCCATTAACCCTTTACCGCACAATGGCGCCTTTTGATGCCCATGGGAAAGGAGCCTTTTGAAAATGTTGTGGGAAAAGGAGAAAATGCTGGTAACCAGCATTTTCTCCTTTTCCCACAATGTTTTCTACCCTATCAAAGAAAAATTGCACCATTTTAGCCAAACTGAAATTGTCGTATACAAATGCTTTCAAATTGGAGAAGGCTAAGATTTTGTCATCTGGTAAAGGGTTAAATCCATTTTCTCCAACAACCAATCATGAGGTACACTGGTCCTTTGACATGCAGGAAATTGACCAAAAGCAAAAAGTTTCAGCCCAGGTCAGTCAGCACGGACTGTGCAGGTTGACCTAGGTCGATACTTTTGGTAGGTGCATAAAGCCCCATTTTCACAGAGCACGACCCATTTCTAAATATTACACAGTCAAGGAACACAAGTCTCAATATCACTATTCTGAGTATACAAATGAAAATATGCCATTGCTATATAAAGTAACTTTTTCATCCACTTCTTTGTTTTACCTTTAACCCACATCTTGCTCAATTCAACCACCAGTGTCCTTTTGCAAAGAGTGTGGATGAAAATGATCCTGTATATTTGTGTAGTCTGACCTAGTTCTACACTCTCTGACACCTATATACATGTAACTGATTAAGCTTTACCATTCTCATTTAACTGTAATATTAACAAATGCATCCTGACGGATGGTTTGTTTAGTTAAATATTTCACTGGGCAGACAAAGTTTAACCCTTTCCCAAACGACAAATTTTGGACTGGTCCAAATTGGAAGAGTTTGCAGACGACAACTTTAAATTTGATGAAAATGGCAGAAAGGTCTCAAAAAGGGTAGAAAACACTGTGGGAAAAGGAGAAATTGCTCGTTATGAGCAATTTCTCCTTTTCCCACAGTGTTTTCAAAAGACTTGTACTGCAGACACGTGAAAACCAGGGCTTGTTTGGGAAAGGGTTAAAAAGAAAACTCTCCTTGTTGTATGTAAGAAGTATACACTTGCTAGTATTTCATGTATATTTCTTGAATGAACTGGTACTCGTTTTCTATTCTAAACTTACTTTGGAAAAATTAATGGGCCAAATAAATGCAATCAGTAATCTTAGTACAAAAATGCAGCTGTTGAAATTTCAAATATGTTTTAAACAGAATATCTGATAAAATATCCAACACAGAAGACCAAGATCACACTGCATGTTATGTGCAGCCTGATCTTGGATCTACACTTGTTGCAAAAGCAACTTAACCTAGGTTCATAGCTTTAATCCTTTCCACACCATCCCAACTTTTAACAACCCTAAGGAAAGAGGCCTTTGAAATCATTTTGGGAAATGGAGAAAATGCTGGTAACCAGCATTTTCTCCTTTTTCCAAAATGTTTTTTACCCTATCAGTAACAAATATCATCATTCAAACCATCCATGTTTGGTTTCTACTCTACAAATGCTTGCATTAACCCTTTACAACACAATCCTGACTTTTAACGACCCTGAGAAAGAAGCCTTTTGAAAACATTGTGGGAAAAGGAGAAAATGCTGGTAACCAGCATTTGTCATCTACAAATGTTTTCAATTTGGCCTAGTCTACAATTCTGTTGTTTGGTAAAGAGTTACAGATGGGTAAAAAATTTTGTTGTGTGGTAAAGGGTTAAGCATTGAATAATCATCACCCACTCAAATATACAAGCACCATATCTGAAACTCTACTTTCTTCAGAAAAACTTTGTCTTAAATTGTTGACAGACAGAATATCATAGTAAATCTAAGCATATCATATGTAATCTTTTTATAGGCAAGATAAAATTTGTTGTAATGAAAGTGCTTGACTCAAGTAGATAAGATAATCTGCAAGTCTGTGTTTTCTATAAATACTGTAAACACATAAATGTAAATTCAAAACAAATGCATTATGGAAACATTGTTTGACAAAATAAATAACTGTTCATAATTGAGCCATGCTCTATAAAAAGAGAGTTTAATGCATCTGCAAAAAGTATTGACCCCGGTCAGCCTGGGTTGACCTGGGTCAAAACAATTTGTTATTGGTCAGTTTTCTGTATGTTAAAGGACCATGCTACCTCATGATTCAGTCGATTGTTAGAAAAAACTGGATTTTATGGATCCATACTTATATGATGACTTGTTCGGTATAATGCATGAAGGAGATGCATTGAGCCCCCTTTTGCCAGAGTGTGGCTCAATCTTATGTCCTACTCTTCTCATAGGAATCCCTTCTTCTTCAACATTTCTTTTTTTTTTCAAACAAGTGCTTTAACTTCTTGCAGGGTGTTAAACCCTTTGCCACATGGCAATATCTTAGACAACTCCAAATTGGAAGCAATTTCAGACGACAAAATAAATATGTCTTAAGAATGGAAATTTGTTGTTGGAAGGACAGAAAACGTTGTGGGAAAATGAGAAAATACTGGTTACCAGCATTTTCTTTTCCCACAATGTTTTCAAAAGCCTTCTTCATCAGGGTAGTTAACAGGCGGCACTGTGTGGTAAAGGGTTAACTCTTAACATGTTCAAGCACACAAAGTCAACATGAGATTCTTTTGTGAGAAGTAGTGATCAAGATCAGACTGCAGAAAAAAGCAGTCTTAATTTGAACCTACACTGTCCGATATAAGCTTAGTGGTGAAAACAAGAAAATATGTGAACAAGTGACCACTCAGTGTTATAAATCTAAAATGCTACTGAAAGTGGTAGAAAACCATTTAATATGAAACAATTCTTCTACAAGCAAGGACCTGTAATCACCAACTATTATTTCTTGCAAGCTTAGTCCTGTTCTAGATTAACCCTTTACGATACAATCCCGAGTTTTAGCTACTCCAAAGGAAAGAGGCTTCTGAAAACATTGTGAGAAAAGGAGAAAATGCTGGTAACCAGCATTCTCTCCTTGTCCCACATTGTTTTCTACCTTGTCATAAACAAACCTTATGAACAAAATCATGTTTTAGTTTCTTCTCTACAAATACTTTCAATATGGGTAAGTCTAAAATTCTGTCATGTGGTAAACAGTTAACTCTTTACCAAACGACAAAGTTTTAGACTGGTCCAAATTCAAAGCACTTGCAGACGACAAAATAAATGTGACTCAAAAATTGAAATTTGTTTTGGGAAGGGTAGAAAACATTGTGGGAAAAGGAGAAAATGCTGGTTACCAGCATTTTCTCCTTTTCCCACAATGTTTTCAAAAGGCTTGTTTTACAGGGTCTTTAAAAGTCAGGATGGTGAGGTAAACAGTTAATAAAGTGACACAATTTCTGATTTGCTAAATCATTTTGTTTGGCTATACCATTTGGTTTAGCCAATCAGAAATGGTTTAGCCATTCAGAAATTGCATTAATTTCAAATTCAGAAAATTATTTACAAATAGACTAAGAATGCTTTTAACTCTTTACCACACAATCCCGGGTTTTAACGACCCTGAGGAAGAAGCTTTTTTAAACATTGTGGGAAAAGGAGAAAATGCTGGTAACCAGCATTTTCTTCTTTTTCCACAATGTTTTCTCCCTTATCAAAGACAAGTTCCACAATTTGAGTCGCATATAAATTGTCGTCTGCAAATGCTTTCGATTTGGACAAGTCTACATTTTTGTTGTTTGGTAAAGGGTTAAGACTTGGCCAAGGTTACAGGTTGTGAGTATTGTACCTCCAGTTGCCTCTAAGGCATTAGAAAGTTTCTGCACAAATAACTAGAAAAGCTATAGATATGGCAATCCAAAGGTAGGTAGAGGAAACGGCTCTGTGACAGAGAAGATACCTCATTTTTCTTCCTTTTGACTCTCTTCCTCGTCTTCCTGTCTGATGATAGGAGAACCTGAAACAAAAAATGTGCTCAAAAATACTTGTAGAACACACAAATAGATCTATTTGCTGACAAATTTGACTGCCAGGTGCTTACAAATTATATTCTTGGGGTTCAGTAAAAGTGCTCAACTCTCTACCAAACAACAAACTGAAAGCACATGCAGAAGACTCATTAAATGTTGCTCAAATGATGGGATTTGTCTTTGACAGGGTAGGAAACGTTATGGGAAAAGGAGAAAATGCTGGTTACCAGCATTTTCTCCTTTTCCCACAAAATTTTCAAAAGCTGTCTTCATAAAACATGCTCATAACAGTAATTTCTCCTTTTGCAATAATGATTTGATATAATACATGTCCCAGTATATTCCTCTAAATCTAAATTCATATGAACCATGCTTTGTGAAAAGGGGGCTTATTTCGTCTGTGAAAAATATATCGACTCAGGTCAGCCTGTGCAGTCCACACAGGCTGACCTAGGCTGAACCTTTTCGCTATTGGTCAACTCTCTGTATGTCCAAGGACCAGTCTACTACATGATTGAATCGTTGTTAAAATAAGTGACTATTATGGATCCATAATTATGTGATAGCTTGATTGGTACCATGCATCACAGAGATGCATTAAGCCTCCTTTTGTCAGAGCATGGCTCATATAAATTATTTGTATTTTAGAGGGGTATTTTTGAATTTGCACACAGTAAGGGAGATGAACTTTTTGATGTAATATGACCATAATAATGTTGAAAGCAGTATAAAACACCACTTAATCACACAGTCAATCAACAAGGCAAAGGAGCTTATTACTTTTGAAAAGAGTATCATAGAAACAGTAGAACAATGTATATCCATGATCAAAATACTCAGTCTGCGCAATCTGATCTCGATCTACCTTGACACCACAAAATCAGCTATTTTTATTCTTTACCAAACAACAAACTTTACGACTGGTCCAAACTGAACGCAACTCCAGACGACAAATTTAATGAAGCTCAAATGATGCTTTCTGTCTTTGATAGAGTAGAAAACTTTGTGTGAAATGGAGAAAATGCCGATTACCGGCATTTTCTCCTTTTCTCACAATGTTTTCAAAGGCCTTCTTTATCAGGGTCATTAAAACTTGGGACTGTGTGGTAAAGGGTTAAGCTATCTATAGTAACAGTCAACCAGACAACAAAATTTTAGACCTGTTGAAAGGATTTGCAGTTGACATGGTAACTGTGACTTAAATGACAGAATTTGTCGGTGAAAGGGTTGAAAACATTGTCGGAAAAGGAGAATATGCTGGTTACCTGCATTTTCTCCTTTTCCCAATATATTTTCAAAAGTTTTCTTTCTCAAAGTCCTTATAACTCAGACTTGTGTGGTAAAGGATAACTCCTCTTTTTTTCCTGCTCTTATCCATGCTCAAATAAGATATGGAGAATATTGGTTTTTTAACGGTGAAATATCAAAATTTATTTGATTGAGTGAACATCATCTGTAATACTTTCATTAGTGGCACAGCCACTCCTGAAAATATTACCAATGATGTTCACCCAATGAAATAAATTTCGATCTTTCTCTGTACAAATAAACATTTTCTTTATTTCATGCTTCTAACCCCTTTTTTGTTGGGACTTGCAAAGTACATGGGAGCTCTCAGCATTTCCGTACCAGTGAGTTTATCAATCGATAAATTCACTGGTCGAAACAGCGAAATGATCAAACCATAACCCACCATTATTTCCCCATAAACTACTGAAAAGCATGAAATAAGTATGAAATATTTTCGGGCTAAAATATGCCCCTCACAATACTCTAATGTGATCACCCATTCACCA
The DNA here is from genome assembly GCA_945859785.2 of Tridacna gigas. Classification (NCBI taxonomy): domain Eukaryota; kingdom Metazoa; phylum Mollusca; class Bivalvia; order Cardiida; family Cardiidae; genus Tridacna; species Tridacna gigas. Next base: position 8,039,123 of record OX244029.2, on the reverse strand, counting down.
ACCTTCAAGATTTCAATCTTAGACTAATTCTCAATTTAGAAAGTAATGCAATTTCTCAATGGCTAAGCCTGGCAGTTGTGGGTTTGATACCTGGTTGAATCAAACTTTCTTTCCAGCGATTTTTCACCTCTCACTTCTGATGTATGTGAGAAAAGAAGACATTGACCTGGAAAGAAAGTTGTGTCAGTACCAGTGAGAGAAAACCAGGAAACACATGCATACGTGCACTGACCGCCATGATATGACCTAGGTTGTTAAAAGGGCGTTAAAATCCAATACAAACAAAGTCTCAATGGCTAAACCATCAATGATCCAGGCAATAGCACTGTGATGTATTTTACCCAGCAAGTTGTCGTGTTAATTCTTGATCCATAAAGTCCATTTTTTCTAACAGCCAACTGAATGATGAAGTGAACTGGTCCTCTGAGCTGCAGAAAATTGACCACTAGCAGAAAGTTTTGACCCAGATCAGCCTGCGAAGACTGCATAGGCTGCCATTGGTTGATACTTTTTGCAGATGCATTAAACCCACAAAGCATGGTTTATTTTGTTTAGCCAATCAGAAAATGTGTTGCTATAAGATTTAGAAAATTCTTGAGAATTAGCTTGAGAATGTCTTCAATAATGGTTGGTAAATATGAAGGCCTGATTTCTTGCTGTCTTTTGAAACTTGAGACAGAACAGACCATATAGGGAAGATATTAACACTTTACCACACAACAAAATTTTAGACTGGTCCAAATTGAAAGCATTTGCCGACCACAAATTCAATAAGGTTTAAAAATGGCATTTCTCTCTGACATGACTGAGAACATTGTGGGAATAGGAGAAAATTCTGGTTACCAGCATTTTCTCCTTTTCCCACAATGTTTTCAAAAAGGTCTCTTCCTTAGGGGTCATTAAAACTCGTGATTGTGTGGTAAAGGGTTGAATAACAATGTTACCATCCAAATGCTTTAGTTTCTTCAGGCTTTTCTGCAATACGGGTCTGTAAGTACCGCAACTTTCAAGATTGTTTGCCAAAGGGTTTCCAGTGAAGGTGAGAGTATCGAGACATGGTAGCTCATCCTGAAAAATTTAGAAGTTTCTGAAGTAACTCTGATCTGTTTCAAAAACTGACAAACTACTTTTCTGGTTGTAGATATTGATTTTGACAAGCTCTTGTGATCTGTTGTTCATCAGTATCTTCATAGTTAGAAAGGCTGCTGTCAGCTGCTTTGCTTTCCAAAAATAAATGCATAGACTAAACCAAGAGCACCACATTTGGGTGCCAAGGCTTGACGGTGATTGCTTAATTGATTTTCAGTGAAAATTCTAAGTTGAAAAAGGGGCATAACTGTGTCAAAAATATTTTGATGGTTAGCTGCCCTTATAGCATAGGTTCCCCATTTACTAGTAAACATTTTGTCCAAGTTTGAAGCAAATATCTTCAGTAATAACACAAATATTATAAAATGTGAAAGTTTTTGTACGACAACACAGACAACTATGTAGACAATGCCAGGGCTATGACAATACCTCTGTGTTTTCTTAACCCTTTACCAGACGACAAAATTTTAGCCCTGTCCAAATTGAAAGCATTTGCAGATGACAATTTCTATGTGGCTCAAATAGTGTATATTTTCTTTGATAGGGTAGAAAACATTGTGGGAAAAGAAGAAAATGCTGGTTACCAGCATTTCCTCCTTTTCCCACAATGTTTTCAAAAGGCTTTTTTTCCAGGGGCACTAAAAGGCGTCATTGTGCAGTAAAGGGTTAAAAAGTAGCTGAGATAATTATGCATTTCTAACCAGACGGACTGTTTGAGGGTATGAAATTGTAACATGCATTTAACGTTTCAGATCACAGAACAAATTACTTTTTGAACATCCTTTGCACCAAAGTTACAGGCTATGCAAAGACCTACAAAATTATTTCCCAGTACAAAAATGATATTTTCAACATTATTTCAGTTGTATTACAGTGGCCAAAGCACCTAGCCATGCTTACCTGGAAATTTCTTTCACCAGTACTCGGCACAATGTTTTTTCCCAAGCCACTGGCTGCTTTCCTATATAGCCATCCTCAAAACAATGATTAGGGGTGAGAGAGGAATGAATCCTGCTGCAATCACTATAATCAATCCGACAAAAGAAATTTGGAATCAAACTAGCAACCCCCAGGTCTCAAGTCCTGTATCCTACCGACTGCCCTACCAAGCTTAGCGTTATAGAGTGAATACAGGTTGCTTGCCTAACTCTTTCTCACAAAACAAAGTTTTGGATGAATGGAAAGTATTTACAGATGACATCAGAAATATGGCTCAAGCGATTGATTTTGTCTTTGAAAGCTAAGAAAACAAACATTGTTGGAAATGGAGAAAATGCTGGTTACCAGCACTTTCTCCTTTTCCAACAATGTTTACAAAAGCGGTCTTCCTCAGTATCATTAAAACACAAAATTGTCAGGGCTAATAGAAGTAGTCACTAGGACAGGTTTAACCCTTTACCATGTAACATAATTTAAGACTTGTCAATGTTGAATTGTTTTGCAGATAGCAAATTTGATGAGGCTGAATTGGTGACCTTTGTCTTTGAAAGGATAGAAAACATCGTGGGAAAAGGAGAAAATGCTGGTTATCAGCATTTTCTCCTTTCCCAACAATGTTTTCAAAAGCCATCTTCCTCATTGTTATTAAAAAACAAGAATTGTTTGGTAAGGGGCTAATAGAAGTAGGTTTTTACCCTTTACCACACAATACAAATAGACTTGTCCATATTGAACTGTTTTGAAGTGGCTGCATTTGATATGGCTGAAATGACGAAAACTGTCTTTGAGAGGGTAGAAAAACATTGTGGGAATAGGAGAAAATGCTGGTTAACTCTTTTCCAAATGACCAAAATACAGATTTGTCTGAATTGAAAGCTTTTTCAGACAACAATTTAAATGTGGCTCAAATAAAAGAATTTTTATTTCACAGGGTAGAAAACATTTTGGGAAAAAGAGAAAATGCTGGTTACCAGCATTTTCTCCTTTTCCAACAATGTTTTCAAAAGCTTTCTTCCTCAGGGTCGTTAAAACTCTGGATTGTGTGGTACAGGATTAACAGCATTTTCTCCTTTTTCCACAATGTTTTCAAAAGCTTTCTCCCTCAGTGTCCATAAAAATGCAAATTGTTTGATAAAGGGTTAACTGTACATGTAATATATGGTATAACTGGTTATATGGGTGCAAATTTCTGCATTTTGGGGCCAAAAACAGTACAACCAATTTTTGTGCATTTAATTTATGCAGTCCATTAATCTGTGGTAGCTTTGTTTTTTTTAAGAACAACTTCAGGTATTGAACACAATTTATTAAAAAGTCATCTGTGTTTCTTTTTTCAGCACTCGATAAATCTTGAATAACAGAATTACAGTCTAATATCTCCCTGGATGATAGAGTAAACTGGTACCTGTTGTATCTCCCGTAACCGTCCGATAGACAACAGGCAACACCCGACTTATCAACGGCAGCTGTTGGTTTTCATATGTACCGAAAGCACCAATCAGACAACCCATAACAGAATGCCTTAGTTTCTGTTTAAAAATAACTGAGCAATATTCTATCTTCCGCTAAGATTTTCATGACTGACAAAGTTTTTTTCCAATCACGACCAATTTATCAAACTTGATAAAGAATTTAATCTTTATTGGTAAGGTGTGTCACTGTGGATAAATAATACCACAATTTAAATTCACAAGTCTCGCGTTATCTCATGAAATCTCGAACTGGGCAGAAACTCGACTCGTAATCATTGGGTGTTACCTGTTGTTGATACGAAGATCGATAACAGGCTGCCAGTTTAGGTGATAGAGCTTCAGATAAAGGTCTGTTAGAGTCTGGCAGACTATACTAAATATTTTAGCAATGCCATTTTTATTTTTCTCAATACACAAAATGACAAAGACTGATAAAAAACTGATAAAATCAATCGATAGCATGTAATACTAGTCTTTGTCTAATTATAATTACACAGGTGTAACTTATGGAGTGAAAATCAATAATTGGTCACGGTGTAGTGGCTATCGGGTGGTCTGCTGTTAAGAGGGACAGTAGGGGGAAAATCAATAATTATTTGCGCATTTAAAATTTGCGGTCTGACATCACCCGCAAAATTCCGCAAATAATATGTTGCTGCAAAAAAAAAAGTCATACGGTATATAATCATACTCACAAGCTTCTGTAGTTCACTCAGTTCTACGACTTTGTTATGTACCATGTAGAGCGTCTGTAAGTACAAGAAGAATATGTACACAAAGCAGAGGCACTATTGTTGGAAAAGGAGTAGTTCCTGCTAAAAGTGATGTGTCTGTAAATACTCATGAACCATACTATGTGAAAAGGGGGCTTGAGGCGTCTGCAAAAAGTATCTACCCATGTCAGGCTGCACGGTCCGCGAAGGCTGACACAGGCCAATACTTTTTGCTATCTTTACTAAATTTCTTATATATCAAAGGACAAGTCTACCTCATGATTCAGTTGGTTGTTAAACAAAACGGATTTTATCGATCCATAATTATGTGATGACTTGTTTGGTATAATGGATCAAGAAGATGCATTAAGCCCCTTTTTGCTTGAGTATGGCTCATATACATGTATACAGTAAGGGATTGTAGGCGAATGATTAAAACTGCTAAATTACCAATCAGTACATGTACAATAAAAGGATTATATCCTATCATATTTATTTTCTATAGTATGAATGTGTGCTCTGGAGTATAGATAAGCAGTTGCAACACTTGTATATTGGCGTTATAAATGTTCCTGCAGGCAGGCCTGCCCCCATTTTCTACCAGTCACAGATTACCATTTATTTCATGCTTTCCGGTAGGATATCGAGAAATAGCAGTGAAAATATTTTTTCAATATTACACGGGTACGACCAGTGAGAATGCCAATTTCATTTTTTTTATGGAAGTCTCGACAAAAAAAGGCATTAGAAGCATGAAATAAATAGAGGATATTAGTTTTTTCCGGTGAAAGATCGAAATTTATTTCATCTCGTGAACATCATCGGTAATATTTTCACTCGTGGCTGCACCACTTGTGAAAATATTACCGATGATGTTCACGAGATGAAATAAATTTTGATCTTTCACCGAAAAAAACTAATATTCTCTATTTATTCATTCAAATAAATCAATACCAATACGTAGATCAAAAGCTAGCTTATTCAGCTACAACAAAATAAAACTGTAGATAAACTTTGAGTTTGTGCTCTAGATACACACATATGATTTATTACTTCTCTTACCATAGATGACACTTACAAGCTTTAGTACAGTGTAGATCAAGATCACACTGCACAGAACATACTGATCCCTTGTCTGATCTTTCAGCTACACTGTTCACTACTCCATTCTAAATCAGAACCAGACTATCTTTTCATCTTTCAGAAGAACTGTATTTGCTGCTGTTTAGAAAATGTAATTTATTTGTTTGGCACTGAAAGAATTAGCACTTACTGTCAATTTTCGCAACACCCATATGCCTTTCAGCTTCTCTATCTGGTTGTAGGAAATCCATAGCTGAGTTAGTGTGTCACCAACTGCCTCCTGAAGGTTTTCCATGAATTATAACAATAAAACATTACAATGTTATTTTCAACCATATCAGGCTGTTTTGACCACAGGGATTTTTAGCGTTTTTTTATGTTTTACATGTATATATAATACAAGGGATGCAACTGACATTATCGGCAAATTCTACTTGTCATCACAAAAACACAAGTTACTTCGTCAATTTTACAGATAATCACATAAGGTCTACTTTATCTTGCTCATTACACATTTTTCTAGCGAAAATTAATGTGGTTTCATGACTAAACGTTCAATGATTTGTGCTACAGAAGCCGGTTTCTCGACAAATAGGTCGAAATTGTTTGGTCCGACACGGGTTCGTTCAGTGCGCTTGTCAGAGTAAATCTACTATTCTGTACAAGATCATGGCCAAAATACTTATCGGTTTGATAAAACAAGTAAATATCTTTAACCATCCTTCGTTGTTTAATAATAACACGAAGAATACAGCTCCAAATCGTCCGATGTTTGATCGATTCACTCAAATTTCAAAGAAGCAGCCATAATTGTTGTCACGTGATCAATATGTATCAAGGCATTTCATTGGTCGGATTGGTTCCGACCAATGAAATGCCTTGATACATCTTGATCACGTGACAACAATTATGGCTGCTTCTTTGAAATTTGAGTGAATCGATCAAACATCGGACGATTTGGAGCTGTATTCTTCGTGTTATTATTAAACAACGAAGGTTGGTTAAAGATATTTACTTGTTTTATCAAACCGATAAGTATTTTGGCCATGATCTTGTACAGAATAGTAGATTTACTCTGACAAGCGCACTGAACGAACCCGTGTCGGACCAAACAATTTCGACCTATTTGTCGAGAAACCGGCTTCTGTAGCACAAATCATTGAACGTTTAGTCATGAAACCACGTTATTTTTCGCTAGAAAAATGTGTAATGAGCTAGATAAAGTAGACCTTATGTGATTATCTGTAAAATTGACGAAGTAACTTGTGTTTTTGTGATGACAAGTAGAATTTGCCGATAATGTCAGTTGCATCCCTTGTATTATATATACATGTAAAACATAAAAAACGCTAAAAATCCCTGTGGTTTTGACATGTACATGTACTGCAGAATCTAATTTTCAACTCTTTATGAGCCAGACAACAAATTGTCCAAATTGAAAGTATTTGCTGACAGCAAATTTATTTTTATAATACTCTAAACATATACTTTATGTTTAATTGGATAGAAAACACCAGAGATAAAGGAGAAAATGCTGGTTATCAGCATTTTCTCCTTTTCCCATAATGTTTTCAAAAGCCCCCTTCTTCAGGGTCCGCAAAACTCTGGATTGTTTGGAAAAGGGTTAGATAGCACGACAGAGAAATTCCTGTACACAAGCAATACTGCGATCAAATATGATATTTTCTATCTATACATGTATTTCTTCTGAAACGATGAATAAATTAATGGCCAGTATAATTTCATTTCGATTAAAAGGCAAAGGTTATTCAACTGATCCTTGCATACCATCCACAACTTTATCTACTTTACTAGCCATGGCAGATCATGATCAGACTGCACAAAAGCTGCAGTCTTATCTTCAATGTAATCTGTGTGCTATGCTGAGATTCTTTTGCCAAAATGAGTCGGGAAAGAGCAATTATTTTGGTCCTCTCTCCAGACAAAAAACCCCCCATCTTTTTGGCTTTCTTGGTAATCTAACACAGGAGTAACCCTTTACCAAACAATCCCATATTTCAAAGACCCTGAGGAAGAAGGCTCTTGAAATCATTGTGGGTAAAGGAGAAAATGCTTGTAACAGCATTTTCACCTTTGCCAACAGTGTTTTCCACTCTTCTGAAGACAAATCTCATCAGTGAAAACACAATCTGTTGTCTGCAATTAGTTTGTTGTCTGGATAAGTCTGAAACTTGGTCATCAAGTAATGGGTTAATCAGTCAACTAGTAAATGAGGCAAATTGGATCATTTGACAGAAAAAGAGTTGAATGAATAGATAATACTTACCAATCCTGTGAGAGATTTAATGTTATTTCTAGCCAAAGACAAAATCTTCAAATTTTCTGAAAAGATAGATATGAAAAAAATTCATTTTTGCATCCATCTTCTTTTCCCACAATTCTTTCTAACCTATCAGAGGCAAATTTCATCATCTGAGACAAACTTATTTTCTCTATAAATGCTTTCATTTGACAAGTCCAAAATTGTGTCATCCTGTAAAGAGTTAATCTTGAACATTTCTAAAACATTGTGCTGTTAGGCAGAAAAGTCTTCATATTGCACAAAAATTGCATTAACTCTTTACCAAACGACAAAATTTTAGACCAGTTGAAATTAAAAGCATTTGCAGGTAACAAAACAAATGTAATTCAAAAATTGAAATTTGTTTTAGAAGGTTACCAGCATTTTCTCCTTTTCCCACAATGTTTTCAAAAGCTTTCTTTCTCGGGGTCGTTAAAAGTCAGGATTGTGTGGTAAAGAGTTAATTATGTTGTTTTTATGGATCACATGCTCAGGTAGAGACTTCCTGAATAAAACTCAAGAATTAAAGTGAATTTTCTCTAGAGTAAAACATTGTGGCAATTTTTTAACCCCTTACCAAAAAATCTTTTGTTTTAAAGAACCATGGGATAAAAACTTCTAACCCTTAGAGTGCCAAATTTAATGGTTGTTTTTGCCTACAGTGTTTAAGCTAAGCGGACAGTGTAAATCAAAGATAAGGCTGTAAACTTTGTGCGGTCAGCTCTTGATCTATACAGGCCGCAAAAGCAACTGTAGTTGTGGTTAAAAACATAGTTGGAGAAGGAGAAAATGCTGGTAACTTGCATTTTCTCTTTCTCTCACTACATTTTCTACCCTATTTAAGATATATAGGATCTGACATGAGTTGGCACTTGAGATAAACTTTTATTATACAAGTCTAGGAAAAATGTTATTAAGCCAGCCTTTGGCGAGCTTGATAACATTTTTTCTTGAAAAGAAACACAAATACTTGCCAATTAAACTTGACAGTTTACATAGGTTTTCTCAAAAGTAAAAATTATTACAATAACTTTTGATCCCATACCAAGCAATCCTGTGTTTTAAAGATACAGATGAAAAAGACTTTTGAAATTATTGTGGGAACAAGAGAAAATGCATGGCAACCAGTATTTTCTCCTGTTCCCAAAATATTTCTACTCAAGCACCACAAATTTAAGCCATGTTTAATTTGTCGTCTGTAATTGCTAACAATGGGCGAATCTCAAATTTTGCCATCAAGTAAAGAGTTAAAGTTTTCATGTTACAGTAGTGGAGTCCAACATGAAAATACTCACTCAAGGCGTTTAAGTTGGCTATTTTTTCAATCTGATTGGTTGACAGAGACAATTTGCTGTAAAACAAAAAGATAAAGACAGCATAAGATGAGCACTGTCAGTTTAATTCTTTACCAAAAATTTTAGACTAGTCCAAACTGAGAGCATTTACAGACGACAAAACCAGTGTGACTTAAAAGCTTTAATTTGTTTCGGGTAGAGTAGAAAACATTGTGGGAAAAGGAGAAAATGCTGGTAACCAGCATTTTCTCTCTTTCCCATAGTGTTTTCAAAAGCTTTTTCTGCCAGGGTTGTTGAAAGTGATTGGGTGGTAAAGAGTTAATAAGTAAATTATAATGTGTGGAGCTATGCACATGCAGAGGTGTTTGTTTCCTATTAGAATGATCACAGTAACCACAATTTGCAAAGCAAATTTGCAAGTAATGCAGTATGGAGTAAAATTAATGCAGGAAGGGGACACTTTTTCTTTGTGCACCTCTAATCAGTATTAACATGTTACCACACAATCCCTCAAATATGAGGTTTTTGCAAACATTGTGCAAATGGGAGAAAATGTTTGTAACTAGCATTTCTCCTTTAGTCACAATGTTTTCTACCCTACCAAAGATAGAAATCATCATTTGAGCTACATTTATTTTGTTATCTGCAAATGCTTTCAATTGAGTCTTGTCCAAAATTTTGGTGTCTAGTAAAGAGTTAACTCAGTAAAATTAACCATTAATTTCATACAAACAAAATGAATCCCATAAAAAGCATTGTAACAAAATCCCAAATGATTGAAAAAACAATCAAAAATCTTACGTGCAGTTTTTCAGCATGGACAGTGATGCGTCCATCTTTTCGATCGAGGGTATCTGACATGTGAGTATGACATCTTCAGCCTCCTCTGCCTTACAACCAACTTTTTTCTCCTGTGTTATAAGTTAATCGTAAAACCAAAATGCAATCATTTTAGATACATTTAAGTTGATGTCTGCAAAGAGGGATTTCAAAAACAATGTTGAAAAGGGGCAAAATGCTAGTTTCCAGCATTTTCTCCCTTTTTAGGCTGTTTTTTTAACCCTTTGGGCTTAAATTTCAAATACAATTTTTGAGTCAGTTTAATCATTTACCACATGACAAAATTTTACAATTGTCCAAATTGACAGCATTTGCAGACAACAATTTAGATATAGCTCATATGGTGAGATTTATCCATTAAAGGACAGAAAACATTGCAGGAAAAGGAGAAAATGATGGTCACCAGCATTTTCTCTTTTGCAGGAAAAGGAGAAAATGATGGTTACCAGCATTTTCTCCTTTTCCCACAATGTTTCAAAAGACCTCTTTCTCAGGGTCATTAGTAGGGATTGTGTGGTAATGGGTTAATTTGTCATCTGCACAACGCTTTCAATATGACCGAGTCTGTTTAAAAAGTTTTAGTCAATCACACAGTTTAAACAGTTCATCTTGTACTTCAAACCCATTACTATATGGTCTGCAGAGCTCCTGATAGAGGGAATGATTTTGATTTCAAAATTCAAAATTGAAAATATTAATCACTCCGCACTAAACCCTATGTTATGGGTACTCATTAAAATTGCCTCATCATGACAATTCTAATGAGTACCCACAACATAGGGTTTGGAGGAGAAATAATGGGATTTAGAATACTATCACTCCCTTTAACCTGGAGGTCAGGTCTATTTATAGCTCAGTTGGTAGCATACAGGGCTTGAAACCAGGGGATTGCTAGTTCCCATGACCTTGCCCAATTTCTGTCCAATAATTGATGAATGCTGGTCATTGCAACAGGATTCATTCTTTTCTCACCACTGATCTTTCAATGTTGGTTATGTGGGAAAGCACTCTTTGGCTTGAGAAGAACATTGTGAAAAGTATGTACTGGTAAAAGAAACTCCAGAGAAAGCATGGGTAGGTGCACTGGCTGTCACAATGTAACTGAAATAAGGTTGAAAACTGTGTTAAACCACACAAACAAACATAACAAACAAATAGTTAAAGCATCCAGAAACACTGCAAATTTTCTTCCTCATGATTAAGAGTAGACTGCCTTGGCAAACACTCTAGTTAATGGTTAAATTATTGTAAAAAGGTGTTCCTAGTTTTGCCACAATGTTTCATATATATTGATGGCATAAACCTTTATTCAAGAAGTAAACCCATTTGCCAAAAGTTCCTTCCTTAATCTAGGTAAACTCTCAATCCTTGTTAATCAGCCACCACCATGAAAATTATGTTAATTTACCCTTTCCAGAACAAACCTGAGATTATCACCTACTAGACAGAATGCTTTTGAAAACATTGTGAGAAAAAAAGAAAATGCTTGTAACAAGCATTTTCTTCTTTTCCCACAATGTTTTCTATCCTTTCAAAGACAAATCCTACCAATTGGGTAATATATATTTTTGGTCAACAAATCTGTTTAATTAGATTTTGCAAGACAGTGTTATGGTAATTTCTATATACTCAAACCCAATAAAAATATTAGACACTCCATTCAAACAGTATAAATCACAATTGCACTGCAAATAATGACAAGTCTGAGCTCTGTGATACACAGCATGTTCTGCAAAGGATTATCCTGTAAGGCAAACTTTAGGGAATACATGTACTTTCAAAATAAGTGAGCCAAATACTCTCAAGACTTATTCTCAATTAGATTTGATAGGGACTAAGTGCAAACCATGTCCAAGTTCTTTATCTAGCTCTTAGCGCTCTGAATAAACCCAGTTGACATTTTCAGTCCAGTGTAAGATCCAAATGTAATTGCCATTTCAAGGTTGCTTTTTTCTAGAATGTCTCAGAAAGGCAGACACTATAGATCAACGGTACGGATACACATTTTGTGCATTCTGATCTTGATCCACAAAGGCTGCAAAGTCAACTATCAGTTCTGAAATACGCTTGAATGGTTATGATTGAATATTTTTCCAGTTCAGTACGACAATGTTTCAGAATCCCTAACTTGGCAAAAGACTGGCTATATTTCTGTTATAAAGTCCATTAATTCACCTTGCAGGTTACAGGGTCACCCATTACACAACTTTATTTATACATACCACAAAATAGAAAGTTTGACAAAATGGTGATGTATTAGAAGGGAAAGGAAAAGTTACTTATTACAAATGATACAATGAGAAAATACTTGAAAAAAGAAAAAGGGTCATGCTCTGTGAAAATGGGGCTTAATGCATCTCTGTGATGCATGATACCAAGCAAGCCATCACAAGATTATGGATTCAAAATAGCCACTTTTTTAAACAACCAACTGAATTATGCAGTAGAATGGTCCTTTGATATGTAGAAAATTGACCAGTATTGAAAAGTACCTGCCCAGGTCAGTGGACTGCATAGACTGACCTGGGTTGATACTTTTCGCAAATGCATTAAGCCCCCTTTTCACAGAGCATGGCTAAGATAGTTTTGTTTTCTCTTTCAGTTAAATTTGTAAAATATGGTGGGAAGATTTTGATTGCTGAGGCCAAGAAATTACTGGTTACTCTTCCTTTTTACACAGTGTTTTCAATAGTTGTTATTTGCAGGAGCATTTATTTGTAGAGTTGTACATGTATTTGTAAGGTTATATGGGATTTGAACAAAAAAACGGTAGTTCTATGGAGAAGTTAGTTTCCTTTTAATAGTTTCAATCTTACAGGCATGTTAGTTCCCATACCAATTTACCTTTCAATCCATTTACACTGTTTCTTGTTTTACCATTAGCCTGGTCATGGAAACTTCTGAGATAATGTTTTATCACAGGAATACTGTGAAATCTATGTTACTTAACCCTTTACCACACAATGCCACCTTTTAACTACCCTGGGGAAAAAGCCTTTTGAAAACACTGTGGGAAAAGGAGAAAATGCTGGTAACCAGCATTTTCTCTTTTTCCCACAATGTTTTCAACCCTATCAAAGAAAAACTGCACCATTTGAACCACACTGAAATTGTTGTCTGCTAATGCTTTCAATTTGGAAGAGGCTAAAACTTTGTCATCCGGTAAAGGGTTAAAACTGTAATGATTTGAATATGCTAGTTAAAGGACAATGCCAACAAACCTTGTGGAAATATTGTAATATCATGCAGTTCTGACTACCCAGTCATAATATTTTTCTAAGAAAACCCAACATTTATGTATACAAATGTAATTGATGGGTCATAGTTCCGATCCTAACCACAGACACTGTTTTTTCTTTCATTGTAAATGTTGAAAGCATTGTAAAATACCATTTAATCAATAATCCAACCATTCCTGCCCTTTTGCGGTAAATCACGGGGTGAAATAAACCTTTACAAAATAATTCTGAATTTAACCAACCGGAGAGAGAGAGACCTGTTTGACCCTTTACCATACAATCCTTAGTTTTAAAGACCCTGCGGATGTCAAGTTTGGTAACCAGCATTTTCTCCTTTTCCCACAATGTTTTTTACTTTTTCAAAACAAATCCCATCATATGAGTAACATTTGTTTTATAGCCTATAGATGCTTTCAATATTAGCCTGTCGACCCATACATTCGTTACTTTAACATCGTATTTTTGCACATGCGCATTACGGCTTCGTAGATGATTTTGTAAGACTTTGGAAAAATAAGAGATTGGGTGTATTTACAGATCGTTAACACTTAAAAACTTGGTAAAAACAACATAATAACAATTTTAAGTTTATTCTTACTTGTGTATGTTTTGATCTGAATCACTCTGGTGCGAGACCCATACATTCGTTCCCTGTGATTGGTCAGTCTATAACATCAAATCTACGTCATTTCCCGACAGCTACTTTCAATATACAGTTAGGTTTATCAAATATCTTCCACTTAATCCACATGGAAAAGTTACTTCAATCTTGGTACAATATTATTTATATTGTTTTTCCGGAGTAGGTACGAAAAATAAGCAAGCTCGATCAGATCAAATTTTAATGGTTATTGAAACAGATATCAATTCCCATTAAACAAAACGCTAGTCGGACGTGTACACAAGCCAAATTGAATGTAGCGTGGTGGATTAAAACCGTTGAACTTAAGTGTATTTTTTTCAGTATCTTTGGCCCGTGTGCAAAACAACAACGACGAAAGCACCTGAAATGGCTATGTCATATTTTCGTCTATGCAAATTAGGCCATTTAAACATGAAATAGTGTATTTTACTTTAAAACGGGAAATTCAGGCACGAGGTAAGACTTTAAACACGCTTTTTAACTGTTTTTACGCATTTTTCACAATTTTTCTTCGATATGGATACAGATTTCATCAACTTGGAAAAAGTTTACTGATGCTCGGATGGAATATAAGTCGGGCACGTGAGAAAATTCTACAAATATATGGGGTAACGAATATATGGGACGTAACGAATGTATGAGTCTTAGGGATATGTTGTCTGGTAAAAGGTTAAAACAATGACAAAATGCTGGTAACCAGCGTCCATTTTATTTGTCATCCGCTGCTTTTGACGAGTCTTAGATCTTGTTATTTTTAATCGTGGTTTAATCGTGTTAGAAAAGCCTACCAGAGAAACGATATGCAAATTTCAAGCTAACAAATGTAAACATGAATTGGAAACTTACGAAGTTGGAGCATGCTTCCTTCACAGTTGTAGTTGTTTTGCTCTGAAATAAAAATATATCATTAGCATTAGATATTCTACGTACTTATCAGGGCTTCATAGCTCTTGCAATCAACAAAAAATGACTTTATTCCTGAAAAAACCAACGAGAACTCACCATTTTCCTTCAGCGTCCGTGTTGCTACTCATTTGGAATGATTCGGTCCAAAGAGTTATCCCTCTTTTAGGTGGCGTAACACAGTTCTCCACTGTTTTCATCTCGGCCGACAACACCCGATACGGGAATTTTGTTCTCAAAGGTCTAAAAATCAGTCTGAAATGACAAAAAAAGCATGCAAATGCAAAAACATAGCCCAAAGTTGCCATCTTTTAAAAAGAAATCATGTTCAACCTGTAAGACAGTGAAATCACTTGCTTTATCCGATAAATGGTATAGTCCGAAAAACACAACAAAGTAGGATGTTTTTGTCAATCTTTAAAAATCCACACAATCCATACCCAGGGAACTAGCCTGAAAATGCCAAGCTAAATTGAAACTCGACACAACCGATAATCTATGGATAAAATAAAAAATAGCACGTTATAGGCTGTAAGAAATGACCTGGCAGGGCGTGGCTAAACTTCGACATGTATAAGTCGACCAGTTTATTTATCATTTAAGTGGCCTCGAGCCAGTTTGGAATTATTCATCATAAACTTACGTAGTCACATGCATCCTTACAGCACTTTATCGATCTTTAACGGCTACTAACGGTGATTTCCGAATAACCTATCGTACCTCAGTCTAAACTGCAGTGAACTGTATCATAGCTCCGCCCTGCCATGTCAATTTTTACATCCTATACCATGCCGTTTTTTCGCAATCATTCATGGCTTTATGATTGCGAAAAAACATTAGTCGTCGGGACATGCTCGCAAATATTGACAATTCAAAAAATGTTCTGCCTGGTAGAGTTTAAGGGAGCCTAGATCTATTCATTTTTTTAAAAAATTAAACAAGACTTCAAAAATGTTTTATCACTGAATTTAGAAAGGCTATATCTAGACACATCTCCTCTTTTGGGGTATACTCCGTTTTCGCACCAGAATTTTGCCAAGAGTGGTGGAAATGTTACATGGTCCATGACACGCGTAGGTTATGTGAGATTGTATTCAAATTATAAGGATTGTAAGAATTGAACCGGCAGGGCGGGGCTAACCTTCGACATGTATAAGTCGACCAGTTTATTTTTCATTTTAGTGGCCTCGAGCCAGTTCGGTATTATTCGTCATAAATTTACGTAGACACATGCATCCTTGCAGCACTTTATCGATCTTTTACGGCTACTAACGGTGATTTCCGAATAACATATCGTACCTCAGTCTAAAATGCAGTGAACTGTAACATAGCTCCGCGCTGCCATGTCAATTTTTACATCCTATACCATGCTGTTTTTTCGCAATCATTCATGGCTTTATGATTGCCAAAAAACATTAGTCGTCGGGATATGCTCGCAAATATTGACAATTCAAAAAATGTTCTGCCTGGTAGAGTTAAAGGGAGCCTAGATCCTATTCATTTTTTTTATAATTAAACAAGACTTCAAAAATGTTTTATCACTGAATTTAGAAAGGCTATATATGACAAACCACCAATAAATAAGAGAGAGAGAGAGAGAATTGTAAGAAAAAAAAACAAAAAAAAACGGGGTTGTAGTATTTAGATCTACACACATCTCTCTTTTGGGGTATACTCCGTTTTCGCACCAGAATTTTGCCAAGAGTGGTGGAAATGTCACGTGGTCCATAACATGCGTAGGTTATCTGAGATTGTATTCAAATTATAAGGGTGATGACGTTAATGGTCTCATTAAAAAACAGATGGAGTTACAAATTGCAAAACGCCCATCTCGTTATTTAAACATCAAAATAGCATCTGTTAATTAAAAAGTCCATTTTTTTTTGCTAATAACACCAGCTAACTATCTTTCAACTTGCAAGTCCGTTTTGCGTTTGGTGTAAATAACATGTTCGCGATTAGTCACTATTTCATTTCTCCATTTGGAGGCAAATAGTCGGACTGAATTTCATTGTTACCAAAGCCTGCAAAATTAATGTTTATAAACGTTTGGAAAGACTATCACCATCAAGAGTAAACTGTCCCAATTCAGACATCTGTCTAACATCGACACCCTTTCATGTTTCAACATCCAGATGTTCAATCTAAATGCTTTCGTTAAGTAGAAAACATTGGAATTTATGTCGTTATATATGAGGACAGTATCTCAAATACAAAGGGCTGATACCCGCAGTTTTTTTTTTTTTTTTTTTCCCTCCAAGATATTATCATCGAAAGTAACATAGATCTAACCCACATTTGAATATTGAATTTTTTGTCAGGGTATATTTTCAGACAATTAGCATTGTGTTTGAACCATCTTTCATTTAGAGGCCTGGTAACCGTCAAAAGTAAAGACGGCGGAGGATGAAGTTTATTTAATTAAATTCAAATCATACCATTTAAAAGAATGGCAACTATTATGAAGATGACAATCTGTTATTGTATTGTCAGTCGATATGTTAGTTGCTAACATAAAAATGAATTTCTAAACTAGATCAAAATTTGCCAGGTCGCATTTTTTTTTTTTTTTTTTAAATCTTTGACTTGTTTGAAAAAAAAAATTTTTTTTTTCTGCCAACGATGAGCACGTGGACCTACAGTACATAAACTGATTGTCGTCTTCGCAATAATTTCCATACTTTTAAGCGGTATGATTTAAATCTAAATGCAATGTATCACTCACACTGTTTACATTTGACCTCTGTTGGGCCTTTAACTTCGAATGATCTGCTGTTTATTTTGAGGGGGAAAAACGGGTCTCCACATTTTTTTTTTTCCCAAATAATTATCACGTATGGAATACAGTTGCTGCGGTGGAATAATACTCACTCATTTGCTTTTTGTGCATTGAAAGCATTTGTAGGCGACAATTTTCATGTGGCTGAAATGATGAAAATTTCCTTTGATATGATAGAAAACATTGTGGGGAAAGGAGAAAATGCTGGTTACCAGCATTTTCTCCTTTTACGACAATCTTTTTAAATGCCATCTTCATCAGGGTCGTTAAAACTAAGCAGTGTATGGTAAACAATTAATCGAACACTCTGAGTTTCCACGTTTATTGAAGACTATTTTGGTAAACAATGACACTATGACTTCTTCAGGGAATGAATGAAACACTGTGGAAAACAGCACTCTATCGTTCGATATTTCGGCTATTGCATTTTTCAAGAGTTCGAAACACTTTTTCCTCTAGAACAGTTTTTAGCGTGAATTACTGCAGCCATATTCGGTTTCACAAGAAACATTTTCTTGTAAAAAGGTAATGTTGATTTATTACATATCCACATAACGTTATTTTAGTTTCATTACGACGTCGCAGCCAATTCTAAATTGTTTAGCATAACATAACAGCTAGGTTTCGGTGTCCATACATCCGATTTTCAATTCCATCATTCAATGATTCTTCTAGTTTGTTTTTTCTCTCCCGGGGTACTGCATTGCTGTCTCTTGGTATATAGTGATTGGAAAAGAAGTACCAAAGTAGAATTTGACAACTTTACTGTCATATTGAATAACAATCGACGTCTTGTTCTTGAATGATGCTATTTTTTCTTATATGACAACAAATATCTTTGTAATTTAAGCAGCAAAAAAGCTTTAAATATAAATATCACGACCTAGGTAACTTGGCATATTTATAAACAGTTAAAAATTGCCAACCATGATGTAACAGATAAAGCAAAAAGCCTATAAATGGGGGCGTGTGTCAAAACGGCCCATAAATATCAACGCCCCCTCTTCGTTGGTAAAGAAATCATTACCTTCCGCTAGGTGGCATTTTCAAATACATTAGCTAGCATATAACCTATGCATCAGCCATTTATAAACATAATCCCCTCTAAGCTTAGGAAATAGCCCCGGTATAAGCCCAACAAGGTGTGGACGTTAGTTTTGTTGTCAGTCTGTTGCACAAATCGTGGCGATCCCTACGTCTATATTTAGAAACTGTCTACAAAGATTTGCAGTAGACAGTTGGTATTTTTTCTTTTAAAAAGATGTTTTCCACGTTTGAAATTATTTTGTTTTTTAAGGAATTTGTAGTGAAAAACTGGATTAATTTTCCACAGACGTATTATTTATTGCCATATTCCGCCTACACTTTTTAAGCGGCAATTTACGCACCTCGTATCAATATTTGTCCATTATTTTTCCAGTGATGTGTCATACCAGACAGGTCAAATCTTCAAAGAATATGACATGCGCAGACAACGGCAAAGAAATAGTACGTGTGTAGCGCGTCAATGTCTTTGTTTTCAACGTACCTTGGCCTTTGATAGGCGTTTTACAGATTTTGTCCTTCGGGATACCGGATTTCGGGTCCGGATTTCACCGTCATGTTTCATGACCGAGATATCCGAATGAAGTTTCAAAATGGCTGCGCTCATGACCTCCATGCGATTGAAACAAATCTTGAATTTGGCGATAACAGTTAAAAAAGCCAAAGTTTGCGGTTTTTGTGCTGCTGCAAACAAAAATCATTTGACTTTTAGTTTTTATCCACGTCGATCCTTTAGTGAGACAGGATTGGTGAATGTCCATAGCAAAATAGAAAGCGATGACCAACAAGACCAAAATGATGCAAAACAACGGAAATACATTAAAATAATCCAGAGAACTGCTGCTGCTGCAGGGTTATTTTTGTGTGTCAGCGCTGTACATACCTGGGGTATACAATCATATCTGAAAGAATTTTTAATATCGCGGCCTCTACGGGATTCGAACCCGGGACGCATTTCTTTCAGGACGAGTGCTTCACCATTGAGCTTTCCGGACTGCAGGAAACCCATGTTGCCGATAATCACTTCACTACTTCCCCTTGTGAATTTTTTAGAAACCCCACTTCCCATTCTTAACACTCCTTTTAGACTTGAGCTGGGTACCCCTCGCTTTAAGGGTAACTGCTGTACCATTGAAGTAAACTCACTGCACAACATCCACACCCCAGACTATAGCTTCATAATTCAAGCCTTTTTAAACTGGTTTGCCATTGTTTCAAATGCACCAGGACAGAATGATCACATTGCAGATCGTACCTAACATTCTGTACCTAAATTGATCATGATATAAATGAGATTGATTTGATCTGGATGAAATGTTTATGTCATTTGTATTGCTTTCTTTTTTTGAAATTTGAGTCATGTTCATGTGAAAGATTTTTAAAACAGGTAAATCATTGGAAAAATCAGTCTTGAGGTTTTTAAATCGCTTTATATATCAAGAACAAAACTCTGACTTTCGAAAAAAAATTACTCAAGCTTTCATACGTTTTCAGGAATGCCTGATACAGATGCTGAAGGAAGAGAGGTATGTATACTTTTACATATTATGCAGTTGCATTTACATGTATAAGTTATAACCTCATGAAATGAACTTGAGCAAATGACTTTGAAAACAACCTTGAATAGTAAAAGAAAAAAAAAAAGGATGTACAATCAGTAGACATGCCGGTCTAGACACCAACAATAAGAAATGCAGTCCAGAGGTCATAAGAATTCAGGTTAGGATCCATGATTGATCAGCTATTGTCCCTCAAAATAACAAGAGCACCGCATGCATGTGCCAACACTCAGCTGCAGTTACTTGGTTTTCAGGAAAACTTCAGAGTCAAGAAAGGGGTACAGCTGTGTCAAAAATATTTTGATGGTTACCTGCCCCTCTTGTATGGGTTCCAGGGCCAGTGTTCTCACTAGGATTTTGAAAGTTGGATTCCAGGAATCCAAGTCAGGAAAAATTTGGATTCCAAACTGAAAAGTTGGATTCCAACCTGAAGAAATTGGATTCCTATACACTACAGTCAGGGTGAATTTTCATACGCACGTTACTTGTATAAACGTGTAAAGACTGCAAAGTTTACATTTGTGCATCATGAAAACAATGTCTCTAATGGATAAGTCTACAATTACAGTAGAAATTAGTAGCCAAGACTTTACTTGTAATTACGTGATTAAAGAAGTTTGATAACTTTTCACATTATCCTTTATTTAGACTATGTAAATAATCCAACATTAATGCACATTTTATGTATTCATGATAATAATAATGGCAACAATTTTGGACCAAACTTCACAAACATAAAATTTTGTAAATTCAATTCTTATTCCATTTTAATTGGTAATTGGAATTGAATTTAGAACTGTTTGTCCATATGGACCATGATGTCAATTAAATCTTTTCAGTGGCAGAAAAAAACTTTGTGGGAAAAAGAGAAAATGCCTCTTTACCCGCGATATTCCCTAAGCTTTCTTTCTGAAGGTTGTTGATCTGTATCATGGATTGTTTGGTAAAGGGTTGATTAGCTGAGAGCAGCTATTGATAATGAGCATGGAGGAACAAGTTACATTAAGTCAGACTAGGGATAAAAAACAAAGTATTAGGAATTTTCTTTTGTCGTAATGTTTTCAACTTATAATTAACAACTGAATTCAAAGCAAATGTAAAAAATTATTTTTCATTCCTTCTTTTTATGATAAATTTTTCAAGGAAAATTGTTCGTAGTTAAATAATTGTTTTTACTCGAAAGATCGACTGAAAAATTAATCGGAAAGTTGAGAGGTTGTGGACAATACTCAATTATCCATTACCGTCGATCGCATCATTAGATGTTCACCTCCTTTCTTTATTCTGGTATATAGAACCATTATCCGCGTAAATTAGTCTTTAACTTATAAACCACAGGTACCAAAATAGGGAGAACTCCCCTGTAATTTGCAAGTCGAAACAAAAAGGGGCTAGAAGCATTGACTAAATAGAATATTTTTTTTTGTGAAAGAGTGAATTTTCTTTAATCTTGTGAACATCATGTGGTAATAATTTTATTCGTGGCTGCACCACTCATAAAAATATTTCCAATCATGTGCACTCAATGAAATAAATTTCGATCTTTCACCTAAACATAACAAATATTATCTCTGTAATCTGTTGATTGACGCATAATTTTCAAATGTCAATCAACATGGCAGGCAGTTACGGTATTAGCTACTTGTCATCCACAGTATAACGGGAACTGGGCAAGTGATAGAGAATAGCGCATACCGATTGGTTGTTAGCCTTCCAGAGAGCCACGCCTACCTCTTTGACTACGCTACTTCAGTGATTACCTATGTATCGGATTTCTCGCCTTGTTAAACACGTCATAAACAATTACTTGATAAACAGTCTTACGAACAAGAAAGTCCGTAACAAATGCATAGCTCAAATACAAACTGCCACAGCTGGGATTCGAAGCCGTGCGGGCAAAGATCCTCGTTTATCGAGGTTTAAATGACCAATACACTAATCCTGAGCTAAACGCAGTCGTCAGGTATTGATTTTATACAGGAAGAAGCTATGCCCTAAGGAAGGAGTGATCTCCCGTAACACACCCCCTCTTAAGAGAAATAATCATTTTTGATGACGGAAAGCCTTATTAGGCAGTAAGTCTATTATTTAGACAACACATGGCTCAATGGCCAATAAAGAGCAGACAACAAATGGCTGAAAGACCAATCCTGAACGGGCCCCCATCTTATGAGCATGAAAGTCGGTAACAAATGCATAGCTCAAATACAAACTGCCACGGCTGGGATTCGATCCCTCTTTTATCAAGGTTTAAAAGACCAATACACTAACCCCTGAGCTAAAGAGAATTCTCCCTAACACAGTCGTCAGGTATTGATTTTATACAAGAAGAAGCTATGCCGTAAGGAAGTAGTGATCTCCCGTAACAACAATCAAGCTCAGCAGCTGATTTGGGACGCATGCCCAGTAAAAACTTGTCGTCCGGTGGAATCCTTTGTTGGGATTTTTTGTCGTCCGCCGGGAAAAGTTGTCATCTCAGACGACAGTATTTGCGTTTCCGAGAACTCTGATACCCCTTTTGATATTTAACAACTAGTTTAAGTTTTAAGTAAATATCTTCAGTAATGACAGAGATACTATAAAATGTCAACGCTCTAATATGACGATGCAGATAGCGATGGCTATGACAATACCTTGGCCGCCGCGATATAATTGAAATAATGTTGAAAACGGCGTTAAACACCATACAGTCAACGACAATACCTTGATGTTTTCTTCAAGCTAAAAGGTGAAATTTCCAAATCTTTGAAAATCTTATAGACCTCTTGTGGTTGCAGCATGCCAATGTATCGGTACTTGACTTTATAGACCTATTCAGTTTACTTTGATCATGAAACAGATTCTACAACTTTTGGTAATCACTCTGCATGAATACTGACTTAACCCTTTACCGCACAATGCGGCCTTTTGACACCTCTGGGAAAGAAGCCTTTTGAAAACGTTGTGGGAAAAGGAGAAAATGCTGGTAACCAGCATTTTCTCCTTTTCCCACAATGTTTTCTACCCCATCAAAGAAAAGTTGCACCATTTGAGCCACTTTGAAATTGTTGTCTGCAAATGCTTTCAATTTGGACAAGGCTAAAACTTTGTTGTCTGGTAAAGGGTTAACAAGTTTTACGCCATGATGTGTGTGTAGATCAAAAGCTTGACGAGGCTCATCCAGGATTGGAAGCCAGAGCCTCTCACGTGAGAGGCCAATGCTCTGCCACTATGCTATTGTTTGCTGTTCAGTTGCACTTACTTATTAGAAGTAAGTCTTGCATCATTTTTTTCTCTTTTTTTTATTTTGCAGATAAAAGATGAATGCAGTGAATGTAAGTGTTTCTACTTTCTTTTATTATAAGCATATATAAATCCTGGTTTTCAGAGGCATAGACCATCTAGGATGCAAGGGAAAGCAGTTACTGCTTTTGCAGACTTTAAAGATTAACCCTCAATATGCATTTCACAACAATTGATGTCTGTGCAGTCAGTGTAGATCAAGATCAGACTGCACCAAATGTGCAGTGTGTTTTTTGATCTGCACTGTCTGCTTAGTTGAGACACTGCAGAAAATAAAAATGTTGAAATTAAATTCATTTGGGGTTTATTTCTCAACTGAAAATGTCACTTTGTTTTTTTCAGCAATCTACGGGTTAAGATCAGGGCCTGTATTCCCAAACCATTCTTAACTCTTTACCAAACCACAAATTTTTGGACTTTTCCAAATTGAAAGCATTTGCAGATGACAAATTGCATGTTACTCAAAACATGAAATTAGTTTTTCAAGTAGTGGAAAATATTGAGGGAAAAGAGAAAATGCTGGCTACCGACATTATCTCCTTTTCCCTTAGTGTTTTCAAGTCGTCTTCCTTAGGGTCGCTAAAACTCAGAATCGTTTGGTAAAGGATCACATACTTACTCCATAAACTAGACTAAGAATGCTCTTTAGAATAGTTGGTGAATTGTAGCCCTGGAAAAGAAGTATTTTTCAAAATTATTCTTGCTATTTTAGCACTGACACCATACTGGTCACGTGACCTAAATGATTTGGGTAATCTCCCAATCTAGGGAGGTTGCATATAAAATTTTAGTGCAACTTGTCAAATAGTTTCCAAGGAGAAAATCAGAGCCAGGTAGCTCAGTCAGCAACCTACAGGGCTTGAAGCAGGGGTTGGCTGGTTCAAATCTCCGGCTTGGCCAATATCTTTCCACGGATTGATGATAGCCGTTGCAACAGGATTCATTCCTTGCTCTTGCCCGTGATCATTGTTTGGATGGTGGTTAAAGAAGCTTAAGAAAGTTCCCACTGGCTTGGGGAGAGTATTTGCAAAGTGCTGGTAAAAAAAACTCCAGGAAAGCTTGGATAGGTGCACCCACCAACGAGATATAACTGATATTATGTCAAAAACCATTTTAACACAATACAACTGATATAATGCTAAAAACCATTTTTAACACCGTACAAACAATGTTTGAAGAAGATCTTTGTTGATGGACAGACCACAGACAGGGAGGAATCACAATGGCTACCCATTATCACTAAATGCCCAGCTGAGTTAAGGAGGCCAAAGTCTGTTCTGAAAAGAGAGCCTGTCAAAAGTACTTCTGAGAATAAACTGTACGTTGTGCAGTGTGATTTTAACCTATAATGATGTATGTCTTCTAAAGGTTACTACTTGTTATCCTTACCCATACGACTTGTTACCCTTACCCAAATGATGGAAATTTAGATTTATCTAAACTGAAAGTATTTGCTGAAAGCATTTGTATGCACGATATTAAAATTTGCCAAAATGGTGGGAGCTATCTTTGATTGGCAGAAAACTTTGAGGGATAAGGAGAAAATGCTGCTAACCAGCATTTTCTCCTTTTCCAACAGTGATTTCAAAAGCCATCCTCTTAGGGGTCCCAAAAACATACGATTGTTTGGAAAAGGGTTAAATGATGTAGAAATTTGTTGCATTGCATACAAAAATCTGTTTCTGTTCTATTATAGATGTTTTACCAATTGCTTACCTGAAGAGATCATACAAAAGACTCACTTATGAAGTCAAGGTAAATAGTTTAAATATGTTTGGTAAGACATTTGAATACATACTAAAATCTGCATGTTTTCAGTTCTTTTGATATTCTTTCAACTTGCCCTACTTTCATGATGTTGTGTCAGTTATTCGTCTATATAATACTACTTTAACTCTGTACCAAACGACAAACCTGTGGACTTGACCAAACTGAAAGCATTTGCAGACAACAAAATAATTGTAGCTCGAATGATGATTTCTGCCTTTGATAGGGTAGAAAACATTGTGGGAAAAGGAGAAAATGCTGGTTATACCAGCATTTTCTGCTTTTCCTACAATGTTTTAAAAGCCTTCTTCCTTAAAACTCAGGATTTTGTGGTAAATGGTTTATGTTTACCTAAAGATGAAATTTAAGGGTTATTAAAAGCAGTTGTAAACAACAAATGATATATTACCAAAATAATTGGATTTATCTTTGAAAGGATAGAAGCAATTGTTGGTTGTGGGAAAAGGAGAAAATACTGATAACTAGAGTTTTTTCCATGTCTGCCTTTGTTTGCAAGATTTCTTCCTTGGAGTTGCAATAACTATTCTAGGATGTGCAATTGTGGGATTGATGCTAATTTTTTTCAAATCCTGCATAAATTCAGACCCAGTGTGTGACATTCCGGTGTAGAAAGTAAACGATAAAAAAGTCCCAAAACAATGAATTTACTCTTGCCTTGTGGAAAGAAAACACCCCATTGAAAAAAACAACATCATTGCCGAAGCTGTTTTGCAAGATACTATGTCCACTAAAGTAACCTTCCTTGACAGCAAGTGGTTCAAAACATTTCAGTTCCAAACCGACCAGGTCCAAAACGGCCTGCTTTACTTAGTCTTAGACTACTGTTATTGCAATAAATTTTTATCAGAATGAATTTTAAAACTGTCATACACTTACCTATTTTTCAAATATGAATTGTAATTTCTAGAGAAGGATGTTCCAGGAACGTCTTCTTACATGTAAACAGGTCAGTAAATCTACTGTACAGTGTTGGTCAGGAATAAATGTCTGTTATGTGAGCTATATACATGTATATATGTTTTCTATCTGTTCGAAAATTGTCCCGCCAATTTTTTGAAAGCCCCGCCTATTTTTTAGATGGAGGGGTGGGGAACCTCCCTCATTTTCAGTTTGTCGAGTTATATAACTGTGGTTATGAGAACTTCACAGTTATTCTTCATTTGTCTATCAAGAACCTGATGTTTGAATCTTGTGTATTATTTTCAACCCTTTAACTCTTTACCAAACAATGAAATTTTTGACTTGACCAAATTGTAAGCATTTGCAGAGGACAAATAAAATGTAGGTCAAATGATGATTTCTGTCTCTGATAAGATAGAAAACATCATGGGAAAAGGAGAAAACGCTGGTAACCAGCATTTTCTCCTTTTCCTACAATTTTTTCAGGGTCTTCAAAACATGGGATTTTGTGGTAGAGGGTTAACCCTTTGCCACACAATCCCGACTTTTAACGACCCTGAAGAAGAAGCCTTTTGAAAACATTGTGGAAAAAGGAGAAAATGCTGGTAACCAGCATTTTTTTCCTTTTCCCACAATGTTTTCAACTCTTCCCGAGACAAATTTCAATTTTTGAGTCGCATTTATTTTGTTGCCGCAAAAGCTTTCAATTTGGACCGGTCTAATATTTTGTCCTTTGGTAGAGGGTTAAATAGCTAAAACCATTTCAGTTTCTCTTTTGGGCAGGGGCCTAGTTTGAATCCCCATCTTGGCCAATGTTTTTCTGAGGATTGTCAATACCCATTGCAAACAAGATTCATTCCTCTCTCACCCCTGATCATTTTTCCACAATAGTTATGCAGGAAAGCAGCCAGTGGCATGGTAAGAATATTGTGCAAAGTAATGCTGAAAGCATGAATTAGTGAACTGGCAGCTGTGATATAGTTTAAGCAATGTTGAAATGGCATTAAAAAACATAGGAACAAAGAAACGAAGAGTTACCATTTCTAGCTCAGCTGATTTCCAAGAAAATGTTGAGGTAGTGTCATAGCCCTGGCATTTGCATCGTGCAAAAACTGAGACAATTTATAGTATCTCAGTACAAAATGTCTCTGTCATTACGGAAGATATTTACTTCAAGCTTGTGCTAGTTGTTAACTATCAAAAGGGGAACCTGTACAACCAAAGCAGGTAACCATTAAAATATTTTGATAGTTATCTCCCTTTTTTGCCGTAGAATTTTCACTGAAAATCAATCTATTTGCAAAAGCAAATACAGCCAAGTGTTGGTTAGGGTATGCGATGCTCTTATTATAATACAAGACTGCCAAGATTCATTTTATGCTGTTTTTCTATTCCAGGTAACAAGAGAGCCATCTCGACAAAAATTGCTGCCGGATCCTCTAACGTACCCATATTTACAACCCAAATACACATTGGTGATAGAAATGACAGATGTATTGGTGCATCCAGATTGGACAGTAAGTATAAATGAGACATGCCATGGTGAAATGGAGTTTAGTGCATATCTGTGTTGCATTATACCAGGCAAGTCATTAAATGATATTGAATCTTTAAAATTCATTTAATCTAACCATTGACTGAATCTGGAGGAAGAGTGGTCCTTGGACATTGGGAAAGTTGACCAATAGCAGAAAGTTTCAACCCATGTCAGCCTGTACAGCCTTTACCAAACAAGAAAGAAGCTTTTGGAAACATTGTGGGAAAAGGAGAAAATGCTGGTTACAAGCATTTTATCCATTTCCAGCAAGGTTTTCTACTCTTTCAGATATAAATTGTATCATTTGAGCCACTTTTAATTTGTCCTCTGCAACCCATTTCCATGTGGACAAGTGTGAAATTTTTTTGTCTGAAAATGAGTTAACTAGCTTGCCTGTCTGTCTGTGGACATGCAGATGGGTACATTGGTGTCAGAAGCTCCCCCTACACTTTTTCTGTCATTTTTCGGAAACTATGTACTATACCTTGACAAGATGACAAAACTTGATATTTGTCTAAATGGAAAGCATTTGCAGATGACAAGTTCAGTTTTGTTCAGATGACGTGAAATGCCTTTGGAAGGAAAGAAAGCATTGTGGGAAAAGGAGAAAATGCTGGTTACCAGCATTTTCTCCTTTTCCCATAATGTTTTCAAAAGCTGTCATTCCCAGGGTCATGAAAATTTGGGATTTTTTGGTAAAGGGTTAACCAGAGATTTTAGATGTGGTAGATGCAGTTTTCAGATGTTTGATTGTAAGCATTGAAGAATTTTCTCCCCTTCAACACGAACATTTTTTTGTGTAATTCATAGTTGTTTTGAACATCAGTCCTATCTGTGAAAGCACTTTGCAAAGGTATGAGGTCACCTTTAGTGAAAGAAGAAAAGATTAATTGATTTAATGTTTAATGCCAGTTTCAACATTAGGTCAGTTACAGAGAGAAAGTGGCCAAGCTGGGAATTTGAACCAGCAACCCCCTTCTCAAGTCCTGTATGAAGAAAAGTGAAGAAGGCCTTTGAAAACATTGAGGGAAATGGAAAAAATGATAGTGACCATTATTTTCTCCTTTTCCTACGATATTTTTAGCTCTTTTGAAGATAAATCGCTTTCTTTGTCATATTTGATTTGCCATCTGCAAATTTGATTTGGCCCAAACCTTTAATTTCTGGTATAGGATTGAAAAATTATTTAGATCATTCAACTGTTGTCTGTTAATTTGATTTTACTCAGCAAGTAGGGAAGGTAATTAACTGATGGCTGAATTGTGGCTGAATGTTGTTTGACAATTTTTTTTTTTTTTCAGTATAAAACAGGTTGGAGGTTCAAGAAGCGGCCAGGTATTGATGTCTTCCTAAGGGCTGTGGGTCCACCTTTATTTGAAGTTGTCATCTTTACAAGAGAACAAGGCATGGTAGGAAGTTCTTTAACTCTTCACCAGAAGACAATATTTTAGACCGGTCCAAATTGAACACATTTGTAGAAGACAAATTAAATCTGACTCAAATGATTTGATCCATTTCTTAAAGGTAGGAAAACATTGGGGGAAAAGGAGAAAATGCTGGTTACCAGTTGAAACTTGGGAATTTTTGGCAAAGGGTTAATCCTTTACCAAACAATCCCATTTTTCAGCAACTCCATTGAACTAGGCTTTTGAAACCATTGTGGGAAATAGCTTGAGCCATGCTCTTGCAAAAGGAGGTTCAATGCATCTCAGTGATACATTACACCAAGCAACTTATCACGTGATTATGGATCCACAAAAAAATCCGGCTGAATCCTGAGGTAGAATGGTCCTAGGACATGCAGAAAATTTACCAATTACAAACAGGTTTTACCTATGTCAGCCTGCGTTGGCTGTGCAGGCTGACCTAGTTAGATACTTTTTGCAGATGAGATGCATTAAACCCCCTTTTCACAGAGCATGGTTTATGTGCTTCAAAATAACAGCAATGGTTAAGTGGCTTGCTGGTTAAGCTTCAATAGTTGAAAAAAGTGAGATCTGAGATACTGAAATAGAGAATAGATAGGTGGTGACTTGGATTGGAAAAGGAGGCAAATAGGATAAAATTCCGAAGCCAAGTCAGATATGTGTTTCTCTATCAATGTAAAATAAATATGTTTAATATTATTCCTTTACCACACAATCCCACCACCTTTTATCAACCCTGAGAAAGAAAGCTCTTGAAAAACATTGTGGGGAAAGGAGAAAAGGCTAGTAAGAAGCATTTTCTCTCTTGTCCATAATGTTTTCTACCATTCCCAAAACAAATTTCAGTTTTTGATTCACATTTATTTTGCTGTCTGCAAATGCTATCAATTTGGACAAGTCTAAAATTTTGTCGCTTGGTTAAAAGTTATGGAAATACATGTATAATTAAACAGATTTTTTTTCCCACACTTCTCTTTCCAGTGGGAGAAGTTGGTTTGTATTTTCCTGATCCAGTGAGAAGAAAATGGGTGGGGGGCTTTGCAGGTCCTGCTGGGCTAAATGTAGTAACCTGGTTAAAAGCGGTGTAAAATACCATTCAATCAGTAACCTGGAGGTCTTGGGTTCACTGTAAGCGCTCGGTTTTTCATGGGAATGTCCTTTGGCAAGACACTTCAGAGCCCTAACCTAGTACTGGTGAAACTCAGGATATACATGAAAATGTGAACTGTCGCTGTGTTTATGACCAAAATAATGTTGAAAGCAGCGTAAAACACCACCTAATCAATCATAAAAGCAACAGTCAACTCTTTACCAAACGTCAAAATCTTAGACACATCCAAATTGAAAGCATTTGCAGACTACAAATCAAATGTGGCTCAAAATTGAAATTTGATTTGGGAAGGGTAGAAAACATTATGGGAAAAGGAGAAAATGCTGGTTACCAGCGTTTTCTCCTTTTCCCACAATGTTTTCTGAAGGCATTTTCTTCAGGGTCGTTTAAAGTCGGGACTGTGTGGTAAAGGGTCAAGGGTTTTTGTTGTCCTTCAAGAGTTCTGGTTCAT
This sequence comes from Tridacna gigas, assembly GCA_945859785.2. NCBI lineage: Eukaryota > Metazoa > Mollusca > Bivalvia > Cardiida > Cardiidae > Tridacna > Tridacna gigas. The sequence goes on along the minus strand of OX244029.2, from coordinate 8,008,727 downwards.
ATCTAGTGGAACATGTGATGTTATTTTTCAGACTGCAGATCCCATCATAACAAAAGCTGATCCAGAGAATTTCATTATGTACAGATTATACAGAGATGCTACAAGATATGAGGATGGTGTACATATTAAGGTATTTAACCCTTTACAAAACAGTCTGATGTTCAAATCCCTATCGGATGACAAAATTTTAGAAATGTCCAAATTGAAAGCAATTGCAGACAACAATTTGAGATTTATTTTTTAAAGGGATGGAAATATTTGTTGGAAAAGGAGAATATGCTGGTTACCGGCATTTTCTCCTGTTCCCTACAGTGTTTTCAAATGCTTTCTTCCTCAGGGTTATTAAAAGTCAGGATTATTTTGTAAAGATTGAAATGACCCTGTGGTAGAAGGCTTTAGAAGACAGACTGAAAAATGGAGAAAATGCTGGTAACCAGCATTTTCTCCTTTTCTAACAATGATTTGTACCTGTTCAAAGACAAGATCCATAATTTAAGTCACATTTCATTTTAAATTTGCAAATGCCTTCACGTTTGACAAGTCAAAATTCTTGTTGTTTGGTAAAGAGTTGATCCTAAGTTGTCAAATGAACCCAATGGACATTTTAAGTCCAGAAATAAGACCAAAATCATTGCAATCTTAAGATTTGCTTTAGTCCAGAATGTCTTTGCAAAGCGGAAAGTGTAGATCAAAGATCAGATAAAGTCTTATCTTGACCTACATCAGTCACAAAAGGCATCTGTATTTGTGAGAAGCTTTTGAAGTGTTTGCATTTTTTTTTTTTTTCAAACAATCTTGATACTTGATGAGCATGCTTGAAACATAAACTGGTCTAAAACAGATCGCTTCAATTGCTGTATCAGTGTAAAAAATGTTGAGTTATAATTACTGTTTTGTAAATTTCTACTGAATATACAAGGTTCTCTTTACAAACTTTATATGAAGGACATGTAAAGAAAATATTTAATTGTTTACTGTTGTTTTAGTTACATCTGGCCAGGGCCCATATCTATGCTTTCCTCAAGTCTTTTACCAGTACTCTGCTGAACAATCTACTGGCCGCTCTCCCTCATAAACATTGCCAAGACAATTTACAGCGGCGAGAGAGAAATGAGCCCTTTCACAATGATTGTCATCAGTCCTTTGAAAGAATTTGACTGAGCTGGGATCTGAACCAGTAAGCCTCTGGTTTCAGACCTTGAACTTTACCAAGGGACGCTAACTGAGCTGCTGGGCTGGGTTCCATAGAATAGGCTTTCAGATATTTATACCCCCGCAAACGAAGTTTGTGGGGGGTATACTGGAATCAGCCTGTCAGTCGGTCGGTCATGCGGTTGGTCGGGCGGTCGGTCTGTCTGCAAAATCTTGTCCGGACAACTCCTCCTACAGTTTCAATCCAATTCCCTTGCTACTTGGCAGAAGTGTTCATTAGGAGCTGTAGATGTGCAAGACACACATTTTGTAAAAATTCCATCAAGAATTACTGAGTTATTGCCCCTGATTTGACTTAAAAATGCTTGTCCGGACAACTCCTCCTACAGTTTCTGTCTGATTCACTTGAAACTTGGCATAAGTGTTCATCAGGAGTTGTAGATGTGCAAGACGCAACTTTCGTGAAAATTCTATGAAGAATTAATGAGTTATTGCCCCTGATTCACATTTTAAAATGCTTGTCCGGACAACTCCTCCTACAATTTCAGTCCGATTCGCTTTATACCTGGCAGAAGTGTCCATTTGGAGTTGTAGATGTGCAAGACGCAAATTTTGTGAAAATTCCATCAAGAATTACTGAGTTATTGACCCTGATTTGACTTAAAAATGCTTGTCCGGACAACTCCTCCTACAGTTTCTGTCTGATTCACTTTAAACTTGGCAGAAGTGTTCATTAGGAGCTGTAGATGTGCAAGACACACATTCTGTAAAAATTCCATCAAGAATTACTGAGTTATTGCCCCTGATTTGACTTAAAAATGCTTGTCCGGACAACTCCTCCTACAGTTTCTGTCTGATTCACTTTAAACTTGGCAGAAGTGTTCATCAGGAGCTGTAGATGTGCAAGACACACATTTTGTAAAAATTCCATCAAGAATTACTGAGTTATTGCCCCTGATTTGACTTAAAAATGCTTGTCCGGACAACTCCTCCTACAGTTTCAGTCTGATTCACTTTAAACTTGGCATAAGTGTTCATCAGGAGTTGTAGATGTGCAAGACGCAACTTTTGTGAAAATTCTATGAAGAATTAATGAGTTATTGCCCCTGATTCACATTTAAAATGCTTATCCGGACAACTCCTCCTACAATTTCAGTCCGATTCGCTTTATACTTGGCAGAAGTGTCCATTTGGAGTTGTAGATGTGCAAGACACACATTTTGTAAAAATTCCATCAAGAATTACTGAGTTATTGCCCCTGATTTGACTTAAAAATGCTTGTCCGGACAGCTCCTCCTACAGTTTCTGTCTGATTCACTTTAAGGAGGTCTTTTCTGTCATATGTATAGTTGGCCAACATTATGCGAAAAGGCACCTTTGGACATTTGCAACAAGCGTGGATCCAGACCAGCCGCTGTGTCTCAGACATATTGTCAGATCATGGTCTACACTTTTTTACACTCATTTAGTTTTGTGTCCAATTAAATTGATACTTTGCATAAATATTCACCAGGAGCAGTAGAGGTTCAAGATGCATTTTTCTCAAATGTTTGCCAAATTAATTACCCCTGAATTTACTCAAAACTTCTTGTCCAGAGAACTATTCCATCAGTTTAAGTCTTATTCAGTTGATGTTTGTCATGATATTCACCAGGAGCAGTAGATGTGCAAAGCACAAATTTCATGAGTGTTGGCCTAATGATTACGGAGTTATTGCCCCTAAATTGACATTGCAGAGTTATTGCCCCTGTGACATGAAATATAGGGGCGGGGTATTTATCACCTTTAGTGATAGTTATTCTAGTTATGACTGTGATCTCAACATAAAGATATGGTTGCATAGTGAGAAATTGCTACTAATGAACATGCAATTTCTACATTTACAACATTGCTTTCTCAATTATCGATGCCTGATGTATCAAATTACTCTTCGATGAAAATCAAACTACCAAATATACAAATGTTGATTCTCATTTTACAATTGACCCACTCATTGTTGGTGATCAAATGTCTCATTCATTCAGACAGTTAGTCCTAAATTTTATAATTAAAACATTAGAATTAGGTCAATCCTATTTAGATTTTCAATTTTCTATTTAACTCTACCAAAAGAAAAAATTTTAGACTAGTTCAAATTGAAAGCATCTGCAAACGACGAATCAAATATGGCTCAAGAATTAAAATTTGATTTGGGAAGTGTAGAAAACATTGTGGGAAAAGGAGAAAATGCTTGTTACCAGCATTTTCTCCTTTTCCCACAATGTTTTCTAAAGGCTTTTTGTTCAGGGTTGTCAAAAGTCAGGATTGTGTGGTAAAGGGTTAAATATAGACTTTGTCTTTCTAATTTCAGGATTTACGTTATTTAAATCGTGATTTATCCAAAGTGATCATGATAGACTGGGATAAACAAGCACTCAGACTAAATCCAGACAATGGATTTTTTATAAAGAAATGGGATGGTGATAACAATGACACTGTGTTAGGAGAGTTGGCCGAGTTTTTAAGAGGTATGGCAGAACCTTTGTTGGTGGCCACTTATATTTTACAGCCTAGAACCTTACTGGATGGCCACCTGTATTACACAGCCTAGAACCTTTGTTTGGTGGCCACCTGTATTAAGTCTACCAAACTACAAAATCGAAGACTCGTCCGAACTCAAAACAGTTACAGACGACCAATTAATTGTTGCTCAATTAAAGGAATTTGTCTTTGTAAGGGTGGAAAATATTGTTGCAAAAGGAGAAAGTGCTGGTTGCCAGTATTTTCTCCTTTTCCAACAATGATTTCAAAAATCCACTCTCTTGGGCTCGTTAAAACCCAGGATTGTTTTGTAAAGGTTTTAATAGCCTCAGGTATTAAACCTTTACCAGGTGACACATTTTACGAGTTGTCTTTATTGAAAGCATTTGCAGACAAAAAAAAAGAAGTGCGACTTGAACTGTCAGATTTTTCTGACAGGGTAGAAAACATTGTGGGAACAGGAGAAATTGCTGGTAACTGGAATTATGTTTAATACCAAGTTACTGTAACAATGTATAATTAGTTTGGTACAGAATAATGGTTTAAAACAACTGTATCAATTTTGGTTAACCCTTTCAGCACCACAGGCGAGAACAGGGGCTTTTGCGGATGGCATAGATCAAGATCAGGCTGCACAGAATGTGCAGCCTGATCATTGATCTATACGTTCCGCTTGTTTAGTCAAGCCTATAAAATAAGGATCAGTCTGAGAGTCATTGGGTTGAAACTTTAGCCGTCGAAAGAGGTCGAGTTTAGAAATTTGGCGCTGAAAGAGTTAATTTCAGTATGTCAATAGAATGCCATGTGATTGTTTTTGGCCTATAGATTTGAGCCCTGCGCTGTTAAAAGGGGATTAATGCATCTGCAAAAAGTGTGGACACATGTCAGCCTTCACTGTCCGCGCAGGCTGATGTGGGTCTAAACTGTCTGCTTTTGGTCAATTTTGTGCATGTCCAAGGACCTTTTTACCTCAGGGTTTAGCTGGATGTTAGACAAAATGGATTTTATAGATCCATAGTTGTGTGATGACTTGCATGGTATTCTTCATTACAGAGATGCATCATACACTCTTATGCCAGAGCATGCCACATTTGTATATTGTAAGCACAGTGTTTGCTACTGGTTTTCAATATTTTGAGTACAACCTTATGCTGAAGGGGAGGTTTTTGTTCTCAAGCAGAAGTCATACTCGGACAATAGTTTTTATTAAGAGAAATTAGTTTGAGATTGTGTTCAGCTGTTGTTTTATAAGCTCTCTGATCTCGGATTGACTCAGTCCATTATGTGACTGGGTTTCTTTGACCAAAACAGCCCGACTTTGCAAGAGTTGGGTCTTTCCTGTCACCTCTTCCCTTGAAAAAAATTTGAGCCATGCTGTGATGCGTCTGCAAAAAGTATTGACCGAGGTCAGCCTGCGCAATTCGTGCAGGCTGACCTGGGCCGAAACTGGGTCCAAGGATCAGTCTTTCTTGTGATTCAGGTGGTTTTTTTACAAAATGGGTTTTATGGATCTATAATTATATGATGACTTTATTGGTTTAATTGCATCGCAGAGATGCATTAAGTCCCCTTTTGTCAGAGCATGACTCATTGAAACTCATCCATATTGAAAGCATTTGTGGATGACAAATGTAGCTCAAATGATGGGATTTATGTAGCTCAAATGATGGGATTTGTCTAGAATGGGGTTAAGAAAAATTACCGAAAAGGATAAAATGCTGGCCACAGACATTTTTTACTTTTTTTGGAATGTTTTCAGAAGCCATTTTCGATAGGGTCGAAATTGTGACTCAATTTTTAGTTATTGATTTTATGGTATTTGATACCGTTTTCAACATTATATCAGTTATAATATTATGGTGGTGGCCAGTGCATTTACCCATACTTCCTTGGAGTTCCTTTTACCAGTACATTGCACAATATTCTCCCCAAGCCACTGGCTCTTTCCCACATAATCATTGGCAAAACAATGATCAGTGGTGAGAAATGACTATCATCAGTCTTCGGAAAGAAATTGGCTGATCTGAGGATTTGAACTAGCGACCACCAGTTCTCAAGTCCTGTTTGCTACCAACTGTGCTTCCGGGGGTTGGCTCTCGGATTTTTAAAACATTGATTACATATTTAATGCTGTTTTAATAATATTTCAAGCATGACATAACAGGCAAAAAATTACCATCCGTATAGGTTTGTGTCTGGTTACAGCCGGATGCATGTAATGATTAATGTTAATGGAAGGTTGTTGTCATCTTTTGCTTATCTTTGATGACAGTGCAAAGAGAAATTGCAGCTGTCAGTGTCATAAGTTAATTTTTATTACATCTTCCAGTTAACCCTTTACTGCACAATGTCGCCTTTTAACGACTGTGGGTAAGAAACCTGTTGAAAACATTGTGGGAAAAGGAGAAAATGCTGGTAATCAGCATTTTCTCCTTTTCCCACAATGTTTTCTGCTCTATCAAAGAAAAATTGCACCATTTGAGCCACATTTAAATTGTCGTCTGCAAATGCTTTCAATTTGGACCAGGCTAAAATTTTGTCATCTGGTAAAGGGTTAAAATTGGATCATTAGAAGTATTGCACTGCACGTTAATCGACTTTTCAATTCAGGGAACATTATTACTCTCTCCATTGGAATGGAAACATTCGACACATCTTTTACACATTAACCCTTTACCACAAAAAAAAAAATTTAGACTGATCCAGAGTGAAAACATTTGCAGAGGACAAATTAAATGTGGCTGAAATGATGGGATTTGTCTCCGTCTCTGAAAGGTCAGAAAACATTTTAGGGAAAGGAGAAAATGCTGGTTACCAGCATTTTCTCCTTTTACCACTATGTTTTCAAATGGCGTATTTCTTGGGGGTCATTGAAAGTTGTGATTGTCTTGTAAGGGGTTAATTTAGGTTAAGAAACAACATTGTGGAGAATGGAGAAATTGGTCATGGTGGGCTATTCTCCTTTAATATAATTTTTTGGGTGTCTCTAATTTCAATATAACCCATTCTCTTGCTTTACAACGTCCCTGAAGAAGATGGCTTTTAAAAACATTGTGTGAAAAGTAGAAAATAGTAGTAACCAGAATCTTCTTCTTTCCCGCCAAGGATTTCTATCCTTTCAAAGACGAGTTCCAGGATCTGAGAAATTTGTTGCTTGCAAATACTTTTAAATTGGACCAAGTCTAAATATTGTTGTCAGATAAGTAATTAAATAATGTTCATCAAACACTGCCCTTTCACCTTACAGTGCAAATCCTGTGCAGGAATTTACTGTCTGCATCAGGTTTTCATTGTGCAATCTTGTTTTTCATAAATGTCAATCAAATCATAATTGAATGCATGCCTCCTGCAGGCTTGTCAGACTATAAACAAACACGGTGCAGTAATTAAGAATGAGAAATGCATTCCAAAAATCAATATGTGCATTAATTTTCCTTTGATATAGCTACTTTCCTTTGTCAGCAATTTTGATTAACCCTTTACCACACAATCCCAATTTGAACAATCTTAAGGAAGAAGACTATAGAAAACATTGTAAGAAAAGGAGAAAATGCTGGTAACCAGCATTTTCTCCTTTTCCCATGCTGTTTTCTATGCTTAGAAAGATAAACTTTAACATTTGTGACATTTTTGCCGTCTGCAAATGCTTTCTCAATGGACAAGAATAGAATACTGTTGTCTGGTGAAGAGTTTAACTCTTTTACCAGACAACAAAATTTTAGCGTCGTCAAAATTCAAGGCATTTGCAGACGAAAAATTAGATGTCACTCGAAACACAGAAGTTGTCACTCAAAACACAAAATTTGTCTTTCAAAAGAGTAGAAAACATTGTGGGGGAGAAAATGCTGGTTACTAGGATTTTCTCCGTTTCCCACAATATTTACAAAACGCGTCTTCTTCAAGGTTGTTTGAAGTCAGGATTTTGTGGTAAAGGATTAACCCTTTACTGCACAATGACGCCTTTTGATGCCCCAGGGAAAGAAGCCTTTTGAAAACATTGTGGGAAAAGGAGAAAATGCTGGTAACCAGCATTTTCTCCTTTTCCCACAATGTTTTCAACCCTATCAAACAAAGATTGCACCATTTGAGCCACACTGGAGTTGTCGTCTGCAAATGCTTTCAGTTTGGACAAGGCTAAAATTTTGTCGTCTGGTAAACGGTTAAAAGCTTTTTGAGGGCTTAAAACTTAAAAGAAAACAACAACATTTTGCATGTACAAGGTAGGCTCCAGATGCTGTTACCTGATCACCTCTTAACCCTTTTCCGAACAATCCAGAGTTTTAGACACATTGAAGAACGCCTTTTAAAACATTGCCGGAAAAGGAGAAAATGCTGTTGACCAGCATTTTCTCCTTTTCCCACACAGTTTTTTACGCATGAAAGGCAGAAATCATCATTTGAGCTACATTCAGGTTGTCATCTGCAAATGCTTTCAATTTGGTCAAGTCCAAAATTTAGTCATTTGTCGAAGACTCAAGACCAATTTTTGCAGCAGAGGGTTTTGAAAACATCCTTGTAAAATGGAAACAATCAACACAAATTGAAGTCCTGTATTAAAATATGTATAGAAACCTTGTAGCAACAGGAGCTTTTCACATTCGTTTGTGCAAAAGTGGTCTTTGACAGGTTGAAAAACATTGAGGGAAAAAGGAAGTATTGATCACCAGAATTCTTTCCTTAATTGCACTTTTTCAAAAGCCTTCTTCCTCATAAAAATGCGATTTTTTTGAAATATGTGCGCTTCTTTATGCAACCAGATTTAGAGTAGAGGTTTCAGAGGCCAGGCTCAAAAGGCAAGATCACATGGGGGGCAAAATGTGACATGGTCTTGATAGCTTCCTTTATTTAATATGTACTGCCCTGCACTGTGGAGGTTTTGATTCACGTTCTGAAAAGCTTTTTTTCATTGGGTTGGGTTAAACATGAGATTGTCTGGGAAAGAGTTAATGCACTTAAAACTTTAGTAAATGACAAAATTTTGGACTTATCTAATTGAAAGAATTTACCGACAACATATTAAATGTAGCCCAAAAGATGATATCCGTCTTTAATTGGACAGAAAACATTGTCGGAAAAGGAGAAAATGCTGGTTACCCACTTTTTCTTTTTTTCCCACTATGTTTTCAAAATCCTTTTCTCTTATGGTTGTGAAAACTTAGAGTTGTTTGTTTGATATAAAGAATTAATGATGATATCATGTGTTTTGCAAACTCCCTCCTCAGTTTTACCGTCATTGTTGTTGTACTTTGCATCTTGAAGCCATGTTCTGTGACGGTGTTCAGGGTCCGTATTCACCAACCATTCTTAAGAATATTCTTAGTCTTATTCTCCAAGATTTTCTACATTTGAAAGTAGCACAACTCCTGATTGGCTAAACCAAATGGTTTAGCCAATCAGGACTTGTGTTACTTTCAATTGTAGAAAATTCTGGAGAACAAGACAAAGAACGTTCTTAAGAATGGTTGGTGAATACGGAGCCTGGTTATTTTCAATTTCAGCAATCGCGGTGAGTAACGTGGATGATGTGCGACCTGTGTTACAATATTACAGTCAGTTCGATGATCCTTTAGCCAAGTTCCATGAGAACCAAGTCAAAGTTAAGGTGAGACTTATTCGTTAGTATTTTTAACTGGGCTGTTTCGGAGGTATTGGTCCAGCTGGGTAGCTTGGTTGTTAGTGTATCTGCCTTGTGACTTGGTGGTTGCACATTCCATATCCAGTTAGGGCAAATTATCTTTTTGGCCACTTTTCGCCCGTGACCGCTGATGCTTGTGAGAAAAGAAGTCGGAGACTTGGAAAGAAAATTTTGCCAGTACTGGTGTGAGAAAGCCAGGAGGCACATGCATAGGTGCACTGACCACCGTAACATGACCTAAGCTGTTAAAGCAGCATTAAACCAATACAGACAAATTCAGACATTGTTTATATAGCGGTGGTAAAAGTGGTTGGTGCCTCAGGATACATGATTATGGCTATATAATGAATCAAAACCACAACCGTAAAATGTTAATATACTGGAATTTTATCAAAAAAAAAAAAAGCTGGTATTAGCATTTTCTCCTTTTCCAACTATGTTTTCTACCTCTATACAAGACATATCAAATCTTTTGAACCACATTTGTCATCTGCAGTCTCAACGATGATCAATTGCCTTGTGTGCACTCTAGAGGCCACATTTTCAGTCTCTTACTCATGAAACTTGTTCAAAAACTTTGTTTTGTTAATATCTCGGACAATTTTGAAATTGGGTCATGAAGCAGGTCACTGGGACAAATCTTAGGAAAATCGTGTGTGCACTCTAGAGGCCCCATTTTCAGTCACATATTCATGAAATTGGTCAGAATGTTTGTCTTGATAATATCTCTGACAAGTTCAAAATTGGGTCACATCGGGTCAAAAAGCAGGGCATCGTGTAGACAAATCTTAGAAAAACCTTGGGGCCACATTATCATGCTCTGGGAAAAAGTATTGACCCAGGTCAGCCTGTGCAGTCCTCGACCAGGGCTGCAACTTTATGCCGTCGATCATATTTATGCATGTCAAAGGACCAGTCTACCTCATGATTTCGTTGGTTGTTGAGATAAATGGATTTTGCGGATCCACAATTATGTGATGTCATGCTTGGTATCATGCATCACAGAGATGCACCCATTTTGCTAGAGCATGACTCAGTTGTATATTTGCAGGAAGAACAAGAGCGTCAGGCAAGAGCACTAAAACAACAAACTGAGAAAAGTTTAACTGGAGTAACGTCATTTTGGAGGAAGAGATGATGAGAACAACCGATTGTTTTGATACAGATTTGTGGATGTTTTAATTCATGTAGTCTGAAAAGGCACCAACTAGATCATGTAAAAATGGCGAAAAGTAGAGAGGCATGATGTTTCATAGAACAGAATATGGATGTGGCAAATAATTTGATGAGGTGAGCTGAAACTTCATGCAAACGGTCATTTCAAAAGTGATGCAGTGTACCCGAGACGATGAAATGTGTCGAGTTCTTGGCCCATTATCTATTGCAATGTAATTTATGAATCGTTAGCTAAGAAACATCTACTACATTCACTTCTTTAGCATCCTCATGAAATATTTGTTATGGCCGAGGTGTCAAAACCTTTCACCAAGTAATCCCGATTTTAAAGATCATGGGGAAAAAAAAAGGCTTTTGAAAGCATTGTGGGAAAAGGAGTAACCAGCATTTCTCTAATGTTAGAATTAGCCCATCACACACAAATCTTACAGATTGGTCCACATTTGTAGTCTGCAAATGTTGTCAATGTGAACCCGTCAAAAATTTTGTTTGGTAAAGGGTCAAGTCTTTACCAAACAATTAAATTTTAGACATGTCTAAATTCAAAGCATTTGCAGATGACAAATGCAGTTCAAATTGGCAAAGGCGTCTTAGTGTATAAAACTTGGGAAAAGGAGAAAATGGTGGTTACCAGCATTTTCTCCTGTTCCCACCTTGTTTTCAAGACTTATTTCTCAGGATTGTTGAAACGTGGAATTCTGTGGTAAAGTACCTGAATTGTCCTGGTTGGTACTCACTGAGCGTAGAGCAAGAATACTCCTCTGTGCTGGTGACTCGAGTTTGTTCACGGCAGTGGCCGTTATGAGAGTCCCTACATACCTTGACGAACAGGTTCTGCTTATTATTAACTTTGGCGCAACGTTAGGTTCAAGGCTATATAATTAAGTAGTTCTATTCTTACCTCGTTAAAACATAAGGGAGATCAACATGAATTCAGGTAAAGTAAATGTACTGATGAAATTGCGAGATATTGTTTGTATAAAATCAGAGCTGTCAAGCTGACCATCAGGTTGTACCCGTCACATATTGGTGTCTGCTCCATATTTCTCAACTTTTTACCACCCAATCCAGAGTTTGAACGGCCCTGATGGAGAGGGCTTTTGAAAACAAAGTGGGAAAAGGGGAAAATGCTGGTAACCAGCATTTTCTCCTTTTCCACGGTTTTCTATCATGTAAAAGATCTTCGGTTCATTTGTATCACTTTCCATTTTGTCTTCTGCAGAAGCTATCAATTAGGAATTATGAAATAGTCTGAAATTTTAATGTTTGTTAAAAGATTGTTAACTCCTTCAGCGCCAAATATACAAACTTGACCTCTTCTAGCAACTTAAAATACCATCCATTGAAATGGAGAAAGATTTTTACCACATAGGCTAGATAAAACAAGCGGACGGCATAGATGGAAGATCAGACTGCACGTTCTGTGCAGTCTGATCTTGACCTATGCCGTCCGCAAAAGCCCATGTTTTTGCCTATGGCGCTGAAAGGGTTAACTGGATAGGACTAATATTTTGTCTAGTAGAGATAAATTCTACCACAAAAAAAAATATTGCCCTGCAGTAAACAGCTTTTCTGTAAACGTTGTGGAAATAGAGAAATTGCTTATAAACAATCTACTGCCTCTTATCCCATACTTCTCTTGGGGTCCTACGTGGCCTACTGGTGAACTGTAGGACTCGTGACCTGGAGGCCCCGTGTTCGAGACGCACTGGATCCACTGGTTTTTTTTTTTTTTTTTTTTGAGGGAGTGTCCTTCGGCAAGACACTTCAGAGCCCTAGCCTAGTACTGGTGGAATCCAGGAAATACATGAATATGTGAGCTGTCGCCTTGATATACCTGAAATATTGTTTAAAGCGGCGTAAAACACTATTCAATCAACCCATACTTCTTTTCATATTTTGATAAAGACATTATCTCTCGTTTCAAATCGTTCTCTCACTACATCGTTTGTACTAGGTTAAAGTATGCTTTATTATAGCTCTTTTTGCTAGATGGTTTATACCCACAAATGTATTTGAACAATCCCCAGTTTAATGATGCTGTAGAAGACTTGAAAACACTGTGGGAAAAGGAGAAAATGCTGGAAACTAGAATTTTCTCCTTTTCCACACTGTCTTCCATCCTTTCAGAGACAGATCCTATTATTTGAGCCACGTTTTACCTGTTGTCAGCAAATACATATGAGCCATGCTCTGGCAAAATGGGTCTTAATACATCTCTGTGATGCATGATACCAGCATGTCATCACATGATCATGAATCCATAATGTCCATTCTGTCTCATAATAGACTGAATCATGAGGTAACTGAAAATTGACCACGAGCGTATAGTTTCGGCCTAGGTCAGCTTGCTTGCACTGTGCAGGGAGACCGGAGTCAATACTTTTCGCAGATGCATTAAGCCCCCTTTTCACAGAGCATGTTAATTTGTATTTCGATTTTGAGGGGAGGCTTAATTTTTGTCTTCTAGTGATAAAGCACCGTATATGTTATGGATGTAATTAAATAAAGGAGTAATGAAAAGGGATAGCAGTTTTGGTTATTTCTTACACTGCTAACTTGCTGCCCTCTGAAATAAATTTTCAGCAGATTAACCCTTTACCAGACGACAAAATTTTCGCTTTGTTCAAATTGAAAGCGTTTGCAGACGTTAATTTCAGTGTGGCTCCAATGGTGCAATTTTTCTTTGATAGGGTAGAAAACATTGTGGGAAAAGGAGAAAATGCTGGTTACCAGCATTTTCTCCTTTTCCCACAATATTTTCAAAAGGCTTCTTTCCCAAGGGCGTTAAAAAGCGGCATTGTGCAGTAAAGGCTTAAAAAAAGATCTTGCAAACTCACAATCATAAACATAAAGCAAGGTTTACCCCTATACCAAACAGTCTTGGGTTTTAACAACCCATAGAAAGGAGGCTTTTAGCAACATCGTTGGAAAAGAAGAAAATGTTTGTGTGAGTGCACATTGGCTTTCGTGTTCCAAACTCTTCCCTTAGTTTTGCCTTCGTTTTATCGAGACTTTGTCATTTATATGAATGTTTTTTTTTTTGAGAGTTTACTGTAGGCAGCCTGTTTGTCCATCTATTTACATACAAAAATGCATTTTGTGTTGCTAACTTCTCCGTCAGTCTTGCTGTGATTGTATTGCAACATTGAACATGTATTGAGAAGGAACTGTAGATGCGATCTTCATATATATATATATGTCCGACTTTATATTGTTGAAGAATTATTTTCCTATGAACTTCGACATTTTTTGTGTGTAGTCCACCATGAATTTCAAAATCTGTCCTCTTATTAAAGTACTTGGTGGGAGTATCAACCCTTGACCACACAATCCTGATCTTACTTAAATGACCCCTATGGAGATGGCTTTTGTAAATATTGTGGGAAAAGGAGAAAATGCTGGTTACCAGCATTTTCTCCTTTTCTCGTAATGTTTCCTACTCTTTCAAAGGCAGATCCCATTATTTAGCTGCATTTATTTTGTGGTCTACAAATTCATATGAACAAGTCTACAAGAGTTTGTTGTTTGGTAAAAGGTTGGCCCATTCAGCACCATAAGCAAAAACACACTTTTGCGGTCGACATTGATCAAGATCTGACTGCACAGAATATGCAGTCTGATCGTGAATCTATACCGTCTGCTTGTTTAGTCAATCCTATAAGACAAAACACTTTCCAGGTGTCGGCTGACTGTTTTTTAACACTTCACTGCACAATGACGCCCTTCTAACGACCCTATTGTGGTAAAAGGAGAAAATGCTGGTAACCAGCATTTTCTCCTTTTCCCACAATGTTTTCTGCCCCATGAAAAAAAAAAAAAAATGCACCATTTGAACCACATTGAAATTGTCGTCTGAAAATTCTTTCAATTTGGACAAGGCTAAACTTTTGTTGTATGGTAAAGGGTGAAGCCGTTTAAAGAGGTCAAGTTTATATATTTGGCACTGAAAGAGTTACATCCCTTTTTGTCTCTGTTCTAGTTTCACATGTCATGGTGCCATCAAGGAATCAGAAAGTGGTCTAACAAAGAACAATTCATATTAAATACATAAAAAATCTGGCCAAGGAGATCGTTTCAAAGACTGCGACTAAAAAGTGTTTTCTCTTAATTTCTGTCTAATAGCCCAAGGGAGATAATTGTTACAAATTCATGTTATTTCCCTTTGACCATGAAAAAAAAAAAGCTTTCAACACAATCAAACCAGCCATTTTTATGGGCAGGTGGTAATGCTTATGGCTAGATTTAGATTTCATAAAGAAGTCTGAAACAAGCCCAATTAACTCTTTACCATACAATCCTGAGTATTAACGACCCTGAGAAAGAAGCCATTTTGAAAACATTGTGGATAAACGGGAGAAAATGCTGGTTAACAAGCATTTTCTCCTTTTCGCACAATTTTTTTCTACCACATCAAAAACAAATTCCATCAGTTCAGCCAAATTTAAATTGTCGTCTGCAAATGCTTTCAATTTGGACAAGGCTACATTTTTGTTGTGCAGTAAAGAGTTATGGTTCATCCCTACTAAGTACGTAAAATCCAAAATGTGCAGTCTGACCTTTTGATTTACACTATCCGTTTTGCAAAGACATTCTGGACAAGAGGAACCTCTAAACTGCAATTATTTAGGTTTTATTTCTTGATTGAAAATGTTTGTTGGGTCTATTTGGTGCTCTAAGGGTCAGTCCTTAATTTCAAGAATATTTTGTAATCTCAAAGCATCAAGGACAAAATGTTTTTTTGAAAAATGACAGGTTGCTCCTTATGCTTTCACAAACAATCCCACCCCTCCGAAAGAAGGCCTTTGAGAAATATTATGGGACAGGGAGAAAATGCTGTTAACCCTTTGCCACACAATCCAGAGTTTTAACGACCCTGAGAAAGAGGCCTATTGAAAACATTGTAGGAAAAGGAGAAAATGCTGGTAACCAGCATTTCCTCCTTTTCCCACAATGTTTTCAACCTATTTAAGGACAAATACTGCCATTTGAAAAACATTTGATTTTGCCCCTGTAAATTCTTTCAGTAAGGAAAATTCTAAAATGTTGCAGTGTGGTAAAGGGTTAATCAGCATCTCCTCCTTTTCCAACTGTGTTTTCTACTGTATCATACGCAAATTCCATCATTTGAAGTATGTTTTATTTCCAGAGACCTTTTTTTTTTTCGATCTTTCAAAAGCACAACTCTAATTATATTAACCATAGTTAATTTGGACTGAAAATGCTCCCAGCTCAAAATTTTGTTGTCTTGCAAGAAATACAGAATTAATCAACAATACCTGTACTAGATGAAAAGATATCAACTCTCTTTGCATCAAGATCATATAAACCAGGCAACAAAATGGCAGACTTGTTCAAATTGAAAGCATTGAGCCATGCTCTGTGAAAAGGGGACTTAATGCATTTGCGAAAAGTATCAACCCATGTCAGCCTGCGCAGGCTGACATGGGCCAAAAATTTTCACTATCTAGAAATTTTCTGCATGTCAAAGGATAATTCTACCTCATGATTCAGTCGGTTGTTCATCAAATTTTATTTTTATGGATCCATAATTAGGTGATGTCTTGCTTTGTATAATGCATTACGGAGATCTATGCATTAAGCCTCCTTTCACCAGAGCATGGCTCATTTGCAAATGACAAATTATTTATGGTTCAAAGGATGGGATTTCTTTGCGAAAGGGTAGAAAACATTTTGCAAAATGGGAGAAAATGCTGATTAGCATCATATTTTCCTTTCCCACAATGTTTCTCAGTCTTCTTCATTGGAGTCACTCAAACACAGGATTGTTAGGTGAGGGGTTACGAAGAAAAGAGTTCAAGAATATTGATTATGAAAACGTCTGATGTAGACAGATTTCTAGCAGCAGACATCGGAAGACAAATAAGCTCCAATGACATCATGAGAGCTGTGCCCATCACCAGATATCCCTTTACCACACAATGGCACCTTTTGAAGCCCCTTGAAAAGAAGCCTTTTGAAAACATTGTAGGAAAAGGAGAAAATGCTGGTAATCAGCATTTTCTCCTTTTCCCACGATATTTTCTACCCTATCAAAGAAAAGTTGCACCATTTAAGCCATGTTAAAATTATCGTCTGCATATGCTTTCAATTTGGACAAGGCTAAAATTTTGTCGTCTGGTAAAGGGATATAGTATGAATATAAATATGATGAAATCTGTCTGCTTCTTTTCACAAGAAGTTGTTCTATATTGAAATATTCATAAAATGGAAATATAGCACTTATTCTGTTTTTCTCAGTGTTCCTCTGAATTTTTGGGTGTGGCTATGATGAAGCATAAGGTTGATGTATAATGGCAAATTCTTAAACTTTTTTGCCAAACAACAAAATTTTAGACTTGTTCAAGTTGAAAGCACTTGCAGACAACAAATGAATTGAATCTCTACCAAACGAAAATAAAAATGGACTTGACCAAGTTGGAAGCATTTGCAGGCGACAAACAAGGTGTACCTCAAATGATGATTTCTATCTTTGATAGAATATTGTGGGAAAAGGAGAAAATGTAAGTTACTAGCATTGTCTCCTTTTCTCACAATATTCTCAAAAGATTTCTTTTCAAAGTCAGAAAGTCGGAATTGTGTGGCAAACAGTAATTGTTAAATGTGTTTCAAAAGATTGAATTTGTCTTTGAAAGGGTAGAAAAAAATGTGGGAAAAGGATATAATGCTGGTTACCAGCATTTTCTCCTTTCCCCATAATGCTTTCCAAAGGCTTATTCCTCAGGGTTGTTAAAACATGGGATTGTACTCTTAACTTTATTAATCATGATGATAGTTTTTCTTTGAGTCAGAAAATACATTGATAACTAAGTTAAAAATGAAGCAGAATCTTGGTCTGTGCAGATTGGATTTTATATTCCTTTATAAAGTGGTGACTATAATTCTATATGCACAGTTTGTGTTAAACATTTTTTTCCCAGCAGAACGTTTGGCACAACTTTACTTGTTTTTGCAGGCAGTCAGTTGGTTGGGATCAGGGTCCATATTCACCAACCATTCTTAGTCTTACTCTTCAAGATTTTCTATATTTGAAAGTAAGAAAACGTCTGATTGGCTAAACCATTTGGTTTAGCCAATCACAAGTTGTATTACTTTCAAGTTTGTAAAATTCTGGTGAATAAGACTAAGGACATACTTAACCCATTACCATAAAATGCCGCCTTTTAATGCCCCAGGGAAGGAAGCCTTTTGAAAACATTATGGGAAAAGGAGAAAATGCCGGTAACCAGCATTTTCTCCTTTTCCCACAATGTTTTCTATCCTATCAAAGAAAAATTGCACCATTTGAACCACACTGATATTGTCGTCTGCACATGCTTTCAATTTGAACAAGGCTAAAATTTTGTCGGCTGGTAAAGGGTTAAGAATGCTTGGTGAATACGAACCCAGAATGCGCAAAATGGCCTAAAATCATGGGTTTTTTTTTACCAGACTGAAATTATCCATTTATTCAGAACTATAAGAGTTGACATCTAATGTTAACCCTTCAAGCACCTTTCTCAACTATACTTTCGTTTGCACCTAGTGTATATCAAGATCAGACTGCACAAAATGTGCAGTCTGATCTTTGATCTACACTGTCTCTTTTGCTGAAACTATATAGACGAAAGCAACTTTTCCATATTGTTTTCTACCCTTCCCAAATCAAATTTTTCAGTTACATTTATTTTGTCATCTGCAATTGCTTCGAATTTGGACCAGTCTAAAATACTGTCATTTGGTAAAGAGTCGTCTTTCTAGACTGTAAATGTCAGTTGGGTTTATTCAGCCCTCTAAGGGTTAACGGTTTCCTGAAGCTTGATTCAGTCCACGCTTGTGAGAAACAATACTGTTGTTGAAGCACTGTGTCTTGTCAGTAGTAAATATTCAACAAGGACTTTCTGCAAGCTTTCAGTTGATAACTGATAGACAATTCTGTGAGAATGTTTTGCAAATAAACATTTGGACTGATGCTACTGCCAAATAATGTGCTAAGCCACAACTGTAAGTATCCTGATATTGTACTTGCATGGTAATTTTTTTTGTCCATGTCATACTGTCTCCGCTTTACATTTTAGACATCGATACCCAGATGCGCAGTTGGTAGCGCACCTAACTTGAGAAAAGGGGGTCATTCGTTCGAATCCCCAGCTCCGCTAATTTCTTTCCAAGGATTGATAATAGTCAATGCGACAGAATTCATTCCTCTCTCACCACTGATCATTGTTTCGACGATGGTTACATGAGAAAGCAGCCAGTGGCTTGGGAAGACTATTGTGCGAAGTACTGGTACAAGAAACTCCGTAAGAGCATGGATTGGTGCGCTGGCTGTTGTGACATTAACTTAAATAATGTGGAAAATGTTCAGTTTTGGCTTTCAGATAATGGGATGGTTGTGTGCAGCTGAGAAATCTACTTATATAACCCCTGAATTTGAAGTTGTTGTGCCACTTTGAAACCAATTTGGATACAATCCCACTAAATCTATTCATATTACATGTATTTATCATTGGACATTATTTCCACAAGCCTTTACCAAATTCTGGGATGAATTCTGAAAATACCATAAGAGGCTTTGAATTATTTTAACCCTTTACCAAACAATCCCTAGTTTTTATGACCCTGAAGAAGAGGCCTTTTAAAATACTGTGGGATTGTTTTGGCAAGGGTCGATGGAATGCCCTGAAAGAAAATTCTTGCCATTCCCTATCTTATGTATTGATGGTTTGCAAACAAATGCCCGACTGAATTTAGTTAAAACATTTTTGAAGGCTGGTATAATTGTAAAAATTTGGGAGACCCCCTTTAAAACTCACTTTTCCTCTTTATAACTTACCTTTCTTCTTACCTTTAAAACTCACCTGTCCTCTTTAAAACTCACCTTTCCTCTCTTTATGCTACTGTTTTCCCCCGAAATGATGCAGGCAACTGACTAACAACACTGGAATAAAAGATTGAATGACTTGACTCTTTACCACACAATCCCGACTTTTAACAACCCTGAGGAAGAAGCCTTTTGAAAACATTGTGGGAAAAGGACAAAATGCTGGTAACCAGCATTTTCTCCTTTTCCCACAATGTTTTCTACCCTCCCCAAAACAAATTTCTATTTTTCAGCCACATTTACTTTGTCATCTGCAAATTCTTTCAATTTGGACTAGTCTAAAATTTTGTCATTTGGTAAAGAGTTAAATGAATAGTGTTCATGCTGCTTTCAACATTATTTCAGTCGTATCACAGCAACCATTCACATATTCATGAATGTCATGGGTTTCACCAGTACTAAGCTAGTGCTCGGAAGTGTCTTGCCCAAACTCCTGCAGAATAAAAGAAAACTCGAGCGAGGTAATTCTTTCACAAAATAACAAATGCCCTACTTACCGTAACTCCTTTCCACACAATCACGAGTTTAAATGACCCTAAGGAAATGGCCTTTTGAAAAACCTGTGCGAAAAGGAGAAAATGCTGGTAGCCAGCATTTTCTCCTTTTTCAACAAGGTTTTCTACTCCATCAAAGACAAATTCCATCATTAAAGCCACTTTTGAATACTCGTCTGTAAAATGCTTTCAATTTGGAAAATTCTGCATTTTTATCGTTTGCTAAGAGCTAGACAACACCGTTCAAAGAAGAAGGCTTACAAAAACATAGTGGAAAAAGGAGACAATTATAGTAACCAGTGTTTTCTATTTTTCCCCCACAATGTTATTTCACCATTTCAAAAACAACACTCATTGTTAGAGTCATATATAATTTGTTTTCTGCAAACACTTTTAATTTGGGCAAGTCTAAAATTTTGTTGTTTGGTAAAGGGTCAACCTTTTGAAACTGCCCACCGTGATCACCACCCAAGTACTAGTTTGAAGTCCAGAAAGCTGTCATCAATGGTGATTGGTCTAAGTTGTAAGATCTTTTTTCATTATCCATGAAAAATAATTCAGTTTTAAAATTAATAATCTAGCAATATTATGACTGATTGATTTTTCATCTGATCTTTAACCATCAGATATTATTCCGACTTAATTAACTCTTTGCCACACAATGACGAGTTTTAACACCTTTTGGAAATTAGACTTTTGAACACATAATGGAAAAAGGAGAAAATGCTGCTTACTAGCATTTTCTCCTTTTCCCACAATATTTTCTAACCTTTTAGAAACAAATTCGATCATTTGAGCCACATCTAGTTTGTCGTCTGCAAATGTTTTGAATTTGGGCCAGTCAAAAGTTTTGTTCTCTATTAAAGAGTTAAGCATGTGGATTATCATGCTTCACCTAGTAGCCATGTGCCAAAGTGGGTAGTAAGTGCTAACCACTTGCAATCTTGGATAACCTCTTGCTGTGGAATGAACTTTTGATCGTATAATTCTCGGTGCTGCTTCCATAATGGACTCGAGGTGTCATTCTCATTATATTACAAGGTTAGGTTCATTAAAACACTGAATAAATGACACTTTTGTAGTCGTGAAAAAATTGCCCAAATATGGCAAAGTTTACTACTGTTTAAACCTGTACCAATCAACAAGTTTTTACTTGTCCAAATCAAAAGCATTTGCAGACGTCCAGTTAAATGTGGCTCACATGCTAGAAACTGTCTCTGAAAGGATACAAAACATTGTGGAACCAGAAATGTGTCATCAACATGGATGCCCCTGCAACATGACAAAGGTCACAGTCGCAGTATAAGTTCCAAACTCAAAGAAGCACCTATAGCCATATTTATTGACAAAAACATTTTAATACATGTATACACTGTACATGCGAACATTTTTGCCAAGCACAGTGACCTTGACCTTTGAGATGGCAACACAATTTTGCTCATGACATGTCTGTTCATTTGTGCCACTGAAATCCAACAATGCACATCAAAGTTAAAGGTTGAACATGAACACCACCTTTTCCAAGCACACACACAAATAGACAAGGCTAACACCATGTGCCCATCTGCCATTTTAGGGCAGGGGCATAATAAGGGCAATTGCCTGCAAAGATAATAATGCTTGAAGTGTAAGTCTGAGAAACTCAATTTTGTGCTTGCTAGTATGTGTTTTTTGACAAAGAATCGAAAAATCACAAGAAAAGTATAGCCTGCTGTATGCACTGCTGGTAATCTGCCTCCAAAGTATATGTAAAGGAGATAACTCCAACAATCAGGTTATATGTAAAGGAGACAACTCCAACAATCAGGTCAGAGTTATCCTTATATCTTGTGACAGCCAAAGCATCTTGGCCAAAACATAAACTGGTCCCTGTTGTAGATATACATATTACAACTGGCACAGGCTATCGTGTTGTAGCTTTTCATTAGGCTACATGTATATCACAGAATAGCCAATCAGAGCAGCATACACATTTCCTGTTTGGCTGTAGAGGTAACATTGAAATTTTATGCGCAATCTGAAATTGGTAATCGAAACTAAAAAGAATATTAGCAAATGTAAACATTAAAGGTGATACCAAAATTACAATTCACTTAGATGTGAGGTTAAAAATATCGGAAAATCTTCTGCTCTGAATGTGAGAGTGACCTCCCATGAATCTCTATTAGTCTTGCGTCATGGCTGCTCTATAAAAAGACAGGCAGAATTCTGCCTGTTTTTAGCAGCCTGTACTGATCCCTATCTACTTGCTGTATCAGGGGAGGTAACCAATCTAGCCAAAACACCCTACATTCTGATACATGTACTTGTGTAGAAAAGCAGCCATTAGTTCAGCAAGAGCTCTATGCCTAGTATTGTTACAGTAAAACCCTGGAAAACAGATAATGAACTATATTCAAACACAGAAAAATATGAACACTGTTATAAAATTTCACCTGTTAAGTAATAAAAGAACGAAATTAATAATCTTTAGACTGCAAAATGGCCAGTATATTAGATTTAAACACTGCTATATTATTGCCATTTTTGCCAGTTAATATCGTTAAAAAATATATTGGATGTGTTAATCCAAGATAAGACTGCATGATCTGACCTGTCTGAACTAAGCTCTTTACCAGACAGCAAAATTTTAGACTTGCACCAAGCATTTTCATATAACATATTATAGCAGAAAACAACATGGGAAAGGGAGAAAATGCTGGCCACCAACATTTTCTCCCTTTACTATGAGGTTTTCAAAAGCCATTTTTGTAAGGGGTGTTAAAAAATAGGAGGGGGAGGGGGGAGAGAGGCTTTTGACAGCCTTTGGTCCCCATGCAAATGATTGATGTTTGGTTGCCCCAAGGGGAGGTGATCAATAGTTTGTAATGATTAGCTGCTATTAATATTAAACACACCAGGAAACCTTGATGGTCTCACTATTTGATAAATTATTGGGCTTTTCATAGAACGTAGGCTGGTAAGCAGGACTTGAAAAGACAAAGATGAAGGATACAATGAAGAAAATGTCAGCCATTCACCAGATGACAAAGTTTTAGATTTGTCTGTATTGAAAGCACTCGCAGACGACAAATTAGACGCCACTCAAACTAAAGGATTTGTCTGTGAAAGGGTGGAAAACTTTGTATGAAAAGGAGCAAATGCTGGTTACCAGCATTTGCTCCTTTTTCATACAATGTTTTCAAAAGCCTTCCTCCTAAGGGCCATTAACCCTTTCCCAAACAAGCCCTGGTTTTCACGTGTCTGCAGTACAAGTCTTTTGAAAACACTGTGGGAAAAGGAGAAATTGCTCGTAATGAGCAATTTCTCCTTTTCCCACAGTGTTTTCTACCCTTTTTGAGAACTTTCTGCTATTTTCCTCAAATTTAAAATTGTCGTCTGCAAACTCTTTCAATTTGAACCAGTCCAAAATTTGTCGTTTGGGAAAGGGTTAAAACATGGGGTTGGTTGGTACAAGGTTCACAGTGTCCCCTGTCGTGGCAGCCTGTGTCTAAAAGGTATCTAAAACACATGGTCTGGTATTTTATTGAAAATGTTGATTAAACTGACAGTTTCATTCAATATTTCACACAGAACTGTCTACTTATTGTCTGGGTTGTCTTGAGCAAATGTAATTGTCATGGTAAACTAAAGCCCTAACAAGAATGGTGGATATGAAATGTTTGATAACTTTCCACTTCAAAGCTGACACTATTAACATTCAAAGGTTTAACCCTTACCCAAACAATCCCAAGTTTTGACAACTTCAAGGAGAAAGACTTTTGAAAAGATCATGGGTAAAGGAGAAAATATTGGTAACCAGCATTTTCCCCTTTTCCCCCAATGTTTTCTACCCTATCAAAGATAAATTTCATCATTTGAGAAACATTTGTCATGTGCAAATGCTTTCAATCTGGAGTAGTCTTTTGTCATTTTATAAAGTCATGTTTTGTTGGATTAAAGAAATCTCTTTCCCATTTCATTCATCCACTATGATACAGATGGAAGTTTAAAGATCTCTCTATACACGTACTCGTTTTCAGCCAGTTTATAGCCCTTTTCATCTTTATTTTATCAAACTATAATCATTATTGTATCTTTATGACAAATGTTGCCCCTGACAGTTGCAAGGTTGCATAGATTACGACTGATAGAAGATGCATTTCATTTCCTGGAGGCCATCAAAGAAATCACTGTTGTGATGTTTCAGGTTTTAAATTGAAGATTTCCAATATATGTGAGCCATGCTCTATGAAAAGGGAGCTTAATGCATCTGCAAAAAGTATCGACCTAGGTCAGCCTGCACGGACTACCTGAGCCGAAACTTTTTGCTTTTGGTAAATTTTCTGCATGTAAAAAAGACCAGTGTACCTCATGAATCAGTCAACTTTTAGACAAAACAGGTTTAATTACATGTATATGATGACTTGCTTGGTATCAGGGATCATGGAGATGCATTAATCCCTCTTTTGCCAGAGCACAGCCGTTACAGCATATATATATATATATATATATCGGTGATTCATCAATGTTTACAGTTGACTGTATTCTGAACCATTCTACAGTCTATCAAATCTTATTAGCACTTTTCCTGTCTGTCTGTAAGAATGCATCTTTAACATTTTTGCATGAAAGATAGTTTTCAGAACTCCTTACCAGATGACAGTTTTAGCCTTGTCCAAATTTAAAGTTTTTGGAGACGAAAATTTTGGTGGGTCTCAAATAATGCAGTTTCCTCTTTGAAAGGGTTGAAAATGTTAGGCTAAATGTAGAAATTGCTTACTACTACTATTTTCTCCTTTTTCCACATTGTTTTCAAAAGAAATCTTCTTTAGGGTCATTTAAAGACAGGACTATTAAACCACCCATGGAAGATGTCTTCTGAAAACAATGTGGAAAAAGAAGAAAATAATGGTGGGCAGCATTTTCTCCTCTCCCCACAATATTTTTTACCTTTTCTGAGACGAATTCCATCAGTTGTACCACACTAGAGTGTTATTGTCTGCAAATGTTCTAACCCTTTACCACACAATCCCAAGTTTTAACAACCCCAAGGAAAGGACTTTTGAAATCATTGTAGGAAGAGGAGAAAATGCTGGTAACCAGCATTTTCTCCTTTTCCCACAATGTTTTCTACTCTTTCAAACAAAAATTTCCTATTTTTTGCAAAACTTCGTTTGTTGTCGCAAAAGCTTGTCAATTCGGACCGGTCTAAAATTTTGTCGTTTTGTAAAGAGTTAAAGTTTTACAAGTCTTAAATTTTGTCTCTTAGCAAAGTGCTGAAGCAACTTTAAGTTGACCGTTAACAAGGCTGTACAACAATAGGTAACAGAAAATCACCATGGTCCATGGCTGAAATTTTTTACCCAACTCTTTTTTGAAGATGACGAAACTTTGCAAATTTCCAAAACCAAAACATTTGCAGACAAAAGTCAAGTTTTGTTCAAATGATAGTATTAGCCCTTAACCCTTTACCAAACAATCCCTGGTTTTCACGACCCTGGAAAAGAATACTTTAGAAAACATAGTGGGAAAAGGAAAAAATGCTGGCAACCAGCATTTTCTCCTTTTCCCACAATGTTTTCTACCCTATCCAAGAACTTAAGCTTATTTGTACAACATTTGAATTTGTCATCTGCAGATGTTTTGAATTTGAAAGAGTCTAAAATTTGTCACTTGGGAAAGGGTTAAAGTGCCTTTCACTACTCTAGTTGCCTTTGCGGCCAGTGCAGATTAAGATCAGACTGCACAAAACATGCAGTCTGATCTTTAATCTATACTGTCCACTTTGCCAATTCACTACAGACAAAAGGCAGCCCAAAAAATGCAATTTTCTTGGTCTTATTGTAGAAAGAAAATGCCCATTGGGTTTATTCTGCACTTTAAGGGTTGAATTTTGTCTTTAAAAGAAATTAGAACATAGAGGGAATAGAAGAAAAAGCTGTTTCCATTTCTATTTGCCATCTACAAAGACTTTGAATTTGGGCAAATCCAACATTATGTTGTATCATAAAGATTTATGTCAAGCTTTTCCAGAGAGCTTGCGTTTCCAGCAATGTTGTTTGGACACATGTCCCTCTGTGGATGGCAAGTCATGTTTTTAGTCTTTAAGGTCAGTGGATGGGAACCCCAAGCTGATGCAAATGATGGAAGAAACTAAATTTTTCTGAATCACATGACCTTAGAAATACATATACACAATATACTCTGGACAGACAGCTTTTCCACCTTGATTTTGCTTCAATTATGCACAAAATTATTACATGTACTTGCAACGTTCTTCAGAACCTGAAAAGCCAAGGGAGATAACAAAAGAAGCATGATACTCTTCTGCACTAAACAGTTACGTCCCTTGTAAATGAATAAAGCATCTGAAATTTCATCTACACCTGCTTCAGTTCAAAAGTTTCCATTCTATGTCTGTATTTTGAATCAATGCGGATCAAGATAAGCCATACAGCACATCTAATCTTATCTTTATCTACAATGTACAATATGTATTTCAATATTCTAACCAAGATGACATTTTGGCTTTTTCTTCCGACTGAAAGTTTATATTTTAGTAGTATTCCTTTTTTCTTTTAGCCCTTTGCCACACAATCCCAACTTTTGATGACCCTGAGAAGAAACACTTTTGAAAACATTGTGGGAAAAGGAAAAAATTCTGGGTAACAGCATTTTCTCCTTTTTCCCTACAATGTTTTCGAAATCCTTTTTCCTCAGTCATTAAAACTAGGAGCTGTGTGGTGAATGGTTGAGACTTGAAGTGTCTCTTTCATGCAATTTTGGACTGGTCCAAATTGAAAGAGTTTGCAGACGACAATTTTAAATTTGATGAAAATGGCAGAAAGTTATAAAAAAGGGGAGAAAACACTGTGGGAAAAGGAGAAATTGTTCTTTACGAGCAATTTCTCCTTTCCCCACAGTGTTTTCAAAAGACTTGTACTGCAGACACGTTAAAACCAGGGCTTGTTTGGGAAAGGGTGAAAGGCTTAATTTCAAATACTTTGCTCCTTAACAGCTGATAAAATTTAAGACTCATCAATTCTGAAAACAGATGCTGAAGAGAAAGAAAGTGTGGCTGGATTAATGGTCTTTGGAAGGTTGGAAAAGTTTTTGGGAAAAGGAAAAACTACCGTTTACAACTTTTTTGTGCTGACATCTCAGCCAAGTGTGATATTTCAACTCTTTACCATACAAACTTGAAATGAACCTGAGGAAGGAGCCTTTTGAAAACATTATGGGAAAAGGAGAAAATACCGTGCTGGTATCCTGCATTTTCTCCTTTTCCAACAATGTTATTTACCTATTCAAAGATTGAAATCATCATTTGGGCTACATTTAATTTGTCGTCTGCAAATGCTTTCACTCTGGAAAAGCTGAAAATTTTGTTGTTTGACAATGTAGATGTACTGGAAATTTAAAACAGCTCATAGAATAAATTCTTCGTTTTTTTTTTAGAATTTGTCTTTGGTTTATTTTTCAAATTAAATTCAAGTACATGTATTAATTTCAAATGTTCTTACTTTCTCAAGGATTAACTAACAAGTTAACAGAATATAAGACATCCCTCTTGAAAGCATTTGTAGATAACAATCTGGTTACAAACATTTTCTCCTTTTACCAAAACGTTTTACACATACATGTACATTCTTTCGCAGAATCATTAAAACAAGGAAATGTGTGGTAAAGGGTTAACCCTTTCCCAAATGGCAAAATTTAGACTGGTCCAAATTGAAAGCATTCGCAGATGACAAAATAATTATGAATAAAAAATAAAACTTTTTTTAGGAAGTCCAGAAAACACTGTGGGAAAAGGAGAAAATGCTGGTATGAATATTTTCTCCTTTTCCCACAATGTTTTCAAAAGGTTTCTTTCTCAGGATTGTTAAAACTCAGGATTGTGTGGTAAAGGGTTAACCCTTTCCCAAATGGCAAACTTAGAGGTTTCTCTAAATTGTAGGCATTTTGCAAACAATAAAATTAGTGTGTCTCAAATGATTGGATTTTTCTTTGATTGGGTAGAAAACCCATTGCTTAGGGTTGTCAAAACTTGGGATTGTATGGGATTGTCTTTAATGACCTTGAGACGAAAAGCTTTTGAAAAATTATAGAGCAACCAGCATTTTCTCCTTTTCCCACAATGTTTTCACTCTACAAAAGACAATATATTTCATTTGAGCCACATTTGATATATTGTCTTAACCGTTAGAGTGCTGAATAAACCTATCCGACATTTTCATCTTTGAAATATGACCAAACAATTGTAATTTCATGGTTATTTTCGTCTACATTGTCTCAACAAAGGGGACAGTTTAGATCAAAGATCAGACGGCACATTTTGTGCAGACTGATCTTGATCTACACTGGCTACAAAGGCAACTTAAGTTGTGAAAGGCGCTTTAAGGGTTAAAATACTTTCAAACTACCGTAGATAAAGGTAAAATTTTGTTGTCTTGTAAAGTTAACTCCGTACCACAGACAAAATTGTAGACTTGTCCAATCTGAAAGCATTTGCAGCCATGATATAAAATGTGGCTCAAATAATAGGATTTGACTTCGAAAAAGAAGAAAATATCGTGGGAAAAGAGGAAATGCTGGTTACTAGCGTTATCTCCTTTCCAAACAACAGCGTTTTTCGTCAGGGTTGTCTACACTGGAGATTGTGTAGTAATGGTTTCATAATGCAAACTAAAGTTGGCATTTAAAAGTACTGGCCCTGGTTTTCCTTTAATTCTAAGCCACTGGCTGCTTTCAAATCTTAAAAAAGATCTTGAATAATTTTCAGTAGTCAGTGAGGAATGAATTTTGTCATAATAACTGTCATCAACCTGGGAGAAAATTCTAAATTAACAACCCCAAAGTTGAAAACTATACATCTTGCATGAACACTCTAAGTGCCTCTATAGTTACAAACAGAGATTAGACTCAACAACTCCACCAAAATTGGACCAAGTGTAACAAACATTGATAATTCACCCACCCAAACAATGTTCAGCTGTGAGAGAAGAATGAATCCCTAGTATTAATGACTCGAGGAAGAATGCTTATAAAACAAGAGGGCCATTGGCCCTAAAGCGCTCACTTGAGTAAAGTCATCTAGGATTGATAAAGCTGAAGGGATCCTAGTTGTAATGATGTAAAACACATGAGTTTTTGTGACTTCCTTTTTGACTGACTGGACCTAGTTTTTAACTTTTCAGAGATTATTATTCAGACACACAATCTGGCAATATTTCATGAGTATCAGACAGAAAGTGTGGTCTCTAGACTGTACACAAGATTTTTCTAAGCTTTGTCCCAGTGACCTACTTTTTGACACAACATGACCCAATTTTGAACTTATCTAATATATCATCAAGACAAACATTCTTCCCAATTTTCATGAGTATTAATCTGAAAACGTGGCCTCAAGAGTGCACACAAGGTTTTTCTAAGATTTGTCCCAATGACCTACGGTACTTTTTTACTTGACATGACCCATTTCGAACCTGTACTAGATTACATCAAGGCAAACACTCTGACCATGTTTCATGGGTATCGGGATGGAAATGTGGCCTCTAGAGTTCATACAAGGTTTTTCAAAGATTTGACCAAGTGACCTTTTTTTTTGACCCTATGTGACCCCATTTCAAACATGTCAGAGATAAAATCAAGACAAAGATTCTGAATAAGTTTCATGAGTATCAGCCTGAAAATGTGGCCTCTAGAGTGCACATCTTCTGAGATCTGGCCTTGACCTACTTTTTGACCCTATGTGATCCAATTTCGAACATGTCAGAGAAAACAACAATACAATCAGTATAACTAAGTTTCATGAGTATCAGACCGAAAATGTGAATGCACAAGGTTTTTCTAGAATATGGCCCTGTAACCTACATTACCATGCTGAAAATGCATACGTTTTCCTAAGATTTGGCCCACTGACCTACTTTTTAACCCGACAAGATGCAGCTTCAAACATGTCTGAAATATCAAGATAAATATTCTGACTAAGTTTCATGAATATTGGGCTGAAAATGTGGCCATAGTGCACACAAGGCTTTTTATAAGATTTGGCCCTGTAACCTACTTTTTGACCCAATGTGACCCTATCTGAAACTTGTCTAAGATATCATCAAGACAAACATTCTGACTGAGTTTCATGAGTATCCTGCTGAAAATGTGGCCCACCACAATGATTAAAATTCCAGAGCTCTTGGCATGACCAGCAATGTCTTGAAGCTGAGAGTGCTCACAAGGTTTTTCTAAGATTTGGACCAGTGACCTACTTTTTGATGCTAATTGACCCAATTTCAAACTTGTGCGAGATGTTATCAAGACAAACATTCTGAGCAATTGTCATGAGTATCCCGTCTAAAATTTTGCCTCTAGAAAGCACACAGAGTAATTGTTGACGACGCATAACACAGGATGGGTTACAGATACAGCATGATCACAAAAGCTCACCTTGAGCACTTCATGCTCAGGTGAGCAGAAATTGTTGGGAAAAATAGAAAATACTGGTAACCAGAGTTTTCTCCATTTCCCTATTTTTTTCTACCATTTCAAAGGCAAATCTAATTGAGCCACGCTCTGTGATACTTAGGTGGTTTAACTCTTTACCACACAATCCCGACTTTTAACGACGCCGGGAAAGAAGCCTTTAGAAAACATTGTGGGAAAAGGAGAAAATGCTGGTAACCAGTATTTTCTCCTTTTCCCACAATGTTTTCTACCCCTTTCAAAACAAATTTCAATTCTTAAGTTGCATTTAATTTGTCATCTGCAAATGCTTTCAATTTGGACTGGTCTAAAATTTTGTCATGTGGTAAAGAGTTAACTCTTTACCAAACGACAAAATTTTAGACTTATCCACATTGGAAGCATTTGCAGACGACTATATAAATGTGACTCAAAAATTGAAATTTGTTTTGGGAAGAGTAGAAAACATCGTGGGAAAAGGTAAAAATGCATTTTCTCCTTATCCCACAATGTTTTCAAAAGGCTTCTTTCTCTGGGTCGTTAAGCCAGGACTGCGTGGTAAAGAGTTAATGCACTTGCAAAAAGTATCAATCCAGGTCAGCCTGTGCAGTCCGGGTTGAAACTTTGCTATTGGTCTAATTTACCCCATGATTCAGTCAGTTGTTGGATTGGATTTTATGGATTCAAAATTATGTGATGACTTGCTTAGTATCATGCATCACGGACAGGCATTTAATCCCCTTTTGCCAGGACAGAGCTCAACTGTTTGCACCCAGTTACTTTGAGGTCTGCAACTGCTCTCAATTTGGACAAGTCTAAAATATTGTGGTGGTGTAAAGAGTTACACAAACCTAGCAGTAACACCGATTCAAGGGGCTATGGCACGGTAAATCTGTCGGTTATAACACTTTTTTTACGTGATGAGTATTGAAACATTGACCAAAGCTTTTTCTTGAAATTACACCATTAATCTGTGTAGTGTATGAGAACAAAAATTGCGTTATTCCTCAGCTTGAAAACATCGGGACAAATGTTTTCCAAGCTATAATACTAGAAAAGTACCTCATCATATGAAAATGTAACTTCACCTAGACTGCACCTTAACTGTTTACCACACAATCCTGGGTTTTAATAACCCTTCAGAAAAAGCCTTCTGAAAACATTGAGGGAAAAGGCGAAAATGCTGGTAACCAGCACAATGCTTTCTACCCTTTTGGAAACAAATTTTAATTTTTGAGCCACATTTATTTTGTCGTCTGCCAATGCTTTGAATTTGGACAAGTCTAAAATTTTGTTGTTTGGTATAGAGTTAACAATGATGAATAGAACCATTATTTTAGCATGTAAAATCTTATAAGAAGATGCTATTCTATTATGAAGGCCCATAAAAATATACATTAATTCCACAGTAAAATTTTGTGGTTTTGTGTTTAATACTCTGGGTTAATGGTTTCATATTAACTTAATTGTAAATTGTCATTTATACAAGTAAGCCCTTTCACGTGCATAGTTTTGCTGCAATTTGGAGAAGCCATTATTTTGAGAAAATGAAAGACACACCTGAAGTAGATTTGTAATTTTTTTTTGTAATCATAGCAACATAAGAGGCCCATGAGAGCCTGGAATACTCTACTGGCCATGAACCAGAGAAGTATTGTTTATGTAGACATCTAGGAATGTGTACAACAGATGACGCAGTTATCTAAAATTGATAATAATTTCTGGAAATTATCAAATTTCAAAATTTCCCTGTCTTAAACTCTTACAGATATTGTCTCCATTTT
This sequence comes from Tridacna gigas, assembly GCA_945859785.2. Taxonomy (NCBI): domain Eukaryota; kingdom Metazoa; phylum Mollusca; class Bivalvia; order Cardiida; family Cardiidae; genus Tridacna; species Tridacna gigas. The sequence goes on along the minus strand of OX244029.2, from coordinate 7,976,639 downwards.
CTTTTGGGTTCATACAATCTATAGATTTCTCATAATTATCACCATCCTAGGCTGGTGTTCACCAATGATATCTAAATTGCATTCTTATTCTAATTTTCAAGAATTCTCTAAATTTCAAAGTAACACAATTTCTGACTTGCTAAACCAAATGGTTTAACTCTTTAGCAAACAATAAAATTTTAGACTTATCAAAATTGAAAGCATTTACTGATGATAAATCAACTGTTGCTCAAAAATTGAAATTTGATTTGGGAAGGGTAGAAAACATTGTGGGAAAAGGAGAAAATGCTGGTTACCAGCATTTTCTCCTTTTCCCAAAGTGTTTTCAAAAGGCTTCTTTCTCAGGGTCGTTAAAACTCAGGATTGTGTGGAAAAGGGTTAATCAATTAGAAATTGTGTTACTTTTTAAATTTAAATTCAGACTATGAATGAGATTACAACTATTTGATGAATACAGACCCAGAACTTTTTGTTCTAATAAGACATTTCCAGTAAGCCTACACCCAGCTTTATAAATCCAAGGCTGAGTTTTCTGGTGGTTTATTTATTTTTGTTGTTGTTTGAATGGCATTTTATGAATCCATTACAGCCACAGTTCATTTTAACCATGTTTCCTGCGAGTCATTAGCACTAGGTTTCCTGTCTGCATTGAACTTCTTGATTGTAAATATTCCCAAAAAGCACAAACTCATGGCAGACCCAATGGCTGCCTTGGTGGGACTATCTAACAAAGTGCAACACAGTGAGGATCAAAGGTCAGAATGCAAGCTCGGTGCAACCTGGTCTTTATCTACACAGTTAGCAAACTTGAATTATGGTTATAACTGCTTGAGTTAAAGTCCATACAATTATCTGAAGTAAAGGAAGAACCATTCTTATTGCAGCTTATTCAATCTGATTTCAGAAAGTCTCTCTGCTGGCTGAAAATGTTCATGAGTTGGATTTTACTTATTCTGGGCTCACAGGCATAGGAGCAGGGGGGAAAAAGCACCCCTTTTGTTGTGGGGAGAAGGGCACTTACAGTGGTGAATGTGTCACAACATCTTTCCAAGGTGACAAAATAAAATGTATCCTAAATGGAGGGAGTTGTCTTAGAAAGAGTAGACAAATATTCTGACCAAGTTTCATAATTACTGGACTGAAATAAGTTTCCAAAGCCTTGACCTAGTGACCTAGTTTCTGACCAGAGGTGTGTCATTGTCTTTATGATGTCAATAAAGACATCATAAAGACAAACATTCTTACAATGTGCATGAGTACATAATAGGACTACATTAATTTTGGCCACTAGAGCTCACTTAACTCTTTACCAGACAACAAAATTTTAGACTAGTCAAAATTGAAAGCACTTACAGACAACAATGTGACTCAAAAATTGAAATCTGTTTTCGGAAGGGCAGAAAATATTGACGGAAAAGGAGAAAATGCTAGTTTACCAGCATTTTTTCCTTTTCCCACAGTGTTTTCAAAAGTCCTATTATTTTAGGGTTGTTAAAAGTCGGGATCATGTGGTAAAGAGTTAAGGTATTTGAAAGATATGGCCTTGTGATTTACTCTTTCACTAAAGGTGACCTAACTTTTAAAACTCCTTTAAGAAGTTATTAGGAAAAACTTCCCTAATATTTTCCTTTTTTTTTTAAGATTGGACCTATTGATAGAATGTGCAGTCTGATCTTCCATCTACACTTTCTGATGCAGTGAGATTTATCTGGGAAGAAGTTCTTTACAGTTGCAATATTTTTTTGTTATCTATATACCAATAGTTTCAGTTAACCCTTTACCACACAATCCCGAGTTTTAACAACCCTTAGAAAAGAGGCCTTTTGAAAACATTGTGGGAAAAGGAGAAAATGCTGGTAACGAGCATTTTCTCCTTTTCCCACAATGGTTTCTACCCTATCAAAGACAAATCGCATCATTTGAGTCACAATGAAATTGTCGTCTGCAAATGCTTTCGATTTGGACAAGTCTAAAATTTTGTCATGTGGTAAAGAGTTAATTATGTAACAGGTGTAAGTGGTCTCTTGCACATATGCCAAAATATGTCTAACTGAGAGCAATCTACAGGTTTCACACCACCAATTGTTATTTTCCTGTCTTCACCTTTAGGCTTGGTCCAACTAATTCTCTGCATATTACATTGTTTTGGAACATCTCCAGTTGAACAAATGGAACCAGGTTTTAACCCTCAAGCTGCTAACCATGACCCACTGACCTTTTGCGGACAGTGTAGATCAAGATCAGACTGCACAGAACGTGCAGTCTGATCTTTGATCTACACTGTCCGATGCTGTATTTTCTTTCCGGTGAAATCAACTTTGAAACTGCAATGTTTGAGCTTTTGGTATTGAGTAGAAATTTGTGTTTCATTTATTCAGCAGCTTAAGTGTTAATAGTTTATTCAGTAACTTCTGAAAAACCATGTTAATCCTTCATTGAACAATCCCATGATTTTACAAAATACTCAGAAAGAAGGATTTTGAAAACAGTGGGAAAAAGGAGAAACTGCTGATAACCAGCAATTTCTCCTAAACCCACAATATTTCCTATGCTTCCTACCCTTTCAAAGACTAATACCTTTTATTTGAGCAAATATAATTTGTGTTTGCAAGAGCTTTGAGAATTGATGTGTCTAAAATTTTGTCATCTGGTAAAGAGTTAACCTGTCATCTGCTTCAGGTAATCACAGCAACTTTTTGGACAGTGCCCATTCAAAACGAGACTGATCCTAACAAGCTGTCCATTGTTACAACTGTTTACCAAACAACAAAATTGTAGACTAGTTCAAATTGAAGGCATTTGCCGACGACAAAATAAATGTGGCTCAAATGATGGAATTTGACTTTAATAACAAGACAGAAAACATTGTGGGAAAATGCTGGTTACCAGCATTTTCTCCTTTTCCCAAAATGTTTTCAGAAGGCTTCATCCTCAGGGTTGTTAAAAGTTGGCATTGTGTGATAAAGTGCTGATCAAATGGGACTAATTGAATCTGTTTGTAAAAGTTGTTCAAGTTCACCAGGAATACAGTCAATACATGTAGATCTACCATTGAGTTCCAGTCACTAGAAAAGTACAATTTCAGGACTGTTTCCGAAAAAACTCTTATCATGCAGCTGAGCAGTGTCCACCAAAGGCTAGATTGTGTACTAAAACTACCATAATCCTTGTCTCAAATCCTTCTCCAAAGCTTTGTAAAAAGACCCATCCTCCCCCCCCCCCCCCCCGTAGAACCATCTTTTCTTTATTCAGCCCCCCTCCCCTTAATGCCCACCCCTCCAAGGTTAATCAATCAAACAGATTAACATAATTCATGTTTCATAATGAGCAACTAGTTGGAAACAATAATGATGTTGGCTTTATCCCTAATTACACAACAAATTTGTCTTTTACACTTGACAATCTGTGTATACACCAAATTGCATTGTATACTCCTAGCATCACTGACAACCTTAACTCTTTACCACACAATCCTGAGTTTTAACGACCCTGAAGAAGAGGCCTTTTGAAAACATTGGAAAAGGAAAAAATGCTGGTAACCAGCATTTTCTCCTTTTCCAACAATGTTTTCTACCCCTTCCAAGACAAATCTCAATATTTTAGTCACATTCTATTTGTCGTCTGCAAATACTTTTGATTTGGACAAGTTTAAAATTTTGTCGTTTGGTAAAGAATTAAACTGAACAGATTTGAAAAGGTCATTGAAAATCAGTGGTCCTGATTTACCATGCAGACAATGTTCAAGACTGACACAGTTTTCAGTATTGCTGTCAACCCAGCTTCTTTTGTAAAAGACAATCTATTTACTGCTGTCATTGTCATAAATCTGTAACAAGTTTATATCCCCCCCCCCCACTTGTACTGACGAAATGCTGGAAATACATGAATATGTGAGCTCTCGACGTGATATGACTGAAATAATGTTGAAAGCGGTGTAAAACACCATTTCAATCAATTTCAATTCATTGCCCCCCTTCATTAATATAACATCTTGGGGTGTTTACTGAAAAATATTTGGTAGGTTTCATGAATCTGTTTCCTCCTCCCATATTATCGGGGATGGGAATGGAATAAATACGTGCGGCAGAGAAAAAGAAAGAACTACAATATCTGAACAGTTTCCAAACTCACCAAGTAAACCATCATCCTTCAAATTTAATTAGATATAGTCATGTCTTAACCCTTTTCCACACAATGCCACCTTTTGATGACCTTGAACAAGGAGGCTTTTGAAAACACTGTGGGAAAAGAAGAAAATGCTGGTAACCAGCATTTTCTCCTTTTCCCGCAATTTTTCTATCCTTCCAAAAACAATTTTTAATTTTTGAATCATATTTATTTTGTCACCTGCAAAATGCTTTCAATTTGGAAATGTCTAAAACGTTGCTGTGTGGTAATTGGTTAACTCTCTATCCAACAACAAAATTTCAGACTTGTTCAACTTGAAAGCATTTGCAGACAACATATACAATGCAGCTATGATGATGGGACTTATCTCTTAGAGGGTAGAAAACACTATGGGAAAAGGAGAAATGCTGGTTACCAGCACTGTCTCTTTTTTCCCACAATATTTCAAAAAGCCCTCTTTCTTGAAGTTGTTAAAATTAGGAATTATTTGGTAAGGAGTTAACTCTTGATTCAACAACAGAATTTAAGATTTTTCCTGACAACAGTAATTTTAAAAATGAAAAAATTTACCTACAGATAAGATGATGGGATTTTCTTCTGACAGGATTGAAAAAACATAAATTTCTGACTGTAGAAACTGTTGGCTCTACAATTCAGATATCTTGTGAGGTATGTCTTAGTAAAACAAGAGGGCCATGATGGCCCTGTATCGCTCCACTGGCTTATAAATATAAACCATAAATACTAAACATTCCAATTCTGAGCCAGATGGTTTCAAAATGAAGCCCATGTGAAAGCCCATGTGAAAGTTGAGACCCGCAGGGCAAAGCCATTTTGATCCCAGAGCTATAATTACTTGAACCCTGGTAGAGGTCCACAAGATAAAGCCACATGCCAAAATAATACAAGTCTATGCTGTATGGTTATAAATAAGGTGATTTTCAAGTTTTGTCCATATGAAGCCTCTGTAAAACGTAAGACCCCTGATGCAAGGCTAATTTCAAAAAAAAAAAAAAAAAAATCAAAACAGAAAGATTCTTAAGTTGTCACTATGTAAGCCCATGTAAAACTTGTGACCCCTGCGGCAGGGCCAATTTTGACCCCAGGGCTAAAGTTTTGACCCGCTTGGTAGAGGCCCACTAGATATAGCTACATGCAAAATTTGGTAGCTCTAGGCCTTATGGCTAGGTACAGGAAGATTTTTAAAGTTTTCTCTATATAAGCCTATGTAAAACTTGTGACCCCTGGGGCAGAGCCAATTTTGACCCCAGGGCTATAATTTGAAGAAACTTGGTAGAGGTCTACTACATAAAGCTACATGCCAAATTTGGTAGCCCTATGCCTTATGGTTTCAGACAAGAAGATTTTTAAAGATTTCAAATATTTTTCAGTTTTGTTGCCATGGCAACCAGATTTTTTGAAGGAATCAAATTCTTTCAAGAAATTCTGAAGAGGACTATGGCAGGATCATTTCTGTGAAGTTTCATGAAAATTGGATGGGTAGTTTCAGAGAAGAAGATGTTTGAAATAAAAGTTAACGCACGGACGGTTGCACGCACGAACGGACGCACGACGGACACCGGGCCATGACATAAGCCCGCTGGCCTTCGGCCAGTGGAGCTAAAAATGTCTGCATTTGGCAAACCTCAGCTCATCTTTCGATCGAACCCCTTGGATGTATTACGATGGGTGATACATACTCACAAGAAACATTTCTTTGCTGGAAATACACTGCTTTACCATTAGTAAAAATTGTAAGGTTCCACTTAGAAAAAGAAAATGCGAGTCACAATTTTCTATCGCAATCTTTCTCAATACATTTCTGTTTACAAACAGTATGTAAATTTACTTTTTGGTGTGGTTTATCAATTCCATTGACAGTTTTCTCTGACAGGTTGATAAATGTGGATAGCTTCACTGTGGTTATTGAACATTGTCGTTGCTAATCGATTTTCAAGAGTGCCACCATGTGTAAGATCATGTGACTGGCAGAATTAGTTACGGAATCAGCCGAGCTGTGACAAGTGAGTTGTCTGCTGCAAATTTGTGTCAAAAAGAAAAATGTTTAACACTTTTTATCACATAAAACCTCCTCCTGCAGTGTATTAAACCCATGACTTATTTTTGATAATACACTAGCGTATTATCGTTTTTTGGTCCTGGTTCTGATCATTTTTTAGGCATGAGCGTGTGAAGCCGGAGAAACCAGCCACAGCATGTGCCAGAATTTGTGCGACTACGCCGTTTCGCGGAAAAATGACGTCATTGTTGCTAAGGCATATACGCGTGGAAAGTTTTTTATTTTTGTGTTTAATAACAACAAAGAAATGCAGCGAAAGCCTTTTAAATCAACAAAATTGCGGAAATAGGTGCACTTATCCCCTCTAGAAACTGGTTCATTCTACTTTCGGCTTAAATATCGAAGAACTATCTACTTATGTATGTAGACATTTGAAACCAAACTACAACTGTAACTATGGACCCGTGAATGGTGTATAGGCTAAAGGTGATGATGCAGGATATATTTTTGCCTGTCATTCGTTTTATGTGATAAATAGAATCTCACGTTCGTGTTTATGTATTGTCATTGTTATCAAACTCGTTGACTAAAATGTATTTGACGCTCGCCAAGGCTCGCGTCATACATTATTAGTCAATTCGTTTGATAAAAATGATAATACATAAACACTCGTGTAAGATCCTCTATATCTACCAAAGAAAAAAAACTCTCGAAAATATTGTGGGAAAAGGTGAAAATGCTGGTGACCAGTATTTTCTCCTTTTCCCACAATGTTTTCTACTATTTTACAGACAAATTCCATCGTTTCAGCCACTTTTGATTTGTTGTCTGCAACTGCTTTCAATGTGGACCAGTCTCAATATTTGTTGTTTGGTAAAGATTTAAAAAGATACATGACATTGTACTCTATTGCTGGGTCCTCATCTGAGTTTCCCACTGGAAGTCATCATGACATTAAACTGGCAGCCTGTTTTTGATCTTCATATCAACAACAGGTAACACCCAATGCTTACGAGTCAAGTTTCTGCCCGGTTCAAAATTTCATGAGATAACGTGAGACTTGGAAATTCAAATTGTGATTTTATTTATGTACATAGACAGACCTTATCGACAGCGATTAAATTCTTAAGCAAGTTAAATAAATTGATCACCGTCAGAAAAATCTTCGTTTGCCATGAAAATCTTAGCCAAAGATAGAATTGTTGCTTGATTGCTTTTAAAACAAATGAAGGCATTCTGTTACGGAATGTCTGATTGGTGGATTCGGTACATGTGAAAACCAATAGCTGCCCTCGATAAATTGGGTGTTGCCTGTTGTCTATCAAACGGTTACGGAAGATACAATGGGTACCAGTTTATCATGACATATACCCCTATTGGACATCTTCAAAGAGAAGATCTGTAATGTGCTACTGGTACAATCCCTGGTACTTGTCCAGCAGGTGCAGTCAGATGAACATCAAACTGATTAAGCTTTTGTAAACCAAAGAATTAAATTTTACACTGGTCCAAACTGAATAGCATTTTTAGATGACAAATAAATGTGACTGAAACAATGGGTTTTATCTCTGAAAAGGTAGAAAAACAAGAGGGCCATGATGGCCCTGGATCGCTCACCTGAGTCAACAGGCAAAATTTCACTCCAGGGTCATAATTGAAAGTACTACATGCCAAATAAATATGATGTTAGGCCCAATTTCAAACTCATCCAATATCTTATCAAGACAAACATTCTGACCAATTTTCAAGTCAATTGAGCAAGACATGTGGCCTCAAGAGTGACCACAAGGTATTTCTTTAATTTGACCTAGTGACCTCGATTATGACCCAGGTGACCCAATTTTAAACTCATCCTAGATTTTTTCCAAGAGATTTTTTGAAGACAAGCATTCTGAACAATCTTCAAGTCAATTGAGCAAAAAATATGGCCTCTAGAGTGCCCACAAGGTATTTCTTTAATTTGACCTAGTGACCTAGTTTATGATCCCAGTTGACCCAAATTCCGACTCATCTGAGATGATATCAAGACAAATATTCTGACCAATTTTCAAGTCAATTAAGCAAGAAATGTAGCCTCTAGAGTGCCCTCAAAGTATTTCTTTAATTTGACCTAGTTTCCTAGATTATGACCCCAGGTGACCCAATTTTGAACTCATCCTAGATTTCATCAAGACAAACATTTTAACCAATTTTCAAATCAACTGAACAATAAATGTGGCCTCTTAAGAGTGCACACAAGGTATTTCTTTAATTTGACCTAGTGACCTAATTTAAGACCCAAAATGACCCAAATTCGAACTCATGTGAGATTTTATCAAGACAAACATTCTGACCAAATTTCAGGTCATTTGAGCAATAAATGTGGCCTCTAGAGTGCCCACAAGGTATTACTTTAATTTGACCTAGTGACCTAGTTTATGACCCCAGGTGACCCAATTTTGAACTGTCTGAACACGTGCTCAGGTGGGCTAACAAACTTAGAACAGATTCACTACATACCAAATAACAAAGCTCTTTGCCTTCCAGGTTTAGAAAAGAAGAATTTTAAATCTTTCCTTATTTGTTCCTTTGTTCGAACTTGTGACCTCCGGGGCTGGGCCAGTTTTGACCCCAGCGGCATCACTTGAACAAATTTGGTAAGGTCTACTAGGAGATGCTACATACCATATATCAAAGCTCTACACCTTCCAGTTTTAGAGAAGAAGAATTTTAAAGTTGTCCTTCTTTGTTCCTATGTTAGAACTTGTGACCCCGGGAGCAGGGCCAGTTTTGACCTCTGGGGCATCGTATGAACAAACTTGGTAGAGGTCTACTAGGAGATGCTACATACCAAATATCAAAGCTCTACGCCTTCCAGTTTTAGAGAAGAAGAATTTTAAAGTTGTCCTTCTTTGTTCCTATGTTAGAACTTGTGACCCTGGGAGCAGGGCCAGTTTTGACCTCAGGGACATCGTATGAACAAACTTGGTAGAGGTCCACTAGGAGATGCTACATACCAAATATCAAAGCTCTACTCCTTCCAGTTTCAGAGAAGAAGAATTTTAAAGTTGTCCTTCTTTGTTCCTATGTTCGAACTTGTGACCCACAGGGCGGGGCCAGTTTTGACCCCAGGGCATCATATGAACAAACTTGGTAGAGGTCCACTAGGAGATGCTAGATGCCAAATATCAAAGCTCCATGCCTTCCAGTTTCAGAGAAGAAGAATTTTAAAGTTGTCCTTCTTTGTTCCTAAGTTCGAACTTGTGACCCACGGGGCGGGGCCAGTTTTGACCTCAGGGCATCATATGAACAAACTTGATTGAGGTCCACTAGGAGATGCTAGATGCCAAATATCAAAGCTCCATGCCTTCCAGTTTCAGAGAAGAAGAATTTTAAAGTTGTCCTTCTTTGTTCCTATGTTCGAATTTGCGACCCCCAGGGCGGGGCCAGTTTTGACCTCAGGGGCATCATATGAACAAACTTGGTAGAGGTCCACTAGGAGATGCTAGATGCCAAATATCAAAGCTCCACGCCTTCCAGTTTCAGAGAAGAAGAATTTTAAAGTTTTCCTTCTTTGTTCCTATGTTCGAACTTGTGACCCCCGGGATGGGGCCAGTTTTGACCCCAGGGTCATCATATGAACACACTTGGTAGAGGTCCACTAGGAGATGCTACATACCAAATATCAAAGTTCTACGCCATCTAGAATCAGAGAAGAAGATTTTCAAAGATTCTGCTATTTTTTTCCTTTCTGTTGCCATGGCAACCAGAGTTACGGGTGGAATTCAATCTCTTGAACAACTTTGGTAGAGCTTCATCCAAGGAACATCCCTGCCAAGTTTCATCAAGATTGGCCCAGCAGTTTAGGAGGAGAAGATGTTTAAAGGAATTGTGGACAGATGGACAGATGGACGGATGGACAGACGGACAGATGGACGCCGGACAACGACCCATCACAATACCTCACCTTAGCACTTCGTGCTCAGGTGAGCTAACAATGTGGGACAAAGAGAAAATGCTGGTTACCAACATTTTCTCCTTTTCCCACAATGTTTTAAAAAGCCTTCTTCTTGGGAGCTTTAAAATTCCGGATTGTTTGGTAAAGCTTTAACCCTTTACCACACAATCCAGACTAATGACCCTCTGGAAAAAGCCGTGAAAACATTGTGAGAATAGGAGAAAATGCTGGTAACCAGCATTTTCTCCTTTTTCCACAATGTTTTCTACCCTTCACAAAACAAATTTCCATTTTTTCAGTCACATTTATTTTGTTGTCTGCAAATGCTTCCAATTTGGAATAGTCTAAAATTTTGTTGTTTGGTAAAGAGATAGATGAATGAGAAACGACTGCCAAACATGGCCTCCTGGAGTCTGCATATGACTATACCCAAGCTGAGACAGGAAAACATTGCTTGACATTCCAAAACTTCTTCCAGGTTCCATCAGAATTGTGTAAAGAGCTGTTTTTTAGGATTTGCCAACAAATAACCAAGCAGGATACAAACATCCATTGCCAATCAAATTTTGCATAAAACAGCAACATTTTAAAATAGCAGTTCAGTTGCTGCCACATAAAAATTGATTGAGTAGTGTTTTACCCCGCTTTCAACATTGTTTCACTCATATCATAGCAATAGCTCACATACTCATGTATTTCCTGGGTTTCACCAGTACTAGGCTAGGGTTCTGAAGTGTATTACCCAAGTACACTCCCATAAACAAGAGGACCATGATGGTCCTAAATCGCTCACCTGAAATGCAACTCAGCTCAACACCATAATGCTACATGCCAAATATGAAAGCTCTATCCCTTACGGTTTGGGACAAGAAGATTTTTAAAGATTTCCCTCTTTATCTCTATGTGAAATCCGAGACCAACAAAATATGGCTAATTTTCACACCAGGGCCATAATTTTAACTGTTTTGGTAGAGGGCCACTAGATGATGCTACATGCCAAATATGAAAGCTCTAGCCCTTACGGTTTGGGACAAGAAGATTTTTAAAGATTTCCTTCTTTATCTCTATGTGAAATCCAAGACCCCACAACATAGGGCCAATTTTTAACACCAGGGCCATAATTTGAAGTATTTTGGTAGAGAGTCACTAGATGATGCTACATGCCATATATGAAAGCTCTAACCCTTACGGTTTGGGACAAGAAGATTTTTAAACATTTCCTTCTTTATCTCTATGCGAAATCCAAGAACCCACAACATAGGGCCAATTTCCACACTAGGGCCATTATTTGAAGCATTTTGGTAGAGGGCCACTAGATGATACATGCCATATATGAGAGCTCTAGCCCTTACGGTTTGGGACAAGAAGATTTTTAAAGATTTCCCTCTTTATCTCTATGTGAAATCTGAGAACCCACAACATAGGGCCATTTTCAACACTAGGGCCATAATTTTACGTATTTTGGTAGAGGGCCACTAGATGATGCTACATGCCAAATATGAAAGCTCTAGCCCTTACTGTTTGGGACCAGAAGATTTATACAGATTTCCTTCTTTATCTCTATGTGAAATCCAAGACCCCACAACATAGGGCCAATTTTTAACACCAGGGCCATAATTTGAAGTATTTTGGTAGAGAGTCACTAGATGATGCTACATGCCATATATGAAAGCTCTAGCCCTTACGGTTTGGGACAAGAAGATTTTTAAACATTTCCTTCTTTATCTCTATGTGAAATCCGAGACCCCACAACATAGGGCCAATTTCCACACTAGGGCCATTATTTGAAGCATTTTGGTAGAGGGCCATAGATGATACTACATGCCATATATGAGAGCTCTAGCCCTTACGGTTTGGGACAAGAAGATTTTTAAAGATTTCCCTCTTTATCTCTATGTGAAATCTGAGAACCCACAACATAGGGCCATTTTCAACACTAGGGCCATAATTTTACGTATTTTGGTAGAGGGCCACTAGATGATGCTACATGCCAAATATGAAAGCTCTAGCCCTTACCGTTTGGGACCAGAAGATTTATACAGATTTCCTTCTTTATCTCTATGTGAAATCCGAGACCCCACAACATAGGGCCAATTTTTAACACCAGGGCCATAATTTGAAGTATTTTGGTAGAGGGCCACTAGATGATGCTACATGCCATATATGAAAGCTCTAGCCCTTACGATTTGGGACAAGAAGATTTTTAAAGATTTCATTCTTTATCTCTATGTGAAATCCGAGAACTCACAACATAGGGCCAATTTCCACACTAGGGCCATAATTTGAAGCATTTTGGTAGAGGGCCACTAGATGATGCTACATGCCATATATGAAAGCTCTAGCCTTTACAGTTTGCGACAAGAAGATTTTTAAAGTTTTTTCTTTCGGCTGCCATGGCAACCAGAGTTCTTCATGGAATTCAAATCTTTGAAGTATTCTGAAAGGGCATGACCTAAGGATCATTTCTGTGAAGTTTCATTGAAATCTGATTGGCAGTTTAGGAGGAGAAGATTTTTCTTGTAACTGTGAACGAACAGACGGACGGACGGACAGACGGACGACGGACATTGACCGATCACAATAGCTCACCTCGAGCACTTCGTGCTCAGGTGAGCTAAAACCCAGCAGATCCAGTAAAGCTCGAACCTGGGGCCTCAAAATTACAAGTCCTACACTTTACCACTAAGCCACGCATGACCCTTGCCACACAAGGAGCATGGCATGGTGGCGGTAGAGTTGCTGGACTGCCTGGGGAATGCTTGGTGGGGGTTGTGTAATCATGCCGCAAGTGCTACAGACATGGTAAGGTTGTAGAGGAATAATCTGTACATACAAAAAAACAAAGACAGTAAGACCCACTTGTGATGGAAATACAAAAGTTTGGGGAAAATTATTTGGCATTCTCAATGCGACCATCAGCAATTTACAAAAGATCATGGCTGTTTCTTTTCCAGCAAGAATGCCAGCCTTAAGTTATAAATAATTGTGGTAATCAAAATTTTACTATTAACCCTTTCCCAAACAAGCCCTGGTTTTCACGTGTCTGCAGTACAAGTCTTTCGAAAACACTGTGGGAAAAGGAGAAATTGCTCGTAACGAGCAATTTCTCCTGTTCCCACAGTGTTTTCTACCCTTTTTGAGAACTTTCTGCCATTTTCATCAAATTTAAAATTGTCGTCTGCAAACTCTTTCAATTTGGGCCTGTCCAAAATTTGTCATTTGGGAAAGGGTTAAGCAGACAACAAAATTTCAGACTAATTCAAATTCAAAGCATTTGTAGACAACAAACTAAAAGGAGCTCCAATCAAAGGACTCTCACTGATTGGGTAGAAAACATTATGGGGAAAGAAGAAAGTGTTGTTTACAAGCATTTTCTCCTTTTCCCACAATGTTCTCAAGAAGAGAGTTCCTTGTAGTCATTAACTCTTTACCAAACGATAAAATTTTAGACTTGTCCAAACTCAAAGTTGTTGGAGATGACAAATAAAGTGCAGCTTGAACGACAAAATTGCCTCTGAAATGGTAGAAAACATTGTGGGAAAAGGAGAAAATGCTGTTAACCAGCATTTTCTCCTTTTCTCACAATATTTTCAAAAGCATTCTATCTCAGGGTGGTTAAAACACAGGATTGTGAAGTACAGGGTTAAAACTCAGGAATATTTTTGGTAAAGGGTTAAAAGTCATCTGTTTCAAATTTGTTGCAAGAGGTAAGTGATTTATTATTACTTATATGTTAAACATAATGAGATTTTAATAATGATCTTTAATTATGTTTGTTTTCGTCATTTCAGTTTAACCCTTTACCACACAATCCCAAGTTTCAACGGCCCCAAAGAAGAAGCCTTTTGAAAACATTTGTGGGAAAAGGTGAAAATACTGGTAATCAGCATTTTCTCCTTTTTCCACAATGTTTTCTATCCTTCCAAAGGTGAATTTCTATTGTTGAGTAACGTTTATTTTGTCATCTGCTAAAGCTTTCAAACTGGGCACGTCTCATATTTTGTTGTTAGGTAAAAGGTTAACTCATTACAAAACCACAAATTTTCGTACTTGACAAAATTGAAAGCATTAGCATATGACAAAAATAAAATGTAGCTCAAGTGATGATTTCTGTTTTTGATAGGGCAGAAAACATTGTTACCAGCATTTTCTCCTTTTTCCACAATGTTTTCAAAAGGCTTTTGTCCTGAGGGTCCTTAAAACTTGGGATTGTGTGGTAAAAAATTAATCAACTTCATTCAAAATTACCTTTCTAAAAACTTTGCCAGAAAAAAACTAAGTATTGGAACACTGGGCACAGTTGTGGAAACGCTAAGGAAGCACCTAATTCTTATCCCTGTGCAGAATTCAACGGAAAAAAAAACAGAAAAAAAATTCCAGCCAATATATACAACAATGAACTTGACATGCCATCAGTAATTACCCAACATTTGTTGAAGTGCAGGATGGGAAGTTTTCCCACGCTAACAACAAAATCTATCTTCGGAAAACATACCTGGAGTTGATATGGCACGAGTGAACGGGTGTAAAAATATCATCGCATTACCCAACATTACCATTGTATTGTAACTAATTCAGCATCTCTTCTAATTAACCCTTTACCAAACGACAAATTTTTAGACTAGTCCAAATTGAAAGCATTTGCAGATGACAAAATAAATGTAACTTAAACACAGAAATTTGTTTTGGCAAGGCTAGAAAATATTGTGGGAAAAGGAGAAAATGCTGGTTACCAGTATTTTCTCCTTTTCCCACAATGTTTTCAAAAGGGTTCTTCCTCAGGGTCTTTAAAAGTCGGGATTGTGTGGTAAAGAGTTAACTCTTTAACATACAAGTTTTCAGACTTGTCCAAACTGAGAGCACATGCAGACGACAAAATAGATGCTGATAAAATCATGGAATTAGTTCTTTAAAAAAAGGAGAAAACATTGCGGGAAAAGGAGAAAATGCTGGTGACCAGCATTTTCCCCTTTTCCAACAATTTTTTCAAAACCATCTTCATCACAGTCATTAAAACTCGGGACTGCGTTGCAAAGGGTTAAAGCATAACACTTCCTCTAGACGACTTTTTTTGTCTTGCGATGGACTACTTTTGAAAGCATTGCAGCAAGAGGACAGAAACTGTTCCGTTACATGAAATAAATCTTTTTACGATAAAGTTTCCGCAAGTATTTATGCATGTATAAGACCATAATTTCTGTTCACTCATCATATTTTATAGGGATGTTTTCACTGTTTACTGATTGCCAAAATTTCAGACTTGTCAACATTCAAAGCATTAATCGAAGAATTCAAACTGAATGTTGCTCAAATGGCAAGATTTGTCTTTGAAAGGAAAGAAAACATTGTGGAAAACAGAGAAAATGCTGGTTACCCAAATTATCTCCCTTTTTCTGAGTGTTTCCGAAAGCCTTCTTTCAAAAGGTCACAAAGCTCAGGATTGTTTAAGTAAAGGGTTAAAGTGCTGTCTGTCTGGATTAAATAAGGGTCAAGTAAATAGAATCATCTTTATTAGGCCGAAAATTCAGACATTTATGGTATCAAAGATTCCAGTCTACTTTGGGAGGAATGTTTCACAAAGTATTAGACTGTGTAGATCAACTTAGACCGGTAAAAAATTTTGTGGACTGATCAAGAGTTACTCTTTAACACTTAACTCTTTACCAAACGACAAAATTTTAGACTAGTCCAAGTTGAAAGCATTTGCAGATGACAAAATAAATGTGGTGGAAAAATTGAAATATGTTTTGGGAAGGGTAGAAAACATTGTGGGAAAAGGAGAAAATGCTGGTTACCAGCATTTTCTCCTTTTCCCACAATGTTTTCAAAAGGCTGCTTTCTCAGGGTCATTAAAACTCGGGATTGTGTGGTAAAGAGTTAATACAGTTTTTTGACTTTTTTTTTCAAGTCTGTAACTAGTTTCACTGGAACTTACCATGATTTTGGCTGTAGTTTAGCATCATAGCGCATTATATAAACTAAAATCTGACTGTACATTCTGCATTCTCTTTTCTTGATCTACATTGTTGAAAAAGAGCAATTTCAGATGCAACTGAACATGAAACAAAGAAGGTGATTGATTGAATGGTGATTTACGCCCCTTTCAACATTATTTCAGTTATATCACCGTGACAGCTCTTTCATGTATGTCCTGGGTCACATCAGAACTACTAGAGCTCTGAAGCATCTTGCCCAAGGACATCTAGTGCATCTAGTGAGGCTTAAACCCCTGGGTCTCAAGAATATGAGTCCTATACCTTACCACAAGGACCCTGAAAGAACGTGCAGCCTGATCTTTGATCTACATTGTCAGCTTTACTGAAAAAACTGAGGATTAAGGTAACAATGAAATTGCAGTTATTTGGGTCGTATTTCTCTGATGACCATTTCTGTAGGCTTTACTCCGTGCTCTAAGGGCTAAGTGCTGTCCTTAGACCATTCCCTTTACTGTCTTGATTTCCATTTGATTCATTATGATTATGTATACAGCACCATTTGTAAATTAAACAGGAAAAAAAAATATGTGATTCAACAAACATGCCATATGCCATGTAATGATAATATTTTAAAAATTCATAACAGACCTTCTTTCCCCCTTTTTTCCAGATAAATGACATTTACCCTTTACCAAAATGATCCTGTATGTCTACCATCCCATCCTGGGGAAGAGTCAATTTTTGAAGATAATTGCAGTTAAAAACTGAAAATGCTAATAACCAGCATGAAAATTTTTCTCCTTTTCCCACAGTGATTTTTGTCCTTTCAATGATATATCCTATCATTTGAATCAAATTTACATTTGACTTGTCTTTAATCTATCGCCTGTAAATGCTTTCAAATATTTGAGTCTACAGTTTTGTTGTTTGGTTGAGAGGAATATTTTCTCCTTTACCCACAATTATTTCTAAGCTTTTCAAGACAAATCGGACCATCATCAGAGTTACCTATTATTTGTCATCTGTGAGTGCTTTCAAAATGGACCAGTCTAAAATTTTCATATTTGGCAGAGAAGAACTTGTAAGTTATGCAGAAAAGTGAATCTACCTTTTTTTGCATTATCCATCATGAGAGAGGTAAAAGATCTAGTCAGCAAGTTTGCAATGCACTGAAAGAAAAAAGAAAAATAATGTAATTCAATATTTACTGCTGAACTTACTTATAAATATAAACATTTACTGCTTAACCCTTTACCACACAATCCCAAGTTTTAACGATCCTGAGAAAGAAGCCTTTTGAAACATTGTGGGAAAAGGAGAAAATGCTGGTAACCAGCATTTTCTCCTTTTCCCACAATGTTTTCTACTCCATCAGTGACAAATTCCATCATTTGAGCTACATTTAAATTGTTGTCTGCAAATGCTTTCAATTTGGACACGTCTACATTTTTGTTATGTGGTAAAGAGTTAACTCATTAATAGATGACAAAATGTGGACGTATCCAAATCCAAAGCACTGGCAAATGGCCGGTTAAAAGTGGCTCCAATACTGACGGTTGTCTTGGATAAGGAAGAAAACATTGCCGGAAAAGGAGAAAATGCTGGTAACAAATACTTTTTCCTTTTCCCAAACAATGTTTTCAAAAGCTTTCTAATCTGGGGTCGTTTAAACAGGGGACTGTTCAGTCAAGAGTTTAGAAGAAATGAATTTAGCATCACTGGTATATTTAAATCTACCAATTAATCCTTTGCCATACAATCGCGAGTTTTATCAACCCTGGGAAATATGACTTTTGAAACAATATTGGCAAAGGAGAAAATGCTGAAAACCAGCATTTTCTCCTTTTCCCATAGTGCTTTTTACCCTTTTAAAGACAAATTTCAAGTTCGAATCTACCAATGTTTTCAATTTGGGCGAGTCTAAAATTCTGTCGTTTAGTAAAGAGTTATTTCTACGTTCTGTTCTTTTTCAGTTTCTATTCTACACAATGTACAGTTTTAAAGTGAAATGCCAGAAATCACATAACCCTTTACCATAATATTCCCCTGATTTCACAATCCTGAGGAAGAGGTCTTTTGAAAACATTTTTGGAAAAAAGGAAAATGCTGGTAACTAACATTTTCTCCTTTCCCAATGATGTTTTCTTCTCTATCCGAGGTGGTTTTCCACATTGGGGCCACTTTGAACATGTAATTAACCCTTTCCCAAACGACAAATTTTGGACTAGTCCAAATTGAAAGAGTTTGCAGACGACAATTTTAAATTTGATGAAAATGGGAGAAAGGTATCAAAACAGGTAGAAAACACTGTGGGAAAAGGAGAAATTGCTCGTTATGAGCAATTTCTCCTTTTCCCACAGTGTTTTCAAGACTTGTACTGCAGACACGTGAAAACCAGGGCTTGTTTGGGAAAGGGTTAAGAAATGTTTTCAATTTGTAACAGTCTAAAGTTTTGACGTCTGGTGAAGGGGTAAGTTCACATGTTCTGGTAACATGTATATTTATAATAAACAGTGACAATATGTTTTAACCCTTTACCGTACAATGCCGCCTTTTGACGCCCCTGGGAAAGAAGCCTTTTGAAAACATTGTGGGAAAAGGAGAAAATGCTGGTAACCAGCATTTTCTCCTTTTCCCACAATGTTTTCTACCCTATCAAAGAAAAGTTGCACCATTTGAGCCACACTGAAATTGTCGTCTGCATATGCTTTCAATTTGGACAAGGCTAAAGTTTTGTCGTCTGGTAAAGGGTTAAACAGAAACTTCTTCTCCAGCTGTGTTAGTTTATGCACCTCTGGAAGCTTGAGATATTTGGAGCCATCCGCTGCTATTAGCTCACTGAAAAACAGTTACATACCTTTGTGTCCTACAGTTAAACTAATTACTTCCCTTTATGTCAATTTGAAAAGTTGTAACCATTACAAGTCACTTAATATCACATTGGAAAGTAATCATTGCCCTTAGTTCTTCATTTTCAAAGTAGCAAATCCAAAGAAGATTGTTTTTCATTTCTTCCATACACCTTTTTTTCTAAAGATGTCAACACATTAATGTTGACTGTATGCAAAGTTTCACTGATCAGGTCAGAAAATCTGTTGCACTAATCAGCAATTAAATTTTCATTCTGCCAGCACCAACAATTTATTATTGATAATATAAATACCTCCTTAGAATCATTCAATATGAATGGAAAACAACAATACTATGTTTAGTGCTTTGTAGCGGATTCATTTTGCAAATCTACTTAATGTCATTGTTCTGACCAAAACTGAACATTCCGGCTAAAATAGTTGTGAAATTGAAATAAATGTATTTAAGTCTTTCCATCTTCTGCAAATATTTGAGTAACTCTTCAAACCTTTACAAATAATGCTAACAAATGAGGAAGAGAGCTTTTGAAAATATTGTGGAAAAAGGAGAAAACGCCGGTAACCAATATTTTCTTCTTATCCCACAATGTTTTCAACTGCTTCAAAATCAAATCCCATGATTTCAGCCACATTTGATGTGTCATCTGCAAATGCTTTGAATTTGGACGAGTGTAAAATTCTGTCATCTGTTAGAATTAATTAACAATAGATGGTTTATCTTTCACTTGACTCATTACTTCCCAAAATGGATTTGCATCCAATTACTTGAAAAAAAAAATCTTTTGTAACATAACGATAATATTCACATCAGCATGTTCTCTTTTTATATATTCAGAAGTGATCTGCTGCAAATTTTTATGGTGTGAAGGGTTGAACTGATATTAGAAGTGTAATGTATTCATTTTTCGCTCTAAATTTACATGTAATTTTTCATCAGGTAAGAAATAAAATGCTTGATTAAATAGCACTTTTACTACCACCTACATCTTCACAAGCCAAGGTGACGATCACTACATGGATCTTACCCCTTGGCTGATCGAGTCAAAATTTGTCGGCTTTGTGATACGTGAAATTATGGTTGCAGTCAGGACTGAAAGCACCAATCAAGTAGCGCGTTACAATTGCTATCCAACATCAGCAGAAGGTAAACAAAAATGGCAACCACAGGAGAAAGTTGTCGGATAGGCTGGGAATTTTTACCAAAAAAATACACATGAACAATATTTTCTTCAACATTCACTGTCACAAATCAAATGAAATTTTAGGATACATCCCAACACCAGATGATGGACTGTCAAAGTACATGTTTGGCTTTTGCTGCACGAAACTTAACAAGATTTCGAAAATAGATTTTGGCTTGAAAGAGCGCCTGTCAAGTTTGCGATCTGAAAAGCAGTCAATTGTTGGCGAATTACGGAGAAAGCATGCTGAACAAACTATCATTAGACCAAACCTCAGTGGCAAATTGTCAAGAGCCCCCGTTAAAACAACACCAAAGTGCCTAGTAGATCATAGCCAAACACCTAGAAAGGTAAAGCCTTTAGCCATATTCAACGAAATGCCGAAAGAGTTATGTTATGCAATGTCTGATTGGTTTTTGATGAGGTAAATCTAGGGGTGATAACAATCAAAATCCAGTAGGTGGCGCTGACCGTGCTAACAAATCTCGACTCAGCCAAGGGGTAAGATCCACGTAGTGATCGTCACCTTTGCTTGCTAAGATGTACCACCTATTACAGTTAAGAACTACCTCTTCATGATACATAATATATGAATAGTGATTACTTCAAAATTACATAATGAACATTAACTATCTATCACATGGCAAAATTTTAAAACTGGCCAAATTGAATGCGTTTGAAGATGACAAATTCTATGAGATTCGAGCAGTGAAAACTCTAATTGAAAAGCAAGAAAAAATTGTGGAAAAGCATTTTCTCCTTGCCCCATAATGTTTACAAGAGCCTCTTCTTCAGTTTTACTATTACACAGGACTACTCAATGATACCTCTTTCATTCTTCTATGATAGAAAAATTGAATAAGATGAACCAACTTCCTTGGTTACTGTTGCTATGCTAATGAAGTAGAAAAGGATGTGGACCAACATCAGACTGCATGTATGTGCAGGTTGTTCTTGGTCCACTTTTAATGTGGAAAAACGAAAAACATTGGGTCACAAACTTTTGATAGTCAATGTGCAAGAAATAATCAATGAAAATGGGTTCATGAACCTTTTTTTATGAATTATGATTTGGAAGTTTATGAAAGATGCATCACTCTGTGGTTCATGAATATTGATGACCTACTTTGATGAATATTGATGAACAATTTAAGAACCTTCATGAACAAAGGAATATTCATGAACAGTTTATGAGTTCATCACAAGATCCTCAACAGAGTTAGACTGCATTTGATGTTCTATCTGGTTTTGAATATACATTGTTCCACAGTTTTAGAGACAATATGACCCAAAAAAAGGGGTGGGTGAGGGTAATTTCAATTTTTGTCATGTTTTTCTGGACTGAAAGGGTCCAGTTCATGAAATCTTAGAGCTCATAGATTGACGCCTTGACACCAAATACTCCATGTTTTAACGACCCTGAGGAAGGAGGCTTCTGAAAAATTTGTAGGAATTGAGAAAAGTATGGGTAACCAGCATTTCTGCTGTTCCAACAATGCTTTGTCCCAGCCAGATTTAAATTGTGGTCTGTAAATGCTTTCAATATGAATGAGTCTAAAACTTTTCCATCTGTTAAAGACTTAACCTTTAAAGCGCTGAATAAATGATTTAGACTTGTTTAATACAGAAAACCAGTCTGAAATACTGCTATTTCAGCACTTAAAGTGCTGAATTATTCAGTTGGGACTTTTTCAAGTACAAAAAGCAGCCCAAGTATTACTATTTCAAGGTTGTTTCAACCATCAAATGTAACAAGGTAGCAGAGGGTGTAGATCTAAAATCAGACTATACGTCTGTGTAGTCTGATCTTGATCTGCACTGTTCACAAAAACAATTTAATTCGGTTCCAGCACTGTAAGGGTTAAGGTTGTTTCCATTAGAATATGTAAACAGTAGCAGACAGTGTAGATCAAAGATCAGACTGCACATTGTGTGCAGTCTGATCTTGATCTACACTGCAGAAACAACTTAAGTCAATTCCAGCGCTTTAAGGGTTAAAATGACTCTTAGAAAGAAGACATTTTGCTAAGTAAAGAAATTATACAACCAACTCTTCTTGAAGGGAAAGATTTATACACACTTCGAACATTGCCTGTGATGGCGAACTTGTAGTCGTTGGCATATTATTAAGGGCATTCAACCAATTGTTGGACTAAGGTAACTACAAGAATGATAAATTAATCTTGTTAATTACTGAGACTGTTTGTGATGTCAAACAGTATGTTGTACTAGAATGTTATTGCTGTTACTGACAGAACTGCCTGTAATCTCTCTTCAATGCCAGATAATGAAAGTTTGTTGACTTATAATATCATGTGGTTAAAACATGTACAGTTCAAAGTGTATAAACTGGAATCATCCTGCCTGTGCAGGCATAATGTGGCAAACCACACAATCCAGAGCAGGGCTACAGAAACTTTGTAATCTCAATCGGTCCGGCCGATCGACGGTGCATTCGGCAAACTTCGGTTGATTCCGGAATTGGCCGAGCTGTGACGTGTGATCGACGGCGGCGAGTCCACGTTACCCCACCCACTTTCTTTGTCAAAATAAACTCGCGATTGGTTCGGGAATGTCCCATCTCAAACTCACTGACGGTGATGGCATCGGTTAAAATTTTCTGAAGAATATTTTCTTCTTCATTTTCATCAAATGATTTCTGTCCGTCACTTTCGCTGCCATCAAAGATTCGCTGCAAAACGTCTTAAAATATCAGTCTGCGTTTAGCCATTTTACTTTCGTTTTCAAGAAGAACGTGGCCAAAGTAAACATGAGTCTCAGTCTGCTAAAATTACATCCGATTGATTCGTTTCTTCGGAAAGTATGACGTAAAATTACTTTGTTCAACATTACATAATTCATGTCTACAACCCTGAGTGAGCATACCTATACTAAAAGCCAAAACGAGGCAAATTTCTTAGGCAACCGCCCAGCGCAGACAGTTCTCCAAGTCGTGTTTACCACATGACAGGTGAGATAGTTGGGTGTGAGTTGTGTCTGCACTAATGGAAATGGATTAATAATTCAAGAATGCGAGAGGTCGTAGCTAAATATACACCGTGTAATGCTAGTCATGAGTTCGTGACAGGATGCACACTACCACATAACGTAGAGTCAAGGCGCGGCTTAACAAAATTATGGGCGGCAACTAAATCTCGTACGTGATTTCTGATTGGTTCGCAGTAGATATTGTATGTAAACTCTGATGCAAATGGGGCGTGGCGAAATTGACTGACTGATTAGCATTGCATGGTGTGTATGCATGTATGGTACGTAATTAGACAAAACCGATTGCGAATAAGGCCGTACCACGCTTAAGGCAACAATGCATGACGATATCTCTATAAGCTGTGATTTATGTCACAGTGAAATGGCAATTATTAGATAATGGCCAAATAACAGTTTGACACTCTAGATACCAAGGGATCTTATATACGATCACTGCTTTGCCTAACGTTCAAAAATGCCTGCAGCAATGATATAAGGTTTGTAAGTTTGTTTCTGACTGGCCATATTATGATATTTCGGACCGAATTTTTAGGACGTTTATAAATAAATCGGTTTTCAGTGTTCGGAATCGGTCTGATCCGGGAATTTTTCGGACTTCTGTAGCCCTGATCCAGAGTCTTAATGACCCTCAGGAAGAAACCTCTTGAAAACACTGCAGGAAAATGAGAAAATGCTGGTAACCAGCATTTTCTCCTTTTTCCACAGTGTTTTCTTCCCGTTCAAATGCAAATTTAATCACTTTAGCTCCATTTACTTTGTATGTAGCAACTGCTTTTGATTTGGACAAGTCAAAGAATGTGTCATGTGATAAAGAGTCAAGGGACCTACATCACCGATTCAAAGCGAATCATTACACTGAAATTTTTCTCCTGTTCTGAGAAGCAAAATCACTTTAATTCTATTACTACTACTACTACTACTACTTATAAGCCTTTTTACTTCATAATCAAGGTTCAAGCTCATTCTGAGAATTTCACTTCTCAAGGTGAGCTGTTCCAATTACTCATGCTGATTGATTGATTGAATGTTGTTTTATGCCGCTTTCAGCATTATTTCAGTCATATCACTACAACAACTCGCATATTCATGTATGTCCTGGGTTTCACCATTACTAGGCTGGGGCTCTAAAGTGTCTTTCCAAAGGATATTCCTGCAAAAAACCCAGTGCTTCCTGTCAGGCTTGAACTCAGGGCTTCCAGGGTCTGTATTCACCAACCATTTTTAAGAACATTCTCAGTCTTATTCTCCAGATTTTTCAAAATTTGAAAGTAACACACCTTCTGATTGGCTAAACCATTTGGTTTAGCCAATCAGAAGTTGTGTTACTTTCAAATTTGGAAAATCTTGGAGATTAAGGCTAAGAAAGTTCTTAAGAATGGTTGGTGAATACAGACCCAGGTTACAAGTCCTACACTTTACCAATGAGCCACACGATCCCTTCTACCGATCCCTTCTACTTTATGTCTAATGTCCATGTTTCCACTATCTCTTCTTCCAAATCCAAAGATTTCCTGATAAACTTTAAGCCAGTCATGATCAAATTTCATTTGCAGCCTCCCTAGGGTAGGATATCTAGATTATATGACTTAACTCTTTACCAAACTACAAATATTTGAGCCATGCTCTGTGAAAAGGGGCTTAATGCATCTGCAAAACGTATCGATCCAAGTCAGTCTGTGCAGTCAGCCTGCTGTGCAGGCTGACTTAGACCAGAACTTTTGCTTTTGGTCAATTTTTTGTATGTCAAAGGGCCAGTCTACCTCATGATTCAGTCTGTTGTTAGACAAAATGGACTTTATGGATCAATGATCATGTGATGACTTGCTTTGTATCATGCATCACAGAGATGCATTAAGCCCCCTTTTGCCAGAGCATGGCTCATTTAGGTTTGTCCAAAATGAAAACATTTGCAGATGATAAATTAATTGAGGCAACAATGTTGGAATTGGGCTTAGAAAGAGTAAAACCATTGTGGAAAAAAGAGAAAATGCTGGCTAGCAGTATATTATTTATTCTCCTTTCCAGAGTGTTTCAAGACCTAGCCCCTTACCAAACAACCCTATCAGAAATGGCTTTTGAACATATTGTGGGAAAAGGAGAAAGTGGTGTAACCCTGTCTAGAATATGACGTGTCTATAATTTTGCTGCTAAATGGTGTAACATCATATAAGCCAACCAATGCCTAGAAATGCCTGAATAATTTATTATCTCCAGCAAATGAAGTATTCTTGTCCTGAACAAGATGCCTATAGCTATGATATTTTGTGTATGTAGCATCATACAGTTTTGTTCTTTATCTTAATAGTTGTTAAAATAATTTACTTGTGGTCTTGATGATTAATTACGTTGGTCTGATGCCAGGCTCTTTCAAGCAGCATTCAAGTGCTTAACTCTTTTTCAGATTGCAAATTTTAGACGTGTCCAAATTGAAAGCATTTGCAGACTACAAATTAAATGCAGTCCAATGTTGAAATCTGTCTTGGATTGGGCAGAAAACATTGTGAGAAAAAAGAGAATATGCTGGTTACCAGCATTTTCTCCTTTTCTCATCATGTTTTTGAAAGCCTTCTTCTTCAGATTTGTTAAAACTCAAGATTGTGTGGTAAAGGGTTGACACCTCCCAGCTTTTTGTAACTCTAAAGTGCACATACCCTGCTGCCAATCCATTGATCAGGGCCTGTATTCACCAACCATTCTTAATAATATTCTTGGTCTTATTCTCCAAGATTGTCCAAATTTGAAAGTAACACAACTTCTGATTGGCTAAACCAAATGGTTTAGCCAATCAGAAGTTGCTTTACTTTCAAATCCAGAAAATTTTGGAGAATAAGACTAAGAATGTTCTCAAGAATGGTTGGTGAATACTGACCCAGCTGTAAGTCTTTACCATGCATTAATTTTAGACTCTTCTGAATTGAAATCATCAACTGTGCAGATGGCTGTTTCAATATAGCTAAAATGATGGGATTTCTCACAAAAAGCTTTTGAAAGCATTGTGAGAAATCCATCAACTTTCTTCTTTTCTAGACTATCAGAGAACTTCAGCTAACTCTTACCTATTTTAGATTTGTCATCTGCATATATGCTTTCAATTCAGACAAGTGGTGTGGTGTCTGTGGTTGTGAGGTAGAGCATTGGCCTTGTAACCAGAAGGTCCAGAGTTCAATACCTGGGAGTGGGTGTCAACTTTAGGGCTGTTCATTGGCCCACACATTCAGCTTAAATACTGGCATAGTTTCCAGGAAGCAGAATCAAGAAAGATTATTATAAGTTTCAAGAACTTGTTTCTCGATCGATGTAAAATAAATATGTTCAAACTAATTTGGACAAGCTGAATATTATTCACTTGGGAGGGGTTAATGTTTATAATGAGTTTTGGTTGAGACAGCAAAAACCTTGAATAATAAATAAATGAAATAGACACTGGGGTCTGAAAAAAAAGATAAAAATATTTCTAGCAAATAAAGGCTGTTCATACCAGTAGTCACCTTTAAACCTTTACCACACCAGTTTTAACGACCCTGAAGAATAAAACTTTAAAAACATTGTGGTAAAAGGAGACATTGCTGGTAACCAGCATTTTTTTCCTTTTCCCACAATGTTTTCTTTTCTTTCAGACATAAATTGCATCAATGGAGCCACATTTAATCTATTGTCTGCAAATGCTTCTTATTTAAGCCAGTCCAAAGCTTTGTCGTTTGGTAAAGGGATAAAGAGTTGTTGCTCCCCTTCCCATAATGCTTTTCAAAAGTTGCATGCCGAAAGGGCGGACAGGAAGTTGTTTGTTAGGATAATGAATTTCATGAAAATGATCATGAAGTACCGTAACCACAGGTATTAAAACCTAAAACATTGATAAACAACATGAAGTTATTACGTTGTGAGTATAATAGTAGCATTAACTGCATAGCAGTCATTTTCTCTGTACTTTCATCATGGCAAGTGCACTTATATTTGGCATATTACAATACGTTTGTTATTCCAGTTTTTGTCACAATGAAACAGCCTCCAACAAAACATCTCAAATTTGCGTTTTTTCATGACATGAAAGCTGTATGTAGGATCAAATCCTAAATTTTGAATTGAGATTTACCTATTCTGAGTAGCCGAATGTGCCTGCGTTTGAGCTACTTTTTGGTATTGGTATATTCAAATGAATAAATAGTAATTTGTGATTGGTTAAAAAATGTAGACATGTTTATTCTGTGGGCCCTGCAGGCCTGTTTTCAGGCTATTTTCAGGCAATTGTGTTACAGCATTATGTAAGCATTGCTACCACTGATAGATACCCTGGGGCACTTATTTACACCATAGCAAATTAATATGAGTGGGGATAATCCTTTTCTTGTTCTAACTGGTAAATTTAACAGACCTCCGGATAAAAGGGAGTGATAGTATTCTAAATCCATTATTTCTCTTCCAAATCCTATGTTGTGGGTACTCATTAGAATCGTCTCGATGAGACGATTCTAATGAGTGCCCCTAACATAGGGTTTTGTGGTGAGTGATAAACAGTTTCAATTTTGAAATTAAAATCATATCCTCTATCTGGTGCTCTGAAACGTATCTTTTCAGCGATACCCTATAGCCATTACTCTAATTGTCTGCATGTATTTTCAGACACATTATTTTTAGGAGCAGCTGCTCCTTTTCCTGTACCTTTTATCTTATCTAACTCTTTTCCAAATGACAAAATGTTAGAATAGCCTAAATTGATAGCATTTGCAGACGACAGTTTAAATTTGACTCAAAAGTTGTAGTTTGCTTTTGGAAGGGTAGAAAACATTGTGAGAAAAAGAGAAAATGCTGGTTACCAGCATTTTCTCTTTTTCTCACAATGTTTTCCAAAGGCTTCTTCCCCAGGGTCGTTAAAACTCAGGATTTTGTGGTAAAGTGTTAGATGTACATCTTGTTTTTATACAGATCTTTTCTTTGTGTGAACTTAATACAATTTCAACAGCAGTTATGTTTTTACATTCATCACTGAACCAATCATTATTCTTATGTGTATGCAAACTGTTGTGTGACGTGAAAACACACAGACCAATGTAGTCTGTTACTGAATCTGCATGGTTTGCTTCTTTGCCAGATATTCTGACAAAAAGCAGATTTGAAACTGAAAGATCTGAATCTTCGCTATCAAGAAAGTCCATTTCATAGCACTACAAGGGTTATCATTTTTCAACAACATTTTTCTCTCATTCAACATCAAATTGAAGGAAGTACAAGACAATTCAACATCAAATTCAAAGAAGTACACAACAATTCAACATCAAATTCAACTAAGTACACGAAAATTCCAACATCTAATTCAAGGAAGTATAAGAAAATTCTTTCAGTACTTTGATTGACTTATGACTGATTATCTAACCCCTTACCATGCAATCCCGAGATTTAACGACCCCGAGAAAGAGGCCTTTTGAAAACATTGTGGGAAAAGGAGAAAATATTGCTAAACAGCATTGCAGTCATATGGTCATGTTTAATTTGTTGTCTTTCAATTTAGACCAGTCTAACACTTTGTCGTTTGGTAAAGCATTCAGTGAAACATAAACATTGCCACCATTTTTTACTGGCTGATTAGCATCTACTTTTGTTATACTAAGCTGTCAAGCTATCATATGAAACTGCCAACTGATAGTATAATTTGCCAGTAATCACTGACTTGATGAGAAAGGGCTGAGAAATATCCCAGAATTTCATCATCACTAAATTTGTTCCTGAAATAGGATATTCTGTATTATGTCTAGAATGTAATCCAACATGGGAAACTTTCTCCTTGTTTATTTACCAATTATTGGTTTTGCTATGTTAACCCATTGCCATAACCCATTACCAAACAATCCCCTGTTAAAATGACCCTGGGGAAAAGACTTTGAAAATGGCAACCAGCATTTCCTTTTTTTCCAGAACATTTTCTACTCATATAAAACCAAATTCCATCATTTGAGACACATTTTATTTTGTTGTCTGCAAATGTCATTTAGCGCCACATTTATTTTGTGGTCTGCTAAATGTTCTGAATTTAGTTGAGGGTAAAATTTGTTCTTTTGGTACATAAGTGCTTGTTAAATGTGAGATTCTTACATCTGAGCTGGAGAAGCCATAAGTGAATGCAGACACTCGGTCATGTGATCAGCTGGATGGAATGATGTGTAAAATAATGGACAGTATGGGCTGAGTTCATACCTGTATACCACGTATTCACCAACCATTCTTAAGAATATTCTTAGTATTATTCTCCAAGATTTTCTACATTTGAAAGTAACACAACTCCTGATTGGCTGAACCAAATGGTTTAGCCAATCAGGAGTTGTGTTACTTTCTAATGTAGAAAATTCTGGAGAACAAGACAAGGAATATACTTAAGAATTGTTGGTGAATACAGACCCAGGACTTTTTAACTTTTTCGGTACAGGTAAATGTGCTGGCTTTTGACCTACTTCTTGGTACTGATAAAAAATGAATAGATGGTAATTTGAAATTGGTCAAAAATTTGCACACATTTATTTGGTGGGCCCCTGCTGGCATATTTGCTCACACATTCATGAAACCGCTATTTACAAGCATTGCTGTTGCTAATCATACCCAAGGCGTTGGTTCATATCATAGCAAAACAATGTAGTAGAGAATGATTCTTTTCTTGTGCCCTCTGGAAATTTAATATTGTTTTTTCATGAGCTAAAAGGGTTAAAGATCCTGAAGAACAGGGTAAAATAACTTGGATACAACAATAACATTTACAGAAGACAACACTTCTGAAACCTAATGAAAAGATTGATGCATAGCATAAAGGTTGTCACCAGTTGTATGGCCAAAAAACTTCACAGTCCTTATTAACCCTTTACCACACAATCCCGACTTTTAACAACCCTGAGACAGAGGCCTTTTGAAAACATTGTGGGAAAAGGAGAAAATGCTGGTAACCAGCATTTTCTCCTTTTCATACAATGTTTTCTTACGTATCAATAACAAATTTCATCACTTGGGCCACCTTTAATTTGTCGTCTGCAAATGGTTTCAATTTGAACTGGTCTAAAATTTTGTTGTTTGGTAAAGAGTTAAAATTGGCTAATACTGCCAATGCAACGTTATCAGCTATAAAAAGGTGAACTGTCTCTAATTTTTGTACATATTTAAAATTCCTTTGTTTTTCATTGAGGAATAATTAATCATTTGATCACTTGTTTCCCACAGTTCCTTTGGTTTTCATTGATGAGGTTTTAACCCTTTACCAGACGACAAAATTTTAGCCTTGTCCAAATTGAAAGCATTTGCAGATGACAATTTCAATGTGGCTCAAATGATGGAACTTGTCTTTGATTGGTTAGAAAATGTTGTGAGAAAAGGAGAAAATGCTGGTTACCAGCATTTTCTCCTTTGCCCATAATGTTTTCAAGACTTCTTTCCCAGGGTGTTAGAAGGCAGTATTGTGTGGTAAAGGATTAAGTCATGTGATCAAATGATTTCCCACCCTAAGCTAAAAAGGGAAATCACATGACTTGCTACATATATAATTATGTACCATCGGAACAACTTCTTCACTCAAATCAGATCGACTAGTATTATTTAGCAAGGATAGTCTAAACACAAATACATGAATACCTAACACTTTGACTAGATTTGGCTATTTTTTACCTGAAGTTGTGTGAATTTTTGTTCTGATGTTTTTAACCTTAAAAACAAAAAGAGCAATTCCTCCTTCTTCCACAATGTCTTCAACACAAATGATGAGCTGCTTGGTCTGCTGCAATGGGAGAAAAGTGATTTGTTAGAGCAAAGTTTAATCATGTGAACTCTTTACCAAACATCAAAAATTTAGACGTCTCCAAATTGAAAGCATTTGCAGATGACAAAATAAATGTGACTCAAAAATTGAAATTTGTTTTTGAAATGGTAGAAAACATTAAGGGGAAAAGGAGAAAATGCTGGTTACCAGCATTTTCTCCTTTTTTCCACTTTGTTTTCAAAAGTCTTCTTCTTCAGAGTCGGTAAAACTCGGGATTGTTTGGTAATGGGTTAATAAAGCCATTAACTCTTTACCAGATGACAAAATTTTAGGCTGGTCCAAATTGAAAGAATTTGCAAACAACAAAATAAATGTGACTGAAAAACTGAAATGTGATTTGGGACGGGTAGAAAACATTGTGGGAAAAGGAGAAAATGCTGGTTACCAGCATTTTCTCCTTTTCCCACAATGTTTTCAAAAGGCCTCTTTCTCAGTGTTGTTAAAATTCGGGATTGTGTGGTAAAGGGTTAAATACATTTGACAGCACAAAATTCCTTCGGCAGTCCATCCCATTACCTGTTATCAGTGAAAGTATTTGATGCTAGCTTATCATATCGAATAAAAAGTGACGAAAATGCAGTGTGCGCTGCATCAAGAAGCAGGTGCTTGATTTCATTACAAAACATAGGTAGTAAAATCTCTTTTCCCACGACATGCAGTCTCAATACATACTCATCTCCCACATCTCACAAACCGTCAACCACAATTTTATCTCAAACACCTTTCTCTTCTCATAGTTTTAATCCTACACCAAGCAATCCCATGTTGTAAGAAGCCTACTTGTGTCGTTCCGTATTGAGTTAAGTCGCTTAACCCTATACCACACAATTCCTTGTTTTAACCCTTATCCTGCTGAATAAAAGAAATGAAACTTTCAAGCCAATAGTATAAGCCCAAAACTGTCTTGCTTCAAAGGTAATTTTGGAGGGAAGATATCTCCTTATCGGAAAGTGTAGATCAAAGATCAGACTGCATGTTCAGTACATTCTGATCTTGATCTACGCTGTCCACAAAAGGTCATTGAGTCGCGATAAGCAGCCTAAGGGTTAATGACCTTGCGGAAGAAGCCTTTTGAAAACATTGTGGGTAAAGGAGAAAATGCTGGAACCCAGCATTTTCTCCTTTACCGACAATGTTTTCTAGCCTTTCAAGGTCAAATCCCAAAACTCAAACTATATTTAGCGTCTCATCTGCCAATGCTTTCGATCTGGATGAGCCTAAAAATTTGCCAGAGTTAACTCTTTTTACCAGAGGAAAGAATTTAAGAATGGTTGAAATGGTAAGCATCTGCAGACAACAAATTAACTCTTTACCAAACGACAAAATTTTAGACTGGTCCAAATTCAAAGCATTTGCAGACGACAAAATAAATGTGACTTAAAATTGAAATATACTTTTGGAAGGGTTGAAAACATTGTGGGAAAAGGAGAAAATGCTGGTTACCACCTTTTCCCACAATGTTTTCAAAAGGCTTCTTCCTCAGGGTCGTTAAAAGTCGGGATTGCGTGGTAAAGGGTAAAAGTGTTAAATGATCAGGGTAGAAAACACTGTGGGAAAAGGAGTAAATGCTGGTTACAGAATTTCCCCTTACAAATGTGTCATTTGGGGTTTCATACATAAAATATGAGCGAAAGCAAAAACACTGCAGCAAAAGGAATATGCACATTAACCCTTAACCACACAATCCCGACTTTTAATGATTATAAAGAAGAAGACTTTCGAAAACAACAGAAACCAGAATTTTCTCCTTTTCCCACAATGTTTTCTTCCCTTTCAAAAACATGTTAATAAACTCTTTACCAAACAATAAACTCTTGGAACTGACCAAATTTTATGCATTTGCAGACAACAAATTAAATGTAGTTTAACCCTTTATCACACAATCCCAACTTTTAATGACCCTGAAAAAGAAGCCTTTTGAAAACATTGTGGGAAAAGGAGAAAATGCTGGAAATCAGCATTTTCTCCTTTTCCCACAATGTTTTCTACCCTTCCCAACACAAATTTCAGTTTTTGAGTCACATTTATTTTGTCGTCTGCAAATGCTTTCAATTTGGGCCAGTCTAAAATTTTGTCGTTTAGTAAAGAGTTAAATGATTATTACTGCCTTTGAAAGAATAGAAAACATTGGGCGAAAAGGAGAAAATGCTGGTTAAAAGCATTTTTTCCTTTTGCCACAATATTTTCAAATGTCATCTATTTCACAGTTGTTAAAAATTAGGATTGAGTGGTAAATGGTTGAGTCACATTTATTAGGTCATCTGCAAATGCTTTCAAATTGGACAGGACCAACATTTTGTCGTTTGGTAAAGAGCTAATAGCAATTTCTTCTTTCGCATCGATTTCTTCAATATGTTATTATGCTTTAACCCTTTACCAGACGACAAAATTTTAGCCTTGTCCAAATTGAGAGCATTTGCAGACGACAATTTCAGTGTGGCTCAAATGGTGCAAATTTTCTTTGTTAGGGTAGAAAACATTGTGGGAAAAGGAGAAAATGCTGGTTACCAGCATTTTCTCCTTTTCCTACAATGTTTTCAAAAGGCTTCTTTCCAAGGGGCGTCAAAAGACAGCATTGAGCAGTAAGGGGTTAAGACATATTAGACGTCTGTAAAAGGTCAAGGGGTAACTCTGAGAGACCTATCACAAGTTCTGTTGGTTTTATGTGCAATACAGATCAATATCAGTGTGCACAAAACTTGCAATCTGATCCGAGATCTATGTTGTCTTTTACTTAGTTTTAACAGTTTTTACAGCTTGAAGATGTACATTTTATTAATCCTCTATCAAACAATCTTAAGTTTCAACAGCCCTGAAGAAGAAAGCTTGAGAAAACACTATGAGAAAAGGAGAAAATGTTGTTAACCACTATCTTCTCCTTTTCCGAAAAGCCTTCTTCAACAGGATCACTAGAACTCTGGATTGTTTGGAAAAGGGCTAAGTATTAACCCTTTCCCAAACGATAAATTTTAGACTGGTCCAATTTGAAAGAGTTTGCAGACGACAATTTTAGATTTGATGAAAATGACAGAAAGTTCTCCAAAAGGGTAGAAGACACTGTGTGAAAAGGAGAAATTGCTTGTTACGAGCAATTTCTCCTTTTCCCAGTGTTTTCAAAAGACTTGTACTGCAGACACGTGAAAACCAGGGCCTGTTTGGGAAAGGGTTAAGAACAAACCTATCTATGGCACTTTTCTCTCTTCTATGTGAGACAGTCATCACTTCTGTTTTCCCCTGAAAGTTTTTGCTATCAGATAGTGAGCATAAATTTCATTACACAAAAATGTGAAACAAAAATAAATGATGAACACTATTTATCCTTATCAAACAACTGACACAGAACGCTGTCTGTCTTATAACCCTTTACCAAAGAATCCTGAGTTTCAACCCTTTACCACATGGCAAAATTTTACACTGGTAAGAGTTCAAATGTTGAAATGACAGTATTTGTCCCTAACCCTTTACCACACAATCCCGACTTTTCACGACCCTGAAAAAGAAAGCTTTTGAAAACATTGTGGGAAAAGGAGATGCTGGTAACCAGCATTTTCTCCTTTTCCCACAACGTTTTCTACTCCTCCAAAAACAATTTCCAATTTTTGATTCACAATTATTCGCATCTACAAAAGCTTTCAATTTGGATATGTCTAAAATTTTGTCGTTTGGTAAAGAGTTAAATAGGTAGTAAACATTGTGGGAAAAGTACAAAAATGCTAGAAACCAATCTTTACTCCTTTTTCCACAATGCTTTCAAAAGTCTTCTTTTTCAGGGTTGTTAAAAATCAGGGTTGTGTGTTAGAGGATTAAATAACCCTGAGAGGGCCAGCTTTAAAAAGCATTGTTGGGAAAGGGAAAAAATGCTGGTTACCAGTATTGTCTCCTTTTCCTACAATGTTTTCTATCCTTTTCAAAGACAAACCTTATTGTTTGAGCCACATTAATTTTGTTGTCTGCAAATCTTAACTGCCATCTGGATTGATTGATTGATTGTATGGTGTTTAACACCGTTTTCAACATTATTTCAGAGATATTGTGGCAGCCAGTGCACCTATCCATGCTTTCCTGGACTTTCTTTTACCAGTACCACTGGCTGCTTTCCCACATAGCCATTGTCGAAACAATGGTCAGCGGTGAGAGAGGAATGAATTCTGTCGCAATGACTTATCATCAGTCCTCGGAAAGAAATTGGCCGAGCTGGGGATCAAACCAGCGACCTGTTCTCAAGTCCTATACGCTACCGACTGAGCTACGGGGCTTGGCCTGCCATCTGGAAAAGAGTTAATTACTTACCAAAGACAAAATGTTAGAATTATCCAAATTGAAAGCGTTTGCAAATGACGAAATGAAGCTCAAAATGATGGGATTTGGCTTTGAAAGGATAGAAACATTTTGGGAAAAGGAGAAAATGCTGGTTTCAAAGGCTATCCTCTTCAAGGTTGTTAAAACAGGGGACTGTTTGGTACAGGCATAACCCTTTACCACATAACAAACATGTGGACTTGTCCAAACTGAAAGCATTTTGCAGATGAAAATTTAGATGTGGCTTAAATGGTGTAATTTGTCTTTGATAGGGTAGAAAACATTGTGAAACAAGAGCGGCAAATTGTCACAAGATACGCCCGTCCCACCGCCAGTTGTTGAGGGGGATAATAATCGTAAAGGGCAGGTAGAGGAAAATAGTAGTGCAGCAGAAATCATATAAGTGATTGAAATAGGCATGAATGTCTCCAGCCTGAGCATAACTTTGTCATCTCCAGTCTGAACATCTTCAAATTTGGAATGCATGATTGTTGAAAAATTACGGAGTGCAGTGCACAAGAACCATAACTCTTCCTAGCACGAATTTTGAGTTATTTCCCCCTTGAAAATTTTGGAATGATATTTGACAAGGCAGTGCGAATCATACAACAAATCACCGAATGTAAATGTGTTATAATAAAATAGTTGTGGCTAGCGCCTTGGCCAATATTACACTATTTTGGTGAATATATCATCATATCCAAATGAAGTGATGTCCATAACTGTATAATATCATGTAAACATTTTAAATTGTTTCCATTTATCTACATATTAACTTCCATTTTCATAAATATAAACTGTCATCTCTGCTGCGCCCATATATTTATGCAAAGCAAGCTACATCCAATGTCACAACAGTACTGTTGTACAGGTTGTAAAACAAGAGGGCCATGATGGCCCTGTATCGCTCCACTGGCTTATAAATATAAACCATGAAGAGAAGTCTTTACTATGTAAGCCCTTATAAAACTTTGACCCCAGGGCTACAGTCGGACTAAATGGGGAATATGTGTATTAGAAGAATAACATGCCAAATTTGGGAGTTCTTGGCCTTATGGCTAGTAACAAGATAGTTTCTGAACTTTTCACTCCATAAACCCATGTAAAACTTGTGACCCCTGGTGCAGGGCCAAACTTGATCCTAGGGCTGTAACTTGGGCCCTCTTTGTAGTTGTCCACTAGATAATGCTATAACTATGCAAGATTTGGTAGCCTAAGCCTTATGGCTATGTACACCAAGATTTAAAAGTTTTCCCTATGTAAGCCTATGTAAATCTTGTGAAACAACCCCCCCCCCCCCAGCATGAGGCCAAATTGACCACAGGACTATAATTTGGGCAATTTTGGTAGACCCCAACTAGATCAAGCTCAATGCAAAATTTGGTAGCTCTAGGCCTTATGGCTAGGTACAGGAAGGTTTTTAAAGTTTTCTCTATATAAGCCTATGTAAAACTTGTGACCCCTGGGGCAGAGCCAATTTTGACCCCAGGGCTATAATTTCAAGAAACATGATAGAGGTCTACTACATAAAGCTACATGCCAAATTTGGTAGCCCTATGTCTTATGGTTTCAGACAAGAAGATTTGTAAAGTTTTCTCTATATAAGCCTATGTAAAACTTGGGACCCCTGGGACAGAGCCAATTTTGACCCCAGGGCTATAATTTCAAGAAACATGATAGAGGTCTGCTACATAAAGCTACATGCCAAATTTGGTAGCCCTATGCCTTATGGTTTCAGACAAGAAGATTTTTAAAGATTTCCAATATTTTCATTTTTGTTGCCATGGCAACCAGAGTTTTTGAAGGAATCAAATTCTTTCAACAAATTCTGAGGAGGACCATGGCAGGATCATTTCTGTGAAGTTTCATGAAAATTGGATGGGTAGTTTCAGAGAAGAAGATGTTTGCAATAAAAGTTAACGCACGGACGGACGGACGCACGCACGCACGGACGGATGGACGCACGGACGGATGCACGACGGACACCGGGCCATGACATAAGCCCGCTGGCCTTTGGCCAGTGGAGCTAAAAACTCAGATACCTAGTTGTATAAAGTTTGACATCCACTGCAAACTTGCACTGCTACAAAACGTGCCTGGAATAAATCTTACTCAGAATTGTTTACTAAGAAAATAGTGAAATAATTAAAAACTACAAATAAGATGGTTAAGTTATGCGGTACGAAGATGAAACGGGGAATAACTCAAAATTCATGCTAGGAAGAGTTATGTTTCTTGTGCACTGCACTCCGTAATTTTACAACAATCATGCATACCAAATTTGAAGATGTTCAGATTAGAGATGCCAAAGTTCTGCTCCGGACAAGCAAGAAATGTTGTAAAAATGAAGATCAAAGGGGGAAAAACTCAAAATTTGTGCTAGGAAGATTTACGGTTCTTGTGCACTGCACTCCGTAATTTTTCAACTATCATGCATACCAAATTTGAAGATGTTCTGACTAGAGATGACAAAGTTATGCTCCAGACAAGCAGAAAATGCTGTAAAAATGACAAAGGGAAACAACTCAGACAGCATGAGGTAGAGTTATGGTTCTTTCGCACTGCACTCGGTATTATTGCGACAAACACAAATGCTAAGTTTCAAGTCAATCGGACTGAAGATGACAAAGTTATGCTCCGGACAAAGAACTGGACGCCTCCTGCCCGCCCATACGCCATGAGTGATCCCGTAATATGTCCCGTCTTCGACGGGCGTATAAAAAGGAGAAAAATGCTGGTTACCAGTATTTTCTCCTTTTCCCACAATGTTTTTAAAAGCCTTGTTTTTCAGGGTAGATAAA
Source organism: Tridacna gigas (assembly GCA_945859785.2). Lineage (NCBI taxonomy): Eukaryota > Metazoa > Mollusca > Bivalvia > Cardiida > Cardiidae > Tridacna > Tridacna gigas. The sequence goes on along the minus strand of OX244029.2, from coordinate 7,938,669 downwards.
ATTTGGGTTTGATTGTATGGTGCTTAACGCCATTTTTGACATTACTTCAGTTATATCACGGTGGCCAGTGCATGGATCCATACTTTCCTGGAGTTTCTTTTACCAGTACTCCACACCATATTCTTTCCAAGCCACTGGCTGCTTTCCCACATAATCATTGTTGAAACAATGGTCAGCAAGGAATGAAACCTGTCGCAATGACTATCATCAAACCATCGACCTCCTGTTCTCAAGTCCTGTACTCTACCGACTAAGCTACTGGGCTCGGCCCTTCAAACTTGGACAAGTTGTCAACTAAAACGTGGGAGTGTGCGGTAAAGAGTTAAATGTAAGTTGTATCATTCAACAATAAAAAATTTATAATGGAAGAGAATATGTTAAAAGTGCATGAAATTTGTTGTATCAAATTGGCAGTAAGATAATATCTTCTTTTCTTACACTCTTCACCATACAACAAGATTTTAGACTCATCCAAATTAAAAGCAGTTGCAGACAATTATGAAAATGTGGTGCAAATGATGACAGTTGTCACTGAAAGGCTGGAAGCATTGTTAGCATTTTCTCCTTTTCCCACAATGCCTTCAAAAGTGTTTTTCCCCATGGTTATAAAAAAGGAATTTATTTGGTGAAGGATTAAATACTACATGGATATAAAAATCATTCAATCATGATCAAATCCCCCTACTTAATGCTAGCTATCTAGAGGTTGCAAGTTCAAAAGCTGCCTCAACAAAGATTCCTTCTAATGATTGATGACACTTTTACAGTAAGAAATATCTGAGACAATGACTGTTTCTTCTTAAATCTTAATTTTGCCATTCATCATAATATTTTAGAAAGACAAACTGTCACATAAATATCAATACTGAACAACATAAGCTTAAAAATCTTGACGGCAAGTTACTAGTAAGGATAACAGTCTGGCAAAATGGTCATTAGAATGACATCTAAGGGAGGTAACTTCTGATGACTTTTACAGACATAAGTTGCAAATTCAAATGGAGAAATGGGGGAGAATCATAAATCATGCTACTAAATTTTGATCAGTTTACTTGCAGTAAAATATGATTTTATAATCAATTTATACATCTAGAGTCGCTGGATATGTCCATTAATTTTAAGTACTTTAATACAGATATTGACCAATGATCTTTAACCCTTAACCTATTACCACACGATCTTGAGTTTTAACAATCTTCGGGAAGAAGCATTTTGAAAACACTGTTGGGAAAAAAAAAAAATGCTGGTAACCAGCATTTTCTCTGCTTACTACAATCTTTTCTACCCTTTTAAAGTCAGGTTTCATCACCTGAGCCACATTTAATTTGTTATCCGCAATATCTTTGAATCTGGACGAAAGTAAAATTTCGTCGTTTGATAGAGTTAAAGCCTTTAACTCATTATCAAGCGACAAAATTCTCGGCTTGCTCAAATTGAAAGCAATTGCAGACAACAAATAAGATACGGCCCAAACAATGGGATTTGCCTTTGAAAGGACAGAAAAATTATTGGAAAAGGAGAAATACTGGTTACTACCATTTTCTTCTTTTCCAATAATGTTTTCGAAAGCCTTTTCTTCCAGGGTCATTCAACCTCTCAACTATTTGGCGTGCAACACACGAAAAGGGGCCTTCGGACATATGCGTAAAAGTGTGTAGTCCCAGATCAGCCAGTGCAGTCTGTGACTAATCCAAGACGAAACTTCCCGTTTTTGTGCGATTTTTTGTTTCATGAAAGTCTACTTTATGAAAAAAAACCTATGTAGTCGTTAAGTGCCATCTCAGATTAGCCTGCATGGACTGCGCAGGCTAATCCGAGACGACACTACACAAATGTCCGAAGGCCCTTTTTTGTGTGTTGCATGCCATTTAGTAGAGAGTTTACACCTATGAATGATGATGGACATTTTAACTCCTGGAAATATTTTAACCCTTAACCCGCTAATAAATGAAATGAGACTTTCAAGCCTATGGTAAAAGCCCAATATTATTTCAAAGGTAAATTCAGGTGGAAAATCTCTCCATTTTGGACAGAGTAAATCCAAGATCAGACGGAGGGTTCTCTGCAGTCTGATCTTAATCTACACTATCTACAAAAGGTCACTGAGTTGCGCTTAGCAGCCTATAGGTTAACCCTTTACCACACAATCCCGACTTTTAACGACCCTGTAAAAGAATCCTTTTGAAAAGATTGTGGAAAAAGGAGAAAATGCTAGTAACCAACATTTTCTCCTTTTCCCACGTTTTCTACCCTTCCCAAAAAAAGTTTTAATTTTTCATTCATGTTTATTTTGTCGTCTGCAAATGCTTACAATTTGAACCAGTCTGAAATTTTGTCGTTTGGTAATGGGTTAACCTTTAAAGTACCCTCCATTATTTGAGTTGTCTTACCTCTTTACCAAACATTAAATTCCAGATGCTTCCAAAATGGTGTGCAACACACGAAAAGGGGCCTTCAGACATACGTGTAAAAGTGTGTGGTCCCAGATCAGCCTGTGCAGTCAGTGACTAATTGAGACGACACATCCGGTTTTTGTGTGATTTTCTGTTTCACGAAAGTCTACTGTATGAAAAAATCTTATGTAGTCGTAAAAAGCCATCTCGGATTAACCTGCGCTGACTATGCAGGCTAATCGGAGACGACACTTTACGCAAATGTCCAAAGATCTCATTTCGCATAATGCGGGCCAAATGAAAGCATTATTTCTCCTACATATTTGGAGGTGGTACAAAATCTTATGAAGAGGAGATATTTGACAAGGCACAAAAAAAAAAAAAATTCAGTCAAAAAAGGGGCATAACTGTGTCAAAAATACTTTGATGGTTACCTGCCCTTGCCATATGAGTACCCCTTTTAATGACAATAACTCAATTTTTTACTTTGAAACAGCCATGCTGAAAATTAGATCTTGCTTAACTGGTTAGATTTGTTTCAGAAACAATAGAAACTATTGCAGGAAAACCTGCATTTTCTCCTTTTTTCACAATGTTTTCAAAAGCCTTCTGCTTTAAGGCTCATAAAACAATTGATTGTTCAGTAAAGTGTAAAATGGTATTTTTAGGTAGTTTATGAGGAAGTAAACCCTCATCATAAAAAAAAAGGTCTCCATATTTGACAATATCTGCCATAAAGCTTTCAATTTTAACCCTTTACCAGACGTCAAAATTTTAGCCTTGTCCAAATTGAAAGCATTTGCAGACGACAATTTCAATGTGGCTCGAATTTTTCTTTGATGGGGTAGAAAACATGGTGGGAAAAGGAGAAAATGCTGGTTACCAGCATTTTCTCCTTTTCCCACCAAGTTTTCATAGGGCTTCTTTCCCAGGAACATTAAAAGGCGGCATTGTGCGGCACAGGGTTAATGGGTATTACTTAATACAAAACAATCAGGTCAGTTGTTCACTTAAGAAATGTCAACAGCCACTTGAATTTCCAGTGATTCTTTGGCTACAACTTTTTTGCAGCCATTTCTCTTTCATTAAAAAAAAAAATGTCAACGCATCGGCCACAAGTCTTTTCTTCTTTAATCCCCAGACAGTCAAATGAATGCAATGCTTGTTTTCAGTCCCCTAACACTTTACCACAAAATCCCAAGTTTTAACGACCTTGAAGAGGAAGGCTTTTGAAAACATTGCGGAAAAAGAAGAAAATGCTGGTAACCAGCATTTCATCCTTTTCCCACAATGTTTTCCACCCTGTCAAACACAAACCTGAAAACTTGATCCATATCAGTAAGTTGTCTTCAAGTTCTCTCATAATGGAAAAGTCTGGAATATACAACCCTGAGAAAGAAGCCTTTTGAAAACATTGTGGGAAAAGGAGAAAATGCTGGTAACCAGCATTTTCTTCTTTTCCCACAATGTTTTCTTCCCCTCCCAAAACAAATTTCAATTTTTAAGTCACATTCGTTTTGTCGTCTGCAAATGCTTTCAATTGTAAAATATTGTCATTTGGTAAAGAGTTAAAGAAATTCTCAAGAGATGAATGTTTCTCTGAACAAGAGCACTGCATGCAGGTGCCAACGCTTGGCTCCAATTGCTTGATTTTCAGTGAAAGTTGAACAAAGGGACATAAGTGTGTCAAAAACAGTTTGATAGTTACCTGCCCCTGTTGTATGAGTTCCCCTTTTGATAGTTAACAACTTGTCTAAGTTTGAAGTAAATAACTTCAGTAATAACAGAGATATAAGAAAATGTCACAGTTTTTGCACGATGCAGACGACGCCAGGGCGCTGACCGCCAAACTAATAAAACTAGGTATCTATAATTCCTGGTAAATCATGTTTAAAATGCTAAACATTTTCATAGCAAGTCATTAAATTTTACAAAGTTAAGCCTTTTCATCTAAACCCTTTTCTGAATGATTCTGTATTCTCATGGCCCTGAGGAGTAAGCATTTCAAAACACTGCATATGGAGGAGAAGGTACATTTAGTAACTGGCACTGTTTACTACTCTTTAAAGAAAAATTCAATCACTAAGCCACATTAAATTTTTTATCTGAAAATGGTTTTGATTTGAGCAAGACTTAGTCTAGAATTTTATCACCTGGTTCAGAGTGAGTTGAAGTACTTCTGCTTTAACTTTACGAAACAATCTCCTGCTGTAGTGACTCTTCGGAAAAAGGCTTTGTGAAAACATTGTGGAAAAAGGAGAAAATGCGGGTATCCAGCATTTTCTCGTTTTTCCACAATGTTTCCTACTGTTTCAAAGACAAACTGTATCTCTTGGGCCTCAGTAAATTTGTAATCTGCAAAAGCTCTCAATTTGAATGAGACTAAGTTGTATGGTATTGGGTTAAAAACAAATGAATTAGCAGCACAGTGGCAAAAAGGGGGTTTAATGTATCTCTGTGAACCAAGCAAGTCATCATGTTGTTTGGGAAAGGATTCAATATGGCTCAGTGACTGGGATTTGATCTTGAAAGTTTAGTAAACATTGCAGGATAAGGAGAAAGCAGCATTTTCTCTTTTTGATTTCAAAAGCCTTCCTCCTCTTGATCATAAAATCACAAGATTGTTACATAAACAGTTAATGATTATGTTGTAATTGTGAGGTAATAAATCATTAATTAAACTTTAAAACAGCGCAGCTCTCTCCTGGTTTTTAAACCATTGAACTCTTCAAACTGAAATCTCAACATTGGAAATCAAAGTACTGAAAGTACGGATAGACTAGCCAATGTGGAATATGTGGCCTTGATACAGATAGAACTTGGTTGGTTCATTACAAGATTTAAGAAAAATAGTCCAATCCACTTATTAAGGCCAATAAGGTTCATTCAGACCCAATCCCCTTTTTGTGTCTGATCTGGTTTGATCCAGTGACTTTACCAAACATTCAAAGCCAATTTTGGTTTTTTGATCTGCCAACCCAATTTTTTCATGAAACCGCATGCAAAAATTGGTAGCCCTAGGCCTTATGGTTAAGAACAAGAAGACTTCAGTTTTCACAATATAAACCCATGTAAAACTTGTGATGCCTGGAGTGAGGTCATTATTAACCTCACTGCTATAATTTGAATAACCTTAATCAGAGTCCAATAGAAAAGCTACATGCCAAATTTGGTAGCTCTATGCCTTATGGATAGGAACAGGAAGATTTTTGAAGTTATCACTATATACCCATGTAAACTTGAGACACCCCCCCCCCCCCCCACACCCTACCCCACCCCAACCCACATTTTGGGCCAATTTTGACCCCAGAGCTATAACTTGAAGAAATCTGGTACTAGTCCATTAGATGAAGCTAAATACCAAATTTGGTAGCCCTAAGCCTAATGGTTTTGGACAAGAAGATTTTTAAAAATTTTGAATATTTTTCAGTTTTGTGGTCATGGCAACCAGAGTTTTTATTGGAATCAAAATTGTTTTAAGAGATTCAGAATTCTGTTAAGTTTCATCAAAATTGGATGGGTAGTTTCAGAGAAAAACATGTTTGCAATATAAGTTAATTCAAGCACGCACACGCACACATGCACACACTGACTGACAGACACAAGGATGGACACAGGGCCATGACCAAAATTTGCTGGCCTTCAGCCAGTGAGCTAAAACTGGTGAGTTTGCAGATATGAATTCAATTTGGCTCATATGATGGTACTTGTCTTGCAAAGAAAGAAAAGCGGAAAATTCTGGTCATTAGCATTTTCTCTTTTTGCCACAATGTTTTCAAAATCCCTTTTCCTAGGGATTGCTTAAAAACAGAATTTTTTGGTAAGAGATAAAGAGAAATAGTTCAAAAGAAAGCAATCTGAATGTGTCCTTGTTCGTAGCTGCAATATCAATTATGTGACAAAGTGATAGAGCAATAGTCGTGGTGAATTTTATTTCTATTTTTTTTTTCATCCTCCGTCCCTAACTCTTCACGAAGAAAATCGGTAAAACAAAAAATTAAAAGAACTTTGGCCTTATTTACAATATTATAACCAAGTTATGGTTTCTTGTCTCTTTTTTCTGAATAAAAACATGACCAAGGAAAATAAGCAGAGCTTTACATTCAATTGCCACAGCTTAGCTTCTGTTTGCTTTTTGCTGAAACAGGCGCTACTGCCCCAAGAGTATGAGTTGATAGTTAAAGTCTAAAAAGTGGCCAAAAGAAAAAAATGCAAGTGTTAAAATGCATTTGAATTTAAATAGTATGATTTTAAAGTATGGAAATTATTGTGAAAATGATAATCTGTTACTGTAAGGATGGTCAAAGTGTTAGTTGCCGGCAGAACAATTAACTTTAAAATAAGGTCAAAAGTTGCCAGGTTGCTTTATCTTTTGTTTACTTTTCACCTGGTTTTCAAATTCATTTTTCTGCCCGTGACTAACACTTTGACCTGCCGTACAATAATAGACTGCCATCTTCACAATAATTTCCATACTTTTAAAGGTATTATTTATTTTCAAGCAGTAAGAATTTAAAGGTTTTTTTTTTTCCAATTATGTCACAGTTGGTACCAGTAACCACAATGCAAAATTTATCTGACTCCAATCAGTTTCTGAAAACCTGAGCCCTAAACACCCAGCATGTATTCAAGTGAAATGAAGCCAGTAAAATTGGACCCGGTTCCCCCACATGCCTTCCAACCCAACCGCAAAGACAACAATGTCACTTGGAAGAACTTTTAATTGATTTGAATACCCCTCCTACAAAAAGTCATGCCAAACAATGTCACAAAACCCTCTCAAGTGGAAAGCAAAGAAAACCCAGTTCCCTTTTCAGAAAGTCCGGAGATAAAGATCTTAGGCGTTCAATCAATAACCCTTAATCAAAGCAAAGTCTTAACCAATGATCAAGAACTAGGCTCTACTATTCTTTTTTCAGCATAAACAGGGCACGAGACTATGCATACAATACCTAACCCTTAAACTGCTAAATAAACAAAAAAAAAATATTTCCACTCAATAGTGAAAACCCAAATATTGCAATTTCAAAGTTGATTTCATCATAAAGAAAATACCCTATCGGACAGTGCAGATCAAAGATCAGACTGCATGTTTTGTGCAGTCTGATCTTGATCTACACTGTCCGCAAAAGCACCCCGAGTCGCACTTAGCAGCATAAGGGTTAATAACTGATAAATACTTTTTTTCTTTTTATCTGATTAAGCTCTCTTCTAATTTAGTATCAATATTTGCATAGAAAACTTTCCCACGCTTTTAGCCTTGTGCTTCTATTTTTGATTCCGAGTTATGACTTAACTTATCTTTAAGGTTAAATTTTGCATTGCGGAGGGTTACACATTAGAGATACACAAACTTTTACCTGCCACTTTTTCAAAACAAGGAAAAAACAATTGTGCATAATTGTTGCAAGTAATGGGGAAAAAAAAAACTTTAGTATGAAAAAAACTATGGATGTGTTATTTTTTTGTGGATTTGATACTTTTTTGCTGTTTTTTTTATCTGATAATTTACTGCGATATACTATCGGATTTTCAATTTTCCCACACTATCTGTAATGACAGGTGTATAACACAGGTGAGTGATTACAAAATATGTTTACTCCATCATTTTGAGCCAATTTCATATTCAAATTATATCTGCTCATTGGTGCTTTATCCACATTTGCTATGGCAAGGGTAGAAAATGTTCTTTGGTGCTCTTCTCTTTGTTGTCACTTTTAATCCTTTACCACACAATCCCGATCTCTAACAACCCCGAGGAAGAAACCTTGTGAAAACTTTGTGAGAAAAGGTGAAAGTGCTGGTACTCAGCATTTTACTCAGTTTCCCACAATGTTTTCTACCCTATCAAAGACAAATTTTATCATTTGAGTCGCATTTGAGATGTCGTCTGCAAATACTTTGCAATTGCATTAGTCTAAAATTTTGTCATTTGGTAAAGATTTAACCCTTTACCACAAAATCCTGACTTTTAACAGCCCTGAGAAAGAAAGCCATAGAAAACATTGTGGAAAAAGAAAATTCTAGTAACCAGCATTAATTTTTTTTTTCTCCTTTTCCCACAATTGTTTCTACCCTTCCCAAGACAAATTTCAACTTTTTAATCACATTTACTTTGCTGTCTGCGAAACATTTCAATTTGGACAAGTCCAAACTTTTGTCGTTTGGTCAAGAGTTAACCAGAGGATGAAATTATCTCTTCAATATTGAAAGCATTTGTATAAAACAATTTTTTTTTCCCTCAAATGATGGACTTTGTCCGTGAAAAACATAAAGCATTGTGAGAAAAGGAGTAAATGCCAGTTACCAGCTGTTTTCATCAGTTTGCTTTCTCTGGGTCCTTAAAACTAAAGATTATGTAGTATATGTTAACTTGTAGTCAAACTTGTAACTTTAACCCTTTACAGAACAATGCCGAGTTTTAATGACCCTGGGAAAGAAGCCTTTTGAAAGCATGGTAGGAAAAGGAGAAAATGCTGGTCACCAGCATTTTCTCCCTTTCCCACGATGTTTTCTACCCTATCAAAGAAAAATTGCACCATTTAAGCCATGCTGAAATTGTCGTCTGCATATGCTTTCAATTGGAACAAAGCTACAATTTTGTCATCTCAGTTTAGGGTTAATTGTTATCCTTTTTGCCAAACAACTCTGTATCTTTATAACCCTGACGAAGAAAGGTTTGGAAAACATTGTGTGAAAAGAAAAACATGCTTTTAAACAGCATTATCTCCTTTCTTCCGCAATGTTTTCCACCCTTTCAATTATAAATGCCATCATTTGAGCTGCATTTAATTTGTTGCCTGCAAGGGCCTTCAGTTTTGACACATGCTAACCCTTTACCACACAATCCTGACTTTTAACTCTTTACCAAACAACAAAATTTTAGATTAGTTCAAATTGAAAGCAGTTGCAGACAACAAAATAAATGTGACTGAAAAATGGAAATTTGTTTTGGAAAGGGTAGAAAACATTATGGGAAAAGGAGAAAATGCTGGTAACCAGCATTTTCTCCTTTTCCCATAATGTTTTCAAAAGGCTTCTTTCTCAGGGTTGTTAAAAGTTGGGATTGTATGGTAAAGGCTTAATGACCCTACGTAAGAAAGCTTTTGAAAACATTGTAACCTGCAATTCCTCCTTTTCCCACAATGTTTTCTAGCCTATGAAAGAGAGAAATTGTAGTTTAGCAACTATTAGTTTGTTGTCTGCAAATGCTTTCTTTCAATATTTTGTCGTTGGGTAAAGAGTTAATTTTGGTCCTCTGGTGAACAGTTTACCAGTAAAGCCAAGCATCATCAGTAACTGTTGCTGTGCACATAGTGTGGATCAGGATTAGAAAGCACAGAATTTCAGCCTCATCTTGTCTGTTTTTTAACCCTACCACACAATCCCAACTTTTATCGACCCTAAAAAAGAAGCCTTTTGAAAACATTGAGGGAAAAGAAGAAAATTTCCTCTTTTTTTCCCCCACAATGTTTTTTGCTCTTTCCCATACAACTTTCATTACTTGAGACACTTTTTATTTGTCATCTGCAAATGCGTTCAATTTGGACGAGACTAACATTTTGTCGAGTGGCAGAGAGTTAATGAGGTATTCTGACTACAATGGCATTGAGGTATTGGAATTCGAATATTTTGGGTTTTTTTATTTGCAAAAAAATCTTCTTTCGTTGATTTTTGTTCTTGAACTCTAACCCTTAACCAATCAATCCCCCAATTAATCCTGTACCAGACAATCCCATGTTTTGACGACCCTGATAAAGAAAGATTTTGCAAACTTTTGTGGGAAAAGGAGAAAATGCTGGTAACCACCATTTTCTCCTTTTCCAACAGTGTTTGCTGCCGATTCCAAAACAAATCAATTTTTGAGTCACATCTATTTTGCTGTCTGCAAAATTTAATGCTGTCAATTTGGACGAGTCTAAAATTTTGTCATCTGGGAAAGAGTTAAACAACACTGAGCAAGACAACTTTTCTGGTAACCAGCAATTTCTACCCAAAGTGCTTTCTACTGTATGAAAGACAAATTTCATATTTTGAGTTACATTTAATTTGTCGTCTGCAAGTCCTTTGAACTTCAACAAGTTTAAAATTTTGTTGTCTGGTAGAGAGTTCATTAATTTTGTCAAATGCTTTCTATTGGAAAAGGGATTAACCCTTTCCCAAACGACAAATTTTGAACTGGTCCAAATTGAAGAGCTTGCAGACGACAATTTTAAATTTTATGAAAATGGCAGAAAGTTCTCAAAAAGGGTAGAAAATGCTGTGGGAAAAGGAGAAATTGCTCATTATGAGCAATTTCTCCTTTTCCCACAGTGTTTTCAAATGGCTTGTACTGCAGACACGTGAAAACCAGGGCTTGTTTGGGAAAGGGTTAAAAAGTGATAACATTCCAGTAAGAAACAAATTGTGAACATTACCTCTTTACCAAAAAACAAAATTTTTGACTGGACAAAATTGATGGCAAATTGCAGACGAAAAATTTAATTTTGCTCAACTGATGATTTCTGTCTTTGATAGTGTAGAAAACATTGGTAGAAAAGGAGAACTTGTTGATAAACAACATTTTCTCCTTTTCTCTCTCAATGTGTTCTAAAGCCTGCTTTGTCAGGATTAAAAACAGCATTTTCTCCTTTTCTCTCAATGTGTTCTAAAGCCTACTTTGTCAGGGTTAACCCTTTACCAAACATGAAAATCTTGGACTAGTCCATATTAACCCTTAAGCTGCTTATCGCAACTCACTGACCTTTTGCAGACAGTGTAGATCAAGATCAGACTGCACAGAATGTGCAGTCTGATCTTTGATCTACACTGTCCGATATGGTAGTTTCTTTCCAGTGAAATCAACTTTGAAACCGCAAAGTTTGGGCTTTTAGCATTGAGTAGAAATTCGTGTTTCATTTATTCAGCAGCTTAAGTGTTAAAAGCACATACAGAGGACAAGCAAAAAGCGGCTCAAATAATGGAATTTTTGTCTGAAAGAGTGAAAAGCATTGTAGCAAAAGGAATAACAGCTGGTCACCAGCAAGGTTGTTAAAACTTGGGATTGTGTGGTAAAGGGTTAAAGGGCAACGAGTACACCAGACCTGTTACCAAACAATCTTGTGTTTAAACCCCCCTGCAGAAAAAGGCTTTTGAAAACACAGTAGGAAAAGGACAAACCAGCTTTTTCACCGTTTCCCACACTCTTTTCCTTCTCGTCAAAGACAAGCTTCATCATGTGAACCACATTTAAATTGTTGTCTGCATATACTTTTAACTTAGACAAGTTTAAAATTCTGTCATTTGGTAAAGGAGTTTTTCTCTTTACCACCGAATCCAAAGTTTTAACAATCTCTAATGAGAAGGCTTTCGAAAACATTATGGGAAAAGGAGAAAATGCTAGTGACCAGCATTTTCTCCTTTTCCCACAATGTTTTTTTACCCCATCAAAAAACAGAAATCATCATTTTAGCTGCATTCAGTTTGTCATCTGCAAATGCATTCTATTTGGTTAAGTCCAAAATTCTATCCTTTAGTAAAGTGTTAACCCTTAACCACACAATCCCGACTTTTAACGACCCTGATGTTGAAGCCTATTGAAAACATTGTGGGAAAAGGAGAAGATGCTGGTAACCAGCATTTTCTCCTTTTCCTACAATGTTTCCTATCCTATCAAGGACAAATTGCATCATTTGAGTCACGTTGAAATTGTCGTCTGCAAATGCTTTCAATTTGGATGGGTCTAAAATTTTGTCGTGTGGCAAAGAGTCAAGCGATAAAATTCCAGTAGGAAATAAATGGTGAAATTAAAATGCATGTCTTGACTGTTACAATTACTTGCATTGTTGGCTGTAGTATTTATCTTGTCTTCCTAAATCTCACTTCATCTTGCAATCCTTGGTACTCAATAAATCTTAGGGTATATTTAACCCTTATCCTACTGAATAAGTTAAATGATACCTTCAAATCGATAGAAAAAAGACCAACATGTTGCTATTTCAAAGTTCTTTCTTGGGGGAAAAATATCCCCTTATCGGACAGTGTAGATCCAAGATCAGAATTCATTTTTTGTGCAGTCTGATCTTGATCTACACTGTCTGCAAAAGGTCAGTGAGTCGCACTTAGCAGCCTAAGGGTTAACATTACTATAGATTAACCAATTTTCCCCTTTGTCAGATAATCCTGTATTTTAACAATGTTGAAAAAGAAGGCTTCTTGGTCCATATTCACCAACCAGTCATAAGAACGTTCTTGTTCTCCAGAATTTTTCAAACTTAAAAGTAACACAACTTCTGACTGGCTAGCCCATTTGGTTTTGTCAATCAGACTTTGTGTTACTTCGAAATTTAGAAAATCTTGAAGAGTATGAATATTCTTAAGAATAGTTGCTGAACATGAACCCTGAAAACAATGGGCAAAAAGGAGAAATTGCCCACAAACAGCATTTTCTCCTTTTCTGTCCTTCCAGCGACAACTTCCATCCATAGGAACATGCTTACTTTGTCGCGTGCAAATGCTTTCAATTTGGACAAGTCTAAAATTTTGTCAACGTGTAGGAAGTTAACCCGTTTTCTATCTGTTCAGCTCTTCACCAGAGGACAAAACCTTAGACTTGTCCAAATTGGAAGTATTTGCAGACAACAAAGTAAATATAACACATAGACTGAAATTTTTCTTAAGAAGAGTAGAAAACACTGTGGGAAAAGGAGAAAATGCTGCTTACCAGCTTTTTTCATTTTCCCACATTGTTTTCAAAATCCTTCTTTATCGGGGTCATTAAAACCTGGAACTGTTTGGCAAAGGATGCGTTGTTACATAAGGTCAGTAAGATCATGGACTAGTTTATTCTAGGTGTCTTTCTCTTGATGAATGATGGATAAAAGCCAATAAATCAACTTGATCTAAGTGAGATTTTTAAATTTCAAGTGTGGGAAAAGAACATAATAGCCTGAAACCAACAGGTATAAAATACCATTGTTCTATATCCTTTATTTTTTCTTTCACTCTTTACCACACAATCCCAAGTTTTAACAACCCTGAGGAAAAAGCCTTTTGAAAACATTGTAGGAAAAGGAGAAAATGCTGGTAACCAGCATTTTCTCCTTTTCCCACAATGTTTTATACACTTTCAAAGATAAATTCCATTATTAGAGCCACATTTACATGTTTATATTGTCATCTGCAAATGCTTTCAATCTGAACAAGTTTACGTTTTTTTTGTGAGGTAGTAAATACTTTACCACAAAATCCCGACTTTTAACTATCTTTAACTCTTTACCAAACAACAGCATTTTAGACCCACCTGAATTGGAAGCATTAGCAGACAACAAGTCAAATGTTACAAAAATTATGAAAGTTGTCTTTGAAAGTGCAGAAAACACTGCGGGAAAAGGAGAAAATGCTGGTTACCAGCATTTTCTCATTTTCCCACAATGTTTTCCAAAGTCCATTTCCCTTTGGGTTGTTAAACTCGGGATTGTGCGGTAAAGGATTAAAGAAATGGCGTATGAAAACATAAAACACAATAGGTGCAGCCTGATCTCTGATCTACAGTGTCCACTTTGCTGAAACACTGTGGACAAAGGCCACCATGAAATTGCAATTATGTGGGTTGTATTTCTAGGTTTAAAATGTCCGACAGGTTTATTCGGTACTCCAAGGGTTAATAACTCTATTAGATGCTGAAAGTGACACAGTTTGTGCGCTACTTCACTTTGCAAAGTATCTGACAACAGAGATATGTGGTTTCGGCTATACTACATAACTGATATAAATAAGGCAATTGAAAGACAAAATTGATGAGGCATTGAAACCCGGAGGTTAGCTCTTTCTCAGTATTTTCTCCCACACGAGCCGAGCCCCCGTAGCCCAGTCGGTAGCGTACAGGACTTGAGAACAGGAGGTCGCTGGTTTGATCCCCAGCTCAGCCAATTCATTCCTCTCTCACTGCTGACCATTGTTTCGACGATGGCTATCTGGGAAAGCAGCCAGTGGCTTGGAGAGAATATTGTGCGTAGTACTGGTAAAAGAAACCCTAGGAAAGCATGGATAGGTGCACTGCAATTTAATATTTGTCCAAATTGAAAGCTTTAGCAGATGTCATATTTAAGCCATGGTCACATTTTATGTGGTTGACCCTTGTGGGGAATGCATGTAGTTGGCTGTACTTGAAGGTATTAAACATAGTTGAATGTAATTATACATAGTAATGAACGCTGTTTGAACTTATGATTTGCCTGTATTAAGCACGTAATTTTTCAACGTGTTCAAAAATTGGTTACGGTTAACTACGATGTCATGAACCTACTGTGTCCGTAGTTTGAACGTAGTTAACCGTACCTGACCCTACTTAGTCCCTGCTAAAACATGTCAACAATATATTGTTTCTTCCTAAGTGGCATGGCATGATAAGCGATCAGCAATGTAGGCTCGTCAACTTCCTAGTTAACTGTGGTAAAAGTACGGCAGTCCATGTTTGAAATGATCTACGGTCAACTACATGCATGACTGTAAATGTGACCATGATATAAGCATGGCTAAAATGACAGGATTTGCCTCAGAAAGGGTTGAAAACACTGGTTACCAGCATTTTCTCCCTTTTGCGACCAGAGCCTTCTTTCTCTGAGTCATTAAAACACAAAGTTGTTTGGTAAAGGGTTAAACTGATAAAAAAATTAAAATGAAAAATTCCCAGCCAGTAGCAAAGGCGTAATTATCAAGATTTCAGTTTTCCCTAGGAATGACTCTCACCTCATTGGATAGTGCAGATCTCCATGATCACTCTCCACATGTTCTGTGCAGTCTGATCTTGATTTACACTGTCTGTAAAAACCAACTGAGTTGTGCTCAACAGTCCAATGGTTAACTATTGGCTGAGAATGTACTTTTACCATTAGAACGCCAAATAAACTCAATGGACATGTTCAGTCAAGAATAAGATCCAGATAATTGCAATTTTGTGGTTGTCTTTTGCCTGCAGTGTTTCAGCAAAGCAAACAGAGTATATCAAAGATCAGACTGCATGCTTTGTGCTATCTGATCTTGATCTACACTGGCTACAAAAGCAACTATGAAAGTGATGGGCACTTTAAGGGTTAATTTATTTTTCAGTTCAACCCTTTACCAGACAATTCATTGTTTTAACAACCATGATATGAAATACTATTGCAAACATTGTGGGAAGAGGAGAAAATGCTGAAAACCAGCATTTGCTCCTTTTCTATCAATGTTTTCTTCCCTTTCACAGACAGATCCCCTATTTTGAGCCATGTTAAATTTGTCGTCTGCAAGTGCTTACAATTTAGTCAAGTCTAGAATCTTGCCTTTTGGTAACCCTTTACCAGACAACAAAATTTTTGACCGATCCAAGTTGAAAGCCTTTGCAGATGAAAATTCAGTGTGACTCAATGATGCAATTCATTTTTGAAAAGGTAGAAAACATTGTGGGAAAAGGAGAAAGTGCTGGTTACCAGCATTTTCTCCTTTTCCCACAATGTTTTCAAAAGCCTTCTATTTTCGGGTCGTTAAAACTTGCCATTGTGCGGTAAAGAGGTAAAGGGTTCAGGGTTAACTGATGACAGCAGATTTATGAGCAGAATGGGTCCAGTATTCTTACATATTCATATTTTAACACCACACAATATCGTGGGAAACAATTAAAAGTAGTTGTCATAGGTACTAAACCATACATAAATAGCAAATTTAACTCTTTACCACACGACAAAATTTTAGACTCAACCAAATTAAAAGCATTTGCAGACAACAACTTAAAATTTACCAGCATTTGTTCCTTTTCTCCTTTCCCACAATGTTTTCAAAAGCCTTCTTCTTCAGGGTTGTTAAAATTTGGGATTGTGTGGTGTAGGGTTAAACCTTTCAAAACAGTCCTGTGCTTTTACCATTCTGGGAAAAGTAGAAATTGCCAGTAACCATTTTTATTTCCAATATCAACAATAGTTCAAAAAACCTACCAAAGACAAAAACCCATCATTTTAGCCATAGTTTATTATGTCCCTTGGAAATGTTTTCGATATTGATGATTATGATGACTCTCAAAGTTTGCTGTCTGGAATTACTATATGAGACGAAAACTTTTGTACCGTCCATGAAAGAATTTGCAAACAAAAATCTGGCTTCCATGATGCGATTTGTCTATGAGAGAGTAGAAAACATTGTGTGAAAAGGAGAAAATGCTGGTTACCAGCATTTTTTCCTATTCCCAAAAGGTTTTCAAATGCTTTTTTCCTTCGTAAGATCATGTGATGGTTTGGTAAAGGATTAATTAAATGATTTAAATATTATGAGATGACAGATGCCGTTTTGTGACCATCCTTCTCAATCCTTTCCCTTCGGTTGTCAATATAAATATCAAAATAATTTAATCCTTTACCTGATGACAAAATTTAGACTTGTCCATAATGACAGCATTTGCAAACGACAAATCAAATGTGGCCCATTTCTTTGTTTGTATGGTGTTTAATACCATTTTAAACATAATTTCAGTTATATCATGGCAGCCAGTGCACCTATCCATGCTCTTCTGGAGTTCCTTTGGCTAGTACTTGGCATATTATTCTTCCCAAGCCACTGGCAGCTTTCCCACATAACCATGGTGAAGACAACAATCAGCGGTGAGAGAAGAATGTAAATGTGGCTCAAATGACAGAATGTGCGAAATTTAAACCAAAGTTCTCAGCCATCAGTCATGACTACTTTCATTTTGCAAACTCTCGTTTACCTTTAAGGTTTTGAACCAGCTTATGCTGCTTTTGAGGACAATGTAAAATTAAGACAAGACTTCACAAAACATGCAGTCTGATCTAGCATCTACACTCTCCACTACTTTGTTACATATTCTGGCTGAAACAATCTTGAAATAGTAAGATTTCAACTGTTTTTGCTAATCGTAAAGGTCAATTTCTTTAACTCGACCACACAAAAGTTTTAACAACCCTGAGACAGAAGGTTTTTGGGAACATTGTGAGAAAAGGACAAAATGCAAGTAACAAGTATTTTCTCCATTACACATACTCTTTTCTAATTTTTCACAGACAACTTTCATCATTGGAGCAACATTTTGCAAATTTAGTCCTCTGGCAAAGGAAAGCCACAATTCAACACTCTAAAGTTAACAAAATTTTAGACTTGTCCAAAGTGAGAGCATTTGCAGACCAGAAATGAAATGTGGCTGAAAAACTGAAATTTAATTTTTGAAAGGTAGAAAGCATTGTGGGAAAAGTAGAAAATGCTGGTTACCAGCATTTTCTCCTTTTCCCACAATGCTTTCAAAAGGCTTATTCCTAAGGGTTATCAAAGTTTTTGATTGTGTAGAAAACGTTTTTTTTTTAATGACAAATAGCTCTGCCCTGTTAGCTCAGTTGGTAGCACACAGGGCTTTAAACCAGGGTTGGAACCCCCCGCTTGGTCACTTTCTTTTCAAGGCATTGTGACAGGATACATTCCTGTCTCAGCCCTGATCATTGTTTTGAAGTTGGCTATGTGGGAAGCAGCTAATGGCTTAGAGGAATAATCTTATGCCAAGTATTGGTAAAAAACACTCCAGAAAAGCATTGCGCTGGTTGCCACAAAATAAACCTAAAATGATATTGAAATCGGTGTTAAACACCATACAAACAAACAAGAGCACTGAAGAAGCAAATATCTTCAGTAATAATTAACAGAGATATTATAACATAATTATAAAAGTTTTCACATGACAACGATGCCAGGGCCATGACAATCCCACGACATTAACTTCAAAACAGCCAAGCTAACAAAAAAAAATTTGGACAAAAAAGGTAAAGAGTTCATAAAGGTGTAACATGTCTCCTTATTTACCTATTATTTGCTAATAAATCAAACATGATATATCATGGTTTCGAACAACCAGAAAAAAAAGCCTGGGAAAGTTGCTGTTCTTCAACTCTTTACCAAACTGCAAAATTTGAAATTCGCTGATATTGAGAGAATTCTCTACTTGCACATCAAGTTTGGCCTCATTGATGCAATTTGTCTTTGATTGGGTTGAAAGTTTTGTGTGTAAAGGAGAAACTGTAGGTTAGGAGCATTTTCACCTTTTACCACAATATTTTCATAAGCCTACTATTTTAAAGTTACTCAAAAAAGAATTAACTCTTACCACAAACTCATATTTTTATAACCCTGGGAAAGAACATGTCATTGTATGAAAACATACTGGTGACCAGCATTTTCTCCTTTTCCCTCAATGATTTCTTCCCTTTCAAAGATAAATTCCCACAAATCGTGCCCTATTTGATTTGTCGTCTGCAGGTTCTTTGAATTTGGACAAGTCTAAAATATTGTTGTCTGGTGAAGTCACCTGCTGACCCTGTGTGACAAATTACATCACCTTGATTTTGTTTTTGTCAAATTTAGACCTTAGGCTGCTAAGTGCGACTCACTGACCTTTTGTGGATAGTGTAGATTAAGATCAGACTGCACTGAATGCGCAGTCTGATCTTGGATCTACACTGTCAGACAAGAAGATATTTTTCTCCAAAAATTAAGATTGAAAAAACATTATTCAGGTTTTTACTACTGGCTTGAAAATTTCATTTAACTTATTTAGCAGGATAAGGGTTACAATGCATGGGCTATATTTTCTACCATTCTTAACTTGTTTTAATTCTTGTGTTTAAGTCTAGCCATCTGATTGGCTGAGAAAGCTAGTAATGGAACTTTGAAACAGACTTAAATACAATCCTGTGACAAATAGTGAGTAGTAACAACAGTTGATTAACTCTCTACCAAACAACAAAATTTTAGACTTTACCAAATTCGAGGAGTTTGCAGACAACAAACTGAATTTGACTCGTATGATGAAAAGCGATAACAAGAGGGCCATGATGGCCCTGTATCGCTCCACTGGCTTATAAATATAAACCATGAAGAGAAGTCTTTACTATATAAGTCCTCATAAAACTTTGACCCCAGGGCTACAGTCGGACTAAATGGGGAATATGTGTATTAGAAGAATAACATGCCAAATTTGGGAGTTCTTGGCCTTATGGCTAGTAACAAGACGTTTCTGAACTTTTCACTCAATAAACCCATGTAAAACTTGTGAACCCTGGTGCAGGGCCAAACTTGATCCTAGGGCTGTAACTTGGGCCCTCTTTGTAGTTGTCCACTAGATAATGCTATAATTATGCAAAATTTGGTAGCCTAAGCCTTATGGCTATGTACACCAAGATTTAAAAGTTTTCCCTATGTAAGCCTATGTAAATCTTGTGAACCCCCCCCCCCCAGCATGAGGCCAAATTGACCCCAGGACTATAATTTGGGCACTTTTGGTAGACCCCAACTAGATCAAGTTAAATGCAAAATTTGGTAGCTCTAGGCCTTATGGCACAGGTACAGGAAGATTTTTAAAGTTTTCTCTATATAAGCCTATGTAAAACTTGTGACCCCTGGGGCAGAGCCAATTTTGACCCCAGAGCTATAATTTCAAGAAACATGATAGAGGTTTACTACATAAAGCTACATGCCAAATTTGGTAGCCCTATGCCTTATGGTTTCAGACAAGAAGATTTTTGAAGTTTTCTCTATATAAGCCTATGTAAAACTTGTGACCCCTGGTGCAGAGCCAATTTTGACCCCAGGGCTATAATTTGAAGAAACTTGATAGAGGTCTACTACATAAAGCTACATGCCAAATTTGGTAGCCCTATGCCTTATGGTTTCAGACAAGAAGATTTTTAAAGATTTCCAATATTTTTCAGTTTTGTTGCCATGGCAACCAGAGTTTTTTAAGGAATCAAATTCTTTCAAGAAATTCTGAAGAGGACCATGGCAGGATCATTTCTGTGAAGTTTCATGAAAATTGGATGGGTAGTTTCAGAGAAGAAGATGTTTGAAATAAAAGTTAACGCACGGACGGACGGACGGACGACCGGACGGACGGACGCACGACGGACACCAGGCCATGACATAAGCCCGCTGGCCTTCGGCCAGTGGAGCTAAAAACTGACTTTTGAATGGTAGAATGAGCTGTGTGTAAAAGGTAACCAGCATTTTCTCCTTTTCCCACTTGTTTTTTTTCCCTTTTAACCCTTTCCCAAATGACAAATTTTGGACTGGTCCAAATTGAAAGAGTTTGAGGACGACAATTTTAAATTTGATGAAAATGGCATAAAGTTCTCAAAAAGGGTAGAAAACACTGTGGGAAAAGGAGAAATTGCTCATAACGAGCAATTTCTCCTTTTCCCACAGTGTTTTCAAAAGACTTGTACTGCAGACATGTGAAAACCAGGGCTTGTTTGGTAAAGGGTTAAAGACTTATTCCATTATTTCAGTCATATGCAATTTGTCACCTGCACATGCTTTGAATATGGACGAGTCTAACCTTTTGTCATCCAGTACAGTTAATCTAACTCTTTACCATGCAATCCCAACTTTTAAAGACCCTGAGTAAGAATGCTTTTGAAACAATTGTGGGAAAAGGAGGAAATCCTGGTAACAGCATTTCCTCCTTTTCTCACAATAATTTCTACCCTTCCCAAATCAAATTTCACTTTTTGAGTCACATTTATTTTACCATCTGTAAATGCTTTCAATTTGGATTCGTCTAAAATTTTGGCATTTGGTAAAGAGTTAATATCAGAGAGTCTGCAAACAAAAATAATGGTAAGCCCAAATGACCCAGCATTTGGTTTATAATCAGTTAATCTTTATCAATATTGAAAATGTAACTACATCCGATAATAGAAGTTTTCTTATTTCAAGACAATCTTTTATGAAAATATTTTTACAACCTGACATTTCCCAAAGAAGGATATTGCCTCAAATCCCAATGTTTTGAGTTTTCACCTTTTGCTGAAAGTATGTTTGTCTGTGTGTATTTCCAACTTTTCTTTCTCTTCTTGACAGAGTACTATTTCAGACAAATGTAACTCTTTACTACACAATCCCAACTTTTAACAACCCTGAGAAAGAAGCCTTTCGAAAATATTCCGGGAAAAGGAGAAAATGCTGGTAACCAGCATTTTCTCCTTTTCCCACAATGTTTTCTACCCTTCCCAACACAAATTTCCTTTTTTCAGTCACAATCACTTTGTCGTCTGTAAATGCTTTCAGTTTGGACTAGGCTAAAATTTTGCTTTGTGGTAAAGGGTTAATTTTTTTATCAGACCATAAAGCTTTTAACTTATGCCCATTGAAAGCATAAATTTTACAGACAACAAATCAAATGGGACTCAGTTGAATTGATTTACCTTCCAAACGGCAGGAAATATAGTAAAAAGAAGGAGAAAATGCTGGGTCACGACAATTTCTTCCTTTCCCTACAATGTTTGCAAAAAAGCCTCTTTTCTCATGGTTGTAAAAACATGGGATTGTTTGGAAAAGTGTTAATTTTTTACTTGATGAGAAACTTTTACACTTGTACTGAAAACATTTGCAAATGACAATTCAGTTGTGCCACAAATGATGTCATGTTTCTCTGACAGAGAATTAAACATTGTTGGAAAAGGAGAAAATGCTAGAAGCCTGTGTTTTCTCCTTTTCACACACTACTAACAATGTTTTCAAAGGCCTTTTTATTCAAGGTTGTTAAAACTTGGGATCATGTGGTAAAGGCTTAACTCTTTACCACACAATCCCGACTTTCAACGACCCTGTGAAAGAAGCGTTTTGAAAACATTGTGGGAAATGGAGAAAATGCTGGTAACCAGCATTTTCTCCTTTCCCAACAATGTTTTGTACCCTTGCCAAAACAAATTTCAATTTTTCAATCACATTTATATTGTCGTCTGCAAATGCCTTCAATTTGGACCAATCTAAAACTTTTTTGTTTGGTAAAGAGTTAAATCCCAGTGTATATTGAATGTCCATTATTTACAAGGATCATCTGCCAGTCAACTACTGTCTGCTGCAAATTTGTATCATGAGATGATAAGTTAATAGGGCTAGGTCAAATGACCAACTATATCATCAACATGTCTTTTACCCTTCACCAAATAGTCCAAAGTTCATATGACCTGAGGAAAAAGCCTTTTGAAAACATTGTGGGCGAAAAAGAAGAAAATGCTGGTAACCACCATTTTGTTCTTTTCCAACACTGTTTTCTACCTTTTCCTGGACAAATCCAATCATTTCAGCCACATTGAAATTGTCTTCTGCAAATGTTTTCAATTTGGACAAGTCTAAAATTTTGTTGTCTAGTAAAGAGTTAGACACAAATCTCTCTCCCTCCCACCTTTCATATACTTGCCACTTAACCATGATAAAATAATTTCATTGTCAGACAACACAGGGAGGCATTAAGTGTCCACTTCACTAATCAACCCAATTTCTTGCTTTGGCCTTCTGTTAGAGTGATCTGTAAATGGAGTGTCCTTTCTCTCTAGGGAAAAGGCCCTTAATCCTTTGCAACACAATCCCGATTTTTAATGACCCTGTGGAAGAAGCCTTTTGAAAACATTAAGAGAAAGGAGAAAATGATGGTAACCGGCATTTTCTCTCTTTCCTACAATGCTTCCTACACTTCAAAAAAAAAAATTCAATTTTGAATAATATTTATTTTGTCGTCTGCAAATGCTTTCAATTCAGACAAGTACAAAAACTATGTTGTTTGATAAATCAGTCATGGAACAGTCATCAACATGAGCTATGGAACTCGTTTGACGATTGTTGTACTATAACTGAGCTATGCTCTGTCAAAAGGGGTTTAACTCTTTACCGAACGACAAAAATTTAGACTGGTCCAAACTGAAAGCATTTGCAGACGACAAAATAAATGTAATTGAAAAATTGAAAATTGTTTTGGGTAGGATAGAAAACATTGTGGGAAAAGGAGAAAATGCTGGTTACCAGCATTTTCTCCTTTTCCCACAAGGTTTTCAAAGGACTTCTTTCACAGGGTCGTTAAAAGTAGGGATTGTGTGGTAAAGAGTTAATCCATCTTCATGATGCATCACACCAAGCAATTCATCACATAATGATGGATCCATAGAAACCATTTTGTCTAACAATCGACCCAATCATGAGGTACACTTACAGTTCTTGGACATGCAGAAATTTACAAAATGCAAAAAGTTTTGACCAGTGTCAGCCTGTGCAGACTGCACAGGCTGAAATGTCTCAATACTTTTTGCAGATGCATTACAACCCCTTTTGACAGAGTATAACTCATTAGTAATGCTATTCCGGCTGACAAAGAGGGGAGTGTACCTACTGTGGAATCTTTGAAAAGTCTCATAGATGGCGAGACAGCCCCCTGGTTGCCATGATGTCATTGTTTACAAAATGAATATCCTCACACGTTAGGTGTAGTCAGAGACAGCCTTTGAAAACTTCCGTCTGTCAATCTTTCCTCCCATACATCTCTCCGTTGATGCCTGCAACAAAAAATCGGCGTAAAAAAGTTCAACAGTTTGTCAGTGTCCTTGCTTGATAACAATAATTATATTGAAGAGACAGTTCTTAATTCTTAAAGCACTTTTCACATCTATAGATACCTTCACGCACGGCGTGCAAAATGTGCACTCTGACCTTTGACCTATGCTGTCCACTTTGTTGAAGCGATATAGATAAAAGCAACCATGAATTTGCAATTATATGGGTCTTACCCCTAGATTGAGGATGTCTGTTGGGTTTATTCAGCTCTCTAAAGGTTAATACATTATGAACAACTCCTATGAAAGAGACTTTAACTCTTTACCATAAAACAACAAAATTGTTAACCAGTCCAAATTGAAAGCTTTTGCAGACGAGAAAATAAGTGTGACTCGAAAATTGAAATTTGTTTTGGGAGGAGTAGAAAACATTGTGGGAAAAGGAGAAAATACTGGTTACCAGCATTTTCTCCTTTTCCCACAATGTTTTTAAAAGGCTTCTCTCCCAGGGTTGTGAAAACCTTGGATTGTTTGGTAAAGAGTTAAAGGGAGAAAATGGTAATCTCCTTTTTCCAACAATTTTGTCACATATTTGGAGAAATTCCATCATTTGAAACACATCTGATATTTCATCTGCAAAATGCTTTTAATTTTGACAAGTTCCTAATTTTAGTAACATAACTTCTTGTTGGTTAACCCTTTCCCAAACGACTAATTTTGGACTGGTCCAAATTAAAAGAGTTTGCTGACGACAATTTTAAATTTGATGAAAATGGCAGAAAGGTCTCAAAAAGGGTAGAAAACACTGTGGGAAAAGGAGAAATTGCTCGTTACGAGCAATTTCTCCTTTTCCCACAGTGTTTTCAAAAGACTTGTACTGCAGACATGTGAAAACCAGGGCTTGTTTGGGAAAGGGTTAAACCATTTGGCTAATCAGAAGTTGTATTACTTTCAAATTTATAAAATCATTGACAATAACACTAAGACTGTTTTTAAGAATGACTGGTGAATACAGACCCTGCACTTCTATACAAGTGTGTACTATCTTGGATCCTGACAATTCACTATTTTGATAATGATTCTGGCAAAAATTAGCCATGGAATTGCAATTTTCAGGTCTCTTATTTAAGAGAATTTGATCTGCTTTCTGAAATAAACTTCTCAGGGGACAACATTAAAACATTCTCATAAAATATCTAAAGTAATCATGATTTTTTTTCATAATCATAGTAATATGTAAAAACATTGTGGAAAATGGACAAAAACACATTTGGAATAATTTCTCCATTTCCCACAATTTTTGTAAAAATGGTGTGCTGGTGCCACTCATCGGCTAAAAAACATTCTAATGGTTACATAGTAGTTAGAAATTAAGTGGTTTAAGTCTTTACCAAATGAGAAAATTTTAAACTTGTCCAAATTGAAAGTATTTACAGACAACAAAATAAATGTGACTCAAAAATTTAAATTTGTTTTAGAAAGGATAGAAAACATTTTAGGAAAAGGAGACATTGCTGGTTACCAGCATTTTCTCCTTTTCCTAAAATATTTTCAAAAGCCTTTTTCACAAGGGTTGTTAAAAACTCGTGATTGCATGATAGAGGGTTAAGTGTCTGTAAGAAGGAAGTCATCCCATTCTAAAATGCTAATCTCCAGTAGTTTAACTCTTTACCAAACAACAAAAATGTAGACTTGTCCAAATTGAAAGCATTTGCAGACGACAAACTAAGAGTGGCTCAAAAATTGAAATTTGTTTCGGGAAGGGTAGAAAACACTGTGGGAACAGGAGAAAATGCTGGTTAACAGCATTTTCTCCTTTTCCCACAATGTTTTCAAAAGGTCTTTTCTTCGGGGTCGTTAAAAACTCGGGATTGTGCGGTAAAGGGTTAATGATTTAAGAAAGATGGGTTTCTATTTCACCCTAACTACATACCAAACAACCTAACCTTTTATCAACCCTTAAGAAAGAGGCTCTTGAAAACTTTGTGGAAAAAGGAGAAAATGCTGGTAACAAGCCTTTCCTCCTTTTTCCACAGTCATCTACTGGCAGTCAGTGAAATAGCTCATCACTTGAGTCAAATTCAATTAGTTGTCTGCAGGTGCTTTCAATTTGGACAAGTCTAAAATTTGGTTGTATGGTTAACTCTTTACCAAACAACAAATGTTTAACTGGACCAAATTTCAGATGACAAATATAATGTTGCTAAAATGATGAATTCTGCCTTTGATAGGGTGGAAAACATTGTAGGAAAAGGAGAAAATGCTGTTTACCGTCATTTTCTCCTTTTCCTCCTATATTTCCAAAGGTCTTATCTCCCAGGGTCATTAAAGTCCGGATTGTGTGGTAAAAGGTTAAGGGGCAAGTCATAACAAATGGATTGAATTTCATATTTTCCATGTCATTTATAATATCACATTGTATGAGCAATAAGTAATAATAATATGAAACAGCCTTTTGAAGTTATTAAAAAAGATATTATAGGAATAAATTCTGTTATTAACATTCCAATCAAAAGAAAAAAAAGCGTGAGAAAAAAATACAGCTTATTGTAACATGGACGCTCCTTTTGGTTACAATCTCTTAGCCAAATATTAACCCTGTACCAAACAATTCCGTGTTTTCGCATACCTCAGGAAGAGGCCTTTTGAAAACATAGTGGGAAATGGAGAAAATGCTGGTAACTAGCATTTTCTCCTGTTCCCACAATGTTTTTTACCCTTTCAAAAAAAACTTAAGTTCATTTGTACCACTTTAAAATTTGTCATCTGCAGATGCTTTCAATTTGTGAATGTCTAAAATTTGTCATTTGGGAAAAGGATTAACTCTTTACCACATAATCCCGACTTTTAACGACCTTGAGGAAGAAGCCTTTTGAAAACATTGTAGGAAAAGGAGAAAATGCTGGTAACCAGCATTGTTACCAGCATTTTCTCCTTTTCCCACAATGTTTTCTACCCTTCCCAAATCAAATTTTAATTTTTGAATCATGTTTATTTTGTTGCCTGCAAATTCTTTCAATTTGGACCAGTCTAAAATTCTGTCATTTGGTAAAGAGTTAAACAGATTAGTGAATGAAGGTGTAGAATATTGGCCTCTCATTCAGAGATTGTGGGCTCAGTCTCCATGATCAGCTGCACTGCTGACCATAGTTTCGACGACGATTATGTGGGAAAGCAGCCAGTGGCTTGGAAAGAATATTGTGCGGAGAACTGGTAAAAGAAACTCCAGGAAAGCATGGATAGGTGCACTGGCCGCCATGATATAACTGAAATAATGTTGAAAACGGCGTTAAACACCATACAATCAATCAAGATCAGCTGAATCAGTCTTTGGAACTAGGTATATCACAGCATAAATACCGGTACTGGTTCCCTTCATTACAACAATCCCAAGTTTAAATGACCTAGAATAGAAGCTTCCGAAAGCACCGTGAGAAAAGGAGAAAATCCTGGTCACCTGCATTTTCTCCTTTTTCCACCATGTTTTCTTCCCTTTCAAAGACAATTCCCATCATTTGAGCCACAGTGTATGCCCTATGCAAATTGTTCTAGTTCGAAGTCCAAAATTTTGTTGACTGGTCAAAGGGTAAAAGATAGAATGGCACTGGGTATGAACAGTCTTCAACTACCCAATAAAATTTTACTGATTGACAAAGTTTTGCCTAAAACATGCCAGCCAAGCAAGCAAACTGAGACAGACAGTTTGGAATACCATCCTAATTGACTTGTTGAACAAATCCAATTTAAATAATGGAGTTGTTTACTTAAAGCATATTAGACCGGAAGACCACAAATATTTTAAACATCAATATTGATAATTTTCAAATAGTATGGACAGAAACTTTTATCAAATGTGATTAATGCCCTCTATGCATGTCTTTTAAAACAGTGTACTGCGGCCCGATTTGAACTTCATTCCATCACATTTTACCCTTGTTCCTCATGCATAGTTCTTTAACCCTTCATTAAGCAATCCGACTTTTAACAACACTGAGGAAGAAAGCTTTCATAAATATTGTGGGAAAAAGAGAAAATGCTGCTTACCAGCATTTTCTCTCTCTCCCACAATGTTTTCTAGCCTTTGAGACTGATCTTGCTTGCAACTGACTCTACAGTTGCTACTACTTTTTCTCTACATAATTATATGATAATATGATGCCAGGATGTGAAGACGGTTCTTCGTTATGGTTGGCACTGAAAACTTTCAGTGATCTATTGGCACACCCTTGAAACCTCCCTTCAAGGTTGGCAACAAGTCGGTGACTAATCGCCATCACAGTGATCAGTCCCCAATCAATCGCCAAAGAGTTGCCCTTCAACCGCCGATGACTAATTCCTAGTCTGTTGCGGCTGCGTTGCAAGATTTCAGAGCCAAAGTGCTGATGAAATTGAATGGCAACTGACCAATGACTGGTTAGCAACTGATTAGCAACTTCAAGAAAACATTTGCAACCAGTTTGCAATCAGAAGCAGCAATGGCTAGTCTTCTGTGCTATGCTCAAAAGACTGGCCCTGAGTAATTTTGTTCAGAGACCTTATCCGTGACCATTATAAAAAGTCCCCATGACTAATCTGCAACCTCTCTGTGATTGTCTTATTTTAATTGCTGAAAGGCCCAGTCAGAAGCTCTTTGGGACAGGGGTTTAACTCTTTACCACACAATCCCGATTTTTAACGACCCTAAAAAGGTAACCTTTTGAAAACATTGTGGGAAAAGGAGAAAATGCTGGTAACCAGCATTTTCTCCTTTTCACACAATGTTTTCTACCTGTTCCCTAACAAATTTCTATTTTTAAGTCACATTTAATTTGTCGTCTGCAAATGCTTTCAATGTGGACTTGTCTAAAATTTTGTCGTTTGGTAAAGAGTTAAGGAAACCAATATCTTATGAACGCAAAGGTCAAGACATTCTTTAACTCTTTACCAAACGACAAAATTTTAGACCACTCCAAATTGAAAGCTTTTGCAAGACAACAAAATAAATGTGACTCAAAATTTGAAATTTGTTATGGGAAGAGTAGAAAATATTGTGGAAAAAGGAGAAAATGCTGGTTACCAGCATTTTCTCCTTTTCCCACAATGTTTTCAAAAGGCTTCTTCCTCAGGTTCATTAAAAGTCGGGATTGTGTGGTAAAGGGTTAAGAAAATATGGTAAATGAAGAAATGTCTCAATTCGAGCTAGTTCTCCACGTACCACAATGATAAAAAGATCATCTGTTGCAGTCATGTCAATTTGCACCTTATTAAAGTTAACCCTTTACCACTCAATCCAGACTTTAAACGACCCTCAGGAAAATGCCCTTTGAAAACATTGTGGGAAAAGGAGAAAATGCTGGGAACCAGCATTTTCTCCTTTTCCTACAATGTTTTCTACCCTTCCTACACCAAAAATAATTTTTGTGTCGAGTTTATTTCGTCGCCTGCAAACTTTGAATTTGGACCAGTCTAAAGTTAACCCTTTACCACACAATCCCAACTTTTAACGGCCTTCAGGAAAAAGCCCTTGTTTTCTATCCTTCCCACACCAAAAATAATTTTTGCGTCGAGATTATTTTGTCGCCTGCAGATGCTTCGAGTTTGGTCCAGTCTAAAATTTTGTCATTTGGTAAAGAGTTAAAGTTCAGTGCTGATTCACTACATGGCTCAGACAGTGAAAATACCAGAAATATTTCAGCTCTTCAAATCAAAGTCTAAATGCTTCAAAATGGTACCAAAGTGATGGAATGGACATTTATTGGCCTAAAACATCACTGTTGATTGTCAGATTTTTATAAAAACTTTGGGAATAAAATGGTGAAAATGGTGAAAACTTGCTCCTAACATTTTTTAACCCTTTACCCAAAGTTCCAGAGTTTTAACAAACGAGAGGATAAAGGCTTTTGAAAACATCGTGGGGAAAAAAGGAGATATATATATATATATATATAGTGCTACTAACTGTTAATTGTCTACAAGACAGTCATGTATGTTGGTAAATGGTTAACTCTGTGACCAGATGAACAAAATTTCAGTATTGTCCAGATCCAAGACAGCTGCAGACAACAGAATTAAAAACATGCTCAAATAATTAAAATTGTCTTCCCAAAGGTAGAAAACATGGTGGGAAAATGAGAAAATACTCATGTTTTACAAGCCTTCCTCTTTTGTATCATTAACCCTTTCCCAAACAAGCCCTGGTTTTCATGTGTCTGCAGTACAAGTCTTTTGAAAACACTGTGGGAAAAGGAGAAATTGCTCGTAACGAGCAATTTCTCCTTTTCTCACAGTGTTTTCTACCCTATTTGAGAACTTTCTGCCATTTTCATCACATTTAAAGTTGTCGTCTGCAAACTCTTTGAATTTGGACCAGTCCAAAATTTGTCGTTTGGGAAAGGGTTAACTTACTAAGGATTCTTTAAGGAAGGGATGAAAGAATTCTGCGACAATCCAAACCAAATATTAACAGCATGTTTAGGATGCACTTCAAAAAGAAATAGGCAAAAAAACCATCAAAGACCAAGCCAACACAAACACTGTACTGTGGAGGGTATACCCAAGCCCAAATTAGCCAAGCCCAGGGGCTGACAACCAAGGAATGGCATTTCGTTATTATCAAAGAGCTTTTCAAGTTGGACCTGTATAATGAAAACAATAATCCAGATTACTGACAACAAAAACACATATGATTGAAAAGTTTAACCCCAAACGACCCATGAAATCTGCATGATAGAGATGGTGGGGTAGAAAAATAGTTTGGAAGTCCTTTGGTTACCCACGGTAACAGACACATTTAGTTTCCTCTGGATTATGTAATACAAATCTTCAACCCTTGTAAGATAGCAGACATAACTGAATTAGTTTTTTAGAGTTTTGATTCCAAGGGTCCGTATTCACTATGCATTCTTAAGAATATTCCTAGTCTTTAACTCTAGAATATTCATAGCAGTCCAGGAGTATATAAAACAAACTGGCTGGTTTAAATGATCAACAGTTATCTATATACTGTTTATCTGATCACACATCTCTTTTATCCCATTTGATTAAATTTTATACTTGTCACTCTCTGGCTGTCTCTGTTTGCCTGTCTCTGTCTTTCTCTCTCTCTCACTCTTCCCCTCCCCCTCTTTCTCTCTCTTTCTAATACATACATATATAGTGTCAACAATTGCTTGAACATTTGTATAATAACTTTGTATAGGGAGAGCCATCATCTAAGTTGTCATAACTTGTGGCTCAACCCCCATTTCGATGTAAATTTGAGGGAAAATAAATATGTTTAAACTTTAACTCTTGAAGATGTTCTACATTTGAAAGTAACACAACTTCTGATTGGCTAAACCAAATGGTTTAGCCAATCAGAAGTTGTGTTACTCTCAAATTTAGAAAACTCTGGAGAATAAGACAAAGAATGTTCTGATCACAAGAAATGTCAATAGTGATCCTAAATCTGGGTTGGTATTCACCAACCATTCTTAAAAAAATTCTCAGCCTTATGCTCAAGAACTTTCTATTTTTGAAAGTGCAGCATCAAAGGATATTCCTTGTGATGCCAAACGGTTTCCATTATTATGCAAGTTCAACCTTGATTCAATATTAAGCAATGTACATGTATAGAATGTCATACTCCTTAAAATGTCAAAAGGCTTCTGATTTTGAGTCAACACAATTAAATCCACAGAGAGAAAGGGTGATTCATATCACTGTAAACCCCCAACTCTCTGACTGAATACTATGGTTTATGAATGCATCATGCCAGAGTTTATTGGATCACTGCAATCTATCAATCAGGTTCATTCAGAGATTTAAGTACTTCATTAATCACCAAAATATATAGATCTATTGAATCAATAAAATACCAACATGTATAAAATACCAACAAGGAGAGATAATCACATAAGCCTTTGAGATTACACATGACAATATTTTGTTATCTGCTGATTAAACATCTCATCATTTTGCTTCCACCTTGCACCTGGTAGTACATAAAAACAATCCTTGAAATCAAAATCATTGCGAAAAGTTACACATTTATCAAATTAAAAACAAAAGCTTTTTACGGTACTTGAAACAGTGCTCTGCCAAGGATTGTATAAAGAGGGGACAACTGTTCCATCAACTTGCAGAATTAACTCTTTCACTACTAATGACGACTTGACTACCTTTTGCGGACAGCGTAGATCAAGATCAGACTGCACAGAACATGCAGTCTGATCTTGATCTATGCTGTCCGCTACTCTATTTTTAAACTATGATGAATGTCGTTTTAAAAGGCAGTGGAAATCTATTTTTAGAGCTCGGAAAAAACATGTAATTTCTGGAGTTAGTAGTGAAAGAGTTAACAGAATGATATTATCAAAGTAAGAAAGACAAGTGCACAAAAGACTATTTCCAAAGTACATTCTGAAAGAGTCACAGACCCACCTGTGTGCATTATGAATGGACATTTTTCTGATTCAATCAATGTTCTAGAATATCTGCTTTGACAAAACAAAAAACAATTTAAGTTACTACAATTTGAAGGGAAATGCAGGTGACAAATCAAAAATTGTGCAAATGATGGAATTTAGGTACAAGTATGAACTTGTAGAAACAATTGGGCAAAAAGAGAAAATGCTGGTTAGCAATGCTTTCAGTTTTTCTTTCACAGGAACATTAAACATGGGGTTGTTTGGTAAAGGATTAAATATATAAATTCAATTCTTTAAGCTCCATCAATGTCAGATAAAAGAATTAAATCACAACCTAGACTTTCCATTGAAGAGAGTCCAAGTCAAGCTTTAACCTTGAACCTACACCAGCCAAGCTCAATCGGTAGCATACAGTACCTGAGAATAGAAGGTCGCTTGTTCGATCCCCGGCTTGGCCAATTTCTTTCCGAGGACTGATGATAGTCATCGTGACAGGATTCATTCCTCTCTCACCGCTGACCATTGTTTCGACGATGGTTATGTAGGAAAAATGAGCCAGTGGCTTGGAAAGAATATTGTGCGAAGTACTGGTAAAATGAAACTCCAGGAAAGCATGGATAGGTGCACTGGCTGCTGTGATATAACTGAAACAATGTTGAAAATGGCGCTGAACACCATATAATCAATCAATCAATCATTGAACCTACACCAAACAATCCCCAATTTTAAATGACCATGAGGGAGAAAGCTTTTGAAAATATTGTGAGAAAAGAAGAAATGCTGGGAACCAGCTTTTTCCCTTTTTTCTACAGTCTTTTCTGCTCTATCAGATACATTAAGCTCAGCTGTCCCAATTTTTGATTCGTAGTCAGAGAATGTTGACAATTTGGGAGAGGCCAAAATAAGTAATGTGGGTAAGGGTTAAGTGAATAAATGGATGAAATGTTCATTTTCAATTGGTTAAAAAAGTGTTGCTGAGGCCACTTAAAGACCTTTTTGGTCGCAACATCAAACATCATTTTGGGAAGGTTAGAAAACATTGTGGGAAAAGGAGAAAATGCTGGTTACCAGCATTTTCTCCTTTTATCACAATGTTTTCAAAAGGCTTCTGCTTCAGGGTCGTTAAAACCCGTGATTGTGTGGTAAAGAGTTAAAGCTTGAATTTGATCAACAATGTTCCTGTACACATCTTCTGTTGCACCAAGTACATTAAGTAAATAGAAAGGGACAAGAAGCACAGCTGCTCTTAATCTAGTTTACAAAGATTCAAGAATTAATAATTTAAATTGCAATACCTCAGAGTTAAATCTTTATTTACAATTACCAAAGCAAACAGACTGTAGTGCTGAGATTTGGGGTTTGTCTAAAATTAGAGAACATCTGTGACTGCTACACAAGAGATAGTTTAAGTATAACAAGAACATGCTATTTCTGTGAATCAACAGAATTTTGGGCTGTATAATTCGTTCCCTCTAAAGTCTGAAGCAAATCCTCTAAAGTCTGAAGCATTTGCTTCAGAAATTTTCTTTAAGAAACAAGATATTATGAAGAAGTTCACTTCTGGCCTTTAATCTAAAAATTATAAGTACTATCCAAGACAAAGTATATATATATGTATATAAATGCTCTGAGAAACTATGGTTTAATGCATCTGCAAAATGTACAGACCTAAGGTCAGCCTGTGGAACAGACCTAAGGGGTCAGCCTGCACTGTCCATGCAAGTGGACCAGGTTGAAACCTTTTGCTCAGTTAAATTTCCACATATCAAAGGACCAGTCTAGATCATGACACATATTAGGTCATTAGACAAACTGGACTTTATAGTTCCATAATTATGTGGTGACTGGCATGGTACAATGCATCAAGGAGATGCAATGAAACCCCCCCCCCTTTTGCCAGAGCATGGCTATGTATATACCCTGCAGAAAAGCTGAAATTTGGGCAAAAAATGCCTAAAAACCTTGCTGTAATTAGAAAATCTCTATAACCCTTTACCAAACAACCACATGTTATAGCAACCTATAGGAAAAAGACCTTTGAAAACATCTTTGGAAAAGGAGAAAATGTTGGTAAGCAGCATTTTTTCCTTTTCCAAAGATGTTTTCTACCTTTTGAGTGAATAAATCCAACTATTTCAGCCATATTTAACTATTTACCAAACGACAAAATTTCAGAATGGACCAAATTGATAGCGTTTGCAGACAACAAATTAAGTGTTGCTAAAATAATGATTTCTGCCTGTGATAGGGTAAACTAAAATAACTATCACTAAAGGTGATAAATACCCCCGCCCCTATATTTCATGTCACAGGGGCAATAACTCTGCAATGTCAATTTAGGGGCAATAACTCCGTAATCATTAGGCCAACACTCATGAAATTTGTGCTTTGCACATCTACTGCTCCTGGTGAATATCATGACAAATATCAAGTGAATAAGACTTAAACTGAAGGAATAGTTCTCTGGACAAGAAGTTTTGAGTAAATTCAGGGGTAATTAATTTGGCAAACATTTGAGAAAAATGCATCTTGAACCTCTACTGCTCCTGGTGAATATTTATGCAAAGTATCAATTTAATTGGACACAAAACTAAATGAGTGTAAAAAAGTGCAGACCATGATCTGATAATATGTCTGAGACACAGCGGCTGGTCTGGATCCAAACTTGTTGCAAATGTTCAAAGGTGCCTTTTCGCATAATGTTGGCCAACTATACATATGACAGACAAGACCTCCTTAAAGTGAATCAGACAGACACTGTAGGAGGAGTTGTCCGGACAAGCATTTTTAAGTCAAATCAGGGGCAATAACTCAGTAATTCTTGATGGAATTTTTACAAAATGTGTGTCTTGCACATCTACAACTCCAAATGGACACTTCTGCCAAGTATAAAGCGAATCGGACTGAAATTGTAGAAGGAGTTGTCCGGACAAGCATTTTAAATGTGAATCAGGGGCAATAACTCATTAATTCTTCATAGAATTTTCACGAAAGTTGCGTCTTGCACATCTACAACTCCTAATGAACACTTATGCCAAGTTTAAAGTGAATCAGACAGAAACTGTAGGAGGAGTTGTCCGGACAAGCATTTTTAAGTCAAATCAGGGGCAATAACTCAGTAATTCTTGATGAATTTTTACAAAATGTGTGTCTTGCACATCTACAGCTCCTAATGAACACTTCTGCCAAGTTTAAAGTGAATCAGACAGAAACTGTAGGAGGAGTTGTCCGGACAAGCATTTTTAAGTCAAATCAGGGGCAATAACTCAGTAATTCTTGATGGAATTTTTACAAAATGTGTGTCTTGCACATCTACAGCTCCTAATGAACACTTATGCCAAGTTTAAAGTGAATCAGACGGAAACTGTAGGAGTAGTTGTCCGGACAAGCATTTTGAAGTCAAATCAGGGGCAATAACTCAGTAATTCTTGATGGAATTTTTACAAAATGTGTGTCTTGCACATCTACAGCTCCTAATGAACACTTCTGCCAAGTTTTAAGTGAATCAGACAGAAACTGTAGGAGGAGTTGTCCGGACAGGCATTTTTTAGTCAAATCAGGGGCAATAACTCAGTAATTCTTGATGGAATTTTTACAAAATGTGTGTCTTGCACATCTACAGCTTCTAATGAACACTTATGCCAAGTTTAAAGTGAATCAGACAGAAACTGTAGGAGGAGTTGTCCGGACAAGCATTTTTAAGTCAAATCAGGGGCAATAACTCAGTAATTCTTGATGGAATTTTTACAAAATGTGTGTCTTGCACATCTACAGCTCCTAATGAACACTTCTGCCAAGTTTAAAGTGAATCAGACAGAAACTGTAGGAGGAGTTGTCCGGACAAGCATTTTTAAGTCAAATCAGGGGCAATAACTCAGTAATTCTTGATGGAATTTTTACAAAATGTGTGTCTTGCACATCTACAACTCCAAATGGACACTTCTGCCAAGTATAAAGCGAATCGGACTGAAATTGTAGGAGGAGTTGTCCGGACAAGCATTTTAAATGTGAATCAGGGGCAATAACTCATTAATTCTTCATAGAATTTTCACGAAAGTTGCGTCTTGCACATCTACAACTCCCAATGAACACTTATGCCAAGTTTAAAGTGAATCAGACAGAAACTGTAGGAGGAGTTGTCCGGACAGGCATTTTTTAGTCAAATCAGGGGCAATAACTCAGTAATTCTTGATGGAATTTTTACAAAATGTGTGTCTTGCACATCTACAGTTCCTAATGAACACTTCTGCCAAGTTTAAAGTGAATCAGACAGAAACTGTAGGAGGAGTTGTCCGGACAAGCATTTTTAAGTCAAATCAGGGGCAATAACTCAGTAATTCTTGATGGAATTTTTACAAAATGTGTGTCTTGCACATCTACAGCTCCTAATGAACACTTCTGCCAAGTTTAACGTGAATCAGACAGAAACTGTAGGAGGAGTTGTCCGGACAAGATTTTGCAGACCGACCGACCGCCCGCATGACCGGCCGACTGACCGACAGGCTGATTCCAGTATACCCCCCACAAACTTGTTTGCGGGGGTATAAAAACATTGTGGGAAAATGAGAAAATGTTAATTACCAGCATGTTCTCCTTTTGCCACATTGTTTTCAAAAGGCCTCTTTCTCAAGGTCGTTAAAACTCGGGGATTGTGTGGTAAAGAGTTGATGACCTCTGCAATGGATTTCTATCTGGATAAATCTTAAATCTTGCCATCTGCTGAGGAGTTCAACACCAAAGGCATTATATATGAAGTGGCAGAGGGTGCAACCTGAGCTGGAACTTTATTCAAACAGTAACCAACTTTTCTCTTCATTTTGACATTGAATAAAGATTATTTGTTCAAAGAGTAAAAGCTTTAACCCTCTGCCAAACAATCAATTTCAAACTGGCCGCATCTAAAAAGTTTGTTTTGCAAAGGGTTAAAAGGTAGAAGCACTATGCCATCAAGCTTCAGTAACACTTTACAGAAAGACATGAATTTTCGACTCATCCAAATTAAAAGCATTTTCAGATGACAATTTAAATTCGGCTTATATAATTGGACTTACCTCTGAAAGGGGTAAAAACCCTTGTGAGCAAATGGAGAAAAAAATGTTGGTTTTCAGCATTTTTGTCCTTTTCCCAACAATGTCTTCAGACACCTTCATTCAAAGGGTCATAAAAACAGAATTTTCAGGTAAAGGATTGAAACCTTGATTAGCGCCACCAAGTTTCGTTAAAAAAAGGCATTTTGCTGGCAGTAAATAGCTGCAGAAATGCCAGACAATTACATAATAAAACAGAGATATACTGTGTATGAATACAATACAGAGTGATAGGCAAAGCACTACACCCTGATAATTCTCCCAGCTCTTAACCCTTAGGCTGCCAAGTCCGACTCGAAGATCTTTTGCGAATGGTGTTGATCAAGATCAGACTGCACAGAACATGCAGTCTGATCTTGGATCTACACTGTCCGATTAGGTAATAATTCCCCCAACAAATAACTTTGATAGGGTAACATTTGGATTATTGCTATCGCCTGGGTAATTTCATTCGATTCATTTGGCAGGTTATAGGTTAACCTTTTACCAAAAACAATCTTGCAAATTCTGTGCAGTCTGATTTTGATTTATAGGGTCGACAAAAGTAAAATCAATTGCGCTTTGTGCTTCAAGTGTTAATCTCTGGTTAATGGACAAAATAGATGCAGCTCCACCAAGTCTGAAAACACTGTGAAAAAAGGAGAAAATTCTGGCAACAAACAAACAGAATTTATTCCAGTTACCCAGGATCACTTTCAAAAGACATTTTCCTCAGGGTCATCAACCCTTTACCAAATAATCCTGTTTTAATGATCATGATGAGATGGGCTTTTGAAAACATTGTGGGAAAAAGGGGAAAATGATGGTAACCTGCATTTTCTCCTTTTTCCACAATGTTTTCTATCCCTTCCACGACAAACCCCATCCTTTGAGCCTTACTGAATTTGTCATCTGCAAAATGCTTTCAAATAATATTTCGTATATCTAAAATGTTCTGCTGGGGCAGATATTCTGGAACATTTTAGAATTGTCCTAAAGTGCAGTTGTCTCCTATTTTGATAACCCTTTACCAGACGACAAAATTTTAGCCTTGTCCAAATTGAAAGCATTTGCAGATGACAATTTCAGTTTGGCTCAAATGGTGCAATTTTTCTTTGATAGGATAGAAAACATTGTGGGAAAAGGAGAAAATGCTGGTTACCAGCATTTTCTCCTTTTCCCACAATGTTTTCAACAGGCTTCTTTCCCAGGGGCGTCAAAAGGCGTCATTGTGCAGTAAAGGGATAATATACCCTTATTTCTGCAAGTTGATGGAACGGTCATCCCTTCTTTAAACAATCCTTGGCAGAGCACTGTTTCAAATAACCGTGAAAAGATTCAAAGGCCAATCTCAAGCCACAGTAAATTTGTCTTCTGTAAATTCCTTCAGTTTGGATTATCATTAAATTTGTCTTCTGTAAATTCCTTCAGTTTGGATTATCACTTAGTCTAAAATTTTGTCACCTTGTTAAATGGAAATACTTAACTCTTTACCACATAATCCAGAGTTTTCACTACCTTGAGGAAGAAGGCTTTTGAAAACATGACAGGAAAGAAAGCATTTCCTTCTTTTTTCACCATGTTTTCTACTCTTTGCTATGCGATTTCCACCGTGTTAGCCTGGTTTGTCATGTGTAAATCCTTTGGATATGGACAAGTCTAAGCATCTGTCTTTTGGTAAAGGGTTAACCCTTTACCACACAATCCTGAGTTTTAACGACCCCGAGAAAGAGGCCTTTTGAAAACATTGCAGGAAAAGGAGAAAATGCTGGTAACCAACATTTTCTCCTTTTCCCACAATGTTTTCTTTCCACCCCAAAACAAATTATATTTTTCATTCATGTTTATATTGTCGTCTGCAAATGCCTTCAATTTGAACCAGTCTAAAATTATGCTGTTTGGTAAGGAGTTAAAGGCTTAGAGCTCTGTAAATCAAGTCTATAGACTTACTGTAGGTTTTACCATGACACAAGTACATGGATATTATGAGTGAACCAGCTGCTACCTTTTACAGGTAAACCCTTATATGGAAATCCTCTTGTAATAAGTAAACATCACAATTCTCCTACAGAAACGCCTGTTTTAAAGAAAATCATCTAGGGGATTTTGTTTGTATTGGAGTGTAATGCTGTTTTAACAGCTTAGGGTCATATCATGGCCAACAGTGTATGTGTTTCCTGGCTTTCTCACACCAATACTGACACAACTTTCTTTTCAAGTCTCTGACTACTCTTCTCGCGTGCATCAGAGGTTAGAGACAAAATATCGATGCCTCAACTGGGTATTGAACTTGGAACCACCAGGTCACGAGTCGGATACGCTTACCACTGAGCTACCTGGCCGGGCTCAAATAGACCAGGGTCCATATTCACCAACCATTCTAAGAACATTCTTAGTCTTATTCTTCGGGTTTTTCCAAATTTGGAAGTAACACACCTTCTGATTGGCTAAACCAAATGGTTAAGCCAATCAAAAGTTGTGTTACTTTCAAACATGGAAAATCATGGAGAAT
Source organism: Tridacna gigas (assembly GCA_945859785.2). Taxonomy (NCBI): domain Eukaryota; kingdom Metazoa; phylum Mollusca; class Bivalvia; order Cardiida; family Cardiidae; genus Tridacna; species Tridacna gigas. The sequence continues at coordinate 7,898,979 of OX244029.2, read as the reverse complement.
AAGACAAAGAACGTTCTTAAGAATGGTTGGTGAATACGGACCCAGAAGAAATGTTACATTACACGAAATTATGGTCTTCAACCCATTGTGCAATAATTGTTCTTACACACTGCAAGCTGATCATCACAAATTTTGTTCTCTTTAGTAGACAGATATTTCCTTGTTTTATTTGTCCTACTGTTTTAACCCTTTACCAACCAATCCCAAGTTTAACAACCCTGAAAGAGAATGCATTTAGTAACATTATAATAAAAGAATCAGCATTTTCTCCTTTTCCTACAATGTTTTCTACCCTATCAAAGACTGCATTCATCATTTAACTCTTTACCAGACGACAAAATTTTAGATCAGTCCAAATTGAAAGCTTTTGCAAACGACAAAATAAATGTGAATTAAAAATTGAAATTTGCTTTTGGAAGAGTAGAAAAAAAATTGTGGAAAAGGAGAAAATGCTGGTTACCAGCATTTTCTCCTTTTCCCAAAATGTTTTCAAAAGGCTTTTTCTTCAGAGTCGTTAAAAGTCGGGATTGTGTGGTAAAGGGTTAAGCAACATTTGTTGTCTGCAAATGCTTCAAATATGGTCGAGATAATTTTGTCTTTTGGTAAAGAACTATAGTTGGCTTTGAGATAAATGTAGATCAAGATCAGACTGCACAAAAGGTGCAGTCTGATCTTTGTTCTACACCATTTGCTAAGCTGAAGCAATACAGACCACAGAAACAATTGAATTGTAAATCTGTGGATCCTTTTTACCGACTGAAAATGTCTGTTGGGTTAAATTGGCCCTTTAACCCTTTCCCAAACGACAAATTTTGGACTGGTCCAAATTGAAAGAGTTTGCAGACAACAATTTCAAATTTGATGAAAATGGCAGAAAGGTCTCAAAAAGGGTAGAAAACACTGTGGGAAAAGGAGAAATTGCTCGTCACGAGCAATTTCTCCTTTTCCCACAGTGTTTTCAAAAGACTTGTACTGCAGACACGTGAAAACCAGGGCTTGTTTGGGAAAGGGTTAAGTGTTAGAATGGTTTTCTGGGATCTTTACTCTTTACCAAATGACAAAATTTTAGCCTTGTTGAAATTGAAAGCATTTGCAGACGACAATATCAGTGTGGCTGAAATGGTGCAATTTTCTCTTGACAGGGTAGAAAACATTGTGGGAAGAGGAGAAAATGCTAGTTCCCAGCATTTTCTCCTTTTCCCACAATGTTTTCAAAAAGGCTTCTTTCCCAGGGGCGTTAAAAGGCAGCATTGTGCGGTAAAGGGTTAACTGGCCATGTCCCGGTAACTCAGTGGTAGCGCCTGGGCTAAAATTCGAAGTCTTTGAGTTTGAGCTTGGGGTTTGGCCAAATTTCGTCGTGAGAGATGACACTGATCAATGCATTTCTTGAAGTTTACCAGAATAAAAATTTTAGACTTATAGACACTTTTAATGACCCCGAGAGAGAAGCCTTTTGAAAACATTGTGGGAAAAGGAGAAAATGCTGGTAACCAGCATTTTCTCCTTTTCCCACAATGTTTTCTACTGTTCCAAATACAAATTTCAATTTTCCAGTCACGTTTATCTTGTTGTCTGCAAATGCTTTCAATTTGGTCCAGTCTAAAATTTTATCGTTTGGTAAAGTTAAAAGTATTTGCAGACCGCAAATTTTATATGGTTAAAATGTGGAAAGTTGTGCGAGAAAAGGATACAAAACATTGTTGGAAAAGGAGAAAATGCTGGTTATTAGCATTTTCTCCTTTTACCACAACGGTTTTCAAAAAGCTTCTTTCTCAAGTTTTTTAAAAGTCAGGACTGTGTGATAAAGGCTTAAATGCAACCCACTGCTTTCCCACATGAACATGTTGAAATAATATTCAGCTATGAGAGAGGAAATAGACTTTGCAATATGTGAGATTTGAACCCATCACTACCTGATTACTAGCCCTGTATGTTACCTACTGAGCAACTCCTTGATTACTGGCCCTGTAACCAACTGAGCAACCAGGCTCAGCAGTGTTACAAACTAGAGGTAAATAACCATCCAACCAAATTGTCTGGCCGGGGTAGCTCTGTGGTTAGCGTATCTGACTCATGACCTGGTGTTTGTGGGTTTGATAGCCGCTGAGGTAAACTTCTTTCCAGTGAATTTTTTGCCTCTCATCTCTGATGCATGCGAGAAAAGTAGTCAGTGGCTTGCAAAGACAGTTGTGTCAATACCAGTGTGAGAAAGCCAGGAAACACATGCCTAGGTGCACCTACCGCTGTAATGACCTAAGCTGTTAAACAGTGTTAAACCCCAATACAAACAAAACCCAACATATGAATTTTTTTGAATACTTTACCTCACATTCCTGAGTATTAATGAACCTGAAGAAGAAAGCTTTTTGAAAACATTGTGGGCAAAAAGAGAAAATCCCGGTAACCAGCATTTTCTTCTTTGCCCACAATGTTTTCTTACCTTTTTTAAAGAAAAATCCCACATTTGAGTAACATGTGTCGTCTGCAAATGCTTTCAATTTGAAACCACCTAAAATTTTGTTGTCTGGGAAAGAAGCTTACATGTCCTTGGGCAAGACACTTCAGAGCCCTAGCCCAGTGCTGGTGAAACCCAGGAAATACACAAATATGCGAGCTGTTGCTGTGATATGACTGAAATAATGTTGAAAGCAGCGTTAAACACCATTTAATAAATAAATAAAGAAGTTTTTAGCACATCAACAAACTGGGTCATTTAGCATGCATTATGGTATTTAAATGCTATTTCAAGGTTCTTTTGGCCAATATATGTAACAGCCAGCAAATAGCAGATAATGTAAATCCAAGATCTTGATCTTCACTCTCTGCAAAAGCAACTCAAGCTGGTTTCAGCCCTTTAGGGGTTAACCATTTACCGCACAATGACGCCTTTTAACGTCCCTGGGAAAGAAGCCTTTTGAAAACATTGTGGGAAAAGGAGAAAATACTGGTAACCAGCATTTTCTCCTTTTCCCACAATGTTTTCTGTCCTATCAAAGGAAAATTGAACTATTTAAGCCACAATGAAATTGCCGTCTGCAAATGCTTTCGATTTGGACTAGGCTAAAATTTTGTCGTCTGGTAAAGGGTTAAATGAGCAGTCAAAGGGGGGTAAAATTTAGCTCGTCCAGTAAATTTCACAGAAAAATTATGATGCCCTACAAGGATTCTTCGCAAATCAATAAAATATTCATATCAAAACAGCAAAAAAAACATACCAACAATGTTTTATGTTTTTCATCCCAGCTGTTGTGATACAATCATTTTTCAATAAGTGGAAAACTGATACTGAGCTAGAAATCCTGTGTTTTCATGCAAAGCATGGTTGTCCCATGTCAATGATGTTTGGATATATTTAATATTTCTGTGAAAGTGAGCGTTATTTAATGCATCGCAAGATAAATGTTGTGCTTTTGTTTATAATGTAGATCAAGATCAGATTGCATGGAATGTGCAATCTAATCACTAATCAATAGTGTTTGTATTTTGAGAGATAGTTTGGTTTAACCCTTTACTATACAACAAGATTTTGCACTGAACTGAATTTAAAGCATTTGCTTATGACACACATATTAAATGTTGCTAAATTTATGATTTCTGTCTTTGATAGGGAAGAAAACATTGTGGGAAAAGGAAAAAATGCTGGTAACCAGCATTTTATCCTTTTCACACAATGTTTTCAAAAGCCTTCACTTTCTGGGTCCTTAAAAGTTGTGATTGTGTGGTAAAGAGTTAAAGAGGCTGGAAATTTGCAACAAGAGGGTTTTGTTTTCTGAATGAGACTTTAATTTCATTTACTTTATGATCTCAGAATAAAATTGCATGTAAGTTCTACTGCACTGTTACCCTGTAATATTTTGAGACACTATGCACTTACTTTGAGGGAACTATGGCTAGGATATTGCCACAACAGTTTCGCCAATTTTATTTGTTGGTTTGTCATTTGTTCATCTTGGCTTGCCATCCCTGCTGGCAGCACATGTCTTGTGGAGTATCTTTGGGCAAGGCACCTTAAAGCTCCAGCCTAGTATGGTCAAACCTAAAGAAAACATTGGTCATTGCTTGAAATTCTGTTCAAAGCAGCATCACACTGTATTTGAATAAATTCATTGATCAATGGTACAATTTCTTTTTCTAAAATCACTTAATATCAAGGACGTGAATAGACAATTAAATAGAAGTAAATCAAAATCATTTTGAGCCATGCTCTGTGAAAAGGGGCTTTAATGCATCTCAGTGATATACCAACCAACCAAGTCATCACAACCAAGTCATCACATAATTTTGGATCCATAAAATCCAGGTTGTCTAACCACTGACTGATTTAAGAGGTAGAATGGTCCCAATACATGCGGAAAATTTACAAAAAGCAGACATTCATGTCAGCCTGCACAGACTACACGGGCCGACATGGGATGCTACTTTTTGCAGATGCATTAAACCCCCTTTTCACATAGCATGGCTAATTTGCATTTGACCTCTCTTGGTAAGGGTTGTTAAAATTGGGACTGTATGAACTTTTTACCAAACAACAAAATGTTGGACTTGTCGAAATTCAAAGCATTTGCAGACAACCATTTAAATGTGGCTCAACTGATGTAATTTGTTTTTAATGGGGTAGAAAACATAGTGGGAAAAGGACAAAATGCTGGTAACCAGCATTTTCTCCTTTTCCCGCCATGTTTTCAAAAGCCCTCTTGGAAAGGGTCGTTAAAACTCAGGATTGTGTGAGTCAGAGTTAAACAGATTTTAATGACAGTTGAACAAAGGATTAATAACAAAGTGAAGTAACTGATTGACGACTAAAACTGGAATATATTTTTCAAGTTCATTAAGTGAAAGGATAGAATTCTAGTACGTAAGTAGTTAGTTTTCCTTTTTCTTGTGCTCTTCCTTTGCCAAGCGATCCCAAGTTTAAACAACCATGAGGACAGAGCCTTTCACAAACATTGTGGCAAAAGGAGAAAATGCCTGTAACTAGCATTTTCTCTTTTTCCAACAACTGTTTCTATCCTTTGAAAGGAGATTTTCATGTTTTGGCTAACATCTGTGATCTGCAAATGCTTTTTCGATAAAGAAAAGGCTAATACCATACTGTCTCTTTTTTAACGCTTCCCCAGCATTCTTCTGCCAACGACTAACACTTGAACCAACCGTACAATGACAGACTGTCATCCTCACAAGAATTACAGTGCTTTTAAATGGTATGATTTAAACATCTTTTAACATCCCTATTGTTTCCTTTTCTGGATCTTTAAGTATTTCCGAGTTTGAACTTTTCAACTTGTTATCATATAGCAATTTAAGAATGAGGGTGCCAAATTGACCACTTACCAAACAATTCCGAGTTTTAACGACCCTGAGGAAACAGGCTTCTGAAAACATTGAGGGAAAAGGAGAAAATGCTGGTAACCAGCAATTTCTCCTTTTCCCATACTGTCTTATGTCCTTTCCAAGACAAATGCCGTTGATTTGAGCCAGATTCAACTTATCATCTGCAAATGCTTTCAACTTGGGCAAGTGTAAAAATTTGTTGTCTGGAAAAGGGTTAATGAAATGGACCTTTTCAACCCTTCACCAGATGACAAAATTCTTCTAGACTCATCCAAATTCAAAGCATTTGCAGACAACTATTTAAATATAGCTCAAGTGACGATTTCTGTCTTTGATAGGGTAGAAAACATTGCTTCACAATGAAGTGTCAATGCGCAGTCTGATCTTGATCTACCATGTCCTCAAAAGCCTGGTCAAGCTCTTTGAGGTTAACCCTTTATCACACAATCTTGAGTTTTAACATCCCTGAGAAAATATTGTTGGAAAAGGAGGAAATGCTGTTAACCAGCTTTTTCCCCCACAGTGTTTTCAACCATATCAAAGACAAATTCCATCATTAGAGCAACATTTAAGTCGCCGTCTGCAAATGCATTCAATTTAGACGAGTCTACATTTTTGTCGTATGGTTAAGAGCTAAAGGGTCAATTTGCGCCTACTGGTTTTTCGAAAACATTCCGTGGTCGTATACAGCCATGTAACTGATACGAGAAGTCCACACCACTGATTTTCTGTCATGATAAAATTTTCAAAAACCATCTTTAAGTTTGAAAATTGTTTTAAATTGTCTTTCTTTTTTTTATGTTCGTGTGTACGACAAAACCTATAATTAGTCAGGCCACACGGATCCATTTCACCAATGAAATAGCACTCCTAATTCATTATGAAGGCAATAATCACTTACCCAAATCAAATGGCCATTGCGTTCACAGATTTTAAAGATGAGCAAGTTAACAGCGCTCTAATTGCCAACAAGCCAAATAGCGTCTTTGTGTTTTTCAATTAGTCTTTCTTGTATTTCAATTACAGTGAAACTTTGGGCCACACAATTGAACCCGATACCCTTTGTTTGTTTTTGAAAGAATTGTGGTCTTACTCTTTTCCAAACAATCCCATGTTTTAACGACTGTAAGGAAAAAAGGTTTTGAAAACATTGTAGGAAAAGGAGAAAATGCTGGTAACCAGCATTTTCTCCTTTTCCCACAATGTTTGTACTCTTTCAAAGAAAAACACTATTATTTTAGCCACATTTATACTGTTGCCTGCAAATGTTTTCAATCTGGTAAAGTCTAAAGTTTTGTCGTCTAGTAAGAAATGAAAAAAAATAGCACTCATTCTTCAGCCCTGAAGTTACTGTATTTTGAAAATTTTTCAAATAATTCAAATAAACTAAACTTTGAGGCATTTTAAATATTCATCATTCCAACAGCATTACTTTAAACTTTGAAGCCTTTTTTAATGTTCATCATTTCAAGATCATTGCTTTAAAGCTTTGAAGCATCTTAAATGTTCATTATTTCAACATCATTGCTTTAAACCTTTGCAGCATTTTAAATGTTCATCATTTCCACATCATCGCATTAGCCTTTGAAGCCTTTTAAATGTTCATCATTTCAACATCATTGCTATTAACCTTTGAAGCATCAATGTTTTAATTCAGAATCAGCTTTTAAGTCCAAAAAGGGGCATAACTATGTCAAAAATATTTTGATTGTTACCTGACCCTGTTGTATAAGGTCCCCTTTTGATAGATAACATTTAGTTTGAGTTTGAAGGAAAGATCTTCAGTGATGACAATGTCAAAGAATTTACATGATGACATAGACAACAACACCCAGATTAGACAACAAAATGATGCTTTCTTCAAAAACAGCCAGGCTTGAAAAAAAAAAAACTGCCAAATTTCTACACTGAGAAGGACAATGGTTCCTAACTCTGGTTACGAGTAATAAAGTTTAGGTAGAGGCATATAAGGTGCTTATCTGGACAGTGTTACAGATCAAGATCAGACTACACAGAAAATTCTGTCTGATCTCGAATCTACACTTGCCAACATTTCCAGACATGTTTGTCCAAACAGTCATGAAATTGCTTTTGCTAGGTTTGTCTACTGACTAAAACAATTATTTTACTTACTGAATATAAGTCAAGGAATTGACCCTTGCAGTGCCTAAATAAAATTATATGAATATTTTAATTTACTACTAAATAGATGTAGATATGGGAATTTAAAAGCAGTCTTTGACAGAATTTCAGGCAGTTCAGCAGCAGACATTGTAGATTCAGATCAGACTGCACATTCTGTGCAGTCTAATTTTGATCTACACTGTCTGCAAAGTAGTTCAATCCAGCTTCTGCAATACAAGTGTTAAGGTTTGTGATTGAGACACTAAATGCACTTGGTGTCTCTAATCATACCATCAGTCTGACAAGTTCAGAGATAACCTCTTCACACAGTTCTAGTGTCTGGGCACTGATTAGATGAAAACAAGATACAATACAAACTTTTCAACCATCTAGTATATTGAGAAACTTCTTCACAATCTTGTTATTTTGTTACTATTATTCTGTGTGGGAAGGTTTCTTATTAACCCTTTCCCAAACGACAAATTTTGGAATAGTCCAAATTGAAAGAGTTTGCAGACGACAATACTAAATTTGATGAAAATGGCAGAAAGGTCTCAAAGCCGGTAGAAAACACTGTGGGAAAAGGAGAAATTGCTCGTTACGAGCAATTTCTCCTTTTCCCGCAGTGTTTTCAAAAGATTTGTACTGCAGAAACGTGAAAACCAGGGCTTGTTTGGGAACGGGTTAAGTTGCAATGGAGCAAGGCTAAAAGATCCAGGTGAAATTTGATAGAATATTGAATTTCATTCCTTTATTTACCAATATTTATTGCCCTCAGACAGTAATCAAAGTACTGAAAGTACTACCACACTAGCTAATGAGTAATTTTGGCAACTGTGGGGTTTTTTGTTTACATTTGGATCTGGATCAATCTCAATCATTATAGCAATACACTAGCGATGTTATGATCATTTACTAAAAAACTTTAAGAGAAGGAAACCAAATTTTGGCAAGGTCAAAACTGCATTACAGACGTGTAAATACTGTAAGTTACAAAAGTTCATTTCTGGATTGCATCAAGGGTCATTTCCAAATATCCATCTAAAAAAAGAATTCTATGTGCCTGAAAAACACGGAAAATGGCATCACTGTTTTTTGCAAAGATACATTTTCTTTTTTTTTTGACTTAAGCCTTTCCCAAACAAAAAAATTTAGACTCTTTTTAAACATGGAAGCATTCTGTAGATGATAAAGTCAAAATTGAAACAAATGAACTCATGCTCTCCAAAAGGGTTGAAAACCTTGTGGGAAAAGAAGAAAATGTTGGTTACAGGCATTTTCTCCTTTTCCAACAATGTTTTAACAAGGCCTCTTCCTCAGGGTTGTTAAAACTTAGGATCCCTTTCATGAAATGTTAGTAGTGAAAGTGCAAAGTGAAAATCATTAAGGTGGCATTTAGCGTATCATGATATCCCATGGGGTTACGTAAACATGATGGAAATTCTCTGTTTGATATTTTGAAATGACAGTAGAATAAGGACAGTTCCTGAAAAATCAGAATTACACTTTGTCCTTGTAATCCATGCAACCTCACAACTGTCAGAAGTAATGTATGGCTCAAAGCAAAGAAAACACTACAGTTTGATAAGCCCGCCCAGGTAGCTCAGTGTTTAGTGTATCCAACTTGTGACCTGGTGGTTGTGAGTTTGATACCCAGTTGAGGCAAACTTTCTTTTTAGCGATTTTTTGCCTCTCTCTGATACGAGAAAAGTGGTCAGTGACTGGGAAAAAAAGTTGTGTCAGTACTGGTGTGGGAAAACCAGGAAACACATACTTATGTGCGCTGACCGCCATGATATGACCTAAGCTGTTAAAATGATGTTAAACTCAAATACAACATCAAAAACAGTTTGATAAATTTGAAATAAAATGTACTAAAACTGACTCAACATTAGTAATCAGGTGCTACTTTAACCCTTCACCACACAACAAAATTGTAGACTGGACCAATCTGAAAGCATTTGCAGATGCCAAATTCAACTTCGGTACAAATGAGCTTAAGCTCTCTGATAAAGCAGAAAACATTGTGGAAAAAGGAGAAAATGCTGGTTACCAGCATTTTCTTCTTTTCCCACAATGTTTTCAATAGCTTTCTTTCCCAGGGTTGTGAAAACCTGGGATTGTTTGGTAAAGGGTTAACCTTTCAAACATGAAGGGCTACTTTAATCGCTTAGATCAAGCAGTCAAGATGAAATCACCTATTTCTGAGGCTTACATGTTGCTTCATAATATTTTGGTCCATCCTTTCAATGCCAAGCCCCGTAGCTCAGTCGGTAGCGTACAGGACTTGAGAACAGGAGGTCGTTGGTTCGATCCCCGGCTTCCCCAATTTCTTTCCGAGAATTGATGATAGTCATTGCAACAGGATTCATTCCTCTCTCACCGCTGACCATTGTTTCGACGATAGTTATGTGGGAAAGCTGCCAGTGGCTTGGAAAGAATATTGTGCGGAGCACTGGTAAAAAGAAACTCCAGAAAAGCATGGATAGGTGCACTGGTCACCGCGATATAACTGAAATAATGTTGAAAATGGCATTAAACACAAAACAATCAATGAATCTATCCTTTCAATATACAGATCTTACAGTCATGAAAAGAAACCAAATTACCATAGCGGTAGTAATAAACACCCTAACTCCGAAATACCCATCCCCTCTCTGATAGACATCCATGTTAACCCTTTACAGCACAATCCTGAGTTTTAACAAACTTGAGAAAGGAAACTTTTGAAAACATTGTGGGAAAAGGAGAAAATGCTGGTAACCAGCATTCTCACCTTTTCATCATTCGAGCCATCCTTGAATTTGGACAAGTCTAAAATTTTGTCTTGTGGTAAAAACTTAACCTGCATTATGAATTCTGCATTCCTAGAAATTGGGAAAATTAATATCCCCAATTTTACCTCAGCAAGTAGATCAATTTGTTCATTTTTAATGCATTTAACACATTTTTGAGAACTTGGTCTATACTTCAAAATGTACTTTTATTGCCCAAATTATTTCAGGATGTAACAACCCCATCTATGGTTGTTTATTAGAAACAATATGTTCAAATTGGAGCGTGAGAAAATGTCCGCAAGTGAACATTATAACACTTTTAATGGTTGGCTTACTGCTGTTACTTTATATAGCCTTGTAAAACAGATCAATCATGTTACATTTTACTGTAACGACTATCTATTTTTCCTCATAATTTGTTTTTTTACTGTTTGCCGCTTGTAAACCCTTTACCGAACAATTGACTTTTGCTGACCCTAAGAAAGAAGGCTTATTCAAAACATTGTGGGAAAAGGAGGAACTGTAGACACCAACATTTTCTCCTTTTCCCACAATGTTTTTGAAAGAGAAATTTCATGTTTTAACCCTTAAAGTGCTGGAACCAACTTAACTTGTTTTTGCTGACAGTGTAGATCAAGATCAGACTGCATAGAACGTGCAGTCTGATCTTTGATCTACACTGTCAGCTACTTCAGTACACCTTCTGGCTAAAACAACCATGAAATGACAATATTTTGGATGTTTTTCTTCATTGAAAAGGTCCATTTGATAAATTCAGCACTGTAAGGGTTAAGTAACATTCAATTTTTCGTCTGCAACTGCTTTCAACTCTGACAAGGCAAAATTTTGTCATATTGTAAAGAGTTTACCCCTAAGAGTACCGGAAATAAATAAGTAATACTCTGGCAAATGGGGTTTTTATCTGTCTCCTTGATCCATTTTGCCAAGTAAGTCATCACAATTATTGATCCATAAAATCCATTTTGTCTAGCAACCAACTAAATCATGAGGTAGAATAGTTCTTGGATATGCACAAAATCAACGAATAGCAGGTTTCTACCCATGTCAGCCTGCGCCGACTAAGCAGGCTGACATGGGTCGACAACACAAAATCAACAAATAGCAGAAGGTTTCTACCCATGTCAGCCTGTGCCGACTAAGCAGGCTGACATGGGTCGACAATTTTTGCAGATGCATTAAATCCCCTTTTCACAGAGTATGACTCAAATATATCAGTAATTCCATTTGTAAACTTAGATTAAGATCACAAGACATTGTACTCTGCCCACCGTAAGAAATTCTGGCTAAAACAGCCTATCACCCCAAAACAACGCCATGTTTTAATGACCCTATGAAAAAGGGCTTTGGAAAACATTGTGGGAAAAGGAGAAAATGCTGGTAACCATGGGTCTGTTGCCAAGAAAGTTACATTTGTGACCATGTTTTAATAACTGACAAAACTCCTAAAATATGGTTGGTGAAAATCTGTTCCTTGCATCTGATAAATATTCATAACATGAATTTAAATATTGTCAGCAAAATCGAATCTTGCTTTTGATAAATATTTATAGATGTCACTTTAAGTGGAAAGTATGAAAACTAATTCCTTGTTTCAATAAATATTCATGAGTCGTTTCAGCTTTTCATAAAAAATAATCGCTGCTAATGATTGTTAACCCTTTACCACACAATACCAAGTTTTAACGACCATGAAGGAGGTTTTCGAAAATATTATGGGCAAAGGAGAAAATGCTGGAAACCAGCATTTTCTCCTTTTCCCATGTTTTCTACCCTATCAAAGACAAGTAACCTGATTTTGCTTCATTTTAGCCACTTGTTAATTTGTGGTCTACAAATTTTTTCAATTTGGAAGTCTCTGAAATTTTGTCATTTGGTAAGAGTTAACTCTTTACCAAACGACAAAATTTCTGACTGGTCCAAATTGAAAGCAGTTGCAGACGACAATTTACATATAGCTCAAATGATAATGTCTGTCTTTGATAGGGTGGAAAACATTGTTGGAAAAGGAGAAAATGCTGGTTACCAGCATTTTCTCCTTTTTCCACAATGTTTTCAAAAGGCTTCTTTCTCAGCATCGTTAAAAGTCAGGATTGTGTAGTAAAGGGTTAAAACATTTTAGAGTCAATACCCCCAAAATCAAAATTGCAGCACACAATATGAAAAACACTGTGGCAAATGGAAAAATTGCTTGACAGAAGCAAAGTTTCTCCTTGATGCCACCAGGTCCTGCTACAACTAGCAATTTAACTGTTTTACCAAATGACAAAATTTTGGACTTTTCCAAATTCCAAGTATTTGTAGATGACACATCACATCTAGCACAATTGATGGAATCTGTCTTTGAAAAGATAGAAAACTGCTGAGTATCATCATTTTCTCCTTTTCCCACTATGTTTTCAAAAGTCCTCTTCCTTAGGGTCCTCAAAACAAAGGGTTATTGTCAGTTTACTTGTTCAAGATAATCAGATAACATGAATCCTTTTTTCTCTAAACCAGCTGACAAAGTTTTAGACTGGTCCAAATTGAAAACATTTGGAGACGACAGACTGAAATGGCTCACAAGAGGAGAACTGTACTTGAACATCAACCCCCACCCTGGTGATTCTTCTGTAATGGGTTAACCCTTTACCACACAATCCCGACTTTTAACGACCCTGAGAAAAAGGCCTTTTGAAAACATTGTAGGAAAAGCAGAAAATGCTGGTAACCAGCATTTTCTCCTTTTCCCACAATGTTTTCTACCATTCCCAAAACAAATTTCAATTTCTGAGTCACATTTGTCGTCTGGAAATGCTTTTAATTTGATCAAGCCTAAAACTTTGTCATTTGGTAACGAGTTAACTGTTTACCAACTGACAAAATCTGTGACCATTCCAATTTCAAAGCACTTACAGATGACAAATAAACCCTTAGGCTGCCAAGCGCCACTCAAGGACCTTTTCCTGACAGTGTAGATCAAGATCAGACTACACAGAATGTGCAGTCTGATCTTGGACCTACACTATCCGATAAGGAGATAACTTTCCCCTAAAAAATACCTTTGAAACAGCAAAATCTTGGATTTTACTGTCAGCTTGAGAGTTTGATTTCACTTAATTCAGCAGTGTAAGAATTACAGGTGGCTAAAATAGTGAAAAGTGCCTCGCAACAGAGCTGAAAATATGGGAAAAGCAGGAAATGATGGTTATCAGCATTTTCTACCTTTCTGACAATGTTTTCAAGAGGTTTCTTCCTTAGGGTCATCAAAACCCCCAGATATTTTTCGGTAAGCTAAGGGTTAAACAAAAACCTGACCCTCTGAAAATCTGATATCAGATAAAGAATTTGTGAAGCACAGAGAGACTGGGCTCCCAAAGTCTACCACTTTCAAGGATGACATGGTAAAAACTATCTGTACAGGTAACAACGATGTAACAAAGTTTAACACTTTCCCACACTCGCTCAGGTGTAACCCTGACAGGCATTACATGAGGTCATAATCTTGTGGTGGCCTCACTACTTCATTATCTTCCCTTCATATTTTCCCTGAACGGTGTTTAACCGTTTACCACACAATCCTGACTTGTAACGAACCTGAGAAAGAACGGTTTTGAAAACAGGGTGGGGAAAAGGAGTGAAATGCTGGTAACCAGCATTTTCTGTTTTTTTTCCCCCAATGTTTTCTACCCTTCCCAAAACATATTTTAACATGTAAGTCACATTTATTTTGTTGTTAGCAAATGCTTTCAATCTGGACAAATCTAACCCTAAAATTCTATTGTCTGGTAAAGAGTTAAATGACAAATGAATACAATAGCAGATTTTCTCTTTCCCCTATTTTTTTTAGCTTACCTGAGCACAAAGTGCTCAAGGTGAGCTTTTGTGGTCGTCCGATGTCCATCGTGTGTCGTCAACAGTTACCTTGTGGACACTCTAGATGCCACATTTCTCCCTCAATTGACCTGAAAATTGGTCAGAATGTTTGTCTTGATGAAATCTCGGATTTGGGTCACTACGGTCATAAACTAGGTCACTAGGTCAAATTAAAGAAATATCTTGTGGGCACTCTAGAGGCCACTTTTTTTGCTCAATTGACTTCAAAACTGGTCAGAATGTTTGCCTTAATTAAATCTCAGGTGAGTTTGAAATTGGGTCACCTTGGTTTATAAACAAGGTCACTCAGTCAAATTAAAGAAGTACATTGTAGACACTCTAGAGGCTACATTTCTTGCTCAATTGACCTGAAAATTGATCAGAATGTTTGTCTTGATGAAATCTCGGATTTGGGTCACAGGTCTACGGTCATAAACTAGGTCACTAGGTCAAATTAAAGAAATATCTTGTGGGCACTCTAGGGGCCACTTTTTTCGCTCAATTGACTTCAAAACTGGTCAGAATGTTTGCCGTAATTAAATCTCAGATGAGTTTGAAATTGGGTCACCTTGGTTTATAAACAAGGTCACTCAGTCAAATTAAAGAAGTACATTGTAGACAAACATTGTTTGTCTTGATAAAATCTCAGATGAGTTTGAATTCAGGTCACCTGGGCTCATAAACTAGGTCACTAGGTCAAATTAAAGAAATACCTTGTGGGCACATTTCTTACTCAGTTGACCTGAAAATTGGTCAGAATGTTTGTCTTGATAAAATCATGGACGAGTTTGAATTTGGGTCACCTAGGGTCATAAACTAGGTCACCAAGTCAAATTAACCCTTTCCCAAATGACAAATTTTGGACTGGTCCAAATTGAAAGAGTTTGCAGATGACAATTTTAAATTTGATGAAAATGGCAGAAAGGTCTCAGAAAGGGTAGAAAACACTGTGGGAAAAGGAAAAACTGCCATTACAAGCAATTTCTCCTTTTCCCACAGTGTTTTCAAAAGACTTGTACTGCAGACATGTGAAAACCAGGGCTTGTTCGGGAAAGGGTTAAAGAAATACATTGTGGGCACTCTAGAGGCCACATTTCTTTCTCAATTGACTTGAAAATTAGTCAGAATGTTTGTCTTGATGAAATCTCGAATGAGTTTGAATTTGGGTCACTTGGGGTCATAAATGAGTCACTAGGACAACTTAAAGAAATACCTTGTGGACGCTCTAGAGGCCACATTTCTTACTCAATTGACCTGAAAATTGGTCAGAATGTTTGTCTTGATGTAATCTCGAATGACTTTGAATTTGGGTCATAAACTGGGTCATTAGGTCTAATTAAAGAAATACCTTGTTGGCACTCTAGAGGCCACAATTTTTACTCAATTGACCTGAAAATTGGTCAGAATGTTTGTCTTGATGAAATCTTGGATGATTTCGCATTTGGGTCACTATGGTTATAAACTAGGTCACTAGGTCAAACTAAAGAAATATCTTGTGTGCACTCTAGCAGCCACAATTCTTGCTCAACTGACCTGAAAACTGGTCAGCGTGCTTGTCTTGATGATATCTCAGATGAGTTTAAAATTGGGTCACATAGGGTCATAAACAAGTTCACTGAGTCACATTGAAGAAATACCTTGTAGGCACTCTAGAGGCCACAATTCTAGCTAAATTGACCTGAAAATTGGTTTACATGTTTGACTTGATGATATCTCGGATCAATTAGAAATTGGGTCTCATAGGATCGTAAACTAGGTCACTAGGTCAAATCAAATAAATGTATTGGGGCATTCTAGAGGCCACAATTTTTGCTCAACTGACCAGAAAATTTGTTAGCATGTTTGACTTGATGATATCTTGAATGGGTTTGAAATTGGGTCACACAGTGTCATAATCTAGGTCACTAGGTCAAATTACAGAAATACCTTGTGGGCACTCTAGAGGCAGCAATTCTTGCCCAATTCACCTGAACCTTGGTTAACAAGTTTGTCTTGATATCTTTGATGAGTTTAAAATATGGTTACATAGGGTCATAAACTAGGTCACTAGGTCAAATTAACCCTTTCACAAACAAGCCCTGGTTTTCACGTGTCTGCAGTACTAGTCTTTTGAAAACACTGAGGGAAAAGGAGAAATTGCTCGTAACAAGCAATTTCTCCTTTTCCCACAGTGTTTTCTACCCTTTTTGAGACCTTTCTGCCATTTTCATCAAATTTAAAATTGCAATCTGCAAACTCTTTCAATTTGGACCAGTCCAAAATTTGTCGTTTGGGAAAGGGTTAAAGAAATACATTTTGGACACTCCAGAGGCCACATTTTCAGATCCAGTGACCTGACAATTGGTCAGAATGTTTGTCTTAACTCTACCAGACGACAAACTTTTAGACAGGTCCAAAATGAAAGCATATGCAGAAGACAAAATAAACGGGACTGAAAATCTGAAATTTGACATGGATAGAGAAGAAAACATTGTGGGAAAAGGAGAAAATGCTGGTTACCAGCATTTTCTCCTTTTCCCACAATGTTTTCAAAAGGCTTCTTCTACAGGGTTGTTAAAACCCATGATTGTGTGGGAAAGGGTTAATAACATCTCAGATTAGTTTTAAATTGGGTCATTATGACCCTGGAGTGAAATTTTGCCTATTGACTCAGGTGAGCGATCCAGGGCCATCATGGCCCTCTTGTTTAAAATCAATGTCAAAATAAGAAAAGTCATCTGGGAGTGGTTAATTGTTTATGTTTGAAAATATTGCAGCAAAAAGAGGAATCATTCATAATTTCTGGGCTGAATTTCACTGCTGTGATTTGTATATGTCAATTAACATTTCTTTCCTTTATTCAACTGTTAATCATTTCCTGGACAACTTAGAATGGATATTATTTTCCACCAGTAATAGTTACAATTTATCCAAGCAATTGCAGACTATGGTTGAGGCAAGTACTGAAGCCTTAACCCTTTCCCAAACGATAAATTTTAGACTGGTCCAAATTGAAAGAGTTTGCCGACGACAATTTTAAATTTGATGAAAATGACAGAAAGTCCACAAAAAGGGTAGAAAACACTGTGGGAAACGGAGAAATTGCTCGTTACGAGCAATTTCTTCTTTTCCCTTAGTGTTTTCAAAAGACTTGTACTGCAGACACGTGAAAACCAGGGCTTGTTTGGGAAAGGGTTAAAAGGACTTTAATGCTTTACCGCTGTTATTGCATAACAAGGGATATGTACATTTTAACCCTTAAAGTGCCTTTCACTACTGTAGTTGCCTTTGCAGCCTGTGTAGATAAAGATCAGACTGCACAAAAGATGCAGTCTGATCTCTGATCTACACTTCAGCTTTGCTAATTTACTACAGACAAAAAGCAGCCACGAAAATGCAATTTTTTTGGTCGTATTGTAGAGTGAAAATATCCATTCGGTTAATTTGGTGCTTAAGGGTTGAAATGACAATTTATTGGTTGGTTTGATAGCTTAGTTGGTAGGGTTGCTGACTAGTTTTGAAGGTCATGGGTTTAACCCTTTCCCAAACAAGCCCTGGTTTTCACGTGTCTGCATTACAAGTCTTTTGAAAACACTGTGGGAAAAGGAGAAATTGCTCGTAACGAGCAATTTCTCCTTTTCCCACAGTGTTTTCTACCCTTTTTGAGACCTTTCTGCCATTTTCATCAAATTTAAAATTGTCGTCTGCAAACTCTTTCAATTTGGACCAGTCCAAAATTTGTCGTCTGGTAAAGGGTTAAGTTCCACCAGAGGCAATTCATTTTTTCAGTATTTTTTCCCCACTGAATGTAAACAGTTATGTCTTGTAAGATTTTTCAATGACTCTTTAAATCCTGTTGTAACTGAATGCTCTTTTGCTACACTATATTTATTCTAAAAAATAGATTAACCCGCTACATTCTCTTTTTTGAGAATATGGTCAAGGGGCTTTGTGCATGCCAGCTTCTGGTACTTTTCCAACCTTTGTTGTATCCAAGCTGTATTGAGTATGGTGGAAATCTTGAGATACAATGGTACTAGGAGCATTGGTATCTGATTGATAGGCTGTTGATTTTGTTTCACAATTAAAGGACGCATACGTCTAAACTATTCAACTTCCTTTTTTTAAATATCCTGGTTGTAATTAAATGCAAACATGCATTTAGAATGTAATTATGTAATATTGAAAATGCTTTCACCCTATACCATCCTTTATCTAAAGCTATGTGTGCATTCAAGATAGTTTGGAGTTTAGAATCAACATTTTTGTATCCATGCTGAACAGAGCTCCAGATAGAAGGAGTGATTTTGATTTCAAAATTGAAAATATTAATCAATGTCGACTAAACCCTATGTTATGGGTACTTATTAGAATCGTCTCATCGAGACAATTCTGATGAGTACCCACAACATAGGGTTTGGAAGAGAAATAATGGATTTAGAATACTATCACTTCCTCTTATCTGGAGGTCTGCAAGCATTCATGTTTCAAAACTTGAAATATCCTGACAGTGTCTCTGCTAATTGGTAAATTTTTGGAGTTATCTGTGACTTGCTGTTTGGAATTTTGGGGTTCATTCAGAATTTTTATGTGTCATGGTCTTTAACTTTTCTTTTCATGTGTTGTTTGCCTTTGCCCCACTTTGTAGTGCCCCACTTTGTAGACGTTGCATAATGCTAAAAGTTTTATATGAAAGTGTGATATCAAGGTAAAAGTTGAAAACAATGACGTCATAGAAACTGTCATCTGTCATCCCAATTACTCTTGCAAGTTGGTGACCGTGACCGAGCAGGGTCTAAAATGCAGACAAAAAGTTTAGAACGGATTCCATACAGGAATACAGGTGAGACAACAGCGATGTCACACAGATTAATGTTGTGTTTTAGACTGATTCAGTGTACACCGTAACCTGGCAGCCTGTTATCAATCTTCGTATCAACGTCTATTGGACGTTTACAGGAGATACAACAGGTACCAGTTTACGTACACTGGAAACAATTCAGTGTTAGAAAGCGGGCTCGATATGACTCTGCAGTTATAAACTTGACAGTTTTGTAACATATATTAATTGAATTAATCTTCTATATTACTTTTTAGTTCTGATTTATGCTGCGTCAAGGGAGATGCAATGTATTAATTTTGTCACGTCAGGCTTTCAATTTTGCACATCAAAAACACAAAAATGCGGACTTTCTGAAACGCTGTCGTGATGATCCTTATTTTACGATAATATATTCCGAATTGTCAACTGCACACTTGTTACAGGAAATAATGAGATAACTCTTTTCCACACAATCCCGACTTTTAACAGCCTTGAGGAAGAAGCCTTTTGAAAACATTGTGGGAAAAGGAGAAAATGCTGGTAACCAGCATTTTCTCCTTTTCCCACAATATTTTCTACTCTATCAGTGACAAATTCCATCATTTGAGCTACATTTAAATTGTCGTCTGCAAATGCTTTCAATTTGGACCAGTCTACATTTTTGTCGTGTGGTCAACTCTTTACCACATGACAAATATGTACACCTGTCCAAACTGAAAACATTCACAGACGACAATTTCAGTGTAGCTCAAATGACAGAATTTGTATTTGATTGGGTAGAAAGCACTGCGGGACAAGGAGAAAATTCTGGTTACCAGCATTTTCTCCTTTTCCCACAATGTTTTCCAAAGGCTTCTTCCTCAAGGTCGTTGAAGCTGTGGATTGTGTGGTAAAGGGTTAACCCCCTGGGCACCGAATAAACCTAACATGCATTTTCAGTCTCGAATCATTGCTGCTTTTTTTCTCTAAACAAAGCTAACAGTGTAGATCAAGTATCAGAATGCACATTTTGTGCAGTCTGATCTTTGCCTACACTGCCCATAAAGTCAACCATGGTTATGAAAGGTGCTTTTGAGATAGGATAAATGTTCCTTGTCAAAAACTGCATAATCTCTATGAGGCAATTCGTTATTCTTCAAGACATTTTTACCCATTTCTACATAACTAGAACTTTTCAAACCCTTTCATAATAAGCTTTTCAGCACACTGTCAAGAAGAGAGCAATTTCTCACAACCAGCAACTGCTCCTTATCCTACTCTGTTTCCCATATCATTTAAACTTGTCAAAATTTTAGGCCTGTCCAAACCCAAAGCATTTGCAAATGACAAATGTGGCTCAAGTTGTGGAATTACTCTAGTGATAGGGTAGAAAACATTGTGGAAAAAGGAGAAAATGCTGGTTACCAGCATTTACTCCTTTTCCCACAACGTTTTTAAAGGTCCTCTTTCTCACGATTGTTAAAAGTTAATAAAGATACTGTCCTTTCCTTCAAATGCAACCCCCAAGGTATAAAATGCACATAATTTTCAAAAGTCTAAACTTATTCTGAGCAGAAATGGGTGGAAGAGCTGTTGAGCACCAGTCTCTAGGCTCACAGGTACTGAGTGTGTACCCGATGATGAACCAAGGTCAACCTTCAGAGATATCCACACCATGGCTGGTGTGGTGGTTTTCTTTCCAGGTAGCAACTGCCGGAACTGATAGTTCCAAGTTGTAAGAGTCAAGCCCTGGTAGCTCAGTCAGTAGCGTACAGGACTGGAGAACAGTTGGTCAATGGTTCGGATCCCTGGCTCAGCCAATTTCATCCTGAGGCTTGATGATAGTCCTCGTGACAGGATTCATTCTTCTCTCACCATTTGTGAACTGTTTCGACAATGGTTTTGTGGAAAGCAGCCAGCGGCTTGGGAAGAATTTAGTGCAAGTTACTGGTAAAAGAAACTCCAGAAAAGCATGGATAGGTGAACTGGCCACCACAATATAACTGAAATAATATTGAACAAGAGGGCCATGATGGCCCTGTATCGCTCCACTGGCTTATAAACCACGAAGAAAAGTCTTCACTATATAAGCCCTTATAAAACTTTGACCTCATGGCTACAGTCTGACTAAATGGGGAATATTGTATTAGAAGAATAACATGCCAAATGTGGGAGTTCTTGGCCTTATGGCTGGTAACAAGATGGTTTCTGAACTTTTCACTCCATAAACCCATGTAAAACTTGTGATCCCTGGTGCAGGGCCAAACTTGATCCTAGAGCTGTAACTTGGGCCCTCTTTGTAACTGTCCACTAAATAATGCTATAATTATATGCAAAATTTGGTAGCCTAAGCCTTATGGCTATGTACACCAAGATTTAAAAGTTTTCCCTATGTAAGCCTATGTAAATCTTGTGAACCCCCCCCTCCAAGTATGAGGCCAAATTGACCCCAGGACTATACTTTGGACACTTTTGGTAGACTCCAACTAGATCAAGCTAAGTGCCAAATTTGGTAGCTCTAGGCCTTATGGTTTCAGACAAGAAGATATTTAAAGTTTTCTCTATATAAGCCTATGTATAAAACTTGTGACCCCTGGGGAAGAGCCAATTTTGACCCCAGGGCTATAATTTCAAGAAACATGATAGAGGTCTACTACATAAAGCTACATGCCAAATTTGGTAGCCCTATGCCTTATGGTTTCAGACAAGAAGATTTTTAAAGTTTTCTCTATATAAGCCTATGTAAAACTTGTGACCCCTGGAGAAGAGCCAATTTGACCCCAGGGCTATAATTTCAAGAAACATGATAGAGGTCTACTACATAAAGCTACATGCCAAATTTGGTAGCCCTATGCCTTATGGTTTCAGACAAGAAGATTTTTAAAGTTTTCTCTATATAAGCCTATGTAAAACTTGTGACCCCTGGGGCAGAGCCAATTTTGACCCCAGGGCTATAATTTGAAGAAAATTGATAGAGGTCTACTACATAAAGCTACATGCCAAATTTGGTAGCCCTATGCCTTATAGTTTCAGACAAGAAGATTTTTAAAGATTTCCAATATTTTTCAGTTTTGTTGCCATGGCAACCAGAGTTTTTGAAGGAATCAAATTCTTTCAAGAAACTCTGAAGAGGACCATGTCAGGATCATTTCTGTGAAGTTTCGTGAAAATCGGATGGGTAGTTTCAGAGAAGAAGATGTTTGAAATAAAAGTTAACGCACGGACGGACGGACGGACGACCGGACGGACGGACGGACGCACGACGGACACCGGGCCATGACATAAGCCCGCTGGCCTTCGGCCAGTGGAGCTAAAAAAGTGTTAAATACCATACAAAAACAATCAACTAAGTTGTAAGAACTTGCCTCATGGTTCATCTAAGATTTAAAGCTTTACACTGCAAACCCTGAGTTTAAGAACCCTGAGAAAAAGAACATTTGAAAGCATTATGGGAAAAGGAGAAAATACCAGGAATCAGCATTTTCTCCTTTTCCCACAATGTTTTCTATACCCTTTCGAAGACAAATACCACTTCCCAAGCCACACTGTTGTCTGCAAATGCATTCAAAATGGACTGGTCTAAAATCTCGTCATTTGGTAAACTAGAAATCCTGTAAACTTTCAAAAATGCAATGAATGGTGTTACTCAAATATCTTTTGTCTCCATGATGATACAAAGAGAAAAAAAAAATGCTAAAAAGCCTATTGATACTAGTATTCAGAAGTGTTCATCTGACAAGCAATCTGAATCATAATTGCCCTATCACTATTTAACCCTTTACTGCACAATGCCGCCTTTTAACGCCCCTGGGAAAGAAGCCTTTTGAAAACATTGTGGGAAAAGGAGAAAATGCTGGTAACCAGCATTTTCTCCTTTTCCCACAATGTTTTCTACCCTATCAAAGAAAATTTGCACCATTTAAGCCACGTTGAAAATGTTGTCTGGAAATGCTTTCAATTTAGACAAGGCTAAAATTTTGTCGTCTGGTAAAGGGTTAATGCTTTATCAGACAACAAAATTTTATACTTGTCTAAATTGTAAGCATTAAAATTGCAAATGACAAATTAAATGTTGCTCAAGCAATGAATCTGTCCTAAAAAGGTTGGGAATCACTGTGGGAAAAGAAGAAAATGATGAATACTAGAATTTTCTGCTTCTCACACAATATTTGCAAAAGCTGTCTATCTGAGGATTGTAATAACAAGAGATTGCTTGATAATGAGTTATTTCAGAAGTACCACAAATGTTACAGATCACACCTATACCTAAAAGTTATATTTAACCCTTTACCAGACGACAGAATTTTAACCTTGTCCAAA
Organism: Tridacna gigas; assembly: GCA_945859785.2. NCBI lineage: Eukaryota > Metazoa > Mollusca > Bivalvia > Cardiida > Cardiidae > Tridacna > Tridacna gigas. Next base: position 7,875,774 of record OX244029.2, on the reverse strand, counting down.
TTGAAAGCATTTGCAGACGACAATTTCGATGTGGTTCAAATGGTGCAACTTTTCTTAGACAGGGTAGAAAACATGGTGGGAAAAGGAGAAAATGCTGGTTACCAGCATTTTCTCCTTTTCCCACAATGTTTTCAAAAGGCTTCTTTCCCAGGGGCATCAAAAGGCGGCATTGTACGGTAAAGGGTTAAAGAAAAGAAAAATGCAGGGTTTTTTTTAAAGTATAGAAAACAATGTGGGAAAAGGAGCAATTGGTCACTTTAAGCAATTGCTCCTTTTTTCCACAATGTGGTCTAAAGTTGCCTACAGCATGAAATTTAAAGTCATAAGGTAATGGGGTTAAAAACAACATTAACCCTTAAAGCGCCTTTCACGACAATAGTTGCCTTTGCGGCCAGTGTAGATCAAAAATCAGGCTGCTTTGATCTACACCGTCCGCTTTGTTGAAACAATGTAGACAAAAGCAACCATGAATTTGTAATTATTTGAGTTGTGTTTCTAGTCTGAAACAGTCTGATAGGTTTATTCGGCACTCTAAGGGTTAAGATAGAGGGAAAAAACTCTTATGGTTTTACAACCTTATAGTAAAACTCCCAATGTGCCATTTTCATTCGGCCATCATTGAGGTAATAGCCAATAAATCAAGTATTACCTCATGTCATAATTCAATAAAAAAAATCATGGGAAAAACACTTAAATTCCCACCATTATCACCAAATTTGATGGGAAAATAGTAGGAAATATTAAATATACATATGCTCGTTAAATGACCCAAGACTTCATGAGGGCACTTTACTCTTTAACTCTTTATGAAATGACAAAATTATAGACTGGTCCAAATTGAAAGCATTTGCAGACGAGATGTCAAACATAGCACAAATAATGAAATCTGTTTTTGAAAGAGTAAAAAAAACATTATGGGAAAAGGAGAAACTGTTGGTTACCAGCATTTTGTCCTTTTCTCCCCAAGTTTTCCAAGGACTTTTTCTTCCAGGTCTTTCCACCTCAGAATTGTGTGGTAAAGGATTAACAGAATGACAAAGATTTGACTGTTGTCTGTATTGAAAGCATAATTATTGCATAAAATGTATGTTTTCGGGCCGTTATAAGCATGTATTAATGGGGAAAAAAAGACGTTAAAGAGAGAAAACATGTATTAATCAGTAAAATCACGCTCCGTTAACGCCCGCCTTTGTACTTTCAATATCTTCGATCCGAGCCTACCTTGTAAACAATGCATTCTGAACATTTGTTCTTGTCATACACCCCAGACTCCAACCAACAAAGCTGTAGGAACTTGTACCATATTAGATCCTCATCATGGCTTGTCTGTGATGATTTTAGTACAACACAAACGAAATCTCTTATGCAGTATCTAAGTATTCGGTTCCAACCAGTATAAGTCTGGTACATTTGAAGTCCTTTTCTTTCCATTTCTATGGAAATATATTTTGATTTTGTCAAAAATAAATTCATTTTATGCAATAATAGCATTAATTCATGTTTCTTCGGTCGTTTACATTCGCGGAGGCCCTCAAAATGGCTAAACGCCCTCGTGCTTCGAACTCGGGTGTTAAACCATTTTTCGGGCCTCTGCGAATGTTAACAACCTAAAAAACGTGAATTAACCCTATATTAAGGTGTGGATGACAAATCAAGCATGGCTCAAATGATAGAACTTCCCCTTGAAAAGAAAGAAAATCCTTTCTCAACATGTTTTCAATAGCCGTCTTTCAGAGGTTATTTGAACACAGGATTGTTTGATAAAGGGTTGACTTTTTCTGAGCCAAATTCAGTTGACTTGATTGTGATTTACAAAACTCTGCAAGGATAAAAGTTTTTTTTTTTCCACGTTGTAGTATTACATGCAGCTTAACCCTTTACCACACAATCCCGACTTTTAACAACCCTGAGAAAGAGGCCTTTTGAAAACATTGTAGGAAAAGGAGAAAATGCTGGTAACCAGCATTTTCTCCTTTTCCCACAATGTTTTCTACCTTTCCCAAAACAAATTCCAATTTTTGAGTCACATTTAATTTGTAGTCTGCAATCGCTTTCAATTTGGACCAGTCTAAAATTTTGTTGTTTGGTAAAGAGTTAATCTTGATTGATCTGCATTGTTTGCAAATTCTAGCTACTATTTAATGAGACATTCAGTACACAAATAGTTTAGAAGATATTGTTGCAGACAGTGAAATCAATAAAACTCACCAAAACCAAATGTTCTTTTTGTCAGATAGTCTGTAAAATCATTCATTGTCTCATGCTCTTGGCATTTTCCATGTTCATACATAATGATCACTTTAGAGCCAAACTGGGGAAAAAGGAAAAAACAATATGTGTACATATGAGTAACTTCATAGAAGACAGACAAGAAGATGGACAAGAAGTAATATTATTGTAGCAAATGGAGAAATTTGCCTATATAAGGTCAAGATGCTTTTTTATCATGTTCAATACTGTAGTAAAGCCATCTGTTACATCTATAAAATTTGTGTGAACATAATATTATGAATATTTGTATAGGATTCTGCATTATATTGCAGAATAGCATATACAGAGAAAATGTCTTAACCCTTCAAGGGCATTTCACAACTAAAGCAGCCCTTGCAGCTAGTGTAGAAATCAAGATCAGACTGCACAAAACCTGCAGTCTGATCTCTGATCTACACTGTCTGCTTTGCCGAGACATTCTGGAAACGAGCAACCTTGCAACTGCAATTATATGGGTCTTATTTCTAGATTGAAAACGTCCCCAGGGTTTATTCCACACTCTGAGGGTTAAAGTAAAGAAAGCTAACCCTTTACTTTACAATCCAGAATTTTAAGGACCCTTAAGAAAAAAACTTTTGAAAACATTGTGTGAAAAAGAGAAAATTCTGGGGACCAGCATTTCCTCCCTTGTTCAAAATGTTTTCTATGCTTTTACGGACAAATTTTATGTTTTGAATGACATTTCATTGCTATCTGCAAAAGCTTTCAATTTGGACATTGATTCACGAGCGCCATTCCCTGTATCATTTCATTTTACTCTGCATTGCAACAAATTTTAAAAATCTCAAACCTGAAGAATATGCCATGAGAGCATAGCAGGATTCATCTGTTGGCACCCTACAGAGACTTGTGGTAATTACTGACAATGCACAATTTTAGATGGTCATTTTGGCCAAAAATTGAAAATAAAAGTACTGAAAGTACTGACAGACTAGCGAATTTGATTGATTGATTGATTGTTTGTATGGTGTTTAACCCTGTTTTCAACATTATTTCAGTTATGTAGCAGTGAACAGTGCACATATCCATGCTTTCCTGGAGTTTCTTTTACCAGTACTCCACATTATATTCTTTCCAAGCCACTGGCTGCTTTCCCACATTTATATTATACCGGTAAACATCCTCGAAACGTGAGAGAGAAATGAATCCTGTCACAATGACTATCATCAATCCTCGGAAAGAAATTTGCCAAGTCAGAGATCGAACCAGCGACCTCCTGTTCCCAAGTCCTGTACACTACCGATTGAGCTGCTGGGGCTATGCGTGCTATTGGTTAACTGTAATCCAGTTTAACCCTTAACCTGCTAAAAATGTTAAACGAAACTTTCAAGCCGATGGTAAAAACCTAAATATTGCTATTTCAAATTTACATTTTGGAGAAAATAATGTATCTTCTTATTGGACAATGTAGATCCAAGATCAGACTGCATGCTCTGCGCAGCCTGATCTTAATCCACACCATCTGCAAAACGTCATTGAGTCGCGGTAGTGCTGGTAAAAGAAACTCCAGGAAAGCATGGATACGTGCTCTGGCCGCCGCAATATCACTGAAATAATGTTGAAAATGGCGTTAAAAACCATGCAATCAATTAGTCAATATCCAATAGCACAAGATGTAGTTAACTATTTAACTCTCTTTACAAAACATAAAATTTTATGCCAGTCCAAATTCAAAGCTGTTGCAGACCATACATTAAAAGTGGCTGAACTGATGAAACCTGATTCCAAAAGGGTAGAAAACAAGGTGGGAAAAGGAAAAAATGCATGAGTGAAAGTTTTCCGGCATATGCCGGATTTTCCGGCTTTTCAGTGCCAGAAAGGACCATTTTTCTGAATCGCAAAAATTCGTTGAGAAAATTTTAGAGGGGGTGTAGGGGCTAAGGGGTCATGACAAAGTTTCGCCAACGTGATAAATTCCACAGATTGAGAAAGCCTGAAACCATTTTGCTTTTACTCGTTCTCGCTAATTTTGCATGGTAATCCAGATGACTGCCGATTAGTTATACATTGGTGTTAAGTTTTGACCCCGACTGAGGTCAGCTCCCATAACTCAACAGTGTTTTCGTAAGGTCGCATTCGATTGGTTTCCGCACATTTGTAACATCCAATCAAATTGTTCCTTTTATAATGCGATAGACAGTTGTTTAAAAATGGCGATGGTAGAGATAATTCTATTTCGCTACTGGTTACGAAGTTAACATACGTTAAAATGAAGTTTCTTCCACCGGGATATAATACAAAAGAAGTCTTCTAAAAGCAAGTAGCGATGGGAATGGCTATCAGAGCTTGATACCCATAGTAGCAAGTGGGGTAACTGGCTTCGTAAACATGATGTTGCCGGCATTGCGTTTTGCGAGTGTTGCAGTAAAAGGATTAAGTGTGGATCGAGTGGAAAGAAGGCAGTGAAATAGCATTCGGACGACCCTAATAATAAAAAGATTATGAAAACTGTCATAACAAATGAGGTAGGAGATTCAATCAATTTGCTATGAGAAAAATATTTTTCATGCAACTAAATGTTCTCATTAACCTCTAGGAGAAGCTTTAATTACGCATAAAAAAACCACTAAAACTCAGGAGCTTCCGGGGGCCTCTGGCCCCCCGGTCCCCTGGCCAGGGCGTTGCCCTGGGCCCACCAGGGGCCCTAGCGACCCCCAGGCCCCCAGCATTAAGTTCAGGCTTTTCAGGATTTTCAACTTTCACCCATGAAAATGATGGTTACCAGCATTTCTTTTTCCCCGCAATGTTTTCAAAGGGATTTTCCCCAGTATCGTTAAAACTTGGATTGTTTGGTAAAGGGTTAATATTCAAGACTAGAATAACAGTTTAACATAACATTATAACTGTACACAATGATCTAAATAATGAATGATTGAAGGAATGACAAGAGTTCCTTGTCCAGTGAGGGTTAATGTAACTGGGATTTGCTACAAGTTACCTAGGTGTATCTATTAATAGAATCATTCATAATGTTGCAGTGGTGTAGGAAAAAGTGATTCTCTGCTGTGCATGGGTCACTTAATTTACATATAAGCAAAGATCTTGTACCTTGTAAATGATGTCTTGTTCAGTTTATTACATTGTAAGACAACATGTTCAAATTGGAGTGGTAGAGATTTAGTGGTTTTTGTCAAAATTGTCATAATATAAAAGAATTAAGATTTATAACAGAAAAAGGTATTTTTCTGTGAGGCAGTATTTGGCAACTGTGGGGTTTTTTGTTTACTTTGACTCTAGGTCAGACTTGATGCCTATAGACTAGCTTCGCTAGTCTAAAAATATTGGATCATCACATGGCCCATGCTCTGCCACTGCAAGGTTGCCACAGTGCCGGTGCAATTTCTGTGAGGAGACTGCACAATGACTGCATGATTTCCTTACCACTCTGTATGACAGCCGTACAGCTTTGCCCCTATTTATGTTGCCAAAAGATAGCACAAGAAATAGCATGATGCTTGTAAGCAATATAAACATACATCATTGCAAGTAGCCACCTACAATCCCTGTAAAATCAGAAAATGCAGACATATACATCATAATTACGGCACCCATGGCAAATGTTACCCAGGCATAAGAGTCATGCTCTGTGAAAAGGAGGTTTGATGCATCTGCTAAACGTGTCAACCAATGTCAGTCTGCACAATCTACACGGACAGACGTGGGCTGAAACTTTTTGTTATTGGTAAAATTTCCGTATGGCAAATGACCATTCTACCATTTTCATACCTCAGGATTCAGGGTGTTTTAGACAAATTGCAAGCACACCATGGGACAACTGGCTTGGTAGAATGAATTATGACGAGGCATTACACCCTTTACCGCACAATTCCGACTTTTAACCCTTTCCCAAAGGACAAAATTTGGACTAGTCCAAATTGAAAGAGCTTGCAGACGACAATATTAAATTTGATGAAAATGGTAGAAAGTTCTCAATAAGGGTAGAAAACACTATGGGAAAAGGAGAAATAGCTCGTTATGAGCAATTTCTCCTTTTCCCACAGTGTTTTCAAAGGACTTGTGCTGCAGACACGTGAAAACCAGGGCTTGTTTGGGAAAGGGTTAATGACCCTGAGATAGAAAGCTTTCAAAAACATTGTGGGGACAGGAGAAAATGCTGGTAACCAGCATTTTCTCCTTTTCCCACAATGTTTTCTACTCTTCCCAAACCAAATTTCAATTTTTGAGTCACATTTCTTTTGTCGTCTGCAACTGCTTTGAATCTGGGCTGTTAAAAAATGTCGTCATTTGGTAAAGAGTTAAACCCCCTTTTCCAAGAGTGTCGCTTAACACTATTTTTGCAATTTCTATGCCAGCCCAGGTAGCTCAGTGGTCAGGGTACCTGACTTGTGACCTGTTGGTTGCGAGTTTGATACCCAGTTGAGGCAAACTTTCTTTCCAGCAATTTTTTGCCTCTCACCTCTGATGCATGTGAGAAAAGTAGTCAGTGGCTTTGGATAGAAAGTTGTGTCAGCACTGGTGTGAGAAAGCCAGGAAACACAAGGGTGCATCACTGACTGCCATGATTATGACCTGAGCTGTTAAAATGGCATTAAACTCCAATACAAATCAAAGCAATACAATTTCTCTGTCTTACAGAAGACCCACTTTCTTAGAGCACTGTGGCTTTTGAGGAATTGGTTGTCTCCACTTATCACAATTTTGTTTTACATTTATTCATGTATCAAAATTTGTTTCTGTTAATTTTTCCTATTTTAAGCCTTTACCACACAATCCCTAGTTTTGAATGCACATGAGAAAGAAGACTTTTGTAAACATTGAGGAAAAAGGAGAAAATGCTGGTAACCAGCATTTTCCTTTTTCCCACAATGTTTTCCACCTATTCAAAGATAAATACATGTACTATCATTTGAAAAACGTTTGAATTGTGGCCTGTACGCTCTTTTAACCTTTCATCGTGCAATGCCACCTTTTAACCACCCTGAGAAAGAAACCTTTTGAAAACATTGTCGGAAAAGGAGAAATTGCTGCTAACCAGCATAAATTTTTCTCCTTTTCCCACAATTTTTCAACCCTATCAAAGAAAAACTGCACCATTTGAGCCACATTGAAATTGTCGTCTGCAAATGCTCTCAATTCGGACAAGGCTAAAGCTTTGTTGTCTGGTAACGGGTTAATGTGGACGAGACTAAAATTTTGCCAAGTTTTGGCAGAGTTAAAATGATGTTTTCAGAATTTTCTGCCAAAAATTTGTCTAGCGATGTACTGAGCTAGTCAACAAAATTTTGTAACAAACTGATATAGACCTAGTAGTGAGTTTCGAGTCAGGTATAATAGAAAAGGGTTGATAAAGTCAAGTGTCATTTATTTTGTAAAATGATTTTTGTCAGGTGACACAAGTACTTTATTTTACCTATACTCTTTCCAATCCTTCAGGGAAAGTAAAACTTGTTAAAATCATATTTTTCCTATTCTCCCGATATTCAATTTTGTTGAATGTGCCTTCCAAAACGGTACACCACTGCAATAGAAAAGTTGATTTTTAAAGAATAAAAGCCTTTAAACTTCAATTTCTTCATGTTTCCATTTAAAAAGACAAGTTGCATGAAGATTAAACTGTATGACAGTTTAGCAAAGGGTTAGGGCTGCTCAAACCGTGAGAAAATATTACATCATTTTGATGAACAGTTGAACATTTTCCTACAGCCAATTTGTAAGATGTTATGCTTGAATATGCTTATTTCTCATGATTGGGTGAGTCTTGCACAGTCAGGGCATGGCTGCCTGTATGCAAAAATGCAGTTGCATACACTTTGCACAAAATAAACAAAGAAAAGAAAGACAATGTTCTAAAATAGTCATCAGAGGTCCACAAATAGCTTCTAGAATTCAAAAATTTTCTGGGAAATCTCCCTTTTTGGCACTTATCACCAAACACTTCAAGACAAACATTCTGATCAATTTTCATGAGTCTTGAATTGAAAATGTGGCCCCTAGAGCATACACAAGGTTTTTGAACAATGTGACCCAGTGATCTAGTGATCCACTTTCAGACTCGTCCAAGATATCATCAAGGCAAACATTCTGTGACGATTTTAGGTTCGATATCCAGACTACTTGAAAGCATTTTTTACTTTACCCATAGAAAAGTACACAATCAGCGTGACGCTCTAAAACAAGGTATGTAAAAGCATCGAAAACTTGTTGATAGTCCAAGATTATTTGTATGAATTAACAATTCCGTATCCCTTGAATATTTCCAGACATTTAGTTAATTTTGATCTGTAATTTCTATCGAGAAATCGCCGTAGAAACAGTGTTCATGCAAGCGCTTGATTCCCTATTTGTAAGCGTTGTAAAGACCGGTAACTTTGCACTCGTTATAAACCGGGTACCATCGGTACAATCCGAAGGCCGGACCCAAGCCAAGTAGTATAAAAGGCGAGAATTTTGGTGAAATCATTCAGTCTTTTTTTCGCTGCAAGAGAGACAGGTCGCTTAACAGTGGATAAATAGTTGTTAAATATTTAGAATTGCTGTGCAATTTGACGTCTTAGTAAGGTGACAGAGAGCCAAAAAGTGGATACTGGTGTCTATCCTAGTAAGTTCTCTAGTCGCTCGAACCGCGACAATAGACCAGCATATTCTAATTACATAAGCTAGGCACTGTTGATAAGCTATCACGGATAGTAGTATAGTACACTGGCAATCGTTGATAGGACCAACGAACGATAGCTGAGCAACGTAGGTTCAGCTAGGCAGTTGGTAGGCATTTATTGCGAAGCTGAGCGGAATAAGGTTCAGCTTGGTTTAGGTTTACCAAAGATCGCCGAGAGATTGGCTTGGGCTCATAGGGTTTGGATGAGCGACTAGTCAAAGCTACATCACGGAGATTAGCTTGGCTGTGTACATAGATTGTTATAACCTTTTTGTCGTGTAAATAGTTGTTTAACCTAGGCAAAGTAGCCCCTCCATGTTAAGATGTAAATATTCGTAGTTTTACTGTTGACTTTGATTTGATTTCATTACGCTCTACCGAAAACACGTTACATATTTTTGGCGCCCAACGGGGGACTATTCAATCTATTACTTTAATTAATAGACTTACCCACCTGTATAGAAAAACTGCTCGCATGATGGCAGACGGTAGTTATGTGGACCTAGACAGCCTGTATCGAGAGGTTGAAGAATTAAGAAGACAGAATTCGATTCTGAAAATGGAGAGAGAAATTTCCGATTTTAAGCGAGAGCTGGACGAATATCCGGATCAGAAACGTTCTTCAACGCCAGTACCTATCAAGCCAGAGCCTATCAGTGGTTCAAAGCCTTTAAGGCTAAATATACCACCTGGAAGGGTTGAGCCAGGTTGCAGACCATCGACAAGCAGAGTTGATGACACTTTGCCAGAAAATCATGATCAACCATTCAAGTTTGTTACACAACGGAGCAAGAAACAACCTAAGCCTAGCAACTCCCCGAAGAGTGTAGCCATGAAACCAGCTACTTTTGATGGGACCGGAGCATGGTTGGACTATAAAGCGCATTTTGATGCATGTGCTGAGCTGAACGGCTGGACAGATGAACAGAAGGGCTTGTATCTCTCTGTTTCGCTAAGAGGGCAGGCTCAAGGTGTCTTTGGTAATCTTGGTCCCGGGAAACATGATTATCACGATCTCGTGATTGCCCTTGAAGAAAGATTCGCTCAGTTCAACTCGGGGAACGTCGACAAAAGGCATCAGAGTCCATAGCTGAACTAGGCCAAGACATATGACGTTTAACTAATTTAGCCTATCCCAGAGCACCCAGTGATGTCAGAGAAACACTGGCGATGGAGCAGTTCGTAGACTCTCTAGTCAACTCAGACATGCGTCTGAAAATTAAACAGGCACGACCTGTTGATCTAAACGATCCGGTTAGGCATGCCGTTGAGCTAGAAGCTTTCTACCGTGCTGAAAGCAAACATCTGGGACAGGGCTATATCAAGGCAGCAACCATAAATGCTCATGATGAGTCTTCGAAAGATCCTGAGTGGAAAGAGGCGTTTTCAACGCTCCAGAAGTCTGTCAATGACATGGTTCAGACCATGAATAAATTAATGACTCAGCAACACTCCAACCAAAACAAAAACCAGACAGATCGTCGCAACGACGACAAGAATAAATCAAATTATAACAATCAGAATAACAGACCAGTACGCAAGTGTTATATCTGTGGTTCAGAAAAACACTTGAAGAGAAGGTGTCCAAAACAAGGCAAAGATGGTGACCAAAGGAACAATTCAACCAATAATGAAAATAATGAGAAAGCTGCTGTGAACGTCAGTGGTAGTCACCATGCTGATCTTTTCATACAAGCTAAGCTTGAAGGCTTAAATCTGGATTGTCTCATTGATACCGGAGCGACTCTAACCCTGGTCTCAAGGCAAATTTGGGACAAGATCACACACTCAAGTGAGTTGCAAGCGTTTGACAGGGAAATCATATCAGTGAGTGGGAACGTTTTGAAACACTTGGCAAAACGAAGATGTCCCTAGGGATCCATGGCATTACCAGTACAATGGAGGTAGTTGTAGCCAAGATGGATGTGGACGCAATCTTGGGTCTTGACTTCATGATAGCACAATCTGTGCAGGTAGATCTTGAGACGATGACTTTGCGGGTCAAAGGCAAGTCATGTCCATTAATTGAGACCAGAAAAATAGGCTGCTTTAGGGTAGTAGTGGCCGAGCAAGTTCCCATTCCTGGTAGATCAGAGGTGATTTTGAGAGGCAAACTCGTAGATTGGGATAAGCAGGAAGGAAAAGTTGGCATGTTGGAAACTTCACACTCAAATAGGGGCATGGTTGCTAGAACACTTGTTCAAGCTGGAGACTATGTCCCAATTAGATATGCCAATTTCTCAAATGAATCTAAGACAATATATCCAGGGACAAACATAGCCACGTTTAGCCCTGTTCGTGTGATTAAGACCATTGACAAGTCTCATGACGAGACATATAAGCAGGTCCCCAAGCATCTGCAAGATCTTTATGAAAGATCAACTGATGGGATGTCATCTGCTCAGAAGAAGCAGGTGGCTAAGCTATTGTCAAAATACGGAGAAACCTTCTCTAAATCAGATACTGATCTGGGAAGGACTGGTATCATAGAGCACAAAATTCCTACTGGAAATGCATCAGCTATAAAACAGCCAATGCGAAGAGTGCCAGTGCATTTGCAAGGAGAAGTTGACAAGCAAATTGATGATATGCTCGAGAATGGTATCATCCAACCATCAACTAGTCCTTGGGCGAGTGGAATTGTTCTTGTCAAGAAGAAAGACGGGACTAGACGTTTTTGTGTAGACTACAGGCGTCTTAATGATGCAACGATAAAGGACGCTTACCCACTGCCAAGAATTGATGAGTCACTTGACCAACTTGCTGGCTCAAAATGGTTTTCATGTCTTAAGTTCGGGATACTGGCAAGTTGAGGTTGATGCAGAGGACAAAGCAAAGACTGCTTTTGTGACAAGACGAGGCTTGTTTGAATTCAACGTAATGGCATTTGGTCTTTGTAATGCTCCTGCCACATTCGAAAGACTTATGGAGACCGTTTTGTCAGGCCTACACTGGCAAATTTGCCTTATATATCTAGATGATATAATCGTCTATGGAAAAAGCTTCGAAGAAATGATCGACAATCTTGATCAGGTCCTTCGAAGATTTGCTGATGCTGGTCTGAAGTTAAAACCCAGGAAGTGCCAGTTGTTCAAGAAAGAAGTTGAATTTCTTGGTCATATCATAAATGAGTCAGGAGTAAGCACTGATCCCGGCAAGATAGACTGTATAAAACAGTGGCCAGAGCCGAGCAATGTAAAGGAAATTCGCTCTTTTCTCGGCCTCTGTAGTTACTATCGACGTTTCATACCCGACTATTCTCATGTAGCCAAACCACTTACGAGGCTGACAGAGAAGAATAAAAGTTTTGATTGGACTGATGAATGCCAACATGCGTTCGACTGTCTCAAGAAGTTATTAATGGCCACACCTGTTCTAGCTCATCCAGATTTTACCAAGACTTTCATTTTGGACACTGACGCCAGTGATAATGCTATTGGAGCAGTGTTATCACAGAAGTTTGGTAAAACTGAAAGGGTTGTAGCGTATGCCAGTCGGACTCTGACCAAGTCCGAAAGAAAGTATTGCGTCACAAGGAAGGAGTTGCTGGCACTTGTGAATTTTGTCAAGTACTTCCAACATTATCTTTACGGACGAAAATTCATTGCAAGAACCGACCACAGCTCATTACGATGGATTCTCAATTTTAAGAACCCAGAAGGGCAAGTCGCTCGATGGCTTGAAGTACTTTCAACATTTCCAATGGAAATAGAACATAGACCAGGTAGACTTCACGGAAATGCAGATGGTCTGAGTCGAATACCATGCAGACAATGTGAGGCTATGTCAAAGAAGTATGGTAGTGACGAACCGAGTACTGATACCCACCAGTGCCTTCAAGTTACAACACAGGCAGAACAACACACTGACCAATTTGATATAGCCAGTCTGCAGGCCAGGGATGAGGAGTTAACAGAAATTCGTTCATGGGTAAACAACAAGGAAAGGCCAATTTTTAAAGACATAGCTGCTCGTGGCTACTCAATCAAAGCACTATGGAATCAATTCCAAAGGCTTGAGGTACACCACGATGTCTTAGTCAGGCGCTTTGATAACTTCTCTGATGGTACAACAATCTATCAGGCACTAGTGCCAAGCAAAAGTAGAAGAGATGTACTGCAGTTTTGTCATGATACCAAGACTGCTGGCCACCTTGGAATAAAGAAAACCCTAAGCAGAATTAGGCAGAGATTCTATTGGCCAGGACTACGAACGGATGTACAAAGTTACATAGCTGGTTGTGAAGCATGTGTTAAGAGAAAAGAACCAAATCCAACAAAAAGGGCCCCAATGGGTATTGTTAGGAGTGGATACCCAATGGAAAGAATTGCAATAGACATACTAGGTGAATTACCGTTAACAGGAAATGGCAACAAATACATCTTGGTCATATCAGATTATTTTACCAAGTGGACTGAGGCCCTTCCGATGCCAAATATGGAGGCCTGTACTGTTGCAAATCTTTTGGTGAATGAGGTATTAACACGATTTGGTATACCGCGAAAAATTCACTCCGATCAAGGCCGACAATTCGAAAGCAATCTTTTTCAAGAGATGTGCAAACTTTCAGATATTGATAAAACGAGAACGACCCCCTACCATCCTCAGAGTGATGGTATGGTTGAAAGGTTCAACCGAACGTTGGTAACTATGCTCAGTGCTTATGTTGACAAAAATCATAAAGACTGGGATGAACAGTTACCATACGTAATGATGGCCTATCGTAGTACCGATCACGAAACTACTGGAATGAGTCCAAATAAACTCATGTTTGGTCGCGAAGTTTCGACACCGTTAGACTTAATGTTTGAAATGCCGTCATTTGTAAAGCCAGTACCTAATAATCAATGGGTCTGGGAGTTACAAGAAAGAATTGAGACCGCTCACGCGCTCGTTAGGCAAACTACTCAGCAGGAGATGCATAGACAAAAGTTGATACACGATACCCGTATTTCTTATGAAAAATTTCAAATAGGAGACCAAGTGCTTGTATTTTTCCCTGTAAAGCAAATTGGAACTTCATCCAAACTTACTCAGTTTTGGAAAGGTCCTTTCGAAATAGTAGACAAGATATCAGATCTTCTTTACAAGGTTAACTGTGGTAGAAACGGGTCTGATCAAGTGATACATTGTGATAGATTAAGAGCTTGTAAGAAACAGTTACTGATGGGAGAGAATGAATTTGATGATAATGAGATGAATGAAGAAAGTTTAGATGAAGCTAATGGCGATGATAATAGGAGTGGTGAAGATAGTAGTGAGAAAGAAGTTTTGAATGATGGAAAAAGAATACGTAGAAAGCCAGTTTGGGCAAAAGACTATGTTTTCTCTTGTAGATCCAATATGGTAAAGACAAAGACGACTGAAAGGAAGCCGCCCATGCAGATTTGCCCGTTGTGCAAAGATCTCATACCGAGGAGTGAAACATTTGAAAACCATGTCTTACGGTGTTCGAAGGAACGGGTGACCTGTGGAAAGTGTGGGAAGACATTTAAGAAGAGGGCTTACTTAGTTAAACATGAGCACACTCAGCACGCTTCAAAGGACAGTGAACCTGTGTGCACTATCACTAAACCAGATGATGGAGAAGAACTGGATTGGGGAGAGGATCCAGATATATCCATAGAAGCTGACTGCGAAGTAAGCTCTGACGAGGAAGACCGGGAAGATACCACAGCAACAGAGGAAAAGGACACTTCCGATGAAAGAGCCACTGATGTGGTTTCACCCGATCTTCTTGTCGGACGTGTTATCAGGAAGACTACTGAGCCTGTTCCACCCATCACCCCGAAAAAGTTAAGGACCGAGCAGGTAGTAGAACCTGAGCTATGTGTAGCTGCTCCTGCCGAAGCATCCAGGGTGAAGTCCTACAACGTGAGGTCTAGTGTTAAGAGAGATGGACCACTAACTGAGAAGATGACATTGGTCTTGGAAAACAACGAGACTTTTTATGAGAACAATGTCAAGTCCAGAAAGCAGGAAGTTACCAAGACTGATATTGACCTTGGGGAATTACTACCAAGTGGGGTTGTGAACGTATCAGATATTAAGTTATCTTTTGTTGGGGAAAGTGATGTGAGCCTTATGCTTAAGTATATTCCAGACACTGATTAATAATTGTGAACATTCATGATGGTAATTTTCTTTGTTTTTGTTTGACGATCTAGGTATGATCATGTCATGTGTCAGTTTTGAATGTTTAAAGTTTATATTGTCAATGATTTTGAGTTGTTTATTTTTCAATTGTTTTCATGCGGGTCGCATGAACCCGGAGGCGTGGGTAATGTGACGATTTTAGGTTCGATATCGAGACTACTTGAAAGCATTTTTTACTTTACCCATAGAAAAGTACACAATCAGCGTGACGCTCTAAAACAAGGTATGTAAAAGCATCGAAAACTTGTTGATAGTCCAAGATTATTTGTATGAATTAACAATTCCGTATCCCTTGAATATTTCCAGACATTTAGTTAATTTTTATCTGTAATTTCTATCGAGAAATCGCCGTAGAAACAGTGTTCATGCAAGCACTTGATTCCCTATTTGTAAGCGTTGTAAAGACCGGTAACTTTGCACTCGTTATAAACCGGGTACCATCGGTACAATCCGAAGGCCGGACCCAAGCCAAGTAGTATAAAAGGCGAGAATTTTGGTGAAATCAATCAGTCTTTTTTTCGCTGCAAGAGAGACAGGTCGCTTAACAGTGGATAAATAGTTGTTAAATATTTAGAATTGCTGTGCAATTTGACGTCTTAGTAAGGTGACAGAGAGCCGAAAAGTGGATACTGGTGTCTATCCTAGTAAGTTCTCTAGTCGCTCGAACCGCGACAATAGACCAGCATATTCTAATTACATAAGCTAGGCACTGTTGATAAGCTATCACGGATAGTAGTATAGTACACTGGCTATCGTTGATAGGACCAACGAACGATAGCTGAGCAACGTAGGTTCAGCTAGGCAGTTGGTAGGCATTTATTGCGAAGCTGAGCGGAATAAGGTTCAGCTTGGTTTAGGTTTACCAAAGATCGCCGAGAGATTGGCTTGGGCTCATAGGGTTTGGATGAGCGACTAGTCAAAGCTACATCACGGAGATTAGCTTGGCTGTGTACATAGATTGTTATAACCTTTTTGTCGTGTAAATAGTTGTTTAACCTAGGCAAAGTAGCCCCTCCATGTTAAGATGTAAATATTCGTAGTTTTACTGTTGACTTTGATTTGATTTCATTACGCTCTACCGAAAACACGTTACAATTCTGACAAACTTTCACGAGTATTGGACAGAAGCGTGTACATAATATTATGTTTTTTTTTCAAAGATTTGACTTTGTGACCTAGTTTTTGACCAGCTGTGAGCCACTTTCAAAATCATCCAAGATGTCATCAAGACTAACATTCTGACCGATTTTCCTGAGCATTGGACTGACAATGTGGCCTGTAGAGTGTACACAAGGTTTTACTAAAATCTGACCTGGTGACCTAATTTTTGACCCCACATGACCCATTTTCAAACTCATCCAAGATATTATCAACACAAATATTCTGACCAAGTGAGTACTGGACTGAAAAAGTAGCCTCTACAGCTTACACAACATAAAAGTTGACGATGAACAACGGACACAACACAATCACAAAAGCTCACTTTGTGCACTTAGTGCTTATGTGAGCTAAAAAGTGGTCTGCACCATGAAAACAGTTGCCTGCATGTGTTGCGTGCATATTCTTGATTGTGCAATAACAGAAAGTAGATGGAATAAGCCAGGTTGATTCAGAAACTTTCAAAAAAAATTTT
This sequence comes from Tridacna gigas, assembly GCA_945859785.2. Taxonomy (NCBI): domain Eukaryota; kingdom Metazoa; phylum Mollusca; class Bivalvia; order Cardiida; family Cardiidae; genus Tridacna; species Tridacna gigas. The sequence goes on along the minus strand of OX244029.2, from coordinate 7,859,098 downwards.
TGCATTAAAATTTTACTCATACTAAACAAGATTAATCTTTGACCAAAAAAATCCTGTGTTTTAACAACACTAGGATAGAAATGGCTGTTGAAAACATTGTTAGAAAAAGAAAAAAAGATCTGGTAACAAGCATTTTCTCCTTTTCCCACAATATTTTCCACCCTTTTAAAGAGATATTCCATATTTATTAATTTTTGTCTACAAATGCTTTGAATTTGGTCTAGTCTAAAATTTTGTCGTTGGTGATTTGTTAACCCTTCACCACATGGCAAAATTTTGGACCCTCCCATATTAGAAGAATTTACAGATGTCCATTCAAAAGCTTTTCAAACAATAGCATTTTATCCTTGAATAGGTAGAAAACATTGTAAGAATGTGAGAAAATGCTTTTTGTTATCAGCACTTTCTCCTTTTCCCATGATGATAACAAAAGCCTTCTTTCTCAGGCTCGTCAAAAGTCGGAATTGTGTGGTAAAGCATTAATTTGTTTGAAAGGGAAGAGTGAACCAGTAATGGACTGCTAAGCCGACTGATATCAAAAGACTGATATCAAAACAAGCGCCCGGGCAGTAATAAAGATTGAACCTGCTAAAACCAACTGTCTTACCTTTTGATAGCCTGTAAACCTGACCTGATAAAACACTAAACCAGCTCTATCTGGAGTCATCTCCAAGATATCATCAAATACATTAACCCTTTCCCAAACGATAAATTGAAAGAGTTTGCAGACGACAATTTTAAATTTGATGAAAATGACAGAAAGTTCTCCAAAAGGGTAGAAAACACTGTGGGAAAAGGAGAAATTGCTCGTTACGAGCAATTTCTCCTTTTCCCACAGTGTTTTCAAAAGACTTGTACAGCAGACACATGAAAACCAGGGCTTGTTTGGGAAAGGGTTTATATTCTGATATAACTACCCCTTAACCCTTTACCAAACAATCCCGTGTTTTAACGACCCTGTTGAAAACATTATGGGAAAAGGAGAAAATGCTGGTAACCAGCATTTTCTCCTTTTCCCACAATGTTTGCTACCCGATCCAAGACAAATATTAATTTTTGGGTCACATTTATTTTGTCGTCTGCAAATGCTTTCAATTTGGACTGGTTTTAAAAATTTTGTCGTCAGGTAAAGAGTTAACACTTTCAGTGCCAAATATATAAACTTGACTGTCTTCCGACGGCTTAAAAAATACCATGTCATAGGCTTGACAAAACAAGCCGACGGCATAGATCAAAGATCAGACTGTGCATTCTGTGCAGTCTGATCTCAATCTATGCCATCCGCAAAAGCCCCTGTTTTTGCCGATGGCACTGAAAGGGTTAAGTTAACCCATAGAGCGCCAGATAAACCCAACAGATATTTCCATTAAAAAAAAAATGCTCTATAAAGAGCAAAATTTCAAGATTGCAATTGCCCAGCATGTCTCTACAAAGCAAACAGTGTAGATCAAAGATCAGGCTGCACATTTTGTGCAGTCTGATCTTGATCTACACTGGCTGCATAGGTAACTATAGTAGTGAAAGACGTTTTAAGGGTTAAATAAAATGTTTTACCAAACAATACAAAGTTTGAATAACAAGCCTATGGAAAAAGAATTTTGAAATCGTTCTGGGGGAAAAAGGTGAAAATGCTGGTAACCAGCATTTTTTTCACTTTTTCGCCCACAATGCTTTCTATCCTTTTACAGTCAAATTCAATCATTTCAGCCTTACTTAACCCTTTACCGCATAATCCCGACTTTTAACGACCCTGAGAAAAAAGGCTTTGGAAAACATTGTGGGAAAAGGAGAAAATGCTGGTAATCACAATGTTTTCTACCCTTCCCAAAATAAACTTCAATTTTTGAATTAAATTGTTGATCAAACGATGGGACTTGATCTTTGATAGGTGAGAAAACATTATGGAAAAAGGAGCTAATGATTTCCTTTCCCCAAAAATGTTTTTCAAAAGCCTTCTTCCACAGTGTGGAAAAAACACAGGATCTTAACCCTTTACCGCACAATTCTGAGTTTTAACGACCCTGAGAAAGAGGCCTTTTGAAAACATTGTGGGAAAAGGAGAAAATGCTGGTAACCAGCATTTTCTCCTTTTCCCACAATGTTTTCTACCCTTCCCAAAACAAACTTCAATTTTTTGGTAACATTTATTTTGTCGTCTGCAAATGCTTTCAAATTTCGACCAGTATAAAATTTTGTCGTTTGGTCAAGGGTTAAGGGAAAGACTTATTATACATGTTGGAATTACACCATTTATATGGTTGATATTTTTAGACACATTTGTAACCTTTTAAACCATGGAAGGTGCTCTGGATCACCACAGTTTCAGACGATGTAGATCAAGATTAGACTGCATAAATAGTGCATGATGCCTTTGGCATAAATGCCTTGAAATATCAACCACTGGACTTTTTACTGAGTGAAAATATTAAGCATGTCTAAAGACAAATTCCCATAATATAACCCTTTACCACACAATGCCGCCTTTTGATCCCCCTGGGAAAGAAGCCTTTTGAAAACATTGTGGGAAAAGGAGCATTACCAGCATTTTCTCCTTTTCCTACAATGTTTTCTACCCTATCAAAGAAAAATTGCACCATTTGAGCCACATTGAAATTACCGTCTGCAAATGCTTTCAATTTAGACAAGGCTAAAATTTTGTCGTCTGGTAAAGGGTTAACCCTTTACCACACAATTTAGTGACCCCCTGAAAAAGAAGCCTTTAGTAATCAATGTGGGAAAAAAAGAAATGCTGGTAACCAGCATTTTCTCCTTTTTCCCACAATGTTTTCTACCTTATCAATGACAGAGGTCATTATTATAGCCATATTTGTCATCTGCAAATGCTTTCAATTTGGTGTAGTTGAAAATTTTGTCGTTTGGTAAAGGGTTAGGCCTTTACAGCACAGCAAAATTTAAGACTGTCTTGTCTATGATTAAGGAATTTACTGATGGCAATTCCGTGTTTTATAAACAATAGTATTTGTCTTTGCTTAGACACCATTGTGGGAAAGGGAGAAAATGCTGGTTGCCAGCATTTTCACCTTTTCCCATAATGTTTTCAAAAGCCCCTTTACTCGCAGTCGTTTAAAGTCTCGACTCTGTGATAAAGGGTTTAGATTGAGAAAAAGGCTGCAAATTACATAACATATTCAAAACAAACCCTGGGGAGTGAAACAGGGGCTTCATCCTCAGAATATCAAATAGGCCCAAAGTTTGACAATAATGACACTATAATGACAGCCCAGGACTACATTGTCTCATGTTTAACCCTTTACCACACAATTCCGGGTTTTTACGACCCTGTGAAAAAATGCTTTTGAAAACATTGTGGGAAGAGGAGAAATTGCTGGTAACCAAAATTTTCTCCTTTTCCCACAAAGTTTTCTGCCATATCAAAGACAACTAGAGGCCCTTGAGGGCCTGAATTGCTCTACTGGCATTGATTTAGCATTTTTGCTAGCATACATAATGAACTCATGATGCAAAAAGGAAAAAAGGAAACACACAAAAAAATGAAGGGGGAGGTGTTGTTGCAACTGGGCTTGAACCCAATAAGACAGTATAAGTAGGCATGGTGAATCGAACAAATAGTGAAAAAAAATTGAAGTACAATTTCTCAAAACCAATTGTTTGGAATCCAGCCAAATTCGATAGGGTATCAGTACTCAATGTTTTAAACAATCCCTGCAAGTTTCAAAGTAACGTGACTGATAATGTGGACTGTGTTGTGTAAACTATACTAAGTCATCAAATGGCTGCTTTTCCTAAATTTCTACATTTTCCTCATTTTTAATAGAGTTCAATCCCTTGGTGGTACAACTAATCTTTGCAAATTTCGAAAGAATTTAATTAAAAATGTGACTTACGTGTAATTGCGTCAACAAGAAATGTAAATTATCAAATTTAAATGGCTATACTTTGTCTTTTTTCTTTTTTTTCAAAATCAATAGAATTCAAGCTATTGATAATATAAAGCAACTGTGCAAGTTTCATGAAAATTCAACCACAATTGCAGACGTTATCGCGTAATCAAGAATTGTATATTTTCAAATTTAATTGGCTACTTTTCCCATACCGATTATTGATTTTTTTTCAAAATCAATAGTGTTAAAGCTGTGGATGATACAAAGCAACTGTTCAAGTTTATCAAATTCCGACTACAAATGCAGCCCTTATCGCGTAAACAGAAATCAAAATAATGAACTTCGAATGCCTACTTTTCCCACAGTGATTGTCAGATTTTTTTCAAAATCAATAGGGTTCTAGCTATTGATCAGATAAACAAACTGTGCAAGTTTCAAGAAAAACTGGCTACAAATGTAGACTTTATGGTGTAATCAAGAAACTGATATGTTGAACTTTAAATGGCTACTTTTCCTACACTGATTGTCAGATTTTTTTCATTTTTTATCGATCAGATAAACAATCTCTGCAAGTTTCATGAAAATCCGACCACAAATGAAGACTCTATCGCGTAAACAAGAAATTGACATTTTGAACTTTAAGTGGCTACTTTTCCCACACTGATTGTCAGATTTTTTTCAAAATCAATAGGGTTCAAGCTGTTGATGAGATAAACAAACTGTGCAAGTTTCATGAAAATCTGACCACAAATGCAGATTTTATCATGTACACAAGAAATTGAAATTTTAAATTTCAAATGGCTACTTTTCCCACACTGTTTGTCTGATTTTTTTCAAAATCAATAAGGTTCAAGTTACTGATGAGATAAACAAACTCTGCAAGTTTCATGAAAATCTGACCACAAATGCAGATTTTATCGCGTACACAAGAAATTGAAATTTTGTATTTTAAACGGCTACTTTTCTCACACTGATTGTCAGATTTTTTTCCAAAATCAATAGGGTTCAAGCTATTGATGAGATAAACAAACTGTGCAAGTTTCATGAAAATCCAACCACAAATGAAGACTTTATCACGTAAACAAGAAAATGACTAACAGACAGAGGGACGGACGACAAAAACCATAGCATGACATAAGCTCTGCTGGCTTACAGCCAGTACAGCTAAAAATTTCAGGTACGTTTATTTTCTTCTCTGCAAATGCTTTCAGTTTGAGAGATAACAAAATTTTTAACTTGTCCAAGCTGAAAGCAGACAAATGTGGCTCATAATCATGGTGAAATGTGTCTTTGAAAGGGTATTACACATCATGGAAAAAGGAGAAAATGCTGGTTACCAGCATTTTTTCCTTTTCCAACAATGCATAACAGCTTTGGATTGTGTGAAAATGGTTAATTCAGACATGCCTACAATTCTTTCCTTTCTTAACTGTTTACCAAATGACAAAAATTTTGATTCATCCAAATTGCAAGCATTTGCAGAAGACAATTAAAAATGTGGCTATGATTATGAGATTTGGCTTTGAAAGGAGAAAACATTGCGGAAAAGTGAGAAAATGCTGGTTACCAGCATTTTTTTCCTTTTCCCACAATGTTTTCAAAAGCCTTCTCTTTTGGGGTCATTAAAACTTTGGATTGTGTGATAGAGGGTTAAGCTTTTACAGCCAAACAATTCAAGTGAATATTGAAAAGCCAAGTAGTTTTCATGAAATACCAAATACTGGAATGCACATTAGTTGCTATCTGATCTTGATGCACAGTGTTTCAAAAACAAACTTGTGATTGCTTCATTTGTTTTTTTTGTTTATTTGTTTGGTTGGTTTATAAAGCTATTTACAACATAATTTCATTTATACCTTGGCGGCCACTGCACCTATGCTTTCTTTATTTTTTTTTAGCCAGTACTTTGCACCATGTTCTTTGAAAAACCACTGGCTGCTTTCCCACATAACCATCGTCAATACAATGATCAGCAAGGAATGAAATCTGTTGCAATGACTATCATCAGTCCTCAGAAAGAGATTGGCCATGCTAAGGATTGAAACCAATTACCGGAGACCCCTGGTTTGAAGTCCTGTTTGCCGAGCTAACAGGCTCGGCAAACTTAGTATTCTGTGGATTGATCCACTGTTTATTCTCTTTGACAAAAACTCCTGGGTAAATCAATGCTAATTGCTGTATTTGTTTCCTGTGTGTTTCAAATCTTATATTTATAGAAAATATTCAGTCAATGTTTAACCCTTAACCAAACAATCCTGCATTTGATTACCCTGGGGAAGCAAGATTCTGAACAAATTGTGGGAAATGGAGAAACTGCTTGCAACAAGCCAATTACCCACAATGTTTATCAAAAAACTTGTGGTCAATTCAGAGGTATCAACCATTTGTGAAAGGGGTTAATGTGCCAATGTAGGAAAATCAAATCTAGTACTTTTTGCTTGAATGCCAGTTTTGGTCAAATCTAAATTCAAGGGTTCTGAACATTGCAGTGTCAAACAGGTGACAGGTATCTGTAGGAGTAAAACTAAAAGATTTTAGCAACAATCAAGAGTATGTAAAAGTAAACGGTGGTGTCCGTGGTTGTGAGGTAGAGCGTCGGCCTCGTAATCAAAAGGTCCTGAGTTTGATAGCAGATGTCTACTTTGGACTGTTCATTGGCCCACACAATCGGTGCGAGTACTGGTGTAGTTTCCAGGAAGCAGAATCGAGAGAGATTAGTATAAGTTGTAAGAACTTGTTTCTCAATCGATGTAAAATAAATATGTTTAAACTAAACTTTTTATTACAAGTTTTTGCAACTTTGTTTTGCCAGCTGCTAAAGCCTGAGAATGCTATGAGTTAACCCTTAGAGTGCCAAATAAAACCAACAAAAATGTTCAGTCTAGAAATATGGCCAGAATAATTGCAATTAATAGCTGCTTTTGTCTAAAGTGTTTCAGGAAAGTGGATATTGTAGATCAAAGATCAGGCTGTATGTTTTGTGTACCCTGATCTTGATCTACACTGGCCGCTAAACTATAGTCCTGAAAGGCACTTCAAGGGTTTTAACCCTTAAGGCGCCTTTCACGACTACAGTTGCGTTTGCGGCCAGTGTAGATCAAGATCAGGCTGCACAAAACGTGCAGCCTGATCTGTGATCTACACTGCCCGCTTTGCTGAATCACTGTAGAGGAAAGAAACCAGGAAATTGCAATTATTTGGGTAGTATTTCTAGGATGAAAATGTCAGACAGGTTTATTTGGCGCTCTAAGGGTTAACATGCTCAATATCCTTTATAACTGACACTGTTATTATGTTTATCTTACCTCCCCTTGGTTAGTATGAATCATTCTGGATTTAAAAAAAAATATATGTATGAACCTTGTCAAAGATTATGACATAACTTTGTTGTTGCACAGACTGGTACCATACAGTCAAGTGCATTCTCTTAGCTATAGTCTTTCACATTGTATTCATATACTATACTGGCCCTTCCGGAGCTTGGTGGCTTTTTTTGCAAAATACTGCATTTAAAATTCATTGTATTGTGTTTTGATTGATTGTATTGACTGATTGTATGGTGTTTAACGCCATTTTCAACATTATTTCAGTTATATCGCGGCGGCCAATGCACCTATCCATGCTTTCCTGGAGTTACATTTGCCGGTACTCCGCACAATATTCTTTCCAAGCCACTGGTATTGTGTTTTGAAACTTTGTCTTCAAATATTGAATCTATTTCTACCAGCATTTTCTTCTTTTCCTGCAATGTTTTCTACGCTTTCAAAGACAAATCTCATCATTCAATTGAACAACCTTTGATTTTGTCAACTGCAAATCGAGGGGTGAATGCAAAAATATTCCATCTGCATTTTGGAAAATATTTCAGGAGAGGGGAAAAAAAACTCAATTCCGTGAAAAGCATTGTTAGATCGTCTTGTTTAAGTATGTTGTGCTGAGTTCATGCTCTCAGCTCAACACAACATATCTAAACAAGATGATCTAACTATTCTTTTCACAGAAATGAAAAGTGTTTTTCCCTCTCCTGTAAAATTTTTCGAAACGCAGAAATAGTTTCGTATTCACCCCTCGAAATACTTTCCATTTGGACAAGTCTAAAGTTGTGTTGTCTGGTAAACATTGTGGAAAACATTGTGGGAAAAAGGAGAAAATGCTGGTTATCAGCATTTTCTCCTTTTCCCACAATGTTTTCAAAAGCCTTCTCTTTCAGAGTTGTTTAAACTCGGGACTGTGTGGTAAAGAGTTAATACAATTACTTCTGGGCATGAAATGCCACAGCACAATTTTAATTTCATGGCTGATTACAATTTAATTGATACATCTCATTTTCATATCACTTCATTATGTAAGATCCTGCATTTCAATCCAATGCCCTTAATTCAATATGGACTATTTAAATGGAATTAGAAAAAATGATGTATAAAAACCTTTATTTCACACCTATAACATAACGCCCAAAGAAATTGCTTAAATAAAACCACCTGAGTACAAAATATCTGATTCGTATTGGACTCTATAGAGTATTGAAAATGGTTTTTCACAATGAGGCAAAAGTCCAAGAACACAGACTTTTCTCGACAAGCCTAGAGTCCGGAATATCGATATTTGCTTAGCAGAGTAGTCTGCCGAAATCCATTTTAATAAATCACCACCTTTTGCTTAAAGACGCTCTTATGTTTTGTTTCTTCTTTCTTTTAAACAGTCCAAATATTCATTGTTTATTTTAAAGTCAATCCATTGAGTGTGAAAAAAAGAAGTCATTTAACATGCCAGGATACAATACTTAATTTGACCGTATTAATTAACTCTTTACCACACAATGCCGACTTTTAACGACCCTGAGAAAGAAGCCTTTTGAAAACATTGTGGGAAAAAGAGAAAATGCTGGTAACCAGCATTTCCTCCTTTTCCCACAATGTTTTCTACCCTTCCCAAAACAAATTTCAATTTTCCAGTAACATTTATTTTGTTGTCTGCAACTGCTTTGAATTTGGACCAGTCTAAAATTTTGTCGTTTGGTAAAGAGTTAATTGCAGAACCAGTCAAAATCTGGGACTCAGCTGCTGCTTCATCCAAAATATAGACTGTATTTGCAGTGTTCAAGTCCACTTGAATTCAGTATTGTACCCTAGCATGTTAAATAACCTCGTATTACAGTCTAAGTGCCAACCAAGTAGTAAGCTCTTTAACAGACGATAAAGCTGTAGATTGTCCAAGTTTAACCCTTTCCCAAACGACAAATTTTGGACTGGTCCAAATTGAAAGAGTTTGCAGACGACAATTTTAAATTTGATGAAAATGGCAGAAAGGTCTAAAAAAGGGTAGAAAACGCTGTGGGAAAAGGAGAAATTGCTCGTTACGAGCAATTTCTCCTTTTCCCACAGTGTTTTCAAAAGACTTGTACTGCAGACACGTGAAAACCAGGGCTTGTTTGGGAAAGGGTTAAGGTAACCTCATTTAAAGCGGCCAATGTAGATCAACATCAGATTGCACAAAATGTGCATTCTGATCTTTGATTTACACTGTCCACTTTGCTGAAACACTGCAGACAAAAGGCACCCACTAAATTGCTATTACATGTACCTGGAACTTATTCTAGAATGAAAATGTCTTTGGGGTTTATTCAGCGCTTTATTCGTTGTCTGCCAATGCTTTCCCTTTAGACATTTGGTAAAGGTCATCAAAGAGCTACTGATCCATAAGATTCATTTTGTCTAACAACCTTCTGAATCAGGAGATAGAGTGTTTCTTTGGCAGGCAGAAAATTGACCAATAGCAAAAAATTTCGGCCCAGGTCAACCTGCCAACTCTTCACAGAGCATGGCTCAAATCATTTTCGAAGTTTGGTGAAATTACAAAAATCTGAATAGCTCCCTTTAAATTAAGATCAGGGTCCGTATTCACCAACCATTCTCCGGAACGTTCTTAGACTTATTCTTCAAGATTTTCCAAGTTTGAACGTAACACAACTTCTGATTGGCTAAACCAAATGGTTTAGCCAATCAGAAGGTATGTTACTTTCAAATTTGAAAAATTTTGGAGAACAAGACCAAGAATGTTCTTAAGAATGGTTGGTGAATACAGACCGAGACCGCACAAAAAATGCATCAGATCCACACTCTCCCATATGCTGTAAGATGTTCATGCAAAAATTGAAATGACAATGAAACATGACATTTTTCTTTACATTAAAAAAAAAAAAGAAATGAACCATGCTCTGTGAAAAGGGGTTTAACACATCTGCAAAAAGTATCTTAATACCCAGGTCAACCAGCACAGTCCAAGCAGGCTGACCTATGTCGAAAATGTTGCCTTTCTTCAATTTTCTGCCTATCAAAGGACATTTCTACCTCAAGATTCAGTCAGTTTTTAACCCTTTACCAAAAAATCTGTTTTAACGACTGTCGGAAAGAAGCCTTTTGAAAACATTGTTGAAAAGGAGAAAATACTGGTAATCAGCATTTTCTCCTTTTCCCATAATGTTTTCTACCACGCCAAGAATAAATTTTATGATTTTGGCCACTTCTAATTTGTAGTCTGCAAATGCTTTGAATTTGGACCAGTGTAAAATTTGTCATGTGGTAAAGAGTTAAACAAAATAAATCTTATGGAAGCATTATTATGTGATGTCTTCCTTGATACCAAGCATTATGGAGATTCTTTAAGCCCACTTTTCACTGAGCATGGCTTATGTAATTGAGCCATGCTCTGTGAAAAGGGGGCTTAATACATCTGCGAAAAGTATTGACCCAGGTCAGCCTGCGCAATCCCCGCAGGCTGACCTGGGCCAAAACTTTTCGCTTTTGGATAATTTTCTGCATGTCAAAGGTCCAGTGTACCTCATATTGAATCAGTTGGTTGTTATACAAAATGGATTTCATTGATCCATAATTATGTGATATCTTCCTTGGTAAAAAGCATTATGGAGATTCTTTAAGACCACTTTTCACAGAGCATGGCTTACACAATTATTATATAATGGTGCCAAGCAAAGCCTATTCATCTGATTGAATTGGAAACAATTAACCCTCTCACCCTTAACCCATTACCTCCTGAAACAAACTTGCTGCACTGTAATTTCGAAAAAAATCCTATATTACATATTACGGACAGTCAACATGAATTAAGATCAAATACATCGCTGACATGTGAAAACATTACAGCAAAAAGGAGAAAATAGTTCTCTACATACCATTTTTCCATAAACCAGATTGTTTTCAAGATCAATCTAAAATATAGAAATATTACTAAAGTTTTCTGCTGGAGGAAACAAGTTCAAAATTTAAATGGATATTTCTGTGTCATCAGACAAGGTTCATGTTTTGGAAATTTGAAGCACTCTTGACTACATTTTCTTCTACATATAAGATAATGTAGATTCAAGATCAACCTAAGGGTAATGTGCAGTCTGATCTTGGCTCTACACAGCTAGCTACAGCAAATATTATCACATTCATCCAGTTAAGGGCTACACTTGATAAACTTACAAATAGGGCTCTCTGAGAGGAAATAATTTCTTACTACTTATTTCAGACTGCCTTCTTGTCTGTGCTTTTTCACGACATTTTGATCCATGTAACTGATACGCCCCTCTTCCAATTCTGTTATAGGCACCAATATTGTCCAATTCAATCCGTAAGTAGTCTGAAACTGGATAAGCACAAAGCAGGTTAGTTACGCAATTTTATTCATTTTTTGTGACTTTCAATTATAAAATCATTTATTATATCAATATATTGTAGCAACTAAAAGATTTCTGCAATGAAAAGTGAAATAACAGTGAAATTAAAAATGTTACAAAAATGTTATAAAATGGGCAGGAACAGTTCCCAGAAACTACATGAAAAATGCAATCTCTGGTCTTTGACCACTCATATTAGTAGGGATTTCTTTTAACCCTTAGAGCGCCAAATAAACCTATCAGACATTTTCATTTTAGAGATACGACCCAAATAACTGCATTTTCATGGTTGCTTTTGTCTACAGTGTTTCAGCAAAGCGGACAGTGTAGATCAAAGATCAGGCTGCATGTTTTGTGCAGCCTGATCTTGATCTACACTGGCCGCAAAGGCAACTACAGTCGTGAAAGGCGCTTTATGGGTTAATCACCTAAAACTCTTGTCCCTAACAATTTACCAAACAAACTTTTTTTGTTTAACTTTACCAAGTGAAAAAATTTTAAACATGTCCCAACTTGGTTCAATCACAATGACTGGCCACACAAAATTCCTAAGAATTCTTTCAGATGAGACATAAAACATAGGTCCTGTGTGATGGTGGCATACATTGAGCAAGTTAACCCTAAGGCTGCTAAATGTGACTCACTGACCTTTTGCGAACAGTGTAGATCAAGATCAGACTGCACTGAACATGCAGTCTAATCTTGGATCTACACTGTCCAATAAGGAGATTTTTCCAAAACCCCCGTATCTTTGAAATACCAACCTTTTGGTTTTTCCCATCGGCTTGAAAATTTCATTTAAGTTATTTAGCAGAATACGGGTTTTAGAACAAGGGTGTAATTTAGGATGGGTTTCATTCCTGTATCCTGCACTATCCCCAGTAACATAACAAACAGTCTTCTGGGGGGGGTGGGACAACTGTTGGCAACAAAAAATAAACAAAAATCAACCACAACCGCCTAAAAGCTTTTGCAAGAGACAAATTAGATATGACTCAAAAAAAGCGACCTGGTTACCAGCATTTTCTCTTTTTCCCACAATGTTTTAGAAAGGCTTCTTTCCCAGGGTCAGTAAAAGCAGTATTGTGTAGTAAAGGGTTAAGGACTCTGACAGCTGCTTTTGAAAACTCACCAGGAAAAGAAGAAAATGCTGGAAACCTTTTCAAACAATGTTTTCTACTTCCTATAAGCATATCCCATCATTTGAGACGTATTCCTGAGTTTTAACGACCTCAAGGAAAAGGACATTTGAAAATATTGTGGGAAAAGGAGAGAATGCTGGTAACCAGCATTTTCTCCTTTTCCCATGATGTTCTCTAACCCTTTCAAAGACAAATTTCATAATTTATGCAGCATTAATTTGTCGTCTGCAAATGCTTTGAATTTGGACCAGTCTAAAATTTCCTTGTTTGGTAAAGAGTAGAAACCAAACAAACAGCCATAATAATGATCTCTGACCGTAATACACGTAGAAAAAGCAGAAAATGCCAAAAATGAAATAGTTCGGATAATTTGAATGTAATTATATAATCGCTGAATGAGATATACAAATAAAGAACATCAATCATTTTTAATAATTTTGCAATGGTATGCAAATGGCAGAGGAGAAGGTCCTGTAACTCCCATACCAAGCAAGCAGGCATTTTAATGACCATGAGGTAGATAGATTTTGAAAACATTGTGGGAAAAGCAGAAAATGCTGGTAACCAGCATTTTCTCCTTTTCACACTATGTTTTCTACTCTCTCAGAAGCAAATTCAACGATTTGACCCAAATCTTATTTGTCTTCTGCAAATGCTTTCAATCATGGACTGGTTTTAAACCTTCACCAGTTGACAAATTTTCGGACTTGTCCAAACTGAAAGCATTGGCAGACGACAAATCAAATTTTACACATAACATAAAATTTGTCTTTTACAGGGTAGAAAATATTGTGGGAAAAGAAGAAAATGCTGGATACCAGCATTTTCTTCTTTTCCCACAATGTTTTCAAGAGGCCCCTTCCCCAGGGTTGTTAAACTTAGGGATTGTTTGATAAAGAGTTAACTCTTTACCAAACAATCCCGACTTTTAACAACCCTAAGAAGGAAGCCTTTTGAAAACATTGTGGGAAAAGAAGAAAATGCTGGTAACCAGCATTTTCCTCTTTTCCCACAATGTTTTCTACCCTTTAAGAGACAAATGTTATGTTTTGAGCTACATTTAAAACGTCTTCTGCAATTACTTTCAATGTGGACTAGTCTACAATTTTGTCATGTGGTAAAGAGTTAAAATTTTGTCGTCTGGTAAAGGGTTAAAGCTGACAGTATCTGTACAATCGAATTCCAGTCTTACAAAATTACAGCCATACTTATTTGAATAAATTGCTGTTGTTGATGTACGGACTTTAGACATTTGATCTTTCTGTCATTTTTTTTCCCTAGGTATATATGGGGATAGTTGGACCTTTATTATAATTTTGCAGGCCAAGTTTAGAAGGCATTTTCAGATTCGAGACTCTTATCTCGTGATTCAGAAGATTCAGGGAGGTGGGTGGGAGAGAAAAAAGAGGAAGGCTGCTTAACCCTTTCCCAAGCAAGCCCTGGTTTTCACGTGTCTGCAGTACAAGTCTTTTGAAAACACCGTGGGAAAAGGAGAAACTGCTCGTAACGAGCAATTTCTCCTTTTCCCACAGTGTTTTCTACCCTTTTTGAGACCTTTCTGCCATTTTCATCAAATTTAAAATTGTCGTCTGCAAACTCTTTCAATTTGGACCAGTCCAAATTTTGTCATTTGGGAAAGAGTTAAGAAAAATGTGGCTGCAATATCCATAATATATCATGTTTTATAAAACCCCTTACCTTTTTCTTGGGCTTGAAACCAACTAAGAAGGATGTTTAGACAGGTTTAGTTTTTGGGCTTTTAAAAGACTTCTTTTTTAGTTTTTAAAGTTTTGACTATAAGTGGAAAAAAACAGTTGGCTATTTCTCAAGAGTCTATAAGCTTTCTCAGTTGTACAGACATTTCCCAAATTTTTTGTGGGGCTACTCCTTGCCCCTGTGTTTCTTATGGCTCGGATTTGTAGGGTTTTAGACCATTTTCAACAATATTTCAATCACATCACAGTGACCACACTGCTCAAGAGTTAACCTGCAGAGCTCAACATGTTCAAATTCCAATTTATTTCCTAAAAATTGAACGGGGCATAAGAAAGGTAAAAAATAAATCTGAAAAATATGTAACACTAGTTTATTTGGAACAAACAGATCCAGTCATCAAAATTAAGCCTTTACCAGACGACAAAATTTTAGCCTTGTCCAAATTGAAAGCATTTGCAGACGACAATTTCAGTGTGGCTCAAATGGTGCAGTCTTCCTTTGATAGGACAGAAAACATTGTGGGAAAAGGAGAAAATGCTGGTTACCAGCATTTTCTCCTTTTCCCACAATGTTTTCAAAAGGCTTCTTTCCCAGGGGCGTTAAAAGGCGTCATTGTGTGGTAAATGGTTAATTGCTGCAATTATCATAATTTGAAGCTAACAATTGAATCATCTTCATATTACAAAAGCATTTAATCCTAAAAAAACATGTAGTCTGATCTGTGATCCAACCTGTCTGTTTTGCTGAGACATTCTCTACAACAAGAGGGCCATTGGCCCTAAAGCGCTCACCTAAGTAAAGTCATCTAGGATTGATAAAGATGAACACATCTTTGTTGTGATAATGTAGACACATGATTGTTAGTGACCTGCATTTTTTATCCAACATGACCAAGTTTCAATATTTTTCAAGATATTACCAAGGCAAACATTCTGATCAAATTTCATGAGTCTCAGACTGAAAATATGGCCTTTATAGTGCATACAAGGTTTTTCTACAATTTGTCCCAGTGACCTACCTTTTGACCCCATGTGACCCAATTTCATTGCAGTTTAACACAGTTCTTGCAAACTGACAAACCCCCATAAAATGCAATCAAAGAAGACAATTTTGAATACATCTGTGTAAAAACAGGAAAATCAACACAAATTAAATTTCTCTTCTCAATTATATATGAGCCCTACTCTATGAAAAGGGGGCTTAATGCACCTGCGAAAAGTATTGACCAAGGTCAGCCTGCGCAGTCCAAACTTTTTCTATTGGTCAACATTCTCTATGTCAAAGGACCAGTCTACACTATGATACAGTCAGTTGTTACACAAAATGGTTTTCATGGATCCATAATTATGCAATGACTTGTGAGAAAATTCATAATAAGTAACTCCTCCTTTGTTGCAGGAAAAGGAAAATGTGCTGATTAACATATTGGTTGCAAAAGCTTACTTCCTCAAAAAAAACACAAAAAAACATGGGATCTGTTGGTACCAAAATGTTCCAAGTTTTAACAACCTGAAAGACAAAGACTTTTGAAAACAATGTAGAAAACGGAGAAAGTAATGATAACAGGCAAACTGCAAAATGCTTTCAGTCTGGAAAAGTCTATTTGTCAGTTGGCAAAGGGTTAAAGTGCTGGGTAGATTTTGAGAAGAATATTCAAACTCTTTACCACAGGACAAAAGTTTAGACGGGTCTGATACTTAAAGCTTTGGCCGACAACAAATTAAAGGTGGCTCAGATGATAACATTTGCCTTTGGTAATGCAGAAAACACTGTACACAACAGAGCAAAATGCTGGTCACATGCATTTTCTCCTTTTCTCACATTTTCCAAAGCCTTCTCTCTCTGTTTCGTTGAACTTTGGGACTGTTTGGTAATGGGTTAAGTCAGTAAGGCCAAATTTTTCTAATTGTAAGGCCCTCTTTGGCAACTGTTCACAAATTTGGGGCCATTGCAGATCCAAGATCTGACTCTCGACAGGTGCCAAGCCCTCGTAGCTCAGTTGGTAGCGTACAGGACTTGAGAACAGGAGGTCGCTGGTTTGATCCTCGACTTGGCCAATTTCTTTCCAAGGATTGATGATCGTCATCGCGACAAGATTCATTCCTCTCTCACCGCTGACCATTGTTTCGAAGATAGTTATGTGGGAAAGCAGCCAATGGCTTGGAAAGAATATTGTGCGGAGTACTGGTAAAAGAAGCTCCAGGAAGCATGGATAGCTGCACTGGCCGCCGTGATATAACTGAAATAATGTTGAAAATGGCATTAAACACCATACAATCACACAATCAATACTCAACAGTTTGTCAACCATAACTATAATCTTTCATCTTTTCCAAGAAACTTGGTCAATTATGTGTGTTTATTGTACTCCAAATACAGTCCTTGCACACTGTTGTAAACACAAACCCTTACCTAACCATAATTAAATATGCCTTCAAGTGAGCCATACTCTGTGAAGAGGGGGCTTAATGCATCTGTAAAAAGTATCGATTCATGTCAGCCTGCGCAGACTGCGCAGGCTGACATGGGTTGAAACTTTTTGCTCTTTGTAAATTTTATGCTTGTCCAAGGACCATTCTACCCCTGTATCCAGTCAAATGTTAGACGAAATGAATTTTACTGATCCATATTTACGAGATGTCTTGCTAGGTATCCTGCATTACGGGGAAGAATTAAGCCACCTTATGCCAGAGCATGGCTCATGTATTTAACCCTTTACCAGACGACAAAATCATAGCCTTGTCCAAATTGAAAGCATTTGCAGACGACAATTTCAATGTGGCTCAAATAGTACAACTTTTCTTTGATAGGGTAGAAAACATTGTGGGAAAAGGAGAAAATGCTGGTTACCAGCATTTTCTCCTTTTCCCACAATGTTTTCAAAAGGCTTCTTTCCCAGGGGCGTCAAAAGGCGTCATTGTGGCGTAAAGGGTTAACAAAGGACGCAGACCAACTTCTCAGACTGCACATCATTTGCAGTCTGGTATAAATCTACACCATCTTCTCCTGTAGCAATGGTTTTAGTCAGAGATTTTGCCTTGAAATACCTATACACTTTACAAAAAGTACTTTTGTACTGACAGTTTTAGATATGTGGCTGGATATGGGTTAACCCTTTTCAAAGAAATAAACTTTCATACTTGCCCAAATTGATAGATTACAAGAAAAAAATTAGGTATTGTTCCAATGATGCTATCTGCCTTTGATACAGTAGAAAACATTGTGGGGTAAAGGAAAAAATGCTGGTACCCAGCTTTTTTTCCTTTTCGGTACCAGAATTTTTTTTTCTTTTCCAACAATTTTTTCAAAAGCCTTTTTCCTTGGTAAGGGGTTAATTGTAACTTGAGCAGCTGTTACCACATATCTATATTCTAGAAAACTTGCAGCAGCTTACTATGTAATGAAAATGATATATATGAACAAACCTTACCTCAGATAAGTTTTCTTTTCATATCAGAAAAAAAAATTATTTTCCTATTTTTACTCTTAACTTAGCTTTTTTTTTTTAAATACTCAGAGACATTGTGATAAGTCTGGCATCATTGTGCAAAAAACTGACATTTTGTCATAATCTGTTACCAAGGAAGAGATATATACTTCAAATTTGAGCTAGTTTGTTGTCTATGAAAAGGGAAGCTCATACCAGAAGAGGAGGTAACCCTCAAAGTATTTTGACACAGTGATGCCCCGTTTTTGACTTCAATTTTTCAATGAAAAGGTGCCAACAGCTGAGCATTGGCACCTGCACAAAGTAGACCCATTAACTGACACTAAAACAGTAAAGTAAGTGTTTGCAATAACAGTATAAAATTGCAAAAAGCAGGCTCTTTTCACTCACAGAAAATGTCCATTCATTTACTTAGCATTCTAAAATTCAACCCCAGTAACCCTTTGCCACACAATCCTGAGTTCCAACGAGCCTGAAAAAGAAGGCTTTTGAAAAAAATGTGGGTAAAGGAGAAAATGCTGGTAACCAGCATTTTCTCCTTTCCCACAGTCTTTTCTACCTATTCAAGAACAAATACAATTTGAAAAACATCTGATTTGTCTGTTAATTCCTTCAATATGGACAAGTCTAAAAGTTTGCCATTAGGAAAAGAGTTAAACCCAACAGATTTCAAGTATAATAAAGAACTCCAAATACTTAACCCATTACCACACAATCCCGACTTTTAACGACCCTGAGAAAGAGGCCTTTTGAAAACATTGTGGGAAAAGGAGAAAATGCTGGTGACTAGCATTTTCTCCTTTTCCCACAATATTTCCTAACCTATCAGTGACAAATTTCATCATTTGGGCCACCTTTAATTTGTCATCTGCAAATGCTTTCAATTTGGACCAGTCTAAAATTTTGTCGTTTGGTAGGGGGTTAAACTGTCTTCATGATTTCCAGCTGCTGACCCAGGCCCCACATGTAGGCATAGTTTCCCATATCTTTTTGGTTCCAAAAAGGTTATAGAGGTTTGATTATTGATTGGTGGACCCAAATAGTTGCAATTTCAGGGTTACTTTTGCCTACAGTGTTTCAGTAATGTACACAGAGTACATTAAAGGTCAGATTGCATGTTTTGTGCAGTCTGATCTTGATTTACTCAGACCATAATGGTATCTTTACATGTGAAAGACCCTAAAGGGTTTATTTTTTTAACCAACAACCCCTTTTTAACAAAGAAGGCATTAGATTTTAAAAATATTAATTTACCAGCATTTTCTCCTTTTCCCACAATGCTTTTAACCGTTTCAAATGTTAATCTCATCAGTTCAGCTACATTTATATTGTCATCTGCAAATACTGTCAATATGAACAACATTTCTGAAAAGGAAGGATATTTCTCCTTTTCTCACATTGTTCTCATAAGCCTTCTTTTATTGACATACTCCAATGTTTGAGCCATACGTAATTTTGTCGTCTGCCAATGCTTTCAATTTGGACAAGCCTAAAATGTTGTTGCTTAGTACAGAGTTAACTTAAAAGTTTTGACTATTTACCTCACAATGCCGCCTTTTTAACGACCCTTGGAAAGAAGCCTTTTGAAAACATTGTGGGAAAAGGAGAAAATGCTGGTAACCAGCATTTTCTCCTTTTCCCACAATGTTTTCTACCCTATCAAAGAAAAATTGCACCATTTGAGCCACACTGAAATTGTCGTCTAAAAATGGTTTCGATTTGGACAAGGCTAAAATTCTGTGGTCTGGCAAAGGGTTAAATAATTGAAATGAATGTTGATCCAGCCATTGTATTATCAAGACTTTCGATTAGACACAACTTTAGACTGCACTGTTGCAAGATGAGACTTCACAGAATGTGCTGTCTGATCTTGATCTACATTTGTGACCATAGTATGCACTGTGACCTAGCCACAATGCTTTCAGGGTTAACTTAACCCTTTCTTTACCACACAAAAAACTTTTAGACTTATCCAAACTGAAAGCATTTGCAGACAACATATCAAAAATGGCTTGAATGACAGGAACTGCCCTTGAATGAGTAGAAACATTGTGGGAAAAGGAGAAAAATCTGGTTACCAGTGTGTTTTCAAAACTCTTCTTCTCTAGGCTTGTTTAATTCAAGATAATTTGGTCACGGGTTAAAAGAGCTTTGATTTATGTGAATGTATCAGCTAATTGGAAACATACCTACTTCTGATGAATTTATCACATAAACTTGGATTACATTAATAGACTTAAATATATTGATATTAATTGGTTACAAATAAGTTTGACAGAATGATCCATGTTACTAGTAAAGGTGATATGTATTCAACTCTACCTGTATGGACGTGTCCATATTGAAAGGCTATACAAATGACAAATGAAATGTAGTTTAACCCTTAAAGCGCCTTTCACAACTATAGTTGCGTTTGCGGCCAGTGTAGATCAAGATCAGGCTGCACAAAACGTGCAGCCTGATCTTTGACCTACACTGTCCGCTTTGCTGAATCCCTGCAGACAAAAGCAACCAGAAAATTGCCATTATTTGGGTTGTATTTCCAGGATGAAAATGTCAGACAGGTTTATTCAGCACTCTAAGGGTTAAATGATGGGATTTGTTGTTGAAATGGTAGAAAACATCATGGAAAAAGGGAGAAAAAATCTGGTTTTTTTATTTGAGCAAGTATCTTATTTTCAAGCTTCATTTCAATCTTTGTGCAATAGTTTTACATGTTAAATACATATTAGGGCTTGTAACTTTCCCTTATCCCTTTACCGCACAATTCAGTGCCTAAATAACCATGAGGAATTAGACATTTTAAAACAATGTTGGAAAAGTAGAAAATGTTGACAACTGGCATTTTCTGTTACTGAAACAATGCCCTTTTCTTCTCTCGAAAGACGAATCCATCAGTGTAGCCTTACACCATAATGTCATTTAAAGTTCCTTTCAATTCGGACATGTCTGAAGTTTTGTCAATTAGTAAAGAGTTGAAGAGCTGAATTAAATGTCTTTTACATTTTAGAACAATCACCGAAACAATGTTGCTTACCAGAACTTTTTCTATTATCCATGATATTTTCAAAAGCCTATTTCCTTTTGGCAGTGAAGTGTAAAATTAGAAGACCCAGATTTGGTATGAGTGAAGAATGTCTCAAATTACTGGCAAGTCTAGACCCCAGATCAGACTACATGTTCTGTGCCATCTAAACTCATTGCTCCATGGGTGCCAAAGGGTGTTTCACTGTAGGCTTCCAGTAGTTCTAAAAGGAAATAACCATAGGTAGCCTCATGATCTTGAACTGCTGGCTTCCACAGTTTTACAAGGAAGGAAGCATTGGTAGCTAGATGCTTCTACTTCCTGTAGTTCTACAAGGAAGGACCAAACTTGTGCTCTCAGAGTGTCACACTGCTGGCTTCAGTAGTTCTACAGGGAAGGAACCATTTAGCTACCGCGTCTCACACTGTTGGCTACAAGTAATTCTACAAGGAAAAGAACTATCGGTAGCTATATAATTTGGCACTGTTGGCTTTCAGTAATTCTACAAGGAAGAAACCATGGGCAACCAAGCTATGGGGTGTCAACTGTTGGTTTCCAATAGTTCTACTAGGAAGGAAGCATTGGTAGTTACTGGGTTTCACACTGCTGTCTTCCATAGTTCTAAAAGGAAGGAACCATTGGTAGCTAGAGGGTGTCACACTGCTGTCTTCCATAATTCTAAAGGAAGAAACCATTGGTAGATATAGGGTGTTGCACTTCTGATTTCTGTAGTTCTACAAGGAAGGACTCATTGGTTTCTACAAGGAAGGACTCATTGGTAGCTACATGTCTCACACTGATGTCTTCCATAATTCTAAAGGAAGGAACCAACGGTAACTACAGGGTGTCACATTGTTTGCTTCTAGAAGTTCTACATGCAAGGAACCATTGGTTGTTATATGGTGTCACACTGTTGGCTTTCAGTAATTCTACAGGGAAGGATCAACTGGTAGCTACAGGTGTCACACTGTTAGCTTCCAGTAGTTCAACAAGGAAAAGAACTATTGGTTGCTATATGGTTTGACACTGCTGGCTTCCAGTAATTCTACAAGGAAAGAACCATTGTAACTAAGCTTTGGGGTGTCAACTGTCGGCTTCCAGTAGTTATTCATGAAAGGACAACTTGTGGCTACAAGGTTTCAAAATGTTCGTTATTAGTTGTATTACATTGAAGAAAACATTGGTAGCTACAGGATTTAACACTATCAGCTTCTAGTAATTATGCAGTAATTGAACCTTTGGTAGCTGCAGGGTGTCATTTTGATGAGAAGTTTGTCCATTTTACACCTTATTAATGAATTAAAATGAATATGCTCCCATAATGTAGAAGAGGCCTGATCATTGTGGATTAAAATTGGTTTTGGCCAAAGTTTCTTGCAAGTCTGTTCTTGGTCAACAGCTTCAGTTACCCTTTGAGTATCAGAAATCAATTTTTTACTTGACAACAAAATTTTGGACTTGTCCAAATTCAAAGCATTTGCAGAAGACCAACTACAGCTAGCTGAAATGACAGGATTTGTCTTTGAAATCTTAGAAAACAGTGTGTAAAAAGGAGAAAATGCTGGTTACCTGCATTTCCTCCTTTTCCTGCAATGTTTTCAAAAGGCTTTTTTCTGTAAAGTTGTTGAAACATAGAATTCTTCAGTAAAGGATTAAGTCCTTTTTGCTATCTTCTGGTCAAAGTACCCTTGGAACACTGAAATAAAAATCCAGTTATTTCTTCAAAATTTAATGCAGGGGTAGGCCACAGAAAAATTCTGAAGATTCAGATTTTTTCAAGGATTAAAAAATATACTAGAAGTAAGTGCAAACGGATTTGCAATACCAGATGCCAAGATTCCGTCAAAGTCCATCAAGTTTGTGAAAAATGGTGGCTCTAAAAGTTCTTTGGAAATTAACAGGATCATTAGTCATCGGAAAATTAGATCTACCTTTGTTCTGTGTTCTGTGAACAGTCTTACAGGGCATGTGAGAATGATGGGCTGAAACTGGCTAAAATTCTTGCAGTGCAAAGAGCTATTAACTCTTTACCAAATGACAAAATTTTAGACCCATCCAAATTAAAAGGATTTGCAGACGACAATTAATATGATTCGAATAACAAAATTTGTCTTTGATCCAGCAGAAAACATTGCGTAAAAAGAAGAAAATGCTGGTTACCAGCATTTTGTCCCTTTCCCACAATTTTTTCAAAAGCCTTCTTCCTTAACTCTTTCACTACTAACTCCAGGAATTACATGTTTTTTCCGAGCTCTAAAAATAGATTTCCACTGCCATTTAAAACGACATTCATCATAGTTTAAAAATGGAGTAGTGGACAGCATAGATCAAGATCAGACTGCACGTTCTGTGCAGTCTGATCTTGATCTATGCTGTCCGCAAAAGGTAGTCAAGTCGTCATTAGTAGTGAAAGAGTTAAGACTGTGTTAAAGGGTGAACTTTGCACCACGTGCTCTTCAGCGCCCACCTTTTGAGGTACATCTAATTTGTTGTCAGCAAATGCTTTGGATTTGGAAAAGTTCAAGTTGTTTGGTTAAAGTGATACCTATGATGTGATTTTACATGAATTCTAACAAAGTCAATACCTTCTTTTAAACATAGATCACACTCTCCAGCCTTTTAACCCTTTACCACACAATCCCGAGTTTTAACGACCCTGAGAAAGAAGCTTTTTGAAAACATTGTAGGAAAAGGAGAAAATGCTGGTAACCAGCATTTTCTCCTTTTCCCACAATATTTTCTACCCTATCGTTTGGCCCACATTAAATTGTTGTCTGCAAATGCGTTCCATTTGGACAAGTCTAAATTTTTGTTGTTTGGTAATGAGTTAATGACCCCAAGGAAAAGGTTTTTTGAAAACATTGTAGGAAAAAGGGGAAATGAGGAAAATGATGGTGACCAGCATTTTCTCCTCTTTCCCTGGATGTTTTTATACCCTTTGAAAAACAAATTCCATTTGAGCTGTAATCTGTCATCTGCAAATGCTTTCACTTTGGAAAAAGGGGTTATTTTGTAGTTTGGAAAAGAGTCAACCTTATATACCACACAATCCTGAGTTTTAATGACCCCGCCGAGCCCCATAGCTCAGTCGGTAGTGTACAGGACTTGAGAACAGGAGGTCGCTGGTTCCGTCCCCGGCTCGGCCAATTTCTTTCCGAGGATCGATGATATTCATTTTGACAGGATTCATTCCTCTCCCACCGCTGACCATTATTTCGACAATGGCTATGTGGGAAAGCAGCCAGTGGCTTGGAAAGAATATTGTGCAGAGTACTGGTAAAAGAAATTCCAGGAAAGCATGGATAGGTGCACTGGCTGCCACGATATAACTGAAATGATGTTGAAAACGGCGTTAAACACCATACAATCAATCAATCAATTTAATGACCCCTCAGGAAGACGACTTTCGAAAACAATGAGGGAAAAGGAGAAAGCATTTTCTCCTTTCTCACAATGTTTACTACCCTTCCAAAGACAAATTTCAGTTTTAGAGGCACATTTAAGTTGTCGTCTGCAGTTACTTTCAGTTTGGACACGTCCAGGAGTTTGTTGTTTGGTAAAGAGTTACAGGACAGGCATTTGTGCAAGGACTCTGCCCTATTTCAAAAGAAAAGGTATTGAACTTAAAACAAGACTTAGACAAATTTTTCTGTGACACAGTCAAATGTGTCATTAAATATTATGTCAAAATTTCTTGATTTATTCCATTTCATTGTCAAGTTTTATAAGTACTTGATCCAAGTTTTTTTCCCCCAACAGAATAAGAGCACTGTTTGGGCTTACAAAACTAATGTAACCAATGGCAGAAAGTTTAAATGCCAACCATTCACAATTTGTACATAATGCAAGCTGAGAATGTAAATCTGTCAAAGAAATCAAACCCCAGTGAATACACCATTCATCAGATTTGACACACAAATTGTATTTATGAATAAGAATACAATTTGTAAGAAAAAGTATACTGATTATTCCAGTTTCAAGGTTGTCGTAGTTCAGACTATTTCATCAGCATTTTCTCCTTTTCCCTCAATGTTTTCTACCCTTTCAAAGACAAATTCCATATCAGAGTTACATTTAAAAGGTCTACAAACACTTCCAGTTTGCGCAAGTCAGAAATTTTGTCGTTTTGTAACGAGTTGAAATAGACAATGAAGTCTCAAGATCCAATCATTGAATTTTTGATACTGAATTTTCCAAGAAAAGGATCCAAAATGACTTATTTATTATTCTTCTCTACAAAAGATGGATTATTTTTTCCTTTAACTCCTTACCAAAGGACACCGTTTTAGACTTGTCCATATTGAAAGCATCTGCAGACTACAAAATGAATGTGACTCAAAAATTGAAATTTGCATTGGGAAGCACAGAAACATTGTGGGAAAAGGAGAAAATGCTGGTAACCAGCATTTTCTCCTTTTCCCACAATGTTTTCAAATGTCTCTTTTTCCAAGGTCGTTAAAACTCGGGATTGTGTTGTAAAGGATTAAGCATCCATCATAATAATAAAGTTCGTCTGCTTACCATTTTGAACTAGGTACCAAACTTGTAAAATTTTGTTTCTTTGTTTCATTTTTTATTCAATTTTCAAAGGTATTGTCACACAAGAGCATTATTCTGTCAATGCTTTCCTGGATTTGTCTGTACTATCACCAAAGACAACAATCTTTCATAGCAACTGGCTGCTTTACAAGTAGAACAAAGCTGCTGTAATGTTAACCCCTTACTGCACAATGCCAACTTTTAATGACACTGAGAAAGGAGGCTTGTGAAAACTGTGTGAAAAGGTAAAAGTCCTTTTAACCATCATTTTCTCCTTTTCCCTCAATATTTTCTGCTCTATGAAAGACAAATTTTGTTTTGAGGAACATCTAATTTGTCATCTGCGAATGCTTTCAGTTTTGGCTAGTCTGAAATTTTGTCATCTGGTAAAGAATTAAATGGTTAAATTAAAAATGGTTAAGATCGGCTCAGTAACCTTCAAACCTTACCAAAAGAGTCTGCCTAGTAAGGCAGCCATTTTGCCATTGTAGTTGATTTGGCTTGTGGCAAAGTTTAGAATATCGCTGTGAAATACTCAGAGTTACTGTCTACAACTTTGTTGAAGGGGGATAGACCCTTACCAAGAGAACTCCAAATTGAAAGCAAACAAATACTCAAATGTGGATCAAATGATGGCATCTATTTCAGACAGGGTAGAAAGCATCAGGGGAAAAGGAGAAAATGCTGGTTGCCAGTGTTTTCTACCTTTTCCTACAATGTTTTCAAAAGTCTCCACAGGCTTGTTAACCCTTTACTGCACAATGACGCCTTTTAACGCCCCTGGGAAAGAGGCCTTTTGAAAACTTTGTAGGAAAAGGAGAAAATGCTGGTAACCAGCATTTTCTCCTTTTCCCACAATGTTTTCTTTCCTTCCCAAAACAAAATTATATTTTCTAGTCACATTTACGTTGTTGTCTGCAAATGCTTTCAATTTGGACTTGTCTAAAATTCTGTCGTGTGGTAAAGAGTTAACCCTTCACCACACAATCCCAACTTTTAACAATCCTGAAAGAAAAGGCTTTTGAAAACATTGTGGGAAAAGGAGAAAATGCTGGTAACCAGCATTTTCTCCTTTTCTCACAATGTTTTCTACTCTATCAAAAAGAGAAATCATCATTTTAGCAATATTTAATTTGCTGTCTGCAAATACTTTCAATTTGGTCCATTCCAAAATTTGTCGTTTGGTAAAGAGTTAAGACTCCTGTCCTATGTAGTAAATGGTTAACCCTTTCCCAAACGACGAATTTTAGACTGGTCGAAATTGAAAGAGTTTGCAGACGACAATTTTAAATATGATGAAAATGACAGAAAGTTCTCCAAAAGGGTAGAAAACACTGTGGGAAAAGGAGAAATTGCTCGTTACGAGCAATTTCTCCTTTTCCCACAGTGTTTTCAAAAGACTTGTACTGCAGACAGTCGTGAAAACCAGGGCTTGTTTTGGGAAAGGGTTAACAGAATAACAAAACTATTACAAAGGGGTCACTGCTGTGAGTTTATCAATACAAGGCCATTAGTTATTTTTTAACCCTTATCCTGCTGAATAACTTAAGTGAAACTTTCAAGCCGACAGTAAAAACCCGAGTATTCCTATTTCAAAGTTATTTTTAGAGGGAAAATATCTCCTTATCGGACAGTGTAGATCCAAGATCAGACTGCATGTTCTGTGCAGTCTGATCTTGATCTATACTGTCTGCAAAAGGTCTGTGAGACGTGCTTAGCAGCCTAAGGGTTAATATAAAAACACAGGATATGAATAGGGCAAACTGGAGACTAATTAATTGCTTCCAATACAAAGGGTTATGAGAATTTCCCTAGATAAGACCATCAAACTTCAGCTCAATAATAACCCATAACAGTATTGGCTGAATATAGAGCCACGAAAACTTGGAACAAATTACTCCAATGAAAAATACCTGTAATTTGTTCGAATGATTACATTAAACCTGTGGAAAGAAAATTGCAGGAAAAGTGAAAATTGCTTGTTATAAGCATTTATTCCTTTTCCAACAGTATTTTCAAAATTTGTCAACTGCAGTGGTGTACTGAAAGCAATAGTGGTATTGTATTTGGTCTATCCATACCCCCATTGAAAAAAAAAATCAAATTTTCAAACCTTCTGATGAAGAAATTAAGAAACAGTAAGAAATTGAATTCCAGTTTATTATTTTACAAAATGTGTTCTGAGACATACAGAGAAATGCTCTTAACACACAATTTCTCCTTTTGCCAGCAAAGTTTCTTGTCTTCAAATGCAGGGCTGTAGGATGTCTTAAATTTACCTCGTAACAAGGGTTTGCAAGCCAATAAGTATTTTGATTTCTTCAAGTGCTGGCTCCCCATTTGGCAGTTGAACCTGAAGCAACTGACATTTTCCAGTGGGCAAAATGGATGACAGCATTGAACTTTTGAGGGTATTTCACCTCATATCATACCTATGCAACTTCATACATACCTTTTGTATACACTATAATTTATTATAATAAGCATTCGCTTGACACAACATTATATACAACATTTGTTATTATAATAAGCATCCACTTTTGGACACAACACTGTAATACAACAATCAAATTTTGTTATTATTATAATACTAGTAAGCAATCACTGTTGGACAAACCATTGTATACAACAATTGTTATTATAGTAAGCAATTGCTCCTTCCCCAAAACTATTCAGAAAGAGAAAGCAATGATGAACCTGTATCAGTCACTTGAAGTTTTGTACCTTTAATTAAGGCAATAATAACAAGTTCATCCATGTTTAACTAAAACTGTGGCAAAGCGGACAAAATACCCCCCATCAGCACCTAGTCACTGAAGCAGCATATTCAGTAAACAGAAATGATTTTCGAAACAAAAATCACCAGTTACCTCGACTTGTGACCCATGTGACTAAAAATCAATAGGTCCTCTCCTTGGGACATGAGCAACACTTACAAAGTTTCAGGGTCCTGTGACAAAGAGCTATTGAGTTAGAGCACGGAAACGATTTTCAAAGTTCACCTGTGACCTTGACTTTTGACCCATGTGAGCCAAAAACAAGAGGGCACCTCTTTCGGCATGAGCAACACGTGTATCAAGTTTCAGGGTTCTAGGTCAAACAGCTATTGAGTAAGAGTATGGAAATGATTTTCAAACAAAGTTCACCAGCCACCTTGACCTTTGACCCATGTGACACAAAAAGAATAGGGCACCTCCTTGGGTCATGTGCTACACGTGCATAAAGTTTCATGATCCTAGATCAAACAGCTATCGAGTTAGAGCACGAAAATGATTTTCAAATAAAGTTCACCTGTGACCTTGACCTTTAACCCCTGTGACTCCAAAACAACAGGGATCCTCCTTGGGTCACAATTAACTTTTGTATAAAGTTTCAGAGTCCTAGGTCAAACGGCTTTTGACTTAAAGCACGTAAACAATTTTCAAACAAAGTTCATCCTTGACCTTGGCCCTTGACCAATTTGATCCAAGAACAAAACGACACCTCCTTGAGTCATGAGCAACACTTGTATAATTTTTCAGTGTCCTTGGTCAGACGGCTTTTGAGTTAAAGCACGGAAATGAAAGGGCACTCCCACGAAAAACCCATTGGATCCAGTAAGGCTCAAACCCAGGTCACTAGGTCACAAGTCCTATATTTTACAACTGAGCCACGCAGGACCCCAGATCACTAAGATTAAGACGGCTTTCACAGATATTGTGAAAAAAGAAGAAAATGCTTTTCTCCTTTTCCCTACCATGATTTTTACCCTTTCCAAGATAATCATACCATTTCAGCCCCATAAAATCTGTACTCTGCAAATGCTTTGGATTTAGACATGTCTAAAATTTTGTTGTTTGATAAAGAGTTTATGCAAGAAAGAAATTCAAATTATGATAAATTATAATGCAACAGAATACATTGTACATCATTTTGAACAGAAAAGCATAGGTCAGACCAAAAGGTGAGCCCTTTCCGAAACCCAAGAAGAAGCAGTTGAACCAACTGTCTTCAATACAAAGGCCCAAGTGAAAAAAACTACCTTGTTAACTTTTCACCACATCAGAAAAATGTAGACCTGTCTAAAGTGAAAGCATTTTGCAGACAACAATTCAAACATAGCTCAAATGAGGTTATTTGTCTCTGATAAGGTAGAACACATTGTGGGGAAAAGGAGAAAATGCTTGTTAGCCGCATTTTCTCTTTTTCCCACAATATTTTCAAAAAGCTTCTTCTACAGGGTCATTGAAAGTCCACATTGTGTGGTAAAGGGCTAAAAGTCAGTTGTAGACCTGATATTTTATAAGCATATAATACTAATAAATAACCCGCAATTATGACGCATCGATGCACGCAAAAAAAATCGTAATATATGAATAATGCTGTCATAGGACCGTGGGAAATTTCATCAAAACATGAAATTGTGAGGAATAAAATCGTCACAGAGACAATTTTGCCTGAGACATGGAGTAACTAATTACCTCTTGAGACAAATTTACTGAAAACAACTTTGAAAACATGCTTGTAAATTACTGAAAGTCATTATTATACAGGGTTAACTATACAAATATATATTTGTGAAAACATTGTGGCAAAGGGAGAAATTGGTCTTTATCAGCAGTTTTTTCCTATGGGCCACAATGTTTTAACCCTTAGGCTGCTAAGCGCCTCTCAAGACGCTACTGCGGCCAGTGTAGATCAAGATCTGACTGCACAGTATGTGTACTATGATCTTGGATCTATGCTGTCAGATATGAAGATATTTTTTCACCAATTAATAATGTTAAAATAACATTATTCAGGCCTTTAATATTGGCTGGAAAATTTATTCAACTTATTTGGCAGGTGAACTCTTTACCACAAAATAAAATTTTGGACTGGTCCAAATTCAAAGCATTTGCAGATGACAAATTTCATGTTACTTAAATTATGAAATTTGGTCTTGAAAGGGTAGAAAACATTGTGGTTACCAGTATTTGCTCCTTTTCCCACAATCTTTTCAAAGTCTTTTCCTTAGAGGTAGTGAAAACTCTGGATTGTGTGGTAAAGGGTTAAGGGTTAAAAATTTGTATGCTGTGAGAAAGGAAAGTTACCTGCCGGATGCTTTGTGATAAAATAATGCTATTATGGATCTTATCATTTTTCTACTCACTATTTCAGCTTTTTTTAACCCCTAAAGCGCTGGACCGACTTAAGTTGTTTTTGCGGACAGTGTAGATCAAGATCAGACTGCACAGAACATGCAGTCTGATCTTGGATCTACACTGTCTGCTTCTTCCTCTCATATTCTTGCCAAAACAACATTGAAATGACAATAATTCGGATGTTTGTCCTGACTGAAAAGGTCCACTTGATTCATTCAGCACTATAAGGGTTAAATTCTTCTTAAACACTACTAAATGTACTTCGCAAAATATATAAAGAAAGTTATTTTCAAATATGAATATACAGGATCTTATTCTGCTGGATGTGTTAAATTGTGTGGCATTAAAGAAGGAACTTAAACTTTAATTTGCTGGCTGGATCTAAAGAGCTGTTTGGAATATAGAGGAATTATAGACTGATAGACATAGGGAAAAGGGAACAAAATGGAATAAGAGATTAAGATTTGAACAATTTATCATGAAAAAATTAGAAAAACAGAAATGAGTTAAAATGAATGCTGTAGAAACGTTTATGAAAAAGGTAATTAACCCTTTACCACACAATCCCGAGTTTAAATGACCCTGAAAAAGAAGCCTTTTGAAAATATTGAGGGAAAAGGAGAAAATGCTGGTAACCTTTTCCTACAGTGTTTTCTACCATTCCCAAAACAAATTTTAATTTTGCAATTACATGGATTTCGTCATCTGCAAATACTTTCAATTTGGACATGTCTAAAACTTTGTTGTTGGTAAAGGGTTAACTATATATAGACAAAAGGGATTGTTATACTCAAGGAAATAGACATTTTTGTTTGGACAAAAAAATAACAGAACTGCTTTTTCTCGATACATCAATTGGGCATT
Source organism: Tridacna gigas (assembly GCA_945859785.2). Taxonomy (NCBI): domain Eukaryota; kingdom Metazoa; phylum Mollusca; class Bivalvia; order Cardiida; family Cardiidae; genus Tridacna; species Tridacna gigas. The sequence goes on along the minus strand of OX244029.2, from coordinate 7,827,697 downwards.
GCATACGAAAGACCAAGATCAGACAATAAAATTTTTGCAGTCTGATCTTGATCTAGGCTCTTTATAAAAGTAGCTTAACCCTTTACACACAATCCCGACTTTTAACGACCCTGAAGAAAAAGCCTTTTGAAAACATTGTGGGAAAAGGAGAAAATGCTGGTAACCAGCATTTTCTGCTTTTCCCACAATGTTTTCTACCCTATCAAACAAAAAACCCCATCATTTGAGCCACACTGAAATTGTCATCTGCAAATGCTTTCAGTTTGGACAGTCGTAATTTTTGTCTTGTGGTAAAGAGTTAAGTTATAGTGGGCAGTGCATGCTAAGGACAAAGATCAGACAACACAATTTTTGCAGTCTGATCTTGATCCAGGCTCTTTATAAAAGTAGCTTCAGTAATGCTTGGCATCTTAGTGGTTTAGACTATTTTTAGCTTCACAAACAACTAAATTTTCTCCTGGTGTCTATTTTAGGTGTGCTATCAGTGTAGGATAATTCTCAACAAAGGGAACTATTTTGAAAAAAAAGGTAATACACATTTTAATTATTTAATGAACCATAAAATTTTATACCCTTCAATATTGAAAGCATTTGCAAAAGACAAAATACATTTTTTGTGAATCAAATGATGGGATTTCAAAAAGGATTTTAAAAAGGTTGAAAACACTGAGGGAAAAGTAGAAAATGATAGCTACCAGCATTTTCTGATTTTTCCAATAATGTTTTCAAAAGCTTCTTTCATCAGGGTAATGAAAACACAGGATTGTGTGGTAAGGGGTTAATTACGATAAAACTTAATGCAATCAGTCGTGCATTGACTAATAAATTATGTGCATATGTCCTGAAATATTGTTTTCAACCCTGCATGCTGGGAAAAATGTGGTGTTAGCTCTATGCCATGCAATACAAATGATCAAGACTGATTGATTGATGGACTGATTGGTTGGTTGATTGGTGTGTTCAAGGCCACTTTCATTATTATTTCTCATATTATCATACAAGTCCTTGGTTTAACTCTTCAGCACACAATCCCGACTTTTAACGACCCTGAGAAAGAGGCCTTTTGAAAACATTGTGGGAAAAGGAGAAAATGCTGGTAACCAGCATTTTCTCCTTTTCCCACAATGTTTTCTACCTTCCCAAAACACATTTCAATTTTTCAGTTACATTTATTTTGTTGTCTGCAAATGGTTTCAATTTGTACCAGTCTAGAATTTTGGTAAAGCGTTAACTCACCAGTAATAGTACCAGGCCTGGGCTTTGAAATGTCTTGCTGAAAGACACTTGAAAACAAAAACCCAGAGGGTCAGGATACAAATGAATCCAGGACCTTCAGACTGTGATTCATGCCCCATCACCTGTGAGCCATGCAGGTCCCTACATGAACTTTTATTTCCTCTCAGTTGGAACAGTTGCAAGGCTTGGCTATCCATATTCAAAATTCATTTTCTTTCCTCAATCTAATGCTCTGTGTCTTGTACTTGTTCGCATTATGTCTAAAGATAACCTTTAGTAACTCTTTAACCCTTCACCAGACAACAAAATTTTAGACTGGTCCAAACTGAAAACATTTGCAGACAACAAAATAAATGTAACCCAAAAATTGAAATTTGTTTTGAGAAGGGTAGAAAACATTGTGGGAAAAGGAGAAAATGCTGGTTACCATCATTTTCTCCTTTTCCCACAATGTTTTCAAAAGCTATCTTTTTCAGGGTCGCTAAAAGTCAGCATTGTGTGGTAAAGAGTTAACAAAACAAGCCCTAAAGACCCTGAGAATGAAGGCTTTCGAAAACATTGTGGGAGAAGGAGCAACTGCTGGTAACCAGCATGTCCTCCTTTTCTCACATTGTTTTCTACTCTTTGAAAGACAAAGCCTCATGCCTCTGTTGGGTCCCTATCACTCATACAAAATGTGACGGACATAATTATTATTCTTTGACCCTTTACATAACAACGCCCTGTTTTAACAACGGTGAAGAAAAATACTTCTGAAAACATTGTGGGAAAAGAAGGAAAAGCTGGCAACCAGCATTTTCTCCTTTCCCCTCAATGTATTTTACAATTTGAAAGACAAAGTTCATGTTTTGAGTAACATTTAATCTGTTGTCTGCAAATGCTTTCAATTTCGACAAGTCTAAAATTTTGTCATCTGGTACAGTTAAAATGGATTTACTCTAAAAGATAACAGAATTTTATACTCGTCCAAACTGAAGGCATTAGCTGACAACATATCATGGACTGCTGAAATGGTGGAAAATTTCTTTGAAAGGGTAGAAAACACTGTGGGAAAAGGAGAATATGCTAGGTTTTTAAAATGTATTTGTAACTCTTTACCAAACGACAAAATTTTAAACTGGTCCAAATTGAAAGCAATTGCAGATGAAAAATTAAATGTGACTCAAACATTGAAATTTTTCTGAGGACAGGCAGAAAACTTGTGGGAAAAGGAGAAAATACTGGTTACCAGCATTTTCTCTTTTTCCCAAAATGTTTTCAAAAGGCTTCTTTCTCAGGGTCGTTAAAAGTCAGGATTGTGTGGTAAAGGGTTAAGCCATTTTCTGCATGGCCATAAAAAGCATGGGTAAAGGTTTTGACTTTTCAGGAATGAGAGAAATGCTGTAGACAGCTGAATCAATACCCCAACAAACGATTGAGCCATTCTCTGTGAAAAGGTTGCTTAATGCACCTGCGAAAAGTATCGACCCAGGTCAGCCTGCGCAGGCTGACCTGGGCCGAAACTTTTCACTATCGGTCAATTTTCTGTATGTTAAAGGACCAGTCTACCTCGTGACTCCGTCGATTGTTGGACAAAAAGGATTTTTGTGCATCCATAACTGTGTTATGCCCTGCTTGGCACCATGGATCACAGAGATGCATTAAGCCCCCTTTAGCCAGAGCATGGCTCAATTACTTAGCAGCTTGCTAATTTTGTAGTTAAGAAGGATAGAAGATATACAGAAATACTGCAGACAGATGTACAGACAGATAGCAAGACAAACAAATTGTACTTTATAGCTTTGCTAATTTTATAGAGCTGAAGGTCCAGCATTGTACAAAACCTTTGCACTTTATCAGTTTAGACTTTCTGTAAACATTCCGTAATTAAATTCTGTAAACATTCCCGTAATTAAATTCTGTAAACATTCCGTAATTAATATTTCCATGTTGATTGTTCACTTTACAATAATAAATAGAGTTTATAAATCTTTACCAGGCAACAAAATTATAGACTGGTCCAAGTTCAAAGCAGTTTCAGGCGACACGTTAAAATATGGTTCAAAATTGTCTTTCAAAGGGAAGAAAACATTGTTAGAAAAAGAGAAAATGTTGGTTACCATTTTCTCATTTCTCCACAGTGTTTTTAAAAGGTTTCTATCAAACCATTTTAGTGTTTCAAAAGCTTTCTTTCTTAGTGTAGGGATCCCACATGGCCTCGTGATTAAGTGTAGGACTCATAACCTGGAGGCCCCAGGTTCAAGCCTCACTGGATCCACTGGGTTTTTCGTGGGACTGTCCTTAGCCCTGGTACTGGTAGAATTCAGGAAATACATGAATATGTGAGCTGTCACCGTGATATGACTGAGATATTGTTGAAAACAGCATAAAACACCATTCAGTCTATCAATTAACTCTTTACCAAACAACAAAATTTTAGACCAGTCTAAATTGAAAGCAATTGTAGATGACAAAGTAAATGTAAGTGGAAAATCAAAATTTGTTTTGGGAAGGGTAGAAAACATTGTGGGAAAAGGAGAAAATGCTGGTTACCAGCATTTCCTCCTTTTCCCACAATGTTTTCAAAAGGGTTCTTTCTCTGGGTCGTTAAAAGTCGGGATTGTGTGGTAAAGAGTTAATCTGTCTAAGTATCCTAAAACATTGGAATGTTTGGCAAGAGGTTAACCCCTGGAACTATTTGGAACCAGTCTCTGGTTTGGGAAGTATCAAATAATTAAACAATAACCATAACAATAGTGTCACAGATTCTGTCAATTAAGGCTGTCAATCAAAAAGAATTTTGATACATTAACTGCTTCCTGTGTAGACAACTTGATTCAATTAAATCTAAAAAAGCTATTGAGCTATTTAATGATATGGCTATGCACAACAAGTTTGATTCAATCTGTTTCAAAGTTTTCCCATTTGATATCAAAGAATTCTTTTTTCTTTTAAAATTTAACTTGTTTCAACCTAAACTCATACACGACTTTTATAGTTTCATTTTGAAGATCTTAATGCAACCGTATTATGACTGTACTGTATATGGTTATCAAATTGTAAAGTATAATGAGGGATGGCAATGGCCCTCACATGCCAACAGATATGGCTACAAAAATCAACTACTTTGCTTAAAACAACATCATAATACTTGCTAGTCTCAAATTCTATTACAACTGCCACCATAACACTATTATGCTCTATGGACAATCATAAAACATCCTTCCATTCGTTTTGGTTGTGGTAAGATCACAGTGCAGTTGTTGTCTTGTGAAAGGCAGGGGTAAAATGTCTTTAACTACTCATTAATACTTGTGAAAAAATACTTGTATGAAGATGGGTCCCCTTTATTATATCATCCTTTACTTTAGTATTGGTCGACAAAATGAAACCGAGACATTATTCTACATATTCTGTGAATCATACTTTGGTATGGCCAGTCCACTGAACTAAACTAGAATAACTATCACTAAAGGTGATAAATACCCCCGCCCCTATATTTCATGTCACAGGGGCAATAACTCTGCAATGTCAATTTAGGGGCAATAACTCCGTAATCATTAGGCCAACACTCATGAAATTTGTGCTTTGCACATCTACTGCTCCTGGTGAATATCATGACAAATATCAAGTGAATCAGACTTAAACTGAAGGAATAGTTCTCTGGACAAGAAGTTTTGAGTAAATTCAGGGGTAATTAATTTGGCAAACATTTGAGACAAATGCATCTTGAACCTCTACTGCTCCTGGTGAATATTTATGCAAAGTATCAATTTAATTGGACACAAAACTAAATGAGTGTAAAAAAGTGCAGACCATGATCTGATATTATGTCTGAGACACAGCAGCTGGTCTGGTTCCAAACTTGTTGCAAATGTCCAAAGGTGACTTTTCGCATAATGTTGGCCAACTATACATATGACAGAAAAGACCTCCTTAAAGTGAATCAGACAGACACTGTAGGAGGAGTTGGCCGGACAAGCATTTTTAAGTCAAATCAGGGGCAATAACTCAGTAATTCTTGATGGAATTTTTACAAAATGTGTGTCTTGCACATCTACAACTCCAAATGGACACTTCTGCCAAGTATAAAGCGAATCGGACTGAAATTGTAGGAGGAGTTGTCCGGACAAGCATTTTAAATGTGAATCAGGGGCAATAACTCATTAATTCTTCATAGAATTTTCACGAAAGTTGCGTCTTGCACATCTACAACTCCTGATGAACACTTATGCCAAGTTTAAAGTGAATCAGACAGAAACTGTAGGAGGAGTTGTCCGGACAAGCATTTTTAAGTCAAATCAGGGGCAATAACTCAGTAATTCTTGATGGAATTTTTACAAAATGTGTGTCTTGCACATCTACAGCTCCTAATGAACACTTCTGCCAAGTTTAAAGTGAATCAGACAGAAACTGTAGGAGGAGTTGTCCGGACAAGCATTTTTAAGTCAAATCAGGGGCAATAACTCAGTAATTCTTGATGGAATTTTTACAAAATGTGTGTCTTGCACATCTACAGCTCCTAATGAACACTTCTGCCAAGTTTAACGTGAATCAGACAGAAACTGTAGGAGGAGTTGTCCGGACAAGATTTTGCAGACCTACCGACCGCCCGACCGACCGCATGACCGACCAACCGACAGGCTGATTCCAGTATACCCCCCACAGACTTCGTTTGCGGAGGTATAATGATTCGCGGATACTTCTGTTTTAACAGGGGCATAACCAGGGACCCAGAATCATTACACAATCTGAATCAAAAGTGCTATTTCACCCCTAAGCTGCTATGCGAGACATTTCATGCTTTGCGGATAGTGTAAATTAAGATCAGACTCTAAGAATGAGTGGTCTAATTTTGATCTACTCTGTCCGATACAGTAAGATTTGTCATTGCAAAAAAATAGGATGAAATCGCCATACTTGGCTTACTACTGTCGTATTAGAAATTTTTTATATTTTCTTTAGCGGTTTTAGGCTTAACTCTTTACCAAACAACAACATTTTGGACGTTTCGAAATTGGAAGTATTTGGAGACGACAAAATAAATGTGACTCAAAAACTGAAATTTGTTTTGGCAAAGGTACAAAACATTGTGGGAAAAGGAGAAAATGCTGGAAGCAAGCATTTTCTCCTTTTCCCACCATGTTTTTGAAAGTCTTCTTCCCCAGGGTCATTAAAAGTCAGCAGTGTGTGGTAAAGGGTTAATATTGTAGATGGAGTTGTTCTATAAAATGGTAAAAGAATTTTTTGTCTTTTCCCATTTTTTCTACATTATGCACTTGCATATTGTATGTTATGGTTGCTATGCCTTAAACAAATGTACAATATACCTTATGACCATGGAAAAACTACATAAAATGGGTCTTCATGCCAACAAAGAGTGTGCCAAACTATGATTTTGTCTCATTTAACTACTTACCAAACAGCAAATTTCTATACTTTTTGAAAGTGAAAGAATTTGCAGACAGCAAGATAAATGTGACTCAAAAATTGAAACTGGTTGTTTGATGGACAGAAAATGTTGTGGGAAAAGGAGAAAAATGCTGGTTACCAGCATCTTCCCCTTTGCCCACAATGTTTTCGGAAGCCTTCTTCCCCAAGGTCGTCAAAAGTCTGGACTGTGTGGCAAAGGGTTAAATAATGCCACCCTATAAGCATCATTATGAAACTTCCTATTTTCCCACACTGTCAAACCTTTCACAACAATTCAGGCCTATTTAGACCATTTTCCCAGCTATCTGCTTATCAGTCTGATCTCACTTCTATCTCTCCCATCAATACAATACTAAAGGCCTACAGTCTCTGTTGGATCCCTGTCACACATACAAAATGTGGCAGACATAATCATCATTCTTTGACTCTTTACCACATGACAAAAATGTAGACTTGCCCAAATTGAAAGCATGTGCAGATGACAATTTAAATGTGGCTCAAATGATGGAATTTGTTTTTGATGGCGTAGAAAATATTGTGGTAAACGGAGAAAATGCTGCAAACAGCTTCTTTCTCAGGGTCACTAGAACTTGGGATTGTGTGGTAAAGAGTTAATCCTATGGAAGAAGACTTTTGAAAACTTAGTGGGGAAAGGAGAACATGTTGGTAACCAGCATTTTCTCCTTTTTCCATAATATTTTCTACCCTTTCTTAGAAAGAATCCATCATTTGTGCTACATTTCCCACATTGTCATCATGCTCGTAGCCAGCATTTCCTCCTTTTCCCAAAATATTTTCTACCCTTACTAAAAAAGAATCCATCATTTGTGCCTCATTTAATTTGTTGTCTGCAAATGCTTTTGATACGGATGCGTCTAAATTTTGTCATTTAGTTACAGGAGTTAAATCATTAAGCAAAGGACAAATTCGCACCAGGCTACTTGACTAAAGCTAATTTTGCACCTGGTAACTCAACTAACGCCAAATTTGCACCATGCAACTTGACTAAAGCCAAATATGCACCAAGTGACTTGACTAAAGCCAAATTTGCTCTAGGTGACTACTTGACTACGGCCAAATTTGCACCAGCTGACTCGATTAAAGCCAAACTTGCACCAGGCAACTCAAGTAAAGCCAACTTTGCACCAGACGACTTTACTGAAGCCAACTTTGCACCAGGCACCTTGATTAAAGCCAAATTTGCACCAGGCAACTGGATTAAAGCCAAATTTGCACAGGCAACTTCACTCAAGCCAAATTTGCACCAGGTGACTAAAGCCAAATTCACACCAGGTGACATGGCTAAAGCCCAATTTTCACCAGGTGTCTTAAAGCCAAATATTCACTGGGCGACTTGACTAAAGCCAAATTTGCACCGGGCAACTTAAGCCAAATTTATGCTAGGTGACTTGACTAAAGCCAAATTTTTACCAGGCAACTTGACTAAATCCAAATTTGCACTGGGTGACTTGACTAAAGCCAAATTTGCACCAGGTGACTCTGGGAACATCATTGTACATGTAGCAGCTTTATTCTGTACTATTTACTCTGTTTGGGGTAATCATCCTAGTCCTGACGTTGAAGCAACCTTTTCAAAATTTTGAAGACGAATTCTTTCTGTATTCATAGAAAACTGTTAATGGGTAAATATTGGATTAAGATATTGTCATCAGAAGAAGATTCAATTCTATTCAAAACATACATTTTAAAAGACAGATGCTGAAAATGGTCATATCTATAATGGCAATAATTGGGCTTGTCATATCAAAATGATCTTAGAACAAATAGATATGTCAGACATGTGGAAAAACCAATTCAGTATAACTATAGATTACAACAGGATTAAACAGCATATACTAGACATATATCAACAAAACTGGTACTTATCAATAAATAATTCCCCTCGTCTACATTTTTATAGTTTATTCAAACATTCATTTATTTTTGAGAGGACTTTATCTAGACATTATCAAAGATGAAAAATTAAGAACTTCACTAACAAGCTTCCAAATATCTTCTCATGATTTAGAAATTGAAACAGGGCATAAAAAAATATAGATCTTAGAGAGAAGATTTGTAGAAATTGTACCTCGAGAAATATTGAAAATGAATACCACTTTCTATTGACACATATTAAGTATTCGGAACTCAGGTCAAAATTTCTTAAAAAATACTATTTTAATTGGCCAACAATACAGAAATTTACTAATCTTTTGTCGGTAAAATCGCCAAAAAAGTTATACAATTCGTCAAAATTTATCTATTATAGTAATCTGCTGAGAAATTAATCATTGTTTATATTTCGTTTCACATAGCATCATGTGCTCTTCAGTTAATCAATGTGACTCACTTTTCGTTATGAAATGCTTCTATCATTTATGTTTTTGTAATTCCTATATAACATGTTTGTTTTAATGCAACAGAGGTATAGTAGTAGTAGTAAATGACAATATTCAAAGCAGTAACCTTTTACGCACAACCCCAGGTTTTAACAATTTGGGTAGGTCGGCTTTGGAAAACATTGTTGGAAAAGCAGAAAATGCTGATAACCAGCATGTATTCAACTCTTTAAAGGAAAATTCTAATCATTGTGGCCACATTTTGTTGTCTGCAAATCCTTCAGCTTGGATCAGTCTTAAATTCAGACATTCAGTAAAGAGTTAAATACAGGTCCAGTTATGGGATTTGGCTGTTAAAGGCTAGAAAACATCAAGGGAAAAAAAGACCAGCACTGGGAAAAGGACCAGCATTTTTCCCACAATGATTTAAGAACTATTTTTCAGGGAAGTTAACACTGTACTAAACCTCAAAAAAGCAGGCATAATATAAACTGAATTGAAAGCATTTCCTGACAACAATTCAACCCTATACCAAACAATCCCGTCTTTTAACGAGCCTATAAAAGAAGGCTTTTAAAAACATTGTGGGAAAAGGAGAAAAAGTGCAACATCTCTCAACTTGGATTAGTCCAAAACTTTTCTCGTATGGTAAAGAATTAAATGTGCCTCAGATGATAAAATTTGTTTTTGACAGGGAAGGAAATATTATTGGAAAAAGGAAAAATGCTGTTTATAAGAATTTTTTCCTTTTCCCAGAATGTTTTTCAAAAAGCTTCTTCATCAGGGTCATTAAACCAGGGGATTATGTGGCAAAGTCTTCAGACACGAAATTGTACGGTAAGCCTTTCAAGAGCTTTTAAAACACATTATGACAGGCAAGTTAATTTCACCATCGCCAATTTTTCTTTTCTTCAATTATCCTTAACACAAATTAGTTTAGATACATTCTTACTACAGGAGGACAAAATGAGAACAATGGATATCTTTTCAGTCATTGAAAAAAGCAACAGCTCTGTATGCTGGTGCAAGCATTTGGCTTTTTCAGAGAACAACCCTAAGTAAAAATGGGGCATAACTGCACCAAACTAGATATAAATTAACCATTTACCATTTACAATACATATTATTATATTTTTACATTCCTGAAGACGAAGGCTTTTGAATATAAACAGTTCTGATAAGCAGTATTTTCTCCACTGCAACAATGTTTTCTACCCTTTCGGAGATAAATCTCATCATTTGAGCCACAATTGGTCAAGTCTTAAACTTTATAGTCTAGTAAATAGTTACGTAGGAAAGGGTACAAAAAAAATCCCACTAGATTAGAAAGGAGCAAAGTAAAGATTTTCTATCTATGTAAGAGGCCTTACATTATGCCATTTTCAAAGGCACCTGCACTTTATCATCTCTCATCATAATACTGTGGGAAAATTAACAATTCGCTACAGGTAAACTCCAACTAGGTAACATGGATTGTGTACTTTAACTCTTTACCACACAATCCCGACTTTTAACAACCTAAAGGAAGGCTTTTGAAAACATGGTGGGAAAAGGAGAAAATGCTGGTAACCAGTATTTTCTTCTTTTCCCACCATGTTTTCTACCCTATCAAAAGATATATCATCATTTTAGCAACACTGAATTTGCCGTTTGCAAATGCTTTCTAATTGGTCCAGTCCACAATTTCCTTGTTTCGTTAAGGAGTTAACACCTTTTTTTTTAACCTTTAAAGCTCCCTTCATAAGTTCAAAGTTTTGCCTTTGCAGCAGTGAACTTCAAGAACATGACTGCGAAAATTGTGCTGTCTGTTCTTTGAGCTACACTGTCCAGACGCATTCTTGGTAAGGGCAACCTTAAAATTACAATTATCTCAGTCTATAAATTTCTTATCTGTTGGGTTCTTTCAGGAGCACTATGGTTAATGTGTTTCTTCAAACAAATGACTGTGTTCATGCCATAGAATACCACTTTTTAAAACCTAGTGATAGGTGGAGAAATTTATGAAAGAAATGCTGGTGTGGAGCATTTTCTCCCAATACTTTCTTCTACTCTTTCAAAGACAAATCTCACCATTTGAGCCACATGTAAATTGTCTCCTGCAAATTATGCTTTCAATACACTCGTCTAAAATTTTGTAGTCTGGTTAAATAGTTAATGAACCAGTTTTAAAGTGGTGGGTTTGAGCCAAGTCCAGTATTCAAAGCTGAACAGTTCTCAGTGGCTCATTGTATCTCTTTACCAAACAAAAAAAATTTTGACTTGAGACTTGTCCAAATTGAAAGCATTAATTTTTGCTGACGACATATTCGATTGACTCAAATGATGGGAAATGTCTTTGAAAAGGTACAAAACAGTCAGCGAAATGTAGAAAATGATAGTTACCAGCATTTTCTCTTTCTCCAGCACTGTTTCCAGATGCCTTCTTCATCAAGGTCGTTACTACTTGGAATTGTTTGGTAAGGAGCTAAAAGGATGTGACTTTTGTCAAAGTCTTGATTCAATAAGTGTGTCACCTCTGAATGTCCTGGGTCCGTATTCACCAACCATTCTTAAGAATATTTTTAGTCTTATTCTCCAAGATCTTGTAAATTTGGAAGTAACTCAACTCCTGATTGGCTAAACCAAATGTAGAAAATTCTGGAGAACAAGACAAAGAACATTCTTAAGAATGATTGGTGAATACCGACCCTGGGCGAGATGCCACAAAGTCACAGCTATTTCTCCATGATAGCTGTGTTACAAAGCAGCTCATGGCTTGGGAGGAATATTGTAAAAAGTACTTGTGAAAGAAATTCAAGGAAAGTGTGGAAAGTGACGTTGAACATCAAACAATCAAACAAACAAATACCACATCTAATTTCAAATTTAACTCTGCCATATTACCACTCTCTGACAAGATTCAAATACCGATACAGGCAAAAAAGGCTACTGTATATATTTCAGAAAAAATATGGGGATAAAGTTGCCATTAACGATGACTAAATTCTCTTTTATCGCATAATAAGCATACTACGGTAAATGGTTTTATGTAATGTCATGTTACTTTCTTTTCATGGGAACATTATTTCAAACACAGATCTAGAAGAAGATTACACCACTTACTTCAAATAGTAAAAAAGAACAATCTACAAATTTGTCTCTTGCTTCAAGATTACAATGGTGAAATGTTGTTTATTCATATAATAGATCAAAATTTATGTAAACACCAAATCACTTACCCCTTCAACAAGCAACAAAATTTTAGACTTGCCAAAATTGAAAGCTGTTGCAGACGACAAAATAATTGTTACTGAAAGATAGAAATACGCCTGGGAAAGGGTAGAAAACATTGTGGAAGAAGGAACAAATGCTGTTTTCAAAAGGCTTCTTCCTTAGGGTCAATAAAAGTCGGGACTGTGTGGTAAAGGATTAACTTGGAACTTGGGCTCAGATGGACAAGAGTCAGACTTCCTCACTGCAACAGACAAGTGCCCCGTTAAAGGCCCAATAGCTGCCAAAAGGTCATGACAAAGGGTGAAGGTAAAGACATTTGAAAGTCAGCTGCAGCAAACTTCTTTCCCAATGTGAAAATTTTGGATCCTTACAAGACAACAAAATTTTAGGATTGTCTTCACTGACAGAATTTGTGAACAATAACTCAATTGTAGTGGAGATGCCAGGATTCGTTTTTAAAGGAGTTAAAAACATTGTGGGATAAAGAGAAAATGCTGGCAACAAAAACCTTTTGTCCCACAATATTTTCTAAGGTCTCCTTCCTTAACTCTTCGCCAAACGACAAAATTTTGCACGGGTCCAAATTGAAAGCATCTGCAGACAACATATTAAATATGGCTCAAAAATTGAAATTTGTTTTGGGAGTGTAGAAAACATTGTGGGAAAAGGAGAAAATGCTGGTTACCAGCATTTTCTCCTTTTCTCACAATGTTTTCAAAAGCTTTTTCTTCAGGGTGGTTAAAAGTTGGGATTGTGTGGTAAAGGGTTAAGTGTTTTTAAAGTATATGAGCATTTGGTGAAGGGTTCACACATAAGAAAAATTTGTACTTGTCCAAATTGAAAGTATTTACAGACGAAAATTTCAATATGGCTCAGATGACGGAATATGTCTTTGATAGGGTGGAAAACATTGTGGGAAAAGGAGAAAATACTGGTTACCAGCATTTCCTCCTTTTCCCACAATGTTTTCAAAAGGCTTCTTACACAGGGTTATTAAAACTCAGGATGTGTGGTAAAGGGTTAAACAATCATCTTAGGCACTGTTGTCAAATGTAGGTCTAGGTAATCATTGCTTTACCAAAGACAAAATTTTGGACTTTTCCCAATTTAAAGCACAAAAATTTAAATATTGTTAGAATGATGTAATTTGTCTCAGTAAGGGTAGAAGACATTGTGGGAAAAGGAGAAAATGCTGGTAATCAGCATTCTCTCCACTCCTCACAGTGCTCTAAAATGCCTATGCCCTCTGTGTTGTTAAAACAAGGGATTTTTCTGTAAGATTTGTTCTGTAAAGGATTAACCCTTTCCCAAACAATAAATTTTAGAATGGTCCAATTTGAAAGAGTTTGCAGACGACAATTTCAAATTTGATGAAAATGACAAAGTTCTCCAAAAGGGTAGAAAACACTGTGGGAAAAGGAGAAATTGCTCGTTATGAGCAATTTCTCCTTTTCCAACAGTGTTTTCAAAGAACTTGTACTACAGACACATGAAAACCAGGGCTTGTTTGAGAAAGGGTTAAACTTATTCAGAAAACTTGACAACTGGAGTGCTAAATTGCAGACTGGCTGTTTCTTTTCCCACCAAGTCTACCACTGATTTATTGCCATAATAGGTGTGATGAAAATATATTTGAAACCACATAAAAACAAAACTGTCATAAACTGTTGTTTTTTTTTCTAAAGCTAATAAAATAGAGCCAAGTTAACTTACCAAGAGTGAGATATATATGAAATAAGTATTCTTAGTCTTAAAACAGAGACCCAAAAACTTTGGCAATCTGACATTTATTAGACAAGACATCACACAGTGTAAAGATTAGACTGCACATCCCTTTCAGTCCAATTTTAATCTACACTGTCTGAAAAAGTAATTGCAATTTCGTTCCGCACCTAAAGGGTTGCGATACATCAAATCTTCATGCCTCATTTCCCATAGTAAAGCTGAGAAAAAATATTATCCTTGGTCCTATCTAATACTAAAGGGGGTCCTGTGTGGCTCAGTGTTGGACTTGTAACCGGGGAAGCCCCCCCCCCCCCCATTCGAGCCCGACTGGTAGCACTAGGCCCTTTGTGAGAGTGTCCTTGAACAACACCATTCAGAGCCATAGCCTAGTAATAGTGAAACCCATGACATACATGATTATGTGACCTGTTGCAATAGTAAGACTGAAATAATTTTGAAAACTGTGTAAAGCACTATTCAATCAATCTATTTTCTAATAATTAACCCTTTACTGCACAATGCCGCCTTTTGACGCCCCTGAGAAAGAAGCCTTTTGAAAACATTGTAGGAAAAGGAAAAAATGCTGGTAACCAGCATTTTCTCCTTTTCCCACAATGTTTTCTACCCTATCAAAGGCAGAAATCATCATTTTGGTAACATTCATTTTGTCATCTGCAAATGCTTTCAAATTTGATCAGTCTAGAATTTTGTCGTATGGTAAAGGGTTAATGGGATCCTGTATGGCTCAATGTATGATTCCTAAGCCAACGGCCACAGGTTCTATCCTCACTTTATGCAATGTGCATTTTCATAGGGTAAGAAATCCAGAGCCCTAGGCTAGATTACTAGTGAAACCAGGGGCATACATGAATATGCGAGTAGGATATGCATGGAAGAGGGCTTTTGAAAACATAGCAGGACAAGGAGGAAATGCTGGTAACCAGCATTTTCTCCTTTGACCAAATGTTTTCTTCTGACTTAGCAAAAAAAAAATCTTTTTTTTTTTTTGGGGGGGGGGGGGGGGAAATAAAGTCATGCACTGTGAAAAGGGGGCTTAATGCATCTGCAAAAAGTATCGACCCAGGTCAGCCTGCCTGGACGACCTGGGCCGAAACTTTTCACTATTGGTCAGTTTTCTGTATGTACCAGTCTACCTCATAATTTAGTCAGTTGTTAAAAAAGTGGCCATTATGTGATGGCTTGATTGGTACAATGCATAATGGAGATGCATTAATCCCCCTTTTGCCAGAGCACTGATCTGTGACCTTTGACCTACGGACATGATCATTACATGCCACACATTGTCTTTATGTGGTTGACATTTCTGCAGTTATGCTGAAATTCATTGATAATTAAATGGGCACAAAAAAAATTAATTTATTACAAATTTGACCTTGACATGACCTTGACCTTTGGTCTACAGACATTTTTTTGTGTGTGACACATTATCTTTATGTGGTTGACAATTCTGCACAGTATTCTGCAGTTATACTGAACCCATGGACATGACTCTTGCTCATGACACATTATGTCCTTGTGGTCAACACTGATGCAGTTACTTTGAAGTTAACTTAGAAGGAAGAAGTTTTGGCTGGGACACGAAAACATCACTGACAGACGGACAGCCCAAACAAAACCTATTTGGGGCATAAAAAAGGGCTTTGAACACCTAGATCCAGGACAGACTGTAAAAGAATCATGTTTTGTATCATACATCGATCTATACTGGTACTCTAGTAGAGACGTTGATTTCTGTATGGAATGACTAGAATTGAAGTTTAACCCTAAATACAATCACAAAGTTTTAGACTTGTTCAAACTGAAAGCAATTGCAGACCAAACATTCAGTGTAGCTCAAATGATTGGAACTGTCTTTAACTCTTTAACCACACAAGAAAATTTCACACTTGTCCAAATTGAAAGCATTTGCAGACGACAAAATAAATGTGACTTAAAAAGTGAATTTTGATTTGGGAAAGGTAGAAAACATTGCGTGAAAAGGAGAAAATGCTGGTTACCAGCATTTTCTCCTTTTCCCACAATGTTTTCAAAAGGCTTTTTGTTCAGGGCTGTTAAAACCAGTGATTGTGCGGTAAAGAGTTAAAGGGGTAGAAAACATTGAATGAAAAAGGGAAAATCCTGGCTATCAGCATTTTCTCCTTTTCCTGCCATGTTTTCAGGGGCCTTCTTCCTCAGGGTCATGAAAACGCAAGATTATATGCAATAAGGTTAAAACTTTTCAAAAACTAATACAAGGTAAGCATCTACAGTTCAAATATTTGCTTACAGGAAAACTCCCAATTATTACAATTTATGCCAAGAAAAACATGTGCCTACTAAAGCATGTTTTGCCTTCTTTTTTATGTCAAAATCCTGATGTTGAATTCTTACATAATGTTCCTCAATACCAATGAAACAAACATGTATGAGCCATGCTCTGGCAAAAGGTTGTTTAATGTTCTTTGTGATGCTTGATAGCAAGCAAGACATTACATTATTATGGCTCAATAAAACCCATTTTATCTTACAACCGACTGAGTCACGAGGTACACTGGTCCTTTGACATGCAGAAAATTGACCAATAGCAAAAAGTTTGGGCCCTGGTCCTGGCCCAGCGATGGGTCGATACTTTTTGCAGATGCATTAAGCCCCTTTTCACAGAGCATAGCTCGCATGTTTTCCATGAAATTCTTAACTTCCACTTTGAAGAACAGCATTCCTACCTTGATCCCAGATGCCACCAACTTGCTCACCTCATTCCCAGGTAAGCTGGAAGCTTGCAGTAACATGTAGCTATTTCCAGGTAGAATTTTACCAATCTTAATTTATCTATATTTTTCCAGGTAGACAGGACTGGATTTTATAGAAGGCAAAGCGGTGGAATCAATCTGGAACCTGGATACAAACTTCAAGATTTTTCTTGGTCCATTTTGTGTAAAGTAATATTACTCAGTTGAAGAAATGTTTCTTTAACGAAACAAAATGTAGTAAATGTTGTGAAATGTGACAAAAAGTTTTACTGTTATTTGGATTTTTTCCATCTTGACTTATAAAAGGATTTTATCAGTGTTTTATGTGACAAAAGTTTGGCAAAAGTATTGTGGATATTCAGAAAGTAGGGTAAGTGCTTTTTTTCTCTCTCATACTCTTGCACTACAGTAGAAGACAAATTTTAGATTTGTCCATGCAAACGAATTTGTCCAACAAAGGGTAGAAAACATTGTGGCAAAAGGCAAAATAGCTGGATACCAAGTAAGCAAGTATGACCAGGGGTTGACCCCAACAGCATTCTTCCACCCCAAGCACACAAAAATCTTTTGAAGGCACACTTTAGATTCTGCACTTTATGGAGAATGAATATTTGTGAGTTTTACTGAAAGTAATGGCTTAACCCTTTACCGCACAATGACGCCTTTTAACGCCCCTGGGAAAGATGCCTTTTGAAAACATTGTGGGAAAAGGAGAAAATGCTGGTAACCAGCATTTTCTCCTTTTCCAACAATGTTTTCTGTCCTATCAAAGGAAAATTACACTATTTGAGCCACATTGAACTTGTTGTCTGCAAATGCTTTCATTTTGGACAAGACTAAAATTTGTCGTCTGGTAAAGGGTTAAGGGCAATAAAACTTAGTCTCTTGCCATGATGATGGTATATTCTTTACCAAACAACAAAGTTTTTGACTCGGCCAAATTCAAACCTATTACAGACAACAAATGTGGTTCAAATGATGAAAACTGGTCTCTGAAAGGGTAAAAAACATTTTGGCAAAAGGAGAAAATGTTGGTTGCCAGCATTTTCTCCTTTTCTCACATTTTTTTTTCATAAGCCTTCTTCCTCAGGGTTGTTAGAATATTGGATTTTGTGGTGAAGGATCAATACTGCACCTTTGTTTGTCGATCTTGTTTTTCCCCATTGTAACAGACAACTTGCCTATGCATTACAACACAACAGAAATTCCAATTTATCAAACTTTTATCCTAATCTCACAATGTTTTTACTACTTTTCATGCACAAATTCTTTTTTTTAGCAGGGTTGTCCCAAGTTTTTACTGGATATTTCCCAAGTTATCAGCTGCCAATTTATTTCAGGGGGTATTTTCAACTTACAAGGATTTCACATTAACCCAGCTGCTAAGCGTGACTCAATGAACATCTGCAGACAGTGTAGATCAAGACCAGACTGCACAGAACATGCAGTTGGATCTTTCATCTATATACTGTCCGATAAGCCGATATCTCTTCACAAAAATACCTTTCAAATAGTAAAATTTGGGGTTTTTTTTATCCTTTTGAGTGTTTCATTTCACTTATTTAGCAGGATAAGGGTGATCTGGCAGGTAAATTTCTTGTTAGCTTATTTTGATATTAGTACACTGGCAGAACAACAAAACATGGTGGATGGCACTTTTAACTCTTTACCACATGACAAAATTTTAGACTCGTCCAAATTGAAAGCAGTTGCAGACAACAAAATAAATGTAACCCACAAATTGAAATTTGTTTTAGGAAAGGAAGAAAACATTGTGGGAAAAGGAGAAAATGCTGGTTACCAGCATTTTCTCCTTTTTCCACAATGTTTTCTAAAGCTTTCTTTTTCAGGGTCGTTAAAAGTCAAGATTGTGTGGTAAAGAGTTAACTCATTACTACACAATCCCTAACTTTAACAGCCCAGAAAAAGAAGGCTTATGAAAATACTGCAGGAAAAGGAAAAAATGCTGGGGACCAGCATTTTTTCCTTTTCCTACAATGTTTTCTATCTGTATCCGTTCTAAGGCAAATCTTAGTTTTAAACACATTCAACTTGTTGTCTGCAGATGCTTTTAATTTCAACAGCTTCAAAATTTTGTTGTTTGATAAAGAGTTGGATTCTAGTTAACTTTTTACCAAAAAGGAGGGCTTAATGCATCTGTGAAAAAATATCGACCCAGGTCAGCCTGTGCAGCAGGCTGACCAGGGCCAAAACTTTTCGCTGTTGGTCAATTTTCAAAGGACCAGTCTACCTTATGATTCAGTAGGTTGTTAGAGAAAATGGATTTTATGGATCCATAATTATGTGATGATATGCTTGGTATCATGCTCTGTGAAATGAAAAAGCAGTTCAACTCTTTACAAAACAACTAAATTTTGGACTAAACCAAATACATACCTATCCGATTTGGGCATTCTGGGTACAGAACTGGACTACTTTTCAAGGCGGCAATCAATGCAGCAAATTTCAAAATGAAATATGTTTACTCACTGAAACGCTACCTGGTTAGCTAGCATGTAACCTATGCACAAGTCATTTACAAACACAGCCCCTGTAAGGTTGGGAAATAACCCCACTATAAGCCCAGCATTGTTGGGACATGATTTTTGTTGTCATTCTGTGGCACAAATCCCAGTTTTCCCAATGTCTATATTTAGAAACTAAATACAGAAATCTGTAGTGAACAGTGGTATGTTATAGAATTATTTTTCTTGTTTAAAATTTTTATATTTTTAAGAAATTTCTAGCAAAAAAAAAATACATTGATTTTTCCATAGACCTGTCATTTATGGCCATTTTCCACTTGCTATTTTAAGCCGCAATTTACGCACCGCATATTAATATTTATCCTGTACAGGATAGTGATGCCTTATAGCTGACAGGTTTATCTTCAAAGAATATGACATGCGCAGACAGCAATTTGACCAGTTTATAGATAATATGGATCCATATTCTGTGATGACTTGCGTGATATAATCCACTTCATCCGTCAGCAATTTTTCCTTAACCCTTTACCACACAACAAAGACGTAGACTCGTCCAAATTGAAAGCATTTATAGACCTCAATTCAAATGTGGCTCAACTGATAGAATTGTCTTTCATAGGGTAGAAAACATTGTTGGAAAAGGAGAAAATGCTGGTTACCAGCATTTTCTCCTTTTCCGACAATGTTTTCAAAAGGCTTCTTCCTAAGGTTCATTAAAACTCGGGATTGAGTGGTATCACATAATTCCAAGTTTTTAAGACCCTGATGAAGAAAGCTCTTAAAAATGATGTGGGAAAAGGAGAAAATGCTGGAGCCAGTATTTTCTCCCTTTCCTGCGACATTTTCGCTATTTACAAAAGCAAATACAAACATCTGAGCCATATCTAATTTGTTGTCTGCAACTGTTTTGAATTTGGACAAGTCAAATATTGTGGGAGTTTTCTGTTGGTTTACAGTAAGTTTAAAATCTTAGGACAGCTAGAGCTCCATATAGAGGGAGTGATTTTGATTTTAAAATTGAAAATATTAATCACTCTCCACTAAACCCTAAGTTATGGGTACTCATTAGAATTGTCTCATCGAGACAATTCTAATGAGTACACACAACATAGGGCTTGAAAGAGAAATAATGGATTTAGAATACTATCACTCTCTCTTATCTGGAGGTCTGAATCTAGGATATAAAAACAGTATTTATGACTGTCTGGTGTCTAATGCTGACCATTTTGTCACTCCAGCAAGTGCACATGTCTAAGCATTCCTGTCTATACTTTGTGTGGACTATACAAAAAATTCTAACTAAAGCAAAAGCTGCTTTCCCAAATTTAGCCCTTTACCACACACTCCTTAATTTTAACTACTTTACAAAAGAAGGCTTTTAAAAACTTGTGGGAAAAGAAGAAAATACTGGTCACCAGCATTTTCTACTTTTCCTACAGTGTTTTCAACCCTTTAACCCATTCCCACACAATCCTGACTTTTAACAACCCTGAGAAAAAAAGCCTTTTGAAAACATTGTGCGAAAAGGAAAAAAATGCTGGTAACCAGCATTTTTTCCTTTTTCCACAATGTTTTCTTCCCTTCCCAAGGCAAATTTCAATTTTTCAGTCACATTCATTTTGTCGTCTGCAAATACTTTCTATTTGGACAAGTCTCAAATTTTGTTGTTTGGTAAAGAATTAAAAGATTACTGCCATCATTTGAACAACATTGATTTTTGTCATTTGCAACTGCTTTCACTTTGGGCGAGTCTGGAATTTGGTCATCTGGTGAAATATTAACCAAGTCACATTGCGAAATGTACATATACCCTTTACCACACAATCACAAGTTTTAACGAACCTGAAGAAGACGGCTTTTGAAAACATCGTGAGAATAGCAGAAAATCCTGGTAAGTGGCATTTTCTCCTTTTCCACCGATGCTTTCTACCCTAACAAAGACAAAAGTAAACTTTTGAGCTACATTTAACTCTTTACCACACAACAAAATTTTAGATTGGTCCAAATTCAAGACAATTACAGACAACAAATCAAATGTTGCTCAAATGATAGAATTTGTCTTAGAATGTGAAGAAAACATCAAGGAAAAGGCCAAAATGTTGGTTACCAGTATCTTCTCCTCTTCCTACAATGTTTTCAACAGCCTTGTTTCCCAAGTTTAAGTCAGAATTGTTTGGTAAAGAGTTAAGTCATATGCAAAATGCTTTCAATTTAGTTGAGTTCAAAATTTTGTTGTTTGGTAAAGATTTAACCCTACCAAAGGACAAAATTGTAGACTTGTGAAAATTGAATGCATTTGCAGACAACAGTTTAAGTCCGACTCAAATGATAGAACTTGGCTTTGACAGGAGAGAAAATATTGTGGAAAAAGGGGAAAATGCTGGTAACCAGCATTTTCTCCTTTTCCCACAATGTTTTCAAAAATCTTCTTTCTCAGGGTCATTAAAACTTGGGCTTGTGTGGTGAAGGGGGAATTCATTCTCACAGACTAGGGCAGAGACTATGCACTGATTTGCAAGCTGTGTTTTCCTGATTTAGCCATGGTATTGTTATTTGGAAGGATAAAACAACAGCAGGTCAAATTGGCAACTAAATTAATAAACATTGAGTTTTACCTCAGTGTTTCTATGGTAACACAATTGTTTACCTAATTGAAATTAAAAATCATGTAGTCGATTTTTGCCAATTACAACACAAAAGCAACTTTTTACATCCCTTATCAACTTTTTACCAATGCCAAACAATCCTGAAGTAACCCTTTACCACACAATCCTGAGTTTTAACGACCCCCCCCCCCAAGGAAGAGGACTTTTGAAAACACTGTGGGAGGAGGAGAAAATGCTGATGGTAACCAGCAATTTCTCCTTTTCTTTCCCCACAATGTTTTCAGACCTTTTACAGGCAAATCTCAGCTTATGAGCCATATCCCATATGTCGTCTGCAAATGCTTTCGATTTGGACGAGTGTAAAATTATGTCATTTGGTAAAGAGTTAAAGGGCCCTACAGAAGAAGGCTTTTAAAAACGTTGTGGGAAAAGGTAACCAGCATTTTCTCCTTTTCTCTCAATGTTTTCTACCCTTTTGAGACAAGTTGCAATTTTTGGATCACTATCATATTTTTTTTTTTGCCTTCAAAAGCCTTCAATTTGGGCAAGTCTAGAATTTTGCTGTTTGGTAAAGGATTAAAACAGTTTTTGAAAAGCATGTTGAAAAAAGAGCAATGTTTTCAAATCTTTCTACGACCCTGGGAAAGAAGCCTATAGAAAACATTGTGGGAAAAGGAGAAAATACTGGTAAACAGCATTTTCTCCTTTTCCCACAATGTTTTCTACTCTTTCCAAAACAAATTTCAATTTTTGAGTCACATTTATTTTCTCGTCCACAAAAGCTTTCAATTTGGACTGGTCTACAATTTTGTCATTTGGTAAAGGGTTAACCCTTTCCCAAACAAGCCCTGGTTTTCACGTGTCTGCAGTACAAGTCTTTTAAAAACACTGTGGGAAAAGGAGAAATTGCTCGTAACGAGAAATTTCTCCTTTTCCCACAGTGTTTTCTACTCTTTTTGAGGACTTTCTGCCATTTTCATCAAATATAAAATTGTCGTCTGCAAACTCTTTCAATTTGGACCAGTCCAAAATTTGTTGTTTGGGAAAGGGTTAAGAGTTAGCAGCCAAAGTAAGCTTTTCCTCTACCAAGAATTCTTTGATGATCAAAATGCTCCGGTAGAGGGGTTCAGTTCTGACTGCTTGCATGTGGTAAGGTCAAGGTTAAACAGTCACAGGTCATGTATGATTTCCTGCAATGCCTATTATCATTGACATGGTACTAGATTTTTACCCTTCACTAAGTGATCCTGTGTTTGAAGGATCTTGTGGTAGAGGGGCTTTTGAAAACATTGTAGGAAAAGGAGAAAATGCTGGTAACCAGCATTTTCTCCTTTTCCCACAATATTTTCTACCCTTTCCAAGACACAAGACAAATCCCTTCATTTAAGCCTATTTGTTAAAAAATTTAATGCCTATTCTTTCAATATGTATTAACTTTTTCACAACCCCCCCACCAAAAAAAAATGTTGCACTTTTTAAGGGCTACAAATAGTTTGACTGCAAAATGAACAGACAGTTTAGTTATGATAAAGGAGTAGACAGTGTAAATCAGATATCAGACTGCATGTTTCGTGCAGTCTGATCTTGATCTACACTGTCCATAAAAGCTTCTTTTTATCATCTATGGTAAGGAATGAGTTAATCCAGAAATTTTACTGGCTTGTAAAGAGTTATCAGGATCAAAGTAAATGAAGTTCTGACTGGGTACCATATCTACAAGGATCAAAGTACCACAGGTTCCAAGTATGGCACCACTATAATTGGTGCATGTATATCATATTCTTGTGATCATGCATCCATGTCAAGGCTTGATGCCTGTAGGGTTTCTGGACCAAAATCCTATCTTAACCCTTTTCCAAACAACAGCATTCTAGACTTTTCTAGAATTCTCAGCATTCACAGACCACAAATGGAATGTGGATTAACCCTTTCCCAAACAAGCCCTGGTTTTCACGTGTCTGCAGTACAGGTCTTTTGAAAACACTGTGGGAAAAGGAGAAATTGCTCGTAACGAGCAATTTCTCCTTTTCCCACAGTGTTTTCTACCCTTTTTGAGAACTTTCTGCCATTTTCATCAAATTTAAAATTGTCGTCTGCAAACTCTTTCAATTTGGACCAGTCCAAAATTTGTCATTTGGGAAAGGGTTAAATGGTGGAAATTTTCTTTGAAAGGGTAGAGAACATTGTGGGAAAAGGAGAAAATGCTGGTTACCAGCATCTCCTCCTAACCCCACAATGTATTCAAAAGCTGTCTGCCTCAAGATTGTTAAAACTATCCACTGTGTAGTAAAGGGTTCATGATCAATCCAGATATCCTAGTGTATGATAATCTCATTCTTACAATATCATTCAATCTCTGGCACCTATGTTGTTGATATTCATTGGACTTGTCTCAAGGAAACAATTTAAATAAGCACCAACAACATGGGTTTAACCCTTTACCACACAAAGTTTTCAACTTGTCCAAATTGACACCATTCACAGACAACAAATTAAATTTGGTTCAAATGATGTAATTTGCCTTTAAAAGGTAGAAAACATTGTGGGCAAGGTAGAAAATGCTGGTTATCAGTATTTTCTCCTTTTCTCGCAATGTTTTCAAAAGTCTCTTCTGTTAGGGTCAATAAAACTCTGGATTGTGTGGTATAGGATTCAGGGTTCATATTCACCAACCATTCTTAAGTACATTCTCAGTCTGATTCTCATTAATTTCCTAAATTTGAAAGTAAAACAACTTTTGATTAGCAAATCCAAATGGTTTAAACCAATCAGAAGCTATGTTACTTTCAAAATCAAGAATTAGACATGAAATGAAATTTAGAATGCTTGGTGAATACAGACCTGTTTCTAGATTTTATCTAAAAATATCCTGCCTGGTAATAGGTTAACCATTTGAGTGCCAAATACATGTATATTAAAAAGTTTTCAGTCTTGAAAAACATGCCAAATGATTACAATTTCAAGCCTGGTAATAGGTTAACCATTTGAGTGCCAAATACATGTATATTAAAAAGTTTTCAGTCTTGAAAAACATGCCAAATGATTACAATTTCAAGCCTGGTAATAGGTTAACCATTTGAGTGCCAAATACATGTATATTAAAAAGTTTTCAGTCTTGAAAATCATGCCAAATGATTACAATTTCAAGTCTGCTCCTTTCAGAATGTCTTAGCTATGTGACAGTGTAGATTCAAGATCAGACTGCATGTTTTGTGCACTCTGATCTGAACCTTCACTGGCTGCAATAGCAACTATAGGTATGATAGGCACATTGACCCTTTACCAAAAGACAAAATTTTAGGCTGGTTACCAAACTTTTCTCCTTTTGCCACAATGTTTTCAAAAGCAGTCTTCCTCAGGGTCAGTAAAAGTTGAAATTGCATGGTAAAGGTTTAAGTGTTAAACGGCAGTACCTATAGCAGATTCAAAACCTGCTAGTCCTTACCCGAGTGCTATAATTTTTTTGCATTTTGACATAAAACAGAAGTGCCCTCTTATCATACTTAAACTAAAAATTACTAGACATGAGGAGTGCAGGGTCATCTTTTAATGATGTTTTACAGAAAAAAAGGGGCATTTTCAAAAGTAGCTCTTTGCCCCATGTCAAGCTCTTAGCCAAATGCCAAGCTCTTTGCTCAGTGTCAAGCTCTGTCCAAATGTCAAGCTATTTACTCAACATCATACTCTTTCCCAATATCAGGCTATTTGTATAATGTCAAGCTCTTTGCAAAATATCAAGCTCTTTGTTCAATGTCGAGCATGCTGTCCAATGTTAGGCTCTTTGTTCAATGTCAAACTCTTTACCCAATGTCAAGCTCTATGCCCAATATCAAGCACTTTACCCAATGTCAAGCTCTTTACCCAATTTCAAGCTCTTTGCCCAATGTCAAGCACTTTGCCCAATGCCAAGCACTTTGCCTAACTTCAAGCTCTTTGTTCATTGTCAAGCTCTTTGCCCAATGTCAAGCTCTTTGTTCAATGTCAAGCACCTCTCAAAATGTCAAGCTCTGAAACCTATGTCAAGCTCTTTGCCCGCTGTCAAGCACTTTGCCAAATGTCCAGCTCTTTGCCAAATGTCAAGCACTATGCCCAATGTCTAGCTCTTTATCCATTTTCAAGCTTATTACACCATCTCAAGCTCTTTGCCAGCATCAAACATTATGCTCACTGTCAAGCTCTTTGCCAATGTCATGCATTTTACCAAATGTCAAGCTCTTTGCCAACATCAAGCATTTTACCAACTGTCAAGCTCTTTGCCAAATGTCAAGCTTTTTGCCCAATGTCATGCTCTTTACCTACTGTCATGCTCTTTGACAAATGTCAACCTCTTTGCTCCATGTCAAACTCTTAGCCCACTGTCATGCTCTTTGCCCAATGTCATGCTCAATGACCCATGTCAAGCTCTTTGCCCTGTCAAGCTCTTTGGCAAATGTCCAGCTCTTTGCCCAATGTCAAGTTCTTTGCTCAATGTCTAGCTCTTTATCCATCATCAAACTTTTTACCCCATGTCAAGCTCTTTATCAACAACATGCTCTTTAACCACTGTCAAGCTCTTTGCCACTTGTCAAGCTATTAGCCCACTTTCAGTTTCTTTCCTTATTGTTTAGCCAAATGTCAAGCTTTTTGCCCTACATAAAGCTGTTTGCTCACTGCAAAGCTCTTTGCCCAATGTCAAACTATGCACCCAATGCCATGCTCTTTGTCCAATTTCAAGCATTTTGCCCAATATTAAGCACTTTGACAAATTTCAAGCTCTTTATACACTGTCAAGCTCTTGCCAACTGTCAAGCTATTAGCCCACTGTCAAGCTCTTTGCCCACTGTCAAGCTCTTTGCCAACTGTCAAGCTCTTTGCCAAATGAAAAGACCATTGCCAAAGGTCATGCTCTTTGTCCCATGTCAGGCTCCTTGCCCAATGTAAAGCTCTTTGCTCACTGTCAAGCTCTTTGCCCAATGTCAAGCTGTCTCTTCAATGACAAGCACTTTGCCCAATGTTCAGCTCTTTGCCAAAGTCAGGCTCTTTGCCCAATGTCAAGCTCTTTGCCCAATGTCAAGCACTTTATCCAAAGCTCTTTACCTCATGTCAAGTACTTTGCTAATCTTTTACCACACAATCCATTGTCCTATCAACCTTGAAAAGGCTTCTGAAAACACAGTGGGAAAAGAAGAAAATGCTGGCACTCGGTATTTTCTCCAAACCAGCATTTTCTCCTTTTTTCCACAATATTTTCTCCTTTTCCTTTGCCATCAGTAATATTTTTGATTGGCCTTTTTACCACATAACTCTTTACCAGATTGTCAGATTTTGCAAATATTGTTGGAAAAGGGGAAAATTCTGATATCCAGTTTCTCCTTATCCAACGGTGCCTCCTATCGTTTATAGTCAGGTTCATTGCTTTGGTCACATTTCATTTGTCTGTAAATGCTTTCTATTTGGACAAGTGTAAGATTTTTATGTTTGGAAAAGGGCTATACAATTTGTTAATGACAATTTAATTGTGGCTCAAATAATTGAGCCATGCTCTGGGAAAAAGAGGCTTAATGCTTCTGCAAAAATTATCAACCAAGTCAGCCTGCGCAAGCTGACCTGGGCCAAAACTTTTCGCTATTGGTCGATTTTATGTATGTCAAAGGACCATTCTACCTCATTATTCAGTTGATTGTTAAAAAATGTGACTGCTATGGATACATACTTGTGTGAAGACTTACTTAGTATAATGCATCATGGAGATGCATTAAACCCCCTTTTCAGCCAGAGCATAGCTCAGTTATTAGGTTTGTCTTGGAAAGGATGCATAGATTGTAGGAAAAGAAAAGCTTTTAAAAGCATTGAGGATAAAAGAAAAAATACTGGAAAGTAGTTTGGGCAACACGAAAATGCTGGTAACCAGCATTTATTCTTTCACCCACAATGCTTTCAAATACCTCCTTCCAAAAAAAACAAAAATTGAATTGTTTGGCAAAGGTTTAAGAAAAATTGCAAAACTTCTCCACCCATAAAATGGTATGACTGTAGAAGTATCACTTCTTGCATACAAAGGGTAACAATTTTACCTCAGGACACAAATGGTAGACTAGTTTATTTTTCATGACAAAGAGAATATTCCAACATCCTACAGTATTCATGCCATTGTAATGTGCTCCATTTCAGTTGGTTAAAGGCCCAGTTGCTGCCAAAAGTAAAGAATGTGGGTGTTAATATGAAATTAAATATAATCATATCATTGAAAAGTATGGAAATAATAGTAAAGATTACAATCTGTTATTGTGTGGTGCCGGTTAAAAGTTAGTAACAAGCAGAAAACACCAATTTTTAAATCATGTAAAACACAAAAGACAGAGTGACCCTTCAACCTTTTACCTAGCTTAAAAATTCATTTTTCTGCTAGAGACTTACACATGGACCAACCGTACAATGACAGACTGTCCTCATCACAATAATTTGCATACTTTTAAATATTGTTTAAATATAAATGCATTTTTAACATTCACATTGTTTATTTTTAGCCACCACCAGACCTTTAAATCACTTCTCTGATCATTCAAACTGCCTTTCCCTTTTTTTTTTCTTGAATTTTACCTGAGGGAAAAATTAAGCCAAAACAAGGAACTCCTAAAGTGGACAGGTGTCATCCTTTAAAGATGGGGTAGAAAATAGCTTTTCAGATGCTGAAAATGTATCAAGCTGACCTAATTCTTCTTGGTTCAAGCATATTGGCTGATACTTTCAATCTGGAAATATCGAGATACCTGTATGATGGAATGGGAAAACATAACCTAGCTAGACTCAACCTTGCTTCATTTCATGTGTCAGCCTCACCCTTTCTTGTAAGGGCTTGATCAACCAAAAAATGTGTATTTCTGTGCAGCAGTGCTAATCAAAACAACAATAAGTGTCAGGTACAATTTCGTATCAAAGCTTACCTAGTAAATGCCTTGAAATGGTTCCTTCATCAGTGTTTTACTCTTTACCAAACCATACCATGTTTTATTGACCCTGAATAAGAAAGCTTCTGCAAACATTGTGGGAAAAGGAGAAAATGCTGGTAACCAGCATTTTCTCCTTTTCCCACAATTTTTTTCTTCCCTTCCAGAACAAACCCATATCAATTGATCTAAATTTAGACTGTCGCCTGCATATACTTTTAATCTGGACTTCTTCAAAATTTTGTCATCTGGTAAAGAGCTCCCTTCAGCCCAAAGCCTTTTCTTAAAACTATCAAGAAAAAGAAGCCACCTGTGCCTACAGTTTTGATAAAACATAGAATGTGAGGTTTCTGTATTATCAGCATTCTGGATACTAATAATTTTGATTTTATTCATGAATATTAAAGAATGTGTATTTATGAATATTGAAGAATGAGAATAAAAGCATGGAAAAATAGATCAGTGCAGATCTAATGCACCACAGGTAAAAGGCAGAGAGAAATTTCTGACTTTTATTAATTATACTAGAAAACATCTAGAAATATGAATGTACTAGCTGCACGAATTACCTTGTTACAGTACACAATAACTCCGACACGGTGCCATTTGGTGCACTGTTCAGTATTGCGAAATAACTGATTAATTCTTTGGATTTTGTTTCTTACTTGATCAATTTCCCTACAAATATGAATGACTTTCCAGTTTACTTTAGGCCTCATTGCATAACCACACAACAAAATTACTGACGAGTCAAAAATTAACCCAGCTGCTGTTTAAAAATTAAATGTGGCTCGGATGATTGAAATTGTCTTTTACCCTTTACCACACTATCCTGACTTTTAACAACTCTAAAGTAAGAGGTATTTGAAAACATTGTAGGAAAAAGAGAAAATGCTGGTAACAAGCATTTTCTCCTATTCCCATAATGTTTTCTACCCTTTCTGACACTACCGGTAATCCCATTATTTCAGCATCATTTTATTTGTCGTCTGCAAATGCTTTGAATTTGGACCAGTCTAAAATTTTGTTGTTTGGTAAAGAGTTAAAATGGGTACAAAACATCGTGGGAAAAGAAGAAATTGCTGGTAACCACCATTTTCTTCTTTTCCCACCACCATTTTCTTCTTTTCCCACTATGTTTTCGAAAGCCCCTTACTTTAGGATCAATAAAACACTGGATGTTTTTTGTGGACAATGAAACCCACTAATTATATATCAATTGCATACGATTTCTATAACTTACATTATTCCTTAACCAAAAGATCCCATGTTTTCACCACCCTAAGACAGACAGATTGTAAAAACATTGTGGGAAAAGGAGAATATGCTGGTAGCTAATATTATCTTCTTAGTCACTTGCTTAGATTCTTCAGGGCCCTAATCTACTGAGGTAGTTACATACAAAATTTTCATCTTTTCATGTAACTCTCAAGAAAATGTATTGGTGCATTTTACTGAAAAATTTTGTAACTGAATCATGTGTAAGTTTTTGCATGAATTTACGAACAAAAGACCTGCAGTTTTTCGTATGTGAAGAGATACTAACATTCTTACAAAAATCTTAGTAAAACAGGCCCCAGAAGAATCCTGGAAGATTGGTAAGTTTACACAAGGAGATTAAAAAAATTTAGACAACAGGTAAAAATTCCCATATAGGACTAAGAAAAATCCTTTTTTTTTTTTTTTGTTTTATTGCTATTTCCACAATAAACAGTATAAAATTGTCTGGAACAATTCTGCCAACTTTTACCAGTATGTCAAACTAATATCTGGCACAAGATAGTATACAAAATGTTTTGCACTATATTCTTCTACTGCCAGAATCTAAACGATCAGAAACTCTCACCGTTATGTTTGTCACTTTTATTTTTCACATTTTTTTCCATGTATCTATTGTCATATTCACTTTCTTGAAAGTCTCTTAACCCTTTACCACACAATTCCATGTTTTAACAACCCCTAGGAAGAAGGCTTTTGAGAAACATTGTAGGAAAAGGAGAGAATGCTGGTTAACAGTGTTTTCTCCTTTTCCCACAATGTTTTCAAAAACTTTCTTGAGGTCGTTAAACGTCTTGATTGTGTGGTAAAGGATTAACTCTACCAGACAACAAAATTTTAGACTTGACTAATCAAAAGCATTTGCAAGTGACAAGCTAAATTTGGCTAAAATGATTAGATCTGGCTTTGAAAGGGAAGAGATCAGAAGGCAAATTAAATGTGGTGCAAATGATGATATTTGCCTCTGAAAAGGGTTGAAAGCATTGTGGGAAAAGTAAACAAGAGGGCCATGATGGCCCTGTATCGCTCCACTGGCTTATAAATATAAACCATGAAGAGAAGTCTTTACTATATAAGCCCTTATAAAACTTTGACCCCAGGGCTACAGTCGGACTAAATGGGGAATATGTGTATTAGAAGAATAACATGCCAAATTTGGGAGTTCTTGGCCTTATGGCTAGTAACAAGACGGTTTCTGAACTTTTCACTCAATAAACCCATGTAAAACTTGTGACGCCTGGTGCAGGGCCAAACTTGATCCTAGGGCTGTAACTTGGGCCCTCTTTGTAGTTGTCCACTAGATAATGCTATAATTATGCAAAATTTGGTAGCCTAAGCCTTATGGCTATGTACACCAAGATTTAAAAGTTTTCCCTATGTAAGCCTATGTAAATCTTGTGAAACCCCCCCCCCCCCCCCCCAGCATGAGGCCAGATTGACCCCAGGACTATAATTTGGGCACTTTTGGTAGACCCCAACTAGATCAAGTTAAATGCAAAATTTGGTAGATCTAGGCCTTATGGCACAGGTACAGGAAGATTTTTAAAGTTTTCTCTATATAAGCCTATGTAAAACTTGTGACCCCTGGGGCAGAGCCAATTTTGACCCCAGGGCTATAATTTCAAGAAACATGATAGAGGTTTACTACATAAAGCTACATGCCAAATTTGGTAGCCCTATGCCTTATGGTTTCAGACAAGAAGATTTTTGAAGTTTTCTCTATATAAGCCTATGTAAAACTTGTGACCCCTGGGGCAGAGCCAATTTTGACCCCAGGGCTATATTTTGAAGAAACTTGGCTGAGGTCTACTACATAAAGCTACATACCAAATTTGGTAGCCCTATGCCTTATGGTTTCAGACAAGAAGATTTTTAAAGATTTCCAATATTTTTCAGTTTTGTTGCCATGGCAACCAGAGTTTTTGAAGGAATCAAATTCTTTCAAGAAATTCTGAAGAGGACCATGGCAGGATCATTTCTGTGAAGTTTCATGAAAATTGGATGGGTAGTTTCAGAGAAGAAGATGTTTGAAATAAAAGTTAACGCACGGACGGACAGACGAACGGACGGACGGACGCACGACGGACACCAGGCCATGACATAAGCCCGCTGGCCTTCGGCCAGTGGAGCTAAAAATGCTGGATACTAGTTGCCAGCACTTTTTTCTTTTCAAAAGCCTTCTTCGTAAGAGTCAATAAAACATGGGATTGCTTGGTGAAAGGTTATTGATATAAAATACACTATGATTATGAACTCATGTTTGATTCACTTAACTCTTTACCACACAATCCCGACTTTCAACGACCCTGAGAAAGAAAGCTTTTGAAAACATTGTGGGAAAAGGAGAAAATGCTGGTAACTAGCATTTTCTCCTTTTCCCACAATGTTTTCTACCTTTCCTGAAATAAATTTCAATTTTTGAGTAACATTTATTTTGTCATCTGCAAATGCTTTTAATTTCGACTAGTCTAAAATTTTGTCGTTTGGTAAAGAGTTAATTAAAACAGTTTCTTACTGAATTTTAGACAGGTGTTTTCCTTTTCTCCCATACCTTGCAATATTATCTGTGGTGTCCTTGCCAAACTAGCTTGCACATCATTATTTGACAATTGATGAAAAATGGGCTGGTTTGGTTTGTACTACTGGCACAAATAGCTTGACTCTTGGCCAGATGACAAAGTTTTATTCCTGTCAATATTGAAAGCATTCTCAGGTGACAAATGTGCCCCAAGTGATGGGATTTGCCTATGAAAGGTTAAAAAGATTGTGGGGAAAAAGAGGAAATACCAGTTACCAGCAAATTTAAGCTCTGCTTTTTCTGGAGAAAACATCAAGGTACTGTCACAGCAGCTCTGTTGTTGATGTAATACAGAAGCTTGGACATGCTCTCATATCTTTGTTATTACTTAACTTTTTACCAAATGACAAAATTTTAGACTCATCCAAATTGAAAGCATTTGCAGACAACAAAATAAATGTGACTCAAAAGTTGAAATTTGTTTTGGGAAGAGTAGAAAACATTGTGGGAAAAGGAGAAAAATGCTGGTTACCAGCATTTTCTCCTTTTTCCACAATGTTTTCAAAAGGCTTCTTCCTCAGGGTCATTAAAAGTCGGGACTGTGTGGTAAAGGGTTAAGATATTTACTTCAAACTTGGGCTACTTGTTTATTATCAAAAAGGAGAACCCACACTAGAAAGGCAGATAACTCTCAACATATTGTCACAGTTATGTGCCTTTTTCACCTTAGAAATTTCATAGGAAAAGCACCTGCAGTGGAGCACATGCATCCAAAGCTGTGGCACCTTGACGCAGGGCTACTGTTCTCCTTTTCTGATATTTTCGAAAGCTTTCTCTTTTAGTGTCATTAAAACACAGGATTATTTGGTTAGAAGTTAAAAAGAAACTTACAAAAAATTAAAAAATTGATTTATGTGATGCTTGGGTATAATCACTCTTACCTGTGTTTTGAAAAAAGCTCACCAGCTATTAATTCTATCTCTACCATCCCATTCACCAATAAATACCATCACCTCATTCTGAAAATGAAATAAAACAAATGCTTGGCACATTTTTTACAGCTTTTTTTTGCCATTTCACATTTTAATTTTTATTTTTTATCCTAGAGTTAAAGCATTCAAGTGTTTGACAAGGAGACAATAATTGTGGTGCTACAAAAATAAACTGGCTTCCACATTAAAGATGCATAACTTTGTTATCTGGTGGTAAATAAAAAGTTATAAGCACAAACAAATCTTGCAAACATACAGTATCTTTGATTTCTTTAACTTTTACTAAATGACAAGATTTTAGACTAGTCCAAATCGAGACCATGTGCACACAAGAAATTAGTGCAATGAACTGTTCTCTGAAAGAGTAGGAAAAATTGTGTAAAAAAAGAGAAAATGCTGGGAACCACCATTTTCTCCTTTTCTCACAATGTTTTTAAAAGGCTTTTTCTTCAGGGTCCTATAATACAAGATTATTTGTTAGGGGGTTAACTCTTAACTAAACGACAAAATTTTAGACTTGTCCAATTTGAAAGCATTTGCAGACGACTAAATAAATGTGACTCAAAAAATAAGATTTGTTTTTGGAAGGGTAGAAAACATTGTGGGAAAAGGAGAAAATGCTTTTCTCGCAATGTTTTCCAAAGCGTTCACTTTTAGGGTCGTTAAAACTCGGGATTGTGTGGTAAAAGGTTAAGTCCAACTATTACAATTACAATACAAATACAATATAGTGCTGTACCCCTAGTATCAAGGCTTGGACCCCTGATTTTTTCAACTGTGTATCCAGTGAGCCCCTATTTTTAACCCTTAGAGTGCCGAATAAACCCATCAGACATTTTCATCCTAGAAATACAACCCAAATAACTGCAGTTTCATGGTTGCTTTTGTCTACTGTGATTCAGCAAAGCGGACAGTATAGATCAAAGATCAGGCTGCATGTTTTTTGCAGCCTGATCTTGATCTACACTGGCCGCAAAGGCAACAGTAGTCGTGAAAGGCGCTTTAAGGGTTAAGCCATGACATGATCTTGCACCAAATCATAAAATCTATACTACAATTCAAAGCTGCGAAATGATCATACTACATGTACCTGTACTTTGCTGGCAGTAATAAAACAAGATGGAAAATGCGCAGGAAGAAGTTAAATCATCATGAGAAAAAATTGTCCAGTCATAAATGATTTTGCACCCCCGTAACCCACATTAGTTTGTCTCATATACAACAACAGTAATCTGATTTCCATGATGCATCCTTGAAGTGATCTTGTTTTTTCTACGCTGCATAACTTGGCACATGCTTCCATAGTTGTAGGATGCACAACTTATTGATTGAAGAATCAGACAAGATATACCTAAGACATTTCTCAACAGCAATGTTATAGAGTGCTGTGGAAACATTATCATTGTAGTGTTGGCAACGAAAGAGAATCTGGTGCCAAAAGTTCTAGCATACAGCAACTGCACACTGGAGCCATTTATCATTTTTTATGAGTACTTCTTTCACTTCCTGGAAAGACGGTGCCCAGGAATCATTTGATATCTGGTTCCATGCTGCAAAAGTCCATAATACAGTATCACAGATAATTTCTTTAAGTTTTATACTATCATTTTAAGTGCAATGTATGCTGCTATTGTCAAGAGCTTTTAACACAAATGAGCAATGCTTTAGTAAAACAGGGTCTGTTCATCTCCTTGATGCATTATACCAAGCAAGCCATCCTACAATTATGGACCCATAAAACCAACTTTGTCTAACAACAGGCTGAAAACAGACATAGACTGGTCCTTTGACATGCAGAAAATTGGCCTATAGCAAAATGTTCGGGCCTGGGTTGATACTTTTGGCAAATGCATTCAAAACAGACATAGACTGGTCCTTTGACATGCAGAGCATTGGCCTATAGCAAAATGTTCGGGCCTGGGTTGATACTTTTGGCAAATGCATTCAAAACAGACATAGACTGGTCCTTTGACATGCAGAAAATTGGCCTATAGCAAAATGTTCGGGCCTGGGTTGATACTTTTGGCAAATGCATTCAAACCCCTTTTCACAGAGGATGGCTCATATCTTAACCCTTTACCAAACGACAAATTTTTGGACTAGACCAAATTCAGAGCATTTGCAGACGACAAATTAAATGTTGCCAAAATGATAATTTCTGTCTCCGATAGGGTAGAAAACATTGTGGGAAAAGGAGAAAATGCTAGTTACAAGCATTTTCTCCTTTTCCCACAATGTTTTCAAAAGCTTTCTTTTTCAGGGTCGTTAACAGTCGTTAAAACCACTTTGTCTAACAACCAACTGAAACATGAAGTGGACGAGTCCTTTCACATGCAGAAAATTGACAAACAGCAAAAAGTTTTGATCCAGGTTGGCCAGATCGATACTTTTTGCAAATGCATTGAACCTCCTTTTCAAAGAGCATGGCTGAAATACTTGTGCTTCCATTTTGACAACAGAAGCATTCCAAGAAACCATTATTATAAAGATACCATTCAGATAATTTCAAAAAGCTATGTGTTCCTGAGTGTTTAACTCTTTACCAAATGACCAAATTTTAGACCGGTCCAAATTGAAAGCATTTGAAGACGACAAAATAGATGTGACTGTAAAATTGAAATTTGTTTCAGGAAGGGTAGAAAACATTGTGGGAAAAGGAGAAAATGCTGGTAACCAGCATTTTCTCCTTTTCCCACAATGTTTTCAAAAGCCTTCTTCCTCAGGGTCGTTAAAAGTCGGGATTGTGTGGTAAAGAGTTAACTCTTTACCTGATGACAAAATTTTAGACTTATCCAAATAGAAAGCATTTGCAGATCACAAAATTCAAATGTTGCTCAAAAGATAGATTTACCTTTAATAGGACAGAAAACATTGTGGGAAAAGTGGAAAATGCTGGTGGTTACCACAATTTTCTCCTTTTGTCACAATGTTATCAAAAGGCTTCTTCAGGGTCGTTAAATCTCGAGATTGTGTGGTAAAGGGTTAGCTCTTTACTAGATAACAAAAATTTCTTCTTACCTCACATGGTTTAACTCTTCTCAAAACAACAAATTTTTAGACTTGTCCAAATTGAAGGCATTTGCAGATGACAAAATAAATGGGACTCGAACATTGAAATTTGTGTTGGTAAGGGAAGAAAACATTGTGGGAAAAAGAGAAAATGCTGGATACCAGCATTTTCTCCTTTTCTCACAATGTTTTTAAAAGCCTTCTCTTACCGGGTCATTAAAAGTAGGGATTGTGTGGTAAAGGGTTAAGGAATTCTAAGTAATGATGATTCAAATCTCCATCTTGGCTGATAACATCATAAAGGCAATTTTCATTAGAACTGTGAAGATTTTCAGCTTTACAATTCACTTCTCGACAGTGATGCTACCATGCATCAATATTTTCTTATCTGACTTACAAACTAATGATGCGCCCACCCGGGTAGCTCAGTGGTTAGCGTATCTGACTCATGATCTGTTGGTTGCATGTTCAATACACAGCTGAGGCAAACTTTCTTTTCAGCGATTTTTCGCCTCTCACCTCTGATGCATGTGAGAAAAGTAGTCAGTGGCTTTGGAAAGAAAGTTGTGTCAGCACTGGTGTGAGCAAGCCAGGAAACACATGGGTGTGTCACTGACCATGATGACATGACCTGAGCTGTTAACCCTTTCCCAAACAAGCCCTGGTTTTCACATGTCTGCAGTACAAGTCTTTAGAAAACACTGTGGGAAAAGGAGAAATTGCTCGTAACAAGCAATTTCTCCTTTTCCCCCAGTGTTTTCTACCGTCTTTGATAACTTTTTGCCATTTTCATGAAATTTAAAATTGTAGTCTGCAAACTCTTTCAATTTGGACCGGTCCAAAATTTGTCGTTTGGGAAAGGGTTAAAGTGGCATTAAACTCCAATACAAATACAAACCAATAAAACTGTATCGCCCAGTAAATGTCTCATTACAGCAAACATTTGCCAAAGTGCTATCAGGTCATGTTAAGCCAGATTTTTTAGTTTGAGGCTGTAGAGCTCCTTGACCGTAATTTATTTTACAGTTACTAACCCTTTACTACGCAGTCCTGGCTTTTAATTACAGTGAGGAAGAAGACTTTTGAAAACATTGTGGGAAAAGGAGAAAATGCTGGTAACCAGCATTTTCTCCTTTTCCCACAATGTTTTTAACCCTTTTGAAAGACAAATTTTATGCTTTGAGTAACATTTAACTCTTTACCAGACGACAATATTTCGGACTGGTCCAGACTGGTCACCAGCATTTTCTCCTTTTCCCACAATATTTTCCAAAGACTTCTTTCTCAGGGTCGTTAAAAGTCGGGATTGTGTGGTAAAGGGTTAATTTGTCATCTGCAAATGCCTTCAATTTGGACCAGGCTAAAATTTTGTCATGTGGTAAAGAATTAATTATACATTCAGCTAAATATTTTGTTTGTGATTGGTATGTAGACTGTTGTGACTGATGAAAAAATGAATAAAAAATATGGTCATGTCTAAATTCAGTGCATGATATTTCCTCAAAAGGGTGTTTGGTTGAAATGAATGTATGTTTTTAATACAGATTTCTAAATTCCTAAGAATTATTCCATGAGAAGCTCTGTCTGGAAGGAAGATTTGAGGCATAATTCATCTTGCTTAGGGTAGGGGTCAGGGCTAGGGATCATTTTTGACGAACATGGTTTTTGCCGAAATGTCACAGATTGGTCTAAATTGCCTATAGTTGCTGTGGTCAACTACTATCATGCAACAAAAAAATGTTGTTGAAAAAGCTTGTTGCAAGAGCACAACATGCTGGTGCCAATGCTTGGCTGCAGGTGCTTTTCAGTGAAAATTTTTAAGTTGAAAAAGGGACATAACTGTCAAAAATGTGTTGAGAGTTATCTTCCCTTCTGGTATGGTTTCCTCTGTTGATAGTAAACAACTAGCCCAAGTTTGAAGTAAACATCTTCAGTAATAACAGAAATAGAGATATA
The DNA here is from genome assembly GCA_945859785.2 of Tridacna gigas. NCBI lineage: Eukaryota > Metazoa > Mollusca > Bivalvia > Cardiida > Cardiidae > Tridacna > Tridacna gigas. Next base: position 7,789,251 of record OX244029.2, on the reverse strand, counting down.
AGAAAAGGCTATGCCTTGATGATTTCTTCAAAAACAGCCTAGCCAAAAAGCTGATTAAACTTGACTGCTTTATGGCTAGTTGAAGACTAAAGAACAAGATTTAACTGTAAAGATTGCAGACTGATCTCGGTCTGCACCAATCCAAAATTAGTCTCACTGCAATTAGAAGGACATGTGATGATACTGCCTCAAACAGATGAAACAGTGTGCTTGCCACCACACTTCTTTGTACACATTCCAGTACAGTGCCACAAAGCAGAAATGGATTATGTAACTACAAAACAGCTCACAGCCAGAAGCTTTGTTTATAAATAGACAAAAAAAACAGCTCACCTGGAATTTGGTGCAATATCCAGGTTATCCTACTCCTCCTAAATCCTCTCCGACCCTTCCACTGCTGAATAAATGAAATGGGTTGTTTCATTTCGGAAAAGCAGCAGAAATATTGCCACTTCAAGGTTGATTAGGCAAGAATGTGTAACAAAAAAGCAGACAGTGTAGATCAAAGATCAGACTGCACATTCTGTGCAGTCTGATCTTTGGTCTATACTGTCCACAAAAGCACCATAAGCTGCTATCCTGCTTTTAAGGGTGAACTCTGTTGCTGCCAAGTAGTTGTTTTTCTATTCAAGACTATAAGTGCAATTCCACTATAAATGAATATCTACTCTTAATTCCATAGTTTAGCCTCAAGAGTGGATGATTTCGTTCCACAATCAGACTGCATATTCCTAGCTGTCTGATCTATATCTGCATGCTTGCAAAAGCTGATATAAGTGACTAAAAGGCAGCAACAGGATTAAAAGCTGTATGTCATCCTCTTAACAGAATGATAATGTTTTATGCCAGAATTTTGTTCAAATAAAAAACAAGGCCAATGTAATTGAGCCATGCTCTGGCAAAAGGGGCTTAATGCATCTCTATGATGCATGATACCAAGTATGTCATCACTTAATTAAAGATTCATAAGTCATCACATACACAGTCATAGATTCATAAAATCCATTTGTCATGCATCTGCAAAAAGTATCAAACAATGTCAGCCTGTGCAGTCTGAGCAGGCTGATGTGGGCCGAAACATTTTGCTATTTTTAAATTTTCTGTCTGTCCAGTGACCATTCTACCTCCAGTTTTAGTCAATTGTTAGTTAAGCCCCCTTCTCACAGAGCATGGCTCAACTGTTTTATTTTGTTTAACCCTTTCCCAAACAACAAATTTTAGACTGGTCTAAATTGGAAGAGTTTGCAGACGACAGTTTGAAATTTGATGAAAATGGCAGAAAGTTTTCCAAAAGGGTAGAAAACACAGTGGGAAAAGGAGAAATTGCTCGTTACGAGCAATTTCTCCTTTTCCCACAGAGTTTTCAAAAGTCTTGTACTGCAGACACGTAAAAACCACGGCTTGTTTGGGAAGGGGTTAAATGCTGTTTTACAATGTTATGAACAAAATTATAGCTAAATACATTCCACTGTGACAGCTCACCAGTTTCTATGTTGCCTGGGTTCTATCCATACAAGACTGGGGCTATGTGGTGCCTCACCAAAGGACACTTTTACACAACTGGCACTGCCAGCAGGATGAAATAAAGTACCTCTAAGTCACAATCCATTGCGGCCAGGACAGGTAGCTTAGTGGCATGCCTACCTGACTCATGGCCTGGTGGTTGCTGGTTTGATACCCGGCTGAAGCAAACTTTCTTGCAGCAATTTTTCACCTCTCATCTCTGTTCTATGTGAGAATAATAGCCAGTGACTTGGAAGGAAAGTTGTGTCAGTACTGGTGTCAGAAAGCCTGGAAACATGTGTAGGCGCACTGACCACCGTGATATAACCTAAGCTGATAAAATGGCGATAAACTCCAATACAAACAAAGACAGCTCACCAATTCCTATGTCCCCTGGGTTCTATCCATAAAAGGCTTGGGCTCTGCAGTGCTTTACCAAAAGACACTTCCACACAACCAGCACAGCCAGCAGGGAATAAAGAGCCTCTACTTCACAATCCATCACCTTACTGCTATACTACCAAGCACCCATCTTGGCCTACTAGCTATTTTTACCTGAGAATTCGAATCAAATTCATAATGGTTAGTGAATATGGTCCAAGGTGCTGCAATCAAAAACACTGAAATTCAACAATCATTCTCATTCTCAAGAACTTTCTAAATTTCAAAGGAACAGAATTTCTGATTGGCTTAAAATGCATGGTTCAGTCAATCAGAAGTTATTTTACTTACTACTATGTGATATTCACAATGAAAGGCCCTGTAGCTACAGGCCTGTGTTAACCCTTTACCAAACAATCCTGAGTTTTCAAGACCCTGAGAAGAAGCCTTTTGAGAACATAGTGGGAAATGGAGAAAATGCTGGTAACCAGCATTTTCTCCTTTTCCCACAATGTTTTCTACCCTTCCCAAAATAAATTTCAATTTTTGAGTCACACTGATTTTGTCGTCTGCAAATGCTTTCAATTTGGATGAGTCTAAAATTCTGTCATTTGGTAAAGAAATAAAATGCATTTGAAATTAAATCTTACCATTTAAAAGTATGGAAATTATTGTGAAGATGACATTCTGTTATTGTAAGGTCAATGCAACCGTTGGTTGCTGGCAGAAAAACAAAATCTAAAACTAGGTTAAAAGTTACCAGGTTGCTCTATCTTTTGTTTACTTTTTACCTGATTTGAAAATTCCTTTTTCTGCCAGCAACTAACACTTGGACTGACTATACGATAACAGAGTGTCATCTTCACAATAACTTCCATACATTTAAATGGTTTGATTTAAAGGCATTTTACCACCCCATTGTTTACTTCTGGCAGCTATTGGGCCTTTAAAATAAGACTGTTATTTAGCTGGTTACCACAGGCCCTGGACATTCTAACATTCCATGTGAATATTGTTTACTGCAGACTAGAACCATACAAGAGCATGCATACGATGTGTGTGAGAAGAATGATATAAAAAGCTAAAGACTTATCTATTCCTTTGAGGCCATAATTCAAAGAAAACCATCTGGATGGTGTATTGTATATTATCTTTTTATACCCAACTCTATTATTCCCACAAAACTTTTCTGTCTTGGATAAGCTTCAACTTTAGCAAGAAAAATGGCTGGCAAGTAGCAATAAACACAGTCTATTCTACATAAATTGTCATAGGGACGAGGAACAGCTGTCAAAAAACCCATCAGCTTAACCCTTAGAGCGCCGAATAAACCTGTCAGACATTTTCATCCTAGAAATACGACCTAAATAATTGCAATTTCATGGTTGCTTTTATCTACAGTGACTCATGAAAGCGGACAGTGTAGATCAAAGATCAGGCTGCACATTTTGTGCAGCCTGATCTTGATCTACACTGGCCACAAACACAACTATTATCGTGAAAGGCACTTTAAGTGTTAAACTAGGTCAAGGTCAAATATATTTACCATTACCCTGTTGAGTGATTTGCCAATAAACTGATCTTGGTTTCCTAAATTGTCTCTTATACCCCAAATGCATATTATTAGAAATTAAGTAATCTGCCCTTATAAGAAATACAATCCAAAAGAATACTTGTAAAATTGTTTTGGCCAACCTTTTTTTGATATAATTCTACAATCAACCTTTAGTGCCGTCTAATTTACATTGTTTGTACCCTTTCGGTATGAAAATGCATAATGATTACCTGCATCTCAATTCAATTCTGAATCTGTCGAGCATTGGAACATTTCCAATGCTCGACCATCCTCGTTAACCCAGTTCAGATGTATTCCGTAAACTACACTCATCGCCCCTTGGTTATCTCCCGTCTTTTTTCTCATTATCATGAATTATTCATGAGGCATTTTGATGGGTAATCTCAGTTTTTCAGTGAGAAAATTTAATCTTTTTTTATCAACCATATGCCATCATTTCTATTTTTACCTCATCTACAACCAATCAAATCGCTTGTTTCTAATCAAGCTTTGCGATACTTTAAATATGGCTGAGGCCGTGTACATCATTGACAGAAGTTTACAAAAAACATTCGGGGTCACCCCGAAAGAGTTCCAAGTTAGTATACAAGGACTTGTTATGTCTGGCCTGCATTGTCTTAAGGCAAATGCCACAGAAGGAAGGCCCACCAGTGGCCGCCATATTCATTGATAACGATGTGAGTTTTACCCAGTTTATTCATAGTAACGGAAGAAATGTGATTATCCTCCACTACAAAAGAGTATCTGTATGTTATCGATAATTTGACTTGCTATATTGGGTGTAATTCGCAATCTTATGAATATTCATAGAAATGACGGTTTTCAATGTCACAGGAGTGATGAATGGTAATACTTCACATCTGGGTTAACGAGAATGATTCTCGACAGATTCAGAATTGAATTGAGATGCAGGTAATGTTTTCAAGACTGATATGACTAGGATGCACATGCAAAATGTATCTTATTATTTGACACATTACCATTAGCCATAAAAAGAAAGAAAAATGTTTCTTAATTTGTCAAAATGACCTACTTTTTCAAGCTTGTCCAAGATATTATCAAGACTGACATCCTGATTAAATTTCCATGAGTATCAGAATGACAATGTGGCTTCAAGAGTGCACTCTAGGTTTTTCTGAGATTTGTCTCAGTGACCTACTTTTGGAACCAACTTGACCCAATTTCTAAATTGTCCCATATATCATGAAGATAGATATTCTGACCAACTGAGTATTGGTCTGAAAATATGGCATCTAGAGTGCAGAAAGGTTTTTCTAAGATTCCTCTCAGTTACTTACTCTTTGTACCCATGTGGTCACTATGTCCAGGATGTTATCAAGACAAACATTCTGACCAGTTTCAATGAGTATCAGACTGAAAATGTGGCCTCTACAATACACACATGTTTTTTGTAAGGTTTGTCCCATTGACCTACATTCTGACTCTATGTGATCCATTTTGAACTTGTCTGAGATCAAGACAAACATAATGACCAACTTTCATGAACATCAGACTGAAAGTATGTCCATAGGAGTGCACACATATTTTTTGTAACATATGACCTAGTGACCTACTGTTTGACTCAAAGTCACCCAATTTGTACTCATCGAAGATGTCATTGAAAATAAACATTCCGACCAACTTTAATTAGTACTGGACAGAAATCTAGCCTCTAGAGTGCACACATTGTAATTGTTGACGCCCACACAACGTACAACAGACACAGTATGATCACAAAGGCTTACCTTAAGCACTTAGTGCTTGGGTGAACTAAAAAACACTGCACTGTTTGGTAACTGTTAACTTTTTTCCCAAATGATCCTGTTTTGATGGCCCAAAGAAAGAACTTTTAAACATTATTGGAAAAGGAGAAGATGCTAGTAACTCCAGTATGTTTTCTTTCAAAGACATCTCCTATCATTTAAGCCCCAGCAGTTACCTTCAAACTCTTTCAATGAAGCCAAGTCTACAACTTCAGAGTCTAATAAAGGTTTAACCCTTCACCACACAATCCCAACTTTTAACAACCCTGAGAAAAAAAACTTTTGAAAACCTTGTGGGAAAAGAAGAAAATGCTGAGAACCAGCATTTGTCTTTTTCCCGCTATGTTTTCTACTCGTCCCTAAACAAATTTCAATTATTGAGTCTCATTTATTTTGTCATCTGCAAATGCTTTTAACCCTTTACCAGACGACAAAATTTTAGCCTTGTCCAAATTGAAAGCATTTGCAGACGACAATTTCAATGTGGCTCAAATGGTGCAATTATTCTTTGATCAGGTAGAAAACATTGTGGGAAAAGGAGAAAATGCTGGTTACCAGCATTTTCTCCTTTTCCCACAATGTTTTCAAAAGGCTTCTTTCCCAGGGGCATCAAAAGGCGTCATTGTGCGGTAAAGGGTTAATTTGGCAAAGTCTTGAATTTTGTCGAGTGATAAGGAGTTAAAGGGGCATCAAAACAGACTTCATTACTATTTTTTTTTCAAAAATCTATAATAATGACCACTAATTTTCACTTGTGTTCAAAGATGGCTTTGAAATCAAAACAGAAATACATTGTAGAAAATATGAAGAATTACAAAGACTTTTTTGTATTTTTAATTTTCTGTTGTCAGTTATTGATATAGCCGTTATTGCATAACGTGATAAAAACATTTTTAAAACTGTAAAATATCAGTTAGCCTTATGGCTCAATTGGTAGCATTGCAAACTAAGGTTTTGAAGGTTGTGGGTTTGAATCTCATCTGAGGTAATTTTTCCTTTCAGCTTTAGTTTTATTTTTACTAAACCAAGGGTAAGCAGTCATGTCCCTGTTATTTCTCCTTTGAAAAAAATCAAGCTTCTTTCCCCCAAAAAATTGAGTCAAAAACTGGTTTAATGCCCTTTTAACCCTTTACCGCACAATGCCGCCTTTTGATGACCCTGGGAAAGAAGCCGTTTGAAAACATTGTGGGAAAAGGAGAAAATGCTAGTAACCAGCATTTTCTCCTTTTCCCACAATGTTTTCTACCCTAATAAAGACAGAAATAATCATTGAAATTACGTCTAATTTGTCGTCTGCAAATGCTTTCAATTTACTCTGGTCCAAAATTTTGTCGTATGGTAAATGGTTAAGCCTTACACTGCTAACTAAATGGCATGAAAATTGCCAGTCAGTAGGAAATGCTCATATATGTAACATTTAACTCCATTACAAACGACAAAATTTTAGACTAATCCAAATTGAAAGCATTTGCAGACGACAAAATAAAGGTGACTCAGAAATTAAAATTTGATTCGGGAAGGGTAGAAAACATTGTGGGAAAAGGAGAAAATGCTGGTTACCAGCATTTTCTCCTTTTCCCACAATGTTTTCAAAAGTTTTCTTTCTCAGGGTTGTTAAAAGTCGGGATTATGTGGTAAAGAGTTAAGGCTGTTTTAACTAGGATATCTTGCAGCATAATATCACATAATTCACAATATCAATTCATCATCAGACTGTATGTACTGTGCAGTCTGATCTTTGTCTATACTCCCCTCAAATGCCCCTTATGTTCCTGCTAGCATTGTTAAGAGTTCAGTTTATAGCTTTAGTTTACAATTTAGACCTAAAATCTAAATTCATAAACTTGGTCAGTTTCCCTTATCTTTTAGCACATTATAACGACACTGGGGATACCGGCTTTTGAAAACATTGTGGCAAGAAGACAAAATGCCGGTAATCTTGTTCCCATAACATTTTCTGCCTTTTCAAAGAAAAAACTATCAAACGAGTCAAATTTGTTGTCTGCAAATGGTTTCAGATTTGTCATATCTGAAACTTTGTCTGGTAAAGAGTTAAATCTTACAGTGCAACATAAATCTTAGAGGGTGAAAAATATTATGGGAAAACCAGCATTTTCTCCTTTTTCCCTTATATTTCCATATACGTTCTCTCTCTGGGTCATTCAAACCTGGAATAGTGTGGTAAAATTGTAAAATTTTAAACTTGGGTATTATTGAAAGCATTTGCCAACATCAAATTAATTATGGCTCATTTAATAAAACCTGTCCTCTAGAGAGTAGAAAACATTGTGGAAAAAGATAAAATGCTGGTGACCAGCAATTTCTCCTTTTCCCACAATGTTTTCTACCTTTCCACAAACAAATTTCAATATCTGAGTGAACATTTATTTTTTAGCTTGCAAATTCTGTCAATTTGGACAAGTGTAAGAGGATTTGTAGCAAACTGATACTGGTGAATATCACAGTTATTATTATGGTGAAGGGTTAATTAACCCTTTACCACACAATCCCGACTTTTAACAACCCTAAGAACGAAGTCTTTTGAAAACATTGTGGGAAAAGGAGAAAATGCTGGTAACCAGCATTTTCACCTTTTCCTGCAATGTTTTCTACCCTTCCCAAAACAAATTTCAATTTTAAAGTCACATTTGCTTTGTCGCCTGCAAATGCTTTCAATGCGGATTAGTCTATAATTTTGTCGTTTGGTAAAGAGTAAATGTGGTGGTCATTAGATTACTTAATTATCGGAAGGACTAAATATAGCCCCAGTTTCCTAGAAGTCCACATGATTGTCTTTCATTCCAGGAGGACACCAATACCTTACCAAAGATTTAACCCTCTTGCCAAACAATCTAATGTTTTGATGACCTTGAGGTAAAAGGCTTTTAAAACATTTTTGGAAAAAAAAAATGGAAAAGGAAAAAATGCTTTTTCCCAATTTCCTAAAATCTGTCATATTGTCTTTCAATCCTGGAGGAAACAGATACCTTAACAATGGTTTAACCAACTGCCAAAAAATTATGTTTCGATGAACTTACAGTAGAAAGCTTTTGAAAACATTTTGGGAAAAGGAGAAAATACTGGTAACCAGCATTTTCTCCTTTTCCCCACAATGTTTTCTAATGTCTAAAAGACAAATCCCATTGTATGAGCCTCACTTTGACATGTTGTCTGTAGATGCTTTCAAATTAGATCAGTCTAAAATTCTGTGGTTTGGCAAGGAGATAACCATGTATGAATTCAACTTTTAACAGGATAATGAAAATAAGATAAGTTTTACAGACAATGCAGATCAAGATCAGACTGCACAGATTTTATAATGTGAAATTTGATGAAGACTTTGGGATTTCAGCGAAGATATTCTGGCAAAAGGGCCTGTTTTGACATTTTTGCCTTCAATCAGAATTTCTCCTGGAAAAAAGAGGAAATGCTAGTAACCAACATTTTCTCGTTTTCCCAGAATGGAAGGAAAACATTGTGCGGAAAAAGAGAAAATGCTGGTTACCTTTCCCCAGAACATTTTCAAAAGCCTTTTTCATAAGGATTGTTAAAATCCCAGATTGTTCAGTAAAGGATAAAAGCACAAATAGCCAATGTCCAGGATAGTAGTGAACCTTGGAACTGACATTATAAATATTGAGTATTGGCCACAGATTAATTTTTTGTTTTTTCTTTTCTACAAACTGGAAGCCTCCACCAGGGTATTATATTTTCATAGTTTGTCTGATCTGGCATTACGTTGACACTGAACTCTTTACCAAATGACAAAATTTTACACATGTCCAAATCCAAAGCATATGCAGATTGCATATTTTAATCTGGCTCAAAAGATGAATGTTGTCTATGAAAGGTTAGAATACATTTTGGGAAAATAAGAAAATGCTGGTTACCAGAATTTTCTCCTTTTCTTATAGTGTTTTCAAAAGCCTTCTTCCTCAAGGTCATTAAAACTTGGGAGTTAAAAAAGTCGTTAAGACATGACATTGTTTGGTATAGTTTTAAATAGAATTAAAAATATTCATCATTTATTGGGCATGCCTAAAGAAAAATAATACTGATCATATGAATTCTTTTTGTCGGGTTTCTACGAAGAGGTTATTATTGTTACATGGTTTCCAAGTTTAATTGATATGATAAACATTTACCTTTCAGTGCCATAGGCAAAAACATGGGCTTTTGCAGATGGCATTGATCAAGATCAGACTGCACAGAACGTGCAGTCTGATCTTCGATCTATGCCGTCCGCTTGTTTTATCAAGCCTATGTGGTAAAAATCTTTCTCCATTTCAATGGATGGTATTTTAAGCCGCTAGAAGAGGTCAAGTTTGTATATTTGGCGCTGAAAGAGTTTAAGATCTGTCCATGCTGCACAATATTTCCACATAATACACAAAGTTGTCCATTATTGTCCAAATGCTTTTGTTCACTTTATTCCCAAATTTCATGTTTCTTTGGACTGTGAAACAGTGATTGATTGATTGTATGGTGTCTAATGCCGTTCTCAACATTATTTCAGTTATATCACGGCTGCCAGTGCACCTATCCATGTTTTCCTGGAGTTTCTTTTTACCAGTGCTACGCAAAATATTCTTTCCAAGCCACTGGCTGCTTTCCCACAAAACCATCTTTGAAACAATGGTCAGCGGTGAGAGAGGAATGAATCCTGTTGCAATGATTATCATCAATCCTCGGAAAGAAATTGGCTGAGCCGGGGATTGAACCAGTGACCTCCTGTTCTCAAGTCCTGTACGCTACCGACCGAGCTGCAGGGGCTGGGAACTGTGAAATAAGATTATGCTATCTGTAGACCAGGAAACTGACAAATCCTACAATGATTGGGTGGATGGATCGAAAGTCGAAGCAAATAGTAGTTAAGTTGTTCCATTTGTCAGAATGTTTCCTAATGGTGGAGCCGCACTATTTTGTTATGTATGAACAATTACAACAAGTAATTTGTGGTCTATGGCCACAGAGTTTGAATATTAATTTTTTACTACACAACAAAATTTTAGACTTCTCAATGCTGCAAGTATTTGCAGACAAAATTAGTATTAACCCTGTACCAGATGACAAAATTTTAGCCTTGTCCAAACTGAAAGCATTTGCAGACGACAATTTTAATGTGGCTCAAATGGTGCAAGTTTACTTTGATAGGGTAGAAAACACAGTGGAAAGAGGAGAAAATTGTGTTTACCAGCATTTTCTCCTTTTCCCACAATATTTTCAAAAGGCTTGTTTCCAAGGGTCGTTAAAAGGCGGCATTGTGCGGTAAAGGGTTAATGTATGTACCAAGTATAAAAAAAAGAAAAAGAAGGGTTTTGAAAACATTCTGGGAAAGGAACAAGATTCTGGGAAGGCTTTTGAAAACATTGTTGGAAAAGGAGAAAATGCTAGTAACCAGCAAGTCCTGTATGCTACATGTATATTTCAGTGCTGGTGGGCACAGCACAATGAGATCTCAGTAAAACTAAACCAAAACAGATATAATTGAGCGCTGCTCTGGTAAAAGTGGGTTTAACCCTTTACCACACAATCCCGAGATTTAACAACCCTGAGGAAGAAACCTTTTGAAAACATTATTGGAAAAGGAGAAAATGCTGGTGACCATGTTTTCTATCCGATCAAAGACAAATTCTATCATTTGAACCATATTTAAACTGTTGTCTGCTAATACTTTCAATCTGGACAAGTCCACATCTTTGTCGTGTGGTAAAGCATTAACCCTTTCCCAAACAACGAATTTTAGCCACTTCCAAATTGAAAGCATCTGCAGACGACAAATTTAAAAGTGGTACAAAGGAACTTAACGTTTTTTGACAGGGTAGAAAACATTGTGGGAAAAGGATAAAATGCTGGTTACCAGCATTTTCTCCTTTTCCCACAATGTTTTCAAAAGGCCTCTTCCTCAAGGACGTGAAAACATGGGATTGTCTGGTATAGGGTTAATGCGTCTTTGCAAAGCATTATACAAAGCAAAGCATCTGTTATCTAACAACCAACTGAATCACGAGTTAGAATGGTCCTTGGATATGCAGAAAATTGATTAATAGCACAAAGTTTTGACCCAAGTCAGCCTGCACGGACTGCGCAGGCTGACCTGGGTCTATACTTTTTTGAAGATGCATTAAGCCACCTTTTCACAGTACATGGCTTAACTCTTTACCACACAGTCCCGACTTTTAACAACCCTGAGAAAGGAAGCTTTCAAAAACATTGTGGGAAAAGGAGAAAATGCTGGTAACCAGCATTTTCTCCTTTTCTTACAATGTTTTCTACCCTACCCAAAGCAAGTTTTGATATTTGAGCAATATTTACTTTGTCGTCTGCAAATGCTTTCAATTTGGACAGGTCCAAAATTTTGTCGTTTGGTAAAGAGTTAACTGCATTCTTTTTTTTTTCCATTCTAACTGCTAAATTACAAATAGGCCTCAATACATACAGGAATAATACAGTAACAATGATACCATTTGACTAACTCAATTACGCTTGTGAATTAGTCCTCCAAGCTATACGGATTGAATGGAGAAAGTAAACAGCCTTATAATGAAACTTAATATTGAACTGCTGCCGAGTAAACAGTCACAAAACTATTCAATTACAATAAAATGTACAATCAATAAATGAACTCCAGCATTCAATATTAACCCTTCGGCTGCTAAGCAAACTGACCTTTTGCGGCGAGCATAGATCAAGATCAGACTGCACAGAACATGCAGTCTGATCCTGGATCTACACTGTCCAACAAGGACATATCTTTTTCCAGAAACAAAACTTTTGAAATAGCAAAATTTTGGTTTTTACTTTTGGTTTGAAAGTTTCATTTCAACTATTTAGCAGGATTAGGCTTAAAACCTTTACAAAACAGTCCACTTTTTATGGACCCTGGCGGAGAAAGCTTTTGAAAACATGGTGGGAAAAGGAGAAAATGCTGGTAACCAGTATTTTCTTCTTTTCCCACCATGTTTTCTATCCTTCCACAGACAAATCCCAGTGTTTGAGCCATGTTTAATTCTATGTCTGTTAATGCTTTCTACATGGAAGATAAGTATTATATAAAGTTTTGTTGTTTGGCAGAGGAAACCTTGTTAGGGTATTAGGGACCATTTTTCCTAGATCGACAGTGGACACTTGACTTTAACCCATTACTATGCATGCTGTATATAGACTACTATAACACAGGGCAGATTGATTGAATGGCGTTTTACGTTGCTTTCAACATTATTTCAGTCATATCACAGTGACAGCTCAAATATTTATGTATCCCCTGGGTTTCACCAGTATTAGGCTAGGGCTCTGAAGTATCTTGCCCTAGGATACTCCCACGAAAAACCCAAAAGATCCACTGAGGCTCGAACCCGGGACCTCCAGGTCACGAGTCCTACACTGTACCACCAGGCCACGCAGGATCCCATAACACAGGGCTTTTTAACTCTTTAACATTATGAAAAAAGGCCATTTGAGTGCAAGGAAAATCAAGATGAAATATTGTGACAAATTTGGTATATTTATATCTCACTGATTTTCAGCATTTAATTCTTTACCACTAGACAATCCAGACTTTTAATGACCCCAAGGAAGAAGGCTTTTGAAAATATTTTGGGAAAAGGAGCAAATGCTGGTAACCAGCATTTTGTCCTTTTCCCACAGTGTTTTCTACCCTATCAAAGAGACAAATTTAGCAACATTTCATTTATATTCTGTAACTACTGTCAATTTGCTCTAGTCTAAAACTTTGTCATTTGGTAAGAGCTTAACCCTTTACCGCATAATGCCGCCTTTTAACGCCCCTAAGAAAGAGGCCTTTTGAAAACTTTGTGGGAAAAGAAGAAAATACTGGTAACCAGCATTTTCTCCTTTTCCCACAATGTTTTCTACCCTATCAAACAAAAATTGCACCATTTGAGTCACACTGAAATTGTCGTCTGCAAATGCTTTCAATTTGGACAAGGCTAAAATTTTGTCGTCTGGTAAAGGGTTAAACAAGTAAAAGACTGAATACCTAAAAATGATCAGATGAATCTAGTACCATGTCTATTGTATCTGTTCATGGGTATTTGATACGCTGATCTAATCTTTCCTTCCAAATTTCACCCTTATCATATCTAAATACTATATACATGGATATATACGCCTGTTGAAAAATTTGCGAATTACCATTTGCGGACATTTGCATATGGAAGTGTTTGCGAATTCAAGACACTTGTTATTTGCTGGTTATGCTTGTGGTAAAATACACAAGCAGAAAAGTTTGCGAATATTTCAAATTCGGGAAATTACAAAAGTTTCCATGTCGTAAAAATTTCCACGTATACAGTACCTGCAGTTAATCCTTTACCAAACAATACCAAGTTTCACAACCCTGTGGAAGAAGGCTTTTAAAAAACATTGTGGGAAAAGAAGAAAATGCTGGTAACCAGCATTTTCTCCTTTTCCCACAATGTTTTCTACTCTATCAGAGAACTTAAGCTCATTTATACCAATTTATAATTAGTCATCTGCAGCAGTTTTGAAAATAGAAGAGTCTTAATTTGTTAAGAAAGGGTTAACCCTGTATGTGCCATGGGCAAAAACAATTTTGCACATTGCATAGATCAGACAGAACATGCAAACTGATCATGGGCATACAAAGCGCCATATTCTAAGAGAAACTCTAATTATATCAGCGTTCCAACATAAAATGTCAAAATTTGTTTATTTGGCAAATAATTCAGGTAAAACTTAACCCTTTACCAAACAATCCTGTGTTTTAATGACCATTAGAAATCTGGCATTTGTAAAACATCATGGGAAGAGGAGAAAATGCTGGTAGCCAGCATTTTCTTCTTTTCTCAAAATGTTGTCTACCTAGATCTGTTCAAGGACAAATACTACCAGTTAAAAAAAATTAAATTGTGGTATGTAAATTCCTTCGAAATTGACCAGTCTAAAATTTTTCAGTGTAGTAAAGGGTTGAAATGGCCATGAGAATGATGACTTTTGAAAACATCATCGGAAAGGGAAAAAATGCTAGTAGCCAGCATCTTCTCCTTTTTCCACAATGTTTCCAGCCCTTTTAAAGAAAATTTCTATCAACTCAGCAACATATGATTTTCTGTCTCCAAAATGCTGTTGTTGCTCTGGAAGAATCCAAAGTTTTTTTTTTTGGTGAATAGTTAACCCTTTACTAGACGACAGAATTTTAGCCTTATCCAAATTGAAAGCATTTGAAGACGACAATTTCAATGTGGCTAAAATGGTGGAATTTTTCTTTGATATGGCAGAGAACATTGTGGGAAAAGGAGAAAATGCTGGTTATCAGCATTTTCTCCGTTTCCCACAATGTTTTCATAAGGCTTCTTTCCCAGGGTCGTTTAAAAGTGGGATTGTGCTGTAAAGGGTTAACCTGAATGAAACATCAACCAAGTAAGCATGATTCTTTTATCATGCTGACAAAAAGCTATTCTTCAAGGACCGATACCAGTTTTTGTTTGGGAAATCAGATAAGTGGCTGAACGATTAATAAACTTTAATCTGAAAACAATAGAGTTCAATCTGAATTAATCAGTCTAGGTGGCACACAAACCCTGTATGAGCTGATAAGTTGGTTAATTAACTCTTTACAAAACAACAAAATTTTAGACTCAACCAAATTAAAAGCATTTGCAGAGAAGAAACTAATAGTGATGCTCAACTGTAGGAATTTGTCTTTGAAATGTAAGAAAACATTATGGAAGAAGGAGAAAATGCTAGTTACAAGCATCTTACCCTTTTCCCAGGTTTGTAAAAGCACTTTTTCTCAAGGTCCTTGAAATAGTGTAATGTTTGGTAACAGTTACCCTTAGAGCACCTGATAAGCACTACGGGAATTTTCAATCTAGAAATAAGACAGAAGTAGGTGCAATTAAATGGTTATTTTTCTATATAGTGTTTCAGCAAAGCGCACAGTTTAGATCATGTATCAGACTGCAGGTTTTGAGCAATCTGATCTTGACTGACACTGGCTGCGGTGGCAACTACAGTTTTGATTTATGAACCATTATTTGGTCCCAGTGATTTAGTTACAGTGATTAACCATGATTTGGTTCCAAATGTGGATGGAGTAGATTCAGATCAGACTGCAGAGAAAAAGCAGTCTTGTCTTCAATCCACACTGTCCATTCCTCCTCTCCAGATATTCTGACAAAGAATTTTGACAATAATTTGTTTGATAGTCTGTCAAAAACAACATGCAATCTTAGTAACCAGGCCTTGTCTACTGAATGAAAATATTCACTTACATTATTTAACCCTTAATTTAAGCCCTAGAACCAACTTATGTTGTTTTAGCAGACTGGGTAGATCAAGATCAGACTGCACAGAACATGCTGTCTGACCTTAGATCTACACTGTCTACTACTATGTTACATATTCTGTTGAAAACAACCTTGAAACAGCAATAGTTCCATTTACTTGCCCTATCAAAAAGATCCACATCATTAATTCAGTTCTTTAGGGATAACCTTTTTTTTTTTTTAAAAAAAAAGGAAAAAAAAAACCCTAAGGAACAACAACTGAAAATGTTGTTGGCTTTGGATCATTGCTGGCAAACCAGCATTTTCTACCTTTTCCACCATATTTTCTACTCTTTCCAAGACAAGTTCTATCATTAAAGCCTGGTATAATTTGTCCCCATTCACTGGCTTTAATATGGCAGAGTCTAAATATTGTCACCCAGTAAAAGAGTTACTTCTTTATCAGTCCACAAAATTTTCAGCTAGTCAAATTTTATGGCATTTCCAAATGACAAATTAACCGTGTCTCAAAAACCCTGATAAGGTAGAAAATATTATAGTAAAAGGAGAAAATGCTGGTAACCAGCATTTTCTTACTTTTCTACAATGTTTCCAAAAGGTTTCTTTCTCAGGGTTATTAACCCTCAACCTGCTAAATAAGTGAGATGAAACTCTCAAGCTGATGGTAAAAAAGTTGCTGTTTCAAAGGTATCTTTTTTGGGAAAAATATCTCCCTATTGGATAGTGTAGATACAAGATCAGACTGCTCATTTTGTGCAGTCTGATCTTGATCTACACTGTCTGCAAAAGATTCTTGAGTAGCACTTAGCAGGCTAAGGGTTAAAACCTGAGATATGTTCGGTAAAGGGTTAAAAGTCCATGGGCTTTTCATAAAACAATACAACGAAAATGTTACACCAGATGGAACTAATGGTTAAAATATTTCATATTGTCTTCAAATTTATTGGAGCACAATATGAATATCTAGCTATATGGTTTTAGTGTTCACATGCATATTGAAAATTGTTCCATCCCAAACAAGACTGCCTCTCGGTTTGCAAAAAAAAAACTGATTTGAACATGTCTGACTGCAAATAAAGGATATCTAAAAAGTTTGGAATTTACTATCTACAATAAATTTTCAATGTGGCAATGGACAGTAATTTGTGAAGAAGAGTTTGTGAGAATATTTCTGTGCCTTTATTTTTTTATTCACTGATCTAGAATACAATATGGCTGTTTCAAAACCAGATTCTAACCAGGTAAACTTTTCTAAATGATGAAATAATTACCATACTCCTTTCTTTTCATAAGTAATTTTAACTCTTTACCAAACGACAAAATTTTAGACTGGTCCAAATTGAAGGCTTTTGCAGATAACATCAAACATGGCTCAAAAACTGAAATATACCTTTGGAAGGGTAGAAAACATTGTGGGAAATAGAGGAAATGCTGTTTACCAGCATTTTTTCCTTTTCCCACTATGTTTTCCAGAGCCTTCTTCATCCAGGTTGTTAAAACTCCGGATTGTGTGGGAATATACGAGGGTTGTTCGGGAAGTTCGTAGAATTTTGCTCTAAAATCCATATTATTTGTAATTTATAGGTAAATATCAAGGTATAAGTACTTAAACATACCGTGACTACATTTCCAAAAGATTATTCGAAAATATCAACAATAACCGAAAATAGCGGTAACCCTAGCAACACAATATCGGGATACCGGAGCAGTCCATTTCTTAACAATGTATAACATAGTATAACAGATTTTACATTGTATCTTTTATACTTTCTATTGGCATCAAAATGGCGCGAAAACGTCAATCGTTAACACAACGTCATGGCGTCATTTCCTGCAAATTTCATAACGTTTTCGGTTCTTTCAAACGAGCTACACGATTTTGAAGGAGATATCAAAAAGTCGCTGACCGGAAGAGATGATGTCTACCGGCGACGTCGAATTGCGAAGTGTTGTGAAATTTTGTGTCGCGCTGGAAAAATCACCAACAGAAACGCTGAACATGATCAAATCTACAGGAAAATATAAAAAATGCAGCCCAGCTACTGTATATAAGTGGCATGCGCGTTTTAGAAGCGGACGTGATTCTATTGAGGACGATCCTAGATCTGGTCGGCCGGCCGTCGTAGTGTGTTCAGTTAGGGATCGAGTGAAAGACATGGTAAATTGTGATAGGAGAATTACTGTCAGGTCGATTGCAGATGAACTCAATGTTTCGGTATCCACGGTGCATGGGATATTAACAGATGAACTGGGCATGTCTAAAGTTAGTGCGCGTTGGGTGCCCCGATTGCTCAAGGAAAGTGAAAAAGAATGCCGGGTGCGATGTTCACAGGAGTTTCTTACCCGCTACGAAACAGAGGGAGACGCATTTTTAGACAGGATTATCACCACGGATGAGACCTGGCTGCACCACTTTGACCCGGAAACTAAGCGCATGTCATCGGTGTGGAAAACCCCGCGTACCCCTCCACCAAAAAAGGCTCGGGTCCAAAAAAGCGCAGGAAAACAGATGTTCGTTTACTTCATGGACCGGCATGGGATGCTATTACAGCACCGAATTCCAGAGGGCCAAACAGTCACAGCGGCATACTATTCTAAGGTAAATGATAAATAAATAAATAAATAAATAAATAAATAAATAAATCTAAATAAATAAATCAATCAATCAAATAAATAACAAAAAATGAGATATTGATTTACGCAAACCTAATGAACCGTGCATTTCTTTCTTTAGGTTCTGAGGCGGGATCTCGTTAACGCGATACGGAAGAAACGGCCCCACTTGAACCATGACCAAGTAATACTACACCAGGATAATGCACCGGGACACCGAGCGGAATCTACACAGCTAGAGATCACTCTGCTGGGTTTTGAGGTCTTGAAGCACCCACCATACAGTCCTGACCTCGCCCCCATGGATTTTCGCGTGTTCCCGGAGCTCAAGACACAGTTACGCGGAATACGGTTTGATTCAGCTGACGACCTTACTAAACAAGCCCAAGCAGTTGTGTCGTCATTTTCTGAAGAGTGGTATGTAGAAACGTACACTAAGTGGATAAGCAGGCATCGGAAATGCGTGGATCTTGCGGGTGACTATGTGGAGAAAGTGCGACGTTCGTTGGACTTAAATGACGCTTGACGTTACTTATGACGTCGGCGTGCTCCGGGTATGACTTACATGCTGTTTTATTTCTGTTAGGAAAATTTTGCTATTTAAGATACTAGAAAAATACACAGGGAATGGATAGAATAAAATCTGAAATTTGTGCCCGTATATTCTATTTTATTAAACTGCGATTATAACTTGTCCTATAAAAAAATTCTACGAACTTCCAGAACAACCCTCGTACATTTCTTACCTTGTTCATCTTTTAGAAGCCTTGACTTTTGACTCTCGGGGGCAAAACAGGATGCTTTTGTGAACATACATATAGATCATGATTGGGCTGCAGTGTACAATCTGATCTTGAATCTACATCATCCTGTTCTTGATTCTGAAATCACCATAACTTTTCTTCATGAAATCCTTCATGACACCCTTTACCACACAATCCCGAGTTTAAACGACCCTGAGAAAGAAGCTTTTTGAAATCATTGTGGGAACAAGAGAAAATCTGGTTACCAGCATTTTTTCCTTTTCCCACAATGCTTTGAAAAGGCTTCTTTCTCAGGGTTGTTAAAAGTCATGATTGCCAATCTCATATGTTTAAAGTCATGATTACCAAACAACCCAGGATTTTAACAATCCTGAAGAAGAAGCTTTTTCAAAACATTATCAGAAAAGAAGAAAATGCGGTAACCAGAATTTTCTCCTTTCCACCATGTTTTCTACCCGATCAAAGACAAATCCAATCATTTGAGCCACACTTTATTCATTGTCTGCAATTTTTTTCAACTTGGAATTGTCAAAAATTGTGTCATTTTGTAAAGGGTTAGTTGGAATCATCTGTGTAAAACATGAGGACAACATGGATATTGGTATAATACATGAATAGATCTGAAGACACTGTGGCTAAAGGAGAAAGTAGATGTTACATAGAATTTCTCTTTCTTCATTTGTTTTTTAAATGTGGTGTTACTTCAGCTACATGTGTTATGAAGTCTCAATCCTTTACAAAACGATCCTATGTTCTAACTATCTTAAGAACTGATTGATTGATTGATTGATTGTGTGGTGTTTAATGCCCTTTTCAACATTACTTCAGTTATACTGCAGTGGCCAGTTCACCTATCCATGCTGTCCTGGAGTTTCTTTTACCTACTTTCTGGCAAAACCTTTGTCGAAACAATGATCAGCAGTGAGAGAGGAATGAATCCTGTCGCAATGACTATCATCAGTCCTCAGAAAGAAATTGGCTGAGCTGGGGATTTGAACCAGCTAATCCCTGTTCTAAAGGCCTTTAGGCTACCAATTATTCTACCAGGGATTGGCACTAAGCCAAGAAATAAGCCTTTTGAAAACTTGTGGGAAAAGGAGAAAATGCTGGTAACCAGCATTTTCTCCATTTCCCACAATGTTTCAAGAGACCTGTAGGCTACCAGTTATGCTAGCAGGGCTTGGCACTACCCTAAGAAATATGCCTTTTGAAAACTTGTTGGAAAAGGAGAAAATGCTGGTAACCAGCATCTTCTCCATTTCCCACAAAGTTTAAATAGACAAATTTTATCATTTGAACCGAACTGAATTTGTCATCTGCAATAGCTTTGAATTTGGACAAGTCTAAAATTTTGTCATTTGGTAAAGTGTTCAAAACAAGATTTTTTTTTTCTTCTGATTTCATCCCTCGCATTTTCCCATGCCTATGATAGAAAAGAGGAGTTACCTTGAGGAAGAAATTTGATGGGCACAAAATGTATCCTTTACTGAAGTTTTTTTCTGCATTCAAAGGAGATTAAACGCTTGACATCTACTGTTCCTCCCACACTTCATTTCCATCTCATGTTCTGACGGCCCATGACAAAATCGCCCCCCAAAGAAACAGCTGATCTGAAAGATAAGGTGAACTCCTGATAATGAAAATATGAAAAATTTGAATAAAGTCGTTAATCCTCAAGAGTCCAAAATAGAAATAAACATTTTCAGTCTAAAAGTAAGGCCAAAGATAACTGCAATTTCATCGTTGCTCTTGTGCAGAATGTCTCTGCAAAGTGAATAGTGTAGATCAAGGATCAGACTGTAAGTTTCATGCAATCTGATCTTATCTACATTGTCTGCAGTTGTGAAGATGGTGAACTCTATACCACAGAATCCTGACTTTAAACGACCCTGGTGGAGATCCTTTGAAAACATTGAGGGAAAAGGAGAAAATGCTGATAACCAGCATTTTCTCCTTTTCCCACAATGTTTTCTTATCATTCAGAAACAAATCCAATCATTTGAGCAATATTTAATACGGCATCTGCAAATGCTTTGAATTTGGACCAGTCTAAAATTTTGATGTACGGTTGAGAGTTAAAGGATTAATATCATGACCATGTCGTTTGGAAAAAGTGTATCAGTTGCTTTCATTTTCCAAATTCTCCATTTGTCATCATGTTTTCTTTTGGAGGGGGTCTTCTGAGGCTCATTGCACAAGGCTTTGGCTTCATAAACAGGAAATATTGAAATCAAATCTGCCTGAAGGCATTAGTCATGTGAAAGTAGTCTTGGGCAAGGCATTACAATGTCCAAGCCTAGTACTGGTGAAACCCAAGACAGAAGTGAACAAGCAAGCTGTAATTGTGATATGCCTGTTATATTGTTGGAGGTGATATGATAGTTATTATTGTTGTCTTAAAATACTTTCGATTTGGACAATTCTACATTTTTTTTTGTTTGGTAAAGGGTTAAAGTTTTCTTGATATTGTTGATTAGCTTAAAGGTCAAATGTACCATAGAAAGTGAGTCTGTCCTAAACTGTCAAATAGGGGAGGGCGGCTTTACACCTGGCACCCAATATAAGTACAGATATGAATTATAAATCAATCACCGAATACAGTCTCTCCAATTCTCACGGTTTGGAGAGTTGGTTTTACCACTGTAAGGTAAACAGGATGAGATATGAATGACAGTTTACATCAGCATTATATAAAGAGGGGTCAACTTTGATATGCTGTCATTTACATATACGAGCCATGCTCTGTGAAAAGGGATCTTAATACATCTGCAAAAAGTATCCACCCAGATCAGCGTACGCAGTTCGCACAGGCTGACCTGAGCCGAAACTTTCCGCTATAGGTCAATTTTCTGTATTTCCAAGGACAAGTCTACTTCATGATTCAGCTGGTTGATAAAAAAGTGGCTATTAGAGATTTAGAGTTTAACCCTTTTCCAAACAAGCCCTGGTTTTCACGTGTTTGTAGTACAAGTCTTTTGAAAACACTGTGGGAAAAGGAGAAACTGCTCATAACGAGCAATGTCTCCTTTTCCTACAGTGTTTTCTACCCTTTTTGAGAACTTTCTGCCATTTTCATCAAATTTAAAATTGTCATCTGCAAACTCTTTCAATTTGGACCAGTCCAAAATTTGTCGTTTGGGAAAGGGTTAATGCATCTCTGTGATCCATTATACTATGCAAGTCATATCATAATCATCAATCCATGAAATCAATTTTGTCCAACAACTGGATCAATCATTAGGTGGAATGGTCCTTTTACATGCAGAAAAAGGCAAAAAGTTTTGACTCGGGTCAGCCTGCGCAAACTGCGCCAGCAGACATGGGTTGGTACCTTTTGCAAATGCATCAAACCCCAATTTCACAGAGCATGGCTCATATCTTGAGCGTGAGGATCATTTTTACTGTTCCCTGCTATGAGCAGTGTTTTGGAGTTTTTCCTCTGTTTTTGAATTCTGATCACTAAATGCTCTAAATGTGACTGAAAATTTAAATGTGAGATGTGACACACTCTTCCCCCATGAGAAAGTCCAGTAAATATTAAAGTCTATTTTGGTTTTTTACAAAAGCAGGGATTGGCATATTAACCCTTTATCCAGCTAAATAGGTGAAATGAAACTTTCAAGCTGTAAGTAAAGATTTTGCCTTTCAAGCTGTAAGTAAAGATTTTGCCTTTCAAGCTGTGAGTAAAGATTTTGCCATTTCAAAGGTATTTTCGGAGAAAAAATATCTCCTCGTCGGAAAGTATAGATCCAAGATCAAACTGCACATTCTATGCAGTCTGATCTTGATCTACACTGTCCATAAAAGGCCCTTGAGTCACGCTCTGCAGCCTAAGGGTTAAAAGTCCAGCCTGGTACTTGGTGAGAATTTACTTCAGACAAAAAGACAGAAATAGATGTATTGTAATTTCATGGATGTTTGGGTTTGAACATAATACCAAATCAACCCTATTTTGATCAACCTGATAAGAAAGCTAATGAAAATATTGTGGCAAATGGAGAAAATGGTAGTGACCATAATATAACCAGCATTTAGTCATTTACCTACAATGTTTTCTACTCTTTAAAAAACAAGATCTATCATTGAAGATGCTCGTATTTTATCATCTGCAAATTTGGGCAAGTCTACATTTTTGTCCCCTAGTTAGGAATTAAGGGCTCAAAAAACCAAGCGGCATGGGTTGGAGTTTTTTTTGTGATGGCCGGATATATTCATTATTTCTATTTTGCCAGACCACATGACTGAAATGCTAAATCTTTTTCCAAACAATCCCAAGTTTTAAAGACCTTGAGAAAAAGCTTGTGAAAACTTTGTAGGTAGGAGAGGGAGAAAATGCTGGAAACCAACATGTTCTCCTTTTTTCCACAATATTTTCTTCCCTTCTCAAAGACAAATTCCAGCATTTGAGCCCCATTTAAACCTTTATCACACAATCCTGAGTTTTAACCACCCTGAAAGAAAAGGCTTTTGAAAACATTGTGGGAAAAGGAAAAAATGCAACCAGCATTTTATCCTTTTCCCACAATGTTTTCTACCCTCTCCAAGACAAATTCTAGCATCTGAGCCCCAGTTGATATGTTGTCTGCAAGTGCATTTAATGCAGACGACTCTAAAATTTCTTTTTGTGGTAAAGAGTTAATTTGTCTTCTGCAACGTCTTTCCATTTGGACAAGTCTAAAAATTTTGTCCTCTTGTATAGGGTTAATAATGTCTAGCTGTGTTTGTGGTGATCATTAGAAGTAATTCTCACACCCACTAAGCTATTGGAAAAGAAACTCTTCGCATAAATTACATGACAAAATTTACAAAATTGAATGTCTATATTTTCAATCACCAATTTAAGTTTCATTTTAAGATTTTCTTTAGACGTAATTTGTTTTTTCAATATGCCATAAATCATAGCTGCTAGTAAAATTCACCTTTTGAAGATTCTCATACATTTTAAGGTCAGAGGTGAATTGTCCTATTGAAATAGCAGATCTACCAATCCATGTGACAATTTGTCATCTTTGTGAACTGTTCATAGAACTCTGGGAACATTTTTATGATTACAAGATTTGTAAATTGCCAAGTTTTGTGGAAATTTTAATTAAATTGAATGACTTGGCTACCTTGAAAACTATTAAGTGTTATGAAATACGAAATACTGTATAAAGAAAGTGTAATACAACCCCAAAAACAGTAACATTTTTTTTGTTTTACCAAACAAACCTGTTATAACTCTTTACCACACAATCTCGACTTTTAACGACCCTGTGAAAGAAGCTTTTTGAAAACATTGTGGGAAAAGGAGAAAATGCTGTTAACCAGCATTTTCTCCTTTTCCCACAATGTTTTCTACCCTTCCCCAAAAAAATTTCAATTTTTAATTTACATTAATATTGTCGTCTGCAAAAGCTTTCAATTTGGACCAGTCTAAAATTTTGTCGTTTGGTAAAGAGTTAACAACTCTGACGAAGTAGGTTTTTAAACACGTAATGGGAAATGGAAAAAAATGCGGGTAACCAGCATTTTCTTTGATGTTTTCTACTCCTTTATCCCTTTACCACACCATTCCGACTTTTAACGACCCTGAGAAAGAAGCTTTTTGAAAACATTGTGGGAAAAGGAGAAAATGCTGGAAAAAAGGAGAAAATGCTGGTAACCAGCATTTTCTCCTTTTCCCACAATGTTTTCTACCCTTTCCAAAACAAATTTCAATTTTTGAGTCATGTTCATTTTGACGTCTGCAAATGGTTTGAACTTGGACCGGATTAAAATTTTGCTCAAGTGGTAAAGGGTTAAGAGCAAATGCCACCATTTTAGCTACATTTTGTTGGCTGTCTGCAAATGCTTTCAATTTGGACAACTGTAAACTTCAGTTGGGTGATGAAGAGTTTGAAGACTGTTCGATACCATTGAGCAAGAAACAAATTCTTTTCCAGTCTTTTCTTGGTTGCTAAAAGATTAGTAGAGAAAAATGAGTAATCTCTGCCATTTGGTCGCACCATTACAGAATATAATTGGCTCTTTGTGTTTTTTAATATTATACTGATGGTATAAGTTATATTCCGGTTCAGCATGTTGTATTACGGTATCCTTCCACTGTCTTTCCAGACAGTGTAGATCAAGATCTTTGATCTACACTATCCACTTTACTAAGACATTAAAACTTTGATTGGTTGGGTTTCAGTTCTAGACTGAAAATGTCTGCTAGGTTTATTTAGTTTTTCTAAGTCAATTTACTTTTAAATCTTGAACTAGAAAAATGAAGTCAGAAGCCTACTTGTATGATAGTCATCCTGAAAATACAATAACCTTGCATGAATCATTATTAATTGATGCATTAAGTAAATGACGAAATGATCAAAAATTCTTTTCAGTTCTCTAAAATTCTGAATTTTCACTCTATTGAGACATGCTGTCAAGAACAGTTTATCAACTGCTGTATCCAGTAACAAATTGATGAAACCAAAACCAGGTTTCATTGCACAATGTACAGAAATAGCCCAAACCCTGAGTCAGACTTAAGATAACTAAACCATGCACAGTAATCACTGCTATAATTAAGTTAGCCCTTACAGCAACAAATAACTATGTGGGAATTTTAGTTGCTACCTCAAACCCCCCCTCCCCATCCACTCTGTGTAACAACTTCAAGAATGATGGAATTAGTTTTAATACAAACTAAAAGATGGTGTAGATCAAGGGTCAGACTGCAAGTTCCTTATAGGCTGATCTTAGTCTACATTGTCTATCAAAATCATTTAAGTTGTGATTGGTGCTCTAAGGGGTTAAGTTGATAGTTAAATTTCACCGAAGATATCCAAGACCGTGAGAAAATTTATCTGAAGGACTTCAACATGACATAAACTCTATATTTAATCCCTTTCAAAGCTTAATAAGGCAACTTGTCGAGAAAAAAATGACACTTACAACATTGAATCAATGATAAACGCAACTTAAAAAGTTTTACCTCTTTCTACCTGTAATTCTTACAAGATGTTTTCATCTTCAACTGAACTGTTGGAGATACTGTAGAAGCAATGACCATTTATGTGATGCTTGAATTATATAACCAAGCTTCCCTCTCCAAAAGCACTAAACACTCTGCAGAAGAAAGAGAAATTAAGGCAGTCAAAATATCCCATTTCACAATCAAAATCTTGCAATTTTGGGAAAAAATAATATCTCATACAAGGTGATCATAGCTTTGTGTTATCAATGACTCGGTAAACATTATAGTGATTTAAACAAGGAGTATCACAATATAAAAGGTAAGAATCTGATTAAACACTTAACAGGCTTTTCTCTGCAAGGTCATCTCAGGGCACAGACAATGTAAATACATTAGAGAACAATTTCTGGTTTACCATTTACTTTTCCCACAGTTTCTTATTTTTTCTCTCAATTGTGTGTCAGCTTTTGTTTTCAAATGTGGATCAGATAACAGGAATGAGATAAATGAGAATCCACACCAATGACTTTAGTTAATTCCCCCCCCCCCGAAAAAAAATTCAGACAAAAATAATTTTACATCAATTTAACCAACTATTTAGTTTGTAAAGGCGATCTGATCTAGAGAAAAAACAATAGCTCTATCTATATGATATTGTGATTTACAACTCTGGTTGTGGAATTTTTTACACGCACATGCCTATTGTGCAAAATGGGGGCTAAGCCCTTGATCTAGATTTTACCATATATTTTAACCTGTTAACAAACAATCCTGGCTTTTTGTGATCTGGAGCAATGCAAACGATACCATACAGCTCACTGGGGGTATTTATATTTTAATCCTGGCCACGCCTATTAGTGGTGAAACGGTTTACCGATTAACCGATTAACCGCGGTCTATTCAAAGAAAAAAACCGAAACCGGTTCGAATTTCACCGTATCGGTATTTCTGCAATATGTCAACTTCTCTTAATTGCATCAGAAAGTCCGGTTTTCCCAAAAATTCTGTCAGAAATCGATCGTTTTTCAACTTACAGTTCTAAAGATTTCCAAAAGCGAAAGTTGTTTATTTTTTTCCACAGACAGTGTCACCGGTGTTTAGGTAAAACTATGACCACATAAAATTCACGACACAAACTCCAAATAACTGTCGAGCTTTAATGCTTTTGGATCAACGGAGTTTGTATGTTATTCATTTCTTATAACTTTGCTTACACTTATTTTTGCGTTTTCCGGTAGTTAAGCGGCAAAGTATTAGTGTTAGTACAGTAAGCAACTGAGTAAGTTAGTGCATCGCACTGTCTACTCTGTTGAGCTCCCGAAGTTCGGTATAGTAGCGGTGGTTTTTATATAAACAAGTACGCTCTTGAAGAAAAAAAAAAATGGCAGACGAAAATCGTCAAGATAGCGAGTGTTAAAGACTAGTCAATTTCAGTTTGTTTTTATTTGTTCATGCAAAAGAATTGCTTTTTAGTTCATTATCTTGAAAGAATGGAAGAGTTCCAAGCACATGTACTAGTTTTCTTTATCACCTTTTGAGCATATGCTACCCTAACAGTGACTACAAGTGGTCAGATATGCTAAATGTCAGCATATACAGCATATTGCAATACGTATTGCAATACGGGTCAGCCGTATTGCAATATATTGCAATACGCTTTTTACCGTATTGTTTCACCCCTAACGCCTATGTAGATCTAGTTCTGCTTGTATCTACACATGCTGGAATAAGAATAAGCTCACAGAAGATCAGCCTTGAGCTAATCTAGCGTGCATCAAAAAGTTTCAGGATATGCCTGACCGTTTCTCAACTGATCTTAGACCAGTGAAGATGACAGTCCAAACTGAAAGCAATTTATCTTCGCAAACAGAATTCGTCTGCTAAGACTCGACGCGACTCAGCTCTTCATCAGGTTAGATCTACTTGCAATCAATGTGTAAGATCGAAACTTTCTACCAATCGATCTACTTTTTATCGAATTTCAGTTATCAACTTGATACAAATTAGTGAAAATACAAACTTTTAACAGAAGAATCTAGATCTAGTTCCGCATATGCAACCTGCATTTTGTCATCAATGGCGGGAAGCTGCTTAGTTAATTATTCACGGTGACTTGTTATAGTAGCACTTTCGTAAATCGAACTTTTAAAGTGTAGATCTATACAGCCCGTAAAATTGAACCATGTACCGATGGAAATATTCTATATACCTTTGATTACGATATGCTGTCCATACATCAATTGTGTTTTCGAACAGAATTAAGTATGGATGTAAAATTGATATTTATTGTGAATTTGAAAACCCGGTGTTAGATTACCAAAATGATTCACGGAGCATCAACTCTGATAACAATATCATAGAGATATCGTTTTTCATGTGTGATTACCGCTTAGACCGCTAAATAGCTGAAAAACACTCTTTTTTTTACACAAATTACATTCCTTTTACTTGAATATTTCTTATATATCGATGGATGTGGATCAACGGTAGATTGTATAGGTCTATATACGATCTTGCACTGCATGTTCTGTGCAGTCTGATCTTTAGCTACACTCTCCGAAAAAGCGTCGTTAGGTGCCTTTATAAAGCTAAGAGTCTATCTTTTACCAAACAGTACCGACTTTGAACGACACTGAGGAAGGAAACTTTCGAAAACATTGTACGGTTGATGGAGAAAATGCTGGTAACCAACATTGTCTCCCTTTTTCCAAACTGTTTTCAGCCATAAAAAAAAATAAGAGCCAAATCAGAACATTTGAGTCGCACTGAATTTGTCGTCTGCAAATGCTTTCAATTTTTGACAAGTCTAAAATTTTGTCGTCTAGTAAAGAGTTCGCTAGCTGTATAGACGCCAATGTATGGTATTTCTGTCATGGTGATCAATTGGATATTAACCCTCAGAGTACCGAATAAGTTAACCCTTAAATTAACTCTCTACCACACGACAAAAATGTAGACTAGTCCAAACTGAAAGCATTTGCAGACGACATTTTAAATGTAGCTCAAAACATAAAATTTGTCTTTTATAGGATAGAAAACATTGTGGGAAAAGAAGAAAATGCTGGTTACCAGCATTTTCTTCTTTTCCCACAATGTTTTCAAAAGGTTTCTTTCTTTGGGTCTTTAAAAGTCGGGGTTGTGTGGTAAAGGGTTAAGCTGCGGAAAAAATGAAACCCATATTTCTACTCAATACTAAAAGCCCAAGCATTTCGGTTTCATAGCTGATTTCACCAAAAAGAAAATACCATATCAGAGAGGGTAGATCAAAGATCAGACTGCACGTTCTATGCAGTCTGATCTTGATCTACACTGTCCGCTAAAGGTCAGTGAATCACGCTTAGCAGCTTAAGGGTTAAATTAAACTTTCAAGCCGATAGCAAACACCTAAATGTTGCTATTTCAAAGTTACTTTTTTGGTGAAAAGATATCTCCATATCGGACAGTGTAGGTCCAAGGTCAGACTGCACGTTCTGTGCAGTCTGATTTTGATCTACACTGTCCGCAAAAGGTAATTGGGTTGCGTTTAGCAACTTAAGGGCTAAGTCCTAGAGTTTCGAATAAACCCACAGACATTTTATGTCCCCCAAAAAAAGTAACTACATTGTTATTATATGGTTGCTTTTGCCTACAAAGTTTCAGAAAAGCAGACAGTGTAGATCAAAGATCAGACTGCACGTTTTGTGCAGTCTTATCTTGATCTACACTGGCTGCAAAGGCAACCATAGTTGTGAAAGATGCTTTAAGAGTTAATTCATTTCACAGATAAGTTTTTCTTATTCTTTCTTGGACACTGGGTAAATTGTTGAATACTGTAAAAAATTTTTAGATCTCGGAATAAATGAACCGGACACTACGATTTCTGTTAGAAATGCAGAATCTCATAATATTCTAGTATCTGCCAATATAGATCCATGATCAAGCTGAGCAGAAAGTTCCGTCCCATCTTAATCTACATTGTCCAAAGAGACAGTGAAAAATACCCCTGGTTTAAAACTTTGAACTATACAATCCCGTGTTTTAACGACCCTGAAGCAGAAGGCTTTTTGTTAACAATGTGGGTACTTAGCATTTTCTTCTTTTCCCACAATGTTTTCTACCCATTGAGAGACAGATTTGAACTTTTGAGCTATAGTTCATTTGCGTTCTGCAAAGCTCTCAAATTAGATGAGTCTATAGTTTTTCTTTTCATCTGGTTTAGCTTTGAGGTTTTTTGGTTGAATAGTGTTTAATTCCTTTTCCGTGACTATTATTTCAGTTCAAATGCATCGGCCAGTGCACCTATCTAGATTTTCTGGGAGTTTCCTTTAAAAGTACTTCGCACAATATTCTTCCCAAACCACTAGCTGCTTTTCCACATTACCATCGTCGAAACAACGATTGGCGGAAAGAGAGAATGAATCCTGTTGCAATGACCATCAACAATCCTCGAAAAGAAATTGGCCGAGCGGTGGATTCAAACCCACGACCTTCTGATTTCAACTCCTGTATGTTAGCGACTGAACTACTCGGCTAAGCGTTGAAGGCGTTATCGATTGCGTGAAGGGTTAATTTTATACTGAATAACTAAATACGGACTGTTACAATCTTTATCGACAAGCGATATTTTTCGTGGGAAAATTCTTTCTACTACACATGACTGCTCGAGTAGAAAATCTATATGACACTATCATACGAAGAGGGCTGCAATCAGAATGGGACACCGTTTTAAATTCTAAAACATCAATATAGATAACTTATGACTGTTTAACCCTTTACCAAACAATACCTTGTTTTTACCTGCCAAGCCCATGTAGCTCAGTCGACACTGTACAGGACTTGAGAACAGGAGGTCGATGGTTCGATCCCCGACTCGGCCAATTTCTTTCCGTGGATTGATGATAGTCATTGTGACAGGATATATTCCTCTCTCACCGCTGACCACTGTTTCGACGATGGTTATTGGAAAAGCAGCCAGTGGCTTGGAAAGAATATTGCACGGAGTACTGGTAAAAGAAACTCCAGGAAAGCATGGATAGGTGCACTGGCCGCCGCGATGTAACTGAAATAATGTTGTAAAAATGGTGTTAAACATCAATCAGTCAGTCAATCATTCCTCCCTCACTGCTGACCATTGTTTCGATAATGGTTATGTGGGAAAGCAGCCAGTGGCTTTGAAAGAATATTGTGTTGAGTACTGGTAAAAGAAACTCCAGAAAAGCATGGATAGGTGCACTGGCCTAAGAATGTTACCCCTATGAAAATGTCTGTATGTTTTTTTGTATGGCAGTAGCTTTGATTACCACCGAGACCTGTTTGTAAGAATTGCATGGTCCGATAGTTTTATGGAAAACATCCAGACTCGGATCTTTGAAGCATTGTGAAACAAGAGGGGTTCGAACCATTAAAGGCCCAATTTAGCGACCAATTGTAACCAATTCTGTGTTTAAAAAAGTAAATTTCATTCATACAACTTAAAAAAAAAAAAGGTGATTATCGTAAGGCAGACTAGTAGGGAATCGCCATACTTTTAAAATTGTATGAATGAAACTTATCTGTATTTTGTATACAGAATTATATACGCTATAGGGCCTTTAATTAATTCTGAGCGTAGCATCCTTTGGTCAAATCTGTATGGAATTGAGCCATGTTCTGGCAAAGGGGGCTTAATGCATCTCCGTAATGCATTATACCAAGCAAGTCATCACATGATTATGGATCCATAAAAGCCTTTTTTTTTTAAATAATCGACTCAATCATGAGGTAAACTGGTCCTTGGACATACAGAAAATTGATTAATAGCGAAAAGTTTCGGCCCAGGTCAGCCTGCGCGGACTGCGCAGGCTGACCTGGATCGATACTTTTCGCAGATGCATGAAGCCCCATTTTCACAGAGCATGGCTCATTTATATGTTACATCGATCTGAAGAAACTCTTGCTTTTCTTCCATCATCGCTTGAGGAACAACGTCATGCTATTTGACAAGGAAACAAGGAAACAATTTGCACAGAAGAGATGGTACATAACGCATTGATGACGAAGTTGTGAAGTACCCAATGCAATAAACTATGACATAACTAACATCATAGTAACTGTTGCAAAAATAGATTTTCTTTTTTTTTTGTTGCATCAACCATTACATATTTACCAACCATTCATAGTCTTATTCTCAAGAATTTTCACAATTTGAAATTAACACAACTTCTGATTGGCTAAGGCATTTGGTTTAGCCAATCAGAAGCTGTGTTACTTTCTAAATCCAGAATGGTAAATACGGACCAACGTTTATTGAAACAACTTCAGTTCCTTTATTCACCGACCATTCTTAAAAATAGTCGTAGTCTAAATCCAAAGATTTTTCCAAATGTCAAATTGACGCAATTTCTGATTGGCTATACCAGATGGTGTAGCCAGTCAGAAGCTGTGTTACTTTCCAAATCTGTACTGAGACTATAAATGCAATTTAGAATAGTTGATGAAGACGGACCTGTGAGTTTTTTAGGGAAGCGCACTTCAGCATCGGGCTGCACATTCTCTGCAATTCGGTCTTTGATAACGTTGTCTGATGGCCAAGCAAGAAAACCCTTGAAATTGCAACATTTCGGTTTTTATCGGTTCCCAGTCACTGAGCAGCCAAAAGTAAACAATGCATGTGCTGAAATGCATTTAAATTTACATTATACCACTAAAAAGTATTGAAATTATTGTGAAGATGACAATGTGTTATTTTACTGTCAGTCCAAGTATTAGTCGCCGGCAGAAAAATGAATTGTAAAACTAGGTAAAAAGTTGCCAAGTCGCTCACTTTTGATTACTTTTTTCCTGGTTTTGGAATTCACTTTTCTTCCAGCGACTAACACTTTGATTGACCGTACAATAACAGACTGTCATCTTCGCAATATTTTTCTATACTTTTAAGTCTTTACCACACAATCCCGACTTTTAACGACCCTGAGAAAGAAGCCTTTTGAAAACATTGTGGGAAAAGGAGAAAATGCTGGTAACCAGCATTTTCTCCTTTTCCCACAATGTTTTCTATCCTTCCCAGAACAAATTTCATTTTTTTAGTCACAATCATTTTGTCGTCTGCAAATGCTTTCAATTTGGACTAGTCTACATTTTTGTCGTTTGGTAAAGAGTTAAATGGTATGATTTCAACTGCATATTAACACCCGCCCTGTTTACTTTTGGCTTCTAGGGTTTTAACTGAAAAGTACACATTTCATTTACCCGACAGTCCGAGTACCGATATAACCTAGATCGTATTTCTTGTCGGGTAGGGTCAAATAACTTAACTCTATACCAAGCAATCTAGAATTTTAATAATCATATGAAAACTTTGTGGGAAAAGGAGAAAATGCTGTTTACCAGCATTTTCTCCTTTTCCTACAATGTTTTCTACCCTTCAAAGACAAATTTCAGTTTTTAAGTCACATGTTATTTGTTGGCGACAAAAGCTCTAGATTCTGACAATTCTAAAATTTTGTCCGTTTGGTAAAGAGTTAACCAAAGTTTGGATGGTTTTATTTTTATCTGATAAATCAAAGGCTCGATGCGATGCTTGTGTCCTGTGTTCGTGGGGCAGACGAAAACAAAGGCGGGATTTGCAAATGATTATCGCTTTCAACCGTATTGATAAACTCGCGATAAAGACATAACTACGAAGTTTTTAAAATATTGGGTGACAGTCGTCGCTATGTGCAGTATGGACGTCGTTCTTTTCTCTCGTTTTTGCGGGTTTTATTTCAGTGTGGACTTCTCGTGGTGCGGATTTCTTTTTATTTCTTTTTTAGTGAAATGGGATAATTTAAAAGATTTTTGTGACATTCTGAATAATCTCCGTTGAATTCATTTGCTTTCTTTTTGTGTTATATTTTTATTTTTTATCAGTTCTCGTTAGGATCACTCCTTGTACAAGAAATTCATAATATATCTACTTACATATCTTATTGGAAGAGTCGATTTTTATTCCAAATGAGAAATGAATAAGAAGATTTTTTTTTTCTATTTTTTCCCATTATTATCAGTGTGAACATATTGTAGTGCAGATTTCGTTTGTTTGTTTTTAGTGACTTTGATTTAGAGATTTCGAGACACGTCTTAAACGGAATTATCCTCATTAAATTCATACGCTTTCAATTTGTGTTGTATTATTGTTTAGAATGATTCTTTTGGATAACTTTGACAAATTTTAATTGTATACATCATTTAGAAGTAAAAATCGATTTCACAGCAATCGAGAGCTAAATTATTAGATTTTTATCTTTTTTTTTTTCTTCATTGGGCCATTTTTTTTTTAATTATGATCCGGGAAAAAAATAGATTGATGTAAACGTTTAACATAGGTATAGGCAAGAAAGAAAGACCAGGTATCGAAAAACGTTTATTACGGTAATTTCAGTAAAAAACCGATCAGGCATGATATTTACTGCAAGCTTTATCCTGCATCATATATCCTTTCCAATGATAATTTTACCGGTATATAGCCAAGCCCCCGTAGCTCAGTCGGTAGCGTACAGGACTTGAGAACAGGAGGTCGCTGGTTCGATCCCCAGCTTGGCCAATTTCTTTCCGAGGATTGATGATAGTCATTGCGACAGGAGTCATTCCTCTCTCTCCGCTGACCATTGTTTCGATGATGGTTATGTGGGAAAGCAGCCAGTGGCTTGGAAAGAATATTGTGCGGAGTACTGGTAAAAGAAACTCCAGGAAAGCATGGATAGGTGCACTGGCCGCCGTGATATAACTGAAATAATGTTGAAAACGGCGTTAAACACCACACAATCAATCAGTCAGTCAATTTACCAGTATACCTTTTACCACACATTCCTTTGTGTTAACGACCCTGAGGAAGAAGCCTTTTGAAAACATGGTGGGAATGCTGGTAACCAGCATTTTCTCCTTTGCCCACAATGTTTTATACCCTATCAAAGATAAAATTGAATCATTAAGGTACATTTAAATTGTCGTCTGCGAAAACTTTCGATTTGGACAAGCCTACATTTTTGTCGTTTGGTAAAGAGTATGCAACAATAAGAATGTAATGAAAGTCTTTCGGTACGGTTAAAGCATGGTACAATAAAATCTCGTTACTTTCAATACGAACGAGACAGTTGTTCGAACAATCAGAATGGTCTTGAGTATTAACCCTTTACCAAACAATTCCGTGATTTAACGACCCTGAAGAAGAGGTCTGTTGAAAACATTGTGTGAAAATGAGAAAATGCTGGTAACTAGCATTTTTCCTTTACCCACAATGTTTTCTACCTTTTCAAAAATTGAAATCACCACTTATGCACCATTCAGTTTGTCGTCTGCAAAAGCTTTCGATTTGGACAAGTCTACATTTTTTTTTCGTTTGATAAAGAGTTATGCAATAATAAGAAGGCAATTAAAAACTTTCGGTACGGTCCAAGCATGGAACTGTAAAACCTCGTTAATTTCAATACGAACGAGAAACTAGGTCGAATAATCAGTATTGTCTTGGGTATTAACCTTTTACCAAACGATCCCGTGTTTAACCCTTTCCCAAATGACAAATTTTGGACTGGTCCACTCGAAAGAGTTTGCAGACGACAATTTTAAATTTGATGAAAATGGCAGAGAGTTCTCAAAATGGGTAGAAAACACTGTGGGAAAAGGAGAAATTGCTCGTTACGAGCAATTTCTCCTTTTCCCACAGTGTTTTCAAAAGACTTGTACTGCAGACACGTGAAAACCAGGGCTTGTTTGGGAAAGGTTTAAACGATTCTGTGGAAGAAATCTGTTGAAAACATTGTGTGAAAAGGTAACCAGCATTTTCTTCTTTACCCACAGTATTTTCTACCTTTTCAAAAATTAAAATTACCACTTACGTCACATTCAATTTGTCGGCTGCAAAAGCTTTCAATTTGGACAAATCTATATTTTTGTCGTTTGGCAAAGAATTATGCAATGATAAGAAGGTAATTAAAGTTTTTCGGTACGATCCAAGCATGGAACTGTAAAATCTCGTTAATTTCAATACGAACGAGACAATAGTTCGAAAAAACAATAGTCTTGAATTTTACAAAATTAAGGTCGAGCGAAACTTTTAATAAGCAGGATAAAATCGCAGACTGTATTTAAATTGAGCCATGCTCTGGCAAAAAAGGGGCTTAATGCATCTCCGTGATGCATGATACGAAGCAAGTCATCACGTGATCATGAATCCATAAATTCCATTCTGTCGAACAAGCGATTGAACCATGAGATAAACTGGTCCTTAGACTTGCAGAAAATTGACTAGTAGCAAAAGTTTTGGCCCAGGTCAGCCTGCGCGGAATGCGCAGGCTGACCTGGGTCTATACTTTTTGCAGATGCATTAAGCCCCTTTTTCACAGAGCGTGCCTCATATATGCTAGTATATGTTTTTTTTTTTTTTTATCATATATATGAATAATTTGAGATTTTGGGAAACAGTGTAGCAAGAGGTCGTATTGCTCGCGTGTACAATGAGAAGTGCTGTGCCACTGTTTTCTAAAGGCATATTCGATTTGATCTGTACTTCGAATTAATCTAATCGAATTTTCTCATGTCCGAGGAATCGATAGTTGACAGTACATCGTTTCTATGGCTGTTTGGATGTAATGTGATGATGGTCCGGAATTACATCAGGGTCCGTATTCACCAACCATTCTTAAGAATATTCTTAATCTTGTTCTCCAAAATTTTCTACATTTGAAAGTAACACAACTCCTGGTTGGCTAAACCAAATGGTTTAGCCAACCAGGAGTTGTGTTACTTTCAAATGTAGAAAATTTTGGAGAACAAGATGATTTAGCCAACCAGGAGTTGTGTTACTTTCAAATGTAGAAAATTTTGGAGAACAAGACAAAGAACATTCTTAAGAATGGTTGGTGAATACGGACCCTAATGGTTACAAAAGTGAAATACATTAAAAATAAGAAACGTGAAATGGGCGTTGAAACGCTTTCCCAGACGACAAAATTTTACACTTTTCTAAATTGAAAGCTTTTACAGATGACACATTAAATGTGGATAACATTATATGACTATGTCTTTTAGATGATAGAAAACATTGTGGGAAAAGGAGAAAATGCTGGTTACAGGCATTTTTTCCTTTTCCCACAATGTTTTCATAAGCTTTCATCCTCAGTGTCCTTGAGCAAGCGTTGTGTGGTAAATAGTAAAAGCATACATACTAAGTGTTTTTTTACGTGAAGGAAATTAATTGGATTTTTTACATTCGAGATGGTGAAAGTGAAGCACCGTGAGATGAAGTGAAGTTATTCAATTTTTCGATTTTTTATGGGATTTTTATTAAATAATCCGTGTTGTATTGTGACAGATACTTATTTTGGAAGTATTTTAGGGTCTTCTCAAGGTAATGTAAATAATTTAAGACAACTTTTTTCCTTGATGCTGTTGTTGATGTTGTTTATGACGTTATCGCCGCCGTCGTCGTCGTTGTTGTTGTTGTCGTTGTTGTTGTTCTTCTTCTTCACCATCATCGTCATCATCATCGTCATCATCGTCATCTTCTTCTTCATCATCATCATCATCATCATCATCGTCATCATCGTCATCTTCTTCTTCTTCTTCACCATCATCAACATCATCGTCATCATCATCATCATCATCATCATCATCTTCTTCTTCTTCACCAGACTTGAGAACAGGAGGTCGCTGGTTCGATCCCTGGCTTGGCCAATTTCTTTCCGAGGATTGATGATAGTCATCGCGACAGGATTCATTTCTCTCTCACCGCCGACCATTGTTTCGACAATGGTAATGTGGGAAAGCAGCCAGTGGCTTGGAAAGAATATTGTGTGGAGTACTGGTAAATGAAACTCCAGGAAAGCATGGATAGGTGCACTGGCCGCCGCGATATAACTGAAATAATGTTGAAAACGGCGTTAAACACCATACAATCAATCAATCTTCTTCTTCATCATCATCATCATCATCATCATCTTCTTCTTCTTCTTCTTCTTCTTCTTCTTCTTAAACCACCACCATCATCATCATCATCATCATCTTCTTCTTCTTCACCACCATCATCATCATCATCATCATCATCTTCTTCTTCTTCTTCACCACCACCACCACCACCACCATCATCATCATCATCATCATCATCTTCTTGTTTACCATCATCATCATCTTCTTCTTCTTCTCCGTCGTTGTCGTCATCATCATCATCATCATCATCATCATCATCATCTTCTTCTTCTTGAGCCCCGGTAGCGCAGTCGGTTGTGCACAGGACACGAAAACAGGGGGTCGCTGGTTCGAATACCCATCTCTGCCAATTTAGATAAATAGATGGGACAAAAGATGGATATTCAGGATGATTGGCAAGTGGATTTGCCGGCTTGGAATTTATATTCAAAGAATAATCATTCTGTCGATCGCGTTCCTTATGATTTAGCCTGGGTTCCAGTCCGATCATTTTATCCTTGTTTATATTCGGACGTCACTTTGTCAAAAATGACGCGCCAAATCAAAGCCAGAAATCGTCGTTTCAGCTTTTTTGATTTTTTCCTCTGCAAATACTTTCACTTTCGTGGAGACCAAAATTTTGTCATTTGGTAAAGAGTTCAACAATAAGTCAAGCAGAACTCCTCAGCTGCTTTGGCATCTGGAAACTGTGGTTATTGTGATCAAAATTTATCCCACAACGAATTCCAATACTTTGAAAAAAGTGCTAAGGAGGTTGAAAAATAAAAGAAAAAAAAAAATTTGTGTGTGGGTGGAAAAAAACCGATGCATGCATGTAAACACCCGTGCATTTTGTATATGTTACATAGGAGAGATCGTGATTCGTACCTTCTACAATTATTGCCCTCTAACAGCAGGCATGATGCGCCACAAAGCACTCCGTTTGGGTTTGGGTATTTAAAGGCCAAGCATTGTTTGTTTATCGTCGCTATTGGTTGCCCAGATGGACGACGCCCCCCTGAAGGCTTTTATTTTTTTGTTACGGGGGATAGTGGAAGATACAGGACGAAAACCATCCTAAGTTACGCCTTGTTCTTTAACGTGCTCGGTGTATAGCACCGTCACACGGGACCTCGTTTTAGCGTCTCATCCGAAAGACTATTTATAATCTTAAATGACCAGCTGTGGGGCTAGAACCCACACTCTCAAGTGACCCAAGTCTTGACGTTTACAAGACCTACGCTCTACCAGTTGAGCTATGCGAGCTGATCAAAGCCGCACACAAGGAGTTATTAACTAGAAAACAAACAAGGCGTTATTAACTAGACGTTGTATGACGTAGGTTCGGTATTTTTTGCCTACCTATCATTAAATCGGTGAGCGTACTATTGTGAGGTCACATTATAAAAACCATGCGAAGGACGAAGGACGATATGTATTTGGGACAGAAAAACCATTAGGACATAATTGTTTATTCTTGGTTCTTGAAAAAAAGAGAAACAACCATAAAATGATTTGCTATCGTTTGGAATTCAAACCTGCGACTGTCGAAATTAATATACAGCGCTACAGTTAAACATGGAAAGGCCAGGTTAATAAAATGTTATGTGCAAGGAAAGAAAATCCAAAACCACAGCCATTGCCAGAATACTTCACAAAATAGCGGACAGTATATATCCAAGATCAGACTGCTGCGTCGTCTTATCTTGATCTGTCCACAATAGACAGTTTGATCTTGATCCAAATTGTCTGCAATAACAACTTCAAATGTGCTCAGCGCTGTACTAGGGGCTTACAAGGAAGCGTTATACGAAACCGCGTTATAAAAATTATACCTTGAACTCTTTGCTACATGATTAAAATTCAAAGCAGATACAGACAACAAATTAAATGTGGCTCAAATGACGAGATCTGTCCCTGACAGGATAGAAAACAATGTTGGAAAAGGAGAAAATGCTGGTTACCAGCATTTTCTTCATTTCCCACATTGTTTTCGAAAACCTTTTCTCTCCGAGTCGTTAAAACTCCTGGCTGTTAGGTAAAGCGTTAATTTGGTGCTATTTTCACAGGCCTGGAATTTCATAACCGCCGATATAAGTTTTTTTCCTTGCGATTGATTTTTAATGTGAACTGTTTAAAAGGTCGTGGGAGTTGTCAATTTTACCTGTTAATCATTTTATACGGGGAAGAATAAAAAATACACAAACCCTTTACTTTACACAACGTTTTACTTCTATAGTTTTGACATTGTTTGAAGGAATGGCAGCCTCGTCAAGCTCTTTTGGTCTGCAATCATGGCACGGGGCTTGTTATGCAGCAAATGCAAGTTTGAATATCCGTTTGGACAAAAATCTATCAAGGGTACCTGGGTAAAGTCAATGGGCACAAATCCAATCCTCTCTCACCAGTGAACATGGCATAATCGTGAACGCACAGAGCTTGTTACGCAGAGGCTGCGTGTTCGAATTTTGGGCTGGCCAGAAATTCTTTACCGGGACTGCTACAAAGTAATTGTGCACAAAATTTAGTCTCCACTCATGCCTAAACACTGCACAGTCAGTACTGAGCTTGTAGCCAAGAGGCTGCGTGATCGAATCCTTGATTGGTCATACACACTATCCGGGGACTGCTGGAACGTCATTGCGACACGATTCACATTCTCTAACCACTAACGATGTATTTAGGCTTTCGACTCGGCAATCAGCAGTAGTGGGATAAGTTTTGGTAAAAGATAAACACCAGGAACATATAAAGAGGGTACACTGACTTTGATACAACTGAAATACAAATAAATCCGGTGTAAACTGTCAACCAAGCAAGTGAAAGATATTCACATTAACAAAATACTTGAGCCTTGCTTTAGTTAACTCTTTACCAAACGACAAAATTTCAGACTAGTCCAAATTGAAAGCATTTGCAGACGACAAACTAAACGTGACTGAAAAACTGAAATCTGTTTTGGGAAGGGTAGAAAACATTGTGGGAAAAGGAGATAATGCTGGTTACCAGCATTTTCTCCTTTTCCCACAATGTTTTCAAAAGGCTTCTTTCTCAGGGTCGTTAAAAGTCGGGATTGTGTGGTAAAGGGTTAACTTAAAGGCGGTTTACTGCATCTCTGTGATGCATTGAACCAAGCAAGTTATCACATAATTATGGCTCCATAACAACCACTTTGTCTAATAACCGACTGAATCCTGACGAAGAATTGTTCTTGGACATACAGAAAATTGACCAATAGCATAAAGCTAGGCTGACATGGGTCGATACTTTTTTTTTTGGTAAATGCAATAAATCCCCTTTTCACAGAGCACTGCGCATTTAAATGTATTAACCCTTTACCACACAATCCCGATTTTTAACGATCCTGAGAGAGAAGCCTTTTGAAAACATTGTGGGAAAAGGAGAAAATGCTGGTAACCAGCATTTTCTCCTTTTCCCACAATGTTTCTACACTTCCCAAAACAAACTTCAGTTTTTGAGCTATGTTTATTTTGTTGTCTGCATATGGTTTCAATTTGGACTAGTCTAGTATATTGTCGTTTGGTAAAGAGTTAAACAGACGGACTATCTTCTTTGCTATAGTTTGACCAAATACTGAGGTGTTTCACCCTTTGCTAAAGAATTTTGTGTCTTCACGGCCTCAGGAGGAAGGCTTTTGCAAACATTATTGGAAAAGGAGAAAATGCTTGTAACCAAGATCTTCTCCTTTTCCAACATTTTTCCTACCATTTCAAAGGCAAAATCTCACCATAATAGCCACATTAGATTTGTCGTTAGCAAATGAACGGGTATGGCATATTGTGCTGTGGTAAGGAATTTAACCCTTAAGCTGCTTATCGCGACCCACTGACAGTGCGGACAGTGTAGATCAAGATCAGACTGCACAGAACGTGCAGTCTGATCTTTGATCTACACTGTCCGATACGGCATTTTATTTCCGGTGAAATCAACTTTGAAACCGCAATGTTTGGCCTCTTAGTATGGAGTAGAAATTTGCGTTTCATTTATTCAGCAGCTTAAGTGTTAAAAAAGAGACCGGAAATGGGTTCTACCGGAGTAGAGCAAAGGTTGCTATTTCTTTTCTAGAAAATAGACCAAACCATTTTAAACTTTGACTAAACACCCGAACTGTGTTTGAAAACTTTGTATATGTGTCGCACTCTGGCTAAAGGGAGCTTAATGCATTTTCGTGATGCATTGTACCATCCAAGTCATCAGAACAGAACAGAACAGAATTTTATTTTGACTTGTACAAAGTACATCGTCAGTTGCACTACAATATACAAAAATAACGTGGTACATGGAGATACTATCAAGATGTTACAAAAAAGACATATAGGAAAGAAACAAGTTGAAAAGTATTATGATTAGAAAATAAACAATAAACAAGCAGTAGAGAGTGAACATTTAAGATCAATTAATTACAATATTTCCAGTCGTTTTGCGATCGCAAGTTTGACGTAGATTGCAGTTTTTTTAATGATGTTTTTGTCTTGGGGATTTTAACAGTTCAATACATCGCATAATTATGGATCCATAAAACTCGTTTTGCCTGACAACAGACTTAACTCTTAGAGCACCGAATTAATGAAATGGACCTTTCCAATTAGGAAAAATATCCAAAATATTATCATTTCAAAGTTGTTTTGGCCAGATTATGTAACAAAGAAGCGGACAGTGTAGATCAAAGATCAGACTGGACGTTCTGTGCAGTCTGATCTTGATCTACACTGTCCGCAA
The DNA here is from genome assembly GCA_945859785.2 of Tridacna gigas. Taxonomy (NCBI): domain Eukaryota; kingdom Metazoa; phylum Mollusca; class Bivalvia; order Cardiida; family Cardiidae; genus Tridacna; species Tridacna gigas. The sequence continues at coordinate 7,746,805 of OX244029.2, read as the reverse complement.
AAACAACTTAAGTTGGTTCCAGCGCTTTACGGGGTAATGATGAGGTAGAATGGCCCTTGAACGTGCGGAAAATTGACCTATGGCAAAAAGTTTCGACTCAGGTCAGCCTGCGCATTCCGCGCAGGCTGACCTGAGTCGATACTTTTTGCAAATGCATCAAACTCCCTTTTTCACAGAGCATGGCTCATGTGTACATAATTGATTAATTTTCTAAATCTTTGTTATTCCGGGGAATGGGACTCAACATTTTGACCGAAAACACCATCCCATAAGCCTGTTATCAAACTAGAATGATAGAGATAATATGTAATGAGGGGGTCATTCACCAGTTACTTCCCTTGTTTCCTTTCCAGAACTACACTGGTCCTGATTAAGGGGGTTACGTGGTATTTACCCTTGATTTTCTTGCACTTCCCAGATATGTTTTTGGGAGTGTATCTCCACTAAATGTGGTCAGACTGTTTTACAAATCAAATATACGCTTGTCTCTGATGATTGGAAACAAAGTTTGCATTCGAATTACATGGAGTCCTTACATATATCACATAAATCAAATTACATGTACATGCAGAGCTCCAGACAGAGAGAGTGATTTTGATTTCAAAATTGAAAATATTAATCACTCTCCACTAAACTCTTTGTAATGGGTACTCATTAGAATCGTCTCATCGAGACGATTCTAATGAGTACCCACAACATAGGGTTTGGAAGAGAAATAATGGATTTAGGATACTATCATTCCCTTTTATCTGGAGGTCTGTACATGTATATCTATCGCAACATCCTAAAAGGAAACAAGGATAAAAACGAGGAAATACAGATGAAAGGACCAGTCTGTTATTTGGTTACCTTTAGTCTTTATCAAGTCAGGGAGATAATTTGGCTTCCAGGAAAGGCACCATGCACTAGTTCGAAACAAGGAACATAATTGTGCGATAAAGACTCCAAAATTCGTCAAGATTTTTTCGGGCGGGGGTGGATTGGGGGGGGGGGGGGGGGGAGGGGGATTGGCGTGGGTGTGTGCGGTGATAATCATAAGTCTTGGAAAAGTGCAATATTGGATACTAATACTTGTCTGCAAATTATCATTTGAAAATTATTATTAGGTATTTTTCTTCAATGACTAATTTTTCAGATCTGTTAGTGACAGATAACGGTATTTACGTTTGAAATGAAAACTAAATTGAACATAATTTAGTACACTGTTACCCCTTACAGGGGCATTAAATTAGATTTTGGGCCACTTTTTATTTTACCTTAAGTTGTTGAAAAATGAAAACTAAAAAAAAAGTTGGAAAGGAAATGCAACCAGTGGGATTCGAACCTAAAGTCCTCAATACCATTTTCTTCGACAAATGCCACAAAAATTAGCGATCTTTGATAAGATTTTCTAAACAACTTGCAGTCTGATCTTGATCTACACTGTCCGCGAAAGGTCCTTGAGTCGCGCTGAGCAGCTTAATTGTTAAGTCGTCATTTGCAGGCAAATAAATATTATCGGTCTTTGTTAAGATTTTATAAAAAAAAAAACTTGCCAAACGAAATGTACTTTAATGTCCCTTTAAACTGCTAAATAAGTAAAAATAAATTTACTGGATTAGAATGAAAAATTCGAGCCAGTTGTAAAAACCCAAAGATTCGAGCCGTGACAATATTACCTTCCTTTGAAATGGACTATTTCGTTAATTTGAACAACGTTCGTCAGTTTTCAAAGTTTTTTTTTTTAGCTGAAAAAATGTCATCGTATCGGGCAGAGTAGATCCAAGATCAGGTTGCACGTTCTTTGCAGTCTGATCTTGATCTACACTGTCGGTATAAGTGACTTAATCCGAGTTCAGCGCGATATGGATTAACTCTTTATGACACGACAAAATTTTAGACTTGTCCAATTCGAAAGCAGACGATAAAATAAATATGACTAAAAGATTGATATTTGTGTTGAAAAGGGTAGAAAACATTGTGGGAAGAGGAGAAAATGCTGGTTACCAGCATTTTCTTCTTTTCCCACAATGCTTTCAAAAGCCTTCAACCCCATGGTAGATTGTTTAGTCATGGAAGGATTAATGCCCTTTCCCACGCGTATGTGATCTATAAATACCATTAAAGTATTTGAAAATGATAGATTTTAATATTTCCTAAATCTATATAAATAAATAAAGCGATAAATCTTAATTTTTTTCCCCTATCGAAATAAACTAATGATAATAAACGCGATTTCGTTTGAAGATGGCTTTAACGCCATTTTAACATAATGCATTCATACATTTTAATGCTTTACCAGACGACATAAATTTAGACTTGTCCAAATTGATAGCATTTGCAGACGACATATTAGACGCGGATCAAATGATAGGATTTGTTCTTGAAAGGGCAGAAAACAGTCTGTGAAAAGCATTTTCTTCTTTTTCCACAATGTTTTCAGAGGCCTTCCTTTTCAGGGTCTTTAAAACACAGGGTTGTGTGGTAAAGGGTTGAAATTAACTCTTTGGCGCCAGAAGCAGTTTACGATGTTTTTGTAGAAATCGTAGATTAAAGGCCCAATAGCGGCCAAAAGTAAACAACGTGTTGTTAAAATGCATTTCAATTTAATTCATACCATGTAAAAGTGTGGATATTATTGTGAAGATGACAATCTGTTATTGTTCAGTCGGTCCAAGTGTTAGCCGCTGGAAAAAAGATGAATTCTAAAACTAGGTAAAATGTTGCCAGGTCGCTCTTTCTTTCGTTTACATTTTATCTGGTTCCAAATTTCATTTTTTATGTCTGGATCCATAAAATCCATTTTGTATAACAACCGATCGAATCATGAGATAGAATGAACCTTGGACATGCAGAAAATTGACCAATAGCAAAAAGTTTCGACCCATTCCAGCCTGCGCAGTCCGCGCAGGCTGACCTGGGCCGAAACTTTTTGCAGATGCATGAGACCCCTTTTCACAGAGCATTGCTCATTTAAATGTATTAGACAGACGGACCATCTTCTTTGCTTATAGTTTGACTGGAGACGAGCATGGCTTATTAATGTTTTTTTTTTCTTTTCTGACTGACTTTTTGTGGCATTTGTCGAAGACAACGCCACTATGAGTTCAATACAGCATTTTGAAAATCATGTATCGTAATTTGTGCAAAACCGAAGGAAGTAAACCCAATTAAACCCAATTTTTCTAAGACACTTATGTGTTTCAATTGCAATCAGATATAAAATTGAAGATGGCGTATTAAAATCAGTTGAATTAGGCCATCGATCTTTTCATCGAAAATAACTTTATTGCAATGGCCTTCTATTGACGTAATGATTTACACGATCTTTGTCTACTGATCAATCGATTCCGTGCTTGTTCGTCCCAAAACCAGTTCGTTCCTAGGCTTATTCGTCCCTGGGCTGGATCGCCATGGCTTGTTCGCCCCACAAGATTGTACCTACTCTAGTGGATTATGCATGACTATATTTTAGGTTGACTTGAAGCAAATATTTTGAAACAATTTCTTTTGTTTATTTTTTAAATTATTAATTCAACACAATGGCTTCCTTGACAAATGCCACACCAGGGCTTTTAACGCTTCGATTTAGTTTAAGAAAAAGACCCCAAAAAGTGTACTTTTAAGTTTACTTGTGCCTGTCTATCATAATTATATGTCTATGTATTTAACAGTTCTATCAGTCGAAAGTTATTCTTTGTTTCCGATTTTTAGATTGCGCCGTTTCCAATGACGGAGGTACGCATGAAGGCGAGAAGTTTGTGAGCTGACTGAGTCTAGCAGTCTACTCCACCAAAGGTATGTGGATCGATTCTAACTCTGTCCGTCCGTCCGTCCGTCCGTCCGTCCGTCCGTCCGTCCGTCTGTCTGTCTGTCTGTCTGTCTGTCCGTCCGTCCGTCCGTCTCTCTGTCTGTCCGTCCGTCTCTTTGTCTGTCTGTCCGTCCGTATTGCCCTCCTCTCTTTATCTCGCCCTCTATCCCCCATCCCTCTTTCTTTCTCTCGTTCTTGCAGTCAGTTGCTCACCTTGCCTGCCTGCCTCTCTCTCTCTCACACACTCTCTCTCTCTCGCATACACCATTAACTCTTGCTGCCTTTCTCTCCCCATCCCACTCGGCCTTCCTATTCCTCTCTTTCTGTTAAAATCCCTACTCCTACCTCACCTGTACTTTCCCACAATGATTTCTTTCTAATGAAACATAATTCGCTTTGTTAACCTGAATTTTTGAAAGGGTTTAGAAAGACGTCGCTGGGAAAATGTTGTAAAATCCGTTCAAATCGTTACAAACAGGTATTAAAATCATCAAATCATGAACGTTATGGTCGTTTTGATAAATACCTTACTTCTACCTTTGAAGGGAAAACATAATATTTTAACCGATCAGCTGTTTTTTGTTTTACTTCGCGTAAATTTCTGCTTCTGTACTAACCTCTCCGCTGTCTTTTTTTTGCAGAGAAGCCTTATGTGGCGATGTAGATCAAAGATCAGATTTAACGTTCCATGCAGTCTGATCTTTAGTCTACACCCTCCGCTACTTTGTTCTTTGTTGCGACGCCGAAAAGGTCCCGTTATAAATTGTGCAGTGGATTTGTATTTCTGCAATAAGAAAAAAGATGAAGATAATTAGAGTTAAGTTGGTTCTTTCGAGGATGTATGGATGTTACTACTTTCCGATTTCTGTGCCTACAGTTTAACCCTTTACCACACGTAAAATTCTTGGACTCGTCTTCATTGGAATCATTTTCTCGTTGCATACGGAATGATGCTTAACTGATGGGATGTTGTCTTTGAAGGGTTGAAAACATTGTGGGAAAAGAAGAAAATGCTGTTTACCAGCATTTTCTCTTTTTACCACAATGTATTCAAAAAGCTTTTTCCTCGGAGTTGTTAAAACATTGGATAATTAGATAAAGGGTTAAGTAAAATTTTCTTGGCCTGAATATGTTCAAGAACTGATCGAATGTATACAGCGTAGAAAACGTCTAAAGTCACTTTGTCTGATAATTGGAAAAAAAAATAATGAGTCATGCTCAGTGAAAAGGGGACGTAATGCATTTGCAAACAGTATCGACCCAGGTCAGCCTGCGCAGTCCGCGCAGGCTGACCTGGATCGAGACTTTTTGCTTTTCGTAAATTTTCTACATGTCAAAGGACCAGTGTACCTCATGATTCCGTCGGTTGTTATACGAAATTAATTTTATCGATCTATAATTGTGTGATGACTTGCTCGGTAGCCCCTTTTTTGCAGAGCATGGTACATTTTTATCAGGAGGGTGGATCTGCACTTTGTGAATAAATCCAACCATGTAATGGCAAGGCTTTCTTCAAATCATCCGACAGTTTAAATCGAAGATCAGCCTACATCTTTTTTGTAGTTTGATCTTGATCGTTACTATCTACAAAATGCATAAACATTTGTCAGTTACATACTAGGTATAAAATGAAGGGATGCTATTACATTTTTTGCATTATCTTCATTAAAATACATACCTGTCAAATAAAGGGTAAATAGACCCTTCCCCGAACTTACCCGAGCGTATGAAGAATATTGGCTTTAGAATAGTACTCGAAATAATTTTATGCAATCAATTTAAAGCAACTGGCAGCACTTATTTGTTTTTTTTTTCCTTTTTCTTTGAAACGTGTCGATATGTTGTTATAATAACGTAATAGCTGCTTAACTCTTAACCAAACAGAAAAATTGTAGACTAGTCCAAATTGAAAGCAGTTGCAGAAGACAAAATGATTGTGACTAAGAAAATGAAAATTGTTCTGGTAAGGGTTGAAAACAATGTAGGAAAAGGAGAAAATGCTGGTTACCAGCATTTTCTCCTTTTCCCACAATGTTTTCAGAAGGCTTCTTTCTCACGCTTGTTAAAAGTCGGGTTTGTTTGGTAAAGACTTAAATATTGAAATACTTAAAAACTATGGACGTTTTGTGATGAGGCCGAAATACTGTTTTGTTGTATAGGGATAATCGTGATCTGAATCGTGGGAACGTTTGACTTGTCTCACCGCAGGCGCTCTTTAATACATTATCATCATATATCCAATTGATCATGGCGATGGTTACTGTGTAATTTTACGGTGTGCTATTTGGACCATAACGATAAAATTAAATCAAACCTCGCGTTGGCAAAAAGGACCGAAAAAACATTAGTTAATGCTGTAATAGTTTTATACCTGAACTATATGTAAAGATTTATAGCTTTATTATTGAAGGTTTTGGGGTGTGAACCACATGTACTCGGCTAATCCTGCCGAGCCCCGGAAGCTCAGTCAGTAGCGTACAGGACTTGAGAACGGGGGTGGAGTGGCAGATTCCTGGTTCGATCCCCGGCTGGGCCAGTTTTTTTTTTCCGAGGATTGATTATAGTCATTGCAACAGAATTCATTCCTCTCTCACGACTGACCGTTGTTTCGATGATGGTTATGTGGGAAAGCAGCCAGTGGCTCGGAAAGAATATTGTGCGGAGTACTGGTATAATAAACTCCAGGAAAGCATGGATAGGTGCACTGGCCGCCGCGATATAACTGAAATGAGGTTGAAAACGGCGTTAAACACCATACAATCAATCAATCAATTAATCAATCAATCGGCTAATGCTAATACAAGAGAGAGAGAGAGGTGATTACTATGTCTTTAAAACTATTATCTAAAGCAGATGACTTCTATCACCTCACAGGAGATAGCTTTTGAAAACAGTGTGGTCAAAGAACAAACTCCTTGGACATTTCTGGAAATAAGCATTTGTGTATCTACAGCCAGTCCTCCATTGTTTGTATAATTGTGTTACTTCACTCTTTAACGCTTTACCAAAAGACAAATTTTAAAATAGTCCAAATTCAAAGCATTTGCAGACGACAAAATAAGTGTGGCTTAAAATTGAAATTTGTTTTGGGGAGGGTAGAAAACATTGTGGGAAAAGGAGAAAATGCTGGTTACCAGCATTTTCTCCTTTTCCCACAATGTTTTCAAAAGGCTACTTTCTCAAAGGTCGTTATAAGTCGGGATTGTGTGGTAAAGGGTTAACAGACGACAAAATTTCAGATTTTCAGAATTTCAGTCCGTATTGGAACCATTTGCAGACGACAAATTAAATGTGGCCCAGATGATCGAGTGTGTCTTGAAAGGGTAGAAAAGATTGCGATAATTTGAATACCAGCATATTCTTCTTTTCACTTTTCACAGAATGTCTTCTAACCATTTAAAGACATACCTCATCATTTGAATCGCATTCAATTTGTCGTCTGCAAATGCTTCGAATTTGGACGATTCTAAAATTGTGTCCTCTTGTAAAACGCTAGCTCAAATCTCCTTCAGCGTTATCTGTAATGACTAATGCAATAACCGTTGGGTGGGATAACGATAGTATTTGTTTATATGAATTCCTAACAAATTGATCTTAATCTTGAAGTGGATCCAATATCGTCCTTTAACTCTTTACCAAACGACAAAATTTTCGACTAGTCCAAATTGAAAGCTTTTGCAGACGACAAAATAAATGTGACTCAAGAATTGAAATTTGTTTTGGAAAGAGTAGAAAACATTGTGGGAAAAGGAGAAAATGCTGGTTACCAGCATTTTCTCCTTTTCCCACAATGTTTTCAAAAGGATTCTTCCTCAGGGTCGTTAAAAGTCGGGATTGTGTGGTAAAGGGTTAACTCTTCTGCAGACGACATAACTTTAGTCTAGTTCGAATTGAAAACATTTGCAGACGACAAATTTCAGAGTGTGAAATTATAGAAAACCTTTGAAATTATAGAAAACCTTGTGGGAAAAGAAGAAAACCTTGTGGGAAAAGAAGAAAATGCTGGTTACCAGCATTTCTCCTTTTCCGAAAACTTTTTCGAAAGCATTCTCCGTCGGGGTCATCTGTCGTCCCCGTGTAGCACATGTCCGTGGTTGTGAGATAGAGCGTCGGCCTCGTAACCACACAGTCCCGAGTTCGATACCCGGGAGCGGGTGTCAGCTTTGGGACTTATTGGCCCACTCATTCGGCGCGAGTACCGGTGTAGCTCCCAGGAAGCAGAATCGGGAGAAATAAGTATAAGTTGTAAGAACTTGTCTCTCAATCGATGTAAAATAAATTTGCTTAACTCTTTACCAAACGACAAAATTTTAAACCAGTCCAAATTGACAGCTTTTGCAGACGACAAAATAAATGTGAATCAAAACTTGGAATTTGTTTTTAGAAGAGTAGAAAACATTGTGGGAAAAGGAGAAAATGCTGGTTACCAGCATTTTCTCCTTTTCCCACAATGTTTTCAAAAGGCTTCCTCCTCAGGGTCGTTAAAAGTCGGCATTGTGTGGTAAAGGGTTAAACTGAACTGAACTGAACTAAACTAAACTAAACTAAACTAAACAAAACAAAACAAAACAAAACACAGCATTGTTTGGTGAAGGGTTAACATCATGAAACAATAAATAGTTTAGAGTAGAGTTTGTAAGAGCGCCAGCCTGTCACATCCGACATATTCTGGGTTCGAGTCTCGTAATGAGTGTAGCCCAGCCTCACAACTACTGAACACATGATGTGAGTGCAGATTAGTTTAACATTTGGTTTAGCCAATCAGGAGTTTCGTTTATTCCAAATTCAGAAAATCTTGTAGAATAAGTCTAAGAATGTTCTAAAGAATGGTCGGTGGTACTGACCTAGATATCACTTACCGAGAGATACTTGTAAAATTTGAAAAAAAAAACTTGTTTCACAATCGATGTTTGGGTTCAAATGCTGAGCAGGTCTACCTTTGGAACTATGGCCAGCCACATCATGGCGCGAGTACTGGTTAGGTTTTCTAGGAAGCAATCATCAAGGAAAATTTACTTAACTTGAAGAACTTGTTTCACAATCTGTGTAAAATAAATAGGTATGACTGGAATAAATTGTACATACTTTTTGAAAATCACCCAGCTGATGTATATATTCCATTAGATATTCTAGTCGAAACTGGTATCGTCGATTCAAGAGATGGAGAAAGAGATAAGAACAATTTAGGTGACCAACAACCCCCCCCCCCCAAAAAAAAAAGATACCGTTGTTTATACATTCGCTATTGGCCCCATTATTCCATTTTTCAACCTCTCTGCGTCTTTTTAATGGTAAGGCATGTGCTAAAAATCCGTAGCCGCGTGCAGATCACTTTCTATGGCTCTTATTCAGTAAATAAGCCATGCTTTGGCAAAAGAGGGCTTAATGCATCTACGCGATAGATTGTACCAATCAAGCCATCACATAATTATGGTTCCGCAATAGCTACTTTTTTTAACATTCAACTTAATCATGAGGTAGACTGGTCTTTGGACATAAAGAAAATTTACCAATAGCGAAAAGTTTCTGTCAAGGTCAGCCTATGCAGACTGTGCAGGCTGACCTGGGTCGATACTTTTCGCAAATGCATTAAGGCCCCTTTTCACAGATCTTGGTTCATTGATAATATTTTTTTGAAACATAACAAATAAATCTGAGGTAATTTTCTTGAAAACATCAGCAAAATTTTTTCATGAGGTTGTAGATTTGAGGGCTATGTACCTACTAATCGACACTGAATCATTTGAACTGGTAACAAGCAGCAGATAAAATGGCGTTATGAAGAACCCCTATCACTATATCAGAAAAAAAAAGTTATTTATTGACACACTTTGAGCGCAGCAATATCAAAGTTTGGGGAACAGAAAGTGCAACATTTTTCGCATTGGCTTGTCGGTAGGTGAAAAGTATCTCTGACCATGTTTTTATGCGTTATTTTTATGGCATTGCACGGAATTTTCCATGTACTGAAGTTGCGAAAAGGGGGTGGTTCGTAGAGACTTGACAAAACCAATTAGTTATATCAGTCCGGTTGTTTTCCATTTATGGACTAGTTTAGTCAATTTTGAGTAACGACACTTTGCTTTCAGACGGGTTCGTGTGCTGTGGACGCTTTGGGTGTAAACAAGTGCGTCTTGACTTGGCGTCAACAAATAAACTGTGGACCAAACAAATCGCTTGATTTTTGGAAAGCTTGAGAGATTTAACGGAAAGTGGACTTCAAAGGAACGGATATTGTCTGTTTGGAGCATGAAATGAACACAGAGTGGGTTGTCTTTAAAAAACACCCTGTTTACCTTAGTTTTATAATCGATTACTAGAAGGAGAATTGTTTGTGTTGCACAGTGCGCACGTTGGTTTCAACCTTTACACTAACGTTGGCAACTGAATGGTCAGTGCTGCAGACAGTGCAGATCACGATCGGGTTGTGATCCTGAATCTTCCGCATCTGCTACCCGGTATCAAACTATGATCAAAAAGACTCTACCTTTGCCAGGAATCTGTCTTCGCCTGGCGGTGAAATGGTTAGATAAAGCAGATGCTCTTGAATTGGAACTACATTCCTCGCGCAAATTTGATATTATGTTGTAATGCGGTTTTGGGTATTTTTCGGTATACTGGCTAATTCGACACTTCAACAGTTAGAACAAGAGCTTCCCAAAAATGATGTAACTCTATAACAAACGTCAAAACTTTAGATTCATCCCAATTTTAGATTCATCCCAATTGCAAGCATTAGCAGACGACATTTTAAATGTGGCTCAAATGATGAAATTTGTCTTTGACAGAGTAGAAACAATTGTGGGAAAAGGAGAAAATGCTGGTCACCAGCATTTTCTCCTTTTCTCACAATGTTTTCAAAAGGCTTCTTCCTTATTGTCGTTAAACTCTAGATCGTGTAGTAAAGGATTGAAACTGTCCTCATGGAGGGAAGGGCTCGGGTGCACTCTGACATGCCGCAGTCCGTATCAATTTGGCAAACTTTGAGCTTTCGATTTCTGTACACTGACCATCCCATTTACATCACTTTAAATCCCATAATAACGCAGATAACTCTTTACCAAACGACAAAATTTGTGACTAGACCAAAATTAGAACAACTGCAGACGACAAATTCAGTGTTGCTATAATAATTGTTTTTGTCTTTGATAGGATAGAAAACATTGTGAGAAAAGGAGAAAATGCTGGTTGCCAGCATTTTCTCCTTTTCCCACAATGTTTTCAAAATCCCTCTGGTGTTAGGGTCGTAAAAAGTCGGCATTGTGTGGAAAAGGGATGAGAGCTCTTCACTCTCAAACGGTACAATACCTCAGCAAAGATTGTGGAAAAAGGAGCTGTTGCTTCATACAAGCAATTTCTCCTTTTCCCACAATATTTTCTATAACCACTCAATGAAGATTGTATCATGTTCTTCAAATGTTTATCCTCTGGATCACGAATATTACTTGGATTAGTGATCTGTTTTATCTCTCTACACAATTTTATAGCGTCCATTTTGAAAGCATTTGCAGACGACAAAGTGTTACTGAATTGATAGACTTTGGCTTTGAGAGGTTAGGAAACATTCTGGAAAAATGAGAAAATGCTGATTACCAGCATTTTCTCCTTTTTCCACAATGTTTTCAAAAGCCTTTTTACCTACGATCCCCTCTACTGGGGATCGTTTAGTATAGGGTTAAATTAGCGTGTACTGTGATGGGTTACGGATTACGGTGAATGAATAAAAGTTTAAAAATGCTTAAAAGAGAGGTCCTAAGCTGCGTCAGTTGATTTTAGTGATGACTTTTACACAGAGATGACTTTAAACTTAGTAAAAAGGAAAAGAAAACTTTGATGTCATTTTCTTGAAATTCTGTGCTGGCGTTTGTCTTCTATTCCTTTTACCACGTAATCCAGAGTTTTTAACGAACCTGAGGCACAATGCTTTTGAAAGCATGGTGGGGGAGAAGGAGAAAATGCTGGTGAATAGCATTTTCTCTCTTTCCTACAATGTTTTCTTCACTGTTAGAGACATATTCCTTCATTTTAACTACACTGAATTGCCGTCTGCAAATGCTTTCAATTCGAACATTTTTAAAATCTTGTTGAAGGCTACAAGGGGGGGATGACACCAGGGTCCTTATTCAGCTACCATATCTTACGAAAGTTCTTAGCCTTGTTCTCCGAATTTTCCAAATTTGAAAGTAAGACAACTTCTGATCGGTTAAACCAAATGGTTTGGCCTGGCAGGATTTGTATTACTTTCTAAATCTAAAATTGGACTAAAAATAAAAGTATGAATCGTTGATGAATACGGATCCCGGATTCCATAAGATTTTTCTTTCGTGACAATAAAAATCTTTGCAAAAAAAAAAGATGAAATTTGAAAAACGTTTTTCCCCAGACGACGTCTTGCAGTAGATCACGTTTGAAATTGTTGTACAGTAGCGAAATTGCTCGTGACGAATTCCTTTGACCGTGCTGGTAACGAGTTCACGTTCTACTGGAATTGCATTGCAGGGCACCAGCTTCATCCTTCGGCTTAAACTGGCAGCCTGTTATCGATCTTCGTATTAACTATACGGGAGATACAACGGGTACCAGTTTACCTTCGGCTGTAAAGCGCCACTGAATGCGCTGTTGCGGACAGTTTAGATTTAGAGTAGCTTTCACAGAACGTGCACTCTTGACTTTAAGCTACACTGTCTAATACGGCGAAGATTCTGCGACGAAAAGAGCTTTGAATTCGCAATACCGTGGCTTCTTATTATTGAGTGGAAATAGCTGAGTTATCAACATTTTCTCCTTTTCCCACAACGCTCTCAAAGACAAATTACATCGTTTTGAACCCGTTTAATTTGTTGTCTGCAAATACTTTCAATTTGGACAAGTCTAAGATTTTATTCATGGTCTGGTAGGGTGAAAGTACAGGTGAAATCCTAAAAAGAAAATAACAGATGAGCTGTTTCCGTGATGATAAAGTCTGAAAATGTTACAAAAAAATCGCTCAAACGAAAAAATTAGTTCAGATGAAAAGAATAAGCGAAGTGACGATAAAGATTCAAGAGCACACGTGCCATTAATTTAGCCCCAGATTCCTTTTTTAAAAGGGCGCACGTGCTATTTATTTAGGGAGCCAAACTGGGGTCATATACTTCTTTATTAGTTCTGTTAGAGCTGCTATCGTTTTATTAGCCTCTTCTCGACCCATTACCTCGAAAATGTGATTTTAACCCTTTCTGTGCGATAGGTGAAAACAGATTCTTTGGCGGGCGGCATAGGTCAAGATCAGACTTGACAGAACGTGCAGTCTGATCTTGACCTATGCCGTCCGCTTGTCTAGTCAAGCCTATAGGATAGAAACCTTTCTGAGTTTCAGTGAATTGCATTTCCAGCCGTCGAAAGAGGTCAAGTTTAAATGAACCACGCTCTGGCAAAAGGGGGCTTAATGCATCCCCGTGATACATCGTACCAATAAAGCCATCTCATAATTATGCGTCCACAAAAGCCACTTTTTTTTTTTGACAAAGCGACTTAAGCATTAGGTAGACTACTCCTTGGCCATACAGAATATTGACAAATAGCGAGAAGTTTCGGCTCAGGTCAGCCTGCGCGGACTGCGCAGGCTGACCTGGAGCGATATTTTTCGCAAATGCATTAAGCCCCCTTTTCACGGAGCATGGTTCATATATTTAGCGCTGAAAAGAGTTAACACACTTCCCGTAAAAATGTTTTGTTACAAATATTGTCTGAAACGGAGTATAACTGCTTTGTGCAAGAAACTTCTCTTTTTCCAGCAATGGTTTTTCGTGACATTGGAGAACCGATTTCCCTCCCTTTTTTCTCCTTTGTTTTACATTCAGAAAGTGATTCCTCTAATATCTGTGCGGTATTGGGTTAACCCATCACCGTCAGATACAAATTACATTGTACTTGCAGACGATCTGTTCGAAAATATCTCGAGTAAAAAAGATAAGGACAATCAACATTAAATAGGAGCAGTATCAACCCTTTACTACACAATCCCGAGTTTTAATGACCCTGAGGAAGATGCCTTTTGAAAACATTGTGGGAAAAGGAGAAAATGCTGGTAACCAGCATTTTCTCCTTTCCCCTTAATGTTTTCTACCCAATCAAAGACAATTTACATCATTTGATTCAGATTTCAGTTGTCGTCTGCAAATGCTTTCAATCTGGACCAGTTTAAATTGCCGCAAATGCTGGTTACAGCATTTTCTTCTTTTCCCACAATGTTTTCTACCCAATCAAAGACAATTTACATTATTTGATTCACATTTCAATTGTCGTCTGCAAATGCTTTCAATATGGACCAGTCTACATTTTTGTCGTTTGGTAAAGAGTTTAGCAATATTGTCCGAAGTGACCAAATTTTCAATTTGGTCCAGTCCAAAATTATGTCGTTTGGGAAAGAGTTAATGTTTTGCTCAAATGTTTAGATTTGTCTTCGAAAAGGAATAAAACATTGTCGGAAGAGGAGAAAATGCTGGATACAAGCATATTCCACTGCAGGGTCGTTTAAACTTGGGATTGTTTTGTAAAGGGTTACGACGGACGCTTTGACTTGATCTTTGTTCTTCAAAAGCCGCCATTCTCAGTTCACTTCCGATCAGACGCAAAATTATTCTAATTTCAACAATTTAATTGAACCCAGATTCATTTCGCTTTTACTCCCCTTTTTATTTTGATAACTGTCTTGGATCAAGGTTATTTTTTACCTGGCTCATGCGGAAATTGTAGATCAAGATGGGACTTCACCGATCGCGCAGTCTCATCTTGAATCTACACTGTCCGATATATTGGGATATTTTTTCAAACGAAAAGAGCTTTTAAATTGCAATATATTTGAAATTTTACTATTGGCTCGAAATTTTCATTTACACGGTTTTGTCAGTGAGCCCTTTACCACACACTCTCGAGTTTTAACGACTGTGACTGGGAGGGTTTTTGAAAACATTGCACGAAAAGAAGAAAACGCTGGTTACCAGCATTTCTCATTGTCCCACAATGTTTTCGAAAGCTGACTTTCTCAGGGTCGTTAAAACACGGGATTGTTTGATAAAGGGTTAAACACAATTTTTCAACAGTCAACAGCTGTTATCGAAGAGAATTAATTCTTGAAGCACTAATTCGTTGAAAAACGAAATTGATATATATATTTTTCATCCTGTTCCTAACGTACTCGAATTTCAGTGCGATTTCAGGATAATTCAAAGCCGAATTATCTAAAGAAAATTAGAGATTTAAAAATTCAAGATCAGACGACAGGCTCAGTACAGTCTGATTACAATCTATGCTCTCTGTAAAGCCAACTGAAGTTGTGTTAAGTGGGCTAAGGACTACTAACTGTAAGCTAATATTCAAATCAAAGTGTGAGTTAACCTAATTATTTATCGTCTTTTTTTTACTCTTTGATCATCGACTTTGAACTTCCACACAACGGTATCACGGAGATTTGAAATCATCATCATCATCATCATCATCATCATCTTCTTCTTCTTCTCCTACTTCTTCTTCTTCGTCGTCGTTGTCTTCTTTTCTTTTTCCTAACAAATAAACACATGAATAAACAAAAGAAAGAAAGAAAGAAAGAAAGAGAATAAATAAATAAATAAATAAATAAATAAATGCTTCCTCTGTACATGAATATTTTTTTTTACTGTCATGGGCAACATAAACTTCTTGAATCCAGATCAGATAGCCTAAACGTGCTGTCTGATCTTTGATCTACACCGTTATTTTTTCTTTAATTGAATGGTGTTTTACGCCGCTTTCAACATTTTTTCAGCCATATCACAGAGACAGCTTACATTATTCATATATTTCCTTGGTTCCACCAGTCCTCGGCTGGGGCTCTGAAGTGTCTTGCCCAAGGACAACACCGTCTATTACTACATCCGTGTATATGTCTAAAATGTATCTTGATAAAACATTATTTATTAACGCCATCGAAAATTTATCTAGATGTTGCACATGCCGTTCAATAGTGGTAGAGCTTTGAACAGTGAAATATACCTAATAAACCATTCTGATTGCCTACAAAACAGATGTTTGTCTGGAAAGCAGACAAGTATCGATATATAATGAGTGCGAATGGACAAACCTATTTCTCATGGGTCATAAATCTGAACGGATTATTGCTTCCATGATTTATTTCGTCCAGTCTCTCCGGAACGAGGCTCCACGTGTTCCAGACAAGCGGTGATTTACCCTTTACCCTACAATCCCGTATTTTAACCCTTATCCTGCTGAATAACTGAACTGAAACTTTCAAGCCAACAGAAAACCCAGATTCTGCTATTTCAAAAGTAGTTTTGGGGGAAAGATATCGCCTCATCGGACAGTGTAGATCCAAGATCAGACTGCACGTTTTGTGCAGTCTGATCTTGATCTACACAGTCCGCAAAAGCTCAGTGAGTCGCGCTTAGCAGCCTAAGGGTTAAACATCCTGTGAAAGAAGGCTTTTGAAAACATTGCAGAAAAAGGAGAAAATGCTGGTAACCAGCATTTTCTCCTTTTTAGCTCACCTTAGCACAACGTGCTAAAGGTGAGCTATTGTGATCGCCCTATGTCCGGCGTCCGTCGTCCGTCGTCCGTCGTCTGTCGTCCGTCAACAATTTCTTTAAACATCTTCTTCTCCTAAACCACTGGGCCAATCTTGATGAAACTTGGCAGGGATGTTCCTTGGGTGAAGCTCTACCAAAATTGTTCAAAGAATTGAATTCCACCCACAACTCTGGTTGCCATGGCAACAAAAAGGAAAAAAAAGCAAAATCTTTGAAAATCTTCTTCTCTGAAACTAGAAGGCGCAGAGCTTTGATATTTGGTATGTAGCATCTCCTAGTGGACCTCTACCAAGTTTGTTCATTTGATGTCCCTGGGGTCAAAACTGGCCCCGCCCCGGGGGTCACAAGTTTGAGCATAGTAACAAAGAAGGAAAACTTTAAAAATCTTCTTCTCTGAAACTTGAAGGTGTAGAGCTTTGATATTTGGCATGTAGCATCTCCTAGTGGACCTCTACCAAATTTGTTCATATGATGCCCCTGGGGTCAAAACTGGCCCCGCCCCGGGGGTCACAATTTCCAACGTAGGAACAAAGAAGGAAAACTTTAAAAATCTTCTTCTGTAAAACTAGAAGGCATAGAGCTTTGATATTTGGCATTAAACATCTCCTAGTGGACCTCTACCAAGTTTGTTCATATGATGCCCTTGGGGTCAAAACTGGCCCAGCCCCGGGGGTCACAAGTTCGAACATAGGAACAAAGAGGGGAAACTTTAAAAATCATCTTCTCTGAAACTGGAAGGCGTAGAGCTTTGATATTTGGTATGTAGCATTGCCTAGTGGACCTCTACCAAGATTGTTCAAATGATGCCCCTGGGGTCAAAACTGGCCCCACCCCGGGGGTCACAAGTTTGAGCATAGTAACAAAGAAGGAAAACTTTAAAAATCTTCTTCTCTGAAACTTGAAGGCGTAGAGCTTTGATATTTGGCATGTAGTATCTCCTAAGGGACCAAATTTGTTCATATGATGCCTCTGGGGTCAAAACTGGCCCCGCCCCGGGGGTCACAATTTCCAACATAGGAACAAAGAAGGAAAACTTTAAAAATCTTCTTCTGTAAAACAAGAAGGCATAGAGCTTTGATATTTGGTATGTAGCATCGCCTAGTAGACCTCTACTAAGTTTGTTCATATGATGCCCTTGGGGTCAAAATTGGCCCTGCCCCGGGGGTCACAAGTTAAAAAATAGGAACAAAGAAGGAAAACTTAAATTTTTTTTTCTCTTAAATGGGAAGGCATAGAGCTTTGATATTTGGTATGTAGCATCTCCTAGTGGACTTCTACCAAGTTTGTTCCAAGGATGCTGCTTGGGTCAAAACTGGCCCCGCCCCTGGGGTCACAAGTTCGAACGTAGGAACAAAGAAGGAAAACTTCAAAATTATTTTTTTCTGAAACCGAAAGGTGTGGAGCTTTGATATTTGGTATGTTGCATCTCAGAGTGGACCTCTACCAAGTTTGTTCATATGATGCCCCTGGGTCAAAACTGGCCCCGCCCCGGGGGTTACAAGTTCGAAGATAGGAACAAAGAAGGAAAACTTTAAATTTCTTTTTCTCTTAAACGGGAAGGTGTAGAGCTTTGATATTTGGTATGTAGCATTTCCTAGTGGACCTCTACCAAGTTTGTTCATATGATGCCCCTGGGTCAAAAGTGGCCCAGCCCCGGGGGTCACAAGTTCGAACATAGGAACAAAGAAGGAAAACTTTAAAATTCTTCTTTAAAACTGGAAGGCGTAGAGCTTTGATATTTGGTATGTAGTGATTCTTTTCTAAGTTTGTTTGCCCATCTAAGCGCAACAAGTTCATTGAGATCAAAATTGGGTTATCTTGGGTCATAAACTAGGTCACTAGGTCAAATTAAAGAAATACCTTGTTGGCGCTCTCGAGGCCACATTATTTGCTCAATTGCCTTGAAAATTAGTTAGAAAGTTTGTCTTTATAAAGTCTCACATAAGATTAATTTGGGTCAACTTGGGTCATAAACTAGTTCACTGGGTCAAATTAAAGAAATACCTTGTTTGCACTCTGGAGGCCACATTTATTGCTCAAATGACCTGAAATTTGGCCAGAAGGTTTGTCTTGATAAAATACCAGATGAGTTTGGATTTGGGTCACCTTGAACCATAAACTAGGTCACTAGGTCAAAATTAAGAAATACCTTGTGGGCACTTTAGAGGCCACATTCTTTGCTTAATTGCTTTGAAAATTGGTCAGAATGTTTGTTTTTGTAAAATCTCACATGAGTCTGAATTTGGGTCAACTGGGGTCATAAACTAGGTCACTTGGTCAAGTTAAAGAAATAGCTAGTGGGCACTCTAGAGGCCACATTTATTATTCATTTGATTTGAAAATTGGTTAAAATGTTTCTTTTGATATAGTCAAAGACCAGTTCAAATTTGGGTCATCTGGGGTCATAATCTAGATCACTAGGTCAAATTAAAGAAATATCTTTAGGGCACTCGAGGCCACATTTTTTGCTCAGTTGACTTGAAAATTGGTCAGAATGTTTGTCTTCATGAAATATGAGTTTGAAATTGGGTCACCTGCGGTCAAAAACTAGGTCACATGGTCAAATTAAAGAAAAAGCTTAAAGGCACTCTTCTAAGGTGAGCGACCCAGGGCCATCATGGCCCTCTTGTTTCTACAATGTTTTCTACCCTTTCAAGGACGAATCTCATCATTTAGGCCACATTTGATTTGTCGTCTGCAAATGCGTTCCATACATTTTGTCGTCTGTTAAAGGCTAAATAAGTCGATCCAGAGGAACTAAACCGCTTTTTGAAGCCCAGATACACAAATACCCATTTTAGAATATCTACTCTGATCAGATTTCACCAATGAATTCCAGGCAGTTTCTTGTTACGCTTGGTAAAGATTATCTGTTGATATGCTTGACGAGGTTTCTTTTTCGTCTCAGATTGTAAAAGAATCTAAATTCAACATCATTAAAATTTCGATAGCTGTTGTAAAACTTCAAAGAGAAGGAATTAGAGTGTTCACTAAAGTCGGACACACGTGGTTTATGAAGTATTGAGTTACCGACTCGTTTTACCTGCGCACTTTCAATACCAGCTAGAACTATACTCCTCCGCAGTCTGGGGTTTTTTAACCCGCGGGGAGGTTTGAAATTTATTATCTGATTAAGACATAGTTATACGTCGGTATTCGACAGAAACCTATTTAATCTCCGGACCAAATGATTTTGGCCGTGGGTGTTCGGCGGGAGATGGGGAAACTGATACAGGCCATTTGAAACAATAAATGTCCAGTAAAAATGTATTGCCGTCTACATAAAACCATTTCGCTTCACCCAGTCTTTATTCATAATCTCCTGATAGAAAACTTGCAGTGGCCAATTTTTAAAACATCCTGGCCCGCCCGGGTAGCTTAGTGGTTAGCGTGTCTGACTTGTGACCTGATGGTTGAGAGTTCGATACCCGGTTGAGGCAAACTTCCTTTCCGGCGATTTTTCGCCTCTTACCTCTGATGCATGTGAGAAAAGTAGTCAGTGGCTTTGGAAAGGAAGTTGTGTCAGTACTGGTGTGAGAAAGCCAGGAAACACATGGGTGCGTCACTGACCGCCATGATATGACCTAAGCTGTTAAAATGGCGTTAAACTCCAATACAAACAAACAAACAAACAAACAAACAAACAATTTAAAACATCCTTGTAAAGTATGTTTACTCAACATTTTTAATTTGGGATTGATATATGTACGGTATACATGTGAAAACATTGTCGCTACAAAAAGATGCATTCCTCGATATGAGCAAAACATGCCTTTGCTGCAATAGTTTCAAAAGTGCCTAGCCTGCTTGTTTTGTTAAGCCTGTAGCTTGAAGCCTCAAGGTGCTAAATAAATGAATCTTCAAGCCGATCGTAAAACCTAATCTTTGCTATTTCTTATGGGTTTTTTTTTTTTTTGGGGGGGGGGGGGTATCTCCCTGTCGGACAGTGTAGATCGAAGATCAGACTGCACAAAACGTGCAGTCTGATCTTGATCTACACTGTCCGCAAAAGGTCTCTGAGTCGCGCTTAGCAGCCTAAAGTTTAAATTTTGAATGGGCTTAATGTAGCACTGTCCAATATCCCATTATGGTCGGATGTCTGTTGCATCGTGGTTTGATATTTGTTGTTGATGAGCTCGAATCTCTGCCTCGCAATATTTTTGTCATACCTATAGTTTGGAATTGCTAAAGTGACGCATATAACAGTGACCGTGACATTGAACTGTGACCTGAGTTGTCAGCTGAAAGGATTTTAGAAATGTTGTATCGGGACTGTGGACCCATTGCGAACGATATTTTAGCAAGTACGGGTTAAAAATTGATTAACTTAACCCTGTACCGAACGACCCAGTGCTTTTGCAAAAGTTGTGGGAAAAGAAGAAAATGCTGGTTACCAGCATTTTCTCCTTTTCCCTACAACGTTTTCCATCCTTTCAAAAATAGGGTCCTGCATGGATCAATGGTGAGTGTAGCACTAGAGGTCCTGAGTTCGAGCCTCTCTTGAAGCACTGGGTTTTTCTTGGGAGTTTTCTTGGGCAAGACACTTCAGAGCCTTAGCGTCGTACTGGTGAATCCAAGAACATACATGAATAAGTGAGCTACCGCCGTAATATGACTGAAATAATGTTGAAAGCGGCGTAAAATACTATTCAAACAATCGATCGACCGACCGACCGACAGACGAGTCGGTCGGTCGGTCGGTCGGTCCATCCATCCATCCATCCATCCATCCATGAATGTTAAATTTTATCGTCTGCAAGTGCTTACAATTTGAATTCGATCAATCGATCGACCGACCGACAATTTCTCTTTCTTTTGGTAAAGAGTAAACCAAAGACTTGTAGATTTCATTTTTTATGACATGTAAATGGTCAGCTGATTACATGTAATCATGTCATTTATTCAATAATCTTTTATGACCAATTATGTTGGTTTCCTGTCATTTACAAATTACAGGTACCGATTTCTTCAACAGTCCAATTAACCCTTGGGCTGCTAAGCGCGACTCACCGACCTTTTGCGGACAATGTAGATCAACGCGACTCACTGACCTTTAGCGGACATTGTAGATCAAGATCAGACTGCACAGAATGTGCAGTCTGATCTTGGATCTACACTGTCCGATAATGAAATAGCTTTTCCCCCAAAAAAACCTTTGACATAGCAACATTAAGGTATTTACTATCGGGTTGAAAGTTTCATTTCGCTTATTTAGCAGGATAAGAGTTAAATATTTCAGAATACCAGACTATCGTTAAATAAAGGGAGCGAAGTTTATCCTAAGCCCTTTACCAGACAATCATGAGTTTTGATTAGGCTTTTAAAAACTTTTTTCCACACAATCCTGAGTTTTAACGACCCCAAAGAAATAGGCGTATGAAAACCTTGTGGGAAAAAGAGAAAATGCTGGTAACCAGCATTTTCTCCTTTTCCCACAATGTTTTCTTACCTTTCAAATAAAAATCCAATCATTTGAGTGACATTTAATTTGTCGTCTGCGAATGCTTTCAGTTTGGATTAGTCTCAAATTTGTCGTTTGGTAAAGTAACTAGATATTTTAAGAAGGCTTTTGAAACATTGTTAGAAAGAAAGGTGTTGGAAACTCCCGCTTTATGTTTTCTAGACTATCAGAGACAAGTCTCACTGTTTGAGGCATATTTCATTTGTCGCCTGCAAATGCTTTGCAGGTTGGAAAAGTCTAAACTTATGTCGTTCAGTATTGTAAATCATGACTATTTGTAATTGGCTTTGAAGTTTAAAATATTGTGGCAAAAGGAGATTCTCACGACAAAAGCAATTAAAATATCGCAAGGTGTACTCTGAAGTCTAAACGGTGGCAGTACAGGGAATCCCGCCATTCACAAGGTCATTCTCCATCAGTGTCATGCCAAATTATGATAGCACTCTGATCTTATTTTGCCTCGCTTGCTGATAATTTCTCGGTAGCGATAGACTTGAGATTAAAGATACATCATGCAAGACGTGGCAATGGACGAGAGAGGATCGCAATTAGCTCTGGAGCCAAGACGGTATCTTCTCGGAAGACAACGATTTTGTCCCGCCATTTACACGGTTTGTTGCCATCAGTGTCGGAAATCATTGTGACGGGATTCATTCTTCATCATTCATTCCGCTGATCATTGTTTCCACGATATACTAGTAAGTGTGGGAAAGCTGCCAGTGGCTTCGGAAGAATATTGTGTGAAGTGCTGGTAAAAGGAACTCCAGGAAAAGGAAGGCAAATAGGTGCACTGGCCGCTGCAATATGACTGAAAATGTTGAAAACTGAAAGCAGCTTTAAATAACATACAAACAAACAAAGCCACCAATGTCATAACAAATTCTGACACCACTTTGACCTTCTTCTCTTTCGTTTTGCGTGAATTTGTCCGCCGTGAAATCTTTCACTGCGTCTTTAGATAACGAATTATTGTTTTCTGTGTGTTTGGATCGTATCTTCTGACAAAATTTCTGAGTTGTCCAAATTGAAAGATTTGCAGACGACAAATTAAACGTGGCTGAAACGATGGAAATTTTCTTTAAAAGGGATTGAAAACACTTTAGGAAAAGAAGACACGCTGGTTCCAGCATAACTGTTTTCGTCTTTCCTGCGATGTTTTCAAAAGGACACAATCCATAGGATTTTAGAAACACAGGATCTTTTGGGTAAATTGTGAAACGAAACTTGGTACCGCTTGAAATCTTTAACAAACGACGAACTTTTGGACTGGACCAAATCGAAAACATTTGCAGACGATAAAATTGGATGTAGCTCAAATGATGACCCCTGTCTTTGATAAGGCAGAAAACATTGTGGGAAAAGGAGAAAATGCTGCTTACCAGCATTTTCTCCTTTTCCCACAATGTTTCCAAAAGCATTCTCATTCAGGGTCATTAAAACTCGGGGTTGAGTGGTAAAGGGTTAACACTTCAGTTCAGCTCTATGATGGTTAACAAGTGCCCAGGCAGATGACAATTTTCGTCTTGCAGCACTCTATTTTTGAACCATTGTGGCAAAAAGCGAAATTCCTTATGACGAGCATTTTTTCCCGTTTTCCTACGATGTTGTACACATTATTCACGTATTCAACATTGAAAACAGTTTATATTTTTTCAAGTTCTATTTTTTCAAGCACTGCCAAGCCCCGGTAGCTCAGTCGGTAGCGTGCAGGACTTGAGAACAGGAGGTCGCTTGTTCGATCCCTGGCTCGGCCAATTTCTTTCCAAGGATTGATAATAGTCACTGCAAAAGGATTCATTCCTTCCTCACCGCCGATCATTGTCTCGACGTTGGTAATGTGGGAAAGCAGCCAGTGGCTTGGAAAGATTATCGTTCATAGTACTGGTAAAAGAAACTCCAGGAAAACATGAATAGGTGCACTGGCCTCCATGATATAACTGAAATAATGTTGAAAACGGCATAACCACCATACAATTAATCAATCACTTTTCAAGTACTAGCATGTTTGCAAAGTTTCGTCTGCTTCACATTTCTTTGGGTAAGGACTGAGCGCACGCGCCAATAACTCTCTTAAATACTCTAACAAGTTTTCTATCGTATTTACAAATCTATCAATCGGTTCGCCTGCCTCACTGTTTATTTACCGATGAGTTGCTGACACGTTGAGTGCTGATAAGCACGATAGGCTTGACCGTGGCCAGCGAAGGCATTTGTTTTGCTTAGATATTAACTTATCAACTGTTGATAACACAGGATAAATGGACAAGCTCTTACAAATTGGAAACTCCAATTGATTTGATTTATTCCTCTTGGAATGGAGCGTAGTTGTACAGTAAAACAATTGACTCTTCACCACATAATCCCAAGATCTAACGACCATGAGGAAAAAATACTTTTTAAAAAACATTGTGGGAAAAGGAGAAAATGCTGCTAATCAGCATTTTCTCCTTTTCCCACAATGTTTTCTATCCCATTAAAGACAAATTCCGTTATTTGAGCCCCCATTGAAGTTGCCGTCTGCAAATGCTTCGATATGGACAAGTCTACATTTTTGTCGTTTGGTATAAACGCTCACTGGTCGATTCCCAGCCTGTGAATGGAATTGTTCAGAGACGATTTGTACCAGTTTCCCGCCCATACCAACATGTCCACATTTTTGAACAGTCGCAAATTGCCATCTTTTTCCTTCGGCTTTATCGATACCATGATGTAGGTTAAAATCCAGCGTACGCCGAAAACGAGCTAGGGTATCGAACCAGACTTCTTTCTCTGTCAAACTCCATACCGAAACGAGCATCCCTACGCAATCATTATTTACCCCTATGCAGGCTGGACTCTTAAGTTTCACCCGTTATGAAACAAATACGGGTTCAAACGGCTTTGGTAAAGAATATTGAAGGAAAAAGATTGATTGATTGAATGGTATTTTCCGCCTCTTTCAACATTATTTCAGTAATATTACGACGACAGTTCACTACTTCATTTATGTTCTGGGTTTCACCAGTACTAGGCTAGGGCTCTGATGTGTCTTGCTCAAGGACACTCACGCGAAAAAAATCCAGTGCTGACAGTGAGGGTCGAACCCGGGACCTCCCGATTAGGATTCCTACACTTTACCACTGAGCCACGCAAGACCCCTTAGGGAAAAGGAAAAAAATGCTGGTTACCTGTATTTTCTCCTTTTCCCTCATTATTCGTCTACCTTTCCTATCCCATCGAAGACAATACCATCATTGGAACAATATTTACTTTGTCGTCTGCAAATGCTTTAAAGATAGACGAGTCTAAATAGCTGTCGTTTGGTAAAAAGTTAACTCTTTCGGCGCCAAATAAACACACTCGGCTTCTTTTGATGGCTGTAAATAGAATCTACTGAGTCTCCGGAAGATTTTTATCATATAGGCTTGACCAAACAAGCGGAAGGTATAGATCAAAGATCAGACTGCACGTTCTGTGCAGTCTGATCTTGATCTATGCCGTCCACAAAAGTCCCTGTTTTTGCCTATGGCGCTGAAAGGGTTAAATCCCGAAAGTTACATATCAGATCCCATCGTTAATTGATTTTCGACGAACAGAAGGTTGCATGCACCCCGATACACAATAACCCATCATTAAACGAGGCAAGATCGTGTCAACTGCCTTTATCCTTTTTCCAAACGACCACCTGTATTTTACGACACTGAGAAAGCAGGCTTTTGAAAAACATCGTGGGAAAAGGAGAAAATGCTGTTAAAACAGCGTTTTCTCCTTTTTCCCACGCTGTTTTTCCTATTGAAAGACAGATACCATTAATGAAGCCAAATTTACATTGTCGTCTGTTAATGCTTTAATTTAACCCTTTACCACACAGTCCCGGGTTTTAACGACCCTTCAGAAGAAAATTTTTGAAAACATTGTGGGAAAAGGAGAAAATGCTGGTAACCAGCATTTTCTTCTTTCCCCACAATGTTTTCTAACCTTTCAAAAAGAATTCCAATCATTTGAGTGACATTTGACTCTTCGTCTGCAAATGCTTTCAATTTGGACAATTCTAAAATGTTGTCTTCTGGTGAAGAGTTAACTCTTAACCAAACGACAAAAATTTTAGACTAGTCTAAATTGAAAGCATTTGCAGACGACAAATTTACATGTGACTCAAAATTCGAAATTTGTTTTGGGAAGGTAAGAAAACATTGTGGGAAAAGGAGAAAATGCTGGTTACCAGCATTTTCTCCTTTTCCCACAATGTTTTCAGAAGGCTTCTTTCTCAGGGTCGTTAAAAGTCGGGACTGTGTGGTAAAGGGTTAACAACTCTCCCGCTAAGTGAAGTGACAATCCCGCTCCCATTGACCGTGCTCCGTCCTGGAGATTAGTGTTTGTAAACACGACAATCCGCTACAAGATGTCAACTTGATACTGTCATCTTGTCAGCTATGCTTCATTTGATGGTACCCACAATTAGTGCTCAATAGTGCAATCGATCCGCAACAACAGGAAATTAACGACAAGTAAAACATACGAGGCATACTCTGTGAAAAGGGGGTTTGATGCATCTGCGAAAGGTATCGACCCATGTCAGCCTGCGCGGACTGCTGACATGGGTAAAAACTTTTTGCTATTAGTCGATTTTATGTATGTGAAAGGAGCAGTCCACCTCATGATGCAGTCGGTTGTTAACCCTTTCCCAAACAAGCCCTGGTTTTCACGTGTCTGCAGTACAAGTCTTTTGAAAATACTGTGGGAAAAGGAGAAATTGCTCGTAACGAGCAATTTCTCCTTTTCCCCACAGTGTTTTCTACCCTTTTTGAGACCTTTCTGGCATTTTCATCAAATTTAAAATTGTCGTCTGCAAACTCTTTCAATTTGGACCAGTCCAAAATTTGTCGTTTGGGAAAGGGTTGAACAAAATGGATTTTATGCATTCATGATTATGTGATGTCTTGCTTGGTATAATGCTTCACGAAGATGCACTAAGCCCCCTTTTGCCAGAGCATGGTCCGTATATTTACTCTTTTCTTTAAATCCTGTTTTTAGACTATTGTGGTTCAAGAGTTTCTGCGTGGCACAGATAAAGTGCAGGATTTGTAACATGGAAGCCCCGATTTCGAACCTCACTGGAAGCATTGGATTTTTCGTGGGATTGTCCTTGGGCCAGACAATACAGAGACTAGTACTAGAAACCCAGGACACACATGATTCAGTGAGCTATCGCCTTGATTATGCCTGAAATAGTGTTGAGAGCGGCGTAAAACACCATTCAGGTGTTGTACGAATCATAGAGACAAATATCCAATACTGCAGAGTTCGAAAAGCATTTATTTCGGGTTCAAAGAGTGGCATCACTGTAGCTCCCCACTTAAACCTGTGTTGTTGGTACTTATTGGAATTATCTCGACTTGACATGAAATACAATTAACGCTTTTAGAATTGGATTAACGTCATGCGGTCCTCTGAACATGTATCTAGTCAAGAAAGATGCATAATGTGTCTGTTAGGTTTATCTAAATGTGAAAATCATTCTCTAACAGTTTCATTTTTGTTACAGTTTAGATCCAAATCCTCTTTTGATATCATGCAACGTCTGTATGAAAGAATAAAGAACTACGTACATGCTTTATCGGTATGGGAGGGATTTCGGAAATATATCCAGAAAGTGGAATAATTTTTAAGCAAAACGACTTTTCAAGTAACATTTCTACTGAATGTAAACGAACCGTGCTCTGGGAAAAGGGAATATAATGCACCTCTGTGATGTATTATTCCATACATATCATCACATAGTTATGGATCACAGGCGTTCGTTTTGTGACGAACTTTGCCATCTATATAATGTAATATCACAGGCGTTCGTTTTGTGACGAACTTTGCCATCTATATAATGTAATATCACAGGCGTTCGTTTTGTGACGAACTTTGCCATCTATATAATGTAATATCACAGGCGTTCGTTTTGTGACGAACTTTGCTATCTATATAATGTAATATCACAGGCGTTCGTTTTGTGACGAACTTTGCCATCTATATAATGTAATATCAAAGGCGTTCGTTTTGTGACGAACTTTTCTATCTGTATAATGTAATATCACAGGCTTTCTTTTTGTGACGAACTTTGCCATCTATATAATGTAATATCACAGGCGTTCGTTTTGTGACGAACTTTGCCATCTATATAATGTAATATCACAGGCGTTCGTTTTGTGACGAACTTTACCATCTATATAATGTAATATCACAGGCGTTCGTTTTGTGACGAACTTTTCTATCTATATAATGTAATATCCCAGGCGTTCGTTTTGTGACGAACTTTGCCATCTATATAATGTAATATCACAGGCGTTCGTTTTGTGACGAACTTTGCCATCTATATAATGTAATATCCCAGGCGTTCGTTTTGTGACGAACTTTACCATCTACATAATGTAATTTCAAAGGCGTTCGTTTTGTGACGAACTTTTCTATCTATATAATGTAATATCACAGGCGTTCGTTTTGTGACGAACTTTGCCATCTATATAATGTAATATCACAGGCGTTCGTTTTGTGACGAACTTTGCCATCTATATAATGTAATATACAAGACTTATATATCACATTATATAGATGGCAAAGTTCGTCACAAAACGAACGCCTGTGTTATGGATCCATAAAAATTCACACTATCTAACAACCGACTGAGTCATGAGATAGAATGGTCCTTTCAAATGCAGAAAATTGATTGATTGCAAAAAGTTTCGACCCATGTCAGCCTGCGCGGACTGCGCAGGCTGACATGGGTCGATACTTTTTGTAGATGCATTAAACCTCCCTTTTCACAGAGCACGGCTCAATTTTTTTCCCGATCCAGTATAATTGAAAAATTGGCCAAAGAAGTATTTAAACAGACACACACTTTTCTTTGATAACTTACGAACACTCCTCGTATGATACTAGTCTACCAATGTGACGGCTGTTGGGTCACAATATCATATGATCGAAATTTGATGTCCAAAAGGCTTCGATTTCATCCATTCCTCTTTTGTATGTTTATTTGGGTCACCAGTCGTTTATATTCAACGTATTCAAATGAATTCGTATAGAATCCAGCGAGAACGCAGGTCACAATCCTTTGAAAATGGCACAAATAATGGTATCATGGGGTGGTAAACACACCAAATCTTTAGAGTCCGAGTATTTGAGCGATGCTCTGTGAAAACGGCGCTTAATGCATCTGCAAAAAGTATTGACCCAGGTCAGACTGATCTTGGCCGAAACTTTTTTTTTTTATTGGTAATTTTTCTGCATGTCAAAGGACCAGTTTACCGCATGATTCAGTCAGTTGTTAGACAAAATGGACTTTATGGATCCATAACTGTGTGGTGACTTGCTTAGCATCATGCATCACGGAGATGTATTAAGCCCCATTTAGACAGAGCATGGCTCATTTGAGAACATTCAATCCCTATCTGAAATGGGGATGAGAATGACAAATATAGAAAGGGTGTCAATGAGAAAAGGCCATCCTTAAAGAAAACTTCTACAAGGTCGTCCTTCTAACCGAGACAAGCACAATGAGCATATTCCAACTCATTCCTGGCGCGCCAAATGTATAACCTGGATCTCTTTTGATGGCTGAGAATACAAGCCACACAAACTCAGACATTTTTGTCTCATAGACATAAACAAGTGGGTAATATCGATCCGAGATCAGAGTGCACGTTTTAGTCTGATCGTGATCTATGCCGTCCTCAACAGTCCATATTTCTGGCTAGTAGCGCATAAAGGGTTAACCAACGTACGAGTTTTAACATAATAATAATGATAATCATCATCATCATCATCTTCATTACAATCATAATCATAATCGACTTTTGCAGATGTGCTAAGTGTTTCGAGTAAAGCCTAATGGTGACGCCATAACTGAATGGCACCGCGAAGTTTTTACTCGCGGAGGTCTAGTCTTGTGACTCAGTGGTCAAGATTTTTTTGTTTGCAATCGGGAAAATCTGTTTGGGCCCCCGCTCGCAGCGCTGTTCGAGTAAGATTGCCCTTGGGCAATGCATTGTAGAGTCCCGGGTCTACCACGCTTGAAAGCCAGTAAACACATGCGGTAACTGAACTGTCGCCATGATGGGACAGACAACAAAGAGGTCAATACTGGTCGAGCTATCATCGCCGTTCAAAGGTCGAATAAATATTTAGGTTGGTGTCTTTTCACGCCTTTATTCCATCGACAGATGGCTTCTACCAGTATCAAAGAATTAGATATCATCCTGATAAAAAAAGTACAATGTGTACAATAAACATTGACAATTTAATGTCATAACATGTTTTTTACCGTTAGTTGATGCGAGGATAACCTTTGTTAACTCATTATCCCCCCTTCAGACGACTTTTACTTAGTCTTGCAGAAGACAGCGTTTGAAAACATTGTGGCAAAAGAAGATATTGCTCGTAACGAGCAATTCCTTCTTTTGTCACAATGTTTTCACATAGATTCATGTTTTTTAGCCTTAATTGAAGATCATTTTTCATTTATTACAGGGACGCTTAAGAGAGTCGTCCGCTTCATAGTTGTTAGTGGTGTCGATGAGTTGAGGGAGAAAGGGAGGCATCGTTATGGACAAATGTTTCTTTTCATCGCTCATCGATAGTATCTTATTATTTAACGTGCATCATAACATGTTTTCATCTTTTTACGTACTGAACATAAAAGGAGATATCTTGGTTTTCGTCATCCTATCAACATGTAAAAAAAATATATTGAGTGTAAGCCAGTAGTTGGAAATGCATCCTATAGTTTAGAAAGCTATAAGCGTGAAAGCGTTTTTACAAAAGTTTGATGACGTCACATTTCGTTTCGTTAGTTAAACGCTAATTTCATTCTTTTTTCTCTGCTACTAAATGCAACCGTCCAGATTCTTTACTCTCAAAAAATCCACGGACTCACAAATCTTATCGTACATGTATTTTGTAATGTTTAAAAGTGTTTAACACGAAATTTTGACTAGCGGGAAAAAAGCTAAATGTCACCCATTTAAGGCGACTGCATCGCGCTGAAGGTGCAACGCGTGACAACCAAGGTAACCTCGTGTAGGAAATTGAGAGAAAAGAGTTCTTCAAGTGCCATCCTTATGTTTCAAAACTGTGGCTTTATTTGTCTTTGAAAAGGGGCTTTTTGGACTCAAGAATAAGTGAAAAACATTATTCAGTGTCTCTGTGCACAGAAGATGACGGACTGTGTGGTAAACTTAGGACGAAACACGAAGACAATTGTTATTCAGATTCAGTGGTGTGGTTGTACGACCCCACTAAAAAATGCAAATTGTTCAAAGTCGCAAAACTAAAGGTAATACTTTGCTTGGAGCGAGTGAACTGGTTTTGACGATATCTTTGTCAGTTCGTACAACTAAAACAGTTATCTTAGCTTTGACCGAGGAAAGGTTTAAGTCTTTACCAAACGACAAAATTTTAGACCAGTCCAAATTGAAAGCTTTTGCAGACGACAAAGTAAATGTTACTCAAAAATTGAAATTTGTTTTGGGAAGTGCAGAAAACATTGTGGGAAAAGGAGAAAATGCTGGTTACCAGCATTTTCTCCTTTTCCCTCAATGTTTTCAAAAGGCCATTTCCTCAGGGTTGTTAAAAGGCGGGATTGTGTGGTAAAGGGCTAATAGACTATAAAGGTACACTACTCTAAACATGAGTTATTATGTGCCTGTACTGTCTGTTTGTTTTTGAATATTCATGGTTCAGAGAATGTTGTCAGTGTATAAATGAAACAAAAGCTAAACCAATCAAAGAGCTAGGTTTTAAAATATGATAAAAGGAATGTATTTGATGCATCAGATATTAAGACTAAAAGTTCCAACGAAATCTCGCCAAAGGGGTCCTTGACAGATTTTGTAAAATTAATGGTCTTTTAAATTTTATCGAGCAGGGTTCACACTGTGAGGGCACGCGACCTTTATGCACAGGAGAGATAAAGCATGTTCGCAGGATGTTTCATATAAAATAAATAGCATCCTAATTTTATGAAAAAAATCCATAAACATGTCTAATCCGCCATTTGAAATACTGAGTTTCATAGGAATGCTGTCAATAAGCTTGTCAATTGTTTTCCATTCATTTTTTTGTTGGAAGTGTTCAGCCGTACCACAGGGGCCGAATTCACCAAACATTCTTAAGAACATTCTTTGACGTATTCTCCAAGATTTTTTAACATTTGAAAGTAACACAATCTCTGATTGGCTAAACCAAACGGTTTAGCCAATCGGAAGTTGTGTTACTTTCAAATTCAGAAAATTCTGGAGAATAATATTCACTGTTTCTGAAACATATTTTAAAAATGGTAAATGTATGAAGAAAAAGTTTATACTTTCTAAAGAACGGTTGGGGGATCGGACTCTGATGTCTCTCGCAATAAAATGAACCAAGATCAGGGCTTGTATTCACTAACCACTAATAAGAACAATTAATTTATGGGTCCAAACAGATCGGACCATTTCGTACATATAAATGTACTTCGATATCAGGTTAAGTCCGAATAAATTTTTCTTTCTCTCAAATTCGAACTATCGAATATGATTTAGTTTGTTAACAGTTATATGGGTCGCATCATTATGTACAATGTAGTAAAAAAAAAATATATATATATATCAGGGTTAAGTCAATAACCTGATAGTTCGAGCAGATTCTTTCTTTCTCCCAAATTCGAACTATGGAATAAGATTTAAAGGGGTTACATATAAATGGGTCGCAACATTACATACGTGTATATGTATTTCGATATTACGGCTAAGATCAATAACTTAGTATCTATTTTATTGATTTGAGAATAAAGTATTTGTCTGTCTGTCTGTCTGATAATTCAAACTGGTTTCTTTCTTTCGTTTGAATTCGAACTATCGAGTAAGATTTAAAGGGGTTACATATATATGGGTCGCAACATCACATACATGTAAATGTACTTTGATATCAGCGGTCGATGGTTCTGTATTATTTTGATCGTAACAGTTGGTCTACTTTGATATCGGTCGTTATCACGCTTTTGTCTGGATGACGAAGCAGTCGACTATTTTGTTTTATCCTTTTGTTTAACTGTTTCACTTCCAAAAGGCGATAAAGAATAGCTTTTGCGGACGGCGTAGATCAAGATCAGACTGCACAGAACCAACAGTCTGATCTTTGATCTATACAGTTCGATATTGCCTCGGAAGCGATGGTCAAAATACATATTTATTTATAGATCTACATGTACATGTGTTTGAATTCTTTAAAATAGTCAGCTGGTCAAATAGTCGAAGTAAATAGCAAGGCAAAGAGTAAACCAGTTCCCCGTCCAGAGACCAGTTTTCAGGCGCCTGCTTTGTACTGAGTTTTGTTTTAAAAAAAATGAGAGCAATTGCAGACGACAAATTTAATGTAACAGATTCTATGCAGTACTTGCAAGAATATTAGACTTTATACGTATAAGCCTTGATCACATCGCTGGTTCTATGCAGTCTGATCTTGGTCTACATGTTCCATCAAAGCATTTGAAGTGAAGGATAGCATGTGTGTGTGTGTGTTGTTTTTTTTTCAGAGATACAAGGCGAATTATGAAAGGAGTATTCAGTTTATGCAAAAAGTTTATTTCACTCTTTCGCTTCTAGCCAAATTAATCATTTAACTTTTTCGAAAGTATAAAAATCGATTCCGTCTTGATCTGAAGACGATTATGGTCAAAGTTTGACATTCAGGCAGCGGACGGCGTAGAACAAGATCAGACTGCACGTTCTGTGCAGTCTGATCTTGATCTACGCCTTCCGCAAGAGCAATTCTAGTCGCCATTTTCCGTCGACGAGTTAAGTTTAACCCTTTACAAACAAGCTTTAGGAAGAAGGCTTTTGAAAACTTTGTGGGGAAAAAGAGAAAATGCTGGTAACCAGCATTTTCCTCCTTTTCCCACAATGTTTTCAAACCTCTATAAGAAGATTTTCATCATTTGAGCAAGAATCAATTTGTCGTCTGCATATAAGCAAGATTCATTTTGCCGACTGTAAATGCTTTCGAATTGGGCAAGTCTACTTTTTGTCGCCTGGTGAAGGGTTAAAGAAGAAACATTCCGTACAGGTTCATGTCTGGATGTTTTTTTCTTCTTTCTTTCTTTCTCCGCCAGTCGAAATCATAAAAACGGAAACCTACCATCTGTCAAGAAAATGTTTACGCGATAAGATCACGCGAAACGAGATATGACAGGGGTCACGTGCTTATTATTTACGTTTTTTTATTGGTCGCGTCTAAAGGTCACATGCTATCTGCAACATAATACCATTGGTCGTATAACCTTTCGCGCGCGGGGTTATGTTTGCTTTTGCCGAAATACATTGTATTTACCGAAGTTTATCTAAAGAAAGAAGCATCAGTGTATCGGTTGCGAATATTTACCCTTAGAATGCTGAACTAGTGAAATGGACCTTTTCAGTGACGGCAAAACAGCCAATATATTGCTATTTCAAGGTTGTTTTGGCCAGAATATGCTACAAAGTAGCGGAAAGTGTTGATTCAATATCAGACTGCACGTTCTGTGCAGTCTGATCTTGATCTACACTGTACGCAGAGGTAATTTCAGTTGTACTTAGCGCTATAAGGGTAAAATGTAAAGATATCTGATGATACAGACAAAGGGATAAAAAAAAATTCTACATGTACATTAGAGATATAGAAATGAGCCATGCTCTGGCAAAAAGGGGGTTTAATGCATCTCCGTGATGCAATATACCAAGCAAGTCATCAAATCATCATGGATCCATAAAATCCATTTAGTATAACAATCGACTGGATCTGGGGTAGAATGGTCCTTTGCCAACTAGAAAATTTACAAATAGCAAAAAGTTTCGACTCATGTCAGCCTGCACAGACTACGCAGACTGACCTGGCCGATACTTTTTGTAGATACATTAAGCCTCTTTTTCACAGAGCATGGCCCAAACGCTTGTTCTCCATTCACCTTACGCTTTCTTAACCCTTTCCCAAACAAGCCCTGGTTTTCACGTGTCTGCAATACAAGTCTTTTGAAAACACTGTGGGAAAAGGAGAAATTGCTCGTAACGAGCAATTTCTCCTTTTCCCACAGTGTTTTCTACCCTTTTTGAGAACTTTCTGCCATTTTTATCAAATTTAAAATTGTCATCTGCAAACTCTTTCAGTTTGGAAGGGTCTAAAATTTGTCGTTTGGGAAAGGGTTAAATGGCCTCAGTTTATGTTTTAGCTCCACTCTACTAGCAAAGGTATGTCATGGCCCTGAATATGTCGTTCGTGCATGTCTACGTGCGTGTGCTAGCTTTATTTCAAACATCTGAGCCCGTATTTACCAACCACTCTTAACAATATTCTTAGTCCTATACTCCAATTTTTTTTTGAAATTTGAAAGTAACACAACTTCTGATTGACCAAAGCATTTGGTTTAGCCAATCAGAAGTTGTGTTACTTTCATATTTAGAAAATCTTGAAGAATAAGACAGAGAATGTTCTTGAGAATGGTTGGTGAATACGGACCCTGTTACTCTGAAACTACTCAACCAACTATGACCAAACTTTACAAGAATTATTCTGCTATGGTCTTGTTAAAGATTTCTTCAAAGAAATAGGTTGTATTAAAAACTGTGGTCGCAGTGGTAACAAAACTAAAAAGAAACTATTGGTGATCTTAATCATCTTCTCGAATACCAATATATATATCGGATAGATTACATCAAGATCAGATTCAGACTGCACAGAATGTGAAGTCTGATCTTACTCTACATTCTCCTATGAACCATCCTATGTTTTTTTTTTTTTCATCTACCATCTGAAAGTCTGAAAATGCAATTTGCTCTTTTTCTCACAATTTTTTCCATTGTCAAAATGGGATAGCCAATCAATGGCGTTACTTTCTAAATCCACAGTTAGACACAGAATGAAAGTACGAATGGTTGGTGAATACGGACCTAGATTAACATAAACGTGGGGTGCTTGAAAGAAAAGAAACAAATATCTTTTAATTTAGACGAAAACATTGTAGGAAAAAGAGCAATTTCTTGTCAGCAAGCAATTGGTTACTAGTACATGTATTTTACTACAGTACAATGTTTTCAAAAGTCTGTCTTTCCCATTGAGTGTAAAAAAAAGTTTTATTTGCATTTTACTGGATAGAGGAAAATGCTATTAAAGATTCCGCGTTGAATTTTATGTTTGTTTCATGATGCAGGATTAGAGTTTATACGATCTGGGATTAAAAACAATATAAAAAGCCAAGCACCGCTCATCAGCAGCAAGCGGAAACTTTCCTCTCTCTAAGTATACAGCAATTTTAACCCTTATCCTGCTGATTTTAAATGGTTAACGATTACAAAAGTAGAGTTCGTTAAATTCATTGGCATTAAATGAGGTTTATATGATTTGGACAACTGCTAGAGCCGCGGAGAGTGTCATGTAAGATCAGACTGCATGTACGTGCAGTCTGATCTTGCTTTACACTCTGCGCACAATACATCTGTGGTGGCGACTGGCAGGAAAAGACGGTTAAGATTCCTGCAATACCTGAAAATTACAGTGTGTATTGCTTTCAAACTATACTACTCAGACTTTGATAGGAATCATTTAGATATTTCAATACACATGAGCCATGCTGTGTGAAAATGGGGCTTAATGCATGTGCGAAAAGTATCGACCCAGGTCAGCCTGCGCAGTCCGCGCAGGCTGACCTGGGCCGAAACTTGTCGCAAGTGGTCATTTTCCCGAATGTCCCGGGACCAGTCTACTCCATGAATCAGCCATTTGGCAAAAAAAAAAGTGCCTTTTGATGGATCCATAATTATGTGATGGCTTGCATGGTATAATGGATCACGGAGATGCATTAAGCCCCCTTTTGCCAGAGCATGGCTCAGGTATATGTTACAACATTGCAGTTTTGTAAAAGCATCCATGTCCACAGTTGGTTTATTTCATCAGTATGGCAATGTAACACTGAAAAACCATTCCTGATACATACCGCACATATATACATGTATCGGCTGACTTTAGTATGGGGATCCTTAGCAATTTTGAGTAGTATATTACTTTCCAGGTGAATAATAATAATGTAGTGTTAAAATGATGATTTTGAATAAAAAGAAATAAATAAACAAGTAAAGCAAAGGACAAGTATCTGTTTGGGTCGCTTTAATTGTTGAGACGGATTTAGTGACATCTTGGCAATATTTAACCCTTAAGCTGCTAATCGCGACCCACTGATCTTTTGCGGACAGTGTAGATCAAGATCAGACTGCACAGAACGTGCAGTCTGATCTTTGATCTACACTGTCCGATACGGTATTTTCTTTCCGGTGAAATCAACTTTGAAACCGCAATGTTTGGGCTTTTAGTATTGAGTAGAAATTTGCGTTTCATTTATTTAGCAGCTTAAGTGTTAAATTTTCAGTTATATCACTGCAGTAAGAGTACCTTTCTATGACTTGCTCACAGAAGAGAAATAATGTAATTATATTACAGAACCCTGCTTTCTTACGGTCGTTAAAACACGCGATTGTTTGGTGAATGGTGAAGCATTTCACTGGGTATCGCAGGATTTAACTCTTTACCACACGACAAAAATGTAGACTTGTCCAAATTCAAAGCATTTGCAGACGACAATTTAAATATGGCTCTAGTGGTGGGATTTGTGTTTGACAGGTTAGAAAACATTGTGGGAAAAGGAGAAAATGCTGGTTACCAGCATTTTCTCCTTCTCCCACAGTGTTTTCAAAAGGCCTCTTCCTCGGGATCGTTAAAACTCGGGATTGTGTGGTAAAGAGTTAAGGCAAGATCGGACTACACGAGCGTGCAGACTGATCTTAGTCCACAAAATTAGAAATCGCGATCGGCAGGACGTGAGATGACTGGCCTTTTCCAGACAAGCCTATGTTATAATGACCCCATTTTCAAAGACAAATTCTATTATGTAAGCGAGATCTAATTTATCTTACGCAAACGCTTTCAATGTGGACGAGTCTAACATTTTGTCTTTTGATACGTTTGATAGTATTTAACGCCGTTTTCAGCATTATTTCCTTTACACCACGGCAACAGATTCACCTATCCACGATTTCCATTTTTTCTTTACCAGTGATTCCCACAACACTCTTCCCGGGCCACTGGCAGCTGTTGCACATAAACATCTTCGAAACAAAGTTCAGCGGTGAGAGAGGAATGAATTGTGTCGCAATGATTATTATCAATCCTTGGAATGAAATTAGCTTTGAAGAATTGAAGTAGCGACCCCTAAATTTCATGCCTTCTGCTTTATCAACTAAGCTATCGGTAACGGTTTGTATGCTGGTAAAGACTTAACCCTTGGGCTGCTAAGCGCGACTCACTGACCTTTTGCGGACTGTGTAGATCAAGATCAGATTGCAAAGAAAGTGCAGTCTGATCTTGGACCTACAGTGTCTGATAAGGAGATGTTTTTTCTCAAAGAAATAAGTTTGAAATTGCATTATTCTGGTTTTCGACTATCGGCTTGAAAGTTAAATTTAAGTTATTTAGCAGGATGGGGGTTCACCCTTTACCGAAAAATTCCGAGTTTTAACGACCCCGAGATGAGTATGATTGCTTTTGAAATCATTGTAGGCTATGATTGCTTTTGAAATCATTGTAGGCAAAGAGAAAATGCTGATTACCAGCATTTTCTCTTTTTCCCCACCATGTTTTCCATCTTCTATTAAGAAAAATTCTGCCCATTGTACCACATTTAATTTGTCGGCTGCAAATAATTTCCATTTAGACAAGGCTGAAATTTTGTCGTATGGTAAATCGTGAAGGCTTGGAAAGACAAGCAGACAGTTCGGATACCTCTAATACGTTCTGACATAGCGCGACGAGCAAAACGCAATGCGCGAGCCTATAAGCCTGTTCTTCATTTTGTTCATTATTTACATCTTTACCAAACGAAAAAAAAAAAAATCTAGACTCGATGAAATTGAGAGCATCTGCAGACGACAAATTCGAAATAGGTACGAATTAGCTGGAGAGCACTAATGGGGTAGAAAACATGGTGGGAAAATGAGAAAATGCTGGTTGCCAGCAGAAGTCTATTGAAAACAAGGTGGGAAATAGAGAAAATGCTGGTTGTGATCAGACGGTAAACGATGAATATCTTAGAAAAATTATAGATGTGCTTGAATTCAAATTTTGAACCTCTTTTCAAGATAAGATCTTAATCCAATCATCGTTGGAAAAGGAGCAGTTGCTGCTAAAATTGAGGTGACGGAAGATACGTGTAGACTTACATTAATAGGTTATAGGCTAAAAAATATCAGCGGTAGAAAAACTTGTACGATGTTGTCACGAATTGCCCCCAAACAGGCCAACAGGAACCCGCAGAATAAACATGTCCGCATTTTGACCAATCACAAATTACTCTTTCTGTTTTCCGGTATATCAATACAAAGAAATAGGTTTAAAAGCAAGTGCAGTCAGCTACGCCGAAAAAGTGAGACTGTCCGTTTTTTTGACAAAACGATGCGAGAAAATTATCTGTAATGACTGTAGATTATGTCCGCTTCGTTGTAATATTTCTGACCTTTTCTTTAACTTTCCTTTACACCCCCCACCCCCACCAGATTATGAACAATGTTTGGGGTGAACTAAAACGTTTTTGCTCAACCCTTTACCAAACGATCCCCTGTTTTAAAGACCTTGAAGAAGATGGCTTTTTGAAAATATTGTTGAAAAAGGAGAAAATGCTGATATGCAGCATTTTCTCCTTTTCCCACAATGTTATCTAACGTTTAAAAGACAATGTCCATCATTTGGAACACATTTGATTTAATCGTCTGCAAATGCTTTCCAGTTTGATCAGCTTGGCGATTCAGTGACCTTTTGCGGACAGTGTGGATCAAGATCAGACTGCACAGAACGTGCAGTCTGATCTTGGATCTATAATGTCCGATAAGAAGCTATTTTTCCCCAAAAAATTAAATTTGAAATTGCAAATTTATTGGTTTTACTATCGGCTGGAAAGTTTTATTTCAGTTATTTAGCAGTTTAACTCTTTACCAGACGACAAAATTTATACTTGCCCAAATTGAAAGCATTTGCAGACGACAGATTAAATGTGACTCAAAAATTGAAATCTTATTTTGGAAGGGTAGAAAGCATTGTGGGAAAAGGAGAAAATGCTGGTTACCAGCATTTTCTTTTTTTCCCACAATATTTTCAAAGGCTTTCTTTCTCAGGGTCGTTAAAAGTCGGGATTGTGTGGTAAAGGGTTAAGGGGTAACATTTTGTCGTTTGGTAAAGTGTTAGTTTAACTCTTTACCACACGACAAAATATTAGCTTGGTCCAAATTGAAAGCAAATGCAGATGACATATGAAATGTTACCGAAAACATGAAGTTTGTTTTTGAAGAGGTAGAAAACATCGTAGAAAAAAAAAGAAAATTCTGGTTACCAGCTTTTTCCACAATGTTTTCGAAAGGCCCTTCCTAGAAGGTCGTTAAAGCTCGAGATTGTGTGGTAAAGATTTAAAAACAAAATTTGGGCCGCTTCTAAGTAAAAGCAAGTTGCACAAGAAACGAAATGTTCAGAAACGACTTGTTTCTGGTAATCAACTTAGTAACATTCGAACATACGTGAAAATTGCTTATTACGCACAATATTTTCTTCTGTCATAATGTTTTCGAAAAGATAATCTGCTGTGAACCCGACAAAAAAAAAACGCCCATATGGTGGAACACGATGCAGCATAAAGGAGATAATACATCTGGAATCCGGTAAGCTTTTCTCTAAACAAGCTTTTTTTTGCTTTATCTTCAACAGTACCCTGTACCCCGTTATCCCCGAAAAACCGATTTCTTAGAAATCATCACTAAATTATCCTCTTCAATAATTTTGAATGTTCAAATCAGTATTAAAAATATTCAGTTTTACTGTTTATCAAAAGATGTATTTTTTAGAAAACAATCTAAAATTAGACTCGGACAATCGGAACCTAATGCCCCGTTCTGTTTTCTTCGGCCATTTCTATGAAGGATGCTCTGATGGTATACTCATTTGTTAACCCTTTGAGCGGCTTTCACTACTGAAGTTGCTTTTGCAGTCAGTGTAGATCAAGGTCAGTGTAGATCAATAGCACAACGCGCTGTCTGATCTTACATCTATACTTTACGCTATTACGTGACATATTCTGACCAAAACAGTGAATATTAAAATAGTTTTGTCTTTTTTCACGGAAGAAAATTTTCACTAAATTTATTTTTTAGTCTAAGGATTACAAATAAAGGGTTCAAACATCTGTGGTGCATACGGACGCCAGACATGCCGACCGTGGGAAACCGGGAGATCGTTCCTGGAAAATTGAAAAAAAAAGGGGATCGGGAACGTACACGCTATTCTGAGTAAAACGTGAGGTATCTTATAAACTAATGTAATGGCATTTTGTCCCGAAAGCATGTTCGCATGTCGTGATACCCTTTTACCAAACAATCCCGAGATTTAACGGCCCTGGGGAAGAAACCTTTAGAAAACAGTCTGGAAAAAAGAGAAATTGTTGATAATAAGAATTTTCTCCTTTTCCTACAACGTTTTCTATCATTTCAGAGACTATCGTTCTATTTCGGCTACTTAAATTTTTCGTTTGCAAGTGCTTACAATGTGGAAGAGTCGAATTTTTTGAAGTTTGGTGGAGTACGTACTGCTTGTTTTTTTTCCGTGCTGTAGACATTTAGTAAATCTTTTATTGAGAGAGAGAGAGAGAGAGGGGGGGGAGAGAGAGTATTCATTTGGTTGGATTTCAGACATCTTTGAAATTGTCTCTTTTATTGAGAGAGAGAGAGAGAGAGAGAGAGAGAGAGAGTATTCATTTGGTTGGATTTCAGACATTTGTGAAATTGCCTCTTTTATTGAGAGAGAGAGAGAGAGAGAGTATTCATTTGGTTGGATTTCAGACATCTTTGAAATTGCCATGGTTACATAGCAAACCACAACCCATGGAAGTTCTGCTCGGACCGCCAAACGCATTAGTTCATTAGACAGTAGATTAACCCTTTCCCAAACGACAAATTTTGGACTGGTCCAAATTGAAAGAGTTTGCAGACGACAATTTTAAATTTGATGAAAATGGCAGGAAGTTCTCAAAAAGGGTAGAAAACACTGTGGGAAAAGGAGAAATTGCTCGTTACGAGCGATTTCTCCTTTTCCCACAGTGTTTTCAAAAGCCTTGTACTGCAGACACGTGAAAACCAGGGCTTGTGTGGGAAAGGGTTAAGTATTAGACCTATTCCGCAA
The DNA here is from genome assembly GCA_945859785.2 of Tridacna gigas. Taxonomy (NCBI): domain Eukaryota; kingdom Metazoa; phylum Mollusca; class Bivalvia; order Cardiida; family Cardiidae; genus Tridacna; species Tridacna gigas. The sequence continues at coordinate 7,704,750 of OX244029.2, read as the reverse complement.
CGCACATGATGAAGTGATCTGTCTCCGTTTTACACGCCTGAAAGTATGTTGAAATTTGCGTAAAATACCAATTAACTCTTTACCAAACGACAAAATTTTAGACTAGTCCAAATTGAAAGCATTTGCAGACGACAAAATAAATGTGACTCAAAAATAGAAATTTAATTTGGGAAGGGGAGAAAACATTGTGGGAAAAGGAGAAAATGCTGGTTACCAGCATTTTCTCCTTTTCCCACAATGTTTTCAAAGGGCTTTCTTTCTCAGGGTTGTTAAAAGTCGGAATTGTGTGGTAAAGGGTTAAATAATCAATCAATCAATTAATGTAAAGAGGTATGAATTGTGCACACCCGAAACAAGGGAAAAAAAAAAAGTCCTGCAAGTAAATGTACAGTGCAGCGTATAGAGAAAACGGTATGACATTTGAAGATATTGCTCGATATTAGATGACTGTTTCCATTTGTCTGAATGTTTTTGCAGTAGTTTAATCTGTCCAGACCGCTTGTTACAAAAAAGTTCAGTGCATGTGAACACTTTTCGTCTGATCTTGACCTATACTTTCCGTAAAAGTAACTAAAATTGTCCCCTACTTTCTAGGGGCCAGCTCTCTTCTTTCTTCAACGGTATTGAATTTCGTGCTCGGGTAGTACCACAGCATGGGTTTTCGCGGCCCTAAGACTAAGTTACCGGATATTGTTCTTCAAAACATCCTTTGCGCATGACCGGTCACAGGGCTTTTAAATTAATACGCATGCCCCCTTCAATAATGTTAAGGCCGTGAAAATTTCCAACATCCGTTAATAAAATCATGTGAAATTAATTCGGTATTTAATCAAGGGGGTGCATTCTAATCCAGGCGGAAGCCCAGAGTACCTTTACAGACGGTATTTTCGCGCGCAAAGTAGTCCGTGTACTTGTGAAACGCAAGTAAGAAACGAGAAAGGCTTGTGTTAGTGGCATGCTATGCAATGAGGTTAACTCTTATTCAGGGTAAAAACTGTTTTTATTGGAGACGGAAGTAAACAGTGTAGAGCGACAGCCATTCACGTCCGAGGTTGTGCGTTCGATTACCGTAATGTATAGGATAAACCTTTGGCACCACCAAATTATGGCTTGCGTACTGCTTTACCAAACGATTCCAAGTTTTGACAACTCCTGAGGAAACAGGCTTTTTTTTTTTTTTTTTTGGAAAAAATGAGGGAAAAGAAGAAAATACTGTTTACCTGTCTTTTCTTCTTTTCCCACAATGTTTTCTCTTTTCTTGTCGATAGTATTACAAACTGTCTGTCCCTTGAAACAAGGATCACTATATGTGTATATATGATCCCTGGTTACAACAAAGATTAAACTCGGGACCTCGTGTGGGAGGCTGGAGCACCCACTCTCAAGTGAAGGAGATCAAATAATCCCTGAGTGAGTTTTGTTAGCAGCATCGACAGAATAAGCACGAGTAAAGGATTTGTAAATTGAGCTGAGCTCTGAGAAAAAGGGACTTTAAGGCATCTTTGTAAATCCATGATTACAAAATCAAATCCGTTAAATCATATGGATCTACTTGTCTAAAAATCGGCTGAATTATGAGGTAGAACGGTCCTTTGGCATGTAAAGAATTTACAAGCAACAAAAAGTACTAACCCAGGTCAGCCTGCGCGGACTGCGCAGGCTAACCTGGGTCAATACTTTTTGCAAGTGCGTGAAACCCTCCTTTCACAGAGCATGACATGGCTGAAATGGTTTTGACTCAGACTTGTTTTTTTCAGTTTTAAAGTTGAATTGCACAGAAATCCTCTTTCCTATCTTTTACTAGTTTTTAATTACGTTTTAAACTGGTTCTTGTTAAATAATTTCAAGGAGCAGAGGCTTAGTCATTAATTTTAATACCTCGGGTTACGTATAATGTGGTCTGAATTAAGGCAGCATGCTGAATACAACTTCAGGTGAATTGTACACAGTTCAGATTATAAGATCGATGCCCGTATTTACAAACCATTCCTAATAACGTTTTTAGTCTAGTTCTCAAGAAATTTCTAAATATCAAAGTAACGCACTTTCTGATTGGCTAAACCAAATGGTTTAGCCAATCAGAAGTTGCGTTACTTTCTTAATCTATTGTACGACTTAGGATGCTTTTTAAAGGCCCAATGGCGGGGGAAAAAAAGCGATGCAGGTGTTCAAATGCGTTTAAATCTAGATCATACCATTTAAAGGTTTGGAAAGTACTGTAAATCTGTTATTGTGGGGTAAGTCCAAGTGTTACTCGCTGGCAGAAAAATGAATTTTAAAATCCAGCAGAAAGTAAACAAAAGATAGAGTGACCTGGCAACTGTTAACCTGGTTTTGAAATTAATTTCTCTGCCAGCGACTAACACTTGCACCGACCGTACAATAACAGATTGTCATCTTCACTATAATTTCTATACTTTCAAATGGTATGATTTTCAATTTAGATACGTTTTAACACCGTTTTGTTTACTTTTAGCAGGTATTGTTACTTTAACCCTTTCCCATACGATAAATTTTAGACTGGTCCAATTTGAAAGAGTTTGAAGACGACAATTTTAAATTTGATGAAAATGACAGAAAGTTCTCCAAAAAGGTAGAAAACACTGTGGGAAAAGGAGAAATTGCTCATTACGAGCAATTTCTCCTTTTCCCACAGTGTTTTCAAAGGACTTGTACTGCAGACTCGTGAAAACCAGGGCTTGTTTGGAAAAGGGTTAAAATAGTCACACAACAGGAATTTCCAAATGATTAGGTCTAGTTTCCAAGCTTGGAAAAGTCTATATGCATACCGACCCTTGATGTCCTTGCAGAAAGCTATCGGTGTTCCGTGAAGCTCATTTGTGCTGTTGGCGAAAACAGGGGCTTTTATGAACGGCATGGCTCAAGATCAGACTGTACAGAACTTAGAAATTTTCAGGTGGTTAGTTCTGAATTCTTATAGCTGGAAAAACTCTGTTACGGGTCCTTGATTACCAAGCTGGAGACCTGGGGCCCGTATTCACCAGCCATTCTTAAGAATGCTCTTTGTCTTATTCTCCAAGATTTTCTAAATTTAAAAGTAACACAACTTCTGATTGGCTAAACCATTTGTTTAGCCAATCAGAAGTTATGTTACTTTCAAATTTAGAAAATTCTGAAGAATCTGACTAAAAAATGTTATTAAGAATGGACAGTGAATACGCACCCTGCACTGTTCTTTTAACCCTTTCAGCTGCATTCGCGAGAATAGGGTTTTTTTTTAGACGGATAGATCAAGACAAGACTGCACAAATCATGCATTTGGATCACAGATTTATTAAGTCTGTAAAATATTCTCTCTGGGTTTCCATGCTAGAGCAGTGCTCTGTGAAAGAGGGTGCAATACGCTTTGGTAATACATTACACAAACGGCACTTCGTCACATATTGTGGATATATTTTTGTCTAAAAACCGTTTTTTGAACCATGGAGGTAGAATGGTCCTTTGAGATGCAAAAATTTTATCAGTAGCAAAGGATCTCGACCCCAGTCAGCCTGCGCGGACTGCGCAGGTTGACCTAGGTCGATACTTTTTGCAGATGCATTGAAGTATCTTTTCACAGAGCATGGTTCATATAACTGAAATATAGATACCAGTTTTGCTACCAGAAAGTCTCAATTAATCAGACTGCGAGTCTTGGACTTAAGTTCATCGAGAAATCCTTGTAATATCTTCCTGAAACCGTCCATTTACAATGTGCCTACATCTGTGTCACTGACCGATTGATTGAATGGTGTTTTACGCCCCTTTCAACAATGTTTCAGGCATATGACGGCGACAGCCCGCATACTCATGTATTTTCTGGATTCCACAGTACTATGGTAGGGCACTGAAGTGTCTTACCCAAGCACACTCCCACGAAAAGCCCAGTGGATCCAGTGAGGCTCGAACCCGGGACCTCCAGGTCACGAGTCCTACACTTTACCACCAGGCCAGGCGGGAACCCGTCGCTGACCGATACCGATTAATGTATACTTTATGACAAAAACCAACTTCGTAGTTTACGTCATTAAGATACTCTGTTTTCTGCATTCTCAGACTTGAATTTTAGTATTTAAATTTTGAAGGGTTGTTACGAAATACTCATTTGAGCCAAGCTCGTTGAAAAAGGGGGATTACTGCATTTGCAAAAAAGTATCGACCCATGTCAGCCTGCGCAGTTCGCGCAGGCTGACATGGGTCGAAACTTTTTGCTGTTGGTAAATTTTCTGCATATCCAAGGACCATTCTACCAGCAGATTAACCTTTTCCCAAACGACAAATTTTGGACTAGTCCAAATTGAAAGGTGCAGACGACAATTTTAAATTTGATGAAAATGGCAGAAAGGTCTCAAAACGGGTAGAAAACACTGTGGGAAAAGGAGAAATTGCTCGTTACGTGCAATTTCTCCTTTTCCCACAGTGTTTTCAAAAGACTTGTACTGCAGACACGTGAAAACCAGGGCTTGTTTGGGAAAGGGTTAAGTCAAATTTCAGACGAAATGGATTTTATGGGTGAATAATTATGTGATGATTTGCTTGGTACAACGTCTCACAGAGATGCATTAAACCCCCTTTTCCAAGAACATGGCTCATTCTTATTTGCATTGTTGTATTATGGGCTGGAGGCCTTACCTGAGTTTTAACGACACTGAAGGAGGAAAGACTTGAAAACATTGTGGGAAAAGCAGAAAATTCTGATAAACAGCATTTTCTCTTTTTCCTAGGTTGTTTTCTAAAGTCCTCTTCCCCAGGGTCATTAAAACATGGGGTTAACCCTTAACCTGCAAAGTAAATTAAATGAAACCTTCAAGCCGATAGAAAAAACCCAAATGTTGTTATTTTAAAGTTGGGTTTTTTTTTTTGAGAAAAAATATCTCCTAATCGGACAGTGTCGATCCAAGATCAGACTGCACGTTCTGTGCAGTCTGATCTTGATCTACACTGTCCGCAAAAGGTCTTTGAGTAGCAATTAGCAGCCTACGGGTTAACACATAAGAGAGACACCAAGAATTTCAACTATTTCACCCCCAGAACTTCACTTATGGTAGCTCTTGAGTTAATAGTTCCGTAATTTGTTGCTCCTAATTGCTTGTATTAGCCCAACCAGTGTGCTGATAAGCCTATCTGAGAGACACCGTAGTGGCCTTTGCAGTCTCTCCTATCTATGAGTATTTTGCTCTCTCTACATTTCTTGTTTATTTCGCATGCGGAAGGAAAGCTGTTCTCGCACATATTAACATAAATAAAATTATTATCTGTTTACTCAAAGACAAAAATTTAGACATGTCTAAATTGAAGGCTTCTGCAGACTGCATCTGATATGTGACTCACGCAGTGGAGTGCTTGTTTGAAAGTCTTAAGGACACTGAAAACATTGTGGGAAAAAGGAGAAAATGCTGGTGACCTTTCCCCACAGTGTTTTCAAGAGCTTTTTTTCAACGTCAACAAAACTGTCTGCTTTGCCGAAACGCATGTTTAAAAAACAACAGTGAGATTGTGACTCATGCGTTTCAGCAAAGCGGACAATGTGGATTAAAGATCAGACTACACGTTCTGTGCAGTCTGATCTTGATCTACATTGGTCGCAAACGCAACTACAGTTATTGAAAGCGCTGTCATGGTTGAGACCCAGTACGACCTGTACAGGTATAACGCTATACAGGGAGACAACACCTGTGTAACTTACAGGTACAAGTTGACAGGTGTCATCTAACCTGGTTTATTTCAGCTGATACTGTAATGAAAACGACTTTTTTCAACATGCCTACTTTGTAATCAGCTTTATAAATGTTATGGCAAACGAAATGAAAAAAAAAAAAATGAACAGTTATGGTTGAAAGCTCCTTTTCCAACAATACTTTTCATAATCCCTTTCCTTTATTGATTTTTTTCTCCTTTGTATCACTTAATATACAAAATATTTTCTATGTCATGAAAATAATAGCTTCTGATGTATCGGGTTAGCGCATCCCTTGTCAATCGCAGCCAGCTGATGATGTCCTTTTGCGGAGAGTGTAGACCAAGATCAGACTGCACCCCCGTGTAGTCTGATCTTCATCTTCACTCCCTGTTTCTCATATAACAGTTTATGCATTGCAATACTGGAAGTTTTGATTTTCGTTGCGCCAAGACATTTATAAATAATAAAGGCCATTTTGTTACGGTACAGTCGTCATGGCCCTGTTTGTTTATAAAGCCAGTCTCCATGTCTCTCTTACCGTGGTTTCATCTCGTGCTACTGTGTGCGTTACCGTTTCTAGTCACGTGACGAGACTGTAAATGTCGCCAGTGGTGCACCTGCCGTCTAGGTTAACCCTTTGCCACACAGTCCCTTGTTTTAACGACCCCATGAAAGAAGCCTTTTGAAAACATTGTAGGGAATGGGGAAAATGCTGGTAACCAGCATTTTCTCCTTTTCCCACAATGTTTTCTACCCTATCCAAAACAGAAATCTTCATTTGAGTTACACTAAATTTGTCGTCTGCAAATCCTTTCAATTTGGACCAGTCTAAAATATTGTCGTTTGGTGAAGAGTTTATCCAACAGGCTTTTTCTTCAGCTTGACTTCTTTCTTTTGGCCCCTTACGAAAGCAAAATCGTGTTTTAATGACGTTTAGGAAGAGTATTTTGAAAACATTATTGGAAAAGGAGATAATGTTGGTAACCAACCATTGTTCCACATTGCTAATGCTTGAAAGCAGCCAGTGGTTTAGAAAGAACTTGTGCTTAGTGATGACAAAATAACATCACGGAACAAGTTGATGGGTGCCCTCGTCGCAATGATATACATGTAAATGAAATATATGAGCCATGCTCTGGCAAAAGGGGACTTAATGCATCTCCGAGATGCATTTTACCAATCAAGCCATCACATATTTATGGATCCAAAATAGCCACTTTTTAAATAAATCTACTGACTCATGAGCTACACGGGTCCTTGACGATGCAGACAATTGACCAATAGCGAAAAGTTCCGGCCCAGGTCAGCCTGCGCGGACTGCGCAGGCTGACCTTGGTCGATACTTTTCGTAGATGCATTAAGCCCCCTTTCCACAGAGCATGGCTCATATGTATCTTCGGGGGACGATTTTAAAAGCATACAATGCAGACATTTTCTGCCCATAGCACAAACCAAAACATATGTATTGCTATTTCAAAGTTATTTCAGCCGGGTGGGGGGGGGAAGGGGGGGGGGACTCACCGTATCGCACAGTGTAGATTCAGGATCAGATTGCACGTTGTTTGCAGTCTGATCTCGACCTACGCTGCCCGCGAAAACGCTTTTAGTCGCGCTTATTAGCTGAAGGATTAACTCTTCAAAAGAAAAGACAAACTTTTGGACTTGTCCACATCCGAAGTACTAGTAGACGACAAATTAACTGTAGCTCAAATAGTGGAGATTGTCTTTGAACGGGGAGAAAACATTGTGGGGAAAATGAGAAAATGCTGGTTACCAGCATTTTCTCATTTTCCCACAATGTTTTCAAAAGCCGTCTTCCTCAAGATGATTAAAACTCGGGATTGTGAGGTAAAGGGTAAATAAAGAATGTTCGTCCTGACCACCTGACCCAAACTCACGCTATATAGCACAAAGATTTTCTTTTGTTTTCTGTCTTTTTTTTATATGAAATATGGCCATAAAACAAAGTGTAATATCAACAGACCTAGGGTGATAAATTGAAGACATAAAAAATACATTAAAATTTGTCAATGCGTTGCTAAGTGACATGTGGGGTATTGGAGTATTTTTGTCCAATCACAGACTGTTGCTTATAGAATCCTCTATTGTGTCTTCTTAAGCCGCATTGGTAATGTTCTACTTGTAGTTTCAGGACTGGGTATCTGATTGGCTAAGACAAAACATCTCAACCAATCAGATGACTTATCTCAAAACTAAGAATTAGAATCGAATTGAGAATGGATGGTGGATATGTCCACAGTTTGTTTTCTTTTGTGTCCCAAAATGTTGCTTGTTTGTTCTATCCTATTCTGTTTTGTAAAGTATTGATGTGAGAAATTTCTGGTGCGCATTCGTTAGATCGAAAACGATGTTGAATATAGCACTAAAGATGAAGTAGCCACAAGGAAATCATTGCAAACTGCATATTTCTCTTCCTTTTTGCTGACCGGGTATCCATAATTTTGTTTTAATGCTAAAAAAGTAAACTTTTTACCTTTGTTTCAATCAGGTATGTAAGATCCCTGTTTCAATTAAGAACCGTGGAAATAAAGGTGTTGAATATAGCACTAAAGATGAAGTAGCCACAAGGAAATCATCGCAAAGTGCATATTTCTCTTCCTTTTTGCTGACCGGGTATCCATAATTTTGTTTTAATGCTAAAAAAGTAAACTTTTTACCTTTGTTTCAATCAGGTATGTAAGATCCCTGTTTCAATTAAGAACCGTGGAAATAAATATTGTTACGTTACGTTGGTTTCCATTGCGAACTCTTTTAATGAATTATGAATTCTATTTCTGGCATATCACAGTGAGAAAATGTGATTCAAGCTTGTCAGAAAAAGGAAGAAAGAAAGACAGAAATTATGTCAAAAGTGAATGCAGAAAGAAAGTGAGAAAATGGGGCTGGAAAGAAAGAAAGAAAGAAAGAAAGAAAGAAAGAATGAAAGGAAGGAAGGAAGGAAGAAAGAAAGAAAGAAAGAAAGAAAGAAAGAAAGAGAGAAAGAAAGAAAGAGGGAGGGAGGGAGGGAAGGAAGGAACGAACTATACTGCCATAATTTTCGTGAATCAAACAAGTGGCAATAAAATTCCAACCAATTAAGCAATAATTATTAGTCAGGCAGATGTTATGTCAGCAGGCAAATACAGTTGTCATTAATTGTCACCCATAGCTACATTAAATAATCTGATCCGGCAATTGCCTTTCCTTAAAATAAACATGGGTAATTAACATTATTAAATTTGATGCATGCTCTATGAAAAGGGGGCTTAATGCATCTGCAAATTGTATCGATTCAGGTCAACCTGAACAGTTCACGCAGCTGACATGGGCCGAAACTTTTCGCAGTTATGCAATTGTATGGATGTCAAAGGAACAGTCTACCTCATGATTCAGTCGGTTCTTAAGAAAGTGGCTATTATGGACCCATAAATGTGTGGTAGGTCTATTGGTCCAGTTCATCACAGAGATGCATTAGGCCCCTTTTGCCAGAGCGTGGCTCATTTAATTGGGATCAATTACAGTCACTGAAATGTGAAGCCAAAGCATTGTGCAGTTTTGTAAAAGCTTGTGAGGATGGGTTGAAAACAATAGCAGATAGTTATCCGCAAATATGTTAATCTTCCGAATTCCGATGGTAATTTTGATTGCTAAAAACGACAGAGTAGTTCAAGATCAGTCTGCGCAGAATGTGTAGTCTGATCGTCATCTACACCGTCCGATTTGTTGTAGGACATTCTGATCGAAACAGCCTTGAAATCGCAACATCTATTTCTCGGACAGAAAGTGTCCCTCGCAGAGGAAGACAAATTACATCGATAAGATTTTTTATCATTTTTTTTTTAATCTTGATTTTTTTTAATTAATGGATAGATGTACGTTTTCTATTGTTTTCTTGGGTAAAATATCCATTGTCCTTATTTGTATTTTTTTTACTGTATTTGTTAGCAACACAAGGGTTGGGGAACGTACAGGTATTGTGAAATATTGTTTGCGCTTAATGGAGTAACGATACCTTTCAGATCGAAAACATGATTGAACTAAAAACATTTTGAGCACTGTCTATCAAGACACAAACATTGCCGATTAGATTTAAATTGGCGCCAATTATTGAGTTAATATCTCAAACATTAAGCATCAAACAAAATCCTTTATATGAACATTTATAGTTGTTCAATATAGATCGAAAATAACACCTAGGTTTGGCCCCCATGCTGATCGCACTGTATTGTCAAATCTGATTGGTTTATGATTACAGTGAAAACCGCTGATTGGATGTGAGAAAATAGGTGTCTAGACGGTGTGAAAAAAGTGATTGCCTGGAATTTGTTGTGGACATGTTTTGACCGCAGCACTTTAACTCTTTACCAGACGAAAAAATATAAAACTGACCCATATTAAAAGCTGTGGCAGACGACAGATTGAACGTGGCTCAGATGATACACTTTGTCTTTGGGAGGGTAAGAAAACATTGTGAGAAAAGGAGAAAATGCTGGCTACCAGCATTTTCTCCTTTTCCCACAATGTTTTCAAAAGACTTCCTTTTCAGGGTTGTTGACCTCGGGATTGTGTGGTAAAGGGTTAACTGTAAAGATTAATAAGATTAGGATGATCATTTGTATGTTCCACCCTTTCTGTTCCTAGAAAGAGCTATTCGACGCCTCTGGAATGGTAGGCTTTTGAAAACATTGTGTCAAATGGCAAAGTCTCCAGACAAGAGTAATTCCTCAATTTCGACATAATGTTTTATCGTTCATTTCTTCTAATCATGTCATAGACTTTATTTGAAAACATTCAGTACCGTTTGTGGCAGGTTTCCTTAACCCTTTCCCAAACAAGCCCTGGTTTTCATGTCTGCAGTACAAGTCTTTTGAAAACACTGTGGGAAAAGGAGAAATTGCTCGTAACGAGCAATTTCTCCTTTTCCCACAGTGTTTTTTACCCTTTTTGAGAACTTTTTGCCATTTTCATCAAATTTGAAATTGTCGTCTGCAAATTCTTTCAATTTGGACAAGTCCAAAATTTGTCGTTTGGGAAAGGGTTAACGTCACAGTGGTCTGTCTATTGGTCGATGTTAAGCAGACGGGGCACTGGATTAAAGAAGCATCTAAGCTTCTCGGTATTTATGAGAAAGTTGTCGCATTACACGCAAAACGTGGGAAAATGTCTTTAAGACCATAAAGATGCATATTTCATTCAAACCTTTATCCAAAGACTCGTCTATTACGACCACTTTGAAGACGGTTTTTGAGAAAAGAAAATGTTTTGGAAAAGGGGAAAATGTTGGTAAACAGCATTTTCTATTTTCCCAATATTTTCTTTTTCAATACTTTGAAATTTAGACCACGCAACTAGTGCGAGTACAATAAATCCATATGAAAATGATTGATTGATTGATTGATTGGTTGGTTGGTTGGTGCATTGATGCATTGATTGATTGATGCATTGATTAATTGTCTGAGGCGGAAGCTGTTTTCAACATTAATTCAGTTACTTTGCGGCGGCTAGTGCACATACCCATGCTTGCCTGGAGTTTCTGTTGCCAGTACTTCAAACAATATTCTTCATAAGCCACTTGCTGCTTTCCTTCATAACTATCGCCGAAACGATGATCAGCGGCGAGAGAGGAATGAATCCTGTCGCAATGACTATCATCAGTCCTCGGAAAGAAATTCGCCGAGCTGGGGATTCGAATCAGCGACCTCTGTTCTAAAGTCCTGTACGCTACCGACTGCGCTACCGAGGCTCCGGAAGTGCACCGCGTTTAACGAGGATATAGAAATACATGACTAGGTGAGCTGTTGCCGTGATGACTGAAATACAGTTGAAATGGGCGTCAACCTTTCGCCATTGAAACAACCAAGAGGATGCGTCAGGAACAAGCAAGTCAAGCAAACAACGGGATTTTACCTCTGAAGCACTGAATTAATGATTTTGACCTTTTTAACATTTAAGCTGCTGAATAAATGAAACGCAAATTTCTACTCAATACTAAAAGCCGAAACATTGCGGTTTCAAAGTTGATTTCACCGGATAGAAAATACCGTATCGGACAGTGTAGATCAAAGATCAGACTGCACGTTCAGTGCAGTCTGATCTTGATCTACATTGTCTGCAAAAGGTCAGTAGGTCGCGATTAGCAGCTTAAGGGTTAATTAGGAACAACAGCCTGAAATTTAGCTACTTCAAGGTTATTTCCACTAGAATATTTAACATAGTCGCAAACAGAGTGGATCAAAGATCAGACTGCACGCTATGTGCATTCTGATCTTGATCTAAACTGTCTGCATAAAAACCTAAGTAGCTTCAAGGGCTTTAAGGGTTATTTCCAGGTAACAGACTTTCCAATTAAACCTCTACCAAACAAATTCATGTTTAAACGATCCCCAATAGAGACGGCGTTTGAAAACATTGTTGGAAAAGGAGAAAATACGGGGAAGTAGCATTTTCACCTTTTCCCACAAATTTTTCTTGCTTTTTCTCAAAATATTCCATCATTTGAGCAATATTTAATTTGTCGTCTGCAAGTGCTTTCAATTTGAACCAGCTTAAAAAAAATGTCGTCTGGTAAAGTGAGTAGGTCATGTATTATCAGCGGTAAGGGTCGGTATGAGTAAACATGGCGCACTTCAATTTTTGGTCAGGTGGGAAAATTGCACCTGTTGCAGCCGGCTAATATCATCCATAATATTTCATCGCCATTGTGTCACTGTCGTCCTCCCCATACTCCGGTATAAATAGTCACTCAGCCCCTTTACCGAACGATCCCGGAATTTTGTATAAAAATACGGAGAAAATATACTTATCAAAGCTATGTGGGAAAAGTAGAAAATGCTGGTTATGAACAATTTCTGTTTTTCCAGCAATGTTTTTCTAACTATCGAAGTAAAATATCATCAGTTCAGTCACGTTTGATTTGTCGTCTGCTAACGCTCTCAATTTGGACGTGTGCAAAATTTTATTGTCTGGTGAGAGGTAAAAATTCATTTACTATACACGAGTTCACATTTTTACCGTTTGACTATCAAATGAACGATTTAGGATTCTAATTTCCATAAGCCGTTCTAATCCATTACTTCATGTTGCAGTCTTTTGTCTGTTTTGATGTATTAACGTCTGTGATTTAGAAAAAAAAAAGGGGGGGGGGGGGGCGGGGGAGCGTTTAGTAAGATAATATGGTACAGTGTACTAATGAAAACGATGTGGTAAATGAAGAAAATGCTCAACACGTAAAATATTCCATTTTTTTAAACATTGTTTTAAGTCCATATCACACGACAAAAGTTTAGACTGGTCTGAAATATAAACATTTGCAGACGGCATAGAAATGCAGCAAAGTAATGGAATGTGTCTATACAAGGTTAGAAAACATTGTGGGAAAAGGAGAAAATGCTGGTTACCAGCATTTTCTCCTTTTCCCACCATGTTTTCAAAGCCTTTCTTTCTCAGGCTCGTTAAAAACTCTGGGTTGGGTTGTTAAGGGTTAAAGACACCGGCTTTTTTATGACGATGTACTTTGTACAAGTCGATCAATAAAATGGTCTGTCTGTCTGTCTGTCATTTTGCTTACTATGTACTAGACAACAATTTTTAGACTTGTACAAGCTGAAAGCATTTGCCATCGACGACATAAATTGGGAACGAATGTTTGAACCTATTTTTTGAAAACGGTAGATACGCTGTTGGAAATGAAGAAAAGCTGGTATTCAGCATTTCTCCATTTCCCACGTCGTTTTCAAAATCATTTTCAAAAGCTTAATGAAACTAGAAAGACCTTGACAAAATTCTTTTAATTATTTAAGTTGGCGCGTTTTACTCGTCTTTCAAATTTGCCACGCGTACGACCCTGACACCTGAGGCATGAGCATATCGATTGGCCAGTGTTACACACATAACCACGCCCCCTTGTTTGAATCAAGTTGGGGTGATTGACAGGCATCAAATGAAGTAATAAGTACCTGACACACGACATTCCCATGGAGTATCTTCTTTTAATTGTTATATGTATAAAGTGTTGTTTTAGTGCTTAAAGAATTTAAAATATTGACGTGTACTGTATCTGTACAAGGGTTTTTATAAATTCTGGTATTTGGAAACTGTTGGAGTGTTAAGTTGCTTTTTGGATATTATTTAAACGAGGTTGGTTATACTTTATACTGCAAGTTTTTTTCTTAAACAGTAATTTGAAATGTACGTTGATGAATTTAACCCATTTTTGCATTGCATGGTGTTTCCTTTATGTATTAATGCGCATCGACATCTCGGAGGATTGAAAGAAAAATTTTACGTTTTAGAAGTCTATGTAGTATTAGATAACTGGCCTATGGACATATCGCTTAAAATTAACATTTTCTCCTTTTGTCATAACAGTTTTTCGGTTCTCTTTGCATCAAAACTGTTACTGTATATTTTGAACTTTTTTTTCTTAACTGGCTTTCATTCTTTTAAAGAAAGACACATGACAACCATTGACATGCGTATATTGATAACTAAATGATATACATGTACATGTAACCCCAAACTTCGTATTATCTCCTTTACCAAAACCTTCCATAGTTTTTAAAGGCACTTAGAAAAAAGCTTTTGAAACATTGTAGAAAAAGGAGAAAATGCTGGTTATCCGCATTTTCTACTTTTCCCACAATGTTTTCTACCCTTAAAATTCCATCATTTTAAGCACATTAAATTTGTCGTCTGCTATTGATTTAAATTCTGACAAGTCTAAAAATTTGTCGTCTGGGAACGGGTTTAATCATTTCATATCATGATGTGTTCAGAATGTTCTGTCCCACAGGAAGCTCCTCGTTTCGTAAACACCAATGAAAAATCGTATTGTCTGCAAATGGAGAATAAATTATGTGGTTATAAGCCTTGAATGTAAATAAAAAGCAGACCTGTTTAAATTCCGAAATGAGGAAAAAAACAAACAACTTTGCCTTGTTATCAGAAAGAATTATCAGTTCACGTTTGAACTTTGCCTTATTTAGCGCTCGGAATTCCGTAAAAGATACCAAAAGCGGATGTCACTGTCCATAGTTATCTCCCTTTGACCGGATCTAACAAGAACTTTCAAGGACAGCTTTAAATTATTTGGCCATTCGCGACCATAGATGATTTTTTTGTGGAGAGTGTAAGGCAAGACCAGTCTACACAAACATGCAGTCTGATCTTGCTGTACACTCTAGGCTGCTCTGTCCGTACTTTGGGCCATATAAATTGTTATTCAGCGCAATTAAGCTGAACGAAATCTATTTGTGTAATCGTCACTGGTTTAAACTCTTTACCGAACGACAAAAATGTAGACTGGTCCAAATTGAAAGCATTTGCAGACGACAAATGAAATGTGAATCAAATGATGTAAATTGTCTTAGATAGGGTAGAAAACATTGTGGGGAAAGGAGAAAATGCTGGTTACCAGCATTTTCTCCTTTTCCTACAATGTTTTCAAAAGGCTTCTTCCTCAGGGTCGTTAAAACTCGGGATTGTGTGGTAAAGGGTTAAACTCAGTAGTAGTAGAATCCATGCAGGTTCCGTAAAACCTCCCGAGTCTTTTTTTTTTTTTTTGAAAACGCTGTTAACTCCATTTGTAATAGCCAAGCCCCGTAGCTCAGTCGGTAGCGTACAGGACTTGAGAACAGGAAGTCGCTGGTTCGATCCCCGAGCTTGGCCAATTTCTTTCCGAGGATTGATGATAGTCATTGCGACAGGATTCATTCCTATCTCACCGCTGACCATTGTTTCGACGATGGTTATGTGGGAAAGCAGCCACAGGCCTGTGAAGAATATTGTGCGGAGTACTGGTAAAAGAAACTCCAGGAAAGCATGGATAGGTGCACTGGCCGATATAACTGAAATAATGTTGAAAACGGCGTTAAACACCATACAATCAATCAATCAATCAATCAATCCATTTGTAATAATGTTTTGTCTGGTTTTCATGTTGTAAAGATAGATTCAAAGCGATTCTCCCTATTGTGCAAGGATGTATTTCTTTCGACAAAATGTACGATGGATAGATAGATTAGTGGATCGATTAATGGTTCTTTGAGTGAATGGTGAATCGACTAACTGATTGATAAAATCATAAATTTGCGTATAGTCGAGTTTTGTTATTCCTTTTCAAATAGGCTGCTAAGTACGAATTACAAATGTACATGAGTCAAAGATACCGCACTGCACAACACGTTCAGTCGAAAATAAACAGGTGCAAATGAAGACAGCAGATATTGGCTTATCAGCTACCTTATCGATTTACTATTTAACGTGATACAATGTACATTGTTCATAATTATGTAACCAATTAACGCGTTTAAATCCGACAGACAACTTTAAATTCAGCTTGCAGTAGACCGTCTATGACGATATGACGATTCTTTAAACCCCCCCCACATCCTCCCCACAATTTACCACCAAACCATCCCGAGTGCTAACGACGCTAAGGACGAAGATTTTCGAAAACATCTTGGGGAAAAAAAAGAAAATGCTGGAAATGAAATTAATCCTTGAAGGTAGTTAACGGCATTTTCTCATTTTTTCTACATTTTTTATTTCAACAGTCTTCTGCCCCAGGGTCTATCTAGATGCGGTGCGGTTTCGGAAAGCGATTCAAAGAGTGCAATATGCCTGGTGCCTATCAGCAACGGTGTGACGCCGCTGACACCAAGCCATTGTTGTAACTGATGGTGCAGTAATATGTAATGCTCAACTGTAAATACTTGTAGATGGACACCTGTTGGGATTGTCTGTCAATACAACATAACGATAGCACTTAACGCTTAGGCAAAGCGAGAGTCGATTACCTTTTGTGGATGGTGTAGATCACAGATAAGGCTGCACAAAACGCACAGTCTGATCTTTTATCTACATTATTCGCTACGGTAAGATAAATCAAGCGAACTTACGTTGAAATCTCATCATTTGGGCCTTGATATTGGCTTAGAATGTTTATTTAACTTGAAGCAGCTTAGGTTTAATAGCGAAAGTACGCGTCTCGGTACAGTAGTCAGTGGACCGCTGCTCTTACAATGTCAGTACACCATTATCTAGACACTGTAACAAGTGATAGATAGATCTATCTATACGTTTCTTTGAAAGGCATTTAACATTAATTTCAAGGTACATTAGCGCCCTGTTTTTAAAACGGATACAATTCGCATAGAACAGTACGTCCAATGCCTATCAGAAAAGGTGTGGTGGCGCTGACACCAAGCCATTGTTACCACTGATGATGTACTAATTTATATTGCAACTGTAAATTGGACACCTGCTCGGATTGTTTGTAAACGATGAAAACGATAGCACAGAACCCTTCGGCCTCAAAGCGAGGGTCAGTGAGCTCTTGCAAAGAGTATATATTAAGATCAGGCTGACAGAATGCATAGGTTAGTGCACTGATCGACGTGATATTACTGAATTATTGTTGAAAACGGCGATTAACTCCGAACAAACAAATCTGTTCGAATGATATTATAAGGGCTATAATCCTTCTAAGCTCCTTTCATATGTTTAAGTTGCCTTTGCGGACACTGTAGATCAAGATCAGACTGCACTGCACGTGCAGTCTGATCTTTGATCTACATTGTCCGCTTTATCGAGGCATTCTGGACAAGATCAACTTTGGAATTGTAATTATTTGCGTCTTATGTCTACACTGAAAATGTCTGTTAGGTGTATTCAGTGCGGTAAGGGTTCAGGCGACTTCTCGCTTATATAAAGCGCTTCCGAGGCCAAGACACTGCATTCCTGAGCCTAAGGACACAGCGTCCACGTGACCAGCAAGACGAGTCCAACCAGCGCAACCGCCGTGGTTCGAATCCGAAACCTCTGACACAAAAACCCGAAGCATTAATTCACTCCTTGCTAAATAACTGAAATCGACTGTTCGACGACTTGAGAACAGTTTCAGTTCAAGTACAGACAACTTGTCGCTCATCGTTCGGAATGAAGAAGCAGATGGTGTAGTTACAAGATCAGACTGCACGTCCTGTGCAGTCTGATCTTGATCTACGCCATGGGCAACAGGTATTGAATTTGCTAAATGCACTGAAAGAGTCAAGAAAGTATAACAAAACATCTTTTGCAAAGTAAGGCGACTTCTGTGCGTGTCTATCAGAACAACAGGTGGATAGCCATATGTCAAATCATGTGATACCGTCAGTGGACGAAAACTCCCGCCAAATTTTTCAGCTCTTACAAGTCGCTGTTTAATTGACTCCTTTGGTGAACGTAAACTCTTTACCAAACGACAAAATTTTGGACTCTAGCAAATTCATAGAAGTAGCAGACGACAAATTAAATGTTGTTAAAATAACGATTTCTCTCTTTGGTAGGATAGAAAATATTGTGGGAAAAGGAGAAAATGCTGGTTTCTAGCATTTTTCTCCTTTTACTACAATGTTTTTCAAAAGCCCTCTCTTTCAGGGTCGTTAACAGTTGGACTTATGAGGGTTATGGTTAACTCTTTCCGCATCAAATATATGAGCCATGCTCTGTGAAAAGGGGGCTTCATGCATCTGCGGAAAATATCGATCCAGGTCAGCCTGTGCGGAGAGTTCGCACAGGCTGGCCTGGGCCGAAACTTTTCGCTATTAGTCAATTTTCTGTATGTCCAAGAGCCAGTCTGCCTCATGATTAAGTCGGTTGTTTAACTCTTTACCACACAGTCCCGACTTTTAACGACCCTGTGAAAGAAGCCTTTTGAAAACATTGTGGGAAAAGGAGAAAATGCTGGTAACCAGCATTTTCTCCTTTTCCCTCAATGTTTTCTACCCTTCCCAAAACAAATTTCAACTTTTCAGTCACATTTACTTTGTCGTCTGCAAATGCTCTCAATTTGGAGCAGTCTAAAATTCTGTCCTTTGGTAAAGAGTTAACCCTTTCCCAAACTAGCCCTGGTTTTCACGTGTCTGCAGTACAAGTCTTTTGAAAACACTGTGGGAAATGGAGAAATTGCTCGTAACGAGCAATTTCTCCTTTTCACACAGTGTTTTCTACCCTTTTGGAGAACTTTCTGTCATTTTCATCAAATTTAAAATTGTCGTCTGCAAACTCTTTCAAATTTGGACCAGTCTAAATTTTATCGTTTGGAAAAGGGTTTAAAAAAAAAGTGGCAGTTATGGATCCATTATTATGTGATGTCTTGCTCGGTATCATACATCACGGAGATGCATTAAGCCCCCTTTTTGTCAGAGCATGGCTCATACAATAAACTCGACCTGTTTTAACGGCTGAGGATGCATGACAGATTTGACCTAAAAACGCGGACGGTATACATAGAAGATCAGACTGCACGTTCTGTGCAGTCTGATCTTCTGTGTATACCGTCCGCATGAGCCCCTGTTCTTGCATATGGCGCTGAAGCGGTTAAAGAGGGGCGGTAGTTTACGAATCTTTTGTGCATCTACCATCCATAACCTGGAGAATCACTGGACCATGCTATCGTATGTACGTAGACAAAGCGCGGGAGTTCACCTTGTCTTAACTCTTTACCAAACGACAAAATTTTAGACTGGTCCAAATTCAAAGCATTTGCAGACGACAATTTGAATCTAGCTCTAATGATGATTTCTGTCTTGGATAGGGTAGAAAACATTGTGGAAAAAGGAGAAAATGCTGGTGACCAGCATTTTCTCCTTTTCCTACAATGTTTTCTAAAGCCTTCCTCAGGATCGTTAAAACTGGGGATTGTGTGGTAAAGGGTTAAACCGTAACCTTGCGACAGACGACTCTATAGCGTGCGCGTAAAATGTGGATGAATTAAGGTTTATATTAAATTGGTAAAGAAGGGAAAACAGCGTAGCAGAAGGAAAAATTCCTTGCTACGATTAAAAACATGATAAAAAGTAAAACCGGAGGACACACAAAATGACATTCAAAAAAAGTCGTCTGTGCGGGCAGTGAGTTAATTCTTCATCAAGCGATAAAATTTTAGATTCATCAAAATTGAAGGAACAGCAGACGACAAAATCGTTGACTGTAAAATGATATGATTTGTTTCTGAAAGGGTAGAAAACCGTGAGGGTAAAAGGAGAAAATACTTGTATAGCTTTTTTTTTTTTGTTAAGTTGGAAATAAGCTCCATGGTGCAATGTCCCGAAATATTTAACCCTTCCCAAACGACAAATTTTGGACTGGTCTAAATTCAAAGAGTTTGCAGACGACAATTTTAAATTTGATGAAAATGGTAGGAAGTTCTCAAAAAGGGTAGAAAACACTGTGGGAAAAGGAGAAATTGCTCGTTACGAGCAATTTCTCCTTTTCCCACAGTGTTTTCAAAAGACTTGTACTGCAGACACGTGAAAACCAGGGCTTGTTTGGGAAAGGGTTGATAAAGTAACGGACAGTCAGGATCCAAGATAAGAACGCACACCCTGAAGTGTCTGGTCTGTATCTACTCCGTGTGAATTTTGCATTTTTAACGCTAGGACTGGATAAAACCCTGTCCCAAATATCGAATTTGGGCTTCACTACTTCAACAGTGAATGAATGAAATTGGGCACTGAATAGAAATGAATAAGACAAAAAATCTTCGAAACATTTGTTAGTCAGAATATGAGACAGGCCAAAATATACTATAGAAAAGAAACACGTTCTGTACAGTCTGATCTTGATCTATACTGCCCGAGAAGAGCAGCATAAGTTGTGTACGGAGCGTAAAGGGAAAACCCTTCCCTACAGGTAAGAGCCTGTTAGACTATAGTGCAGAATGCAGCTTGGAACATTTTTTTCACCATCTGGAATTAAAGTTGACCTGAATTTGAATTAAAACATTGTGGCAAAAGGAGAAATTGCTCGATATGAGCAATTTCTCCTCTTACCACAATGTTTTCTAAAGTCATCCCCTGCAAGACGAAAAAGTCGTCTGCCAATGAGAAATGAGTTAAAACCACTCGACCTCAATTTCGGCACACGACCAGGTGTAGTAAGACGGTTCGTTGCTCTGGAGCCACGCGACATCTCGCCCCATATATGGAAGAAGTTAATTTGAATATGAAAACGAGATCAGAGAGAGGCAGGTGCTTTTACATAAAGGCAGCTGAGGGTACAAAGAATAATTTTATGGGCCCCCTCATTCATTTTAACTATTCAAGGTTTCACCGCAGAGGGCACGCGCCTTCACATAAAGTGAAATAAACATCAGGTTCGTGTGCTTTGGGAACATTATTCATAACCTGTTACATCATCTTGCGTGAAACAGGTACACCCATGAGGAGAAAAGACAATCGAAATAGAAATCTTTTCATTTTTTTTATGATTTACCCCAAGTTCTTTTTTTTTTTAAATTACTTGTCCTGCTCAATATTGACTCTTTCCCTAGTTCATAGACTTTTGTAACTTGAAAATTTATCTGAAGCATAGAAGGTCAACAATTGGAATTGTAATAGGGTTTATAAAAAAATTTAAGAAACAAAAGTACCGGAAGACAAAAATACCCAGAGTATGAGATTTAACTTAGCACAACAGTTTCGTAAAGTCAAATACTGCAAGAAACAGTTAAAGCATGTTCATTATATCGTTGGAAAAGGGTCAAGTTTCAAAACAGACGAAAATGTTCATTCATCCGTCATACATTGAAACCTTTAATGTGACAGATGTGTTGTCTGGGATACTCGATTCGTCAATTCAGAAAAAAAACACAAATGCGAATTGACCAACTGGACCGAAGTTATTACCTGCCCACTAGACTGACCGAGCAAGTTATTGAAGTAGAAATCCAATAAAAAGAACTGTAATATATTCACTAACAATAATATCATTTCTAATTCTAAATTCCTGGACTAGCTAACTCAGATTGCTAGTCTAGAGGTTAGAATTAGGCTGCAATTTTGAATGATTTAGCTCTCTGAAGCCCTGACGGCTTCATCTGCTGAATTTATCGTTCATCAGCTACCAATTTTCATAGTAAAGCAAAACAAGAAAATCAAACAGTGTTAATACATATGAGATGCTAAATGTTCTCCGTCTTACATGGATTAAATTAACTTACACTTTCAAAGCCACAGACATTACAACAAGGCTTAAAAAAAAAAAACTGGCCCCAACTCCTCTGCATAATTTCTTGAATCCGACCGAGTTTTCCTTCCCACCAGCGTCAAGACAAAATGTTATTTAACATGCTTTACATTGGCAGCAAACGCACGAGGACACGAGAGCGCGCGTGCCACCGCTACTCTTATCTATAATATAATAATGTGCTAGAGATAGTTCAACACAATTCTGAACTTTTTCACCACTTCTAAACTGGTGTGTGTATAGTCGTGCGCCATTTATCTTTCATCTAATCTTTTTGGCTAGCAAAGTTTAAATAAAGTTCGCTAGGATGCATTGCAATGATTTTTTTTTAATCAATTATGTTGGGTTAAACTGACTAACCATGTAAAATGGTAAACACATGGAAATCAGAAATACCTGCATCGAGTATAGTACTATTTTTACGATAAAGTATAATTCTCTCTGTTACAGAGTGTCAATCAATGCGGTAGGCGGAGCTTACGCGAGATCGAGGCTGTGGAGTAAGGCCAATATCAGAATAATACTGTACCGGTGCCAATAGCTTGGAAAACAGACAAAATGAAGTTACGAAAATCAGCCAGGATAATAATTCTAGGAACTTTACACATTCTAATTTTGTTACCAAAGGTGAGTGAAATATTTTTCTTTACTGTGGACAATTTTTATTTTTATGTTGATAACGTATATAGTGAATGGTAAAATCAGGATTATTTCCAACATTTAGAGAGGAAAAGACCCTCAAATCGACAGAGAAAAATTATGGTAAAGTTTAGTTTAATTGAAGTTCTGCAGGTCTTTTTACCTTACTTTTTTCATATCTCGGTTTACCAACTTGTACATCGAAAATCTTTTGCAATCATTAATGAAGTGAATATATTACAAATGTCTCCGGTTTTAACATTTGATTTCTTACGTCGTTACCATTACTTGTAGCTTGTAACATTTTCTATGGGAGCTGAATGGTCCCAAGCATAACACATAGTTCATCCTTACCTAGTTTTCAGAAATACTGGAAAACATGAACTAACCCGCTGTTTGCTCTGCAACATGTTATGCAACTTCCATATCTTATGCAAGAGTAGTATAGCAATGTATACATATGTAATATGTACAATATAGATGCTATAAACAGATTTATATGTTTGTAATTTGTATGTTCTTTTATTTCTACAGGTTATTTGCTCAGGTGTATTTGAATTAAGACTTGCATCGTTTAGAAACGATCGTGGTTTAGACTACGAAGGGAATTGTTGTAATGGAGTTAAAGACAGCACGAACCCGAGTGTGGGTCCAGTGTGCACAGAGGAGTGCCATACGTTTTTCACAATTTGTTTAACGACATATCGGCGACAGATTCCCATGGATTTAACTAAGGATAAATGTGTGTTTGGATATGTGACGACGAGTGTGTTAGGTCGAAATAGTTTGGATTTTGAGAATTATGATGGATTAACATACCCAGTGAATTTTCACTTTAACGTATCATGGAAAGTGAGTATCCCCTATTGTTTTTATCGCATATCATCTTTTTACGGTCTTGCAGAGATCAAGATCTTGTTTTTCACTAATCAAGTGATAAGTCTATATTCTTTGTACTCATTGAAACTGTCTCATCGAAACAATTTAGAAGAACACGGTATTACCTCAGTCCTAAGTTTTAATGAAGGATACAGGTATGGAAGATTAGTTGAGCAGTTTCTCCGGTTCAAAGTGGAGCTGCGTCCCCGCATTTTCAGAAATTAAGAAAAAAAAATTGCATCATCAAAAAATCGATCATCGTTTATTTGCCTTACAAGCATTTTATGGAATGGGGGAAAAAGCTCTGACAGCATTCTGTATGATTTAATTTGTCAAGATAACAAATGACAGCTTTGATTTGGCTCCATATTGACCTTCCTTCGTTTTTCTGAGCTAAGCTTTAACCTTAGGCTGCTCAGAGCGACTCAAGAACCTTTTGCGGACAGTGTAGATCAAAATCAGACTGCACAGAACGTGCAGTCTGATCTTTGATCTACACTGTTCGATAAGGAGATATCTTTCACCGAAAATTAACTTTGCAATAGCAACTCTTGGGTTTTTACTGTAGGTTTGAATGTTTCATTTCGCTTATTGAGCAGGAATATTGGATACGGTGTTAACAGCAATGAAGTTGACGGCACGTCAAAAGTAAAAAACAAATTTTTTATGAATCTACTAAAATGCTTTCAAAAAGACCCAACAGGTCTTTTTCTGGCACTGTATGGTCCAGATGACGTAAAGAACCTGTTGTGCTTGTCTGTCATACTACGCGATCTGTACCCGCTTAGAACCGGGTCATTAATCTGTCAATGAGAAGAAGGGATAATCCTTCAAGTCATATTTTTCTCCTTGTTCATACAGAAAGATGTATTGATTTGAACCGAGATTCTGGCGTTATTTTTTGAAACAGCTTGCGCCTCGGTACAAACCGCGCTATTCACCCTGACGATATTAAAGGGGGAAGGCAAGGCTTGTTTATACTCGGTGACTTCTTTACCTCGAACTTGTTGTTTTGATTTGTGTAGAGCTTGAGCTGTCAGCTACCTCGTTTACCTGGCTTCTTAATATGACACGAAAGTGTATTTACGTGTTCTTGAAAATGCGTGCAGTTCTAGGCGGATATAGGTACTAGGGATTCATTTACCTTCTTGCAGAACAACACAATTTTGGACTTGTCCAAATCCAAAACATTTGTAGACGACAAAGTAAATGTGATTCAACTCGTGTTGTTTGCTTTGGAAAAGGTAGAAATAATTGCTGGAAAAGGAGTAAATGCTGGTTACCTGCATTTTCTCTCCTCTTCCATCAATATTTTATAGGCCCTCTTCCTAGGGGTCGTTAAAACTGGGATTGTTTGTGAAAAGTGTACCCGTGCCAACTTGGACATACGTTAACTTAAAAACACAATCTTGCTGAGCATATTTTTTTCTTGTCTTCCTATGTTTTCTAAACGTGGTATGCAACAAGACGAAAAAGCTTGCCTACAGATAGGATTTGTTGCGTCCCAATATGCCTCTGCGGACGGAGTTAAACAAAATCAGCGTACTGAACATGGCACGCCCTTTCCTAAAGCTACAACCTCTGTTTGGTATGAAATTAACAGAAGATGTTGTCACACTTGGATCTATACCCGAGACAACTCTCAACCTTCAGATTACAATATTTTTTTTTAAATGAAAATTTGGATTTTTAATTTGAATGTTTTCCAAGAAGACTTCGAGGTCATGATCCTGTGTATACGCCGTCATCTCTTGCTTATACGTCGTGCAAAAACTTCTGATATCTCTGTTACTTACTACTTAACCCTTTACCACACAATCCCGACTTTTGATGAACCTGAGGAAAACATTGTAGAAAAAGGAGAAAATGCTGTTAACCAGCATTTTCTCCTTTCCCCACAATGTTTTCTACCCTTCCCAAAACAAATTGAAATTTTAAAGTCACTTTTATTTTGTCGTCTGCAAATGATTTGAATTTCAACCAGGCTATAAAGTTGTCGTTCGGTAGAGTTAAGACATTTACCTCAGAAAGACGGTTACCTGAGACTTAGGCTAGGTGTTGACTATCAAAAGAGGAACCCATAACAGAAGAGCATATAACCCTCAGAATACTTTTGACACAGTTATGCCCTTTTTTGACTCTTAAGTTCGTATTGAAAAAAGTAACCTCAGCCGAACCTTTTGCACCTGTACACGGTGTTCAAGTTTTTAAAGGCAAGCCTGTGAACCCTCCCATTTAGTTGCGGTTCTTCTCTTCATAGTTTTTTTCACCAGTGTCAAGCGTAAAAGTTAAAATAAGTTGAAAGCCATAGTAGAATAGAATAGAACTAGTGACGTGTTTATATCATTTGCACAGATAAGCAGGTTGGTTAGTGGTTGGGTATGCAAAGAGTAACGTCTTTTTAGCTTCCACTTGACCCTTCACCGAATCATCAAGAGTTTAACGACCGAGAGGAAGAAGGCTTATAATGAAAACATTGTGGGAAAATGAGAAAATGCTGGAAACCAGCATTTTCTCATTTTCCCACAATGTTTTCTACCCTGGCAAGGACAAATTCCATCATTTAAGCCACATGTTATTTTGCTTCTGCAAAGGCTTTCAATTTGGTCACGTCTAAGACAATTCGGACAAGACCAAGAATAATAGGAAGATCTAGATATGTATAATATACGAGAACTTGTAAATTTTTTGTTAAAAAATACTATTTTTTTCCAGGGGACATTTTCTATCATTATTGAAAGCTGGCACGATGTCACTCTTGAAGGCCCAAAGACAGGTAAAGTAATTTATTTCTATCTCGACTCAATTACGTTAGCAGAAACAAACATGCCACGTTCTTTTTCTTTTCTTGCATATTTACCTGTACTTTTTTCGTGGTTTTCGGAAACTCGTTTTCATTTTGATGTGGGTGCATTTGAACTTTTATTTATGTAAGGAGAAACAAATAAGTGTACACCAGGTTTCTGCTGACGTAATTTCCTTGTTTTCTGAAACTGTAAAACTGTTCTCTTATAAGCATGGGTGCATTTGGTTTTGGTATGTATCTTCTCAAAATACGGGGTAAATGACGTCCATTTTTGTTAATCGTTGAGAACACAAAATTTTGTTCACTTATTTTTTGAATTTGGTTTTCTTTGACCCATTACCACAGAGCGAGCCCGAGAAAGAAAACCTTTGAAAGCATTGTGGGAAAAGGAGAAAATGCTGGTCACCAGCATTTTCTCCTTTTCCCACAATGCTTTCTAAACCTTTCAAAGTCAATACAATTATTTGAGTCGTATTGAATTTGTCGTCTGCAATTGCTTTGAATTTTGATAAGTCTAAAATTTTGTCGTCTGGTAAAGAGGAACATGTGAGTACTTTTGTTTATGATATTAAACAGTAATCGACGAAGTCTTGTGTAGAAGAATATTGTTCTGCTGTGTGCAATAGTGAAGGCTTTTTTTTTGTGTCTGGATTTACATATAGTGCAAAGTGCTAAGTGCCCGATTTCCGCTCGTGTCAAATAGTGCATCTCGGTTATTTACAGTGAATCATAAAACCGGAAGAATGGACCATGGAATTTCTGTCTGACATTTCAGCTATTTGTGTTACTTAGCCACCCCGCATGGGAGGGCAACGTGCCACATTTAAAAAAGTGGATGTATTCCAAAGTAACCGTAAAATAAACAGAAGTGCATGACGCGGAGACTGGACGTCAGTTTCAATTAACCCAATGGGATGAGCTTATGGATTTATGAACTCTCTTCCGGTGAAACTAAATGCCACAAGGATTCTAAATTGACAGAAAGGATTTAAAAGGATGCAGAATGAAACAAAAGTGATCTACAGTAACCGACAAGGAATTTAAATGTGAATGGGGCATAATGGACCCACAGTATATTCTCGCTGGCAGGAGGGGCAGGGGGTGGGGGCGTGTAAATCATTGCCTCGGTCTGAAACAAATTTACAGCAGACGAGTTTGAAAGCATCATAATCAGCATGAATTAAGTTTCCATAACTGGTCACATATGAATCATACAGGTCAAAGGAGAAATGCTTGTTGCGAGCAATTTTTCCTTGTGCCACGGTGTTTTCAGAAAGCGTAAAAGTCGTCTAGAGGAGGTAATGAATGCACTCTTTCAGCACCAGATTTATGAGCCATGCTCTGGCAAAGGGGGTTTAATGCATCTCTGTGATACGTCATACCCAGCAAGTCATCATATGATAGTGGATCCATAAAATCCATTTTGTTTAACCCTTTCCCAAACGACAAATTTTGGACTGGTCCAAATTGAAAGATTTTGCAGATGACAATTTTAAATTTGATGAAAATGGCAGAAAGTTATCAAAAAAGGGTAGAAAACACCATGGGAAAAGGAGAAATTGCTCGTTACGACCACAGTGTTTTCAAAAGACTTGTACTGTAGACACGTGAAAACCAGGGCTTCTTTGGGAAAGGGTTAACAACTGACTGAATCACAAGGTAGAATGGTCCTTGGACATGCATAAAAATTTTAAGATAGCAAAAAGTGTCGGCTCATGTCAGCTTGCGCGGACTGCGCAGGCTGACATGGGTCGATACTTTTTGCAGATGCATTAAACCCCCTTTTTACAGATCCATGGAAACTCAGACAGATTTCTATCTCATAGACTTGGGAAAAAAAAAAAAAAAAACGAGCGGACGTTATGGATCAAAGATCAGACTGCACGTTATGTGTAGTCTGATCTTGATCTATGTCGACCGTAAAAGGCCCATCTTCTTGCCAGTGGCGTTGTAAGGTTTAATCTACATGTATGAGCATGGTAATTGGCACATGATATAAGTGCAAGTACGTGTCAACTGTCTAAAAATCATGTTGGAACCACAGAAAGAAATCCAAAATGCATGTTGTTTCGAATGTGCCAGCTCAAAGACAAATCCCATTGTTTTCGCCACATTTAATTTGTCGTCTGCAGAAGCCTACAATTTTGACGAAATCTAAAATATTGTCGTCTGGGAAAGTTTTAACCACTTTGACTGCTCTATAAATGAAATGGATATTTCAATTTGAACCATGCTTTGTGAAAAGTAGGTTTAATGCATCTGCGAAACGTATCGACCCAGGTCAGCCTGCGCGGAATGCGCAGGCTGACCTGGGCCGAAACTTTTCGCTATTGGTCAATTTTCTGTATGTCAAAGGACCAGCGTACCTCATGATTCAGTCGGTTGTCAGACAAAATGGATTTTATAGATCCATAATTATGTAATGACTTGCTTGGTATTCTGGATCACGGGGATGCATTAGCTACCTTTTGCCAGAGCACGCCTCATTTATATTTTCCAAGTCTGCAGTAATGTGTCCAAAAATGTTGCTTTTCTGAGGCCGTTTACCGGATAATACCAGTGCCTCGCCAGGCAGCGGACACTGTAGGTCCAAGATCAGGCAGAACGTTCTTTGCAGTCTCATCTCGATCTCCACTGTCCGCAAGAGCCACAGAATTTGTCCTTAGTAAAGGGTTAAGCGGCCACAAATGCACCCATGTTTACATTTTCTCGTTGTTGTCGCGCATTGTATTATGGGACGCAACAACTACAGTAATCCCAGCAAATATGCGCCTTTTTTTGTTATCCCAGTTTAAACAGATTGCAAAAGGGAACTGCAGATATTATATAATATATTGAATGAAAGTGCATATTAGTCACTGTGGCATATGCGTCGGCTTCTGTCGCTCTTGTATAGATCAAAGTTTTATATTGCTTGTTTTTGAGTATTCATGGGTTTAACTCCGTTTTCAACTCTATACGATGGTGACAGTTATGACAATTATATGACGGTGGCCAGTGCACCTAACTATGCGTCCCTGGAGTTTCTGTTTTCAGTTCTCGAATTATTCATTTTATAATATACTTTTTAATCTTAATTCTCATGGGATTTAACTCTTTACCGCACAGTGACGAGTTTTAACGCCTCTGGGAAGTTGACATTTGAAAACATCGTGGGAAAAGGAGAAAATGCTGGTAACCAGCATTTTCTCCTTTTCCCACGATGTTTTCTCACAATTCAGAAACAAATTCAACAATTTGAGCCACATTCAGTTTGTCGTCTGCAAATGCTTTGAATTTCGGCCAGCCTAAAATTTTGTCGTTTGGTAAGGAGTTAAGCTATGAGAAAACTCGATTAGTTCATACGAGTACCTGGCATTTCTCGCCCAGCTGGGTAGCTCATTTGTTAGCGTATCTGACTCGTGACCTGGTGGTTGCAGGTTCTCAACCTGGTTGCGGCATTTTTTTCCGGCTATTTTTCACCTCTCACCTCTAATGCATCTGAGAAAAGCAGTCATTTGCATGAAAAAAAAGAGTTGTGTCATTACTGGTATGAGAAAGCCAGAAAGCACATGCGTAGATGCACTGACCGCCATAATATCACCTAAGCTGTTACATCGGCTCTAAACTCCAAAACAAACATACAAACAAGAAACCCCTTTTGCCTGAGCATGGATCCTATCTTGTTTTTATAGATTTACCTGGCCTTTGTATGTTCTGCCTCCCTGAACGGGACAACAAAGGGGGTAATGTAAAAGGGAGACGAGAGTATTTTTGTGTGTTTGTAATTATATTCACCAGTACCTGGCTCGCGCCATCTGCCGTTTTTAACCCCAAAGTGCGTCCCCATTGCAATTTCTGGTGCGTTAATCATTAGCCTTGCTAAGCGCGACTCCAGGACCTTTTGCGGACTGTGTAGAACAAGATCAGACTGCACATAACGTGTAGTCTGATCTTGGATCTTCACTGTCCGAGATATTTTACGCGGAATGCGTAGGCTTACTTGGGTCAATACTTTTGGCAGATGCATTTAGCCCCCTTTTCACAGAGCATGGCATTTTGTTTCTACCCAGATTAGTTCTTTTTAATAAAAAAGGGGAAACTTACTCAGAATGGTTGAGGCCAGTACGATAAGGCGTGAAATCATTAAGCCTTGAAATAAATCAACCTTGAAACGGCCCTTGTCAAAAAGAGATATTCGACATGCCCTTCAGCGGTAGATTTTTCTTTTGCCGCAATATTTATAGAAGTGATTTTTTTGGGGGGGTTTGACGACGGAAGTACATGTAATGAGTTTAGCTGTACTTCAACCTGTTTCGACATTCATTGTCGAATCAGTGAGGTGTTTCTTTAGAAATTCCTCCGCAAAATTGTTAGTATACAACATCATTGTGATCTCTATCGATCAGCCTTTATGTTTTCATTAACGCACTACTTTTTTTCATCATGCATGTAACAGAAAATGTAAACACTCCGCTCGTT
Source organism: Tridacna gigas (assembly GCA_945859785.2). Taxonomy (NCBI): domain Eukaryota; kingdom Metazoa; phylum Mollusca; class Bivalvia; order Cardiida; family Cardiidae; genus Tridacna; species Tridacna gigas. Next base: position 7,674,277 of record OX244029.2, on the reverse strand, counting down.
AACCTTTTACCACGTCATCCCGAATTTTAACGACCCTGAGGTGGAAGACTTTAAAAAACAATGTTGGAAAAGGAGAAAATGCTGGTGACCAGCATTTTCTCCTTTTCCCACATTGTTTTTTCATCTTTTAAAATTTCCAAAAAAAAAAAAAAAAATCAGTTTTAGACACATTTAATTTGTCGTCTGCAAGTGCTTTGGATTTGGACTAGTTCAAAATTTGAAAAACCTAAAGATCTTTTCGCAAAAAAAAAAAAAAATCCCACCGTATCGGACAATGTAGATCCAAGATCAGACTGCACGTTCTTTGCAAACTGATCTTGATCTACATTGTCCGCAAAAGCGCATAGAGACCCGCCTCTGCAGCCTGCAAGGATAGAAACCGCCATATGCTCTTTACACCGGATGGGTTAATTATGTTTTGTTAAAAAGCCACGCAGGTTTTATGCGAATTATCATCTTTATATTGTCTTCAACAGATTAACCTCTTTTGCTGTTTAATACCGTGTCTGCCTTTGTTGGCATATAGTGTAACAATTTTTTTTTATGATTTTTCGTTCTAGAACTTATCTTCTGCGAGTAACAGGTGAGAATCCCAGAATTTTTTCACGCGATGGATAGTCCTTTAGCAAAAAATTCTTATGTTTTCACGATTCAGAGGAAGGAGGCATTTGAAAACAATGTGTGAAAAAGATGAAAATGCTTGTAACGTGCATTATTTTCCTTTTCCAGTTACTAAGAATTTCTCCTTTACCAACAATGCTTTAAAAAGCCCACTTACTTAAGTTCGTGAAAGCACGGGATTGTTTCGTAAAGGGTTGACGAACTTTCCTAAGGTAATAAACACATTCTTTCATCAAGATTTTATATTGGAGCCATGCTCTGGCAAAAAGGGATTACATGCGTCTCCCAGATGCATTATACCAAGCAAGTCGTCACATACTAGTAATTATGGATCTATGAAATTCATGCCCGCCCGGGTAGCTTAGTGGTTAGCGTGTCTGACTCGTGACCTGATGGTTGCGAGTTCGATACCCGGTTGAGACAAACTTTCTTTCCGGCGATTTTTCGCCTCTCACCTCTGATGCATGTGAGGAAAAGTAGTCAGTGGCTTTGGATAGAAAGTTGTGTCAGTACTGGTGTGAGAAAGCCAGGAAACACATGGGTGTGTCACTGACCGCCATGATATGACCTAAGCTGTTAAAATGGCGTTAATCCTTAAGCTGCTAATCACGACCCACTGACCTTTTGCGGACATTGTAGATCAAGATCAGACTGCACAGAACGTGCAGTCTGATCTTTGCCCTTCACTGGTGAGACGTATGAGATACATGAATAAGTGAACTGTCGCCGTGGTATTTGCTAAAACACTCTTGAAAGATGTGTAATACCACAATGATCCTAATGAGCGCATTAACAGAAAGTGATACACATCTTCTAAGTAAGACATAAATATGACCTCAAATAAGCTGGAACGATGGTTCACCTCGTTCTGCCACAAACTGAGTCGATCTACTAGGAAACAAGTTAGAAGAGATAACAGATAGGCATCTTGCTGAACTGAGGGAATTTCACTGAACTTCTTGCCACTAGTATACAAAATTTTAGAATTATCCAAACAAAATCATATTGCCGATCACAAATTTAGTGTGGCTGAAATGATCTGAATGGTTTTTAAAAGGGAATAAAGCATAGTGGGGAAAGGGAGCTAATGCTCGTGACCAGCATTTTTTCCTATTTCCAAAATGTTTATTTTTCCCAGGGTCGTTGAAACTAGGGAATGTGTGGTAAAGGGTAAACATCTTACTTCTCGAGTCTTGTTGTAGACCGCTTTTGACAACATCGTGGCCAAAGGGCGAAATTGCTCAAAAGAGAAATGACTTTAGATTGTTGAAAACGAAGAACATAAAAGACTTTGCTGTCACAGTGAAAGTTACTGGTAAAAGAAACCGTAGGAAAAGATTTAAAGGTGCACAGTCCCCAATGGCCCCAGGGTATGTCACAAAAAAGAGAAATGTTGAAACGGCGCTAAGCATCAAAGAGCTAACGTTAATAAGGTCAAAATATCTTTCAGTGTAGATCCGAGATCCGATTGCAAGTCCTGCAGATTCTTAGTTTGATTTGGATCGAATGTACTTCTAGCTAAAATAGCTTGTGATGTCCTTTTTGAACCGGGAATTATTTGCAAGAGAGCTGGAATTTGTAATGTGGTCCAAATTTTTCTTGTATGAAGGCGAAAGAGCTGCTTGTCATTTTCGAAACAATGTTGAATCTCTATCGGAAACCACAAGAATGTGTCGCCTTATCTGTCCCCTTTAGCTGGGGTCACTCAGCTCTTATCAAAATCTTGCCAGAGCCTCGGAGACCTAATTGTTGTCGCATTTCACAACAGATGCACTGGTTCCATACAGTACCCTTTGTCCTGGTAGAGCTCTGTGCCTGTATTCTGTACAATTCTAAACTGAATTCATAGTCTTATTCTATATTTAGAAAGTAACCCTATCACTGATTTGAGTCATGCTCTGTGAGAAGGGGTTTAATGCATTTGCAACAAGTATCGACCCATGTCAGCCTGCGCAATCCGCGCAGGCTGACATGGGTCGAAACTTATTGCTATTTGTAAATTTTCTGCATGTCAAAGGAACAGTCCCACGACGTGATTCGGTCAGATGCTAGAGAGAATAAATTTTTATGTGCCCATAATTATGTGATGACTTGCTTGGTATAATGCATCGAAAGGATGCATTAAACCCCTTTTACCAGAGCATGGCTTATCTGGTGTAACCAACTAGAGATGGCGTTACTTTGAAATTTAGAGAAAAAAAAACTTTGAAGATAAGACCAAGACCGATTTTGAGAATGGCTGGTGAAGACGGGCCGTGTTTTGCTATTTTTGTTGATTGATACTTTAGAAGGGAAAAGAGTGTGCACAAGTTTTCTTCAATCTCAAAACCTTTAGAACCTGTGTTCAAAGCAGCCAGAAAGCGTGTTCTTGAATTTGTGACAAGATTTAAATAGGAACATTAATTTTGATGAAAACGGATTCCAGCTGTGGCTTTCGTGAGAAAGAAACACAAACAATTATTGGTATCCATTCGGTAAAAAATTGAGAAAATCAAAGGAACATATGTGTGTTCGATCTTCCCCGGCCGTATAGTTCTGTGGTTAGCGTATTTGACTCGTGACCTGGTGGTTGCGAGTTCGATACTCAGTTGAGGCAACCTTTCTTTCCGGCAAACGTTCTTTCCGGCGATTTTTCGCCTCTCGCATCTTTTACTTGTGAGAGAAGTAGTCAGTGGCTTGGAAAGAAAGTTGTGTCAAAACTGGTATGAGAAAGCCAGGACACACATGCGTAGGTGCACTGACCGCCGTGCTATGACCTTAGCTGTTAAAACAGCGTTAAACTCCAATACAAAGAAATTAGTGTTCTCGACAGTCTTTACCCATTGATTTCCCAAACACTTGAAAATTTGCAATTCTTTTTCGTTCACCTTAACTTATTGAAAACAGATGCACTGGGACAAAAACAAACCGTGATGCCACAGGTTAAAACTGTTGCATCGGCTCTTCTATTGCGTATTGCTTATCGGCCATATTAGTCCACCCCATGTTCTGGCTGGTTTTCTTGCCCTGTTTTACAGGAAATTTAAAGGTCCTGCAGTTCTAACAAGCGTGCTCAACTTTCAATTCAGCGAAGAAAGGTGAAAAAATAATCTCGATTTCACGTTTTATGGAGCGTTTAACCTTTTACCACACAATCCGTCTTTTAACGACCCTGTGAAAGAAGCCTTCTGAAAACATTGTGGGAAAAGGAGAAAATGCTGGTAACCAGCATTTTCTCCTTTTCCCACAATGTTTTCTACCCTTACAATAACCAATTTCAGTTTTTCAGTCCCATTTATTTTGTCGTCTGCAAATGCTTTCAATTTGGACGAGTCTAAAATTTTGTCGTTTGGTAGAGAGTTAAGCTGTAAGGGATGACAAAAAAGAGACGTGAAATAATTTGAATCGGGAGTCAGGTACTGCTGTTTTGTTAACCTTTATCTTGTTGAATGAAAGAAATGAAACTTTTAAACCGATAATTAAAAACCGAATTTTCCTATTTTAAAGATAATTTTTGAAAGAAAGATGTCTCCTTATCGGACAGTGTAGATCCAAGATCAGGCTGCACGTTCTGTGCAGTCTGATCTTGATCTACGCTGTCCGCAAAAGGTCAGTGAGTCGCGCTGAGCAGCTAAAGGGTTAATGCAAAAAATAGAACACGACAAAGGAGAACGTTAAAAATACCCTATTGTCAGCCACGCTATGGTTTGCTGGACGCGCGTTGTAGCTTTGACAAAAGGAATCGTATGCTCACGACCTTGGAAGAACATTGTAGGAAAATGATAAAATGCTGGCTATCAGCATTTTCTCCTTTTCTTCCAATGTTTTTCACTCCTTGAAAGGCAAGTTTCATTACTTGATTTACTTGTTTCTTTGGTCGTCGGCAAATGCTTTCAAAATCGGCCTTCAAATTTGTCGTTTGGGTTAAAGTGTTAATTCTGTATTCGACACCCGGTCTGTATTCGCGGTTATGTTACGATCAACCCAACCGTTTGTATTTTCAAGCTACAGTGTTGTCTGCTTAACTCTGTTGTCTGGTTTATCATCTTTGCGTCAATGATTCATAAATTTAGTTTTCCCACATTTTTTAACGTAGTATTCGATTTGTGATCTGGGTTCAAACGTTTTGCCAAAGTTTTTACATCAAAAGAAATTCTTTGAAGAACACGGTGGGCCCAAGCATACGAAATCATGGCCTGTGCCCCTGTTGCGCTGGTACAATAGATTTACCCTTTATCAAACGATCCCGTGTTTTAGCGACTCTTAAAGCCCTTTGAAAACAATGTGGGAAAAGGAGAAATTGCTGGTAACCAACAATTTCTCCCTTTTTTTCCCCCGACATTATTTTCTAATTTCTACCCTTTCAGAGACAAATGCAATTATTTAATTAAGCTACATTTGGATTGTCGTCTGCAAACACTTCCAGTTTGGACAAGTCTTAATTTTTGTCGTTTGGTAAAGGGTTAACGGTTCGGAATCAGAGATTTCTTCTTTATTTTCATTGTTTGAAATATGAATCGGCCGTGAGAAATAGCATGTGAGTCGATAAGAGTTGTTTTCCACCAAAAAAACTTGTTTTTGTGTGTGTATTTGTACTTTAAGGAAATATGTAAGCATCTTCTTTTTCATTGTCTTCCTTCGTGATCGTAGATTTGTCTGTCAATACAAGATGACTCCGATCGTGATCGACACTTTTCTTTAAAGCATTATAGTTAATCATTTTCCCCTTACGGGTTTCGAGTCATTACACGTACATGTATCAGTGCTGTCACCACCTTGGAAGACACGAGCAGGTTTTCCCGAACAACTGAGGTCAAGATCAGACTGCTGAGAAGGTGCAGTCTGATCTTGTATGTGCACCGTCTGCTTGTTAGTACTTAACACTGATCAATGAAAACCGTATCTTTAACCACAAAAACTATCATTTTGTAGGCTAAAAAATGTCAAATTCGAAGGTGAAAGACGTTGGTCGCACGTTTGTTTGTTGTATTGTTCCTTGACGCCCTGGAAGCAAAGTAACTTTTGCGGACGGTGTAGATCCAAGATCAGACTGCACAGAACGTGCAGTCTGATCTTGGATCTACTCCGTCCGCTACTTCGTACTAAACCACGTCCAAGATTTCATTTTGTTTACTTTTTGTTTGACAGAGAAAGAGATACACATGAGTAGGTTTAATTGTTTTTACTCCATTCCACATGGGACTTACAATTTTGTTAATCGATTTCTCATTTAGTACCGTTCAACATTTTCAAAAATCGATGGAAATTATCAAGCTTCAGTCAAATTTTTCCAATCGCCAATTCTTCCATACTCACTTGATCTGTTTGGTTTGCAAGCTTACCCATTTCTGTACAATGGAAAGAAAAATGGAAATGTTATCGAAATTGGAAACGACAGATAACTGAGTGCGTGAAATTTGGTTCTTTTGTTACAGAAATAGCATTGTTGCGGCGTAAAATACCGAAAAACCAAACAGTATTCCATTCGAGATGGATGATACTACTGGGCCATAGCTTATAGCCTTGGAAAGAAGGGTTGCAAAAGCATTGATCTCAGTTTGTTTCATATTTAAATATTTAGACTGGGCCTCAGGTCGCCGATATATTGACAGACTCTCTTGAACTCTTTTCCAGATTACGAAATGATACGCTGGTCCAGATTGAAAGCATTTGCAGACTACAAATTCAGTGTGGCTAAAATGATGGGGTTTGTTTTAGAAATTTTAAAAAACATTGTGGGAAAAGGTGAAAATGCTGGTTACCAGCATTTTCACCTTTTCCCACAACGTTTTCAAAAGCTGTTTTCGTTTAGGTTGTTAAATCTTGGGAATGTTGAATGTTTGGTAAAGGATTAAAACAACAGAAGCTGCCTCGATCTGGGTCGCGAAATCTAATGACAATATTACATCGATACACCTCGTGACCTCGTTGTATGACAACAGTTTCGTTTTGATTGAGTTGGTGTGTTAGATCGCTTTCAACAATTTCTTGGCCATGCCACTGCGACAGCTCTAATAATCACCCGAAAAAGGATTCCATATCTACGATACCTTGCAAAGTCACTCTAAATTTAACATCGCCTCCCAGCTGCGATTGATCCGGGATTTCGAGAGTATAAGTCCTCACAGAATTTTCAGTAAAATATTGGCCTTCGCGTAGAATCCGGGGAATACTGGTTCGAATCCCGGCTGGGCCACAACTATTTCTGACATAAGGGCACCGAAAAGAACATTATGCTCTAGGGTTATATGTATTCGGAAGTTGTAAGCCTCTGTTGACGGAAAACGTCGTGATTGGTTCTGAACCATCCAAGCACCATTCCGCTACTTAAGTTGCTTTTGCGGCCAGTGGCGATCGCGATCAGATTGAACAAGACATGCAGTTTGATGTTTAATCTACGTGTATGCCATCCACTTTTCTGAGACATTCTGGATAAGGACGACCTTGAAGTTGCTCTTATTAGAGTCTTATTCGTAGAGTTAAAAACGCCTGTTGGTTTGCTCGGTGCTCTCGCCAATCAATCCGGTGCGTTTTCGACCCGCAGAAAATGGATTTCTGAAAACATTGTAAGAAAAGGAGAAAATGCTGGTGACCAGCATTTTCTCCTTTTCTCACAACGTTTTCTACCCTTTCAGAGACAAATCCAAACATTTGAGCAACAGTTGGTTTGTCGTCTGCAAGTGCTTTCAATTTGGACAAGTCTGTAGTTGTGCCGTCGGATAAAAGATTTCATTAAAAACGTGTCTACACAAATTTTCTATATAAGTTGTTTTGTGGCAACAATTGTTTAATAGATTCTGTCATTGATACTTTTACGAGAACGAAATTATATCCCACAATTCAATGCATGTATATCCCGCGAGATCTCATTCATACTTCGTTTAAAAAGCCGTCACGTGACGTGGATTTAGACTTGTAACCGTGATATTGCGTGGATATGGAACCCGTTTTAAACTAAAATCGTTGATTTTTATCTACAGGTTCGAATTACATGCGATTACAAACGTGATTTAGCCTTTTTCGCAAATTCTTGTTCGTTTTTCGGATAGAATTCGATAGAATTTCAACGAGATCTCGTTAACGCGAGAATCGGATTGATTACTCGATTTGTAAATGAGGCTGAAAGAAACGAAGGAAAACAGGCTTGGCCCCGCCATTTAACCTCAGGGATTGTTTCACTAAAACAATGGCAAGCGTGTTGGGATTTGGTACGCCAGAAGAAACATTTCATTACTTGTCTGAACCTGCATTCGATTTTCGTCTGCCGCTTAAGAAAATGTTGTTACTATTCGAAACTTGTTTCCCAGACGTCATCCTGAGTCTGTAAGTGCTAGGCCATTGAAAAAGCTTTGACCAAACAACCTCGTATTTTAACAAATCTGCGAGGAAAGGCTTTTGAAAGCTTTGTGGGAAAAGGAGAAAATGTTGGTTACCAGCATTTTCTCCTTTTCCCCAATGCTTTCTACCCATTCAAAGACAAATCCCATCTTTTTAGACATATCTAATGTGTCGTCTGTAAATGCTTTCAATTTTGACCAGTTTGAAATTTTGCCGCCTTATCTCGTTATCGGACAATGTAGATCAAAGGTCAGACTGCAAGTTCTGTGCAGTCCGATCTTGATCTACACTATCAGCAAAAGGTCCTTGAGTCGGCCTTAGCAGCTTTAGGCTTAAAATTGATATTGCCTTTGACACCAAGTTATATGTGCCTTTTTGACCCCCATGAAATAAATGACAAATGGTCGAAATTATAAGTAAATAAAGACAGACGACACTGAAGCTGTTAAATTTGTTTTCAGGGCGAATTCGTCCACTAGCGTGTTTGTACAAATTGATAGAACTGTCTTGATCGTGCCGTAGATAAACTTTCCCTCGCCTCCTGAAATAAATTTACTGCAGACGATCTTAAAAACACCCTTTCGAAATACAGCTTACCAACATCAGTTAAGCTTGAACATACGGATGAATGAGAAATCATTGTGCCAGAAGGAGAAATTGCTCGGGACGAGCAATTTCTCCTTTTGCCACAATGATTTTCAAAAAGTCGTCTACTATAAGATGACAAACTCGTCGGTAGAACTAATGAGTAAAAACACTCATCAATGAGGCAGACGATACCCAGTTTAGATAAAACAAGGCGATAGAAACATTACCGTTTCTCTACAGAACAAGTGCTGTATTGTTTGATTATTTGACGCACATCTGCGTTCCTGTTAGGCGCTGATACTATGTTGTGAATCTTTTTTTTTAAACTCTTTACCAAACGACAAAATTCCAGTCAGTTCCAAATCGAAAGCATTTGCAGACGACAAAATAAATGTGACTGAAACAATGAAATTTGTTTTGGAAAGGGCAGAAAACGCTGTGGGAAAAGGAGAAAATGCTGGTAACCAGCATTTTCTCCTTTTCCGACAATGTTTTCAAAAGGCTTCTTTCTCAGGGTCGTTAAAAGTCGGGATTGTGTGGTAAAGGGTTAACCGGCATCGTCCACATTAAATCATCATCATCAGTGCATCAGTATCATCATCATCATCAGCTGCAGCAGCATTATCAACGGACCTGGGGTCATATTCAATACCATCGTCATCGTGGTTGTCGTGTTTACCATCATCACCATCCCCATCATCATCATCATCAATGCATCAGTATCATCATCATCATCATCAATGCATCAGTATCATCATCAGTATCATCATCATCAGCTGCAGCAGCATTATCAACGGACCTGGGGTCATATTCAATACCATCGTCATCGTGGTTGTCGTATTTACCATCATCACCATCCCCATCATCATCATCATCATCATCATCATCAATGCATCATCATCATCATCATCATCATCATCATCATCATCATCAATACTGCATCATCATCATCATCATCAATATCATCATCATCATCAATGCATCAGTATCATCATCAGTATCATTATCAGCTGCAGCAGCATTATCAACGGACCTGGGGTCATATTCAATACCATCGTCATCGTGGTTGTCGTATTTACCATCATCACCATCCCCATCATCATCATCATCATCATCATCATCATCATCATCAATGCATCATCATCATCATCATCATCATCATCATCAATACTGCATCATCATCATCATCAATATCATCATCATCATCAATGCATCAGTATCATCATCAGTATCATTATCAGCTGCAGCAGCATTATCAACGGACCTGGGGTCATATTCAATACCATCGTCATCGTGGTTGTCGTATTTACCATCATCACCATCCCCATCATCATCATCAGCAGCAGCAGCAGTTGTTTCAGAACCTTGGTATTGGGTTCCTTATCAGTGGAACTGGTTGCACGGGAGTATTCTTCGACAAGATGCCCGTTCGGGTAGCTCAGTGTTTAGCGTATTTGACTCGGGACCTGGATGTTGCGAGTTCGATACCCGGTTGAGGCAAACTTTCTTTCCGGCTATTTTTCGCCTCTCACCTCTTATGCATTTTAGGAAAAGTAGTCAGTGGCTTTGGAAAGAAAGTTGTGTCAGTACTGGTGTGAGGAAGCCAGGAAACACATGGGTGCGTCACTGACCGTCATGATATGACCTCAGTTGTTAAAATGGCGTTGAACTCCAATACACACCAAACCAAATCATCGACAAGATAATGCCGAGTCCTTGCCCATTATGATTTGGGCGCCTGCCGACGTGATAAAGACTTGTTGAAGGCGGCGCAAACCCCAATCATATCACGTATGCACATTGCTTGCTCTATACTATCAGAGGGTCGGACTGTAAGAAATATTTCAGGTACCAGAATTCTCCTTTGGCAAACTTGCATTTGGTAATACATACATTAATTTTCACCCTTTTCCAAACAATCCGGTGTTTCAACAGCCTTTTGGCGCCGTGATATGACTGAAATAATGTTGAAAGCGGCGTAAAACACCATTCAATCCATGAATCAATCAACAGCCGTTAGGAAGAAGGCTTTTGAAAACATTTTGGAAAAAAAGAAATGATGGTAACAACATTTTTTTCCTTTTCCCTCCTTTGATAAGGCTGCTCTCAATGTTTTCTTTCTGTTGAAAGACAGGTTTCATGTTTTTAATCACATTTTACAATTAGGCTGCTAAGCGCGACTCAATGACCTTTTGTGGACAGTGTAGATCAAGATCAGACTGCACAGGACGTGCAGTCTGATCTTGGATCTACACTGTCCAGTAAAGGAGATTTTTTCCCCAAAAAAGTTTCATCTCTCTTATTTAGCAGGTAAAAGGGTCAATGTTGCGGCAGTTAAGGATTAATTTGTCGTCTGCAAAATGGTTTTAACTTACAAAAAATTTAAATTTTCTCATTTGGTAAAGTGGTAGATCTAATAGACATGCTGATGTAATTAGACAAGTTAAAGATGCGGATTCAACGTTAAACTGACGTAACATGTTCAATACAATAAAAACCACTGTGACTTCTCCATGCAAATTAAGTTTGACATTCGGACACTCTGCAAAGACAATAACGGGCCGGGGAGGATGACCATCATAAATCACGCTTCTAGACAATCAAAATGACACGTTCAATGATTGTTTTGACACCCGTTACGCGAGATCTCGCGTCACGTGATTGGATCAGTTGACAGACGGCGTAATTGACAATTTGTATGTATCAATGTTTACACATGGTCCTGCTCCACGACGTAATGTTGATAAACAAATACATAACAGGTCATTTGAATAAATTGTAAACTGACTAAATATTGCTGCAACTATGTTGATTTATCGCTTTCTGCACAAGATGGATGCATCCGACATTTTCTTCTTGAGATAAAAGTCCGCATGCAGATACATTTTGTCATTTAGGATAGATTAAAGTAACAATAGCTGCCAAAGGTGAACAGAGCGGGTGTTAAAATACATTTGCATTTGGACTGAAATCATACCACTAAGAAAAATGGAAATTATTGTGAAGATGACAATCTATGACTGTACGGTCGGTCCAAGTGTTAGAGAAATTAATTTCAAATCTGCGTTAAAAGTTGCCATGTCACTCTATCATTTGTTTACTTTTTGCCTGATTTTAAAATTCATTTTTCTGCGAGCGACTTACACTTGAACCAACCACACAATAACAGACTGTCATCTTCACAATATTTTCCATACTTTTAAATTTTAATGTATTTTAACACCTGCTTTGTTTTGTTGGTCGCCATTGGGTATTTAAAACAGCGGATTCAAGGTCAGCTTGTTCATCGCAATCTGATCTGAATATGAACTGTACGCAAAAGGAACTTAAAGTTTTATTATTTATACAGCTAAAAAAGTTTAAAGAACTATTTTGTTGCGTAAGACAGCATAGTGTATTATAAAGCTGTGAAATGGTATGATGTAATATTCCTGTCAAGTACAGGTGCTCTAATCGGTGCGTTTTGTACTTCGGAGTACTGACCTGTAGAGTAGATTCATTCCAGCTCAAAACAACCATGGTTTTATTTCCATGTCTGTTTACAAAGCTTTTTACTTATTTTACCCCTTTTACCAAAATATCCCAAATTTTCACGACCCTGTGGAAGAAGCCTTTTGAAAACGTTGTTGGAAAAGGAGAAAATGCTGGTAACTAGCATTTTCTCCTTTTCCAACAATGTTTTCTACCATGTCAAAGACAAATCCCATTATTTGAAGAATAGTTCATTTATTGTATGCGAATGCTTTCCTTTTCAGCTTCTCTAAAATTTTGTTATTTAGTAAAGGGTTAATTTAAACTCCATGAATAATCAATTTTTTTGCAAATGTGTCGTGCTTTGGTCGACGGGGCACGTCACTATTCAATTGTAATTCTACTTTTGAAATGTAGAGTGCATTTTACACAGTGCCTTCTGTTTGTCCCATAAGAAGGTTATTAAAAAAAGAGCGCTATTATCAAGCACATTTATGCCATACCAGATTATTAATGCTCGATAAGATAACAATGGTCGGGACACGGCAAAACCTATCAGCTGGTGCCTTTCTTCAAAGTATCTACAGTAGTATAGTCCTCTACGATAACTAAGTAGCCTCCCCTTTAGCACTCTTCAATTACGCATGCGCACAAACGCAATTTCTACTTCCGTCACACACTCTTACTTGTCTTGGACTCAACTGGACCAGAATAACTGCACTATCAACCTTATCTAGTTTAAAGCGCTCCAGAAAAGGGGGTTTTAATGCATGTCCGTGATGCATCGCACCAAGTAAGTCATCACATAATTATCGAATCATAAAATCCATTTTTGTATAACAGCCGACTGAGGTAGAATGGTCCTTTGACATGCAGAAAAAGTTTACCAAAAGCAAAGAGTTTCCATCCAGGTGAGTCTGCGCGGAGTGCGCAGATTGAGATGTGTCGAAGCTTTTTGCAGATCCATTAAACCCCTTTTCACAGAGCATTGCTCAAATGCATAAAACCTGCCACATTCTTATCTGATTGGAATGCAATGGAGTCCGCGAAAATAGAAATAAGTTCAAGATTTTTAAAAGCGTTGATAGTCAATTCGACTACTTTATCTTCTAAACATGTCCATTTAGGTTTTCGTACCTTCACGCGCTTGGTGAAACAAGGCCATTTAAAACGACGAAAATTGCAGTGTTTACAAGTGTTAAGTGCCGATGCACTTTCAATCACATAAACATGGAAGCTCAATGTGCTCGCATTTTCACATATAATAAACACAATGCAAAACAAAACTTACAAAATATTTTTTTCTTTGCCTTCAACAAATTTGTGCAGGGAGGAATGTGTGTCAAACTGCAGATCTACTTTTCATTTGCGGTGGAATTTTGTTGACGAATATTACACCGGAACATCCGGTTGAGCGCGAATATAACCGCTGTTTATGCAATATCCAACTTTTCCGAATGGTGTAAGGATATTCTACCGTGTAAATCTAGGATGAGACTAAATTTGATCTATCATTAATATCACGGAAGAACATCTTTGAAAGAGGGAAAACTACTTTTAGAGGAAGAAGGGAAAAAATAACAACAACCTTTGATCGAATCGAGAAATGATACATGTACATGTACCCATTCATTTCTTTTTTCGACACCAGTCTACTCTAATAAAGCACTAGCCTATACGCAAGAAAAAGAAATGAAAAACGTAGAGAATTTCCTCAATTTGTTGCAAAAGTTTCAAAAGCCGCCACTATTCTCATGAGGGATTGGGTTAATATTGTGACAGAGAGAGACAAACCGTCTGAAAAGCCCAGAATCAAACAGATGTGTTTGTCGATAATTGATCAAGTCTCTAACCAATGAGTCACGCTTGAAGGGGCTTTAAATTTCCCTTTTGACCCTTTTTGCAACCCTTTTGAATCTTTTCCAACTGGGAACAATTTGTCGATCTAGCTCGTCTTTCTGCATTCATTCTTATAGTTCAGTGTCAAAGCAACGTCCTTGGAGTGCATCATGTATATTGTATCGGTCGCGATTACGTCATAATGTATACCCTGTGTCTGGTACATGTACCTTGAGTTGCTATGGTGTTCCACTGACTAGTATCATTCTTTCCCCCGTGTTGACGACTTTGCTTCTCGGCTACGATAGTACCCTTTTGGAAAGATTGTGAAAAAAGAAGAAATTGCTCGTGACGAGCAATTTCTTCTTTTGTCACAATCTTTTCACATTTATTCGCTATTAGAACCTTCAATTACGTTTGATTTTCCGTATTTTACAAGATTGTTTTCAAAATCGTTCACTGAAATAAGTTAATACAGATAAAGAGGAGAGAGGGGTCGGAGTTGACGCGGGCACAAAAGGTTCAATAATGGCTTAGGCTCATAACTAAGGGGTTTGATCGGTTAGTAATTAGATGTTGAGCCTACCTGTTGCAGTAAACTTAATCGAAAAAGGGGGCGGACAGATTGGGTTGTCATGTCGTTTAGGGTTTGAAGTCAAGCCCTTTTTTGGGCGCCAACAGTAATTTAAGTTGCTTTTCTGGACAGTGTAAATCCAAGATCAAACTCCACGGAACGTGGTCTAGTCTTGGTTTTAAACAGTACGATAATTTGTGAATTCTTTTAGCAAAGAACGCCTGATTTTGAACCTTTGGGGTCGTTTTTACTGTTCAAGTGTACTGTTTTACTTTCTAGATGCTTAAAGGGTCATCCCTTTATCAAATTTTTCGGGTTTTTAAGGCCAGGGGGAAAGTGTTTTAAGGAACACTGTGAGAAGAGGAGATAATGCTGGTGACCAGCAGTTTTTTGTATTTCCACAACGTTTCCTACCTTTTCAAAAAAAAAAAGCACCATTTGAAGTCTTATATACTAGAAAATGTTTTCGATATTGACCAGTCTAAAGCCTTGTGGTCTGATTAACCCTTATCTTGCTAAATAAGTTAAATGAAACTTTTAAGCAGATAGTAAAACCGAACGTTTCTATTTCATAGTTATCTTTGTGGAGAGAATATCTCCGTATCGGACAGTGTAGATTCAAGATCAGACTGCACGTTCTGTGCAGTCTGAACTTGATCTACACTGTCCGCAAAAGGTCAATGAGTCGCGCTTAGCAGCGTATGGGTGAAGAGTTGAGTATTAAATTTATCCCGTCTGCTTCAAACATGGACCCAACAATTGTATTTGAAGAAGAAGATGAAAAAAAAAAGGCCCCACCTGTCGCGGTTTTACACTGCACAAAAACATAGCGACAGACGGATGGGAAATAGAGCCCCTTTTTATGACCGTCTGTACCTTTTACGTGCCCTTTCCCCTCCACACATTTTGATATTTTCCATATCGAAAATATGTCGAGAGAAATATTACAATAAAGACAAAGAGAACACGGACATATAAAGCTGGACATTTTGTGTGTTTAACGTGTACAGAAATTTGATTCGGAATTATGGGATTTCTGTTTCAATGTATTCTTAAAATTCGTCGAATGCAGTATGTTTAAATTGCATCTGTATCGGCGGGTAAACGCTGACCCTGTACCACGTAGTCCTGAGTTTTAACGACTCCGTGACAGAATGATGTTGAAAACATTGTGGGAAAAGGAGAAAATGCTGGTAGCCAACATTTTCTCCTTTTCCCACAATGTTTTCTGTCCTTTCAAAGAGAAACCTTATTATTTGCGCCACATTTAATTTGTCGTCTGCAAATGCTTTGAAATTGGAAAAGTCTAAAATTTTGTCGTTTGGTAAAGAGTTAAACTTTTAACTTGTTGCATGCCAAACGCTATAAGTCTGTTAAGAATAACTTATTAAAATAGCTTAAAAGGTCAATTTTTAAAACAGGTGAATGCTGGGAGACTTTGTTTCCGCGTTGGTTCATGCGCTGGTAATCAAAAAGGGGAACTACTTTTTTTGTGTTCTGCGCGTCAAAGCGCACACCATTACGAGTAAAGGATAAAATAATCGTATTAAAACAGCAGCTGTGCAAGTCTATCAAACGACAAAAAACTGCAAATTTTAATAGCCCTCTTGATTAAATCGACGTGAATGCACAAGTTTTCTTTTTCAAAGGTGCTTAAACAAAGCTTTTCTTGGTATCAAATGAACCGTCGTTATTCATAGACACAGAGTAACTAGATCTGAATTTGAATATATACTAGGTAGCATTGATTTTTCATCCCTCCTTACACCTCATCAGTTTTTCCGTTGAACAGTTAACCCTATACTACACGCTAAAAATTTTAGACTCGTCCATATCAAAGGAATTTACAGACACTATTGAAATATTTTTTTTTAAATGATAGTGTTTGTCCTTGAATATGTAGAAAACATTGTGGGAAAAGGAGAAAATGCTGGTTACCAGCATTTTCTCACAATGTTTTCAAAAGCCTTTTCCGTTAGGACGACTTGTTTTCTGTTCACAGCAGTTTTTTTTTTTCTAGAATGGTCTTTGATACTGTTACCGTTTCAGTGAAGACACCTCCACTTCCGTAAAACACATTTCATTAAAGAAAGTATAGAACGTCACTGAAAAACGCTCAATTAGTCATAGTTGTGAAAGAAAAAGACAAGCTAAACATACTTGAGAGAGAGAGAGAGAGAGAGAGACAGAGAGAGACAGAGAGAGAGACACAGAGAGACAAAGAGAAACACAGACAGACAGGTTATAGAAGTTGCGATTGAACTAATATATACCCAGTGTCTCCCAAAGCCGCACATTCACATTAACTTTTCAACTGCAGAAAATGTCACTGTATTACCTCAGATTGTCAGAATAAAGTTTGTAGCAGACGAATTTAAAAACCGCTATTTGATAAATGGATAACCAACATATCAAGGTTTATCTCTTTACCAAACGTCAAAATTTTAGACTCGACTAAATTGAAAGCATTTGCAGACGACAAAATATTAAGTAAATGCAGCTCAAACGTTGAATTCTTTCAGTGATAGGGTAGAAAAATTGTGGGAAAAGAAAATGTTGGTTACCAGTATTTTCTCCTTTCCCACAATGTTTTTAAAAGACTTCTTCTTTAGGGTCGATTGTGTGGTATAGGGACACACATCAAAACAAGTCAAAAAAGTTGTAGAAAAGGGAGCAATTGCCCTTAAAGAGCACGTTGTTTTCAAGAATGCTTTTGCTGTACGACATTGATATTCCTCTTCAGCTATTAAATGTGTGGGTTTTTCGTGGGATTGTCCTTGGGCAAGACACTTCAGAGTTCTAGCCTAGTTCTGGTGGAACGCAGGAAATACATGAATATGTGAGCTGTCGCCGTGATATGACTGAAATATTGTTGAAAGCGGCGTAAACACCATTCAGTCAACCAATCTATTGAACTGTATATATGCGTAAACTCATTACCAAGCGATGAAAATTTGGACTTGTCGAAATTGAAAGGATTTGCAGACGACAACTTAAATGTCGCTCGAATGATTGAATTTGTTGTTGAAAGGTTAGAAAACACTGCGGTAAAAGGAGGAAATGCTGGTTACCAGCATTTCCTCCTTTTCCCACTGTGTTTTCAAAAGCCTTCTTCCTCAAGGTCGTCAGAACTCGACATTGTATGGTAAACGTGTTAAACCACTTATGTCAACTCATTGCGCGTTCTAAAAGCCTTTTCAGCTTGCTTCCTCGATCAATAAAACCTTTTGCAATTTTTTCCCATGGTCGACCCACTTTTATTTCAACAAGGAGCTTTTAACCTGAAACTCCCAGCCTCCCCATTCTTCCCATTGTTGGGAGGTGCTTCAAGCCTGTGATTCTAGCAAAATGAAGCAATTTTGTTGTATCACATTAATTACCCCCTTTCCTATTGTGGTCCCTGAAAAGGACCCCTTTTCAACCCCATCGTCACCTGTTGGAGTTTCAATGGGAAGATAGTAATACGAGAGGTTGTCAACGGGCCTTTAGGGAACGCATATAGTAGTTTGTGGCAATGCAAGAACTCCGGGACAATGACAGCCCTCGCTCCATTGGCCTTCAATTATCCTGCAATCTGAGCCTTTCGTCCTCTAATAGCATTTTAAACCTGTTAACTCATGTTGCAGCTTTGAATTTTGTCCAAACTGAGGGTATATTAACCTTTTACCACTCAATCCCTACTTTAGAGGTAGAATCCTTGTGAAAACATGGTGGGAAATGAAGAAAATGCTGGTAACCAGCATTTTCTTCTTTTCCCACAATGTTTTCTATCCTGTCAAAAACAAGTTCCATCATTTGAGTCACAATCAATTTGTTGTCAGTTTTCAATTTGGAAGAGTCTTCATTTTTGTCGTTTGGTGAAGAGTTAAGAGAAGAAGTGAGAAAAGAGCACAAACGAAAATCGGTTACAAATAAAGGAATCAAAAAGTCTTGACAATTGTGAAAATTACAACCATGGAATATTTTGGCTGTTAAAATTTTTATGCTACATGTTACATTTGCATTAAACAGCGTCCACATAGGGTAATTGGCTTTGTAAATCTTACCAAGACCTAAGCAAAGCTTTATTGGTCATTACTCACAGAACATCAAAACAAATCTGTCAGGCAAACGCTTTTCAAGGTATGTTGTGGACGGACCAGTGACATCTTTTCAATTGTTATCTAAAGCACGACGCATAACAGTTGTAGTCCCAAGGACATTGAAACATATTTCCCTAACATTTATTGTGAAAACTACTTTCAGTCTACTTCAGATGCTAAAGTGGATTTTAGAGCCATGTTAACTAGTGCAAGTAGGCTTAAACTATTTAAAATGCATTCAAACGAACTATAGCAAAGGGTGTCACCACCGATCATTTTTTGGCAGATAGAGCATATTGAGTTCTAAGCTAGTATGAATATGAATCTTGAATGTTTATCAGCCTTTCACGATTCGAGACTGTTTCCGCCATGTAGTCTGCTACTTTCTAAGAATGTTTACCAATCTATGGTACTGCTGTCTTAAATGTTGGTGCTCTCCTGTTGCATAGTCATGATTTTGACTGATCCTAGTATACTTTATTTTTATAACGATACGTTAAGTTTACATTTTTTGGCATTTCATGCTGTTAGTTTCATCGAGCAACTTTTTCTGGATGATCTAAATGTTTCTCATTTGGGAAAGTTATCTCTTTACCCTTTCCCAAACAAGCCCTGGTTTTCACATGTCTGCAGTACACGTCTTTTGAAAACACTGTGGGAAAAGGAGAAATTGCTCGTAACGAGCAATTTCTCCTTTTCCGACAGTGTTTTCTACCCATTTTGAGAACTTTCTGCCATTTTCATCAAATTTAAAATTGTCGTCTGCAAACTCTTTGAATTTGGACCAGTCCAAAATTTGTCGTTTGGGAAAGGGTTAACCACACAATCCTGAGTTTATTGACCTGGAGCATTTCGTCTAAATTCCGCCAGTTTTCTGTGCATTGCATGAAAACAAAAACCACGTTATTTTTAGCCTTGAAACTATGAAGTTGTATGCATTTTGGTTACCATACTGGTATCATTGCTTGGGAGGCGTTACATGTCAATGTGAATTCTCACGGTTCGAAGCATTCGCTTTATTCAAATTGTTTATTTTTCATTGACCAGTAAGTGACCATGGATGGCCAGACGTGACATTTATGTTATTTATGATGACCTTGTTTGGTCAATTTGCCGCCATTTTGAAGACAACAAAAGAAGTTGAAGTATGTGTATTGACAACAATTGACTACCTTTTAACTCAAGCACAAAAATTGGCGAACGATTTTTTCCCACTTTTGAAATTTATACAAGCCTCATTTATTTATCAATTTTAGTCCAACAATGATGACTAATTTCTCATCATAAAGCGCGGGGGACGTCTGCAAGAAAATTGGGGATTCTGTCTGGCCTACTTCCGGTTTCAGAGACATCCATAGAAAATGAGCCATGTCTGGCAAAAGGGAGCTTAATGTGTCTGCATGACGCGTTACACCAACTAGATATGGATCCATAAAATCCATTTTGTCTAACAACCGACTGAATCATAGGATAGAATGGTCCTTGGGCATGTAGAAAAAGTGTCGACCATTGTCAGCCTGCGCGGAATGCGCAGGTGACGTGGGTCGATACTTTTTGCAAATGCATTAAACCCCTCTTTCACAGAGCATGGCTCTACCTATATACGTAGCTCCCGCCAGACGACCTTTTACGACAGGCAGATCATTTTCAATGTCACCATAGCAATATAGGAAGTTATTCGTCATGAGCTCTTTCTCGACTTTGTCCCGTGGAAGACGGCTTTTTGATAATATTGTGGGAAAAGGAGAAAATGTTGGTAACCAGCATTGTCTCCTTTTCCCACATTGTTTTCTACCCTATCAGGAACAAATTCCGTCATTTGAGCATCCTTTGAATTGCCGTCTGCAAATGCTTTCAATTTGGACACGTCTAAAATGCTGTCGTCTGGTAAAGAGTGACTTAAATTTTGTATTGATCATCCACACTTGAAACAGGTGCTTTCAAAGTCGTCTGCTCCACATCTGTTTCAAGAGGTCATGAGTTAAAAGGACCGAGAGTATTTTTTCCCATAATGCATTTGTCCACCAATTCTACTTTTCAGGAAGTCCAAGAGAGCGAATATCCCGTCTAGCAGTCCAGAGGGAGTTGGCTGTCGGGGAAGACTGGAATCATTTTATCCATAAGACCGAGGAAACGGAACTGGAGTATAAATACCGGGTGAAATGCAGTCCGAACTACTATGATCCTGGTTGTGTCACCCTGTGTAAATCTCGCGATGACCATTTCGGGCACTACACCTGTGCCGAGAACGGTAGTATAGTCTGTATGCCCGGCTGGAAAGGCGAATACTGCGACGAAGGTAGGTGCAGTTCTAAGAGATGCCGGACCAGTCCAAGCTTTTCGATCTGAGCCATGCTCTGGTAAAAGGGGGCTTAATGCATCTCCGTGATCCATGATACCAAGCAAGTCATTACATAATTATGGATCTATAAAATCCATTTTGTCTAACAACCGACTGAATCATGAGGTACGCTGGTCCTTGGACATGCAGAAAATTGACCAATAGCGAAAAGTTTCGGCCCAGGTCAGCCTGCGCGGACTGCGCAGGCTGACCTGGGTCGATACTTTTCGCAGATGCACTAAGCCCCCGTTTCACAGAGCATGGCTTAATTTTGTAAACCTGTTACTCTAGTAGTAACTCTCACGATGTAACCTAAATAAGGATATCTTTTTACTTTAAGTTTTTAGACGAGGTTTAAATGTAGATTTCCAAGGCGATGATTTTGGTCAAAGCTTAACGCCAGATAGCGGATTGTGTAAATCCAAGATGAGATTGTATGTTCTGTGCAGTCTGATCTTGATCTTCGACTTCTAGAAAAGCTAGTTGAATCCTCATCTATCAATATTATTTAACTCTGTAACACACATTCCTGAGTTTTAACGACCTTGAAGACGGGTAGGCCTTGGAAAACATTGTGAGAAAAAGAGAAATTGCTGGTAACCAGCATTTTTTTCCTTTACGAACAATGTTTTTTACCCTTTCAAAGACAGATATAATCATTTGAGCTCCATTTATTTTGTCGTCTGCAAATGCTTTCAATTTGGTTTAGTCCAAAATGTTGTCGTTTGGTAAAGAGTTAAGTCGCAGTGAAAGCGTTTATTTCCTAAAACTGGCGTTTCGGATTTTAACTGGAACTTTTTCGACAAGGCATTTCAAACGATTTCCCCAACAAAGTTTTCCAGTAAAGGAATTCAGCGATATTACTGCTTGAATGAATCCAAAGATAATCCATTTGACCATAGTATACTGCAGTGACAAAGGCCAGAGCTGAGCCAAACCACTCGAAAAGTTTATTAAATTTTCCAGTGTTTGTAATGGAATTCAATGTTTATTTTTATGAATAAACCGACAAAAAGGTGATCAAAGGCAGACCGAAATATTTTATTTGCCAATGTGTGAAAAATCTACATTTCTGTATTGGGCCAGCGAAAGAGTCGCAGTTTCTGTATATAGGAATACAAATATAAATGTTAAAATGGACAACAAGAGAAACTGTGAAGAATTGATTCCAAACTAATAGATTTGCACCTTTTAGATAGTTTTTTTTTAACGTGTAGGTCAGTAGTTTTTTTTGTCCTATAAAGGAAAAACGAAGTAAATATGTACATGTAGTGAAATGTCTATTACACGGCGTATTTGTGGGTCAAGTTTGGATGTTTATCAAACAATCTCGTGTTTTCACGACCCTGAGGAAGAAGCCTTCTGAAAACATTGTGGGAAAAGGAGAAAATGCTGGTAACCAGCATTTTCTCCTTTTTCCACAATGCTTTCTACCCTTCCATAGAAAAATGACATCATTTGAGCCACATTTATTTTGTCGTCTGCAAACGCTTTCAAATTGGACAGGTGTAAACTTTTGTCGTCTGCTACTGGCAAGGCTAAAAATAGATTTTCAGGAGATATCAGAACTGTTGTCGCTTCAATTTGTTACAAAGAAAAATGTACCATCATTTTATATTTGAACGAAAGACTACACGGTTTTAAAGTTTGGTCACAAAATAATTTTTTTCTTTATGTCATCAAAGTTGAATACCATTTCATGATTGAAAGACCAAAGCATAGCTACATGGAATTTTCAGTTGCGAATATAAATTCTAGTAATGTTTCTACTTCATCACGAAAAATGATCTCTCTTGTAAGTTTGTATTGCTTTAGTACCGGTGAATTCCACATTTTTTTGTTAAATAAAAAAGAAGTAGATATTTCTACAATTCAAAAGACCTTGTGACCCGGGTCAACTTGCCTAAAGACGGCAAAAGGCCCGGCACTTCGAAGTATTAATATACCAACACAATGGCTGTATTTCACTGTTTAAGCTAAAATTTTATAATTGCCACCACGGATAAGAAACTCTCTGGTTCGTTTTTATTTCGATATCGAAAATGTGGCATTTTCTATAGAAAAATAATTCGTTTTTCCAGAATCGAAAGACAAAGCAATGGTTATATGTTTCATATCAATGTTTTTATCTCCATTAAATCTGAATCTCAAAAGGCGATATACGTGTTTTGGTTGGATTCTACGCGGCGTCGCACAACTACACTTAAAATACATTAATGAGTGTCGCGCTGGTAAAAGGGGGTTTAATGCATCTCATTGATACATTATACCAAGTAAGTCACCATATAACTATGGATCTATAAAGACCATTTTGTCTGACAACCGGCTTAATCATGAGGTAGACTGGTCCTTTGACACGCAGAAAATTGACCTGTAGCAAAAAGTTTCGACCCAGGTCAGCCTGCGCAGATGCGCAGGCTGACCTGGATCGATACTTTTTGCAGGTGCATTAAAATTCCATTTTCATATAGCGTGGCTCAATATATCTACAAGCCAAGCCCCGGGAGCTCAGTCGGTAGCGTACAGGACTTGAGAACAGGAGGTCGCTGGTTCGATCCCCGGCTCGGCCAATTTCTTTCCGAGGATTGATGATAGTCATTACGACAGGATTCAGTCCTCTCCCATCGCTGACCATTGTTTCGACAATCGCTATGTGGGAAAGCAGCCAGTGGCTTGGAAAGAATATTGTGCGGAGTACTGGTAAAAGAAATTCCAGGAAAGCATGGATAGGTGCACTGGCCGCCATGATATAACTGAAATAATGTTGAAAACGGCGTTAAACACCATACAGTCAACTTTCCTTTGACACGCAGAAAATTGACCCGTAGCAAAAAGTTTCGATCCAGGTCAGCCTGCGCGGATGCGCAGGCTGACCTGGGTCGATACTTTTTGCAGATGCATTAAAATTCCCTTTTCATATAGCGTGGCTTAATTTATCTACAAGGGTTTCGTGCGGGGAAAAAAAGCCGGCGTGGCGCAAAGTTTTCTATTCATTCTACAAAGCAATTTTCCTTCGACTTGCTGTAAACACGTGGGTAACCTGTAGAGAAACTTTCATTATTTTTCATTGGTTTATAGACATCTGCTTTTCATTACAATAACCATTTATTAAAAACACAGGTCTATTTTGGCGGTATTTGGCGCGTGACCCGCTCGAGCACGAAAGGGTGAAAATAATCGTATTTAAAAATCTTTTACCACACGATCTAGTGTTTTAACGACCCTGAAAGAGTGGGGTTTTGAAACATTGTGGGAAAAGGAGAAAATGCTGATGACCAACATTGTACACTATTAAGTACAGATATCACCATTTAAGCTACATTTGATTTTGTCGTCTGCAATTTGCTTTGAATTTGGTCCAGTCCAAAATTTTGTCCTATGGTAATAACGTTAAACCCTCAACCAAATAATCCTGTGTTTCGGCGACTCAGAGGAAAGGGCTTTCAGCAAAAAAAAAAAAAATGTGGAAGAAGAAGGAAATAATGGTATCCAGCATATTCTCCTTTTCTTGCAATACTTTCTACCATTATCAATACAAAATCATATTTTATGTTCAGCAAGTAATAGGTCGTCTGCGAATACTTTCGATATAGGCGAGTCTAAAATTTTGACGTCTGGAAATGATTTAAATCTTTCCCAAACAAGCCCTGGTTTTCACGTGTATGCAGTACAAGTCTTTTGAAAACACTGTGGGAAAAGGAGAAATTGCTCGTAACGAGCAATTTCTCCTCTTCCCACAGTGTTTTCTACCCTTTTTGATAACTTTCTGCCATTTTCATCAAATTTAAAATTGTCGTCTGCAAACTCTTTGAATTTGGACCAGTCCAAAATTTGTCGTTTGGGAACGGGTTAAATCCTCCCAGTATTTCTTGTTGTCATAGAGTTTTGTCTTCCCCTAAGTTTTAATTACATCAAAGTATGCGTCAATGCTGTCGTTTTAGACTGTATCGCTGTTCCCATTGACTGCTCTAAGCTTGGGGGCTAAATTAGCAATCTGATTGGCTGAGTCGTTCTGTCTTAAGTCAATTAGATCGATGGTCTTTGAATTAAGAATCAGAATAAGATTAAGAAATGGTAGAGAATATCACAGATCCTTATATTTTAAATTATTTAAAATGACAAAAAAAAAAAATCATTGAAACTACTGTATACTTTCTTTTACGATGAAAAAAAGCAAAAACGTGGGATTGGATGTAATATATTTTTTTCCCTCTCGATGTTAAAAGTTACTAAAGCGTGAAAAATAGTACATACATAATGAGTTTTTGCTGTAAGTTAAATGATGACGAAAATACACTGTATTGAGTTTTGGCGGGATTTGTCAGGTGCAGCGGTGAAATAAACAGGCGACACTTCCGTTTTCTGTCTGCTTTTTTTTTTAAAGAAATTTTGTAAGCTGGCAGTATCTCTTCATATCTAGGTCACGCAATGTGACCCTTAGTCATACGTGCCTAAACACAATGGCCTTGACCAAAGATAGGGATTCAGCCCCAAACTTAGACGATATTGACGAGACAAAATATTAAGACATTTTTCATCGCTATTATAGGCGTTTAGCCAAGTGATATGTAATAAGGGTCTGTTTTAAACATTGGTTATTTAGACACAGGTCGACATATTGTTTCTTAATTAAACTTGCGCTAAATGCGAAAAGGATTCATTTGAATAATAAATCTATTTTTGCTTATTTATAACGAATTACCTCAGACCAGCTGTCGCTCTGTTTCACTATTCGTCCATACATGAGCATAAATAAAAAAAAAATCTGACCGGGTCGCTTTAAAAAGGGGAACACGTTCCTGGTACATTTCGACCCATGTTTTGCGGAATTTTATGTTGGGCTGTCGTACAAAAAAGATGTCTGTAACTTTACTGGCATTTCGGCACCAAAGTGCTCGCTCGCCCGAGTAGCTGAATGGGTAGCGTATCCGACTCGTGACCTGGTGGTTGCGAGTTCAGTACTTAGTTGAGGCTAACTTTTTATGCGGCGATTTTTCGCATGTGAGAAAAGTAATCAGTGACTTGGAAAGAAAGTTTTGTCAGTACTATTGAGAGCAAGCCAGGTAACATATGCGCAGATGCACTGGCCGCCGTGTTTATCCTGCTAAATAAGTGAAATGAAACTTTAACTCTTTTCCACACAGTCCCGTGATTTAACGACCCTAAGAAAGAAGCCTTTTGAAAACATTGTGGAAAAAAAAGAGAAAATGCTGGTAACCAGCTTTTTTTTTCTTTTCTCATAATGTTTGCTACCGTTTTGCAGATCGATTTTATCAGTTTGGACATGTTTAAAATCTTATCGATTTCAAAAAGTTAATTAAAGTCAAGTGGATGAATTATTTCTGTACCAATTCGATTTTTAAAACCCCTGAGGAGGGAGGCTTTTGAAAAGATTCTGAGAAAAGGAGAAAATGATGGGATAACGGTTTCAGTTATACAATCCGCATTTAAACTTAGATCTGTTTGTTTGTATTGGAGTTGAACGCCATATTAACAGCTTAAGTCTTTGCCATACAGTGCCGACTTTTAACGACCCTGTAGAAGCCTTTTGAAAACATTGTGGGAAAAGGAGAAAATGCTGGTACCCAGCATTTTCTCCTTTTCCCACAATGTTTTCAACCCTATCAGAGAAAAATCGTATCGTTTGAGCCCCATCGAAATTGTTGTCTGCAAGTGCTTTCAATTTCGACTGGTCTAAAATTTGGTCGTTTGGTAAAGGGTCAAGTCTGATTAAAAAAAAAAAAACTTATAAGAGGGTCAGCAAGTGCGCGTGTCCTGCCAATTTGGAACGTTTCAATCAAGAGCAATCTGTACCATAATAGAGCTCTCTTTCCGTGCCATGATGTATATACATTCTACATGTTTATAAACTTTCAGATATCTATTGAAGTCAAATTCAGGTAGAAAACATGTTTGAGAAAGATAGAAGGGAGACGGAAATCTATCTTGTTTCGTTTAGGCGAAATATCTTAAAGAATTGTTTTTTATCCGAATTGCAATAAAGAGGAAGTAAACAGGACTTTTAATGGCACTTTGCCTATATAGACATATAGAAGGAAATTCCAACGGACATTTCACACCACTATTCTTTTTTTACCCCTGTATTGTTGACTAAGTGAACAAACATTACACTCTTGAATTCCACAAAACGCTTGATTTTTTTTTCTAAATAAATAAAGTAACCTCTATAAACACTACAAACTATCGATACTCTTTACATACTTAACTAAAGCAAATAGCCTGAACAGTATCCCGTAAACAACAATATGATAGAAGGAGCCCCGAGGGTCAGAGAGAACCGTGGGGGCGCAACAGTTTATTAGCTACCCTCCAAACGCAGGGGCTTTTGTAAATATTTATTCGCCCTGTTTGAGCGTAAATATTGATCATTAAGTTTCTTTGCAAATTCCAATAATTGAAAATATGCGAATCGATTTCAATCAATTCCGAAATGAAACAGCTTTGTCATTGTAGGTCAGTGTTGCATGAACTTACATTCACATTGTACCACTCTTTCTCTGCATGTATACGTGTTAAAAGTTTTCTCCCTTGCTTATAAGCCCTCTTTGTCCTGCAGACGAATCTCTGTGTCTTGTAGCAGAGCATTGTTTGAAAACACTGTGATAAAGGGAAAAATTGCTCGTCACGAGCAATTTTTCCCTTTGCCACAATGTTTTCAAATGCCCGTGTTGAGCCGAAACCTCTTTTGATTACCTATCCATATTCACAAAGATAGACGTAGTTTACATCTTTAACTCTTTACCAAACGACATAATTTTATGCTCAACCATATTGAAAGCATTTGCAGACGACAATATAGGGTAGAAAACTTTGTGGGAAAAGGAGAAAATGCTGGTTACAAGCATTTTCTCCTTTTCCCATAATGTTTTCAAAAGCCTTCTTCTCCAGGGTCGTTAAAACTCGGGATTGTGTGGGAAAGGGTTAAATGACGACAAACAGATTATAGGCGACTCAGATGCCCCGAGTTCTCTTGTAACTGACAGAAAGTGTAATGGTGAATTGAGAAAATACTGGTTACCAGTAATGGGAAATGGAGAAAATGCTGGTCACCAGTAATAGGAAATGGAGAAAATACTGGTTACCAGTAATGGGAAATGGAGAAAATACTGGTTACCAGTAATGGGAAATGGAGAAAATACTGGTTACCAGTGATGGGGAATAGAGAAAATACTGGTCACCAGTAATGAGAAATGGTGAAAATGTTGCTTACCTGTAATGGGAAATGGAGAAAATGCTGGTTACCAGTAATGGGAAATGGAGAAAATGCTGGTTACCTGTAATGGGGAATAGAGAAAATACTGGTTGCCACTGATGGGAAATGGAGAACCTGCTGCTTACCAGTATTGGGAAATGGAGAAAATGCCGGTTACCAGTAATGGGGAATAGAGAAAATACTGGTAACCAGTGACGGGGAATAGAGAAAATAACGGTTACCAGTAATGGGGAATAGAGAAAATACTGGTTACCAGTGATGGAAAAATGTAGAAAATGCTGGTTACCAGCATTTTCTCCTTTTCTAATGATGTTCCCAAACGCTTTGTTTGTCAGTGTTGTTTAAACTAGGGATTGTGTGACGAAGGATTTACAGAATAACATAGTAATGATAATCTTTTTTTTTTTATTACTAAGTGACCTCTTTTTTTCTCCCCTTGTAGCTATCTGTCGAGAAGGGTGCGAAGAGGAACACGGGTTTTGCAGTGTCCCTGGCGAATGCAAGTAAGTACCGAAGATTTTCTTTACCATATAAACACCTGGGCTGTCTTTCACCAAACTGCGTACGGAAGAAATTTGCGTACGCAGTTTAGGCAAGCAAGCAGCAAGCCTGAAAACAAGTTTCACTGAACTTTATAACTTTACGATTTCCGTAAATATTTGTATAACTTTGCGCAAATGCATACCTTTCGGGTAAAGCAGTGATCGTATATATGTACATGTATATGCAATCCCATAAAATTGCGTGAATCCGATACGCACTTTAGTGAAATGCGCCCCTGATTTGTAGCCATGGGAACCTGGTAGCTCATTCTGTAACCGGTACAGGTTTGAAACCAGGGGGGTCGCTGGTTTCGTTCCCTTGCTCGGCGAATTTCTTGCCGAGGATTAATGATAGATATTGCCAGAGGGTACATTCCCTCTCTCCCCATCGTTTCAGAGATGCTTATGTGGGAAATCAGCCAGTGGTTTGGGAAGAGAGTTGTGCAAAGCGCTGATACTCTCTTCTGCGATAAATTCGTTCAAAGGCAATTCCCAACAGTTGAACGACATTTCAGTGAGTCGTCTGCAATTGCTTTTACCTTTTACCAGACGACAAAATTTTAGACTTGTCGAAATTGAAAGCATTCGCACACCACAAAATGAATGTGACTCAAAAAAGTGAAAATGGTTACTCCTTTTCCAACAATGTTTTCAGAAGCCTTCTTCCTTAGCGTCGTTAAAACTCTAGATTATGTGGTAAAGGGTAATTACTTATGGACAGGTCTAAAATTTTGTATTCCGTTAACGATCCCTACGCAAAAAGAAATAGAAATCGTCTACCAAAGAAACATAGGCAACAAGACGAAAAGCAAAAAAAAAACCCCGAAATAAACACGAAAAAGGAGACCCGTGCTATCTCCAGTGCTTAATTTAGACCTGTCAATTTCAGAGCTAAACCGTCTGTTTATCAAACAGTGAGTATCATAATCGCGTATTACATCTTTGTCTTTAACAACGCATAACCTGAAACTGAGAAGTTCGGCGTGTGTAAGCAGACGGTGCCCGAGTTCGTTTGGCGTTGCGTTATCGCCTCCATTTTTATTGTCGTCTGATAAGAACTTTTCAGGACTCAAGCCTTCATTTTCAGATTTTGGACTGTCCGAAAAATAAAGACGGGTTTACTTTACTTTGAAGTATTCCGAAATCACTTCTTTTTATATTTCCATGACAGCAAAAATATGGACGTATGAAACTTAATTACAACGCGCTTTTCTTTGTCTTTTCTTTGTCTTTTCTTGGACTCTTCACAATACGATCTCGTGTTTAAATAACGCTGACAGAGAATGCTTTTGATAACATTGTGGGAAAAGGAGTAAACACTGGTAACCAACATTTTCTTCTTTTCTCTCAGAATGTTTATAACAGCCTTCTTGCTAGGGATCGTTATACTGATAATTCGAGATTGCGTGGTGAAGGATTAAGCCATCTGTAAGGATAAGCAGTCATATACTGGAGGGATTAACGGATTAATGACTTAAACCCTTAAACTGCCAGATTATCAAATGAACATTTCCGACCTACAGATCCAAACTACAGGTGTTGCAATCGAAGAGTTCTTTTCACTAGGAAAAAATGTCTGTATCGGACGGTATAGATCCAAGATCAGACTGCACCTCTTGTGCAGTCTTATCTTGATCTATACTGTCCGGAAAATTGCAATGAATCACGCATAGCAATGAAGGCACAACCTTTGTCCTTTTGAACGAAACTGTACAACGAAACCATTCATTTAAAATCAGCATCTGAGATCTACTTGATTTTCAACGTGTATATAACTAATACATAAATCATTAACAATTTGTATGATATCAGAAAGAGGACGCCAAAAATCAGTCTGCACGGAAATGCAGTCTGATCTTGGTCTAATCTTTTTGGAAAGGACGTCAGGGTCCGTATTCACCAACCATTCTTGAGAACATTCTTTGTCAAATTCTAGATTTAAAAAGTAACACGACTTCTGATTGGCTAAACCATTGGTTTAGCCAATCAGAAGTTGTGTGACTTTCAAATTTAGAAAATTTTTGAGAATAAGAATGAGAATGTTCTTAAGATTGGTTGGTGACTACGGACTCAGGGGTCGTTAGACGCAAAGTCTGGGTTGATCTGAGTTTTGGCGCTTGTCACTCTATTTCACTAGGTAGTATTATGAATGATTCATAATCAATGTGGAATAGAGCTGCCAATTTCAGTTTGGCAATCTACAATAATCACCCGTCTGTAACTTCTGGCAATCATCCCTGAAATTAAATAGGCCTTAAGGGTCTTAACTCTTACCCAAACGACAAAATTTTAGACTGGTCCGAATTGAAAGCGTTTGCAGACGACAATTTAAAGGTTTCTGAAACGATGATTTCTGTCTTTGAGAGGGTAGAAAAAATGTGGAAAAGAGGAGAAAATGCTAGTTACCAGCATTTTCTCCTTCTCCCACAATGTTTTCAAAAGCCCTCTTCTTCGGGATCGTTTAAACTTGAGATTTGTGTAGTTAAATAGTTAAACCTTTACCAAGCAACCCCTTGTTTCCACGACCCTATGAAAGAATTCTTTTGAAACACTGTGGGAATAGGAGAAAATGCTGGTAACTCGCATTTTCTCCTGTTCTCACAATGTTTTCTGCCATTCCAAAGATTGAAATCATCACTTTAGTCACATTTATTTTGTCGTCTGCTAATGCTTTCAGTTAGGACAGGTCTAAAATTTTGTCGTTTGGTAAAGAGTTTAAATAAGTATCAATTCTTATGACTATTTACACAACACGCGTCGTAAAAGATTAAAGTTTAAGTGGCCCATTTGAACTTGCGTAAGTCGGAAACCTTTGGTACTTTGATTTTATTTGCGTTTAAAGTGCGGCCACGCGAACAGATTGTTGTGGGTAAACAAAGGGATGTGTGGGCCCTTATTTGATGACCATTAGTTCACCTTTTGTCCCCTTTCTCCCTCATGGCTGACCACTACTTCATTTCCTAACATGAGGGGTCTTGCCTAGCCTGTACGCTGTCTGCAGAAAGCTTTTATAGTCGCAATTGCCAGCGAAAGAGTCAAAATCAAACTGCATGTTCCGTGCAGTCTGATCTACGCCGTCCGCAAAAAGCTATTTGGGTCACCATGGGCAGTAGAAGTTAAAATCAAACTGAATTACCTTGAGAAAAAAAAGCACTATGGAATATTAGTAACTTAGTAAATAGCTTTATCGTTTTACCATTGTTGTGGCATTTGTCAAAGACAATGCCACCATGAGTTTAATACGGTATTTTGAAAACCACGTATCGTAGTTTGTGTAAAACCGAAGGAAGTAAACCCATTTAAACTGAATTTTTCTCAGACAAATAAGTGTTTCGTTTGCATCAAGATATAAAGTTGAAATTTGCGTATTAGAATCAATTGGGTTAGGCCACAGATCATGGAAAATCTTCTTTTTTTGTTATTAAAAATAGTTTTGCCCGCTATGGCCTTCTGTTGGCGCAATAATGCAATCTTTTTTCTCCATTCTTGTTCGTCCCAAAACCAGTTCGTCACTGGGCTTGTTCGCCCGGGCTTGTTCACCCACATGTTTGCACGCTACTCTGTTAGATTCTGTATGACTATAAAGTAGGTTGTCTATCCAACGAACATTCAACCGAATTCTTGGAAATTATTTTTATTGTTTGTTTTTCAAATTTTTAATTCCACACCATGGCTCCCTTGACAAATGCCACACCAGTGCTTTCAACGCTTTGATAATTTGACGTAATGAAAGTATCGTCGCCTCCCGCCACATATTCTTTGAAATGTTCTTGGAATTTCAAGACTCCATTCTTAACATAGTATCCAACACTAAACAATATTTCAATGCAATGGACGGTTCCGGGGAAAAACTGAGAGAAAACGAACAAGTACTTCTTCCTACTATGAATCGCTCATTTTCACACAATCTTCTTCATATCGGTAAAAAGAGAGAAAACCACCTTTTATTAAAATAATTCCCCTTTATGTCACTTGTATAAACAGAATGGTATGTCTGAAAATAGCGTGAACAGAAAATGGGTTAACCCTTAACCTGTTAAATAAACGAAATGAAACTTTCAAGCTGATAGCAAAAAACCCAAATGTTGCTGTTTCAAAGGTATATATTTCGGGAAAAGTATCTCCGTACCGGATAGTGTAGATCCAAGATCAGACTGCACGTTCTGTGCAGTCTGATCTTGATCTACACTGTCCGCAGAGGGTCAATGAGTTGCGCTCTACCAGCATAAGGGTAAAGGAAAGGTAAACATGTTTCAAGGATGCTGTAAAGGCACAGAAGGTAAACAGAAGCATATGTCAGGTATTGACATAAAATACGGTAGCGCGGAATGACTAACGGCTCATTGTTCCGCCCCTCGTAACAAAGAAACGAGGTTGTCCCAAAAATGCAGATATTAAGTTGCAGATTTGACGAAATACAATCTTTGCAAATTAAAAAAGAAATCGTGATTTGTGATTATTGTGTATTAAATCGCTATTGATCAAGTATCGACTCGATATTTACATAGAAAATACCCCTTTTTTTTCCTATTCAAAATACCGCCCTGAATGATAAATGACATAATGTTTCTGCAGTGGGACCTGAATATATCCGTTCGTACACGAACAGTGGAGAGTGTGGTAGGTGTGGTCATCATAAATGAACCATGTTCTGTGAAAAGGGGGCTTAATACTTCTGCAAAAAGTATCAACCCAGGTCAGCCTGCGCAGTCGCGCAGGCTGACCTGGGTTGATACTTTTTGCTTTTCGTAAATTCTCTGCATGTCAAAGGACCAGTGTACCTCATGATTCAGTCGGATGTGATACAAAATGGTTGCATAGATCAAGAATTATATGATAACCTGCTTGGTATCATGCATCACAGGAATGAATCAAACCCCCTTTTCACCAGAGCACGGTTCGATGAAGTAATAGAGCAGCGCGATCTGCATCTCCATATAAATAGAGAAAATAAGCTCTTTGCCGGACGATAAAACTTGTAGACTTGTCCATTTTAGAGGCATTTGTAGATGACGAATGAAATGTCTTTAAAATGGTGGGATTTGTCTTTGAGAGAATGAGGAAAAAAACGTGGGGAAAAGGAGAAAATGCTGGGTACCAGCATTTTATCTTTTTCCCCACAATGTTTTCACCATAAGCCCTTCTTCCAAAAGGTCGTTAACTCGGGATTGTTTGGTAAAGGATCAAAGAAATGAATTGTTAAAGGTTGATTTATTTTGAAACTTTGCTGTACAGAAAAAAAAGGCTTATTTTTCACTTTTTCTCGTGAGTGTGCACCAAAGTAAATGGAAAATTACTCCTCCGATTTTAGAAACTATAAATATCAAACGGAAGAATAGCGATAAAGATCTAAGTCATTTCACAGCACGTTTTGCTGAGTGCAATGGCAAAGACCGTTCCTGAAAATTTCGCCCCCCACCCCAATAAAAGGACAAACTTTAAGAAAATCTATAACAAAATGTACTTTTAGTCCTCTGTAGACGTATAAAATAGATCTAATGTCTTCTCTTTCAGGTGCCGTGTTGGTTGGGAAGGGCCCTTATGTAAAGAATGCATCAAGTACCCCGGATGTAAGAATGGCACCTGTACCAAACCATGGCAGTGTAATTGCGACGAGGGATGGGGCGGCCTCTTTTGCAATCAAGGTAAATAAATGTTTCCTTTTCTCGAAGGAGCAAAGACATCATTATCAGTTGCTTTCAAAAGAAATTTTAAAAAATCCAAGGTATTGGGAGCAAAACTCTACTTTAAAAGCTGTATCGTGTCATAATAATTTACCATAAAAATCTGACGTTCTCCAGACTAACACAAGCCAAAGCAAAAACAAGATCGGGAAATTGAGATACACAGATTAGTAGACCGATATTTAAGTAACAGCGCAATTGTAACCAATAAATTACCTGACTCCGTATTGTAAATGAATTATTTAAAATAACGGAGGCAATAAAGAGGTCCCCGGTGAGATATGAAAACATAAAGTGTTTGGTTATGAAGTACCCGAGCTTTGGGAACCTGGCCAAGCCGGAAAATCAATACACCCTCGATACATTCTGGTGGCTTATAGCGGGTAGCATACGATCGACCGTCTCTCGTAGCACTGGAATCTCCCAAGGTGGTAGCCTTTACTTGTGAGGGATTCTTTTTTCCTGTAGCTGAGCGTGCGATTGTTTATTACCCGTAACTCTTTACCAGACGACAAAAAGTTTTAGATACGTCCATATTGAAAAGATTTGCAGACGACAAATTAAGTCTAGCTGAAAATGGTAAAATGTGTCTGTGAAAGGATAGAAGACATCGTGGGGAAAGGAGAAAATGCTGGTTACCAGCATTTTCTCCTTTCCCCACGATGTTTTCAGAAGCCCCTTACTGTGCAGGGTTGTCAAAACACGGGATTGTGTGGTTAAGAAAAGCTGTATGGGCTTATTAATAGAGATGAGAGGTTAGGATTTATACGGTATCTCCAAGTAAACTTGAAGGAAATTATATACTTTTTCCCGTGTCTGTGTAACAGATTGCAGGACCCAGGCTGATAGTATCGAATTCATAACCGGGTTTTAAAACGTCAGTAGTAATATTGATAATACGGTTTCTTAGTTATCTAGCGAAGATATTTCCAGAAGATCCATTCCGGTAACGTGGCAAATATCATTTCTTTCAATACATAATTTAGACATTACGCCAGTCGGCCTAGAGCTCCCTGCCAAGAATTATTACTTTTTGAGCCTAAACTGTCTAGTTATACCGCCTCTTTAACGTTACAAAATCGACCGATAATTATGTTAGGGCAGACGGACATTTGGTGGCTGTTGCAGACGAGATTGTTGTCGTCTTGGACAGCGCATACAAAGGTGCTGACTATACATAAAGTTAATGTATAGTTTTGCTGTTTTGCAAAGGGGGTGGGGTGAAAAAATGCCGTAATTTTTTACTTTAAGACATCCGTAAGAGAAACTTTTGAATGGTCTACCAATACCTAGGCCCGTTCACTAATAAGTTTTGATAACATTCTAAGTATTTCCAAAGAAGAATTTCGTAAATTTCAAAGTAACACAATTTTTGATTGGCTAAACCATTTGTAAGCCAAATAGATTAGCCAATCAGAACTTGCGTTATTTTCAAAATCAAGAATAAGATTCGGAATGCAATACTTAAAATGGTTGGTGAATACGCGCCATGGCGGCACTAAACGACCTTCAGTTTCCATAAATAATTCAACACCGAGGGCATTATCCGTCTAATTAGTTACGTACTCATGTAGTTGCAGTCGGCAATTTCCGCTTTCTTATGACCATCTTTTTTTCTTCTTTCTTCGAACAGATCTGAACTACTGCACACATTACTCGCCCTGTTTAAATGGCGGACTCTGTCTCAACACCGGAAGTGGCAGCTACAACTGCTCATGCCCAGAAGGGTTCACCGGAACCAACTGTGAGCGTGAGATAGATGACTGTCTGAATCAACCTTGTCTCAATGGCGGAAGTTGTGAAGACATTGGGACTGGCTTCACGTGTCGCTGTCCCATTGGCTACACCGGGAAAAGGTGTGACGTCAGAGCAGAGAGCTGCGAAAAGAATCCATGCAAGAACGGGGCCACTTGTGTCGAAGGTCAAGGCTCTTATTCATGCATATGCAAAACCGGCTATACTGGCAGGAACTGCGATCAGGAGATATACGAGTGTGATCCAAATCCTTGTCAAAACAGTAAGTTCGAACCCTTCTTTTGTACTAATCAAATTGTGGTTAACTGTTTACCACACGACAAAATCTTAGACCAGTCCAATTTGAAAGCTTTTGCAGACGATAAAATAAATGTGACTCAAAAATTAAAATTTGTTTTGGGAAGAGTAGAAAACATTGTGGGTAAAGGCGAAAATGCTGGTTACCAGCATTTTCTCCTATTCCCACAATGTTTCCAAAGGCTTCTTCCTCAGGGTCGTTAAAAGTCGGGATTGTGTGGTAGTGGGTTAAACCATTACAACACGGACTATTTTTAAGCATACCACTAACCCTTTACCAAACGAATTTCGTATTTTAAGGACCCTGAGAAAATAGGCTTTAAAAACTCAGTTGGAAAAAGAAGAAAATGTTGGTAACCAACATTCTTTCGTTTTCCGTCATTGTTTTCTACCCTTTCAAGACAGAGCATATCGTTCGTGCCACGATTGATTCGTCTCTTGGAAATGCTGTCAAGTTATACGAGTGTAAAATTTTGTCGCCAGGTGGAGGTATATGCTAACAGTGCCGTAAAGAACACACTATTGAAGAAAATGAAAGAGTTTTTATTGATTGATTGATATGAGATACACTGTGGAAGAAAGACAACTTCCTATTGGAGAAAGCTATAATCATTTTTTTGTAATGTTTACAAAACCTGCCCATTGTAGGGGAGTCAGCATTTGAAACGGTATGGAAAACGAAAGAGGCATATATTAGCATGACAAACAGTGGGTCAGAACTTAACTTTGAAATATGAGTATTAGAGCGCAAACGCGCACAAAGCAAAGCGATACGAAATAATTTAATGGTAGTAAAGAAATGATTAGATCTGACAACTTGATATGACTACCATGGCCCAGAAAATTCAGGGTCTATATTCACTAACCAATATTTAATTTCATTCTAAGTCCTATTGTAGATTAGAAAGTAACACGACTTCTGATTGGCTAAACCACCCGGTTTGGCCAACCAGAAGTTGCGTTTCTTCCAAATTTAGAAAATTCTTGAGAGTAAAGACAAAGAATGCTCTTAAGAATACGGACCCAGGATTTTTTTCTACAGTAGAGACTATATTTACTCGATTAAAGTGCTATGTGGTTCTTGAAAACACTCGACAAAATATTAGAGCGAGTTCGTTCGGTGTAGGTTAGTCGTTACTCGAGTACGGAGAGTTTGAGACGCACTACGTTAACCCACAGTGAATAATTATTTTTATTACTTATGGATCATAATACACTGTTTCAGAAGACGATTTACCCTTTACCAAACAGTCCCGAGTTATAAAGACCTTGAGAAAAAAAGACTTTTGAAAACATTGTGGGTAAAGGAGAAAATGCTGGTGACCAGCATTTTCTCCTTTTCCCACAATGTTTTCTACCCTTGTAAATGATACATCCCACAATTTAAGCCACACTTAAGTTGTAGTCTTTGAAAACTTGTGGTAAAGAGAGAAGTCATTTCTGATACACAAAATATTACACAAAATATTAACTTAGCTACTGTGTACTCTAAATATTAATTTAATTACTGATCTCCCAGTTGTTATTTTCTTGGCTATTCAATTAAATTTGGGCTTTAATTCATACATTTTATCTACATTCTTAATCAACACGCTTTCGGCGCTTTCAGAAAGAAAAAGAGTAAAACTAATAAACACACGTTCAGGAAGAAAAAAAGAGAAAAACGCAGAGGAAAAATGTTACCCTGACATTTGTATGGTCGTACAGGAAACATTGACCAAAATTACCTGGCAAAGTACGGCAATTTTCCTCCCCAACATGTTATTCTACTGCTTAACGATAATTAGGCGACAAATGTCTCTTTGACATACACTTGAAGGTAGCGCCATTCCCTTCACTACACGAAGCACTTTGTATACAAAGGTTATAAATTTGACTCAACAGGGTTTTTTTTTCTTTGTATGGTGTGTAACGCCATTCATATGTCAGTTAGATAACAGCGGTCGGTGCAAATATCCATACTTTCCTGGATTTCTTTTATCACTGCTTCGTACAATATTCTTCCCAAAGCCACTTGCTGCTTTCCCACATGACTAATGCTGAAATAGTGGTTAGCATTGCGAGAGGAATGAATCTTGTCGCAATGACTATCATCAAACCCCAGAAAGACATTGGCCGAGCTGGACGACCCCATTTATATCAAGCCCTGTATGTTACCAACATAGCTACTGGGCGAGGCTTCAATCGATGGTAAAAATGGTTTGACTACATTGTTTAACACACATTTTTCCCCTCATATTAGGATAACTCTCATTCATAACTTATAAACAAATCACTCTGCGCCAAAGAGAACATTTCAGACGATAGACTTTATAAAAATAAAAGTTAATCAATGTTTCATGATTATGACCGCACTGAAGCAACTGTCCTTTTTGTATAGAAAAACATAGATTTGTTCGGAAAGCTTATAGTGGGATGTGTATGTACCCACTGAATTGGCTTGCCTTTCAGTTGCAAGTTCTCGAATTACAAACTTCTTTATGGAAAAAATATAATTCTTTATAAAGCTCTATTAATCTTGAAAGAAATGGGCTGCAAAAAAATCAGGTTTTCATGACGTTCAGGGCGGCAACTAAATCAATACAACAATTGGCTGTAAATGGACATAACCGCAATAATATTAAAGTGGGGATTAAATGAACCTTTTACCAATACTATTGATTACTTCTTGAAGAATAAAGAGCATTAGCGCTGTTTAACTCTTTACCAAACGACAAAATGTTTAGACCTGCCCAAACTCAAAGTATTTGCAGCTGACAATATAAATGTGGCTCAAATTATGAAATTTGTCTTTGAAATGATAGAAAACATCGTTGAAAAAGGAGGAAATGCTGGTTACCAGCATTTTCTTATTTTCTTACAATGTTTCCAGAAGGCTTCTTCCTCAGGGTCTTTTATCCAAAGGATTGTTTGGTAACGGGTTAATTCGACCCTGGATGACCAAGATTGAATGGTTTGATTGAAACAGCCTTAGTTTTCAACAGGCGGAGAAATTTATACGTTTAGTAGGATAGCAGACACAATACGTACAGTTCGGCTTCAGTTTTAAAGCGACGGCTCATGAATATTTTAAACCTTGTATACTGACGATAGTGTAGTGAACTCATTCACTCGTAGTTTTTAAGAGAACCGTGCAAATTCATATTAAATCTTATAGCTATTTAATGATCTACATGGCTGCTCTACTTTTGGTACATGCACATCCCAGGAAAAAAATACAACATGGAATCTTCCTTATTATGGAACGTTGGCTAGCCTTCGTCGATTTGCATCTTTTGCGTTTGGAGTTATTAGAATTGACTCAACCTGTAATCGTATTGTTTTCCGGAAGTTGACGACAAGTCTTAATTTAGAATAAAAGCAGAACCATTTTGTACTATTCACTAATACTGTGCTGCTGCAGTTGTTTGGCGTAGATCTCCGAAATAGAGCACTCAGAGTAAAACAGTTTTTTTTTTCGGCATAGGTGAATGTGCTGGCTTTTGACCTACTTTTTTGTACTGATAACGAATGAATAAATAGAAAATTGTGATTGGTCAAAACTAAAAAATGTTGGCATGTTTACTTTAAGGGTCCCTGTCTCTTTGCTTGCAAATTTACGCTGTCTATCTTTTTCAAAGATATTTCTTGTTTAAAGTAGTTCCCTCTTGTAGTTCTATACCGTAAACAGGCCTGAATAATTGATGGTGTTCCATTTACACACTCTACGTGCGAAAGAAACGTTTACCTATATTTTTTCAGCTGTCTTATCATAGACGAGAAATGATCTATCATTTCTGCAAATTGAAGTAGTTTAATTGGTGTCAAGAAAGCAAACGAAGCGACGGTGCAGACCCTTGACTGAACTGTTGTCCTCGTTTATGTTGTAGTTATTGGTACAGTCTGAACATATTTTGGTCGTTAAGTTTGCACTTATTAGTTTTTAACTTTTAACCAAACAGTCCCGAGTTTGAGTTTGCGAAGATGATAGACATAGATAAACCACCAATTCCTTGTAGCCTGTTTTTGTCTTCTCTTTTTAACCCTTTCCCAAACGATAAATTTTAGACTGGTCCAAATTGAAAGAATTTGCAGACGACAATTTTAAATTTGATGAAAATGACAGAAAGTTCTCCAAAAGGGTAGAAAACACTGTGGGAAAAGGAGAAATTGCTCGTTACGAGCAATTTCTCCTTTTCCCACAGTGTTTTCAAAAGACTTGTACTGCAGACACGTGAAAACCAGGGCTTGTTTGGGAAAGGGTTAAGGCTTACCATGCTCTGACAAAATCCGTAGCCGAATCTTAAACAATGGTTTTTGAAACACTGACTGATTTAATTAATTAACCCTGAGGCTGCTAAGCGCGACTCAACGGCCATGGCTTTGCGGACAATGTAGATCCAAGATCAGACTGCGCAGAACGCGCAGTCTGATCTTGGATCTACACTGTCCGATAAGGAGATATTTTTGCTGAAAAAAAACTTTGATATAGCCTTTTTCAGGATTTTACAGTCGGCTTGAAAGTTTCATTTAAGCTATTTAGCCGGTTAAGTGTTAACCCATAAGCTGCTAATCGCGACCCACTGACCTTTTGCGGACAGTGTAGTTCAAGATCAGACTGCACAGAACGTGCAGTCTGATCTTTGATCTACACTGTCCGATACGGTATTTTCTTTCCGGTGAAATCAACTTTGAAGCCGCAATGTTTCGGCTTTTAGTATTGAGTAGAAATTTGCGTTTCATTTATTCAGCAGCTTAAGTGTTAAGATATACAAGAAATTTACTATAGGGAAACTCTATGAAATCATGTCGAAAGCTTTTAAAAGCTGTGTCTTCGATCAGGCGCATCAAATTGTATTCGATAGATAGCATTGTACATGATTCCATGTGCCATAAACTTGTTGATCCTCCTCGTTTGTTGCCATTGATTTTCGTTCCATGCCAGGAAACTCACCTGCTGTCTCCGGCGCGAAAATTAACCAATCATATCCGAGATTAGGCAGCACGTGACGTCACAGAATGCGATTTATGGCTTATAAACATGAACTATAGCCGTGCATACCAAGACGTGTTGACTGAAGCTTTGGGAGATATTTTTGTCATGATATAGGCGGTAATAGGCTTGATGCAAGAGACAGATTCTCTTTGTAATTTAAGTATGTTACACAACCAACAGCTTGGTATTTTTATTCGAAAGAACCAATGAAGGAAGATAGGGACACACCTCTAAGACCAAGTTATTGCGCTCCAAAAGCTCTGACCAATTTCTGCAATTTTAAGGTTGCCAGGCAACCCTTTTCTGTATGGCAAAACTGCATATTAAAAAGTCGGTAAGCTTTGTTATAGTGACAACGGCACTTTTAAGCACATCGACGAAGTTTATCGACCAGGACCTTTCATATCTTGTTATATAAAATTCTGCAACTGTTAAATAGCCAAACCTTATCTGTAGGTCAAAACGCAGTTTAACCCCTAGGCTGCTGGTAAGCGCTACTCAAGAACATTTTGTGGACAGTGTAGATCAAGTTTAGACTGCACAGAATGTGCAGTCTGATCTTGAATCTACACTGTGTCCGATAAGGAGATATTTCCCCCCTTAAAATACCTTTGAAATAGCAAAATTTGGAGTTTTTACTATTGGCTTGAAAGTTTCATTTCACTTATTTAGCAACTTAAGGCAGAGCTCCAGATAGAGGGAGTGATTTTGATTTCAAAATTGAAAATATTAATCACTCCCCACTAAACCCGATGTTATGGGTATTCATTAGAATCGTCTCATCGAGACGATTCTAACGAGTACCCACAACATAGGGTTTGGAAGAGAAATAATGGATTTAGAATACTATTACTCCTTTTTATCTGGAGGTCTGTTAATGGTTAACTGAATGTAGAAGCAGTCATTAAACTTTGTTATCATGACAACGACAGATTTTTTTTAAAAGATAATGACAAAGTTTATCGATCAGGATCTGTCTGCGATGTATCAGCCGTAGAAATGACAGGAGAATAATTGTAGGAAAAGAGAGAGATATAAGTCTCGGATTATAAAATCAATGGAAAAAGACTAAATGACAAGATGCTGGGTTCGCCATTCATTCACGTTTTGTCGAGAGGCACTTTAACCCTTTACCACACGATCCCGACTTTTATCGACCCTAAAGAAGAGGAATTTTGAAACATTTGAGGGGGGGGGGGGGTGGAGGAGAAAATGCTGG
Source organism: Tridacna gigas (assembly GCA_945859785.2). Classification (NCBI taxonomy): domain Eukaryota; kingdom Metazoa; phylum Mollusca; class Bivalvia; order Cardiida; family Cardiidae; genus Tridacna; species Tridacna gigas. Next base: position 7,631,738 of record OX244029.2, on the reverse strand, counting down.
TAACCAGTTCTGTGGCGCCGAAAAAAGTTTGCCCTTTATCAACCAATCCCATATTTTTACAACCCTGAGGAAGAAGGATTTTGAAAACATTGCGGGAAAAGGAGAAAATGCTGGTAACCAGCATTTTCTACTTTTCCCGCAATGTTTTATATCATCATTTCAAAGACCACCCCTTTCATTTTAGCACTATTTAATCTAACGTCTGCAAATGCTTACAATATTGAGGAGTCTAAAATTTTGTTGTTAAGTAAAGAAATAATGAAGTAAATCTTTCTGTCTCTCTCGTTCCAGATGGCCGCTGCATCGACAAGCTGAATGGATTCCAATGTGTTTGCGAAATTGGCTTTACCGGACAGTATTGTGAAGTGAATGTGGACGACTGTTTACACAATCCATGCAAAAATGGCGGATCTTGTATCGATAAGATCAACGACTTCAGATGCCAGTGCATTCCGGGATTCGTCGGGGAACTGTGCGAAATTAACGTCGATGACTGCGAGTTGCGACCATGTGCCAATGGAGGTGTGTGCCAGGATCGGGTCAATGACTTCGAATGTACGTGTCGCCCGGGTTTTACCGGAAAGTTCTGTACAATCGATATTGATGAGTGTGCTAGTAGTCCTTGCAGGAACGGAGCCAGGTGTACACAAGCCGTGGACGACTATCACTGCGCATGTCTGGCTGGTTTCAGCGGGAAGAACTGTCAGTATTTTCCGGGACAAACCATCGAGACTACGACCGCGGAACAGACTACAGAACCGATGCGAACTACAGTGGGTACCCCAACCAATGTTACAACGGCACACACACCGGTGCCGGAAGAAGATGACAGTTTGACGATGAAGCAGTTATTGTTGATCGTGTGTTTAGGCGTAGGAATACCGTTGTTGTTGATAATTATTGCAGTGACAATTATGTTGTGTAGGAAGCGGCGGCTTCCCAACAGTAGTAAAGAGGAGGAGGAAAACGTGCAAAATTCCATAAACAATAAGTTACGGGAATCAAAAATATTCACCACGATTCCACAAAGTAGCTCTACTTTTTCAAATTTAACAAGTAAAATATCAAATGAAGACATGGACTTCAATTCGTTAAAATCTAACCGATCTAGTCGGCCCATTTCACAGATTTATATCGGTGGAAAGACAGTTAATAACAAACAGTTGTTATATAGCAAAGACTCGCAAGTGCATTCGAAACATAGGGATTTTGAGAAGACCACCAAAAAGCTAGAAAAGGACAAAATATCAATAGATCCTTCAAATTTAGATGTCAGGTGAGTAAATGTACCTTTATTAATCCGTGGCGTGTTCAGAACGAGGCTACAGCATTTTAGACTAGACTCAAACTGAAAGCATACGCAGTTGACAAATGAGTCCGGCTCAAATGATGGAATTTGACGTTTTCAAGAGTAGAAAACAGTGTGGGAAAAAGGAGAAAATGCTGGTTACCAGCATTTTCTCCTTTTCCCCACACTGTTTTCAAAAGTCATTTTTCTTAGGGTTGGAAAATAAAGTGACTGTTTAGTAAAGGGCTACGAAAAAAAGTAGACCCTTTTCAAAGGCATATTCTATTTTTTTTTTTTCGTAATATCAAAACAGCAGAAATATCATATGGTCCATACAGCTCGTTTTGTACAGCCTGATCTTGATCTGCACTGCCCTTAAAAGCAACTCTAGCTATGATTTGCACTGTAAAAAGTTGTACACTCTCAAGGACACAGACATTTATTGGCTGAAAGCTTTACACAAAATAGGTCCGGGAGTTCCTGTTTACTATTAGCGGAGCAATATATCTTCAACATATGAACGCTATGTAATGAATCTGACACGATTTTTTCTCTCCCATCTTTCCTTATGTTTTGTAATTAATAACACGGATCGCAGCTGGAACGCAGAAAACTAATTGAATATAAAGAATATAACAAAGTTTTATCATCTTTTTGATCTCGGCTACTTATAAGCATGGTGCAGATTGTTTTCATTAATCATCACGCGACTGGGTTTCTCATTTTACCTGTTTACTCGATTCAAGACTGGTCCACGAAAAACAGTCATTGTAGACTAACGCATACATTCGAAAGCGCCGGCCTAGCCCGGTAGTTCAGTCGGTCACGTACAAGGCTTAAAACCATGGGTTCGTAGGTTCGAATCCTCAACTCAGCCAATTTTTTATTGAGGATTGACAAAAGTCATTACGACAGAATTCATTCCTCTCTCACCGCTGTTCATAATTTTCACAATGTTTATGTGGGAAAATAGCCAATAACTTAGAAAGAGTATTGTGCGAAGTACTGGATCAAAGGAACTCCAGGAAAGTATGGATAGGCTCACTGGCCGCCGCGTTATAAATACCATTCAAACAAAAAAAAAATAAACATTCGAAAGCGCCACAAATGCTGTAGACTGTCTGCTTATGTGTTATATTCGGCCATTGCGTTTAGTACACAAAATAATAAAAAATTTAACACTTTATCTTACGACAAAATTTCAGACTTTGTCGAAATTGAAAGCATTTGCAGACGGCAAATTAAACAAGTTTATGTCAGATCCTATATGTGAAAAGCGCGTTAAGCTTTAAGTGTTTTTGTGGTCAGAGCACGGTATTGAAAGATCAGGGGCCGTATGTTCACCAACCATTTTAAATTTATTTTTATTTCTTAATTCCAAGACATGCCATCAGAAAGCTAGCTTTTGAATTTAGATCTGGGCCCTTATTCACCGACCGTTCCTGGTTTCATCCTCAGTCTTATTCAGCCCGGCTGGGTAGCTCAGTTGTTTCCGTATTCGACTTGTGACCTGGTGGTCGCGAGTGCGATACCCGGTTGAGACAAACTTTATTTGCGGCGATTTTTCGCTTCTCACCTCTTTTAGATGTGAGAAGGCAGTCTCTTGCTTGGAAAGAAAGTTGTCTCAGTACTGGTTTGAGAAAGCCAGGGCACACATGCGTAGGTGCACTGACCGCTGTGATATGACGCATGAAACTCCAATACAAACAAACAAAATAGTGTTATTTTAGATTTACAAAGTAATACAACTTCTGATTGGATAAATCCTTGGCTAAACCATTTGGTGTAGCCAGTCAGAAGTTGTGTTACGTTTAAATTTCGAAATTTCTTGACAATAAGATTAGATGTACCATGTTTGGTGTACACGAACTCCAGGCAGCAGAAAAGATCGAGTAAACGATAAAGCCAGTATTGTTTACTTTGATACTTCAACTTTGCCTCCACGTGAAGTTCAAAGACACTACAAACGCTCTTTGACTCTGTGAGTTTCTGTTTGAAACGCGAAGCCAAATTATACCCAGACCCAAACGTGCCTCCATTATGTAGAATCTTCATAGTCCGTTTGAAGAATGCAATGACCATGAACGACGTTTGTAGTGCAATATGCTTTTACATACGTTTATTTTTTTTTACACCATGCATTATCGATTAAACCCTATCCCCCTAAATAAGTGAAAGTGATAGTAAAAACCCATATTTTGCTATTTTATAAGGTATTTTTTGAGGGAGAGATATCCCCATATTGGATGATGTATATCCAAGATCAGACTGCACGTTCTGAGCAGTCTGATCTTGATCCACGCTGTCTGCGAAAGGTCCTTCAGTCACGCTTAGCAGTTCAAGGGTTAAACATTTACCTTACAATTCAGAGTTTAAACAAATCTAAAAAGGGCAGCATTTGAAAGCATTGTAGGAAAAAGAGGAAATGCTTTTTACTAGCATTTCCTCCTTTTCTCACATTGTTTTCAACTCTTAAAGAAAGTCACTATATTTAAGCCTTGTTCGACTCACCTTCAGAAAATTCATGGACATTGAATCTGTAGTCTTCTTGTTGTTATCAAGAATTATTTGTGCCTCGTCTACTTCTCTGCTGTAATGGTTTTAAAGAACAGAAGTATCTATTATTTAATGTCTTTCACTGGGTTCCTTTTCCCAAATGGTATTATATAAATGGTGAAACAAGGCCCATAGAATTATAAAGTAACATTTTGGAGAAATTTCAGTTTTACATAAACGTATTGTAGACTATATTTTGTTAAATTTTGGACAGAGTTCAAAATGTATCTGGTATTTTATATTTGAGCCATGCTCTGTGAAGACGGAACTTAATGCATCTGCAAAAAGTATCGACCCATGTCAGCCTGCGCACTCCGCGCAGGCTGACATGGGTCGATACTTTTTGCTATCTGTCAATTTGCTGCATGGCAAATTACTCATTTGGTCGTTCGACAAAATAGATTTCAAGGTTCCGTAACTATATGATGTCTTGCATGATATAATGCATCACGGATATGCGTTAAACCCCCTTTACCCAGAGTATGGCTTATATATTGTAGACAATTATACACTTTGAAATTTTAAAAGAGTTCAAATGGATCTGCAGGGTCCGTATTCACCAATCATTCTGAAGAACATTCTTTGTCTTATTCTCCAAGATTTTCAAAATTTGAATGTAACACAACCTCTGATTGGCTAAACCATTCGGTTTAGCCAATCAGAAGTTGTGTTACTTTCAAATTTTGAAAATTCTGGAGAATAAGACTGAGAACGTTCTTAAGAATGGTTGGTGAATACGGACCCTTATTTCAATGCTTTATCTAAATCAATGCCATCTTCTCTATTTTCAGGGATTATTGCAGTTCACAAGATATTCATCCCATAGAGAAACACATCAACAGAGATAATCTAAATCGCAGTTCATTTTTATTTCTTGAACCACAAATACATCCGGAGCCACACCGTCACAGTAGTTACTATGGAGACGACGTTCTTGCGACGGAAGTGTAGTGACGTCATCATCGGTATACAGACAATCGTCAGATTAAAACTGCAATATATTTAAAATGTTTAAAAAAAAACTAGTGAGACAAAACGTATTTATTTGAAAACCGATCTCTCGCTTGGAGTCACATATCTGGTAAAACCCCCACACAAGCATCCATTTTTATTTTCCGATAGTTGTGTCTCTTAAAGCGCCCCGTTAATGAAATCTTTTTTTAAATGTCGTTTATTCGGACAACTCATAATTCGGATATATCGTTTAATCCGAAGTATCGTGTGTGAAACCTGTGTAGTAGAAGTTCGGATCGCTCACGCGAGCAATCTAAACTTCTACTCACGGTTTGCATGGAAAAAATTTAAATTTTATGTTAAGTATTTATGAAAGTTATGGACCAAATACATGTTGAACTTAACCTTTATTTATAGGCATATTGAAATTTCGAGTGATTATTCGATATTCCGAATTCAAAGTTAACTGGAACTAATTCATGGCGCCAAACATTAAGTTACTGAGGTCTGAATTTTGTTGGATCACGGCCATCATAAAAACAAAAAAGAAAAACACGTGGAGTGGTAGTCGGTAGCGTGGATTTCGAGCGGGCCGGACCACTCAACATCCATGCTTCTGAATATCACTACGCAAGCAAACCAAGTAAAAGTGGTTTTCAAGCAGTTGTCAAGTTCACGTGGCTTCTCATGTGCTGCAAAGCTGGTCTAACAGTATCTCATTCTGCAAAGCTTGTCTAGGTACAGCGCGTTTTTGTTTATATAACGAAATATCAGTTTTGAAAACCGCCGTGGCGCTTTAAGGGATCCTCGTTCATTATTCGTGTACTGTCTTTGAATACTGCCCAAGATCTTCACATCTCGTATTGAAAGTGCTTCTTTTAACTGACATGTATGTGGTACTTTTCACTGAATTTGCTGTTAGATCTAGTTGTCTGAAAAGATATAGTAGTATTTTGGCAATGAGGCATTACTTTCCTGTCTTTGTCATGACGGAAAGAATAGCCATTTTCTTCGTTTTTGTATGAAAATAACCCATTAAAAAAGGTGTGTTAAAACGTAAAATGAAGTTCCAGATCGAATGAATGAAAAGGTTAGTGAAGCTTTCCACTTTACAATGGATCTAAAAAAATTAATCTCGTGAGTTAAACTAAAACATGAGTTTGGACAATATTTAAAGACAGGTCACACATACATCACCGAATTCAGCTTTAAGTGCCTTTTATGTGTGAAAGCTGAACGATAAATAACCCGTTAATTCCAAAGAAACGATAACATAATGTTCAAACAGGAGCTTTGAAAGGGTGGATTCAATACACTGTCTCTGAGAGATTGATGATTAATGACGTAAGAAGATGACGTCAGATATCAAGTTCTCGTAAAACGCTTTCTTGACCACTACAGATGTGATTATATACATGTAATTTGGTCTTAGGAAGGCAAACAGACTAGATTCAATGCCACAAAATTTGTCACACTGTTCCCAACTTTCTTTTTTCAATCAAACCATCGCAATAGACAGTAGTGTTTAAAACACTCGTATTAAGCGGCATTATGTCACTGTTACACAGATAAAAACACCTGCCATGTCATTATGCAAATGAGAATATTTTTCATGAAACACAAGTCGTTGAAGTGAAATTTGAGTCTTCTAAGTATAAAAAGAAAACAGAAAAAAAAAAAGAAATCCGACAAAAAAATCTCGTTTTATGAAACACCTTGCAATTAAGATTGTCCTAAACTTCTGTGTATCTCTGTACATGTATTTATAAAGACTCATGAGTGCTAGATATAAAATGGGACCTATGGAACTGTGCAAAATGTGGTTCACTGGCACAATATCAATTGTTTTTAGCCTTTCAAAGACAGATACCATCATCATAGCAAAGTTTAATTTGTTGTCTGCGAATGCTCTCTATTTAGAGAAGTGTTAATTTATGTAATTTGGTACAGAGTTAAAATCTTTTAAGCCTTTTCCACACGATCCAGGAGTTTTAACAAATCTGCGAGAGGAATCTTTGAAAACATTATTGGAAAATGAGAAAATGCTTGTTACTAGCACTTATTCCTTTTCCTACAATGTGTTCTAGCCATTCAGAGAGAAATCTAATCATTTGAACGACGTTTAATCTTTCTCTGAAAGGTCTTCCAAATTGGTCAAGTCTGAAACGTTGCCATCTGGTAAAGAGCAGAAACCTTCATTCTTGTACCAATCGAGTGTGACAGTGAAGCGCAATTTGACATAAGGAAAAAATAGTGTCGAATTCACGTAATTATACAGATACTTATGAAAAAATTTAATTGAGCCGCGCTCTGTGAAAAGGAGGCTTAATGCATCTGCGAAAAGTATCGACCCAGGTCAACCTGCGCAGTCCGCGCAGGCTGACCTGGGCCGACACTTTTCGCTATTGGTCAATTTTCTGCATGTTAAAGGACCAGTGTACCTCATGAATCAGTCGGTTGTTATACAAAATGGATTTTACTGATCCATAAATATGTGTTGACTTGCCTGGTATCATGGATCACGGAGATGCATTAAGCCCCCTTTTTGCCAGAGCGTGGCTCAATTATTTATGAAACCATGGAATACCCGTCAGAGTTTACGGATAAAAGGCGTGTTTTTGTTGCAATGATTTTCTCTTTCTGGGCCACGGCTTGCGTCGCTTTGAATAACTTCCGTAATATTAAGCCATACATACTGGACAACGTTGTGTTGGAAGGAAAATGAAAGATGACTGACATATGCAAGTAACACCATGAGCTCCACATCTTGCTCTCGCGGTAAGCAGGTTGAGTGGTTGGATTTTTGAATATCATACAAAGTGCTTTTTGGCATGAACGTGGGAAAGCAATTACAAACAAGTGAGTTTGATACTCACGTTGTGTTTGTTATGAGTTTGACCAAGGTATTGTGTCTTAGTAAATAAGAGATTTGTAGCTTTATGAGTATACTGTGTGAATTCTGGTCGCCATTTTGAATCGTTTGTTGTATATAGCACGTGTACGCAAAACTGTATAGAAGTGTGTACACGGAGTTTATTGAGAAAAAAGAACAGATTTGATTAAGTGCTAAGGCAACACTGGTTGCCTAATTGTTAATCTTCATATTTCTTTACTCAAAGAAAGTAAAAAGTTTTCCTGGAAAATTGCAGTATTTCTTAGAAATGAATTATCTAAAAATGCGCGAAAAGCTTTATCTATTAAATTTAAAATATTTATTCAAATTTTAAAAAATGATTTTCAGTTCGAATTGAAAGCTCATCTTAAATTCTTTTGTTATTTTCTCCTATCCCTAATTTGTCATTTATAGGTGCACCAAGTTTTCCCGTATCTAACGACATATGACGTAATTAACTACGTCACGAAAAGAACTTTTTTTAGATCTATTTTAAATCCTTTTAGTTATGAAAGTTTCTTGATATGTTCCTGATTTGGTTTAGATTTAAGAAATAAGACTCGCTCTCTCTCTCTGAAAGGCTTGACTTTAATAGTGATGTATTTTTTCCGTTCTATGTTTTTTTTCAATAAAGAGCTTTCTGTACAGGTTTGCCTGGAATCAATGTTTTTGCAATTTCACGCGTTTTTAGATCGTTTGTTTAAAAAGTATATAGGGCATGTTACTTGAATGATTTATCAAAATTTTCATATCTATATTTCTACCCCTTTATCTGACAAACAACCTGAACAAAATTTGCATCCAAGACCGAAGTAACTTACCAAAACCTGCGTGGTCAGCAAAAAAACCTCCATGTGGAGAATTTTCTTTCCTTGAGTCATTGTTGGCAATCACTAGAATTGTCTCCAAAAGGCAATGAAATTAGAGTTTCCCAACACAGGTTTTTCAGTGAAGAAAGCAAACATCATTGCCTTTGACCTACGTTGTATTCTATGTATCTGCGTAGCCACGTGATTAACTCTTTCACTACTGATGACGACTTGAGTAGGTTTTGCGGACGGCGTAGATCAAGATCAGACTGCAAAGAACGTGCAGTCTGATCTTTGATCTACACCGTCCGCTTACCTGTTTTTAAACTATGACGAAAGTCATTTTCAATAGCAGTGTAAGTCTGTGTTTAGAACTTGGAAAAAAGTGGAATTTACGGAGTTAGTAGTGAAAGCGTTAAGTCAGTTAAATAGTCCTTGTCTTTGGTTTTGAAACTTGGGATTCGGATAAAGGGGAGAAATATATGAGCTTCGTTCTAGCAGAAGGGGGTTTACTACATCTGCATGATGCGTTATACCAAGCAAGTCATCACATAATTATGAATCCATAAAATCCATTTTGTCTAACAACCGATTGGTTCAAGACCTAGAATAGTCCTTTGATGTGCAGAAAAAAAATTACAAAGTGCAAACAAGTTTCGAACCATGTCAGTCTGAAATGGATCGATACTTTTTGCAGATGCATTCGACCCCCTTTTCATAGAGCATAACTCATATTGAGCTTTATTTATGAATATTGTTATATATATATATAACTCCGCACTGTGTTTTGTGAGTTTTTCTTCATTTGAATGTGAATAATGGTAACAAAACGACTGTTAACGAATATTCATCTTTATAAAAAATTGACAAACATACGCTATTTATTGATATAGGAGGTCGCTCTGTCACGATTCAATTTTAAAAGCAACAAAACAAAGTTGTACTTGTCAAAGGAAATTTGTTTCGATAATAGACTACAACGTTATTTGCTCTTTGTTATGAATGTAGAAATTATCTACAAAGAAAATTTGATTGCCTACTATGCCTTCCATAGCATGACTATACGACGGCAGAAAATACAATCTACTAAAACTCAAAGATTTAAATATCTTATAGTCTTGATTAACCAAGCAGACGGTATAGATCCAATATCAGACTGCTCTTCCTGTGCAGTCTGGGTCCGTATTCACCAACTATTCTTAAGAACATTTTCATTCTTATTCTCCAGAATTTTCGAAATTTGAATGTAACACAGCTTCTGATTGGCTAAACCATTTGGTTTAGCCAGTCCGAAGCTGTGTTACTTTCAAATTTAGAAAATCCCAGGTATAAAGACCAAGAACGTTCTTAAAAATGGTTGGTGAATACTGCCCCTGGTCTTGAAATATGGCGTCTGCAAAAGCCCCTCTTTTCGCCTTTGGTTCTGAGAGGATTAACCCTTTCCCAAACGATAAATTTTAGACTGGTCCAAATTGAAAGAGTATGTAGACGACAATTTTAAGTTTGATGAAAATGACAAAGTTCTCCAAAAGGGTAGAAAACACTGTGGAAAAAGGAGAAATTGCTCGTTACGAGCAATTTCTCATTTTTCCACCGTGTTTTCAAAAGACTTGTACTGCAGACACGTGAAAACCAGGGCTTGTTTGGGAAAGGGTTAAGACTTTTATCAAATAGGAACCTCTGTTAGTTTCAAGAGGAAATCTCAATTTCTCGGTCATTCTTTGCAATGACTCCGTTTGGTGCCCCTTTTGTTCTGGAGAAGATGTTTGTTTTGTAATTCTGTGTTAATGGCTTTTATTTTGATGAATGGATTTTGTGTATATTTTGATTTCTTATATTTATTGCTTTTTGACTGATATATGGTTATAACTTGTTTAAAGTTTAAAGCATTTTTGTTTCAGTTTTGATAAAAAAAAAGAATCATGATAGTTTTTCTACTTGCAAAACAAAGAAGTTTAAATTCTTGAAACTTTCTAAATGTACTCGCATTTAACCTATTACTTTACAGTTACTATTTTTTACGACAGTGAAGTGGAAGAATTCTGAAAACGATGTGGGAAAGAAGCAGTTGCTTGTTACTAGCAGTTGCTCCTTTGCCCACATTGTTTCGAATATCGTCAAATAGTCGCTTTCATTTGCTTCAGATATTTCTTCCTTCTGGTAAATTGTATGAATAGAAATGACTGTCATGAAATGGGTTAAACGTGAGTTTTCAGAAGTGTGCATTTTCTGTTTACCAAAGGTATTTGTTTTAACGATTTCAGTGTCCTATTGTCGTTTAGAATCTGGAAGATGTTGTAAGAATGACACAATGACGTAAGAATCACATGACACAGCGGATCTCCCATCATTCCATGCATGGGCAAAGCCCGTTAAATTTTCGTCCATATACATTGAAATGTGTTTGCTGTCCATTATTTCTAGAAGTCACAAACTACATCAGTTACTTTGTGTTGTCATATTGTAAATGCAATGTCTGTTCCTCATCTGACTTTCGCATTAATGAATCGGAGCACTATAAACCCACACAATAATACTACAACTTAAAAACTTGGGCAATCATCCTAAAGATAAAGAGGAAAGGGGGAGGGGGTGGCGTGCTTAGTAACCGTGTTTCATAACGTGTGGGGAGGGGGCGTGCTTGGTAACCTTCTTTTTTTAACTCTTTACCAAATGACACAATATTAGACTTCATCAAATTAAAAGTATTTGCAGACTACAAATTGAATTTAGCTCAAGTAATGAGATTTCTCTTCAATAACGTAGAAAACATTGTGCCACCTAAGCGCTGCTCATAATGGCAACAATAACTGATCTCGTAGTTATATATGTAAAGTGTTTGTAGTGCCTCGGTTCATAGATCTTCACTCTCATCAATCTGTTTTTCTCTTGTCTCAGCTATCATTTGCATGTGCCATCTGTTGTTTCTCTCTTGGAAATTGCTGCTGCACGCTTTCAGTGATATTTTGGGCTAAATGTAAAGTATTATGAAACCATCTGTATATAACAATGGCATCGTTTGTGGTACAATGTATTGCCAAACGTTTTTAAGCTACCAACTAGCCACGTGTGCGTTTTTACGACAAAGTCTATATGCAACATTTTTTGAGTAGCCATGTAATTATTGACAAAACAGACATGAGGTTTTTCTTTTTTTTTTTTTTTTCAATTATAATCATAAACTGTATATTAGTATAAAATTTGTGTTGGCTTCTTTGCATTACATGAAATCCAAGAGAGAAACAAAAATCACTGAATAAAATCCGACGAAAACGACAGAAAAAAAAAGTTCAACACATTTTCATCTAAGTTTTTCCTTGGGATGCAAGAGAGATAAAGAGCATTATGTCACGTGGAGAGCTTCTTTCTCTTATTAATGATGAGTTATTATTGATAATAAATGTGTATCTATTGTTGCTGTTCTTTCTTTAACTTTCAAACAAAATCACCAATCATTATGTTTCACTCTTAGACATTACATAAGCTTCACGTCATATGCTCTTTGATCTCTCTCTATATCCAAGGAAACAATTTCATTTAGAAATTCTTTTGAACGCCTGTGATGTTACGTGTAAATAGTCTGTATATTTATAGCATTTCCATTGATGTATATAAACTGTTATTACCATTTATAAGATTATTACTTTCGGTATTTCACTGATATCTTGAATAAATAAAGAGGTCACTTGTGACTATTTTTGCAATATAGTAATATCTTTCTTGTTTTATTTGTGATACCGTTTCTAGGTGTCATTGTTTCTCACTGCACTGCAATCCTGTTTCCGACCTCACTTTCTCCGACCGTTTTAGATTGCATTCCTAGTCTAATTCTGGATTTAGAACGTAATGTAATTCCTGATTGGCTAAACCAGATGGTTTAGCCAGTCAGAAATTTCGTTACTTTCATATTTTGACAATAAATTCATGAGAATAACATTTAGAATGTTTTTAATAATGCTTGCTGAGTATGGACCTAGGATTTTACTTAATCCTTTACCACTTGTCCATATTGAGAGCATTTGCAGCTGACATATTCAATATAGATAAAATAATTGAATATTTCTTTTATAGGGTAGAAAACATTGTGATAAAAGGAGAAAATGCTAAACCAGCATTTTCTCCTTTTCCCACAATGTTTTTAAAAGTTTTCTTTCTCAGAGTTGTTTAAACTCGGGATTAATTGATAAGGGATTAAAACATGGAGACAAATCCAGAAGTAAACAAAGGAAAAAAAAAAAACGATTTTACCCGCCAAACAGTCAAACGATACAGCACTTAGCCATCAATCCCGTCAGGACTTTGATTTTTATAGCCTTATATTCACCAACGATTTCTAGGGAATGTGAGTTTAAATGTCTGATCAAAATAGTTTAGCCAATCAGAAATTTTGTTTCTTTCAAAATTTAGAAGTAGAATAGATAACAAAATATAATGATTGGTGACTACGGTCGCTTTCTTAGGCTATCAATGGTTGAAATGTGTACTTTTCAGCCATTATACCTCAGTACTGAATTTCCAAGGCTGCTTTTGGCAAGATATCTCACATGCAACCGGCAGTACTAGTAGATTAACTCTTTACCACACAATCCCGAGTTTCAATGACCCTGAAGAGAAATGCTTTGAAAACGTTGTGGGAAAAAGGGGAAATGCTGGTAACTAGCATTTTCTCCTTTCCCCATAGTGTTTATTACCTTTTCAAAGACAAAGTTCGTCGTTTGAGCCATAGTTAATTTGTCGTCTGCAAATGCTTTCAATATGGACACGTCTAAATTTTTGTCTTTTGGAAAAGAATTGAAGAAGTCTGTACATTCTGTGTTGTCTAATGGTAAGTCGTCACTTTCCGTAAAAACAGTATCTTACATCTCCGCTAGCTAGCCCTCAGCGCGGTTATTCAGTCTGAAACGTCCTGATTTATTCCATTTGTAAAGCTAAACATTATTTCGACAATTTTTTTTATGGGATAGGAGCTTGGGCCCGGCTTCACGAAAAAGACTTCAATCTCCTATTTTACTGAAATCCACTAACGGTCACAGGTTCTGACTTCAGTTCATTATCTCTTTACCAAACGACAAAATTTTAGGGCCGACGAAATTGAAAGCATTTGCAGACGAAAAATTAAATGTTGTTAAAATGAGGATTTCTCTCTTTGATAGGGTAGAAAACATTGTAGGAAAAGGAGAAAATGCTGGTTACCAGCATTTTCTCCTTTTTCCACAATGTTTTCAAAAGCCTTCTTTTGCAGGGTCGTTAAAAGTCGGGATTGTGTGGTAAAGGGTTATTTGAGTCGCATTTCACTAACATTATATACTGTAATAACGTTCTCAAACCCTGAGTTGACACAACATTTCAGACTCAACTGAGAAAAATAAACGGACTTAACTCACTTAACAGACTTAAGTCCATTATTTAGCAGTGTTGAGTCTGAAACGTTATGTCGACTCAGGATTTGAGAACGTTACTTAAGTCTGTTTATGTTAGTGAAATGTATCTCAAATTACGAACTCGACTTGAATTGGAAAATAAGTGCGTTAGTGGATCTGAGCGAAAGAAGAAGCCTCAGTTCTTTTTGGGAAACCGGGACTTGATTTTTGGAAAGAATGTCACTCAGGAAAACTGGGTAGTAGCACTGGTCACTGCTATATAACCTGAAATAATGCTGAATACGGTATTAATCCTTTACCATACAATCCCGAAGTTCAACGACCCCGACAGAAGTGACTTTTGAAAACATTGTGGGTAAAGGAGAAAATGCTGGTAACCAGCATTTTCTCCTTTTCCCACCATGTTTTCTATCCTTTCAGAGAACGTAAGCTCATTTTTACCAATTTCGATTTAGTCGTCTGGAGTTTTGTCGAATTAGAAAGAGTCTAAATTTGCTAATTGGGAAAGGGTTGAACACCAAATGGACAGACACATTGTGGCTTTTTAATTTATGATGATTTCACACAGACTTCAAACACTGTATTTCTAAGGCTTTTTAGACAATCCGGCAACAAGCAACGTTGTAAGAAGATAAAACAGCAAGTTTTGTGAAGTCTGATATTGATCTACGCTGTCTGAAAAAGTGACTAGTTAATTGGAAAGAGTGTTGTGCGAATTACTGGTAAAAGAAACTCCATGGAGGTATACACAGATGCATTGGCCGCCATGGGGTACCCGGCGCCATGATATCATTGGCCTAATGTTGAAAGCTGTGTCAAACAATCAAACAAACGAACAAACAACAAACTCTTATATTCTGAAACTGTGCAACAGTCAGCATGCGGTACGAACAGAAAAAAAGTACATAATACAAGAAACGACTTTCAAAGAACGGGCTCATGGGGCATAGAGCAATCCTGTCAATATCGATATATAGCATCGACAAGACAAACATATAAGCCATGGTGTGTGAAAAGGTGGTTTAATGAATCTGCAAAAAAGAATATAAACCCAAGTCAGCCTGAGAAGGCCGACCTGGAACGAAATTTTGGCTACTGGTATTATTTTTCTGCACGTAAAAGGGCCGTTCTACTTTATGATTCAGTCGGGTTTTTTTTTTCAGACACTATGAATCTATTTTGTGCTACGATTTGCATGGTATCATGTGACTACAAAGATGCATTAAACCCCCTTTTCCCGGAGCGCCGCTATAAATTTTCATCTGATGGACTATTCATATCTCGATTAGACTGCACGAAACGTGTAGTCTGATCCTAGATTACAGTTTCCGATATTTTGCTCGTTATTCCGAGCCATTACAGTAATAGTTGTATTCGCAAAATTAATTAACCCCTAAGCTGCTAAGCGTGACTCAGGGACCTTTTGCGGATAGTGTAGATCAAGCTCAGACTGCACAGAACGTGCAGTCTGATCTTGGATCTACACTGTCCGATTAGGAGATATCTATTCCTCTCAAAATACCTTTGAAATCGTAAAATTTAGGTTTTTACTGTCGGCTTGAAATTTTCATATCACTTACTTAGAAGGATAAGACTTAAGGTCATTTGTGCGGGCCTTGAATGTAGGTTTTCGTTTATTTACCATTTGAAAGAGAAAGTCTTAGGAAAGCAGAAGACCTTCCAGATGTCATGCATCCTTCATATCACTGCTTGAACTTTTTTTAACCCTTTCCTAAACGACAAAATTTGGACTGGTCCAAATTGAAAGAGTTTGCAGACGACAATTTTAAATTTGATGAAAATGGCAGAAAGGTCTCAAAAAGGGTAGAAAACGCTGTGGGAAAAGGAGAAATTGCTCGTTTCGAGCAATTTCTCCTTTTCCCACAGTGTTTTAAAAAGACTTGTACTGCAGACACGTGAAAACCAGGGCTTGTTTGGGAAAGGGTTAACTCTTTACCAAACGACAAAATTTTGGACTAAACCAAATTGAAAGCATTTGCAGACGACAAATTAGATATAGCTTAAACGATGATTTCAGTCTTTCATTCGGTAGAAAACATTGTGGAAAGAGGAGAAAATGGTAGTTACCAGTATTTTTTTCCTTTTCCCACAATGTTTTGAAAGGCCTGCTCTTTCAGGGTCATTAAAACTCCGGATCGTGTGGTAAAGAGTTATCTCAGACATTGTAGTATAAGAAAGAGATTTGTTGGTTCAACAGAATAGACCAAACTATTGAATTTTCAGTGTTGTTTTGGCTGTAATATCTATGTTTATCCGACAGTGTGGATCCAAGATCAGACTGCACGTTCTGTGCAGTCTGATCTTGGATCTACACTGTCCGCAAAAACCACATGATGTTGTTGCCTTTAGCCATGCAAGGAGATAAAGATATTCGAGACCGTTGTCTGGCAGAAATCAAAGGTAAAGATGAGGTAACAGATTTCACTAGCCGTAACGATGTGGCATCTTTTTACCACGTGAAGGGATATTGTGTATAAATATTGCGACTATAAAATCAACGTTTATAATCGCACCATCTGTCACATTATAGTCTCGAGGTTACGGTTTATAAAAGGTTCATCCATTGTACAGCCTCGTTCCCAGAATACGTTTGATTTTTCGTTTTTCATATGTATATCATACCGGTCACGTGACCTATTACGAGAATGAAGACGCGATGACCTAGATTTGTTGCGAGTCTCCTTGCGCTAATAAATTAGTCTGTTTCAAGTCAGTTTTATGTTAACCTAGCGATATTTCGCTCCGTTATAAATAGAATAGAAGAACGAATTATGTCAGAAAGTTTATGAATCCAATAAATTTTATTTTCGAAGATAATTGTGCTTCATGAAAATTGTATGAGTCATTCATTACAACTTATCGCCACCAGTCTGCAACTGCAGTATGTATCTTTCTACGGCAGAAAAAATTGGACTAACCGAGCCATTTAGCTCAGCGTGAAACCAAGGGGTCGCTGGTGCGAATCCTTAGCTTGGTAATTTTTTTTCCGAGGTTTGATGATATTCATTGCGGTAGGGTTCATCCTTCTCTCACAAATGATCACTGTTTGGCCGATGGCTGCCCTGGAAAGTTTTAAAAGATGTATTGGTAGCCGCGAGATGATAATCCAGCGTTGAAAATGACGTTGATCACCATACAATTAAACAATTTAAGGGGTCAAACTAAAAAGAAATGCTCCCCAGTGGCCATGAGAAAAAAGACTATTGGCTACGTGTTGTCTTGTGGCCATGACGTCGCGATCCCACTGCTACGACTTTGTATCTGGTAGCCACGCGAAAAACTTCCAATGAAAACAGATTTCGTGAAGTGCCTGAGATTTTCATTTTCATTGGATTATCGTTTCGCGGCCATCAAATGATATGTCTTTGCTTCGACTTAATAACTCGTGGTCACCACTTCATCATCTCGTGGTCAAGAGAAGAATTAAGTCGTATGATGTATCGCATGGCGTCGTGAGAGGCATCGCAGTCATTACAGAGTCTAAAGAGGTCACAAACATGTTCAAAACTTTGACGCTAGCTATTTCGAGGATATTAGATGCATTAGATCGCACTGTCAATTGTCCAAGTATTGCACAAGGTTGCTAACTGGCGCGTGACTGCTACGCACGACTTTGCCTAGCTTGGAAATCGCATTTGATCGCATCGTAGTCGTGGAACACTCGCACTTTTGCTGATCTGTATCGAAGATCGTACGCTAGATTATGTTGTGATAGGAACAATGAGGCTGTTTTACGAAATTTCGCATTACATCTTGCTATGTTGTACTACCATAGCACTGATAGAGACCCTATGCGACTATTCCTATAAGGAAAAAAAGATCATCACCTTAAAATGTCTCCAGCCGTTTCTAGAAGAATAGAAGGCGTTGTTCTGTACTTTCAGGTTTTCCTGACATTATGTTGCCTTTTTTTTGCGATATTTTGTTCGTTCTTAGGAATCCAGTATTGATCTGACGAGATCCCAATGGGGCGGGTACATATCCTCGGTACTACCACTCGTAAGCCCAATCTCATAATTGCAGCCTAAACACCCGGGTCCGTATTCACCAACCATTCTTAAGAATATTCTTGGTCTTGTTCTCCAAATTTTCCAAATTTGAAAGTAACACACCTTCTGATTGGCTAAACCATTTGGTTTAGCCAATCAGAAGTTGTGTTACTTTCAAACTTGGAAAATCTTGAAGAATAAGTCTAAGAACTTTCTTAAGAATGGTTGGTGAATACAGACCCCGGCCAATCAAATTGTGTTACAACTCATACAACAAGGCCATTGGTCAAAATCATTATAAGGATGGTGTCACACCAACTGCAATTACTTGTTTAATACTCACGTGTAAACGTAAGATCGTTCGCACGAGCATAGACGCCCTTTTCCTGGGACAGTTGCTTCCATTGGCGCATGTTGCACGATCTCTCTTGTTGTGAAAGCCTTTTTTCTATTCATTACGAGAGACAATTTTTAAGTCGATCGTACGACCAAGTCGATTGATTGATTGTTGATTGGTTGTATGGTGTTTAACGCCGTTTTCAACATTATTTCAGTTATATCACGGCGGCCAGTGTACCTATCCATGCTTTCCTGGAGTTTCTTTTACCAGTGCTCCGCACAATATTCTTTTCAAGCCACTGGCTGCTTTCCCACATAACCATCGTCGAAACAATGGTCAGCGGTGAGCGAGGAATGAATCCTGTCGCAATGACTATCATCAATCCTCGGAAAGAAATTGGCCAAGCCGGGGATCGAACCAGCGACCTCCTGTTCTCAAGTCCTGTACGCTACCGACTGAGCTACGGGGGCTTGGCACGACCAAGTCGATCGTACGACCAAATGGTCGCAATAAATCACACTCTAATCGTGAAAGGGGCCTTACTTAAAAGTTTAGATAGCCGAGTCACATACAAGTGAGTCATGTTCTTTGAGAAGGGGGTTAGATACATCTGCAAAAAGTATCGACCCAGGCCAGCCTACGCAGTTCGCGCAGGCTGACCTGGATCGAAACATTTTTGCTGGTGGTCAATTTTATGCACGCCAAAGGGCTATCGTCTATCCCATGATTCGGTCAGTTGTTAGACAAAATGGATTTTATGGATCCTAACAGCTATGATAACTTGCTTGGCATTATGCATTACGGGGATGCATTAAACTCCCTTTTGCCAGAGCACTGCTCAAGTATAGGTTGACCTCTTGGATACGCGCACTGAGTGAACCCTCTCAATAACGATAATTCAAAGCCAACAGGATTTGTTTGTTTGGTGCTTTACGCCGCTTCCAAAAATATTTCAGTCATAGCAAGGTGGCATTTCACTCTATACACGTAATTCTTTGGTTTTGTTTTGCCAATACCGAGCTTGGGCTAAGCAATGCCTTGTCAGCGATTCCAATTCATTGACTTCTCATGAAGTGGCAATCACATAGATCTTTTATAATAAAGATAGACCGCAAGAGAGGTAATGGGATATGAATACTAAGGCCCGGAAAATAAACATGTCCACATTTTTTACCAATCGCAGATCACTACTTATTCATTCGAGACTAATATCAAGAGGTTGGTCAATAGCCAGTTTATACAGCTACACCTAAAAACCTTCTTGTATGAAGGAATTTAAAATTATAAACAAAATACTGATAGACCACGATGTTGTATCTTCGATGTCATAAAATAGGTCACCCACCAGATGTCGCCTCACCCAGCTTGTGTCAGTGTAAATAATCGTGAGTAAATATTTTCCCGGAAAGCTAGTCCCGAAAATAGCTATCAAAACAGCTTTAAGATATCTGGAAACTTACACCTACATAAAATCGGCATTCTATTGGGGTACTTCATGCACGTGCGACGATCATGTTAAAGTGCAAAAGCATGCAATCGAAAGTTCTGAAAAGTCAGATGCATCTCAAACCAACCTTATACCAACCACCAACTTTATCCTGTTTCTGGCAGCACAACTCCGTTACTCTCTGTAAGGGTCAAGGTCGTTTTTCCCAATTTTATACATGTTATTTTCCAGGCAAACCATACTAAACGCGTACAAGTTCTTTCCCTGAAAAATTTGCTTCTAGCATATGCAACACAAAGGATTCCAAGACTATAACCAGGGTCCGTATTTACAAACCGTTCTTAAGGACATTCTTAGTCTAAATTCTCCAGGATTTTCTAACTTTGAAAGTAACATAACTTCTGATTGGCTAAACCATTTGGTTTAGCCAATCAGAAGTTGTGTTACTTTCAAATGTAGAAAATCTGTGAGAATAAGACTGAGAATGTTCTTTAGGATAGTTGGTGAATACGGACCTATGTTTTCACACCCTTTTATAACTGTGTTTAGTTGGAGGTTAAAGCCGAATATTCGTCAACACAATGGACTGTCTCAAAAAGTAGTTCCTTAAACTAACTGCTACCGGTAATAGATTTTTCAGTTGATCTCTGCTCACCATGCATGCTTTGAATAGCAAAGTAATGTCTGGTCTGTACTTTTAGCACTTTAATTTGTACCTTTTGTAGTATTTTCACTTGACTGCAAAATGTCGAATTAAATCAGCTTCAGCCAAGAAAATCTAGCATCGCTCAAGCAAGCATTTTGGAAGGGTATATGTCACATAGGTACTGCTTTATCTGGGTAACTAAGCAAACACAACCATGATGTTTTTGTGTGGGTTTAGAGTTAAAATTTCGGATTGGCGAGAATTAAAATTTATATCGATTTTTTTGAGAGCCAACGGGAATAGCCCCCATTTCACGGATAGTCTAAGTATGGTGCCAGTGTTCAGGAATGCAACCAGTGTGTTGCGACAGTGTTATGCGTAAGATGGGTGTACAAGACGAGAAAAACATGGACGACCAAACCTGTTAAAGTCTTCAACTAATTTTAATGTCTCGTTATTCTTTTAATTGCAAAGCTGCATTTTTCCATAAGCTTGAAATAGTATTCCATTGGTACTACGTAAAGGAACTGTGGGTAGTAATCAAAGATATTAAGTTGCTTGAATTAGGACACTGAGCGTCATTCTTGTTGGGATGCACAAGTAACCGAAATGCTGTGTAGTGTGTATAAGCGTCACTTAACCGCGCCAATCAACATACCAAATAAAAAATTTTCTAATTGTTAATTCGACCTTAAAGCGCCTTTCAGAACATAAATTGCCTTTGTGGTCAATGTAGATTAAGACCAGGCCGCATAAACGTGCAGTCTTGTCTTTGATCTACACTGTCCTTTTCCCCCAAGACATTCTTGACAAAAGCAACCTTGAAACTGCAATTTATATGGGTCCCACCTCTAAGACTGAAAAATGTCTGTTAGGTTTATCCTGCGCTCTACGGACTGAAAATAATTTGTTCATCTTTTATTGACGGATGTAATAAGGGAGCAGAAGGAGCATGGCGGCGAAACTTGCAAAAATAAAAAAAAAATGTCATTACTAAAACCGCAATTTAAAATAACAAAGTATCATTACGAGAAAATGTCATTACTAAAACTGCATGAAGAATAACAAAAACTAGTATTAATCTTAACCCTTACCCTGCTAAATGAATGAAATGAAACTTTAACCCTTAAGCTGCTAATCGCGACTCACTGACCTTTTGCGGACAGTGTAGATCAAGATCAGACTGCACAGAACGTGCAGTCTGATCTTTGATCTACACTGTCCGATACGGTATTTTCTGTCCGGTGAAATCAACTTTGAAATCGCAAGGTTTGGGCTTTAAGTATTGAATAGAAATGTGCGTTTCATTTATTCAGCAGCTTAAGTGTTAAAAGCCGATAATAAAAACCCAAAATTTGCTTTTTCAAAAGTTTTTTTTTTTTGTTTTTTCGGGAAAAATAGCTCCTTATTAGATAGTTTAGATCCAAAATCAGACTGCACGTTCTGTGCAGCCTGATCTTAATCTACACAGTCTGCAAAAGGTCCTTGAGTTTGCTTTTAGCAGCCTAAGGGTTTAACTCTTTCGGCGCCAAATAAACAAACTTGGCCTCTTTTGATGGCTGTAACTACAATCCACTGATTCTCCGGAACACTTTAATCATGTAGGCTTGACCAAACAAGCGGAAGGTATAGATCAAAGATCAGACTGCACGTTCTGTGCAGTCTGATCTTGATCTATGCCGTCCGCAAAAGGCCCTGTTTTCGCCTATGGCGCTGAAAGGGTTAAAAAATCTAAACTGAATTTGCAATGTTTACTAAACCATCCCTTGTCATTGCAATCCCAAGAATGAAGGCTTTTAAAAACATTCGTGGGAAAAGGAGAAAATGCTGGGTACCAGCATTTTTCCACTTTTCCCCACTATGTTTTCTACACTTTCAGAAACAAATCCAATGACTCAAGACAAATTGTATTTTGTCGTCTGCAATTTCTTTCAATTTGGTTGTTGTTATTTGGTAAAGAGTAAACCGGCATATTTTCTTTTTATATTTCTTGCCCCTGCTGGGAAGCTATTACGGCTCATATCTTAAACCTCGATCAATTAAACACTGAATGAACAAAAAAATAAACGTTCATCTGATTACGATTAAGATTAGCCGAAAATCCCGATAGAGATCCTATCGATTGGCTAAGCGTTATTCCTCCATACCCCTGTATTGCGACCAACTTATGTTGAACCCGATAGACACCAATAGCAATTATAGTTGCTTTTACGAACAGTAAAGATTAAAATCAGACTCAACAGAATGTAGGGTCTGATCTTGGATCTGCTCTGTTTGATCTTTTGTGAAATAAATCTAGTTAAATATCCTCGAAATTGCGATAATTTGGTCCTTTTTAAAATCCATTTCACTGTTCTAAAACCCAGAGTACGATCTACTTGACATTGATGTGTTTCGAAGGAAAACGATCCAAATAATTTAGATCACATTTCAGTAAAAATTCTAGAAAACATTGTAGCAAATAGAGAAATTGCTCGTTCCGAGCAATTTCTCTATTTGCCACGATGTTTTCAAAAGATCATCTGTTGTAGATGAGTTTAAAAAAAATATGACTGTATCAGGCTAAGGGTGGGTATTGTTACCTTTGCAGAAGCATATCTCGACAATCAGATATTAACTGGCGATCACATTTTAACAAGGGGACGGTATGCTCTACCCTTTTTGCATTATTCAAATCTTTTTTTTTTTTCTCTCAAACATTTAAATCTGTGAAGCAGACGCTTTTATTGGGGGTGGGGGGGGGGGGGGACGTTCTTCAAAATTAATAGATGCCTAAAATAATTTTGTCTGTTTGTTCGTATGATGTTTAACGCCCTTTGCAATATCATTTCAGTTATACTACGGTGGCCAGTGCACCACCTTTTCTTGGAGTTCCTTTCATCAGTAATCGCACAATATTCTTCCCAAACCACAGACTGCTTTTCCACATAACAATTGTCGAAGCAACGAAATTTTTCCAAGATGGGGAGTCGAACCAGCGACCTCCAGGTTTCAAGTTCTGTACGCTGCCGACTGCGCTACCGGGCTTGGCAACATTAATAAGATCGTAAACTTGTAACACTCACGACTTAAGATGGTGCATACGTATTTAGCATTGGCATTTCAAGCTCTTTAATTCTTTGCTTATTCCATAAAAATCGGCTCTCTCATGTTGACTGAAACAGGCGCTGAAAACGGTTATTGAATGGTTGTTGTAGTAATAATTTTTCGCCAAGTTTTCTCAAAACATTACTTCTTTGCGTAGACCTTATCATTTTAAGGCATTGAAATGGAGAAAATGTTTGTAATGGGACACTTTGTCTTTCCTTGTCCGTACCGCTGTCGCTGCGTCCATTAATGGTGTATCATGTTAAGGATTCATCCTTCTTTTCCGGGAAGACATGTAGAATTTAGTAAAGAATTCGTTTCAAAGTTGCTCTTTTCTTTTTTGAATTGCCACATTCATTTTTCGGCGTAGCTGAATGTGCTGGCTTTTGACATACTTTTTGGTACTGATAACGAATGAGTAAATAGAAATTTGTGATTGGTCAAAAATGTAGACATGTTTATTGTAATGGCCCTTGCCCATTTGCTGGCAAATTTACGCTGTCTATCCTTTTTACAGATATTTCTTGTTTCAGATTTAGACATTATTCACCAACCACTCTAAACATCATTCTCAAGGCAATTCTAAATTTAGAAAGTAACATAATTTCCGACTGGTTTCGCCAATCAGAGAGTGCGTTAGTAGTACATTCAACAACAAAACTTCCTGATCTGTGCCTGAAATATCGAGTACCCCCGTTCCACTGGGCGGCGATTTTCTAAAATTTCCCGAATTGCAATAGAAGCGCCGACATGAGCAAACTTTTGGGACTTAACCCTTTACCGCACAATGCCGCCTTTTAACAACCTTTGGAGAGAAGCCTTTTGAAAGCATTGTGGGAAAAGGAGAAAATGCTGGTAACCAGCATTTTCTCCTTTTCCCACAATGTTTTCAATCCTATTAACGGCAGAAATTATCACTCTAGCAACATTTAATTTGTCGTCTGCAAATGCTTTCAAACTGGACCAGTCTAGAATTTTATTGTATGGTAAAGGATTAAGGCTTATAGTACACTTTAACAACGATCTCGCTGCACTTGTCACGCTGATATTACGCAGGAGCTCCACTTCTACAGCGATTTTAGAACATTTCCGTATGAAATTAGCGGTTTAATTGCCTTGGAAGCAGTTGTCCATCGCCCTTCGAAGAAAAATGGATTGAATTGTTCCAAGGTGTGCTCCAGCTTCCGATTATGACAGACAAGCCAAACGGAGAAAGAAGGCTAAAAGGTGCTGGGTCGGTCTATGGTTGTCTGCAGAGAGGAAGCTCCAATTTGGTCATCATGACCAACTTATGAGAGAACTCCGCATAGAACACAGCACTTTATTAAGTTATATGAGAATGGAGCCTCACGTGTTTGATGAGATCTTCCATAGAGCTGGTCCTAGAGTCCAGAAGAATGACACCAACACCAGGAAAACACTTGAACCAGGGCTGAAGTTGAAGTTACGATGCGCTGCATTAGCGCTGCGGCTATGACACTACTGCTTACTTTAATTTCATGCTACGCTTTTACAACGCTTTTGTGGCACTTCGAGTGTACGGTAATCCCGCTAAGTAAGTTTTGAGCAAGGTCAAAACAAGCGCCGTGAAGTGACCATCGTGAAGCTTCCGATACGCTTCTACTACGATGAATGCGTTTCTACCGCGCTGTTGCCGTTTCTGCTACGATTCAAGGCGATTTGACCAAACTTTTGAAGCGTAGCGGAATCGCCGTTCAATGGGTGTCGGTTTTACGGTAACGGGTAGTTCGAATTGTCACTTTAGTTGCTTTTTGTAGTCAGTGTAGATCAAGATCAGACTGCCTAGAACTTTGGCTACACTGTTCCATAGTGGATATTCTGACCAACCAAGTCTTGAAATAACAATAATTAATTTACTTTTTTCTAATTGAAAACATCCTGTTTCTCCTTTTCCCACGATGTTCCCTACCCTTTCTTCCTCAAGATCAAACCCATGATTATGTGGTAAAGGGTTAAAGGGCAACGCTGAAATATAGAATTGACCTAAATTCTGCTCTCTCCAGTTTCTTTTGGCAAGACCTTGTCATAAAGTATCGGACAGTGTAGATCCAAGATCAGACTGCACGTTGTGTGCAGTCTGATCTTGGATCTACATTGTCCTCAAACGCAAACGCAACTCAAGCTGTCCCGTTCAGCACTTGAGAGAGTTAAGCACAGATAATACCATCTGATTTCAAAGACCCGTGAAATATTTTCGACGGGTTATTTCATTCATAGCTCCCGATGGCATGTCTCTTTTTGTTTCTTAAATGCCGATCATGTTCCGATTACGATCGGTCCTATAGAGCTATTTATCTGTCCAATTAAATCTTTACCAAACGACGGAATTTTCGATTTGACCAAACTGAATTTATTTGCATCAGAAAGAAATCACCCGAGCTGGGGATATGGCGGTGAAAGAGTGCTATGTTCCTAGAGCACAGATTCTTTCACTGAATCAAATCATTACGTCTTTGGAGTATTTCAGACCATTAATGGGTCAGAATACTTAAAATACTTGATTCTTATCGATGATCGTTCATATTTTCCTTCTCGTAACCCTTATACCACACAATTCCGAGTAAGAAAAGAAAGGCTTTAAAAAAACATTGTGGGAAAAGGAGAAAACGCTGGTAACCAGCATTTTCTCCTTTTTCCCACAATGTTTTGTCTGTTCTATCCAAGATAAAGTGCATCATTTGAGACAAATTTAATTTGTCGTCTGCAAACGCTTTGAATTTGGACCAGTCGAACATTTTGTCGTGTGGTACAGAGTTAACTGCTAAATAAATAGCATGAACATCTTGCCGTATTGAATTAAATAAGGGTTATGCTTGCATCGAAATTTCAAGACTATTTTAAAGCGGAATGTGTAGACCTAAGACGCAGGCGTTCGCTTTGTAACGAACTTCGCCATCTATATAATGTAATATATAAGACCAATCTCCGAGCAGAGTTGTCGTTCGTTACTCTCACCATACATCTCTGCAACGGGCTAAATGACAAGAATCTTGTCAAACCGAGGAAAACATGTTTTGTTACTGTTTCACTATTTCATGTGTAACAATATAAAGTAGACAAAGGAAATATGATTCCGGATACATTATAGGTGCATTCAAACTGATGAATTTACCTGTATACAATGGAACTATTTTTTAAAGCTTCTTTACTGATCAGAATCTTACGCCAATTGTAAAAAAAATGGCTGCGAGCATGAACGATGACAATTTAAACAAAATCGAAAAACAAGTTATCGTCCTTTAAAAAACATTTAAACTTTTCAGAAAATCCCTCTTTTTCACATTTCCTACCACTAAGTCTGATTGGCCGTATGGTGTTTGAACAGCACACAAAACAATCGATTGGTCTTTCTTTCACCGGCGTTTGTGTCGCCATTTTGAGTTATGGTCATGTGACGAAAATATCACGTGATGATGGACTACTTTCTGAGCCAACTACAGAGGTGAATGGGAATGATCCGTAGTGCAAGAGAGTGATATAAGACATGTATTACACTATGTAGATGCGAAGTTCGTCACAAAACGAACGCCTGTGACCTAAGATCGGAGTAATTTCTTTTAGTGGATTGAAATTTCATCCAGGCTGGCCAGTTCTCTTGGTCTTTCTGGTATGTAAGGTTTACTCTTTCGGCGCCCAATAAACTCGACCCCTTCCGACGGCTGCGTTTAACACTTTCCTAAACGATAAATTTTAGACTGGTCCAAATTGAAGAGCTTGCAGACGACAATTTTAAATTTGATGAAAATGGCAGAAAGTTCTCAAAAAGGGTAGAAAACACTGTGGGAAAAGGAGAAATTGCTCGCTACGAGCAATTTCTCCTTTTCCCACAGTGTTTTCAAAAGACTTGTACTGCAGACACGTGAAAACCAGGGCTTGTTTGGGAAAGAGTTAAAGAAAAAATATTACAATATAGATTATATTCGGAAAGCATCTCTTAGCCTGCGGCGGATGCAGGTAAATTTTGCAGTACCGTAATGGCTGAAGGAAGAGTAGTCAGGGGTAGGTAAATCGGTAAGAATCGATTTCTGGAATTGTCTTATAGACAATCCACTGAAAGTCAAGAAAGAATTTTGTCCTGTAGGCTTGACTTAACAGATGGAAAATATAGATCCAAGATCAGACAGCAAGTTCTGTGCAGGCTTTAAATAAGATTTCTCAATGAATACGATTCCTGCTCTCGCATATTCAAAAGTCCCGTCTTCAAACAAGACCTTCTTTGGAATAGCCTTTCACTAAACAGTCCCGAACTTTCACGACCCCCGTGAAGACGGCGTTTGAAAACATTGTATGAAAAGGAGAAAATGCTAGTAAGTCCTGTAGGAGAAAATGCTCGTAAATGCACTAAACAATCCCGAACTTTCACGACCCCCGTGAAGACGGCTTTTGAAAACATTGTATGAAAAGGAGAAAATGCGCGTAAGCATTTCCTCCTTTTCCTACAATGCTTTCTATCCTTTGAAAGACAATCCCAACTTTTTGAGCCACATTTAATTTATTGTCTGCGAATGCTTTCAGTATGGGCGAGTCTAAATTTCTGTCGTCTTGTGTAGAGGGATAGCGTCATACCGGAAGTTCTTACCCTGAGAGCGTGATCAGTTACATAAAGACCCTCAACTCTTTACCACAAAACAGAATTTCAGACTGGTCCAAACTGAAAGCATTTGCAGAGGATAAAATAAAGGTGGCAAAAATAATGGGATTTGTATCAGAAAGAGTAGAAAACATTGTGGGAAAAGGAGAAAATGTTGGTTACCAGAATTTTCTCCTTTTCCCACAATGTTTTCAGAAGCCTTTCTCCACTGGGTCGTTAAATCTCGGGACTGTGTGATAAAGGATTAAACCTTCACCGAATAATTTTGAGTTCTAACGACTCTGAAAAGAAAGTCTTTTAAAACATCGTGGAAAAAGAACAAAATGTTGGAAACCAGCAGTTTCTTCTCTTCCACAATGGTTTCTACCTTTTCAGACACAAACCCATTAATTAAGCCATGTTTTCTGCAAATGCTTTCTTCAATTAGGACAAGTCTAGAATTTTGTTGTTTGCCAGAGTTGCAGTATTACAACAATTAGGTGAACATTTTAAGTCAAACGTAAAAAACCCAAAATATTGGCATTTCATTTGGTTGTTGTTCTTTTCGCCGAATAATTCTCGCCTTATTAAACAGTGTAGTAGCACGTTCTGTGCAGTCTGAGCTTGATCTACACTGTCCGAAAAAGAAAAAAAAAAAAAAAAAACCCTTCGAGGTTCGGTTGGGGCAGGATTATCCCTTAACCTGCTAAATAAATTAAACTAAAGATTTCCAGCCAATAGTGACAACCCGTATAGTTTATGATTTAAAAATTGTTCTCCCCGGAGAAATCTCATCGTATCGGACAGTGTAGATCCAAGATCAGACTGCACGTTCTGTGCAGTCTAATCTTGATCTACACTGTCCACAAAAGCCTACAAAGTCGCGCATCGCAGCTTAGGTATTGATAATGCTGAACTTGCGTTATTAATGATACTACAAAAGTAGGTTATTGAACATACTTTTGCAACTATACACAGTAAAATTAGTGTTGCACCCCCTGTGTTTTTAACGTGTTTAATTTTCTGGCGTGAATGATATGAAATGGGTTGGAAATTAGAATCTGGCTGCTGTATACAAGAACAAACAAGTCTGTTGTCTCTGAAATGGAATGAACTGAGGTATCCCTTAACCTCATGGCAGCAGTTACTGATCGAGCTGTTTCAACCTCTCGTGAGAGGTGTGGGACAAAGACTGCAAGCTGTTTTGCATGCCCCGGGCGGAAGTATGCAATATTGCCTGATTTTGTGTGTCCATTCTCTGCAGGTCACTTTCAACCTGTTGTAAGTTTTGTTTCGACATTAAATTCCCTGTTTTAACCAAACTTGAACGCTTCTCGTTTTTCTTAAATTTGAAAGCAACATCTAGGCAAAAGATTCCCACTTACCATGAGGTCAAGGGATACCTCAGTTCAGTTCATTTTATGGGCAAAAGACAAGTGTGTTGGTGTATGCAGCAGCCGAATTCTAATTTCGACCCAATTTTATCTCATTCACGTCAGAAAATCAAACCCGGCAAAAAACACAGGGGGTGCAACACTAATTTTATTGTGTATATTTGAACTGTTTTATAATGGAAACTTTCCTTACCCATATCCAGCTAAATAAGTGAAATGAAACTTTTAAACTGATGGTACAAACCCAGATTTTGCTAATTCAGAGGTATGTTTGGTAAAAAGATATCGCCTTATCGAACGGTGTAGATCTAAGATCAGACTGCACGTTCTGTGCAATCTGCTCTTGACCTACACTGTCCGCAAAAGATCCTTGAGTCGCGCGTGGCAGCCTAAGGGTTAACGTGTTTCCTGGCTTTCTCACACTAGTACTGACACAAATTTCTTTCCAAGTGACTGATTACTTTTCTCACATGCATTAGAGGTGAGTGGCGAAAAATCGCACGAGAGAAAGTTTGCGTCGACCGGGTATCGACCGGCAACCAACAGGTCACGAGTTAGATACGCTAACCCCTGAGCTACCCGGCCAGGCTCCATTGCAAGAGCCTACACAGAAGCAATGGTATGGTAATAATCTAACCCTTAATCTGCTACAAAAATTAAACGAAAATTTCCACACAATAGTAAAAACCAAAATATTGCGATTTCAAAGTTGACTTCACCGGGAGCAGAAAATGCCGTATCGGACAGTGTAGAACAAGATCAGACTGCACGTTTTGTGCAGTCTGATCTTGATCTACACTGTCCGCAAAAGCGCCCCTAGTCGCTCTAAGCAGTGTTAATTCAGTCACGGTAGGCAACGATATCGAAAGCAATGTGAAAAACGAAGCAGTTGTTTGTGGCAAGCAGCTGTTTCTTTTTCCTACAATGTTTTCAATGTCCACTGACTGCGAGAGCGCAACGCACTCCCATTTGTATGGTATGACAGAATTGTGGAAAATCAGCAATAGTTTGTAAAAGAAAATGCTCCTTTTCCAAGAAGTCAATGATTGAAACGTTTGTTTGTTTGCTCAACGCCGTCTTCAATTTTCTTACTGTTATATCGCGATAGTCAGTGCACCTATCCATGCTTTTCTGGTGTTTCTTTTACCATCATTTCGCACAGTATTCATCCATAGCCACCACTGTTTTCTTTCCCACAACACCATTATCGAAACAATGATCAGACATGAGAGAGGAATGACTCCTGTCGCAATGACTATTATCTGATTCAATCCTTGAAAAGAAAAATGGTCCAGCCTGGGATTCGAACGAGCTACATCGTGGTTTTAAGCCCTGTACGGTACCGACTTAGCAACTGAACTCGGCTCTTTGAAGGGTGAACTCTGCAAGGGCGCCATGAGTCGTATAGATTTGGGCCATGCTCTGACAAAAGGGGGCTTAATGCATCTCCGTAATGTATTATACCATGCAAGTCGTCACATAAAGATGGAACCATACAAATCCATTTTTGTCTAACGACCGAATGAATCATGATAAACACTGGTCCTTGGACACGCAGAAAATTGATCAAGAGCAAAAAGCTTCGACTTATGTCAGCCTGCGCGGACTGCGCAGGCTGACATGGGTCGATACTTTTTGAAGATCCATTAAGGCCCCCCCCCCCCTTTCACACAGCATGGCTCATTTACGTCGTTCCGATTTGATGTAATACCAGCCAGATACAGTACTTGCTTCAGATTGCTCTAAATCTCACCCACTCGACTACAATGTTTAGACACACGTAAGGATATTCATAGGCACTTAAGATTAAATAGGCCTATCCTTATACGGGATTATCCCCTCCGGATTATCCACCAGCGATTAATGAGATTTGTTTAGTCTAATTGAGTGAAAAAAATAATAGGTTCGACCTTGCTATTTATCTTTTTTTTTTCAAAACGCCTTTCAGTAATGGGCAAGCTTCTCTTTCCGAAATTCGACTGACCATTTAACGGCCCAGAGAATAAAGGCTTTTGAGAACATTCACGGAGAAGAGGAGAAAAGACTGGTAACCAGCATTTTCTCCTTTTACCACAATGTTTTTTATACCGTTTCAAAGACAAGTCCTGAGACGCATTTAATTTGTTTTCTACAAAAGGATCTTAACCCTTTACCAAACAATCCCGTGTTTTCACGTCCCCGAGGCAGAAGCCTTTTGAAAACATTGTGGGAAAAGGAGAAAATGCTGGTAACCAGCATTTTCTCCTTTTCCCACAATGTTTTCTACCCTGTCAAAACACCTTAAGTTCATGCGTACCACTTTCAAATTTGTTGTCTGCAGATGCTTTCAATTTGGAAGGAGACCAAAATCTGTTGTTTGGGAAAGGTTTAAATAAGACAGGTTTTAATCCTTAACCTGCAAAATAATTTTAATGAAACTTTCAAGTCAATAGTGAAAAAAAAAAAACTGAATTTTGCTATTTCAAAGTTATTTTTTTCAGGAGAAAATAGTTCCCTATCGGACAGTGTAGATTCAAGATCAGATTGCACGTTCTGTGCAGTCTGATCTTGATCTACACTGTCCGCAAAAGGTCTTTGAGTCACGCTTTATAGCCTAAGGATTAATTTACAGTTTAAGTGTTAACACTTTACCAAACAAACCAGTGTTTCAACCACCTTGAGGAGAGACGCTTTTGAAAACATTGTGGGAAAAGGAGAAAATGCTAGTAACCAACATTTTCTCCCTTTCCCACAATGTTTTCTAACCTTTCGAGGACAAATGCCATCATTTGAGCCACATGTGAATTGTCGTCTGCAAATGCTTTCAATTTTGAGTAGTCTAAAATTTTGTCATCTGGTGCAGATTTAAACATTCTATCCATTTCCAAACGACTTTCGTTTTTATCATTGCGCAGTAGGTTGTATTTGCAAAAATTGTGGAAAAGGGTGACACCATTTAATGAATCAAAGCGATGAAAGCGCTGTTGAGGTGGGGTGCGTTTAATCCTGCTCAAATTGAAATCTAATTGTTGTGCCAAATAATAAGCACGTAGTGCTACTAAAAATAATTTAGTAAAAGCAAGCAGACATTTAAAGAGCTGAGAGGTATCTCGCCTATAAATCTCAGTGCAAACTATCAAATTTCTCTCTTTTTTTGTATGTGAGGGGTGGGGGTGAGGGGGGGGGGGTTCAATAGAATGTCAAAATGAAGCGACGTGAGAAGTATTATTAAGCAATATCTAGACAAATAAAGCAATCCTGTTCAAAGAAATTACAACAAGAGTTCTCATGATACTGCTAAGCTTTCCATGTCACTTATTGACGCTTCTTGACCCTATTTGGTGGAACTGATACATAAATGCGTATACCTACGCATGCCTCATGGTAGTCTGTTCTAATACTCTTTTTTAAATTGTGTTATGATAATGGTGTATTTGTTTACATATGTATGGTCCAAGTCGTGTAACTTCCCCTATTGTTAAAGTTTAAGTCGTGCCTTGATGCCAAAGTGAATAAAATGCTTTCTTAATGGTACTATTTTTCCAGGAATGATTTTGCAATGTTAGGTACCCCAGAATCAGATTTTTTAGGTTCCGTTTCACACATGGTAAACCTGAGCTGGGATGCTTCGCTCCCCACCTCAAAAAATTGTTGTCAACCGTCAGATGAATGAATTTTAATGAAATGGTCACTGTAAAAACCTATTTGCTATCAAATTTCTATCATCAACTTCAATTAGTACTTTCAGTTCTTTGATTTTTGTTCAATGATCGACCAATCAAAATTTCGGTGTTCGTGATTGATCATGGAGGCCCATCCATGTTTTAACACGCCAACGCATGTGAAAGTATTGTGGCAAAAGGATAAATTGCCCTTTACGATCAACCTATCATTTTGCAAATGAACCATGCTCTGTGAAAAGGGGGACTTAACGCATCTGCAAAAAGTATCGACCCAGGTCAGCCTGCGCAGTCCGCGCAGCCTGACCTTGGCCGAAACTTTTTTGCCATCGGTAAATTTTCTGTATATCAAAGGACCCAGTGTACCTCCGGATTTGGTCGGTTGTTAGACAAAATGGATTTTATGTATTCCTAATTCTGTGATGTCTTACTTGGCATCATGCATCACGAAGATGCATTAAGCCCCCTTTTGCCGGAGCATGGCTAAAATACATACATGCAACCAAGAGCACCCTCAGGCAAATTGCGGGGGGGGGGGGGTGTGGAAGCCTATTTCTGGAGACAGTGAGATCAGTCGCGAAATTTCTACGTCAACCTCTGTTAGCAAAGGTGAATTTTGATAATTGTAAGCTAATATTAAGCAATAAAAAGAGTTCAGGAATTGCCATTTTAAACCCTTTCCACACAATGCCGAGTTTCATGATTGTATGATTATAATCCTTAACGCCGTTTTCAACATTTTTTCAGTTATATCGCAGCGGCCAGTACACCTATCCATGCCGGAGTTTCTGTTACCAGTACTCCGCACAATATTCTTTCCAAGCAACTGGCTGCTTTCCCAGATAACCATCTCGAAATAATGGTCAGCGGTGAGAGAGGAATGAATCCTGTCGCAATGGCTATCATCAGTCCTCAGAAAGAAATTGGCCGAGCCGGAGATCGAACCAGCGACCTCCTGTTCTCAAGTCCTGTGCGCGACGGACTGAGCTACTGGGGGCTCGACCTCGTGCTACAACAACCCTGAGAACGAAAGTGTTTTTTTTTAAAGCATTATGGGGAAAGTAGAAAATGCTGGTAACCACGATTTTCTCCTTTTCTTACAATGTTTTCTACCTTTTTCAAGGACAAATACCATCATTTGGGCCACATTAAATTTGTGGCCTGCAAGTGCTTTTAATCTTGAAGGGTCCAATATAGTTTCGTACGGTAAAGATTTAACTCTACCAAAAGGAAAAAAAAAAAACACCCAAATTGAATGCATCTGCAGACGACAAATTAACCAGCATTTTCTCCCTTTCCCACAATGTTTTCTACCCTGTAAAAGAAACTTCAGTTTTTTCATTTCTCCACTTTCAGATTTGTTGCCTGCAAATGCTCCTAATTTGGAAGAGCCTAAAATTTGTTGTTTGTGAAATGGTTAATGTTTCTTTCTTTTTAATGAAATATATAAGGAAAAAAAAACAGACACACACACACAAATATGACATAACAATACAAAGGAAGACAACCCCGGATTCCTTTTGTTGTTGTGAATATATGTTTTGATAAAGAAATATGTTTCTATGGAAACGTAAAACCCCCCAAAGACATATATCATTTTAACGGGTTTCATCATTTATTTTCCAAGAAATACGTTTCATTCAGTTCCCTCCTTCTTGCTTAACTGAACAAAACCTTTACATATTAACCCTTCGGCTGCTTAGCGCGACTCACTGGCCTTTTTCGGACCGTGTATATCAAGATCAGACTGCACAGAACGTGCAGTCTGATCATGGATCTACACTGTCCGATAAGGAGATAATTCTCCTCCAAAGATTCCTTTGAAATAGGAAAATTTGGGTTTTTACTATCGGGTTGAAAGTTTCATTTCTTTTATTCATCAGGATAAGGGTTAATTAGGTAGTAACTCATAGCTTTCGAATACGACCACTGATGACCTTTGCGAACAGTGTAGATCAAGATCAGACTGCACGTCCTTGCAACCTGATCTTGATCCACACTGCCATCAGATAGTGTGTAATATTGATAAGAACATCGCAAAGGATGGTTCGTCATATTGGTTACTTTACGGTGAGATACTCAACTCTTTACTGCACAGTGTCACCTTTTAAAGACCTGAAAAAGAAGCCTTTTGAAAACATTGTGGGAAAAGGAGAAAATGCTGGTAACCAGCATTTTCTCCTTTTCCCACAATGTTTTCTACCCTATCAAAGAAAAAATGCACCATTAGAGCCACGTTGAAATTGTAGTCTGCAAATGCCTTCAATTTGGACAAGGCTAAAATTTTGTCGTCTGCTAAAGGATTAACTCTTTACCAGACGACAAAAACTTAAGGCATGTCTAGGTTGAAAGCATTTCCAACCGACAAATTAGATATGGCTTAAGTGATGGTATTTGTCTTGGCGGGGGGGGGGGGGGGTTGTAGAAAAATATTGTGATAAAAGGAGAAAAGGCTGGTTACCGGTATTTTCTTCTTGTGTCTCCATGTTATCAAAAGCCTGGTTTCTCAGGATCATTTAAACACGGGACTGTGTGGTAAAGGGTTAAGGTAAATTTTCTTGGATATTAACCTTTAACCTGCTTGACTCTTTACCAAACGACAAATTTTAGACTGGTCCAAATTGAAAGAGTTTGCAGACGACAATTCTAAATTTGATGAAAATGGCAGAAAGGTCTCAAAAAGGGTAGAAAACACTGTGGGAAAAGGAGAAATTGCTCGTTACGAGCAATTTCTCCTTTTCCCACAGTGTTTTCAAAAGACTTGTACTGCAGACACGTGAAAACCAGGGCTTGTTTGGGAAAGGGTTAATAAGTGAAATGAAACTTTCTAGGCGATAGTAAAACCCGTAATTTTGCTATTTCGACGGTATTTTTCTTTTTTTTTAAATAGAGAAATTATCTCCTTATCGGACAGTGTAGATCCAAGATTAGACTGCACGCTCTGTGTAGTCTGATCTTGATCTACACTGTCCGCAAAAGGTCAGTGAGTTGCGCTTAGCAGCTTAAGGGGTAAACCTTCACAACGAAACCGTTGCCACTTTTTTGCTTGTATGACTGTTCGAATTTCGTCTCGGCCATGATTAGTTCGAAAAAACAACAAAAAAAAATTGTGGCGAGAATTGCAACGATTTTTCCATGTAAAAGGGGGAGGGGGATAATTTCCTTTTTCACTATTAAAGCTCGTACATATCATTGCGAAAAAGGAACACTTTTTGTTAAACAGGAGGCCTGTATGTAAATGAATTGCGGAACAGCCAAAGTCGGCATCTTAATTTTAAAAGTATTGTTTAGTTCTTATTTGGTTTTAATTTTTATACAAGTCATTCGATTGGTTGACATAAAAAGAATTATGGCCATTCAGTGGACAAGTCTTAGAACTTCAGATGAGAATTTAGAAGCTTGATTGGTTCGGTATCCAAATGGTTTAGCCAATCAGATATTGCGTTAATTTATAAATCTAGAACAAAATTTAGAATGTAGTCTAGGCCTGTTGATGAACACAAGCTTGGGGTCCGTATTCACCAACCATTCTTAAGAACATTCTTTGTCTTATTTTCAAGAAATTTCTAAATTTGAAAGTACCTGTAACAATTTCTGATTGACTAAACCGAATGGTTTAGCCAATCAGATCTAAAACACGACTATGAATGAAATTCAGAATGGTTGGTGAATACGGACCCTGGTGTAGATCGAAGATCAGACTGCACATTTTATGCAGTCTGATTTTGGATCTAGTCTACACTGTCTGCAAAGGCAACTCAAAAGTTTTCTTTGCATTCTATTGAGGGTTCAGTCAGTGAGAAAACCCGAAATAACCTTTCTAACCAGACGAGAATACGAAACAGACGAAAAAATCCCCAAAGTGTTTACCAATTTCGTCTGCTATCGCAAACATGATGCAGATGCAGTTTGATTCCGGCTTTATTTCAAATCGGTAAATTATTCTTCTTTGATTTACGCATACAGACTCTCCACCAAACTGTAACGTGTTTATACGAACGACCCTAATGCATGAGGCTTTTGAAAGAAATGCTGGAAAAGGAGCAAATGCTGTTAAGCAGCATTTTCTCCTTTCCCCACAATGTTTTCTACCCTTTCTGAGAAAAATCCTATTATTTGAGCCACATTTAATTTGTCGTCTGCAAATGCTTTCATTATGGACAAGTCTAAAATTTTGTCGTCTGGCAAAGAGTTAACCCTTTACAAAACAATCCAGAGTTTTAACAACCTTTTGGAAGAAGGCTTTTTAAAATAACTTCTGGGAAAGGAGACAATGCTGAGACTATTTCAACGTTTGAAGCACGTTCACATTGTCTTCTGTGATGCTTTCAGTATGGTGTGAAATTTTATCTGGTAAAGAGTAAAGGGTTGACGATGTACTGTCAGAAAGAAAAGACAATATTTCTGGGTCCGTATTCACCAACCATTCTTAAGAACGTTCTTAGACTTATTCTTCAAGATTTTCCAAGTTTGAAAGTAACACAACTTCTGATTGGCTGAATCAGAACGTGCAGTCTGATCTTGGATCTATACTGTCCGATAAGGAGATATCTCCCCCCCTCATTACTTTGAAATAGCAATATTTTACTATCGGCATGAAAGTTCCATTTACCTTATTTAGCAGTTTAACTCTTTATCACACGACAAAATTTTAGACTGGTCCAAATTGGAAGCGTTTGCAGACGACAAAATAAATTCGAATGAAAAATTAAAACTTGTTTTGGGAAGGGTAGAAAACATTGTGGGAAAAGGAGAAAATGTAACCAACATTTTCTCCTTTTCCCACATTGCTTTCAAAAGGCTTCTTTCTCAGGGTCGTTAAAACTCGGGATTGTGTGGTAAAGAGTTAAAGGTACATCCTTACAGCCAGCGAGAAAAATAGCCAGTTAAAAATTGAAAGTTCGTAGAATGGCTCTGACTTTGGTCAGCTGTATATGCATAGATAAATTACCGATATACATGTATATGGTGTAAGGGATAGACGAACTCAAGGGGTTTGTCCTTATTTTAAACCGGAAACAACAACAGTGATGTCTTTGAGGGCTGCAAAAGAAATGAAAGCGTTGAAAACACTGGTGTGGCATTTGTCAAGGGAGCCATTGTGTGGAATTAATAATCTGAAAAATAAACAACAGAAAATAGTTACAAAATAGTTGCTTGAAAGCCAACCTGCTATATAGTCATGCAAAATCCGATAGAGAAGTGTGCAATCTTGTGGGACGAACAAGTCCGGGCGAACAAGCCCTGGGACCAATAAGCCCTGGAACGAACTGGTTTTTGGAGGAACAAGCACGGTATGTGTGTATCATTACGCCACTATAGAAGGCCATTGCGAATCAAGCTATTTTCGATAAAAAGGAGGTATTTCCACAATCGATGGCCCAATCCAATTTATT
Organism: Tridacna gigas; assembly: GCA_945859785.2. Classification (NCBI taxonomy): domain Eukaryota; kingdom Metazoa; phylum Mollusca; class Bivalvia; order Cardiida; family Cardiidae; genus Tridacna; species Tridacna gigas. The sequence continues at coordinate 7,593,287 of OX244029.2, read as the reverse complement.
GTAATACGCCATTTTCAATTTCATATCCGACTGCAATCGAAACACTTATTTGTCTTAGAAAAACTGATTTTAATTGGGTTTACTTTCTTCGGTTTTGCACAAGCTACGTACGACACATGATTTTCAAAATACCGTATTGAACTCATAGTGGCATTGTCTTCGACAAATGCCACAAAAATGAAATGCATTTTGTATCCGACGTAATCAGTGCAACCTTGCAGCCGCCAGGTGCAACATTTGGCATGAAGATACAAGAATGATTACAGTTTCATAAAACAGAGATGAAATGGGTTAAAAACTGGCTGAAAAGGGTTAACTTCTAGTATTTCAGTGCTTTTGCAGACAGTTTCGATCAATATCAGGGTCCCTATTCACCAACCATTCCTGGTTTCATTCTTAGTCTTATTCTAGATTTAGAAAGCAACAAAACTTTCGGTTTAGCCAGTCAAAAGTTATGGTACTTTCAAATTTAGATTTTTTTTGTTGGGGGGGGGGGGGGGGGATAATACAAAGAATGTTCTCTCACCGCTGATCTTTGTTTCAGCGCTGGGTTTCTACATTTGGGTCGTATGGCTGGGGTTGCCATTTAACCCTTATCCTGCTAAATAAAAGAAACGAAACTTTCAAGCCGATAGTAAAAATCCAGACTTTCCTGTCAAAGGTATTTCTGCAGGAAAGACTATTCTTTATCAGACAGTGTCGATCCAAGATCAGACTGCACGTTCTGTGCAGTCTGATCTTGATCAACACTGTCCGCAAAAGGTCACTAAGTCGCGCTTAGCAGCCTAAGGGTTAAATCTATGGCAAGGCTAACTGAATGTACATCTAGATTCAGTTTACCCTCAGGGCGCCTTTCAAAACTTAAGTTGCCTTTGCGGACGGTGCAGATCAAGATCAGATTGCACAGAACTGTATTTTAGACAAAATCAACTAATTTAGTCTTAAACTAGATTCATAATTATCATACTGTGTTTTTTACCGACTTTGATTTTCTGGCGCGAATAATATAAAAAGGGGTAGGAACTAGAATCCAGCTGCTGCATACACCAACAGACCAGTCTTTTGCCTATGAAATGAACTAAACCGAGGTATCATATGACCTCATGGTAAAAAGGAATATTATACTTAGATATTATTTTCAAATTTAAGAACAACGAGAAGCTTTTAAAGTTGGTTAAAACTGGGAATTGAATGTCGAAAAACTCGAAATAAAACTTACGACAGGTTGAAACACTCGTCACAACTCGGCCGATTCCGTACCTACATCTAACCTCGTCCGTATAAAGGAGGCTTCCATTTTGAACTAACAATCACATGATCTTAAACATGGCGGCGCCCCTGTAGATCGCTTAGCAACGATATGAACAACCACAGGAAAGTTATTCACTTCTATCGATCTGTCGATGAAAGCTTCCAACGAAATTGATAAACCACGCTAAAAATTGAATGTACAAACTGTTTGCCAACTGAAATATTCCTAGAAAGATAACGATAGAAAATTTACCCATGTTTTCTTTTTTAAGAGGAGCCTTACGATTTCAATAACAGTAAATCGGTGTGCTTCCGGAGATGTGCGAAATGTACCATGTAGGTGCATATCAAGCTACGTGATACAGCCGAGGGTTTTGATCACTGGATCACCCGAAGTATGCCGAATGAGGTTGAAAGTGACCTACAGAGAATGGCCACACACAATCAGTCAATACTGCGTACTTCCGCCCAGGGCTTGAAGAACAGCTAGCAGTCTTCGTCTCATACCCCCTCACAAGAGGGTGAGACAGCTCGATCAGTAGCTGCTGCCATGAGGTCAAGGGAAACCTCAGTTCTATACATGTCAGAGGCAACAGACTGGTTTGTTGGTGTATGCAGCAACCACATTCTAATTTCCACCCCATTTCATATTACATCCTCATTACGCTTATTGCTGACAATATAATTTCTGCAAATCGAAAGATCTCTTTTTTCTATGACATGTCAAAGACACGTGCTATGCTTTCAGATTTTTGCTTGTTCTAATGTACTCATTTTTTTGCCAGGAAAAAAAAAAAACTTTGTCTAAAATCTGAAAATACCATCAAAAATTTATCCGGTAACAAACATAGTTTAGATATAAGCATGATAAGCTGTCATGTACAAATCGCTCCTGGGCAAAGCAACATATGTTTTCAACAGTAATTACAAATAACATCCAGTGCCAAGGGAAATATTGCATTTTGTGGATTGTGCAGATCAAAGATCAGACCTAACTTTCTGAACGCTAAACTCTCCACTTTTGACAAGTCTAGAATTAAGTAGCTTTTGAAGAAGACGATGTAAGTTGTATGTAAGATAATTAACTATTCTAGCACTGCGAAAAGGGGGCTTAATGCATCTGCGAAAAGTATCGACCCAGGTCAGCCTGCGCATTCCGCGCAGGCTGACCTGGGCCGAAACTTTTCGCTGTTGGTCAACTTTTCCTGCTTATCAAAGGACCAGTCTACTTCAAGATTCATTCGGTTATTAGACAAACTGAACTTTATGAATCCATAGTTATGTGATGTTAATTGACAGTATCATGCGTCACGGAGATGTACTAAGCCCCCTTGTGCCAGAGCATGGCTCAGATGTATTGAGTCTGTGAAAATGGACCAATATACTACAACAATAACGCTTTCTATGGTTACAATGTTTCCTTCCCTAAAAGAATCGGACAATGCAGGTCAAAGATGAGAACGTGCCTTATGCGCGGCCTTGTCTTGATAGGGACTGTCCATAAATGCATCCGAAATTGCCATGGGCTTGGATAGGGCTAAATTTGTTGAATAACTTTCGTTTATAAAAAACAAAAGCTTTCCGAATCTGAAGAATAAAACCGCAATAAAAGCTTCAAGGAGGCATCAAAAAATAGTTTAGATAAGGATCTTTTTTGACAAATGACCTCGTTATAAACGTGTTTCAAATGTTTAGCACTGTAAACTTTGGACCCATTTCCATCGAGGATTGATGATAGTCATTGCGACAGGATTCATTCCTCTCTCACCGCTGACCATTGTTTCGACGATGGTTATGTGGGAAAGCAGCCAGTGGCTTGGAAAGAATATTGTGCGCAGTACTGGTAAAAGAAATTCCAGGAAAGCATGGATAGGTGCACTGGCCGCCGTGATATAACTGAAATAATGTTGAAAACGGCGTTAAACACCATACAATCAATCAATACAACCCATTTCCATTTCCATAGATTATGCAAGTTTTGTGCATATCTGCAATCCATGATCTTTGAAAAATGAAAGTAGCCTATGTAACGAATCAGATGAAAAAAAAAAAGAACTGCCCAAATTGCTCGTATCGAAAAAATCTCTTCAACATCTCACAACGTTTGAAATCTTCACGACCCTTTTTTTTTAATTTCTTCCTCCCAATTTTTTTTTGTAATTCAAGAAGGCATACCAAGACAGTTGCTTGTGAAGCAAAGGGGTTAATGAAGTGATGACAGCTGCAATTTGCTGCAGTCTAACCCTGAGGGTGCCAAATGAATGAGCCACGCTCTGGCAAAAGGAGGTTTAATGTGTGTCCGTTATACCATAGGCCACTGAAACTCCATTGGTCTTTTACCGGACAACGAAATTTTCCTCATCAGACACCGTTACTATAAATAGCACATTGGCATTGGTCTTTTACCGGACAACGAAATTTTCCTTATTGGACACCGTTACTATAAATAGCACATTGGCAACTGCCTCTTTATTGTATATAATAAGACGTCCGTGAAGTTAGCTGCCAGTTGACAGTTGACGGTTGACAATTCAATTGTCAACTGGTAACTGTCAGCTAACTTCACACGTAGCTGCCTATTCAAATTTTTCTTCCAGCTGCCAGTTCGATTTTTGAAAACCTTCAAGCGAATCGTCAACTGTCAACTGTCAGCTGGCTGCCAATTCGAATTGAATATGCTGTAAGAGCGAATTGTCAACTGTCAACCGTCAGCCAACTTCACACCTCAGCTGCCGATTCGTTTTTACTAAAAATAACGTGTTTGAACCGAATTGTCAACTGCCAACTGTCAGCTGGCTGCCAATGCGAACTGAATATAGTGTAAGAGCGAATTGTCAACTGTCAACCGTCAGCCAACTTCACACCTCAGCTGCCGATTCGGTTTTACTAAAAATATCGTGTTTGAACCGAATTGTCAACTGTCAACTGTCAGCTGGCTGCCAATTCGAACTGAATGTGCTGTAAGAGCGAATTGTCAACTGTCAACTGTCAGCAAACTTCACACCTCAGCTGCCGATTCGATTTTACTAAAACTAACGTGTTTGAACCGAATTGTCAACTGTCAACTGTCAGCTGGCTGCCAATTCGAATTGAATATGCTGTAAGAGCGAATTGTCAACTGTCAACTGTCAGCAAACTTCACACCTCAGCTGCCGATTCGATTTTACTAAAACTAACGTGTTTGAACCGAATTGTCAACTGTCAACTGTCAGCTGGCTGCCAATTCGAATTGAATATGCTGTAAGAGCGAATTGTCAACTGTCAACCGTCAGCCAACTTCACACCTCAGCTGCCGATTCGTTTTTACTAAAAATAAGGTGTTTGAACCGAATTGTCAACTGTCAACTGTCAGCTGGCTGCCAATTCGAACTGAATATGCTGTAAGAGCGAATTGTCAACTGTCAACCGTCAGCCAACTTCACACCTCAGCTGCCGATTCGTTTTTACTAAAAATAACGTGTTTGAACCGAATTGTCAACTGTCAACTGTCAGCTGGCTGCCAATTCGAACTGAATGTGCTGTAAGAGCGAATTGGCAACTGTCAACTGTCAGCAAACTTCACACCTCAGCTGCATATTCGTTTTTACTAAAAATAACGTGTTTGAACCGAATTGTCAACTGTCAACTGTCAGCTGGCTGCCAATTCGAACTGAATATGCTGTAAGAGCGAATTGTCAACTGTCAACCGTCAGCCAACTTCACACCTCAGCTGCCGATTCGGTTTTACTAAAAATAACGTGTTTGAACCGAATTGTCAACTGTCAACTGTCAGCCGGCTGCCAATTTCAACTGAATATGCTGTAAGAGTGAATTGTCAACTGTCAACCGTCAGCCAACTTCACACCTCAGCTGCCGATTCGGTTTTACTAAAAATAACGTGTTTGAACCGAATTGTCAACTGTCAACTGTCAGCTGGCTGCCAATTCGAACTGAATATGCTGTAAGAGCGAATTGTCAACTGTCAACTGTCAGCCAACTTCACACCTCAGCTGCCGATTCGTTTTTACTAAAAATAACGTGTTTGAACCGAATTGTCAACTGTCAACTGTCAGCTGGCTGCCAATTCGAATTGAATATGCTGTAAGAACGAATTGTCAACTGTCAACCGTCAGCCAACTTCATACCTCAGCTGCCGATTCGTTTTTATTAAAAATAACATGTTTGAACCGAATTGTTAACTGTCAACTGTCAGCTGGCTGCCAATTCGAATTGAATATGCTGTAAGAGCGAATTGTCAACTGTCAACCGTCAGCCAACTTCACACCTCAGCTGCCGATTCGTTTTTACTAAAAATAACGTGTTTCAACCGAATTGTCAACTGTCAACTGTCAGCTGGCTGCCAATACGAACTGAATATGCTGTAAGAACGAATTGTCAACTGTCAACCGTCAGCCAACTTCACACCTCAGCTGCCGATTCGTTTTTACTAAAAATAACGTGTTTGAACCGAATTGTCAACTGTCAACTGTCAGCTGGCTGCCAATTCGAACTGAATGTGCTGTAAGAGCGAATTGTCAACTGTCAACTGTCAGCCAACTTCACATCTCTGCTGCATATTCGTTTTTACTAAAAATAACGTGTTTGAACCGAATTGTCAACTGTCAACTGTCAGCTGGCTGCCAATTCGAATTGAATATGCTGTAAGAGCGAATTGTCAACTGTCAACTGTCAGCCAACTTCACACCTCAGCTGGCGATTCGATTTTACTAAAAATAACGTGTTTGAACCGAATTGTCAACTGTCAACTGTCAGCTGGCTGCCAGTTCGAACTGAATGTGCTGTAAGAGCGAATTGTCAACTGTCAACCGTCAGCCAACTTCACACCTCAGCTGCCGATTCGTTTTTACTAAAAAAAACGTGTTTGAACCGAATTGTGAACTGTCAACCGTCAGCTGGCTGCCAATTCGAATTGAATATGCTGTAAGAGCGAATTGTCAACTGTCAACCGTCAGCCAACTTCACACCTCAGCTGCCGATTCGTTTTTATTAAAAATAACGTGTTTGAACCGAATTGTCAACTGTCAACTGTCAGCTGTCTGCCAATTCGAATTGAACATGGTGTAAGAGCGAATTGTCAACTGTCAACCGTCAGCCAATTTCACACCTCAGCTGCCGATTCGTTTTTACTAAAAATAACGTGTTTGAACCGAATTGTCAACTGTCAACTGTCAGCTGGCTGCCAATTCGAACTGAATATGCAGTAAGAACGAATTGTCAACTGTCAACCGTCAGCCAACTTCACACCTCAGCTGCCGATTCGTTTTTACTAAAAATAACGTGTTTGAACCGAATTGTCAACTGTCAACTGTCAGCTGGCTGCCAATTCGAACTGAATATGCTGTACGAGCGAATTGTCAACTGTCAACTGTCAGCCAACTTCACACCTCAGCTGCATATTCGTTTTTATTAAAAATAACGTGTTTGAACCGAATTGTGAACTGTCAACTGTCAGCTGGCTGCCAATTCGAACTGAATGTGCCGTAAGAGCGAATTGTCAACTGTCAACCGTCAGCCAACTTCACACCTCAGCTGCCGATTCGTTTTTACTAAAAATAACGTGTTTGAACCGAATTGTCAACTGTCAACTGTCAGCTGGCTGCCAATTCGAATTGAATATGCTGTAAGAGCGAATTGTCAACTGTCAACCGTCAGCCAACTTCACACCTAAGCTGCCGATTCGTTTTTACTAAAAATATCGTGTTTGAACCGAATTGTCAACTGTCAACTGTCAGCTGGCTGCCATTTCGAATTGAATATGCTGTAAGAGCGAATTGTCAACTGTCAACCGTCAGCCAACTTCACACCTCAGCTGCCGATTCGTTTTTACTTGAAATGACGTATTCGAACCGAATTGTCAACTGTCAACTGTCAGCTGGCTGCCAATTCGAATTTTATATGCTGTAAGAGCGAATTGTCAACTGTCAATCCTCAGCCAACTTTACACCTCAGCCTCCAATTCGTTTTTACTAACGAGACTTTTCAATATCGAAAGCATTTTCAAACAACAATTTTAATGTGGCCCAGCATTTCTCCTTTTCGTCACAATGTTTCCTACCCTTTCAAAGACAAAACCCTTCATTTTCTGAAAGGCTCATTTAATTTATCGTCTTGAAATAATTTCAATATGGAAAAATTTTAAAAAATCATCTTTTAAAGAGTTACTGGCCGAGTCTGATAACGAAGTCGGTAGCGTAAAGGACTTTAAAACCAAGGTGTCGCTTGTTCGAAATCCCGGCGCGACGAATATCATTCCATGGACTAATTCAACTCATCACGACAGGATTTTCTCACCGCTGATCGTGGTTTCGACGGACGGACGGACGAACGGACGGACCGCCGGACAAAGACTGAAGAAAAAAGAGAAGAATTGAGGCGTTCTAAGAAGTCCCATGCGGCGTATGTGATCTTTTATCGATGCTACGAACACCATAGCGGATCAAGCTATTTTCGATAAAAAACGAAGTATTTCCATGATGGATGGCCTAATCCAATTTATTTTAATACGCCATTTTCATTTACATATCTAGGTGCTATCGAAACACTTATTTGTCTTAGAAAAAATTGGGTTTGATTAGGTTTACTTCCTTCGGTTTTGCACAAAATACGATACATAATTTTCAAAATGCCGTATTGAACTCATAGTAGCATTGTCTTCGACAAATGCCACAAAAAACTATCGGCCCATGTCAAACTGCGCAGTCGACGCAGGCTGACATGGGTCAAAACCTTTTACAATTTTTAATTTCCTGTATGTCCAAGGACCTTTCTATTTCATGATGCAGTCGGTTGTTAGACAAAATGGATTTTATGGATCCATAACCATGTGATGACTTGCTTGATATGATGTATCACGGAGATGCATCTATTCCCCTTCCATGGAGCATGGCTCATTTATATGTGCCACGCTCTAGCAAAAACAGGTTTAATGCATCTCCATGATGCATTATACGACAGTAGTCATCATATAATTATGGATCCATAAAATGGATCCATAAAAAACCAGCTGAAATCCGGCAGAACCAGCAGAAGAATAACCCTTTGACACGCAGAAAACTTACGAAAAGCAAAAACATTTCCAACCAGGTCAGCCTGCACGGACTGCGCAGGCTGACCGGGTTCGATACTTTTTTCGAGATGTTTTAAAACCCCTTTTTCACAGAGCACGGCTGATATATTTTAAGGTCAACGTGGTCACAATCAGATATTTGTGGAGCTTGTGGTCAATGGACAGGACAAATCTGACGCGGCTGCGGAGACAACAACTTGTTGGCAGGATGCGCAAGGCGGCAACCTGGTTGTTCTCAAACTGAGGAAGGGTAACCGGGTCTATATCAGAAAAAACATATGGGGTTCGCACATAGACAGCTCCTCAAGCATTCGGCTTTCTACATTTTCTGGCTTTCTGCTTTATCCTTTGTAACATCTTTTTATCGGGGCACCTGCTTATAAAATTTAAGGTCATGCTGAAATGAAATCGTACCGCAACTCTGAAACTCCAACCATTTCAGTGCCATAGGCGAAAGATGGCGAATGAGCTTTTTCGGACGGCATAGGTCAATATCGGACTGCACCTAATGTGCAGTCTGATCATGGATATCTCCCGTCCGTTGTTTTAGCCTAGCCAATGAGATAAAACCTTTCTAGTTTTTAATGAATTGCGAATTCGTCAGACGAAAAAATAAAGAATCTGCCTGACTCCGAAAGAATTAAGTTTTAGTTTAAGCAAAACTTGAAACTGAGACTTCAGTTTAATGAGAAGAACGAAGGAAAAGCTGTTAAAATAAAGAAAATGCTCTATAGACCACACAATCAAGAGATTTGATAACCTTGAGAAAGCGGCCTATTCTCCTTTTCCTACATGTTTTCTCCATTTTTATCAGCAAATTCAATAGTTCAGTGATATTTAATTGGTCGTCTGGATTTTCATTTTGTACAATTTTTTGTCATATTATGGTAAGGAATTAACCCTTTACCACATGACAAAATTTTAGACTCGTCCATTCTTAGAGCATTTGTAGATGACGAATTTAAATTGTAAGCTATCATTTGCTTTTAAAGGGTAACAGACATAACGGGAAAAGGAGAAAATGCTGATTTCCGTCATTTTGTCCTTTTTCAATAATATTTTAAAAACGTTTTCTTCTTTAGGGTCGTTAAAACATGGGGTTGTGTGGTAAAGGCTTAACCCTTGCGCTGCTAAGTGCGACCGAGGCGCTTTTGCGGACAGTGTAGATCAAGATCAGACTGCAAAAAACGTGCAGTCTGATCTTTGATCTACACGGTATCGTATTTTCTTTCAGTTGAAAACAACTTTGAAATCGCAATATTTGGGTTTTTACTATTGAGTGGAGATTTTCGATTCATTTATTTAGCAGTTTCAGGATATTTCCGTGTCGCCATACTTTTCGGCCATGAGCTGAATATAAGTTTATAAGCACTTGCCTAGAACTGAGCAAAAGAAGACATCGTTTTTTAAAAATTTCTCATTTCCAATTATTTTTCTTTTTTTTTGGAAATGTTTCTTTTTTCATTTTTTTTTTTTTCGTCTTTCTTCTTCTATTACTACTTGGGTCTTCATAGATAGTGACAATAATAAAGCACAAGGACAAGCAACACTAGTCAAAATCATAGCAAACTGTATGTGTAGATAGTTGTTTAACTCTTTGCATGACTACAAAACTTTACACTGGTCCAAATTCAAAATATTGGCAGACCACAAAACTCTAGACTGGTCCAAATTGAAAGTATTGGCAGACGACACATTAAAACTGGCTCAAAATGACGGGATTCGTCTTTGAAAAATTTTGGCTTTAAATAGAAAGTAGCATTTACTTGTATAGATAAACGTAGATTTAATCTTATCAAACTACAGAGTCTTAGACTATTCCAAATTGAAAGCGTTTTACAGACAAAAGGTTCAATGAGGTCTAAATGATGAAATTTGTTCGTGAAAGATACGCAAGTTCCTGGGAAGAGAAGAAAATGCTGCTTACCAGAACTATCTCCCTTTCCCACAATGTTCTTTCTCCTTAGGGTCATTAAAAACGGGATTTGTTTGAAAATGAAATTTGTATAGACGAGCCTGCATCTCCTAATAAAATCTGTTTCTTCGTTGAATTGTTTGTTGATGGCATTTCCACGCACATTTATGTCCGAAACTTAGGAGAACAGTTGTACGTTCAGCCTCGTATACAAAATAACATTAATTTGAACAAGCTCTGTAAGACAGGGGGATTAATGGATTTGCAAAAAGTTTTGACCCAGGTCAGCCTGCGCAATCCGGGGTCGAAACATTTTGCTATTGGTCAATTCTTTGCATGGCAAAGGACCAGTCTGCCTTATACGAGTCAGTCGACTGTTAGACTAGATGTATTTTATATATGAGCCATACTCTGTAAAAAGGAGACTTAATGCATCTGCGAAAAGTATCGACCCAGGTCAGCCTGCGCAGTCCACGCAGGCTGACCTGGGCCGAAACTTTTCGCTATTGGTCAATTTTCTGTTTGTTTAGAGACCAGTCTACCTTATGATACAGTCGGTTGTTAGACATAATGAAATTTATGGATCCCTAATTATGTGATGTCTTGCTTGGTACGAAGCAACACGGAGATGCATTAAGCCCCCTTTTGCCAGACCATGGCTCACATGTATTATTTTGTGATGTCTTGCTTGGTATAGTGTAGCACGGAGATGCATAAAACCAGCTTATACCAGGGCATGGTTCATCTCTGTTGATAAAAGTAGAATAACTTGTCAAAGGTGACGTACAGGGCTCAAGGTCAGGGGCCACAGGTTCGAATCCACAGCTCGACCAATTTCTTTTCCGGAACAAATGATAGTCATTGCAACAGTATTTTTCCTCTCTTAATGCTGATTGATTCGAAGATGGCTATGAGAGAAAGCAGCCAGTGGATTGGGAAGCACGGATAGGTGCACTACCTTCCGCGATATAACTAAAATGATGTTGAAAACGGTATTAAATACCTAACTTACTAACTTGTACCTCCTGAAATACATTTGAGTCATGCTCTGGCAAAAGGGGCGAAATGCATCTCCGTAATGTATTATACAAACCAAACATCACCGAATTATGGATCCATAAAAATCCATTTTGACAAACAACCGACTGAATCATGAGATAGAATGATCCTTTGACATGCAGAAAATTTAAAGATAGCGAAAGGTTTCGGCCCAAGTCAGTCTGCCCGCAAATGCATTAAGCCATCTTTTCACAGAGCATGGCTCATTTGTAGAAGACGAATTTTATACATCTCAAGAAAAGGTGGGACAGAGGACACAACTTATTCCTGTTAAAGCCCATTAACCCTAAAGTTACCAAAAGATACCAATCGTTAACGGCCCAGCGGTAGACAGCGTTCGAAACCATTGTGTGAAAAGGGAAGAATTATTTATAATGCATTGCACTTTTAATGGCTAATGAACGTTATACTGCAGATGCTGTATGCGCGTTGCACTTCTAATAGCATATGTGCACTGTACACTTCTGCTCTTGAGTGCGTAAGTGCGTCTGTTAACTTTTTTCGAAAGATAAAGTTTTTTAACGTAGATTTCTAAAAGATAAATTGGTACCCGATCAGTATCAGGTAGTAGACGGTGGAGATGGATGATCTTTGCAATCTGCCGAGTCCGTATTCATCAACCACTCTAAACCTGAACACCTGTGCAATGATCTTAGCTTTAGCAGGCACTGGCCAGAAAGTGAACATAGACGTTCATATGATAACTCTTTACAAGACGGCAAAACTGTATACTTGTCTAAATTTAAAGAATTTGCGGACGGCAAATGAATTGTGGCCCAAACGGTGGAAAGAAAGAGTTTAACACTTAAGCTGCTGAATAAATGAAACGCAAATTTCTACTCAATACTAAAAGCCCAAAAAATCGCGATTTCAAATTTTATTTCACCGGAAAGAAAATACCGTATCGAACAGTGTAGATCAAAGATCAGACTGCACGTTCTGTGCAGTCTGATCTTGATCTACACTGTCCGCAAAAGGTCAGTGGGTCGCGATTAGCAGCTTAAGGGTTGAAATATTGTGAGAAAAAGACAAAAATACAAGTTACCAACATCTCCTTTTTCGGCATTGTTTTTCCAAAAAGACCTCTGATCCAGGGTCGCTAATTCTTTACCAAATGAATCAACTGCAAACTTGTCCGATTTCGAAACGTGTACATAAGGCAAATTAAATTTTGTCAAAATATGGGATTTGTAATTTAAATGGTCGCCAGCACACTTTCTCCTATTCTCGGGACGTTTTCCTTTTTCCTCAGTGTTGTTTAACCTTTTCTAACACAATTCCGCGTTATAATTAACCCATGGAAAAACCGTTGTGGGAAAACGAGGAAATGCTGGTAACCAGGATTTTCTCCTTTCCCAATAAGGTTTTCTACCCTTTCAAAAACAAATTACATCATTTGTGTCACATTAAATTTTTTCGCCTGCAATGGCTTTTAATTTGGAATGGCCTGAAATTTTGTCATCTAGTAAAGGGTTAAAATCGGGACTGTTTAGTAAAGGGATAACCAGAATGTTTAACTTCAGCTCTGATCCTCAGAAAATATGGCCACTCGTGAGGGTATGTTGAGCCATCGTATGACCCTCTGTTGGCATTGCACTTGCTTCGGCTGTTGCGTTGGAACTCCGCACAAAATTGTAAATTCCATTCGTATTGCAATCTGGGTCCGTTTTCACCGACCATTCTTAAGAACGTTCTTAGTCTTATTCTCCAGAATTTTCTAAATGTGAAAGTAATACAATTTCTGATTGGCTAAACCATTTGGTTTGGCCAGTCAGAAGTTGTGTTACCTTCAAATTTTCAAAATCTTGAAGAATAAGAATATTCTTCGAAGTATTTCGAGAATACGGACCCTGGTGTCAATACTGTGGCATGTGACGCCAGTATTACTACACAAAGAAAGCCTTCAAAGAATTTTTGTCACATTGTTCTGCATTACTCAATTTTGTCAAGTCAGTCGGAAGTTGTGTTACTTTCAAATTTAGAAAATCTTGGAGAATATTTCTAAGAATGTTCTTAAGAATGCTTGGCTAATACGTATCCAGAATTTCCTGATAATTAATCAAAAGACAGTCTGATAGTGATTTAACCACGGAGGACTGTGTCATCACAGTTAAGTCTTCACCTGACAGCAAAATTTTAGACTTTTCCATATTGAAAGCAGTTGCAGACGACAAATAACACGTAGATCAAATGATTTTTTTTTTCTTTAAAAAGGTAGAAAACGTAAAAGGAAAAGGAGAGAATGCAGGTTTTCGACAATATTTTCAAAAGCCTTCTTTCGCAGCGTCGTTGAATCTCTGGACATGAAGTAAAGGGTTAAAGGAACATCTATACTCGTTTGCAGCTAGTTATAACCCATTTCATCTTCATTTTATGAAAGTACAATCATTCTTGTATCTTCATAATAAATGTTGTCCATGGCGGCTGTAAGGTTGTACAGACTACGACGGATAGAAAATGCATTTCATTTTCTTGAGGCCCTCAAATAAATCACCGTTGTCGTTTCCGTTTAAACCCTTTGGCTGCTAAGTGCGTCTCACTGACCTTTTGCGGACATCGTAGATCAAGATCAGACGGCACAGAACACTGTCCGATAAGAAGAATTTTTCCCCCAAAATACCTTTAGAATAGGAAAATATGGGTTTATACTATAGGCTCGAAAATTTCATTTCCTTTATTTAGCAGGATAAGAGTTAAATGAGAGCAAAGCCCTTGAGTTTCCTTATCCCTTACACCATATTTATTGGTAAATGATTCATATTTACACAGCACACCAAATTCTGAGTCATTCAACACCCTTTCAGGTTTCTAAAGCTTTTTTTTTCTCTTGAAGCAAGGATGATTCTTTAAAATCATCGAAGAGTCAAAGTCTGGTGCTGGTGAATCACTTACAAAACCTCACCTGGCGAGATGTCTCTGTGATATAACTGAGAACACCATTGAAAGCGGCGTAGAACAACATCAAATATCATATGATAGAGGACGGTTGTAACCCTAATATATACCAAATGACATGGCAAATAAAGCTTGAGAAAATAATGTTTTCTCTTTAAATTACATGAACCAAATGAAGGTTTAACAAAAACGAATTGGCTGCTAAGGTGTGAAGTTGGCTGACGGTTCACAGTTGACAATTCGCTCTTACAGCATATTAAATTCAAATTGGCAGCCAGCTGACAGTTGACAGTTGACAATTCGGTTCAAACACGTTATTTTAAGTAAAAACGAATTGGCAGCTGAGATGTGAAGCTGGCTGACGGTTGACAGTTGACAAGTCGCTCTGACAGCACATTCAATTCGATTTGGCAGCCAGCTGACAGTTGACAGTTGACAATTCGGTTCAAACACGTTATTTTTAGTAAAAACGAATCGGCAGCTGAGGTGTGAAGTTGGCTGACGGTTGACAGTTGACAATTCGCTCTTACAGCATATTCAATTCGAATTGGCAGCCAGCTGACAGTTGACAGTTGACAATTCGGTTCAAACACGTTTTTTTTAGTAAAAACGAATCGGCAGCTGAGGTGTGAAGTTGGCTGACGGTTGACAGTTGACAATTCGCTCTTACAGCATATTCAATTCGAATTGGCAGCCACCTGAAAGTTGACAGTTGACAATTCGGTTCAAACACGTTTTTTTTAGTAAAAACGAATCGGCAGCTGAGGTGTGAAGTTGGCTGACGGTTGACAGTTGACAATTCGCGCTTACAGCATATTCAATTCGAATTGGCAGCCAGCTGACAGTTGACAATTCGGTTGAAACACGTTATTTTTAGTAAAAACGAATCGGCAGCTGAGGTGTGAAGTTGGCTGACGGTTGACAGTTGACAATTCGCTCTTACAGCATATTCTATTCGAATTGGCAGCCAGCTGACAGTTGACAGTTGACAATTCGGTTCAAACACGTTTTTTTTAGTAAAAACGAATCGGCAGCTGAGGTGTGAAGTTGGCTGACGGTTGACAGTTGACAATTCGCTCTTACAGCACATTCAATTCGAATTGGCAGCCAGCTGACAGTTGACAGTTGACAATTCGGTTCAAACACGTTATTTTTAGTAAAAACGAATCGGCAGCTGAGGTGTGAAGTTGGCTGACGGTTGACAGTTGACAATTCGTTCTTACAACATATTCAATTCGAATTGGCAGCCAGCTGACAGTTGACAGTTGACAATTCGGTTCAAACACGTTTTTTTTAGTAAAAACGAATCGGCAGCTGAGGTGTGAAGTTGGCTGACGGTTGACAGTTGACAATTCGCTCTTACATCATATTCAATTCGAATTGGCAGCCAGCTGACAGTTGACAGTTGACAATTCGGTTCAAACACGTTTTTTTTAGTAAAAACGAATCGGCAGCTGAGGTGTGAAGTTGGCTGACGGTTGACAGTTGACAATTCGCTCTTACAGCATATTCAATTCGCATTTGCAGCCAGCTGACAGTTGACAGTTGACAATTCGGTTCAAACACGTTAGTTTTAGTAAGAACGAATCGGCAGCTGAGGTGTGAAGTTGGCTGACGGTTGACAGTTGACAATTCGCTCTTACAGCATATTCAATTCGAATTGGCAGCCAGCTGACAGTTGACAGTTGACAATTCGGTTCACACGTTATTTTTAGTAAAAACGAATCGGCAGCTGAGGTGTGAAGTTGGCTGACGGTTGACAGTTGACAATTCGCTCTTACAGCATATTCGATTCGAATTGGCAGCCAGCTGACAGTTGACAGTTGACAATTCGGTTCAAACACGTTATTTTTAGTAAAAACGAATCGGCAGCTGAGGTGTGAAGTTGGCTGACGGTTGACAGTTGACAATTCGCTCTTACAGCATATTCAATTCGAATTGGCAGCCACCTGACAGTTGACAGTTGACAATTCGGTTCAAACACGTTATTTTTAGTAAAAACGAATCGGCAGCTGAGGTGTGAAGTTGGCTGACGGTTGACAGTTGACAATTCGCTCTTACAGCATATTCAATTCGAATTGGCAGCCAGCTGACAGTTGACAGTTGACAATTCGGTTGAAACACGTTATTTTTAGTAAAAACGAATCGGCAGCTGAGGTGTGAAGTTGGCTGACGGTTGACAGTTGAAGCATATTCAATTCGAATTTGCAGCCAGCTGACAGTTGACAGTTGCCAATTCGGTTCAAACACGTTAGTTTTAGTAAAAACGAATCGGCAGCTGAGGTGTGAAGTTGGCTGACGGTTGACAGTTGACAATTCGCTCTTACAGCATATTCAATTCGAATTGGCAGCCAGCTGACAGTTGACAGTTGACAATTCGGTTCAAATACGCTATTTTTAGTAAAAACGAATCGGCAGCTGAGGTGTGAAGTTGGTTGACGGTTGACAGTTGACAATTCGCTCTTACAGCACATTCAATTCGAATTGGCAGCCAGCTGACAGTTGACAGTTGACAATTCGGTTCAAACACGTTATTTTTAGTAAAAACGAATCGGCAGCTGAGGTGTGAAGTTGGCTGACGGTTGACAGTTGACAATTCGCTCTTACAGCATATTCAATTCGAATTGGCAGCCAGCTGACAGTTGACAGTTGACAATTCGGTTCACACACGTTATTTTTAGTAAAAACGAATCGGCAGCTGAGGTGTGAATTTGGCTGACGGTTGACAGTTGACAATTCGCTCTTACAGCATATTCAATTCGAATTTGCAGCCAGCTGACAGTTGACAGTTGACAATTCGGTTCAAACACGTTAGTTTTAGTAAAAACGAATCGGCAGCTGAGGTGTGAAGTTGGCTGACGGTTGACAGTTGACAATTCGCTCTTACAGCATATTCAATTCGCATTTGCAGCCAGCTGACAGTTGACAGTTGACAATTCGGTTCAAACACGTTATTTTTAGTAAAAACGAATCGGCAGCTGAGGTGTGAAGTTGGCTGACGGTTGACAGTTGACAATTCGCTCTTACAGCATATTCAATTCGAATTGGCAGCCAGCTGACAGTTGACAGTTGACAATTCGGTTCAAACACGTTATTTTTAGTAAAAACGAATCGGCAGCTGAGGTGTGAAGTTGGCTGACGGTTGACAGTTGACAATTCGCTCTTACAGCATATTCAATTCGAATTGGCAGCCAGCTGACAGTTGACAGTTGACAATTCGGTTCAAACACGTTATTTTTAGTAAAAACGAATCGGCAGCTGAGGTGTGAAGTTGGCTGACGGTTGACAGTTGACAATTCGCTCTTACATCATATTCAATTCGAATTGGCAGCCAGCTGACAGTTGACAGTTGACAGTTGACAATTCGGTTCAAACACGTTATTTTTAGTAAAATCGAATCGGCAGCTGAGGTGTGAAGTTGGCTGACGGTTGACAGTTGACAATTCGCTCTTACAGTATATTCAATTCGAATTGGCAGCCAGCTGACAGTTGACAGTTGACAATTCGGTTCAAACACGTTGTTTAGTAAAAACGAATCGGCAGCTGAGGTGTGAAGTTGGCTGACGTTTGACAGTTGACAATTCGCTCTTACAGCATATTCAATTCGAATTGGCAGCCAGCTGACAGTTGACAGTTGACAATTCGGTTCAAACACGTTAGTTTTAGTAAGAACGAATCGGCAGCTGAGGTGTGAAGTTGGCTGACGGTTGACAGTTGACAATTCGCTCTTACGGCATATTCAATTCGAATTGGCAGCCAGCTGACAGTTGACAGTTGACAATTCGGTTCAAACACGTTAGTTTTAGTAAAAACGAATCGGCAGCTGAGGTGTGAAGTTGGCTGACAGTTGCCAATTTACGGTCGAGTCGTCAACTGTCAACTGTCAACTGGCAGCTAACTTCACGCACATTATAATAAGTCTTATTATATACAACATAGAGACAGTCGCCAATGTGCTATTTATAGTAACGATGTAAATGAAAATTTGAGTATTCCCTGATATACAGGCGATGCACCAATTCGCAAGTATTCGATGATCAACCATGAAAAATGTTAGTGTTCCGTAACAGACCAATGGAGCTTCAAAGGCCTGTGATTATACCAAGCAAGTCGTATAATAAGGGATCCATAAAATCCATTGTGGGACAAATGACTGAATCTGGGGGTAAAATGGTCCGTGGACATGCGTAATATGTGCAAATGGCAAAAAGTTTCGACCCATGTCAGCCAGCGCGGACTGCGCTGGCTGACATGGGTCGGTACTTTTTGCAGATGCATTCAGCCCCCTTTTTCACAGAGCGTGGTTAATTGTAAGGAACAATTTTCGGTTTTAAAAATATTAAAAAACAACCCCGATATGCCACCCCGCGATATTGTAATATCAGGCGAATTTTGCCATGATATATCTCAACCTATCGTGTAGTGTAAACCCAAGATCATATTGCACGCTCTGTGCAATCTGATTGTGATCTACATTGTCTTCAAAAGGATTGATATGTTTTTTTACCACACGATGCCAAATTTAAACGACACTGAAGAAGAAGGATTTTGAAAACATTGTGAGAAAAGAAGAAAATGCTAATAACCAGCATTTTCTCCTTTTCCCACAATGTTTTCTACCCTATTATGAATAATTTTCGTCATGGTGACCTCTTTTAATTTGTCGTCTGCAAACGCTCTCAATTTGGACCAGTCTAAAATTTTGTCTTTTGGTAAAGAGTTAATCGACGGAATTGACAGTAGTATAGGAGGGTAGACCTCGGACAAAAAATCGATTTTGTCCGAGGTCTACCCTCCCTGGAGCCAATTTGTCCGAGGTTTACCCTCCCTAGGGAGGGTAAACCTCGGACAAATGCCTAAAAATGTCTAAAAAATCGATAAAGGGGCGGGGCGTAACTAAGGAGAGGTCTGGTTCCCAGCATTGAGCGCATACTCAGCGCAGAATGCTGGGCCCATGCTGGTCCATGCTGGGTCCATGCTGGGTCCACCAATCAGAAGCCAGTATTTGATCACGTGATTGTATGACGTCACAGGTTGGACCTGTCAATCAAATGACGTCATAGGGTGGATCAACCAATCAGATTTCAGCACAGGTTCAGCGCAGACTACTCCGTTGCTATGCTGGGTCCAGTAACGCAAAATCGACAATTTGATCCTTAGCTTTCCCTTAACCCTTCTAAATCCCTTTTGTTTTGCTCTAAATCCCTTTTGCTTTCTTCTAATGGTCAGATTTTTCTTCTAAAACCCTTACGCTGATTCAGTCAGACAAGAATTATCTCCCTTTGTTGTTCTTTCTCTCTATTAGGATAAAGTTGGGTTTGGACTTAATCTTTTTTCTCCGTTTTCGTTCGGCTGAAAGCTAATGTTTCTTTCTCTATTACCGTTGAGCTTAGGCTTTTTCCACGATGTGGGTTATATTCCCTTCTCATGGTGGTTCAGGTAGAGACCCTCGTCGGACTTAGTCTTTTTTCCGTCTTTGTTCGGCTGAGAACTGTTGTTTCTTTCTCTATAGCCGTTGGACTTAGGCTTTTTTCCCGTCTTTTGTTCGCCTGAAAGCTAATGTTTCTTTCTCTATCATCGTAGGACTTAGGCTTTCTCCACGATATGGGTTATATGAGCTATATACCGTATTATGGTTGCATTAGTCAGACAAGATTTATCTCCCTTTGTACTCTACGTGACTTTCCCCGGAAATCAAACATAACGTCATTTTCCGAAAAATGTAACGGAATGTAACGAAATCATGTTTACTGGGTTTTTCCCACCATTTTCCAGGAATTGGAGCATCTAGACTTATCCGATCTTAGACTTATTCGTCCCTAGTTTTATTCGTCCCTAGTTTTATTCGACCCTAGTTTTTAATCTGCAAAACTTTTTAAATTGTAAAAAAATTTATCCGAAAATTTTTAATCGTAAAATTTTTTCTATCACTTAAAAAGTTTTTCTATTGATAAAAAATTTAATCGTAAATTTTTTTCTCTCTGCAAGATTTTTCTTTGCAAGATTTTTATTTGAAATTTTTTCTATCGATAAAAATCTTCTCTTCAAGTTTTGTCTACAACTTTTTTCTCTACAAGTTTTTCTCTCTGTGAGATTTTTTATCTCTGTCAGATTTTCTTATTTGAATTTTTAACCGTAGAAATTTTTCTGTCGATAAAAATTCTTCTCGTCAAGTTTTGTTTACAACTTTTTTCGCTTTGCAAGATTTTTTATTTGAAAATTTTTCTATCACTAAAAATTTTTTCTCTCTCTGCAAGAGTACAACACATCTGCGAAATTGACAATTCTCAAAAGATAGACTTTCTAGGTTTTTTTGGTTAGTCCTGAAAAGGACTGTTTCGATCTTTTGGTATAGCTCTTTCAAAGATTTTTTTCTCCTCTATTGAGAGCCTTCCTCTATCGAGAGCTTTCCTCTGATGACAGCTTTTCTTCTGATGACAGCTTTTCTTCTGGTTCTTTCGGGATCATCGGGAACTTGAACTCCTTGAAGTTATCAATGTTTTTTCCATATTTACCCAAGCCTGTTTTTGTTTCTACTCGTGGTGGTATTACAGAGTAGGGATCGAATCGTTGTTTTTTGTGAAGTTGGTTATCATCTTTCTCTGCTGTCTCTGATTTTCGTTTTCTTCCTCTTCTTTTTGGCTTGGGTTCTTCTGTCTGAGTTGACTGATGAGTTGACTGATGAGTTGACTGCTGAGTTGTCTGATGGTCTACAGGCGTGACGGTAGAAGCTGTTAACTTTTGAAATCTGGATTTATCAAAGTTAATCTGGGTTGAAATCGTTATAGGTGAATCTTGTCTTACAGACGAATCTTGTTGACTCTGGTAGTTCTGTCGACTCTGTAGGCATAATGTCTCAATGTTTTTGTTGAATTGATTCATATTTCTATTCAACATCTTCACTTCGTCTAAAATCTGAGTTATTACAGAATTTTGGGTTGAAATCATTTGAGTTATTTCTTCTTCGATTTTATTAGCTGGTGGTATCATCGGGTCGATGAATGTTGAATTCATAGCTTTCGATAGAATATCTCTGCTGTCTTCAGGCTGTGGTGAGAAAATGTCTAGGTCGGGCTTTTCTTGTGGTAAGGAGTCGACTAAAACGTCTAAGCTGGAATCCCTGGAATCCATTCTTCCGTGATCACTTTGGTTTAAGTTGGAGTCCATTTTCTGTCAACAGTTTGTTTTATTCACACTAGTTAACAAAACTTTTTAATTGTAAAAAGTTTTTATTCGCACTAATGAAGAGTTTTATTCGTACTATTCGTACTATTCGAGAATCGAAAGTCGAATGATTCTACAGAGAAAGGTCGCCAGCAATTTATAGTTTTTGGTCGAAGCGGACTTGTCTTGGGTCGTAGACTTTTTTCTGTAGGCCTTGTAGATAGAACATAATCTACTATATGAGTCCTGTAGGTCTTGTAGATAGAACATCACATTCTATATGAGTCCTGTAGACAATGTAGATAGAATGTGATGATCTATCTACATTTTCCCATTCCTATTCTTTTCTCTATTCAAACTTTTCCCAAGTCTGAACTTTTTGGGAAGAAATCAAAACAGACGACTTTTAAATTCATTTCTTTATTCAAAGTTTTTTCTCTTTGCCCAAGTTTTTGGGAAGAAATCAAAACAGACGACTTTTGTTTTGATCATTTCTTTGGGGCTTTTTTCTCTTTGCCCAAGTCTGAACTTTTCTCTCTTTGTGAGTTTTTCTCTTCGGCCAAGTTTTCTGGGAAGAAATCAAAACAGACGACCTTTTTAATTTATTTCTTTATTCAAAAGTTTTTAACTTTATCATGAAAAACATTATTATGAAAAACAGAAACGTTTAATACAAAGCAGACGTTTAAGCCATTCTAACCCTATAACATATTTACAAAGACAATGTTAGAAAGTTTTAACAAGCGTTAAAAAACACTATAACATTTTTTAACAATTGTTAAATCATTCTAACATTTTTACAAATACATAAGTCATTCAATGTTTTTAACAAGACAGTTTTAACAATTGTTAAAAAACACTATAACATTTTTAACAATCGTTAAAGCATTCTCTGCAAGACATTTTCTTTATTCAAACTTTTCCCAAGTCTGAACTTTTTGGATACATTTTTATATACAAAGCATTGACAATACAGTTTTTAACATTATTCAACTTACAATACATGATTCATTCAAAGTTTTTAACTTTATTCAACTTACAATACAGTTTTCAACAATATTATTGTTAAAGTTTTTACAATATAGTTTTTAACACAAAACAGTTTTTACAATGCAAATTCGCAGATCCCTCGATTTTTCCACTTGTCTTCATGTTCCACAATAACTTTATGTAATTGTTCATGACCTAAAAACAATGGAAATTTGCTGTCCATTTCACTATATTCACGGACTCTACTAAATGGAAAAATATATTTTAAAACATATTTTGAAATATCTTATGTTTTTTCTTACAGTTTATTTATACCCTCAAACTTTTATAGCCGTAGGGGACAGTATCAGTATCGTTTACAATCACTCTTTTGGTATATACAGAGCGAAACGTTTTTGACTGTGGTTCGCTGGTCACTGTTCTGTCTTTATGCCTTTTGATTCTGCAGTCATACTGAACTTTAATTTCTACGGAGCGATCCAAAGCACATTTTGAATAGGTGTCGAAATTTATCAGTTGATTTGTATTGTGATCCAAAGTAATTCCCTTGACTTTACATTTGCTTTTTTCTTTCCCATCTTTCGTTTTCATCTTATAGGCGTAATTCTTGGGGCCTAATCCTCTGAAATGAGTAATTCTACAATCAGGCTCTTCATCGGTCCATTTTCCTAGCCTACTGTTAATGATGGGAGGGTTCCACAATTCAGGCTCATGAATGTACATACAACTATCTGTGTCGAAATACAGAACTCTATCCCCCAATTTTTCAAGAACACTGTACAGTTCCAACCTTGCATAAGCTGTTACGTAGGATGCTACAATAACATTGGCTGTCGCATGCGTTTCGACAAACTCCATCTTTTCTTCATAGTTGACTAAAATGCATTCACACTCATTGTCAAAGATTTGCACATGCTTTACCGTATATTTCGGGTTGGTAATCAACTCGAAATATTTAGACGGTTCTCTGATGTATTTCGTCTTGCTCATGTTTTCACGTTGTGCTAATTTTCCCCAAAGACAGTTCAGCATAATCTTAGCAAATGATCTTTTGCCAGGATTTTTTTGAATACATTTGGGGTCAAGACGAATTCCTTCAGCCTCCTCATACTCACGAATGAACTGGGTCTTTTCTGAATCTGTCTGACACCAGCTGGGATATCCGCTGGCTTCTTGCTTGATTTTCAAGAAATTGTCCACATAGCCTTTAAAGAATTGGTCCGAAACAGAGTTGAAATGCCAGATTTCATACACTTGCATTAGCTGATATCCACAGTCGAGAGCTTTGAACAGTTCGAATGTAACCCAAGTTCCAACCAAGGCTCTCTCTTCTCTGTCATGATTGCAAAATTTTGAACTTTCTTGTGCACATTTCATACAAAGCGGAAACATCATCTTGTTGTTACAGTGAACTGGAAGAACAGGGTGAAACAAACCAATTGGCGGTAGAACTTTGCATTTAATGAGTCCTTCATACTGGCGAATATTCTCCATGTCAATACTCTCAGTAGTCAAGATTGTGGGATGGCCTACAGGATAGAATTTATGTTTGCAGACGTAAGGATACAGAGAGCAAATGTCAATGTACTTGATTTCCTGCTCACTGCTTTCCTCAACATCATAGGCAATTTTTATTGCATTGCATCTACCTCCAGCCAGGCCCTCTCTTGGTTCGATGGGGTCACAGTTCGGGTATAGACTTTCAATGGTTTTTCTGTATTCTTTGTTCTTCTTCATCTTGGCGTCGAATTCGTGCTCCCATATGGTCACGACGTTATATCCCATTCTTTTGATGGTTTCTAGCCGTTCGATAGTACTGTCGTACAATTCATCCATTGATTTTCCATTGATGGGGTTGATATATTTTCGATCCTTGAAACATGTCTGACAGCCATGAAATAAATCCCCGAGGAATTCATAGACAGTCTTTGATTGGTGGTGAAATCCGTCTACAGTGTATTTCCCTATTCGAAATTCACCACCATTTCTAGCATGTTGAATACGAATCCCTTTTTCTCTAGCGATACTTTGAATCCAACGTACTGCTTTCATAGAAAACTGACGTCTGACTGGATCTTTGCATGAAATGATGGCTATCTGATCTTTTGGTAAATAATCTTTTCGCCAAATCTTGTTACAGGCTCCTGCGATGGTAAACGACTCTGTAAATGGACAAATTCCACTCTGTTCGATGAACAACTTTCTGAATTCACCACAACCTCGTCTTAGGATATCAACATCCGATCGACAGTACATCTCCATCTCTTTTTGAAAATTGAATTCCTCACCATTTTGAACTTTGTCATTATACCAGACTATGAATTTTGATCGAACCTCTTCAGACATTGAGTCGGGTTTGTAATAAGACATATCCAAGTATGGCCCGACGTAATCCCAAAATTCGTCTGTGTTTGCCCAGTGAGGAAAGTAACCTTTTTTCATTTCTTGAAGTCCAAACGTAGCCGGAAATTTTGCCAGCCCAAAGTTCATGAAACTGAAGGAGTCGATCAAACACACACCATTCAGCTCTAACTTCAAAATATTATTCCCATTCATGGTTACTTCTGGTTCTTTCATCCCTACGTTGATAATATGATTGAGAATAAATTGACCATCATAACCTTTGAGATTATGGGCAATAGCTATGATTCCTTTATGATATTTTGTAAAGAGCCAGCTGCAAAATTGACTCAAAGTTTCTTTTCCTTGAAAAATAACTTCTCTTCCTTCTTCGAATTCACTGCATGTGGAACAATGAAAATCAAGTGGCTTATCGATACATTCACCACAGGCGCGATGGGCAATACAGTAATTCGGAATATGTACCCCTGTATCTTGCTGACATTCGAAATCAAAGAATATGAACAAAGGTTTTTTGACTACCGAAGAACTCGTCTCATCGGTATTGTGTTTCATCTTACTTTGGTAAGGCTGAATAAAACAGCGATGAGAAAAGTCAACGATTTTCTTGCATAGGGGACACTTTGTCTTTCCCCTACAGAGATGATTTTTCTTTCTGTCAAAAACCTGGCCTCCACATTTTGAACAAAGTTTCACTAATTCACAAATGGTTTTCTTCTCTTTGCCTTGAAGTGTTTTGTGATTTTCCAAGCATGCTGCACTGAAAAATCGTCTATGACACTTGGTGCAAACATATTCTTTTGATTCTGATGGACATTTTCCAGTACGAAAGCAACCTTTACAGATCTTTGAGCAAGCATGGTCTTCCCGATTCTTGTAACGTATGTCGCAGAACTCACAATAATAAGCACAATCAAGAAATGATGTAATGGATTTGATATAGTCATAATGGTTCTGATGAAAGTACAAATGTATAATTTTACTATCATCTTTCACTTCTGGATGTTCAAATACTTTTTCTAATCTCGATTGTTGTTGATGAACTTTAATAACATAGCCTTTTTCATATAGGAACTCTTGAATTTTTTTGTATTCTTCAAGACTTACAGCCTGTGTCGACGAAACTCCAGCTTCATTCATCAATTTCTTGGCTTCAATCTTTTGAAGGGGTCTGTTTGATCTTTTGATGAGATCCCATCTTCGATTCCATGCTTGGGTGTTTTCACGTTCATGGTGATAAATCCCCACAACAACAGCTCTTGCAAAACATAGGTGGTCACTATTGTTAATTTCAATAATCGATTGTTTCTTCTTTGTAAAAACTTTTGAATCCAATAGTTCTGTGGACGTAAGTCTTTTTCCACTTCCACTTGGCGGTATCGTATGTGTGATATCGAATGTCATGCGGCCATCGTTCAAGACGAATTCTTCATTCGATTGTAGAACTTTTTCAATTTCATTCAACATCGTATGACTCTCTAACTCCTCCACATATAGAAAGGGAATATAAATCCCCATTTTCAATGAGGGATGATTGATGCTAATTCTAATCATATCCCTCGATTCAGCCTTTAACTTTTGAACGATTTGTTGGATAACATCGTCGAATAAGCCGGTCAACTGGTAGGGTTGTAGCTCTTCGAATTTCTTAAAAGATGCCTCCAGTACACGGGATTCTGTTTTGAATTTTCTTGATTTCTTTTTTCCCACTTCTGTTAAGGCGTATAGGCTTCTCATATCCAGAGCGTTTTTGTCTGAAGAAAATTTGTCTTCACTTTTCTCTGAAGAATATACTTCTTTCTTGGGTAAAAATGGTCCAGCATGACTCAAAGATTTTTTGTCTTCTTCTTTCAAAGATTTCTCGTCTTTCAAAAATTTCTCCTTTGTTGAGGGTGACGGTGGATATTTCACATCGTTTTCTTCTTTCAAAGATTTTTCATAGGTGTTGGCTAGTCCTGAAAAGGACTGTTTTTGATATAGCTCTTTCAAAGATTTCTCATCGTTTTCTTCTTTCAAAGATTTCTCGGTTTCGCTGGTACAATCCATATTCATTTGTACAGATTTCTCCTTCATTGAGGTTGGCGGGGGACATTTCTCATCGTTTTCTTCTTTCAAAGATTTCTCGTCTTCGTTGATTAGTCCTGAAAAGGACTGTTTTTGATATAGCTCTTTCAAAGATTTCTCAGCGTTTTCTTCTTTCAAAGATTTCTTGTCTTCGTTGGTACAATCCACATTCATTTCTACAGATTTCTCCTTTGTTGAGCTTGATGGTGGACATTTCATATCGTTTTCTTCTTTCAAAGATTTTTTATCGCTTTCACCGTCACTTTCTTCTTTCAATGGTAAACGTTTTCTCTTTTTGGGTGGAAATTTCTCATCGTCACTTTCATCGTTGCTGCTACTATCTGGGTAGACTAGGATTCTTTTTCTTTTCTTGGCCGGCAGTAATTTTTTTCTCTTTTTCGACATGGCCTGAATTACCTCATCGTCGCTTGTGCTGTCCGAATATGGGACTAGTCTTTTAGACATGACTGGCTGATTATATTTATGACCGCAAGTCATATAATGACCCAGAACTCAAGAAACCTAGCTTTTTATATCTTTTTCAGACCGACTGGGCATAAAAAGATGTTACGATTGATATTTCCATCATTCTTCGGAAAGAGTTCAATCAGATCAGTCGATAGAAAATGAGTGCATTCGACCTACAAAACACAGCCCCCTCCGAAACGAGGATGTATCTGTATGTTAACCCATACACTCACGATTATGCGATTACCAATGTTCCACCAAAGTATTATGGTGGTAACTATGTGGGATCATT
This sequence comes from Tridacna gigas, assembly GCA_945859785.2. NCBI lineage: Eukaryota > Metazoa > Mollusca > Bivalvia > Cardiida > Cardiidae > Tridacna > Tridacna gigas. The sequence goes on along the minus strand of OX244029.2, from coordinate 7,565,762 downwards.
CCCAACATACCAACATTTTGATGAAAAAGACGGTTACAGTATTACCAGAGTTTTTCTTAATCATGAGTGCAGACCACCGAGCCCAAGAAAGACACCGATATGTGTTTATTTCTCCGTGAATCGAGACACTCACTCCGTCATTTTTTCACCATATCCAGAAGACGTTATTGGAATCGGAGACATGTTTCATGTTGGCGCTCTGAAATCATATTATGCCGTCGAGGACCCAGTTAGACATATAACGATTTTCGACGCGACTATCAGCGATATAGAAGTCTGTAGAGAACAGATAGAGAAACATACAGGCTATAAATCACCACAAACTTTTCTATACAGCGAACTTCTTCAGATAGATCATCCTGTGAAGAAGAAGGAAACCTCTTCAGGGAAACCTTCTTCAGAAAAGTTATCTGGAGAGGACCAAAACAAGGAACAGAGGACACAGAACAAGAAACTTTCTTCAGGAAAGAAAATCAACGATAACATCAACAAGAAAGAATCTTCAACGACTGGAGAGGCTCAAAACAAGAAACGCTCTTTAGGGTCTGAAGAAAAGAAAAGCAACAAGTACTCCTCAGTGATTGGCAGGACGAAAGGCAAGAAACTTTCTTCACGGTCTGAAGAAAAGAAAATCAACGATAAAAACAGCGATATTTTCTCAGTGAGTGGAAAGAACCAGCTCAAGAAACTTTCTTCAGAAAAGAAAATCAACAAGATTTCTTCAGAAAAGAAAATTCGACGAGAAGGAAAAAAGATGTGTTCAGATATCGAGTTGAGACGTAGATGGAAATCCGATGTTGTGAACAAGAAAATTTTGAAATTCAAAAAACACAGTTCAAAAAGTTGTCCAGACCTTGTATTGAAAAATAACAAGGACGAAAACATTAAGGAAAATAATGAAAAGAAACGTAAGAGTGAGTGTGAACCTGACATCCCGAAGAAAAAAAGAAAATTGTGCCTATAATTTTTAACAGAAAAACATTTTCGAAACAGTGAGTTGTAAAAATGTTTCAAAAGAACTGTTGAAAAAACATTTTTTCAAAAGAACTATTTCAATTTTCAAAAACAATGTTTCAATAACGATTTATTTCTACAGTTCAATTGTATATATATATATATATATATATTTCATACTTAAAATTCGACATGGACTGAATTGCCTCATCGTCGCTTGTACTGTCCGAATACGGTACTAACTAGGGTACTAGACTTTTAGACCTTGTTTTAGGACTGCAATTCAGACAATGGTCTTTTAGACATGGTTTTAGAAGCTGTTTGTAAGTCAGTCTATGATCAGAATATCTTATGGATTATATATTTCATTGTATATATTTTACCAGTTCCTTGTTTCTAACAGTTCAATGTTTTAAATAAAAATTTCATTGTAAATACTTCTAACAGTTCATTGTAATGATTATCTAACAACAAATAAAAGATATGAAAAGCATATAGGCCTTGACTTTGTTTGTTTTTGACAATTTGAAGAAGCAAACTTTCTAGGTCTTGGTTAGTCCTGAAAAGGACAATTTGAAGAAGCAGACTTCCTGGGTATCGGTTGGCTCTGAAAAGAGCCCTCAATCCTAAAAAGAAGGAGAGAGTGGTTCTTAAAAGAACCATTGTTTTTATCCATTATACAGGATATGCCGTGATGACAGAAAGATCTTTATACTTGACTACATCCGACAACTCAAATCCATCATAGCAGGCGACGACTTTACAAACATACGCCTCTTTACCATCTGCATCTTTTCCGATTTCAACAGGAAATTTCATTTCAAAAATTATCTTGTTGAAACCTTGCAATTTAATACTATCGCTATGTTCTACAGTAGATTTTACCATTTCATAAATTTCTGAAACGGAAAATCTTCTAGAGAACAAACTAGGCTGAGCATCATCCAAGTATCGTTCTGCATCGAAATAATGCTTTCTAATGAAATGCTCATACTTGAAGTACTTCTTATAGCGTAAATATTGCCCACTATAATAAGATTGAGGGGGAGTGGGAAAACCCTGTCTCACGGACATATCGCTAGGATAAAAAGATAGAGAAAGAATAAAAGATAGGAAAATTTCTGTCAACATTTTATAGCCTGGCAGGAGGATTGGCAGGGGGATTGACCTACTTTGATACAGAATTAACAGAATTCCATTAGAATGAAGAGCGCGACCATGGGCGAAAGCATGTAAGTAGAACATTATACTCTATCTACAATATCTATATGAATATATCTATATGAATGTAGAAGCAACGAGATCAACGATTGGCTAACGTTAATTCCATTAAAAGAGCGCGAACGTGAGCGGAAGCATGTAGATAGAGCATCACGTTCACATAGAATATGATGTTCTATCTACGAATGATCTACAACACCTAATCGAAGATAGAAAAGACTAAGACCCACAATGGTAGAAAGAACAGATCTCAGGCGAATGAAGACGGAAAAAAGACTAAGTCCAAAGATAGACTTTGCCTGAACCAAGCTGAAGAAGGAATATAACCCATATCATGGAAAAAGACTAAACCCAACATGATGATAGAGAGAAATCCTAAGCCGATCGAAGATGATGAAAAAAGGCTAAGTCCAACGAGGGTCTTTGGCTGAACCATGCTGAGAAGGGAAATAACCCATATCGTGGAGAAAGAAAGGCTAAGTCCAATGGTGATAGAGAAAGAAACATTAGCTTTCAGGCGAACGAAGACGGGAAAAAAGCCTAAGTCCAACGGCTATAGAGAAAGAAACATTAGCTTTTAGCCGAACAAAGACGGAGAAAAAAGCCTAAGTCCGACGAGGGTCTCTACCTGAACCACCATGAGAAGGGAATATAACCCACATCGTGGAAAAAGCCTAAGCTCAACGGTAATAGAGAAAGAAACATTAGCTTTCAGCCGAACGAAGACGGAGAAAAAAGACTAAGTCCTACGATGACAGAGAAAAGTCTAAGTCAAACGATAGTGTCTACCTGAACCATGTCATTACGACCCGTGCGCACGTGCGTGTGGATGCATTAAGGCCCCTTTTCACAGACCGTGGTTAAAAAGGATCCCTGCCACGTCAAAGATGGTGAACATCTATCTCCGATGAAGAAAAAAGACTAAGTTCAACAATAGGCTCTGCCGAACCATATCATTACGAGCCGTGCACGCGTGCGCGCAGATGCATTAAGACCCCTTTTCACAGATCATGGATAAAAAGGGGCTCTGGCCGCGGCATGGGGGGGCAGAAAAAGTGGATATCTACTTCCGGTTTGACATTTTGACCGGTCTTTTGCACAATTTGTCCGAGGTTTACCCTCCCTAGGGAGGGTAAACCTCGGACAAATTGGCTCCAGGGAGGGTAGACCTCGGACAAAATCGATTTTTGTCCGAGGTCTACCCTCCTATACTACTATTGACGACTGCTAATTTAACTCTTTGACTTTTATGAAATTAACATTTTTTTCCCCCCGTCAATACAAGTGACTCTGTATAACTCTGGACTGTCATGACATAAATTTTCAAAAATGATATTGGACAGTTTACACCCAGGATCATTATGTACAGTCTGATCTTGATCGACATTGTTTGCCAAAAATTGGAATTCAAAGGATATGAACATTTTAGCATAGCAGTATAGAGCAACCAGGAGGTTATACAAGAATGCTTTATTCTACAAGAGATGAAAAATGTTATACTTGTTGAAAGTATTTGCCGACAACAACTTAAATGTGGCTAAAATAGGTATGAGCCATTCTCTGGCAAAAGGGGGCTTGATGCATCTCCGTGGTGCCTTGTACCAAGCAAGTCGTTATAAAAAACATTTTGTCTGACAACCTACCGAATCTGGGGTAGCATAGTCCTTCGGCAAGTAGAAAATTGACAAATTGCACAAAGTTTCGACTCAGGTCAGCCTGCGCGGACTGCGCAGGCTGACCTGAATCGATACTTTTTGCAGATTCATAAAACCCTCCTTTTCACACAGCATGGCTCATATTTATATTCCATTGAGAAAATATCTAAGGCAATGAATGGCGAGATTACTTGATTTTATCTTTTCGTTGAAATCTTTTCAAAGACGTTCCACTGCAAAGCTTGAATGATGCGGTTTCCTTTTTGTGGCGGAAGAAATTAATCCAAAATGTATCTGAAGTGGCTTTAATACATTGTACTAATTTATTGCGTCATGCTCTGTGAAAACATAGTTTTATGCATCTGCAAAAACTATCGACCAAGGTCAGCCTGCGCAAACTGCGCAGGCATGACCTTGGTCGAAACTTTTTGCTATTGGTAAATATTCGGTATGTCAAAGGACCATTCTACTTCATGATTCAGTTTGAGACAGTTGGTTCCATATTTTGTGATGATTTGCTTGGTGTATAATATTACATAGATGCGTTAAACCCCCTTTTCCCCGACCGCTGCTCGTATCTATGTAAAATATAAGTACGGACATAAGTACTTAGGCTGCTAAATAAGTTAAATAAAGCTTTCAAGCCGATAGTAAAAACCTGAATAATGTTATTTTAAACTTATTTCTTTGGAGAAAAATATCTCCTTACCGGAAAGTGTAGATCCAAGACCAGACTGCACGTTTTGTGCCGTCTGATCTTGATGTACATTGTCCGCAAAAGGTCAGTGAGTCGTGCTTACGAGCTTAAGGGTTGCACTTGGCCTACTTAATCTAAAGAAATGTGTCGCGCGCAAGTGGTTCCTCTGGTATCTAACGCTTTCAAAGCCTATTTGTTGCTTCATGGCTATTTCTCTAGTACTTGTTGGCAAAACATTTAACGCCAACCATTTTTAGGAACATTCTTAGTCTTATTCGCCACGATTTTCTAAATTTGAATGTAACGCAACTTCTGATTGATTAAACCAAATTGTTTAGCCAATCTACAGTTGTATTACTTTCAAATTTAGGAAAAAAATCTTGAGAACAAGACTATAAGCGTTCTTAAGAACGGCTGGTGATTACGCACCCAGACGGCCAAGTTGCGAAAGCGCAGTCGGTAGCGTACAGGACTTGACAACAGGGGGATCGCTGGTTCGAATCCCCAGCTGAGCCAATTTCTTTCCGAGGACTGATGAGAGTCACTGCGATAGGATTCATTCCTCTCTCACAGCTGATCATTATTTCGACGACAGTTATGTGGAAAGGAGCCAATAGCTTGGGAAGAATATTGTGCGAAGTACTGGTAACAGAAACCCCAGGATAGCATGGATAGGTGCACTGGACGCCGCGATCATAGCCGAAATGATGTTGAAAACGGCATTGCACACCATACAATCAAGTAATCAATTTTCACAAGAGGAAAAAATAGACATGTACAAAATAGAAAGCGTTTGCAGGCGACAAATTAAATATGGCTCAAATGCGGAAATTTGTCTCCTAAGAGGAAGAAAATATTGTGGGAATGTGAGTTCAATAATACGATGGTGTTAAGAAATCAATGTGGTTAAAGCAGCTTGCATAATCTTACAGCTGTGGAAATTTAACCCATAAGCCGCTACAGATGCGAAATGAAGCTTTCAAGGCGACAGTAAAACCCCAATAATGTTATTTCATTTTTGAGAGAAATATCTCCTTATCGGACAGTGTAGATCCAAGTGTAGATCCAAGATCAAACTGCACATTCTGTGCAGTCTGATCTTGATCTACACTGTCCACAAAAGGTCTCTGAGTCGCGCTTAGAAGCCTAAGGTTTAAGTTTTGACTCCCCGACGACACTACCGAGGTGGAGCCCAGAGTGCAACAGACTGAGACATTTGACACTTGTATCACAACTTCATGAATACTTTTATCTTCGGACGACAGTGGTAGTCAAAGCAGAAATTTGTAACTGATAACATAGCTGTGAAAGCAGCTAAAAATATTTTGGTAAATATATAAAAGTGAATGGTCGAAAATTTACATGCGCCAGTTTAGGTCTAAAATAGAACTAAGAGTACGAAAACAATTTTTGGAGCCGTCTGAACTCTTTAGAGAAGAATTAATTTCGACATGTTAATACGCCAAAAGCGGTTTCTAAACTACAGAAACGTGCCATGCAAACATGGAACCCTCGTCCTGGAGCCAATCATACGTCATTATTCCCAACTCTCGTTCTCGCGTGACTTTGTCCGTAATGAGATTAAAGACAGATCACTCACAAGGGAGCTTCCAATATTGTACTGATTTATTCCAAAATTACATTTTATCAACATTAGCGTAGGCTCCCGGAAGCCTCAATTAGATTAGATGGTATTAGCTGATTTGTTAAAGTTTTGCCGTGGAATGATACCACAGCCATGATCATTGTTCCAACTGGAAAAGAGGGTTTTCCCGCATGTTTGATTTAATTACGCTTTACTACGACGCTAAATCGAGAAACCCGTAGTAAAATTGGAACTGATGTACAGGGAGAAAATTCATGAAACTATTTTTTTCTGGGTCAATTACTTGTTTGTTGTTTTCCTTGGAAGGCGAGAACAGAAATTTACAAGTTTTAATCTAAGAAGAGCACTTTGTCTTTCTCCATGCATGAACCTAACTTCAACTTGAAATAAGAAAGACTTAAAAAAATCACGGCGTAAGAGGTACTGGAATATGATTATTGATATTCTTTTGTGATTCCCAATATGAAGACACAAAACTGCCTCTTTTTCCGAATCGTTTTGCACACTGATGCAAACTGAAATTTTCATTTATAATATATATCTATTTCAAGATGATAAATTAAACTAACTTCTCGGCGGAAAAGGAGCAGTTGCTGCCAAAAAAGTGTGTCTGAATATACATGCAGACTGTACAATAATGAGTTATAGGGTCACGCATACATAATATAAAATTACGTGTTGGTACAAGAAAAGAATTATCCTCTGCGATATCCATTTGCAAAGATGTGAAAGAGCGCCGCAAGGTATCGATAAATGATAGCAGCCCCTGAATATCGGCGAAATAGATGAACAGACAAAAAGGCCCACATAGGCCCGTAGAATAAACATGTCCACATTTATGACCAATCGCAAATAACCATTTATTCATTTGAGATTAATAACAAGCAGTAGGTCAAAAGCTTGCTTGTACAGCTACACCGAAAAAAAAACTGATCTGCTGTAACCCATGGCTGTATAATACACATCCTTTCCGTGTTACGTTCAATCATTTTCGAATGAGATAGAGAAGCCTTTCGAAACATCATGGTAAATTGAGAAAATGCTAGTGACCAGCATTTTCTCCTTTACCCACAATGTTTTCTAATTTTTACGAGACGGAAATCACCATTTTCGCTACATTTGGTAAGCCGTCTGCAAATGCTTTCAAATTTGACGAGTCAAAAATTTTGTCGTCGGGGAGTCTGAGAGTTAACCCTTTCCCAAACAAGCCCTGGTTTTCACGTGTGTGCAGTACAAGTGTTTCGAAAACACTGGGGGAAAAGGAGAAATTGCTCGTTACGAGCAATTTCTCCTTTTCCCACAGTGTTTTCTACCCTTTTTGATAACTTTCCACCATTTTCATTAAATTTAAAATTGTCGTCTGCAAACTCTTTCAATTTGCACCTGTCCAAAATTTGTCGTTTGGGAAAGGGTTAAACAGGTTTTTGCGACTGCGCTGTTCATCAGACTCTACATCAGATTTTACATGTTGAGGCGGCTTCTTTATATGAGCCATGCTCTGGGAAAATGGGTTTAGAGAGAGAGAGAGGCAGACATTCAGCAGTACGTAGAAAATTGTAACCAAGTCGAAACTTCCACATTGTCCTATATACCAGATGTCGCTTTCGATCACACCTGATGGCGCCACGAGCATTTGTTAACAGTTGTCTACATCCAGTGCCTCAGGCTTTTCCAATCCTTCGTTTGTAAAACATATTGACAATGAAAATGGCGGCATTTTACGACCGACTGAGCTTTAGAATGTTAAATATTAAAAACAAAAACATGAAAATTGTTCATTATAACCATAAAAAAAGAAACAAATAGGTTGAAGACAAGAAGTCAAAGATCAATTTTAGAGCTGGCTTCTTTTTTCCAAGCACGTAGTGCAAAAGCATTGCTTCTTCAATGCAGAAGCAGGAAAAAATGCAACAAATCTGGCGGAAAGAGTTACAATGCACACTAGAACAAAGAAACTGCATATTGCTTGTGCACCAATTCAATTAACGTAATTACCCCGATGTTTAAATTATAGCCCATCGCAATTCGAGGAAGCCCGTATTTATAGAAAATTACTGAAGACTTCTATTATGAAGACAGAAAGTAACAGATTACCAGGTACCGCCCCTTTTCGCTTTCGTGAAATGTATCCAAGATAAAACAGGCCAATTCGATATGAACCGTACTATGTGAAAAGCGCGCTTAATACATCTGCGAAAAGTATCGATCCAGGTCAGCCTGCGCAGTCCGCGCAGGCTGACCTGGGCCGAAACTTTTCGCTATTTGTCAATTTTCTGTATTCCCAAGGACCATTCTACCCCATGATTAAGTCGGTTGTTAAAAAAAGTGTTTAGTATGTATCTATAATTATGTGATGGCTTGCGTGGTATCATGCATCACAGAGATGCATTAAGCCCCATTTTGCCAGAGCACGGCTCATATATATATTTTTTTTTTGACTCCAATATGTCAGATGTCGGTGTCATTGCTTCCCGTGTCTGTTGCATGTTTCCTTTAATCCATTCAGAGCCAAATTTATTTAGCCTTATCCTGCTAAATTAGTTAAATATAAAACTTTCTAGCCGATATTAAAAACCCGAATATTGTTATTTCAAACTTATTTTTTAGAGACAAATATCTCCTTATCGGACAGCGTGGATCCAATATAAGACACTGTGCTTAGTGCTCTAACGACTAAGATGATATACGGCGTCGCGTGATGCTCGTTCTATAGTGGAGGTCAAGCATGGATCTGTGGTAAAGTGTAAGACTCGTTCCGTGGAGGCCCAACGTTCGAGCCTTACTGGAAGGATTGAGTTTTTCGCGCGAGTGTCCTTGGGGGAGACAATTCAGAGCCCTAGCTTAGTAACGATGTGACCAAGGACATACATGGACATGTTAGCTGTCGTTGTGATATAACTGATTTTAAGACTGCATGTTCTGTGAAGGATAATAACCACATCGTTGGCACAGCCAACGGCAGTTGTACATAGCGCTCTAATGCCTCAGATCATGTGTGGTGTCGCATATTCCTCATTCTACAGTTTCTTGAGATATGCAATTTTCAGCTATTTTGCAATCGTGCTATATGTACAAGAGGGCAATCTAGAACTGAATTTTTTCACCAGAGAAAAAGTTGCTAGGGAAAATTCATACCGCTAATGGAACAAGAACGATCCACAAATCAAACGTAAAACCATCAAAAAAATACATCAATCGAGCAAAAAATGATCTATAAATCAAACATAAAACTATCAAATAAATACATCTATCAGAAATTATTCTAAGAATCAAACAGTAAGTAAATATGCCTTTAGGCTTCTACCACACTATCCGGACTTTTTTAATGACCTTGATTGAAAAAAAAAAAAAGGTTTTTGGACACTTTGTGGGGAAAGGAGGAAATGCTGGTAACCAGCTTTTTCTCCTTTCACACAAGGCTTTCTACTTTTTCGAAGATAAACACCATAAATAGGGCTACATTTAGGTTGTCTTCTGCGTATGTTTTTGATTTCGAAAAATCCAATATTGTGTCAAAAAAACCCTTCCCGGTCAGGTAGCTCAGTAATTAGCGTATCTGAGTCGTGACCTGGTGGTTGCAGGTTCGACACCCGGTCGAGGCAAACTTTATTTCTGGCGATTTTTCGCCTCTCCCGTCTGATGCTTGTGAGAAAAATAGTCAGTGACTTGGAAAGAAAGTTGTGTCGGTACTGGTGTGGGAAAGCAAGGAATCGCATGCGTAGGTGCACTTACCGCCCTGATATGTCCTACGCTGTTTAAACGGCGCTAAACTCAAAACAAACGAACAAAAGTTATGTAAATTAGAACAGGATAGCATGCACGACTACATCATAACGCAAAAAACGACGACGAAAATAGGTCTTCATCCAGGTGGTGCAACTAATATCCTGATTCTTAAAATGGAAATAGAACCCTTCAAGTAATAATGAAATAATGGATAGCCTGCCATTAAAATACTTGACATAAAACATAACTTAAGATCAACACGTGTAAAGCGAAGCAACAATGGAAATTCTCATGAACTGAAAATGAAGAGATGGGGTGAAAAAACAATACACGCTAGAAAAAATCTACACTAATTAAAAGAGAAAAACCTTCCACTCTCCCACGGCCTTACTTCTATTTCCACAGCATTGGTATCGATCCGCGCTTAATTATAAATCAATTAAAACCCATTTCATTAACTCAATGGTCCAATGGCTCATTAATATTTCAAGTCGCGTCATTTTTGCCGTAGTCTCCATGAGTCTTGCAGGTTCCTTTTCTACAAACAGAATCCTTCCCGGTGTGCTTTGAAAAATCTGTGCTTGTTTGCCTAACCTTTAAAAGTATTAAATCAAAAGGGTTGCACTCAAACGAGACTTGAAGAACTGGTGTTAAAACATTTTTTTTTCCTTTCATTGTTTTCAGAAACATTTCTTTTTTTCATAATAAACATGCCATTTCTTTTTTTTTTCACTTTAGACATTATCACACTTCCTATTTCTATATTTTCATATAGTGTTTATGTCCAGTTTGATTTCAGAAGGTAGGGCTCCTTTTCTTTATCTCCGAGTGTAGTTTTTTTCGAGGGGGTGTTAATTCCTTTTATTATTCTTTTTTGTTGTTAACTATACGTTAATAGTTTTTTCTTCAGTTTTATTACTTCATCACTGTTATGTACATATGGAATATTACACCACTTTAACTGTAAAAAAAAAATCACAAAATCAATACGAATAACCAAAAAATCTGAGAACTAGATTTTATTGTAGATATATGTACAATATTTATGAATGGCGGATGAATAAACATAGATAACGATAAGTCTGCATAGAAAGGATACATTTAAACACGGCGGTTGCTGTTCGAGCCGCTACAAGAAAATGAAAAAACAAAAAACCTATTTCTTAAACAATGAAGAGCTGGTCGGTAGTTGTTATTCACTGTCATTGTCAACAACAGTACATTTTTTTCCGTTTCAATGCAGGATTCGAGTCAATCTTGTGATTATTAATCACGATGCTCAAATCAAAAGTGCACTGTACAGCAACATTTGGAAATACCCTTACGAAACAACACATGTTTATGTAATATAGGCATTGATCAATATCGGACAAAATCAAGGTCTGAATAAAAACGGTTTTTGAAAAAAAGTAGATGACAAACAACATTCGAACTATCTATAATACACTGATAAATGGGGTTTTCGTGGTTTGTCATGCTAGCTTTGTCATGCCGTAAAGGTTGAAAGTCCCGAACGTCATTACACAGAAGTAGTCCGTGTACACGATTATGCTGTACACATGGTACTTGGCTGATATGGAAAACTTTTCCGTCGAGTTGAATTGTGAAAATAGATAAAGCTCGTATTTTACTCGGATCATTTATAGGTATATAATAAATACACATATTACAGTATGCATTTAAAATTTTATAGTTTGACACGACGCTATGTATGCGCCTGAAATAAATTTCTTTTCTGTTCTGCTCGCTTTCCATATTTGTATTGTAGGTTGAGTTTGAAATGTACGTAAGTCATTAATTATCTTGATCCGTCCTTATTCATTAGATATTAGAAAAGTCTTGTCAAAGAAGTATTTATTAATGTGATTCACAACAAAACTGTATTTGAATGACTGTCTCCACAAGTCTGACGGATTTCTAGTTGATGCATGGCTAAAGCATTTCACGTCTTTGAAAGATTTAATGTTAGCAACATGTTATAACATCTCTTTATATTTTTTTTCTTGACGTTATTCGATTTCACTCTTGACCAAACAATTCCGAGTGTTAAGACTTCGAGAAAGAAGGGCAATGAAAGCAATTTGAGAAAAGGAGAAAATGCTGGTACTTTTACCTACGTGTTTACACCTGACAACCCAGGCAACTAACCCATTGTCATATTGGTCATGTCGATGACTAATACAAAAATGGCACTAAGGAGAATTCGTTAGCTTAAGAAAATGCCTTTCTCTAATCTCATATTGCTGGAAAAGGAGCAATTGCTTGTTATTAGCTCAAGTTGTCGCTGTTTAAGCTACTACGTAAAATCCGGCTCTGATTTTTTTACTATCTCTGTATCAATTACTCTGGGGTAGTTTTGTTAGAGCCACTTTTGTAATAAAACGGCTTTTTGTAATAAATTTTACAACTTTGGCCGGCTCTGCTTTTTTGACTGTCTCTGTATCGATTACTCTGGGGTAGTATTGATAGAACCACTTTTGTAATAAAACGGCTTTTTGTAATAAATTTTACAACTTTGCTATATTATTTCATTATTAACGCATATAGAAATTGAAAAATTTTATTACAAAAAGCCGTTTTATTACAAAAGTGGTTCTAACATAGCTTTTTGACTGACCGTTCATTTTTGGGATCGGGAACGTACATTGACAGGAGTCACATTCGTAACGAAAGGCTATACAAGCAATGTCTAATGAGATAAATGATTAATTACAACTCATCCTGATATCGTTTTTAAAAAAAAAAAGTAGAGATATCAATTTTCCTCATGGTAATTTGAAACAAATGAAATACTCATGATTAAATTCTAATACCATGCGGTTTTTCAGAGTCCTGTTACCAGTTTTCATTTACCTTTCAAGCACGGAATATAGCTTAACTCTTTACCAAACGACACAATTTTAGATTTGTCCAAATTGAAAGCGTTTGCAGACGACAAAGTCATGTTTATTCAAATGAGGTGATTTGTCTTTAGAAGAGTAAAACACTGATTGAAAAGGACAAAATGCTGGTTACCAGCATTTTTTTTCTTTTCCAACAATGTTTTCTTTCTTTCTTAGGGTCGTTATAACTCGGGATTGTGTGGTAAAGGATTAAGTTGACCAAACATAACGTAAGTTGGTTTTGCGAAGAGCAAAGACCATTGTAAGACTGCACAGAATTTGCAATTACACCAGGAATCTGATCTGTATTACGTTTTGTGAAATGATTTTGGCTTAAAAAAAAAAGCTTCAAAAATGCAATTTCCTGGATCCGTATTCACCAACAATTCTTCTAAATTTGAGAGTAACAAAACTTCTGATTGGCTAAATCGAATGGCTGAGCTAATCAGAAGTTGTGCTACTTTCAAATTTAGCAAATTCTGGAGAATAAGACCAAGAACATTCTTTAGAATGGTTGGTGAATACAGACCCAGGGTCCGTATTCACCGACAGTTCTTTAGAATATTCTTTGTCTGATTCCAGGGCCAGTACTCACCAACCATCCTTAAGAACGTTTTTAGTCTTATTCTCCAGAATTTTCTAAATTTGAAAGTAACAGAACATCTGATTGGCTAAACCATTTGGTTTAGCCAATCAGAAGTTGCGTTATATTCACATTTAGACAATCTTGAAGAATTAGACTAAGAACGTTTCTAAGAATGGTTGGTGAATACGGACCCAGATTTAGAAAGTATCGCAACCTCTAATTGGCTATACCGAATGGTTCAGCCGATAAGACCTTGTGTTACTTTCAAATTTAGATTTTTTTTAAAGGGTAAAACTAAGAATGTTCTGAAGAATGGTTGGTGAATACAGACGCAGAACTATGACTTCCCAATCGGCAGACGAAGTTCTCAGTCTTCCAACATGTACTAGAAGCTACTGTATGCTCTATTATGTGTACTAGAGTATTCCAACGAGCACTTTAAGCGCTATAGGCGACAAGGAATTTTCGCGGATAAATCAAGATCAGACCGATCAAAAAGTGCATTCTGATCTTGAATATTTACCGTCCTTAAATATTTACAGTCCGCTTGTTTAGTCAAACTTATAAGATGAAAATCTATCTCAGTTCCAACGGATTGTACTTTCAGCCGTCGAGAGAGTTCGAGCTTAATTTGTAGTTAGCGCAGAGAGAGTAAAATAATTATGGTAAAACTAATTAATTAAAAGATATGTTTTCACTTGACTGGTGTAACAGATACGGTCTTGATCGAAATTTTTTTTTTGTCATAGTGTGGACAAAAGTAGCTGGCTGGAATGATATCTAAAAATTTGTTTCAGATGCAACCGAGCGTTGACTGCTCTTTCAGGAAAATCGTTTAAAGTAAACGCTTTTCTACATCCATTTCAAAACGAGCCCACAACAATATTTTAATGTTACGATTCCAAGGCCTGTCATTTGTCTCAGCCAATCAGATGGTAAAACTTTGAATTTAGAATGACAACAGGGTATCATAACCAAAATGAAAGGGGGTGCATTATGAAAAGGCCACACGCCATCTTGAATGCCATGAAAACGAGATAAGAGAACTGGTACAGCAATGTAGTGTTAAACAATTAACCTTTTCTCAAACAACGAATTTTTGACTCTTCCAAATTGATAAACATCTGGGGACGGAAAATTCAAAAGTAAATCAAAGAATCAGAGTTTTCTAGCAGGGTAGAAAACATTGTGGGAATAGGAGAAAATGCTGGTTTCCAGCATTTTCTTCTTTTCCCACAATGTTTTCATAAGATTTTTCCCCAGGGTCGTTTAAACACGCGAATTTTTGGTAGCCTGAAGGATTAAGAAATAGTTTTCAAACTTTTTCCGCATAATTATAAAGAATATCAAAAGTGTGAAATTTATAGTTCGGGATACGATCAGTGTCAGAAAGGTTTAATATCTATCTTAGCAGCATCCAGGAATTTACTTTACGCCACAATTCAGTGGGCAGATATAAACGAGAACATAGGACATTTGTTCTATAATAACCCACAGTTTACATGAATAATAACAAAACGAATTAGCCTCAAACTAGGTCAGACTACACCAAAACAAGCACATCACTTGCATGTGACCTTGATTCTTTTTGACATGGCAGCGTTGTAATGAGCCAACACAAACAAAACGTATAGTACCAGGATGGAAGTTGACGTAAACGGTCATGACAAGCGCTGGAGCCAATCCTTTCAGCGGCATCGGCAGAACATGATCTCTTTGCGGACGGGATAGATCAAGATCAGACTGCACAGAACGTGCAGTCTAATCTTGGATCTGCTCCGTCCGCTTTTTTAATCAAGCATGTAAGATAACAGTCTCAGTTACTCGTATTTTCAGCAGGCGAAAGAGGTCGACCTGCTATATTTGGCCCTAATGGAGCAACTCAAATCTCTCCCATTTCCCCACAAATCTTTACGTAGCCAATACAAGAAGCCACGTTTGAGTTCCTATGAAATGTGAAGCAATGTGCAGGTTCCGTTGGCTTGAATATGTACTTGACGCCTTTTTTTTTTTAAATTCAGTTCTAGACAAATGAAAAAAGGCGGCGCTGATAAGGAGAGGGGTGGTAAGTTTTCAATGAAATGTGAATGTGAGTGGCGTTATGCAATGGACTGTATGTCAGTTAACCCTTTACCGCACAATGCCGCCTTTTAACGACCCTGGGAAAAAGCCTTTTGGTAACCAGCATTTTTCCCTTTTCCCACAATGTTTTCTACCTTATTAAAAAAAAAAAAGCGTCCAATTGAGCTACATTGAAATTGTCGTCTGCAGTTGCTCTCACTTTGGACAAGGCTAAAATTTTGTCGTCTGGTAAAAGGTTAGTTAGTCGACAGGCGCCGGTGTATTCAGAACATGACGTTAATGCATGAGATACGGGCATAACTATTGGTACATCTTTACAATTTGGTGCGTTACATCGTGTCTTGTGAAGTACTTATTGACACAGGTAACTTGTAGATCATTAACTATAATTCCTTTGTTTTTGGTGTTTCACAGCACTGCTTGTTTGTGTTGATACATTGAAAATAGAGTAAAGATCAAAATCACAGTCTTTGACCCAAGACCCTCTGCTGTACTTTCTCTGGAAACCCAGAAGTCTGCTGTTCGTTTCAATTAAATATACAAATGTACATAGTAAAAAAAAGTGTTGCATCCTCTATGTTTTACAGGGTTTGATTTTCTGGCGAGAATGATATGAAATGGGCTGGAAATTAGAATCTGGCTGCTGAATACAGTAACAAACCAGTTCTGTTGCCTCTGAAATGGACTGAACTGGGGTATCACTTGACCTCACGGCAGCGGCTAATGATCGAGCTGTTTCACTCTCTTGTGAGAGGTGTGAGACGAAGACTACCAGCTGTTCTGTAAGCCCTGGGCGGAAGTACGCAATGATGACTGACTGTGTGTGAAGCAAAGAACTCCTTCTTACTATGAGGTCAAGGGATACCTCAGTTCATTTCATTTCATAGGCAAAGACAGGTCTGTTGGTGTATGTAGCAGCCGGATTCTAATCCCTGCCCCATTTTATACTATTCACCAAATTCGGTAAAAAAACACAGGGAGTGCAGGACTTTTTTTAGTGTGTATATAATTTATGTTCAATGGCTTATCCATTAAAAATGCTCCTTAAAAATGGTGTATTTTGCTATTCCAACTAAAACACAACGACAATCTGTCACAGTGGGAAGAAATCCCTTGTTTATTGTAGACCTTTTCCTTAGAAATCATGGGCTTGAATTTTTTTGTGAAATTACATTTTGGACCGGTACTTCCATTTTTTCTGATTAAAAAAGCGCAGCAGATGTGCTTCGTGTCAAATTTTCAAATACGACTTTTTTAACTCTATGATCCGGAAGCATTCCAGTGCAATGCGACACTTTTGACAGGTAACATAAATAAAACGGTCTGCAGAAAACATCATACACTCGCTTTAAATCATCCATTTTTGAGGTGGGGTGCTAAGCATCCCAACTCAGATTTACCATGTGGGAAATTGAAACTGAAAAATCTGATTCTTGAGTACCTAACATTGCAGATTCATTAATTGGAGAAAATAGTACTACTAAGAAGCATTTCATTCACTTTTGAATCAATGCATGAATAAAACGTTAACAATTAGGAAACTTATTCGACTTGCACGATAAATTTGTAGACAAATACACCATTATCATAAGATAATTTAAAGAAAAAGAGTGTTTGAACAGACTACCATAAGGCATGCGTAGGAATACGCATTTATGTTTCAGTTCCCTGAAATAGCGTCAAGAGCGTCAACAAGTGCCGTGGAAAACTTAGAAGCGTCATGAGAACTCTAGTGCTAATTTCTTTGAATAGAATCGGTTTATACTCCCACATAGTGCGTAATAATACTTCTCACTTTTTTTTTTTGACATTTTATTGAACCCCCCCCCACCCACCCCCAAAAAAAAGAGAGAGAGAGAGAGAAATTTGCCCGTTTGCTCTGAGATTTACGGAAGAGAAACCTCTCAGCTCTTTAAATGACTGCCTGCTTTTGCTCATTTATTTCAAGCAGGACTACGTGCGTATTATTTGGTACAACAGTTGGATTTCAACTTGAGCAGGATTAAGCGCATCCCACCTCAGCAGCGCTTTCAGTGCTTTGATTTTTTAGCGTAGCTGAATGTGCTGGCTTTTGACCTACCTTTTGGTACTGATAAAAAATGAATAAATAGAAATTTGTGATTGATCAAATATGTAGGCCTATCTATTTTAAGGGCCCATGTAGTCAAAAATGTAGACATGTTTATTTTAAGAGGCCCTGCCTACTTGCTGGCAAATTTTACACCGTTTTTTTTTTAAATATTTCTTGTTTCATATTCGGACAAAACAGATTTAATTTAGTAAGAACAACATCGTTTGATACCAATTTTATTCAGTTAGCCCTGCATGGGCTGTTGGAGTCCAAGGGTTGCTATGATAAATAAATCTGGAACTGTACATTTTCTTTAGTAATTCCGTTCTCAACATGCCGTATCGGGACCATTGAAGTGTTGCAACATAATGTCTAATGTTGTAAATCTGTATGAAAGGGAGATATCTTCATGTTTGGTAAAATCTTTGAAGTTCAAAATTCTGTGTTTCTCCTCCTTCCCCCCACATTTTTTTTCATTCTGATGTAAAAATTCTACAATTTGAAAACTAGATCTTGATTATTATCTATTTCCCAAAAATACGTATTCAAGTCGTCTGCAGCAAATTTGTCTCGAGAAATGAGCCATACTCTGGCAAAAGGGGGCTTAACCCTTTCCCAGACGACAAATTTTGGACTGGTCCAAATTGAAAGAGTTTGCAGACGACAATTTCAAATTTGATGAAAATGTTAGAAAGTTATCAAAAAGGGGAGAAAACACTGTGGGAAAAGGAGAAATTGCTCGTTACGAGCAATTTCTCCTTTTCCCACCGTGTTTTCAAAAGACTTGTACTGCAGACACGTGAAAACCAGGGCTTGTTTGGGAAAGGGTTAACGCATCTCCGTGATCCACGTAGCCAAGCAAGTCATCACATAATTATGGATCCATAAAATCCATTTTAGTCAAACAACCGACTGAATCATGGGGTAGAATTATCCCTTGACACGCAGAAAATTGTAAGAGAGCGAAAAGTTTCGGCCCATGTCAGGACTGCGCAGGCTGACATGGGTCGATACTTTTCGCAAGTGCATTAAGCCACCTTTTCACAGAGCATAGCCCAAATATAATGAGCCAATTATACCATTTCGTGGCCTTTCACCCCAAATTAGATCGATTTGCCGTTTTTCGATTTCTAAAATTAAAATTTCAACAAAAAAAAAAAAAACACTTGGTCGAAGTTTGGAATCAAAGGGCGGGTAGCGTAGATCAAAGATCAAACTGCAGGTTCCGTTCTGATCTTGGTCTACATCGTCCGAAAAGTTGGTCTGTTTCGCCCACAGCTTAAAGAAAGGCCTAACTGCATACAGTCGGGTCTGTACATGTATGTGTGAATGTGGGTCCGTAGTCAACAAGCATTCTTAATAACTATCATTGTTAATAATCAAGAATTTTCTGAATTTCAAAGTAACTCAATTTCTTATTGGCTAAACCGTTTTGTTTAGCCAGTCAGAAATTGCGTTACTTTCTAAATATATAATGAGACTAAAAACGCTTTTCAAAATGGTTGATGAATACGGGCCAAGGTCTTGGCATTTATGTCCTAGCCTCCAGAGACCTCCTAAGACGAGAAAGAGAACTGCAATCTGAATGAAACAACGTAGTAAATACACGTGTTGTTAATCTAAAATGCACAAAAAACAATCTATGGGCACATTACATAGGGCGATAAAGAGCATAGTGTGGCCATAATTCAAAAGAGTGCATGAATTTACAATAAAACCCCCAGCTTTTCGCATTTATCGCCCATCTATCACACTATTCTATGTGCAATTTAGCATGAGTACCACTTGTTTCACCCTTAGTAATTTCTGAGATACGAAATTAAGTATGTTACTAAAGTATAATGTCGAAAAGATTTTTCTTTTGAATTCACGAACATAACTATATTTTCCTTTACACAATGACAATTTGAAGGACAAAAATGCCTATTTAAATCCTATAAAAACTGTCTTTCTGTAACATAAGGCCTTTCCGAAATCCATCGTCAAGAGCCATATAGAGCCAATGTTTAACTCTTTACTACACATTCACGAGTTTTAAAGACCCCTGGAGAAAGAGCCTTTTGAAAAAATTGTTGGAAAAGGAGAAAATGCTGTTAATCAGCATTTTCTACTTTACCCACAATGTTTTCTACCCTTCCCAAAACGAATTCAAATTTCTCTGTCACATTTATTTTGTCGTCTGCAAACGCTTTGACTTTGGACAGGTCTAAAATTATGTCGTTTGGTAAAAGATTTAATTCTGTACCACTGCAAGAAAGAGCAGTGAAATTACAAGGGGTACTTTGTCAAGCTGAGAGCGTTTGCTTATAGAAAAACCTTTCAAAGTAACTCTTAGGCTGCTAAGCGCGACTCACTGACCTTTAGCGGAAAGTGTAGATCAAGATCAGACTGCACAGAACGTGCAGTCTGATCTTGGATCTACACTGTCCGATAGGAAGATATTTCTTCTCCTAAACATCAGTTTAAAACAGAGTTACTCAGATTTTTACTATAGGCTTGAAATTTTCATTTAACTAATGTAGCTGTAGAAGGATTGAAATAAATGCCATCTGGTAAGCCTTGTGGGATCCTTTTGCACGAGCTGAGACCTTGAACCTTAGATTGATTGATTGATATAATGTTTAATGCCGTTTTCAACATAATTTCAGTTATATTGCGGCAGTCAGAGCACCTATCCAAGCTTCCCGGAAGTTTTTCGTACAAGTACTTTGCACGATATTCACCCCAAGCCAATGACTACTTTCGCACCTGATCGTAGTCGAAATAGTGATCAGCGAGGAGAGAAGTGAATCCTTTCGCAATGACTATCATCAATTCTCAGAGAAATTGGCCGGGAGGGAAATTGAACCTACGACCCCTGGGCTCGTATTCACCAACCATTCTTAAGAATAGTCTTGGTCTTGTTCTCCAAAATTTTCCAAATTTGAAATTAACACACCTTCTGATTGGCTAAACCATTTGGTTTAGCCGATCAGAAGTTGTGTTACTTTCAAACTTGGAAAATCTTGAAGAATAAGTCTAAGAACGTTCTTAAGAATGGTTCTTGAATACGGACCCTGGTTTCAAGCCCCGGGCCCGTATTCACCAACCATTCTTAAGAATATTCTTGGTCTTATTCTCCAAGATTGTCCAAATTTGAAAGTAACACAACTTCTGATTGGCTAAACCAAATGGTTTAGCCAATCAAAAGTTGTGTTACTTTCAAATCCAGAAAATGTTGGAGAGAATAAGACTAAGAATGTTCTTAAGAATGGTTGGTGAATACGGACCCTGTACGTTACCGAGTGAGGTACCGGGCTCGGCTATAGAAGTCAGAGGGCTGAGAGTAACTTAAGGTCAAAGTGTGGGAAGAGCAGATCATTCAGAGAACAAGGTCATGTCATGTCTGGTATACTACATGGTCTTTTTTTTAGATATTCTGACCAATAACAGTCTTGATCTTGCATAATCCGGGGTTCGTATTCACTAATCATTCTTAAGAACAAACTTAGTCTTCTTCTTAAAAAAAAATTCTGAATCTGCAAGTGTCACACCTTCTGAATGGCTAAACCAAATGGCGAAAAAAAAAAAAATTCTAAGGAAGAATCAAAGCTATAGAAAACGACCTTCAGAATGGTTGGTGAATATGGACCACTGACCAAAAACGTTCTGTTTATTTACCTAGCATTTCATTTCATTAATATCGCACTCTACTCGTTAGTATACTACATAATATAACATTACTTTAAATTGGATCTGACACAAATTTTGAATTTGAGATAAAATGTAATCAAATGAATCTGGAAAATCTGTTATTAAGCGAGACCATGACGACTTAGACAAGTTTAATAAAAGTTTCTCTCAGAAGCCAATGTCAGTTTGTTTTCTCTCTTACATAACGATATCTCGAGAATTGATACTTCAGAATCTTTGAAACGATACGTGCACATGCTTTATTTCGATTAATAGACCCTAGTGAACTTCTTTGAGGGAAGTATAAAATGCCGTCACATATGAAGTCACATAAATCTCTTTACCAAATGACAAAATTTTAGACTCGTCCAAATTGAAAGCATTTGCAGACGACAAAATAAATGTGACTCAAAAGCTGAAATTTGTTTTGGGATGGGTAGAAAACATTGTGGGAAAAGGAGAAAATGCTGGTTACCAGCATTTTCTCCTTTTCCAACAATGTTTTCAAAAGGAGTCTTTTTCAGGGTCGTTAAAAGTCGGGATTGTGTTCTCTCAAACGTGTAAGAAAAGAAACTTCGAACTGGATATAATTACACTAAAAACAAGGGGAGAGTATGTGATAAGCTTTGATGACAGACTGATTTGTCTTTAAACTGTCGACAAATATTTTTTTGACATCGCTATTAGAATTGTTTAATGGCGTATTCTGTTTTTGTCTTGTAAACACCAAGTACCCAAAACTCTAGCAACTAAAAACGCTGAAATAACTCGTGTCATTTATTGAGAGCGAAAGGGCGGTGATAGAAAATGTGAGAGTGAGAGAGAGAGAGAGAATTGTATCACGTGGGACATTTTGAAAATTATTTTGATTGTAACTGACTATGTACAGGATGTATAAGTCAATAAAGTCATTCATTCATTCATTCATTCATTCATTTATTCTCGCTTCCCCGCTAACAAATTCCGTGAATTTGATATGGACATCCAAATTTCAATGAAACTGTTAAGTAATTACCTGTATTTAACTCTTTACCAAACGACAAAATTTTAGAGCAGTCCAAACTGAAAGCTTTTGCAGACGACAAAATAAATGTGGATCAAAAATTGAAATTTGTTTTGGGATGAATAGAAAACATTGTGGGAATAGGAGAAAATGCTGGTTTCCAGCATTTTCTCCTTTTCCCACAATGTTTTCAAAAGGCTTCTTCCTCAGGGTCGTTAAAAGTCGGGATTGTGTGGTAAAGAGTTAAATTCCTCGCCGGCCCATGGAACGCATTTTTTGGAGTTGCCCTTCTGTAGGTATTTGAAAGGTCTGGGAAAAGGAGGCAATATATTTTGATGCATGAATTTAATCTAACGCGTAACGTGCCGAATAAAGTAATACACAAAACCCTCCTAAACATACAAATTACCGTATACAAATTACAGTATAATTTTACAGAATAAGATTTTCGTTTCCTTAAAGATAAAAATAACAATGATTCCATTGTGTGAACACCTATTTCGAAAATATTGAGTGTATTGTTTACGAAAGAAATACGTCTCGATATGAAAAAACCAAATTAAGCGCCATTTCTTTTTCTTAAAGACCTGGAAATTAGTAGGCTATATAAATTTGTATGTGTTATATACACATATAGTAAATATAGTAAACCGCTCAAAGAAGCACAATTATTGCCTTATAATGTTGCCGGAAAAAAAGTATATAGGGTAATGAATTGTGATATTCGTACCTATAATATATCGAAAAACTAGCACGAAATGCAAAACACCAATCCAACAGTTCACCTGATTATAAGGACGCATAGTACATTAGTTTCTTATTTACCGACATTTGCCCGAGATCTACTATCCATGACAGATCATATATCCCGAAGGTAATTCGTTGCCAAGTACACACCATTCATGATATTTACGTTGATCGTTATATAGATTATTTGTACCACTTCGAGTAAGTTATCATAAGCATATTTTGGCAACATTCAGGAAAAACAAGAATAAAACCACCCTTAGAGATCTTAGTGCTATTAACCCTTTCCCAAACAATAAATTTTAGACTGGTCCAAATTGAAAGAGTTTGCAGACGACAATTTTAAATTTGATGAAAATGGTAGAAAGTTCTCCAAAAGAGTAGAAAACACTGTGGGAAAAGGAGAAATTGCTCGTTACGAGCAATTTCTCCTTTTCCCACAGTGTTTTCAAAAGACTTGTACTGCAGACACGTGAAAACCAGGGCTTGTTTGGGAAAGGGTTAAGCCGCGGTGCACTGATATGCTACCCACGAGTGATATTAGCAAAAGTACAGGGAACATACATGTAGTTATGACTGCGAAAATATTTACAAAACGTGAAATACCGTTCTTTTAAAATCTAGCCAATGCAAAGTGTTTCGATGTTCAGGATGATAGAAAATTCACATTAGATGTATGAAATGTAAATCAGTTTGGCAGCAAGAAAAATCTGTCAAGGACGAGCAAAACGCGTCTTAACTCTTTACCAAACGACAAAATTTAAGACTCGACCGAATCGAAAGCATTTGCAGACGAGAATCATGTAGTCGTATACATAGAGAATAAAAAGGTTGGTGACCTGATTTGGGAAAGTTAATGGAGTACCGGTAAGGCGTAGGACTTATATCCAGTGAGCCGAAGGTTAATCGGATAAAATTCCGGAGCCGATACCTGATGAACTTTCCCAAACCAGGACACCAACCATCTATCCTATTTATCTTGTTCCTCAGTTATGATCCATATCCGACTAAATTGATTACTTCGCTGGAAATAATGCACGTAACATCTTGTAGTAAAATAAAGAACTGTGTAAAGCGTCCTTAAACTGTATTCCTCAAACTGTGTACCGGTATTATGAAGCAGCTGCAATAATGACATCATAATTGATATTGATTACATCAAAAGCGTGACGTTTACCCGCGGGGAAAAAACTGTTGTGTCGCACGATAAAAAATAGATCTATTTATCTGGGTTTTTTTTTTGTGATTTAACATGTGAGAACACGAAAACGGGGTTTACATGTAGAGACTACATACTAATAGAAATTTAAAATTCAGCGATAATATTCGCTGACGACACTTTTATTCAATTATTGGAATGCTTATGTAAAAGTAGATGGCAGATCCGCGTTTCTACGGTCACCTGACTAACTGACGGATATATATATATGAAATTGCATAGGCCTGCCACAAAACATGACAGTACTCTTAAGGCTCACATCCTCATTAGAGCGCAAAGTTGAACCCCGTTTTCCCTTTGCAGACCCTTTAACAACGCGATGTGCCGCTGTCTTTATAGAAATTGTATAAAAGTGTCCTTGAACATATAGAAAAGAACCACTGGCAGTTCGCGGCGTGGCGTTATACTGAAGGGCCATGGTAACTGAACCAACGACTGTCACTACTACACGCTGGCTAAGTTCGTAAGCCTCAGCGCACAAGTTCACGCTCTAATTAATGTAGCTGTGGGTTCTATCCCAATCGGGAAGCTTTTTAGTCTATATCATGTATCTGTTTAAAGTATTTGAAATAAATAAATAAATAAATAAATAAATAAATAAAAAGGCAAAAATATGTTTGGAGTCGCATTGATTGTTCAAAGCACAATTACTTAAACTGCGACTAACTTTTAATATATTTCGCATTCTGATGTAAAAATCACCATAACTACATTGTCACAAAATTGAAAAATCGCCACGGGTTATCGCCCCATGCTCATTTATTAGTTACTGAAAGTCACACCTATCCTGTTCCTCCACGCTGGATACATCGCCGTTATGAAACACTGATGTGTTTAATTAGTCTATATCCTGAGTCATTTTTGGTGTCGGAAAAGATTGACGATTGTACAATCAGTTCATACTGCATGTTTTTGCTTTGTTCAAAGTAAACTCGGAGGTATCAACGGAAATCACAAAAGCTATCAAATGCGAGCATACACCTTAGGCTCTGTAATGATTTCCTCCTATCGTGAAGCACTGGTGCTGCTTATGGTTCTGAAGCACGCATCACCATGCAAGCGCAGGTGACGAAGCTATGCCATATTTATTCTCAGCATACTAGTTTACCCTTAGGCTGTTGAGCGCGATTCAAGGGCCTTTTTCGGACAGTGTAGATCAAGATCAGACTGCACAGGACGTGCAGTCTGATCTTGGATCTACACTGTCCGATAAGGAGATATCTTTGTCCAACTGCCTTTCAAATAGCAAAATTTAGGTTTTTACCAGGGGCTTGAAAGTTTCATCTTACTCATGTAGTAGGATAAAGGTTAAAGGCTGCAGCATAACATTTGCAGGCAGTCTCAACTGACTCTTTACCACACAATCCCGACTTTTAACGACCCTGTGAAAGAAGTCCTTTGAAAACCTTGTGGGAAAAGGAGAAAATGCTGGTAACCAGTATTTTCTCCTTTTCCCACAATGTTTTCTATCCCACCCAAAACAATTTTCAATTTTTCAATTACATCTATTTTGTCGTCTGCAAATGCTTTTAATTTGGACAAGTCTAAATTTTTGTCGTTTGGTAAAGAGTTAATTTCGGACTGTACTGAATCTTCTGTGTAGTTTTTAGCCAACACTGACCGATTTTTTTTTTACGAACTGAGATTGTTCATATCAATAATTCCCATATCATTAAGACTGGAAGATACCGGTAGTACACGTGCTAGGTTGGTCTCATCTTTTATAATGTCTCCAGAATGGTTTCAGACCGACACATGGCTTCAACCTAAAAATCTCACAGTACACAAAGGTTTTTTCGTTCCCTTGAAATTTCTCATTTGTGTCATTATTATCTTTTTTTCTTAATATTACATAGGGTTCTGAGTGACCTACAGGTTAGCCCTTGCCCTGCTAAATAAGTGAAATAAAACTTTTAAGCCTTTACTGCACAATGCCGCCTTTTAACACCCCTGTGAAAGAAGCCTTTTGAAAACATTGTTGGAAAAGGAGAAAATGCTGGTAACCAGCGTTTTCTCCTTTTCCCACAATGTTTTCTACCCTATCAAAGTAAAGTTGCATCATTTGAGCCACACTGAAATTGTCGTCTGCAAATGCTTTCAATTTGGGCAAGGCTAAAATTTTGTCGTGTGGTAATGGGTTAAGCCAATAGTAAAAACCGAAATTTTACTTTTTTCAAGGTTTTTTTCTTTTTTTTTTTTATCATTTATTTTCAAGGAGGGTGGATATGCCCTTATCGGACAGTGTAGATCCAAGATCAGACTGCACGTGCTGTTCAGTCTGATCTTGATCTACACTGTTCGCAAAAAAGGTCCTTAAGTCGCGCTTAATAGCCTAAGGGTTAAGATGTTTGGTTGTAACGTAGAGGTCATCTATTCCATCCCCATCACCATTTTTAGGTTATTTGTCCACTGGCAACGTATTTCAGAACTCCGGGCAACTACTTCTGAAGCCTAGGGTCTATATTCACCAACCGTTCTTAAGAGCATTCTAAGTCTTATTCTCCAAGATTATCTAAATTTGAAAGTAACACAACTTCTGATTGGCTAAACCAAATGGTCGTGTTACTTTTAAATATAGAAAATCTTGAAGAACAAGTCCAAGAACGTTCTTAAGAATGGTTTGTGAATACAGGCCTAGGTAATACATAAGTGAACTCACGTTTTGATACAACAGAAATGATGTTGAAAGAAGCGTAAAATACCATTAAATCTATAATTTAATAAATCCTAGTTTAAAAAGCTTGTGTGGTACCAGATTCTAGGGTAAACGTCAGACCGCACGTTCTGTGCAGTCTGACACTTTATCTACATTGGCCGCAAAAATGCAGTCTGAAATTAATTCATATTGTCTAAAAAACTGACAAAGTTGCGCTTGGCTCTTAAAGGTTCTAACGTCTATTTTGCTACAGGAAAAACGACGAAAGAGGAAAACAAAGACTAAACTTTGGAATAAAACGGGCTTCATCTTTACCACGTACCTGGCTACGCACCTGGTGATGCAAGTAGCAGCATGGTCTTACATGAAAGGTAATTCTTGTACCAAAGGATGCATCAGTCATAATTACAGGTTTTATTGATCTAAAAATCGCTGCATAGAACACTCTGTTGATTAATTATTCAGAGAGGTATAAAACCTCTCGGTTTACATTCAACAAGGAAGAGTTTATAGGGGCCTTTGATCACTGGTGCAGCTTTGCAGCAGGTAGCTTTGATCTTGTCCGCCACGCGATCGGAGTTTTTAACTCTTTACCAGACGACAAAATTATAGAAACGTCCAATTTCGAAGTGTTTGCAGACGACAAATTAAATATGGCTCACATGATGTAATTTGTCTTTAGAAGGGTAGAAAATATTTTGGGAAAAGGAGAAAATGCTGGTGACCAGCATTTTCTCCTTTTCCCATGATGTTTTCTGAAACCTTTTCTCAAAGAGTAGTTAAAACTTGAGATTTCTTGGTAAAGGTTATAGGTTAAATTCGCTTTAGTCTTCAAAATTAAACCATCAGTGCATACGGTCTATGCACTATTCAGTAGCTCAAAAAGCTTTCCACTCTTTGCCTTAGGCGTTTGTGTCTTGCGGCACTTTTGAAAAACTTGATGGCAAAGGGAGAATTTCTCCTTTGGCCATAATGTTTGAGCACTTATTTATTTTAAAAACAATGTACCCGTGTCTTAAACAGTAACATTTGTTTGAATATCCGTATCTTACGAGGAGATATATATATATATAATATATTTTTTTACTTAAATTTATTTTAGGAGTCAAGCAAAGAAGAACTATGGTTCCAATATTCCTTATGTCTAATAATGTTTTAATGACCATGAAGAGGAAAGGCTTTTGAAAACAGTGTGGAAAAAGGAGAAAATGCTGGTAACCAGCATTTTCTCCTTGTCCCACAATGTTTTCTACCCTTTCAAGAACAAATCCCATAACTAGAGCCACGTTAAATTTGTCGTCTGCAAATGCGTTGAAATTGGACAAGTCTAAAATTTTGAAGTTCGTTTAAACAGCTAAGAATAAAGATCATTGACAGATTTGCAACCAGTTACTGATGCTGCCATTGAGTACTGGTGCAGTTTTGCAGCAGGAATCTGTGATCTTGTCCGCTTTTCTCATGTTAATGGAGACTCTTCGTCCTGTTTTCTTTAATATTTGAAGTACGGTCTTTGCACTTTATCTTAGACGATCCAGATGCACCAAAACTTGCAAGGACGGCCATGACCTGCAGCAGTCTCACACCGTTTCATGTAAGTATTCGACTTCAATAGATATGAGTCGTGCTCTGTGAAAAGGGGGCTTAATGCATCTGCGAAAATATCGACCCAAGTATCGACCCAGGCTGACCTGGACCGAAACTTTTCGTTCTGTGTCAATTTTCTGTAGTTTACACATATTTATTGTACATATAAACATGCAAATGGATTGGGACGAAAGGTAATAAAAGCTTATAGAGTCCCTTTCCTAAGTAACAACATATGACAAAAAATATATAAAATTCAACTTTGTTATAAGAGACATTTGGTAAACATAGAGAGAGAGAGAGAGAGAGAGAGAGAGAGAGAGAGAGGATGGACCTTTTTGGAAATCATTCATTAAATCGTTTGCTTTCCTTTATATACAACTGAACTTTCAGAAAGATTTCTTCGTTTTCCTGAAAAGTAAGGCAATCACTTCCAAAGAGGAGTGTTTGAAGGTCTATGTTATTTCAAGATACGATATGGAGCGGATAAACTTATTTCTTATGGTTTCATAAAGTGGACATTCGATGAAGTAGTGTGCATTTGTCTCTATAGCACCACATACACAGTCAGGAGAATCAAACACAGGAGAATCAAACACTGTTAGGAGAATCAAACACAGTTAGGAGAATCAACTACATTTCTTAAATACAGATGGTGCTTTAGAGAACTACACTTATTTCGTAACCTTGTATGTAAAATTTGAAGACGTCTTTGTCCTATGAAAAACAATTTATTTGGATACGGCCTATTAATGTCCAGATACCTTTTAAAACATGACAAGGAATCCAAATTTCTGATGTCTTGAGGGATTGAGTTCCACTCTTCCACAACGGATAGGAGAAAGGATTTTTTTATAGAGATTTGTTCTACAAGCCTGAATGGTTCGTATATTGTTAGAATTGCGTAATTTTCTGTATGTCAACGGATCTGTCTACCCCATGATTCAGTCGGTTGTTAGACAAAATTGATTTTATGGATCCATAATTATGCGATGTCTTGCTTGGTATGATGCACTACGGAGATACATTAAGCCCTTTTTTCACAGAGCTTGTCTCATATATAGGACCTGGCATGAGTTGGTGTTTGAGACAAAACTTTATTAAACGGGTCTACCTAAAATGTTATTACGCGAGGCTTTGGCGAGCTTAATAACATTTTTTGTTGACGAGTTTAACTCTTTATCACACAATCACGGGTTTTAACGAACCTGAAGAAAAAGCCTTTTGAAAACATTGTGGGAAAAGGAGAAAATGCTGGTAACCAGCATTTTCTCCTTTTCCCACAATGTTTTCTAACCTTCCCAGAACAAATTTCAATTTTCGAGTCACATTTGTTTTGTCGTCTGCTACTGCTTTCAATTTGGACAAGTCTAAAATTTTGCCGTTTGGTAAAGGGTTAATAAAGTTTTACTTCGAAAGCCAACGAAAGTCGGATTTTTTTTTTTAATCACATAACCGTTGTATCTCAAGAATTATAGTTCATGACGTGTTAAAACATAGACCTACAAGTGCATGTGTAGTGAAATTTACATTAAGCCTATTTGTTTCTTTGACATGTGTGTATTGTACACCACAGACAAAATACAGTCCCAAAGAAACTTGCGTATAACGTTTTTTTTCCTAAAGATACTAAAACTTGCAGCTTTGTCACATTCATCAGTTTTGACTGTTAATTTCAAACAGGACTCTTGGTGCGCAATGTTTTAGAAGTGAGGCGTATAATTACAGCGCGTTGACCAAATACGGCACTATTTTCTTATCCCACAACTGTGTAAGACAAGAAAATTCGTACTGGCTGTCTTACGTTGAAAACAAGGGGAGTTATGTGATAAAAGCATCAGCCTGCACAGGACGTTCAGTCTCACACCCATCTACATTGTCAGTTGCTCAGTTTTAGAACATTACCTCTTCACGTAGAGCGAAGCTTTTTTCGGCGTAGTTGAATGTGCTGGCTTTTGACCTACTTTTTGGTAGTGATAAAAATGAATAAATAGAAATTTGTGATTGGTCAAATATGAAGACATGTTTATTTTAAGCGCACTCTGTAGGTCAGTCGGTCTTCGGTGATAGTAAATGAGAGTAAGTTTTCATAAGAAAACTCTCCTACGCAGTCTGATAAACATTGATCTTTGCTATCAGGTAACGTACATAGTGGTATGTTAAGGGTTTAATCTGCAGAATGGAGAAACAATAAAAAAGAGGGAAAAGGATATTTACTCACAGAACCATAGATGATCTTGCATGTAGGCTGCTAGCATGCCTTTCTTCACAGAAAAACCTGAATGATTAAAATAATCAAAACCAGAGACACGTAATTTTGAAACCCATAGGGTCGCTATGGCAACGTCTTTCGTTTCAAGTGAAGGCTGTCTTACGTAAGAAATCGTACGATTTTAATTTCATTAATAAATTTGGCGCAGTTTCAAATGCCCCGGACAGAGGGCAATGTCAAAATAGCCTCACTGAGTCTAAAATTAGATGTGGTGCGTAACTGAAACACTAGTGTTTTGATTGGTTATTTTGCACAGGCCGATATGCCAAGAAACGTTTTTGAACGCTGTGCGATAAAAAAGAAAATACTACACAATTGTAGCTGTAACTTTGCCATGCAAATGTTTATAAATACATTTAGCTGATCGGATGCCAAATTTGTGGAATAGTATCGGAGGAAAGCCATAAAAAAACAGGTTAATTGTAGGAACAATCGTGCTGGAGAACAATGTTTCTACGCAACATGCTGGAAGAAATTTAGAGCAAAACATGGGGATACATGATCTATAATCATTTTAATCTCGAAACAATAATCGGAAAGATTATTGTTTCGAGGTTAAACTGATTATGGATCATGTAGGCTGGTATTTCTTTTTACTTTAGTCTTTAAATGCTTTCTTGTACACGCTATGTAGCATGTCTTTGTTTGTACAGTTAGAGGATGAGCTTACCCTCTTCACCTCTATAGGCGACCAAAGTAGTTTCGCGGACAGTGTCGAGATCAAAATGTCGTGACAGAGCTTGCGGTCTGTTCTCGAATCTGCACTGTCCACATTTTAGTCACTATAAATTATCGGGGTCCTACGTGGCTCAGTGGTAGTGTAGAACTCGTGACCTGGAGGCCCCGGGTTAGAGCCTCGCTGGAACAACTGTTTTTTTTTTCGTGGGAGTGTTCTTGGGCAAGGCACTTTAGAGCCTTTGCCTAGTACAGGTGGAACCCAGGAAATCGATGAATATGTGAGCTGTCGCCGTGATATGTCTGAAAAAATGTGCAAAGCGGCGTAAAACACCACTTAATTAATTATTATAAATTATTACTAAAAATTCTTTTTAAATAAAAAAGCATTTTGAGACATGGAAAAAGTTTTATTTATTAGGCGGCGAGAGAGGTAATTTGTAACAAAACTTTTGAAAGCTTTGCAGACGACAAAAATGTGTCTCAAAATGATAGGATGTGTCTTTGACAGGACAATGAGAAAATGTAATGCATTTTTTTCCTTTACCCAGACCCCCAGATAAAAGGGAGTAATAGTATTCTAAATTCATTGTTTCTCTTCCCAACCCTAGGTCGATGAAACGATTAAAATGAGTACCCATGACATAGGGTTTAGTGGAAAGTGATGAATATTTTCAATTTTGAAATCAAAATCACCCCCTCTATCTAGCGCTCTTTTTACCTACAAAGCTTTCAAAAGCCTCCTTCCTCGGTGTCGTTATGATTTTGTCTTATTTAATGAAGGATTTAAGCTCGTGTGCGTTCCTCAGCATGTTTGGCTTGTTCACAATAATGCTCTAAAAGCTATTTATGTTTGATGCAATAAAATTATACAGAAAGGCATACTCGAATTTTCCAAAGCTTTGTCAGTGAAGCCAAACGCGTTTTATGAGCAAACAGCAGTAGAATGGTGTCAATCCATAACAGAGAGCATTTTTGTGGCATTTGTCGAAGACAATGCCACTATGAGTTCAATACGACATTTTGAAAATCATGTATCGTAGTTTGTGCAAAACCAAAGGAAATAAACCCAATTAAAATCAATTTTTCTGAGACAAATAAGTGTTTCGATTGCACTCAGATATGAAATTGAAAATGGCGTATTACAATAAATTGGATTGGGCCATCGATCGTGGAAATACTTCCTATTTATCGAAAATAGCTTGTTCCGCTATGGCTTTCTATAGTGGCGCGATGATACATACATACCGTGTTTGTTTGTCCCAAAACCAGTTCGCTCCTGGGCTTATTCGTCCAAGGGCTTGTTCGCCCGGACTTGTTCGTCCCACAAGATTGCACCATTCTATATCGGATTTTACATGACTATATAGTAGATTGACTTTCAAGCCAATATTTTGTAACTATTTTCTGTTGTTTATTTTTCAGATTATTAATTCCACATAATGGCTTCCTTGACAAATGCCACACCAGTGTTTTCAACGCTTTGATCTTAAATAGGAGTCATAAAATAAAGTTACGACATAAATACTGAAACATAACACATTCCCTTTGTGTAAATTACGTAGATGAAAGGCAGATAAAACGACAGTTTCCTAAAAATGAGTCATGTTCTCTTAAATGGAAGCTAACTGCATCTGCAAAAAGTATCGAGCAATATCAGCCTGCATAGTCCGCGCAGGATGTCAAAGGTTGAAAGTTTTTTGCATTGGGTAAATTTGCTGCATGTCAAAAGATCAGGGTACCACATGACTCGGCTGATTGTAAGACAAATTTGATTATGTGGATCCATAATTATGTGATGATTTGCTTGGTGTAATGCAACATGGAGATGCATTAAACCCCCTTTTGCCAGAGCATAGCTCAATACTTATCATAGATATGTGCCTTGTTTATAAGAAAGCTTTGAATGCAGGACTTGAATGCCAGGCTGACGAAGTAGCAAGTGCAACAGGAATTCATAGCAAACAAGGACAGCTGAACAAATTAAGCTAATAGTTCTATGTAAATTATACGTATTTAACCCTTTCCCAAACAAGCCCTGGTTTACACGTGTCTGCAGTACAAGTCTTTTGAAAACACTGTGGGAAAAGGAGAAATTGCTCGTAACGAGCAATTTCTCCTTTTCCCACAGTGTTTTCTACCCTTTTTAAGAACTTTCTGCCATTTTCATCAAATTTAAAATTGTCGTCTGCAAACTCTTTCAATTTGGACCAGTCTAAAATTTATCGTTTGGGAAAGGGTTAAGCATTTGTGTCCTAATCTCTATTATTTATTGCTCTAAACAAGGAGGTTTGCCATTACAGCATGCTCTTAAACCTAGAAAATATGAGATTTCCATCTGTAAGTAATTAATTTAAATGAAAATTATACCTCATGCTTTTTGTCTGGGTTGACTCATTGACTCTCATTTCACCATTAAACTGCTAAATTAGTTACATAAATTTTTCAAGACGATAGTAAAAACCTGAATAATGCTATTTCAAACTTCTTCTTTTTAGAAAAAATATCTCCCTATCGGACAGTGTAGATCAAAGATCAGACTGCACGTTTTGTGCAGTCTGATCTTGATCTTCACTGTCCGTAAAAGGTCGGTGAGTCGCGCTTAGCAGCCTACGGGTTAATAGTTGCATGTCGATTCAATGTTCTTTAGTAAGCGATCATATAAAAAGTACATTTGTCAAGGCTTCAGCGCTACTGCCATTATAAATACAACGTTTTAGAATCTCCATTTTTTTTTTCTCTCTCTCTACGATGTGCACCAATATTTTACTCGGAATAAGAGACTTTAAGGTATTGAAGTGTGATGAAAAGACTTAAAGACACATCCTTACAGCCAGAGTGAAAACACGCTGTTAAAACTTGAAAGTGTGTAAAATGGCTCAGAATTTGGTCAGCTGTGTAAACATAGATAAATTATCAATACATATGGTGTAAGGATAGAGAAGGTCAAGGACTTCGTCCTCATTTCAAACCGAAAACGACACCAGTGATTTCTTCGAAGGCTGCCAAAAAATGAAATGTATCATTCTACCCGCCGTAATCTGTGCAACATTGCAGCCGTCAGGAGCAACATTTGGCATGAAAATACAAGAATGATGATAGTTCCATAACATAAAGATGAAATGGGTTAAAAAAGTGGTTTAAAACGAGGATAAATGTATCTTTAAAGCGCCGAAAAGACCCAATGGACATTTTCATTCTAGAATAAAACCAAGAAGATTGCAATGTCATGGCTTCCTTAGAGTTTTTAAGCAAAGCAGACAGTGTAAATCAAAGATTAGACTGTAGGTTTGGTGCAGTCTGATCTTGATCTACCCTGACCGCATAGGCAACCATACTGGTGATAGGCGTTTTGAGGGGTTAATTGAAAACAAGAAGAAAAGGAATGTTTTTAACCCAACCGTTGGAACTCTTTGGGCGCAAAGAGACTTCACCATAGCAACAATAACCGCCATGTGAGCGTAGTTGTTCACAAAATCAACTTATGTGATATAACCTTATGAAGAAGTAGGTCTAAGCATTCTTATGTTGAGAACATGTTGAAATCATGTTGGAGGATAACTGTCCTCAGCCCATCGACTGAAACGCCTTGGTGTTTACTCTTTACCACACGACAAAATTTTACGGCCTTAGTCCATATTCAAAGCATTTGCACGCTCCGTATAAAACGTGACCACAAAACTGAAACTTGCCTGTAGAAGGGTAGAAAACCTTTAGAGAAAGGAGAAAATGTTGTTTACCAGCATTTTCTCCTTTTCCCACAATGTTTACAATTGCCTTTTTCCTAAAGATCGAAAATCTAGGTATTGCGTGATAAAGATTTGAAATACTTTACCATACAAAAAAGGCAGCTATATTTTGCAAGTCTTTGCATGAAATTAGAAATTTTGATTGAAGTATTCTTATACTTAAAAAAAATGTAAAGAATGACTACTGGTCAAAGATGAAATATCAAAAGTCAAGGGTCCATATTCACCAACTATTCTTAAGAACATTCTTAGTCTAATTCTCAAGAATTTTCAAAATTTGAAAGTAACACAGCTTCTGATTGACTTAACGAAATGGTTTAGCCAATCAGAAGTATTTCTCTCAAAATCTAGAATTAAAACAATCATGTTCTTAAGAACGGTTGGTAAATACGCACGTGGATGGAAAATGGACTATTCCATTGCAACAAAGATAGCTGTATGAATATATTCTATATTGGTTCATAAAGTGGACGTTAGCGTTATTACCTGATGTAAGTATTCTTATCTCGAAAAACACAAAAATGTTAAATTAGGTCAAACTATGCGTAAATACGAGCCAGATTACATCAAGGGAGGATGTTACCGTTACTATCTGTTTGTAGAGAATATTCCTCTGAGAAATGCCAAGTATTTACTAGTGAATTTACGCAAGCCGTTTCCAGGGCTTTTTTATGTCAATAAGAATCGCAGCTATCGCAACGCTTCGCCGGGGAATGCATCATTTTCAGTTTTTCGCATAAATGTTAATTCTTTACATTGAGACCTTGATTCAAAATGCTTTTTTCGTGCAGAGTAGATCAAGATCAGAATGCACACACTATAGTCTTATTTTGGATTTACACTGCACTGGGTGTTGTGAGATACCAGGATCAAAACGGTCTCAACATCGCGGTCATTGAGTATTATCTACTACTGAAAATTTCTTTTCACTTTATTCAGATTTAGTAGATAAAACTATTTCTCTGTCCAGTGTAAACAATGTACTTCTATCTTTGATGCTACGTGCTACTATATTACAAATGGCTTATTTCTTCGGGTTATATGTACCCCATTGACACAATGCAAGGAAAAATGAACGTTTTTTTAAAAAAAAAGTATGAAAGCAGCCCAACTGCTGCACTTACAAGGCCACAGGATATTGCACGGTGCATATCCAATGCACGGTGCATATCCAAAGTCAGACTGAATCTACACTATCCTTAGAGCACATACAGTAGGGCTAGGAGTTCTAGGGTTTTGATTCAATCATTATTTTCGCGTTTTGACTCAAGCATAAATTTCAAGTGTACTTGTTCCTATCAGTAGTTATAGACGTATACAAAGTCCCTTCTCCCTGTTCGTAATCAAGGTATATTTATTGTTTGTAGAAATCACATGGTCTCCATTTCTTGCATAGTTCAATCTATGCACACGAAATAGAGCAGCCAATCTTGTCTGGCGCCCATGAAAGCTACTACACATT
The DNA here is from genome assembly GCA_945859785.2 of Tridacna gigas. Taxonomy (NCBI): domain Eukaryota; kingdom Metazoa; phylum Mollusca; class Bivalvia; order Cardiida; family Cardiidae; genus Tridacna; species Tridacna gigas. Next base: position 7,529,243 of record OX244029.2, on the reverse strand, counting down.
GGAATACGGAGCCACATCGAAAATTTTGTACCCGTGCCAACCGGGCCCATACTGACAATTATTTACCTGTTTAAAATCCTTTACCAAACGGTCTCGTGCCTTGAAAAAGCATGCTTTTGGAAACAATTATTAGGAGAGGTGAAAGTACTTTCAACTTGCAATCTTCCCTTTTCCCATTATGTTTCCTACTTTATGACTGATAAATTCCATCATTTAAGCCATTTTCAGGTTGTCGTCTGCAAACGTTTTCAATATGGACAAGTCTACAATTTTCTCGTCTGGTAATGAGTTAAACATGCTGACGTAAATGAAAGCCTGGGAAAGAACGCGGGGTTTAACCCTTTCCCAAACAAGCCCTGATTTTCACGTATCTGCAGTACAAGTCTTTTGAAAACACTGTAGGAAAAGGAGAAATTGCTCGTAACGAGCAATTTCTCCTTTTCCCACAGTATTTTCTACCTTTTTTGAGACCTTTCTGCCATTTTCATCAAATTTAAAATTGTCGTCTGCAAATTCTTTCAGTTTGGACCAGTCCAAATTTTGTCGTTTGGTAAAGAGTTAAAAGCATGTCTAGAAATGTTTGCATTCCGCTTTTGATAGAATAATAAAAGGGCTCCAGTATAAGAACATGATCAGGTCATAAAAAATGATTTAGTGCTAGATCTAACTTCGAAAGCATAAGAGACCTTGAAAATGCTTCAACGCAGATCGTTACTTGATAAAACCGCTGGAATTCTATAAAATGATGTATACAAATACAGCATGCAAACAAAACACATTGTGCGTCGTAACTGCAACAGTATCTCTTTCGACGGCGTTGGCGATACACCCGACTTTTGCGGACGGTGTTGATCAAAGATCGGATTGCACATTTTGTTAATCTGATCTTTGATTTTAAATGTATTTGAGTCATACTCTGACAAAAAGGGGTGTGTTTGATGCATCTACGTGATGCATTTTGTCATGCAAGGCATCACACAATAATGGATCTATAAATTCCACAACGTCTAGCAACCGAATGAATCATGGTGTAGGGTGCTCCTTTGACATGCAGGAAATATATAAATAGCAAAACGTTTTGACCCATGTCACTGCGCAGACTGACATGGGTCGATGCTTTTTGCAGATGCATTAACCCTTTACCGCACAATGCCGCCTTTTGACGCCCATGGAAAAAAGCCTTTTGAAAACATTGTGGGAAAAGGAGAAAATGCTGGTAACCAGCATTTTCTCCTTTTCCAACAATGTTTTCTACCCAGTCAAAGGAAAGTTGCACCATTTGAGCCACATTGAAATTGTCGTCTGCAAATGCTATCAATTTGGACAAGGCTAAAATTTTGTCGTCTGGTAATGGGTTAAATCCCCCTTTTACAAAGCACGGCGCATTTTATTTAGTTTTGGTCGTGTTTTAGACCTAATGGAGAAGGTTTTATTTCTTGACCGACGATAGTATCATAAATACTGAGAAAGATCTCTGAATTTCCATGACCTTCATCCTGACAGACATAATTATTTGAGCCCTCTAAACTTGTTTCTGAGTTACAAATGGACATAGAATTTCAAAAGATTTTTCCATAGCTCAGGCTTCTTTTGCCAGAATCTCTCGACCCAGAATGTTTTGAATAACTAGATTCTGCACCGGATATCAAAATTTTGGACAAGTCCATATTGAAAGCGTTTGAATACGGTAAATCACGTGAGTCTTCAATGATTGAAATGGCATTAAACGTGAAGTAAACATCATGCCAAAGGGGAAAGATCCTGGCTATCAGCATTTTTTTCTCTTTTCAACTGATGTTTTCTGAAGCGTTATTGTATTTCAAGGGCGTTAGAACATGGCGTTGTCTGGGAAAGAGTGCAATGAATTTTTGCAAAATACCTTCATGCTGTAAGAGTTTAATGCACTCTCTGATACACCTCCATGTCAGTCACCGCTCTGTCAAAACCTCTGTTGATTATTGTAGAATTTTTAAAGGAGGATATAGAGGTAAATGGAATGCGTAGTTTCTCTTTAACCATTATGCAATTATATACAGCCAAATGTCTGAGTCAAGCTCTGTAGAAAGGAGATTGAATGCATTTGCAAAAAGTATCGAACAATGTCAGCCTGCTCATACCGCGGAGGCTGACCTGGACCAAACCTTTTTGCCATTCTAAAATTTTTCTGCGCTTTTTACAGAATATGGTTTCTATGACGACTTGCTTGATATACTGCGCTAAGACGATACGTAAAATCCCCTTCTTCCCATAGCGTAGCTCATTCGTCTGTTTTCTTGAGTTTTAATCATTAATTGACCAAACATTTTTTGAACCACGAGATTGAACAAAGGGTAAAATATCCTTTTCTTATGCAAATTTAGCAAAATATCTTCGTTACTGGAATTATACCCAGTTAATTTAATAATCTAATCACCTAACAATTTATGTTATGATGTTTATTTGTTACCAAAACTTTCACCACAAATTTTTCATCACAACAAAATACTGTTCACAACTGAACTTGATCTTGCCATTTCGTTTTGCGCGAAGATCGTGAAATTGCTCGTTTCAACCAATAAAGCTATTTATCTATTTTTATTTAGGTTTATTTTTATTCTTATTTTTTTCCACGTCCTAAAAAAAGACAAGACATTAAAAAAAAGAGAAAAGGAAACCTTCAAATGTACATGTTTATATGAAATATAAAACTGAATCAAAATAAAGTTGGTGATAGTAAAAGGAGTCAATCTAACAAAATAATAAACTGTATATTTTTTTGCGTTAAAGGCCCAGTGGCGACCAAAAGTAGACAGAGCGGATGTTAAAGTGCATTTAAATTTAATCCTATCGCTTAAAAGTATGAAAACTACTAGTATTGTAAAGATGACAATCTGTTATTGTGCGGTCGGTCCAAATGCTAGTCCCTGGCAGAAAAATGAATTTGAAAACCGGAAAGTACAGAGAAGACAAGGCAACTTGACAAAGTTTCACCTTGTTTTAAAAATCATTTCCCCGCCATCTACTTACCACCGCACAATTACAGATTGTCATCTTCACAATAAACTCCATACTTTTCAATGGTATGAATTAACCCTTTACCACACAATCCCGACTTTTAACGACCCTGAAAAACAAGCCTTTTGAAAACATTGTGGGAAAAGGAGAAAATGATGGTTACCAGCATTTTCTCCTTTTCCCACAATGCTTTCTACCCTATGAAAGACAAATTTCATCATCTGAGCCATATTTAAAATGTCGTCTGCAAATGCTTTCAATTTGGACAAGTCTACATTTTTGTTGTGTATGAAGGGTTAAATCTGCATGCATTTTAACAGTCGCATTGGTTACAGTACTCTTGCCCGTCGCTGGGCCTTAAAGCAAGCACATTTTACCATGGATTAAATGCACTAAAGGGGGTTTAATGCATCCCCGTATTGTATCATACCAAGCAAGTTGTCCCATGATATGAATCCAATTTGTCTTTAGCAGCGGCCGAACCACGAGGATGAATGGTCCTTTGACATGCAGAAAATTTACAAATAGCAAAAAATATTGACTCAGGTCAGCCTGCGCAGGCTGACCTGAGTCGATACTTTTTGCACATGCATTAAACCACTATTTAAGAGGATATGACTCAATTGGCTGCAGAAACGTGACGCCAATTAACAGCCATTTTTTGTTGTAATAATTATTCTTCCAGTTTCTGGCAGCAAATACCTGGTATAAGCAAAGGACATATCGGTCAAAGGATCTGTTACGTCCACAGATATGAAGGCTTGTTGGCGTGGTCTCTATGACTGCCTTCACTTATTTTCTGCAGTAGACAACTTTTTTCGGTCTCACGACTTTTGAAAACATTTTGAGAAAGGACGAAATCGCTCAGAACGATTTTAGATTCACTTTGTTGGCGACTTTGTCGAGTTTTAAGACAAAAGGACTAAACAGTTCTTACCCATAAGGGCAGTAAAATATTTTCTTGTGTAATTATTACATGATAATATGGTTATTATATGATGATATTTATTACTACCATTGTAAGTCCTGGAAAATCCTTGTTGCATGTGCTGTGTAGTGCATTTTCATTTACTTTCCACACTATTAAATAAACCCAACAAAATACAGAAGCACTCCCATAGCCCTTTCCCACACAAGCCCTGGTTTTCACGTGTCTGCAGTACAAGTCTTTTGAAAACACTGTGGGAAAAGGAGAAATTGCTCGTAACGAGCAATTTCTCCTTTTCCCACAGTGTTTTCTACCCTTTTTGAGATCTTTCTGCCATTTTCATCAAATTTAAAATTGTCGTCTGCAAACTCTTTTCATTTGGACCAGTCCAAAATTTGTTGTTTGGGAAAGGGTTAGAGCCTTATAACCTATTACCGAACAACGCCTTGTTTTAGTATCTCTGTGGAAGAGGGCTTTTAAAATTGTTCCAAATCAAGCTTTAATTTTAAATTACATAAAATTATGTCCCTTGGCAAAGAGTTAAATATAAATATATTTGTCCGAGAGACAGAGTAGGCCTACTTTGAATATTTTATATTCGTAATTTGATCAAATATACAATCATGATGTAATTTTGAGAGCGAAAGAGCGGTGACAGAAAATGTGAGAGTGAGAGAGAGCGAGAGAGAGAGAGTTGTATCACGTGGGACACTTTGAAAATTATTTTGATTGTAACTGACTATGTACAGCATGTATAAGTCAATAAAGTCATTTATTCATTCATAAAATACCTGATTGGCTGCCGCAGAATGTTTCAGCCAATCAAGTTAATGATCGTGGAATTGAGAATTAGAACAATCTTACGACTCGTATGTATATAGGAGTACAGCGAGACTGCATACACAGTATAAAGCTTAGATGTGACGGGAAGCCGCGGTACCATAGTTCCTCTGCCTTAAACGTTCACATGCTATATCAGCTACAATGAACAAACTTCAAAAATTTTAAACTGATATTGAAAACGTCAAAGAGTGACAGCGATAACGAAAGTGCGACGGAAGGATTGATAATTGGTAATTGAGCAGAGTTAAAGAAAGACAAACTTGTACTTGTGCACGACGGTTGTGCCAAAACTCCCTGACAAATTTTATAAACGGGCCATTTTTGTCGTCATGGCATTCATTTTCACACATTTCACCTATGAAGATGTTATAGAACTTTACTCTAAATCTCCAATAAAATATTAGCTTTATTGTTACTTTGTATTTACATAATTAATAAGGAAGTGTAATTTTCCGGCGCATGTCAGTTTATCTTTATATGTTTTGCATGAACTAAAATCATGCACGAGTATTTTCGATATTTGAAGTTATTCCTGCTAAATATCTCGAGGACGTCTTCTTCTGATACTTTGACGTCATCACAGAATATTTAAATGTGATCGGCTGAACAACGGACAGTATACAGACAAATGAAAATCATCGGTAGAAACTAGGAAATTCAAAATGACGACGTGAGAGATCGCGCGGCGCAGGAGAAAGGTATCCATGTTTGTGGCAGTACGATATCAGGAGAGAGGCATAAAAGATCAAACTCTATATAGATTGCAACTCAAGTGAATCTTCCACTATTTTTAGTGTAAGCATGAACTGCTTTTTATGAAGATTTTTTCATTTTCTGCAAGGCAGAGATCATTGTCACCAAGAAAGACACTACTTGACCATATTTATACTCATTTTATTGGCAACGTTTGACGTACAGTGTCTGTGGTAGTTACAAAATGAGAAAAATATGACTGAAACAAAATATAATAGTATACGATGTATGGAGGAAAGCTGATAAAGATAACTGCTATTAAAGCACTGCAAACATCCACTGAAAAGCCCAAAATAATGGGCACGAAAGATGGGAACCATTTCAACAATTACAGGAATTGCGAGGTTTTACAGGATTTTTTTGTATGAGGGTTTAAAAATAAGATTTGGTTTTCAGAATGTAATTAATTGCACGTTGAAAAAAAAATGGGTTTTCTTCGTTCACCATTTCTTTTAACCATTCAATCGCCACTTTTGGCGTCCCTGAGAAAGGAGTCATCTGAAAACAAATCAGGTAACCTGCATTATCTCCTTTTCCCACAACGTTCTCTACTTTTTCAATGACACATTCCATTAAGCTGAGCTATCCTTCTGCAAACGCTTTCAATTTGGACAATTCTTAAATCTTATCGTTTGGTAGGGAGTTAAATTGTAAACCTGTCATTTTAATCTACGAATTACGCAAAAATGCTAACCCTTACGCTGCTAAGCGTGACTTAAGGATCTTTTGCAGACAAAGTAGATCAAGATCAGACTACACAGAACGTGCAGCCTGATCTTGGATCTACACTGTCCGACGAGGAAATATCTTTTCCCCCAAAATACCTTTCAAATAGCCAAGTTTTGGTTTTTTACAGTCAGCTTGAAAGTTTCATTTCACTTATTTCGCAGGATAAGGGTAAAAAATAATCCAGCATGGAGTCACTGAATTATGCATAATGCAAGAATTATCCGGTATGAGATGGAAGATTTACGCATAATGCTACAGTTATCCGACCTGGAGTCGAGTATACTCAACGGTTTTAGAAAGCAAAAAACCGAACGTGTTTCTAGGATTTTTACAATTTATCATTACTACAGATGAGCTATCAATTATAGCGTGCTCATGGCACGTGCCAAAATCTATTTTTAGCACAACTCGAGTTCCAAGGAGAGCAGTTGAAAGCACTTGAAGCAATATATTAAAGAACAACTGCAAATTAGTGCATTAGTGTTCATCGCTGAAGTATAACACGAAGCTTCTTCAACAGTAGTATTACTCCTTCGATGTTTTAACCCTTATCCCGCTGAATAAAAGAAACGAAACTTTCAAACCGATAGTATAAACCCAAAACTTTCCTGTTTCAAAGGGATTTTTGGAGGGAAGATATCTCCTTATCGGACAGTGTAGATCAAAGATCAGACTGCACGTTCTGTGCAGTCTGATCTTGATCTACGTTGTCCGCAAAAGGTCAGTGAGTCGCGATAAGCAGCCTAAGGGTTAAGAGTTACTTCACTGTGTTCTTAAGGTAAGACCTGTGTAATGGAAAACAGCTATTTCCACTAAAATATCATCCTGCAAAATTAGCTATAATTAAAAATGAGTATTATTGAACTACTTTCACCTTTTCATTTTTTCCATTTTTTCCTTTTTTGAATTATCATTTATAAATTTAAAACCGCTATATTCTCAATTGAAAAAGAGATAATAATTACCTCCCTTTTTAGAAAACAAACAAAAGTATCAAAAAAAAGTTTCAAGATAGACATAAACTGAATTTCTGATACATTAGAAATGTGCAAAAATATTATTTCGGCATAAATCCTTATTTATCCTTATTTAACTACCAATTAGAATTTTTGCCCAATGTTCACCGGAAGTGCATTACACAGGTCTTACGTTAAAACGATCTCCGTGTATCGACCCATACTGTAGACACCATTTTGGGGATCATTTGGCATTAGAAACAAGAGAGATCATTTTAAAAAGATAAACGGTGTAAGAGGTACCGGAATATTGAAAAGTAAGCTCGTCAGCAATTTTTCTTCCTCATTGTCGGCAACTGAATTTTACAATTTGATATATTATTTCAAGATAAGATGTTAATTCAAATCATAGGTGGAACATGAGTAGTTTCTGTGATCATGTGTCTGAAATTACATATGATTTTACAGAAACGGATTAAAGGGTAACGCTTACAAAATAGATATTAAATTACCAGTAATTACAAGAAAAGGATTATCTCCTATCATAGGTGTAAAACAGCGCTCCGGGGTATCGATTAGCGGTAGCAACACTTGGAGATCTGTGTCATAAATGGGCCCGTAAATTAGGCCCACAGAGGCTCGCAGAATAAGTTTACATGTCTAATTTTTTTTACCAATCGTAAATTACATATTATTAATTGGAGACTAATACCAAGACGGAGGCAAATGCCAGCTTGCACCGCTACGCCGAATGATGGAATCAGAATGGGATTAAATCCGATATGCTTCGTCTTATTCCGTGCATGACCGACTTCTTTCGGTATACTTCGTGTCGGTTGGTTAGTATAAACGATCAAGTACGAAATATGGCGAGAGAAGTCGGTCGTCAAAGTCAAATTTTCCGACACCTCATCCCGTAGAATGCTAATTTATTAAGATAGATGTAACTGAACAGACAGTGTATGATTTTTTTCTATCGTCAATGGAAGCAGTGCAGCAATTCATATGTCCGTGGATGTTCTTTTTTTGAAGATTCTTGAAAGTTCTTCTACTGGTACCAGCAGTACGAACAACAATGGGCCAAATCCCACAGGAAGTCAAAGATATATGAGCCACGCTCTAGTGAAAGGGGGTTTAATGCACCTCCATTATGCATTACACCAATCAAGCCATCACATAATTATGGATCAATCATAGCCACTTTTTCAAGTAACCGACTTTATCATGAGGTAGAATGCTCCTTGGACATAAAGAAAATTGACCAATAGCGAAAAGTTTCGGCCTAGGTCAGCCTGCGCACACTGCGCAGGCTGACCTGGGTCGATACTTTTCGCAGATGCATTAAGCCCCCTTTTCGCAGAGCAATGCTCATACACGTAATCAATTTTGAGAGAGGAATGCACCCTGCATAAGCTTTCAGCAATTTCTGGAAAGTATTTTAGAATCTCTGGCTTGGAATTTACAATCCTTTTACTACTAGTATTTGCCTTATTCTTTAACATGTTCCGCACCATAGGCGAAAACAGGGGCTTTTTGCGGACGGCATAGATAAAGATAAGACTGCACAGAATGTGGACTCTGATCTGGAGCCTATACCGTCCTCTCTTTCAGTCAAGCCTATATGACAAAATTGTTTCTTTGTCTTAGAGGATAGCGTCTTTAGCCTTCGAAAGAGATCGAGTATGAATTCTGGCGCTGAAGTTGAAAGCAACACACTGTATTCTGAAGTACACCATTGTATAACACAGAAATGCATCTTTATTACGTAACTGAGAGGTGCTTTGAAAAAAGCGGGTTAAAATCATCTTCGTAATACATTTTACCATCTAATTTGTCGCTTAATATGCATTCTTTTTGTCTAAAAACAGGCTGAATCATGATGAAGATTGATCCTTTGACATGCAGAAAATTTACCAGAAGCAAAAGGTATCGATTCATGTCAGCCTGCACGGACTGCGCAGGCTGACATGAATCGATGCTTCTTGTAGATGCATTTACTACCTTTTTATGGAGGTGACTCTATGTTATATTTGGTGCACTGTAAATAATGAGTAGTAACAAATAAATAGTAACAAATAATGAATGGTCGTCGGCAGTTACAAATTCAATTACATAAACAATGGTTATAGAATGTGCAGCTAATTATCATGCACTTGCACGCCAACAAATCAGCAAAAACAGAGGATACCAGAACCAGCTGGAGATAATGATACAGGGGATTATATTGTGCTGAAGATGAGTGGAGAAACTTACCTCTATGCATACCCAAAGCGTGGGAAAATCGTAGAGTGATAATTTTGCACATCCGAAAATCAGCCAAAACACGTACCGGGAATGCTGGAGATTTTATCTTGACATTCTTGAAGTTTGTCTTGGAAACCAACGATTCGGATTAGCATCAGAGACTTAAGGTTTTTTCCACGACAAAAAAAAATTAGACTGGTCCATTATTGTTCGAAAAGCATTCGCAGACGACAGATTCAGCAGGCTCACATGATAGGATTAATTTTTGAAAGGGCAGAAAGCATTGCTGACATTTTGAAAGGACAGAAAGCATTGTTGACAATGACGAAAATGCTGGTCACCCAAACCAAACGCGCTTAAAGCGCCGTGAATGAGGCGTGTTTTGTTCAAAGTTCAAGGACATGACGTTTAGTTGCTTTTGTATGCAACTGTTGGGGGACGTAAAGAACAGGGTCCGTATTCACCAATCGTTCTTAAGAACGTTCTTAGACTTATTCTTCAAGATTTTCCAAGTTTGAAAGTAACACAAGTTCTGATTGGCTAAACCATATGGTTTAGCCAATCAGAAGGTGTGTTACTTTCAAATCTGGAAAATTTTGAAGAACAAGACCAAGAATATTCTTAAGAATGGTTGGTGAATACGGACCCAGCTTGTTTAGACGTGAGCGTAGTGTATGTTCCGCTGCCACGTAGAAGCCGCTCCGTCGGTACGGCGTTTTGTTGTCACATGTGGCAATAGTGTTGCATTAGAAACGTAGTTGCTTTAGTTCGACATATCAGCTACGGAAGCTGGAGTTGCTGCAGCGTTCCTTTCTTAACCATGACACATCTTGATAACGGTTGCTTGTTTGTTGCCTTTATCATTATTTCAGTATACCGCGGCGCCCAGTGCACCTATGTTTGCTTGGGGTTTCTTGTATCAGTACTTCGCACAATTTTCTTTCCAAACCACAAACTGTTTTTCCCCATAACCATCATCGAAACAACGAACAGCAATGAGAGAGGTTTGAATGCTGTCGCAATGACAGTAAGCAATCATCGGACAGAAATCAGACTAGCTGGGGACTCGGGCCATAGTTTCTAGCCATGTACATCACCGACTGAGCTAACGGGCTAGACCTTGATAAAAGGAGATTTTAATTTTGAGGCACTATGACATTCCTGTTTCTTTGATCGCAGAGGGTGATAAGAGCGCCTTACCGGGACGCACTTCAAGTCGCGTGCTGATAGATTAGGCACTGTAATCTGAGCAGACGACAACAAGCCCACGGAATGCTAAGCATCTTTTGAGTCGACATTCATCTATTTACAACCGTGCGGAATAAAGACAACATGGAAAAACTTTTTTGTGAAAAAAAAAACCTTGCTTGTTAACAGCTCTTTCGTTTTAAACCAACGTTTAATACCCCTTCAACGACAGTACCATTATTTGAGACACATTTCATTTGTTCTCTGTAAATAGTTTCAGTTTGAACTAAATATTTGTCGTTTGGTGAAGAGATCGGTTAACAATAACCTGGTATATCTACTTATGACAAAATTTTATCGACTGTATCTTATGACGGAGCCTTTAGGGCGTACTACAGAAGCGGATAGTCTAGATCAAGGACAGACGGCACTAGTGTGTTGGCTGAGCTTGGTTTACACTTTCCGGAAATCATATCTCTCTTGTTTACCAGATAATGGCTTAAAAAAGTCCTACACACGCGTTTCTGCCTAGGTAGAATGTATTACTGAAAATAACTTTTCGTCGACACAAGGGCTCGTAATCACCAGCCATTCTTAAGAACATTTTTTTTTTGTCTTGTTCTCTAGAGTTTTCTAAGTTTGTAAGTAACACAACTTCTGATTGGCTAAACCATTTGAAAACCATTTGGAAACTGTATACAAAGATATGCAGTAAACAATGTGTGTGTGGTTTTTTCTTTCTAAATTATTTTTCCGTTTGAAATTATTATATTCTTAATAAATTTCGAGGGAAAAACAGGCTTGATTTCTTAACAGACATATCATGAATATCCATTTCCGCCTGCTAATTTTTAGCGGCAGACTTTTGAGTTATGCGCACTATGTATTAATATTTATCATGGATTAGATAATGATCTGTTGTAGCATTATAGGTCAATCCTCGAAGAATATGACATGAATACGAAATGCGCAGACAACGGGTTGTAGAAGGTGCAAAGATGGCCGCATAAACTATGGTTGAAGAACTGAGGTTGTTCAGTCTATCAGTAACAAGACAACAGACATAACACTCTTGAGCTGTCTTTCACTGCAGGAAATATAATGCGTTCATGAAATAGATTTTTTTTTAAAATCCTTTTTGCTTGTATTAACATGTTCTCTTTGTGGTTGGTCTATACCGGTTTCTTGAACCCCTTAATTAGAAGAATTTCAAATATCATATTGCCCGCAACATGCGAAGTGAGACCTTCGGACATTTGCGTATAGTGTCGTCCCTGATTAGCCTGCGCAGTCCGCGCAGGCTAATCCGAGACGGCACTTTACGACTACATAAGATTTTTTCATACAGTACACTTTCCTGACACAGATAATCGCACAAAACGAGAAGTGTCGTCTCGGATTAGTCACAGACTGCACGGCCTGATCTGGGACGACACACTTTTACGCATATGTCCGAAGGCCCCTTTTCGTGTGTTGCACGCCATATATGGCCCTGAAAAACTTAAATGACCCAGTCAGCAGAAGAAAAAAATAAATGTAGAACAATGGTACGGATTGTGACCGTTTTCTTATATTCGGTGAAGGACTTCTTAACCCTTTTCTAAACATTCTCTCATTAAAGGTTCCCCCGGAAAACAGAAATTTTCAAAACATTGTGGAGGAAATTGAGATAAATGCTGGAGATCAGAGTATCTCCTCTTCTCAGGATGTCCTCAATCCTTTTAAGGACAAAGCCCGTAACTTGCGTCATGTGTCAGTTTTTCGTCAGCAACTGCTTCCAACTCAGACAATTTTAACTTGTTGTCGCCTGGTAAAAGAGTTAAGTCATTATTTCATTGTATGCAGCCAAACAAAACAAGCACATCACACTTATAGAGAGCACTCTTACATAACCGCATTTTATAAATGAGCCACGCTCTGGCAAAAGAGGGCTTTATACCTTGCAAGCCATGACATAATTATGGAATCATAAATTCCATTTTGTCTGACAGCCGACTGGATATCAGAAGGTAGTATGGTCCTTGGACATGCGGAAAATTTATAAATAGCAAAAGGTTTCGACCCATGTCTGCCTGTGCGGACTGCGCAGACTGACAAGGCTCGATACTTTTTTTTGCAAATTAACTAAGCCCTATTTTGACAGAGCATGGCTCAAATAAATTTGCTGTTCTACTTGACTTCGATCACATATTCTTCAAGTCGTTGTCTTTATTTGCCTGCAAAGCGGAACTCTTTGCCTGCAAAGCGGACCGTGTAAATCAAGATCAGACCGCACAGAACGTGCGGTCTGATCTTTGATCTTCACTGTCCGCTTTGCTCATACATTCTGGACAAGAGCAGCAATGAAATTGCAACTATAAAGGTCTTATTGCAATACTGAAAACTCCTCTTAGGATTATTCAGCGCTCTAAGGGTTAACTCTCAGGTTCCTGAAAATATCAATATCACGGTGTCCGTGTTTTTGAGGTAGAGTGTTGGCCTCGAAACCATAAGGTCTCAAGTTCGATACCCGGGAACGTGTATCATTTTTTTTTTTTTTTTTTGACCGTCCATTAGCCCACACATTCGGCGCAAGTACTGGTGTAGTTTCCAGGAAGCGGAATCGAGAGAGATTAGTATAAGTCGCAAAAAAAATGTTTCTCAAACGATGTAAAATAATTGTGTTTAAAACTAAAAAAAAAGCTAAAAACAAAAGAAAAAAGCTCAGACATGTCAGTTTTTGAAGTTGTTGTGACCAGAATTTCTCACAAAATATCGGGCAGTGTTGATCACAGATCGGATTGCACGTTGTTTGTTGAATGATCTTGATCTAGGTTAGCAGCAAAAGCATTTATAGTTGTAATCAGTACTTAAGCATTTATCAGTTAACTAAGTTAACCTTTTACCACACAATCCCGAGTTTTAACGACCCTGATAAAGAAGGCTTTTGAAAACATTGTGGGAAAAGGAGAAAATGCTCGTAACCAGCATTTTCTCCTTTTCTCACAATGTTTTCTATCCTATCAAAGACAGAAATCATCATTTGCATTACATTTAATTTGTTGTCTACAAATGCTTTCAATTTGGTCGAGTCCTAAGTTTTGTCGTTTGGTAGAGAGTTAAACGAAAGTTTCCAGCCACAAGCAAAAACTGCCATTTAGAAGTTCTTTTCGTTAGAAAAAAGTCCTGATTCATCCGACATTGTAGGTTCAAGATTAGACACCAAGTTCAGGGCAGTCTGATCTTGATCTACACCTTCCGCAATAGCGCCCTAAGTTGCACATAGCAGCCTAAGAGTGAACCGTTTAATTCAAGCTGTACTGACAACCCAAGTGCAATACAGTTCATCTGTTACAGGTTAGAAGTTATTACCAAGCGTGTTTATTGGTTCATATGTTACCTATAATGTCATTTTTATCTATATTGATTTCAATAATCTTTCAAGACACGCTTTTCTTTTAGTCATTTCCTGCAAGTGGAATGCTCGAAGACTTTACCTTCTACAGCGTAGATCAAGATCAAACTGCACAGGTCTGGTATTCTGTGTTATATTTCGGCCAACGCAATCTTGTATATATATATACAACGATCAAATGGTTTGGCCAATCAAAAATAATATTACTTTGTTGATTTAGAATTAGACCAAGAAAACACTTCAGTATGGTTGTGGTGAATGGTTAGTGATGGGAAAAACTATATGAGTAACAAAATAACAGGGATAACGATAAAGATCACAAATAATTTGTGTCATATAATTTATACCGTAATACGTCCTTCATCTATGGTAATTTGTTATAATACAAGATGTATTAATCTTCTGCAAGGAGGAAAAGTCGATGTTACCACCTGACACAAATGCTTACATTTCATTGGTCATGGAAGCCATTCAAAGTTTTAGCAGCGACAAGAGTTAACCGAAACGCACACGAAGTGTAATAAGATAAAATACGTATACCTTTGCCAAATAGCACAGCTTACTCCCAGTACTTTGCGATGGAACCCTGGGTAGGGCAAGCCATTTTGGAAATGAAGTTGGCGCAGAAAGAATACAACATGATGAATGGGATCTCCACTTTGTGCTAAATAATCTTTTTGCACTTGTTGAAGTTGTAAAGTAAATGAGATATATGTCTTTCTATGTAGTATGAGCCAATTTATTAAATGCCTCAGAGCAAAAACACATTGCTTTGAAATTTGGCGAGAAATTACGGATAGATGAAAGACGTTTACTTCATGTTGCTCTTCAAAAAAAAAAAACCTGATCTGCCATGTTCTCTGAAACAAGCTCGCACTAAATTACAATGCATTATAAGCTCATTTTTCTTAAATGCTCTACTTCGAAGAGAAAATATGTATGTGCAATAGGGGTGAAACAATACGGTAAAAAGCGTATTGCAATATATTGCAATACGGCTGACCCGTATTGCAATACGTATTGCAATATGCTGTATATGCTGGCATTTAGCATATCTGACCACTTGTAGTCACTATTAGGGTAGCATATGCTCAAAAGGTGATAAAGAAAACTAGTACATGTGCTTGGAACTCTTCCATTCTTTCAAGATAATGAACTAAAAAGCAATTGTTTCGCATGAACAAATAAAAACAAACTGAAATTGACTAGTCTTTAACACTCACTATCTCGACGATTTTCGTCTGCCATTTTTTTTTCTTCAAGAGCGTACTTGTTTATATAAAAACCAGCGCTACTATACCGTACTTCGGGACATGGCTCAACAGAGTAGACAGTGCGATGCACTAACTTACTCAGTTGCTTACTGCACTAACACTAATACTTTGCCGCTTAACTACTGGAAAACGCAAAAATAAGTGTGAGCAAAGTTATAAGAAATGAATAACATACAAACTCCATTGATCCAAAAGCATTAAAGCTCGACGTTTATTTGGAGTTCGTGTCGAGAATTTTATGTGGTCATAGTTTTACCTAAACACCGGTGACACCGCCTGTGGAAAAAAATAAACAACTTTCGCTTTCGGAAATCTTTAGAACTGTAAGTTGAAAAACGATCGATTTCTGACAGAATTTTTGGGAAAACCAGACTTTCTGATGCAATTAAGAGAAGTTGACATATTGCAGAAATACCGTTACGGTAAAATTCGAACCGGTTTCGGTTTTTTCTTTGAATAGACCGTTTCACCACTAATGTGCAATGTTTGCATTTTGATCATATAACATTATTAGTTGTACGGTCAGGTGGCAGAGCACTTGGAAACTTGTTCACGGCTGTGTCAAATCATGTCGCCTCGAGCCGAAAGCGATGTAGCGACATGATTCGCCACAGCCGTGAACAAGTTTCCAAGAACTCCTGCCATCTGACCTTACAACGAGTTTATTACACCGCAAAATTTTACCATTCCAACGTGTATTCAAGTGAAATTTAACTATTTTATTTTATCACATAAAACCTCCTCCGGCAGTGAATCATCATTTGCATTACATTTAATTTGTTGTCTACAAATGCTTTCAATATGGTCGAGTCCTAAGTTTTGTCGTTTGGTAGAGAGTTAAACGAAAGTTTCCAGCCACTAGCTAGTGTATTCAAGAGAAATTTAATTATTTTATTTTATCACATAAAACCTCCTCCGGAAGTGAATTAAACATGACTTATTTTTGATAATACACTAGTGTATTATCGTTTTTTTGGGTCCCTGTTCTGCTCGTTTTCTAGTCATGAGCACGCGAAGCTGGAGAAACCATCCACACCACGTGCCGAAATTTGTACTACTACGCCGTTTCGCGGAAAGTGACGTCATTCTTGCTAAGACGTATACGCGTGGAAGGTTTTTGATTTTCATAGTTAATAAAAACCAAAAAATGCAGCAAAAGTTCTTTAAATCAACAAAATTGTGGAAAAAGGTGGACTTACCCCATGTAGAAACTCTTTCATTCTACTTTCAGTGTAAATGTAAAAGAGCTATATACTTGTGTATGTACAAATTGGAAACCAAACTACAACTGTAAACATGGACCCGTGAAAGGTGTATAGGCTAAAGGTGATGGTGCAGGATATTTTTGTCTGTCATTCGTTTTATGTGATAAATAGAATCTCACATTCGTGTTTAATGTTGTCATTTTTATCGAACTCGTTTACTAAAATGTATTTGACGCTCGCCAAGGCTCGCGTCATACATTTCAGTCAACTCGTTTGATAAAAATGATAATCCAAGACACTCATGTAAGATCCTCTATGTCTATGATATCGAGTACGTTTACGAAATCCAATTTCCCTTCTGAGTGCCCAAAACACACTGACGTCACTGAAAACTGACGTCACTGAAACCTTGGTAAAACGTGCAGTTTGATGTCACTCTCTTGCACTACGGATCATTCCCATTCACCTCTGTAGTTGGCTCAGAAAGTAGTCCGTCATCACGTGATATTTTCGTCACATGACCATAACTCAAAATGGCGACACAAACGCCGGTGAAAGAAAGACCAATCGATTGTTTTGTGTGCTGTTCAAACAGCATACGGCCAATAAGACTTGGTGATAGGAAATGTGAAAAAGAGGGATTTTCTGAAAAGCTTAAATGTCTTTTAAAGGACGATAACTTGTTTTTTAATTTTGTTTAAATTGTTATCATTCATGGGCGCAGCCATTTTTTTTTACAATTGGCGTAAGATTCTGATCAGTAACGAATCTTGAAAAAATAGTTCCATTGTGTACAGGTAAATTCATCAGTTTGAATGCACCTATAATGTATCCGGAATCATATTTCCTTTGTCTACTTTATTATGTTACACATGAAACAGTTAAACAGTAACAAAACATGTTTTCCTCGGTTTGATAAGATTCTTGTCATTTAGCCCGTTGCAGAGATGTATGGTGAGAGTAACGAACTCTGCTCGGAGTTTGGTTTGATGTATGAAGTCACTGCGATAGACATTCGACGTATTTTTGTTTAAACAACTCTAAAGTAAGTAACTATTCGTTTTATAATTAGTTGGCAAAACTAAACGACCATTAGTTGCTTCCAACGACCATTAGTTTATCATTACTTTTTTTTAACGTAACAATGCATGACTTTTAACACTTCACGGTTTTTTTTTCATGACGATCCGACGCTGCCATACTTTATTTTGTTCTGCTGTACCCTGGGAGCTGCCAGTGTACAGCGCTATATATTCGGAGCATATCATCCAATCAGATCGAGAGAAATTTCTATGCAGTATGATAATACTACTTGAGCTATGCTCTGGCAAAAAGGCGTTTAACGTATCTTCGTGATGCCTTATACCAAGCAAGCCATCGCATAATCATGGATCCATTAAATGTAATTTGTTCTACAGCCGACTGAACCGTGACGTAAACTGGCCCTGGGCATGCAGAAAATTTACCGAAAGCAAAAAGTTTCGATTCAGGTTAGTGTGCGCGGACTGCGCAGGCTGACATGGTCGATACTTTTTGCAGGCGCGATAAACCCCTTTTCACAGAGCACGACTCAATCTTAACCCTTTCCCAAACGACAAATTTTAGCCCCTCTAAAATTGAAAGCATCTGCAGACGACAAATTTGAAAGTGGTACAAATGAACTAAGGTTTTTTGACAGGGTAGAAAACATTGTAGGAAAAGGAGAAAATGCTGGTTACCAGCATTTTCTCTTTTTCCCACAATGTTTTAGATAATCCTCTTCCTCTGGGATGTGAAAACAGGGGATTGTTTGGTAAAGGGTTAAAAGGCGAAATTAATAAATAGTGGAAGGGAAGTTAACCGATTCCTCGTTACTGAAAGTTTTACTTTTTCTCGTTGAAAATATATGAGCCATGCTCTGTGAAAACGGGGCTTAATGCAAATGTAAAAAGTATCGACCCATGTCAGCCTGCGCAGGCTTAACCTGGGCCGAAACTGTTCGCTATTGGTCAGTTTTCTGTATGTCCAAAAACCAGTCTACCTCTTGAGTAAGTCAGTGGTTAAAAATGGCGGCTTTAATGGATTCATAATTATGTGATGGCTTGATTGGTATCAGGGATCATGGCGCTGCACGGCCTGCATTGTTCTTGTTTGAAATCTGATGGGTGTATTGGCCTTTTTTGGCAGCATCACCTCTTTTTGTAGCATACAGTCATTACATCAAGATCATCGTTTGTGGCATCTGATACATGGATCCGTGGCGATGAGATAAACCGACTTCCTTGGTTACCGTCGTTAAGGGCTCACAAACAAACGCAGTAAATACATATACAGTATAGCAGAAAGGCTACTTAAATCGTGCTGTCCCGCAGTGTTTCCCTTTTTAGGGACAATGCTTGTCGATACTCAAAAAGCAGTGTAAACGTTGATATTTAAACATCAAGTACTTGTTTCTACACAATGCTTTTGTGTGTGTGTGTGTGTGTGTGTGTGTGTTCCGTTGATAAGTAAAAAATGGTAGTATTTACGTAAAACCACCTCCCACGCCTATTTACAATTCGTGTGCACACTGTCGACATACATGTACTATGATTGCATCACAGAACATAAAGGTATATAATTAGTTTTCAATCTGTTTTCGTAATGTCAGTGGCCTGCAAGAGTGCGCAGGCATTCGTGGTCCATATTTATTAACTCTTTACCAAACGACAAAATATTAGACTGGTCCAAATTGAAAGCATTTGCAGACGAAAAATAAATGTGACTGAAAAATTGAAATTTGTTTTGGGAAGGGTAGAAAACATTGTGAGAAAAGGAGGAAATGCTGTTACCAGCATTTCCTCTTTTTCCCACAATGTTTTCAGAAGGCCTCTTTCTTAGGGTCGTTAAAAGTCGGGATTGTGTGGTAAAAAGTTAACTTACTGCAGCCTTTATGATAAAGTTTCGTCAAAATTCGATGAGTGTGTATGCGAGAAATCGGCTTCATTTGCAGAAAAATAGTTTCTATGAAGCTAGACATAGAATTCGTCTGTGGAAGGCTAGAAGGCGTTGTGGAGAAAAAGGAAACATACTGGTTACGGACATTTTCTCCTTTTTCCCACAATGTTTTGAAAGGTGGCCTTTCTCATCAGGGTCTTAAAAGCGCGTGATTGTTTGGTAAAGGGTTAATCTTGATCTACACTGGCCTCCACATGCAGCTTCTGTCAACCCAAGATTTATATGAGTCATGGCCTGTGGACCACAAAAGAGTTTCAATATTCATATTCATGTACCCCTTGTGCGATCTGCTTTAACCCTTCACCAAACGACAAAATTTTAGACTTGCCCAAATTGAAAGTAGTTGCAGACGACAAATGAAATGTGACTGAAAAATTGAAATTCATTTTGGGAAGGGTAGAAAACATTGTGGGAAAACAAGAAACGCTGTAACCAGCATTTTCTCGTTTTCCCACAATGTTTTCAAAAGGCTTCTTTTTTTCCGGGTCGTGAAAACACGGGATTGAAAAAAGTGGTTAACAAAAATTTTCGTATATTTATTTTTAGACTTGCATATTAGACTAACGCCAATGAATATAGGCTTTCAGTACATGCAAATGAAAATAAAGACACGACAGAGAATATCATGCAGGGCACACCAGGGAGTAACCAGGGGTTCAGAATCATTACGCACTCCGAACCGAGAGTGCTTTTTCACCTTTAGGCTGCGAGGTGCTACGCAGAGCGCTTTTGCGGACAGTGCATATCAAGATCAGACTGCACAGAACGTGCAGTCTGATCCTAATATACATTGTCCGATACAGTGAGCATTCGATTTTCCGTACAAAAAAAGATAGGATGAAATCGCAATATTTCGCTTTTTACTATCGGTTGGAAATTTTCATTTTACCTTTTTTTTTTTTGCCCAGTTCTAGGCTCAGTTATGAAAATTAAGTTGTTCTATAAAGTGATAAAAGAATGTTTAACATGCTTCGATTTTTCCCAAATCACGCACTTGCGTATTGCGCGTAATGGACTCTACGCCCTTGCTACGCACTATGCATGGGCAATCAAGTATTAACCCTTTACGACACAATCCCGATTTTTAACGATCCTTAGAAAGAAGCCTTTTGAAAACATAGTGGGAAAAGGAGAAAATGCTGGTAACCAGCAGTTTCTCCTTTTCCCACAATGTTTTCTACCCTTCCAATAGCAATTTCCAATTTTTTAATCACAGTTATTTTGTCGTCTGCAAGTGCTTTCAGTTTAGACCAGTCTAACATTTTGTCGTTTGGTAAAGGGTTAAACGTTAAAAGGCGCGAGATCACTTAGTTCACGAACCCGAAAAACCTGCGTACTGCATCTTTTTTTGGGGAAACAAGAAATTGAAAAGTTGTAATATCTTTTTTCTTATCTTCAAACGATTTTACACGCCATTAGCTAAATGTTTCAGATTTGTTTTTACATTCTTGGCGCGTGCACATCTGGGAGGCAGTCGATAGGTAGCAGACGACAAAAAGCGCCCTCTAGAAGCTCTTAGCCTCTTATTTCGTCATAAAATTCCGAACGACGCGTGCCCCCTTTGAAACACATTACTCTCTTTTAACTCTTTACCAAATACACCCGTGTTTTAACGACCCTGCGGAGAGAGGCTTTTGAAAGCATTGTGGGAAATGGTGACAGTATTGGTAAACAGCGTTTTCTCCGTTTTCCACAGTGTTTTCAATCCTTATAAGCCAAATACCATCATTTGAAACCCATCTAATTCACAGTCTGCAAATGTTTTTTTTTTTTAATTTTGACAAGTCTAAAATTTTGTTATCTGGTGAAGAATTAGACGATTCTTGGTCGATAACCTACTCTAAAAAATGATCAAATCCCAAGCTCGGTCAATTTCTTTCCTAGGATTGATGATAGTCATGGCTACAGGATTCATTCCTCTCTCACTGCTGATCATTGTTCAACGTTGGTTATGTGTAAAAACAGCGAGTGGCCCGGGAAGAACATTGTGCGTAGCAATTGTAAAAGAAGCTCAGGTAAGCATGGGAAGCTGCACTTGCCGCCGCGATATAACTGAAATAACGTTGAAAACGGCGTTAATACCACACAGATTAAACAAAAAAAAAAAAACCTGAAAAAGCATTCGCCCCGTCTTTTAGTAAAACCCATGTCAAACAAACAAACAAGCAAACAAAAGCAAACTAAATGGTATAAAAGGATATCCATGAAAGTTAACCCTTTTCCAAACGATGAATTTTAGACTGGTCCAAACTGAAAGAGTTTGCAGACGACAATTTTAAATTTGATGAAAATGACAGAAAGTTCTCCAAAAGGGTAGAAAACACTGTGGGAAAAGGAGAAATTGCTCGTTACGAGCAATTTCTCCTTTTCCCACAGTGTTTTCAAAAGACTTGTACTGCAGACACGTGAAAACCAGGGCTTGTTTGGGAAAGGGTTAAAAAAACATCTGACCCATGCTCTGGCAAAAAGGGGTTTAATGCATCTCCGCAATCCATCATACCAAGCAAGTCGTCACATATTTATGGATATGTAAAATCCATTTTGTCTAACAACCGTCTGAATCCAAAGGTTGAACGGTCCTTTGATATGTGGATAATTTATAAAAAGCAAAAGGTTTCGATCCAGGTCAGCCTGCCCGGACTGCGCAGGCTGACGTGAGTCGATACTTTTTGCAGATGCATTAAACCCCTTTTCACAGGGAATGGCCAATTGATGTTTTATTCTGCGGTGTGATTTGTAACAAACTTCGCGATAAAAGCTACAGATAGCGAGGGTCTTAGACTTTATTACTTAAAAGACTTGAAAGCGTAGATCTGTTCGACGCCTTCTTTTAATAGTTTTCTTTTTACAACTTTTGTTGCCTTCGAAGCCAGTGTAGATCAAAATCAGACTACACAAAACGTGCAGTCTGATCTTTGATCTACACTGTCCGCTTTGCAGAGACATTCTGTACAACGGCAACCCCGAAACTGCAATTATTGAATTTGGGTGTTATTTGTGGACTGAAAATGTCTGTTAGGTTTAGCCAGAGCTCTAAAGATTAAACCCTTTTTAGTGTCAAAGGCGAAAAAAACAGAAGCTTCTGCGGACAGAATAGATCTAAGATCAGACTGCACAGAACGTGCAGTCTGATCTTAGATCTATATCGTCCGCCTTTTAGGACAAGCCCATAAGATAGGAATCTTTCTTAAGATGGCCGTACTAAAAGAAGAGCCTCAGTTATAGTAAAAGCAATACTATACCAAGTTTTCAGATATAATGAAAGCCTTACTGCATCAAGAGTCTCTGTTATGATAAATGCCGAACAACACCAAGAGCCTCGGTAATAATAAAGACCATACTATGCGAAGCTTTCAGTTATAATAAAAGGCCATACTACGTCAGGAATCTCTGTTATTATAAATACCGAACAACACCAAGAGTCTCGGTAATAATAAAGGCCATACTATGCTAAGTTTTCAATTATAATGAAGGCCGTACAACACTATGGGTCTTGGCCATGTATGGTGAAGGTTGAACGACACAAAGAGTCCTAGCAATCATGAAGGCCATGATTGCCCCAGACTAGCTTGAATGAAGTTGAAAGGTGTTTTACGCAGCTTTCAACGTTATTTCAGTCATATTACGGCGACAGGTCATATATTCATGTAATCCCTGCGTCTCACCAGCACTAGGCTAGGGCTCTGAAGTGTCTTACCCAAGGATAGTCCCACGAAAAACCCAGTAGATCCAGTGAGGCTCGAACCCGGGGTCTCCAGGTCACGAGTCCTACACTTTACCACTGAGCCACGCCGGGTCCTTCAGTTTAAACAAATTTGCTTCTTTGAAAAAGAAGCCAGGAGAGGTCAGCATCAATGTTTTCAAATAGTTTATTGGCTTTTAATTTCAATATATTATATTGGTACATGTAAACAAACAATTAAGGCGTTATAATTATGACTGCCGCTGCGTAGAAACCTCTTATGCATTATATGACAGACACGTGACCTTCTTCCGTCGTGATCAAGTCGCGTGATCTTTTCCCGCGGTGTCCTCTTTTTGAACGAAATTCTTTTTTTTTTTGCTTAGCTTTATTTGTTTAATGAAAAATTACCGAACCATTGGAGTGATCATTTGCAATCAAATCAATATAAAAAAAATCTATTCTGAAATCGTCATATAAAAACAAACCGTCATAATGAAGGACGTTCGACACCATGCGTCTCAGTTATACTAAAGGCTGCAACACGTCACGAGCCAAAATTTACCAATAAAAAGGACATCGTACGTCACAAACAGTTCTATTTACAATAAAGTTATCAAAGTACTGAAAGTACTGACAGACTAGCGAATTTGATTGATTGATTGTATGGTGTTTATCCCTGTTTTCCACATTATTTCAGCTATATAGCGGCGGCCAGTGCACATATCCATGCTTTCCTGGTGCTTCGTTTACCAGTACTCCGCACAATATTCTTTCCAAGCCACTGGCTACTTTCCCACATAACCATCGACGAAACGTGAGAGAGAAATGAATCCTTTCGCAATGACCATCATTAATCGTCGGAAAGAAATTTTCCGAGTCGGGGATCGAACCAGCTACCTCCTGTTCTCAAGTCCTGTACGCTACCGACTGAGTTGCCGAGGCTATGCGTGCTATTGGTTAACTATAATCCAGATTAAGTTTAACACTTAACCTGCTACAAAATGTTAAATGAAAATTTCAAGTCGATGGTAAACACCTGAATATTGCTATTTCAGAGTTATTTTTTGGAGAAAATACATCCTCTTATCTGACAGTGTAGATCCAAGATCAGACTGCACGCTGTGTGCAGTCTTATTGTAATCCACACTGTCCGCAAAAAGTCCCTGAATCGCGGTAGTGCTGGTAAAAGAAACTTCAGGAAAGCATGGATAGGTGCTCTGGCCTCCGCAATATCACTAAAGTAATGTTGAAAACGGCGTTAAACACCATGCAATCAATTAGTCAATATCCAGTAGCACAAGATGTAGTTTACTATCTAACTCTCTTGTCAAAATGAAAATTTTACACTTGCCCAAATTCAAAGCTGTTGCAGACCATAGATTAAATGTGGTTGAACTGATGAAACCTGATTCCAAACGGGCAGAACACAATGTGGGAAAAGGAGAAAATGGTGGTTACCAGCAGTTTCTCCTTTTCCTGCAATGTTATCATAGGGATTCTTCCCCAGTGTCGTAAAAACTTAAGGCTGTTTGGTAAAGGGTTAAGACATTGAATAGCAGTTTAGCATAACAGTTTAACGGTACACAATGATCTAAATAATGAATGAATGAAAGAATGATAAGGGTTCCCTGTCCAGTAAGGGTTAATACAGCTGGGATTTGCTACAAGTTACCTAGGTGTATCTATTAATAGATTCTTTCATAATGTTACAGTGGTGTAGGAATAAGTGATTCTCTGCTTTGCATAGGTCACTTAATTTACATATAAGCAAAGATCTTGCACCTTATAAATGATATCCTGTTCAGTTTATTACTTTGTAAGACGAAATGTTCAAATTGGAGTGTTAGAGATTTAGTAGTTTTTGTCAAAATTGTCATATACATGTATAACAGAACTAAAGATTTCTAAGAGAAAGAAGTATTTTCTGTGAGGCAGTATTTGGCAGCTGTGGGGTTTTTTGTTTACTTTGACTCTAGGTCAGTCTTGATGCTTATAGACTAGCTTCGCTAGTCTAAAAATAAAGGCCGTTTCCCACAACGAGTCTTCGTTATCAGAACGACGTACACCAAGAGTGGCTGTTTATGATGAACGGTTTTACTGAACCAAATGTCACTACTGTAATGATATATAAGATTATTAGGAAGACAATCATATTTAATTGCAAAATTAGTCAAACCAAATTTCATTTTTATGTACATTTAGCAACATACAAAAGTCAGTAGAGACAGCCTATAGTAGCTGTGTTTCAGCACCTTGACAGGATAAAAAGAAGCAGGTCGGTAGACGTCAATAATTCCCTAAACCTATATATGGCGTGCAACACACGAAAATGCGTAAAAGTGTGTCGTCCCAGATAATGCTTGTGCAGTCTGTGACTAATCTGAGACGACACTTCCCGATTTTGTGGATTTTCTCTTTCACGAAAGTCTACTGTATGAAAAAATCTTATGTATTCGTAAAGCACCGTCTTGGATTAGCCTGCGCGGACTGCGCAGGCTAATCCGGGACGACACTTTACGCAAATGTCCGAAGGTCTCATGTCGCATGTTGCGGGCCATATTATATAGTGCACTTCCTGTGCTTCAAAATCAACGTCTTCCCCGGTTTGACTTTTGCTACTGTGTCAGAAAACATTTCATTCTCACTACTGAACATTGGTGGTGACTCTGATTGTGTTTGGTCAGGTAGACATTTACAGAAAACAACTCTTGCTCAAAGTACATGTGGAAAAAGAAACGCTGGGATAGGTGCTATGACCAGAATTAAATAACTGAAATTCTTTTGGCAAGCCTTGACAAGATCCAAAGACATTGCGTAATGAAATCGAAAAGCATTTTCAGTATGGCGAATTGAGAGTGTTTTCCAGAAATCAAGCCAAAAACACTGTATAGCCCTCAAAACACAATGCATTTCTAACTCCAATTGTACGTAGCAGTTTGAGGTCAAGCGCTTCTTCAATGTCGAATTCCGCACTACTTTCAACTACACTCCATTTACTTTTGAAGGTAGCTATCCCCCAAATTTCAAATTAATCACTTTCAATTTGATAGATGAACGGAGCAAATGGCAAAAGTCATTAGGAAGCTACACAGGACAATGCCGGCTAAACTAAACATCGTAAAACTCTAATGAAATAATTAACTAACATTTGAAGTATCGTATTTCGCAGGCGCAAACCGTGCAAGGGCTGAGAAATGTATCTTTTGTGTACGGTAAATTGTCTATGCAATGCCGCTGGGTAAGAAAGATTTTGTATTGTGTTTTGAACTTTTGAAAGTGTATCGCAGTGCTAGCCATACAATTCATTATAAGAGCCATGCTCTGACGAAAAAGGGGGGCTTAATGCATCTCCGTAATGCATTAAACCAAGCGAGACATCATCTAACTATGGATCTATAAAATCCATTTTGACAAACAACCGACTGAATCATGGGTTTAGAATTATCCTTTGACGTGCAGAAAATTTAAAGATAGCGAAAAGTTTCGACCCCTGCCAGCCTGCGCGGATTGCGCAGGCTGGCATAGGTCGATACTTTTCGCAAGTGCATGAAGCCCCCTTATCACAGAGCATGGCTTGGATATAGTATTTGTATCAAATTTAAACTGACAGATTTAAATAGTTTCGGGTAGACTCAGAACAGAATTCTAGACCACCAAAAATGTAAGCTGAATCAATTTAGCAGATAGGGAAATGCTAATTTTACACCCCTGATAGATGAGTTTGAGTTGTTGGTCATAATTTCAACCTTTCTGTTGCTGATATATTTTCATCATCTAGGCTAACCATTGTTTAGTAGAAACTTACTGATTTCAATACAGTAAATGAGTATGATAATGCTTTCGTCTGTAACAGACGACAAAAATTTAGGCATGTCTTTAATTAGATTTTTGAAAGCGCGTGTAGCCGAAAAGTAAAAATTTCCTGCATGATGGAATTTTTCTTTCTTTGTGAAGGTAGAAAACCATGGGGGTCGGGGAAAGGGGGGGGGGGGGGGGGAGAAAAGGGTGAAATGCTGGGTACCTTTGTCTAAAAATGTTTTTTTTTTTCAAAGCTATTCTGCATCAGTTCGTTTGAAAACAAGGAGATTTTCCACTTTTCCAGAGATTCTTTTTTAAAACCATCTGTACCATGGACGTATAACACATGATTGTGTGGAAAAGGGCAATACCATCCACCGGATATAGAAGAGGGTAGAAAAGTGTGGTGATGTGGTGATGAGCTCAGCCATTAGTTCTTCTCTTAATATTGATGAAAAATCAGCTTGCGGTACTTTAACTCTATTTATGTGGAAAAGAAGTTTAGAATAAAAAAAAACGTGTTTAACGTAGTGCTGGTCAAGCAAACATCAAGAGTGAAGGGTATGAATAAATACACCGGTCTACGTGATTTAACTGAAATTATGTTGAAAAGGACCTAATTAACCAAGCAAACTAAACATTGCCTTAATGGAAATCGAAGCAGATTGTATCACATGCAAGGCTGTTATCATCGCATGACTGGCACTGCCAAATACTGATGTGCAAATAACACTTACGTAACCATTTTCAGTTCGTGTTGCTGTTTGGGGCAGTAAACTCTAATGAGAGATAATGCTTCAATGCTTTATGAGATATACTGTTCAGAAACGCATTGCAATGGAGTATTGGGGTATTATTCACTGACTGGCCATACCCGTTTCACAAAAGATTCAACAGCTGCCACAATCTTGGTCAACCTATCACCGATTCCTTTGCTAATCTCACCTAATGATCGCCGTAACTTATTTTGCTTCACTAAGGTCTGCGTCACTTGCTACGTCCATTAAAAAAAATGAGATTGACCATTTTATAGCAGGTGTGGTCATTACTGTCACCGTTGGTCAACCCAAAAATAACAAAGGTGTCTCATGCGGGATGCAATAAATCAAGAAATACGCAATATTTCACTTCTGTCTGGTTAATGATCGATTTAGATGCGCAGTGTGCGTTCATTCATTCGTAATAAGGCATCCATCAGAGACAAGATTTCTCTCTCTATTTTTGCCTTCATAGACAATATTGTAATGCCAATGGAATGATTAAACCGTTTCTTCATTCGACCCTATGGATTTCTTTGAATCTCTTACAAGCTTTTTCAGCTGACGTGGCTTAAAAATACTTCTTTGAAAATGAGCCATGCTCTAGCAAAAAGGGGCTTAATGCATCCCCGTAATACTCTGTACCAAGCAAGACATCACATGATAAGGGATCCACAAAATCCACTTCGTCTAACAACCCACTGAATCATGAGATAGACTGGTCCTTTGACATGCAGAAAATTGAGCGATAGCAAACAGTTTCGGCCCAGGTCAGCCTGCGCGGACTGCGCAGGCTGACCTGGGTCAATACTTTTTGCAGCTGCATTTCAAAAAGCACAAAAGACATGATCAGAATGGCAAACTTTTCATTGCCATACAGAGTCTCGGATAAGGGTCAGTATGGGCTTGGCGTAATAGCTCCATTTGCAAACTCTACGTGATTCTAATGCCCACCCACTTGTTCCTTATTGACGATGCAATTGTCTGCGGTAAATCTGGTTTATATGCAGTAAACAATTTAATTGTATGACGTTTTGACGACAACGGCGACGATGACAAAGCTTGTTTTCTTTTTACTGACAGATTCATCTATGCCATGAGGCAGTCTCTTATCTCTTTACCAAACGACAAAATTTCATACTTGTCCGAATATAAGAGCATTGAAAGATGACAACTGTGTCTCAAGTGATTGAAATTGTGTTTGAAAAGATCTGAAAAACAAACATTGTAGGAAAAGGAGAAAATGCTGGTTACCAGCATTTTTCCGTTCTCCTTTTCCCACCACATTTACAATTGCCGCCTTTCTAAAAGTCGTTAAAACGATATTTATGGTAGAGTTAAGTCTTTTATTAGTTGAGTCGTTCATGTTTGCTGCTGCTGGTGTTGTTATTTGTGTCGTTGTTGTTGTTGTCGTCGCTGCCTTCGTCTTAGAATATCATGGCTTTATGCGTCCTTGGTCCGCAAAAGCACAAGTTTCGACCGTGCCATTGGCATGTTAAATGTTAATGCTGTAAACATTAATTTGAAACAGACAGTAACGTCCGGAGACATAAAATGCCGCGTATTCAAAACCCGATCATTCGTGTCTGTGGCAATTATCCAATTACGTAAAAGACATTAAAGTACACAATGAAACGAATCAATCATTTTGATGGACAATGCAATATTGATAAGTTCTCGACATTAAATTACGAGATTGCCTGCAAATCCATTATAAAATGTGCAACTGTTTGCATTTATTACGGTCTGCTGCATTTAGATAGCATTTTCGTGCAATCATTGTTCCGGAAATTGACGTTGCCATGGCACGGGGGTCACGTGACTTCCGTTCTGGGGATAATGCTCACAGTTTAAAGGTGTATGTAATATGCATGCTATATCCGTAGTTAAATTGCTTGTTTTGCATTTTCCTTTATCGACCCTTAACTTGAATATCAATCATGACATTAAATTTTTATTTGAGTTTTACGCAGCGTTGCTAAATCTGAAGACAATAAATGACATTTCTTCGAAATAGAAAAAGATGCCAAACTCTTCGAAGAATTAATGCTTTGCCACAAAATCCGGAGTTTTAACAACCCTGAGTAAGAAGCCTTTTGAAAAAAATGTCGGAAAAAAGAGAAAATGCTGGTTACCAGCATTTTCTCTTTTTCCAACAATGTTTTCTACTCTGCCAAAGACAAATTCAATCATTTTAGCCAGATTTAAGCTGTCGTCTGCAAATGCTTTCAATTTTGACAAGTCATAAGATTTTATCGTGTGGTAAAGATCTGAGTTTTTTGTTCTTGAAATAATAATTAAGCAAATACGAGTATAAATTGTTTTGAAGGGTAGCACTTGCTTATGATACATACTGTTCGATAGTTTACGTAAGGGGTCCTGGGTGCCCCAGTGGTAGAGTATAGGACTCGTGACCTGGAGGCCCCGGGCTCGAGCCATACTGGATCCACTGGGTCCAGTGGGAGTGTCCTTGGGCAAGACACTACAGAGCCCTAGCCTAATACTGGTAAAACCAAGGAAATACATGAATAAGTTATCTGTCGCCGTGATATGACCGAAGTAATGTTGAAAGCGGCGAAAAACACCATTCAATAGTTTACGGAACTTTGTGGCCTATTGCGGAGAAAGAATAAACTACTTTCTAACGAAAAAGGATCGAAACTTGGTGTAAGAAATTTGGGGGCTTCTTTTGACATCCCCCACCTTCTCCATTTCATGGAATTCTTGCATAAAAATTACATCTTTTTTCAACAGCCATGGACTTTCGCCTCTTTTGTCCTCTTTTGGCAAAATTGTTTGCGTCTCGAAATTGAAAATTTGGATACATAGATCTAAATATATCTTAACAAAAACAACATACGAGTATATCAAACTTCATTAAATGCATTATGAAACAATTTCAACCCCTAAACAATTCTGAAGACCATGGCTGAGAAGGCTTTTGAATACATTGTGCAAAAATTAGATAATGCTGGACATTAGCATTTTCTCCTTTTCTACCAAAGTATTCTACCCTTTCAGGCACAAGTCCTATAATGTGAACCAGGTGTAATTTCTCATTTCCAAGTGCTTTCAATGGAAGACCAGGGTCCGTATTCACCAACCATCCTTAATAACGTTCTTCGTCTTATTCTCCAGAATTTTTTTCAAATTTGAAAGTAACACAACTTCTGATTGACTAAACCATTTGGTTTAGCCAATCAGGAGTTGTGTTACTTTCAAATGTAGAAAATCTTGGAGAATAAGACTAAGAATATTCTTAAGAATGGTTGGTGTATACTGACCCTGATTTAATTTCTCATTTCAAAGTGCTTTCAATCGGAGACAATGCCAAACTTCTATTGTACGGTAAAGTGTTAACCCTCAACAATGCATGCAATTACTTCTCATGTTTCAGGGCCGTACATCTGGGTCCGTATTCACCAACCATCCTTAAGAACGTTCTTAATCTTATTCTCCGGAATTTTCCAAATTCTGTAGTAATAGGACTTCTAGGTCCGTATTCACCAACCATTCTTAAGAACATTCTTTGTCTTATTCTCCAAGATTTTCAATATTTGAATGCAACACAACCTCTGATTGGCTAAACCATTCGGTTTAGCCAATCAGAAGTTGTGTTACTTTCAAATTTTGAAAATTCTGGAGAAAAAGACTAAGAACGTTCTTAAGAATGGTTGGTGAATACGGACCCTAATTGGCTAAAACATTTGACCTATGCTCTGGCAAAAGGGGCTTAGTACATTTCCGTGATGCATGATACCAAGCAAGAGATCACATAGACATGGATCCATAAATTTCATTTTGTCTGATAACCGTCTAAATCATAAGCTAGACTGGTCCTTTGACATAGAGAAAATTGACCAATAGCGAACAGTTTCGGTTCAGGTCAGCCTGCGCGGACTGCGCAGGCTGACCTGAGTCGATGCTTTTCGCAGATACATTAAGCCCCCTTTTCACAGGGCATGGCTCATATGGTTTAGTCAACCAGAACTTGTATTACTTTCAAATTTAGAAAGTCTTGGAAAATAAGACTGAGAACTTTGTCAAGAATGGTTGGTGAATACGGACCCTGTATTTCGATTCTATCGGTTGTCACGTTATAGGAAAGAAAGCTTTAGAATAGAAAACATTTCTTTAAAAAAAAAAGAAAAAAAAAAGGTAAGCTTGTGTAATTACATGCTCCGTTAGTGCGGGTAATAATTGATTAGCAAGCACTTTCTTAAAATAAGTCGATAGTTTCTGATAACAATATTTTTTTTTTAAAGGGAAAAAAAGTTTCCAGCCGCGAACTCCTTATTCCTCCGCGTCTGATGCTTCAAAAACAGACTGCTTTGTCAGACACATTAACCTATTACCACAATTCCCGAGTTTTAAGGACCCTGAGAAAGATGCCTTTTGAAATGATTTAGGGAAAATGAGAAAAAACGCTGGTAACCAGCATTTTCTCCTTTTCCCACAATGTTTTCTGCACTTTCAGAGACAGATTTTATCATTTGAGCCACATTTAACCCTTTACCACACAATCCCGACTTTTAACGACCCTGGGAAAGAAGCCTTCTTAAAACATTGTGGGAAAAGGAGAAAATGCTGGTAACCAGCATTTTCTCCTTTTCTCACAATGTTTTCTACGCTTCCCCAGACGAATTTCAATTTTTGATTCACATTTATTTGTTCGTCTGCAAATGCTTTCAATTTGTACTATTTTAAGATTTTGTCGTTTGGTAAAGAATTCATTCGTTGACTGTATTATGCTTTCACATTGGACAGGTCTCAAATTTTGTCATCTGGTAATGGGTTAAACAAAAAAAGCTTTATATTACCAGTATCAAGTGGCTGATAAGTCCGTCTCATAAGCTACTTGCGAGTATCTCTCATATTACCCATAAAGGCATTGTGAAACAAATTCGTGAAATCACGTTAACCCTTAACCTGCAAAATAAATGATATGAATCTTGCAAACCGAAAGTAGAAATTAAAATGTTGCTATTTCAATGGTATCTTTTGGGGGGAAATATTTCGTTATCGGACAGTGTAGATCCAAGATCAGACTGCACGTTTCGTGCAGTCTGATCTTGATCTACATTGTCTGCGAAAGGTCCTCGAGTCGCGCTTAGCAGCCTTAGGGTTAAGATAGCCTCTCATTCTAGTATTCTTGAAGGTTTATCTAAAACTACGTCTCGAGTTGTTTCCTTGGAGCCAACTTCAGAGGAAATATCGAAAATGAAGCAATAACAGGCTTTAAATACTGTTTTTATATGAAAAGTGATCACAATCTCTCAAGTCGTTGCTCTTTAAAGATACATCTATACTCGTTTCTAGCCAGTTTTAAACCCATTTCATCTTTATTTTATCAAAATATAATCATTCTTGTATCTTCATGGAACATGTTGCCCAAGATGCTTGCAAAGTTGCATAGATTAAAACCGATGGGAAATGCAGTTCATTTTCTGGTGGCTATCAAAATAATCACTGTTGTGGCGTTTCCGGTTTTAAATCGAAGATCTCCGATATATGTATTTATCAAGTACACCATATATATCGGTAATTTATCAATGTTTACACAGCTGACTAAATTCTGAACCATTCTACAGTCTATCAAATTTTAATTTTGTTTCTCTCTCTCTCTGACTGTAAGGATGTATCTTTAATTAAAGTGAAGAACAAGCCACCGCTTTTCAGGGTGAAATATTTCAAATTACCTAACGTAATGCCAACAATTTACGCTTAACCAAACAACAAAATTTTAGACTTGTCCAGATAGAAAGCATTTGAAACCGACAAGTTAAAGGTGGTAAAAATGATGGGATTTGTCTTTGAAAGGGTAAAAAACATTGTGGGAAAAGGTGAAAATGCCATTTACCGGCATTTTCTCCTTTCCCCGAAATGTATTGAAAAGACTTTTTAACTAGGACCCTTAGAACTTGGGACTGTTTGGTAAAGAGTTAAACCTGTACGAGTGATAACGTGAAATAGTAATTACAATCATTTATAATGAACATGAAATTTATGAAAACCACTGACATCATTCCCACAATGATGAAGTCAGACCAAACTTTGTTGTGCTTTTACTTGTTGTCGCCACTGGTTGCCCATATGGAACCACGAACTCTGGCGAAGAGAACGACTGTTTTGTATGTATGACCATAGGCCACTGAAACTCTTTATGTCTATCACAGGATACCGAAACGTTGTCTGCGCACGTCAATATTCTTCGGAGATTTGACCTGTCTGCTAGGACGCATCACTATCCTGTACAAGATAAAACGCGGCGCGTGAGTTGCCGCTTAAAAGGTGCCAGCGTAAAATGGCAATAAATAAAAGGTCTGTGGAAAAATCAAGTCAGTTTTTCGTTACAAATTTCTTAAAAAACAAAATTATTTCAAACGGGGATTTTTTTTTTTAAATATCAATTGTTTACTGCAAATCTCTGTCGATAGTTTCTAAATATAGCCATGGGGAAAACCGGGATTTAGGCAACAGACTGACAACAAAAATAACGTCCCCACCTTGCTGGGCTTATACCGGGGCTTTTTTCCAAGCTTATAGGGCTATGTTTATAAATGGCTGGTGCTTAGGTTATATGCTAGCTAACCATGGCTGGATAAATCGTGCAAGGTAGGTTTTAGTGAGTAAACGTATATCTTATTTTGAGATTTGTCGCATGAATTGCCGCGTTGAAAAGTAGTCCGGTTCCGTGCTCATAATGTCATATCAGATAGGTTATATATTTGAAAAATACCACCCAGCTGAAGATAATGGATACCGAAATTTTCATTACCGGAGCACATTGGCAGCTGCCTCTGTATCGTATATAGTGAGACCATTATACAACCTAGAGGCAGTCGCCATTGCGCTATTTATAGTAACGGTGTTAAAGAAAATTTCAGTATTCCGTGCTATACAGGCAATGCACAAATGTGCCATTCATTTATTCTATGATCGACCGAGGAAAATTTTAGTGTTTTGTGATAGACAAACGGAGCTTCAAAGGCCTGTGGTATGACACGCATTGTTATGTTATTTCATTTCACAAACAATAGTATTGAGCGACTAAAACTATACAATTGTTTCTGTCACCGATTATTCTTTAACCCTTAGAGAGAGAGAGCAAAATGATGAAATGTGTCATTTTGTTCAGTAGAAATCATCTAAATATTGCAATGTCAACCCGGGTTTTGTCAGAGTGCCTAAGAAAATATTCGACTCTGTAAATACAAGATCGGGTGCACCTTCGGCGCAATCTAGTCTTAATCTCCGCTGTCCGCAAATGCTACAATGATTGCGCTTAGAATCCTAAGGATCAGGCCTATTACACAATTTACTCATTGACTGTTAAACTGGTTGTTACGTATTTAGCGTTCTAGATTTGCATGTTTGTTATCGCCATGATTTATCTGATCTCAGTTCCTGGTTTTAGAAAGGTCCAGTTTCCGGTTGCAATTGAGACAACGTCTGTCATGAAAGCAGTGCTTTGTTTCTGAAACAAGGGTACGTATTTTCCAACCATTCCAAATTGCGTTCGTTGCTTAAAAAAATCAAAATTTAACGGTGAAACAATCCCTGATTAGCTAGACAAAAGTTTCAGAGTATCCTATTTTCAGCCATCGAAAAAGCCGAGTTAATATGAGCAGCGCTCTAGCAAAAAGGGGGCTTAATGCATCTCCGTCATGCATTACACCAAACAAGACATCACATACTTATGGATCCATTCAATCCATTTTGTCTAACAACAGACTGATTTGTGAGGTAGAATGATCCTTTGACATGCAGAAAATTAACCAATAGCAAAAAGTTTCGACACAGGTCAGCCTGCGCAGTTCGCGCAGGCTGACCTTTTTTCGAAACTTTTTTTTTCAAATGCATTTGACACTCTTTTCACAGAGCATGACATATTGTATGCTGAACGAACTAAAGCCTATGAGACCTGGCAAGCTCCTTTTCCATATTTGGTTTACGGACCATGTTTTCTTTATGTTTGCAACTAATTACCATATAGGCTATTTGCAGGCGTACCATTTACTTTAGTCAATGCAGAAATGTTTGAATTTCTTTCTTTTGAATCATACGAAAACATCGAACGAGAAGGGGGTAATTCCATATAAGAATTGGACCAAATTCTTTAGCCAATCAGAAGTTGTGTTACTTTAAAATCTTGGAGAATGAGACCAAAAATTTTCTTAAGAATGGTTGGTGAATACGGTTGATTGATTGATTAATTGTATGGTGTTTAATGTTGTTTTCAACATTATTTCAGTTACATCACGGCGTCCAGTACACCTATCCATGCTTTCATGGAGTTTCTTTTACTAGTACTCTGCACAATATTCTTTCCAAGCCACTGGCTGCTTTCCCACATAAGCATCGTCGAAACAATGGTCAGCGGTGAGAAAGGAATGAATCCTGTCGCGATGACTATCATCAATCCTCGGAAAGAGATTGGCCAAGCCGGGGATCGAACCAGCGACCTCCTGTTCTCAAGTCCTGTACGCTTCCGACTGAGCTATGGGGGCTTGGCTGGTGAATACGGACCAAGATTTCATAAAGTTAGCTAAAGGTTTTCCGTACAAACTAAAGCTGTCGGTCGTTTTTGTAGCTTTAATAAAATTGGAGACATTTCACTAACATTGTTTATACTTTTCATGACTAATTAACCCTTTCCCAAACGACAAATTTTGGACTGGTCCAAATTGAAAGAGTTTGCAGACGACAATTTTAAATTTGATGAAAATGGCAGAAAGGTCTCAAAAAGGGTCGAAAACACTGTGGGAAAAGGAGAAATTGCTCGTTACGAGCAATTTCTCCTTTTCCCACAGTGTTTTCAAAAGAATTGTACTTCAGACACGTGAAAACCAGGGCTTGTTTGGGAAAGGGTTAAACGTTTACTTATTTTTTCTTAATTTAGTAATATCAGTCCTTAAGCTGCTATGCGCGACTCAAGGACCTTTTGCGGACAGTGTAGATCAAGATCAGACTGCACAGAACGTGCAGTCTGATCTTGGTCCTACACTGTCCGATAAGGAGATATTTTTCTCCCAAAAATACATTTGAAATAACAAAAATTGGCTTTTTACTATCGGCTTTAAAGTTTTATTTCACCTTTTTAGCAGGTTAAGGGTTAAAATGAAGGTAACTACATGTATGTGCATTATCTGCAGCAAGGTCTGTCTCAGGTTTTTTTGTGTGTTTTTTCTCCAGTTTTGATTATATCACGGCGGCCAGTGCACCTATACATGTTTTTGTATTGTTTCTTTTAGCAGCATTTCGAACAATATTGTTTCCAAGCCACAGGCTGGTTTCCCACTAAACCGTTGTCGAAACAAAGATCAGCCGGATGAGGATCGAATCCTGTCACAGTGGCTATCTTTAATCCTCGAAAAGAATTCGGCCGAGCTCGGGATTCGAACCGGCACCCCCCCCCCCCCCCCCCCGTTTCAAGCCATGTACGTTACTGACTGACGAAGCGGGATAACGGAATCGGCGCCTCTATACGGTTTTTTTTTTTTTCTTTCTTGGAACCGAACAGTAGTCTAAAACTTCAGAAACGCGCAATATTTCAAACGTTGATCTATTCTCACACAGCGTATTACTTTGTTCGGTTCTCATCGATGACGATGTGTTGGATTTCAGGGACAAACGCCCAGACCGTTGAACTGTTGGCGACCCGTCAATCCCTCTGGTAAACCTAGCCGAGACTGAGTAAACAAGATTTCACTTAACCCTTAAGCTGAAAAAATAAGTGAAATGAAACTTTCAAGCGTATAGTGAAAACCAAAAGTTTGCTATTTAACTCTTTACCACACCACAAAATTTTAGATCTGTCAAAATTGAAAGTGTTTGCAGACAACAGATTGAATGTGACTAAAAAATTGAAATTTGTATTGGGCAGGGTAGAAAACATTGTGGGAAAAGGAGAAAATGATGGTTACCAGCATTTTCTCCTTTTACCACAATGTTTTCAAAAGGCTTCTTTCTCAAGGTCGTTAAAAGTCGGGATTGTGTGGTAAAGAGTTAAAAGGCATTCTTTGGGAAAAGACATCTTCTTATCCGACAGTGTAGATCCAGGATCAGACTGCACATTTTTTTGTCTTGATCTATAATGTCAGCAAAAAGTCCTTGAGTCGTGCTTTTAGCAGCCTAAGGGTTAAGAACGGGTTCTAGTATGAAATGATTGCTGAAATTCAGAATGCCAAAAGCTTTCTCTTGGTATTCTTATCTGTATTTGTCTTGGAAAATCCATTACCGCTGAGCAAACTTTATGAGATAAACATACACGCGTCCATGTTTTATGCCACGCGTAATGAATACACGTAAGTAAAATATACATTTGTCAAGTAAGATTCATAAAGTCACGGTCGAAAGTGTTCCCTGGAAGAAAACGAGAGCAAAGCAGTCATAGGTGCTTGTGCATGATGGGATCTCGGTTACGCTGTCATGCGATAAATTTTGAAATATTTTCTTAACTCTTTTACAGGCAATAGAATTTCACTGCGATTTTTTTCGGAAAATTTTCTTTGATTCCACGTAGTTTAAGACCCCTTTTGATCAATTGTTTGAAGCAAGCAAGCTACGACGGTTTCTGTCATGCTTTTGGCCATTTTCACATGATGAAATAGCTACTTTCTTTGGCAAAGTATCGTGTGAGATACAAAGTGTATCTCTTTTATCTGTTTTTTCTTTTATCTTATTCATTTTTATTCATATTAGACAAAGATGCATCAAACCACACAATCCTGTGCTTTAACGACCCCAAAGAGTCATTTAAAAACATTGTGGGAATAGGAGAAAATGCTGTTAACCAGCATTTTCTCCTTTTTCCACAATGTTTCTAACCTTTCGCAGTAAAATCTCATAATTTGAATCATTTGAATTTGTCGTCTGTAAATGCTTTCAATTTGGAAAAAGCTAAACTATCGTCGTGTGGTAGAGTTAAACGGTGTTCCAGATTAATCCTGCATTCTGTATTGCAGATATGGCACTGCTTCGAATTTACCTCTGCTATGCAGATTTAGGGGTACGTGTCTGGAAAATAAATTGCAGGCGAATATTTTATCACCCCAGCAGACAATACTTATTTCAGTTTACATTCAAGTGAAATTGACCGGGAAAATATAGATCACGTGATTCTAGAACTTCCGGACCGTAACGTCTGTAAGTATGGAGCAGTCTCACCTTCCAGCTGACCCTGCATGTGAGGTCAAATTTTAAGGGTCAATAAAAGATGATTAAGTACGTTTAACAGACTCTAAGCAGAACGCCATAAATTCTGCACTAATAATAGAAAGGTCATCGAAGGTCAACTTCCGTATTTTTCCCGAAAAAAACAAAGATCATTAGATATATAAGAGGTTAGCTCTCTACCGGACGAAAAACAATACGACTTGTCAAATGTCCAAGTATTTGCATAACTAAAATAACGTGATTTGTCTATGAAGGGATAGATAGCATTGTTGGAAAAGGAGAAAGTGCTGGTGACCAGCATTTTCTCCTTTTCCAACAGTGTTTTCAAAAGCCTCTATCATAAAGGTCGTTGAAACACGGGATTGTATGGTAAAGGGCAAATCTGTGAACTATTGCTGTAAACAATAGCCATAGTAATGTTCTTGTGTATAGATCTGCACACACACTATAAAGTAGCTCTAGTTATGACGTTTTGTGTAGGTCTGTACACAAACTGCAATGTAGCTCTAGTTATGATGTTGTGTATAGATCTGTGTACACGGTAAAGTAGCTCTAGTTACAATGTTGTATATAGATCTTACACATACTGTAAAGTAGCTCTAGTTACGATGTCGTGTATAGATCTGTGTACACTGTAAAGTGTCTCTAGTTCTGACGTTGTGTATAGATCTATGTAGCTCGAAAATGTTATGTACACACACTGTAAAGCAGCTATAATTATGATGTTGTGTATAGATCCGTGTACAATGTAAAGTAGCCCTAGTTATGATGTCGTGTATAGATCTGTGTACACTAGCCCTAGTTTAATGTTGTGTATAGACCTGTACACACACTGTAAGGTAGCTCTAGTTATAATGTTGTGTACAGATCTGTACACACACTGTAAAGTAGCTCTAGTTATGATGTTGTATATAGATCTTTACACACACTTTAAAGTAGCTCTAGTTATGATTTTGTGACTAGATCTGTAAATACAATGTAAAGTAGCTCTAATTATGATGTTATGTACAGATCTGTACACAGACTATAAGGTAGCTCAAGTTATGATGTTGTGTACAGATCTGTACACACACTACTGTGAAGTAGCTCTAGTTATGATGTTGTGTACAGATCTGCACACACACTATAAAGTAGGCTTTGTTATGATGTTGTGTATAGATCTGTACACACACTGTAAAGTAGCACTACTTATAATATTATGTATAGATCAACACACACACTGTAAAGTAGCCTTAGTTATGATGTTAAGTATAGATCTGTACACACACTGTAAGGTAGCCATAGTTATGATTCTGTGCACAGATCTGTACACAAACTCTAAAGTATCTTTAGTTATGACGTTTTGTATAGATCTATACACAAACTGCAATGTAGCTCTTGTTATGATGTTGTGTATATATCTGTGCACACTGTAAAGTAGCTCTAGTTATCATGTACATAGATCTGTAAACACACTGTAAAGTAGCTCTAGTTATGATGTTGTGTATAGAGCTGTGTACAAACTTACATGTAAAGTAGCTCTAGTTATAATGTTGTACATAGAGCAGTACACACACGGTAAAGTAGCTCTTGTTATGATGTTGTGTATAGATCTGTATACATTGTAAAGAAGCTGTAGTTATAATGCTGTGTATAGATCTGTACATACACTGTAAAGTAGCTCTAGGTATGATGTTGTGTATAGATCTGTGTACACTGTAAAGCAGTCCTAGTTATAATGTTGTATATAGATCTGTACTCACACTTTAAAGTAGCTCTAGTTATGATGTTGTGTATAGATCTGTTTACAAACTGTAACGTTGCTTTAGTTATGACGTTGTGTATAGATCTGTGTAACTGTAAAGTGTCTCTAGTTATGATGTTGTGTATAGAACTGTACACTGTAAAGTAGCTTTTGTTATGATGTTGTGTATAGATCTGTACACACACTTAAAGTGTCTCTAGTTATGATGTTATGTATAGATCTGCACGCACACTAGATCATCATTTACGAATAATTGTTTGAATCAAGCTGCTTTCAACTGTATATCCGTCACATCTAGGCGACAACGCTCTTCTGAACACTTAACCAGCTAAACTGAAACTTTCAAGCCGATAGTTAAAACCCAAATGTCGCTATTTCAAAGTTTTTGTGTGTGTGCACGTTCTATGCAGTCTGATCTTGATCTACACCGTCCGCAAAAGGTCCTTGAGCCGCGCTTAGCAGCCTAAGGCTTAACGTCCTTTCTCGGTTTCGCCCGTTCTTACATCCCAATTTATTATCTCTGTATCAAAAGACAAAATTTAAGATTTGTCTTAAGTGAAAGCATTTACAGACAACAAAATTAATGAAGTATGGCTCAAATGATTGGATTTGTCTTTTAAAAAAGGGTAGTTAACATTGTGGTGAAAGAAGAAAAAGCTATTTACAGCCATTTTCTTCTTTTCCAACAAGGCTTCTTCCTCAGGGTCTTTAAAACATGGGACTGTTTGGTGAAGGGTTAAAAATAAAACATTGGTGCTCTTTTGAGCTATTAAATTGTTTTAAGCTTAAACCCATTTATTTGACATCGACTGTGAAACAAGTTAAGATTATAACTTATATTCATCACTTTCAATGACTGCTTCCTGGAAGCTTTACCCAGTGTACTCATGTCGTGTTGTGGGTAGTTACAAATGTTGACCCCGTTTATATTGTGGCCGCGCTCTGGCAAAAGGGGATTTAATGCATGTCTGTGATGTATTGTACCACGCGAGTCCTCATATAATTATGGATCCATAAAAATCATTTGTCTAACAACCGACTGAATCATGAGGTAGAATGGTCCTTTGACATGCAGAAAATTGACCTATAGCAAAAAGTTTCGACGCAGGTCAGCCTGCGCGGATTGCGCAGGCTGACCTGGGTCGATACTTTTTGCAGATGCATTAAACCCCCTTTTCCCAGAACATGTGTCATTTAAAGTTTGGCGTTTTGATGAACATGGAAAATGAATTAATGCTTTTTAAGAACCCCGCCTTGCTTCAAATATTAGAAAAAAAAGCTTTTGCTCGGTTTATTT
Source organism: Tridacna gigas (assembly GCA_945859785.2). NCBI lineage: Eukaryota > Metazoa > Mollusca > Bivalvia > Cardiida > Cardiidae > Tridacna > Tridacna gigas. The sequence continues at coordinate 7,487,299 of OX244029.2, read as the reverse complement.
TTCATTGTCAGTATTGTTTATAATTGTATGAAAATAAAATGATTAACTTTCCCATCTTGTTAGATGATTGAAACGAAGAGTTACGCCCTCTTTTCTTGTTGAATCCGGGATTGTGTTTTCCCTTGAGCCATCAGTTAGATATCATTCCCAGCATCAAGTGTTTTCCGCAACGTACATATTTGATTACTGTTCAGATTCATGGACTGGGTGATACATTGAAACAAGCTCACAGGTGATAAGGGTGGAGGGGGGGGGGGTCAATCCTGCTTTGCCACTGAAAGGAATACCCATGATGTCGATTGTTAAGTGGAAGCCCAAGCCTAGGACTACTAAAACTCAGGAAGGACATCATTCAGGCATTCTCAAATCTTTGCCGAGCTTTAAAATTCTAGACGTGTCCAAACTGAAAGTTTTTGCAAACGACATATAACATGTGGCTCAAATGATGAGTTTTGTTTTCATAAAGTGTAGAAAACATGGTGGGAAAGGAGAAAATGCTGGTGACCACGCATTTTTCCCTTTTTCCCACAATTTTTTCAAAAGCCTGCCGCCTCAGGGTCCTTAAAATTCGAGATTGTGAGGTAAAGGGGGTTAGATTTAAATTGAATCTTCGAAAAATAAATGAGCCATGCTCTGGGCAGGCAAAAGAGAGTTAAAAGTATCTCTGTGATGCATTATCTCTTTACCAAACGACAAAATTTTTGGACTGGTCCAAATTGAAAGCATTTGCAGACGACAATATGAATGTAACTCTAGGATTGAAATTTATTTTGGGAAGGGTAGAAAACATTGTGGGAAAAGGAGAAAATGCTGGTTACCAGCATTTTCTCCTTTTCCCACAATGTTTTCAAAAGGCTTCTTTTTCAGGGTCGTTAAAAGTCGGGATTGTGTGGTAAAGAGTTATACTAAGCGATTCAAAAAATAATTATGAGTCCATTAAATCCATTTTGCCTAACAACCAACTGAATCACGAGGTACAATCGTCCTTGGACATGCAGAAAAAGAATACTGAAAGCAAAAAGTTTCGAACCAGATCAGCCTGCGCGAACTGCGCAGGCTGACCTGGGTCGATACTTCTTGCAGATGTATTAAATCCCACTCTTAACAGAGCATGGCTCAGATGCAAGGGTATCCGAAAATGTTTTTAAAAGCCGTCTGTACTTAACTAACGTCGCGTGCTTGAACGCAATCCGCAGTCGAACTTTCCTGTACATGTCAGTTGGATGACGTTTTGCAGACGTTCCAAGCACGTGCTAATAATAAGGCGTTGATTTGCAGACGATATGGTTGACTGTGTTTTATGTTTATGAGTTTCGGCTGCGCTTTTTTTCTATTTATATCTTATTTGTAAGCTGTAGGTGTGTTGTATAATCAATGCAGATTTAGTGTTGTTGAAACTTTCTGGATGCGATGTTTACCTGCAGTTACTGCCAGGCAGGGATCCAGCTAAGATTTTTAAACGCATTATCCTTTGAGGTAATACTTACTCTAAGGATACTAGTTAAAACTGTGTGAATGAGCGAAATTTAAATTTGAGCCAAGATCCGTGAAAAGGGGGATTAATGCATCTACGAAAAGTATCGACTCAGGTCAGCCTGCGCAGTCTGCGCAGTCTGACCTGGGCCAAAACTTTTCGCTATTGGTCAATTTTCTGTATGTACAGGGACCAGTCTACCTCATGATTCAATCACTTGTTAAAAAAAGTGGCTATCATGGATCCATAATTATGTGATGACTTGCTTGGTATAATGCATCACGGAGATGCATTAAGCCCCCTTTTGTCAGAACATGGCTCATTTATTTTTCACCTTTTGGTTAACCCGTAGAGGGCGAAAAAGAGCTTGGACTTCCTTACGGAAAAAAAGAGAACATAAATATCGCAGTCTTTACGGCCTGTACGTCTGGGTCTGTATTCACCAACAATTCTTAAGAATATTCTTAGTCTTGTTAAACCAAATGGTTTAGCAAATCAGAAGTTGTGTTACTTTCAAATGTAAAAAATCTTGAAGAACAAGACTAAGAATATTCTTAATAATAACCCTGAACTGAAAAGTTTACCATAACAAATGTTACTATATCCTTTCTGTATCTAGCCTGGGTCAAGGCGGTAACACTTCTTTAATCACTCCTTATTGCGGTGTCCTTTCCTGAGTTCGTATTTACCAACCATTCTTAAGAACGTTCCTAGGCTTATTCTCCAAGATTTTCCAGGTTTGAAACACAACTTCTGATTGGCTAAACCAAATGGTTTAGCCAATCGAAAGGTGTGTTACTTTCAAATTTGGAAAATTTTGGAGAACAAACACTGAGAACGCTCTTATGAATGGTTGGTGAATACGGACCCTGGTCTATACAGATCTCTGGTAAGACTGTCAATCGGTTCCTTAATTTTGTCATTTACCACAAAGAAAGGCCAGAAACTTTTAGCTAATGTTAAATTTTCTGCATGTCAAAGGACATTCTACCTCCAGATTCAGTCGGTTGTTAGACAAAATTGATCCGTAATTATGTGATGACTTGCATGGTATAATGCTTCACGGAGATGCATTCAGAGAATGCCAGACAAAGGCTCAAACAAAAACGCAAAATGAGACTATACTGAATGTTCATGGCTCTAAATTGTACAATAATATTGGTAGTCGAGATGAAACAAATATGAATTTGCAATAATCGGGGTCCATTGTCATCGACCTCTCTAAGTCTAATTCACAATGCATCACAACTTCTGATTAGCTTACACATGTGGTTTAGCCAATCAGAAATAGCGTTCCATTGAAATTTAGGATATTTTTGAAGATTAGAATGCAATTTAGAGGGGTTCGTTAGTACAGCAAAAGGTATATAGCGCTGCCTGAAAAAAAACTCCTTTCATTTAGTCTGAATTGATTGATTGCTTGATTGTATGGTGTTTAATGCCATTTTCAACATTATTTCAGTTATATCGCGGAGGCCAGTGCACCTATCCATGCTTTCCTGGAGTCTCTGTTACCAGTACTCCGCACAATATTCTTTCCAAGCCACTGGCTGCTTTCCCACATAATCATCGTCGAAACAATGGTCAGCGGTGAGAGAGGAATAAATCCTGTCGCAATGACTATCATCAATCCTCGGAAAGAAATTGGCCGAGCCGGGGATCGAATCAGCGACCTCCTGTTCTCAAGTCTAGTCTTGCACGCTACCGACTGCGCTACGGGGCTCGGCTCATTTAGACTGAAAGTTACCGCTGTTGCACAAACTGAAGGAGCAACAATTCCGTATCAGTAACAATTTATAACTCTCTGTTCATAAATCAACGCCATAATTTACTTCCAAAATCTATTTTTAAAGTTCCTGGTGTAACTGAAATAAACATGACATCTAATACATTTCAGAACTCACAGAAGACGGGGTTCTAAGTAAACGCAAACAGATGCGGGGAAAAAAGTAAGAAAAGCTCGCTTGCAATTACCGGGATTTTTCCTTTCGAAATTTTGCATGTTACGAGTTGGAGCACGTCCAAAATTATCTAATTTTCCAGAGGAAAAAAAAAATAAGGTAGGGAGAAAAAAGTGTGGGAAAATTGTTAAAGAATGGCAGAAGTTTGTAATCATCCGATTTTCTGGCATTTTGTACAGATGTTCTATCCCTCTTTCAGTGATGGCACTGTTTGACTTCACTGATCTGCATTTTATTTTTTTTTTACCTCCCTTCGCAATCATTTTATCCTCTGACTATAACACTAATCATCAGAAGGCTGGGGTCAGCTATCGAAAAGCTGGCGTTAACAGCGGAGATCAAAGCCTGACTTTATAGAACGTGCAGTCTGGTAATGGGTCTACACCGTCCGCTACCCGTATATTTTCGATAGCGTTATACGGGTTATTGATAGCAGAAATGCCAAAAAGGCAGGGATCACCCATTTCTAAATTCACCATTTCTGCCCTAAAACCTATGTTGTGGGTACTCATTAGAATTGTCTCACCGAGACAATACTAATGAGTACCCACAACATAGGTTTTAGGGAAAACTACTCAATTATTACTTTTTGAACCCCCAAAATGCTGCCCTATTAGCACCTCTGTAATATCTCAAAGCATCACCATTATCAAATAATAGCAGCATGAAAATGAGCTAGACTATTGGCAAGCTCTATTTTCTAAAAGTGTGTAGGGTTTTTTATCTCTCATTTTTCTTTTTATCCCTTTAGTAAATTTTGCCTTACAACGTCAAGTGCATGTAAGGCGAAAGTCTGAGGAAAGGAACACCTTAAAATGCGTTTAACCCTTTACCAAACGCGTGTTAACCCTTAATCTGCTAAATAAGTGAAGTGAAACTTTCAAGTCGATTGTAAAACCCCAAATTTTGCAATTTCAAAGGAATCTTTAAGGAAAAAATACGTTCTTATGGGACAGTGTAGATCCAAGATCAGACTGCACGTTTTGTGCAGTCTGATCTTGATCTACACTATCCGTAAAAGGTCGTTGAGTCGCGCTTAGCAGGCTAAGACCCTACGACAGAAAGCTTTTAAAAAGATTGTTGGGAAAAGAAAAAAAAATGCTGGTTAACAGCATTCTCTCCTTTTTACAACGATGTTTTTGACATTTTCAAAGACGAATTCCATCATTGAAGTCACAGTTAATTTGTCGTCTGCAAACTCTTGTAATTGGACACGTCTAAAAAAAATTCTGCTGCTTCAGAGTTAATACTTAAACATTGCATCATAGATATATCGGTAGACTAGCTTTCCTTAATTATCATCCTGGGATTCAAGGCGGGTTAGGGGCGGGGACCAGTTATGCATCATTTTCTTTCCACGAATCGTTACCTACATGCAACATCTTTCATGTCCTCAAAAAGTTACAAAAGTTGTATACATAATTATATCATTTATTGTCTGTTGTCTATAAAAGTGAACGATTGCAAATAGTATCGATCAAAATCAGCGGGATCAGACCAAGAAGTCATACAACGTTAACATTGCAATCTCTTGGTAGGTTAAAGCCATTGCAAGCCACCGAAAAGTTATACAGTGATTTAGGAAAATCGCAACTTTTTGGGTTTATATTTTTATACACTTACATTAATTCCAATGGCAGTTTAAGGATCAAGATCATCGGTTTGATTCTCGACTGAGCCCCCAAGAATACAAAGAATTGAACCATGCTCAGGCAAAAGGGGACTTAATGCATCTCCGTGATGCATTCTACCTATCAAGCCTTCACATAATTATTGATCCATAGAGGCCCCTTTTTCCAGCAACCGACCTAATCGTGCGGTAGAATGATCCGATGACATGCAGAAAATTGACCATTAGCGAAAATTTTCGGCCCAGGTCAGCCTGCGCGGATTGCGCAGGCTGACCTGGGTCGATACTTTTCGCAGATGCATTAACCCCTCTTTTCACAGAGCATGGCCTAATTATATTAACCAATCTTTCTCTTGTCATGTGTGACTTGTCAGTCATTCTTAAGACACTGCGACTGGTTTAATATTGATTCAAAATGAAAGAAACATGAAAGTGTCCATTATAACAACAGTAGTCATTAGATATACAAAAAAATAATGTTGATACATTGCCAAAAAAACCAATCAAGGCTCGTATCCACCTACCAGTCCATTTTAAATTGCATTCTTAGGTTAATTCTACATCAAAAATGTAAAACGATTTCTGGTTGGATTTCCGTTTAGGTTTAGCCAATCGTAAAATGGCGATACTTTGAAAATCATAAACTTTTGAAAATCACAATGCAATTTAAACTGTTGGTGAATATGGACCACGGTTCTTGCAATCCCTAGGTCAAGCCGACCTCTATGAAGTGAAATGAAATTAAATCAATTTTACAGGGACCCCCACGAGCATGAAAACTCAATGAAGGCTCGTTCTTACATATGACAGAGTATAATGAATTATCAATAGTAGAGTCGTTTGCCTGTTGTTTAACCCTTTCCCAAACGGCACATTTCAGACTTCCCATTTTAAATGCATTTGCAGACAGCAAATTCAAAAGGTGTTTCAAATACACTGAAGCTCTTTGATAGGGTATAAAACATTGTGGGGAAAAGGAGAAAATGCTGGTTACCAGCATTTTCTCCTTTTCCCACAATGTTTTCAAAAGGATTTTTTCCGCAGGATCGTTTAAACTCAGGACAGTTTGGCAAAGCGTTAAGTAATTATAAACTGCTACCTCGTGTAACTGTTTGTACAAATAATGATTTAAACAGATTGGCCATTCAGACTTCCCTGCACCTCATTTCAGACGAAATTTAACGTATCTCCTGTTCATGATTTCAGAAAACCTTGGCAAATGGAGAAAGTGTTCATACTGGGTACTTTCTCCATATTTTATAGGCTTTTCTAGGTTCCAAGCCTGAGTCATTAAAAAGTCATAAATAATTACATTAACGACCCCTTTCCTTGGCAGATTATTCATCCTTGTATGACCAAGGGAAAGTGTTAAGTATTGGTTCGAAATAGAAGGGATATGACTGTAATCACTGCCATTCATGTTTTTTTTTTTCAATTACTTACATATTTTCTGTTATTTATCGCCATATTTCATGTAGTCCATTCTGGAGAGTACTTACTGATTTTGCAACGGGTCATTCGGTGGCCTTTTACTTGGTTTTAAAAGCCATTTTCAACATTATTTCAATTTTCCACAACAATTTCAATGTTGTCTTGGTGTTTCGTTACTAGCACATTCTCAACAAATCCCTTCACAGGTAAAGACTGCTTTTTAGCGGATTTGTATAGCAAATCCGCTTACTGTGATCGTTCTGACCGGAACCAAATACATCATGCGTAACGACGCATGCGCTCAGACTGTACTAAGATGTCAGTTTGACCTGAACCAAATATACTGTCATTCAGCCTGTGCTCTACCCATTCTACTTTCAGTTTAGCTAATACAACTCAACCTCGCTTTTATCACTACCGTATATACTATCCTACAGGTGTATACATAGTTCTTCCGAAACCTAATACCAGCAAAAAAGTGCGGAAGACTGATGGATCAAATTACCAATTCTTAAACAGCAATAGAATAACAGTTACTGCGCCGACCGCCCGACAGAATAACTTTGACTTTCTCTGCCCTTGCCAACTCCATTTTAAAATGATTGCACATGTGTTACATGTGATGTTATATTTTATCACAACACATTATAGCTTTATGCTTCTCTACAAATCCGCTTTCCAGGACTTTGAGTCCTTTGATTAACATTTATAAATGAAATAGATACAAGTAACGTTTCAAGTGTTTTCAATTGAAATTTTCACTAATAACACTTCACACTGCTCTGTTCTTTTGTTATTTTTCCCCTACATTTTTTTTCTAAATTGACTTAATTTCTCTTAAATTAAGAACGATATAATCATATACTAACCGTTACCTGAAATTTGGAGAAGAACTTTATAAGCCTAGCTTTCGTTCTTATCCTTTTCCTCAGTATATTTGTTATTTGATTGTATTGTATTGTCTTCTGTAAATTGTATAAATATTATGCTGTTGAATAAAATATGTTTAAACTAACGTTTCAATGTACGAGTAACCTAAAAATAAATAAAACAAGAAAGATATGAGCCGCGCTCAGGCAGAAGGGGCTTTAACCCTTTACCAAACGACAAAATTTTAGCCTTGTCCAAATTGAAAGCATTTGCAGACGACAATGTCAATGTGGTTCAAATGGTGCTATTTTTCTTTGATAGGTCAGAAAACATTGTGGGAAAAGGAGAAAATGCTGGTTACCAGCATTTTCTCCTTTTCCCACAATGTTTTCAAAAGGCTTCTTTTCCAGGGGCGTTAAAAGGCGGCATTGTACGGGAAAGGGTTAATGAATCTCCCCGTTGCATTATACCAAGCAAGTCTTTGTAATTATGAGTATGGATCTATAAAATCAAGTTTGTCTAACAACCGACTGTATCATGAGGTAGGTAGAAAGATCCTCGGACATGAAGAAAAATTTACAAATCGCAAACAGTTTCGACCCATGTAAGCCTGTGCAAACTACGTAGGCTTACATGGGTCGATACTCTTTGCAGATGTATTAACCCTTGACCACACAATCCCGACTTTTACCGACCCAGAGGAAGAAGCCGTTTGCAAACATTGTGGAAAAGGAGAAAATGCTGGTAACCAGCATTTTCTCCTTTTCCCACAATGTTTTCTACTCTTCCCGAGACAAATTTCAATTTTTGAGTCAGATTTTATTTTGTCGTCTACAAAAGCCTTCAATTTGGACAGCTCTAAAATTTTGTCGTTTGGTAAAGAGTTAAACCCTCTTTTTACAGTGCATGACACAAATGTTGTTTTATCAAAGATTGGTGGCGTTAAAGGTACTGGAATATGGTTATAGAAACTCCTCTGTGGTTTAGTATGCAGAATAAAAGTATCCAAATTTTTAACCAATCACAAATTGCTATTCATTCATTCTAGATTTATACAAAAAAGGAGGTCAAAAGCCGAATAATACAGCTACACCGAAAAAGAAATGTATATACGATAAAGGCTTTTACATCTTCTTTTAATTGTATTTAATACTCTCTCTTTTTTCAACAGTTTACATTTGAAGGCCATTTCATGGTGTTTCCAGTCTCTCTCGCGTATTCCATTTCAAACACTGGAACAAATTACTACGCGATATGCTCATGAAAACAGATAACGAGGTCAACATCATAGATTATTTTTTAACCCTTTATCAGACGATAACATTTTAGACTCTTCCATTTCCAAAGTATGTGCAGCCGACAAATCAACTATGGCTCAGTTGATCGGATTCGCTTGTTGGGGTGAAAATGAAAAATGTTGTAGGAAAAAGGAGAAAATACTCGTTCACAACTTTTTTTTTTCCTTTTCCGACAGCGTTTCTAAAAGCCGTATTTCTTTGGCCAATTAAAACTCGGGATTATTTGGTAAAGCGTTAAACGTTTTTGTAGATCGTTCGTTCAGCCCTTTCCCTTCCGAAATGCTCTAATTCAGATTACTACACCAGCCGAAAACTACCTCGAATTATTCTTGTCACATAATAGAAAATCAATTTTTTGTATTTAATGTATGGTAACAATAGCAAGAAGTTAACAAATTCGATTTTTGAAAGATATTTATAGGATTTCTGTTCTAAGATCATAGAGTTTACCGCTGTGAAAAACGAAAGTTTATGCCAGGGAATTTTCCTCGAGTAATATTAGTACCCGGATGTTGACCTATTTAGGTTTGCGATATAACAGTGATGTCACAGTTGATGAATGAGCTTCTACGTTAACTCCAAGTTAACTCTTTTACTGCCATTGATTACTTAACCATTTTTTTTTTTTTTTTTCGAACGGCGTAGATCAAGATCAGATTGCAAAGAATTTGGAGTCTGATCTTGGATCTACACCGCCTGCTATCTTGTTCAAAACTATGACCAAAATTATCTTTTATTGCAGTGAAAATAGATCTAGAAAAAAAAACGTATTAGTTAAGTTGGCATTAAAAGAGTCAACCCTTTACCAAACAATCCCTTGTTTTAACCGTTCCCTGGTGAGGAATGCTTTGGAAAACCTTGAGGGAAAAGGAGAACTTGCTGGTAACCAGCATTTTCTCCTTTCCCCACAATGTTTTCTACCTGTTCAAAGACAACTAACATCATTTGAGTTATATTCGAAATGTCGTCTGTAAATGCTTTCAATTAAGGGAAGTAAAAAATTTTGTCGTTTGGTAAAGAGTAAAATCTATAGACTGTGAGAGACATGAAATCGACTTTAAAAGTTCCGGAAAAAGAGTCCATGGCCCGTTTTCAGCAACCGTAATTAGTTTCATTCCTAGTCTTATTTTAGCTTTAGAAAACCATTTAGAAAATAACAGAACTTTTGATGGGCTAAACCATTTGAATGAGGCAATCGAAAGTTGCATTACTTGTAAATTTAGAAAATACTTGAGATAAAGGCTAAGAATTTTCATTAGAATGGTTGGTGAATAAATCTCCGGGATTTTCCAGTTATTCGGGTCTTGGGGACTTGACTGACGTTAATGGACAGTGTACTTCGACGACCAGACTGCGCACAAACTGGAGAGTGCTGTCTTGTATCAAAGATTTCTTTGCCTGTATCCATCTGAATATAGCATAGAGTGTAGAAATGAAATGAATTGATAGAGTAAATATTACAAAGAAAAACACATGATAAGATGATGCCGAAAACACGTTCTATTACTTTCCTTCCTGCTGTTCTTAATGAAATTTTTGCGGTTTCTCATGTTTATCTTATTTTTCGGGCATAACGATCATCACAAAGATGATTGTGAACAAAACTTTCTCCGTTATTTCTTCTTCTTCTTCTTCTTCTTTTCTGGCACATTCTTTGCATATTCTTTGAAATAAAAAACATTTCCAGTAATTCGAGGCCATGTTTGTTTCTGTGTGTGCATTGATGCAGATTACCAGATTTATACGTATCTGTGCCATTGGCGTAGGAAGGTACGCAATAAATGTTTGGCATTTTTCAAGCTCGAAAGATGATGCTTTTCAGTGTAGAAGGAAACTAAGAAAAGCAGTTTAGATATGGAAGGGTGGGTCAAACACTCTGAAGCCCCTTGACCCTTCATGCCCTTATGCTCCTACAACTATGTTGCATGCGTGCTTGAGGTTTTTACAATACATTCCGATCGAAAAATATTTACAAATCCGTTTCCAGTGCAGGAAGCCGCAAAATAAATATGAATGTGGCCTACTTTGAGGCACATTTGGCACATTTTGATGTCCTACGTCAGACACCATGCTGATCTTGAATGAAAAGTTGACTAATTGACTAATTATTGACACGATATACCTACCGTCACAGTAATTCAGGTATTAACCTCAGGAACTTTGTAATAAAGTAGAAGTAAATCATATCTCCGTCAGTCCTTTTTTGCTGCTGGCATTTTCTCTCCGACAAGTCAACGCTTCTGCCGCATAAAACGAAAGGAAACTAAACATTCTTACATGGTCCATTCTCACCAACCTTTCTGAATTGCAGTAATCTCAGTCTTATTCTAGATTTTGAAAGTAACGCAATTTCTGATTGGTTAAACCGACTGGTTAAGCCAAATACAAACAGCGTTACATTTAGATAAGAACATTCTTGAGAATAAAACAAGGAATATAATTAAGGATGGTTGATGAATACGGTCTCTAGTGTATTTCAAACGTTGAATATAAATGAGCCATGCTTTGGCTTGATGCCTCTTCGTAATGCATGATACCAAGCAAGTCATCACATAATTATGGATCCATAAAATCCATTTTGTGTAACAACCCACTGAATCAAGAGGTACACTGGCCCTGTGACATGCAGAAAAATGACCAAAAGCAAAAGGTTTCGGCCCTGGTCCACAGGCTAACTTGGGTCGATACTTTCTGCAGGTGTATTACGCCCCCTTTTCACAGATCATTGCTCGAATAATTACGTCAACTCATACTGTGAACAAACTAATGTATCTGTTACAACTTTTAGCAGTGAACAAAAAGAAAGATTCATCTTGTTCCAACCCGAACTTTCACCCCGTTCTTTCTGACACGATTCTGACTTTTTTCCGTGTTTTTGTAAAGTTTATGACCATACTAGACGCCGCAATCAGTGCATAGTTCTTGGGGGTCTTGTGAGACAGCCAACATATTTTTGATATACTCGTTTATCGTCATAGAATTCTGGTTCCGTATTCACCAACCATACTTATGAACATTCTTAGTCTTATTCTCAAGAATTTTCCCAATTTGACAGTAATAAAACTTCTGATTGGATAAACCAAATGGTTTAGCCAATCGGAAGTTCTGTTCCTTCAAAAAACTGAAATGAGACCAAGAAAAGGTGGTGAATACGGACCCTGCTCCTGAAACGGTGTGTTAGTCCATGGAAAATACTTTGAATTGAGGTATTTAACCCTTTACCACACAATTCCGGGTTTTAACGACCCTGAGGAAAAAGACTTTAGAAAACATTGTGGGAATAGGAGAAAATGCTGGTAACCAGCATTTTCTCCTTTTCCCAAAATGTTTTCTGTCCTATCAAAGACAAATCTCATCATCTGAACAATATTTAATTTGTCGTCTGCAAATGGTTTCAATTCGGACCAGTCTAAAATTTTGTCGTTTGGTAAAGAGTTAAGGAAGTGAAAAGGGAAAGGATAGAAATGTGAAGGATGGGAAAATCAGGCTAAATAGAATTGCATAAAGCTATCATTTCTCATTATGACAGGGGCATGCTTTGGAGCGAACAAATTGGCAGAGGACTGGTTATGCCAAAAGACAATCAGTGGAAAAAAACTCCAATGTTTTGTAGTAAATTATGGAATCCTATTCCCTCCTATTACCCAGCTTAATTTGCTTTTGCAGACAGTGTAGATCAAGATCAGACTGCACAGAACGTGCAGTCTGATCTTTGATCTGCACTTACCGCTGCTCTGTTATGAATTTTGGCAAAAATAACACTGAAGTAGCCCATTTCGATAATTCGACGCATTCGGGATTAAAGTTAAGCAAATAATTATCGCATTGGCTACTAGTCTGGATTACCTGCCCCTACCACTACTCTTGAAGTACGGAGGGGTAAAAGACTAATTGGCTACGTCCTAGAAAACGTTCATACGTATATGCCAATGGCATGTGATTTGTTGCAAAATCATGACGGACCACTTTCAAATATCATTTCAGTGTTGAAAACATTTGACGTAGAATAGAAACAAGAAATATTTCAAAAAATAGACCGCGTAATGGGCAGTGGCCCTTAAAATAAACATATCGACATTTTTCACCAATTACGAATTTCTGTTTATTCATTTGTTATCAGAACCAAAAAGTAGGTCAAAAACCAGCGCATTCAGCTACCCCGAAAAAAAAAACATCTCTTGCACGAGAAGGCTTTCATTGCATAAGAGTACGTTCTTCTTAACCTATATATCAAGATACATTTTTGGCCACTAAAAAAAAATAATGATCCCATGATCTGCGACACTAGTCATATGCTGCATATGTTACGAAGAATTTGATTGGTCCACGGCAAAAACCAATATGCCAGGTTTGTTTTGGGTCTTTTTTTTCTGTGCAGAAAAAAACATGCGTTTGATAGTTCACTAATTCAACTGTTGTAGAACGCAACACTTCTGTAACATAGAGTGGACCACTCTAATGCATTATTTGGACTGAACAATGATAATTCCACGGGTTCAGAGAAGTGGGACAAGCATTGTGCACTGTCATTCACCTGAATTCCGAGAAAACCTCTGATGAGCGACGCCGTCATCATGGAGTAGTTTCGAAAATGTCAAACAATTATATGGGTCATGCTCTGTGAAAAAGAGGTTTAATGCGAGGCTTTGCGAAACGTATCGATTCAGGTCAGCCTGCGCAGTCCGCACAGGCTGACATGGGTCGAAGCCTTTGGCTTTTGGTCAATTTTCTACATGTACAGTCATCACTCCATCTCAGGTTTCTTTCGGACAAAATGTATTTTATGGACCTATAATCATGTGATGGCTTGCTTGGTATCATACATCACAGGGATATATCAAACCTCCTATTGTCAGAGCATGGCTCATTAGTTTTTTTTCACTGGAAGTCAAGTTAGTATGAAACTGTTTACGCGTCTGTCACGTACGATAACAATGCCAGGTAGAAATGATAGAATATTAGTTTACCTTTAATTAACTCTTTCACTACTGATGACGACTTGACTACCTTTTGCGGACAGCGTAGATCAAGATCAGACTGCACAGAACGTGCAGTCTGATCTTGATCTATGCTGTCCGCTACTCTAGTTTTAAACTATGATGAATGTCGTTTTCAATGGCAGTGGAAATCTATTTTTAGAGCTCGGAAAAAACATGTAATTTCTGGAGTTAGTAGTGAAAGAGTTAAAGATACCACGTAAGTTATATTTTTCTTTTTTTTTTGGGGGGGGGGGGGCAGTGTTGATCAAGATGAGACAGTATGGAACATGTATTTTAATCTTGCGTCTAAATTTTCTGTGATTTCATAGAATACCTTTAAACAGTTAAGGTATTTGAGTCTGTTTTTTTTTTAATCACGAAAAAAATTACTTAAAGCTTTTAACATTAATAGGAATTAAGATTAACGCTGAAGACCCAAACACTGGATAAACACGTCACGGCCATGGTCAATTTGAGCAGTACTTGTGGATGGTGTAGATCGGACAGCACAAGAGTTTAACGCTCATTCTGATCTCGAATTTGCCTGTCAATGATATTTTAGAATTTCGTTTCAGATACTCAGACCATTGCAGTTTTGAAACCGTGGAATAATGGGCTTTCATTTTTCACTGAAAAATGTGCAGTTCATTTCTTTGGCACTAGAAGAATTTAAAAAATTTTCCTGAACTCTTTTCGGTCAAAAAATTTAGACTTGTCAATACTGCAAGTATTTAAAGACGACAAATAAAATGCTGGAATTTGTCTTTGAAAGGGGAAGAACACGTGTGGCGAAAATAATATAAAAAGAAATTGCTGATTTCCAGCAATGCCCCCTTATCCAACAATGTTCTCCAACGCCATCATCCTCGGTAGGAAAACACGGAATCGTTCTATAAAGGGTGAATCCTTTCTTCAGCGCGCTGGGCAAAAACAGTGGCTTTAGCAGACGGCATGGATCAAGATCAGACTGCACGAAACGTGCAGTCTGATCGTTGATCTATGCCGTCCGCTATGTTAGTCATGCCTATATTTAGATAAAAATCTTTGCGAATTTCACTGGATTGTATTTTCAGCCGGCAAAAAGGGTTGAGTTTATATATTTGGTGCTGAGAGAGTTTACTCTTTACAGAATGACATCCCCGGCCGGGTGACTCAGTGGTTTGCGAATCTGACTCGTGATCGGGTGGTTGCAGGTTCGATACACGGTTGAGGCAAAGTTTCTTTCTGGCAATTTTTCGCCTCTCACCGCAGATGTATATGAGAAAAGAAGTCAGTGGCTTGGAGAGAAAGTTATGTCACTACTGGTGTGAGAATAAAACACATGCGTACGTGAACTGACCGCCGTGATATGACCTAAGCTGTTAAAACTGCGTTAAACTCCAATACAACCAAATTTAAGAAGACAAATTTTAGACTTGTCTAAATTGAAAACTTCTGCAGACGACAAATTAATTATGGCTGAAATGATGGAATATTTCTTTGATGGGTTCGAAAACATTGAGTTAAAAGAAGAAAATGCTGGTTACCAGCACTTTCTCTTTTCCCGTAATGTTTCAAAAGCATTCTTTGTCTTGGCCGTTAAAACTCGGCATTGTGTGGTGGGGAGTTATAAGTGTTTGAAGTGCTACGGCAGAAAATTATTATTACCAGTATTTTCTCCTGTTCCCACAATGTTTCCAAAAGCTTTATTTATCACGGTTGTGAAAACTCGGCAGTATGTGGTAGAGAGTTAAAAATGTTCAAAGTGCTGCAGTACAAGTCTTCTGAAAACACTATGGGAAAAGGAGAAATTGCTCGTAACGAGCAATTTCTCCTTTTCCCACAGTGTTTTCTACCCTTTTTGAGACCTTTCTGCCATCTTCATCAAATTTAAAATTGTCGTCTGCAAACTCTTTCGATTCGGACCAGTCTAAAAATTTATCGTTTGGGAAAGGGTTAAGGGTTCTAAACTTGTTGTCTGTTGTGTGCCAAGTAGGTCGGATAGCTAACATTCGTTTTCTATCCATCACACATACCTTGTGTTTTTGGGGGAAGAGGTTGTTTGTATTTCAGCGTCAACAACAATATTTCGTTAAAGAACGATCCCTTAAAAAAAAAAAGTAGACACATACAAATGAGCCATGCTCTGTGAAAAGAGGGTTTCCATGCATCTGCACAAAAGTATCAACTCAGGTCAGCCTGCGCAGTGCGCGCAGGCTGACCTGAGTCGAAACTTTTTGCTATTGGTCAATTTTCTACATGGCAAAGGACCAGTCTACCTCATGATTCATTTGGTTGTTAGACAAAATGGATTTTATGGATCCATGATAATACGACGAATTGTATAAAGCATCAAGGAGATGCATTAAACTCCTTTTTGTCATAGCACTGCTCAAGTATTTTGAGCCCCCTGCCGATCCAAGAGGTTATTTTAGAATTTTGAGGGCAACATAATGCAGGGAACAGCTCGAATAGCTCAGGTGGCAGAGAATAAAACTTGTGAAAGACAAATCGCGGCCACATGACAGTGTGGGCTCGATTTCCACGACTCTCTACCTAAAATTACTATTAGTCTTATGGATAGGACGTTAAACCTATGTCCCGCGTGACGGTGCTAGATACCAAGCACTTTAAAAAAAATAGACATAATTTAGGATGGAATTCGTCCTGTATGCTGTACTTCCCACTGTAACGCAATTACTCGTAACAACCTTCTGGGGGCGTCGCCGTATGGGCAACGAGTGCCGATAACAAATAAACGAAAACCAGTCAAAAATAATGTAAGATCATCGCAAATTTTAATGTGGTGATTGCTTAAATAAATGGCCTCAGACATCAATGTACAGGGAAAAGACCTGTGAAAAAACACGGTCACGATGTCATTATGGATGTTGTCGATGCTCTCAGACATAAATGAACGGGGACAAGACCTGCGAAAAAAAAAACACGGTCGCGACGTCATGAATGATGTTGTCAATGGTCCATTTTCTCGCAGAAAGAATGTTGTGGTTGCTAACATAAATCATCATAAAGCCAAAACTGGTGTAACCGGGGCTCACATGAATAGTCTCGCCAAAACCAACGTTGCGGGTACTCATAGGTGTGTTGTCTTATCGCCAAAACAAATAAGCCATGATCTGTTAAGAAAGGGGACTTAATGCATCTGCAAAAAGTTTCGACCAAGGTCAGTCTGCGCGGACAGCGCAGACTGACCTTGGTCGAAATTTTTTCATATTGGTAAATTTTCTGTATGTCAAAGAACTATTGTACCTCATAGCTCAGTCGGTTTCTGGACAAAAATAGATCTATATTACATAACGAATTACTCGATATAATGCATTAAGAAGATGCATTCAACCCCCTTTTTCCTGGAGCGCCACTCTAATGTTGTGAGGACTCGTGTGACTTGACGCATTGAGCCTGTCCATATGAGTATATTACAGAGTGTGTTATAGTGAAGAACTAATGACTTCGATATGAGAAAGCAACCAATGATGCTGGTCGTACTCATCAACCATTCTAAATTCCATTCCAAGTTTGTTTACTAGAGCTTTTTTCTAAATTTCAAAGTAACGCTATTTCTGATCGGCTTAAACATCTGGATCCGTATTCACCAACCATTTTTAAGAACGTTCCTGGGGTTTATTCTCTAGAATTTTCTAAAAATGTAAAAGTAACACAACTTTTGATTGGCTAAACCATTTGGTTTAGCCAATCAGAATTTGTGCTACTGTTGCATTTAGGAAAATCTTGTAAGATAAATAATGTTCTTGAGAATGATTTATAAATACCCTGGCCCTGGTTTTTATTCGTTTCCAACGGTGTTTGTAAAAGCTTCTATTTCCCAGAATCGTTAAAACTCAGGATTGTTTGGGAAAGGGTGAATGCTTATAGGGAAATACCGAGATTCCAGAGCGAAATACATATGATCCACGCTCTGGCAAAAGGAGGCTTAATGCATCTCCGTAATGCATTATACCAAGCAAGTCATCAAATAATTGCAGACCCTTAAATTACATTTTGTCTAACAATTGACTGAATCTGGGGGAAGAGTAGTCCGTGGAGAAGCAGAAAATTTACAAATGGCAAAAAGCTTCGACCCATGTCAGCCTGCGTGGACTGCACAGGCTGACATGGATCGATACTTTTTTCCCAGATGCATTAAGCCCCCTTTTCCATGAGTATGGTTCATATGATATGGTATGTATTTTCATACTCTCGTTTTCCAATGGTTTTCGAAAGCCTCTTATCTGTATAAAAGAACAGCAAAAATTACCGCACAATACTTAGCATCAATTTGTACTGACAGAAATGTTCATCGTTTGACTTTGATGGGAAAATATTAAAAGGATTCTCACGCCTTGGGCAACTCTTAAATTCCTTATATACAAAAGAATATGTGTCATGCTCTGTGAAAAGGAGGCTTAGTCAATCTGCAAAAAGTATCGACCCATGTCAGCCTGCGCGGACTGCGCAGGCTGACATGGATCGAAACTTTTTGCTATTGGTCAATTTTCTGCTTGTTAAAGGACCGGTATGCTCCATCATTCAATTGGTTGTTAGACAAAATGGATTTTATGGATCCATGATTATGTAATGTCTTGCTTGGTACAATGCATTACGGATGTGATTTAAGCCCCATTTTGCCAGCGCACGACTTAATTAAATGACATCGTCAAAAGAAAAAAAGAAAACGATACGTTTGTCATGTTGACTCGATACTCGGAGGGAAAAAAAAGAGTTGAAACAAAGTAGGATATAACGCAATTCAAAAATTTAGCAAAAGAGTTGATAGATATCCCTCCTCGAGGCTTGGGATCAGTAGATAGATATAGGGGTCCGTGGTCATCTACATTTCTAAATTGCATTCCTAGTCTAAATCCAGATTTAGAAAGTAACGCATATTCTGATTGGCTAAACCATGTGGTTCAGCCAATCAGAAATTGTGTTACTTTGAAACATGCCAGAATATATAGCAATGCAAGAATTTGGCAAAAGACTTGATATCTCTCCTCAGGGCTTGGATTAGTAGATAGATATAGGGGTCCGTGGTCACCGACATTTCTAAATTGCATTCCTAGTCTCATTCCAGATTTAGAAAGTAACGCATATTCTGATTGGCTAAACCATCTGGTTTAGCCAATCAGAAATTGTGTCACTTTGAAACATGTCAGAATATAATAGCAATGCAAGAATTTGGCAAAAGACTTGATATCTCTCCTCAGGGCTTGGGATTAGTATATAGATATAGGGGTCCGTGGTCACCGACATTTCTAAATTGCACTCCTAGTCTAATTTCAGATTTAGAAAATAACGCATATTCTGACTGGCTTTAACCATCTGATTTAGCCAATCAGAAATTGTGTTACTTTGAAACATGCCAGAATATATAGCAATGCAAGAATTTGGCACAAGACTTGATATCTGTCCTCAGGGCTTGGGATAAGTAGATAGATATAGGGGTCCGTGGTAACCGACTTTTCTAAATTGCACTCCTAGTCTAATTCCAGATTTAGAAAGTAACGCAAATTCTGATTGGCTAAACCATCTGGTTTAGCCAATCAGAATTGTGTTACTTTGAAACATACCAAAATAAATAGCAACGCAAGAATTTGGCAAAAGAGTTGATGCCTCTCCGCAGGGCTTGGATTAGTATATAGATATAGGGGTCCGTGGTCATCGACATTTCTAAATTGCAGTCCTAGTCTAATTTCGGATTTAGAAAATAACGCGAATTCTGAATGGCTAAACCAGATGGTTTAGCCAATCGGAAATTGTGTTACTTTGAAACATGCCAAAATATATAGTAATGCAAGAATTTGGCAAAAGAGTTGATATCTCTCCGCAGGGCTTGGGATTAGTAGATAGATATAGGGGTCCGTGGTCACCGACATTTCTAAATTGCACTCCTAGTCTAATTTCAGATTTAGAAAATAACGCATATTCTGACTGGCTTAACCATCTGATTTAGCCAATCAGAAATTGTGTTACTTTGAAACATGCCAGAATATATAGCAATGCAAGAATTTGGCACAAGACTTGATATCTGTCCTCAGGGCTTGGGATAAGTAGATAGATATAGGGGTCCGTGGTAACCGACTTTTCTAAATTGCAGTCCTAGTCTAATTTCGGATTTAGAAAATAACGCGAATTCTGAATGGCTAAACCAGATGGTTTAGCCAATCGGAAATTGTGTTACTTTGAAACATGCCAAAATATATAGTAATGCAAGAATTTGGCAAAAGAGTTGATATCTCTCCGCAGGGCTTGGGATTAGTAGATAGATATAGGGGTCCGTGGTCACCGACATTTCTAAATTGCAGTCCTAGTCTAATTTCGGATTTAGAAAATAACGCGAATTCTGAATGGCTAAACCAGATGGTTTAGCCAATCGGAAATTGTGTTACTTTGAAACATGCCAAAATATATAGTAATGCAAGAATTTGGCAAAAGAGTTGATATCTCTCCGCAGGGCTTGGGATTAGTAGATAGATATAGGGGTCCGTGGTCACCGACATTTCTAAATTGCACTCCTAGTCTAATTTCAGATTTAGAAAATGACGCAAATTCTCATTGGCTAAACCAGATGGTTTAGCCAATCGGAAATTGTGTTACTTTGACACATACCAGAATATAAAACAATTCAAGAATCTGGCAAAAGACTTTATATCTATCCTTAAAGCTTGGGATTAGTAGATAGATAGAAGTCCGTCTTCAACAACCAGTCCAAAATTGTATTCCTAGATTAACCAGTTGTGTAACTTTGAAACATACCAGAATTTAAAGTAATTTAACCCTTTACCACACAATCCCGAGTTTTAACGACCCTGAAAAAAAGTCTTTTGAAAACATTGTGGGAAAGGGAGAAAATGCTGGTAACCAGCATTTTCTCCATTTCCCACAATGTTTTCTACCCACCACAGAACAATTTCAATTTTTGAGTCACATTTATTTTGTCGTCTGCAAATGCTTTGAATTTGGACTAGTCTAAAATTTTGTCGTTTGGTAAAAAGTTAAAAGGATTGTTTGATAAAAGTTTCAAAGCTTACAACCATGAGATTTGTTTCTGACAGGGTATGAAACATTGGGATAAAAGGAGAAAATACTGGTAACCAGCATGTTCTCCTTTTTTTCAACAATATTTTAAAACAAGGCTTCTTCTTCTTCAGGGTAGTTAAAACTCGAGAATGTATGGAAAAGGGGTTTTATTAATGGGAAGAGAATCAATTCTGTAACATTACCATAGTTCTAAACAGAGCGGAGTAAAAAATAAACGCCATCTAGTAATTAAAGAGGCTAAAAATAACTCCTTTCTTTAAGAGCCAATGATGATAAATACATAGGCATTCTCACAGCTACGCCATGTTTACAGCAAGAGCTGATCAAAAGGAAGCTATATGGTCCATTTGAATTTCTCTGATAATATTTGTTGAATTTTACATAAACAGCCACGGTTTCGTGAAACTGAAAGATAAGCGTTTTCGAAGATCACACGTTACGGTTTGTCAGGCGTGTAGTTAGGGGCCTGGATGTGCCAGTAACCTTCCGGTGTGTTCATTCATAATCGCCGGTACGCGTGCATGTTTTTTTCGGGTAACAGCAGCGCTTTCTCATCACAATCTCTCATTTTATGGCCTGAAATAATAACCCCCTGGTTGTGAGCATCATCCTAGCCTGGGTCAGATCTGTGGGAAAATTGTTTGTTTCGTAATTTTTAACAAAAAGTATCGTTAGAATATATAAGCCGTGCTCTGTGAGAAGAAGGTTAAATACATCTGCAAAAAGTGTCAACACAGGTCAGCCTGCACAGTCCGCGCAGGCTGGCCTGGCTCGAAACTTTTTCTAGTGATTAATTTTCTGCATTTCCAAGGATAATTCTACCTCATGATTTGGTCGGTTTGGTAGGCAAAGTGGATTTTGAGAATTCATTATTATTTGAAGGTTGCTTGATATAATGGTAAGATTTTGGGGTATTTTTCGATAACATCAAATGTATTAATTATTCCACCTTTTCTTTGAGTGTCTTAAATTTTCGAGCCCGAACCCGGTAACCAAACGGTTAACTGTTACAGGGCTAGAAACCCAGGCGTCGTTAGATCGAATCAAGATGTTGCACACACTTTTTCATCGATTGATGGTAAAAGTTATGAAAGGATTAATTTCTCTCGTACAGCAGAACATTCGGAGATGTTTATGTGGAAAAGCAGCCACTAGCTTCTTGTGCGAAGTACTAGTAAATGAAATTTCAGGAACACGAGGATAGGTACACAATATTACACAGTGATATTACTGGAACAATGTTGAAAACGGTGTACAGTATACCATTTATCACATGACAAAATGTGAGTCTCTTCCAAGTTAAAAGCACTTGCATAATTACAAATGAAATGTGGCTAAAATAATGAAATTTGCCCTAGAACACTAAAAAACATTATGGGAAAAGGAGAAAATGCTGGTTACCAGCATTTTCTCCTTTTCCCAGAATATTTTTACCAGCCTTTTTCCTCAGGGTTGCTGAAACACGGTTTTGTTGAGTAAAAAGTTAAAAACAAAAACAAATTTTCAAATTACTGATGTTTACTACACTACAAGTATTATCTAACTACGCAAAACACGCTCAACATGCGTCAAGTATGTGTAGGAAGGTTTCGTAAATCGCATCAATATAATTCTGTCGAAAGGTAAACAAAAAAACAAGATAAAAACTGTAAATTATGACAACAGCACATGCTTCCCCCAACAGATAACACCTACGTTATACAATACGTGCAGAACTACAAGAAATAAGAATACTAACCGACTTCAGTTACTTGTATGAGTGGTGTTATGCAATTTTCGGTGTTGCATCATTCTATATTAAAGGAGTATAGAGCTAAATTTTGACTTTTTGTATGGGATGGGGGTATGGTTGATATTTTTTAAGGAGAAAGTATAAAAAGGTGACAGTTTACTCTTTGATGGGAAAAGAAAAACAAAACAAAATACTTCAAAAAAAAAAAATAGTCAGCGACTCTGACTGAGCTATGTGGGCATCTGTTACTCGGTCTGTGTTCAAAACTTATTTATCCTTATTTTACAAAATGGCGACTATTCTGTTAGTAACGGAGTAGGAAACTTACAGAAAAAAAAAATACAACAAAAAAAAAATCGGTAATTCCTGACGCATTTCTATGTACATTTTAGTGTAAAAGCCATCTTTGCACTTGAATGAAAATTACCGGACTTAATTAAGATTTTCTAAAAAAAAAATAAATATTGGAAACGAGATTTTGTTGGATGCCACTTTAAGCATCGACTCGGATCAGTTAATACTGTACCAAGCAAGTTATCATATAATCATTGATCCATACAGTCCATTTTTTTGATAACAACCTACTGAATTATGATTAAGACTGTTCCCTAGACATGCAGAAAATTGATGAAAAGCAAAAAGTTTCGACCCAGGTCAGCCTGCGAGGACTGCGCAGGCTGACCTGAATCGATACTTTTTGCAGATGAATTAAACCCCTGAGCATGACTCTAATTTAGACGAGAACGAGTGGTCAAGATTTTCTCTGCGTGGTGTTTAACATCATTTTCAACAGTATTTCAATAAAATAAAAAAAAAAAACCGCGTCGGTCGGTGCATCTGTCTTTGCATTCCTGGACTTTTTTTCACGGGTACTTCGTACAACATTCCTCTCTAACCAATGACTTCGTTCAGCGCTGAGAGTAAAGAATTCTGCCGCAAAGACTATCTGCAATCCTCGGAAACAATTTGGACGAGCAAGGAATCGAACCATCGACCCCAGGGTTTTTTAAGCCCCGACTAAGCTGCCGGGCTCAGTATAAGGGCGGGGGAGCGTTCACTGCCCGATAATTTGTAACAAAAGATATCTTTAAAGATGCATTCTTACAGCCAGAGACATAAACCGCTGTTGAAACTTAATAGACAATAGAATGGTTCGGAATTAGTCAGCTGTGTAAACATAGATAATTTACCGATAAATATGATGTAAAAGATAAATACGTATATCGGAAATCTTCGATTTAAAACCAGAAACATCACAACAGTGATTTCTTTAGTGGCCTCCAGAAATTTTAAATGCATTTTCTATCCGTCGTAATCTATGCAACCTTGCAACTGTCAGGGGCAACATTTGGCATGAAGTTACAGGAGGGATTATAGTTTGATAAAATAAAGATGAAATAGGTTAAAAACTGACTGAAAATAAGTGTAGATGTTTCTTTATATAAAGGTAGACCGCGTAAGAGATCCGGATTACGAAAATTAAAACTCTTTTATAGTTCAGTATGAAGAGAAACGCTTGTATATTGGAGACCTAAATATGCCTGCAAATAGGCTTGCAGGAGCCCGCTGAATAAACATGTATCATATTTGACCAATCACAAATCGCTATTTATTGATACGAAAGATCAGAACCAAGAGGTAGGTCAAAAACAAGCACATGCAGCTACGCGGATAATACGGGAGTTCAAACAGCCTTAAAAATTCGATATATAGGTTTTCTCACTAGATCTACTGTTTGAAAGTTTGAATTTTAGATATTCAGCAGTTTAACCCTTTACCATACAATTCCAAGTTTTAACGACCACGAGAAAGAAGGCTTTTGGAAAAGATTGTGGGAAAAGGAGAAAATGCTGGTAACCAGCATTTTCTCCTTTTTCTCACAATCTTTTCTGTCCTTTCAAAGATAAATTATATCATTTGAGACGCATTTAGTTTGTCTTCTGCAAATGCCTTCTATTTGGACAAGCCTATTTCTTTTTATATTTCAGGTTAACCCTTTCCCAAACAACAAATTTTGGACTGGTCCAAATTGAAAGAGTTTGCAGACGACAACTTTAAATTTGATGAAAATGGCAGAAAGTTATCAAAGAGGATAGAAAACACTGTGGGAAAAGGAGAAATTGCTCGTTACGAGCAATTTCTCCTTTTCCCACAGTGTTTTCTAAAGACTTGTACTGCAGACACGTGAAAACCATGGCTTGTTTGGGAAAGGGTTAAAGCTTAATGCGTTTTCTTGTTCGATTATCTTGTCCAGACAATCACCAGACAAGACTGTTACAACTAATACCGACGTAGAATAAATTTGGTTTTAACCCCTAGCCAGGTAAATAAGTGAAATGAAACTATAGTAAAGACCAAACGTTTTGCTATTTCAAAGGTATTTTGGGGGGGTAAAGATATCTCCTTATCGGACAGTGTTGATGCAAGATCAGACTGCACGTTCTGTGCAGTCTGATCTTGATCTATGCTGTCTGCAAAAGGTCCTTGAGCCGCGCTTAGCAACCTGCGGGTTACCGAATGTTCGAAAACTATAGTGTTGAAGATCATAACCTTTATGTCAAGAAAGTATCAAGTGTTGGGAAGACATCGTGGCAAAGATGTGGAGAACTCGTTCAAAATGAGTATATTATCCATTTGCCTCGATGTTTTTAAAATCCATCAATTTTAGATATATAAAAGAACGTCTAAATGTGTTTAACACTTTACTACACAATCCAGAGTTTTAACGACCCTTAAGAAGAAGGTTTTTGAAAACATTGTGGGAAAAGAAGAAAATGCCGGTAACCAGCATTTTCTCCCTTTTCCGCACAAAGTTAATTATATCAAAGACCTTGATGTGAGCCTTTTTAGATTTGTCGTCTGCAAATGCTTTCAATTTGGGCAAGTCTAACATTTTGTCGTTTAGAAAAGAGGTAAGTGTTAACCCTTAAGCTGCTAATCGCGAATCACTGACCTTTTGCGGACAGTGTAGATCAAGATCAGACTGCACAGAACGTGCAGCCTGATCTTTGATCTACACTGTCCGATGCGGTATTTTCTTTCCTGTGAAATCAACTTTGAAACCGCAATGTTTGGACTTTTAGTATTGAGTAGAAATTTGCGTTTCATTTATTCAGCAGCTTAAGTGTTAATGGAGAAAAATGTTTCAACCCTGAGCCTGTTAAATAAGTGAAATGAAACTTTTTAAACCCACTGTACCAACCCGCATTTTACTAATTCAAATGTACGGGGGGGTTACATGTATCTTCTTATCGGACAGTGTAGATCCAAGATCAGACTGCACGTTCTGTGCAGTCTGATCTTAATCTACACTGTCCGCAAAAGGTCCTTGAGTCGCGCTTAGCAGCCTAAGAGTTTACCGGGGAAACTCTATCAGCCAATGATTGCCAACCTACATGATAAGCCCTTTTTCTTTTCTAATTTGAAACCCATTTCAGACGCATTTCCGAGATTTAGATCCATTACCCTGGGGAGCTATCAGTGGGAGCCGTTGTTCAAAACATTTACCCATTAACTCTTTTCCAAACGATAAAATTTTCAACTCGACCAAATTGAAAGCATTGGCAGACGACAAATTAAAATTTAGCTCAAATGATGGTTTCTGTACTTGATATAGTAGAAAAGATTGCGGGAAATAGGAGAAAATGCTAGTTGCCAGCATTTTCTCCTTTTCCCACAATGTTTTCTATAACCTTCACTTTCAGGGTCGTTAAAACGCGAGATTGTGTAGGAAAGAATCAAAATCCTATAACTCTTTACCACACCGTCCCGAGCTTTTACGACCCGGAAAACTTTGAGGGAAAAGCGGAAAAAGCTGGCTACCGGCATTTTCTCTTTTCTCACAATGTTTTCTACTTTATCAAACACAGACATTATCAGCGGAGCTACATTTAATTTGTCGTCTGCAAATGCTTTCAATTTGGACCAATCAAAAATTTTGTCGTTTGGTAAAGAGATAATCGAATGAAATCGCAATCGAAAGTTAGGAAGTCAGTAGTAAAGATCTAAAAGTAGATCTATTGCGCAATATCAATGATTCCTTGGCAAGAAGACCATTCAACTTGTAGAATAAATGTGTATGTAAAATTATGCTGCTCTATCTATGCAGTCCGATCTCGATCTACAGACGCATTTCCATCTCTGAATTGCGTGCACCCTGGAGTGTTATGAACGGCACATGTTGTTAAAAAAAACATTAACCCATTAAAATGCTTTCCTGAATGAAATCGACATTAAATTACTGTCGGCAGAATAGATCTACTTATCGAAAGTGCAAAGATTTCAAAGTTCATTATATGTTAGGCAAAATGCCATATTAATTGTTTAAATGAAATTAGCAGTCCTCTCCAACAGACAAACAAGAGCACTGCGTGCGAGTGCCAACCCTCGGCTGCAGTTGCTTGACTTTAAGCGAAAATGGTAAGTCGAAAAAGGGGCTTAACTGTTTAAGAATACTTCGATGGTTATCTGCCTTTGTTGTATGGGTTTCCCTTTTGATAGTTAACCTTTAGGCTGCTCAGCGCGACTCACTGACCTTTTACGGACAGTGTAGATCCAAGATAAGACTGCACAAAACGTGCAGTCTGATCTTGGATCTACACTGTCCGATACATCCTCGTTGACACAGTTCCGATGTATTCCGTAAACTACATTTATCGCCCCTGGGTTATCTCGCGTATGTTTTCTCGTTCTCATGAATTATTCATGAGGCATTTTGATTGGTAATCTCAGTTTTTCAGTGAGAAAATTTAATCTATTTTTATCAACCATATGCCATCATTTCTATTTTTACCTCGTCTACAACCAATCAAATCGATAAATGTAGTTTATGGAATACATCGGAACTGGCTCAACGAGGATGACGTCACACCTGCTACATACCCCTATGGACTGCAACAGCACGCTGTATTTCTAAATATTTGCCTTTGTATACAAGGATTTGTAATGTCTGCCCTGGATTGTCGTAAGGCAAATGCCACAGAAAGAAGGCCCTCCGGCGGCCGCCATATTCTTTGATAGTGATGTGGGTTTTACCCGGTTTATTCATAACAACGGAAGAAATGTGATTATCCTCCACTACAAGAGAGTATTATTATGTCATCGACAATTCGATTAACTATTGGGTGTACTTCACAATCTTATGAATATTCATAGAAACGACGGTTTTGCAATTGAATGTCCCAGGGGTGATGAATGGTAATACTTCACACCTGGGTTAACGAGGGTGTGTCCGATAAGGAGATGTCTTTTCCCAAAATTACCTTTGAAATAACAAAAAATGGGTTTTTACTATCGGCTTGAAAATTTCATTTCACTTATTCAGCAGGATGAGGTTAATAACTAGTCTGAGATGGAAGTAAATATCTTCAGTAACAAAAGAGATATTAATTACCCCTTAAGCTGCTAATCGCGACCCACTGACCTTTTGCGGACAGTGTAGATCAAGATCAGACTGCACAGAACGTGCAGTCTGATCTTTGATCTACACTGTCCGATACAGTATTTTCTTTCCGGTGAAACCAACTTTGAAACCGCAATGTTCAGGCTTTTAGTGTTGAGTAGAAATTTGTGTTTCATTTATTCAGCAGCTTAAGTGTTAAAAAATATCAAAGTTTTTGTACGACGTCGCAGACGCAGACGACGTAGAGGACGGCGACAGGGCTACGCAATACCTCGACGTCTTCCTAGAAAACACCCGAGCTAAAGATAAGACAAATCCATACTTCACATGCTAAAATGGCAACCAGCATTTCACCTTTCCCCATAAAGTATTCCACTCTTAAAAGGACAAATTCCATTTTTGAGTCATATCAAATTTGTTATCTGCATATCCTTTCGATATGATTTTGACGAGTCTATAATTTTGTCATACGGTGATAACGTGCTAAAACTTCACCGAAATTCGACTATTCCCCCCCCCCCCCCACACACACACACACCTCCACTCCCCATCAAAGGAACACACAATTTCTGCCATGACACCCGATACTGAACCACTTATCTTTAATGCTAAATAAAAAGAAGACAAGACAATAACAAATGAAGTAGGCTATTAGACCGACCAAAAATCATTCTCTGAAGTTTATGGTACCAGAAACGTGGCAGCAATTATCGTTACTTGACAATCCTTGTTGTAGAGATTAAACTGAACGACAGTTCGTCTTTTGAAATTGAGAGAACAAAGCGAGTTGTGACCTGGATGCCCTCGCTTCTCGAAGGCATTCAACGTCATATGTAGCAAATCAGGGTGGTATTTATCCACCATTCTGAATTCATATCTAGTACCGAAATCCAAGACAAGTCATCTGATTGGCTGAGACAAAACGTCTCAGCCAATCAGATGACTTACCTTGGATTTTAGAATTAGAACAAATATTGGCGATTGAATATACTACAAGGACGTGAAAACAACCGGTAGGACGTGATAAAGCAATAGTAGGGCAAAGATGTCGGTGGCCGAATACAATATGGTTACATGATTTAGTCCAAAATATCGATTAGCCAATAAACAATGAATGCATAAACCTTTCCACTAATTAGGCTGGTAGTGAAAAATGTAAACATATAATGCCTAGAGACAGTGTTCAAGATAGAGATTCTGTGACCTTATGATTGCTCCATCGAATTCGTAAGTACTTATATATCCCATCTTAATGCACTCAGGTCACAATATCTCCTTCTACAATTGTGTCTTGCTCTGTGAAAACGGGCTTTAATGCATCTCCACAGTTCGTGCAGGCTGACTTGGGTCGAAACTTTTTGCTGTGTTAAACTTTCTGCGTGTCCAAGGACCATCGTATCCCATGCTTCTGTCGTTTCTGTCGTTGTTAGACAAAATAGGTTTTACGGATCAATAATTATTTGATGACTTGCTTGGTATAATGCATCACGGAGAAGTATTAAACCGCCGTTGCCTGTTGAGAATAAGTCTCTAGTGCATTTGTCTCAATTATTTTGAATATATGCCCCATTTCTGCAAATCTATGGGACGGCAATCTCCGAATGATTATTGGCAAAACACTGCGAGAAGTAACGGCATCCAACAACAGCAATTTTGAACCATTGCATTGTCACCAAAAATCAAGTTCAGCTGCCATAGCCACGAAATAAACACGTATATGGGAGCAGCTGACGCTGAAAATGACGTGTCTGAACCTTCCTTTAGACATACAGGGATGGGTTATGTAGAATAATGCTTGAAGATACTAAATTACCAGTTAGTACAAGAAAAAGAGTACCCCGTCATATTAATTTGCTATGGTGTGAATAAGCACCCTCGGGTATCGATTAGCAGAATAAACTTGTATAATTGAGCCATACTCTGGCAAAAGCGGGCTTAATACATCTCTGAGATGGATTATACCAAGCAAGTCATCATATAAATATGGATCCATAAAATCCATTTTGAATAACAACTGACTTAAGCATGAGGTAGTATGGCCCTTGGACATGCAGAAAATTCACACATAGCAACAAAAAAAGTTTCCGCCCATGTCAGCCTACGCAGATTGCGCACGCTGACATGGGTCGATACTTTTTGCAGCTGCATTAAGCCCCCTTATCAAAAACCATGGCTCAATTACATGTATATTCGTATTATAAATGCGCCCGCACATAGGCTGACAGGTGCCCGCCGAATAAACATGTGCTCATTTATAACCAATCGCAATTTACCATTTATTCATTGAGTATACAACAGTAGGACAAAATCCTACGTATTCAGGTAAGCTAAGGATGAATTGAATCAAAACAACATGTTGGAACTTTTTTCTATGATTGGTAATATGCATCGCACGCGCAGTCAAGGATTGTGTTACAGCATCCCGTTGGCATTTCTGTATCCCCCATAACTTTTTTCGCCTTTTATTCATGTTTGAAATTCTGACAGCTTATTAAAACGAAATTAAAACGGGAAAACAAAGTATTGCAACATTTCTGTTGTTTTGTGCCCCGCTGTTATTCACTGTCTTCATTTTAATCGTGCGTAGCACCTAAGGAGGTCCGTAACGCGGAGTGTCTCTCCGAAGCCGGAAATGTAAGATCTGTCCTAAGATGGCGTTTTAGAATACAATTTTACTAAATGAGTCTAGGAAAATGTTAACAAGTGAGCCTTTGGCGAGCTTAATAACAGGTTTTGAGGAGTGTAATAAAAAATCATTACATAACTCCCCTTGTTTTCAATGTGAAACAGCCATTACGAATTTTCTTGTCTCACACACGTTTGAGATAAGAAAACAGTGCCGTATTTGGTCAACACTCTGTAATTATACACCTCATTTCTAAAACATTGCTGACCTAGATTTCTTTGTGAAATTAACGGTCAAAATTGGTAATCATGATAAAGTTGCGAATTTAATCACTTTTAGATTAAAAACAAAACCAATATATGCAAGCTTCTTTGGATCTATTTTTCGTTCGTAACATACCTGTCAAAGAAGTGAAAAGGCTTCTTGTAAATTTCATTACACATTGCACATGTATGCCTATGTTTTAAGACACCAAGGACTATAATTCCTGTTATACAGTTATGTGATAAAAGAATCTGGCATTCGTGGCTTTTGAGGTAAAAAATTATTAAACTCGTCCACAAAAAATAGTATCAAGCTCGCCAAATGCTCTCTTGATAATATTTTTGTGGACTCGTTTAATAAAATTTTATCTCAAAAACCAACTCATGCCACATCCTATATATCTCAAACGCAAACGAATGTCAAATTCTTTTTATCACATAACTGTATCTCAAGAATCATTTGAAAAATCGTTAGATCTCTATGAGAAATCTACATATTAAAGGCCCTATAGCGGCCAAAATAACAATGCAGGTGTTACAATGCATTTGAATTTAAAGTATACCATTAAAAAGCATGCAAAATATTGTGAAGATGGCAATATGTTA
Source organism: Tridacna gigas (assembly GCA_945859785.2). Taxonomy (NCBI): domain Eukaryota; kingdom Metazoa; phylum Mollusca; class Bivalvia; order Cardiida; family Cardiidae; genus Tridacna; species Tridacna gigas. Next base: position 7,455,990 of record OX244029.2, on the reverse strand, counting down.
TTGTGTGATTGCTCCAAGTGTTAGTTACTGGCAGAAAAAAAATTTAATTTTAAAATCAGGCAGACAGAAAACAAAAGTAACACTAACACTTGGAGCGACTTTGCAATAATAAGATTATCATCTTAACAATAGTTTTCATACTTTTAAATGGTATGGTTTAAATTTAAAAGCATTGTAGGACAAGTATTTCATATTTTAAAAACATTCGGTCTAATTATGGATTTGAATGTATAACAACTTCTGATTGGCTAAAACATTTGGTTTAGCCAATCAGAGGGTGTGTTACATTCAATTATAGAATTTTTTTGAAAATAAGACCAAGAATCTTCCTAAGAATGGTTGGTGAATACGGACCCTAGTTGAATTTTTTGTGCATGTTTGTCTTTGCTTCGCACTAACTGTAAAACACATGTCTCCTAATGCATGCCGACAGCTATAGGCCCTGTAGCTGCGAAAAGTACACAATGCAGGTGTTAAAATGCATTCGAATTCAAGATATTATTTAAAATATGCAAATTATTGTGAAAATGATCATCTGTTATTGTACCGTCGGTCCAAGTGTTAGTCGCAGGCAGGGAAATTAAAAAGTTGCCATTTACCTGATTTTAAAATTCGTGTTTCACCCAGCGACCAACACCTGGACCGAGCACACACTAACAGATTGTCATTTTTATAATATTTTCCTTACTTTTAAATGGTACAGTTTATATGTAAATCAACCTGCATTGATTTTATGGCCGCCATATATTGGGCCTTAATGAACGTTCAACATGAATCATCACCATAAAAGAAATGAAAATGAGGCAAAGCATCCCAATTTTCGCGTCATAGGATTCTGTAACGAGGAAGATGGCGGGTATTAGGTACAGGAAATAAACCAAAAGACCTACTTTTTACAGCGAAATTTGAGGGTTTATTCCAAATTCACTTGCTGATTTCACTACACAGAATGACATTTAAGCTTAGCGTTTATCTATTTTTGGCGATTACTCAATAGTATCATGATAACTACGTCATCAATTTATATTAATCAAAAAAAGAAACACCGAATATCAGTAATTAATGAAAACGTTCGTATTTTCTCTATCAGATTTTTTATATTAAAAGTTGACTTATGATAATTAACAATTATTTTGTCCTTCCCGTCTGTCGTTTTTTTTTTTTTTCAAAAAATTACCTTTGGATTTGAGCCATACACTGTGAAAAAGGGGCTTAATGCATTTGCAAAAAGTATCCACCATGTCAGCCTGCGCAGTGTGCGCAGTCTTACCTGGGTCGAAATTTTTGCTAGATCTAGTTGTAAATTTTCTGCATGCATGTCCAATGATCATTCTAGCTCATGATGCAGTCGATTCCTGAACAAAATGGATTTTTGTGGATCCATAATTATGTGATGACTGGCTTGGTGTAATGCGTTTTATGGATCCATAATTATGTGATGACTGGTTTGGTGTAATGCATCGCTGAGATGCATTAAGCTGCCCTTTGCCAGAGCATGGCTCATTTGTTATTCCGCTTTAGTGGTGCCTTTTTAACTTTGGAAAGCATAGATTGTCAGATAGGTTTTAACAAAAAATTGTCATGCGCTTCCAAAACGGGCTTTTACGTGGGAGGAAATTTATGTTGGAAAACCAGCTTACAGCTGATATCTTAGATTCGATTTCATATCGGGAGATAACACTTAAATCCCGCGAAAGAACGCCACGCCAGAGTAATCTTCTTATTTTTACCTTTGCCACAATCTTTTTGCGCCAGCTCTTGGGAATTACCGGTTTCCTTTTAGACAAACTACTTTTCTTCTGTATCTCTCTCAGCGCCAAATGTATATACCATTCAATCAAACAATCAACTTTCTCATGGATTAAAACCGACGCCTCAGTTTGTTATGTGCCTTTAATGGTGCAGCCATGCAAAGTCTTCGTATCTGGCTGTATGGTCTAAACTGTCTCCAGTCATGCTTCCATTCGGCAAACCTCGGGTGATCCGTTGATCACATCCCACGTCTGTATTACAATGGGTGATATTTACCTACACGGTAATTTCTTCGCTAGAAATACGCCACTTTACCGTTCTTAATATTGTAAGGCTCCACTTAAAAAGAAAACACACAAAGTTAAAATATTCTATCGACATCTTTCAAAGTATATTTCCGTTGACAAACAGTTTGTACATTCTATTTTTACGTGGTCTATCAATTCCGTTGGAAGTTTCATTGACAGATTGATAGATATAAATAACTTCAGCGTTGCTGATGATGTTGTCGCTAATCGATATACATGGACGCCGCTATGTTTAAGATTCTGTCACTGACAGCACATGGGAACGCTCTGGATACGGACGAGGTTAGATGTAGTTACGGAATCGGCCGAGTTGTGACGGGTGGGGCTGTATGGTCAAAACTGTCTTCAGTCATACTTTTTTGTTACCATTTGCCGTACCTTGAAAGACAAGTCAGCCCTTAACGAAACAATCCTGTGTTTTACGACCCTGAGACAGAAGGCTCTCGAAAACGTCGTAGGAAAAGGAGAAACTGATGGTAAACAGCATTTCTCCTTTTCCAACATTGTTTTCCGCCATTTTCAATACAAATTCCATCACTTTAACCTTGTTTGATTTGTCCTCTGCAAATACATGTATGTTCAGTATGGACAAGTTTATAATTCAATTGTCTGAGTTGAACTGGCCAAGTTTTCATCCATCGACGGCAAAGAACATTCTTGGTCAAATCTAGACTGAAGACAGTGGTTTAGCCAATCAGAAGTTGCGTTACGATTACTTTCAGTTTAGAAAATTCTTGAGAATAAGATCAAGAATGTTCTTAAGGATGGTTGGCAAATATGGATCCAGGAGTACCTCAGGGAATGATGGTCAAACGTGTTGCGACGATGCAGCCAGACTTGGGCCATTCTAATTCTGAACGATAGGAATGTAGGCACAACTTCCATAATCAAATTCTAAATACCAGTTTAACTCTTTACCAAACGACAAAAATGTAGACTTGTCCAAATTGAAAGCATTAGCAGACGACATTAAATGTGGCTCAAATTGTTGAAGTTGTCTTTGATAGGGGTAGAAAACATTGTGGGAAAAGGAGAAAATGCTGGTTACCAGCATTTTCTTCTTTTCCCACAATGTTTTCCTAAGGCTTCTTTCTCAGGGTAGTTAAAAAGTCGGGATTTTATGGTAGGGTTAAACCTTATCCTGCAAAATAAGTGAAATAAAACTTTCAAGCCGATAGTAAAAACCCAAATTTTGCTATTTAAAAGGTATTTATTTGGGGAAAATATCTCCTTGTCGGACAGTGTAGATCAAGATCAGACTGCACGTTCTGTGCAGTCTGATCTTGATCTACACAGTCCGATAAAGGTCCATGAGTCGCGCTTAGCAGCCTAAGGGTAAATAACACAATGAATGCTGAAGATATGGATATGAGAGCATTTAGAGATTACAGGTAGCGTAGCTCAACATTAGCTTGTACAGGACGCGCCGCCTGAAATTTGATTAACACTGGCTTTTTGTGAGATATTTTAACAAAAATTGCTTCGGAAATGAAACCGTTATCCTACGCCTGACCATCTAAAATTACTAATAGTCTTTCGGATGAGACGTCATACCGAGGTCCCGTGTGACGGTGCTATACACCGAGCACGTTAAAGAAGCAGACGTAACTTCGGATGGGTTTCGTCCTGTATCTTGCACTTTCCCCTGTAACAAAAACTAACAACCTTCAGGGGACGTCGCCCACAACGGCAACCGGTGGCTAGGATAAACAAGTTGGCTTCTTTAAAAAAGAAGCCAGGAGAGGTCAGCATCAATGTTTTCAAATAGTTTATTGCTTTTAATTTCAATATATTTTGGTACATGTGTATGGTTGCCGCTGTGTAGAAAGCAGAAACCTCTTATGCATTACATGACAGACACGTGACCTTCTTCCTACTTTTTCAAGTTCTCTTTTTTAACGAAAATCTTGTGTGTGTGTGTGTGTGTGTGTGTGTGTGGCTTTATTTGTTTAATGAAAAATTACAACTACTGGAAAGTTCATTCGCAATCAAATCAATATAACAAATCTTTTTTGAAATCCGTCATATAAAAACAAAGCACGTTTATTTCCTACTTCAGTTTTTTGATTTCGGTTTATTTACAAAACCATGACGAAACAGACTGTGTATCAGAACAATTTCTCAAAAAAAGCATGGAGTTATGCAGCAATTTCTGTGGCAGTCTGCCTTTTAAACTCACTACTGTTGGAGAGGTCTGATGACCTCTCCAATAAGCGCAATTTTATTCAATCAAACCGTTGTTCTTCAGTAATTGGTGTTGTGATCGAGTACGGAGACTGGACGATTCTAATTCTGGAATTTAAAAAAAAAAGAAGATGAACGCCATTTTCGTCAACAAGTTTTAAATACAGGTTTAACCCTTTCCCAAACGACAAATTTTGGACTAGTCCAAATTGAAAGAGTTTGCAGACGACAATTTTGAATTTGATGAAAATGGCAGACAGGTCTCAAAACGGGTAGAAAACACTGTGGGAAAAGGAGAAATTGCTCGTTACGAGCAAGTTGTCCTTTTCTTACAGCGTTTTCAAAAGACTTGCACTGCAGACACGTGAAAACCAGGGCTTGTTTGGGAAAGGGTTAAGTGACACATTGAATGCAATGCTAAAAATATAATTTTGAGGGCATTTGTAGATTGCATGTGGTGTAAATCAAGATCAGTTTACATAGAAATCTGCAGCCTTATCTTTAGTCTACACCGTTTGATTTATTGTGAGACAGTCTTAATAAAACTAAGATACGCAAAAGGGGCTTTTTTTTTTAAAGTGGCCAAGATAAACTAATTTCAATATTGAATGTTCTACGTATGACCTAATTACGGGCACTAGTATGTTGAAAGCCCCCTTACCCTACAACAAGAAATAGGTCATATAAAGTTGCTGATAGATCTAAAAACCTCCATGGTTATAATTATACATAACCCATGTTCTGTGAAAAGGGGGCTTAACGCATCTTAGCGCAGGCTGACATGGGTCGATACTGTTTGCTATCTGTAAATTTTCTGCTTGGTAAAGGACAAGTCTACCTCATGATACAGTCGGTTGTTAAAAAACGTGGCTATTATAGATCCACAATGCTGTGATGGCTCGATTGGTACAATGCATCTCGGGGCTGCATTTAGCCCCCTTTCGCCAGAGCACGGCTCACATTAAAAATATGTTTCTACCCATGTCTTCGGACAAAATGGCGACGCTTGATAATGCCAGTATCGCAGACACCAACGAGGATTAAATGAAATGGTCGCTGGCAGAAAATTAATCAGAATTACTCCTGGCCCTTCTAACACTATTTAACTATACGTTCTGAATCAAAATTATCAAAAAACGTTATATCTAAAGACGTTTTAGGCGAAATAAATGGAAAAAAAATATCGGACAGTGGAGATCCAAGATCAGACTGCACGTTCTGTGCAGTCTGATCTTGATCTACACTGTCCGCAAAGACCCAAAAGGATGCTGATTAAAATGCGAAGGGTAGATATCTAATGGTAAATTAGTACCTTTTGATCTAAGTCATTAACCCCCTTCTATTCAGTTATGAGGCGGCGCTTACTCTTTACCGAACTACACAATAATGGACTTGTCCAAATTGAGAGCATTCGCAGACGACAACTCACTTGGGGCTTAAATGATAGAATTTGTCTTTGAAAGGGTAGAGAACATTGTTGGAAAAGGAGAAAATGCTGGTTACCAGCATTTTCCCTTTTTCCAATCATGTTTTCGTAGAGGCGTTTTCCTCAGGTTTGTTATAACACGGGATTGTCCGGAAAAGGGTCAAACCCTTTCTGGTTTCTCAGACCGAAATTTTCCACTAACACGTTATTGGTTAAACCTTTCCCAAACGACAAATTTTGGACTGGTCCAAATTGAAAGAGTTTGCAGACGACAATTTTAAATTTGATGAAAATGGCAGGAAGTTCTCTAAAAGGGTAGAAAACACTGTGGGAAAAGGAGAAATTGCTCGTTACGAGCAATTTCTCGTTTTCCCGCAGTGTTTTCAAAAGACTTGTACTGCAGACACGTGAAAACCAGGGCTTGTTTGGGAAAGGGTTAAAAGTATATGGTACAAGAAAATTCACTACAGCACTATGGATATTTCAATGATTTGTTTATCCGGCCTTATCGTTTCGTTCGAAGCATTACATAGCAAATTGTAGGTGTAACAACTGCTCAGATTAATAAATCAGCCATCAAATTACTACCCATGTTTTTCTTCTAAAAGGTGTCCAATCAAATGTTTAAGTAAAATTATGATCGTACGAATACCATCAAGTTTAAAGGCTGATAGCCCGAAGTAATTTCTTGATCTTACTCGAGTTATCGACATTTCGGGTGGACTTTCTGGCCCTCTTTTCATGTTTGGGTCAGATTTGTCCTTTGGAGAATGATGGGATGGGGGGCGGCGGAAACCAGGGTTCCCCCCTCCCCCCCCCATCACCGACAATGAATCAATGATGCAATTGCGTGCAATCTGAAGACAATCTGATGTATTTCATATTGTATTGAAGATCGATTTTTTTTTTTTTTCTTTAAACAATTGCCGATTGATATCAAGACGACTAGTTCACCTATCAATGCTTTCCTGGAGTTTATTTAACCAGTGTTTCGCACAAAATTTTGACAAAGCACCAGCTGGTTTCCAACATAAGCATTGTCGAAATAATTTCATGGCGATGAGAGACGAATGAACCCTGTCGCAATGACTATGATCAGTCCTCAGGAAACATTTGACTAATCTGGGAATCAAACCACGGAGCCATGGATTTCAAGCCTTATGCATGACGAGTCGAGCCACTGGTCAACAACTAAATAAATGCGCAATACTTTGTGAGAAGGGGGCTTAATGCATCTGCAAAAAGTATCGGCTCAGGTCAGCCTGCGCAGTCCGCGCAGGCTGACCTGAGTCGATACTTTTTGCCATTATTAAATTTTCTGCAAGTCAAAAGACCAGGGTATCTCGTGATTCAGACGTTTGTGTGGATTTTACGGACCCATTAAGATGCAATGACTTGCTTGGTATAATGCATCACGGAAAACGCATAAAACCCCCTTTTGCCAGAGCATGGCTTCAATACAATGGACAATTTCATTCATTGGTGTAGATTGAATAATGTTACATCCTAGGTCATAATGGCGGCAAGACTGTAAATAAAATCGCAACAGTTCAGGCGATCTCGTTCCGAGGGATAATTTTCATTCTCAAATGAGCCATGCTCTGTGAAAAGGGGGTTTAATGCATCTGCAAAAAGGATCGACCCAGGTCAGCCTGCGCAATCTGCGCAGGCTGATCTGGGTCGAAACTTTTTGCTATTGCTATATGTCGAAAGAACCAGACTACCTCATGTTACAGTTAGCTGTTCAACAAAATATAGGGTAAAGTGGGGCAAAACGCCCAGGTGGGGTAAAACGCCCACCCGCCTTAAAATAACAGACACTGGTTTTAGAAAGTAACACTTTCTTTCATATATAATTCCACAGTCCACATTTTCAGAAACACAGAGAATTACAGACTTTGCAGCTAACAGTAATTTTCTACACTAAAAAACTTGTTTTTTGACATTTTGATGTAAATTTGCATTTTTAAATACCATTGTACTGCTCATTTTCTACTGGAACCCCTGTCCTCTACTACTGTGTGCTTGTAATGTTAAGTCTTGACTATGTTTAGAGAGATACAAACTATCATTGCTTAAACACGCACCTAGACTATTACTATGTCTTGTAATATTTTGTCATTTTACATTTGTGTTATGAAAGAGCAATACCAGCCCTACATGAAAATTATATATCCATCAATGTCATTCAACTTGTGAACTTAATATAAGCAAAAGTCCTTAAGGTAGGCGTTTTGCCCAGCCTTACAATACCGGTAGATTTTATGGATCCATAATTATATGATGACTTGCTCGATATAAATGCATCACGGAGATGCATTGCACCCCCTTTTGCCAGAACGCCGCTCATATGAATTAATGTGAATGAACTATACGTCAAAGCAGATTTGGAAGCGCCATTCAGATGATTTAGGCGCCCTCTGTGCTAGTTTCTTGCCTCACACAAACAGAAACCTTGCCACCCTTTATCACTCAATCCCGAGTTTTCACGACCCTGAGAAAGAAGGCTTTTGAAAACATTGTTGGGAAAAAGGTGAAAATGCTGGTAAACAATTATTTCTACCTTTTCAAAGACAAATATCATCTTTCGAATCCATATTTGAATAGTTGTCTGCAATTGCTTTCAATATAGACGAGTCTGAAGGGCTAACCTTTTACCCTTGACCGAAGTTTCAATAATTTCTTAAAGTTAAAAAAAAAACCAACTACATGTATATGGTATTGTACAAGCTTTGAATGCCGTGCAAGAAATTTCGTTAGCATTTGATTTAAAAAAAAATAAAAAAGTTGATTAAGAAAAAAGTCAGTTGACACAATGCTTTATCGTGCTACATGTACCGTGATGAATGAAAAAATTCTAGGAAGGGTTTTTCGGGAAAAATGTGTTGAGCCAAATTTATACGTTCCAAAAATAATTCGGAGGAGGCAACACTTGCCTAAAGTTTAAAATTATCTTTAGATAGCGTGTTGTCCATTTGCATTACGTTTGACGAGACTTCCGGAATTATTCAAGGGCGTGGTGCTTACGCCATGTTTAAACCTTTATCTGCTTATCGAGACTCATTGCGCTTTTGCAGACAGCGTAGATCAAGATCAGACTGCACAGAACGTTCAGTCTGATCTTTGATCTACTCTGTCTGATATGGTAAAAGAATTTCAAGCAAAATAAAGTGTAAAATTTTATTATAGGCTTGTAAATTTTATTTATTGGCAAAGGAAGGGTCAAAGCATTTGGACATTTACTATCACCTGATCACGTTTTATAGCATGCATAAGATCATTGATCTTGATTAGAAAATGAGTTAGATTTGTTTGTTTATATGGCGTGCAACACACGAAAAGGAGCCTACGGACAATTGCGTAAAGTGCTGTCCCGGATTAGCCTGCGCAGTCCGCGCAGGCTCATCCGAGACAGCACTTTACGACTACATAAGATTTTTTCATACAGTAGACTTTCGTGAAATAGAAAATCGCACAAAAAAGGGAAGTGTCGTCTCGGATAAGCTACAGACTGCACAGGCTGATCCGGGACGACACGCTTTTACGCATATGTCCGAAGGCCCCTTTTCGTGTGTTGCACGCCAATTATGATGTTTAACGCCGTTTCCGAAATCATTTCAATTTTAACCCGGCGGCCAGTTATCATCAATCCTCGTAAAGAAATTCGCCGCGCTGGGGATTCGAAACAAAGACACTCCTGGTCTCAAGACTTAGTGCTGTAGGCTAACGACTGCGCAGCTGAACTGGGCAGCAAATGAGTAAGAATGAATACAGCTGAGAAAGTATCGATCTAGGTCAGCTTGCACAGTCGGGCAGGCTGATATGTGCCGAAACTTTTTGCAACTGATAAATTTTCCGAAAGTCCAAGGACATTTTAGCTTCAGGTTCAGTTGGTTGTTAGATTAAAAAAGATTTTATGGACACATAATTATGTGATTATTTGCGTGGTAAAATGCATTCCTAGACCATATAAAAAAAGGCATTTTATGGATCCGTAATTATGTAATGACTTGCTGGGTACCATACATCTCGGAAATGCATTTAAGCCCCTTTTGCCAGAGCACATCTGGGCAGCAAATGAGTAAGACTGAGTACAGCTATGAGTATATAGATACGGGTAAAGGGTTAATTGTTAGGGGAGGGGAACCATGTCTGGCGCAAGCTAGGTTCATGTCTGATTATATACACGTATGGTCGTTCAACAAGTACATTACATCAGCTCTTAATCATCCTCGCAACATCGACAGCTTTTTGATCAACCCTCCTCGACCATGAAAAACCGCAGGATTGGTGCGTTTCGCTGACTGAACAGGTTCGTTTTTTGTATCAAATATAATTAAGCGACCCCGCCAGATAGCAAGTGCAGACAAGTTTCTGTTAATATACAGACAGCTTTGGTCTTGAAGATCAGAAGATCAGAAACACGTAGTCTGATCTTGGATCTAAACTGTTAGATGTTTAACCCTGTCCCAAACAATCCCGAGTTTTATTTCCCCTTCAGAATGACGCTAATTGAAAACACTGTGGGAAAAAAAGAAAATGCTGGTAACCAGCATTTTCTTCTCTTCCCACAATGTTTTGTACCCTATCAAAGACGAGTCTGACCGAAACAAACAAACAAATCATTTTTTGATCAAGGGAAGAATTAACCTTTTACCATACAATCCATAGTTCTAACAACCCTAAGGGAAAAGTCTTTTGAAAAATTTGTAAGCACTAGTAACCAGCACTTTCTCCTTTTCCCATAAAGTTTTCTACCCTATCAGAGAACTTAATCTCTTTTGTAACAATTTCGAATCTGTCTTCTGCAGGCGTTCTGAATTTAGAAGAGTCCAAAATGTGTTGCTTTGAAAGTGGATCAACAGATAAAGGTGATTAAAAATGGACGTGTCTATCAAAGCCAGACAATTTATAGAACCATCAAATCAACTTGTTCATAATAAATATCCGATAAACCTGTAATCAAAATTCCGCGAGTTCGACACACAGTCTAACGAACATTTTGATATCGTTTATGAAGAATTCTTGAACATAACATCATCATAACACCATCAGCAAAATTTGGAGTACTACATATCCATACTACATTTATTGATTTTATCTATCCTGCACGTATGTGGTGTTTGATCTTTGTCTACACAGTCTGGCGGGGTGCGTGGCTGATTGATTGATTGATTGACTGATTGATTGATTGATGCCGTTTTCAACATTATTTCAGTTATATCGCGGCGGCCAGTGCACCTATCCATGCTTTCCTGGAGTTTCTTTTACCAGTACTACGCACAATATTCTTTCCAAGCCACTGGCAGCTTTCCCACATAGCCATTGTGGAAACATTGGTCACCGGTGAGAGAGGAATGAATCCTGTCGCAATGACTATCATCAATCCTCAGAAAGAAATTGGCCAAACCGGGGATCGAACCAGCGACTTCCTGTTCTCAAGTCCTTTACGGCAGAGTGGTAAAGTGTAGACTCGTAACTGGTAAGCTCCGAGTTAGAGCTCACTGGAAACACTGGGCTTTTCGTGCATTGGCACTACAGGGAAATGGACATAGATGAATGCATGACATGTATGAGCTGTGATATGACTGAAATAATGTTGACGGCGGCGTTAAACACCATTCAATCAGTCTATACACCGTCAGCTTCATAGGCCCACATATGATTGAGCCATACTCCGACAAAAGGGGGTTTGATGCATCTCTGTGTTGTATCATTTCTCTCTGACCGCTGACCATTGTTTCGATGATGGTTATGTGGGAAAGCAGCCAGTGGCTTGGAAAGAATATTGTGCGGAGTACTGGTAAAAGAAACTCCAGGAAAGCATGGATAGGTGCACTGGCCGCCGTGATATAACTGAAATAATGTTGAAAACGGCTTTAAACACCATACAATCCATCAGTTTGTGTTGTATGCTACCAAGCAAGTCATCAAATAATTGTGGATCAATAAAATCCATTTTGTATAACAACCGACTGAATCCTGAGGTACACTGGTCCTGTGACATGCAGAAAATCGACCGATAGCAAACTGTTTCGGCTCAGGTCAGCCTGCTCGGACTGAGCAGCCTGACAATAGTCGATACCTTTTGAAGATGCATTAAGCCCCTTTTTCACAGGTCTCAATTGTAATGACATGATACAGTTTTTGGAGGAAATGACTGGAAAATTCCATCATTTTTACGGCAGATAAGGAACTAAATAATTTGACATGAGCCATGTTCTGTGAAAAGGGCGTTTAATGCATCTACAAAAAAAGTATCGATACAAGGTAAGCCTGCGCAGTCCGCGTAGGCTGACCTGTGTCGAAACATTTTGCTATTGGTCAATTTTCTGTATGTCCAAAGACCATACTTCCTCAGGATTCAGTGGCTTGTTAGACAAAATGGATTTCATTGGACCATAACTGTTATGACTTGATTGGCATAATGCATCACGGAAGGCATCAAACCCCCTTTTTTCAGAGCTTAGTTCCAATATATAATCATTTTTATGCCATGTTTTGCAATTTCAGTGCCTATCTAAAACGTTCACCGTGTTTATGGTAATTCCTTATACATTTCATTTCACTGAAGATAATTACCACAAGACTTGCAGAGAGCATTTGATATAACGGGTTTTAATCATAGACTTGTACCTCACATTCTCGACGTTAAATTTTTTTCTAACCCTTAGACTGCTAAGGGCCTTTTGCGGACAATGCAGATCAAGATCAGACTGCACATAACGTGCAGTCTGATCTTGGATCTACACTGTCCGATAGGGAGATATCTTTCCCCAAAACTACCTTTGAAATAGCAGAATCTTGCTTTTTTTTACAATCGGCTTTAAGGTTTCATCTCACTTATTTAGCAGGATAAGGATTAATAGTTAAGTTATAATGGGGAACGTTCCTCTGTAAATATTATATCGCATGTAACTGAAAATTCATTCTAATTGAAATTTTTATATTTCACAAAACGCCAACATGCTTAAATTGCGGTAGGTCCCTGGCACTGCAATCACTTGCAGATCAAGGATTATTATACATAGGTAGAATAAATATTGCCGACATTTATTCTAGTTTTAATATTTATTGCTCTGCCGGATAGGTAGGGATCAGTCTGGTTTCCAAAGGTCCTACTATCACGACAAAATACTAAATGTTACGGTCTATGACTGTTTTATTCGAATTAATACAGTATCTGTGTGCACTGTCAAGAATGGCATCAAACTGACACTTGGCTTCTGTGCTTCTGTATAAATACACCCTGCTTATAGGGCCCAATGTAGTCTGTGACGTGCCGTAGAGGTAAACATAACATTATCCAGCATGGGCAATCAACAACTGAAGCTTGCAATTAATGAGGGCCATTCCTGTAAATCAACTTATCTCCCTTGCCAGATAAAGACTGGAAGTAACCAAATAACAGATTGGTCCTTTTACATGTGTTCCTTTGTTTTTATCCTGGATTCCCATGGGGATGTTGCGATAAAAATAATTTGATTTATGATTATATGTAAGGTCCCCCTGTAATTTTAAAGCAAATCATGTTCTCAGTCATCATAGAAATGCATGTCTATCAATTTATAAAACAATCTAACCAGATTTAGCCGAGATATTATCTCAAGAACATATTTGTGTAGTGCAAGAAAGTAAAGGATAAAATCCAAGTTCTCTCCTTATCAGGACCAATGTAGTACTAGAGAGGAATCAAGGGAAACAACTGAAGAACGGCTCTCATTGGCTTGAACTAGAAATTGATATGGCACAAAATGCCAGAGCAGTGGTCGGTAGAGGACAGACGGAGAGATGACTAGGGACTGAGGAGACCGTGGACTAGGGACTGTCTTCTCTCAATACCCATCCATAGCCATAGTCACAGCATTGTGCATCCGTATCGGATCCGTGCCGGACCAAGCAAATAGGCATCCGGGGTCATCCGCGAGAGCTAATCCGTAGTGTAACCTGCGAGGTGATCCGTGAATGTGTGACCTGGGCATCCAAGATTCCATGTAACCCCAAAACAGACACCGGTACTTGTTTTTCCCCTGTACCATGCACTAGATTGCAGTCTTTTTAACCAAACAATTCAGTGTGCCATCGACCCTGGAGAGCAGTACTCTGAAAACGCTGTGGAGAAAAGTAGAAAATGCTGGTAACCAGCATTTTCTACTTTTCTCCACAATGGTTTCCATCCTTTTGATGACTGATAACACAGTTTCAGTCACATTTAACATGGTATCTGCAAAATCCTTCAGTACAGAAAAGTCTAACATGTTGTTGGCAGGTAAGGCGTTAGCCTCTTTCCCTTTACCACACAATCCCGAGTTTTAACAGCCCTGAGAAAAAAAGGCTTTTGAAAACATTGTGGAAATGGGAGAAAGAGTCGGTAACTAACATTTTATCCTTTTCCCGCCATGTTTTCTACCTTGTCAAAAATAAATCTGAATACACGTATTTGAGTCATGTTTGGTTTCTCTTCTACTAATGCTTTCAATCATGGGCAAGTCTAAAATTTTGTCGTGTTGTAACGGGTTAAAAGTCTTAAATTTTGTAGCGCTGAACTCGGATTCAATTGGTTATGCAGACAGTGTAGATGAAGATTAGACTGCACCAAGTTTGCCGCTTCTTTTTCTGACAAAAACAGCTTTAAAATTGAAATATTTGCATAAATAACTTACTGACTGAGAATTTCAATTTTATTTATTTAGATACCCATTTCATTTATTTAACGCTAGCAGTGTTAACTTACCCTTTACCAAACAATCCCGATTTTGAACGACCCTGAGGAAGAAAGCCTTTGAAAACATTGCGGGAAAAGGAGAGAATGCTGGTAACCAGCATTTTCTCCTTTTCCCACAATGTTTTCCACCCTATTAAAGACAGAAATCATCATTTGAGCTACATTTAATTTGTCGTCTGCAAATGCTTTCAATTTGGACCAGTCTAAAAAGTTTTCTTTTGGTAAAGAGTTAAGCAACAGGGCCCGGTTTCAAGAAAAAACTTACGTCTCTTATTTTGCTCAAGTAGCTGAGCAGGTTAACTCATTTTTCACCAACATCATGCATTTAGTGACGTAAGCATTAAACTTTGAACAGGTAATTATATAGGGACCCTGTTTTGGAATTGCGGCCATTTTTCAAGATGGCCACCAAGATATACCAAAATACACTCTCTTGCACTACGGATCATTCCCATTCACCTCTGTAGTTGGCTCAGAAAGTAGTCCGTCATCACGTGATATTTTCGTCACATGACCATAACTCAAAATGGCGACACAAACGCCGGTGAAAGAAAGACCAATCGATTGTTTTGTGTGTTGTTCAAACAGCATACGGCCAATCAGACTTAGTGGTAGGAAATGTGAAAAAGAGGGTTTTTCTGAAAAGCTTAAATGTCTTTTAAAGGACGATAACTTGTGTTTTAATTTTGTTTAAATTGTCATCATTCATGGGCGCAGCCATGTTTTTTTACAATTGGCATAAGATTCTGATCAGTAAAGAAGCTTGAAAAAATAGTTCCATTGTATACAGGTAAATTCATCAGTTCGAATGCACCTATAATGTATCCGGAATCATATTTCCTTTGTCTACTTTATTATGTTACACATGAAACAGTTAAACAGTAACAAAACATGTTTTCCTCGGTTTGACAAGATTGTTGTCATTTAGCCCGTTGCAGAGATGTATGGTGAAAGTAACGAACGACAACTCTGCTCGGAGATTGACCAAAGTACTGTTTTGTGGAATTGCTGTGATGACTGTATGACAAGATTTGTCGGGTTTTTCTTTTTTTTTTTTGTAAAATTGTAGTTCTTGTACTACAGAGACAAAGTAAAGGTAAAAAGATGGTTTATAGATGGTTAGCATGTTGCAAGATGGCGGCCATTATTCGAATTGGCCATTTTTTTCCCGCCGAAATCCATCCTTTTTATTAAACACCACAAGAGTACTAACGGACTTATTTCAAATCCCCCTAATAGACTCATTTTCTGACTTGGGTTAAGTTCGTTATTTGAGAAGCAGTTTACAAATATTAACAGACTTAAGTATCATTTTAAAATCCTTTGTTGATACGTTTCAGACTCAACTCATCAAAATGATGGACTTAAGTCTGTTAACTGAGTTAAGTCGACTTATTTTGCGGAGCTGATTCTGAAATGTTGTGTTAATTTACAGTTTGAGAACGTTACTAAAGTCTGTAAATGTTAGTGAAATGCGTCTCAGATAACAAACTCGATTCAGACACAGAGAGACGGGCATTGAGCAAAATAAGAGACTTGACCCTTTACCACACAATCCCGAGAGGCCTTTTGAAAACATTTTGGGAAAAGGAGAAAATGCTGGTAACCAGCATTTTCTCCTTTTCCCACAATATTTTCTATTCTTCCCAGAACAAATTTTAATTTTAGAGTCACATTTATTTTGGCGTCTGCAAGTGCTTTGAATTTGGACCAGTCTAAAATTTTGTCGTTTGGTAAAGAGTTAAGGGTTTTTTTTTGTGTGTGTGCAAACTGGGCCCTGAAAAAGACAAGGTGATTAACTCACTCATGTATAAATACCTGAAGTAGTGCCGGAAAACGACGTTATATATAAAAACAAGCAGGTTTTATATGAGAATGAACCTTGGTTCAGCACTTCATATAACGCGGGATAATGAAGTCGATATAAATTTCATATTTTTTACACTTTTACACCTTCTTTATTGTAATACACTTGGAAACACTTGAAACAAACGATAATGGGGCGATACAGTGTAAAATATAACAGATGTGTAGAGGGGAAGTTTTTGCAGTACCAGCGGATTGCGCCAAAACCCTTTACCAGACGACAAAGTTTTAGACCTCCCCAAATTCAAAGCATTTGCAGACGACAAGTCAAATGTTGCTAAAATTATGTTTCGTTTCTGAAACGGAAGAAAGCAGAATAGGAAAAGGAGAAAAAATGCTGGTAACCAGCATTTTATCCTTTTCCCATGACGTTTTTAAAGTTTTGTTAAGGGTTGACCCATTTATTTCGTTTGTTTATTAGACTGTATCTTACGTCACTTTCAACGATATTTAAGTCTTATCACTGCCACAGATCACGTACTCATGTCTGTCCATTGTTGCATCAGTACTAGAATGGGCTCTGCAGTGGCTTGCCCAAGGGTACTCCAATATGCCCCGTGCCTCCAACGTGTTTTGATGCTGAGTATAACCATCGGTGCTTTTCCGAACAACGAGGTAATATTAAGCTGTTGGAAACGAGACAAGACACAAAGAAAATTAAAAGAAAAATTTGACATGTGCATTCCTTATAGTGGTATTTTACTCCCATTTCAACCATGAGTATTTAGTTAAAACACGGCGAATACTCAGTTATTCATGTTTTCGATGGATTATACCAGGCTCGGCACTTGCAGTAATAGTCTTGTCAAAGGAAATTTTTAAGTTGACCTGTACCGCCATCGAAATTCGATCACAAATCCAAAACCTTTCTTTGTACCAGACGACAAAATTGCAGTCCGCCATATTGAAAGCATTTCCAGTCGACACATTAAACCTAGATAATATTATAGGAATTGTCTTTAAAAGGGTACAAAACATTGTGAGTACAGGAGAAAATTCTGGTCACCCGCATTTACCTCTTTTCTCAAACTGTATTCATGATCCGTCCTTCTCTCGGTTGTTAAAACATGGAATAACAGTATGTGGTAATTTTAGGGTTATCGACCGAAAAACGTGGACCCCTCAAAAACTAAACAAAAAAGCCCGCATACGAACTATTTGAAAACGATAAAATCGGTGGGAAGGCTTTTAAATAATTTTCTAAACGCAATTCAACAAATTTCTATCTTTGAAAAAAGATTATTCCAATTTTTTTAGATTGTAAAATTTCAAGATTGTTTAACAACACAAGTCGTCTGTTTTACGTTAGGAGAAAGAATTCATTATTTCACACCGATAGCTCAACCGATTTTTTACGATCATTCGTACAGCCGATCAAGGCTTATCATATCTGATTCCACGTGAAATTCACAAAAATTTAAGCGATAAATGTAATAAACTTATATTCTTTTCGTCATTAAGCTCGCTTCAATTTCATTTTGCACAGATAAATAAACCGTTTAAATTCCTGTTATCCCTTTGGTTACCAAGATTGATTGAAAAAACTTTTACGGACAGTGTAGATCCAAAGATCAGACTGCACGAAATGTGCAGTCTGATCTTTGATCTACACTGTCTAATGTTTTATAAAGGTTGTGAAAAAAAAATATTTTTGAATTTGTATGTTAACTATATTTTAACACTTATCCTGCTAAATAAATTAATGGAACTTTCAAGTCGATAGTAAAAACCTGAATGTTGCTTTTTCAAAGTTAATTTTCAGGGGAAAATGTGTCCTTATCGGACAGTGTAGATCCAAGATCAGACTGCACGTTCTGTGCAGTCTGATCTTGATCTACATTGTCCGCGAAAGGTCCTAGAGTCGCGCCAAGCATCTTACTTTAA
The DNA here is from genome assembly GCA_945859785.2 of Tridacna gigas. Classification (NCBI taxonomy): domain Eukaryota; kingdom Metazoa; phylum Mollusca; class Bivalvia; order Cardiida; family Cardiidae; genus Tridacna; species Tridacna gigas. The sequence goes on along the minus strand of OX244029.2, from coordinate 7,437,845 downwards.
GGGTTACACCGTTTGAACACTGTGTATCTGTCTCTCTTACTTGGCGCGCTACCGGGGTAAACATTTTCCCTGAAATATACGTCTCATTAACTCTTCACCAGACGACCAAATTTTAGACTCCTCCAAATTGAAAGCTTTCGCAGACGACAAATTAGATGTGTGTCAAATGATTAAAATTGTCTTTGAAAGGAAAGAAAAGCACTGTGGGAAAGAGAAAAAATATGCTGGTTACCAGCATTTTCTTCTTTTCCCTCAATTTTTTCAGACGCTTTATGCTATGATCGTTGACCGAATTTGCCGAATTTGCAATAGAAGATGGTAACCCTTTACCACACAATCCCGAAT